>OY728123.1:763254168-773196668 GCA_963277665.1 Viscum album
TATTTTCTATTAGGTGTTACAAAAATAAATATCATAGTCTCTATTTTTAGATATAGTAAGATATTATTTATATTATCAATGAATTTTATTATGGTATTTCATAATTAATATTTTAGTAATACTAGAATCATAGATATTCAAATTAGAAAATAATGTTGAATTTGAATTATAAGACTCATACCCAGTTGTGAAATGATAATTTTTTTATCAAATTAAACTAAAATATGTTTTCACGAATATGCCCTGAAGGGTGTTTAGAGTATTTTAAGATAGAAATATTAGGTATTTAACATAGATAATTGTTAGGTTTTCAATAAAGATACAATTATAGAAAATGTTATATCTAAAAATAATCAAGATTAAGTTCAACAAGATTATGTTAACAATTATAAAATGATGTTTAAGGTATGTTTATATACTATATAAGATGCTTTTAAAATATTTCATGAATTTAAAATAGAAATAATGAATATACTTGGTAAAATATTCAGAATCCTCTAGCAGGGCTTGTCCAAAAATATTTTAATCATGTATTCATCGATCATTTAAATTTATAGCGATGTTACTCCTAAAGTCAGATTAACTTATACATATAAAAGTATTTATGATAGTATAATGAGGATCTTTGGGGATCCTTATATGTATAAAAATTATTCTATAACTTCATTCACTATATGATTCTGAAATAGAATCATAACAAATAACCATTTTGTAAAAATATTGACTAATTGATATCATTGAACCTATAATACAATTGGAATATATTTTTTCACATTTTATTTGCATTGATAAGAACCATTTTTAAAGATGGATTTAGATAAAAAATTATATTATATAAAAAAATAGATGTATCTCAATTAATCATCCAAATATACTCATTATAATATTATTCCTAAGATATAATGGGATTAGAAAAAACTACCTATACTTTTCTATAAGTGATAAGAACGTATATATTGAGAAAGTGGGAGAATACATAACGTTAATGAGATTTGGTCTTTGTATGGGCATGAGTTACAATAAGAACAGTAAAATCTAAAAGGATCCGTCAGTTGATATATTCTGAAGACATATACTATGAAAGAATGTTAAAACCAAATATTGTTTTTCATTCACAGACACATGTAATATATTATTTTAAAACAATAATGAATCCTACAGTGAATAAATAAATAGAAAAATATAATATTATAAATATCATATGAATTTAAATATATATTCCAGGTACTAAAACCACGTTTAGAATTTTTTAGTTTTTTTAGTTTATATAATGTTTTTGGTATGTATTCAATAAGAAAAAAATTGATAATACATGTTTATGATAATAAGTCATGACTAGTTATTGATGGTTTCAAGTGATATCTTGGAATGGTTTGTGATAATACATAATAGCAATTATCATGAAAAAATAACTTATAAATATATTTTTCAAAGAATCCTTCTATAATCATTATATTGGGAAATTGTATATCCATACCACCATTAATGACAGAAAACCTGTGTAATATGTACATGTAACACAATCATAAATATTGGTGACACCAATTAATGCCAATAAGTTATGAAAGTCACAAATATCTATTTATGGATTTATGAAAGTAGTATGATCATAGAATATTCAATTAATGAAGTCACCAGATCACTTGGTTTTATTAAGAACAAAAATAATACATTTTCCTACAAAGTTTATTATGAGTAATATAATTTTCCAAGTTAAATATGTTGATAACATATAGAAAAAAAAAATTAATTCATATAGTATGTTAAGTCTATGGAAAAAATTTCATTACGAGTGAATTAATGTAGTAACCAAGTTTAACTGATTTATATACAATGTTTTTCATGGATGTAGACATAATATATACATTAACATGATATTAAAAATTAGAATATGAAATATTCATGAGTGAATTGTTTCCTACGTCACATGGAATGAAATCTCTCCAAGTTGATGTGTGAAATAAAAAGTGGATATTCTTTTGAAAAAAAGAATTAAAAATTCCTAACACTATTTTGGATACTATATTTTATGAAATGTTATGTACTGCGGTTTTATATTTCATTTATGTAAAACATGGTTATAAAATCTCATGTAGAACCCTAAGAACTACATATGCTTTCAATTGGAAGATTCTGAGAGAACTAGAGAATGTATAATGGATTAGTACTAGGTATATAGAGAATTTGGAATACTATTATTCAAGGGGGTATAAAACTATGATTCCTTTATATTATTTTTTTTATATTGCCTTTTACACTGCTAAGGTGATAATAAATAAGAATTTACTACAACCATTGGTTTTCAAATCTATATAGACTGAGTATGTTGCATATTTTGGGACTACTTCAGAAGTGGTTTTGCATTGGATTGTTCTATATTTTTATTTTAAACCAATATATCAAAGTGTTATGATAATTATAGACATATAATTATGGTATAAACTATGTTTTAGTGTTCATGACATACAATAAAAGGTCATCACATAGTGATATTACATGTTGAGTGATTTTCTCAAAGGATTATGGACACAATAAGCATAATATCCACATGAGAATGTTCGCAGCTTAATAGTTATATCCTACCATAGTAAAATCTTGTTTATCATGTGAGAGTTAACCAGTTAGTTTTGAATTGGCACTAGTGAAATTGGGATCCTTCTGGAGTCAGTTCACCAAAACCATTTAATGTTGTACTTTCAATTACCAAAATAATAAAATTTAAAAAATATTATCACTTGATGATTTTTATTCTATATAAAAATAATTTCATAATTTTCTAAGAGTATTTATAACGTCAAAAGGTTAAAAAAATTTCCCAAAATAATGATAACCTTGAAATTCCTTGAGATTATTATTAATGTAACATCCCGACTCATGATTTTGGGTACTTACATACTTATTGTTTTGATTGGGTTTCATTCGGGTAATTTTATATGTAATTTTTGGTAGATATTATACATTTTTAGTGGTTTTTGGGACAATTTATGGTTATCACACTATAAAGGAAAACCATCAAGGTCAACACATAAAAATAATCTCCTTGTGCCATAGTTCCAAAGGAGGTAAAATGGTTGGATGGATGTCTAGTCCAAACCATGTTTCATTGCTTTCAAAATATGAGGTTTAAGGCATAGTAGTTTTTTTGTTTGATGCACATTTTTCAAACTATGTGACCAAACCATGAATCTCTTCTAGAATCCCAGAATGGGGTGCATAGTTGGCACGAGATTCGATAAACTGTGAAGCATAAATTAATTTTTTATATTTTATTATTTTAGTTTTTAAAACCCGAAATTTCTCTCTAATATATTTCCCTTAGAACCTCATTCAAACCATTTGAAATTTGATCTAGATATGATTTTGTACCTTCCAATCAGGACAATTCATGGATTGATGTGTCAATTGAAGCTTTTAATCTCTTTTTATATGTGTAACATATATTTTATTGTGATTTCTCCTTTCCCCATGTCTCTCATTCTTCAAGAGTGGTGGATCCTTATGTCATTGATGGGTCTGGATCATGATTTTTGATAACTATTTCTTTGATTCCCTCTTGGTTGATTCTATCAGTTCTCCTCTAACAAATTGTAGATCCATTGTTGGGTGATTTATGAGAACATATTATATGTGATTGGTTTTGTGTTGAAATTTCTACAAAATGAACATTTTATATATTTATTGAACTAATTTTAATTTATAATTGATTCAAAAGCCTAAATTGAGATCATATATAAATGATTTCAAAGGGAATGGGGTAGGTTGAACCTCTTGGATTTTGTAATTTCAAATAAAGTATTGATTTTTATAAAATATATTTAAAATGAATGAATTATTTGATGAAATACATTGATGATTATTCTTCATAAATGATGGGATAAAATGTTTTATGCTTTCTAAAGGAAATAAATTATCTTAAAAGGCATGAGTTTTGATGAAAACCATTTTATGTGGTTTTTTCAAATAAAATGGAATATTGAAACTTGATTTGAGGGTTCTTGAATTATGATTCATAAAATTAGTTTGAGAAGAATTTTTTTTTTCACATGATTGAATTTCTTGACGAACATGGGAGTCTAGGTGGTTAGGTGGTAGTATAGTATAAGAACTCTTGGTGTGCATTAGCTATACCTATCCATGGATTTATTATTATAATGATATTATAATTGTTGAGGGAATGGATTTCATTCATTAGTGTGGACCCTATATTCACCCTAGTCCTGAGATCTAGGGAAGAGTGCATGCTTAGATAAGTGTTTCACTGAAGTAGTTAGGATCCTTTAGCCTTGATCTAAATAACCTCGGGTAATATTACCAAGGTTTTATGATGGAAAATTATTTATACTTTCCAATGTTTATAAAATTATTTTTTTCATTTCTATTTAGATCAATATTATTATTCATTTTTGTTTGATAGAAATTATTATTCATACATATTTTATTCTTCCCAATGGAATGATTTTAAATGCATGATTTACTATGAATTGTGAAAACATTACAATGAATTTCGTATTTAAAATTTTGAATATTTGGTGTAATTGATATTTACTTTTGATTGAATGTTTGGTAGAATCCTAATAGGATTGTGTTTTTCACACCATGCATTTTCCTTTGTGTGTATTCAGACCTTATTTTTCAGGTCCATGAAAATGGAAAATAACTGCTTGGAGATGTTGTGTATTATTGATATTAGAACATGTAATTTTATGATGATATGTGGATTTTGAGATATATCAATTAAGAGGATAAATTGTGATTATGTCAATGAAGGTTTTTTCATGACATAGGTTTGTTGATCCGTTTTGATTTTTGTACTTATCTACCATGAGGAATTTATTCCTTGATGGATATATTGGTATATAAAATTTCTAAATAATATTTCTTCTAATTTTTTTTGGTAGTCCATTTGGTTAAATAATTTCCCTTTGATTTCTTTTAATAATCCCATGCTAGTTTCCAACCTGTGGGGATCAAGAATGTAATTTGAGTAGTGTTATAGCTAATTTGGGTTTTGGTTTAGTTGTTTATCTTTGAAGATTAATGATAAATTGGTATTAAAGGAGATTGTTTTTCTTCTTGGATTTTGGTATTAAATTTTGGATACCTTTGTAGACATGAGGTAAGATCAATTGAACATAAGGGGTATGTATCAAATGATTTATTAAATGGATCTCTTCATAGTGAGACTTATGTTACCATGTGGGAAAAATAATCATTTAGGAATAAACCAATATGATTCTATACTTTTCCTAAACATTGATATTTGATTTATATTCCCATGTTTTCTTTTGATTGTTATAGTTTATTTTCATATGTATGTTGACTGATGTTTCATTATTATCAATTGATGTTTTGTAGTACCATTCCCCATGAAGATATTCGATTATGATTCCAAATGGATCTACTGATGACCAACAGAAAAAAACCCTAAAGATGACTAGAACATTATAGAGATAATCGTGTGTGTGGTCCAAGCTATGGCCCTAGGAGATGCACCTGTTCTCATTTGAGCTAATGAGGTTGTACTTTGAAGGGATTATAGTAGAGATCATTCCCAAAAAATTTCATCCAAATAAACCACCATATTTATAGGGAATGAATGGTCCTAGAGTGGTAGTGGATAGGTGCAGAATGATTTAATGAATATTTGAATTATTAGAGAAGGAGGATTCTATTATGGTCAAATGTTCCATTATCAAACATGTGGTTCTGTGTAATATATGGTGGGATTTTATAGTTTTAAAAAAGTAATATATTTTATTGGAGTGGAAATACTTTAAGACCCTTTTATGGATTAATTCTATCAAAATTTGTTAGTATTGGATATGTCTAGTGATTTTCTTGACCTTCAACAGGCTGATTAAAAATTGAATAGGAATGCCAATAATGTTTCTGCAATTTCACAGTTTTCACTTGAGGTTATGTTAAATGACAACTTGAAGGCTTATGAGTTTCATATATGACTTATAATAGTTATCCAAAATCAAGTATTTATCTTGAAGAAAACCACTTATTTTTATGTTATGGATAGGATTCTAACAGGAAAAAATTACAAGTTTGGTATGTCATGCTTTACTGGACATCCTCCTAAAACTAATGGTAGAATTAGTGGTTTCGTTAAAAGGAACATCATGTAGAATGAGTCTTATACTGGAAATATTTTTGGATGTCCTTGGATGAATAATAACTCCTGAATGTCTATTGCTTCTAGAAAAGGTCCATTAAAGATTTTCTAGTGTCCCATGGTTAGGAACTCAAAGCATTCTTCCAGGTAGGCATCAAAAAAATAGCACATTTGGATGTTTAGGACATAAAAAGAGGTTTTTTAATGTTATTTACACTCCATATTGTGGAAATAGAACATTAGTGCTAACATTATATGTGTAAAGCCCTGAACCCATGCTTTTGGAATCATTACTAAAATGTGATGTGTATGTTTTATAATAGATATCGTAATATCTCATAGTACATTATACATCTGAGGACCATTACTGGTCTGGTTTTGAATAATTAGACAAGATCTTACATATAATGAATCAGTGTTTACAAAAATAATTACAAAATAACTTATCAGATTCATCTACACTAGCACTATAAAAGTACATTCAACATATAAGTAATCCTATGAAAAACAATTAGAAAAATTTAGAATAGCACAAAAATCATAGTAAGGGATATAAAAAAGAAATCATTAGTCAAGCGAAAATAATAATGAAACTAATAAAACCCAATTCATAAAAACTCATTAGCATACATAGAAACATCATGTAGTTTTCTTGTAAAATATTTTCTATATCACACTTACAGTCCCCCTTATAGGTGGAATAAAAATTCGGTCAAATTCCATCTTCAGAGTACCCAATGAATTTGATATCTATAGTCCGGCTCACCTGTCATATCTATAGCTATAATGGTCTCATCCCAACATATCTTGAGAAATAATGGGGATCAACCTGTCATATCTTGAGCTATAAATGGATCAAACCAACATAACTATGTCCATGGAACATATAATCAATAAAAATCATTATAACTCAATTAAACCCTTCATCAAAAAACATTTAGATTTTCAAAATACCCTTTTGTTCGTAAAACAGAACACTTATAAAATATAAAAATGTGCACACAATAATGAAATAATATTAATAAAATATTACTATGTAAACATTTAATGGAAAAATAATAGAAATAAATCATCATGTAATCAATATAAACCACTCATTCTATATATAAAAAACAATCTTTTTGAAATTCATTAAAGAGACTTTTAAAAGTATTTTAAAATGAAATTCAATTATAAATAAAATTTGAGAGAAAATTAATTAGAATGAAATTGATATGTGTATAAACTATAAATAAATAGAATAAAACATAATATCGAAAACAATTCACCACACAATTCATCTTAATACCACATAATGAATAATGTATAAGGTTAACCCAAAGAATGGAAATTGGTTAAAGAATTCCCCTACCTCGAGTTTGTCTTACTTCAAAAATGTTTAAAACTCCAGTATAATGGATAGGAGAGTGTTATTAAAACATTAAAAAAGAATAATAATTTTTATAATACCTTATATGATCATTTTATAACATCATTCCACCCATTTATTAATAATATTTTTTAATTATATTTTTTTGGGTGCGTTCTTTACATGGTTTCTATGGTTTGTTGGTAAAGAATTTTCCTATTGAATGTAATAGAGTCCTGATAAACGGAATGATTTGCATCTAATATTTTTTAGGAATATTAAATGATTCCATTAATCATTTTTCTATCATATATGATTTCTAGTCATTAGATACAACAATAATGATGTTTAGATCATTTTGCTGGTTCTTCGATAATCATGAAATTGTATCACAATATACATTTAATATTATTCATATAAGTTAATTACAGAACATAAGAGTGCTCATATGATAAAAAATAAGATATTTTTAAACCATTAAAATGGTTTTATGATAATCATTAATGTTAATGAAGGAAATTAAAGACACATCATCGATGATGTCGGTAAATCTACAAATCACAGATGATGTTTTTTATGTTTAGATTAAGAGGGATATGAGAAGGAGTTTGATGATGAATTTTTCCATAAACATGATAAAAATATATTATATATAAGATAATAGAGATTTAATTCCTCTTATATAAGAGTATGTGACGAGATTATAAAAAATAAAATAATTGAAAAGATAGAATTAGAAAACGAATGATGATTTTTACCTATTGATCTCCTCTCCTTGAGATAATCCTTAATGCCTTTGGTATTGGATATTTTGTAAGAAAATTAGGTCTTGGACGTATGGATGATACTTGTTAAAGGTACTGGGAATAATTTATGTAATGATCAAATCTTTATATGTTTGAGAGGAAGTGGTGGTGAGGGTGGTATTTATAGTAGAGGAGAAGAGTTGTTTCCATTATTTTAGTATTATATTAAACAATTTGCTCTAGACAATGAATAATATTGATTCATGTGACCCAAATTAGTAAATAGACCATGTGATTTCAAACCAAGTGTTCTTAAATCATACATGATGTTAGGAATATTGTTTTTAACATATAATGTATGTATACTGTAAATTACTGTATTTATGTTTTCATAAAAATTATGGTATTTCAGAAAAATCCAAAAAATTCACACTGACCATTTTTGACATTTAGTATACAAAAATAATCTCTATTTTATCAAAATAATTTTATAAGTATGTTTAATTTAAATTTTTTAAAAAATAATAATTCATTCAAAAAATGAAAAAAATTTAAAACTACTGCACATTTAATAACACCTTGAAAAATTAATAAAGGTCCATAAAATAATAATAAAACCATAAAACAATCAAATAATAATTTATGATTAAATTTAATGAAAATATATTTTCAATTAAATTATTAATGTATTCATAAAATTGAAATTAAATATTTATAACTTACAAAAATACTAACACTTATACTAAAATAATATTTTCACTTATAAGATTGCGTATAATTTATTTATACATTCATGAGTGAGGTTAATAGTCATTTGTCTAATTTACTATTCATAATAGTATATTACTATTCACAAGGTTATGATACTATTCATAAGGGTGTCTTACTATTCACCAAAAAAACTTGATCCTTTTAGGCTCTATATAACTTAATAATCACCACTGTGTGTTTCCATTTTTTTAAATTCTATTTAGAGATGTTGAACAATTGTGTTTAAATACTAGATCACAGTGTATTTAGTATCTCATTTATGGACATAGTGTTTCCTTTTAAAATCTAGAGGTGTTATATCCCACCCACTAAATGAATTACTCCCTCACAATTTTTTCATTGTACTGATAATTCTAAATTTACATATTAATAATTATGAAAAACTACATTCTTAAGATTACTTAATTAACTAGAAGTTAAAAACTAAATATTTTCACTGAAATGATTCTAAAACAACGACATCATCTAATCCCCAATGTTGTTTAAAATGTTCCTTTCATACCAACTATAAAGCACTGATCCTGCACTTCTGGATTCCATGCAAACATATATTGTACGTTTTTTATAAATGATAACAAAAGAATACCTAGTACATTATATATCATATAACATTTTATAGTCTAGGTTCTGAAGAATTAAACAACAACTTACATTCATTGAATCAGTGTTTACAAAAATAATTAAAAAATAAATAATCGGATTCATCTGTAAAAACAACATAAAATTCATTTGGCCTTCTGAGGAATCCTATTAAAAACATTTTGAAAACATGGGATGAGTACAAAAATCATAGTAAGGGATATAAACGAAGAAATTGTTAGTCAAGTGATAAGAATAAAACCCACTAACACCCATTTCATAAAAACTCATTAGAATGAATAGAAAAATCATGTAGTTTACTTGGGGAATATTTACCATATCACTATTAAAATAACCCTTACACAAGAAATAACCATTTAGTCAAAATCCATCTTCAGACTACCCAATTCATTGGAGAGCAATAATGGGGCTTGCCCGTCATATCTTGAGCCATAATGTGATCAGTCTAAAATATCTTGAGCTATAATGGGGATAAAACCATAATATCATGATATATAATGGGATCAACCCAAAATAACTATGTCCAAAGAAAATATCATGAATTAGACACTTTATAACACATTTAAACCCTTGACCAAAACACATTCATATTTTGAAAATACCCTTTTTTGTTAAATAGATCAATTTTAAAATATAAGAAACCTCCACAAAATAATGAAATAATATTAATTAAAAAATATTACGTAGAAATATAATGGAAAAATAATATTAATAAATAATCTTGAAATTAGGAGAAACCACTCATGTAATATATATATATATATATATCAATCATTTTGAATTTCAATAATGTGACTTTTAAAAGGATTTTAAAAGGAAAGACCCATACAAATATAATTGGTGTGAAAATTAATTACAATGGAATTGATATGTGTATACATTGTAGATACACATAATTAAACAAAATAAAAACAAAAATACATCCCACAAATAATCTTAATACAACATAATGAGAATATTTGGAGGATATCCCAAAGAATGTAAATTGGATTAAGAATTCCCTTATCTCATGATATTCTTAATGAAAATGTATTAAAACATTTTGTATAATAGTTAATATGGTTTTTTTAATACTTTAAATAAATATAATAATTTTTATAACACATTATATAATAATTTTATAACATCATTCCACACATTTATTAATAATAATTTGTTATTTACATGGTTTTGGGTGCATTATTTACATAGTTTCCATGGTTGGTTTGTAGCCAATTTTCTTGTTGAAAGAAAGAGAATCTCCATAAGTGAAATGATTTTTAAATAATATGTTTCTGGATTACTAATTGATTCCATAAATTAATTTTTTATCATATATGTTGCTGAATTATCTGATACAACATTAAATATGTTTAGATCATTTTAGCGGTTCATCGATAATCACGAACTTGTTTCATCATATACCATTAATATTATGCAAATAATTTAATTCTAAAAAATAATAGAGTTAATATAATAAAATTTAAAATCATTTTAAACCCTTAAATTAGTTTTAAATCCAAATTTTATGTAATTAAAGGAAATTCACGACACATCATCCATGATGTTGGTAAATAGACACATCATGGGTGATGTTTTTATTTTTAGAATAAGAGGGAGAGGAGAGGGAGTAAGATGATGAATTTTCCCATAAACATGATAAAAATACATTATATATAAGTTAATAGTGATTTAATTCCTATTATATAATGTGATTTGATTATAGTGTTAAAATAAAGAAACAATTTAAATGAAAACACAAGAAAATGAATGTGGATTTTTACCTCTTGATATCTTCTCCTTGAGATCATCCTTAAATCCTTTGGTGTTGGACATTTGGTGATACCAGATGTTCTGGTACATGGTGATTCAAATTTAATGGAATTGGGAAAAATTTAGATAGTTATCATCTCTTGAGAGGTGTTAGGGGGAAATGGGATGAGGGTGGTATTTATAGTGGAGGAGAGGATGGGTTTTCCATTATTTTAATCATTAGTTTAATATTTTTTTCTCAATACTATGAATATTATTGTTTAATGTGTCCCAAAATATTAAAGATAGAATCTGAGTTTCATAAAAGGGTACTTACATCAACCCTAAGGCTATTAAAAGTGTATTAAACATATAATGTATATATACAGTAAATTACATTATTTCAGTATTCATAAAAAATTCACGTCTTTCAGAAAAATCCCAAAAAATCACCCTATCCATTTTTCTACATGATTAATTATCCAAATTAAGTCAATTTTATCAAAATAATTTAATAAACTTTTTTAAGTTAATAATGAATTAAATTAAAAAAATATTCAAAAAATAACAATTTTAAAACTATAAATTATTTTATAACTCAATTAAAAATTAATAAAGTTATCATAAAATTATCTTATAATAATAAAATAATAAAAAAGTAATTTATTTTTACATTTTATGGAAATAAAGTTTCATTTAATGTTTTAAATTATTCATAAAATTTCAATTAAATATTTATGACCGACAAAAATACCAACACTTATACAATTATCATATTGTCACTTATAATATTGCCTATATGTTATTTATACATTCATGGGTGAGGTTACTATTTATTTGGATTTTTACTATTCATATGTTTATGTTACATTTCACAAGGGTATGTTTCAATTCACCAAAAAATAACTTGATCCCATCTTGCTCTAAATAACTAACTGATTGCAAACGTGAATGTCTGTTTCCCAAAATTAAATTTACAAAAGTGAAAAAAAAAAATTTAAATTCTTGGTCACATAGAATTTAGTAGCTCATTTAATCACATAGTGTTTCCTTTTAGAATCATAGGATGTTACAATATGTGGACAAGTTTAAATCATTATGAATAATAAGGTTTCATCCACATGAATCCTGAATAAAGCTTCTCCACAGTGTGGAAGAGACTCTAATATAAACTGATATTGGTCCAATGATAATGAGAGATACTATTACTATTTTTTCATCGTTATTGTATACTTTATTCAATACTATTTTTAATCATTATTTCATGGAAACCTATATTATGGACTTGTTGAAACTCCCATTGGATCTCATGCCTATGTGAAGTAAATTGCAATGATTATTTGGATGAAGTGAGAGAACGGTCTCTAATGACCCTTGTATTCTTTCAATTTATTATATATTTTTCTCATTCGGGATATTTTTTTCTTAAATTTATTCATTTGGAAGTTATTATTAGAATAGACTGGTTGGTTTCTCAAAAATCATAAATTAACTATATTCATTGGTGGTTGTCATTTTCCGCCACTGATGGGGAGTTCCCTGTTTTTCAGGGAGAATGGAACTTTAGGTCAAGTTGAGTAGGACCTCCTCTTCTTGATATCAGTTTATGATATATATATTTTTATTGTGATCTAGATCTGTTTGTCTCTTGTAGTAAACTTCCTCTACGAAAGGATATTTATTGAATGTTTTTCCCATCCAAATTTTATGGGTTTCCATCAGTGAGGGAGGTATATTTTTCTATAAACTATCTAGTAGGAAATCATCTTGAATATATTCCCTCCTAAAATATCTTACCATCTAACCTTATGAAGTTAAATTACCAGTTGGATAACATAATGGCTCGGGGCTCTATTCAAACCGGCTATCACCTTAGAAGATACCAAACTTTTAGACAACATGGTCAATGAACCCCTTTTCTTGTGTATTGATTATCTGAAACTAAATCAGGTTACGATGAAGAATAAGAACTTATTTCACCACATTAATTACATATTTGATCAGATAAAGGGGTGAAGTGGTTTCCTTGGATTGATCTTTGGCATAGTCACCACTAGAGTTGGGTTATGGATTCTAATATTCAATAGTTGGATTTAATAGTTTTTATGGACACTATGTGTATCTTTTTATAACATTTGGATTAACCAAAACTCATACTATATTAATATCATTGATGAATGTGTGTTTCCACATATATCTCAACTAATTCATTATTGTATTTCTGGACTTCATCTCTGTTTATTTAAAACTATGTAGGGTCATATACTTCATCTAATATCAATTTTATATTTCATGAGAAATCACTAAAATTTTACTAAGATATAATCTTTTAAATTCATTATTAAAGCGGTTAATTTCGAGGAAAACATGGTCTTCGAACATGATATATCATTTGATCCTAAAAAGGATAAAGTGGTCATGTCTTGGGATGAACCATGGAATATCTTTGAGATTCTAAATTCCATGGTTTTTTCATGGAATTGTCACATGTTTGTCAATTATTTCTCCAAGCTAGATTCTCTATTGGTTGATCTCACTCATATGGAGATAAAATATTTTTGGGGTTTTAAATTATAGGATACCATTTATGAATTGAATTTCTATTTGACATTAACTCTCATGTGTGCTCCTTTAGAGGATACAAATGGAAATGTTATCTTTTGTGATGCATTAGGTTTGGGTTTGGTATGTGTTATCATGATGGCTGGTCATATCATGGAATATGGTTCTCATCAAATTCAGTCTAATGATAAGAACTATCTCACACAAGATATTTAAATCAATGTGGTGTCACACACTATTAAGAGTGGGCGGAACTACCATTTCATATAAAGGATTATGTTTAATCTGATCACAATATAATGAGTTATATCTTTCAGTGGAACTATTTAAATCTTAATTATATGTGATGGGTGGAGTACCTATATTATTTTAATTTTTATATTTCCTACACCTCAACAAAGGGTAAGGTTTGTGTTGATTCTTTGTGTAGGAAACAAGCATCTCATGTTGCGAAGTAATAATCAGAGTGGAATCTCATGTCTCTCATTGCTTACATGCATTTGGGAGTTTCGTAGGAAATGACCGATGGTTTTTTTATCATGATTTTATTACATATTCTCTTTTAAAGATTATCAATTGGAAATATTAGATTGATGATGATTTCATATATATTGGGGACTTTTTAAATGGTATGGAGACTATCAGTGTGTTTTTGAGGGAATCCTTTGTTTCAGGAACAATTATTTCTTTCCACCTCCTTTGAGAAATGAAATGATGGGGGGTATTCATAATTTCTAGTCGGTGGTGTTCCCATGCATGATGAAGATATATTATAATATGATACATTGTTTATATCATCTAGTAATAAAAAGATATGTTACTTGTTTTATTTCTCATTATTATACATGTTTATAGATTATGGTCCAACATCAAAATCCTTAAGGCCTTCTTAAACCCCTTTATATATTAACATATAAGTGGGATGAAATATCAATGGATTTTTCTGTTAGGATTTCACATACTCAGCCAGGAATGAATTTTATTTGGGTAGTGATTTACTAATTTACCAAATTGGATCATGTTATTTTTTTGATACAACTAAAGTAGAGGGTATAAAAAATTTGTATGTGTTGGATATTCTCAGCTTTCATGTTATTCTATCTACCATTATTTTTGATAGGGATTCTTTAGATACATCATATTTTGGGAGAGAACTACAGGGGGAGATGGGATCTCAGGTTAGGTTGATTTTATCATACCATCCTTGGACATTTGGATAGGTGGAATGAGATATATAAATTCTAGAAGACATGAATCACTCTTGTGTCCTTGAAAATATAGTATTATGGGATTATATTTTGGATTTGGCTGAGTATTCAAATAAAAATAACTATCTTTATACCATTAAAATAGAAACTTTTATGTCCATTCATGGTTATCCTTGAAAATCTAAACATTTTTCACGAGAGATTGGTGAAGCTTCACTTGTGGTAGCTAGCTTCTTCTAAGAGAAGACAGTGAAGATCAAGAAGATTTGAAAGAGTTTAATTATGGTGTAGTTCTAGTATAAATCCAATGAAGATCGTTTTTTATGATTATTTTTTTTATTGGTTGATGACTAGTAATTATTAATATTCACACCTTTCCTAGGTCACTGACAGATTTCAAAATATGGGAAGTTTTCACCAAGATACATGAGACTATTTGAGGTTATTGAACAAATCGGGAATGATGAATTCTATTTGTATTTTTATCCTATAATAAATTTTATCTATCAAATTATTCACATGTTTTAAGTCAAGATATACCTTTTAGAACTATCACATTTTTTAATTAGGGGGGCCATGAAGTGAAACCTACAATGACTATATTTGAGAAACCGATTTGGTTTGTTGATTCTGAATTAAATTTTCATCATGGGAAGTCTATATCTTTTTTAATCTATGGATTCTTGGTTATTATTCTTATGAGATTTCAGAGTGTGAGATTAAAATGAAATAGTAGCAGCATGATTTCTTTATTTGCTGATATTCTTGATGAGGATTTCTAGGGGAGGAAATCATTATAAATAGGAAAATTTTAATATTCCTACTCTGGTTTTCCGGTACTTACCTCCCTTTTTTACCATATTTTATTTGGTTCATGTCTCTACTCTTTTCTGTTATATTTTGGAAATTTTTAGAGACTATTTTCCTTGTACAACAATGGTGCACAGTTAGGGAACACTGTATTGGTATACCTATGAAATTATGATTCATCTGCTTGAGTAATATAAGAGAGTGCATGGTTAGGTGAATGGTTTGTCAAAACTATGATACTATACCATCAAACAACATGGATTGGGATCGATTAATTTTTCATAGTTTTTGAATGATCTGAAAAAATATGAATCATAAAGTTTTTTTTAAATATTGAAGCCCGTGATTTTACTTTAATATCTTCTTAATTAAACCACATTTTAACCATTAATCATTGTGGCTCCTTAAAGCTGATTTCTTCCTTTACATCCTTGAATCATCATGGACCGATGTTCTAATTGAAGTGTTGAATCTCTTTTAGTTGGTGTGACCAAGATCTGATTATGAATTTTAATCTACCCATCTATATCCTTCTTCATGAGTTGTAGATCCTTATTTAATTAATGGATATACATATTGATATTTGATTCATTTTTCTAGGATTCACTCATGATTTATTCTATCCCTATATCCCCTTTGATTGGGGATCCCTTGTTGGGTGATTTACAAAATCATATTTTAGGTGGGTGGTTTTTTATGAAATTCCTATCAATTGAAATGGTTGATTCCATATCTATTTTGAAATGAATTTCTATATGGAACAAAAATAATTAATTAAGATATATGATTAATTTTATCAAATGGAATGGTGTGTGTTAAACCTATTTGATTATGAAATTTAAAATAAAGTGTTGGTTTCTAGAAAATGGATTTGAAATAGCCCGAATGGCCCGAAGGCCTTCATTTTTTTATTGGTTTTTGATAACCCCACTTTCAAGGGATGATGGGGAACCCTTAAAAGTCCCATAGGCTCAGAGATTACAAGGCCCGTAGGATTAGGAGATTACATGACCCGAATGTCTTAAGGAATTCAATCAGACTATCTACAAGGAACTGCCCCTCCCCAGCATCTGCGTCCTGATAGTAGCTCTCCACCTTTTCATGGCCTTCTGGATAGAATTCCTATGCATGCACATGCTGGTACCAATGGTATAGCCATACCCTCTCATTCTGGCTATACATTGGGATTTTCTATGGTGAGTGCACCTGCTCCGAATCCTCTTCTGGGGCTGCTCCTTATTTTGTAGTGTGTCTGGGGATACTGCACGTGACCCAAAGGCCTTGAGGTGGCCTGATGGCCTTAATGTGGCTTGAAATCCCTTCTGACCCGAAGGCCTGGGTGGCACCAAATCCTTAAGGAATCCAAGCCCAAACCGGTGGCCCAATGTGAATAGTTCTAGGTTCTACAGTACCAGACAGTACCAACTACAATGCCGCACAATGTACCATTTTGCTACAGTACCTGTATAGTGAACAGTTCTGCTACAGTACCCGTATATTGTAGAGTACTGCTACAGTACCCCCGAAAATATGTCTCTACCTGGTTTTGAACCTAGGTCTTGTGGATGCAGTTAAGGATAAAATGAAATATTTTAAATATTTTAAATGAAATGAATTATTTTGAAAGGAATTATTTTGTATAAAAACAATTTGTTTTTTGTTTTCATAATAAAATTCAATGTTGATACTATATTTGGGTAATCATGAATGATGATTGATGAATCTAATTTGAGATGAATGGTTTTTCCATGTTAGATTTACTTGGATCGCATGCAAGACTGTGTAATTAGGTGGGTATTCTATTATAAAAATTCTAATAATGTGTTTTCTCTACCTATCCACGGATTGATGGTTAAAAAAATATTAATATTGATGAGTATATTGACTTCATTCAATTTGTTGGACTCTAATTCACCCTAGGCCTATGATATAGGTAAGTGTACACACATGGATCAGTTGGAACCATGACCGTTCTTGGAAAAAAATGGAGATATAGGGAAGTGTGCACACTAAGATCATTTAGCATGTAGACATAGAGTGTTGGTTGAGTTGATTATTGCATTTTAGGTTTTTATAAATGGTTGGTGGTCTATTGAATTTATCTGTAGATTTCCAACAAACCCAAAGGAGGATATTATTGGAACCACGATAATTATTTTCATGAAATGGAGTTTGGTTTGTTTTTTTTCAAACCTCATTGGAAGTTCAAATTTTTTCTAGAAAATATATTATACAGTTCATGTAGGCAATAGTAATGACGATGGAATCATTTCCTAGTGCTATCAAAATTTATTGGTCCAAATAGTGGAATATAGAGAAAAGTGTTTTTGGAAAAGGGGGTTGCGTGCAAGATTGAAGGGTTTTTGGAAACATGATTGATATCCATAATTTTGTATCAGTGCATAAAAAATGGAAAAGGAAAAAAATCATGCAATACATAAATGTGTGCGAACGATGAGGTTTCATGGAATAGTATTACATGCCCAATGATACGTCAAAAGGGGTCTGTTGTGCTAATGAATAATATTGTATACACCAACAAATATGAATTGTAAACTTGAGGGCAGGGTCATCAAAGCCTATAAATAGGTGGACACCGCCATGTAAAATTTTGAAGAATTTTAAAATAAAAATTTTGTTGCTCTACAGTGTGAAAGATCTACACATGAACAAATTACAAAGAGTTAATCTTGCCCATAAGGTGTTACTTTTGTATGAAAATACCTAGTGAACACTTTGGTGTAGTCTCTGGAAAGATAAGGGTTATGCGGAAAGTTGGGGCTGCTCGAAAGTCATCTTTCACGCCAATTCCATAATATTTTTCCCAAGTTGATGTATTTCACCCAAGTGTAGTGTTATTACTCTGACATGCGTTTTCAATATCTAGTTTGTGTGATTAGTGCCTTCTTGAGCATCAATGCAGGACTTTAATTTTATTATTGAATCATGCTAGACTGAGACAAAGACATCAATGAAAATCTGTTGAAGAGAACCTCATGTCAGTAAACTGAGTAAGATATCTCCCATGGCAGTGAGCAAGGGGGAGTCGACAAATGTATTCTGAGGGACGTAATGAGCTATCCTTGAAGTATTTTAAGGGAAGAATTCATATAACAGAGTGACTGTGTCTTAACTCTTGTCCTCAAAAAACTAGTTATGATTATTGGATTTTGGTACGATATATACACTATTGGGGTTTTCTCCTTCGACGTAGCCCTTTGTGGTGAACTAAGTAAAAAAAATTTGTGGTGTATTTTCATGTGATTATTTAATTATTGTTCATATCCATTTTATATGTTTAACAATTTCCTAGACACATGGGAACAATATCAGATACTTTAAAAAATAGATGGCACCCTAATTAATCCCATGCCTCTTAGGGCATCCCGAGGTCCTATAGGATCTTTAATTAACTAATGTTTGGTGAGGATATTTGATCCTTCATATAACAAACCCCATGGATTATAGACATGTTTATATGATTAAAAATGCTTTATAGATACTAGTGTTTATGAAATGATTTTTTCATTCCTGTTTTGATCAGGATGATAACTCATTCATTATTGATAGAAATTATTATTCATACATTTTTTATTCATTCCATTGGAATTATTTTAAAATATTGATTTATATTTAATTTTTAAAATATTATCTTGCTAATTTTAATTTTAAATTAATAATATTTGTTTTAATTAATTTGATATAATTTTGTAAAAATTCATGGTATCCTACAAAGATAGTGATGTTCACACCATACATATGCCTTTGGGTGTGTGTAGACATTATTTTACCATGACCAGGAAATGGAAAAGAACTACTTGGTGATGGTGGGTGTTCCAAATATCTAAATGTAGGAGTTTTTTATGGTAGAAAAAATTTGTGATCCATCTATTATGAGGAGATATTTTTATTATTTCATTGATCATTTTAAGATTTCTTAGTTTTATTGATCAATTTGGGGTTTTTTACTTGTCTACCATATGGATTATTTCTCTTAAGTAATGTATTGGAATAGTAAATATTTATATGTTATTTCTTCTTATTTTATTTTTTTAGTAATTCTTGGAAAACAATATTTACCCTTTGTTCATTTTTATACTGAGGAACTAGTCTCTAATCTTTGGGGATCATGGTATCGCTTTTTGTTGTGTTAGTGTTGATTTTAATTTTAATTTATCATGTTATCTTTGTCAGTTAATGATATTTAATAAAATTTCATATATTTTTATTAAAATAATATAATCAGACACAAATTATTTTTTGACTATCAGGTGGTGGATGCTCATAATAGAATGAGGTTTATGCTTATAAATTTTCACACATGGTAACATTCAATAAGGGATGTTATGAGGATATAACTTATAATAGGAAATCCATATGTTAATTTTTCATTTAATATTCTTACCTACAGATGTGTGTGTTGGACCTTATACTTATTATTATTATTAATGTATATCCTAAATACTTTTCTTTTATGTATTATCAAACAACATGATGACATATGATCATGGAATGTATAATGTTTTTTGTGAATCATAAGTGATATGAAATTAATTAAATAAGTCATGAAAGGATTTGAACCTTATGAATTGATCAAAAACGATATATCTAACCCTTTGACTAAAATAGACTTTTAAAACTAAATTCATAACAATAGTAGTTTATCGATGAGATCATTTATGAGAATCACCAAAAGATAATTAATTTTATTTGTTGACAACAGAAGTATGAAACCTTCATGAATATATATTGAAAAAATTAAATTTATTAAATAGTAATAATTCATAAGAGGTTTTTTCATTTTGAGATTAACTTCTCTATCTATGGGTTACTTAATGTGTTAATAGATTCCAATTTTGGACATCGTGAAATTTTTCAATATGCCAAAGAAAAATGGTCTTAGAGGTTCATACAAAAATTGTTTCCGTAATCTCAGTTGAATTCTATTTTAATTTAATACTAATAATAAATAATTTTCTCTTTTTGTGGAATAATAATTTTTTGGGATAACTTGATCACATAAATTTAATCACGAGTCATTTTAGTATAGAATATATATGACTTGAATAGTAATAAATATTTATTCAACATTTAGTAAATATAATATTTATTTATTTAATTGACAAAAAATATAAAGATATTTATTTATTTAAATGAAAATTTAGTATTCAATGTTTGATAAATGAAGAGGATGATTGATGAGTCGAGATACGGTCCAAAATAAATAATGTAGATTATTTAATATCATCTAATATATATTTTTAAATTATTTAAGAAATGATATTTAAATATTCATGAGTTAGTTCATGACATGGAATATAACTATATTATTATTATTTAACATGGGGAATATAATTAAAATTTTTGAAGTGATTATGTGTAATTATTAAATACATTACACATACTATATATTCCAACTTATACCATTTTCTAGGGTTATGCGAATTGTTTTGAATAATGGATTCTCCTTTGAGAACACTCTCATGACTGAGAGAACATCTTTAAAAATATCTCAAGAAAGTATAGATACTTCTCTAAATCCTAGGAGAATAATCCTTACCATCCCACTCATGATCGATATAATAAGAGAATTGATCATTCGAGACTGAAAGATTACATTTTTTGATCAATAGAGGAAAATGTAAGGAATTTTGTTCCTCCAGGATAGAACACATAACACCAAAGTGTAAATTTCATGATTAATAGAATACATATAGATATTGATTGAGTAATTATATTATTTATTCATCATGTAAGGAAATGTCTATAAGAGAAGATAATAAATTCATCGTTAATAAAATATTATTGAGTTGTGGTAATTATTTTATTTAATTAATTATAAATTAAATTTTAAAAGTACTATCTTTAAGGAATATAGGGTTTCTATTCAAGTACTGATGATTTTATCCAAATAAGAAAATGAGAAATATTTTCTTTTCATAGACCTAACCACTTCCACTACACCCTAGAACCTTCATATAATTCATTCTTCAACAATAGAAAATTTATTCACTATAGATGTAGGAGTAGCAACCTCTATTAATTTTTTCATTCCAAGTGTCTTCAATAACTCATGATCATACATAATTTTTTAGAGAAAGGTATAACCTAATGTTATTGTGACTTAAAAATCCTTGAATAATTCCTTCTCACTAATCATAGACATCTTAAAGAGTTTTATAATTTGAGTAGAGAAATCATCACATGCCTACTATTTGTTTCTTGAAAAAAATATTTCATCAACATAAACTAACACTATGACTGAATTTTTGGATTCTCCCTTAAAATACCAATTAGAATCCACCATGAAACTATTTAATTTAATTCACTTTTAAATATTATATTACTTCAAATAATAGGCTTATGGGCCTTTTTTTTAAAACCATATAATTCCTTTTTTACTTGAAAACTATAGAACCGTCATCATAAATGATAATCTTTTTATGTTATTCACTGTAAACCTCTTTCTAAAGCTCACTGTTATAGAAGGATAATTTTACATATATTTGGAAATCTTTGTAATTTCTTTGAAAACATATTGTAAGAAATATTCAAATAATTTTGAGCCCTAGAACGTGATGTCGCCTAGGAATTTGAAAAATAAACAGTAAATAATAATATATTAATATTTAACACATTTCAAAATAATTAATGCCTTAAGAGTTTAATGGTTTAGTGTATTTGAAGGCCAGATAAAAAATGAAATAATTTCATTAAATATATTCAACGTCTCCCACAATTGTTTTCTCACAAAGAAAACTTATATACATACCCTGATAAAAATCATTCTTCATAACCCAGATAGATGAAACATAATAAATGGTGATATATGATGCTTGGTAAGTGTACAAATGATTGATATTAATTGATGATCATATGTGAGAATATGTTAATCATTATGGTGTGATTACATTATAAAAAATATGATAATAACCATGAATAGTCAAATATAATTAATCATAAATCCGAGAATAATTCTTTTTCATAACCAAATACATAAGATATAAGTGTGAATAATCATTAATAATAAACCATATTCCGTGAAAATATATCATAATCATAATACAATGGTTTATTACATGAACATAAGCACAAAAAAATCATTTCCTTAGTCAATGATCACATCTAAGACGATCATAGTAGATTGGGTTCACACTCATCTCCATTATTTAGTTAGTAAATGTTCACTCCCAAGATTATAATTTTTGATAAAGTTCATTACATAACTAGGTACACTTCCCTTACTAATCCCTATTATATCATTAGATAACCATTTTTTCCCAACTCATTGGATGAATATATAATTCCAGGCCCACCAAACACATAATGAAAATGAAACATATTTGTGCTACACGATCATAAAACCTTCCCCATTTCATTATATAAATACAAAGGGAAAGGAAATAGTTTTCATAAACATTTCATCATTTCATCATAGCATAACCCATGGAAAATAAATAGGTTTCATAGTGGTTTAATCACTAATTAATTTACATGCGGTAATGAAATGAGTTTCATGGAATCATTCTTAAATCATTATCATAATAATATATGATAATAATGAAATTTGACGGTATCAAAATATTATACCCTTAATTAAGAATAAAAATCCGTATATAATTTTTAGATAGATGAGAAATACTATTAAAATAACTTTTAAACCATTCTTTAAAATCATGATAAAAATATATTTTTTTTATAAAATTTTATCAGAAAATTACAATAAATTTGAGAAAATGATTTTATTTTAAAAAGAAAATAATGAAAATTTGAAAAGTTAGATTAAAAAATAATAATAGTCAACACAGTAGGGAAAATATGTTCATATCATATAATTAAAATATAAAATTATTTTCATTTTTTGGTAAAAGTCAAAAATATCATGTTATAAAAACATCGTTAAAAATATTCCTTTTAAACCATTGTAAATAAATTAAAATGTAATGAAAATGAATATTTTAAAACATTTCATGTATGAGTAAAAACTTCCATAATCACATTTTGAAAAGAATTAATGTGGAAGAAAACATCAATTGACCAAAGTGGGAAAAATGTTGAAATACCTTTAAAATCACATTCTTGGTATTTTATGTAAAAACTGGTGGAAAATAATAATAATACATAAAAATTGAAATAATAACAAGATTAGAATATAATATATGGGTTAAAAGGATATGATCAATATAATTTCCCTCCACATAAATTTAGCATAGAAAGTCATTAGAAGAAATGATATTGTAACATAAACTCATAACTCAAGAACCTTCTTTCTTAGTATGAATAAAATATATTATATAATAAATATAATTATATTATGTATAAGACACTCACTATTTTATACATAAAATACAATGTATAATCCCTTTATAATTTCTATTTATCCTTTTATTAACAATTTCTTTATCAAGATGAATATTCGGGTGATAAATGGATTGTTTTCCCTACATGTTTCAGTTTAATGGATCAGGTACACACATCGTGTTCATGGATTAATCATATAAAATATATTAATCATGAAATATGTATAATATTTATTTATCATATACACTATTATAATAATTCATATAAATCAGTGAAAAAAAATGAATTCGACCACTTTAAGAAGAAGAAATCTTGTATCAATGATTGAGTAATGTTTCCACTTTTTAATGGGTTGAATGAAAAATGGTAGATAAGAATTAAAATTAATAGAATAATTATTATATAATAAATATCATATATATTCATTAAATAAATCCTTATTACCATCCATGTACAATATAAATTAAAAACAAATCGCAACACTTAAGATATGTGGTAGTTCACACATATACATGACAGACGTTATTGTTTTAAAACAAATGGAAGTTTAAGAATGTAGAAAAGATATTAATTATTTTTTAAAATAAAATATATAAAAATAAAATCCCTAATATCAAAAATCCATTAATTATGGTTATGAAAAACATAATGCATCGCTTCGTAAGGAGGTAGTTTGCACGTACCCACGAATGATGCTTTTATTTCACCTTTCACTGAGAAGGAGGATAATAAAGGTTGTGTCATCAATGTAATAACATATAATTATATTATATATACTGATGTTGTTATATCATTATGTTTATCACCAAATTTAAGTAGATATAAGAATAATTAAAATGAAAACCCATGGTTAAGAGTTTTACCAATTATTTGGACAACATATTTAGTATTACGCCATAATCCATCTATGGTAAGTATTATGTTAAAATTAGGAAATATAGATAATTAAGGGGGTTGTTAGGAAGTGCTTTGATAAGTTATTTTATTATCTATATTTCTCATGAATGACTAATAATATGAGAGACATATTTTATTATATAAGGGGTGGAGAGGATGCAGTTGGAATGTTTTAAATAAATAGAATATAGTAAATAATTTCTCAAGTCAAATGCCTCTAAAATTCCTCATATAAGAAATATATATTATATAGGGTATAAATATGACAATTTAGTTGTATTTAGAAAAAATGATTTCTTTTTACACTTCTAGTTTTTGTTTTAAATCATGTAACTTATTTTTACTCTTACCATAGTAACTAATATTTTTTTTATTAATGTTGTTTTTCATAATGATCAAAAATTACATTGAAATTATTTCTTAGTATTAGTAAGTATTTTTAAATATGGGTTTTCCATTTTTCATAATTAAATTTATATAATTGGTATAAATTATTTTTAAAATAAATACGCAAATGCAACTGAAACATTCTTAAAAAATGTATTTTTAAGCATAAAATTGAATTTTCCTTCATTATATGTCATGTGAAATCTATTAGAGGAATGTTAAAATATTTTATTCAATATATAATAACTAAATTTCATTAAAATAATTCATCAGCAATGATTAATTAAAATTACAAAAATAAAAAAGCGATATTATGTGCATAAACATGTTTTTTAAGGAAAAAATATCTTCTAACTTTAAAATGATTTTATTTTCTTTTAAAACTAATTAATAACATATAATTTTATTTCATGAATTTTAAAATAATAATTTATAATTATTTTTTTATTCTTATTCATACCAATAATTAAAATGGCTAGTGGAAAATACTCACATTAAGTAATAATAATTAAATAGAATATCGTAGTGTGTTTAATCTCAATGTTACATTTAAAAGAAGAAATAAAAGAAAATGAATTTATTTAGATTAAAATATATCATAAAATCATTGGGTTTCATATTATTCCACCTTTTAATTATTTCATCCTAAAATTTTCATCACTATTATTTACAAAACTGAGGACATTTTTTCCTCATTACATCGTCAGGTTCCCACATAGCTTATCCAAATTTATGGTTACACCAAAAACATTAACCATGTGAGTTTTATTATTCCGCAACACTTACTATATTGAACCCAAAATTTCAATTGGTTTTTACCTATAATATATATCATTATTCAATGGTTCAACATCTGATATTAGTAATTGTGATTAATCAATTATGTAATTACTCATATGAGATACCTGGAACACATTGTGAAAAAGAGATAGATTCAGTGGAATTTATAAGTGATAAGAAATTTTCCTAAAATGATCAATAACTTTTAAAGGATTAATATATTGAGGGATTTTATTTCCATTCTTCATAAATATCATAACCATTTACCAAGGAGATATTCAAAGGAAAAACTCTTTTTCAAAATTGAATTCCAAATCTCATTGATGATTGTTAGAAAAATTATTTTGTCAATTCTAAGTTGTATTGATGTACTAATTAATATATCTACCCTTATATGAAATTTACCTGACTATATTAGGGTATAAAATCCTTAATTCTATAACTTCATCCCAACATGTTGGAGTTCTACACTTATTTCCATATAGGATTCATTATGGATTCATCTAAATAATCAATTCAAGTCTATTTGTATCGGATAATTCAAAAATTGCAATGAGTTGATCACAAAACCAATTAAAATATAGAAAATAAAATCATAGAATTCCCTCTAGAGTTTTAATGTTCCTCTTGAACTGACCATCTATTAGAGGTTGATATACAGTACTAAAGTTAAACTATGTATTTATATCTTGATAATGTATTCTCCAAAACATTTAGGTAAACCGTGGATCCCAATTACAATAGAATTTGGTACACTATGTAACCATAACGCATTTTTAATGTATATAATTTAAATTTGATCAAGATGTATTGATTTTCTAATAGAAATTAATTTTTTTAGATTCATAAGGTGATTCACCACACCTAAATAGAATTATGAAATTTAGATGTGTTGTGGAGTCCTGTAAATAAATCCATGGTAAATTTTCACATTCTCATTTTAGATGGAATTTTTTTATAAAATCCCCTTATATTTCTATATCCTAGACTTGTCTTTTGGACATATTTGGGATCAAGATGAATACTCTTCCACATCCATTTTCATGGAATCCTTTTAGAAATACTCTTTTTTATATGTATACATTTACATAATTCTAAAATGAACAGAGAATAATTAACATTGAACATTATACACCAACTCATTATTCAGGTCTTCAATTGATGAAACAAATAGTCAGTTCCTAAACCATATCATTCCAAAACTATCATTATTGAAATAAATAATATGTTTCACCTTCTTATATTGTTCCACATCATCCTTATGTGCCTTTTTAATCCTCACATGGATGGATAGTTGAATACTAATCTGTGAAAGATATTATATTTCAGTTTGTTTAGTATTTCAAAGTTAATCATTTGAAAATATTAATAATGGATCTCTTTCAATCCTCAGCATTGAAAAAAAATCATGTTCATTCCGACATAGAGCATCATCTACATTGTTATCCTTCATAGGGTGATAGTGTATAGATTAGTCATAATAATTAATCATTCTGTACATATCTTTTAGAGTATATTAAACTAAATATGTGTGAATATATACTGAATTCGTTTTTTATCATATATATCACATTATTCACAATCAAGATAATTTATATTTCTTTTCAATGAAAACATTACTACTTCCAACTATAAATAATAGTTTGTTCTGTTTTTAAAAAAATAGTGTGAGTATTATGCAATCAACATATAATTATACATAAGGATGCATCATATTCTGTTCTTTGATGTATAAATATAAATCACAAACAATTCGCCAGTACAGGGTAGTGTGTGTAAAGGTGCATTGACCAACCTTATCTTCAGTTCCATGAAATTTTCTTCACATTCATTAGTCCAGTGGAACTTGACTCCAATCCATGTTAACTTGGTGAGTATATTAGATTAGTATGATTGATTCTTAATGAATAATTAATAATATAAATCCAATCAATTAAAACTACAAATCTCATTCATAATGTTTGGTCTCGGCCAATGTTCCATAACTCCTATCATCGACAAATCCACCAATATACCCTCAGTTGATATTATATAACAAAAAATTGAAACATTTTTTTTCCAAAATTCATAATTGTTAATTTTTTTTAATGTTTCTTATTTAATAGGGTTATCAATACAATTCTTAATTGATCTTATTTATTTAACTTAAACATGGAATATATAATAATATAGTCTACAAATAATAACATAAATTGATCTAATTAATATCCAAAGAGTCTATTAATTAAATCCATTATGATATTAGGGTAATTAAGAAGATTATTTTCCATAACTATAAATTCATAGTATTGATACCTTATATGGAAGGTTTCTCAGGGTACACCATAAGTTTTGACCCTTAATTGATAGTATCCATAATGAAGGTCAATCTTGGGAAAATATAGATCTCTATGTAATTGATTAAACAAACAATCAATACAGGGTAGAGGATACTTATTCCAGATCATGATATTATTAAGTTACTAAAAATCAATGCATAGTCTCATTGATATATATTTCTTTTAAAAAAATTTAATAGGCACACCAAATAGTGATGGATATAAGAGAATAAATCCCTTATCAAGATTCTACTAGAGTTTATTATTTAATTCTGATAACTCAATTGTATCCACTATATATGGATTCATTGAAATAGGTGTATCCCTATTGTATGAGTTCTATTGAGCACTCAACTATATTATTTAAAGGGAAAATTGGAAATAATTTTACAAACACGTCAAAAAAACATGTATTATAAGCACGACATTGATGTTATGATTATCCCCACCCATATGAGATAAATATCACCTTAGGATAGGAATAAAGAGTCATATAATAAATGTATTTTTCATTGTTTGTTCATATTTATCCTCACACCGATAGATTATCCTAGTTTTTCTGAAAATATAAAATCTTAGATCTCTTCCTTGGAAACTAATATGAGATTTATATAATGAAATCAAATCACAACCCAAAATAACATCAAATTCAACTAGAGGGATAATAATGATATTTTCAATAATAAAATTCCAAAAAAAATCAATCGAAGAAGATTTGTAGATTTCAGATAGAATCATCATACAATTAGTTGTTTTTTCTAAAAATTAATCTTCAATTCATTGGGGTGGTAATCTGACACCATTATAAAATTTTTCAGATATAAAAGAGTTTATTTAACTGTAATGAAATTAGATGTGGTAAATTATATAGCAGATGGTATGTTTTCCATTAACCAATTCAGGTTTTAACCCACATTGGCAATAGTGATAACATATTTATGCCATTATCTCTGGTCTTAAGAGTTTTATAAATTTAGTCATCATCATTAACCCATAAATTTTTTCGCTGGTTATCATTATGTCCATACTTTTTGAAATTATTTCATTGGATTTTGGGTTACACATTCGGTTGATCTTTTTCATCATTTTATTCATTAATTTCCCTCTTCACATCACATTGGAATTAAATTTCATAATTTCCTGTTTTACACCTAAAACATCTTCCAAACCCAATAATTAAACTTCCTATAATATTCCATCTACACTCAATACCTAAAAGAAGATTAATTTTCATTCTTCCATGGGTTTTATTTGTAACATCCTATGAATTCATGCATAACATTTTTTTAAATAAATTTTGATTAATTTTTTTCATATTTAAAACAAACTAAGGTATGATTTAACATAAAATTAAATTATCTCAATTTTGGTTATAAATTAAGGTAATGTTTTCAAATTATAAAAATATTACATTTACATTACAATAAATATTATTTTCTTTTCACAATATAAATAAAATACATTTTTAGTAAATATTATATTTTACCATGATAAAATATATTTTCTTCATTAAATATTTAAAATTATGTTACTCTTATATGAATAATATAAATTATAATCTCTTAAATAATTTAATAATTCTTTTTGGAATTATTTCATAAATTATAATGCTTCATTAAAAAAAGATTATTTAAAAAGATTATTTATTTATTAGAATTATTTTTATTTTGATATGAAATTGAATATTTTTCAAAAAAAACATGTTTTTATTATTTTTAATTATTAATAAATTTGTATTTTCAAGAAATAAGATATAAATTAAATCAAAATATTTATAATCATAGATAAAAAGTTACATTTTGATGTGGTAATTACGAAATATAATGTTTGTGAAAACATTTATTATTAATACAATTAGTATTAATACATTATTTAAGAATTTTAAAAAAACAAAATAAGTAATATAATTAAAATAAGAATAAAATTATTATAAGGATTAAATAAATATATACATATATTTTAATAATATATTTTATAATTCCTTTAAGTACATAAAGTTGAATTCACTTAGTGTAAAAACAATTTTCCAAAACCACAGCCATCCAAGGACCCCTAGAACCAAATCTGTGGGACCCACAATGTCATCCATGTGAAAGGGGATCAACCTTTCCAGCCCCATTACAAAATGGTGTGGAAATGGATAGTCACATAGTGCCCGTATAGCGTTCTTGGGTGAGAATATGGGAAAAGGTTGGCATTGGTTGTCCGGGTGTATGAGCCCGGTGTGTGTGAGGGGTGGGTATGAGAACGGACCCCATGTAACTCATATCTACTATTTATTAAGATGTGGTTAACTAATATAGGAGTTCCTGGATGAGAAAAATATTAATGTGGGATGGGAAAACAGGAAAACTATATATCTTCTTAAACACTCACATTTATATCCATTTCATTCGATCTAAACAGAAAATGTTGTCTAATCATTCTTGATCATCATATTCAACATCATGCAAAATTTACACCCTCAAAACCTTCTTCTTTATATCCTTCTAACAATAGTTTCTTATTAATCCATGCATTTGTGGACCATATTGATTTTATACCTCTAATTTAATCTTCTTTTGATGAAAACCCCAAAGTCTTCTTAGTATAAAACCATGAAATTTTAAATATAATAAGCTCTCATCATGCACTCCATGAATGTATCTTTCCATTGGACCATAAAAATAAAAAACCCATGATCCATTCACATAAACATCGTGGTAAAAAATTCACAATCCTTTCATGCAACCAAAGTCATATTCACATCGACAACAATGCTGTCAATACATTCTGGTTGGTATTGTCAACTTTTTTTTAAGTCCACTCAATAGAACCATCTTGAATGAGTTATATATATATATATATATATCAAAATGTATCATTAATATTTAATTCCATAGACCATAAATATTTTATTGGATATATCCCTTGTTTAGCATTTTTCTCATCATTGGGTTCCACAAGAAGTGATGATGTGTTATATATATTCTCTATTGTTTTTAACAAGCAGAAGCTTCATGAATATTATTTGAGTCTTTTATTAAAATATTATGATTTCTAATGTACACAGTTATATATATATATATATATATATTAACCATGAATTTATTTAGGTTCAAACATAGATTTTTAACTTATCTAGATAGGAGGATATATATATATATATATCATTGAATTTGGTTATAAAAAAATTACATTTTATTTTATGAATTGATTAATTAAATGATATTATAAGTAATAAAACGTGTTAAATCAATCGAAAATATTAAAATAAATTTCTTTTGTCATCCATTTCTATTTAAAGACTTTCTTCTTACTCTCTATAAATGACCCCCATGACCCAAGCCCTCTCCTAAACTATTTTTTTCTCTTTATAGTCTCTTATTTATAGACCTTAGAAGAAGAATTTAATACCCAAGGTGTCATGGTTTTTTTTATTTTAACTTATTTTTATATTGTCAAGTGGATTGATCGAGATTCGGTAGCTAGAGGGATGAAAATTTAAGATTTGGAGGCTTTTGCAGTTTATCAAAACTAGCCTGCATAGTTAGTGGTTATTGTGCGATGCGTGTGCGCATGCTAAGTGAGTCATTGGACTGGCGCATGGCTTGCACACAATCTATTAAACCATGTTATGAGCATTTTGATGAGTTTTGTAAGGTAGCAGTACTAAGTGGCAGAGTTTGTGAACAATTTTTTCAACCGTGCATCTACCTATAGGTGACTGTACTTGGTTCCTGGCCTAGGCAGTGGCCGAATCACTATTGGCAAATGTTCTGGTAACCCATGCAAAAAATTATGCATGTACCCATCATATTTAAAAAATCTAATTTTTATTTTATTTTATTTTTATATTTCTTTATTTATTTTCTCCCTTGGTTCTTCCATCCCTGTGAATCTCGAAAGAGGTGTGCCTCCAATACCATGTTCACACACCACCCCTCCCTCATGGATACCCCTTTGTTCGATGATCTTTATTGGTTCCTTCACAAATATTGCTCAGATCCTTGAGTTATGTTCATCTACATTATCCCCTCTTGTGATTTATCCAATTTTCCCCTCTCTTTCACCCTATTTAGATTAATCGAACCCTAGGGTTAGGGTCAACTGATTTTTTTGGGTTTATTCTATTAATAGGGTATGAACATTGTCCCTTGTGTCAACCTCAAATGTATTCCTTCATCCACCACCGATGGTGAAGTGGATTTTCTCACTTCGGCTCTTCGACATCCCTTGGGTATGGTTTTTATTCCGCTGTTTGGGTTTTTCGTTCATTTGTGTTCTATTGATTTTTTAGGGTTCCTATAAATTGTTTTAGAATTTTAGTGGCTCCTTAAAGTGTCACAATCACATACATAGGTACACACGTGTGTATATAAATATACATTCCTTGCCAATTTTCCCTCATGGTGTGGAGAAAATGAATATTGGATTAACTATATATATATATATAAGAATGTATGTGCATGCACACCTAGCCTGTCTCTGTGAAGAAAAACAAGGGCCAAATTATTCTAGACTGATCCTCTTCTATTAAATAAGGTATCACTATGAAATAGTTTCCATTTTAATTTTTATCTTCAGGTCCCTTTTATTTCCTTGGATTAAAGTATAAATATATTTGATATCCTTGTGTTGATTTGAACCCATTTTAGTATTCGTGGGCCTTGGCATAAATGGTTGATTTCATGAATCCTTGTTTAGTGATGTAAATTCGAATAAATAAAGGTGATAATATTTCCATGAAATGAATTTGGGTATTTTAATGGTTATAAAGTGGGGAAATGGGTCTTGGCCCAGTCGGGATTCATTGGATGAAATTTATTTCTTAAAAATAAATTTGGTTTTAAATTGAGGTGCAACCTCAAATGATTTCAATGTGGGGGTTTCAGTTTTATTTCAAATTTAGGTTTTAAACCTAGGAGTTGTTTACCATTTAGTGGAAATGTTTGGTTGGCCTCATTAAAAGTTTTTGGATAGAAACAGGCATACTTGGGCCTTGTTTTGGTTTTCATAGAATGATACCCATGTGTGTTGAGTGGTTTTGTAATATTCTGGATGCATGGGTGGTTTTTACTTGGATGCAATGATGGATTTCCTTGTGAAATAGAACATGGTATTTAATTAGGGCTTACGAATTAATTATGTTTTATAAAGATTCCAATAAATATTCTCATTGTGAAATTCTCTTGACCGTTGGGAATTTGTCCAAATGGATTTTTAGAGTGCGATTATTTTGTTCGTAAATAGATTTCCTTATCTTGAGTGGGAGTATAGTGTTATAAAGTGAAAATGGAGTCCTCTTTAACTAATTATTTATTCTTGAGGGTGTGTATTCTTTCCTTTGGACATGTATCTAAATGTCAATTTTATTAAAAGGTATTTTCAAGTATACTTAATATGAATAAAGGCTCAGTCGAAATTTGTGGTTTTATATTGGTTTTCCCTTATTGAACACTCTAGTTGTGTTTGATGCTGATGAAATATATTTTACTGATGGTTATATTGTGTAAAATATTGAGGTTAATGGTATCTTCTTTTTTTGGTTTGTGGTACGCTTGGTGAGGGAAATTGTATTGACTTAACAATTAACTAATTGAATCCCTCATGATTCTTGTGGAATGCATGTGGGATGTCAGGTTGGAATTGACTCTATCCATGGGGTGTGTCTTGTTCAAGAACATTTGTTGGGGTTTTTAACTATGGAAATGGTTGCACTTAAGAGGTTAAGCTAGGTTTTTTTGTTTAATAAGATAACATGGATTCCTAAAACGGAATGACCAGTAGTGGGTTTAGTTGGATAATATGGTAAATGACGGTAATCGATGTTAATTATGATTAATCAATGGAATGAAGCAAGGGTCTGTTTATCCTAATTAAATCATGTTAATGGGGAGGGAGTTGAAAAGGGTAATCTGTTTAGGGGTTGTGGCATGTGACTATTTTATGTTTTCATTATTTATGAATTTTGAATATTATATTATTGTTTGGATATGGTTTTTGAATTGTATATGTTTGGAATGGTTGGGGATGTTCAGACATTGCGTTTCATGTCCCGGTTGGATTCAAGGACTGATGCTCCATTTTTTCTTACTTTTGATGAATGGTTTAGGGATGTTGGATTGATACTCCACTCCCCGGGGCCCCATAGTTATTCATGGAATAAACATAGATTTCCTGATCCCAAGGGGTGTGGTTATAGTGGTCCATACTTTAGTTTATTTTGGGAATGGAAAATGCATTCCTAGCCCCTAGGGGTACGGTCATGGTTATCCATACTCAGGTTGGGATGGTCGTATACGGTGTTCTGGATCACTTGTGAATTTTTTTGATTGTATCGGTTTGTTGTTTTCTTTATTCATTTTTTAGATCCATGTTTGGCATGATGTATTGAGATATATCATTCTCATTGGGTTCATTGATTATATGATTATGACTATGTCTTTCATTCATGTTTTATAGGATATTTGTGCATGTTTCACCTAAGTGGTTTGGGTTTTTATTTGATCCTTGTTTTAAAGTGTTCTAAAGTTCTTATTTTCTATAAATAATATAAATAATGTGCTTTTAAGAAATAATAATCATCTGTGTGGTTTATGATAAGGCATATGTATGTGTCTTGCTTTTAAATGTGCGTGTTGGGTTTCTGGAATATAAATAAAAATTTCATAGAAGTTGTATATACGTGGGGTTTTCTTTTCATGTAAATGATTGTGTATGTATATCCTAGTTTCAACTTTTATTATCAAACATGAATTGCATATTATCCTTAGGAACACTATTCCATAGTCTGGTAGGTCATGATGACCTATGATACTTTTAGCTCACACTTATATCTTCCCTGTTATTAGTTGGATTACTTTTTTTCATCATGGACGAATTGTATGAGATTTGGGTTGAGATGTTTTGGGGCTTGGAATCAGTCAATTAGTTTATTTCTTACCAGTAGTTGTTTACTTTAGCAATTTTGTTTTTATTTACCATACTTTCTACACATTTATTATTTTGGTCACTACATTTATATACAATTTTTGTTTTTATTTATATTTTTGGTAAAAATTTTACCAAAATAATTCTGATGATGCCCAGGTGTTAGTCCCCAGACCATGGGTATTGGGAACACCCTTTGTGACTAATGGCATACCTACATGGGTGTCGGGTGGGATGGAATCTTGGGCTAGGAAATTAAAAAGTTGTATTAGAGGCTATGTTCTATATGCAGCCATGGTTTTGTGTATCCCATTTTATTTGGGGATGTTCGGGTAGAATGGAGACTAAGCTTATCATAACATGATAAGTAAGGGCTGGGGGAGTCTAGATTACTCTTGCTTGTCCTATGCCTTAAGCTACTAAATAATGTTGGGTTAGAATGATGTATTCAATTCGTTAGGGAATGATTTAATGGTTTTAATTTTATTGATGTTTGATTCCCTTTTGGAATGTGCGTGATTTTGGGGATCTCTCTTAGTATTGGGTTTGAAAGGAAGGAGAACTTGATCTGCATCATTGGTACTTGTGACAGATTCAACATTTATGAATAAACTTCCATTTCTATTAATTTATTTTGCATATAAAAAACACATGCATTCATTTTGTTTTATTATATCCATTTTTTTGTAAATGGTCATTAAGTATCAATATCTTTAATGATATAACCATAAAATAGTGAACACAAAACTAATATAAATATAAGGATTTAAGAAATCCATTCTAAATAGACAAAGAAGATAATGGCCCCATCCAGTAGACTCAGATCAAACGAAATTCATTTTTGAGGTCTCAGAAATGAGGTAGCATCCCTAGGCTTCAATCTTGACCAATTCCAAGATGAGCTTTAACATATTAATCTTGAACTAAATCACCTGCGGAAGAAGTTCAAGTTAATAGAGATGACCTCCCAAGTGATGTTATCTAAGTCACCCCAAGAGTGTGTCACCATAACACACCTAATACTTACGCCTTATGAAGGTTTCATAAGGGTCTATGTAATATTTTTTTAGTTCCTTATTCTGTAATCCCTTTCTATAAATAAAAGGCTTATTCCATCAATTACATTAGGAGAACAGAATTTTTTTAAAAATAATGAATTTGATAAAATTATTTTTGCAGTAAAATAGTACTTTTGAGAAAAATATTCATTATTATATTAAACTATGGGTTTTATTAATTATATTATAACAAAATTATTATAAATTATGTTTTTATTATTTCTTTATCTGTAAATGATTAGGTAATTATTTTGAAAAGAATTATAATTTTAAATGATAAAATAGAAAGTATATATTTTTATGTAAAGAATTTATTTTTAGGAATTAATAAATTTTTGAAATAATTAATATTTTAATAAAATAATATTATCAAATTATATTTATTAATAATAAATGATTATATTATTTTAATGAATTCAAAAGTAATTTTTTATAGGTTTAAAAACAATTTTTGTCAAAACCTATCAATTTTCAATTACTGTTGGTTCTCTTTTTAAATGTGGAAATTATAATATTTAGAAAATTATATATATAAAGTGATTAATATTTTTTTTAATAATGTTATCGATATTATCCAATGGTGAATTTTTCTTAATTTTCTGAGAGAGTCAAATATTTTGGTAAAAATTATATAATATATAAATATATAGTGTGTTTTATGACATCCTAATGAGCCGATGGTGGTGTAATAAATACCATAAAATGTATAATCTATCAAATATTTGTTTCAGGTTTAAAATAAAACAATTTTAGATTTATTTGACTAATTTTTTAATGCCGTAGTGATTCCTCCAAAATGTGAAATATATTTTATTAATTTAAATTCTTTTCTGTGAGAGTGTTACTCACCTCCACATAAGAAAATATAGTATTTTAGTGTCTTCATTCCATGGCCATTAAAAACAATATTTTCCACTTCCCTTGGCTTCAAACCATGAGAAAAACCATGGTTTGGTTTTTGGTTTTTAATATTTTATTCTATAGTGTCTAAAACCTAAATAAAATATAATTCTCCTCATTCCATATATCTACCCAGCCAAGCACCGCTTACTCTCCAATAAAACTCATTGAATCTCATCAAAAATTTTCTCTAAACTCCCTATATTCCTCCCAAGTCACCAAAATGATCCCAATAAGCCTCTCCCAAGCCTTTAGGATCACACATCCATTTAAGGGATCCTCACTTTTCTTCTTTTCTTATTTTTGTCCATGTTTTTTTATATTGTTATACCCTTTTATTATTCAATTAAAAATTTTGGAGAATATTTTAATAACTTCCATATACTTCCCTTATTATTTTTAAAGATTATATACCCCTTTCACAATCATTAATCCCTCCCATGTATACATAATAACTGGCCAAAATATCATAAGTAATTTCTCTCTCCTCATTTTCATTCAATAATTTCTCTTATATTATGCATCTAAAATTCCATTTCATATTTTGGGATATTAAGATACATGATCCATTTACCATCCATTTCAAGTATAAATTAAGAGATACCCATTTCCCTCTCATTAAACCATTTTATGAATCCCCATGTGATGTCGTTATGTTGCTGAAATTGTACTGTGATTTTCCATGTCAAAATCATCGTGTAGTGAATACCATCTAATTTATCTATCAAGGGTAATAACATTTATGAACAAATACATATTGATTATATACTTTAATTTATTTATTACACATTCCTTTATCAGGTAATAACTAATGATGTTGAATGAATCCATGTAATATGATCTATGTGACACACTGAAACATGATATCGAAATGCTCATGAATGCCGCACCCTGATAGCAATCAAATGCTTTGGGTAATATTAAGTATCGTGATATGACATATTGTGATAGGGGTTTACATTATTCATTTTAGGACATTTTTTCACCATGTTGGTATAGGGGTATACCTAAATCCTTTATGTTTTTTATGCATTTTTTTTAAGTTGTTGGTATATTTCCATGTTATGATAATCATTCTATAATATGTCTTTATGTTCATGTTTTTCTTATGCTCCATTGATATGAAAATTTCCTAACATGTATTGTATTTATCATGTTATTACTTTATTACTCCCTTATAGAACATTATAGCTCATCCTTTTCTGATGTATATCCTTAGGATATCTCATACAATACTAAGTATAATGAAATGTTGTGATCATGTAAAATTATTTTTCAATAATGATGTTGTATTTTACGACTTAAGTTGTCATGTACTATTTGTAATCCCCAAATACACTAGAAATATCGATATTCTAGGTTGTATTAAGTGAATGTTTATATAATTAATCAAGTCTAAACCTAAAATAAAGACCAGGGTTGTTATAGCACACTTGGCCTGGGAAACCACATGGTTCCCATGTGGTTAAGTCCACCTCTTATATGTATTTTGTTTCATTATTTGCTAGAGTTCCCCCAACCATGGTTCCAATGCATGAAAAACACTATTCCCCTTCCTGTTGTCCTATTTTGGACTACTCTTGATTTTGTATTTATCCAATGGTTGTCCCCACACATTGGTGGTCAATTGAGGAGTGTTTTGGATTTTTTTTTTTGTAATTCGTATATGGGTTTTTGTGTATTTAATTTATGTTCATGTTTTTTAATGTTTTGATCAATAAGTAAAAATTGATTTAATGGGAAATAGTTTTTTTTTATTTTCATTTGTGGGAAATAAGTATGGGATAATTTGCTTGGTTTTATAAAATACTTTCTAAAAATGGATTCCTTCTTGTAAAATGGTGTTTCTTGGAAAAATAATTTTATGTAGAATACTTTGGTTCATGTTTTTCAAAATGATATGAAATTTTGGACAATATTTTCTATGGTTATCCTTGTTTGGGAAATGATGGAGTTCAATAGAGATTTTTTGGTTTCAATGCAGGATGGCTTTACTGACTAACTGAAAATTGTTTTTTATTATGGAAACACTTTTATGGAAAAAAGTGAGAAACCATACATGACTTCCCCACATAACCTATTCAACACATAACAACATTAAATCATTCAAGCACAATGGATGAAAAATCCATTCAAGCATTCATACTAAAAAACAATAATAGATGGTGATGCAATCACCAAGAGCAGGCTGAGGTACTGTGAACCAGCGAGTATGAAAAACAAGAATGTAACAACACGAGATTTTATGAGATTTATTCTTTTTAATTTCATTTTTGTCTTGTGTTTTATGATAAAAAAAATTTATCTTGTGCTACATTCATCTCTAACATGGCTTTCATTACACGCCGTCGCGACCATCCTCGATAGCATGTGTTGTACGCAATACTGAGTTTCACTAAACAACGATATATTATTATAATATTGTTATCGACAAGCTGTTATGAAACATATTAACAAAATTTTTAATTGTATAACATTATTATTCATCTTACACATTTTCTAGAACATGGTATGAGTAAAAAATAAATTTTTTGGGTGAAATTAGTATTTTTAAAAAAATCCAGTTTTGCTGCCTTTTGATAGAACACGCACTTTAAATATAGTTATTGACATGATTATAAGTTCAATTATACAAAATAATATACTTCTTTGGAATCAGGATATAAAAATTTACTTTGGATAAAGTTTTCATATTATTCTGGTAACATTCATATTTTAATGAATAGTAAAAACACGATATATTTTACTTAAAAAAAAAATTTCATCGCAATAATTTATATGTTTAAATTATAATATTAAATTGTTTTAAAGTATAAATATAATATATTTTTACCATTTAATATAATTTATGTCATTACCATTAATTTTAAATTGAATTCATAGGAAACAATATTTCAATCTTTGGCAATATTTTACCTTTTAAAACTAGTTTTCTTAACAACGGGATAAATTTTAATTTAATTAATGAAACTTCTATGTTTTGAATTTTGAAAAATGGATTCAATATTTGTATTCATTGGGTACAAATTATGATAATAGGTTACTTTTATTTTTTGGATATTATGAATAGTAACTACGGTAATTTTTATTTACTTCAGTTAAAGATAAATCGTGTAATTAAGGGTAAACCTAAGATTATAAAATTACCCTAACACATGCCAAAATTCTATTGGATGACTAAAGGTCAACCCATATCACCTAAGGGTCGGATTAGATCCATTTTATGGACATTTGACAATGAAAATAATTTAAATATTATTAAAACCAAAGAAAGTGACAACATGTCACTCTCTTAAATCTTATATGTATAATAAATTTAATTTAGTGATAAACTTCATGAAACTTAGAACATGAATCTTTCTAGAAATATAATTACATTATCTAAATCATTTTAATTTATTTAGAAATTTTTGGGATTAAGTAATTATAATTAAAGGTGGCACAATAGTGATGTTGAGATTATTTTATTGATTGAAATATCAAATAAATGGTTTTAAAAATATGAAAATAAATATTTTATGAACTGTTTAATGTGCTACACTAATTTTATAGATAACTATGACATGTTATGAATGTTTTAAATATTTTATTTAGAACATATATTCTCTGAGTATTTTATTTAAATTCATATAAATGAATAGTGTCGAAATTGACACTATTGTTATTTTATAAAAATAACACAATATAAAATTTGTTAAAAATCACAAAAATAGTTAACAACTATAAAATAAAATTTATATATTCTAATATTTCATAAAAAATAAAATTATTGAAAATTCACAACACATAAGTAATTATTTATAACAATTTAAAATTTAATTTCTTATAACCACAAATAAAAATAAATAGATTAAATAAGGATAAATCAAGTTGATAATGTTTAAAATAAATTAATAACATGTATAAATTTTATTGGATTATTATATTACAACCCTATATCATATAAGTTCGTATTTGGGTAATTTTGGAAGTTTTTAAGTGGGGTTTGAATTTATTATAAATTAATATTATTGTAGTTTCCAAAAGTGCCCCTCTCCTCCCTTATAAAAAGGGCACCCTTCCCTCTTCTCTTTATACCATTTTGAGCCTCGAAGCTCGACCAAACCCTACCAATTCCTCTTCTCAACCTCTCCTGTTACATCATACAGGTTATGGTATTCTAAAATGACCAACTCTAGTTGCCTAATAAGATGTTTAATGGAGGTCCGTCAAGGAAGAGGTAATCTCTTCTACCCATTCTTACAAGTTTCTTTATTCTTCTACATATTCTTCATTAGTTGTTTCATTATAAAGAAATAACATATATATTAATTATATACTTATATGTTATTATAAATATGAAACAACCCTATTTCACCTTCTATCCATCCTATGGAAAACTAAATCACTACACATGCCTATGTACGGAATACCGTCTCCATGCCGTGGTGTAATCAGTTTTTCCACCAACACCTTACTTGGATGGGTATAATGGTGTAAATAATAACTATATATGATTATAATAACTTCATACTGATTATTAGATATTATATCATCCTCTGTGATTCCATTCAATAAATATGGGAACAATATCATCGCCCGTGCGTACGTACAGATTACCATCTCTACGACGCGATGAGATCCATTTTCCATGTTAACAATTCATGAATGATTATAAAGTATATATAATAAGTAATCCAGAAATATATGAAATAATAATGATAATGTATATATATATATATATACATATATATTAATTTCATCTACTTAATTCTATTCAATTCAATAAGAAAGTGAAAACAGCGGTCCTGCGTACGTATGGCCTACGGTCTCCATGAATGGTGTATTTCATTCCATTTATCGATCTACTATATATATGTATATTCTGAATATATATTATATATAAATCATTTTTTATATTATATAATTAAATAATCATGATCTAAGTATTCATGTTAATAATTACATATCAAAGCACGGATGATAAATGAAACGATTTTACCCAAAATGCTTCTTTAACATGGAATTGACAAATAAACGGATAATATATCGTCATAAGTGAATCATATATGATATCATAAATATTATTATATTTCTGTTAAAATTTAATGATATGTTTGAAACCACTATATAGGAGTCTCAGACACATACGAAAGATATTGGACATAAGGTAAGAGATAATTATTCCAATGTCATTCTTATACAAGATTGGTTATTCGTAAGTATTTACTAGGGTTATGTTTATTATCCATTTCCATATGTTCTCAAAATGTTTTCATAAAATGTTTACTTTTCATACATGTATGTTTAAAGTAATTTTACCATTTTTTAACTTTTACCACATCGTATGGAAGGATCCTTTCTTTTGTTTACCATACGAGGTACTTTTTGACTTTTCCGGGAAAAGTACGAGAAGAATGTTTTTTTATCTTATATGGCATGAATAGATTTTTACGGTTTCATAATTCCATATTTTCATTATTCTTACTCTACAATATTTAATTAATATTTTCAACAAAATCATTTTCTTTTAAAATTGCATGCCATTTCATGAAAAGAAAATGATTTTTAAGAAGAAAGAATATTTTCGTAATGAATTCATTTCAAGTGTTTTATCAAAACCATTTTCCATATAAGATGGAATTATTCCATATGTGAATGTTTCAAGTATAATTTATCTATTATTTACATGGATTCAATTTTCTTATGATGAAATGATATCTTTTTTTTATGTATTATGTTTTGATGGGATGATGTTTATGAAACCCATTTTATACCTTGGGTAATGATGACTGATTTTTGTTCATTTTGTGGCACAAGTATGAATGATTTTCATTATGAGATGGGTGGGACCAATATCTCCCACTAATTCATAAGGTAGAGATTTATATCTCATGAGATAGTCAAGGATGGAATGATAAGTTAATCTCATTCAGTGATACAGGACTGGAACGAGGAGTGAACTCGGTTCAATAAGGGTCTTTGTCCACTAAGATGGTCTTTGAAGAAATGCCTTGGATACTATGGAAATAATATCATGTGATTAAGGTTCTACCACAATTATAAGTTTTATTTCCATGCTATTTTATCATGATTGATGTTCCATTATGATCTATGCCTTATGTACTGCCATGTTTTATGTCATTGCTCAAGATTTTTATGTTTCAAAAATATGTTCATGTTTTTTTGTTCAAATGTATATGGTTTGTTTTATTTTCCCCATGCTTACCCTTACTAAGCATTTGAGCTCACCCTTTATATATTTTCTTTTCCCCATGATATAAAGAATGGTTTTAGGTATGAAAAAAATGGAAGATAAATCAACATTTTTAAAAGATTATGTTCCGAGTGTCCAAAGTCACTAAACTATTACGATAATTGAGTGTTGGATTTTGTTATGTATTAAGTATTCCTAAAAAGTAATGTAATTTCCATGTACATCAGGATTTGGGTCTCTATAATTGTTATCCGAGGAAATGTTTAATTAACCTTTAGAAACTAGGATGTGAAATATTTATTGAGATCCCTAGAGATATTTCTAAGGTATGCCTAGGGATGTCCCTTGGTTATATATAAGTATAGGTTATCATCATATAATTATGGTAACAATATTAGAATTAAACCTATGATGTTAGATATTGAAGGTACTCCCCCTTTATTATGTTGTTTTCCAAGTATGATTTATGCCTCTCACACTATTCTTTTTGGGTTTTAGATGATGGCTAGAACCCGAAGGAACCGTGTTGATCAATGTAATGGAAAATGCAATAATTTTCCTACCAAGCAACCAAATGTTTAGGGATAATGAGTGAAAAATATTATTTCTATACTTACACAAGCTATGAATCATTCTGGATTTCCAAATGATCAGAGAAGGGAACAATATTCTATTTAGTCTTTCATGAGGCATCGTCCACCATCTTTCAATGGGTCTTCTAATCTACTTGTTGTTGAACAATGGATCAATACCATTGAAAATATAGTTTCAATACTTCGTTGTTCAGAAAATAAAAGAGTCATTTTAGATGTTTACCATTTATAAGGTGAAGCAGACTAGTGGTGGAATCTAATTATGAATACAAGGCCCCAAGATGAAATTGAATCTTTGGAATTGAACGAGTTCAAGAACTTGTTTTTCAGTAAGTACTTCCCTCTTATTATTCAATCAAAGATGGAAATATAGTTCCTTGAGCTTAAGAAGAAGGATGATGAATCTATTGGTATATACGAAGTGAATTTTACAAGACATGCATGGTATGCATCTTTCTTTATCATCCAACCTAAAATTAAAGTTGATCGATTCTTCAGTGGCTTAAAACCAAGTCTTTGAAGGGAATCAGCTATAAAATACTTCAGTATCTATGAAAAAATTGTGTGTTGTGCTATCAAGGTAGAACTGGAATTTTGTGTAACATATCCATCTCATGGTTTTGTCAAGAAATGAAAGTTGGAGTTCGAGGAAACCCCTCAGAATAATGGTGAAAAGAAGGTGAATGTCTCTTTCTGTTCAAAGTGTGGAAAGAAGCATGGTGGAGACTGTCTTAATGGTACTAGAAAATGTTTTAAGTGTGTAAAAGAATGTCATCAAGTAGCTGAGTGCCGAAATAAATAGAAAAACGTTTCTAATGAAGTGAATAAAGAAAATACTACCGAAAACGCTCCACCAACACTTAAATGCTTCATGTGCAAGGAAATGGGGCATTATGCTAATACATTCCCTAATCCAAGGGTTAATGGTGATCGACGTGAGCAACCTCTTAAGGAAAAGGACAAATGGAAGTCACATGTGATCACTATTAGTGATATTGAATATCACAACGATGTAGTGGAATGATTTTGTGTTTATGTAATGAGATTCCAAAATAATATTGTGGAATATACTTTATAGTACTGTGGAATATTGGAATATCTATGTATTGGTTTATTATGTTTTTCAATAATTATATGGTACCACTAACCATGAAAAGTAATTCAATTATTTTGGGAAGCATATGATATGCACATAATGAAGGGATAAAGGGAAAATAATATTAATGAGCTCATGATTGATATAAGGGAAAAGTGATATCGTGGTTTGAGTATATAGAAATTTTTGGATTTTGGTGTGTGGAATGAGTTACCATTTGACAACATTCATGTTTTCACTATGGTTCAACGGTAATTCATGTTGTAAGGGAATACATGATTATAGTATTCAGATGTTTGTAATTTGACCAGAAAGATATATCTTATGATATATGGGTGATAAATGTTGGTATTCACATGCTTGTTAGGTGACATTTCAAGTAATAATTTTCATTATACTATGAGATTGGACATATGTATTTTGGATAAGCCTAAAGATTGGAATGGATTATGTTGGACATCAGATAGTATTGTTTATGGATAAAACAATTTTTTCAATATTATTTCTAGAATGTTATAATAGTGTAGTTTTAGAAAAAGGGACAACCTGCAGGACGAGCGACAACCCGTCACGTCGGACAAGGTTGTGGGAATCAAACCCACAACCAAAGTGAGACAGGTCTTTATAACCTACAACTAGCCTAAAGGAATTCCCTTGTTAGTATAAACAAGTTTTATTTTGTTAAGCAGTATGATAGATGAAGTATAAGTCCATTTTTGGAGTCATATATGATTAACCTCACCATAGATGGACTTATGTATATTTGATAACTTCTTCTAACCTTTTTTTGAGACATATGGAATGACCCATCATTAAATAATATTATCTTCTAACACTTCACTAATGACAAATTCAACTTCATTTCGTTATGAAATGACATGAAAATTGTTCAAGGCATGAACACTGGTGAGATTATACCGAAATAAAGTAATTATTTCATCTAATTCAAATTCTTCAACTTTTGGGAAATGATCATGAAAACAAAAAATTTTTTTCTTAGTGCCCTTATATCCGATGAATCAGATGGTACCTTCGATAGTCTCAAATTTATGGCTTTGTGATTGTTGGCTTTTTCATAGCCATGTTCTCTACCACTCTCCATCAGAACATGATGGTCAGTTTTCTCTTCTATATCCATATTTTCCCCTATGTTATCCTATGTGGAAACCCAGTGATGAGTTAATTTGGTTAACCAATATGATTCATAATTCACGTTTTAAAATTATGTTTTAGCATTCCTTTTTACAATGTGGGTTTCTATGACTGTAACTTTCAAGTAGTAAACCATTTATAACCCCGACGAATTTTGAGGGTGAAATTCATTTAAGGGGGGTAGAATGTAACAACCTGATATTTTATGAGAATTATTATTTTTAATTTCATTTATATCATGTGTTTTATGCTACACTAAAGGGGGCTTACAATACAAGAATCTCTGACTTCGCTTGCATTACACGCCATCACGACCATCCTCGATAGCGTGTGTTGTACGAAATACCGGGTTTCCCTAAACAACAATATATTGTTATAATATTATTATAGACTAGATGTTATGAATATTATTAACTAAATTTTACAATTTATAACATTATTATTCATCATACACATTTTCTAAAACATAGTATGAGAACAAAACGATTTTTTCGGGTAAAATAAGTATTTTTCAAAAAATACAGTTTTGTAGCATTTTGATGGGGCACCCACATTAAATATATATTTTTACATGTCTAGAAGTTCAATTTTACAAAATAGAATTCGTCTTTGGAATCATGATATAAAAATTTACTTTCGATAAATTTTTCATATTATTCTGATAACATTCATATTTTAATGAATAATAAAACAATCTATATTTTAATTAAAAACAACTTTTTTCATCACAATAATTTATATGGTTAAATTATAATATGTAAGGGTTTTAATGTATAAATAGAATACATTTTTACCATTTAATATAATTTTTTTCATTGCCAATAATTTTACATTGAATTCATAGGTAAAAACATTTCAATCTTTGGCAATATTTTAACTTTTAAAACTCGTTTTCATAACAATGGGATAAATATTAATTTAATTACTGCAGCTTCTGTGTTTTGAAATTTGAAAAATGGATTCCATATTTTGATTAAATGGGTCCAAATTATGTTAATAGGTTAATTTTATTTTTTTTATTTTATGAATAATAACTACGGTAATTTTTATTTACTTTAGTTAAAGATAAATCGAGTGATTACGGGTAAACCTATGATTATAAAATTACCCTAACACATTCCAAAATTATACTAGATGACTAAAATTCGAACCATATCACCTAAGGGTAGTATTAGATTCATTTTATGACCTTATGACCATGAAACAAATTTAATTATTATTAAACCCAAAGAATGTGACAACATGTAACTTTCTTTAATATTATTAGTATAATAATTTTAATTTAGTGAAAAAATTCATGGAACTTCGAACATGAATAGTCTCTAGAAATATATTAAAATTATATATATCATGTGAATTTATTTAGAAATTTTATGTATTAAATAATTATCATTAAAGGTGACACAATAGTGATGATGAAATAATTTGTTTGATTGAAATATCAAATAAATGTTTTTAAAAATATTAAAATAAATATTATATGAATTATTTAATGTGATCCATTAATTTTATAGATACCTATGACATGTTATGAATCTATAAAAGTTTTTATTTCGAACATATCTTCCCTGAGGGTTTTATTTAAATTCATATAAATGAATAGTGTCAAAATTGACACTATTGATATTTTATAAAAATAACATAATATAAAATTGTTAAAAAATCAAAAAAAATATTTAAAAATTATAAATTAAAATTTATATGGTCTAAAATGTCATAGATAATCTAATTATGGACAATTCACAACACATTAGTAATTATTTATAAAAATTTAAAATTTATAATCTTAGAACCACAAATAAAATTAAATAGATTAAACAAGGATAAATCAAGTTGATAATGTTTAAAATAAATTACCAACATGTATAAATTTTATTAGTTGATGAGATTAAAACCCTATATCATCTAAGTTATTATTTGGGTCATTTTTGACGTTTTTAAGTGGGGTTTGAATTTATTAAAATTTAATATTTTTGAGGCTTCCAAAAGTTCCCCTCTCCTCCCTTATAAAAAGGGCACCCCTTCCCTCTTCTCTTCACACCATTTTGAGCCTTGAATATCACCCAACCAATGAGACTGCCTCTTATAAAACTCTATATTTATATCATATAGGTTATGGTATTCTCAATATACCAACTCTAGTTCCCTAATAAGAAGTTTAAAGTAGGTCCGTCGAGGAAGAGGTAATCTCTTCTACTGAATATTTCATGTTTCTTTCTTTTTCTACCTCCTCTTATTTAGTTGTTTCATTATAAAGTAATAACATAGGTATTAATTATATATGGATATGTTATTATAAATATAAAACAACCCTATTACACATTCTATCCATCCTATAGGAAATGAAATCACCGCACGTGCATACGTACGGAATCCCATCTCCATGCCGTGGTGTAATCTGTTTTTCCACCACCACCTTACTTGGAAGGGTATAATGGTGTAAAAAATAACTATATATAATTTTTATAACATCATTATGATTCTAAGATATTATATCATCCACTCCAATTCCATTCAATAAATATGGGAATGATATAATCGCTCATGCATGCATACAGATTACCATCTCCACGACGCGATGAGATTCATTTTCCATGTTAACAATTCAAGAATTATTATAAATATATATAATAAATAGTTAGGAAATATATTAAATAACAGTTCTACTGTATTTATGTGTATATATATATATATATTTGTGTATGTCATCTACTTAATTCCATTCAATTTAATAAGGAAATGAAAATAGCGTTCAAGGGTACGTACGACCTACCGTCTCCATGAAAGATGTATTTATTTCCATTTATAGATCTATTATATATATGTATATTCAGAATATATATTATATATAAATAATGTTTTCTATTCTATAATAAAGTAATAATTATCTAGGAAATCATATTAACAATTACAAGTCGAAACAGGAACGATAAATGAAACGATTTTACACAAAACACTGCTTTAACATGGAATTAACAAATGAATGGATAATATAAAGTCATAAGTGAATCATATATGATATCATAAATATTATTATGTTTTTGTTACAAGTTAATAATATTTTTAAACCCACTATACAGGAGTCTTGGACACATACGGAAGTAATTGGACATAAGGTAAGGGATAATTATTCCAATGTCATTCTTATCCATGATTGTTTATTCATAAGTATTTACTAGGGTTATGTTTATTATCCATGTCCATATGTTCTCAAAATGTTTTCATAAATGTTTAATTTTCATCCATGTATTTTTAAAGTCATTTTTCCCTTTTTTTACTTTTACCACATCATATGGAAGGAATCATTCTTTTGTTTACCATACGAGGTAATTTTTTACTGTTTCGGAAAAAGTATGAGAAAAATGTTTTTTTTAACTTATATGGCATGAACATATTTTTACGGTTTCATAATGTCGTATTTTCAAGAATCTTACACAACAATATTTAATGACTATTTTCAACAAAATCCTTTTCATTTAAAATTGCATGGAATTTCATGAAATGAAAATGATTTTGAAGAAGAAATGATATTTTCCTCAAGAATTCATTTCAAGTGTTTTATCAAAACCATATTCCATATAAGATAGAATTATTACATATGTGAATGTTTCAAGTACAATTTATCTATGATTTACATGGTTTCACTTTTCTTATGATGAAATGATATCCATTTTTATTTGAATGGATTAAGTTATGATGGGATGATTTTCATGAAACCCATTTTATACATTGGGCAATGATAAATGATTTATGTTCATGTTTTGGCACAAGTAAAATGATTTCATTATGAGATGGGTGGGACCTATATCTCCCTCCAGTGCATTGGGTAAATATTTATATCTCATGAGATAGACATGGCTAGAACGGAATGTTAATCCGGTTCAGTGATACAGGACTGGAATGAGGAGTGAACACGGTTCAGTAAGGGACTTTGTCCACTAAGATGGTCTTGGCAGCAATGCCTTGGGTACAATGGAAATCATATCATGTTCTTAATGTTTTTCCACAATTACAAATTTTATTTCAAGCTATTTTATCATGATTGATGTTCCATTATGATCTATGCCTTACATACGGCCATTTTTAGGTCATTGCTCAGGATTTTGATGTTTAAACATTATGTTCATGTTTTTATGTTCATGTTTTTATGTTCAAATGTATATGGTTTGTTTTATTTTCTCCATTCTTACCCTTAAAAAAATTTGAGCTCACCATTTATATGTTTTCTTTTCCCCAAGGTATAAATAATGGTTTTAGGTAAGAAAACAAAAGGGGAAGATCATTATAGGAGATGTTGATGATCATTCACCATTATTAGAAGATTATGTTCCAAGTTTCCAATGACACTAAACTATTAAGATCTTTGATTTTTTGTTTTTATTATGTACTATGTATACTTAAAAATTAATGTATTGTCCATGTATGTCAAGCTTTGGGTCTCTACAATGATTGCTAGACAAACCTCTAAACTGGTCACATCAAATGCCCATCGGTGTGACTGACGACAGCAGCCCAAATCCACAAACCCACCGGTGGACTATAGTAGGAGTTTCCCCAAACCCTCGAGCTAAGTGAGATGATCCATGGAAAGAGAACAAACAATAAGGGAGATGAGGAAACCAGAGTGAGGATGACTAGTCTCCCCAGATGCTAAACCCTACTCCTTATGCAACCAGAGCACAATCTCAGACAAAATGACACTTTATTGACCACTTTCCAGCGTTACCGAAGAAGAGAAACCCCAAATATAGTATAATGTAGTCGACACAGAGATCAGAAAGTCAGCCATGTGAAAACTGCACCCACGATACACAAACATCCTCAACTATCTTCAAAACCATGAGTGAACCATCTGCTGCCTTCAAAATCAAAAGCAAACCATCCACTCTCAACAATTCCAAATGAAAATCAACAACTTTCCATTATATAAACATACCCTTCACAAGATTAAACAATCAAGCCATCAATATAACAATTCCCAAGTGCTAGATCAAAATTGAGAAGCACCCCACTACAACCACGATCTCCTCCATTCACATCTTCAACAACCCAATGAAGAAGACATTCTAAGGAGAATGAAGTTGGGTATTCATCACTTGGGACTCGGAGAACTGACATCACCTCAAAGGAATGTCTCCATTGAAGTAATCTGAGCAGATCAGAGCCTACAATGCCTCTCTGGGATGAAGCTGGACAAATTTTTACCACAGAAGAACCCTCAATGGATTCCTCAATGAGGATCCATGGAACGAAAGAGGTATCGACAATGCAGAAGGGTACACCGAATTTGAAACCAATGCAAGAACTCCATCAAACTGTCAAACAAAAAATTCAAGAAACATGAAAAAATGAAACCATCAAAGCCCCTCTCCCCTCCATGGATTACCAGAACTGATGCCATGCTGCTCAAGACCAAATATGCCACCCACAAACACCAAGCCCAAATCATCCACCAAGATGCCTCCACCTTCCAGACTTAAGCCTTCTCCCATCAAGATGAGACTACGACAACAACTGATCCACCAAGGATCATCGGTGATGGGGAAATAGATGTTGAACCGACCGAGGCTGGTGTAGAGAAGGGGAGAATCCTTGGTTGAAACCCTAACGCTCGAGAGAGAGGGTACACAACCGCTCCAAGGCCCCCTACAGGACGGCTTGGAATTGGGAAAATACCTTGGTAGATGATGATTTTTTATATTGGATGGTGAAAATGTTGTTTTAAATTGAAAAGTTCTTTTCATAGATAATGTGGTTCCACCTTTAATGGTTTGTGTGCACCTTTTTATGGCTTGATGTTTTTCTTAATCATAGATTTAGAAGGAATCATTTGTTTTGTGTCCAATGGAATGGATTATCGAGGTCTATGTATAGTGTTGTTTTTCCATCCCCCCAGAATGGTGGAAATATTTTCTTTATATCCAATGCTTTTATATAATCCATGTGGAGTAGTGGATGTGGTTCTATCCTTGTGAGAGTAGTTGGGTACTGACTTGTCAGTTCTAGTTGAGTTTGAAGAGTTGTATAGATTTAATATTCCTTTATTTTGGTGGTTTTTCTCTCAGATTAGTGTCTTGCGATTTGGTTTTATATAATGTTCAAATAATACAACCATTTTCACATTGAGTCTATTATATTTTCATTGATTTGGATAATAGAGAGGCCTTCAATGCACAACTGGGTAACTAGGGTGTTTGATTTACCAGTCGAGATTGGTATGCTAGTTGACTATTGACTGTGGTAGTTTTGGGTTCACCATATAGGAGTGATACACGGTTTGAACCCTAGGTTATATTCATGTGTTGTGACCTGAGGTGTGACACATTTTCATCTTTTGTGTCTTTTTATAGTGGTTCTTTTCACCTCTGGTGTGGAAGTGTTTTTTTAGAATGTGTCACTCATGGATGTTTAGTGTTTAAGGCTATGTATTCTGGTAGTTCTTTTAGTACCCCCATTTGAGAGGAACTATAAATGGTGGGGAGACCATGTTACAGGTTCCTATGAGAAGTATGTTTTCTTTTTTGAGGTTCTTGTTCCAATATTAATTGGAGGCATTGATTCATTATGGTTAATTAGAGCTATCCTTTTGAAGGTTTCATATGTTTCCTTTGATTTTAAGTTGTGTGAAGTGTTTATTTTTGGTAAGACCTCTCCAAACAATTTGTTTTCATTATATATTCCTTTTATATTTTCTTTTTGGGGACATAATGTGGAATGTATGTGAGATTTTAATACCCCATGTGTCATGTTGGTTTTATTTTAATTTATTTTTATATTCTTCTAGAAAAGAAATAGGCTCTCGTAGCTAGCATGCTGAAATTTTAAGTTTTGGAGAATTTTCCTGTGTTTCACGGTTAGCCCGCAAGGTTAGTATTAACTGTGTGATGCCTATGTGGGTGCTAGGTGAGTTATTGGAGTGGCGTACAACTTGTGAATGGTCTACTAAACCGTGTGGTGAGCATGTGGATGAGTTCTGTAAGATGGCAGTATTTAGTGGCATAGTTTGAGCATGGTTTTCTCAACTTTTCATCTACCTACATGTAACTATATGGGGTGCATGTCCTAGGTAGTGGCCATCGCATGGTTAGCGCATGACCTAGTAACCCATGCACAAACTTTTCATGTTCCCTAAATTTAATAAAATCTAATTTTTTCATTTTCATTCTCTATTTCTTTATTTATTTTCTTCCTTGGTTCATCACTCTCTATGTGTCATGTAAGAGGTGTGCCTCCACTACCATGGATTCACACCTCCCATCCCCCATGGATCAACCATAATTCGATGATCTTTATTGATTCCTTTAAGAATATCACTCTGATATTTGAGGCATGTTCGTCTTCCCACGTCACCTCCTCTAATTTGGAGGATTTTTCCTTCTTCATTTCCCTATTCATATTGTCTGATCCCTAGGGTTAAGGATTACAAATATTTTTGGTTTCATCTATAGATAGGTAATGTGAATTGTCCCTTGGTTCTACCTTATACATATTCGGACATCTTCCACTGATGGTGAAGAGGATTGGCTCGTCTTAGCTATTCTATGCTGCTTGAGTACAATTTTTATCCCATTGTATTGGTTCTCAACATTCATTTGGGTTTATTTTATGGTTTATCGTTCTTAGAAATTGTTGTAGAATATTGGTGGCCCCTTGAAGTGTCTCAGTAATGTACAAAGGAACATGTGTGTGTGTGTGTGCATACCTTCATTGCACATTTTCCCCCATAGTGCGAGGAAAATATATATTGGATTATGGGTATATATTTATATATATGAATGTATGTGTGTGCACATGGGCGGTCATCCTCAAGAGCATCACGTATAGAAGTGTCATGTCTTTATCCTCTTCTCTTGTGGTAGGTGTCACTATGCAATTGTTTCCTTTGTAATTTTAATCCTCTTGTGCCTTTTATTTACTTTGATGACAATATAAATATATATGATAGACTTGTGTTGAATTGAACCCATTTTAATATCCCTAGGACTTAGCATAAATGGTTGATTTGGTGAATCCTTATTTTATGTGGTAAATTTGAATACATAATAGTTCTAGGGTTTCTGTGAAATGAATTGGGGTATTTTAATGGTTTTCATGTAGGGAAAGAGGTCTCGTCCTAGTCTAGTTTTGTTGGATGAAAGTGATTTAATAAAAATAGAATTTGGTTTAAAATTGAGGTGAGACATAAACTGATTTAAAAGTGGGGTTTTTTATTTTATTTTAAATAGAGCCTTGAAATGTGTGAGTTGTTTACCTTTAAGTAGAAATGATCAGTTGGCCTCCTTAAAATTGGTTTTGTAGAAACAGGAAACCTTGGGCCTTGTTTTGGTTTTTAGATAATGAGACCCATTTGTGTTGGGTGGATTTTTAATTTTTTGGAAGATAGGGGGGTTTTACTTGGACTTAATGATGGATTTCCTTCTACAATGGAACTTGGTCTTGAATTAGGTCTTCTTCATTCTTTATGTTTGAAAAAAAATGAAAATAAATATTTTCATTATGATATTCACGTAAGTATTGGTATTTTGGCCAAATGGGTTCTTAGAGTGGGATTATATTGTGTGTAATGGGATTTACTTGTCTTAAAAGGGTGATCCATTTTATAATGTGACAATAGAGTCCTCTTGACTTAATTAGTTATGCTTGAGGGTGCATATTCATTCATTTGTACATTTATTTAAATTTCATATTGTTTTAAATGTTATTTCCAAATAGGCATAAAATGAGTGATGTCATGGACAAAATTTATGGTGTGATATTGGTTTTACCTTTTTGAAACCTCTTGTTTTATATGAGGTTTATGTGATTGATTCTTGTGTTGTGTTAAATGTTAGTGTTAGTGGCCTATAGTTTTTTTGGTTGGGGTATCCATAGAGAGTAAATATTTATTGACTTGATAATTAATTAATTGAAACCATCATGATTCCCATGAAATGCATGGAGGATGTCAATGTAATGATTGATGTTATCCATGGGTTGTGTTGTGTTTATGAACTTGTGTTCGTGTTGTTAAGTATGGGAATGGTGGGACTTAAGAGTTTAACATTGGTCTATTGTGTATAATTTATTAACATGGATTAATATAAGGGAATTATGCATAGTGGGTTTAGTTAATTAATATGGTTAACAATTGTAATAGATATTAATTGTGCTTAGTTGATGGAATGTAATGAGGTGGTGTTTGGGAAAATGATAGAGATTTAATGTAGAAGTGGTTGAGAAAGGTAATTTGTTTATGGGTTTAAGCATGAGAATGTTTGATGTTTATTTGATTTCTAAATTGTGAACAATATATTTTTATTTGGATATGGTTGAAGAACGATATATGTATAGAATGATTGGGGTTGGTCGAACATGGTTTTCTATGTCCCGGTTGGATTCATGGACTAATTCTCATAGTTTGCCGACTTGTGATGAATGGTTTAGGGGGGTTAGATGGTTTCTCCACTCCCTAGTGCACTATAGTTCTTCAGGGAATGAATATGGTGTTCTTGAGCCAATGGCATTTTGTCATGGCAGACCATACATAGTTTTATTTAGGGAATGGAAAAGGAATTTCTGAACCTAAGAGGTATTGTCATGATTTTCCATACTCAGGTTGTAATGGCTGGACATGGAGTTATGAATCCCTTGAAATGTTTTCTCCTTGATTGGGTTTGATGTTTTCTAGATTCAATTTTTTAGTGCCATGTTTGTAATGATTTATTGAGATAAATAATTCCCAATGGCTTTGATGAGTATATGATTATGATTATGAAATTCCATTATGTTTTACTAGATATTTGAGTATGTTGTGCTTAAGTGGTCATGGGTGTCTATTTGAGCCTTGTTGTAAAATGTTCTAAAGTGAATATTTTCTATAAATAATTTAAATGAGGTTATTTTGAGAAATGATAATGGTGTGTGTGATTTATGAAAAAGCTTAGGCTCATGGCATGTTTTCAAATTCATGTGTTGGGTTTATGGAAAATTATTGGATATAATTATGGAAGTTGTTAATACATTGTGTTTGAATTACCTAAAGATGTTTATTTATAAAAAGATTAAATTTTTACTTTTATTTTTAATCTTTATTTCGGGATTATACTTAGGAAACCAATTTCATAGTTTGGTGGGTCATTTTGAAATAATGGTATTTTATCTCACAACAATATCATCTCGTTTATTAGTTGGATTCATTTTTCTCTTTGTGGCCGGCATGGAGGCTAGATTCGTGGAGATGTTTTGGGTCTCAACATCAGTTAGTTAGTCTTCTTGCTTGATTTTAGTTATTTACTTTATCTATTTTGGTTTTGTTTAGCCTTCTAAATGCTATTTTATTATTTTGGTCACTACATTTAAATCTATTGTTATTTTTTATTTTTATTTTTGATGAAATCATTCCAAAAATATTTCTAATGATTTCCAGGCGCTAGTTTCTAGGCCATGGATAATGGGAACGCCCTTCGGGCATCGTGGCATACCAGATTGGGTTTCAGGTAATATTTCACCCTGATCTAGAAAGTTACAAGGAAATAATCACTCCCTAGTTAATTATAGTTCCATTCTACATTAGTGAGTATATGATAAGGTAAATTCATTTTTTAAAACCCATAATTCTTGTTTCTTTTCAAAAACATTTTGTAAGAGATATTTATTTCAAAATTAATATTTTTTAACTATGAAGGAATTTATATTCAATGTTTTTGTATAACCCTCATTATAAATGCAAATTTATTTTTTCATAGAACTTTATTGAGATGGAATATAATTTCAGGCTTTATTTTTGGATATCTCTTAAATATTACATTTTTAAAATAAATCAACTACGTTAAAAGGGGAATCTTGTGAAGGATTATGATAAATAATAATTTTTAACATTTTATTCATAAAATTTCCTTTCATTACAAATACTATCATTCAATATTATAGTTATGGTCATGCATTATAAGTTTTTTTGAAATTATAGACATTTTTATAAGAAAATTTGTTTACGATAAAATTTTCATTAATTGTTTACAAATATTGGCTTTGAATTTTATGGATTTCATTAAAAAATAAAAAACTTCTTCAAAGAAACATATAATTAATTATATTTATTTTCTTTTTGAAAATAAATAACAATATATATTTTTAAAAATTACTATAATTATACGGAGAACATTAGGATTTAAAAAATGTTTTATTTTAAAATTTAGCACTTGGGAGTCTAAGGTGATGATTATGATTGGGGAGTAAAAATGACTTCAAGGAGATATTGTCCTAAATGGTGATGCTACTAATTGGATTAGGTATTAATTAACATTTTTTGAGTGTCATTGTATTCCATAAAAAGGCTAGTATTTTTATATTAAGTTTTTAAATTTTTCAAGGAGAAATATAATTCCATTATAAAGGTTATTATAATTTGAAATTAAATCTGTTTAAAAATGTTTCATGTCTTTTTTAATTTATGGGTTGTACTTCTTAGGAATTTTTCATGAAAACCCTATATTGGTATTTGGGGAAAATTATTTATTATATCAAATGTTTTTTATTTTATATAATATGAAATGGTTTAAATATGAATTTAATTATATTTATAAAATTATTATACCTTTGTTTTAAAACCCTTTACTCGGTAATTTTATTCTATATCAATATTTTAAAATTGTTTTCATAATAAATTTAGAAGTTTTAATGGTGTTTTGATTCCTCTAAGGAACTATCTCATGTGATGCCAAATATTTTTTTATACATAGTATTTATAAAATCTGATATATTGTAAGATTTTTCTTAATTCCATAAAACCTAAATAGAAAATTTCCTTGGGTGAGTAATGGGATATTAATTTTTAGTAAAATTTTTCTAAAATAAAAAAAATAAATTGGCATGTTTTTAGCATCAGTTCTAAGATTGGGGTCCTCAAGAAGTCTAATTTGGTGTCAAAGAAATGGTTTATAGAACATTTAATATTATGAATTTGGGTTGAAGATAGATTATGTTTATAATGATAATTATTTTTTCTAAAATAATTGGTTCGTAACTTTATCAGATTAGGAAAATCATTTTCAATATGGAAGGAGTAAATTCAAAAACTACACTTCTTTCAATTTTAATGACATGATTGTAAATATTATTACTATGAAATGCTCTTTTAATTTTGAATCATTTGATAATAGAGAACTCTCCTGCAATCATCTTTATAAAATATCTAAAACCTCATATATACCTTGATATCACATAGATTTATATTCTATTTTAAATCAAATTATATATTCCCAACATTCTCAACATTCCCAAAATTGGAAATATCATCGAGGAATTTTCAAATATATTACAATATCATAAGAATTTGATCCATAATATGATTTTAATATAACTAAAACAGAAGAGAACCCTCGTTAAGCCTATTTATATTTGTTATGAACTTATAGTATTTTGGGTCTAATATTAGTATTTTTAATGGTCCATTAATTCAATGTATCAAAATAGAATCGGTCTGAGTGTTTTATTAAAATCAAGTTCTATTCGATGTTTTCAAATTATATGTAATCATCAATGATTTTTCAAAACTATTTATTTTTTATCATCAATATTACCTAAAGTGAATGATATTCTTTTGGACAATGGAATCAAGGGAATATGAAGAGGCTGTAAATAATTTTTTTGATGTTTAAACCGTCTATCTATGTGAACAAAGAAACAATGATGTCAAGTGGATACCATTATGGAGGTGTGACCTACCCTTATTTTTTTCGTGGAATAATTTTAATTAAAATATAGGAATAAGAAGTTGAAATTTCAAATTTTAGGACATTATGGAATTCATGGATAAGTATTTCTAGGTGAAAATAATTTCATGTTTACAAATCCATTAAGGGGTATTGAATGTAACATCCCATCAATTAAATAATAACATTTTTTAATTAAATATTTATTAAATGATTTATTTCATAATTAAAAAGACTAATGTATGCTATAACATAAAATTAAATTTTTTCTATGACACATTTTTGTTATAAATTAAGTTAAAATACTAAAATTATAAAAATATAACTCTTTTTCCAAGAAATAGTATTTTTATTCAAAATTCAATTAATATACATTATTAGTAAATTGTATAATTAAATAATCGAATTTTTTTTATTCTATATTGAAAATTTTATAGTTATTCTAAGATAAATATATATTTTTATTCGTAAAATAAATTAATAATCCATTTTGATATTATTTCAAAAAGAATAATCTTTGATTAATAAAAGTGTAATTAAAATGATTATTAATAGATTAAAAGTACTATTACATTGATATAAAAATTTATTATTTTAAAAACCACATGTATATAATGCTATTAATTAAAAATAAATTATTATTTTCAAGAAATAAGATATGAATCAATTTAAAATATTTAAAATCCATTGTTGAAATTTTAAATTTTTATGTGTTATTTACGAAGCATTATGTTATTGATAGTATTTAATATTAATAATTTATGTTATAATTTTATAAAAAACATTACTATCTTAACAAAAATATGAATAAAATTTTAATAAGTATTAAATAAATTGATACATATTCTTAAAATAGTATACTAATATATTTTAGAATTCTTCTCGGTATATAATTTTAAATTCACTACTATAAAGAATTCCATCAATAACTAACCAGGGACCCCCTCATCCACATATATGGGACCCAAAAGGTCAACCATAAGAAATAAGATCAACATGGACAGTTGTATGGTGGTAGGGTGTGTTAATTGGTAGGTTCATACCACACATGGACGAGTACATCAGTATGGGATTTGATGGGTCATCACAGCTCGTGAGCCTAGTTTATGTTAGGTGTTGGTACGGGAGCGTACCCCATGCTACTCACATCTTCTGTTCAGAAAGAAGAAGCTAACTAACATAAGAATGGTCAAATGCGTGAAAATTTCAAGTGGTATGGGAAAACATGGGAAATTTTTCTCTACTTAAAAACAATCATTTATATCCAATCCATTCGATCTAATCAACTCCAATTGTTTGATCTTTCCTTGTTATCATCTTTATCATCGCAGTAAATTTAAACCCTTGAAATATTCTTCCTCTTCAACTATGGACAATGGTTTCAACCTCAACCATGTATGGACAAGCCATCATGATGTCCTACAACCCTTATCGTATTGTTTTAATCACAAAATCTAAGTCATAATATTTTTGAAACCTTGAAATTCAACATTTGAGAATATCTCGGTCTACACTCCATAAACATCTCTTTACCTTAGTATATATTGTTGTAATCCATTCACCATTCACAAAAACATCATGACATACAATGTTTAATCATTTAAATCCACCAAATTTAGATTCTTTTTTATAGTACTGAATTTAACAAATGTCAACAGGTATTGTCATGATTTGTTCAAGGCAACTCGACAAAACATTCTAGAATGTGTCATATTATTATATATATAACATAATTTAATAATCATTTTAAAATACAAAGATCATCTACAATTCATTTGAGATCTCCCATGTTTTGTTTTATCCTATTTTTGTTACACAACAATAAGTAATTATATATATATATATATATTCTATATACTTTTTAACAAGAAGAACCTTCCAAATTATGACTATGGATTTTTTTGGATATTTAGGTTGTTTTATGTTTATGTTTATATATATATCTTTTACACCCCGAGATTTTATAAAAAATATTTTTTTTAAATTCATTAATGTCTTTTGTTGTACGCTGCACCAAAAGGAGCTTTCACAACACGCATCCCTGACTTGACTTGCATTACACGCAATCGCGACCTTCCACGATAGCGTGTGTTGTACACAATACTGAGTTTCTCTAAACAACGATATGTTATATGAACTACCCGTTATGAATAATATCAACTAAAATTTGAATTTTATAACATTATTATTCATCTTACACATTTTCTAGAACATGGTATGAAAACAAAATCAATTTTTCGAGTAAAATAAGTAATTTTCAAAAATTCTATTTTCCCTCCTTTTGATGGTGCACCCACTTTAAATATTGTTTTTGACATGTCTATAGGTTAAATTTGACATAATAAAATTATTCTATGGAATCAAGAAATAAAAATTTACTTTGGATAAGATTTTCATATTATTCTGATAAATTTTATATTTTAATGAATAGTAAAAACACGCTATATTTTAATTAAAAACAAATTTTTTCATCACAATAATTTATGTGGATATATTATCTTTTTAATTAGTTTTAAAGTTTAATTATAATATATTTTTACAATTTAATCCAATTTTGGTCATTGGATTTAATTTCACTTTGAAATTGGATATAAACAAGTATCAATCTTTTGATGGTTATTGTTTCTTAAAAACACGCTAATTGTTTTGATAACGGTAATTAATTTTAAAATTAATTAATGACACATCTATGTTTTTAATTTGGAAAAATATACATCAATATTGAATTCTGAATATCAAATAATTCATAGGATGAATGTTTTGTATTTTTCTGAAAAAATTCAATTTTTGATGAATAGTGAAAACACTTAGTGGTAGTTAAAAAACTGGCTTTTCCATTTAAATGAAATTTTACCACTTCTGGGAATTGAAATTTGAAAATCTGAGATACATGGTCAATATCAAGGACTAAAATGTGGTTCAATGAGATGAAAATAATTTTTGGTGAATAGTAACTTTTTACTTTTATTTACCACTGTTAAAAGTAAATAGGGTAATTAAGGGTACAAATGATATTAATATTACCCTAACAGACCTCCTAATTCTATTGGAGAAGTATAATTCGACCAAAAACAACTTTAGTAATAAAAGATGACCATTTAGGCCCTCCTGGATTAGATTAGGACATTTATTATTAATTTATTTAAAGAAGGGTTAAAATAATTAAAATCAAAGTTTAATACCTAAATAATTTTTAATATAGGGTTATACATAAGCTAAATTCTACTATAAATATTCATTTGTAAGGTAAAACGATTTCATACATAATAGTATTTTATTTGTAATTTTTAGAAATTATATTATTTATTTTATTTATGATACAATGATGATGGAGTAATTATCTTATTAATGAAATATTGTGTAATTGATGTTATAAATACCCAAATAAATGTAATTTGAGACTTTTTATGAATTCAAATAATTTTCTCTGTTAATATCACATGTTATTATTGATTTAATACACTTTTTCTGAACTAATCATTCTATTATGATTTTCAAAAAAATCAATTACCAAATAGTGTCAAAATTGACATAAAATAGTTTTTAAAACAAATATTATATTATTAATTTTTATTTTATTCTTAAAAATCTAAGGTTCAGCCAAATGACTTATATAAGGTTATATATATTAATACTAAAAAACATGGGGTTCTTTTGTCTTGTTATATTATGTTTATTAACCTTGTAGTGTAAGAAAATAAGAAGACACGGTAAAAGTAAAATTATTTAACTTAAAGTGAAATTTAAATGATAAGGTTAAAATAGAAACCTAAACTTATATAAATCTTATTGGATGAGATAATTTCGACCCATCCCCACCTTATCATAGAAATAAATCAATTTGGAGCTATTAAAAACCGAATATTAATTTATAATAAAATAATATTTTTTGGTATTCCAAAGGTGCCCCTCTCCTCCCTTATAAAATGGAACCTCCTCCCTCTCTTCCTCACACCACATTGAGCCTTCTAGTTCAGTCAAACCCTACCAAATTTTCTTCTCCACTTCCCTAGAAACATCATAGATGTCTTGGTCTTCTTCAAAGACAAATTTCAGTGCCCTAAGAGGAGTTTAAGAAGAGGTGCTTCAAAAAAGAGGTAATGTCTGTTACCGATTCTTTCAAAATTATTTCTTCTTCCACTACTTCTTCATTAGTAGTTTCATTATGAAGTAATAACATCAGTATAACTCATATACTTATATTTTATTATAAGTATGAATCAACCCTATTTCACCATCTATCCATCCTACAAAAAACGAAATCACCAAGCGTGCTTACGTACGGAATACCGTCTCTATGCTGTGGTGAAATCTGTTTTTCCACCAACACCTTACATGGATAGGTATAATGGTGTAAAGAATAACTATATATGATTATTGTAAATTGATACTGATTCTGTAATATTATACATACACTTCAATACAATTCCATGATCATGAAAATTATCTCATCGCTCGTGCATACGTACGCACTACCGTCTCCACGAACGCGATGAGATACATTTTCCATGATTTACCATTCAAAAATGATTATAAAGTATATATAATGAATAATAATGAAATATATGACATAATTAAGCTACTGGGTTTATGTTTATATATATGTATGTCATCTACTTAATTTCATTCATTTCAATAAGGAAACGAAAATAGCGTTCATGCGTACGTACGGCCTACTGTCTCCATGAACTGTGTATTTCATTCCTTTTATCAATCTATAATATATATATATGTATATGTATATGATGAATATATATTATATATATATCATGTTTAAATTCTGGAATTATGTAAATCAGGATATAAGTAATAATATCAATAATGACAAGTTGAAACACATATGATAAATGAAATGATTTTACCGAAAATGATGCTTTAACATGGAATTTATAAAAGAACAGGTAATATAAAGTCATAAGTGAAACATATATGATATAATAACAATGAATATGATTCTGTAATAATTCAATGACATTATTTAAATCATTATACAGGAGGTTCAGATACGTACGAAGCATATCAGACTTAAGGTAAGGGATAATTTTTCAAATCTCATTTTTATCTGAGATTGCTTATTCGTATGTATTTTCTGGGGTTATTGCTATCATCCATGTACATGTTTTATAAAAGTGTATTCATGTATTTTTAATGTCCTTTTTACCCATTTTGACTTTTACCCCATGGTATGGAAGGAATCTTTCTTTTATTTACCCTACAAGGTACTTTTTTACTTTTCCTACAAAACTACGAGAAGAATGTTTTTTTAACGTATACGGCATGAAAGGATTTTACGGTTTTATAAAGCCTTATTTTCATGAAGCTTCCTCCAAAATATTTAATTAATATTTTCAACAAAATCCTTTTCTTTTAAAATTGCATGACATTTTGGGAAAACAAAATGATTTTGAAAAAAAAAATTCTTTCCTCAAGAATTCATTTCAAGTATTTTATCAAAACCATTTTCAACTATGATTACATTATTTCACATGTGTATCATGTCTCTGTGATTTAAATGGTTTCAATTTTCTAATTATGAAATGATATCCAATTTTTTTGTATGGATTACATTATGATGGAATGATTTTTATGAAACCCATTTTATTATTTGGTTATGATGAAGGATTTATGTTTATATTATGACACACGAAAGAGTGATTTCAATATGAGATGGGTGGGACCTATGTCTTCCTCCAATTAATTGGGTAAATATTTATATATCATGAGATAGACATGGCTGGAACGGAAAGATAAACAGGTTCAGTAATACAGGACTGGAACAAGGAGTGAACTCAATTCAGAAATGGACTTTGTCCACTAATATGGTCTTGGAAGCAATGCCTTGGGTACCATGGAAATCATATCGTGTGCTTAATGGTTTCCACAATTACATGTTTTATTCCCATTCTAATTTATCATGATTAATGTTTCTTCATGATCTATGCCTTACGTACTGCCATGTTTTATTTTATTGCTCAAGATTTTGATGTTTAGATTTTATACTCATGTTTTTTACATTCAAATGTCTAAGGATTTATTTATGTTCTCTATTCTTACCCTTACAGAGCATTTGATCTCAACCTTTATATTTTTTCTTTTCCCTATGATTTAAAGAAATGTTTTAGGTAAGAAATAAAAGGGGAAGATCTTTATGGGAGATATTGAAGATCATTCACCACGATTACAAGATTATATTCCGTGTTTCCAAAGACACTAAACTATTATGGTCCTTGTGTGTCTGTTTTTGTTATGTACTAAGTATTTATCATAATTAATGTCATTTCCATGTAAGTCATGCTTCGGGTCTCTACAGTTGGTATCAGAAGAAAGGTCTAGTCAACCTTTGGAAACCAGGATGCGAAAACTTTAGTGAGATCCCTATAGATATTTCTAAGGTATGTATAGGGATTTTCCTAAGGTTAAGTATAAGTATAGTTTATAGTCCTAGAATTATTGTAACTATATTAGATTAAACTTAAGATGTTATATATTGATGTTACTCGCCCTTTATTATGATTTTTTCCTCTCACACAATTCTTTTTGGGTTTTAGAAAATGGCTGGAAATAAGATGATTCACGCTAGTGGAGGATATGATGGACAATGGAATGATATTATTCATGAGAAACCAAATGAAATGGGATTTGGATGTCCTAACATCATTATTATTCCGAATCAACAATCTCATAATATGATCAATACACTCAAATTTGGTATGTTTCTAGACTCATCTAATAAGAGAAAGATAGAGTTTCATGGTGATCATAGAGGAAAGATAGTTCAATTTCCCCTATGTAAATCATGTGGGAAGAGGCATCAAGGAGAATGTTTTAAAGGAACTGGAAGATGTTTTGGGTGTGGAAAAGAAGGAAAAAATCCAATAAGTGCAAAGGAAAATGTTCAGTTAACACCATGGATGAGGATAATGGTATTGCTATGACATCAACAATGGTTAAATGTTTTAAATGTGGAATGTACGGGCATTATGCAAACCAATGCCCTAAGGGAAAGTTTCATGAAGAGAATCAGTATGGTCGTATGGGAAGTATTTATGTTAATGATGATGAAGAGACTACAAATGATATGTGAGATGAAAGAATTGTTGAAGATCGGTCAATGGTTTAAGAAGGTAGTGGAATGATTACATGTTTATCAAGTGTAATATTGTATAAGTAATCTCATGGTACTATGGAATAAAGAGACATCTAAGGATTATTACACTGTTTCCTTTCCTTATGTTTTGAAAGTGTATGAGGAATGGTACCAGTACACATGAAAGGTTATTCATATATTTTTGGAAAGTGGATGATATGCGCATAATGAAGGGATAAGGAGAAAATTAAATGTTTGATAGTATTCATGAGCTCATGACTGATATAAAGAGAAGTTCATATCATGGTTTGAGTATATGTAATTTTTGGATTTTGGTATGAGGAAATAGTTAACTTTTGACAGCATTCATGTTTTCACTAAGGTTTAATGGGTATTCATTTTTCAAGAGAATACATGATTAAGGTATTCACATGACTGGAATGTGACCAACAAGATATATGGGGGACAAATGATGGTATTCACATGCTCGGTTGAAGACATTTCATGTAATCATTTTCTTTATACTATGAGCTTGGACTGAAGTATTTTAGATAATGATTGGAATGGATTATGTTGGACATAAGTTAGTATTGTTTAAGGATATAACTTTTTTCAATATTATTGCTGGGATGTTATAGTAATGTAGTTTTAGAAAAAGGAGAACCTGAAGGACGGGTGACAGCCCATCGCGTTGGACAAGGCTGTGGGAATTGTACCCAAAACCGAAGTGCGATAGGCCTTTATCGCCTACCACTGGCCTACAGGAAGTCCTTGTTTAGTAGAAACTAGTTTTATTATATTAAGCAATATGATATATGAAGTATAAGTCCATTTTAGGAACTATATATGATTAATATCACTATAGAAGGACTTATGTATTTTTGATAAATTTTCTAAACTTTTGTTTGAGACAGATGGAATGACCCATCATTCTATCACATGAACTGCTGACACTTCACGAATGAAAAATTCAACTTCATTTCTTTAAGAGATGAAATGGAAATTGTCCAATGAACAACCAGCAGTGAGACTATACCAAAATCACAAAAGTATTTATTTTAATTCAAATTTCATCAACTTTAGGGAAATGATATTGAAAACCAAAAATGTTGTCCTAGTGCCCTTATTTCTGATAATTCAGATGGTACCATAGATCATCACAAATCTATGGCTTTTTGATTGATGGATTTTTCATAGCCATGTTCTCTACCACTCTCCATCAGAACTTGATGGTATGAGTTTTCTTCCATATCCATATTTTCACCTATGTTCTCCTATATGGAAACCCAGTGATGAGTTTCTTTGGGTAATCGTTACATTTTATACTTTAGTTTTTAAAATTATGTTTTATTATTCCTTTTTATGATGTGGGTTTCTATAAATAGTAAATGATTTATAATCCCGATGAATTTCGAGGGAGAAATTAATTTTAAGGGGGGTAGAATGTAACACCCTGAGATTTTATGAAAAATATTCTTTTTAATTTCTTTAATGTCTTGTGTTGTATGATACACCAAAAGGAGCTTGCACAACATGCATCCCTGAATTGGCTTGCATTACAAGCAATCACGACATTCCACGATAGTGTGTGTTGTACGTAATACTGAGTTTCGCTAAACAATGATATGTTATATGAACTACCAGTTATGAATAGTATCAACTAAATTTTTAATTTTATAACATTATTATTCATCTTACACATTTTCTTGAACATGGTATGAGAACAAAATCAATTTTTCGAGTAAAATAAGTAATTTTCAAAAATGCAGTTTTCCAATTTTTTGATGGCGTTCCCACATTAAATATTGGTTTTGACATTTCCATAAGTTCAATTTGACAAAATAAAATTATTATTTGTAATCAGGATATAAAAATTTACTTTGGATAAAATTTTCATATTATTCTGATAACTTTCATATTTTAATGAATAGTAAAAAGACGCTATATTTTAATTTAAAACAACTTTTTTCAAAGAAAAAATTTATTTGGATAGATTATCTTTTTAATAGGTTTTAAAGTGTAATTAGATTATATTTTTACCATTTAATCCAATGTTGTTCATTGGAATTAATTCCACTTTGAAATTGGACATAAACAAGTATCAATCTTTTGATAGTTAATGTTTTTTCTTAAATACACGCTATTTGTTTTGATAATGTGAATTAATTTTAAAATTCATTAATTCCACTTCTATATTTTGAATTTGTAAAAATAGACATCAATTTTTAATTCAAAATATCAAATAATGCTTTGGCTGAATTTTTGGTATTTTTCTAAAAAACATCAATTTTCGATGAATAGTGAAATCACATAGTGGTAGTTAAAAAACTGACTTTTTCATTTAAATGAAATTTTAAAACATCTGTGAATTGAATTTCAAAAATCCGAGAGACATGGTTAATATCAAGGACTAAAATGGGGTTCAATGAGATAAAATAATTTTTGGTGAATAGTAACATTTTACTTTTATTTACCACGGTTAAAAGTCAATAGGGTAATTAAGGGTACAAATGATATTAATATTATCCTAAAACATGTCCTCATTCTATTGGATAAGTATAATTCGACCAAAAACAACCTTATGAATAAAATATGTCCATTTAGGCCCACTTGGATTAGATTAGGGCATTTATTATTAATTTATTTGAAGAAGTCTTAAAATAGTTAAAATAAAATTTTAATAACTAAATCATTTTTAATATAGGGTTATACATAAGATAAATTAGACTATAAATATTAATTAAAAATATAAAAAGATTTCGTACATAATGGTAGTTTATTTTCAAATTTTAGACATTAAATAGTTTAATTTATTTATTACATAATGATGATGCAGTAATTATCTTATTAATGAAATATTGACATAATTGATGTTATAAATACCCAAATAAATGTAATTTGAGACTTTTTATGAATCCCAATAATTTTCTATGTTAATATGACATGTTAGTATTGATTTAATTAACTTTAGTTGAACTAATCATTCTGTTATGAGTTTCAAAAAAATCAATTACCAAATAGTGTCAAAATTGACATAAAATAGTTTTTAAAACAAATATTATATTATTAATTTTTATTTATTCCTAAAAATCTAAGCCTTGTCCAAATGAATTATATAAGGTTATATATATTAATAATAAACAACTTGGGGTTATTGTGTCTTGTTATAGTATGTTTATTAACCATATAGTGTTAGAAAACAGGAAGACATGATAAAAGTAAAATTATATAACTTAAAGTTATATCTAAATGATAAGGATAAAATAGAAACCTAAACATTATAAATTCTATTGGATGAGAGTATTTCGACCCATCCCCACATTAGCTTCGAAATATATAAATTTGGAGCTATTAAAAACCGAATATGACATTATAATAAAATAATATTTTTAGTTATTCCATAGGTTCCCCTCTCCTCCCTTATAAAAGGGCACTTCCTCCCTCTCTTTCTCACACCATGTTGAGCCTTCACGCTCAGCCAAACCCTGACAAATTATCTTCTCCAATTCCCTATAAACATCCTAGAGGTCCTGGTCTTCTTCAAAGACCAATTTTAGTGCCCTAAGAGGAGGATAAAAAGAGGCGCTTCAAAGAAGAGGTAATGTCTGTTACCGATTCTTTCAACTTTATTTCTTCTTCCACTTCTTCTTCTTTAGTTGTTTCATTATGAATTAATAACATCAGTATAAATCATATTCTGATATGTTATTATAAGTATGAAAAAACCCTATTTCAACATCTATCCATCCTACAAAAAATGAAATCACCACGCGTGCGTACGTACGGAATATCGTCTCCACGCCGTGGTGAAATCTGTTTTTCCACCAACACCGTACATGGATAGGTATAATGGTGTAAAGAATAACCATATATGATTATTTTAAAGTGATATTGATTCTGTAATATTATACATACACTTAAATAAATTTCCACAATCATGGGAATGATATCATCGCTCGTGCATACGTACGGACTACCGTCTCCATGAACGAGATGAGATTCATTTTCCACGATTAACCATTCAAGAATGATTATAAAGTATATATAATGAATAATAATGAAATAAATTACATAATTAAGCTACTGGATTTATGTGTATATATATGTATGTCATCTACTTAATTTCATTCAATTCAATAAGGAAACAAAAACAGCGTTCATGCATACGTACGACCTACCATCTCCATGAACGATGTATTTCATTCCTTTTATCAATCTATAGTATATATATATCTATATGATGAATATATATTATATATATATCATGTTTAACATTCTGAAATTATGTAAATCAGGATATAAGTAATTATATCAAGAACGACAAGTCCAAACATATACGATAAATGAAATGATTTTACCCAAAACGCTGCATTAACATGGAATTTACAAAAAACGGGTAATATAAAGTCATAAGTGAAACATATATGATATCATAACAATGAATATGTATCTATAATAAGTCAATGACATTATTTAAATCATTATACATGAGGTTTAGATATGTACGAATCATATCAAACCTAAGGTAAGGGATAATTTTACAAATCTCATTTTTATCTGAGATTGCTTATTCGTAAGTATTTACTGGGATTATTGCTATCATCCATGTCTAGGTTTTATAAAAGTGTATTCATGTATGTTTAAAGTCATTTTTACCCTTTTTGACTTTTACCCCATGGTATGGAAGGAATCATTCTTTTATTTACCCTACAATGTACTTTTTTACTTTTCTGACAAAAGTTCGTGTAAAGACCCGTAAATTCCAAGGAAATTTATTTATTAATTTTCATTGGAATTTTACAAGAACAAAGTTTCTGACGGCGCCTGATTCCGAGGCACGGTGTTCCCGGAATCAATTTCCGAAGTTTGGCTCGGGTATGTTCAGTGAACGGACGAGCGGGTTTTTCTAACTTTTGAACCGTTGCCTGGAATCGAATTCTTAGGGCACCGACGAAATCGTAGTGCTAGTATTCTCTTAGAAACGCCTCTTTCGGAGTTGCGTTTGCTCGGGTGTAGTTTTTACATTTTCGGGCTTAAGGTTAAGAAATAAAATATTTTTTCGACAACTTTATTTTATTTCACTTAAGCCACTTGGAAGCCACTTAAAAGCGGCTTAAACTGAGTTGAACTGGATAGGGTACTATCCAGAAATATCCTACCCTCTTGGTAGGATATTTGTGAGGGGGGCCCGCACAATCCCCGCTGTTTCTTTCCGTTATGTAACGCACCCGCGAAAACCCGTCATTATGAAAGTCAACTGACGCGTTATCTTAAATTCTTATCAGACCATTTAATTGGGTGGTTTATTTCGTAAATTAAATGAGCTGTTTCTTACGTTGAGTTAATTCTACGAATTAATAGTTCGTTTCTTATCTTTTGAAATTCAAATGTTTAGTTGTGTAAATAAAATAAGGCTTAAGCTTATTTTATTTTGGGTTGGTCACCCTTGGCACCTTGAGAGATTTTGAGAAGCTCTCTCCATCTTCTACAACCCTGACGAAGAACACGAAGAACACTTAAGCTCCGACGAAGAACGCTGCTTCTCTTCTTCGTAGCTGGTGTGTTTCCGAAGATCCACGACACCACTTCTCCGATCTTCTTCCTGTGTCAACAAAAGGAGATGTCGTTTCTTCCTCGGACTATCTGCGTCAGCTTAGGAAGCTTCTCCAGCAACGTACCTCTTCAGACGCACCTCGACGTCAATGGTAACGACGTTCGATTTCCGCGACGCCCGAGCTCCGCGACGCTAGTCTTCCGCGGCTTGATTGGCAAGCTCTGCTCTTGAAACCGAGGTAGGGGATTGTTGATATTTTATTTATTTATTTTCCATTCTTGATTCTATAATGTCGAACTTCGAGGATAAAGGATTAAATGTTATTGTCTAACGAGAGGGGGGGCCCGGACCGCACCAACACGGCCGAACCCCCTCCTATGTTCATAATTGTTTCCTTGCGGATGGAACGAGATGGCGTGGTGTCGTCGCACCACGCGGGAATCGCACGACAATTATTGCGCGGCGCCGTTGCGCCGCGCCGTGGAAAGAAATCCAAGAACGTGACGCCATCGCGTCGCGTCGAAGAAAGTCAAAGGCGTCGCGGCCGGAGCGGGACCGCGGCGGAGGGAAGCGATGTCGTCGCATCGCGCCGGACGACATAGGCCGCAGACGGTTCCGGACCGCAGCAGAGCAAGATGACCGGCGGCCGGCACCGGGCCGCCGGTGTCGCCAGCAAGGACCGGCTGTCGCCGGTCCTTGCTGGCGACACCGGCCGGCCAGTGCTGGCCTGCCGGACAGTGGAGACCGGGGAAATTAATTAACCCCGACCGAGTCTCAAAAGCGGCCCCAATTAAGGGGTCGCAGCTCTCAAAGGGGGGGGGGGGCTTGCCCCCCCACACCCCACGCGCGGCACCCGAACAGCGCCCAAGCCGCACCCGAACGACGCCCATGCCGCGCCGCCGGCCGGGTCGGGTCGTCGGGCCAGGTCGCCGCCCGGGGCGGGCGACCCGGTTCGGCCGACCCCGGGGGGGTCAGGCCGGGTCGGCCCGAGCACTAACCCCCCCAGTTTTGGACCACTTTCGGTCAAATGCTCGTATCTTGGGCTACGGGCCTCCAAATGACTCGCCGTTAGAGGCAACGCGATCTTTGGATCAAGACGGTCGTTTCGGTATACTATACATAAGGTGCACCTTCCTTTTCGGGAGCCTACGTGGTTAAAACTCCATAGTTAAGCGTGCTTGGCCTAGAGTAGTGATCAGGATGGGTGACCTCTTGGGATGTTTCCCAGGGTGGGTGTGAGACAGAAAGGCCAATAACTAACAGACCGGGCGTCCCATTGACGCGCCGTCTGTTTCGTTGAGTTTCTCTAAGTGAGACGGATCTTTTGGCTTACTTCGCTCGAGGTATGGATGCCGACGAAGTGCGGTCGGGTTGGTTCGCTCACAAAATCAACCGGGCCCCTGGAACGAAAAAGCCAATAACTCTCAGACCGGGCGTCTGATTGACGCGCCGTCTGTTGCGTTGAGTTCCTGTTTATGATACGGAAATTTTGGCATCCTTCACCGAGATTTGGATGCAGATGGATAGTGGCCGGGTTGGATCGCACCGAAATCCAACCGGGCCCCTGGAACGGAAAAGCTGATATCTTTCAGACCAGACGTCCGTTTGACGAACCGTCAACAGCGTTGGTGATCAAGTTGAGTAACGGTCCCCATGAGTATTCCCTATGGGAGTTCGGGGTACAGTTGAGATACGGCCGGGTTGGTTCATTCACGAACCCAACCGGGCCCCTGGGACAAAAAGGCTAATAACTCACAGACCGGGCGTCTGATTGACGCGCCGTCTGTTGCATTGATACCCCTTTAACGAGGCGGTCCGTTGAGATACCTATTCGTGGGACTTTGAGACACATGGAGTATCGACTTGTAGCTTGTGAAGCAGACCCTTCTAGAGACGAGCGTACGGAGTACCGAGACTGTGTAGCCGGCAGATACCTGAAGACTACTTGTCCGATTTGATTCAGAGTGACTTACGTAGCCCAGTGGGGAGCACTACATTGTGAGGTGACAGACCCATAGCGGAGGAGCACTACTATGTGAGGTGGCAGACCCGCGGTACTCAACAGGGGGACTACCTCTGTAGGCTATGAGGGGGGAGCACTACTTTGTTCGGTGGCAGACCCCTGCGGGAAGCACTATTGTGTGAGGTGGCAGGCCCGCGGTACTCGACAGGAGGAGTACCTCAGCAGTTTTAGGTTAGTGAGCAGTACCTCGGAGTCGTGACAAGACCATTGTACACTCCAGAGACGGAGCTCTTCAGCAGTTACGGTTTCGATAATGAAAATCCTGGTTTGAGCTGAGACTTTTGACCTTCGTGTTTACCTCATGATTGAGATGGGTCACTTGATAACATAGGTATATGTATGGTCATATACCTGGGTAGTGGTTATCCGTTGATTTCATGATCCTTGTGTTTCCTCATGATTGAGATGGGTCACTTGATAACTTAGGTATATGTATGGGCATATACCTGGGTAGTGGTTATCCGTTGATTTCATGATCCTTGTGTTTCCTCATGATTGAGATGGGTTACTTGATAACTTAGGTATATGTATGGGCATATATCTAAGTGGAGGTTATCTGTTGAGATCTTATTGTGGTTATCCTTGTTGGTTTAGTGAGACCTTGAGGGTCTCGGGGTCCCTACTGAGTATCGTTATACTCACCCCTACACGGGCTATGCCCGCACATCTTTGTGTTGGTTGCAGACGACGGGCAGTGCTGATGGAGGCCGAGTGTTCGAGGACTGGACGGTACCCGAAGGTGGACTACACGACGAGTCAGTACCCGAAGGTGGACTACACGACGTGACGACTCAAAGAGGATGTTGATAGATGAGAGCGTGGAGGAGGCTATCTGTACCTACCCTTCAGGTAGGAACCGTGGTGGACGACCAGGAGATACGCTATCTGTACCTACCCTTCAGGTTGGACCTGAGGAGGACGACCCAGGAGCTGCTTCCCTATTCCAGCTGTTTGTCTCTTGCTGTTGTACCTTGTTCAGTTTTAGTTGTACTTTCTTTTGGGTTTGTATTTTGGCCCATTTACTTTTCATCTTTTCTTTTGTACTTAGCGTTTTGTTTCCGCTTGTACTCTGTGGTGCTTGTTTCTTTTATAAAGGAAATTCCTTCCCGTTATCGGGATTTTACGCCTTTGGTGCTAGTCTCCAGACCCTATCCTATGGAAGGCGAGCTTGGGGTAGTCACGGCACGGGCCCTGAAGACGGTTCGTGACAAATTGGTATCAAAGGAGTTCGGTTCTACCGCAGAACTTATAACTCTGATGTTTCTTTCTGTGAAGCAATAGTTTTAAGAGTACCGAGTGTGTTTTTCAGTTCAGGGAGTCCAGTGTTGGTGTGGGAGGCTAACGTATCCATACACTAGGACCCTGACAACTGATTTCCGACTTTGTGCACGAAAACACAGATTGCGTGTGTGTTTCCAGAAGTTTTTAAATGTCAGCTCAAACCAGGTCAGCTCACCAGGTAAAATCGTTTGACCGTGTTAGGTTTTTTCTTTCAGGATGCCTTTTCATGAACGACCAGCTAGAGCCCAGAGGGATATGAATAATGACATCCTGTCGAGCGACGAGGCTTCGGTACAGGGCCCTCTTGCAGTTGAGGCACCAGCGATACTACCATACGTTGGGCCAGCAATGCCACCAGCCCCAGCAGTAGGCGATGCACGCCACTTGAGTGCGCTACACGAGTTCCAGCACTAGAGGCCACCCCGGTTCCGGGGAGAGACGGACCCGCAGGCGGCTGAGGATTGGCTGGAGGCTGTGGTGGGAGTCTTCAGGCTAGTGGGGACGCCGACATATTTCATGGTGATCTTTGCTTCCAGCCTTATTCAGGCAGCAGCAGGAAGGTGGTGGAGCCACTTGTTCCAGTTTTGCGATGGGAAGGCCTTCACATGGGAAGACTTCGAGACCTTCTTCAGGGTGGAGTTTGTGCCAGTAGCTCTACACCCTGAGAGTGTATAGGAGCTTCTTCCATTGTCGCAGGGTTTTCGATCAGTTGTCGAGTCATCTGTGGGAAGTAGACAGATGATGCAGAGGTCCAGGAGGACCAGACCAGCAGTTGGACGATATCGGGTTTTATGATCAGTGGTGCGGGGCACCCGGGGTGGGGTCAGAGCCAGGCGTGCCAGAAACGAACAATGTTTCTCCAGTGGCAGGAAGGGTCACCTGGCACGTGACTGTCCGACCCACCATGCAGATGACCAGCAGTTAAATAAAGAACCTCCGAGGCAGAGGCAGAGGTTCGATCAGGGCGGACTGCAAGGAGCAGGCGGCCATGGCAGAGGAGCTGGCCGTGCAACTGGAGGTGGACGACGCTTCGGGATGTTGCCACCACCACCACCAGGAGGCCCACCTCGACCGCAGGGGACAGGAGGACATGGGAGAGCTCAGCTTCAGGCAGCTGAGGCCTATGGTCTTGGAGCTCCAGAAGCAGATGGATAGGAGCGGGACTAGCTTCCGACCTGGAGGCTGTTGATCCTATTGCTTCTGGTTTTGTTGATGTTTGTCTGTAGTTTCTTTGTGTCTTGTACTATGAGCTGCAATAATAAAAAGACTCTTATCTTTGTTTGCTTTCCTGTCCATTTGTCTGGTTGATACTGAGTGGTCCCGGTTAAACTGTTGACTTGACCCTCACTTTCGAGATTTCTACTGGAGGAGACCCGGTGACCGCACACTGATGCCGACAGTGTGACTCGACTCTTGGAGGAGAGAGTGACATTTGGATCTCTTGGTAGTTACGTCGAGGACTTACGATGTCATCCATGGCATGAATGCATCATTTATGTCAGGATTTACTGTATTAGGCAACAGATGTGGTTCATCCAGGGGATGAGACCAGATTTCTCTTTTCGGCAAAGAAGAAATCATAGCAGCTCTTGTGAGACTAAAGGAGGTCTAGGACATCCATGAGAGGATGAAGACTGCACAGTGTAGTAAGAAATAGGAAACCGGTGCCAGTCATAGAGACTCGGGCGTGTTAAATGTTTCAAGAAGAGGAATCTTAAAAGAGAGATGAGTCTATGAAGCAGAAGACGTGGAGGTAGAGCTAGGAGAGCAGCATGAGGTGGTGTACATCCTAACATGGTACAACCACCCACCTTAGTTATTCCCGCCAGGCTCAGGGAGATGGAGGGTGGAGGAAGAGTGTGGCTGCATGCGGTAAAGGAGTGTGACCCAATGGCTCTAGAAATGATTCAAGGGACAGTCTGTGTCCACTACTAGCCGCTGTAGTAACGGACGTCGATATGAATCATTCCTTGCATTCACAAATCTTGTTCCAGACCTAGAGTTTCTGGTAAGCCGTGGACTTGACCCTCACGTCTAGAGATACCTTGGGAGGAGACTCGATAATCACACTTATGCCGACGGTGTGGTCAGACCCTCGAGGTGAGAGTTCTGGTTGGAATCTCTTGGTGGCAGCGTCAAGGCCTTACGACGTTAGTTTGAGTATGGAATGGGCAATAACTGTTCATACACAAATTGACGGTTTTAGGAGAATGTCGGGATGGGTTTTCCTTGGTCAGCGGAAAAGGAAACCCCAGGTAGTGCAGGGTAACTCTTGAACAGGAGGGTGCGACCGATCACTCTTGAGTCGGTCAACCTTACCCTTGTAGCATCTGTCGTTTTTTGTTTCAGTTCTAACAGAAATGGAGACCTCTGGAGTTAGAGGATGACGACCACGTCTTCTTATGGGTCTCACCTCGACGAAGTTTACGAAGATGTGGCCAGGGAGGAAAGTTATCTCCGAGGTTCAACGGACCATGCTAGGTCCTCAGCTGGGTAGGCGAGGTGGTTTACCGCTTGCCCCATCCACTTCAGTTTCACTAGTTGCACGACGTTTTCCACGTATCCCAACTGAGGAGATACGTGCTCGACCCCTTCGCTTATCATCGACCATGAGGAGCTGGACGGTGGCGATGAGGTGACTTCTACGGAGGTTCCTGTGGGGATCAAGGATACATAGGTGCTGATCCTATGAGGACAGTCGATTCCTCTTGTGCACTTTCTTTGGCAGTGCGGGAACCTCCAGGTGAGCACATGGGAGCGGAAGGCTCAGATGCGTGCTCAGTACCGCTTTGTTTCCCTAAGTTTGTGGTGAAGCTTTTCAGGGACGTAAAGCCCTATGTTGGGAGTAATATAAAGACCCGTAATTTCCAAGGAAACTTTTTTCTTAATTTTTTTTGGAATTTTACAAGAACGCAGTTTCTGACGGTGCCTGATTCCGAGGCCCGGTGTGCCCGGAATCAATTTCCGATGTTTGGCTCGGGTACGTTCATTGAACGGACGAGCGGGTTTTTCTAACTTTTGAACCGGTGCCCGGAATCGAATTCTGAGGGCACCGATGAAATCGCAGCGCCGGTATTCGCTTAGAAATGCCTCTACCGGAGTTGTGTTTTCTCGGGTGTGGTTTTTAAATTTTCGGGCTTAAGGTTAAGAAATAAAATATTTTTTCGACAACTTTATTTTATTTCACTTAATCCAATTGGAAGCCACTTGAAGCCACCTAAAAGCGGCTTAAACTGAGTTTAACCGGATAGGGTACTATCCAGAAATATCATACCCTCTTGGTAGGATATTTGTGTGGGGGGGCCCGCATGAGCCCCACCGTTTCTTTCCACTAAGTAACGCCCCCACGAAAACCCGTCATTATGAAAGTCAACTGACGCGTTATCTTAAATTCTTAACAAACCATTTAATTAGGTGGTTTATTTCGTAAATTAAATGAGCTGTTTCTTACGTTGAGTTATTTCTACGAATTAATGGTTCGATTCTTATCTTTTGAAATTCAAATGTTTAGTTGTTTAAATAAAATAAGGCTTAATCTTATTTTATTTTGGGTTGGTCTCCCTTGCCACCTTGAGAGATTTTGAGAATCTCTCTCCATCTTCTTCAACCCTGACGAAGAACACGAAGAACACTTAAGCTCAGACGAAGAACGTCGCTTCTCTTCTTTGTAGCCGGTGTGTTTCCGAAGATCGACGACGCCACTTCTCCGATCTTCTTCCCGTGTCAACGAAAGAAGACACTATTTCTTCCTCAGACTATCTCTGTCAGCTTACGAAGCTTCTCCAGCAACGTACCTCTTCGGACGCACCTCGATGTCAACAGAAACGACGTTCGATTTCTGCGACACCCGACCTCCGCGACGCTAGTCTTCCACGGCTTGGTTGGCATCTTCCGCTCTTGAAATCGAGGTAGCAGATTGTTGTTGTTTTATTTATTTATTTTCCATTCTTGATTCTAGAATGTCGAACTTCGAGGATAAAGGATTAAATGTTATTATCTAACGAGAGGGGGGGGGGGGGGGCGGACCGCACCAACACGGCCGAACCCCCCCTCCTATGTTCATAATTGTTTCCTTGCGGATGGAACGGGATGGCGTGGTGACGTTGCACCACGCGGGAATAGCACGACAATTATTGTGCGGCGCTGTCGCGCCGCACCGTGGAAAGAAATACAAGAACGCGACGTCGTCGCGTCGCGTCGAAGAAAGTCAAAGGCGTTGTGGCCGGAGCGGGGCCGAGGCGGAGGGAAGCGATGATGTCGCATCGCGCTGGACGGCATAGGGCGCGGCCGGTTCCGGGCCGGGTTTTCCAAGACAGGCCGGGTCACCGCCCGGGGCAGGTCGACCCAGTTCGGCCGACCCCGGGGGGGGGGGGGGGGGGGGGGGGGGGGTCAGGCCGGGTCGGCCCGGGCACAGACCCCCCAGTTTCGGACTACTTTTGGTCAAATGCCCATATCTTGGGCTACAGGCCTCCAAACGACTCGTCGTTAGTGGAAACACGATCCTTGAATCTAGGCAGTCGTTCCGGTATACTATACTCAAGGTGCACCTTCCTTTTTGGGAGCCTACGTGGTTAAAACTCCATAGCTAAGTGTGCTTGTCCTAGAGTAGTGATCAGGATGGGTGACCTCCTGGGAAGTTTCCCAGGGTGGGTGTGAGACGGAAAGGCCAATAACTAACAGACCGGGCGTCCGATTGACGCACCGTCTATTTCGCTGAGTTCCTCAAAGTGAGATGGATCTTTTGGCTTACTCCGCTCAAGGTTTGGATGCCGACAGAGTGCGGTCGGGTTGGTTCGCTCACAAAATCAACCGGGCCCCTAGAACGAAAAAGCCAATAACTCTCAAACCGGGCGTCCGATTGACGCGCCGTCTGTTGCGTTGAGTTCCTGTTGATGATACGGAACTTCTGGCATCCTTCTCCGAGATTTGGATGCATATGGATAGTGGCCTGGTTGGATCGCACCGAAATCCAACCGGGCCCTTGGAACGGAAAATCTCATATCTTTCAGACCAGACATCCGTTTGACGAACCGTCAGCAGCGTTGGTGATCACGTTGAGTAACGGTCCCTATGAGTATACCCTATGGGAGTTCGGGGTACAGTTGAGATACAGCCGGGCTGGTTCACTCACGAAACCAACCGGGCCCCTGGGACGAAAAAGCTAATAACTCACAGACCGGGCGTCCGATTGACGCGCCGTCTGTTGCATTGACACCCCCGTGACGAGGCGGTCCTTTGAGATACTTCATTGTGGGACTTTGAGATAGTTGGAGTATCTACTTGTAGCTTGTGGAGCGGACCCTCCCATAGACGAGCGTACGGAGTACGGAGACTGTGTAGCCGGCAGAGACCTGAAGACTGCTTGTCCAATTTGATTTGGATTGACTTACATAGACCACTGGGGAGCACTAATTTGTGAAGTGGAAGACCCATAGCGGAGGAACACTACTATGTGAGGTGGAAGACACGCGGTACTCGACAAGAGGACTACCTCTGTAGGCTATGAGGGGGGAGCATTACTATGTTGGGTGGCAGACCCCGGCGGGAAGCACTACTGTGTGAGGTGGCAGGCCCGTGGTACTCGACAGGAGGAGTACCTCAGCAGTCTTAGGTTAGTGAGCAGTACCTCAGAGTCATGGCAGGACCACTGTACACTCCAGAGACGGAGCTCTTCAGCAGTTACAGTTTCGATAATGAAAATCCTGGTTTGAGCTGAGACTTTTGACCTTCGTGATTACCTCATGATTGAGATGGGACACTTGATAACTTAGGTATATGTATGGGCATATATCTGGGTAGTGGTTATCCGTTGATTTCATGATCCTTGTGTTTTCTCATGATTGAGATGGGTCACTTGATAACTTAGGTATATGTATGGGCATATACCTGGGTAGTGGTTATCCATTGATTTCATGATCCTTGTGTTTCCTCATGATTAAGATGGGTTACTTGATAACTTAGGTATATGTATGGGCATATATCTAAGTTGAGGTTATCTGTTGAGATCTTCTTGTGGTTATCCTTGTAGGTTTAGTGAGACCTTGAGGGTCTCGGGGTCCCTATTGAGTATCGTTATACACACCCCCGCATGGGCTATGCCCGCACCTCGTTGTGTTGGTTGAAGACGACGGGCAGTGCTGACGGAGGCCGATTGTTCGAGGACTGGACGGTACCCGGAGGTGGACTACACGACGAGTCAGTACCCGGAGGTGGACTACACGACGTGACGACTCATAGAGGAGGTTGACGGACGAGATCGTGGAGGAGGCTATCTGTACCTACCCTTCAGGTAGGATCTGTGGTGGACGACCAGGAGCTACACTATATGTACCTACGCTTTAGGTAGGACCCGAGGAGGACGACCCAGGAGCTTCTTCCCTCATCCAGGTGTTTGTCTCTTGCTGTTGTACCTTGTTCAGTTGTAGTTGTACTTTCTTTTGGGTTTGTATTCTAGTCCATTTACTTTTCATCTTTTCTTTTGTACATAGCGTTTTTTTCCTCTTGTACTCTGTGGTGCTTGTTTCTTTTATAAAGAAAATTCCTTCCCAGTTATCGGGATTTTACGCCTTTGGTGCTAGTCGCCAGCCCCTGGCCTATGGAAGGCGGGCTTGGGGTAGTCACGACATGGGCCCCGAGGACGGGTCGTGACAGTTCTAGAATATTGTTTTTTAACGTATACGGAATGAAAGTATTTTTATGGTTTTATAAATCCTTATTTTCATGAAGCTTTCTCCAAAATATTTCAGGACTATTTCCATAAAAATACATTTCTTTTAATATTTCATGACATTTTGTGAAAAGAAAATTATTTTGAAGAAAAAAGGACATTTTCCTCAAAAATTCATTTCATGTGTTTTATCAAAACCATTTTCAACTAAGATGACATTATTTCACATGTTTATGTTTCAAGAATCAATTCTCTATGATTTACATGGTTTCACTTTTCTAATGATGAAATGATATCCAATTATTTTGTATGGATTACGTTTTGATGGAATGATGTTTATGAAACCCATTTTATTCTTGGGTTATGATGAATGATTAATGTATATATTGTGGAACACGAAAGAATGATTTCAATATGAGATGGTTTGGACCTATATCTCCCTCCAATGCATTGGGTAAAGATTTATATCTCATGAGATAGACATGGCAGGAACGACAAGTTAAACCGGATAAGTAATACAGGACTGGAACGAGGTGTGAACTCGATTTAGAAAGGGACTTTGTCCACTAAGATGGTCTTGACAGCAATTCCTTGGCTACTACATAAATCATATCATGTGTGTAATGGCTTGGACCTCTCCGGCCAATTCCTTGTCAAAAAGAAGGCCACAAAGTGTTCTGGACGGTAAAATGGTCTTTTCCCACAATTTCCAGAATTTTGAAACTACACGCCGTGTAGTTTTAGTACACGCTGTGTACCCCCTTGCCAGGTATACCCTGTGTGGATGGCCGCGTCTTTGTCATGTGTAGAAAATGGGTAGACACCGTGTGTCCAGTACTACACACCGTGTAGTCCCTCCCCACGTACGTGTTACCCTGTGTTGACCAGTCGTCGGCCGTGTGCCACGTTGGAGCTGTGTCCCTGCAGAGTGCCATAAATGGGTACACACTGTGTGTCCAATCTACACGCCGTGTAGTCCTTCACCGCGTATGTGTTACCTTCAAACCGTGTGTTGACCAGTCAACGGCCGCTGAACCATGTTGGATGTCGCGTGGAGACCGTGTGAAAACGGCCGAGTACACGCTGTGTACCATAAGTACACGCCGTGTACATTTTCTTTTCACGCCTATAAAAGGAGGGGTCCCCTCCTCCTTTAAACTCAAACCTCTCCTCCCATTTCCTCTAAGAAGAGCTCTATCAAGAGACTCGAAGGCTCCTTCTTCCATAACATTTTCTTATGGGCTCCGATTTACCATCAGTCAGCAGCCACGAGATCGTAATGACGAGGCGGAACTTCCGAGCTTAGATCTTTTGTCTTTCCTTCGGCTTTTCCTCTCCGACTTCCACCCGAGGAGGGTTTTCCGGGACGCCGACGAACAACTTCTAAAGTTGATCTGGGGGAGCTTTGTGACCAGAACCTATTGTGGTAGGGATTTTACCTTCATCTCTCTAATTTGTGCATCATGCGGGGTGGGTATCTTTAGTTTTAATGGGAAATGGTTGAACCCTTAAATGAAGGTAATAATTGGTTTAAGAATGGGGATGAGATGTTTGTGATTGCTGTTACTTTACCTATTATTTCCTTTGATATTCTGTTGTGAAATGAATAGTCTTATGCCTGCTGAAAATCACGGTCATTGGGGGCCTTTGCTTGCACAATTAAATGTTTCCCTATTTTTCTAGACTGTTTTTGTGAATTGAACTTTGTTGAATGTGGAAATTTGTTAATAACGTAAAGTTGGCTGATTAAATGAAAATATGGAACCCTTGTGTTATCACCCTGGTTAAACAAAATGGAATAATGAACATGTGGGTGTTGGCTTGGTTTCGTGGCATGTGTTGGTGGTGTTTTGTGGGTTGTTGTCGATAAGGTGAGAAGCGGGGCTGCGGTTGACTTGTTTGTGGGTTGGTGTGAATGTTGTGATAGTTATGGGCAGTGGGGCTGTGATGAGTGGTATTAAAGGGATGATGATGTGTGGTTTCGGTGCGGTTGTGGTTATGGCAGTTAGCAGCGGGGCTGCAGGGTTGGGTTTTAATGTGAACGGGTTATGGGCTGTGATTAATAAATAAAAGTGAAAGAATTAATGAATGGTGGGGCATGGTAATGAAACATTAATAATAATCAATGGGGTTGGTTGGTTGATAAGAGATACTTTGTTGTGCATTTCCTAACTTGTTTTGTGGATGATAGGGATATGTTTTACGAACGTTTTTTGTGGTTAGTTGTGGATAGTTTCCAAGTAGTTAAGGAACTAAATAAGTTAAATTCTATTGAAACTTGAAAACCTTAATGGGGTTGGGGTTGTTTGTTGGGTGGATGCTTCGTGGTAGCAGTGCCGATGCACGTGCATAGTTTCTCTTTTTAGAAGCCATAGGTTGGGCTGAGTGGTTTCTATACATACATACATATATATATATATATATATATATATATATATATGTATCTTTTTTGGTTTATTGCACCACACCCATGTTGAGCACTTAGTGTCGAACACTCCCATTTCATGGAAGAGGGTGTTTTCCCATAGTTACTAGCTCATTCCTGCTCCTTCTCCCCTACGTTGTGATGGCTTGAGGTGACCTTACACCCAGGACTCTTTGGGTAGGTTTCTATTGGGTTGATTAGGCCCATGACTCTTCGGGTAGGCATATAGGCTATAATTTCTTGAGGCGACCTTACACCCAAGACTCTTCGGGTAGGTTTCGATTCAGGCCCAGGTGTCATCGAGCGAGAGTTCTATTACTATTAAGGTTCCCATGAATCTTCGGGATGAGGCCCATTTGTCTTCGGGTGGGGATGTGGTTGTGGTTGTGAGGCCTAGGTGTGTGCGGGCGGGATACGTGGTGGTTCGGCCCAGGTGTGTGCGTGTGGGATGTGTGGTTGTGAGGCCCAGGTGTGTGTGGGCGGGATACGTGGTTGTGAGGCCCAGGTGTGTGTGGGCGGGGAGAGTGTGACAGTGTCAGGACGGTCAACTGGCTAATGGGAAATGGTGCGGGGTACCCAATACTCTTGCTCTTATACTACTACTACCAGTTGTGATTGTGTTTTGGTGAGTGTGGTTGGTGATGTTGGGTGGATAGATTCCCTTGTTAGGTTTCTTCTGTTGTTCTCACGGTACATTAGGATGTCTCCCCACTTGTGCACGAGAGATTTAGGTTTCCCAACTGAGTATACTTTTATGCTCACCCTACGTTTACCTTTAGGATTCTAGGAGAACTACCAGGGTCGTGCGGGAACCTACTAGTCAGACAGTTGGAGTTGTTGCAGTTTATGTTCCCTTGTTTTCTTTTGGTATTGTACTATTGAGAATTCTTGTACTTGTACCTTGTTATAAAATTGTTTAAACATGCATGTGGGATTGGTTTGGGTTTATTTATTTACACTTGTCCTTTTTCCATGTTGGTGGTTGATTCATCCTATTTCTCGATCCTAAATAATGTAAAGGGTAATGCCTCCCATATATCTGAAAACTCATACCCTTGGTGCTAGTTTCCAACCCGGGGCCTACTGGAGGTGGGACTCAGGGTTCATTATCTCCCTTTCACCATTTCCAGCTCAGGAGGGGCATCTTTGGTGGGAGGGTGTCATGACAGAAGGGTATCAGAGGTGATGCTTGAGAGATAGGATGGATTCTGGAGTAGGGCACAGTGAGGATTGCATGGGATGGTAGGGAAACGGTGTTAGTTAATCATGGTGCGTGACATAGGCCAGGGAAGACCGGCTAGGACACGAGATTTTAGGGCCCCCCGTGACCCGATGCAAGGAATCTGAGCCCATCGAATGACCAACTGAGACTACATTGATTGCAGGGTAGAGACCATAGGGATGGTACATGCATCATCATGATTGTGTGTTACTTGATTTTGGTGTTTTGGGAATGAAATTGAAATAAAATGATAATTAAAACATTGAGAAATTTCCTTACTACTTGGGCTTAGGCGATCCTTGTTTACCATACATCTACAACACCTGGACATCATCCCCGGGTGGCTCAGACGGCTGAGGCCCAGCATATCCAGGTGGTCGATCAGTTGAGGATTGACCGAGAGGAGGAATATAGCTAGTGGCAGATGACTCTCCGTTCCTTCCAGTGGCAGACCCTCAAGAAGTATGAGGGTAGTACTTCAGATAAGGAGACAGAGGGGTGGCTTGAGGAGCTAGGGATCGCTTTTACCTTGATCCGTGCTCTGAGGGAGTACTGGGTTCCCCTAGCAGTCAGTCAGTTGAGAGGTGTGGCGCGACAGTGGTGGACGTTCTACCTCAGAGAGAGGATAGAGGCATAGGTTCCATTGGCTGACTTTGAGAAGGAATTACGAGAGGAATTCCTTTCTTCCATGATCAATGTGGAAAAGCGGCAGGAGTTACTCTCCCTTCAGCAAGGGAGTATGTCGGTACGGGAGCTAGGGATCAAGTTCAAGGATCTTCTGTGCTTTGCTCCGGATCTATTTCTGGATGAGGAGTCTCGGGCAAGACGTTTGGAGGAGGCGCTCCATCTTTCACTCCAGTATGTTGTCACCCCCTTTACCCTTATGATGTACACGGCAGTGCAGAAGAAGGAAGAGGTTGTAGAGAGGATGAACCCGCTGGGGGGTGCACCGCGTGAGGTGTTTCAGCCAGGTTCGTCGAAGGGGAAGACAGTCAGCAGCAGGTCTCCTACGACAGGACCTTCCATGTTCAGGCCAGTGGGGAGCAGGCCCCTGCAGTTCCAGTTCAGATCTTCGGGTCCTCATCCCTTTTCCACGAGCCCAGGACCGAGGTGTTTTTCTTGTGGAGGTTTCATGCACGTTCAGAGTCGGTGCCTGACCCTAGCTCTATACAGTGGAGGTGGGCAGGTTCAGCGCCCACTGCAGCAGCACCAGTTGCCGGTGAGGCCATTCCAGTAGCAGTAGGACCATGCTCCTCTGATGGCAGACTTTTCAGGAGGAGTCCGACTTCAGGGAGCTCCTCAGGATCCTCGACCAGGGGGTGGTAGAGGAAGTGGATGACATAAGAGAGGTAGAGGAGCTGGGCGTGGACAGTTGTACGCAGCAGAGTTGGCAGCTCCAGCAGGACCAGCGGTGGTGCAGGGTACGATTTTTTTATGAAACACTCTTGTTTCTACTTTGTTCGATTCAGGAGCATCGTACTCCTTTGTTACACCTGGTCTAGCCCATGCTTTGAGACTAGACATAGAGAGACATTCCATACCACTGGTGATGAGAACACCAGTTGGAGGCTAGACCAGTGTATCATTTTTTTTTCCGGGGATGTGGGATGACGTTGGGACCACATCGATCTAGTGGGGACCTTCTACTTTTACAGATGCAGCCATACGATGTCGACCTAGGAATCGACTGGTTTTTTTCTGTTGGTGCCGTTATTGACTGCTTCCGGAGAAGAGTCGTGTTCTCTGACGTGGATGGGCAACGCGTATCTTTTGTTAGCGAGAGGAGCTATCAGGCCGGAAGCCGGCGTGTGGAGCCTCTCCTTTCCTTATTAGGCGGGTTGTCAGTGGTTCCAGCCGATACAGAGATGATGGATGTCCCGGAGGTTGTTGGGGAGTTCATCGATGTTTTTCCTGAGGAGGATGTCACTCTACCCCCCCCCCCCAACGTGACTTTGAGTTTGGGGTAGACTTACAACCTGGTGCCCAACCGATTTCGAGGGCTCCTTATCGAATGGAACCTTCGGAGTTGCGGGGGTTGTGAATTCAAATTGACGATCTGATGGAGAAGGGTTTTGTTTGACCCAGCGGGTCGCCATGGGGTTCTCCAGTTTTGTTCATGAAGAAGGCAGATGGTGGTCTCAGGCTATCCATAGACTACCGAAGGCTAAACCAGGTAACGATCAAGAACCGTTACACCCTTCTACGAATAGATTATCTCTTAGAACAGCTGAGGGGAGAAGGTTGGTTTTCTAAGATTGATCTACGATCGGGATATCATCAGCTGCAGTTGAAGGACAATGACATCTCGAAGACAGCTTTCAGATGCAGGTATGGGCACTTCGAGTTTGTAGTGATGTCGTTTGGAGTTATGAATGCACCTGCTATGCTCATGGGACTTATGAACTTTGTCTTTCGAGAGTTTCTGGACCGGTTCATCGTTGTGTTTATCGATGACATCCTGATATACTCAAGAACAGAGGAGGAGCACGTTGAGCATCTCAAGGCTGTCTTGTAAGTCCTTCGACACCACAAGCTTTATGGGAAATTGTCGAAGTGTAAGTTCTTGAAACAAGAAGTACACTTCCTTGGGCTCGTGGTATCTTATCATGGAGTATTGGTGGACCCGTCGAAGGTGGAGGCAGTTGTTTCTTGGGCAGTACCCAAGAGCGTGGTAGAAGTTCGTAGTTTCCTGAGGATAACAGGTTACTATCGAAGGTTCGTTTCAGGCTTCTCTTGAGTTGCTGCTCCATTGATAGCTTTGACTAGGAAGAATCAGGTCTTCCTATGGAGCGATTAGTGCCCGAAATCTTTCGACTACCTGAAGGAGAAGTTGGTTAGTGCTCCTGTGCCCAAGTTTCCAGAGGATGGGTTGTTGTATGAAGTGTTTTGTGATGCTTTTGGCCTTGTTCTGGGGTGCGTGCTGATGCAGAAGAACAACATGATTTGTTATGGGTCTAGGCAGTTGTGCCCTCACAAGCGTAACTATGCCACCCATGACCTGGAGCCTGCACCAGTAGTGTTCGCATTGAAGTTTTCGTGACATTACCTCTTTGGGGAGCGCTTTGTGGTCTTCTCAGATCACAAGAGCCTACGTTATATCTTCTCCCAGCATGACCTGAACTTATAGCAGTAGAGATGGGTTGAGTTTCTCCAAAACTATGACTTTGAGATCTCATACACTGAAGGTAAGGGCAACGTTGTGGCTGATGCCCTGAGCATGAAGTCACATAAGGAAGTGGTTCACGAATCCACTGATTCTTGGAAGCCGATGGGAGAGTTGGCTGCCCTTCACTTAGATGCAAGGGAAGAAGGTGTTAGAGGCTCTTTGTTCCAGATGATGGTTCAATCCTCCTTGTCGCAGTAGGTGGAGGAGTCTCAGTGGGGGGATTCCGAGGCAGAGGTGATGCAGGATCGTGTCGATCAGGGGAATGCTCCAAAGGGATGGTCAGAGGACAGCCGACATCGGATTCTTTTCCATGGAAGGTTGTTTGTCCCAGATGCGATTCGTGAGGGAGTTCTCCTTGAGTTCCATTGCTCAGCCTTGGCGGTACATCCAGGAGTTTCAAAAATGTACCGAGGCCTGAGGGATAAGTTTTGGTGGCCTGGGGTGAAACGGGCAGTGGCGGAGTTTGTGGCTAAGTTCCTAGTGAGTTAGTAAGTGAAGGGTGAAAACAGTGTTCCCGGTGGTTTGTTGCATCCTTTATATGTTCCCGAGTGGAAGTGGGATGACATCTCAATGAACATCGTCAGAGGACTACCAAGAGGTCAGGGTGGTTATGATGCTATCTGGGTAGTGGTGGATCGTCTGATGAAATCAGCTCACTTCTTAGAAATCAAGGAGTCGGGCCCGGTGAGGACCTTTGCACAGAGGTACGTAGACGAGGTGGTGTATTTTCATGGAGTTCCAAGGACCATCGTCTCAGACCGGGATAATCGGTTTACCTCACGAGTCTAGAGGGGTTACAACATGATTTTGGCACCCAGCTACGCCTTAGCACTGCTTTCCACCCCCAGACCGATGGGCAGACAGAGCGGACTATCCAGATGTTGGAGGACATGTTGCGAGAATGCGTTCCAGATTTTAGAGGATCATGGGTACGACACTTTCCTTTAGTAGAGTTTTCCTACAACAACAGCTTTCACTCTACTATTGTCATGACACCATTTGATGCTTTGTATGGAAGGCCATGTCGTTCACCCATTTGCTAGGAAGAGGTTGGTGAGACAGGTGCTCTTGGACCAGAGGTAGTGCAGAGCACCACGGAGAATGTCCGACTTGTACGTCAGAGGATGATGGTGGCTCAGGACCGACAGAAGTCTTATGCTAATCATCGTAGGAGGACCTTGGAGTTCGAGGTGGGAAATCATGTGTTCTTGAAGGTTTCCTCTCGACGGGGGCAGTAGAGGTTTGGGAAAGGGATCAAGCTCTCACCGAGGTTAATCGGACCTTTTGAGGTGCTGAGGTGAGTCGGCGAGTTGGCATATCTGCTGGCCCTACCACCTCAGATGGAGAAATTCCATGACGCCGTCCACGTCTCCCAACTTCGTCGGTACTTACACGATGACTCCCATGTTATCGACTGGGGAGAGTTAGTTATGGGAGACAACGTGACCTTCGAGGAACGACAAGTCAGAATCAAATATCATAAAGAGAAGGTGCTCCGTGGATGAACCATTCCATTGGTTCATGTGTTGTGGAGGCATGGCGGCCTCGAGGAGAGCACTTGGGAGTAGGAGACCCAGATGTACGCTCAGTACCCGGAGTTTTTTTGACTTGTGTTTTTCCCTTGATCTTCTGAGCTTTGTGTTGATGTTGTACTCTATACCTTTGATATATGGAATTCTTGTCTTATCAGTTGTGAGACCTTTTGTTTCCTTGTTCCCTGGTAATCTGTAACATGTCCGGATGTGTGGGAAGGGGGAAAACCAGACGCTTAATCGAGACGCATTAATGCGGATGCGATTGAACCCGTGCGGGCGAGTCGATGCCGCCAAAAGCGGATAATATCTCAGCATAGGTGAAGGATTTTACCAAAACCACGTGTTCGGGCAGTGTGTTGGTTGTGTGGTGTTGGGGGGTACTTCGAGTTGAAAATCCTAATGTATGGAAAAGGGAAGACCCAATCCTTAAACGAGACACATTAATGAGGATGCGATTAAACTCGTGCAGGCGAGTCAGTGCCGCCTAAAGCAGATAATATCTCGACATAGGAGATGGAATTCCTAACACCTATAATTAGGATTGTTGGTTGGGTTCCTGTTATAATGAGGACCCTAAGAGGTATCTTTTTGGGTTCCCCTGGGTTGGTTTTTGAATTCTCGGGGACGAGATTGTTTTAAGAGGTATCTGATGTAATGGCCCAGACCTCTCCGGCCCATTCCGTTGTCAAAAAGAAGGCCATGAAGTGTTTTGGAGGGTAAAATGGACTTTTCCCACACTTTCTAGAATTTTGAAACTACACCCCGTGTAGTTTTAGTAGACGTCGTGTACCCCCTTGCTGGGTATACCTCGTGTGGATGGCTGCATCTTTGCCGTGTGGAGAAAATGTGTACACGCCATGTAGTCCCTCCCCACGTACGCGTTACCGTGTGTTGACTAGTCGTCGGTCGTGTGCCGCGTTAGAGCCGTGTCCCTACCGAGTGCCATAAATGGGTACACGCCGTGTGTCCAATCTGCACGCCATGTAGTCCTTCCCCTCATATGCGTTACCTTCAAACCATTTGTTGACCAGTCAACGGCCATGGAACTGTGTTGGAGGCCGCGTGGAGACCGTGTGAAAATGGCCCAGTACACGCCGTGTACCATATTTATACACCGTGTACTTTTTACTTTCACGCCTATAAAAGGAGGGGTCCCCTTATACTTTAAACTCACACCTCTCCTCCCCTATCCTCTGATCAGAGCTGTCTAAAGAGACTCAAAGGCGTTTTCTTCCATAGCTTTTTCATCTGAGCTCCGATTTACGATCCGTCAGCGGCCACGGGATCGTAACGACGAGGCGAAACATCCGAGCTTGGATATGTTGTCTTTCCTTCAGCATTTCCTCTCCGACATACACCCGAGGAGGTTTCTCCAGGACGCCGACAAACGTCTTCTAAAGTTGATCCGGGGGAGCGTTGTGACCAGAACCTATTGAGGTAGGGATTTTACCTTCGTCTCTCTAATTTGTGCATCATGCGGGGTGGGTATCTTTAGCTTTCATGAGAAATGGTTGAACCCTTAAATGAAGGTAATAACTGGTTTAAGAAATGGGATGAGATGTTTGTGATTTCTTTTACTTTACCTTTTATATCCTGTGATATTATGTTGTGAAATGAATAGGGTTATGCCTGCTGAAAATCACTGTCGTTGGGGGCCTTTTCTTGAGAAATTAAATGTTTCCCTATATTTCAAGACTATTTTTGTGAATGGAACTTTTTTGAATGTGGAAATTTGTTAATCACATAAAATTGGATGATTATATGAAAATCTGGAACCCTTGTGTGATCACCCCGGTTAAACAAAATGGAATAATGAACATGTGGGTGTTGGCTTGGTTGTGTGGCATGTGTTGGGGGTGTTTTGTGGGATTTTGTGGATAGGGTGAGCAGTGGGGCTGCAGTTGACTTGGTTGTGGGTTGGTGTGAATGTTGTGATGGTGATGGGCATCGGGGCTATGATGAATGGTATTAAAGGGATGATGATGTGTGGTTTCGGTGCGGTTGTGGTTATGGTGGTTGGCAGTGGGGCTTCAGGGTTGGATTATAATGTGAACGGGTTATGGGTTGTGATTAATAAGTAAAATTGGAAGAATTAATGGACGGTGGGGCATGGTAATGAAACAGAAATAATAATCAATGGGGTTGGTTGGTTGATAAGAGGGACTTTGTTGTTCTTTTCTTAACTTGTTTTTTGGATGACAGGGATATGTTTTACGAACGTTTTGTGTGGTTAGTTGTGGATTGTTTCCCAGTAGTTAGGGAACTAAATAAGCCAATTTCTGCTAAAACGTGAAAACCGTAATGGGGTTGGGGTTTTTTGTTCGGTGCATGCTTCGTTGTAGTAGTGCCGAGGCACGTGCTCAGTTTCTCTTTTTTGAAGCCATAGGTTGGGCTGAGTGGTTGTTACACACACACACACACACACACACACACATATATATATATATATATATCTTTTGTGTTTTATCGCACCACACCCATGTTGAGCACTTAGTGCCGAACACTCCCATTTCATGGGAGAGGGTGTTTTCCCATAGTTACTAGCTCCTTCCTACTCCTTCTCCCCTAGGCTGTGATGCCTTGAGGCGACCTTACACCCAAGACGTTTCGGGTTGGTTTCGATTGGGGTGATTTGGCCCATGACTCTTCAGGCAGGCTTATAGGCTATAATGGCTTGAGGCGACCTTACACCCAAGACTCTTCATATAGGTTTTGATGTAGGCCCAAGTGTCTTCAGCCGAGTGTTCTATAACTATTACTATTCCCATGAATCTTCGAGATGAGGCCCAGGTGTCTTTGGGAAGGGATGTGGTTGTGGTTGTGAGGCCCAGGTGTGTGCGGTCAGGATACATGGTGGTGAGGCCCAGGTGTGTGCGGCGCGGGATGTGTACTTGTGAGGCCCAGGTGTGTGCGGGCGGGATACGTGGTTGTGAGGCCCAGGTGTGTGCGAGCGGGGAGAGTGTGACAGTGTCAGGACGTTCACCTAACTAATGGGAAATGGTGTGTGGTACCCAATACTCTTGTTCTTATACTACAACTACCTGTTGTGATTGTGTTTTGGTGAGTGTGGCTGGTGTGGTTTGGTGGATAGATTCTCTAGTTAGGTTTCTTCTATTGTTCTCACGGGACATTAGGATGTCTCCCCACTTGTGCACGACTGCTTTAGGTTTCCCAACTGAGTATACTTGTATGCTCAGCCTACGATTACTTTCAGGTTTCTAGGAGGACTACCAGGGCCGTGCGGGACCCTAATAGTCAGACAGTTGGAGTTGTTGCAGTTTTTGTTCGCTTGTTTTCTTTTGTTATTGTACTTTTGAGCTTTCTTGTACATGTACCTTGTTATGAAATTGTTTAAACATGCATGTGGGCTTTGTTTGGGTTTATTTATATACACTTGTCCTTTTTTCCTTGTTGGTGGTTGAGTCATCCTATTTCCCGATCCTAAATAATAAAAAGGGTAATGCCTACAATATTTGTGAAAGCTCATACCCTTGGTGCTAGTCGCCAACCCGGGGCCTACTGGAGGTGGGACTCGGGGGGCCATTATCTCCCTTTCACCATTGCCATCTCAGGAGGGGCATCTTTGGTTGAAGGGGGTCATGACAATGTGCTTAATGGTAGCCACAATTACATGTTTTATTCACATGATAATTTATCATGATTAATGTTTCTTCATGATCTATGCCTTACGTACCACCATGTTTTATGTCATTGCTCATGATTTTGATTTTAGAATTTATGCTCATGTTTTTTACATTCAAATGTCTAAGGATTGTTTTATGTTCTCTATGCTTACCCTTACTGAGCATTTGAGCTCACCATTTATATGTTTTCTTTTTCATAGGATTTAAAGAAAGGTTTTAGGTAAGAAAAAAAGGGGAAGATCTTTATGGGAGATGTTGAAGATCTTTCACCATGATTAGAAGATTATATTCCAAGTTTCCAAAGACACTAAACTGTTACGGTCCTTCTATGTCTATTTTTGTTATGTACTAAGTATTCTGCAAAAGTAATGTAATGTCCATGTACGTCAAACTTTGGGTCTCTATAATAAAAATTCATGAATCATTCAAAAATTCCATTTCGAGATCTGAACGTACATCCATATAGTCTACCCAGGTACCAACCCGCAGCCCAAATATGGTGTGAGATACAATCCCATAAGGTAATAACCCAAAATACTATAAAACATTTGACTATGAAATATAATCTAAAGAATAGTTTAATATATATCATAGTTATGCGGTGAATAAAACTAATCTTCCCATGGAATATATACTATAGAACAAGTGATACAGAATAGCCCAACAAGCATCCCTACAAAACATGGTTTAGGGTCCTATAAAAATTAAGTGGTAATAAAAATATAATTATGAACTATGACCTTGTATTATACATTGCATCTCATGTCATTCATCTCTTTTCTGTATAATATGAATATTAGATCACCAAAATCCTCACCCTATAACTAAAACTATCAAAAAAACCACATCTGAGCAGTATATCAAGTCATGTCACAATAAATAGGTTTGTTTCATATTATCATGTGTTATTCCCCTCGAGGATGTATCCAAGGTGTAGTGGATCAAGGAATTCCCATCAATTCCCAAGAGTGTCATGATTTAAACTCAGTTAGGTGTATATTGGTGTCCAAGGAGCATGTAAATAGACTATTCCCTCTATGATCCCATCCAAACTGGATCCAAGGGTTTTCAAGAACTAAGGCATCCCAAGGAATCAATACCCAAGGACAATTCTCATCCAATGAATCCACTACCACTATCAAGATACAATGAAGAAGATCCAATGAATCTAATAGATTCATTCATCATTTCAAAAGTATTCAATTCCATGTGTATACCCACTCATATTTCAAATAACAAATCAAAAATTAAAAACTACATCATCATATATGACATGGAAAAAGAGGATGATCATCACCTAATCAGTCAATTAAATTCAAATTATTCATATGTTGTTTTCCTCTAACTAGGAAATCACAAGCACTCACCCAATGAATGTTTTAATAAAGGGAAAGATCAAAGTCATGCCCCTTGTGTGACCTTGGTTTGGGGAAAAACAATCCACAATTCTCAAGGGAACTGAAGGGAATCCCTAATAGGTTCCATTTTATTTAATTCAATTGTTCAACTCGATTTTTGGGCCACATCGAGATGTATGGTCTGAGGCATAATATAAAATATCTTAATAATGCACCAGACCATTCATGAAAAGTATAAAGTAGTTACTGTATGTCCGTTGTAGAATTATAATCAAGTGTCATCTCTTGATTCAACTCAGATAAATAGATAAACTAAGAAATGATTAAATCCCTAAAAATATGTCAAATTAACTTTCACCGAAATAGCATAGAAGATACTAAGAAAAATTAATAATAGGAAAGTAGTAATTTAGTACTCACTGACATGGATTCATCAAGACTGACGATGCTCAATTATGAGTTTAAATGGTGGACAGGTATCAATGTTTATAAATTCCATAAAAAATGTGCTACCAAGGTGTGGATGTCCAATTTAGGAGGAGGGTTAAATTGGAAATTATGTTATATATTTATGTATGTTAAGAAGTAGATTCAGAAATGTTTCTTGGGTAATATGATTTGGCTGCATGGTTGGACAAATAGTATGCCAACCGTGTGCACACAACTATAAGAAGGGGAACATCCCATTGTTAGTGGACATAGATTTCCAAACCATGTGAAAATAATTTCTCAACCCTCCATCAAAAACTACTTATCAATCACATAGGAGTGTTCCTTCATTTGTATAGATTCCTAAAACTGTACACCATATAGCACCCCACAATCCAACCTCAAGCTATTTTTATTAAATATAAAACATAGCCTTCATAGTTTCTAATGAATATGCAGCCTACCCTTATTTTCTAAAAATCCTTGTTTTAGGCTCTAAATAATCCCTGAGCACCCCTAAAACTCCCATTATCAAGTTTTCTAGACACATTAGTCCATAAAAATAAATTTAAAGAAAAACAAAATGATTCATACCTCATTCAAAAAATTGGGTTCTTACAATCATCCAACTTCAAGAAATTCATCCTCAAATTTCCCTCTCAAGGGTTGTCATGATTTGTATTAGAATAACATGGGCCACTGAGCACATATGTTGGCCTCCTGATCCCATGTATCATCATATAAATGAAAGTGATACTATAAAATCCATACTAGAGGAACTGATTTTCCTCAAAGAACCTTATTTCTCCATTCAAAAATAAAAATAGGATGCTCCTCAAAGGATTTATCAACCCGTAATTACACCTCCTTAGGCCACAAAATGTGAGATGGGTCTGAATGATAATTGCACATCTGAGTTACATGGAATATATCATGCATGAACTAGAACCTCTTAGTTAATTGCAAGAAATAGGCGACCAGACTGACTTTATCCAGAATCTCTAGTTCTCCAACATATCATGGTGAAAGCTTACCTAGTCTCGTAATCCATCTGTGTCCCAGCCTTAATAAGATATGTAAATGTACATAATCCTAGACCATGAACTCTAGATTTCATCTTAAATGATCAAAGTAAGATTGATTTCGAGACTATGCAGTATCCATATACTTCTGAATCATCCAGACCTACTCAGAAGTCTCATATACAAGACGTGGTCCTAATAAAGCTACCTCCCTTGCCTCTAACTAGCACATGGGTGATCAGTATAACCTACCATAAAAATCATCATAAGTTTACATCTATATAGTAACCAGGTAATTATTCTTATAGAAAAAATTAACATGAGGAATGTGCCTCTACCAAGTGCCCCCATAATCAATGACGCATGCTGGAAACATGACCCCAAGAACATGTATTGTAATCACTAATTGGACATCATTTTGAGGAAAGTATGTTTTGCTTAGAATAAATTGTGTTCCTAGTGACCTATAAAAAGTCTTCTAGAAATAAGATATAAAATGGGAATCCCTATAAGAAATTATCATGTATGATACCTCGTGATTTCACACAATCTAACAGATATAAAACCTCACAAGCTCATCTACACTAAAAGTCTCCTTTATCAGTATGAAATGTGAATCCTTTGTGAGCCTGCCAAAAAACCCACATAGAATCACTACCTTGATTTGACCTTAGATAAACTATCATGAAATACATCACAACATCATCTTATTTACATGAGATAATATGAAACTACTATAAAATATTGGTTGGTCACAAATGTTCCATGTTTCCCTACTAAATGGTGAAACACTGTATAATAAACCAGATACATCACTTTTCATACTCGACCACAATAATTAACGACGTATATCACAGTACATCTCGGTGATGCAAGGGTGAACTACCCAGATTAAGGGATAAAACCACCACATGGTCTCCTCATGTATATTTAATAGAACCCAAATGTGGTCATGGATATTTAGGATCTCATCCACACCTATATTCCAACCATGTGGTGGGTCCTCTCCTACCACACTTTCCAATATGACTAATTCTCTAGAATGTGATAGCTTCCTCATCCCCACTCTATCTAGAAGGGTAGAGGTCATAGGTTAGGATGAATTTTTTTACCCTAACTATCTTCAGCTTTCATGTGTGTATCAGAGAAAAACTCTTTATGCTTCCACTCTCTACTGGCCTATTGAATTGTCTACATCTGAGTCATTTTGCCTAGTTTATCTGCCACTACATTACACTTTCCATGTGTTTAGGAAATCTTGATGTTGAAATAATATAGGTATTCAACCCATATTCTCAATATCAGAATACTATCACACTGTATAAACATGTACATGAGGATTTCAAGGTCCATGTACCCCCAAAAATGCTCTCCAAGTAATGTCTCCAAAAACATGAAGCATGAAGAATTAAAACATTCTCTAGGTCATGCATCGAGTAATTCTTATCATGTGGCTTCAGTTACCAAGACCTATATACTACAATTCTATCTCCCTAAATTAGAACTCCTCCAAACCTGATACTTGATGCATCACAATACATTGTGTATCTTCTGCCCAGGTCTGGAAAAATCACAACCTGTGCTAAAGTAATTTTACCGTTCAACTCATGAGAGGTTGTCTCAAGGTATTTTTCTATAAAAAAATACACCCTTCTTATCCAATCCCATCATCGATTCTTTAAATCATTAGAATCCATGAACTAAAATATGGGTCTAGGTTGAGTTTTCTATTTTTCATTTCAATTTTATATTTGAATTTCATATTTATTTCACATTTCATTTTATATATTTAAAAAAATGGTCAACCATTCTAGATCTATTATGTACAATACTTCATATGAACCAAAATATTTCATCCACCCAATCCAAAACAAAATATGTTCTAGTCCTTGCGACTTATGGTCAATGACTCAACGTTCCACAATTAGATACTCTTTGTTTCATTAGTATCCTAACAAGGAAAAATCTACTTATGTCGTCATAAGAACTGTAATTATTAACCAGTTTTCCAAATTCCCTTGATAGAAGTCTATTAAAAATCGGTATATCTATCACGACACCTATCCCAACATCATGAGAATAGGAAATGCTACTATTTGGCATGAAATAATGCATAAAATGTGATTTCTAAAAAGCTCCTAAAATGATGCATGAGATGGAATTCCCTCATATCACTAGAATAAAATAAAATGGAACCGAAAATAATATCAATAACAACTTCATTATTCAAATGAATCAACCAATGGTGGAAAAATATCATAGTAAGGAAAACTAGAAAACAAATTCTCTAATACTACTCTGTAACATCCTGAACATGGAAGCCACTAAATGGTGACTCGATCGTGTTTGGCCACATGGCCTCATGTGAATCCCCCAAATTCTATAGGATACTTACTAGTAGTTAGTGCCTTGGGTGTGTATTTGGGGAGATGATTCCATCTTACTATATTGTACACAATGGTAGTAAACTTAAAAAATAGATGAAGTGGAAAATCCATCATAAAATTGACAAACATCCAGATGATAGATATAAACAACAAAAAACAAAAGTAATACAATACAAAAATGATCATCGCAAATTTCTCTTCATTGAATCCCATATAGGTTTACATGGAATCAGTGAAATACATATAACAAAATACAAAAAAAAAATCCATCTATGAATAGCATCCAGAGCCTCAACTCCATCCTGTGCTCCCCTACTACTATGCCTGGAAAAAATTCATGCATCGAAATATGGTCACTTTCCATGGTCCCTTCTTATATCCATATAGTGTATCTAGGAACTCAAAAGTGGCCTAAACAGGGTGTGAGATACAATCCCAATAGGTGATATACCATTGTTCTATAGAAAAAATTATCTGTGAAATATAAGCTAATGTAGATTTCAATATATATCACAATTAATCAATAAATAAAAGTAATGTTCCCATGGAATATATACAAAAAACGGGTGATACTGAATATCCCAAAAAGTATCCCTATAAAACACTTTTCAGGTTCCTATAATAAGGAAATAAAAAAATCAATTGAAGTAAGGACCCCAACCTTACTATATAAACTGCATCTCATATCCTCAATGGCCTTTCCATGTAATTTAAATATCAAAACAACCATGGCCTCTATATAACCAGAAGTGTTTGAAAATCAACATTCAATTCGTATATATAATAATGCCACTTTTACCATTGTCATGCCATATAATCAGGTGTCGGACCCCATGGTCGAATCCAACATATATTGGACCAAGTCATCCACATTGATTCCAAGTAGAATCTTGAAGGAAACTCTGCTAGACTTGAATTGGGGTCCAAGGACCATGCCAGCAGACCATGCCCACTATGAGAATAAAAAACATGGTTCCAAGGGGTAACCAGGCTCAATTTATCCCACAAAATCAATACCCAATGAGAAATATCAACCAATTCATCCACTACTAGTATAAATATCCATGTAATAACATCTATGGCATTAAATTGAACAATTCATCATTTCACAATCATTCAATTCCATGAGTATACCCAATAATATTTCAAATTACAATTCACCAACAACACACTTAAACCTCTTGTATCACATGGAAAAGGAGGATTAATGTCTCCTAATCAAACAATACAATTCAAAACATTTATATATGGGATTATTCTAAATATGAAATCCCAATTTATCACCCCATTAGTTATTTAACTAATGAAAAAAATCAAAGGCACACTTCCTGGGTGACCTTGGTTGGTGAAAAGTCCTCAAATATGTCTTAAGGGAACTAAATGGAATCCCTAATGAATGCTATTTCATTTAATTAAATATTCCAATTAAACTTGGTTGTCATGATGGAATGTTTAGAGGGCAGCATAACAGAAATTAGCTTAATACATCAGCAAACCATTCGCGAAAGGTATACACCACCTACTGTTTGTTCGTAGTACAATGATCATACAATAACAACTCCTAATTTGAATCATATCAGGAGAAAAAAAATTAATGGATTAAAACCATGAATATAGAGAGAATTATCTTCCACCTAAATGACATTGTTTATTTCAAGGAAAATTAATAATGGCATAAAAATAATTGAGAACTCACCAATGCGGATCCAATAAGATCGACATCGCTCAATTCAGTGTTTTTTTTGGAGTACAAGGATCCATGTCTTAAAATATTCCCAAAAAGTGGTACCAAGGTTCTTATATCCCAAAAAAATGAGTGAAATAATAAATTATTTTATAACTTTATGTAAGGAAAAAATTTTAAATTCACCAAAATGTTCCGGGTTGCGAGATTTGGCCACACGGTTGGCCAAACCATGAACCAACTATTTTCTCACTACTGTAAAGAGGGGTACATCACATAGTTAGTTAGTATGAATTTCCAAACAATCCACAAAGCATGTCTTATCCCTTTTTCAGAAACTGCATAGCAATCACGTAAGCATGTGCCTTCATTTTCATGGTTTCCCCAAACCATGTGGCCTTAAGGACCCCACTGTCCAACCTCGCACGGTTAGTAGTAACCATGTGACCTGCGTATCAAGATTTCTACTAACCATGTGTCCAACCATAGTTCCCTATAATGGAATTTTCAAGTATCTAAACAATACTAAAACACCCATGAAAAACCTGTGATCAAGGTGGGTACTCACATTAGTCTATAAATAATCCTTTAAATTAAAAATAAAAGGATCTATACCTCATACGAAAAACCGAGTTCTTAGAGTTCCATAATCTCTAGAATATGAATCAGGATATAAATATAATATAAATTAATTATGTATATATTTATAATTATCCATAAAAGTTTGAGATGGTAATATGAATTACACCATTAATGAAGCTGGTAATCTATGTGTATGCATGAGTGTAATTTTCATTTTTTAACAACAAGAAGGAAATAAAGATAAATAATACCATATCATTCTAAAATAATTATTATATCATAAATATCATATATATATATATATATAGTTATTAATTTAATCATTATAAACATCAATTTGAGGAAGTGATGGAAATGAATCATTTCGCTACGTGGACGCAGTAGTCCACATGTACGCATGAGGGATACTTTCTTTTACCATTTTGTGGAATGGAGGGGGAATGGTTGTTAAATCCTCAAAATAATGTATAATTGTATTGATAATACTAGATTCATCATTTTATGATAGATACAAAGGGTTTATATAATTTTGAATGAGAAATAAAATTGAAAGTACCTAGTTAAGAGTTATACCTCTTCCTTAGACAAACACATTTTTCATACACATTAAGCCTTTTAAGGTCATACTTTTTATCAGAAAAGAACCTTTGGAACATGGAAATGGATTTTAGAAATTCTTTTGGGTAGGGATTGGCCGATATATGGGGCTATTTAATTGTGTATAAGTGACGAGAGGTGGTGTCATTTATAAGGAATAGAGAGGCCACACTTGAAATCATTTAAAAGATTTAAATATAATTAAGGTATATCTCAATTATAGTTCTTAAAAAATTAATAATATCGTAAAATATCAATAATTATACAATATTATGTGGAAATAATCACCATATATTTTGGCTTAACACCCCCAAGTAAATATGTTTTAACCTCAACTATGATAAACAAATTACTATTCTTACTATTCGTTATGAAAAAATTGAAAGTGAAGTCGCTAAAAAAATTTCATATTATGATTCCAAATTTGGAATCCATTTAATGAATTTCAATTTCTATAAGTGATATAAATCAGTTTTAAAATAAGCATGTGAAGTGTAATAAAAACTCATTTTTAGAAAATTGCATTTTTAATCATACAATTGAATTCACATTCATTTATTTCCTAATAAAAAACATCAAATAAATTTAAAAATATTATATTAAATATAATATATATATATATATATATATATATATAATTAATTAAACACTTTAATAAATACAAATTAAATTAATTTATTTAGATAAAAACAAATTTTACGAATAAAAATAATTATTAGACAAATGTGTTTTTAATCCCAAATATAAACTTATTCCAACATAAAGTATAATATTGATCCCTATGAAATTAATTATATTATTTATAATTACATTATACTTCTGTAAATTTAATATCAAATTCAAAACATAGCAGTACTTCTAAATTAATTTGTTTAATGAAAATAAATAATAGTTTCATAACAATCATCATTTTTATTATTTACTATCAAAATAAATATTTTTCTAAAAATCCAAGAAATACTCCCTAAGTTGATATTTACATGAAGATTGAAAAAAAATATTATTTCCCTAAAATAAAATTTATAAAAAATTTATAAATTAATTATAATTTCCTTACACTAAATGAAATAAAACCCATTTTCAAGAAAACATATTTCTAGGCCATAAAATAACTTTGATGAAATTAGTTTGAGTACTTATCCTTTTTCCAGGGTTACATTATCCCTAAAATCATAATCATGAAATATTTATCATATTTAGTAATAATATACACCTTAATAATATTTCATATAAATCGGTGATGAAAAATTAATTATATTACTTATTGGAGATAATACTCCCTTAGTATTCATGAGTGATATTTACATATTTTGATGGATGATAAAATAATGGTAAATAATAATTAACCATTATGGAACCATTATTATATCAAAAATATCAAATATATGTTGTAATGGTGTATCCTGATCCTTTTGTAAGAAGTTGGGTCAAATTATTATGGGCCAAACTACACACCAAACAACATGGTTATGGTAGAAGTGCAGACATTTGCAAGGTTACTCTAGAATCTCAAATTATAGAGATAGTGATACTATATCTCTTTATACTTCTAGACACCATTCATAGTATCATAGTGTACTTACTATGTGGTTGGTTTCCTGGTTCCATAAACTTTATTTATGATATCATTTGAGTTTCGTTTTTGGGTGTGTCTATAACTCTAAAACTGCTTTGTAATTATGTTGTTAATCATAGTGAAATTTCTACATCATCATGGATATAGGGATCATTTCCCAAACCACGTAAATTATTTTGTCATATTATCTTCTTCTTGTTATTTTTTAATTTCTTTTCTTTATATATATACAATTTTCTCATTGCGAATCCATGTATTTCCACAACAACTACTATCAGTGTCGGAGTTCATAAGATCAAGTGTGATTCTATTAAATTGAACAATGGATATCGAATAATGAAATTTGAATATTGATCACTTTGATGTAACTAACTTTAGATATTAGAGGATGTAGATTAAATATGGTATTTACCAGAAAAGGTTATACTTTCCCCTTCTTTTTGTAAATCCAACTGATATGGAGGTGATGGAGGGGGAGATACCCAATTGATAGGTTATGGGTTTTATGCGCCTAATATTTTAAAAAACAGGTTTCAAACGTAATAAAGGATAAAATGTCACATATGATGATCAAATATCTAAAATATATGTACACTAATCCTTCTCTATTGACCAAAGTGTAACTCATACAATGATTGGTCAATCTGAAAATGATTATAGTGAATAGAATTATTTATCAAATCAATGAACTAAAAAACATCATAATTAGGTTGAATTGGTGGGAATTATACTTAATGATGAGGTATGTGAATTGGTTTTATAAAATTCATTACTTTAAAATTAGGAATTAGTTATAACATCCATGAAAATTTCTTTGGGGAAAAATCGCTTTTTCAAAAATGATTTGTGAGACCGATTCCATAGTGAAGATATTCAATGAATTTAATTGAGTAGATTCACTTGTTATTATTTGAATGTAGAAAGAATATGCATATATGTGTAGTGATATAATCAATTAATAAAATAAAAGAAAATTGTAAATGGTTGAGAAAAGGAAAAGTAAATTGGTGCTAGTTCATAGATTTGTAGAAAGAAGGTGTATATCAAAAGGATTGAAGAGAAGAAAAAATGGATATGAAACTAAAATATCAAATTTAAAAGTTGAAGAAACCAATGACGTGTTTCTTCTAATCACGGATAGACCTTTGGATCCTTGGATTTTAAACTCAGGAAGCTTTCCATTACATGATTGATATGGTTTTCCTAAATAATTATATTCCTAGAAATTTCGACAAGGTAAATCTTTCTAATGAAGAACCCTTAAAGATTCTGGGGAAGTGATATGAATGGAATAAAACTAATAGTGGTAGTTTTTTTGGTTATGTAATACATAAGTTATATCCTTGTACTAAGAATAAATATTAATTAGTTTTGATAGCTGGATGATATAGATTTTATTACAATATTAACTGGTGGTGCATGGAATATTTTTAAGGGAGATTTTGTAATTTCTTGTGGAGTAATGAATAGAACCATGTGCAAAACGACAAATGAATTAATATAAATTCATGAAATTATAAATTTTATTGGGTATCCATAACTATGTGACTAACATTATTCCACATGACTGAGAAGGGGGTGAAGCTTCTAAAATAATAATAATGTAATTAGAGATTGAATCAATTGATGTTCGTTTATGTGAATATTGTGTCCTTGTAAAGTAGAAGAATGTATCCTTTTACAAAGGAGGCATAACACTAAAGGCTATGAAGCTAGACCTGGTTCAAACTTATGTATAGTGATCTTCAACAAAACATTACATTGGATTCCCACTATATTTTATGACATTTATCGACGGATAAATAAGGAATATATGGGTTTATTTTGGAAAAGTAAAACTTGAAGTATTTAAATTATTTCAAAAGTAGATGACAATGGTAGAGAATGAGTGAAGAAAAATGTTAAAATGATTTAGGTCTGACAATGTTAAATATTATGGAAGTAATGAGTTCAGGTAATTTGGTTCTGGTAATATAATTTTGTGGGAGAAGACTCTTCCAAGTGCCCCATAATATAAAGTTGTATCGTAAAGGATGAATAAGACCTCGATTAAACATTCTATGATCATGAGGCTACAAATAGGGTTACCCAAGACATTATGGGAAGAGGAAATAAACATAGAATCATTTCTAATCAATAGGAGTCCATTTGTATGATGAGAGAATGTATTCCCAATGAGAACTAGTCTATAATTTAGGACAGACTATATTAATTACCATTCATTGTATTTGATCATATATTCCTTTAGATGTTGATAAAAGGGGAAATATTTATGCTATGTCTAAATCATGTTTCTTTATTCTCTATGTTACTGAGGATTTTTCTTATCACTTTTGGGTTGATAATAAAAAGTTGGTCATTATAATATTTATTGTGATATTTAATGAAGGAATCACATAAAAGTACCATCATATAGTAGAATTTTATAATGGGAATAAAAAAATCATAGTGTTAAGAGAATGTGGATCTAGAAGGTGAACCTAGGTATGTGACAACAAAACTAGTAAATACTACTCCTCATGTAGATTTTAGAGGATCAAAAATGGTTCCAAGGAATTTAAAATGGTATAAATCATTCTTATAAAACACTGTATAAAGTGGGAGCTGGCTATGAAGTAGTGGATTTATTTATTTCTAGATAACATTAATTGGGATCTGACACCTTTTCCATTAGGAAATGAAACATTGTATAAAATATTGATTTACCAATTCAAGGAAGATAATGATATTAAATTAATATATAAGTAAAGTTTGATGGTGAATGAATTTCAATATAAGGAAGGTTTATAATTCACTAAAATCTTCTCTCTTGTATTTAATCTTACCACCATCTGGGTGGTTCTTAGTACTACTACATCAGATGAACTGCATCTTGAGAAGCTATATATGAAGACAAATTTTATTCATGTAGATGTAGACGGGGATATTTATATATACAATCCAAAGAGATATATTTATTTAGTGAAGGAAGAAATAGTGTTAAAAATCTTGAAGAATTTATAAAGCTAAGATTAGGAACCCATGAATTGTAAAAAATGATTGATGAATTCATGACGAAAGATAAATAATAATGGTGTGGCATGGATCAATGCTACTAATTCAAGTATTTTAGTGATGGATACATTAAATTTCTTCTATATATAGATTAAATGCGAATTAAAAGATCATATATGAAATGGATTGTTGATGTGAAAGGGTATTTGGCTGAGTAGTTAAAGTTGAAAGGTGTTAGAAAAAATAAATTTTTTTTATATATAATGATCAAGAGATACCACAAAATTGGAACCTTGATGTTATCATACGATGACTACATTATAAATATTCTTATCAAATTTGATATACTAGAATAAAAAATAATTTCTATTACCCAATAAAACCATTTCAAACTATCAAAGGATTAATCCCCAATGATATTTAAAGAGTTTTAGTACATTGAAAATATTTTATATGCATCATCTATTCAAATCCTAATATATTTTAGGGAATTTACTTGAACTGACATTGCTCATGCATGTGGTTTGTGATAAGGTGCACGAAGAACCTTGGAAAATAACATTGGGAATAATTTAATTGGATAATGATGTATCTTAAGTGAAGAAAATAAGTATCTATACACATTGGGAGAGGATATTCATTATAGGGGAAAGTGGATGTTGACCATGGAGGTGATATTGACTACAGGAGGAGTAATATAACATATGTGTTTACTTATGGGGGACTTGAAATAATGTGGATATATTATATTTAGATTTTAGTTTTTAGTTTATTTATCCCTCATAATAGTAGGATTCATTATTATAGCATAATCTAGAGTATATAAATATTAGATGAAGAACCTCTTGGATGAGCTTGGTCAATAGCGGGAGGAAATTTTAACACACTATGATAGTCAAGGTGTTATACATCATGAGAAGAACCCACTGTTTCATGCCTAAAAAAATTATTATGATGTATCATTTAATTATATCGTTAATAGATGATAGTTTGTTTATATTATAGAATATTTAGGGAACATATAATCTGGAAGAAAAGTTGATTATGTTAATGGTGATGAACAATTGGAGGTGCTATTGTTCCTCTATTGGTCTCCACTGATGTGTAGTGATGAGAGATGGAGTATGGAAAAAACTATGGGATCACATAATGGAAAATAACTAGTATTTAATGAATCATATGATTTAAATTATTTCATTGAATGGATGATCTCACTTGCGAGTGAAGAAGGGGAGGATCTCAGATTAAGTAAGTTCTCTATGTATGCAACATCAAAGTAGGATATCATAGCTAATCCGGCTCCCATGTTAAAGATTATTGGAATGGTGCATCCATATCCATTTTGATGAATTTGGTGGGAATTAAAGAGTCTTATAATACACACCAAATTACAAGTAAACTAAAACACTTCATTTATTGTGATGGTTACATTACAATCTCAAGCTCTAGAGATAATGGTATTGTATCTCTACTGACTTCCAAACAATGATTTATATAGCATAGTGGACTTACTGCACTATTGTTGTCATAATTACATCATCTTACTTTATCAACTCATTTGATCTAGGTTTTTTTGTGTGCTTATCAGAGTCTAAATTTTCATGTTAGTTTTCACCCAGCTGGAGAGAAACTCCTACCTCTCTGTGGATATAGGTATTATTTCTCGAACCACATAAATAAATGTGTTTTGTGATCTTTTTATCATTATTATATTTTTAAATTTATTTATTTGAATAAAATTAAGTCACTATGACATTGAATGTTACCATAAAAATATATTCATTTAATCAGTCCTCCTTAAAATCCATGTAAAAGTGAAATGAAAAAAAATCACATCGCTTTATGGAGGTGGTAGTCCACACGTACACACGAGTGCTGTTATCATTTTACAAAAAATGGAAAACTATAGATGTAGAAAATATATTATAATTATAGAATAATAATTATGGTATAAATATGATATATAAAAATTATATCGATTATATAAACCAACTAATAACTATGGTGATCAAAATTAAATACATTACTTCACAAGGAAATAGTCTGCACATACATATGAATAATGCTTTTATTTTCCATTTGATGAAGAAGGAGATGAATAAATGTTAAAACATAAAAAGTACTAAATTAATGGATTTATATGAAGAAATAAAATGTAATCCCTCAATTAAGAGTTATACATCTTTTTTGGAAAACCACCTTTGTCTTACAAATTAATCCTTATAAGGATGGAAATTTTTCAAAAAAGGATATCTAGATAATGGGTATGGATTTTAATAAGGTACTTGGGTTCATATTTTTTAATCATTATGTCACATGAAGTGTGAGGATTAGAGGAGTGGTAGTTTCCTTTTTTAATGGATGGAGAGGACCTACTTGGATTGTTTCAAAAGATTAAAATATAATCATTACTTACTCAATAATAATGTCTCAAAAATGACTCATAGTCAAATATGATGTGATATAGGTCTAAATTATGCCCATAAAATAGGATTTAGAAAACAATATTTTTATTTTATGTCTTATAATTTTATTTTTTACCCTTTTAACCCAATTTAACTCTTACCATGGAAACTAAATTTTTTACCAATATTAATAATGACTGAAAATTAAGCTGAACATATTAAATAGTATTAATTAAAATGATTCAAAATATTGAATTAATTTTTAATGATTCGATATCTATATGTAGATGAAATTCATTTTTAAATAGGTGTGCAAAATGCAACAAAACTATTTTTCTCAAAATGTATTTTTTTAGCATGAAACTAATTTTAAATCCATTCATTTCCATGTAAAGAATTCACATCTGGCCCCTGTTGAAGCTGTTTCATCAGGGAAGGTACTCGACAGTGCAGTTACTCCTATGCCTTTCTCTTCTGAATTGAGTGTCCCTTTGATTGCAGTTGTCAACCCACTGCCTGTATCTCAATCGCACCTGGGAGTGAATGCAGTTATGGTCCCCATTGGGGCAGTAGTCTATCCCCATATTGATCCGAAAACCTTGGGTGCAATTCATATTGTCCCGGCTAAGAACCTGGTTATTGAAAATAATGATAAACAGGTTTCTCATCCTATTAAAATTTTTACTGACAACAACAAAAATTATTATTTGTTTAGTAAATAGAAATTGAATTCCTCCACAGCTTCACCCTCTTCTCTAAGGAGATCCAAGAGGAGGAAAACTCGGGAGGCTCTAAATAGAAGAAGTGGAGCCCGGTCTCCATAACCCGGTTATAAATGGATATATATTTTTGGACCTGTCAAGGGGTTTCAATCCCTGGCAACATTGCGGTTCTTAAAAGACTTTTATCAACTTATAAACCCAAACTTTTTGCTATTGCTGAGCCCAAATCTTGCATTTCTAAAAAATATATGCACTTTGGCTCGTTTGGTTACTCATTTCTAGGTGATTGCAAGAATGAATCTTCTATTGATTATCTTTGGATTTTTTACCATAGATCATTGGAGAATATTAAAATCTTTAATTTCTTGGATCAACTGTTTACTTGTGATTTTAATCTAGATGGTCTTCATATCTTTTGATCTTTTATTTATGATAAAAATAGATACCAGGACTGTCGTTATCTGTGGAACGACCTCTTTGTGATGGATCCCGCCATCAAGGATCCTTGGTTTTTTATAGGTGACATCAATTTTATTCTCTCTCCTAGGGAAATGATTTTCCCAATGCACTCACACACTACCTCTAGGTATTTTAGGGCTGATCTTGAAGGCTGTAATATTATTGAGGCTAACCTGACTGGTGCCATGTTTACTTGGTATTGCTATCATTACAATAGGACTATAGCTAGAAAACATGATAGAGCTTTTGTGAACATCCCGACATTGGATTCTTGGGACTCCATTTCCGGTGCTACGTTACCTAGAATAAATTCGGACCATCATCATATTCTCTTGAGTCTTCCTCTTAAGAAACCTGAACTCAACATTCCTTTTAAATAAAATAATGCTTGGTCCACAGATTTGGAATTTTCTACGCTCATCAAAAAATTCTTGGATTCCATGAGCCACCACTCTGATGCCTTTGACTGTATCACCAAACTCCGGAATCTAAAACAAAATCTCAAGGTTTGGTGCGCATCCAAATCTAAAAAAATTGTAAATACATCCTCTATTTGGAAGATAACCTCAATCTCATTTAAAATACTACCACTAATTTGGATTTTTCTATAGGCCCCCATAATGAAATAATCATTGCTTTGAAATTCAACTCTCTGCTGGTCGTAAAAGATCATATTCATAAGCAGGTTTTCAAAGCGAAGTGGCTAACTAACGGTGATAGAAATTCCAATTTTTATAATTCCTTGCAACATATTAGGTAAGTCACTAGACATCTGTCATTACGCAAGGAGAATGGTATTCTATTAGATTCTGAGGAGGCCATTACTACACATGTTGTTTCATACTTTGAAAACATTTTTAATGGCCCGCCCATTAACAAACAAATCATCCCAGATATTATCCCTACTCTTTTTGATGATTAGGATAATCGTTCCCTTATGTGAATTCCGTTTGATAATGAAATTAAAAACACGATCCTTGCTCTCAATTCTATCACTTCCCCTAGTCCTGATGGTTTTAATAATGGTTTTTATCAGCAACATTGAGATTTAATCCATGATGATGTCTATAGGCTGGTTAAATCTGTCTTTTCTCATGGTTACCTCCCTTACGGTCATAATGCTCAATTCCTTACCTTGATTCCTAAATTGGATAATGCTTCTGAGATTCATTTATTTCAGCCTATATCTCTTTTAAACTCTCTTTCAAAATTATTACTAAGATCCTAGATAATCGTATCTCTTTGCCCTGTAACAAAATTATCTCTTGGAATCAATTTGGTTTCATTAAAGGAAGATCCTTCCAGGAATGTATTTTCCTTTCCTCAGAATGTACCAACATGCTAAATAAAGTTTCTATAGGGTGGAATGTGGAGATTAAGCTTGATATCAAGAAGTCCTTTGATACCATTGAGTAAAATTTATTTTTCAAGGTTCTTCATAATTTTGGATTTAATGAGGTCTTTATTGATAGGATTCACTCTCTATTCACTTATTCCTTCATCTCTGTTCTTATCAATGGCTCCCCGATATTATATTTTAAATGTTCCAAGGGCGTCTGACAAGGAAATCCTTTATCCGCTATCCTTTTCACCATTTTGGAAGATTATCTCAGTAGGCTTTTGGATAAAATTGTCTCTCAGGACAAGCTAATACCTATCCAAGCATCCCGGGGTGTTAATGCCCTGACCCATCTTCTTTATGCTGATGATATCATTCTTTTTATTAATGGTAGAAAAAAATATATCCAGAATCTTATGAATTCATTATCCCATTATGAGGATGTTTCAGGTCAAGTCATCAGCTGGAGTAAATCCTTCATCTTCTTTGGTAATGTCTTCGATCCCAATCGCAAAACTAACATTATTGAAAGCCTTGGAATTAAGGAAGGTATCTTTCCCTTTACTTACTTAGGTGTCCCCTTTTTTGGGGAAGGCCTAAAGTGGTCTATTTTTCCTCTGTGTTGGATCAGATCATTATTCAACTCTCATCCTGGATGAGGAAATCTCTCTTCATGACTGGTAGGATTTTCCTTGTCAAAGCTACCATTATCTCCAAGATGGTGTACTCGCTTATGATTTACAAGTGGTCTTCCTCTTTATCAAAATAATTAATGGTTATATCAAAAACATTGTCTGGACTGGCAGCACTATTGAATGAAAACTAGTCAACATCCCTTTGTCTACATGATGCAAACCATTAGAAAATTGTGGCCTTGGTATTAAGAACATTAAAATTTTCAATGATGCTCTTCAGGCCAAGCTCACTTGGAAATTGATCAATCATAACAGCAAGGCCACCTAGTTCCTCATAAATAAGGTCTTAGATAAGCTTATAAAAGGAAGATTTAGTTACATAAGCTCTTCTATTTGTCCTTCCATCAGAGACTCCTTTCATAATATTTTGCATAATTCTAGATGGCTGGTCAGTAAAAATTCCTTGTTGAACTTCTGGCTTGAGAATTGGACTGGATCCCCCCTGATCTCTACGCAGCCTCCGCACTCTCCTCTGGATACCATAAATCTCTCTATTTAGGATATGATTAATGGACACCTACCCATTCTCCCAGAATCCATTAGGTATGTGGTTGATAGTCATTCTTTCATTAATATGGATGATTTCGAGGTTTGGGAACCTTCGCACAATGGGATCTTAGATTATAAATCCTTTTATATGAATAACATTTCTTCTTCTTAAAATACTTTTGGATGGATCAACCATTTTTATAATCATTGGATTAAACCCTCTAGACTTAATCTCATCTGGTGGATTTCTCATAATAGGATTCCTACTGTGGTCTTCCTCCAAACCTTTGTTATCAATCTTTTCTCCAAATGTCAAATGTGTCATCAATATAGGAAGGATATCAATCAGTTGTTCATATCTTGTGTGGATTCTGCTGCTCTCTGGAACGTTATTACGGACATGTTTGATTGTAGATTGATTCGTTATGACTCAATTTTTTCTCATCTTAAATGATGTATGGAGCTCAACACCTCGAAGCAAATCAGCAACCTTTTTCCGGTGGCAGATGTCGAGATCCTCCACATTATCTAGTATGGTTGTAATGATATTTTTCATAATGGGCACTCATCTAATTTTAATGCAGATCATTCGAGAATTCTCACTGCTATCAGAGATGCTACGTCGATTCATAATTCCAATTGCAACAATTCTGTTTAAGACTATGTGATCCTCAAACTTCTCAGAGTTGCAGGGATATACAAAAAACCACATCAAATTATTGAAGTCTTTTATCAACCACCTATTTCGGGTTGGATCAAAATTAACGTTGATGGAGCCTCGAAGGGGAACCCTGGTCCACAGTGTTTTGGAGCTGTCTGCAGGGATTATCTGGGCCACTTCAATGGGTGCTTCTATGGTGGTTATGCCAGTGCCACTTCCTTATAAGCTGAGATGATGGCGGTGATTCAGACTATTGATTTTGTTCAAAGGAAGGGTTGGGGATACCTCTAGATTTAGAGCGACTCAACTGCCATTTTCCAAGATATTTGAAATGGTGTGCTCCATCCCTCTTGGGCACTCACCTCTCATTGGATGAGTTGCATGGACTCCCTTCAGCATATCAGATATATTGAAACTCATGTATACTGTGGAGATAATATGGTGGTGGATGCTCTTGCTAATAAAGGTATCGACCAGGGTGTTACATTGTTTGATAATTTTATAGTTGACCTCCTACCTCTCTATAAAAGAGATTATAACAAATTTTCATATTTCAGACTTTTGTAGTTTCCGATTTTTTAATAATAATCTATGCCTTGGTCTTTGACCAAGGAACCTCCTTTTGAAAAAAAATTAAAAACCATGTTGCATGTAATGAAATATATTAAATAAAAAAATTATTTAATAAAAAATATTTTATAAAATATTTTTGGGTTTTAGGATTGGTGGATATTTCCCCTAAAAACCAATAACATCTATTTGATACTATTCCTAGAAAATAAAAAGATCTTTTTTATATGTTAATTATCTTTTCTCAATGAGTTTATTCCTAAAAATCTTTTTTTATCATTCGCGTTATTATCTATAGAACATAGAAAAAATTCATATGTTTCATTCTTGTCAATTTTATTCACCACTTCTCCCATCTCTTTTAAAAGTTCTTGAAGTTTCAAACCATATAAAAAATACTTAGATTTGGCTTGTGAATTTCAGCAAGTGTGATTAGAATATGTAAAACTTCCATGAGTTTTACACTCCTATTTATATCTACAATGATGTTATAATTATTAATATGCTTCCCATGTCTCTTGAAAGTTGTTCCCCATTTTCAAGGGTATTAATAAACACTCTAAATTTCCAAACCATCATTATAGTTTTGAAAATATTTTTTTTCTTCTCATATTCTACATTTTTTCCCAAAATTTTCATAAAAAACATCATCAATATCATCATCAATAGATAGTGATGATTATTATGAATTTTTGTTTTCTAATAAAAATACATAAAATATATAAACTAATTTTCTCATATTCTTATTATAATATTGGTAACTTCTTCAACTTGGTATGTATCCATGAAGTATTCTTTCATCAATTCACTCATTAAATTTCAAAAATTATTACCTTTGATCTAGATATAAAAAAGGAAATTGAATAACATAAATCTTCTCTAGTGTAGATTATTTCAAGAACAAAACTCATATAGTGTGTTGACTAAATCTATTCTAAAGAATATATTATTTCCAAAACAAATCTCATATACTGTGTTGACTTAATCTATTCTAAATTAAGATATATTAAAAAAAGTATTTAATATTTTGGCTAGTTTCTAAAATAATTTTTATGTTATATGCTTGGAAAACGTGGTTCTCACCATGTCCATCATGTTTTGGTTCTTGTGATCAACTACTTTATTTTCCTAGAAAATATGTGGATCACTATACTCATATCATATTTCATGATTCTATGATATTCCTCAAACTCATTTTTATTATATTTTCATCCATTTTCATATCATAAAATTTTTATATAATCCCAAATTGATTCTAAAAAATTCTCCAAAATTAATTTTGTAAAGTCCCGGGCCCAAATGGCCTAGAGATTGTAACATATATTAATAAATAATCATAAATTAAATAATAAAATCCAAAAGGACCAATTAGTTTAGTATTTTTGGAAACTAAATTACCTACATGAACTTTACATGACAACATTAATGGAATAAACAACATAGAAAATCTATTGGACACACCCTAAACTCATAGATTATATTTTCTAGTTATTCATAATATATATATTCACATCCTAAAGAAAAAATAAAACATTGGAAAGGGGTGGTATCATATTCTCATAAATATCAAGTAATATAGTATAATATATCATAATCACAAACTATAATTCTTGTTTAATAACTAAAAACCCATGTCATTAAAACAGAATATTTAGCAAAAAAAATCCAGGAATAACAACTGATTAAATAATTCCATAAGAAAACATAACCATGGATATTATACTAGTTGAATAATCATATTTAATATCAATTAATATTTTCATAATGATATAATTCAAAATTCTAGACATCATAAACATGTCGTCAAGGCCACGACCATGACACCGTACATAATTGGTAAAAACCCAGTTTTGTTTGTCTCATGAGACCTACCAATGCATTGAGGGGCTATAACGGACCCCAATAGTAAGTTACTAAGAATAATTCATTTCTAATGTGAATGGGGTTAAATATAAACAACATATACATATTAAATTAAAATTACTTTCTGAAATCTGTAAAAATATTCACGAACCATTCAGAGTAGTACAGTGAATTGTATCAAGATAGCACATTTACAATCAAACTGATCATAAACCATTTAATAAAATATTGTAGATGGTAAGTGTAAGAGATAAACCTAAATAGATCAAAAAAATCAATATATATTTATAAATAAATAAAAATACTCTAATAAAATCATTGTGAAATTACTGATAGAATTATCTCATTTACTTTTCAGAGAAGAGTTTTTCTGAAAAAATCATTTTTATTTTCCATAATTGATTGTATAAAACAAAAAAAAATTACGAAATATATTTTTTTTATAAAAAAATTAGTGATTTTATAATAATGATGGTTTCTTATAATATATTATATATAGTACTTGAAAATTGGTATGAAATAAGGAAGATCCCTTTAATCGGGTTTACTTATCGGAAAAAATTCAGAAGTTAACCTTGTAAAACAAGTATTTCCCCATAAAAATATTGAATTGATCTGAATATATGAGTTTTTAAAATATAAATATATAATATATGAATTATACATAAATAAATAAGAATTCAATTTGGTTAAAGTTAGTGAAAGAATAATCCGATGAAAAAAATGAAGGTTCAGCTAGAATCCCTTACCTTATATCCAAATATAAACTGCACATGACCTTAATGTTCGGAATAATCAAATTATATAAAATAATTAACGAATTAATAACTATAAATACTATAATTTTATTCATTATGTATTTATTAATTTAATTTATGGACTTATTTATGAGTTATATAGTTTAATTTCTTCGTTTGAGAGCATTTATTTTCATGGTATTCATGATCGTGTCACTAGTTTATATGTGATGATATTCATATAAAATGTGTGTAATTATATAAAATTGATGTTATATGTTGTTAATGAACTTCCATAAGTGTAATTTATTTTATATATTTTTTTTCAGATAGGAGGTTGAATCATTAGATAATATGTTAATGATATTTGTTTAGATTAATTTAAGTGGTTTTAGATCACAATAAACTTGTTTTGTCTCATCTTATAGTATTATATAAGTATGTTACATATAGAACATAAAAAGTGTTTTAACATAAATTTAAAAATATTTTTATACCACTAAAGTTGTTTTATAGACAACCATGATGATGGTGAAGGAATTTGAAAACTTGTTATCCGTGAAGACGGTGAAACAACACCTCACAGACAACGTTTGCATTTTTAAAATAAAACGGAGTGGAGGAGGGATTGATGATGGATTTTTATATTAAAATAATAAAATTATAGTTCATGTAAGTTAATAATGTTTTCATTATTTTTGGATTATTTTATGTGAGGATAAAATATTAAAATAATAGAACTTGAAAAAAAATTAATAGAAGAAGTAATAAGTGTTTACCTCTTGATCTTCTCCTTCTTGAGAATCTACTTAGGGAAATGGTTTTTTTTCTTTTGATGAGATGTAGAGTTATTGGATGTGTTTTATGGGCTTGTGAATTGTATTGGTCTGAAATTTTAAAAGGATAAATGCATGTAATTTTTGAGGAGAAGTGGTGGAGAGGGGTGGTATTTATAATGGAAGATAGGGGTGTATTTTTAATATTTTTTCATTTTATTATTTTGGCTCCAGAACATGAATAGATTGAGAATTATCATAAACTATAATGATACAATGAAGTATTGTTTTAAATTATGGACTTACATCTTTAATAAATCACCTATGACTCAATAATCCATGTATTTATCATTTATCATAAATTATCATATTTTACTATTCGCAAAACATTATGTATTTTAGAAAAATCCAAAAATATCTTCCTAAACATTCTTGAAGTGTAGAATTAAAAAATGAAACTTTTTTTATGAAAATAATTTTATAAATATAATTATTTTAATTTTTAATTAAAATCATCATTTACTCAAAAAAATACATTTTGTTAAATTATAAATCATTTTATAAAACTATGGAAAATTAACTACGGTCTCATTAAATTATACTAATATCATAAGAAAAAAAAAATTGATAAATTTTATCAAAATTATTTTTAATTTAAATATTTTTTTAAATTATAAAACTGTAATTAAATATTTATGACTCACAAAAATACCGACACTTAATTAATAATTTTTAAAATATTCATTTACATATTATATGATATAATCATATCCTACTCACAATTATTAGATTAATATATTAAATTTATTCTTTCATGGGTGATTTTACTATTTATATGGATGGTTTACAATTCAGATGGGTTTTATTACTATCCTGGAGGTCAAGTTACTATTTACTCTATATTGGATTATTAACTTCAAAAAATACAATTTATTTCATTCATTCTTCATTTATAAAATTTTTATTGTTTTATTTAAGTGATTTTATGTGATTTATACTATATGAAATATTTATAAAAATGTAAATTTCCTTGATATAATTCTGGTTTGTTACATTCTCCCCTCCTTTAAGTATTTTTTCATTAAAATTTAATAAATGTTACCTCTAAAAAATAATTGGGATGTTCTTCATCATTAATTATTCTAATTCCCACATCACCTCTTCAATTTTATGATTTGTTACATGTGACTTTATGAGTAATGTTGTGTGACTCTTTAAAACATATTATTTAGTTTCCATAATACGTATAGGCTCTTTACAGTAAGATAAATCAGGATCCAAATCTATTCCTTCTGAAGTGAGGACATGCATTAGGTCTGGCATTTACATCCTTAACAAAGAGATGTGGAACAAATTATGTACTTTAGAAAGGCTAGGTGTAATTTACAAATGATAATCCATATCTCTAATTCTCCTTATAAAATTAAAATTGGCCAATGTACTAGGGTCTCAGTTTCCCTTTCTTCGCAAATCATATAATAACATTCATGGGGAAACTTTTAAATAAATGTGGTCTCCCACATAAAATTCCAAATCCTTCCTTCGATTATCAAAATATCCCTTTTTCCTACATTGAGCTACATTAATATGGGTTTTAGTAGCCTTTTCATTATCTGTTGTTTCCTCTATAAGATATGGTCCCAAAGATTTCTTTCACCAACTTCATCCCAACATGTTGTTGTACAACATCTCTTTCCATGCAATGCTTCATATGGTTCCATTTGAATACTAGAATGGAAAATGTTTTTCTATGGAAACTCTAAAAATGTTAAGTACTTATGTTTTATACCGTTAAAGTAAAGTGTCCATGATCTCACCATGTCCTCTAAATTTTGGATCATTCTTTTTGACATCCCATTAGTTTGATGGTGATAAGGAGTACATAAATGAATCTCAGTATCCAAATATTTTTTGATAATTTTTAAAAATTTCAATTTAAATTGTGGATCACAATCAGAAATAATTGATATTGGTGAACCTTGATGTATTAAAACTTCATTAATATAGATTTATTCAGGGTGATTTAGTGTAAAATCCTCCCTTATAGTGAGGAAATGTGCTGATTTGTTAAGTCGATAAACAATGACACATATTTCAACATTCATTCTTGGAGTTTTTGCTAATCTCGTGACAATATCCATATTGATATCATCCCATTTCCATGTTTGAATAGATTTATATTTCATGACTCCTCTAGGATGTTGTATTTTATCTTTCAATTATTGACTGACTAAATATCATAATACGTAATCAGTAATTTCCCACTTCATGTTATCCCACCAATAATGTTCTATCAAATCACTATAAATCATAGTGAAACCATATTGTATAGAGAAATTTGAACTTTTGGTATCATCTAATATTTCCCTTCTAATCTCGAGTATCAAGGGAACACAAAGACTCTTCCAAAATTTTAGAATTCCGTCCTCATAAAAGGAGTCTTCCAATATCCCATCATTCATAGAATTAATTTTATTTTCAATACTCTCATCATCATACTGAGAAATTTTATTCATTTCTAATAATTTTGGTTGGGAAAAAAATTGAAAAAGTAATTGTGGTTCACCTTCCATGATAATTCCCATATCCATGTTTACTATATACATGTACATATGGTCGTTTTCAATCCTCAATTTGTTCAGAACTCCTTGATCCTTCTTATTGAACACATTTTCATCCTTATTTTCATTTCTGAGGTGATAGTGTATTGAACAATAATAATCATTGAGTGGATCAATCCATCTCCATTTCCCCATGTTGGTTCCTTTCAATGAGAATATATATTTCAAGCTCTTCTGATCAGTATATATATCACATCTTTCTATATATAGAGAGTGTATCCATATCTTTAGTGAAATTATTACAGTTTCTAACTCAATACCGGGATATTGATAGTTTTTTTCATGATTTTTTAAATTCCTTGATGTATAGGGAAGAACTCTATCATTCAATATAAGGACACAATCAAGTCCTTTCTTTGATTCATCATTGTAAATCACATATCCACCATTTTTAATAGTAGATTAAAGATTAGATAATTCACTAATCTACTCGTTAATTCTTCAAAATATTCATCACATTCTTTTCTCGTAAAAATGTACACAATTTACGAATAATATTGGTTAATGGATTAGCTCATCAGGAAAAATTATGATTGAAATGTCGATAGTAACCTGCTAAACCAATGAAAATGCAGTTATGTTTGTTAGTGTAGCCCATTCATGAACCACATTTGTCTTCACTAGATAAACTTATTTTTCATCCTTATAGACAATATGGCCAAGAAAAGAAACTAATTGATTCCAAAATTCACAATTTCTAAAATTCCCATATAATTCCTTTCTTCTTAGATTCTTAAAAACAATCCACAAGTTATTTTCATGGTCTTCATAGATTTTGGAGTATAGAATGATATCATAAATAAACACCTTAAAAAGATATCATGATATACCTTGAAATATATATTCATAAGATCCAGAAAAATACAGGGCGAATTACTCATTCAAAATAGAATTACTATAAACTGGTAATGTTTATATCTAGTTTGAAATACTGTCTTGGGAATATAATCCTTACTCAAAAGTAGTTAATGATATCTATATCGAATTTCAATCTTCGAATGTTATTTAGTACCATTAAATTGATCATATAAATCATCTTTTGGTGGTAGGGGATACTTCTTCTATATTGTAATAGAATTTATTTCCTAATAGTTAGTGAACAACATCATGGATCCATCTTTCTTCGTGGCAAAGAGAATAGGGCCTCCCCCTGGAGAAACACTAGGGAGAATAAATCCATTATCACTAAATTCCTATAGTTATTTATTCTATTATACTATTTCTAAAGTGTCCATTATATAAGGAGTATCTTATATAGGACCCCACCAAGAAATAAATCAATATAGAACTCAACATCCCACTCTAGAGGATGTTCAGGTAAATCCTTTACGAATACATCAACATATTCATGCACAATACATAAGTCATCCATTTGAACCTTTATAAACAATTTTTTCTCTTCCTCCCAAAGAATTTTATTTAGAAGAGCTACTGAAGGTGGGTTTGGATAAGAACCAGGTGATGATGTTTCATCTCTAAAGATAAGTGATTATATACTTTTCTCACAAATTGTGGCGTCCTTCTTCTTGAAATATATTTTCACATCATATTTTGAAATCCAATCCTTACCAATGATTATGTCAAATTCAATCATAGCATTAATAACAAGGTAAGAAAATAAAGCATGTTTATTTTTCATAAAGGGGATTGATCAACACATCATTCTGGCATTGATACTTTTCTTAGGATTTTGGATTGAAAAATGATTTATTAAATCTAAAGGGAAATGTCTAATTTTTTTGGAAAGAATGGAATACATAAAAGAACATGATGATCCAAAATCAAATAAAGAATTGTATATGTTTTAGGAAATGAATAATGTGTCTTCAATCACATATTAAGGAGATTGAACTTCAGTAGTTGTGACTGCATAAGCTTGGCCTTTCTCTCTTGGACTTATTTGGAGAATGTTTTATTGAATCCTTGAAAATCATTTGCATAATGTCCCATCTATTTTTAATTATAGCAATGAACATTTTTATCTTCTTTATTTCATTGTAAATCATGGGATTGGTGGAATTTTTCTCCACACTGTGATAAAACACACATACTCTTCAGGAATGTACAATGGTGTTCCTTCCCTCAATTATCATTGAATGGAATATCAAATATTCCCTTTTTCCCTTTTTCTTTAATTCATTTTCAAAATATTTTAGTAGTCTTATTCTTATCTTTTTCTCTTTTAAAGTTATAGGACTTAGATAATTCATTTTAGGTCTTTATATCAAATGTGAATATTTATTCATATGATGAGGAATTTTTGGGGACCAATTCCCTTCAGTGAAATGGTTTAAAACCATTAAAGAATCGATAAATCTTGCTCAATAGAATAAGTATATTGTCTGTCGCATGCCAATATATCCTTAGAAAGTTGGATTCATACTTTGAAACATTTTCATCCTCTTTCTATCTTATAATCATGAAATTCCTCTCCATATCCTTTCAATTTTCATTAGGGAAATATTTTTCCAAGGAAATTTCCTCAAAATCATTCCATTACATTTTTTTTCTTCCTCCTACATTGTGTTATAAATTAACAACAACAACTAATCTTTATATCCTCAGAGATGATAAACTACCATGATTACTTTCTCTCATCCATTACTTCTAAAAGTGAGAAATATCATTTCCATGGAACTTATTCAATTCACTAATAAAAATGGGTTTATATTCGCATTTAATGATGGAGTATATTATAGCATAAAGTGTTCTAGCATTTCTCCTACACATTAAGGATCATGATTCTCTATAGTATAAGGTTATTGTTTATAACCTAAGTCATTTTTCCAAGTATTTCTATAATTGTTTCATCACTACTTGCAGATCCAATGCCAACATCATTGTCCTTCATAGGAGAGAAATTCCAAAATGGGATACGCTCATTGATATGATTTAGATTCCATCTACTATGTTCCATTTCTAAAAAATTGTATACATTATATTAGCTTTTGAATCATAATTAAAAATTTCAAACTAGAAAATTTCATAAAATAAATTGAAATTTAATGCATAGTTAATCTCATAATCATAAACACGGTTTTTGTGTGGATATATTTACTTTTTAATCCTTCATAATGGGTTTTCAAAGAAAATTTGTATTATTTTAAGAATATCACCCACGAGTGTCATACTAGGTGCACAATTAGGATAGTTGTCATGTACCAGGTTACACTGAGTTGGGCCTAAGACACCTTTTCAGAGTTGTTACCCCTAGGTACATTTTATATAGAGCCACATCCACCTAATATATCTACACAAGGATATATTTATATGAAGACCAACATAATACCTACCTTACTAAAATTCTAGGATATGATTCAATGATTATCCTGAATGACAATATTAGTGTTATGTTATGTAATATATGTTCTCTAAATCTAGTTTCTATGGTTTCTAAAAAACTTCATCTGATACTAACTATAGATACCCTGACCCCAGTATCCTAGAAATGGTGCCTTTTATTAATACTTTGAATAGATACAGGACTTAAATCACAAAGGACTAATTAGTTTAGTAGTTTTTAAAACCAGATTACATACATGAACATTATATAACAACATGAAAGGAATAACAACATATAAAATCCATTGAAAATACCCATAAAAACAAAGAATATCCCTACAAGTCATTCATAATATAAATATTCACATCTTTGGGGAAAATCATATTATAGCGGTGATCTCAGATGCTCAGTAAGAGAATGAAATACAACAGAAGCTATCATAAGAATAAACAATAATGCATGGTGAATAAAAAATAACACGTATCATTAAAGCATAATATTGAGCATAAAATGGAAGGTATAATATTTGATTAAGTAATTCAATAATAGAAAATAACCATGGATATTTTACTAGTCGAATAATCACATAGACTATCAATTACAATTTTCATAATGGGGGAATTCATAATGTCAAACATCATAAATATACCTTCAAGGACTCATCCAATACACCATACATAATGGCTAAAACCCCAGTCTAGTCAATGTCATGAGACATACCAATGCATCAAGGGGATATAGTGGGATACATCGATCACATACTAAGTAAAATAAATTCATATTATTAATACTTTTAAATATAAAAGACATATACATATGAAATATAAATAACATTCCATAATTTGTAACCTTAATCACTCAAAATTATGAGTAGTGTGGTGAATGGAATTAAAATGGAAAATCCATAGTCAAAATTTATTGTATGAACCCAGATCTTATTTTCATTTATGGATCTTGTTTTTAGGTGTTTTTGAGAAAAATGGGATATTTTGGAAAATTCTTAAGTACACGTCATGTACTTATATGTTCATCTTGTGTACCCAGTTTTCATGGGTATCCATGTTCTGACCATTTAATAGCTGAGTACATGTCCATGTGAGGTCTCCTAGAGAGCGCCTAAAGTGGGGTTGGTTAAGGCATGCACACGACATGTACATTAAATGAAAATGATGTGTATTTTTCTTTTCTTTTTTTAAATGAACTGGGGTCACCTCTTTTTCCCAAAATATTCATCTTCTAACCATGTCTCGTCTAGGAGAAACTAAGAGTGAAGATTATTCTCGGAGCCCCCGATCCATCGTCCATTCTCTGAATCAAAAAATCTTGGTTTTGTTGGAATCCCCTCAGTGAGTTATTACTTCATCTAGAGACACTACTCTTGATTTCTATTCATTCGTGAGATATTTGAGGTTGATCATTTTAGACATTTTTGTAGATCTATGACATTATAGATCGATTCAATGGATGAGCTTCAACTATATCGATCATACAACTTTGAGGTAGCTAGTTTGTTCCTTTTCGTAGTTTTCATTGGATTATATGTGAAAAAAGTGTTGAATAACCTATTTTAGGGTATTGCGTGTTTTGGAGATATAACTCTGTTTGATTCCTGTTATGTTTTTTTCTTGAGAAATGGTTTTGATTATGATTTAGGTTTTTACCATGGTTGTGGGTGTGTTTTCCTATGTATGTTTGATATTTTCTTTTGGGTCTAGAACATCATATTAGGATGTTATGTTTCCATTCCTAGTGCTGTTAGGATGGAGTTGATATTATATGACAAGATTTTAATATGAATTTTACCAACTTATCCTTGTAGTATATGAGATTACTTTGGATTCTTAATATCATTTGTGCAAAATTGTATTACACCTTGATTTGAGAACCTCATGTAGTTAGACCATATGGGGAATTGACATTATGGGATACCCTAGAGTGTCTGTTATACTTTTTATATTGTGAGACCATAGAGGGATGGATGGTGAGTGATCACTCTGATATTCTATAGTATATCATTATGAGACCACAAGGGGAATGTACGATGAGTGCTTCCATAGAGAGTTTGTAGTTATTGTTAAAACACCACAGGGTAAATTGACAATTAGTGCTTTATTAGAGAGTCTTCATCTTTGTGGAACAAGAGGGGTTAGAATATGAGAAATTTACAAGAAGGTTGCTTGTGAATGGTTGGTTTAATAATTAATAAATGTAAATGAATGTTGGTTTCAACTATAATACTATTTACTTTTGATTACTTCAATCTTTATTACTTCATTATTCATTTTTCCTTCTATATATATTCATTGATAGTTAGGCATAAATCATTGGGTGGTTGCCTATTGGGATTCTTCTCACACCCTATTTGGGTCATTCTTTGGAGCCCAAATAGATTATATTGTTGCAGGTTCAGATAAGGTCAAGCGGCCTTCTACTTCAGGTACTTGATGGTTGTGGATATGGAGAGCATGGGACCAAGCTGAGGATTCAGATGCTACTGGATTTTACTCTTTTTATTTGTAATCTAGTTTAGTACAATATGTCTAGCATTGTGACATGTTGGGATTCTTTCATAGACATATTTGACATGCTTAATTTACATATGTTCTCCAGTGGTTTCTTTACATTTAGTCTTTCCTTGTTTTCATAGTGTATGGTGTTACTGATTCCGTTATTCGATATTATGGTTATTTCAATTTGATACCCTTCCAATGGGGGCATAGTTTCTTGACTATCACACCCAAGTCCCTCGCAGCAATTTGGCATCCACTGGCATTCGAGGAAATGCACTTGAGTCCATGTTACCAACTGTGTACGGGGAACCTTTGGGTGAAACCCGGAACCGGGGCATTACAATGTGGTATCAAAGGATGTTATTCTCTAATTTGACTTACTGTTTGGAACCTTTAGACAGGGATAGGAAGGAATATGTAGTTGGTAATAAGTTGTGTCGAGGAGTAGCTAACCCATTTAGAGGGAAAAGCAAATATGACTCTATTATTTTAATTTTCTAGATTTGAAATTGTTACAATTGATTTGATTTCACCGTTGGGTGATTCACATGTTTATTTTGTTATCATCATTATTATTAAATTTCTATTTCTATTGCAACTCGATGATATGAGGTTATGCCATCCCGTGCATCATATAGGAACTTTCTAGAGATCACATGTCATGCATTCTTGTCATTCCATTTAGGATGAATTCCTAATTTCGTGTTGTTGTGATAGATTTTTTGTAAGTTATGAATGCTCTTGTGATAGATGTCGTGATAGAATACCTACTATTTGATAGGTTATTACTAATGTGTAAATTTGCATTCAAATGGGAACCAAACATTGGTCCCTAAGGTGTTATGGGCCCTCATGGATCATAATTTGGTAGTCTATGTGATTAATTACACTATTATACATTGTGAAATACTTGAATATATTGGCAAGATTTGATTCTCAAGGACAATGTGGTACTAGGGATCAAAATTTGTCACTTTGATGTTTGTTTCAGTGTTTTTATGGGATTTTGGAGTAGTTTCTTAGGATTACTATCCACAAAAACAGAGAATAAAAGATGTGTAAGGATGATTAAAAACCATGTATCCTTATATTGAGGAAGGAAAAACTTTTCTTATGTAGACACCAGGTACTGTTTGTACAGGTTGTGTAGTCCTCAACTGTGTAACTAGTTGTGTGGGAAGAGACACGGGGGTGGGAAATGCTTGGTGGATCATGTCGTGTACATGGAGTACACGACGTTTTTTAAGGACTGTGTATCTGTCCGTGTGACTAATGAAATTGAATGGTGAAATAATCCATGTACACATTTTGTTTGGAATAAACATTCCATGTAGTTATTTTCTAAGAAAATCGTGCGGTTTAGCCATGTAGAGTAACTCGCATAGAGGGAAAGATTCAAGTATATCCATGTAATAGGAGAACACATCGTGAGTATGGGGATTTACATGACCAGGGTTCGTAGAAGTACATTCCCATGTAAATGATAAAGGGATCATTCTTTTTAGGGGTCATAGATTCCATGTATCCATGTTTTAAAAAAATTGAATGTTTCCGTTCTCATGTTCCTTTCATGCACATATAAGTTTTAGTCCTTGATAATCATGAATTTCGGTGTGTGCTTCACCTTGCAGATTCATTCCACCAAGACACCCTCTAGTTGTACACCAGATACATGGAAATGATTAGAAACCCGACGTGATTGATCCGAGATTACCAGCAGATCCTCTCATCATGCTGGTCTTGGAACCAACGATAATTCTAGATACAGGAGCCAATGCATAGTTCCAAGAAGGATTCATGAGGATTATTCAGACCTTCCATGGAGCACCGCATCCAAACATGTCAATGGAAGTCTTGATATAGGTTTTTTAGTCACATCATCCTCCCACATTTTTATGGGATGGAGAACCTCAGGCTGCATAGTCCTGGTGAGAATCCGTGCTATCTATCATTGATCATCTAGAGACACCTCTAGAGGGGAGGGTGAATCATGCTATGTACATTCTTTGAGATTATGCCAACAGATGGAGGGACATGAAATCACAGTCGGTAAACCATGGAGTTATGTTGTGGGATGATATCTAGCATGACTTCTATGACTAATTCTACCTGGATACTTTCTAGGATGACCAAGTTAGAGAGTTCATGAGTTTAGAGCTTGGTACACTCTTAGTCATAGAGTATTCTTATAGCTTCATAGAGATACATAACTTTATTCCCATTCTAGGGGTGATATGTTATTTATGGAGAGGATGTTGCAATATGATCTTATGCAAGACATCTGATATCAGGTGAACATCTTCAGACTAACTTCCATAACATCAATAGTCAACCAGGAACAGATCACATATTGAAACCTGAGGGATTATAGAGGTGTGAGCCAGGGCAGCTCGGCATCTGGGGTTTTTACTCCTCCGTTTGATAATATGTAGAATCATAGGGAGTCTATGCAAGATGATCTGATTAGGTGAGATACTCTTTTGGATAGCCATGTGGTATGCTACCAGTGCATTAAGAGTGTTCATACGAGGCCACATTTCCCGAGAGACCTATTTGAGTGCCAATCTTGTGGCCAGATGGATCATCTTTAGAGTTTCGGTTAGTTTTTCACACCAGTATCTAGTGATAGGGGTTCTTTTATGACTACATGTTCAAGACAAGGACCAACAGTTTCTCCTCAGTCAGGGAACTGGAGATTTTATGATGATTCAGGTTGAGGTAGAGGTCATGTCCATAGTGGTCAGACATGGGGTTTTTGATAGCCGCAGGGTGGATTAGCTTAGGGATCATAGACAGCTTCATAGGGATGTGGCACAGGTCAGGATTTGGTGCTAGAACAGAATGAGTAGGAGAAAGATCCAAGACCCTCTATAGTTAGAGGTATTAATTTGGTTGCCTTAGTTTTAGATTCAGCTCTTTTCGACATAGGGGCTTCCCCTAGTTTCATATCTATGCCTATTTAGAAGAGTCTTGGGCTCTATATCTTTAATTATTCTAATATCCTGACACTGGAAACACCATTTGAGACTAAACCTTCTAGTGTACATCAGTTAAAAGAGTGACCTCTTGAGGATCATGGGTGTCACTTCTTATGGTTCCTTTATATCTTGTAGATGACAGGCTAGGATATTATTCTCGAAATGGACTGGTTAGTTCCCTTATATGCCATTTTTTATTTCTATCACTATAGGGTGAGTTTTACGTCACCACTGGGAATATTGTTTCTATATAAGGGAAAATGGGATGTCCATGCGAGTAGAGCTAGACCTGAACATCATGGGATGTGAGGAGTTATAGTCCATCTTTCTAGTTTCTATCTAGATGACCCGGGGTCTTCATAGATGGACTTTCCTCCAGTGTTGGATCATTTCAAGGAAATTTTCCAAATGAATTTTAGGTATACCTATAGAAAGAGGTATATTTCTCTATTGAGCTTGTTCTAGGAGTAGAACCGGTGTTAATTCTTCATTATAGGAAGGCTACTACAGAGTTATTGGAACTCAAAAAGTAATTAGTGGAGTTATAGGCAAAGGGATTCATCCGACCAAGTACTTCTCCTTGGGGTTATCATGTCCTGTTTGTGAAGAAGGAGGATGGTAACCTCATACATTGTGTGGTTATCGAAAGCTGAACCATTTGATGGTCAATAATTGATATCCATTGTCGAGGATAAATGATCTCTTTGATTAGCTCTGAGGATCCCAATGTTTCCTGAAGATTGAATTGAGATATGATTATGACCAGTTATGTGTTAGACCATCATATATACCTCTTACAACCTTTTGAAGAATGTATGGGATATACAAGTATGTGGTTATGTAATTTAGTCTCATGAACACACTGGCAGTTTTCATGGAAGTAATGAACTGATATTTCCATCCTTACGTTGATTCTTTTGTTTTTATTTTTTTGGAAAATATATTGAGTTATTCTCACACTTGACATGACCATGTCACAAATCTTGAGATCATTTTGAGTACACTAATATATCATGAGATATATGTTAAGATCTCAAAAAAACACTTTTGGATAGACCAAATTTTCTTCATGGGATATGTTATCTCAGAGACAAGAGTATCAGTAGACATGGAGTGAGAAAAATAGTTACTTTGGAGAAGCTGAATAAATTCTTTGAGGTACAAAGTTTTCTAGAGTATTATGGTTACTAAAGACATTTTATAGAGGTCCTTTCAGAAATAGAAGCACCACTAATGGGCCTGAATAAGAAGGGTTTGAAGTACTTATGGGAAGATTCCTATGATTCATCTTTTTAAGAAGATAAAATGGAGATTGAATTTAGCACCAATACTGGTTTTTCTAGAGCTGGATAGGAGTTATATTGTTTATTGTGATGCATCATGTATCGATTTGGGTGAAATTCCCATGTAGGGGAAGGTGTCATTGCGTACAGGTATAGATAGTTAAGGCCACATGAGAAGAATTACCTAACACACGATCTTGTGTTGGCATCAGTTGTTCATGAATTGCTATGTTGGAGACATTTTCATCCGAGAGATAATTCTTTGGTGTACACTGACCACAATATTCTCATGTATATCTTTACCCAGATTGACCTAAGTATGATACAGTGAAGGTGGGTTGATTACCTTCGGTCCATTGTCATTGATCTTGAATACATGTCTTGGAAAGGCAATGAAGTAGTTGATGTTTTGAGCTGGAGGAATCAGATACAGGTAGTTCATGAAGCTAGTTGTGGGAGGTATCTTATGGATCTGTATTTTGAGATGCATTTGGAGGTGCACGACATACAATAGCATATATTTCTTTCTACTGTAGTTGCTACCTCTACTCTACTTGATTGAGTGTGAATGAGGTAGCTATCATATTTTGAAGGCCTAGTTATATAGGAGAGTGTGTTCGGAGAGGACCATATTCATGGAGGGACCATTGGCGAGGATGAGATCTTGAATTTCTAAGGGAGGATGTGGATTTCAGAAAATATACACAAGGAGATTTTCAAAAAAAATTATTCCTTAGTTTTCATAGTTTATCCTTGTTTCATCAATATGTATTGTGATCTAAACTGTCAGTATTGGTGGCCTGGTATAAAGAGTAATGTTGCTGGTTTTGTAATGAAGTGTTCCACTTATTAGCAGGTTATGGTAGAGCATCAACAACCAGTAGCGCTTCTACAGTAGTTACCCATCCTAGAGTGGATGTGGAATGATGATGTTATTGACTTTGTAATAGGTTTACTGAGATCACCTCATGGTAAACATGCAGCTTGGGTTGACATTGAAAAACTCATGAAGGTTGTTCACTTCTAACAGATCTAGGAGACCTTTAGTTTTGATGATCTTGGATGGTTGTACATTCAATAGATTGTACATTTACATGGGGTTCTTTACTCCATCATTTCAGACATGGATGACCAATTTAATTCACATTTATGGCACGGTCTACATAAGGATTTGGGTACACAAGTACATTTTAGTACAACGTACCATCCCCATAAATATTTCCAGTTAGAGCACCCAATTTAGGTGATGGCGGATACGCTTCGAGCATGCACCCTTGATTTCGGTGGTTCTTGGGACAAACACAAACCTCTAGTGTATTTTTCCTACAATAATAGTTTTCAGGAAACAATTCAGATGAAACCATATTAGGACTTATATGGTAGGCTATGCCAATCACCCTTATGTTGTCTAGAAGCAGGAGAGGTAGCTATGATGGGGCCTCATCTTGGCGAGGAGACCATATAGGAATTAGAGTCAATTTGGAAGAATATGACTATTTTATATTCATAGCTGAGGTCTTCTGCTGATATATGGAGACGACATCTGGAGTTTGAGGATAGAGATTAGGTTTTCATTTGTGCCACACCAGGGATGGTACATAGGAGGATTAGGAGATATGGAATGATTTCATTGAGATACATTTAGTTGTTTGAGGTTTTGGAGAAAGTCAGGCTAGTTTCATATCCATTATAGTTACCTCAGTGGTATCAAACTATTCACGACGACTTCCACATTTCTCAGCTATGAAGTTAATTCTCATATCCATCTCATGTTAATCAACCAAATGAGGTTAAGTTGGATGAGACTTGAGAGAGGGAGGGTGATATATGATCATAGTGGCTAGAGTTGTTTGAGGATTCTTCTCTACCGCCTTATGAGGGATGTTCAGGGATTAATTTAAGGGGGGGTTTGTTAGTGCCTGGGGACCGCATTTTTTTGATGCGTCAAATTGATTATGTTTTTAAGGATGATTTATAGTCTAGGGAAGATCATAGGTCATCTCTCAAGGAGATTTGGTTGGTTTAGAGTGTGTTTTTTATTAAGAAGTACCAAAATAGGGGTGGTTTTGAATATAGTTTTAGGATGAAATTTCTTAAATGAATGTTTAAAAGTTGAGAAACCAAATGGGTTTTGAAAAATATGAGATAAAAGGGTTCATTGTATGTTCATTACACACTTTCATGTTCATAATTCTTTGATATTAATTTAGATTTGTAGTAATTCTCTAGTTGAAATTAATTGGAATGTCAATTAATTCTTAAGACTTTATTTGATTCCATGAAGAACTAAAACTTGGCATAATAATCGTACTGTCAAGGTCCAAAACATATGCATGGAATAAGAGCTTCTAAAGTATATTGAAATTTAATGAATGTGGGTAATAAAATGATTCTTTTCTTACTAAATTGGAACAACACAATTCACGTACTCAAAACCTCATGTCGGTTGGTTAGAAATTAAGAGCATCTCATTCACACGCATCAAAACAAGCATTAAAATATAAAATATGTAATATAAATGGAAATAAATGTTTTAACACACAAATTAATCAAAAATAGAAGCTAATATTATAATTGTAACTCCATTTACATGTGTGTATCTCCCTCACAATGAACGCCCACCAATTAGCTCAAGATCGGGTGGAGGAGGAAGCTAGGGTGGAAGTCCCTCTTCATTATCGATCCCCATATGAGGAAAGGGTCCTCCAAAACATCAATGATGATTAGAGGACTCCTATGGAACTCCAAATTGGTAGCACTTCACTCTTTGTCTAATCTTACAAATGTGGTGCCCATGGTGCCTTTTTGTAGCCAAAATGGGACATGGTTTTGGGCATCCTGTTTTTGAGATACCACTTGTGTCTCACTTTTGGAATAGTAGATATTCATATCACGACTTTACAAAAAGGGAATAGTTTTTGGTCTGCCACTTTAATGTCTCTTTGTCAAATTTTGAGGCCATTAGACAAATGTATATGGATATATGGTCAAACAACTGAAAAAACTTTTGAAATTGAGAAGATTTTTTCCCCTAGACAGAATGGTTCGGATCAGCCAATAAATGGCCAAATTAGGCTTCAGTTCCTCAATAAGAGTTGTATACAATGATGATTTAGAGAGATGCACAAAGTTTCAGCCCATTTGGTTGCACGAAATTATCATACTATTCAAAACAGTGGACAAATGCAAAGGGGATGCCATGTAGTTTGGCCCAATTTTCTTGTGCATGATCTCTAGGCCTCCAAACCACCTCCACCTTCAATAAAAATATCAAAACAATTATAATTTCCCTTTATAATAGTGATAAAAATTATATCATTTAATAAAACATGATGTTAAATTTATTATTATATTCTGAATATTCATTAATGAAATAGTTTAAAACAACAGTGTAAGGGTGGAATTGAATAGTGAATCGCTATGTTATCACACCACCACACCTAAACATTTTCTATCCTAGGAAAAGTCACATATAAAAAAATTGATGCATGTATATATTCCAAACATCATGAATAGGTAACATTTGAAGAAATTTTAATTCAATAAAGTAATGTGATCAGTGCATGAACCACACCACAGTGTTCTTCCTGGTGAAAATGGAAAATGATGTCTAAAAAATCATATCACAATGAATTTCAAAGATATTCATGACACAAAATTGAGCAGGGAATGAAAAAGTAAACCATTCCACTAACACTCCATGTGTTTGTTTGAAAACCATCCCATTCCATTATTTCCACTTTCTATCCAATAAATATAGGTTATTTTATCATTATTAAGATTTAAATGATTTTTCCCCAAACCAACCCTAAATCCATTGCAATCATATTTCAAGAGCCAGTCACTTAAGAATCCCTTAAATTTAATCCATAAGCTCCTTGCCTAGATATCCCCATATGTTTCACATTTCATCACTCCCCTCATTTAATATTTTTGTTTTTTAGAAGTTGCATTTGGAACAAATCTCACACTCATCTCTCAACCCCTATTTCATCTCCTCATAAAACTAATAAAAATAGTTATAACAAGATAAAATGTTTAGGGGGAGTGGTTTTTGACCTACCCAAGACAAAACCAAATTTTATTTGAGGGCGTACAATAGTCAGACATTAGGTACACACACATAGTTTAATCTGGTACCGTAATTGAATAGTTCAGATAAGGAACGAATGTATGGAAATATCATTTAAAGATGAAAAATATTAACCAAACATATATTTACATTATAATATGTATGAAATATTCACACTTTGTGGTTTGGTGAAAATATGTGTTGAGATATTAGTGACACATTTTTCCAAAAATCTAATCACACAAGGGGCATCAATCATATAAACTATTTGACAGTGATACAACCATTTATATCATTAATAGAAAACAAGTTCACTAAAAATCACTCTCTAATGTTAAATTCATACAAACATTCAATCCAAAACAGATATAGGTTTTTTATCAAATGTTAAATCTACATGAAATCAAAATTTTCAACATGTGTTTTCAGTAAATTCCATGATTTGGTTTTCATAAGGGGGGAAGTAAAAATACAATAAATAAAGATAAAAAGAGATGAAAGAAAAATTACAATAAAAATCCTAATGAACCAAAAACTATGGGGAAAAGTGAAAATACAAAAAAGAAGGAAAATAGAGATGAAATGAAAATGACAATGAAAATTCCTTAAAAACCAGAAACGTGCCCATCCCACTACACCTAGAATGTGTAGTGTCCTCAATGTAATAATTGAGAATGTGAGAAGGAAGGATAAAACCTTGGATGTCTCACTGGTATGTTTCTTCTTCAACATGGAGTTCCTCCCTTGGGAACTCCAGAATGGCTTCGTGGTAGTGCTTCAAGAGCTTCCCATTGACAGTGATAGTTTTCTTGGTTTCTTCATTTTGAACCTAAACAACACAAAATGGAGATACATTAATAATATTTCTTGGGCCAATGTAGAAGGAAAAAATCTTACCTGGTTTCAAATTCATCCTTGCATTATAAAGGAGATATTTCTACCCAATGTGGAACTGAAGATTAAGTATAAGATTGTTGTGGGTAGCCTTGGTTCTCTCTTTATAAATACTGGAGTTTTCATATGCATCTCTTCTCATTTCCTCCAACTCCAAAATCTGTATCTTTTTTTGAGAACCTTCACCTGAAAGATAAGAATTGCATTTTTTGATGGCCTAGTAGGCCAGGTTCTCGGTCTCAATATGTAGGTGACAACTCTTTCCAAACACAATATGATATGGTGACATTCTACTGAGAGTTTTGAAAGCAGTACGGTAGACCCATACTGAATCATCAAGTCGAAGACTCCAATATTTTCTATTGGGTTGAACTATTTTTTCATGAATCCATTTTACCTATCTATTTGACACCTCAACATGACTATTGGTCTCTTGGGGATATGCAATAGACACTCTATGACCGACCCCATTCCGAAGAAAACGTGATTTCATTGTTTGGATGTAGAAATGAGAACCATGATCACTAATAATGATCTTAGGTAATCTAAACCTACAATATATCAGAGTTCTAAAAAATTCCACAACTATTTTGGAATCATATGACCTTGTGGCTTGGGCCTCTACCCATTTTGACACATAATTGACCCCCATAAGAATGTAGAATTTGAAAAATGAATTGGGAAATGGACCCATAAAGTCAACACCCCAAACATCAAAAATGGCATTAAAGAGAAACGACTGTTGTGGAATTTCATTTTTTTTAGAAAAATTATACATTCATTTACAATGAGTACTAGATTAGAAAAACTCATGGGAATACTGAAAAAGTGTTGGCCAAAATAGGCCATAATCAAGGACCTTGCGAGCAATTCGTTGGGGACCAAAGTGACCCCCACAAGCAAGAGTGTGACAGAATCTCAGGAAAGACTGTAACTCGCTATCTGGAATACAACGCCAAAGGAAATCATCACTACATTTGTGCTAGAGGTAGGGGTTATCCAAAATGTACCAACGAGACTCATGGTTTAGATGTATGGCTTGGTTTTTATTGAAATTAGTAGGAATGAAATATGCTACCAAATAATTTACAAATTTAGTATACCGGGGACATTCATCTTGAACTCGGTATAATTGCTCATAATGAAAAATATCATTTAATTGGAATACATAGGGATGACTCAGTGTTTGAGGATTGGGAAATTCTACTGATATATTCAGCCACCACATTCTTTGCTCTTTTTTATCTCTAATTTCTAAAATGAATTCTTGAAGGAGGATCATCCTGCAAATGAGACATGGTTTGGCTTCAGGTTTCATAAAGAGATACTGAAGGGATGCATGGTCTAAGAAGACAATGACTTTAGACCCTAAAATATATGACCGATTTTATTCAAGGAATAAAAAATGGCAAGGAATTTTTTTTAGTTGTTGTGTTGTTCTCTTGGCTAGGGTCCAGTGTACGTGAGGCATAGGCAATGAAATGTGGAGCTCGATAGACCCTTTGTGACAAGATTTCCCCAACTCTATATTTAGAGGCATTACACATGAGCTCAAATGATAAATCCTACCAAGGTGGTTAGATTACCACGGGTGACAACAGACTCCATTTTAACTTATTATGAGATTCTTCAAATTCATTATAAAAAACAAATTATTTTTCTTATTGGAGTAATCGGGAGAGGGGGAGTGAAATTATACTAAAGTCACAAATGAAAAAATGGTAAAATATAGCATGACCTAGGAAAGTCCACACATCCCATATACTTTTGGGGAATGGTAGGGAGGAAATGACTTCCACTTTTGATTTATCTACTTTTATACCATTCTGTTAAATGACATAACCCAAAACTATACCTTGTCGTACCATGAAATAGCACTCCTCATAATATAATACAAGATTCTTTTCAATACAGTGACGTACAAATGAACCATGACTACGTAAAAATTCATCAAAAGTGGATCCATAAACAATGAAATACTCCATGAAAACTTCCGTGCAATTCTCTAGGATGTTCGAAAGAATACTAACCATGCATCACTAGAAGGTACCTGGAGCATTGCACTGAACAAATGTTATCCTCCTAAATTAAAATGTGCCAAAGGGGAAAGTGAAGGTTATATATTCTTGATATTTGGGTCAATATAGATCTGAAAGTATCTAGAATACTCATCAAGTAAACAATAGTGGGACTTACCTGCTAGCCTCTCTGAAATTTGGTCAATGAATGGAAAAGAGAAATGGTCCTTCCTAGTGTGTTGGTTTAGTCAGCAATAGTCTATACAGACATTCCAACTATTCTGCACATGAGTTGGAACCTTTTCATTGTTTACATTTTTGATAAATATACAGATAGTTTTTTTAGGAACTAATTAAATAGGACAAATCCATTGGATTTTAGAGATGGGGTAAATGATTCTAGTAGCCAATAATTTTGTGACCTCCATTTTCCCAACTTCTTAGAGGTTTTGGTTCAGTCGACATTGTGGATTCCTCACTAGTTTATTCTCATAATTTAATAAAATATGATGTGTACACATTGATTATATAATACCAAGAATGTCAGAAAGTATCCATCCAAATGCTTTTTTATAATCCCTCAAAAGTTCAAGCAGTCGCGATTCATTCTCAGGAGGGAGTGAACTAGAAATGATGACAGGAAACTTGATTCCATTCTCTAGATATGAATATTATAATTCATGAGGCAGTTATTTCAGTTCCAATTCAGATGTATTTTGGATTTATGGGAGTGTGTGTGAAAGTGATAGGTCACTGATCTCATCTAACTTCTCAGTGGTATCATCCTCATAAAATGAATGTGCTTTTACATGCATAGAAGTATCATCAACGGTCATTGGATCCTTAATGTTCATGAAATCATCAATCAATGAACAAGCATGACACTTTTCTAGACCACTACAATAATCAATTCACAAATCATTTCCTACCATTTCTATCAATGAGGAAAACTCAGAAAGGTGATCAGGGGAATGAAATGATTTTTTTCTAAGGGGAGTACATCTATTGAATTTACAGAAAGAGAGTAATGGTCTTCTATGGGGTGCTTCATGGAATTAAGGATTTTGAAGTGGAAAATTACACCATAAAAATCCATATATAATGTGACGTTTTGGACATTAATTATGGTTTTGGGGGTTTTCAAGAAGGGTCTCCCCAATATAATCAGGGCATGTCCACTCATCCTATCATCCTCCAATTTATGCACAATAAAGTCATCAGGAAAAATTAAATTTTGAACCCTCATAAGAATATCCACTAACACACCAGATGGGTGAGAGGTACAATGCTTATCTAGTAGAACAACAATTCAAGTGGGCTTCAGTTACCCGACCTATAATTTATAGTAAATGGAGTGAGGCATCACATTTATAGAATCACCTAAATCTTGCATATCATTTTAAAAATAACACTCCTATATGGTACACAGAATTGAGAGTGTTCCAGGATCATTGCATATGGTGGGATGTAATGTCATTATAAATTATGAAACATTCCTCCCTAATCTTAGTTTATCATCTCCTTGATGTCACCTTCGGAGAGTACACATCTCCTTTAGAAACATGGTATACAACGGAATTTGCTTCACGACATCAATAAAGGGGATGATGACCTGCACTTTTATGAACATTTCCAAATATCCTTATCAAGTTCAGTTTCCTTTTCTTTTCTAGGTTGGGTGGAAATTTGGGGAAAAGGAAGAGAAATGGTTTTGCTCGGTGACTCATCAAAAGACACACTCTTTCCATTGGAAGGGCTTTTCTTGAGACAAGGATTTTCAACATATGGAACATTTTTAATGGATGGGATGGAAATTTCTTCAATAGAGGATGACTCTAATAGAGGATTCATCTATTTTTCACCCCTTTGGGTGATGGAACTAACATTTTCATTACCTCTAGGGTTCACTAACGGTTGAGATGGAATTTCACCTGACCCGTGACATTGAATTTCCCCCACCAAGTTAGCTAGTTGGAACAATTGTGTTTTGAGGTCTTGTATGGATTCTTGGGTGGTTTATTGGAATTGGAGATTGTTGGCAGCCATTTGATTCATCATATCATCTAGGCTAGGCTCTGGTTTTGGTGGGGGCAGTTGGAAAGGCCTTCGGAGTGATTGAGGATTTCTGAGTGGTGGTGGTGGATGACTACTCTGACCATGTAGGTTCCATGGTTGATGAGTCTAGTTTGAATACCCCCTTGCCTATAATATTCATTTTATTTCCCCCCAAATATGGATGGATAGTATGGTTTATTCCAAAAGGGTTGGTTATTGGGGCGGCCTTTAAATATTGCCTCACAACTCTTAGATGTTTCTCTAAATTGGTGTAATTCGTCAGAATAATGGGTGTTAGAAGAGTAGAATTCACAATGGATGAATGGAATAGATTATGATTTCCCTTGGGAGAGAGCAAGTTGTTGTAAAAGGGTACATACCTCTTCAAACATCATGTCCACCTTCTTCTCAAATTCAGTACATTACACCTCATCGACTCCTCAAAATGAGTAAACTAGACCTTGTACTGAATTATTTAGTAGTATATGCCATTTTCTCAATCAGGGTACTTATAGCGATTAGGGTTTTATCCACTAGTACCCCACATGTAGCAGCATCAATCATGTTACAATCAATTGGAATTAAATCTTCATAAAAATACCGAATTTAAAGTTGATCACTTATTTGGTGGTGTGGACAAGTTGAACATAATATTTTAAATGTTTCCCAATATTCATTATGTTTTTCCTCTTGATATTGTCTTATCCAAAAAATTATGTTCCTTATTATTGCAGTTCAAGAGGCTGGGAAATAATTTTCAAGAAAAAGGCATTTCATGTATGCCCAGCCTTTTATTGGTAAATTGACATAATAAATCTAGTCTTTCGAAGTGTCTTATAATAAAAATAGAAATTATCTAAGCATTACTGGTTCTTCATACAAATTTTCATGTTTTATTGTTGAAAGCACGGTATTAAATTCTTTTAAATGTATAGGTGGTTCTTCTCCAGCCTGTCCAAGAAATCTTGGAAACAAGTGAATTAGACCATATTTTAGTTCAAAATTGGGTGTCTTGCCTTGCATTTGTTTGTATGTCAGTTGGATATCAAAATTAGGTGACAGTATTTATTTTAATTTCTAGTTATTTTTAGCCATTTTTTACATTTTTATTTCAGTTTTGATGTTGGTTCTAGAAGAATATGATGAAGGATAAAAAAGAGTGTTGTTGTCTTGTGTGTCCTCCTTCAAAGGGTTCTCTTATGCGTCTTAGGGTCACTGGCATAAGATCCTCTCTGGTTCTAGTTTGAAAGGTGGTAAATATCCATAATTAGAATGATCCATGCACAAAACATACACAAGAAAAAAATTCAGAACACAAAAATATAGGTAATGTTATAAGATAAAACAAATAAATTTTCAAAAAATTTACAACGTTCTTATCAAAAACACGCACTTTAAAAACAAAGCACTCCCTGGAAACGGTGCCAAAATTTGACCACTTTTCCATGACGCGTCAAATTGATTATGTATTTATGGTTGATTAATAATCTATGGAAGACCCTAGGTCATCTCTCAATGAGATTTAGTGGGTTTAGAGTGTGTGTTTTTAACAACAAGTACTAAAATAGGGGGTGGTTTTGAAAACATTTTTAGGATGAAATTACTTAATTGAATGTTTAAAATTTGAGAAAAAAATTGTGTTTTGAAAAATATGATATAAAAGGGTTCATTTTGAGGTCACTACACACTTTCAAGTTCATCATTCTTGGAGATTAATTTTGGTTGGGAGTATTTCATTGGTTGAAATTAATTGGAATCCATATTAATTCAAAATCATTTATTTAATTGCTGGAAGAAACAAACCTGGACATAACAATCATATTGTCAAGATCCTGAACATATTCATGAAATTAGAGCCTCCAAATAATAATGAAACCTCAAGAATGTTGGTAAGAAAAGGATTCTTGTGTTACCCAATCGTAACAACACAAGTTACTCACTCAAAACCTCATGCCGATCGGTTAGAAATTAAGAGCATCTCATTCACACGCATCAGAACAGGCTTTAAAATATGAAAGTATGTAATATAAATCAAAAGAAATTTCTTATCAACCAAATTAATCCAAACCAGTAGCTAATATATGCGATGGAACTCCCATGACATGTGTGTAGCTCCCTCACAACAAACACCCACCGATTAGATCAACATCTTGTGGAGGTGGAGGCTCGGGAGGAAGTCATTATTCATTCTCAACACCCCCCCTATGAGGATAGGGTCATCCAGAAATTAAAATATGATGAGAGGACTCAAATGGAACTCCCAATTGTCAATACTTCACTACATCGTCAAATGTAGAAATGAGGATCTCATGGTGCCTTTTTATAGCCAAAATAGGACATGTTTTTGGGAACCCTCTGTTTGAGATACCACTTGTGTCTCGGTTTTGGAATATTATAATGCCATATCATGACTTGACCAAAAGATAATTACTGTTTACCTGACTCTTGAATGTCTCCTTATCAAATTTAGAGGCCATTAGACAACTGGATTGGTAGATATGGTCAAAAGAACAAAACAAACTTTTGAATTCAGGCAGATTTTGTCGCCTGGACATCATGGTTTGCATGGGCCACCAAATGGCTATATTCGGATTTTTTTCCTTAATAAGAGTGGTATAACATGATTTTATAGAGAGCACTACCACGTTTCAGCTCATTTGGATGCACAAAATTCACTTACTGTTCAAATTAGTTGACATATGTCCATGGTATGCCATACAGTGTGGCCCATTTTTCTTATGGATGATCTCCGAGCCTCCAAATCACCTCCCCCTTCAATGAAAATATGAAAACAAGTATAATTACCCTTTTTAACAATGATAATATGTAATTCATTAAATAAGCATAAAGTGAAATTTATTATTATATTTTGAATATTCATTACAAAACTAGTTTAAAACAGCAGTGTACGGGTGGAATTGAAAAGTGAATCGCTATGCGATCATCTAGATCTTGTTTTTTAGGTATGAATCATTTTTCAAGTGCTTTTTAGAATAGGGGAGAATTTTAAAATTTCATATGTACATTCCATGTACTAAGGAGTATACGACATGTACTTGGTAGTCGCAGGTAGTCGTGTAATGGACGTCTAATGGCAATGTACATGGTCCTGTGAGGTGACCCAGAGAGATAATAAAGTGGGGGATGATTAAGGCATGCACATGGCATGTACATTAAATGAACATGTAGGGTACGTTTCATTTTATTTGTTAAATCAGACCGGGGTCATGTCTTTTTCCCATATTTTTCGTTTTCTAACCTCATCTTGTCCAGGAGCAACCGAGAGTGATGATTCTTCTCTGACTCCTGAATATGTCATCTCTTCTACGAATTAGTCACTATGGGTTACATTGAAATCCCATCAGTGAGTTATTCCTTATCCTAGATCCTCTCCTCTGGATTTCTCTTCTTTTGTGCGATTTTAGAGGTTTTGTGTTTTCATGTAATTATAGATATACAACGTTCTAGGTCAATTCATGGGATAAGGTTAAACTATAAAGAACATACAACATTGATATAGGTGGTTTGTGCCTTTCCGTAGTAGTATTTGGATTTTTTGTGAAAAACATGCGGAATACCCTAGTTTAGTGTATTGTGTATTTTGGAGATATTACCATGTTTGATGCTTGCTCTGAATTTTTCCTGAGAAAGGGTTTTGATCGTGATTTAGGTTTTTTACCCTGTTTATGGATGTGTTTTTCCATGTTTTTTCGATATTGGTCATTGGGTCTATAACTACCTATTAAGCTATTTTGTTTTTATTCCTAGTGTTTCTATGTTAGAGTTGATGTTTTATGAAATTCTTGAAATATTCATTATAAATTCCTAGCCCTGTACTAGATGAGATTACTTTGGCTGATGGATATTGTTTTTTCCCGATTCTATTACACAAGGCTGTGAGAACCTGGTGTAGTTATACCCTAGGGGGAATTGATGTTGAGGGATTATCCAGATATTCTGTTATCCTTTTAATATTGTGAGACCATAGGGTGATATATAGTGAGTTCTTTGTCAATGTTTCTATAGAATATCATTTTGAGAACACACGGGGAATGGACGTTGAGTTCTTCCTTAGTGATTCTGTAGTAATTATTAAAAGACCACAGGGGGATTTGATAGTGAGTGTTTCCAGAGATTATATTTATCATTGTGTAACCCGAGGGGTTAGAATATGAGAACATTCCTAGAGGGTTTCATGTGATTGATTGGTTGAATAATAAAAAAATTAATTGAATGTAGATTTCAATTGTAGAACTATTTACTTTTGAGTACTTCCTTTTTTTTACTTCATTTTCCATTTTTCCTGCGATATATATTCCTTAATAGTTAGTCACAGATCTTTGGGTGGTTGCCTACTGGGATTCGTCTCACATCCTATTTGGGTCATGCCTTTGGGCCCAAAAAAGATTATATTTTTGTAGGTTTAGATAAGGGAAAGTGCCCTTCTATATTAATTACTTGATGGTTTTGGAGAAAGAGAGCATGGGACCAAGCAGACTCGTGCGATGTTTCTAGATATTACTTGTTTTACTTTTTTACTTTGGTTTAGTACTGTATTTCAAGAATTAAGGCGTGTTTGTCTTGTAACATCCCAGATCTGGGTGCCATCCAATGAGGCCCCATACCCTGTTGGTCACATGGATTCAAGAGCATTTCCTCGAATGCCAGATGATGCCAACTAGTAGCGAGGGACATGGGAGTGATAGTAGGAAACTATGCCCTCATAGGATGGGGAACATAGTAAAAAAATAGATATCAGTAGAGAAGTAGTAATAATACTATACAATAGTAAATATTATAAGACCACCAATACATGTTCAAATAGAGATCATATATAAATGATTCATGATACATATGTCTAGGAAAGAATCCAAACAAGTCACAATGCTAGAATAAGATACTAAACCACAGTACAAAAAAACAAGTAAACAACTCCAATAGCATTGCAAGCCTCAGCTCGGTCTCATGCTCTCCCCCTATATAGTAATCAAGTACCTGATGTGGAAGGGAACTTTCCCTTATCTATAAATACAAAAATATAATCTATTTGGGCCCAAAAGCATGACGCAAATAGGGTGTATGGCGAATTCCAATAGGCTACCAGCCAATGATCAGTGCCTAATAGTCAATGAAAATATATAAGAGAAAATATGAAAAATGAACAAATAAACAAGGAAGTAATACAATGTAATCAATCCTATAGTTTCAATTACATTCATTTACATTTATCAAATAATTTAACCAACCAAACACAAGAAACCCTCTAGGAAGTTCTCACATTCTAACCTCTCGGGTTCATCATAGAAAAGACTCACTAAGGAAGCAATCACAGTTAATTCTCCATGTGGCCTTGTAACGGTAACTATATAAACTTTGAAGAATCATTCAACATCCAATTCCCCCTTGTGGTCTCTCAATGTGTAACTATAGACACTCTATGGAAGCACATAAGTCCGCCCCCTATGGTCTTGCAATGTAAAAAGTACAACAGATAGTCTGGGAAAGCCTTCAGCATCTATTTGCCTTTTGGTCTAACTAAACCAGGTTCTCACAACCCTATTTATATCAATAAGGAATAAAAAATATCCAGAATCCAAAGTAAAACATATTATAATACATGGATAAAATCCTACAAGACATGGCACAAGCAAGTCAGATAATATCACTACATCCTAACAGTACTTGGAATGGAAAACAGAGTAGCTTGACAGGAAAAACTAGACCCAATGGACAATATCAGTTCAAACATGGGAAAACACATTAATAGAAAGGTAATTAAACCCTATTCTCAATCAAGAGTCCTAACTCAAGAAATAAAGGAATAGTAGACATTAAAGTGTTAAAATTCCCTAAACACGCAATACAATGAAAAGGGTATTGTGCAATTTTGCACATATAATTCAATGATGATCTACAGAAAGGCATAAACCACATATCTCGACATTGTACGATGGATATAGTTGAGCCTTAGCCTTTGAATCAACCTAAAACATCATAGATCTATAAAAACGTCTAACATATTCAACCAATGATATCTCACAAAAGAGGAGGAATGTTGTGATGAGGCTCTAAAAGAAGGGAGAACTCATCGATGTGATTCTTACGCATCCGACAGAGTTAGATTTGGAGAACGGACGGTAGGTTGGGGGCTCAGAGAAGAATATTTAGTGTTCGGTCTCTCCAGGATGAGATGAAGCCAAAATAAGGGTTCTTTATGAATGAGACACGACCGCCGTCTAATTTAAAAGTTACAAAGAAAATGATATGGCGTGTTCTTCAAAGATACACGGTGTGTATATTCCATTACTGAGCCCTTCTTTAGGCGGTCTTCAAGTCACTCCACATGGCCTTGTACTCGGAAATTTCTTGACCAATACACTGCTATCCATGGCCACCCACTACACGTCGTGTACTCCTTATTACACGGCATGTACCCCTAAAATTTCCATTATTTTGTTTCCTCAAAATACTGGAAATCAAGATCCATACCTAAAAAAAAGATTATAGTTCTTACAAAATTCCCCCTTAAATAAATCCATCAATAAATTTCCCTATAAAGGTGGTGGTGAAGAAGAATCCTTGAAGAACTCTGACCATTGTGATCTTACATTGGTCTCCCTCTCCCAAGTCTCATCTTGTACACCCCTATGTTCCCATAGCACTCGTACAAGTGGAACAGTATGACCATGGAGATGCTTCACGATTCAATCAACAATTTGGATAGGATGCTCCTCAAATGATGTGTCCAACTCCAACTCAACCTTCCTTGAGTTGCAAAATAGGAGACAGGTCCGAGATGTAGCACTGTAGCTGAGAAATGAGGAAGACCTCATGCATAACCATGTACCTCTAAGGTAATTGCAATCAATAGGAAACTGGCCTGACTCTCTCCATAACCTAAAATAGCCCAACGTATATCATTTAAGGCTTACCCTATCTCCAAATACTAATGGGTCCCAAATTCATTGTGACACGTAGGAAAACCTGAACTCCAAACTCAAACTCTAGAGGTCATCTCCATCTATCAGCATAAGACTTATGCCAAATCATTGCCGAATCCATCCTCTTCTGAATCAAATACACCTTCTCTATGGTCTCCTGGACAAGACGAGGTACCAGTATAACTTCCTCTCCTGGTTCCAGCCAACATTGGGGTGATCAGCATAGACTACCATACAAAACATCATAAGGTTACATCTGAATAGTTTTCTGAAAACATTATTGTAGGAAAACCCTACCTGAGATATGTGCATATCCCAAGAACCTCCAAAATCTAGGATGCATGCTCAAAGCATGCCCTCCAGCACCTGGATCGTATGCTCAGACTGGATATCTACTTGGGGATGGTATGTTGTACTCAAAAGTATATATGTACACAAATCCCACTGTAGTCTGTTCCAAACCTAAGAACTATAATGGGAATCCCTATCTAAAATGATGGAGTGCAGAACCCTATGTAAATTTACAGTATCCCAAATGTATAGCCTTCCCATATCATAAACACTGATGGTCTCCATGATCAAAAGAGGTGTGAAAACTTCATGAGTCTGTCAATGAAAACCCAAACAACATCATTCCTTCGAGGCGACTTTGGTAAACCTCTCGCAAAGTCCATCATGACATCATTCCCCTTCCACTCGGGAATGGGACATTTCTACAAAAACCATATTGGTCACTGATTCTCTTCCTTCACCTGTAGATAGGTTGAACATATCATGATAAAATAAGCAATATATCACTTCCCACCTTACCACTAATATTGATGGAGTAGATCATGATACTTCTCGATGAAACCAGGATGAACTGCCCGGAACAAAGAATGAAAATTCAGCATCAGTTTCTCATGTATGTCTTCTGACACCCATACACAGTAATGAAAATTCATTATCCCATCCTCTCCTACAATCCATCTAGAAATAGGGTCCTCTCATGACAAAATCTCTAATATAACTAGGCCTTTATCATCTGATAGATTCCACATTCACACTCGATCATGTAGAGTAAAGGTAACAGCTACATAAGAGAGAAACATCTTCCCCTATTTATCATTCACCTCTAAATGCATCTCTCTGAACAAATATATAAGTTTCCACTCACTAATGGCCACTTAAACTACATGTCTCTGAGTCCTCCTACTCAATGCATCATACACTTCATTTCCTTTCCCAGGCGTGTGGGAAAGCGCTAAATCAAAGGACTTAATGTATTCAACCCAACTTTTTTTCTCAAATTCAAATCGCACAGATTGTAGATATAATTGAGACTTTTGGGGTCCATGAAAACCACAAAATGCTATCCCAAAAGATAATATCTCCAATAGCATAAATCGTGTACAACTACAGCTAACTCAAGATCATGTGTCGGGTAATTTCTCTCATGTGGCCTCAACTGCCGAGACCTGTATGCAACGACGCCTTCCCCCAACATAAGCACTACACTAAGCCCGATACCTGAAGCATCACAGTAAGTAGTATATCTCTTTCTTGGATCTAGAAAAACAAGTATCACTGCGGAAGTCAACCACTATTTATGCTTCTGAAAGGGTGAATCATAGGAATTTGTCCACAAGTACTTCACACCCTTCTTAGTCAAGCGTGTCATTGGCGCAACTAATCATTAAAAGTACTATATAAATCATATGTAGTATCCATATAGCCCAAAAAAACTTCGTACCTTAAATATATTCTTCAGCTACTCTTAGGAAACTACCACCATCACCTTTTCTAGGTCTACAGAAACTCATATCTTTGAGATAATATGACCCAGTAAGTGAATCGGGTCCATCCAAAAGTATAATTTTGAGAGCTTTTCATATAACCGATTCTCTCTTAATGTACTCCAAATGATCTCATGATGTGTGGCATGGTCATGTTTACTACGAGATTAACCAATGATAGCATCAACAGAGACTACCATGAAAGATTCCAAGAATGGATGAAACACACAGTTCATCAGTTCTATGAAAACTAAAGGTGCGTTCGTGAGATTGAACGACATAACCAAAAACTTGTATAGACCATACCTACTCCAAAAAGCTATAAGGGTTGTATCTGATGGTCTAACACGCAACTAATGATAAATGGATCTCAAGTAAATATTTTACAACAACCTGGCTCATCAAATCTAGTCAAACATATCATCAATCCATGGAAAAGGGATTTCCGTTATTGACCATCAACAGGTTAATAATTCAATAATCCACACAAAGTCATAGGGTATCATCAGCCTTCTTCGCAAAAAGGACAAGAGAACCCCAAGAAGATGTACTGGGTCAAATGAAACCATTTTCCTATAACTCCCCTAACTACTTCTTGGGATCCTATAACATTGGTTTAGCAATCATATAAGTAGGAATGGACATCGGTGCTTCCCCTAGAAAATTCTCAATAGAATAGTCAACCTCTCACTCTGGAGGCCTTCCTGAAAATTCTTATAGAAAGGCAACCCTAAAATGATCCACCACTAGAAGAAATTAAAACTCCAAAGTCCCCTAGTAATCCAAGTATATACTACCAATCTGAGCTATAACTCCTCCCATCCCATGATTCTTGGATCATGCTTTACTTTCTCGGACACCCCATTCACCCTTATGAAGAAACGATCATCCCTCTGGTAACGTGAAACTCACCCAACGACAATAGAAATCAACTACAACCTAGAAGGGAACTAAACGGTCAATTCCGAGAATGAAATAATTTCCTATCATCTCTAGGATATAAAGGCCCCATAAGAAGTGACACCCATCATCCTCGAGAGGGAACTCATTGAACTAACGTATCCTAGCCATTCATGTCCCTAACAGAGTGTTCAACATCAATACATCAGTAGAAGTAAATATATAGAGCCCCAGGATCTCCACAATAGAAATAGATATGAATCTATGGGAATCCACTATATCAAAAAAGTGAAGAAGAAAAAACTGAGGCAACTAGAATTGTACCTCTATCTACAGAGTTTTTGGGATCCTTCTCCTATTGAATCTTCTATCTTGCAAAATCATTTCCTACTTTGCGGCCCAGTGAAGCTGACTATGATCCCTAAGCTGATGAACCCTATGGCTATCGAAAACTCTATGTGTGACCACTACGTCCAAGACCTCCACCAAGTCATGAATGGCCTATAGAACTATAGTTCCCTAATTGAGGTGAAACTAGTGGGCCTGCTCCTAAACATGGAGTCATAGTAGAACTCCTTTCACCAGCTACTGGTGAGAAAATCTAATATAAATGATGAGGATGACACATATTGTCGCAAGATCGACACTCATCTGGGTATCTCAAAAAAAGTGTCCTCGTATTCCCTCTATTTCCACACTAGTATCACACCACCAGGATACCAAAAGATGTATCCTGCCTCCACAGATCTCCACATGTAGACTCTTTACGGCACTTCCTGTTGTAGTCGGTGGGTTACCAACTCCGGATGTCAATCTTCCCTGGATCACCTCCCCAAAATCCATCAGATTGCAATCTGTGTTCAGTGACTGGTTGACCGTGGAGGTGAAAGAACTCAACTAGAATATGTTCACCTGATATCAGATTTAATGCTATTGACCATCCTCAAAATTCCTTTCCATAAATAAGTCATCAACCCTAGAATGGGTGTGAATCACTGTGACTCTGTGAAGGGAGAAGAATAATCCATTATTGAGAGAGTACCCTATTCCAGACTCACGAACTCTTGGGTTGGATCGACCCTAAAAGTCTCCAGGTAGAAGTAATCATAGGAGGCATGCAGGAACTCTTCCCAAACCAAAACCAGATGGCATCCCTCTAGTGAGATCATAATGATGATGATGTTATAATGATATAATGAGTGATTACGAATACAAAAAAAACAATGTTGAAATTCAAGTTTCACTAAATCATTTTATAAATTTTGTAATCCTCAGTGTGTATTGGCTGTTATCATGTAATCTATATTTCTATTTTATTATCAATAAGAACACGAAAATGTATATACATATGGAGCTAAACCCAAAAGTACAACATAAACCAATGAGTTCCAATATGTTTATTGGTCTATAATTCCCTTTTCCTTAAGTGCCTCAATAATTTTGACTGCGTGTGAACCCTTGTTTTTCTCCTCAATAAATAGAGAAAATCTCCTTCAAAATCTCCCTAGAATGGGTATTCAGACCTCTGAAAGTTCTTTTTAAACTCATCATAATTTTCAACACTGTATTTGAGTGAGAAAACCATCTATTTACAAATAAAACATTAATTACATCTTGTATACTTCTCCCATGGTGTTATTCTAATATCAAAACTAAATGGAAACTGATTCTAGAAGAACCTTGAACATAATTACGATTTAGAGAACTACATTATGGCATGAGCACTATATCTACTCATATCTGAATGTGTCAATAAATGATATGTTACATAGTTTATCATCTTTCTATTTTTTGAGAAATTTGAATTTTTATATATTTAGTCACCAAACACTCATGGAATTGACAATAGATGATGATTCAAATAGTTATTGCAAGAGTTTGTTCATTTCATCATCGTACCAATTGGATCGAAAACCAATGAAGAACCAAATTTTTATAGTCTAGGATCCAACGTGTATTAATATCTCTTAAATCCATTATATAAATCTCTAATGAATAATTTATTTGATCATTGTATGTCTCTTATATACCTAAATAGCTTCACGGTGCAACTGAATTCGCTACAGTTTGAGATTCTACATAATAGTGAACATCTTCATTAGATACACACCCATCATAGTGTAAAAATAACTATAATAGTGTGATATGATTCCCATAAACACGACTTCACTTTTTTGTATCTTAATTCAACTCTAAAGATCCGATAACACTTCCATAGTAATTATTTTGATAAATAAAACATGGAAACACATACAAAATCAATGAATAAATTTCATAAAAAAATGGGTCATATCATGTATCCACTATAAAGATTCCCTACAAAACACAACATAGGATATAATAGAATTTTTTAAACAAATTTAACTCTAAGTGTAAGATCAATTATATTATGAACTTGTTTTAATTGAGATCATCCCATAATTTATCATAGTTAATTAACCTCTTTATGGGCTTCTATAGACTTGTAAAAACCCACACCATTAAGGATTAGTGAAATGAGTAAAAATTTAAATGTTTTGGTCCTAAATAAATTATGGTTTGAGAATAGTTACATAGATTAGGGTTTTTTATAATTTTAACATCTCAATATGGTTTTTTGGATGTTTTTTGTGGTTTGATAGTTTTACAAGGTCATTGGGTGAGCATTAGAATAGGGTCAGGTTGGACTAACATTATATTTATTCTATAAGAAGTAGATAATTCAGGATCCTGGGGTTGTTGCATATTAGAACATGTTTCATGATATTATGTTTTATAGAAAATTAAAGTGTCAAACTATAAAATAAGGGGTCCATAGATTAAAACCTATAAGTAATATTGAATTCCTTGATCCAAGGAAGTGTTTTGTCACAATTTATAAGGGTTTCATCATGGTGAGGTTCTTTGTGAAATTAAATACTTTAGAGAATAAAGAGGTCAAGACAGATGATCTTGAATTTTATCATGGTGATGGTAGTATAATATTATATTTTTAATAGGGTAGAGGATCACATTATAACAGAGGAGGGTAATTCTATGTAGAAGTTTATATAGGAATAACCCTTTAGACTATGTATAATTAATATATTTCTATGTTAGAATATATTTTTTTGTAACATGATATTAAAAAATCGATACATAAGATTAAAATTATAGGATAACAATGGATCGGGCCAAAAAAGGTTATTATTAAGGGAGAATCATACCTCAATGGTTGACAAATGTGTCATGATACCCTATCCATATAGGGTGGTTGCATAAATATGGTAAGGGTCATGCCAAAACATGACCCTCAATAGTGAATTTAGTTTTTTCATTCAAGCAAGGGTGATGCGGTTTTATACGGTGTAGTGACCCAAAGAACCAAAGAAGATGGTTATCTAGATGAAGAATTTTGATATTAGTCTTATTTATCAGTCCCTAAGAGAAATGATATCTATTTTTTTAAAATTTGGAGAAATATAGACTTTTTATTTTAAATTTAAAATACCCTTTAGAGTTCATTATTTTCAACACATCTAAACCCGAGGAGATTGAGAACCTCTTCCTTCCCTCTTCTCTCCTTGAGAAACATGGTTCTTGGAGGCTCATGTGGGATTTCAATATGGTTTGAGGTTATTTTATCCCCATTATAAACACTTTAATTCTTATACATACTTTTCCATTAGTATTATCTAGTAAGATTTGGGAATTCTGAAATTATTCAAACATTTCATGCTTGATTTATCTCATTTTGGTGGGTCTTATACTTGAGATGTATTCGGGGTCATGGGATGATGAATAAATAAGGTTTAATATAAATTCATTGAGGTATTTAACTGTCTTGGGTTTTATGGATTTCCTTTAATTGTATAGAATTTTAAAGATTAATGGAGATTGGGTTTGGAGAATTTTTTTGTTAGTTTTTAAGGTGGAAGTTGGGAGTGGTGCACACCAAGTTTCTCAAGGATTATGACATGGGAAATCCCTCAGTGTGTTTATTTTTGAATATTCCATAAGAATTAATCATGGAATTAATATTATCTTAATTATTAAATTAATTATAAGTTATTTATATTTCATTATAGTGGTTTTTGTTGGATTTAGGGACCCGTGTTGTTGGATGATAGTTAATTGACAACCAAATGAATAGTAGAAGTGGATTTCATTGATTGAGGTTGATAGTCTGTAAATAAATTCATGAAGGTTATGTATTATGTTATGTAACTTGTGATATGGGTATCACTACATGTTTATGATAGACCTTTAATTGAAAATTAATTTTTCATTTTAACCCCCATGAATATAATGGAAATGTCTATGTCCACAATAGGCCATTTACTCTTTCACTTTATGTCTCATCCATTGATGGTTGGGGGTTTGACCATGAATATGAGACACGTGGTATATGTACATGAGAGTGATATAACCATGGTGTTTAAAACATAATTTACCATTAAAATTTTTCCTTACTTATCTATGTGTAATGGATGATCGTGATTAGTGGTAGTGATATTAGGTCTTGACCTATGTTATACCCTTTTTAGTGACTTCTGTTGCTTTTATCTAGTATAGAAATATGTGAGGTAATTGTTCCTCCCTCACTGGCATGTAGAATTGGGCGAGAGTACCTTGGATTTGACATGATGATACATGATAGGTTCCCTAACCTGGTGTAGTATTTTTAAATCCTTTGTAAGAGTGGATAATATATAAAAAGGCTTGTATAAATGTATTTGTGCATATAAAGTGTGTGTTCATGAGATTCTACCCTAGAGAGGATTTGTTGTTGGATTTTGGTGATTAGTAAACCCCTTGGAAACCATGGTGCTATATTTTATCTTTATATATTTTTACATTTTTATGTTTTAAATCATAAATAAAATTTATATCTCATACTTATAATGTTAAATAGATAAATTATGGTAATGAGGAAGATGGTTGGGTGTTACTCGAAAACAAAAAATTAATTATTGAGATATTACCAAGGAATAAAACCATTCAAACCCTTGGCAATATTGATGGATAATGATTATGTGTTATGACATTAGGGGGGATCCATCCTAACATAGTGTATTGAAAATATGTGAGGGTATTGGGGGAGGGAACCTATCAGACATGATGTATTAATGATATGATAATATACCTAGGTTGTGAACCTATCAAACCAATAGGGATTTATGATGTGAGATGTCATTTATAATGTGATATATGATTGATGGTGTGATATGATACCAATGGTAGTAATCTGTTCAACCTATGAGGATTTATGATATGGAATGTTTTTTATTGTATGGGTCGATACCCATGGTGGGGGTGAATATAACCTTTTCAAATTGATGATGTGAGATCTGATTAATGATGTGAGATGATACATAGGGTGGGTGTCTATCTGACTTATATGGACTGATGATATGAGATGTGATTGATTATGTGAGATGATACCTAGGGTGGTTAACATTCCAATATATGTGTATTTGTGATCTGATATGTTATTAATAATGTGAGATGACACTCTTGGTGGGAACCTATTTGGCTCATGGGTATTGATTATTTGAGATATGATTAATGATTTGAGATGATACCCTATATGTTTGAATATATATCCAATGAGGATTGATATTGTAAGAGTTGATTGATAATGTGAGATAAAACCCAATTATAGTTTTTGTCAGACCTATATGGATATAATATATAAGATGTGGTTAATATTGTGAGATGATACTCGAGGCTGGTGCCTATCTAACCCATGGCTATTGGATATGAAATTTAATTGTACAGTAGCTGTTATATTATCTCAACCTTGTATTATAATGATGTTTAATGGTATTAGGTGAAGTCACCACTTGGACCCCTTAAAACTGACGTATGACATATTCAAAAACACCTCGTCACCATTCAAAGGAGGTGTGGTCACCCCTGATTGACATGGAAAGTACCTATAGTCATGAAAATTATTATTTTAATAGTATATTATTTAATTATTTTACGAATATAACATTGGTATTTTATTTTATATACTACTTATATTATGGACACCAATGGTGCTAGCCTTCTGAATTGTACTTACACTCTACTAAGGAATCCCTCATACATTGGTACTCACGAATACCTTAAGATCATAGGTTTAGGATTGGAATAGGATTGATTTTTTATAGATGAGATAGATAACATGGATGGATTCGTTAAATGGGACCTACTTGAGACTCTAGAATAGGTTGCAGTTTTTATCAGTTTGTATATTTTGGTTAGGGTTGTATATGATCTTATCATAGAAGAAAAAAATGGTGGAAATCTGACTTGTGTGACGTTTATAAAGTTCATGATGTTACATTATGTGGTATATTATTTATTTTTGGTTGGATATTCATCTATGCTGTTTCCTTTTTATTTAGTTTTATATTGTGATAATTTTTATATGTTTCTTCTATTTTGATTTATATATTTCTATGGTATAGGGTATGATTTCTCTATGGTATCACCTCCGTCCCTCAATATTTTTTTAGCCTCTAATATACTAGTAGGTTCTTCTAAGATCTCATGTACTCTGATATGCTTACTTTAGAGTGATTTGAGTAGGGATGTTACAAAGTTGTATTAAAGACTAATTTTATTTTTCTAACAATTTGGTAAATTATGGATAAGAGATAGGACTTATAGTAAGTTGGGATAGATCTTATGTATTATTCATAGATATCCCATACATGAATAAAATTTCATGATACTAAGGAATCAATATTGAATTTTGTGATTCTAGATGTTAAAATTGAGTTGATTTTTCCAAGAATGATATTTTGGGTTTATTTATTTTTTGGATTTTCTCTTAGTCATGGTGGCGAGAGAAGATATTCCATACATCATATCATACATGTAGAATCACATGACATGTACATACTTATGTGTGATTGTAGTAATAATTTTTTAAAAGAAAATAGGATCATTTATTTAATGTTTCCATAAATAGATTATTTATTGTATTCCCAAATAACATATAATTATTATTATACTAAAGAAAAAAACATAGTTATGATTTTTTCTAATATATAGCATTATAGAGTTATGTATTCAATATGAACATGGAGGTGACCTTGATCTTCAGGGAGGTGGTCCACTATATGAATTCCTAGTGAGGATTTGAACCATATTGTGGGTAGTCATCTTGAGTATGATATGCTTGATATATATAAACATGAGAGCCTAAGAGTGGGTGTATTATAATGTGAGTTTACTTATGGTATCAGGGATGGATTTTGGATTATTCTTTATGATTTTGGACCTACTGGGGTATGGTATATATAATTTGTGAGATATCCTAGTAACATTGAAATATAACTCAAGATATTTAAGAGTAAAGTGTATTATTTAAGAACGTAGTTAATCAATTTCCTATTATTTTCTGGGATGAGATTTGGTATAGCGTTTAATTCAAGTGAGGGTTATACCAGAATTTTGAGATCATTTATAGATGTAAATCAAGGGTAAATTGTTCATCTTTCAGTGAAAGCACATGGATGGTGGTGTGATCTTATATTTGGTTGGGCATGGGAATGAATTAGGTAATTATGAGAATAAAATTATTAGTAGTGTTTGTGTTTTAATAGTATTGACATGCACAAGATGAATAATTTTATAATAAATTATTTGAGTGATCCTAGACAATATGAGATGTTACTCATTATGTTTTTTTTATAATTTTATTAGTAGGGTGACACTAAGGGGTACGCCAGATGGTATGGGATGTGAGTTACAACAGGGGATATTTTTCCCAACCATGAGGGTGGTGTTTTCTAGAACTGAGTGTTATAAAGAATGGAATGAACTAATAATATAATAAGTATGTTTATATTTGTTTTATTTGGGACCAATTGGCTTTGGAGACTAGTGAAACTTGTCAATTTATGGGTTTTTAGTGAAATATCCAAGATAGATAGATTTATGTGAATAGGTCATGGTGACTGATGGAAATGCATAGTCATTTTAATTAATGACGTTACATAGTGTAGTTAAGATTTTTTGAGGTGTATCAAGTCTCTCGAGACCTATTTTTGGTTGGTACCCCAAGTGTCATATAGGTGTAGTAATGGGTTCTAGGAATCCTTATTTTCCTTGATTACCTAGAGCTAGGTCATTGGGTGATGATCGGATTGGGTGGGTGATCATGTATGGATGGTGAGTGGATATGATATTACAGAATAATTCTTTAAGAAACCTTCATATAATTGAGAAATAATAAAGTGTGTTTTCCCGTGTTTATAGATCATGTTTTGGTCATAGAAGAATATTCTCTAAGGAATGTTAATGAGTTATTAAACTCATAAGGGAAACTGCTTCAAGGTATGATTTCTACACGGAATGAGGCCTATATAATTTAATAATTAAATGATTGAGAGTTCATGAGGTTTTGTGTATAATGAGATGAATAGAACATGTGAGAGATAATATGTGATCTTTTTGGGGATTTTAAATTCAGTACAATAGTCATTGGGTATTTTTGAATTTAAAGGGGATAATTGGATTGGAAAGATGGATAAATAATCAAGATAGTTCCTACAATATAGTGAGTCAAGAACCAATGTGATTGTGAGTTTCTAGGGAGGTTATGTAATACCTATGGAGATATGAAATGTGAGATTTGTGTGGTAATAATTAAGGTTCACTACCAATAGATAAATCCATTGGGACCGGGTATTGCAATAATGATTCATCTGTATAATAGGATAGAAGTTTCATGTGGTGGCATTGTATCATCAGACTCTAGAGTGGGGATTGAGATCTATGTTTTTTATATATAATGCGAGGGGATACTGAGGGGAATTTTTTGGATGATAGTGGGTATTGACCATGATTGTGCACACTGACCAATTATAAGGGAAATTATTTGGTTGTGAGAGCACTATAGATTGGTAGAGTGTGCGGCCCTCATCAAGGGTGGATCTTAGTAAATGTCCTAGATGTCCTATTTGTAAACTATAATCATAGGTGGTTATGATTTTTCATTAATTTTTTATGTCTGTAATTTATTTTGGTTAATAAATGGGAAATACCCATAACTGGATATCTATCGGTGATGATTAAGTAAATTTGATACGTTGGAGCAGTCACGCATGCATTTTGAGTTATTTATTGGTGAAATAGTTGAATATAAATTTCAAAAAAAATTAGGTAGATTTGGTTCGTAATGAATTGGTTATCAAGAAAGAGTATAATGAGTGTCATTAAGGAGCAGAGCTTCATGGTGTGGATATAGTCTCGAGAGTCAGAATATGGGTTATGATGGGAATGGTCATGTAATGTAATGATCTGAGTTTTTTCACCTAAAATAAAAAGATTTTTAGTGGATTAATCAAAGTGTAACACCAAATACTTATATAATATAGACTATTATTAGGTATCCCTATAATTGGAAGGTATAAATAGTGATAATAGAAATACGATATATATATATATATATATATTGGTTATAGTAGGAAAATCAAGATAGGTGAATCGAGTTCCAATAAAAATTTCTATTAAAATGATTAATTACAAGATTCGCCCAATTAAAATTAAAACATACATGTTAATCAATGTAATAAGATTAAAATAGTTCAATTGTTCGAACAAAATCTCAAAAGATTGACTAATTATTAGTTTTATCAATATGAGATACTAATACCACTTTCGAAACAACACTAATAAGGAAAAATAGTTACAACTGCTATCCAAGGTTAACTATCAAAGTGAAATTTAGTTTTTTGAAATAGAAATTAAAATTTTGAAAGACTAAATAGAATCACGTAGTGGATAAAACAAGTTTTTCAGTATCAAGATGATTCCTAATCCACTTCACTTTGTGATCACCTTACCCCAAGAATATTATATTAATAAAATTGATCCACACCCTGTACAAGGGTTAACAACGGTACATAGGACTTTCCATGTCACAAAAGCTCTTACAATGTTCTACGTGGTAAAACAAAAAACATGGTCATACAAGACCTCTTCTACCATTATACATGGGTAAATCAAAGTGTAGAAATATATTCAAGTGGGGATATCATGTATCCTATAGTTTAATGTTGGATATAGTGTGTTTTTTATTTTAGAAACACACACTTCTCTAAAAGTAATAACAATAGTACACAATAGAGAATAGATGATGAAAAAGGGTTATAAATTCTATGAGTGTTGTTCTATGAAAATCTGAACATTTTTTATATAGAATATGTGATTTTTGAGTCCTCTTTCAAAAAAGAGTATTGTGATTCTCATTCTCTGGTTTCTAGTTTAATGATATGTGTATTATAGCTCTTGGTCATATTAGGGGTTCTACTCTATGAAATTTTTAGGTTCTAATATAGAACAGTTCAGCCTTCAAGAATTGAGTGTTCTTCATGTGTTCTTTCTTGTATTGATGTTCTCCTATCTTAATGCAATTCAATTCATGAACTCTACTATATTTTTCTCCAGTACCACACTTTTCTTTTATTTCAGGTGAATATGTTGGAGCCAAAAGGAAGCATGATTTCGACACCTATTACCTCATACTATCTGCTGACATGTCTATAAAGAAACATTAAATATTTCAGTGTCATTAAATAACTCAAATATGACCGTTATTAATAAACTTTAAATTAAATTAAATGGCGTTTGGGAGGTGATAGTAAGGAATCATTGTCATAGACTCTATGCAATCCACAACTGGTTTTGGTGTCATAGTCACACTGTCTGGATTATGGTGTGTGAGACACTATTTCTGGGTTAAAGTGTATGAGTGTTACGATGCATGTGTTACGGTTTTTGGGTTTCTGTGTCAGTGACTGCCAAATTCAAAAAATGGTGATTGCCTTACAGTTTCTCAGACATAGGTAAATATATATATAACATTCTTAAGAAGTAATATTCACATAATGAATTATACATAAGAATTAGTATGATGAAACAAAATAGAACATGATCAAATAGAGTTTACAATATAAAAACATGATTTGTGATATTCTGAATTAGGATCCTATGAGAGTTTAATCCATGAGTTTTAAGCTATAAATCATAAGGAAACTAGCAATCAGTACAAATGATTTGTGCTAGGATAAATATTTTTATCATGATTAAGCATGGTTAAAATGATCATTGATCATTAAAAAATGATTAAAACATGATGAGTCCAACAATATACCCCCTTCTAATGATAAAAAATAATTGGATTTAAATTCCTTTGATTTTTACCCCTTTTAGGATTATTAAAATGAAAAAAAAGAAAAATAAAATAAACGATGAATGAAGTGAAGGAAGAATATAAACAACAATAGTGGACATTGTATTGGATAGAAAGATAAAGTTCAGTACAAGTATAATTGAAAATACAAAAATCCTTATAAAAAAGACATCCATCAATTCTCTTAAACATTAGTAGTCTCCTCTTTTCTCTTGGCAGAAGCAATAGTAGGAGCCAAATGAGTAGAAGTAAAAGTGGTGGAAGGGTTTGAGCCAATTATATGAAAAGGAAGAGGTACTCTTTAAAAAATAGAAGGGGCAAGAGATGGTTTTATTGAAGAAAAAGGAAAGGATTACTCAATAATTATAGGTCTGATCTAGCTTAGATCCAGATATGTATACATGAAGGTAGGAGAAAAGGTAATAGAGGAGGAAGGGGTTGATCCAAGCTATAAATGGGAAACTGTAGGAGCCACTATTGCAGTTCTTTGCACATGGAGAACAGGCTTCCAAAAATCGATAAAATCAGTGTTGTCATAACCTTTATATTGAATAGCATTTAAAAAATCATCCTTATTCTCAATAAACATTTCCAATGTAGGCATGGAATCTTTTATTTTTGTCACTTTTTACTTAAAATCATGATTCAGAGTATGCATTTTGATATTTTCCACAAGGTAGTTGATATGAATAGTCAGTTGGTGCTTTGTATAGTTCCTATTGAATTAGAATTCAATCTTTTTAGTAATTTCATCATAGGTCATAGAGGCTTTCGTTGAATACAATTGAAACATTTCATAGAAATGATCACTACTTTGTATAATCTTGAAGAGGATCCCCTGAATAGATTGGCCTTTAAAGAGAAAATATCTTCTTTAATCACCATTATATGTACTGCACTATCTGATAGTTGAGATGGTTGACGAGGTTTAGTAGTGGAAGAAGGAGTTGAGATGACTATAGAGGGTGCAGGAATGCTCTAGAGAACAGTCTGAAAACTATTTTTAAAAACACCAGCCAAATAATTGATTGACAATAACAATCCTCTAACATTAATTGTCAATTTAGAATTGTTTGAAAATACCTTCTCAAAAAATAGAACAAAGTAGGTTGGATCAGAGTCATAGCCTTTTTATAAATTTTGTCAGCATCTTTTGTGATGAAAAGAGCAATACGGGGTTCAGCAGTTTGAAATTCGTTCTTAAGTTCCACAATCACATATTATAGAGATTTCACATCATCACTTAACTGCATATTTTCAATCCTCACTTCTTGAATTTCATGTAGCATCCTTGGTTGAATTTCATAGATAAGTTTCTATAAGAGAATTCCTGCATCCTTTTCACTTAGACGAGTTACATAATATGGTTGAGAATTAATTTTTTTTTTCAAAACCAACCATCATACATTGACCAAAATCTTTTAAATTCACATGGTTCACAAATCTAGGTGCTTATTGTTCAACCTTATGAGTAGTAACAGAAACATCCACTGGTTCCTTAGTAGGTATGACTTCTTTTATTGAAATGGGTTTCAATTGAAAAGTTGTTGTGAGACAAACTCCTCTCACTAATGACAAATGAGATTCAAAGACATCAAATTAGCTAGGGAATTTATACATTGTTTCTATTGGGAATATTTTAATAGAAACATGTACTTGATTATTTTTCAAAATTGGATTATTCTCCCCCTCAACAGATGCTTCTATATTGGGACTAAGGGACTCAGTTGCTTTCTATAATTCCATCTCTTCTATTATGCTAGGTTTAGTCTTTAGCAAATTCAAAAGCTTACTCAATAATTCCCTCAAAGGATGGAATAATTTCAGGTTCATCTTGTTCATATGACTATTCCAAAGCAGCAAGGCCTTCTTCAAAAAAGGTTCTTCCTCATTAGAAAGTTATTCTAAAATTTCCTTAGTAATTTCTTGTTCCTCCACACTAGTAGAAGGTCCTTTTTTAGCTAAAATATTTCTAACAACTATCTTTTCAGAAGATTGTGTGTTAGGTAGGATATTGTATTATTACTCTATGACAGTTTTTTCCTTAGTTGTATCATTTTCATCTCGTACTTCTTCATTGAAGTATTCATTTAATTCATCTGGTTCCAAACCATGATCTGATTTGATCTTCATTTTGTAAGGATTTTCAATTATATGGAACTTCTGGTACAGTATTTCAATGTCTTCCACCCAAGATTTTTTCCAATAATTACAGTAAATTTTCATCCTTAAAAGTTTATCCTTATATATACAAAAATCATACTCCATAATAACTTCTTTATTTATGCCAACTTCTGCTTCAAAAGACAACATTGCAGAAATAAATCTTGAATAAAATAGGGATATTTATTTTGAAGTAGTCTTGAAAATATCACTAATGTGTATAATGGTGTACTTATATAGGTTGATATTGTTGCAATTTTTCATAAGATATATAATAAATACATCTTCATACATCAAGGTTTTGAAATTGCCCTTCCTTGGAAAAATAATATTTTGTATTAATTTGAATAGAAACCTTGTTTATTTATATAAATCTGCTGCAATTAGACTTCTTCTTTTCTTATTTCAAGTTAGGATTAGAAATTCATCTTCTAGGATAAAAATAACACTAGGAGGAGGAGGACTCTGCGGATGATCTTCATAAATTCTGTCATGTGGTATATCAAGATAGGCATCCCACAACCGAAAAGAAAAGGTACACCTTTGTCCATTTATCCAACTTCTAATAACGAAATCACCTATTGATTCACAAGAGAACTGAATATATAGATAAAACTATCAATCATGATTTGGATAGATGTGTTCCTTCTTATTATTGAACCATTTAAATCATCCCTTATCATACAAAAACCATCCAAATTAGCAACTGACTTGTCAGCATCCACTTCAAACATACTTATTTCTTTGGTACCACAATTTGATTAGAAAGTCCATGATTTTAGTGGCCCATTAGGAATTATTTTCTGATCCCTTTTAAATTTTTGTGAGACCTTTTCTTCTCAAGAGTCGATGAAGATGTTTGCTTCATTTTTGTAATCAAACATAGGTTTGATGAGGATAAAGAGGTAAAGGAGGGAAGGAGGTATTATAGAGAAGGGTTTTGGTTTTAAGAGAGAATAAGTAGACTGATATGAGAAGTGAAAAACATTGGGTTTTTATCATTTATGAATTACAAAAAAAACAAACACAAATCCATGGTATAAAAATAATAAATTACTCGATACAATGATACATGAAATAAATTATAAAAATTAATTCATTATGGTGAGACCCGAATAAGTTGTCACGTTTTCATCATTACGGTGTGACTCCAAACATTGTGACCGTATTATTGAGATGGGAAGTGTAAGACAGTAACTATGATATTGTAAACATGAGATAGTAATTCTAAGATAGTAACTTGTGAAATTGTGAATCATGAAACCATAAACTGTGAAATAGTAAGTGTGAGACAGTAACATCGAGATAGTAAACCTTTCACTTATGACTTCACATCACTAATTTTTGTAGGTTGTAATTTATACTTTTTAAAATTCAAATATTTAGATAATATATCAGTAATCTGATGTTCAGTGACACTGAATTCTAAATTGATATCACCTTTTTGTTAAAGCTCTCTCAAAAGGTGATTCCTTACATCAATATGAGATGTCCTAGAGTGTGAAAAAAGTTCCTTTGAAATTTTAATTATACTTATATTGTAACAATTTATTATTACATGTCTTAATTTATATATTTAGTCTCGTAATGTGTGTTTCATCCACAAAATGTTTTCACAACTACTACTAGAGTTTATGTATTCAACCTGAGTAGAAGATAATGTTACAAATTGTGTTTCTTACTACACCATGATATTAGAGAATTTCCTAAAAGATGACCTGTTCCAAAGGTGATTTTTCTATCAAACATAAAAACACAAAATCAGTATTTGAATATCTAGCTCAATAAAATGACTATCCTCTAGGATAGAACAGTTTTAATTTATTCGTATGTCTGAGGTGTTTGAAAATTATTTTAACAGTACTTAAATGAGACACTTTGGGGGTTTCTTGAAAATGTTCACACATGAAAACTCTAAACATAATATTAGGTCAACTGGAAGTTATGTACAGTAACCTTCCAATAATTCCTATATAAGTGGATTGATCAATAGATTTACCATTTTCATCAAGATCCATCGTACAAGTAATACTCATAGGAGTATCACTACTTTTAGTGCTATCCATGACAAAACGTTTTAGAAGATCACTAGTGTATTTAATTTTATTTGAAATAATTCCTTCCTTATTTTGAATGATTTGAAATCAAAGAAATAATTTAATCTCACCCAATATACATGTTTCAAATTCATTTTTCATCATCTTTAAAAATTCAATACATAAAAAAATATGGATCATCAAAAAATATTATCATCAACATAGATTTGAACAACTAAAACATGTTTTAAAAAATAGTAGGATCAATTATACCTTTTTTAAAACATTTAGAGATAATAAAACTACTTAATATATCATACAAATATCATGAATCTTTCCTTAAACCATATAAAACCTTTTTTAATTTAAAGACATGATTTAAAAGTGACGTTTATTAAAACTAGGGGTTGTTCAACAAAAAAATCGACCACTATATATCCATTTAGGAATTCATTGTTGACATCCATTTGATATAGTTTGAAATTTAGATGTGTAACATATGACAACAAATTTCTAATAACTTCATGTCTAGCTACTGGTCCAAAGGTTTCATCATAGTCAATTCCTTCTTCATGACTATAACATTATGAAACCAATCTATCTTTGTTTCTAACTATATTACCACCTACACCTACTTTGTTCCTAAACAACCATATAGTTACTATGGTCAAGATGTCTTTGTCTATATCCATAAGTTTCCAAAAATTATTCTTTTCAAACTGATTTATCCCCTCTTGAATATCCATCACCAAAATTTCATCATTCATAGAATCATTGATGTTTTTAGGCTCAATTTGTGACAGGAAAGGATGATGTTCAACATGATTTCTAATAAAATCTAGGTTCTCTGTTCATTTATCAAAATTTCCAACAATAGTATCTGAAGAATGGTTCTTAAGAGTTCTAACTACTCTAGAAGAAGAAGGACTTGTAATTTCAGGTTATTCAATAGGATTGGATCATTATGGCTTCAATCTGAATAATTTCTAGAATTGGAATTTTTAAAAAAAAATCAAATGATGGTTTGAAAATTTATCAGTAATGTCTTGATTTGAAAACACATCCTCAAGATTATATAGGGAGGTATTAAGTAAATGTGAATATTTTTTTATCAAATTTGACATGTACATATTCATACACACATTTTGTTCTTTTGTTATATAATCTATAGGGTTTACTATAGATTAAATATCCTAGAAAAATTCCATCAACACTTTTGGATGAAATCTTTTCAAGATTATCCTTACTGTTAAGAATATAGACTTTGAAACTAAAAACTTTTAAGTAATTAACCTTGGATTTTTTATTGTTCCATGACTCATTGGGAGTTCTTTTAAAAATTGGTCTAATTAAGAATATATTGATAATGTAGCATCTTATATTTACAGCTTCTACCCAAAAGTAAATAAGTGATTCATATTCACTAATCATGATTCTAGTATGATTTTGTAACGTTGTATTTCTTCTTTCTGCAACACAATATTTTTAGGTGTCTTATGGGTAGAGAAGTTATGACTATAGTAATTCTCTGAGAAAATGATACTAAATATTTATTTTCAAACTCACAGCCACAATCACTTCTTAGATAATTTATCGAAAGTCCACTAAGATTTTTTACCATCCTAGAATATATGGTCAAATAAGAGCATGCTTCACTTTTGTGAGCCATGAATATGGTCCAATTATATCAAGAATAGTCATCTATAAGAACATAAACGTTGTGTTTCACATTTAAAATAGAAAATATAGTTGGTCTGAAGAAATCCATGTGAACCAAATGAAGAGGTTGAGATGTTGAAACATCATTATTTGGTTTTAACGATATATTGTGTTCTTTCCCCTTTTGGAAATGATTGTGGAAATTATCATTTGGAAACTCGAGTGTGGGTAGGTCTTTGACTAAAATGTTTCTAGTAAGCTTCCTTAGGGAGTTTATATTTTAGTGTCCTGGTTTTCTATTCCAAATCCATGAATATTTTTGAAATACACTTATACAAGAAACGTAGTGTGAAACTAAAGAATCTATCTTGGCAGAATTAACATTTTCATTTCTAAAAGAAAAAAATATAAGATCATTTTTTGAGTTCAAAACATTACCAGAATCCTTCTCAAATTTAACATGAAATTTGTCACAACATATTTTTGAAATACTATGCTGATTAAATTTTATTAAATCAAATAAAAGTAATTTAGAAATTAAAACGGAGTTAGAGTTACAAATCTGGCCTAATCCAATTATTTTTCATTTAGAATTATCACCAAAAGGGACATGCCCACCATAAATATTTATTAAATTCATGAAGCATGAGTAATCTCCTATCGTGTCTCTTGAACATCAACTATAAAAGTACCATAAGCTTTTACAGGAGACCTTCAAACAACAATCCAACAAAATAATCAATCAAAAACATATTTTTGTAGAAATATTTTTTTGGGTTCAATGTCATTAGTAATCAGTGCTTTAAGAACCCATATCTTCTTCATAGGTTTCCTATAATAATTATATAACATATTTTTAAATAGACCCTATTTTTTCCATAAACACTAGAGGTAGTAAATGATTTTCCAAAACAGGATCTAACATTATAATGTTCACTTTTAGGTAGAAAAACAAATTTTTTGATTCTGTTATAAACTTGTTTTTGTTGAGGTTTCTTTTCCCAGGTTGGTATACTATTCTATTACTGTATCTAGGAGAAATTTGGTTACCAGGAATATATGTATGATTAATTTTTTTAATTTGTAAATGTATCTAGGTCTTTTTTCAATTTTTAATCATATAACTTATGTTCATTATTATCATTAAGTAATTGAACATTTTTCTATTTTTCTATATAAAAATCTGATTTAATAGTAGTTGTCATGGAATTATGTTTATTTAATGATTTATATTTATCTTCTAGATCATTAATAATGTCTTCAAGAATATTATAGTATTCAAATAATTCTTAACTATTCATATTTTCATAATAATGTTCACCTAAAAAATAATAGGAATTTTATACAAGCGATTCTTGGGTTATTCAGATGTGTTTTTCATAAAACACGTATTGGAATTCTCAGAAAAATAATAATTTGAAGAATCTGAGTCACTTGAACTATCCTAAAAAGTGATCCATGTTTCCTTCATGGCCTTATTTATACTTTCTATATTATTTCTGATATCCCTTCTTATATTTCAACTTAGGACAATCAGCCTTTATATGTCATTTTCTTATTCATTCATAATAGAGTATTTCATTAGATTTTTCACTTATTTTCGAATCATTATTCCATATTCCCTTCTGATCATAACATCCATTGATGTTTGGATTTTTGAAAATATTCTTTCTTCTATAAAATTTCTTAAACTATCTAGCTAATTGAGACATTTCCTCATCATAGTTTGGTGATTGTTCACTACTGGGACTTTTTATAGGGGCTTGTAATTTCTCCTTTTCCTTACGTGAAGAGGTAGAAGTCTTAAATTCCACAGAATTACTTTTGGGTTCATACTACTCTTATTTGATGACTTTTAATTATTAATCATACATCATCAACATACATATCACCTCCTTAATTGGTAGAATTCTAATATCAAATGAATCTCTAATTGAGATAGATGTACCTCTTCATCTATCTGGTAATCATCTGACTAGTCTCATGTTTTTCTCCTTATATGTAACATCTCTTCCAATAGAGACCATTGTATTTAATATTTCATTAACAATGAGATACATGTAAAAAATAGGCTCATCAAGCTTCATTTTAAATTCATTACAGTTAATAGTATAGGTGTAATGTCTCATTTGTTCAACAATAGATGTTCCTTCATGTGAAATAGTTAAAGTATCCCTAATTTCAGGGGCTGTTTTACATGAAGAAATTATGTTAAATTATTCATCTCCTAAAAAATAGTATAAGACAATCATCGAATTGCAATTATTATTGTAATAATTGTTACCTAGGTCATCCCAAGTGTGCCTATTATGTGAAATAATATTATATTCATCTATAATTGAAGGCCAAATCTCTGCATGCATCTTCATTTTGATTTTCCATTGTGCATAGTTGGTTCTATTAAATAATAGTGGTTTTATGGTAGAATCTCCTTCCACTATATTGACCATTCGTAGGGAATAATGTGTTGAATTATTTTTTTAATGAACATAAAAATTTGAACTAAAAGTAATTTTGAGATCTTTAAAACACAACAAAAATGACAATTGAAAAATATTTTAACAGATTAATAATTCAAAATATTGAAAATAGGGATTCTAAAGACTCCTCTGAAACCAAATTCTAGTCGAAATAGGACACTCAGTAGAGGGTTAATTGATTCCCTATAAAAAATTTTGTTAAAATTTTTTCTTACAAGATTCACGATATCAAAATTACAAGAGGCCAGTTAATCAATGTAATAAGATTATAATATGTTAACTATTCAAACATCTTCTCTGATGAATGATTAATTCTCTGTAGTATCAATTTGAGATAATGATATAACTTTTGAAACTAATCTAGTAAGGCATAAGAATTATAACATCTATTAAAGACAAACAATCAATGTTAAATTTAGTTTTATGAAATATAAATTTAAACAATGGAACACAATATATAAACACACATTGGATAAATCATGTGGTTCGGTCTCCAACTGAGACCAAATCCAATTAATTTGGTGATCACATTCCACCAGGTAGTTTATATTAATAATCATGATACACACCCAAAATTGGGGTTAACAAAATTAAATAGGACTTTTCAGGTCACAATAACTCTTTTATTTTTCAACATGGGAAAACAAATTACCAGGTCATAAAAGACCTCTTCCACAATAATATGTGGGTAAAGAAATGTCTAGAAAGATATTCAAGTGAGGATATCTTGTATCCTCCAATTTAATGTAGGAGACAATGTTTGTTTGAATAAAAATACACACACTACTCACAAAGTAATAACAAAATTACAGAATTGAGCGAAGATGATAATAAAGGGTTAGAAATTTTATTATTGATGTTCTATGCAACTCTGAACTTGAAGGATGTAGAAGATATGATTTTTGTGTCCTCTTTTTAAAATAGAGTATTGTGAGTCTCATCCTTGGGTTTCCATTTCGATGATATGTGTATTGTAGCTCTTTTTCTTGTTAGGGTTGATACTGTGAGAATGTTTGAGGCTCTGATCTATAGTAGTTCAGCCATTAGGAATCGAGAGTTCTTCATGTGTTCTTCAGTGTATGGATGTTCTTATATTTTTTATGCAATTCACTTAATTAACTCTATTATATTTTCCATATGTTCCATATTTTATTATTATTTCATTTTCATGTGTTGGAGTCAACAAGAAGCATGATTTCTATACCTCATACCTCATAATGTCATGTCACATGTCTACAAAGAAACATTAATTATGTTAGTGTCAGTAAATGAGTGAAATATGTCTGTTAAAAATAACTTTTAAATTAAATTTAAAAAGACAGAAAAGTTATTAAGGAATGGTGTCAGAGTTTTCCTTGAAACGGTGTCACTAGGAAACTATGTCTTCACCTTTTCCATTGAGCGGTGATATAGTCATGGTGTCAAAGATGCGTTGAGATCTGGAACCAGTAGCAGAGATGTGGTTTCAGTGTCATGTTGTCTCAGGTAATGGTGGCTAATACTTTTTTAAAACATTGAATTGTGTCTTGGAGATGGTAGTGGGGAAATAGTGTCACCGAAAGTATGGAATCTAAAACTAGTTATGGTGTCAGATTCATAGTGTTTGAATTACAGTGTTTGAGCCACGTTGTCCTGGTTGCGGTGTCTGAGTGTTACGATGTCTGGGTATGGTGTCTGGGTTACAGTGTCATGGTTACAGTATCAGTGGCTTTTCTAAAATCTAGAACCAGTGGCAAACTTACGGTTTCTCAAACTCTGCCAAATATGTTTAAAACTGTCTTATGAAGTAATATTCATAGAATGAATTATACTTAATCATTCGTATAACGAAACATAATATAACAAGATCATACATAGTTCAAAATATTAAAACATGATTTGTGAGATTCTGAATTAAAATCTTGTGAGAGTTTAAACCATGAGTTTTAAGCCTTAAATCATAAAGAAACCAACAATATATACACATTATTTTTGATAGGATAAACATGGGTAAGATGATTAATCATGGTTAGCATGATTTGTGATCATTAGAACATGATTAAAACATGAGGTGTCCAGTAATATATATTTATATATATAAAGTGGAACAAAATAAAATAAATTCACTTTAAATATCAACTAAACTAGTTCAACTAACAAACTAATAAATCATTTCCAAAAAATATTTTTTCTTAGTAAAATATATTTCGATATGAATAATGCATTAACACTAGATTAATTATAAATTTATAACATAAAAAAAGTTAATATACCAAAAGTCATTTTCTTATAAAAATATTTTTCGTTATATATTTTATTTTTAATTAAAAATGAAATTTATAAATAATAGGATATTAATTTTTAAAAATTAAAATCATTTTATTATTTATCATTTACATATGATCTTAAGATAAATATATCATATTTTAATAAAAAGTGTGTATTGTAGTTAAATAATTCCAAATGAAGTTTTTACAAATAACATCAATTTTATGAGGTTATGAGTATATAGATATTAATTAGAAATTCATGAAACCTTTTTATAAGGTCAAAAGTGTATTTTATATGTTTATTTATAATTTAAATATTGTTACATTTAATTTATATAGCCAATTTTTTCATTTTATAACCTAAATTTTATTTTCCAAAAAAAAATATTTTTATTACAATATATATTTGGTATTTTAAAATTAAATTTTATCAGATAAAAAATTGAATAAAAAATTATTTAAAATTTTGAATAATTAGGTCTTAATTTTATAATAAATTCATTTTATATTTTCGAATAATGTATAATTTACTTTAATAAAAAACTAGTTATCATGGGGAAAACTAAATTGCTAAAAATATGTAACCTTAAGGATAAAGGGACCAACGTGATAAAAAATTTATAATTGATATTTTAAGGTGTCGGTCAACATTATCTCTCCTCTAATAAATTATTTCTCAATTGTTGATCCAATTTCCCTGAGATTGACTATCCATTTTGGAAATGTTTTTATGTATTGACAAAAATACCACCCCTTTCACTAATAAAAGGGGAACTCTTATACACACATCTCCTCACACCAGAACCCCTTAAGTTTAGACACAAATCTACCCAAAACGCTACAAAAAATTCCCATAAAACATAAAGAGGTTATGGTATTCTCAAAATACCATCCATCAAAGGTTTAATCCCCTTCTTAAATGAGATAATCGTTGTAGTAATAGTATAGATTTGTAATCAATCCTCCGGACATTATATTTTTTTCTATACTTTTATTCTTACACAAATTTCATTTCAGAAAATTATAATGATAACATCAGTATATTTTATATACAATTATGTTATAATAATAATGGAAAAATAATTAACCACCCTTCCATTTTTTATTAAGAAAAAATGAAAATGTGAATCTTGAATTAAGCAGACTACCACCTCGATGATGGAACATGGTTCGTTTTCATTCTCCACATTACATGTTTTTTTCAAATAGTTAATTTTATATATAAATGTTTTATTTATGATAAATTTTATATTCTAAAATTATGGCCTATATTAATCATTTTCTTTCATTCTGTGAAATCAAAATCATCACCCATGCAAGTATGTTGACTACCGCCTTCGTGGACTGGTGTATTATATTTTTTAATACCACAATTATGGACGGTTTTTTATATTTGATTAGTATATGTTATATATATAAGTAACATATATCATTAATATGGTTCTTTTTGGATTAGCTAAAATGAAACAATCTTTGTAATGTACTCAATCAATATAAGTAAATAACATGAAAATAGTTCATCACCATTTTTATCTTCATAAAATATGACTAAAAATAAAATGTAATGGAACTATAAGCTTATATGTCTTTATAAAAAAATAATTTATAGTAAAATTAATCTTTTTGAAATTTTGATATTTTCATGAAAAATTAATATTGACATCACATTTATGAACCCAGTTCAAAATAGTCAAGATTATTAACACCCGATGTTGAAAAGTGATTCTAAAAATATAATACATGAAGATACTCATTGTTAATGAAGATTATAAATAAAAATGAGTATGAATAATATTTTTAAATAGGTAATTAATATGTTAATTCTTATGATATATGAGCTTAAATCACTTTTATGGAAATCCAGGGTAATGGTAAGGGACTTGGTAACTCATATTTCATCCTTTAAGTTATACACTTTCTTATTGAATTTATTTCCCCTATGTCCACTACACTTTCAAATTCTAATGATTTTATATCTTTAATTATTTGTAAAAATGGTTTTCAACCAAATATATTTCCATTAATGGTGTATCTTCACTTTTAAAAAAAATCAAGGCATTATTTCTGGTGAGTCCTAACTATGACTTTTACAATGATAAATACAAAATGTTCTAAAAATCCACTTTTCATATTTTGAATTTCATCATCTTCAAATTATATATATATATAAGGTAGTTATATTTCATTTTTCACACTATATTTTCATTTATTATGTGATTATATTGGCTGATAGTGTTTTCGGTATCAAACTATTTAATTCATAATGTTATTTTATACAATTTGATTGTTTTATGAAACCTATTTTATTTTCATCGGTTCTTTATAAAAATTAAATGCTATTAATTTTTATTTTCATGACATTCATTATTTTTCCATGGGTTATTTAATACCTTATGATGATTTATTTTAATTGGTTCACATATGTATGGATGATGAAAATTTGGGTCGTATATCACCCTCTGATGCACTAGTTTAAGCATATATCTCATGAGATGTTCAGGAGTGGGAATAATTATTTTGTTCACATAGGCATGGTCATATTGGGTTTTCTAACATTATCAGGCATGGATATTATGATTTTTTTTTCAAATTGGCATGTTCATAAAGGGTTTCATAAAAAACTTTCTTATGATTATGGTAGTTACAAATTTCCAATTTATATACCAAGGTTTGAAAAGTTATTAAGATGCATTTAATTTCCATCAAATGCCATGTGTTCAGGATTACTCATTATTTATAAATTTTTCCATAATTTTATTTCATGTTCACATGTTATATGATTATTGGGATGTGTTTTTAGACATATCATATATTTTATTCTTTCTTAATGATATTTTTAATATCTTATTTTACTCAAACATGTTTAATGATTATCATCTAAGGTATTATGATCTATAATTATTCTATTTATATCTTATTCTTTTTGACCTTCATGTCATTATATGTTTTCTAATTACTTTGAATCTATGATCTCCCATTTCTTATGTTTCCATTCCCAGGTTATGAAAATGATTATAATGTGTGATATGTCTAGAAAAGGACATAGAGGATCAAGATTATTGAGAAAAGTTTGTAAGTGTTTTTGAATATTGTTTTTATATAGATAATCTTTAAGGAACTAATTATTTAGGTCCATGGGTTATATAATTTTTTGTGATATTTTTTATTTAAATAAAAATATTTATGTTTTATTTAAGGAATGTTTAGATTGGGTATCTTTACATGGTATCATATAAAGGCTTAGTAATTATTGGAGATTATATTAGATAATTTTTGCGAAAACCCAAGGGAAAATTATAAGGGGTGAGTTTAATTACCTGGTAATATCCAATTTTTTTATTTAAGTATTTTTTTTATCCTATAAATTAAATCCTTATATGAATACTACAAGTTAATTGAATATATGGGAAATACGCACCTAGGGGTAATAAACTTAAAGTGGGTCTGAAGGGTACTAAATCAGTTGTGATCGGGTGCACAACAAACAGTCATAATTACACAAATGGTTTGAAAGTCTCAAAGGATATTATTTGGTTAATCATATAATCTTTACAACCCATTATAAAGGACTTGAATATATATAACTAGTTTACTAATAAATATAAATAAGGGGATAATAGCTTGAATCAAAGATATTCATAGGCTAACGTATGCATGTTATTAATGAAATCATTATTTTAAGATTATAGTTTCCTTTTATTTACATTAATTAATTTAAATATAAAAATTATCAATTTTACTTTAGTCAAGGTAATGTTGGGAACACAAAAATACTGTTTTATCAGTGGGTTCAATAGAAAATGTGAGATTTTCCTAATGGGGAACATATTGAGATTGGGTTGGGAATAATAAAAACCCATGAAATTATCACCCAAATTTCTCCAAATGTGGGAAATAACCAAAATCATGTTGTGCTCCCGATCAAACCTGGTAAGAATAAACACTCTATCTATTAATTTATGTGGAAAATAAACCACATTTTAGTGGATATACTAATACACTAGTTGCTAATAATTGGGTTAATGCAATGGATATGATATTTTTTATCAACTAGTGATTAGACCTTGAGAAAGGAATTTTGGAAATCTATCTTTTAGAAGGTGAGACTGACCAGTAATGGAGTCACATCATGTAACATCCCCATTCTGGGAGCCAGAAGAAGTGTTCTCTAGGACAGGTTGTCCATATGACCTCAAGCACATCTCCCCAAACTCTAGAGGATACCAACTAGCAGCGAGGGTTGTTTTAATGTGTCTGTAGGGGAGATTATAACCTCATAGGTAATATGTAATATATAGTGGAAGAAAAAATTTTATAAAAACTAGGGGTAGAATAAAATTAAAAAAACTAAAAAATGATTATAAATAATCCCCACTAAATAAATAATAAGTGTGAAAGCAAATAAATAAACTATATACACAATGATGTCATGATATGATGTCTATAGTAAAGTAAAAGTAGAGGAAGTAGGAAAAGAACAAGCAATAAAAGTAGTAATTAAAATGAAACAAAGTGAAATACCTCCATAATGTGAAAAGTATCAGTCCTATACCCCCAATCTTATCCTAAAAACAAGAAAAACTCAAACATTGGAAGCAATATTCTTCCCATTATCCATAACTACGAGTATAAAGTCTACTAAGCTCTCAAATGGTGACCAAGATAAGAGTGAGATAAAATCCCAAAAGGCTAACACACATACTGTCTAAACCATTCCTTTTTGTGATGTAAACAAAATCAGTGTGACAATATACAATAAATGAAATCAATTAAATAATCCAAATAAAATAGGTATAATATAGTCCATATTCTCAAGAGCACCCATCAATACAACCTACTTTGGCCTAAACTGGAAGTCTAAATAAAGTAAATGTAATAAGTAGGATGTATATATATATACATAAAGGCCAAAAAAATAGAAGGAAGAATGAAAGGAACATACCCCCAATTAAATCTTTTTAAAGACTAGGTATTGCTCGAGGTATGGTTTTTTCAATATTTTTATCTGGGTATCACACATCAGGGGTCGAGTATCTCCCAAGGAATGGTGTATCCACTTTTGAAATTGGTCTATCCTCAATTGTCCCATAGGGAATCAGTATCACTGATGAGTGTATTGAAACCTATAAAACCCTCTTCTAGAAAATCCTAAGACATCACCTCCATATAGTAATTTATAAGCAATCCAGAATGGAGAGTCCACGTGTGTTCATTAATATAGAACCCACATTGTCTCATTGCCCTTAATTTAATTATATTTCAAGGAAGCAAATATCACCGAGTATACACTTATAACTTCAAAAAATCTATTTATCAACTAAAGCCACATACTTATTGATCATTCAATCTAAACGGTGAAATCAAAACACATTATTAGTGAAATCATAAAAACACATTTTACTATTTATTAAAGGAAGATCATGGTCAGAATTTAAATAAGGAAATCATCATGTATAAATAAATCAAAAACCCAAGATTCATGGTTTATAACTATCCTGGATAATTAATTTTATTTAAATTTCAACCAAGAGAGGATGAAAAATGCATGTAATTAATAAAATTAATTATTCAAGACTAATAGAAAATAGGCCAATTTCCTTGGCACACGTAAAGGGGTATCCAATGATTTTGCAACAATTTGAATAAGATAGTTTATCTCAAACAAGGGTGAAATAGAAAATCCAAGCACTTTAATTAAATTTGAATAGATAAAATTGATCATTGTTAGTAGGCACCGATGAGCAGCACAACGTGTGATTTAAAAGACCCAATGAATTAGGGGAAAGAGATTAAACAACCAGACTCTTAACTGTAGAGGATCTTATGTTCTACAAAAATCTTTGATTTGACATAAAACAGAAGAAAATAGATGATTTTAGAAAAACCCCAATTCATGGATTATAACGTGAGCCTTACTAGGAGATTTAATACGCACCTGACTAAGAATAAAACTAAGAAGGAATGGAGTCAAAGTAGGCATCTAAAGTATGAGAGGAGGAGGAGGAGGAACACCACACAGTTGGGCACTACAAGGGGTGATGTACTAAGGAAGAAGAGTGGTAGAGGAAAAGAATAATGAAAAGAAAAATAAAAGGAAAAATAAAAAAATAAAGAAAAAATAAAAATGAAACAAATATGAATAATATAAAATAAAAGGTATGCAAAAGAAAATGGATTAAAAATAATTAAATGAGATAATTCCCATTTTAATTAATTTTAATTTTCTCATTACCCCCTTCTTATTTTATTATAAAATTTCTTTGTATACCTTTTTATTTTCATTTAATGTCCTTTATAATTAGTTTTTTATTCATCATTAATTTCTTTTATTTATTTTAACCCCAACACTCCACTACGGCGTAGTGTAATATTTTATATATAATGCATGAAATTATTTAAATAATTTTAATAGTTCCCCAAGACTAGAAACAGGGTGCCTAGGTGAAATCCCTTAATCACTTTAAAGGTTTGGACTAAAAAAATTAAATGATTTGTAACTTGATTAAATCCGGGATGTCACAACGTCTCCTCCTTAAGACAACTTGTCCCTCAGTTTCCCTTCAGAGGGTAATGGAATTTCAGCTGAGAAAATATGTGTCCCTTGAGAATGCACATTGGTATCCCACTCCCTAGTCTCATCCTGAACATGTCCATGCTACCATATCACCTAGACTAGAGAAACTGGCCTACCCTTTAGAACCTTCATGCTACGCTTGACAATATAGATTGGACACTCATCAAATGATGCATCCACTTCAATCTTAATGTCATCAAGATCAAATGAATGATATAAATCCAAATGATTCTATCAAAGATGAGATATATAAAATACATCATGCATGGCATGGTACCTTCTAGTTAATAGCAACTGATATGATACCCTCTTGACTCTCTCCACTATCACAAACGGCCTGACGTATCTTGGAGATAACATCCCTTATATCCTAATACTCCTATGACCCAACCTTGGTGAAACATGTAGAAATAATCAATGTCCCACCTCAAAATCACGAGGTCTGTGACAATTATAGATATAAAATTTATAACTAGAATAAGTTTTATTCATACGCTTCTAAATCAGCTAAACATTCTCAGAAGTCTCCAGAATGAGATGGGGACCCAATAGAGTTGCCTTGCCTACTTTGATCTAGCGTAAAGGAAAATGTGAGTCCCTAAAATAGAGTCCCTCATATATATCTATTTGAATTGTCACCTAAAATATATTATTATTGGTAAACTCAACAAGAGGAATATGTTTCTCTTATGAAACTCCATAATCATGGATACATGCCTGTAGAATATCCTTTAACACTCATATGGTACACTCGAACTACCCATAAATCTGAGGGTGATTTGCAGAACTCACAAGTACCTATGAACCTAGTACTTTCTGAAACCATTAATAGAACTGTGAAGTAAAGTAATTGACTCTATCCGAGACAATAGAATGAGGTACTCCACAATGTCACACTATCTCCTGGAAATACAACCTTCCGAACTCATTTATAGAAAATGTCTCCCACATAGGTTGTAAGTATACAAATTTGTTCAAACTATTGAAAATCACTCATATTGCATCATTTCCTTGAGGAGATATTGACAATACTATAACCAAATCCATGGTGGTGTCATTCCATTTCAATTGACAAATGGTTATAGGCTATATAATTCTAGTATATCATTGGTTCTTTACCTTTACCTACTGATAGGTGGAGCACCGAGTGATGAAACCTGATATCTGCTTTTCCATATCTGGAAACCAATAATGAAGAAACATGTCTCTACACATCTTGGTAAGTCTAGAATAAACTTCCCAAACCGAGGAATGTGATTCCCTCTCTAGTTTTTCTCATATATCTGATGGTACCCATATATGACTATAGTAAATTATAGTTTCACTGCCTTCAACAACCCAACTATTAGGAGGGTTCTCTCCTATGTCACTTTCCCTCCAATTGAGCCCCTTTAGATTAGTGCACCATCTCATATAGACTCTCTCTAGGAGAATGGATGTCACTATAAGATCTATTAAAATTGGTTCCCCGAACTATTCCTAAACCTCCAGATGCATCTCAGAAAACAAGGCCATCATTTTCTACTCAATGCTTAATACCTAGACTTATTGAGTCTATGTCATGTGACTCAAATCATCATCCATTGAATTTAACATTCAAGGTGTTTAAGGAAGCACAGAATCGAATGACTTTATGTATTCAACGCACCTGTTCTTCTTCAAATTCATATCGTGTTGTGTGGAGATATATTTCAAGCTTTTATGATCTGTGTAAATAATAAACCTCTCACCAAAAAGTTGTGTCTCTAATAGAGTAATGTGTGATCCATATATTATAACTCAAGATATTTTGTAGGATCTTTTTTCTAATGAGGGCTTAGCTAGTGGGATCCATAAGCGATGACTCTATAAGCCTGTATCAAAACTGCACCCAATATGATTCCTAATGCATTGTAGTAAATAGTATAAATTCTTTCTTACTCAGGTAGAATCAGGATCAATGATAAGGTTATCCTTCCCTTTAACTTCCAAAAATATTTATCACAATTTTTTGACCAATTAAATTGTGTACCCTTTTTATTCAAGGAATTAGGAGGCCCTGGTAAGCGGGATTCATCCTGGATGAAACACCTGTAATAGCCATCATGCCCCAAGAAACTGGATATGCTGAAAACTCTTTTGGGATGATCCCATAAAAATACAGTGCCCACAATTTCTAGGTCAACTGATACACCAAAAATAGATATTACATTATCAAATAAGTTAACCTTATCAATCTAGAAGTTGAATTTGTTGAGATTTACATATAGATGGTTTTACCTTAGTGTACTCAGCCAGATCATAGGATGGGTTGCATGGTTATGTCTAGGACCTGAATACACTAATATGTCATCAATAGAATCCACTGAAAAATAATCAAGGTATAGGTGAAAAACATGATTCATCATATATAAAAATATTATTGGCACATTCGTGAGGCTGAATGGCATAAGCAGATACTCATACAAGTCGTATCAACTTCGGAACATCATACGTGCTATGTCTGATGGTCCCACATGCACCTGGTGATATCTCGACCTCAGATCAATCTTGGAGAAAATAGTTTCTCCTAAGATCTGGTCATAGATTTCATCTATATGAGGCAACAGATATATATCCTTCCCCGTAAATTGGTTGAGTTGATGATAATTTGCGCACAATCATCAGGTAGTATCCGGCTTCGTGGAGAAAAGAACTATTGAACCCCATGGTGATGTGCTAGGTTTGATAAAACCCTTACCCTCAAGGTTTTCAAGTTTCATTTTTGAGTTCATATAGCTTGGTATGTTCCATCCTATAAGGATTAATAGACACTAGTGTCGTACCTGGAACTAGCTCAATAGTGAACTCTACATCCCTCATGGGAGGTAAGACTGAGAAATCATTTGGGAATATATCCCTTAAATGATACACAATGGGAGGGAAGTTTACTGGTTGCACTCCCCGATTTCTCATGAAGATACTTTCTAATTGAGCTTTCAATATTCCCTTTCATGTATATTTAAGTCCAACTCGATCTACCTGCATATCTCATTCTACATTGTGGAGATATGTGTCACCCTCAGGGGATGTGAAGGACACTTTACAGTGATAGAAATCCAATTGGGTATGATATGGAGTGAGCCAATTATTACCATGAATGAAGTTTATCCTAGACATATCGAGGATATAAAAATTCCAATGTGAAAAGTCCCCGCCCAACATAAGGGAGAACTCTTGGAATTGGTGTATTCCCTTGGTCTTGAACCCCAGTGGAGTGTTGATTGACATGATGCTGCAAAGGTTCTCGATTATAAAACCATGTCTCTCAATAACAGAAAAAGATAAAAAAGGAATGAAATGAACTTGTATAAAAATGGGTAGAAACTAAAGTAGAGGCTTCTAGAATAGTATATTTAACCATAGATGGTCTTGAAATTTGTTTCTCTAGAACTGGTTGCACTATAATCATATGTCCTAAACCACAACCCTAAGATTTTACATGACTAACTTAAGCATGTCCGCTCTAATGATGCTGATATTTTGAATCATGATTTCATTAACCATGGAATCCAACATTACCTCAGCCTAATCGGACTGGGGAAAAAACGTCCCGACGTTTTTGGAGTCGTGGATCTCATACTTGATAAAGGTGATGGTAGATATCCTCTTCTACTATGGGCTGATGAGAATGAATGGAAGAAACACTAAAGGTGACCCATCTTTCTGAAATCTTAGCACTCCATTGGGTTCCTTGTTCATTGGAGCTTCTTATTTTTGATTCTTACATACTAATAACATGCGATTGTGATGTCATTACATGTCATCTCGATATAAGTTTCCCCAACATGAACCCTAGAAGAGGTACTTTCTACGGCTTGAAGAACTATCACCCAATTGTGGAACTGAACCACCCCAGCTCATAGGTTTTTCATTTCTAATATTTCATTCTAAAATTAAGGCCAGATTCATGATCTTTGTAATATTTTTCAAACAAATGATGTTCACCTATGAGTGGATGGTTTATCTGAGTCCATCCACAGAGTGTCTCATAGTAGTTTGTGTGTCACTGGTTAGAGATGGAGAAAAACACTAATTCTATATGAAACAATTAGAATAATATAACACTATCAAAGTTCCTTACTGAAGATGTAATAATTCCCTGGAACGATCATTTATCAGATTATGTACAATGAATTCATCACAAAAATCTATTTGGATGTTTGCCCAAACCATGTCTCTGGTCTGCTATGCCTGAGAAATGACATCCCACCGACTCTTAGCAGAGTCACGAATCATGTAGACTAAAAGTTTGACACTCTTATCTAGAAGCTTCTCAAGATGCTTGATGATAGAATTTAGGGATTATATCCATGAATCTCTAGCATGTAGACCACCATTCCCCATGAAGGTGGGTAAGTGCTATTGTAGGAAGCCATGTGTACAATCTCCCATAGACGGGGTAGGTCTAGGAACATTATGAAAAGACTGCATAAACCAGAGGAGACTATCCCTAAACTGATCTTCATGTCCCATCAAAAGATTACAAGGAAGTGGCACCCCGGGGGGGGGGGTACCACAGGTGGTACAATATCTAACACTATAGGAGGCACTACAAGAGGGACCTCTGGTGGTTTAGGACCGATAATCTCTAGAATATTCTCATCACCAATCTCCTAAGGTACAACAAAACGACGTCACAATGTCATTGTTCTACAATATCCAAAAACAATCCTTTAGACATAACTTATAGTAGAGGAAGAAGATAGGTAATTGTAAAATAAAGAGGGTAGGTACATAGACTTCCTCTATGAATTACACAACTGGTATCCTACACTAAGAGTTGGGTCTAGGTAACGAAGGGAAAACATAGAAAGATAACTGAAATATGGCATACCACCTATTTCCCAGGTTAAGCCATGTTAACATCTATAAACTAACAAAACATTATATTTAACAAAAAGGAACTTCTAATTTTTACAACTAGGCACAACATGACTCACATGAAAATAGGCAGATGCATACTGAAAGTAGATATGGGATGGTAGTATGCCTATCATTTTAATCCCAATGGTGCCTAATATGATGCATGTAAATGCATTTACCTCAGATCATCAATATCTAATGGTAAAACCCATTATCTTAATAATAAAAATATAAATAACAATACAAAACAAGTGTTCTACCCAAAGGTGAAATCATATCAACAATAATTGGTATAATCAATAACTGCAACACCAACCCAAGAATTTGGGATTCCCTTGTACTTGGGTCAGCTACTTCCAAAAATATGGTATGTTCCAAATCCCTATATCATATTTTTCTATCTATTCCTAATAGTATGAAAAAAGTAAAAGTACCCTTTGATACATCTTTGTAATGGCCCCATACCGGGATCCAGTAGAAGGGTGCTCCGAGCAGGGTTAGCCACATGACCTCAAGAACATCTCCACAAACACCAGAGGTTGTTGACTAAAAATGAGGGCCTTTGTAACATGTTTGAGGGGGAGACTATTACCATATAGGTAATAGGTAATATAATGATGAAGAAACACAACTTATTAGAATTAGTGGAAGTATATAAGTAAACAAACTATAATAGAAGAAAATAATTACTTCCAACTGATTAAATAATATGTGAAGAAGTTTATAAATTAAATAGATACATAATGATGTCAAACTATGTTGTCTCTACTAATGTAAACGTATGGAAAATAGGAATAAAATCATGCAATAAAAGATGTAATGAAAATGATGCAAAGTGAAACAAGTTCATCTCAAGCAAGGGGCCAGATCTCTACACCCAATCTCTATCTTAAGTAGTAAGCAACACTCAAACACTAGAAGCAGCATTCTTCCCATTATCCACACCTATGAGCATAAAGTATAATCGATTAACAAATGGAGCTTGAGTAGGAAATGAGACAATATATGAGTAGGTTGATACCAACAGTGAATAAACCATTCTATTTGATGTTGTAAACAAAATAAGTGTGCTAATATATGATAAATGCATGAAATTAAATATACCAAATAAAATTATTATAACTTGGTCTGGGTTTTCAATGGTACCGTTCCATACCACCTACTTCGTACTTATCAAGAAATCAAAATAAAGTACTTGTAATAAGTATGATGCATATATATATATAAAAAGTCTTGAAAAATAGAATCTAGACAAAATTAAAATACCCCCAAGATTATGCTTTAGCTTGGGTCTAATTTATGTGTCAACAATATGTGCTTCAAAGAACTATAAAAGTATCACAATTCATGTAACAGCCATATATTTTATGATAAGTATATATATTTTTTATGTCTTATGTTATACGCAACATCAAAGGAATCTTTCATTACACACAACACTAGCTTGGCTTGCTTTACACACAATCACGACCTTCCGTGATAGCGTGTGTTGTATGCAATACCGAGTTTCACTAAACTATGATTGATATTAAAATATTATAAAAACTAGCCGTTATGAATAGTAATACCCACTTTTTTAAATTTTATTAATTTTATTTTTCAAAATGGACTTCATTTTTTGATTTGGAATATCGAAATTAGCCTAGGGTTATATTTTGGTATTTTTCTAAAAACATTCAACTTTTGATTACTAGTGATAACACTAGGTTATTACTTAAAAACCGACTTTCTATTTAAATAATTATTTATTTTATTTAAATTTATTTTAGGTAAAAATTGAAACATAATTCCTATATAAGTTCAACGTAATCATTGGAGTCATTTGATAATAATTTTAGAAATATAAAATTTTTATTGAACTTTTCACCGTCTTTTACCCACCTCCTAGGAGAATTTGCAAATTTACATAAAAGGTAATTTTACCGCTTCTGTGAGTGGAATTTCAAAAAACGGAGAGACACGGTTAATATCTAGGAGTAAAATGTGGTTCAATAAGATAAAAATAATTATTTGTGAATAGTAACTTTTTACTTTTATTTACCACGTTTAGAAGTAAATAGGGTAATTAAGGGTAAAAATGATATTATTATTACCCTAACACATGTCCTAATTATATTGGATAAAGTTTAATTCGACAAAAAACAACCTTAGGAATAAAATATAACCATTTAGGTCCACTTGAATTAGATTAGGACATTTATTATTATTTTATTTAAAAAGTGTTAAAATAGTTAAAATCAAGTTTTAATAACTAAAAACATTTTTAATGGTGTATTATACATAAGATAATTTCAACTATTAATATTCATTAGAATGATAAATTGGTTTCCTACATAATTTTATTTTATTTATAATTTTTAGACCTTAAATAATTTAATTTATCTATGACACAATGATGATGCGTTATTAACCTTATTAATGAAATATTAACATAATTGATGTTATAAATACATATATAAATGTAATTTGTGATCTTATATGAATTACACTAATTTTATTGGTTAATATAAAATGTTATTATTGATTTAATAAACTTATTTCTAACTAATCATGCTGTTATGAGTTTCCAAAAAATCAATTACCAAATAGTTCGAAAATTGACATAAAATAGTTTTAAAAAAAAATATTATATTGTTAATTTTTATTATATTCCTAAAAATCTATGGTTCGGAAAAATGACTTAGATATGGTTATATATATATTATTATTGAACCACATGGGGTTCTTTTGGATTTTTATAGTAATCTTATTAACAATATAGTATAAGAAAAGAAGAAGGCACAGTAAAAGTTTAATTATTTAACATAGTGTTAAATCTAAATGATAAGGTAAAAATATTATCCTAAAAATGCCTAAAAGCTATTGGTTGAGCGTATTTAAACCCATCACCACATAAGATTCTAAATACATCAATTTGGTGCTATTATAAACCGAATATGACTTTATTATAAAATAATATTTTAAGTTTTTCCTAAGGTGCCGCTCTCCTCCCTTATAAAAGGGAACCTACTCCCTCTCCTCCTCACACCATTTTGATCATTCAGGCTCATCCAAACCCTACCCATTTCCCTTATCAACTTCCCTATAAACATAATAGAGGTAATGGTCTTCTTCAAAGACCATGTTTTAGTTCCCTAAGATGAGGTTTCAAAGAGGAGTGTCAAAGAAGAGGTAATATCCGTTACTGATTCTTTCACGTTTACTTCTTCTCCTACTTCCTCTTCATTAGTTATTTCATTATGAAGTAATAACATTAGTATCAAAAATATACTGCTATGTTATTATAAATATGAAACAACCCTATTTCACCTTCTATCCATCCTATGGAAAATGAAATCACCGCGCGTGCATACGTGCGGAATACCGTCTCCACGCCGGGGTGTAATCTATTTTCCACCACCACCGTACTTGGATGGGTATAATGGTATAAAGAATAAAAATATATGATTATTTTAATGTGATATTGATTCTGAAATATTATACATACACTTCAATACAAATCCATGATCATGGGAACTATATTATCGCTCGTGTGTACGTACGACATACCGTCTCCGTGATGTGATGTGACTTGTTCTACATGATATTCATTTTATAATTATTATATAAATGAAATGAAAGAATAAATATGATATATATTACACTAATACCATTTTTGAAATGAGGTATCTATAACCTAAAAATAAGAATAATAATTTATTCGACAATACATGAATTAGAACATAAAGCAATGAACACTCGAATAACAAGTAGCAATGAAATATTACCAATAATAAGATAAGAATATGACCATATATGATATCATATCAATGAATATGATTCTTTAGTAAGTAAATCATATTATTTTAATCATTAAACAAGAGGTTTGGATACGCACAAAGAAAATTGGACTTAAGGTAAGGGGAAATCTTGCAATATCATTTTTATCCAAGATTGTTTATACTTCAGAATTTTCTGGGAAACATTTATCATCCACATACTTTTTCCTCAATATGTAATATTATTGTTATCCTCCTACAATTTTTTAAATCCAATTTTACCCATTGTCGAGTTTTTAGTATAACATATGAAAGGAATCTTTTGTCATATTTAGTATGAGGTACTTTTTGTCTTTTCCAGCCAAAGTACAAGAAATATGTTTTTTAACTTATACAGCATAAATAGATTATTATGATTTCATAGAAATTTTTTTCCCTAAATCACCTTTCACATGTTTCAAGATTATTTTTAATCAACTTCTTTTAGTTTAAAATTTTATGACATGATGAGAAAGGAAAAATATTTTTGAAGTAGAAAATATATTTTCCTCAAGAATGGATTTCAAGCATTTTATAAAAATTATTTTCCATATAAGATAATATAGGGTTCTGTTTCTATCCCTATTTTTACATTTATTTGATTATGTTATTATGGAATTAATTTTATGATTTCCTTTTATCTTATATGGATTATGGTAGATGGCATGATGTTTAATAATCCCATTTTTATTACGTGGGTTATGTTATGATATATGATTTATGATTTTGTGGAACACATAAGGATGTTTTCATTATGAGATTGGTGGGACCTATATCTCCCTCCAATGAATTGGGTAAATAGTTCTATCTCATGAGATATACATGGCTGGAACAGCAAGATAATCCAATTCAGTGATACAGGACTGGAATGATGAGTGAACTCAGTTCAGTAATGGACTTTGTCCACTATGATGGTCTTGGCAATGAGCCTTGACTATTATGAAATTATTTTCTATGATTATGTGTGTATTCCACAAATTTACATGTTTTATGTTATGATTATTGGGATTACATTTCACTACTATGATGTATCCAATGTTATTATATTATGATCTATTTTGCAGGTTAATATTTTCAAAATGTTATGTTCTTATGAATAGGATATGATTGATATTTCTTTTGTTTACCCTTACTGAGAATTTGAGCTCACCATATTTTATGTTTTCTTTTCCCCAGGTCAGGAAGAAGGGTATTAAGTAGGATATGTCAAAAGGTACTCTAGATATGATATAACAAATGGGAGACAATGTAGATGATTTATGAACTAGTTGTTTATGTTTCCTAGTTTCTAAAACACTATACCTATATGGTCCTATAATGGTTTTGTTATATGTTGTAATAAGTATGCTTCAATTATGAAGTAATAACCTTTTATGTAAAGTACAGGTCGTTATAGTTGGTATCTGAGGAAATGTATATTCAGCCATTGGAAACTAGGATGTGAAAGCCTTGGTAATAAATATAAAGATATGTCTAAACATAGAACACAATATTAGTGTTTTAGAAGTGGCCATGAAAAACCCATGATAATAACTTAAGTGTGAAATTTTATTCTTGATGATGTGGTTTTTATGTTATGATTAATGTATCTCACACAATGCTTCTTTGTTTTCGTCAATGGTTGGAACCCAAAGGAACCTTGTTAATGTTGAATGCAATGGGAAATGCAATTAATGTCCCCCGGAGTAACCAAATGATATGGGAGCTGGAATTTAAAATCTTGTAGCCATGCTCACAAAACTTTCTCAAGCTATGAATCATGCCGGACATCCAAACGAGTAAAGGAAGGAGCAACATTCTATTGAATCTTTCTTGAGGAAGTGTCCACCTTCATTCAGTGAGACTTCTGATCCATTAGTGGATGAAAAATGGATAAGTACCACTGAAAAGATATTTTCAGTTCTAAAAAGTTATGAACATGATAAAGTCATCTTAGTAGTATATCATTTGGAAGGAGAAGCTGATCAATGGTGGAATCTTCTTAAGAATACAAGGAAAATTGATGAAATTGAGTCCATAGAATGGGAAGAGTACAAGAATTTATTTTTCAATAAGTACTTCCCTCATATACCTCAAAAAAAGATGGAGAAAGAGTTCCTTGAACTGAAGCAAAAGGATGATGAGTCTATTGGTACCTATGAAGAAAATTTTACAAGACTTGCAAGGTACTCTTCCGAAATTGTTATCCAACCTGAGAGTAAAATCAATTGATTCTTTAGTGGCTTAAAACCAAGTCATCGAAGGGCGTTAGCCATAAGGGACTTCAATAGCTATGAGGAAATTTTTCGATGTGCTCTCAAGGTTGAGATGGAGAGTAGACTGACCCATCAATAATATGGGTTTGATAAGAAGAGGAAAATTGAATTCAAAGGAAAATATAAAGACCACACTGAAAAGAAGATGAGTTTTCCCGTATGCTCAAAGTGTGGAAAAAACCTGGAGGGAATTGTCTTAAAGAGGCAAGTAAATGTTTTAAGTGTGGGAAAGAAGGTCATCAGGCTATTGAATGTAGAAATAATGGGAAGAAGATGGCTAATGATGCAAACAAAGAAAGGGTTATACAGAATGCACCTCCTACACATATATGTTTCAAGTGAAAGGAAATGGGGCATTATTCCAATCAATGCCCTAATCCAAGGGTTGTTGAGAATGATTGACATCAATTAACTCTTAAGGCCAAAGACAACAGAGAGTCACATTCAATTTCTATCGGCGATGTGGAGAATGATAACGAAGTGGTCAAAGGTAAACTTGCCATCCACTATAAAGTAGCAAATGTTTTATTTGATTCTAGATCCACCCACTCTTTTATTTCGGAAGAATTTTCTAAGGGTATCACCATATTACCTCTGTAGTTAGATATTTTGTTAGCTCTGACAACCCCTGATGGCACAAGAGTCGGATCAAAATTTTACAATTCTTCTCTGATTGATGTTTGTGGAAAAGTGATTCCTGTAAATCTTATGATCCTTCCTATAGTGTAATTTGATGTGATACTTGGAATAGATTGGATTTCTTTATATGGAGCTCATATCAATTTCCAAATAAGGGAAATCACATTTAATATTCCCAATCAATCTACTATCATCTATCGATGTAAGGAAGAATATAAACTTCCAGTGGAAATTTTTTCCATCTTAAGGGTCTTGATTCCAATAAATGAAGGCTATTTATCTCAAATGGTTAGAGAGAAACTCGCGATTATGAATATACCCATTGTATGGGAGTTTGATGATGCATTTCTGGAGGCATTTCTATGTCTTCCACCAAATCGTGAAGTTGAGTTTTCAATAGAACTCATACTGGGTGTTATCCCTATTTCAAAGACACCATATAGAATGGCCCCAATTGAGTTGCAGGAATTGAAGAAGAAACTCCAAGAGACTCTTGATAAAAAATTCATACGCCCAAGTGCATCACCTTGGGGAGCACATGTTTTTTTGTGAAGAAGAAAGAAGGATCAATGGGACTCTACATTGATTAGCGAGAACTTAACAAGATCACTATCAAGAACTAATATCCTATACTTCGCATTGATGACTTATTTTACCTACTACACGGAGCTCAATAATTTTCCACGATTGATCTTCGTTCAGGGTATTATTAATTAAGGGTCAAAAAGGAGGATATACCAAAGAAGACTTTTTGTACAAGGTATGGACACTATGAATTTAGAGTGATACAATTTGGTCTTACTAATGCCCCTGATATTTTCATGGATCTGATGAATAGAGTCTTTAGAGACTATCTTGATCAGTTTATGGTAGTCTTTATAGACGATATTATTGTCTATTCAAAGAGAAAGGATGAACATGAATATCAATTGATAATGGTATTAAAGACCCTAATAAAGAAGAAGCATTATGCCAAATTTATCCAGTGTTAATTTTGGCTTCAAAAAGTTTCATTATTGGGTCACATAATCTCAAAAGAGGGGAAATATATGGATCCAGCGAAAACAGTGGTTATTGAAAGATAGTCGAGACCCACGACAGTAACTGATATCCGATGTTTTCTTGGTCTGGATGGATATTATTGAAGTTTTGTGAAATATTTTTCAAGTTTAACTAATCCACTAACCTGGTTGACTCGAAAAGGAGTTATGTTCGTGTGGATGGAGGTGTGTGAAGACAATTTGAAAGAGTTAAAATGATGTTTATCTTGTGAACCTGTGATCACACTGCCATGTTGTGGATAAAGGTTTGTGATCTACAATGATGCATAAAAGAATGGACTGACATGTGTTCTCATGAAAAATGATATGTTGATAGCTTATGCCTCACAACAGTTGAAAATCCATGAGAAAAATTACCCAACTCATGATTTTGAGTTAGCCGTGGTAATATTTGCATTAAAAATATGGAGGGAATATCTTTATGGTAAAAGGTGTGATATTTATACTGATCGTAAATTTTATAGTACATTATCACACAAAAGGATCTGAATATGTGCCAAAGAAGATGGTTGGAGTTGATTAAGGACTACAACTGCTCAATTCATTATCACCGTGGTGATGTAAATAAGGTGGTATATTCATTAAGCCGATAAGACCATGCTAGCTTATCCATGATGAGGATCACAAAAGATCCAAAATTAATGGATTTACAAAGGATGGATCTTGGAATTATAATGGAAGGGGAAAATCATATCTTTCTCAAATGAGTATTCAACCATATATTCATGTGAAGATTAGAGAGTCAAAAGGAGAAGATTTAGAGTTACAAAATAAGGTGAGAAATGTTACTGAATTCAACTATGATTGTGATGAGAGAATTAGGATTAGAAATCGGGTCTGTGTTCCTCCCATCCCAGAATTAAAGAAGGAGCTGCTGGATGAGGCCCATAGTTCTCCATTCTGTATTCATCCTAGAAGCACAAAGATGTATAGGGACATGATAGAGTACTTCTGGTGGGATTTCATGAAAATAGATGTTTCTAAATATGTCTCTCGATGGTTGGTTTGTCAGCAAGTTAAAGCTGAGAGATAGAACTCTGAAGGGATGTTACAACCATTTCCCATACACAAATGGAAATGGGAAAAAATCACTATGGAATTTGTCACCGGAATTCCTAAAACATCCCAAGACAATAATTCTATATGGGTCATAGTTGATCATCTTACGAAGTCGGCACACTTCATTGCTATTACAGAAGATTTCTCTCTGGATCAGCTTACCATGATTTATGTAAAGGAAGTGGTAATATTGCATGGAATACCACCTTCCATTATATCTGATCAGAATCTGAATTTTACCTCGATGTTCTGGAAAAGTCTTCAGCACACTTTAGATACAGACTTGAGTTTCAGCACTACTATTTATCCTCAGACAGACGATCAAACTAAGAGAAAAATTTAAACTCTAAAAGACATGTTGAGAGCTTTCTCTATGGATTTCAAAGGTTGTTGGGATAAACCCCTACCTTTGGTGGAATTTTCTTATAACAATAACTTTCACGATAGAATTCAGATGGCTCCTTATGATTCTCTCTATGGAAAGAAATTCCGAAATCCAAATTGCTGAGATTAAGTTGGGGAAAGAAAGCTATTAGGACCTGATCTTGTTGATGAGATGGCAGAAAAGGTCAGATCTATTCAACAACACATAAGAGAAGATCAGAGTCGACAAAAAAGTTATGCCGACAACCGAAAAAAAGTCCTAAAGTTTGAAGTGGGTGATAAATTGTTCTTACGAATATCTCCTTGGAAGAGAGTAATGAGATTTGTAAAGAAGGGAAAGTTGAGCCCTAGGTATATCGGTCCATTCGAAATACTGTGTCGTGTTGGGAAGGTAGCTTACCAATTGGTGCTTCCACCAAATCTCTCTCAAGTTCACGATGTGTTCCATGTATCTCTCCTGAGAAAGTACATACCTGATCCTTCAAATGTACTAAGCTCAGAAGTTGTATCGCTGGAGCAAGATATTTCTTACTAAGAACAGCCGATAGTGATTCTAGATCATATATAAAAAGTTCTACGGAACAAGACCACTCGCTTGATAAAAGTTTTATGGGGAAACCACCAATTAGAAGAAGCTACATGGGAGCTTGAGGATATGATTATAGAGAGGTATCCTCATCAGTTTGTTACAAAGTGATGAATTTCGAGAGACAAATTCATTTTAAGGGGGGTAGAATGTAACACCCAGATATTTTATGAGAAGTATATATTTTTTTTATTTCTTATTTTATACGCAACATCAATGGAATCTTTCCTTAAACACAACACTAGCTTGTCTTTCGTTACATGCAATCACGACCTTCCACAATAGCATGTGTCGTACGCAATACCGAGTTTCACTAAAGGATGATATTCTATTAAAATATTATATAAAACAGCCGTTATGAATAGTAATACACACTTTTTTATACTATATAAATTTTATCTTTCAAAATTGATTACATTTTTGGATTCAGAATATCGAAATTAGCCTAGGGTGAAATTTTTGAATTTTTCTGAATACTTTCAAATTTTGATGAATAGTGCAAACACTGGGTTTCTATTTAAAACCCGACTTTTTATGTAAATAATTATTTATTTCATTTAAATTTATTTTAGATAAAAATTTATACATAATACCTATATAGGTTCAATGTAATTCATTGGAGACATTTTATAATAATTTTAGATATATAAAAAATTTATTGAACTTTTCACTGTCTTTTTCCCACCTCCTACATGAATTTGAATCTTTACATAAAACTTAATTTTTCCACTTCTGTGAGTGTAATTTTGAAAATCTGAAAGATACAATAAATATCATGGTGTTAAATGTGGTTAGATAAGATAAAAATAATTTTTGGTGAATACTAACTTTTTACTTTTATTTACCATGGATAAAAGTAAATAGGGTAATTAAGGGTAAAAATGATATTATTATTACCCTAACACATATTCTAATTCTATTGGATAAGTTTAATTCGACCAAAAACAACTTTTGGGAGAAAATATGACCATTTAGGTCCACTTGGATTAGATTAGGATATTTATTATTATTTAATTTAAAGAAGTGTTAAAATAGTTAAAATCAAAATTTAATAAATAAAAACATTTTTAATGTAGGGTTATAAATTATATAATTTGGACTATAAATATTAAATATAAATATATATAGATTTCCTACATAATGTTATTTTATTTATAATTTTTAGAAAATATATAACTTAATTTATTTATGACACAATGATGATGTTGTAATTACCATATTAATGAATTATTAACATAATTGATGTTATAAATACCCAGATAAATGTAATTTCAGACTTATTATGAAATAAAATAATTTTATAGTTTATTATGACATGTTATTATTGATTTAATAAACTTTTTTCAAACTAATAATTCTGTTATGATTTTAAAAAAAAAACCAATTACCAAATAGTTTAAAAATTAACATTAAATAGTTTCTAAAACAAATATTATATTATTAATTTTTATTCTATTCCAAAAAATATATGGTTCAGCCAAATGACATAGATAATGATATATATATTAATATTGAACCACTTGGGGTTCTTTTGGAATGTTATAGTAATTATATTAAATATATAGTATAAGAAAACAAGAATACATTGTAAAAGATAAATTATTTAACTTAGAGTTAAATCTTAATGATAAGGTTAAAATTGTATCCTAATCTAGGATAAAACCTATTGGTTGAGAGGATTTAGACCCATCCCCTCATCAGTGTCTAAATAAATCAATTTTGAGATATTATAAATTGAATATGACTTTATTATAAAATAATATTTTATGTTTTTTCCTAAGGTGCCTCTCTCCTCCCTTATAAAAGGGAACCTCCTTCCTCTCCTACTCACACCATTTTGAGCCTTTATGATTGGCCAGACCCTATCCATTACCCTTATCAACTTCCTTAGAAACATACTAGAAGTCCTGGTCTTTTTCAAAGACCAAATTTTAGTTCCCTAAGAGGAGGTTTCAAAGAGGCGTGTCGAAGAAGAGTTAATATCTGTTACTGATTCTTTCAAATTTACTTCTTCTCCTAGTTCCTCTTATTTAGTTGTTTCATTGTGAAGTAATAACATCAGTATCACTCATATACTGATATGTTATTATAAATATGAAACAACCCAATTTCACCTTCTATCCATCTTATGGAAAACAAAATCATCGTGTGTGTGTACGTGCGAAATACCTTCTCCACGTCATGGGGTAATCTGTTTTCCACCACCACCTTACTTGGATGGGTATAATGGATTAAAGAATAACTATATATGATTATTATTAAGTGATATTTATTCTGAAATATTATACATACACTTAAATACAATTCGACGATCATGGGAACGATATCATCGCTCGTGCGTACGTACGACCTACCGTCTCCACGATGTGATGTGACTCGTTCTACATGATCTTCATTGAATAATGATTATTTAAATGAATTGAATGAATTTAATGAATAAATATGATATATATTACACGAATACCATTATGTAAATGAGGTATCTATAACCTCAAAAGAAGAATAAGAATTTATTTGACAAAACATGCATAAGAACATAAAGTAACGAACACCCGAATAAGAAGTTGCAATGAAATGTTACTTATAAGAAGATAAGAATATGACCATATATGATATCATAAAAATGAATATGATTCTGTAATAATTCAATGACATTACTTAAATCATTATATAGGAGGATCAGATACACACAAATAAAATCAGACCTAAGGTAAGGGAAAATCTCGCAATCTCATTTTTATCCGAGATTGTTTAAACTTCAGAATTTACTGGGGAATATTTATCTTCCTCATCCATGTTTCCTAAATATGTATTATTATTTATATCCTCCTACAATTTATTAAATCCAATTTTACCAATTGGTTAGTTTTTAGTAAAAGTTATGAAAGGAATCTTTTGTCATTTTTAGTACGAGGTACTTTTTGACTTTTCCGGCCAATGAACAAGAATAACGTTTTTTAACTTATACAGCATGAATGGATTTTTATGATTTTATAAAATATTATATACATGAATATTCCTTTAAAAAATTTCCAAATTTACTTTTAATCAACTTATTTTTTGTGTAAAATTTCATGACATGGTAAAAAAAGAAAAATATTTTTGTAGTAGAAATGATATTTTCCTCAAGAATTGAGTTCAAGGGTTTTATCAAAATTATTTTCCATCTCAGATAATATAGGGTTATTTGTTTATCCTTATTTTTACATTGATTTTTTTATGTTATGATGGAATTAATTTTATGATGTCCTTTTATCTTATATGGATTATGTTATTATGGAATGATGTTTAAGAATCCCACTTTTATTACATGGGTTATTCTATGATATATGATTTATGATTTTGTGGCACACATAAGAATGGATTCATTATGAGATGGGAGGGACCTATATCTCCCTCCAATGCATTGGGTAAATATTTATATCACATGAGATAGACAAGGCTGGAATGACAAGTTAATCTAGTTCAGTGATACAGGACTGGAACAAGGAGTGAACTCGGTTCAGTAATGGACTTTGTTCACTATGATGGTCTTGTCAATGAGCCTTGACTAATATGAAATTATTTTCTATTATTATGTGATTATGCCACAAAGTTTCATGTTTTATGTTATGATTATTGGGATTATATTTCACTACTATGATTTATCCGATGTTACAATATTATGATCTCTTTTACAGGATAAGATTTTCAAAATGTTATGTTCTTATGAATATGATATGATTGATATTTTTTTTTGTATACCCATACTGAGAATTTGAGCTCACCCTTTTTTATTTTTTCTTTTCCCCAGGTCAGGAAGAAGGTATTAAGCAAGATATGCCAAAAGAGACTCTAGATATGATGATATAAACGGGAGACAATTGAGATGATTTATGCACCAATTGTTTATGTTTCCCAGTTTCTAAAGACACTACACCTATACGGTCCTATAATGGTTTTGTTATAAGTTTTAATACATATTCATCAATTCTTATTTAATAACCATGTATGTAATGTACGAGTCATTATAATTCCCATGTAACCTAATGTATCATCAAATAAAACCTTCCACGCATTATCTTCCTCGAATGGACCAAATGAATTCTTTTTTTATTGATTTTTTATAACCAATCCCCCTTTCAAGGAATGATGGGAACTCATACAAGTCCCGTAGATTTGGTGATTACATGACCTATAGATATTTGTGAAATATATAGACTATAACTATATGGATCTACTCCTCTCCTGCTTTTTCCTCAGGATGTTAGCTCTCCACCTTCACATTTCTTGTTTAGCTAGGATTCTCATGCCTGAACAGGCTGGTCCTGATGGAATTATCATACCCTCTCTTTCTGACAATCCTCATAGATTCTGCTCTGGTGAATCCACCTGCTCGGAATATTTATCTGGTGTCTACTTCTTATAGAGTATTTCTAGTTATGAGGCACAATTTCAAGTGGAATGAAGGCCATGAGGTGGACACAAGGCTTTGATGTGGCCTAAAGGCCTTGAGGTGTCCTGAAAGCCTTACTAGCCCGAAGGACATAGGGTTCCAGAAGTCCGTAAAGGAAATGAGGCCCAAAATAGTGGCTCAAAAGTCCAAATTGATGAATAGTTCTTGAAATTACATTACCTAACTGTGCCTACTACAGTGCCTGCTATAGTTCAATCTACAAACCCTACTAAAGTACTACTATAGTAACCCCGAAATTATGTATCTGCCTAGTTTTGAACTCGAGTCTCTTGGATGTACATGCTGAGTCCTCACCAATTGGACTGAGCCCATCCTGAAGGTATCATTACATTACATTCTTCCATTTATTCAATACAACTGATCCCATCAATGTTACTCTGTTGGAAGACCATGTATTACATGAGGCAAGGTTTTATCAAGAGTTTTTCCCAATTATCATTCATCAGGGGTCAAGTATCACCCAAAGCATGGCATTGTAACTTTTCCAACAGGTTTATCCTCTACAGTCTCCTAGGGAATCTGTATCACTCATGAATATATAGAAACATAGGGAAACCATCGTCTAGAAAATCCTAATACATCACCTCCCTAGCATAATCTGTAACCAATAAGGAATTAATAGTCCATGTTTGGTCATTAATACAGAACCCATGTTGTCTTGATGCCCAGAATTTAATTATATTTTAAATTAGTAGATATCACAGAGTTTGCATTTAAAATTTCAAAAAAAAACAATTTAACAACGAAATCCACATACGTTTTTGTCATTCAAGATAAACAGTTATATCCAAAACCCTTTATTAGATAAAAAATAAAACTAACTTTTCTCATCATTAAATTCATAACACTGTAAGTATTTAAACATGGAAATCATCAGGCATAAAAAATTACAAAACCCCAAGATTCTTGGTTCATAACTATCCTGAATAATTTATTTAATTATAATCTCAACTAGGAGGGGTCGGACAATTTATGAAATTAATAAAACTCATTATTTAAGGCTAACATAAAATAGACCAATTTCCTCTCCACACCAAAAGGGGTATCAAACGACATTGAAACAATTTAAAAAAGCTAGTTTATCTAAAAAAATGGTGAAATAGACAAGCCAAGTAGTTTAATTAAATTATTATAGGTATAATTGAACATCATCGGTAGTCACCAAGATGTGGTACTACATGCAATTTAAAAAATACAACAAAACAATGGTAAAGAGTGTAGACTCTCAAGCTCATAACCATAGAGGATCTTATGATACCTGATGATCTTTTAATTCTCCAAAAATGGAAGACAAAAAATATGATTTTAGACAAACAACTTTTTTTTAAAAAAATCTCCACATAACATTACACGATCGATAGTTGATGAGATCCAATGATTCTTAGTATGAAACGTCTTAATTACTAAGATCATTACTATGCACCTAACAGTGATGAAAACGGAGGAGGAATGGAGTCACAACAAGCATCCAAAGGAGGATAGGTGGAGGGGGTTCTCCAAAAGGGGGTGCTACAGGGTGAGACACAACACATATGAAGAGAGGGAGAGAAAAAAATAAATATTGAGTAAAAAATATTGTAATGAATAGAGAAAATAAAAATTAGTAAAATAAATAAGAATAGAAAAAGGAAATAAGTAAAAATGAAATAAAATAAAAGGGAACGAAAAGAAAAATAATTAAAAAAATAAAAATGAGATAATTCCCATTTTAATTATTTAAAAATTTCTCTTAACCCCCTTCTTATTTTATTTAAAAAAATTATCCATTTTTAATTTTTTTTAATTTCCTTCAATGTTTCTTTTTATTCCTTTTTAATTCATTTTAATTATTTTAAACCCCAAAGCTATGCTAGTGCACGATGTACTATTTTACATAAAACCTATAAAATTATTTAAATAATATTAATAGTTTCATGGGACCTGCAAGAGGGTGCACAGTCGCACAACTGTGGTCAAATTATGGATTTGGACTAAAACTTTAAACGGTCTGTAATTTGATTAAAGTCAGGATGTTACACATCAATAATACTATAGAAAATGATGATATAGATTATATGGCGTGGGAACAGTTAAGGAATATATATTTCTCTAAGTATTTTCCTATGAATCATCACAAAAAAATGGACGTGGAATTCTTGGAATTGAAGATAAAAAAGATTAAACTATTAGATAATATGATGAAAATTTTATAAGACTCATGGGGCCTACCTCTGATTTCATCTCTGATACTGATAGAAAATACTATCACTTATTTACCATCTTAAATACGAGTGTTTGAATGGTGTTGTACAAAAGATACCTTGGAAGCGAGGAATATATTTTTTATGTTCTCTTAAGGTAGATATGGAAATAGGAAACTCTAAATATTCTAGTAAAAGGAAAATTTGATTATAATGGAAGAATCAATTATTAAAAATATAGTGGTAATTAAGCCTAATTTTCAATGTGAAATACATTTTGGAAAAAACACCTCATGTAATTGCCTCAATAGATTAGGGAACCATTTTAACTACAGTAAAATTTTACAACAAGCCTATAACTATTTAACTAAGGATAAAAGGATGATTAATGAAACATAAGAAAATAATGTCTTTAATAATGATTTTCCTCCACTATAATGCTTCAAGTGAAAATATTTTCAACATTATTCAAATCAATTTCCCAACCCTAGAGATAATGAAAATAATAGACCCTGAAAACCTCCCAACATTATGGAATATGGACAGGCATTATCAATCACTGTAGTTGAGGTAGATCATGACAATTAAGTGATGTGAGGTATACTTGATCTCTTTTCATGATCTTCTAACACAATATTTGATTCTGGATTATTTCATTCTTTATATCATTAAATGTTTTTAAGAAGGAAGAACCATCACCCTAAGAAAAGGATATTTAACTATTATTGAAATCCTATAGTAGACCAATGATCACATCCAAGATTTATAAATATTCCAAGATTTATATTTGAGGGAGGATAATTCTTGAATATTTAATTCTTCTTCCATTGATTAATTTTGACATAATATTGGGTATGGATTGGATTTACCTACCTAATGAACATATCAACATCTGGGATAACAAATTCTCATTTTATATCCCAAGTCGTCATATTACGATGAATCAATGAAAGGATTATTATGAACATAATATGAAAGGAAATTAGATAATGTGGGTTATGATAACTAATAACGAGGGATTATTAACTCAAATGATCAGAGAGGAATTCAAATTTTATGACATTCCTAATGTATGAAAATATACTGATGTAGTTATGGATAAACATTTTGGTCTTCCCCTAGAGTGTGAGTCTAAGTTTTTAATAAAACAAATTCTTGGATTTATGCCGATCATAAAGAGTCTATAATGTGTTTCTCTCATTGAATTATAGGAGTTGATTAACAAAATGAAGTATAATTTATACAATGATTTTATACAACTTAGTTCTTAACTATGGGATGTTCCAATCCTCAATTTCAAAAAAAGAATGGATCAGTGTGTCATTTCACTGATTATCATGAACTTAATAAAATCATGATCAAGAACAAGTAATCCATACTATGTATCAACAATCTATTGAATCAATCCAAAGGATCTCTATACTTATCAATTATTAATCTTTTATCATGATTACATTAGTTAAGGGAAAATTATAGGATATATCTATGTAAAAAAAATTATGAGGTATGGACATAATGAATTTATAGTGATTTAATTTGTACTTAAAAATTCACCCATTATCATTTGGATCTAATGAATATAATCATTAAAGGATAAATTTATCAATTTATGGCAATATTGATTGATTATATTATTATATATTCATAAAGAAATAAATGTAATGAATAATTATAACTTCACGGTCCTGGGTGCTACCTAGAGGTGCCCCGTACCTGGTTTGCCACATGGACTTAAGTGTATTTCCCAAAATTCTAGAGTATACAGACTAATTGTGAGGTCCATGTGTGTGATAGTGGGGAAACTATGTCCTCATTGGTGGAGTAATGTGGTGTAATTAAATAGATAACAATAGAGGAAGTAGTTACAATACCACAAAATAGTAACTTTAGATGACTGAGTGTAAATAAAAAACATAAGAACATATATAAATGATGCATGATACATAAGTCTGGTAATGTAGCCAAACAAGTAATAATAATAAAAATATATTACTAAAACAAAGTACACCGAAAAAAATGTAAAAAAATTCAATAGAATCAGAAGCCTCAGCATGGTCGCATGCTTTCCAGCTCTACAAAAATCAAGTTCCTAAAGTAGAAGTGTGATTTCCATTATCTATATCTGCGATAATATAATATGTTTGGGCCCAGAATCATGACCCAAATAGGGTGTGACATGAATCCCTATAGACAATCACCCAATGGTTTGTTTCTAATAGTCAGTGAATATATATTATAGGCAATAAAAAAATGAAGCAATAAACATGGAAGTAATCAAAAGTAAACAATCCTGATGTTTCAATTTCATTCATTTACATTCATCAATTATTCAACAAAACCAAAAAAAAGCAACCCTATGGGATGTTCTCATAGCCGACCCACTTTGTTTCAAACAATCAGTCTCATGTAACCCACTAGGTATGTTCTCTGAGCATAACCCATAGGGTTCAACTTATACAAGGATACAATGACCTCCTGGGTAGCTCACATGGTCTAACAACATTGGTCTCATGAAAAAAGAGACTCTATGAGAAATTACTCACTAGAAATTCCACCCTATAGTCTTTTAACGAAAAACTATAGACACTATGGGGAATTACTCAACTAAAATTCCTCTTTTGGTCTTGTAATGGTAACTGTTGAATCTCTGAGGGAGTATTTATTTCAATCCCCCCTATGGTGTCACAATGTGATAAATGAAACAGATACTCTGGGGAATCCCTCAATGTTAATTCCAACTGTGGTCTTACTACACCAAGTTCCCACATCCCTGTGTAAAGAAATTGTGCACAAATGATTTTCAGCCACCAATGTAAACCTAAAAGTAATAATTGTCTAAATATCATCAAGTCATATTATAGAATCATAATAATTCACTCCATCCTAACAATAATAGGCATGGAAATCATAATATCATTACAGGAAAAACTAGGCCCAATGGCCAATATCAGTTTAAAGATTGTAAAATACATCCATGGCTTGGAAAAATAACCTTATCTACAAACAAGAGACCAAAATCAAGAAAACTAGAATAGGATGCATCAATGATGTTAAAATACCTAAACAAACAATACCTCAATCTAGGGTATTGGGAACTTTTGCACATAAAATTCAATGACTGACTATGGAAGGGCACAAACCACCTACCTCGACATTTTATGATCGATATACTTTGGTTTCATACATTTAATTAGCCGAGAATGATGTGGATATACCAAACCGTCTAAAATATTCAACCAAGTACAACTCACAAAAGAGGAGATATCAAGGAACGAGGCTCTAGAAGAAGGAATAAATCATTGTGGAGATTCCATTACAATCAGCAGTGGATGATTTGGAGAACGGATGGCAGGTCTAGGGCTCGGTGAAGATTCGCAGTCTTGGTCGCTCCTAGATGAAACAAGCCATGAAGAAGTGATTTCTGTGAATTAGACAGGATTCCAGTCCAATTTAACAATTAAAAAGTCAAGTACATGGTGTGTTGATTTAATTTACAAGCTGTGTATTTGCATTAACCAGCCCCCGCTTTAGGCGGTCTCCAGATCACCTCAAACGACCATGTACTCAGCCATTACAAAACCATTACACAGTCACCCACGACAACCGGGTACATAGCGTGTACTCTAAAGTACACAGCATGTAGTCCATAAACATCCAAATTCCTATCTTTTACTTAAAAACACCAGGAATGAAAACTCATACCAGAAAAGAAGGTTTCAGTTCTTACAAACATCCCCACTTATGGAAAATTTTCCCTGAATTTCCCTTGCAAGGTAGCATAGAAGATGAATCCTTGAACAACTCTAGCCATTACGATTGTCTATCGGCCTCCCTCTCTGAAATATCATATTGTACCGGCCCGTGATTCCATAGCAGTCATACAAGAGGAACAGACTGGCCATGGAGAACCTTCACACTACGATCAACAATCCGGATTGGATGCTCCAATAATGATGTGTCCTCCTCCAACTCAACCTCCTCGGGTTGGATAACATGAGATGGGTCTAAGAAGAAACATAATAGCTATGAATCATGGAAAACTTCATGCATAGCTCAGTACCTCTAAGGTAACTGGAACCGATAGGCTGGTAGTCTAAATCTCTCCAAAACATCAAACAGTCCCACATATATCGGCCAAATATTTCCATATCACCTAATCCTCCACTATCCCAACCTCAGTTTAACGCATAGGTGTACTAGATCTCCGACCTAAAACTCTATAGGTTATCTTCATAGATCAGTATAAGACGTCTGTCGTGACTATATAGTACCCATCGTCTTCTGAATCAACTCTATCTACTCTGTAGTCTCTTGGACAAGGCGAGGTCCCAACATTGATTTCTTTCCTACCTCCAGGCAACATAAGGGTGATCATAATGGCTTACCATACAAATCCTCATAAGGGTCCATCTGAATAATTGTTTGAAAACTATTATTGTAGGAGAACTCCACAAGAGGTATGTTCTTCTCACAAGATCCTTTAAAATCTTGGATTCATTCTCTAAGCATGTTCTCTAGCACTTGAATAATACACTCGGCCTGGCCATCTATCTAGGGATGGTAAGTTGTACATAGATGTACCCATGTACCCAATTCCCTCTGTAATCCCTTCCAAACCCGAGATGTAAAATGGGCATCCCTATCAGAAATAGTGGAGTGCAAAACTCCATGTAAACATACAATCTCCAGGATGTAGAAGGTATCCTTCATCGGAAAGAATTGAACAACCTTCAAGAGACTGCCAATGGAAATCCATACTATATCCTTCCCTCGAGGCGACCTCGGAAAACCTGTCCCGAAATCTATTTCGACATCATTCCACTTCCACTCAAAAAATGGTTCAATGCTGTAAAACCCCTACAGGTCACTGATGCTCTGCCTTCACCTGCTGACATGTGGGACACCTCATGAAAAAACCATCAACATCCTTCTTTATTCCGTTAAACCAATATTGATGTTGTATATCTCGATGCATCTGGGTGAAACTAGGATGAACTGCCCAAACCGAGAAATTAATGTCCCGCATCAGCTCCTCATGTATTTTTATGAGCACCCAAATGTGCCCATTAAAACACCAGATCTCATCCCCACCTTTGGTCCATCAAGGAATATGGTCCTCCCCTGACACACTCTCCCATATGACTAGGCCTTTAGAATATGATATATACCTCATTCTCAATTGATCAAGTATGGTAGAGGTAATAACCACAGAAGAAAGAAATGTGTGCCCATGTCTATTGTGCACCTCTAAATCCATCTCATAGAACATATGAATAAGCTTACACTCATTTTCAGAATCTTGAACTGCTTTTATATGAGTCCTCATGCTCAATGCATCAGCCACAACATTGCCTTTCCCATGCGTGTAGGCAAGATAAAAATAAAAATACAGAAGGTACTCAACCCACATTTTCTATCTCAAATTCAGATCGCACTGAGTGAAGATATACTTGAGACTTTTTTGGATTGTTAATAACAAAAAATTCTCTCCCAAAAGATATTGTCTCCTACAATATAAATCATGAACAACTATATCCAACTCCAGATCATGCATTGGGTAATTCCTCTTCTGTGGCCTTAACTGCCGAGACCCATACGCGACGATTCCTACCCCCTACATAAGCATAGCTCCTAGCCCAATACCTGATGTATCATAGAAAAAATTATGGCTCATTCCCAACTTTGGAAAATTATTATTGGTGTTGAAGTCAACCACCCTTTTAGATCGTGAAAATCTGACTCACAAAAATCTATCCACAAGTACTTCGCACCCTTCTTAGTCAGGCCCGTCAGTGGCACTGCTATGATTGAAAAGCCCAGCATGGAATTTTTGATGTATCTGACCATCTTTAGAAAAATTTGTACCTCAAAGAAGTTATTCAGTTTCTCCCAAGAAACTACAGCTCTCACTTTCACTAGGTCTACTATTACTACTGTATGTAAGATAACATGACCCAAGAAGTGAATCTGGTCCATCCAAAAGTAGAATTTTGAGATCTTAGCATATAACTAATGCTCTCTTAGTGTACTCAAAATGATCTCAAGATGGGTATGATGGTCATTTCGAGTGTGAAATTATTCAATGATATCATCCATGAAGACTATCATGAAAGAATCCAACTATAGATGAAACACTCGGTTCCTCAGTGCCATGAAAACTGCAGGTGCGCTCGTTAGACCGAATGTCATAACTACATACTCTTATAGATCATACCAGCTATAAAAGACAATAATAGGTTTATCAGATGGTCTAACAAACAAATAATGATAATCAGATCTCAATTCAATCTTCGAGAACACCCGGGCTCCTCGAAGCTAATCAAAGTGATCATCAATCCTCAGAAAGGGATATCAGTTCATGATTGTCAACTAGTTCAAATTCTGATAATCCATAGAATATCGGAGGGTACTATCAACCATCTTTGCAAATAGGATAGGTGAACCCAAAGGAGAAGTACTGGGCCAGATGAAACCCTTTTCTTGCAACTCTTCCAACTGCATCTGGATCTACTGTAACTCTCGTGTAGCCATCCTATAAGGAGGAATGGACACTGGTGATGCTCATGGAAGAATATCGAAAGAAAAGTCCACCTCTTTCTCCAAAGGAAAACCTGAGAAGTCCTCTATAAAGGCATCCCTGAAAAAAATCCACCACTACAGGAAATTCCCACTGTGAAGCCCCCTGGTAATCTAGATATAGACTAGCAATCTGGGCTGTAACTACACCCATCCAAGACGATCGGGTCCTGCTCTGATTTCCTGGACATCCAATTAACCCTTATGTTTAAAGTATCCACCCTATGGTGATGTGAAAATCACCCTACATTGATATAAATAAATAAAAACATGGAAGGGAACAAACCAGTCCATTCTGAGAATGACGTCATAGCCTATCATATCTATGAAATAGGGGTATCATATGAAGTGACACCCACCAACGGCAAGTGGGAACTCCTTGCATTAACGTGCACTAGATGTTCTCTTCCCCAATGGAGTTTCCAGTGAAAAGGCATTAGTAGAAGAAAATAATCAAATCTCAAGGCTCTCAACAATAGAAATAGATATGAAACTATGGGAGTACCTTGTATAAAAAAGTGAAGAAGCTAAAACTAAGGAAACTAAGATTATACATTGAACTGTAGAGGGTATGGGATCATACTCTTACTGGGAATGCTCCACTGCAAAACTCAAGACTATATCATAGCATTGTGACCCTACCTGACCACCCTGAGCTGATCCACCCAGTGGTCATTGAAATCATGCCGATTGGATACCACGACTATGACCTCCACCTCGTCTTGAATGGAAAAAAGAACTCCAGTTCCCAGAAAGATGGGACATTGTTGGTGTTCTTCCTGAATGAGGTATCATAGAAGAACCCATTTCACCAGCTTCCAGTGAGAAAAAATAACAAAACTAAAAATGATGACCCATCTTTCCCCAAGATCGACACTCCACTAGGTATCCCAGTCAATGTGGCCTTGTATTCCCTCCCTTCCAGTAGTAGTTTCATACCACCTGGCTACTTGTAGGTGTATATCACCAAATAATATCTCTACATGTAGACTCCCTACGTTGATTACTAGTATCATCTAGAGAAGTAATAAATATGGATGATGAACTACCCTAGCCAACATCTCCATAGTCCCTCAGGATCTGCTCTGGTATTAGCTCCTGGTTGACAATAGAAGATATTGAAGTCAACCTGAAGATGTTCACTTGTGAATGGATGTCGTGCCTAAGACCATCCTCCAACTTCCTTGCTAGAAAGAGCTCATCACCCCTATAGAATGTGAGTGAAGTTTCGTTGCTCAGTGAAGTGAGAAGAATACTCCATGAATAAGAGAGTACCCTTCTCTAGAATCACGAACTCTCAGGCTCGAACAGTCCTCAAAGTCACTAGGTAGAATTAGAAATAGAAGATATGCTGGAACTCATCTCAAGACATAACCTGCTAGCACCCTGCCTATGAGATCACATCCTACAATCTATTGCCCTAATCCAGAAGCTTATAAGTAACACACTTCACCTTATTCTCTAGTGTCATCTCTAGTTGATCAATGATAGATAGCATGTCTTCTAATCAAGACTCAGTAGCTTGAGGTCCTCCATCCCTTAAGAAAGTGGGGGGATGCTACAGCTGAAAGTCTCACGTCAACTCTTCCATAGACAGGCCAGGATGTGGTGCACCCTAGAAAATCTTCATAAACCTCGTGAAGCCTTCTTGGAACTGTAAATCGGTACTTGTGTCTAGAATAAAAGCTAATATCAATACCAGAACAATAGAAGGATCTATTGGTAGTCCCTGAACAACCATGTTCGTTGTCTAATTATTGCCTTTTATCTGGCATAAAACTATAGGAAGTCTCGGTGGCATGACTCTGTAAAGTCAAGCACACACCATAGATCGTGATTATCAAGTACTGAAACATAAATGAGAAAAAATGGATAGGAGTAGGAAATCATTCATTTTTTTCAAAACATGGATACACAGTGTGTATAACCTGTACACAATGTCTTCCTTAAGCCTTCAGATAGGCATTTACTCCTACCAACCCAGGTCGTGTAACACCACTTACACTTGGCATGTTCTCCGAAGACTCGACATGTAATTGAATCATTTTCCCATACCTGAGTTCTTCTACAGTATTAACCCACACATTTCTCTTAGAACGAGACAACGCGGATTGTCTGTGGCAGATAAGACATGTACTATAATGATTTCACTGACCCGTGTAGTTAGTCACACAGATGGTTACAGAGTTGAATCTACACGATGTGTTAAATCATGGAACATCATGTATCACTTGAGTTTCATCCATCTATGTCATTAGTCACACGAAAATTCAGATGGTCTATAAAACATGCCATGTATGTCTGGTACACTGCATGTGCCGCCAAAAATTTCACAACCCCATGTCTCTACCCACACAGTCAGCCAAATTGTTAAGGACTACACAACATGTACATACATTACATGGTCTGTACTTAAGAAAAGTTTTTCCTTCCCGAAAAAAATGATACATGGCATGTGTTCATCATTACACAGCATTTATTCTTGGTTTTTCCAGATTGTAAGCCTCAGAAACTACTTTGGAACCTAGAAAAACGTTGAAGATAACATTAAAGTGCCAAATTCCAATCCATGAGGGCCCATACTCCCCGAAAATCAATGTTTGGAATCTTAGACATGTCATATAAAAGCATAATAGATCAATGATCCAAAATATTATGATACATTAGGTCCCATAACACCCCAAGAACCAATGTCTGGAATTCATTCAAAAGAAACCTCACAAAATCCAATACCCTATCAAATAGTTGGTTTTCAATCAAGGAATCTATCACAATAGCATGCATATCTAGAACCACATCTATCATAAAAACATGAAATAAGTAATGCACCCTAAATGTCTTAGTAAGAATGTATGACACATGATCTATGGAAAGTGCCTATATGATGCATGAGATGGAATACCCTCATCTCATCGGGTTGCAATAGAAATAGAACCTCAATATTATCAAAGTTAATAGAAAAAACATGTGAATCACCCAATGGTGAAATCAAATTAACTATAATGTTTCAAAAGAAAAAATTAAATAATAGAGGTAAATTAGCATTTCCCTACACAAAGGTTTCATCCCCTTGGGCACAAATTTTTTCCAACTACCTATTCCATCCTATCCATGACTATATGATCCCAACAATAATTCATGAAGAACACAATCCCTCTAATACCACTTTTTAATGTCTCGGTTCTAGGTGCCTCCCAGAGGTGCCATGTACCCAGTTGGTCACATGGTCTCAAGATCATTTACTCAAACTCCAGAGGCTTTCAACTAATAGTGAGGGGCCTGGGTGTGATAGTGGGGAAACTATACCCTCATTGGAAGAGTAATGCAGAAGAAATAAACAGATAACACTAGAAGAAGTAGAAAAAATACCATACAACACTAACAACGGAATATTGAGATTAAAAAAACAACAGGAGCATAGATATAAATGATGCATGTTACATATGTCTAGGAAGGATTGCAAACAAGTCACAATGCTGAAAATACAGTACTAAACCAAATTAAATGGTAAAACAAGTAAACAACTCCAACAGTACCACAAGACTCAATGTCTTCCCATGCTCTCAGGCTCCATAGAAATCATGTTATTGGAGTAGAAGGGTCCTTGCCCTTATCTATACATGCATTATTATAATCTGTTTGGGCCAAAATTCATGACCGAAACAGGGTGTGAGACAAATCCCAGTAGGAAACAACCCAAAGGATTGTTCCTAATAGTCAGTGAATATATATTGTAGGCCATAGTCAAAATGAGGCAATAAAAAAGGAAGTAATCAAAAGTAAAAAATCATGCAGTTTTAATTACATTCATTTACATTCATCCATTATTCAACCAAAAAAAGATGCATCCCTCTGGGAAGTTCTCACAGCCTATCCCTTGTGGTTCAATCAATCAATCTCAAGTAACCCTCTAGGTTAGTTCTCATAGCCTAACCCCTCTAGTTCAACTTATTCATGTATACAACAACCTCCTGGGTATCTAAAGAAGTCTAAACTTTTTAGTCTCATGAAAAAAAGACTCTTTGAGGAAGCACTCACCATCAATTCACCCAATAGTGATTTAACAATAGACTACAAACACTATAAATAAGAAATCAATGTCAATTCCCCCTTTGGTCTTGTAATAGTAACTATAGATACTATAAGGGAGCACTCAATGTCAATCCCCCATATAGTATCACAGTGTGATATGGGAAACAGACACTCTGGGGAATCCTTCAATGTCAATTCCCCCCAATGGTCTCACTACACCAAGTTCCCCCACCCATGTGAAAAAAAATTGTGCACAAATGATGTTCAACAGGAATAGTAAACCTAAAGGTACCACTTGTCTAAATAGCTACAAGGAATATTACATCATCAGTATAAAACACTCCATCCAGGCAATACCAGGAATGGAATGAATAATAGCCTAACATTAAAAACTAGGCCCAATGACCAATAATAGTTCTAACATGGGAAAACACATCCATAGCAAGGAAAAATTACCCGATTCACAAACAAGACCCCAAACTCAAGAAAACAAGCATAGAACGCATCACAAGGGTTAAAATACCTAAACACGCAGTACCATAATCTAGGGTGTTGGGAACTTTTGCACATAAAATTAAATGACTAACTATAGAAAGGTAAAAACACCAAACATGGCGTTCTACGATTGATATACTCTGGGGTTGGCCCTTGAATCATCCTATAACAACGTATATCAACAAAAAATATAAAATTTTCATCCAAGGATAACTCATGAAAGAGGATAAATCAAGGAATGAGGCTATAGAAGAAGAAAGAACTCACAGTGGTGATTCCAATGTAATCAACGGTGGTTGATTCAAAGAATGAATGGAGAGTCATGGGATCAGTTAAGAATCATTAGCTTCACTCGGTCCTGGACAGGATGAGTTGAGAAGAATTGATTTTCTTGAATGAGACGCAACCCCAATCCGATTTAACAATTAAAAAATGGTCATGGAATGTTCATTTAATGTACATGTATTGTACTTTCATTAATTGGTCCCCACAGTAGTCGGTCTTCAGGTCACCTCACACGGCCATGTACTTGGTCGTTACACAACTAGTACACGATCACCCATAGAAATGAGGTACACAGCATGTAATTTAACATACACGACATGTACTCCTAAAACTTGAAGATTCACATCATTGTTCATAAAAACACTAGAAAAGAACACCCATTACTGAAAATAAGGTCGTGGATCTTACAATTATATTTTTAGATTATTTTAAAAAACATGAGAAAGGATGAACTATATATGAATTTAGCAAGTGTGAATTCTGATAATAGAAAGTATCATTATTGGGTCACGTAATCACCAGAAAGTGAGTATATATATATACATCAAAGATAAAAGTTATTAAGGAATATTATAGTCTAACTACTCTGACCAATATCCATAGTTAAATTGGTTAAAATAATATTAATGATGCTTTGTGAGAAATTTCTACCAGCTATCATATCTACAAACCAAATTAACACAAAAGGAAGTGATGTTTTTTTGGACCTAGGAGTGTGGAGAAAGTTTTAGTGAACAAAAAATTAAGTTGGTCACTACTCTAGGATTGTAATATAAAGTGATTCTTAGAAAAAAATGGTTTGGGTATCATCCTCATGATGAATGATATGGTAATTTCTTATGCTTGACATCGAATAATGTCTCATGAGAAAAATAATCTAACACAATATTTAAAGCTAGTAGTAGTTGTCTTTATGTAAAATATCTAGTGACATTATCTCTATGGAGAAAATTGAAATATATATACTAATCACAATAGCATGAAATATATATTCAAATAGAAGGAGGTGAATATGTGCTAAGGGATAATGTTGGAATTGATAATATATTATGACTTCCCAATATATTACCACTTTTGGAAGGAAAATAAAATTATTGATGCTCTGATCAAGAAATACCATCTAACACCATCCATAATGATGATGGAAAAAGTGTCAATTCCCTGGATAAGAAGATGATGAATATTAATTAATAATGGGAGGAGATAAATCTTAACTCTCCCAAATTAATACTCAACCTTCCATTAACATAAAGATCAAATAATCAAAAAATTATGATATAGGGATAAAAAATTAGTTAATAATATGGAGTTTTAACTTTTATAGAGATGGTGTTATAATGTTTGGAACCTATATATGTGTCCCATGAAAATTGGAATTAAGTAAGGAACTTTTGGATGATGTACATAGCTCATCCATCTCTATACTTCTACAAAGTATGAAGATGTATAGAGATATAAAACAAAACATCGAGTGGGATGAATGAATAGAGACATTTCATAATACATATCTCAATGAATGGTATGCCAGAATGTTAAGGATTAATGACAGAAGTCTAATGGGGTATATTTTAACCATTATTAATACTAGTGTCAAAATAAAAAAACAACATCATAGACATCATCATTGGACACCCCAAAAATCTAAATACTATATTTCTATTTGGGTTATATTCAATATTCTTATGATGTCAATGCATTTTATTTCCATAAAAGAATATTTCACTCTTTAACAAAATTCTATATATACATAACAGAAGTGGTGAGGCTATATTGAGTATCTAATTGGGATTCCATGTTCACTTAGAGGTTTTGGAGAATCATTCAGAATGATTTGGTTGTATATTTATGTTTTATAACTACATATTTTCCTCATACTGACAGTTATTCTAAGAGGAAAATTCAAACACTAGAAGAAATATTGAGATCAGGTTTGATGGATTTATATGAATCTTGGGATCAATACCTCTCCATATTAGGGTTCTTATATAATAACAATTTTCATTATAGAGATCCAATAGAACCATATGGGGCTTAATATGGGCAGAGATGTAAGTCATAATCAAGTTGTGATGATGTTTAAGAGGGGAAACTGATAGGACATGACCTAGTCTAAAAAATATTGGATAATATTCAAACTATTCAGTGGTATATTTAAGAAGAATAATTTCCACATAAGAATTATTCACATAATTTTTTATGATATCTTGATTTTGAAGTTGGTTATAAATTTTTCCTCCAAATACCTCCCTAGAAGAGGAAGAAAGGGAAGTTGAACCCTGGATACACCAGTCCCTTCATCATCCTTGATCATGTTAAGGTTGAATCATATCACGTATTACTCCCTTCACACCTCTCTCAGGTTCATGATGTGTTCCACATGTCACTTTTTATGAAGTAAATAATAGATCCATCACATGTAATGACCTCTAAATTTATACAAACAAAATATGAAATTTCCAATAAATAACAACCTATGAAAATCTTACTTCAAAGACACATGGTTCTAAGAAGTAATATCATCCACAATGTAAAAATTCTATAGTGAAATAATATTATTTATGTGGATGCAAGAGAACCTAAAGTTGTGATTAGAGAAAATTACCATCACTTTTATTCTTCAAGTCAATAAATATTTTAGTATGAAATTATTTTTAACAGGGGTATAATGTAACATATTGAGTTTTTCCTCCTTAAATTTATATTATTTCTACTGGATTACTCCAAAGAAAACACTGAACCCTAAGAAATATACATTATTATAAGGTATCCATATAATTTTATGGTATAAATAGTGGTAACAGACATATAAAATATATATATATATATATATAAAGAAGAAAAAAATAAACTAATATTCACCTTAAATATTGACTCAATTACTACAACTAAGTAACTAATAGAATATTTTCATAAAATTTAATTATTTAAAAGTATAATATATTTTCAGATGAATACATAATTATAACTATATTAAATAGTAATCTATAGGAAAAATAATGGTTAATATGCCAAAAAATTTCTATAAAAATAGTTTTTTATTCTATTGTTTGTTTTTTATTAAAAAAATTATTAATTTTTGGAAGTGATTTTTTAATAAATATCATCATTTATGGATTTATCATGGAAATATTATCTTAATATTAATTTTGGGTATCTTATAAAAAGATTAAATATTAGGTTAATAGTGGGTAATGTGGTTTCGAAAATTAACATGACTTTAATGGAATTATTTATATATTCTTATTAATTATAAATTAATTAATTCTTTTTATAATTAAAAATTACTACTCATTCATGAATTTACAAGGTGATGTAGATAAATTCTTATGTTCAAAAAGATAATAATATATTTCAAACTTAATAATGAGAAATAATATTGAATATATTGAAATCACAATTTAATGATACAAAATATTGGAATATAAGAGGACAAAATATGGTGACAACATTTTTTTAGAATAAAATATTTTGGATTAATACATTTGAAAACATCTAGTAGAATTTTTAAGGAATCAAAAAATTCAGCATGGTGAATTTAAATAAATTAATGAAAATAACACTCAAATGGATGATTGAAATTCTGGTACTTATGATAAATAATGTTGTAGTTGAGTCCATATGATTGTATGTGAAAAACCTTTAGAATAAATGATTACATTGAAAAACATACTATATTATAGTAGTAACATAATAAATATAACTAATATGATATATTGATAATAGATACTAATCGAAATAATGACTAAATGAGATTTAACTCATAGAAAGTGGAATTAAAAAAAAGTTATACTAACTAATTACTAAAATAAATTAAAAATACAAATAGAATATTTAAAATAAAAACCAAAACAGAAGCTATATTTCAATTGACATCGATAAAAACATTTTAAATTATAGTGTAATATAAAAGATGATAAAAATAATGGATTAAAATGATTTTAGCAATATTTATTGTAATATATAAAATGAGAATATGGAAAATAAATTGAAAATTTTTTTATCAAATTTTCCAACAAAAATACTCAATTTTTTTTGTAGACCATTATCATTCATTGAATTTGAATTTAAGTTGTATAATGTCACCCAATAATCATGTCACATTATACTGATTCTTCTTCTACAAAAGCTCAGAATAGATTTTTCTACATAGATAAAAATGTTTAAAAATAAGTGTTCTTTCTAATGTATACTGAAATTGCACAAATATTTAAATATTAACATATAATAAATAATAAGAAACAAATATAAAAAAATATAAAATTCGGTTTGTTAACATATGGTTGTGTTAAAAAAATTGTTTTAACATGAATTTCTATTGTTAACATAAGTATGTGTTTTATTAAGCTTCATGAAAAGTGATTACAACATTGGATGTTATGAAAATAAATCAACCGGTAATTGAAATCATGGTGTGGTTAACATAGGGATATATTTGTTTTCATTCATTGTGTTTGCTAACATCTGGGTGTGTTTGTTAACATAATTTTTTGATTTATTTCGCGCACCATGTTTACAAAAATGTTCCCATATGGAATTAAAAATAATAATAAGTGAAATTATGACGGTAAATCTACTTATATGCTAGAATATGTTCAACAGATGCAATAATCTTATGTGAAGGCATGTGGAGATGCTATAAGTAGTATGAATTGGAAATGGATGTCAATGCATGTAAAGATACTACAAGTAGTATAATATCCCACAATTGTGTGTCGATCAATATTCACAGGAACTCCCAAACATGATGTAGTATCATTCAAGAACAGAGAATAAACATAATCCCAGTACAATCCATGTAGTCTGATCCAGATCTGCATATTAGTATGCTTTTTTTCATAGGGGTTAAAATTCCCATCCCATTCATGAAATCTAATAACATTGGTCTTGAGATTTATATTCCAATATTCTCAAATAATATTATTATCATCCATGGATTGAAATATTGAAATCTAATATCCATTTCTTAAAATCATAAAACATCATGCTTGAGACTCACAGTGATGGGTAATAATCCATTCCTATATCCTCCATGTTAATGGGTGTGTATTAAAATAAATAGATAATCATTTCCAGGAGGCTATTACTACATGTAGAAAAATATAGATGATCAATGGGAATGCATGATTATTTTTGTGACATCCCTTATCCTCTCATGAGTGGTAATGTTCTAGTAAGATTATTACAACCCCTTAGTATGAATACTATCTATGGTTATCCCAGAAAAGGAGGAGACACATGAACTAATTCTAAAATAAAATATCCAAACTAGTATTCATCGGTAGGTAAATAGTAACATAACATATATCTAATTATTAAAAAATGTTATGAGGATGAAATGATTAAAAATTTAGGTAATCATTATAGCTACACTAATAATGATGGTGTTAATGAATTTGGATTTCAGGATGCATTCCAAGGCACTGACTATGTGTATGAGTTTGATATCTGTAGTTGTTGAATACTCTAACAGCTAATCAAGTTCTAATTTGGATCTGTATTCTACTTTCTAGACTAATGGTTCGGAAAAAATTGATGTTTGAGCGATCTTTTTTCTGAATTCATGTCATGCGATTCTCCATCCCTAATCCACTATCTATGCTCAAATCTTATGCTGAAGGTATGCTTAGGAATTTTTTTAAATAATGAATAGTGCATTGATATGTTTAGTTTTATAGAGAAACGGTGATTTAATTTTCTACTTCAGTGAATGATATTTTTTGATGCTTAGAATTTGAATGAATTTTGTATATGGAATGAATGTTTTAAACATTTTATAGAACATATAAAACACATAAACATGAAAAGAAAGACATAGAATAAATAAGGTAGCAGACAATAGTTGGTGTAAAGAATGGATTCAACACATATGAATGAAAAAAACATGTTTGTACAAAACCTAAATGGATTATATATAACATATGTTATTCAGAATCTGGGTAATAGGCTCCTTCAGAAAATTGAGTAAACATAATCAAATAACTGTTATATAAACTGAATTGACTAATAAGAATCTTACTGAAAAAATTAAATAACAAAATTAGCAATAAAATTAAATAAATAATAAATTTGTAGTATTACCTTGCAATTGTAGCTAAAATATTCAGTCATTTTTTCACTCTTATTTGGCATGTTTTCCTTTATTCGGTTGTTTAGTTCTCTAGCATGGATTGTTGTAGCCATGGTGTTTCAATATTAAAAGATTATGTTGCACCCCATCCTCACTATGCAAATCACATGATCTGTTTTTCTACATAAATAATGTTGTTAAAATAATTAGTAGAAAATATTGGTGACAATTGTAATCATTAAATCAAAAATCAGAATGATAAAAATTTCTATTTGGGAAGAAGAAATGAAAATTATATTTTAAACATATAAAAAATAAAAAAGACCTTAAAAATTCATTTTTTTAGTTATAATTATTTCATTAAAATTAAATTAACTCAATATAGTAGTTATATACCTCAGTATATGAAGTATCCGTGTTTAATGTAATAATTCTTAGGTCTGTGTTAAAACTTAGTTGAAAAGATCCACCACTCTAACGGTCCTATAATGCAGGACTAAATGAATTGTTACAACAATGTGATGTTTAGTTTTTAATAAACAAAATTAGAGTAGTTGAAAATAATTCTACCTGGTTGTGTTCAATCCCACTATTTACACATTAAGAGACACTATTATGATGATCCTACATAAAAACAAACAAATACAGTAATGTTTTAAAGGTTATGAATTCAAATGAATTTAAGAATATATAATTAGTTGTACCTGATTTTCTACAAAGTTATAATTAAAATTAATGGTGTAATTTTTATTTTCTCTGATGATAAGTTCTTTGCATGTGATTTTTTCTAATGAATTGTGATAGTTATGAATATTGTAATTCGATACATGAAGTGATAAAAAATATATTTTTTTTGATTTTAAAATATATAAATCTTTAAGAAAACCATACTCATCAACATCCTAATAATAAAATAAATAATAATTGTTATTTTAAATAAATGGAATATATATGGACTTGATATATGAAATTTTATAGTTGTTCATGTATAAAACAGTCTATCAACATTGCAGTAGTTTTACTTACAGATTGCATTACCTGTTTTTCCAACTAAGAAACTTTAAACGAGTCTCTTCTATAAGTCTCCATTAGTTTCACTCTAAATACGTTTGAATTAGAATTTTTATTACATAGTGGTTCATAAAAAAATATACTTTTATACTAAACAAATATTGATGTAATAATAGTCAATTAAGAAAACTATCAAATGAAACCCTAAGAGTAGTTTTGTTAGGAGATATTTTTTAATTCTATAACTGAATATTTCCATCTAAAGTGTGTACATTTTTCATGAGTCAAAATATTAGTTGTGGGTGATTTAAATTTTTTTATCATGGCTACAATTAAACACCTTGAAGGCTATTTAATATTGAGAACATAATAATATTTAAAATAGAGTAGGAGAGAATTTTATATCACACAACACTACATAATGAAATTCAAAATTTAACAATATTTTACAAACCTCTTGACACATTTTCATATCAAAACTGGGTTTTTTATTATTCCAATATAACTTTGATGTAGATGAACACTTGGGATATGTTAGTGGTTACCTATAAAACTATTATGGCATTGTCTATCCAGGCCCAATAATTGAAGAAGATGAGACTATATAAATAAAAAAATTATGGAAACTTCATATCAAGTGTAGTGTGAATGAAACATTAAAAATTCACAAGTACTATTAGGTATGAAAGCACTTACTTCGGATGTTTTCGACCATCAAAATATATTGGTTGAAAATAATTTTTGTTGCATTAATGGTATTGGAGACAATAACAACGGATGAAGGTAGTTTGACAAAAAAAATCAGTGAGATTATTGTTTATTTAAAATAAAAAAGTAATGGTAAATAGATAGATCAAAATGGTACACCATAGATTGAAAGAATATTATTCAATATCTTCACCCTGAATAGTTGTAATATCGTAAAAGTGGATGAATCATTATTGTTTTCAAGTAAAGTGATGTTTCATTTATATAGTCACCCCATAAACTATAGTATACTTGTCACCCAATTTTGGAATGTAGATAAAAACTATTATTAAATATAATATTTTGAACATGTAAACTAATAAGACATAATGACTGACCTTCCTTCCCAAAAAATCATCTTAAGGTTCTAATTACCCATAGATTATGGAGGGTGTGATTAATATAGATGTACATTAATTTCTAAAACAAAAAATAATGAAAAAAATGTTATTTAATGAAGGTTAGAATTATTTTAAAGACACTGTCATTTAAAATTAATAAAGTGTGGTACATATAAATGTATTAGTGAATTATATGTGGTGAGTGCATTTTCACTAGAATAGTGATTCAATATTATATGTAGTAAATGTTTCTTCAAAATATTTTAAAAGTAAGAAAACTGAATTACTAATTAAATGTACCTATTAGATATTCCTCTGGAACCCATCTGTGATTAATTTCATTAAAATAAGTGAAATTGAAACCAAATATTGGTAGTTGTGCATCACATGGCCAAACATGCATCATTGGTATGAATAGTATTCAACACACATATCTGGTTTCCAACTAGTCACATTGATTTGCAGTTATTTGGAAATTTTGTATAATATAGCACAATCCATCACACAAAAGTTGTCTATATTTTATGATAATTTGAGGACTACTAATTGTACATTGAATCATCATTCACTAAAAAAGCTATTTTTAAATGTTGATTAAAATATAAAATAATATATATCAAATTAAAATGTAATAGTGTATTGAAATGGAATATGTATACCTAATAATACTATAATATAAAAAAATAGATTTATTTTTATAATGTTAACTCACATGTTCATCTCCATCAATGAGATCAATGGAAACGATGTCATTACAGTACATTGACAATGAATATCAACACATATTGAAAACATGAACTCGAATTGTTATCATTTCAATATCCTCATGGGTAATCTCATTCAATGGGGAAATTAATCAGGATATTTTTGAAAATTTATACTTTTTGAATTTGTGTTAAAATAAAAAATATTAGGAGAAAAAGAAAATCATGAATGTAACCATCTTTCAAATGGTAAACAACATTGTAATTTTAATTTTTAATTTAAATTATATATAATACAAGTTATATAATATTTCATTTTATATAAAATTATCTATGGAATCATAAACTTTGTTATTTTTATCATCAACAACTATTTTCAAACCATTTGGTGATGTGACCCTAGATATAGAAACATACAGTTGAACATGAAAGAATACATAATTTTTAATATATGACCCAATAAAAGATTGGGATTGGCTTTAACATTTGTTAATAGTCATAACATATGAAACAATCAAAGGATATTGTCTTCATTTTTATTTATAATTCAATATACCATTATAGTGTATCATAATTATTCATGGAATGAATATAAGGTACCTGGAATGACATTCACTTAAAATCAGTGCTCCAATGACATGGTTACCCAAGTGTGTAGAAATCGTACAATTGCAATTACATAAAAAACATATTGATCTACAATTCAAAACAATATAATGGGTTCCCCAATAATTAGTGTAATATTGTGGGAAACCAACCTAGAAATGTTGAAACCATTTAATATATAAGGTGTGTATATGTTCTTTGGCCTATCAATATCAAAACATGCAATGAAAAATGAATCAGATCTAAATTAATATTTACATTCTGAACTTGTTAGAGACAAGATGTATTCATTTACTTCTAAAAAATTTCACAGGTTGGAGCTATTATTGTGTCGTCTTTTAGATAATTGGACATCACTATAGGTATCATTGAAATTAGGGTATGCATATTCAACAATTTTAGGAATTGGTTTTTTAGTATAGGTAAGATGATATTCTGATGGAATTTGAATGAATGATTCATCATCATTATGCCCTCCAATTAGACCTTTAACAATATCCGAAGTGTATTTAGAGAATTGATGTACTTCATCGGAATCACACATGTAAGAAGTGGAATGAAATCTCATGTTCTTTGTCAAATCTAAAAACTGACAGTTTTTTTCACAAATATGATGACTCTATACATTCAAACTCAATGTTATTTCTATTACCACATGGTATTATGGGTCATATTTTCCTAAAATACCCACCCAAGACAACTGTTATACCATTAAATGGTAAATTTGAAGTGTTTTTATTTTTTAATAATAGCATATCTCTCAATGTATGATCAGGAACCCCAAATCTGTTTTTATAAATTATTGGTACTTCATCCCAAATAATTAGGATTTCTAATTGAAGAAGTTATGTAACATCACTCCCTTTCTGAATATTTCAAACCTAATTATCATAAATTGAGATAAGAATATGAAAATTATAATGTGTAGTCCTCCCACTAGAAAGGAGTAATGATGTTATTCCACTAGAAGCAACCATAAGAACAATATTACCTTTTCTCCATAGTAATGATATTATTACTGTATAAATTAATGTTTTACCGGTTCATCCATATCCTTGAAAGAAAATGAAACCCACGAACCTTGGAGATAACGAATTCATAATGACACTAATCATCTATTTATGTTAAATAGTAAGACCCCTCTATAAAGTTATATACTCATTTTGAAGTCTTTAACTGTTATAAATTAGGTATTCTACAACTAAAATATTTCTTATGATATCAATTACAGAATCTAGAACTGGAATTGGAGGATTAAAATTAAGATATCTTCCATTGCAATGTATAATTTTTTCTATTTCAAGCAAAACATGTTTATTTATTTGATGATCAGTGAGTTTCAAATCGAGAAAACTGTTAAATTGGGTTAATGTATTATTATAATTTTTTACTAAAGTCATTATCATTATGAAGACTAATTAATTGATAGGTAAGATGTTAGAAAATAAACACATTAGATAGAGGTTATTAATAATACAGTGTTACTGTAGGATAAATGCATGTTAATAACCTGAAAGACATAGGATTGTAAAAAACATAAATAACCAGTGTCTGTAAAATATAAAAATAAGTGATTTAATAACTGAAAATACTATATTTTATGTTTACAGTAGTAATATGTATTGTTAATTGTAATTAAATTATAGGTATAAAATGATATAGTGTATCATTTTGATATATTTTTATGACCATTTTTAGTACTATGGGCTGCAAGAATCTCCATTATTTGGTCATGGAACTATTATAAATAAAATATAATAAGTCCATTATTGTACATATTTTTCATGAATGAAAAAGGTATTGAAGTTATAAGAGTGGTGCATAACATGTGGTCCCAAACCACCTATACTAATATCAAAAAAAATCATATATATTTTTTATGATTTTAATTACTGATTTGTGTACTAAAAAACACACCATACCATCAAATGTAGTATGTATAAATATTTTCCTAAAGAATTAAGGTAACTAACACTACACAGATTCAAGTATATCTATATAGAACAACTGAGAAATTATTAGATGTAAAGTATAATGATTTAATCTAGGAAGTAGTTTTGGAAAATAAATGTTTTCATTTCCCCATGCAACCTATATCGCTATAAAAAAATATCATATGTTTAATGTTTAACAATTTTCTTCCTTTCAGTTTTTTTTAAAGGAAGAAAATATTTAACTTACTAATAGTGTCTTCTAGAAATGTTATTAGATGACCTAAACAGGATTCAAGTTTTCCATTGTCATTTTTTCATTAATTTTTAGTAATTTTGTTCTATGAATATGAGAAACATCAATGATATTTATAGAAACCAGTAAATATTATTTCATAATAGATGATTTTAGAAATATTAAAAATATTTTGAAGAGTTATATTTTGGTGCTTGAAGGTATAATTCTTTATATGAGAAAAAAATAAATAAATTGGATACCTTGTATATTTACCCAATATCATTGGTCGTATAGAACCTCTTCAGCCAGAGTGTTGTAGGTTTCCTTCCAGAAAACATTCAGTCGAGATATGTTGTTTGATAATAACAAGCTAGTGAATATTCTACACAGAAAATGACCCATATCCTATGTTTACACCTCTTTTTTAGATTTAATAAACTCTCTTTCATCATCTACTAGTCCCAAAGTAGATTAGACCTCGTTGAATGTTCTGTTATTAATGTTTTTCATGGTTTTAATATCATCATATGAAGTTTCACCTAAGATATTTGTAATCAATACCCACATGTAATATATTTCATCGGTTGTTGGTGGAAAATAGTTTAGTATTCCAATGAAGAATCCCTTATTTGTTGGATACCAATTTTTATCTCGATATTAGAAGACAAATATCATTCAAAATATTCCATATGTTATACTTCTTCCTTCCAGGTATATTATATTTTTTTCAAACCAAGAAGTAAACATTATTTTGAAATATTTTCCCTTACATAATATATATATAATATTATCACTGTCAGTGTAGGTAAAACTATTTTGGATTAGTAAATTGAAAAAAACCTCTATACTAGAGGATATATATATTAGATATCAAAAGAATATATCCTCTTGGAATATTCACAAGGAGAGATGTACCGGTAGTCCTAATACAGGTTAATCTCATCTATATTGTTATCTGAAAACAGTCTATTATTGGTCTCTTAGAGTGATGATGTAACACGATCATAACCCTTGATAATATAAAAAAATGTATTTGATAGAAATATATTTCTTGAAAACATTAATATTGAGATAACCACGATACATTAATACTAAAACAGGGTCATATGGTACAAAAAATAGATTTTCCAATGGAATTCAATTTTTGAGGATTATTCTTCTATTATTCAATCTTCGAAATATGAAATAATTTTCATAATCAACTGTTGTATGTGTTGAAAAGTTTTTTGGATAAATTTTTTTTGATTTTCTATTTCTCATACAAGGCGGTAATCGATTAGCATCACCTTAAGGGTTTTGGATCATAATGTTTAACAGATTCCTGATGTTTTGGTAATTTTCCTTTAATTATAATTTCATCACAAAAAAATCTATTAATGTATGCCAAAGTATTAAATTTGTTATCACAATAATGAAATAATAAAAGTTTTTGTGGAAACCCATTTTTTTAATACTCCATAGTATGAACAACTACATGGAATAATGTGGGATTAATGAAATAAAAGAGAACATGATATAATTATAGAAAATATGTTAATCCTGATGAATAGTAGCTACAAACATAGTTACCTTCTAATGACTTTCCAAAAAATCATCCTTGTTGTAAATATTTCCTTATATTTTAAACCTTAGTATTGAAAACCCTCGATAGTATATGAGGGCCTTCTACTGTATGGATATTGTTATATGTAATAAATCTTATAATTTTAGGCAATGTTTGATTTTATGTAAACATAAAAAAAATATAGATAGCCTTCCCAATTACAAATTTTTCATAGTATCATAGTAATTATGAATCATATACCTTAGAAAAATAGTAAAAGTATAATGTAAAACGATATGCTTCTCACATAAATTTCCATAACGGTCATGTCTAAAGAATGCATCTTACAACCCATTATACAGTTCTACCCTTAAGATATTTTGATTCAAATGAATAAAATAACGTCTTAGAGACTAAATCATTATATAAGAATCAACAATAAATTGTTTAAAAATCATTCAAGAATACAGTAATGTTGAGGAATCATTAATTCAGAACTACATGTGATAACAAAAGTACTCTCACATTGTTATCTTTCATATTTTTGTGATTGTTGTGAAAGGTGTAGCATGATGAAATATGTTGTCAATATACCCATCCTGGCCAGTTTTGAAAATCATTGGGTATTTTAATGATATATACAATAGTTGAATCTCATAAATAGGATGTAAATCATCACTTCTAGTTTGAATGATTATATTTATTTCCTTATTATGATGATCAATGTCACCAACAATAAGCATTGTAATTTCAGAATTAGTTAATAACTTATATGTATCTGTATCTGTTCCTCCTCATTTAAGAATTCAGAGCTTTAAATTTGGAATTTTATTACAACAAAGAACATCCATTTCACTTCTAAAATGATGAGTTAAGGCATTGTTTTCATGAATCATATGTTGTAGGTTTTCAAAAATATTAAAATCAATAGTTTAGTTAAGATTTGTGTCATCATAGATGTATGATAAATTAATGTTAAATTTAACTCAATGTAGTTTTTTCAATGATTTTGTCAATTCTAAATTTTCCTGTTATCTGATGGCCCGGACCCTATTGAGAGATTCATTTTTAGTGTTTTACGTGTATGGTAGTTCAAACCATGGTGGTTCTTCCTCATCATGACACAACTACCTATGAGATGGTATTTTTTTACATTTAATATGAATTTATTTAGAGATCAATCATTGTTTTGCAACTTATCAACCTTCCCAACCATGGATGTCGAAGGCAATCATTGAATTATAAATATGTATGTGTTCTTGGAATGTTCTTGTTGTGGACGAATTAGGATTAAAGACCAATGATCTATGATATTGAGGACATGTTAGGAGTTAGTACAAAAACTTTTTCCCAGTGAGTAGGATAGAGAAAATTATGGGTTATCTTTGTTGCTACATTTACTTTTTCTCTCATCAAACTAGAAAAGTGAACCACAATACTGATATACGTTATAAAGATCTCCAATATTCAAATATTCTTTTTGATAAATTTAATTTAATAGAAGTCATTATTAAAAAATTACTAACAATATTAGAAATGCATTGTAAATTTTATAGTATCATAAAGATAGTTCAAGTAAGTAAACTAAACATTCCACTCTGTATTTTGATGTAGTTGTGAATTTACTACAATAACCATTTTTACTCAAATTTACAGTGATATTTTATGAAAAATATTTTTAAACTTTTCAGTTTGAACTTTTAAATCCACATACATATAAAATTTATAGAAGGATGTATTACAACATGTCTTCATACATGTGCTTCTAAAAATATATCAGTCATTTTACGTAGACCATATGGTTGTTGTATATAACCTTCACCAAGGGTAGTTATTAATATTGAAATTAGGAATATATATATTATTGCTCAATATTTTAGCTAATATATATGAATAAGTAAATTATTAAATATGAGTGAAATTTTATAATACACCTAGGCGTGAAAAATAATTGTGGTTATCAGTGACCATAGTAGAAAAATACTATCTATTGGAATAGAAATCTATAATAAATCAAATTAAAATAATAGGCATAAAAATTTGTAAACATTTGATCTGTTATTATTGTGATGAAGAGGAAAGGGATGAGTCAGTAAGAATATTATCTTCATTAGTAAAATCTATAGAAATTAATTATCAAAGATTTAGTTGTTAAATAAAATGGTTATATAACCAACATGTCATTCAGAACAGTAAATTGACATGATCCTTAAAAAATTACACAATATGTTTTACCATGGTTTATTTTCTTTTTTTCCCTTTCTTTATCGAACAAATATGGTTGAAAATGCATTACATTCAAGAGGAACTTCCAATTAAATAGAATATAAATTTGAATAATTAGTTGTATTCTAAAGTAAATTATTAAGTCTAAATGAATTTACTGGTAAATTTAAATTGAATAAATGGCTAAACTTTATAGTTGATAATGGAATGCATGATCCTCTTTGTGAGTAGCGATATGTTGGTAGTGTTTCACTTATTATAGAAGAATATTTCTCTGTATATCCCATTAAATTATTTATAATATATGTTGAAACAATTATTGTGGTACTATAGAAAAAATGTATAATGAAATATTTATGAATAGTGGAATAGTCTAAAGTAATGATAATACATAACTAATAACATTTTTTTGTTCATTCATTATTAGTCTCCTCTGAAACCTTTCAACTATAGATTTTGATGGGGTTTTCATCTTCATGTTGTTTTTTTGTTCAATTGTTAAGGTTTTCAAGAAAATAATACTATACATATTTTTGAGTATAGTGAATGAAATATATATTGTAATGGAAAAATAAGAATTGAATAACATGTAATTAAAAAAAATTAAAAAATAAATGACCATTACATGAAATCTATATGATAGTAACAGGTAATGTTAGATATTGAATAAAATAAATTAATCATACCAGAGCTATATGATATACTCTAGTGGAACAGAAAGACACAGAAAATGGTAGAGAATACAGATATTCAAACTTACCCAATGAAGTTTAGTTTTTTTGTTGAATTGAAGAAGTGGATAAATATTAGAAATTTTTATAAACCTCATATTAAATAGGGAGTAATTAATTTTTGTGATACTTTTAGAAAATTTATAAAATTAAAAGAACACACTTTTGTGAAAAGAAGATACATCGGCATGTGGATCTACACTCATAATTTCTAAAAGGAATGGATACATGTAATGTTGAAGCATAGTAGTTATGATGGAGTTGTGGAAGAGCTTCTGTAGACTATAACAGGGTTAGTTGCACGTTGGTCTAATGAATATTGACCTAAAAAATATGACCAATATAGATGTAGGAGTAGGTCTAGGGTGAAGAAATTCATTTATGGGTTTTAGTACATGGAGATTACAGTAGAAACAATAGAGTGGTTTCCACAAGAAGTGTTGATGTAAATTATAATCCGGAGAGGGTTGGAAGGGATGGAATGATATTGGTTTGAAACAGAGGGATTCGTAATGAAATCCTTTAGAGTAGATAGCGGGAGAATGACCTAATCCATCAGATGCAGTAACCATAAGATGATATGTGGGGATTGTAGAGGATGACGTAATGTAGTGGAGGAGTGAAATGGGGGGATGATGCCAGTTCTGGTTTTTGGGAAGATCAGCATGAGCGAAGGGGAAATCCTAATGGGAACCCTATGAGAATCCATGAAATAGCGTGGGGGGGGTTTCAGGTTTGGAGGTAGCAAATGTAAATTAGAGAGACGAGGAAGCTTCTAAGGGTGACATGTAGTAAGAAGGGAACATAACTTTAGTATAGATATTATATATGTATTTTATAAATTAATTAATAATATTAAAAATGTTTTTTAATTTATATACCCTTATTTTTTATTTTTCTACTGAAGTTATTTTTTTCAAAAAAAAATTAAATTATACATTTATTAGTTTATAATTAATTTTTACCACATATATAAATTGAATCAAATAAATTTATTAAAAATTTAAATTCATTAGATTCAAATTATATAATATGTACAATTTTATTTTTTGGCATAAAAGATCATTTAACTTGTTAAAAACTAGTTATCGTGATGAAAATCAAAATCGTAAAAATGAGTAACCTTAGAGGAAAAGGGACTAACATGTTAAAATAGTTCCATTAAATTAATTTTAAGGTTTTCACCAACCTTATATTTTCCAAAAATACATTATATATAAATTTTTTTTCACATTCCTTGAGAGTGACTTTCCATTATTGAAATGTTTTGGGTATTTATAAAAATGTCACCCCTTGTCACATATAAAAAGGGAACCCCTATCCTCATTTTACCTTACAAAAAAACACATAATTATAGGCCCAAAAAATTACCAACACTCTACTAAATATATTTAAATGTTATTATGAATTTTTATTCATTATTATATTTCATCTATTCCATCAAATGAGAAGTGAAAGTGTCACTCATGTTTACGTGTGGACTTCCACCTCCACATAGCGATATAATTAATTTTCCATCACCATCATTAATCGTTTATTATTTTTATAGATTTAATATTTATAAATGATATTTATTATATAATTTTTGACCAAGAATTATAAAATATTATTTATCTCTATGTCATTTTTACCATTAGAAAATAAATATGGTGTTCATGCATACATACATCATTCGGTCTCCATGAACGGTGTAAAGAATTTTTCTAACTATACCTTTTATGGATGATTATAAATATTTATATAATAAATATATATTATATTTATATAATTATTAATTTTTTTAATATTATGTATCCATGTTCAATTCATAATCATTGGAATTGTCGAACTAAAACTTCCATAAAAAAACAGTTAATACCCAGAAACAATGATTTTAGTAATTAATTATTAATAAATGGGGTTTTAAATGTTGCAGTCAGATCATATATCTTATTATAAATATTTAAATGAATCCACTACAAAAATATAAAAAATTTAAATTTATTACATATAAGGTTATAGAGCTTTCAAAGAAAGTCATACTTGAGGTAAGGGTTTATCATCTCAAATTTTCTTATTTTGTGTATATATTATATTTATATTATGTATTCTTTTTTTAGGTTTATATAAAGATAATATGACATGTTATATCATGAATATAATTATAATATTTATATTTAAATTTTTATTTTTTGATATTATTTTATAGGGATTATGATTGAAATGTTACGAAAGCGGTGAGGGATTTTTTATTCAATCTCATTTAAATTCGGATTTTTAGGCATGAATTTCAATTGAGGGAGCCTATATGATCCTTATCTAATAAAATATTTCATTTTATTATCCTATGATTATTCATGTAATTACCATGTAATATTACAATTTTTCTATCTTGGTAACTCAAAATGATCGGGAAATTGTTTTTAAGAAAAATATATTATATTTCCTATTTGATCAGGTATAATGTTCTTCCTCATATATGTTTTCTTTAAAATTATTTCAAGAATTTTTTTCATATTATACTATTATTGTTAAAATTATTTTTTACCCATGTCTTAATTTTTATAATAAAAAATTAATGGAATATTCTTTTCATTTTCTAAAGGAGATAATTTTGACTTTTTACTGAAAATTTAAAAATGAAACATTATTTTAACAAACTCGGCATGACCAAAATTTCCCACTATCATGACTAATCAATTATTGGTAACATAATTTACAATTTTACAAGGTTATTTTGAAATAAAACATTTTCCTTAATATTTTGTAAATATTTCACTTTTATTTAAGTTATTTAAAAATGAAAATAGTATTTTCTTTAAGAAATATTCAAAAGATATTTTAAAGGAATTTTTCTTCTCAAATATAAACATTTTATGTAAATTATGATCCACTATGGATATTATTCAATGATATCATATTTATTATTTCTATATATGTTTTATTACTTTAATGATAATATTTTTATTAAACCCTTTTATTTCATATGTCTGATTATATAGTGAAATAATAAAATGTATATTACAATTTGTTTCTCTTCTAGGGGTTCTAATGTGATGGTATATTGAATGTTTTGTGATCTTGTGGAACAAAAATGTATGATTTACATTATGTTATGGATGGTCCCAAAATTAAATATCCATCTAATGCATTAGGTAATGATAGATATCTCATGTGATAATAAGAACTAGAATATGGAGAATAAATAGTTTAGTAAGGGAATCTATACACCATGATAATCTTGGGAGAGAACCCTGAATAAGGATATTATGAAATGGGGAGTTAATCCAATCCACTATGATAATCTTGGTATAAATCCTTGAATATGAAAATTATTTTCTATTCTTATGTGTATTCCATAATCATATGTGTTTTTCTATTATTATGCTCTCATGGCTCATGTTCGTTGATTCATTATGATTCATGTCTTATAAGATGAAAAGTTGTATGCCATTAGCAATGTTTATGATCTATGATTTTTTTTATGTTTTAAAATGTTAAGATCATGTTCTCATGCCGTTATGTTCATGTTATTCTTAAAAGGTCATTAATATCTCATTTTTTACCCTTACTATAAAGCTGAGATCACTCCCTAATATTTTTTCTTTCCCCCAGAATATAAAGAAAGGTTTAAAGTATTGTATGTTTAAGAGGGGTGATAGTTGTCAAGAACTTAGTGAGAGATTATGTCGATCATTTATGTACTAGTTTTTTATGAATCCATGTTTCTGAAGACATTAAATACATATTTTTCTAGATTGGGTCATAATGTTATATAGTGAATATTATTCTAATAAGATTGAATATAAATGTATGAAAACTATAAAGGTATGTAACATAGATCTTATTGATCAATGATATAAGTAGTGAAAACAAACATGGATCAACATGAATACCTAGAATTACTTCAATAATTCTCTTCCAAAAATGGATATGCTCAAGAGAGTGTGTACCACCACTAAGAGGGGAGTGAACCAGTGGTTGAACAAAAAAATAACTCTCTATTAATAATTTTCCATCACTAGTTAGTGAATATAGATCTCAATGATAATGATTTGGTGATCATAGAAAAAATGTTAAATAAAACACATGTCATAATAGGAAAATTGGGATAGGTTTCATATAAACATATCATGTTAATATACAACATAAGACAACCTAAAACACTGGAAGATATATCTTTTAAAATTCTACTTATAAATAATCAAAATAACAAAGCACCGGTAAAATGTGTACAGAAAAAACCATTGTATTCATTGATGTTGGAGAATGATTGATATATCACACATAAAGTGGTTGATACAAAGCCTACTATCCTTGAGGTAATACACCATTCATTTGGATCCTTGATCGTATCAATATGTTACCCAAAATGTAAAGGGGTTCTAGAGACTTATCAAAAGAGATAAAGATATTTTTTGGGAAAGCGAGTATTAGCAGTGCCTCAAACATATCACACACCCAAATAAGAGAGGATACCATCATATTTTATATTTGAATACTGAGGTTCCCACTTCATTATTCATTATAATCATTTATTTTTATTGGTATTTATTTGATGAATTCGCTTCAATTAATAAATTCAAAGATATGAATAGACCAACAATTGGATTGAATGAGAATGAAACCATTAAGGGAGAAATGAATAATATATATATATGTATACTATATTCATTCATCGTATACATGAAAAACACATTCATCATATGAATATATTAAATGTACGATATATATATATATATTAATATTATATATATATATATATCATGCATCATAAGAATATGTATATTCATCTCATGCATGTAAATTTTCATGTACATCCAATAGTAACCTAATTATACTAAAATTAAAAAATGAAATTATGAGAAAAACTTCACAACCCTTTATAAATCCATACAAACTATTTTGGACATGGTTTTTCGTCAAATTATCTTCATCCATAACAAACACTTTTTCCAAAATTTTATCCATATCCAAAGGCCTAACTATGTGACCCTAAGGGACTTATAAATGTTGATAATAACTATGAAATCTATATTTCCTAGATTTAAGTGTAGATAGACCACTATAAAAGTGTTAGTGCTACTCAAAATACTAAGGGGTATAAGGTGATCTACATCAATCATATGTATACCTCCATACAAACATGTTCACCAAAATATGTATCATATTCATTACATATATAATAGTAGATTCCCTATTCAAATGAAATTAAGTGACCTCTAGAGATAGAACATATTAATATAGTATTGTCCTCTCATCATTTATAGATTCGTTGAAAAAGACTGACCAAGTCAATGAAAACATCACTTGTCATTCATTTATTTCATAAGTATATTGTATGTCACTTATTGAAGTAATTTAACATGTCATATGAGAAATAACTAAGAATATCTATTTATTTTCATTGTCCAATTATATCAATGTTTAAATGTCAGTGAATTCCTGTGTGAGTATAAAAATCTAATTTTGGTTGTACTCCAACTGAAAAAATGGTCTATAATATTCCCTACCACTCCCGTATTGGAAAAGATAACATGTTGACTTGTATTAGTAGGGAATCAAAGTATACTGGTTCAAATTCTAGGTATCTCTATAACCTTAGGTAAAAATTATTGATAATAATAATAAACCCCTATGTATATAGATGAATGTATGATATTCTATCAGATATACTTTAGAGTGTCAATCCCCGTAATTAGTCTCCACTTATTACCTCATGAATGTATTCTTCATATCTCATATACAAATATTCATAATAAATATGAGATTATATTTATGTTAACCTTATCATATCATTACAACCCATAATACTCAATAATAAAAATCGATTAGGGAAAACACGAATTCACACTTTAAGGGAATACTATCATTTGACCGTTCATGTAAAATAAATTATATCACACAAGAATAAATGATAATTTAATATTACATTTATTGTAACAAAATGGTACAATTAAAACCATCACAACCAATCCATCATTTTTTAAATACCCAAATATTCTATATAACCCTCATGATATTTTTATAATAATGGTCTCATTAACAGATATAATACATTCTCTTTTGTAACCACGCAACTCTTCTTTACATCACCCCTCTCAATGATCTCCCATATGATATGGAATTTTATATGGATATGTTTAGTCAACTGATGATAAAGGTGTTCCTTTCCTGAGTAATAACACCATTATTATCAAAATATAGCTCTATTTCTCCCTCATTCCTTGGAAAGACTCTTTGATCAGAAATGAACTTCTTGATCCAAACATCTTACTTTATAGCATCTGATGGAGTGATGTATTCTACCTCTTTTTTGAAGGCTGATATGGAGTATTTTTTGGAGCACATAAAAATAATTTCTCCACTATTTAGGAAAAACATGAACTTAGAAAGATATTTTAAATTATTCTTAGAAAAATAAAAACTAGAATTGGTGTAACCCTTTATACAGAGCTACTCCTCTCTTCCAAATACTATGAACATATTCTCAATATTTTTTATGTACTTATCGATGTTCTTCATAGTAATTCATGGACTCTTGAAAGGATTGGATAAATATCTACTAGTTATAATCATATCATATGAGACATATGGTTGAGTATATAACATTGTATATATTATTGACCCTATGGAAGACTCATAAGGAATTATATCCATCATTTTTAACTCTTTATAATGATATTTAATATTCTATAGATTCATTCCACGCAACAATGGTAACGAACACTTCTTAGAGTTCTCCATGAAAAACCTATTTGTCACATTAAAAATATTTGTGGTCTGACTTAGTCTAGTAATCTTCATAGATATGTCTCTATAGATTAACATATTGAGAATATAATCTAATTCACCCATGTATTTAATTTATAAAATTTACCCAACCACATATTTTCTATGTGATGTGTCAGGACGTTATTTCCAATAAGATTTTTGTCATCTACATACAGTATTATATACATTACTATACTCCCACTATGATTTGTATATATATAAGAATCATCAATATTATTAATTAAACCAAATTATTTGATTGCATCATCAAAACAGATATTCTAGCTCCATGAAAATTGATTCATTCCATAAATAGACCATTGTAACATCAAACCATATCATCAAAATTTCGAAAGCCAAACCCCTTGGGTTGTATCATATACAAATACTTGGTTGAATTCCCATTAATTAATTTAGTTTCTATGTCCATCTGTTATATATCATAATCATATTGATCTATTATTTTTTGAAAAACTAGAATGTAATTTATCATCACAGTAGGAGAGAATGTATCTTCTTATTCAATAACATAAACTTTTGTATATCCCTTTATCACCAGGTGTGCTTATAAGGTAGAAAATCCACCATCCATGTCAGTTTTCTTATAGAAAACCTACTAACACCCTATGAGTATCTCCCCTTCAGATGCATCTACGAAGTTCCAAAAATGGTTTGTGTACATGGAGTCCATCTCTAATTCCTTGTATTTTAACCATTTCTAAAAATTAAAACTCTCAAAGGACTGTTGTTAGGAATTTGGTTTATATTCTATGAATGTTACCTCATCGTAATTATCCATGATAAATATATATAACTTGGTTTCCTAAAAAATATTACTAGACCTTCATGTTTATTGAGTTACTTGAGTTTCCTGTTCTTCCAAACCACATTATAATGTCAACTCAATTTCTATCTCAGGAAAGATTCCTTTTTTCAGTCTTAAACATACCCAATTTAAAATTTACTCTGACTATCTCATCAACACATATATTACTTCTTAATAAATATACAATTTTAATCCACAAACACTTTTTTTCATTAGTTTGGTCGAAAAATGTCCCTTGGTTTCCTTGGGATAACCAAAAACTAATTACTCATCTGATTTGGGATCATGTTTTTCTAAATATAACTGTCATATGAATTCTTCACAACCACAAATATTCAAATAATAAAAACAATAGTCATTTTTAAACCATGTCTCAAATGGTGACCTTGTGATTATATTAGATAAAATACTATTTAGTAAGAAATTAGAATTATCAAGAGAATAACCAGAAAATTAGATAAAAATATCATATAGAATCATAATAAATTATACAATATCTAGAATGGTATGGTTCCTCCGTTCATACACATCATTACCTTATGATTTTCTAGGATATGTTAGTAGTTAAATAATTACACAATCTATTATATTATTTATGAATTCCTGGATCAAGTATTCACCACAATGATCCGATCTAAGTAATTTAAATTTTTTCCTTGTTAATTTTTACTTAATTATGAAAATCCTTAAGCTTTTCAAAAGATTATTGCATGTGTTTTATAAAAAAAAATATACCCATAATAACAAAATTCATCATTAAAAGTTATGAAGTACCTAAAACTACCATTTTCTAGTGTAATCATTGGTCCACATATATCACTATGTATAACCACCAATAGTGAACTAGCCCTCTAATGTTCTCTACAAAATGGTTCCATTTTCAATATCCCTAAAAATCAAGATTAACATGTATGAAATAATTCATAATAAAATGAGTACAAAAATATATCTTTTTGGGGTTTTTGATCATGATTCTCATTTATATGTCCAAGGAGCGAATGGAAAAGTTAGGATGTATTAGAATCAAATTTGCAATTTTTCTGAATACTATGAATTGGATTATTTATATCAAGAATATGTAAACCATTATTTACATTTTTTGTTTCATAAAACATTTCCTTGTTATATATAGAACAACTCTTTTTCTTATGAATAAATTAAAATCCTATATTTTCTAAAAAATATATAGAAATCAAATTCATATTTAGAGTGGAAAAATAATAACATTTTTTCATTTCTAGTATCAATACACTTTGTAAAATCAGATCATAGTTGTTGATCTATAATGCAACAAATCTTTCTCCATTATCAACAAGAGTATCAACTTTACCCTTTATAAATTCCCTCTTTACTCGGAGTCTGTGTATGTCATCACAAATATGTGAAGTACACCCAATATCTAATAACTATGAGTTGGAATTGGATAAATTGACTTATATAAAATTCATATTTGGGTACTATGAATGTTTCTCCATAAGAGAACCTGAGAATCCTAGATACCAAACTTTAACTATTTTATAGGGAATTCCTATTAATGATATCATTGTGATTAGTGTGAATTGTTAAGTAATCTATAAAAAACATATTAGTAGGTGAGTATCATGCATTATGTATTTAATTAAGGTATTTTAAGTGAATGTTCTCCCACAAAATATGATGGCCAAATATATCAGATACATTTACTAATGCGAGATCGATATTTCACTAAAAAATGAGTCTTCTATGATGTGTTTCTCACCACATAATTAATTAGTTTTTGAATAACACCACTCACAAAAATTATAACTCTTGGATAGTTTATTAGATGGATCTTTATCCAAATTAATCATTTAGATTCACTAAACAATATTTCTCTAGTAAACTAATCCAATTTGGGTCTCTCATGTAGTTTAACCAAAAATAATCACCAAAAATAGGCAATCAAAGCTCAATACAACGACACCCGGCTATGGAATTTCCTACCTACAGATATTCCCATTTCAACCATTACATTATTTAATTACAAAATATTTACCACCATTAAAAAACAATGCCATGAAATACTCGGTTTGACAATTAAGGTCAGGAAAATTGTAAATTTGGAAGGAATCATTCAAATATTAATTTGAGGTTTTTAGTCATTTAATGTAAAACTAATTTAATATACATCATATGAATATTAAATTCAAAACTATGAAATAATATGTAATATTTATATTTCCATGTTTTAGTTATTTTTTTATGCATGATTGAAAAGATTATTTTATGTTAATCACTATACCAACCTCCAAATTAATGTGTGCACACCACAACAATGTGTAACTCTTAAGAAATCAAAAGTGTATGTTAATCACCCAAAAATGATGTTAACTATATTCATAATTGTTTTCTTAGACCAGAAACACCTAATTTTAATGATCTCAAATCATGTTTATCATATTAATAACGATTTTCATGTGTTCTAATTGAAATTGATTTATTAGAAAAAAATTTAAAAATGGATAATCTTGAGCTTACCATACCACCTTACCGTGTGGAGGTAAAGTGACCACAACACCTTAATGAATGAAATTTTTTTATTTCTATGAGTCAGAAGAATGATATTTTTCTATGTCATGAATTGACCACACATTGACGACTCAACATACCATGTGTCAAGAATCACCTTACTGCATGTATAATCAACCTACGAAGAAAATCAATTTACTTGACCACATGAAGGAAACTACCTTCTATGTGAAAAAATAAAGTTACCAAGCTTAGGCATATATAATATTTCATAAAGTTACATACTAATCAATTCTTCTAATTTAGTTAACACATGAATAAAAATCTTACCACATGAATTCATCAACATACCACATAGTCAAATGAGTTGACCTCATGAAGAGATGAACTAACCGTGTCACCTTACCATATCATCTGACTGTGTGAAGTTTATGTGAGGTCAATTAATCATACATCAGGTGAATATATCTTACCATGTATAACATAGTAGTAGAGCATTTCAAATCAACAATATCTTGTTTTAAATCATTAATATAATCTAATGTACATTTAATGAATAATGATTATTATATAACAAATAATTATTATAAATACCTCTTTAAATAGAATTATTCGATCATGCGGAGTAATGATAGACTACTGAAAACATTTTTATGACACATAAATAATATATAAGGATTTTATACAAGGATTGGTGCTATAGAGAATACTTCATAAAGCTCTTTCTTACAAATCATTTTGAGAAACTCATTCAAGATCCTTATAAAGAAAACCTCATGGACTCCGAAAAATCATAGAAACATAGATTGAGCTGAAATAAATTTCCTATATTTTTATCTATTTTTCTTTCTATCATATCTATTATTTAAAGCTATGATTTATATTTCACTATTTATTTATAAAATACCCTCTAATGCTAAAATGTATAATACTTGATATTCTCTCAAATCCATTAATTTTATTCCCATGAATCACTATGGATGATATCGTGTGTGGGATAGTATCATTTCCATCCCACCTATAGGCGTGGAAGAGGCTCTATGCCTAAATAGTATTTTGCACTATTGTTTGTAAAACCCAATCTATGTTTTGAATTTGTATATTAATTAATAAACTGTTTTGTAGCATCTGATTTACAATTGATGAAGAATAAGTATTGTCTTTAGATTGAAACCCTTGTTTAAGCTCTATTGGGTTTATTTAGAATTTTTTTTTCAATTAATTTTTTTTCTATTTTCAAAACTATAAAAAAACATTACATTGTTTATTGATATTAATTTATGATTATTTAAAGTGTTTGATTAAGAAACTTAATTTAAAATTTTAAATTATTTTAAAGAAATTATAACTAAGAATTAAACATGATTCTGGGAAATTGTTTGTAATATTTAATTTATATATTTATTCTATTTTTATTAAATAGTATTTTTAATTAAATTGGAAATTTAGTTTATAATTTTTTTAAAATAGAAATTTTATTGGGAAATCAATTAACCCCATGACATATTCACTCTAACCAACATTTGGTATTTGATACATTTCAAACTTATTTTTAACACCTTTTTTTAATGGATAGTATGGGTTTTGAAAATTCACATAGAGAGTATGGGTTTTGATATTTTTACTTTAATTGAAGAAAAATATGAAAAGCTACAAAATGTAATATCTTAATGGAGTAATTCTACTAATTATTCATATGATTGTAATTAAAATTATATAAAATCATTATAATATGCTTTTGGTAAATGTAAATTCAATATAATAACTACATGTACTACTGATTTTAAAATTTGGCATGTTGTTTCTCATGATGGAACATCTAATTTAAATGAAATTAATTTAAATACATTCACTATTAAATATGATAATTTAATGATGAATCCTGATGAATCAATATCTGAAATTTATCTTATGTTCATTGAAATAGCCATCATGATGTATGCACAGGGAATGAAAATTACTATCGAGTATTAAGTAATGCGACTTTTCAGGTTCTTAATACAATTACAGAGAGGAACATCTCTATCCATATGAGAATCATGTGAAATTATCACACATTCAATAAAGGAACTTATTGGAATGGTAATGAGGTATGAAGAATAATTGTATGTAAATAAAGAGGATGTGCATGAACCGAAAAAATTCCTATAACTTTTAAAAAACTATTTCAAAACAAAAAGATAAGATAATATCTGAAAGCTCAAGTGATAAAGAATCACCTAATGATAGTGATCAGGAAATGGAACATCTGTAATGACGTTTCAAATATTCAAAATAATAATAATTTGTACAACAAACCCAATTATCATGGTAAGCTTGACCAGGAAAATTGGATTAAATATTGGAACAAGGTTGATTCTAAAAATGAAATAGATTTCTATGAATAAAAAAGAAAAGAACGAATAAATTTATTTTTTCCCAAGATAAAATATAAGAAAAAGTATGCAGAAAAGGATAAAATATATAAAAATTCTATGAATGAAATTTTGGGTTCTTCAAAAGATAGTTCATGTGATTCAGACTCAACATAAATGGATAAGCATGATAAAGCCCATATTTGTTTCATGAAAAAGATATATGAGGTATCTAATATTTTTCATGCATCTAGTATTCATAATTTCATCCTTTTTGAAAGTAAGATTAGTGAATAAAACATTCCCCATGAATAAATATTTGAATATTTTAATTAATTTTAAGACATATTCAATCAACTTAAAGATAAATAAAAAAACTAAATAAGGATCATGATTTAACTTGTATCATTATAACCAATATTACAGTAGAGAAGGAAAAGAATGCACAACTGATAAAATAAAATATTGAGCTAAAATTATATAATGAATAATTAAAAAATGATTTGTAGAGATTTACCAATGGAAGTACAACTCTTATTTAGATTCTTGGTAAATAGACAACTTCAATGTATACTAGAGGAATTAGATACCAACATGGATTGACAAAGATATATAATACTAAATTTATTTCTAGTGAAACTAAAACTTTGAATACTTCTTATTCACACAAACCAAATAAAATTCTTATTTCTAAAAGTCCTATATCCACCAACTAGAAACCAATTAAACAAGTACGGATTCCAAAATCTCTTATTAATAACATCTCTAGACCGGATAAAATATTGGTACACAATTTATTTTTGTATAAAATATATTATTAAAATCCTACTTAAATATTTCCTCTAAAAATGGTATCTCGATAGTGGATTTTCCAGTCCCATGAATGGAGACTACTTAAGTATCAATAACCTGATCAAAGTTGATCATAGACATGTCCCATTTGGTGACAATGCTAAAGAAAAAATAACTAGACTTAGTCAAATCAAAAACACTATTATTGTTTTAATTTTTTAATATTTTATTCAAATATTGATTAAATAATAATCTTCTTAGCATCTCATAGATATGTGATGATATTTTCCATGTAATGTTTTAAAATAATGACTGAGAATTTTTTAATTCTGAAAATTATTTAGTTTTCACTAGTTTCAGAAATGTTAATACATATGTTGTTAATTTATATTCCTCATTTTCTCAAAATATTTTTTATCTATCTGCATTTCAAAAAGAGTCTCAGATATAGAAAAGGATTCTATTGAATTGCAACAAACTTTCAATTAAAAATATAACTATGAAAGGGTTTTTGGAATACCAACCAAAACTATAATTATCGTGTAAAAAAGTCTATAACACATCTCAAATAAGGAAACAACACAAATTATCTTCCAAACAAAATAAACAAGTCTCAATTTCTCATCCCCTCATGTTGGTTTGTATGGATTTTTTTAGACCCTCTATAGCTTCTACCTTATATGAGAGGCTCTATGATTAAGTTCTAGTAGATGATTTTTATAGATACACTTGGGTATTCATTTAAGATCACAAAATTTAATCATGTCTCTATTTTTATACGTATTTTAAATATGTGGAAAATCTTATTGGCCATATAATTATGAACTTAAGAGTTGATCATGGTTGTGAGTTTGAAAACCAAGAATTTATATAATTATTTTTATAGAATGGTTATATAACAATTTATTCCAAGAACCTTATAGAAGAATAGTGTAGTAGAAAGTATAAATAAAATAGTTTATAAAATTTCTCATTCCATATTTAATGATTATTATTTAACTATTTATTTTTGGGAATAATTTTTTAATACAACCCTCTACATAATCAATAGAGTTCTTATAAGACCACTTTTAAATAAAACCACAAATGAAGTATGTAATGAAAGAGAATAAAATGTTAATTACTTTCGAGTTTTTGGTTTCAAAGTCAATATTATAAATAAAAATAATGATCTTGAAAAAAATTTATCCAAGAGTGGTGAATGAGTTTTTCTTGGATATTCTACAACTAGTAAATCATACATGGTATTCAATAAAAGGACTATGACTGTAGAGGAATTTGTACATGTCATGTTTGATGAAACTGATCCACATGATTCTCAAAACTATTTTGAAAACCATGAAGATGATCTAACTAAAATAAATATAAATACTAAACATTATGATAGTTCTGTGAAACATAGAGAAAATTATTCTAGTTTTGATAAACACCCTAATCTTGAACCAATAGAGGATAATGAAATATCTAGATATTCTTTTCCAAGAACCGTTAAAACTCATAGATTTCTTCCATCAGATTTTGTAGTTGTAGAACAAGATAAAAGAATAAAAACTAGATATTCTATCATAAATAAGGTTTAAAATCAATTTTACATATCATTTCAGGAACCTAAAAACATCAATAATACAATTAATTATTAATTTTGGGAAATGGAAATGCAAGGACTCAATAAATTTGAAATAAATAATGTCTGGAAGATAGTGCAAAGATAAAAAGAATAACTAAATATTATCAATAAATGGGTGTTTAGAAATAATGTTGATGATTTTGGAATAGTAATTATAAATAAACATATATTAGTTACATAAGGATATAGTCAAGAAGAAGATACTGATTTTGAGGAAACATTTTCACTTGTATCTATACATGATGCCGTCAGGATGATTCATAACAATACATAACATTTATAATTTATATTATATTAAATTTTTGTCAAGATAGAATTCTTAAATAGTTATATATTTTGGGTTATTTTTTTCGAACAACCTCATATATTTTAAAACTCTCACTTTCAAAATAATTATTTTAAATTAACAAAGGCTTTATATGGATTAATGTAAGCTCATAAATATTGGTAGGATAGGTTCTTCCTTTTTTTTATTTCTGATGGTTTTAATAAAGGATTATCTAAAACTAAATTATTTATTAAAATAATTTCAAGATATTATTTTTTAGTAAAAATTGTATCGATGATATTATTTTTAGAACTTTATGAAATGTTTTTTTACTGAATTTTATAAAATAAGGAGAAATGAATTATAAATTGGTATTATGGGTAAACTTAAGTTATTTCATGGCCTTGAATGTTTTAAAAATAGATAAGTAATTATTTTAATAAAATAATGTACACCAATTATCATATAATAAATTTTATAATGGATATTAATAAAGGTAGTAACACACCCATAAAAACTTGCTACAAGTTGGATCTTGATAAAATTGGGAAATTAGTTGATCAAACCACATAGATATATATGATTAGAATATTACTATAAATTAGTTATGTCTCCTAATATAATTTTTAGTGAGTTTATGTGTTCTCATTTTCAATAAAATATCATAGTGTCACATATAATACTTCTGAACTGTGTTTTCAAATACATGAAAAATATAAACAAATTAGTATTTTTGTACTCCAAAGGAAATTTATTTGATTTAGTTAGTTATTCAGATATAGATTTATGTGTTTTTATGTAAGATAGAAAAATAACTTCATGAATATTTCACTTTTTGGAAAGGAACCTAGTGTCACAGTGCATTAATAAATAAAATTTTGTGTCATTAACCACTACTAAAGTTACGTACATTTTTGCAGGTAGTTTTTGGGAACTGATTGTGTGGATGAAAAATACATTACTAGAATATATATATCAATTTAAAACTATCCCTATATATTATGATAATACAAGTGTTATAATTTTTTTTAAAAAACCCATTCATTCTATAACAAACAATATTGGTAAAAGACATCACTTTTAATAGATCTTTCCCATAATGATGATATAACTCTTGTGTTCATAGGTACCGAACATCAACTTGTTGATATATTTATAAATCCTACGAATATTGAGAGAATAAATTATATTATACATGAATTGGGAATTATAAAAAATGTACAATTTTTTAATTTAATTTAATTTGTTAATTGTGAAGTTAAAATTTTTAAATTATTTTCTTTAAGAATTTCTCGAAGTAATTTTTAAGAATGATTCACACAGTTAGTATGTTGACAATAAGTTTTTGTTTATATGGTCATAATTCCAATTGTGAACACTTACTCCTGTGTTCACCATACTCACTATGATTATTTACCCACATGGTTACAATGATTATCATGAAATCATTTTTATATGGATAATACGTACTTATGGTGAACATTTTTATTGAATGTTTAGCACACCTATCTGTAACTTACTGATATCATGGTTACCGTGCTTATGTTATTTACATTTCCATGGTCAAAAAACATAAGGTGTCTATTTACTTTTAATTTTTCAAGAAAATATTTTGGTAGGATTCCTTTTATTAATATTAATTTTTAAGACCCTATATTATTTAAATTAAAATTTAAAATGAACTGTGAACCATCACTGGTCTTTCCCTTTATACCTCCACTATATTTTTAAGAAATTTGGAGCAGGTCATTTTTTTCATCTCAAACCTCTCTATTTTACCACCCATTTCCGAATCATCATAGATATTGAATTGAATATGAATTTTGAAGATGAAGTAAATATTGGAAACCTTTTTTTTTATTTAGTCCCCTCCATCGATGAATTTGAAGAAGTCTAATGCTAGATCATGTGAATTAATATAAATGAATAATCTGCATCTCATTGATCTCCCAATTTCAACTGAAAAATAATTCGATGATCAATAGTTGAATTATTTTTGATCACTGTTTGGAATGTGATTGAGGAAAAATGATGGACTGATTGGTTTAAATAAAATAGTATACTTTTTATCTGACTACAATCATGTAGATTTATAAAAACCATGATTTATTCCCAAGATAAAATATGTATTTAGTAAAATGAAGTATTAATGGTTAATTTTTAGAATTATATTCAAAGAATAGGGAAATGTGTTTGGTTGTTCCACATAGTAGATAATATGAAGATTATCAAAGTTCATTTACTATTAATAATTAGCACATTGAATTTCTGAATGCCTCGAATGAGATAACTGGAATGGGACTCCCAGATGACCCACTGCTATTGTGGTAAGTAGTGGATATATTCTACTGGTTATATTTATTATGTATGTAATATGTATTATAAAAGGATATTTTAGTATCTTCAGGAATCATGACCTATTTTTATTTTTTTTATGAATATAGGTAAATAAATATTTTCAATTTCTTTATCAACATGGTTATTCTATGAAATCCAGCTTCACGTTTCAATTCATTAATGTATCCAAATTTTGTTTTTCCTTTCTAGAATAAATTTTTTTAGTTCCTCGGGGGTAGTATAATATAACTACTTAAGATATATTTTTTCTCAATCAAAAATTTTTTAAGAAAATGAAATTAAACTTTTATCCTTGGAATTGAGAATTGGTGGATGACTCAGAGAAACTGTATAAATAATTTAGTCCAATCAAATATCTTGTTAGACTAAGGGATATGTTAAATCTATAAATTGAACCTAATGGGGTTGTGGATTATTCAAATGATAATGTTTCTGAAGAAGGAGAATAAGTCATTATATAAGAAAAGAAAATTAAATAGAGGCTATAAACCTTAATTAAGAATCTAGGTTAGATTATGAGGGTGAGTCATAATGGGATCAATCAGTTATATTTAGTAATAATATGTTTAGCATAGAAGGATATCCTATATTTGGAAGTACCCCTAGAAATTCTATACCAGATGAACCTTTTATGGTGTATAAGTCCCATATATCTCTTGTATTTGGTTTATAATATCCTAATTATGATTATAGAGATCATGGAGGTAGTTCACCTAGACATGGTAGGCCTTCCCCTCTCTCTGTTCAAAAATCATTGTAAACATCATTGATTGTTGAGGTTGGCATTCAATAGACAATTTATGATTCCCAGCCTATTTTCTATAATAACATTATTGAATATTCTCATGATGATAAATTTGATATTTTACCAAAGTTAAGGAACATACTAGGATATATAGTCTTATTGAGGATTTAAATTAGGTATATGGTAGGCATCTGGATACTATTTCATCTTTTTATTCTCCTTTAACCTTAATTCCATCATCCTCTTATGTTAGTAATTTTTAATTATATATTTCTAAATTAGATATGTCGTAGATACTTAAAAATTAATTTGATTACTTTAACAACTCTTTAAAAAAAGTGTGGAAATAACGTATCTTCAAATCGGTTACTTTGGTCATTAATTATCATCATCCTAGATGTAATTTCAGAATAGAGATGATACAAAATGAGATTGCAAATATGAAAGATCTAGTTGGTTCTCTTTAAGCTGGTCTATATGACATGATGATTTAGATAGAGTGAAGGATGGTGGATATTGTGTTTCATCCTACATTTATGTCTTATTGTCCCCCTATTCGGTTATTTTTTATGAATACAAGATCAAACAGTTCATTCGAGAGAGTTGCATATTTTTTTAAGAGGTAAAAAATACTCGTGAATATTTTTATGATGGGTTTCAAACCAATGATACTAAGACCTATGATTTAGTTCTTGGGGATTTCAAACATACTATTCAAGACCAAAAAACAATCAACAGGCTGATTTATTATTATTTAATTTGAATCTTCAAAATGTATGGACTAAACTAGATATTTAGAACTATTACTTTAGATTTGAATACTCCTAATTTAACAAGTTCTTTTAATTGAAAAGTTGAGAATCATATAGCTATTAATGCTATTTTTGAATCTTTCATGTAGAATTGAGATGGTTTATTTCAAGATGTGGGTTATCGATCACGAGTTTGTTAGTGGTTTTAGCTGATTGATGGAACCTAATCATTATACCACTCATATATTTTCACTATTCCCTTTATCCATTCCTTTATCTCATCCAACTACTTCATTAGCAATAAATACTTTTTATCTAACTCCTTCTCAATCCATTTATCATCTTATAAATGTTTCTAGGTGTGTAGTTATTAGAGATCATGCCTCTGAATCTACTCCTAAGACTACTTCTAACCCTAACATTACCTATAAATAAAGGGATCATTTCCATCTAATAGAGAACATAGATGAACCCCATTTGGATTTATATTATGATTTTTTATAGGTATTTTTTTATTGTAACCTATTTATACCCTTTTATACTATCATTTGATATATTCATTCTATTCACTCTTTTGTTATTGTCTAGTTTTTATTTTTCTTATATTACATATTTTGTTTCTTATTTATAATCTTAAATGGGGGAGTAATCAAATACATTTAAATCTATTGAATTCAGATGAAACCATTTTTATTAATTTAGGAACTTGTCACATATTTGTTTAAATCATTTTCAAATATACTTATGATGCATTCAATTTATATCATATTAAATTTCATGATTTTTTATCATTAGAAAGGGGATATTATTGACTTAGAATAGAAAATCGTTTTTAATGATCCCAAATCATTTTTATATTATTACTAATGATTTTCATGATTTCTATTAAAAAAAATTTTACTATAAAAAATTGTGAAAATTTCTAGGTCTAGAGCTTATTATGAAACCTTACCATGGGAAGGTCAAGTGACTATATCACCATATTGCATGAAAAAAAATTTCATACCCTGAGTCAGATGAAAAAAATTTTACTCAATCATGTACTGACCAACCATTAAAGACAAATCATACTGTCAGATGAGAATCACCTTACTGCATGTACAATCAAACGACCCTATATGTTAGTGTACCTGACTATATGATGAAAATTACCTACCATATTTTGAAATCATGTTACCAAACCAAGGTATATAAAATTTTTCATAATGTAATATAATAATTGTGTCTTATAATATAGTGAATCATTGATGAAAAACCATATCGCCTAAAGTCATCAACTTACCAATTGTTCAAATGAGTTAACTGTATGAAAAAATGAACCAACCATGTCACCTTTCCACATCAGCTAAATGTATCAAATTTCCATGAGCTCAACTAACTTTATTTTAAGGGAATATAACTTACTATTTATAACATAACAATGGAGAGTTTCAAATATCCAATGGATAGTTATAAAGTATTAAATGAAGATTTAGTGATTTTAATTAATTATGATTATTATCTAATAGATAATTTTGATGATGATATCTTTAAAGAGAATTTTTCGATCATGTGGAGTAACGATGGACTATTTATATCATTTTTCTGACACACAGGGAATAACATATTATTTTAGCATGAGAAACTATGATATAGAGAAGACTTTATGACACTCTATTTTCAAAAACATTCCAATAAACTCATCTAATCTCTTACTAAAGAAAATTTCAAGGATTTCAGGAAATCAAACCTACTCGAATAGAGTTGTGTTATATTGCTAATATTTTTATCTCTATATATTTCCATATTAGTTATTCTTTCATTTATTATTTTATATTGATCTTTTTATCTGTAAAAAAATATTATCATGTGATAAACTAGAGAATAGTTGATATTCTCTAAAATAATTTATTTATATTCCCATAAATAACTATGGACGCGGTCCTGTATATCCTAATATCATTTTAATCATAAATATAACCATATAAGAAGCTATATGCCTAAACAGCCTTGTACACTATTTTCAATAAAACCCAATGTAGGTTGTGGATCATTTTATTCCTTAATAAACTTCTTGGAAGTAGATGAAATACAAGTAGAGGGGATTATGTATCTACTTGAGACTCAACCCCTTGTTTAAAATCTAATGTGTGGATTTTTAATTTTTTTACTTAAATGTCAAGTCGTTTTCAACTTTTTAAACAATAAAAAAAATATTTACAACGATAGTTGATCTTAATTTTTGGTTTATTTAAAGTTTTTAATTGAGTAAATTCATTTACAAAGTTAAATTATTTTATAGATATTTTAACAAATCCTTAATTTAACTTATAAAATATTATTTGAAATATAAAATTTATATATTTCCACTATTTTGATTAATATGGTGTTTTTTCTGAATTGGGGATTTATTTTTAAAAAAAACGTAAATAGGATTTTTCTTTGGAACTCAATGATCCCCCACCCTATTAAGTTACTCATTGTGACCAATAGTACATATCCAAATGAAAATAGGAATATGGTACATGAACAGTTCATGTAAAGGTATAGAGTTATGTGATATTGAAAAACACCATATGATTTAGCCCATAGTGATTGATATCCAACCCCACTCACCTTCCTAGCCAAGACGTAAGTCTTTAGTAAATTAGGTGGTTTTCCCCAAATTCCTTATACCTAAGGAGACTTTAATAAATAAATAATTCTATTCATTAAAAATATAATACCTAATTAGAAAAAAACTATGCCCAAAATGTATTTACAAACACATAAATCTAAATAAAAATTGTCGTCAAGGCAGAGGAGATCTAAATTTTTGGACACTAAAGAAAGAATAGTAAAAAAAAGATATATCCAAGAAGTAATTAATCATATAAATGTGAATAAAAATTATTCAGATTTCCTAAAAAATTTGAACAACATGAATATCAAATAAATTTAACAAATCAATAAACAATTAATTTATTTTATAAAACATGAGGCATTTATAAACTACTCATAAATAAAAGTTATTTATTAACATTTAATATTTTTTCATGAATAAAAAAATGTTACATATATTTCAATATGAACTCATTTATATTTTATATTATATGAAATTTAAGATGTCTTGATCTTGGTCCACTCATAAGTGTCCCAATAAAATGTCTACATGGCATCAAGCACACCTCCATGTAAAATAGAGGCAGCTGACTTGAAGCAAGGGTCAGTGATAGAACGATGGGGAGACTATACTCTATTTATCAAAGTAGAGTAGTTTTAATAATATATAAATAAATCAACAAAATAATTAATATGGATGCAGTGGAATAAAATCAGTCAAAAAATAACTATCATATATATTAACCAGTATCATACAGAAAATAATGATGTCATGATGTTATAAAAAATGGGGAGTAAGGGTTATAGGAATTAGGCATAAATTTTACATTTTGTACAAAAATATACAAAAGAAAGAAATCTAAACTACATTAGCATCAAGAGATCAAGCTCAGTCATATTCTCTTGTACTCTGTCCTAGTATAGAAAATCATGCATCCATATCTGGGTGCCTTCCATTGTCTCTACCTATATCCATGAAGTCTATTTGTATACAAATTGATATCCCAAACAGGGTTTGATTAAAACCTTGTATCCCACCACCACTTTTCTCTAATTATATCCAGTATACAAATATATAATGAAGAAGTGTGTAGGAAATTATAAAAAAGCAGTTAATTAAATATATAATATCCAGGTTCACTCAGGTTTATCATGGGATACTTGTCTGATTCCACCCGCTTAAAATTAATTTGGAATGTCTCTAAGCATTTATTATTTTATAAAATAAGATTGGGACCTAAGTCACATAAACAAGGTTCCCATGAATAATTATATTCACATAAGGGTCCAACACACCCCATGTAATTATGACATAATATTTGGGGTTAAACCAAGACCCTTAAGTATTTATGACATAATCAAAATCCATGTGTGGTATTTTACTTCGAAGATATGAAATTAAAACAATTAGTTGACTAAGATCATACAAACCATTTCATGTGGGGAATCCAAGTGTAGATCATGGAATTATGTAATTTTATTTTCCCTATGTCCCATCCAAGTCATTCTCTAAAAAAAACCAAGTATCACTCATGGACTAATATAATCTTTTTTTCCCTATGAGCCCATACAAAAAATTCCATAAAATAAATCTAGGTATCGCCCATGGAATATCATAATAGTATATATCATGTGATCCCATATAAGTTATTCCATGTAAGGAACCTAGGTATAACCCCTATAATATCATAGTCTTATTTATAAATCATTCTATTCAATATTCCTGATGATCTCATCTGAGTCATTCCAAATTGGAACCCAAGTATCACCCATAGAATAGTAAAAGAGTTCAAAATTTCAGGCTAGTCTCCAAGACATTCATAAATGAATTTAACTAAATTTAACCATTAAATTTTTAATTAACAACTAAATAAATAATTAAGGTGAATACAAGGATCCAAGCGACATAGTCTTACCATTCACCTTTAATTTTATTCCTTTGAAAATTTCATTTATAGGGTACTAGCCAAACCCACCACAAAGGGGTTCAATTTCATAAACAAGGTAAATTTAGTCATGGAATTTAATAATCTCACCCCATGGGTCATTATATATTGTTAAATAATGTGTAATGTTCATGTAATATAATACAAACACCCTAATGTGTGGTTCAAGTCAGTGTAGAAAACCTCCCATGATGCAATTTATAGTTCGAAGAGTAACTAATTCAAGGCGATAGTAATATATTTAATTTATTTTACTTGAAAGAGGTGGTTCAAATAAGGTGTGTTGTGTGGAAATATATAAAATGATATTGAAATCAATAATTTTAAGGAAAATTTATAGAAAACCAACATTATACTGTTAGATGATTCCTTTTCTAATATTAGCATAAAATGTGGGATATAACATGAGAATTAAAAAAACCAGAAAAACATACATAAAATAGGTCGTATTATATTACATGGAGAAAATTACAATAATGGTGAGATAACATGGAAAAATAATGAAGTTGATTATTAGTATTAAGAAGATTCATTCAATGTGACGAGCGACACTTGTATCGAATGTCGGATGGAGGACTAATCTGAAATCCTAGATGTGGGAATGAGGAGAGATCTCAATGATAGGGGAGGATGATGTGTTTGAAGAGGAGAATAAATGGTGGAATTTCATTCAACATAAATAAGGGAAAATATAAATTTCATCCTTTTCAAAGTTGTACAGGGATTGGTCGCATGTTTATCCATATAGTGTGCAAACCGTTCACACCAACTGCCCAAGGTGACAACCCCATCACGTAGCTAGGTGAATGGATTGAAAAATAGTTTGCAACTAGTCTGTTCTCACTATCCGAAGCCTTAACCCATTTCATGGTTACACATATGGATAAAATAAAACATGTTCTAACCATTGGACATGCACCTACAATTTATTGAATTTTTTTAACCACCATGACTCCTCCCTCACATGGTTTAATAATCCATCCTCCTATAATTTGGGTTGAATGTTTGAGATTCACAATTACCACTAACCATGCACCATCCATGCGCCTCGCCATGGTTATCCAATGACTGGATATTTGGTCTCCAAAAAAGCACCAAATGATCCAAGACCCTTCTTTATTACATTAGGAACTATTGCAAGGATAAAATATAAGGATTGAATTTATTTACATGAATTAATGAATCTATGAAAATATGAGATCTTGAAACCACCCCTCCATAAAATAAAGCATCTCTGAGTTTCAATTCTAAGGGTATTATAAAATAATCTGAGAATAATTCTGACCACAGAGAACATATATTGATCTCTCTCTCCCGAGGCTCTTCATATAAGCAATTGTGATTCCATAGAACCCAAACTAGAGGAATTGACCTACCTCAAGGATCCTTAGTGATATGATTAACAATAAAAACTGGGTACTAAATAAAAGGAGAATAAACACTCAACATAACCACATAATTACAAATGATTTGAGATAGATCTGAATAATAATCACACAACTGAGAAAAATGGCAGACATCATTCATTACCCGGTATCTATGTGCGGGTTTCTTTTCAATAATCCACTGGTCAGACCTTTCAAAAATATCAAAAGGACTAACAAATCTAGGAGATAGCTTTGCCTTACTCTTATTCATTAATACCCCAACCTAGGTAAAACATTTAGTAACACTCGATCCCTGATGTCAAAATATAGAGGTCATCGATGGTGATCAGTATAAGACTTCTTCTAATAATAAGATGCATAAATACACTGCTTGATAAGTTGTACTCGATCTGATATCTCCTGAATGATACACAGTCCCCATAGCACTTCCCCTACATCAAATTAGCACAATGGTGATTTGTACAACCTACCGTATATGATCTGTATAGTCTTTTGGTAGATATTATTATAATAAAACTTGGAAAGAGGTAAAATATTTCCCCAATAACCTCCAAAATCAAGTACACATTCCCTAATCATGTCCTCCAATGCTTGTATATCATTCTTTAACAGAAAATAGGTCTAAGGGTGATATGTTATACTCAGATTCACTTATGAACATAATTCCTTATACAAACCCTTCTAGAACTGATAAGTAATGCAAGCATCCCTATCAGATATGATGGTACATGGAACACCATAATGGTATATAATCCCCCGAATATATAAAATTCTAAGCTTATACACTAAAAATGTATTATCGATAGGATAAAAATGGGAAAACATCATCATCTTGTCCATAATAACCCATACAAAATGACTTTCTTGAGAAGTCTATGGTATGTCCATCACAAAATCCGAAATAATTTCATCAAATTAACACTCTAGAATTGGTAAAAGGTGTAAAAGACTAATATTTTTCTGGTGTTCTCCCTTCCCCTACTGATATATGGTACACATATCAGCAAACATTATTATCTATATTTTCATATCAATGCACCAATACTAGATGTGTAAGTCACAAAACATCTTAATAAGTCCAGCATGAACATCCCATTTGATGTCATGAGATTCTTTTATCAATTCCTCTTACATGACTACATGAAACCAAAAAATCCCATTAGTGTGAAAGATCTCATCCTCATCAACGACCCAATCATGATTTGGTTCTTCACCTAAAACACATTCCTTCAATAATAAAACTTCTATATATAATAGTTTAATAATATTCACTTGATCCAAATGTAAGGAAATAACTACCAAATCCATAAGAATAGGATTACTATAACACTCTCAATCCTCCAAATGCATCTTTGAAAGAATATCCATCCACAAACACTCCCTAATGGATTCATTAATAGCTTGTGTCTATGTCTTTTGAATCATAGAATCACACACTACATTTTCTTTTCCCAAGCATATAAGTAAGATCAAAATCAAAATAATGAATTAATTTCCCCATATTTTCAATTTTAGGTCAAATCATACTGGTTGAAAATGTATTAGAGGATATTATAGTATATTTATACAAAAAACATTCTCCAAAGAAATAATTCCTTTGAAAATGAAAGGAATGATCAACTAATTCAAACTCAAGATCATGTGTTTGGTAATTACACTCTTGAGGCCCTAGCTAACGAGACCTGTACACCATGAATTGATACAATTGCATCAAAATTGGTCCCAGAATGATTCCTAATGCATCAACAAAATGGTATAACCTATAACTAGATTATTCAAAATCCATATTAGTGTTGAGTTTAACTTACTTTTCAACTATTAAAAGGCTTCCTCATATGCTTTAGACCATACAAATTTGACACCATTTTTGGCCAAACCTATCAGTGGTGTTGTGTGTTGTGATAAATTTTAAATAAAACGTATATAATTATTGGATAACCCTAAGAAATTATAAATTTAAAATATGTTATGGGGATACTCCGAGGAAACAATATCACTGACTTTCTCTAAATCCAAAGTTACCTCTTATTTTGAGATAATGTTACCCAGTAAGTGAATTTTATCAATCAAGAAGTGGAATTTTGTTAACTTAAATATATCATATCATCTCATCGTGTATTCATGTATAATTTCGAGGAGTAAATCATGATTATTTAGAATGTGAAAATATACCACGATCTCATCCATGAAAACCACTACAAAATAATCCAAGTATGAGTGAAAACCGGATTCATTTTGGACATAAAAATAGTCAACACATTCATAAGACAGAATGGAATAATCAATTACCTGTACATGCCATATATAATTAGAAATTTTTTACATGGTATATCTGATGTCCTAATACATACTTGATTATATCCCGACTTCAAATAAATATTTATGAATACTCGAGATCCTATAAGATTGTCAAATAGATCATCTATATCAAGTAGTGGGTAATATTCCTTAATTGTAAATTGGTAAAACCTTTGGTAATAAAAAAAAGAATAAATCTCACATTCACCTTCTTGGAGAAAAACATAGGTGAACCCCAAGGTAAATTATAGGTTAGTTAAACCCTTTGGATTCCATATATTTTTACTATCTCTCAAGGTCTTGATGCTCAATTTGATCCCTCCTGTATGGAGGAATAGATAACAGTCTTGATCATGGAATAAGATTAATAATAAACTATAACTCACTCTTAGTAGGTATTATAGAAAATTTAACCAAAAATAAATCCTTGAACCAATCCACTAATGGAGGGAAATATATCATGTGTGTTCACTAATAATATATAAAAAGACTAGAAATCTACGTTGTCACTCCACCCAGCCCATGATGCTTAGGTCTAACTCAAATTTCCTCGAAATCCCATTCACATTTATGAATATAGATACCAACCTATAGTGAGGAAAATGACACCCTCCAATGATAAAATAAAATATAGGATCGATTTGGAACTAACCATTCCAAATAATGAATGATCTCAAAGCCTATCATCTTGAGGATGAATAGATTCCATAAGAAACATTAACCACCTATCTCAAGGGACACTTGCAACATTGGAGAATTCTCTCTGAACATATTCTGAATAGTGTGTCAAAAGACATCTCCCTATAGAAGTACTGCATTTTAGCCCAAGACTTTCCACAATATCCATAAATATAAAATATTGTGGCACGTATATGCCAAATAAAGATGTAAATAAAGCTGAGGAAACTAAAATTGTAGCTTTTACTATAGATGGACTGATTATATACTCCTCCGGTATAGGTTTTACTATATATATATGGCCTTATCCACATCCCAAAAATACAACCTAACTACCCTTATATGGTCTTCTCTATTGGCATAGTATACATTAATTTTGAATTCATTAACCTCATCCAACTCATTGGCCTGAATGGAATGTAGTACTCCATATCTCTACCAGATATTGAGCTGATGATCCCATTCCAGAACATGGAGTCAGTACCAGCCCTCTCTCAGAAGACAGTGGATGAAATTTTCTACAAAACCATTGAACATGACCCATCATTCCATAATCCCAACACTCCACTAGGTCACTAATACACAAGTTCTTCATGTGTCGTAGATTACGCAATTTATCGCATATGTCATGGCTACCAAGGCACACAACTAGAATACTACTTCCCCTACGAGAAATATCAAAGTGATTAATTTTTCAACTAAATAAATTTCTTCCATATGTATTAACTGAACCAAAATTCTCCACACCATCAGCTTCGCTCAGGTTTTTCTCATAGTTGAGGGCCCATTTTACTATTTCAAAAAAATTGTCAATCATGAAATATGAATTGAGATCAAATGGACTGCATAAGCCCATCCTAATTCTACTCACTCTATTTAATTAATCACTAGAAATAATATGAATAAAATTCTGGAGATATATAAAATGAGCTATGTAGTCCATAACAGAAACAAAACCCTTCTCAAGACCCATAATTTCCCTATCTCATTTATCTCTCAATGTCTCTAGATAGAATTAATCAAAGAATATACATTCTTAATCCCTCTAATCCATGCATTGATGTTGAACTGGGTGATTTTGAACATCCCACCAATTTTTTTTGAATCCATGAATCATATATGTTTTGAGCTTAACCCCCCTCTCTAAAGGCATCTCTAGATGCTCCATAATAGATAGCATGGCCTCTAGCCACGACCTAGAATTCTATGGATTACCATCCCCCAACAAATTATTTTGATGATGCTACTAAAATTATAACATAAACTCTTCCATAATAGGGGTAGGTCACGAGGCTCCCAACATGGTGTTTATAAACCATATAACTCCCTATATAAACTAAGAATCGGTACACAAATCGTGTATAAAATGAGTTAAAAATAGATGCAATATAGATGGAACTATTGGAGGAAATATAGGTGGTTCATGTCCCAAAACATCTAAAGCATGATCATCAGGACCTACCTGGGGTTTGACATGAGGCCATCATAGAGGGATATATATAAAATAAAAGTACATACCTCAAACAAGATTCAATAAAAATAAAATTATAATAGGAAACAAGATGGACTAACGACTCTCTACATGACATCCAAATTAAAAATATTCACATAACATCACTAGATTTGAATATAGGCTCAATACCCATGAATCACTAACCCACCTACTCACTACCAAGGGAAAGTAAATGGTAAAATTCAAATTTTCAATAATAAGGTTATGTTATATAGAGTTAAAATTCCATGTTATAGAGTAAAACATCATTAATTATTAATTGGAATCACTATTTAATGATTAACAATTCATTTTTGAGTCATAATTTAACCATTTTCATATTTATACCACAATATAGTTAGATAAATCACCATTCCAAAGTTATAATGTGCTATGCTTTATAAGTTACAATTAACACTTCATGTATCTAAAACCAGATCTATAGATATGGTCTCAGAATATAACAAGTCTATATTGTATTATTTGATTATACATATCACTATTCCGAATTTTGTAGAGGCATGTGATTTATAAATTATAATTAGTATCCATTTAATCACTATCATATAATGTTTATAATTGGTTAAAAATAGATACATGTCCCAAGCATGTCAAAAAAATTAGATAAGGTTCCACCATCAAGGTATATGGGAAGACACTTTTTAGGATAATGTAGACACTATAAATTATTAATTATTTATCTCATTCGTCCAATATATAAATATTTTTAAAAAGGAAGATACAGCAGTTGAGGAACTAAAAATATATTGTAGTAAATGTACGCAGTTAATAAACCTGACATGGAATATTCCTGACAGATAAATTCTTAATAGCCTATAATGAATAATGAGAAAGTAACTCCTTTCCAAACTAGGCCAAGGGTAAAAGAGAATCCATATTGATAAAAGATACCATAAATCATGTGCGTCACCCAATGCTAAAACTCATATAACTGTAACAAGATTAAAACCAAATAGTAAGTCTTATCCTGGGAAACTTGGATTTTTACCTCTACATGGGTCTCCTACTCCCAGGATTATATGAATTGCCAAATTTTTACACATACTCATATACATATACCATAAAAATAGTAAGGCAGGGAAAAGAACCCTTTGATATCACTTTGTGACATCCTGAGCCCATTCCACTCATAACTGACTAGACCTGGTGGCCACATGGACTCATGTGCACCTCCCCATATACCATATGTTTCTAACTAGCAATGTGGTTCTATGATGGTACTATGGAGAAACTATACCCTCTTTATCAAAGTGGCACTGTGGTGATTAAAGTATAAATAAATCAAAAGATGTATTAATATGTAAATATTGTAAGAACATCATTCAACAACAATAACTGATAAAAATAATAACCAATGCTATATTAAAAATAATGATGTCATGATGATATACAAAATGGGTAATAAGGGGAACACACAACAGGCATACACAATACATACTACACAACAATATATAAAAGAAAAAAAATCTAAACTACATTAGAATAACTATTTTATCTCAGTGTTCTTATCTAATACTTTTTTCTACAACATAAAGTCAATCTTCCATATTTGGGATCTTTTAATTGTCTATAAATGAATCCATGAAGTCTGTTTAGGTGCCAATCAGTAGTCTGACTAGGGTTTGAGTAAAACTCAATAGTCCACCACCAATGTTGTCTATTTCTATCCATTATGTCAATATATAATGAATAAATGTAATGAAATTTATAATAAAGTAATAAATGAAATAAATAATATCCATTTCACCTCAGGTTCATCATGGGATACCCATATGATACCACCAACTTCAGAATACTCTGAAAATTCTATGATCATTTATTATTTTATAATATAGGTTTGGGACTAAAGTAACCTAACCAAAGAATCCCTAGATAATGATAATCATATAACCTTTCAACATTTCTCATGATATAATGAATTAATAGTCATGAATAAACCAATACACATAATTATTTAAGACATTTAATGAATCCAAGTGTATTATTTGACTTGGAATATGTGTCATTGAAATAGTTAGTGGCCCGAGCCCATCAAAGGAATTACATGTTCGGAATAAAAGTGTCTCTTAAGGAATTTGGTAATTTCATTTTCGCTATGGATCATCCAAAAAATTTTGTATAGTAACCTAGGTATCACTTGTTGCATTATGTAATCGAATCCACCCAATGATCCCATACAAGGAAATCCATTAAAGGAATCTAGGTATCACCCATGTAATATTATAATCACACCTTCCCTATAATACTAGCCAAGTTATTCTATTTAAGGAACCCAATTATCACCAATATCAAATTATAATATCATTTATAATTCATTAAATTCAATATTCCTGGTGATCTCTTCTGAGGCATTCTAAACTCGAACCCAAGTATCACCCATGGCATAATAAATGTGGTTAAAAGTCCATATTATTTTACATTCCATTCATCAACTAATTTAAATAATTTTCACCATTAAATTTATAAGGAACTAATAAACAAATAATTAGAGAGGAAACAATGGTTATAGTGTCATGGTATTACAATTTACATTTTATTTAATTCCTTTGAACATTTCATTTATAGGTGACTTATGAAACCCACCTCAAAGGGGTTCAATTTTCTAAATAAGGAAAATTAATCCATGTAATTTAATAAACTCACCCAATTAGTGTTATATATATATATTAGTTGTAATAGTAAAGGATTATAATCCATACGCCCTATAGGGTGGTTTGAGTCGAGGAAAAAAACATCCCATAATGAAATTCAAGGTACAATAACTAACTAAATCATGGCTATAGAAATCTGTTTAATTAATTTAACATTTATGATATGAAAAATGAATGTTAAATCATGTGGGATAGTGGAAAATGATATAGAAATAAATAATTTTAGGATAAAGTGTTATACAACTTACCATATACCAATAGATAACTCCGTGTTCTATATAAACTTAGAATCTGGGCTAGAATGAGAGAAATTCGAAAGACAAACAAACACCGTAAAAATTTAGAATATTATATCTCATAGAGATAATTTAAATGTTCGAGATATAAACCATGTAAATAAAAATAGGATTTAATGTCTTATCCCAAGGCTTCCAAAGAGATAAATTGTGAATAAATCAGATACAAAATGGAGGAGTAATCTCAAATCCATGAGGAAGGAAGGATGATGGCTCTCAATGATGATAGAGAAATCTAAGAATAAATCAGATAATAAAGGGTGGATTATGGTTTAAAATAGGGGAAAATAGACATTTTTTCTTTTTAAAGGAGTGTATAGTTTGGCATCACGGTTTGTCATACCGTGCACCAATAGTACAAAACTACTACCCATGTTGACACCCCCTCGCAAAGCTCTACACATGGTTTGACAAACCGTGCGCAACCCATGCATTCTAACTGTCCCAATCCTCCACCCATTTCATAGATAAGCACAAGGTTAAGAAAAACTATATGTCAAACATGTGATATAAATCTAAAATTTATTAGATGATTTTCAGAACCTTGTAGTCTCCCTCACACAGTTAAACAAACCAAGCTCCTCCTCTTTTGTCTTCACGGTTGAGCTATATTATTTTCACTAACTATTTTTCAACCATGTTCCACAATCTAGTTCTCCAAAAACCAAATATCTAGGCCCTAAACAATCTTTAGACTCTCTTAGACTCATCCTTTATCCCTTATGAATTTTTAAAAAGATAAAATAAGAGGCTTTGAATTATTTAAAAGATATATAACTCTGTAAAAAATGATCTTATAGAATTTTATATAATATATCTTGAATTATAAACATTTAATAATTCAAATTATATTGTATAAAAATTTCATATTATATATATATCACATATATTTAAATTTCTAAAATCATTATAATTCACTTATTTTGATTTATAAATAAAGCATTTATTTCAATATCATAAGGCATACCATTTGACTTTTCAAAATTTATTTTAAAATATTTACCTTTAATACATAGAGAAAATGTTTCACAAACATTTATTTAATTAATTATAAAAAATTATAATTAATAAAAAATAAATCTTTATATTTTACCCATTCACAAAATACCATTTAACATGATTTATAAACAATTTATAAACCAATAAAAAATTATTATTTTAAAAATATTTTTTCATTAATTTTTTATTTACCCTTATACGAAATCTAGTATTTGCGTAAGGGTATCCTCCATTTAACATTAAAAACACTATTTATATGGGTAACTACCCTATACCTTTATACATACACTCTTTGTATGGTTGGGGCCCTTATACAGCACTTCACATAAGGGTAACAAATTTTTTCATAAACCTATGTAAAGGTAATTTATAGGTTACCTTTATTCAACTCAATTGAAAACCAATGCATAAAGGTAATATGTATATTACAATTATATATCTTAATTTTGTAATGGTAAAGGAAATTTTACCATTATATATATAACATGAATTAGGGTATAACCTCTATGTATCTTACCTGCATAATGATAAGTCTAATTTACCATTACATGGCTTAGGTTAGGGTTAGAAACCAACAAAAAATTTACAAAAACATAGTTATTTTTTTATTTGAAAACCAGTGATAAAAACACCTTTAAATGTAAAATAAACATGACTTGATACCAATTTTGGGATTATTATGAACATTTAATAATCATATATAGTAGTAGACAACCTATAACATAGGATATATCTTTATGAAATCTAAATATAAATAATATAAAAAATAGAGTACTAGTAAACCGTGTATAGTAGAAGCCATATTATTCATTGATGAAGGAGAATTCTTCATAGAGATCACTTAGAGTAGTTGATACAAAGCATACTTCCTCTGAGGTAATTCACCGAAAACTTGGATCCATGGTTTTATCAATATGATACCCAAAATCTAGAAAGATATTAGTGCCTTCTCAAAAAAATATAAACATAGTTTTAGGAAAAATAGATTGTTATCTGGGTCCAACTCACATATCACACCCTAATGGGATAGGATCCAAATATATATTAATGATGAAGCCCAAGGATCCCACTGTATACTACATCATATTCATTTCCATCTATTGGGTATTTATTTATTCAATTCATTTGAATGAATAAATGAAAAGTTATGAAATAACCAACCATTTTTTTGAATGAAAATGAAACCGTTCGTGGATAAATTAATAATACATATCATATATATATATATGATCCGTGCATTATATGCATAAAAAATTTATTAATCATATTAAAATATTAAATTTACACAATATATAATATCATATTATATATGTTTATATATTTCATGTGTTATATTCATGTGTACATGCATCCCATGAATTTACATTTTAGTTAAAATCCAACAAATAAAAGGTTAGAACCTATTGTTATCAAGTGGTTAATATTTAGTGTGAAATGGTTATGAACTTGTTATCCATGTTCCTATTTAATTATCAATAATAATAAAAATAAAAAATAAGGTATATTTCCATGAACTCAAGAATACAAAAATGAAAAAATGAGTTCCAACAATTTGATCTATCACCACTTCACTTTACATTATATTCCTCTAGAATTTGGATTGTTTCGGTACCCTTGGTCTTCTACTTAATTGATATAAATTTCATGTATAGAACACTCCATAAAAATGTAATATTTACCTCTAATAATTCTATTAAAAATAATATTAATCACTTGCCTCTTGGTTTAGGGAAGACGCCCTTCAATTTTTGTGAATACTTGTGTTGTGATGTGACTATATCACGAACAACATGATTCCTGGATCAAAAATATATAAATACTGATTCTAAAATAATATTGAACACTATTATAGAATAGAAAAATGTATTATTGATTGTGCACCATATATACTCATATCTATCTATATATATATGGAAGATATGGTGTGACTAAAGAGCCAATGATATGATCACTTTGATTTTCTATTCCAATGAGACACGAAAAAATTATAGCATGGCCACAAATGTGTGAACCTAACCTTAGTATCATGATTCATTTTATTACGAAGTGAGACAAGTGGGCTCCCAAACTATCACAACATTTATCTTTCATGGTATAGGATTCATGATGTAGTTATCACCCGGCAATCCCTTTGATACATATGTTGTGGTGAAATGTATCTGACCACAACATGACTCTCCTCAATCTCAAATACTTCATGGTGAAACCAACCCTTATAGGGTTTGATATTTTTTATTTGAGTGAAACTATCCATTAGTAATAGTATCATATTGGAGTAACCATAACCATCAAATCATGATATTCAAAAACTCAGCAGAACATCACTATTTTGAAACTTCACCCAACTACAAAGATCCTATAACTCATCCATGATCCTGTTGTCAATAAATATTACATCAAAAAACTTTCATATTCTATGAATTATTTACCTAAATAAAATTTTCAGATAATTTCATTAATGTGTATATTATATAGACACCACATCATATGATATAGAGGTGTTTTTAGAATATTCCAACTCTCAATGGAATATCGATTCCATTTTGACCATGTATTAATTGAGATCAATTCATAAATCACCTTTGCTAATTCAATTCATTATGGGTTTCTCCATACTCAGCCAATGACTTTATAAAATAATCGACGACTCTATAATATCCCTAGTATCCTTCATTATGGTGAATAAATTACTCAAGTAATAATTTATATAAATATATATTGAAGATATAAATATTGTGTCAAGATGATTAAATAGGTTAAGGGAAATAAATCATTAAAATTATTATTGATTTTTTAGATGTTATTTTAGAGAAATTAGAAGTTATTATTTGATTAATTTGGAATAAATTAATTATATGAGATGGTTTTATATAAATGGATATAGAATAACTATTTAGTAGAAAGTAATTTTTTTTCTATAAATGGACTTCAAATAGGGTTATTGTAGGATTTATAATAATGATAAATAATATATAATTGGTTTTTGTTAATTACTTAAATAAAAATTACTGTTTAAATAAGAACTTTGTAATTATTAAATTATGTTGTTAATGGTAAAATTCTAGAGAGTTAACATTAATATACATTTCATTATACACATATATATTCTAGCATGATATTTATTGAAACTAGTAAATAATAACTACCATGATGAATAATAGAAGAAACTAAATATTGTTAATGACACGATCCCTTAAGGGAAATGAAATAAAAAATATAAGATAGATAAATGAATATCCAATTAATGATGAAGTTTCTACTTTACGGATTTATGAATATAAAATACATGGATTAAAATTCAAAACATTTTAATAATGAATAATGACATGAACCATATTAAACCTAGTTGGTGAAATCCTCTAATAAATATTTAGATAATATATGATTACACTGAGATATATAGGGATACTACATTTGGTAACATTTGATAAGATTAAAATGACACATAATGTGGATAATGATATTAGTAAATCAATGATGTGGTAATTTGAATAATTAAACAAATAACACTTAAATATTATTAAATGATCTATATCTTAATAGGCCAGAGGTTGTTAGAATACATTGAGGTTGATAAAATGAACATTTGATAATTACATTTAAAGTAATATATGGTCTATAAGTGGGATTATTTATTCAATGAAGTAATTTATTTATCTACTCATCTACTTGGTGTGTGATATAGTCCACCGAGTGATGGATATTAATCATGATGGATCACTGTAGTGATTTCCTTCCACTCACTTGTTGACTTAAGTTAGAGTGAAATGACGAAATTTAATCTACCAATATATTATTATAGATAGATGTTGATAACACCTTATACATGTGTTTTTTCTAATTCAAACATATTTTTGGTTAGAAGGTATTGTTTAATAATGAGATTATAAAATATGAGGATTTACCTTAGTGTTCATACTCTTTCTTTCTCATAGATCTATGATTGAGGTTCATGACAATGCACCTTGTATTTCCACCCTTTCAAATATAATACTAGGTTATGGAAGACCTAAAATTTAGTAGAGTATTTTTGGATATGTGTATTACACTTACATATCTAGTATGATAAATCTAGATATTTGTATTCATCCAAAATCTTAGAGCGGTGTATTTGGAGTGAATTATCAGGTCAAAAAAGTGTATAGGGGTATGAGGGAATATTATTATATTCAATGATATTTTTCATGACTATGATCCAAATCTGAGGGGATGATATCTAACATCTAGAATATAGTGGGAACATATAGATAGGTTTATATCTAGGGTATCCTCTCTAATAATAGGGATTCCAAATGAAGAAAGATACCATATTATTCTTTCAGAACATGGTGATATTCTAGAAGTATATAGTCTATGAGATAACTTTGTTTATACTTTTATATATATAGATATATTATAAAAAATAAATAGTTTTTTTGTGTGAAGGATGATAATGATTAGTGGGTAACTTATTAGGAATTCATCATGAATATTGTTATTGGTGAAGATGTATTTTCATGATAGTTTATCTAAACCTTGATTATTGTTGATTTATATAGAAGCTATACATTATTAGGATTGCCTCACTACTTGGGGTGACCATACGAAATATAATTTCCCACACTTGGATGTGAACTCAATATTTTTCCACTATTCTTCCCATATATATCAGTAGAAAAATCAAAAGGATGATCATCGAGGTCAATGATGGATGGTTTATATAGTAGAAGATAGCAGAGAGAATACATAATGGTGACAATTTAATGTAATTTTTATTCTATATTACACTTTTTTATGATGTGATACATGTATTCGTGATTCTGTGTGACATAAAATTATATTATTGAAATATTTTTATATATTCATGTTTTATATTATTTATTTTTTGATTCATTTATATCATAGTGGATTGTGTAGCATGATAACAAGCGATATGTAGTATTTAGAGGTAATTAAAACCTTCATTTGAGTGTATACCTCAATTATGGTAACTAGACCATATAATATTGTAGTTATAATTGGGTATTTTATAAATCAGAATGTCAGGATTTGACAATTAGTTCCAGTGGATGGTGTATTAACTCTATGAGAGGGTGAATCAGGGGTAAACAACTTTTATTAAATAATTTGAATTTAATATTCTTCTTCCTTTAAGTTCATCAAGAATTTATTATTGGTTAGTATATATGGATCATTAATGTGAATCCTCAACACTTATTCCCTGATAAAATTCATATAAAGTAATGAAAACAAAACATAATTATTTTTACATTTTTCAGACCCAATATGGGAAACCTATTCCTAATTACATCTAGAAATAATCATTATCCATAAATTTTAATTATTCTCATAATTTTTAAAATAGGTAATGTTATTGTCTTTTACCTGGGATCAAGTATCATCCTCAACTCAGAAATAATAATATTATGCATGTTCTTGAGTTATCTCTTTAAAATATCATTCTACATCTCAGAGGGAATGTAAGCATTATTTAGACTGAAACCTCAAGTCTTTAAATGTTGTACATGAACACCATCGATAGAACTTTGAATCCAAAGGATCTTTTGATGTGCTCAGTATACACATCATCTTATCCCAATATCAATTAAAATAATTCTAGATGTCTCTCTACAAAAATTCATCATTTGATACCTCTATAGGACACTTACTAACATTGGTCTGACTCTCATCACTTCCAATCATCTAAATATTAACAATTCACTCTACATAATTATAACTATATTTCGGTAATTATTAAAACCTTGACCTATATAAATTTTCGATGAGTTCTTGGACAGTAACTCAATCTGTTAATTTTTTTTTCTCTTCCTCAATATTTATAATTATATTTGAATAAATCCTCTTTTAATGTCCCAAAAATTCCCAAGAAGCATGGTGATTTTAAATATCCAACCACAAAGGCTCTATTCATTTTCATTACGAACACCTTCACAAATATTTTAAGATATCATTGTCAATTTATATTTAGAAAAAATTCAGATCCAACTCTCCATTCAATACTTCCTCAACTCATAAATTTAATCTTGAACATTCCTTCATGAACATAAAACATTCAATTTCAAAATAGAAAACATCATAATGATAATGACTTCAAATGAATGAAGAGTTCCTCAATATCTTTTGGCCAATTAACTTTTAAATAAATCAATCAGATCCTTTTGTTTCTAATTTTTCATATAGTCAATATTTTTCATTCATTAGTAATTTTAACATCATATTACTTTATTAATTTAATTCTAATAGTATTCATCCATTTAAACATTATTTTTTATAAAATTATTTTTGTATTTTCTTCTTTTGATCATATGATCTCTTGATCATCATACCCTCTTATCACCACAACCACTATTATATGATGCTTTAAAATTTTATTCATTTTGGATCCCTCAAATTAATTAACCATACTATGTAGTTTTTCTTTCATCCCTTAGACACATAATATTGTCATTACTCAAGATTATCTAGAACCATCTCAGCTTTCAGCTCTTTGACTTATCATTCATTACTTCATCTTTTAGTGATATCATAGATTGAATTACTCTATTTTTATCTTATAGATACTTTAATATTATTCTTAATTTTTTATTTAAAAAAACATATAATTCGATCAAATTAGATTTAATAATAGTTTTTTAATCCATTGTTAAGTAATATCATTAAATTCACAACACCTTCATCATCAGACATATCCTCTAGCATTTATGATATCTCATAAATTCATTTCTCTTAACATCATTATCTTACAATGGTATTCCAAAATATTAATTTTATCATATATTTTAAGGATGATATTTACATGGGTGTATATTCGAATAAACTACACTTTATTCCTTTTCCATATTAATTGAAGGAACTCTCTTTGTAAGGTTATGTTCACAATCTGTTCTTCAAGGATCAATCTTTCTATAGATCTTATTTCTTCAATGTGGTTCATCATTTTGATCATCTATGCCTCTTATATCATTATTGAATGAATTTATATCACATAAAATTTCTATATTACTAATTTATAGCGTTAAAATAACTCTTATTTCTTTGAAATTACAATTTAGAACTTCAAATCAACTTATCGTAGCCATCTTTAACACGAAACATAAATCTATCTATCTGTAAACATTAATAATCAATGTGTGATTTTTAATCTCCCATTTAATTATAAACTATTATAGATAATACTTTTTAGTGTATTCAACTTTTATAAATCTATTGAATACCAATTCAATAATAATCATATTTATTCTATCTTTTGTATCTCCACATTTAAGAAACTTTCTTCTTGAACATAAAATGAAGTTAACATTCAAATTCATCCATCATAACTTTCATGAATACATTGATGTTCATATCAATCAATCATATGAAGTGAAACCTACTTCTAGATATAATATTTTACATGAATTCACCTCCATCCATCAATAGTTTTATCATCACTTCTCTTCATTTCTTTTGGTGATACAATTCCTCTTATCATCTGGATATATTATCTAGCCTTTCCTTAGTGCTTTTTTGGGTAATAAAATATGAACCTATTTTTCTCCTACTTTTTTTGGTTCTACCTATTAGAGTAGGAAATATTGGGGATCTTATTTATGTATCACACATAGGAAGCTTCACTTTCTTGATCTCCGGTGAATCTAAATATCATTAACAACCATTATCAACAGCAAATACAATACTTCATCATCACTATTTATTAGTATCTTCATTATATCCCTTTGGATATTTTCATACTAATCATTCAAATATAAATTCAATGATATTATTTTCCCTTATTTATAATAAATTTAAATTCTCATATATCAGCTTATTTGGGGAAATTTAATTAAGGGACATTCACCATTTCTCTTCTTCTTCCCATAACCTCCATTTAACTAAACGTAATCATTGAATCCAATGAAATAAGGATGTAATCAATTTTAATAAATTAATAACCCATGAATAAGACAACACATTGTCTACATTAGTTATTCTTAATGTAGAAAATGGGTGTGATTAACTCATTCAAATAATGTTGTCCATAAAAATTCACTAAGTGATACCAACTCACAACACATATTTTAGAGGTAAACATAGTGTATTTTCATGAAACTTATTCCCTATGACTATATTAAAAAATAAATTAGAATGTTTCAACTCTAAAAATGAAGTTTTCTCCCATTTTGTGAGATATTTATTACTTTTTCATGAAATATTTATCGCCATCATTTTATATTTACACTTCAGCTATCATATGAGAATTAGAGAGTATATACCACATACCTCAAACATTAAAATTGGTTCAATACTATAGATTTTCATTATTAAAAACTTATTAATCATCATCCCGAGAAATAGGATAAGGGTACTTCAATTTTAAATTCACTAAATCATTATTATATAGTGTATCTTATCTATAGATGTATATATTTTCGTCTCCTCAATATATATCTTGATAGTTTTCTTAAAACCCTGACTACATATTCAATCTCGCTAATGGGTTAACTCCATATTCCTTCTTTTCAGGAGTCCCCCCGAATTGCATCCCATTTAATTTACATATTCAACGAAAAAATTTGAATCAATTTGAATATTGTGGTTCTTATATTATCTTTAATTTTATAAATGGGGATGAGAAATATTTCTCATCCTAGAAACTTCCTTCACTTTTTCCTTGAATTTATTTGTTATTTCATCTTATTCTTCCATGAACATATAATATTGGGTATAATTGACTAATTGTCAAATTTATTTTACAATATTGGGGGTTATCTTCATATCCTATGTTATTAATTCACATTCATAATTCTTTTAATTATCTTATATTTTCCATGTTTATTTCTGCTAACCAGGCCATATTTCTAAACAATCATTCAAAACATGTATCACTTTTATTTGTACTAAAATTTCTTCTTTAATACCACCATTTTAGAACATTTATCTTATAAATATTGTATCCTTTTGTTAAAAAATTTCAAAATCCTTAGTGATATTTTCATTCACTTCTCAAGAGTGTAGCTAGCCTTCTCACAACTTCTGTAAAACGTCTTATCTTCTGGTAATTTTACCTTATGTGGTAACTTCTGGGGAACCTAAACATCTTCCTCAGAGATGTATTCCACCATTTTCATATGATTATGTATCTCTTAGACTAATTCACTTGATTCAATCCTTTACATGAACTTTATTACAATTACATTAACATTCATGGCTTGTTAGAAACTATCCATGAAGTGTCCTTTACTTCAATAAAATAAGTATTTTTATTTGGTGTGATTTATTCCATTGCATTATTCATGTGCCCTTTCATCATGGTGACTTATGAATATTTGAACTCCAAGGAAGGCTTACAATCTAAATTCTGTTCACTTTGATTTAGATGTTCTGACTTTTTATAGGTTGTAGTTGTTTTCTTCTTGGGGTTTGTAAACCATCATTCATCGTCACCAAAACCACTTCTTCCACAAATTCCATAAAATTTTTAAAAATATTCAAATACATTTCATGTGAATAGATTTTCCCCCTACTATGTTATTCTTGTTTCACATAGATTAATTTCTATGAACATCTATTCTACACCCCATTTTGTAGGTCTTATTTTTTTCTTCATGATTTGTCATATTCTGTTATTAATTAGTGGATTGATGTCCAAAATTTTAACAACAACAGAAATTGATACGAAATTTACTCTTATTACATTTATTTAAGCATTGGTTGGTGGATTTATTATCCTAATTTTTAACATGAACACATTTCTATCATACACCTTATTGGGGACTTCTTACATTTCTTTGTTCTTCCACATTTGCAGATATGGTGGATTTATAATCACATTTCATTACCAAATTTTTTTTAATAATAATTTTATTACCTGAACTATACAAAAATTTGTAATTAGTTACAATATTTTTACTGGAACATGGGTTTACCTTCCTCTATGATTCAGTGAAATATGTATCTTCCGCTAATTTCAAGATTCTTATACTGATGGATTGAGTATTTGATGTATTGAGACACTCCTTAAGGATTATGTAAGAGACATTTCTCTTAAATTTATATAAATATTCATCTTCAAAAACATCCTATTTTCTCAATTTTTTTCTAAACTCAAGACAATTAAAACTTAATGCTATTTGCGTCTCTTCAATAAATTTTATGTTCTTTTCTTATTCTGATTTTATATTATACAATTTTTCTTCATGTAGTTTCTTTTCTTCAAGTAGATATTTTTCAAGATCATTTATCCATTTAACTTAAATATTAATTTGATAAATATATACATCGAATGTAACATTGGATTTATGAATCAGTTCATTAAAAGAATTTTTAAATACAAAATTTTCAAAAAGCACTCCTTCAGAACTGTTCTTCAACTAATTAATTATTTTCATATAATTCTTGATATCATCGTAACATTCCTCAATAGATTCCATAGAATCATACACACTCTAGCTTGAACAATATTCTTACATAATATTATATCCAATGAATTTATCACTATAAAAAATGCTCATATTACCTTCTGGTAGTGGAAGATCCTCCTTTGTCTACTTCATAGAGGATAACATACACTACTTTAGAGATTCATTATAATTTTGTTTTTCTAAATTTTTTATAGAAACTTCCATGTCGCTACGACTAGAAATAAATTTCATTTTCTTCATCCAATTCCTAAAAAAAATTATTCTGGTAGAAGCATATATGTATCTTTAAAAAATATTCACTTCATGTGAATCATTGAAAAATAACAAAGATAAAAACATTAGATCCAAAGAGTGGTAGTGTGGTAAGGGTTTATAAAACATCTTAGTCCTTGTAGACTATGTAGTCACCCAAAAAGGGGGTGAACTAGGGGTGACAAAATTTTACCAATTAAGTTAAAATAATTTTTCTTCTTCCATTATGTTGATCAAACCTCTGTTATCTATTATAATTTTTGGATATTTTTTTTGTGATATCAATATTTACACCCCAATACAGATAACGTAAAGAAAATATTATTTGGGGAGTTTTACAAGTTCCATACCTAGTGAAGAAATCATACTCCTTTCTATATATATTTTCACAATTCTCATAAGAGTTATAAAGACTCAAGTTATTATTCTTTACCCAAAAGTAGGGATCAACCTGAACTTAGAAACCACAATATTATGTTTATGGTTGAGATAAATATCAAAACAATTATTTTACATTTGTGTGGGTATTTTAGTGTTATTTATAGTAGGACCAAAAGTCTTAAAAGGTTATATATGAAACATGTGGGTAAATGTATGATTTCATTTGATCTTCTGTTGTAAATATATTTCAAATTAGCCTATCAAATCTTTTAATATCATAATTTTTGAGATCTCATTATAGCACTTCATCATTTAGTACTTTTGTAGGTCACTAATTGTTTTTAGTCTAGCTCTCATATATTTTGGTCTTATAAATCTTGAAAACTCCATTTTCATCCTCAAAACTATATGTTTTTTCCTTCTCAAAAACCTCAACCCAACCGAATATCTGGTAAGAACTTATTTAGAAAATCCCCCTCATCTCTATAAATCTTCTAAAACTAAGTAGTTTTAGTTTTATTTGAATGATATTTCCCTCTTTTATAGTCCAAAACATTACAAAAAAATTTGGTGATTTGAAATCTCCAAACCATAAGGCTCTACACATTTTCATTTTGAACGACTGCAAAAATATTTTAAGATCATAGAGTCAATTCAAATATTTAAAAACACCAATGTAAAATATAATTTTCAAAATTCCTCAAATCATAGATTAAAACATAAAAATTCCACTATGAACTTGAAACTTTTAATATCTAACTCATTATAATCATAATGATTGGGACTTCATATGAATACAATGTCCCTCAACATCTTCTAGTCAAAAAAACATCTATAAATGTTATTGAGATCTTTTCAGGTTTTCATTTTATTCCCCTCAATCATTTAAAACCCTGATTACATCAAACATACTTTGAAATGTTTCATAAGATTTTTGTGGTCTCTATCTATTACACCTTCATTTTTTTGATCATATGATTTCAACATATTCTTTTGAACATCTCATCTTATGATCTCCATATCCTCTAATCAACTCAGCCTCTAGTATTGGATTCCTTCCACTTATAGGAATTTGGGATTCCACATTTCCATTTGTTGTACAAGTTAGTTTTTATTTATCATTTTTATACTTAATATTATCATTAATCACGTTCCTCATAATTTCTAAATCTATGAAATTTTTTGGATTAATATCACTGTAAATATTATATCCATTGATCAACCTCCACATTAATTATCTTAGTCACCAAATCATCTTCGAAGGACTCGACTTATTAATAATTACATCACCTTATGATAACATAAGAAATCATATAACTTTATTATAATCTTTTAGAGCCTTTATAATCATCCTTAATTTCATCTTTTGGTCAAATTAAACAATGACTGACTCATCAAGTATCATAGTTCTTCTACCAATGTTATTTACTACCATTATACACACAACACATGAAACACCTAACTTATATTAGAGCATTCAATTCTACTCATAAAATTCAACAATCTTAGAAACATTATATTTTAGATATTTTCAAACTTATTTTTTACCATATATTTTGGTGATGCTTCTTACCTTTGTGTATATTTTACTATATTTCACATTATGCATTTTCCATATTCATGGAATCATCTCTCTTCAAAAAATTAATATCATCTTAAATTCTTTAGGGATTAATCTTAGAAAATTTTTCAATTATTTAGAGGGGTTCAACCTTACAATTATTTTATCTTCTTCTATATTCACTATGTTATTTTTCATTGTCTCATCTTTCTATATTTTGGATTAAATACATCTAGACAACTCTTATTTATCTAGAAATACATTGTGTAAATTGTGATCATCTTATCTTATCAATTATAACTTGGAAATCAATATATCTATCTGTAAAAATCATTATTCAATTGGTTATTTCCAATATCACATTTACTTGGTAATTATTAAAGATGATACTTAGAAAAATCTTAAGCACAAGTAATTCTCTTGAGAACCAGTATGACAATCAACATATTTCATCTATTTTCTGAATATCCATATCTAGGAAACCTACTTATTCAAGTCAAAATGAAGTTGAAAGTGTTTATTTATCCATTATACCATTTCTTAAATATATACAAGTTTAGTTTGATTAATCATATGATGTTTATGTTTTTTATAGATAAAATAGTTTCTATTAATGCATCATACTTTTGTCAACAAAACATTCTTTACTTCCCTTCATTACTTATAGTTATATGAGTTCTTCCTCTAATCTGGTGTGACTATCCAGCCTTCCTTCAGGGTCAGTTTCTTGAATAAGAAGTTACATATATGGTTCAATTTCTTCTTATGGTTTACCCACATGGACTATAAAATTTTAATTTTATTACTTATGAAGAACCCATATATAGCTTCACTTCCTCAATCAATAAGTATCATTAACAACATTTGATAATAATTATAAAAAAATATGATATTTTATAATCACCATATGATGGAATATTAAATTAAATATACACCTAGATATATTTATTCATCATGTGGGTCTCCTTCGCTATAATTTTTTTAAAAATAGGAACATCACAGCTCTTTTCTGGTGGTAGTTCTTTGAACTGTTTCTACACTTTGAAAAATATATTCATTTTTTATTTTGGGAATGTTTATTAAAAATTATACTAAATAAATAGTTAATTATGGATTATTAAAATTTATTAATAAAATTATATGAAAAACCAAAAAAATCCCTCTGTCCCCCTCCATGCATTTGACCACCAGGTTTTCCCCTACATCGTATCAAGATCCCTCATGATGACCTCTACCACTGATCCACAAGTCTAACCAGCCTCATAGTGGACCTCTTATAATACATTTTTATCTTTTAGTGATGTCCCTTGAAAGGATATACTGATATATCCCCATTATAAACATACTTATGTGTCATGAGGTTGTTTCCATTACCTCTCCGTATAATTTTTTATACCTTTTTGGATTAAATATGTATTAATTATGATGATTTTTTAGGGAACACTCCACAAATTCCTAGCGAATATCCCTTAAATAAGAAGTATCATATTCCCAGGATATATGTTTCTTTCATATATCCTTTTATTTCATGCAATATAGGTATGTTATCAACTATGACATATAACATGAAATATGTATTCTTTTATGTCAATATGTTACATAAGGTGGTTTGATCTTGTTTTTTATTATTATGTAAATTATAATTTTTTAAAACGTTACACAATATATATGTGATTAATATTAATTTAATTAAATATATAAATTAAAAAATGTTTTTTGAATTAAATATCTAAAAACATAAATTTACATATGTTGAAACTATAGTTTGTAACATGTTGAATTAGTTTACAATTGGAATATTAGTGGTTATCATATGAAGAAGGTTGAAGTTGTGAGAAGATTGATGAAGGAAACATTCAAAATCTTGTGGTTAGTCATCATGGGGAGTCTGGATATCCAATAGTGAACCATGATATAGATTTATTGGAAATGATGTGGGTGTTTTATATTCCATTTCAAATTAGAAACATTTTGGTAAGAAACATGCATCCTTTACATAATTGGGTAAAGGTCATTTCAATTAAAAATATTACCTATGGAAAAAAATAAGGAATTTACATGTTGTATTCAAAGTCGTGGTGGCTAGTAGGCATGTTAAAAATTATAAAAAGTCTCAATATATTAAAGGTTCTTGAAAAGATACATAATATTTGTAACGTTATAGCTCGACTAACCACTAAACTGGTAGCCAGACTGGCTTCCACATGACCTCAGGTTTGTCTCTTCATATTCCATAGGATACCGACTAGCAGCAAGGGTATCAGGATAGTTAGTGGGGATACTATTCTCTTATATACAAAGTTCATAGTGGTAAATAGATAGTAAATGAAGTCAATAGTTATTAGCTAAAGTAGAATAAAAACTATAACCAAAGTAGTGGAAGACAATTACAATATCAAATGAAAATAGGAAATGGACAATTCCAGTTTATACAATGCATGCGTGCCAATAATTATTCATAATTTAAAATTAGTAAACAGTTTAGCATTATTAACATCAATGTGAAGAAAAAAAAGAAAATACCCAAAGCCTCAAGGGTGATCTACTCAAGTATCCTGAGATCCCGCTCGATCCTTTGCTCTTAACTCCCAATTAAAAGAGTAAACAACCCAAGCATAAGTCAATATCCCTATAAAAAAAAGAAGAGTCTACTATGTAAATAATGATATAAGAGTAGGGTGTGAGATAGCATCTCAGTAGGCCATCACCCAAGGAATATCTCCCAAAACAATATGTGGAATAAGTAAAATAGGCTATGTATAGGTAAATACGTAATCAGTAAATGAAATGATGAAATTCCCAAGGCACGTAAACTGCTATGAATGTTATAAAAACTCATCCTCACATGGCTCCCTACACAAAATGGTCAAGATCTTATAACAAGGTAGCCAAAAGTATTTCATAAATAAATAAAATGGAATTGTCATTCATTCACACTTTTCATACCATCACATCCCTTCCATCTAACCACATATCACAATTTTCCACGTCTAAGCTGTATCTGCGAGCATACCACATACTATATGGTCATTCTGTATATTGAAATGTTGACCACAAAGAGATGGATCCATAGGAATCTTCACTGTAATCCTTATAATAAATCATAACTAGGAAGGTCCAGATCTATGGAATATGTATAAGGTATCCACTTCAAGTCCCATGGGAATCCTGGAAGAAACTCAGTCAAGGCATTGGTTGGAGTCCTAGAAGCACGTATACCAACATGTCCTACATGATTCCAAGAAATCTGTATCCATGGGGTAGTATGGCCTGAGGCATGTCACATAATCAAGACCCAAGGGTCATAATCAACCCCCAAGGCACCCACTACCACGTTCTCGACCCATAGAGAGTAGTCCATAACATCTATCATTCATTCATTCATTTCAAACCATTCATCAAATACAAACATATTAGTATACCCACTCATATAAACCATTATATAAAATATATATGAGTTTATCCACTAATATAAAACATTCCACAATTAAATATAATCCATGGGTTTACCCACCCATCAATCATAATTCCAAAATAAGGCTTTAAAATCAAGCACAAGGGTATAACCACCCTTATAACCATCTCAATTCACCTAGTGAGTATACCCACTTACATATATCACACACACAACATTATTACACCCCTCATGTGTTCCAATCCATTTAGATAATCCATATGGGTATACCCACCCATATAACACCATTTAATAATTGAATAAATCACAATTCAACCAATGATCATACCCTATCATGCTAAAATTTCAAATTTAAATACATCATAAAAGTATACCCACTCATTTATAAATTTACCATTCAAGGCATGTAATGATTATACCCCCCATTACCCATCAATATTTAACTAACCCTTTAAACAATCCATGTTAGCATATTGAGTATTCCCACTCAATTAATCAATTACCCTCAAGCATACAACATTTTCTTTCTCATCCATTCATCACATTCTAGCTCATTAAAACAACTTAATCCAAGTGTGTCATCATGAAAAGAAGGAAGTCCACATCCTAGAAATTTAACCCATAATACATTAATTAAAATATCTTCCTGAAACTAAGAAAGCATAGGAAAACCACATAAGGTCGTGAAAAGTAAACATGACAGTCTACTAAATAGATTTTTAGCTTGAAGGCAGTGCACCTCGATTGAGGGGTTTTATTATAAAAACATGACTTTGTTCCTAAAAAAATAATTTATTTAACCTTTGTAGTTCATTACATAATTTCAATATAGTTAATCAAAGATAGTAAATAATAAATTACTATAATTTTGAATCAAATGGCTGGGTTTTGGACCCGATCTAAAAGTAGAACCAAACAATCCACTTCTGTTCTTGGATATTTCTAACAAATGCTTTGTCTCCCCCACTGATCATATGCACCTTCACATACATTTAAGGACACTTATCCACTATTCATAAACCCGCTTGTCCATGAGCATATACAAGGGGATCGATAAAAAAATTCTTATATTCATATACTAGTCGCCACTCACCTACGTATGAATTATCATATGTATACATTGGAACACCTAGACCCTTACATGTATAATCACTACCATGGATTATTATACATGTAACGGGGTAACCCATGTATATATATTTACTTAACTATGCAAATTCAGGTGAGTCGACCTTGACCCTACAACCCAAAATCACAAAGTCATGACCAACACACTGCAAGATAAAATTAACACAGACTCATAAAACTCAAAAGACCAAAATATAAACTATGAAATAGAGAAAAAAGTAAACCCTTTCCTAAAAATGATTCTAGTGGACCAAAACCATCTAAACTACCCCACCTTTGGTGGCAGTTTCCAGAACACGGACCAACGGGTATTGAGAGACCATATGCATGACCTATCATCAAATAAAAAACAAAAACGAGGTTATCCCAAACCCTAGGGCAGTCTTCCAAATTCCACCAGGTGAAAAATAGCCCATAAAATTTCCATAAACAAGGAGGATGGGGGAGGATAGGGATTACCATCAAGGATCATGTGACAAAACGAGTGAAATTTGGCTAGAATTGAAGATCGGGGGAGAGGTGGATGAGGGCATCATCATGCGTCGAAAGGGAACCCACCCACCCCCATTGGGGTGCATCATGAATTTCAGGAAGAGAGGGTCGAGGTTGAGTGATTTATATACTTTTTAATTTAATTTTATTTTATTTTATCAAATCAAATTTTAATATTTGGTGTCGCGGATGGTTAAGCCACACAGTTGTGAAATCTCTGCACCAACGGTGTGATACCCCTTTATTTAAGAAACTCCATTCACACGGTTTCCCTATATGGTTAAAATAACCATGAGTAGTCCATTATAAATCCTATATCCCCCAAAACAATCTACATGGTTTCCTGCAGTAGGCCACACTGTTAGAAAAACTGTGTGTAGAACGCATGCCCACTAATGGTCCCTTAAAAACCTGTCTTTCCCCAGTATAGTGCTCCTGAAACTCCTCGATCCACCTAGGAAAGTTATTTGGTCCACACCCTATCCTAAATTCATCACCTCTAAACATAAAATTCCCCCGATTTCAATTCTAAAGGTTCATTTTAATAACAACCCATCCTATAATTATCAAAAATTCTAATTCCATTGGAATTTCATCTTATTTAAAAACATGGTTTTTACAATCTTCACAACAGAAAACATCTCATTCTCAAGAATAATTCGGGAACTATGAAAACGTCACCCAATCCATATAGGTAGTGAGGGTTCATTCTAACAATCGCCTTGCATTTACAAAAAGCCAAACACACCTTTATCATATTCCCATGCCTACACTGCTTAAGCCATTAAAACTCGAGCCAAAGCACAAGCTCCAACCTAAAAATAAAAATTATAATTAACCAAGACCACACAACCATAGACATGATATTTTAATCATCTATTTAACCACCCTCTTAATAGTGCTTTCCACCAAGGGTAATAGTATTTAACTGGCCATGTGTGCTTTCCTCAAAAGACGTCTCCAACCCAAAAACCACACTCACCCTTAATCTAGTGATGTGCACTTCATACAATTTCATCACCAACCATACTCAATAATAAAAAAACCAAGACATTCCATTCTAACCATCCTCGATGATGGCTGGCATAGATAGCTGATGCATCCCAAAAAAACCAAAAATCCTTTCTTTCCAAGGCATTCAACAGTTTTCACAAGTGCATACATCGAATTCCTCACCGAGACATTGGTTACTTTCCCAAACCAAACCATCACTAAATAATTTTAATATTTTCATGGGTCAACAATAGTAAAGGCATAACCCAATGAACCAAGCATCCTGAGTACCACCTAGAATATATCACGACACAACCCCACATCTTCTAAACATAATCGTAGCATATAACCAATGCTCTCATAGTGAATTAAGGACAACATCAATATAGGGGGCATGCTCATATCATTCCAAAGAATACACTATGTGTAATCAAATAAGATTAGTTGAACCACTAATGGACAACTCTTTACAATATCTCAGCTTCACCTTCCAACACATCAACAACCGAACCATGATACATGTACCACCCAAGGTATTCGTGTTCTTTCAAGCTTTACCAATGAAACGCTTACAAAAAAATAGAGTTTCTAAAGGGTTGTAAATTCTTCCATCCTCATTGAAGTTGTGATACCAATATTTCACTAACATGTACACCAAAACTAACGTGATTTTACCCATCATAGGATTGCTCATGTCATCGAATGAAAAGACTAGCCACTCACAAGGGCGCTAGCTTAGAAACACATTAAAAATATTTGTGAGGTTCCATGAACCATGATCACCATGTCAAAGCCCTTGACATGAAATCCAAAATTAAACTGACTAGCATGTGAAAACACCCAAATCAAAAAAATTCCCTCCCAGGTAGTGGGATAAACATACCTTAACTCTCTGATCACTCTACTCCAGAGTTAACCCAAAAATGTCTTCAACCTCACAAGACTCTGCGATCACACCGAATTCTACCAGTTCATCACATAAATAAACACTCGTCAATTACCACGTATGTCAACAGGTACAACCCTGAGTTCACAAAATTCAATAGCACAAAATCTTGTACAGCCATAAATGGATTACAGCGTACTGATTCATCTATCACTAAAGGAAATAACGGTTCCCCGGACCTTCTAAACATCTAACCATGATTGAGGCATGTCTATCCTACTGAACCAAGCATTCCTCAATTCTTGTTCCTACACCAAAAAATCAAGGTACCATGAATACACCTTCGATCAAAGGTGTCTTTTAAAACCAAAAAATTCCAACTATGGACAATGGCTCCCAAATGGATCCAACATCAAAAAGCTCATAACGGAAGCAATTCCTCTTAATATATAACGGTGCAACCTACCATGGGATAGCCCCTTATGAAGGATATTCATAAAACATATACCTTGGTCAAGAAAAAAAATATTTCACTAGTCTCAAGATCCCTTTTCCATTTAATTCATTTCTAAAATGGAACCTCCTATGGATAATTGATCACACCACGATTCACTGTTTCATTTTCACCCTTAAACCATTGTTTTATAGTAAATTTATATTATAAATTTATAATATAATAACAAATTTCACATTTGTTTTGATTAATTTATTTTTATTTATTACTGTTAAAAGATGAAATTATACTTTTTTTATATTTTCAATGAATGTGGAGGTGATTTAGAGGCCCTAAAGATGATCTAGAAGAAAATGGTTGAAACTACATGTCATCCCATGTACATATATCTACTGTTTTGATCATCAATATAATTACATGCATCCAAATGGGATGAATCTTTACTGTAAGCTCCAAAACATCCTTTTATACAACTCATATTAAGGAACTGAAGCCCAATTCATCCATCTGGTGGCCCGTCCAAATGATTATATCTAGGGGATAGAATCTTCCCGAATTGAAAAGTTTGGTTATGTCTTTTGATCATATCTCACAATCTAGATGTCTAATGGCCGCCACATTTGACAAGGAAACACTAAATATGCCTTCCAATAACTATTATCTTTTGGTCAAGTTATTATATGGATTTCTACTATTCCAAAAATGAGACACAAGTGGTATGTCAAAATTAGGTTGCTCAAAACAATGTTCCATTTTGGCTATAAAAAAAGCACCATGGGTACCTCATTTTATGTTCAGGCAAGGAGTTAAGTTCTGCCAATTTGGACTTCTAGAGAAGTTGTATACTCAACTTAAATGTTCTGGAGGACCTTGTCCTCATATGGGGTGTTAATAATGATGAACGTGTTCCACCTGATCCTCATCCTACTCCCGATGTCGAGCTAAATGGTGGACGATCATTTCAAGGGATCTACATAAACAAGGGAGGGAGTTCCGACACTGAAATTTCTACTGGTTTTCTATAATGTTTTTGATAAATATTTCAATTATGTTTAACATTGATTCTATTCTCCTATGAATACATATATTTTGTTATAATTTAGTGCATCACTTATTATCTCAATATAGACTGGGTTGAGATTTCAAGTGGGAATCTGACATTGTTCTGATCAGACAAGAATAAAGTTCTATTTATCTCATACATACGTTAGATTTTAGTATGATTTGGTAGCCTTTATTTTCAGTGTTTGATACCAAAACCCTGACAACATGATTTTTGTGTCAGGGGTTGGTTCTTTAAGCATCATTTTAAAATCCAAGAGGGAAATTGAGATCTTGACTACCCTCAACCAAAGGATTCCATTAAACCATGTGTATTTTTTTTATTATGAACTCAAAAATATATTTAGAAAACATGAAATTATCTCTTTATCTAATAAAAATAAAACACCACTTTTATTTTTCAACTATCAAACTCATTAATTAATTCATTTTATTTTTCAAAATGTTTTCATAACCACCACCTATTTATGAAATTTTTATTAAAAATACAAACTCAAAACCTATCAAAACTTCTTTAGATATAATCTAGGGTGTTAATTAGACTATTAATCAATCCTAAAATCATTATCAATTTGACATTTCCAGAAAACGTGGTCAAATTGTGGCCCCATTTCCGGGGTGCGCTTTGGTTTTAGTAAATGTTTTTTACAAGATTTATGTAACTTTTGTGAATATTTATTTGTTTTATATTATAAATTTACCTATATTTTTATGTTCTAGTTTATTTCTTCTTTAGTTACTGGGTTTGAAACATTCTAATTCGGGATATTTAGCACCATTAGAACCGAAACCGGAGGGGATCATACGTTAAGGACCCCGAGATGCACAAGAGAACCCTATGAAGGAGGACACACAAGATGACATCACTCTTCGTGATCCTTCATCCTCTTCTTCTGGAAACAACATCAAAAATTAAATAAACATGTATAACATGGTTAAAAATAATATAACAGTAAAATAACTAACCTCACTTGATGTCGATTCCAACCAGCATACATTAAATTACAAGGCGAGGCACCCAATTTCGAAATAAAATCTGGTTTAATTCATCTATTACCAAGATTCCATGGACTTCCTAGTGAGGATCCACATAAGTATTTAAAATAATTTCACACTATTTTTTCGACATTAAAACCCGATGATGTAGATGAGGAATAAGTTGATCTTAGTGCATTCCACTTTTATTTATAAGATACTGCAAATGACTGGATTTATTTTGTTAATTCCCCAATATGAGGTTGGGAGGACATTAAACATCTTTTTCTTGAAATATATTTCCTATCCTCTCGAACTGAAACAATAAGGAAATAAATATGTGGTATAAGACAATATCAAGGGGAAACACATAATTAATATTCGAAAAGATTTAAAAGATTATTTTCAATTTTTTCACACAACCAAATAATCGATCAGATTTTAATATAATATTTTTCTGAAGGTTTAATTCCAATTGAGCGTAACATGATTGATGCTACTACAGGTGGTGCACTAGTGGATAAAATCCCAATCGCTGAAAGGAACCTGATTGAGAACACAACACAGAACACTCAACAATTTAGTACATGGTCCATTGTACCCATTCGAGGATTCCATGAGGTGCAATGTAAAAAATTTGAGAAGACGTTGGACAAAAAGTTCAAAGAGGTAAGTACCCTTCTAAGAGAACTCACTCTCTCCCAAGGGAAATATAAATATCCCCCTCCCATCAATTTTTGAATATTATCTTATAACACCCATTATTCAATCCAAATCCCCCAATTGAGAGAAAATTTTTAATGATTTGATTAAATCTTCCCAGGATTCCCCTATAACCAACACTTTAGGCAAGAACCATACTATCCATCCAACTCTTGGTGGAAAAAACAAAGCCTATAGAAATGGGGTTATTCAAACCAACCTCAATAACAATGGAACCAAATGGGGTAGAGTAGTCATCCACCACCACTACCAAGAAATCCTCAACCACCCCAAAGGACTTTCCAGCCACCCCTCCCAAACCCGAGCCCAACCTATATGATATGATGAAACAAATGGCTGCCAACAATCTCCAATTCCATCAAACCACCTAAGCTGTCATAAAAGACCAAAAACCAAAGTAGGAAAACTAGCTAACTCAGTGGTAGAAATTCAAAGTCATAGGTTGTGTAAACTACCATCTCAACCATTAGTCAACCCTAGATATAAAGGAAATGTTAGTGTCATCACCCTTAGGAGTGGGAAACAACTTAAATCCCAAATTAACCCTCCATTAGATTCATCTGCTCCTAAGGAAACCACCATCCTAACTATTAAAAATGGTCAAAGAGAATAAGATACTTATCTTGAGACAAGCCCTTACAAAGGAAAGAGTGTGTCTGTTGATGAGTCACTTATCCTATATATTCCTCATCCATTTCCCTAATGTTCCACCCAACCCCAGAAATAAACGGAAACTGATCTAGAAAATAAAATATTAGAAACATTCAAAAAATTGTAGGTAAACATCCCCTTTATTGATTTTGTGAATCAAATTACATGATTTTCAATGTTTCTGAAGGAGATGTGTACACATCGAAGTTGACTTTGTGGAGATGAAAATGTGAGATTGGGGAGGAATGTATCAGCATTGATAGATCCATCAATCCCCACTGTGTTTAACCATCCCGGTACATTCTTGATTCTATTCACTATAGGTGGTATTCATTTTCCAAAGCCATGCTTGATTTAGGTGCCTCTATAAATGTGACGCCTCACACCATTTACTCTTCATTGCAGTTCAGGGAAATAAATCCCACAATAATTGTTGTTAAACTAGAAAATCTTACTACATCACACCCTTCTGGTGTGTTATAGGATGCTCTTATGAGGGTGAAATTTTAACATTTCCTACTTATTTTTATGTTCTAAAAATGGAAGATGATAGGATGAATGGACATGCCACTTTATTTTGGGGAGACACTTCTTAAAAACTACCAAAACAATAATTAATGTACATAATTGTACATTATATATGGAATTTTGTGGTGACATGGTCCATTTCAACATCCTTGCTACCATGAAGCACCCCTTAGAAAAAAATTCCTCTCTCTCAATTAATTCTATAGATGTAATCCCTTCCCTTGAAAAAAAAACTTTTCTTTCCCCTGATCCACTTTCTGTGTTTTCTTCATTGATTGAAATTCTATGAAATGTTTCATGCAATGATTGTGGTAGTGGATTATAAAAATTTCATGCATGTTTATTAATTGATGATTTTGTGAACACTGGGGATCACTTAACCATCAATGATACTATTAAGCTTGTAAAATCTCATTCCTTTATTGAGGATGATTCCATTGAGCAGTTAAATGAGATTAGAGACTTCTCATTTTCACAAACACTCTCATAAATCCAAGAATCCGCCTGAATTGGAATTTAAACAACTACCTCAAGATTTAAAATAATCATATCTTGAGGATGGAAACAACATACCCGTCATCATTGCTAGTTCACTCCCTTCTGAGCATGAATTGTGACTACATGAACTATTGATGTTTTATAAACATGATTTGGGATAGACACTTACTAACATTCCTAGTATTATCACATCAATTTGTACACATCATATATTGTTAAATTATGAGGCTAAACCAATGAGGCAGGCCCAACGACGACTAAACCAAAACCTCCATGAAGTTGTGAAAAAGAAGGTAACGAATTTATTAGGTTCTAGATTCATTTACACATTCTCTGACAGCCAATGGGTCTGTCCTATTCAAGTAGTTACTTACAAAACAGGCCTTACAGTAATCAAAAATGAAAACAATGAATTGGTTCCAACTCGTGTGCAAAATAGTTGGTGTGTCTATGTATACTATGACAAACTAAACCAACATACTAGGAAAGACCATTTACCTTGGTCAATCATTGACAAAAAATGCTAGAGAGGCTAGCGGGTAAGTTCCACAACTGTTTCATTGATGGATATTCTGGATACTTTCAGATCCATATTTCCCCTGAGGACTAGGAAAATATGACCTTTAGTTTCCCCTTTGGTACATTTTCATATAGGAGGATTCCATTTGGTATCTTAATGCTCCAGGTACATTCCAACGATTCATGGTTAGTATTTTTTTGGATTTCTTGGAGAATTGCATGTATGTTTTCATTGATATTTTTCACTATGTATGGATCCTCTTTTGGTGAATGTTTAAGTATTATTGATTCAGTCCAATGTCATTGTATTGAAAACAATCTTGTATTAAATAATGAGAAATGACATTTCATGGTATGACAAGGTATAGTTTTGGGGAATGTAATTTTTGTGGATGGTATCCAAGTAGAAAAATCAATAGTTGATGTAATTTATCCTTAACATTCCCTAAAAATATATGGGATGTGCGGTATTTCCTAGATTATGCTAGATTTTACCGTCATTTCATTCGTGACTTTAGTAAAATCGCACTCCCTATCTGCCAATTACTCAAAAAAGTAATTTTTTTTGTTTTTATAATGAATGTGAAGAATCTTTTAATAAGTTAAACTGGAGTCTCACATAACCCCCTGTAATACTAACACTTCAGTGGAATTTACAATTTTAGATCGTGTGTGTTTCCTCTAACTATGCAGTTGGGGAAGTCTTATCCCAAAGGGTTGAGCGAGCTCCACATGCCATTGCCAATGCCTCGTGTACATTCAACCCTACCCAAGTAAACTACACCACAAATAAAAAATAATTCTTTGTCTTTTTTTCCTTGGATAAATTTAGGGCATATCTTTTAAGGTCTAAAGTCATTGTATTCTCCTTCCATGCATCCCTCTGGTATCTCCTTAAGAAACCAGATGCCAAACCATGTCTTATTCGCTGGATGTTCCTCTTTCAGGAATTAAATCTTGAAATTAGAGATAAAAAGGGAGCATAGAATGTGGTGGCTGACCATATAATTAGGATTCATCCAGCCTTTAACATTAACACATCCCAATGTATTCTTATAAATTATTTGTTTCCTGATGAGTAATTTTAATGAGTACAAATGATATTCCTTGGTATACTAAAATTGTAAATTATTTGGTAGCATCTTGAATTCCTACTGATAAAAAAACCAGTTTGACCATCAAAAATATGAGTCCCATTGGTATATCTCGGATAACCCCTAACTTTGGCACACCTATGGTGATCATGTACTTAGGCATTGTGTTCCAGATTGAGAGTTTCATTCTGTCTTTAGATTCCGTCACACACTTTCTTGTGGGGGCCACATTGGACCCCAACAAACTGCTCGCAAGGTCCTCAATTCTGGTCTATTTCGGACAACATTGTTTTGGGATGCCCGTGTCTTCTATAAAACGTGTCCTCACTATAAAATAATGGGTAATGTATCTAAAAGAAATCAGATGCCACAAAAAACCATTCTCATCCATGACATTTTCGATGTTTGGGGAACTGAATTTATGGGAAAACTCCCCAATTATTTTGGGAACCTATAAATTATTTTGGTAGTGGATTATGTTTCAAAATGGATGGAGGCACGAGCTACAGGTACTGATGATTGTAACGATGTTGTGTAATTTTTGAGAACCCAAATCTTCTGTAGGTTTGGATTACCTAGGTTTATCATCAGTGACTAGGTTTCTCATTTTTGAAACTGAACAATGCAATCTATTTTTCTTTTTTATGGGTTTTGACATCAAGTGTCTTCTTCTTATCACCCACAGACCAATGGTCAACCCAAGGTGTCAAATATAAAAGTATAACTAATTCATAAAAAATGGTTCAACATAATAGATAAGATTGGAGTCATATAATCAATTATTCATTGTGGTTTTATCATACTGCTTTTAGAACCCCCATTGGAATGTCACCAAATCAGCTAGTACTTGGAGAGAGTTTTCACCTCCCTATTGAGATTGAGCACTGGGCCTACTAGGAAATCAAACAATGCAATTATAATATTTCCAGTGCAGGTGCTCAAAGGAATTTGAAAATTCATGAGCTGAAGGAAATGAGAAGAGATGCATATGAGAAAACTTGGATTTATAAGGAGAAAACCAAGGCTGACCAAGACTGTCTCATCCTTCATCATCTATCCAACATTAGGAAGAAGGTACTCCTCTACAATTAAATGATGAATTTGCATCTAGGTAATCTTCATTCCCATTGGATTGGACCATACACTATTACTAATGTATCTCCACTTGGTGTTCTTCATTTCAAAATGAATAATCTAATAAATCCTTCACTGTCAATGGGCATCGGGTAAATCACTTCCCTAAAGACCTTATAGATTTCCCAATGTTGGAACTCCATGTTAAAGAAGAAACATAACAATGAAACCAAACAAGTTTTATCCTTCCTTCCCACATTCTATTTTATTACAATGAGGACACTTCACACTCTATTTATGGGGGGTGGGTAAATTCTGGGGTTAGTTAGGAATTTTCATCATTTTTTCTTTATTTCTTCTCTTTTTCACCTAATTTATGGTATTTTCACTTTTCCCTATCTAGTTGATTTCATTAGTATTTTCATCAGCTTTTTTTTATTTCTTTTTTTCACCTACTCTATTGTATTTTCATTTTCCCCATCTTGTTTTGTTCATTTGGATTTTCATTTTATTTCTTCTTTCTTCTATTTTTCCTTCTATATTTTATTTTTACATTCCCCTGCCATATAGTCACCAAATCATGGAACATACTAAAAATTCATGTTGAAATTTTTGATTCCATATTGATTTAACATTTGATAAAAACCTGAATCTATTATGGATTGAATTATTGTATAAATTTAACATTAGGGAGTGATTTTTGGTGAATTTTTTTCTATCAATGATATCAATGGTCGTATATCTATGAAAACTTTGAGATGATTGATGATAATTGTGTGAGTAGTTTTTGGGAAAACAATTTCACTAATATCTCCCCACATTTTATCACCAATCCAAAAAGTGTGAATATTTCTTAAATAATTATTGTTAAATATACTTTGGGTTAATATTTTTTACTTAAAATGAAATTATCATACATTCGTTCCGTATTAGATCGGTTTCATTATTGTACTAGATTGACCTAAGCCTATGTACCTGATATCCGACTGTTGTACACCCTTAAAAAATGAAAAAAATTGGGTTGTTTCTTGATCAGTTCAGAAACCACTCCTAATCAACCATTGATTTTTTAATAACTATTATATTTAATTTCGTTACGAGATCAAATATGGTTTAAGAGATGAGTGGATATTTGTTCAAAATGAAACTTCTGAAAAAAAAAATTAATAAATGAAAGGAGCCATGAAATATGAAACATAATGGGATATTCAGGTCGAGAGCTTATGTATTGTCTTCTGGGAATGCTTGTGTGAGTGGGTCTTGAAATATGATTGCAAATGATTTAGGTCATGTTCGGTGGAAACAAATCATTTAATCTGAAAAATGTTATAATAACCTATATTTATTGGATAGAAGGTTGAAAGAATAGTATAGAATGTTCTTCACACACATACATAGAGATTTATTGGATGAATATACTTATAAATACCTTTCTCAATTTGGTATCTTGAATGGATGATAATTTCACAGTGATATGATTTATGAGACACATTTTCCCACTTTTACTAGGAAGAACTCCTTGGTGTGATTTTTTCACTAATCACATTATTTTAATGAATTAAAATTTTCTCAAATGTTAAATCTTCATGATGTTGGTAATATATATATGCATAATTTCTATAAAGGAAACTTTTCTAATGAGTGGAAATTTGTAGGTGCGGGGGTGTGATTGCGCCAGGATTCACTGTTTCATTTTCACCCTTACACCATTGTTTTAAAATGAATTTTTTTTTTGTAAATTTAAAATATAATAACATATTTCACTTCATTTTTGATTAATTTTTTTTAAATATTAAAAGGGGAAAGTATAATTTTTTTGGTATTTTCATTGAAGGTGGAGGTGATTTGGAGGCCCTGGAGATGATATAGAAGAAAAATTGTCCAAATTAAATGGAATCCCATGGACATCAGTCTACATTTTTGATAATTAAGATAATTAAGTGCATTAAAATGAGATTAAACTTTGCTTTATGATCCCAACCACCTTGGGATAAAATACCCATCAAGGAACCAAAGCCTAATTCAGATATTTATTGGCCCTTCTGTACCATTCTATCCAGGGGATAGAATCTTCCCAAATTTAAAATTGTGGTTCTATGTTTTGACCATATATCCAAATACAGATATCTAATGGTCGGAACATTTTACAGGGAGATAATAATGAAGCCTTCTATTAACTATTCTCTTTTGGTATGGTCATGATATGTTTTTATACTATTAAAAACCCGAGACACAAGAGGTATCTCAAAGATAGGGTCCTCAAAACCATGTACCATCTTGGTTATAAAAAGACACCATGGGCACCTCATTTGTAATTTCGGCCAATGAGTGATGTTCTTCCAATTTGGAGTTATAGAGGAGTCCCCTCCTCATCCTATAATTTCTGGAGACCCCTATCGTCTCAGGGGGGACAATAATGAAAAAGGAGTTCCATCCAAGCTTTCACCTCCTCCCAATGTCTAGCTAAATGGTGGATGATCAATTCGAGGGATCTACACAAACATGGGAGGGAGTTCCAGCACTTCAACATCAACTGTTTTTTTTAATTTTTTTGATAAATATTTCACTTATGATTAAATTTGAGGTGATTATCCTCTGAATACATTTATTTTTTATAACTAAATGAAACACTTTTTATCTCAACACCGATTGGGTTGAGATTTCAAATGGGAATCTTGTATTTTTCGGATTGGACAAGAAAACAGTTCTATTTACCAACACTAACATAAGATTTCAGTATTATTTGGTATCCTTTATTTTCTATGTTTTATACCCAAATGTTGAAAACATTATTGTTGTGTCATGGAATGGTTCTTTGAGCATCGTTTTAAGAGGCAAGATGAAAGTTGAAATCATGACAACCCTAAACACAAGGATTCCATTAAACCATGTGTATTTTTTGAAATGATGAACTAAAAAAGATGAGTAGAGATCTTTAAATGATATCCATATCTCATAATTCAAAAACACAATTTTATTTATCAACTATTAAACTCTTCAATTAAGTCATTTTTTTAAAACTATTTTAAAAAACACCTCCTATTTTAGTAATTTTTATAAACAAATACTACATCAGAACCTATCAACGCTCATTGAGAGATGACCTAGGGTACAACATAGACTATAAATCAATCTAAAAATCATAAATAATTTTGTGTGTCATGAAAACATTTTCAATGATCACTATCATCTCCATTACATGGTGTATGATCAAAATATTTAAAATTACCCTTCCGCGAGGGTTCAAACAAGGGACACCACTTTCGGTTACAATTCAAAACCATTTCATTAATTCATTTAAACCTTAAATATTAGAAATAATTTTAAACAAAACCTTAAGTACCATTTCACAAACAAGGCCCTTGGTTTTAAACAACGACCTATGGGAGAAAAGGCATGTTATAACAAACTCCCTCTTTAGACATTTAACATTGAAAGGAATTCCATATTAAATAGGGAATTTATAATCTAAATTCCTTTTAACTGATTAGGAGACCTCTGAGGGCCCCATTTATTCAACCTAGGTTCTTCAAAAAGCAACCCAATAATAGTTAAATTCATAAAAACATGACCCAATTGACCTATTTGGGTCCAGTTGAGCTATTTCAAAAAAAATTAACAGAACCATTTCAATTACAAACTCAACAGTTTTACATTTATAACCATTCCCAAACACACCATGGATGTACAAAGGCTCAATTACATGGTTGGACATCTACCCGTTGATAAATAACCCATACATCATTCCCCTAAAAATTTTCTATCATTAATTTAAAACAATTAATTTAAGTCTAAAACATAACATCCTTCACATTAAACCATCTCAAACACATCATACCATTATATTTACAATGTGTTTCCATTTCACATTTCATGAATAACCCATACAATCCTTAATCTGAATATTTTCTCACATTAATCACATCCAATTCTATTTAACATTTTAACTTTAGCATCCCATTTTCAATGGTTTTATTACATTGGTTAACCTTCTTCATGTTATCAAGTGCCCATAAATATTATAATTAAAATTGGGCCCATCGTAAATGCAACCAAAAATTTTCCTCCCATGCAACATTTTTCATATATCAAAACCATCTCTAGAATGATATCATTAGCAGTAACACAAAATATGTTATAACAAAGAAGTGTGACATAATGGATAAACATGTTATACAAGAAGAATTGATAAAATATTACCTCAATAGGTACAAAACAAACATGGAATCATTCAAGCAGCATAATCATACTTAGCAGGAAACCTATTAATGGAGCTACATGGAATTAAATATATTCATGGAATGTGAGTATCTATGTTCCTAATATGATTCATTTCATGTCACATTTTTTTCAATGGAAAAATTAACTAAAATTCCATAAATTCATAAGATAATGAAAATAAACCAATCATCCAAGGTGAAATCACATAAACTGTAACAGGAAACAAAAAATAAATATTAATTTTTGACCCTATCCAGTCTGTTCTTTCCCGTACATTGGGTGATTACTCCAAATCATGGAAATATACCAAGTACTGAAACATTCCTATTTTCTTATATACCATCCCAAAATAGTAAGAAAAACGGAAAACCCCTATGATACCATTTTGTAACATCACGGCCTGATAGAACACTAAACTAGAAGCTGGGCTGGTCACTACATGACCTCAACCACCTCTCCCCACACAGTAGTGGCTGCCAACTATTTGGAATAGTGTAAGGATAGTTAGTGGGAAGACATTTCCATCATATTCATAGTGCATAGTGGTAAATAGAGAGTAATATCAGGAAACTGTTATCAGTAGAGGTACTATAAAAACAATACCCAAAGAAGTGGAAGACAATTACAATATCAAATGAATATATGAAATGGAAAATTACTATTTATAAAATGAATACATTACAACAATGAAGCATAATTGGAAAGTGGTAAACAATTATACATTATTTACATCTTAATTTAGAAATAAATAAAATACCCATAGCCCATAGGGTCATCTCCTCTAGCATCCGGAGCTCCTGCTTGGTCCTTTACTCCTAACATCCAAGTAAAAGAGTAAAGAGCTCAAGAAATAGTCCATAGATCTATAAACAGGAATAGTCTTCATGTATGCCAATGGTACCCAATCAGGGATGAGATAACATCCCAGTAGGCCAGCACCCAAGGCATCTCTCCCAAACCCATATGTGAAATAATTAAAATAAGCAGTGTGTAGGTAAATATTAAAGCATTAAATGAAATTAAGATATTACCAAGTCATGTAAACTGCAATGATAGTTATACCAACTTACCCCACAAGGCTCCCTACACAAATGTTCAAGATCCTATAACAAATAAACAACAATTATTTCAAAAATAAATAGCACAGAATTATCATTCATCCACACATGTCATACCATCATAGCCTTTCCGTATATCCACATATCCCAATTTCCTAGGGCCTAGCCATATATTCAATCATACCACATACATCATGGTCATGCCGTATAATTAAATGTAGACCATGGATGTACAGATCTGAGGAAATCATCCAAGGAATCCATATAAGAAATCTAGACCACGATGGGCTGGATCCAAGGAACTCATCCAAGGCATTCACATCGAGTCACATGGGAATCCAAGTGGAAACTCGGACTAGGCACTTTTTGGAGTCCTATGAGCATATATACAAACATTTCCTACACAATTCCAAGACAGTTAGATCCACGGGGTCCCAAGGCCTGAGGAATCCCACATAATGAAGACCAAAGGGTCATAATCAATACAAGGCATCCACTACCATTTTCTAGACGCAGAGAGTGTAGCTCGTGGAATCTATAATTCATTCATTCATTTTAAACCATTTATCAAATAAAAAAATATGAGTATACCCACTCATATAAACCATTACATCAATTACATATGAATATACACACTCATATAAACCATTCCATAAATTACATATAATCAAAAGCTTTACCCACCCATCCATCATATTTCAATAAAAGGATTTAAAACAAGAATAAGGGAATACCCACCCTTAAATCCATCTCAATTCACCTAGTGAGTATTCCCACACACATATATCACACACAACACATGATTACTCCACTTGTGTGTTACATTAGATTTAGAAAAGCAATATGGGTATACCCATTCATAGACCACCATTTCATAATTGAATACATCAAAATTCAACCAATGATCATAACCTATCAGGCTGACATTTCATATTTAAATAAATCCAATGAGTCTACCAACTCATTTATCTTTTTACCATTCAAGGCATGTAATGAGTATTCCCCCTTTATTACCAATCATTGTTTAAATGGCCCTTTAAACAATCCAAGTTATCCTATTGAGTATTCCCACTCCATTAATCAATTACCCTCAAGAATACCATATTTTATTTCCCAACCATTCATCACATTCTAGCTCATTAGAACCACTTAACCAAAATGTCTCATCATTCGAAGAAGGTAAGACATATCCTATAGAATCAACCTATAATCCTTTAATTTGAAAATCTTACTCTAACTAGGAAAGAATAGGAAAACAACATAATGTCAATAAAATCAATCAGGGAAGTCTACTTACTATGTTTTTACCTTGAAGATGGTGCACCTTGATTGAGGGATTTTACTATAAAAACATGACTTTGTTCATTGAAAATTCATTTATTCTTCCTAAGAAGTTCATTCTATAATTTCAATCCAATTTTTCAATGGTATTAAATAAGTAACTACTACAATTTTAAATCAAAGAGCTAGTTTCAAGACCATGCCTCAATGTGGAACCAAGCCATCCAATTCAGCTATTGGAGATTTATAACAAAAAGCTACTTATTCCCCACTGAGCATATGCACCTTCACATACATTTAAGGACACCCATCCCCAATTCACACTCGTTTTTTCCATGAGTATATACTAGGGGATCCTTACACTAATTCTTATATTCATATACTAGTTTCCACTAAACTATGTATGCATTTTATTGTATATACATGGGAACACCTAACCCCATACACGTATAATCAATTCCATGGATGATTATACATGTTTTGGGGTAACCCATGTATATATATTTACTTAACTATGCACACGTAGGTGAGTTTCCCATGACCTGGTGACCCAAAGTCAAAAATCATTGACCAACGCACTACAAGATAAAATAACACATACTCATAAACAACAAAACCACAAATATAAACTATGAAGAAAACAATAACGAAGGAAAACGCTACCTAAAAATGATGTCTACAGACTAAAACCACTATAACCACCTCATCTTCAGTGGTAGTTGATGGAATACGAACCAATGGTCCCTGAGAGTCCACTCAAACGACCTATCATCAAAGGTATAAAAGAAAATATGGTGTTATACCTAACCATTTGGATCGTTTACAATGTCTACTGATCTACTAAAATCCTATAAAAACATTGGACAAATGGATGATAAGTAAATATATGGATTACCTTCAAGGATCATGCGATGAAATGGGAGAAATCTGGCAATAATCAATGACTATAGGAGAGGAGGCCGAGGGTGCCATCGTACATCAAATGGTACTGACCCCCCTAGGGTCTGTCGTGACTTTGGGTAATATATGGGAGGTTGAGTGATTTATTATCCATTTAATTTAATTAAATTAAAGTAAATTAAAGCATATTTTAAAAAAATGGGTGTCGTGCACGGTTTGGAAAACTATGTGGAACCCCTTTATTTAAGAAAATATATTTTCATGTTTGTCCCACATGATTAATTTAATTGTTCATAGTCTATGAAAAAATTTATATCCCCCCAAGAAAAAAGTTTAATGGTTTCATTTAGGAGGCTACATGGTTTGACAGACAATTTATTGACCATGGGCCCACTGTATGTCCTTTAAAAACCTATGCTTCGCTAGTTCGGTGCTCCCGAATCTTCCCTAGCCACCCGAGAATGTTCTTGGTCCCTCACCCAACTCCAAATACATCACCACTAAACATACCAAACCTCATGATTTAGATCTGAATGTTCTTTTTTAAAAACAACATGTACAATAATTATAGAAAATTCAAATTCCCTCCAAATTTTATCTTGTTTAAAAACACAGTTTCTTACAATATCCTATAGTATATAAATATGTGGAAATGGAAGATACATAATATTTTCTATATTTTGTAAAAATTGGGATATCATGAATCATTATGAAAAATATTTCATATGGATTTTTGGTAGTCATGTTATAACATGCCATATTTCTAATACATTTCATCTCATGATATTTAGCATAAAGATCAATATAATAAAATCCCATAAAATAAATAAGACCAGTTTTTTTGTGAAATTATATACATGATCCATTGACATAAAATATAATAAAATATCATTATTTAAACCTCGATAATGTTCTCCTTGTATAATTTGAACATTTAATGCTATGTAGGATAACCTGGGGACATGGAAAACGAATCGGTGATTTATAAATCCCAGTAATGGAATAATAAAATAATATCATGATGATAAATAATAAATTTAATTCAAGTGGAATATCATTATAACATAAGTAGGTAAGAATGATACATAATCACATTTATGCATGGCATGATAAAATGATATCATAAAATCATGGTATCATCGAAATGTTGTAAAAAATGTGACATCTTAATAACAATTCAAGGATAACCAAAAAGGATTCATAACATAGTATTATTTTTCTATCCACCCATGCACCATACATTTTTTCTCAAGATATGAAGACATTACCCAATGCATAGAGTGCTATCAGGGTTAAACATTCATATATCTAACTTTAAATGTGCCACATCAATCATATAACAAAATGAGGTGTTTCATTATTTAAATTCCATGATTAACGAATTTGGGTCTCATAAATATAAGTACTCAATAAATTTAAGATATTGATATATATTATAATACCCTTTATTGATAATTGGGTTAGGTATTCACAACAGAAAGGTATGGCTTCGAAAATCAAGGGATAATTTTCCTAACATAACATGTTTACATAAAATATCACAAAGGAAAAAAATGAGAGATGAAGTTAGTATATAATTAATTAGTAATTATTTAGAAAATAATGTGCGATTATAATCACATGATACGATAACCAATTGGAAATAAAATGTCTTATAACCAAGGATGTGCTTCTATTGAAAATAGGGGGAGAACCGTTTCTTGATAGGTTTCTTTTTAAAGATTGGGAAGAGCTCCTTAGAACCTTATATAATCATTTGGATGTTTCTATAGATTTAAATTAGACTAAATTCATGGTTCAAGGATTTGTAGTGAAAATTAGTCAAATAATGGGTGGGTACTTATAGCAAAAGTTACATGCCTGTTATTTAATTTCCAAACATAATCCTTGGAAACCCATTAATTAAAAAATAATAACCCACTGGCCTTCTCGTAGTATTTTCAATTATATTTAACAATGAAGAGTGGTTATTAATAATTTAAATTTTAAATAACCAAAATACTTAAAATAATATCATTCATGGTGTAGAAGTGAGTCATGATCATAATGAATTTTTTTAGAAACATAAAATATCCATTGGGTTTTGAACTTTTCTGTATAGTTTTTTAAACATAATATTATCACATTGAAATATCTTATTTTAATTACAAATATTATTTTTCATCAATAAAACCATTTAGATCATTTATTATATCACTTTTAGGTTATTATTATTTCATAATACTAGTGGTATATTCATGTCGTATTTAATTTGTACACAAAAATTCAAATCTCTCAAAAAATAATGAAAAAGTCACCATAGGATAATTTTGACATGCTTATTTCGAAAATGATATTTATTTTATCAAAATAATTTTTTAAATATGCTAATTTTATCTTTTTAAATAAAAATCATTATTTATTGAAAAATAATAGTTTATTTGACAAAATCAACTTTATAAGCCTTATAAAAATTACCTCGGACATTATAAAACTATATTATCATTTATATTTAAATAAAAAATATTTTTTAAAAAACAATTCATGAAAATTAATTTTATTTTAAAACATTTAATTTTTTAAATATTTATATTTAATTTTAATTGTATATTTTTCAATAATACAATAATGCTCTCCTTTTATCCAGAAATATATTTTTCATATTCATCTAATATTCATGTTTATTTTTTAAAATGATAATAATGAAAACCGGATTAAAGATTCCACTAATTCATTTCTAAAAAAATTACACTTTTATAATCCTACGGTCTAGAAACATAACCCCTTATTTCATCGGAATATGCCCTAAGTGTAAGGTGTGTGATTATGGTACTTTCTGGGGGTAGATTAGCCAACATTGATGTAACATCCCGACCAAGATCACCCCTAATCTGGTGGCCGGACCGGTCGCCACATGACCTCAAGCGCATATCCTCGTATGGAAAATGCTTCCGACTAGGAGCGAGGGTCTAAGGACAGTAAGTGGGGAGACTATACCCTCTGGTTAGATTTTGACATTGGTATATTAGTATGGATATCAAACAATATCGGATGCAATAACTCATAAATAAAAAAATGTGGAAGACAACTAATACTCATTTATAAAATTGTCCAACGCCAATCATACATCTGATGCATGAATGACATGCTAATGATACTAAATAGAAAACATTGAACAAAAAACATGCCTTTCATTCCAATACAGAAATAAATAAATAAAGACTCATATCCCCAATGGAGATCTCCTCAAGTATCTCGAGCCTCTGCTCGGGCCCTTTCTCCCAACTCCCATGTAAATGCAAACAACATAGTCCTGGAAACAAAAAGAATCTACTCAGGTACCCAGTTCAATGGCAGCCCGAGTAGGGTGTGAGATATAAATCTCAGTAGGCCGGGACCACCAGTGTCCACCCCAAATCTAGACATTTTATAAATAATTTAAAACAATTGAAGGCACTCATAGAATAAAGTAAGTAGTACATGTAAATATAAGCCTAAGTAACTGCTTCAGCCCTCAGCTGGTGTCTGAACGTGCATTTTACATTTTTCATGCATACCAAATAGTCATTACATAATCATTTATCAAATATTAAAAATCTTATTAAATTATGAAAGTCTTGAGATTCGACCTACGCCTGACATCTCACGTATAAGTCACTCACCACAGACGACCCTAAAAACAACCTAAGTAATCAAGTAAAGACTCAATCCGAGCTTTTGCTTTGGATTGGATAACACCTCGTAAGTTATTCAATTTAATTTTTCATATACTATGTCGGAGCCAGTCCACTAAAAGTGGTTCACCCAATTCATAAATAAGTCTGAACACTTTCTCATAATCAATGCACAAAACATCATGTCACAACAGCCTTTATTATCCATTAACTCGTTTCACACACGAACAACTGGACCCATAGTCCAATGATAATTAATGGGTGTAAAACGTCATTTCTAGCACCGTCGTGAGTATTCCGAGCATTAGTCCATGTCTCATAACCCATGGGTATTTGGAGCATCAGTCCATGGCCCATAAAAGAATATTTTCTTGCATGATGGATGTAGAAGGCCATGTCTAGGACCCCGTGAGTATTTGGAGCATTAGTCCCTATCTCACAACCCATTTATAAATCAAACCTATACATTTATCATTGGTGTAGAACATCATTTCTAAAACCTTGTGAGTATTTGGAGCATCAGTCCCTATCTCACTACCCATTCCTCAATCAAACATATACATTTATCATTGGTGTAGAATTCCAGGTCTAAAACCATAAAACCAACACGTTAATTAAATCAAAAATTAATTAACAACACAATACTCTCTTTAGATAAGTCAACACTTAATTAACCAAATTCTTTAACAAGCCGGAACCTGTCCACTCAAACAGTGATTCTTCCATGTCTTTAACAATCTACAAGCACCCCATAATCATCTCAAAACATGCGGAACAAAACCAAGATATTTAGCGACCATCTCACACAACATATGAAATCTATAAATAAATCTATCCAATACAACTTAAGGAATAGAATGATAACACGCAAAAAAAGTGTACCCTTGGCCAACAATCGTAACAAACAATCAATTCACAATCTTAATTTAAAGCATGAAAATTAATTAATTCAATAATTAATTAATCAAACAATATCTCTTTAACCAATCATCAATTTGTTAACCATTTACCATTTAAGATTTAATAATTAATCCATCCATTAATTATTACCAGTTTTCAAATTATCTCCCGAACACGTCAAATATTCAAAATTCTCAATAATCAGTAAAAGACACAATCTCATTCCAACTCATTATTTGATAAATAATTCTATAATTAATTATCCTATTACTCATTCTTCCTATTCTAATCATTCAATTGTTTAATCTTAACACTTTAACTGCAATAGAAATCCATCCTTAAAATCAACACATGTTCAAATCCTCATTTATCTCATGTGGGAATAATTATTTAATAACATAATAAGTGTCATGAATCCACATATAATATTAAAGGAATCTCACTTTATCAATCTATTTAAAGAATCAATAATTATTGAATAAATTGTCAATGATTTGCGACCCTACCTCAGGTTTTGACAGAAACCACAACAAACGTAGTACTCTCAAGAGAAACGGGATGATTCTTCAAGAACCCGCCTTAGATCACTTCTCCCAGCAAGACCAAGACCCAAAATCATCAAACATGGCATCAAAACACATAGATCTACCCATAACGGGCATTGATCTAAGAAACCGTGAGAAGAGGATATGTAGATCTAATTAGATCTATGAAACTGAACAAGAACGAAGAAGAAAATCTACCTACCTCAAGAAAATAGCTTCGATTCACCGAGAGAAGCCTTCAGATCACCTCTAAAATGCTTGGGAGAGGTTATCCTACCTTCAAGGAAGAGTAATCCTCAGTTATGGCTTCATAAGAGGAAAAAATTGCCATCTATAGGAAAAAACGAGTGAGATCCATAATTTAAGGATGTTGTTTAAGTGCATGCATGGTTAGTTCGCACAGTTTGACAAATTGTGCACTAACCGTACGTTAGCTACTACCACGGCTACCCTTCTCACATGGTTTGGCTGCACAATTAGACAAACCGTGCACCACCCATGCGACTTCCCCTTTAACTCAAAAATTTTATAAAACATTGAAAAAAATGACATCTTTAGGTGATCCAACACTCGGAATAAAATTTTGGAGCTCAGTTTAAAAAGAATGACTGTTGATAAACCAAAAAAGAAATTCAAAAACACTCATAATTTTAACCCTATTCAAAACACGAGATTTTAAATTATACCCAATGTAAAAACTTCTTGTCCATGTCAAGCCATCAGGAACCACTACTAAAACAACTGACCTACCAATGTCATTTAATCTCATTAGAAGTGATGTGTTGAATTCCCAATGACAAACACACCTTTAAACCTTCTCAAAACTGATGGATATGCTTTTTTAACCAGATACAAAGATTACTCTAAAGCTCTAACATCGAAACAGATCTTATATCACAGGTCAATAGAATGACCTTGTCAATGTTATAGGTTGAGCCTCGATCAAACAACGAAATAGGTTTCACATGCATCTCTCAAAAGACGTCACGGACCCAAAAGACACTTTCTCCCTTTATCTGACGATGTGCCATTAAAAATATTCCAAAACCATCTGCTTGTATAACAATGTCCATACCCAACATCGGGTAAATTTCCCGAGTCAATCCATCGCAAGGATATTTTAAAAACAACCATGCCGAAACACGAAATGGAAGTAGCACAAAGGATCCATACATCCTGCATACTCCCCAGATAACAACTACTCCTCAATCCCAACAACATTTAAACTATACCACTGCATAAGACCGACACTATCATTGTGTCTCCATGATGAGGTCAAGAAAGGGAACATGCTCTTCATGTTCAGAAGAGCGCACTAAGAGAAAACCGAGGTCTTGAAGAAGATTACTCAAACCATTACCGGACTACTCTATTTAAAAGATCTGCATCACCTACCTACACGTTCATCGTGAACAAAGTCAAAATACCCACATTAGGATTTCCCATGACATCTCAAGAAATGATCTGCTTCTCACCAGCACACTAGATTAACAACAAGATCAGCATGTCAGAACACATGGGTCTTTCAAAAACTATTCCATGTATTGAAATGAAGCTAAATATTTAACGCTCATGTTTCTCTACATAGAGTTGACCTGAGACCATAATCAAAAGTATAAAAAGACATGTTACATAGTCAATTTTCCTCATACGACTGTTTTACTGGACGACAACATAACCAGTCATCCATTACTAAGAAGAAAGGGTCAAACGACTATGAGAGAAACCGAACATGCCCGAGGCACGTCTAACCAGCTGAAAAAGAGAATTACTCGATGCTCAAGACCACAACAAGGTCAAGAAACACTCCACCACCAATTCGATCAAGGTTTCATAGAAAAGTGGAAGTCCTACTTTGGAAAATGCTACCCAACAACTCTAAAAGAGTGGTAAAATTCATAGCGCTAGTACGACATTTATGTTCTGAGGGCGCTACCAACCATAGCTTAGCCCCTTATGAAGAAAAATTGACAAACCTAAACCGAGTCACATTAAAAAAGTCACTAGGCTCAAAATCCAGATATAAGTCCATTGCTAGGGAGAAGAACTCCTACGGAAAGTACTCACGCTTCCGTTCCAAGACAAGTCAAGAGATGTCTGTACTACCCTTTACATGAGGGTTTTAAATAGTGGAAACCACAATAGGTTCCATTTCCAAGCCTCTTATACTTAATCAATTTTAATTTTTAATCTTCAAACGATTTAATAAAAACATCATAGTAACATTTTCAAAATTCCCCAAGGCAAAATAGACAAGTTTTATAAAACTCCCTTTTTAAAACATTTACGTTAGTTGGAATCCCATCAATTCCCGGAAACTTATCAAAATACATTCCTTTTAAGAAGATAAGGTGACCTATGAGGATCCTTTTTTAACCAACCTGGGTTCTCTATAAAGAAACCCAATAGCAAACGCACAGGTATTAAAATTCCAAACACCCAAATGTGTCATCCCATAAAACAATACTCCCCAACTTACTTACATGGTTCCAGACACATTTTAGAAGCCATATATTAGATTTTAGAGAAACATTAAACATATTTCATATTTATAAGCATTTCACATGACATCAAGTCATCACATTTTATATGAGTCATCATTTCCCAATTAAAGAAGTGCCCATATAGTCCACTGATTGAAAATTGTCTCTCATTAATCGATAACAATGTGAATTCATTCATTAACATGATCAACCAAATGGTCCAAATTACATGGGTGACCACCTACCAATCGATAAGTCTCACATACACCTTATCACTAGATTTTGGCTCCCATTTCACACAATCAACATTTATTTAACATTTTATCTTTATCAACCCTTGCACATATCAAAAATTCTCTAACATTTTATCATAAGCAGTAACAAAACAACGTGGTATAACACAGAAGCATTTCAAAACAAAAAACATTCTAATAACCAAGGCAGTATAGAATATAATCACTCAAGAATATTATATCTATCAATTTAACATGCTATCTAGAGAGGCATGGTAAATTAGATCAAACATGGAATTTCACCCATGGGACACAATCCAAATTAGCAGGCATCCTACTAATGCAACAACATGGCATGTTATATGCATGACACGTGAATCTTAAGTGCCTAAGATGATGCATGTATGAATCTTCTTTTCTATATCAGGACAAGAAAATTATTATTTTCAAAATTTCTCAAAATCATAAAAACAGTGGAAAATACATCAGTCACTCAAGGTGAAATCATATCAACTATAATCTCTAATAGTACAAACATTAATTCCCATCCCTTTCCACATAGTCATTTCCTGTAAATGAGGGGATCAGTCCCAAGCACGGATTTTAACCCATGCGTCGACGCATTCCTAGTCTCCTGTCTACCATTCCCAAAATAGTAATACAAATGAAAAGAACGAAACCTAAACCTCTGATACCACTTTGTAATGTCCAGACCTGGATCACCCCTGATCTGGTAGCCAGACCGGTCGCCGCATGACCTCAAACGCATCTCCCCATATTCCAGAGGCTGCAGACTAGTAGTGAGGGTCTAAGGATAGTAATTGGGGAGAGTATACCCTCTTTTTAGAGTTGCATAGAAGTATATCATTGTGGATAACAAAAAATAGAGTAAGTAATAACTCATAAATAAAAAACTGCGGAAGGAAAATAATACTCATTTTATAAAAGTGGAAAACGCCAATTATACATCTGATGCATGCATGACATGCTAATGATACTAAATAGAAAATAGTTAAGAAAACATCAAGCCTTACATTCCAATATAGAAACAAATAAATAATGACTAAAATCCCCAAGTGCGAGCTCCTCGAGCATCCCGAGCCTCTGCATGGTCCTCTGCTCCCAACTCCCAAGTAACTGCAAACAGTATAGTCCTGCAACCAAAAAGAATATAATCGGGTACCCAGTGAAATGGTGGCCAAAGTAGGGTGTTAGATATAAATCTCAGTAGGCTGGGACCACCGGTGTCTACCCCAAATCTAGACATTTTATAAATAATTTAAAACACGTGAAGGCATGCATAGAATAAAGTAACCAATACAAGTAACTATAAACCCAAGCACCACCTTCAGCCCTCAGCTGGTGTCTGAACATGCATTATAAATTTTTCATGCATACTCGAAAATAATTACATAATCATTTATCAAATAATAAAATCTTATTAAATTATGAAATTCATGATATTCGACATATGCCCGACATCTCCCGTATAATTCACAAACCACAGATGTCTCTAAAGACCATCTAAGTAATCATGTAATGACTGAATCTAAGCTTGTTCTTTGGCATGGATAACATGTCGAAAGTTTTTCAATTTAATATTTCATATACTATGTCTGGGCTCGTCCACTAAAACTGGTTCACCCAACTCAAAAATAAGTTTGAACACTTTCCCATAATAAATTCACAAAACATCATGTCACAATAGCCTTCATTATCCATTAAATCATTTCATGCACAAAAAATTAGACCCACAGTCCGATATTAATTAATGGCTGTAGAATGTCATTTCTAGAAGCCTCGTCAGTATTCAGAGCATTAGTCCATGTCTCACAACCCATGGGTATTTGGAGCATTAGTCCCTTAACCATAAAACATTACTTTCTTGCAAGATGGATGTATAATGACATGTCTAGAACCCCATGAGTATTTGGAGCATCATTCCCTGTCTCACAACCAATTTATCAATCAAACATATACATCAATCATTGGTGTAGAACAACATTTCTAACACCTTTTGAGTATTTGGAGCATCATTCCCAGTCTCACACCCGATTCAACAATCACACATACACATTTATCATTGGTGTAGAATACCAGGTCTAACATTATGAATCCAACCCATTAATTAATTAAAAAATTAATTAACAACACTAATCACTCTTTAGATAAGTCAAAATTTAATTAACAAAATTCCTTAACAAGATCAAACCCGTCAACTCAACCAGTGATTCTTCGAGGACATTAACAATCTACAAGCACCCCATAATATTATCAAAACATGCTAAACAAAGACAATATATTTAGTGACCATCTCACACAACATATCAAATCTCTAAATAACTCCATCCAAGACATATTAATGCATGGAAAAAGAACACACATAAAAAAGGGTACCCTTGGCCAACAATCGTAAAAAACAATCATTTCAAAATCTTAATTTAATTCATGAAAATTAATTAATTCGACAATTAATTAATATAACCATATATCTTTAACCAATAATAAATTAGTTAACCATTTACCATTTAACATGTAGTAATTAATCCATACATTAATTACTACCAGTTTCGAAATTATATCCCGGACATGTCAAATATTCAACATTCCCAATAATCAGTAAAAGCCACAATATCATTCCAACTCATTATTTGATAAATAATTCTAGAATTAATTATCCTATTATTCATTCTTCCTATTTGAATCATTCAATTGTTTAATCTTAACACATTAACTACAATAGGAATCCATGCTTAAAATCAACACATGTTCAAGTCCTCATTTATCTCATGTGGGCAGCATTATTTATTAACATCATAAGTGTCATACATCGACATATCATAATCAACGAAACTCACATTCTCAATCTATTTAAAGAATCAATAATTCGTAAATAAATTGTTAAATATTTGAGAACCTACAACGGGTTTTGATGGAAACCACAACGAACGAAGAAATCTCTAGAGAAATGGGTTGATTCTTCAAGAACCCACCTTAGATCATTTCTACTAGAAAGACCAAGGACCAAAAATCATAAAAAATGGCATACAAACACTTAGATCTACCCAATATGAGCATAGTTATAAGAAATTGTGAGAAGAGGAGATGTAGATCTAAGTAGATCTATGAAGCTGGACAAGAACGAAAAAGAACATCTACCTACCTCAAGAAACCATCTTCGATTCTCCAAGAGAAGCCTTCAAATCGCCTCCAAAACACTTGGGAGAGGTTCTACTAACTTCAATAAATATTAATCCCGAGTAATTGCCACTTAGTAAGAAAAATGAGCCTTCTAAAAGAAAAAATGAGCGAGATCCTCAATTTAAGGATCTCGTTTAAGTGTTTGCACTGTTAGTTTGCAAGGTTTGACAAACCGTGCGCTAACCATGCGTTGGCTACTACATCGTCCACCCTTCTCGCATGGTTTGGCCTTATGGTTAGACAAATTGTGTGCTGCCCGTGCGGAAGCTACTGCCTCCAGGACCAACTACGCACTGTTTGGCCGCATGGTCAGACAAACTGTGTGTCGCTCGTACGACATTCCCTTTACCTCAAAACATCTATCAATGTTCGAAAACAATGACATCATTAGGTGATCCAACACTCAGAATAAAATTCTGGAGCTCAATTTAAAAAGAAAGACTGTTGATAAACCGAAAAACAAATTCATAAATATTCATAATTTTAACCTGGTTCAAACCCCGGGATCTTACAATCGGTCAAGTGGTGACCTTCACTAACTTGAGCATTGCCATAAATAGTTTTTATTAAGACTCACTTGTTGAATATTTTCTTGGGAATGTTCATGTTTGATCCCTAATGAGAGGATTCCCTCCTCATCCCTAATAAGTGAGCTTCATAAGACTGGATTCTATAGGTTGAGGTCATCATTTCTCCCTTATGCATCAATTAGTAATCTTAATTACTCTTAATATACACTGATTCTAATGGTAATGTTATAATGGATACATTACTAACAATCATAATGCTCAACGTTCATAATGACCAACAATCACAATTCCTAGTGGTGTTAATGCCCAATTGTAATAATCATTATCAAATTCCTATAAATTCCAAATATTTATTCCTTCATTTATTACTTTAATTTATTTCAAGGTTCAAAATTCTTCATTTTCAAAATAAAATTAAATTAATAACATTTTATTTCATTTTAATAGTGTTTTCCGCAAGTGTGATATTCTTATGATATTGATATGATCCAATTTTACCTATTCTAGATGTTTTATTTATTTATTTTTCCCATTGTTATATTATGATTTTTCTTAAGTTTAATTATTGACCAAATTTAATTTTCTAAATTAATGAAATAAAGTATTATCATTTTATTTTATACTATACTACATTTCTAAATATGTTAAAATATATATATATATATATATAAGTGAAATTATTTATATAAATTTTTGGGATGTTACATGTGATGACTCTGAAATTGGGAGAATATGTGTGCCATGTCCGGGAGAATTGAGTTTTACGTTTAAAATTCCTATGAAATGAAGTGAATCCCATAATGGGAATTCTAGAAGTGGCATTTCATCAGATGTGAGAAGTGTAAAAATGGGTTCTAGGATAAGAACCTCATTGTAGTGGAAGATGTTTCATGCATTGGTTTTTTAGGAGTTAAAGTAGAATTGGTCACAAAAGAATAGATCTAGGTGTTTTGAAGGAATTATCAGCAATAGAAGTGATTTACCATGGTATTTAGAGTTATATGTCTTATTTGGTCTGATTTAGTTTCCTAAATATGTTTTTCAAATAGATTCAATGTCATGGTGTTCAAAAAAACTAGAGAATACATTCAATTTTCCCTAGTTTCAAAATTATTCATGGGTTTATCAGTTATAGAATGAATCTTAGTTTTTTTAATAGATTTTGATGGTAGATATCCATTAAACTATTATCCAAGGGATGGATTTGAAATATAAGAAGTTAGAGATTGTTTTTAACGTGAATTGTTGAATTTGAAATTAAAAATACCATGGCTATATTGGATCGTCTTTACAAAAGAGGATGATATACACAAAGAGAAAAATATAAGGGACATTGAAGATCATGATAAAGAGTGTATCAGTGGAGGAATATAATGAATATATGGATTTATTAAGTGAAGTGTGACTTTATTGAATTAAATTGAAGATGAATCATATAATAAAAAGTTGTTGTCCATATCATTGAATATTTGGAAATGAAAAATAGTGCATCACTGACAATACCCATTATCGTTTAGTGTTATATTATTGGTTTATATAGTTGTGTGTTCGGCCTGTGAGTTGATATTATCCTTTGTATAACCACCATGAGAAGCACTTAATGAAATAGAGGAAGAGGTAGTGGACCTTGGATGAGTAGTGAACTTATCATAAATATTATAATAAAAAACTAGTCACGTATTGGTCATTAGGCATATCAACAAATCATTGATATAAGCTACCTGGATATAGCCCAGTGTGAGTAAACCAAATAAAATCAGTGTGTCGATAATTCCCTATTTCCTATATTTTTTTATGTTTGAATTTTATCATCATGATATATCAAAGGATTCATTAAAAACATGATGTAAAAAATACATTTAACTTGATATAATAAAAAAATTCAAGACTCCCTAATCCCCCCATTAGGGTGTTCAGTGGGACCTTAAGGAACAACAAGTGGTATTAGAGCCATTATCTATTTCATGGAGAAGCATTCATAGAATTTTTATAATCATGTAAATTATTTTAAATGAAGATGGAGTACCCTTTTTTGATGGTTTTAAATAAAATTTATAGAATAACATAATGAAATCACATTTACAATCTCTTTTGATTGATGTTTATGTGGTAGTTATTCAAGAGATTCAAGTATGTGATTCCAGTAAAAGATCTATTACTAATAAAAATGAAATATTAATTAAAAATGATGTTAAATACTATAATTATTTGGTTATAACAAGTTTAAACTCATTGTTACATTTATTTTTCATTATCACAAACACACACATATTATTCTTACATTTTCATTTAAGTGATTTAAAGTATATTTATTGAATTAAAATTTTGGAATTGATAGAATATTTATTTTCTTTTCAAATCATGTTAATTTCATAAACATAACTAGTTTCACCCTTTAAGACCTTGTAAACAACTTATAAGATCCAAATATGGATTTGAAGGAAAGTGGAGGTGGTTTTTATTAAAAGTATTGCTGTGTAGATAAAATTCATTATTGATGCATGCCACTGTTTAGCTAGTGGCGCATCAAGAAATTACTACATTCTACCCAAAATCCACTAGAATACCATTCTACAGTAGTAGCTAGTTAGTGGAGGTCTTACAATTTCCCCTGGTGCAAAGCATCCCACTAGCTACCTAGTGGAGGCAACCGGGTAACTAGTGGTATTGAAGATCCTCCAATGTGGTTGCATTTGTTATCGTCAAAAGGACCATACACTATAGGAAAACTATTGTTTAGCAGCGATTTTTCAACAGCGGTTTTAAAAACCACCTCTAAACATGTTTCGGGCCGCCATTTCGCGGCGGTTTAAAAACCGCCGTGAAATCGCAGTGATTTCGGTAAAACCGCCACGAAATGAAAGGGAAAAATAAAATACACCAGAAACCCTGATATCAATAAAACGACAATAACTTTTGATGCAGACATCCATTGGAGCACCATGAACAGTCAAATTAGAGGACATGAAGAGATCTGGAGGCACATATAATAAAAAATGTGAGCCTGTCTAAGGTGCAGATGATATTAGAGTTATAAGAAAGTTGAAAAAAGTTATCCAACTTCAAACGACCATAACATTCACTCCGAGTGTCCGTTTGGGCTCTACCACATATCAAATCGAATCCAGCGAAGAGAGATAGACAACATTTTGCCATAGGGAAGCTCTTGTTGTGTATTTATCCCCCAAAAACCGTTCTAAAGGCCTTAGAAACCCCGTTTCGGGCACCGGTGTCCCGTCGAACTTGTCTTCAAACGGACCTAAATTTCAATCTGCGAGTCATTTTGGACTCCTCCACCTGGAAGAACATAGCTCATTCCATGAGATTCATTTTGACTGGTCGCGGTGCCCACATGAACTCCTAGATCATATTTTATGGCATTTTTAGTGGGTATTGGGTTTGTTATGTTTTTCGATACCTCATTTCTAACAACCATTCCCCGTCCGCTTTTTTTTAAATGGTCATAACTTCGGATCCGCCTTTCCATTCAGAATCTATCACCAATAAGGTCGAAGATCATTTCAGGACCTTTGATTTGATAGGTCGCAGATCTAAAATGGACTCTCGAATCATATGTTATCTCCGTTAATATGACTCCAATGTTTTTATCTCTTTATGACCGTTTTGACGGGTTTTAACGGTTGCTCCATTTATTACTGTTTATTTTGGTTTCAATGACTTGTTATCTTTATCAATGGTTTTTTTGTGGGTTATTATGATGATTATGTTGAATTATTAAGGGGTTTTCCAGAGTTTTCATGAGTTTTCATGTGTTCTCATTCGTTCTAATGCCTCATTCTTCATATGCTTATCCATCAGTTTTCATGCATTTTTATGATTTTTTCATCCTTTATCACGTCTTTTCATATATTTCATGTCTTTCCTTTATTATTAATTATTTATTATTTATAATATACTTTATTTTATTTATTATCTATTATTTATTACTGGTTATTTCTTATTTCATATTTATTATTTATTATTTATATGTATTTATTATTTATTATATATAATTATTTATTATATATTATATATTATATATTTATTATTTATTATTTATATTTATTTATTATCTATATGAGTTTATTATTTGTATTTATTTATTATTTATTATTTATTATTTATTATTACTAATAATAAAATATTATTTTTAATAATAATATTTGTTACTAGTTATTTATTATTTATTATTTATTATTTAGATTTATTTATTATTTATTAATTATATTTATTTATTATTTATATTTATTTATTATTTATATTTATTTATGATTTATAATTATTTGTTATTTATATTTATATTTATTTATTATTTATTATTTATTATTTATTATTTTTATTACTCATAATAAAATATTATTAATAATAATAATATTTGTTTCTGGTTATTTATTCTTTATTATTTATTTATTATTTATTATTTATTATTTATATTTATTTATTATTTATATTTATTTATTATTTATATTTATATTTATTTATCATTTATATTTATTAATTATTATTAATTATTATTTATTAATTATTTTTTAATTATTATTTATTGTTAATTATTATTTATTAATTAATATTTAATATTTAATATTTATTATTTATTATTTATTGTTTATTATTTATTATTTATTATTATTTATTTTTAATATTTAATCTTTGTTATTATTTATTGTTATTTATTATTTATTATTTATTATCTATTATTTTTTATTTGTTTATTATTATTTATTATTTATTATTTATTATTTATTATTTATTATTATTTATTATTTATTATTATTTATTATTTATTATTTATTATTTATTCTTATTTATTATTTATTATTTATATTTATTTACTATTTATTTTTTATATTAATTTATTATTTATATATTATTTATTATTTATTATTTATTATTTATTATTTATTATTTATTATTTATTATTATTTTTTATTTATTATTTATTATTTATTTATTATTATTTATTTATTATTATTTATTATTTATTATTTAATATTTAATATTTATTATTTATTATTTATTATTTATTATTTAGTATTTAGTATTTAGTATTTAGTATTTATTATTATTATTTATTATTTATTAGTTATTATTTATATTTACTATTTATTATTTGTTATTTATTATTTGATATTTATTATTTATTATTTAATAATATTTATTTTTATTATTTATTACTACGACACAAAAGTTATTTAACGACGGATTGGTTTTATGTTTCGCAGCGGTTTCAACCGATTGTAAGAATTGGATTTTAACATTACTTGGTAGTATTTCTTAACATATTTTGAATATGGTAATGCATTTTTATCTTCCTGCTAAAGAATCTAAAAAAATGGACTCTTGAAGGTGTTATGAATTTTGAGATGAATGTGAAAGGTGTGAATTCCTTACATTTTGGTCTTAATAAAAAATATATTCAATCCTATTTCTTCTTGAAAACAACTTCTCAAATTTGAAAATGATTATAAATGACACATAAAGGAACAAATAAATTATAGGAAATGATAATAGATATGTATCGTCAAGATTTTGAATGTTTTACTATGCTATAATGAATCTATAATATTAATTTTTATAAGAATTAATGTCATCTACAATGGTATAAAGTCATGCAATGATTAATTTACTATAGAAGTACTCATACAGAAAAAAAATTGGGTTTTACCTAGCTCCTAGTCTCCCAAAGTCAAATCCATTAAAGAATTTAAATATGCAAAAAATATATCAATCGTGAAACTCATTAACTCCCTAATGACATATGAAATCATGATGGAATGAAAAGTAGATAAAGAGTCCAATGAATCCATATATGTCAAGAAAACCATCACCTTTAAAGATATCAATGATGAAAAATCATGAGGTGAGGTTCTACACCATGATATTAATACCAGAAACATGTTCAACTACTACCAAAAGATGAACTTCAATCAGTAATGAAAAAATTCATATCAGAAGGTGAATCCAAAAGTGATTTTCTATGAATGTAAAAAAATAACAGTCAAATCATAATTTAGTGACCCACCTAAAATAATAAGTGTAATGAAAATAAAAATGGTAAAATGGATTTAAATTCACAACATCGAGTGTAAGTGATGACCCCATGGATTAAAAATTTCCATCCACTTCATGTAACTCAATCCCAAATATCCTTATGGAACATGTTGATAAACAATATGAGGTTAGTACCTCTATTCCTATTTCTTAATCTTAGTCTTCTACTCATAGTTTTTTCCTCTCCCTTTTTCTTCTAGATCTACTAGTCAACCAAATTATGAATACCTAAAATATTCCCAAAATCAAAATGAAAATGGATATCTTGCACTAAATTATTTATATTTAAAACACAAAAAATAAACATAATAAAATGGTTTAAGAAAAATAAAATATCCATAAAATATATCTTCTCATCAAATAAAAATAAAATATCATCATTAAGATAAAGAACCAATTGGATGCCGATAATCTTGAATCCACTATTATAGACCTGAAAATTCCCTTTAAAATACTAATCAAGTTGAATAAAACTTAAATAAATTATGGGTTATCAAAGACCTAAATAATATCATATTATATTTAGTTTCTTAAATCATGAAAGAACCTCCAATATTTAATAAAATTATAATTTTGTTAATGGATTATCACAATGAATTTTTTTAAATTAGTTAAAATGATTTTGTTATTTAATATATGAATGTGATTTCAAACATTTTTGATATGGAAGACCAAATTCATTTCATATTTATTATAACTGCATAAAATAAAAATTCATAATAAATAAATCTGGATTTCTTTCTTTTAAATGTTGGGGCCGATTCTTCATTTTATTATTAAAGAAAAGCAATGTCCTCTTTTAACTAGATAGAGGGAAACCCATTACATAGCCCGATGGCCCAGGGGGATTGTAGCCCATTATATAGCCCATAGGCCCAAATTTTTGGCCCTATGACCATTATGTGAATAGTTACCCACTAGCTATAGTACTCGCACAGTACTGCCACTGCTATAGTTCCCTGCTGCCGCTATAGTACCTGCCGATCTATATAGTGGTTTCGTGAGAGATATATGTGAAAATCTATTTAAATTTGATCAATTAGATAAATATATAGATTTTAATTCTACCTTTAGTGATAATTGTATTGGTAGGATAACCAATAAATTTACCATCCATTTTTTTAAATGGACACGAATCAAAAAAAATATATTTATAAAAGGCTTGAAATAAAATTTACAATGTATTAGTCAATTTTTTAGTAGTTTTAAAGTATCATTTAAAAAAGATTATTAAAATGGTTTTAATTGAAAAGGAGACATTCTATTTTCTTCCTCTATATTTAAAAAAAATTGTACAATTAGTTTGAAATCACTTGTTATCCAAAATGTAAAATATTTGAATTAACTAATGAGTGAGTCATGGATTTGTTGCAGACACCTCTGTTATTGCAGTACCCAATATCTTTTCAAAATCAACCATTATCTACTTGTATGAGATCATCCTAAATTTCAATTAAAATATTATATGATTTGTGAATCATTCAAATATGGTATGAAATAAAACCCAATTTTAAATATAAAAAAATAATTTCCTCTTAAAAATATCATGAATTAATTCATCATACCATTTTTAGTCCTTATCAAATAAAAACTATATGAAGAAAAAACTATAGTTTTATAATTTTTGATGAATTTAAAAGATTCACATGGGCTTATTTCTTATCTCATAAAAGTGAATCTTGTATATCCTTCCTCAGTTTTTGAAAAAGGGTTAAAAATGAAAAAGGTTTTAAAATTATTTTATATATAATTTATAATAAAAAATAATTAGATAATAAATAATTTATTGATTTTATTTTCTTTTGAAGGTTATAGTCATTTTTTTATGCACCTCAAACCCCTTAATAAAATGGTTTAGTATGGAGGAAAAATAGAGAAATCCAAGAAATCATTTGAACTCTATAAAATAAATTTTATCTTCCAAATTATTCTTGGGATGAGGTATTATTATATATAATTAATTATGATCTCATATGAACATTTCTTAATTAAATATTCAATGAACTATGGAATTATAAAAATACCAATTTCATTATTTCAAATTTTTTCGTTCCAACTGTTTTATTTTAAACAGTAACTAAAATCATGGAATAGTTAATTATAAATATTATGATAGTATCTTTATTAGTTACTCAAACTCAAGAAAATGTTACCAGGTATTTAAATAAAAGGATAAATGGTGTAATAATCAATCCATGTTTTATTTAATGAATATTTTCCTAAAAACCTTTCGCAAATTGTTTTAAAAAAATTTAGGTTAAATGAAAATTTTTGTGCCAAAGAAGTTAAAGAAGAATAAGAATACCCTTCAAATTAATTTCTTAATGTTTTAAAAAAATCAAAAGACCATACCCTTGAAAAAATCATTTATGATATACAAGAGGGAACTCATACACTTATATCAGTATTAAATGAGGTTGAACACCTTGCCTTTTTCTCTAACATATTACCCCAAAACCATAACAATTCCCTTAAAAAATAAAATTGGGTTCCTTATATGCAATAAAAACATAAAAAATTCCATTGAAATAATTTATGGAATTTTTTAGAAGTACATAATGATCTTATAGTTATTTTCTCTAAATGGGTTTTTAGAAATAAACATGATGAATCTGTAATATAAATAAAAATAAATCTTGTTTGGTTTTCAAAGGATATAACCATGAAGAAATAATCAATTATGGTGAAACCTTTTCACCCATCCCTTAGTTAGAATCAATTATAATATTATTGAATCTGTCTCTCATATTAATTCTAAACTATATTAAAGGGATTTCAAAATAACATTTCAATATGGTTTTCTTTCTAAAAATGTTTTTGTGGAACAACGACCAAGTTTTGAAAATATTAATTTTCTAAATTATATTTTCAAACGTAAAAAAATAACTTTATGGTTTAAAACAATCTCATTGGGATTGGTATTAACGTATTGAAAATTATCTCCTTTAAATTGGTTTCAAAATGGGAAAAGTCAATTATACTATGTTTTTAAAATATAAATAAAATGATTTATTACACATTCAAATTTAAATTTAGGAATTTATTTTTCATTCTCTACCAATATAAATAATGGGTTTGAACAATCTGATTTAATGAAAACGTAATTTGATATAAGATTTATGGGTGAACTCAAATTTTTTCTAGATTTAAAATTTTCTCAAATAAATGATGGAATATTTTTAAACAAAGTTAAATACAGCAATTAACTCTTAAAAAATTTATAATCGATTATGATAATGAAATTAGTACTCTCATAAGTATAAATTATAATTTGATGTTGGATGAAGCTGGTAAAATAGTCAATAACAAACATTACAGTAGTATAATTGGTAATCTAATTTACCATATTATTACCTACCCTGATATCTTTTTATATGCTTTTCTATGTGCTCATTTTCAATAAAATCCAATGTAATCTTCTTTAAAATCTATAAAAATTATTATTAATTATGTAAAAGGATCTAGAAATTTTAGTTTAACTTATCTTAAAGGTCCCACTATTAAATTTACTTATTTTTCAACACAAAATTTAGAGGATTCCAACTAGATTGGAAAAGTATGAGCAGAACTTTAATTATGTGAGGAAAATCCCATGTCTCATGGAGTAGTACAATGCATAATTTTTTTTCTCTTTCTACAACATAAAAATAATAAATAGCTTTTGGGAGTTTTTGCATCAAATATTTTTGGATTAAACACACTCTCTTATACTTCACGCTAACATTTGACAGTATCCCTATCTGGTGAAACAATTCCAATGACATTAATGTCACTAAAAATCTAATCCATCACTCATGCACCAAACACATTGATCTTGGAAACCATTTCTTAAGAGATCACTTCTAAAAAGGGGATATCTTATTATATTTTTTCCAAATATAATATTAACTCATGGATATTATGACCAAACTTCAATCCATTAATCATTTTGAATTAATTAAATGTGAATTTGGAATGTTTCACTTGTTAAATTATTCATTTTATCGAAGTATATATTGACTAATCAATTGAAATTATTTTTAAAAATATTTCAAAATCATGAATTTCTTGTTTATATTTACATTTTATTAGCTGTCGTCCCTTTATCTCACTTTTGTTGTCTTTTAATGTGGATATTTATCTCTTTTTATTTTATAAATATTCATTAAGAGAGTACTTTGGTATTCAAAATTAATTAATTTTTAATTTCTAAAAATGTCTTCTATTTTTCAAAATTTCACAATCACATTTCCCAATAATAATTTTTTCATATAATTATAATATTCATTATAAAACCCCTATCTTTGACACCATTTTTTCAATTTTTTCCATATTTATTTTTAACTTATAATAATTTTATATAAAATATTTATTTAATAAAATATAAATCCTAAATAAGATTAATAATGAGTATATTTTCATCTAAAATACTTTTCTCTCAAACTTCTCTCTTATGTATTATTTGTCGAAATTTGAATATAAGAATATTATATAAAGTATGATTTATATCAAAGGAGATTTTATTCATCAAAAATCTTTTCCATGAAGAAATATATCAATGTAGATATATTTATTATGTATGTAAAAGCTATGTAATGTTATATTATATTTTTCATTTTTATCTATACTATATTCTCCAATTATTTATCTTGATTTCTTATTCTTTTAATAAGTTGTTTTTTCTTTGATAAATTTATCCTTTCTTCCCACTTCAATTTAATATTGTAATCTCTCTCTCTAATGATCATATTATTTGGGGAGTTTTTTAGGTTAAGTTGTTATTTTCAAAATCTTTTCTTTTTAAATATTTTATTTTACTTTCATCTATCTCTCTCCCTAAAAATTTTATTATTTGGATATTTTTAAATTAAAATTCGTTTAAAAATATTATTTGAATTTTTTGTTTTTATTTTTCAATATATCTTTATCTCTTAAATGTATTTCTCAAAAAAAAAATTCCAAAAAATTAGTTATGTTTGTATTTAAAATCATTTTTATGTCTCTCCTTCATCTTCATATTTTCCATTGTTTTATGTTTTTCAATTAATTATTATCACAAAGTGGGAGAAATTTTCTAAAAATGATAAGTGTGTGTTACTTTACAAATGGGATAAATTTAGTAAAAAATATTTTTTAAATTGATGATGTTTGTTTAAAAAATTTATATATATATTATTATTAGTATTATTAATGTGTTTACTCTTGAGATCAATGAATAACTTATTAATCTCTTAAATTTCATTAGTGTTTCTTTAATTCATCTTTTTCTATTAATTTATCTTTAATGTTAATTATTTGTGATCATCAAAATGGGGAGATTGTTTTTCCTCTCCCAATATCATGGTGTATTCTTGATCACAAACACCCAACTATATTTCTTTCATTATCATTTAAGTGAGTTTTAGTATTATTATTCAATCCAATGTTGTTGAATTCATGTAATGATCAATTTATATTAAATTCTTATTTAAGGATTCAATATATCTCTTTCTATAATTTAAGATATAGAAAATATCCTAAAAGATACAAAGAAGCATTTGATGTAAAGTGGAGGATGTTTTAATTGAGGTAGAGGTGTGAAAACAACACATACTCACTAATGTAGGGAACTAGCTAGTTTATTCCATAGTGGAAGCAACCCATGTGTATAGTAGGACTATAAACCAGCTAGTGGATCATCCAGAATGCAATCTTTCTTCTTAATTCCAACCAACAAGCCATTGGCCACTATCAATTGGAGGATGGAGGTCATGAAATAGTACAAGTTCCCAAGTATCCCTCATGATACCTAGTTGAGGATATCTATAAACTAGTGGTGTTGAGTAGGATCCAACGAGGTTTCATTTATTATGGTCAAAACAAACATAAATTTATTCTTTTTTTACTGCATGATTCCCAATGAATTTCAAAATCAATATTGAATAACTATATCACTCCAATCATCTCAAAGAGCCACATCTATATTCCATTTAATTAAAAGGTTATCACCCTTCCACTTAAATATGTCATTCTATATTTTATTAATCCATAAAAGTGATTTTTGTACAACATGTAATGGGTTTTCCTAAAGAAAACCTCTCCCTTCTTAACCACAATTCTCCAATGGTTCACACTCCTCAAAAGTATTCGATGGGTTCCTTATATACCAGTAAATCTCAAGAGGGTTATTAGAAACCACAATTTTGATGGATGAGTTTCTTAATAACCATTTATATCAAACAATTTATTCACTATACCTCTCAATTTTTGGGGTGGAGTGATAGGGTCTCACATCATGATTTAGCTAAACTCACTATCAATTATATTTGTCATCTATTTTGTTTTCCAAATTTCATCACTTAACATTGATTCATATACTTTCATAAATATGGTTTTATCCATCCATCCAACGGCCCGACGGCCTTAATTTTTTTTTATTATATGATAAGGCCCTATTTTAAGGGATTAAGGGGGGTGGAAACCCAATGAAAACATTGACATAGGACAATCACACGTGAAGGAAGAAAGAGTTAAACTAGGATAACATCACTGAACTACTCCTCCCCAGTAATTGAACACGAAGAACCTCTTCATCGTTTCAAGGTAATCAGCTAGAATGTGTCCAGATTCAAAGCTTAGGCACGATCTGATGGCTGATGCCATACCCTCTCAAACAACAAATCCAAAAAACACTGTAAAGATGAATTTCTAACTCTGAAACCCCCTATTGAGTAAATTCATGATGTTGAGTCCTGATCACAAACTTCTAACCTTTCCAAACCAAACCATTCAAGAAAACACCTAACTCCATTCCAAAAAAACTGATGAAAACCAAAAACCGATCCATTTCATGATATCAGTAATTCAGGGGAGGAAAACCATCACTGCATAGGTAGGCTTCTAAGATGACAGGCGATGCTGGGATGAAACCCCACCACAAAACGTACTAGACTAGTCCTACAGAGCCTATCTCCACCACCAAAGTCGCTCAAGAATATCACTACAATCCACCCAAAGCACTCCAACAGACATAGAACGAGGCGGCAACCCAAACATCCACGGATGGCAGGAACTCGACCATATCGAGCCTCCTTGGAACGATCGAGCCCACGAACCCTCGATGAACCTCAACGCCGAAAATGAAAAAGAATCGCACCCACCACCGCATAGAACACCTAAAGGAATGCCTCAAATCCACAGGGAAGGGAAAGAAATACCTTACCACTAGGGCATGAAGCAGTGTTTCCCAGCTGAAAAAAGACCACCGAGGATGATCCATGAAACAACCCAGCCCGAAGGCTGCCATCGAGGAATTACCATCGAACCAGGAATGAAACAGAGAAATGACGATGGTTGGAGGTCTATCAGGCATATAATGGAGATGGAAATGAAAACTCCATTGAGACACGAGCCGAAGAGGAATCGGAACTGGAACTCGAATCCTCCATGTCACCGCAGTTAGAGGAGTCGCACACCATGATCACACCGTGACGAATCGCAGAAGGAATTATCCACATCCAACCTTGGAAGGGGAAGAGGATAGCTGTGACAGGGGAAACCCAAGCTCGGTTACAACCCTTATAGGATCATCCCCAAAAATATGGTTTTATTGTTTTCACACATCAATTACATTGATATTATATTTATAAAATTAAATCAAATTTATAAACTATCATGTAATTTTTTAGTTGATTAAATATTTTATTATGCATTAATTTTTTTAAGTGATTCAGTATGATGAAATTTAAGAAGATGTTTATAATGATTTATTATCTCTTATGGTAAGTAATATTAATATATCTAAATGAATATTTGAGGGTATGTTACTTATAGAATATATATATATATTGGAAATATTAGGCACATAGAAACTCGAATATAAGAATTATAAGTATATTTTGTCCAAGAAAAATTGTTGGAGAAACATATTCACTAACACAGACTCATAGATTAAATAGAATAGAGATTGTTTCTCTATTATAAGTACCAGAACCAATATCATTTTAAGAAGTAGTAAATAATGAATCATGGGTGAAATAGATGAATTAATAATTGGAATAAATTTAAAACAAATCTATCTTGGGTTCTTGTGGACATATGCAGACATTATAATGTGATTGATACCAAATGGGTCTTAAAAAACAAGCTTGTTAAACATGGAAAACTGGGATGGAATGAAGTGATAATGGTGTTTAAAGGATATGTGTAGGTTTTAGGAGTTGTTATTGTGGAAAAAAATTCCTTGGTAGAGAAAAAGGAATCAATAAGACTCTTTCTTGAATTATATGTTCAAAGGAAGTCTAGAGTTCATCAAATGTATGTGCAGACAATGTTTATAAATTGTATTTTGGTGATGAAGTCTACACACAAAAAAACCAGAATGGGTTTCATATTATAAATGATGATATAAAGGTATAAAGGTTGATAAAGGAATTGAATGGCCTAAATAAGTAACCCCATGCTTGGTATTCTTGGTTGGAATTGTATAGGAGAAAATTAGAGTTTAAGAGATTGGGGTTTGATCACAAACTATATGTAAAAATAATAGAAGACAAATAGTTCATGGTGATGGTGTGTAAGGATGATATCATATTTATTGAAATAAGTATAATTAATTTGAATGGTTAAAAAATAAGATTAGTTTAGATTTTTATATGTCTAACTTTGGAAAACCAACCAATTCTATTAGGATATAGATTCGACAAAGGTAATGATATATTTTTATCTTAGATAATAAATATACCAAATAAGTGTTAAATACAGTCTTAATGGAGGAATTAAAACTAGTTACAACTCTAATAGTGGTTGGAATAAAACATAAAAATCATTATAAGAGAAAGTTAGTGGACTCAAAATTGTATATAACAATCATTATAAGTATACAATATCTTATATAAACATGGTATGTAAACTTCGATGTTACTGTTTGGTAGAACATTTTAAAATTTCACCAAAGGAAGAGAATATCTCTATTATAAAGAGGATAAAAAAGAATATATAATGAACTTTAAATAATGGTTTTATTTTAAAAGTAGTGAAATATTTAGGTTTTATGGATTATTTTGATGTTAACTAGGATGGAGATATTATGGATCAAAAATCCACAAGTGGTTGTACTTTCTTGAATAGAAGAAATTTAGATGGTTGGTTGAGAAAAAGAAATAAAACTATCTATAATTGAATATATGAGTGGAAAACAATATTTCCACTAACAAGGCTTGTATACTCTTAATGTGGATAAATAAATAATGGGAAGATATTGGAGAAGTGTTAAGAAAACTGATGTCGATTTAATGTGACAACAATAGTTCCATTCATTTAATGAAAAATATGATACAAAACTCTCACATAAAGCACATTAAGATCCAAAATTTCTTTATAAAGGAAAATTTGGTGCATAATAATGTGATAATAGTGTTTTCTAGAACAGAAAATTGAGTTTAAGATATCTTTACTAAACCATTTGATACACTTTTGTTTTAGAGGCATATGATAAATCTTGGAGTTCAACCAATATCCTCACCCTAAAGAGTTTTAATGTTCCCTATCCACATTATTATAATGATAAATTTGGTTAATGATTAATAATGTTGTAAATTATCTTTAGTTTTGTAATAACATCATATTTCAATATTTTATCATTTTAATATTTATTTAAGTATCTATGAATTTTTCCTCAAAGTCAGTGGTCTGTTTCAGGCATTCTTGGACCCCAAAATTAACATACTAAATATATTAAAGCATGCAAGAGAATAATTTTGAAATAAATTAATTTTATATTGATTGGGAGATCATATAGATAATATGTGACTCTTTTTGTTTCTAGAATATATGATTTTACCCAAGGCATGACAAAATGTTGGTCAACATAAGATATTCTTGAACGGAAGTTGATGGTGGGTGCATAAATTAAATTAAATTATATATTTTATTAAATTAATTAAATGCTAAATATATCCATAAAATATATATATATATATATATATATATATTTCTATGATAAATCTATATTGTTATCCAGATAAACCTAGGAGATAAAAGAGGGGGAGGATGCTCCACCATCTGCGATTACGATCTCAGACCATGAGTTGATGATAAATGAACTCAAGAGATTTGTGGGATGAATAATGAATTAATGGGAATCTTAAATTATGTCCTTAGAGAACATGTTCTTCAATAATTATCAATTAATTTTTGAGGTAGGTCTCATTATTTTTTTGGACTTACCCCTTATTCATTTTTATTATTATTTATGGATTCCTTATTTTCTTAAATATTTCTATTTCATTCATCGCATGATCAATAAATTTAATCACAATTATTGATCATGATTAATTTTTTTGCATTGTTCCCTTGAATATCACTATTTTTTTTTATTATTATGATTTTTGGTTGGTTTACACAATAAAATAATAATTATCACATTGTTTGTGTTCCTCTCACATATCCTTTCTTCAAATTCTTCATCATTAGCCCATGGAGATAGCAATTTGACATTGAATAATTGGATTGAGCATGATCGAACAATTAAATACCTAGTGTTTTTGTGAACAATCTTGGTATCAATGGTTTTGAAATAGATTGAGGTAGATAAGGGGTGATGGTTCTGAGTATTGGAGACACATTACAACTATAAGAGGCATGGAGGATCATGCATATGAGACCAGATTCTTCATTTTTGGACACTAATGGCTATAAACCAATTTTGAGTGGAATGTAACTTCAATTATTGTGGTTTTTATGAATTTATAATGGATAAAAATGTCACTCTAGGTATTGGGACACCTTTTTGATTATGAGAGATGTGTCATATTATGTATGGGTGTCTAGAATCAAAATTTCCTGCCACTGGAGGCTAGTAATCGATGATTAGTGTCATTTCATTTGATTCTAGTGGATTTTGGGAAGTCATGCATGGGTTAAAGATGTGGTTTTAGCATATATGGAAAACCACCAGATGTATATATTTATTTTCTATGAAATATCTAATTATACACCATGTAATTCAACAGAACACATGTTTTGTTTACTGGATTCCATCGGTGACTAGGGTAATTATTTGAGTTAAACATCACATTCCATATAGACTATCCCACACACCATGTGATTATACTTGGATGGTTGAGCCGTGTGCCGAGAGAACACACCCAAGACCACAGCTGATTAGACATGGTGTTCCTCTAAAAGAACACATCATATAGTGGTACATGGTTAGCCAATCCATGTGTAGGTAAGAATGAACCTAGGTTCTCAAGCAGTTCCACACATTTTATTACCTAAATCACAAACCTTGTACTTTTCCAGGAATATTTTATATTGTGTATCTCATTTGTTGATACATGGATTTTGACCAACAAGTATTTTGTTCTCATATTAATTCCTATTAGGATGTGAAGATGGCCATTTCATTGGAATCAGATATATAATATGAGGTGACATGAGTGGGATTCTTCTTCTAGTGATTATTAGTTGATGGTAGTGGTTGGGTTTTGATCATCGGAGAGATTTCAAGTTTCATACTCCCCTGTCACACCTGAGTTTGGTTCCCCAAAACTCTTTATATAGGTACATTTGGTACTCACTGATATTATAGAGGTTTAAGGTCCTCTATCTATGGAGTGGAACTCTATTTTCATCAACCTTTAATGGGGAGTTGGTCCTCCACTAGAGATAGTGCTCCCTTGACTATAGAGAACAATGGAAAGGAGTGACTGCTCCACTCTGATTCTTGTGATATTACACATGGTGTTTGGCATCAGAGACGATACCATTGGAGCTATTGGAAGACTCATTAAACATAAAAAGATGTGGAGATAGATACTTATCTCCTTTTATGACTAGGGTTTTAGTTTTATCAGATTTGATGATTGGTTTCATATCCCCCTTAACTTATGGGTTGAGTTGTCTGTTTTTCAATTTCTTCCCTATTGGATTATATATCTCCCAAATAGGTATGTATATACTCTCCCTTGTATTGTATATTCCCACATTTTTCATGTATTATACAATGGACATGAATATTGGTTGTGAATTTGGGGGACCTAATATCAGAGGATCATATTAGTACTTAGAGGCACAGATTTTATTCAATGGTCAGACTTAGAGATTCTGAGTCAGTCTCCCCTAGGCATTTGTTTAATATAAAATTTTCTCATATTGATAACTCCTTTATCTCTGGTTAGGAATGTATTTTTTCCCTTTTACTTTTTTATTATCATACTATGTTTTGATTTATTTTCTAGAGGATATCTTATGAATTTTTTTAATCTATAGAGGTTTCAGTTTTTCTTTATCTCTAGACTATTTCACGGAGTTTTTTTCTGTGTGAGTAAATGTACATTAGGTTGCGACCTCTCATTTTATTTATATACCTTCTGAGAGTTATGTACTATCCACATTCCTATTATAGTTGGGTTTTGGGTGTCACTCTCATCTAAATACCTGATGTTTCCAAAGATTGTGCTGTCACACTGAGAGGGGGTGAATTAGGTGTGACATATTATATAAAATTCTTTTTCAATTTTTAATTAAAACCTATTTCCCCTATTAAGATGAGATGATCATTAATGAAATACATAATGTAAATTTAACACATCACATGATATTTTTAAAGGGTTTTCTACTAAGACCTACATTTTTTCCATGTTGGTTAAAACCCCCAAAAAGGATGATCCACTATAATAATTTTATCAATTACAATGGTTTAGGAAGCATCTAGTTATACACTCCATTAATCGATCCTCCATTTTATCCTGGTTATACCCCCTAGCAATCTGACTCTTCTACATCAGTTTGATAGACACCCCAATTGTTTGACGGGTTTGACCCCGCAGTCTCTATAGCCACTTCAACAACTGGTTAGACCACCTAGTCACAAAATAAAACTTCTTCTTCAAAGTATATGATCCCCATATTAGATGATCAAATGGTCCTCCTTCATGTGAAATTTGGATCACACTGACTAGTATAAAATATAAGTACCTTTTCACTGATGCTGGTCCTACTCAAATAAACATTGATCACTATATATAAATAGTTGTCTTAGTACAACACTACACGAGAAATGATTATTTCTTCTACAAAACATTTGGCCTTACTTAACACAAAATACTTAGTTACCTAATTTTTCTGAATCACTGATAGTAAAACTGTCTCGAATTTTGTATCAAAACACTTCACACTCAATATTAAATTTATATTTCATGTGAACATGTCAAAATTCATGCATTTATAAACTACAATGAACAATCATATTATTTTGTGCAATAACACACTTGCACAATCTCTATAGTTTACTTCTCTGTTTCTTTCCATGCACAATGAATAAACACATTCAATCCAATATAAATTTAATTTGGGTGAAATGTATGAGTTTTATGCTTGTGAATCCATATATGCATGGTTATTCATGAATTCATTTAGGTGATTTTTGTATTATTGCATCCAAACACAATATCCGCATTCTTTTAATGCATACAACAGTACATGAACTTCATTAATCTTAAAAAAATCACAACACCTATTTAGAATAAATAAATTAGACATGCCACTATTTCTTCATTCCTAAATACCCACTATCCAATTTTCACACTCACTATTAACTTATACAATATTTTCAAATACCTCATCCATATATACTATTCATGTAACCTCTTTATTCACACAAAAAATGTCACTTCCTTTGTGTGAAAAAATGGAAAAAACACTGTATAATTTACTTCTTACATGTACAGACCCAACCAGGTATGAAATATTAAAGTACACAAGATCTTCATTATGAAATGCAGAGTGTGTATGCACTATTTTAGAATTCCTCAAAGATATTTAGTAAAACATAAAAAGATAAATGTATAGGGGTATCACAATCTAATTATTTCTCGAGAGAACATTATTCTTCATGAAGAAAATGAGTTTGCAAAGAACATATAATTTTCATCATATAAACTCTCTTCTTTGAGGGAGATAGAGTGAGTGAGGAACTTCATTATGTGAACCAGAGTGATGACAGGGACTCAACATTATAGGAAAACAACACCTCTCAAACATTATAGACAATAAGGAATGTGCCCATGGGTTTTCTTAGGCAGTGAAGATTGTTCCAAAACCATCATGAAACCCAAAAAAATAACTTATTATGATCGTGAAGCATTATTTTCACTGGTGTCTCATATTATATACATGATTAATATTATTTATTTGATCTTCATTTCCAGACATAATAAAACCATAGGTGATTCTATCTTCATGTAATTTTTAAAACACATAAGAGATTATTATGAGGTTTGGTTTGATCTTTAGGTGACATGGAAATGGAGCTCCCACTGTACATGAATATCAGATGAGGCTTACTAGAGAAGAAAATATCCAGTGCTCATCAGATGTCTCAGGATTCTCATAAAAGATATCATATGGTTGTAGAGAATGGGTGAATGATCTAATATCCCAAATGAAAATATCGGTGAATCAGATGGTTATACTACATTCGAAGCATGTATGAATGATCTAATGGAACAGATGAAAATATTAGTGAATCAGACTGTAATGTTATATTCAGCAAGAAAAAACACATTCCAACATCCAAATGCTCCAATCTTTCCGGATCCCATAAAATATAAGGTGTGATTCATTCGGATCAGAATTGGTTACCAGATACTCCTCTCACTGTTTTGAACTACCTCATATGAGGCACTCTTCCTCCGTAGTTCCACCATACATGGTGGTTTCTCCACCTAGGCATACACATCGGTGAGTGTGCACCTCCATCCACTATTCCACCAATTTTGGCCCTATCTGGGCCCCCTTGGCCATTATAGACCCTCTAGGGTCCCATGTAAGGAATGGGTTGAGTTTTCTAAGGTCATATCATGTGAGGGTTATTTTTCTAACTAAGAAGACACTTTTGCACTTAAAAAGTATATAAATTTGTCTTCAAAATTAATTCCAAACCTACTTTTCCAATCCAATTCTCAAAAATTATACCAAAACCAACATGATAAAATTCCTAATGCAAAAAAAATCATATTTTCTAGGATTATTATTCTTCGTCAAAACATTTGTATTAAAAATGTGACATCCCAATTGAAATAATGATACATGTATTTTGAACATAAAAATCAACTATGAAATCGTCACAATTAAAAAACATTGATTTTTCATTTTTTTATGTTACTGAAAACAATTTCAAATTCACCAAACCACTTGGAATCTTCTTTATATCCCTTTATATTTTTTTCAATTCTTATTTAATTTTAATATAAAATGATATCTTCTCCCCTTATTAGAAACAAATACAAAGATATAAGAATGGTAATGAATTATCATTTTCAAAATTGAAATTATAATAACTTCCACCTATCTTTGAACTCATATTGTCTGATTTACTTCTGAGAAGGATAAAATTAGTAATATCATATCAAAGTGCTAAAATTAATCATCTCTATGTCTGCATGATAAATGATTTGTATAGAAAACATGAGTTATCAAATTTAACATCAATGTTGTCGAAACTCTTTATAAATGTAAAAGGATTATGAATACTTCATTTCAATATTTAAAAATATAAAAAAGGTAAAGGGAAAAAATAAATATAGTTAAAGGGATATATGTGGAACACCTACGCTTACCAGAAGGCCAGTGCATGATCTACCCATATAAAAAAGTTCACATCCCCTATGCAGAAAACCTATGCTATAGAGCATCATGAAAGAACATTGTGGTAGTATAATTTCTCCACCAATATATAGAAGAGCTACACTGGGAGGCTACACACAATACCTATCTGGAAAAACTCCTTTCTACCATCCCCTTCCATGCCTATAAATAGGCCCCTTGGGCTCCCCCTTTGAAAAGTGAAAAAAGTTGGAACAATTCTGGAAGCACCCATTGGGTAGCTCTTTCAACCAGGTCCCAAAATTTTTCTCAAATAACTCATTTAAACATGAGAGAAGAGTGAATTGGATGGGATAAAGAAGATTTAAGTCCTTTTGAGTTTTAAATAAAAAACTTCTTATTAAGGACTCTTTTTTTATCAAGAATTAGCTACCTATGCAAGGCCTATTCTCAAGGGACCTTAGTGGGGATCTTACAAAGACACTAAAGAAGACCCAGGGTGCTTAAATTTTAATATTACCCATGTGTTGTCTTCCTAGTAATCCTTTTTTATGCATTTCTATTCTTAGTTCACCAATGTTATGAATTTTTTAGTCATTATTAGTACCAGAACCACACAGCTATGCAGTAAACCTATGAGGTAGACCTACACTGCATAGCTATTCCCAAGACTTATGCATGCTGGCTTGTAATACCTCTTCAAATCCATTCACGGTAGGGTATCTCCTTCCATGGTTCCCTTATCTGAAAGGCACTTTGTTGAATCCCCCCAAAAAACCTTCTGACTTATCAAACCTTTGGGAAAGACACATTAGTGTGTCTTCCATTTGGGTTTATATTTCAATAGTAAGAGGTCACCCACATTTGTCTTATAAGGTATTCATGATCCTTGGGCTGTCTGTAGGTATGTATTTCAACAATCCAATGGACCCTAACCCTAGATACAATTTTTTTAATTTTCTAGTCTTGGATTTCTAGAATAGGAATTTTTCTCCTCTTCTCATTACTAAGTCCCAGAGCCCACGGTTCCCAATAGGGAGAGTGGGGATCACAATTTCTTTTCCATTAAACAAAAAAACTCTCCCTCCTCTACTAGGTCCTATCCCAGGTCATCCATATTGTATTAATCCCCTAGTATTTGGGGTCAGACCTACTGAACATCAAATTTATTTCACATTTAATTGTCCATTTCTACGCATCCTTGCCCACCGTTGCCTCGACTTCTTTCTCCAAAGGCCTGACCACTTCTATCAGAGGAGGATAAAGTGTGTGGTTTTTTCAATCGTTAACATTATCTTGACTCTCAAACTGAGTATGACTCACTTGGTCTTAGATATTTAATATGATTACAACATCTTCACAATCCAATTCAAGTATTAAACTATGAGAACTCTAATTCCCACCATAATTGGGATATGTAGGAAGCCTTTCCCAAGGTTCAAGATCACTGGATATCGTCTCCAGGAGTCCAACCCTAATTCCCTTAATCCATGAATCCCTGTTATGAGTAATTCCAATCTTAATCCACCTAAATATCCATGAGTTAATAAATATCTCATGTTTATTTTTACAAGGGCATCCTTTTTAAATGTAATCCCCAACCTATTTCTCTCAAAGGGTCATACACCCCTATGAAACTTACTGAACTATGTGGGCATTAATTCCCATCCATGTTGGATATGTAGAAAACCTCCCTATGGTTCAAACCCAACACTCCAAAATCAAATAATTTCTTACTAGGCCACATTCCCATTATGGTATAATCCAACTTGGAATCCTATATCCTTTCCAAGTTTCTTGGACTGCATAGGCATAAGTCCCACACCAAATTTTGACTCGACAACTTTCACCTAGATGTCCTTACCACATGAAGTTAAACTGTATGGTAAGGTATTTAGCACATGGCCTTATAAGGAATGACGTCTCCCATTAAGTGGCATTGAAGTATGGGGGTTCGTATTCCTTTCACAAGGATGTGTAGGTATCCCATTTATGGGTATAATCCCAACATGAAAATAGACTTCTATCTCCCTGAATGATGATAAATTCTAGATTGCCCCACTGAGTGGATTAAAAACAAGTTTCATCATAGAAATGGATAATGAATCTCAAAGTAGTATATGAGTGGTATCATTGATGGAAAACCTGGAACACAAATGGATTTCTCCAATGGTGAAGAACCTCAAATACATACGGTTGATTTTGAGTTTCATATATGATAAATAATTGATTAAAAATATCATGGAAGACCTACATTATGCTTGGTAAATTAATAAGGATTCATGAACATATCTCAAATTTATAATAGAGTCCAATAATAGGAAATAATTCCCCCCAAAAAAGGGCATGATGAGCCCAACCTCCCATCCTCTTGACCAATGTGACTTATTAAGTATCATAGGTCAACAAAACTAATGAATTCATGCCTTTGTAAAGTAGGTCCATTTAGATATATAACTACAGGGTTTTTCTGGTTATATAAAAAAATAACATGGGAACTAACTAGAAGTAGTTAATCTTAACTAGAACTCACATTCAAGGGGAAACAAAAAATGGTAAATCTGATGTGAATCCATAACCATGATTATTGTGTTACTAATTTTTTAGGCCCTAATTAATTGATACAAGAGGGCTAGAGAAGGAAATAAATGATGCATCTATTTATCTAAAAGATACTTCTTTGATGGAGTTCATTGTTTGTATTTTTCAAATATACATGCACTTTCTATCTAAGAACTCCATTCATTCCAAATGGATTCCTACAAGTTTTCACCTGTGAATTCCATGGCTGCTACTCAAGTTAGAACACTGTCCGCTCAAAGGATGTCATCACCAACTCAACATCTTCAACACTGGGTCTCCAATGCATTGTTCAGAGATTACCATCAACACGTTACTATACAAACCTTAGAGGCTACCCAACATGCCATTCAAATCAAGAATTATCCCCAGTCACCTTGTCAACAATGACCAGTGGTTTAGAAGAAGGTGGTACCAACCAACATCTTCAACAATTTTGGGATTTTATAGTTGGAATGTAATCACGAATCCCTCCCCTATTATAGTTAGGTCTACCAAGGGGCCATCTGTGGCCTCATCCTAAAGACACATGTGTCACTCCCTAGGGATACTTCTAACAATCGCCACCACCAATGTCACATTGTATCAAACCCTCAACATATGGATGGTGTTATCTTCAGTTGTCCGGCCCGGGTCCCTCAAACTGGGTTATGGAAGTCGAACCACTGGAGAGAAAAACCGGTCAACAGGGAATAGGTTCCTACCTTTTCCCCTTCTAAAGAATTCCATCAACCAATCAAGATAGAAAATGGAGAACAGAAACATACACCTATCAAAATTAATTCTTCTAGCCAACAGACTCATCTAGAGGTGCCTAACCAATCCCACCATTCAAATCTAGTGGAGTACAATGAGCAGGCACATACAATAGCTTAAAATAAATCGATATGTTTGTAGACTTTTCTGTCTTCATTCAAAGAAGCTCGTTAATCAATAAAGCATCAACATGTATGAAGAAACATACCCCTTCTTTCACTCACCAACCCTTATAACAGTCTCATTTGGAAGCACTCAGAGTTGCCAGTCTAAAAGTTTCGACGACAAACCTAGGGCAGACTGGGCAAACTCAACTTGTTGCCCCCACACATGAGTACTGTCAATACCCATTGAAAAGAATGGGAGGACATTAGTAGGTATATACACCTACTCCAGGTATGGAATGGATGTATATTCTTATTTTGACCACTAGAGACACCGGACACATTTTGAAAATGGTAAAATGGTATACAAAAATTCTTGCCCATATCTTGGAAGCTTTCTAAAATATCATAAAACCAACATCAGGAGTAGTGTTCAGCATTGTCAATTAAATTCTCCAACTAACAATGTTGTGATGAGAATTCCATCTTATCTTGAGGCACTTCCAAAGGTAAGGCCATTCATGTCTGATTCCATATTACTGGTAGTTGAAATACTTTCTCCACCAGAAGATAGCTCAAGATGATGGTCATTCTTCGAACATCCTTGGGTCATTTTCCTTCAAATATGGTAGACGAAAAACCATATGTGTAATGCCTCGACCCCATTTACCCAGATTTGGTGCATTATTACATAAAATTGGCATGATAAAAGGAAATCATGTCCCGAAAGACTGATCAATTTAGTAACCTTGTAAATACTTGAAAAATTCATAAGTTTTACAATACATTATAAAATGAAAGAATACAACAACATTATATCCATATACCACACTAATATCCCATTATAATATCCCTGTTGGTTAGTCATTAAATACATCATCACATCCTTGGAAAAACAAAACATAGAAAGGGGTGAGCTCAGATGCTCAAAATGGTTAACTATATAGCAGAAAATTCATAAATAAGCATAAACATTAAAGAAATGTATAAGACTAAAACAAAATCCTTTTAAACTTAACCTTCAGCATAATATGGAAAAGATAAAATTGAATAATTCCATTTACATATTCACATGGATGTTCTACTAGTCGAATGATCCCATGCAATATCAATAGCCACTTTCATAATGATAAAATGCATAATGACATACTTCATAACCACATAGTCAAGGCCTTATTCCAAGAATACAAATACAATTTTGTCAGGGCCTTGTACCAAGACACTAGATTCTCTCATGAGACTTACCGATGCATCGAGGAGCTATAACGGGCTCCAGCCGTCACATACTAAGTCCAATGCATTCCTCACATGTAAAATTTTAAACATAACATAGACATTAGTATTAAAACTAGCATAAGAAATGTCAATAATTTATCGATAAACAATGAATGGTGTAAAAATAAAACATCCACAATCAAACATATCACAAAACATTAAATACAATATGGGTGTTTTGTATCATAATAAATCATCTTAAAATAAGCTAAAATCCATCAATGGATGTTGAAATAGATGAAGTCAAAACCTTTTAAGAGAGAAATATCTATTTCTACTTTGAAATCATATAAAATTAATATATTTATAAAAGAAAAAAATTATTTTGGAAATATTTTTATAATGTTGAAAGAGAATATTTAACGATTTTATAATGGTTGAAAATAGCCGCACCCTCCGTATAAGTTAAAAAACATTCTAACCTTATTTTTCTCAAAAAATTTATAAAGTACCTTGTTTGGAAAATGACAGAAAGATTCCATTTAGAACATTTAAGGTCAAATAAGTGTATATATTACCTTAACCCATTGTCTAGTAAATAGTAAAATAAGTTGAAATACATTTTTAGGAAGCACGGATGTGGATGATAAAGAGTTCCTAGTAGATAATTACATATAAACAACCTCAGATAATGAAGAGATTGTGAAATTAACCCTTAACTCATTATATTCCTTGGCCAAGGGTGGGTTAAACTCCTGTATAATGGTAAAATATTTATTATTAAATTATACAAGAACCATATACATTAATATGATATCATATATTATCTTCTAATATTTCTTTGTTAATCATATTTTAGTAGTATCAATGTTTCGGGAGTTAACTAATTTGTTTTCCTTTATATTATTTGTTATGTAAGTAATGTTTGTTTTGGATATGATGTATATAATTCATATTCAGAATGATATTAAGTCTTTAAACATTATTTTTAATCATAAAATGGAAATTATTCTTGAATGTATATGATGGGGAATGAATCTCATCGCATTCGTGGAGACGGTAATCTGTACGTACGCACGAGCGACAATATCATTATTTTGATATTAAAATAATATATAATTGGATGGTATATCATATAAAAAGAATCATTATCATGTTATATTTATTATTTACATCAATTATACATTATTATTATACCCATCCAAATAATAATGTATTGAATAACAACTACACCACGACGTGGAGATGGTAAGTCATACGTATGCACAAATAGTGACAAGTCATTTATAGGATGGATAAAATAATTCATATAGTTATATCATATTTATAATAACATCACAGTATATAGAATATATTATATTTATTATTTTAGAATGTAAATAACAAAGAAATAGTAAGTGGAGGAAGAAAAGAACATGATAGAGGTGATGAAATATTTACCTCTTCTTCGGGTTCTTCCTTTTGATTTGATCAAAGGGGATCCTTAGGTTGGATTTATGACTATTGTAAAGACTATAAAATTAAAATAGGATAGTTTAGAGTCTATTTGGGCAGGTTTTGTTCATTCCAAATGGAATTTATGGTGTGAATTTGAGAGAAGTGGAAGTGCCCTTTTATAAGAGGGGCAAGGGGCGCCTTAGGAAAGGATTGAAATATTATTTTGTAATAAAATAATTTTCAGTTTGTAATGGCTCAAAAATGATTAATTTCTAGTATCAGGTGGGGATGGGTAGAAAAATACTCATACAATAGTTTTTAGATAGGTTTGGAGCACTATATTAACCTTATCATTTAGATTTAACTCTAATTTAATTAGTTTGAAATTTACCATGTCTCTTTATATTTTAATATTATATGGTTAATAAACATAATATAAAATTCGAAGAGACCATAAAGTGGTTCATTAATGTCATATATAGTATTATTTAAGACCTTTTTCCAATCCTTAGATTTCTAGGAATAGAATATCAATTAATAATATTATATTTGTTTTAAAAAATATTTTATGTCAATTTTGACACTATTTGTTGTTTTGTTTTTGTTAAATTTCTTAAATCGTTATTACTTTGAAAAAAATTCATTTAATCAATCCTAACATGTAATATTAACTTATAAAATTCGTGTATGGAATCATAACTTTCAAATTATATTTATTTTAACGTCTATAATACCATTTATTTGATTCTTTCATTAATAAAGAAAATACTTCATCATAATTGTGTCATAAATAAATTTATTTATTTAATGTCCAAAAATTATAAATAAAATACAATTATATAGGGAATTGTTTTATCATTATAATTAATATTTATAGTCGAATAGATAACATATATTACCCTATGTAAAAATTATTTTACTAAAAGATATATGCTTATGACATTTTTGAATTTACTTTAACTTAATTAATATAAAGTGTCATTATCTATTACATGTGGCTCAATGGGGTCCCAAAATCAACCCACGAATTCCCATGGTCAGAAATGTATCCTCCAATAGGGTATGAACACGTGTTAGAATAATTTAATATTATTATAATATTATTGTTTTACCCTTTTTACCTGATTTACCCTTTAACCATGGTAAATAAAATATTTACTAATGTAATTATTCAAAATTTCTAAAAATAAAGGTTACCTATTTAAAAAATTTTGTCCTCATGATTAAAAAATTTTAATTAATTTTTATAAATTCAAAACACATAAGTGGCATATGCTAATTTAAAATTAATTCCCATTGTCAAAACAAAAACAATGTTTTTAAAAATAATAACTATCAAAAGATAAACACTTCCTCATGTCCAGTTTAAATGTAAAATTACTTCCAATGATCAAAATTAGATTAAATGGTAAAAATATAATCTATTTATACTTAGATAACAATCAATAGTAAAATTTAAAACTATAATTTTTTTTAAAAAAAAATTTGTTTTTAATTAAAATTTATTATTTTTCACTATTCATAAAAAACTGAATATTTTTAGAAAAATACAAAGAATTTACCAAAAGGTAATTCCAATATTCCGAACCTAAAAATGAAGTCCATTTTGAATGATAAAATTGAAAAAATTTCCAAAAGTATGTATTACTATTCATAACAACTAGTTTGATTGGTCGCGTTGTGTTATAATCTCAAAGTTGCGTAAAATACAAGATATTACATTATTCAAAGTGAAATGAACCATGGAAGTTTGGGGTGTTACATTCTACCATCCTTCAAATAATTTCATCCTAAAAATATATAGAATATTACTGCATTAAAATATTAATATGGTTCTTCATCATAAGTTCCCTAGGATCCCATGTTGCCTCTTCCATCTTATGGTTTCTCCATAGATGTTTTACCAGATGAGTCGCCCAGTTTCTCAATACCTGTTCCCTTGTATCAAGAACCTTAACAGGATATTCGCAATAAGAAATATCGGGTTATAGTACTACTTCCTCATCGGTAAGTACATTCGTTGGTCCATGCATGTTTTTTTCAATAGTGATACGTGTAGCACATTGAAAACTTTAGAGAGACTTGGTGGCATTTCCCACCAATAAGTTACAGCCCCAATTAATTCTCGAATTTTTAAAGTTCTGATGTACCTAGGACTCAATTTACCCTTCTTACCGAAATGTATAACACCCTTCCATAGAGATACATACAAGAAAACATGATCTCATAATTGAAATTTCATATCCTTCATTTGGTTATCGTTATAGATCTTTTGCCAACTTTGAGTTGCACTGATGTGGGTTTGGATTACATTCACCTTTTCTATCATTTCCTCAATAAGTTCTGGGAATATGAGCTTTCTTTCACCAACATCATCCCAACAGGTTGGTGTGCGACATCTCTTTCTGTATAATGCTTCATATGGTTCCATCTGAATACTTGAATGGAAGCAGTTATTATAGGAAAATTCTACAAGAGGTAAATATTGTTCCCACATACCTTGAAAGTCATGTGATCAGGATATCAACATGTCTTATAAGGTTTTAATAGTTGGTTCTGATTGTCCATAATTTTGAGTGTGGTTGGCAGTGCTCAAACAAAGTTCAGTATCCATGGAATTCTGAAACTTTTCCAGAATATTGAGGTAAAACGGGGATCAGGATCTGAAACAATCGATAGGTGTACTCCATGAGTCTTAAAAACTCATTAATATACAATCTTTCTAAATTTTGATGTGGTAAATCTTCTCTTATTTCAAGAAAATGTGATGACATGGTAAGATGATCATCAATGACCCATATTGCATCATTCATTCAAGGATTACTTAGTATCCCAATGACAAAGTCTATTGTAATATTATCCCATTTTCATTCAGGTATGGGATGTTGTTGCATGACTCCTCTAGTTTATTTCCTTAAAACATTCACTTATTGACAAACCATACATATTGACTCAAAATCTGCAATCTACTTCTTCGTGTTGTCCCACCAAAAATGTTACTTCAAATATTTATACATCTTGGTTCTCCCAGGGTGTATAGTGAAATTGGATCTATGATCATAATCAAACAATTATCTTTTTAGATCAAGTATATCGATAACACAAAGTCCCTTCAAAAATTTAAAAATCCCATCTCCATATACGAATTCAATCAATCTCCCATCATTCAAAGCATTAATATTCATTAGATACTCCTCATCATCAGCATGAGATCATTTTATTATTTCTAGTAAAGATAGTTTGGAAACCATTTGAAAAAGCATTGATGTTTCACCTTCCATGGTTATTCCCATATCTATCATTACTAGATCCATGTATATAGGATCCTTTTAAACTCTCATCTTGTTCAGAAATCCATGATCCTTTCTAATCAAAGAATTCTACACCTTATTTTCCTTCCCCTAGTGGTAGTGTACAGTTCAATCATAATCCTTGAGTAGTTCAAGCCATCACTTTTTCCTCATGTTGAGTTCTTTTTGAGAGAAAATATACTTTAAACTCTTGTGATAAGTATAAATCTCACATTTTTCACCATAGAGATAATGTCTCTATATCATAAAAGAAATAATTACAGCTGCTAACTCAAGTTCATGAGTCGGATAGTTTTTCTAATTAATTATTAGTTGTCAGGATTCATAGGCAGCAACCCTATCATTCTGCATAAGGACACAACCAAGTCCTTTCGTTGAAGCATCACTATAAATAACAAACCCATAATTCCCCGATGGTAGAGTCAATATAGGAGAATTGACTAATCTTCTCTTCAGTTCATCAAAACATTATTCACACTCTTTTTTCCAAAAAAAAATTAACCCCTTTATATGTGAACTTGGTTAATGGGTAAGCCAATCGGGAAAAATTCTGGACGAAATGCCAATAATAACCTGCTAAACCAATAAAACTATATACCTTAGTTATACTCGTCATTGCTGGCCATTCTTGGATTACCTTGGTCTTTGAAGGATCAATATATATTCCATCCTTAGAGACAATATGGAAAATAAAATAAATCTCTTGAAGCCAGAATTCACATTTGCTAAAATTCCTATATAATTTATTTCTTCTAAGATTCTTCAGTATAATGTGCAAGTGATTTTCATGATCTTCATAGATTTTGGAATATACCAATATATCATCAATAAATACCACTACAAATTCATCAAGATATTCCTTGAAAAACCTATTAGTTACATCAATGAATAAATAGGGTGCATTAGTAAATCCAAAAGGCATTACTGTAAACTCATAATGCCCGTACTTGGTTCGAAATGCTGTCTTCGGAATGTCTTCCTTATTCACGCACAACTGATGGTATCCAAATAAAAATTCAATATTTGAAAAATATTGAACTATATGAAGATGGTCAAATAAATAATCAATGTGAGGTAGGGGATACATTTTCTTTATTGTTATAGCATTGATATCCCTCTAGTCAATGCAGAACCTCATAGATCCATCTTTCATCTTAACAAAAAGGATAGGGGCTCCCCATGGAGAAACACTAGGGAGAATAAATCTCTTGTTAATCAAATCCTCTAGTTGTTTCTTTAGTTCCACTAATTCCACAATGGAAATTCTATAAGGGGTCTCTGATATGGGCCTTGAACCTAGAATTAAATCAATGGAATAATCAATTTCTCATTCTGCAGTATGTCGAGGTAAATCTTTTGGAAACACATCAACATATTCTTGCACAATAGGTACATAATTTCTTTGAACATTATTTTCCTCACCCATAGTTATGTAATTAACTTACTCCCCAATAATTGAATTTAATTGAGCTACTGGGGGTATATAAGGCCCCAGCCTTAATCCTTACTTAATATTGAGTTATTACAAGATTACACATTGAGGATCTTTTCGGGTTTAGAGTTTTAGAGAATTAAAACATAAAACATGCATTACATTCCACATATAAACAAGTGGTTACATAAAGATAGTATTCATTTTTCCCATCAATGGAATAATATTTAAAATAAAACATGGATTCTTTCTTGACACTTCCTTGACACTATCATCATATCATGTACCTTTCCCATGACCTGTGAAAAACATTTCAAAAAAAACATGGGATGAGCATAAAAATCTCAGTAAGGGATACAAAAATATATGGAAAGGAATCATGGGTACATATATACATAAGAATGAAATCATTCTTTACCCGTAAAACATAATCACTTTAACATACCTCATCAAATCATGAATTAATCATAGATATCATAAGACATAAAGGTAACTTGAGGCATTCATAAAATTCTTACGTAGGGAGTAACCCTCTTGGATACGTTTAGAATACCCATCATAGTATATTCCCTAAATATCTTCAGTGAAACCTTAACGTTTCACTCCTTCACGTTACCCAATGCATTGGAGAGATATATCGGGCTCACCCGCCCTTAGTTTATCACGGAACCACCCGTCTTCATAATAATGCCCAAGAACCTCAACATAATCGTATCACATAAAACTTATATAAAGGAAACATAACATTTCCACCATTCAATCACAAGATATCAATACAACACATTGATATAAAAACATTACTAAAACCATTTTCAATACCAAAATAAAATAACAGTAAAACATGGTATTTATTTTTCTTTTAAAAAGAAGGTATGTCTTGTAGAGGAAGCAGGAACTCAAATAATGGTCACGGCGGTAGAGAAGTCGTTGTTGCCGCATACATACGACAAAAACATTCCCTTTTGTCGTTTTTTAAAACGCTTCATATAAAAAAGATTCTATTTGGATAAACATAAAAGTCAAATGGTTTTATACACCGTATAAAATAAAGTTTTGTATAAAATAAAATATGCCTCAATGAAAGGAGATTGAGACGAAGTCCCATACCTCGGGTCTGACGCGACTCGGTCGTTCTTTATTCTCCTGAATAATAAACATGAGTTAATTTCTACTTTTTTAAAACCCTTTTTCAAGTTCATTATTCCTTTTATATCACTTATTTCGATGTCATTAACACTATGTAATTATTTAAGTTAATAACGGTCATTTTAACGATCATTGGTACTTGAGTCAAAAATAAACCCTTTATAATTACAAGTTGTTCATGTATCCATTATATACATTATTATAATCATAATTTATATATCATATATATCATATATATCCAGTATATACAAGAATTTATAATATTACATAATCATTTAGAGGTAAGAAATGAAATACACCGTTCATGGAGACGGTAAGCCGTACGTACTCAAGAACGCTACTTTCATTTCTATTTCGTATTTTATAGAATGGAATCATAATCATATAAATGTATATTATAATTCTAGTATAATATCATATATAATATCATATTTCCATCCTTTACACGTCCCATATATGGTATTTAACGAATCAAATCACTTTGGGGGGGGGCGGTAGTCCGCACTTCCTTAAATGAAGATATTGTGTTTACCCATAATAGAAACCATAAAGGTATGAAAAAAATGAAAAATACATAGTCTTAAGGAAAAAATAAACATATTATATATCATATATAAATATAGTGACATCTTAATGGCCACCTTTGAAGGTGTTAAAAGAATGTTGAACAATCATCGTTTCGGGAGGCATAAATTCACCATCCATGGAAACAGTATGTCCTTTAACCATTAGATGTAGGTGTGTGTAAGTGTAGCTTGAATACTTCTTATAACAACATCCTAGTATATTGCAGATACTGGCTCTGTTACAAAATAAATAAATAAAAAGAGTTTAGGGGGTTGGAGAAGCAAAATAAAACAAAAGGACTCATGTGAAGATATTACCTTAAAATCGGGTAACTCCCTTTGGTTTGAGCTCAAAGGCTTCCTTGGGAAGACTTCTGCCCAATGTGAGGCTTCAAGGAGTAATAGAGGGCTGTGGAGAGACAAAATGGGCAGGGGTTGGCTGAGCCAAAGGCTTTGGGAGTGTGGGTAAGGAGGTAGAGGTGCGGCCCTTTTATTAGAGGAGAGGAGGGGTACTCTTGGAAAGTAAAGAAATATTACTTTATTGGAAAATGTGTTTCGGATTTAAATGGTCCCACATTGATATAATTTGAGGATAAGGTGATAAGGGTTCGAAATATCCCCACCCAATAGGTTTTTTACATGTGTAGGTCATAGAATTTACATTATCTTTTCATATTATTTAAATCCTTTATTAATGAGGTAATCACTACATCATTATGATGTCATAAATACTTTTATTTATTTAATGTTTAAAAATTATAAAACAAATACTATGATGTAGGAAACCTTTTTATCTTTCCTATGACTATTTATAGTCCAAAATATCATTTATGTAGACAAACTTAAAAATATTTTACTTAGGTGATACATTCTTTGTTACATTTACCATTCTTTAAAAAAATAAAAAGATAAAAAGGCACTTTCTCACAAAAGTGATTTCATGGGGCCCCCAATTTTGGCACAAGGAATCCCATGGTCGGCCATGAGACAACCAGTAGCCTTATGACACATTTTTGTGTCATTTTGTATTATTATTTTATTATTTTATTATCCTTAACTACCCGATTACTCATTAATCAAGATAATTAAAGATAATTACCGTCGTTTCTATTCATAATGTCCAAAAACAAAAGAGACTTAATTACATAATTTGGACCATCTGATTACAAATATGTAATCCATTTTACCAAATTCCAAACACATAAATTGCAATAATTGATTTAAAAATAATTCCCGTTGTCAAAAAAAATATTGGGTTTTTTTGAAACAATATCTATGAAAAGATTGGCATTAGATTATGCCCAATTCCAAAGTGAAATTAATCCTAATGACCAACATTGGATTAAATGGTAAAAATATATCCTAATTTGACTTTAAAAACAATTCAAATGATAATCTAATCATATAAATAAATTAGATTAAAAAGCAGTTTTGATGTAAAATGCAGTATTTTTCACTATTCATTAAAAATTGAACATTGTCAGAAAAATACCAAAAATTCACAAAAAAATAATTTTGATGTAACAATCATAAAGAATAACATTATTTTGACAAACATATATTATAAAATTGTCAAAAGTTTGATTTAAATAGGGTTTTCCATTAAAAGGCAGCAAAAACAATCTTTTAAGAATATTAGTGTATTCCATGCTTAAGATTGGATTTATTTTAATTTTAAGCCTCTAAAAAACTATATAATTGATTAATAGACATAGATAAAAATATATATTATTCATTACTTAATTGGGATGTTACATCCTTCCCCCATTTAGAAAATTTTTTCCCCGTAATTTATTTACTTATCAAATAAATGGGGGTACTTATCCCTCATTGCATTTTCAGATTCCCATGTTGCCTCTTCAATCGTTTGGTTTCTCCACAAAAACATTACCTGATTAATCACCTTATTTCATAACACATTCTCCCTGTCGTCAAGAATCTGGACCAGTTGTTCCTCATAAGATAGGGTCTCTTCCAGTTGAACTACCTCTAGACTCAAAACATGAGATGGATCTGGCATGTACTTTCTCAGCATCAAAACATGAAAAACATTGTGTACCTGAGATAAACTAGGAGGTAAAGCCACTTGGTAAGCAACTGATCCAACTCTCTCCAGAATTTCATATGGTCCAATGAACCTTGTACTTATCTTTCCTTTCTTACCAAATCGTATCACACTATTCCATGGAGATACTTTGAGAAAAACATGATCACCTACCTCAAAAGAGAGATCCTTACTCCTGTTGTCTGCATAACACTTCTGTCTACTCTGAGCTGTTCTCATGTGTTTCTGAATCAGCTAGATATTTTCTGCCAACTATTCTACCAATTCTGGTCCCATCAACATCCTTTCACCCACTTCATCTCAGAAAGCTGGAGTTCGACACCGCTTCCCATATAATGCCTCAAATGGTTCCATCTTTATACTGGAATGAAAACTGTTATTATATGAAAATTCAACCAAAGAATGATGTTGGTCCCAACATCCCTGATAATCCATCGAACAAGCTCGTAGCATATCCTCCAAAGTCTGAATTGTTCGTTCTGACTTCCCATCTGATTGAGGATGAAAAGCTGTACTAAAATTTAATTCAGTACCCAACGACTTCTGAAGGCCTTTCCATAGTTAGAAGTGAACCTGGGATCACGGTCAGATACAATGGAGAGAGGAAATCCTTGTAACCATACTATCTCCTTAAGATACAAATGAGAAAGTTGATCTAGGGAAAAAGTATCTCGTTTAGTAAGGATATGAGCAGATTTGTTCAAGCGATCAACAATAACCCAGATTGCATTATTACCTCGAAATGCCTTTGGTAATACCACAAAAAATTCCAGGGATATATTCTCCCATTTCTACTCTAGCATTGGTAAAGGCTGAAGCATCCCTTTCAGTAACTGCCGCTCTTCTTTAACCTGCTGACAAGTCAAACACTGCACAGTAAAATCAGCAATATCTCTTTTCATTCCATCCCACCAGTAATACTCTCGCAGATCTCTGTACATCTTAGTACTGCCATGATGAACTGAAAACGGAGAACTATGAGCTTCACATAACAACTCTCTCTTAAACTGTGAATCACAAGGCAGACAAAATATCTTTCCAAATCTCAAAACAAAGTCATTATCAATGTTGAATTCAGGCAACTTACCTTTCTGAACCAGCTCTACCTTTTTCTACAACTCACTATCTTGCTTCTGTTCTTGCTTGATTCTATCTGATAGAGATGATCTCACTGATACCTGAAACAAAACAGAAGATCTTCTAGCACCAACAACTTCTATGCCAATTTTCATCAAATCCTTAACCAGAGGATCTCGTTCCAAATGAAACATTGTTAATGAAGCATTACTTTTTCAACTCAAAGTATCAGACACATTATTTGCTTTTCCCGGATGGTAATGAATTTTATAATCATAATCCTTGATTAATTTCAGCCATCTCCTCTGTCTGATGTTTAAATCTTTCTGATTGAATATATACTTTAAACTTTTGTGATCAGTATATATTTCAAACTTTACTCCATACAAATGATGGCTCCAAATTTTTAAAGTGAAAACAACAATAGCTAATTCCAAATCATGGGTAGGGTAATTTACCTCATGAGTTTTCAACTGTCGTGAAGCATAATCAATTACCTGATCATTCTACATTAGGACACAACCAAGTCCTTTCAATGAAGCATCATTGTATATAACAAACTCACCATTCCTGGAAGGTAGTGCCAAAACTGGAGCATTCACCAATCTTCTATTCAATTCCTGAAAACAATCATTACATTATTTTGTCCAGATAAACTTAACACCCTTCCGAGTTAGCTTAGTCATTGGACTAGATAACCGTGAAAAATTTTAACAAACCTTCGGAAATAGACTTCCAAACCATGGATGCTACGAATCTCAGTTACATTTGTGGGTCTTGGCCAGTCTTCCACAACCTTTGTTTTTTCAATATCAATAGTTATCCCATATTTAGAAACAATGTGACCAAGGAAAGAAATTTGTTGCAACCAAAACTCAAACATGCTGAATTTCCCATACATTTTCATTTCTTTTATGGTTTGCAAGATAACCCTTCATTGTATTTCATGATCCTCTTTACTTTTAGAAAACACCAAAATATCATCAATGAAAACCACCAAAAACTTATCCATGAAATCATGGAAAATTATATTCATTATGTCCATGAATACAGCAGGTGCATTGGTTATCCCAAAAGGCATTACTAAAAATTCATAATGGCCATATCTTGTACGGAACGCGGTCTTCGGAACATCCGCTTCTTTTACCTTCAAATGATGGTACACCGATCTCAGGTCAATCTTTGAAAAATACTGAGCTCCATGGAGCTGATCAATCAAATCATCGATATGAGGCAAAGGATATTTGTTCTTAACATTGATGTTATTCAAGCCTCTATAATCAATGCAAAGTCTCATTGAACCATATTTCTTTTTAAAAAATAAAACAGGAGCACCCCATGATGATGTGCTAAGTCGAATGAAACCTTTTTCTAATAAATCTTGCAATTTCTCCTTCAACTCTAAAAGTTCAATTTGAGCCACTCGATAAGGGGGTTTTGAAATTGGCTTAGCATCAGGAACTAAGTCAACAGTAAACTCAACTTCTCGATCTAGTATTATTCCAGGAAACTCATCAGGAAAAACATCAGGATACTCATTTACCACTGGAACATCATTAATCTGAACAGTTCCATTATTTTCAATGATGTGTGCAACGTAACATTCATTTCCATCTTTTACAAGTTTTTGGCCTCTTGATAAGTTATAAAATGTAAGGGATCATTCTTGTACACAAACTGAAAGTCTTTCTGAAAAAAAAATTCTTTATCTATACATTCAATCTTATCATGGTAAATAGAGAGCCAATCCATACCCAGGATAACATCAAACTCTACTAGAGGTAGAAAAATAAGGTTTGAAAGTAGGTTCTTTCCACAGATAAGGATAGGAAGATTCTTGTAAATTCTTTTTGCCTCAACATTTCCCCCTAGGTGTTTTTACCACAAGTTCATGAGTCATTTATTGAGATGGTATTCCCATTTTACTAGAAAAGGTTTCAGAGATGAATGAATGTGTGGTCCCCGAATCAAACAACACACTCGCATAATCGGAAAAAACAAACAAAGTCCTGATACAACTTCTTTTGATGGCCCGACATCTGCTGAAGTAGTTGCAAAGGATTTCACCACCCCTTTTTGCTTGTAGTCTAACTGCTTCCCATCACCCAAGCTCTTTGTCAGACACTCGTTTGCATAGTGACCCATCTCATTGCACTTAAAACATTTCACTAACTTTAAATCAAATTTGGTCTTACCTTTACTTTGATCTTTTTCAGTGCAATCATGAGCCTTATGTCTCATCTTACCACATCATTAGAACTTTACAGAATTCAGAAGACATTCCCCAGCATGCCTTTTTCCACATTTATCACAAACTGGAAACATAGTTTTCTTACCATCAGACTTTTTTGAAGAATTCCTACCTTTCTATGGCCACCTCAGTCTCTTCTTCTGTTGGTTGTTATAGAACACTTGATCATCAGAAAACTCCATTTCCACCTTCTCACCACATCGAACAAGCTTTTCATAACTTTTAATCTCACGAGAAGCCAATTCCCTTTGATATTTTGGATTTAATCCTGAGGAAAAACGATTTATTTTACTATCAAGGTCTCGGATAAAATTTGGAGCATACCTTTCCAATCGAGTGAACCATTCTTCATAGGTAGCCACTGAGTCTTCCTCTTGCCTCAATTCCAAGAATTTTTTTTCCATCCTAAGTCGAACAGCCTTAGGAAAATACTTTTCAAGAAACATACCTTTGAATTCATCCCAGTCGAGAGTATCAATTTCATCAGCGTCCCTGATATTTTTAACCATCGACCACCACTGATCTGCTTCACCCTCCAAACGGTAAATAGAAAGACTAACCTTTTGATTGTCTGAACACCCCTTGACATCGAAAATCTTCTCCAGTTCTTTAATCCACCCTTCAGCTAACACATGGTCAGATGATCCTCTAAATGATGGGGGATGTTGCCTCATGAAATGTTCCACCACTGACATGTTCCTCTGCGGTTGATCTGGATGATCTCGTGCATGGATACCACCACCATTTATCGCTTGAGTCAACTGCGCTATTCCTACAACAAACTTTTCAGTTCCAATTCCGAGCATCTCATGATGCTGATTCGGAAGGTTATTTCATTTTTTATGCCTTCCTAGCACTGCTTCCCTGTTTCCTCTGCGGAAAACCATTCTGAATAAACATTTCATAGATGAAGCAACATGGTAATATTTAAATGCTATATCATTTCAATTTGAAGATAAAAAAATATTTTTGGATAATCATTTAATATAATTCTAACTCCTAATGTTATCTAAACTGACCTATGATACCAACTATAAGGCCCCGGCCTTAATCCTTACTTAATCTTCAGTTATTACAAGATTACACATTGAGGATCTTTTCGGGTTTAGAGTTTTAGAGAATTTGAACATAAAACATGCATTACATTCCACATATAAACAAGTGGTTACATAAAGATAGTATTCATTTTTCCCATCAATGGAAACATATTTAAAATAAAACATGGATTCTTTATTGACACTTCCTAACACTATAATCATATCATGTACCATTCCCTTGACCTGTGAAAAACATTTCAGAAAAAAAACATGGGATGAGCATAAAAAGCTCAGTAAGGGATACAAAAATATATGGAAAGGAATCAAGGGTACATATATACATAATAATGAAATCATACTTTACCCATAAAACATAATCACTTTAACATACCTCATCAAATCATGAATAAATCATAGAAATCATAAGACATAAAGGTAACTTGAGGCATTCATAACATTCTTATGTAGGGAGTAACCCTCTTGGTTATGTTTGGAATACCCATCACAGTATATTCCCTAAATATCTTCGGAGAAACCTTAAGGTTTCACTCATTCGCATTACCCAATGCATTGGAGAGCTATATTGGGCTCACCTTCCCTTAGTTTATCACAGAACCACCCGTCTTCATAATAATTCCCAAGAACCTCAACATAATCGTATCACATAAAATATGCATAAAGGAAACATAACATTTCCACCATTCAATCACAAGATATCAATACAACACATTGATATACAAACATTATGAAAACCATTTTCAATAGCAAAATAAAAAAAAGTAAAACAAGGTATTTATTTTTCTTTTAAAAAGAAGGTATGGCTTGTAGAGGAAGTCGAAACTCAAATAATGGTCATGGTGGCGGAGAAGTTGTTGTCGCCGCATACGTACGACAAAAACATTCCCTTTTTTCATTTTGTAAAAATCTTCGTATAAAAAAGATTCCCTTCGGATAAACGTAAAATTCAAAGGGGTTTATACACCGTATAAAAGAAAGTTGTGTATAAAATAAAATATGCCTCAATGAAAGAAGATTGAGACAAAGTCCCATACCTTGGGTCTGAATTGACTCGGTCGTTCTTTAATCTCCTGAATAAGAAACATTAGTGAATTTCTAATTGTTTAAGACCCTTTTTCAAGTTCATTATTCCTTTTATATCACTTATTTCCATGTCATGAACACTATGTAATTATTTAAGTTAATAACGGACGTTTTAATGATAATTGGTACTTGAGTCAAAAATAAACCCTTTATAATTACAAGTTGTTCATGTATCCATTATATCCATAATTATAATCATGATTTATATATCATATACATCATACATATCCAGTATATACATGAATTTATAATATTACATAATCATTTAGAGGTAAGAAATGAAATGCACTATTCAAGGAGACGGTAAGTCGTACGTACGCATGAACGCTACTTTAATTTCTATTTCATATTTTATAGAATGGAATCATAATAATATAAAGGTATATTATACTTCCAGTATAATATCATATATAATATCATAGTTACATACTTTATACGTCCCACATATGGTATTTAACGAATCAAATCACTTTGAGGGGGCGGTAGTCCGCACTTCCTTAAATGAAGATATCGCGTTTACCCATAATGGAAACCATAAGGGTATGCCCAAAATGAAAAATACATAAGCTTAAGGAAAACATAAACATATTATATATCATATATAAATATATTGACATCTTAATGGCCACTTTTGAAGGTGTTAAAAGAATGTTGAACAATCATCGTTTCGGGAGGCATAAATTCACCATCCACGGAAACAGTATGTCCTTTAACCATTAGATGTAGGTGTGTGTAAGTGTAGCTAGAATAATTCTTATAAAAACATCCTAGTATATTTAAGATACTGGAGTTGTTACAAAAGAAATAAATAAAAAGAGTTTAGGGGGTTGGAGAAGCAAAATAAAACAAAAGGACTCAAGTGAAGATATTACCTTAAAATCGGGTAACTCCCTTTGGTTTGAGATCAAAGGCTTCCTTGGGAAGACTTCTGCCCAAAGTGAGGCTTCAAGGAGTAATAGAGGGATGTGTAGAGACAAAATGGGCATGGGTTGGCCTAGCCAAAGCCTTTGGGTGTGTGGGTAAGGAGGTAGAGGTGGGGGCTTTTTATAAGAGGAGAGGAGGGGCACTCTTGGAAAGTAAAGATATATTACTTTATTTGAAAATGTGTTTCGGATTTAAAAGTTCCCACATTTCTATAATTAGAGGATAAGGTGATAAGGGTTCGAAATATACCCACCCAATAGGTTTTGGACATGTGTATTTCATAGAATTTACATTATCTATTCATTTTATTTAAATCCTTTATTAATGAGGTAATCACTACATCATTATGATGCCATAATTACATTTATTTATTTAATGTCTAAAAATTATATAAAAAATAATATGATGTAGGAAATATTTTTATATTTCCAATGACTATTTATAGTCCAAAATATCATTTATGTAGACAAAATTAAAAATATTTTACTTAGGTGATACATTATTTGTTACATTTAACATTCTTTAAAAAAATAAAAAGAAAAAAGTCACTTTCTCACAAAAGGGATTTCATGGGGCCCCCAAGTTTGGCACAAGGCATCCCATGGTCGGCCATGAGCCAACAAGTAGCCTTAGGACACATTTTGGTGTCAATTATTATTATTATGATATTATTTTATTATCTCTAACTACCCGATTACTCATTATTCAAGATAATTAAAGATAATTACCATCGTTACTATTCATAATGTCCAAAAACAAAAGAGTATTAATTACATAATTTGGAACTTCTGATTCCAAATATGTAATAAATTTTATCAAATTAAAAACACATAAATTTCTATAATTGATTTAAAAATAATTCCTGTTTTCAAAACAAATAGCGGGTTTTTTTGAAACAATATCTATGAAAAGTGTAGCATTAGTTTATGCCCAATTCCAAAGTGAAATTATTCTTAATGACCACCATTGGATTAAATGGTAAAAATATATTCTAATTTGACTTTAAAACCAATTCAAAACATAATCTAGTCATATAAATAAATTATATTAAAAAGCAGTTTTGATGTAAAATGCATTATTTTTCACTACTCATTAAAAAATGAACATTCTCAGAAAAATACCAAAAATTCACGCAAAGTAAACATTGATGTCCCAATCATAAAGAATAAGTTTATTATGACAAACATAGATTATAAAATTGTCAAAATTTTGATTTAAAAAGTGTTTTCCATCATAAGACAGTAAAACAATCTTTTATGAATAATAGTGTATTACATGCTTAAGATTGGATTTATTTTCATTTTAAGCCTCTAAAAAACTATCGAATTCATTAATAGACATATATAAAATTATCTATTATTCATTACTTACTTGGGATGTTACATGGTAGATCTAGATAATAATTCAGTGGTGAAAGTTCTATTATATAGATAAGGTTTTCCTTATCATCGTCATCAAAAATAGTAACCTCATTCTTCTTAAAATAAATTTTTACATCATGGCCCGAAAGCAAATCCATACCGAGGATTAAATCAAATTAAATCATGATTATGATGATAATATCAGGAGATAAAAACATTAATATTCCCTAATGGGGACTGATTCACAAATCATTGTTGTAATGATACTTCCCTTATGAGTTTTTAATAACAACTCCCTTGTTAAGTCAAATTGGAAATATCTAATTTTCGTAGAAAACATGGAATATATGAAACAATCCAATGATCTAGAATCTAATAATGCATTTTCTAAACAGTAGGAAACCATTAAATTACCTGCCACCACCTTTTTCAGAGATTCAACCTCAACAGTAGTGATATCATAAGCTTGGCCTCGATCACTTGGATTTTTCTAGGATAAGTATCTTTGGAGGTTAGGACATTCATTTCCATAATTCCAACTTTCTCTACAATTGTAGCATTAAACATTGAAAACCACTGTCTTCCCCTTACAATCATGAGATTTTTGGCCTTTTCCACCACACTTGTAACAAACTCTCATTCCCTTCAGGCATGTAATGTGGTGTTTCTCACCATATTTACTACATGATGGATATTCAACTCATCCCCTTTTCCCAATATTCCCATTTCCATAGTGTTCAGTAAATCTCTTCTTCTCTTTCATTACATTAAAGTTGAAATACATAGAGAATTAATTTTTTGTCTTGATAGCACATGAGACAATATTTTCATATGATAAGAAGGATTGTTAGACTAATGCTCGATGGAGAAATGGTGATAACCCATCAATGAAATGATCAATCTTACTTCTTGTGTTATGTATATAATCGGTAGGATTCCTCACTAACTTTGTAAAGTTATCTTCATACTTTGTGACATTATCATCTTCCTTTTGCCTCAAACATAGAAATTCCATGTCCATATCTGCTCGATGGTCATGAGGAAAGTGATTTTCTTGGAAAATCTCTTTAAACTACAATCATTCCATATTTGATACTTAATCATCTTCTTTTGTGTATTCAATCAATGACCACCATTGATCAGTATCTCCAGTGAGTCGGTAAACTGCCATCACAACTATTTACCTTTCACTACTCCCCATGCAATGGAATATTTTCTCTATGGAATTTATCCATTTCATAGCTACTAATGTATTTTTACTCCCATTGGATGTTAGTGGTTGTTTCCTCATGAAGTGATCTAACATTTATCCTCTACATTTTGGATCTGGGTTCTCCATATGGGTAAAATTATTCTTCATAACCTGAGTGAGTTGTCCCAATATGGTGATAAGATGATCAGCACCAGCAGCTTCACGAGCTCCACAATAATTATCTTGAGTAGCAGGGCCATACCTATATGTATTACGTGCATTAATAAAGTTTTCATTTCTTCCACTATGCTCCATTTCTAGACAATGGCATAAACTAGATTAGTTTATGAATCGAAATACATAATTCCAAACATGTAAAACACTTAACATAAAATGACTAGTTTATGGATATATTCTATAATCATAAAAATGTTTTCATTGATGAAGTCTATGATCATAAAACCTTAATAATGGTTTTTAAATAAAATGATAATTTTACTAAGAATACCCATGGGAGTGTCGTAACCAAGAGTGCAACAAGAATTGTTGTCATGCACTAGTTCTCGTTCGAGTCTAGCTCAAAGTGGGGTTGTCAGGTTTTACCCCTAGGTACATCAGTGCCAGATCCGCATCTACCTACTTGTATCCAGACAGGGATGTATTGCTTGGAAAACTCACAAAATCTCTACAACACCAAAATTCAAGGATGTTATTCTATACTAATCCTCAATGACTATCTTAGGGTAATTATCTCTAATAAATGTTTATCTAAATATAGATTATATGGTTTCTACTAAACTTCCTCTGATACCTATGGTAATTCCTAGAGCCCATATACCTAGAGTCGGTGCATTATTACATAATATTAGCATGATACAAGGAAATCATGGCTCCAAAGAATGATCAGTTTACTAGCCTGTTAAATACAAGATAAATTCATAAGTTTTACATTTAATTATAAAATGAAAATATAAAAAAACATTATTTCTATAGACCACACTCGTATCCACTCAGAATATCCCTACTGGTCAGTCATAAAATACTTCTTCACGTTCTGGAAAAAATAAAACATAGAAAGGGGTGAGCTCAGATTCTCAGTAAGGATAACTATAGAGTGGAAACTTTCATAAATAAGAATAAACATTTAAGGCAATGTAAAAGGCTAAAAAAAACTTTTAAACACGAACTTCAGAATAATATGGAAAAGATAAAATCAAATTATTCCATTTACTTATTCACATGGATATTATACTGGTCGAATAATCACATGCAATATCAACAGCCACTTTCATAATGATGGAATGCATAATTCCAGACTTCTTAACCACATAGTCAATGACTTGTGCCAAGAATACAAATAAAAGTTTTTCAAGTCCTAGTTCCAAGACACTAGTTATTCTCATGAGACCTACCAATACATCAAGGATCTATAACAGGCTCCACCTATCACATATTATGTCCAATGCATTCTTTATATGAAACGGTTTAAACATGACATAATCATTTGTATAAAAACTCACATAAAAAATGTCAATACGTTATCCATAAACCATGAATGATGTAAAAATAACACATCCACGATCAAAAATATCACAAAACCTTCAATACAATATAGAAGTTTTGTATCATTATTAATTAACATAAAATAAGCATAAAATCCATCAATGGATGTTGACATAGACGAAATCAAAACCTTTTTTAGTGAAATATCTCTTTCTATTTTGAAATAATTTAAAATCCAAATAATTATAAAAAGAATTTATTTTGGAAATATTATAATAATATTTTAAGGGAATATTTGATGATGTTATAATGGTGGAAAATGGCCTCACCCTCCGTATAAGTTAAATAAACATTCTTACCTTAATTTTGTTTAAAAGGTCATAAAGTACCTTGGTTGGAAAATGAAGGAAAGATTTCTTTCAGAACAAATAAGGTCAAATATTGGTATAAATTACATTAACCCATTATCTAGTAAATAATAAAAATTTTCTTAAATGCATTTTTAAGAAGCATGTATGTGGATGATAAAGAGGTCCCAGTAGATAATTACGTACCGACAACCTCAGATAGTGGAGAGATTGTGAAATTTAGCCTTACCTTGTACTTTTACTTGGTAGTGGGTAGGTTAAAATAGTATATAATGGTTAATCATTGTTATTAAATTATAAAATAACCATATACATTTATATTATATCATATATGATCTTCTAATATTGCTTTGTTTATGATATTTCAGTAGTATCATCGTTTCAGGTGTTAACTGATTCATTTTCCTTTATATGCTTTGTTAGGTAAATATTGTTTACTATGGATATGATGTATCTTGTTCATATTAATAATGATATTATGACATTATACATTATTTTTAATCATCAAATAAATATTAGTCTGAATGGATATGATAGGGAATGAATCTCATCACGTTCGTGGAGACAGTAATCCGTACGTACGCACGAGCGACAATATAATTCTTATTATTTTAAAATAATAGACAATTTGATAGAATATCATATATACAGAATAATTATCATGATATATTTATTATTTTTATCAATTATACATCATTATTGTACCCATCCAAATAATAATGTTTTGAATAACAACTACACCATGACATGGAGACAGTAAGCCGTACATACGCACATATATTGAAATGTCATTCATAGGGTGGATAAAATAATGAATATGGTTGTACCATTTTTAAAATAACATCACAGTATATATAATATACTAGAGTTATTATTTGAGAATGGAAACAACAAATAAATGGGATGTGGAAGGAGAAAAGAACATGAAGGAGATGATGAAATATTTATCTCTTTTCGGGTTCTTCCTTTTGATTTGATCAATAGGGCTCTATAGGTTGGCCATATGAATAAAGGAAGACATCTAGGATGATGGGAGGATAGTTTTTAGGATATTTTGGTAGGGTTTGACAGATCCAAATGGATTTGAAGCTGTGAATTAGAGAGAAGGTTAAGTGCCATATTATAAGAGGGGTGAGGGGAACCTTAAGAAATGATTGAAATATTGTTTTAAAATAAAATAATTTTAGGTTTATAATGCCTCGAAAATGATTTTATTTTAGGATAAGGTGGGGATGGGTCGAAAAATACACAACCAATAGGTTTTAGACTGGTTTGGGGCACTATAATAACATTATCTTATAGATTTTACTCTTATTAAATTATTTTGACATTTACCATGTCTCTTTGTATTTTTATATTATATGGTTAATAAACATACTATGAACATTAAATAGAACCTCAAGTGGTTCATTAATGACATATATAATATTATTTAAGAACATTGGTCGATCCTTAGATTTTTTGGAATAGAATATCAGTTAATAATATAATATTTGTTTTAAAAACTCTTTTGTGTCAATTTTGATACTATTTTCTATTTTGTTTTTTTATTCCTAATAGCATTATTAATTCGAATAAAATTTATTTAATCAATCCTAAAAAGTCCCATTAAACTGTAAAATTCATGGATGGCATCAAAACATTCAAACTATATTAATTTTAACATCAATAATCCCATTTATTTGATTCTTTCATTAATAAGGAAAATACGGCATCATCATTGCGTCATTAATAAATTTAATTATTCTATGAATAAAAATTTTAAATAAATTATAATTATGTAGGGAATATTTTTATATTTCTACTGAATATTTATATTCGAATATATAACATATAAATCCCTATCTAAAAATTGTTTTACTAAAAGATATATGCTTATGTCATTTTTGTATTTACTTTAACTTAATTTATATAAAGTGTCATTATCACATACAAATGGCTCCATGGGGTACCAAAATCAACCGAAGGATGCCTATGGTGGGAAATGTATTATAAAACAGGTTTATAACACATTTGACGGAAATTTATTATTATTATAATAGTATTTTTTACCCTTATTAACCAGATTTGTACTTTAACGATGCTAAATAAAATATTTACCAAAGTAATTATTAAAAATGACTAAATTTAAAAGTTACCTATTTACACAATTTGGACCTCCTGATTCCAAATATGGAATCCATTTTTCTAAATTTGAAATACAGAAGTGGTATAAATTAATTTAAAATTAATTCCCATTGTCAAAACAAAAAAGCATGTTTGTAAGAAATAATACCTATCAATAGATTGAAACTTTCTTATCCCAGTTTAAATGTGAAATTATGTCCATTGACCATAATTTCATAAAATGGTAAAAGTATAATCTAATTATACTTAAAATCCACTCAATAGTATAATTTATCACTATAAATTATTTTGATTAAAGTAGTTGTTTTTAAATAAAATTTAGTATTTTTCACTATTTATCAAAAACAGAATGTTTTCAGAAAAAATACCTAAAATTCACCCGTAGATAATTTCAATATTCTGAACCCAAAATTGAATTCCATTTCATAAAATAAAATTAATAAAATATCAAAAACTGGGTATTACTATTCATAACAGTTAGTTGGATTGGCCGTGATGTGTTATAATCTCGATGTTGCGTACAATGCAAGATATTGTATTATTCAAATGGAATCATATTGTGGATGCTTGGGGTGTTTCAAAATGATTCTATTGCTCATGATAAATTAACTGAGAAGCATCGACTCTGGTCAGACCATGTTGAGAAAAATCTTGTAAAAGATTAATAGGATATGTTGAAAATGAGAAAACAACTAGCTAAGCGAGAAATACCAAAAATGTTTGGCCTTTGTGAACCTCTCAATGAAAAATTCAAGAAATGATGATAGAATATTGCATTCATTATATTATCCCCATCATATGTAATACTCTTCATCATTTAAAAATAAAAGTATTACCATATGATGAATATCAATGTAATCTTAGGGTAATAAAAGGGTTGTAGCACAAAATTAACTTGGCATCTATCCATGTTTTTCTTCATCTAATTATCAAAATGAAATACGAGTCCCTTCAATGTGCATTCCCCAATGCATTAAGGAGGTTGTGAAAACTGATTGCAGAAATGCCATCTGGTGTTTATATTAGAGGATGGGGTGCACATGGAGCACTGCATTTCATTAAGCTCCAAAATCAATAAAGCCCACCAAAAGAGGGTTCATGAAATTTTATTGCACTGAGATGGATACAATAATCAAATTTTGTTCATGAATGATGAAATTCTCAGAAATAACATGACATGATTGGTATTCGCCAAATTCAGTCCCAAATAGCGGAAGATATCATGATACATTTCCATCAAGCCTCTATGAACATTGAGAAGGCCTCCCGCATAGAGGATATCAGTCTTTAGATAGCAGAAATGACTGAAATAGTGCAATGGCCTTCCAAAATAGGTGATTTAAGTGGGAGACTTATAATTCACATAGCCAATTTTCGAACCATAATTTGTAAAATCAAAAGAGACACTGCATTGATATCAGCCATAGTAGTATAGAATCCCCCCAGCCCACAAGGCTGGGGGATTTCTTATCCCATCCATGGGATTCAACAAGCATAGCCCTAAGGGTTGAGGAAGAAGAACAGGAACATCGCTAGCCTACAGGGCTAGGGATTTTTTCACATTTACAATCCTATCCTCAATGGAATTTAGCCTTCTCCGGATTAGGGAAGAAGCTACAAAGTGAACGCACAATTGAACTATCCAAGGATTCCTTTCTGAATATTTTCCATCGAACTATCCTTGGGAAACCAACAAATAGGAGAATAAAGTCTCATAGTGGATGAAGAATAAGGTAATCTTAATAAGATACTAACATAATTTCATCAATGCATTATGAATCAATAAATATAATTAATTCCATAATGGAATATCCTCCAAAAAATGAGTCCAGTTTAGGGGAGCTGGAGGATGATGTTATTAATCATAATGCGGTACACACCAAAGAAAATGAAGAAGGTGTGCATACCTGAAATCAAAGACATACCCAAAATCTAGGTATTCCCTAAAATAAAAAACTTCTACCTCTTCAAAAGGAATATAACAAGGGGAATGGTAGAGGTCATATCATGTCTCACTTTTCCACTGGAGAAGGTCAATATCCTTCGCATGTATAAATATTTTCCCAAAAAGAGAAGGAGATGAAGGAGTTGAGAAGACTCAATGTAGACTTACTCTAAAGGAGCATTTCTGTTGGACATGCTCCATAGTTAGGTCCTCATATAGTGCTTCTAGTAGGATCTCCTTTACATAGGTGGTTTTTTACAACTGATCGTGTAGATAATGAATTCCATCAATTAGGTACACATACAGAACATGGTCAAACACATCCTTACAGGAATGTCCACATAGGCTATCCAATAAAAATACTAGTAGTGCCACCATCAGTGGTATTTATGATTGTTGCGCCAATTAATTCTCCAACTACTATAGATATATAGGTCCCACCTCATCTATATATTCCCCAAATTCATATGAATAAAATTGAGGAATTTACAACTCGATTGAAAGCTATGGAAGAATGGTGTGCACAAGTATAACTAGAAAAGAATTCATACCCTGAATGGGAAGATCTGATCCCTCCCTTACCTAACTTTGTGAATACCACTCTTCCAATCTTTAATGGTTTGGGAGATCTAATGAAGAACATAACACATTTTGTTTATTATTTGTAACCCTATTATGGGGACCCCTAAACAACAAGAAGCATTAAAACTCAAATGTTTTATACAATCACTATAGGGGTTGGACATTGTTTGGTATACAAGTCCGTAGTGTTGAACAATTACTAGATTGGAAGACATCTGTCAGAAATTCATTTTTGAATTTAGCTCAACACTGTAGAAGAAAACAATATTTGAAATTATAAAATGCAAAAATATAGGGAATGAAAGAGTTTCAAATTTCATTACTCGATGAAAAGGACTAACATGTTCCTTAAACCTATCACTCCTTCAAGAAGAGTTTCTACGAATTTGTGTGGGAAATCTCCTTGATGAGTTGCATACACCACTAATCCCTGTGAAATTCACAAGAGGGTTTAAGGACCTTGTTTCAATCACTAACAAGTAGAGAATTCCATCATTAAAACCAATGATAAGTCTAGTGTAATCTCATTATCTCCGGGAAAGATGATAGGAAAAGAAGAAGCTGCCATAGTTATACTCTAGAAAGCACCTATACCTTCTTCTACTTAAAATCCCTCATCATATCATAAGGATCATCTTGAGAATTATAAATGATGACCACTTCATGTAGATGATCAAAAATATTAGAGGTGAAGATAGGTTGAGGATTTGAAGAACATGTTCTATTCTTTTTGGAATGAACAGGTTTTTAGTTAATTCATTTCAGCCTTGAAAACAACTTAGTCCATCTACCAAGGTCCATGAAACCGAAAAAATAAGTGGATGAAGACCTCAAAAATTATTGATCCTTTTATAAAACGTTAGGGCACCCCATTCATGACTGTTTTTTTTTTCAAATACCTCATACAAAATATGACAGACTTTGGGAAAGTGAAACTAAAAATTTCGTCTGCTCAGGTAGCATGTGTTACTACTACTGATCCAAAGTAAGAAAGTGGAAGGAAGGAAGTCAAATGAAAAAATTCATAGAAGTATGACGATTGGATTTTTAGGAAAACAATCCATAAAACTCATTCCATTTAATGAAAATAGTTGAAACAACCCATTTTACCTCCCACCACTTCCTCTGCAACCAAGCCATCTTCATCAAATGATCAGTTCTCCAAACACAAATCCTCAACGAAACATCTTTTTCAAATGGATAAAAAGTAGTTATAAGAAAATAATTTGGTTTCAAGGAAAAATTTATCCGCGAATTTGGAATATTTTATGCAAACTGACTCAAAAACAGAAGCACTACCTTGCCGAAAAGAAAAATTCGAACTGACCTGTCAACCAAAATATTCATCAGATGAGGAATTCATCTTCATCTCCATTAGCATTATCCACTTAACAGACCCCTATGAAAATTATGATTCTGGTTAAGAACCGAAATTCCCTATACTTGATTGGGGAACTAGATGAATAAGTCATTGTCAAGAATATAGGGGAAGACGGGTATATCCTAGAATCTACTATTTCAATTACACCCATACTCAATCCATTTATATGGAAGAAACTCATGGGGGATCCCTTATGCGAGCTTTGTATGAACAAGGGAACTCTCACACACATGACAAGATTGGCGTCAACATGATCTTCTTGGAAGACATATTAGAGGTTATACTGAAACTCTACCCATAGGTAGATAGACCTATTCAGTCTAATCCCCCAAAATAATAAGTTTTTCCTACTTCTATCCCAACACATGTTCCATATACATCAGGAGCATCAACTTCTAAGGCACCTAAAAAACCAAATCTCTATTCTGGAAAATGCAGTCCTTTGGACCAAAAGTATGATTTTTTGAAAAACAAATCCAATGTACCAGCCGTGTGATAAATCTTGGATGCTTTGAATCTATCTAACGACATTTGAGAATCAATTATTGAGGCTTTGTCAAGTCCTCAAGAGTTTGAAATTGAGGTTTCTACTATTTAAGTCTAACATATAGAGATTAATCCTATATAATTTCATGAATTTATATCTTTGATAGACCATGATGAGGATGATGTTGTACATGGACACATCAGACCTTGTACTTATCTATCAACGTTAATGATACATACATCTGATGAGCCTTCATTGATAATGGATCAGGAGTCAACCTCATTACCATCCACAAAATTTGTTGGTTGGGTATCCCTGAATCTAACTTATATCCATCCAATATGATGTTTTAGGATTATGATAAGAATGAAGAAGAAAGTCTAGGTGAGATTACACCCAGAACTCATTTTGGGGATCTTTTATCTAATTGAGATTTAATGGTTGTCTAAAAGGAAAAAGCTTTCATCATTATTCTTAGAAGGACTTGGCTACATCAACATACAACCATTCCTTCTTCATACCACCAATGTATCAATTATTTTTTAAATGTTCAAATTGGAATGTTTTATAGTAAAAAAGTCCCATTCAAAATGTGTGAATCTCAGTATATTGAGGTATAGTTCTATCAAATAAAGGGAACACGGTCTGTGGTAAAAGATATAACAAGAATGAATGCTCTGAATGGTCTTGAAAAAAACACATCTAACCCATTACACCATCTCAATGTATATTACATGTTTCATATCAATCAAATTGAAATCATAGACCCAAATCCAAGCACATTTCTAGTGACTTCCATATTGTCAGTTGTGGTAATCGAGCCTAACAGGATGGGAGAAATTATTGATTGACAAAGCAGTGGTGAAATATTAAATGGAGATATATTCATTTCATCCAATGAACTTCATTTCATCAGTAGAGATAGAAGTGGTTGTTGCATTGAAAGAGAATGAAAATGATTTTGAGTCCCAACCAATCATTATCACTTCAACACACCCAAAAGACACATCGTTATTGGTAGGGTTATAAATGGTTGATTATTCTTCAAGGCCTTCAAATACTGACTCCTCCGCTAGCTCTGAGCATCTTCCTTTATCACCTACCCTTCAAGAAGAAATAGAATAAGTGACATATGAGGAAGAGAATGAAGAGTAAGATCTCATGGATTACCCTCTAATATTCTAGGAAGGCATCTCTTACACTATGGATGATCTCAAATATATAATTTTGGGTATAGAGGAAGATCCACGCCTCACTCAAATTAGTACGTCCACGACTTATAAAGAGAAATATATGGATACTTAATTTCTAAATAAACACTCAGATGTATTTTATTTAAACTATATAAAAATTCCAAGCCTTAATCCTGACAAGTCCACTCATCATTTCGGTTTTCCAGAAGAGCATCAGGGATTTATGTAGGTAGCACGAAGAATGCACCCCACTCACACCTCTAAAATTATGGATGAAGTCGAAAAGCATATCAAAGATAACATTATCAGGGAGGGGGAATATCCCAAACTTCTAGGAAAAATTATCATAGTGAAAAATAAGAATGGTAAAAATATTTTTTTCAATGACTTCATAGATCTTAACCAGAATTTTCTAAAGGATGACTTTCAAGTTCCAATCATAGAACTTTTGACTGATGAAACAGCTAGATATGCAGGTCTCTCCTTCATGAATGGCTACTCTAGGTATAACAAAATTTGAATGGCCCAAAATATAGGGAATATACAAATTTTAGATCCCCTTAAGGAATATTTTACTATCAGGTTATATACTTTGGATTGAAGAATGATGAAGAGGCATATCAACATATATTGCACCATATTTTCAAAACCTTCTTGGGGAAATTCATGGAATGATATGTGGATGATCTAGTTGTTATGTCCAGACAACGTTCTGATAATTTTTTGATATAGATACTATATTCAGTAAGATTTGACAATATAATTTGATTATGAACCCCTTGAAATGTTCTTTTTGGCTAACCTTAGGGAAATTTCTCAATTTTTTGTATTCCATTATGGCATCCAAGATGAAACTTATAAGACTAAAGCTATCCTTTGCAAGTAATCTCCTCAAAAATTGAATGAATTGAGAGGAAATCCAGAAAACATGACCTATATCTGGCACTTCATACACAATTTGTAAGGAAAGTGTTTTCCCTTCACCAAATTCATGAAGAAAGGGGTCACATATCAGTTGGCCAATGACTGCTAATAAGTATTTTATATCCACAAGAAATACATCTTGATCCCACTAGTATTGATGCCACCTGTTGAAGGAAAGATTCTCATTCTTTATGTGGGGGACTTGGAGTGATCACTGGGTTCCTTCCTTGCACACAATAACGATTCCAGAAATGAAAACAACCTTTACTGTCTCATTTAAACAATGTTCAACGTAGAGACACAATATCCAGATATTGAGAAAATCTGCCAAGCATTAATATTTGTAGTTCATAAATTAAGGCACTATTTGCAGCATCATGAGGTCCACATGGTATCTCACAATAATCCACTCAAATTTATCCTCAGTTTTCCTATTATTACATGACGTCTCGCATGGTGGGCAGTTATTCGAAAATAGTTTAATATAATGTCGATACCTCAGAATGTAGTAAAAGGGAATGCTTTAGAATATTTCCTTACTGAGAACCCGTATGATGAAGAGATATCGTAAAAAATTGAATTTTATGATGAAGAGATCTTCTCTATTCAAGAAAGTATAAAAATATGGGAAATGTAATTTGATGGTACTTCTAGAAGTCTAATGAGAAAGAGAATGGAAAACCATAAACTTAAGAAAGCTGGATAAAGAATTGTGCTTATCTCCCGAGAGAATAAAGTGTTTCCATATTACTTTATGTTTTCAAAATGTGGTACCAATAATGAAACATAATATCAAACTCTCATTACAGGCCTTGGAATTAGCACTCTAAGTACCAATGGACTACCTGTATGTGAAAGGTGGTTCAAAATTGGTAATCAAACAAACAAATGGGGATTACATAATTAGAAAAGGAGAACTAATTCCCATGTTTGATTATGTTCGAGGGATAACGGTGGAATTCCACCCTAATCCAACATTGTCTTACATACTGTGGTTACAAAATGCTCATGTTGATGAATTGTAAAATGCATCCACAGCATTGGAAGACCCAAATCAGGATGAAACAGTTAATTGAATTTCTCATCATCGAGTGGTTTCACCTTTTGTAAATATCATAATAGAGTAAATCAATGAAATTAGTCCCATTTCTGATCAATATGGTCTTTTCATGGTATGGATGACACCCATCATGGAATATCTCCATAATGGGGTACTTCTATTAGACATTAATAAAAGAGAATAGATCCATTGATGAGCAGTTAATTTTACACTTTATGATATCCCAAATTAATTTTAGATCATTTATTGAAGAGGATTCAATGGAATTATTCTAAAATTCATTTATGGGGATGAAACCACAAATGTAATGAAAGATGTATGTGTATGATCCTATGGTTCTCAACAGTCTTGGCATATGATTTCTTATAAAATATGATGGATGGGATAATTTTGAACTTATATGACACGAGATTGCACGGATTTCACTAAGAAGTTTCATCCCTTCCATGTGAATTGCAACTTCATTCATAAACCCCTAGAGATTCTACATACAGCTAAATAATCTTGGCCTTTTTCTATATGGGTAATTGATGTAGTAGGACAATATTCTCTAGTTGTGGCTAAGCATTTCAAGTATATTCTTACTGCTACAGATTTCTTCTCCAATTGGGTTGAAGCAATACCTCTCAAGGAAGTCAGAGCCAAAAGCATTTTCAGCTTTGCCAAAGAAAATATCATTACAAGATTTTTTGTCCCCCATACCATATTGATGGAAAAAAGAACCAATTTCTATTATGATAAGGTACAGAAGTTATATCAGGAGCACATTATCAAATCCAACCATTCAAATCTCTATCATATAGTGTCCATTGGATGGACATAAAATTTAAACAAGACCCTATCAAATATACTCCAAAAAAATGTGGATAAAGATAATACATCTTGGCTTGATAAAATTTTTCATGATTTATGGTCTTATCAGACTACTACCCATAGTGCAACCCATAAAACTCCATACTCATTGGTATATGGAATGGAAGTAGTTTTACCCATTTAAATTCAATTCCCTTCACTCTGAGTTACCATATGTGATCAATTATCTATAGATGAATATTCTACGAAGCGATTTGATGAGATGGAATTATTAGATTAAAATATATTGCAAAATATGCATCATTTTGAAGTCTATCATAATAGAATATCATGAGATTTTAACAAGAAACTCAACCTCTACTCATTTATACAAGTAGAATTGGAATTAGTCTTCCGGACTCTAATGATACCAGAAAATAAGCATCTAAATATTGATCCAAAGTGGGAAGGACCTTATTCCATACATAAGTTCTACTCTTATAGAGCTTATTCCTTAATATCATTTAATGGAGAACTTATTACAACTTCATCCAATGCAAGGTTCTTGAAGAAGTACTTTGTGTAATCACACAGTGCAATATCCTAGTTGCAAGACATTTAACTAAATAATAACCATATGCATCCATGTTTCATGATGTTAAAATGTTTATTAGCTTTGTCCTTATCATGTGACGTTAAATTGCACGACATAATTTTTCCTCACAACATGACATTAAACTATACAGTTAATATCTCCTTCATTTGACGTTAATAAATCCCTCATGATACCATAAATTGGCCTTCCTTGTGGTTCCTTAAAAAAATCAGAAGCTTTCATATGCAATAATTAATAACATCATTGATGCTTTCTAGTGGAACATGAGTCCCATTTCTCCATATATAAGAATCAGATCTATATATACCCATTTTCATGAACTATATATGGATTTATTTTCATTCCAATGAGATACATAAAGATGCCCATATCTCCAATCTTGGCCCAAACCACTATAAAAAATCCCCTTTATTCCCTATGTGTATGAATCAAAATTTCTTATTGAATGATTCAAGAACTATGTATGGATTGACTCTCATCTTCATGAGAAACTTAGTGACACCCATATCTCCAATCTTGAGCCCAGCCTCAATTTCATGAAATAAACACATCTTTATTTTACATATGAACAAATCAAATTTTCATAGGTACTTATTCCAAGATTGGTATGTTTATTTCCTTTTTAATGAGATATGTTATGAATAGACTTTCTTCTTTAGGTCAAACCATCAATCTGGAAATTATAAGAAATCCTTCATCCCCATGTTACAGCTTAATTGATATGGGTACCAATCTCAATAACTATGTGTGGCTTGAATCTTGCTTCAACAAGATACATAGTGATGGATAAGTCTTATAACATCGCTCAGAAACCATATAATTACTATATCCTTATTCTTCACTTGCTATACCTTTTTCTTATAGAAGATACCTTTTTACCAATCCTTGTTTCTCACACTGAGCACAACTCACCTGGGATTAGGAATTGGGTAATGTTATTCTCTACAGAAATAAGGTATCTCAATTTTTTTTTAGGGTTATCAATGGTCATGGATTTAAGAATTGAAAAGAAAAAACATATTTCCACATCGCATGATGATAAAATGCTTAATCATATCAAAAAAAACTATGTGTGTTCTGATTTTAATTTTTTATGAGATATGTAGTCATTTCAAATCAGTTCACCTTTGTCCTCACCTGAATACCTAAAACATCTTGGTAAGTGTCTTGATTATCATTTATATGAGATGTGTATGGACGTTCAAACATTCAATCATGGGACCAACTATAACATGATGTGAGAAATCCTCCTCTCTCCCATGTATGGGTTATATTTACATGATGAGATTCAAATGTTATTTATATCAAAGACCTTAATGTCCTTGTTTCATAACTTTAAACTGTATGATTTCCAAAAAATTACATATGGCTTGATTCTCATCCTATTAAGATGTTTAGTGGAAGCTAGGACTTAGATCTTTCTTCCAGCTATGGGATAAATGATTATTTCCCATCTCATGGGCACAATTTAAAAACCATGTTGGAACCATTTGTTTTGGGTCCTCCCCTTAGAGAGCCTACTAAGGAAACAAAAGATATTCCCATGGATAATATGATTCAGATCTATATAAGGGACTCCAAAATCCTAGCCAATATTGATTAAAATATTTCTCTTGTGCATTGAACATCAACCCTTTCACATTTCACACTGTTAATCTTTAATATATTATTACCTTCATAATATTTTTTTGGTTTTTGGAGATAGAGTTTCTGATACCTAAGGACTCTTTTTTCTGACTATGAAACTTGTTCCTGTAGGTGGCCTTACATAATTCACCTATATAATGGGTCTGTCAGTCAAAGGATATAACTATTCAGCTATGTAGGACAATCCCTAGTTGGACCTATATAATAAATACCTCATAAACAGTTCTTCAAAAAGTGGTAACTTAATTCTTAGTAAAAGCCTCCTATGCCCCTTCAAACATTTATGATGATATATAGAAACCTATATTTTAAAGTGTTCATCCATTGGATGTTTGTCCAATATCATTTCTCTCAATATAAAATCCTCCAATACCATAGTTTACATATTTTCCTTCTTTACGTGTAAAAAGAATATTGAAATAACCTTGGATCATTTGACCACATTTCCTCCATTATATCCAAAATATTATGGTCATAGTTATATGACCTAAAACTATAGGCACCATATCTCTTAAATTTTGGTCATATAATCATAGAGAACCAATTCCTCCTTTTCTATAGAAATCATGATTATAAATACTCTTTTTGTGTTCAAGGATTTCATAATAAATCCCCCATAACACATTTTGTCAAACAATGGTAACTTTTCTCTTAGAAAAGACATCCTCTAATGACATTATCCCTTTTCCCATATCACTTTTCAGATACAAAAATCCCCAAGTCATAGCTTATAATTATCCCCTTACATATCTGAATATGGTAGTTCACATCCAAACAGATTACCTAGAATTAGAGAACTATAAAATCTATAGTCAAAGCTAAAGACCTTAAAATAAAGCCCCCGAAATTTATTTCTTCCTGACTTAAAACTTCATAGCCTAATGTTCTTACTAGATGAATTAAAATTTCATAGTAAAATATTAGAAATCCCTTTTCTGAAAAACAAAATATACCCACTTTCGTACAAACAATTCCTGTAGGATTAGTTCCTCATTAATGGTCTATATTGGCACTGATGACGCCTTATATTATATAATACCTTTCCTTGAAGAAGCCACCCACTTTGGTCTTGAGACCTGCAAAATTTAAACCCCTTTGTTTATCAATAAAAGAATTTCATAATTCTTGAGATCTCTTTTACTTGACAATTCAATACATGCACCTAGATTACCTAGCACGATTCTCCCACATAAGGGGCATGTCGGTCAAAAGATTCCACTTTTTGGGTACGCAGTACATGGATTTAGGTGGCCTTGCATAATACAGCCCCCATAATGGGTTCATCGAATAGTGGTAACATTGTTCTCAGAGGATACCTCCTCTATTATGAAATGAAAAATTTTAGATTTTGTGACCATAAAAAATCAATAAAACAATGAATTGAGATCCCCCTTGTAAGTATCTACGAAAATATTGGGACATTCCTAGACATTGATATTTGTTTAAATTTTAATCTCAAAATTCATTGTCAATTCTATTCGACAGAAAACACTAGCTTTATTTGTCCGAAATGTATGAAATTAAACTACCTACCAAAAGAGACACAATACTCACTGGATTGATAACCCAAAAAGGGAATTCTAGATAAAATTTTAGTCTTATCTCACAAGATCTATACTATATATGGTATGGTAAATATCAAGAAATAAAAAAACAAAAGGATATAGAATCCATTATTTTTTAGGGTTTTTCATGGGACCCTAGAAATGATCATATTGTGGGTTCTATGATTCATATCTTAGGTAAAATTTAAAGTTCCCTCACCCCTCTTAGTGTAATTATGATTATCTGACATCAAGATACAATGTTGTGAAAATAAACATTGATATTGTAATTACAGAAAGAGTGAATGAATGAAGACATATATATATAATTAGAGAACAAATATCTATAATTTATATGAAAAAATTGGAGGAATAACAAAATAATAGAGTCATTCCATCATATATTAATAAAGACTCTCAAAATTATTATTTAGTTGTTTAATAGCATCGTGGGCCCTATCAACCACATTGTGAAGATCGTTTAGTTGATTAGATTTAGCCTTCTTGGCATGAAAAAGTGCGTTGTTGGTAGTTGAAATGGTAGTTAAACCTTCTAATTAGTCTTCTCACAATGATTGGTTCGGTTTCTAATGTCTATGTTGAACAGAATCCATTTGTTGTTGAATATGTACGATTTTATTCATTTTCTCCTTAATTTACTGATGGAATTCCATAAAGGTTTTATTATTGTTAGCTTCTGTCTCATATACTACAACTTGAAAACATTGATCATTGGTGATTAGTTTGGCCTTGGAATGATCTTGCTGCAATTTATGTTCCAACTCCCACTGGAAAACAATTTCTTTCACCACATTGTAAACTAGATGATAATCAAATCCAAAAAATATAGATATGATAAAATGTGTTGTTAGTCAAACAAAATATGAAGGCTTATCATCAAATGGGTTATTATAGATTATATCCCAAATATTTTTCCATGTTTTCATCTTTGCAATACTGAGAGAAAACTACAACTCTATGTAAGAATCAGAATAATTTCTATGAGGTAGAACATATTATGGAATCAGATCACTCAAGGAGGTGGTTGGTTTTGATCCTTTCGATATAGTTGGTACTCCATCTTCTGTTGTTGGTTAATCCAATGTTGGAGCTTCACCATTGAACCCAACCATGGTAGTCGATATCCCAAAAAGATGTATTAGAATGATTTTTAGATTCAAAAGTATAGTAAGAACAAAGAATTATCAATATAGTCAATGAAATTTACCTAGTAATAAGTTGAATTATTGAGTATATTCCTCCTTGGTATTCCCAGCTTCATTAGATAGATTAAGTACCTTTTGGGGATGAACATTATCTTGATCTTGTTCATTCTCTATAACTATAATTTCAGGAGAATATCCCAATGTTGGATTTTCAGTTGGAGTGCATTCAACATTAGAAAAAGGAGGATTATGTGGTATGCCTCATTTTTGAAGGCCCTTTTCAATATTCTCTATAGATAAAGAAGCATAAATTGAGCTATGATATGAAATGTCATATAAAATAACAACTATGCCAGGAAGATGAATGAATAAGAACTTATATCCTTTCAATTCCTCATTGAATTCCCCAAACGCCTTAATGGAACCTGGAATATCAATGTTTTGATTAAGGGAATCCATCATTTCAGTGTATATGGATTCATAGTTTATAGAATCATAACTATTTAAGGTATCCAACAACTATTAGTGGATTCCCAAATTGGCTCTGATGACATTTTCTTCCATAAACTCTTCAATGGGTGCAATGACATTAGGCCTTGATAATTCAATATCGACACTAGTATCTGCCTCATATTTCCAAGAATCTTTACTCCTTCCTTCTTAAGCAATATGAATATTAGCATTGATTGTCACAGAATCCTTCGGTATAGAAAATGGATCTGAATCATTATAAAGAAATGAATGTTAGAAATAACATTTGATACCCATAAGAAATGAATATGATAATACCTTGACCCTTTCCTCTCTTTGTATAAATAGGGGCCAATGTAGCTACATCCCCTAACACTTCATATGTCGAGGTAACATACTCATCAGTAAGGATTTTTACATCACCTGGAGTTCCCTTCTTAGTCCTAGAATGACCATTTTGTAATTCATTAAGAGAAGAAATAGATGAGGCTCCTATGAAAATATAAACATGGTCACTAAGGTGTATCATGAAAATCATAAAACTAGAGGACAGTGCAAATACTCACTTTTTTGATATATACATTGGATCAGTCTCAATATTCTCTTGTGTTTCTTTTCAAAAGTCAATGGATTGATTTAAATAATCCTCTTAGAAGCGAATACTTTCGGTAGCGGCTAAGGTTTTTCTATCGCCATCACATTCATTATTGTTTTCCCTCATAGAGAATGTCCTGGAGACCAGAGTGTTTCATCCAATGTGTCAATGGGCATGGCCATGGGTCTATATTTTGGTGACTCAAGAACCCTTCCTGAGGCTATTTCAATAATTTCAAGCTGAAAATTGAAATGCCATCAAGATTAATGATGATGGATGACAAAGAAGAATTTAATCAAAAGAATAGGGAAATACATTCTCAGTATTAACATAAATGTCTCATTACTCTTCAGAGGGAACAATTACCCCTTCACATATCCCTCAATCCATCATACTAAATACTCATTATGAGGCTAGTACTTGGTCATCAGTTGCATATTTAAAGGTATCCATATCTATGATATGCTCTCATACATCAGCCAGATTATTGTCCATATGAAAATCAGAAGGTTCTCTAATATCACTCACATCCATTATTCTAAGGCCAAATTGGATAAATACAAATGCATACCTGAGTTCACGAGTCATGTTTTACCAGTACTAGATTCCTAAATGCCTCACATAATTTTTCTTGGATATAGTTGGTTGGGGACAAAATTCAACACCATCTGATTGGATGGCCTCTTTAAGCCTCCCTTCCTCTTCATAAGAATCATAATATGAGATGGTAACTGATTTTTATGAAGGAGACTAGATCACCTCAGTGATGGTAGTGGTGTTTCCCTAGGAATAGTATTCTTGGTGGATTTTCTACGAGAATTGTTTGAAGGTTCTGTTGCATCTGAAGCCTCTGAATTACCATTGGATTTAGACCATATACCATTATTTCTACGGAAAACAGTTCTCGTGGCCTCTACCTGACTATTCTTTTTGTTAAATCCCCATGAGTGTGTGATGAAGTCCATGGTTTGGCACATCCAATTTATTCTTCTGATAGAGGTAGCATAATTGACATTTTGGATGTCTTTAAAGCCATCATAATCCATAATTGTCAAGCTACCATTTCATTTTTTTCATGCCTAACATATGTAGGAGGAAAAGGGTTTGATTATTTAAGACATTTGAATTAAAAATCAAACCTCTAAGGGGAATAAGACTCAAAAATGATTTCACAATCAATCTCAGTTAATAACATGCAATGCATGAATTACATCATATAGGCCCTCAACTCATAATTGTATTCCTTACCATTATAAACAAATGTTTCGGTCGGTGGTTTACCAAAATTAATGAATCCAATTTATCCTGATGTATTAAGTGTCGTGAGAACTTTATTAGGTTTCAGGTTCAAAGGCTGAATCCTAGAGACTTTTTCCAAAGATGGATTAAACAAAAGATTGGGAACTCTAACTGAATTAAACACTGAATATGAACAAAAGTGTTCCTCAATCAAACCCCATAATGCTTGAAAAGGTACTATCAATGTATATAAATCCTTCCCATAATATAAATGATATAGTGTGTAGTAAATTATTTCTATCACAGGGGTAACCAAACAATATAGATCCCCTCTACTAACTTGGATGCGTTAACAAAGGTCCTTGGTCTTACACCACCACCAGACTAACAGAATGGAAGCAAATAGATGCTTATCAACATGGAAAGAAAGTCAATAAATCTTAAATTTTCATCAGTATCATATTTGACATTATAACCCCAAGGATTGTAGTCACCATTCTCCAATGTGGTCCAATTCATACCTAAGGAACCTATATTATCAATAGTTGGGAAAATAATAGGATTTATTCAACCAAGAACCTTCTCCTCTATTGGTTTTAAAAAATATCCCATCAACAATCTTGCATGAATATCATCCCTTGAGTGGAGATCTTTATTTTCTAATGTAAATTTATTTACTATTTTGAAGAATTCATAGCCAACAGTGGTTTCCTCTTAATATCACCACATGTTCATACTAGTGGAATGAATTTATCATACATCTCCCTAATAATGGGAGCCCCATATATTTGGTAAATGTCTCATAGACCGATGTCATCCTCATTGTGTGTCAAGTGGAAATATTTTTTTGTGGACTCATACTTCTCAGTAATTCAGGAATGAAGTAATTTTTGTAAACTTAATTTTTTCCTATCTAGACAACATCATAAATATGAACATCCATCAATTATTTCTTAAAATTTTCAAAAGTCCAGCATACCCAGAATGCCCAAATCCATTCAGGTTTGACTCCTCCTCCAGAATGAAGGTCCCAATCTTCATTCCAGCCATTAGAATGATCTATTTTTGAAGAATAAAAAATTGAATCATAGCAATGTAGACTTGTCTCTACATCATGATCTCTCGTATCATGAGTATAACCACTATGATGTAGGATGTATCTAATAGGGATTATCCTCTCATTAATAGGACTACCCTTCATAGTAATATTCATTCAATGATTATTAATGTATTGGAAAAACAAAATCTATGGAAAATATCTCTTATAAGCCAAAATATGGGAATCTTGCAAAAGAAAATGCCTATAGATAAACATATAGTGGATTCATGGATATTCAAGTTGGTAAGGAATCATGTCTTTCAGAAACCTGGGAAGGGTACTCTAAACAACATCATAATATTCTGGTCCAATGATTTTTATCATTTAGGTTTGGTGAACACTAACTTCCACAGTTATAGTAATAATGTGATCCAGTTTGCTATAAATATAATTAACATATTATCCTCTTTACGTTGGAATATTGAATTCATGAAGTTCATATTTTAATTTTGTGGAATTTAAAAAATTGGCAAAGGAAAAGTGTTCTGTAGCTCCTTCAATGAGGTCACCCATGTAGGTCCTTTGACAAGGTACCCAGTGCAGGTCCTTCGAAAAAGTCTTTCCATGTAGCCACATCGATTAAATAACTCTGCATAGCTGCATCTCTTTAAACAATCATACCATGATAATTTTTCAAGGTACCTATGAGAGAGCGCAATGCAGGAGAGATGAGTGAATGAGCTATGCAACAAGAGCATAAATCCAAGAACGCAGGTGAAGAAAATGAAAAAGGGGTGAGGGTATATATAGTCGACTGGTGACCTACAAAATAGAGCTATGCGGAAGGCCTATATGATCCAGAATTACCTCTCTATAATATTTTCCCCATAATCATACCTCAAGACTCAACCCACTTTTTTCAATCAGGTCCCACCCTAAAGGGGGTATTTTGTTGACACTCCTTAGGAAAAAAATTATTATGAAGATGTCCTTTGGATATTTCAAAATATTGAAGAAACAGTTAAAGGGAGTAAAGAAATATAGTAAAAGGGATCTATCCAGCACACTTAGGCTTACCAAAATTCCAGCGCATTCTTTCCATATACATCCTAGTACGTAGACCCTATATAGAATACCTACACTATAGAGCATCATAAAAGACCTACACAGAAGTATAATATCTACAGACTTACACAAAATAGGTATTCTATGAGGCTGAGCCAATGACCTATGTAGACAACCATATTTTTTACCATCCCCTTTTCATTCCTTTAAATAGGTCTCTTAGACTCCCCATTTGAAAAGTAAAAAAAGTTTGAATAATTCATGAAGCTCCCATTGCGTACCTCTTTTGCCCAGGTCCCCCAAATTCTCTTAGGTAGCTCTATAAAACATGAGATAAGACAAAATTATATTGTATAAGCATGATTGAAGTCCTTTCAGAGTTTTAAATACACAACCTCTAATTAAGGACACTTCTTCTATCAAGAAGCTACCTACGTGAGGCCTCTTCCCTAAGGACCTATGTGGGGCTCTTCCAAAGACACCAAAGAAGACCTAGGGTGCTTTGATTTAAATCCAACCTATGTTTTTTCTTCCCTGTATCCATTTCGTAATCATAAAAAGGCTTATTTCCCGTATATTAAGAATTTTTCAATCATTACTAGGATATATGTGGCACACTTAAATGACATACCTACAGGGTAGACCTACACTGCATAGTTACATCCAGGACCTACGCATATTAGCATGTAAACCTGCTTCAAATCCAATCATGGTAGGGTATCTACTTCCTTGGTTCCCTATCTGAAAGGGACTAAGTTAAAGCCCCCAAAAAATCTTTATTACGTATCAAAACATTCTGAATGACACATCATCATGTCTTCCATTTGGGTTTATATTTCAACTCTCATCGGATTCCCATATTTGTATTATATTGTATTTTGGAACCTTGGGGTGTTTTTCAGTTTGTATATATAAAGTCAAATGGACCTTAACCCTAGATACAATGTTGGGATGTTCCTAGTCTTTTATTTCATGCATAGGAATTTTTCCTCCCATTCTCTTCTCTAATACTTGGAGCCTCTTTATTTCAATAGGGAGTGTGAGGATCACACATTCATTTCCATACAACAAAATAAAGGTATCCCGCCTCTCTTGGGACATATCCCTGGTCAACCATCCAAGAGTAATCCCCCAGTATTTCATGTCATACCAAATGAGATTCACTTTCATTTAACATTGAAGAGTTCATTGTTTTGCTCCCTCACCCACCGTCTCCTTAGTTTCTTTCATGGTAGGCCCGACCTCTTCCATCAAAGGAGGAGAAAGTGTGTTGTTTCTTGAATCTTTCACATTCTATTGTTTCTCACACCAAACATGAATCATGTTGATGTAGATAATTTTGATGATAACATCATCTACACAATCCACATCATGTCTTGAACTATGTAAACTTTGATTCCCACCATAATTGGGATACGTATGAACCCTTTAACCAAGTCCTCAGCACACTGGGTAACCTCTTTAGGAATCCAATCCTAATTCCCATAATATGGGAATCCTCCTTAATAGTAAGTCCTGAATCAAACCCCACATAAATATCCACGATTTGATATTTATATCATGGATCTTGTTACAAGGGAATCCTCTCTAGGAGTAATCCCCGACCTATTTCTCTCAATATGTCATACATCCCTACGAGACATATCGAACTACGTAGGATTTGAATTCAATCCATGTGGGATATGTAGGAAACCCCACTGAGGATCAAATTCAACACTCCAAAATCAACTCTCTTCTTCCTAGGACACATTACAAATAGGTTCTAATCTAACTTGGAAACTTATACCCCTTCCACGTTCCTTAGGCTGCTTAGGCATATGTCCCACACCAAAATTTGACTTGGAACCTTATACCTAGATGTCCCTACCACATGACTTTAAACTGTATGGTTAGGTACTTATAACATGACCTTAAAAGGTATGAATGAGTCATATTATCTTTCACTAAACATTGAGGGTTATAGTTCCATTTTCAAGGATACATAGGTAGCCCATTTATGGGTATGATCCCAACATCCAAACAATCTTCCATATCCCTGGATGACGATAAAATCCAAAGGGCCCCCCAGATTGGATTAAACCCCAATATCAATGTCACAACGGCTAAATAATCTTTGAGTATTTTATGAGAGGATACAATTGATAGGGAACCGAGAATACATATAAATATCTCCATTGAGGAAGAACCTCAAATACATATGGATGATTTTAAGTTTCATGCATGCTTAACAATTGATTTCAAATATCAAGGTAAACCTACATTATTCATGGTAAATTAAAAATGATTTATGAACATATCATTAATCTATAATAGAGTCTTCTATTAAGAAATAATTACCCACAAAAAGGTGTGATGAGCCTGACCTCCCATCCTATAGACCAATGTGAGTTCTTAAGTATCATAGGTTAAAAAAACTAACTAAATCCTGCCTTTGGAAAGCATGTCCATTTGGATGTTGAACTATTGGTTGTTTCTGGTTCTATACATAAATTAGATGGAAACTATCAAGAAGTATTGATTCCTAACCAAAATACATGTTCTGAGGGAAAAAATGATGTCACTAATATTTAAGCATGTGATGCCAATCACTAAAACCTCTTATCAAGAGTTGTTCAAATTTTTTCCTAAAAATATCTTGTATAAATCTCAACAAATAGATTAAAAACATTCAAGTGAAATAATTTCTTTCCCCTTTCAAATTATTTTTCATTTTATCATCAGGTGACCAATATCTGCCTTTGGTATTTATTTGTTTTAAATTAAAATAGGAGAATGTAATCAAAATAACTTAATGATGACATGATTAAACATCCTGAATTTTTTATTTATTATATTCATACCTATGTAGAACATATGATATTCATATGATACCAACTATGATTGAAATATTTGATGGTTTATCTTCTGTGATCCCCCTCATGAAATTCACTCAAAAATTTCTTCAACAAGATTGAATTTCAACAAGAATAAATTCCAAGTGTATTTTTAGATTATTTTAGATGTTTCAAAGAGACAACATGATGGAAATTTTATTAAATGAAGGATATATTTCTAGCAATAAGATATTCATATCATTTATAAATTCTGATCTCCCCCAGAAAATATGCTTCACCATAAATTCCCTATAAGAAAAACAAACACGATATATATGATAATAATGTGTTTCTTCAATGCACCTCAGTTAAAGAAACATGGATAAGAGTTTCTTCTCAACCCATTAATCTTATTATATGAAAAAGTAATCTTCACATTTGATACCAATGAAATTTTAGTTTTCTATTGTTTTTCAGAATTTCTTTCCTCTTCAAACTATTTTTTCCATATGATCAAACATTCTTTCGGAGCATGTTTAGTATTCAATTTGTGTGTAGACTTCTTTTCCCCAACATTATAATTCATATATTACTTTCCTTTATTCTTCATTAATTCTATCTTATGAATCATTTTATATTATTCATTAGATATTTATTTCACCAAATCATTCTTGTTATTTCTCTTTTGAATTGATTATTTCTTTCATTAGAGATTGCTTCATTTAGTATGAATGTTCATGGACAATTGAAAATGGTCAATCATGTGACCTGTATTGCCATAATATAAACATATTTTCATTGGTGATACACTCTTCACATTATTATTCACAAATGTTTTGGGAGTTTTTTATTTAAAAACCTTCTTATTTTGTTCACAACCCAAGGCTGACATGTCATCATTATATATTACCTATATCAAATTATGTTTTAGTCTTCAATTCACATTGACAAATGTTTTGTGCATGATTTGTACATACCAGTACTCATCATAAAAATGACTAATTCTGTTGAAATAATCATAGAAATTTTTGAAGTAATCACAACTTTTCTTTATGAATTGATTCTATTTCTATGAATTATTCTCCTTTTGTGTGGGTTTCAATTTATTTTTAGCTTTTCTCCCACTAAATTCAGGAATTAAATAATTTTCATAGAATGAAATATTATGACAAAAATTAATTATATGATGCACAAACTTCAAACAGTACTAACAATAGCCAAAAAATTGACTTCTTCTTCTTTAACAAATTTTAACAAACATTTACATTTTTTGTTTATGGGTATCACATTTCTTATTCTATACATTCTTTTAGGAAAAATAATTTCCACACTTCTTCACCCCCATCATTAAAAATGTTGTGGATCACCTCTTGAAATATTTTATCATAGATTAATCTTTTGGTAATCTCAAACACTTATTACCACAAGATTAATTCTTTTCAAAAATAGTATTCTTATCAGATGAATCCTTGGAAATAGTAATTTTCTCAGAAATATGGATAGTCTCAACTTGTATCTCTTCCTTATTTCTCAGTTTCACTTCTAGTTAATGATAGTTTATGTCGCGGGAAATATTCTCATCTTAAATAGATTTCATGCTTTCTTCCCACTAAATATTCATCTTTTGAATATCATTTTTATCATCTGATTTACCTTTAATAAAAAATTTCAAGATCCTTGATTCTTTTTTATTTATCATTCATCTGAGCATATTTGGCATTCATTTATTTAATATAATTCTTTATAAGTTCATGAATGACTTCTGTAAAAATAATTTCAAACATATCATTCTCAAAAACATTAAATTATAGTTCAACAACAGATCAATTATATCATTCTTTTAAAAGATTTATTTTTCTTCCTTCTCATTCACATTTTAGTGAGAGTCTTGGCTATAACAACCTTTTTGGTCAAATCTTCTTTAATAGAATTAGTTTTATCTTCTAGCTATAAAATTTCATCCTATAGAACCTTTGAAACATTGATCACACATGTGAAAACTTCTTTTCTATGTTTCTTGATGTGATTTCTAACTTCATAATTGGTCATATCAACAACACATCTTGAACATGATTTATCATAAATATAACTAACTAATTTAACTATACTATTTACACTATGAGTTCCTTTAGATAACAGTTGATTTTCATTTATCATTAAACTATTCTTTAGCTTATTTTCCACTATTTTATTTTGATTTTATAAAACTTGACTTTAACTCCAACATTTCTAACATCAGGAGTAGATAATGGATTTTTCATCTGAATATCTTATTCATTTTATTCATACTCAATTCTTCGCTTCATATACTTTGGATAAAAAAGGAAAAATATAATAAATCCAATCATATTTTGTCTATGATCCAATACCAATTGAGGATTCCAATTATTATTCAGTCACATTAATAAGGGGGTGAATAAGGTTTGAACTATTTTATTTAATTATTTTTTTCACCTTTTAATTCAGACCTCTGTCACCTGTAAATATGAGTGGATCACGCATGAAAAGAATGAAGTAAATGTATCCCACCACATACTATTTTTACAAGGTTTGGTACTAAAACCTACATACATTACATATTGGTTAGACCCCCCAACATGGATTATCCACTATAGTATTTTTATCAATTAAGATGGTTCATGAAGAAACTGGTTATACACCAAAGTAATTGATCTATAGTTGATCCTGGTTATACCCTTCATCTATCCAACTCTTGTTCCTTAGTTGGTTAGACATACCAACCATTTGAATGGATAAACCCCCCCAACCCAATCTATAATGCCTCTTCAGCAACTGGTTAGACCCCCCCCCCCCCCAGTCACAAGCTCTAACATCTTCTTAAAAGTATTTGAACCAAATATAGGAGAACAAATTGATCCTCCTCCATGATCTAGTTGGATCATGTCGACTCGTGTACAACCTTTTCACTAATTTTGTGTAACACCCCATTCTTCCATGGTACACTTGTCTTTAAATAATAGAGCAGTCTGTGTTGTGCGTGTCCTCGAGGTCTAACACACCTTGACCAAACAAAGTAGCCGTTACGAATAGTATTACCCAACTTTTGAAATTATATAAATTTTATATTTCATAATGGACTTAATTCTTAGATTCGGAATATCGAAATTAACCTATGTTGAATTTTTGGTGTTTTTCTGAGAACTTCCAATTTTCGATAAATAGTGAAAAATAATTAAAAACACTTTTTTATTAAAAATAATTTATAGTGATAAATTATACTATTTTTTGGTTTTAATTTATAATTATAATATACTTTTACCATATTATCCAATGGTGGTCATTAGAATAAATTTCACTTTGAAATTGGACATAAACAATTGTCAATATTTTGATTAATATTGTTTCATAAAAACACGATATTTGTTTTGACAACAGGAAATAATTATAAAATTAAATAATGAAACTTATAGGTTTTGAATTTTTTAAAATAGACATAATTTTTGAATTCGGAATATCAATTATATCTTAGGGTGAATTTTTGGTAGTGTTCTGAGAAACGTTATTTTTTTATGAATAGTGAAACCACTAAGTGGTAGTTAAAAAACTAATTTTTCGTTTAAATTAAACTTTACCACTTCTGTGAATTGATTTTCAAAAGGCCGACATATATGGTTGTCATTAGTAATTAAAATTTGGTTCAATGAGATGAAAATAATTTTTGGTGAATAGTAACTTTTAAGCTTTAATAATCGTGATTAAAGGTAATTAGTGTAATTTAAAGTAAATATAATGTTATATAACATGAAATTACCATTAAACTTGTCCTACACTTATTGTATGAGTCATTTCCAACCAATAAAATCCATGGGTAAACTTGGGGACCCCATGAAGCCACTTGGGTAAGAAAATGACCTTAATAACATTTTATTTAAAGTAAAAATAAAATTGTCAAAAACATGTGTTGTTTTACTAAAACAATTATTACATGGGGTTATATAAGTTAAAATTTCAACTATAAATATTAATTGGAAATCTAAAACTATTTCCTACATCATGGTAATTTTTTTATAATTTTGAGGAATTAAATAAATAAATTTATTTATGACACCATGATGATGCAGCGATTACCTCATTAATGAACAATTTAAATAAAATTAAAAGATAAGGTAAAATATAAGACGTAAAGTAGTCTAAAACCGATTGTATGGGTATATTTCGAATCCTTATCACCTTATACTAGAAATATATCATTGTGGGACCTTTAAAATCCGAAAATAATTTCATAATAAAGTAACATTTCATGACTTTTCAAGAGTGCCCCTCCTCTCCTCTTATGAAAGGCCCCCACATCTACCACCTTATTCACAACATCAAAGCCATTTGGCTCGGACAAACTCTTCTCAAATACTCTCTAAACATCCCTATATTACTCCTAGAATCCCCACTTTATGCAGAATTCTTCTCAAGTAAGCCTTTGGATCAAATCAAAAAGAGGTACCTGATTTTAAGGAAATGTCTTCACTTGTGTTCTTTTGTTTTATTTTGCTTCTCCAACCCCCTAAACGCTTTTTATTACATTATGTTGAAACAAAACCAGTATATTAAATATACTAGGATGTTTTTATGAGAAGGATTTTTTTTTAAACATACACACACCTAAGTCTAATGGTTAAATAACATACTGTTTCTATGGGTGGTGAATTACTACCTCACAAAATGATGATTGTTCAATCTTCTTTTAACACCTCTCATGGTGTCCATAATGATGAAAATATTTACATATATGATATATATTATTTTTATGTTTTCCTTATGCTCCTGTATTTTTCATTTGGGTCATAACTTCATGATTTTCATTATGGGTAAACGTGATAATTTCATTTTAGGAAGTGCAGACTACTGCCCCCTCAAAGTGATTTGAATCGTTAATTCCATATGTGGGATGTAAAAAGGATTGATTTAATGATATTATATATGATATTATACTATAATTATAATATACATTTATATAATTATGATTTCATTCCATTACATACGAAATAGAAATGAAAGTAGTGTTCATGCGTACGTACGGCTTACCGTCTCCATGAACGGTGCATTTCATTTCTTACCGCTAAATGTAATTTAATATTATAAATGCATGAATATACTCGATATATAAGATATATATGATATCTAGATCATTAATATAATTCTGGAGATAATGGATATTTTACCACATGAACAACTTGTAATTATAAGAAGTTTGTTGTTGACTCAAGTACCAAAGATCGAAAAAACGACCACTATTAACTTAAATGACTAAATAATGCTCATAAAATGGTAATAAGTGACATAAAAGGAATAATGAACTAGAAAAAGGTTCTTAATAAAGTAGAAATTAACTCTAGTATATTATTCATGAGGTTAATGAAAGATCGAGTCAAGTCTGACACGAGGTAAGGGACTTCGTCTCAATCTCCTTTCATTGAGGCATGTTTTGGTTTATACACAAATTTTCCTTATACGGTGTCTAAACCCCTTTGAATATTACTATTATTCAAAATTAATATTTTTATACGAAGCGTTTTTACTCAATGACAAAAGGAATGTTTTGTCTTACGTATGCGGCGAAAATGACTTCTTCGCTGCTGTGACCATTATTTGAGTTTCGGCTTCCTCTACAAGCCATAACATCTTTTTAAATGAAAAATAAATACCAAGCTTTAATTTTCTTTTATCTTGTTATTGAAAATGGTTTTATTATATCAATTTTTTGTATTTATATCTTGTGAATGAAATGTGGAAATGTAATGTTTCCTTTATGCATGTTTTATATGATACGATTATGTTATGGTTTATGATATGTTTAAACGAGTTCATATGAGGAATGCATTGGACTTAATAAGTGATCGGTGGAGCCCTCTATAGATCCTCAATTCATCGGTAGGTCTAATGAGACAAACTAGTGTCTTGTCACAAGGCCTTTCCAAATATTATTTGTAGTCTTGGTACAAGGCCTTGACTATGTGGTTATGATAGTCTGGAATTATCCATTCCATCAATATGAAAGTGGTTACGGATATTTCATGTGATTGTTAGACTAGTAGAATATCCATGTGAATAAGTAAATTGCATTATTTTATTTTATTTTTTCCATATTATGATGAAGATCAAGTTTAAAATGCTTTTGTTTTATTTATACATTGCCTTAAATGTTTATGTTTATTTATGAATGTTTCCTCTATATTGTTATCCTTACTAAGATTCTGAGCTCACCCCTTTCTATGTTTTCTTTTCCTAGGATGTGAAGAAATATTTTATGACTAACCTCCAGGGATAGTCTGAAGGGGATATGAGTGTGGACTATAGAGACTATGTTATTATAGTTTTTCACTTTATTATGTAATGTAACATTTATGAATGTATCTAGTGTTTAAAATGCTACTAAACTAATCAGTCTTTCAAGATTTTATCTTTTTTATCATGCCAATGTTACATAATAATGCACCGACTCTGGGTATCTGGGGTCGGGGAATTATAGTTGGTATAAGAGGAAGTTTAGTACTAACCTTGGAAGCCAGATTTAGAAAAACTCTGATTAGAGAACATATCCCTAAGATAGACTTTGAGGATTAGTATATAATACCATGCTAGAATTTTGGTAAAGTATAGATTTTTGTATTTTTTGAGAAATACATCCCTATATAGATACGATCAGGTAGAGGCAGCTCTAGCATAGATGTATCTAGGGGTAAATCCTGAAAACACCGCTTTGAGCTATACTCGAACAGGAACCGGTCCACGACAATGGGCCTTGATGCACTCTTTGTTACGACACTCCATGGGGATATTTTTAGGATAATTCCAATTTTATTTACAAACCATTATAAAGGGTTTATGAGTATATAATTCCTCAACGAAATTTTTTTATGATTATGGATTAAATCCATAAAATGTTCAATTTATGTTTTGTGTTTTACACGTATGGAATTATGTATTTTGATTCATAAACAGATCTAGTTTATTTTATTGTTTAGAAATGGAGCCTAGTGGAAGGAATGGAAACTATATCAATGGACGCACTCCATTTAGGGATTTCCCTCTTGCTCAGGATAATTATAATGGAGCCGGTGATACAAGTGTTGCTGATCAGCTTATCACCATAATGGGACAACTCACTCACGTCATGAATAATAACCTTACCCGTATGGAGTACCCTGATCCTCAGCGTGGAGGGTCAATGTTAGATCGCTTCATGAGGCAACGACCACCAGCATTCAATGGGAGTACAAATACCGTATTAGCTGAGCAATGGATCAATTCCTTAGAGATAATATTCCATGCCTTGGGGAGTAGTGAAAGGGAAATGGTTATCATGGAAGTTTACCGCCTCAGTGAAGATACTGATCAATGGTGGTCATTGATTCAAAACACAATGGAAAATGATGAAGTATCAAATATGGAATGGAGGTAGTTGAAAGTGCTTTTATTAGAAAAATAATTTCTTCGTGACCATCAAACAGATATGGAATGTAAATTTCTGAGTTTGAGATAAAAGGGGGATGAGAATGTCGCAATGTATGAGGCCACCTTTACATGGTTAGAGAGGTATGATACAGATTATATATTTTACCAAAGAAGTAAGATTTATAGTTTCATTGATGGCTTAAACCCATTTCTCCGTCGAGCTTTAGTATCACAATCCTTCTCATCATTCGAAGAAATTGCCTCGTGTGATATCAAGACAGAAAAGGAATTCTCTAAGTCTTATGAAAACAATGTAATGAAATAGAAGAAGAGAACTATAGAGAAAGAGAAAGATAAAGGGGAAATGGGAAAGATGGATTTTATATTATGCGATAATTGTGGGAATAATCACCTCAGTACATGCCTAAAAGGAATGGGAGTTTGTTATAAATTTGTTGAAAAAGGTCACCAGGCTCATGATTGCAAGGGAAAGAAAGAGGATATCAATGTTGAATGCTACAATTGTAGGGAAATGGGGCATTATGAAAATGAATTTCCTAAGCATCAGGGAAACATACCTCAGAAATGGCCAAGGGATTAAGTCCAATCTTATGTAGTTATTATAGTTTAAGTGGAATAATTAATGTTTTGGTGCTTCTGGACTCAAGGATTATATTCTGGTTATAAGAAAAATGTTATTGTACTGCAGTACTTGTTTTATTCATTAAGGTTTTATTATGAAGAAGGTAATCATATTTTTAGTATGTGACAATAAGAGAAACTTTACTTTTTTTGGGGAATCTGATGTTACAATTGATTTTGGAATTTAGAGACCTTTTAGAGAAAGTCTGTACATAGGTATTTTGGATAACTAAAAAGGCTGGAATGGATTAAGATGAACTTTGGATAGTATTGTTTATGGTTAAATCATTTCTGATGATTATTTTTGGAATATTATAATATTATAGATTTATGAAAAATACAACCTGCAGGGTGTGGGATAACTTGTCGCATCGGACAAAGATGTATGAATCCAACCCACAACCATAGTACAAAAGGCCTTTATTACCTACCACTAGACTACAGGAAGTCCCTGGTTATTAAAAAATAGTTTTTCTAATCTAAATGGTTTGTGTTAATATTTTGAACCTTGTAGGATTAGGATAAATATAATATTTTTGAGTTCTATTATCTTTTGAGTGAAAGATGAGTTTGTGGTAGAAATTAGTTGAAGGTTGAAACTCCACATGTCAATCATATATATACCTATCTCTTATTCTATGAATAAATGAAATCTTAAACTTTAGTAAAGGGATATTAAACCAAAAAAAAGTGATATCCTAACACCTTATGTTTTGTTAAAGTGATGATATTTTAAATCAACATAGATTAATGCCTTTGAGGCCCTCAATTTCACACTTGTTTGTGAATGATGTCCTCAATCACTCCCTACAAATATTTACATTTTTCTCCAATTATATGTCTCTAATCACCACAAATGTTCTAATAATATATATCATAATTTGGTGGTTACTTTTTCATTTCCCTTTCCCTCTTATTAAGGCTAAATTTTATTAACCTTATTTTTTATGTGGGTTTTCCACAAAGGTATTTTCTACATTAATCCTTTTATTTTTGAAGAACAATTTCAAATTGTGAGGATGCAATTTATTGAAGGAGGGTAGAATGTAACACCCCAAGCTTACATTGTACGCTTCTCTTTGAATAATAGAGCAGTGTGTATTGTACGCAACCTCGAGTTCTAACCCACCGCTACCAAACAAAGTAGTTGTTATGAATTTTAATACCCACTTTTTGAAATTATATAAATTTTATATTTCAGAATGGACTTAATTTTTGGATTAGGAATATCGAAATTAGCCTATTTTTAATTTTTGGTGTTTTTCTGAGAACTTCTAATTTTCGATGAATAGTGAAAAATACTTAAAAATAACTTTTTTATTAAAAATAATTTATAGTGATACATTATACTATTGTGTGGTTTTAATGTATAATTAGAATATAATTTTACCATTTTATCCAATGGTGGTCATTATAAATAATTTCAATTTGAAATTGGACTTAAACAATAGTAAATCTTTTTATTGATATTGTTTCTTAAAAACACGCTATTTGTTTTGACAGCATGAATTAATTATAAAATTAATTAATGAAACTTATATGTTTGGAATTTTTGTAAAATATACATCATTTTTGAATTTGAATATCAATTATATCTTAGGGTGATATTTTGGTATTGTTCATAGAAACTTCAATTTTTGATGAATAGTTAAACCACTAAGTGGTAGTTAAAAAACTAATTTTTCATTTAAATGAAACTTTACCAATTCTGTGAATTGATTTTCAAAAATCCTACATACATGGTTGTCATTATTAAGTAAAATATGGTTCAATGAGATGAAAATAATTTTTGGTGAATAGTCACTTTTATGTTTTATTAATCGCGATTAAAAGTAATTAGTGTAATTTAAAGTAAATATAATGTTATAAGAACATAAAATAAACTTTACATGTGTCCTGCCCTTATTTTATGAGTCATGTCCGACCAATACAATCCATGGGACAACTTGGGGACCCCATGGAGCCACTTGGGTAAGAAAATGTCATTAATAACTTTTAATTTAAAGTAAAAATAAAATTGTCAAAAACATGTGTTGTTTTATTAAAACAATCATTACATGGAGTTATATAAGTTAACCTTTTGAATATAAATATTAATTGGAAATATAAACATATTTCTAACATCATGGTAATTTTTTTATAATTTTTAGGCATTAAATAACTAAATTTATTTATGACACCATGATGATGCATCGATTACCTCATTAATGAACAATTTAAATAAAATGAAACGATAAGGTAATATCTAAGACATAAACTTGTATAAAACCTATTGTATGGGTATATTTCGAACCCTTATCCACTTATCCTCGAAATATATCATTTTGGGACCTTTAAAATCTGAACATCATTTCATAAAAATGTAACATTTCATGACTTTCCAAGAGTGCCCATCCTCTCCTCTTATAAAGGCCCCCACCTCTACCAACTTATTCACACTGTCAAAGCCATTTGGCTCGGCCAACCTCTGCTAAACTACTCTCTAAACATCCCTATATTACTCCTAGAAGCCTCACTTGGGGCATATGTCTTCCCAAGGAATTCTTTGGCTCAAATCAAAAAAGGGTTACCCGATTTTAAGGTAATGTCTTCACTTGTGTTCTTCTGTTTTATTTTGCTTCTCCAACCACCTAAACTCTTTTTATTACATTATTTTGTAACAAAACCAGTATATTCAATATAATAGGATGTTTTTATGATAATTATTTGATTTAAACTTACAAACACTGTCATCTAATGGTTAAAGAACATACTGTTTCTGTGGGTGGTGAATTACTGCCTCACGAAATGATGATTGTTCAATATTCTTCTAACACCTCTCATGTTGTCCATTATGATGAAACTATTTCCATATATGATATATATTATGTTTATTTTTTACATATTATCCTTTATTTTTCATTTATTTCATAACATCATGATTTCCATTAAGGGTAAACGCGATAATTACATTTTAGGATGTGCGGAATACCGCCCCCCTCAAAGTTATTTGAATCATTAATGCCATATGTGGGATGTATAAAGGATGGAGTAAATGATATTATATGTGATATTATATATTAATTCTAATATACATTTATATCATTATTATTACATTCTATTAGATATGAAATAGAAATAAAATTATCATTCATGCGTATGTACGGCTTAGCATCTCCATTAATGGTGCATTTCATTTCTTAACTCTAAATGTTATGTAATATTATAAATTAATGCATATACTGGATATATATGATATATATGATATCTAGAACATGAATATAATTCTGGGGATATTGGATATTTTACCAAATTAACATCTATTAATTATAAGAAGTTTATTGTTGACTCATGTACCAAAGATCGACAAAACGATCGTTATTAACTTAAATGACTACATATTGTTCATAACATGGTAATAAGTGATACAAAAAGAATATTGAACTTGAAAAAGGTTCTTAAGCAAGTAGAAATTAACTCTAGTTTATTATTCTGGTGGTTAAAGAATAATCGAGTCAAGTCAGACACGAGGTTAGGGAATTAGTCTCAATCTTCTTTCATTGAGGCATATTTTGTTTCATACACAACTTTTCTTTATACGATGTATAAAGCCGTTTGACTTTTAAATTTATTCAAAATGAATCTTTTTATATGAAGTGTTTTTACTAAATGACAAAAGGAATGTTTTTTCTTACGTATGTGGCGACAATGACTTCTCTTCCGCCGTGACCATTATTTTAGTTTTAGCTTCCTCTATAAGACATAACTTTTTTTAAATGAAAAATAAATACCATGTTTTACTTTTCTTTCATTTTGGTATTGAAAATGATTTTATTATATCAATGTGTTATATTGATATCTTGTGATTGAAATGTGGAAATGTTATGTTTACTTTATGCATGTTTTATGTGATATGATTACGTTATGGTTTATGGTATGTTTAAACCTATTCATATGAGGAATTAATGGGGCTTAATAAGTGATGGGTGTAGCCCGCTATAACTCCTTGATGCATCGGTAGGTCTCATGAGACAAACTAGTGTATTAGAACAAGGCCTTGAAAAATTCTTATTTGTTGTCTTGTCACAAGGCATTGAATATGTGGTTATGATAGTATGGAATTATGCATTCCATCATTATGAAAGTGGTTACTGATATTGCATGTGATTATTCTACTAGTAGAAAATCCATGTGAAAAATTAAATTTCATTATTTAATTTTATTTTTTCCATATTATGTTGAAGTTCAAGTTTAAAAGGCTTTTGTTTTAGTTATACATTGCCTTAAATGTTTATGTTTATTTATGAAAGTTTCCTCTATATTTTTATCCTTACTGAGCATCTGAGCTCACCCCTTTCTATGTTTTCCTTTCTGAGGATGTGAAGAAATATTTTATGACTAACCTGCAGGGATAGTCTGAAGGGAATATGTGTGTGGACTATGGAGACTATATTATTTTAGTTTTTCACTTTATGATGTAATGTAACATTTATGATTGTATCTTGTGTTTCCAAGGCTACTAATGTAATCGGTCTTTCAAGACATGATCTTTTGTGATCATGCCAATGTTATATAATCATTCACTGAATCTGGGAAACTGGGGTTGGGGCGTTACATTTTGTTCTTACTCAAATAAACTGTGATCACTATATATAATATGTTTTCTCATTAAAACACTAATCATGAAATAATTCATCCTTCTATATAAGACCCTTTTTCACTAATCACTAAAAACATGAATACAAAATTCTTCTGAATCACTGATAGTAATATTTCTCCAGCTTCAGTCTCAAAACATTGCACATTGAAAATTCAATTTATATTGCATGTGCACTTGTAAAATTTTTTATATGTATAAAGTATATTTCATGGTCTTATTATTGTGTGTAAAAACCCACACACACACAACATCCTCAATTTTCTTATTTTTTTCATTCCCCACACATAGAATAAACACATAAAATATAATGTTTGTTTACTTTTGGTGTAATGTATGTTTTTTCTGCATGTGAATCCACTTATGCATGGTTATTCATGAATTCATGCATAGGATTTTTTTATTATGGAAGGAAAACACACTGCCCACATTCTTTTGAAACATATACCACCTATATTGTGCATGAACATCTTCATGTTAACCAAAAGCACAACTCCTCTTTAGCAAAAATAAATTGGACATTCCATTATTTCTTCTTTCGCACAAACCCAATGCCCAGCTTGCACAATGACTATTCACATACACAATAAATTGAAAAAACCTCTTGCATATATATTTTTTATGTAACCTATTTCAGCACAAAAAAATCACACTACCTTCGTGTGCACAAATGGAACACTTTCTGTATAATTTTCTCTATAAATGAACAAACCCAAATGAGTATGAAATATTAATGAGTGCAAGATCTTCTTTACAAAATGCAGTGTGTGTGTGTGTGCGTGTATACACTATTTAATGGTTCCTCTCTGATTTTCAAGAAAGAATAAGAATATAAACATGTAGGGCATAGTGATCTCCTAATTTCATCACAGAACAATATTCTTCATAAAGATAATGTGTTTGAAAAGAACATATAATTTTCATTGGGGAAACACTCTTCCTCATGTGAGATAGAGTGATTGAGAAACTTATCCCCAAAACTAGTGTGATCATGAAGACTCGAATTCATTTGAAAACCAAACCTCTCAAACTCGAAAAACAAAAATGAACTTACCCTTAGGTATTTATAGGTAGCCAAGATTGTTCCATAACCATAGAGAATCATAGAAAAGGGTCTTACTATGATCACAAACCATTATCTTCACTGGTATCTAATATTTTATACATGCTAAAAATCATCAATTTTATCTTCATTTTCACACAGAATATATCCTTTTGTGATTATGATCATCATGTAATTTTTAAAACACTCGGAATATGATTAGAAGAATGGGTTCGATCTTTGGGTGACGTAGAAATGGAGCTCTGGCTATACTTGACTCTCAAAAAAGTATTATTGGATAAGAATAATCCAGTATAGATTAGATGACTTGGGATGCTCATAAAACATATCAAATGGTTGTAGAGAACTGCTTAATAATATGATAGTTGAGATGAAAATATTGGTGAATCAGATGGTTATGGTACATTTGAAGCATAGTTGAATGATCTGATAGACCAAAAGAAAGGATCAGTGAATTAGATGGTTATGGTATATTTGGCATGAGAACAAATCATCCCAAGTTGAAACAGTCCATGTCTTCATACTCCTTTATAAGGTAACACAAGATTCATTCGACTCGGAAACGGTTACTGGAAACTCCTCTCAATGCATGGAATCACACCATTCATGGTGCTCCACTTTAATCATGCCACCCTATATGGTGATTGGTCTTCCTGTACATTCACCCCTATGGTAGTGCATCTCCGTTCACCATGCCACCATACATGGCCCAGGAAAGCTCCCCTTGGTCATGGATGACCCTCTAAAGTCCCAAATAAGGATAGGGTTTATTTGGGTAAGGTTTCCTCATGTGATGCATATTATTTTCAGTACAAACCAACTTTTCCACTTAAAAAATATATAAATCATTCTTCAAAATTAATTACAACCCCAATTTCCAAAGACGATTCTCAAAAAGTATACCGTAAACAACATAAAAAACTTCCTCGTGAAAAAGAGATCATTGTTTATGGAATATTGTTCTTCTTCTTCAAATCATTATTACAAAACTTTTTCCAACCCAATTTGACCAATGAAACATGTATTTTTAACATAAATACCATCAATTCAATCATTATAATTAAAACACATTTACTTTTCATATTCTTATGTTATTGACAATAGTTTCAACATTACCAAACCACTTGGCCTCTTCAATACCATCCCATGTGGGGCCGCAATGGGTCCGATCATAATGGAGAGGAATAAAAAATGGTTCCAACATAAGGAAAGTATTTTTAGTTATACGTGTCATAAATTTTGGTTTGGGAACTTATGAAAATGATGTTGATGTGTCTTAATTTCATCTCCTAGAACAAGGAACCCAGCTGTGGTACAGATGCCAATGTGTCCACACACTATGACTCTGACTATGTTCTTAATGAATCAACATACTGAGCATCAATTAGAGTGAAAATAATGGTATATTCATCATATAGGATTTTTTCTATTGAATTTCATGTCCTTGAGTCAGCTCCCTAGATATGATCTTTTTAAATCAGTATGTATTTTTAATTTTCACGATTCCTCTATGACAACAGAAATCTAGGATATCAGAATAGGGTCAGAAAAATGACTAGTTGATTGAATATTCCTCTAATAATGTGATAATTCTTGAGGTTTTCCCATTAATAAATCATATAGCAGTTTTTCCACCTGATAAGTAGTTCATAGACCCACCTCCAGTGGTTCTGGAGGATTATCATCTGCATGTTGAGAGGTTGATAACTTCAATAGTTTAGGATGATGATGCATGATAGATTAGTGTTTTTTGTGAAATGCATTGATAGAGACCACTCAAGATTCATGGTGATCTAGACTCTCATGTAGTTGAGGTTTGGATCAAGGAAGAGGACTAGGTTTTCTGACTTGTTCAAACCCTCAAACGATTAGATGGTTCCCCTCACAACTGGACCTTTTCTCAGATCATCGGGGAAATAATAGAGTCTGGTCATCTAGATTCACAGTGGGTGACACTATCATGGATATATTGACTTATATAATTAAATAATAGTACTTTCTATTGACCCAGTGAGTACCCATATACTAGCTAGAGAAAATGAATTGGTTTTTTTCTTTGTAGGGGACCCCATATAGTACGATGGTAGTCTTAATGGCTTGTCTTCTTCAATGAAACAGATTAAATTGGTGGAATCCTATGTTGTAAATGTGTGATGAGGTTTTAAGAATAAAATGAATTTTGAAACCCCTCCCACTAATACATGTTCTCTTATGATGCAATTTAAATTTATGAGGTTGATCCAGGACTACCCAAAATAGATAGTATCAAGGTGTTGTGGATGATTTCGTTTTTTATATTTAGGCTATTTTTGATATGATAATGTGTTAGAGGAAGTGAATAGTCTGTTAATGAAGACCTAGAATTTCTAATGGAGGCATTAGCTTGACCCTTATAAATATAAATTCATACTGAGGAAGTTATGATGACCACACATCTCATTTGGTAGTTTCTATTAACTCTTTGAGGATAGATCATCTCATGGGATCTCTTTATAGAAGTGATGAATCCCTATGATATTTTTCTTTATATAGAATAATTTTATAATATTCATATCCATTTTGACTGCTACCAATGAAGGCTTTATGGTGTTTGAGTGCATTGAATGATATTTCAATCCATTAGTAATAGAAAATCTCAGGAAGAATATGTTTTCCTCATTTACATAAGTGTATATGATATTCCTCATTATTTGTCTAGTTTTACCCTATGATCATTAGATTATATGATCTTTCGGTTTTATTATAGTGGTGGAGAAGTATGAGGACATATTCCCTGAGGAAATTCTAGGTTTTCCTCCCCATAGAAAAATAATCTTATATTTTGAATCATAACTCAAAACCACACAAATATCTTTTACAGAAAATCAAATGGCCCCTAATGAGATTTCAAATCTAATGGGGCAGTTGGAAGAACATTGTGGGATGATTTTTTTCGAACTTGATATCTCCCCCTCAAAGGCTTTAGTGTTGTTCATGAAAATGGTGGATAGGATTTTGATGATTTTCTTTATTTACCATCTACCAAATCATGTGATAATAAAGAAAAAATACATATTTCCAAGAATGAATGCCCTCTTTAACAATTTGAAAGGTGTGATATGGTTATCAAAGATTGATATTAGGTTTGGATACCATCATCTGCGGGTTCACAAGGATGATATTCTAAATGTGGAATTTTTTTTATCACTATGGTAATTATGAGTTTTTATATATGTATTCTGGTGTTATGAATTCTCCTTTAGTGTTCATGGAACGTTTCAACTAGATCTTCTAGCCTTTCATGGTCTCGTTCATGGTTTTTTTATTTATGGCATTCTCACTTACAGTTTGTAGGAGGAGGATTATACAGATCATTTGAGGATTGTCCAATACTTAATGCATGATAACCAATTATATGATAAGATCTCAAAATTTCAATTTTTGATTTTATAGATTAACTTTTGGGGGAATTTAATCTATGATCAAGGTGTAGTTGTAGTCTCAGTAATGAATAATGTCGTTCTCTCTTGGGAAACACCCAATTGTATGCTAGAAGCATAGAGTTTCCGTAGTTTGTTAAGGTATTAGTAGAGGTTTTTGGATGATATTTCCCTGATTGAATCCAATTTTTACTACCTTGAAGTGGAAAGTGAATCCATTTTATATGTTTTGTTAGATTAAAATGGGATTTGAGGAGCTTACGTGGTGATTGACCACTTCTCTGGTGTTTAGAGTTTCAGAGAATTCAGTGATGTACATAGTGTTTTGTGATGCCTTTGGAGCTGGGATCAGATGAGTACGGATGTAGAGGTAGGTGGTAATTTATTATGGGTCAAGGTAGTTGAGACACCATTTAGAACTATATGTCTTGTGAATTTGTTTTAGAAGAAGTATTCTTTTCCATGAGAATTTAGAATCATTACTTTCTAATAAAGAATTTTATTATTTTCTCAGACAACTAGAGTCTCGAGAACATCTGTACCTAGAGAGGCCTCAACCTGAGATAAATTAATTAGTTAGAATGCATATGGGACTATTAATTTCATATATTCTATAATACATGGAAGTGAAATATATTGTGGTATTCCATTAGCATGAAATTTGTTTCTCACTTAGTGGATAGAGAGTTAATGTAGATTCACTCGGTAAAGCAGGAACTGTTAGAGGAGAGGGGTAAAACATTTATTCAGTTAATGTAAATGACTCCAAATCCAGTTAATAATGTGTGAGAATATATATTTGATGATGTTGACTATGATGTTTTACATGATTATATATCCTCAAGAGATTCTAAAAAGGGATTTTTCACAAGTGAAGAGCATGTCATCCCATCCCATGGATGGATGGAAGTTATAGTCATGTGGCATGAGGGGATGTTCGGGGAGTTTCATACATCCCCCTTATTAGTATATTTAGGATTGAAAAAAATATACTGAGATCAACAATGAATGTTTTGGTTAGTTTTCATGAGGTGATGTGTTTTCATGATTGTTTCTCAATGCCTCACATGTCAGTAGGTAAATGATGAAATTTAGGTTCCATAAGGTTTGACTCAACCTCTAGAGATCCCAAAATATATGTGGCATATCATATCAATGGTTTTAGTGTTATGGATTCCATAGATACCCATTGTCCATTATGTAATCTTGGTGTTTTTTTTCGATTTACCAATTTGGGACTATTTATTTACTGTCTAATAGCAGAGTTTAGGGCTGTTGTTAATACGGGATATCATCCAACTTCATGGGATAACCACAATGAACATCTCAGACTACGATGATATGTTAATATAAAAATTTTTGTGGGGGTATATAAAATGATTTTGGGACCCATTTATAAATGATCATGAAATTTTACTCCCATACAGATATCCAGATTGAGGGAACTATATTGCTTTTTGAATATATTTTGAGAGAAAATGTGATTTTTTCATATGGGGGTTTATGGATCACTTTCCAATAGAACAGTTATCTTTTAGTAATAATTCTCAATCAACTATAATCATGGAACCGTTTGATGAATTATACAAGAGAACATATATATAATCCTTCTGTTGGACAACGATTATAGGGAGAACTCTTCTTGGTCAAGAGTTGGTATAGGAGGTGACTGAGAAGATTTAGGTGATCTGTGAGCATATGACCGTAGCTCAAAGTGATTATTAATATTATAAAAATGGAATTTGTAGATCTTTGTTTTTTGAGAAAAGAAACAATTTCTTCTTGAGAGACTCTTCGTGGAATGGATTTTAGAGTTTTGGTAAGGGTGGAAAAATAACCCTAAGGTTCGTTTGGTCATTCTAGATTCTGATTAGTGTTAGCGAGGTTGCATAATTCATGAATTTACCCATAATGTTAAACTATATGTGTTAAATCTTCCATGTACCATGGATATGCAGATGCATACACAACCCATCACACGTGATTGACTGGGGTGAGCTGTATATTGAGGATAGAGCCACCTTTATAGAGAACACAATGATGATCAATGACCAGCGGGGGGGATCTGATGTTCCTAGACCATTGCTTTGGTTCATGTTTGTTTTAGCATGCAAATGTGTAGGAGATATATTTGGGGTGTGAGAAACAGATTCCAGCTCAGTACCCTCAGATTTTTTTGTAGATTGTGATTTTTGGAGTTAAAATCATTGAAGTTTGGGAGAATGTAAAAACTATGGTTTCCATATTTTAGTCCTTTGAATACTTTTTTTAGTATATATTTATTTTTCCTTGGATTTATCACTATATTTCAAGAATAATTAGAACCCATAATTAATATATTAAATATATTAAATCACATGCACCTAACTTTTTAGAATAAATAACCTTACCACTAATAGGGACCACATATAGAAAATTTGAGACCCTGGATGTTTTGGGAATGTGGTTTTTACTCTCGGTGAAACATAATTTTTTCATCATTGGATTTTTTTTGGAATGATTCCATTAGATGATGTGTTAAATAAATTAAAATGATACAATTCATTAAATTCATTAAATGTTAAATCTACCCCTCACATCTATTTATATGATGTTATGTAAAATCTACAGGTTTATCTATATAATGTTGGGAGATTAGAGAGGGGGATAATGATCCACCATTGGAAATGATTAGCTTGCTACTATGGATTTATGATTAATGTGTTAAGGATATTCATTGGAAGATAAATGAACATTCTAGAATATTCAACGACATTACTAGCGAACAAGATCTCCTCCAATAATTGATCAGTTCTCTGGGTAGGTATTTTTATTTTTTCCACTACTACACTTACTATTTTTTTGTACCTATTTATTAAATGCTTAAATATTTGAATTTCATTCCTGTATAATCCAGAAATTTAATCAGTATTCTTGATCCATATTTTTTTTCATTACACTCATTAAAATAAACATTTTTTTCTTTCCATAGTTAAGATTTTTAGTTTTTTTCATACCGGCCAATGATGATTCTCGTTTTTTTTGCCTTTGATATCTCTATTCTTCATTTTCTTCACCATTGACCCATGGGGATAGTAATTCAACATTTTCAAACCAGTTCAAGCATGATTGAACCTCAAGATATACAACAGCCTTTTGAACATCCTTGGGATCAATATTTGTTATTGATGGATTGAGTGGGTAAATGGATTATGGGTGAGGTTTTATGGTATCAAAACCCTATTTTAGTGTGTAAAGTTAAATAGATCACGCACGGGTGATCGGTATCGCGATTTCTAGCCACTGGAGGCCAGAAATATATGTTTGGTGGTTTGACCCTTCAATTCAGGTTATTGGGTTGAATCTATAGAAGATTACAGATAATACTACAGGTAATGGTACACCTTTGCAGAGATGGGAGGACAATAAAATCATGTGAGGGTGACCAGAATCCCAATTTCCAACCACCAGAGTTTAAGAATCAATAATTAGATGCATTTCCTTCGATTTTGATGGGTTTTGGTGAGTCAAAATATAACTAGTATGGTTTTTTTGGTTTAGTCCTTTTAATATTTATACTTATATCTCTGTATTTTTCCATGGATTCATTTTTATGTTTTGGTGTCGTAGGAACCAAAAAATAATATATTAAAAATATTAATGTATATTATATCACACATGCACATATTTTTAAAATAAATATATTTCCCATTTATCGGGACCATGTATGGGAAATCCAAGACTATTTTTTCTTTTAGAATGATGGTTTTATCCTAGGGGAAATATAAAGTAGATTGGTATCATATGTTTGGTTGAAGGTAGTAATTAGTGGGTGTGTTAAATAAATAAAATAATTTATTTTATATTTTTATTTAATTTCTAAAAATCCAAATTCTATCTATATTTTTCATTATGTATAATTCCTAGGTTTATTCTCATAACCCTAGGAGATTATATATGAGTATTAGAGCCCCATGGGCATTGAAAAACACAGACTGTGGATCGTCAATGAGTGAATCAATGTGATTTATAGAAAGAATGATGAACATGGTGAATTCACCTACAATGTCACAAGTGGAACCATTATTCCTCACCAACCAATCCAAACTCAAGTTAGGATTATTTATTTATGTGATTTATTACATTTTTTTATTTTTTTAAATAATGGATTTTCAATCTTCTTATTCTTTCGGCATTTAACATTCTTCACATCATCCCTGAATTGTAACTAGTCTTATTTAACCTATTCATTCATGTTTATTTCACCTATTATGAGACCTTGTTCAATTAAATGAATTTTTTTATTTGATATTCCATTGGTAAATTATTATTTTTATCTTTTTCGTGGGCTTTCCCCCCAATATTCTTCTCATTCTTTAGTATTGGACCATAGGGTCATGGTTTGACATTTCCTGGAAGAATTCAAGCACGATTGACCCCCCAAATTCATGGAGGATATTTCTATCATATAAATATTTGTATTATATGGAATGATCGTTTTTTTTTTGGGTTGAGGTTGGTGTCTTGATATATCATGATTTTGAGCAACAATGGGTAGTGCGACAATTTCGGATATGGTAATGGAATTTTTTTTCCGGCCGCCATAGGTGAGGAAATAAAAACTGGTGATGGAATCCTTTAGTTTTAATGATCATATAAATGTAAAATATCAGTTGAACTAGTATTAATTATGTACATGGAATCCAAATGAATGAAGACTTCACTTTCTCATGATTATATGTTGGTTATCCGGTAAGAACACACATCGTCTGGTCCTGGTTTTTGTGGTGGTTAGGGATTTGGCAAAGTTAAATAACACATATAATGTGGATGATCCCTCAAAAATTGTTCCCCTACCCAGGAAACCAAAACATGTGCCAAGGTTAGATGCCTAGAACCCAGTGTGGTCAGACATGTCATGTACCCTTAGCGATATGCCATGTATATGTACATGGCTTGTCGAGTCATGTATCGGGTGCACATGCCCAAGAACCTAGGTGAATGTACACTCTATGTGACCTCATCAAAATTTTGAGTAGTTTCACATGGTTTCCAAATCTATTTTCATGTGAGGACACTCTCAGGTTTCCAAGTGAAGTCCCACATAGTCTGACCCTACATACATATCATATACTTTTTCAAGAAATTTCTAACTCACATATCTCCTTCTTTGGGAATCATGTTTGGGTCTGAAAATTACCTATATTGATTAGTCTTCCATGTATAATTTGATGTATTACATTATTTTTTAGTAGATATAAAATTCTAGGTTATACGATCAAGAATATTCTTTTAGTGATTCTTAGATGGTGATACCGATCAGGTGTGATAATCAAAATTTTACTAGGGTCAGCACCCCATGTCCCAATAGGGTATAAATCACTAATACTCTTTAAGTAGTTAGAGTCGGTACCCCCCCCCCAAATACATAGTTCTTGGGTCCCCTATCGATGGAGTGGTACCCCACCCCCCCCCCATATTCGAGCTTCGGTGGGGAGCGAGTCCTATATTGGAGTTAGTTCCCCCCTCAGTTATGGAGGGAAGTGGCGTGATATAGGCCCTCCACCCTGATTCTTGAGAGTTGATGTGATATTCATGGATTTTAGATAGTTACACATTAGTTATGTTGTTCAGTGGTGATATGTAGGCCCTATACACTAATTCATTAGAGTTTATATGACATTCATGGCTATAAGATATCACCCCCTTGGAAATTGAACACCATGAAGAGAAGAGAATCCTCCACCCTATATATCATAAGGTTGTGCATGGTGCTTATCATGCACAAGGTATGTTAGGAGACGTGGAAAAACTATTCATTCATACTTTTCTTAGATAAAGAAGATATAGTTTCTCTCTTCTCTCAGATTTATTTTGAGAATATATGTTGTTGTGTTTTCCTTTGACTCTTTTTTATAGGTGGAGTTGAAAATTTTTTATTGTTTATTACCTTATTTAATTTTTGGTTTATCCTATCGGGTATTTATATACTCACCCCTGCATTGTATTTTCCCACATATTTTGTGTCATTTTCATTCAACAGGAAGATTGGAAGTGACTCCAGTAGACCTAGTATTGGTGGAGAATAGTGATACTTAGAGGCTTTTTCCATATTTGGTGTTTATCCTTTGATATTTTGAGTCATGATATCTTAATTTTTCACTTTTTAAAATTTATTTTAAGTTGGGACCTCTATTATATTTTGGTGTGTATTTTTCCCCCTTTATAACTTTTACACTACATTGTTGTACTTTTTTGTTTTTCCTAGAGGTTGTTGCGTGTGTGGACCACACTCTTTATGTTCAGTATTTTTTTATATATCTCCTCTATTTCATGGATATAGTTTTATATTCACATAAAATAACTTATGATAAGGAATCCCATTTCAATAATATTATTACTCAGCACTTATCGCCATCCCTTGTCCTGTTGTATGTGGGATTGGGGTGTCACACTCATCTTACCCCCAGTCAGGCAGGCCTCTGTGGGTTGGGTCGTGAACGATTGGTATCATAGGTTGTTCATAATTTATATTGGTGTTTGGATTCGAACCATATTATGAGGAATGGTATCAGAATAAAGGTCATTGGTGTTTGAGTGTCTCAAGGTTTTCTCTCAAAATGGGGAACATGATGTTAAGGTGTTAGTTAACGTATCAATACATTAGGACTCTGAATACCTACTTGTCTTCTCATTATTCTGATTCATGGTTTTAAAAGAAAACAATCATACATGCATCATAGAGGATTAGTCATCTTTATTTTCATGTCTTTATTGAGGCATCTCCCCAGATATGCTAAACTAATCTTGGTACATCTTGTTAACTTTGAGGATATCTCTATAATGACAAATAGCTATTATACTTAAAAAGGTTCATGAAGATAAATAATTGAGCGACGACACCCCATTTTAGGGTCATCATGATAGCCAGCACAATACCAAGCCTCTAGTTTATAAGCTAGTTAGTGAGGTTTCTTCACCTATCAGGCAGTAAGAGGACCTACCTCTAGTAGGCCAGTTTGATGTTTTATACTAGTTATAGAATATTTTAGTAATATCTATTCAATAATACTTTTCACATATACTGGGGATTTATCTGGAGTTTGATTATTATGGACATCCCATATTCTAGGGTGATATAGACCATTGGGTGGCAGAGGTTTGGCTGGAGTCTATAGTTTAATTTTTTCAATTTATACAATCAGCACCTGATCTGATGGTCATTCTTGAAAACAGCTTCATTCTTATCATATAAATTGGTTTTTGGGGTTTCGTTAACAATGAATATGATATAGTAACACTCTAATAGTAAGATTTTGAGCACCTGTTCCATGGTGATTTTTATCCTTATACAAGACCTCCAGTTTAGATTTAGGATTTTCTTGAGCATGCTTTGGCTATAGAGATCATCTTGGTGAGGGATTGATGTAATTTTATAGCTAGAAGTGTAAATTTTGGAGTTGAGACATCCTCAGTATCTAGAAGATACCAGCCCTCAGGGTCATAGTATATGAGGCACAGTCTTACTCAAACTCAAATGCAGTGATCTGTAGTGCATCAAAATCATGGTGGTCCCATTCATCTTAGAAGTTATTCAACTCAGGGGTCTTTTAAAACACTAATACATCTCATGTATGGATGATTTTATGATTTTTATGATCATGTTCATCTTACTCAGGACTGCCTAACAGATCATGTTGAAGTTAGAGGACAAAGCATAAGTGCTTCCATTCTAGGGACTCATGGTATGTTATGAGGTATGTTCTATATACCTTCTTCCTTTTTCCCTTTGTTATTTTCCTTTAGAACCACTTCCTTATTCTCTGTTTTATCCCTATGTAGGTTTTTTGTGATGTGAATTTATGCATTCAAAGAAAATATATGTTTTACCCACCAATATGATTTCTCTTATAATGAAATTTAAATCCATGCAAGTTATTCAATTCCACCTAAAGTTGATAATGTCGAGGTATAGTTCATGTTTTCTTTTAAATTATTTTATTGGGGTCATTTTTTTGGTTCTAATGTTTCAGATGTAATCTTTGCTTATGGTAATTAGTAAGAAAGTGGTATGATAGGATCATTCAGTGGAGGTTTATAACCCAGAGGTTTCAGAGTGATCCTTGGTATGTCTTGTGACTAATCTAATTTAGATAGACTAACAGTTAGGTCACTCCTTCCTTATCACATCCTTTATCCATGACTGAGAGATTCTAGTGGATCCCTTTTCTCAACCTATATGTTAAGAGAATCTAACTAAGTTTGTGTTAATGATCTCACTTCACTTCTAGTATTTGGGAATGACTTATTGAGGAGAGTGATTCTCATGGGATATTTCTATAGTGGTACTCATACCATACAATGTTTTTAGTCTGTTCTAAATTGTGGAAGGAGTTTCCCTTTATTAGAAAAAGGAAATCATAGGTAGGGTTAGTGGGGCTTATATGACAGAGAATGCAGCTGGCTTCTCTTTAGTTCTTTACTTTACTATTGGGGCGGTAGATGAAAAAAAAATTTCTTAATAGCTTGTGTGTTCCACCATGGTAGATCTGATTTTTTTCCTGAATAAATCACAAGTGTGAATAATGATTTTTGTTGACTACCATCACCTAAATCAAGTAATGGTCAAGATCAGGTATCCCTTACCAAGTATTGATGGCCTTTTTGACCAGTTTAAAGGTGTGAGTTGGTTCTCAAAGATTAGGTAGGACTACCATTAGTGGAGATGTCATGAGGGTGATATTCTGAAGACAATATTCTAATTTCATTATAGGAACTATCAATTCACATTGTCTCCTTTCAGTGTGACTAATTCCCCCACTATGTTCATGGATATTCTGAACTAGATGTTCTATCCATACATGGATTTATTAATAGTTGTCTTTACTAATGAAATTATCATATATTTTTAATTAGAGGACGATTATGAAGATCATTTGAGGTTGGTCCTATAATTAATCTGCGAGCACCAACATTATGGTAAGCTCTTGAAGTGCATATTTTGGATCTTTGAGGTTTTCTTTCCCGGGAATGTCATCTATGAACATGGTGTATCTATAGATATGGTAAATATTTATCTATTTCTTTCTTGGGATTCATCCAAGGGAATTTTAATGGTTTTGATTTTTTCCAATTTTGTAGGGTGCAATTAGTGGTCCATGGAAGATTCCCTTAGTAGTAAATCTCATTCTCTTTAGGTGGAGGAGGAATATGAGGAGTTGGCTTCATTGAATCTTAGCTTGTTAGAGAAGAGGGGTGCATGTTATCTCTGTTTAATGGCAATGGATCCACTACTTATTAATAATGTGTGAGATTATTAGTTGGTGTAAGTTGACTATGAATTCTTATGTTACTAGATATCCTCAAGAGATTCATTAGGTGTATCTTCTAAAGGAGTGGAGTATGTCATCCTTTTATTTAGATATTGATTGTGGTTTTGATTACATTATGTATAGTTATGTAGAGATAGTGTTATACAAATCCATTAATTGTACATATAGGTGTGGAGAATATGTGTAATTTTCTTTAACATTGATTTTGGTATGTCAGCATTAGGTGGATCATTTCCTATTTTTTCTCTCAGTTTCTCACTTGTCATTGAGAAAAAAATGAACATCATGATTTTTCAGTACTGACTCAACCTATAGGGTTTTTAGAATGTATGTGGGATTGAATATAGATATATGTTGGGATAGGGATTCCTCATTCAATGAGATACCACAACACTTTTTGAGTTATTGTTGATCAACTCACCAAGTCGACACACTTCCTTTCCTTATGAGGGTATATGTCAGTTGTGATTTTTGAGTGATTTTACATATAAAAGACAATCCTTCCTCATTGGTAACCATGATATTCCTCTCCAAACATGATGCTCGGTATATATCACAATTGTGGAGTGGATGATAGGTGGATTATATAACCTAATTATGTATGGCCATGAGATTCCTTACCCAATAGGATGGTCATTCTAAGAAGACCATAGGAGTTTAGTAGATTGTTTTATCATCCATCTTGTTGGTTTTATAGATGATGTTGTTTAGATCACTACCCATTTGTGGATTTTTCTTTTAATGGTTGCTATCACACCACTATCGGAATGTCACCATGCGAAGAACTATATCTGAGACCCTACTGGTCAACCTTGTGCTGGTATAAGGCTCGAGGTACCTCTCTTTTTGAGCTAGAAATAGTGAATGAAATGTTTGAGAAGGGTTCAGGTGATCTATGTGCATTTGAGGAAAGCTCAATGTCAATATAAATCTTATTTAAACTAACATTATTGACCTTTGGGGTTCTAAAAGAGAGGCCATTTCTTCTTGAAAGTCTCCCCACGATATGAATTGCAGAGTTTTGGATAGGAGTATGATTTTCCTTGAGGTTATTTGCGTCTTACACGTTTCTACTTGGTTTGATGAGGTTTCCTATCATTTATCATTAACATAATAGGGAGACTAAGTGTAAAAATTCTTCATGTGTCAAGGCTGAGTAGATTCATGCTTGACCTATAGCATGTTATTGACTGTGGTGACTCAATCATTAGGGATGGAGTCACATTGTTGGAGTACTCAGTGGAAATCGAGGACCAACAGGATAAGATCCAATGTGGATTGACCATTCCTATGGTTCCAGTGCTTTGGTATCATGGAAATGTGTAGGAGAGATCATGGTAGAATAAGAACTAAATGGTGTCTTAGTACCCCCATATTGTTGTTCAGATTTTGATTTTTGGGGTGAAAATCCTTGAAGGAATGGAGAATGTAAAAACTCAAGTTTTGTTGGTTTATTCCATTGAATATTTCTATAAATATATCTTGATTTCTCCATGTAGTTTGTTCTATGTTAGGGTGTTGCAGGACCCCAGAAATAATATATTAAATATATATATATATATACATATTAAATTATGCATGAATGAATTTTTAGAATAATTTTTTTCCTATTGATCGGGACCTTGGATGGAATATTCATGACCACAGTTTCATCGAGAATGTTGTGTTTACCCTAGGTGTGACATAATGTTGTTCGACATTAAATGTACGATTGACGGAAGCCATTGATAGTTGTGTTAAGTATATAAAATTATTTATTTTAATTTATTTATTAAATTACTAAAAACCCCAATTCCCAATATATATTTTTCATTATTTTTAATCCCTAGGGTTAGCATTGTTATCCTAAGAGATTAGAGGGGAAGAGGAGATCCCCCACGGGAATTAATGAACATAGATCATGGATCGTTAAAGAGAAATCCAAGGAGATTCATAAGAAGAATAAAGAATGTATCATATTCTCCTAAAACATATCTAGTGGATTGGTTATTCATTATTAATTGATCCAAACATGAGTTAGGTAATTTTATTTTTGTGATTTCAACCCATCGATTATCTTTATTAGCATGGATTTCTAATCTGATTAATTTTTTATGTTTGTCATTATTCGCATAATCCTTGAATTTTAAATAGTGTTTTTAACCTATTTATTCATGTTTATTACACCTTTTATTCACCCAAATTCCTATTTATGTAATCATTTGTTGAGATCACATCATCCAATGATGGTTTCACCTTGTTCATGTTCTTTTCCCTCCACCATTCTTCACGTTATTCACTATTGGTTCACAGGGACACTTTTCAACATTGTCAAGTCATATGTTAGTATTGTCAAACTCATGTATTCATGTATGATAGGTGAATGATATTTTTATCAATTTTCTATGTAATTATTTATGGGTTTTGTAGGCTATGGTTGATGGATTTTTCAATCGTGATTCTGAGCAGTGGTGAATAGTGAAATGATTTCTAATCTGGTAATCAGAATATCATTTTTTGTCTTCCAATGGTTGGTAAATGATGGATGGAGATGTAAACCGTCAGTTTTTTTGATCTTGGTTGAGTTAAATAGTAGAGGAACTAGAATGAATCATGGATCTTATTTCCATGTGGAGAAATATTTCTATAAAATCTACTACAACATGTCATGTATCCCAAAAAATATATTTTGTATAGTCCTAGTTTACATGAAGGTTAAGGTTTTGGATATGTTAAATATCACACACCATGTGGTTGTTCCCACACACCATGTGATCCTACCCGAGAATCTAAACAGTGTACTGATGTCACACACCAAGGACCCCATATGGTAAGACAAACTATGTACCCTAAGGAACACACCATGTATATGTTCCAGGATAGCTGATTCAGGTAGTAAATGTACTCGAAATGGACCTTAGGTAAAGGTAAATGATGTGTGAACTCATTTACACATCATGTAGTGTCACATTGATTCTCATTCCATGTTTATGTGAGGACCCACCCACCTGTTTAGGTGATGTCATATGCCATGTGACCCTATGTACACGCCATGCAATTTTTCCAAAACCTTCTACCCAATGTTTCTATGTATTTAGAACTAAAATTTGGGCCTAGAGGTATCCCATACTGAGTTTTGTTTTCATGTAGAATATTATAGTGTCATTATTTTTTTATCATACATACGATGTGAGGTGATGTTAGTGGCATTCTTCTTCCAATGATGTTTACCCAGTGACAGTGATCATGTATAATCATTAGAGTGTTAATGAGGTCAGGGTGTGGTTTCTCCATATTCTTTATAAAGTTATAGTTATTAAACCCATACCATATAATGCAGAGGACCAATATCAACATAGTGGTACCCCCCCCCCCATCATCAAGCTCTGGTGGCGACCAGGTCCTCCGCTGTAATTTTTTCCCCTCAAATATGGAGCACAATGACAAGGTGTGGGCCCTCAAAATGTATTATTGAGAGGTTATGAATGATTCCTGGCTAGGATATAGTTCCCCCTTTTCTATGGAATATATCCATGAGGATCGGATCCTCCACCCTTTTTACCATAAGTTTTTTCATCATGCATAGCTTGTAGATGGGACCAATGGAGCTCTAATTAATCCCTTTGTTCTATATGGAATAGATGATAGTGATCCCCCTTCTCTCTTCACTTGGGTTTCTTTTAATCAAATCTATTTTTGGGGTTTCCTCGCCTTCATTGTTTAGGTGATTAGATAACTATTGTTTATTTTTATTGTTTCCCCTACTTGGATTTTTTTGGAGTTCTACAAGGTATGTACATACTCACCCCTTCATGGGAATTTCACACACATATTATATCTTAAACAGTCAATAGATAGGTTGGAGATGACTCAGGTAGACCCATTATTGGAGGATTATAGCTGTACATAGAGTATTTTTCCTTGTATGGTGGTTATACTTACATATTGTGAGTCAAGCACCCTTTAATTTTCCCTTTTTCCTGTTGTTGTCAAGTAGGGAACTCATTTCTAGTCGGAATATATTTCTCCAATTTATATCTTTACACTACTGTGATTTTTTTTCTAGAGGTTTTTGCGTGATTTTTTTACACTCTATATGTTCAGTATTTATTTATATCTCCACATTATTGCATGGTGTTGGTTGTGTGTGTGCGTACAAGTAATTAGGCTAAGGTATCCCATTTCAGTATTATGTATACTACATTATTTCCACCAGCCCCAGGCCTATTAGAGGTGGTATTGGGGTGTTACACTAATCTTACTACTAACTAGGTGGACCAAGGTGGTTTAGTTCATGTCACAATAGAATGTTAAAGTGGCAGTTTCAGTGGATCTGGAAAACTATATAAAAACCACACATAATGTTTGTGAAAAACCCGATTACACACTATATAATCAAGAAGAACACACTACATGTTTCTTATATTCTAATTATTCTAGGGGTTATGGTCCAAGTTAAATATTATATGGCATTTATACTATCCTGCATTAAATGTGACACAACATTGGTGACCAAGCTATGTTCTAAGAGCACACGCTCAAGGCCCTAGTTGATCGAACACATCATGTCCCTATAGGGACACACCTTGTGGAGGTACATGATTAGCCAATTTTTTCGAGGGTTGAACTAACCCTATTTATTGGGAAATTACACATGCCATGTTCCCTGAAGCCCATGTCGTTTACTATTCCCTAAATACTCTCCCTTGTGTATCTTCTTCAATGAGACTCAAATTTAGTAATGTTTGTATCCAATATTGAATATAATTCCACATAGGACATGATGGTGGACATTAATTTTACATAATATATATAACATGACGTGACATAACAAAATATTTTCCTCTCGTGACGCATGGCTGATGGATGTTATCAAGTATTGATCATTAGAGAGACGTCGAGGTCAGTACTCCTCTATCAGACCAAGGTGTGGATCCCCCGTACTCTTTATATTGGTAGAGTCAGTACTCCTCCAAATTATAGAGGGAATGGGACCTCTATCTTGGGAATGGTACTCCCATATCATCGAACTCTGGCAAGGATAAAATCCCCATTGGAGATAATTCTCCCTCAATTGTGGTGTGTAGTGGTGAGAAGAGAACCCTCCACTATGATTCTTGTGAGGTTGTGCATGGTGATTAGCACTGGAGATAGGACCATTGGAGCTATAGGTAGACTCATTGATCTTAGGTAGATGTCGACGTTGATACTTCTATCATTTTATGACAGGGGTTTTTAGTTGATCATATCCGATGACGGGTTTTAAATTCATCTTGACTTTTGGGTTGATCTAACTATTATTCTATTTCTTCCCACTTGGTTTTCAGGGAATCATACTGGGTATGTATATAATCACCTCTATATAACATTTTCCCATACATTTCAATTCATCGGCCGTTGAATGAAAAATTAGTGACATATGTGTAACTACTATTAAAGGATAATAAGAGTACATTGAGGTGATGAACATGTTTAGTATTTAGACTCAGATATCTTGTTTTGGTCTCTCTTTAATATATTTTTTACTTACACTTGTTGTTAGATTGATACCTCCTTTATCTGTGTTTGGGTGTGTATTTTTTCCATTACACTTTTTTATAATCTTTCTTAATTTTTTTTCATTTAATAGATGATTTCACATTCATTTGTTACTATATATAGGTTTTCATTTTAATTTAAATATGCACAATTTCAAAGAGATAGGTGTGTATGTTTGTGTATAGATACTTCTGGTTATAGCCTCCCATTTTAGTAATATACCTTATCAGTAGTAGTTGCAATCCCGTGGTCCATTTAAGGTGGGATTAAGGTGTCACTCTAAGATTACTATAAGCTAAAGAGGGTCCATGGTGGGTCGATTCATCATAAGTGGGGTATTATAAAATTGGGGGATGCACTAACCATGGGCACTTGGAAGAAAAATGAGGTTTGATAAGTAATTATGTGGTGTACCTCACTCTCTCAGGTGTCTTTAATAGTCACAAACACAAAATTGTGTTGCTAACATTTTGATTTGATGAATTTTAGTTTTTATATTTTAAAAATAATACAATGATGTTTTCAAACCAAATATAGGGATTAAGAGGATAATAGAGGACATTTCATTGCCCATTGCCTATAGGTACCTATGACAACTTGGTGGACCACAGTAGATAGTTGGTGGAATCTAGACAGAACACCAGTTATATCAAGGTTTCATCAATGAGATGGAGTATGTTGGATAGAACACATGTTATTTTCAAGTACCATCAGCTAGCTGGTAACACCATCCAGTTATTTAGTGGTCTCCAAACCAACTCAAAAACTAGTAATTTGTGGAGGGTACCTATAACGACCCATACCATATATACATTGATCTAAATTCAAAATTTATGTATATTAACTCCAAAATATAATAAATCCATGATATGACGGTATAGGTACAGTGTCTTTGGAAACTGGGACACATAAACTACTGGTTCATAAAACATCCAAATTATATCCTGCTTATTTCTTCCTAACTAGACTCCTTTTTGACATATATTACTTAATAATCTTCTTCATGACCTAGGGAAAAGAAACATATAAATTTCTAATATCAAATTTTCAGTATAGGTAAATAAGATAGTTAACAATCATATCATAGTCATAGGACATAAAAACATATAAATTGAAAATCTTATCTTATATATTAAAAAATCATGATATCATGTCTAGGGATAAATCATAAATGATTAGTGTAATCCCAAATGACTTAATATAAGAAATGAAATTTTGTGTCATGCACATAATAATAGAAAATCATTTCATATTAGTCAAGGATCATTTCCAGGACCATCATAGCAAACAAAGTCCATTACTGAACTATGTCCACTCCTTGTTCCAGCCATGTATTACTAAAATAGATTTACTTTTCATTCTAGTAATGTCTATCTCATGAGATATAAATATTTACTTAATTCATTGGTGGGAGATATAGGTCTCAGACATCTCATAATTAAATCATTCTTACATGTTCTAGAAAAACATACATCATTCATCATAGCATAACATAAGGAACAAAATGGGTTTCTTAAACATCAATCCATCATAATCAATATAAAATAAATGGATTTCACAAAAATAATTCCACCATAATCACAATAAAATAATAGTAATAATAAGTTTATAAACATAAACCTATTTAAATTTTTTCATCTTATATGGAAAATAATTTTGATAAAACACATGAAGTTAATTCTTGAAGAAAATATCCTTTATTCTTAAAAAATGTTTCTTCTGAAAAAATTCCAAGAAATATTTAAAGAAAGAATGTAATTGAAAATAAAATTGAAATATTGTATATTAATCTTCATGAAAATAAGGAATTATTAATGTGTAATAATATTTTCATGTCATATCAGCTAAAAAACATTCTCCTTGTACTTTTGTTGGAAATGTCAAAAAGCACCTCATATCAAAAACAACAAAAGATTCATTTCATACCATTTAATAAAAACTCAACAATGGGTAAAATTGAATTTAAAAAAATTTATAAGAATATAAATAATATTAATTATTTCTAAAACATGTATGTGGATGATAAATACACCCATGTTAATACTTATAAATAATCTTTGATAATAATGAGATTGTGAAATTATTCCATACCTTAGGTCCAATTTCTTTTGTATGAATCCAAACCCCCTGTATAATGATTTAAATGATGTAATTGACATATTTCTAAATCATATTAATTTTTATGTGTCACATTAATTAATATGATACCATATATGATCATATTAACATTTTTTGTTAATAATATTTCATTATAATGTGTCATTCGGATATTAACGGCTTTATGTTCTTATGGATGTTTTGTCGAATAAGGTATTATTATACTTATTAGGTAATAATTATATCATTAAAAAATTATATTAAAATAATACATAAAATATTTAATAATTATGTATATTTATATAACCGTTCTTTAATGAAAATCATGTAGAATGAATCACATCGTATCATGGAGATAGTAGGTCGTACGTACGCACGAGTGACGATATCATTCCTAAATTTGATTAATGGTAATGGATTGGATAGTGTATAATATTTCAGAAAAATATAATTATATAATAATAATATATAGTTATTAGTTCCATCATTATACCCATCCAAGTACGGTGGTGGTGAAAAACATATGACACCACATCGTGGTGATTGTAAACCTTACGTACGCAAGTGTTGTGATTTGGCTTTTCATAGGATGGATAGAAGGTGGAAGATAGTTGTTTAATAATTATAATAACATCTATGTATATAAGTGATACTGTATTTATTACTTTATAATGAAACAAAATATGAAGAGGATGTAGAAGAAGAAAGAAATTTGAGAAAATCAGAAGAGGAGATAACCTATTCTTCCACAAGCTTCCTCTAAATCTCCTCTTAGAGAACTAGATTTAGTCATTAAAGAAGAATTGAACCTATAGAATGATACTAGGGAAGTTGATAGGGAGAAATATCAGGAGATGGATAATCTTAAAGGCTCAAAATAAAGTGATTAGATGAGGGAGGAGGTTCCCTTTTGTAATTGAGGGGAGGGAACTTTTGGAAACTCCATAATTAATAATTTATAATAAAATGAAACCCTACATAAAAACCACAAAAATGTACCAATCTCGAAGATGAGATGAGATAGGGTTTGAATCTCTTCAACCAATAAATTTTTTGACAAGTATTTCTGTCAATTTAAACCTTATATTTTTAATTAACACTTAGTTATTCTATTTAATTTTTAACAAGGGTAACAAATAATTTAATATTAAAATGGTAAAATAATTTCTTATTTAATGTAAAATAGACAATAAATCAATAAATTAGAACATTTTATACAATATCATAATAATTATATATTTTAAATAAATGTTTTATGATTTTAAAATAATTTAATAAAATAATATTTTGATAAATAATCAATATTGTTAATTTTGACACAATTCAATTTATTGTTTTTTAAAAATATTAATATAACAAGTCAACTTCGAACAAATTTTTTTATTATATTCCCAATAGGTAATGGTCATCTTAAAAATTCATTATAAATATTCATCATCCCAAATTATTTTTATTTTAACATTGTTTTTAACTTTTATTTTTTTATCTCTATTAATAAAATAATCACTACATCAATTTTGTGTAATTATTTAATATACTTATTTTTAAATGAAAAATAAAAATAAAATACTATGATCAATATAAATATATTATATTTCATAATAGTATTTTTATTCGAATTAAATTCTGTAAAATCGAACATTTAAAATGTTATATTTATTAAATTATGATGTTGAAAGCATTAACATCACTTTAACTAAAATAATATAAGGTTTATAATCCCTTCTATAAATCTCCAAATGGACAATAACAGAACCCTTGGATGATTATCGTCGACGTATACATGACCAATAAGATTTTTTCAAGTGATTGGGTATTTTAATGGGTATTATTATTTTAATAAAAACAATAATATTTCTTTTTCATCAATTAAATAATATCTTCATCATTATTTTATAATATATTAAGGTAATTATGTATTTTCTAAAAATTAAAAATAAATTTCCATGATAAAAAAAACATTTTATATGTAAAATTAGTATTTATAATCTAATTTATCTTATATATAACCTTAAATAAAAAATTATTTAGTTATTAATAATTGAGTGAGATATATTTAACATTTCATGAAATAATTTAAATTAAATGTCTTAATCTCATCCAATTGGATTCAAATAGATACCATTTTGACCCAATTATCATTTAGGTCAAAAAAACTCATAAAATAATATTAATACAAGTGTTAGAGTAATTTTATTATAGTATTCTTACCCTCAATTACATGATTTACCCTTTTAACATATTCATTAAAATTACCAAAGTTACTATTCATAATTTCCAAAAATAAAAAAAAAAATTTACAAAATTTGGACCTACTGATTCCAAATATGTAATCCATTCTTACTAATTCAAAACAAAAAAAAGTTTATGTACGTAATTAAAAATTATTTTTGTTGATGGAAAGAGGGAATGAGTTTTAAAAGTTAAAACATTGCAAAAGATTGAAATGTTTTTTACATCTGAAATCTTGGTAAAATTAATAAAAATTATATAATTTATATTGAATAATAAAAATATATTGTATTTATACTTTAAAAATTTATATTATAATTTAACTATATAAATTATTTTGATGGAAAAAGTTTTTTTTCAATTAAAATTTTGTATATTTTTACTATTCATCAAAATTTGGATGTTATCAAAAAAATACTAAATTTTCATCCAAAGTAAATTTTTATATTCTTATACTAAATAAAATTTCTACATTTTCATATAAAAAATATTAATGTGTCAGAATATTACTTTAAAAGGGGTTCTCCATTAAAATGCAGAAAATTACCCTCTTGAAAAATATAGGGTTTTTTACATCAAATCGGGTTTATTCATACTCAATGAATAAAATATCAATTGGATTAATATAAGAAATATTTATTTAGGTATATAAAATATATATTTAATTAATTTCATTTTCGAATAGTAATTCACAAAAATATTCAAATATATAATTGATTTAAATTTTTGTACATTTTCATAAGTTAGTTATATTTATTCCTCCTAACCTAACGACTAGTTTATAATGGTTCTTTTATATTAAGTGATTCTTGTAGGATTTTTAAACTCATTATTGCAAGAAACACAAGCTACTTATTACAAATTTTATTGATATAATATTTTATTAAAACATCCAGGTATTAAATTTACCCCCCTGAAACTGAATTTTGCCCTCAATGTTTTTCACATGGATACAAAAATATGAGGAAATATCTCCCTCATCATATACTCAAGTTCCCACGTAGCATTCTCAAATTGGTGGTTCTTCCAAAAAACATTAACCAAGTGAGTGGTCTTGCTTTGTGGAACTTTTTTTCTACAATCCATAATCTCTATCGGTTGTTCTTCGTAAGAAAGATGTTGCTCCAGCAGAATGACTTTTGAGTTTAGTACATGTGAAGGATCAGGTATGTAATTTTATTGGAGAGATTCATGGAAGACATCATGATCTTGATAGAGAATTAGTGGAAGTTCCAATCGATATGCTAACTTCCAAAAATGATCCATAATTTCAAAAGGAACGATATAACTTGGGCTCACGTTGCCCTTATTTCCAAATCCCAATACTCTCTTACAGGGAGATATTCGTAGAAAACCCTTTTCACCCATATTAAAATCATGTTATTTTCGTTGGTTGTCAGCAAAAAGTTTTTTCTAACTCTATGATGATCTTATGTGTTGTTGAATAGATCTCACCTTTTCTGCCATTTCTTCAACAAGATCAACTCCTTATACCTTTCTTTCCCAAACTTCATCCTAGTAATTTGAAGTTACATACTTATTTCCATAGAGGGGTTCATAAGGATCCATATGAATAGTAGAGTGAAATATATTTTTATATGAAAATACTATCAAATGTAGGTTTTGATCACAATAATCTTTGAAATCCATAGAGCAATCTCTCAATATGTCTTCTAGAGTTAGAATTTTCCTCTCAGACTAACCATCTATCTGAGGAGGATAAGAAATATAGAAAATTAACACTGTATCTAGAGCCTAATAAATACTTCTCTAGAACATTAAGGTAGACCTTAAACCCAATCAGATATGATGGAAAATAGTACTCCATGCATTCTTACAACTACCTTTACATATATCCTGGAAAGTTGATCAAGATAAAAATCATCTCTATTAGTAATGAAGTGTGCTGAATTCATCAGGCGACCAACTATAACCCATATATCATTATGGCCTTTATATGTTTTGGGATGTCCGATGGGAAAGTCCATAGTGATCTTTTCCCATTTCCATTCTGGTATGGTATATGGTTGTAAAATCCCTTTATACTTCTGTCTGTCAGCCTTAACATTCTAAAAAACCAAGCACTGAGAGACATATTCAGAAGCAACTCTTTTCATGCCATCTAACTAGAAATACTCTTTTAGGTCCATGTACATATTTTCGCTTCTAGGGAGAATATAAAAAGAATAAATATGAGCCTCATCTGATATCTCCATCATTAATTTGGGTATGGGAGAAACAGAAACCCAGTTTAGGAACATTATTATTCCATAATAATCAAGGTTGAAGTCTGGAATATTTCTCACCTTCTTTCATAACTCTATATCTTCCTTCTGTGCCTCCTAAATATTCACTTATATAGATAGTTGAACATTTATTTGATAAATATGTGATTTCTCTTATGTAAAATTTCAAGATCCACCCTTTGTAAATCTAAAAATATTGGATCCTTTATGATCCTCATCATGGATAGGATAGCATGGTCCTTTAGACTCAAAAAGTTTTCCACCTAGTTTTCATTCCCTAGGTGGTAATGTATTGAGAAGTTGTAATCATTAATCACATCCAACCATCTTATTTGATTCATATTCAACTCCTTGTATGTGAAAATATACTATAAATTCTTATAATCTATATAAATATCACACCTTTTAACGTAAAGATTATGCCTCTATATCTTTATTGATAATATTTCCATAGATAACTCCAAATCATGAGTTGGGTAACTTTTCTAATGAATTTTTAATTGTTGTGGGCATAATATATCACCATATCATTTCCCATGAGAATAAATCCTACCACATTTATTGATGCATAACTATAGATCACAATCCTTTCTCCACTACTAGCTAGTGTGAGAACTAGTTCACTAGAAAATCTTCTTTATGGCTCTTTGAAATTCTCTTCACATTCTTCCGTCCACACGAACTTAACTCCTTTTCAAAAGAACATGGTAATTGGGTTATATAATAGTGAAAAATATTTCATAGAACGTTATTAATATCCATCAAAACCAAGAAATCTTTTTATCTTAGTTACCATTTCTAGTCTCGGAAAACTTTTAATAACATCTATTTTTGCTGGATCCACATATATCCCCTATCTTGAGATTATGTAACCCAAAAATGAATATTTATAAATTCAAAATTTACACATTTTAAATTTTTTATAAAGCTTATACTTTCATAGGGTCTTCATCACGATTCTCAAGTGATATTCACATTATTCCTTAATCTTCGAATATACATGAATTCCATCTGTAAAGACAACCACAAATTGATCAAGATAGTCTTTAAAGACTCTATTCATTATATCAATGAATATATTAGGGGAATTAGTAAGACTAAAAGTCACTACTATAAATTCATAGTGTACATACCTTATATGGAATGTCTTCTTTGGTATATCCTCCTTCTTGGACATTAATTTATGATATCCTGAGTGAAGATCAATCTTGGAAAAATATTGAACATTGTGTAGTTGGTCAAATAAGATATCAATGTGGGTAATAGGATATTTTTTATTTATAGTGATCTTGTTACGTTCTCGATAATTAATGCATAGTCTCGTTGATCCATCTTTTTCTTAAAGAACAGAACATGTACACCCCATGGTGACGCAATAGGGAATATTAATACCTTGGAAAGATTCACTTAGAGTTTCTTCTTCAATTCCTTAAAAAAATTAGGGTTATTCTATAAGGTTTATTTGAAGAAGGAATATCACCTAGTATGAGTTCTATGGAAAACTAAACTTCATTATTTGGTAGAAGAACTAGTAATTCTTTTAGAATGATATCATAAAACTCAGGTACAATAGGTGTATTTTTAATTGTGAGCATCTACCCAACCATTTTAAATATATAACCTTAATTTATACGAATCATGACCCATAAGATAGAATATATTTTCACTAGAAGGTCATACTCATCCTTGCATCGATATATTTTCATATATTGATCTAGAATATGAAATATCCCTTCCCTTCCATAGAAATTGATACGATATTCATATAGAGAAATCCAATCCATGCCAAGAATAAAAAAATTACTGTATAAGAAGGATCACATGATTTGATGAAAGAACTTTCCCAAAAACTTCAACCATATAAGAGTTATAAACTTTTGATATGGTCGTTGTGCCATTAAGAGTTGTCACAACTAAATAAACATTTTATTATTGAGGTAATATAGATCTAACCTTAGAAAATTATTTATAAATAAAATAGTGGGTGGATCCATAATAAAATAAAATAATTTCTACTTTAGAGTGCATTTTATGTGTACCTTTCACCAATTCATTATTGTACTCAACATCACAGATAGTGATCGCAAGTGAGTAAGCATTACCTGAGAATAATCATATGAGAACATGATCATTACAACTGAAAAGAATACCATTCATATAAAATATCATAATCATGATTCATGACATAAATATTGGAATTTCATAATACATGAGTCATAAGAGAATAAAATATCATGATCCATAAGATCATAATACACGGAATTTGTGGAATACATATAAGTATAGAAAATAATTTCAATATTTGTCATGGCTCTCTTCCAAGACCATAATATTGGGAAATGTTCTTTATTTGTCTTTGGCCGTAAGAGTTTGTTGATGTCAATCATAATCAATAACCCTTGTATTAGGGAATTTATTAGTATAATTATCCATTCCTTTCACTTGTAGCACTGAAGTGAAGGAGGAGCATTTTGTGTAGTCGTTTCTCTACTAGCATCATTAGACATCATTTTCACAACACATCGGAATTCAACTGCCTAATGACCTTATTTTCCACACTCAAAATATTTACTAGTCCCTTTAAGACAATTTTATCCATTTTTCTTTCTACACTTTGAGCGTAAGGGAAAACTCATCTTATTTTTAATGTAGTCTTTATATTTTCCCTTGAATTCCATATTTCTCTTCTTTTCAAACCCATAGGATTCATGGGTCACTCCAATCATCATATAAACCTTGATATCACATCGAACAATTTCCTTATAGCTATTAAAGTATCTTATGGATAATTCCCTTCAGAGACTTGTTTTAAACCACTAAGGAATTGATCAATTTTATTCTTTGGTTGGATAATAATTACAGAATCATACCATGAAAGACTTGTAAAAATTTCTTCATAGGTACCAACGAATTCATCATCCTTTGTCTTAAGTTCAAGGAACTCCTTCTCCATCTTTGTTCAAATAATATGAGGAAAGTACATATTGAAAAAAAAATATTTTCTTGAACTTTTCCCATTCCATGGATTCATTTTCATCTCTTTGCCTTTTATTCTTTATAAGGTTCCATAGTTGATAATATTCATCTTCCAAACAATATATTGATAAGATGATTTTATCATTTTCAGAATATTGGAGAACTGAAAATATCTTTTTATTGGTATTTTTCCACTATTCAGCCACTAATGAATCAAAAGACCCACAGAATGATGGTAGATGCTACCTCATGACGGACTCAACAGAATTTTGTTCCATCCATTGATCGTTAGGAAGTCCTACATGATTCATAGCTTGGGAAAGTGTTGTGATAATTGCTACAAGATATTTCATTCCATGTCCCGTATCATTTGGTTGATCAGGAGGACAATCATTACATTTCCCATCACATTTAGCATTAATGTTGTTCTTTCGGGTTCCATCCATTGACTAAAACAAAGAAGCATAATGTTAAAAACACTAATAATAATGGTAAAACCGCACAATCAATTAAAAATTTCTATTTAGGAATCTATAGGTTTTATAATAGGTTATTCATGATCATTAGTAAAACACAAATATTGTAACATATTCTTAAACATATCCTTCGGGTTCTTACTAAGGCTTTCTCATCCTAATTTCCAAAGTCTAACTATGCCTTTCCTCTGATACCAACTATAACAAAACATAATTTACATATTTTAATATTACTAAATAATTGATGAATATTCATTCCAAAATAAAATATAGTCATGGAAGGACCTTGTATGTATACACTATAGTATCTTTAGAAATTGGGAAATATAAACAACCGGTTCATAAAAAATCTACATTATATCTCTCTTATTTATTCATAACTAGATTAATTTTTGATATATATTACTTAATAAATTTTTTCATGTCATGGGGAAAATAAATATATGAAGTGATGATATAAAAGGAATAGTAAGGATAAACAGAGGAGATATAAATCATATCGTAATCATAAGGCATAAAAACATAACATTTAAAAATCTTATCCAGCATTTTAAAATATCATGATATCATGTCAAGAGATAAATCATAAAAGTTCAACTTAATCCCAAAATTCATAACAGAAGACATGAATTTTTTTGGTATACACATAAGAATAGGAAATAATTTCATATTATTCAAGGCTCATTTCCAAGATCATTATAGCAGACAAAGTCCATTACTGAATCAAGTTCACTCGTCGTTCTAGCCCTGCATTACTAAACCTGATTTACTTTTCATTTGAGGTCTACCTATCAAATGAGATTAAATATTTAGCCAAAGAAGTTTAGGTAGATATTTATCTCTCCCATATCATAATGAAATAATTCAATCATGTTCCACAAAAACATAAATCATTCATTATAGCCGAACTCAAGAAAAAAATGGGTTTCATTAACATCAATCCATCATAATCCATATAAAATAAATGGATTTCATAAAAATATTTCTATCATAAACCCAATAAATTAATTGTAATAATATAGATAGAAACATAACTATATTTGAAGAATGTAATATTATATGGAAAATAGTTTTGATAAAGGACATGAAATTAATTCTTGAAGAAAATATTCTTTCTTCTTCAATAATGTTTTCATTTATCAAAATTCCACACAATTTAAAAAGAAAAGAATTTAATTAAAAATACACTTGAAATATTGTAAATTAACACTCATGAAAATAATAATTTATGAAAGCGTAATAATGTATTCATTCCATTTATTTTAAAAAACATTCTCATCGTACTTTTGTCGAAAAATTCAAAAAAAACAACTCGCACTGAAAATGACAAAAAATTCCTTTCAAAGAATTTAATAAAAATTCAGAAATGGGTAAAATTAACTTTAAAAAATTTTATAAGAATATAAATAATTATAAATATTTAGTAAATATGGATGTGTATGATAAATATACCCCTTTAATTACTTTTTTATTAATAATCTTTGATAAAAATGAGATTGTGAAATTATCCCATACCATAGCTCTGATTTCCTTTGTATGTATCAAAACCTCATGTATAATGATTTAAATTATTTCATTGACTTATTTTAGATTCATAATAATTTTTTTGTGTCATATTCATTTTTATGTTATCATATATGATCATATTATCATCTGTTTGTTAATAACATTTCATTGTAACTCGTTATTCGAATATTAATCACTTTATGTTTTTATGCATTTTTTTTCGAATAAGTTATTGTTATCCTTATTAGTTCATATTTATATCATTAAAAAATATATTAACATAATATATACCATATTTATTCATTATTTACATTTCTAGAATCATTCTTTAATGAAGATTATGTAGGATGAATTACATCATAACGTTGGGACGATAGGTCTGACTTATACACGAGCGACTATATATTTCCTAAATTTATTGAATGTTATTTAATTTGATCATGTATACTATTTAAAATTAATATCATGTTATAATAATAATAAATAATTATTACTTCCATAATTATACCAATCCATGTAATATGGTGGGGAAAAATATATTACACCACATCATGTAGACGGTATGTTATACGTACGCACACGTGGTGATTTTGGTTTTCGTAAGATGGATAAAAGGTAGAATATGGTTGTTTAATAATTGTAATAACAAATTTTTATATAATTAATACGATATTTATTACTTTATAATGAAACAACGTATGAATAGGAAGGATTAGAAGAAATAATTTTGAAAGAATTGGTACAAAAGATTAACTCTTCTTCGACCTGGTTCCTCTAAATATCCTCTTCGATCACTAGATTTGGTCATTAAAGAAGAAGATAACCTCTATAATATTACAAGGGAAGTTGATAAGGTAAAAGGGAATGGGATGGATGATATTTAAGGCTCAAAGTGAAGTGATAAGATAAGGGAGGAGGTTCCCTTTTATAATTGAGGTGAGGGGCACTTTTGGAATCTCCATATTTAATAATTTATAGTAAAATAAAAACCTACACTAAAACATCCAAAATGTCCAAATTTATAGAATCAGATGAAATAAGGTTTCAATCCCATCAACTTATATATTTTTAACATGTATTTATGTCAATTTAAACCATATCTTTTTAATTAACACTTAGGTATTCTATTTAATTTTTATCTAGGGTAACAAATAATTTAATAGTAAAATGGTTTATTATTCACTTATTTAGTGTAAAATATACCAAAAATGAAAAACATAGAACGTTTTATACCATATCATAATTATTATATATATTTTTAATAAATTTTATGGTTTTTAAATAATTTAATAAACATTATTTTGACAAATAATCAATAGTGCCGATTTAGAAACTATTCAATTCATTGATTTTTAAAAATATTAAGAAAAAAAGTTAACTTCGAAAAAACTTATTTATTTTATTTATAATAGGTAACTGAAATCTATAAAATTATTTATAAATATTAATTATCCCAGATTATATTTATTTTAACATTATTTTTATCATTTGTTTATTATCTCTATTAATAAAATAATCACTGAATAAAATTTGTATAATTATTTAATATACTAATTTTTGAATAAAAATTAAAAATCAAATATTATGATGAATATAAATCTATTATATTTCAGAATAATATTTTTAGAAGAATTTATATTCTTGAAATTAATTATTTAAAATATTATACTTATTAAATTACAAAGGTTAAATTTTTAACATCCCTTTAAATAAAATAATATAAGTTTCATGATCCCATTTATAAGGCTCCAAATGGTCAAAAATGAGACCTTTGAATGATTGTGTTTGAGATATACTCTACCAAAAATATTTTTCAAGTGTTTGGGTATTTTAATGGGTATTATTATTTTAATAAAAACAATATTATTGAATTTTCATCATTTAAATAATGTATGTATGATTAATGTATAAGATATTAAGGTAATTATTTAATTCCTAAAAATTAAAAATAAATTACCATGATAAAGAAAATAATTTTATATTTCAAAAGATCATTTATAATCTAATTTATCTTTTGTAGATCCTTATTTAAAAATTATTTAGTTATTAAATTTTGAATGAGATATATTTAACTTTTCATTAAATAAAATAAATTAAATGCTATAATATCATCCAATTAGACTCAAATGGATACCATTTCGAGAAAAGTATTATTTTGGTAAAAAAAACACTCATAAAATTATATTAATATAGGTTTTAGGGTAATTTTATAATAGTATTCTTACCCTTAATTACATGATTTCCCCTTTTACCATATTAATAAAAATTATCAAAGTTACTAATCATAATTCCCAAAAATAAAATAGAGATATTTACATAATTTGAACCTAATTAATCCAAATATGATTCCATTTTTCAAAACTAAAAACATATAAGTTTCATGAATTGATTTAAAATCATTCTCATTGTCAGAAAGAGGGAATGAGTTTTAAAATTTAAAACATTGCATGAAATTGAAATGTTTTTTTACATCTAAATTCATTGTAAAATTAGTGATAGTGAATTATATTTTTTGTAACAATAAAAATATATTATAATTTTACTTTAAAAACATTAAATATTATAATTAAACTGTATAAATTATTTTGATGAGAAATTTTATTTTCAATTAAAATTTAATGTATTTTTCACTATTCATCAAAATTTTTAAGTTATCAGAAAAAAATTAAAATTTTATCCAAAGTAAATTTTTATATTCTGATACCAAATAACTTGTTTATCCTATCATATATACATTATTAAAATTTCAAAATCTTAATTTAAATGGGGTTTTCTATTAAAAGGTGGAAAATTACCCTTCTGAAAATATAGATTTTTATACAACAAATAGGGTTTATTCATACTCTATGACAAAAATATCTTTTGGATGAATATCAAAAAAAAATTTAAGTATATAAAATATATATTACATTAATTTCATTTACTAATAGTACTTCACATAAATTTACAAATATATAATTGATTTATATTTTTTATACATTTTCATTAGTTAGTTATATTTATTCCCACATTCAAAATGGCTAGGTTAAAATTGTAATTTTATAATAATGGTGTCTCATGGTTCATTTAAAAAAACTAATAGCATGAAATTAAATCTATTAAATAAAATTTATTTTGACAAAATGTTTCATTAAAAGTTCTGGGTGTTACAGTTACTCCAACCTTAATTTGATCTCTAACAACTCTCTACAACTCTCAAGAGCTCTAATGTCTTATTAATGACTTTAGAGGCTATAAATACACCTTCTAGGACCCTTATATATAACCATTTACATTTAATATAATATTAGATCTCTATTGTATCAATTTTATCCATTATCTTTTTCTATCTTACAATTTTCTATCTTCCTACCATATCTACTTATTATATTCTTAATAGACGCTTTAGAGTGTCATTAAAGAGGATTGAATATAGCAGGTCACTTCTTTTTATTTTCATGGGTTCTCACTACCATTTAGTGCGAGTTAGTTTACTTATCAAAACTGTAAGTGAAGTAAATTGGGTTCTCACTACCATTAAGTGTGATGGGTTTGGTTCACAGTACCATTAAAATTGTGGGGATTGGTTTTATAATTTTATAGTCTAAAAGGATAGAATTTTAAACGGTTTTCTTGAAAAAACCACAAAAAAGATTTTACTTCATGTAAAAGAGTTTCTTTCTCTCCAATTCTCTTTTTTATTTAATATTTCTATTGTTCTTTAACACTCATATTTTAGTTTATGACATTAATTGTTTTAATTTCATCTAGTTAGGATTGAACTTATAAAATTATTTTAAATTAAATTCACTCCCCCTATTTCCATCATTATATGAACCAAAAATTATTATCATATCCTCCCTAGATTAGAAAACCATAACAAGTTTCAAGGAATAATCATTTAATGATGTCCTCAGACTAAAATGACCAAGGTGATTTTGAAGGACACTCTATGAGAAGAACCCCTTATTGTGATGGAACTAATTATGTTTATTAGAAAACAAGGATTTCTACATTTCATAGAAGTATTAGTTATCATGTTATTAAAATATTTATTAATGGTTATATATGTACTTAAGAAAGATAGTAAAAATCTAACCCCAATGATATAACTAGTTTTGAGCATGATTATAAAACCTTGAATGATCTATATTGATGGTTCTATAGGAATGAATTTAATATAATATCCAATTGTAAAACTACTCATTAAATAAGGAAATTTCAGGAAGTTACTCATGTGGGTAATAATAAAGTAAAGGATACAATGATTTATATGTATCACTAATATTTTCAATTCTTCAGTACGAATCATAATGAGTCTTTAACTAAAATGTTAACCCATTTCACTGATATTTTTAATATAAGGAAGTCTTTATGTGATAAAATTATGATAGAGATACTAGTGAAGAGGATGCTTTGGATCATTCCTAGTTTTTTGGGAATCCAAAGTTAGATTAATATAAGAAGTATATGACATAAATAATATATTGTTAGAAGAACGCATTGGTTCACTCATGAACAAAGAGATAACAATGAGGAAGAAAGCAGAGAAGGAATTCAAAAGAGTAAAGGAGAAGAATATCATCACTGTCAAATAAAATATTGATGATACATCTCTAATATATGGTGATATTTCTCATCTTTTCAAGAATATGAACAATTTATTGAAGAAGAAAAAGTTATTCCATCTTGAAAAATAAAATAAGAAACAAACAAAACCATATGTAAAATGATATGAGAACAACAAAAAGGAAAAGATAAATTTAGATTTAACCACTCTCAAAAAATTAAAATGAGAAGATGGAAAGAAATAAGGAATTTAAGGTGTCAAATTGGAGAATTGGCGATGACTTCCTCTCCTAATAGGACACAAATTATGGAAGATACATCTTTCATAAGGCCAACATTGAGTAAATCAAGTGGTGAATTATTCTTCTTCAAATATATCTTCTAGTCATTTAATATATGAAAATATAAGTTATGATAGATATCAATTACCAGAAGGTTCTTGTGAAATTACCTCAAAATTAAAAGATCATAAAAGGAAATAAAATTTCATTTTTTAAAGATAAAATTACCAAGTAAAAGGAGAAACTAAATGATGTAAATGAAAATTCTAGGGATTTTATTTCAAATAACAATGACGATAAAGAAATAAAATCTAAGTAGTTATTAGCAGAAAAAATTAAATCATGGAAAACTAATTAAATAAATATTAAACTAAAAGTGTTAGCTTAATAGATCAATCCAACATTAGATAATTATAAAATTAAATTTAATACCTTATGGAATATCTTGAAAATTACACCCAAATTGAGAAAAAATTGAATTTATTTTTGGATTCCCAACAACATGGGGAAGGTACATATGGGCATGGACAATATAATCAAGAAATATCCTATAGTAGTATTTAAAAATTATTTTTTTATTTTGTAACTCCAAATATAAATTTGTTAATTATTATGAAAATATTAGAAACTTGATTAATGAGTGTTATTTCAAAAATTTATGATTTGGTAGAACAACAATTATTCTTCTTTCTTAAAATATTACTTTTTGAAAATTATTTTCAAAACTGATTTGGATTCCTATGTCTGTTTTATATAATGTTAGAAGACCCAAATTTTTCATACCAAAAGCTTTAGTCCCTTGAATATTTTATAAAAAAACATATCAAGAGGAAATCCCAAGGATTTACATCATACATGTAAAGTGGGTGATCAATCCATTTATATGGTTACTACACCAAATTCAACAACCTCAAGAGGTTTTATTGAGTGCGTGTAAGTTATGGGGATAACTCAAGGAGTAATTCATTGATATTAGTACCATCAGTTTTTAAAATTCAACATTTATTAAGGATATTTTATATTTTAGTGTTTTAAAACATAATTTTTTTTTTGAATTAGTCAATTCTGTTATAGTAGTTTTAATGTTTCATTTGAAAATGAAATTTTCAAATATTTTCATTCCTATAGAGATATTTTTTTTCCACTTGTAAATTTCAAAATATTAATGTTATTAGTTTTAAATACCTTATAATCTTAAATGTTAAATTTTTGAGTGCACAATATAGTGAGTCATGGCTATGGAATAAAATCCTTTGTCATTTTAACATATACTCAGTGGAGAAACATAACTGGAAACAAATAATGTGATATTTACCAAAATTTCATTTCCAAAATGATATTGTGTATAAACCATGTCAACATGGTAAAAAACACAAGTCATTCGTTAAATTTAAAAATGATGTTTCAACCTATAATTCCCTCAATCATAAACACATGTACTCCTTTTTGGACTAACACAAGTAGAAATTATTGGAGTTAAATCATATATATTTGTAATTATCAATGAATATATAATAATTACATGGTTTAATTTCTTATCACACAAAATTTAGGATTCTAAATTCGTAATTAAATATATCAAGAAGATAAAAAATTAAAATGTGTATATGAACGTCTCCCTTCAATGTGATCATATGGAGAATTTTAAAATAAGGATTTTAATTATTTTTATATTTCACAAGGCTACCACCATTCCTTTTTCCCTCCCAGAACACCTCAAAATTTAAGGTATTTTAAAGAAAATATTGATATCTTGATGAATTTTCTCAAATTATCATTAATTAATATAAGATCCCTCGATATTTTTGGGCTAAAGAAGACAATATCGTGTGTTATACTTTTAATTGTGTAGTCATAAGACTCATTTTTAAAGGGACCCATTGTGATATTTAAAAAGGTAAATTTCTTAAATTTGGATCTTTTAAGGTGTTTGGATGTAAATGTTTTATTATTAAAACCAAATATTATATAGGATAATTTAACACTAAATCCTATAAACTCAAGAAAATTATACTAGATTATCAATAAAAGGTCTCAGATCATCAATGGTTAAATTTACATCATATTTGATGAGAACCTTTACAAAAATCATCCTCAATTTGAAAAATTTGTGGTATACCAAGATAATTTATCCATAAATGAACCTCAACCACCTACAGAAATTGAATTTTAAAAATAACCTAAACCTTTACCCAAGGAATGGGTCAAATCTAAAGACCATTATATTGAGAATTTTATTAGATATTTTCTAGTTAGTACTCATACTAAGAGATCTATTTTAAATGAAATAGAACATAATAATTTTTTATAACAAATAGAGACCCAAAATCTTGATGATGTTATTAATAATGAAAATTGGGTTCTTTACAATCAAGTGAAATTAAATGAATTTACCTAGAAAAAAATTTGGACTCTTTTGGAAAGACCCAATGATCATACGATTATTGGAACCAAATGTGAATTTAGAAATAAATTAGAAGATAAAGGTAATATCACCTATAACAAGACCTAGTTTTTATCTAAATAATATAATAAAGAGGATTGGATTGACTATTGGGAGACCTTTTCCATAGTTTATAGACTAAAATATATTAGAATATTTTTTCTAGTTTCCTCTCATTTAAATTTTAATAATTTTCAAATGGGTGTTAAATGTGTTATTACCTAACCCTATACATCACATAATCTAGTATAATTAAACTAGAATTCATGTTATTTTATTCCAAAGGATATTTTGGAGTTATAGATTTAGAGAGTTAGGTTATAGATCTTTTACAAAAAACACAAATGTATAAAGTATGTTAAATTATAAATCACTATACATATTTTTCACAATATAAAACTTTTAAAATAAACATGATTTTTTTCAAATATAATCTTAAAAACCTTCAACTTCACTACTTATTATACCTAATCCATATTTAAACACTGTGAATTTTTTTAAATATTTGGAGAGCACAAAAACATTAGTAAGGGGCATAAAAAATGAAACCCATTAGTCCAGTGAAAAACATGAAAACACATGAAAAATATTTTCTTAAAAAAAATCCTTAAAATCCAAAAATTGAATCATTTTTCCATTAAAAAAGATCAATATCTTACCTTTTGAAATCAAATGATTCCAATGAGAACACATTAGAAAGAATAAAAAAGTCATGTAGATGACTTGGTACATCATCTCCATAGATACCTTATATAACCCATATATGAACCCTTACAAATTTGAAGAACCATATGGCTGAATTCTAATATAATTTTCTAGAGAACATAATCATGACTCGGTACATTGAAGTGATATATGGGTACACTAATCATATATTCTATAACCGGCACACCAATGAACTATAATTTGGATCAACCATTCATAAATAATTTCCAAGGACCATATCATAAATTACACCTTTTAAAATGATTTAATCCTATGTGAAAAACACTTTATGATATTAAAATTTTTCTTTTCCTTTAAAAACCCATGTATAAAATTTAATAAATTAACACATAATAAAGAAATAATTTTATTTAAAAGGAACTATGAAATATTATAAAGAAACCTTAAAATAATTATTGTTTCATGATGTTAGGAAAATAATCTCATGTCATTTAAGTTAAAAAATACATTCCTTTTGAATTTTGTTTAAAAAGTTTAAAGATGACATTTAAAGAGGGTTTTTAAAAGAATGTCACTTACCTAGAGTTTGATGCATCATGTATGTTATTTATATTATAGAATAATAAAATTATGTAAATTATTTAATTTCTTCAGAACATTTTTCATGTTTATTATTCATTTTATTTAAATTCATACCATGTTATAATAAGTACATTATTATTTAAGTTCATGTCCATTGTTTTGACGATATTAGGTTCATATGTCCAAAATGACTTCGGTAATTTGACTATGGTCATCGGTGAAACTGTTCAATCTTATATAAAATAATATTAATTATATAATAATAATTTTTATACATCAATTTTAATATTAAATCCAACCATTAAATATGGTTATGAAAATTTAACTTCATTACAATCATGGAGATGGTAAGTTATACATTTTCATGACTAACATTTCCATTTTTCAACGATCAATATAGAAATAAATTATGAATAATTTTATATTTATAGAATGATAATAATATCTTAAATATAATATTAATTCTTTAAATATACTTATATATATCATCCATATGATTTTGTGATGAAAAATGAATCACATCACTTCGTGGATGTGGTAGTCTACACGTACACATGAACGATGTTTTTCAATTTTTTAGTGTATAGAATTGTAATTAGGTAAATGATAGATTATATTTTAATAATTTTAAATATAAAATTAATATAATATTTATTAATTGCATCATTGTAATACATCCATGAGATATGGTGATGAAAAATTAATTTCATCGGTTCGCAAAGGAGTATGTGTCAAACACACAAATGATCATTTAATTTCCCATTTTATGGAAGAAGATATGGATATGGGTTATAGAATTAAAATAATGAAAAATAATTACATTTATAATAATGGTGTTATTATTTTTTGAAAGGTTTAATAATATTTAATGGATGTGGAAGAAGAAATAAAATAGAATGACTCCATTAAAAATGATACATATTCTTCGAACAACCTCCTTTGCTTAACACCTTAAGACCACTAAGGTTGGTTCTATGCATATACCAAGATCTATAGACTGATGGTAGAGATTATAATAATGTTTTTGGTTAGGTATTTTTCAAACAAAAGGTTTTATGTGTGAATTATTCAGAATAAGGTGTTCCCTTTTATAAAAGAGGGAAGGGGTAATCATGGAATTTCTCAAAATGTTAAATTAATATAAATTATTATTAAATTAGAAAACGATAAACATTACTTTATTTAGAAAATAAGATTATTATGGGTATAATTACCCTCATATAATAATTGTTGGAAAATTTTAGGTCACATTTTTACCATTATCATTTGGTTTTAACCCCTCATTATACCATTTAAAACTTATTGTGACGAAAAAAAATTTACTCATTGAGGGTCAATATAGTTACTATAAATAGAAAAAAATTCTTATAAATAAAACATGGTTAAAAATAGAAACCATGTAATAGTAAATCAGACTAATATAATATTTCATTAATTTTATATCATTTAATAAAATATTATTTATTATAAAATATCAATAATGTGAATTTTTAGAACTACACATCACGTTGATGTTAATAATATAAAGATAACACTTATAATTCGAAACAATTATTTTAACACATATATAACATTTAAATTAAAAATATAAAAAACTTTTATTGAATTATTTATCACACATTATTTTTATTTTAATATTTCCTATATCATTTATTTAATTTTTGCAATAATTGAATAATTATTGCATCAGCGTTGTGCACTAATTTAAGTTAATTATTTCTTCACTAAAAATTTAAAAAATAATAATGAAGATATATTTTATAGATTTAGGAAATATATTTTTAGTTGAAAATATCATATTTAAATATTTATATTAAAAATATTATATATATTAAAACCACGAGTGTGGCCTGTTTGAAGTTTTGTGAAATAAAATACAATAAATGTCATAATATTATCCAAATAGCCATAAAATTACATATAAACGCATTTTGGATGATTATGGAAATTCTTTATCCATTCAATAAATTCAATTCATGTGTTATGATCATTTTATAATCTTTATAATTTAATTTGTAACCAAAATTAACTAATTTATCTAGACTGTGGTAATAATGTTACTACAGTTAGTATCATTATTGACCAAAAGTAAAAGGGGGATATTTACTAAATTTTGACTCGCTGATTTTAAATATGAAAAACTATTTTCAAAATACAAAACAAAAATGTTTCATAATTTAATTTAAATTCAATCTCGTAAAATTAAACGAAGCGCAGTTTTTTCGGAAAAAAATGTGTTTTTATGTCCAGAAATATACTTATAATAAAATAAGGTGTAAGGATGACTAAAATGTAATTAATTATGTTCAATATAAATAAATATTAATTATGTTACTTTAATATCAAATTCAAATCATAAAGGTACTTTTTAATATAAAAAATAATAGATTTAAAAAAAATTGTATTTTTTCGATTCAAAGAAAAATTAATAATTTTCATATATTCTAAAAAAATAATCATAAAGAAATTTTTAAATTCTGAAAGGGAAAATGAAATTCATTTTCATAGAAAATTTTTCAAAAACATTCATAAATTAATTATAATATTCTCTCATAAATAATTAAGAAAACCCATTATTGAAAAAAAAAATCTATTTTTAAAGATTAAAATAACTTTATTAAAAACTATGAAATTATTTCATACGAATATTTACATTTATATATATTTAGTTGGAAATATATATTTATTTTATAAATAATTTATTCATATTCATACCTACCAATTTAACGACAATGTTATAATGATCATATATAAATATTATTATATTGTTGTTCATTTCAACTCGGTGTTTTTCATCTCGTATGCTATCAAACATAATATTCAATTTTAAAATATCAGGATATTACAGTCTCCCCCCCACCAACCGTTTATAAATTTCATCCTCATAAATTTAACTCAGTATCAGTAACCGGAGGGTTTGAATTTCCAAAATACCATTGTTAAAATCCATCATTATAAAAAGGGTTAATAAAACTTCCACTATAAAAGAGAGAAAGGGAAGTGAAAAGGTCATCTAGAATAGTACATAACTAGGTTTCCATGTTGAAAAACATTTTTTGGAACTAGAAACATGGATATAAGATAATAGTAACTCCCAAGGATTTATAGAGAGTTATAGAGAACATGGTCATGAGAAATTTAACTATCACAAACCCCAAAAACCATGATGGGTTAAAAGGCCATTGATTTAATTGTGAGAAAAGTAAACAGATAAAAAAATTCAATATAGTTTTCCTATATTTGAGGAATTTATTTACTTCCTAGTCTATGAACATAGGGAAATAAAATTACATGATATGTACAGTTTCATCCTTTAAATAAATTTCCACCATAATGTCTTATTTTTTTCCAAACAATGAATAATCATGGTGGAATTTATTTATGGTTGAAGCATTATAATTAATATCTAATAAATAAAATAATCCCCAAAAAGGAAAGAAAAATGTTCCTCCTATCATATGATGTTAACCACAAAAAAATAGCTAGCATGAGATAAAATGATACCAAAAATTAAGAAACCTTGAAATAAATAAAAACTAATTTTAATCTCCAAAATTAAATAGTAATACCCAAATTTCAGCATAGATTATTGAAAAAAAATTATCTTTAAAACTCTTCAAAACGGAGAAGTATTTTATTACATAATCATCCAAGATTATTTTTAACACATATCTCCAAATAACATCAATTGATCTTAAATTATCATATGAAAAATGTGATTTCCCTAATCAAATAATTTCCAAGATATGATAATCATTTCTATAAATAACCTGAATAACCATAAAGACACATTAAAATCATATATTCGTTTGAATGACAATTCAACCATCATTCCTAAAATAAAATCCTATAATATTTTATTCACCTTAATCATATAATTACCTTCAAAATTATAGTGATCTTCTTACAAAATAAAATTAATCACTTAACCAACAAATCAATTTCCAATCCTTGGTTATCTATAAGATAGAACATATGTTCCCAAAATTCAACATAATCATTATTTTTTAAAACATTTTAAAAAAATATGTCATAATTACATGTATATTATTTAGGATAATGGTAATCGATTCACCCTTGTCATCCATTAGTTGTGGGTTCAGACCTCATGGCCTTTCCAGATGTAATAGCATTTCACACAGCCTGTGGGTTTTCCTTTTACTGAAAACTATATTAATATAATTCCAATAACATTCCCAAAAAATTTAATAACCTTCAATTACTTGGAAACCATATATCCTATAAACATTAAAGGCTTCCAACACCTTTTAACATATAACCACCTAAATTAAAGGAATTCATCCTCAAATAACATTTTATATGAAACCTATACTAAAGTTAAGGTTTTTATTTCCATAAATGGATCTCAAAATACTCTTAATCAAGTTACTCATTCACCACTAAAAAATTTAAAGGGTTGGCTAATACTTTTAGGTTAAGATCAACCTTAAATATATAAAATCATTATGGTATCCAAAAATCATAATAATACCTAACATAAAAATATTCTATTATCCAAATTTTTTTAAACCCCATTCTGATATCAACTTTAAGGACATGACAATAAACATCACAAAATATAATATCATTAAACTAAAATTGACATTCTTATATTCTGAATGATCTTTTAGGTTTTTTGTTTTTGAGATTTAGGCCACAAATCGTACATAAAAAATACATTTGAATAAAAAGTAGAAACATCTTAATTAGTATCAATTTTTTTATAAGATAATATTTAAATATAAAACATGATCACTTTTTATTAAAAATCATCAAAACATATAACTTGACTTCTTCTTTCATCTTACCCACCCTTAAACCCTCTAAAAATCATTTTATAAAGTGAGGTGAAAAAAAAGATCATTAAGGGACATAAATTTGATGAAAACATTTATTCCATTGAAAAATATGATAACCCATGATAATATTTTTCTTAAATACACACCCTTTCATTATAAAATGGAATCATTTTTCCATTAAAAACGATCATTATATTATATTTTTAAAATCAAAAAATTTCATGAAAATTATTTAAATCCATAGAAAAAACATATAGAGGACTTAAGAAATCATCATCATAGATCTATTATAGAACCCTTACAATAACCAAAATAAAATAGAATAACCATATGACCAACTTTCAATATAATTTTCCATAGAACAAAATAATTATCCAATACATTGGTAGACTATCAGGGTGAACCCATCACATATGTTATAATGGGATCACCCATGAGATATAATGGGGTTCAGCCACTTGTAAATAATTTCCAAGGACTATATCATGAATAATCTAATTGAAAAATATTTTAGAACTGTGTTCAAAACTCATTCAGATATAAAAATACAATTTTCCCTTAAAATCCATCTTTAAAATCTAAAAACATTACACTTAATAAAGAAAAAAATTTAATTAAAAAGAACCACAAAAAATTATAAATTAATCATTATATAATTAATGAATAATTAGGGTATAAAATTCCACTCATGTCATATATGTTTAAAAAATACACATATTTTGACTTTTTTAAAAAGAGTTGAAATAGGAACATTAAAATAGTGTTTTTAAAAGAAATTCCCATAACTTGAGTCTTAAGCATAACAGAAGTTCTTTATATCCATTAATAATAAACAAATATTAATTATTTAATTTTTTAGAACCTTTTTAAGGTTGTTTTTCCTTTTATTTTTCTTCTTATGTGGTTATAACAATTACATAATTATTTAAGTTCGCGTCGGATGTTTTGATGATATTCTATTTATATGTCCAAAATGACATCGATAATTTGACTATATTCAAAGAGGAAACTATTACATCATATACAGGATAATATTCTTGAAATAATTATCATTTTTATACAACAATTATACTTTTAAATCCAACCATTAAATATGTTTTTTGAAAATGAACTTCGTTACAATCATGGAGATGGTAGGTTATACATATGAATGAGTAATGTTTCCACTTTTTAATGACCATTATGGAATGTAAGTGTAAATGTATATTTATATAATGAACATAAAATATTAAATGTCATCTTAATTATTTACATATACTTATATATATCATCCTTGTAATGTGGTGATGAAAAATAAATCACATCGCTTCGTGGAGGTGGTAGTCCACATGTACGCACGAGTGATGTTATCATTTTTCAGTGTATTGTAATTTAAAATGGTAAATGATATATTATATTTTATTAATGGTGAATATTTATTAATATCTTAGATATTAATTTCATTATTGTAATTTCATCCCTAAGAGGTGGTGATGGAAAACAAATTGCACCTGTTCGTGGGGAAGTAGTCTGTTGTACACATGAATTACAATTTTGTTTTCCATTAGATGGAAGAGGAGGCGGATATATGTAATTACATTATGTTAATAAAATAAATAGGATAATTTTTATTATTATTTTATAGTGTTTAAAGAATATTTGAATGAGGTGGAATAAGAAATAAAACAGAAATGCTTGATTAAAAATTATACATCTTCATCGAACAACCTCCATTCTTAAACACCTTAAGATCACTATGGTTTCAGTTATGCCAAAAAATACACCTCTAGAATTAGGGTAGGAATTATAGTAATTTATTTTCATAGGTATCGGAAAAAAAATATGTATTTAAATGTTTGAAGGGTTGAGAATAAGAGATTCCCTTTTATAAGATAAGGGAGGGCCACACTAAGAATTACTCATAATATAAAATTAATATAAATTAATATTAATTTCCAAATGTCTCCAAAATAATTTATTTATAATATTATGTGAGTATGGGGATAAATAATATTATAAAATCATTTTTTGACATGATTAGGTGACATTTTTACCATTATCGTTTGATTTTAACCCCTCATTAAACATTTTAAAACTTACTGTGACAACAAGCATTTTTTACTCTTTAAGGGTCAATATAGTTACTATAAATGGAAAAATATACATATAAATGGATCATGGTTTAAATTATCAATTATATCATAATAAATTGGATGAATATAATAATTTTAGGAATTATATATCATTTAATAAATGTTAATTATTATAAAATATGAATAATATTCATTTTTAGAACTATTCATTACATTGAATTTAAGAATATCAAGATATCAATTATAATTAGAACCAATTATTTTAAAATATTCATAACATATAAATATAATCTATAAAAATAATATATCCGAATAATTATATCATATTATTTATTTTTATTTTTTTATTATCATTTATTTTTTTCAATAATTGAGTAATTATTGCATAAGCGTTGTGAAAGAATTTAAGGTAATTATTTCTTTAATAAAAATTAAAAATTAATTACCAAGATTAAGATATAAATATGATATTTCAAAATAATATTTTTAGTGAAATATATCCTCTTGATAACCACATATTAGGAATATTATAGTTATTAAAAACAAGATGTGACATGTTTGACTTTTCTGGAAATAAAATACTATAATGGTTATAATCTCATGAAAATGGATTTGAAATTTCATATAACCTAATATAATATTATTTTGTATGAATTTGAATCATAAAATAAATTTATGTCATGTTTTAGGGTCATTTTATAATCCATATCATTTTATTATTAACCTAAATTACCCGATTTACATTTACAGTGTTAATAAAATCACTATAATTACTATTCATATTGACAAAAAATAAAAGGGAACTATTTCATAAATTTTTACCCACATATTATGAATATTAAATCAATTTTTATTAAATTTAAAACAAAAAATGTGTAAAATTTATTTTCAATTCAATCCGGGAAAACGTAGTGAAAAACTATTTCATGAAAAAATGTGTAATTAAGCCCAAAAATGTACTTATACCAAAATAATGTATAAGGATTAATAAAACATTATTAATTATATAATATCTAAATAAATAGTACTGAAATTAATTTAATATTTAATTAAAATAATAAATGATATTTTTGATAAAAATAAAATGATAATTTTTTAAAAATCAGTATTTTAACTATTCCCTAAAAATATAATCTTTTCAGAAAATTCCCAAAAAACATCCTAGGTTTATTTTATTATAATGAATTAAAAAAAATAAAATTAATTTTTAAAAATAAATTTTCTAAAACATTCATAAATTAATTAAAATATTCACTCATAAAAAACATGAAAACCCATTTTTGAAGAAAACCTATTTTGAAGAATAAGATGACTTTAATAAAAATTAAGTGATTACTTCCTTGGAAATTTTTAATACATTTATATTGAGTAGGATATTTATATTTATTTCATAAATCAGTCGTTCCTAATCATACCCTCCAATTTAAAGGCAATGTTACAACTATGACATTTAAATAAAAATAGTTTTTTTTGTTCAAGCTTGGTGTTGTATATATTATACAATATCAAACATTTCTTTTACTTTTAAAATCATGGGATTTTAAAAAAATTATGTTTTTAAATGGTTTTATTTTTTAAATTATTTTCTGTGGAATAGACATCTAGTTATGGGGGACCGTATCATGTTTTCAAGTTAACCAATGAACATAATTGACTAAAACAATCCCCTCAATCTTTGAATGAATGGTTTGTGAAATTTATTTTCGAAAATGTTTTTGAACTGAAAAAGTCCGATTCATTTATTTTAAATATATTTCAAAGGACCTTTGGATTATTCAAATTTATTTGATGATGTCATTTTTGTTCAACATTAGAATATATTTTCACATATTTTTATTATTTAATGAGTAAGGAATATGAAATTGGTTTTGTTGGTGAGTTATAAATATTTCTAGGTTTTCAAATTTCAAAAAATTTGATGGAACTTTTCTTTTCAAAACTAAATACACTAATAAACTTTTAAATCATTTTTTCAGGGATATTGTTAATGAGGATAGTACATTAATGAGTTATTCTTGTTATATTACTTTGGATGAAGCTAGTAAATCAATAGAAAATATGTTTTATTAATGTGTGATTATGAGTATTCTATATTTAGTATGACATGACCATAAATCAATTGAATGCCTTTATATTCTATTTAAATATAATCCAAATGAATCCTATTTAAAATATCTCAATATAATTTTTATGTATTTGAAAGGAACTAAAAATAGTGTTTTCTTTTTCCAATAGACACATATTTTAAACTGACTAGTTTCTTCAATGATGATTTTTTATGGTGAAAAATGGTTACAAAAATTAGAAGTGGGAAATTCCACCTACTTGGAATATCCCTTGTCTCATGGAGTATAAAGAATAAAACAAATTCTCTTTTTATTTTTAAAGAAAAACATATTATTGTAGTAAATGTTTTATCAAATCATTTATATAAAACATAATATCCTATATTATGGCTTAGATTATGATCATGTTCAAATTAAGTGTGAAATCACTAGCATGATCTCTATATCCAAAAATTCAATTCAATAATTTCACACACAGCTGACTGGCCTTAGGCACCACTTTCTTAAAGACCATTTCCAAAAAAATTATATCGTTATAGATTTTTTCCAATAATCTTCAATAAGTTGATCTATTCCCTAAACCACATTCATAATAAAATTTATTATTTTATTAAGGGGGATTAGCAATGGAATGATTGAAATTATTTTAATTAATTTTGAAAATAATAAGGATTTTCCTTTAATATTTTTCTTAATCTTCATTAAATTGTATGTTTTACATTATTTCTTGAATTATATTGATATAATTTATATTATTTAAATATTGAATTTATAGATCTATTTATTTCTCTCTTATATGTGTTTCATAGTTATTTTTTATTCAAATTTTGATTAACACATTATGTGGCTCTTCATACCTTCAATGTGTGGATCAGTTTAGGGGGGATAGCCTAATAATTATGAAATGTTCTTAAATATAGATTCAATTTTTTAAACAATATTTTACATGATAAAATCTATTTTAAACTATAGTTGTTTTTAATGTTTAATTTTAGTATTTTAGCACATGTGGTGTGCAGTTTTTGGTTTTATAAAAGGTTTTGAAATATATTTATCTTATAAGATTTTAATTTTTTTTTCAAAATCTGATTTCATGGAAATCATGGTTTTGTATTTTTAAATATATGATTATTTTTTTCTCTAAAATGAAAATTAATGATGGTGTGTGTAAAAATTAAAAATTCATTTTTGATCACATCTATATTTTATATGGATTAATTGAACCTTATTCCTCATATTTATGATATTTTTTATAAAATGCTAAGGGGGGGATATTTTTATGGTGTTGATGTTAAAATGAAATATTAATTTTGATTATGATTTATTGATGTTGAAAGTATAAGGTGTTTTTTATATCATTTTATATTCATTTTTATGAGTTTTAAAAAAATTGTGATAAAAGTTTTATTATATCTTTTACATTGAAAGTGATTTCAAAGATATTGTTCACTTATGTTTTTATGGATTATTGATAATAATAAATGGATAGGTGATTTTGGTAATTGAGTTAAAGAAAAATTTATTTTTTTACAAGTAAAATGTGGGGGGATGTTTTTAATCATAAAAAATTTATCTCTTAATCATTGAAAATGTTATTTAAATCCAAATCCATTTTTTAAATTTTTCTAAAAATCCGATTTAAGGGTAATTGGTAACTATACAAACATAATGTCCAAATTCAAACTAAAACCACAGCACGATATCTGAACCTTCCATATTAAAATTTGTATTTTTAAATTTCTAACTTCATCCGAAATCATGATGAAACTATCCTCGCACACCATGAGTCTACCTCATTTTTCACCTGTGACATCACACGTCACCATCATCCCATCAGAGTAGGCTGCCGGTGAGCACTACCATCAGCCTCTTCTCTGACCACCATCACCTACACACCATCTCCGTCATCTCACAGATACACCCTCACACTGATTTTTGTTTACTTCGGTCCACCATCACAATCATCATCGTTGGTCAACCCCATACAAGAACGTCGAAGCACCTTAACAACATCAAGTTGTCATCCCTCACTATCATACCACATACTAGATACAAAAGGAATCAACCAAATGAATATTTCCCCCCTGGAACACTGATAAGAACTCCAATATCACCTTCTAAATATTTTGTGACATCCACCTCTCTAGACGGTCCCAGAGAGGAGAAGTGATTCTCGAAGACATAGCAGTATAGAAGATGAATGGAGTCTTTACAGAGAGTCAAGATCTTCATAAAAATCACCCTTATAGTCTTCAAATCATTTTTATATTCATTGAGGAAATAAATAAACCTCCTTGGATCTATAGATGGGTCTGATTTCCTTAATAATCATTTTAAAATTCCCTTGTTCCATTTTTACTCCATTCTCTTATGTTCTATTACAATTATTTCCCATTATCCAATCTCTTCTTGTGTTTTTCCTCTGGGAGAGTTGAGAGATTTCTTCAATGGGATTTCAAATAGAAAGTATCTTCTTTTTCTTTTCTTCATCACTCACTACCATTGAGTGTGAAGAGGTTTGGTTCTCACAATATAAAGTGAGGGGGATCAAGTTCTCACTGTCGTTGAGTGTGTGTGGGTTAGTTCACACTACTATTAAAAGTGTGTGGATTGGGTTTCTATCCACAACCAAACAATTTGTACCATGTTAAGTAGGTATATTTATAGAATTGATAAAAATAAATTTTATTAATTCATGTAAATAGGTTTATTATCTACCACTAAATCCAAATGGTAATGATAACTCCAAAAAAATTGAGTCGAAAAAATGTAGGGATCTATATTGGATTATTATCAAACATTTTTATCAATTTCCTATTATATTTTATTTTATTTTATAATTTTAGAATACATTAACTGTAATATTTTATTTTATCACATTATTTTTTAAAATTTCATCTAGTTTAGTTTTAATATCTAAGAACAATTCAATGTAAATTCACCCCCTCTTCCATCCATACATAGTCCAGTGTTATAGATAGCATAGTAGTGATTAATTCGTTCACTTGTTTCTTACAACAATATTTAAGTCACACAGTTTAGGATAATTTGTTAAAAAAATATTTCATTATAATAGAATAGTGGATGGTTTTGATTGCCTGAAGTGATCATATATGTAACAGAGTTCTCCTTTGTATTTTATGGTCAAGGAGGGAGAATGAGTGTAGGGAGAGTCTAGAAATATGTTAGGGGAGTTTAATTATTGAGTAGATTGAATAAGTTTTTGATATCTTGGATAATAATATATGAAATTGAAAAGAAACAAAGTGGTGGATTTTTATATCCATGGGTTGTAACATTTTATATGTTCAGTCAATTAGAAGTAATTTGTCCATCATATGAAGAAGTTTTAAGTTGTTATTATCTTAGTGAAGGAAACATTCATAATTACATTTCACCACGCTATGGTAAGTTATTTTTTTATTCTTGATATGTCGTATTGAAATGATAAATGGATAGAGTAGATATGTTGTGGTAAATTTTGATTCCATTTAAAATTGGAATCATTTTGGTTTGAAATAATCATTCTATCCATGTCATGGTAGATACTGTTCAAATTAAAATGTTTACCCATAGGAAATATCAAGGCTTGTATATCTCGTGGTCAAAGTCATGGTAAATCACATGTGTATTACAAATTTGGAAAAGTATCTGTATATGTAAGGTTCATGAGAGGTTATATAATATCCTCTATTTTTCAGCATGTGGAAAAGTTTGAAACAAAATATTTTAAAAATTGTGGAAAAAACTAGACAAGAATAACCGACATGAAATTTATTTCATCGGAAATTTTGGAAATTATAGTTACTCTAAAATGGGAATAATTTTTGTTTTATGCCATGGAGAATGGAGTTTTTCATTGAAATAATCCTTATGAAACAAAACTAATCTCACAATGTGTATTTTGGAATCAATGTTTCATCACATGTGAGAATTTTTGAAATGGGTTCCTAGAGAAGCACCTCTGTAGGGAGGAATATGTTTCAAGTATCGAGTTTTCTAGAGTTAAAGAGTAAATGGACATGTGAGTTTGGATCTAGAGGTTTTAAAGGGAGTTTCTCTTATAGAATCACTTCATCGTGTAATTTGGATTTACATGTTGTGTTATATTTAATGTAGTTCTAAAGAATGATAAACTCAAATATAGACTATGTAATGGTGTTCAAAAAATAGAGGTTAGATCCAATTTTTTTATAGTTGGAACTTCTTTATCTAATTTCTGGTCATAGAATGAATCTCATCAGTTCTAATGGAGTTTAACATTATAGATCCATTTCATTATGATCCAAAGGTTTTATTTAAAGTAGATAAATTTATATGTTGTTTATTTTATGAAATTTTTATTTTAAATTAAAAATTCTATCAATAAATCGGATTTATTATGAAAAATAGGAATATATACACACAAATAAAAATAAAGGGGTCATTGAATATCTAGAGGAAGAGAGTATTAGAAAAGGACTATTCTAAATATGTAGATTAATGAATTGAAGTGTGACTTGATTGAATTTCATTGAAAATCAGGCTCAGAAGAAATAGATTTTATGTATATCACTGAATAATTGGAAGTAAAGAAATAGTTATGGTGTTACATTAATGATTTATACCATTGTATGTTCAACATTTGAGTTGATATTATACATTATATAATCCTTCAGAGAAGAAATGACTAGAAGAGAGGATGAGTTCATAGACATCGGATGATTAGTGAGATTATCCTAAATACTGTAATCACAAACTAATAAAGAAGTTATTATTAGGAATATTTACATATCATTGATATCTTCTCATTGTGTGTAGCCTGTTATGATTGGCCAAGTAAAATAATTGAGTCCAAGTGTCTTTATTGGTCTTTATTTGGTTGTGTTTGTGTGTGATAATAAGGGAAAAATCAAGGTGTCTTCACAAATGTGAGGAGATGATCCAATTAACTTATGATAAGAATAAATTGCAACTCACCCTTGTTCACCTCCCACTTAGAGTGTTCATAGGGACCTCAAGGTATAACATGATATTATATATTTATATATATAATCGATAAAAGTATTAATACATTTTATAAATGTGAAAATTTTCTTAGGATTATATATATAATTACATAAATTTTCATTAAATAAAAATATATATATAAATTAAAAATAAATAAATTCATTATATATATATATATAAATGATTGTTTTATATCTTGTTATGTGTATTATTTATATAAATGTTAAATTTTTCAATATAAAATTTTACTTGGAAAACAATGCCTCAATATTGTTTAGGACTTTATTGACATTGTGATCAAATATTAGTTTGTGAGAGATTTTGGAATTCAATATATACTAGAGGAATATAAATATTATGGCCTTAATTCATGTATATTATGTTTTTTTAAAAGTCTTATCTGTATTGTTTTATTTACATGTATTATTATACTTAGATCGGGTTCTTTTCATAATCTTTTTATTTTTTACAGTATTGTTAAGATTAAAAATTTATATTAATATTTTAAATATATAGGTTTAAGAGAGGTTTAAAAAATATGGATAGATAAAAGATGGATTAAATTAATCAATAAAACACCTTGGTATGCTAAGGGTTTAGAAAAATATTAATTTTTTAATTTGAAATCAATTAATTTATTGTAGCATAAAATTTCAATATTAGTTTTAGATATAGATAATGGATGAATATAAATGAAGTATATGATAACTTGGTATTGAAAAAATTTCTTACATGATATATATAGTGGATTTCGAATAGAAAATTGAATGTTATATAAATTTGATATAGTGATTATCCAATTATAAAACTACATTGCGACCCACTTGAAATGAATTCATTTCAAAACATGACAATTGTTGAATTTTTTAAGGAAACCATGACCGGGATTTTGATATATTAAAAAATCTGTAGTTTATCCTGAGAAAGTTAATATAGAAGAGAACTTTGGTGAGAAAATTAAATAGTTATATGTGTTTGTTAAAGATAGAAAAAAATAATTGTATGAAAGATGTGCCAAATATTAAAAGTTATATATTCTAGTCAAATTATACAATATCATGTTTCTATATAGAATTATTATTAATGAAATTTTCATGATATTATATTTTCATTATGATCAATTTGGCGAATCTTAGATCCATGGATCACACTATGAGATAATGAATATTATTTAAAAACTAATCCATGATAATAAGGAAAATATGTATACCCCAATGATTGTATGATTTATTTGAGAGAATATTCTTGTAAAGAAGAATTAAGATGATATCATATAAGTATATAAAAATAAATAAACTATATTATAATTATGAATTAATGTAAAATAATATTAAACTGAAAAAGAAAAACACTCATAAAGGAATTATGATACATTATAATAAAACCATGATTGTAAATATTATTCAAATTAACTAAATATGCAAAGGATATAAAGTTGAATAATTTATTCATTAGATTAATATTTCTATTAAGAGATTAGGAATATTCATTATTTATTGGATTATAATGGCTTTAAGACTTTAATGACATTAAGTATTATTTATAGCATATGGATAGATTTTTTGATCCCTTATAACATAATTCCCTCTAAGTGTATGAAGAATAATTCATTAATCAATTTTAAATTTATTCCAAGAAATAAAGTTACATGTAATGTAATTAATTTATACCTCTAAACTATAATTAATTATCTGAACGTATTACTGAATAATTGTGTAGAGACACTTATACATCATTGAAATAATGTATAAAATTCATGTTTTCTAATATGAGGCATTAATTGATAGAGATATGCCCTAAATCCTAATATATATTTCATTCATATTATGATTTTCATGCACATGGGGTATTATTATTCAATATGTTATTACATAAAACTGATAAATAGTTATCATTTTTGGATTCACCAATGTATGATATCATTAATGAAATAGTTTCATATTTAGATGATGTTTTTGGGAGTTGAATTTATGTATATGATATATATACTATCCAAATAATGAACTATTGTGTTGAAATTCATAAGTTAATGCATGTGATATCAAGTATCTTTCTCATGGGATTTATAATTCCTTCTTTTATGAGATTACATGGTTGTTGAAATTCATCCAATGGATCCTATATCTCAATGATCTCTTCATATTTATCCTTTTCATTAGAGTAATTGGAAAACAGTGGATAATAAGTGTATCCCAATTAAATATTGAGTGAATTCAGATTAGCCTTTGGATTCAGATAGATGTGGGATGCTTATGTTTTCCACTATGTGATCTTTTTTAAACATATATGAAAATGAAGATGATACAAAGGACTATTTTGTGTAAGGTATTAAATTTTATATAATTTATTCATTTTTAGGTTTCTTATTTCATTCATAGAGACTATGTAAATATTTTTTTAAATTGATTCTTAATGTTCTTACAATGGTTATTAAAATCTATGAAGATGGTGACGAATTGGACAGGGCTACCACCGAACACAACACTCAACATAGCCCATCACAAGGCCCAAAAACAACTCAATGCAACCTTTTATTCATCACTACAGAACAACTCCCCCCACATAGTCCATCATGAATATGAAAGGTCTAACAAAAAACCTATAACCTAAAATTTTGTAAGCATGAGCTAAAAATCTTACTAGGTCACCATAACCCTATGAAACTATGCATTATCTTTCATAATGTAATTCATCATTGCTTATTTTAAAATAAGGGTAAAACGTAATATTTACATATATAAAATACATTTAAATAATAAAATTTCCATAATCCCCTTCTAAAACATTTTCCCATTACTTACCGAAATCATATAAACATGTTTTGAAAAAAAGACATTGGCCAAAGCTATTCCAAAACCACACACACCATTAAAATTTCTCAAAACAAAACATCCACTTATTTTATCTAAATAAAAACTGATAATTTAAAAAAAATCACTGTATGAATCTATCTTTAAATCCCAAACCCATTTCAAAGTCCACCTCAATGTACTCATATAAGAGTCTTTAAAAATTGAAAATATGATTTCACAAATATCTTTAAAAACTCATTTTTGAAGGAAATAACCCAACTCACATGGGTTGAGAAATAAATTAATCACCACATATATATCACAAGTCATATAAAAATTAAACATAAGAACGAAAAATTACAAGTTATAATAATTAAGGTAAATGAAATAATGTTGAAGGTATTACTGACTAATGGTGTCGAGACACTTATACATCAATGAAATAATGTTTAAAACTCATGTTTTCTAATATGAGGCATTAATTTATAGAGATATGCCCTAAATCCTAATATATATTTCATTCATATTATGATTTTCATGCACATGTTTTATTATTATTCAATATGTCATTATAGAAAAGTGATAAATAGTAATAATTTTTGGTTTCACCAATGTAAGCTATCATTAATGAAATAGTTTCATTTTTAGATGAAGTTTTTGGGAGTTGAATTTATGTATATGATATATATACTATCCAAATAATAAACTATTGTGTTGAAATTAATAAGTTAATGCATGTGATATCATGTATCTTTCTCATGGGATTTATAATTCCATCTTTTATGAGATTACCTGGTTGTTGAAATTCAACCAATGGATCCTATATCTCAACGATCTCTTCATATTTCTCCTTTTCATTAGAGTAATTTTCAAAAGGTGGATAATAAGTGTATCCTAATTAAATATTGAGTGAATTCAGATTAGCCTTTGGATACAGACAGAGGTGGGTTGCTTATGTTTTCCACTGTGTGATCTTTATTAAACATATATGAAAATGAAGATGATACAGAGGACTATTTTGTATAAGGTATTATATTTTATATAATTTATTCATTTCAGTTTTTATTTAGGTTTCTTATTTCTTTCATGGAAACCATGTAAATAGGGTTTTAAATTGATTCTTCATGTTCTTATAATAGTTATTAAAATCTATGAAGATGGTGACAAATTGGATAGGGCTACCACCGAACACAACACTCAACTTATCCCATCACAAGGCCCGAAACCAACTCCATTCAACCTTTTATTCGTCACTATAGACCAACTCCCCCCACATAGGCCATAATGAATATGAAGGGTCTAACAAAAAACTTATAACCTAAAATTTTGTAAGAATGAGCTAAAAATATTACTAGGTCACCATAACCCTCTGAAACTATGCATTATCTTTCATAAGGTAATTCATCATTGATTGTTTTAAAATAAGGGTAGAACGTAATATTTACATATATAAAATACATTGAAATAATAACATTTCCATAATCCCCTTCTAAAACATTTTTCCATTACATAACTAAATCATATAAACATGTTTTGAAAAAAAGACATTGGCCAAATATATTCCAAAAGAACACACACCATTAAAATTTCTCAAAACAAAACTTCCACTTATTTTATCTAAATGAAAACTGTTAATTTAAAAAAAATCATTGTATAAATCAATCTTTATATCCCAAACCCATTTCAAAGTCCACCTCAATGTTCTCACATAAGAGTCTTTAAAAATTGAAAATATGATTTCCAAATATCTTTGAAAACTAATTTTTGAAGGAAATAATCCAACTCACATGGGTTGAGAAATAAATTAATCACCACATATATATCAAAAATCATCTGAAAATTAAACATAAGAACGAAAAATTACAAGTTATAGATATTAAGGTAAATTATACAATCAATCACTAGATCACAATACCTTCAAAAAATAACTCACCGTAAAAATGAATGCTTCATGGTTCAACCCAAATTCACTAATATTCCAGTCATCTAATGAAATTGGTATAACCACCTGAACTAGCTATAGGAATATGCTAAGTCTATATCATTATCCATGTAGCCCATAAAATACTTTTTTCAATGATAAACCCTCACCTACCCTTTATGCCTAGCATGACTAGTGTGAAACTAGTGGCGTGTGAACCAACTAGAGAAGCAACCTATATCATTCACTTAGTACCCAACATCCCTGAACCAATCAAGGAAGTGAGGAATAGTGAATACAAGCCAAGGCTTCCCACATGGAATAACCATAACTACCCTCATCCCTAAATCCCAATAATTAAAATCCCTATACACATAACATGTACACAAGTCATAACAATACAATTCCCACACAAGGGGAGAAACAAACATAACATAGTGATCAAAAATCCAAAAAGGGATACATATGAAAGAAGAAATCATGGGGTGTATTTTAAAAAATCCATTTAAAACCAATGTTCCAAATGTGACTTTAATATCAAAATATTGTTTGGAATTTTAATCCCTTTCATGTTTAATAAAATAATTTCCAAACACAATTTATAAAATGATGGAAATCACCCAAAAATTTAAAACATTTCAGTTTCAACCCTACATAATGGATCTCTTCTTTGAAAATATAAAACATGTCCAAATACATTATTTACATCATTATTTTCATAAAACACAACCTATCAATTTTGAGTAGGTCAATATAAATCATCCAATTTTCTTAAACTATTCAATGTTTCCCTTCAATAAGGGTATTTATCTATAAAAATCATAACAAGGGAAAAAGGCCAACCATTTCCACCAAACTAATTAAAACAAGACAACAAGGAATTATATAAGGGGTAATCCACACACATATTTCAAATATCCATTTGAAATACATTAAAATTACATGTTTTTAACAAACCATTTAGAGTTCAACACCTCATACCATATCTAAATTATCTTTATAACTTTTTTTCACTCATTGAAACGAAAATCACGTCAAAACCCATTGAGAAACCTGAAAATCATTTCAAAAACACATAAGGTATTTCACAAGAATCATTGAATCTTTAAACATTCAATTTCAAGCATGAAAACATGTAATTTTCATGAAAACACAATTTTTCCAAGCTCAAAAGTTTATGAAATAGTTTTAAATCACCAAAATTATATCGCATATATTTTTAATTTCATAAAAATGAATTTAGAAAGAAAACACACATTATAATTCCCAGATAAAACAATTTCATACTACTGAAAAGAATCAAAAACTATGCTAGAACATCTCAAAACATATCCCCTTGAATAAAGAATATACCCACGAGGTTAAGAAATGGTCTTTATAAACCCTAGACACTAAAATCCATATCATTACATCCACCCAAATCCCTAAAATCAAGACACATGATAACTAGGGTTCATAGGGGAAGCCAAATCCAAGAGATAGGAGAGGGAGACAGATAAAATAGGGAAATGAGGAGGAAATCACCTTGAAACTCTTGGAAATCAACAAATTGAGGGAAAGAATCCAAGGTGGAGTAATTTTGAGCTTCTACTTGATCTCCCTAGGGTAATCCAACATGTATAGGGGGAAGAGGGGTGAAAGAAATATTATTTATTAAGGTAATTATGGGGATTACCCAAAATGATAAACACCTGGATAACTCTCATGGTTTGGACACATGATTAGTAAAATTGTGCATCAACTATGTGGGTGACATTGCCTCCCAATAATAGAAGCCACATGGTTACTCCTGAGAGGCCATGTTGTTAGAAAAAATGATTTGTGTCACACCAAAACCAGCCCAAGCCTCACATGGCCTCTTAGGGTTCCATAAATGGTTGGAAAAACTATGTTGAAGCCCTTAAAATGGATCAGTAAAAAATTTCATAGCTAAGAACATTCTTGTTGAACAGTTTATTAAACTATTTTAAAGTCATGCGCCAAACCTTAGACACACCAACGACCGTACATGGTTTCTCCATAAGGTAGCATGGTTTGGAAGAAAATATATATTGGCCATGAAAAAAACTATGGTATAGTTTAAAATGAACTAAAAATAATCCTAGGGTCAAACATTGGATCACCCTCACATGGTGCATCCCACAAAATTCCCACATCCAAACACTAGTTAGTATACCACACTCAACTAGTGTTTCCCTAGTTACCCAATTATTAACCCAAATTCCACTCTCAATTATAAACAATGATAAGCACTAGGTGCATCCCAAAGAATTGTTGCAACCCACATTCATCATGATATTTCCTCTAAAAAAATGAGGCTCAATAAAATAACACTCACAGTACAGCTAAAAAACACCCAATAGGGCAGGATTGTGGAGAAAAACGATCAATAATGAAATAAACATGACATAAAAAATGTATTCAATAAATCCATCAAAACATACCAAAGTAAATATTCCAAAAATAACACCATAAAATGGAAAAGAATCCACAAAACCCATCAATAACCAAATATTATGAAAACAAGCTCACACCCTCTAAATTAAAATTCCCAAAAAAATAAACACATCCTCAAAAGGATCAAACTCAAAACCACTTCCCAAAAAAATCTTAACAAACTTCCCTTGTACTATAGATGAGGAACTAACAAATCACACTACCTCAGCTATAACAAACCAAAAAGCTCTCAAAATCTCTTACCCAAGTGTATTCAGGTAGCCCAATAGAATTTACAGTCACCTTAATATCTTCCAACTAACAATGTACTTCAAATATCAATGAAGGATCTACATCCACCACTCTACATAGAGTCTGGGTAGGTACCAAAACCATAGAAACCCTTTAGACCATTCTGGGGAACAACAAAAACAAATACATGAACTACCACTAGTCGTATCTTAAAAAACCAAGTGATTCCCTTAGAATATATAAATCAAATAAAATCTACAGTACCTTAAACAAGGTAAAAAACACCTCAAAAGAAACTTTTATTTTGAAAACCAACATTTAGATAAGGAATTATGAAATTACCCTCCACCATGGTGTTGATTGAAAATCAAGACAAAACAAATTTAAAAAATAAAACCAACCTTGGTGGAACACACCCATTACCCAAAAAAGGTATGCTACAAAAAATCCTTTAAAAATATCATTTCATATTGAAAACCATGTTTCCCAAATGATTTTTGAAAACCATTTTTGAAAACACTTTCCAAACATGTTTCAAAAACAAAATTCATTTTTAAACATCATAAATACCATAAAAAAGAAACCCAATTATATATATTTTCATAAAATAATGGGAAATAACTCTTCCCATTCATTTACTAACTAAATTTGAAGATATTTGTTTCAAAAAAACCCTTTATTTTCCAAAACATAGTTTTAAAATACAAGCACACTCAAAGAACTACACATGAATACAAATAAGGAAAAATCACATCCCATTAAAGGGAATCAAAAAAATCATCATTCGACCTCTAATAAGTGGAAACCACTTTTAGAGAAATATATAATCATGTGTAATCCAAAAAATCTAACTGAGGAGAAATAGTGTGATGTGCACCATAACCATCATGGTTTGGGAAAACATGCTTCAACCACATAACACATTCAACCATATAACACACCATGAAAAGAATGATAAATTGACCACATAATCACCCTGTGGTTTCCCAGACCATGTGAGTTAATTGTGCATCCTATGTTCCCTTCCACTTAACCATGTAACCAAAAAGGTGATCCCCAATATCACATAAAAAATTAAATGGAATCTATACAAAGATAATCATGTCCAAGTAGCTAAAAACAACATCAAATTCACAATTCAAAACCCAAAAACCCATGGGATCTTGAGGTTCAGGATAAGAAAGCACTATATTGACTCTCCCCACCCTTAACACTCATGAATTGACACCCTTAATCTTCTTTTTACTAGTAAATGCATGATGAAAATGGGAAACAAAATAATTGTAGGTTCTTACTCTAAAAAAACCAAAACCATTGATACCATTTTTTAATGAACCGGTCTAGGATATCACCAAACGTGAAATCCAAACTAGCCCATCAAAAGGCCCGAAGTGTATTCACAATCCCCATGAGTTAGGGAAAGGTGTCTATGTGTCATATGAACTCCTTTGGGAATGGTGTTTTTCCAAATTAGAGACATAATTGCATAAATAAATGAATAAAAAAGTCCAAATAAAAAAAATTCAAATAGTTTATAATAATATACCATGATCTAGCCCATTTTCATGTACATCACAACACCCATAAACAAATAGGTACTGATAGATAGGATAAAATAGAAACAAAACTAACTAAAAATATACTATAATCCAACTGAATTGAGAAGATCCTGAAACCACGTTCATGCAACCTATGGTTTCTCACTATCTACCAAATCACCCAACATCTTCCATGACAAACAAGAAGGATCTAACTAAGAACCAGGAACCTAAAAAATTTTAGGAATGAGCAAAAAATCCCAGTAGGTTTCCAAAACCCATAGAAATTATAAAATTCGTTTCATTAGGAAATTCATTAATGGTATTTTGAGATTAAATATATTAATTATGATATATATATATATATATAATTCCTGGATATAAAAAGAATTCCATAATCCACTTTCAACACATTTTCCCTGTGTTTCCCAAAACTGAACACATGCATTTTGAAAACAAATCCATAATCAAAAATCATTACAAAACCACAAAGATTGATAAAATTTCTCAAAAAAAACTCATACTTGTTTTTTCTAAATGATAATGGTAACATTAAAAAATAATTGGACAAGTCTATCTTTAAACCCAGAACACAAAAATTCTACATTAAAGAACTCTCACAAGAGTCTTTAAAAGTTCAAAATAGGTTTTCACAAAAATATTTTAAAACTCATTTTCAAAGGGAACATTCCAACTCACATTGGTTAAACACAACAATAAGGTACCACAAATATATCACAAGGCATATAAAAATGAAATATATTCAACGAAGGATCCATATCAAAGAATTTCTGTGAAATGATACAATCAAGAACTAGATATAACTCTCATCAAACAATAAATCACTATGAAAACGAATGTGTCATGGTCCTACCCAAATCCACTAATGTGTGAATCATCTAACCATGTGGTTATAACCACCCGAACTAGATATTGGAATATTCTAATTCCATACCATCATCTAATTAGCCCATACCAGCCTTATGGAAATGACAAACCCCACATATCCCTTATTCTTGGCATGAATGGTGGGAAACTATCAGTGTGAGAACTAAATAGAGGAACACAATAGATTTTACACATAGTACCCGACTTCCCATGACCAATAAGGGTAGTGAGGTGTAGTGAAAACAAGAAAAGTATACCTATAATGAATAACCATAACTACCCTCACCACTAATTCCCAATGATGAAAATCCACATTCACATAACATGCACAAAATTCATAAAAATAATATTCCCACACAAAGGTAGAAACAAACATAACATAGTGATCAAAAACACACACAAGGTTTATATAAGAAAGGGTAAATCAAGGGTAGACTTTCAAAAAGACCATTTAAAACCAAAGATCCAAACAAAGCATTTACATCAAAATATTAATCGGAATTTTGATCCCTTCTACATTTCATCTAATACTTTCTGAACAATATTTTTAAAATGATTTAATCAAAACATTTAAAAAATTTCAAAGTCACCACTATAAAATGGATATCTTCTTTGAAAATATGGAAAATTGCTATAGACTTTATTTTTATCATACATTTCCTAAAACCCCACCTAAAAAATATTTATAGGTCTAAAGAAATCATCCATTTCATTAAAAATGATTCAAAGATACCCTTCAACAAGGGTCTTTCTCTTTGAAATCCCAAATAAGGCCAAAAGGCCAAACATTTCCACCAATCCAATTAAAACAATATACTAATGCATTACACCAGAGGTAAACCACATATGTAATTAAAATCACCATTTGAAATACATTAAAATGCACATATTTTTAGAAACCATTTAGTGGTCAACACCTCCCATAATTTTCACTTATTAAAAACCAACATCAAGAAAAATACCATTTCAAAATAATAAAACCATTTCAAAAATCCATAAAAAATGTACGAAAAAATTTAGAATCTTTAAATATTCCATTAAAATCTATAAAACATAAATATTTCATGAATAAACAATTATTCCAAGCTCAATACATTAAAAAATCTTTTGAAATCACACATGGTATATCACATATATATATAATTTGATAAAAATGGAATTTAGAACAACAAAGCGCATTAGAATTCAAAAATAAAATTTTTTCAAAGAAAGTCCGACCTCAAAGAAGTAAAATCCAAGATGAAACATCCTAAAACATGTCACCTTCAATGGATACGATACCCATGAGACTAGAAATGATGTATACAACACCTAGAAACCAAAATACCTATCATTATATCCACATAAGACACTAAAATTATGCCATGTGATAACTAGGGATTATGGGGGAATCCAAATCCAATAGAAAATGGAGGGATAAGGAAGGAGGAGGGAAAATAAAGAATAAATAACTTATAACCTCTTGGAAATCATTAAAGTGAGGGAAGGAATCCATGGTGAAAGATGTTTGAGATATTACGTAATCTCTATAGGGTTACCTGACCCATGTGGGAGAAAATAGTGGTGAAGGCCCCCTTATTTCAAAAGGGAATTTTTGGGATTACACAAAATTTTAAACACCTAGAAAACTCTCATTGTTTGGATGCATGGTTAGGAAAACCATGAACCAACCATGTTGCTAACACTAATTCCCAAAAATTAAAGCTACATGGTTACTCTGGAGAGGTTACATGTTTATAACTAATCATGCACCTCACTCCATAACCACCCCAAACCTCACATGGTTTGAAAAAATATAAAGAATCTATAAAAATAACTCTTTGAAAAACTTATGATCTAACTGCACACTTTCCACATTATTTACCAAAATATATGCAATTCATGTACCACACCTCAAACACACCAAGTACCCTACATGGTTTCTCCTTGGGGATACATAGTTTGGACTTAACAATGAACATTCTGTTCTGAAAAACCATTTCCAGTTCAATATTAACTAAAAAGGATCCTAATGAAGGGAGTACATATGGTTTCTCTATAACCATATTCCTTGACCATGAACATAAGGAAAAACCGCAACAATATCCATGCTCCAAGCTAGAACTACATGAAGACACAAACTGATCCACCACTTCACCAAAGAAAAACACTATAAAATGGGGGTGTCACAAAATTTCATCAATGGTGTCAGATGGATCCATATTAAGATTAATAAAATCATGTGAGGGAAGTGAAGAAGTAATCCTAACTAAAACTTTTATTTTTAAAAGGATTTACCCTTATATAGATTGGCTACATAAATGTATCCAACTCCTTAACCTTAAATTGATTCTATGTATAGGGGTAACCAAGGCTTTACCCTTACACATAGTGGTCTGCATACGGGTCACCATGCCTTAATCTTACATCGATTGGTCTATGTAAGGGTCGCCTAAATTTACCCTTATTTTTAAATGTGTTATGTAAAGGTAATGGTGGGATTTAAAATATTTCATAAAGGTAATAGTTTTATTAACCTTATGTGAGTTGTGACTGTGTAAAGGTAACTAATGTGGTACCCTTATGCAGTGGTGTCGGAAGGCCGTGTAAATGTAAAACCTTATGTACCCTTATAACGCAACGACAACGTGAAGGTAGTACCCTTACATGACCCATGTGGGAGAAAATAGTGGTGAAGTCCCCCTTATTTCATACGGGAATATTTTGGATTACCCAAAATTTTAAACACCTAGAAAACTCTCATTGTTTGGAAGCATGGTTAGGAAAACCATGAACCAACCATGTTGGTGACACTAATTCCAAAAAACTAAAGCTACATGGTTACTCTGGAGAGGATACATGTTTAGAACTAATCGTGCACCTCACTCCAGAACCACCCCAAACCTCACATGGTTTGAAAAAATATAAAGAATCTATAAAAATTAATCTTTGAAAAACTTATGATCTAACTGCACACTTTCCACATGATTTACCAAAATATGTGCAATTCATGTACCACACCTCAAACAAAACAAGTACCCCACATGGTTTCTCCTTGTGGATACATAATTTGGACTTAACAATGAACATTCTGTTCTGAAAAACCATTTCCAGTTCAATATTAACTAAAAAGGATCCTAATGAAGGGCGTACATATGGTTTCTCTATAACCATATTCCTTGACCATGAACATAAGGAAAAAAAGCAACAATATCCATGCTCTAATCTAGAACTCCATGTAGACTCAAACTGATCCACCACTTCACCAAAGAAAAACACTATAAAATGGGGGTGTCACAAAATCTCATCAATTGTGTCAGATGGATCCATATTAAGATTAATAAAATCATGTGAGGGAAGTGAAGAAGTAATTCTAAAATAGATACGTGTGTCTTGTTCTAAAACTTTTATTTTTAAAAGGATTTACCCTTATATAGATTGGCTACATAAATGTATCCAACTCCTTAACCTTAAATTGATTCTATGTATAGGGGTAACCAAGGCTTTACCCTTACACATAGTGGTCTGCATACAGGTCACCATGCTTTAATCTTACATCGATTGGTCTATGTAAGGGTCGCCTAAATTTACCCTTATTTTTAAATGTGTTATGTAAAGGTAATGGTGGGATTTAAAATATTTCATAAAGGTAATAGTTTTATTAAACTTATGTGAGTTGTGACTGTGTAAAGGTAACTAATGTGGTACCCTTATGCAGTGGTGTCGGAAGGCCGTGTAAATTTAAAACCTTATGTACCCTTATAAGGCAACGACAACGTGAAGGTAGTACCCTTACACATCACTTTATTTTTATTTTGTGTAAAGGTAAGAATTGAATTAAATTTACAAATGAAAACCATAATCAGTTAACCCTTATACAGAGTGTCTTTTTAAGGATAGAGCAAGCTTACCTTTATACAGGAATGGGATCCTACATGAGGGTAAATTGAAATTTGTTAAAAAAAATTTAAGCATCTTAAATGGTTTTAATGGTTTATAAATTTTTTATAAATAATGTTAAAATGTATATTAAGAATATTTATTTTATAAAGGGTTTATAAAATATATAATTATATAAAAATGGTTTATAATTAAATAAATAAATGTTTATGAAATTATTATTTTATTTCCAAATATTAAATGTTAGTATTTGAAATACCTTTTAAAAATTATATAGAAATTATTATGATATATAAATAAAAAATATATTTATAAATCATAAGAAATAATTTACAAGGGTTATTATTTATGAAATAATGGAAAAAATATAAAATATTTATATTTAAATTATGAATTCCTCTTAATTAATTGATTTGAATTTTTCAAATTAAGGAGGATCTATTTGGATGTTATTTAAGCCAAATTAAAAGTTTATTTAGGATTCATATTATATAGGTTTAAATAATAATTAATTATATTATAAATAGATTATGTAAAATGATTACATAATAGAAATTGAATTATAAATTGTTTATAATTTATTTAATATTATATATTTTAAATGTTAACTACGATAATGATAATTAAAAAAGAGTTCATATTGAAATGAATGTTAAATGTTTATATTAAAATTTATAGAATGCCCATAATGATAAATCTAATAAGAAAAAAATGTTTATAATTATTTTTTTATGAATTTTCATAAATTTTTGTCTCATGTTTAAATATTTTAAATTTTAATTTATTTAATGGGATGTTCCCTATTATAATTTGTTTGTATGATTAATTAAGTTTAATTTTTAAACTTCTTCTTAGTTAGATCCTTTCATTGCATTCTAGGATTGGCTCCATGATTAATTTAGTCTTTCATCTACCATGACGTTAGTTTCCAATTAAATTTATTATATTGAATTTAGTAATTGAATATAGTTTATAAATATTCAGTTTAATTGTTATGATTAATTTTATTCTCTCATGAGTAAAGTATCCCCGAGCAGAGGGACTTGGGGTTAGACTACCTACCAACCTTGAGCCTTATGTCACGTCATGGCTGTTTAATGGGGTTGGCTATCGATTTCTCTAGGTTTAATCATGAGGATAACTCTATGCATTTACATAATGGTTTCATGTACCTAATTCATATGATGAATTTTGATATGTATGAATTTTTTTAACTTCTAATTTTGGGTGAGTAACAAAAACTTGTTGATTGTGTAAAAGCTTAAATATCAACATGGTTTGAACATATTCTTTTTGTGGAGGAAATAGGTTTCTAACCTAAATTACTATCATCATTCATACATAAAAGGTAATAAAATGAGATATTATGATGATATTAAAATACCCTTAAAAACTAACTTTGATTTTCCTTCCAAACATTCACTTTTCAAGACATTAATCATTAAACCAGATATGTTTTGTCTTTATAGAGTGACATTGGATTATCTTGTGTAAGGAAAAAAAGTAATGGGTGATATTGGATCATCCTTGGGTAGGTTCTAACTTCATATAGTACCCCTAGGTTATCCTTTTTTTAATATGGTTTGGATGATTTCTTAGGTTATACATAGTATGGAAACCATTAGGAAGGATACCAGAGGAATGGTGTTGATTTTATCCATATGATAGTTTGGAAAGAGGGTTGTTTGCTCAACTATCCAAGATTCATATATGATATGATTTATATGATTCCCTACATAAATAATTATGTAATGATAGGAAACCCCAAGAATACTTCTTTCCTAGTGAAATTTAGATCTTATATCACTAATGGATATGAATTTTTTTTAAAGAGGTCATCATTTTAGTGGGTGTTCATCTAATAAAATTACTTATTAAATGGTTAATAATACAAGATACTCATATGATAAAAGATTTTGTTTTTGATAAATATCATCATCATTATCAATATAAATTTATTTTTCAATCCATGAATGAAGAAGCTTAACTTAAGATTCTCCTAAAACATATAACATAAGAAGTGTTATTAAGCAATATTGATGATTTAAGAAAAATATTAAAGAATATTCTATGTTTAAGAGTTGTTCCTTCCTTAATAACTATGTATTTGAATATTTTAAATATATAATCTATATTCTTATGAAGCATAGAATGATTCCCTTAAATTATTCAAGGCACCAGATGCAAGATAACCAAATGAATATTTTCACATATACTCAATATGATTAGGTGCATCAAATTATATCAATATTATTGAATATTATAAAGTAATTGGTGAAACTAATTGTTACTTTAATTGTATTTTGGTTATAGAAATCAATTATATTCTTCTAACAGATATATGATATCAGCTGTATGTTCAAAAAAGTGTTTTCAATATATATAAAGTCAAAATATAAAAATAATTGAATATTAAATATTGTTTTTAGGTAAAGGTGAAAAGAAGTTACTTAATTAATAACGTGGATACTTCAAGATTGGATAAACATTTCATAAAATTTGTATTTTTGTCACATTTATCCCTTGAAAAGAGCGTGTAAACAATATTTTTTAAAATGGAATGAGCTGGGTGTTTTAATACACATGGTTTGGGATTCATTATGTTCTATAACCTTAATTAAGTGGAGAATAAAATGGCTTGTTATTGTAATTGAATTCATACTATTTTCATTTAATTAAATGGTCCAACAAATTAAATGAATTTAGGAAAATTTTACCTAATATTATCAATGTTTTAAGAATATATTAATTGGGTATATGATGTCTGGATTATGGTACTGTATGGATAGTATAAGTGGGTGTAAAATCAAACTAGAAGAATTAAAGATCGTAGAAAAGTTCAAAAAAAAATTCAAGAAGGAAATAAAGGTTATTGAAACCTAGGGTTATTTGTAAGGAGGAATAAGAATTTCATATGATGATATTATATAGAATAACTGAAGGAGTTAGAGAAACTCCATGGATTATCCATATTAGGAATGGATGTTATAGAAATCAATTCTTCAGTTTTAAAAGGTATATGATACCAAATGTATATTTTATAAGTGTTTTCAATATATATGTGTTAAAAATCAAGGAAATAATTGTTTAATATTTTATTTTATATTCCTGAAGTAAAGAGTTTCTGCATAATAATGTAAAGGATTTTATCATGATCAAATTAGTCAAAGTTAAAGTACTGTATCTTTATTTCATTTATCTAACGTGATCAGAGAATATTTTTGATAATGATGATTTTTTATTAAAAATTGGGATATGATTAATGGGTGCACTTAGATTATGATAAATCAATTAATATAACATATTTTGATAAGGGGAATTGCTTAAAATTATATATCCACGGTAAAAGTAATAATCTGGATATTTGTTAAAATATATATATGGAAATGTGGTCATGTCACCCATTATTGGTGTATTTTTATTGTTGGAATACTCATGTGTTAATCAGGTTTTAATGATCCCAAATCCTATAAATTCTATGAAGCTTGTTAATCCTGTTTAATCTATCTAAAATCTTGTGTACAGATGATTAGTTTCTTTATGCCTTAAGTAATTATTGTAAAATAATTTTTAATAATAAAGTTTTCTTATGAATGATTAAGTTTAATTAATTCTATGAATATCACTGTATAAGTATGTTTATAGAGATTTGGCTAAGTTTGAGAAACCATGAGTCTACAACCTGTTGTGATTTTCTGGAAATGAACCTAGACACCATGACCATCCAGACACCATAACCATCAAGACAATGTATCCATCCAGACACTGTGACCATCCAAACCCCGTAACCATCTAGAAACTATGACCATCTAGACACCATGACCATCCAGACACCGTAAACATCTAAACACTATGACCATCCAAGAACCATGACCATACATCTTGATCCTAACACTGTATCTGTGATGTCTATTCATGATATCTATAAAAATATTCAATCATAGTTGTCTCATCACAAAAAAAAGAAGGAGACATCATTTCAAGGAGTTACTGTTTCGTGGGGAAACCATTTCCAGATATACTGTGACACCATTTCATAATCTGTTTTTTGGTTTTTCAATTTATTTTCTAATGCCCATATTTGAAGTATTTAAATGCACTAACATAATTAATGTTTCTTTGTAGACATTTTACCTGACAGTACGAGGTACGAGGTGCATAATACATGAATCTTTTTGGATCAAACACATGAATTCCATGAATAAAAATAAAAATTTGACCATAAGAAAATCATGTGATCATGGTGTCTGTGGCGATAATAATATAACTGAAAACAATTGTGTTCCCGATATCAAAGAAGCTTGAGAATTCATGCAACCCGACACTGCTAAAGAACACATAAATAATACTCAATTCCTAGAGTCAATAACATTTTGACTCTATAAACCCCACGATGAACATGAGTAGGATCTAGATAACTTACGATACTCTATATTCTATTAGAGGACTCAATTTTTTCATTTTCTTCATCCAAGAAGTCCAGAACTGCATTGAATTACACTCAGTGCACTTTTAACCTTATCTCATCATTTCTTCTCTATTCAGTATTATTTTTATCTTTCAAGTGGTGTGTGTGTCTGTATAAAAACATGCACTCTATCCTACATCAGAATGAAGGATACACGCTATACTTTCTATTACATCGTTTTACACTTGTGTATTCCCAAAGATATGTGTGGAATAGGTCCCTATGTGACATGATAGTTCCTACCAACGAAGAACTGTGGAAGAGGATGTGTGACCTAGAAAGTTCTGTGTACTGTTGTTAACCTCGACCAAGGGTGTGGATTAGGATTATTTATATAAACATCATGGTGGAAGGTGATCACCAAGTGGAGTGGATTTGGTCTTAGCTTGAGACTGAACCACTTGTTTTATATCTGCTGTGCTATTTATTTTTCTTTTCCCTATTTTACTATTTAATATAGAAATCAATAAATTTACTTTGATAGTTAATATTGGAAGGAAATTATATTTTTTCCATATTAGAATAGCTTCAAATGTAATGTTAATAACTGATATTAAGATTACATAAAATTAATCAATCTTATATGAAGTTATTTAAATAGTCAAACTTTCATAACTTCATAACATTGATTAACTGGGATGTATTTAAATTTATTGGGGATCCTTTTTCAGAATACATTTCAAATAGTAATTTTTAATAGATGCTCAATTCACCCCCCACCCACTTGAGTACAATACTCCGACCAATATTTGGTATCAAATGTTTGTTTTTTTTACTCTATTTTTTACCCTATTCAATTGTGATTGTAGTTTTACTTTAAAGATCTGTAATTTTCAGTTAATTTTAAATTTCTTAATTTCTATCTCTTTTAATGTATTTCATTATTATGGATAATATATTGGATGGTGCTGCAACAAACTGGCCACCATTCATTAATGGATCCAATTGTGCTCAATGGAAAATTAAAATGAAAATGCATTTATAAAGTTAGAGATTTGAAATCTGGTCATCAATTATAGATGAATATAAGATTCATACTGCTGATAGAATAACTTGGGATGAACCTACCAAAACTACCTATAATAAAAATTTCAAATCTATGAATGCTTTATACTACTCTTTAGGGGATGAGGAATTCAATAGAATCTATCCATGTAAAACTACCCCTGAAATTTGGGATACCTTATATTTTTAGCATGAAGGAACCTCTAGTGTGGAAGAAATGATACTTAATACTTATACTATTAAATATGATAAATTTTAAATGAAACATATTTAGCCTATTTCTGACAAATATCTCAAGTTAAATGAAATTGTCAACACAATAATTTCTCTTAGAAGAGAAGTCACTGCTAAATAACAAAACATGAGGATTCGTAGATGTCTACCTGATAGATGGAGATGATCTTATATCTCCATTAGAGAGTCATGTGACATCTACAAGCTACATGTATAAGAACTCATTGGAAAACTGGTGATTTATGAAGAGTATTTGAAATTCAACAAGGAAGAGTAGTATGAACCCAAAAGAGAATTTGTCGCATTCAAGACCAACACCTCTAAACACAAAGAAAAATGGAAATAGGAAGTTTATATGAAAATTTCCAGCAGGGAACAATCCTCACCTAACAGTGAATAGGAGATGGCTTAATTGGCCAAAAGGTATAAGAGATTTTACAAGAAGAAAAACTTTTTCAGAAAGCCTAACTTCAAGGTAAGATATGGTGAAAAAGGAATTTGGAAGAAATATTAGAAAAGAATTGACAAGTTTGATGATATTTTCTGCTATGAATGTAAAAGAAAAGGGACATATCAAGGCTGACTATCCCATGATCAAGTACAAAAAGAAATATTAGGAAAAATATAGGAAGTATAAAAAGGTAATGAAAGCAACATTGAGTGATTCTGAGGATAGTTCAAGTGACTCAGATTCTTTACATGATGAACAAGCTAACAAATCGAATATGTGTTTTATGTCAAACACATCTGAGGTGACACCTGAATCTCCAATACATATTTCCTATTATTCTGGAGATGGCATTGACTCTGAAAATTTTTCTAATAAAGAAATTATTGTGTACTGTAATATTCTTGAAGAGACATGAAATGAACTAAAAGATAAATACAAGTCATTAAAGAAACAACATGCTCTTACCTCGACTATTAAAACATAAATCACTATAGAAAGGGAGAAAAATTCCCAATTACCCAAAGAGAAAAATTAACTAAAACTATCTAATGAGTAATTTAAAAAGGATCTTGAAATTTTTACTAATGGTAATGATACCTTAGTACAAATTCTAGGTAAACGTATCGCTCCTAAATACACTACTAGAGTTAGCTATCAACCTAGTAAAATAAATTTTTGAACAACTAAATTTGTATCTAAATCTAGGTCATACACCTTTACTCCTAGTTCTAGAAAACATTAAACTAGTTCAGATTATGATACACTTTCTATTGTTTCATGCTTTTCTTGACCAAATATAGTTTATTTTTTAAAATATGTTACATAATGCTTATGAGAAACTTATGAAGCAGATATGGGTTCATACGGCACCAGTGAATAATATTGTTGTACCAAAACAATTATGGGTACCAAAATATGTTTTTATTTGACTATTTTGTAGGAATGTTGCATAAAGATTTCTTATAAAAGCACATTGTACATGGACAGTGGGTGTTCGAGACACATGATAAGAGACTATTCGTGCTTCAAGAACATAAAAAAATTTACAATGGATGTGTCACCCATGGTGATAATTCCAAAGGAAAAATTATTTGCCTTGGTCAAATCAGTAACTCTAACTCAGTTTTTATTTCCAAAGTAATTTTTTTTATGGATTGAAATATAATCTGCTTAGTATTTCATAGTTATGTGATGATGGATTTTTGTCAAATTTAAAAATGATTCTTGAAATGTTTTTAATTCTAAAAATGAATTAGTGTTTTCCAAATTAATAAATGAAAATGTATATTCTATTAAATTTCATTCTTTAGCTTCTTAAAATGATTCATGTTTAAGTGTGTTTCACAAAGAGTCTTAGATTTGGCATAAGAGACTATGACACTATAACAATCAATCCCATAGAATGTTAACTAAAAAAATCATAATCAAAGACCTAAAAAATGAGTTTCCAAAAGATAAAGTGTGTAATATTTGTCAAAAGGTAAAGAAACACAAGATTTCCTTCAAACAAAAGAATGAAGTGTCAACTTCTAAACCTCTAGAATTGGTTCACATGGATTTGTTTGGACCATATATATTTTCTAGTTTAAATGGGAAGCACTATGTTTATGTTCTTGTAGATGACTTCTCTAGATATACTTGGACTTTAATTTTGACTCAAAAATGTGAAGTATGCTCTCATTTTAACAAATATTCCAAAACTATAGAAAATCATAGTAAACTTAGAATTAAATCCTTAAGAATTGATCATGGTCTTGAGTTTGAAAATCAAGAGTTTGAATCATTTTGCTCACAATATTACTATAGTCATAGTTTCTCTTCCCCTTGAACACCTCAATAGAATGTAGTTATAGAAAGAAGAAATAGAACCCTGAAAAAGATTGCTAAAACCATGCTTAGTGAATATGAATTACCTATTTAATTTTGGGATGAGGCTGTAAATACAAAATGTTATATTATCAATAGAGTATTGATTTGAACTATTCTTAAAACAACACATATGAGTTGTTTAAAAATAGAAACCCCAAACATAGATACTTCAAGATATTTGGTTGCAAGTCTGTATCCTTATTAATAAATAAAATCATTAAAAAATTTCATCCAAGAGGGATGGTGGAATCTTCTTAGGATATTCAATTTCTATTAAATCCTACATAGTGTTTAATAAATTAACTAAATGTGTGTACTAATCATTCCATATAAAATTTTATGAAACATATCCACTTGATCCTATGACCACTCTAGAGACCCTAGAAGATGATGTATCAAATTTAGACGTTATTTCAAAATCCTCTAACCATCTTGTAAAGGAATCTGTGATAACTTACAGTTCTGTAAATTTTTAATATTCATGTCACAGTGAACAAGACCCTATTGAAGAACCTAAAATCACTCATCCTTTTTGTAGAGCTATTAGAACTCTAAATAATCATCCTTTAGAAGTTGTTGTGGGAGACTTAGACAAAGGAAATAATATTATATGTTCTCTTAGAAACCAGGTTGATAATGAAGTCTTCTTGTAACAACTTTAACCTAAAAACATTAATGATTCTATCAATGATGAATTTTTGGTGATGTCTATGCAAGAAGAACATATTCAGTTTGAATGGAACAAGGTTTGGAAACCGGTTGACAGACCCAAAGACACATACCCCATAGACACTAAATGGGTGTTTAGAAATAATGTAGATGAATCTGGTAATATAGTTAGAAACAAGGATAGATTGGATGCACAAGGCTACAGTTGAGAAGAAATAATTGACTATGAGGAGACCTTTGAACCAATATCTAGACTTGAAGCCATCATAATTTAGCTTTCTTATATTGCACATCTGTATTTAAAACAATATCAAATGGATGTCAAAAGTGCATTTATAAATCGTTATAGAGATAATGATTTCTTTATTTATGAGCCCCCTAGTTTTTCAAACCCCCAATTTCCAAACCACAATTTTAAATTATCAAATTCCATATACAGTTTGAAACAAGCTCTAAGAGATTAGTATGATAGATTAAGTACTTTTCTTATTTCTAATGGTTTTACAAAAAAAATAGATGATCCTACCATTTTTATAAAAAGAATTTCCAATGATGTTATATTAGTCAATATCTATGTAGATGACATTATCTTTGGATCATAAAAAAATTATTTATGTGTTAAATTTTTAAAATTATGAAAAATGAATTTGAAATGAGTTTAATGGGTGAACTCAAATTCATTCATGGATTTCGAATCATTCCAAATAATGATTGTTTTATTTTAAATAAAATTATATATATTAGAGATCATTAAAAACGTTTTGGATTGGATAGCACTAAAAGTAGTGAGACTTAAATGTGTACTACTTGTAAGTTAGATCTTGATGAAGATGGAAAATATGTTAATCAAACCACTTATAGAGGAATTATTGGATGCTTACTCTACATAACTTCTAGTCAACCTGAAATTATGTTTAGTGTATATATGTGTGCTCTATTTCAATAAAATACTAAGGAATATCATTTAAATTATCTTAAAAGAATTTTCAAATACCTCAAACATACACCCAATATAGGACTGTTCTATCCTAGAGGACAATCATATGAGTTAGTGAGATATTCTGATGCCAAATTCAATGGTTGTATGTTAGATCGTAAAAAACCTCTGGAATATGTCACTCTTCAGGAAGGTCACCAGTATCATGGTGTAGTAAGAAACAAAACTCGGTTGCATTTTCTACTGCAAAAGCTGAATACATAGAAACTTTTAGTTTTTGTGCACAAATTTTGTAGATGAAACACATATTACTAGATTATGGATATCAATTCATTCATGTAACTATAAATTGTAACAATACAAGTGATATTAACATATCAAAATATCTTGTTTCACACTCTAAGACAAAACATATTAGTGCAAGATATCACTTTTTGAGATATCATTATCAAAAAGGTGGATTCCCTTTAGAATTCATTGGAACTGAATATCATAATGCTGGTAAATTCTCCAAACCACTAAATTCTGAAAGAATATATTACATCATACATGAATTGGGACTGATAAATCTTAATAAGTAAGTATATTGTTTCACAGTTTATGGTTTCACAAGTCATTGTCTTAGGATTACTATTAAACTCTAATAGTTTTATAGTTTTACTAACTTAGGAGTAGACACTTCATGTTTACGATCTCATAGTTACTATTTGTTGGTTACTTTCTGGCTCTTACTGTCTCAAACAATATGGTCGCACAGTTTAGAAATCACACTATTATTGTCTCATCGTGAACGTTTGTTATGGTCCCACCATGAAGGATTGTTACCGTCTCACCGTGAATGTTGATTACAGTCTCACCATAAAGACGATTTATTGTTTTATTTATAAATTAGAAAATGTATCATGGTAATTCATTGTTTTTACTTTCCCACACTTTTGATCATGGGATGCTTGATATCCCCAAATGATGAAATAAAAGAAGTTTCCTTCGTTCTCCACTCGATCTCTCTTCTATCAAATTTTAACCCCTCTTTCAATCCTTCTCTCTATCGAATAGTTGGTGAATTCCCAGGATGAAACGCCCATCGTCGTCAACACCTAAGAAGCACAGTTCAAAGAATAAGTTAAAAATTATGCCAAAGTTTCCACCAAAAGGCCCTCTGAATCTGAATCTAGTAAACAGAATAGTGGTACATAAAAAGGAGAGATTCCCTAAGTGGCTTCTGTCAAGTAAGTCAATGGTATTTAAAGTTCTAACAGAGAAAGGATGGTTGGATTATTTCACAATGAAGGATATGCCTCTTCACCAGAATCTATTTACATAGTTTTACTATTATGTTTAATTATCTTCTGATTCAGAAGATGGTAATGTTGTGCGAAGTTGGATCAACTATTAGATTTTTACCTTTTCTTCATGGTTATGGGAAGCAAGCCTTAGGATACCTAATCAGGTTATTTGTGAGGTCTACCAGTGAGTTACTCGACCTCTAAGTGAGTTCTTTGTTTTGGAAGAAGCTTTGAGAAGTTTAACTGGCAATGAAAATAAGGGGAGAGCCATAGCTTCTGAACTAGATAGAGAATCCAGACTCTTGTTTCAGTTTGTTCAGAATTTGATTAGCCCCAAAAATGTTGATTTTTCTATTCTCAAGTATCATGATGTATTTTTGACACATCTCATAAAAAATGGTCATAATATCAACCTAGGAAAGTACGTTATAGAAAATATGTCTGAGTTGATCAAAACAACCTCCAAGTCAACCTCCTTGTTTTATTCAAGGATTATCTCAGTTATTCTTCATGAAAAGGGATTGGTTAGACCAGATGAAGAATCCATTAATGATTATGAGTTATTTCTTTCAAAAGTTATAGTATGGAGAACGAAAATCAATCGGAATCCATAGAGAGAAGTGTGGGTGGAAGATAGTGACAGAGTTTATGAAAATTTTAATCAGGTGGAACACCCTTAAAGACCTAAGGATATTTCTAATCTTGTTTTGGAGCTAGATGAACTTGTTTAATATTCTGATGAGCAAGAAGAATACGTGTTTTTTTACCTCTTAGAGAATCTTTTATTGTTAAGGAAGATAGTGAATCTTCTCCTCAAGTATTTTTAGAGAAGAACATGCCCGATCCTGATAAATATGTTGATCTAGAAGAACAAATTTCTTCAAAACAAGAATATGTTTCTAAGGTAAGTGAAAGGAATGTTTAAGAAGATCATGTAAAAGAATATCTTTATATTATATAAAAAACATATCTTGAGGAATACCAAGAGGAACACATTTTTCCTTAAGTTATTCCATATACTGAAGAGATAATGGAGAAATCCTGTCAGTTGGATAGAAAGGAAATGGATAAGGAAATTAGGGTTGAATTCATGGAAATAGGTCAAGGTTCAAAATCTATTAGTCCATAGAAATATGCACTTGTTGAGGGGGAATAACCCCCCAATCTAGAATCTTTTGAAGTCCATAATATGATTGATCCATGATCGGTGGATACATTGTATAAATTCCTAATATATTTTTATGTGACTAATTCCCATGAAGTCTTAGTTAAAGGAATTGATATATCTACTATGTTTCATTTGAAACTAGCATCCTCTTCTGAATCTATCTCTGCCAAGGAACCTGAGCCTATCTAAACTTCTATTTCTGAACCTTCACAAGAACCACCAAACATGGTGAATAAGAATGATCTAAAAGCATTTCAAGATACCCTATTGGATAGAGTTGAGAAACTCATGAATACCTAATTAGATCCTATAACCTATTTAAGTGAAAGAGATGTTCCCCTATTGTTGAAAAAAAGACATACGGAAGATTCATAATAAGACGCCTTATAAGATTCAAGAAGATAGGGTCAAGAACAAAAATCTCAGTGATGAGGTAAATACTCTCAAAGGTATGGTTGAAGTCTTCATCAAAGTTAATTTTTTTATTATAAAGGAAAACAAACCTACAAATAAGAAAACATACAAACAATGAGAGAATGAAACAACCAACCTAATGAGGTCTGAAATAGTGAAAACCATGGGCATCCCCTCTAATAAAATTAACCCCTTCAGGTTTAAAGGAGGAAACGTTATACAAACAGATCTGGTCCAGACCGAGGATATTAATAGAAGTCAGCGGGTCTGCCACTTGATTACCTTCATGCCATGAGAGTCATATTTTGGTTCTATTAGAGATCATATCCTTACAATTTCTGATAATCTATAAAATGGACCAAGGAGGAGAGATGTGTGAGCTTGTTATTGGTCATAAAAACTAAACTGATGATTATAAGGGTTGTCTCTAGAATGTTCTAAATAAACTAAAATCTCTTACCTTGGAAACTCCATAATTAATAATTTATAATAAAATAAAATCCTACACAAAAACGACAAAAATGTACCAATTTGGAAGATGAGATGAGATAGGATTGTAATCTCTTCAACCAATAAAATTTTTGACAAGTATTTCTGTCAATTTAATCCTAATATTTTTAATTAACACTTAGTTATTCTATTTAATTTTTAACAAGGGTAACAGATAATTTAATATTTTGATGGTAAAATATTTACTTATTTAATGTAATATAGACCATAAATTAATAAATTAGAACATTTTATACCATATCATAATAATAATATATTTTTAATAAATGTTTTATGATTTTTAAATAATTTAATAAAATAATATTTTGATAAATAATCAATAGGGTCAATTTTGACACAATTCAATTCATTGATTTTTAAAAATATTAATATAACAAGTCAACTTTGAACCAACGTTTTTATTATATTCCCAATAGGTAAAGGTCATCTTAAAAATTAATTATAAATATTAATCATCCCAAATTATTTTTATTTTAACATTGTTTGTAACATTAATTTTTTTATCTCTATTAATAAAATAATCACTGCATCAATTTTGTGTAATTATTTAATATAATTATTTTTAAATAAAAAATAAAAATAAAATACTCTGATCAATATAAATATATTATATTTCATAATAATATTTTTATTTGATTTAAATTCTGTAAAATATAACATTTAAAATGTTATATTTATTAAATTATGATGTTGAAAGAATTAACATCACTTTAAATAATATAATATAAGGTTTTTAATCCATTCTATAAATCTCCAAATGGTCAATAACACAACCCTTGGATGATTATCTTCAAGGTATACATGACCAATAAGATTTGGTCAAGTGATTGTTTCTTTTAATGGGTATTATGATTTTAATAAAAACCATATTATTGATTTTTCATCAATTAAATAATTTCTTCATCATTAATTTATAATATATTAAGGTAATTATGTATTTTCTAAAAATTAGAAATAAATTTCCCTGATAAATAAAAACATTTTATATGTAAAATTTGTATTTATAATATAATTAATCATATATATAACCTTAAATAAAAAAATATTTAGTTATTAATAATTGAGTGAGATATATTTAACTTTTCATGAAATAAAATAAATTAAATGTCTTAATGTCATCCAATTGGATTAAAATAGATACCATTTTGACCCAAGTATCATTTAGGTCAAAGAAACTCATAAAATAATATTAATACAAGTGTTAGAGTAATTTTATTATAGTATTCTTACTCTTAATTTCCTGATTTAACCTTTTAGCGTATTCATAAAAATTACCGAAGTTACAATTCATAATTTCCAAAAATAAAATAAAAATATTTACATAATATGGACCTACTGATTCCAAATATGTAATCCATTTTTACTAATTCAAAACAAAAAAAAATTATGTATTTAATTAAAAATTATTTTCGTTGACGGAAAGAGGGAATGAGTTTTAAAAGTTTAAACATTGCAAAAGATTGAAATTTTTTTTACATCTGAATTCTTGGTAAAATTAATAAAAATGATATAAATTCTATTGAATAATAAAAATATATTGTATTTATACTTTAATAATTAATATTATAATTTAACTATATAAATTATTTTGATGAAAAAAAATTACAATTAAAATTTAGTATATTTTTACTATTCATCAAAATTTGGAAGTTATCAAAAAAATACAAAATTTTAATCCAAAGTAAGTTTTTATATTCTTCTTCTAAATAACATGTCTACATTTTCATATAAATAATATTAATGTTTCATAATCATAATTTTAAAGGGGTTCTCCATTAAATGGAAGAAAATTACCCTTTTGAAAAATATACGGTTTTTTACATCAAATCAGGTTTATTCATACTCAATGAATAAAATATCAATTGGATTAATATAAGAAATATTTATTTTGGTATATAAAATATTTATTTAATTAATTTCATTTTCTAATAGTAATTCACAATAATATTCAAATATATAATTGTTTTAAATTTTTATACATTTTTATATGTTAGTTATATTTATTCCTCCTAACCTTACGACTAGGTTATAATGGTTATTTTATATTAAGTGATTCTTGTAGGATTTTAAACTCATTATTGCAGGAAACACAAGCTATTGATTACAAATTATATAGATAAAATATTTCACTAAAACATCCAGGTATTACATTTACCCCCCTAAAACTGAATTTTGCCCTCAAAATTTTTCACTTGGATACAAAAATATGAGAAAATATCTCCCTCATCATATACTCAAGTTCCCATGTAGCTTCCTCAAATTGGTGGTTCTTCCAAAAAACATTAACCAAGTGAGTCGTCTTGTTTTGTGGAAATTTTTTTATACAATCCATAATCTCTATCGGTTGTTCTTCGTAAGAAAGATGTTGCTCCAGTAGAATGTTTTTTGAGTTTAGTACATGTGAAATATCAGGTCAGTAATTTCATAGGAGAGATACATGAAACACATCATGAACATGATAGATATTTAGTGGAAGTGCCAATCGATATGCTAACTTCCAAAAATGATCCATAATTTCAAAAGGATCGATATAACTAGGGCTCAGGTTGCCCTTATATTCAAATCCCAATACTCTCTTACAGGGAGATATTCGTAGAAAACCCTTTTCACCCACTTTAAGATCATGGTCTTTTTTTTGGTTGTCGGCAAAAAGTTTTTGCTAACTCTAAGATGATCTTATGTGTTGTTGAATATATCTCACCTTTTCTGCCATTTCTTCAACACGATCAAGTCCTTATACCATTCTTTCCCAAACTTCATCCTAGTAATATGAAGTTACACACTTATTTCCATAGAGGGGTTTATAAGGATCCATATGAATAGTAGAGTGAAATATATTTTTATATGAAAATCCTATCAAATGTAGGTTTTGATCACAATAAACATTGAAATCCATAGAGCAATCTCTCAATATGTCTTCTAGAGTTTGAATTTTCCTCTTAGACTAACCATCTATCTAAGGAGGATAAGAAATATAGAAAATTAACTCTATATATAGAGCCTACTAAATACTTCTCTAGAACATTAAGGTAAACCTCAAACCCAATCAGATATGATGGATAATAGTACTCCATGCATTCTTACCACTACCTTTACATATATCCTGGAAAGTTGATCAAGATAAAAATCATCTCTATTAGAAATGAAGTGTGTTGAATTCATCAGGTGACCAAATATAACCCATATATCATTATGGCCTTTATATGTTTTGGGTTGTCTGATGGGAAAGTCCATAGTGATATTTTCCCATTTCCATTCTGGTATGGTCTATGATTGTAACATCCCCATAGACTTCTGTCTGTCAGCCTTAACTTTCTAAAAAACCAAGCACTAAGAGACATATTCAGAAACATCTCTTTTCATGCCATCTAACTAGAAATAATCTTTTAGGTCCATATACATCTTTTCGATTCTAGGGTCAATATAAAATGAAGAAATATGAGCCTCATCTGATATCTCCTTCATTAATTTGGGTATGGGAGAAACACAAACCCAGTTTAGGAACCTTATTATTCCATAATAATCAAGGTTGAATTCTGTAATATTTCTCACCTTCTTTTATAACTCTATATCTTCCTTCTGTCCCTCCTAAATATTCACTTATACAGATAGTTGAACATTTATTTGATAAATATTTGATTTATCCTCTGTAAAATTTCAAGATCCACCCTTTGTAAATCTAAAAATATTTGATCCTCTGTGATTCTCATCAGGGATAGGATAGCATGGTCCTTTGGACTCAAAAAAATTTTCCACCTAGTTTTATTTCCCTAGGTGGTAATGTATTGAAATGTTGTAATCATTAATCACATCCAACCATCTTATTTGATTCATATTCAACTCCTTTTATGTGAAAATATACTATAAACTCTTATAATCTATATAAATATCCCACCTTTTAATGTAAATATTATGCCTCCATATCTTTATTAATAATATTGCCATAGATAACTCCAAATCATGAGTTGGGTAACTTTTCTAATGAATTTTCAATTTTTGTGTGCATAATCTATCACCATATCATTTCCCATGAGAATACATCCTACCACCTTTTTGGATACATAACTATAGATCACAAACCTTTCTCCCCTACTAGGAAATGTGAGAACAAGTGCACTAGAAAATCTTCTTTATGGCTCTTTGAATTTCTCATCACATTCTTCCGTCCACACGAACTTAACTACTTTTCAAAACAACATGGTAATTGGGTTATATAATAGTGAAACATATTTCATAGAACGTCATTTATATCCATCAAAACCAAGAAAACATTTTATCTTAGTTACCATTTTTAGTCTCGGAAAACTTTTAATAACATCTGTTTTTGCTGGATCCACATATATCCCCTATCTTGAGATTATGTAACCCAAAAATGAAAATTTGTAAATTCAAAATTCAAACTTTTTAAATTTTGTATAAAGCTTATACTTTCATAGGGTCTTCAGCACAATTCTCAAGTAATATTCACATTCTTCCTTAATATTCAAATATACAAGAATTCCATCTCTAAAGAAAACCAAAAATTGATCAAGATAGTCGCTAAAGACTCTATTCATTATATCCAGGAATATAGTAGGGGAATTATTAAGAATAAAAGTCATTACTATAAATTCATAGTGTACATACCTTATATAGAATGTCGTCTTTGGTATATCCTCCTTCATGGACATTAATTTATGATATCCAGAGTGAAGATCAATCTAGGAAAATTATTGAACTTTGTGTAGTTTGTCAAATATGTTATCAATGTGGGTAATATGATATTTTTTATTGATAGTGATCTTGTAAAGTTCTCGACAATTAATGTAGAGTCTCATTGATCTGTCTTTCCTCATAACGAACAGAGCATGTACACCCCAAGGTGATGCACTAGGGAATATGAATGCCTAGGAAAGATTCACAAAGAGTTGCTTCTTCAATTCCTTAAATAAATTAGGGTTATTCTATAAGGTTTCTTTGAAGTAGGAATATCACCTAGAATGAGTTCTATGGAAAACTAAACTTCATTATTTGGTAGAATAACTAGTAATTCTTTTGGAATTATATCATAAAACTCAGGTACAATCGGTGTATTTTTAATTGTGAGCTTATACCCAACCATTTTAAATATATAACCTTAATTTATACAGATCATGACCCATAAGATAGAAGAAATTTTCACAAGAAGGTCATACTCATCCTTGCATCGATATATGATCATAGATTGATCTAGAATATGAAATATCCCTTCCCTTCCTTAGAAATTGATATGATATTAATATAGAGAAATCCAATCCATGCCAAGAATAACAAAAAATTATATTATAGGAAGGATCACAAGATTTGAAGGAATCACTTTCCCAAAAAATTCAACCATATAAGAGATATAAACTTTTGATATGGTCGTTGTGCCATTAAGAGTTGTCACAACTAAATAAACATCTAATTATTGAGGTAATACGGAGCTAACATTAGAAAATTATTTATAAATAAAATAGTGGGTAGATCCATAATCAAATAAAATAATTTCTACTTTAGAGTGGATTTTATTTGTACCTATCACCAATTCATTATTGTACTAAACATCACCGATAGTGATCGCAAGTGAGTAAGCATTACCTAAGAATAAGCATATGAGAACATGATAATTACAACTAAAAAGAATACCATGCATATAAAATATCATAATCATGATTCATGACATAAATATTGGAATTTCAAAATACATGAGTCATAAGAGAATCAAATATCATTATCCATAAGATCATAATACATGAAATTTTTGGAATACATATAAGTATAGAAAATAATTTCTATATTGGTCATGGCTCTCTTGCAAGACCATAATATTGGGAAATCTTCTTTATTTGTCTTTGGCCTTAAGAGTTTATTGATGTCAATCATAATCAATAACCCTTGGATTAGGGAATTTATTAGTATAAATCTCCATTCCTTTCACTTGTAGCACTGAAGTGAAGGTGGTGCATTCTGTGTAGCCTTTTCTCTACTAGCATCATTAGACATCTTTTTCACAACACATCGAAATTCAACTGCCTCATGACCTTATTTTGCACACTCAAAATATTTAATAGTACCTTTAAGAAATTTTCATCCATGTTTCTTTCTACACATTGAGCATAAGGGAACACTCATCTTATTTTTAGTGTGGTCTTTATATTTTCCCTAGAATTCCATATTTCTCTACTTTTCAAACCCATAGGATTCATGGGTTACTCCAATCTTCATATAAAACATGAGATCACATCGAACGATTTATTTATAGCTATTAAAGTATCTTATGGATAATTACCTTCAGAGACTTGTTTTAAACCACTAAAGAATTGATCAATTTTATTCTTTGGTTGGATAATAATTACAGAATCATACCATGAAAGATTTGTAAAAAATTCTTCATAGGTACGAATGGATTCATCATCCTTTGTCTTAAGTTCAAGGAACTCCTTCCCCATCATTGTTCAAATAATATGAGGAAAGTACATATTGAAAAAATTATTTTCTTGAACTTTTCCCATTCCATGGATTCAATTTCATATCTTTTCCTTTTATTCATTATAAGGTTCCACATTTGATCATATTCATCTTCCAAAAAATATATTGATAAGATGATTTTATCATTTTCTGAATATTGGAGAACTGAAAATATATTTTTAGTGGTATTTTTCCACTGTTCAGCCACTAATGAATCAAAAGACCAACAGAATGAAGTTAGATGCTACCTCATGATGGACTCAACAGAATTTTGTTCCATCCATTGATCGTTTGGAAGTCCTATATGATTCATAGCATAGGAAAGTGTTGTGAAAATTGATACAAGATATTTCATTCCATGTCCCATATCATTTGGTTGATTAGGAGGACAATCATTACATTTCCCATCACATTTAGCATTAATGTGGTTCTTTTGGGTTCCATCCATTGACTAAAACCAAGAAGCATAGTGTTAAAAACACTAATAATAATGGAAAAACCGAAAAATCAAGAAAAAATTTCAATTAAGGAATCTATAGGTTTTATAATAGGTTATTCATGATCATTTCTAAAATACTAAGATTGTAACATATTATTCAACATATCCTTTGGGTTCTTACTAAGGCTTTCTCATCCTAATTTCCAAAGTCTAACTATGCATTTCCTCTGATACCAACTATATAAAAACATAATTTACATATATTAATATTAATAAATAATTGATGAATATTCATTCCAAAATAAAATAGAGTCATGAAAAGACCTTATATGTATAGACTATAGTATCTTTAGAAATTGTGAAATATAAACAACTGGTTCATAAATCATCTACATTGTCTCTCTCTTATTTATTCATAACTAGACTACTTTTTGAAATATATTACTTAAAACACTTTTTCATGTCATGGGGAAAATAAATATATGAAGTGATGAGATAAAAGGATTAGTAAGAGTAAATATGGGAGACATAAATCATATCATAATCATAGGGAATAAAAACATCACATTTAAAAATCTTATCCAGCATTTTAAATGATCATGATATCATGTCAAGGGATAAATCATAAAAGTTCATCTTAATCCCAAAATTAATAACATAAGACATGAAATTTTTTGGTATACACATAAGAATAGGAAATAATTTCATATTATTCAAGGCTCATTTCCATGATCATCATAGCATACAAAGTCCATTACTGAATCAAGTTCACTCGTTGTTCTAGCCCTGTATTACTAAATCTGATTTACTTTTCATTTGAGGTCTACCTATCAAATGAGATTAAATATTTACCCAATGAATTTTAGGTAGATATTTATCTCTCCCATATAATAATGAAATAATTCAATCATGTTCCACAAAAACAAAAATCATTCATTATTGAAGAACTCAAGAAACAAAAATGGGTTTCATAAACATCAATCCATCATAATACATATAAAATAAATGGATTTCATAAAAATAATTCTATCATAATCCCAATAAATTAATTGTAATAATATAGATAGAAAAATAACTATATTTGAAGAACGTAATCTTATATGGAAAATAGTTTTGATAAAAGACATGAAATTAATTCTTGAAGAAATATCCTTTTTCTTCAATAATGTTTTCATTTGTCAAAATGCCACATAATTTAAAAAGAAAAGAATTTAATTAAAAATACACTTGAAATATTGTAAATTAACACTCATGAAAATAATACTTTATGAAAGCGTAATAATGTATTCATTCCATATATTTTAAAAAACATTCTCATCGTACTTTTTTCGAAAAATTCAAAAAAACAACTCGCACTGAAAATGACAAAAAATTCCTTTCAAAGAATTTAATAAAAATTCACAAATGGGTAAAATTGACTTTAAAAAATTTTATAAAAATATAAATAATTATAAATATTTAGTAAATATGGATGTGTATGATAAATATACCCCTATAATTACTTTTTTATTAACAATCTTTGATAATAATGAGATTGGGAAATTATCCCTTACCATAGCTCTGATTTCCTATGAATGTATCAGAACCTCATATATACTGATTCAAATGATTTCATTGACATATTATAGATTCATAATAATTTTTTTGTGTCATATTCATTTTTATGTTATCATATATGATCATATTATCATCTGTTTGTTAATAACATTTCATTGTAACTCGTTATTCCAATATTAATTGCTTTATGTTTTTATGCATGTTTTGTCGAATAAGTTATTTTTATCCTTATTAGTTCATATTTATATCATTAAAAAATATATTAACATAAGATATACCATATTTATTCATTATGTACATTTTTAGAATCATTATTTAATTAAGATCATGTAGGATGAATTACATCACATCCTGGAGACGATAGGTCTGACGTATACACGAGCGACTATATATTTCCTAAATTTATTAAATGTTATTTAATTGGATAGTGCATAATATTTTACAATTAATATCATGTTATAATAATAATAAATAATTATTACTTCCATAATTATACCAATCCAAGTAATGTGGTGGGGAAAACAGATTACACCACATCATGTGGACGGTATGGAATACGTACCCACACGTGGTGATTTTGGTTTTCGTATGATGGATAGAATGTAGAATATGGTTGTTTAATCATTATATTAACATATGTTTATATAATTAATACTAGAGTTATTACTTTATAATGAAACAATGTATGAATAGGAAGGATTAGATGAAAGAATTTTGAAAGAATCGGTAGAGAAGATTACCTCTTCTTCAACGTGCTTCCTCTGAATCTCCGTTTTGATCACTTGATTTGGACATTAAAGAAGAAGAAAACATCTATAATATTAATAGGGAAGTTGATAAGGTAAAAGGGAATGGGATGGACGATATTTAAGGCTCAAAATGAAGTGGTAAGATAAGGGAGGAGGTTCCCTTTTATAATTGAGGTGTGGGGCACTTTTGGAATCTCTATAATTAATAATTTATAATAAAATCAAACCCTATACAAAAACATCCAAAAATGTCCCAATTTGTAGAATTAGATGAAATAAGGTTTCAATATCATCATCTTATAAATTTTTAACATGTATTTATGTCAATTTAAACCATATATTTTAAATTAACACTTAGGTATTCTATTAAATTTATATCTAGGGTAACAAATAATTTAATAGTAAAAGGGATTAGTATTAACTTATTTAGTGTAAAATATACCAAATTTGAAAAACCTAGAACATTTTATACCATATCATAATTATTATATATATTATTAATAAATTTTATGGTTTTTAAATAATTTAATAAACATTATTTTGATAAATAATGAATAGTGCTGATTTTGAAACTATTCAATTAATTTATTTTTAAAAATATTAAGAAAACAAGTTAACTTCGAAAAAACTAATTTATTATATTTATAATAGGTAAATGAAATCTATAAAATTATTTATAAATATTAATTACCCCAAATTAAATTTATTTTAACATTATTTTTAACATTTATTTATTATATCTATTAATAAAATAATAACTGCATAAAATTTTTATAATTATTTAATTTACTTATTTTTGAATAAAAATTAAAAATAAAATTTTATGATGAATATAAATCTGTTATATTTCATAATATTATTTTTAGAAGAATTTATATTCTAGAAATTAATTATTTAAAATATTATACTTATTAAATTATAAAGGATAAAACTTTAACATCACTTAAAATAAAATAATATAAGTATCATGATCTCTTTTATAAGGCTCCAAATGGTCAAAAAAGAGACCTTTGAATGATTATGTTTAAGATATACTCTACCAATAATATTTTTCAAGTTTTTGGGTATTTTAATGGGTATTATTATTTTAATAAAAACTATAGTATTGATTTTCATCATTTAAATAATGTATGCATCATTAATGTATAAGATATTAAGGTAATTATTTATTTCCTAAAAATTAAAAATAAATTACCATGATAAAGAAAATAATTTTATATTTCAAAAGATTATTTATAATCTAATTTATCTTTTGTATAACCTTATATAAAAAACTATTTAGTTATTAAATTTTGAATGAGATATATTTAACTTTTCTTTAAATAAAATAAATTAAATGCTCTAATCTTATTCAATTAGACTCAAATGGATACTATTTCGAGCCAAGGATTATTTTGGTAAAAAAACACTCATAAAATAATATTGAGATAGGTTTTAGGGTAATTTTATAATAGTATTCTTACCCTTAATTACATGATTTTCCCTTTTACCATATTAATAAAAATTAGCGATGTTACTATTCATAATTCCCAAAAATAAAATAGAGATATTTACATAATTTGAACCTAATGATTCCAAATATGAATCCATTTTTTAAAAATAAAAACCTATAAGTTTCATTAATTGATTTAAAATCATTCTCATCGTCAGAAAGAGGGAATGAGTTTTAAAATTTCAAACATTGCATGAGATTGAAATGTTTTTTACATCTAAATTCATTGTAAAATTACTGATAGTGAATTATATTTTTTGTAATGAAAAAAATATATTATATTTATACTTTAAAAACAATAAATATTATAATTAAACCATATAAATCATTTTGATGAAAAATTTTGTTTTCAATTAAAATTTAGTGTATTTTTTACTATTCATCAAAATTTGTAAGTTAACAGAAAAATATTAAAATTTAATCCAAAGTAAATTTTTATATTCTAATACCAAATAACATGTTTATCCTATCATATATAAATTATTAAATTTTCAAAATCTTAATTTAAATGGGGTTTTCCATTAAAAGGTGGAAAATTACCCTTCTGAAAATATAGATTTTTATACAACAAATAGGGTTTATTCATACTCTATGACAAAAATATCCATTGGATGAATATAAAAAATATTTCTTTAGGTATTTAAAATATATATTACATTAATTTCATTTACTAATAGTAATTCACATAAATTTACAAATATATAATTGATTTATATTTTTTATACATTTTCATTAGTTAGCTATATTTATTCCAACATTCAAAATGGCTAGGTTATAATGGTAATTTTATAATAATGGTGTCTCATGGTTCATTTAAAAAAACTAATACCATGAAATTAAATCTATTAAATAAAAATTATTTTGAGAAAATATTTCATTAAAAGGTTTGGGTGTTACTGTTACTCCAACCTTAATTTGATCTCCAACAACTCTCTACAAATCTCATGAGCTCTAAAGTCTTATTAATGACTTTAGAGGCTATAAATAAAACTTCTAGGACCCTTATATATAACCATTTACATTTAATATAATTTTAGATCTCCATTGTATCAATTTTATCCATTTTCTTTTTCTCTCATACAATTGTCTATCTTCCTACCAGATCTACTTATTATATTCTTATTAGACGCTTTAGAGTGTCATTAAAGAGGATTGAATATAGCAGGTCACTTCTATTTATTTTCATGGGTTCTCACTACCATTTAGTGCGAGGTAGTTTAGTTATCAAAACTGTAAGTGAAGTAAATTGGGTTCTCACTACCATTAAGTGTGATGGGTTTGGTTCACAGTACCATTAAAATTGTGGGGATTGGGTTTATAATTTTATGGACTAAAAGGATATAATTTTAAATAGTTTTCATGAAACAACCACAAAAAATGATTTTACTTTGTGTAAACGATTTTATTTCTCTCCATTCTCTTTTTTATTTAATATTTCTATAGTTCTTTAACACTCATATTTTAGTTTATGACTTTAACTGTTTTAATTTCATCCAGTTAAGATAGAACTTAAAAAATTATTTAAAATTAAGTTCACTCCCCCTATTTCCATCCTTATATGAACCAAAAATTGTTATCATATCCTACCTAGATTAGAAAATCATAACAAGTTTCAAGGAATAATAATTTAAGGATGTCCTCAGCCTAGAATGACCAAGGTGATTTTGAAGGACACTCTATGGGAAGAACCCCTTATTTTGATGGAACTGATTATGTTTATTAGAAAACAAGGATTTCTACATTTCATAGAAGTATTAGTAATCATGTTTATAAAATATTTATTAATAGTTATATATTTACTTAAGAAATATATTAAAAATGTAACACCAATGATATAGCTGGTTTTGAGCATGATTATAAATCCATGAATGATCTATATTGATGGTTCTATAGGAATGAATTTTATATAAAATCCAATTGTGAAACTACTTATTAAATAGGGAAATTTCAGGAAGTTACTCATGTGGGTAATAATAAAGTAAAGGATACAATGATTTATATGTATAACTAATATTTTCAATTCTTTAGTACGAATCATAATGAGTCTTCAACTGAAATGTTAACCCATTTCACAGATATATTTAATATAATGAAGACTTTATGTGATAAAATTATGATAGAGATACTAGTGAAGATGATTCTTTGGATCATTCCTAGTTTTCTGAGAATCCAAAGTTAGATTAATATAAGAAGTCGATGACATAAAGAATATATTGGTAGAAGAACTTATTGCTTCACTCATGAACATAGAGATAACAATGAGGAAGAAAGTAGAGAAGGAAGACAAAAGAGTAAAGGAGAAGAATACCATCACCTTCAAAGAAAATATTGATGTTACATCTCTAATATATGGTGATATTTCTCATATTTTCAAGAATATACACAATTTATTGAAGAAGAAAAAGACATTTCGTCTTGAAAAATAAGATAAGAAACAAAAAAACCATATCTAAAATGATATGAGAACGACAAAAACGGAAACATAAATTCAGATTTACCCACTCTCAAAAAATTAAAATGAGAAGATGGAAAGAAATAAGGAATTTAAGGTGTCAAATTGGAGTATTGGCAATGACTTCCTCTCCTCATAGGACACAAATTATCAAAGATCCATCTTTCATAAGGTCAACATTGAGTAAATCAAGTGGTGAATTATTCTTCTTCAACTTTATCTTCTAGTAATTTAATATATGAAAATATAAGTTATGATAGATATCAATTACAAGAAGGTTCTTGTGAAATTACCTCAAAATTAAAGATCTTAAAAAAGAAATTAAATTTCATTTTTTAAAGATAAAATTACCATGTAAAAGGAGAAACTAAATGATGTAAATGAAAATTCTAGAGATTTTATTTAAAATAACGATGATGATAAAGAAATAATATCTAATTAGTTGTTAGCCGAAAAAATTAAATCTTGGAAAACTAATTAAATAAAGATTAAAATATAAGTGTTAGTTTAATAGATCAATCAAACGTTGGAAAATTATAAAATTAAATTTAATACCTTAAGGAATATCTTGAAAATTCCACCCAAATTGAGAAAAAAATTGAATTTAATTTTGGCTTCCCAACAACATGGGGAAGGTACATATGGGAATGGGGAATAAAATCAAGAAATATCCTCTAGTAGTATAAAAAAATTAATTTTTTATTTGGTAACTCCGAATATAAATTTGTTAATTATTATGAAAATATTGGAAACTTGATTTATGAGTGTTATTTCAAAAATTTATGATTTGGTAGACCAAAAATTATTCATCTTTCTTAGAAAATTTATTTTTGAAAATTATTTTCAAAACTAATATGTATTCCTAAGTCCCTTTTATATAATGTTAGAAGACCCAAATTTTTCAAACCAGAAGCTTTAGTCCATTGAATATTTTATAGAAAAAACATATCAAGAGGAAATCCCAAGGATTTACATCATACATGTAAAGTGGGTGATCAACCCATTTATATGGTTACTACACCAAATTCAACAACCAAAAGTGGTTTTATTGAGTGCATGTGACTTATGGGGATAACTCAAGGAGTAATTCATTGATATTAGTACCATTAGTTTTTAATATTCCACATTTATTAAGGATATTTTATATTTTAGGGTTTTAAAACATAATTTTTTTAGAATTATTTAATTCTGTTATAGTAGTTTTAATGTTTCATTTGAAAATGAAATTTTCAGATATTTTCATTCCTATAGAGATATTTTTTCCCACTTATAGATTTGAAAATATTAATGTTATTAGTTTTAAATACCTTATAATCTTTAATGTTAAATTTTTGAGTGCACAATATAGTGAGTCATGGCTATGGAATAAACACCTTCATCATTTTAGCATATACTCAGTTGCGAAACTTAACTGGAAATAAATAATGTGATATTTACCAAAATTTCATTTCCAAAATGATATTGCATACGAACCATGTCAACATGGTAAAAAACACAAGTCATTCGTTAAATTTAAAAACGATGTTTCAACCTATAATTCCCTCAATCATAAACACATGTACTCCTTTTTGGACTAACACAAGTAGAAATTATTGGAGTTAAATCATATATATTTTTAATTATCAATGAATATATAATAATTACATGGTTTTATTTCTTATCACACAAAAGTGAGGATTCTAAATTTGTAATTAAATATATCAAGAAGATAAAAAATTAAAATGGGTATTTGAACGTCTCCATTCAAAGTGATCATATGGAGAATTTGAAAATAACAATTTTAATTATTTTTATATTTCACAAGGCTACCACCATTCCTTTTTCCCTGCTAGAAGACCTCAAAATTGGAGGTATTTTAAAGAAAAAATTGACATTTTAAAGAATTTTCACAAATTATCATTAATTAATATAAGATACCTCTATATTTTTGGGCTAAGAAAGACAATATCGTGTGTTATACATTTAATTGTCTACTCATAAGACTCATTCTTAAAAGGACCCATTGTGATATTTAAATAGGTAAATTTCTTAAAGTTTGTTCTTTTAAGGTGTTTGGATAGAAATTTTTTATTCTTAACACCCACTGTTATATAGGAGAATTTTACACCAAATCATATAAACTCAGGTAAATATTACTAGATTTTAAATAAAAGGTCTCAGATCATCAATGGTTAAATTTACATCATATTTGATGAGAAACTTTACAAAAATCATCCTCAATTTGAAACATTTGTGGTATACTAAGATAATTTATCCATAAATGAACCTCAATCGCCAAAAGAAATTGAATTTTAAAAATAACGTAGACCTTTACCCAAGGAATGGGTTAAATCTAAAGACCATCTTATTGAGAATTTTATCAGATATTTTCTAGTTCGTACTCATACTAAGAAATATATTTTAAATGAAGTAGAAAATAATAATTTTTTATTACAAATAGAGACCCAAAATCTTGATGATGTTATTGATAATGAAAATTGGGTTCTTTACATACAAGTGGAATTAAATGAATTTACCTAGAAAAAAATTTGGACCCTTTTTGAAAGACCCAATGATCATACCATTATTGGAACCAAATGTGTATTTACAAATAAATTAGAATATAAAGGTAATATCACCTATAACAGGACCTAGTTTTTAGCTAAATAATATAATAAAGAAGATTGGATTGACTATTGGGAGAACTTTTCCATAGTTTATAGACTAATATATATTAGAATATTTTTCCTGGTTTCATCTCATTTAAATTTTAATAATTTTCAAATGGGTGTTAAATGTGTTAGTACCCAACCCTATACATCACATAATCTAGTATAATAAAACTAGAATTCATGTTCTTTTATTCCAAATGATATTTTGGTTTTATAGTTTTAGAGAGTTAGGTTATAGATCTTTTACAACAAACCCAAATGTATAAAGAGTGTTAAATTATAAATCACTATACATATTTTTCACAATATAAAACTTTTAAAATAAACATGATTTTTTTCAAAGATAATCTTAAAAACCTTCCAATTGACTGCTTATTTTATCTAATCCATATTTAAAACTTGTGAATTTTTTTAAATTTTAGTTGAGCACAAAAACATTAGTAAGGGGCATAAAAAATGAAACCAATTAGTCCAGTGAAAAACATGAAAACACATGAAAACTATTTTCTTAAAAAAAATACTTAAAATCCAATAATAGAATCATTTTTCCATTAAAAAAGATCAATATCTTACCTTTTGAAATCAAATGATTCCCATGAGAACACATTAGAATGAATAAAAAAGTCATGTAGATGACTTGGTACATCATCTCCATAGATAACTTATATAACCGTTTTAAGAACCCTTACAAATATTAATAACCATATGGCTGAATTCTAATATAATTTTCCAGAGAACAAAATCATGACTCGGTACATTGAATTGATATATGGGTACACTCATCATATAGGCTATAACCATCACACCACTGAACTATAATTTGGATCAACGATTTATAAATAATTTCCAAGGACCATATCATAAATTACACCTTTTAAAATCATTTAATCCTATGTGAGAAACACTTTATGATATAAAAAAGTTTGTTTTCCTTTAAAACCCCATGATTAAAATTTAAGAAAATAACACATAATAAAGAAATAATTTTATTTAAAAGGAACTATGAAATATTATAAAGAATCCTTCAAATAATTATTGTGTCATGATGTTATTAAAATATCTCATGTCATATAAGTTAAAAAATACATTCCTTTTGAATTTTTTTTATAATGTTTAAAGATGAACATTAAAAGATAGTTTTTAAAAGAATGTCACTTACCTAGAGTTTGATGCATCATGTATGATATTTATATTATAGAATAATAAAATTATGTTAATTATTTACATTCATCAGAACATTTTTCATGTTTATTATTCATTTTATTTCAATTCATACCATGTTATAATAAGTACATTATTATTTACTTTCATGTCCATTGTTTTGACGATATTAGGTTCATAAGTCCAAAATGACTTCGGTAATTTGATATGGTCATGAATGAAACTGTTCAATATTATCTAAAACAATATTAATGATATAATTATTATTTTTATACATCAATTTTAATTTTAAATCCAACCATTAAATATGGTTATGAAAATTTAACTTCATTACAATCATGGAGATGGTAGGTCATACATTTGCATGACTAACATTTCCATTTGTCAACGATCAATATAGAATTAAATTATGTATAATTTTATCTTTATAGAATGATAGTAATATCTTAAATATAATATTAATTCTTTAAATATACTTATATATATCAGCCATATGATTTTGTGATGAAAAATGAATCACATCACTTCGTGGATGTGGTAGTCCACAGGTATACACAAACGACGTTATCATTTTTTAGTGAATAGAATTGTAATTAGGTAAATGATAGATTATATTTTTATAATGTTAAATATAAAATTAATATAATATTTATTAATTGCATAATTGTAATATATCCATGAGATATGGTGATGAAAAATTATTTTCATCAGTTCGCAAAGGAGTATGTGTCATACACACAAATGATAATTTCATTTCCCATTTGATGGAAGAAGATATGGATATAGGCTATAGAATTAAAATAATGAAAAATATTTACATTTATAATAATGGTGTTATTATTTTTCAATGGTTTAATAATATTTAATGGATGTGGAAGAAGAAATAAAATAGAACAGCTCCATTAAAAATGATACATATTCTTCGAAGAACCTCCTTTGTATAACACCTTAAGATTAATAAGGTTGGTGTTATGCATATACCAAGATCTATAGACTGATGGTTGAGATTATAATAATGTTTTTGGTTAGGTATTTTTCAAACCAAAAGGGTTTATGTGTGAATTATTGAGAATAAGGTGTTTCCTTTTATAAAAGAGGGAAGGGGTAATCATGGAATTTCTCAAAATATTAAATTAATATACATTATTATTAAATTAAAAATTGATAAAAATTAATTTATTTAGAATATAGGATTATTATGGGTATAATTACTCTCATATAATAATTTTTGGAAAATTTTAGGTCACATTTTTACCATTATCATTTGGTTTTAACCCGTCATTATAACTTTTTAAACTAATTGTGACGAAAAATAATTTACTCATTGAGGGTAAATATAGTTACTATAAATAGAAAAAATGCTAATAAATAGACCATGGTTAAAAATAGATACCATTTAACAGTAAGTTGGACTAATATAATATTTTATTAATTTTATATCATTTAATAAAATATTATTTATTATAAAATATCAATAATGTGAATTTTTAGAACTACACATTACGTTGATGTTAATAATATAAATAAAAAACTTATAATTTGAAACAATTATTTTAACACATCTATAACATGTATATTAAAAATATAAAAAACCTTTATTGCCTTATTTATCACACATTATTTTTATTTTATTATTTCCTATATCATTTATTTGATTTTTCCAATAATTGAATAATTATTGCATCAGCGTGGTGCACTAATTTATGTTAATTATTTATTCACTAAAAATTTAAAAAATAATAATGAAGATATATATTCTAGATTTAGGAAATATAATTTTAGTTGAAAATATCATATATAAATATTTATATTTTATATATTATATATATTAAAACCACGAGTGTGGCCTGTTTGAATTTTCGTGAAATAAAATAAAATAAATGTAATAATATTTTCCAAATAGCCATAAAATTACATATAAACGCATATTGGATTATTATGGAAATTCTTTATCCATTCAATAAAATCAATTCAAGTGTTATGATCATTTTATAATATTTATAATTTTATTTGTAACCAAAATTAACTAATTTATCTAGACCGTGGTAATAAAGTTACTATAGTTAGTATCATTATTGACCAAAAGTAAAAGGAGGATATTTACTAAATTTTGACCCACTGATTTTAAATACGAAATCCTATTTTCAAATTTCAAAACAAAAATGTTTCATAATTTAATTTAAATTCAATCCCGTAAAATGAAACGAAGCGCAGTTTTTTTCGAAAAAAATGTGTTTTTATGTCCAAAAATATACTTATAAAAAAATAAGGTGTAAGGATGACTAAAATATAATTAATTATTTTCATTATAAATAAAAAGTAATTATGTTACTTTAATATCAAATTCAAATCATAAAGGGACTTTTTAATATATAAAATTAATAGTTTTATAAATATCAGTATTTTTTCGATTCAAAGAAAAATTAATATTTTTCATATATTCAAAAAAAATAATCATAATGAAAATTTTAAATTCTGAAAGAGAAAATGAAATTCATTTTCATAGAAAAATTTTCAAAAACTTTCATAAATTAATTATAATATTCTCATAAATAAATAAGAAAACCCATTATTGAAAAAAAAAATATTTTTGAAGATTAAAATAACTTTATTAAAAACTGATAAATTATTTCATAAGAATATTTACATATATATATATATTTAGTAGGAAATATATATTTATTTTATAAATAATTTATTCATATTCATACCTACCAATTTAACGACAATGTTATAACGATCATATATAAATATTATTATATTGTTGTTCATTTCAACTCGGTGTTTTTCATCCCATATGCTGTCAAACATAGTATTCAATTTTAAAATATCAGGATATTATAGTCTCCCCCCCACCAACCGTTTATAAATTTCATCCTCATAATTTTAACTCAGAATCAGTAACTGGGGGTTTGAATTTCCAAAATACCTTTGTTAAAATCCATCATTATAAAAAGGGTTATTCAAACTTCCACTTTAAAATATAGAAAGGGAAGTGAAAAGGTCATCTAGAATAGTACATAACTAGGTTTACATGTTGGAAAACATTGTTTGGAACTGAAAACATGGATATATAAGATAATAGTAACTCTCAAGGATTTATAGAGAGTTATAGAGAACATGGTCATTAGAAATTAAACTATCACAAACCCCCAAAACCATGATGGGTTAAAAGGCCATTGATTTCATTGTGAGAAAAGTAAACTGATAAAAAAATTCATGATAGTTTTCCTATATTTGAGGAATTTATTTACTTCCTAGTTTATGAATATAGGGAAATATAATTACTTGATATGTATTGTTTAATCCTTTAAATGAATTTCCACTACAATGTATTCTTTTTCTCCAAACAATGAATAATCATGGTGTACTTTATTTATGGTCGAAGAATTATAATCAATAACTAATAAATCAAATAATCCCCAAAAATGAATGAAAAATGTTCCTCCTATCATAAGATTTTAACCACAACAAAAATAGATAGCATGAGATAAAATGATTCCAAAAATTATGAAAACTTCAAATAAATAAAAACTAATTTTAATCTCCAAAATTTAATAGTAATACCCAAATTTCATCATAGATTATTGAAAAAAATTACATTTAAACCTCTTCAAAAAGGAGAAGTATTTTATTACATAATCATTCATTATTATTTTTAACACATATCTCCAAATAACATCAATTGATCTTAAATTATCATATGAAAAATGTGATATCCCTGATCACAAAATTTCCAAGATATGATAATCATTTCTATAATTAACCTGAATCACCATAAAGACACATTAAAATCATATATCCCTTCGAATGAAAATTCAACCATCATTCCTAAAATAAAATCCTATAATATTATATTCACCTTAATCATATAATTATCTTCAAAATTATAGTGATCTTCTTACAAAATAACTTTAATCACTTAACAAACAAATCATTTTCCAATCCATGGTTATCTATAAGATAAAAAATATGTTCCCAAAATTCAACATAATCGTTATTTTTTAAAAAATTTTAAAAAAATGGTGTCATAATAACATGTATATCATTTAGGATAATGGTAAGAGATTCTGCCTTGTCACCCTTTGGTTGTGGGTTCAGACCTCATGGCCTTTCCAGATGTAATAGCATTTCACACATCTGTGGGTTGTCCTTTTTCTTAAAACTATATTAACATAATTCCAATAACATTGCCAAAAAATTTAATAACCTTCAATTACTTGGAAATCTTAGATCATATAAACATTAAAGGCTTCCAATACCTTTTAAAATATAACCACCTAAATTAAAGGAATTCTTCCTCAAATAACATTTTATATGAAACCTATACTAATGTTAAGTTTTTTAATTCCACAAATGGATCTCAAAATACTCTTAATCAAATTACTCATTCACCACTAAAAACTTTAAAGGGTTTTCTAATAATTTTAGGTTAAGATCAACCTTATATATATAAAATCATTATGGTATCCAAATATCTTAATAATACCTCACATAAAAACATTCTATTATCCAATTTTTTTTAAACCCCATTCTGATACAAACTGTAAGGACCTGACATTAAACATCACAAAATATAATATCATTAAACTAAAATTGACATTCTTATATTCCCAATGATCTTTTAGGTTTATAGTTTTTGAGAGTTAGGCCACAACTCTTACATAACAAATCCATTTGAATAAAAAGTAGAAACTTCTTAATTAGTATCAATTTTTTATAATATAATATTTAACAATAAAACATGATCACTTTTTATTAAAAATCGTCAAAAAATTTAACTTGACTTGTTCTTTCATGTTACCCATCCTTAAACCCTGTAAAAATCATTTTATAAACTGAGGTGAGAAAAAAAAGATCATTAAGGGACATAAATTTAATGAAAACATTTAGTCCATTGAAAAATATGACAACCCATGAAAATATTTTTCTTAAAGACACACCCTTTCATTTGAAAATAGAATCATTTTTTAATTAAAAAGGATCATTATCATACCTTTTTAAAATCAAAAAATTTCATGAAAATTATTTAAATCCATAAAACAACATATAGAGGCCTTAAGAAATCATCATCATAGATCCATTATAGAACCCTTATAAGAACCACTATAAATTAGAATAACCATTTGACCAACATTCAAAACAATTTTCCATAGAACAAAATCATTATCTAATACATTGGAGGACTATCAGGGTGAACCCATCACATATTCTATAATGGGATCACCCATGAGATATAATGGGGTTCAGCCATTTGTAAATAATTTCCAAAGAGCATATCATGAATAAACATATTGAAAAATATTTTAGAACTGTGTTCAAAACACTTTCATATATAAAAATACCATTTTCCCTTAAAACCCTATCTTTAAAATCTAAAAACATTACACTTAATAAAGAAAAAAATTTAATTAAAATGAACCATGAAAAAATATAAATTAATCTTTATATAATTAATGCATAATTTGGGTATAAAATTCCACTCATGTCATATAAGTTTAAAAAATACATTTATTTTCACTTTTGTAAAAAGAGTTGAAATAGGAACTTTAAAATATAGTTTTTAAAAGAAATTCCATTAACTTGAGTCTTAAGCATAACAGAAGTTCTTTATATCCATTAATAATAAACAAATATTAATTATATAATTTTTTGAGAACGTTTTTAAGGTTATTTTTCCTTTTATTTTTCTTCTTATGAGGTTATAACAATTACATAATTTCGATTTATATGTCCAAAATGACTTCGATAATTTGACTATATTCAAACATGAAACTATTACATCATCTATAGGATAATATTCTTGAAATAATTATCAGTTTTTATACAACAATTATACTTTTAAATCAAACCATTAAATATGTTTATTAAAAATGAACTTCGTTACAATCATGGAGATGGTAAGTTATACATATGCATGAGTAATGTTTCCACTTTTTAATGACCATTATGGAATGTAAGTTTAAATTTCTATTTATATAATGAAAATAACATATTAAATGTCATATTAATTATTTACATATACTTATATATATCATCCTTGTAATGTGGTGATGAAAAATGAATCACATCGCTTCGTGGAGGTGGTAGTCCACATGTATGCACGAGTGATGTTATCATTTTTCAGTGTATTTAAATTTAAAATGGAAAATAATATATTATATTTAATTAATGGTTAATATTTTATTAATATCTTAGATATTAATTTAATTATTGTAATTTCATCCCTAAGAGATGGTGATGGAAAAAAAATTGCATCGGTTCGTGGGGTAGTAGTCTGTTGTGCACATGAATTACAATTTTGATTCCCATTGGCGGGAAGAGGAGGCGGATATATTTAATTACATTATCTTAATAAAATAAATAGGATAATTTTTATTATTATTCTAGAATGTTTAAAGAATATTTGATGAGGTGGAATAAGAAATAAAACAGAAATGCTTGATTAAAAATTATACCTTTTCATCGAACAACCTCCATTCTTAAACACCTTAAATCACTATGGTTTCAGTTATGCCAAAAAATATACCTCTAGAATTAGGGTAGGAATTATAGGAATTTATTTCGGTAGGTGTCAGAAAAAAATTTGTGTTTAAATGATTGAAGGGTTGAGAATAAGAGATTCCCTTTTATAAGTGAAGGGAGGGCCACACTATAAATTACTCAAAATATTAAATTAATATAAATTAATATTAATTTTCAAATGTCTACAAAATAATTTATTTATAATATTAGGTGCATATGGGGACAAATAATATAATAAAATCATTTTTTGACATGTTTAGGTGACATTTTTACCATTATCGTTTGATTTTAACCCCTTATTAAACATTTTAAAACTTACTATGACAACAAGCATTTTTTACTCTTTAAGGGTAAATATAGTTACTATAAATGGAAAAATATACATATAAGTGGATCGTGGTTTAAATTATCAATTATATCATAATATATTGGATGAATATAATAATTTTAGGGATTTTATATCATTTAATAAATGTTAATTATTATAAAATATCAATAATATTCATTTTTAGAACTATTCATTACATTGAATTTAATAATATAAATATATCAATTATAATTACAACCACTTATTGTAAAATATTCATAACATATAAATATAATCTAGAAAAATAATATATCTGATTAATTATCTCATATTATTTTTTTTATTTTTTTATTATCATTTATTTTTTTTCAATAATTGAGTAATTATTGCATAAGAGTTGTGAATGAATTGAAGGTAATTATTTCTTTAATAAAAATTATAAATTAATTAACAAGATTAAGATATAAATATTATATTTCAAAATAATATTTTTAGTGAAACATATCCTCTTGATAAAGACATATTAGAAATATTAAAGTTATTAAAAACAAGAATGTGATATGTTTGACTTTTCTGGAAATAAAATACTATAATGGTTATAATCTCATGAAAATGGATTTGAAATTTCATATAACCTAATATGATATTTTTATGTATGAATTTGAATAATAAAATATATTTATGTCAAGTTTTAGGGTCATTTTATAATCCATATCAATTTATTTTTAACCTAAATTACCCGATTTACTTTTATTGAGTTAATAAAATCACTATAATTACTATTCATATTGACCAAAAATAAAAGGTAAATATTTCTTAAATTTTTACCCATATATTATTAATATTAAATCTTTTTTTTAAAATTTAAAACAAAAAATTTGTAAAATTTATTTTCAATTCAATCCGGCAAAACGTAGTGAAAAAAGATTTCTTGAAAAAATGTGTATTTGTGCCCAAAAATGTACTTATACCAAAATAATGTATAAGGATGAATAAAATATTATTAATTATATTATATCTAAATAAATAGTACTTAAATTAATTTAATATATAATTAAAATAATAAATGGTATTTTTGATAATAATAAAATGATACTTTTTTAAAAATCAGTATTTTCACTATTCCCTAAAAATATAATCTTTTCATAAAATTCCAAAAAAAATATCCAAGGTTAATTTTATCATAATGAATTAAAAAAATGAAATTAAATTTTAAAAATAAATTTTCTAATACATTCATAAATTAATTAAAATATTCACTCATAAAAAACATGAATGCCCATTTTTGAAGAAAACCTATTTTGAAGAATAAGATGACTTTAATAAAAATTAAGTGATTATTTCCTTGGAAAATTTTAAAACATTTATATTGAGTAGGAAATTTATATTTATTTCATAAATCAGTCGTTCCTAATCATACCCTCCAATTTAAAGGCAATGTTTCAACTATCACATTTAAATAAAAATATTTTTTTTGTTCAATCTTGGTGTTGTATATCTTATACAATATCAAACTTTTCTTTTACTTTTAAAATCATGGGATTTTACAAAAATTATGTTTTTAAATGGTTTTATTTTTCAAATTATTATTTGTGGAATATCCATCTAGTTATGGGGGACCGTTTCATGTTTTCAAGTTAACCAATGTACATAATTTATTAAAACAATCCCCTCAATCTTTGAATGAATGGTTTGCTAAATTTATTTTCGAAAATTTTTTTGAACTGAAAAAGTCTGATTCATTTATTTTCAATATATTTCAAAGGACCTTTGGATTATTCAAATTTATTTGATGATGTCATTTTTGTTGGTTAATAGAATATATTTTCACATATTTTTATTATTTAATGAGTAAGGAATATGAAATTGGTTTTGTTGGTGAGTTATAAATATTTCTAGGTTTTCAAATTTCACAAAATTTGATGGAACTTTTCTTTTCCGAACTAAATACACTAATAAACTTTTAAATCATTTTTTCAGGGATAATGTTAATGAGGTTAGTACTTTAATGAGTTATTCTTGTTATTTTACTTTGGATGAAGCTAGTAAATCAATATAAAATATGTTTTATTAATGTGTGATTAAGAGTCCTCTATATTTAGTATGACATGACCATAAATCAATTGAATGCCTTTATATTCTCTTTAAATCTAATCCAAATGAATCCCATTTAAAATATCTCAATATAATTTTTAAGTATTTGAAAGGAACTAAAAATAGTGTTTTCTTTTTCCAATAGACACAAATTTTAAACTGACTAGTTTCTTCAATGAGGAATTTTTATGGTGAAAAATGGTTACAAAAAATAGAAGTGGGAAATTCCATCTACTTGTAATATCCCTTCTCTCATGGAGTAAAAAGAATAAAACAAATTCTCATTCTATTTTTAAAGCAAAACATATTATTTTAGTAAACTTTTTATCAAATCATTTATATAAAACATAATATCCTATATTGTGTCTTAGATTATGATCATGTTAAAATTAAGTGTGAAATCACTAGCATGATCTCTATATCAAAAAATGCAATTCAATAATTTCACACACAGCTCACTGGCCTTAGGCACCACTTTCTTAAAGACCATTTCCATAAAATTTATATCGTGTTAGATTTTTTCCACAAATCTTCAATAATTTGATCTATTCCCTAAACCCCTTTTGTAATAAAATTTATTATTTTATTAAGGGGCATTAGGAATGGAATGATTGAAATTATTTTAATTAATTTTGAAAAGCATATGGATTTTCCTTTAATATTTTACTTGATCTTCATTAAATTGTATGTTTTACATTATTTCTTGAATTGTATTGATATAATTTATTTTATTTAATTATTGAATTTATAGATCTATTTATTTCTCTCTTTTATGTGTGTCATAGGTATTTTTTATTCAAATTTTGATTAACACATTATGTGGCTCTTCAAACCTTCAATGTGTTGATCAATTTATGGGGATAACTTAATAATTATGAAATATTCTTAAATATAGATTCAATTTTTTAAACAATATTTTACATGTTAAAATCTATTTTAAACTATAGTTTTTTTTAATGTTTAATTTTAGTATTTTAGCACATGTGGTGCGCAGTTTTTGGTTTTATAAAAGGTTTTGAAATATATTTATCTTATAAGTTTTTAATTTTTTTTTCAAAATCTGATTTAATGGAAATCATGGTTTTGTATTTTTAAATATATGATGATTTTTTTATCTAAAATGAAAATTAATGATGGTGTGTGTAAAAATTCAAAATACATTTTTGATCACATCTATATTTTATATGGATTCATTGAACCTTATTACTCATATTTATGATATTTTTTATAAAATGCTAATAGGGGGGATATTTTGATGGTGTTGATGTTAAAGGGAAATATTTCTTTTGATTATGATTTATTGATGTTGAAAGTATATGGTATTTTTTATATCATTTTATATTTATTTTGTTTGAGTTTTAAAAAAATTGTGATAAAAGTTTTCTGATATCTTTTACATTGAAATTGATTTCAAATATATTATTCACTTAAGTTTTTATGGATTTTTGACAATAATAAAGGGATAAGAGATTTTGGTAATAGAGTTAAAGTAAAATTTATTTTTTTACATGTAAAATGTTGGGGAATGTTTTTAATCATAAATAATTTATCTCTTAATCATTGAAAATGTTATTTAAATCCAAAGCCATTTTTTTAATTTTTCTAAAAATCTGACTTAAGGGTAACTGGTAACTATACAAACATAATGTCAAAATTCAAACTAAAACCTCAACGCGGTATCTAAACCTTCGATATTACAATTTGGATTTTCAAATTTATAACTTCATCCGAAATCATGACGAAACTATCCCCGCACACCATGAGTCTACCTCATTTTTCACCTGTGACATCGCACGTCACCATCATCCCATCAGAGTAGGCTGCCAATGAGCACTACCATCAGCCTCTTCTCTGACCACCATCACCTACACACCATCGTCGTCATCTCACAGATACACCCTCACAATGATTTTTTTTAAACTTCGGTCCACCATCACCATCATTATCATTGATCAACCCCACACCAGAACGTCGAAGAAACTTAACAGCTTCAAGTTGTCATCCCTCACCATCATACCACATAGTTGATACAAAAGGAATCAACCAAATGAATATTTTCCCCTTGGAACACTTATAAGAACTCCAATATCACCTTCTAAATATTGTGTGACATCCTCCTCTCCAGACCGTCCTAGAGAAGAGAAGTGATTCTCAAAGACATAACAGCGTAGAAGAAGAATGGAGTCTTTACAGGAAGTCAATATCTTCATAAAAATCACCCTTAGAGTCTTCCAATCATTATTATATTCATTGAGGAAATAAATAAACCTCATTGGATCTATAGATGGAATTGATTTCCTTAATAATCATCTTAAAACTCCCTTGTTCCATTTTTACTCCATTCTTTTATGTTCTATTACAATTATTTCCCATAATCCCATCTCTTCTTGTGTTTTTACTCTTGGAGATTTGAGAGTTTTCTTCAATGGGATTTCAAATAGAAAGTATCTTCTTTTTCTTTTCTTCGACACTCACTACCATTGAGTGTGAAGAGGTTTGGTTCTCACAATATAAAGTGAGGGAGATCAAGTTCTCACTGTCATTGAGTGTGTGTGGGTTAGTTCACACTACTATTAAAAGTGTGTGCATTGGGTTTCTAGCCACAACCAAACAATTGGTACCATGTTAAGTAGGTATATTTCTAGAATTTATAAAAATAAATTTTATTAATTCATGTAAATATGTTTCTTATCTACCACTAAATCCAAATGTTAATGATAACTCCAAAAAAATTGAGTGGAAAATATATAGGGATCTATATTGGATTATTATCAAACTCATTTATCAACTTCCCATTATATTTTATTTTATTTTATATTTTTAGAATACATTAACTGTAATATTTTATTTTATCACGTTAATTTTTTAAATTTCATCTAGTTTAGTTTTAATTTCTAAGAACAATTCAATGAAAATTCACCCCTCTTCCATCCATACATAGTCCAATGTTATAGATAGCATAGTAGTGATTAATTATTTCACTTGTTTCTTACAAAATGATTTAAGTCACACAGTTTTGGATAATTTGTTAATAAAAATTTCATTATAATAGAATATAGGATGGTTTTGATTACATTAAGTGATCATATAAGTAACAGAGTACTCCTTTGTATTTTATGGTCAATGAGGAAGAATGAGTGTAGGGAGAGTCTAGAAATATGTTAGGGGAGTTTAATTATTGAATAGATTGAATAATTTTTTGATATCTTGGATAATCATATATGAAATTAAAAAGAAACAAAGTGGTGGACTTTTATATCCATGGGTTGTAACATTTTATATGTTCAGTCAATTAGAAGTAAATTGGCCGTCATATAAAGATGTTTTAAGTTGTTAGTATCTTAGTGAAGGAAACATTCATAATTACATTTCACCACGCTATGGTGAGTTATTTTTTTTATTCTAGATATGTCGTATTGAAATGATAAATGGATAGAGTAGAGATGTTGTGGTAATTTTTAATTCCATTTAAAATTGGAATCATTTTGGTTTGAAATAATCATTCTATCCATGTCGTGGTAGATACTGTTTAAATTAAAATGTTTACCCATAGTAAATATCAAGGCTTGTATATGTCGTGGTCAAAGACATGGTAAATCACATGTGTATTACAAATTTGGAAAAGTATCTGTATATGTAAGGTTCATGGAAGGTTATATAATATCCTCTATTTTTCAGCATGTGGAAAAGTTTGATACATAATATTTTAAAAATTGTGGAAAAAAATAGACAAGAATAACCGACATGAAATTCATTTCATTGGAAATTTTGGAAATTATGGTTACTCTAAAATGGGGATAAGTTTTGTTTCATGCCATGGAGAATGGAGTTTTTCATTTAAATAATCCTTATGAAACACAACTAATCTGACAATGTGTATTTTGGAATCAATTTTTCATCACATGTGAGAATTTTTGAAATGGGTTCCTAGAGAATCACCTCTGCAGGGAGGAATATGATTCAAGTATAGAGTTTTCTAGAGTTAAAGAGTAAATGGACATGTGAGTATGGATCTAGAGGTTTTAAAGGGAGTTTCTCTTATAGAATCACTGCATCGTGTAATTTGGATTTACATGTTGTGTTCTATTTAATGTAGTTCCAAATAATTATCAATTCAAATATAGACTATGTAATGGTGTTCAAAAAATAGAGGTTAGATCCAATTTTTTATAGTTGGCACTTCTTTATCTACTTTGTGGTCATAGAATGAATCTCATCAGTTCTAATGGAGTTTAATATTATAGATCCATTTCATTATTATCCAAAGGTTGTACTTAAAGTAGATAAATTTATATGTTGTTTATTTTATGAAATTTTTATTCAAAATTAAAAATTCTATCAATAAATTGGATTTATTATGAAAAATAAGAATATATACACAAAAAAAACAAAGGGGTCATTGAAGATCGAGAGGAAGAGTGTATTAGAAAAGGACTATTCTAAATTTGTAGATTAATTAATTTAAGTGTGACTTGATTGAATTTCATTGAAAATAAGGCTTGGAAGAAATAGATTTTGTGTATATCACTGAATAATTAGAAGTGAAGAAATAGTTTTGGTGTTACATTAATGATTTATACCATTGTATGTTCAAAATTTGAGTTGATATTATACATTATATAAACCTTCAGAGAAGAAATGACTAGAAGAGAGGATGAGTTCATAGACATCAGATGATTAGTGAGATTATCCTAAATAATGTAATCTTAAACTAATGAAGTAGTTATTATTAGGAATATTTACATATCATTGATATCTTCTCGTTGTGTGTAGCCCGGTGTGATTGGCCATGTAAAATAATTGAGTCCAAGTGTCTTTATTGGTCTTTATTTGGTTGTGTTTGTGTGTGATAATAAGGGAAAATTGAAGGTGTCTTCACAAATGTGAGGAAATGATCCAATTAACATAAGATAAGATGAAATTGCAACTCACCCTTGTTCACCTCCCACTTAGAGTATTCATAGGGACCTCAAGGTATAACATCATATTATATATTTATATATGTAATCGATAAAAGTATTAATACATTTTATTAATGTGAAACTTTTCTCAGCATTATATATATAAATACATAAATTTTCATTATATAAAATTATATATATAAATTAAAAATAAATAAATTCATTATATATAAATATATATATGATTGTTTTATATCTTGTTATGTGTATTATTTATATAAATGTTAAATTTTTCAATATAAAATTTTACTTGGAAAACAATGCCTCAATATTGTTTAGGTATTTATTGACATTATGATCAAATATTAGTTTGTGAGAAATTTTGTAATTCAATATAAACTAGATGATTATAAATATTATGGCCTTAATTCATGTATATTATTTTTTTAGAAGTCTTATCGGTATTGTTTTATTTACATGTATTATTATACTTAGATCATGTTCTTTTCATAATCTTATTATTTTTTACAGTATTGTTAAGATTAAACATTTATATTTATATTTTAAATATATAGGTTTAATAAAGGTTTAAAAAATATGGATAGATAAAATATGGATTAAATTAATCTATAAAACACCTTGGAATGCTAAGGGTTAAAAAAATTAATTTTTTTAATTTTAAATCGATTAATTTATAGTAGCATAAAATTTCAATATTAGTTTTAGATATAGATGATGGATGCATATAAATGAATTATATGATAACTTGGTATTGAAAAAATTTCCTACAAGATATATATAGTGGATTTTGAATATAAAATGGAATGTTATATAAATTTTATACAGTGATTATCCAATTATAAAACTACATTGCGACCCACTTGAAACAAATTCATTTAAAACATGATAATTGTTGAATTTTTTAATGAAACCATTACCATGATTTTGATATATTAAAAAATATCTAGTTTATCCTGAGAAAGTTAATATAGAAGAGAACTTTGGTGAGAAAATTAAATAGTTGTATGTGTCTGTTAAAGATAAAAAAATAATTGTATGAAACTTGTGCCCAATATTCAAAGTTATATATTCTAGTAAAATTATACAATATCATGTTTCTATATATAATTATTATTAATGAAATTTTCATGATATTATATTTTCATTATGATGAATTTGGCGAATATTAGATCCATGGATCACACTACGAGATAATGAAAATTATTTAAAAACTAATCCATGATAATTAGAAAAATATGTATATCCCAATGATTGTATGATTTATTTGAGAGAATAATCCTGTAAAGAAGAATTAAGATGATATCGTATAGGTAGATAAAAATAAATAAACTATTTTATAATTATTAATTAATGTAAAATAATATTAAACTGAAAAGGAAAAACACTCATAAAGGTATTATGATACATTATAATAAAACCATGATTGTAGATATTATTAAAATTATCTAAATATGCAAAGGATATAAAGTTGAATAATTTATTCATTAGATTAATATTTCTATTAAGAGATTAGGAATATTCATTTTTTATTGGATTATAATTGTTTTAAGACTTTAATGACATTAAGTATTATTTATAGCATATGGATAGTTATTTTGATCCCTTATAATATAATTCCCAATAAGTGTATGAAGAATAATTATTTAATTGTTTTTAAATTTATTCCAAGAAATAATGTTACATGAAATGTAAATAATTTATACCTCTAACCTCTAATTAATTATTTGATGTTATTACTGACTAATGGTGTAGAGACACTTATACATCAATGAAATAATGTTTAAAACTCATGTTTTCTAATATGAGGCATTAATTTATAGAGATATGCCCTAAATCCTAATATATATTTCATTCATATTATGATTTTCATGCACATGGTGTATTATTATTCAATATGTCATTATAGAAAAGTGATAAATAGTAATAATTTTTTGTTTCACCAATGTAAGCTATCATTAATGAAATAGTTTCATTTTTAGATGAAGTTTTTGGGAGTTGAATTTATGTATATGATATATATACTATCCAAATAATGAACTATTGTGTTGAAATTCATAAGTTAATGAATGTGATATCACGTATCTTTCTCATGGGATTTATAATTCCATATTTTATGAGATTACATGGTTGTTGAAATTCAACCAATGGATCCTATATCTCAACGATCTCTTCATATTTATCCTTTTCATTAGAGTAATTGGAAAAAGGTGGATAGTAAGTGTATCCCAATTAAATATTGAGTGAATTAAGATTATCCTTTGGATACAAACAGAGGTGGGATGCTTATGTTTTCCACTATGTGATCTTTATTAAACATATATGAAAATGATGATGATATAGAGGACTGTTTTGTGTAATGTATTATATTTTATATAATTTATTCATTTCAGTTTTTATTTAGGTTTCTTATTTCTTTCATGGAGACCATGTAAATAGGGTTTTAAATTGATTCTTCATGTTCTTATAATAGTTATTAAAATCTATGAATATGGGGACAAATTGGACAGGGCTACCACCGAACACAATACTCAACTTAGCCCATCACAAGACCCAAAACCAACTCCATGCAACCTTTAATTCGTCACTATAGACCAACTCCCCCCAAATAGGCCATAATTAATATGAAGGGTCTAACAAAAAACCTATAACCTAAAATATTGTAATCATGAGCTAAAAATCATACTAGGTCACCATAACCCTCTGAAACTATGCATTATCTTTCATAAGGTAATTCATCATTGCTTATTTTAAAATAAGTGTAGAACGTAATATTTACATATATAAAATACATTGAAATAATAACATTTCCATAATCCACTTCTAAAACATTTTCCCATTACTTACCAAAATCATATAAACATGTTTTGAAAAAAGGACATAGGCAAAATCTATTCCAAAACCACACACACCATTAAAATTTCTCAAAACAAAACTTCCACTTATTTTATCTAAATGAAAACTGTTAATTTAAAAAAAATCACTGTATAAATAAATCTTTATATCCCAAACCCATTTCAATGTCCACCTCAATGTTCTCACGTAAGAGTCTTTAAAAATTGAAAATATGATTTCACAAATATCTTCAAAAACACATTTTTGAAGGAAATAACCCAACTCACATTGGTTGAGAAATAAATTAATCACCACATATATATCAAAAGTCATCTAAAAATTAAACATAAGAACGAAAAATTACAAGTTATAAAAATTAAGGTAAATGATACAATCAATCACTAGATCACAATACCTTCAAAAAATAACTCACCGTAAAAATGAATACTTCATGGTTCAACCCAAATTCACTAATATTCCAATCATCAAATGAAATTGGTATAACCACCTGAACTAGCTTTTGGAATATGCTAAGTCTATATCATTATCCATGTAGCCCATAAAATACTTTTTTCAATGATTAACCCCCCACCTACCCTTTATTCCTATCATGACTAGTGTGAAACTAGTGGCATGTGAACCAACTAGAGAAGAAACCTATATCATTCACTTAGTACCCAACATCCCCTGACCAATCAAGGAATTGAGGAATAGTGAAAACAATCCAAGTCTTTACACATGGAATAGCCATAACTACCCTCATCCCTAAATCCCAATAATGGCAATCCATATACACATAACATGTACACAAGTCATAACAATACAATTCCCACACAAGGGGAGAAACAAACATCACATAGTGATCAAAAATCCAAAAAAGGGATACATATGAATGAGAAATCATGGGGTGTATTTCAAAAACTCCATTTAAAACCAAAGTTCCAAATGCGACTTTAACATCAAAATATAGTTTGGAATTTTAAGACCTTTCATGTTTCATAAAATAATTTCCAAACACAATTTATAAAATGATGGAAATCACCCAAACATTTAAAACATTTCAGATTCAACCCTACATAATGGATCTCTTCTTTGAAAATATAAAACATGTCCAAATACATTATTTCCATCATTATTTTCATAAAACAAAACCTATCAATTTTTATTAGGTTAATATAAATCATCCAATTTTTAAAAATTATTCAATGTTTCCCTTCAATAAGGGTATTTATCATTGAAAATCATAACAAGGGCAAAAGGCCAACCATTTCCACCAAAATAATTAAAACAAGCCAACAAGGAATAATATACGGGGTAATGCACACACATATTTCAAATATCCATTTGTAATACATTAAAATTACATGTTTTTGACAAACCATTTAGAGGTCAACACCTCATAACATATCTAAATTCTCTTTATAACATTTTTTCACTCATTTAAAACAAAAATCAGGTCAAAACCCATTGAGAAACCTGAAAATCATTTCAAAAACCCAAAAGGTATCTCACAAGAATCACAGAATCATTAAACATTCAATTTCAAGCATGAAAACATTTAATTTTCATGAAAAAACTATTTTTCCAAGCTCAAAAGTTTATGAAATAGTTTTAAATCACCAAAAGTATATCGCATATATTTTTAATTTCATAAAAAATGAATTTAGAAAGAAAACAAACATTATAATTCCCAAATAAAAAAATTTCATACTATTGAAAAGAATCAAAAACTATGCTAGAACGTCTCAAAACATATCGCCTTCAATGGATACTATACCCACGAGGTTAATAAACGGTCTTTATAAACCCTAGACACTAAAATCCATATCATTACATCTGCCCAAATCCCTAAAATCAAGACACGTGATAACTAGGGTTCATAGGGGAAACCAAATACAAGAGATAGGAGAGGGAGATGGGAGAAATATGGAAATGAGGAGGAAATCACCTATAAACTCTTTGAAATCAACAAATTGAGGGAATGAATCCAAGGTGGAGTAATTTTGAGCTTCTACATGATCTCCCTAGGGTAATCCAACATGTATAGGGGAAGAGGGGTGAAAGAAATCTTATTTATTAGGGTAATTATAGGGATTGCCCCAAATTTTAAACACCTGGAGAACTCTCATGGTTTGTACACATGTTTAGTAACTTTTTGCATCAACTATGTGGGTGACATTGCCTCCCAATAATAGAAGCCACAAGGTTACTCCTGAGAGGCCATGTGGTTAGAAAAAACGATTTGCGTCACACCAAAACCAGCCCAACCCTCACATGGCCTCTTAGGGTTCACTAAATGGTTTGAAAAAATATGTGGATGCCCTTAAAATGGATCAGTAAACAATTTCACAGCTAAGAACATGCTTGTTGAACATTTTATTAAACTGTTTTAAAGTCATGCGCCAAACCATAGACACACCAACGACCATACATGGTTTCTCCTTGAGATAGCATGGTTTGGAGGTAAATGTATGTTGGCCATGAAAAAAACTAGTGTGTAGTTTAAAATGAACTAGAAAGGATCCTAGGGTCAAATACTGGATCACCCTCACATGGTGCATCCCACAAAATGCCCACATCCAATCACTAGTTAGTATACCACACTCAACTAGTGTATCCCTAGTTACCCAATTATTTACCCTAATTCCACTCTCAATTATAAACAATGATAAGCACTAGGTGCATCCCAAATAATGGTTGTAACCCACATTCACCAAGATATTTCCTCTAAAACAATGAGGCTCAATAAAACAACACTCGCAGTATAGCTGAAAAACACCCAATAGGGTAGGATAGAGGAGAAAAACGTTCAATAATGAAATATACATGACATAAAAAATGTATTCAATAAATCCATCAAAACATACTAAAGCAAATATTCCAAAAATAACTCCCTAAAATGGAAAAACATCCACAAAACTCATCAATAACCAAATATTATGAAAACTAGGGCACACCCTCTAATGTAAAATTCCCAAAACAATCAACACATCCTCAAAAGGATCAAACTCAAAACCTCTTCCAAAAAAAAGCTTAACAAACTTCCCTTGTACTGTAGATGAGGAACTAACAAATCACACTACCTCAGCTATAACAAACCAAAAAGATCTCAAAATCTCTTACCCAAGTGTATTCTGGTAGCCCAAGTGAATTTACAGTCACCTTAATATCTTCCAACCAACTATGTACTTCAAATATCAATGAAGGATCTACATCCACCACTATATATAGAGTCTGGGTAGGTACCAAAACCATAGAAACCCTTTAGACCATTCTGGGGAATAACAAAAACAAATAAATGAACTAAAACAAGTCTTATCTTAAAAAACCAAGTGATTCCCTTAGAATATATAAATCAAATAAAATCTATAGTACCTTAAACAAGGTAAAAAAACACCTCAAAAGAAACTTTTATTTTGAAAACCAACATTTAGATAAGGAATTCTGAAATTACCCTCCACCATGGTGTTGATTGAAAATCAAGACAAAGCAAATTTAAAAAATAAAACCAACCTTGGTGGAACACACCCTTTACCCGAAAAAGGTATGCTACAAAAAATCATTTAAAAATATCATTTCACATTGAAAACCAAGTTTCCAAAATGATTTTTGAAAACCATTTTTCAAAACACTTTCCCAACATGTTTCAAAAACGAAATTCATTTTTAAACATCTTAAATACCATAAAAAAGAAACCCAATTATATATAATTTCATAAAATAATGGGAAATAACTCTTCCCATTCATTTACTAACTAAATTTGATGATATTTGTTTCAAAAAACCCCTTTATTTTCCATAACATAGTTTTAAAATACAAGCACACTCAAAGAACTACACATGAATACAAATAAGGAAAAATAGCATCCCATAAAAGGGAATCAAAAAATTCATCATTCCACCTCCAATATGTTGAAACCACTTTTAGAGAAATATATAATCATGTGTAATCCAAACAATCTAACTGCGGAGAAATAGTGTGATATGCACCATAACCACCGTGGTTTAGGAAAACATGCTTCAACCACATATCACATTCAACTATATAACACACCATGAAAAGAATGATAAATTTACCACATAATCACACTGTGGTTTCCCAGACCATGTGAGTTAATTGTGAATCCTATGTTCCCTTCCACTTAACCATGTAACCAAAAAGGTGATCCCCAATATCACATAAAAAATTAAATGGAATCTAAACAAATATAATAAAGTCCAAGTAGCTAAAAACAAGATCAAATTCACAATTCAAAACCCAAAAACCCATGGGATCTTGATGTTCAGGACAATAAAGCACTAGCTAGACTCTCCCCAACCTTACCACTCAAGAATTGACACCCTTAATCTCCTTTTTACTAGGAAATGCATGATGAAAATGGGAAACAAAATAATTGTAGGTTCTTACTCTAAAAAAACCAAAACCATTGATACCATTTTTTAATGAACCGGTCTAGGATATCACCAAACATGAAATCCAAACTGGCCCATCATAAGGCCCGATGGGTGTTCACAATCCCCATGGGTTAGGGAAAAGTGCCTATGTGTCATATGAACTCCTTTGGGGATGGTTTGTTCCACATTAGAGACATAAATGCATAAATAAATGAATAAAAATGTCGAAATAAAAAAAATTCAAATAGTTTTTAATAATATACCATGATTTAGCCCATTTTCATGTACATCACAACACCCATAAATAAAGAGGTACTGATAGACATGATAAAATAGAAACAAAACTAACTAAAAATATACTATAAACCAACTGAATTGAGCAGAGCCTGAAACCACATTCATGCAACCTATGGTTTCTCACTATCTACCAAATCACCCTACATCATACATGACAAACAAGAAGGATCTAAATAAGAACCAGGAACCTGAAATATTTTAGGAATGAGAAAAAAATCCAAGTAGGTTTCCAAAACCCATAGAAATTATAAAATTCATTTCATTAGGAAATTCATTAATGGTAGTTTGACATTAAATATATTAATTCTGATATATATATATATATAATTCATGGATATAAAAATAATTCCATAATCCACTTTCAACACATTTTCCCTTTGTTTCCCAAAACTGAACACATGCATTTTGAAAATAAATCCATCACAAAAAATCAATACAAAACAACACACATTGATAAAATTTCTCAAAAAAAAACTCATACTTGTTTTATCTAAATGATAATGGTAACATTAAAAAATAATTGGACAAGTCTACCTTTAAACCCAGAACACAAAAATTCAACCTTAATGAACTCTCACAAGAGACTTTAAAATTTCAAAATAGGTTTTCACAAAAATATTTGAAAACTCATTTTCAAAGGGAACATTACAACTCACATGAGTTAAACACAACAAGAAGGTACCACATATAAATCACAAGGCATATAAAAATGAAATATATTCAACGAAGGATCCATATCAAAGAATTTCTGTGAAATGATACAATCAAGAACTAGATAGAACACTCACCAAACAATAAATCACTATGAAAACGAATGTGTCATGGTCCTACCCAAATCCACTAATGTGTGAATCATCTAACCATGTGGTTATAACCACCCGAACTTGATATTGGAATATTCTAAGTCCATACCATCATCTAATTAGCCCATACCAGCCTCATGGAAATGACAAACCCCACATATCCCTTATTCTTAGCATGAATGGTGGGAAACTATCAGTGTGTGAACTAAATAGAGGAACACGATTGATTTTCCACACAGTACCCGGCTTCCCATGACCAATAAAGGAAGTGAGTTGTAGTGAAAACAAAAAAAGTATACCCATAAGGAATAACCATAACTACCCTCACCACTAATTCCCAATGATGAAAATCCACATACACATAACATGCACAAAATTTATAAAAATAACATTCCCACACAAAGGTAGAAACAAACATAACAAAGTGATCAAAAACCCACACAAGGGTTATATAAGAAAGGGTAAATCAAGGGTATACTTTCATAAAGACCATTTAAAACAAAAGATACAAACAAATCATTTACATCAATATATTACTCGGAATTTTGATCCCTTCTACATTTCATCTAATACTTTCTGAACAATATTTTTAAAATGATTTAATCAAAACATTTAAAATATTTAATATTCACCCCAACAAAATGGATATCTTCTTTGAAAATATGGAACATTTCTATAGACTTTATTTCCATCATACATTTCCTAAAACCCCACCTAAAACATATTTATAGGTCTAAAGAAATCATCGATTTCATTAAAAATTATTCAAAGATACCCTTCAACAAGGGTCTTTCTCATTGAAATCCAAAATAAGGCCAAAAGACCAAACATTTCCACCAAACCAATTAGAACAATATACTAATGCATTACACCAGAGGTAAACTACATTTGTAATTCAAATCACCATTTGAAATATATTAAAATGCACATATTTTTAGAAACCATTTAGTGGTCAACACCTCCCATAATTTTCACTTATTAAAATCCAACATCATGAAAAATACCATTTCAAAATAATAAAACCATTTCAAAAATCCATAAAAAATGTACGAAAATTTTAGAATATTTAAATATTCCATTAAAATCTATAAAACATAAATTTTGCATGAATAACCAATTATTCCAAGCTCAAGACTTTAAGAAATGTTTTCAAATCACACATGGTATATCACATATATATATAATTTGATAAAAATGGAATTTAGAACAAAAAAGCGCATTAGAATTCAAAAAATAAAAAATTTCATAGAAAGTCCTACCTCAAAGAAGTAAAATCTAAGCTGAAACATCCTAAAACATGTCACCTTCAATGGATACCATACCCATGAGACTAGAAATGATGTATAAGGAAGAATAAAATATTATTAATTATATTATATCTAAATAAATAGTACTCAAATTAATTTAATATCTAATTAAAATAATAAATGGTATTTTTGATAAAAATAAAATGATAATTTTTTAAAAATCAGTATTTTCACTATTCCCTAAATATATAATCTTTTCTGAAAATTCTCAAAAAAATTCTTGGTTAATTTTAGCATAATGAATTAAAAAAATTAAATTAATTTCTAAAAATAAATTTTCTAATACTTTCATAAATTAATTAAAATATTCACTCATAAAAAACATGAAAACCCATTTTTGAAGAAAACCTATTTTAAAGAATAAGATGAATTTAATAAAAATTAATTGATTATTTCCTTGGAAAATTTTAATACATTTATATTTAGTAGGAAATTTATATTTATTTCATAAATCAGTTGTTTCTAATCATACCTTCCAATTTAAAGGCAATGTTACAACTATCACATTTATATAAAAATATTTTTTTTGTTCAAGAGTGGTTTTGTATATCTTATACAATATTAAACATTTCTTTTACTTTTAAAATCTTGGGATTTTACAAAAATTATGTTTTTAAATGGTTTTATTTTTTAAATTATTTTTTGTGGAATAGACATTTATTTATGGGGGATCATATCATGTTTTCAAGTTAACCAATGTACATAATTGATTAAAACAATAACCTCAGTATTTGTATGAATGGTTTGCTAAATTTATTTTCCAAAATGTTTTTTAACTGAAAAAGTCTGATTCAATTATTTTAAATATATTTCAAAGGACCTTTGGATTACTCAAATTTATTTGATGATGTCATTTTTGTTCAATAATAGAATATATTTTCACATATTTTTATTATTTAATGAGTAAGGAATATGAAATTGGTTTTGTTGGTGAGTTATAAATATTTCTAGGTTTTCAAATTTCACAAAATTTTGATGGAACATTACTTTTCCAAAATAAATACACTAATAAACTTTTAAATCATTTTTTCACGGATAATGTTAATGAGGTTACTACTTTAATGAGTTATTCTTGTTATATTACTTTGGATGAAGTTAGTAAATCAATAGAAAATATGTTTTATTAATGTGTGATTAAGAGTCTTCTATATTTAGTATGACATGACCATAAATCAATTGAATGCGTTTATATTCTTTTTAAATATAATCCAAATGAATCCCATTTAAAATATCTCATTATAATTTTTAAGTATTTGAAAGGAAATAAAAATAGTGTTTTCTTTTTCCAATAGACACATATTTTAAACTGACTAGTTTCTTCAATGATGATTTTTTATGGTGAAAAATGGATAAAAAAATAGAAGTGGGAAATTCCACCTACTTGGAATATCCCTTGTCTCATGGGGTAAAAATAATAAAACTAAATCTCTTTCTATTTATAAATGAAAACATATTATTGTAGTAAATTTTTTATCAAATCATTTAGATAAAACATAATATCGTATATTATGGCTTAGATTATGATCATGATCAAATTAAGTGTGAAATCACTAGCATGATCTCTATTTCCAAAAATGCAATTCAATAATTTCACACACAGCTCATTGGCCTTAGGCACCACTTTCTTAAAGACCATTTCCAAAAAATTTATATCCTGTTAGATTTTTTCAACTATTATTCAATAAGTTGATCTATTCAGTAAACCTCTTTCATAATAAAATTTATTATTTTATTAAGGGGGATTAGGAATGGAATGATTGAAATTAATTTAATTAATTTTGATAAGCATAATGATTTTCCTTTAATATTTAACTTGATATTCATTAAATTTAATGTTTTACATTATTTCTTGAATTGTATTGATATAATTTATTTTATTTAAATATTGAATTTATAGATCTATTTATTTCTCTCATATTTGTGTGTCATAGTTATTTTTTATTCAAATTTTGATTAACACGTTATGTGGCTCTTCATATCTTCAATGTGTGGATCAATTTAGGGGGGATAACCTATTAATTATGAAATGATCTTAAATATAGATTCAATTTTTTAAACAATATTTTACATGTTAAACTCTATTTTAAAATATAGTTGTTTTTAATGTTTAATTTTAGTATTTTAGCACATGTGGTGTGCAATTTTTGGTTTTATAAAAGGTTTTGAAATATATTTATCTTATAAGATTTTAATTTTTTTTTCAAAATCTGATTCCATGGAAATCATGGTTTTGTATTTTCAAATATATGATGATTTGTTTCTCTAAAATTAAAATTAATGATTGTATGTGTAAAAATTCAAAATTCATTTTTGATCACATATATATTTTATATTGATTCATTGAACCTTATTCCTTATATTTATGATATTTTTTATAAAATGCTAATGGGGGGGATATTTTTATGGTGTTGATGTTAAAAAGGAAATATTACTTTTGATTATGACTTATTGATGTTGAAAGTATAAGGTGTTTTTTATATCATTTTATATTCATTTTCTTTGAGATTTAAAAAAATTGTGATAAAAGTTTTATGATATCTTTTTCTTTCAAAGTGATTCCAATGATTTTATTCACTTAAGTTTTTATGTATTTTTTATAATAATAATGGGATAGGAGATATCGGTAATTGAGTTAAAGTAAAATTTATTTTTTTACTTGTACAATGTGGGGGAATGTTTTTAATCATAAAAAAAGTATCTCTTAATTATTTAAAATGTTCTTTAAATCCAAAGCCATTTTTTTAATTTTTCTAAAAATCTGATTTAAGGGTAACTGGTAACTGTACAAACACAATGTCCAAATTCAAACTAAAACCACACCAAGAGTCTACCTCATTTTTCACCTGTTACATCACACGTCGCCATCATCCCATCAGAGTAGGCTGTCGGTGAGCACTACCATCGCCTCTTCTCTGACCACAATCACCTATACACCATCGCTGTCATCTCACAGATACACCATCAAAATGATTTTTGTAATATCTGGTCCACCATCACCATCATCATCGCTGATCGACACCACACCAGAACGTCGAAGCACCTTAACAGCTTCTAGTTGTCATCCCTCACCATCATACCACATACTAGATACAAAAGGAATCAACCTAATGAATATTTTCCCCCTAGAACACTGATAAGAACTCCAATATCACCTTCTAAATATTGTGTGACATCCATCTCTCTAGACCATCCCAGAGAGGAGAAGTGATTCTCAAAGATAGAGCAACATAGAAGAAGAATTGAGTCTTTACAGGGAGTCAAGATCATCATAAAAATCACCCTTAGAGTATTCAAATCATTATTATATTCATTGAGGCAACAAATAAACCTCCCTAGATCTATATATGGAACATATTTCCTTAATAATCATTTTAAAACTCCCTTGTTCCATTTTTACTCCATTCTCTTATGTTCTATTACAACTATTTCCCACAATCCAATCTCTTCTTGTATTTTTCCTCTTGGAGAGTTGAGAGTTTTCTTCAATGGGATTTCATATAGAATGTATCTTCTTTTTCTTTTCTTCATCACTCTCTACCATTTTGTGTGAAGAGGTTTGCTTCTCACAATCTAAAGAGAGGGAGATCAAGTTCTCACTATCATTGAGTGTGTGTGGTTTAGTTCACACTGCTATAAAAAGTGTTTGGATTGGGTTTCTAGCCACAACCAAACAATTGGTACCATGTTAAGTAGGTATATTTCTATAATTAATAAAAATAAATTTTATTAATTCATGTAAATATGTTTCTTATCTACCACTAAATCCAAATGGTAATGATAACTCCCAAAATATTGAGTTGAAAAAATGTAGGGATCTATATTGGATTATTATCAAACTTCTTTATCAATTTCCCATTATATTTTATTTTATTTTATATTTTTAGAATACATTAACTGTAATATTTTATTTTATCACATTAATTTTTTAAATTTCATCTAGTTTAGTTTTAATTTCTAAGAACAATTCTATGTAAATTCACCCCCTCATCCATCCATACATAGTCCAGCGTTATAGATAGCATAGTAGTGATTAATTCTTTCACTTGTTTCATACAACAAGATTTAAGTCACACTGTTTTGGATAATTTTTTAAAAAATATTTCATTATAATAGAATAGTGGATGGTTTTGATTGCATGAAGTGATCATATAATTAACAGAGTACTCCTTTGTATTTTCTGGTCAAGGAGGGAGAATGAGTGTAGGGAGAGTCTAGACAAATGTTAGGGGAGTTTAATTAATGAATATATTGAATAATTTTTTGATATCTTGGATAATCATATATGAAATTGAAAAGAAACAAAGTGGTGTATTTTTATATCCATAGGTTGTGACATTTTATATGTTCAGTCAATTAGAAGTAAATTGGCCATCATATGAAGAAGTTTTAAGTTGTTAGTATCTTAATGAAGGAAACAGTCATAATTACATTTCACTACGCTATGGTGAGTTATTTTTTTTATTCTAGATATGTTGTATTGAAATGATAAATGGATAGAGTAGATATGTTGTGGTAATTTTCAATTCCATTTAAAATTGGAATCATTTTGGTTTGAAATAATCATTCTATCCATGTCGTGGTAGATACTATTTCAGTTAAAACATTTACCCATAGGAAATAGCAAGGCTTGTACATGTCGTGGTCAAAGTCATGGTAAATCACAAGTTTATTAAAAATTTGGAAAAGTATATGTATATGTAAGGTTCATCAGAGGTTATATAATATCCTCTATTTATCAACATGTGGAAAAGATTGATACATAATATATTAAAAATTGTGGAAAAAACTAGACAAGAATAACTGACATGAAATTCATTTCATTGGAAATTTTGGAAATTATGGTTACTCTAAAATGGGGATATGTTTTGTTTAATGCCATGGAGAATGGTGATTTTCATTGAAACAATCCTTATGAAACACAACTAATCTCACAATGGGTATTTTGGAATCTATGTTTCATCACATGTGAGAATTTTCGAAATGTGTTCCTAGAGAAGCACCTCTGCAGGGAGGAATATGTTTCAAGTATCGAGTTTTCTAGAGTTAAAGAGTAAATTGACATGTGAGTATGGATCTATAGGTTTTAAAGGGAGTTTCTCTTATAGAATCACTTCATCGTGTAATTTGTATTTACATGTTGTGTTCTATTTAATGTACTTCCAAAGAATGATCAATTCAAATATAGACTATGTAATGGTGTTAAAAAATAGAGGTTAGATCCAATTTCTTATAGTTGGAACTTCTTTATCTACTTTGTGGTCATAGAATGAATCTCATCAGTTCTAATGGAGTTTAATATTATAGATCCATTTCATTATGATACAATGGTTGTATTTGAATTAGAGAAATTTATATGTTGTTTATTTTATGAAAATTTTATTTTAAATTAAAAATTCTATCAATAAATTGGATTTATTATGAAAAATAGGAATATATACACACAAAGAAAAATAAATGGGTCATTGAGGATCTAGAGGAATAGTGTATTAGAAAAGTACTATTCTAAATATGTAGATTAATGAATTGAAGTGTGACTTGATTGAATTTCATTGAAAATTAGGCTTGGAAGAAATATATTTTGTGTATATCACTGAATAATTGGAAGTGAAGAAATAGTTTTGGTGATACATTAATGATTTATACCATTGTATGTTCAACATTTGAGTTGATATTATACATTATATAAACCTTCGGAGAAACAATTTCTAGGAGAGAGGATGAGTTCATAGACATCGGATGATTAGTGAGATTATCCTAAATACATTAATCACAAACTAATGAAGTAGTGATTATTTTGAATATTTACATTTCATTGATATCTTCTCATTGTGTGTAGCCTGGTGAGATTGGCCAAGTAAAATAATTGAGTCCAAGTGTCTTTATTTGTCTTTATTTGGTTGTGTTTGTGTGTGATAAAAAGGGAAAATTCATGGTGTCTTCACAAATGTGAGGAGATGATCCAATTAACTTAAGATAAGAAGAAATTGCAACTCACCCTTGTTCACCTCCCACTTAGAGTGTTCATAGGGACCTCAAGGTATAACATCATATTATATATTTATATATGTAATCGATAAAAGTATTAATACATTTTATAAATGTGAAATTTTCTCAGCATTATATATATAAATACATAAATGTTCATTATATAAAATTATATATATATTAAAAATAAATTAATTCATTATATATATATATATAAATGATTGTTTTATATCTTGTTATGTGTATTATTTATATAAATGTTAAATTTTTCAGTATAAAATTTAACTTGGAAGACAGTGCCTCAATATTGTTTAGGTCTTGATTGACATTGTGATCAAATATTAGTTTTGTGATAAATTTTGGAATTCAATATAAACTAGAGGATTATAAATATTATGGCCTTAATTCATGTATATATATTTTTTAAAAGTCTTATCGGTATTGTTTTATTTACATGAATTATTATACTTAGATCGGGTTCTTTTCATAATCTTATTATTTTTTACAGTATTATTAAGATTAAACATTTATATTTATATTTTAAATATATAGGTTTAATAGAGGTTTAAAAAATATGGATAGATAAAAGATGGATTAAAATAATCTATAAAACACGTTGGTATGCTAAGGGTTTGGAAAAAAATTGATTTTTTAAATTTTAAATCGCTTAATTTGTAGAAGCATAAAATTTCAATATTAGTTTTAGATATAGATGATGGATGAATATAAATGAATTATATGATAACTTGGTATTGAAAACATTTCCTACATGATATATATAGTGGATTTTGAATAGAAAATTGAATCTTATATAAATTTGATACAGTGATTATCCAATTATAAAACTACATTGCGACCCACTTGAATCAAATTCATTTCAAAACATGATAATTGTTGAATGTTTTAAGGAAACCTTGACCAAGATATTGATATATTAAAAAATCTCTAGTTTATCCTAAGAATGTTAATATATCAGAGGACATTGGAGAGAAAATTAAATAGTTGTATGTGTTTGTTAAAGATAGAAAAAAATAATTGTATGAAATATGTGCCAAATATTAAAATTTATATATTCTAGTCAAATTATAAAATATCATGTTTCTATATGGAATTATTATTAATGAAATTTTAATGATATTATATTTTCATTATGATGAATTTGGCGAATCTTAGATCCATGCATCACACTATGAGATAATGAAAATTATTAAAAAACTAATCCATGATAAGAGAAAAATATGTATACCCCAATGATTGTATGATTTATTTGAGAGAATATTCTTGTAAAGAAGAATGAAGATGATATCATATAGGTAGACAAAAATAAATAAACTATATTATAATTATGAATTAATGTAAAATAATATTAAACTGAAAAATAAAAACACTCATAAAGGTATTATGATACATTATAATAAAACCAGGATTGTAAATATTAATCAAATTATCTAAATATGAAGAGGATATAAAGTTGAATAATTTATTCATTAGATTAATATTTCTATTAAGAGATTAGGAATATTCATTTTTTATTGGATTATAATGGTTTTAAGACTTTAATGACATTAGGTATTATTTATAGCATATGGATAGTTTTTTTGATCCCTTATAATATAATTCCCTAGAAGTGTATGAAGAATAATTCTTTAATCGATTTTAAATTTATTCCAAGAAAGAAAGTTACATGAAATGTAATTAATTTATACCTCTAAACTATAATTAATTATCTAATGGTATTACTGAATAATGGTGTAGAGACACTTATACATCAATGAAATAATGTATAAAATTCATGTTTTCTAATATGAGGGATTAATTGATAGAGATATGCCCTAAATCCTAATTTATATTTCATTCATATTATGATTTTCATGCACATGGGGTATTATTATTCAATATGTGATTACATAAAACTGATAAATAGTTATCATTTTTGGATTCACCAATGTAAGATATCATTAATGAAATAGTTTCATATTTAGATGATGTTTTTGGGAGGTGAATTTATGTATATGATATATATACTATCCAAATAATGAACTATTGTGTCGAAATTCATAAGTTAATGCATGTGATATCAAGTATCTTTCTCATGGGATTTATAATTCCTTCTTTTATGAGATTACATGGTTGTTGAAATTCATCCAATGGTTCCTATATCTCAATGATCTCTTCATATTTCTCCTTTTCATTAGAGTAATTGGAAAACAGTGGATAATAAGTGTATCCCAATTAAATATTGAGTGAATTCAGATTAGCCTTTGTATTCTGATAGATGTGGGATGCTTATGTTTTCCACTATGTGATCTTTTTTAAACATATATGAAAATGAAGATGGTACAAAGGACTATTTTGTGTAAGGTATTGTATTTTATATAATTTATTCATTTTTAGGTTTCTTATTTCATTCATGGAGACTATGTAAATCGGTTTTTAAATTTATTCTTCATGTTCTTACAATGGTTATTAAAATCTATGGAGATGGTGACGAATTGGACAGGGCTACCACCGAACACAACACTCAACATAGCCCATCACAAGGCCCAAAACCAACTCAATTCAACCTTTTATTCATCACTATAGACCAACTCCCCCCACATAGTCCATCATGAATATGAAGGGTCTAACAAAAAACCTATAACCTACAATTTTGTAAGCATGAGATAAAAATCTTACTAGGTCACCATAACCCTCTGAAACTATGGATTATCTTTCATAATGTAATTCATCATTGCTTATTTTAAAATAAGGGTAGAACGTAATATTTACATATATAAAATACATTTAAATAATAAAATTTCCATAACCCCCTTCTAAAACATTTTCCCATTACTTACCGAAATCATATAAACATGTTTTGAAAAAAAGACATTGGCCAAAGCTATTCCAAAACCACACACACCATTAAAATTTCTCAAAACAAAACATCCACTTATTTTATCTAAATAAAAACTGATAATTTAAAAAAAATCACTGTATGAATCTATCTTTAAATCCCAAACCCATTTCAAAGTCCACCTCAATGTACTCATATAAGAGTCTTTAAAAATTGAAAATATGATTTCACAAATATCTTTGAAAACTCATTTTTGATCAAAATAACCCAACTCACATGGGTTGAGAAATAAATTAATCACCACATATATATCACAAGTCATATAAAAATTAAACATAAGAACGAAAAATTACAAGTTATAAAAATTAAGGTAAATGATAAAATCAATCACTAGATCACAATACCTTTAAAAAAACTCACCATAAAAATGAATGTATAATGGTTCATCCCAAATTCACTAATATTCCAATCATCTATTGAAATTGGTATAACCACCTAAACTAGCTATAAGAATACACTAAGTCTATATCATTATCCATGTAGCCCATAAAATACTTTTTTCAATGATAAACCCCCACCTACCCTTTATTCCTAGCATGACTAGTGTGAAACTAGTGGTGTGTGAACCAACTAGAGAAGCAACCTATATCATTCACTTAGTACCCAACATCCCCTGACTATTCAAGGAAGTGAGGAATAGTGAAAACAAGCCAAGTCTTCCCACATGGATTAACCATAACTACCCTCATCCCTAAATCCCAATAATGAAAATCCCTATACACATAACATGTACACAAGTCATAACAATACAATTCCCACACAAGGGGAGAAACAAACATCACATAGTGATCAAAAATCCAAAAAAATGGATACATATGAAAGAAGAAATCATGGGGTGTATTTCAAAAACTCTATTTAAATCTAATGTTCCAAATGTGACTTTAACATCAAAATACAGTTTGGAATTTTATTCCCTTTCGTGTTTCATAAAATAATTTCCAAACACAATTTATAAAATTATGGAAATCACACAAACATTTAAAACATTTCAGATTCAACCCTACATAATTGATATCTTCTTTGAAAATTTAAAACATGTCCAAATACATTATTTCCATCATTATTTTCATAAAACACAACCTAAAAATTTTGAGTAGGTCAATATAAATCATCCAATTTTTTAAAATTATTCAATGTTTCCCTTCAATAAGGGTATTTATCTTTGAAAATCAAAACAAGGGAAAAGGCCAACCATTTCAACCAAACTAATTAAAACAAGACAACATGGAATTATATAAGGGGTAATGAACACACATATTTCAAATATCCATTTGAAATACATTAAAATTACATGTTTTTAATAAAAAATTTAGAGGTCAACACCTCATACCATAACTAAATTCTCTTTATAACTATTTTTCACTCATTGAAAACAAAAATCAGGTCAGAAACCATTGAGAAACCTGAAAATCATTTCAAAAACCCATAAGGTATTTCACAAGAGTCTTAGAATCTTTAAAAATTAAATTTCAAGCATGAAAACATTGAATTTTCATGAAAACACAATTTTTCCAAGATCAAATGTTTATGAAATAGTTTTAAATCACCAAAAGTATATCTCATATATTTTTAATTTCATAAAAAATTAATTTAGAAAAGAAAAGGCCCATTATAATTCCCAAATAAAATAATTTAATACTACTGAAAAGAAGAAAAAAATATTCTATAACATATCAAAACATATTTCCTTCAATGGAGACTATACCCATGAGGTTAAGAAACGATCTTTATAAACCCTAGACACTAAAATCCATATCATTACACCCACCCAAATCCCTAAAATCAAGACACATGATAACTAGGGTTCAAAGTGGAATCCAAATCCAAGAGATAGGAGAGGGATATGGAATAAATAGGGAAATGAGGAGGAAATCACCTCAGAACTCTTGGAAATCAACAAATTGAGGGAAAGAATCCAAGGTGGAGTAATTTTGAGCTTCTACTTGATCTCCCTAGGGTAATGCAACTTGTATAGGGGGAAGAGGGGTGAAAGAAATCTTATTTATTTAGGTAATTATGGGGATTACCCAAAATTTTAAACACCTGGATAACTCTCATGGTTTGGACACATGTTTAGTAAAATTTTGCATCAGCTATGTGGGTGACATCGCCTCCCAAAAATAGAAGCCACATGGTTACTCCTGAGAGGACATGTGGTAAGAAAAAACCATTTTCATCACACCAAAACCAGCCCAAGCCTCACATTGCCTCTTAGGGTTACCTAAATGGTTTGAAAAACTATTTGGAAGCCCTTAAAATGAATCAGCAAACAATTTCACAGCTAAGCACATGCTTGTTGAACAGTTTATTAAACTGTTTTATATTCATGCACCAAACCTTAGACACACCAACGACCGTACATGGTTTCTCCTTGAGGTAGCATGGTTTGGACGTAAATGTATGTCGGCCATGAAAAAAACTAGTGTGTAGTTTAAAATGAACTAAAAAGGATCCTGTGGTCAAACATTGGATCACCCTCACATGGTATATCCCACAAAATTCCCACATCCAAACACTAGTTAGTATACCACACTCAACTAGTGTATCCCTAGTTACCCAATTATTAACCCAAATTCCACTCTCAATTATAAACAATGATAAGCACTAGGTTCATCCCAAAGAATGGTTGCAACCCACATTCACCATGAGATTTCCTCTAAAACAATGAGTCTCAATAAAACAACACTCACAGTATTGCTAAAAAACACCCAATAGGAAAGGATAGTGGAGAAAAACGTTCAATAATGAAATAAACATGACATAAAAAATGTATTCAATAAATTTATCAAAACATATCAAAGGAAATATTCCAAAAATAACACCCTAAAATGGAATAACATCCACAAAACACATCAATAACCAAATATTATGAAAACAAGGTCACACCCTCTAAAGTAAAATTCCCAAAACAATCAAAACATCATCAAAAGGATAAAACTCAAAACCTCTTCCAAAAAAAGCGTAACAAACTTCCCTTGTATTGTAGATGAGGAACTAACAAATCACACTACCTCAGCTATAACAAACCAACAAGCTCTCAAAATCTGTTACCCAAGTGTATTCAGGTAGCCCAAGAGAATTTACGGTCACCTTAATATCTTCCAACCAACTATGTACTTCAAATATCAATGAAGGATCTACATCCACCACTCTTCATAGAGTCCGGGTAGGTACCAAAACCATAGAAACCCTTTAGACCATTCTGGGGAACAACAAAAACAAATACATGAACTACCACTAGTCTTATCTTAAAAAACCATGTGATTCCCTTAGAATCTATGAATCAAATAAAATCTATAGTACCTTAAACAAGGTAAAAAAGACCTCAAAAGAAACTTTTATTTTGAAAACAAAAATTTAGATAAGGAATTCTGAAATTACCCTCCACCATGGTGTTGATCGAAAATCAAGACAAAACAAATTTAAAAAATAAAACCATCCTTGGTGGAACACACCCTTTACCCAAACAAGGTATGCTACAAAAAATCCTTTAAAAATATCATTTCACATTGAAAACCAAGTTTCCAAAATTATTTTTGAAAACCATTTTTCAAAACACTTTCCAAACATGTTTCAAAAACCATATTCATTTTTAAACATCTTAAATACCATAAAAAAGAAACCCAATTATATATAATTTCATAAAATAATGGGAAATAACTCTTTCTATTCATTTACTAACTAAATTTGAAGATTTTTTTAAAAAAAAACCCTTTATTTTCCAAAACATAGTTTTAAAATACAAGCACACTCAAAGAGCTACACATGAATACAAATAAGGAAAAATCACATCCCATAAAAGGGAATCAAAAAATTCATCATTCCACCTCCAATAAGTGGAAACCACTTTTAGAGAAATATATAATCAAGTGTAATCCAAACAATCTAACTAAGGAGAAATAGTGTGATGCGCACCATAACCACCGTGGTTTGGGAAAACATGCTTCAACAATATAACACACCATAAAAAGAATCATAAATTGACCACATAAGCACCTTGTGGTTTCCCATACCATGTGAGTTAATTGTGCATCCTAAGTTCCCTTCCACTTAACCATGTAACCAAAAAGGTGATCCCCAATATCACATAAAAAATAAAATGGAATCTAAACAAACTTAATCATGTCCAAGTAGCTAAAAACTAGATCAAATTCACAATTTAAAACCCAAAAACCATGGGATCTTGAGGTTCAGTACAAGAAAGCACTATCTTGACTCTCCCCACCCTTACCACTCAATAATTGACAACCTTAATCTCTTTTTTAATAGGGAATCCATGATGAAAATGGGAAATAAAAGAATGGTAGGTTCTTACTCTAAAAAAACAAAAACCATTGATACCATTTTTTAATGAACCGGTCTAGGATATCACCAAACATGAAATCCAAACTGGCCCATCATAAGGCCCGAAGGGTGTTCACAATCCCCATGGGTTAGGGAAAAGTGCCTATGTGTCATATGAACTCCATTGGGAATGGTTTTTTCCAAATTAGAGAAATAATTGAATAAATAAATGAATAAAAAAGTCGAAATAAAAAAAAATTCAAATAGGTTATAATAATATACCATGATCTAGCACATTTTCATGTACATAACAACACCCATAAACAAAGAGGTACTGATAGACAGGTTAAAATAGAAACAAAACTAACTAAAAATATACTATAAACCAACTGAATTGAGCAGAGCCTGAAACCAAGTTCATGCAACCTATGGTTTCTCACTATCTACCAAATCACCCTAAATCATCCATGACAAACAAGAAGGATATATCTAAGAACCAAGAACTTGAAATTTTTTAGGAATGAGCAAAAAATCCCAGTAGGTTTCCAAAACCCATAGAAATTATAAAATTCATTTCATTATGAAATTCATTAAAGGTAGTTTGAGATTAAATATATTAATTCTGATATATATATATATATAATTCATGGATATAAAAAGAATTCCATAATCCACTTTCAACACATTTTCCATGTGTTTCCCAAAACTGAACACATGCATTTTGAAAACAAATCCATCATCAAAAATCATTACAAAACCACACACATTGATAAAATTTCAAAAAAAAACTCATACTTGTTTTATCTAAATGATAATGGTAACATTAAAAAAATAATTGGACAAGTCTATCTTTAAACCCAGAAGACAAAAAATATACATTAAAGAACTCTCACAAGAGTCTTTAAAAGTTCAAAATAGGTTTTCACAAAAATATTTGAAAACTCATTTTCAAAGGGGACATTCCAACTCACATGGGTTAAACACAACAAGAAGGTACCACATATATATATCACAAGGCATGTAAAAATGAAACATATTCAACGAAGGATCCATATCAAAGAATTTCTGTGAAATGATACAATCATGAACTATATATAACTCTCATCAAACAATAAATCACCTTGAAAACGAATGTGTCATGGTCCTACCCAAATCCACTAATGTGTAAATCAACTAACCATGTGGTTATAACCATCCGAACTAGATATTGGAATTTCCTAAGTCCATACCATCATCTAATTAGCCCATACCAGCCTCATGGAAATGAACAACCCCACATATCCCTTATTCTTAGCATGAATGGTTGGAAACTATTAGTGTGTGAACTAAATAGAGGAACACGATAGATTTTTGACATAGTACCCAGGTTCCCATGATGAATAAAGGAATTGAGTTGTAGTGAAAACAAGAAAAGTATACCCATAATGAATAACCATAACTATGCTCACCACTAATTCCCAATGATGCAAATCCACATACACATAACATGCACAAAATTCATAACAATAATATTCCCACACAAGGGTAGAAACAAACATAACATAGTAATCAAAAACCCACACAAGGGTTATATAAGAAAGGGTAAATCAAGGGTCGACTTTCATAAACACTATTTAAAACCAAATATCCAAACAAATCATTTACATCAAAATATTACTCAGAACATTGATCCCTTTTACATTTCATCTAATACTTTCTGAACAATATTTTTAAAATAATTTAATCAAAAAATTTAAAACATTTCAAAGTCACCCCTAAAAATTGATATCTTCTTTGAAAATATAGAACATTTCTATAGACTTTATTTCCATTATAAATTTCCTAAAACCCCACCAAAAACATATTTATAGGTCTAAAGAAATCATCCATTTCATTAAAAATGATTCAAAGATACCCTTAAACAAGGGTCATTCTCTTTGAAATCCCAAATAATGCCAAAAGACCAAACATTTCCACCAAACTAATTAGAACAATATAATAATGCATTACACCAGAGGTAAACCACATATGTAATTCAAATAACCATTTGAAATACATTAAAATGCACATATTTTTAGAAACCATTTAGTAGTCAAAACCACCCATAATTTTCACTTATTAAAAACCAACATCAAGAAAAATACCATTTCAAAATAATAAAACCATTTCAAAATAATAAAACCATTTCAAAAATCCATAAAAAAATGTATGAAAAATCTTTGAATTTTTAAATATTCCATTAATATCTATAAAACATAAATTTTTCACGAATAACCAATTATTCCAAGCTCAAAACATTAAGAAATGTTTTCAAATCACCCAATTTATATCTCATATATATATATATATATATATATAATTTGATAAAAATGGAATTTAGAACAAAAAAGCGCATTAGAATTCCAAAATTAAAATATTTCCTAGAAACTCCTACCTCAAAGCAGTAAAATCCAAGCTGAAACATCCTAAAACATTTCACCATCAATGGATACCATACCCATGAGGCTAGAAATGATGTATACAACACCTAGAAACCAAAATACCAATCATTATATCCACATAAGACACTAAAATTATGCCAAGTGATAACTAGGGATTATGGGGGAATCCAAATCCAATAGAAAATGGAGGGATAAGGAAGGAGGAGGGAAAAGAAGGAAGAAATCACTTATAACCTCTTTGAAATCATCAAGGTGAGGGAAGGAATCCATGGTGAAAGATGTTAGAGATCTTACATAATATCTATAGGGTTACATGACCCATGTGGGAGAAAATAGTGGTGAAGTCCCCATTATTTCATACGGGAATATTTGGGATTACCCAAAATTTTAAACACTTAGAAAACTCTCATTGTTTGGAAGCATGGTTAGGAAAACCATGAACCAACCATGTTGGTGACACTAATTCCCAAAAACTAAAGCTACATGGTTACTCTAGAGAGGATACATGTTTAGAACTAATCGTGCACCTCACTCCAGAACCACCCCAAACCTCACATGGTTTGAAAAAATATAAAGAATCTATAAAAATAACTCTTTGAAAAAATTATGATCTAACTGCACACTTTCCACATGATTTACCAAAATATGTGAAATTCATGTACCACACCTCAAACAAAACAAGTACCCTACATGGTTTCTCCTTGGGGATACATAATTTGGACTTAACAATGAACATTCTGTTCTGAAAAACCATTTCCAGTTCAATATTAACTAAAAAGGATCCTAATGAAGGGCGTACATATGGTTTCTCTATAACCATATTCCTTGACCATGAACATAAGGAAAAAAAGCAACAATATCCATGCTCCAAGCTAGAACTCCATGTAGACTCAAACTGATCCACCACTTCACCAAAGAAAAACACTATAAAATGGGGGTGTCACAAAATTTCATCAATTGTGTCAGATGGATCCATATTAAGATTAATAAAATCATGTGAGGGAAGTGAAGAAGTAATCCTAAAATAGATATGTGTGTCTTGTTCTAAAACTTTTATTTTTAAAAGGATTTACCCTTATATAGATTGGCTACATAAATGTATCTAACTCCTTAACCTTAAATTGATTCTATGTATAGGGGTAACCAAGGCTTTACCCTTACACATAGTGGTCTGCATATGGGTCACCATGCCTTAATCTTACATCGATTGGCCTATGTAAGGGTCGCCTAAATTTACCCTTATTTTTAAATGTGTTATGTAAAGGTAATGGTGGGATTTAAAATATTTCATAAAGGTAATAGTTTTATTAACCTTATGTGAGTTGTGACTCTGTAAAGGTAACTAATGTGGTACCCTTATGCAGTGGTGTCGGAAGGCCGTGTAAATGTAAAACCTTATGTACCCTTATAACACAACGACAACGTGAAGGTAGTACCCTTACTCATCACTTTATTTTTATTTTTTGTAAAGGTAAGAATTGAATTAAATTTACAAATGAAAACCATAATCAGTTAACCCTTATACAGAGTGTCTTTTTAAGGATAGAGCAAGCTTACATTTATGCAGGAATGGGTTCCTACATGAGGGTAAATTGAAATTTGTTAAAAAAAATTTAAACATCTTAAATGTTTTTAATGGTATATAAATTGTTTTTAAATAGTGTTAAAATGTATATTAAGAATATTTATTTTATAAAGGGTTTATAAAATATTTAATTATTTAAAAATGGTTTATAATTAAATAAATAAATTTTTATGAAATTATTATTTTATTTCCAAATATTAAATTTTAGTATATGAAATACCTTTTAACGAATTATATAGAAATTATTATGATATAGAAATAAAAAAATATATATAGAAATCATAAGAAATAATTTACAAAGTGTTACTATTTATGAAATAATGGAAAAAATATAAAATATTTATATTTAAATTATGAATTGTTCTTAATTAATTGATTTGAATTTTTCTAATTAAGGATGATCTATTTGGATGTTATTTAAGCCAAATTAAATGTTTATTTAGGATTCATATTATATAGGTTTAAATAATAGTTAATTATATTATAAATAGATTATATAAAGTGTTTACATAATAGAAATTGAATTATAAATTGTTTATAATTAATTTAATATTATATATTTTAAATGTTAACTATGATAATGATAAATAATAAAGAGTTCATATTTAAATGATTGTTAAATGTTTATATTCAGATTTATAGAATGTTCATAATGTTAAATCTAATAAGAAAAAAATGTTCTTAATTATTATTTTATGAATTGTTCATAAATTTTTGTCTCATGTTTAAATATTTTAAATTTTTATTTATTTATTGGGTTGTTCCCTATTATAATTTGTTTATATGATTAATTAAGTTTAATTTTTAAACCTCTTCTTGGATAGATCCTTTCATTACAGGCTAGGATTGGCTCCATGATTAATTTAGACTTTCATCTACCATGACCTTAGTTTCCAATTAAATTTATTATATAAAATTTTGTAATTGAATACTGTTTTTAAATATTTAGTTTAATTGTTATGATTAATTTTATTCTCTCATGAGTAAAGTATCCCCGAGACGAGGGACTTGGGGTTAGAATACCTACCAACCTTGAGCCTTATGTCTTGTCATGGCTATTGAATGGGGTTGGCTATCGATTTCTCTAGGTTTACTCATGAGGATAACTCTATGTATTTACCTAAAGGTTTTATGTACCTAATTCAAATGATGAATTTGGATATGTATGAATTTTTTTTAATTCTAATTTTGGGTGAGTAACAAAAACTTGTTGATTGTGTAAAGACATACATATCATCATGCTTTGAACATATTGGTTTACTGGAGGAAATGGGTTTCTAACCTAAATTAATAAAATCATTCATACATAAAAGGTAATAACATGAGATAATAGGGTGAGATTAAAATACCCTTAAAATACTAACTGTGATTTTCCTTCCAAACCTTCACTTTTCAAGACCTCAATCATTAAACCGGATATGTTTTGTCTTTATAGAGTGACAGTGGATTATCTTGTGTAAGGAAAAAAAGTATTGGGTGAAATTGGATCATCCTTGGGTAGGTTCTAACTTCATATAGTGCACCTAGGATATCCTTTTTTTAATATGTTTTTGATGATTTCATAGTGTATACTTAGTATGGAAAACATTAGGAAGGATACCAGAAGAATGAAGTTGATTTTATCCATATGATAGTTTGGAAAGAGGTTTGTTCGCTCAACTATCCAAGATTCATATATGATATGATTTATATGATCCCCTGCCTAAATAATAATGTAATGATAGGAAACCCCAAGAATACTTATTTCCTAGTGAAATTTAGATCTCATCTCACTAATGGATATGAATTTTTTTTAAAGGGGTCATCATTTTAGTGGGTGTTCATCTAATAAAATTACTTATTAAATGGTTAATAATACAAGATACTCATATGATAAAATATTTTGTTTTTGATAAATATCATCATCATTATCAATCTAAATTTATTTATCAATCCATGAAAGAAGAAGTTTAATTTAAGATACTCCTAAAATAGATAACATAAGAAAAGTTATTAAGAAATATTGATGATTTAAGAAAAATATTAAAGAATATTCTATGTTTAAGAGTTATTCCTTCCTTAATATCTATGTATTTGAATATTTTAAATATATAATCTATATTTTTATGAAGCATAGAATGATTCACATAAATTTTTTAAGGCACTAGATGCAAGATAACCAAATGAATTTTTTCATATATACTCAATATGATTTGGTGCATCAAATTATATCAATATTATTTAATATTATAAATTAATTGGTGAAAGTAATTGTTTCTTTAATGGTATATTGGTTATAGAAATCAATTATATTTTTCTAACAAATAGATGATATCAGCTGTATGTTGTAAAAAGTGTTTTCAATATATATGAAGTCAAAAAATAAAAATAATTGAATATTGAATATTGTTTTCAGGTAAACGTGAAAGAAGTTACTTAATTAATAACTTGGATACTTTATGATTGGATAAACATTTCATAAAATTTTTATTTTTGTCACATTTATCCCTTAAAAAGAGCGTGTAAACAATATTTTTTAAAATGGAATGAGATGGGTGTTTTAATACACATGGTTTAGGATTCGTTATGTTCTAGAACATTAATTATGTGGCGACTAAAATGGCTTGTTATGGTAATTGAATTCATACTATATTCATTTAATTAAATGTTCCATCAAATTCAATGAATTCAAGAAAATTTTACCTAATATTATCAATGTTTTGAGAATATATAAATTGGGAATATGATGTCTGGATTATAGTACTGTATGTATAGTATAAGTGGGTGGAAAATCAAACTAGAATAAGAAAAGTTAGTAGAAAAGTTTAAAAATGTTTTTCAAGAAGGAAATAAAGGTTATTGAAACCTAGGGTTATTTGTAAGGAAGAATAAGAATTTCATATGATGATATTATACATAATAACTGAAGGAGTTAGTGAAATTCCATGGATTATCCATATTAGCAATGGATGTTATAGAAATCAATTATTCAGTTTTGAAAGGTATATGATACCAAATGTATATTTTATAAGTGTTGTCAATATATATGTGTTAAAAATCAAGGAAATAATTGTTTAATATTTTATTTTATATTCATTAAGTAAAGAGTTTCTCTATAAAAATGTAAAGTATTTTATCATGATCAAATTAGTCAAAGTTAAAGTAGTATATATTTATTTCATTTATGTAACGTGATCAGAGAATATTTTTGATAATGAAGAGTTTTTATTAAAAAGTGTGATATGATTAAATGGGTGCACTTAGATTATGATTAATCAATTAATATAACATATTCTGATAAGGGTAATTGCTTAAAATTATATATCCACGGAAACAGTAATAAACTGGATATTTGTTAAAATATATATATGGTAATGTGTTCATGTCACCCATTATTTGTCTATTTTTATTGTTGGAATCCTCATGTGTTAATCATGTTTTAATGATCCCAAATCCTATAAATTCGATAAAACTTGTTAATCCTGTTTAATCTATCTAAAATCATGTGTACAGATGATTAGTTTCTTTATGCCTTAAGTAATTATTGTAAAATAATTTTTAATAATAAAGTTTTCTTATGAATGATTAAGTTTAATTAATTCTATAAATATCACTGTATAAGTATGTGTATAGAGATTTGGCTAAGTCTGAGAAACCATGAGTCTACAACCTGTTGTGTTTTTCTGGAAAAGAACCTAGACAACATGATCATCCAGACACCATAACCATCAAGAAAATGTATCCATCCAGACACTGTGACCATCCAAACCCCGTAACCATCTAGACACTCTGACCATCTAGACACCATGACCATCCCGACACCGTAAACATCTAGACACTATGACCATCCAAGTACCTTGACCATACATCGTGATCCTAACACTGTATTTGTGCTATCGATTCATGATCTCTATAAAAATATGCCAACATAGTTTTCTCATCGCACAAAAAAAACATGGAGACATCATTTCAAGGAGTCACTGTTTCATGGAGATACCATTTCCAGATAGACTCTGACACCATTTCTTAATTTGTTTTTTGGGTTTTCAATTTATTTTCTAATGCTCATATTTGAAGTATTTAAATGCACTAACATAATTAATGTGTCTTTTTAGACAATTCAGCTGACAGTACGAGGTATGAGGTTCATAATACATGCAACTTTTTGGATCAAACACATGAATTCCTTGAATAAAAAGAACAATTTGACCATAAGAAAATCATGTGATCGTGGTGTCTGTGGCGATAATAATGTAATAGAAAAACAATTGTGTTCCCGATATCAAAGAAGCTTGAGCATTCATGCAACCCGACATTGGTGAAGAAAACACAAATAATACTCAAATCCTAGATTCGAGAACATTTCGACTCTATAAACTCCACGACGAACATGAACCAGATCTAGCTAACTTACGATACTCTATATTCTATAAGAGGACTCATTTTTTTCATTTTCTTCATACAAGAAGTCCAGAACTGCATTGAATTACACTCAGTGCACTTCTATCCTTATCTCATCATTTCTTCTCTATTCAGTATTATTTTTATCTTTTAAGTGGTGTGTGTGTCTGTATAAAAACATGCATTGTATCCAACATCAGACTGAAGGATATACGCCATACATTCTATTCCATCTTTTTACAGTTGTGTATTCCCAAAGATAAGTGTGGAATAGGTCCCTATGTGACCTGATAGTTCCTACCCATGAAGAACTATGGAAGAGGTTGTGTGACCTATACAGTTCTGTGTACTCTTGTTAACCCCGATCCAGGGTGTGGATCAAGTTTATTTATATAAACTGCATGGTGGAAGGTGATCACCAAGTAGAGTGGATTTGGTCTCATCTTGAGACTGAACCACTTGTTTTATAACCGATGTGCTATTTATTTTTCATTTCCCTATTTTACTATTTATTATAGAAATCAATAAATTTACTTTGATAGTTAATATTGGAAGGAAATTCTATTTTTTTCCTTATTAGAATAGCTTCAAATGTAATGTTTATAACTGATATTAAGATTACTGAGAATTAATCAATATTCTATGAAGTTATTTAAATAGTCAAACTTTCATAAACGAATAACATTGATTAATTAGGATGTATTTAAATTTATTGGGGAACCTTTTTCAGAAAACATTTTAAATAGTAATTTTTAATAGATGGTCAATTCAACCCCCCCCCCCCACTGGAGTACACTACTCTGACCAACATTTGGTATCAAATGTTTGTTTTGTTTACTCTATTTTTACCCTATTCAATTGTGATTGTAGTTTTACTTTAAAGATCTGTAATTTTCTATTAATTTTAAATTTCTTAATTTCTAGATCTTTTAAATTTATTTGATTATTATGGATAATATATTGGATGGTGCTGCAACAAACTGACCTCCATTCTTTAATGGATCCAATTGTGCTCAATGGAAAATTAAACTGAAAATGCATTTATAAAGTAAGAGCTTTGAAATCTGGTCATCAATTACAAATGAATATAAGATTCCTACTATTGATAGAATCACTTGGGATGAACCTACCAAAACTACCTATAAAAAAAATTCAAATCTATGAATGCTTTATACTACTCATTAGGGGATGAGGAATTTAATAGAATCTATGAACGTAAAACTACCCATGAAATTTGGGATACCTTATCTTTTTAGCATGAAGGAACCTCAAGTGTGAATGAAATGATACTTAATACTTATACTATTAAATATGATAAATTTTAAATGAAACATATTGAGCCTATTTCTGACATATATCTCAAGTTCAACGAAATTGTCAATACAATCATTTCTCTTGGAAGAGAAGTCACTACTAAATAACAAAACACGAGGATTCATAGATGTCTACCTGATAGATGGAGATGATCCTATATCTCTATTAGAGCGTCATGTGACATGTAGAAGCTACCTGTATAAGAACTCATTGTAAAACTGGTGATTTATGAAGAGGATATGAAATTCAAAAAGGAAGAGGAGTATGAACCCAAAAGAAAATCGGTTACATTCAAGACCACCACCTCTAAACACAAAGAAAAAAGTATATAAGAAGTTTATATGAAAATTTACAACAGGGAACAATCATCACCTAACAGTGATGAGGAGATGGCTCAATTGCCCTGAAGGTATAAGAGATTTTACAAGAAGAAAAACTTTTTTAGAAATCCTAACTTCAAGGGAAGATATGATCAAAAAGGAATTTAGAAGAAATATTAGAAAAGAAGTGACAATTCTGATGATATTTTCTACTATGAATGTAATAGGAAAGGGACATATCAAGGCTGACTGTCCCATGATCAAGTACAGAAAGAAATATTAGGAAAAATATAGGAAGTATAAAAAGGTAATGAAAGCAACATTGAGTGATTCTGAGGATAGTTCAAGTGACTCGGATTCATTACATGATGAACAAGCTATCAAATCAAATATGTGTTTTATGTCAAACACATCTGATGGGACACCTAAATCTCCTATACACATTTCCTATTATTCTGGAGATGGGATTGACTCTGAAAATTTTTCTAATAAAGAAATTATTGTGTACTGTAATATTCTTGAAGAGACATGAAATGAACTAAAAGATAAATACAATTCTTTAAAGAAACAACATGTTCATACCTCAACTATTAAAACATAAATCATTGTAGAAAGGGAGAAAAATTCCCAATTACCCAAAGATAACAATTAACTAAAACTATCTAATGAATAATTGAAAATGGATCTTGAAATTTTTAATAATGGTAAATATACCTTAGTAAAATTCTAGGTAAACTTATCGCTTTTAAATACACTACTGGAGTTAGCTATCAACCTAGTAAAATAAATTTTTGAACAACTAATTTTGTATCTAAATCTTGGACATACACATTTACTCCTAGTTCTAGAAAACATTCAACTAGTTCAGGTTATGATACACTTTCTGTTGTTTCAAGATTTTCTTGACCAAATATAGTTTATTTTTTAAAATACATTACATAATGCTTATAAGAAACCTATGAAGCATATATGGGTTCATACGGCACTAGTCAATAATATTGTTGTACCAAAACAATTATGGGTACCAAAATATGTTTTTATTTGACTATTTTGTAGGAAAGTTTCTTAAACAGTTATTATAAAAGCACATTGTACATGGATAGTGGGTGTTTGAGACACATGATAACAGACTATTCATGCTTCAAAATCATAATAAAAATTGACAATGGATGTGTCACCTTTGGTGATAATTCCAAAGGAAAAATTATTGGCATTGGCCAAATCAGTAACTCTAACTCAGTTTTGATTTCTAAAGTAATTATTGTTGATGGATTGAAATATAATATTCTTAGTATTTCATAGTTATGTGATGATGGATTTCATGTCAAATTTGAAAATGATTCTTGAAATGTTTTTAATTCTAAAAATGAATTATTGTTTTCTACATCAACAAATGAAAATGTATATTCTATTAAATTTCATTCTTTAGCTTCTCAAAATGCTTCATGTTTAAGTGTGTTTCACAAAGAGTGTTAGATTTGGCATAGGAGACTACGACACTGTAACAATCAATCCCTTACAATGTTAACTAAAAAATCATAATAAAAGACCAAGAAAAACATGAGTTTCCAAAAGATAAAGTGTGTAAACTTTGTCAAAAGGGAAAGAAACACAAGATTTCCTTCAAACAAGAGAATGAAGTGTCAACTTCTAAACCTCTAGAACTAGTTCACATGGATTTGATTGGACCATATATATTTTCTAGTTTAAATGGGAAGCACTATGTTTATGTTCTTGTAGATAACTTCTCTAGATATACTTGGACATTATTTTTGACTCACAAAAGTGAACAATGCTCTCACTTTAACAAATATGAAAAAACTCTAGAAAATCATAGTATACTTAGAATTAAATCATTAAGAATTAATCATAGTCGTCAGTTTGAAAATCAAGAGTTTGAATCATTTTGCTCACAAAATCGCTATAGTCGTAATTTCTCTTCCCCTTGAACACCTCAATAGAATGGAGTTATAGAAAGAAGAAATAGAACCCTGAAAAAGATTACTAAAACCATTCTTAGTGAATATGACATACCTATTTAATTTTGGGTTGAGGCTGTAAATACAACATGTTATATTATCAATAGAGTATTGATTTGAACTATTCTTAAAAGAACCCATATGAGTTGTTTCAAAATAGAAACCCCAAAGATAGCTACTTCAAGATATTTGGTTGCATGTCTATATCGTTAATAATAAATAAAATCATGAAAAAGTTTCATCCAAGAGTGATGGAGGAATCTTCTTAGGATATTCAATTTCTAGTAAAGCATATATAGTGTTTAATAAAAGAACTAAATTTGTGGACGAATCTTTCCATGTCAAATTGGATAAAACATATCCACTTGAGCCTAAGACCACTCTAGAGAACCTTGAGGATGATGTATCAAATTTGGACGTTATGTCAAAATCCTCTAACCATCCTGTAAAGGAATCTGTGAAAACTTCCAGTTCTGTAAATTTTTAATATTCATGTCACAATGAACAAGACCCTATTTAAGAACCTGAAATCACCTGTCCTTTTTTAGAGCTATTGGAACTCTAAATAATCATCCTTTTGAAGTTGTTGTGGGAGTCATAGACAAAGGAACTAATATTAGATGTTCTCTTAGAAACCAGGTTGAAAATCAAGTCTTCTTGTAACAACATTAACCCAAAAACATTAATGATGCTATCAATGATGAATTTTTGGTGATTTCTATGCAAGAAGAACATATTCAGTTTGAAAGGAACAATATTTGGAAACTGGTTGACAGACCCAAAGACACATTCCACATAGACACTAAACGTGTGTTTAGAAATAATGTAGATGAATCTGGTAATATATTTAAAAACAAGGCTAGATTGGATGCACAAGGCTATAGTCAAGAAGAATGAATTGACTATGAGGAGACCATTGAACCAATAGCTAGACTTGAAGCCATCATAATTCAGCTTGCTTATATTGCACATCTTTATTTAAAACAATATCAAATGGATGTCAAAAGTGAATTTATAAATCGTTATATAGATGAGGATTTCATTGTTTAGAAACCCCCTAGTTTTTCAAACCCTCATTTTCCAAACCACATTTTTAAATTATCAAATTCCATATACAGTTTGATACAAGCTCCAAGAGATTAGTATGATAGATTAAGTACTTTTCTTATTTCCAATGGTTTTACAAAAAAAATAGATGATCCTACCATTTTTATAAAAAGAAATTCCAATGATGTTATATTAGTTAAAATCTATGTAGATGACATTATCTATGGATATTCAAAAAATTATTTATGTATTGAATTTTTAAAATGATGAAAAAAAATTGAAATTAGTTTAATGGGTGAACTCAAATTCATTCTTGGATTTCAAATCTTTCAAAATAATGATCGTTTTATTTTAAATAAAATTATATATATTAGAAATCATTAAAAACGTTTTGGATTGGATAGAAGTAAAAGTAGTTAGACTTCAATGTGTACTACTTGTAAGTTGGATCTTGATGAAGATGGAAAATCTGTTAATCAAACCACTTATAGAGGAATTATTGGATGCTTACTCAACTTATATGCTAGTCAACCTGAAATTATGTTTAGTTTATATATGTGTGCTCTATTTTAAGAAAATACTAAGGAATATCATTTAAATTATCTTAATATAATTTTCAAATACCTAAAACATACACCCAATCTAGGACTATTCTATCCTAGAAGAAAATCATTTGCGTTAGTGAGATATTCTGATTCCAACTTCAATGGTTGTATGTTAGATCGAAAAAAAACCTTTGGAACATGTCACTTTTTATGAAAGTCACCAGTATCACGCTCTAGTAAGAATCAAATCTTTGTTGCATTTTCTACTGTAAAAGCTGAATACATAGAAAATATTAGTTTTTGTGAAAAATTTTGTGGATGAAACACATATTACTGGATTATGGATATCAATTCATTCAGGTAACTATAAATTGTAACAATACAAGTGCTATTAACATCTCAAAATATATTGTTTCACACTCTATGACAAAACATATTGATGTACGAAATCACTTTTTGAGAGATCATTATCAAAATGGTGGAATCACTTTAGAATTCATTGCAACCGAATATCATCATGCTGGTAAATTCACCAAACCACTAAATTCTGAAAGAATATATTACATCATACATGAATTGGGAATGATAAATCTTATGAAGTAAGTATATTGTTTCACGGTTTACGGTTTCACAAGTCATTGTCTTAAGATTACTATTAAACTCTAATAGTTTTATAGTTTTACTAACTTAGAAGTAGACGCTTCATGTTTACGATCTCAGAGTTACTATTTATTGGTTACTTTCTAGCTCTTACTGTCTCAAACAATATGGTCGCACAGTTTAGAAATCACACTATTACTTTCTCATCGTGAACGTTTGTTATGGTATCACCATGAAGGCTTGTTACGGTCTCACTGTGAATGTTGATTACAGTCTCACCATAAAGACGCTTTATTATTTTATTTATAAATTAGAACATGTATCATGGTAATTCATTGTTTTTACTTTCCCACACTTTTGATCCGGGGATGCTTGATATCCCCAAATGATGAAATAAAAGAAGTTTCATTCGTTCTTCACTCGATCTATCTTCTATCAAATTTTAACCCCTCTTTCAATCCTTCTCTCTCTCGAATAGTTGGTGAATTCCCAGGATGAAACGCCCATCTTCTTCAACACATAATAAGCACACTTCAAAGAATAAGTTAAAAATTATGCCAAAGTTTGCACCTAAAGGCCCTCTATATCTGAATCTAGTAAATAGAATAGTGGTACCTAAAAAAGAGATATTCCCTATGTGGCTTCTGTCAAGTAAGTCAATGGTATTTAAAGTTCTAACAGAGAATGGATGGTTGGATTAGTTCACAAAAAAGGATATGTGTATTCACCAGAAGCTATTTACATAGTTTTACTATTATGTTTAATTATCTTTTGATTCAGAAGATGGTAATGTTGTGCGATGTTGGATCAACTACTAGATTTTTACCTTTTCTTCGTGGTTATGGGAATCAAGCCTTAGGATACCTAATCAGGTTATTTTTGAGGATTACCAGTGAGTTACTCCACCTATGAGTGAGTTCTTTGTTTTGGAAGAAGCTTTGAGATGTTTAACTGGAAATGAATATAAGGGGAGAGCCATAGCTTCTAAACTAGATAGAGAATCTGGACTCCTGTTTTAGTTTGTTCAGAATTTGATTAGCCCCAGAAAAGTTGATTTTTCTATTCTCAAGTATCATGATGTATTTTTGACACATCTCATGAAAAATGGAAATAATATCAAACTATGAAAGTACTTTATAGAAAATATGTCTGAGTTGATCAAAAAAACCTCCAAGTCAACCTCCTTGTTTGATTCAAGTGTTATCTCATTTTTGCTTCATGCAAAGGGATTGGTTGGACCAGATGAAGAATCCATTAATGATTATGAGTTATTTCTTTCAAATGTTATATTATGGAGAATGAAAATCTATTGGAATCCAAAGAGAGAAGTGTTGGTGGAAGATAGTAACAGAGTTTATGAAAAGTTTAATCTGGTGGAACACCCTTCAAGACCTAAGGATATTTCTAATCTTGTTTTGGAGCTAGATGAACTTGTTGAATATTCTGATGAGCAAGATGAATAAGTGTTTTTTACCTCTTAGAGATTCTGTTATTGTTGAGGAAGATAGTGAATCTTCTCCTCAATTATTTTTAGAGAAGAACATTCCAGTTCCTGATAAAGATGTTGATCTAGAAGAACAAATTTCTTCAAAACAAGAATATGTTGCTAAGGTAAGTGAAACGAATGTTTAAGAAGATCATATAAAAGAATATCTTTTTATTATATAAAAACGTATCTTGAGGAATACCCAGAGGAACACATTTTTCCTTACGTTATTCCACATACTGAAGAGATAATGGAGAAATCCTTTCAGTTGGATAGAAAGGAAATGGATAAGGAAATTAGGGTTGAATTCATGGAAATAGGTCAAGGTTCTAAATATCTTTTTCCATAGAAAGATGCACCTGTTGAGGGGGAATATCCCCCCAATCTAGAATCTATTGAAGTCCCTAATATTATTGATACATGATCGGTGGATACATTGTATAAATTACCTAGTTATTTTTATGTAACTAATTCCCAGGAAGTCTTAGTTAAAGGAATTGATATATCTACTATGTTTCATTTGAAACTAGCATCTGCTTCTGAATCTATCTCTACCAAAGAGCCTGAGCCTATCTCAACATCTATTTCTGAACCTTCACAAGAACCTCCAATCATGGTGAATAAGAATGATCTAAAATCATTTCAAGATACCCTATTGGTTGGAGTTGAGATACTCATGAATACCCTGTTAGCTCCTATAACCAATTTAAGTGAAAGAGATGTTCCCCTATTGTTGAAAAAAGACATATGGAAGATTCATACTAAGACACCTTATAAGATTCAATAAGATAGGGTCATGAACAAAAATCTCAGTGATGAAGTAAAAACTCTCAGAGGTATGGTTGAAGTCTTCATCAAAGTTAATTTTTTTTGTTATAAAGGAAAACAAACCTAAAAACAAGAAAACATACAAACAAAGAGAGAATGAAACAACCAACCTAATGAGGTCTGAAATAGTGAAAACCAAGGGCATCCCCTCTAATAAAATTAACCCCTTCAGGCTTAAAGGAGTAAAAGTTATACAAACAGATTGGGTCCAGACCGAGGACATTAATAGAAGTCAGGGGGTCTGCCACTTGATTACCTTCATGCCATGAGAGACATATTTTGGTTCTATTAGAGATCATATCCTTACAATTTATGATAATGTATAAAATGGACCAAGGAGGATAGATGTGTGATATTGGTATTGGTCTTAAAAAGTAAACTAAAGAGTATAAGGGTTGTCTCCAGAAAGTTCTAAATCAACTAAAATATCTTACCTTGGCTGTCACTGCTTCTCGCACTTATGGAAAATTATATCAACCTTCCATAGATAGTGATCAACTCTGAATAGTTGGCAAAGAAAAACATCAATATGTGCTTAGTGGCTTTTACAAGGAATCTCTATATGAAGTTATTATGAACAGTGAAAGGGTTCTTGATTTGGTGAGAATTCATTCTATTATTTCCAATGATTCTTATCAGGAAATTTCTAAGAAGGTGGACTTCTAATTCAATCGGATCTTCTCTATGTATGTCATGACCAACTACTTCATGTACCTTGTGGAGATTCTGAGGATTCGTCCTATCACTCAAGCCCTGAAAAATCAACTCCAAAAGATCAATGATTTCACTCCTTTATTGGATGAGTTTATGGAGAACAAGGATGACTTTGAGGAAGCTATGCATTATGATGGTGAGATCATTATTGACTTCAGCAATCTTTTGAGGCCTTATCTTCATGTCCAGAGTACAAAAATTGTGGCTCCTTCAGCTTCACCCCTGAGATCTGGTTTTCCTACCTTCTCATCCTCTACCCTTTCCTCTACATCTATGTTTGTCTCTCAGGATCTGAGTCATATCGGGAATGTAATCATTGATCAACAGTTTCCTCGGTCTTCCACTACACCTACCTTGGCCCCTTCGGTTTTTTAAGGACTCTATTTACCATCTATGTCAACTAGTTCACACCCTTCTTCCTCTTCTACCTCTTCTCCATTGGCTTCTTCTTCTGATGTTGCTACCAAGGGAAAATAGAAGACCAGCCAGTGCTGAAGAACAGTGACTACTATCTTTTGAAAGGGATGTTTTATGTAGTAATGTTCCTTACTGTTTGTAATTACACCTTTTATCCATCTAATTAATTATGCACTTTTATTTCATATATCTTGTTTACTCTCTTTGATAATACCAAAAGGGGAGAAATATGTATTATATATGTACTAAATGCACATTAACAAGGAGACACATTACCTAAGAATAAATATCTCACTCATATGATTTGTGATCATTATAAGGGGGGATATTGTTGGACTCCTCATGTGTTAATCATGTTTTAATGATCCTAAATCCTATACATTCTGTAAATTTTATTAATCTTGTTTAATCTATCTAAAATCATGTATACATATGATTAGTATCTTTATGACTTAAGTAATTGCTGTATATGATTTTTATTATTATAATGGTCTATTATAAATTATTAAGCTTAATTAATTCTATGAATATCACTGTTTATGTATGTGTACGGAAATTTGGCTAAGTGTGAGAAACTGTGAGTCTGCCACCGGTTGGGTTTTTCTAGCAAAAGACCCAGACACCATGACCATTTATACACTGTAACAATGCAGACACTATAACCATCCAGAAACCATAACTGTAACACCCTGATATTTTATGAGATGTTTTTTTATGTAATATGTTATATGGAAAGGAATCTTCAACTACACACAACAATAGCATGGCTTGCGCGACCTTCCTCGATAGCGTGTGTAGTATGCCATACCGAGTTTCACTAAACAATGATACATTATAATATTATAAACTAGCCGTTATGAATAGTATTAACTAAAATTTGAATTTTATAACATTTTAATTAATCTTATACATTTTCTAGAATGAGGTATGAATACAAAATCAGTTGTTGGATAAAAGAAGTATTTTTTCAAAAAATGCAGTTTTACCGCCTTTTGATGGCGCACCCAAATTAAATCTTGTTTTGGACAACTTTATAAGTTCAATTTGAAAAAATAAAATTATTCTTTAGAATTAGGATATATAAATTTACTTTGGATAAATTTTTCATATTATTCTGATAACTTTCATATTATAATTAATAGTAAAAACACGCAATATTTTAATTAAAAACAACATTTTTCATCGCAATACATTATATGGTTAAATTATAATATTGAATGTTTTTAAAGTATAAATAGAATATTTTTTAACCATTTAATATAATTTATGTCATTCGCATTAATTTTACATTGAATTCATAGGTAATAACATTTCAATCTTTGTCAATGTTTTACCTTTTAAAACTCGTTTTCTTAACAACGGGATTAATTTTAAATTAATTACTGCAACTTCTGTGTTTTGAATTTTGAAAAATGGATTCCATATTTGAAATCAGTGGGTCGAAATTATGTTAATAGGTTACATTTTTTTTATATTATGAATAGTAACTGCGATAATTTTTATTTACTACAGTTAAAGGTAAATAGGGTAATTCAAGGTTAAAAGAATATTATAATAATTCAAAATTAAATTGACACTTGTCTGAACCTTATTGGATGAGTAGTAGACGACCATGGGAATATTTGGGTCGATTTTGGGACCCAATTGAGCCACTTGGTAGTGACAATGACAATTTGGATTATTTAATTTAATGTAAAGACAAAATTGACATTAACAAAAATCTATTAGTAATTATTTTTTAAAGGGGTAATATAAATTATAATTTAGACTATAAATATTCATTGGAAAGATAAAAATATTTTCTACATTATTATAGTTTTTTAAAATTTTTAGACACCATATAAATTAAATTTTTTATGACACAATAATGATGAATTATTTACATCATTAATAAATGATTTAAATAAATAAGATTATAATGACAAAAATATTTTCCAAAATATGTCCAATTCTGGTGGGATGATTTTATTTCGACCATGAGTCATCTTATCTTGATCGTTAATGATTTTTGGACCTTTTGAAATCGAAGATATGTTTATAATAAAATAATATTTCCACACATTCCATAGGTGCCCCTCTCCTCCCTTATAAAAGGCACCTCCTCCCTCTCTTCCTCACACCAATTTGAGCCTTCAAGATCGGCCAAACCCTGCCCATTTCACCTCCCAACTTCCTTATAAACCTACTAGAGGTACTGGTCTTCTCAAAAGACCATCTCTAGTTCCATAATAGAATGTTTAAAGGAGGCCGTTTGAGAAAGAGTTAATACCTTCTACCGTTTTCTTCAAGTTCCATTCTTCTTCTACTCCCTCTTCATTAGTTGTTTCATTATGAGGTAATAAAATAAGTATCCATCATATAATGATATGTTATTATAAATATTAAACAACCATATTTCACCTCTTATCCATCCTACAGAAAACGAAATCACCGTGCGCGCGTACGTACGGAATACCATCTCCACGCCATGGTGTAATCTATTTTCCACCACTACCTTAATTTGATGGGTATAATGATGAAAATAAATAACTATATATTATTATTGTAAATTTTTATTGAATCTGAAATAGTATACATACACTCCAATACAATTCCATGATCATGGGAACGATATCATCGCTCGTGCATACGTACGGCCTACCATCTCCATGATGTGATTCGACTCGTTATATATGATCTTAATTGAATAATGATTATATAAATGAATTGAATGAATTAATATGATATATATTACACCAATACCATTCTGAAAATTATGTATCTATATCCTATAAAGAGGAATAAGAATTTATTCGACAAAACACGCATACGAACAAAATGTAATAAACACCCAAATAACAAGTAGTAATGAAATAGTACTAATAACAATAAGTATGATTTTGTAATAAGTCAATAACATTATTTAAATCATTATACATGAGGTTCGGTCACTTATGAAGCAAATGGGACCTAAGGTAATGGACAATCTCGCAATCTCAATTTTTATCTGAGATTGTTTATAAATCAGAATTTACTGGGGAATATTTATCATTGACATCTATGTTTCCTCAATATATAATATTATTTATATCCTCCTAAAATTTTTTAAATCTAATTTTACCCTTCGGTGAATTTTTAGTAAAATATTTGAAAGGAAACATTTGTCGTTATTCGTACGAGGTACTTTTTGCCTTTTCTGAAAAATGTATGAGAAGACTGTTTTTTTACCTTATATGGCATTAATGGTTTTTTAAAACATTATTTCCTAGAATATTCCATTACAAGCTTTCAAGTTTATTTTTAATCAAATTATTTTAGCATAAAATTGTATGACATGTTAAGAAAGTAAAAAAAAATTGAAGTAGAAAGGATATTTTCCTCAAGAATGGTGTTCAAGTGTTTTATCAAAATTATTTTCCATCTATGATAATATAGGGTTCTGTTTCTATCCGTATTATTACATTGATTTGATTATGTTGTGATGGATATATTTTTATTAATTTCTTTACCTTATAAGAATTGTATTATGTTGTTACGATGTTTAAGATTCCCATTTTTATTACATGGGTTATGCTATGATGTATGATTTATGATTTTGTGCCACACATAAGAATGGTATCATTATGAGATGGGTGGGACCTATATCTCCCTTCCATGCATTGGGTAAAGATTTTATATCTCATGAGATAGACATGGTTGGAACGGTAGGTTAAATCGGTTCAGTGAAATAGGACTGAAACGAGGAGTGAACTCGGTTCAGAAATAGACTTTGTCCACTAAGATAGTCTTGGAAATGAGTCTTGAATAATAAGAAATGATTCTCTATGATTATGTGTGTATTCCACAAAGTTTAATGTTTTAAGTTATGATTATTGGGATTACATTTCACTACCATGATTTATCCCATGTTATGAAATTATGATCTCTTTTGCAGGGTAAGATTTCCAAAATGTTATGTTCTTATGAATTTGATGTGATTGATATTTCATTTTTTTACCCTAACTAAGCATTTGAGCTCACCCTTTTGTATGTTTTATTTCCCCAGGTAAGGAAGAAGGTTATTAAATATGCTATGCCAAAAAGGGACTATAAATATGATGAAATAAATGGGAGACAGTGTAGATGCTTTATGAACCAGTTGTTTATGTATCTCAGTTTCTAAAGACACTATACCGATACGGTCCTTTCATGGTTTTGTTATATGTTGTAATAAGTATGCTTCAATATTGAAGTTTTAACCATGTATGTAAAGTATGGGTGGTTATAGTTGGTATTAGAGGAAAGGTACAGTAAACCTTTGAAAACTAGGATGTGAAAGCCTTAGTAAGAAACCTAAGGATATGTCTAAGCATATAACAGAATATTAGTGTTTTAGAAATGGCCATGAACAACGTACGATAAGACCGTAAGTGTGAAATTTTATTCTTGATTATGTGGTTTTCCTATTATAATAAGTGTTTCTCACAATATTATTCTTGGTTTTAGTCAATGGATGGACTCCAAGGTAACCGTGTTAATGCGGATTGCAACGGGCTATGTAATGATTGTCCCCCTGAGCATCCAAACGTTATGGGAGTTGGAATGAAAAATCTTGTAGCCATGCTCAAACAACTTTCTCAAGCTATTAATCATGCAGGACTTCCAAATGATACAAGGAAGGAGCAACATTCTGTTGAATCCATCATGAGGTAGCGTCCACCTTCATTCAGTGGGTCTTTTGATCCATTAGTGGCTGAACAATGGATCAGTACCACTAAAAAGATATTTTTAGTTCTTCAATGTTCTGAACATGATAAATTCATTTTATCATTGTATCGTTTGGAAGGTGATTCTAATCAATGGTGGAATATTATTAAGAATACGAGGCAAAGGGGTGAAATTTAGTCCATGGAATGGGACGAGTTGAAGAACTTATTTTTCAATAAGTATTTCCCTCTTATTCTTCGAACAAAGATGTTGAAAGAGTTTCTTGAATTGAATCAGAAGGATGATGAATCCGTTGGTACCTATGAAGAAAATTTTACAAGACTTTCAAGGTACGCTTCCAGAATTATTATTCAACCTGAGAGTAAGATAGATCGATTCTTTAGTGGCTTAAAACCAAGTCGTCGAATGGCGTTAGCCAAAACGGGACTTCAATAGCTACAAGGAAACTGTTCGATGTGCTCTCACGGTTCAGAAGAGGAAAATGGAATTCAAAGGAAAATCTAAGGACCACACTGAAAATAATATGAGGTTTCCCTTATACTGAATGTGTGGAATGAAACATGGAGGAAATTTTCATAAGGGTACAAGAAAATGTTATAAGTGTGGTAAATAAGGTCATCGGGAAATTGAATGTCGAAATAATGGGATGAAGATGTCTAATGATTCAAACAAAGGAAGGGATACATAGAATGAACCTACTATACTTCAATTTTTTATGTGGAAGAAGACGGGGAATTATGCCAATCAATATCCAAATCTATAGTTTGATGATGATGATTGATGTCAACAAACTCTTAAGGCCAAAGAGAAACGAATGTCACTTACAATTACAATCAGCGATGTGGAGTATGACAACGAAGTGGTGACATGTACGCTTACCATCCACTCTAAAGTAGAAAATATTTTATTTGATTTTGGATCCACCCACTCTTTTATTTCTGAAAAATTTTCTAAGGGTATCGCCGTATTACCTCAACAATTAGATGTTGAGTTGGCTGTGACAACTCCTAATGGCATAACAGTCGCATCAAAAGTTTCCAATTCTTCCCTGATTGAAGTTTGTGGGAAAGTTCTCCCTGGAAATCTTGTGATCCTTCATATAGTGTATTTTGATGTGATTCTTGGCATGGATTGGTTTTATTTATTGGGAGCTCATATCAATTTCCTAATAAGGGAAGTCACATTTCATATTCCAGATCAATCTATGATCGTTTATCGATGCAAGGATGAACATAACCATCCATGGGAAATTTCTTCTATCTTATGGGACTTTATTCCACTAAATGATGGTTATTTATCTCAAATGGTTAGAGATAAAATCACGATTAATAATATGCCCATTGTACGGGAATTTGATGATGTCCTTCTAGAGGAATTTCCATGTCATCCACCAAATCGTGAAGTTGAGTTTACAATAGAACTCGTACCGGGTGCTTTGCCTCTTTCGAAGACACCTTATAAAATGGACCCAACTGAGTTGTAGGAATTGAAGAAGCAACTCCATGAGAATATTGATAAATGATTCATATGCCCTACTGCGTCACCTTTGGGAGCACCTATTCTGTTTGTTAAGAAGAAAGTAGGATCAATGAGACTCTGCATTGATTATAGAAAACATAACAAGATCACTATCAAGAAAAAATATCCTCTCCCATGCATTGATGACCTATTTGACCAACTATGAGGAGCTCAATACTTTTCCAAGATTCATCTTAGTTTAGGGTATAATCAATTAAGGGTCAAAAGGGAGGATATACCAAATATGGCTTTCCGTACAAGGTATGGACACTATGAATTTATAGTGATTCCATTTGGTATTACTAATTCCCCTTATATCTTCATGGATCTGATGAATAAAGTCATTAGAGACTATCTTGATCAATTTGTGGTAGTCTTTATAGATGATATACATATCTATTCAAAGAGCTAGGAAGAACATGAAGATCACTTGAAAATTTTATTATAGACCTTAAGAAAGGAGAAGCTTTATGCCAAATTTATCAAGTGTGAATTTTGGCTCAAAAAATTATCATTTTTGGGTCACATAATCTCAAAATAGGGGATGTCTGTGGATCCAGAAAAAACAGAGGTTATCGAAATATGTTCGAGACCAACAATAGTAACTGAGATCCGAAGTTTTCTTGGTTTGGCTGGATATTATCGACATTTTTTGAAAGATTTTTCATGATAATCTAACACACTCACAAAGTTGACTCAGAAAGGATTTAACATTTATTGGATGGAGGAATGTGATGAGAATTTCAATGAGCTAAAAAGAAGGTTATCCAGTGCACCTATGCTCACACTACCTTGCAGTGGCGAAAGGATTGTGATCTATAGTGATGCATCCAAGAAGGGGTTGGGGTGTGTTCTTATGAAAAACGATATGTTGATAGCTTATGCCTCACGATAGTTGAAAATCCATGAGCAAAATTACCCAACTCTTGATTTGGAGTTAGTTTCGGTAATCTTGGCATTAAAGATTTGGAGGCATTATCTTTATGGAGAATTGTGTGAAATTTATATTGATCATAAAAGATTAAAGTATATTTTCACAAAAAAGGAGATGAATATGCGCCAAAGAAAATGGTTGGAGATGATTAATGATTACGACTGCTCAATTCATTACCACCCTAGGAAAGAAAACAAGGTGGCAGATTCATTATGTCGTCAAGATCATGCTATCTTATCCATGATGAGGATCACAAAAGATCCAATATTTATGGATTTACAAAGGATGGATCTTGAAATTATAATGAAAGGGGAAAATCATATCTTTCTCAAATGAATGTTCAACCATCTATACATGTGAAGATTAAAGAGGCCCAGAAAGAAGATGTAGAGTTACAAAATAAGGTGAGAAATGTTCCTGAATTCAACCTTGATTGTGATGGGATAATAAGGTTCAGGAATCGGGTTTGTGTTCCTACCATCCCCGAATTAAAGACGGAGCTGCTGGATGAGGCTCATAATTCTTCATTTTCTATTCATCCTGGAAGTATGAAGATGTATAGGGACCTGAAAAGGTACTTTTGGTGGGATGGAATGAAAAGAGATGTTGCTGAATATGTCTCTTGGTTCTTGGTTTGTCAGCAAGTTAAAGCTGAGAGACAGAAGTCTAAGGGGATATTACAACCATTACCCATACCTGAATGGAAATGGGAAAACATCACTATTGACTTTTTCACTGGACTTCCTAAAACATCCAAAGGCAAAAATGCTATCTGGGTTATATTTGATCATCTTACTATGTCTACACACTTCATTGCTATTAGAGAAGACTTTTCTCTTGATCAGCTTTCTAGGATAGATGTAAAGGAAGTGGTAATATGCATGGAGTACCACTTTACATTATATCTGATCGGGATCTGAGGTTTACCTCAAAATTCTGGTGAAGTCATCCACATTCTCTAGATACAGAGTTGAGTTTCCGCACTGCTTACCATCCTAAGACGGACGGTCAGTCTGAGAGGACAATTCAAACTCTAGAAGACATGTTGAGAGCTTGCTCAATATATTTCAAAGGTGGTTGGGATCAACAACTATCTTTGGTGGAATTTTCTTATAATGATAGCTTTCACTCCAGTATCCAGATGGCTCCTTATGAAGCCCTCTATGGAATGAAATGAAGAACACCAACATTCTAGGATTAAGTTGGGGAATGAAAGCTATTAGAACCTGATCTTGTTGATGAGATTGAATAAATGGTCAGATCTATTCAACAACACATAAGAGCATCTCATAGTCGACAGAAAGGTTATGCCGACAACCGAAGAAAAGACCTACAGTTTGAAGTGGGTGATAAAGTGTTCTTACGAATATCTCCCTGGAAGTGGGTCCTGAGATTTGGAATGAAGCGAAAGTTGAGCCCTAGATATATCGGTCTTTTCGAAATATTGGATCGTGTTGGGAAGGTAGCTTACCAATTGGCGCTTCCACCGAATCTCTCTCAAGTTCATGATGTGTTCCAAGTATCTCTCATGAGAAAGTACATACATGATCTTTCACATGTACTTAGCTCAGAAGTTGTACCGCTGGAACAAGATCTTTCTTATGAAGAACAGCCGATAGAGATTCTGGATCGTAGCGAAAATGTCCTACTTAACAAGACCACTCGCTTGGTGAAACTTTTATAGAGGAACCACCAATTAGAAGAAGCTACATGGGAACTTGAGGATATGATGAGGTAGAGGTATCCTCATCTGTTTGTTACAAAGTGACAAATTTCGAGGGAGAAATTAATTTTATGGGGGTACAATGTAACACCCTGAGATTTTATGAGATGTTTTTTTATGTAATATGTTATACGAAAAGGAATCTTCCACTACACACAACACTATCTTGGCTTGCACGACCTTCCTTGATAGCGTGTGTAGTACGCAATACAGAGTTTCCCTAAACAACAATATATTATAATATTATAAACTAGCTGTTATGAATATTATTAACTGAATTTTGAATTTTATAACATTTTAATTCATATTATACATTTTTTAGAATGAGGTATGAAAACAAAATAAGTTTTTTGGATAAAAGAAGTATTTTTTTCAAAAAATGTAGTTTTACCGCATTTTAAAAGCGCACCCATATTAAATCTAGTTTTTAACAAGTTTATAAGTTCAATTTGACAAAATAAAATTATTCTTTAGAATCAGGATATAAAAATTTACTTTGGATTATTTTTTCATATTATTCTGATAACTTTCATATTTTAATGAATAGTAAAAACATGCTATATTTTAATTAAAAATAACTTTTTTCATCACAATACATTATATGGTTAAATTATAATATTTAATATTTTTAAAGTATAAATAGAATATATTTTTACCATTAAATATAATTTATGTCATTAGAATTAATTTTACATTGAATTCATAGGTAAAAACATTTCAATCTTTGGAAATGATTTAACTTTTAAAACATGTTCGCTTAACAATGGGATTAATTTTAAATTAATTACCGCAACTTATGTGAATTGAATTTTGAAAAATTGATTCAATATTTGAAATCAGTAGGTCCAAATTATGTTAATAGGTTAATTTTATTTTTTTTGATATTATGAATAGTAACTACGATAATTTTTATTTACTGCGGTTAAAGGTTAATAGGGTAATTCAAGGTTAAAAAAATATTATAATAATTCAAAATTACATTTAAACTTGTCCTAACCTTATTGGATGAGTAGTGGCCGACCATGGGCATCCTCGGGTCGATTTTGGGACCCCATTGAGCCACTTGGTAGTGACAATGACAATTTGGATTAATTAATTTACTGTAAAGACAAAATTGACATTAACAAAAATCTTTTGGTAATTAATTTTTAAAGGGGTTATATAAATTATATTTTAGACAATAAATATTCATTGGAAAGCTAAAAAAAGATTTCCTACATAGTGATATTTTTTTCAAAATAAATTTAATTATTTATGAAACAATAATGATGAAGATTTTACCTCATTAATAAATGATTTAAATAAATAAGATTATAATGATTATAATATTTTCCAAAACATGTCCAATTCTGATTGGATGATTTTCTTTCGACCATGAGTCATCTTATCTTCATCTTTAATTTTTTTTGGACCTTTTGAAACCGAAGATAAGTTTATAATAAAATAATATTTCCACACATTCCAAAGGTGCCCCTCTCCTCCCTTATAAAAGGCACCTCCTCCCTCTCTTCCTCACACCAATTTGAGCCTTCAAGCTAATCCAACCCATTCCCATTTCACCTACCAACTTCCTTAGAAACCTACTAGAGGTACTTGTCTTCTCAAAATACCAACTCTTGTGCCTTAAGAGAACGTTTAAAGGAGGCACTTCGAGAAAGAGGTAATACCTTCTACCATTTTCTTCAAGTTCCATTATTCTTCTACTCCCTCTTCTTTAGTTGTTTCATTATGAGTTAATAACATAAGTATCCCTCATATACTGATATGTTATTATAAATATGAAAAAACCCTATTTCACCTCTTATCCATCCTATGGAAAACGAAATCACCGCGCGTGTGTACGTACAGAATACCATATCCACGCCGTGGTGTAATCTGTTGTACACCACCACTTTAATTGGATGTCTATAATGGTGAAAATAAATAACTATATATGATTATTGTAAATTGGTGCTCTTTATGAAATAGTATACATACACTCCAATAAAATTACGAGATCATGGGAACGATATCATCACTCGTGCCTACGTACGGCCTACCGTCTCCACGATGTGATGCGACTCGTTCTACATGATCTTCATTGAATAATAATTATATAATTGAATTGAATTATTTAATATGATATATATTACAGTAATAAAATTCTTTAAATTATGTATCTATATCCTATAAAGAGGAATAAGAATTTATTCGACAAAACACGCATAAGAACAAAAAGTAATAAACACCCGAATAACAAGTATAAATGAAATAATACTAATAAGAAGCTAAGAATATGACCATATATGATATCATAATAATAAGTATGATTCTGTAATAAGTCAATAACATTATTTAAATCATTATACAGGAGGTACGGACACTTACAAAGAAAATCGAACCTAAGGTAAGGGACAATCTCGCAATCTAAATTTTTATCCGAGATTATTTATACATCAGAATTTACTAGGGAATATATATCATCCACATCCATGTTTCCTCAACATGTAATATTATTTATATACTCCTAAAATTTTTGAAATCCAATTTTACCCTACGTAGAGTTTTTAGTAAAATATATGAAAGGAATATTTTGTCGTTATTCGTACGAGGTACTTTTTGACTTTTCCGACAAAGTACGAGATGAATGTTTTTTTTATCTTATACGGCATGAATGGATTTTTAAAAAATTATTACCAAGAATCATCATTTACACGTTTTCAAGTTTATTTTTAATCAAATTATTTTATTTTAAAATTGTATGACATGTTAAGAGGGGAAAAATGATTTTGATGTAGAAAGGATATTTTCCTCATTAATGGAGTACAAGTGTTTTATCAAAATTATTTTCCATCTAAGATAATAAAGGGTTATGTTTCTATCCCTATTATTACATTGATTTGATTATGTTGTGATGGAATTATTTTTATGAATTCATTTATCTTATATGAATTGTTTTATGATGTCACGATGATTAAGATTCCTATTTTTATTACATGGGTTATGCTATGATGTATGGTTTATGATTTTGTGGCACATAAAATAATAGTATCGCTATGAGATGGGTGGGACCTATATCTCCCTCCAATTCATTGGATAAAGATTTTATATCTCATGAGATATACATGGCAGGAATGGCAGGTTAAACTGGTTCAGTGAAACAGGACTGAAACGAGGAGTGAACTCAGTTCAGAAATAGACTTTGTCCACTAAGATTGTCTTGGAAATGAGTCTTGACTAATAAGAAATGATTCTATATTATTATGTCTGTATTACACAATGTTTCATGTTTTATCTTATGATTATTTGTATTACATTTCACTACCATGATTTATCCCATGTAATGAAATTATGATCTCTTTTACAGGGTAAGATTTCCAAAATGTTATGTTCTTATGAATTTGATGTGATTGATATTTCTTTTGTTTACCCTTACTGAGAATTTGAGCTCACCCTTTTGTATGTTTTCTTTCCCCAGGTCAGCAAGAAGGATATTAAGTAAGATATGCCAAAAAGGGACTATTGATATGATGAAATAAATGGGAGAAAGTGTATATGCTTTATGAACCAGTATTTTATGTTTCCTAGTTTCTAAAGACACTATACCTATACGGTCCTTTCATAGTTTTGTTATATGTTGTAATAAGTATGCTTCAATTTTGATGTATTAACCATGTATGTTAAGTATGGGTCATTATAATAACCCTCTAGACACTGTGACTATCCAAACATAGTACCCATCTAGACACCGTGACTATCCATACACTGTGACCATCCAGACACCATAACCATCTAGACACCGTGACAATCCATACATCGTGACCAGACATCGTGATCCTCACACAACATATGTGCTACCAGTTCATAATCTCTATACAATTATGCCTTAATAGATGTCTTTTTTCTCAAAGACAAAAAAGGATAAATTGTTTCATGGAGACACCATTTCATGGAGACACTATTTACAGATAGATTATGACATCATTTCATAATCTATTTTTAAATTTTAAAATTTAATTTATAACGGTCATATTTGATGTTTTTAAATGAATTGACAAAATTAATGTTTCTTTGTAGACATGTAACCTGATAGTGTGAGGTATGAGGTGTAGAATACATGGATCATATCAGCTCAAACACATGAATTCCAAGGATAAAAAGAACATGGTGGAAAGAAGAAAATCATGTGATTGTTGTGTCTGTGGTGAAAATAGTGTAACAAAAAAACAATTCTATGCACGATAACGAAGAAGCACAAGTTTTCATTCATCCTGACACTGCTAAATAACACATCAAGTATACTCGAATCCTAGAGCTGAGAACATTTTCCATCTATCAGCTCCACGAAAAACATGAGCCAGATCTAGCTGACTAACAATACTCTATTTTCCATGAGAGAAATTGATTTCTATATCTACTTCATCCCAAAATTCCAGATCTGAATATACTAACACTCAGATCACTTCTAACGATATTTCATCATTTTCCCCATTGTGTATTATTTTTATCATCTGAGTAGTGTGTGTGTCTATATAAAAACACACACATTCTCTTACATCAGACTGAAGGATACAAGATTTCCTTTCTCTTACATCTTCTTACACTTGTGTATTCCCATATATAAATATGGAAGAGGTCCATGTGTGACCTAATAGTTCATACCCACGAAGAACTGTGGAAGAGGTCGTGTGACCTAGACAGTCTTGTATACTATTGATAACCCCGATCTAGGGTGTGGATCAAGCTTATTTAAATAATCTAATTTATGGAATGTGATCACCAAGTGGATTGGATTAGTTCTTAGATTGAGACTTAACCACTTGTTTTATATATTATGTGTTGTTTATTTTAGTTTTCTGTATTTTAGTATTTAATACAAAAATCACTAAATTTACATTGATAGTTATTCTTGGAATGAAGTTATAATTTCTTTACCTTATTAGAATATCTTCAAAAGTATTGTTAATAATTGATATATATATTATTGAGAATTAATCAATCTTCTAAGAAGTTATTTAAATATTTTAAATTTCATAACTATATAACATTGATTAACTGGGCTATATTTAAATTTATTGGGGAACCTTTTTAAGAATACTTTTTAAACAAAACTTTTTAATAGATACTCAATTCCCCCCCCCCCTCTTGAGTACTCTAATCTGACCATCATTAATAAATTCTTCTTTTCAAATTTAAATTTTCAAACACATAAAATAAAATATATGATATAGAAATAATAGTTTATTTTTTTAATATTTGTACTAAAAGTAAATAAATGTTACTTCCTTTGGAAAATGGGTTTATCTATCATAGAAAGATATTCTAAAAAGAATATTGTTTTTAAGAGGCTATTAGGAGTTTGTTTGGACATAGATAAGTCTAGAGTTAATAAATAATGTATAACACCAATATATTGTTAAATTGTTTCCCACTTAATATCCTAAAATTATTAGGATATGTGACTGTAATGAAAAATGTAATGTGTCACATTTAGTTAACATTTAAAATTTGATATCACTATATCCTACTGTTTTTTAACAAACTAATATTAAATTGGTTTTCAGTAAATATCAAGAAATAGTTTTGGATATGTTATAATTAATAGAAAAACATAAATAGATACATTTAGTTATCATGAAAATGAAATAAACTATTTCCTAGAGGATTATACCAGTCAAAATGAAAAGTGTATTACACTTGATATCCAAAAATATTTTATGGTTTAACAATAAATATAAATTTAAAGTGTTATATGAGTTACCATAAAAAAAATTTATCACTTTATACTAAAAGATTTTAGGATATGGTAGTAAAGAGAAATCTAGGAGTTGTATTTAGTTACTATATTAATGTGATTTTCACTTTATCCTAAAATATTTTAGGAAAAATTGTTAATAATAATGTAATTAGATAAATTATTTCATGGAAACATTTTGGTGGAATTGAGTTCCATATATGATGATTAACATAGAATTATTTCTAAGTAGACAAAGAAGTTGAGATCATAACATTTGATGTTGTGATGTTATGAAGAGTGAATATGTTCAATATGTTTAATATTTAATAATTTTATTCCTAAGTCTCACCATTATTCAAAATTTCTTACTTCATAGATTTTTCTAACTAATGATTTAGTGATAGGGTTTTATCATATGGTCACATAGATATGTGACATTGATTACATATGATGAATTAGGTTAAAAAAACCCCAAAAAATTTATCAAATCATAAGTTTTTACTAGAATCTTATCATATATAATATGATAAATTGGGGTTATATTGGTTTTGTTAAATATTATTAAGGATTTCAAGAATATTAAAATGTATCATATTTTAATAAACCTCCATTTTACCATTATTCCACATTGGATACATAAATGTGTGTATATATATATATATTAATTTCATGAATTCAAATGATAATTACCCTCTCAAATTATGACATTGAGTTTATCCCTAACTAGTGTTCATTATGGATTATTATAGGTTATGATGAAATTTTAAGGTAGCATGAGTTGGATTCTTTTATAGAGATTCAAAATGTTCTCATGAGGCACAAAAGAATAATAGGATACTCTTATTTTGTGCTTGATGACCTACTAAGTATACTTCATAAAGTGTCATACATAGTTTTCATTGGTATACTAAGGGTGCATGGATCATATATGAGTCCCCACTACCAGATGTTAGTGAGATTCCTAGCATGAGAACCTTCATAATTTGATACCTTAATTACGGAAGTCTACTTAATAACGTAGCTAATGCTAGGGATGTTGGGTTTGTTGTTGATAACATCATTAGTTAGAGAATATCCAAATGGGATTATTCCTATCATGTGATGAGTTTGATATTTGGGACCTCAATTGATATAGATTGTGGGAGTGTGAGGCTAAAACTAGATATTGTACATCTATCCGAATAAGGGACATGTGATATTTTTATCTAGAATGATGAATGACATGTAATGTATTCATAGATCAGTTTAGTTTATACTATGAGAATCGAGAATGGATGAGTTGGATAAATGGGATTTATAGGTTCCATGTCCAATGTTTACTCAATGTATCAGACAAAGAGAAAATATGATAATGAACATTTTCATATGTTGTAGACAGGTTTTGAAAAAAGAACCCAAAATTCCATATAAACCAACATCAGATTCACTTCACTAATAACCTAATTTTTTTTCTTAATATCCACAGCATAGTAAAAATAAACTATCCATCCAAAAATAACCTTTGACAATTATTTATCTAATAATAGAAAAAATAATCAATGTACAGTAAAAAACCATTTCAAATAAACAAATCAATATATACATCTCGTCGTATAAAGTGATGCTACAAAAATAGAATGTAGAAAATAAAAACCAATATATGTCCCCATATGGTCCAAGACCACCCACCATGTCCCAATTCATACACCCTCAATCATTTTATAATGAACCCAAAAAGGAATATGAGATCACAATCACATGATATAAGATCATAAAAGCTGCAAACACAAAATGGTTCATATAGGTTGTGATCTAAAGATCCCAATAGGATTCCAAAAAAATATTCTATATAGTTAACTCATAAGGTCATTCAAATATTGTAAAAAATTGATGTACAGTAAAGAGAGTATGAAACTTATTTGAGAATTTATTTTTTAAAATTTTAAAATAATTTATAAAACCAATCTTGAAAAACATTCTTTTTCACAATTTAGAAACTAAATATTTTCTTGAAAATATTTGAAAATCATTTCACAAGATACAATCATATCAGACAAGAAAAGTAATAACATGCACCTGGTATCAACATTTTTAAAAGATTTAATACAATAGAGTCAAGGTACATCACTTTAATAAATATATCAATCAATAGTATGAATTAATCATGCAAGGAAACATCTATTCCATGTAGAGACAATGAACACTGTCTTGTATTGAGTATCATGTAAATGGATTTCATGGGTATAACCTATGTATAATAGTGAGTCCACAATGTACTATCTAATCAAAAATAATCATGACTAATCATCGATCTTACATCTAGTCTCATGGTTCTCAAACAAACCAGTTCCATACACACTCGCTTTCTTGGTCTCATATAAATAGCTTGAACCATTGATGTTCTCTATGGATCCACTAGATGAGATGTGGGTATAATATAAAAGTATATAAATATTTCATTTCAACTAATTATCATGGTTATAATGACTATTAAAAGGATTTTAGTGATATAATCATGTTAGGTGGATCATAATGTAGATCTTTATCAACATAAATCTTGGGATCATACCCTCAAAATTTCAATCATGGGAATATGCCCTGAAATCATATCTCACTCTCACCACTGGAAAACATCAAAGTAAATAATCCATTTTTAAACACCCATCAATTGGAAGTACAATAATATATAAAGTCGCATTAAATTAATATTACCAGATAGGATCATCATAATGTGCCAACTGAGCCATCAAACATCATGAATTTCAATTCAAAAACTTTTTTTCAATTCAACATTAAAAAACCGTATCTATTCTTGATTCCATTCAAAAACCAGCATAGTAATTCCAAACAAGTTTTTAAAATAATCATTTTATTTTGAAAACTCAAATCAATTCAAGGAAGTTTCACAATTTAAAAATTTATTAAGTTTAATTTTAATCATTGGTAAACTCTATGTGAATAAATCACTTATTTCAAAAAACCCAAGAATTATAATTTAAAAATAAGGGTAAAAAAATTCAAAGTGGTAGCTTGGTCATTTAACATATTCAAACATGTGAAACTATTTATAAAACATAAAATATTTTAAATCATTTCATCCAAGTCATGTCATTTAATTTTAGGAATAAAAACCCAGTCTAGTGTCCTCACATTCAAAAATGGATCCTTTAAAAGTTATTCGAAAATAAATCCAAAAAAACACGGAATTAAAAAATTGACAAGAGATAAATATTATACCTATTCAAATAATTCAATGTACAATTCAATTATAATTGGGTAAAAAAATCATTCATAATTAATTTTAAGGAAAAAATTCATAGAACATGTCTTAAAAAATAAGAAACGCATATATATTAATTCTCAATAAAAAGGAATTAAAAGATGAAGGAAAATAATAGAAACACTTACTTGAAAAAAAAACAAATTCATCCACAACTAATCTAAGAATTTTATCATTATATTTTTATCATCTTATCTAGGAATAGAGATCACAATATAAGAGATAACAGATCTTATATCAAAAATTTCACATCAACCATGCGAGGTTAAAAAAATATTAACATTTCCATATCCTCTAGGAATAAATAATAAAGATAATAACAGAGATAAAATACCAATAAGAAACTAAATAATCATAAGTGGATAAAAACTTTGATCATCTCTTTTATCCTCCAAGAGATGAGGTTGGGAGATCCAAAACACCTTTAGAGGGCTCCCAAAATCCAAAGATCATATTATGTTTGAATGGGAAATTTTTTTGTTAATTAGGAGGTTTTTTATTTCAATTAATATTTTTGGGGCATTAAAACTCATCCCCAGAACTTATTTAGTTAGTTATCAAGTTTAGTACTAATCATGGACCAAACTATGCACCCCAAACAAATCCTTTGAAAGAACTGCATGGTTAAGCTACATGGTTTTTCTAACCTTGCATAAAATGTGAAACCACATCTATTTAGGTTTCCTGGTTTGGTTGCATGTTTTGTCTAACCTTGCACCAACCATGAACCCTGACCTGGGCTACTAGAAAGGTTACAAGGTTTGGATTCATGTTTTTTCAATCCATGCTCCAACCATGTACAGGCCGAGAAATATTCAAAAAACTATGAAAAAACACCTGAAAAAACTCGTAATGAGATCCAATCATAAGATACTCAAGTCGATGGGTTAAAAACAGAAAAAAATGTAATGGTATGTTACAAACTCTCAATAATAAGACATTATGCTGCAATAAAGCTTCTAGTATGAAATATTAAATATGAAGACACTAGAAGAACTCCCCCACTTATCTTGTGAGGTGGACGGTCCATAGTTTAGAAGAGAGACATACCTAATGGCCAAGATCACTCACAACTCTCAGATCGACACAAAAATATCATAACACGTATTCAAACTAGATAAGAAATACATACATAGAATAGGTATCTGAGTTATTTAAATATTTGTTAAAATGGTGTAATAAAAGAAAAGAACATCCCTTCGATCAAAAGATGAGACTTAAACCACTCACCCTGAATAGTCATATAAGTTATGACATTGAAAATCTTAAAGGAATGGGACATCAAAACAACTCATGATTTCCATGAGAAATAATGATTTCATGGTCCCTCTATGATCAAACATCCAAAATAAAGGAATAGAATCATCATCGATTTCTACCTTGGTTACGTACTCGATGGTAACCTAGGATTTTCAACATCTAGCCACACCCCTCTATGAGCTCATAAAATAAAATTTCAACACCTTCAGGTGCCATGTACATTAAGAAATCACATTATCCTAGTTACTTGAGTACCATACCATGGTATATCCAAGTCCATCCATAAATATATCAATCATCTAGTTTATTTTAAAATTGGTAACTACACTCTTAGAAGGGAGATCCTTCATCACATAAAAATTAATCTCTAACCACTAAGGAAAAACAAGGGGATACCATGGAAAAACATCCAAAATAAACATTATCTAACATCGATTATAAAAATAAATTCATGGAATAAAAAATAAATAATTTTGAAGAAAAAAACCCCCAAACATCTCACGGTTTCTTGACATAATATTCCACTCCATCACTAGGATCACAACAAACATCATGGAATTAAAGTCAATTCCAAATCTAAGGTTAAGTATTCAAGAGTGAACATCCACAATTCATAATTAAGGAGGTAAAAATATATCATTCACAATTACTACAAAAAAAGCCACCAAGATCTATAAAAAATGGTTTCTAAAAAATATAGAGGCCTCAATAAGGAAAAACTCTAGCAATTTCAACTTTGAAGATGGAAACAACAAGCTTCATCAACATCAACCACCACAGAAAATCAGTATCTCCTCCTCAATGTGAAAAGATTTACTCCAAGGCCTATAGTTGGAGAACTATTATCATGATGCAGCTATTTTTCCATAGTTATAAGTTTATTATCCCTTACTGAAACACCCCTTTTCAAATTTCCCAACATATAGAACCTATTATGATTTCCCAAACAACCACAATGTTTAAAAAATCTCATAGCATTATTACAAAAAATCATAGTATGAATAGGTTATCCAAACTATAATTACACAACATGCCTATTCATTCCACAATATTACCATAGTTTCTAAACCATGAATTAGGCATTCTTTCCTTAATGTCATCCCACTAGCTCTACTTCAGTTGAAAAAACCCTATTGATGTATCCCGATAATAAATTAACTAGATTACAGGCATGGAAGTTAAAATTTATGGGTGAAGATAGTTTCTAAAATAGATAGCCTTGATAAAATCAATACCAAGATGCTCAAGTACGAGACATAAAAAATGTGAAAATTTATTAGAATACTTCGCAACTGAAAGATCATATTGGCCTAAACTCAAAAACTCAATAACTTTCACATTAATCACTTCCTAAGGACATTTCCACTAAATTAATATTAACTTGAAGAATATAAAACGCATTATTTCATATATATTATAATGAATCACAACTTCCCACCACTCTTGGATGGGTCCATAAAAAACAATTGACAGACATGACAATTAGAGCATCAGGAGACTTGAGAGAGTCAAAGATCCCATAAACTTCTTCAAGACACTTTACTACCTCAAGATAACCTCATTTGACTTCATATGAATGTGGATGACAATAAAAGAAGTCATGGATGGGGTTAAAAAGTTGGAAGAACTTTGGCTCCACCACTCAATATGATGTTTGGGTACAGTCGTCAACATTAGATGCCTCTTCTGGAAAATGTGAAGGACCACTCTAAAAACGGGACCAAAGAATGGGAATTATATCATTCATGGTAATATTACTAAGGTCCATTTATAGTCATAATTAAACATAGGCTCATCAAATCATGAATAAAACAAAACCTAAAATAGAATACAAGCTAGACAAAAGCATTCATACAAGACATAAACCAATTTATCAAAGCATCATGGATTTCAAAACACAAAAAATTTCACCATTTATAAAACATTACTCCTTACATTAAAAAAATGAAATATTTTTATAAATCCATCATAGTTTTTTATAAATACCTTACCATCCCATGAAATGTTTTCCATGGTTTCAATCACATTAATCGCATTCTCTAATTATCAAAATAATATCTATTTCAAACCCATTATGTTCCAAATCTCTTCTTAAAAATTTTATTTAACTCATAATCAAAGATCATTTGAAAATTATTCTTCTAAAACCAAGAATTATATAAATCTCACTTTTTTTAACTGAAAAATACTCTCAAATAACTCTGTCAAAACAAGTTTTAAGAGATAATTTCTATTTAGAAAGGTGTTTAAAATCATCAATAATGGATTAAAGCTGAAATAACCAAAAAAGATCATGAAACAAACCAAATAAATAAACCTCATAACTAAACACATTTTAAAACCCAATTTTTATTAATATGAATTAGATAGTTATACTAGCTATAAAAATAATAAGTAATTTTTAATTAAAAATGAAGTTATTTTAATTAAACACTTTTTGTATAAGGTTCTATTTAAAAGATTAATTTATAAAATTTTCTAATTGAATTTTATAAAATTAATATCATTTTATAAATCATGTCATGAAAATTTACTTTTGTTAAATGTTTGGGATTTTTCATAAAATATTGATTTTTCAATGAATTGTTAAAAAGTACCAATTTTTATAAAAAGTATTAATTTTTTTTAAATTTTGTAATTTAAGAGACTCAATATTTTTTAATATGTTTTAAAGTAACAGTATTGTTATTTAATTATTTTTAATTCTCTTAATTACTTCTTAATCAACTTTATATTTTATTAATATAAGTTTGTTTTGGTTTTAAAAGATGGGGTTTTCTAAAAAGTTTTTCAAATTACATAATGTTTAACTTTTTTATTTAACTAAAATAATACATAATTGGGTATATTTTAAAATAAATTTATATAAAATCTATCATTAAATATTATTTTAGTTTCGTTAAATGATTATTAATAGTCATATATTAAATATAGAATCATCTTTTTAAAAATAAACTTTTATTAAAACCCTCATATCTCGCCGTGTTTGTAGGATTAATGTTAAATTTAAGTTTTCCAATTATTTGAATTGAATTTGGAAACATGGATTCCATATTTTGAATTAGAATAGTATATAATTTATAATATGGTTAGCTTAATGTTTTACTAAAATGATTAGTAAATACAATTAAAATTAATCATAGTGATTAATGTAAAAAATGAGAATTTCGATGTGACTAAACATTAATCCTAATAGGGAAAATGACCTAAGAACATTTAAATAACACATTTTATGTACATATTTAGATACTTTAACATAAAATATCTAGTTTTTTCATAATATTATCAACTTTAAATTGAAAAACATGTGTGGAATTCCCTCTTTCAAAAATTTAAATGTTTTCTACTCACCCCAATTATAAAAGGCCTCCCCCCTCTTCCTCTATTCACACATATAAATCCCTTTGTATTGGCCAATAACCACCTATATAAGTTCTATAATTCCCTATTTTTATACTCTATGCCTTACCTTGGGCATCAATCCAACCAAATAAGTCATTTGGTGCAAACCAAAAGGAGTTACATGAAAAAAGAGGTGACGTTCATCATCATTTTTCTGTTTTATTTCTTCACCACCCCATAAAATTATAATTATAATAGAATTATATAATAACCTTATTATCCTAAATATACTAGTTTTTTTCTGTTAAGGTTACAACCTACATACACACACACATCCAATAATTGGATTATGAAATCATTATTCGTGTGTACGATGGAAAACTATCTTGCAAAATGATGTTGTTCATTTTTCCATTACAACCTATAATTTTTGGGAATACTTATGTACATACTATTAACATATTCCATTTATTATATTTATAACATAAATATAACTTTGGAGTAATTATATCATATATTCCCTTTTTACTTTTCATATCGTTGGGGATGTGATAAAATCGGTCCCGTGTACAGCAGACTACCGCCTCACAAAGTGATGTGAAGTGTTTTTCACTAACGTGTTACATGAAAGGTAATACGGGTGACTATAATATATATATATGATATATATGAAATAATTATATAATAAATGACATAATTATCTTTCATTAAATATAATTTACAATTTTTTTCTTACCATTTCACACACTGAGAAAAGTTATAACATCATTCATGGACATGTGGACTACCCCCTCCTCGAAGCAATTTGATTCTTATTTTTTTCATCACCAAATAATAATAATAATAAATATAAGTAAATATAATGAAATATTTTGGTATGTAGGATATAATTATAATTCTATAAAGATATGTTTTACTTACCTTCCTCCCATAATTATAATTGAAAAAATGGAGACATTGCTAATGTGTACATATGGTCTACAATATCCATGAACGTAACATTAATTCATTTTTCATATCCATATTTCATAATTTTTTTAAAATTATATTTTATGTTAAATATTGTAACACCCCAGGTAAATAAAGAATATGACATTTTCATATTTATCTATATTTGTGAATAAAATATTAATATGACTTTAAAGGGGATGTTATGCTCGATGGTGTACCCAAGACGCAACAACGAGTTTCTTGGGAATCTTACGTTGCACACTAATAATAAAATAATATTATTTTAAATGGTAGTTAACATGTAGCCGTTATAATGGCGGGAATGGATAGAAACAACTAAAATATGATTATATATGATTTTAAATGTTTTTACATTTTTCCAATAAAGGATAGAGGCTTAAAATACGGTAAGAACTCAATTTTAGGCGTATATGCCCTAGTTTTCACTAAAGGTTTACTTATCGCCTTTTGATGGAGAACCGTCATTAAAAATAGTTTTTTACACTCTTATACATTCTTTTGGACCAAATAAAACTCTTATTAATAATCGGGAAATCAAATTTTACTTTTTGTGATTTTTTGGTATTTTTCCGATAAAGTTCATTTTTAATGAATAGTGTAAAATGTTGTGTTTTAATTCAAAACCTCTTTTTAATCTAATTTATTTATATGAATAGATATTATTTTGAATTGGTTTTAAAGTGAAATTAGAGAATATTTTTACCATTAAATCCAATAGTGGTCGTTGGAATTAATTTCACTTTGAAATCAGACTTAAACTACTGTCAATATTTTGATACTTATTGTTTTATAAAAACACGCTATTTGCGCTGATAGTGGGAATTAATTATTATATTAATTAATGTGACTAATAAGTTTTGAATTTTGTAAAATGGACTTCATTTTTGAATTCGGAATATCAAATATATCTTAGGGTGAAGTTTTGGTATTTTTCTGAAAAACACCAATTTTTGATTAATAGTCAAACCACTAAGTGGTAATCAAGCAAACTGAATTTTTAGTTAAATGAAAGTTTACCACTAATGTGTATTGAATTTTGAAAATCCTACATACATGGTTGTCATTAGTATGTAAAATTTGGTTCAATGGGATGAAAATAAATTTTTGGGTGAATAGTAACTTTTTTTCATTAATCGCGATTAGAGGTAATTAGTGTAATTTAAGGTAAAAATGATATTATAAAAATGTTAAAACACCATGACACTTGTCCTACCCTTATTGGATGAGTAATGGCCGACCCAGAAAAGCCATGGGTCAACTTGGGGACCCCATGGATCCACTTTGGTTGGGAAATGACACAAATAACTTTTTATTTAATGTAAATGTAAAAATGACACAAACATGATATGTTTTACTAAAAAAACTTTAAGTGGGGTTATACAAGTAAGATATTTTATTATAAATATTCATTGGAAAGATATAAATATTTCCTACATCATAGTAATTTTTTAATAATTTTTAGACACTAAATAAATTAAATTATTTATGACATCATGATGATGCAGCGATGACCTCATTATTTAACGATTTAAATAAAATAGAAATATAATGTAATATATATGAACTACACATGTCCAAAACTTATTGGATTGGTGGATATCTAACCCTTAATACCTTATCCACGAATTATATCAATTTGGGACCTTTTAAAAACGAAACACATTTTCAAATAAAGTAATATTTCTTACTTTCCAAAAGTGCCCCTCCTCTCCTCTTATAAAATGCCCCCGCCTCTACCTCATTTCACACACTCCTCAAGCCTTTGTCTCGGCCAAACCCTGCCCATTTACTCTCTCCACATCCCTCTCCTCATCCTAGAAGATTCCCTTTGGGCATAATCCTTTCAAAGGAAGCCTTTAGGCTCAAATCAAAAGGAGTTACACTTTTAAAGGTAATTCATTCTCTCATGTTCATTTGTTTTTTTTTTTTTGCTTCTCCAACCCCCTAAACACTTTTTATTTACTTCTTTTGTAACAACACCAGTATATTCAATATACTAGGATGTTTTTATAATATTTATTCGAGCTACACTCTCACACAACTACATCGAATGGTTAAAGAACATACGGTTTCCGTGGATGGCGATATTCTGCCTCCCGAAACGATGATTGTTCAATACTCATTTAACACCTTCAAAGGTGGCCATTATGATGTCACTATTTTTATATATGATATTTAATATGTTTATATTTTCCTTAAGCTTCTGTTTTTTTTCATTTTGGGCATACGTTTATGGTTTCCATTATGGGTAAACGTGATATCTTCATTTAAGGAAGTGCGGACTACCGCCCCCTCAAAGTTATTTGATTCGTTCAATACCATATGTGGGGCATATAAAGGATGGAACTATGATATTATATATGATATTAAACTGGAATTATAATATACCTTTATATCATTATTATTCCATTCTATAAAATATGAAATAGAAAGGAAAGTAGCGTTCATGCGTACGTACGGCTTACCGTCTCCATGAACGGTGCATTTCATTTCTTACCTCTAAATGATTATGTAATGTTATAAATGCATGAATTTACTGGATATATATTACATATATGATATCTGCATCATGAATACTATTCTGGATATAATAAACATTTGGGCACACGAACAACATGTAATTGTAAGAAGTCCACTTTCGACTTAAGAACCAAATATCGGCAAAACGAATATTATTAACTTAAATGATTACATAATGTTTATGACATGGTAATAAGTGATATAAAAGGAATAATGAACTTGAAAAATGTTCTTAAGGAAGTAGAAATTAACTCAAGTTTATTATTCAGGATGTTAAATAATTATCGAGTCAAGTCGGACATGAGGTAAGGGATCCTACTCCTCTCTTTCTTTTTAAGTACACTCTTTTATGTCATTCCTTTTAAGATCATATTTCTTGTTATTGGGATGTTATTTTATACCAATTTTACTGTAATTTTTATGTTCATATGATGAGAGACCCTATTCTCTCTCATCAATCCATTTTTGAAGTTTCGAGTGGCGCCGTTAGGCTGCTGAATTTTCGTAAGAGATCTAACCTCTCTCTTTCTTTTTAAGTACTCCCCTTTATGTCACTTCTTTTAAGCTCGTATTTGTTATGATGGGGGATGTTCTTTAAAATTACTCTTTCTGTAAATTTTTTAGTAATGTGATGAGATACCCTATTTGATCTCATCAATCCATTTTTGGAAGTTTATGTGGCGCCGTTATGCTGCCGAGTTTTCGTACTGGATTTTTCATCTCACATTTATTCCCGTGAGATTTATGCAACATTTTCCACAATTTCCTTTGAGTGGTGTATGTACTGCCATTATTCTAATCTTTGTGTAATATAATTTCCTTTATGAGTATTTAAATCAATGATTTGTTTTCCTTCTTTCATGGGGTGTATGTTTTGAAAGATACCCAAGTCGGTAAGGGAACCTTTCACCCTCCTCTTTTTTTAAAAGACTTCTTTTGTTGGGTCTATTAATTTACATATTGTTATGTTGGTATATGTTCTCATATATCCTTATTGATGTAAATTTTATGTCCAAGTGATGAGATACACTTTTTTATCTCTCATCAACTCATTTTGATGTGATGCCATTAGGTTGTCAGGGAACTTTTTAACCCAATTTCGATTTCTTTGGGTTCAACATGTAGTCATTGAATATGTCATCCATTGAATATGTTTGAATGACCTTTTATTGTTTTACACTTAATATCCACTTATATTGGGTGTATTTACATTTGTCACGCATATTTATGAGATTGATTTGTCCTTAATTTAAGGATACCTTCTTTATAAGTGATTTCATCACATTTGCCATTTCTATTCAGAGTTCATTGTTGCTATGCACCAATTCACTCTTATATGGTGTATATACTGTCCTTTGGAGTATTATATCATGATTCCATTTATTCTCATGATATTATAAAGTTCTGACTAAACGTTATTCCTCAATTATTGTATTCATGTGTCTCTAATTTTGGTAAAACCCCTTTAACCAAAATATCGCTTTAAATGTTTTAATTACTTGTTCTTATTAATATCCATGTTTTCAAAATGGTTTTAAGGATTTATTTATATGGATATTAATGGTTTAAAATTTTAAGCTTCAAGGTGGTATGGGACACTTTGATTCAAAAATCTCTTTATTAAATGTTTTAAATGGTTTTGGAAATGGTTTCTTTTTGAATGGATTCATTATTTCAATATAATAAAATGTTATATTGTGATTGAAATGTGGAAATGTTATGTTTCCTTTATGCTTGTTTTATGTGATACGTTTATGTTATGTTTCTTGGGCATTGTTAGGAAAACGGGTGGTTCCGTGATAAACTAAGGGCGGGTGCGCCCGATATAGCTCTCCAATGCATTGGGTAACGCGAAGGAGTGAAACGTTAAGGTTTCTCCGAAGAGATTTAGGGAATATACTGTGATGGGTATTCCAAACATAACCAATAGGGTTACACCCTACGTAAGAATGTTATGAATGCCTCAAGTTACCTTTATGTCTTATGTTTTCTATGATTTATTCATGATTTGATATGCCTACTTTTTATGGGTAAAGTGTCATTTCATTCTAATGTATATATGAACTCATGTTTCATTTCCATATTTTTATAACTCTTACTGAGCTTTTTATGCACATCCCAAGTTTTTGAAATGTTTTTCATAGGTCAAGGGAAAGGTACATGATGTGATGATAGTGTCAAGGATGTTTCACGAAAGAATCCGTGTTATATTTTAAATATGTTTCTGTTGATGGGAAGAATGAATACTGTCTTTTATGTAACCACTTTGTTTAAATGTGGAATTTAATGAAAGTTTCATGATCTAATTCGCTAAAACTCTAAACCTGAAAAGATCCTCAATGTGTAATCTTGTAATAACTCAAGATTATGTAAGGTTTAAGGCTAGGGCCTTATAGTTGGTATCAAAGGGAGGTTTAGATAACTTTAGAGGTTAGGGTATTCTCTAAGTATAAGTGACATTACCATAATGGTTAGGATTTCAGAAAGAGTCCTAGTTTTAGATAAAGTGAATGTGTAAGTATATATTAGTGTTTACCTTCTTCATTAGTACATGATGGTTTTGTTGATATACTCACACTGACCATTTTGGTTTTAGTAAATGGCTGGATCTAGCAGGCACCAAAGTGACAATGGGTTTGAAGGAAACTGTGGTGGTTCTCTAATTAAGATACTTGATGAGATGGGGGATTCAATGAGGAATCTCATAGTTGTTCTAAACCAACTATCAAGGAGTCATGATCAATCAATTCAACCTTGGTGATTTCTCTAATGCATCATGTTTGAGATGTCCAACTCGATGTGGAAATTCAGGTAATAATTATTAAGGTAACCATTAGGGTTTATATGATCCTTAATTTTGTGGTAATTATGGGTTATTATATGATATGATGGAAAATGAAGGGCATGAGATAAACTTGAGGTTAAAATATGTTATGATTATTCTTGAATATTTTATCTCATTTTGGGGAATGTTTTAAGAATTATATTGTTTTGGAAAAAGGACAACACGCAGACAGTGTGACATCCCGTCGCGTCGGACAAAGCTGCGGGAATCAAACCCACAACCAAAGTGCGACTGGTATTTATCGCCTACCACTGGACTACGTTAAGTCCCTGGTTAGTTTGATCGATTCTTTCTAGTTATATGATTTTATGAATTAAGAGTAAGTTTATTTTGGGTTATTTAGGAAAATGATTAACCTATCATGGAGGATATGTGATTAGGTTAATTACTTTTCAATACGAGACTTTAGGAGCAACTAATGTTGTTTGGAGATAAATGTTACGATTTAACTTGGAAGACTATGTGACTAAATCCTTCAAATATTTGGGTTGTAACCTTAGTTTGGTTTAAATTGTTTATCGGATGGTCCTTGTTGAACTCTGGGTTTTGTTAGACACAATTTTGGAGATTAAGCATAGATTTTCTTTTTATAAAGGGTTATCCATTTCTGGATTATCTGATCTTGTACTCGCCTTTTTGGTTTTGGTTTCAGTTAAAGTCTAAAGACATGGGAAGTATATAGTTCTCTTTTGTGGATTAGGTGATTCTCTAGAAATTGATTATAGTACTCTTAATGCAAACAAGTCTCCCTAAATACACGTCTTTTGAAAAAAAAATATGAGTTTGATTAAGGAATATAGTAAAAGTTGAAAGTCAACATCATAAGTGATTATGTTTCCTTATGAATAAATTACTCAATAAAAAGTAACTTAACATGAAAATGTTGTCTATTAGCTTTTCCTACTGGGGAATCGAATACCGTTTAACCCATAACAAGTTTGTGATTTTCTCGTGGTTAACTTTCTCCTAAACATGTTTTCTATCACTCTCCATCAGAACATGACCCTTTGTTTTTTCCTCCATGTCCATATTTTCATACATGGAATCCTAGTATGGGTTAACTCGGGTGACCTTTGTACTTATCTTTCATTATTTTTAAAGTGATTGTTTTACCGACTCTTGTTCCGATGTGGGACTTTCAAGGATGTTTCCATGCTCAATTTTAAAAATTGCGAGGACGCAATTCCCAAAAGGGGGGAAGGATATAACACACCAAGTAAATAAAGAATATGACATTTTCATATTTATCCATATTTGTGAATAAAATATTAATATGACTTTAAAGGGGATGCTATGCTCGATGGCGTACCCAACACGCTACAACGAGTTTCTTGGGAATCTTACATTGCAATCTAATAATAAAATAATATTATTTTAAATGGTAGTTAACATGTAGCCGTTGTAATGGAAGGAATGGATAGAAACAACTAAAATATGATTATATATGTTTTTAAATGTTTTTACATTTATCCAATAAAGGATAGTGGCTTAAAATACGGAAAGAACTCAATTTTAGGCTTATATGCCCTAGTTTTCACTAAAGGTTCACTTATCGCCTTTTGATGGAGAACCGTCATTAAATATAGTTTTTTTCACTCTTATAAATTCTTTTGGACCAAATAAATCTCTTATTAAGAATCGGGACATCAAATTTTACTTTGTGTAATTTTTTTGTATTTTTCCGATAAAGTTCAATTTTTAATGAATAGTGTAAAATGTTGTGTTTTAATTCAAAACCTCTTTTTAATCTGATTTATTTATATGATTATATTACATTTTGAATTGGTTTTAAAGTGAAATTATAGAATATTTTTACTATTAAATCCAATAGTGTTCGTTGAAATTAATTTCACTTTGAAATCAGAATTAAACTAGTGTCAATCTTTTGATACTTATTGTTTTATAAAAACATGCTATTTTCTCTGACCGCGGGAATTAATTAATAAATTAATTAATGTGACTAAATGTTTTGAATTTTTTAAAACAAACTTCATTTTTGAATTCGGAATATCAAATATAGATTAGGGTGAAGTTTTGGTATTTTTCTGAAAAACTCCAATTTTTGATGAATAGTGAAACCACTAAGTGGTAATCAAGCAAACTGATTTTTCAGTTAAATGAAAGTTTACCACTAATGTGTATTGAATTATAAAAATCCGACATATATGGTTGTCATTAGTATGTAAAATGTGGTTCAATGGGATGAAAATAATTTTTGGGTGAATAGTAACTTTTTTTCATTAATCGCGATTAGAGGTAATTAGTGTAATTTAAGGTAAAAATGATATTATAAAAATGTGAAAAAACCATGACACTTATCCTACCCTTATTGGATGAGTAATTGCCGACCAAGACATGCCATGGGGAAACTTGGGGACCCCATGGTGCCACTTTGGTTGGGAAATGACATAAATAACTTTTTATTTAATGTAAAAGTAAAAATGACACAAACATGATATGTTTTACTAAAAAAAACTTTAAGTGGGGTTATACATGTCAGATTTCTTATTATAAATAGTCATTGGAAAGATAAAACGATTTTATACATCATAGTAATTTTTTTATAATTTTTAGACACTAAATAAATTAAATTATTTATGACATCATGATGATGCAGCGATGACCTCATTATTTAATGATTTAAATAAAATGGAAAGATATTGTAAAATATATGAACTAAACATGTCCAAACCTTATTGGATGGGTGGATTTCGAACCCTTAACACCTTATCCACGAATTATATCAATGTGGGACCTTTTAAAACCGAAATACATTTTCAAATAAAGTAATATTTCTTACTTTCCAAAAGTGCCCTTCTCTCCTCTTATAAAAGGCCCCCACCTCTACCTTATTTCACACACTCCTCAAACCTTTGTCTCGGCCAAACCCTGCCCATTTACTCTCTCCACATCCCTCTCCTCATCCTAGAGGATTCCCTTTGGGCAGAATCCTTTCAAAGGAAGCCTTTAGGCTCAAATCAAAAGGAGTTACACTTTTAAAGGTAATTCATTCTCTCATGTTCATTTGTTTTATTTTTCTTCTCCAACCCCCTAAACTATATTTATTTACTTATTTTGTAACAACACCAGTATCTTCAATATACTAGGATGTTGTTATAAGATTTATTCGAGCTACACTCTCACACAACTACATCAAATGGTTAAAGAACATACGGTTTCCGTGGATGGAGAAATTCATCCTCCCGAAACGATGATTGTTCAATACTCATTTAACACCTTCAAAGGTGGCCATTATGATGTCAGTATTTTTATATATGATATGTAATATGTTTATTTTTTCCTTAATCTTCTGTTTTTTTTCATTTTGGGCATACCTTTATGGTTTCCATTATGGGTAAACGCGATATCTTCATTTAAGGAAGTGCGGACTACCGCCCCCTCAAAGTGATTTGATTCGTTAAATACCAAATGTGGGATGTATAAAGGATGGAACTATGATATTATATATGATATTATACTGGAATTATAATATACCTTTATATCATTATGATTCCATTCTATAAAATACGAAATAGAAATGAAAGTAGTGTTCATGCGTACGTACGGCTTACCGTCTCCATGAACGGTGCATTTCATTTCATACCTCTAAATGATTATGTAATGTTATAAATGCATGCATGTACTGTATATATATGAAATATATGATATATACATCATGAATACAATTCTGGATATAATAAACATTTGGGCACACGAACAACATGTAATTGTAAGAAGTCCACTTTCGACTTAAGAACCAAATATCGGCAAAACGAATATTATTAACGTAAATGATTACATAATGTTTATGACATGGTAATATGTGATATAAAAGGAATAATGAACTTGAAAAAGGTTCTTAAGGAAGTTGAAATTAACTCATGTTTATTATTCAGGACGTTCAAGAATGATCGAGTCAAGTCGGACCCGAGGTAAGGGATCCTACTCCTCTCTTTCTTTTTAAGTACACTCTTTTATGTCATTCCTTCTAAGATCATCTTTCTTGTTATTGGGATGTTATTTTATATCACTCTTACTGTAATTTTTATGTTCATATGATGAGAGCCCCTATTCTCTCTCATCAATCCATTTTGGAAGTTTCAAGTGGCGTCGTTAGGCTGCTGAATTTTCGTAAGAGATCTAACCTCTCTCTTTCTCTTTAAGTACTCCCCTTTATGTCACTTCTTTTAAGCTCCTATTTTTTATGATTGGGGATGTTCTTTCATATTCCTCTTTCTGTACATTTTGTTGTAATGTGATGAGATACCCTATTTGATCTCATCAATCCATTTTTGGATGTTTATGTGGCGCCGTTAGGCTGCCAAGTTTTCTTAAGGGATTTTTCATCTCACATTTATTCCCGTGAGATTTATGATACAATTTCCACAATTTCCTTTGAGTGGTGTATGTACTGCCAGTATTCTACGCTTTGTGTAATATAATTTCTTTTATGAGTATTTACATCAATGATTTATTTTCCTTCTTTCATAGGGTGTATGTTTTGAAAGATAGCCAAGTCGGGAAGGGAACCTTTCACCCTCCTCTTTTTTTAAAAGACTTCTTTCGTTGGGTCTTTAAATTACATACTGTTATGTTGGGATATGTTCTCATATATACTTATTGATGTAAATTTTATGTCCAAGTTATGAGATACACTTTTTTATCTCTCATCAACTCATTTTGATGATGATGCTGTTAGGCTGTCAAGGGAACTTTTTAACCCAATTTCGATTTCTTTGGGTTCAACATGTAGTCATTGAATATGTCATCCATTGAATATGTGTGAATTACCGTTTATTGTTTTACACTTAATATCCACTTATATTGGGTGTATTTATATTTGTCACACATATTTATGAGATTGATTGGACCTTAATTTAAGGATACCTTCTTTATAAGGGATTTCATCACATTTGACATTTCTATTGAGAGTTCATTGTTGTTATGCACCAATTCACTCTTATATGGTGTATATACTGTCCTTTGGAGTATTATATCATGAATCCATTTATTCTCATGATATTATAAAGTTCGGACTAAATGTTTTTCCTTAATTATTGTATTCAAGTGTCTCTAATTTTGGTAAAACCCCTTTAACCAAAATATCGTTTTAAATGTTTTAATTATTTGTTCTTATTAATATACATGTTTTCAAAATGGTTTTAAGGATTTATTTATATGGATATTAATGGTTTAAAATTTTAAGCTTCAAGGTGGTATGAGACACTTTGATTCAAAAATATCTTTATTAAATTTTTTAAATGGTTTTGGAAATGGTTTCTTTTTTAATGGATTCATTATTTCAAATGGTTTTGGAAATGGTTTCTTTTTTAATGGATTCATTATTTCAATATAATAAAATGTTATATTGTGATTGAAATGTGGAAATGTTATGTTTCCTTTATGCATGTTTTATGTGATACGTTTATGTTATGTTTCTTGGGAATTGTTATGAAAACGGGTGGTTCCATAAAAAACTAAGGGCGGGTGAGCCCGATATAGCTCTCCAATGCATTGGGTAACGTGAAGGAGTGAAACTTTAAGGTTTCTCCGAAGAGATTTAGGGAATATATTGTGATGGATATTCCAAACGTAACTAAGAGGGTTACTCCCTACGTAATAATGTTATGAATGCCTCAAGTTACCTTTATATCTTATGTTTTCTATGATTTATTCATGATTTGATATGCCTATGTTTTATGGGTAAAGTGTGATTTCATTCTAATGTATATATGAACTCATGTTTCCTTTCCATATTTTTATAACTCTTACTGAGCTTTTTATGCTCATCCCATGTTTTTGAAATGTTTTTCACAGGTCAAGGGAAAGGTACATGATGTGATGATAGTGTCAAGGATGTGTCAAGAAAGAATCTGTGTTATATTTTAAATATGTTTCCATAGATGGGAAGAATGAATACTGTCTTTTATGTAACCACTTTGTTTAAATGTGGAATGTAATGCAATTTTCATGATCTAATTCTCTAAAACTCTAAACCTGAAAAGATCCTCAATGTGTAATCTTGTAATAACTCAAGATTATATAAGGTTTAAGGCTGGGGCCTTTTAAATATGGTATTTATTTCATGAATATTATTCATGATATGTATAAATAATGACCCCATTGACCATAGTCAACCTAACAGAGTCGTTTTTTGAAAATAAACTGAATATGGTCCAAACGCCCAACATAAATATAACTGATTAAGTATTTTTTAAAACATATTAATAGGTGTAATAAATGTAATAATATACCTGAAATTTTTTCTCAAGAAATTATTTAATTAAAATAAGATTATTATTTATTATGATAAAGGCATATGAGACATTTCAGACTCAATGTAAGGGACTTCATCTCCGAATCCTTTTACCGATGCATATTTTGTTGTTATATGCCTATACTCTTTTACAAGGTTTGTATACAGACCATTTTACATTTAATATATTTAATTTATATATTATCTTGGTATTTATAGTTTTTTTAATGTTATCCTTTCATGTGGATAATGATTCAAATATTTCAAAACTAATAATGGACTTTTTCTTTTAAAAATATTCTTTTAATTTTTTCATTCCAATACTTCCTTTTTTATGTATATGTCATTAAAATGATTTTATGTTCATAAAAATATTGATAATTTATATTTTATTTATATTTTTACTTTATTTAGATGGTTTCTTAGAGGAATCTTTTTATTTGTTTTATACAATTTTTTTGATAATGAGAAAAATTGTGTTCTATTCTTAATGTACATGGAAACAATTAATTTTCCACCACTATGACCATTATTTGATTTATATCTTAATTATTAAGTTTTAATGTTTTATTCGAAGAACATCCTTTAATTTTTTTTAGTATTTAAAATGGGTTTTCAAAAGAAAATGGAATTATGGTATCAAAAATGGATTTTTAAAAGAAAGGTATATTTTTATATCAAAAAGTGATTTTTAATGAGTTTAATAGGGCTTTTAAATTTATTTATTTTAAGAAAATAAATCATTATAATTTTTATTCATTATATGGTACTTGAGCATTATACATGAGAAATAGGGGAACCCTAATAGTACTAGGTAATCATGTTACAACATAACTTGGGGTGGGTTGGACAACATTGGGTAAGATTGTTACATATTAATTTGGAGTGGCTTAGATATCATCAGGTAAGACTATGAAATATAACATAGGGTGGCCCAGAGAGAACCAAGTATTCCCGTAATATCATAAAAATGGGTGCACATAGATAAAAATTAAATGCATTGTGTAATGATAATGTTGGAAGTGGGCCATATGGTTATTCCAATTAAAATGGTTTTAAAAGGGTTCTCTGAATATGATGCTCTAAGTAACCAAAAGCGGGTTTTAATTTCTTACTATTGGATTTAATTATTTTCTTTTGGAAAAATTGTTTGTGTTTTTTTCATGTGAAAACATTTTATTTCAAATTCTCAAATAATATTTATGATAAAGTTAAATGTAATATGAGTTTTAATTTTTTTATGGGAATAATAGTTTTAATTCTTTATGTATCCCTTAATGGGATTTTTGTGATCATCCCATGTTTTTAAATGTTTTTCACAAGATTTATGGATGGGTAAGGGGATGGAATAATTAAAGTTAAATGACATGAAGCTTTTCCATAAAAGAAATCATTAAATATTTTAAAATATTTATATTATGGTAAAAATGGATACTAATTGGAAGTGTCCACATAGTATTATATTTTTAATGTTTGAATTATGGTCTAATTCACTAAAAATCTAAACCTGAAAATACCCTCAAAGTGAAAAAAAGTAAATTATTAACTAAAATTAAAGATTATGTAATGTTTAAGGATGTGGCCATATAGTTGGTATTAAAGGACTGTATAGATAATTTTAGAGGTTATGATAACAATAATAGAATTCCCTTGAATGGTTTTACCATATGAAAAGTTTAAATGTGATATTATTTGAAGAATATCATGTTCCTTTAACTAAAAGATTTCTATCAAGAATTGTTTTCCACATAATACACATAGATGTTGTATTGGGAAGGCACTTGGGGGAATATATCCTTCCATTTCACCATCCTAGGATGGCTGGATTCAAGACAGAATAGTTTTTTATAGTGATGGGTCAGTTAATAAAAGAGATAAATTGTAGTGGCATCCATGCTAGAGAGGAACCTGATCTAACATGAAGAAACATCTATTTTGTGGGGAATTTTATGAGGAGAAATATCCCATAATTTAGTGAATCATATGAACCTATGGTAGTGAAAGGATGGATCAATGCTCTGTATGAAATATTTAAGGACATTGGTTTTTCAGAAACTAAAAAGGAAACCATTTTGATTTTTTATTTTGAAGCAAATGATGATCGATTATGGTCATTTTTATGAATACTAAAGAGAAATATGATCTTGATGCCATGGAATGGGAAAAAATAAAGTTTTTTACTTGTAAAATATATCCTTAATGTTGTTCAAATTCGGATAGAAAAACAATTCATATAATTGAGGTATAATGTTTTACGATTATATAACAGCATATGATGTAATGTTTACAATGTTATCCAGGTATATGCCAAATTTTACCTAGGGAACTGATAAAAAGATTAATAGATTTTTTTGAGGGTTGAAACAATGTTTAAAAAGATAATTTTCCATGTGATAATATAAAATTTATGAAAGTGTTTCATTATAATGAGAAAGTTGAGATACAGTTTGCTAACACATATTTTCCTTGAGATGAAAATAGTAAGAAAATGTCAAGGTGATTGGAAATGGATAAAAGACCAACATAGACATCCCAAATTAAGCCCCAAAATGGTCCATGTGTAAAAAATGACATTTTAAAGAACGTTTGATAGAATCTGGGAAGTATTTATTGCATGGTCAATTTTGTCATTGAATTCATTATTGTTAACAAAAGAGCCATGAACAACCAAATAATGGGGTAGCTGATAGCCATCCAATGGTGAGGTGTTTTAGTTACAGTGATTTGGTTTATTATGTTAATTCATTTCGGAATTTAGTTTCATAGAATGGAAGTAATCATTATCTGAAATAGAAAGTCATAGAAAATTCATTTAATACTCTTATAGTTTATGTCGGTCCATCAAATGAAGTGGTGAAAGATATGTTTCATTTTTATTCAAATTATTCTTATACCCTATTTGACTCTAGATATTTAATTTCATTTATTTCTGTGAAATTTGAAATTAAATTATAAATATCACCTCATGAAATCAATATAAGACTTTTTGTAAAAACTATGTGTAGAGGTATTAAAGAAACCCAGATTTATAAAAATCGTCCTATTGTTATCAGTGGGAAATAATTTCTTATAAATCTTATCAAACTTTCCATATTAGTGTCTTATATCATTCTTGGTATAGATGGTATTTCATTTTATAACGTTATGATAGATTAAAATGATAAGAAAGTTAGGATTAATGATTTCATCCCTTTGATTACTTACCTGGAAACAGAGAAATTGATTAGAGATGGAAGTGAAATTAACCTAGGTCATATTGTTGAAAATAAATAAATTGTTCACATTTTTGTTATTTTAGTAGTAAATAAATACTAGGATCTTTTCCAAATCATTTCCATGAAGTTATTCCTAATTTAGAGGTTGAGTTTATTATTTACTTAGTACCTGATACTAAGACTATTTCTAAACCCCCTTAACTAATGGGTCAAGTGTAACTTTTAGAATTGAAAAAATTTACACGTGTTATTATATTATGGTTTTATCTAACCTAGCACTTCACCATGGGTGCCTGAATCTTTTTTTTGAAATATAAAAAATGATTAAAGAAACTTTTCATTGATTATAGAGTCTTGACTAACATCACTATTAAGAATAAGTATCTTTTTCCACATATAAGAGTTTCATTTGATCAGCTCTAGGGATCATTTTATTTTTCAAAGGTTGACCTAAGTTCGGGGTATCATTAGTTGAATGTTAAGGAAGAATAAATTCCAAAGACTATGTTTCAGACTATATATGGATAATATGAATTTTTAGTAATGTCATATGGGTAATCTAAGGGACCTGTAGTATTTATTCAATTTATGAATAGAAATTTTCATGAGTTCGTAGATGTGTTTGTGGTTGTGTTTATTGATTACATTTTGGTATATTCTAAAATTCATGAGGAACATGAAAGGATGTTAAGGATTGTTTTGTAAACTATAAAATAATATAAACATTATGGTAAATTTAGCAAATGTGATTATTGGTTGCAAAAAAATTATTTCCATGGATATATTGTTACAAAATATGGCATAACTATCGACCCTCGTTAAAAATTTGTTGAGGAATGTCCAAGTCCCCCAAATATCACTGATATTCATTGTTTTCTTGGATTATCAAGTTACAATAATGGTTTGATGAAACAATTTCTCTATATTCTATCCCATTAACTAAGTTAACTAGAAAATTAATTAATTTTATCTGTAAAAAATGTTATGGTATTTTTAATGAACTAAAAGGAATATTGGTGAATACTCTATTTTTGTCCCATTGAGAAATGGTGAATTTTTTGTCTATGATGATTCTTTATTTAAAAGACATGGTTGTTTCATAATGAATAATGGATAGATAATTTATTATGTTTCAAGTTAGTTGAAACATCTTGAGTTAAATTAACCTATATGTGATTTTTGATTAGGTCATGTTGTTTTTTCATTAAAAATTTAGAGGATTCATTTATATGGAGTAAAGTCATAAATATATACAAATCAAAAAAATTAAGATTATATTCATTATCATAGAAATGAACCTAAGAAAAATAAGATAGCTAGAACTATTCAATGATTAGGATTCAACGATTAATTATCATCTGAAAAAAAACAAATTGGTTGATGATTTGATTCAAAAAACGTAATGTTGTATTAAAAATGATACATTTGGAACATCACCATTTGGTTAATGAATTGATAAATTTTATCCTAGAATTTATTGATGTTGGAAATAAATTTTCATTGTTTTATGTATATGTATTGCTGACTTTGTTTGAATGAATTAAGCAAGCATAGAAGTAGGATTGTTATTAGTAGGAATGGTATAATCTATTAATAAGGGTATGTTTCCTAATTTTAATATTGATCGAGAATGTGTTTTATGCTTTTGAAAAATATTATGTATTCCTTGAGATTCCCATTTGAGGAAAGAGTTGTTGACTAAAGCTCATAATTCTCTATTTCTCATTCATTCAGGCAGCACTAATATGTTTATATACCTTCATGAGTATTACTGTTGTAATGGAATGAAAATAGATTTTTATAAATTAACTATGAACGGTTTGACTTGTTAGTAGGTTAAAGAAGAATGATAGTTACTAAATGTGATGTTTCATGCTTTTCTAGTGCGATAATGTAAATGGGAGATTATATCAATGGATTTCATGGTAGGATTAACAAATACATATCAATGTAATAATGCGATTTGGGGTATTATTTATCGATAAACTAAATCTACACATTTACTTCCCATTTAAGATATGATGTATTTAGATCATATTTCTATAATGTATCTACAAGGGATAATTAGGTTACATGTATTATCTCTCTCCATTGTATCATATCTTGATCCCAGGTTCACATCTATTTTTTCGAAAGGACTTCGGAAGTCATTGCTTGTTGAATTGAATTTCAGTACAACTTTTCATCATTATTCTGATAGAGAATCTGAGTGGAATATTCATACCATGTAATATATTATTTTTTCTTGCTCAATATATTACAAGGAAATTTGGGATTGAAATTTTTATTTGGTTTAGTTTTCTTATAATAGTGGTTTTCATTCAAATAAAAATATGGAACCATTTGAGTCATTATATGGAAAGAAATTTCAGACACCAGTATTTTTGGATGATGTAGAAGAAAGATATTTGATGGGGCATGATTTGGTATAGGTGATGATATATAAAGTTTATTTGATTCAATGATACATGAGGATAGATTAGAGTAGGTAGCAACGTTATTCGGATAAGTGGTGGGAAGAACATTCTTTCAATGTAAGTGATCATGTATTTTTCAAAGTTTCTCCATGGAAATGTTTGATGTGTTTTTTTTTAAATGGGAAGCTGAGAACTATGTTCATTAGACCATACTAAATCCTATAGGATAATGGATAATCATTCTATTGAGTCACCTTAACTATTAGTTTATCCCAATTACGCAACGTGTTCTATGTTTCAATGTTATGTAAACATGTTTCAGGTTTATATTATGTTTTATTCTCTGAAGTAGCTCAGTTGGAAGAGAATATTTATTATGCGGAATAGCCAATTTATGTTCTTGAACATAGAGATCAAGTTTTTCATAATAATTTTATTCACTAGGATAAGGTTTTATGGAAAACCCATATAGTTAATGAGCCATCATGGGAATATGAAAATGCTATTAGAGAAAGATGTCCTCACTTATTTGGTATGTGAATAAAATTATGGGGACATAATTTAAAAAATGGGAGTCGTATTTAAAAACCCAGGTACTAATATATTTAATTAGTTTTTATATTTATTAATTTCAATTAGATATCTATATTAGTTAAAAAAATAATAAGTAATTATTAATCAAAATAAAAATTATTTTAATTAAACACTTTTATTATAACGTTTTATTTAAAAGATTAATTTTAAAAAAATTAATTTGAGTTTGATAAAATAAATATAATTTATTAAATCATCATATAGAAATTTACATTGGGTGAAATATTGGTATTTTTTCGAAAATATTGATTTTTCAGTGAATAGTGAAAAAATAACAATTTTTATAAAATGTATATTCAGTTTAATAAATTATGTAATTTAAGAGTACCAATATGTTTAAAATATGTTTTCAAGTAATCTAATTATTATTTAGTTATATTTAATCTATATAATTACTTTTTAATCATCTTTATATTCGTTTTTAATATATGTTTTTTTGGTTTAAAAGACAGGTTTTGTAAAAAAAATTAAAATGTAACATTTTTCACCTTTTTAATTAATTTAAATAATACCTATTAGGGGTTTTTTAAATGAAATTTATATAAAATATATAATTTTTTTTTAATTTATTTTCATACAATGATTATTATTAGTCACAGAGTTAATATAGAATCATTTGTTTTCTAAAACAATACTCTTATTAAAAATATGTTGTCATGCCGCAACTGTAGGATTAATATTAAAATTTATTTTTCCAATTATATGAATTTAATTTGTAAAAAATTCATTCCATATTTGGAAGCATAATAATTTATAATTTCTAATAAATTTGAATTAGTTTTTTACTAAAGTTATTAGTGAAGAAAATTAAAATTAATTAGAGCGATTAAAGAAAAAATGAGAATTACTAGGTGACAAAACATTAAACATATGGGGCCAAATTTCATGGAAACTTGATAATAACCCATTTTATTTTCATATAACGACTTTATAACTTCTATTATATATTTTGGAGTATTATTGGAGCCATATTACAAGGAACAAACAAGGGTGGAATTCCCTCTTTCATAAAATTTAAATGTTTTCCACTCACCCCACTTATAAAAGGCCTCACCCTATCATCCACTCTTCATACCTCTCAAGACCATTTTCTGAGAAAATACCAAAAAAAATAAATTATCCACTTCCATAATTTCATCTTATAATCCTTACCTTGGGAATAAATCCAAACAAGGAAGTCCTTTGGTGAAAATAAAAAAGAGTTACCCAAAAACGAGGTAACGTTAATCAGCATGCATTTTTTAATTTCCTCATCCACCCACTTAAATTATTATTATTACATGATTATATAATAACCAATATATAATAAATATAATTAGATTTTTTATGTTAATGGTACCACCTAAAAACACACACTTTCATCAAATAGGTTATGAAATCACCATTCATGTGTACATTAGACTACCACCTCGCGAAACGATGTCATTCATTTTTCCATTACCACCTCTCATAGTTGTTCATAATGATAGTATTAATGATTATATATTATATTTATTATATTTATAACATAATTATACCACTTTATTCATTATATCATATACACCCCTTTTATATTTCATATCAATGTGGGTACGATAACATCGCTCATGTGTACAGTAGACTACCGCCTCACGAAGCGATGTGAAGCATTTTTTACTAACGTGTTACATAAAAGATAATAAGGGTAACTATAATGAATATATATGATTAATATTATATAATTGTGATATTCATGTAATAATTATCTTTCTTTAAATATAATATACCATTTTCTTATTAACTTTTAACACATAGAAAAATTGATAACATTGTTTGTGGATGTGTAGAATACTGCCTCCTCGAAGCGATGTGATTCTTCTTTTTTCTCATCACCACACCAAAATAATGATACATAAAAGTATATATAATTTAATATTATTTTTTTATTATTTAAATATCATTATTTAACGATAAATGTTATTTACCTTCTTTCTATAATGATCATTGTAAAATGGAAATGTTACTCATGCATACGTATTGCCGATCATCTCCATGGTCGTAATGTTAGTTCATTTTTCATAACCATATTTAATAATTGGATTAAAATTTTTAATTTAACTATAAATATGATATTTATTTCATGATTATTATTTTTTATATGTTTAAATAATGACCCCATTGAACATAGTCAACCATCCAAAGCCATTTTTGACACATAAACCCAATATGGTCCAAACACCTGACTTAAACATAATTGATTAAGTGATTTTATATGAATTTTTAATAGTTGAAATAAAATTATTAATAAAATTGAAAAAATTTATCAAGAAAGTAAATAATTAACATAAGTTTATTTTTCAGGAAGATAAATACACATGTGACAAGTCAGACTCATGGTAGGGGACTTCATTTTAATCTCATTTCGTTGAGGAATATTTTGATGTTATACACCTATATTATTTTGCAAGGTGTATATATGCCCCCTTTTACATTTTATATCATGAATTTATCTATTATCATGGTTTTAAAAAAAATTAAATTTTATCCTTTATGTGTCTTATGATTCAAATATTTCTGATGCGATAAGGGAATTTTTCTTTAGAAAAAACATCTTTTAATGTTTTCCATCAACCTCTTACTTTTCCATGTCTATGTATTTAAAATTCTTTTATGGACATAAATGTTATATAAATTATATTATATTTATCTTTTTAATTTATTTAAATGGTTTTCTAAGTGAATCATTTTAAGTGTTTTACACAGAACATTTTGACAAACGATAAAAAGGATGTTATATTCAAAACGTACACAGAAATAATGACATTTTCTCCTCTATAACAATTGTTTGATTTATATATTCCAATGAAATCATTTATGTTTTATTCAAAGAAATACCCTTTTTTATTTTTGTTATATTGGTAATGAAAATATTTTTTCAAAAGAAAAGGGTATTATGGTATTGAAAATGGGTTTTTAAAGAAAATGATATTTTGATATCCAAAAGTGATTTTCATACGATTTTAAAACAGTTTGTCAAAATTATTTATTATAAAAAAACCTTGATAAAAATATTAGTCATTATATAGTACTTGAGAGTTATACATGGGAAATGGGTGCTCCTAGATAGCATCATGTAGTCCCATTAAATCTTATCTTGAGGTGTCACAAATAGTGTTCGGAAAGCCCATTACAACTTAGTTTGGGGTGGCCAAAATAGCTCTATGTGTTCTCATTATATCTCAGCTTGTGGTGGAATATATAACAATGGGTAAGCCTATAATATATTAAACAATGGTTGATTCTAGATATGACTCTAATTCATTGGGAATTGATACTATTAGAAGTAAATCATATGGTTATTCTGATTAAAAGGGATTTGATAGGGTTTTGTGTATATGATTCTCTACGTTTCCAAAAGTGGGTTTTAATTACATACTATGGGTTTTAATGTTTTTCTTTGAGAAAAATGGTGTGTGTTTGTTTCATGTGACAAAAATTATTTCATATTCTCAATGAACATTAGAGATAAAGGTAAATGTTATAAATGATTTCATGTTTTCACTTGACTGATGGTTTCCTTCTTTGCGTATCCTTTCTTGATCCTTTTTTGGTCAGCCCACATTATTAAATGTTTTTCATGGTATTTAAGTATGGGTAAGTGGATGTAAGACGTTAAGTTTAATATTGTGAAGATTTTCCATGAAATAAATCATACTTTATTTTAATTTTTTTTATATTATGGGGAAAAATATATATTAATTAGAAGTCCACATTGTATTATATAGTTTTTAAATGTATGAGTTATGATCCAATTCTCTAAAACTATAAACCTGAAAAGATCCTCAAACATATATAAATCAAATACATGACTAAAACTCAAGATTTTTTGATTTTTTATGTCGTGGACTTATACCTCACACAAGTGAAGTCACTTGGAATAAAACAGTTAAGGTTTCAGGTTTGGAACCTTGATAGAACTATGAATAACTTGGCCATATGGGCTGGTAAAACACACACTGACCTCACAACTATTCCTAAATTTACTTCCATATCAATCACATTGATTCCTCATAGTTTATCAAACTGTGAATGGACAATGTAACTTTGGATATCATTCAGTTCTAACCCAAAACTCATAAGCAATTCCCAAAATCAAAGATAATACCATTGAGAATCTATATATCATTCATAATAAAGAAAATGAAAACTCAAAATAAATACTCAAGTCCCCACATCCCTGGTAACCAAGGTCTCATCATGAGGAGGAGGTGGTCAAGAACCCATTCACGAACTACCTCTTAAGTCCCAACACATACTCAATATCGTTTCTACCATGAATGCCCCCAAATAACATTAGGAATTTCAAGTAGATATACTTCCATTCAAGTAAATACCACTTTGAAACCATTTGTGATGAACGAACCAAGAATTCCATCTACTCCAACTTCTCAGTCAATTCACTACTAAACCAAAGGGCATTCATGGTCTCCACTAGTCACTAGAAATCACTAGGGTGTCTAGAATTAAACTTTGGTAACAATTTCTTGAACATGATAAAACAATAATCAATGTACACTGTTGACAGAAAAAAATAATCTAAACAAATTAACACATACATCTCAAAGTACAATGAGATGTTTTAAAAAAAGAAAGTGGAACATAACAACAAAATCCCATCTCATGGTGGTACATGAAGACCCACCATGTCGTAATTCACCCACCCTTAGTCATCCTAGCAAAAACCCACAAATAATGAAGAGATAATTATCACCTCTTATAAGATCATAAAGTCTAAAAACACCAACCTATACAAGCAGGGTGTGAGATATAGATCCTAGTTGGATTCTACCAAATATTATCTCCAGTTACTTCATAAGCTAATTCAAATATACTGAACGAGTTTTATAATAATGTTATTATGAATAATAGTTTAAAAAATGTAGTTTTAAACATTTCAAAATAATTTATCAAAACAAACTTGTAAAACATTCCTTTCACCATATAAAAAACTAGACATTTTCCTGAAATGATTTGAAAACCATGTCACATGATAGATTCATATCAGATAAGAAAATTAAGAACAACCACCTAATATCAAGAGTTGTACAATATTCAATACAATATATTCAAGCTACATAATTTAATAAATAGATCAATCAAGATTATGAATCTATAAAACAAGGAAACTCTGCTGAAAAGAAGTGATAACGAACACTATCATATATTGAGTATCATATATTTTGATTTCATGGGTACAATCGAGTTATGATAGTGAATCCACTAGAGAGTAGCTAATAAAAAATCATCACAACTAATAATCAATCTTAAATCTAGTCTCATGGGTTTGAATGAAACTAGTTCCACTCACACTCGCTTTCCTAGCTGCACATCCATAACCGAAACATTTCATGTACTCTATGGATCCATAGACGTGGTGTCTGTCTTCTAGAAAATAATATATCTATGTTATCTCATATAACTACCAAGTTTCCCATGACTAGTCAAATGAGGTGAGTGATATAATAAACTTTTGAGGATCATAATGGGTATCCTCATCAATTTCAATCATGGAATCATGCCCTCAACATTTCAATCATGGGAACATTCCCTCAATTACATCTCACTCTCACCCAAAACCTCCATCAAAGTAAACAGTCCCTTTTCCAACACCCGTCAATTGGAGGTAGATGAATCAAACTAGTCATGTTAAGAGATTATTACAAGAGACGATCATCAAAAAGTGACAACCATGAAATCACAAATTATCAATGTCAATTCAAAACCTTTTCATCAATTCAAATTTCAAAAAGGTTATTTATTCCTACTTCCAATCATAAACCAACATGGGAATGGAAAATAGGGCTTTAAAAAATCATTTCTTATAAAACATCCTAAAGGAATTCAAGGAAGTTTTACAGTTTAAAAATGACTAAGGTCAATTCAAAATATGGGTTTTCATGATCTTTCCATGTGAATAAATCACTCATTTCAAATTACCTAAGAACAACCATTTCAAAACATGGGTAATATCATTCAAAGATGGATATTGGACATTTTAGAAATTAAAGAATTTGAAACTATTTTGAAAACATCAAATAGTTAAACTCATTTCATTCTATTCATGGAATATTAGTTTAGGAATAAAAACCTGTTCCAAATCCCTCACATTCACTAAAAAATCCTTTGAAATATATTTGAAAATAAATCCAAAAAAACATGGAATTCAAAAATTCACAAGTGATCCTGATTATATCCATTCAATCCATTCCATGTTCAATTCAATGTGAAGAGGTTAAAAAGAGCTTCCCCAAGTAATTTCAAGGGTAACTTCCATAGAACATGTGTTATAAATTAAGAAACATGTATCTATGAGTTCTCAAGTAAAAATTAATTAAAATATGAAGTAAAATCATAGAAAATCCAACATGGAAAATAAAAAATCCAACTACAACGAATTTAAGATGTGTTACCTTCTATGGCAATCACCAGATCTAGGAAGATAGATCCTGATCTAAGAGAGAAGATATCCTAGATCCAAAATTCAACATCAACCACACTAGGGTCAACAAACCCTAACGATATCATAGACTATTGGAAGAAATAATTAATAAACTAATAGAGATCAAATAACAAGAATTAAAGAACTCACTGAAAGAGGATCACCACTTTGATAAGCACATCGATCTGCCAAGAGATGAGGTTGGGAGAGGAAAAACACCTCTAGAGGGATCCAAAAATCCAAAGGATCAGATTACGTTTCAATGGGAGAATTATGTGGTTAAATATCATGTTTGGGGATTTTAATTAACATTTTGGGGCATTAAAACACGTTTAAACAATTTCTTGGGTTTTATCACGTGGTTAGTAATAACTATGTTCCAAACTATGCACCCCAAATAGAGACACTAGAAGAGATGGATGGTTAGGATGCATGGTCTGTTTAACCATGTGAAAACTGTGTGACCCATTTTGTTCAGGTTGCTTGGTTTGGTTGTATGGTTTGTCTAACTTTTCACCAACCTTTTTCCTCTATATGGGCTACTAGAAAGGATTTATAGTTTGACTGCATGGTATTTCAAACTATGCACTAACCATGCACAAACCTAGAAACCTACAAAAAAACTCGTCAAAAGACCATAAAAATTCAAAAAATTTATACACGCAGAGGATACATAAATCAATTAGTCAAAAAACTAAAAATCATGTAATTAAATGATACATTGGTGGACACATGTATAGATATACATGTATTTGATGGAGATCATGTCATATCCCTTTATATCTTGTGTAGCATTGATTCTTTTCTAGAGGTCATTCTTTTCTTACATAAATAGACCATGATAATCGTATTTGTTTTCAATGTTGTAATGGCACATATGGTATATTTTTTGTTCCATGACATGGTCTAATGGGGCTCGAGACACGAAAACCTCAATCCCAACTCCAATAGGCGAGGGGATGGCATCTAGTATTGAGTAGGCTTATCACAGAAATGGGGTGACTTGGACTGTAGTACCAATATGCACCGACCCATAAGAATCTCCATGAAACACTACAGAGATAATATTAACTGAAATAAATTCAGGCATATATCTATCCCACAACCAGTGTACAATAGGAGTATTAAAATTGTAAAAGGTAAAAATACACGCCCACCAAAAACTGTAAAATCATCCAACCTACTTACAAAGTGGGGATCACTATCAAATTAAACTACTAGAAAGCTCCTTATCCAAGCTCCAAAAAACACCTTGGTTATTCCAACTCACTAAACTATACCTACCTCGGGTCCTCCTATGACTCGATCGAAATACTTGTGGTCTAAAAAAGACACAACATGTATGGGAAAAGCATGTGAAAGAGTATGTATAATAATACTCAATAGGTGACTCAAAAAAACAAAAGAAAAGGGAGAAACTGAAAGGAAATAATCTACTGGACCTAGCCATTGGGAACACCAATGAGAAAGAAAATTCATCTTGAACCATCCTTAGATATACATGAGTAGTCAGATCAATCCACATGGGGTATCAAGCAAGATACATGAAAATTCCGTAAGGACCCACATAATCACCTAGATATACTCGTCTCAGACTCCAAGACTCCTGAGGTTCTGACCTCATGTTCAGCTACATGATTCTACTAACATATTGAATGTATCACACACTCAAGAGAACACACCCCATGAGCTATGCCATCCCAAATGAAACTCATCCAAGATAAAAAATCATTCATGAACAACTCTATCATCCTTAATGATATGTTTTATAGAACATTCTCCATCATAAATAGCTCTCTTTGTCCAACTCTAGTTCCCAAAAATAGAGGTCTTATCACCTCTGTCTTTCACCCTGCACAATCTCTTAGGAACCAAAGTTGAGAGGCCCTCTCCTCACCTCTATATATAGTTGTGGGAGCACTACTCCAAACCATACACCATGTTAATCCACTCTAAGGGTAGAGTGAGGATGGACCCACACCTCTCTGCTTCCCCACAACTGAGGGAGTACTAGCTCCTAACCATTTTGTAAAACCAATGAAGTTCTTGTAGGGGGAGGCTCACACCTATCTGCATCGATGGAGCACTAACTTCAAACCAAGTATCACATACTAAAAGTGGATGGCCTTCTCCTCATAACTATGGTCTTTAGATAAAGGATATCCTACTCTTATAGAGGACCCACTCCCTATCACTACTCATAGAAAGGGGTGTGAAAGTCCATAGATAGAGGACCCACACCCTGGTATGACAAGGGAGTTCTGCTCAAAATATAGAGGAAGCACACCCGGGTATGATATAAGAGTTCCACTCTACCAAAACAGTTACTATGGGGGCCTTCACCCTAATATGAAATGGGAGTACTAACCCCATTCTAGAGGATCTGTTCCCTGGTATGATAGGGGATTACCACTCTACCAAAACATAGTGTATCAAGGAACCACACCCAAGAATGACAGGGGAGTTCTAACTCAATGAATAGGGGAACCACACCCTAGCATGATAGGGGATTACCCACTCTATAAATACATCAAATATGGAGGAATCGTGCCCTGAAATTGCATGGTAGTATCCACTCCACGGATAGAGGGACCACACCCTAGCATGATAGGGGAGTAACTACTCTATCTGCCCAATGAGTATGGAGAGTTTTCACCCTTATATGATAGAGGACATCTATCTCCAACTACAAAAATGATACAATAAACCTGAACCCTTATCCAACAGGGGTGTTTTGACCCTGGAAGAACTACTCTACAGGTAGGGGACCCACACCTTATATAAAATGGGGTTTTGTCTCTACTGAAGCCTGAGGTAAGGGAAACCTATTCCATGGTACATTAGGGGAGTTCCTGTCCTGGGGTCTCTCTAATAAACCCAAATATTCTTTGACATCAGTGAAGAGTAGCTCAATGGAGTGTCACTATTTTCATTCCTCATGCTACAAAAAATCCATGTGTGGGGAAACTGTGCCCTGATATGATAGGGTATCACAACTCTACAGGCCTAAAGATTCTAGGTTTCCTTCATCCTAAGATGAATGGGAGGGTACCAATCCAAACATCAACACAATGATCTATCCTGATCACTACCCATGGTCCATCATTTATTCTATAGTGTTATTCTTAAACCACTCCACAGCATATCTCAACGGCCACCTTGAAGGAGTCCTTTACATTCTACGTGGAAAACTACTCAGGATAGGCTACTCACAAGCCTGAATTTGAACCCTGATGAAGGAGATATGCTGGGAGAAAGACAAGAAAAATTATTACATGACATGTATGGGGGTCCACATGTTATATGACCTCTTCTAAACGCCTACTTGTGTACTCTATCGTGCAGTTTGGAAGGCAATGCGAGCTTACATAGCATGTACAGGCTATACATGGCTCGTCTCACCTCACCTAGGCCCACGTCCATGTTATTCCCCCCACGGCTTGTCTAGCCAGGTCTTATGCATGGAATGCACCCAATGTAAATAGTATTTCCAATATAGCTGGCCTCTTGGTATTTTCTCTTTCTCATGCATGTTCCTGACACCCTGTGTCCTTGTAATCTTGTTGTGTACTATCGCACGATAATGTCCCATTACATGGCTATCTAGGCCAGGTCCCCTGGCCATAGGAGAAAGGGTAACTATACTACGTGTATCCCCAGAAAATAGTGTGTGGTCCCCAAAAATAATCTTCTCCTAATGTTATGAACACACAACATGTGAACCCACACTATTTGTCATGTGATCAGAAATTTTAAACAACAATTCCCTCTGAGCTGCCCGATTCACCCCAGTTCCCCCTGAAACATATAGATCAACCCACAAGAGATCTCTAGCAATCATATAAGGCCTCTAAAACCTTAAAACAACTCATAAAAATGTTATTGGTACTTAAAACTCAAATTCACCTAACATGTGCAAAATATTTGAAACTTTGTGCTCGGATCAATGCTCTGAATTTGTTGAATTGTGATCCGGGTGCGATTTGCATCATGATCGGAGAACGGAGGTGCCTCTTCTCCTTTGATCTGCTCCAGTTTCTTCCATAGCTACATAAGGGGAGGGAGGGTTTCATCTCACCTCTATCGTCTTCATGCCAAGGGGGTGGGTATTGATTTAATTTTATTAAATTATTATCTCCATTTAACACCCAGTCAACTCGTCTCTGACCCGACACATGAAAATGAAAAAATTATTGTCATGTCAAGGGTAAAAACCATGTTCTTAACTCAATCTTGGCCTCATATTTTAAATCGGTGGCACCTTATATGATTTATTCCACATTTCCAAGGAAACTTCATCTGTGTGACAAAATATTTTTAATATTTTTAATAGCACTACATCGAGGCTCTATGGGTCCTAGATTCCCATGGTTACTCAGCATTTGGCTTCGAAAGTATTCTTAGGAATATTACAAAATCATACAAGACAAAACCTGAGTCGCTACATTGTGGTTGAATGAATGGGGATTGTGTTTTGACTTAAATAGATTCTATAAAATTGTTTTAAATTTAACTCAAAAGTGTTTTGGATGGGTGTTCACAAGGTATTTCATATGATGTGATATAAGGGAATGTTAATGATAGTTGGCCATCATGAGTTTTGGAAGATATCCAAAATGAGTTTTGGATATTGTTTCACATGTTATTGTATATGATATGGTATGAGGTGGAATTACCAAAAGTGTTTTAGGCTTTAGTTCAAGTGGGAGATTTATGTTGATATGCCCTAAAGCTTTATATATATATATATATAAGATATATAAATATATATATTGCATGAATTGTATTATTTTCATGCACATGGTATAGTATTATGCAATATGCGATTACATAAAAATAATAAATAGTTACCATTATATGTTCACCCACATAAGTTGTCGTTAATGAAATCAATTCATTTTTAGATGAAACATTTATGAGTTTCATTTATGAATATGATACATGTATTGGATGAATCATTAACTCGTGTGTCAAAATGCATGGTTTAATGCATGTGTTTTCAAGGAGCTTACACAAATGGGTTTATAAATCCTATTACCAAGCTATAGCAAGGTTGTTGATATTTAGCCGATGGGACATGTATCTCTATGCACTCTTCATCCTTTTCTTTTACATTGGAGGTACTAACATACCATGGAGAAAAGGTGTGTCACTATCAAACATCGAGATATTAAAATTATGTGGTTTATACTGACACAACCACAATAAAAGGTTATAATAGTGCTAAAATCCTTTATTAGTGCTAAAAAAATCACTGATAATCGAGGCGCTATTAAAAGGGGTCCCTTTTTTAGTGTTAAAAAAGTGATCCTTGATGTTCGACCTTGATGTGGATTAGGACCAAAGATTATGGTGTGCGTACTAGGAACATCCCGGACAATCTTTTTGCCAAAGAAAAATTATAAAAATGTTTCCCTATAATGTTGTATGTTTAAAGGATTATACCAGAGAAAAATAGATTAATGAACACACTTTGTAGTCCTAAAATTAATAATCCTTCTAATCCTTCATTACATATAGACTTTAAAAAATAAGTTCAGTCCACATGTGGGCCAATTCATATGTTGTTCCCCATAGTATTAAAAAGAAATAAAATAAGATAAAAATTTTTGTTTAAAACCACACCTGTATTTTTTGAAAAACTACTAAAAAATAATGTCAAATAATGCTTTTAAATCGTATAAATTCTAACATGTGTTAAAAAATGAAAGAAAAAAATATTATCTAAAACGAAATGAATTTTAGTTTTATTTTTATTTTAAAAGTATTTTATTTTCATTTTCATTTCTAGTTTTTTTTAGATTAATATATTCTAATATATTTTATAATAGATAGTTGAAACATGGTTTGACATAATATAAAAATTTAATGGATGATTAGGAAGATAAAATAGTGTGTAAATCAAAATATTAAAACTGATAAAAAAATCAAAAATGTGATCATTAAAATAATAAATCATAAAATAAATGAAATATTAATGTAAAACTAATCATTTATCGACAAATAGAAAATAAAAAATGAGACGGACAAAATAACAATGAATCTACGGTTTTAGATAATTTATAAAAATTAAACAGAAAAATTAATAAAAATAAGTAAAATAAAGATGATAATTAAAAAATTATTATAAAAAAAACTAATTACCTATGGAAAAATCATAAATTTCAATTGAGATGAGAAAATTATAGTTGAGATGGGCAATATGTCGACGAATCCACAATTCAGAAAATTTCTGAAAATTAAACAAAAAAACAAAAAAATAAAAAATAAAAAATAAAAAATTATTATAAAATCAATAATTACCTAGAGAGAAAACAAAAATTGCAATTGAAATAGACAAATTGCAATTGATAGGATAAATATAGTGACATATTTTCAATTCAGATAATTTCTGAAAATCAAACAAACAAATTAATATAAATTAAAAATAAAATTGATCATTAAAACTTGATCATAAAAATCTATAATTACATTTTGAAAATAAAAATCAAATTGAAATTGAGACAAAAAATTGAAAATAAGATGGACAAAATACGGTTGAATCTACAATTCATTCATATAATTATAAAATATAAAACGATGCAGTTAATAAAATTAAAAAGTAAAAATGATGAAATAATTAAAAAACCATAGAGACCTCAGTTGGACGGTGTGGAATCGATAGACACTAAATGAATGAATCTATTTACCAATTTAGGGGTTTGATTGGTAAACTTCTAGAAGAATCTTGAACCTATTCTGTTTGGACCAAAAAAGAAGAAAAAATTAAATTAGTTGTACCAAGAACCAAAATCCGACCATTTGGATTGAAGAAATAGGATTTAGCAGAAATGTGGGTTAATTTGGATTGAAGAAATTGGATTCACCAGGAGTGTAAGTGGGGGTGTCACGTGAGACCAAAGGAGATCGTGGATTCACATGGGCTAGGAGTGCTGGCAAAGGCATTGGGGAAACACCAGAGGAGACCACTGATTCATGGAGCTGGGGAGAAGATGATTCAAAAGGGGTGAGTTATGTTGCCCCTCTACGAGTCATTTCCCAAGCCATCGGTCTCACGGGGCATGCATGTGGGCCATCCCTAGAGAATACGATGTCAAGATCCATGTCCCATGAGGTGAAGGCACCCTCCCATTTTTAGAAGGCCACAAGTTCAGGAGCAAGACCCAATATACTTCCCCTTCAATGATTCCATTGATTTTTTGGAATGCTCGGGGCATTGGTACATGGGTCAAGATAGACTACATTGCTTCAGAAATTTCTAATGCCAGGGCTATAATAGTTTTCATCCTTTAAAACAAGCATCACCCAAACAATATTTAATAATTCTATAGAAAACTCATAATGCATCCATACATGCACATGAATCCAATCAATAATCATATATTTATTTTTTGAAATAGGATTTGTAATGTAGTTATGGTGTAGGAAAGTGATCCATTTATCATAGCAGAGGTGGACATCGGCCTGCATTCCTTTTATGTTTCCATTTTTTATGGTATTTGTGATCCTCGACAAAGAGAGACCTTGTTGAAGGATTTCTCCACATTTGATCCTAGCCCTAACTTGTGGTTTGTTGGCGGTGATTTAAATGTGTTTGTGGATACGGCAAAGAGGAATTACATGGGCCTTTTCCCCTGGTGATCCATCTTAGACTTCACTCAGTTCATGGTAGTTAGGGGTCTTTTGGATCTTGGATTTAGGGGAGAGTATTTCACATGGTGTAACAACCAGAGGAGAAATCATCGATCAAGGAGTCTTTTGGACTGTTTCCTGGAAAAAATGCAATCCATTTCTTATTTTTCCAGAACAAATGTTAATTATATGGTTTTTGGGTTATCAGACTGCTCTCTTATCCCCATCTCCTTATCATCCGTACAGGATACTCAAGAAAGGTTCAGATATAGTCAACTTTGGACCAATGTATACGGATATCATGAATTGGTCAGAGCTTCTTATGGTGGCCCTTCTTAGAAAAATATATGGCTTTCTCTTCATAATAATATATGTAGGGTCAATAACATCCTCCATAAGTGGTCGAGATACATTCCTCTAGTTGACGGGGAGGTTCAGTCCAACATGCATGAGGTTGAATGTCTTGAAGGCCAGGGGAGGACATGTGGGATGATCGAGTTTTTTGAGGAGATGTTAGGAAAAAAGGATCTTATGGCGGATCTGATCTTGAGGAAAGAATACTTTGGCAGGGAGGGGTGAGAATCTAGTGGCTCAAAGTGGGTGATAGAAATACAACTTTTTTCCATGCACGCATTAAGGAAAGGAAGATTTTGTTCAAGACTAATATTAAATTTTAGGATGGTTCTTTCACAGAGGACAAGAATGTGGTGGGAGGCATGGCCATTTACTACTTCATCAATCACTTTTTTGGTCCCAATTCTAGGCTTCCCAATTTCTATCCCTCAGAGGAGCTAGATATTTTTAATGTTCTTCCTAATATTGTGTCTGATCTAGACAATGAGATCCTAATATCCATGTCGAGTGAGAAAGAAATTCATAATGCCTTAATGTGAATTAACCTTGATAACACACTGGTTCTGAATGGATTCCCTTATTGTTTTTATAGGGGCTCCTGGGATTTTTTTAAAGTGAAACTGATTGGTTCTATTCATGACTTCTTTCGTTGGGGCAAACTACCCCATGTCCCTTGTGCTACCACACATTTTCTTCTCCCCAAGACCAAGAAACCATAATATATTTTACATTACCGCCTGATAATTATGTGTAATATAACATATAAGATCCTGATGTGCATCCTCAACTCTAAGATTGATACTCATCTACCCCGGTGGGTCACTTTGGAACAAAATTGTTTTGTCCTGGATGATCTATCCAGGATTCAATCGGGTTGGACCAGGAAATGATTAGAGATATTAATTTCAAAACTCACATGTCCAATGTTGTTTTCAAGCTTTATATGAACAAATAATTTGATCATGTTGAATAGAGCTTCATCAAAAAAATGTTGGTAGGTATCGGGTTTAATTCTAGGAATGTTGATATCTTGTTTTGGTGCTTTAACATTGTGTGGATTTTAGTGAGCATTGTGGGGAAATACTATGTATTTTTTAAATATATGTGGCCTAAAACAGGTGACTCAATCTCCCAGAGTCTTTTCATCATTTTGCAAGATGTTCTGAGCTATCTTATTTAGAGGAGAATCAACAATGGGGATATTATTCCCTATCATAGAAAGAGGAAAGTGTCCATTGTCTCCCACCTCATGTTCATAGATGATACTATTTTTTCATTAATTCTATGAGCTGATCCTTATGTGTATTGAAGAAAATGTTTGAGTATTATTGTCATTGGAGTGTACATGTAATCAATAATGACAAGATTAACTTTTATATATCCAGAAGTTTTAATTCCAATCGAGTTGATTCTATGAGGACAATTCTCAGCATAAAATGAGGGACCTTTCCTTTGGAATAGTTGGGAGCACCCACTTCTCCTAGATGGCTGTGTATTCAAGATTTTGACCATCTCCTAAGAAGAATCAGTGATTGGGTTCTGAACTAGAAAAATAGGTACTTGTCATTGAGGGGATGAATCACACTGATCAACAGCATCCTGCTTTCTACACCGATTCATGCTCTCTCAGTGGTTAAGGTACCTATAGTTTGATTAAAAACATTTATAGGAATTTGTATAGTTTCATTTTTTATCCTCTTGGAGTTGGTAATAGTCACTGGGCTTCATAGGGAAAGATGGTGAGTCTTGTTGCTAATGGAGGGATCAATGTTCCCAATTTGGAGGAAACTCTCAACTGCATGCATGAAAAACTAGCGTGGAGTATTATAGAAAGATGTACCCTATAGGGGATGACCATGCATATATATTTAGAGTGTCAAGAAGAAATAGAAGTTTGTGTTTCTCCCCTATGGGCAATGATTGAGCCTCTGGTCTCGGTCCTTCGTCCTCATTCTCATTGGCTCATTGGGATAGGTGATGTTTCTTTTTGGCATCACAATTGGGGGGGATTATTGGATTTCCTGGATGCCCGATCACCTACACATCCTTTAGGGTGCCCAGTTGTTTCCCGCCTTTTATCCGAGCAGTCTTGGATTAGAAGCAGATGGTTCAGTTTGAAATCATTGATATGAGTTCAGATCCAGATCATTGCATCTCCACCCCCTCTCCTTTTGGTTCCTATACTTCAAAGGACTTCCTGTATATTAATAACATGCATATCCATGATGATACCTCGAATGAGGTCCTATTGGATAAAGTTATACCTACTATATTTATCTTTCTTACTTGGAGGTTCAGGAAAGGGGCAGTCCTAAAGGACAAAAATATCAAGCGATGTGGCATTAATCTTGTCTCCAGATGCGTGTGTAGCAACATCCATCGCGAGGAGAGTACCATGAATCTATTGTTTGAATGTGAGTGGGCATAGGAATTATATAAGATATTATAGGTGTTTTCAGTAGTCTCTTATTCCATCATGGTGGATCGCTCCTTCCTGTAGAGATTGTTCGAAGTGTCTAGTGTGCATGGCCCAGAGAGGATTGCACGCACAATGGTCTTTCATGCAGGCTGGAGGTGCCTTTGGCAGTGAGAAAAAAATTCGTTCATGAAGGGAAACCCATTATAGTACGCTCTATCTCTTCTTGGATAAAGTATTTGCTTGTTGATTTGGCAATGGTGGTCCCCAACTGAAAGGAAGCTCCCTCCCTTTTTCGGTTTAAGGTAGTGTCTCATGATGGATCGTCCAGTATCAGTAGTGTAAGGGGGAACAGGGTCAGGTGGCGGAATCTAGATAGGGGTTAGAATCTCAATACTGATGGGTCATGTTCTCTGGGTGTCATTAGAGATCGAGGTTGTTCAAGTCTCTGATAATTATGTCTACATGGATATCACGGTTAGGATGGGGAAGGGTACTTATATTCAGTTAGAGGCCATTGCCATGCTCATGAGGTTCAAGCTTTGCAGTCAAAAGGGATTGGATATTCATGAATCTGAAAATGATTCCTTTTTGGTGCATAACACCCTTCTTAGTAATGGAGTGACTCCATGTGTGATCATCTACATTATTAAAAGGTGTTAGAGATTTCTCAACAAAAACACTACAGTTGAAAACACATGGCATGAGGGGAATAAGTTTGTGGATTACTTAGACTCCCTGGACATCCCATGGTATGAAGATGCAGTTTTTCATACTGTGGATTGCTTGAAGCCTAAAGGGGTGAATTTGATTAGGGGGGACTCCCTAGGGATCCATCATTTTATACCTCCTTAGCTTGCTGGTGTGGAGTGGGTTTTTGCTCCTCTTTTTTGTTCTTGTCCTTTTCTTATAGGAATAAATAATTATAAGAGATTTGGTTAATATAGATACATAAAAATACACACCAACACACACACATTATATAAGTATATAAATACTCATATATTTTTATTTTAAATGAAATGGATATTAGTTTTTATTTAGATAAGGCTTATATATTTAGAAATATATTTTGTATGTGAATATGTTTACTTATTTATTTATAAAATTAAAATTTTATTTGTGAATATATAAAAAATATGTATATATTGTTATATATTTTATTATATATAATAGTAAATTGTGAAAAATGATAAAATTTAAAAACCATAATATCAATATTAATGTGATCCCTATGAACAAATTCATTCCCTACCTAAAAAGGAAAAATACCTCCTTAAATGATGTTGAAATTCTATCAAATGTTAAAAAATTTTGGTATCCCGACTAAATAACAAGTTTTGGAGGCCTTATGGTTATTTTGAGACTAAAAAATGTGATATAGGTTTACCTTTTTCATTAGGTATGTAGATCATGTCGTAAACTTCGATTTGATATGTGTTAGATCTCAAACGGATATCTGGATCAAAAGTTATGACTTTTTGAATATTGAGTTATGTTTTCAACATATTTTAGATGTTTTATTGATTTTTGTATTTTTTATTTCTTCACATTTTAATTAAATGAATATTACATTATAATAATTATTAAATAATTAATTGATAATATTTTTTAATTATTTTATATATCATATTCACTATATATATTAGATGTTATGTGTAAATGTTTATTTATACTTATCTAAAAAATATTTAAAATAGATATTATATTAATATCAATATAAATATATAAATATATTATTATATAGTTATATTATTTTTAATGAAATATATATTTGTTTTTGGAATATTCTATTTATCAGTGCTAGTAATAAAAGTGCTGATAAAGATGGACCCTTTAACAATCCAACATTATGATTTTTATTTAAAGAGACAAACCAATGAAACAGAAAAAGGTGACACATCCTAGGGAGGATGAAAATAATATATCCCAAGAGCATCTCCCCGGATTAGGGTCACCCCCTCTAGTTTAAACTGAGAAACAATAGAAAAGAAACAAACCGAGGAACCTTGAAGTAGAAGAGGGGATAGATAGGTCACTAATTTTTCCCCTCCCACCACGTATGGGTGACTCTATATTTGTGGTTAAGAAGAATCTTGCATTGTCTCATGGTGTAATTGATAGACTAGGGAATGGTGCCTTTACCTTGTAAGGTGTTTTGAAAAATCATGGAGTCATTTTCCACTTGATCAATGATAATATCCCTCTGGCTGCAAATGGAGAGGCCAGTGAGGACCGCATTGGCCTCCACTTTAATAGGGGTACCACTCCTATAATGAGCTGTGCAATCCCGCCCCACACTCCCCCGAGAGTCACGGACAGCCCCTCATCCTCGCATAACCCCCATACCACAAGAACCATCTGTGTTGTGTTTGAGACTGTCCCCTAAAGGTAACCACTGAATCCATTTGGTAAAATAGAAACACTCTGTAAAGATGAACTCTGTGGTCCATAAATTGCACAAAGGGATGGTCCCAACATCATAATGCCAGCTAGACCTATCAAGTTGTTCAATAGTCACCTTGTTCTGGCCACAACAAACCTGCCTAAGGAAGGTATCCCCTCATACCTAGATCGATTCCTTGCTTTCCGTAAAACCCAGCATCCCGCAATGAAGATGATACATCACGCCACTATTTCCATTGCAGAGTCATTGGCCCCTGAAACCACCACCCCATGAAAATATCGTTGATAACACCTAAGGAATAGTGCGTCGTGACATCTTCTAAGAAACTACAAACCTGAAAATCCCATTCTCACGTGGGGAAAATGTGACTCATGCTCTCTTCATTTATATTCACTGAACAATGGAAATTAGAAGCCATGAATATACCTAAACGTTTAATATTATCATCAGAAGGAAGAGAATTAGTATTTATCCTCTATGTGAGAAAGTTATGTTTAATGGGAGTTTTGTTTCACCATTACATATAAATTCATCGATCATGCTACCCCTATGGAATGTTCATCCTACATAAATCTTTCTAATTAAATTTCTATGAAGGGGATGGGGTGTAAACGCACTTGTCCTTCTCAGAGTTAATGCTAATAGAGTTGAAAACCTCTTGTTTGTTTTCATCCATAAGAGATCTGAAGAAATGAGGGTACAATCTAGCCTCCATGAATGAAATGGTAGGGACCAGACATCCCAGCAACCCCATCACACAGCCCGACCAATTATTATGCCAAAATGAAATAAGCCCCTCACTGATGATCCATTTGGATTGCAGAAGTAGAGTAGGAATAATATTACTCACTAAAGACCATAAGGGTGGCCCACTAGTCAAGGGAGTTTGAACACATGCCTTGTACCGCTATAGCATATGCTTCCCCCAGAGGGTATGTTTCTTAATGATTTCTCATACAAGCTTTGCATGCATGGTATAGACTGTGGCTTCCAGACTCCTTACATTGATCACTCCTTCACTACTAGGTCGATCCATATTTATCCACAACACCCATTAATGCTTCCTTTCGGCCATCGTATCCCATATAAAATGTGAATGTATCCTATCAAAGGACCTAATAACCCCAGTTTTCACACTTAAAGAGGACAAATCATGCACCCAAATCACTGAAAGAACGTTATTTATGAGAGTTATCCGTCCCTCAAAGGATAAGAAATGATTTTTCCAATTCAGAATGTGATATGTAATTTTCCATACCACCTTATTGAAATCCCTGGTTCGCAATATTTCTGGAGAAACAGGGGTAGCGAGGAATTCCATGGGGAAAGAACCCCATCCCATGCCCAGAATACTGCCCATTCTGACCACCGTACTCAAGATGTTTGATATTGGAACAAAGAAGTTACTCTTATCCCTGTTAACATTCTGCACACTCTAGTGGATGTACTCCACAAATATCCAATTGAACGTGTGAAGGGACCTCCCTCCCGCATTCATGAGTATAATTGTGTCATCATAAAACATTAAGTGTGATACTGATGGGGGGACATACTTCCTCATATGTGGAACTATTTCCCCAATGGATACACACCTGTTGATCATCCTATTCATATCATATTGCATGCGGATGAAAATACTCGGTGATAATGGATCCCCTTGCCGAAGACCTCGCACAGACATGGTGAAACCCTAAGTCCTCCCCATGTACCACATTGTCATCCATTGTGAACAAACAAACCTAAAAATAATATCATAGACCCAGTTAGAGAACCCCATCATAGCTAGAACCATATGGATAAATCACCACTCTATCCAATCATAATCCTTATTCATATCTAACTTATAACCAGGTTAGATCCATGGGATTTCGTGTTCAGGTCTCTCAGCATATCATGAGCCAGTAACATGGCTCCCTGAATCATCATGTCCTTTACAAAGCCATGTTGATCCATGGATACCCACAGAGGGAGAAGGCATGACACCCATCTATTGATGATACTCTCCAAAATCATGTAAGGGACATTGAATATGCTCACAGGCCAATAGTGAGCAAGAGAAGTTGGATCTTTGATCTTTGGTAGGAGCACCAGAGTAGTCACTACCACAATTCAAGGGAAGACACCCATGGGGAAGAAACACTAGATGGAAAGAACAAAATCATGTTTAACTACCTCCCATGATCCCATGTATAAGGACCTTGGGAAACATTTAGGACCAGCTGCACTGTCAGGGTTCAAATTCCACATGGCTGCCTGCGCTTCCTCTTCCTCTAGAACAACTTCAGGAAAAACATTCTCCTACGTAGTGAAAATCATCAGAATCACCTCCCAAAGGTTCATCTCCCCCAAAGGATAACCCCGATCCATGTTCTCATTCATTCTAGCAGGGAGGTTTTTAAAAAAGATAAGGTCATGTCGCTGACCACATCCCAATCATTTGTGAAGAAAACATCCTCCAATGACAGATTAGGTTTAACTACACACCTCCTATCTCTCATGAAAGCATAGAATTAAGCGGTATTCTGATCCCCCTCCTTGATCCATTTAACCCAATATCATTCCCTCTCCTTACATTCTTTAGATAGCATTAAGACTGCTAGGGTGTTCCTCTTCTCAAATAGCTCATCAAAGACCACATCATCCCACCTCTCCACTAAACTAGCCTCTAGACCCTTGATATCCTATTTGAGCACTACCAACTCTTGATCATAGGGTCGAATATACTTATCCACCGACTAGAGTTTATGTTTCATACACCTCAGCTTGGAGTGAATATCCACCCAAGAATGACATCAAGAAGGTTCTTTCCAGATCTTCATAATGACACTGTGGTGGTCCAACATAAATGCCCACTGGCTGCAAAATTTGAAATGATCCTATGTGACCTCTTCCTTGCATAGGGAAAATAGTAGTGTTGAGTGGTCATAGATACTTCGAGTGAGGTGGGTAACCATTACACTGGGAAGTGTAGAGATGGAATAGACATTAATAATGCATCAGTCAAGTATTTTCCAACACCGACTCTCACCCCTCCATTTTTTATTCCAAGTGAAAGGATATCCAGAGAAGTCCAGGTTTATTAGCCCCATGCCCACAATAAACCACACAAAGTACATACTATCCATCCTTGGGAAATCTCCTTGTCATGTCTTCTGATCTGGCTATGCTATGATATTAATGTCCCCCCACCACCCATGTTTGGTCCCCTGGGTTGAAACCATTCAGCTCAGACCACAAAGACTAACTCCTTTTGGCATTATAGATCCCATAGATGAAGGATACAACCACAGAGACACCATCACTCAAGACCCTCATTGTGATATACTGGTATCCCTCCTGGATCAAAACAACAGAGACCACCCTCTCCCAGAATAACAATATGTGGTTGTTAGTTGGAGTCGCGTGCATGGCCGCATGAATTTTTACCCTACGAGAAAACTCTTGAAGTTTAGCGAAGTTCCTCTCTTTCTCAATTACCACAACCATCTTTTCCTTGTGATTCTAACATTCTGAGGAAATAAATTCCATTTTAACCCTCACCTCGATCTCTCGGGAGTTCCAAAAAATGATAGGAATCATGGGAACAATGGTGGCCTGGCTTTGGCCCAAAGCCCCCTAGTCACTTTCAAAATGGAATTTGAACACTCCCATAGATACAACCTCTTCTTCATATACATTTTACACATTCATAGGATCACTACAAGTGTAATTGAGGATGATAATGGATGCTCTAGTGAGACTAGTGGGGGGGATCCCCCCTGGCGATGTTAGCTGAACAAACCTGGCCATCTTCCTGCACAGAGACCCGATCCCCACCAGCCCTAGGAAAAGTAGGACAACCACTACAAACAAGAGAAACATTCTGCCAGAGAGGCCACTCATCAGAGGAAAAAATACACTTTGGTCGAGCAATGCGAACCCACACCTTAGAGCCTGCAAGGAAATCCTTACATATGGGTCTGGCCGCCAGGACCCCTAACTCCTTGGCCATATGCTCACAACTAGTACCAAAGTCCAAAAATGCAAGAGGATGGGGGAAACCATCCTTAGTAACCATTATAAAATCCTTTATCAAATCACCATCCATCCAAAATTTCCCTAGAGAGCATGAGAAGTCTATAGACCCTGAAGACCTCATCCGGATACTTTGGGAGTTAAAGGGTAACATGGACTGGATAGGAGAACATTAAGTGCACGAGGAGGGGGGATCCGGCTACTTTCCTGACAATTGCACTATGGTATTGGGAAGGTACCCAAAGAAGAGGAGAGGGGTCGAAATCTGAGCCAACCCTGAGCACAGAGAATCCTGGTGGATGGGTGGCCTGTTACCAAAGGCATTATAACGGCCTCCTAGACTTTGTCTCTAAAAATTCTGCAAGGAATAACCCTAGAGTAAACAAGAGGAACAATACATTGAAAAAACTAGGTAGACTATATCATAAGACTAGTCAATAGGTTTAGGAACTTTTAGGGAGATCTTCTCCGGTATTAGAATAGGCATGTCTAGCTCGATGCAAATCCAGGGAACCATGATCTCTTCCTGATAGGACCTTAAATTATTGGCCCACTAGTGTAGTGATAATTACGAGATAAGAATAAAGTACAAAATGCGGAAATAAAATGACACCGTATGTATTGTGGAAAAACCCCCAAATGGAAGGGGTAAAAAACCACGAGAAAATAGAAGGATCACTATGGGGTAAAAGTTTGTACACACTCCCTCACATATTACAATGATAAAACCTCATAATATCTCTCTTCAATACGGTGGGGAAACTACCTCACAAAATACTTCTAGAATATGATAACTGGTGATGAGATTTCCGGTGTAGTTGATGTCTTTGGAAGAGGGGAGGGTCTCCTCTTATAGGCCTCCTAACACCTTCCCCTTGCCTTCTCTCACTGAAATATTTGGTACCTCCACCATCCCCCCCTGTTGACAAAATATGGGGCGGCCACCGTCCAGGAAAACTGCCGACCCATCTCCCACTTGGAGATTTTATTGAGAACCAATCACATCTCCACATCCTTTCTATCTTCCAAACATGCGGCTCAAGTCTCTGCCAGGCCGCTCGAGGATCTGAACCATCTGAACTTATCAGATTTAATTTTCCTTCGTCAGAAAATCTACCAGATTCTCTTTAGTATGAATCTTCTACATATCCACACTTCCTTCCTCCACCACATCTCGAACAAAGTGATATTATACCCCAATGTGCTTTGTCCTAGAATAAAAATATGGATTCCTCGCAATGTGCAAGGTGCTCTGACTGTCACAAAACAATTGAATCTGCGTCTATATGTTCTCAATCTTCTCCAACAACCTTCTCATCTAATTTTCCTCTTTGCAAGCTTGTGCAGCTGCCATGTACTTTTCCTCCATCATGGATAAAACCACAGCCGACTATAACTTCGAAATCCAGCTCACAGCTCCTCCTGCAAGAGTAAACTCATAACCAATAGTGGATTTACTCCGGTCAGAATCAACTACAAAATCTAAATCATCATATCCTCTTACAGAAAAATATGATCCTCCATAACATAATGCAGCACTTGAGATCTCTTTGATATATCTTAGGATTCTCTTCACTGTGCTCCAATGATCACGTCCAGGATTTTCAATGTACCGACTAATTGCTCCCACTGCATGTGAAATTTCTAGTCTAGTACAAACCATAGCGATCATTAGACTACCCATTGCGGATGTATACGATACTCGAGACATTTCCATACTCCTTGCTTCACTACTAGTACTCATCGTGAAGGATAACTTCAAATTAAAGGGAACAGGGGTAGAGATTGGCTTATAGTCTTTCATGTTGAAGCATTTCAAGACTCTTGGTAAATAGCTTTTCTGTGATAGCCTAATCTTCCCAATATTTCTATCTCGGTAAATCTGCATCCCAACAATCTTGTTTGCTGGTCCCAAGTCCTTCATATAAATCTCTTTAGCCAATTGTGCCTTCGTCTCCTGGATCTAATCATTGTTGGGGAATGTAACCAAAATGTTATCCACATACAACAGAAGAATGATGAAATCATAACCATCTGAACCCTTGAAATATGCACAAGTATATGAATGGAGTCTGTTGTATCCAAGAATCATGATATAGGAATCAAATCTCTTGTACCAACACCTCGGCGCTAGTTTGAGACCGTACAAGGATTTTTCAACCTGCAAACCAAGTTCTCTTTACTTTATTCTAAAAAACCTTATGGCTGGAGCATATATATCTCTTCATCATGATCACCATGGATAAAAGAAGACTTCACATCATGCTTCTCTAAATGTAAACTTTATGTTGCACACATTTCCAGAACAATCCGAACAGTCGTCATTCTAACAACAGGAGAAAATATTTCATTAAAATCAATACCTTCCTTTTGAGAAAATCCTTTGACAACCAATCTTGAAAGATATCTTTACTCCCAGTCCTTTTCATTCTTCTTGATCTTAAAGAATCATTTTTTTCTGATAGCCTTCTTTCCATGAGATAATGGAACAAGATCCCAAGTCTTGTTTTGGTGTAGGGATTCATGTTCCTCATGCATCGCCGCAATCCATGAGGGTACATCTAGTCTCCGGGTCACCTCCACAAAATAATATGGCTCTCCATCCTCCGTCAATAAGAAATATGAAATATTGCTCTCAGTGACATATTATGAGTGCCATAATGGTGCTGTTTTCTCCCAAGTTTGCAGTCGTGGTCCAGACTCAACCGATACTTGATCATCATGATCTGGTAATGCTTCCGCGGAAACCGATTCTTCCTTGGATTTTTCCTCTACTTCGACTAATATAGTCTATGTATTCTCCTTATCCATTTCTCGATCATTTTTCATTTTCACCTTGTCTTCTACAAAAATGATATCTCTACTGTTGAAAAATTTGTGGGCATTGGTATCCCACAAACGATACCCCTTCACACCATCTGCATACCCCAAGAAGATACATTTCCTGGATCCTGAATCCAACTTCGATCTTTCCTGGTAATTAAACATTGCATATACAGGACTTCCAAAAGTATGTAACCTAGAATAGTCAGCGGGTTTTCCAGTCCATGTAACACCCCAAGATTTTATAAAATATATTGTTTTAATTTCATTAATTTCTTGTGTTTTATGGTACACCAAGATTACCTTGCGCTATACGCAACACCGTATTAGCTTGCAGTATACACAATACTATTCCTGGATCGTGTTACACACAATTTTGATAATAGTTATTCTACGCAACATTGAGTATATATATATATATTCAATGTATAAATGAAATATGGTTGGTTTATGTTATATGAAACAACAAAGGATTCTTGCACAGCATGCAACCCTGACTTGACTTGCATTACACGCAATCGCGACCTTCCTTGATAGTGTGTGTTGTACGCAATACCGGGTTTTACTAAACAATGATATATTATTATTATATTATTATGAACTATCCGTTATGAATAGTATTAACTAAATTTTGAAATTTATAACATTATTATTCATCTAACACATTTTCTAGAACATGGTATAAGAACAAAATAATTTTTTTAGGTAAAATAATTATGTTTCAAAAAATGCAGCTTTGTCGCCTTTTGATGGCACAACCACTTTAAATCTAGTTTTTGACATTTTTATAAGTTCAATTTGACAAAATAAAATTCTTCTTTGGAATCAAGAAATAAAAATTTAGTTTGGATATATTTTTCATATTATTCTGGTAACTTTCAAATTTTAATGAATAGTAAAAGCAGGCTATATTTTAATTAAAAACAACTGTTTTCATCATAATATATTATGTGGTTAAATTATAATATTGAATGGCTTTAAAGTATTAATAGAATATATTTTTACCATTTAATATAATTTATGTCATTATCACTGATTCTACCTTGAATTCGTACGATAAATCAATTCAATCTTTTGCATTGTTTTAATGAAAAACTCCTTTTCTTTCGACAACGGGATTAATTTTAATTTAGTTTCTGAAACTTTTGTGTATTGAATTTGGAAAAAAGGATTCCATATTTGGAATCATTTAATCCAAATTATGTTAATAAGCTACTTTTTATTTTTTGGAATTATGAATAGTAACTACGGTAAATTTTATTTACCATAGTTAATGGTAAATCGGTTAATTAAGGGTAAATATAATATTATAAAATTACCCTAACACAAGTAAAAATCCTATTGGATGACTAAACGTAGACCCATATCACCTAAGGGTCGGATAGGATTCATTTAATGGACTTTTTTCAATAAAAATAATTTAATTATTATTAAAAACAAAGAATGTGACAACATGTCACTTTCTTAAATATTACAAGTATAATAATTTTAATCTAGTGATACACATCATGAAACTTCGAACATGAATTGTATAATGAAATATAATACAATTATCTACATCATAGAAATTTATTTATAATTTTTAGGGATTAAATAATTATTATTTATTATGACACAAAGATGATGGAGTAATTGTCTTATTAATGAAATATTGACATAATTGATGTTATAAATACCCAAATAAATGTAATTTAAGACTTTATATGAATTAAACTAATTTTATAGGTTAATATGAAATGTTATTATTGATTTCATTAACTTTTTTAGAACTAATCATTCTGTTTTGATTTTCACAAAAATCAATTACTAAATAGTGTCAAAATTGACATAAAATAGTTTTTAAAACAAATATTATCTTATTAATTGTTATTTTATTCCTAAAAATCTATGGTTTGGCCAAATGACATAGATAAGGTTATATATATTAATAATAAACAACTTGGGGTTCGTTTGGCTTCTTATAGTAAGTTTAATAATCTTATAATATAAGAACACAAGAAGACACGGTAAAAGTAAAATTATTTAACTTAATGTTAAATATAAATGATAAGGTTAAGATAGGAACCTAAAATTGTCTAATTTATATTGGATGAGAGCATTTATACTAATCCCCACCTTATATTGAAAATAAATCAATTTGTAACTATTTAAAACCGAATTTGACTTTATAATAAAATAATAGTTATAGTTATTCCAAAGGTACCCCTCTCCACCCTTATAAAAGTGCACCTCCTCCTCCCTCTTCCTCACACCACTTTGAGCATTCAAGATAGGCCAGCCCCTACCAATTTCTCCTCTACACTTCCCTAGAAACATCCCAGAGGGTATGGTCTTCTTAAAAAACCTATTTTAGTACCCTAAAAGGAGGTTTCAAAGAAGCACTTCAAAGAAGAGGTAATGTCCGTTACCGATTCTTTCATCTTTATTTCTTCTTCCACTTCTTATTCTTTAGTTGTTTCATTATGATGTAATAACATAAGTATCAATCATATAATTATATGTTATTATAAGTATGAGAAAACCTAATTTCATCATCTATCCATCCTACAGAAAAAGAAATCACCGCACGTGCGTACGTACGGAATACCGTCTCCACGCCGTGGTGTAATCTATTTTCCACCACCACCTTAATTGGATTGGTATAATGGTGTAAATAATGACTATATATGACTATTAAAAACTGATATTGATTATGAAATAGTATACATACACTCCAATACAATTCCACGATCATCGGAATGACATCATCGCTCATGCGTACGTATGGAATACTGTCTCCATGATGTGATGCGATTCGTTCTACATGATCATCATTGCATAATGATTATATAAATAAATTGAATGAATGAATATGATATATATTCCAATAATACCTTTTTTTAAATTAGGTATCTATAACCTAAAGATAAGAATAAGAATTTATTCGACAAACACGCATAAGAACAAAAAGTTATAAACACCCGAATAACAAGTAGTAATGAAATATTACTATTAATAAGATAAGAATATGACCATATATGATATCATAACAATAATTATGATTCTGTAATAAGTCAATAACATTATTTAAATCATTATAAATGAGGTCAGGACACTTATGAAGAAAATCAGACCTAAGGTAAGGGAAATATCACAATCTCATTTTTATCTGAGATTGTTTATACTTCGGCATTTACTAGGGTGTATTTTATCATCCACATACATGTTTCCTCAATATGTAATATTATTTCCATCCACCTAAAATTTTTTAAATCCAATTTTTCCCTTTTGGTGAGTTTTTAGTAAAGGATATGAAAGTAATCTTTTGTCGTTTTTCGTACGAGGTACTTTTTGACTTTTCCAACAAAAGTAGGAAGATTGTTTTTTTAACTTATACGGCATGAATGGATTTTTAAAACATTATTTCCAAGAAGCTTCCATTACAATTTTTCATGTTTATTTTTAATCAACTTGTTTTAGTTTAGAATTGTATGACATGTTAAGAAAGGAAAAGTGTTTTTGAAGTAGAAAGGATATTTTCCTCAATAATGGAGTTCATGTGTTTTATCCATATTATTTTCCATCTAATTTAATATAGGGTTCTATTTCTATCACTATTATTACATGGATTGGATTATGTTGTGATGGAAATATTTTTATGAATCCCTTTATCTTATATGAATTGTTTTAGGATGTCATGTTGTTTAAGAATCCCATTTTTACAACATGGGTTATGCAATGATGTATGATTTATGATTTTGTGGCACAAATAAGAATGGTATCATTATGAGATGGGTGGGACCTATATCTCCCTCTAAAGAATTGGATAAAGATTTTATATCTCATGAGATAGACATGGTCGGAATGGTAGGTTACACTGGTTAAGTGAAACAGGACTGAAACGTGGAGTGAACTCAGTTCAGAAATGGACTTTGTCCACTAAGATAGTCTTGGCAATGAGTCTTGACTAATAAGAAATGATTCTCTCGGATTATGGGTGTATGCCACAAAGTTTAATGTTTTAATTTATGATTATTGGGATTACATTTCACTACTATGATTTATCCCATGTTATGATATTATGATCTCTTTTGCAGGATAAGATTTCCAAAAGATATGTTCTTATGAATATGATGTGATTGATATTTCTTTTGTTTACCCTTACTGAGCATTTGAGCTCACCCTTTTATGTTTTCTTTTCCCAGGGACATAAAGAAGGGATTTAGGTTAAAAAAAGAAGATCTTTATGGGAGATGTTTAAGATCTTTCACCACGATTAGAAGATTATATTACGAGTTTCCAAAGACACTAAACTATTAAGGTCTGTGTGTGTGTGTTTTTGTTATGTACTAAGTATTCCAAAAAAGTAATGTAATTTCTATGTACGTTAAGCTTCGGGTCTCTACAGTTGGTATCAGAGGAAAGGTTTAGTCAACCTTTGGAAACTAGGATGCGAAAACGTTAGTGAGATCCCTAGAGATATTTCTAAGGTATGTCTAGGGATGTCCCTAAGGATAAGTATACGTATAGGATACAGTCCTAGAACTACGGTAACGATCATAGAATTTAACCTAAGATGTTAGATATTGATGATACTCCCCATTTATTATGTTGTTTTCCCTAGCATGATTTTTTCCTCTCACACTATTCTTTTTGGGTTTTAGACGATGGCTGGAACCTGAAGGAACTGTGTTGATCAATGTAATTGACAATGCAATGATTGTCCTCCTGAATAAACAAATGTTATGGGAGATGCAGTGAAAATTCTTATTGCTATACTTACACAAGCAATGAATCATTCTGGACTTCCAAATGAGCAGAGAAGGTAACAACATTCTATTGAGTCCTTCATGACGCAACGTCCACCTTCTTTTAGTGGGTCTTCTGATCCACTTGTTTCTGAACAATGGATCAGTACCACTGAAAAGATATTTTCAGTTCTTCAATGTTCTGAACAAGATAAAGTCATCTTAGCAGTACATCGTTTGGATGGTGAAGCTGATCAATAGTGGAATCTTATCAAGAATATGAGGCAAAGAGTTGAAATTGAGTCCATGGAATGGGAAGAGTTCAAGAACTTATTTTTCAATAAGTACTTCCCTCGTATTCTTCTAACAAAGATGGAGAAGAAGTTTCATGAACTAATGAAAAAGGATGATGAATCTGTTGGTATATACGAAGCGAATTTTACAATTCTTGCAAGGTATGCATCTGGATTTATCATCCAACCTAAAATTAAAGTTGATCGATGCTTCAGTGGATTAAAACCAAATATTCGAAGGGAATTAGCTATAAGAGACTTCAGTAGCTATGAAGAAATTGTGTGTTGTGCTATCAAGGTAGAAATGGAAGTTGGTGTTACTTATCCATCTCATAGTTATGATAAGAAACGAATGATGGAGTTCAAGGAGAAATCTCAGAATAATGGTGAAAAGAAGATGAATGTTTTCTCATGCTCAAAGTGTGGAAAGAATCATGGTGGAGATTGTCTTAAAGGGACAAGTAAATGTTTCAAATGTATAAAGGAAGGTTATCGGGCATTTGAATGCCACAATGATGGGAAGAAGATGCCTAATGATGCAAACAATGGAAGGGATACATAGAATTAACCAACTGCACTTCAATGCTTCAAGTGCAAGGAAATGGGGCATTATGCTAATAAATGCCATAATCCAAGGGTTAGTGATGATCGACATGAGCAACCACTTAAGGAAATGGAAAAAGGGAAGTCACATGCGATCACCATTGGTGATGATGAATATGACAACGATGTGATGGAATGATTAAGTGTTTATGTATTTGGATTCTAGAATAATGTTGTATATAGTATCGTGGAATATTTGAATATTTATGTTTTGGTCTATTGTGGTTTTCAAAATTTTTATGGCATCGGTAACCAAGAAAATTGATTGAAATATTTTTGGAAAGCAGATGATATGCACATAATTAAGGGATAAAGAGAATATAATATGTTTCATAGTATTCATGAGCTCATGATTGATATAAGGACTAAGTCATATCATGGTTTGAGGATATAGAATTTTGAGGATTTTGGTATGTGGAAAGTGTTAACTTTTAACTGCATTCATGTTTTCACTAAGGTTCAATGGATATTCATGTTTCAAGAGAATACATCATTAAGGTATTCACATGTTTGTAATTTGACCAACAAGATATATCTTATGATATATGGGGGATAAATAATGGCATTCACGTGATCATTTTCTTTATACTATGAGCGTGGACCGAAGTATTTTAGATAAGCCTAAAGATTGGAATGGATTATGTTGGACATAAGTTAGTATTGTTTAAGGATAATTTTTTTTTGATATTGTTGATGGGATGTTATAGTAATATAGTTTTAGAAAAAGTACAACCTGCAGGACGGGCGACCGCCCATCGCGTCGGACAAGTCCGTGGGAATCGAACCCACAACCGAAGTGCGACTTGCCTTTATCGCCTACCACTGGCCTACTGGAAGTCCCTGTTTAGTAGAAACTAGTTTTATTCTATTATGCAGTATGATATATGATGTATAAGTCCATTTTAGGAACTATATATGATTAATCTCACTATATATGGACTTATGTATTTTTTTGATAACTTTTATAACCTTTTGTTTGAGACAGATGGAATGACCCATCATTCTATCACATGATCTGCTAAAACATCATGAATGACAAATTCAACTTCATTTCTTTAAGATATGAAGTGGAAATTGTCCAAAGAACGACAAATGGTGAGACTATACCAAAATCACGAAAGTATTTCTTCTAATTCAAATTTCATCAACTTTAGGGAAATGATCTTCAAAACCAAAAATGTTTTCCTAGTGCTCTTATATCTGATGAATCATATGGTACCTTAGATCGTCACAAATTTATGGCTTTGTGATTGTTGGCTTTTCCATATCCATGTTCTCTACCACTCTCCATCAGAACATGATGGTTAGATTTCTCTTCCATTTCCATATTTTCACCTATGTGGAATCCCAGTGATTAGTTTATTTGGGTAACCGTTACGTTTCATAATTTTGTTTTTAAAGATTTGTTTTCGTATTCCATTTTATGATGTTGGTTTCTATTAAAGAAACTTTCGAATAGTATACCATTTATAACCCCGACGAATTTTGAGGGAGAAATTCATTTTAAGGGGATGTAGAATGTAACACCCTGAGATATTATGAAAAATATTATTTTAATTTCATTAATTTATGGTGTTGTATGCTACACCAAGATTACCTTGCGCTATACGCAACACCGTATTAGCTTGCAGTATACGCAACACTATTCTTGGATTGTGTTACACACAATTTTGATAATAGTTATTCTACGCAACATTGAGTATATATATATATATTCAATGTATAAATGAAATATGGTTGGTTTATGTTATATTAAACAACAAAGGATTCTTTCACAGCACGCAACCCTGACTTGGCTTTCATTACACGCAATCGCGACCTTCCACGATAGCGTGTGTTGTACGCAATACCGGGTTTTACTAAACAACGATATATTATTATAATATTATTATGAACTATATGTTATGAATATTATTAACTAAAATTTTAATTTTATAACATTAGTTTTCATCTTACACATTTTCTAGAACATGTTATAAGAATAAAATAAACATTTCGGGTAAAATAAGTATGTTTCAAAAAATGCAGTTTTGCTGCCTTTTGATGGCACACCCACATTAAATCTAGTTTTTGACATGTTTATAAGTTCAATTTGACAAAATAATTTTTTTTTTTGGAATCAAGAACTAAAAATTTACTTTGGATAAATTTTTCATATTATTCTGGTAACTTTCATATTTTAATGAATAGTAAAAACACGCTATATTTTAATTAAAAACAACTTTTTTCATCATAATATCTTATGTGGTTAAATTATAACATTGAATGTTTTTAATGTATAAATAGAATATATTTTTACCATTTAATATAATTTATGTCATTATCATTGATTTTACCTTGAATTTGTAGGATAAATCAATTCAATCTTTTGCAATGTTTTAAAGAAAAACCCGTTTTCTTTCGACAACGGGATTAATTTTAATTTAATTTCTGCAACTTTTGTGTATTGAATTTGGAAAAATGTATTCCATATTTGGAATCAGTGGATCAAAATTATGTTACTAAGATACTTTTTATTTTTGGGAATTATGAATAGTAACTACGGTAAATTTTATTTACCATAGTTAAAGGTAAATCGGGTAATTAAGGGTAAATATATTATAATAAAATTACCCTAACACATGTCAAAATCCTATTCGATGACTACAAGTCGACCCATATCACCTAAGGGTCATATTAGATTCATTTAATGTACTTTTATCCATGAAAATAATTTAATTATTATTAAAACCAATGAATGTGACAACATGTCACTTTCTTAAATCTTATACGTATAATAATTTTAATTTAGTGATACACTTCATGAAACTTAGAACATGAATAGTCTCCAGAGAGCTAATAAAATTATGTACATCATAAGAATTTATTTATAATTTTTAGGGACTACAGAATTATCATTTATTATGACACAAAGATGATGTAGTAATTGTCTTATTAATGAAATATTGACATAATTGATGTTATAAATACCCAAATAAATGTAATTTAAGACTTTTTATGAATTCAACGAATTTTATAGGTTAATATGACATGTTAGTATGGATTTAATTAACTTTATTAGAACTAATTATTTTTTAATGATTTTTACAAAAATCAATTACTAAATAATGTCAAAATTGACAAAAAATAGTTTTGAAAACAAATATTATATTATTAATTGTTATTTTATTCCTAAAAATCAAAGGTTAGGAAAAATGACATAGATAAGGTTATATATATTAATAATAAACAACTTGGGGTTCTTTTGGCTTCTTATAGTATGTTTATTAACCTTATAGTATAAGAACACAAGAAGACATGGTAAAAGTAAAATTATTTAACTTAATGTTAAATCTCAATGATAAGGTTAAAATAGGAACCTAAACCTGTCTAAATTCTATTGGATGAGCTAATTTCAACCCATCCCCACCTTATATTAAAGCTAAATCAATTTGGAGCTATTTAAAACCGAATTTGACTTTATAATAAAATAATAGTTATTGTTATTCCAAAGGTACACCTCTCCTCCCTTATAAAAGGGCAGCTCCTCTTCCCTCTTCCTCACACCACATTGAGCCTTCAGGCTCGGCCAAACCCTGAAAATTTCTCCTCTAAACTTCCCTATAAACATCATAGAGGTTCTGGTCTTCTTCAAATACCTATTTTAGTAACCTAAAAGGAGGTGTGAAAGAAGCACTTCAAAGAAGAGGTAATGTCAGTCACCGATTATTTCATCTTTATTTCTTCTTCCACTTATTCTTATTTAGTTGTTTAATTATGAAGTAATAACATCAGTATCACTCATATAAATATATTTTATTAAAAGTATGAAAAAACCCTATTTCACCATCTATCCAACCTACGGAAAAAGAAATCACCGCGCGTGCGTACGTACGGAATACCGTCTCCACGTCGTGGTGTAATCTATTTTCCACCACCACCATACTTGGATAGGTATAATGGTGTAAATAATGACTATATATTACTATTAAAAAGTGATATTGATTCTGAAATACTATACATACGCTCCAATACAATTCCACGATCATGGGAACGATATCATCGCTCGTGCGTACGTACAGAATACCGTCTCCCCGATGTGATGTGATTCGATCTACATGATCTTCATTGCATAATGATTATATAAATGGATTGAATGAATGAATATGATATATATTACAATAATACCATTCTGTAAATGAAGTATCTATAACCTAAAGTGAATAATAATAATTTATTCGACAAACACGCATAAGAACAAAAAATAATAAACACCCGAATAACATGTAGTAATGAAATATTACTAATAATAAGCTAATAATATGACCATCTATGATATCATAACAATAAGTATGATTCTAGAAAAATTCAATAACATTATTTAAATCATTATACAGGAGGTTTGGACACTTACGAAGCAAATTGGACCTAAGGTAAGGGAAATATCACAATCTCATTTTTATCCGAGATTGTTTATACTTTGGCATTTACTGGGGTGTATTTTGTCATCCACATCCACGTTTCCACAATATGTAATATTATTTCCATCCAACTTAAATTTTTTAAATCCAATTTTACCATTCGGTGTGTTTTTATTAAAGGATATGAAAGGAATCCTTTGTCGTTTTTCGTACGAGGTACTTTTTGACTTTTCCGACAAATGTACGAAGAATGTTTTTTTAACTTATACAACATGAATGAATTTTTAAAACATTATTTCCAAGAAGATTCCCATACAAGTTTTCAAGTTTATTTTTAATCAACTTATTTTAGTTTTGAATTGTACGACATGTTAAGAAAAGAAAAGTGTTTTTGAAGTAGAAAGGATATTTTCCTCAAGAATGGAGTTCAAGTGCTTTATCAAAATTATTTTCCATCTAAGATAATATAGGGTTTTGTCTCTATCCCTATTATTACATGGATATGATTATGTTGTGGTGGAAATATTTTTATGAATTCCTTTAACTTATATTAATTGTTTTATGATGTCATTTTGTTTAAGAATCCCATTTTTACTACATGGGTTATGCAATGATGTATGATTTATGATTTTGTGGCACACATAAGAATGGTATTATTATGAGATGGGTGGGACCTATATCTCCCTCCAATGCATTGGGTAATGATTTTATATCTCATGAGATTGACATGGCTGGAACGGTAGGTTATACCGGTTCTGTGAAATAGGACTGAAACGAGGAGTGAACTTGGTTTAGAAATGGACTTTGTCTATTAAGATAGTCTTGGAAATGAGTCTTGACTAATAAGAAATGATTCTCTATGATTATTTGTGTATGCCACAAAGTTTCCTGTTTTATTTTATGATTATTGGGATTACATTTCACTACTATGATTTATCCCATGTTACGAAATTATGATCTCTTTTGCAGGATAATATTTCTAAAATATATGTTCTTATGAATATGACCTGATTGATATTTCTTTTGTTTAACCTTTCTGAGAATTTGAGCTCAACCTTTTATGTTTTCTTTTCCCTAGGACATAAAGAAAAGATTTTGATTTAAAAAAGAAGAATATCATTATGGAAGATTTTGATGATCTTTCACCACGATTAGAATATTATATTCTAATTTTCCAAAGACACTAAACTATTAAGGTGCTTGTGTGTGTGTTTTTGTAATGTACTAAGTATTCCGAAAAATTAATGTAATGTCTATGTACGTTAAGCCTCAGGTCTCTACAGTCCACATCTCCATCGGTGTATTTTTCTCAATCACCATTGAAGGAGATCGGTTGATCACATAACAGGCGGTATTCAATGCTTCTGCCCAAAACGATTTGGCAATACATGCAATATTCAGCATCACCCTTGTTCTATCCAACTGGGTTTTGTTCATCCGCTCTGCCACTCAATTCTGCTGTGGAGTGTACGCCACCGTGAACTATATCTTGATCCCTTCTTTTTGAAAAAAAGTATCAAACTTCTTGCTTGTATATTCTCCACCATTGTCTACCCTCAGACACTTCATTTTCTTTCCAGAGTCAGGCTCCTTCCGCGCTTGGAATGTCTTGAAGACTTCAAAAACATCCGCCTTTCTCTTGATTGGGTACACCCAACATCTCCTGGAATAATAATCAACGAATGATACAAAGTACTTTGCTCCTCCCAGGGATATAACATGTGCTTTCCAAACATCAGAATGGATAAACTCCAAGATCTCCTAACTTCTTGCTATTGACATCCTGAACATTAACCTATGTTTCTTGCTCAAAACACAATGCACACAAAATGGAAAGGATACCTTTGTTAGCCCAGGCAGCAACTTCTGATCTACAATAATCTTCAGGCCTCATTCTAACATATTTCCAAGCTTCTAATTCCATAACGTCGTCAATGCTTCCGTCGAGGTAGTTGATGCAACAACTATTTCCACCTCCTTGTATGTTTCACCCATAAGCACATACAGTTTCATTGAGACCTTCTCTGCCTTCATTACCACAAGCACTCCCTTCATGATTCTCATCACTACCTTATCTATGCGATTCTTACATCTGATGTCATCAAAATTTCCCAAAGGCAATATGTTCTTTCTTCAGACCCTTCACATGACGTACTCCTTAGATGGTCCGAACAATACCATCCTGCATCTTCAGTTTGATGGTACTGAATCCAACGATTTTTAGAGTGTGATCATTCCCTATTTACACATGTCCTTTTGGGATGGTTTCATATTGGTCAAACCATTCCCATCGAGACGTCATGTACCATGTTTCTCCTGAGTAGATAATCCATGCATCGTCGAGATTCTTCCTACATCCAGTAGTCATTTCTGCTTCACTTACTAGTATATCGATTTTTCCAGAAGTATTAACCACATTCCCCGGAGAGTTCTTTTCACCACTCTTCTTATTCCAACTATCCTTCTTTATGTGCCCCTTCTTTCCACAATTGAAACATGTGACATTCTTATTCTTACTCCTTGATTTGTATCTGCCATGAATTTGGCTCCCACTAGAACCACGCTCCATCATCCTTCCCCTCTCAATTGACAGATCTTATACTTGGTGCGAAGTTTTCTGTCTATCCTTCTTATTATTGGGGTGACTTTCTTCTTCTAGAACACGGCTACAAGATCATTAAAGAGCAGCATATCCATCAGGATATTACTGGTGAGGTTGATAATGATTTGTTCATACAAATCTGGAAAACTCTAGATTAGAATCTCTACACTTTTGGTATCCACAATTTTATAGCCCAACACCATGAGCAGAGTGAACTAGGTATTGAGGATGTTTATGTGGTCAGTCACCGATGATGACTCTGCCATCTGAAGTGTGTACAATTTTCTCTTCAGGAAAATTTTGTTGTGCAGTGATTTGGCCTCGTATAACTTCTTCAGAGTATCCCTTATTTCATTAGCCATATTTTTCTCCACAATGCTCGATATGACCCTGTCTGCAAAATCCAAATAGATGTTGGCAATAGAATTCCCGTCCATATCATTCCATTTCTCCTCTATCACACCCGCTAGATTTTTACTAATTTCCAGTATGCAGTTATCCATCCGCAACACTACCTGAATCTTCATTTTCCACAAAGAAAAATTATTCCCGTTGAATTTTTCGATCTCTAATTTCGCCACCATTTGGACACGCAGTTAGTCTAGAACCTATTTCGTTTCACAATGGTGTATTAAATAATCATAATAAATTTTTTTGATGTGACTGATCAACCGAAGTTTCAATCACAGAGCATACTCAAATTTACAAGAATTATTAATACACGAAAACATGAACAACACCGGGCCAGAACCTTTCCTCTAATACCATGTGTCAGGACAATAAATTATTGTCCCACCAGTGCAGTGATAATTATGAGATAAAAATAATGTACAAAATTCAGAAATAAAAGGACACCAGATGTAATGTGGAAAAACCCCCAAATGGAAGGGGTAAAAAACCATAGGCAAATAGAAGGATCATTATGGGGCAAAAGTGGGTACACACTCCCTCACTTATTACAAGGATAAAACCTCGTAATATCAATCTGGAATATGGTGGGGAAACTACCTCACAAAATAATGCATGAATAGAATAACTGGTGTTGAGATTTCCGGTGTAGTTGATGATCATTGGAAGAGGGGATGGCCTCCTTTTATAGGTCTCCTCAACCCTTCCCCTTGCATTATCCCACTGGAATATTGGGTGGGGTTGGCCACCCATCATCTACCACCCCCCCCCCCCCCGTTGAAAAAATATGGGGGTGTCCACGATTCAGTAAAACTGTCGACACTTCCCTGCAGCGTGTACACTCAGTCGTGCAGAGATTGCCACAGAGGAAGTCTCTAATGGCCTTCAAGAAGGTTTTGTTTTGGAATGGTGGAGGCAAGCCTGGAAGGCTAATCCAAACCAAAGTGCAAGGGAATTACTTGCCTTTGTGACACTCTATCTACCAACATGATTAATTAAACTGCCATCATCCCACATACCTCGTGGAATTACACTAAGTAATATTGAAATCTGCTTTGAATACAGCACCAAGAAGAACGAGCTCCAGAGAAGCACTGAGACGTGAGCCTCCCCTATAAACCCTAGGAAGCCACGAAACGATTAAATACCTAGAGATAAGGCATCAGTGAGCCAAACCATGCTACAAGTTTCCATTTTAGTCCATAAAAAGATTCATTGAAATTCAATTCAGGCACCACTAGAGACAAAAGGAAACCATCTCTCAACACCGAGTGAGAAAACTATCTAATATATGGGAAGCACAGAAGCGAAGTACCAGGAGCCTAGCCTCTTAAAACATCTCTGAGAGACCTCGTCGGGATCCCTAGCTGGGGAGACACAGTAGTAGACCCTCATGAGAAAGGATCTCCATCCCCCAGCGGACCTGATCCTAGATAAAATGTCATTGAAGATGGGGATACCGGAGAGACGAGTGGTGAGGGGGATTCAATGGTCAGATGGGTTTGTAAAATGCCTGGCACATGGGGCGCATTCCTTCGAGAGATAGAAGAATCCATTTATATTTGGATACAGTGCTAAAAAAACTCATCAATGTGGTACCTTTATCAGTGCTTAAAAATGCTGCTAAAGGGGTACTTCTAACATTGCTTTTTAAGCACTGTTAAAGTACCTTTTACCAGTACTTTTTTTAGTGCGGATAAAGGTACCACCTTTATCATCACTTATTTAGTGTTGTTAAAGGATAGTACTGCAAAACCCATTTTTATGGTAATGTGATGAAGTCAGAATGTGTATGTTTGATACTGTGTGTTATTTATCAAACGTATATAAAGATGGTGATGATGCAACAACTTCTTCAGTGTAAGGTATGCCAATTTACAGTACTTCATTTCAATTTTTATGATGTTTTCTTATTTATTGAATAGAGATCATGGAAAGGAGGGTTTAGATCACTTTTTTGTGTTCTGATAATATTTATTAGAGTCTATGAAAACCCTTCTTAGTGACTTCCCTCGACTACGAAACATATCCAGTTAGAATACTCACAATAGTATTTCTTTTCAAATTTTAAAGTTTTATTTTCAACCTCAGCAATTACCCCATAAAAAATGAATCATCATGTGTCATCATTGATTCCTTGATATATCTCATAAATTTAGGTTATATATAACACAATTCAATGAGAATTCTGAATTGAGAAATCCATTGAATGTTTTGTATAGTTTTTAAACCTTAGTAAAGTTAATAAATTTTGCTACAAAATTTTGGAAATTTCATCAGTTCAAACAAGGTGAAAAAAGGGTTAGAGGTACATTATCCAATGTTGTTGGAACGGAAATGTGGAAGGAAATTAGTATATTTTTTTAACTTACCTTTTGAGTGTTTAATTTTTCATGTTATAATTTTAATGTCATGCATATTGAGAAGAGCATATGAGATAATATAAATTTTTTTCTTAATGAGTTAAGTAAATAAAATGATGGTCTTAATGCTCATATGGACATAGAAGAAATGATTAAAAATCATGGGATATAGGAAAATGAGAATGGGAAGTACCCTACAACAATTTTTTAAATGAAAAATCAGGAAAAAGAAATCTCTCTTCCACTTAAGGAAAACTTCCATCTTAGATGGATCATCCAGAATGAATATCATATCCTTCCAAAAATGAAATACAGATTTGTTTTGAGGAAATATTATTTTAGAGGGATACCATATCTCTCTCATATGAGTAAACATTAACATATCTGGGACTAATTGTCAACAATAGAGTTAAATCCTTCCTATATATGTTGACACGAATGTTCATAAATTTTTATCTCGGATTGGTTTTTAGTCCATCTTAGATAATTCATCCTTTTGAAGGTTTTTTTGGACATATTTCAATGTCGTCCCAGATTATCTTGGTGTACACATTTTTTTAATAGATTTAAAATTTATTTTATGAATGAAAATATTATATATTTATATCTACCCACCATTATTTTCAAGGTGCGATTGTAGCAGGTGAAATTTTAATTAATTAATTAATTAGTCAGATTAAATAATCCAACCCTAATCCCCCTAGGAGTATCTTTAAACCCCTCCTGTCCGAGGTGGCTGATGGAAACCCTAGATGGTGGTAGAAGGAGAGGATGGGATCATGGGGCAGACAAAGTTCTTTGATAATGAATTCAGTGAACAGATTCCCGTCTTTGATGCAAATGAAGTGATGATGATTCAACATCAATATAGGGATTTTTATTTAAAATTTTAAATGTTCATGTCTAATTAATCTCTTTATACCCCATTCTTGATATACTCGTGTGTTCTTGATGATTAATTCAGCAGCAAAAATTAGATTTCCATTCTCCCCATTCCCTTCTCTTTCACACCGAAGAGGCTACTGGCCCTGGGGTTGGATGAAAGAAGCATCAAGTGTTGATGTGTGGGAGGTGGATAATATCACAGGTGAGTGTGATTGGTTCCCAAGGGGCAGTTTGTAATGTGGATTTTACAATAACGGTGAGATTTGTGGATGGGAGGTTCAACATTCATGAAAATGGCGACGTTAATGGGAGCTGATTGCGACAGCCTAAGCGAGATCAACAGAGGGTGGCAGAGGTGGTGGTCTGAGGCCCGTGGCATCGGCTGGAGTTGATGTGGATGAGGCAGAGAGCAGGTGGCTGGTGGTAATCAGAAATATAGGCAAGAGAGGTGTGCATAGGGGAAATGAATGAAATAATGTGGAAATGGATGTTGGGTGATAACGTTGTTTGTGGATGTGTAGATACTGCCTCCTCTAAGCGATGTGATAATTTTTTTTGTCAAAACACCAACATAATAATATATACAAGTATATATAAATAAATAATATTATATTTATTATATAATGATCATTATTTAAATATAAATATTACTTACCTTCTTCCCATAATGATCATTATATGAATAGAAATGTTACTCATGCGTACGTATTACCTACCATCTCCATGATCATAATGTTAGTTCATTTTTCATTACCATATTTCATAATTGGTTAAAAATTATAATTTATGTATAAATAAGATATTTATTTCATGATGATTATTTTTTATATGTTTAAATAATGACCCCATTGACCATAGTGGACCAACCAATGTCATTTTTAACACATAAACTGAATATGGTCCAAACACCTAACTTAAACATGCTGGATTAAGTGATTGTATGTGAATTTTTAATAGGTGAAATAAAATTAATAATAAACATAAAAAAATTATCAGGAAAGTAAATAATTAACATAATTTTATTATTCAAGAAGATAAATACACGTGTGACAAGTAAGAATCATGGTAGTGGGCTTCATCTCAATCTCCTTTCATTGAGGAATATTTTTATGTTATACACCTATACTCTTTTACAAGGTGTATATAAACCCCATTTGAAGTTTTATATCATGAATTTATCTATTATCATTTTTTTTTAAATTTTGTTTAATGTTATCCTTTTATGGTTCTTATGATTCAAATATTTCTGATGCGGTGAGGGAATTATTCTTTAAAAAAAATATTTTAATGATTTCCTTCCAACTCTTACTTTTCCATGTATTTGAATTTAAAATGATTTTGTAGAAATAAATTATAAATAAATAATTTTCTATGTAACTTTTTAATTTATTTAAAAAGTATTTGAAAATAATCTTTCTATGTTTTTTACACAGAACATTTTTACAAATGATAAAATGGATGTTATATTTTTAACATGAATGGAAATAGTGAATTTTTCACCCCTATGACCATTATTTGAATTATAGATTCTATTTAAATATTTCATTTTTTTAAAAGAAACCACTTTTTATTTTTATTTTTGGAATTTTGGTAATGAATATGGGTTTTCAAAAGAGAAGGGTATTATGGTATTGAAAACGGGTTTTTTCAAGGAAAAGGATATTTTGATATCCAAAAGTGATTTTCTTATGAGTTTAAAATATTTTTTGAATGATTTATTATAAAAAAACCCATAATAAATTTTTTTATTCATTATATGGTACTTTAGTGTCATAAATGAGTAATGGGGGTACCTAGATAGCATTAGGTAATCTCGTTAGAGCTTATCTAGGGGTTCCCCAAATGGTGTCGGGTAAGCCCGTTACAGCTTAGCTTGGGGTGGCCTAGATAGCTCCAAGTAAGCTTGTTATGTATTATCTTGGCAAGAAACAAAGAGCACAGGGTAATCCTATAATATCTTAAACAATGGGTAATTTTAGATAGGACTCCATTTCATTAGGAAATGAAAGTGTTTGAATACATTGATATAGTTATTCCAATTAAAAGGGACTTGAAAGGGTTTTGTCTATGTGATTATCTAAGTTGAAAAAATGGAGTCTTAATTACTTACTATGTGTTTTAATGATTTTCTTTGAGAATAATGGTGTGTGTGTTTTTTATCTGAAAATTTTTATTTCATATTCTCAATGAACTTTAAAGATATTGGTAAATGTTATACAGGATTTTAGGTTTTCAATGGACTAATTGTTTTCCTTCCTTGTGTATCCCTTCCTGATCTTTCTGTGCTCAACCCGCATTTTTAAATTTTTTTCATGGGATTTATTGATTGGTAAGGGAACAGAAGAATTCATGTTTACTATCTTAAAGATTGACCATTAAATAAATCATGCTTTATTTTAAATTTTCTTATATTATGGGAAAAAATGGATACTAATCAAAAGTCCAATTTGTATTATATGGTTTTGAAATGTATGTGTTATGGACCTATTTTATAAAATAATAAACCTGAAATGATCCTCAAAGTGAAATAAAGAAAATTCTTGACTAATACTCATGATTATGTAATGTTTAAGGTTGTGGACTTGTACCTCACACTCGTGAAGTCACTTGGAAAAAAATGGTTAAGGATTACAGTTTAGAACCCGGTTAGAACTGTGCATAACGTGGTCTTATGGTCTAGTAAACCATAGAATAACCTCGAAACTATTCCTAATATTACATCCATATCAGTCACAACGATTCCTCACAGTTTACCAGACCGTGAAGGAACAATGCAACTATAGTACCCCAAACATTTTATGTTATGTTTCTCTATTCATCACTGAGTTACTTTCTATTCATCATTGTGTTCCTTTGAAACACAACTTGTTTATTTAGGAGATAGTTAAAACCTAGCCATTAAACATAAATTTCTCATTTCTATGTTTGGAATTTTGAAAAATGGTCATCTAGAGTTGTGTTCAGTAATTCATTTTGAGTCTGATAAAACAAACATGATTTTTGGTGAATAGTAACATACCCATATGTATAGTAATATGAATATTAATATGAATAGTAACATACCCTTATCAATAGTAAATATTATTATTATTTTATTTTTTAAAGTCAATAAGATAATGATATCTTAATTAGTTTTTCAATGAAAAATAAAACTAGTCTCTCTTTAAGATTGTTATTTTTCGAATTAACTATGACCTTTTTAACAAATTAAATTAATAATATTTAGAAAATTAATTTTGAGAAATGGATTTCACTTTTTAAATCTACACATCGATAAACGGTTAGGGTGAATTTTGGGAATTTTTCTGAAACAGTTGATTTTTCAATGAATAGTAAAAAATACAGTTTTTAATTTTGGTGTGTTGATGAAATCATTAATGATATAATAATTATTTCATAAATCTAGTAGAATTTTGTATAGAAAAATAATATGTGAGGTGTCCCAAGTGGCTTATAACATGGGAAAATACCATGGTCAAGCACATGGTTTTGCAAAAACAACTCATGAGGTGTCCCTTGAAAATTATTAAAATAATCTCTCACTTTTCCTATAAATACCAACTATTCCCTTCATTTAATTCATTAAAAATTCTCCCTCCACTATGTTCTAGCCTACTTATCTCCATATTAGTCCTCCCAAGGTTTCCTCATGTTCCCATGACCCCAACCTTCTTGTTCTAAGGGTTACTTCACAAGGTAAGAAAATTCTCAATTTCTTTCTTTTTTCCTTTCAAGTTCTCTTTTATGGGGTATATCATTAAAGTTTCCATACCATGTTCCTATTTTTATTTTTATTATAGATCTATTATAAATTATGATTCATTTCTGGATTGGATACCCTTGTCCCCTCTCTTTTTAAAATTTTCTAAAACCATGTTGCGTAGCCGTTAGGCTGTCGAATATTTGTAAGCAATTTCAAAATTATTCTTTTACATTGAGTTATTTATTTATAATTTCATCATCTCTTCTTACACAAGATGAATGAAATATAAATAATATTTTATGTATTTTCTAATGTTCATGAGTAATTAATCATCAATCTTATTATTTCCCCCACTTTTTCAAGGAATTAAAAACATTGTCCATGACGTGTCAAATTACCGACGTTGTAGATGATATGATTTCAATTTGCATTAATTATTTCAAGTATGGTCATGAAAAAATTTCTATGGTTGAACAATGTTATAATATTTGTGTTATGATTCACCCATGGTTCTGCAATTCTTTGGTACTCATTGTTCTAATTTATAAAACAAAATGAGGTTGTTATTATCAAAGAACCACTAAAACGATCTAAACAAACATCATTAATGTTTTAAGTAATGAATTATCATCATGGTATATAAATCAAAATCATTATAAGATGATTTATACCTCTATAATTTAATTAATATGTTTTATTAAAAATTTTGGATGTTTATCCATGTTTCACATGAACTTCCATTCATGGAAACAAGTAAACGAACCATGAAAACCAAGGAAGAAAATGCTTCCAAAACATGATAATTGAACAACTTGAACCCATATAAAGGGACATGAATGAACCTAATAAGGTTATACTAAATAAATAAAATTTAGAGGATGTTCTAGACATATTAATTAATGAACTTAAATTTGATTATTCATGTCATTAAAACAAACGAAGAACACACTCGAGCATAAGGTAAGGGGTTTCTCATCTCACTTTCATTTCTGTGAGATTTCCATTGTTTGCCAATTATTCATTATATTTGGTATATGTGTACTTCCATTTGATATATAATAACATTATTCTATTTATATTCATGCTATTAAATTATTCAATTGATGGTTATTATGTTTTGTTCATACGGTTCGACCGATTATATTGTGGTAAGGGATTTTGTCTCACGTGCCGTTTTTGTTGTGACTATCTTTGTATTGTGCACCTAATAATCATTATGTGGTATACCTACAGAACATTTGAGATCACATTTAATTTTAAGATATATATATTAAATATCCATAATCTCATTTCATGGATATGTTTGTTGTCTAAACCGTATACCATTTTATATACGATGTTTATTTGGAAAGTTATTTTAATTATGGAAATATTGATGAATCTATATACTCTAATATATAAGAATTTTGAAAGGGCATGTTTCTCTTGTATTCAATAAATGTATAAAGAATGATTTGGACATAAAGTGGTTGGTGGGGCCCACGACAGCTCCTCGATGCATTGGTTGGTCTCATGAGACAAAACAGTTTGGCGACAAACCCTTTGAGTTTGTTTCCAAAAATCAGATAGGTTTCTACCCACATAACTAAACCATTTTTAAAGTATTATGGTTTCATGTGACAGATACATGACATCCAGTTAATAAGAATTCTCTTTATTTATTATCAGTTATTATTATTACCCATGAGATTTTGACTATGAAAAAATATATGAAAGTAGTTTCATTCTCAGTTTATTAATGGCATTAGTTTGTCATGTATTCACAATTCCATATTGTTTATGTTAGATTGATTATGATTCAATATTTATTGAACTCATGGTTCTACTATTTGTAACCCTTATTGAGAATTTTAGATCACCCCTTTCATTTTCTACCTTCAATAGGTAATGAATAAAAGGTATTCTTTTGAGTTCCTGTAGATGCAGATTTTAGTTTTGTTATCTATTGTATTTTGTAACCATTTTCCAATGTAATTTGAGTTACATATATGTATATAGTTATTTCAAGACTACTAATCTAATCGTTCCTTTGGGATTTTAATTCCTTCTAACCATGACAATATCACAAGTAATGTACCATCTCTATCCTAGAGGGTTTGGGGTGTTACAGTTGGTATTAGTGGAAGTTTAGTAGAAAACATGGAAACTAGAGTTGGAAATGTATAGTAGGGAACAAAGCCCTAAAGTTGTATCTGAGGATTAACATACAAGAATGTTCTGGTATTTTGGTATGGAATACATTATGCAGATATTTTATGCAATACTTCCCTATCTGGATACGAGCAGGTAGAGGCGACTCTAGCATAGATGTATTTAGGGGTAAAACTCGAAAGCATCGCTTTGAGCTAGAATCGAACGAAAACTGGTGCATGACAACGGGCCTTGCTGCACTCTTGGTTACGAAACTCCCGGGGGATATTCTTAAGATAAGTCATTTTTTCATTACAAGCCATTATGAAGGAGTTAATGTAAATTTTTCCTTATAGGAACCATGTTTATAAGATTACCTATGCATAGAATTTCAATCTATGATTAGTGCATTTCTATTTGAGATCCATAAACTAATCTAGTGTATCCCATTATTTAGAATTGGATTCTAATGGAAGAAGGGGAATCAATACTTGTGGGAAATGTAGGGATATCCCTACTGAGCAAGTGAACACAGTCAATGTTGGAGCAGATCAGATCATGACCATATTGGGACAACATACTCAAGTTGTAATGAATAACCATTCAACACCTGTGTTGGATCATTTAATGCAGCAGAAGCCCCCATCTTTCAGTGGGACTACTTATCCAGTGGTTGTTGAGCAATGGATAAAGTACCTTGAAAATATATTCATGGCGTTAGGATGAAATGAAAATGAAAAGGAAGTACTGGCAGTATATTGTCTCAAGGGAGACACTAATCAATTATGGTCCTTGATTCAAAATACCATAGAGGAAGAAGAGATAGACGATATAGAATGGAGGAGTATTGAAACATCTTCCCATACCTAAGTGTAATTGGGATAATATCATGATGGACTTTGTCATGGGACTTCCTAATACTCCTATAAGGAATGATGCAATATGGGTCATTGTTGATCGTCTTAATAACTCATCACATTTTCTTACTATAAGACAAGATCTAACACATGAACGTCTAGAAAGACTATATATTGATGAATTGGAGATACTTCATAGAGTACCCCTATCGATTGTTTCTGATCTTGATCCACGTTTTTTTATCATGATTTCGGAAAAGTATTAAGAAGGCCCTAGATACTGATCTTTGATTGAGCACTGCCTACCTCCAACAAATTGCTGGACAATCAGAACGGACTATTCAAGCATTGGAAGACAAGTTGAGGTCTTGTTCACTTGATTTTTAGGGCATGTGGGATCAGTATTTACCTCTCGTGAAATTTTACTAAAACAATAGCTTCTATTCAAGTATTCATATGGCACCATATGAAGTATTATATGGGAGGATATGCCATATACCAACTTTCTGGGATGAAGTTGGTGAAAAAAAACTCATGGGCCCAGATCTTGTTGATGAAACGACAAAAAAGGTGAAGATTATCCAGAAAAATATCAAAATAGCTCAAAGTAGGCAAAGAAGATATTTAGAGAACTGAAGGAAGGATTTGGAGTTTCAAGAATGTGATCACATTTTCTTAAAGTTTTCTCCTTGTAAGGGTACTATATGATTCAGTATGAAGGGAAAGTTATGTCCCAGGTACAATGGACCATTTGAAATTCTGGACCGAATTGGAGTCGTAGCTTACCATTTGGAAATTTCTCTAGTCTCTCCAAGGTTCACAATTTGTTCCATGTGTCAATGTTAAGAATTTTTATGCCAAACCCAACACATGTACTCAATTATGAAGAAGTATAAATTGAGCCAGATCTATCTTATAGGGAAGAGCCTATCAAGATTCTTGATAATAGAACACAAGAATTGTGAAATTGGACGACTAGCCTGGTAAAGGTTCTATGGAGGAACTATAAGATGGAGGAAGCAACATTGTATCATGAGGAGCTTATGTTAAAGACATACCCGAATATTTTTAGGCAATATTTTGTAAATTTCGAAGAAGAAATTTTCCGAATGAGGGATTAATGTAGTACCCCAAACATTTTATGTTATGTTTCCCTATTCATCACTCAGTTACATTATATTCATCACTATGTTCCTTTGAAACAACACTAGGTTTTTTAGTAGATAGTTAAAACCTATCCATTAATCATAAATTTCTCACTTCTATGTTTTGAATTTTGAAAAATGGTCATCTAGTGTTGTGTTTAGTAAGTCATTTAGAGTCTGATAGAACAAACATGATTTTTGGTGAACAGTAACATACCCATGTGAATATTAATATGAATAGTAACATACTTTTATGAATAGTAAATAATATTATTATTTTATTTTCTTAAGGAAATAATATAATGAGATCCTAATTAGTTTTTCAATGAGAAATAAAAGTAGTTGTGCTTTAAGATTGTTATTTTTTCGGATTAACTATAACCGTATTTAAAAATAAAATTAATAAAATTTATATTGTTTTTGAAAATTGGAATTGACATTTAAAATCTAGACGTCGATAAATGGTTAGGGTGAATTTTGGGAATTTTTCTGAAACAGTTGATTTTTCAGTGAATAGTAAAAAAACAGTTTTTAATTTCAGTGTGTTAATGAAATCATTAATGATATAATAATGATGTCATAAATCTGATCGACTTGTGTATAGTTAAATAATATGTGAGGTGTCCCAGGTGGCTTATACCATGTCCAAATACCATGGGAAAGCCCATGGTTTTTCAAAAAACACTCATGAGGTGTCCCTTGAAAATTATTAAAATAATCTTTCACTTTTTTGATAAATACCAACTCTTCCCTTCATTTAATTCATTCCCAATTCTCCCTCAACGATGTTCTGGACTTCTTACCTCCATATTAGTCCTCCCAAGGTTTCTTCAAGTTCCCAAGTTCCCCACCTTAATGTTCTACGGGTTACTCCATAAGATAATAACATTCAAAATTTCTTTCTTTTTTCTTTCATGTTCTCTTTTATGGGTTATATCATTCACGTTTTCATACCATGTTCTTATTTTTATTCTTATTATTGATATAATATATATTTTTATTAATTTTTTGATAGGATTCCATTGTCCCCTCTCATTTTAATATTTTCTAAAACCATGTTGAATAGCAGTTAGGCTACTGAATTTTTGTAAGCGATTTAAAAATTATTCTTTTATCTTGAGTTCTTTATTTATTATTTATTCATATCTTCTTACCCAAGAGGAATGAAATATCCAGAATCTTGTATATTCTGGATTTTCTAATTTTCATGAGAAATTTATCATCAATCTTCTTCTTTCCACCACATTTTCAAGGAATTAAAAACATTTTCCGTGACGTGTCGAATTACTGACATCGTAGATGATGTGATTTTAATTCACATTAATTCATTAAAGTCTGGTCAAGAAACCATTTATATGGTTGAAACAGGTTATAATATTTGTGTTATGATTCACCCATGGTTCTATAAGTCTTTGGTACTCATGGTTCTAATTTTTAAAACAAAATGAAGTTGTTATTATCAAAGAACCACTAAAACGATGTAAACAAACATCATTAATTTTTTAACTAAGAAATCATCATCATGGTATATATACCAAAATCATTATAAGATCATTTATATCTCCTTAATTTCATTAATAATATTTATTAACAATTATTTATGTTTATCCATGTTTCAAATTAACTTCCATTCATGGAAAGAAGTAAACGAACCATGAAAACCAAGGAAAAAATTCTTCCAAAACATGAAAATTTAACCAATTGAACCCATAGAAAGGGCCATTAATGGACCTAATAAGGTTATAATAAATCAATTACATGTATAGGAGGTTGTTTAAATACTAATTAATGAAGTTAAATTTGATTATTCAGGTCATTAAAACAAAGTAAGAAAACACTCGAGCATAAGAAAAGGGGTTTCTCATGTCACTCTCATTTCTATGAGATTTCCATTGTTCACCAATTATTCCTTATATTTGTTATATGTGTACTTAAATTTGATACATAATAACATTATTATATTTATATTCATGTTATTCAGTGATTCACTTGATGTTTATTATGTTTTGGTCATACGGTTCGATCGATTACATTGTGGTAAGGGACATTGTCTCATCTGCCGTTTTCGTTGTGACTATCTTTGTATTGTGCACCTAATAATCCTTATGTGGTGTACCTACTTAAAATTTGAGATCAATTTTCATTTGAAAATATATTTATATTAAATATTCATAATCTCATTTCCTGGATATGTTTGTTTTCTATACCGTATACAATTTTACATACGCTGTTTATTTGGAATGTTATTCTAATTATGAAAATATTGAAGAATCTGTATACTCTACTCTATACAAATATTGAGAGGGAATATATATCTTGTATTAAATAAATTTATAATGAATTAATTCTACATATAGGGTCAGGTGGAGCCTACTACAGCCCCTCGATGCATCGGTAGGTCTCATGAGACAAAACAGTTCGGCGACAAACCCTTCGATTTTGTTTTCAAAAATCAGACAGGTTTCTACCCACAGAACTAAAATGTTTTTACGGTATTATGGTTTCATGTGCCAGATACATGATGTCCAGTTAATAAGCATTATCTTTATTTATTATTATTATCCATGTGATTTTCACTATGACAAAATCTATGGATGTAGTTTCATTCTAAGTTTATTAATGGAATTAGTTTGTCATCTATTCACAATTCCATGTTGTTTATGTCAGATTGATTATGATTCAATATTTATTGTACTCATTATTCCTCTATTTATAATCCTTACTGAGAATTTGATCTCACCCCTTTCGTTGTCTACCTTCGATAGGTGATGAAGAGAAGGTATTCTTTTGAGTTCCTACATATTCAGATTTTAGTTTTGTTATGTATTGTATTTTGTAACCATTTTCCAATGTAATTTGAGTTACATATATGTATCTAGTTTCGTAAATACTACTAAACTGATCGTTCCATTGGGAATTTCATTCCTTCTAACCATGCCAATATCACAAGTAATGCACCAGCTCCATCATAGAGGGGTCTTAGTGTTACAACAACTTTGGTTATCTTTTGGTTCTAACCCAAAACTCATAAGAGATTCCCAAAACCGAAGATAATCTCATCGAGAATCTAAATTTCAATCATAATCAGGAAAATGATAACTCAAAATAAAGAATCAAGTCACCACATCCCTGGTAACCCAAGTCTCATCTTGAGGAGGTGGTGATCAAGCACCCACTAATGAACTACATCTTGAGTCCCAACACATCCTGAATTTATTTTTTACCATGAATCATTCCAAATAACATTAGTTTTTTCAAGTAGATATACTTCCATTCAAGGAAAACCCTCCTCTGATATGATTTTTGATTAACCAATCCAAAATTACATCTAAACAAACATCCGTGTCAATTCACCAATAACCCAAAGAGCATTCCAAGTCTCCACGGGTCTGCGAAAAGAACCTTGGTATCTATAATTAACCTTTGGAAACAATTTCTCCCACAAGAGAAAACAATTATCAATTCACACTGTTGAAAAAAAATATCTAAACAAATTAATATATACATCTCAGAGCATAATGAGACGCTATAAAAATAGAATGTGTAATATAACAACCAAATACCATCTCATGCTATTACATGACCACCCACCATGTCCTAAGTCACACACATTTAGCCATCCTAGAATAAACCCACAAAGGAAGATGAGAAAATGAGCACCTACAATAAGTTCATAAAGTCTACAAACACCAAACTATACCAGATGGTTTTGAGCTATATACCCTAGGTGGATTCATCCAAATATTCTATGCAGTTACTTCATAAAGTAAATAAAATAAACTAAAAGATTTGTACAATAAACAGAGAATTAAGAATAGATGCAAAATAAAGGTTTAAAAATTTCAAAATACTTTACCAAACCAAACGTGTAACGCCCCGACCCTAATTATCTAGAGTCGGTGCATTATTACATAACATTGGCATGATCATGAGAAAGATCAAGTCTCGAAAGACCGATTAGTTTAGTACCCTTGGAATAACTAGATACATCCATAAATTTTTACATTACATCATAAAAAAACATCTTGTCTTCATATCCCCTCATACTATCCCTGCAGGTCATTCATAAATTACTTCTTCATAATCCTGGGAAAAATAAAACATTGAAAGGGGTGAGCTCGGATGCTCAGTAAGGATAACATTATAGCAGAAGCTTTCATAAATAAGCATAAACACTTAAGGCAATTTATAACTATAACAAAAGCCTTTTAAAATTGAACTTCAACATAGTATGGCAAAAGTAAAATGAAATAATGCCATTTAATTACTCACATGGATATTCTACTAGTCGAATGATCACATGCAATATCAATAACCACTTTCATAATGATGGAATGCATAATGCCAGACTATCATAACCACATAGCCAAGGCCTCGTGCCAAGACTACAAATAAGATTTTGCCAAGGCCTTGTGCCAAGACACTAGTTTGTCTCATGAGACCTACCGATGCATCGAGGAGCTATAGCGGGCTCCACCCGTCACTTATTAAGTCCAATGCATTCCTCATATGAATAGTTTTAAGCATAAAATAAACATTCGTATTGAAACTAGCATACGAAATGTCAATACTTTTACCACAAACCTTGAGTGGTATAAAAATAGCACATCCACAGTCAAACATAACTCATTCGATACAATATGGAAGATTGTATTGTATCACATTAACCTCAATCAAGAATAATGAAGGATGTTGACATAGATGAAAATAATCATCAAAACTATTTGAGAGAAATATCCCCCTTTTCTTGAAATCATTTAAAAGTCACACTATTTGTCAAAAAGCCATTTAAAAATAGATTTTTGAATCAAAGTGTCCCATACCACTTTGAAACTTTTTAAAAGGATTTTTAATTTTAAAACTTTAATGTCCATATAAATAAATCCTTAAAACCATTTTTAAAATATGGACATTAATGAGCATTATTTAGAAGAATAATTCTTTAAAACATTTTAAAATGGTATTTTGGTTAGAGTTTCTAACCAAAAGAGAGACACTTGAATACAAATAATTGAGGTAATCAAAACATTGTAATATCATGAGAATAAAGGAATTCATGATATACTATGTCAAAGTACATTATATACACCACATAAAAGTGATTTGGTGTATATCATCAAAGAAGTCTCAATGGAATGTAAATTGAGATGAAATCTCTCATAAAGGTTGTATCCTTAGGTTAAGGATAAATCAAAGACATAATTATGTGTGACAAATATAAATACACTAAATATTATTGGATATTCAGTGTAAATCAATCAAAGGATATTCACACATATTCTTGTAAAAACAATACCAACGAATTGGATGTTTAACTCAACAAATGGAGAATGAGTTAAAATTACTCTTATCAAATTCATATCAATGAATTGAGAATTACCAATGAGTGATTATGTGTATCAAACATATATCCACAGGAAGGGGAGTGGAAATTATGACATAATCAATTTAATAGTGATTCCACACATAATCTTGGGGTAATATAATCAATGAGATATGCGTAAAGCCAAATGAGTGGAAATTGAAATCTCAAATTCCCTTATCGATTAGGTAACATACGAAACATACACCCATGAAAGAAGTATCATACCCTGATGATGTAAATACCCATAAATTAAAGTATATTACACAATGAATACAATCATGGGCAGTACACATACACCACATGCAATAATTAAGTGGTGAACAATGGAAATCTCAAGAAATTAAAAGTGAGATAAGAAACCCCTTACCACGTTAATCAACTGAGTCGTATGGCCAAAAGTTAATAACCACCAAATGATTTACAGAATAACATGAATATAAATATAATCATGAATATATATCAAATGGCAGTACACAATACACCACTTTCAATAATTTAGTGGCGAACAATGGAAATCTCACGGAATTGAAAGTGAGATAAGAGATTCCCTTACTTTGTACTTTTTCCTTGGTCGATGGTAGGTTTACCTCCTGTATAATGGTGAAATAATTGTTATTGAATAATACAAGAATCATTTACATTAATATGATATCATATATGATCTTTTAACATTGATTTGTTAATAATATCTTAGTATTAACGCCGTTTCGGGTGTTAACTTACTCATTTTCTTTTATATGTTTTGTTACATAAGTCATGTTTGTTGTATCTTATTAATATCCAGAATGATATCAAGTCTTTAAACATCATTTTTAAATCATTAAATGATAATTATACTTTAATGGATACGATGGATAATGAATCTCATCGCGTTCGTGGAGACGGTAGTCCGTACGTACGCACGAACGCTACTTCCATTTAATTTTTTAATTTTTTATTTTAAAAGAATCGAATCCAAATGATACATAGGTATATTACTATTCCAGTATAATATAATATTTTATATATGTTACTTAAGTTCATTAACACCATCCTTTATACGTTCCATGTGTGGTATGAACGAGTCATATCATTTTAAGGGGGCGGTAGTCCGCACTTCCTCAAATGAAATTATCGTATGTATATACGACATGAAACGAATAATGGTATGAAATAAAATGGAATTACAGAAGCTTATAAAATATATATCATTAATATCATATTTAATTACAGTTCCATCATAATGGCCACCATGAGAGGCGGTAAGATGTTTTTGAACAATCATCGTTTCGTGAGGCGTTAGTTTGCCATCCACAGAAACATTATGTTCATCATCCATTAGATGGAGTTGTGTGTATGTGTAGTTTGAATACTTCTTATAACAACATCCTAGTATATTGAGGATACTGTTGTTGTTACAAAAGAAGGGAAATAAAAAGAGTTTGGGGGTTGAAGAAGCAAAATAAATGAAAATAATTTAAGAGAAATCGTTACCTTTAATTTAGGTAACTCACTTTGGTTGGAACCAAAGGACTTGTTGAAATGCTTTCTTCCTAAGGGGAAGATTCAAGGAGGAGGAGAGGGATGTGGGGAGATTAGTTGGGCAGAGTTTGGACGAGCAAAGTGGCTTGAGAGGTCTGAGGAAATGAGAAGGAGGAGTGCCCTTTTATAAGAGGGGTGAGGGGCACCTTTGGAAAAGCTAGAAATATTAATTTATAATAAATTCATATTCGGTTTCCAATGGCTCCAAAGTTGACTATTCAAAGGTTGAGGTGGGGATAGGTCGAAAACAACTCATCCAATAGAATTTAGACAGGTTTGGGTACTTATATTAACCTTATCTTTAAGTATTAACTCTAAGTTAATTAGTTTCACTTTTACAATGTCTCTTTGTATTTTTATATAATATGGTTAATAAACTTACTATATACATCCAAAAGACCCCCACGTGGTCCATTAATGATTAACCTATCATAATATAAGTCTCTTGGCCGAACCTTAGATTTTTAGGAATTTAATATCAATTAATAATATAATATTTGTTTTAAGAACTCTTTTATGTCAATTTTGACACTATTCACTAGTTGATTTTTGTGAAATTCATAACAGATTGATTACTTCGAAAAAAGTCAAATAAATCAATCCTAATATATCATATTATCCTAGAAAATTTTTTTAATTCATTAAAAGTTTCATATTATAATTATTTGGGTATTTATAATATCAATTATGTTAATTTTTACTATTTTAGTAATTACTGCATCATCATTGTGTCATAAATAAAATAACTTGTTTAATGTCAAAAAATTATAAATAAAATATAATTATGTAGGAAATCTTTTTATCTTTCTAATGAATATTTATAATCTAAAATCCAGCATATATAACCCTATGTAACAATTGTTTTTCTAAAATATATATGCTTGTGTCATTTTGTATTCATTTTAACTTAATTAATATAAAGTGTCATTATCACTTACAAGTGGATCCATGGGGTCCCAAAATTGACCCAAATATGCCCATGGTCGACCATGTATCAACCAATAGGGTTAAGACACATTTTAGGGTAATTTAGTATTATTATTATATTATTTGTTTTAACCCTTATTTACCGGATTTACCCTTAACCATGGTAAATAAAATATTTACCGCAGTAATTATTCAAAATGTCTAAAAATAAAAGTTACCTATTTACACAATTTGGACATCCTGATTCCAAATATGGAATCCATTTTTCTAAATTCAAAACACAGAAGTGGCAGAAATTAATTTAAAATTAATTCCCGCTGTCAAAACAAAAAGCGTGTTTTTAAGAGATAATAACTATCAAAAGATTGACACTTGTTTATGTTCGGTTTAATTGTAAAATTATGTCCAATGACCAACATTATATTAAATGGTAAAAATATATTCTAAATATACTTTAAAACCACTCAAATTCACAATTTATCACTATTAATTATTTTGATTAAAAAAGTTGTTTTTAATTAAAATTTAGTAATTTTCACTATTCATCAAAATATGAAAGTTATCCGAAAAGTACCAAAATTTCACCTTAGGCTAAATTCGATATTCCGAATCCAAAAATGAAGTCCATTTTGAAATATAAAATATATATAATTTCAAAAAGTAGGTATTACTATTCATAACGGCTAGTTTGATTGGTTGTGGTGTGTTAAAATCTCGAAGTTGCGTACAATGCACGTCATTGCATTATTCGAAAGGAAACATACCGAGGAAGCTTGGGGTGTTACATTCTCCCCTCCTTCAATAAATTGCGTCCTCGCAATTTTTTAAAATTTTGCTTGGGAATATAATGGAAAGTCCCACATCGGAAAAAGAGTCAATAAAACTTTCACTTTAAAAGAAAGAAAGAGAGGTATAAGGGTCATCCAAGATAACCCATACTAGGATTCCATGTAAGAAAACATGGATATGGATGATAAAATAAGTGTCAAGTTCTGATGGAGAGGGATAGAAATCATGATCAGGAGAAAGTTAACAATGAGAAAACCACAAACTTGTGTTGGGACAAACGACCATTAGTCTCCTAGTAGGAAAGTAAACGGACAACATTTTTTTTTTAAGTTACATTACATAAGGAAGAGGAATTCATTTATGATATTGACTAAGAACATTATGAGATATACTTACATTTTAAGTAGATTTTCATTCTTTAATAAATTTCCACCACTAACTCATTTTTTTTAAACGATGAGTATTCAAGAAGACTTGGTCACACTGGAAGAGATAGAATAAACTTCTATAGAATCACATGATCCATGAAGGATAAACCATATATTTACATTGTCTTTGAAGATTAATCAAAACCAAAATGGTCAGTGAATGATCTAATGATCCCCCAAAAGGATATTCATTGAGATAAATATGCACTAATCTTAATTTCTAAAATTAAACCAACAATACCCCAAAGTTAAATAGATACCATTCAATAACCAATTGTCCTTAAAATCCTTTAATATAATCCAAACTAATATTGAAACCCAAAACATAGAAGAATTTGATTATGTAGTCTCCCATGTTAAATTGTATCTCCAAATGACATCAGATACTCTTAAAGTCACATACTCAAAAGTAATTAACCTAATCACATATTCTCTATTATAGGTTAATCATTTCCATAAATAACCCAAATCACTATAAATCCACAATAAAAACGTAGATAAAAATCTATCATTACTCCACAAATGAAACCCCATAGTATTCTATTTTCCTTGGACATATAGTGTTTCCAACAAAGCGAACATCTTCCAAAATAACATTTATCACTTAATCACCAAATCATTTTCCTATACCAAGGGTATTCTTTTGATATGAAATAAGAACCCAAATCAACTTATTATTGATCAATAAAATCATTTAACTAAAAAAAATAGTCACACTAACCAGGGACTTCACGTAGTCCAGTGGTAGGCGATAAATCCCAATCGCACTTTGGTTGTGGGTTCGATTCCCATAGCTTTGTCCGACGCGACGGGTTGTCACACGGTCTACGTGTTGTCCTTTTTCAAAAACTATATTTTATAATATTTCCAAAATGAGATAAATTCCTCAAAATACTATATCATAAATTTAACCACAAATGTTATATCATACCTTGAATCTTCATCCCAAATTAGAATAACTTATAATTCTCTCAAACCCCAATGATCATATAAATCCAAATGGTTATTTATACCCAAATCCACAAGAGAAGAGACAATTCTTCCTCAAATATCATTCTCACATGGCAAACTGCGGGGTTACAAATACAAGAGAAAATTATTCCATAGTAAACCCATCAACAAGGAGTGCTAATACTTTTTAAACATTTCTCCAACCATTTATTCCCACATAGCTTCTTCTTTGACCAAGAAAATATCCTATAGAATAGGACATTCACTCGGGTAATGGTCAGGTCCCCTACATTTACGGCAAATGACTGTAAATGGACTCTTGGGACCATTTTTATCTTCTTCCATAGTACTCTTCATTTTTCTTCGGCAATTCTTTACTTTATGTCCTTCCTTCCCGCACGTAAAACATTTTGTTGTCCCATTGAGACATTTTCCTGGGTGTCTCTTTCCACATTTCCTGCATGATGAAAATTGAGGGTTCTTTTCTCCATGGTCTCCATTGCTGGAGCTCTTATCATTTATCACCTTTCTCTTCCTTGTTGAGTCTGGGAGTTGGTTAATATATATGTTGTTGATCATATTTTTGGAAAACTGATTTGGCATAAAGACGATATCTTTTACGCCTATCAACATTCCATTTTGTTGCTCATTGCCACCACCGTTCCCATCTTGTACATCATTCTCAAAGTCACTATGACTTCCTTGGAATCCAGCCATTGACTAAAACCATAAAGCATTGTGTGAGTAATAGTAGTCGTAAAATCATTTAGAGATTAAAATGTCACCATATTCTCAATTTGAAACATATTAGGATTAACCAAGGTCATTTACTCTCATCTTATATATATATTACTTAAATTGGTTTGTAAAGAAAATGTAAATTATCCTAAGCATATCCCCCGGGAGTGTCGTAACCAAGAGTGCAGCAAGGCCCGTTGTCGTGCACCAGTTCCCGTTCGAGTCTAGCTCAAAGCGGTGTTTTCGGGTTTTACCCCTAGGTACATCTGTGCCAGAGCCGCCTCTACCTGCTCGTATCCAGACAGGGATGTATTGCTCGGAAAACTCACAAAATCTATACAAAACCAAAATTCTAGGAAGTTCTTTTATACTAATCCTCAAAGTTCATCTTAGGTCTACGTGCTCTAATCAGAGTTTATCTAAATCTAGCTACCAAGGTATGTACTAAACTTCCTCTGATACCAACTGTAACGCCCCGACCCTAATTATCTAGAGTCGGTGCATTATTACATAACATTGGCATGATCATGAGAAAGATCAAGTCTCGAAAGACCGATTAGTTTAGTAGCCTTGGAATAACTAGATACATCCATAAATTTTTACATTACATCATAAAAAAAACATCTTGTCTTCATATCCCCTCATACTATCCCTGCAGGTCATTCATAAATTACTTCTTCATAATCCTGGGAAAAATAAAACATTGAAAGGGGTGAGCTCGGATGCTCAGTAAGGATAACATTATAGCAGAAGCTTTCATAAATAAGCATAAACACTTAAGGCAATTTATAACTAAAACAAAAGCCTTTTAAAATTGAACTTCAACATAGTATGGCAAAAGTAAAATGAAATAATGCCATTTACTTACTCACATGGATATTCTACTAGTCGAATGATCACATGCAATATCAATAACCACTTTCATAATGATGGAATGCATAATGCCAGACTATCATAACCACATAGCCAAGGCCTCGTGCCAAGACTACAAATAAGATTTTGCCAAGGCCTTGTGCCAAGCCACTAGTTTGTCTCATGAGACCTACCGATGCATCGAGGAGCTATAGCGGGCTCCACCCGTCACTTATTAAGTCCAATGCATTCCTCATATGAATAGTTTTAAGCATAAAATAAACATTCGTATTGAAACTAGCATACGAAATGTCAATACTTTTACCACAAACCTTGAGTGGTATAAAAATAGCACATCCACAGTCAAACATAACTCATTCGATACAATATGGAAGATTGTATTGTATCACATTAACCTCAATCAAGAATAATGAAGGATGTTGACATAGATGAAAATAATCATCAAAACTATTTGAGAGAAATATCCCCCTTTTCTTGAAATCATTTAAAAGTCACACTATTTGTCAAAAAGCCATTTAAAAATAGATTTTTGAATCAAAGTGTCCCATACCACTTTGAAACTTTTTAAAAGGATTTTTAATTTTAAAACTTTACTGTCCATATAAATAAATCCTTAAAACCATTTTTAAAATATGGACATTAATGAGCATGATTTAGAAGAATAATTCTTTAAAACATTTTAAAATGGTATTTTGGTTAGAGTTTCTAACCAAAAGAGAGACACTTGAATACAAATAATTGAGGTAATCAAAACATTGTAATATCATGAGAATAAAGGAATTCATGATATACTATGTCAAAGTACATTATATACACCACATAAAAGTGATTTGGTGTATATCATCAAAGAAGTCTCAATGGAATGTAAATTGAGATGAAATCTCTCATAAAGGTTGTATCCTTAGGTTAAGGATAAATCAACGACATAATTATGTGTGACAAATATAAATACACTAAATATTATTGGATATTCAGTGTAAATCAATCAAAGGATATTCACACATATTCTTGTAAAAACAATACCAACGAATTGGATGTTTAACTCAACAAATGGAGAATGAGTTAAAATTACTCTTATCAAATTCATATCAATGAATTGAGAATTACCAATGAGTGATTATGTGTATCAAACTTATATCCACAGGAAGGGGAGTGGAAATTATGACATAATCAATTTAATAGTGATTCTACACATAATCTTGGGGTAATATAATCAATGAGATATGCGTAAAGCCAAATGAGTGGAAATTGAAATCTCAAATTCCCTTATCGATTAGGTAACATACGAAACATACACCCATGAAAGAAGTATCATACCCTGATGATGTAAATACCCATAAATTAAAGTATATTACACAATGAATACAATCATGGGCAGTACACATACACCACATGCAATAATTAAGTGGTGATCAATGGAAATCTCACGAAATTAAAAGTGAGATAAGAAACCCCTTACCACGTTAATCAACTGAGTCGTATGGCCAAAAGTTAATAACCACCAAATGATTTACAGAATAACATGAATATAAATATAATCATGAATATATATCAAATGTCAGTACACAATACACCACTTTCAATAATTTAGTGGCGAACAATGGAAATCTCACGGAATTGAAAGTGAGATAAGAGAATCCCTTACTTTGTACTTTTTCCTTGGTCGATGGTAGGTTTACCTCCTGTATATTGGTGAAATAATTGTTATTGAATAATACAAGAATCATTTACTTTAATATGATATCATATATGATCTTTTAACATTGATTTGTTTATAATATCTTAGTATTAACGCCGTTTCGGGTGTTAACTTACTCATTTTCTTTTATATGTTTTGTTACATAAGTCATGTTTGTTGTATCTTATTAATATCCAGAATGATATCAAGTCCTTAAACATCATTTTTAAATCATTAAATGATAATTATACTTTAATGGATACGATGGATAATGAATCTCATCGCGTTCGTGGAGACGGTAGTCCGTACGTACGCACGAACGCTACTTCCATTTAATTTTTTAATTTTTTATTTTAAAAGAATCGAATCCAAATGATACATAGGTATATTACTATTCCAGTATAATATAATATTTTATATATGTTACTTAAGTTCATTAACACCATCCTTTATACGTTCCATGTGTGGTATGAACGAGTCATATCATTTTAAGGGGGCGGTAGTCCGCACTTCCTCAAATGAAATTATCGTATGTATATACGACATGAAACGAATAATGGTATGAAATAAAATGGAATTACAGAATCTTATAAAATATATATCATTAATATCATATTTAATTACAGTTCCATCATAATGGCCACCATGAGAGGCGGTAAGATGTTTTTGAACAATCATCGTTTCGTGAGGCGTTAGTTTGCCATCCACAGAAACATTATGTTCATCATCCATTAGATGGAGTTGTGTGTATGTGTAGTTTGAATACTTCTTATAACAACATCCTAGTATATTGAGGATACTGGTGTTGTTACAAAAGAAGGGAAATAAAAAGAGTTTGGGGGTTGAAGAAGCAAAATAAATGAAAATAATTTAAGAGAAATCGTTACCTTTAATTTAGGTAACTCACTTTGGTTGGAACCAAAGGACTTGTTGAAATGCTTTCTTCCTAAGGGGAAGATTCAAGGAGGAGGATATGGATGTGGGGAGCTTAGTTGGGCAGAGTTTGGACGAGCCAAGTGGCTTGATAGGTGTGAGGAAATGAGAAGGAGGAGTGCCCTTTTATAAGAGGGGTGAGGGGCACCTTTGGAAAAGCTAGAAATATTAATTTATAATAAATTAATATTCGGTTTCCAATGGATCCAAAGTTGACTATTCAAAGGTTGAGGTGGGGATAGGTCGAAAACAACTCATCCAATAGAATTTAGACAGGTTTGGGTACTTATATTAACCTTATCTTTAAGTATTAACTCTAAGTTAATTAGTTTCACTTTTACAATGTCTCTTTGTATTTTTATATAATATGGTTAATAAACTTACTATATACATCCAAAAGACCCCCAAGTGGTCCATTAATGATTAAACTATCATAATATAAGTCTCTTGGCCGAACCTTAGATTTTTAGGAATTTAATATCAATTAATAATATAATATTTGTTTTAAGAACTCTTTTATGTCAATTTTGACACTATTCACTAGTTGATTTTTGTGAAATTCATAACAGATTGATTACTTCGAAAAAAGTCAAATAAATCAATCCTAATATATCATATTATCCTAGAAAATTTTTTTAATTCATTAAAAGTTTCATATTATAATTATTTGGGTATTTATAATATCAATTATGTTAATTTTTACTATTTTAGTAATTACTGCATCATCATTGTGTCATAAATAAAATAACTTGTTTAATGTCAAAAAATTATAAATAAACTATAATTATGTATGAAATCTTTTTATCTTTCTAATGAATATTTATAATCTAAAATCCAGCATATATAACCCTATGTAACAATTGTTTTGCTAAAAGATATATGCTTGTGTCATTTTGTATTCATTTTAACTTAATTAATATAAAGTGTCATTATCACTTACAAGTGGATCCATGGGGTCCCAAAATTGACCCAAAGATGCCCATGGTCGACCATGTATCAACATATAGGGTTAAGACACATTTTAGGGTAATTTAGTATTATTATAATATTATTTTCTTTAACCCTTATTTACCGGATTTACCCTTAACCATGGTAAATAAAATATTTACCGCAGTAATTATTCAAAATGTCTAAAAATAAAAGTTACCTATTTACACAATTTGGACATCCTGATTCCAAATATGGAATCCATTTTTCTAAATTCAAAACACAGAAGTGGCAGAAATTAATTTAAAATTAATTCCCGCTGTCAAAACAAAAAGCGTGTTTTTAAGAGATAATAACTATCAAAAGATTGACACTTGTTTATGTTCGGTTTAATTGTAAAATTATGTCCAATGACCAACATTATATTAAATGGTAAAAATAAATTCTAAATATACTTTAAAACCACTCAAATTCACAATTTATCACTATTAATTATTTTGATTAAAAAAGTTGTTTTTAATTAAAATTTAGTAATTTTCACTATTCATCAAAATATGAAAGTTATCCGAAAAGTACCAAAATTTCACCTTAGGCTAAATTCGATATTCCGAATCCAAAAATGAAGTCCATTTTGAAATATAAAATATATATAATTTCAAAAAGTAGGTATTACTATTCATAACGGCTAGTTTGATTGGTTGTGGTGTGTTAAAATCTCGAAGTTGCGTACAATGCACGTCATTGCATTATTCGAAAGGAAACATACCGAGGAAGCTTGGGGTGTTACAAAACGTCTAAACCATTCCTTTCACCATTTAAAAAATAAAAAATTTCATTAAATGATTTAAAAATCATGTCACATTATAGAGTCATATCAGATAATAAATGTAAGAATATGCAACTAATATCATGAGTTGTACAAGATTCTATACAATAGATTCAAGCTAGATATATTAATAAAAAGATCAATCAATAGCAGGAATCTATCAAACAAGGAATCTCTGGTGACAAGTAGTGATAAAGAACACTATCATATATCGAATTCCATATATGTTGATTTCATGGGTACAAAATAGTTATGATATTTATTCCACTACATACTAGCTAATCAAAAATCACCATGACTAATCATCAAACTTGCATCTAGTCTCATGTTTCTAAATAAAACCATTTCCATTCACACCCTCTTTCTAGGTTGCACATCCATAGCCCAAAAATTTCACATTATCCATGGATCCACTAGATGAGGTGTGAGTCTTGTAGAAACGAATATATCTTGGTCATCTCATCTAAATACCAATATTCCCATGAATAGATAAAGGATGTGAGTGATAAAATCAATTTATGATGATCATAATGGGGATCCTGATTAATTTCAATCATGGGATCACGTCCTCAACATTTCAATCTTAGTCACATTACCTCAATTACATCTCACTCTCATCCTCCACCTCCATAAAAGTAAATATTATCTTTTCATCACCCTTCAATGGGAAGTACAATAATCAAACAAGTCATTTTAGGAGATTATTACAAAATAAGATCATCATAGAGTTCCAACCGGGATGTCACAAATTATCAATTTCAATTCAAAACCTTTTCATCAATTCAACATTAAAAATGGGTATTTATAACTTCTTTTATTCACAAAACAACATGGTAATGGAAAATAGGCCTTTAAAATAATCATTTCATTCAAAACATCCTAACGGAATTCATGGAAGTTTCACAATTTAAAAAGGATTAAGGTCAATTCAAAGCATGGGTTTGTACCATATTTCTATGTGAATAAATAACTAATTTCAAATTACCCAATAAATCCCATTTTAAAGCATGGTTAATATCATTTAAGGAGGGATCTTTTTCATTTCACAAATTAAATCATTTGAAACTATTTAGAAAACATCAAATAGTTCAACTCATTTCATTGAAATCAAGGTATTTCATTTTTGGAATAAAAACATGTGTTAAATCCCTCACTTTCACCAAACTATCCTTTAAAAGATATTTGAAAATAAATCCAAACAAACATGGAATTAAACAATTTACATGTGATCACGATTATATCCAGTCAAGTAATGCAATGTTCAATTCAAAGAGAAGAGGGTAGGAGAATATTTCACAAGGAATTTCAAGGATAAATTCCATAGAACATGTATTAGAAACTAAGAAACATCTAACTATGAGTTCTTAAGAAAAACATAAATTAAAATATGATGTAAAATCATAGAAATTTCAACATGGAAAATCCAAAATCCAACTGCAATGAATATAAGATGTTTCACCTTCTATGACGAACACCAGATCTAGGTAGATAGATCATAATCTAAGATAGAAGATATCATAGATCTAAAATTCCACATTAATCACACTAGGTTCAACAAACCCTAAGACTATCATATCCTCTAGGAATAAATAATCCAGAGAATAATATATATATCAAAGAACAAAAAGAAAAGAACATACTTGAAGAAGATCGCCACTTTGATCGGCACATCGATCTGCCAATAGATGATGTTCGGAGAGAAAAAACACCTATAGAGGGACCCAAAAAGCCAAAGGATCAGATTATATTTTAATTTGAGATTTTGTTGGTTAATTAGGTGGTTTTGGGATTTTAATTATGATTTTAGTGGCATTAAAACCCATTTAAACAGTTTCCTTGGCTAGCTCACATGGTTAGTACTAACTGTGTGCCTAAATGTGCACCCCAAACCGAACCACTAGAAGAGTTGAATGGTTAGGATACATGGTTTGTTTAACAATGTGACCCATTCTATTCAGGATACACGGTTTGGATTTATGGTTTTTCAAAATTTTCATCAACCTTGTGCCCCTATCTAGGATACTGGAAATGTTGCATAGTTTGGCTCCATGGTTTTTCAAACCATACACCAACCATGAGAAACCTAGAAACCTACAAAAAACTCTAAAAAACACAAAAAACAACCCAAAAAGTTATCAAATTAGAGTATACATAAATCAATGATCAAAAAACCTAAAATCAAGTAATTAAATGTGACATTAATAGACATAGGTATAGAGATACATGTTTTTGATGGAGATCATGTCAGATCCCATTATAGCTTGTGTAGCATTGATGATTTTCTAGTGTTCAGTCTTTTCTTACATATATGGATCCGGAGAATTGTATTTGTTTTCAGTGTTTTAAAGGCCCATATGGTCATATTATTTGTTCCATGACCTTATCTAATGGGGCTTGATCCACGACCACCCCAATCCCACCCTTAATAGGCTAGGGGATGGCATCTAGAAACAATTAGGCATATCACACAAATTTGTGGACTTATCCAATGGTTCCAATATTCACACACCCATAATAATCTCCATGAAACAGAGCAGAGATAATAATAACTAAAAATAAATTCATGCCTAGATTTATCCCACTACCAAAGTACAATAGGTGTACTGAAATTGTAAAAGAGAAAAATACACTCCCATAAAAATCTATAAAAGCAAACAACATACTAAGAAGGAGGGGATCACTATAAAATTAAACTACTAGAAAGCTCCTCCGCCATGCTCCAATAAACACCTTGGTAGGTCCAACTCACTAAGCTCTTCCTACCTTGGGTCCTCCTAGGACTCCATCGATTGTCTTTTATTCTAAAAAGACACAACAAGTGTGGTCAAAGTACATGCATGAGTATTTATAACAATAATAAATAGGTACCTCAAAAAACAAAAAGAATAGTAAGAAACTGAAAGACAACATTCTGCTCGACCCAACCATAGGGAACCCTGATGAGAGAAAAAAATCATCTTGATCCATCCTCGAATATACATGAGTAGTAAAATCAATACAGATGGGGTATCAACCAACATACATGAAAACTTTACAAGGACCCCAGAATCACCCAAATATATTCCTCTCATACTCCATCTCTCATGAGGTTTGACCTCATATTCAGCTAAATGATTCTACTCAAGGATATAAGGTAACACACACCTAGGAGAACACACCCCACGAACTCTTCCATCCCAGTTGGAACTCATTTGAGAGATACAATCCATCATGAAGAACTCTATCATCTTTGATGGCACATTTGAGAGAACATTCTCCATCAGAAACAGCTCTCTTTGTCTAACTCTAGTTCCAGGCAATAGAGGTCCAATCACCTCTATCTTGCACCCTACAGAATCTCTTATGAACCCAATTGGAGAGGCCCACCCCTCACCTCTATAGATAGTTGAGGGAGTACTACTACAAATCATACACCATGTGCTTCCTCTCTATGAATGGAGTGAGTAAGGACCCACACCTCACTGTTTCCCCACAATCGAGGGAGTACTTCCTCCTAACCATCCTGCAAACCCACTGAAGCACCCGGAGGGGGAGGCTCGCACCTCTCTGCATCAATGGAGCACTGACTCCAAACCATGTATCGTGTACAAAAAGTGGAGGGCCTTCTACACATAACTATGATCCTTAGATAAGGGATATCCTTACCTAGTGGATTACCCAATCCATATCGCTACTCGGAGACAAGGGAGTGAAAATTCAAAGATAGAGGACCCACACCCCAGTACGATAGGGGAGTACAAATCAATAGATAGATTCATACCCTAGTAAGATAGGGTAGTTCCACTCTACCAATATCATCACTATAGGGGGACCACATCCTGACACAACAAGGGAGTACCAACCCCATTCTAGAGGACATGTGCCCTAGTATGACAGGTGATTACCACTCTACCAGAACATTGAATATGACGGACCCACACCCTATAATGATAGAGGAGTTCTGACTCCAAGGACAGAGGAACCACACCGTGGAATGATAGGGGAGTACCCACTCTATCTATACAACACATATGGAAGAATCACGTCTTGAAATGGTAGGGGAGTACCAACTCCACAGATATAGGGACCACACCCTAGCATGATAGGGGAGTAAATGGTCTATTTTTCTATTGTGTATGGAGGGATTTCACACATATACGATAGAGGATATATGTCTCCAACAACACAAATGATATGAGAAACATGTGCCCTAGTCCAATAGGGGAGTTCTGACCATTGAAGAACTACTCTATGGGTAGAAGACCCACAACTTATATAAAGGGGAGCTTCATCTCTAATAAACCATGAGGTAAGGGAAACTTGTGCCCCGGTACCTCTGGGAAGTAACAGTCCCAATGTCTCTCTGATAAATCCAACTAATCTCTAACATCAGTCAAGAGTATCACAAAGGAGTGTCATTATTTTCATGCCTCCTTCTAAAACATAACCACATGTAGGGAAAATATTTCCTGATATGATAGGGTATCACTACTCTACCAGCCTAAATATTCAAGGTTACCCACATCCTAATTTGACAGGGAGGGTACTGACCCCAACGTCAACATAGTGTTCTATCCTGATCACTACCCAAGGTCCATCACCACTACTATAGTGTTGTTCTTGAACCACACCACATCGTATCACATAGGACACCTTGAAGGCCACCATCACATTCTACATGGAAAACTGCTCAGGATAGGCTACTCACATGCCTGAATTTGAGCCCTGAAGAAGGAGATACACTAGGAGGAAGTCTCCATAAATGAGTACACAACATGTAAGGGGTACCACATGTAATATAAACCCACTTAAACACCTGGTTTTGTACTCTATTGCACATTTTGGATGCTATTTTTATCTTACATGGAATGTACAGGCTGTACATGGCATGTCTCACCTCACCTAGGACCACGACCATGTTCATCCCCCCATGTTTGTCCAGCCGTGTCTTCTACAAGGCATGTACCCCAAGTACACAACATGTACTGTCTAACTCACCTCTTGGTCATGCCTATTTCTCATGCATGTGTCTTCCACCCTATGTTTGTGTAATCTGGTCGCGTACTGCTGCACGGTTAGGTACCATTACTTGGCTATCCTGGTCATGTACCTTGGTTATATGACCAAGGGTCACTACATGGCGTGTAACCCTGGTACATGGAGTGTGGTTCCCAAAAATCATCTTCCCCCACTAGAAAGAAAACGCAACATGTGAAGACGCACTACATGTCATGTGATCGTGAATTCTGAACAATAATTCCCTATGATCCGCCTGGTTCACCCCAGTCTCCCATGAAAACATCATATCAACACTCAAGAGATCTATAGCAGTCATATAAGGGCTCAATATCCTTAAATGAACTCATAAAAAGGGGATCGAGACATAAAACTCAATTCCACCTACCTATTGGAAAAACGCTAAATATTTGGGGTCAGATCCACTCTCCAAAGTCATTTCACCACTCTCTAGGAGCGATTGCCATCATGATCAGAGATTTTCGGTGCCTCTTCTCCTTAGATCCTCTTCGGTTTCACCCATCACTACAAAGGGGGAGGGAGGTTTGCACCTCACCTCTGTCGTGTGTGCACCAAGAGGGGAGTGTATTGACTTAATGTTATTAAATCATTATCTCAATTTAACACCCCATCAACAAGTCTCTGACCCCACACCCAACACTAACAAATTTTATGTCATGTATAGGCTAAACACTATGTTCTAAACTCAATTGTGGCCTCAGATTTCAAATCTATGTCACCACATAGGGTTTATTCCACATTTCCAAGGAAACTGCAAGAGTGTGATAAAATATATTTAATATTTCTTATAGCACTGTATCGAGGCTCTATGGGCCCCATAATCCCATAGTGACTCAGCATCTGGCTTCAAAATTATTCTCAGAAATATTCCAAAATATTACATGACAAAACCCAAGTCACTACATTGTGGTTGAATGAATGGGGGTAGTCTTTTGACTCAAAGGGATGCTCTAAAATTGTTTTAAAGTTAATTCAAAAGTGTTTTGGATGGGTGTTCACAAGGTATTGAATATGTTGTGATATAATGGAAAGTTAATGATAGATGTCTAGAATGAGTTTAGAAGATATCCGAAATGTGTTTCGGATATGGTTTCACAAGTTGTTGTATATGATATGTTATATGATGGAATGACACAAAGTGTTTTAGGCTTTAGTGCATGTGAGAGATTGTTGAATATATTCCATAAAGCCTTATATATATATAAGACATATATATATGTATGTATGTATGAATTTCATGAAAATTATTATTTTTATGCACAAGGAATAGTATTATAAATATTTGAATACATAAAAATGATAAATAGTTATCATTTTATGTTTCACCCATATAAGTCTTCGTTAATGAAATAATTTCCTATTTAGGTGAATCATTTATGTGTTTCATTTATAAATATGATACATGTACTGGATGAATCGTTAACTCATGTGTCGAAATGCATGGTTTAATGCTTGCATTGTCGAGGAGCATCCACAAAGGGCTTTAAAAATCCAATACCAAGTGATGGAAATGTTGTGGATATTCGGCCAATGGAACTTGTATCTCGATTATCTCTTTATCTTTATCATTTAAATTAGAGGTACTAGCATTCCATATAGAAAAGGCGTATCTTTCTCGAACATTGAGCGATTTAGGTTAGGTGGTGGATACTGACACAACCACAAAACATGGTTTTAACGGTGCTAAAAAAGACTTTATCAGTGATAAAAAAGAGTTGATAATTGAGGCACTATTAAAAGGGGTCCCTTTTTAATCATCAAAAAGCGCACTCCCGGATTCATTACCCAGACGAAATCTTGGTCTAAAGACCGTGGTGTATGTACCAGGACTGGCCTTGAAAATCATGTTGCTTGAGGCAAATTATAAAAACATATCCCTTTAAATTTGTATGTTTACAGGATTATACTGGAGCGAACTAGATCAGAGAACATACTTTTATGTCCTAAAATTAGAAATCCATCGAAACCCACATAACATGCGGACTTTAAAAAATTATTTCGGTCCACATGAAATCCAATTCGTATATTGGATCACATAGTATTAAAATGAAAAAAACTCGATAAAAATTTGTGTTTAAAACAACACCAGAATTGCTTGAAAAACTACTAAAAACAATGTCAAACAAGGATTTTAAATCATATAACTTCTTACATGTGTTAAAAATGATAGAAAAATATATTTTCTAAAACGAAATGAAATTTATTTTTCTTTTTATTTTAAAATTATATTATTTTCATTTTCATTTCTAGATTTTTTTATATTTATATAATCTAAAATTATCTATAATAGATGGTCTAAACATTGTTTGACATAATATGAAAATTTCATGGATGATTAGGAAGATAAAATAGTGTGTAAATAAAAATTGATTATTCGTAAAACTGATAAACCAATCAAATAATGTGATCCTAAAATTAACTAATCATAAAATGAAGGAAATATAAATTTGAAACTAATAAATTATCGAAAAATTGAAAATTACAAATGAGATGGAAAAACCAACGATGAATCTACACTTTTATATAATTTATAAAGAATAAACAGAACAATTAATAAAAATAAATAAAATAAAAATTATAATTAAAAAAATATTATAAAAAATAATAATTACCCATAAAAAAATCTCCAATTGAAATTGATATGAGAAAATTACAGTTGATACGAACAAGACTACAACGAATCCACAATTCAGATCATTTCTGAAAAATAAACACAAATTTAAAAAAAGTGATAATTAAATATTATTATAAAAAACACTAATTACCTAGAGAAAATTCACAAATTGAAACTGAAATATCCAAATTTAAATTCAGAGGATAAAGAAAATGATATATTTTCAATTCAGATAATTTATGAAAATATAAAATGAATTAATATAAATTTAAAATGAAATTGATAATTAAAAATTGATCCTAAAAAACTCTAATTACCTATGGAATACAAATATATAATTGAAATTGAGGTGGAAACTTTTAAAATAAGATGGATGAAATAGGGGTGAATCTGCAATTCATTCATACAATTCATAAATATTAAACAAAGAAATTAATAAAAATAAAAAATAAAAATGATGAAATAATTAAAAAAACATAGATACCTTGGCTAGACTATGTGGAATCAATCGAGTATGAATGAATGAAGCCAATCATTAATTTAGGGGTTTGATTGATAAACTCCCAAATGAATCTTGAACATATTATGTTAAGACCAAAATAGAAGAAAATGTTAAATATGTTGAACCAAGAACAAAAATCCGTCGATTTTGATTGAAGAAATAGGATTCAGTTGGAGTGCATGTCAATTTGGATTAATGAAACAGGATGCACCAAGAGTATAGGTGGGGTCCTCAGGTGAGACCAAAGGAGATCGCGGATTCACAGGAGCTAAGAGTGCCGGCAAGGACGTCAGTGTGAAACCAGAGTAGATTGCCGAATCACATGAGCTGGGGAGAAGACGATCCAAAGGGGGTGAGTTGTGTTTCCCCTCTAAGATTTGTTACCCAAGCCATAGATCTCGCTGGGTTCACCTGTGGGCCAGCCTTGGTTCGTATGATATCATGATGCATGTCCCATGAGGTGAATACACCCTCCCATTTTGAAAATGCCACAAGTTCTAGAGCCTGACCCAGGATGCTTCCCCTCCAATGATTCCCCATCAATGATTCCTCTGATTTTTTGTGGGAAACTATTTCACTTGGTGTAAAAAATAGTGGGGTAATCATCGATCATGGAGTCATTTGGACCATTTCCTAGAAAACATGCAGTCCATTTCATATTTTTCCAGAACAAAGGTTAATCATCTAGTTTGAGGGTTATCATACCATTCTCCTCTCTCTATATCCTCATCTTCTGTGAAGGATACTCAAGAGAGGTTCAGATATAGTCAACATTGGGCCAATGTAAAGGGATATCTTGACCTGGTCAGAGCTTCCTAGGGTGGCTCTTCCTTGGGAAATTTGTGACTTGATCTTCATAATAAGCTATATGGGCTCAATGAAAACCTTCATCAGTGGTCGAGATACATTCCTCTAGTTGATGGGGGAGGTTCAGTCCACCATGCATGTGGTTGAACGTCAGGAAGTATAGGTGGAGGACATCTAGGATTATAAGGATTTTGAGTAGCTGGTATGAAAAAAGGATCTTATGGTGGATCTGATTTTGATGCAACAACACCATGGTAGGGAGGGGTGAGAATCTAGAGGCTCAATGTGGGTTATAGGAACACGACTTTTTTCATGTACACATTAATTAAAGTAAGGGGTTGGTCATGCATAATTTCACTCATAGGATGGGTCTTTCACATGGGATAGGAATGTGGTTGGAGGCATGTCCAATTTCTACTTCATTGATCTCCTTGTTGGCCCCAATTCATGACATCCCAATTGGTATCCGTTAGAGGAGCTAGATATTTTTTATATTCTTCCTAATCATGTGTCTGATCTAGAAAATGAGAACCAGGGATCCATGTCGAGTGAGAAGGATATCCTTAACGCCTTAATGCGCATGAACCCTGATAACTCACTATGTATGGACAGATTCCCTTATTATTTTTATAGAGGCTCCTAGGATATTGTGAAAGTGGGAGTGATTGGTGAAATTTAGGACTACTTTCATGGGGGTAACCTGCCTCATGTCGCTTGTACTACCACACTTTTTCATCCCCCCAAGACCAAGAACTCATCATCTATATTACATTACCACCGTATGACTATGTGTAATATACCATATAAGATCCTAACGTGCATCCTCCACTCCAGGATGGCTACTCATCAAACTCTATGGGTCTCATTGGAACAACATGGTTTCGTCAAGGGGGGATCTATCCAGGATATAATTAGGTTGGCCCAAAAAATACATAGAGATATTAATTTCAAAACCTGCGGTTCCAATTTCACAATCATGCTTGATATGAACAAGACATTTGATCATGTTGAATAAAGCTTCATCAAAACAATGTTGGTAGGTATGGGGTTTAATCATAGTAATGTTGATATCATGTTATTTTTCTTTATCTTGGTGTGTATTTTAGTGACATCCTTGGTAAAATGATATGGATTTTTTAAATCTACATGTGGCCTAATACAGGGGACTTGATCTCCCTAATTCTATTCATCCTTGTGCAAGATGTTCTGAGACATATTACTTAGAGGTTCATCAGCAATTGGAACATTATGCCCTATGGTAGAAAGAGTAAAGTGCATGTTCTCTCCCACCTCATGTTCTTGTTCGGAAAGATGGAAAGTGATGAACACACAAACAACAAAAAGATGAACGCACAATGGAGAAATCATTCCCTCAAACATCGGATGCATAGCGGCAAAAATAGGTGCAGAAAATAAAATTGACAGCAGAAATTAATACTTGGAAAACCCAGAAGGGAAAAACCATGAGAACTAGTCTAGAAAGAGGGATCCACTAATATAGATAAGTATACTGTAGAGATTCCCAAAAAATGACAGGGATCTCAAAAGTAATACTTAGAAAAATAGTGGATCAAAGTCAGAGTATAGATGTAGTCTGGATGAAGCCTGAAATGATGATTGCATCCTGCTAATGAAACCCAAATAGATCTGACCGTGAATGCATGAGGTCGTAGTCTGAACCAAAGTGCAGATGAAAAACACCGGGATTGGATCAAAAACCATCGCAGATGAAAGCCAATCAAATCAAAGTAGTTCCACCAGTTGCAGATCTGAAAACTGCTCCTTGAAAACTCAACTGCACTGCCGACAACCACTGCCAAGAGAGGAGCCACACATCTCATATAAATAGAATATGATTTCTCATGTATCTCCTAAAAGATATCTCATATCTAATTAAAGATACTAAACATATCTCATCAAAGATATAAAATATATCTTCTCAATGATATCATATATATCTTGTCAAATATATAAAATATCTTTTTTAAAGATATCGGATATAAAAAAATATTTATCGGGGCTAGATGAGGAGGCGCCCCAAAAAAGTCCCCCTCCGAATCAACTGGGGATCATCGCCAACCCTGCAATTAGTCGGCAAGTCTCAAATTTTCCTTTGGGTAAACTCATGGTCATCATGTCTGACCCATTTTCATCACTATGTATCTTCTCAAGCTCTAACTGTCTTGAATCAAGGACATTATAGATCCAATGATACTGAACATTGATATGTTTCGACCTGCCATGAAAAGATGGATTCTTTCCCAAACAAATAGCACTCTGACTATCACAAAATAAAACATATCTGTCTTGATTAAAATTGAGCTCTTGAATAAAAATTTTCATCCACAACAATTCTTTGCATGCCTCTGTAGCTTCAATAAACTCTAACTCTGTGGTAGATAATGCAACACATCTCCGCAACCTAGTCTACCAAGATACAGCTCCCCCTGCAAAAGTGATCAAATAGTCTAAAGTAGTCTTCCTCGAATCAATATCTACTGCCATATATGAATCTGTAAAGCCACAAAGCATAGGTTCCCCTTTTCCAAAACACAATCTCATATCAGATGTACCACGAAGATAATGAAAAATGTACTTCACTACCCTCCAATTCTCTCTGTCTGGATTTGATAGAAAACGACTGACCACACCAACTGCATGAGCTATATCTAGCCTAGTACATACCAGAGCATAAATCAAATAGCCAATGACAAATGATTAAGGTATGTGTTTCATCTCCTCTCACTATTCATTAGTAGGAAGTGAATGACTGGTGGTGAGCTTAAAATGTAAAGGAAGAGTAGTACTAACCACTTTAGCTCTATCCATAGAAAATCTCTGAAGAACCTTCTCAATGTATCTCTCCTGAGATAACCACAATTTATTCGCCTTCCTGTCATGGGAGATCTTCATGCCAAGAATCTATTTTGCTGGCACAAAGTCTTTCATCACAAAAGATAGGAAAATATCCTTCTTCAACCTCTCAATTCTAGAAGTATCATGGCCAACAATGAGAATATATTCAACATAAAGTAATAGTATAATAAAATCCTCATCAGTAAATCTCTGAACAAACACACAATGATCAGAATATGTCCTCCTGAAACCCTGATGAGAAATGATAGATTCAAACTTTTTATACCACTGTCTCGGAGCTTGAATCAAACCGTACAAACTCTTCTTCAATATGCAGACATAATTCACTTTACCTATTTCAACAAAACCCTCTGGTTGCTCCATATAAATCTCCTCCTCTAATTCTCCATGCTGGAATGCTATCTTCACATCCATCTGCTCACTCTGTAGGTCCAAACTAGCAGCCAAACCAAGAACAACCCGAATAAAAGAAATTTTGACAACAGGTGAGAAAATATCATCAAAATCAATACCTTTAATCTAAGGGAAGTCTTTAACAACTAACCTTTCCTTGTATTGGGGAACAGAACTAGATTATTCATTCTTAATTCGATAAATCAACTGATTTGGAAAATCTCTCTTACATGTTGGTAACTTCACCACCTAAAAAGTGTGGTTGACATGCAATGATGTCAACTCGTCATCCATTGACTCAACCCATTTGTCCTTCTGTTCACTTTCCATCACCTCATCAAAAGATTCAGGTTCTTCCCCTTCAGCGAGGAGAACATACTCATCAGGTGAATGCCGAGTAGAAATGGTACGATGCTGAGATGACCTCCAGAGTGGAAATGCGGGTTCATTGATAACCCCAAGAACCGTGTCATCGGAATCAAAAGGTGCATTAGAAATATCAACTCCAAGCTGTTAACCCTGAGCATCATTCTACACATCAATGTGATCATAAGAATCAACAATATGAGTTAAATGTGAATCAGAACCTGGATCAAGAATAACAAATCCATCAGAAGTTGGAGAAGTGGTCTTTTCTCCCTTATCAATATCTGTAACAGTCTGGTCCTCTTTAAACATTGCATCTCAACTTCTGACAAGTTTCTTAAAAGACGGATCATAAATCCTCTACCCAAACTCATCGTGTCCATATCCAATAAAAATACACTACTGTGACTTATCATCCAACTTGGATCTCTCATCTCTAGGCACTGAACAAAATCCTTGCAACCAAAAACTTTCAAGTGATCGTACCTGATCCTTTTTCCATACCAAAAAAGATTGGGAGTGTTTGTCTGTAAAGAAACTTAAAGTGATAAATTGATAATATAAGCAGTAGTAAGTAAAGACACACCCCAAAAGTGTGCTGGAAAATTTTCTTCCGAAAGCAAACAACAAACTCTTTCAAACAAAATCATGTTCATCCGTTTAGCTACACCATTTAGCTGAGGTGTCTTGGAAGGTGTCTTCTGATTTCGAATACCTTCTTGCCTGCATTACTGATCAAATGGACCACAATACTCTCCCCCTTTGTCAGTGAAAATAAATTTCAATTTCTTTCCTGATTCCCTCTCAGCAAAAACATGAAACTGCTTAAAAACACTAAGCACCTAACTTTTGGCTTTCAAAACATAAACCCAAAGCATATGTGAGTAGTCATCAATAAAATTCACAAAATAAATACCTCCACTAAATGTCTTAGATTTCAATGTACCAATAACTTCTCAATGTACTAATTAAAGTACCTGTGACTTCCTATGTAGAGGATGAGTGCTGAAACTCGCTCGGCTCTGTTTCCCAGCCATGAAAAGATCACATGTGTCCCATTTTACACTCTCCAAATCTGGATGGAGATTTATCTTGGCCAAACAACCAAACCCTTTATCATTGATGTGACTGAGCCTCTTATTACACAACTTGTACGAACCACTGAACTCAATAATGCAAGCTGTATCACATGAAATAGATGCTCTAGTCCATTACAAATCTGACTGCTTCTTCCCACGAGTTACAATCAATGATCCCTTGGAAAGATTCTATTGGAATTCACCAAATGTACTGATAAACCCTTCATTATCATGAATGCTGGTAGAAATAATATTCAAGAAAACCTCTGGTGCATGTCGAACATTCTTCATAATCTACTTAATTCCAGTACTGGTCTCTAAACAAATAGTCATGATACCTACGACATCAACATGACCATCATTACCCATCATCTAAATCCCAAAAATACGTGGGTTGTAAGATGTAAATAACTCCTTCTTTCATGTCATGTGAAAACAAGAACCATTGTCAACAACCCCGAAAGAATGATCAGAATCTATATTAATGGAGTCATAAACAATAACAAGATCACCCCCTGTAGTGGCAGTGACATGATCATCTCCATCGACATTCTTCTTTGAATGATTTTCCTAAATTATGTTTTCACTTTTCAGCTGATAACAAAACTTCTTAACATGTCCCTTATTACCACAATGATGACATTCAAAATCTCTCTCCTTTGATCTAGATTTGCCTCTAATTTTTCTCATTCCTCGACTACTCTATCTTTGATTCTTTTCCTGGATTCTCCCCCTGTTCTCTATGACTAAAAGCTCTGAAGATTTCTCATGAGTACATCTCCTGAATTTTTCATTCAAAACAGAAAACATAACAAAACTGAATGTCAGAGCACCATTAAGAGCAGAACCGGTTAGAGTAACATGTAAATTCTCCCATGAATCATGTAATGTGTTAAGAAATAAAAGTGCTAAAACCTCATCTTCAAAATTAATACCCACTCCAGACAACTGATCAAAACATCCCTGATATTTACATAAATAATTATAAATAGATGTACCTTCTCTATACCCCAAATTCATCATTTGGTTGAGAAGAAACAATTTATTGTTTCCCGTCTTGGAAGCATAGGTAGTCTCGAGATTCTCCCACAATGTTCTGTCATGAGAGATATTAACAATGTGATTCATCACGTTGTCTTCGACCCATTGGCGAATGAATCCACAAACCATCTCATGATAGAATTCCCATTCTTCGTCTGACATCCTTTCTGGCTTCTGGGTACTAAACACTGGAAGATGCATTCTCTTAACAAAAAGCAGATCCTTCATTTTAAGTCACCACATATGATCATTGGTACCATTCAATAAAATCATCTGACTATAATTATCATCCATAATAAAATACAAAATAAAAACCAAACCCTATGATACTAGATGTTAGGAAAGATGGAAAGTGATGAACGTGCAAATAGCAAAAAGATGAAGGCGCAGCGGAGAGATCATTCCCTCAAACAGTGGATGCGTAGCGACAAAAATAGGTGTAGAAAATAAAATGGACACCAAAAATTTTTACGTGGAAAACCCAAAAGGGAAAAACCATGGGACATAGTCCGGAAATAGGGATCCAATAAAATAGGTAAGTAAACTATAGAGACTCCCCAAAAATTACAGGGATCCCAAAATCAATACTTAGAAAATTAGTGGATCAAAGTCGGAGTATAGATGCAGTCTAGATGAAGCCTGAAATGAAGAATGCAGCCTACTAAAGAAACCCAAATAGATCTGGCCTTGAAAGCAGAAGGGTGATGTCTGAACAAAAGTGCAGATGAAAAACACCGGGATCAGATCAAAAACACCGCAGATGAAAGCCGATCAAATCAATGTAGTTCCACCAGTTGCAGAACTGAAAACGACTCCTTGAAAACGCAACTGCACTGCCTCCAACCACTGCTGAGAGAGGAGCCACACATCTCATATAAATATAAGATGATATCTCATGTATCTCCTAAATGATATCTCATATCTGATTAACGATATTAAATATGTCTCATCAAAGATATAAAATATATATTCTCAATGATATCAGATATATCTTTTCAACGATATAAAATATCTTTTTTAAATATATCAGATAAAAAAATATTTATCGGGGCCAGATGAGGAGGCAACCCAACAGTTCGGAGATGATACTATTTTATTCATGAATGCTACGAGCCGATCTTTATGAGGATTGAACAAAATTTTGGATGATTACTATCATTGGAGTGGACATGTAATCAATAATGACAAGAGTCACATTTATATTTCTAGAAGTTGTAATTCCAATTGGGTTGATTATGTGAGGAGAATTCGTATCATGAAATGAGGGACCTTTAATTTGGAATACCTAGGAGCACCCATTTCTCCTGGTCGGCTATGCATTCATGATTTTGACCATGTCCTAAGTATAATTAGTGATAGGGTGATAAACTGGAGAAACAGTTACCAGTCATTTGGGGGATGAATCATGCTGATCAACAACATCATGTTTTCCACACAAGTGCATTCTCTCTCGGTGGTTAAGTTAGAGAAATGTCTGATTAAAAAATTTTGTGGGATTTTGGATAGATTCATTTTGGATCCTCTTGGAGTCAGTAAGAGGAATTATATTTCAAGGGGAAAGATGGTGAGTATGGTTACTGAAGAAGGGATTAACATTCACAATTTGTAGGACACTCCCAACAGCATGCTTGAAAAGCTAGTGAGGAGTATTCTAGAAAGACATACCCTATAGTGGATGACTGTGCACAGGTATTTAGAGTGTCAAGAGGCAATAGAAGGGTGTATTTCTCCCCTCTAGGAAATGATTGAGCCTATGGTCTTGGTCCTTCTTCCTCATTCTCATTGGCTCATTGGGATAGGTGATGTTTCTTTTTGGAATCGAAATTTGGGGTGATTATTGGCATTCCTGGATGCCCGATCACCTACATTTCCTTTAGAGAGGCCAGTTGTTTCCCACCTTTTATTATAGTGGTCTTAGATAAGGATCATATTCCTTAGTTTGAATGCATTGAAATGAGTTCATATCAAGATAATTGCATCATCACCCACTCTCCCTCAGGTTCCATTACATCAAACGACATTTGGTGTATTAATAACAAGCATATCCATCCAGATACCTAGTATTAGGTCCTATGGGTTAAAATTATGCCCACTAAATTTAACTTTTTTACCTAGAAGATCAGGAAATGGGCAGTCCCAACAAACGAAAATATCATGTGATGTGGCATTATTCGTGTCATCATATGTGTGTGTCGAAAATTCCATCATGAGGAGAGTACTGATCATCTATTCATTGAATGTGAGTAGGCCTAGGAATTATGGAAGCTGTTAGGGGGTTTCGCGGCTGTCTCTTCTTCCATCATGGTGGATCACTCCTTCCTAGAGAAATGGTTCCAAGGGTCAGGTGTGCATGGCCCAGAGAGGCTGGTACACAATGTAGTCATTAATGTGGGATGCTAGTGCCTTTGGAAGGCGAAAAACAAAGTCATTAAAGAAATGAAACCCATTATGATACGCTCTATCTGTTTTTGGATGAAGAATCTTATTGGTGATTTTCCAAGGGTGGTGCTCAACTGAAAGGAGGCTCCCTCTCTTCTTCGGTTTAAGGTAATGTCCCACAATAGAACGTCGAATATCAGCAGTGCAAGGGGGAACTGGGTCATGTGGCGGCATCTAGTTAGGGTTTTGAAGCTCAATACTAGTGGCTTCTGTGCTCTAGGGGTCATGAGAGGATGGGGGGAGGGGGTGGGGGGTTTATTCGAGAGTTCGACGGTTCAGTCTACATGGATTTCACAGTCAGGCTGGGGAAGGGTACTTATATTTTTTCGGAGGCCATAGTGATGCTCACGGGGACCAAGCTTTGCAGTTTGATGGGCCTAGATATTCGTGACGATGAAAATAATTCCTTATTGGTTCATAACTCCCTTCTAGGTAATGGCGTGACTCCATGGGTGATCAGCTACAATATTTGTAGGTGTCAGATATTTCTCAACAACAACACTACGGTCAAACACACCTATCACGAGGGGAACAAGGTTGCAGATTACTTAGACTCCATGGACATTCCTTGGTCTAAATATGTTGTTTTTTATATTGTGGATAGCTTGATACCCGAAGGGGTGAACCTGATTAGGGGATATGCCATAGGGATTCATTATCTCAGATCTCCCTAGCTTGCCAGAGTAGAGCGGGTTTGTGCTCCTTTTTGTTGTTCTTGTCCTTTTCTTCATTAAATTAATAATTATAATATATTTGGTTAATATAGATACGCACAAATACACACACACACACACATTATATAGGTATATAAATACTTGTATATTTGTATTATAAATGAAATGGATATAATTTTTAATTTATAGAAGGATTATATATTGAGAAATAGATTTTTTATGTAAATATGATTAACTATTTATTTATAAAAATAAATTTTTATGTGTGAATATATAAAAAATATGTATATATTTTTGTATATTTAATTATAAAAAATAGTACATTATAAAAATGATAAAATATCAAAGTCATAATATCAATATTAATTCAATCCCTAGGAATAAATTGATTCCTTACTAATAAAGAAAAAAATACATCCTTAAAATATGATGAAATTCCATCGAATCATAAAAAATTTGGGTATCCCAACTAAAAACTCAGTTTTTGGGGCCTTAGGCCTTTTGGGACTCTAAAATGTGATAGAGGATTAGATCTATTGTTAAGGGCGTAGATCTTATCGTACGATTCAATTTGATATGTGGTAGTGCTCAAATATACATCTGGACCAAAAGTTATAAATGTTTGAAGTTTGAGTTCTATTTTCAAATTATTTAATATCTTTTATTAAATTTTTTATTTTTTGTATCTTCAAGTTGGTCTTAAAAGACTATTACTTGATAATTATTTTCAAATATTTTATTAATAGTATTTTTTAATTATTTTATAAGTCATTTTCACTGAATATCATGGATGTTAAGTGTAAATTTCTATTTATATGTATCTAAAACTTATATATATATATATATATATATTATATTTATATCAATATAAATATATTAGTATATTATTATATTATTTTTGATGAAATATAATTTTTTTTCAAATATATCACTTATCGGTACTAATAAAAAAAGCATTGATAATGAGGGACTGTTTAACAGGGATAAAAACACTTATAAAAGGGTACTTTTAACAGGGCTTTTTTCAGCACTGTTAAAAGTTCCTTTTAGCAACGCTTTGTTTAGTGTTGTTAAAGGATGATGCTGTGGAAACCCATTTTTGTGGTAATGTGATGAATTCTTGATGCATATGTTTGATACCAAGTGATCTTTATCAAACATATATAAAGACGAAGATGATGTGTCACCTTTTTCGGTATATGGTATGCAAGTTTACATTACTTCTTCATTTCATTTTATATGCAGGTTTCTTATTTCTTGTATAGAGATCGTGGAAATGAGGTTTTAAATCACATTGGGATGTTCTAATAATACTTATTAGATTCTATGAAAACCCTTAGTGACTTTCCTTGACTAAGAAACATATCCAGTTAGAATACACACACTATTTTTTCTTTAGAAATTTTAAATTTTAATTTTCATCCTCAAAAATTACCTCGTAGAAAAAATGATTTTTCATGTGTCATTATAGATTCCTTGATATATCTCATAAATTCATGTTTTAAATGACATAATTCAATGAAAAAAGTGAATTAAGATAGCCACTAAATGTTTTAACTATTTTATAAACCTTAGGAATGTTAATAAATGTTGTTACAAAATTTTGGAAATTTTATCAATTGAAATAAGGTGCAAAAAGGTTTCGTGGTACATTATCCAAAGTAGTTGGAACAGAATAGTGAATGAAAATTAGTATTTTTTTAATTCCCTTTTTAGTGTTCATTTTGTCGAATTATAATTTTAATGTTATGAATATTGAGAAGAAAATATGAGACAATGTAAATTTTTCATTGGTTAATGAGTTAAGGAAATCAAATGATCGTCTTCGTGCTGACACAGACATGGAATCAATGAATACAAATCATGGTATATGTAAAAATGAGAATGTGGAGTACCCTGCAACAATTTTTGAAATGAAAAATCTAGTAAAATAAATCTTCCTTTCACTTGAGAAAATCTTCTATCTAATATGGAACATCCGGAATGAATATCATATCGATCACAAAATGAAATATATAATTGTTTTGAAAAAATATTATTTGAGAAAACATTAACATATATGGGACTAATTATTTACCATAGACATAATTCCTTCCTAGATAAGTTGACACGCATGTTCATCAATTTTTATCAAGGATTGGATTTAATTCCATCTCAGATAATTCATCCCTTAGAAGGTTTTTTTCGACATATTACAAAGTCATCCAAAATTATCATGGTGTACACATTTAATCCGAATAGATTTAAAATATATCCAAGAAAACTAAATATTATATATTTATATATACCAAACATTATTTTCAGGGGTGATTGTGGTGGGAGAAATTTTAAATAATTAATAGGATTAAATAATCAAACCCCGATCCCCATAGGAGCATTTTTAACCCCCTCTCACTTGAGGTAGTTAAGGAAAACCTAGATGTGGAGAAGGAGAGGATGGGATCACGGGGTGGACGGATTTCTCCGACAACGGCATCAACGAACAGATTCTTATCTTCGATGCAGATAAAATTATGATGATTCAACATCAATATAGGGGTCATTATTTAAAATTTTACATGAACATGTCTGGTTAATCTCTTCGGACCCTGTTCTTGAGATACTCGTGTGTTCATGATGAAAAATTCAACAACAGAAATTAGATTTACATTCTCTCCATTCCCTTCTCTTTCTCACCAAACAGCCCCTCCAACACCACTCACACTCACTCGTGTCATTATCTGCCTAGTGAAAAATTATTTATAACCTATCATATCCACAGACTTGAAACTTAAAAATGTTTCAAGTTTGTGACTTGTATGGCCTATATAATATAAACTATAAGACCGATATGAATGAAATTTTAAAAACTTATTAAACATATAACTAGTAGTCCAAAATAAAAATAATTCCTTAAAAAAGCTTGGTGAAAAATAATGTATAACCAATCATATCCACCTACTTGAAACATAAATTCTTTTCAAGTACGAGACATTTCTGAACTATATAATGTAAAAAAATAAGACTAATATGAATGAAATTTTAAACATTTCTTAAAAATATAACAAGTAGTCCAAAATAAAAATAATTTCTTACAAATTCTCGGTGAAAAATTATTTATAACCTATCATATCCACATACTTGAATCTTAAAAATGTTTCAAGTATGTGACATTGTTGGCCAATATAATGTAAAATATAAGACATATATGAATGAAATTTTAAACATTTTTTAAAAATATAACAAGTAGTCCAAAATAAAAATAAGCTCTTAAAAAATCTTGGTAAAAAATTATTTATAACCTATCATATCCACCTACTTGAAACATAAAAATTTTTCAAGTACATGGATTTTCTGGCCTATATAATGTAAATTATAAGACAGATATGAATTAAATTTTAAAAATTTCTTAAACATATAAAAAGTACTCAAAAATAAAAATCATTTCATAAAAAATCTTGATGAAAATTTATTTATAACCCATCAAATATACCTACTTGAAACATAAAAATGTTTCAAGTACATGACGTCATTAGCCTATATAATATACACTATAAGATCGATATGAATGATGTTTTAAACATATTACTAGTAGTCCAAAATAAAAATAACTTCTTAAAAATTAATGGTGAAAAATTATTTATAACCTTTCAAATCCAACTATATGAAAGTTAAAAATGTTTCAAGTACGTGACTTTTCTGGCCTATATAATATAATCTATAAGACCGATATAAATGAAATTTTAAGGATTTTTGAAAAATATAACTAGTAGTAAAAAATAAAAATAACTTCTTAGAAAATCTTGGTGAAAAGTTATTTATAACCTTTGAAATCCTCCAACATGAATATTAAAAATGTTTCAAGTGAGTGAATTCGCTGACCTATATAATAAAACCTATAAGACTGATATGAATGACATTTGAAACATTTCATAAATTGGAACTCAATTGACCCCCCCAATTGATATTCCACTCTGACCAACAAGTAATTATAATATTTCGATTTCAGTATATATAAATCATGTAAACAATAATTTACAATCAATGCCTATGTCTGTGGCAAGGAGATTTCGTCCCACATGGTGGTATACGAATAGTACGTGAGCGTCGAGTGGACAATAGATTCTGATGACCTAGACAAGGCTAATCCTCGGGCACTGGAGAATCGACTGGCGCATCCTCCATCTATGTGTTAATGGGAGGAGCTATCAACTGCATCTTGTACTGGCATCCAGATCCTTCTCCAACTAGGGTGGTAGAAGGACATTCCTCTATACCAGTAGGGAACCAAGCCTACAATGGTCGTATTCCCCAATATGACAATGATGGATCAGGAATCCAAGTCTTTGATGGATCCCAATGTGGCGAAGGATCCGGAACCCAAGATGGAGAGAACTGCGGATATCCTATCAGGAAATACGGATCACATGCCACCTGAGGCACATCCTGAATCCGATGATCCTTGAATATTAGAGGGATGACCTCTACCTATGGAACATGTGAGGCCTCACGTGCAGCACAATGCTGCCTACATCTCTGTGGTCGTGGCTCCTCAGCCCCAGCAGCAGCTTCAGGATGTTCCTCTGGGGCAGGAACCTCCTCTCTCTCAGCCAGACACATGAAGATGCTCCTGAAAATTATACGAAAAGATGTCATCCCCTCCAGAGCTATATCATGGATGGCTTCCCGGTTAAATACCCCCTCCTCCACTTCATCACTCATGTGAACTAGCTGCTCTGTATGACTTCCGTGTAAGTAGATTAAAATTGTATTAGAAAATAATTCAATAAAAAAACTAATGGAAATTTATTGACATACCATCCACTTCATATCTATGATGGGTTGGGTATGATACAATATAAAGTTCAGTCTATACCATTGTTCATAGTCAACCTTCTCTGAAAGAGATAATTGATTCGTAGGAACACCATGAATACGAAACTCTACACATCTGTGCAAGCATTTGATAAAACTGGCATGTACTCGGGACCAGTCATCATCCTTCCTTCCTATCAGCTTTATCCCATAAAGTCGGTTTGTCTGTCTCGATGGTAATGGAATTGGCTGAGTATGGAAAAACTAGTGCATGAATCTTTCAGGATACTTCCACTCAATAATATGGATGTGAGTGATGGGCACTATAGCCATAGAATCCTCAAGACCAACAGTGTAGTATGCTGGAAACTGGTACATAATACTCCATTTTGGAAGCCATGAAATCTGAAATGACAAGTGATTTTGACAAAAAAAACACCAAACTAAAAACCAAAATTGATTCTATTATTAAATATTTTAGACAGTGATAGATTGTTTATACATACCTGATCAGGTAAGAGACAGTTCAATTGTAGCTAATATACAGCCAAATGCTATCTTGGAACCACATCAAAATTGTGTCACTGGCACCAACTATAAAATACACCAACGATAGTGAAAAATAATGAGAATTTTTTTTCAATAACTCATAGTAGAATCAGAAACACATTGAAATGAAATATCATAATAGAGTCCACGCGGTGCGTCATGAAGCACCTCCATCTCGACCAGCGGACCAACAAGGTTAGGGCGGAATGATGGGATGTGCTCCAATGCCCACATCTGAATAAGGATGACGCATCATCCGAGACCTGAATGGTCCATATGGTAGAGCCTTCATAATGATCTGTACATTTATGCCAAGCAGGATGATCCCCATCTATACGTCCAAGCATAATAAGAGTCCTCTAGTAGGGGTATATACATCATATGCATGTTCATCCCCGAGTTATCAGTACACATGGTCCTGCAAATAAGCCGTAAGATATATGCATGGGCATAACGCATGACAGTTTTCTCATCATCATCATCCTATAAATGTGGAATCTACGACTCCTACCAAGGCATAGATATGGATGATCCCTCTATAGCACTACGGTTAGACAAAATATCAACACCTAACAAGTGCTGAGCAAGGTCTGGCCAAGCTGCACGAGTGATTCCAATAACGGGTCTCCCCTGGAAAGGAAGACCGAGTAGCACTACCACATCCTCGAGGGTGATGGTCATCTCTCCTCAGGCAGGTGGAATGTGTGTGTCTCTGGTCTCCATCTCTCATCAAGGGTAGCATGTTGGTAATGATCTTCAAACGTGAAATCTGATACGACAATGCCATAGAAGCCAACACGGCGCAAGAAAGGTCTAATGTCATGTGGAGGCTCCCTATGATGAAAATGGTGCACTCAATGCAACATGACCAATCAATCTAGATGACCCTCTAACACAGCCTGTGAAATATGGGTTGGCTGCTGAGTGAGTAGTATGGAATCATCCATCTACATATAAACAAATGAAATGAGTTGTAATTCTAAATTGTAAATATAACATTGTGGATTAGATTAATATAATCTATGTCAATTATTAATGATGTTTTTGGAAATTATCTAATGGTATGTATTGAATAACTTATTATAATCATTATCAAACTTTAATTTCATTATAGAATAGTTTACTAAAATATCCTACATAATTTAACCAAAAACCATGGCAAAGGGAAGATGTTTTTGGCTTGGGGTTTAGGATAGAGGGTTTAGGGTTTCAAATTTTAATATTATGTTTTAGGAATCATATTTCTTAGTTAATAAAATTTACATTACAATATGGGTTAAGTGTTCTACTTTTGTATTTATGAGATAAATTATATTATCTCATATTTGAAGTTATTTCATGAAAGTAAGAATATTATTATGAAATATGTTCTATTATCAAAAATATTGGGTCTTGAATTTGGTTAGACATATTTTTGAGGAGCATTGTGATTAACTACTTATGGATTGGATGAATATAAATTGTTTCAATTAGTAATGATGTTTTTGGAATTTATCTAATTGTATGTATTCAATAAATTATGCTAATCTCTATGATACGATAATTTTGTTGTAGAATAGTTTACTAAAATTTCCTACATTATTTAACCAAAAACCATGGAAAATTGAAGATTTTTTAGGGTTGGGGTTTAGGTTGGAGGGTATAGGGTTTCAAATTCTAATATTAAGGTCTAGGAAACATGATTCTGGGTTAATAACAATTACTTTACAATATGCGTTAAGAGTTCTTCTATTGGATTTATGAAATAAATTCTATTATCATAGATTTAATGTTATTTCTTGAAAGCAAGAATATAATTGTGAAATATGTTCTATTATCTAAAATATGGGGTCTTGAATTTTTTTAGACATATTTTGGAGGAGCTTTATGATTAACTACTTATGGATTGGATTAATATAAACGGTGTCAATTAGTAATGATGTTTTTGGAATTTATCTAATTATATATATTCAATAACTTATGGTAATAATTATGATACCATAGCTTCATTATAGAAGAGTTTAATAAAATTTCCAACATAATTTTAACAAAAACCATGCCATAGAGAAGATGTATTTGGGTTTAGAAAACCGAGGAAAAAAGACTATATGACAAAATTTAGTTTACAATATAAGAATGTCACAATAAAGACAACACATCATTATGGATGAGACTGTGAACTCGAACCAACAACATTAGGGCATCGTTTCTGGTTATGACCTTCTTTATTACATATCGTGCATCGAAAAATCTATCCTTGTTCTTACGGGCAGTCCATATCATTACACATTCTATTGGCCTTCACTCTCTCCCATGAGGACGTAACTGATTCATGACAGGTATCAATATCGAATGGCCTTTGGGCATTGTGAAATAACAATACTCCCCAACAGGTGTCCATGGTGCAGCATAGCAATTAGAAATGGTATCCATCTGGTACACTAGATCAACATATTCTTCCCATGATATGTTCATAGAGGCACATGCTGAGATGATATATAGATAAGGAAACCTTAAGGCCTGAATGTTTCCACATTGGCATTGCCTTGTTTTTAGTAATACCACTATTTTTTCACCGATGTGATTTGTGATGGGGTCTAAATGCTCATGAACATCAAATCAGAAGTCTAATATTTGTAATAGACAAATGTGATAACCAGAAGCTTCTTCGATATTCTATTCAATATCTCATTGAAAGTGTATTCCATATCTTTTCCCCTGCTGTATTCCATCTGATGCTAGTTTTTGTCTATCCACATTGTACTCCACACATTGATATAATGTATAATGAACTAAAGAGGTTATAGGTAGCTTGAAAAGCCCTTTGAAGATACCTTCGATGCACTCCACAATGTTTTACATCATGTTTTTGTACCTCTTCCCCCCATTATATGACAATGTCCATTTCACTTTTGGAATCCTCATCATATAATTAAAAACTTCTTGATTAGCCTGGCTGATTTGTTCAGAAGGTTCTTAAAACTGCCATTGTTCTGACTCATATGCTATATAGAAGAGATGGTATTTCACATAAATTGATTTAATCTGTATGTTTAAATAGTAAAAAATAACAAATACAATGTGTACCAAGCCTTGTGATTTCCTTTTTCATTGGTTCGTTGTGAAATTTTTTATTCACATTGATAGTGATGTGTCTAATACCAAATCGATGATGTGAATTTGGGTATCTCCATGTATCAATATATGCTTTGATTGCCTCATTAATTTCCCGATGACGATTAGATATCAAACAAACACCCTGAATGATAGTGAAATTGTTGTTGATACATGCCATAAACCCACTCCATGATTCATAGATTTCTTTCTCTACAATGGAAAAGGCAAGCGGAACAGGTGAATGGTTTCCATCTTGGGTTTCCACAATAAAATATATACCCTTGTATTTTCCATACAGAAATGATCCATCAATCTGAATAAACTATTTGCAGAAACGAAATGCAAAGATACATGGATGTAATTCCCAGAACAACCGATGAATTAAACATGAGATAGATCAAGTATGTTATCATGAGACACATGCCTGTTTGTATCCAGATGGATGGAAACATGGTTATGATGCCTTAGTATGTCTAGAAATTTCGGTAACACCCTATATGATTCATCCCAATCACCATAGACCATCACAATTGCCTTTTGTTTCGCTATCCATGCCTTATTATAGGAAATCTTATAACCAAATGTCTGTTGAATCCTCTCATGCACAAGGGCAATCAGAACATCTTGACATGTCCTAATCTGATCAACAACAATAGATGATAGAAATTTTACATCCAATGAGGTATGATCTTATGTAAGGCTTGGATAAGTGAAAGTATGAGCCGCCTCAATCATCGATATTCTCCAACCTCCATATGTAATGTTCGGAATCTCCCTCCAGAAAAATATACAATCATCCCCATTCTTCTTAAACCGTATAACATATTTACTATGGAATGATTCGTGAACTACATAGTTGAAATGTCTCTCAATATGAAATCTATTTAGCGTACTTTTTAAGTCATCTTTACTAGGAATATTTATTCTAATATATAAGGTTTTGTCCACCTCACTAAACCTATCTGGTAAAACTCTAGGGAACATAGATGCCGGTGTGAGAACAGTATTGTCAAATGCTGGCATGTGTTTTATTGCTTCTGAACAAGATGAAAAGAGTGGTAGATGGTTTATTGTAGGTTGAGTTTGATGTACAAGAAATTATTTTCTCAAAACCTCCACCCTAACTTATGTTTGTCCATCCTCATCGTCACTTTTGTCACCATCTGATCCATAATTATGAAACACCTCATCAGAAGTCGGATTGACATGTATACCCAGAAGATCATCTAGGTTTTCCTCTTCTACTGCATCATTTGGAATAGGCTCAATTTCATGGTGTGGACTATCATCAACCACTCTTGTAAATCTACATCTTCGTACAACAGGACGTTGTTGTTGTATAGAAGAAACATCAACATATAACTCCATCATGGTACCGTATAACCGTTGAGAAAAAAAATTAATTACTTGGACCCACTACGCATCAACAACCTATGGACAATCTAGATGCCATAGTTTAGTCGGAAATTGCAATTGTCTATAGCACATAGACATGATCTCTTGATTGGTTCCTAGATTTAAGGAACCATGAATTCTCTCTTGAAGCTCACTTATTGTTACACAATCAGTTGTACTAACCCCCATATTGGTTGTGTACTATAATAAGCTCTTTGCTCAGTTTCAATAACCTCTCTATAGCAGTACACATAGGAAAACATGACTCTCTACATCAAAAATGTTTCTTTCTTCAAAATTATGACAGTGTAGCAAATATTAACAATGATGTTTGGCTATATGATATTTATTAGAATTTAATTTTAGTTCACATTTCTATACACAAAATTGTGCTACTGATGTTTGACCATATGATATTTATTAGAATGGAATTTTATGGCACCTTTTTATTTAACATGTTTGTTCTTATTCATTTCACTTTATATGTTCATCAGTATCATTACCTAATCGTTATATATATCCATGTTTTAATCCTATTTTATTTATTAATTATTCTATAATTAATTATGTCTAATAATAACTATTATTTCTAAACAATATAATATTTACATTTTAAAACATTTTCTTCTCCATTTCATTTTAAATAATTATAATCATCATTTTAAACTAAGTTTTATTAATATCTTTTTTAACAAATCAATCATTATTTAATAACTATTTTATCATTATTAAGTTATTCTTTAATTATTTATTCTTTAATACTTAATCATATTTTATTCATTAGATAATTATAATTAACTAATAATAACATTAATTTGTTAATTCTTTTGTCCTTATTTCATTCTATAAAATCATATTTATCATTTTATCATTGATAAATATACTAATTTGTTTTTTATTTTCTTGGATATTTTAGTAGATTATAAATAAAAAATGAATCATCTTAAGAATATCCTCTAGTAGTGTCAAACCAGGATTCAGTAAGGCCCGTTATCGTGCACTAGTTCCTGTTCAAGTCTAGCTCAAAGAGGTGTTTTTGGGTTTTACCCCTATGTACATTTGTGCCTGAGCCACATCCACTTGTTTGAATCCAGACATGAATTTAATTGCTTAGATAACCACATATTCTTTAAGCTACAAAATTTCAATATACTTATTCCTAAGATAATATATGCTTAATCAATACTACTAACAATAATTATTTCAAACTATATATAACTAATTACAGAAACTAAATAACCAAATATTTAGAACTACTTAAACTACTTAAAATGAAATATTGAAAACTAAAAATAATTAAATTAAATAATTAAAAACATTAAATTAAATAAAGAAACATACCTCTAAATGATGCTTCGTAAAAATCCATACATCAAATGAATTTTTTAGAGAGAGATAGAGAGGATTCAAGAGAGATTAAAGAAAGGATCAACTAAGGAGGGGGGAACCCTTTTATAGGGAGTTCAGGCCAATACAGCATCACTGATGCCACCTTTGTAGCATATTTTTAAATAAAAAATTTAACCTAATCTCTTTTTCAGATTTTACTAACGCATATAAAAAATCACCCTGGTTAATGTTTTTAAAAATATGCTAGAAAACCGGCTGGTACGAGGTCACCTTTCGGTCCAATCCGAATACGACACCATGGATACCGCCTTTATACTAAAAAAATATTTATATATATTATTATATTTATAATGTAATATATATGTATATTTTGATGTTTATATTATGTTTTTTTATGTTTAAAATTTTGTCAATAAAATTGAAAGGTGAAAATATTATGTTCTTAAGAAATAGTTTTTGTGACTCTCAAATTTGAGACATTTCTAATAACTAAATATGAGTTATTATTGACCTTAAAATTAATATAAATATAATTTGGTGAAAATGAGTTTTTAACAAAAATATGGTAATTGAAGTTAAACAAAATAGATATAAAGAAATCCTAGTGATTAAAAGGATTAAATAATAATAAGGCCTTGGATTCAATGAAAACGTTTCATCTGGATCATACTTGATACATGGTTTATTCATTTGTGGAACGTGGCATTCACTAGTTCATCTAATTCATTTTCCACTACCTATTTGTCTAGATTATTGATTATGCCATAGCCATTCTCCAAATTTTTTATGCGATGAATTGATCATTTTTTTCTTTGGATTCTCCTCGACATTCCTTCTTTTCTCTCTTACTTATGAGTAACCCTAGTGTGATATTAGAGAACCTTGGTTTTCATCCACGTAACTACTTTTCAATGACATCCATGGGAAATCCTATCACTGCTCCATCATCTTAAATGTGATATCATACCGGTGTACATTGCTGATGGAGATCTAGATCTCGTCATCATAATGTATTCATTGACATGCATTCATTAGATCCATAACTAGTTGTCACCAAGGAGCATGAACGTGAAAATGTTATGTTTTTAAGAAATAGATTTTGTAGCTCTCAAATTTTATACATTTTTAATAACTAAATACATGTTTTAGTTGATCTTCAATTTGATATAAATATCATTGAGTGAAAATGATTCTTTAAAAGCGAAATGGTCATGGAAGAGAAAATGGGTCTTTATCAGGGTTCAATATCTAGGGTTATTTTTGATATACCATGTTCCATCTTCATCAATATTTTATTAAAAATTAAATTTTAGTATTTTTTTAAACCATTACAATGCAATTTATAATAATTTTTTACATTCATTTCATTTTCATTTATTTATTTTAATTATGAAACTCATTTTATTTTCAACATCTTTTAGATGTTTAGGATATCTTTTAAATTTCATTTATATTGTTTTTATACTGTATATTTTATAATCTTTTAAAGTTAGAAACTTGAAATTTAATAATTATTCCTATGTTTCAAAAAGTCAACCTTGAAATCTCTAAAATATAAATTGTGCCTAACATATAAATGAAAGATGAAATACAAGACAAACATGTAAAAAGGGTCATTAGTAAGAAAAATTCCTTCATTTCAATAGACATAAAACATATACATGAAAGAGAACAATCAATGTCAATGTTTATGTCTATGTCTATGGGGAGGAGATTTCAACTCTCACAGTGTTCTGTGAATAGTACGCCTATGTTGAGTTCACTGAGCTCTGTGATGAGATGGAGTAAAATGACCTGGAGATGACTAATCCTTAGGCACTAGAACATTGAATGTCGCATGCTCCACCTGTGTATCTGTGGGAGGAGGTGTTAACTACATGTTGTACTATGCTCCCGATACTTCTCCCACTAGGGTAGTTGAAGGACATGCCATCATTTCCATGGAGAACCAAGGTTGTGATGGATCTGGACCCGAAGATGGAGAGAACTGTAGATATCCTATCAAGAAAGATAGATCCCATGCCGCCTAATGCACATCCTCAATCGTCTTAGGCTGAAATATTGGAGGGTCAACCTTTGCCTATGGAATAGGTGAGGCCTCACGTGCAACACGACGTTGTCTACGATGTCGTCTCCATGGATCCTCACCACAACTAGTTAGTGGATGATGTTCCTTCAGGGTAGAAACCTCCTCTCTCTGGGCTAGACTTTTGAATATTCTCTTGGAAGGTGCACGATAATATGACCTTATATCCAATGCTTCAGCGTGGACCGCTGCCCGGCTAAAGACCCACTCTTCCTCTTCATCCCTCAGGAAAACAAGATTCTCTAAGTGAGTATCCTGTAAAAATATTCAAAATGAATTAAAAAATAGTTCAATAAATGAAATAATAGAAATTTATTGAATTACAATATTATGAAGCTCATTGTCATGTTGGGTAAGATGTAATATAGACCTTATTTTATATCATGACTCATACTTTTCCTTCTCTGAAAGAAAGAATCGCATTGTAGCTACACCATGGATATGAAACTCTACATGTATGCCCCATCGGTAGAGATAGTTGTTATGTACATGGCGTCAGTCCTCATCTTTCCTCCATATTAGCTTCATGCCATAAAGCTCCTCTATCTGGCTCGGCGGCAATAAAATTGGCTAAACACAACAAAACGGCCGCATGACACTATCAGGCTGCTGCCACTCAATAATATGCAAGTCAATGAGGGGCACTACAACCATAACATAATCATGTCCAGAAGTGCAGTATGGTGGCAACTATTCCAATATAGTCCAGTATGGCATCCATGTATTATGAAATGACATGTGATATTTGTCAAAAAAATTCATTATTAAAAACTAAAATTGACGCTATTATTAAATTTTTTATATAGTAATGGATTTGATATACATACATGTTCAGGTAAGAGACAGTCCAAATTGAGGTGATATGCACCCAAATGGTGTGTCAGAACCATGATGAAATTTTTTCCATGACACCACCTGTAAAATACAAAAATCAAAACTGAAAAATAAAAAAAAATTAAATTCAATAACTCATAGTTTCCTCATAAATCAAAAGAGATGAGTGATCATATTAGTGTCTGCACAGAGATTCATGAAATATCCCTATAGGTATTGGTGGACCAGCAAGCTCAGGGAAGAATGAGGGGATGCACTCCCATGCCCACATCTAAAGAAGGATGACGCATCCCCCGAGATCTATGCAGTCTCTGCGAGATACCCTGCATAATGATCTGTATGTGTATTCCAAGAAGGATGATCCACGTATATATGTCCTGACCCAATCAAAGTCCTCATGTAGGGATAGATATATCATGTGCATGTGCACCCCAAAGTAATTAGTAAACATGGTTCCTCTAATGAGCTGTAATATATATGCATGAGCATAACACATGACCGTCTGGTCGTCAGCATCATCAGGTAAATGTGTAATCTGATCCTCCATCCAGGACATAGATATCGAACATCCATCTATAGACCTATGGTTAACCAAAATTTCTACACCTAAAAATTTCTGAGCAAAGTCAGGCCATGATATATGGGTGGGTCCAATAATGGATTCCCCCTAGATAGAAATACAGAGAAGCATTGTCATATCCTCGAGGGTGATGATCATATCTCCCATAGGATGGTAGAATGTGTGCTTCTCTGGATAAATTGATTATGCTTTAATGTCACCTCAATTGCACTTGTCATATTTCTTTTAATGTGAGTATGAAATGTTTATTGTTATTTGAAAGTAAATGTATTTTTTGAAGTCATACATTTATAAAAAATGAAGAATCATATTCACAGATGCACATGTTGTGATGTCATGGTTAATTTCCCATTAATTATTTCTTGAAGTTCACTGAGTGTTACAAAATCAGCTATACTAAAATGTTTTAATTATCTCTCCAGATCAGTACATATAGGTAAAAGATGACTCTCTATGTCAAAAATGTTTTCTGATCATGATTCTGATAATATAACTAATATTATCAAATACGGTTGATCATATAATATTTATTATACTAGAATTTTAAAATGTCTTTTTATAACCTAATGTATGATAATATTGTTTCATTATATAAAATTTTATTATAATATCAGCCAAAAATGTTTTGGAAAATGAAGTTAAAAAAGAAGAGATAACACCATATAATTTACAGTTTGAGAATAACATATTGGAGACAATACATCATTATGGATGAGAGTGTGAACTCGACCCAACATTGTTAGGGATTAGTTTTTGGTTATGACCTTCTTAATGACATATGGTTCATCTAAAAATTATCCCATGTTCTTGTGGCCATTCGATCTCATTTCGCATCCTATTGGCCTTTGGTCTCTCATGGTTACGCAACCGATTTATGTTAGGTATCACTATCTACTAGCCTTTGGGCATAGGGAAATAATGAAACTCCCTAATAGGAATCCATGGTGTTGTGTAATATTTTACAATGTTGTACATCCAGTACACTATATCAATATATGCATTCCATGACATTTTCACATAGGCACATGCTATGATGACATGTATGCATGGAAACCATAAGGCCTTAAATTTTCCACATTGTTATTACCTTGCTTCTAGTAATACCACCATTTTTTCACCGAGGTTATTTTTGATGGGGTCTGAACACTCTTTAAATTCAAATCGAGAGTCTTATCAGTGAAAAATTATGACATGATACCAATAATATTCTTCAATGACCTTTTCAATATCTCATTGAAAGTGCCTTTAATACCTTAGACCATGCTGAATTCTGTTTGAAGATAGTTTTTCTCTATCAAAAAAGTACTTCATACAACGATATAATGTCTCTTGAACTAGGGTTTTTATAGGTAACATGAAAATACCCTTGAAGACACCACTTATGCACTAAAAAATATTTTTGGTAATGTGTCTATACCACTTACCCCAATTATATTCCAATGTCCATTTTTCTATTAGAATCTGCATGATATAATCATTCACATCTTGATTATCCTTTCATATTTGTTCAAAATGTTCTTCAAACATCCATTTATCGGGCTCATATTCTACACATAAGTGATCATAGTTCACATAATTTGTTTTTATCTTTATGTTGAAATAATAACAAATAACAAATACATTGCATACATATCCTTGTGATTTCCTTCTTCATTGGTCCGTTGTGAAATGTTTTCCTCACATTTCTAGCATTGTGTATAATGTAGAATTGATGCTATGCATTTGGGGTCTCTATGTATCAGGGTCCGCATTGATTTCCTCATTGATTTCCAAATTCCAATCATATATCAAATAGACACCTAGAATGTGGGTGAAATGGTTATTGATAAATTCCAAAAACCAACTCCATGACCCATAGTTTTCCTTCTCCAAAATGGAAAAGGAAAGCGAAAGAGGTGAATGGTTTCCATCTTGGGTCACCATAATAAGAAATACACCCTTGTATTTTCCGTATAAAAACATTCCATCAATCTGAATGAATGGTTTTCTGAAATGAAATATAGAGATACAGGGGGTGAATGTCGTGAACAAAAGATTAAATCGAACATTAGATGGATCAAGTTGGTTTCCTTGAGACACATGTTAATTTTTATCAATATAGAAGACAACATGGTTATGGTGCCTTAGAATGGCTAGAAATTTTGGAAACACTAAATACAAGTAATCCCAATCACTATAGACCTTCAAAATTTCCTTCTATTTTTCCATCAAAGCTTTATTATAGGAAATATTTTAACCAAATTTTGTTTTATACTGTATTTTAAAATGTAAATAAGAACATCTTGGCATGTCCTAATCATATCATTGAAATTGTATGACACAAATTCAACATCCAATGAGGTATTATCTTATGTCAGACTTCGCTGACTGCAAGTATGAGCTACCTCAATCCTCAAGATTATCCAACCTCCAAATGAAATATCCATAATCACCCTCAAGTAGAATATACAATCATCCTCATACTTCTTACATCATATGAGCTATTTATTACGGCTGTATTCCAGAACTATATATCTATAATTCCTCTCAATGTGAAATATCTTTACCATATTTTTTAATGCATATTTACATGGAAAATTCTTCCCAACATATAAGTTTTTTTCAACCTCACTAAACCTATCTGCTACAACTATAGGAAACATAGTTTTGGGTGTGAGAAAACTGAAGTTGAATTCAGCCACACGTGTCATTGATTCTAAATAAGATGCAAAGAGTGCTGGATGATTTATTGCTGGTCGAGGCTGCTATATAACTATTGAATTTGTAAAAACTTCCTCCCCAACTTCTACTCTGCACTCCTCATCAGCACTATTATCACCATTTGTTCCATAATTAAGAAAATTCTCATCGGATGTCAGATTTTCATATATATCCTAGAGATCGTCTAGGTTGTCATCTTCTAAATCCTTTGGAATATGATCAATTTCATGGGTCAGACAAACATCATCCACTCTTGTAAGTCTATGTCATTGTACAACTGGACGTTGTTGTTGTAAAGTAGAAACATCAACCTATAACTCCATCATGGTACTATCTGACCATTGAGAAAATAAATTTATTTCTTGGACCCACTACGCATCAGAAACTAATGGTCAAGCAAGATGCCACAATGTTGTCGGGAATGGAAAATATCTTTAGCTCATAGACATGATCTGAGGATCGGGTCCAAAATTTAAGTAACCATGAATTCTATCTTGAAGGTCACTTAGTGTTACATAATCATCTATACTAAAAACGTTTTTTGGTTTTGTACTATAGGAAGCTCCTTGATCAGTTTGAATAACATCCCCATAGCAGTACACACATGCAAACATGACTCTCTACGTCAAAAATGCTTTTTGATAAAGATTATGATAGGGTAACAAATAATGAAAATGATGGTATAGCATATAAAATTTATTACAATGAAATTTTAGGATGCCTTTTTATACCCTAAAATATGATAGTAATGTTTCATTATATAAAATTTTATTGGAATATAAGTTATAGAATGTTTTGTAAATCAAGTTAGAAAATAAGACAATAGTAATTTAGTTTATTTATCATTGATAAGATGATAATTATGATAATATAAAGTGAAATGGAGAAGAAAAATACATTAAAATACAAATTAATGCTTTACGACATTCAAGAAATGCCATGACATTTTTCAATAGAACGTGGTTTAGATGAGATGAGAATCACATTAAATTTGAGGTAAAATCCAACTTATTTCCAGTTGGTATATTGATAAGATATTCTAAAGGTGTGTACATAACTTTGTAATTTTGAAAATCTTTTGAGCTTCTAATAACATATCTTATATTTAATCATAGATGTCATTAGAAGGTTGAAAGATTTCCAAAATTCCAAAGTTAAGTACACACCTTTAGACGATATTATCAAGCTACCAATTAAAAATAACCTTGATTTTACCTCATGTACAAAGTGAGGATCATCTCATCCAAACCGCATTCTATTGAAAATTTTCAAGGAATTTTTTCTATGTTGTAAACCATTCATGTGTTATTTAATGTGTTTGTTCTTATCCATTGCACTTTATATGATCATTGTTTTTATTTTATAAATGATAAATATTATTAGCTAATAATTATATATATTCCTTTTTAATCCTAATTTATTCATTAATTAATCTATACTTGATCATTACTAATAATAACTATTATTTATAAACTATATAATCTAGATGATACTAAAATTTTAGAACATCTTCTTATATACTAAACTATGATACTAATGTTTCCTAGGATAGTTTAAACTAGTTAGTCATTCATTAATCACTAGTTAATCGTTATTTAATCAGTCTATAATCATTCCTTATTCAATAATTAATTATATGATTTTCATAAGTTAATGATTATTAGCTAATCATTGCATTTTTTCATTTGTTAATTCTAATTTATTCATTAATTAATCTATACTTAATCATTATTGATAATAACTATTCATTTGTTGGTTGTGTACTATATGAAGCTCCTTGCTCAGTTTGAATAACCTCCCCATAGTAGTATACATAGGGAAACATGACTTTCTACTTTAAGAATATTTTGTGATCAAGATTCTGATAGTCTAACTAATATTTAGAATGATGGTTGATCATTCTTTAATCACTAGTTAATTATTACTAAGTTATTATTAATTAATCATTATTTAATCACACTTTAATCAATCAATATTTAATCATTAATAATATGATATTAATTAGTTATTTATAATTAAATAATCATATGTATTCATTTTTTAATCCTATTTTATTCATTAATTAATCTATAATTATTCATTACTAATAATAACAATTATTTCGAAACAATATATAAATCATTAAACTATATAACAAATAACATTTTTAAAACTAACTAAAAAGAATTAAATTATTAATAATATATTTCATTCTTTAATGTTTTTTACTAATCCATTTTATTTTATATGAACATAATTATCATTTTATCGTTGATAAATATACTAATTTTATGTTTTATTTTCATAGTTATTTTAGTAGTTTGTAAAGAAAATATGAATCATCTAAAGCATATCCCTTAGGAGTGTCAAACCAGGAGTGCCGTAAGGCCTGTTTTCATGCACTAGTTCTCGTTTGCGTCAAGCTCAAAGTGGTATTTTTTGGGTATTACCCTTAGGTACATCTATTCCAGAGCCACAGTCTCTTGTTTGCATTGAGACAATGATTTGATTGCTTATATAGCTATATAATCTTTATGCTACAAAAATTTTAGAACATTTAATCCTACGTTATTTTATAGTTAATTTATGCTTAATTATTACTAATAATAACTATTATTTCAATCAATATATAGCTAAATAATCTACTTAATAAAAAAAATATTTATAACTAACTAAACTACATAAAAAATGACATATTTAGAACTAAAAATAATTCAATTAAATAAATATATAAATTAAAAATAAATAAAAACACATCTAAATGATTCTTCTCATAAAAACTGGGACTTCTTTTAGACCACAGAATCCACCGAATGCAAAAAAGGCATTTTTAAGAGAAGCGAGGAGTGGAATGAAAAGAGATGGGGGAAAATGGAAGTAAAGAGAATGGGGGTGCCCTTTTATAGGGCATTGAGGAAAAGGCGACAACGGGGGTGCCGCCTTTTCCATCTGATCAATCCGGGCCAAAAGTTGTTGGAGGGAGGTGGCATCCCCACTACCACCTTTGGACATAAACCGAAAGGCGGTAGCGCGCATGCTTCCTTTCAAACATATTTTTTTTTAAAAAAACATGAACATATTTAATTTTTTTTCAAAAGAGTATTAAAAAACTCCACTTAGGAACGATTTTGGCTTCAAATTAGAGTAAATTTAGTAGAATGAATATAAAAAAATCTAACATGACCATTCTGTATATATCTTTCCCACAACGAGTGAAAAATTTCAAAAAATAAACCAAACATATAATATGAAAAGTGATAAATAGCACGAGAACCAAAAACCTCATTCACCACCCCAGTCTCCAACTCATGCAATGTACTAAATGTCACTATCATAAGATCAATACACCTCAAACTGTAGAAATTTGTAAAACCCTATGTGGTCAATGTAAATCGTTTAAATAAAAACATGTTGGACATTATTGGAAAGAAATAGAAGGTCCTATGAAATCATGTAAAAGACACAACTAGATGAATTTAATAAAATAATTACCAATATCAATAAATCAATTCTCAGCGAGTGGTCCAAAGGAGAAATGAGAACATACAACTGAGATAAAATAGGTGTCAGGATATAACCACTCAGTAGGCTACCACAACACCCCGAATCTATGGGAACCTATTATTAAGACAATTTATTAAATTTTATCTTGAATATAAATTATAAATTAGGTTTTTCACATGCTTAATAATACCAAACCACAAGCACACTTTCCAACAACTACCCTTTAGGGATGTATAAACATTTCAAATTAAAATCATTAAATCAAGGAAAACAAACTAAAACACCCCCTTTCAAACATCTCATGAAAATCCCAATTTCATAAATCATATCAAGGAAAAATCATTACGTTAAATCTCATTTAGAAATAAATAAAACATATTCCTTTCCAAATCATAAATTAAAACCATTTTAAAACAATTCATTTGACGTAATCCAAACACAGGCAAGATTATGCATAAACCATACAAGGGAACCCAAATATCGATGAAATACAAACAAGCAATGGTGCCCATATAATGAATAATTCTAGGGGAATACAATCGATTCATAAAACCAAATACCCTAAAATGTCCCAAAGGACCCAAAAAAATCGTCCCTAGGCTCTAGTGATAATAGAATTAAACTATAAATAAGGAACCTAGGATGACACTACTGAACCTATCAACATCACTGGGAGTCGTGCTGAACTACTTATGATAACGTCCCTAGAATGCATTTGTCCCTGAGAATGAGGGTATTATGGTCTATTGGACACACTCACCTCTGGGACTAAGAATAATGTGTCCCTAGGTTTCCATTCACACTAGAAAAAATAAAAAAAATTACTATAATGGGGGCCCACCACTCCATCTGACTTAGCCATCCCGTTATGGATAGGTTTCACTTCCTTAGGCAACACACTATCACACTAGGGTTTTCCATTTCACAGGTCACAATCTATGAACCAAAGACTCCCATGAAAAGTAAATAAATGAGTTGAGTAATCAGTAATCACATGAATAATATATATAACCATTTAAAAATCACACGCACCTCACTTCCCACTCCATCACAAGTAATATCCCCAAACAAAAATCCAGGTAAAGTCATCACAACATGAATTCCAATAAAAAGCTTCCCCCACTGGGTCGCAATCCATAACTGAAAAAATAATCAAATGAGGATCAAATAGGATTTCACACATTTATAAAACCATTTTAAAGTGCCAAATGGGTCTTTAAAAAACACCACTCGGAAGGTCGATCCACACACACAATTCTTAAATCCATTTGAAATCTCATATAAAATACAACATTAAAACCAATATTTCAAAACCCGATGAAAGTATTATTGAAATCATTTTTCCCAAAATCACATTGGGAATCCCATTTGGAATTTCACATTCCAAAAATCTTTTGAAAACCAAGTTAACACTCTAAGCTTTGAAATCAGTTTGGAAATCCCAATCTTTGCATGAATGCCCCTTTTAAAATAAGTCACACCATTTTTCCAAAATGGAACAGGCATTAGACATGCTTTCAAAATATTTAAATCTCTTTTTATAATAATAAACGAGCATTTGAAGAACACTTGGTATGCGACCAAAGTCCACACCAAGTCATTAAACCATTTGAAATCCAACCAAAAACAATCAAGGCATGCATAGAATTTTAAATTCTAGAAACAAATTTAAAACCATTTTATACAATTTAATATATTCATACATGAATTTGAGAAAGCACAAAGCATGTAACCTAAAAACATTCCAAGATCCAAAGGAAATAAAAATTAATTTCAATCATTCAATGACTTATAATAGGATTATAAGATTATAAAATGGAATTTAAAAGGATGTAAGATATTTATATCATTTAATACAAGGGGTCCAAAAGAGACACCAACATCAAATCAGCGGTGGGTGAGAAAAAATGTGTCACCTTTGATGGATGATACCCAACCATGTAAAAAGATTACCCCAAAGACCCATCAAACACCATAAAAATGAAATAACAAAAAAAATAAGGTCAAACACCTTGGAATAGGGTTCAACCAAATGAGAGGAATGATGGGTTGAAGAAAAATCACTAGAAAAAGGCAAGGAGTAGAAGAGACCCTACATTCATGATTCAAACAAGAATCCACATGCAAATAAGAGCATACATGAGAAAAGAGGAGGCCACAATGGCAGTTCTTGCACATGTAGCGGGGTTCATCCTGACGGTGTTGCGCAAGAGTAAGGGATAGGATAGAGGAGAAGGGATTGACCATGGGTGTAAAGAATTGGATTTTTTGGATATTTTTTTTAATTATTTTAGAAAATTATGAGACCATGTGTTATGATAGTGTGTGATTCCGAGACCCGGTGTGCCTGGAATGATTCTTTGAAAAAATGTTATGTTTTAATAGCATGTGTGCTTGACTTTTCTGAAAAATTACAATAAATCATAAATTGGTTCCCAAATAAGAGATATTAGGGAACCAATGATCTCAGAGTAGTGGCTTTACCCTAGGTGAAACATAAATTTAGTCGGTGCAAGTCTTCTGTGGAAAAACCCAAAAAGATCGTAACTGTAAATAAAATAATTAATTTATTTTGTTTTATTTTATTTTAAAATCCTAATAACACAAAAATGATAACATATATTGGAAATATAAGACCACAATTGCGTTCATAAGTGGTTATTTTCCGTAGGCGAGTCCTAACATCAGCCAATGTGGGCCGGCTGTGAATGATATTTTTTAGATGTAAACGTCATTAAAATATTTTAATAAAAATATTTTATTCATGACGCAACAAAACATTTTCTTTTAATATGTACTTATAAGAGAATTCAAGGTTATCACCATGACCCTATAATTTATATGAGTCAAGGATATAGGGCTCTCTTGACCAATGATGGAGGATCGTGGATCGACGATCAAGAAACAACCTCAGATTCAAAGAATCTTCACCCATGACAATGACGCAACGACCGTTCTTTGTCAGTGATCTAACAGATTCAAGGTAAGGTGTTTTTTATTTGATTTATTTTCTCCATTCATGAATTACATGATGAAAAAATACTAACCAACAAACAGATTGGCCCATGGATCTATCGTTGTTGAGGGATGGATAAGTTTTTGTGGGATGGATTAATTATTGGGGGGTTTAAAAAGGGAGATAGATCTTTGTGATTATCTATTCTTATTTTTTTGTTAAACCTTCTAACATGAACAAATAAATGGTGAAATTAAAAGGCCCAAGATTAATTATTTTGGAATTATTTGTGCTTTCTCTCTCCCCTCATCATCTCATGTTCTTCGAGAGTTCTTCACATGCTATTCATCTTCTCCTGGCGCCTTTAAAACCCTATGCGAGCAATACAAATCAAGGATCAATTCTGAAACAAAACTGTGATGGTGCGATGACAACACAAGGAAACGATGGAAGAAGGTGGAGGCTCCATACAATCCAGGTGCAGCATGGAAGGCCAAGGCCCCCAATGGGGCAACCGATGACAGGGCGACCGATGGTGGGGTGACCGGTGGTAGAGGTAGCACTGGCCCGGTAAGTCAGGTTAGGACAGGAAGAATAGGGAGTATGATAGGATGCAAGTTGTGGAGGTGGAACATGGTTTGACATGGACCGCGTGGGAACCTGTTGTAGTGAAGGCTGTGGGTGGCGACTAGGGGGTTGCGGCATGAAGCCACATTAGAGGGGGGCCATAGTGACAGTGAGACTACGGGACCAGGTGGAGGAGGCGGCAGCTGTGTAACAAGGATGGCCATATTGACTGGATTCCATGGGCTAGTAGGGTGGGACATGGGGGAAATGATAGTCACATGGTTAGGGCAGACCGTGTGGACCAATAGGGGGCACGGCAGGGGTAGGCCCTGTCCGACGCACACCAACCGACCCACATGTGGTGGGCCTGACCAGATAAGGTGGGTTTCTGTAGTGGCCCAGTGGGCCCAAATGGGTTGCGTCGGTCAAATCGGGTTAGGCTGGTCCAGCTAGACTGGGTCGGGTCTGGCGGGTTGGGTTGAACCTGGACCGGGCCTGAATCAGGCCATTTTCACTAAAATGGTCATATCATCCAAACCGAGCATCCGATTGATGATCCGTCTATAGTGTTGGGACCCTTGCGATAGATAAGTCCTTTTGAGATGGGTTATTGGGGTTTTAGTTGTATTAGAAAAGGTTGAGAGAATACACTTGGTCTTTTCCTATGAGGGTTTCTTGTAGGATCCAATTCATGTTATAGAGGATGACCCATATTCTGAAGTCAGTTGTCTCAGCCCGGCATCAATAGTTGACTCAATGGGTTGGAGAATGTATCACACTGAGAGGCCCGGTCAGTCCTCAATTATCATCGTGGTACCTTATATTGGGTTTTTCAATAATCTATGACCATTATTTACACGAGAACATGTCCCATATCTCGAATGATTTTTCCAGTAGGGAGAGAAGTCCCCCCAATGAGCCCTAGGTGTGGAGGACACCCTATCTGTATATCTAGATCTGATTCCTTCCATTTTACATGACTAGACCTGATGAGTGTGATTCAAGAATTTTTCCGTGGTTAACGTTTGGATGTGAATTGGGGGATGCATGAATTATTGAAACTCTTTGTGTTACCAACACTCTGTGTGTTACTAACACTCCATGTGTTACCAAAAATTCGTGTGTTACCGACACTCCGTGTTTTACCAACACTCTGTGTGTTACCGAGACTCCATGTTGTTGGACTCCTCATGTGTTAATCATGTTTTAATGATCACAAATCCTTTTACTGTTACTTAATCTCAATCATCATTTCAAATCTTGCTAATTCTCTTCAATCTCAATAATAACTACTCATCACGGTTTAATGTAAACAAATCATATAGATGTTAATTACTCTCTTTATTATTTATAGGTATAAAGCATGATCACAAATCTCACGTACATTATCAAGCCTTTATGTTTATGATTCATGTTCTATTACTCTCTAATGATTAACCTTAATCCATATTCTGCATATTCTGTCTAAGTCCAAATACAGATATTTGTCTAAGTATGGACTCACCATGAATGAATCACCGTGACCCAGACATCGTGACCCAGACACCATGACCCAAACACCATGACCAAGACACCGTGATGCATACACCATGAAGGACACACCGTGACCTAGACACCATGACGTGAACATACCGTGAAGCTCATACAATGAACCTCATACCGTGAAGAAGACACCATTTACATAATCACTATGACATTGTTCCTTAATTTTTTCTTAATATTATTTAAATAATTCTAACGGTCATATATGATGATTTTAATGCAAATAATGTTATTTAATGATAGTTTTTGGCATGTCAAGAAACTGTATCTTGTACCTATGAAAAGGGAATCATTCCTACTGCCAGAACTCATGGAATATAAGGAAGATTAAGATGAAATACACTATACAGAAGAAAAGTGGTATGCTAGTGTGAATGAACAATGAGAAGAACTATCATACACCGAGATTACTACAAGAAGAAAAATCATGATCAAGAAAGTGATTTCCATACCTTCAAATAAGTCTCATGAATGCAATCAAACATTACTGAAGAACACACAACGAATAAAGAGATCCATAAAAGACATGCTGACTACGACACTCTATTTTTCAACAGAAAAACCAGAGAAAGACTCAGAAGCATTCCTGCTGAAATCAAGGAGTCCAGAACTTCATTGATAATAACTAGATCTTTCTAAACTCTTATCTCCCCTCTCTAAGTGATTTATTTATTAACATTTGATCAGTGTGGTGTACTCTGTATATCTTATACACACACTATCTCCTGCACTGAACTGGAGGATATCAAAATCCTCAAACCACAATTTTTTACTCTTGTTTACCCACGCCAACTATGGAAGAGGTCCTTGTGTGGCCTGGTCTTTGTTTTGTTTCCCACGGAGAACAGTGGTAGTGGTCCCTGCGTGGCCTGGACAGTTTTGTAAACTGTTTTTAACCCCGATTCTGGGTGTGGATCAAATTTATATAAATTTGAGAGGACTAAGTCTCGGCTTGAGACTGAACCTCTTGTTATACCTGATTTTCATCTCTAGTTTACGTTTATAATATACTACATATATCTTATTTATTCCACTATTGTTACTTTGAAATAAAAAACTATTTTAAAGCTACATTGATAGTTAAATTAGAAAGTGTTTACACTTATTTTAAATCAGTAGGTTAGTTTCAAAAGTTAATTTAATCATGTGATTAAATTAACTGAGACATAATCAATCTTTGAGAAGCTATGTGAACATTTAAAATCGGTACAAATTCACTGCAGTTTAAATTATTTTATAAATTGGGGGATTTTAAATAGACAATATTTTAACAAAAATTTTAATTAGAACTCAATTCACCCCCTCTTGTGTATCCACTCCTACCAACATTTGGTATTAGAGGATTAAAAATATTTTCAAAAATACTCTATTTTTTCAACTGTGATTTTAGTTGTATTTTAAAGTTCTTAAAATTTCTGTTATTTATAAATTTTTATCTCTTTCAAATTTTTGTTTCAACCTAGTTATCATGGATTACAGACTTGAGGGTGCTGCTACTAATAGGCCACCTTTCTTCAATTGAACAAACTATGCTCAGTGGAAACATAAAATGAAAATTCAATTAGAAAGCATGGGTTTTGATATCTGGACTGCTATAGAATCTCAATATAAAATTCCAGAAACTGAAATAATAACTTGGGATGAACCTACAAGGATAGCTTACTATAATAATTGTAAAGCTATGAATTCCCTATACTGTGCTCTACGAGATGAGGAGTTTAATAGAATTTCTGCATGCAAAACTGCTTTTGAAATTTTGGATACTTTGGGTGTTTCTCATGAAGGAACAACCAATGTTAAAGAAATGAGATTGAATACTTATACTATTAAATATGATAATTTTAAGATGAAGACTGATGAACCTATTTCTGATATGTATCTCAACTTCAATGAGATAGTCAATACAATGAATTCACTTGGTAAAGATGTTCCAGTAAAGGAACAAATTATGAGAATCTTAAGATGTCTACCAGACCGATGGTGGGGAACTTCGGTTTCAATCAGAGAATCTTGTGATATTGGTAAACTGCCAGTCAAGGATATTATTGGTATGTTAATGATGTATGAAGAAGAACCTAAGGAAAACAAAGAAGAAGAAGATGATCCAAAAATGATGTTAGTGGATTTCAAGACTACTACTTCAAAGAATAAAGATAAGGAGAAGCTTCATCTAAGAGATAGCTAAATCTATAAAGAAAATGAAAGTGAATCTGATAGTGATGCATAAATGGATCACATAGCTAGAAGATTTAAGATGTTTTTTAGGAAGAAGAAATTTTTCAGAAAATCAAATTACAAAGGAATGTATGATAATAAGGGACACTGGAAAAAGGATTGGAAGAAATCTGACAAATCTGATGATGTTGTCTGCTATGAATGCAAAAGGAAAGGACATAAAAAAGCAGACTGTCCAAAGCTGAAATACAAGAAGAAATATAAGTATGAGGATAATAAGTACATGAATGCTATGAAGGCTATGTGGAGTGCTTCTGAGGATAGCACCAGGGAATCTGAAGCTTCTAAGAATGAAAACAGAAATAAGGCAAACATGTGTTTTATGAAAAACACTTCTGAGGTAACATCTGAAACTATTACTTTAAATTCGTATTATTCTGGAGATGATTCTGATTCTGGAAATATGTCAAAATATGAACTGTTTGAATACTGTGATATGTTGGATGAAACCTGTAATGAGATGAAAGAAAAATACAAAGGTTTAAAGAAATAATATGCTTTAACTATTAAACATAAATCTGATCTTGACATAGAAATGGAAAAAAATGCTCGGTTTCTTGAAGAAAACACTAAACTGAAATTATCGAATAAGAAACCTAGAAAGGACTTATAGAATTTCAAAAATGGAAAAGATACTCTTACTCAAATGCTAGGTAAGTATATTTAACCTAGATATACTACTGGTATAGGATACCAACTTGGACAAAGACAGACTACCAAGAATAGATTTATTCCTAAATCTGCTCAGAATACTGCAAGTTCTAGTTCTGGTCATTTGTATGCTACAACTAGTTATTCACTAATTTATAAATATAATAGAGTTTATCTTTCAAAATATTTTTATTCTGTGAATTATATGATACCCATAAGACAAATGTGGGTACTGAAATCTTTGATTGCTAACCTGTCTAGACCCAAGAAGATTTGGGTACCAAAATCAATTCCTATTTAAATCTGTTTTGTAGGAAGCCTTATTGAAGATTTCCCACAAGAAGACATGGTATCTAGATAGTGTATGTTCAAGAAATATGTCCGGGGATTACTCATGTTTCAAAAGATTAATAAATGTTGATGGAGGACATGTCACCTTTGGTGATAATTCTAAAGGAAAGATCATCGGCCTAGGAAACATTGGTACCACTGACTCAGTATTAATTTCTAATGTTTTATTTGTTGATGGACTAAAATATATTCTGTTAAGTATTTCTCAACTATGTGATGATGTTTTTAATATAAAATTTGAAAATTATTCTTGTAATGTTTTTCATTCTAAAAACGTTTTAGTTTTTTCTCTTCTAAGAAATGAAAATGTTTATGATGTTGATTTAAATTCCTTAGCTAAGAAAAATGTTACCTGTCTAAATGCTTTTCATAATGAGTCCTGGTTATGGAATAGAAGATTAGGACACTGCAATGTACACTCAATTAGAAAACGTACTAGGAAGAACTTAGTTTGAGACCTACCTAAACTTGATTTTCCAAATGAAAAAGTTTTTAATCCCTGTCAAAACGGAATGCAACATAAGGTTTCTTTTAAATAAAAGAAAGAAGATTCAACTTCTCAACCTCTCGAGTTGGTTCACATGGATTTGTTTGGACTATCAAGAGTTTCTAGCTTAAATGGGAAGCACTATGTATATATCCTAGTAGATGACATTTCTAGATATACATGGGTATACTTCTTAGCTCAGAAAAGAGAACCTTGTTCATACATTGTTAAATACTCCAAATCTATTGAAAATCTTAGTGGAATTATGATTAAAACCCTAAGAAGTGATCATGGCCATGAGTTTGAAAATCATTAGTTTGAATCCTATTGCACAAACAATGGCTATAGTCATAACTTTTCTTCTCCTAGGACACCTCAGCAGAATGGTGTAGTAGAAAGAAGAAATAGAAACCTACAAGAAATTGATATAACTATGCTTAATGAATATGACCGGCCTAATTAATTTTGGGCTGAAGCTGTCAATACAGCTTGTTATATCATCAATAGAGTCTTGATCAGACCTGTTCTTATGAAGACCCCTTATGAGTTGTGGAACAATAGAAAACCTAAATTTAGTTACTTAAGAGTTTTTGGCTGTAAAGTTTTTATTCTTAATACAAAAGATAATCTTGATAAGTTTGCTTCTAAAAGTGATGAAGGAATTTTTCTTGGTTATTATTTAACTAGATTAGCCTATAGAGTCTTTAATAAGAGAAAAAAATTGTGTGGAAGAATCTGTTCACATCATGTTTGATGAAACTGATCCACATGAGCCTAAAACCTCCCTTGAAAATCTTAAAGAAGATTTATCTGTTATGGTCCTTAATGGAAAATCTAAAGAACCTGATATAAAGACAAATAGTTTTGGACATATTCTAGAATCTATTCCTAATGAACCCGAACCTAGAGAAGAACCTGAAATTTCTAGTCCTACCTTTACTAGATCAACTAGAATTCTAAAGAATCATCCTTTAGATGCAGTTGTAGGAAATCTTAATAGAGGGAAACAGAATAGAGATTCTCTTAGAAATATGGTTGAAAATCAAGCCTTCTTGTCACAGCATGAACCTAAAAACATTGATGATGCTATTAATGTTGAATTTTGGGTAATTTCTATGCATGAAGAACTCAATCAATTTGAAAGAAATAATGTTTAGAACCTTGTTGAAAGACCTAAGGGCACTTTCACAATAGACACTAAATGGGTGTTTAGAAATAAAGTAGGTGAATCTGGAAACATGGTTAGAAATAAATCTAGGCAAGTTGCACAACGCTATAGTCATGAAGATGGTATAGACTACGAGGAGACTTTTTCTCCAGTAGCTAGATTAGAATCTATTAGGATTTTACTTGCTTATGCTCCACATCTAAATTTCAAACAATATCAAATGGATTTCAAGAGTGCATTCTTGAATGGGTGTATTTCTGAGGATGTTTTTGTTGAACAACCACCTGGATTTTTGAACCCTCATTTTCCAAATAATATTTTCAAATTACAAAAGCTTTATATGGTTTAAAGCAAGCTCCAAGAGCTTTGTATGATAGATTAATTACTTTTCTAATTTCAAAAGGTTTTACAAAAGGAATAGCTGATCCTACTCTATTTATAAAACAAATTTCTAAAGATGCTTTGGTTGTAAAAATCTATGTAGATGATATTATTTTTGGATCTTCATAAACTAAATTATGTACTGATTTTTCTAAAATGGTGAAAAATTAATTTGAAATGAGTTTAATGGGTGAACTTAAATTCTTTCTTGGATTTCAAATCTTTCAAAATGATAATGGAATTATTTTAACTCAAAGTAAATATACTAGAGATATTTTCAAACGTTTTGGATTGGATAGCACAAAAAGTAGTGACACTCCCATGTGTACCACCTGTAATATGGATCTTGATGAAGATGGTTAATCTGTTGATCAAACCACTTATAGAGGAATGATTGGAAGCCTACTCTACCTAACTGCTAGTCGGCCAGATATTATGTTTAGTGTGTGTATGTGTGCTCATTTTCAAGCAAACCCAAAAGAGTCACATTTAAATGTTGTAAAGAGAATTTTCAAATACCTCAAGCATACTCCCAATTTAGGACTGTTCTATCTGAAAGGACAATCATTTGAATTAGTTAGTTATTCTGATGTTGATTTTGCGGGATGTAAGTTAGATAGAAAAAGAACCTCTAGAATGTGTAACCTTTTAGGCAAGTCACTAGTATCATGGTGTAGAAAGAAACAAAATTATGTTGCATTATCTACTGCAGAAGCTGAATACATAGCTGCTAGCATTTGTTGTGCACAAATATTTTGGATGAAACACACATTAATAGACTATGGATATCAATTATAACATGTCCCAATAAATTGTGACAACACAAGTGCTATTTGCATTTCTAAGAATATTGTTTCTCATTCTAGGAAAAAACATGTTGATGTAAGACATCACTTTTTTAGGGATCATTATCAAAAAGGTGATATCACTTTGGAATTCATTGGTAATGAATATCAACTTGCTGATATATTCACTAAAACATTAAATTCTGAAAGATTATACTACATCATACATGATATTGGTATGATTAATCAGAAGTGAATATCTTACTGATCTTAATGATTAATACTATATTGTATTTTACTTTACAGTTTTATAGTCATTGTTTCTAAGTTACTGTTTTATGTTCACGATCTGTCAACTTACTATCTCACCATGACGACTATCAACTGTCTCACTTTGTTAACTATGTTTCATCACACTGTAACGCCTACTCATGGTCTCACCATGAATGTTTTTTTCTCTTTCTTATTTTAACCTGTATCGCGTAATTTTTTATTTCACTGCAGTTTGATTTCCCGTGTTTTTGTTTTTATGACGTTTGAAATTCCCAAATGATAAAACTTAACGGTTTAATTCGATTCATTACCCGAACTCTCTCATGAAACTTCTCTTCCCTCTCACCCGAACCTTCAGTGGATGCCAAGGATGAAGCATCCATCTTCACCCTCATCTGAGAAGCGTCGCTCTAAGAAACAGAAGAGGATACCGAGGATAGCTCCCGAATGACCTCTAAACCCAAATCTGGTAAGCCGTACAGCTGTACCTGAAAAAGATGTTTCTTTAGAGTGGTTTCTTTCTAGCAGATCTTTAGTTTTGGATGTTTTAAGAGATCATGGATGTCTCGGATGGTTCACTGGACAGAATAGACCGATCTACCTGAGATAGGTATCTCAATTTTATCAGAATGTAAAGTTTTCTAATGAGTTTAGAGAATTATTTGTGGTGACAAGCTGGATAAATGGTCAAAAGTGCTCTTTCTCTTCGAGGCTATGGGTTGTATGCCTAGGGATTCCACATGAAGGAATTTTTGAGGATTTCCAGAGAGACCCTCCTCCAAAAACCGACATATTTGACCTAGAGACTTCTTTGGAACACCTGACTGGAAATGCCACCAAGCGAAGGGCCATAGCTGCTGAATTAGATGGGGATACTAGACTTATGTTCAAGTTTTTTCAAAATTTGATTAGTCCATGAAAAGGTGATTTTGTTGTGATGAAGTATCAGGATGTGTTCCTGATTCATTTGTTGAAGAATGGTCATAAGTTCAACCTATTCAAGTATATTATCAATCATATCTGTGAGCTGATCAAAGTCACTTCCAAATCCACCCCCCCTGTTTTACTCAAGGATGATTTCAGATATGTTTGTTCCCAAAGGGATGGTTGGACCGAATGAAGAAAAGTTAGAGGACCTTGATTTGTGCTTATCCATTCCTATCATCAGAAGAATAAGATTAGATGGAACCCCTGGAAAAAGCATTGGGTTGAGAATAATGATCAAGTGTATAAAAAGTTTAATCTTGTTGACTATCCAAGAAGGCCTAAAAATATATCTGATCCTGTTTTGGAACCAGATGAAGTGGCTTAGTATTCAGAAGAAGAAGATGAAGAGGAAGTAACTGCTGAAGTATCACCAATAGAAGAAGTTGGAAGACCTCAAACGGAAACAGCTCCTGTTGAAAAACAATGGACTGTTGTCCCTACTATTATCCCTGCTGAAATAACTCAAGAAGAGAAAGTTGGTGTTAGTTTGAGATAAGAGGAAGCTCCTACATCCAGTGTGGATGTTAAACCAAAAACTCATCCTAATGCTTCATGGAAGTTGGTTTTTCCTGATTCAAGTCAGCAAGTAATCTTTGAGGCATATCCTATTGAAGAGGATCTTTCTGTTGAAATGGAAGCAATTATGGAAGTTCATCCAGTAGAACAGACGGTTCCTGAGATAATTCCCTCTACGGAAGAGATGATGGAAATTTCCTTTCAGCTGGAAAGGCAAGAATTTGATGAAGAGACTAGGGATGATCCTGTGGATCTTTTCCATGTTCCTGAGCCTCAAGAATCTGAAAGGGAAGCAAAATTTGAGGGGGAGGAACCTCAAAATATTGAGATTACAGAAGATGGATCTGCTGAAGCTTCTCAACCTGCTGTCTCCTACTCTATGTACACTCAGTTTGTTTTTCCAAGATTTTATGATGTGAATGAGTCAGAGCAAGTTTCTACAACCTAAATGGATCATTATTCTCTATTGAAACTGAAGTCTGTAGCTCATCCAAAACCAGAATCAGAGACCTAACCTCAATCTGAATATGAATATGAGTCTGAAGATATCTTTGAACCTCAACCAGAATCTGAACTACTACCTTTAACTTCACCCTTACCCGAGCATCACTCCTTTGTGACCAAAGAGAATATGAATGTTTTTGGAGAATCTTTGTTAGCTGGAGTTGAGAAAATTTTCTCCACTCAACCTCATCCTGTAACTTAGTAAAGTCAAGAATATGAATCAATTATCTTGGAAAATATTACCCAGCATATTCAACCAAGGATGATCTGAGAAATTCAAGAAGTCTGAGTAGAGAAAAAGCTTCTAAGCGCTGATGTTGCAAATCTGAAAAATATGATAGCAAGTTTGCAGAATGAGTTATCCTTGAGATCAAAACCTGCTCCTATTTCTGCTCCTAAACCCGTTGTTGCATCTCATGAGCCATCTGATTCCCTTATTTCTTGGGAAAATGTGTCTGAAGTTCATCCATACCTCCTTTCTTTTGATTAAAATATTGGAAAAAGACACACCAAGTTGCTGGAACGCTTGAGAGAGCTTGTGGAAACTCTGAATAAGCATACAGATGAATACACTGGATGCCTGAAAAAAGTTCTAAAATAGCTCAAAGTTCTTACTGAAGTTGTCAAGGCTTCACCTGCTTCTGGTCAGACGTCCACATCTTCTTTGGATGATTTTATGCTGAGATCCATAATCAAGGAAGAAATTCAGAGTGTCTTCAGTGACTTGGATCTTTCTTTATTGACATAAGTGGTTAAAAACAGTGATAGAGCATTGGACTTGGTTAGGATTCATTCTAAGATATCCAATTATGTTCAACAAGAGTTCTCAAAGAAAATAGATCATTATATCTCCCGGATTTTCTCTAAAAGTGATATTTCAGATCACTTTATATATCTTGTGGAAAATTTGAGAATCCCTCCAGTCACTCAAGATTTTAAAACTCAAGTTTAGAAACATACAGATTTCACCAGATTGTTGGACAAGTTTATGGAAATTAAGGATTATTTTTAAAAGGATATGAAATATGGTGGTGAAATCATTACTGATTTCATCAATCTTTTAAAGTTGTATCTTCATGTGCAAAGTACTGCTATAGTTGCTCCAGCTGCTGCACCCCTTAGAACTGGTCTACCTACCATAGCTTCAACTGCCATGTCAGTCAGCCAAGCTCTTTCCCAGATCCAGCCAGTCATTCTTGACCAACCTATGCCTTGATCTTCTTCTACTCCCACTTTGGCTCCATATGTTTTTGAAGGTCTACCCTTACCCTCTCTATCTACTACATCTATGATTTCCTCTATTTCTACACCAGCTCTTGCTGCTGATAATGGAAAGGAAAATATGGATCCCTGAAGAGTCTCGAGGCTATTTTATTTTTGAAGGGATGTCATTTCTTGTTTAATGTTTGTATTTCTCCTGTATGTTGTATTTTTACCACTTTGATTAATGAAAACTGACAAATTTTCATTTCATTTTAGCTAATTTTTGATAACCCCAAAAGGGGGAGAAATCTCTACAAGTATCAATGGGGATGTTTCAGTTTTAAAATGTTTTTTTCTATGCTAGGATCTTTAATGTTACATTTTATTTATATTCTACCTATATCTGATTTGTAATCATCAAAAAGGTGGAGATTGTTGGAATCCTCATGTGTTAATCATGTTTTAATGATCACAAATCCTTTTACTATTACATAATCTCAATTGTCATTGCACATCTTGGTAATTCTCTTCAATCTCAATAATAACTACTCATCATGGTTTAATGATAACAAACCTTATGGATGTTAATTACTCTCATTATTATTTAAGAAGTCTTAAGCATGATCACAAATCTCACATATATTATCAAGCCATTATGTTTATGATTCAAGTTCTGTTACTCTCTAACAATTAAGCTTAATCCATATTCTGCATATTCTGTCGAAGTCCAAATACAGATATTTGTCTAAGTATGGACTCAACATGAAGGACTCACCGTGAAGGACTCACCGTGACCAAGACGTCGTGACCCAGACACCGTGACCCAGACACCGTGACCCAGACATTGTGACCCAGACTCTGTGACCCAAACACTGTGAAGGAAACACCGTGACCTAGACACCGTGACATGAACATACCATGAAGCTCATACCGTGAACCACATACGGTGAAGAAGACACAGTTTACATAATCACTGTGACACCATTCCTTAACTTTTTTCAATATTATTTAAATAATACTAACGGTCATATTTGATGTTTTTAATGCAATTAATTTTATTTAATTATAGTTGTTGGCATGTCAGGAAACCGTATCCTGTACCTATGAAAAGGGAATCATTACTACTTCCAGAACTCGTGGAATATAAGGAAGATTAATATGTAGTACACTATACAGAAGAAAAGTGGTGTGCAAGTGTGAATGAACAACGAGAAGAACATACATACACCGAGAGCACTACAAGAAGAAACTTCCTGATCAAGAAAGATATTGCCAGACCTTCAAAGAAATATCATGAATGCAATCAAACACTACTGAAGAACACAAGATGAATCAAGAGATCCGTAAATGACAAGCTAACTATGACACTCTGTTTTTCAACAGAAAAACCAGAGAAGGACTCATAAACATTCCTGCAGAATCCAAAGAGCCTAGAACTTCATTGATAATCACTATATATTTCTAAACACTTATCTCCTCTCTCTAAGTCATTTATTTATTAACTTTAGAGCAGTGTGGTGTACTCAGTATATCTTATACACACAATGTATCCTACACTGAACTGGAGGATATAAAAATCCTCAAACCACAATTGTTTACTCTTGTTTACACACATCAACTGTGAAAGATGTCCTTGTGTGGTCGGGTCTTTGTTTTGTTTCCCACGGAGAACAGTGGTAGAGGTCCCTGCGTGGCTTGGATAGTTGTGTAAACTTTTGTTAACCCCGATTCAGGGTGTGGATCAAATTTATATAAATTTGAGAGGACTAAGTCTCGGTTTGAGACTGAACCTCTTGTTATATATGTTGTGCACTTCAGTTTAAGATTATAGTATACTATATATATCTTATTTATTCCATTTTTGTTACTTTGAAATACAAAACTATTTTAAAGCTACTTTGATAGATAAATTAGCAAGTGTTTACACTAATAGTAAATCTGTAGGTTAGTTTCAAAAGATAATTTAATCTTGTGATTAAATTAACTGAGACCTAATCAATATTTGAGAAGCTATGTGAACATATACAATCAGTACAAATTCACTACAGTTTAACTTATTTTATAAATTGGGGGATTTTAAATATAAAATATTTTAACAGAAATTTTAATTGGAACTCAATTCACCCCCTCTTGAGTATCCACTCCGACCAACGCATGTCCTAGATAGAGTGGATGTCTCTGGGAACTACGTAACTTGTAAAGACCATAGTGTTCTGCTGGTTACTTTTGGTAGAGCTGTTCTACATGATTTTATTAGATAGTCGAGAAGTGAGATCTCCCATGATGAGCATGCTACGCAGTGGAACTGTGTAGCTAGTAGTGGATGAGACCTTTAGTATTGGAATACTTTACAAGTATACCTGGATGTTGTTATTATATGTGTTGTATACATATAATTTTTTTGTTTTGAATATATCTTATAAGTGGTATTTTCCCTTTATGTTATTTATGCATGGTAACTTCTTCGCGATGTTTCCTCTATGGTCTTTTACTCTGTGTTTCAAGGTGTCCTACTGAGTATTGTTTTACTCACCCCTGCACGGGAATTTTCTGTATGTGTCGTGTCTTATGTAGATCATTGAAGTTTTAATGGTGTCTAAGGTGGATAAGGACTGATTGGTTCTTATAGAGAGACCAGACAGTTGATGTGTGCTCCTGCAACTTCAGACAACTATTCATAAACATACCCTTCATGTAATATTTTTTGCAGACGAGATTCAGGACCTTGTGCTACAAAATATTTCTTTTTGGTGGCCTTGAATTCTGTCCCAGTTTTACTTTACTACACATTAATTTCCCATCATACTCTATTGGTTAGGATATAGTGGTATACATGTTTTTGTTTACTTAGTGATTTTACTTTTCAGCATTTTTGGTTAGGAGATGTGTATGTGTGTACAGTTACATAGGAAAATTCCTCCCATTTGTTGGATATACCTACATACCTCTAGTCTCTATCCCCTTAACTATTGGAGGTGGGCATTGAGTAGTCACAACATGGCCCCCGCTAGAATGGGTCACGAAAATGGGGGTTCCTACGAGGGAGGCCACCGAGGAGTAGTGGAGCCCACGGGTAGGGTGGCTGCATGGGGGAGGAGGCCACGTAAGGAGAGGGGGTCCAGGTGATATAACAGGGACAATTGGAAAAAATCACTTAAAAACATAAAAGAACATTTTATAAAAGAAAATAAAATTTTAAATTTTAAATTTTTGTATTTCACACATGGTTTAGGTGCATAGTTTATCGAACCATGCCCCAACTGTGCTGTCCCTACTAGACAAGCATGAGGTACAAACACAGTTACTCCTAAGAGGGGCACATGGTTGAGAAAACTATTCCCAAACTATGCAAACTAACATTGTAATGTGCATACCCCTCATGCAGAGTTGATGCACCATTTCTCCTAACCATGTACAAACCGTGCACAACACCTCTTCCTTCAGAAATTTTAAAAATTCATGTCAAAACTCTTGGGAAACTAATACGGATTAAAATTAATTAACACCACACGAAAGGTGCCAAAAACTTCCTTCCATACAACTTTCTCCCCCTAGAAAGTCCCAGGTAGAGGTAAAGACCTCAACCACCTAAATTCCATGAATAGAGACACTAAAAATTTCCAACTTCTAAGGAACCACCAAAATCCTCAAACAACAATAAAAACCATAAATGGGATTTTTTTCAAAAGTACCCAACAATAAGAACTAAATTTATGAAAACCAAATAGAGTTCTACCCACCATTTAGAACTCATCTAAATGGAAACACATCATACAACAACTCCTACAAAAATAGAATCAACCAGATGAAGTGAATTTCCTTAAGACCCAAAGAATCAATTGGATTACACCAACCATAGGCATCCATAATGAACTCATCTACAAAGAGAAACCAAGTTCCAAGATACACTCAAAGGACCCCGAATTAAAAATACATCCAATATCCTAAGACTGGTTCAACAAAAAGAACCATAACCAAAATATCTGAAAATACAATGGTTATAAGACAAAGATACCGAAATTATTTCATCTTAATACATAAAGAAATCATAAATTTATCACATGCTTCCAAAAAATAAATGAAATGAGATCTAAACTTGGATCACAAACTAAGAGAAAATAAGGAAAAATAGGACCCCATACCTAGGATACCCTCTCATGAAGAACCCAATCCAAATTGATCCCACTTGCTCCTGAATAACCTCAACTTGTTCCACAATGCTCCTAGTAACCCAAATCACTCATCCATGGTTATTATACATCTAATAAATGAAAAAAACCCATGAAAGGATCTCACAAAAAGGCTTTAATCACAAAAAGAAGCCACACAAGGCACAAAAATTTAAGATACATGTATAAACCACAACCAATCACTACTCAAACAAGAGAAATCAAAAGTGCATTGAGGGATCACACCAATAAAAATCCACATCTAGGTTACAAGAATATAAACCCATAAATAAATAAATCCGAATACAAAGAATCATCTAAAGATAAAACAGAAACCCAAAAAGATCAAGGAAATTGATCCCTATAAAGTTATCCAACCGACTAACCAAGGCTTACCTATACTAGTACCCCAACACAACTGATAGCCAACCCAATTCCTCACCACCAAAAATAAAGGGAGGGTTAAGGGAAACATTTTTCACTCACTTATAGTATAGGAAAAATCCTTAAGAATAAGGGACGAATTACCCCTAAAGGAAAACACACTTACATTATCAAGACCTTTTTGGGAGGTATATACTACAAAAAAAAGCACATGAACTTTATCTGACCATGTTGGCTAAATCAAAATAATAGTGTCAACCCTCCCGAAGGAAAAAATCCAATAAAATAAAAGAAAATAAGGAAAATCAAATTCCAAAACCCTTTTATTTTTAAAACCATTATATTCTTAAAGGAAAAATACATTTTCCAAAAAATCATTTTTAAAAAACACATGCACTTTTAAAAGGACCCAATTATCTAAGGAAATTCCAAACAATTTCCAACAGTTTTTGGAAACCGCCTGAGCATCTCATAGATCAACATTTAAAGCATTTTAAAAAAATTTCTCATCTCATTTTCCTTAAATGAAAATAATCACTATTTCAAAATAACCCCATGGGGTTCCAAATTAACTTACAATTAAACAACCAATCAGTTTTTAAAACTAAATTGTTTAAAGAAAAACCCAATCAACCAATTTTAAACAAAAACACTCAAAATTTTCAAAAAAAATCAATTTCTTTTTATAAACATCCCAAATGATAAATTCCCTTGTACCACCATGAGATTTTATGAGAAATAATACTTTTAATTTCTTTGATGTCTTGTGTTATACGCTACACCAAGATTATATTGCACTATACGCAACACCTTATTATCTTGTAGTATATGCAAACAATATACTTGGCTTGTGTTACACGCAAGAGCGACCTTCCTTGATAGCTTGTGTGGTATGCAATACCCAGTTTCACTAAACAATGATATATAATATTATTATTATGAACTAGCCGTTATGAATAATATTAACCATATTTTTAATTTTATTACATTATAATTAATCTTATAAATTTTCTAGAACATTTTATGCGAACAAAATTAATTTTTCGGATACAAGATGTATTTTTCAAAAACATACAGTTTTGTCGCCTTTTGTTGGCGCACCCATTTTAAATCTAATTTTTGAAAAGTTTATATGTTAAATGTGACAAATTAAAATTCTTATTTTGAATAAGGATATAAATATTTAAATTTTATAAAATTTTGACATTATTCTGATAACCTTGACATTTTGATGAATAATAAAAATACGCTAAATTTTAATTAAAAACAACATTTTCCCTAGAGATAATTTATATGGTTAAATTATAATATTGGATGGTTATAAAGTATAAATAAAATATATTTTTACCATTTAATATAATTTATGTCATTATCATTAATTTTACATTGAATTCATAGGTAAAAACATTTCAATCTTTTTCAATGTTTTATCTTTTAAAACCCGTTTTCCCAACAGCAGGATTAATTTTCAATTAAATAATAAAACTTATATGTATTGAATTTGATAAAATGGATTCCATATTTGTAATCAGTAGGTCCAAATTATGTTAATATTCTACTTTTTGTTTTTAGGAATTATGAATAGTAACTAAAGTATTTTTTTTACCATAGTTAAAGGTAAATCAGGTAATTAAGGGTAAAAATAGTATTATAAAATTACACTAACACTTGTCTTGAAATCATTGGTTGATTATATATCTCCTTAAAACATAATTGAGTCGAAATAGAATCTATTTGAACCCACTTGGATCTTACTAAGACCTTTAATTTTTTTTCATTAACGAAAACCAAAATATGCCTCATTCAAACATTAATAATTAATGTATTTTTATTATAAAGTTATAAAGAATATAAATTCGATTATAAATACTCATTTGAGATGTAGAATGTTTTTCTTTATTATTGTAATTTATTTTTAATTTTTAATAAATATATAATTACCTTAATAGATTATACATTAATGATGCATAAATTATTTATTAAGTAGAAAATCAATAATATATTTTTTATTAATCTCATAATGCTTATAAAAGGAACAAAAAACTGACCAAAACTTATTTTTCATGTACATGTAAACCATAATCATACAATGGTATAATTCATGACCATTTATATCCTTATAAAAGTCATCATGACACTTATATAATTTTATTTTAAATGATGTCAAAGTTGTCACCTTCATACTTTAATAAATATAACAATTTAAATGTAGAGATTTTAAGATGATAAATTAGAGTATAAGTATTATTGTGGAATATATTAGATTTATCTGAGTAATATTAGTTTATTTTTAATTTTTATGTAAAAAATAATTATATTAAATAATTATACAAAAATTTTGTAGAAATTATTTTAGTATGAGAAATATCCAACAAATGGTTTTAAAAATATTAAAATAAATATTATATGAACAAATTGATGTTCTCCATGAATTTTTTAGATGAATAATACAAATTAGTAATATTTTAATATTTTTTTTGAATAAGTATTCTATGTGGATTATATTTAAATTCAAATAACTGAATAGTGTCAAAATTGACACTATTGATATTTTATAAAAATAACATATTATTAAATTGTTTAGAAATCACAAAAATATTTAAAAAATATAAATTGAAATTTTTATGGTCTAACATGTCATGATGTATCCAATTATGGAAAATTCACAACACATAAGTAATTATTTATAATTTATAATATTATTACCACAAATAAAATTTAATAGATTAAATAAGGATAAATCAAGTTGATAAGGTTTAAACTAAATTATCAAAATGTAAAAATTTTATTTGTTGATGATATTAAAACACCATATCATATCATATTATAATTGGAGTGATTTTTTATGTTTATATGTTGGGTTTGGGTTTATTATAAATTAATATTTTGGAGGTTTCCAAAAGTGCCCATCTCCTCTCTTATAAAAGGGAACCCCCTCCCTATCTTATTCACAACATTTTGAGACTTCAAACTCGGCAAAACCATGTACATTTCTCTTCCACAAATCACTAGAATCATACTATAGGTCTTGGGATTCTTCAAAAACAATATTTAGTGCCCTAATAAGAGGTTTAGAAGAGGCACATTAAAGAAGAGGTAATATCATTTATTGATTCTTTCAAATTTATTTCTTCTTCTACTTACTCTTCTTTATTTTTTTAATTATAAAGTAATAATATAAGTATAAATAATATACTGATATGTTATTATAAATTTTAAACCACCACATTTCAATCTCTATCCATCCTACGGAAAATGAAATTACCGCACGTTCATACGTACCAAATACCATCTCCACACGATGGTGTAATATGTTTTCCACCACCACCATACTTGGATGAGTATAAATATGTAAATTATAACTATATATGTTTATTATAAAATGATACTCATTCTGAGATATTATATCATCCACTCCAATTACATTCAATAATTATTATAATGAAATCATCGCTTGTGCGTACGTACGGATTACCATCTCCACGACGTGATGATATTCATTCTCCAAGTTAACCATTCAAAAAGATTATAAAGTATATATAATATATAATAAGGAAATATATGAAATAATAACGATACTGGATTTATGTATATGTTATTTATTTACTTCATTCAATTTAATAAGGAAACAAAAATAGTGTTTATGCGTACATATGGCCTACTGTCTCCTTGAACGGTGTATTTCATTCCGTTTATCAATATATAATATATATTTATATATATATATATATTCTGAATATATTATATATAAATAATTCATTACATTATGGAATTATTTAATCATGATCTATTTAATCATATAAATTATTACAAGTCAAAAAACGTACGATAAATGAAATGATTTTACCGAAAACACTACTTGAACATGGAATTAACAAATGGACAGGTAATATAATGCCGTAAGTGAATCATATATGATATCATAAATATTATTATGGTTCTATTACAAGTTAATAATATTTTTAAATCCATTATACAAGAGTCTTAGACACATATAGAAGAAATTGGACTTAAGGTAAGGGATTATTTTGTCTCACTTTTATTTCTGTGAAACATATGCCTTAATCACCATCTATTTCTTTTGTATGGTGTTTATGCTTCCCATGAATGTCTTATGTTTTTTATTATGGAGTATATTATATTTACACATGAATTTAATTTTCTTTATTTTATGACATGTATGATTTCACCGATCATAAATATTAAAGGATAATTATTCCAATCTCGTTCTTATCTGATATTCTTTATTCGAAAGTATTTACTAGGGTTATATTTATCAACCATGTCCCTGTATTATAAAAAAATGTTTTCATAAAGTTTTTACTATTCTTACATGTATGATTTAAGTCATTTTTACCTATTTTTTACTTTTAGTATGTTTTATGGAATAAATCTTTCTTTTATTTACCATATGATGTTCTTTTTGACTTTTGCTGAAAAAGTACGAGAATAATGTTTTTTTAACTTATACGACATGAACAGATTTTTACAGTTTCATAACGCCTTATTTCCATGGAACTTCCTCTATAATATTTCAAGATTATTTCCAAAAAAAATACATTTCTTTTAAAATTTCATGGCATTTTCAGAAAAAAAAAATTGATTTTTAAAAACAAAGGCTATTTTCCTCAAGAATTCATTTCCAGTATTTTATCCAAATCATTTTCCATCTAAGATGAAATTATATAACATGTTTATGTTTCATTTGTCTTTTTTCAATTATTTACATGGTTTGATTTTTCTTATGATGAAATCATATCCATTTTTTTATATGGATTATGTTATGATTGGATGATATTTATGAAACCCATTTTATTCTATGGGTTATGATGAATGATTTAAATTTATTTTGTGGCTCACAAAAGAATGATATCATTATGTGATGGGAGGGACCTATATCTCCCTATAATTCATTAGGTAATGATTTATATCTCATGAGATAGAAATGGCTGGAACGGCAAGTGAATCCGGTTCAGTAATACAGGGCTGCAATGGCAAGTAAACTTGGTTCAGTAATGGACAGTGTCCACTATGATGATCTTGGCAGAAATGCCATGGCTACTATAGAAATCATATCATGTGCATAATGATTTTCCACAATTAAATTTTTTATTCCCATGATATTTTATCATGATTAATGTTCCTTTATATTCTATTCCGTATGTACTATCAAGATTTATTTCACAACTCATGATTTTGATGCTTAAACATTATGTTCATGTTTTTAAGTTATAATCTATATGCTATGTTTTATTTTCTTCATGCTTACCCTTAATGAGAATATGAGCTCAGACTTTTTATGTTTTCTTTTCCACCGGATAAAAAGAATGGTTTTAGGTAAGAAAAAAAAGGTTAAGATCTTTATGGGAGATGTTGAAGATCTTTCACCATGATTAGAATATTGTGTTCCATGTTTCCAAAGACACTAAACTATTACAATCCTTGGGTGTATGTTTTTGTTATGGATTATGTATTTCAAAAAAGTAATTTAATGCCCATGTACATCAATATTGGGTCACTATAGTTGGTATCAGAGGAAATGTTTAGTTATCCATTGCAAATTAGGATGAAAAAACTTTACTGAGATACCTGGAGATATATCTATGGTATGTATAGGGATTTACCTAAGGTTTATTATAACTATAAGTTATAGTCAAGGAATTATGTTGAAGATCATGAATAACATATGTTGAACCTAAGGTGTCATGTATTAAAGAATGTGTGATAAGTTAGACATCCCATAAGTGATTTTTATGAATATGTGGTTCCTAGTTATTTTAAGTGTTTCGTACACTATGGTTTCTGTTTTTTTTTCAATGGAGTGAACGAGATGGAATTTAGTTAACATTGATTCCAATGGAAAAATTGGTCAACAAAATTGTGTAATTCCTAGAGAGAAAGATATTATGATTATGTCGAATCAGTCATCGCAATATATGATTAACAAGGGGAACTTTAATTGTATTCCAAAGTCATAAAATACAAAGAAAGATGGCATTTTATTCATGTTTGATTAGTGAGGAACAAAGAGGATGGAAGATTAAGATTTATACATATCAAGAAGAAGGGAAGAAGAACCTTGATGAATACCTCAAATAGAGGGGAAGATTTTATCTTAGTGGGTAAAAGGGGTATATAGTGACATACTATCATGGAGTTCAATGCCTTATCTGTAGAGAACAGGGGAATTACCCTACTCAATGCCCTGACCTGAGAGGTTACTTCTAAATTGACGAAGTACCAATTCAATGTGAATAATTGAAGAGGATGGATTGAAGAGCTTATTTATTGGAATTCATTAATAATGTTGTTGAAGTAATTTTATGGTATATTCATATATCTATGTATTGTTCCATTGTTGTTTCCCATAATAATATGGTACCTGTAACCATGAAAAGTTATAGAAATATTTTTGGAAAGAAGATGTTATTCGCATAATGAATGGATAAGGAGAAAATAATTTGTTTGATAGTATTAATGAGATCATGATATATATAAGGACAAAGTGATATCATGTTTTGAGTGTATAAAATTTTTAGATTTTTGGTATGTGGAAAGAGTTAACTTTTGACAGAATTCATGTTTTCACTATTGTTCTATGGTAGTTCATGTTTCAAGAGAATATAATAGTAAGGAATTCACATGATTGGAATGTTTTCAAGAAGATATATCATATGATATATGGGGGATAAAAGATTGTATTTACATTCTTGGTAGATGACATCTCTAGTAATCATTTTCATTATATTTTGATATTGGACAAAAGTATTTTTGATAAGCCAAAAGATTGGAATGGATTAAGTTTGACATCAGATAGTATTGTTTAAGGCTAGAAATTTTTGGTATTATTTCTAAAATGTTATAATATTATAGTTTTAGAAAAATTACATCCCGTAGGATGTGCGACAACTCGTTTCATAGGACAAGGTTGTGGGAATTGAACCCACAACTGAAGTGAGATAGGCCTTTATCACCTACCACTATCCTACAGGGACTCCCTAGTTAGTAGAAATTAGTTTAATTTTATTAAGTGGTATGATAGAAGAAGTATAAGTCCATTTTTGGAATCATATACGGTTAATCTAACCATAGATGGACTTATGTATATTTAATAACTTGTGCCAACCTTTTTTTGATAAAGACAGATAGAATGAACTATCATTCTATTGCATGATCTACTAATACTTCAAGAATGAAAAACTAAACTTCATTTATTTTAAATAAGATATGATGTGTAAAATTTTCATGTAATGACCAATGATGATATTACACTAAAATCAAGTTAGTCTTTATCCTAATGAAAAAATTCATCAAATATAGGGAAATGATCTTGAAAAACTAAAATGTTTTCCTAGTACCCTTATATCCGATGAATCAGATGGTACCTTATATCATCACAAATTTATGGCTTTGTGATCGTTGTATTTTTAATATCCATGCTCTCTACCACTCTCCATCAGAAAATGATAGTTAGATTTCTCTTCCATATCCATATTTTCACCTGAGTTCTCATATGTGGAAAACCAATGTTGAGTTACTATGGGTGACCGTTATGTTTCTAACATTCATTTTAAAATTATGTTTTAGTATTCCATTATATGATGTGGGTTTCTATTAAAGAAAATTTCAAGTACTAAACAATTTATAACCCCGATGAATTTCAAGGGAAGAATTCATTTTAAGGGGGGTAGAATGTAACACCACGAGATTTTATGAGAAATGATCTTTTTAATTTCTTTGATTTCTTGTGTTGTACACTACACCAAGATTATCTTTTACTATAAACAAAACCATATTAGTTTGTAATATATACAAACAATATACTTGGCTTGTGTTACACAGAAGAGCGACCTTCCGCATTTACTTGTGTGGTACGCAATACCGAGTTTCACAAAACAATGATATATTATAATGTTATTATGAACTAGACATTATGAATAGTATTAAACTCATTTTGAGTATTATAACATTATAATTAATCTTACAAATTTTCGAGAGTATGGTATGAGAACAAAATTATTTTTTCCGATACAAGAAGTATTTTTCAAAAAAGTGCAGTTTTTATGCCTTTTGATGGCGCACCCATATTATATCTAATTTTGGACAAGTTTATAAGTTAAATTTAACAAATTAAACTTCTTATTTTGAATTATGATATGAAAATTTACGTTGAATAAATTTGTGACATTATTATGATAACCATCACATTTTGATGAATAGTAAAAATACGATAAATTTTAATTAAAAACAACATTATCATTGAGATAATTAATATGGTTAAATTATAATATTTTATGGTTTTATTGAATAAATATAATATATTTTTACCATTTATTATAATGTATGTCACTATCATTAATGTTACATTGAATTCATAGTTAAAATCATTTCAAACTTTTGCAATGATTTGTCTTTTAAAACCTATTTTCTCAACAGCGGGATTAATTTTAAATTAAATAATACATCTTATGGTTATTGAATTTAGAAAAATTGATTCCATATTTAAAATTAGTAGGTCCAAATTATGTTAATACTCCAATTTTAATTTATAGGCATTATAATTAATAACTATGGTAAATTTTATTAACCATAGTTAAAGGTAAATCATCTAATTAAGGGTAAAAATAATATTATAAAATTACACTAACACTTTTCATGATATCATTGGTTGATTATATTTCCCTCTGAAACATACATGGATCGAAATAGAATCTATTGGAACCCATTTGTCTGTGATTAAGACCTTTAATTTATTTTATTTAAAGGAAAGTGAAATATGTCAGATTCAAACTTTAATAATTAAAGTATTTCTAATATAAGGTTATACAGAATATAAATTCTCATTTTAATGATAAATGTTTTCTATTTATTATGTTAATTTATTTTTAATTTTTAATAAATATATAATTACCTTAATAACTTATACATTAATGATGCAGAAATTATTTATTAAGTAAAAAATCAATAATACAGTTTTATTAAACAAATAATGCTCATAAAAGGCACAACAATCTGACCAAAAATTATTTTTCATGTACATGTAAACCATAATCATCCAATGGTCGAATATATGACCTTTTGGTTCCTTATAAAAGTGATTATGACAGTTATATTAATAATTTTTAAATGATGTCAACGTTGTCACCTTTATAATTTAATAAATATTACAATTTAAATGTTTCTATTTTAAGATGATAAATTCAAGTATAAGTATTCTTATAGAAGATATTAGTTTTATCTGAATCATATTATTTTATTTTTAATTATTATGTAACAAATAAGTATATTGAAATATTATACAAAAATGTTACAATTATTCTTTTATTAAGAGAATCATAAAATAAATGGTTTCAAAAATATTAGAATAAATATTATATGAACAAATTGATTTGATCCATGAATTTTTTAAATTAATATTACATGTTATGAATCTATTAAATATTTTGGATTGAATATATCTTCTGTGTGGATTTTATTTAAATTCAAATAATTGAATAGTGTCAAAATTGACACTATTGATATTTTATAAAAATAACATATTATTAAATTTATTAGAAATAACAAAAATATTTAAAAATAATAAATTGAAATTTATATGGTCGAAAATGTCATAACGTATCTAATTTTGGACAATTCACAACACATAAGTAATTATTTATAATTTAGAATATTATTACCACAAATAAAAATAAATTAATTAAATATGGATAAATCAAGTTGATAAGGTTTAAAATAAATTCCCAACATGTCTAAATTTTATTAGTTGATGATATTAAAACCCTATCTCATCTCATATTCAAATTTGTGTCACTTTGGAAGTTTTTATGTGGGGTTTTGGTTTATTATAAATTAATATTTTGGATGTTTCCAAAAGTGCCCCTCTCCTCTCTTATAAAAGGGCACCTCCTCCCTCTCTTCTTTGCAACATTTTGAGCCTTCATTCTCAGAAAAACCATGTAAATTTCTCTTCTCCACTTCCTTAGAAACATACTATAGTTCCTGTTCTTCTTTAATGACCATCTTTACTGCCCTAGAAGGAGGTTTAGAAGAGGCGCATCAAAGAAGAGGTTAAATACTTTACAAATTCTTTCAAATTTATTTATTCTTCTAATTCCTCTTCTTTATTTGTTTAATTATAAAGTAATAACATCAATATCACTCATATACTGATATGTTATTATAAATATGAAACAAACTAATTTCACTTCTATCCATCCTATTGAAAATGAAATCTTTGGACGTGCGTGCGTACGGAATACCATCTCCACACCATGGTGTAATCTATTTATCCACCACCACCTTAAATGGATGTGTATAATGGTTTAAATAATAACTATATATGGTTATAATAAAATGATACTGACTATGAGATATTATATCATCCACTATTATTCCATTAAATAATTATGAGAACGATATCATCGCTCTTGCGTACATACGGATTATCGTCTCCACGACGCGATGAGATTAATTCTCCATGTTAACCATTCAAGAATGATAATAAAGTATATAAAATTAATAAACATGAAATATATGAAATAATAATGATACTGGATTTATGTATATGTTGTTTCCTTACTTCGATTCAAATTAATAAGGAAAAGAAAACTGTTTTGATGCGTACGTACGACATACTGTCTCCATGAACAGTGTATTTCATTCCATTTATTGATCTATTATATATATATATATTATATTCTAAAAATATTATATATAAATCATATTTTACATTCAGGAAGTAATTAATCATGATCTAAGTAATCATATGAATAATTACAAGTCAAAACATGTACGATAAATGAAACGATTTTAACCAAAACGTCGCTTTAACATTGAATTGACAAATGAACAGATAATAAAAAGTCGTAAGTGAATAATATATGATATAATAAATATTATTATGGTTCTTTTACAAGTAATTAATATGTTTAAACCCACTATACAGTAGTCTCAGACACATATGGAATAAATTTGAAATTAGGTACGGGTTTATTTTGTCTCACTTTTATTTTTTGAGACATATTCCTCAATAACCATCTATTTCTTTTGTATGGTTTTTATGCTTCCCATGAATGTTTTATGATTTTTATTGTGGAGGATATGATATTTACACATATATTTAATTTATTTTATTTTATGATATGTATGATTTGATCGATCATATAAGGTAAGGGATAAGTATTTCAATCTCGTTCTTATCCGATATAGTTTATTCGTAAGTAGTTACTGGGGATATATTTATCATCCATGTCCCTGTTTTATAAAAAAAGTTTTCATAAAGTTTGTACTATTATTACATGTATGTTTAATGTCATGTTAACCTCTTTTTGACTTTTACTATATGGTATGGAACAAATCTTTCTTTTATTTACCATACGAGGTACTTTTTGACATTTTCGGAAAAAGTATGAGAAGAATGTTTTTTTACTTATATGGAAAGAACAAATTTTTACAGTTTCATAATGCCTTATTTCTATAGAGAATACTCTAAAATATTTCATGATTATTTTCAACAAAATTCTTTTCTTTTAAAATTGCTTGGAATTTTGTGGGAAAAAGTGATTTTGAAGAAGAAAGGATATTTTCCTCAAGAATTCATTTCATGTGTTTTATCAAAACCATTTTCCATCTAAGATGAAATTATTTAATATGTTTATTCTTCAAGTATAATGTCTCAATTATTTACATGGTTTGATTTTTCTTATGATGTAATGATGTCCATTTGTTTTATATTTATTATGTTATGATGGGATAATGTTTATGAAACTAATTTTATTCTATGGGTTATGATGAATGATTTATGTTTAGTTTGTGGCACACGAAAGAATGATTTCATTATAATATGGGTGGGAACTATATATCCCTCTAATTAATTGGGTAAATATTTATATCTAATGAGATATAAATGTATGGAACAACAAGTAAATCTTGTTCAGCAATACCGGGCTGGAACGGCAAGTAAACCCATTTCAGTAATGGAATTTTTCCACTATGTTGGTCTTGGTAGAAATTCCTTGGCTACTATGGAAATCATATAATGTTCTTAATGGTTTTCCATAATTACATGTTTTATTGCCATTCTATTTTATCATGGTTAATGTTCCTTTATGATATATTCCTTAAGTACTGCAAAGATTTATTTCACAACTCATTATTTTGATGATTAAACATCATGTTCATGTTTTTAAGTTCAAATGTATATGGTATGTTTTATTTACTCCATGCATACCCTTAATGAGCATTTAAGCTCACCCTTATTATGTTTTCTTTTCCCTAGGATAAAAATAATGATTTTAGGTATGAAAAAAAACGGAAATATCTTTATGGGAAATGTTGAAGATCATTCACCGTGATTAGAAGATTGTGTTCCAAGTTTCCGAAGACACTAAACTATTACAGGCCTTCTGTGTCTGTTTTTGTTATGTATTAAGTATTCCTCAAATGTAATGTAATTTCATTTTATGCCAAGATTGGGTCTCTACATCCCTAACCAAAACTAGTTTCATAAAATCCAACCTATTTTATAAACAAGCTCTATGGCTTCTTTACAAACCAAAAAACACTTTTCAAAAAATTCCTCCGTTTTCATAAAAATCCTTTCACCCAATAATCACACAAAACATAAGGCACTTCACAAAAACATCAAAACTCAATTCACAACATCAAAATATCACAATACCACCATTAATCATCCATATTCATTAGGGATCTCTCTAGAGTGATCTAAATATCAAGCTAAATGGGATATTGAACAATGACTCACTTGACTACATGGTCCAACATACACTAGGATAACCATGAAATAGTCCATAATATATTTCAGGATTGAAAATTGGGTTGTTGTCTTTGTTGATTTAGTTTTACAAACCAACATCACACCACTCATCCATCCTCCATTTCCATCCCAAAATCTATACCGATCCCTAAGGAAACTCACATTATTCTAGTGAGGATCAACACATGAACAATGGTATATCCTAGAAAATCCAAATTCAAAATTAAAATCCCCATTCCTATGGAAACATAATGCTTAAGGAAGGAAATATATTTCTAGACTCTACCTATACCAACCTCCTAAGTCCCAATGACCAATTCTATCTTGATCTTACTATGAAATACAAAATAACAAAGGGAATTCCAAAGGATTAATCTCCTATTGAGAATAATAACTCAAATCTCTGATAAAATTATTTATGAAATATCTTGGGTCATCCATCTTGAGGATTCAAGAACTCTCCCATCAATGGACCAATGGGTGTTCCCAACCCCCATGGGTTGACAACTAGTGTTTGGTCATCATGTGAACTCAATTGGGAATAATTTATCCTAATTATAAAAGAAATTCCAAAACAAGAATATAAAAAAAATCTTGCAGGACACATATATATATTGAATTTCCACATCAAATGAAAAAAGAATAAAAAATAATAATTAATAAGTAAATTAGTAAATAATCCAAGCACAAAAAACCACCCTCACCACTTCAATATCCCTTTCATGCAAGTAAATGACACCCAACAAATGCCATTTTTCATCCATCATAACATCACTCCACCTCTAACCATAAAAATCAGAAAATTCCTAAGTAGACAAAGTAAATAATTTAAAGGGAAAATTTCCTATAATTCTAGGAATGTAAAAGTCACAATAGGACAAATGCAATAAAATAAAAACATACCCCAACAAATCAACTCACAATGATCAGTATGAAGTAGAACCAAGAACCAAAAACATAGTTGAAATAAGAATGAGCTCATAATCACAATGTATGCCACAATAACTCTTTGAACTTATGTAAATCCCTTAGTAATAAAATTTAAAAAATGTTTGTTTGGACTTAATGTATAAAATAGGTTTTTAACATGATTTATAATAACAAACATCAAGAACACTTTCAAAAAACATAACTTTTATAAAATATAAATAGGGATCATTAAATATTTTAAATTAAATCATTAAACCAACTAAAATAAGCAAAAAAACCTCTATCTATTTTCAAACATCTCAGGAAAATTAGATTTTAATAAACCATTCAAAGGAAAATTCATTTATTTAAAACTCTAAAATAAATACCCAAAACATTTTCCTTTACAAGTCATACAACAAAAATATTTAAAAATTAATTTGAAAGTAATCCAAACACACACAAGGTGATGCATAAACCATACAAGGGAACCCAATATCAAAGAAACACAAAAAAGTAGTTGTTCCAATATAATTAATCAAACCTGGGGAATACAATCAAGTCATAAAATGAAATACCCTAAAATGTCTAAAATGACCAAGAGTCATGGGAATTATCCGTAGGCTCTAGTAATAGTACACCTGAATTGGTGATAAGAGTCATAGGTTGGCACTACTGAACCTTTCAATAGCACTAGGAGTCCCATTGAACTACCTATGATAACATCCATGGAACACATTCATCTATTGGAATGATGGTATTGTTTCTTCTTGGATGCAATTGACCACCGAACCAACAATGGGGTATACCCGAGTCACCATGCTCACAGGAACATATAAAAATAATTTTCTATAATTGGGTTATATCACTCCTTCCAACATAATGATCTAATTATGGCCAGGATGTGCTTCCATTGGAATCCCACTATCACACATGGGTTTTCCTTCAAAAATGTCATGAACTATCTATCTATGAATCCAATGAAAATTCAAAAGGTGGGAAATCAGGAATCACATGCATCAAATATAAATCCTTTGAAAATCACACATTAAATATATCCCACACCGTCATTGGACATGTACCAAATCGAACATCCAAGAATATGCATCACAACATTCATGGAAATACAAAGCTTCCCCCATGGGGTCAAAAGTCATAACTAGAAAAGTAATAAAACAAGGATTAAATAGGGATACGTACATTCCTAAACCAATTTTAAAGGGATAAACATTCCTTTAAAACACACTACTCAGAAGGACAAGCCACATGCAGAATTCGTAAAGCTATTTTATATCTCATTTTAAATACCACATTAAAACCAATCTTTCAAAACATGGTAAAAGTATGATTGAAATAAATTTTTTCCCAAAATCACATTTGGAAATCCATTTTGAATCCCAAATTAAAAAAATCATTTGAAATCCAAGTTAACACAACATGCTTTCAAAGGCATTTGAAAATCACACTGTTTTCTTGAAATATCCTTTTAAAATTAATCGAACCCTTTTTCCAAAATGGAACCAACATAAAAAATGATTTCTAAATATTTAAATCCTTTTTTATAAAGAAAAACTATAATTTAAAGAGAACTTTTAATGTGAACCAAGTCCTTTCCAAGTGATTAAACCATTTGAAATCCCACTAAAAACAAATAAGGTATGAAAAAGAATTTTAAATTCAATAAAATCATTAAAAACCCATTTTAAACAATTTAAAAGGTATATATGGGCATTTGCACAGGCACTGAGCATGTGGCATAAGACCATTCCAAGATCTAGATAGAATCACAAATCATTTCAAGAATTCATCTATATATATTAGATTATAAATTTATAAAAGGCGTTTAAAAAAAAGCAATCCATTTATAACATGTAATGAAAGGGGTTCTAGAGAGACACAAACCTCAAATTAGTGGGGGGCTATCCAAAAACATGTATCCTTGGACGAAAGACACATAATCATGGAAAAATACAACCCCAAGGATCCATAACACACATTATAAATAAAAGAACCATAAAAATGGGGTCACACCCCTCATCCTAGCGTTTGGCCAAACAAGAGGGGTGATGGGGAGGAGATATTTTTTTAGGGAATGGAAAGAAAAGATAATTAGATAAATAAAAATGATTATTCAACCAAGATCCATAAGAAAACATAATAAAACATTGAAGGATGGGTGTCTGTAAGGGGAGGTCTTGTGTTTATAGGGGGTTCATCTTGGCAGTATCATGTGCAAGCAAGGGAGAGGCCATAGGAGGGGGGATCAACCATGGGGGGTTGTGTATCAGGTGAAGATAGGAGATCATGATGAGTGTGTATACGTGATAGAGGAGGACACGCAAATAGAGTTGGATCTATGTGATAAAAGGGGGAATAAAGGACTAATTCTCTAAGAAAATTAAAATGGAAAATGGGAAAAGAAAATAATATTTTTTTTATTTTGGATGTTGCACATGGTTTAGGTTCCTGGATTATCAAACTACCAACCATGTTTTCCATTCTATTTAAGCATGAGTCACCCACATGGTTACTCCTATGTGATCCATATATTTGATTTAACAATTCTTAAACTATACAAATCAAAATCGTCAAGTGCAAACCCTTAACTCATGGTCGATGCACAGTTTTTCATAATTATGCACAACCAATCTCCATTTATATATTTTAAAATTTCATACCAAAACTATTGGGAACCCACAATGACTTAAAATTAATTAAATTTAATAATTATTTTATTCCATAATGATAGGGTGAGTGTCATTTTAAGGGATTAGGCATCCCGGTCAGAGTGTTCATGGGGCTTGAACTCCCCTAGAGGCATATCATGATAGGGCATGAGTCCCTCTATTTGTTTTTATTCTGGAATTCAGTACTCCCCCATATGAGGTGTCGGTCCTTTATATCCGCATGGGGTTGGTACTCCCACGATACCGACAAGGCGCGAGTCCCCCACACACTTCTGGAAGAGTTAAATACTTCCCCACATGATCTGGTGTGGGTACTCTATATATGGATTTTCTACCCAATATATTTTTATATCCCACTCAATGAGGTAAAGGACATTTCCAACTATTTTAGATAGATGAATGGGGTTTACTTATAGTTGGGTGGTTTTAATAGTATGGTTTAGTAATTCCTTTATTAGTAACTATCCTTAGTCAAGGCATGGTTTCCCCTCTGAGTTCCTGAATGGAAACATGGTATTTGTGTGACACTCCATGTAACACCATGACCCCAGTTACCTATATTTGGTGCATTATTACATAACATTGGCATGATACAGGGAATCATGTCTCGAAATACCGATCACTTTAGTAGCCGTGAAAGTACTAGATACATACATATGTTTTACATTACATTATGAAATGAAAAAAACAACATTTTGAATCCTTTGAACACATTAATATCCCTTATACTATCAATACGGTTTAGTAATAATATACTTCTTCGCATCCTGGGAAAATTAAAACATAGAAAGGGGTGAGCTCAGATACTTAGTAAGGATAAAAATATGGTGGGGACTGTTATAAATAAGCATAAACATTTAAGTAAATGTATAAGACTAAAAAATAATCCTTTTAAACAAAAACATCAGCATAATATGGAAAATATAAATCAAATAATTCCATTTACTTATTCACATGGATATTCTACTAGTCGAATAATCACATGTAATATCAATAGATAATTTTATAATGAAGGAATGCATAATGCCAAATATCATAACCACATAGTCAAGGCCTTGTGCCAATACTAAAAATAAGATTTTTTCAAAGCCTTGTTTCAAAACACTAGTTTTTATCATGAGGCCTACTGATGCATCAAAGAGCTATAGTGGGCTCCACCTGTCACTTACTATGTCCAATGTATTCCTCATATGAAAAGGTTGAAACATAATATAAACATTTGTATTCAAACTAGCATACGAAATGTCAATACATTAACCATAAACCATGAATGGTATAAAAATAACACATACACAGTCAAACATATCACAAAACCTTCAATAGAAAATTTAATATTTTATCATAATAAATAAACTTCAAACAAGTGTAAAATCCATCAAAGGATGATGACATAGATGAAATCAAAACTATCTGAGAGAAACATCTCTTTATATTTTTAAATCATTTCAAAGTCATGTAATTATAAAAGAAAATGGTTATCTTGAAAATATTCTTATAATATTTTAATGGAAGCTTCAAAGGTTTTATAATGGCAGAAAATAGTGGCACCTGTCATTTAAGTTAAAAAAACATTCGTATCTTAATTTTTTCAAAAAGTTCATAAAGTAACTTAATCGGAGACTGATGAAAATATTACTTTAAAATAAGTTTATAAGAAGTAAAAAATGGTATAAATTACTTTAACACATCGTATAGGAAGTAGAAAAATGTTTTCAAATGCTTTTTTAAGAAACAAACATGTGGATGATAAAGAAGTCCCAGTAGATACTTACAAATAAACAACCTTCGAAAATAAAGAGATTGTAAGATTAACCATTACCTTGTGATTTTAATTAGTCGAGGGTACTGTATCCTCCTATATAATAGTTAAAAAAATTATTAAATTATACAAGAACCACATACAAAAATATTACATCATATATGCTCTTTTAATATTACTTTGTTAATAATATTTTAGTAGTATCATTGTTTTGGGTCTTAAATGATTTGTTTTTCATTATATGCTTTGTTTTTTAAGTCAAGTTTTTTTATGGATATGATATATTTGATTCATATCTAGAATGATATTAAGTTATTAAACATTATTTTTAACCAGAAAAATAAAATTATTCTTGAATTTTTATGATGGGGATTGAATCTCATCGCGTTCGTGGAGACGGTAATCCATACGTATGCACAAGTGAAAATATCATTATATTGATGGTGAAATCATATTTAATTTGATGGTATATCATATACAATGAATAATTAACAAGTTATATTTATTATTTACATCAATTATACTCATTATTATACCCATCCAAATAATGAAGTGTTGAATAGAAAACTACACCACGACGTGGAGTTGGTAAGCCTTATATACACATGTATGGTGACTTTATCATTCATAGGATGGATAGAATAATGAATATTGTTGTATCATATTTATAATAAAATAACATTATGTCAATGGTACTGGATATGTAACTTTTTTATGGAAACAACAAAGAAATAGGAAGTGGAAGAAGAAAAGAACTTTGAAAGAGGTGATGAAATTATTACCTCTTCTTTGGGTCTTCCTTTTGATTTGAACAATAGGGAACCTTATGATGGCTTCATGATCAATGTAAGGCCTATAAGTTGAAGTGAGGGTGGTTTGGAGGATATTTGAGCAGAGTTTGTCTAATAAAAATGGCTTTGGAGGTGTGATTTTGTGAGAAGGGAATGTACCATTTTATTAGAGAGGTGAGGGTCACTTTAGGAAAAGCTTGAAATATTTTTTTATTATAAAAGAATATTAGGTTTATAATGGCTCCAAAAGGATTAATTTCAAGGATACGTTTGTTATGGGTCCAAAAAACTCTCAACCAGTAGGTTTTATATAGTTTTAGATTACCATATTTACTATATAGTTTAAATTTAACTCTTAGTTAAGCAGTTTAACTTTTACCATGAATTCTTGTATTATTTATAATAAATGGTTTATAAACATACTATAAAAAGACAAGAGAATCACAAGTGGTTCATTATTTACATATATAACCTTATCTACGTCCTTTTTCAAAAACTCAGTTATTTAGGTATATTAAATTATTTAATAATATAATATTTGTTTTAAAAACTCATTTTTGTCAATTTTAACATGATTTGTTATTTTTTTGTTAAAGTCATAAAAAAACTTATTAATTTGAAAAAAATGTATTAAATCAACCCTAAAATTTTATATTATCCTATAAATTTAGTGGAATGCATCAAAAGTTATAATTTACATTTATTTGAATTTTTATAATATCAATTATTTTAATCTTTCATTAATAAGGTCATTATTGTATCATCATTGTGTCATAAATAAATTTAATTATTTAACGTTTAAAAATTATAAATAAAATATCAATATGTATGAAATATTTTTTTCTTTATAATGAATATTAATAGTCAATTTAATCATTTGTGTAACCCTATATTAAAAATGGTTTAGTTATGATATTTTGAATTTAACACTTTTAACTCTTCTTTAAATTAAATAATAATAAATGTCTTAATCTAATACCAGTATATCAAAGAAGATTAAATTTTATTAATAAGGTTGATTTTTTTTAAAATACGCTTATCCAATAGAATTAGGACATGTGTTAGGGAAATTATAATATCATTTTTACCATTAATTACCATATTTAATTTTAACCATGGTAAATAAAATTCAAATGTTACGATTCACCAAAAATTATTTTCATCCTACTAAACCAAATTTTACTTATTGATGTCAATTTTGTCTCTATTGTTTTTTTATTTATATTCAAAGAAGTGGTAAAATTATGTTTTATGCAAATTTGCAAATGTGCCTAGAAGGTGGGTAAAAGTTCAATAATATTTTATACATCTAATTTAATTATAAAATGACTCTAATGAATTAAATTGAACTAATATAGGTATTAATTATTTGTTTTTTACTTATAAAAAATTTAAATAAAATAAATAATTATTAAAATAAAAAGCTGGTTTCAAATAATAAGGCAGTGTTTTTCACTATTCATCATAAATTGGAAGATTCGGAAATATAATAAAATTCGCACTAAGATAATTTTAATATTCCGAAAACAAAAATGAAATAAATTTTGAAAAAAAATTATAAAATTTAAAAAAATGGGTATTAGTATTCATAACGGAAAGATTGATTGGTTGTGGTGTGTTAGAACTCGAAGTTGCATACAACACAAGCTATTGTATTATTCAAAGATAATTGTACCATGGAATCATGGGGTGTTACAATCCATTGTGTTTGGTAAACCTAACTGATATCTATCATTTTATGAGGTGTGTACCCCCACTGTAGTTCCTTTAGTGTTTCATAGTTTTTGTGGAATCAATAGTTGGGATTCCCGATCAAGGGTATAGTATTAGTAATATTGGAAATGGGGGTGTAATTATCCCTCAGTTAATATTTAAACCTCAACAAGGAGAGGGTCCCACTTATAATATTTTAATGGAATCATTGAAGAATGGATGAACATGTTGGATACCTCAAGACTTGTGACTCATTTGGAACCACTAGGATTCTATTGAGATGTGATGTACTGGTGGCGATCGACTTAAAACGTTGTGGAATTTTTGGATCTCTGAGACCCCTTAATTTCTCTTATGGTACAATACATAGTGGTTCGGAGTTAATATTATCAATACTTAACTATTTCCCCAATGCATATATTATTTGATTATATCTAAATACATTCTTATGTTCCTAATTACTACTCTCTTGTACTATGGGGTTTGAGATGATGGTTTACATTGGAATTTCTTTTTGGTCTCAGTTCATTTTACATAATACGTTTATAATCACACCTATATAGGCCATGGGCCCACAAATGATATTTATTTAAAGATGGTCTATAATTTAATGAAAATATTGTATATTTGGAGTTGGTGTGGCTTGTTTATAGTTTACTCCTCATGACCTTGGGGGATGTGGTGTATACAAATTTTGACTTTACTGGGAGGTGATACTAGTGGGTGTTTTATATCTTAAGATCCATCTTACAATGGGGACCTCTTCATATTAGTTGTTTTAGCTAGTTTTATTTTTTTGGTTGTTGAATGTGTATCTTTTCTATTTTTGATTATGGTTTATGTAATGGTTATTTATGATAATCTTATTGATCATCTCATACATGTGTTTTATGTAGATAAATATTCCCATATATATATATATATATATATATTTATATATTGTTGTCTATTTTTTAGGAATTATAGATATGTGTTTTTCATGTTTATATATTCTAAAGTATCCAATATTATGATTTATTCCTATTCAATGGTAGTTACCAGCCTCTGGCTTGTTGGAAACAAGATTTTGGTGAAACACATAGAATACTACGAACTCAGGTGAGGCCCTAGTGGTTCGGGTCATGTTAGAGTAGTATCAGGGAACATTTTCCTTAGTTATAGAGTTTATAGTCACTATTTATGTGATTACTAGTTGGGGAAAATTATTGAAATGATTTTAAGGTCTTATTGGGTTTGTTTATTGATCATGTTAATCAAGCACGTCAAATTAGATGTTTAGTTTTACTAGAATTTCAGTAGTATAGATGGAACCCTAGGTCATCTCTTGATGGATCCTTAGATCATTAATTCAAAAATAAGTTGTGATTAGAAAATGGGGAATGGTATTGTATGAAATTGGTGTTTTTTTATTTCAGAAGAAATCATATAAATGAAATAAATATAAGACAATATAATTTAAAAGGATTGATTAAGTGTGGTCAACCTGGGGAAATCTCATGATGCCCATCCTTCATCGATTCAGGAGATTGGATTATGATATTGTATTCCCTATTTTATAAAACCTATAACCATAATTTTACTTAGTTTAAACTAAGATACCACTTATGGTTCAATCTAAAACACACAATGATTCATAGGATATGGCCAATTATTGGGTGATTTGTGTTCGACTTCATAACTGAAACTCACCAAGGAAACACACAAATAACTATAAGTATTGTCCAAGTTTTTATTTTATTTAAATGTGTTACCATGAAATTAAAATAAATGGACATGGTAGTGTTTATGTGGGTTTAATTAACCAATATGAACCACAGAAACACCATAATTGAAAGGGGTAAGAAAAAGGGATGAATGGTGTATGAAAATTCACATTAAAGAGAACCCCAAAACATGATCCTTTGAGTTTGAGTATGATGTTCCAGTATATATCTTAATTAAATAATAATATATGATGAATAAAAAAACATACAACATGGAATTAAAAAGATAATTCAAAATAATAAAAACAGGAATCTTGGGGTTACATCATGTTCCCCCCGGGTGATCACACGGAGTTTAGAAATCCATGGGAAGGGATAAATAAAATGATGATGAAGTTGAACTTCCCATGGACTATACAAATTATATTATTGATTAGAATAACCCTTTAAGACTCCAAACATTAATCACCTTTCCCCCTATTCAAACATACAAATTGGATGCCCAAGGTAATGTTTTATAGGCACATTGAATAGTGGTTTTGGGCACCCATATTTGTTAAAACTACATGGAACATTGTTTTTGGCAATTTGAAAGTATTATATAATTTTTTTCAAAAACTAAAAAAATGTGGATACACCACTTTAATGAATCCAACTAAAATGTGGAATCATTTTAAGTCCCACATCTCTAGATAAGTCCTAAATATAGAATATAACTTTTGACTTTATATATATTTTATTCCCTAGATAGATTAGTCTAGATGGGCCTCTTAGTGGACGAATCAGGATTCAGTTCATTCATAAGAGTTGTAGCAAGAAAATTTTTAGATAAGACAAAAAAAATATCATTCTAATTGGATACATGGATTTGTATAATTGTTCTATTTAGTCAACTACTATTTTTGAATCATGCGTTGTTGGCTAATTCCTCTTGAACTTCATCATGGGCCCTCCAATTCATATCCACCTACAATATAATTATCAAAACATGTAAAATTGACTTTTTTTAATAGTGATAAATAAAAAATGGTTGAATAAAACATGAAGTGAAATTTGTTTTTAATTTTATAATTTTCAACACAAAACTATTTTAACACAATGGTGTAAGGGTGAAATAAAATAGTGAATCATGGTGTGATCAGTTATCAGACTAGGGAGACCAATGTAGGTGTGGTGGTCGATGTATCCTTTAATTAATACTCAGATAACCTCATAGATGTCCCAAATCGGTGAGAAATCATTTTTTAGGTATGGGTATGTTGGTACATCAATCATAAAGTAGTTTTTAAGATCTTTCATGCCTTTTATATATCATATTTCTTATATATTCTATAATCATTATGAGTATATTTTATCAAATGAATGGTGATACCCATTGATAGCTATATTTTACACCGAGGCAGTTTCATGAAGAACCTATGCCTATGTTTGGGCCTCCCACCTCCAATAATTGAGTTATGGGGAGTTACTTCCAAGACTCAGTTGAGATGTATTCTTGCCCCACGATCCAAGGAAGTATCTATCCCCTTTTCTCTCAGCGAATACGTTCCTTATAAAGTGGATGGTAGTTCAAATTTAGTTGTATGAGACTATCTATAGGGTATATTTATTATACAAGTTTGAAAATATATTCCTCCAAAGATAATGATGCAAGTCTGTTCGTTTAGTGATAAGGGATTGGATAGAGTTTGAGACTCATATTTATGTATGGTTTATAATGTAATTGACCATATGTTGATTATTTTATTGATATTCCTATGTGTCACAATGATCCATTAGTAGATGATGAGTTTCTAAAACATACAATGGTATATCTCTACCATGGTTGGATGTTGAGCCTTTGTATAAGATGGAGAATTATCCAAGGATGTTGGGGCCTCTGTAGGGAAGTGTGACCATGACTGAGTACATGTTGAGGCCTACAGACCTCATGAGGTGTCCAATGGACATGTTTAGTAATGTAATTATTTAAACCTAGTATATTATATAGAGAAATAAAATGAGGTAATATCATGATAAATTGTGCTTCCTTGAAACATTACATATATCAGAGTCCCATGACTATGCATTGATAGATTGAAGAGTATTTTTGAGGATGCACATTGGATTTGAAAGAAATTTAGTGTTTTCCTCAATGATAGCTAGAGTGGTGTCATGGATGGACCTCCACATGGGAGGTAACATGGATATTATATATCTCCTCATTGTTGAATTAGTTTCCTGCCAGGAAGTGGTTAAGTTGAAGAGTTAGTGGTTTGTGAATAGTTGAAGGTGGATGATGCATTGACTCTCTCCCATAAACACCACATTTGGATTGTTTTTGTCAGGTGTTTAGTATTTATAGTTATATCTTTAGAAAGAAACACCTTTTGTTGGGTTATGTCCATACATAAATAGGTGTAGTTTAAGGAATTAGTCATTTACATTTTTTATGGATCCACATAAGGGATGGTGTATATTCATGTTATTATTCCCACATTAAATATTTGGATGTTGGAAAAATTTTGTAGAGCCTTACATCATACTTTGGTCAGCTAGGGAGCTTCCATTGATGGTGAAAATACTTCACTCACCATACTAGTGATGTGAGTATTTCCCTAGTGGAGAAATAATTATCATATAGTACCCCAGAATGGAAGAGATGTGATTTAGTGGTAGCAATATCAGTATATATTGGTTACCAGTGCTAGTACTTCACTATGATCCGCAGTTGAGTAAATGAGGCAGGTCCCTCCTTTAGTAGTGAGTGGGATCCCATCATGTGTGGTTAGTGGAGCCCATCCTATGGGAGTGGTAGTCATCTAAACATCATGTGGTAAGTGTAACCTTTTTCATTATGTGAACAGTTGAGGAATGAAATTTTTGTGAATGTGGTGGAATGCTCGGGTGCTTTCGAAATGTGACCTAATATTAACCCTCATCAAGAGGCTTGAATATGCATCAATTTTTTTTAATTGATTGTTGTTTATATTTTATTAAGTGGAATGATGTAAAATATTTGGTTTTTCATTGTAATGTGGGAGGAAACCTTATATTGGTTCAAGGGAGAGCCTATTTAGTATTCAAAAATTACTCCAGTCTTATATCGAGAGTGTCAATTGTGCAGTGACCTCCCAAATTGCGAGTTACGGATTCATGGAGTAGGGTTGGCCTCATGAATTTGAATCCTTAGTGGTTGGTGAGATCAAAATAGCACAATGGAAGTGTGGGGGTTGGTACATCTAGTAGGGGACTCTGTGTTTGGGTGTTGGAGGAGGCACATTGATGGGAAAAAAATACCTCAAGCTGACATTTAGGTATTTTTGGGTTTTTGTTTATATTGAAAAAGAGTGTTAAAAAAGTTATAAGATCATGAATGCATTATAATATTTATTTGTAATGGATATGTAATCTCTATATGGAGTTAGAGTAACTTTTTATTTAAAATGGTGATGTTTCCCAGTGTTCTCTAAATTTTTGTGTCTAAATATTTAGGGGAATATCAATGTTTATTTTTAAGAAAATTATTGATTTTCACATAAGTAAGAAGTTTGAAGAACGTGTGAAATTTTAAAAAGAAAATTAGTTAATGATCTTCCCATTAATATTTGGAAAATGAAAGAGTTTCATGAAATTATGGTGAATTCACAAAAAAAAGAGTTGTGTGAATCCGGTACATACATATGAAAAGTTGTAGAAAGATTATGAGTTATATGCGGAAAGTGATGATGGTGGTGACATGTTTTCTAGGTGTCTGAAACGTTAGTGGTGGGGGAAAAGTTTAAAAAAGGGTAAAATATTACTATAAACAGATTTATCCCCAACACTTTTTGAAGAGAGCTAGACTTGGAGAATCCAAAGGATTTTTTCACATAAGTATTATGTAGACGTAATTCTTGCATGAAATATTTTACACAAACATAAATTAACTGAAGAAATTAACTTTTTTATTCATGAATAATTGATTTTCATGAAATATAGAAAGTTTCATAATAGACAGAGTTTCATGAATGTGTGGATTTGCAAAAAAATAGAAGTTGTGTAAAAGTTGTGAAAAGTTTTTGTGGAAGTAAAAGCTTTGGGATCATGATGGTAATTGATTCAAATTTCTATGGTAAATTGGAATTCATAATTTAAATGAAAAATAGACTCATGTCATGCTTATTTTAGTGTAAACCAAATCAATGTTGATACAAATCATTAGTATATTCTAATAAAGGAAAATTGAGTTATTTTCAAAGTGATAGCATTGAATTCTCAAGTGTAAATCGTTGTAAACCAAGCGAGATAGTGAGTAAGCTCCAAAAATTTTTATAGTATTGCATTTAGTTATTCTTATACATTGTTACTAAAAAGATCTATTGTGGTTCCCCTCAAATGATTAGTGTTTTTTGGGTACTTAAGTGTAGTAGAGTGGCTATCCAAGGTCGTCTCTCAATAGAGGATGTAAATTTGACAACTTATTAAAGTTATTTTGAAAATAACATACAATGGAATAATAATAGTACTTGAAAGGATGTGGGGGTTTTTTACCATTCATAAAGCTAGAATATTCTTTTTGTAAGAAGATTTTATTATTTTTTTTGTTTTTATTTTTTTGAAATAATGTTTGATTAAAAAGACACAATAATAAGATGTTTTTTTAAAAAGTATTTTAAAAGGTGTAATCAATCTAACTATACCTATTAAATAATTTATTAATAATTATCATTTAAATTAATATCCACGTAATTATGATCTGTTAACTTTTAAAATCCTTAACCCTACGAGAATTAACTTTACCACAAAGATGTTGTGAATTTAACCCTAGGCTATCTTCAGAACATGCTATCACATCACCCTGCTTTGATTCATGTTCTAAAGTTAAATTATGGTCAGTGGTAAATTAAGGCACACATCCTCTCTAGAAATTAGAATTAATTGAGATAAGGGATTAAATTTGAACACTATAAATTTATCCTGTGTAGTTTTGAATTACCAATGAAGTTCGCGGTCTCACAATTCACACAATTCTCGACCACACACGATTTGTGTTTATTTTTAAATTTCTTTGTTAGTTTCATTTAAATTAAAAAATCAATTAATATATTTTATTATGTGTATTATAGTATCTAGGATTTTCATTGGTGTGTTTTATGTGTATTTTCTATTAATTTTTTGGTTAAAATATTTCAGGTGACATTCTCATGTTGAAGATATGGAAAATGCATGTTTTCAAAATTTTTTGGTAGAAATATAAGCATTAGTAATATTTCATCTTCCAGTGTTGTCTTTTTAAAAAATTTACGTCATCGATGATATGAATGGTTGTGTAATTATAAAACCTTTTAGATTTTGACATCATTATTTATGATATTTGTTCATGGTAAATTGTGTCATTAATTTTGCCACACAATTTTTCACACAATCATTGCTTGTGAGTTTGTCTTACCCAATATAATGTATATTCAGGATAAGTAATCATTTTCAGCTTATAACATGGTCTTTCCATACGTTTTTTAATCTTATGACCACTTCCATCACTATACTAGATTGACCTATCCATGTGCACCTAATATCTGACTGTTGTATTCCCTATAATGTTTTTTAAAAAAAATCCAAAAAATAATATAAATAGTCAATGAAGAGGGGAGTGAATAAATGTACAATATGTGGGGATATTTAGGTTGGGAGCTCATGGTTTGACTTCTAAGAATGCTTAAATGAGTGGATTTTGGAATTTGATTACAAAGGATGTTGAACAGGTTCAGTGGAATAGAATCAAGTAAGAAGAAAAGTTCTTATTGACTAGAATATATTAGATAAAGGGTGCGAAGACAAGCTTGGAATCATTGGCACACACACACGTGGAGAATTAGTGGCATGGTAGACCCATGACTTGTTTCGCTATGATTAGTGTTTTGAATCTCACTGGATTTTGTTTTGACACAATATATGAGACAATGAATTTAAAATTTATTGATATTGACTCATTATGAGATTATTACATTGCCTATATTTTCACTGTGGATTGAGAAATTTGAATATGCATATCTTGTCACAATTTTTTTTCGAATACATGATACGAGGTTTTGACCAAGAGTGAAAAATGGTATGTGTGGGAGAGTTGATAAAACACATTTTTGTTGAATATTTTATTGATAATAAATGATAAAATTTCCTCACATTGTGTTAAATATGTTTATTTATAAAATATTTTTAATTAGATCATTAATTTAAAAAAATTGATGGAAATCCCAGTTTTACCCTTTACCGTGCACTGTAGTATTTCAAAGATAAATATTTTAATATTTAACATTTGAACATTATATTATTTAACTGTGTTTCTAATATAATGGGATACAAATTTTTTTCAGGACATTGGAGGTAAATCATGATTTATGTTGCACTAAATAGACCACGAAGTCAATGGTGGGCTAGGCCCTCTAGATTGGATATTGGTTCTTTATTTGGTCCATACCTCTTTATCCGAGCTTGGATTGGGCCCAAATTGTTAGAGGATCTCGGTAACGAAATTCTAAACAAATCATTATTTGGGATGAACAGCTGGTTCATGCTTTTTGGAGGTCAAATGGACGGTTAAAGTTGGCTTAAAATATTTGGCCGAGATTCCATATTCACACTTGAACCCTCTTTAAACCTTGCCTCCTATCCATTCTACAAATTAGTTTTTTTTTATTTGGACGGGTTGGAACATGAATTAGAAAGTTTAGGGAAGAGTATAAGTAGATCCATAATAATTATCCAACCATTTCAACAAGGGTAGCTCTTGAAGCAAGGATCCCTTCGACGAAGCCTTCTTCTTCTTCTTCGTGTTATAATGCTTTTGTTTATGTAATAAAATTCTTTGTTCTTATTTTATATATTATATTTTTTTGTTAAAATTTATTCTTCTTTTAATATTTCTAATTGGGCTGGAATCGTTAGTAGAAACAACATTGGGTTCTACCCTCTCTAAACCTTTCCAAATGCAAAATGTTTCTATGATGACCACACCGCCAATGAAAGAGTAGTTATTTTTAGTAATTGAGTTACACTACCTATTCAATAATTTATTAATAATTATCATTTAAATTAATATCCAAATAATTTTGATCTCCTAATTTTTTATATACATAACTCTACAATAATGAACTTTATCACAAAGATGAAGTGAATTTAACCCTAGGATAACTCCGGAACATGCAATCACAGCACCCTACTTTGATTGATGTTCTATGGATATATTATGGTTAGTTGTAAATTAAGGCACATATCCTCTATGGAGTTAGAATTAATTGAGTTTTGTGATTATATTTTAACACTAAAAATTGATCTCGTGTGGTTTTGAATTACCAATTAAGTTCATGCTCTCCCAATTCACACAATTCTCAACCTCGCGTGATTTGTGTTTATTATTCAATTTATTGATTAGTTTCATTTAAATTAAAAACTAAATTAATAGATCATATTATGTGAATTAAAGTATCCAATTTATTCAAAATATCTTAATGAATGAGGTGATACGTAGATCAATTACTAAAAGAACTACTTTTCCATGGGCGGTGTAGTCATCGTAGAAACATTTTGCATTTGTAAAGGTTTATAGAGGGTAGAACCCAATCATGTTTCTAATCTTGATTCCATACCAACTAGGAATATTAATAGAATATAAATTTTAAAAAAACAGAATAAAATATAATAAATTAAAGATGAACAAAGAATTTTATTACACAAAAAAAATCATTACAACCTGAAGAAGAAGAAGAAGGTTTCATCGAAGGTATCCTTTCTTCAGGAGATACCATTGTTAAAATGGTTGTATAATTTGAGTTTATCCACTTATACTCTACCATAAACTTCCAATTTCACGTCCCAACCCCTCCAAATTATAAAAACATTAATTTATAGAGTGGAGGAGAGGCTAGGTTTTAATAGATTTCAAGTGTGAATGGGGAATCTCGGCCAAATATTTTAAACTAACTTTCATAGGGAATTTGACATCCAAAACATGTGATCCAGCTGTTCTTCTTGAATAAGTATTTTTTTAAAATTTTGTTGGAGAGATCCTCTAAAAATTTGGGCCCAATCAGAGCTCAGATGAAGAATTTATGATCCAAATACAGAACTAATGTTCTATCTGGTGGGCCCAGCCCACCTTGGACTTCATGGTCTATTTAGTCCTACCAAATGCATGATTTAGCTCTAAGGTCATGAACAAAAATGGTATCCCATTATGTTAAGAACACATTTAAAAAATTTAATGTTCAAATAATAAATATTAAAATATTTATATTCAAAATACTAAAATGCACTATAAAATGTAAAACTGGAATTTCCAACAAATTTTTTAATAAATGATCTAATCCCAGATATTTTTAAAATATATATATTTAACACAATGTGAGGAAAAATCATCATGTAGTATAAATTAAATATTCAATAATAATGTGTTTTATCGGTTACATTTTTTTGTATACTCTTTGGATTATCCTGGTTAGGGTGAACTAATTAAAATTAATTTTTTTTCCGTTACATGTTTTCATTTATATTAATATATTGTTACAAGAAGTATAAATATGTGAGTTTTTTAATAATAAAATATGTTAAAATATTTTTTTTAATACATAATACCCTAATTAACCCCCTCAAGGTTTTTAACCTAGTGGATTCAATAATTGGTATCCTAACTAAAGGATAAAGTCATTATTTTTTATCTTTGTGGAATCCATGAAAGAAGTCAACCACAAATGGATTCCAATATTCAAGGGAAACTATTTTAAACTATGGAAGAATATGATGAAACAATATGTCTAATAATCAGGAATAGATGTATATATATCCACTATATATGGGATTTTAGTTTCTATGGATAATAAGGATTCATTATAAGATGACCATAATGGATTAGATGTTGATTCAAGATGAATTAATGCATGAAAATAAGAAAAGGTGTGTCATGAAAAGAAAAAGACACATTAGAAAGAAATATTGGCTATGGTTCTTGATTGTAAATAGAAATTAGTGATAGTTAACACTAGGCCTTATATACCCAATCTAAATTTTAATTTTGATTTAGGCATCACTCAGAACCAAATGTTGATTTGGGCATGTATCAGAATCAAAAAACGTAGAGAACCCAAAGTAAAATTACATCTATTACAGAGGAACATAAGATAATAACCAAATATTATGTGTTATTATTATGGAAAGATGATAAATTTTTAATATTTGTGTTCCATATCCAATAGGTATTAGAGGGAATAATAGTATCATAGGTTACTAAGCATATTTTAACATTCCATGAATTATTTTTATGGTCATTATTTATGGTGTGGAAAATGTGGACATAAGGATAAATATTTTTCATGAAAAATATAGATGAATGTGCCTACAAAGACCTAGAGTGCTTGATGCAGTAACTCATGGAATCATCATATGATATGAAAATGAAAAATACATTTCAATCGTTACATGATGAGGTTAGTCTATCATACATTGAGGAAAATCAAGTGAATCAATCAACACCATTTATGAAATCAAATACATGCATAAAAAATAAGAGAGCTGATTAGGCAGTGGTTATAAGGATTTCCTTGAGAGAATCAGATCATTATTGTGTATGGATCCTTAAAAGTATATTTATTTCTCATATGATAGGAAATAAGGGTATGATTGTAGGAATCATGTATGAAAGGTATAGTTTAATTCGATTTCAAAATGAAAAGGCATGTGCATCTCTCCCCATCAGTACCAAGCCTATGCATCTCAATACAAGACACATAGTAGACCAACCATGTGAATGTGGAGAGATGACATCACAAGATATTCTAGAGAGGATCATCTCTAAGTTGTCTATTTTGGGATGATTTCCTCTAAGACCATCAGGTAATATAATTATCACTAAGCCTACAGGCCTTGTAAGGGTTTCCCCTCAACCCTTAAAATAGGTAATATCAAAAATAAATAAAAATTGAAGGCTTTCATGCCATTCAGGAAAAGGCAAAAAGATTATTGGATCCAAGAAATCCAAATTTTGGGCTAAAGATATGACATATACATATTTCCGGGTTATTAAGGGACTCAATCCCAACTTTCTAAGTGTTAGTCAACTAGGTTACTCAAGGAATGAAATACACATTACCCAGAAGACATGTATCATCAAGGGAAAATATGATGCAGTTTTTATACAAGGGAAGCATAATAAGTGGAATCTATAAATTGTATTTGGAGAAGAAGAGATGTTTTTACAACCCAATGAAAAAGAAAATAGATTATGGAATAAATATATTGGGCATATAAGAAAACAATACATGTAATATTAGGTGAATGATGATAGAGATCATGATCTCCCTATGCTATCATGGTGTCGTATATAGACATGAAGTGATTTCCAAAAAGGGAAGATTACTCAAAAGATATATAAGGAAAAAATAGAATTCAACAAGAGTGATTGAATTTCTATATGTTCATGTATGTGTATATACATCACTATGATATATTGATGGGAATATATATTACATTATTTTCATCACTGACAAAAAAATTATTGAATGGATAATGGTCATCACTTACAAGTATGAGGTGTTCACTTACATTATTTAGAATTAAAGGGAGACTGTAAAGATGGATAGACAAAAAATTCTAAAATCTCAGACCAATGACTACACAAAGATTACAAACATATAGGTGGAGGATTATCATGAAAATAATTGGATATGGAACCGAGTCTCAACATATGGTTGATATGACAAACTAGATCATAAATAACATTCCTAGAATATTGAAAATCGAGAAATTCCTACCATATTTTTTTTTGGAAAGAAGCATTAATAACACAAATAAACATTTATAATTGATATTTTTTGTGTCTATAATAAGAAAAAACTCCATATTAGCAATTATATGGAAAGAAAACAATAATTAATTACTTTCTAATCTTTATAATTAAGTTTTCATTTCTCAACAAGGAGAAGCATAGGAAGTTTTAGTCTTATAGAGAGGAATGGATATTCATTGGGTACTCATTAAAGATAAAATCATACATATTATTTGATAAGTGTCTTTGAAAGGTTATTGAATGTAATGATATAACTGTAGTGGAAAATGAAAAGAATATATAGCAAAATAGAGACCACGTTTAAGAGGATAGTTATGAATATTTGATAAGAATAAGGGAAGAACAAGGACCTAAGTAAAATTAAAAATAAGTCATTGATGAAATGTAGGATGAAATTTAGACCTACATCTATTAAAAATATGAAACTCATGTATGAAATTGAAAAGAAAAATGTCATTGGTTATCACACAGTGCCTGTGTGTATTAGTTGAAAGAAGTCACTACAAAAAATAACTTTCTTTTCTCAGGTAGAGTCAATGTGTTTTAAAGAAGTTACTAAGGATGAGAATTGTGTTCAATATTTTAATAAACATATTGAACAAATCAACAAATATAAAATTTTTTGATTTTTTGAGGCTAGTATACAATAACTTCATTGGGGACAAATGGGTAATCTATAAAAAAACTGAATGAAAACAATAAGGTGATTTGAAACAAATCATGACCAGTGTGCAAGGGATACTCCCAGATCAAGGGAACCGATGTTCCGGAAACATTTTCATCCTTGGAATGGATGGAGGCAATAAAAATATTCTTATCCATTGTTTTTAAAAATAAATTCATTGTTTTTAGATGAATTTCATGTCAGTGTTACTAAATTGTGTTCTGTAAGAAGAGGTATATATCAAGAAACTAGATGGTTTTCTTTTCCATGAAGACAAGGAAAATGTTTTCAGGATAAAAGGATGTGATGATGTAGGCACCAAGAGTTAGATATTAAAGACTGAATCAATACATATATAATCTTGATTTCTATCATGGTGGAATTGATTACAAATTGTATTTCAATAATGAGAGTGATCAAAAGATGATGTTTTTAGTGTATGTGGATGACATAATATATAGGGGACCAGAAAATGAACAATGAAAATATTTTTCAAAATTCAAGAAGCACAAGTTCTAAATGTTGATGACTGGAAAAATGATGTTTTCCAATAGTATAAAGGCATCATGATGATAGAATGGTACATGATTCTCACATTGTAAATATTCTATGGAGGTTAAAAAAAGATTTGGAATAGAGGATTCCAAGGTGATGTCAACACAGGTTGCTACCCTAATGAAAGTTTCAATGTATGAAGAAGTAAAAGTGGTCAATATCATAGAATATAAGTAGATTATTAGGAGCCTATTGTACTTAATAGTGAAAGGACCCAATATTTATTTTTCCATATGTCATAAGAAATTGAATCAATGTAATCCCAAAGAAATCCATAGAGTTATAGTGAACATAATACTATGTTGTATTAAAGGAAAGGTCAGTTTTTTTGTATAGTGAAACATCTCAACAAGAGTTAATGGGATATATAGATGTATATTGGACTAGTTTAGTGGGGATAGAAAGTCTACATCAAGTGTTTCATTTTATCTTGGAAGATTTTGCATTATTGGATTTGTACGGAACAAGATTGCATTTCATTGAGCACTATAAAAGATAAATATATTATGGCCACTAAAGCTTGCTCATAGTTACTATGGATGAAATAACATCTTAAATACATGAAATTTTAAGTGAAGAATTTGATCGAAATAAATTGCAATAATTCAAGTAATATTAATCATAGAAAAATCTAGTCCATCACATAAGGAAATAACACATCAAAATCAAGTATCACTTTATTAATAAGAATGTGGGTCATGTGAATATTAAGTTGGATTATGTGACTATAGAACATCAATTTGAAAGAAATATTGATAAAGGATTTACCCAAAGAATCATTTTAAAGGAATCAATAGGCTCTTAGAGACCAGTTGATCCCCAAAACATAAACAAGTGTGGATGTGGAACCCCCACACCTTAAGGTAATTTAGAGATTTATTTATATACTAATAAATGTTATTTTCACTATTTAAAATCACAAATGAGTGACCATTTGGTTCATTAACAATGGAGGGGAAATAGTTTTCATGAAAAATGGATAATTTGATGAAACCCACTACAGGGGAGAGTAATGCTATTTGAGGGGGAGAGAATATCTATGTTAAACGAGGGGGAGAAAGGATACAAGAAGAATAGTAAAATTTAGAGATGTTAAAGCTATTTTTTTAATAAAAAAAATTATAAAAGGAGTAAAAATTAGGCTCTTAATGAAAGAAGTTACCATGTGTATATTATGGGGTTATTTCAAAGGATTAGTGTGATTAAACATTTGGTATCGAGATAAATTCAACAAATGGTATCATGAATGAATTGATTAATTTTTCAACTTTGCATACTACTATTATTTATCACATCGATCTCGACTCATGTGGGCTAAGAGTACCTTTTGAGCAAGTATTTGATTAATATCTAGAGTCACAACGTTTGAATGGTTTCTAAATAAAAAAGTGTGAATGTTTTTATAAAAAATTTTATAACGAAGATTATAGTATTTTAAAAAAAATGGATATTTTTTAGGAAGAAATCCCTTAAGGTTATGTTCTAGTGTTTTTAGGTTATTTTGTTTGTTGAAAAAAGAGTTTTAACAAATTTATAGGACCATGAAGACCTTACAGTTTTAGGAAGAATGGTTTGGAAATATCTGGAAGGTGCTAAAGTAGTTTTATATTTAAAGGTTTGGTGTTTCAAAGTGTTTTCTAAATTTTTGGGTTTAAAAATTTAGTGAAATATCAACGTTGATTTTGGGGAAAATTAATGTTTTTTTGTGGAAGTGAAAAGTTTTAAAAACATGTGATTTTTTTAAGAGAATGGTAATTTAATCACAGAACACCAATATTTTTCAAAGTTAAGTGTTTTGAGATAGTATTGAGAATTCATGGAAGATAGAGTTATGAAAACCCAGTATATATAGATGGAATGTTGTGTGAAGAAAATGAGTCATGCATTGAATGTGATGATAAAGGTGACATGTTTTCTAGGTGTGTAACGTTGTGTGAACGTTTAGTGATAGGTGGAGTTGTGTAAAGGGTTAAAAATTTGTATAAATAGGTTGTTACCCCCCATCATTTTGAGATATCATGACATGGAGAAAATGAAGGCTTTTTTCACGTAAAAATTGTTTGAGTTTACTTATTACGTGGAAGATTTTACTCAATCATCCTTTGATAGAAGAAAAGAACTTGTGTCTTCATTAACAAGTGAGTTTCAAAAAAGATATTGTTACATGATATTTTTTGGTAATGTGAATGTTTTCAAGTTGTGTGAAAGTTGGTGAAAGGTTGTGAAAAATTAAAATTTGTGATAACAATAATGAGATTACCTATATTTCAGTCGTAAATTGGAATTCATCCTTTGGATAAAATATGATCATCAAATCACACCCATTTTAGTGTGAACCAAATCAATCTTGATGTAGATAATCAGAGGATTGTTTTGAAGGCATAGATATTTATTTTCATAAGTGAGAGTAGTGCATTCTTATGTGTTAATGGTTTTAATTCAAGAGGTATAGTGGATCTGATATGAACATTGTAACAGTAATGTATATAGTGATTCAAGTACATTGGAACATTTCCTTTGTATTCTCCTTGGATTAAACTAATTATGGTGAACCAAGTAAAACTATTTTGTTTCATTAATTGTTTCATTTCTGTTTATATAATGATATATGAAGAAGAGAGAATAGATTTTTGTTTAAAAATGAATCAAGATCGAAATGGGTAGATATTTTAATATGTTATAACTTGATCCACCCATGCCCATATCTTAGGGTAATTAACCTAGTAGGTCCAACATGCATGGGAATATAGATTCTGATTAGTTGGTTCTTTCTTGGTGATGGAGATTTCAATGACCCCAATTTTTCAGATCTAGTCCTTTGAAATTTCTATTTATATATCTGAATTTATCCAGGGAGTTAGCGTAATGTTTGGGTGTCTTGGGACCCAAAAACTAATATATAAAAAATATTAATATATTTCATGGCAAACGTTCATAGATTTTTTCAAAAAAAAAATTGTTTTTCAATATTTAGAGATCGTGGATGGGAAATCCAAGACCATGGTTGATTCTGAAACATGGGTTTTACCCTTGGTGCTATCTAAGGCTAGTTGGTGTCGGATGTTCCATGGAAGGAGACAGTTGTAATGTGCTTTTAATAAAACAAATAATATATATATTTAATATAATTAAATGACCTAAACTCGCATAATACTCTATAAATAAATTATTTTATTGATTCTATAGGGTTATCCATATAACCCTATGAAAATTTGAGAGGTGGAGGATCGTTCCTCATTGGAAGATCAGGATCAGGGGACGGTGATGATGGGTCAGGGTGGATTGAGAGGTAGCGAGAGAATATATCATATCTCTTTCATTGTTGGAGAAAACACACTTTACCAATTATCTATACTTAATCAACGTAATACACATTATTTATGTATTTCCATACTATTTTATTTTACAATCATGTATTTAATTATTTTCTAATTTGATCAGGGATTTCATGATCTTCACATGATCCATGCCACATTTTGGGTTGATTAATCTAATAAAACCACCCCATTGCATTCGTTATCACCCATGGATATCCTATTTACATGAAAGTTGGCCAATAATTCTTGATCAAAAATTGATTTACACTGTTTATGTTCATTTCTTCACATAATTCATTGTATTCCTCATTGTTGGATCATGGGGTCATAGATTAACATTATCGGTGCAAGGTCAAGTGCGATCAAACCCCAGGATTCATGGTGTTTGTGTGAATGGTGTTAATGATGGTGAAATATGGATGGAATGGGATGGATTTTGGGTATTGGGTATGCCTATCTGAATTTATGATTTAAATAAGAGTAGGGAGTAATGGTGACTTATCCTTTGGTGAAAATATTTCTGATTACCAGCCACTGGAGGTTGGAGATCGATGACCAGAGATAAGCCACTTTGATTTTGGGTTGGAAAATGGTGGATTTTATAGTGATGATGGTGGATCAAGGATCTATATGATGTAACATATGTTTCTATGAAAAACCTGACTACATGGAATGTAATTTGAAAATCAAACACCATGTAGTCCTCTGGCTGCGACGGTAAGGGCTTCAGAAGGAGATAAAGATCACATGTCGTGTATGACCCCATACATGACATGTTATCCTGTGTTGGTAGATCAACGTGTAATCTCGGATTAAACATGATCTATAATTATTAGACACAAGGGAATATCTATGAGTACATACGCATGACCTGATACTCAGACATAACAAAGTACATAGGCATGAGCCGAAGTACGTTGTCATGAACAAATGTATACTGGCACAACCAGATGTACATGATCATGACGAGGAGAAAATGGGCATGACCTAGGTTGATATGACACATCATGTAGTACTTGTACACATTTTCTAGTACTACATGGACAACCAATCCATGTGCAGGCATGGAAATGGCTATGTATCCAAGCAATGTCACACACTGTGTTACCCTAGGCACACACCATTTACTTTTCTCTGGAACTTCCACCTAGCATATCTCCTTCTTATGGAATTGAAATTTGTCTCAAGAATCTACTATAAAACTAGGTTAATCCAGCATTAGGTCTTTAATAGTGTTAGCTAAAAACACTATTAAGACCCCCTTTGTCAGTGCTAAAAAGAGAAATGATAAATGGGCTCTTTAAAAATTATAAAAAAAGAACTATTAAAGAACCACATTTATAAGTGATTTTTTAAAAGCACTGATAAAGGACCACCCTATATCATTGCTTTTAAAAAACAATTATAATGGGGTCTTTTATCAGTGATTTTAAAAAATAAATGATAAAGGTGGGGTTTTTATAAGTGCTTTTTTAGAAGAGCTAATAAAGACCTCCCTTTATCAACGCTTTTTTTACAAGCGCTGATAAAAGTATACTTAAAAAAATTAATTAAAAAAATATATTAATATATTAATATATTTATATTGATATAAATATAATATATATTTTTTGAAATATGTTTTAGGTAAGGTAAATAAGCCTTAACAGTTAATATATAAGATATTTAGTGAAAATGGATTATAAAATAACTAAAAATATTTTTAATTAATAATTTTCTTATAATTACTATGTAATAGTCATTTAATATCTATTTGAAGATAAAAAATAAAATAATTAAATAATGATCTAAAATAATTTGGAAAGTAACCGAACTTCAAACAGCCTAAAAATTTGATCTGGATGTCTGTTTGGGTCCTACGACAAATAAAATTAAAGACTGCAGTAAGCTTTACACCCTTAGTAAAAGAGATAAATATATATCACATTTTTAGAGGCAAAAAATGTCACTAAAGGCCTCTAAAACTAAGATTTTGGTCAGGGTAATCTGATTCCTTAATATTCGATGGATTTTTTTCCTCGTTTAAAGATGTATTTTTTCCTTTTTTCAGTGGGGACTACATTTATTCCCAGGTCTTACATTCATATTGATATTATGGATTTTTATTTTTTCCAGAATATAGTTTTTTTATAATTAAATATATGCATATTTTATTATATTTACATATAATAAATCAATCTTATTAATACATATATAAAAATATTTATGTAAAAATGTATATTCTAATATATCTAAATAAATAAATATTCTAAAAATGTATTTGAAACAATATCTAAGCATTTTTTACATTATAAAAATATATTTATAATGTTTATATATATGTGTGTGTGTGTTTTAAAATATATACATGTATATATATTATAATATAATATATTTAAATTAATATAATATACAATATATTTAAATAAATATAATATATATCACACACACATATATTTTATAAATGTATTTAAAAATAATTATATAAATATATGTAAATATAAATATATATATATATATATAAACATAAATATAAGTAAAAAGAAAACAAAACAAGATGGTGTAGTGGTAAAGGTGTTTCATATTTGAAGAATAGGTGCAGGGTTGAATCCTGGTGGGTGTTCATGAGGCTTGAAATTTGCAAAGTGCTGATAAAATGGGTGGTGCGGTGAAACACAGTGATAAAGGCGGTGTCGAGAGAAGTTAAAGGGGTTGGGTGTATAGGTGTCTGAATTTTTTTAACCCTTTTAATAAATATTCCTTTATCTACACTAAAAAATCACTATTGAAGGCACCCTTTAACATCACTAAAAAAGAACTGTTAAAGGCACCCTTTAACGGTGCTAAAAAAATCGTTGTTAAAAGTTCCCTTTAACAACACTAAAAAATTCACTCTTAAAGGACCCTTTTAACAATGGTTTTTAGAAATGTTAAAGGGTTCCTTTAGCAGAACTTCTTTAAAGCTGATAAAAGTTTCGTACTTTTAACCATGCTTTGATTATTAGTATTTTTTAGGACTGATTAAGGCATTTTCTTGCGCTATTAAAGGCCTTTTTTGTAGTAGTGTGAGTATCCTAACCTAAGTGTTTTTCTACATAGAACATGATGGTAGGATTAATAAGGGATTTAGATATGTGATGTAAGTTGTTGTGAGTATGACACTTTTTCATGTGACACTTGACCGATAGTGGTGATCGGATGGGATCACTAGTGAGATATCAGGGTTGGTAACCCCCCATTTCACTAACGTATTGGTCCCCCATATTCCTCTATCTACTAAGTGGTATACCCCCTATCATACAAGTGCATAGGTCCTCTATCTACTAAGTGGTACCCTTATTATACTATTTCATGAGTCCTCTATTTACTGAGTGACACCCCTATCTTACTAGGGTGTGGATCCTCTATATACCAAGTGGTACCCCCTGTCAAACCAGGGTGTGGTTATCTATATATTGTGAGGTAACACCTAATACACTAGGGAGTGGGTACTCTATTGGTGGTTGTTCCCCCCTTGGATTGTGTATTAGTGTAATAGTGTGGGTCCTCCACAAGACTTTCTCGTACCTATATGTGAGATATTGAGAATCATAGATGGAACTTTAAAACTACAGGTAGAATCATCATCCTTGGTTGGGATATTGAGATGAAAACCCCATTTCACTATATTCTTGATTTATTTGTGATAATATATCATAGGTTTTGTTTCCCCTCTTGTTATGGGTTGATCTGAATTCTATTATATCTTTTTATTGTTCTTTTTTGGTTTTTCTAGAATCCTGCTGGGTATGTATATACTCACCCGTTCATGGGTTTTTATAGAGACCCCAAACCTAACGTACATGGACATTAAATTGATTTTTCATAATTCAAAATACATAACAAAAACCAACACTCATGCATCATAATAGTTTAGTGTTTTTGGAAACTCAGAACAAAAGCTTCTAATCGTTGTGAAAGATCTTCAACATCTCCCATAAAGATCTTCCCCTTTGGTTTTCTTACCAAAAACATTTCTTTATATCCTAGGGAAAATAAAACATATAAAGGGTGATCTCAAATGTTCATTATGGGTAAGCTTAACTAAAATAAAACAAACCATATACATTTGTACTTCAAAACATGAACATAAAGTTTACACATCAAAATCTTGAGTTGTGAAATAAATCTTGGCAGTACTTAAGGAATAGGTCATAAGAGAACAATAATGATGATAAAATACCATGGTAATAAAACATTTAATTGTGGAAAACCATTAACCACATGATATGATTTCCATAGTAGCCAAGACATTGCTGCCAAGACCATCTTAGTGGACAAAGTCCCTTTCCGAATCGAGTTCGCTCCTCGTTCAAGTCCTATAACTCTGAACCAAATTAACTTACTGTTCTATCCATGTATATCTCATGAGATATAAGTCTTTACCAAATGAATTTGAGGGAGATATAGGTCCCACCCATCTCATAATTAAATCATTCTTACTTGTTCCACAACATGAACATAAATCATTCATCATTACCCAATGTATAAAATGGGTTTCATAAACATCATCCCATCATAAAAAAATCCATACAAAAAAAGGATATCATTTCATCGTAAGAAAAGTGAAACCATGTAATCATAAATAAATTATACTTGAAACGTACACATATGAAATAATTCCATCTTATATGTAAAATGGTTTTGATAAAACACTTGAAATGAATTCTTGAGGAAAATATCCTTTCTTCTTCAAAATCATTTTCTTTTCACAAAATGCCATGAAATTTTAAAAGAAAAGGATTTTGTTGAAAATAAGCATTAAATTTTGTAGAGTAATCTTCATGAAAATAAGTCATTATGAAACCGTAAAGATCTGTTCATATAGTATAAGTTAAAAAACATTCTCTTCGTAATTTTGTCGGAAAAGTCAAAGAGTACCTCGTATGGTAAATAAAAGAATGATTCCTTCCAAACCTTGTGGTAAAAGTCATAAGAGGTTAAAAATGACTTTAAACATACTTGTAATAATACTAAACATTTTATGAAAACATTTTCAGAAAACATGGACATGGATGATAAACATAACCCCAGTAAATACTTACGAATAAACAATCTCGGATAAGAATGAGATTTGAATAATTATCCATAACCTTATGTCCAATTATTTCATATGTGACCGAGAATCCTGTATAGTGGGTTTAAACATATTATTAACTTGTAACAGAACCACAATAATATTTATGATATCATATATGATTCACTTACGACATTAGATTATCCGTTCATTTGTCAATTCCATGTTAAAGCAGTGTTTTGGGTAAAATTGTTTCAATTATCGTCTGTGTTTTGACTTGTAATTATTAATATGATTACATAGATCCGGATTAATTAATTCCAGAGTATAAAACATTATTTATATATAATATATATTCATAATATACATATATATAATAGATCGGTAAATGGAATGAAATACACCGTTCACGGAGAAGGTGGGTCGTACGTACGCATTAATGCTGTTTTTTGTTTCCTTATTGAATTGAATGGAATTATGAATATGATATAAATATATATATACATAAGTCTAGTAGCATTATTATGTCATATATTTCACGATTACTTATTATATATACTTTATAATCATTCTTTAATTGTTAACATGGAAAATGAATGTACTCGCGTCGTGGAGACGGTAATCTGTACGTACGCAAGAGCAATGATATCGTTCCCATATTTATTGAATGGAATTGGAGTGGATGATATATAATCATAGAATAATTATGATTTTATAATAATCATATATATTTATTCTTTAAACCATTATATCCATCCAAGTATGGTGGTGGAGGAAAAACAAATTACACCATGGCGTGGAGACGGTATTCCAAACGTATGCACGTGCGGTGATTTCATTTTCCATAGGATGTATAGAAGGTGAAATAGGGTAGTTTCATATATATAATAACATATCAGTATATAATTAATACTTATGTTATTACTTTATAATGAAACAACTAAATAAGAGGAAGTAGAATAAGAATGAAACTTGAAAGAGTCGGTAGAAGTGATTACCTCTTCCTCGACGCACCACCTTTAAACTTCTTCTTAGGGAACTAGAGTTGGTCTTTTCAAAAGACCAGAAACTATATGATATAACTATAGAGGATGATAATAGGAATTGGCAGGGTTTGGCCGAGCTTCAATGCTCAAAAGGGTGTAAAGAGAAGAGGGAAGGGGTGCCCTTTTTATAAGGGAGGAGAGGGGCACCTTTGGAAAAACATAAAATATTATTTTATAATAAAGTCATATTCGGTTCATAATAGATCAAAATAGATTTATTTAGAATCTGAAGTGGGTATGGGTCGAAATCCTTTCAACCAATAGAAATTAGACAGGTTTAGGTTACTATTTTAAACATATCATTTAGATTTAACTCTAAGTTAAATAATTTAACTTTCATCGTGTCTTCTTGTTTTCTTACACTATAGGGTTAATAAACTTTATATAACAATCCAAATGAACCCCAAGTGGTCCATTATTAATATATAAAACCTTATCTAAGTCATTTAGATGAACCATAGATTTTTAGGAATATAATAACAATTAATAATATAATATTTGTTTTAAAAAATATTTTATGTCAGTTTTGACACTATTTGGTAATAGATTATTTTGAAATTTATAACAACATTATAAGTTCAAAAAAAGTTAACTGAATCAATACTAAAATGTCATATTATCCTATAAAATTAGTGGAATTCATAAAAAGTCTAAAATTAATTTTATTTGGGTATTTAGAACATCATTTATGTTAATATTTCATTAATAACGTAATTATTGAATCATCATTGTGTCATAAATAAATTAAATTATTTAATTTCTAAAAATTATAAATAAAATACCATTATTTAGTAAATATTTTTATATTTCTAACGAATATTTATAGCTTAATTTATCTTATGTATAAACTAATATAAATTTTTTTTAGTTATTAAACTTTGATTTTAAATATTTTAACTCTTCTTTAAATAAAATAATAATAAATGTCCTAATCTAGTCCAAGTGGACCTAAATGGTCATATTTTATTTCTAAGGTTGTTTTTGGTCGAATTATACTTATCCAATAGAATTAAGACATGTGTTAGGGTAATAATATTATCATTTTTACCCTTAATTACCCTATTTACTATTAAACGTGGTAAAAAAAGTGAAAAGTTACTATTCAACAAAAATTATTTTTATCTTATTGAACTACATTTTACTCCTTGATATTAACCGTGTCTCTCGGATTTTCAAAATTCCACACACAGAAGTGGTAAAATTATGTTTTATGTAAATTTTCAAATTCTCCTAGGAGGTGGATAAAAGACAATGAAAAGTTCGATAAACTTTTTATATATCTAATATTATTATAAAATGACTCCAATGAATTTCATTGAACATATATAGGTATTATGTATCAAATTTGACCTAAAATAAATTAAAATAAAATAAATAATTATTTAAATAAAAAGATGGTTTTTAAATAGTATCCTAGTGTTTTCACTATTCATCAAAAATTGAAAATTTTCAGAAAAATACCAAAAATTCACCCTAGGCTAATTTCCATATTCTGAATCCAACAAAGAAGTACAATTTGAAAAATAAAATTTCAAAAAGTAGGTATTACTATTCATAATGGCTAGTTCATATAAATATTATAATAATATCTTGTTTAGTGAAACTTGGTATTGCGTACTACACACGCTATCGAAGAAGGTCTTGATTGCGTGTAATGCAATCCAAGTCAGGGGTGTGTGTAGTGAAAGCTCTGTTTGGTGTTGCGTATAAAATAATCAAAACATATTTCATTTATACATTAAAAAAATCTATACTTAATGTTGTGTAGAATAATTTCCACAAAACGAACTTGAATTTGTGTGTAACACGAGCCAAGAATAGTGTTGCATATACTGTAATCTAATATGGTGTTGCGTATAGTAAAAGACAATCTTTGTGTAGTGTATAATAGAAGACATCAATGAAATTAAAAATAAAATATCTCATAAAATTTCGGGGTGTTACATTCAACCCCCCCCCCCTTAAAATAAATTTTTCACTCGAAATTCATCGGGGTTATAAATGGTTTACTACATGAAAGATTATTTCATAGAAACCCATATCGTAAAAAGGAATACTAAAACATAATTTTAAAAAGGGATGTTAGAATCATAATAGTCACCCAATGTAACTCACCACTGGGTTTCCACATAGGACAACATTGGTGAAAATATGGATATGGAAGAGAAATATAACCATGAAATTTTGATGAAGAGTGGTAGAGGACATGGATACAAAAAAGCCAACAATCAAAAAGCCATAAATTTTTTATGATCTATGGTACCATCTCATTCATCAGATATAAGGGCACTAGGATAACATTTTTGGTTTTCAAGATCATTTCCCTAAAGTTGAAGAAATTAGAATTAGAAGAAATACTTTCTTGATTTTGGTACAATCTCACTGTTGGTCGTTCTTTGGACAATTTCCACTTCATCTCTTAAATAAATGAAGTTGAATTTGTCATTCGTGAAGTGTTAGCAGATCATGTGATAGAATGATGGGTCATTCCATCTGTCTCAAATAAAAGGTTTTAAAAAGTTATATAAAATATGTAAGTCTATCTATAGTGAGATTAATCATATATGGTTCCTAAAATAGACTTATACATCATATATCATACTGGTTAATATAATAAAACTATTATCTACTAACCAAGGACTTCCTGTAGGCTAGTGGTAGGTGATAAAGGCATGTCACACTTCGATTGTGGGTTCGATTCCCACAACCTTGTCTGATGCGACGGGTTGTCGCCCGTCTTACAGGTTGTCCTTTTTCTAAAACAACATTATTATAACATTCCATAAATAATATCAATAAAAATTCTAGCCTTAAACAATAATAAATTATGTCCAACATAATCCATTCCAATCTTTAATCTTATCCAAAAAACTTTTGTCCTATCTCATAGTATAAAGAAAACAATTACTAGAAATGTAATCTTCTGAGCATGTGAATACCATCATTTATCCATCATATATCATACGATATATCTTGTTGGTCAAATTACAAACATGTGAATACCTTAATCATGTATTCTCTTGAAAAATGAATACCCATTGAACCTTAGTGAAAACATGAATGCAGTTAAAAGTTAACACTTTCCACATACCAAAATCACAAAAAATTTATATAGTCAAACCATGATATCATTTAGTCCATATATCAATCATGATCTCATTAATACTATCAAAAATATTATTTTCTCCATATCCATTCATTATGCTCATATAATCTTCATTCCAAAAATATTTCAATCATTTTTCATGGTTACCGGTACCATATAATTATCCAAAACCACAATAAACCATTACATAGATATTACAATGTTCCAAAATACTATAAATGAGATTCCACAACATTATTTGGAATCCCTTTACATAAACACATAATCATTCTACCACATTGTTGTCATACTCAACATTGATAATAGTGATCACATGTGACTTCCCTTTGTCCTTTTCCTTAAGAGGTTGCTCACGTTGATCATCATTAACCCTTGGATTAGGGCATTTATTAGAATAATGCCCCATTTCCTTGCACTTGAATCATTGAAGTGTTGGTGGTGCGTTCTATGCAGTATTTTCTTTATTCACATCATTAGCAACCCTTATTCCACTACTTCGACACTCAGTTGCTTGATGACATTCTTTTCCACAATTAAAAAATTGTCTAGTCCCTTTAAGACAATCTCCGCCATACTTCTTTCCACACTTTGAGAATAAAGAAACATTCATCTTCTTTTCACCATTATTTTGAGATTTATCCTTGAACTCCATCTTTCATTTCCTCTCAAAACCCTGAGATGGATATGTAACACCAACATCCATTTCTACCTTGATAGCACAACGCACAATTTTTTCATAGCTACTGAAGTCTCTTATAGATAATTCCCTTCAAAGACATGGTTTTTAAGCCACTGAAGAATCGATCAACTTTACTTTCAGGTTGGATGATAAATCTAGATGCATACCTTGAAAGCCTTGTAAAATTCGCTTCGTATATACCAATAGATTCATCATCATTTTTCTTAAGATCAAGGAAATCCTTTTCCATCTTTGTTTGAAGAGTACGTGGGATGTAATTATTGAAAAATATGTTCTTGAACTCATCTCATTCCTTGGATTCAATTTCATATTGGGGCCTCGTATTCTTAATTAGAGTCCACTATTGATCTGCTTCACCTTCTAAATGGTAAATAACTAGAATGACTTTTTCATGTTCCGACCAACGAATTATGGAAAATATCTTTTCAATGGTACTGATCCATTGTTCAACAAAAAGTGGATTTGAAGACCAACTGAAAGAGGGTATTCGTTGCCTCATGAAGGACTCAATAGAATATTGTTCCCTTCTCTATTCATTTGGATGTCCGGAATGATTCATATCCTGTGTAAGTATAGCAATAAGATTTTTCACTCTATCTCCCATAACATTGGTTTGTTCAGGAGGAAAATCATTGCATTTTCCATGACATTGATCAACATGGTTCCTTCAGGTTCCAACCATGGTCTAAAACCCAAAAATAATTGTGCGAGAGGCAAAAATCATGCTAGGTAAAACAACATAATATAATTGGAGTACCTTAAATATATAACATCTTAGGTTTAATTCTAATATTTTTACCATAATTCTAGGACTATAAACTATACTTATACTTAACCTTAGGGACATCCCTAGACATACCTTAGAAATATCTCTAGGGATCTCACTAAAGTTTTCATATCCAAGTTTCCAAAGGTTAACTAAACTGAACCTCTGTTACCAACTGTTGAGACCCAAAACCTGATGTGCATGGACATTACATTACTTTTGTGGAATAATTCATACATAACAAAAACCAACAGTCAAGGATCATAATAGTTTATTGTCTTTGGAAAATCGGAATAAAATCTTGTAATCATTGTGAAAGATCTTCAACATCTCCCATAAACATCTTCACTTTTGGTTTTTTTACCTAAAACATTTCTTTATATCATGGGTAAAAGAAAACTTATAAAGGGTGAGCTCAAATGCTCATTAAGGGTAATAATGGTGAAAATAAAACAAACCATATACATTTGAACTTCAAAACATGAACATAAAGTTTACACATCAAAATCATGAGTTGTGAAATAAATCTTGGCAGTACTTATTTCATAGGTCATAAAAGAACATTAATCTTGATAAAATATCATGGGAATAAAACATTTAATTGTGGAAAACCATTAATCACATGATATGATTTCCATAGTAGCTAAGGCATTGCTGCCAAGACCATCGTAGTGGACAAAGTCCCTTTCTGAATCGAGTTCACTCCTCATTCCAGTCCTGTAACACTGAACCAGATTATCTTACCGTTCCATCCATGTCTATCTCATGAGATATAAATCCTTACCTAATGAATTGTATGGAGATATAGTTCCCACCCATCTCATAAAGAAATCAGTCTTACTTGTGCCACAACTTGAACATAAATCATTTATCATTACCCAAAGTATAAAATGGTTTTCATAAACATCATCCCATCATAACATAATCCATACAAAAAATGGATATAATTTCATCATAGGAAAAGTGAAACCATGTAAATCATAAAGATATTATACTTGAAACATACACATATGAAATAATTACATCTTATATGGAAATGGTTTTGATAAAACAATTGAAATGAATTCTTGAGGAAAATATCCTTTCTTCTTCAAAATCATTTTCTTTTCACAAAATGAAATTGAAATTTTAAAATAAAAGGATGTGGTTGAAAATAGTTAATAAATATTGTAGAGTAAGCTTCATGAAAATAAGGTGTTATGAAACCGTAAAAATCTGTTCATGCCATATTTGTTAAAAAAACATTCTCCTCGTACTTTTGTCGGAAATTTCAAAAAGTACCACGTATGGTAAACAAAAGAAAGATTCCTTCCAAACCTTGTGGTAAAAGTCATAAAAGGGTTAAAATGACTTTAAACATACAAGGAAGAATACTAAAAATTTTATGAAAACTTTTTTAGAAAACATGGACATGGATTATAAACATATCCCCAGTAAATACTTATGAATAAACAATCTCGGATAAGAATGAGATTGGAATAATTATCCATTACCTTATGTCCAATTTCTTCCATATGTATCTGAGAATCATGTATAGTGGGTTAAAACATATTATTAACTTGTAACATAACCATAATAATATTTATGATATCATATATGATTCACTTATGACTTTAGATTATTTGTTCATTTGTCAATTCCATGTTAAAGCAGCGTTTTGGGTAAAATCGTTTCATTTATCGTCCCTGTTTTGACTTGTAATTAGTAATATTTTTACTTAGATCCTGATTAATTAATTCTAGAATATAAAACATGATTTATATATAATATATATTCTGAATATACTTATATATAATAGATCAATTAATGTAACGAAATACAACGTTCATGGAGATGGTAGGTCGTACGTACGCATTAACACTGTTATTTGTTTCCTTATTGAATTGAATGGAATTAAGTAGATGCCATACATATATATATATATACATAAATAAATTAGAATTATTATGTCATGTATTTAATTATTACTTATTATATATACTTTATAATCATTCTGGAATTGTTAACATGGAAAATTAATCTCATCACGTCGTGGAGACGGTTATCCGTACGTACGCACGAGCAATGATATCCTTCCCATTTTTATTGAATGGAATTGGAGTGGATGATATAATATCATTGAATATGTATGATTTTATAATAATCATATATAGTTATTATTTACACCATTGTACCCATCCAAGTAAGGTGGTGGTGGAAAAACTTATTACACCACAGCGTGGAGACGGTATTCCGTACGTACGCACACGCGGTGATTTCATTTTACGTACGATGGATAGAAGGTGAAATAGGTTTGTTTAATATTTATAATAACATATAAGTTTATAATTAATACTGATGTTATTACTTTATAATGAAACAACTAAATAAGAGAAAGTAGAAGAAGAATGAAACTTGAAATAGTCGGTAGAAGAGATTACCTCTTCCTTGACGCACCTCCTTTAAACTTCTTCTTATGGCACTAGATTTGGTATTTTGAGAAGACCAGAACCTCTATGATATAACTATAGAGGTTTAGAAGAGTAATTGGCATGTTTTTTCCGAGCTTCAAGGTCTAGATGGGTGTGAAGAGAAGAGGGATGGGATGTCCATTTTATAAGGGAGGAGAGGGGCACCTTTGGCAAAACATAAAATATTATTTTATAATAAAGTCATAATTGGTTTATAATAGATCAAAATTTATTTATTTATAAGATAAAGTCGGGATGGGTCTAAATCCTCTCAACCAATAGAATTTAGTCATGTTTGGGTTACTATTTGAACCTTATCATTTAGATTTAACTCTAAGTTAAATAATTTTACTTTCACAGTGTCTTCTTGTTTTCTTACACTATATGGTTAATAAACATACTATAACAAACCAAAAGACCCCAAGTGGTTCATTATTAATATATATAACCTTATCTATGTCATTTTTCCAAACCATATATTTTTAGTAATATAATAACAATTAATAATATAATATTTGTTTTAAAAACTATTTTATGTCAATTTTGACACTATTTGGTAATTGATTGTTGTGAAAATCATAACAACATGATTAGTTTGAAAAACGTTAATTGAATCTATACTAACATGTCATATTAACCTAGAAAATTAGTGGAATTCATAAAAAGTCTAAAATTCTATTTATTTGGGTATTTATAACATCAATTATGTTAGTATTTCATTAATAATGTAATTACTGCATCATCATTATGTCAAAAATAAATTAAATTATTTAATGTCTAAAAATTATAAATAAAATACCATTATGTAGGAAATATTTCTATATTTCTAATGAATTTTATAGTCTAATGTATCTTATTTATAAGCCTATATTAAAATTGTTTTAGTTATTAAACATTGATTTTAACTATTTTAACTCTTCTTTAAATAAAATAATAATAAATGTCCTAATCTAATTCAAGTGGACCTAAATGTCCATATATTATTCCTAAGGTTGTTTTTGGTCGAATTAAACTTATCCAACTGAATTAGGACATGTTTTAGGGTAATAATAATATCAATTTTACCCTTAATTATCCTATTTACTTTTAACCGTGGTAAAAAAAAGTAAAAAGTTACTCTTCACCAAAAATTATTTTTATCTTATTGAACTAAATTTTACTCCTTGATATTTACCGTGTCTCTTGGATTTTTGAAATTCCACTCACAGAAGCGGAAAAATTATGTTTTATGTCAATTTTCAAATTCTCCTAGGAGGTGGGTACAAGACGGTGAAAAGTTCGATAAAATTTTTATATTTCTAAATTTATTATAAAATTACTCCAATGAATTACATTGAACCTATATAGGTATTATGTATCAATTTTTACCTAAAATAAATTTAAATTAAATAAATAAATATTTAAATAAAAAGTCAGTTTTTAAATGTAACCTAGTGTTTTCACTATTCATCAAAAATTGACAGTTTTCAGAAAAATACCAAAAATTCACCCTAGGATAATTTCGATATTCCGAATCCAAAAATTATGTCCATTTTGAAAAATAAAATTTTAAAAATTGGGTATTACTATTCATAATGGCTAGTTCATAATAATATTATAATAATATATCGTTTAGTGAAACTTGGTATTGCATACTACACACGCTATCAAAGAAGGTCTTGATTGCATGTAATGAAAGCCAAGTTAGGGATGTGTGTAGTGAAATCTCTGTTTTTTGGTGCATATAACATAATAAAAACTTATTTAATTTATACATTAAACAAAATCTATACTTATTGTTGGGTAGAATAATTTTCATGAAACAAACTTGAATTTTTGTGTAACATGAACCAAGAATAGTGTTGCATATACTGCATGATAATACGGTGTTGCGTATATTACAAGCCAATCTTGGTGTCATGTATAATATAATACATCAAAGAAATTAAAAAATATATATCTCATAAAATATTGGGGTGTTACAATTTTACCAACACATGTTATGTGATATGCAGACTACAGGAAGATCAGAAGAGACATCAGTGGAACTTAGTGATATTGGGAGAATTGATAGTGTACAGTGGTCATAGTTAGAGATCACGAATTGTTCTATTCATTTTACCATTATTATATTTGTTGTTTGGTTTTGACTTCACTGTTGGCTAGGTGTGTATTTCCCCCTTACATTTTGTCTTATATTTTTTAAATCTAATGTATTCCATATATGTTATTGCATGCATTGATATACCCAATATGTTTTAGTCTTTATTATATACCTCTTCAATTTTTCATGGATATAGTTGGGAGTTGCATACAGGTACATTAAGAAATGGCCTCCAATTTCAGTTATTTCTTATTGTCACCTATCATCACCCCTATCCTACTAGAGGTGGAATTAGGGTTTTCAAAATCAACCTTCTTCCAGCTAGGAAGTCCCTGGTGGATCGGGTCATGAACGAGTAGTACCATAGAATTTTATTCTTCGGTTGGTGTTGGAGTTAGTTACATGGTGAAGAATGATTGGGATCCTAGGGAAATAGGGTGAGAGTGTATTGAGTGTAGATTTTAGGCCAGGGAATCCAAGGGTGGTGTGATGGTTGATGTATCAATTCACTAGGATGCCGATGACCTATGTATCAACTCGGAGTACCAAGACATTAGTTATAGGGAACCATTTGTACATGCATCATATAATTCAGAGTCCTTTGAATGTATTTTTTTAGTAAAATCCCAGTATATATATTCTCATCTAACCATGGTACTTCCTGATCACTTTCCAGATACCTCCATGAAGACAACCGGCTAGGTTGCTGTTATAGGATTTTTATGATGATCTGGTGGGTGATAAAGCCTCATTTCAGGGGAGATCTCATGAGGTGTTTCCTCTAGAAGATAATTTAGTAGTGACCTCACCTTTTGAGAATCAAATAGTACTAGTAGGGTAAGATGAGGATGCATATAGGCTTATCACACTATGTCAGTTTTATTTTCAAAGGCCATTGAGGATTTGCAGCGACCGAGATCCCTAGGTAGCAGAGGATGGGCATGATCAGTGATCCAGGTCTCTAGACCTGTCTGTACCCCAACTGATCAAATTTTTGTTCTAGAATCCAATATTTTCCATGCATCAATAATGTGCTGGTATATTCTGATGACACAGAACCATGATAAGATGATTCCTTTAGGTTCATACTTCTAGAAACTATTTCATGGTGAGTAATATGCTTCATGTTTATGATCCATGACGATTTTTTAGATTTTTGAGCTACATTAGGGTCATATGATTTTTTTTGAGTACTCTATGAGGATCAATGACCTCACACAATAATCCCTCATCATGGTGTGAAATGGATTCTCCTAGGTGAATATGTTTTAGTAGGAATTACATAGACACGTCCATTCCAACGTTGTCTCCTTGTGAATACCTACTAATGCTGGAGTTCTAGAGAGTAATCTAGTTACAAAGAGTTTCATGGTAGAGGGTTGCAGAGAAGCTAAATTCAGTGGTGTTCATCATGGTGCTGATCCTTCTAAGTATCTAATATCAACTAGTTGTTAGGGATTCATTATATGAGACCACCCCATGATAGTACTCAGTCAAGTGGATCTATGACATAACGTATGTGAAGATAATCAGGACAAATATGTGTGGGTAAGTTCTATACTTGTGATAGGTGTGGTCAAATGGCACATGATTGTCCAATTTGACATGTTGTAGCATCCTAGCCTAGGTGCCACACACCAATTCCCCGATATGGTCTTCTATGTGATCTCAGGCATATATCCTCATATTCCATAGGCTACCAACTAGTAGTGAGGGTCTAATATTGATCAAGGGGAGACTATACCTTATTTTTTCAGATTAATAAACTAGTGGAAATAAATAAACCACAAAAACTGAATAAAAAATTGATATCATAACAAGAACAATACTACTATAATAAGATGACCTAAAGAGAATACAATATCAAAAATAAACATTAGATATTTCATGCTAAAATATATATCCAATGTAAAAATAAAAACTAAAAAATAAAGACCCTAATGGCTCCTAACCAGGTCTCAAATAATGTTCAGTTCCCTCATCCATGCTTCATCCTGACTTAGGAAAATAACATTGGGCCTTTTCCCTTTTCCTATCAGGCAATCATGAAATCTATTCATGTACCGATCGGGCTTCCCAAGTATGGTGTGAGTACAACTTTTTAGTCCTCTACCAGAAGTGTCTAACAAAATATCCACTCAATAATAGTATATGTAGTTGTACAAAGAAGTAAGCACAATGCATAAATAAACAGTTATCACATTATCAAATTATTCTTTATTTAACCACATAATCTCCCAAGGTTTTGAGGAAACCTGAATATCAATACCTGATTCGGCCCATGCCTATGTCTAAACTATCCTTAAAGGATATCATGATCTAGAATATCACTGTTACCATTATATATCTCATCTCATATCTCAGAATGTAATTTTCACCATTCTATATCTCAATTCACATATGATTTCATTACTCCTCATGTCTGTACTACAACTCTTGTTTTTTAATAAAATCTTTTGGGGAATCAATTGAATAACCAATTCATGTCACCACTTTTATAAAAAAACTCAATAATTAATAAATCATCTCAATCCTATTTACAAACTAAATAATTAATTAATCATATCAGTCTTATTAATTAACTCAACAATTAATTAATCATCCCGATCATATTAGTTAAATCAATAATTAATTAATAACGCTTTTTTATTAATTAACTCAATAATTAATTATTCATCTTAGTCTTATTAATTAACTAAATAATTAATTAATCATCTCAATCCTATCAATTAACTCAAAAATTATTTAATCATCTAAATCATATTAATTAACCAAATAATTAATTACTAAATTCAATAATCTCAATATCCCCAATTTAATTATACAATTAATTACTCAATTCATCAGTCCCAAAATCCCCTAATTAATTACACAATCAATTACTCAATTCATCAATCACAATATCTACAAATTAATTCCCCAATTAATTACACAATTTATTTTATTCAATCACGAATTCAATTAATAAAAATCTAATATCAATTCTATAATTACATAAACATAATTTCAGCCAATAATTTGGTATTTGTATTATAGATCACCTACCTCAATTTTTTGATAAATGATTACCCAGATGAAATCCCAAAAATTGAGTGGCACAAGGACATAGTATCAGGTCCAAATCTAAAACACTAAAAAAAGATTGAAAAAACCAAGACCCTTTATTTATAGATCTATATTACCAAAATAGTTCTGGATCTAATCAAAATAGGAAGAACAAAACTTCATGAATGGTAAAAGAAAGGAAGATGAACAATAAACCATGTGATATAGGATTCACTTACTAGGAGGGGCTCAAATCATCTATCTAGGCTTCAAATCATGACGAAAGGAATATGTTGAGGCTTAGAATATATATGGGAGGCTTTGAAATCATTAAGAGGTGAGTTGGTCTATGTTAGGGTTGAATAGGGAGAGTTTTGGGGGTTTAGGTGATTTAAAATCTAATTTTAGAGTGAATTAAATTATCATGTGTGGTTTGAGGAGCATGGGTGCATGGTTTTCCCTAACTATACACCCTAACCATGTACCTTTTCTATAGGGGTGAACAGTTACTCCTAAAATGGAACATGGTTTTTTAAACCATGCACCAACCATGAAAATCTGTTCTTTCTAGGGTTGATGGTTTGTTGGGCTAGGGTGCATAGTTTTCCCTAACCATGAACCAACCATACAATACCATATTTCTTCCATTATTCTCAAATTTTCTCCTAAACACACCCTAAGGTAATACCCAACCATAGATTACCCAAAACAAGTTAGAAGAGTACATGAAATAATGTTCGATTCATCTCTACAAAAGGCCGGTATCTTATAATCTCCCCACCTTATAGAATCTCATCCTCAAGTTGTAATCCCAAGCATCACTAAGATTCTAAGCTAAAGAGATCAGTCCACTGAGGCCTCATATCTTCTTATCTCTCCCATGTTCCCCCAAAACATATAAATGTTTCCATACTACACAATCTATTAACACAGTCCTTTCCTATAATACTTTCTTAATGTTATCCAGCACACATATTAGACTCTCCTCAAAGAACGCATCTATCTCAAGCTCAACATCATCCATATCGATCAAATGATAAGGGTTGTGGTGATACCTAAAAAGTTATGACACATGAAAAATGTCCTGCATAACACTATATTTCTGTGGAAGAGCCAATTGGAATTCCACCGACTTGATTCTCTCTACAACCTCAAAGGGTCCAATGAACCTGGGTGCCAACTTTCCTTGTTGCCATATCCAGTGTTGACCTAATCATAGATACAATATAAGGAGAACTTGATCACCCTCTATAAACACTAATGGTTTTTGACGTCTATCAGCATACCACTTCTGTCTACTCTGAGATGAAGCCATACACTTCTGAGTCAACTAAACCTGCTCCAACATCTCCTGTATGAGACTCAATCCCAAAAACATTGACTCACCTACCTCTAATCAACATAGTGTTATATTCATGGAACACAATAAAGATCTTATTATGATTCCATATGAATAGTTTCATGATAAATTTTTATATAGGCAAACTCCACTAATTCCATGTTCTTATCCCAAGAGCCACTGAATTAAATAACATATACTCATAGAATATCTTCAAGCACCTGTATAGTATTCTTTGAGTCCCCATCTGTCTGTGGGTGAAAAGCCTACTCAAAAAAACCTATATATTAATCCCCTTTTGTAATAATTTATTGAAGCGCGATGTTAAACAGGAATCATAGTCTTAAGAAATTATCCACAACACCCCATATAGACGAAATTTATCTTGAACAAACAAGTCTCCCAATTTCTCCATGGATAAAGTATCCCATAATGGAAAGAAATTTTATCCCTTTGTCAGTATGTCCACAATAACCCAAATAATATAATTCTTTTCATTCATCCCCAAGAGACCCAACAAAAGTTCCATGGTAATATCATCCCACATCAACATTGGAATGGGAAATGTCCTCAACAAACCTCTAGGTTGTCGATGCTCTGTTTTTACCTGTTGATAGGTGTAACATTGTGTCACGAACCCTTCTGTCTCATTTTTCATGCTCAGCCACCAAAACGTTTTTCATATGTCATGTTGCATTTTTGTCACACCTTGATGTACCATCCACTTTGACACATGAAATTCATGCATCAACTCCCCCCGCATTCTCATAGGCACACCAACTCAATTATTTACATATATGACCTCTTCCTCATCAATCAACCAGTCTGATGGTGTCTCCCCACCTTCATGGATTTCCCTATAAGATAAACATTTTAGATCCTCATACTTCCTATCTCGGATCCATCTCAAAATTGTAGACTCCACTGAAACCAATAACAGATTCCTCAACACCTAATTCTCCTAACCACCAAATGCATCTCATCAAGTAGAATCATCATCTTACACTTAGCACTAGGCTCCTGAATAGCTTGAGCCTGGGTTTTTTCTAATTAAAGCGTCAATAACACTATCACCATTCCTAGGCATATATGAAAGTAAAAAATCATACGAATTCATATACTCAAGACATATTTTCTACTGAAGATTCAAATCACACCAAGAGAAGATATATCGTATTCTCTTGTTATTGTTAAACACCATGAACTTCTTGACCAATAGATAATGCTACTAACACATCAAAGAATAAACCACTATAGTCAACATGATCTTGTGCATAGGGTAGTTCCATTCATGAGTCCTAAACTACCAAGAACCATATGCCACAACTTTATATCCTTACATCACCACTTCTCTAAAACCTATCCCAAAAGTATCAAAAAACATTTTGGACTCCTCACCCTGCTCGGGTAGGATTAAGATTGGTGTTGATTTCAAGAGCTTCTTCAACTCTATGAAATAACCCTCATAAGCTTCCAAACATTAAAACTTTATCCCCTTCTAGTATGAGCCCAAAAGAAGCTCTACCAAATGAGAAAATTCCATGATGAATATACAATAATATCCAGCTAACCCAAGAAAGATATGGATATAAAAATCGTACTTGGGTTACTCCCAAGACACCACTACATGCACTCTTTATGGTTCTATAGACACCCCTTCCTACATGAATATGTGACCCAATAAATGTACATGATAAATCTAGAAATGACATTTAAATATCTTGATGTACAGACAAATATATCTCATTTTACTCTGGATGATGTCAAGATCTTGGTTATGATTTTCATGATTCTTGTAGTACGCCAAGATGTCATCCACAAACACTACCATAGACTAATGCCGGTATGAATGGATGATTTTTTTCATCAAGTCCATAAAAACTATTGGTGTGTTCGTAAACTCCAACAACATCACAAAAAATTCATATAGGCCACACCTGCTTCGGAAAGAATTACTCTGTATATCAAAAGTTTGAACTCTCAACTGATGACACCCTGATCTCATGTTAATCTTGGAAAAGACATAATGTCACACCCGAACTTCTCATTTTGGTATGTTTTTAAATTTAATTTTTATCTCATAATTTTATCTATATTTTTAATAATTGTTTGTTTGAAATATTTGTTGATCCCAATATGATTTTTACACTTTTACAATAATAAATGAGTATTGTCTTGGTAATTCTTGACAGGCGGACAGGGCATGGGTGAAGCCGGGTGGCTTCTCTAGTTTAACGAGCAGCATGCCCAGTGCATGGGTGGTTAAATAACCCAATGAAAATTATAAATATAATAATTATTATTTTTTTATTATTATAAACACTGTTGTAATTAATATTTTAATTTAGTTAACATTAAAATTTTAACATTGTTAACATTTATTATTGATATTACTATTATCTTTATTATTATTATTATTTTAGATTAGTTTAAATATTCTTTTTTATGTTAAGTATAATTCGTTTTTATGTTTTCATTCCATTTTTTCCCAAATTATTATTTTTTCATTTATTTTATTTTTTATTTTTCCTTTATTCTTTCTCTTCCTCACTTACCTCTCTCCCCATCGCACGTTTGTTCCTCCCCAAGCCCTACCAGTTCCATCATTTTTTTCTCCTCTCCCCTTACCATTTTCCCTCATCCTTTTACCATACCAGCTCCCAGCTCTACCTTGGCTTAGTCATGCACCACCCGTCCACCCCTACCATCTTCCGTCCATTTTCACGTCTCTTTGGGTTTGGCCGAAGCTCTAACTTCCCCTCCCCTTTTCCATACCTCTTCCCAAAAACTAGCCTTTGTTTTCTGGTATCATACACCTCTAGTGGCCTTCTCCAAGCTCTGACCAGCCTCTCAAACTTTTCTTGATAGTTTCAGATTACCTCGATTGTTCATCCTTTCATTTTGGTGGTGTTGTCGTTAGGGTTTACATTTATTAGCTTTAATCTTGTTTCAATTGTGTGATACCTTGTTCTAGGGTTTATTTTGGTTGACTTACAATGCATGTGACATGCAATGGATGTGGAAAATTGTTTCAAGAATCATGCTACAAACCGGTAGGTGGTTCTGTGTTTAATTGTAAATTGATGATTTTGTTTCACGTTTAATTATTTGTACAGGTTCTTTAAATTAGTTTTTTTGTGAGAATTTATTTTTTAAATAATTTGACCTGCATTAGATTTGTTTTTGTGAAATATCCATGTCAATATTCTTATCACTATTTAATAAACTATGCTATTAATTTATTAAAATGGGTAAGATATATAGTTGGTGATGTGGTGTGGCTTTATGATTTTTTTGGTTTAAAAAAGTGGTTTTTGAGAGAGCTTTAGTATTTGGAATCATGTGAAATATTTTGAATTTTCTTTGTATGTTATTTTAATTTCTTGAATAATTATGAATGTTTTTTATTAACTATTCAGGTTGTGTCTTGTTATGGTGTCACTATGTGTTTAGTGGAAAAAAGATTTGAGTGATGTTTTTTTTGCTTAAAAACTTGAAACATATTTTAATTTAGTTAATAATTTTTGTGGTGGTTGTTAAACCGTGAAAATAATCATTTTAACTATGCAGATGGTTTCTTTAATGGTGTCAGTGATGCATATTAAGTTTTAGAAAATTTTTATTGTGCATATTTTTTGAAAAAAAATTTCTTGTTGCGTGTTTTGGTGTGGTAGTGGGTAGTGGTAGTGCCTCAATTGCTTTGTTTTATTAAATTTAACATTTGGCATGAACTCGAAGAAACTTGATCACAAATGGGAAGCCTGAGTACTGGGTGGGTGGACTAGATCTAATGTTCTAGTGATACAAGAGAGGCATTGGCCCAGTTTCACATAGCTCGTTTGAATACTACCACACTAAAAAAACATTTGTGATTATTGGACACCACTGGGTTAGGGATGTGTTACCCTACTAGAGGCTCGTGCATGAGAATGTATGTTTTTGCGGTTCCTATACCATTTATCACTGAGACATGATGTTCTAGTGTCACACTTCTTTCTAGTGTCCCATGAGACTCCCCCATATTTTTTTCTCCTTCTTCACTGATCGCTCACCATCGGTACACAGAGTGACTTTATGGTGACCATAAAAGAATTGTTTTGTGTTTTTTATTTATGTTGTTTCCTTTAAAATTGTTCCTTTAAAATTGTTCAAATATTTAAATATTTATTTTAATTTTTTGAACTTACAACAATCTATCTCATTTAATTTTTATGTGTGGAGTCTTTTCTTAGTGGAATCATGTTGGGCATTATCTCACAACCTACTTACACACTTGGGTGTAAGTAGTTTTATTATGTCTGGTACAAGTAAGGGTCCAACCGTTGGGAGTGGTGGTTTAGGATGTTAGAAGACTACTTGGCGTGGCATAATAGAGATGGCTTGAGGGTGGTTTCGTCTACCCAGGTGGCAGTTTGTGTATTGTTTTTGGTCACTCTACCAAGTGGTAGTTCTTTTATGGTTTTAGTATAAATACATAACACAAATTTTGGTTTTTGGTTAAAGATTCATTTGGTTGTGACCTTCAGTTTTGGTCTATTCTATATTGTTGGTTGTTTTATTTTTATTTTTTTTACCAGTTAAATTGTTCCCAAGATTTATTTTGACACCCGAGTACTTATGCCAGCCCTTCGGGATCGGGAACGCCCTTCGGGCATCGCTACAGGCCGGTTCGGGTGTCGGTTGGATGGCGACCTGATTTGGTTTGTGATAAAATGGTATCAGATGTGGTTTTTCTTTTTGGGTTATTTTATTTGGAATGCGTCTGGTTGAACAAAATCTAGGACTGTCGGGGATCAGAATTATGGTTGCGAGTAAGGTGTCTGGCCAGCATTACTCATGATAGACCCTGAGTCACCATGGGGTGTTGTGTTTCTTGTTTGACTTCTCTTTCAGGTGGGACATGAAGACTGCAGACTGTATGTGGACATTGGGCAGGGAAGAAGTGGTTTGGACATGATGTTACTTTTTTATATTTGGTTTAATGATGATTATTTATCTTAAAAAAGTTTTATTTTTCATTAGACATGATGTATTAATGATGTTATTTTTGGGATTGTTGCTCCTTTCAGAATGAATACACCTCAGGGAGCTTACATGTATCCACTAGGGGAATCTGATGATATTTCTCCCTCACTGCTTGATCAGAGGATGGTGGAACCTGTAGTTCGGGTTGTTCAGGCTCTTGGACAAGGAGCAACTCCTGCACCTACCCCTGCTTCAGTTAGGGAAGTGGAATCTAATCCAAAAAATGACAAAGTCCAGGAATTTCTCAGGACCAAACCCCCTTCATTCTAAGGTAGCATGGAGCCTTAGGAAGTGGAATAATAGATTGAGAATATTGAGAACATGTTTGAATTCCTGGACACTCTTAAGGAGGTCAGAGTGAAGTGTGATTTATTCTTTCTATAAGGTCCCAATAGAAGATGGTGGGACTCAGGGGTCCAAAATGGGAATCATGAGCAGATGAGATGGAAGGACTTCAAGGCAGTCTTCAAAAACCAATACTTCCCTGAAGTCGTGATTTATGATAAATCCCAGTATTTCATAGAGCTTGTTCAAGGGAACTAGTTAGTGATGGAGTATGCCAACTGCTTCTCTGAGCTAGTCTGGTATGCACCTGAAATAGTCTCTAATGAATAGATGAAATCTCAGAGGTATGAAAATGGTTTGCAACCAGAGATCCACTCTCATGAATTTCTATTCAAAATAAAGACTTATGTCAAGTTGGTTGACCGATATTGTATGGTGGATATTTACCAAAAGGGTAGTTATAGTTCCTTTGGGTCTATGTCATGGTTTGGCAGTGGTTGTTCATTCAAGAAGACGAAGAAGAAGCATGAGGAGAAAGGGAAGAAGAATGGTGGCAGCTCAGGCCATCCTCCAAGGTAGACTTTATCTGGGGATTCTGGTGTAGGTTCCATGGTGTTCCATTTGTGTGGGAAGGCATGAAACATCCGTTCTTCATGTCCCTCCCCTCCCAAGCCTTGTTTTCAATGTAGATTTATGGGAAACAAGCAGTTCTTTTTCAGGGTAACCCACCGTTACAAGAGTGGGAATAGATCTGTGGCATCCAGAGGAGTACCAATTTAGTCAAAGCTGACCAGAATGATGGGATCTCAGTTTGGTGGTCATGGTGGTAGGACGAGATCATCTTCTAGGGGAAGCTAGATTAGGGAAGAGCTATAGTTGAGCGGTCATTCTCAGGCAGGGACCATGCATCTGCATACTGTTGATTAGGAATCAGTGGGATCTGATGCAGGACTTTCGACTATTCGAGGTATCATTCTAATTGCATCTTATATAGCTGTAGTTTTATTTGATACTTGTGCATTAGTTTCATTTATATCAACTCTTGTTTTGAACCTGCTGAAGCTATCAACTAAACTATTATTTCTTCCATGTAGTTGGTAACACTGTTGGGGAAAAAGAGGGAGCAAGGACTTAGGTGTATGTTGTGCATGCTCTCTGTGTCCGGAGTAGAGAAGGAGTGGGAATTTGGGTTCCTAGATATGGACCAGTTTGATGTGATCCTTGGCCTGGACTAGTTGGTGTGCTTCCAATCACATATTGACCACAATCGGAGATGAATTAGTGTTATGGCACCTTATGGGATCCCCTACGTATTTCTTGGGGCATGGGATCCTCGGTCAGGTTGCATGAGAACTCCACTTCTAGAGTTAGGTAATCTTGCTTATCAGTTATCATCGCTCACATTGGAGGACAATATTGACTCTTATTAGAGTGGACTACCTCTTGTAGTGGATGAGTTTCTAGAGGTATTCCCTTATGATTTCTCAAGATTACACCTAGAGTGGGACATGGAGTTCTTATTTGATTTGGTGCCGAGAAAAAATCCTATATCTCTTCTCTCATATCGAATGGCTGCCACCAAATTGATGGAATTGAAGATACAACTAGACAATTTAAAATCCAAATTATTTATTCACCCGAGCATCTCTCTTTGGGAGATCCTAGTTTTATTCGTGAAAAAGGCTGACAAAACCCACTTTTTGTACATTGATTACTGAAAATTGAATAAGGTAACCGTCAAAAATAAATGCCCTTTTCTTTATATTGATGATTTGTTAGACCAACTGAAAGGGGAAAAGTGGTTCTCCAAAATTTACTTGCATTCAGGTTAACACAAACTCAGGGTGAGAGAATCAGACATTCCAAAGATGGTTTTCCAAAGATGATATGGTCACTTTGAGTTTTTATTAATGCCTTTTAGATTGAAAAATTATCCAGATGTTTTTATGGAACTCATGTATAGGGTGTTCCACCAGTATCTAAACTCCTTTATCATGGTGTTTGTGGATGACATCTTGGTTTATTCATTATTGGAGAGGGAGTATGAGCCTCACCTGCAGATCATTTTGGGAACCTTGCGGGATGAATGCATATACTCCATGATTTCAAAGTTCACTTTTTGGATCAGGGATGTGAAGTTTTTGGGGATTGTTCTTTTGGAGCAATGGGTTTCAGCGGATCTTGAGATGATCCGTGGAGCTAGGACATGGGAACTACCAAGGAATGTGTTTGAGATCAGGATTTTTCTTGGAATGGAAGGTTATTACAAGATTTTTGTTTGGAATTTCTCATGGATTGCCTCTTCCATGACCACACTCACCCACAAAGGGGTGATGTTTTAATGGAGCTTATAATGCCAGGCATCCTTTGAGGATTTGAAATAGCAGTTGAGGAATTAAAGTGACATTTGACCATCGCACCTATGTTGATCATACTAGAGTCTAGGTTGGTCTATGTGGTTTATTGTGATTCTTTAGGTGTGGGAATAGGGTGTGTATTCATGCAGGATAATCATTTGGTGTCTTATGATTCTTTCCAAATTTGGATGCATGAGATGAATTACCCGACTCACGACTTGGAGTAGGTAGTGGTGATGCATGCCCTAACGACATGGTGTCACTACCTCTTTGGGGAGACATTTGTGGTCCATTCTGGCCAAAAGATCCTATCCTACATCTTCTCACAGAAGGATCTACATCCTAGGTAGCATCGTTGGATTGAGTACCTGCAGGGGTTTGGCATTGACATTATATATATGTCAGGCAAGAGAAATGTGGTGGTGGATTCTCTGAGCAGGAAAGTACTAGTGTAGGCTTTGAGGACTTCTAGTGATTAGTGGACATTGATGGGGATCTTTTTTCAAATCCACTTAGAGAGCAAGGAGCACAACAAAGGTAAATTCTTAGCCAGTGTTTAGTTAACTACTGCTCTTCTAGAATTGATTAAATGGGAGAATCCTGGTGATGAGGTACGTCCACGGTCTATATAGTGTCATTGGTGTGGGGATAATTTTCTTGATTTGGTCCTTTTCTCCTGAGGGGATTTAGTGCTTCAGGGGCCAGGTAGTGGTGTCGTTATCCCAATGGAAGGCAGTGATTCACGATAACAACAAGTCTTAGTGTGTCATCCATCATGGTATTACCAAGATGTATTACGATGTTCATTGCCATTTTTCTGGTGGTTAGGTAAGATATGGTACATATCCTAATTTATATCAATATGCTACACATATCAGTAGGTGAAAGCAGAGCATCAGAAACCATCTGGTCTATTTCAGCCATCACCCATTCCTAATTGGAAGTGGGACAATGTCTCTATGGAATTCATTGTTGTCTTTCCTAATACACCTTGGGGATGTAACACTATTTTGGTAGTGATTGATCATTTGACCAATTCATATCACTTTATCTTGATAAAATATACATTGAAGGCAGATGAGTTGGATTGTTTTGATGTTCAGGATGTGGTCAAACTTCATGGTGTGTCGTTAGTGGTTGTTTTTGATAGGAACCCCCACTTTACCTATCGGTTTTGGGAAGGCCTATAGAAGGATTTGTGGTCACATATTAATATGATCATGACATACCATCCTCAGGCGGATGGCCAGACAGAGTTGGAAAATTAGATTCTAGAGGACATGCTTTACGCATGTGTGTTGGGTTATGGAGGTTCATGGGATAACCATTTGTTATTGGTTGAGTTTTATTATAATAAAAGTTACCAATCTTATATTATAATGGAACATTATGAAGCGCTCTATGGTTTTCCTTCTCAGTATGTTTTGTGTTGTGATGTGGTTGGTGAGACCTCCCTTCTGGGACCAAGCCTTGTGCAGGAGACATTTGAGAAAGTCAAGTTGATCAGACAATGGTTATTGACAACTCAGAGTTGCCAAAAATCTTATGCTGATCAGAGGCGTTAGGATATTGAGTTTTCAGTGGGTGACCAAATCTTCTTGAGGGTGTCCCCTTTCTTGGGTCACCACCCCGTAGGAATGTATGTGATGTTGACAACAAGGTATGTTGGGCCTTTTTATATTACTGAGAAGATCGACACAGTTTCTTAATGGTTAGCTTTACCTTTTCATTTGATGTCAATTCATGATGTATTCTATGTTTACCAACTAAAAAAGTATAATCAGGATCCATCCCATGTGTTGAATTGGGAAGAGTTGGAGATAGAGCCTGATTTATCAATGTTTGAGTGGCCTATGCGGATAGTGGATTCTCAAGAGAAGTTGCTTCGTGGGAAGTCTATCCCATTGGTTTGCACTCTTTGGAATCATAGGAATGATGATCATGAGACTTGGGAGCAGAAGTCAATTGATTGAGTAGAAGCACCCATTTTTTTCTTGGATCAGACTTCGATTTGACTTTCCAAGGGAAAAATTATTTCATGGTGGGGAGAATTTTCACACCCGGACATCGCATTTCGGTATAATTTTTATTTTAATTTTTATCTCATAATTTTATATGTCTTTTTAATATTTGTTTGTTTGAAATGTGATTCAAGGCCAATATGAGTTTTTCACTTTTGTGATAATAAATGAGCATTGTCATGGTACTTCCCGACACGTGGACAGGGCACGAGCGAATCCATGTGACTTTGTCTGTTTAACGAGTGGCCTTCCCAGTGCGTGGTTCGTTAACTAACCTAATGAGAATAAAATAATAATTATTATTATTATTATTATTAACACCATTTTAATTAATATTATAATTTTTTTAACATTGATATTTTAACATTATTAACTTTTATTATTGATATTGCTGTTATCTTTTTTATTATTATTATTTTAGATTAGTTTAATTAACCTTTTTTATGTTATGTCTAAATATTTTTTTATGTTTTCCTTCCATTATTTTTCTCCTCACATTTTTTATCTTTTATTTTATTTCCTTTTTTATTTTTTTCCTTTCTTCTTTCTCTCACTCCATTCCCTCTCTCCCCGTCGCGTGCCGGTTCCTCCCAAAGCCCTACCAGCATCAACTTTTTTTCTCAATCCCATTTCCATTCTTCCCTCCTCCTCTTTTCGGACCAACTCATGGCTCCACCTTAACCATGTCCCAAACTTTCAGTCCTCCACCACCCTCATCCAGCCATCTGCGCATCTCCACGGGTTCAGCTAAAGCTCTCGCGGCCCCCTTCCCTTGGTTGTGCCTCTTCCCGTCGAATCCCCCCCTTTATTTCTGGTTCCGCACACCTCCAATGTCCATATTAAAACTCTGTTTGGCCTCTTTGATCCCTCACCATAAGGACAGAGTACCTCAGTTGTACATCCATTCATTTTGGTGGTGTTGCGGTTACAGTTTAGATTTATTTTGGTCTAATCTTGATTCAATTATGTGATAACTTGTTTTAGGGTTTCTTCTAGCCAACTTGTGGTGCATGTGGCATGCAGTTGAAGTTGTAAATTGTTTAAAAAATTATTCTACACACCAATAAGTGGATCTATTCCCTATTTTAAATTTATTAGTTGGTTACATGTTTAATAATTTTTATTGGTTCATTAAATTAATTTATTTGGTGCGAATTTCATTTTTAAATATTTTTATTCTCATTTGATTTGTTTCTATGAAAATTCCATGTAATGTTGCGTATCATTGTTTCATAAATTGTGCTGTTAGTTCATTAAAATTGGTAAGATTTGTAGTTGGTGTTTTGGTGTGGTTCCAAGGTGCATTTGGTTTTAAAAAAATTGTGTTTTGAGCGAGCATTGGTATTTTGAATCATATGAAATATTTTGAATTTTATTATTAAGTTATTTTAGTGAATTTCTTAATTATGTATGTTTTTATTAACTATACAAGTTGTGTCTTCTTATGTCATCACTATGTGTATAGTGGAAAAAGAAGATTTGGGTGAAGTTTTTGATGCTTAATAACATGAAACATATTTGAAGACGGTAAATAATTTTTTCTGGTGGTTGTTCAACCATGAAAATAGTCATTTTAACGATGCAGATGGTTATTTTAATGGTGTTAGTGATTCATATTAACTAGGATATATTTATTTTAGCATGTGTATTATTTGAAAATGTATTTCTTGGTGTGTTTACAAGTGTGGTAGTGGGTAGTGGTAGTGCCTCATTTGCTTTGTTTATTTAAATTTAACATGTGATAAGAACTCTGAACAACTTGAGCACAAATGGGAAACCCGAATACTCGGTTGGTAGACTAGATCTAGTGTGCTCATGATACGGGAGAGACATTATCCAATTTTCAGTTTGTTGGTTTGACGATTAAAACAATAACGAAACATTTGTGATGATTGCAGACCACTAGGTTATGGATGTGTTACCCTACTAATGTATTGTGGACGAGACCATATCTTGTTGCTGTTCCTATACAATTGATCATCGAGAAGCGATGTTCTAGGGTCCCAATTCTTGCTAGTATCCATCGACCCTCACACATATTTTGTGCTCCTTCTTCACTAATTTCTCACCTTCGGTGCACGGTGTGACTTTAGGGTGACCATAAAATAAAGTGTGTGGGAGTTTTTAATTTAGGTAATTTTCTTTATAGTTGTTAGCCTTAAAAACCCTTCCTTTAAAATTGTTTAAATATTTAACTATTTATTTGCATTTTTTACACATTCAATTGTCTCTATAATTTAACTTTTTTGTATGGAGCCTTTTCTTGGTGTCATCCTATTTTGTTTTAGCTCACACCCAACTTAAACTCTTTTGTGTAAGTATATTTGATTATGTTTGGTACAGGTAAGGGTCCAAACTTTGGGAGTGGTGGTTCAAGTTGTTAGCAGACTACTTGGCATGGCATTTTTCATATGGCTTGAGGGTGGTGTTATCTCACTAGGTGGCAGTTTTTGTGTTGGTTTTTGGACACCCTAACAAGGGGTCGTTCTTTTTTGGTTTTCAGTTTAAATATGTAAATCATATTTCTGTTTTTTTAATGCCTCATTTGATTATGACATTTAGTTTTTCTCCATTTTATATTTTTGGTTTTTTATTTATATTTTTTATTTGGGTAAATCATTAAAAGGATTTAATTTGATACCTAGTCACTTGTGCTAGTCTGTGGGGATTGGGAATGCCCTTCGGGCCATGCTGTGGGCGAGGTCAGGCGCTGGTTGGATGGTGAGCCAATTTTTTTCGTGACACACAAGCTCCTCTCAACTGGTAAAAAAATATTTCTGATTCTTGGAAGAGGATACCGGTTCTTTAATTTCATCACGTTCGAATTTTGGTAATCAACACACAAGCACAGAATTCAGTAATCCTTATTTTCAAACTACACAAGTGATCCCTAAGGAGGTGTACTCAGATGGATAAATCCCTATACATAAGATCATCCATCTAATTCTTGATCTCTTTAAGCTCTATTGGTGCCATTTTGTATGGTTGAATAGAAATTGGTTCAACTCCTAACATGATATCAATTGTAAACTCCATGTATCTCTCAGGTGGAAGCCCTAAGAAGTCTTTAGGAAACACATGGTGAAACCATTCCATTAATGGTGGAAAAAATAATGTTTCACATCCCCTTCAACCTATATTAGAAAAGAAACATGGGCTATGTGCTCACCTAGTTGATGAGTGATTGACCCTGCTTAGCTTGTTTGGATATCCCACTCTGCTCGATAAATATAGTTGTCTCCATAAGGAGATGTAAAAGGCACTCTCTCATGATAATAATCAATATTGGATTGTTATGATACTAACTATTCCATGCTCATAATGAGGTCAAAGCCCGACATGTAATGAATATAGAGATCCCAAAGAAAATTATACACACCAACTTTGAGATAATATCCCTCACATAAGAAGAAGTCCCTAGACCATACTCCCAATGATGAATATATCGTCAAAACCCCACTCACAAACCCCTCCACCTAGATCAATCCAATTAAAGGTTTCACATAAATAATGGAATGAGGGGAACTGGTATCAAATAAGGAATTATCTAATGTTGAAGCTTCAATAATAGTACCTCTCACATTTGACGGTCTAGCCTTTCTCTCAACCAGTGTTGGCTGAAATGCAAGAAACTATCCTACCCCTCATCCTCGTGATGAAGTTTGAGTTCCCTATGATGCACCACTCTTCTTATACAGGGGATATGGACCATAATTACCTCATTCACTGACATTACCACCATCCCCAGTAGAACTCCAACTGCTAGCCTAATAAGTTGTAGAAGATCCCCTTACTATACATTGGATTCTATCTAGATACCCCATGATCACCCATCTATCATGGTTTCCGTCATAACTTCTACAGATGTCCCATCCTACCACTTGATCGGCACTCCACTGGTGGTCAGGGATAATTTCTATGATAGTGTCCCAACCTATAAAATTGTTAGAAAATCACTATAGAAAGTTCATGTGTAACTAAATTCCCCCCTGGACACTATTTTGTTCCACTAATATAACTAAAGTTCTCATAATGATGCTTCCTAATCTAGGAAGATGTACCGCTTTATCATCCAACATAAACCATTTATCCTGCATTATAAGCCTCTATCTGGTTCTCATCAGCTATGAGATCCTGATTTTCAACCATTGAAAACTCTTCAACATGAATATGTTCACCTAGGACTTTATTTAACACTTAAAGTCCTTACTAAAATCATTTTACTAAAGTAAATTCATTTTCTACCAATACTAGAGCAAAGCATTGTTAGTCTACAAAATATCCAACATAGTCCATCATATACATACTCTCATTAGTCAACCTCATGAACTCAACTAATCTATCCTTCCTTATCATATCTGGATATAAGTGCTCCATGAACCACTCTAAGATGTCCTTCTATAACATACCATCATCCTATCCTATCATAGCCAGAAAGTCCCACCAGCGCTTCACAGATTTTTATAGAATATATGTATCCATCTTGACTCTCTTCTCATGAGGAGTCTTCAATTGGTCAAGTATAGTAATGATAAACTCAATCTAGATCTCAAAATCCTCAGGTCCACCCTCTCTAGAAAAAGTCAGGGGGTACTGTAACTAAAAATCCCTTATCAAGTCATGCATGATCTTCACAACCTTCCCTAGGTTTCTTTCCATGAACTACATGAACCATTCAATGTTTTCCCGGAACTTCTCTCCAAATTTCTCACCTGGAACTATTGATACCTAAGGTTCTACCACCAGAGGATCATCTCTATGCATTTCTTCCTATCATGATATTAATAGGAATCGTCATGAATGCATAAATCTACAATCCAAATAATAACCTTAGGGTACTTTTCTCAACATTAACACATATATGGGGAAATAAAATACAGCACAACAAGTCTTTTTCCCCAATCCTTGTCGCACGTCAAAAACCGAGTTGCTAACACTTCCCCTAACCATTCTATATCTAGGACAAGGTTGAAAAAGGGAAACTCATTTTCATTATTTTAGTTTATCATTTAGACACCCCATTATTATCATTTTGTATCATTTTATAGTTCTCAATTTCTTATTAGGCACCATTTTCAATTCAATTTCACAAGCAAGGAGAAATAGTTCAAGTTTAACAACTTACCCAAAACCCATTTTCCATGCATGACTAAAATGATGCATGTCACAAAATAATCCTAAGTGCCTAGAATTATTCATGTAAATCAACTCTCATTCCATATCAGTCTATGAGTCAAAACATAAAAAATCTCAAAAAAAATCACAACACACAACATGTGCATCACCCAATGTGAAATAATATTCCACTATAATTGGAAACATTAAAAACAAAAATCCCACCCTGGGTACTTGGGTTCTCCCTCATACATGGGTTAGCTAATCCCATGCATGAGATCATAACCGAGGCCCAAATATTCTATGTTTCATAACTCATTTCCCAAATAGGAATACAAAAAAGGAAAACAAAACTTGCTCTAATAAAACTTTGTAGCATCCCGACCTAGGTTCCATGCACTGGTGCCCAAATCCAGTTTTCTATATGACCTCAGGTGGGCCTCCATGTATGCCAAAGGCTTATTACTAGTAGCGAGGATCTAATATTGATCATTGGGAGACTATAAACTCTTTTATCAGAGTAATAAACCAACAAAAATAAATAAACAATAACGACTAAATAAAAAAATGTTATCATAACCAGAAAAATATAAGTATAAAAAGATGGACAATGTAGAATACATTATTAAAAATAAATAATAGATATGCCATGATAAAATATATATCCAGTGTCAAAATGAAAACTGAAAAATGAAGACACAAACCACTCCCAATTTTTCCTCGAACCACTTCTGGTTCCACTAACCATGCACCATCCCGAAATAGCCACTTAACACTGGACCTTTTCCCTTATCATGTCCGGAAATCAATAATTCTATTTAGGTATCGATCAGGAGGCTTGATTAGATTGTGAGTACAACTCTGTAGGTCACCACCATTGGTGTCTAAAAAAATATTCAATCAATAATAGTGTATGTAGTAGTATAAAAGAATAATAATAATGCATAAATGAATAGTTATCACATTATCACATTATTCTTTATTTAAAGGAATGTTTTTTACTACAAAAATGATTCCTTAGTGTGAACGTAAATACGTTTCTTATTCAAAATGATTAAAAACAATCTAGAGAAATAATAAGGATGGTATCAATACAAAATATCCCTAGTGGAGTATATGTAAAATAAGGGTTTTGACATTGATGAATAAAAATACCATAAAAATATCTTTAAAAACATTCTTGGGGAAAATATATTTCTTATTTTGAAAATCACTATTTAAATCCTAAAACATTTTGAATATTCTTCTGGATGAAAATATTTCTTTAAAAACAATGAATTTCTAAAATATAAAGAAAAAATTTTCTTTAAAAATAACCTTATAAACATTCAAACAAAGGTTCTAAGAAATTATGGTTAGATCGTTAGGTAATTTATTACATTCTGTAAAGAACATTCCTTTTTCATGGTAAAAATGTTAAAAACGTGCCTTACTCAGAATGAAATAAAAATATTCATTTGAAATTTTTTGTAAAAATTAAAAATGGGTAAAAAATTATATTAATAAATCATTTTGTAATGTTATTTAAACAGTTCTATAAACCATGGTTTTTTAAAAAAAGGGATTTCCAAAGGAAGAAATAAATGAAGTAATATTTTATTAAATTTTTTTCTAAATAATTTTAAGGACCAAAGAGTGGGAAAATTGTAATATCACATAAAAAATATCATAAATAACCATAGGATAATAATTTTAAAGGGTTTAATCAATAATTATCATATAATACTTTTAAATGAAAATTCAAGAATAAACAATCTTGTATAGAATGAGATTGAAAAATAAACGCTAAAGATGATCGTAATGTGGAAGAGGGAATTAATCAACGAATCAATTATGTGTATCAAATGTAAATCCATATAAAACAATTGTAAATGAAAAAATTTATAATAAAATATCTTTATGCACATAATATTATAATATAAATGACAATGAAAAAGTAATATAACCTAATCTAAAGAAATTGTATTATGGAATTTATTTACCACTTGGTAACTTTAAGTTCAAATAACATTAGATGAAATTATTTAAATTGAAACTTAATATATAATGAATAATGAATTATTCATGATATCACATGTCCAAGGGGTAGTATATACACCATATAAAAGTAATTAGGTGCATATCTTTACAATATGCCTCAATGAAATAAAATTGAGACGAAATACTTTACATTATGATTCATTTTGGTTAAACCTACTTTATCCTCCTATATAGTGGTTTTAAAAATGATATTAACTTAAAAAATAACCATATTAATATTTATAATATAATATATATCCTTTTAAATTATCTTATATCCCATTCATTAATAATCATTCATCATTTTCATTTTTTTGGGTGTTAATTGCCTTATTTTCTTTTTTGTGTTATGTCATTAAAGATACAGTTCTTACACATATTAGAGAGTTTCATCATCTCTAAAATAATAATCATGAAATAATTACCATATCTATACATTACCTAATATTTATAACCAATCATGAATGATGCTTATAAAAATTGAATTACTTTATGATCATAAAGACGGTAGGCTGAATGTATACATGAGTAACATTTCCATTTATAACAATTCATCATAAAAAATAGGTAAGTAAAATATTACCATTATATAAATATAATGATATCATATATACCATATTTTATACTTATATATGTCATCCATGTGGTTTTTGGATGAAAAGTGTGTCACATCGCTTCGTAAAGGTGGAAGTCCACACGTACACAAACAATGTTATTAGCTTTACGTGAGTAAAAAGGAAAGAAAGAAAATGATATATCGTATCTTTAAAAAATGATAAATATGTCATTAATATCATAATTATTTCATTTATATCATATATAATAATTAATTTAATCTTTATCACCTTCCATGTAAAGTGTTAGTGAAAGAAGAATCACAATGCTTCGTGAGGTGGTAGTCCACCGTGAATATGAGTGACATTATCGTATGACCTATGCAATGGAAGGTAAAAATATATATACTATATAATGACTAAATAAGTTTAAATATTTCATAAATATTATATATGTACTTTATATCCATCATTATACCCAACCCTAAGAGGTGGAAATGAAAAAATGAATGACATCGATTCATGAGGTGGTAGTCGTCTGCACACACGAATGATGATTTTGTGACCGATTTCATTAAATTGGAGATGGTTTTAGGTCCTGAACTTATCATAAAAACAGCTTATTATATGGAATATATTTAGTTCAATATATCACCATGATTTAATAAAAATTTAAGGAGGTGGTTAAATAAGTAAAATAAAGATGCTCTTTAAAGAACATTATCCCTATTTTAGGTATCCTTCTTTGGTTTGCAGTAAAGCTTTCAGTTGTTGGATTTCGATAAAAACTAGGTTTTTATTTGTGGTTTGTATCCTTTATTTTTTAGATTAAATATTTTTTAACAAAATTCTATTTCTTAGTGAGGGTAAGGAGGAAACAAGGGTGTTCGGGGCTTGTTCGGAGCCTAAAACCCTGACCAACGGAATAAATTCCTGGGCCACATGATTAGTACAGACCATGTATCCTAGTCCACACCATTTCTCATCTCAATGTGGGGTGTTTAGAGGGAATAAATGGCCCACATGGTTTGATGAAACCATGAAACATAGTTCGTACACTCATGCGGGGGCTCTGTAGTTTTTATCATGAAGAAATAAAATGGTTTGCAAACAATTTCCTAAACTGTGTGCATGAACCATGTGAGGAGGTATTGAGTTATTTTATGGTTCACTATTGGTGCATAGTTAGGAAATCCATTTATAGAAATTATAAGACCCTTTAAGGATGGAAAAAATTACCATTTTCCATAAAAATATAATAACTTAAACCCCTATTTTCTTTTCTTCATTCTTGTGGACATCCACTTTCGTCCTCCTGTTTGAACTCCCCCATTAGGATTTTTTCATTGATATTTCATCCATATCGAATCCGATTCCAGATCTAATCATCTCGTTGGGTATCTCCCAGTATGTTATCCAATCTTTGGGTACCTTTCTTCGTTTGTATTCTTATCAGCGATTTTATTTTGGTGCTTTCTCTTATTCCTTATTTTTAGGTCGTTCATCAATTTTTTCATTTTCATTCAATCTAGAACAAACCAGAGGATGATACTGGATGAGTTCTCCATGAAATGAATAAGGTATGTGGTCTAGTATTTAACTCTCAAGGTTGAGACTCTTTATATTATGGATAGTGTTCCACATCTTGGTTTCACAATGAATTTGATCTAAAATGAACCTACTTTTAAATGGGTTGTCTATTTTGGATCCAAACGACTCTTTTAAATCCCAATGAAATTCAATGTCGCCAACCCCAACGTGATCCACACCTTTGGGTTCATACTTTGTATATTAGTTTACCCTTCATGGTTGTATAACCAAAACACCAATCAGTGTGTTTTGTCAACTTCTAAATGGTGATATAATAATAAATAATGATAAGGGTAGCGGTTTATAATATCTAATACACATACTAGACTATACTAAATTAAATGTGAAGTGAGTGGTACAACCATGTCTTATACTTTAATAGAATAATGATTTTCCCTTGTTATTAAATAATGTTAACTAATATGAACTTCCTATTGGCTCTTATTAAATCCCTTGACAACTTATCACTATTATGATAAATGGGCATGGTGACCCATATTCTTTATGATGTATAGTCATGGTGTCCCTCTTTGAATTGTTATATATGGGAATAGCGTCCCTCCTCATGTTGTCACATACATGCATGACATCCCTTGATCTGTTGTGATATATGGGTATGTACTACCTAATGAGTGATATTGAATGGGCATGGTGACCCATATTAATTATGATGAATGGGAATGGAGACACTTATGAATTAGGATATATGGGTATGAAGATCCTTACGGATTATGAATCAGTCATGGAGACCCTACTGTTATGATTCAAGAATGGAGACCCACATAAATATGATATATGGGCATGACATCCCTTCTGATAATGAATGGGCATGGTGACCCATATGTATTGTGATGAATGGGAATAGAGGCCCCTATGAATTATGATATATGGGTATGATGATCCTTACAAATTATGAATAGGGCATGGAGACCCTACTGCTATGATTAAAGAATGAAGACCATTATAGATATGATATATGGGAATGACATCCCTACTGATATGATTCAAGCGTGGTGATCCAACTGTTATGATTCCATACATGGCGTCCCTTATTTTTGTGATACTGAGCATTGTGTCCCATGACACTTTTGAGGATCATGCGACTACTCATGGATGATTGAGTAACAACTCAAGTCCATTATAGTGGAAGTATCCATATATATGGCTATAAACATCCCTATATATAAAGAACATATATATGTATACACATGGTTAGTTATTTAGAGTTTATCTTACTTAGGCCGAAGTAGGTAGTGTCATCCTGGTATCCTTTATGAACCATATCTGACCCTTTACTAATTTGATTACTCCTTACCATTATTTAAACACACCAATCATATTCTATTAACTGGTTATATATTTATATACACTATTGGTGGTGGCCTTCTGAGTTTATCACAGACCCTATCTGGGCCACCGATGGTACCCGGGATGTTTATGTGGATGCAGGTTGGGAAATGGGAAAGTGAATTGTTGTTGATATTTGATTTATTTATACCATGGGAGTAGAGAAGCACTAAAATGATCTATGGATCATGATGCTAATAGAGATTTGGTTTTGGATCCTTTTTTTAATAAATGTATTGTGCAAGATGCATTCTTCCATGTCTTTATATTTACTTTTGATAGATACATGAAATTATATAATTTTGTATATGATAATGTATATTATTGATGTGGTTTAATTATTATTGTTGGATGTTTTAACTTCACCTAACAATTATTTATTATGATTATTCTATTTATCTATTTATGTCATTAATGTTCTACTTTGATCATGAGGGTTTAGTCTCCGCACTGTAACACCTTAGTCCCTCGCTACTATTCGATAGCCTCTAGCATTAAAGGAGCCACACTTGAGGCCATGTGTCCCACTGGATTGGGGAATCATTTAGTGGAATATGGGTTGGGATGACATAATGTGGTATCAGATAGATTTATTTTCTTTTGTATTACCGTTTGGGAGTATTTTATAGAGAATAGTAATAAGTCAAATTTTGGTAATGAGTTGTGCCTATGAGTAGATAACCCACGTATAGGGAAAGGTTACATTATCTGGGATGGAACACTATGTTCTAGCTTATGTGTATAATAGTTTCCTTGATTCAACCATTGGTTGACATATAAGATGTGTGATGTTTATCTTTATGGTTGAATATTATATTTTATCCTTATCCTGATACGATAAGGAATCATGATCCAATATCATTTTATCTTCCTTACAAGATTAATATGTCATTCATAATGCCATTCCATATTTACTTATTGTGTGAATTTCTTGATGTTTTTTTTGTGATTATTTCTATATCTGTGAATTGTGTTAACATTTCATGAAAGGGATTGATAAGTGAAGGATTTATATTTAATGGACACCGAAATAAAATTTATAAGGGGTATGTTCCCTTATATATTTGAAGTGGGGATCCATATAGTTCAATATTTGAAAGATAAACTCTATATAAAAAAGAATTAAATAAAATGAAATTGAACTCTAAAATGAAATTATCATCATTAAATAGGGATTCTAATTTCAATTTTAATGGTTTTTTCCACTATAAATTTTAATTGATACTTTATATACCATAAACAGTGACTTATAGCATAGATCTTGACCTATAACTAACATTATTAGTGGGATTAGATAACATCTATTATGTTCTATATAATTGTTCCTATCATTTTGACCTGGCTCTTGGAGCAGGTATAGGGCTGTGGCTTTTATATAGGAAGGCTTTGCCTATACTATTTATATAACTATTATGTTATCATTGTTAAATACTATATGAGGAATGCATTTTTTATTATAAATAAATTACACCATGAAATCCTCTAGTTGTGTTCTAGGAGGGTGGTGATGACCATGCTCAAGAGGAGGTGGGAACTGATCCACCAATGACACCTCATATTGTTCCACCTATGGAACCACCTATTATCCATGATGTTAGGGATGAAATCTAGTTTCAATGGGAGTTTCTATATATTATGCAGATTATACTAGGAACTCTTCAATCTGTCACTTTTATTGGAGAGTTCACACGCGCATTTTAGCAACAACATCCACCTACTTTTTTAGGGGATGGTGTCCCCCACATTATAGAGATATATATATATATATAGATAGTATTATGTATCATAGAGAACCTTGAGGAACCTACTTAAAGGAGAGTGAATATCACTATGTATATGCTTCTTGGATCCTCCAAACATTGGTGGGATATTTTGAACCCAATAGGTTAGCATCAGGAAGCGATTTGGAGCGATTTCAAATTGATATTATACGATTTTTTCTTCCCCGAGACCCTAAGGGTTGATAATTATAGAGGGTCAATGAACCAAAAACATGGTTCTATTTCCATTAGGGACTAATCAACTCATTTTATATAGCTCTAGCGCTTTGTGACTATCTATACTGCTGATGAAAAAATGAAGGTGAGATGATTTGATAATGGAATTAGGCTTCCTATTTATTCATAGGTAATCATTTTCTGATTGAATAACATTTATAATATAATAATATAGGATCTCATCACTGAGTGAATCATGAGGGAAGATGATAGTGTGGTCCAGGGAATTTTATAATCGAGATAGGGTAGTGGTTTTATTAGTGGTCATAAGACTTTCTTTGATAATACGTTCGAGCGTAACATCAAATGGATGACACCCACTTACAATTATGTGGGTTTTCACTAGGGTGGGAAGCATGGTAATAAAAATATATAGTGTCCCAGAGACCCTATAGATTGTTGAATCCACGACAGGTTGGTGAATATTTAGTAATTTTGTAGGAATATCCCATCTATGATAAGTGGGAGAAGATTTGTTTTAGGTTTACTTCTAATGTAGGATCAGTAGAACCTCAACAGGGGGTAGCTGGAGTACCAACAACCATACATGAAGAGGAGGAGGTCATGGCCGAGGTATACATGATTCTAATAAACAAAGCCAGTAGAGATAACCCACTCAGAGTAGTCATGTTGTAGTACATGGCTATGGATCATGCTTGATTTTTTTTGTTTATCCTAAAATAGAGAACCAAGGTTCCAAACCATATATTTTTCAAGGTACTACTCTACTATCCCCAAATACATTATATACCTTATTCAATAATGATGCTTCACTTTCCTTCATCATAGTTTCTTTTTTGGAGAGCCTCAGTTTTGAAATTGAGTACTTCTATGGCATGATGATGCTTGATACTCCTTTGGGTATACGTTAAGAGAGTATATGACAATGTAAGGAATGCCCCTTGAGATAGGTAGTGATTTTTTCTCAAGGGTCCTTTTTATCCTTGAGATGAAGGTCTTCTATTTCATTCTCAGGATAGACTGGTTGGTCTTATATCATGCTTGCATAGATATATATCATTGGAGTGTGTCGTTCACATCGCAAAATGGAGAAACATATATTTATAAGGGAGAGTGAGATTTATTGGATAACATAGCTAGACAAGAGCATATTTTTATTGGTGGAGTGACTATCCAGATATCTAGCCTTTAAATGGATGATTAGAGGTTACATCGGACTAAATTCCCTCCTATATTTGATCATTGTAGGGATTATTTCCTTGATGAATTTTCTAAACTACCTCCTAATAGAGAGGAATAATTTACTATCAATCTAGTTCCTGGAGTTTCATCTTCATCCATATCTACTTATAGTATGGCTACTACTGAGTTTTAGGAGCTCTAGAGGTATCTAGAGGATTTAGAGTCCAAGGGATTTATATGGCCTAGTACTTATCCCTAGGGTTCGCTGGTCCTTTTAGAGAAGAAGGAAAATGAAACCCTCAGGCAATGTTTGGATTACCAAAAGTCGAATAATCTTATAATGAAGAACTAATATCCCTTACCTCTAATTGATGATCTCTTCGACCCGCACAACAGAGCTAGGGTTTTCTCAAATATCTATTTAATATTATGCTATCACCAAGTGTGTGTTAGACCTTTAGACATACCTCATATAACATTATATTATCCGTACAATTTATTTGAGTATCTGGTTATGTTGTTTGGTCTTACGAACGCAACAAAAATTTTCATGGATTTGATGAATTGGGATTTCCACCCGTTTTTTGGATTCATTCGTGATGGTCTTCACAGATGACATCTTGGTTCATTCTCATACTCTATGTGAAAATTCCAAACATCTCGATATCATTCTGAATACAATATGAAAGAAACATCTATATGAAAAGATGAGTAAATTCTATCTCTATATGGATAACATTCACTTATTATGTCATATTATCTAAGAGAAAAGAGTATTAATTGACCTAGAAAAGGTGAGAACTATAGTTACCTAGGAGTAGCCCAAAAATGTCATTGGAAGACTGAGTTTCATGGGGATATACAATTACTATTGGTGCCTCATACACAACTTCTCATGCTATAAGTACCTCTTATGTGCTTTAATAAGAAGTGTGTGAATTTTATATGGTTATAAGACTATGATATATCCTTTCAAGAGTTGAATGGGAGGCATAATTTATCACTGATACTAATTATACTAGATCCAAGTGGAATATATATAGTGTATCGTGATGCATAAGGTATCAATATAAAATTATTTCTGATGTAGTATGATCTAGTTGTTTCATACATGTCTCAACAAATGAGGCCCCATGAGTGTAATTACCCAACACATGATATCAAGTAAGAAGTTGTTGTTCATGCCTTGTGTTTTTTGGATGAATTACCAGTTGAGAGAGAGTTTTGTGGTGTTTACAAACCACAAAGGCCATAGGTATATTTTCATGCAGCATGACTCGAAATTTTTTCAATGAAAGTGGGTTTAATACCTATAGTCATTTGATTTTGAGCTACCCAATATGCATGAGAAAGGAAATGATGTTGCCGACAATCAGAATTGGAGGACTCAGACATAGATAGTACAAGAGGCCAGTAGAGAGTGGCAACTTATTATAACCTAGTTTTCTGAGACGGAAATAGAGGTTTAGGAAAATAATAGACAATATATAATTGCATTACTATTAGTGACCTCTTAACTTCTAGAGTGAGTGAAGATGATGTAGTTTTAGATCCTAAGGGCTTGGTCCTATATAATATTATTTATGGTGAGGGAACACCTCTAGATTGGTATTTAAATGATGAATTCATCCTGCATATACCTCGGGGTATTTTGGTTCCTACATATATGAGAGAGGAGCTAATGATAGAATCACATGTCACATAGTTGGAATTCCAAAGAGGTATCTCTAAGATTTATCTTTGTATGTGCTACTGATATAGGTGGCTCTTGATGAAATGTAAGATAGTGGGTCTTATCACTAGGTGTTCTACCTTTCAGCAGGTGAAGGTGGAACCCTAATGGCCCTCTAGATTTTTCTAGTTGTTACCAATCCTGGAATAAAAATGGGAAGACATTTAAATGGATTTCATTGTTGGATTACCGAGGTCCCATCGAGGAAGCAATTTAGTTTGGGTAGTCACAGATCAACTAATAATAGTATCCTACTTCCTTCCTATTTGGGTGACTTTCTCAGTTGATGAGTTAGGAAGAATTTATGTCTGTGAGATTTTAGGGCTACACAAGGTCCCTCTTACTGTAATTTTAGATAGGGAATGCCATTTCACATTGAGGTGTTTTTAAGGTTTATAGATATCTATGGGTATACATGTGCTTCTATGAATACCTTTTCACCTTTATACTAATAGCCAGTCACAATAGAAGATAATGGTGGTGGAGGACATGAATTGAGAATGAATCCTTGATTTCGAGGATTCTTGCTAAAATAATATACCTCTCATATAATTCACCCACAATAATATCTATTAGGTGATGATTTAGATGGCTATGTATGAGGCATTATAGGGTAGGTCATGTCGTTCACCCTTGTACTGGTTGGAGACATGGGAGGTAGTGCTACTATGTCCTCATCTTGTGAAGGAGACTTCATGTAATGTGAAGTTGATTAGAAGGAGGATTTATACAACTCATTATAGATATAAATCATATTTCAGTCCACTTTAATGTCTTATGGAGTTCAGGGTCAGGGATCATGTTTTCTTTTAGGTATCACCCATACTTGGGCATATATAGATACATAGACAATGGAAGGCATCAACTTGAATTTTTTGGACATTTGAGATCTTGAAGAGAGTCTGAATGGTAGCCTATTGGTTTCCATTACCTCATAGGTACCGTTCCATGCACATAATCTTCAACATTTCATAGGTTTGATTTTATTTTGCTAAACCATCTCATATATTTGATCCTAAGGATGTCAAATTGGATATTGATTCTTCTTTTGAGTAGTTTCCCATATGCATCATTGAACAGAGCACAAAGTCTCTTTGAGTCTAGTATGTCCCTTTATTAAGAGTGATATGGTATTATAACGATTTTCATGATGATATTTGGGAGTGTGAGGTTGATGTATGTGCTCAGTGGCCAGAGTTGTTCTCATACAATGTTCTACCTCCCTTGGGAGAAAAATTTGAGGGCATGTTCCTTTAAGGGAGAAGAATGTAAGAACCCAATTTTTCTACATGTTGTGGATAATTTAATATTCAGTTTAAATATTAGTTTTTGACCTAATATGATTTCCTAGTAAGGCTAATGTGTAAACAAGGGTTCTTGAGGCTTGTTCTGATCTCAGAACCCCAGTCAGTAGAAGAAATAACTAGGCCTCATGGTTAGTAGAAACCATGTAGCCTTGTCCGCATCGTTTATCCTAACTATTTTGGGAGTTTAGTGGGATGAAATTGGCCACAATATTTGAAGAAACTATGAAACATAGGACACACATCCATGCGATGGATCAATAGTTTTAACAGCGGAAAATAGCATTGTTTCATAGGATTTAAAAAACCATGGGCATGAACCATGCGGGGGGGGGGGGTATTGAGGAGGTGTATAATGCATAATTTTTCCAATAATGTCTCCAAACTATGTGACCCCGGAATTTTGGAAAAAAATATCATTTTCCATTAAAATTATAATAACCTAAACCCCTATTTTCTTTTCTTCATTCCAGCGGAAGACCACCATCTTCATCACATTTGAACTCCTCCTCCAATCAGGATAAGTTTATTGATATTTCATCCATCTCGACTCCGATATAAGATCCAATCTTCTCATTTGATATCTCTTATTACGTTATCCAATACCTAGGTAGCATTATTCATTTTTTATTTCTATAGGATATTCTATTTTTGTGTAGATCTTATGCTTTATTTTTAGTGCATTCATCCATATTTCTTGTTTATTCAAACCTGGACCAAACCGAATTCCAATACATGATCAATGCACCTAAACATGCATAAGGTAGGTGGTATAGCATTTATCCCTCATATTCGTGATGATTTACATTATCCATCATGTTCTGCATTCCAGTTTCACTATGTGTTTCCCCTAAAATGAATCTTCTTTTAAATTGGTTATCTATTTTGGAACTGAATGACTCTTTTTTATCCCAAGGACATTGGAGGTTGTCAACCCCAATGTGATCCACCCCTTTGGGCGTGTAATTTATATTATTATTTTAAATTCCTTGTTATATAACAAAAACACCTATTAGATCATTTGGTCAACTTAAAATAGTGATATCATAACTAATAATGATAAAGGTAGTGGTATAACACAAATAACATACTTACCAAACTATACTGAATTAAATAAAAGGTGAGTGGTATAGAAACATCAAATATTTTAATAGAACAATGATTACAACCCTGTTAATAAATAATATTAATGAATTTTAAACAACATACTATATATTATCAAATAACATTACTATGAATCACTATTATGATAAATGGGCTAGGAGACCCCTCTTCTTTATGATGTATAGACATGGCATCCCTTTTTGAATTGTTATATACTAGAATGACATCCCTCCTACTATTGTCATATATGAGCATGGAATATCTTCTTCTATTATGATAAATGAGAACGGTGATCACTATGAGTGATAAGGAATGGGAATGGAGGCCCTTATGAATTATGATGAACCAGCATAGAGACCCTTATGAATTATGATATAAGGGCATGAAAACCCTTAAAAATTATTATATGGGCATGGTGAACCTATTGTTATGATTTGGACATAGTGACCCTACAATTATGATTTGGTATTGAATGGATTTATGGATATAATATACATGCAGTAAATTCCTACTGATATGATTTGATCATTGAGAACCTACTATTATGATACTGAACATGGTGTGCCATATTTTTGTGATACCAAGCATGGTGTCCCATTATACTTGTGAGAATCCTACTACTACTCATGGGAACTAGTGTTACGCATTGAGTCCCGTCTAGTAACAAGAGCCATATATATGTCTATAGAAATAAATGAATATACAGAATATATATATGTATACACATGATTACTTGTTTAAAGATTATCCAGCTTAGGCCAAAGAAGGTAGTGTCAGCCTAGTATCTTTTAGGAACCAGAGCTGACACTTTACCACATTTATTAATGCTTACCATTACATAGACACACAAATAATATAATATGAACCAAATGGATATTTATAGACACTGTTGGTGGTGACCTATTGAGTATATCTCACACCCTTTTTGAGCCTCTAATGGTATTAGGAAGATTATGTGGATGTAGGTAGGGATAGGGGAAAGTGTTCAGTTGTTGATACCTGATTTTTTTATAGCATGTGATTTGGGATGCACATGACCACGCTACGGCTCGCGATGATAATGGAGATATGTATTTTTATTTTATTTTTCGTTTGATACATGTATTGTTCTAGATTATTTCTACCATGTATTCCTATTTACTTTTGATAGATACATGAAATTACATCATTTTGAATATGATGCAAGATATTGTTGATGTTGGTTATTTATTACTATTGGATGTTTTACCATACACTATCACTTATTTATTATGAATTTTCTATTTATCTATTTAATTAACCAATGTGATAATATGATCATATCAGAAAAATCTCCCCATTTTAACACATTGGACCCTCATCGTTATTGGTAGCCTTTGGTATATGTGGAGGAATTTCTGAGGCTATCTGGCCCACTGGCTCATGGCACCATTTTGTGGAATTCGAGTTGGGACACCACATTTTCTACCAAAAATAATGCTTATATGATGGGAGTAGGGAATTTGGTAAGTTATTTGGGTAGGTTTGGGGCAAACCAATTTTGTTTGAAAGAATGGAGTATAGAGGATAGGGGTGGCCATTTATTAGTGGGGTGAGTGGAAAACTAGTAAATTTTTGAAAGTGTGAATTCCACCCAAGTTTTTTTTCATTTCACCAGGCCCCAATAATGGTCCATTATTGGTATTAGAAGGTATAAGTTCGTAATATGGCCAACCAATGGGTTTTTCAAATTGTGGGGTCATTATTACACAATAAATTCTACGTTTAACCACTAAGTATACTCACTTTTACCTTAATCACTATAATTAATTTTAATTATTTTAACTAATAATTATGGTAAAAAATTTAGTTGACCTTACTATATAATATAAATTAAAATTATTTAATACATGGAATCAATTTTTATAAATTCAATTCGCATAATTGGAAAATTTTAATTCAAAATTAATACCATAGATGTGATGAGAGGGCAGGTTTTTAAAGTGAAAATGTTCAAAAGTTTACAATTTTTTTATATTCAAATTCAACATAAAAATGATTAAAATAAACTAAATTAGATTAATGGATATATAATTTAACTATTGTGGCATTAAAATTAATTAAAAATATAATTTATCATTATAAATTATTTATTTGAAAATTTAGTTTTCAATTATAATCCAATATTTTCATGATTAATTAAAGATGAAAAATCTCAGAAAAATTCCAATAATTCAAACTAAGATAATTTTGGAGTTCTAATTTCAAAAAAAATTATTTTGTAAAATTATTTTTCTAAAATTGTTAAAAATTAATTTTAAATTACGTGTTCCAAATACGACTAAACCGTCTTTTAGGAAAAATTTAATTTCATCGAAAATATTATATTTTATTTTAAATAATCTTATTATTGTTTATAATCAATAGATAACAAATAAATACATGTAAAATATATATTTTCATAAGTTAGATAATCCTATTCATAACCTCCATTCCAAATGGCTAGGTGTTAAATATTATATTAAATAATATTATTAATAGTATATTATTGTTTGGTAAAACTCAGTCATGCGTGTAAAACCAGCTATTGAAGAAACATAATGTTGTATGAAATGTAAGATAAACTCAATGATTCATGAAATTCAAGCAATATAATGTATTGAATTTATTTAAAATAGTAAATATATCATAATGTTTCATGAAATTGTTTTTCTTTCTATGTTTGGTGTTGTGTGTCATACACACTATCGAATATGATGTTCATATTTTCAAATTTCAGAGTGTTGCATAATTTCATCTTTGATCATGGATTAGCTATGCACCTAATGAATATTGATGCAGTGATTTATTGGGATCCACCCAAGAGTGTGTCAGATGTGAATAGTTCTTTAGATTAGTGGGGTACCACTGGAGGTTTATGGTGGACTTGTATAGGATTGTAGCCCCATTGAATACCCTGAAGCAGAAAGGGAGGAAATTTATCTGAACTGATCAGTGTCATAGAGCTGTCAATGAGATGAGGTCAAGGCCGACTAGTGCTCCTATGTTGAGACTATCAGAGGAGGGTGTGGAGTATATATTTTTTTGATGCCTCTGTAGTAGATCACAGTGGCATATTAATGAAATGGATGGAAGTGATTGTATATGGATTGAGGATATTGAGACCCCATGATAAAAACTATTCAACTCACAAACTAGAGATGGAATTGGTAGTCTTTTATTTAAATATAAGGTGGTACTATCTTCTGGGAGAGATTTTTTTGTTTTATCCAAACACCATAGTCTCCAGTAAATCTTTACATAGAGATATCATAACCAAAGATAGAGGTTATAGTTGGATTTCCTATAAAACAATGATTTTTATATGGTCTATAATCTTGGGAAGTGCAATGTGGTGGAAGATTCTCTTATAAGTTAATTCATTCTTTCTTAGTAGATGAGGAATATGTGTAGTTGGATTCGTTAATTCTGACCCTTATGGAGGACATGGGTGTAGTTTTTCATTAGTTGATTGTGGTGACTCCTCTGCTTCTTCAATGTTCAAGAGAGACTCAGTTTAGAGAAATCAACTATGAGGTTCTACGTGACCAGTCATCCTATAAAGAAAAAGAAAATCAATTTTTTGAAAGAGGGGAGAACATCAACCATTTCAAGGATGGATAGTGGTTCCAGTAATGTTTTGAGAGGATGTGATGAAGGAGTTTCACACATTGTCACGACCAATCCTTGGGACCCGTGCCGTGACTACCCTAAGACCTCCTCCCATAGGCCAGGGGATGGCGACTAGCACCAAGGCGTAAATCCCGACAAAAAGGGGAAGGCATTTCATTTATAAAGTAAACAAACACCACAGAGTAAGAAAGAAGAAGTAAACACTAAGTAAAACTGGGTACAATAGTAGTGCGGAAAAGTAAGTGGGCCAGAATACAGACCCATACTGAAAGTAATGTACAACTGGAAAGAAATTACAGCAACTGAAAGTAAATCAGCAACATCGAGCCGTCCACTGGAAGTCCCACCTAAAGGGTGGGTACAGATAGCCTCCTCAGCTCCTCGGGTCCAGCTGTCCGCTCCATGTACGTCCTGCCCAGTGGTCCACCTCCAGGTACCGACTTTCTCCACAAGCCTCAACCATGATCAGCGCTGTCCGTCGTCTACATCCAACACAATGTAGTGCAAGAATAGACCATGAATGGGTGAGTATACGCTACTCGGTAGGGACCCTGAGACCCCCGAAGGTCTCCCAGAATCAACAAAGGATAACACACAAAGGAAAGATACAATCATGAAGTAACATCCAACACTACTTGGGTATATGCCCATACATATGCCTAGGTCATCAAATCTAATTCGGATCCAACATCTGAGCCCATGTTCGATCACATCCACACATGATAGTACAACCCAATCCACATAGGATAGCACAACCCAATCCACAAGGAAGCAAGTCAATCATATCAAAGATAACGATTGAATGTCAAGAATCAGCTCACAAAGGCACACTTCTTCGTATGGTGATAGAGATGATCAGATGTAGCCACTGATTCATCTAAAATGGGACCCACGTAGGATACTAGACTAGCTAAGCTATTGGACCCACATAGGATACTAAAACATAGGTCAATACTGTCGGACCCATGTAGGATAAAAGTATAGTAGTCGTCACCGCCGAAGCCACAGAGGATTCCCATACGGTTATCATCGTCGTTGAACCCACAGAGGAATCTAGTACGCAAGTCTTCATAGTCGAACCCACAGAGGATTCCAATAAGGGTTGTCATCGTCATCGAACCCACAGTGGATTCCAGTATGAAAGTTTTCATCGTCGAACCCACGGAGGATTCCAATACAGTTGTCGTCGTCATCAAACCCACGGAAGATTCTAGTACGAAAGTCTTCACTGTCAAACCCATGGAGGATTCCAATATGGTTTTTATCGTCTTTAAACCCACAGAGGATACCAGTACGAATGTCTTCACCATCGAACCCACAGAGGATTCCAATATGATTTTCATCGTCGTCGAACCCACGGAGGATTCCAGTATGAAAGACTTCACTGTCAAACCCATAGCTGCTGGGGAACTCCTCCTCTATCGAGTAAAGTGGGCCTGCTGCTACAAACAAGCGCTTCCCACTAACCTTGGACTACTGTAGTACTCCACATATCGAGTACGGTGGGCCTGCTGCTACAACCAAGCACTTCCCACCATGGGTCTACCTCTACAACCATGTTCTTCCCCTCATAGCCTACAGAGGTACTCCTTCTGTTCAGTACCGCGGTTTTTCCACTACAACCAAGCACTCCTTCACTATGGTAATGCCGCTACAACCATGTGCTCCCCACTGGGCTATCGAAACACTCCGAGTCGATTGATCAACATTCGTCAAGTCTTAGCTGGCTCTAGGGTTTCCACACACAGCACGCTCATTCCGGGAGGGTCCGCTCCATGAGCCAAGAGGTCGATGCATCAACTATCACGTAGAATAAATTTTATGTATCAAAAAGTTCTGCATGTCAATAGTAACTCAACGTGATAGACAGCGCGTCAATCGGATGCCCAGTCTGAGAGTTATTGGCTTTTCGTTTCAGGGGCATGTTTGGTTTTTAAGTGAAAACCAACCCGACCGCACTCCAACTACATCCAAACCTCGATTAGAGTAATCCAAAAGGTCCGTCTCTATAAGAGGAATCCAAAAAAGATGACGACACGTCAATCGGACATCTGGACCTCAAGATATAATCTTTTCCGCTCCGAGGGCTCAGTTGGTTTCATGTTCGAACCAACCCGAACGTACACAAAGTTCTCCGAAACCGTGAGTGTAATATATTCGAAATGACCGTCTCAATCAAAGGATCACATCGCAACTGAAGGTGCTTCGATCGGAGGCTCGTAGCCTACGATACAAGCATTTTAACGAACCTGGATGGTTTTGGGCTCGTACCGACCCGACCAAAGACCCCCTGGGTTGGCCCGAACCGGGTCGACCTAACCTGGGTCCGGGTCCGGACCATTAGGGAGTGGTCCAGTCCAGTGGGTGCAGCCTGGCCCGGTGAGGCCGGTTGGCCTGGCGCGGGCGCGGCCCGTGCATCCAGTCATCTCGGCCAATTGGTCGAGCGGGATACGAAGGGCGGGGGGGAGGGGGGCAGCCCCTCCACTTGATTGAGAAACGGCCCCCATTATGGGGGGTCCCTCCCTTTTCCATCCTGTGGTTATGACCCCCAGATTTCTCAAAAACCGTCCGGCCGTTTTGGCCGTCCGGTGTGCCACCGCGGGACCCCACGATCCCGCCCCTCCGACGCGCCGGTGCTCGGCGGTTCCGGCCGCCGCTCCCTGCTCTGCCACGGCCAAAGGCTCAGCCTTGGTCCGACCAGCATAGCGTGACGGCACCGCACCCCTTTCCCGCGGCCCCACTCCTGTCGTGGCTTCTTTCGGCCTCAATGGCACAGCGCGGCGGTGCCGCGCTTCTTCACTGCATTCCTCCATGTTTCTATGTGGTCCCATTGCACTGTGTGACATTGTTCGAGCCGCAACGAACACAACATCAAAGGTGGGAGGAGGATCGGCCGTGTTTGGGTGGTCCATCCTCCTACCGTTGAATTGATAACAGGAGGCCCGAATATTAAATTAAGAACCTAGGAATTATTCACAAACAAAACCAAACCCCTACCTTGATGAAGTCGTCGAACGAGGGTCGTCGCAGGAAAAGAACGTCATAGAAAACGGTGTTGTGGAAGACGATGTCGCAAATCAAGGCTCCATAAGCATCATTGGTGTTCGCCTGATGAAGAAAAAGGTTCTTCATCATTCTCTGGAAAAGGAGTCTCTAACCAGCTGTAGAGAGGAGAGAATATGGCATGATGTTCTTCCTTTACGGTGTGTGTGTTTTTCGTCGAGGTCTTGACGTTTTTCGTGTTCCTCAACATGGAAGACACTGTTCTTCGAGACCTTGGTTATTTCCTCCCCAAACCACACACAATGAACCAACCAAAAACAAATTAAGCCTTTGTCTTAATTTATCCACAATTGCCAACATTTTTAAAAATTCAAAAAACACATTTATTTAATTACCGAGATTCAATTAATTGAATGGGTGTGTTGGCATTCGATTTAAGAGAGATAGAAGTTCATAAACATATGGGGGGGTTCCAACATTAAATAGGGGGTTTAGGGGATTTTAAGGGGTGGGGGCTTGTGTGGGACCTACCTCACTATTAACCTCACATGGGTGGTTAGTTCCACCCAACCTCTATCCTTAGGATTTAACCACATAAAAGAAATAAAATTAGTACCACAATTTTAATTCTCTGCTGTCTTAATCCAAAAAATGTAAACAACTCTACCCAAGAAAATGAAACACTAAAAAGGTCTTCTTAATCAAATATCGGCATTGCGGTTTCAACGGTGCCCTCATATTTCGATTATGAGTACCGGTTCAAAATTTAGAAAAACCTGCTCATTCGTTCACGGAACATACCCAAGCTAAACTTCGTAAATTGATTTCGGGCACACCGGGCCTCAGAATCAGGTACCGTCAGAAGACGTCATCTCGTAAAATTCCAATTAATTTAAAAAAAATCTTTGAAATTTCTGGGTAGTTAAATTACTCCCACATTAGGGATTTACGTCCCCGTAAAGTTATAAAACAGACTAGGGAAACAAAAGTGGTGATGAGCACACAACTGAGCCTCCCGCTCCCATGTGCTCTCCTGGAGGTTCCCGTGCTTCCAGTGAAAGCAAACCTGAGGAATCAACCATCCACATAGGACCTGCTCTTGTTGGTCCTCGTTCTCCACTAGAACCTCAGTAAATATCTCCCCGTCATCGACATCAAACTCCCTGCGGTCGATGATGTGTGAAGGGTCATGCACGTATCTCCTTACCTGAGATACATGGATGAAATGGTGTACCCGGTGCAACTGAGGTTGAAAGGTCAAGCGGTAAACCACCTCACCTACCCTGATAAGAACCTAGAAGGGTCTGTTTATCCTCGGAGATATCTCGCCGCCTCGGCTACATCTCTGTAATCCACGTCAAGGTGAGACCCGTATAAGAATGTGGTCTCCCTCCTCGAACTCTAGTGGCCTCCATTTCCTGAATAAAACTGAAAATAAAAACTCCTAAAGCCACGAGGGTAAGGTTGGACAACCCAAGAGTGATCGACTACACCCTCCTAAGCAAGATTTAATCATGTGCTTCATGGGGTTTCCTTTTCGCCGACCAAGGAAAACCCATCCCGACGTTTGCCTAATACCGTCAATTTGTGTATAAACTATGATTGCCCCATTCATACTAAATCTAATGTCGTAAGGCCTCGAAGCTGCCACTAAGTGGTTCCAACCGAAACTCTTGCCTCAATGGTCAGATCAAACCATCGGTGAAAGTGTTATTATCGAGTCTCCTCCCAAAGGTATCACTAGAAATGAGGGTCATGTCAACGGCTTAACAAGAAAATATAGGTCTGGGACAAGATTCATGGAAGGAAGGGATGATTCGTATCGATGTCTGTTGTTACGGCAACTAGTAGAAGACACAGTCTGTACTTCGAGTCATCCCCTTCGGTCGCACTCCTTGACCACATGAAGCTACTCTTTCCCCTACCCTCCAGCTCCCTGAGCCTAGCCTGGATTACAAAGGAGGGTGGTTGCAACAAGTCAAAATGTTCACCACCCCATGCTGCTCTCCTAGCTCCACTTCCACGTCTGTTTCCCTACAGATTCATCTGTCCTTTCACTTCCTCTACTTGAAACATTTTACATGCCCAAGTCCCCAGACTAGCGCCAGTTTCCTGCTTTCCTAAGGCTAACCATAACTGGCTGCATCCACTCAGCCAAAGAATTATCAACCATAAAGGTTCTCTCTAGAATCCTAGTATAAGTAGGAATGCATAGAGGAATAAGTGATGGCTCAGATGTCCTTTAGACACACCTCACTCATAAGTCTGAGCCCTGAAGCACAGTTTGCATTGTAGTCATTGTGTACCAGGAATGGTTTGGTATGCCCCGATGAATTATCATCTACTGACACATCCTGCCGAAGCTGTATAAGATCTAGGAAACTCTCAGACACCTCCTAAAGCCATTCCTTAGCTGCCTGTGAGTTGGGCTTGCCTTGGAACTTGAGGTATATCTGGTTCTGAAACATGTAAGGCACCAAGCCTACAAGTGTCCTCTACTAGTATCGTCGGTAGTGTCTATTGAACAATAGGTATTGATGTAGCTGACACACTACCCAAAGTTACTATCTCAGGCATCAGTCCACATACCGAAGCCTCTTCACTAAACAGACCAACCTCATGGTTACTCACTCGAAAACACTAGTAGCTAAGATCACAATCTGCTCTACTAGTGTCTACATAGGGTGGAAACTCTAAAAATCTCCTCAATCCATTCCTCTACTATAGGGATTCGTCTCGCCTCAAAACCTCTGAGGCCTAAGCTACCCAACGGGTGGTGGTGCTTCTAGTACACCACCCGAAGGTTTCAACACAGAAAGAGGGCCCCGCATCGGATCCTCATCTCTCATTGGGCCATCATATCATACAATACTCGGAACCATAGCTGGCTGTCGTCGTGGGGACATCTTGAAAAGAGACAATGTGCCACGGTCAATGATTTATACCTGGTGAGCTGACACAAAGTAATCAAAAAGAAAACTTTTTAAACACACATGCAATCATTGTTTTCGTGAACTGAGACGAAAATCAGAAGTCAGGGTCCAGGTGTACGGGTATGTCGGCCACCGCACCAACACTGGACTCCCTGGAATGATAACCACACTCAATATCCTTAACATTATTGCTTCACATAGAAGAAAGATCAGTGTCCTGAGTTCTGCGGTAGAACCGAACTCCTCAAATGCCAATTTGTCATGACCCGTCCTCGGGACTCATGTCGGACTACCCCAAGCCCACCTCCCATAGGCCAGGGGCTGGCGACTAGCACCATGGTATAAATCCCGACAAAAAGGGGAAGGCATTCCCATAATAAAGTAAACAAACACCACAGAGTAAGCAAGAAGAAGTAAACACTATGTAAAACTGGGTACAATAGTAGTGCGGAAAAGTAAGTGGGCCAAAATAAAAACCCAAATTGAATGTAAAGTACAACTGGAAAGAAAGTACAACAACTGAAAGTAATGCAGCAACGTCAAGTCGTCCACTGGAAGTCCCACCTGAAGGGTGGGTACAGATAGCCTCCTTAGCACCTCGGGTCCAGCCGTCCGCTATGTGTACGTCTCAACCAGTGGTCCACCTCCAGGTACCGACTTGCTCCACAAGCCTCGACCACGATCAGCGTTGTCCGTCATCTGGATCCAACACAACGTAGTGCGGGAATAGCCTATGTAGGGGTGAGTATACGCTACTTAGTAGGGACCCCAAGACCCCCGAAGGTCTCCCCGAATCCACAAAGGATAATCCACAAAGGAAAGATACAATCACGAAGTAACATCCAACACTACATGGGTATATGCCCATACATATACCTAAGTCATCAATTCCAAATCATATCCAACATCCGAGCCCAAGTTCTATCACGTCCACAAAGGATAGTACAACCCAATCCACATAGGATAGCACAAACCAATCCACAAGGAAGCTAGTCATTCATATTAAAGATAATGATTGAAAGTCAAGACTGAGCTCACACAGGTATACTTAATCGTAAGGTGATAGAGATTATCTGATGTAGCTACTGATTCATCGAAATTGGGACCCACATAGGATACAAGACCAGATAATCTGTCGGACCCACGTAGGATACTAAAAAAAAGGTCAATACTATCAGACCCATGTAGGATACAAGTATAGTAGTCGTCGCCACCGAACCCACAGAGGATTCTCGTACGGTTGTCATCGTCGTCGAACCCACAGAGGATTCCAGTAAAAATGTCTTCACTGTCGAACCCACAGAGGATTCCAATACGGTTGTCATCGTCGTCGAACCCACAGAGGATTCCAGTACGAAATACTTCACCGTCGATCCCATGGAGGATTCCAATACAGTTGTCATCATCGTCGAACCCATGGAGGATTCCAGTACGATATTCTTCACCATCGAACCCATAGAGGATTCCAATACGGTTGTCATCGTCGTTGAACCCACAGAGGATTCCAGTACAAAAGTCTTCACAATCAAACCCATAGAGGATTCCAATACGGTTTTCATCGTCGTCAAACCCACGGATGATTCCAGTACAAAATTCTTCACTGTCGAACCCATATATTCTGCGGAACTCCTCCTCTATCGAGTACAGTGGGCATGCCAATACAACCAAGCGCTTCCCACTAACCTTGGACTGGTGTAGTACTCCACCTGTCGAGTATTGTGGGCCTACTGCTACAACCAAGCGCTTCCCACCATGGGTCTGCCACCACAACCAAGCGCTCCTCCGCTGTGGGTCTACCGCTACAACCAATCTCTCCCCACTGGGCTATCTAAGCACTCTGGGTCGTTCGATCAACAGTCATCAAGTCTCAGCCAGCTCTAGGGTTTCTGCACACAGCATGCTCGTTCCGGGAGTGTCCACTCCACGAGCCAAGAGGTCAATGCATCAACTGTCACGTATACCAGGGTTGATGTATCACACAGTTCTGTCACGTCAATAGGAACTCAACGTGACAGACGACGTGTCAATTTGACGTCCGGTCTGAGAGTTATTCACTTTTTCGTTTCAGGGGCCCAGTTGGTTTTTATGTCAAAACCATCCCTACCGCACTCCAACTGCATCTAAACCTGGAGCGGAGTAAGCCAAAAGGTCTGTCTCACTCTAAGGAATCCAACAAAGTCAACGACATGTCAATCGGACGTCCGGAGCTCAAGATATACGTGTTTTCGCTCTAAGGGCCCGATTGGTTTTGTGTTCAAACAAACCTGACCATACCCAATGTTCTCTGAAACCTTGAGTGTAATATACTGAAACGACCGTCTCAATCCAAGTATCACATCTCAACTGACGGTGCGTCAATCGGAGGCTTGTAGCCCATGATACGAGCATTTTAACGAACCTGACCTGTTTTAGGGGGTTTTAGGCCCAGACCGACCCGGTCGCGGTCTTATCATGGTTCTCCGCCATGGCCCCACTCCAGCCGCGGTCGCTTCGTGGTTTTCTTTTGAGGCGTGATGGTGCTGCACTCCTTTTTCGTAGCCTCGATCCATCCATGGCTTCTTTCAGACTCAACGGCTCGGCGCGACGGCGTCGCGCTTCTTCGCCACATTCCGCCATGTTTCCGTGCGGTGTTGTTGCAGTGCGCGCCATTGTTCAACCCGCAACGAACACAACATCAAAGGTGGGAGGAGGATCGGCCGTTTTCGGGTGGTCTGACCTCATCCCGTTAAATTGATAACATGCAGCCCGAATATTAAATGAATAACACAAGGAATTATTCAAGAACAAAACCATACCCCTACCTTGATGAAGTCATCGAACTAGGGTTGTCACGGGAAAAGCACGTCGTGGAAAATGGCATTGCAGAAGATGGAGTCACAGATTGAGGCTCAGTAAGTGTCATTGGTGTTCCCCCGATGATGAAAATGCTGTGTCGTCGTTTTTTGGAAAAGCTATCTCTCACTGGTTGTAGAGAGGAGAGAAGATAGCACGACGATCTTCCTTTGCGGTGTCAGCGTTCTTCGTTGAGGTCTTGACATTCTTCGCGTTCTTCAACGTGGAAGACGATGTTCTTCGAGACCTTGGTTATTTCCTCCCCATACTCATCACAACGAACAAACCAAAAACTAATTAAGATTTTGTCATAATTTATCCACAATTTCCAACATATTTTAAAATTCAAAAACCTCATTTAATTAATTAATGAGATTCAATTAATTGAATGGGTGTGTTGGAATTCAATTTAAGAGAGAGAGATGGTCATAATATTATGGGTGTTTTCCAACATTAAAGACGGGGTTTAGGGGAATTTAAGGGGTGGGGGTTCATGTGGGCCCCACCTCACTATTAACCTCACATGGGTGGTTAGTTCCACCCAACCTCCATCATTATGATTTAACCACTTAAAAGAAATAAAATTAGTACCACAATTTTATTTCTCTGTAGTCTTAATCCACACAATTTAAACAACTCTTCCCGAGCAAAGGAAACTCTGAAAAAGGTCTTCTTAAGCAAATATCAGCGTTGTGTTTTCAACAGTGCCCTCAGATTTTGATTCCGAGCACCGATTCAAAAGTTATAAAAACCCGCTTGTTCCTTCACTAAATGTATCCGAGCTAAACTTCAGAAATTTATTTTGGGCACAACGAGCCTTGAAATCACGTGTCGTCAGAATCCACAGTCTCGTAAAATTCCAAATAAATTAGAAATAATTCCTTGAAATTTCCGGGTCTCTACACACATCCCCCTTGATTGTACATCTCTATATGGTAAATATGTACAAGGAACATTAGTGGTATTTTTGGTGGGCTAGCATGAGGTAGATCATTATCGAGTTCATCTCATAGTGCATCATATGTCAACTGGTGAAGGTGAAACACCATGTTCCTATAGGTATTACAAAACCTCTTGATATTACATAGTAAAAATGGGATGAAATATACATGGAATTATTGATTGGGATTTTATGGTTAGAAATATTCCATGATATTATATGGGTGATTGTTAACTAACATATAAAGTCAGTCTGCTTCCTTTCCATTCAATAGAAAAGATCGGTTAACTATCTGGGATAGTTGTAGGTGCAGTAGGTCATTCGACTTCATGGGGTACCCATGAAGATCATCTCTGACCATAATTCTTAGTTTACATCATAGTTGTGGAGGGGACTACAATAGTCTTTTTTGATCCAATTGGGAATGCGAATAGTGTTTCACAACCAAACATATAGGCACAATGAGCAGACTATCTAGGTTTTGGAGGATATGATGAGGTCTTGGGAACTAAACTTTAACTAGAGTTAGGAGGATCACTTTCCATTGGTGGAGTTTGATTATAATAATATATATCACTCTAATATCAGTGTGAAACCTTTCAAGGACCTATATGGGAGACCATTTAGGTCACCCTTATCCTAGACAGAGATTAGTGATGCATATATTGTTAGGAAAGAGATGGTGCATGTGTCAATAGATATGGTTTAGATGATCTGTTAACATATTAGTACATCCCATATTAGATTGATATATTATATAGATCGACATCATAAGCCATCGAATTTCAAATAGGGGGACAATGTTTTACTAATATTCTTACCATGATGAGGATATAGAAGGTTTCATCTGGGATGGAAGATGTCTATAAAGTTCATTCTGTCATTTGAGATCCTATGATGGGTTGTCAATATTGGAAACATCCTAACATTTCCCTCATAGTTGGTCCGAGTGCATGACATCATCCATGTTTCCTAGATGAGGAGATACATCTAATACCCTACAAATTTTATTTATATTGGCGAGATGGACATTGAGGATAAAGCCACCTTCACAGAGTACTTGGTGGTGATTAAGGATCAACATGAGAGGATCTTATATAAACATAACATCCATTTTTTTCATGTGCTATGGAAGCATGAGAGCATGCAAGAGAGATCATGGTAGTGTGAGATCCACATGTGATGTTAGTGTACCCACCTTTTTATATAGATTGTTCTTTTAGGGGAGAAAATTCACGAAGGATAAGAGAATGTAATGACACTTGTTTTTTGAATTTAGACGTTTTAATATTTCTATGTGTAGATATAGATTTGTACTTAGAGTCATCATGTAGTCTGGGTTTTTCGGGACTCTAAATGTAATATATTAAAAATATTAATATATTTTAATGAATGTGAACACACATACGTTTTGAAAAAAAATTATTTTCCTATTGTTATATATCTCAGATTGAAAATATGAGACCACTATTGATTCCATAATATTGGTTTTACCATAGGAATGACCTAATGTCGGTCATCGTCGGAAATTTTGTGTGAGGTGACCATTGGTGGGTGAATTTAATAAAATAAATTATATATTGATTTATTTTAATTATATATCCTAACCTAGCCCAATCCTCTATAAATAAATTGTAATTATGTTTTTCCAGTTTTATCCATATAACTCTGGGATGATTTGAAAGGTGTAAGATCATTCTTCCTTGGAAAAATGGGATCAGGGGATAATGACGATGGATTGGGGTGGATCAAGAAGAAGGCAGTGACCCTAGTGATTCTCATTCTTCACTGGTGAACGAAATCTTCACCAATGATAGTTCCTTGACCGATATAAGGCATGTTATTTATGTATTTTCAACCTATTTAATTTTTCCCACCATTTATTTAATTATCTACTTTATTGATCTGTGATTTATTAATATTTTCATGATCCCTAATTAATTTTGGTTTGATTAATTGATAAAACTCCCGAATTGAATTTTATATCCCACTTGGATATCCCATTTATGTGACTGTTGGTTGATAATTCTTGGTAAATTATGGATTTAATTTGACTATGTGAATTTCAACCCATAATTATTCACATCCTTCACCATTGACCCACGAGGTAATGGTTTGACATTATTGGGGTGGGTCCAAGCTTGATCGAACACCCAGATTCGTGGTGGTTGTGCGAACAAGATGTGGGATGGTGAATTTTAGATGGATTCAAATGGATCAAGGGTATCAGGTGATTCCTCCAAGGTTTTAGGATCAACATCTATGATGGGAGGTGTAACGAATCATCATTGGGTGAATGGATTTCCAATTACCGGCCATCAGAGGCTGGAGAAAGATGGTTGGAGATAACACCCTTCGATTTAGGGCAATCAAATAGAAGATTTTATAGCAGTGATGGTGAATATGAGACCTATGTGAAGGATCATAGGTTTTTATGAACAAAAAAACTGCACAACATGTATTATGGTGAATTTACACCGTGTAGTCCCCTGGTTGTAGGGGCTTGGGTTTCTGGGGTAGATAAACATCACATGCCATGTATGAAACCATACATGCTATGTTAACCCATGCTGGTGGCTCAATGTGTACTCTAGGAGTATATGGGCTCGGGAATAACCAGACACATGGGTATAATTAATAGTACATAGGAACAACCCAATACATGGACACTAAAAGGTACATAGGCATGACTCGAGGTAAACCGGCATGAAACGATGTACACAGGAATGGCTATATGTATACGGGATTGATCGAGATCATATGGGAATGACTAATAGGATCATGACCTAAAGTATAGTTCCCAGACATTCCATATAGTAATACATGTCTAGGAAGGATGTGTGAAGGCTAGGATATGTTCTGGTGTCCAAGAAAGGTCACACACCGTGTAACCATATATAAAAACCATGTAATTTTCTCAAGTACAAACACCTAGTGTATCTTCTTCTTTTAAACATAGATTTTATCTGATGAGTATCCTATCTGAAGCAGTTTTCCATATAGAAAATGATAGTATCTGTCATAGGTAATTTCAAGATATGATGTAAGGTATTGCGAGTGTGATGCTTCTTCGGGTGACGCTTGTTTGATAATGATGATTGGTAAGGATCATTAGAGATATTTAGGGGTTAGAAAGCTCCCTATAACACCAGAGCATGATTCCCCTATATTCCTATATATACTAAGTGGTACCCCCTATTGTACAAGGGAGAAGGTCTTATATCTATTGAGTGGAAACCCACTTTCATATCAGGGCATGAGTCTTTTATCTATTTAGTGACACCTATTCCATACCATGATGTGGGTCCTCTATCTACTGAGTGGTTCCCCCAGTCATATTAAGGTGTTGTTGCTATATCTATTGATTGGAACCCACTAATGAATTAAAGTGTGGGTACTCTATTAGAAATTATTCCCCACTGGGATGTGGAGCATTGGTGAGGTGAAGGTCCTTCACATGGATTTCTTATATATTCATGCGAGAAGATTGAAATTAGAGATGGTCCTTTTTACTGTAGGAAGACTCTTAATCTTAGGTTGCTCTAGGGAGATAGGGATCACCTTTTCCTCTTGTTTGGGTTTATTTATGAGCATGTATCAAGGGTTTTTCCTTCTTACTATGGGTTGAGGTAACCTTTATTATATCTATATATTAAAACCTTTGAGGATTTTGAGACATACTACTGGGTATGTATATACTCACCAATTCATGGGATTTTCCCACACATGTCATTTATTTTTTGGGTGACATGAAAATCTGTAGATAAATCAGTGGGTCTTAGTGATACGTGGGTGCATGGACAATGTAAAATGGTTATACATAGATATCCGGATCATGTTTCTCTTCAATTTTCCTTTATTCTAGTTTTTACTAGGTTGGGACATCATTTTTGATTGGCCATGTATTTTTCACCTTTATGATTTGGAATATATTAACATACTCTAATATATTCCCCCATAGATTTTTTCATGCATAGGTATACACATGACGTTGTATTCATTATTATATCCCTATAAAATTTTTCATGGAGATGGTTGGGTGTGAGCATACTGGTACATTAGGAAAAGGGAAACCCTTTAATTTATTCCTTATTGGTGCTTTTCATCAGTCCCTAGCCAATTAAATGTTGGCATGGGGTTGTAACACTCTACCTTCCACTATCTAGGTAGGAACTAATGGGTTAGGTCATGAAAAATATGTTTCTCACCTTAAGTAAATAGTTGTAGCCCCACACTCTTCCCTTGTTTGAGAGAGGCCAACAATATTTATGTTAACATAGGGGTCCTATGTGATAGAGAATTTCTAGGCGACAGACCTGAAGGGACTTATTGAAGGTAGGGAGAAAGTTGACTATATTTCCCCAAGTGGATAGTGGTTTCATATTTTGTTCATATTAAATATCATGATAGATATAATGGGTGTATACATCCCTTATAGATCGTTGTCCTCAATGTGGTGTGTCTAGTTAATCTTTGTGGGGTTCTCATCACATGGAATCTCTTCATATATGGTGAAGGTGCAGGTCTCTTTATACAATTATGGATTTTGGTCACTCGGGCTAGTTTTATCCCGGGGTTTAGTGCTGACGGGGTGGTTTCATATAAATGCTTTTGACAATTCACTTTGGATTTTGCAGGATTGGGACACTCAGTTAGAAATGGTGTGATGTTGACCAGTTTGATGGGGTTAGTGTTGTTCTAGATGTGATAATTTTTAGCTTTCATAGAAGAGTGATGAAAATATGAATGGGTTATCTTCAACAGTGGGTGAAAGCCTATTTAGGATTAGGATACAGATGAAGGTTTTATATGTTTCACTACTATAGAATAGAATTTTAACAGTTTTAGAAGATATATTTTTAGTACAAAAAAGTTCCAACAATATAAGTGATATTAAAAACCCTCTTCATTTATCAACACTAGTAAAAGTGCTGATAAAGGAATAATTTATAAGCACTGTCATTTATCACTGATAAAGGGGTCTTTTATCAGCACTAGTAAAAGCAGGGATAAATGGGTCCTTTGTTAGTGATTTTACTATCATTGATAAAGGAACCCTTTATCATCACTTTTACTAGGGTCGATAAAGGCCTCCTTTATTAGTAGTTTTGGTAGCATTGATAAAGACCATGTATCTAATTCAAGGTTGTAACAGCCCTACAACAACCCTATAATATGAAAACCAATAAAAAAAAGATAGAAATACATATAAAAAAGATTAACATACAAATATAACACCGTCCTATAATTTTAATTCAAAATTTACATTTATGTGATATTTACAATTAATCCAAAAAAATTATAAACAATATAGAAAATTGCAAGTCTTATAGCATGATTTCTCCAAATATAAAGGTCCATACCAATGCTTGTCCCTCTAATAAAACCAATACTGATATTAGTGATAATAAAAAAATAAAAAAATTATAATTTTAATGATATATTTTCTATATGTGATTAATTATATTATTAATTAATTTATATATATTAATGATATTATCATTTAATCATGTTTAAAATTGATGTTCGGTCAATTCATATCATCACAAATGATTTATGGATCATTTTCCTAAATTTTTAAAACAATCAAATTTGGTATTCATGTTTCTGGATATGTAATACACATTTCCAATTAAAATGGAACATTTATATTGAAAATACACACTTTGATTCATACCAACCACAACATGTATTGAATTGACATGTGATCTATTATTACATGTCACAAATGAATTATGGACTGTTTCACCAATGTTTGAAAACAAACTGATTTTGATTTCATAGTTTTGGCAATGTGACATGCGGTTTAATGAAAAATGGTTCTTCTCTATTGAAAACACACACTTCAAGTCATATCTAACACATAGTCTATTGTATTTATTTATGGTCAACTTATACATGACAAAAATAAATTATGGATCATTTTCATAAGGTTTGAAATCAATCAAATATCTTTTTCGTGTTTTTTTATATATGACATACAATTTAAACTAAAGTGGAACTTCTATTTTGAAAACATGCACATAAATTCATGCCTACCAATTTATCTATATTATTTACATATGGTTGATTCCTACTCATCACAAATGAATTATGGACATTTGTCCTAACATTTGAAAATAACCCAAGCTCATTTTCCCAGTTTTGGATATGTGATTTGCATTTTAGACTCTAATGGAACTTCTATATTGAAAACACAAACTCCAAGTAATACCTACAACATTATCTATCATATTGACATAAGATATATTCCCATAGGTCAAAAATGAATTATGGATATTTCACTAATTTTTGAAAATAATCTATGCTCAATTTCTTAGTTTTGGCTATGTGACACGTTTTAATCTAAAATGAAATGTTTATATAGAAAACAAACACTTTGAGTTATATTGACAACATCATATGTCAAATTGACACATAATTGATTCCTACAACTCATAAATGTATTATGAATCATTTTACTAAATATTTAAATAAATATGAGATTTTGTTATTAGATTTGGTGTTGGGACATGCATTTTAAACATAAATGACACTTCTATATTAGAAACATTCACTCAAGTCATATCAGACACATCACGTGTTAAATTGAAACCTTATAAATTAATATATGTACAAAATTATTGACGGATCATTTCCATAAATAATCCAAACAATATTAATACATTTTAGCAATTTGACTAGGTCACATTATTCTGAACTAACATGTTAATTTTAAACTAAAAACTTACACTTTGAGTCGTACCGGTAAAACCGTGTATTAGAATGAGGTTTGTTTGATTCCAACATGTTACAAATGTGTTATGGATGGTTGTTTTATGTATTAAAAAAAATATAAAGTCAATTCATTGGTTTTCAGTCTGTTTTGATCTAAAGAATCAATCTTTAACTGAAAACATGAACATCGATTCATACGTATCACAACGTTAATCATATTTATGTATTGTCAATTCCTACATGTCACAAATTAATTTTGGATCATTTTACTAATGTTTGAAAATAATATTACCTCATTTGATTGATTTGGGCTACGTGATGTGTGCTTTAATCTAAAATGGATCTCATATATTGAAAACACAAACATTGAGTCATACTTTCCCCATAGTATGTTGGATTTATGTAAGGTTTATTACTATATATAAAAATTAATTATGGATCATTTTATTACAGTTTTCAAACAATACAATCCATTTTTCTTAATTTTTTCTATGTGATATGTGTTTTAAACTAAAATTACACTTTTATTTTAAAAACATGAACTTTGAGTCATATTGACTAAATCATGTGTCGAATTGATGTGCAGTCAATTCCTACATGTCACAAATTAATTATGAATTGATTTCCTAAATACTAAAAATAATATGAGCATCTTTACACAATTTGGATATGTGATGTGCATCTTAATCTTAAATGTCACTTATATATTGAAAACATGCCCTTCAAGTCATACCGAAACATCATATGTTAAATTCATATGGAATTGAGTCCTATAAATCACAAATCACTTATAGATAATTTTTATAAAATATAAAAATAACCTGAATGCACTCACTTGGTTTTGAGAATGCCACATGTGGTTTTAACTAAAATGAAAATTTTAAACTAAAACATATGCCTTGAGTCATTCTAGGCACACCATGTATCAAATTGAGGTTTGGTTAATTCATAAATATCATAAAAGTGCTATGGATAATTTTTCTAATGTATCAAAACAATATAAATTTTTTTCTCAGTATTGATTATGTGGTGTTTTTTGAACTAAATTGTCAATTTTAAAATAAAAATATATACATTCCATCATATCAACCACATCATTTGTTAGATTGATTTTTGGTTTATTCTCACACCTCAAAAATTACTTATGGATCATTTTAGAAATGTATCAGAATAATAAGAATGTGTTTTCTTAGTTTTCAGTATGACACATGTTTTTAGAAATATAATGTCAATTTTAAATTAAAAACATGCACTTTGATTAATACAGGGAACACCATGTGTTGAGTTTAGGTATGGTTGATTCATACATGTTATAAATGTTTTATGAATCATGGATATAAAGTATTAAAAACCCTGAATCCATTTTCCCAATTTTGAGTATGTGACATGTGTTTTGAACTAAACTATCAATTTTAAACTAAAAACATACACTTTGATTCATACCAGGAACACCATGTACTGGATTGAGGTATGGTTGATTCCTACACATCCAAAATGAATTATGGATCATTTTTATAAAGTATCAAGTTAATATGAATTAATTTTCATAGTTTTGAGTATGTCACATGTTTTTTGAACTAAAATGTCGTTTTTAAATAGAAAAGACACAATTTTGAGTCATAACAGACACACCGTGTATCAAATTTAGGTGTGGTTGATTCCTACAAGTCATAAACGACATATGGATAATTTTACAATAGTATCAATACAATATTATGTGTTTGATAATTTTTGAGTATGTGATGTGTGTTTTGAACTAAAAAGTAAATTATAAACTAAAAACACAAACTACGAGTCATACTAAGAACACTGTGTATTGGATCAAGGTGAGGTTGATTTATACATATCACAAATGTTCTATGGATTATTTTTTAAATAACAAGAAAATATAAATGTGTTTTATCGGTTTTGAGTATGTGCCATGTGTTTTGAACTAAACTATCAATTTCAAACTAAATCCATACACAAAAAGCCAAATTGGACAAACCGTGTATCAGATTAAGGTATGGAAGATTCTTACACATAAAAAATGACTTATGTATCATTGTTCTAAATTATCAAAACAATCTGAATGTGTTAGAATGTATTTGAGTGTGTCACATGTGTTTTGAACTAAAAATCCAATTTTAAACTAAAAACATGAACATTGAGCCATACCGGACACACCATGTATCTTATTGAGGTAAGGTTGATTCATATACATAAAAAATGACTTATATATAATTTTACTAAATTATTAAAAAAATATGAATGTGTTTTTTCAATTTTTTCATGTGATTTGTGTTTTGAAGTAAAACGTAAATTATAAATGAAAAACATACACTTTGATTCATACTTAGAACACTTTGGATTCAATTGAGGTGCTTCTGATTAAGGTGTTCCTAATTCCTAACCCTTTTAAGAAACATTTTGTGAAAAATATTTTGGGAATTCATACTTTCCATTTAAAAATATAAAAAATCCTTTCTAGATGAGATCTTATATTAGAATTGTTGAGTATCTTTAAAAAAATAATTTGAAAAAAATTAGTGTGATCATAGATTTTGTTGATGCATCCACATGATTCAATTCATGTTTTAGGAATAAAGATATATACTATTACAACCAAAAGAAACATTTTCTCTATTTTCTGGATTGATTTAGATAGTTTAAAGAAATGTATGACTTCCAAAAATATCTTTGAAAAAAATAAATAAGCATTAGATATAAATTATAAGAAGATTATCTTAAAAATATTAGATAAAATGATGAAAAAATTAACTAAATAAGTAGTATGTAGTCACCTTTTCATAATGTTTGTAAAAATTCTTGACCCATTTCCCTATCTCTATTATCTCAGTTTCATCATTGAAGTGCAATCTCTCACAAGCATGAGCAGATTTGATGATTTTACAAGCTCTGTCAGAATATGTAGAGTTTAAACCTCTATTAAACTTATCCTTTAGAAATAAGTCAAAAATAATATATAAGCATTACAATACTATTGAATCACATCCCAAATGTATCCTTAAGATTATAGACCATACAATATCACAAAAATAATATGAATCCACCTAAATTTGATGTCCATAAAAATTATGAAACCATGTACTCTACCCACTCATATCATAAAAATTTTACTTCTTCTTTTGAGTATGTGGATTGTTGGAAATGTTGGTTGTACTAAGAAAATATAGACAAAAAAAATTATTATATATATTTTTAGTAAAATTTTAATTTCCTTTGGAAATTACTTATTCAGGGATGATATTTTTTTTGATGTTATATGATATCTATCGTAAATTTTTAAACAAATTATCCACAATCATTGTTGTTATCTTGTTTTGGACACTGCATAATCATTTTTCAAAATAAGTATTTTTTTTAAAATATGGTTTGATAGTTAATTCATTATATATATACCATAATCTGTTTCAGTTTAAAAAAAATCAATACTCTTCTTATGTTCAGTCGTCGACCTCATACCATGATTAATCCTATATTTATATATCATCCTTTATCACAAAAAAATTATTGTAAAAACATAAACTAAAATATATAATTCAAATTTTTTCTATAAAATATTTATTATAGTGCATGAAAAATTCACAATAGTCATCATCTGTGGTTAGTTTGATGGAAATACATGCATTCAATCCGAGAAAAAAAAATTGGTATCTAAGTCGATTGCGATTAGAATCCAATACATATTAAAAAACATGTAATGGAAAAAAGAAAAATTCATTTTATATGATTAAATTGCAGACTTTTACCCATGTATTATAGGCATCAAGAAGAGTTGGTGGTCTATTACTTTCTTCTCAAATTCCCCACACATTATTTCTATTTTATTTTCAATTTCATTCATTTCCAACCAAATTTTATGTGTAGAAATGATATATAGATTAATGAATCCAAATTGTGTGTCATAGAGTTTTAGAATTATATAGTAGAAATATATAATATTTTAGAAAATATGAAAATTTTTAAATATAATGAAAATACTATATCATTTTTTGGAGAGAGAGATTATGAAAATGTATCTCTTATATGAATTCATAAATGAGAATCCCAACCATTAAAACTTGATAATCTAATTTATACTCTTGATACAAACCACAATTGTAATGAAATTTCCAAATATTTCTTCTTCATATTGAATGTATGTCATAATTTAATCTTTGAATGTGGTGTCTACATGAACTTGTAATGATTATATATTCGGTAATGGAACTGGTGGGGAGAAGGTACTCTTGAAAGGCCCTTTTGGTTTCTTAGTCGATTCATTATATTTTCTTGATCCGACCATCCATTTCCTCATTGTTTTATCTATATTTAATATTATACCACATTTCATAACTTTTAAACGTTTTTCATTGAAAAAAATTGTTATGTACATAAATCATGTAATTTTAAAATACCGTATGACCATGCTATGAAAGTTACAATAGCATCATTGCCAATGTAATATCCAAATCACCAATAAGAATAAGAAAATTAAATGTAAAATCATGAGCTACTTTAATACCCACTCTCTTGTGATCTTTTGGGAGTTCTTTGTTGTGCATCATGTATCCTATGATATTATACACCATACCCCTAATAATAAGGTGACATGTGTGTGTTTATAGATATAAATCACATAAAAATTTACCATATTGAATTTTAGTAGTATAATGTTATCAGATTTTGTTTGATTAATATTTAATAGAGATTAATGAAAAAATTTATTACCTCGGGTAAGGTATGTGGTTCAGTGGAATGGATTTTCTTAATGATAGTGGGGTCATTTGGATCTTCATGTATAGATATTTTTGCCACTAGTGGTTCTCTTTGATCCTTTCTCATATACTGATCCACCAAACTTGACCATACAAAAATATATTTTAAAGAATCTATCTAATCATACATTTTATTCATTGTCTCATATGTATCTCTTTATAAATTTTATTCTAAAAATATGTTTGAGGTGAAACTCCAAAACCCACACCCCTAATGTGGTCATATTGTTCTAGACACTTAAAATATACTAGAATTAGTTTTTCTTCATGTGTAGTTTATACTGCTTTTTAATTTTAAACCATATAAAAAGACCCTAACATAAATAGATATTTTTATATAATAATAATATAAAGCATGATGATTAAAATTATGTCATACTTACATATGCCACCCATACTTCTTGAGTGTTCTCATCAACTAGTTCAGGATATTTATTTACATATCCCTCCTTCCATAACACATGATGTGGTATGGAAGTGGATTTGGATTTTTATTCTTCAATATATATATAAACAAAGTAAATGTGTTGTTTTATATCATATAAATATTTTATTATAGATTTAAAATACATACCATTTTATTATCAAGTTGATAATACCCCCATCATTGATTTCTGATAGTAGTACATTGGTTTTTATGCTATTTATTTTAATCACTTCATTGCAATTTAATAAATTAACAATTTTGAATCATTATGGATAAAATAAACAATTTAAAATAAAATATTATTAACTTCATTGCACTTGAAAATATTTATCATCTCAACCACTAATGAAATGTTTACATATATACTATTTTAAAATTTGTGCATACATAATTGGTAGGAATGCCTTTACTTTACACTCAACATCCCCATGATGATACATTATAAGAAGTTTCAGGAATGATCTATGAGGATTTAAAATATACATTAAGGAATATTTATTATAGAAATCATATAAAATAAATGAACTCTAAAAGGAATTATAAAAACTAAATCAACATTCCATTATATGTTTTTTAGGTAAAATAGATAAAGTATATCACAACATTACGTTAATATCTTTCCAAATGTTTTTTGCAATACAAGATAGACATGGTGCAACGTATCTGTATCAATTGGCACATGCATTCTCATTATGAACCCAACTAAACTAATGATCAATGACTTTTTGGAGTCAAAAAGTTTTCCTTATTGATTCTATCAAACCTCAAATTTTATAACCTTACTCCTTCAATTAATAATTGCATTCAATACAGTGATTTTATGTTGTTCTTCTTTTTTTCATCAAATTTCTGTTTATCCCCAAATAATTCTACAGTTTCAGCATCAACCGTCTATTCTTCCTTGGGATTGGTGACATTATCATGTGCAGAATTAAATATCTATATGAGTAGTCAAAAATTTAATTTAGATTAATTAAAAATAGTAGATAATATATAATATTATGATTAAAATCATAGTATATTAAAAAACACTTTAACATTCTCATTAAAATATCTCTGTTTTCATTAAAGGATGAGGGATTTGGATCCTCTATCGAGCATCAAAATACTCTCTTTTTGGATGGCTCAAACATAAATGGAATATTCTACATTAGGACCAATGTGAAATTATTGTGATTTCCTAATGATAGGTTCATCCTTAATTGAATTTTCATCTGACCCTGCAGTTGTTTTAGATTCCTATAAAATACGTGACCAAATTTTCTTTTCTGGATTCAAGATATAAAATACTTACACTATTTGTGATTCCATTATAAACATCTAGTTATTATACCTTTCCACACTAAAATTCCCCTTTACGAATCCCAATTCATCGACTTTAACTGCACTCCTATTTTCAACCCATTTTCATTGGAAAATTGATAGATGAAATTTTTTATAATCCAACTCATATATCTATTCAATGATGCCAAAATATGAAAAATTCACATAAATTTTATTTCTATCCTTGGTACTAGATGCGTTCATCACAACTACTATAATCATAAATCCACTATTTCAAATCGTATTGTGTTCATCTTGTTTCTTTTAATAGAATATAAAACCATGAATTACAAAACAAGTGTAAGATAAAAAATTTACATCTGGTAACCTGAATAGCCATCGAATTCATTTAGAAATTGAATTAGGGTTTTCTGATAACTCATTATAGATATTATATTATAACTATCCTATAAAATATTGATTATGTGAATTTGATATCCATACATTATCTATTGATGGATTAAAATTTCTAATAATTACATTATGGTATTCAATGTATGTATAAACCTCTACACTATTATGTAAAATGTAAAGGTGAGCTTATTTATGTTGTGTATTGGTAATTGTGACAACATATCTTCCAGAAATCCCTTCGCCCATAAGGCTTCCACTATGTTTTGACTTTTGGAGATCAATGATATCAACATCGATTATTTAATTGGTAAAAAATTAAATAACTTCTTCAATAACATATAGATCTACAATATAACCTTATTAAAAACATTTATTCATGTTGTACCATTTCAAAATCATTATATACCATTCAGTGGGGTATATTTTACAATAATTGATAGGACACATAGTTTAACCTTTCAAAACAATTAAAATATATGGTAGACCATTATATCAAATATTTATGGTAGGAAGAACATCTCGAATTCAAATAATATTTCATCCACATTGTTTATTTATTATTGGAAACTTCATCAGGTCTATATCTTATATACATAAGGTTTTGAAAAAGAAGCAGAGTCTAGTTAAATTTTTTTTTACCTTTATAGGAAGAATTCAATGTAAAAAGATAAGCATCAAATATTACATAAAAAATGATATTCATGTGAATTTAGATCCTATAATTAAAATTAGTCATCTATATGACATTCTTGATATTTGATGAATACCCCTTTGTAACTTCTACACAATTACCGAAATTTAAAAATTGTAATTTTTCTTATATGGATAGAGTGAAAGCAGTTGGTGGAAGGAAATTCCTACTTTCACCCTTTATCTATTCCAAAAATTCCCTTTTACCAATGTTAATCATATCCATCCAATCCTTGATGACATATTTTTTTCAATAACATTTAGTAACAAGCCAATAACACTATCAAATACATTTTCTTCAACTTGCATTACATCAATAAAATGTCTAGAAAAAAAATTCCAGTGCGGTAATTAAAATAAAATTGATCATTTGTTATAACTTAATTTTGTAATGTTTTTCAAAAAATATATACTGAAAATAGTGTCAATATCTATTACATTATTATTTCCAACGCTTCCACTGGAGTGCGTGTGTGTCTGTCACGTAGAGGACACACAATTGATACCCCGCATTCCCGCTTTCCAAATTCAGCATCATCCACTCTTTATTCAGTGACGTCTACTCCTTGATTGAAATGAGATGATGGGATGTCGGTTCATCCTTCCATGGATTCTTCCTCGGAACTCTTCACCTAGTTCGTGTCTCCCTCATAGATTTAAGATGTAGTTTGTGAATCTCTTCCTGGTGCCATATCTTCATGGACACCAGTTAATTGTGCTGCTTCTATTCGGACCTTCCAAGGGGTCTAGTCAGGGAAGCAACCTTTGATTGGGAGAGTCGTAATGTTGGGCATCTATGGAATTTCTGGACGCTGGGGAATTGACATGTCTGTCTTCTCTCCCTTACTATTGGGATTCCCGAGGGCACGGAAGCCCGAGGCATCCCACATCAAACACAAGGAATCTTATTCCATAGGCATGTATATGTGGTTTTCCTCAACTACCCATGTTTAAAAAATGGTATGCTAGAATATTAACATCCAGTGGAGACGAATCAGACTGATCGAAACACTGATTAGAGTGGATGATATTGAGGAACCGCCTGGAGAGAACACCGATATTGGGGTCATCACGTGGGCAGCTTCCCGAATTCTATGGAGGGGAATGAGGTGGCATGATCTCAATGGGATGTGGCGGCCTGGGTAAGAATCAGGATGGATGATGGTCTTGGGCAGGTCTCAAAGAGACTTCCTACGTATCCTTGTGGCAGGGAATCAACGTCCACATAGTTGGATGAAATGATGGGACACCTAAGGAGGTGACCCGGGAGAATGGACGCATTGATGGGACCCAGAAGAAGGTGAACCTCCTGGTTAGGGCCTGATATTCCTGAGACACATAGGCTCGAGGGAGAGTTTATGATGATACATGAGTGATGCGATTGAACCTCATTGAGGCTTCCTACGTATCCCCATCAAAGGGAATCAAAGACCACGTAGTATAGTTTCCAGATACATTTTAACATCATGCGGTATGGGTATGGGGCTTACACTCTGAGGTGGCCCATAGTGTTGGCGAACCGACTTGAATGGGGATGGAATGATCGGGTTGTGTGCTTGAACCTCGTGGAGGCTTCCTACGTATCATGCCTTGACATAGATCAAAGTCCCCATAGTTCAGGATAGATTGGGGCTTACACTATGAGGTGGCCCAAGGTGGTGGGGATGGAACCTCGTGGAGGCTTCCTATGGACCATGCCTTAGCATAGATCAAAGTCCTCATTGTTCGGGATGGATTAGGGCATACACTCTATGGCGCCCCAAGGTGGTGGGGCTTGAACTTCGTGGAGTCTTCTTACATACCATGCCTTAGCACGGATCAATTTCCCCATAGTTCGGGATGGATTGGGTCTTACGCTCTGAGGCAGACCAAGTTGGTGGGGCTTAAACCTCATGGAGGCTTCCTACATACCATGACATAGCACGGATCAAAGTCCATGGAGTTCAGGATGGATTGGGGCTTACACTCTGAGGTGGTCCAATGTGGTTGGGCTTGAAGCTCATGGAGGCTTCCTACGTACCATGCCTTAGCATGGATCAAAGTCCCCGTAGTTCAGTAATGATTGGGGCTTACACTCTGAGGCGGCCTAAGATAGTGGGGCTTGAACCTCATTGAGGCTTCCTATGTACCATACCTTAGCATAGATCAAAGTCCCCGTAGTTCGGGATGGATCGGGGCTTACACTCTGAGGGGGTCCAAAGTGGTGGGGGTGGAACCTCGTGGAGGATTCCTAGGTACCATGCCTTAGCATGTATCAAATTCCCCATAGTTTGGGATGGATTGGGGCTTCCACTATGAAGTGTCCCAAGGTGGTTGGGTTTGATCCTCGTGGAGGCTTCCTATGTACCATGCCTTAGCATGGATCAAAATCGATGTAGTTCAGGATGGATTGGGGCTTACACTCTGAGGTAGCCTAAGGTGGTGGCCATGGTCGATTCTTGATCTAAGCCCACGTGAGTCATGCTCGGTGTGAAAAACAAGAGACAACAACGACCCGACGATCAGGTCCTAAAGGGTGCGTCAGTGGGAAGTGATGAGGGGCTTATGTGTTGAGAAACCCATGGTGTCGGGACTTACTCTAGGATGGAGGAACTAGGGCGAAAAAGCGCAGTGGGAGAGGGACTTGGGACCAAAGAAAGGAGGATCCCCATTCACTGTCTTGTACTCCGATGGCCTCGGAAACCTAAGAAAGGAGGAGCAGGGACGCTACCTCCTAGATGGAAGGCTAGGGGCTTACACTATGGTTGTTGCTCTGGCCCGTGGACAAATTCCACTCTGATAAAGAGGATATCATATACTATGAGGAGTGATCTCATCCCCATTGAGACAAGTGGGCATGGAGAATGTCCAAGTTGGGGGGACCCTGCGTGCGAGGCACGAGGCCAGGTCACAGTTTAACGTCATGTGTTGAGGATGATGGTGCTTGGCAGTTTAACGTCCTTCTGCTCGGACGAGGTGGGTTCACTCCGAACACCTAGAAAATACATATCTGTTACCTTCTACTCCTTATGGGAGGGAAGGAAACTGAAAAGAAATAGCGAGGGGGTGCCGTGGAGCGAACCATCGAGGGGTCCACGTTAGTGTGGCTATGCGAAGAAGCAATAGCAGTTAGCATGCCTATGTGAAGAAGCATGAGGCAAAGCAATGCAATGAGTAGTATCGTCCATGGAAATTTGAAGTTACTTTGTAGGAGCCTAGATGGTTTCATGGGAAAATAGTGAAATACATGAGTGACCGAGGGGATTTTGCGCAACCTTTGAGGCTTGTGACTGAAATAAGGGTCCTACGCGAAAAAAAATCGGGCTGACGCGAAATCGGTGATGCTTGATCGAAATTGGAACCGAGGTGTTGCGCGCAACTAGATAGATTGTGCACAAGATCTAGAAATGTGTGCAAGTGGGAGAAACTGCGCGCAAGGACTGGGGTGTGTGTAACATGAAGTAATTGCGCGCAACAGACGGGCGTGCGCACAATAGAAGGGGATTGCGCGCAATTGGACAGCCTGCGCACAATGAAGGGATTGCGCGCATTTGAAGGGATTTCACGCAATGGGTGTACCCCGAAGGTATTGGAATTCAGTCTAAGACATTGGGATCTTATGAGAAGGATGACCCTGGGGTGACTTGGCATGAAAATAACTGTAGATGAAGGCCATACTACATGCGCACGGAAGCTGAATTTCACGCACAGCAGCCGGTTCAGATTCTTCAGCCCTAAAATGGAAGGGGGTCTCCTTCTATTTATAGGTGCCCAGGGGTGGGAAATATAGGATAGCATGAAATTATTGCACGATAGAGGCATCGGTGTGAAATGTTATCTTCATGGGGCACAAGAGCAAAATTAGTTTACACTGGCACCGAGGACTCTCCGTGAATCCTGGTACATTCTGCGAGGGACATTTTTTTTCACGCACTTCTCCATTTTTTTTGCAACACCTCTGGGCCCCCAAGACTGGGTCCCCGGGTTCTAATATGACTTTTCTTTTTCATTTCTAAACATTATTCAACACATAAGCACTTTTCAGCATCTAAAAATCCCCCCCCCCTCGGAATTGGATCGGCGAGGGGTCACAATGATCAGATTCCGAGGGAAATTCCAAAATGCAGGGCTTCGTGGGTCCCCTATGCGTAAAAAATATGAAGTGGCATGCAAAACTCAACCATGCATGGAATCCGATTTTTACGAGGCCACGAAACCCAGGCTTAGCCTATAAAAGAAGCCAAGGGTCCCTTGCTCCATATGACTATTCTCACGTGATAGGATTTGAGCTCTCATGCGTGAAATTTCGTCTTCTCCCACGCAATAAATGGCCTCAGCAGTGCATAAATATCTAGAGATTTTGTGGCATTTTACAAGCAAACCCAGTGTTCTTCGTGCCAAAACCTGAAATTTCGCGACATCTGCTGATTTTGCACACCCGGCTCCCAGATGTCGTGCTACCCTTCCTGATTTTGGGCCAGTTACTAAAACACTTGATTAGAAGAAGATAGATGCAAACCGAGTTGATGAGAGGGAATATGTTGCTCGTAGAGCTGAAATGGTCGCGAACCCAGATAGTTATGGCACAAAAAGGGTTGTCTCCAATAACCACACCCTCTTCAATTTTCTAACCCCCACACAAAAGGAGTACGGCTTATCTGAAAATCTGCAACTGTGGGACTTCGGCACTATGGAGGAGGTCCCTCTACTGGGTTTCTAGGTTGATACACCACAGTCATGGGTGACCCACGAAGACTACCTTCCTCGATAAAAGATCACCAAAAATGGTCACCCAAATTGAGAAACCAGGAATATGGACGTCTATGTCCTCAATCTCAGGACCAGGACCATTGATGGGGGTGACCTTGTTACGAAGTGTTCGTCGGCCCTCTACGTGAGCACCTTCCATCAGAGAGTTACTTACGAGACCAAAGGATAACTACAAGACTGGGATCTGCATTCTGAAGGTAACTTCACCAGCGTGTGGGCCTAGGCATAATGGGTTCTCTGTACATGCGACCAATTTGGGGCCGAGCTGTGTCACAGTGGTCTATTTGAGGCGGTGTGGGCATCGCAATTCCTCTTCTACTGCCAGGCTGAGCATGGGTTATAGTTGTTCACCTAATGGTCCCCCGACACCAAAACTTTCCACATTCACCATGGGGAAGTCGGTATAATTTTCTGGGATATCCACTACATCAGGCGAATCCCTTTAGAGGGCCATCTATATGATGAATTCCTCCTTCTGATGAACACCTGGGGTGATAGATATCGAACCCCCATACTGATGTGGCACCTTCTGGAGCTGGCCTAGGAGAAGCTAAGGGTCAAGGACTTCCTGAAAGACATTTCCTACAAGGACTGGTTTATCCTCTTCCTGGAGAGGGACCTGAAATTCAAGATTCCAGGGAGGGGAAGACGTTGTCCAACCATGGCTCGGATGAGAAAGAGAGGATTATACTGGAGGGTCCTGGAGGCGTGGCACTACCAGTTATGGGGATATAGTGTGAATGAGACCCAGGACCCGAACGTTCGGTACGCCGGATATCTCACCACATTCCTGAGTGGGTGGATCATGTCAGTGAAGGACACAAGGATGGGAGTCCTTCGAGTGACTCTAGTGGTGGCGGGCATCATGGCTACAATCAAGAGGTTCAATCTAGGGGTCCCCATGCTGGGTCAGTTGTACACCATTTTGGGACGCATCTCGAGAGTGGGATCTCCAAGGAGAGTCTATGGCCCCTTCAAGATTTTCCATGGATTGGTTTCGGCACATTGCGGTAGATACACTTTCCCAAAATGTCGTCTGTCCTCCAGGAAATGGCCTGCGACCCACTCTGTTGATCATTTTTGGGGTTATGCTAATGACGCAAAATGAGGAGGGAGTACGGATCGGGATTGGTAACCATTCCATCTTCTCCTTCATCACATTCCCCACCCCAACTGTGTAATTTGATAGATTACGGGAAAATATTACTAGAGAATAAGGAGTACATCCAGAGCATCATAGGCGTGGTACATGTGACATTGATCGATGGGAATATCATCGGCGAGCCTTATGTGTCGTGAAGGTTAGCTATACAGTTTGGGTGCCTCCATCAAATGCCGATGATATTATATAGAGACGTCTGGGAGGAAAGGCATCCATGTGTTCTTCGTTAGTTGTGGCTGATGTTCCCGAGTCATGGCTCAGGCCACATCGTCACCTTTCCTCCCACCAGGGTCAACGTTGGCATCTCAACAGAGTATGTAGAACATTGGACCATAGCATACCCTGAGGGGCTTCTGCGAAAGCGAGTTCGGCAGCTCAAGGTCGCCAGTGCGCAACCTCGGTGGAGAGAGAGCAGGCAGGGTGCCGCTAGAGGGGGAGGATCAGAAGCACCTCAGGCAATGGGGCCCGCAGAGGCTGGGACCTTAGCAGCGGGGGCGTCGCATGGCATGGTCGTTCCCTCGTTGCCTATAGGAGGGTCCCATAGGGCGTCCAGAGAACTTCCCAGGAATCAAATAAGATACGTGCTTCACCCTTACCACAAAAAAATATTCCCCGTGCAATGGTCGGCTTGGATAACCCTGAAGCAGTCAATGAGTACTGAATCCATCTGGCAGAAGATAGTGTGAGATTGGATCATGTTGCCAGAAATCGGGCTTGTCTAGGTCGCTGACGGAGTGAACTTCCACCGACAGCATTCATATCTAATGGCCACGAACATGTACGCATGCCAATGGGGTCGGCCTGTGGAGCCACCTCTCTTGGTGAAGGTGATGCTCAGCCAAGAGAATGATCCGGTAACGATTCTTCCAGGGGAAGGTGACAACGATGATGAGTCGGAGGGCAATGAAATAGGAGAGGAGGCTGAAGGAGAAGGGGATGGTGAAGGAGTAGATGAGGTCGAAGGTGAACGGTCTTAGGGGGCATCCCTCCAAGGGAGTCTCCGGGAGAGCGGTGAGATATTCGGCTCTGATGTGGATGTAACTGAGATGCTCGAGGTATGACTCGACCCTTATCTTTTTCTGTATTCTCTTTCCTTTGCAATTATTAACCCACCATCCTTATCTTACTTTGGTGTACATCAGCGCTGATTAGGCATCTCTAGTTGAAGGAGGGGAGGAAGAGCCAATGGGGCAAGGTGGGGCACCGACACCCATTATAGAATTGATGTGTGCTAAGGGATCCCCCACCATGACATCTCCTGTAGCGTCCAGAACACTGGTGGCTAGTGCCTTGGGTTCTCGTATGTTTCTTGACTCGATGCCGGTACTTACTATCGAAAAACTCAACTAATTAAGATGCTCCTTGTCTGTGTAGTGATTATGGAATTGGAGGCTTGTTAGGCTTCTGATCCCATAACATCCACGAGCATGCCGATGGAAAACGTACCACCCCATTTATAACATGCCTCCCAAACTAAGTTATCCCCAACAATTGGCGAGCAGGGAGCGGCAGACACCAGTGGCGCTGTTGTCGGGGCAGGGTTGGAAGTCGTTGAGGGTGCCATTAGGATCGAGGGGAGAGAGGAAGGTCACCCGGATACTGGGGAGCCTATTCCCTTGGGAGGAATATCTAAGGAAGACCCTACTTATAGCCTATTGGCTATCTTCCATTTCTATCAGCCCGCTGAACCCGAATAAATCGATGATTCAGATTCGAAAGCGGCCTAGGAGAGACGAATGAAGCGACATGAGGGATGGAAGTGCATGTAACATTTTCTCTGTCAGCCCTAGGCGTAATGGCTGAAGTGAATGGGGTTACTCCACACCTGGCTGCGTTTCTTGTGTGTTGTAGGAGATGATTCTCAACGCCTTCATCTGATAGTCCATGATTACATGGATAAGATGATGTGTGAGAGAAGCTAGTGCACCGACATCATCTGGTGCCAGGAGGAGTTGGGGAGTACCTGAGCATTTCTAAGGGTAGATTAGGAGGTCCAACACCTCAAGGAATAGGCGATAGAACAGAAGATATTCATTGCAAACTGTTCTGAGCTCGTGGAGTAGTTAAGGGCCTAGCAGGAAGACGCTCAAGAACAACTCATGGAAGCGAGTCACCACATAACTAAGCTCCAAGCTGAACCGGCATTGGCACAGTCCATGGTCAGCAAACTACGCTCCATAGATGCTGACTAATAAATAGTCCTTAGGGGATGTGAGGTAGTCCTAGAAGCCACCAGCAAGTAGGTGGCAACATTGGAGAGATCTATCCAAGAAGCCGGCCCTTAGGGGCCCTGTTTTGGCCAAATCAATAACCTTATCCCTCCATACTGCATTCTGATGTTTTTTTGAACTGTATATCTAGAAAAATTTATTTACTTGTCCCTTTGTCTTAACCTTCTCAATCATAATCCCAAAATAAATATCAATACATACCTAAGCTCACGTGGGCTGTGAGAAGCAAAGGAGGCTCATGCTATCACTTTGTTTAATCATGGGAGCATCAACCAAGCTTCAGGCATTCGATATTAGAACCTAGATTTGTGAGGAGAAGAGGGAGTCCCAATAAAAGGAAGAGGTCCTCATACCAATCAATGTATCGTCTTCTAAATTTGCTCTAGCACATGAGCGGGGAAATTCCAGGGGCATTGGAATCAGTCCAAACACAGGTTAACAAAAAATGTAAATCATGTTACCCAAATTCGGAACACTATGGGAGGGGCGTGGAAATAAAGTACAACTGATGACCGTGTTCGAAACACATTCTACCTATTGTGTTAGCTTAAAATAGGGACAACAAATGGGAGTCGACCACTGACCATGTTCGCAACATGGGACCTAACTCATATATTGTCAATCATCCTTCCAGAACGTTGGCCTAGGACAGCAGGCAGACCATAGGTCGAGCATCCATACAGTTAGGGGGTCCCTTCAAATGTAATAGAGGATGAAGATCCAAATAAAGGGGCATGAAAAGTGTGGAATTTTAAGTGGTGGTTTGTTCAAACAGAATCCAACACTCCCAAGATTATGCCACTGTGGTTGAGGCACAACAATCAGACACATTAACCTAATCAAGGTTCATCCCTACTTTTAGACAGGACCTCTCTAGTGAGGGGAAATTCATTTCCCAATGTCATTATGGGGCATCCTGAACTTGTTCAAGGAAAATGATGCAATTACACAACTCCCCAGGGGGTGAGACCAAGGTTCCAACAGTGAGGAGGGATGGTATTTGTGCTTCTAGGGGCTGGACCCAAGACGAAATTTATGGGCGTTCCTATGTATCCCATAAAGATGGGAATCAAGCCACATGTAGTTCTGGAAAGGGTCCTAGTTTAAGGTCTTAGAACTCGGACTAAGGATCAGAAAGGAATGTAGGAGGCACATGGAAAGGTGATTATGAAACCTGACATGAATGACGTAAGCCCATATAACCATGTTTTCCTTGGGAAAGTGTTTAGGTTAGGGGACCGAACACGAAAGTTTGGTTGGGCCCATGGGGCCATGCCCGAGCATTCCTATGTATCCCATAAGGATGTGAATCTAGCCATACATAGTTCTGGGTGGCAGCAAGGTAAGATATCATTGAAAAAGGTAAAAGAGGCATGCAGGTCTAGCCCCCTCACCAAAAGAAGCGGAATTTGATGTATCTTGTTTGTCCTTTAAGGTGAAAGTTTTTTTGGTGTGAAGCGACCGGCCTAGGATAGAAATTCCGGGCATCGACACATGAATCAAGACATATACAGATGATGACAAATGTTATGGTAAATAACTGATACCCAACATGATTTCCCCTATGATGAGGCCACCACAATGAAGTGTTGTTTTCATCATGCGGTCGGGACAATGCTATCACAATTTAGGGTCATGTGATTGGACTCAACAGCACAGTTTAAGGTCATATGGGTTGTACATGAGGGAATGTGCATGATGCGATAAATAATACTTTATGTGAATGAGGAAGAGGTTCACATCATCACCATGTGTGATTCCGGGAGAGGAGCCTCAGGCTAGGAGGCCAGTGAGGGTTAGAGGATAAGGGGAAGGAGAAACTAAATCCCAGCTGAGCTAGACCCGAAATGAAATGTCTGGGTGATCCCACATATCCTATGAGGATGATGATCAAGCTACACATAACATTAATGAAGATATTACTTTATGGTCTTAGAACTCAGACCGTGGGAGCCCCGAAGGACACCATATTGCGCCTTTGGCCCCCTGACATGCGGAGGTGCACTGAGGGATTGTGCGAAGAGTGTAAAGATTCCACCTGGACATGATAGGGTGGAACATAATGTGAATCATGTAACCAACATTAAATGCATGAAATGGCTGGCGTGGCGATGGAGGATTACTGCTGACCATGTTCGCAACACAGCATCCTGTCGTGTTAGCCTGAAATGGGGACCAACAAATGAGCATCGAACGCTGACCATGTTCGAAACCCGGGATTTGTATCAATTTGTTGTCTGAAACCCTTGGGGGTGTCGTCTCGTAATGGTAAGAGATCCATTAAGTATGGTATCCATTCTTTTTTTTTGGGGTCCCTTCGGGTGTGAAAGATAACGGGGGGCCCAAATGATGGGGAACATGAAGCTTGACAAGTGGATGGAATCTTGCCCCAGTTGAATCTGACACTCTAGGACCTAGACCGGAGTACTCTTAGACACATCGTTGAACCACTGCAAGGGGTCAAGAGGATCAATTTTAGAGCGGCGAAGAGATGGAAAGTTCCCAGGAGAAGGGGGGGAATGGTGCCAAAACCCATTGCGAAAGAGGGAGTAACCCTACACCACACCAATATATCCCCCTCGTGGAGAGGAACAAGCCAAGGGGCCTAGGTGACCAGGAGATTGGGAGATCGGGAGATCACTAAGAGATGGGGGCTAGACCCAAAATATAAGCATTCAGGCGGTCCTACATATCCCATAAGGATGGGAATCAAGCCAAACATAGTTCTTCAAGATACAGTTTAACGTCATGCCGGACGACATACAGTTTCATGTCATGCGGGATGACATACCGTTTAACATCATGCGGGAAAACATACATTTTAATGTCATGAAGGATAACATAGAGTTTAACATCATGTGGGACAAGTAGTTTAAGGTCGTGCGGGACCATAGTCCAGTTTAAGGTCACATAGGACCCAAAGAGGCCCAGATGTAGGACCAAATGATGTTTAAGGTCGTTCATGACCCAATGCAGTTTAAGATCATGTAGGACCCAATGTAGTTTAAGGTAGTGAAGGACCAAATTATTAGGAAAAGTATTGCATCAGGAACATGGCATTGTTGGGAGGAGTTATACGCTCACCATCCATAGTCACCAAGGAGTACGAACCATTGGGATAAACCTTATGAACAATGAAAGGTCCTTCCCATTTGGGTTCCAACTTGGGAGGTTTCCTGCTAGGGATCATTGGTGCCCTAAGGGCTAGTACCAAGTCACCCTATAGGAAAGAGTGGAGTTGAACCATATTGTTGAATGTTCGAGCCATCCTGCTCTAATGACTTTCTAGGTTGTGCAAGGCACTAAGCCTATTCTCGTCCAATGATTCCAATTCAGCTAGAAGGATTTCAACCACTCTATCCGGCACTTACTGGTCATAGAACACTATGTTAAATGAGGGAAATATAATCTTAATGGGCAGGATGACCTCAGTTCTGTACACCAGGGCATATGGAGTCACCTGGTTGAAGTTACGAGTTGTCGTCTGATAGGGCCAGAGGGAGTTGGGGAGATTATCTGGCCAACTCTTCTTGTTATGACCAACTATTTAATGCCGAATGTTTGAGAGGGTTTTCTTGAATGCCTCAATCTGTCCATTTTCATGCGCGTGATAGCGGGAGGTATGGTTAGAGTGGATGTCGTACTTGGTGTACAACTTCTTGAAATTGGCTGCTTGAATGTTGGTCCCGTTATTGGTGATGATAGTGTGAGGAACCCCAAACTGACGGTTGATATTGGAACTCATAAAGTGCGCGATTGAATAGGCCTTGACTTCCTTGAGAGGAATTTCCACTTCCCACTTGGAAAATAAATACATACCGGTCAGAATGAATCGGTGGCGAGCCGTTGTCTGTGGGTATGGTCTTATGACATCTAACCCCCAGACTGCAAAAGGCGAAGAGTACTTGGTAGAATGGAGAGGCTCTGGTGGCCGATGCAGAAAGTTTTCATGAAATTGGAATGCATGGAACCTCTTGGAGAACTCGATGCAGTCATGGATCATGGAGGGAAAAAAATACCATAGTTTCCGGATCTTTAAAGACAGTTTTGACCTAGCCTGATGGGTGCCGCCGGAACCAGCATGAACCTCTTGCTTGACCTGTGGAATCTCAACCCCCTGAATGCAACAGAGGAGAACACCATCAAATACACGTTTATAGAGGATATCCTCATGAGTGGGACCATTCTGGTGAGTTAACTGCAACACGTGGTGTCAGATTCGCTTGTTCTCGGCCCGATCATCCTTGAGGCATCCATTTTGAAGATACTCGAAAAAAGGATCTCTCTAGTCATGAATTTCTTCGACCACTGCATCTGAGGAACCTGGGGTTCCTGATATGGAAGCTCTGGTGGTAATATGGCATACACACGGGCCATCATTATCCTTTTGGATGACTGGAGAAACGACCCTCCAATGTTCCATGTGTATAATCAGATCATCCTGCCCGGGATCTGCAATTGATGCAGCTAAACTGGAAAAAGCATCCGCTCGACCAATCTGTGACCGAGGGATATGGGTAACCTCTGGCTGATAAGGGAACTAGGCCATTAGATGGAGACTGTGTTCTAACAACGGTACAAGATCTGGATTCCTGACAACATAGTCACCATTGACATGCTTAATAATTATCTTGGAGTCCCCTTTCAGATGAAAATGGGACTCCGAGAGGCTCCATCGAAGTGCATCCGCAAACACGGAATGACATGGTCGACTGAGCGGATTTCCTTATTAAGAAAATCCAAGTCCAGGGACTGGTCCGTGGGGGTTGGATGTGCGTCTAGGAAGTCTTCCAATGCCATCCCCTTTATAGACATCTGAGGCACGAACCTGATGTCGAACTGCAGGAGGATTACCGCCCACTACACTAATAGGCCACTCGACATGGGGCTGTTCAGAATGTACTTCAGTGGATCTACCTGAGACACTAGCTTTACCTCATGATGCTTCATGTAATGTCACAATTTCTGTACTATAAATACGAGCACAAGGCAGCTCCTCTCAATGGGGGACTACTTGGCCTCTGTATTGAGAAGCATGTGGCTGAGGTAGTAGAGGCTATTCTTTGTCCCCTCATATTTATTCTGGGCGAGAGGGTTGCAGAGGGATCATTCCAGGGCGGTGACATAGAGAATCAGCAGCATCCCAGAGATGGGTGGCATCAAGATCAATGGTTGGAGTAGATACTGATTGATTTCCTCAAAGGAGGTCTGGCACTCCTCTTCCCACACATAAGTGGTTCCTTTCTTCATGAGCCGAGAAATGGTCTTACACTTGCTAGAAAAATTCACAATGAATCGGTGTATGTAGGCTAAGTGGCCTTGGAAGCCTCAAAGCTCTCAAATATTGCTCAAGGGGGGAATCTGACTGATGGCCTTTATCATATCTGTGTCAATCTCGATGCCTCGTTATCTGACAACAAAGCCAAGAAATTTCCCAGAAGTGACCCCAAATTCACACTTCTACGAGTTCATCTTCAAGTGGTGGGAGCAGAGGAAGATGAAAAATTTCTCAAGGGTATTGAGATGGTACTGGTTCTATCAAGATTTGACAACCAAATAATCCACATATCACTCCACTAATGTCTTTATGATCAGCTTGAATATGCGGTGCATGGCCCCCTTATAGGTGGCACCTACATTCTTCAGGCCGAAGGCCATAACCTGGTAACAGAAAGTATCTTGGGGTGCCCTTAAGGTTGTAGAATCCTCATCCTCAGGGTCCAACCGGATCTAATTATATCCATAGTAACCATCCATAAAGAAGAGAGCTTGGAACCTCACCATAACATCAATCAACAATTATTTCACAAGAATTGGAAAATCATCCTTCGGACAATGGCGGTTGAGATCCCAGAAGTCGATGAAGACTCTGATCTATCCATTCTTCTTCTTGACTGGAATGATTTTGGCAAGACTGTTGGGGTACTGGACATCCTTAACGAAGTTGGAATTGGAAAGCTTGTCTCCTTTGGCCTGGACCATGGAACTGTGAGAAGGGTGCATCTTCCTGGGAGGCTGCATGAATCTGCAATTATTCGCCAGAAGACTGAGGGGGTGGATGTCTACCTGAGGATCTAGTCCCAGCATCTCATCGAAACTCCAGGTGAATACTTCATGATGTTGTTTGAGGATGACTACATACCAATAATGCTCCTCTAGGGATATGGAGGCACTGATCAATGTAGGTCTTGGATCTTCCTCGCTACCAAGGTTCGCTTGTACTTGTTCGTTAACCGTGGCCGAGAAACCTTCCTCAAAGGTAGGGGAGCATCCTCTATATCATTTTCTCCACTTATGGAGGGATCCTCTATGGGGGAAGCTTATTTTATGTTACCAATCCCTAATGGGAGGCTGGTACTAACTGGGGCGGCAGTGGTTATTGCATCAGGGAACTCCAGCACTGCCCAGACCATGGCTATGAAGGCTGTCAACCTGATCCCATATGGTCTTCAGCCAAAAGGGACACACTTGAAAATATCAAAGTAGTAGTGGTGCGTTGACCAAAACCAACTTATTACAGCCTGAAGAAATAGACAAGTATGACAAACTATTGTTTCCATGATCCAGACATCTTGATACTTGATGAGAGTGGGAGGCTCCGGGATCACTAAAGCCTGGTTTATATAACAATATGATGTGATCTTCCGATACTGCCTGGATTTGGGAGAACTGTTCCCTCTTTTACCATAAATGACCAAAAACTACCCCATATTGGTTGTTGTGGACTTCAACCGATGTATTAGGAAGATTTAGATGTTATTCAGGCCTACCCAAGGGTCGATTGTAGCAGTGATGGGCTCAACTTCTATTTACTAGACATGTTTATCCTTTATCTTATAATAGTCAGTGTCCAAGTAGCGAGCTTCACAAGAGATGAAAGGATATGAATCATCTTAGAGTACACCTACTCATCCATTAAGTTAGTACTAGAGGCATTGCTGATACGATGAGGGGACCGCCGCGTGCAGGTGGAGCCATGTCCATCCCATCAATGCATTGTACGCAGTGTCCTGTGAGGCAACCGTGTATTCGGTGCTAGCAAACAAGCCACCAAACTTGGACTTAAATGGATATTACCGACTATGGTCTGCTATTTCCTATCATATCCCTAGATTCTTAAATTAGATGGAGTCATGTCATCCATGGATAACCCTAGCTTACGTAGTATCTGTGTCAGGATAAGTTTGATCCCGGAGCTGGTGCCAACGTGACATTGGCGAACCTCCATGCCATTTTATTGGATGGTGATATACAGTGGGTAGATTTTCCCCTATATGGGAGAGCCTTAATCTTCTACAGAGAATGAGATGATGGCCTGACATTCAGCATCCTCAACTATTTCAGTGTGAAAAGGTTCTTCAGCTTCTACCTCAGTCTCAAATTGGAGGGGGCTCCGTAAAGCCTCGGTGAGTGCTTCACGCAAATCTGGCGAGAGGAGAAGGGATTAAAGGATGTAAAGCCTTGCAAGGATGCCGAAAAGGTTCATGAGAACGTCTTACTTCCATGATAGATGCGAACTTCTACTTTCGGGAGGTCGCTCTGTGATTGGAGGCATGGTGGGCCCTGCCGGCTGGACCGGTGGCTAATTGGTGCTGCGTATATCTCACGGATCACTAGTCAAAGCTCAGAGGGTAGCTTCCAGGTGAGGACCAGACAGCTGGGATCGGGTTGTGGCTAGGCGAAGCTAGTCATGGCCTAGCCGATGTAGCTTTTCCCGATCCAGTAGCACAAATGGTGGCGGAGGCAGGCCTGTCGACGCCGGGTGAAGAGGTTGTGCATGCTGAGTTCTGCGCTAAACTTGCTTTCTAGGCTTAGTGGTATGCACGACATGGCTGGAGGTGCCATCTGATGTTCCTTGATAACTCATATTGCCATGGATCTGTCGACATTAACGTTGGCTGGGGATGTTGGGGAGGTTCTCCTGGCGATCCCCCTCTTCAGGAGTCATGTAGAGATTTACCAACTCAACGGTGTTAACCAAAGCATCCCCTTGACAGTTACTTGAAAAATCATCCACCAATGGGAAGACTCTAGGAGGGATTCCCATCTCCAGAGGCATAATTTCATCGAGATTGTGGGACGAAGACGACATTGGTAGGGCACGTTGCTTCTTCTTACACCACTGATGCTTGCTCTTCTGGGAAGAGGCCGATTGAGATGATGATACAAAAGTGGTGGTCACAGCTTCTTAAGGTTCAGGTTCATTCAGACGTGCCCGATTGATTCCATGGGAATGAGGGACTGTTTTGCAGGCCATCCGGTTATTATAATTCTCAAACTCGAGGTCATAAACAGACTTCCACTCGCCCTCGTCTTCGCTATTTCTATATAATCTCACAATGTCACCCGCCTCTTATGTCGGGCCTGGACCCAACCTGACTATGTTATTGTCAAACTGTTCTTGGATCCAGTCCTTGAACACATAGCACTACTTGATTATGTGCCCCAGGATCTGGTGATGAGGGAAGTAGTTTGGGTGATCAATGAGGTTCCCCTCCTCTAGCTTTCTGCAGATAGGTAAGGGCACAATTCCCAACACTAAGGCGCATTGGAGGTAACAGGGGACCTGAGCCTCATTTAATGAGTAGGTCTGATTTCTTCTTTCCAGATAGGGGAACCTTGGATCCTGGACATGACGAGGAGGCAGAGGGGCCTGTAGAGGAGTTTGACCATGTTTATCCCGCCTGGGCGGTGGCGGCACATTACGTGGAGGCACCTGCCAATTCTAAGGATGTTGTGGAGTCAGAGGTAGTTCCTGTGGGGGAGGGACTCTATGAGGATTTGTGGCCAGTGATACTGGTAGCAACTCAGGTTGCCTGGGGGCCACTATTCGGGCCACCATGTCAGGATCATCTCTGGAAGCCCTCCTTGCTAGGATTGCAGGGGGAAACAGACATTCCTATTTGGCCTGTTTCAGGGATTCTTCAAGGCGTTGGGCCTTATCCGAGAAGTCTCGGAACCCTCTGGGATAGTTCTGTGTGATCAAGGAAGGAACCAGTTCTGTCTTGAAATTTCCCTTGCACATCGTCGGTAATTGCTCCGGAGTCAGTGGCATGTCAAGGGAGTATGTGAGCACCATACACCGTGTGAAAAAGTCGGCGACTCACTCATCAGGCCTTTGTTTGCATTTGAAGAGGTCTGTGATTATGGTCCTATGGGTGGTAGAGCAGAACTGGTAAAGGAACATCCTGCGAAGGTCTTACCATCTAGTCACGGATCCAACGGAGAGCTGGCTGTACCAAAAAAATGTCGGCCCCTCCAGTGTCTGAACAAAACAGCGAAGCATGGTAGCCTCTTACTGTTCTAGGGTCCCTAACATATTCCCAAGCCGTGATTTGATGTGGGATAGGTGCTGTAGCGTGTCCCCAATCTTGTTAATGTGGGAGAATGTGGGATTTCTGATTCCTGGGTGTGCTGGCATGTCATCCACCCATACCGGGTGTTGCATGCCATTAGGTGGGATAGACACCTGTCGCGTTTCCAAAGCCTCGAGGTGGGCGATGTGTGTCGCCATTGGATCATCCGGATGGGGGTCCCAGTCCTGACGGGGATCCCTAACCACAAGTGCATTGTCGAGCTCTTCAATTCGGTAGGCAAGCTCAGTGTCTCATGGAGTGGCTGATGGAGTGACCCTAGGGGAGGCCGAAGGAGCAAACATGGTTCCATGGATTGACATGTTGTTCATGAGGGTTTGGAGGGACATATCATGACTTCTTTCCATGGGCTTTGGCCTCTGTCCTCTCAGAAAATACAACGTGATCAGGGTTTTTGAGTGGAATCTTTCCAAGGGGTAGTTGTTCCTGCCCCTGATGCCCTGGACTAGGATCGCCATAGTCGGTTCGTTGCTCTGTAATGCATTCAGCCAGAAGTTAATCGACTAACTTCTTCTTCTCATAAAGTTGATGGCACAGTTCAGCCTTCTCAGGATCGTCCTTTGTATTTTTCATTGAGGAAGACGCGTCGGAGTGCTTGACATCTCTAATGTGCTCTTTGTCATTACTGACATTTCGACTGAGTACCAATGCCTTAGTGGGTGGAGGGAGACCTAGGAGGTTCCTCTATTGATGGGTAACCCTCCCTGATGGGTCTAGTGGTGTAACGTTTCCAGGGGACGTTCTCATCAAGAATTCTCATCTCATTCTCCCCTCCTGATAGATCGTCCATGTTGACCGCCACTCTTCTGAGTGGCATGTCCTCAATGTCACCTAGCGAGTCGGGCTACCAGCGAATTGCACTAAAAATGAAGGTAGTGTATTTCCCCTAGACACAAACATGCATGTGGGAACTCTGAACATATTCCCATTGGAGGGAAATGTGGTGGCCAGGAAACTAAGGGTGTCGAACCGCGGGGAGTCTGGCCAGGTCAACTAGACGACATTGTTCTCCGATGTATTATAGGTGCTTTTGGCTTCCGAGATAAGTCACCCGCCAGTGGAGAACACATATTTGGATTTCCCAGAGGGTTTGGTGAAAACATACAAACTCCTCCAGGTTGAGAGATTCTGGCATACAAAAACATGATCCTGCGACCAGCCAAAACATCTCAGGGTAGTGGACTGTTCCGTGGATGACCCAGAAGACCCTCGGGTTAGATCCAGGGTCTGGCACTTGATTTCCCCACTCAGAAACTGGGGGTGGTTGAGAAACATGCGACGGCACCGAGGCAAACCGCTGGGATGGAAAGCTGGCTGGGGGAGAATACGGCGAGTGGGCTGATTGGTCGTCGAACCTTGGGTTGTCCCCTGAGGATTGTAGCGATCTGGCCACCATATCATGATAGGATGGACCGGAGACCGGAGCTCCTGAAACAGCATCAGAGTCCGCTTGGGGGGGGGGGTTATACCGTGACTCTTCTGCCATTGACCCCCAAAATATCTCTTCGTAGTCCCTTGCCAAGGTAGAGGGCTCTTCCGGAGATGCTTGTGGTGACTATATGGTTGGTCCCGGGGAACATGCCAAGGTCTTTTCCTCCTGGATATACCTTCAGAGGGAAACAAGGATCCTTTAGATCTTGCATTCGGGGAGTACGAGGCTAATGCGCCTCGTTCCTGCCCCAGTCCTTGACTCAGGGGACTAAGGGGATGACTCATACAATGAGTTTCACCCCACTTTGGAGTCTGAGAAGTGGAATGGTAGTATTTCTATCTATAATTTCCCAAAAATCCTATTGCGGCAGCGACGACCCACCTTCCTTCCCCTGGGTGGTTCCTCTAGACAAGGATGATATCCAATATGGGGTCCTCTGGCCACACTGGTGCTTAGGTGGAGAGGGTATCCACCCAATAATGAAGGGGTGCAAGGTGCACCGGGAAAAATGTCAAAAGGAACACGTAGAGGACCTCCGATCTAGCGTGTGACCGGATATGCAATGTCTCCAAACCGGTATTCTATGGCAGGGGGAGTGACCACGTACCCAGTGTAGTGAGCGCAGGATAGACCTCTATATGGAGTGTTTTTCTCATGGTAAAGACCCTCACTAGGGTTGAAGGTGGTGTGGGGCAGACCAGCAAGCCGAGATTGGAAGCAGGGAGGACCCACACCATTCGTAGTGGTGGTGAAGAGTGAGCCTCTGCACTGGTTGGTACTGCTGTGAATTGGTCTGTGGCGGCCAACACCTATGCCGATGACCGGGAGAGTCGACCTAGCCTGCTTGTGGGGTATTCAGGGCCTCGATCTAGGACATGCATGAAACTCTCCCTGTTCAACATATGATGGTGTTGGGGATATGAATATGTGGTGGCTCAGGACACACTAGTCGCTGATGTTGATGCCCCGTGGAGAGCATCCTCTTCTGCATGTGCCCAATGCTGGCGCGAGGTCAGATAAACTACATCTGGTTGTGCAGGTGTGGGGATCACCTGCTTCTTGGCTTGGGGAACTGGGTAGAGACACTTACGCAGCCAAGTGGGGGCCCTCTCCAGGAGCCCTTGAAGCGGGACTCCGATCGGGATGGCCCGGATATCGCCTACTTCATCGGTGTAGGGGAGGGAACTGTCAAGGCACTCTGGGGACAAGCTCCCAAAACGATTTAATGCTAGGTTGGGGAGCAGTGGCTCCCTGCACGGCCCTCGGGGGTGGAAGGGATGGTGAGGCGCAACTGCATCGAGATCTAGGTGGGCCATATCCCTAGTGGGGATTACCCCCTCCTCCTCGTACATGCGTACAAGGTCATTAATCACCCTTCGCTGGATAATTTATGATGGGGAGAGGGGGTGTGGGTTCTCAGAAGTCATGGCAGTCGGGGTCATCGTTGAAGAGGTAGAACTACTCGAGGTAGTCACCTTGATATTGCCCCTTCCCCTACATCGGTGGGAAGGTGATCGAGTTCTGGATGCTACAACTTGGTTCCTGAAAGTAGGGAGGTGAACTCATTAACACTGCTAGGAGAGGAATTCGATAACCAATGCCCCAATGTCGTTCCGTCTTCCATGGATGGTAAGAGGGATCCACGCTAACAACATCGTAGAATGGAATGTTCAATGTCTCAGACTGTCCCAAATTCTAGCGAGTATCACGTCCGGCCTGTTTGGTGGGACCTGGTACCGGATGACGGGGTCAGAGGACATGCTAAACCACTGAGGCCCCATATGTTACTATCCTCCATGCTGAGCAGAATCCATTCACATCAGGTTCACCATTTTTTATTTCCAACGATTTCACCGGGATTCACGCTGGTCCGTCACATAGAGGACATGCAGCTGTTACCCCGCATTCCATATTTCCAAAGGCGGGCAACATCCGCTCCTTATTCAGGGACGTCTAATCCTTGATCGGAACGGGATGATGAGATTTCACTTCTTCCTACCATGGATTCCTCCTAAGAATTCGTCACATAGTTCGAGTCTCCCTCATAGATTTAAGATGTAGTTCTTGATGCTATTCCCAGCGCCATATCATCATGGACACCAGTTAATTATGCTGCTTCTGTCAGGACCTTCCAAGGGGTCTGGTCAGGGCAGAAACCTTCAGTAAGGAGAGTATTCACATTAGGCATCTCTGGCATGTCTAGATTCTAGGGAATATGCATGTCTATATTCTATCCCGTACTATAGGGATTCTCGAGGGTGTGGTATCCTGAGGCATCCCACATCGAATGCGGCTAATCTTATGCCATAGGCATGTATCTGAGGTTGTCCTCAGCTTCCCATGTTTGACACAGGGTGTTCCGCAAGTTTAACTTTCATTGAAGATTGATCAGACTGATCAGAACACTGATTAGAGTGGATCAGATTGAGGAACCCCTTATAGGGAACACCGATATTGGGTCAATCACATGGTTGGATTCCCGAATGCTATAGAGGGGAATGAGGTGGAATGATCTCAACGGGATGTGGTGGACTTGGTAAGAATTAGGATGGATGATAGTCTTGGGCTTGGGTCCCGAAGAGACTTCCTATGTATCCCCATGGTTGGGAATCAAAGTCTGCATAGTTCGATGAAATTATGGGACACCAGAGGAGGCAACCCGTGAGAATGGACGCCTGGATGGGACTCAGAAGAATTTGATCCTCTATGTTAGGGCGTCAGCTTCCCGAGACACATAGACTCGAGGGAGTGGTCAAGATGATACATGAGTGATGGTATTGAACCTCATAGAGGATTCCTATGTATCATTGTGGTAGGTAATCAAAGACAACGTAGTTCAGGTGGTAGATACAGTTTAACATCATGCTGGAAGGGTATGTGGATTACACTATGAGGCAGCCCATGGTGTTGGTGAACCGACGTGAATGGGGTCGGAAGGACTAGGTGGTGGGATTGAACCTCGTGAAGGCTTCCTACATATCATGCCATGACATGGATCAAAGTCCCCATAGTTCGCGATGGATTGATGCTTACACTCTGAGGCGGGCCATGGTGGAGGGGCTTGAACCTCGTGGAGGCTTCCTACATACCATGCCTTAGCATAGATCAAAATCCCTATAGTTCGGGATGGATTGGGGCTTAGGATTTGAGGCAGCCCATGGTGGTAGGGCTTAAACCTCATGGAGGCTTCCTACATACCCTGCCTTAGCACAGATCAATTTCCCCATAGTTCGGGATGGATTGTGGCTTACACTCTAAGGCGGCCCAAGGTGGTGGGGCTTGAACTTCGTGGAGGATTCCTACATACCATGCCTTAGTGCGGATCAAAGTCCCCGTAGTTCGGGATTGATTGGGGCTTACACTCTGAGGTGACCTAAGGTGGTGGGGATTGAACCTCATGGAGGCTTCCTACGTATCATGCCATAGCACGGATCAAAGTCCCTGTTGTTTCAAATGGATTGGGGTTTACACTATGAGGCGGCCCAAGGTTGTGGTGCTTGAACCTCATGGAGGCTTCCTATATTCCATGACTTAGTATGGATCGAAGTCCCTATAGTTTAGTGTGGATTGGGGCTTACACTATGAGGCATCCCAAGGTGGTGGGGCTTGAACCTTGTGGACGCTTCCTACGTACCATGACTTAGCATGGATCAAAGTCCCCGTAGTTCAGGATGGATTGGGGATTACACTCTGAGGTGGCCCAAGGTGGTGTCCATGGTCGATGATTTCTCTAAACCCATATGTGTTGTGCTCGGAGTGAGAAACAAGAGACACCAAAGACCCTATGATCACATCGTGAAGGTTGCATCCCTGGGAAGTGTGGAGGGGCTTACGCATTGAGTGGCCCATGGTGTCGGGACTTACTCCAGGATAGAGGCATGAGGGCAACAAAGCACAATGGGAGAGGGACTTGGGATCGAAGAAAGGAGGAGCTATGTTCCCTATCACATCCTCTGCTGTCCATGGGGACCGAAGAAATGAGTATCATGGATGATTCCTCCTTGAAAGAAGTCTAGGGGGTTACACCAAGGTGGATACCCTACCCCGCGGACAAATGCCACTCCGATAAAGAGGATATCATCCCCTGTGAGGGGTGATCCCATCCCTGTGGAGACGAGCATGCATGGAGAATGTACAAGGTGGGGGGACACTGCGTGTGAGGCATGGGGACAGGTCACAGTTTAACGTCTTGTGTTGAGGAAGATGGTGCTTGGTAGTTTAACATCCTGCAGCATGGACGAGGTGGGTTCGCTCTGTACCCCTAGGAAATACATAACCGGTGCACTATTCTCCTTGTGGTAGGGAAGTCACCAACAACGTCGTAGTGAGGGGGTGTCACAGAGCTAACCATCGATGGGTCCATGTTATTGTGGCTATGCGAATAAGCAATACCCATTAGCATGCCTATGAATAGAAGAATGAGGTAACACAATTCAATGGGTGGTATCGTCCAAGGGACATTGAAGTTACTTAGTATGAGCCCAGAAAGTCGCATGGTAAAACGGTTCATGATGCGAGTACCTGAGGGGATTGGGTGCAACCTTTGAGGATTGTGCGCGAAATAAGGGTCATGCATGAAAAACATCGGGCTGGCGCGAAATCGGTGATGCTTGTGCGGAATTAGAACCGAGGTTTTATGATAAACTAGACAGATTGTGCGCAAGATCAGGAAATGCGCGTAAGTGGGATAAACTGCGTGTAAGGACTGGGGTGTGCACAAATTGGAGGAATTGTGCGCAAAATAGGGGTGCACGCGCAATGGATGTGGATTGCGCGCAATTGGCCAGCCTTCATGCGGTGTAAGGGATTTAGTGCAAGGGGAGAACCCCAAAGGGATTGGAATTCAGTCTATTCCATGGGGATCTAATGCGAAGGCATACCCCAGGTTGACTTGGGGTGAGAAGAATCGTACCTGAAGGCCATACTACACCCGCACGGAAGATTAATTTCACGCACGGGACCCAGTTCATATTTTTCAGCCCCGAAATGGACGGGGGTCTCATTCTATTTATAGGATACTGGGGGTGTGAAATACAGGTCAGCCCAAAATTATTGCATGATAGAGGAGGTGGTGAGAAATATCAACTGTGCGGGGCCTGGGGGAGAAATTATTCATGCCAGCGCTATGGACTCTTCGAGAATCTCAGTACTTTCTGTGCGGGATAGATTTTTTCCTGAACTTCACCATTTTTTTCGCCTAACACCTCCATGCCCCTCGGACTGGGTTGCCAGGTTTGAATATGACGTTTCTTTTTCATTTCGAAACACTCTTAAACACTTAAGACCTTTTTGGCGTCTACATTTATCTAAATGTTTATCCCTGATTAGTGGATACGGTGTTGTATATTGTTTTGTATTCCCAACAAATATTGTCTTCTAGGATCAATATTTCTGTCTTTGAGGTAAAAATTTATGATTTCCTCAAAATTCATTCTTTAATGAATGTTTCAACCAAACTAAGTTTATGAATTCATCAAATAGGGGACACCCCAATATTACATTAATTCTATAGTATTAAACATTTACATAATTATAAAAGGCTTTCATCATCCTATAAAATATTTCTATAAATGTGAATGCTTCGCTTCTATGAGAATCATACAATTTAACATATTTATCCTACATCAATTTAAGATCATCTATTAAATGGGGAAAATAGGAATCAATATCGTTACTATGTTATTTTGGTCCAAACATAAGTAGAGACAACATAATGTATTTGTGCTTCATTCATACCCATGGTTATATGTTATAATTTACCAACATAACTGGACATGTACTATGAGTACTACTTTTTACACCGAAAGGATTTAATCCATCTGTATATAACATAAGAGAAATGTTTCTTGGATCATTTATAAATTTAGGATACACATAATCAACTTTCTTCCACTGAGGATAGTCTGATGGATGATGTAGTTTCTAATATTCAATTATTGTATTTTCATTCCATGTCAATTGTATCATGGTTTACAAATATCCATATGTTCTTTTAAATATTGTAATGATTAGAAAGTCCCATAAAAATTTCAAAGGACCTAATTTATCCCTCTTATATCAATTCATACCACACGTGGGGTATTTTCTATGTGATCCATCATCCTTGCAAAATAATATGAAATCATTTGGACATGCTTATATTTTTTCAGTGATAATTCCCATTAAACATAGATTTCATTTAAAGTCATATGTTTGAAAAGGAAGATCATTTTCCTCTAGTACAATATCAATCAGTAGCCCAATAATCTCTATAAAGCAGGGTTTTCTTAATCCCTTTCCATATTAAAAAATACATAACTTTAATACAGTGGAAAATGTTGTATATTTAGTACAACTGGTAAAAAATGATCTCTAATAAAATCTTTGTGACTTATCCAAAAAAAATTAACAATCAAGAATTTTATCTTCAATTTCTATTTTCATTTCTTTCATATGTTCTCCATAATCATTTACACTGGTATTCATATAAAATGATCTATAAAAATTAGTATTATCCTAATTAGTGTGTGCATTCAGTTATTCCCCCTATGTAGTCAAAAATATATAGATCCAACCTATTACATGAAAAATCAAATGTTATTAAAACACTTCTAGACTAATTTTTCTTGATTAAAAATAATATAAACATGGTTAGAGTATTTTTAAAGGGTCATATGCATGCTCTGTTGAAAAAGTGATGAACTCTTTAACTCTATCATAATGATTGTTTTTCATAAAATTAACATGCATCTATTTTGGATTCGTATACATCTTGTTAGGTTTAAAAAGTATTTATTTTGTGTAAAAAATAAATACTTACATAAAATATATTATTAATCATTGGATAAAGTTATAATTAATTCTTATAACCAAAACCATACATTTGAATGTTATTGGTGATAATTCCTGAGAAGTTATCATTTTATACAAGGGTGACATTAAGAGAAACAATCTCGGGTAAACATGAAGTTTTTGGTCAAGATACTAGAAAAACTGGAGAAAAATATAATTGGAACCCAGGTTTAAATGAAATTGGAACGAATCCTCAATGAATTAAGTAGGGGGAAGAAACTATTAAGAGTTACTATTTATAGAACTAGGGTACTACAAATGAAAAACTGGGTTAATTAACCAACTTAATTATTATCCAAAAATTTATATTATTTATGATCAATTTTTTATATCATTATTATAAGAAGTATTTTTTTATTGAATATGAGTTTAGTGGTATGTGTTGAAAAATTACTATAATATATTTTCACAACAATACAAATATAAAAAGGATTGTGGTTATTATTCCTAGAAATGGAAGAAAATTGGCAGAATTATGTGATTTTAATTAATGGGAGTAGGAAGAATACCAGGAACATGAAATAGATTACTATCTATGCACTATAAAAAATCATCATACATATAATTTTAAATCACCACCATTCATGATAATTGGGAAGTGTTTTTACAGTGCACACGACATCCTTTTTTCCACATCTCTATTTAGTTGAGACCATAATGCAATCAAAGTGAGAAATTTGAAAAATAAGATTTCATGTATAATTAATTTAACGATATATCATATTATTAAAGAGAAAGTCAATATCTAGTGAAATAAGAACATGATTGAAATAAGAAACTGGAAGGATTTTAGGTTTATTCAATTATTCACTTGGTACATAGTGGGCTAGGTGGATTAAATGACATAACTCTTAGGCACCAAAGTTGATATTTTTTTAGATGATGAAAACATTGATAGGGCCCAATAACATATTCTTAAGAACCCAAAATTTGAATAAACTCTTGAATTTAAATCCATTGAACTAGAATTATTGGTCCAGGTTTCTCAAGATTCTGGAAAAACTAAAGAACAATCTAATTGGGTTTCACAAATGCTTAAAATTTAAATAATTCATGTGAATGGGATGAAGTCTCAAAGATTAATAATAAAAATATTATAAATATATATAGAATACATCCTCAACTCTTTGAAATATATTTTTATTTGTGTTTGTAAAGAATAAGGAAATTAATAATATAACATTCCGTTGAAGTGATTTAAATGGGAATATATTTTACATTTCACTACCCCAATCCCGAAGACTTAATTTATTTTTATTAATTATCACCCTTTTAAATCGACTAAGTGGTAACCTTACATGTACCGAAATCCCCATGGAACTTAGTCCTAATAAATGACCCAAGTAGGCCCAATTACAAAGAGTACACCCCAACCTAGCGGAATGTTTTCAAAATGCCTAAATCACATGACCTTCAAGGATGATTAGATAGAAATTCCCCATGCAGAATTTCATGGTGCTTGATACCAATGGAGATAGAAATTGCCTCTAATTCTTATAATATTAGATCATTAGGGGTGGGTCTCCTGTTACCTGAACCACATCTGGGAACACCTGTGTTTTTTACCTCTATCAAAGATAATGATTTTGCTTCCAGATGGGATGTCTGCTGCTGTCACCACAAAAATGATCCAATTTCCATCACCTTATGAATCCACTGAAAACCCCCATCCACTTCCAATTTTCTAATTTTAATTGAAAAGGAAGGTGAAAAAAAACAATTTAACAAAAATTTCACATATTAATAAAACTAAAAAATTTATCAACCTAACTTCTCCGTCATAATGAATAGATATGAATTTCTAAAAACTCAAAAACATACATTATTGTTTGAAATTAGATGGTGAGGAAAGCGGTTATTATGATACTGAATTTGGAACAATAAGTGAATAATTGGTGAGTTTATTGATTTTAAAATTAAATGGTGATGAGTTCCCCAGTTATATAGATAATAGTGATGAAAATGATGATAAATATGAAAAATATTTTTTACTAAACTGAGAGTTGAAGGAGTGTATTTTAAATAACTCAATGTTTGATAATGATAAGAAAATATGAATATAGGCTCCCAAACATCGAATAAATAATATTTATTCCTCCAATTATATAAATGAATCAATTTTATTAATTTATAAAGGGGAATTTAATTTTAGTAGGTTAAGTATTAGATAAAGGAACTATAAAATATTTTGAAAATATTTATAGAAGTTGTAAATCCTGTGCACAAGATCAATTTTAACATCAATATGTTTGTGTGAGAAGCAAAATAAAGGTCAAATGGAAATTTTAAGATTATTTAAGTCCCTATAAAGCTTTATTAGTGTATAAATCTTAAAATACCAACCCTAATGGGTTAAAAAGGTATTCTATTTAAGAAAAGAAAGGCTTAGAAGAAGTCAAAGACAAATGAAGTTCAATATAGCCCCTCACTCTAGAATTACCTAAGGATGTGGAAAATGTGGAAAATATTAGTTCATCATAATAGTATAGTGGACAAATTTCATGAATGATTAATTGTAAGATCCAAAAAAGTAGTGACTAATTGAAATCATACGGGACATTTGACCCCTAAAAAATATCAGTGACCTGTTTTCCGTCTAATTCCAAATGAAGTGGAATCCACCCCAACCATTTCCCAATATAAAAACAATATAGAATATATTTAAAAAAACCATCACTCCAATTTTTCCGGAAAAAAAAGTGGAATACATTTACTGTCACATAGAGGATATATGTGCATGAAGAAGAATGAACCAAAAAAGAGAATAAAAACTAAACTCTTATATATCTACATGAAAAAGAAGTGAAATTATGAGGGTATATGTTGTGTGAAAAAGAATAAAAAGTAATCCATGCACCTAGAAGAATAAAATCTCATGTGTGAAGGAGGAAATATGAGTTTAGCTATCCCAGGTATGTACGAGGTTGATACGTGTGATGGTTTCTTATAATATGTCATGGGAGGTGATCTATGTGCATTGAGGATAGTGTAAAGAAACTGATTAATGAGATAAGATTAAAAATAATAACATAACTTATGATTTGAGAGGGTTGATTCATCTAAAAGAAGTTTATGGGGGAGCGATAGTAGAGCTGGACTTCTATGTGACTTTGAACGGTGTGAGAGAAATCAATTCAGTTAGGGTTATATTTATTTGACCATAATGGGTTTTATCAGCACTAAAAGCACTCTTAATTTTTACAAATGGATAAAATTACAAAAATATTGAACAATAAAAAATTTATAATGAATAAATTAACAAAATAGTAAAAAAAACAATTGAGATTATTAAGAAATAAATAATTTTAAAAATAAATAAATTCGAGAAAATATTGAAAAGTAATAAATTGTATATATTGAAATAAAAGATAAAAAATGAATAAAATCAACAGATTAAAAACATAATATATATTAAATATATTATGTTAATAAATATAAGTCTAAAATTAATATAAAAAATTAAATAAAGTATAAAAATATTATGTGCTTATGTGTGGGTTCTATATTAAAATACACTAATTATGTATATGTATGAGTGAAATTAATGCAACACATGTTTGATATATGTTAAATTGAAAAAACAAACGACATTTAATTAAATATCCATTACGATACGATTAGTCAATATTTTTAATTATAAACCATTTTTCAATAAATATATGACTTATTTAATGGAAATATAGCTATTTTTTTATTATATATATCATATTTATGGAAATATTATATATATATATTGATATATATATATAGGAATAAATTTATGAAATAAAAATATTAAAAATATTAATTAATAATTTTGTATAAAAACATTAAAAATGAATAAATTATAAAAATATTAAATAAATAAACTTTTCAAATATCTAAATTATAAAAATTTTAAATGAACACTTAATATTGTCAATAAATAGATAATATTAAATGAATTCACATTAAAAACCATTTAAATTTAATTAAATGATAAGTATATTGAAAACAATATTTAAAAAATGATTCTTATAATACTGTATCCAAAAGACTAGGGTTTGAATATTGGAAAGCCCCTTAGGAGATTTATGATGTAGGCACTGACACAGGTTTTGACACATGGGGTTGTGACACTGGCATGATGTGGGATGGCGGTGACACAGACATGATGTAGGCAAGGGGTGCAGACCCATGTATGGGCTAATACAAGCAGGTCCTTTGGGCTATCAAACGATAGGGAATTTTGGCCATCCAATGCTAGCCCTATGGTCCATGTAGTAAATAAAAAATGGCTTGATTGTAGGTAATCCCTTGGGGGTGATGACCTACCTTTTTGGCCTATGTGTGTGGTGTGTGTGTGTGTTAACTTGTAATTTTACCCACAAACACCTAATATATATGTATAATATACTATTTATTACCATTTATAATATAAATATTTATATTAAATTTCTTCAGTTTTATTAATAATTATTTCATTAATTTTATTATCTTGTTATAATTTATTCATTTTTAATTTTTATGTTTAATTATTTCAATCATTTTTTAATATTTTTTAAATTTATATTTTTTATTTGTTTTTTATTGGATTTTTTAAAAGAAATATGGAAGCTGGGCTGGAGGTCCGGGTATTGCCTCATGGGAGATGGGATAGTTGGCTGGCATGTGAAGGTTCTAGACCGTGTGTGGGAAGGAGTATACATGTTCTAATCCCACACAACCATGACCTAGTGTGATAGAAGAACACCTAGGATTATAAAGTGTGACCCAAAATAATAAATAGTTAGATGTGGGATGAAGCAATTAAATAAAACCCATTAATAGTGTTAAATAAAAGTGCTGATAAAGGGTGGCCTTTACCAGTGCTTAAAAAAGATGAGAAATGGTATTTTTATCAATTCTTTTTTTTTAGTAATGATAAAAGTTATAGTTTTTTTTTGGTTTTGTATTAGTGTGTCACGATTAAGAGGTTGATTAGGAAGGCTTGTGTTTTTATTATTCTAGGAGTTATAGAAATTGGTGTCAGTGAATTGTTATCAGTAGATAATAGAGTAATTGGTGTCGGTCTAGAAGAGAATTCTTCATTCCAAATCTTCTGTTTTTAGTATGAAATCTTTATAGGGCACTCAGTTTTATAGTGTAGTGTATATGGGGATAAAGGCACCCCCAGCAGGGGTAATCATGGAAAAAACCATTATTAGGTGCATATCAATGGCTTGTGGAGATGTTTCATCCAATATTGGAGGATGGCCTTAAAATGGGGTTATGTTTTGGGTGTTGAGTCTTAATTAGTCTCACCAAGAGCAAGGGTATGAGCCCCCTTGGGTCTTTCTTCATGATAAGATGAAGCTTATGTATTTATTAATTAAATTTGAAATTGCATTCTTGGTAATATGAGAATCTAATGCGAATTTTGGTTTTCTACATGAGTTTTTTTCATGCGATTTCTTATTTTACGACTCGATTTATTTCCCTTTTTAGGATGAAATGGTTTCTAAGGAGTGTATGATTTAGTGACATGGGTTTTTTCCTTGGAAACAATGAGCTTGAATTTGAGTTTTAGATACACAGGACCTATCAATGGAAAAAATGATATATTTATCCTAGTATGCATCCTCACAATTTTTATATGGTGTCCATTGATCTCTGGATAAGGTCTTTACCTCTGAGTTGGGTTTTGGTGAATTTTTAAGCATATTTGGTTTTATAGAGTTTTTAATAACTGTTATTAAATTAATACTTATCTTAGAGATTGAATGGTGTTGTAGAGACATCCATTTTTTGGTTTAACCATTATAATATTTGAAAGTTTTATTTTGGGTGTAATTATGAGATGATGTGGAATTGGAAATTCACAAGGGCCTCCAAAATAATGTTTTATGTATTAAAAAGTATTTTTAGCCCCTGCACACATTTTCATGAGAAATATGATTATCCTTTAACAAATCCTTGAACAGTATATCTGAGGCTGTCATAGAGTCTAGAATGGATGCTTTACCCTAATAATGAATATGAGGTAAGGATCAAAATAACCAAACAAAACTATGAATAAGAAACACAACTATTTACACTTAAATAATTGATTATATCACAAACATATGAGTAAATAGGTAAAAATTAATATATGAGTAAATTATATATATATAAATATAGAGATAAATATGGATTATATATATATGAATAGTAAATATAAATTTATTTTATATCATATTGGAACGCATATAACCAATCGAAAATACAAGTTAAGTATCTATGTTACAATATCATTTTTATCAATATTGTTTATTTTTCAATTTCTATTTGAGTAAATTTTATGTTATTTCTATCATGCACCCCATATATTTTTTTATCCTATAGTAATTTATAGAATTTTTAATTATTGTTTTTATTTTACCTCTTTTTGGTATGTAAAACCACCAAAATAATGTTTTTAAGAAAAATCCACAATACATACCCTTTTTAGCCATGAATATTTATCTTATGTATCCACATTATTTATTTTAATCTATGTGTATTAATTTTTTATAATTCAATAATTTATTGATATCAATGATACCTAACTTTTTCATTCTATTCAGTTTTTTAGAAGGAATCTTTTTAACATTTTTCATAAAAGTCATTTTTTCCCTTTTACAACAGTGGGAAGAGAATGTTTTTTTAATATTTACCACATCATCGCCATTTTGTATCATCCTAGAAATTAGTTTTTACCGATATTCACGTATAATTTTTCTTATTTTCTCAATTTAAATATTATTCACATTATTATTGGAATTTTTAGTTTTAAAATGTTTTTAAAAGAAAAATAAATTTCTTCTTGTTAAGAAACTCTATAATGTGTTTATAATGGTATTTTCTATCTATGTCAACATCATTTAAATATTATTATGATTAAATAGGGATATAACCTAATGAAATCATGGACCATATTTCTATGGATATTTTATGATCATGTTTTTATATTCATCAACTAAGGAAAACATTTACATTATGTATGCAAGTTTTCAAATATAGATATTTATAATGATTTTGTATTGTATTGTTTATTAATTATTTTTTATACGATGAATGAAATAGACATAGTAAGTGATGGATGGGGCCTAGTATTAGATATCACCTCTATGTATTAGTAGGTCTCATGATAAAAACTCTCTTGGGTATTTGGCATAGGTCTTACCTATTTATGTATGATGTCTTGGAACAAGGGATTGATAATAATATTTTGATATTCAACATTTTACATTCTATCATTATGAAACCTGTTATTGTTATCCATATGATTATTTATGTTTCTATGTCATCCATGGATATATTCCCCTCTCATGATTTTAATAATATGTCATATTTTATTATTTTTATCACTTCCATATGATTCATGCATTATTTATTCTAGGGTAGCATTCGTCATATCCTTTCCCTTACTATGAAAATGATCTCACCATTTATTTTTTTCTTATAAATAGGGTACTCAAAAGTGAAATTTGAATAATATTTTGGGATATTATATAAGAAATAAAAAATTTTCAATTTTAATTTAAGTCATACTTCAAGTTTTTGAATATAATGTGAGAATAATGTTTGTATCTTGTCTCTGAAGACTACTAAACTATTCAATTCCATGGGGTGTGATTTTTTGTATCTTTTTCTGATTTATTATAGAAAAAAATAGATCTCGTTAACATGAATTAAGTTCAAATAATGCTTATTTGAAACTATTGGATCTAGATCAAGATGATTATAGAATAAAATAGCAAGAAAATTTTATAAATCCTTAAGATATTTAAGAAACTCCTATAAGATGTTTTTATTTCACTGGAATAATATTATACGATTAAATATCTATGATGTTAAGAGAGAATCCAGTATATGAAATTTTTTTGAAATGCGACACAGTAAATGTAACAGAAATTGTATCAACACCCACAACCTATTTAGGGATTTACCTCATGATTAAGTCAATGAGGCTGGTGTTGGAGATGATAAATTTATAACTATATGGGTTAATTGACTCGGGTCATGGCCAATAATATTTCGCATATAGAGAAACCTATTGATCCCAATCATGGTGAAATAGTTTTGGATATCTTCATGTAATAGAAACATCCATCATTAAATGGGAATACTAATCCATTAATAGTTGAGAAATGCATCAAGTCATCATGGAAGATATTTTTTACTTTGGGAAATAGTAAAAGGTAAAAATTTATCATTATAGTATATCATCTAAAGGGAGATGCTGATCAACGGTGGCCACCAATCTAAAACACTAAGGAGACTAAGGGTATAAGTAGCATGTAATGTAAATCTTTTATGGTGATATTATTTAAAAAATAATTTCCTAGTGAGAAAATTGCAGATATGGGAAGAAAATTCCTTAATCTAAGGAAAAAAGAATCATAAAATGTTGTTGAATATACAAATAAGATTAGAAGGTTAGAAAATCATGTAGTGGATAACCTATATCTATAGAGTCATATTAATCACTTATTTTATGGGGTAAAACCTAACATTCAAAGGGAATTAGTCTCTCAAACCTTTTTAGTATATGATGATATAATATCACGTTCCATCAATATAGAAAAATAATTCTCTATGTCTTGCAATTTCTAGGGAAATCAAGAAAATAAGAGGAAATCTGAGCACTCTATAAAATGAAATATGAAAAAATAGAATAAGGGAAGATTGTATTTTCTAACACGTAATATTTTTTGAAATAATCTTTGTGGAACATGCATGTAGGGAATGAGAGTTTTCTTCATGAGTGGATAGAGTGGCTATTAGGCTCATGAATGAAAAGGAAAGAAAGAATCTAACAATGTATAATTCTTAAAATATATGGATAGGGGGAACTATTTTAATTAATTCCCCAAAATAAAAGATAATTTACCACAAAAAATGGAAAGGGAGCTAGTATTAGATTATGAAATCACTAAATATGAGGTTAAAGTCCCAAATGATGAGGTAGCATATACATCGATCATAAACTCAAATCATGATAATGCTTCATTGATTTATAATATATGGAAACATTTATACATTACATTTTTTATGAGAACATTAAATCATTCCCTAACACTATGATGAAAGGGTTGAAAATCAGGATACCTAGTTATAATCTTTTGAAAACATGGATATATCAATTTGTCTCTCTTTAGATGCATAGATATTCCCTAGTGGCAGACTTGATTTTCATAACCATGATTCAATTTGATATAATACTTGGTATTGATTGCCTTTAAAAATGTAATTCAATAATTTATTATCACGATGATAAGGTTAATATTTATTAATGGGGTAGAGAGTCCCTTAATTTTTAGGGATGCACTTAATTATATTAATATTTTATTAATCGACCTATCGCAGCTAACAGTAAAAATTTATATGAGAAGAGCGTGATAAAATGTTATCAATGGATGTTATGTTCATCCTAAGGATAGAGTATGTACTTATTTTTCAAGATTGGATTATTATATTTCTAGAATAATTATCGAGACATCCACTAGAGAATGAAGTTTTGTTTTTTATTGATCTCATACCCAATAAAAATCGTATATACAAGACTCCATATAAAATTGAACAAGTGGAATTGGTAGAGTTGGATAAATAATTAAAAGAGTTATTTGAAAATGGATTTATATGACCTATTATTTCACCTTAAGTTTCTCTCATCCTATTTGTGAAAAAGAATGATATATTTATGATTTTTTTCATCAATTATATAGAGATCAATGTCACCACTATATAGAATATGTATCCTTTTCTATGAGTTTATAGAATATTTTATCAACTTCAAGGGGATAAATATTTTTTCAAAGATTTATCTTCACTCTAGTTATCATCATTTAAGTATGAATATGGATGATATACCAAATTATCCATTTTGTAAAAGGTATGTGCATTATGAGTTTATGTTAATGTCCTTTAGATTGACTAGTTCATCTTCTTGATACTCTAAGAGGAAATGAATTTTATAGGAAATTATGTAAGTGGAAATTTTGGATCCAAAAAGATTCTTATCATGGGAATATTATCTCCAACGATAAAATATTTGTTTATCATTCAAAGAAAAATGTATTCAAATAATGTCTCACATAGATGAATAAAACTAAGATATGTATTTTTATTTGTTTATAAGGTTACTATCGGATGTTTTTTCAAAACATTTCCCAATTTGAAAACCTCTTAACCAAGTTGAAACATAAAGGGGTTAAATTCACATGGTCAAGGTAATGTGAAGAAAGGTTTATGGAGATAAAGTAGATATTATATAATACATCAATATTTAATTTACCATCTAGAAAAGAATGATTTATAATTTATAGTGACGCTTCAAAAAGGGTATTGGGTTGTGTCCTTATGAATAATTATTGATTGGTTGATTTTATATTAATAAAATTGAAGATCCATGAATATAACTATCCAACTAATGATCTTGAGTTGGTAGATATAATATTTTCTGAGAATATATGGAGGTAATATGTCTATAGTGAAAGATGAAACATATATACAGACCATAAAAGTTTGAAGTACATATTGTATCAGAAATATATCAACACAAGGAATATAATATAGATATAACTACTCCACAATAGTGATTACATGATAAACAACCACCCTAGGAATGAAAATTGAGAGGAATACTTTATGATATACTTAATTATGGGAGGGGAGAGGGGGAGAATCAGTTTTGGGAAGTTTTTAACCCATTATATCTTTTTATCCCTTTATCTCTTAGACCCTTTAGGATCTTGATTCTCTTATTCTCTTTTGCATATAATATTCATGTATATGAAATAATGTAAAATAAAACACATGATATTTTTACAAGGTTCACTACTCAATAAGAGTAGCCAGTCCTCGATTTGTTTGGTGACACCATTACATGGATTCTTCACTATAATATGATACCACGTATATTGGTTTTTCTAGAAATAAATTCTAAGCATAATAATGGTTCCCTACACTTTAGTAGAGTGTATGAAAATGATCCTAAACCACTAGACTTGTGTTGTCTTCATCCACCTTGAATCTATTATCATTTTTTTATACTGCATTTTTAGATAGTCTCCAACTTCATCAAGTTACTTTGTAACACTTTGAAAGTATTCCACCTATTGAGTCTTATGATGGATGAAACAACATTGTTTTTTTATTCTATTACTTTTTATTAACTTGTTATTTATACCAAAATAGGAAAGAAACACTACTTCTTCACAACAAAAATTTGAAAGTATATTTTCCTTCTCTTATTCCTTAATTTGGAACTTTTCCATTTGATTTTCTATCTAATACTATTAGTACGATACTATATTTTTGATGATGTTTTTTATAATGTTTCTACCAATTATAGGTTATTGGATGCCCTTTTTTCATATTCATATGATCACCAATTGATAGTAAAACTCTTATATATCTAACTAATCCCTTCTTCAGATTTTTGATCATTTGATAGTATCTCATATGGTGCTTGAACTCTGTCTGATACCTTCTGCCCAATTCTGTATCTGTATGTCGGATCACTTCTACTTTTGATTATTTGGATATTTACTACTTCATATGGTACTTATACTTCATCTGTTAACCCCCCTTCTCTATGGAATACCTCTTCTACCAATGCTTCAACCGAAATTATAACATCTCCCAAGAATCGTGGTCGAAACTTCCTTACATCACTTTAAATATTCAACATAACGCATATCCACAATCACCCTAAATCATCACACCTTTTTCAAATCATCAACACCCTTTTAAAATAGGCAATCATTCTATGATTTTTTAGGTTGAGTCATGTACTTAAAATTTAAACATCCCACTCATGTTTTGGGAAACCAAATCAAAACTATCTTCATTTTATGACATTTAAACATTCTAAAACATAGGAGTCGTACAATATTCATAGGAAATCTCCTTAAAACTCAATGTTAGAATTCTTATTCAACATTTATGAAATCTCAATGAGAATCATGACATTCTCTTCATGATTATTGAAATTCCGAACATCTACATTAACATCATAACATCTATATACAATTATGAAAACATTATAAAGATGTTCAAACCATTCATTTGGTAAGCTTCATAACAACTCTTTCACCGGGGAAATGTAATCCAATTTTCCTTCAATATTTCTTATGAACATCTCAGAAAAATTTCACAAGACTCTTCCAATGACATATGGGTTCTAAGGTGTTTGTTATTATTCCCCATTTAAATTAACCCTCATAGATATTATCTATTACTTCTATCTGATGGTTTTATAGAACTATGTTAGATGATTTTTTAAAACTTCACCAAATGTATTTATAACACTTTGTCTAATGGAATCGATCAAATACTTCTATTTGATGCAACTATTTAGAAACCTCAACAACCTAGGTCTAATGGTCATCAGATGTTTTCTATAAACCTTTTAGGAATCATTTTTTTTATCATTTGGGAACCTTCATATTATTATATTCACATCAATTATTCTATATAGTGACCTAGTTCATAAAACTTCTTCTCTTTTCGATGATTCAAAAAGTCTACTATAATCATTTGATTGTCTCGTTGTTCGATTATCATCACATGTTTTATATATCGGATGAATTTGATATGAAAAAATCAATTTGATCACCATGAAGATTATATTAGATATAGTCTATTTAATGGATAATAATGTTTGTATAATATAATTCATAGTTACTTTCCTTAGATAAATATTCTCTCATACTTTATTCATTCATTTGTCGAAATTTCCTCACTTGGCATCCCAATCTTTATATAATTCCATCCGATTGAATTCATAATGTTCTTCATTGAACATTAATCATAATTTCACAGTGCATGGGAACTATAGATCCACTGATTTCTATTATAAATTTAATATCATCATGACTTAAATAGTGTACATTTTCTCCACAATATCCCCTTTGGACTTGAGCTGATAGATCTCAATTTTAAAAAAATTTCTATTCTTTTAAACTTTAGATTTAATCACAACCTCATGTCACTCAGATATTTGATTAATAGGAACACATCACTTAGAAATTTCTTATATGTTTTTTCGATCATTATTCATCTAATTTATCCATGGGTGAAATCAGACAAATAATTAGTTCATCCTCTCATCTAATTGAATCAATACATTCACATCAGTCAGCTATTGTTATAATAATTCCTTACGTGGACTCCCACACATTATTCTAATTGATTGGACATTTAAATAATTGTATATCTGATGGAATATTTTAGATGTTTTTTTGGAAGTTTCATCTAATGGACTCTATAATGATGATTTTATGGATGTCCATCCATGGGGTACTTCATTTGATGTCAATACTCAAAACACTTCATCCAATTGCCTCGGTCTGATTGACTACATACGATCACCTTAGTATATTGTTCATTGTTCGATCATTATCACTACCTCCTCTATCCATTTGAATTTGAAAATTTACTAATGTAAATCCTTAAGGAATCTTCATAATCATGATAAAAAACATGCTTCTCCAGACATCAAGCACATGTTTGAGAAATTATGAATAGATTTTCAATCATTGTAAGTAAAATCAAATTCTACAAAGAACTTTATCCTTTAATGTAATGAATAATTTCAATATCCACTAAGTCAATAACCCCATTTATAAGTTTTTTAAGATAATAATAATTGAGAGATTCCCTTATTCTCCATCAATTCATCCAAGCTACATCAAATTTATTACCAAGCGTGGATACGTCAACCAATCTTTCCAAAAGCTCTTTCTTTATAACATCATTAACATATTGACATTAATGAAATATTTTGACTTAATTGAAAACCATTGAAAACCAATGATATCCATTGGAAGAGAATAAAAATCACACAAAAATTTGGATCTTCAATCTCCCCCTTTGTATTTAATGGAAATTACTTTAATGTAATTTCCAAATGAATATGTCAATATGGGAATCTTTCTATCCATTTATTCTCAATCATTATTTCAGTTCACTTTCTACCCCCTTATTGAAAAGAAAAAAAATCATGGTAAAAGGTTATTAATTAATTATTAAGAAAAATGTATTATATCATTTGAACATAATTCTACATGATCCATGATCAGTGTAGAAAAAAGTGGAATTGATTTATACAACCCAATTATCCTTTAATAATTGACCTTTATACCGCATGAAATGAGAACTCATAAACATCTCTTTAAGGGATGTCCACTTTTATTCCTAGCTGAATATATTCATTGAGATACTAAACATTTATAAGATAGATCAACCTAAAACTCCTACACTCACTTCAACAAAAAGATTAAAAACATTAAAGTGTAACAATAAGGATAAGTAGCCTTGGAGCACTTTAATACATTAAATTTTATAATTCTATTTCTTAATTTAATGTATCCCCATTTGTATTAACATTTTTATCTTAAGTAACCAAGGATGAAAGATTAATAAAAACAAAAAAATTTCAACAAAATTTGTTTACGAACATTCAATAAAAATTATATTTTATTGGGATAATTATTTAGAAAATAACATCATTATAATCCATTTGTATCCCTCAAAAGGAGTATTTTTTTACTATCTTCATAATGATGAATGTATTCAAGATATATTCTTTATAAAATTTATATTTATAAATAAACAACATGGATCATTCTTATTTGAATGTCCAAAGTTTTTACAAAGTCCATATATTCACCAAGGATGGTTTTTTTCAATTTATTCCTTTGGAATTCAAAATGTCAGATTAAATCAATATGGGATATTCTTTCAAATTGATATTAGGTATTGATATAAACCCCATTAACTTCATCAATGATTATAATATTATAAGTTTTTATTAAACCAAATTAGGAAACAATCTATGATGAAAAATTCCATAAAAATGTTATCCAAGGTTGAAATCTATTTTCACTGTCTCAGGATATCCCCATGAGATTATTCTTCTCCCCCAATTATTATTTATGATTTAAAAATTACAATAAATAAAGGATAATATAATAATTTGGATCTTCCATAATTCTCAATGTGAACAATAATATTGAGATAGTTTTCTCAACCAAGTTTCTCCATCTCATACAATGTTCACACATGCACATCTAAACATAAATTATAATTTGGGGTATGTGGATATTATCACTTATTCAATCTATTTGTGTGTGAAATTTCTCTTCTCAATAGATTTTAAAGAACATGGAGAATTTGTTGAAAATTTCTTTTTCTTCAGAGACATTAATTATGATAGAATTATTATAGATAAATCTTTAAGAGTTTGTCCAAATATACATCACCTAAAACCCAAAACTTATTTAACTTAATGTGGAATAATTATTTTCCTTTTTCACTAGTATTTACTTGTGCATCTTATATTTTCTTCATTATTTAAAAATATTATATCTATATTACTAATATATAATTATTCATGTTGGAAATAATTTTTTATTTTCCACATGAATTCTTATGAGTTCCATCTTTATTATCAGTTCTTTTAGTTGATTTAATGTTTTTCAAATTCTAGGATTTAGAATCCAAGGTCTTGTCACCTTTGATTCTTGAAATATTATTGGGTGATGTTTTTTTCACAAAATACTTCTTCCTACTTCCAAATATTTATTCTTATTTATTAACTAACTTCAATGGACTATTTTTATAATTATCATTTGAAACATGTCTTGATGAGAATGTACCAACCTTTCGACCCCTCTTTTACATACATCATATATATTTGAATGATTTCCAAATTTGTTTTAAGTATACATATTTTTCTTAAATTGTAGATGTTTCTTTTTCTTACCTAGATTGATAATCCATGTTATGGTACTCTATTGTGACAGAAAATATATATTATTGTACCAAAAATACAATGTATAATGCCTAAATCTATTGCAGTACTGACACTGACCCAAAGAACTTCATCTTTTTATTTATTTTGTATGGTGATTTGATTTCTTCTTCGTAATTTTTTGGGATCTTCGTGTAGAACCTAATTTTACTATCTTTTTCCTATATACCACATTCATGGTGGTAGGAGTCTTATCACCTCCCATCATCCACACCAGTATATATTTAGTTTTCCTACTTGTACTATTCATGAAAGAAGATTTAGAAACATTATTATAAGATGGTATGTATGATACCTTTTTATTCATGGCTTCTTGATATAGATCATTAAATAAGGTCATGATATTCTTATCACATGTTTAAAGTCATTTAAACTTAGGATATTTTAGTGAGCATTGTCTAGCAGAAATAACTTTCTTTATCTTTTGTGAAGTCTCAATATGTTTCTTCTCAAAATGGGCCAACTAAATTTCTAATTTTAGAAATCTCAGATTGAGGGTGTTTTTATAATATTCAATCGTAATAACCTTATCTTTTCAAAACATCTTCATTATTTCAACTTCCTATTATTTTAACTTAACATTTTTTGTAACAAATATTCAATTTCGTTGATCTTCTTGGATTTCAATTCCAATTTCAAATCCTTGATCTCAGTGCTATTTTTTTAACTATTCTTCAGGTGCATGAATCATTTCTTCCAGAGTCTTCTTGATCCATATTTATATTAAACATGTTTGATCCATTTGTATTCAAAAATAGTGGAACTTATTTCATGATCTACCTTTTTTTTTAAAAGTGACTAACCTAGTTGTAGATATTTATAAATTCTATAACTTTTTCTTATGAAGACTTTTCTATGTTATCTGCTTATTCATCCAGCTAGGTGATCTCTTCCTGTATACATTGAAAGACTCCCAAAAAGAGAGATAATATATATTTGGGAATGAAATGAATAATATATTTAAATCTACTAACTAATATATCTTGATATGTTATAGATATTTCATCAGCACCAATTATGCTATTATCTTCTTCATGAGGACAATTTATATAAAAAATTACACATACCTCATGATCAATTAACATTCTTGATTCACATGAGGTATGAATTTTTTACTTTTCCTTATTAGTAATTCAAACCACCTATTATTTACTTTACAAGAAATTTATATCTTCATTTTTAGAAAGGCATAGAGAAACTGACACTTCATCTTCTTTAGATAAGAGGAATATCTTCTTCTACCTTATATTTTTACTTCTTTTTCCTGGTCATTATAATCTTGGAAGAAAAATATTATACATAGAGATAATTTAATCTTCACTAAAACCACACTTTATTGTAAAAACTATAAAGAAACTCAAATATTAGAAAGAGAATATCTTCAATGTAGATAATCCAATAGAGGTGATCCTTCCCTTTGATACCAATTTATAGGAGCACATAGGGATATACACAACACTAAGAGGGGGGTGAATTAGTGTTGATAAATTTTTAACCAATTATATCTTTTTAACCTTTTACCCATTCGACCTTATTGGATCATTATTTTCTTATCCTTATCATATATAAGTATATAAAAGTAAGTAAGATATGGCGCACAATAATTTTTCAAGTATCACTAGTCGATAAGAGTAGCTAGACCATTACACATATAGTGATGTCATGTATATGTATTCTACAATATAATGTGATACCTAGTACAATGTTTTGGTATAAAATAATATTTATCCTATGTGTAGTTCCCTACACATTAAGAGGCAGGTTAAAATAAACATGAATCCCTAGATTGGCAATTACCTCATCCAATTTACATCTCCTCGTTGGTTATTTGTACTAGTTGTGTATACCGCCTCAAACTTCGTAAAGATAATTCACAAAACCAAGAATTTATTCCACCTATTGGTACTTCTTATGGATTTCATAGTGTTGTGTTATTCTTCTCATTATTCTTCTTCTTCACTTGTTACTTGTGCTACAACAGGCAAGAAACTCTATATATTTTTCACATCAACAAACTAAAAGATATTATTTCTTCTCTTATTCCTTAATATAGAACCAACTCATATAATAATATATCCAATAATATTAATATGATTCCACTTTTCATGAACTAGGTTTGGTCGTCATCCGACCCAACACCTTACCCAGTCCCCGTTAAGGCGCGAGGGGCGTTCCGGTTCCCCACGAGCTGGCACAAGTGCCCAGGTATCAAAATTAAATGCTTGGGAGTGGTTTACCCAAAACAAGAAACATAAAAAAATTGATGAATAAATAAATAGAAGTTGAAAAAACATAACCAAACAAGACCTTAACATTAGACCAAATTTAATGCTTACTACCCAACCCAAAACACAAATAAGACTACAATGAGGAGGAAATTGAAACATCTAACTGAACCTTCATGAAACATTGGGAGCCACATCCTCAAGATACCAAAATTGACCTACATGAGAAAACCATAAACAACCTCAACCACCATTGCTGATCATGATGTCTCTACCTGAAATAAACAAGAAACAAAAACTACATACTCCCAGGGGTGTATATAGGGTGTGAGCCAAGAGCCTAGAAGGATTTCACTGAAATTAAATATTCCACACATAAATATTAAATGAAAAATATGCTTTCTGTTTAATGAAAAATTAAAATGATATAAATTCTTGAACAAATGTTTGAAATAAAACAATTTTTAATGAAAGGTGTTCAAATGAAAACAAATTTTAATGATACCAAGATAAATTAAAACACAAACACAAACATATTTACTTTTAAGGTAACCCAAATACCATGCTTGTGAGAATAAAGTAGAAAAGGGGAATAAAATATGGTAGAGGCCTCGTGGGTGTTAGCTAGTGGGGGTCACTAGATATTTGTGTCTCAGTGAAATGTGGCTTAGAAACCAAAACCCTTAGCAAGCGTGTCTTAGAAACCATGTCCCTCAAAAAACATGTCTTAGAACCCATGACCCTAAAAAAATATGGCTTATAAACCATGACCCTTAGTCATTCATATGTTTGGTTATTGTTGCAGTCTTCAATCCTGCTAAGTGAAATAGTGCTGAAGCCACCCTCAGATCATTATCCCACTAGTATAGTCCACCTTCCTAGCTACCCAGGCTTCCTGCATTGTGATCAAACATGTTTCAAATAAATGTCACAAATCACATTCAGATAAAAAACAAACGAGCTGCTATCCATACCCAATACCACACTTGCACACCCATAGATTCCAATTTGAAATACTATGCACACAAAAAAACTTTTGAAACTCAATCTGAATCATTTAAGATATCAAATAAACCAACAATATAATTAAATATAACCATTTCAGGATTAATCAAACCACTAGAAAATTTATTAAGCAACTCATTTTCTTTTTCAAATCCCTTTAAAATTTCATCTTGAACATTCCACAAAAGCCATAAAACACTTTTAAGAAACACCTTAATAAGCCATATACAAAACATAACCATTTTCCTTTAGAAAATTCACCTCATCATATATGTATGTCAGACACATCCAAAATAAATTTTCACTTCACACAATCAAACCATGAGACATGATTAAGCATACAAGGAATCCAAACCGACAATTCACATGTTAAAATCACCATTTACACACCCAAAAATCATTTCAACACCATACTTACTCAAAGATAATTTCAAAAGCGTGACATGCACCATATATACATTTTGGAAAAACTCTTACTCCATTTATAGAACACTTTTGCACCGTTCGTTAAACTCCACAAACCATAAATAAAAATTTATAAGATAGTTTAAAAAAATCACTTAACATTACCCACTAAACCCACCCAACTCCTTCACTTATCACCAAAAACACACAACGCCATGTAAAAAATTTAGTTCACACCAGTTTCATAGATTAACAACCAACTACACAATTTATTTGAATGCTAAAAATTGAATAAATATAAATTTCCAAAAAAATATGCCCCCATACCAAATGAGAAAGCTAGTAAACAAATCCATTGCATGATAAAGTTCAAAAAAACCAAATTTTTACCAAAAAAATAAATTAAATAACATGAAAAATAAATTAAAAAACAATTTAATTCATTAAATAATATTTAAACATGGAACCTCCTGTGATGTGTAGAAACTTCATGAAACAATCCAAAAACTTCAACGGCACGCCACACACACCAAAAGATAATAAAAATGGACCTTAAAACAATAATTATAAAGAAAGATTAAAAATGACACCTAAATGAACCTCATTCCTGCAAGAAGAAACAAAACTCAAAGGAATAATAATGAGGAACTTAACTAAATGGAGGGGGGTGTTTCTGGAGAAACATCATTCCAAAAATATAGATGGAAAAGAGGAAAAATGTGGGTCTGGGTGGGGAAGCAGGGGATGTGGTCCAGGGTGAGGTATTGGGATGCACCATGGGTGGTATGAGGGAAGTGGGGCGGCACATGGGTGGCTCGCCGAAGTTGCTCGCTGGGAGGGGGGAGGGAACCCTGGCTGCAATTGGAGGAGCATCGGGATTGGTGCATCACGTAGGGAAGGAGGCTGGCCGATGGGGTTTGATAGACATAATGTGGGGTGCAATGGGGCCAACCGGTCAGGATGAAGGCGGCATGTCATGGGAGAGGGAGGTGGGAGATGGAGGCCTTCCAAGAGGAAGATAAGGGGAGGGTTGGGGTGCGATGGACTAGAGGGTTCCAGGGGGGTGTCTCACTTCATGGGGGAAGAGATAGAAATATGGGAGTGAGATATTGTAACACCGGAGACTTTTATGTTATATAAATCATAAAAGTAATCTTATTCTACACACAATAATTGCTTGGCTTTCTATACACGAAATCACGACCTTCCTCGATAGCTTGCATCGTACGCAATACCGAGTTTCACTAAACAATGAAATGCTAATAAAACATTATTAAAAATAGCCGTTATGAATAGTAATAACCACTTTTTGAAATTTTATAAATTTTATTTTTCAAAATGGACTTCATTTTTGGATTCGGAATATCGAAATTATCATAGGGTGAAATTTTGGTATTTTTCTGAAAACTTTCAATTTTTGATGAATAGTGAAACCACTAAGTGGTAGTTAAAAAACTGAATTTTTCATAAAACATAATTTTACCACTTCTGTGAGTGAAATTTAAAAAATCCGAGAGACAAGGTTGATTTCAGTAAGTAAGATGTAGTTCAATGAGATGAAAATAATTTTTGGTGAATAGTAACTTTTTACTTTTATTTACCATGGTTAAAAGTAAATATGGTAATTAGGGGTAACAATGATATTATTAATACCCTAAAACATGTCCTAATTCTATTGGATAAGTGTAATTCGACCAAAAACAAACTTAGGAATAAAATATGACCATATAGGCCCACTTGGATTATATTAGGACATTTATTATTAATTTATTTAAAGAAGGGTTAAAATAGTTAAAATCAAAGTTTAATAAGTAAATAATTTTTAATATAAGGTTATATATAAGATAAATTAGACTATAAATATTCATTATAAAGCTCAAAGGATTTCCTACATAATGGTATTTTATTTTTAATTTTTAGACATTAAATAATTTAATTTATTTATGACAAAAAGATGATGCAGTAATTATCTTATTAATGAAATATTGACATAATTGATGTTATAAATACCCAAATAAATGTAATTTGAGACTTTTTATAAATTCCACTAATTTTATAGGTTAATATGACATGTTAGTAGTGATTTAATTAACTTTTTTCGAACTAATCATTCTGTTATGATTTTCACAAAAATCAATTACTAAATAGTGTCAAAATTGACATAAAATAGTTTTTAAAACAAATATTATATTATTAATTGTTATTTTATTCCTAAAAATCTACGGATCGGCCAAATGACTTAGATACGGTTATATATATTAATAATAAACAACTTGGGGTTCGTTTGGATTGATATAATAAGTTTATTAACCTTATAGTGTAAGAAAACAAGAAGACACTTTAAAAGTAAAATTATTTAACTTAATGTTAAATCTAAATGATAAGGTCAAAATAGGAACCTAAACTTTTCTAAATTCTATTGGATGAGATTATGTCGAACCATCCCCACCTTAGCTTCGAAATAAATCAATTTGGAGCTATTTAAAACCTAATTTGGCTTTATAATAAAAAAATATTTTTTGTTATTCCAAAGGTGCCCCTCTCCTCCCTTATAAAAGGGCACCTCCTCCCTCTCTTCCTCACACCACTATGAGCCTTCAAGCTCGTCCAAACCCTGCCAATTTCTCCTCTACACTTCCCTAGAGAAATCCTAGAGGTCCTGGTCTTCTTCAAAGACCAATTTTAGTTCCCTAAAAGGAGGTCTCAAAGAAGCACTTCAAAGAAGAGGTAATGTCCATTACCGATTCTTTCATCTTTATTTCTTCATCCACTTATTCTACATTAGTTGTTTCATTATGAAGTAATAACATGAGTATCACTCATATATGGATATGTTATTATGAGTATAAAACAACCCTATTTAACCATCTATCCATCCTACGAAAAATTAAATCACCACGCGTGCGTACGTACGGAATACTGTCTCCACGCCGTGGTGTAATCTACTTTCCACCACCACCTTACATGTATGGGAATAATTGTATAAATAATGACTATATATGATTATTGTAAAGTGATATTTATTCTTAAATAGTATACATACACTCCAATACAATTCCATGATCATGGGAATGATATCATCGCTCGTGCGTACGTACGGAATACCGTCTCCACGATGTGATGTGACTCGTTCTACATGATCTTCATTGAATAATGATTATATAAATGAATTGAATGAATGAATATGATATATATTACACTAATAATATTCTGGAAATGAGTTATCTATAACCTAAAGAGAAGAATAATAATTTATTCGACAAAACACGCATAGGAACAAAAAGTAATAAACACCCGAATAACAAGTTGTAATGAAATATTACTAATAAGAAGCTTAGAATATGACCATATATGATATCATAACAATAATTATGATTCTTTAATAAGTCAATATCATTATTTAAATCATTATATAGGATTTTCGGACTCATACGAGGCAAATCAGACCTATGGTAAGGGAAAATATCACAATCTCATTTTTATCCGAGATTGTTTATACTTTGGTATTTACTGGGGTGTACTTTATCATCCACATCCATGTTTCCTCAATATGAAATATTATTTCCATCCACCTAAAATTTTTTAAATCAAATTTTACCCTTTGGTGAGTTTTTAGTAAAGGATATGAATGGAATCTTTTGTCGTTTTTCGTATGAGGCACTTTTTGACTTTTCCGACAAAAGTACGAAGAATGATTTTATTAAATTATATGGAATGAATGGATTTTTAAAACATTATTTCCAAGAAGCTTCCTTTACAAGTTTTCATGTTTATTTTTAATCAAATTGTTTTAGTTTATAATTTTATGACATGTTAATAAAGTAAAATTGTTTTTGAAGCAGAAAGGATATTTTCCTCAAGAATGGAGTTCAAGTGTTTTATCAAAATTATTTTCCATATAATATAATAAAGGGTTATGTTTTTATCCCTATTATTAAATTTATTTGATTATGTTGTTATGGAATTATATTTTTATGAATTACTTTATCTTATATGAATTGTTTTATGATGTCCCAATGTTTAAGATTCCCATTTTTATTACATGGGTTATGCTATGATGTATGTTTTTTGATTTTGTGGAACACATAAGAATGGTATCATTATGAGGTGGGTGGGACCTATATCTCCCTCCAATGTATTGGGTAAAATTTTTATATCTCATGAGATAGACATGGCTGGAACGGCATGTTAAAGCGGTTCAGTGAAACAGGACTGAAACGTGGAGTGAACATGGTTCAGAAGTGGACTTTGTCCACTAAGATAGTCATGAAAATGAATCTTGACTAATAAGAAATTATTCTCAATGATTATGAGTGTATTCCACAACGTTTCATGTTTTATGTTATGATTATTGGGATTACATTTCACTGCTATGATTTATCCCATGTTTTGAAATTATGATCTCTTTTGCAGGTTAAGATTTCCAAAAGATATGTGCTTATGTATATGATGTGATTGATATTTCTTTTGTTTACTCTTACTGAGAATTTGGGCTCACCCTTTTGTATGTTTTATTTTCCCCAAGTCAGGAAGAAGTTTATTAAGTAGAATATTCCAAAAAGGGACTCTAGATATGATGAATTAAATGGGAGGCAAAGTAGATGCTTTATGAACCAGTTGTTTATGCTTTACAGTTTCTAAAGACACTATACCTATACGGTCCTTTAATGGTTTTGTTATATTTTGTAATAAGTGTGCTTCAATTTTGAATTAATAACAATGTATGTAATGTATGGGTCGTTATAGTTGGTATCAGAGGAAAGTTATAGGCAAACTTTGGAAACTAGGATGTGAAATCCTTAGTAAGAACCCTAAGGATAATTCTAAGCATAGAACACAATCATAGTGTTTTAGAAATGACCATGAATAACCTAGGATAATACCTTAAGTGTGAAATTTTATTCTTGATTATGTGGTTTTCCTATTATAATTAGTGTTGCTCACACTATTCTTCTTGGTTTTAGTCAATGGCTGGAACCCAAAGGAACCGTGTTAATGTGGAATGCGATGGGCAATGCAATGATTGTCCCCCGGAGAAACCAAATGTTATGGGAGCCGGAATGAAAAATCTTGTAGCCATTCTCACACAAATTTCTCAAGCTACGAATCATGCAGGACTTCCAAACGAGCAAAGTAAGGAGCAAAATTCTGTTTAATCCTTCATGAGGCAGCGTCCACCTTCTTTCAGCGGGTCTACTGACCCATTAGTTTCTAAACAATGGATTAGTACTACCGAAAAGATATTTTTAGTTCTTCAATGTTCTGAACATGATAAAGTCATCCTAGCGGTGTATCGTTTGGAAGGAGATTCTGATCAATGGTGGAATCTTATTAGGAATACGAGGAAAAGGGATGAAATTGACTCCATGGAATGGGACGAGTTCAAGAATTTATTTTTCAATAAGTACTTCCCTCATATTCACTGAACAAAGATGGAGAAAGAGTTTCTTGAACTGAAGAAAAAGGATGAGGAAAATGTTGGTACTTATGAAGCAAATTTTACAAGGCTTGCAAGGTACGCTTCTTGTATTATTATCCAACCTAAGAGTAAGATCGATCGATTCTTTAGTGGCTTAAAACCAAGTATTCGAAGGGCGTTAGCCATAAGGGACTTCAATAGCTACGAGGAAATCGTTCGATGTGCTCTCAAAGTCGAGATGGAGATTGGAGTAACCCATCAGTCATATGGGTTTGATAAGAAGAGGAAAATTTAATTCAAAGGAAAATCTAAAGAGCACACTAAAAAGAAGATGAGATTTCCCTTATGCTCAATGTGTTGAAAGAAACATGGAGGGAGTTGTCTTAAAGGGACAAGTAAATGTTTCAAATGTGGAAAGGAAGGTCATCGGGCATTTGAATGCCGCAATGATGGGAAGAAGATGTCTAATGATGAAAACAAAGGAAGGGATACACAGAATGACCCTACTACAATTCAATGTTTCAAGTGAAAGGAGGTGGGGCATTATGCCAATCAATGCCCAAATCCTAGGGTTGATGATGTTGGTCGACGTCAACAAACTCTAAAGGCTAAAGACAAAGGAAAGTCACATGAAATTTCTATCAGTGATGTGGAGTATGATAACGATGTGGGGAAAGGTATACATACCATCCACTCTAAAGTATCAAATGTTTTATTTGATTCTGGATCCACCCAATCCTTTATTTCGGAATAATTTTCTAAGGATATCACCGTATTACCTCAACAGTTAGATGTTGAGTTAGCTGTGACAACCCCTAATGGCACAACAATCACATCAAAAGTTTATAATTCTTCTCCGATTGATGTTTGTGGGAAAGTGCTTCCTGCAAATCATGTGATCCTTCCTATAGTTGAATTTGATGTGATTCTTGGAATGGATTGGCTTTCTCTACATGGAGCTCCTATCAATTGACAAATAAGGGAAGTCACATTTCATATTCCAGATCAATCTATGATCATCTATCGATGCAAGGATGAACATAACCTTCCAGTGTAAATTTCATCCATTTTATGCGTATTGATTCCACTAAATGAAGGTTATTTATCTCAAATGGTTGGTGAGAAAATCATGATTAAGAATATGCCCATTGTACGGGAGTTTGATGATGTCTTTCCGAAGGAATTACCGGGTCTTCCACCGAATCATGAAGTTGATTTTTCAATAGAAATCATACCAGATGCTTTGCCTATTTCAAAGACACCTTATAGAATGGCCCCAATTGAGTTGCAGGAATCGAAAAAGCAACTCCAAGAGAATCTTGATAAGGGGTTCATACGACCTAGTGCGTCACCTTGGGGAGCACCTGTTCTGTTTGTTAAGAAGAAAGATGGATCAATGAGACTCTGCATTGATTATCGAGAACGTAACAAGATCACTATCAAGAACAAATATCCTCTCCCGCGCATTGATGACCTATTTGACCAACTACGCAGAGCTCAATAATTTTCCAAGATTGATCTTCATTCAGGGTATCTTCAATTATGGGTCAAAAGGGAGTATATACCAAAGACAGCATTCTGTACAAGGTATGGACACTATGAATTTATATTGATGCCATTTGGTCTTACTAATGCCCCTGTTATCTTCATGGATCTAATGAATAGAGTCTTTAGAGACTATCTTGATCAATTTGTGGTAGTCTTTATATATGATATTCTTGTCTACTAAAAGAGAAAGGAAGAACATGAAGATCACTTGAGAATTATATTGAAGACCCTGAGAAAGGAGAATCTTTATGCCAAATTAATAAAGTGTTAATTTTTCCATCAAAAAGTTTCATTTTTGGGTCACATAATCTCAAAAGAGGGGATATCTGTGGATCCAGCAAAAATAGAGGTCATCGAAACATGGTCGAGACCAACAACAGTAACTGAGATCTGAAGTTTTCTTGTTTTTGCTGGATATTCTCGATGTTTTGTGAAATATTTTTCACGATTATCTAATCCACTCACCAAGTTGACTCGGAAAGGAGTTAAGTTTGTTTGGACGGAGGAATGTGAAGAGAAGTTCAAGGAGTTGAAAAGAAGGATATCCAGTGCACCTGTGCTCACACTGACTTGTAGCGGAGAATGGTTTGTGATCTACAGTGATTCATCCAAGAAGGGTTTGGGGTGTGTTCTTATGCAAAATGATATGGTGATAGCTTATGCCTCACGACAGTTGAAAATACATGAGCAAAATTACCCAACTCATGATTTGGAGTTAGCTACCGTAATCTTTGTATTAAATATTTGGAGGCATTACCTTTATGGTGAGTGGTGTGATATTTATACTGATCATAAAAGTTTAAAGTATATTTTCACACAAAAGTAGCTGAATATGCACCAAAGAAGATGGTTGGAGCTGATTAAGGATTACGACTGCTCAATTCATTACCACCCTAGGAATTAAAACAAGGTGGCAGATGCATTAAGTCGACAAGACCATGCCAGTTTATCCATGATGAGGATCACAAAAGATTCAATATTTATGGATTTACAATGGATGGATCATGGAATTATAATGAAAGGGGGAAAATTTTATCTTTCTCAAATGAATGTTCATCCATCTATACATGTGATGATAAAATAGGCACAGAAAGGAGATGTCGAGTTACAAAAGAAGGTGAGAAATATTCCTAAATTCAACCTTGATTGTGATGGGATAATAAAGTTCAGGAATCGGGTTTGTGTTCCTCCCATCCCCGAATTAAAGAAGGAGCTGCTGGATGAGGCTCATAGTTCACCATTCTCTATTCATCTTGGAAGCATGAAGATGTATAGGGACCTGAAAGAGTACTTCTAGTGGGATGGAATGAAAAGAGATGTTGCTGAATATGACTCTCGATGCTTGGTTTGTCAACAAGTTAAAGCTGAGAGACAGAAGTCTAAGGGGATGTTACAACCATTACCCATACCCAAATGGAAATGGAAAAACATCACTATGGACTTTGTCACAGGACTACCTAAAACGTCCAAAGGCAATAATGTTATCTGGGTCATAGTGGATCGTCTTACAAAGTCTGCAAACTTCATTACTGTTAGAGAGGATTTCTCTCTGGATCATCTTGCCAGGATATATGCAAAGGAAGTGGTAAGATTGAATTGAGTCCCACTTTCTATTATATCTGATCGGGATCCAAGTTTTACCTCGAATTCTGGCGAAGTCTTCAGCATACTCTGGATACAGAGTTGAGTTTCAGCACTACTTATCATCCTCAGACAGACGGTCAGTCTGAGAGAACATTTCAAACTCTAGAAGATATGTTTAGAGCTTTCTCTATGGATTTCAAAGGTGGTTGGGATCAACACCTACCTTTGGTGGAATTTTCTTATAATAATAGCTTTCACTATAGTATTCAGATGGCTCCTTGTGAAGCTCTCTATGGAAAGGAATGTAGGACTCCAACTTGCTGGGATGAAGTTAGGGAAAGAAAGCTATTAGGACCCGATCTTGATGATGAAATGGCAGAAAAGGTCAGATCTATTCAACAACACATATGAGCAGCTCAGAGTCGATAGAAAAGTTATGCCAACAACCGAAGAAAAGACCTAGAGTTTGAAGTAGGTGATAAAGTGTTCTTACGAATATCTCCCTGAAGGAGGGTCATGAGATTTGGAAATAAGGGGAAGTTGAGCCCTAGATATATCGGTCCTTTCGAAATACTAGATCGTGTTGGGAAGGTAGCTTACCGATTGGCGCTTCCACCGAATCTCTCTCAAGTTCACGATGTGTTCCATGTATCACTCCTGAGAAAGTACATACCTGATCCTTCACATGTACTCAGCTCAGAAGTTGTACTGCAGGAGCAGGATCATTCTTATGAAGAACAGCCGATAGAGATTCTGGATCATAGCGAAAATGTCCTACGAAACAAGACCACTCGATTGGTGAATGTTTTATGGAGGAACCACCAATTAGAAGAATCAACATGGGAGCTGGAGTATATAATGAGGGAGAGGTATCCTCATCTGTTTGTTACAAAGTGACGGATTTCGAGGGTGAAATTCATTTTAAGGGGGGTATAATGTAACACCCGAGACATTTATGTTATATAAATCCTCAAAGGAATCTTTTTTTACACACAACACTTGCTTGGCTTTCTTTACACGAAATCATGACCTTCCTCGATAGCTTGCATCCTACGCAATACCGAGTTTCACTAAACAATGATATGCTAATAAAATATTATTAAAACTAGCCATTATGAATAGTAATAACTACTTTTTGAAATTTTATAAATTTTATTTTTCAAAATGGACTTCATTTTTGGATTTGGAATATCGAAACTATCCTAGGGTGAAATTTTGGTATTTTTTGGAAAACTTTAAATTTTTGATGAATAGTGAAACCACTAAGTGGTAGTTAAAAAAAATTAATTTTTCATAAAACATAATTTTACTGCTTCTGTGAGTGTAATTTAAAAACTCCTAGAGACACGGTTGATGTCAGTAAGTAAGATGTGGTTCAATGAGATGAAAATAATTTTTGGTGAATAGTAAATTTTTTTCTTTTATTTACCACGGTTAAAAGTAAATAGGGTAATTAAGGGTAAAAATGATATTATTATTACCCTAACACATGTCCTAATTCTATTGGATAAGTCTAATTAGACCAAAAAGAAACTTATTAATAAAATATGACCATTTAGGCCCACTTGGATTAGATTAGGACATTTATTATTAATTTATTTAAAGAAGGGTTAAAATAGTTAAAATCAAAGTTTAATAAGTAAATAATTTTTAATATAAGGTTATATATAAAATAATTCGACTATAAATATTCAATAGAAATCTAAAAATATTTCCTACATAATGGTATTTTATTTGTAATTTTTAGATATTAGATAATTTAATTTAATTATGACACAAAGATGATGTAGTAATTATCATATTAATGAAATATTGAAATAATTGATTTTATAAATACCCAAATAAATGTAATTTGAGACTTTTTATGAATTACACTAATTTTATAGGTTAATATGACATGTTATTATTGATTTAATTAACTTTGTTCGAAATAATCATTCTGTTATGAGTTTCACAAAAATCAATTACTAAATAATGTCAAAATTGACATAAAATAGTTTTTAAAACAAATATTATATTATTAATTGTTATTTTATCCCTAAAAATCTAAGGTTCGGCCACATGACTTAGATAAGGTTATATATATTAATAATAAACAACTTGGGGTTCTTTTCTATTGTTATAGTAAGTTTATTAACCTTATAGTGTAAGAACACAAGAAGACACGGTAAAAGTAAAATTATTTAACTTAAAGTTAAATCTAAACGATAAGGTCAAAATAGTAACATAAACTTGTCTAAATTCTATTGGATGAGAGTATTGAGATGCATCCCCAACTTATCTTCGAAATAAAACAATTTGGAGCAGTTTAAAACCGAATTTGTCATTATAATAAAATAATATTTTTAGTTATTCCAAAGGTGCCCCTCTCCTCCCTTATAAAAGGGCACCTCTCCCTCTATTCCTCACACCACATTGAGCCTTCAAGCTCGGCCAAACCCTGCCACTTTCTCCTCTCCACTTCCCTAGAGACATACTAGAGGTCTTGGTCTTCTTCAAAGACCAATTTTAGTGCCTTAAATTGAGGTCTCAAAGAAGCACTTCAAAGAAGAGGTAATGTTCGTTACCGATTATTTCATCTTTATTTCTTCTTACACTTATTCTTCATTAGTTGTTTCATTATGAAGTAATAACATCAGTATCACTCATATACTGATATGTTATTATAATTATGAAACAACCCTATTTCACCATCTATCCATCCTACGGAAAATGAAATCACAGCGCGTGTGTACGTACGGAATACCGTCTCCACGCCGTGGTGTAATCTACTTTCCACCACCACCTTAATTGGATAGGTATAATGGTGTAAATAATGACTATATATTATTATTGTAAAGTGATATTGATTCTGATATAGTATACATACACTCCAATACAATTTCATGATCATGGGAACGATAGCATCGCTCGTGTGTACGTACGGAATATTGTCTCCACGATGTGATACGACTCGTTCTACATGATCTTCATTGCATATTGATTATATAAATGAATTGAATGAATGAATTAATATGATATATATTACACTAATAACATTCTGGAAATGAGGTATCTATAACCTAATGAGAAGAATAAGAATTTATTCGACAAAACACGCAATAAAACAAAAAGTAATAAACACCCGAATAACAAGTTGTAATGAAATATTACTAATAAGAAGCTAAGAATATGACCATATATGATATCATAACAATAATTCTGATTCTGGAATATGTAAATAACATTATTTAAATCATTATACAGGAGGTTCTGACACTTATGAGGCAAATCGGACCTAAGGTAAGGGAAAATATCATAATCTCATTTTTATCCGAGATTGTTTATACTTTGGTATGTACTGCGGTGTAGTTTATCATCCACATCCATGTTTCCTAAATATGAAATATTATTTCAATCCACCTACAATTTTTTAAATACAATTTTACCCTTCGGTGAGTTTTTAGTAAAGGATATGAAAGGAATCTTTTGTCGTTTATTGTACGAGGTGCTTTTTGACTTTTCCGACAAAAGTACGAATAATGTTTTTTTAACTTATACGGCATGAATGGATTTTTAAAACATAATTTCCAAGAATCTTACTTTACATGTTTTCAAGTTTATTTTTAATCAACATTTTTTAGTTCATAATTATATGACATGTTAAGAAAGGAAAAGTGTTTTTGAAGCTGAAAGGATATTTTCCTCAAGAATGGAGGTCAAGTGTTTTATCAAAATTATTTTCCATATAAGATAATAAAGGGTTCTGTTTTTATCCCTATTATTACATTGATTTGATTATGTTGTGATGGAATTATATTTTTATGAATTCCTTTATCTTATATGAATTGTTTTATGATGTCCCGATGTTTAAGATTCCCATTTTATTTACATGGGTTATGCTATGATGTATGGTTTTCTGAATTTGTGGCACACATAAGAATGGTATAATTATGAGATGGGTGGGACCCATATCTCCCTCCAATGCATTGGGTAAATATTTTATATCTTATGAGATAGACATGGCTTGAACGGCAGGTTAAACCGGTTCAGTGAAACAGGATTGAAATGAGGAGTGAACTCGGTTCAGAAGTGGACTTTGTCCACTAAGATAGTCATGGAAATGAGTCTTGACTAACAAGAAATGATTCTCAATGATTATGTGTGTATGCCACAAAGTTTCATGTTTTAAGTTATGATTATTGGGATTACATTTCACTACAATGATTTATCCCATGTTATGAAATTATTATCTCTTTTGCAGGTTAAGATTTCCAAAAGTTATGTGCTTATGTATATGATGTGATTGATATTTCTTTTGTTTACTCTTACTGATCATTTGAGTTCACCCTTTTGTATGTTTTATTTTCCCCAGGTCAGGAAGAAGGTTATTAAGTAGAATATTCCAAAAAGGGACTCTATATATGATGAAATAAATGGGAGGCAAAGTAGATACTTTATGAACCAGTTTTTTATGCTTTCTTGTTTCTAAAGACACTATACCTATACGGTACATTCATGGTTTTGTTATATGTTATAATAAGTGTGATTCAATTTTGAAGTAATAACAATGTATGTAATATATGGGTCGTTATAGAGATGGGGTATAGAAAACACTAGAAATAAAAGAAAAGAAAAGTAAAATAAAAATTAAACTAACTTAAAAAAAAATAATATTTATAATCATAATAAAAAAAATATTATTAGTTTAATAAAAACTAAATTCTTAACCATAAAATTATAGGATAAATTATATATATGATAACATTGATATTAGTAATATTAATAATAATAATACTCAATAATAATAATAATATCCTCAAATAATTATAATATTGTTATCATTAAAAAAATTCATTAAATTTTTATCACACATTCCATATTTTATTTTATTTTTATTTTATGAATATTTTATTGTTATTTCTCTATTATTAGCTCATTATTTTTAATTAATTGAACATCGGGTATGCCATGCTGTGAACTGGACGAAGTTGTGCGGTGAACCTGGAAAGGTTGCACGGCTTCAACCACAGTGCGCTGAATGCAATCAAGGCCAAAACATGCATTTTTAAATGAGGAATCAAAATTTTAAGTCGAGATTCAACCAGAAATACCTGATTCCCCATAAAATTAATAAAATAAATAATTTAAAAATGGCAGGTGTGAAAATTCTCCCAACCATAGCGCTTTCCATCCTCAAAAAGCCACAACCAAAGCTAAAACTCCAATGCAGAAATCAATACACCCTTAATGTTCAAAGAGGATCCTTGCAAAAATCTAGGATGAAGAGGTAAACACACTATGCTTAGAGAAAGTTACTTACATGAAAACCACATGAAACACATAACAAGACTTTCCGCTATGTGTCACCCTCCCAAAAGGGCTAGAACATCGTCAGTTTTTTGATCAAGGAAAGGAACTATCGCACCCCCAGAAGTTAACTTCACAAACCAAAACACCTCAAGGACCATTAAACAAAGATCAAATCTTTTGAATGGAATGAAAAAACAAGATCATGCGCGTTCAGGGAACACTATGATCACCTACCACCAAGCTATCATTAGCAAAATAACCAAAAGGCTAACATATGGAATGCCCGAAGGGGCTCCCCGCCATTAGAAACCTACCAATGCCCGAGATTTGACTGGAACACCAACACGAAGAAGACTGAGCGGACTCTACACCATTATGAAAAATTCCAACACAGATTCATTCTAAAGATATTTGTGTGAGACCCATTGTGGGTCTCCCCATCATTAGAACTGAAAGAAGGTAAGAAACCTTAAAAATTTCTTGAAAGTGACCAAACACCCCACCACAAGGGGCGGGGAGGGAAGGGCCCAACTACCTGGGCTTCAAAATCACAACCCAAGACAAACCATCTTCTCCACATTGCTGGATAAACACTATTCACATTTGAGACCGATTTATCCAAAAAACCACATAAGGACCACTAAAAGAGATTAAATATGGTGGGATGCAGCCCCCAAGACATTAAGGTAACGAGACGACCACGCCTCCTAATAGTCACAAGAAACCCCATGCACCAAAATAGGTCATTCGGAATGGAACAACCACAGAAAAAAATTTAAACCACCTTCACCTTAATTACAAATGGCAGAATTAAGGTTGGGGCCCCATACACTAATGGGGTTCCTGAACATGCACCATATTTACTCCAAGGCCTATTGATAGAACCCTGATGTTCGATGAATCTCTTACCTCGCAGTCAGGAATTGACGACATCTAAATAGAGCTCCTCCTTTCCTAGTGCCACATGTTACCATACAACAACTAAGACGACACCATCAGACACAACACACCCAGATGTCCAACTACTCCCTTGCATCCCATCCACCAAAACAGGGATTTAGATTATGCACATGCATCACCTATTAACTATAACCAAGAAACAAAAGAATGAATATGCACAATAAACACTCCCCTTTGAACAAAAAAATTAGAACTCCCTGAGAGGACACAGTATTATGAAAACAGGGATTCTCGAAGGATTCTAAAAAATCCCCCTTTATCTTCAAAGACTAATAACTCCAAAAGATGTCACCAAACATGATCCTTGTGGACGATGAAATCACTACAAGAATTTTAGTACATCGGTCCACACTGATAAATGTGAACCGCCTTTATCCTTCCCTGTTGGAATTCCTTTCACTGCTTTTAGGGGGACCTTCAGACACAATATTGTCAAACATCATACTCGACGACTCAGACAATTCAAAGAAACCAAAACTCCCTTCAACTCCTCTCACATCTGTGATCCCGCTTAGAAAGGATCCTCTTAACAGAAAAGGAAAAAAGTATATACATAGCACTATCACTAAAAAGGGAGAGTCCTTACTTTAATCAACTGTAGGGCCGACCAACGATGAATTTCCCATGGATGCACTTCAATCGCATGTTAATACTTTATGGGGGATTGCACTAGTAAATAAATAAGACCATGGAACCAATAAAACTGGTCCAATGGCCAAAGAATACCACAAGAGAACACTAAACATGTAAGGAAAACCACTAAAATGGATTCCCAAATAACTTTTTAAAAGAAACCACTAACCACAGAATTTCAGAAAAACATACCTATAAGAATTCAAACTCAAGAAACAAATAATACAAAAGGGATTCTCATCTTGAAACACATCACCTAAAAAATTCCCAAATTACAAGGACACACCACACAATCACTGGTTACTAGAACACCAAACATTCATTTAACAAATCTTTTTGATATTAAATGAAGGCAATGCATTGCAGAAACACCAATGGAGTCCCACGGGCCACACACCTGCATGTTCTCATGTCATACTGGCACCCACCTCATGTCTATCCAAGAACACATCCACTTGTACCAGTAACCATTTCTCTTTCCATATATTCCCATGCATGTGGTTTCCTAGGAGAGTACTATGGATCAAAACCAGAACATTCCAATTTTTTCAAAATCAAAACATTCAACCCACACTTTTCAAACCTTACAAATAATTTTCTTTTTATAGATATTCATTTAAAAACATTTTCCAAGACCAAATAATCTTCACTCCAAAACAAGATTTCCACACTTCCAAAACAAAGAGATAAGAAATGATGCAAGTGGAAACTAGTGGCAGCGGGTGACTGGGACATATGGTTGGTGGCCAAATGCCAATCATGCAACCATCATAGAGAGTATTCTAGGACAATTTCCCCAACACCACATAGATTTCTAGATACTACGAACTCACAGGGACCACAGAATCTAATCCCTGTTCATTTCCCCTAAAGAAGATTAACCACAAGGACTAAAGTCTCAGACAAACCTCAACTAACATTGGTAACTCAAGTCCCTCCACAAGGTTTGTTGGCCATGCACCATTCTCATAGCTACAACAACACGTTTTGACACCCTTAAATTTGTTCTACCCAAACTCTATCCCAAAGGAACATGACCCAAGTGAGAAAACCTCCATCGAATACCATTTTGTCAGGAACTAGGCCAGGTCACCATCCGACCTGGCGCCCGACCCAGTCCGTGACAAGGATTGAGGGGCGTTCCTGATCCCCATGGGCTAGAAAAAGTGCTCAGGTATCAAAATTAAATGATTGGGAAATGTTTACATGAAATAATATACATAAAAAAATCAATGAATAAACAAATAGAAGTTCGAAAAACTGAAAGAAAAAATCCCTTACGATTAGACCAAATTTAAAGTTTACAACCCAACCCAAAACTCAAAGTAGACTTCAATGAAGAGGAAAGTGAAACATCTACCCAAACCATCATGAAACATGAGGAGACACATCTTCAAGCTTCCAATACCGACCTTTATGAGAAGACAATCAACAACCCAAAACACCATCGTCGAACATGATGTCTCGACCTAAATACACAAGGAACAAAATTACATACACCCAAAGGTTTATGCTGGGTGTGATCCAAGATCGCAGTAGTATGTCACTGAATGAAAAGATTCCACGCATGAATATTAAATTATAAATATGTTTTTTATTTAAATAAATTAAGAAGAATTAAATTATTGAACTGTTCTTTTTAAAGAAAACAATTTTGAAAGAAATTTGTTTTAATGAAAACAATTTTTAAAGAAACCAACATAAATTAAAACAAACATGCACACTAACATTTAATGTAACCCATGTTCCACACTACTGATAAAAAAGTAGACAAGGATCACCAAATATGGAAGATGCCTTTTTGGTGTTAGTTATCGTGGGCCCCTAGAGCTTTGTGTCTCGTTGAAACGTGGCTTAGAAGCCATAACCCTTAACAAATGTGGATTAGAAACCCCGATCCTCAGAAAATGCGTCATAGAAACCATGACCCTCAAAAAATGTTGCTTAGAAAACATGAACCTTAGTCATTAATATGTTTGGTTAGTGTTTTATTCGTTGATCCTGTTATGCGAAATAGGGCCAAATATACCCTCAGATCACTAGCCCACTAGTCTAGTCTATCTTCCTAGCTACCCGGGCTTCCCGCTTTTTGGTCAAACAAGTTTCAAATTAATGTCACATATCACATTCAGAAAACAAAAAAAATGAGGCTCTATCCATACCCAATAACACACCTTCACACTCACATATTCCACTTTGAAATAGCACGCACACCAAAAACCATTTGAAACTCAATCTGCATCATTTACAAAATCAAATTCAGCAACCATATAATTAAAAAGAAACCATTTCATGATTAAGAAAACCACTATAAAATTTATTAAATAACTCATTTTCATTTTTAATTCCCTTTAAAATTTCATCTTGAACTTTCCACATAAGGCATAAAACACTTTTGGAAACCCCCAAATAAGGAATATAAAAAACCTGACCATTTTCCTTTAGAAAATTCACCTCATCATATATGTATGTAAAATATATCAAAAATATAATTTTTCACCACACAATCAAACCAAAATACATTCTTAATCACAAAAGCAATCCAAACCAACACTACACATGTCAAAATCACCATTTACACACCCAAAACGTATTTCAACACCATATTCCCTCAAAACGAATTTCCAAAGTGTGACATGCTCCATATAAAGATTTTGGAAAAAAAATTAATCCATTTATAGCAAAAAATTTCACCGTTCATGAAACTCATCAAACCATATATAATTTTTTTAAGATAGTTAAAAAAGAAATCACTTAGCTTTACCCACTAAACCCACACAAAACCACCACTTATGAACAAACACGCACAACTCCATGTCAAAATTACAGTTCATGCCACTTGCATATATTAACAACCAAATGAAAAATTTATTTAAATGATAAAAAATGACTAAATATATCTTTCTAGAAAAAACACCCCATACCATATGAGCACACTACTAAACAAATCCGACACGTGATAAACTTAAACAAAATAAAATTTTCACCAAAAAAATAAATTAAAGGACATGAAAAATTAATTAAACAAGAATGTATATTAATTACCTAATATTTAAACAAAGAAACCACCAAGCGGTGTGTAGAAACTTCGTGAAAAAATTTGAAAACTTCCACTACATGAAACATGCACCGTAAGATAAAATAAATGGACTATACAACAAGAATTAGAACACAAAGGAGATTAAAAAATTAACCCTAAATAAACCCCATACATGTTAAATGGAAAAAAGCTCAATGGAAGAATAAAAAGGAACTTAACTGGATAGGGGGTGTCACCAGAGACACGTCGTGCTGAAACTCTGGATGGAAAAGAGGGGAAACATATGTTCGGGTGAGGCAGTGGGAATTGTGGTTCGGGGAGAGGCAACAAGATGGCCTGCCGATGGTGGGAGGGATGTGAGGCAGTGCCCAAGTGGTTCACCGGAGCTGCTCACGAGGAGGAGGAGGAGGGAAAACCGGCTTTATAGGGAGGAGCGTTGGGCTTGTTTAATCGCGTAGGTAAAGAGGGCGGACAAAAGTGTTGACTAGCCAGAATGTGGGGAACGATGGGGCCGACCAGTCGGGATAAAGGCGGCGTGACAAGAGAGACAGAGGGAGATGGCGGTGTGCCGAGAGGATGACGAGTGGTGGGTTGGGGAGCGATAGACCAGATGATTCTAGGGGGTGTCCCACATTGTGGGGGAATAAAGGGAGAGATGGGAGGGATAGATGAGGTATAGAAAACCCTAGAAATAAAATAAAATAAAAATAAAATAAAAATAAAGCTAACTTAAAATAATCATAATATTTATAATGACAATAACAACATTTTTATTAGTTTAATAAAAAAGTAAATTTTTAAACCTAAAATTATAGGATTAATAATATTGATGATAACATTAATATTAGTAGTAATAATAATAGTAACACTCAATAATAATAATAATATCCTTAAATAAAATTAATATTATTGCCATTAAAATAATTCAATAAATTTTTATCACAATTTCCTTATTTTATTTTATTTTTATTTTATCATTATATTAATTTTGTTTCTCTATTATTAGATCATTCTTTTTAATTTATAGAACATCAGGCAGACCATGCGGTGAACCAGATTAAGATGTACGGTGACCTGGTTGGGGTCGTGCGACTTTGACTACGTTGCACTGAACTCTGTCAAGGCCAAAACATGCATTTTTAAATGATGAGTCAAAAGTTTAAGTCATTATTCAACCCAAAATACCTAATGACCTGTAAAAATAATAAAATAAATAATTTTAAAAAGGAGGTTGTGACAATTCTCCCCAACATAGTGCTTTCTATCCTCAGAAGTCCACAACTAAGGCTGAACCTCTAAAGCCGCAAATGATACCCCCTTAAGGTTCAAAGAGGATCCATATGAAAAGTATGTTAGAAGAGGCAAACACACCATGATAAGAGAAAGTGACATACATTAAAACCTCATGAAACCTCTAACAATACTTTCTGCTAAGTGTCACCCACCCCAAAGAGCTAGAAAACCTCCGGTTGATTGATCAAGGAAACGAACTCTTGCACCCCTGGAAGCTAACATTACATACGAAAACACCTCAAGAACCATTAAATAAAGATTACCTTATTTTACTAGAATGAACAAACAAGACCAAGCACATCCAAAGAACACTCTAATCACCTACCACCAAGCCATCTTTAGGAACAGAACCAAAAGGACAACATGGGGAAACCCAAAAGGGGCTCCCCACCATTAGAAACTTACCAACACCTGAGACAAGACTGGAACACCGACATGAGGAGGCCTGAAAAGACTCTCCCCCATTAGAAAAAGGCCAACATAGATTCTTTCTAGAGACATTTTTGCGAGACCCACTATGGGTCTCCCCACCATTAGAACTGACAGAAGATAAAATAATTTAAAAATTTCCCGATAGGGACCAAAAACTCCAACACAAGGGGCGGTGTGGTCAGGGCCCTACTACTGTGGAATCAAAATCATAACCCAAGACAAACCAACATCTCTACAACCCTGGATGATCACTATTCAAATTTTAGACTGATTTATCCAAATAGACCGTATAAGGACCACTAAAAGGGATTACATACAGTGGGACACAACCCCCAAGACATTAACATAACGAGATGACCTTGAAACCTCATAGTCACGAGAAATACCACGTAACCAAATGGGTCATTTGGAATAGAACAACCACACAAAAAATTTTAAACCGCCTTCACCTTCATTAATGAAAAGAGAATTATGGTTGGGGTCCCATACACTCCCGGGGTTTTTGACCATTCACTACATACACTCCAAGGCCTATTGCTAGAGCCCTGATGTTCGAAGTAACTCTTTCCTCATAGTCATGCATTGAAAACTCCCAAATGAAGCTCCTCCTTTACTAGTACCATAACCAACCATACTGAAACTAAGACAACACCATCAAACACAACACATTATTACATCCAACTACTCCTTCGCATCACATCCACCAAAAGAGGGGTTTATATGATGCACATGCATCATCTCTTCACATTAACGAAGGAAATTAACAATGAAATACACATGAAAAACACTCTCCTTTTAAAAAAAAAATTAGAACTCCCTAAGAGGACACACTCCTATGAAAATAGGGATTCCCAAAGGATTCTAAAAAATCCACCATTTCTCTTCAAATAGGAATCACACAACAAGGCATCACCGAACATGACCCTTGTAGCCGATGAAATCACGAAAACCCTTTCATGAAATCATTCAACACCGATAACTCTGAACTACCTTCACCCTTCCCCAATGGAATACTTTTCACCGTTTCTAGGGGGACATTCAAACTCAATAGCTTCAAACTTCATAATAGACAACTACAAAAACTCAAATTGAAAAAAAATCACTTCAACTCCCCTCAAATCTGTCATCCCACTATGAGAGGATCCTCTTAATAGAAAAGGAAAAGGGATATACTTAGCACTGTCACTAAAAAGGGAGAGTCCTTACTTTAATCAACTGGATGGCTGAACAACTGTGAATTTCCCATGGCCGCACTTCAATTGGATGTCAATGCTTTATGGGGGAGTGCACTAGTCAAGAAAGAAAACCATGGACCCAATCAGACCGGTCCAATGTCCAATACATACTTCAAGCATACACTAAACATGTAGGGTAAACCACTACAATGGATTCCCAGATCGCTTTTCAAAAGAATCCACTGACCACACACTTTCACACCAATATACCAATAAGAATTCAAACACGAGAATCAAATCAACCAAAAGGAATTCTCAGCTTGAAACGCCTCATATACAACATTCCCAAAATACAAGGACACACCACACAATCACTGGTTACAAGAACTCCAAAATTTCCTTTAACAAAACATTTTGATATTAATCGAAGCTGGTGGGTTGCACAAACACTAATGGTGTCCCATGGGCCTCACAACTGTATATTGTCGTGCCACACTGACAACCACCTCATGTCTATCCAAGAGATCATCCACTAATACCATTAACCATTTTTCTTTACATATATACTCATGCATGTGGATTCCTATGAGAACACCAAGGATCAAAACCAGCCCTTTCCATTTTTTTCAGAACAAAAACATTCAACTAACACTTTTCAAACCTCACACATCATTTTATTTTTAAAGAACTTCATTTCTAAACATTTTCCCTGACCAAATCATATGTACTCAAAAAAAATATTTTCATGTTTCAAACCAAAGGGACAAGAAATGATGTAAGAGGAAGCTAGTGTCAATGGGTGACTGGGACATATGGATGGCAGCCATACGCGAATCAAACCACCACTATTGAGAGTATTCTAGGATAGAATCCCCAGATCCACATTATTTTCTTGACCCTGTGAGATCACTGGGACCACTGACCCTGCCCCGTTTTCATTTACCCTAAACAATATTTACAATAAGGGCCAAAGACTCAGACAAACTTCAACATACCCTGGTAACTCGAGTCCCACCACGAGGTGTGCTAGTCAGGCACCTTGATCATAGCTAGAACATCATGTTCCGACACCCTTAAATTTGGTCTACCCTGACTCTATACCAAAGGAAAATGTCCTAAGAGAGAAAACCTCCCTATGAAACTATTATTTCATGAATTATGCTATGTTTCCATCCAACCCGGTGCCCGATATGGTCTGCAGAAAGGCCCAAGGGGTATTCCTGATCCCCACGAGCAGGTGCATGTTCACGGGTATCAAAATGAAATGATTGGGAACAGTTTACCCAAAACAAGAGACATAAAAAAACAAATAGTAAATAAATAGATGTTGGAAAAATAGCACCAAATAATCCCTTAAAATTAGACCATATATAAAGATTACAACCAAACCTATAACTCAAAGAAAAATACAATGAAGTGGAAACTGAAACATCTACCCAAACCTTCATGCAATGCGAGGAGACACATCCTCATGCTATGAACACCGACCTGCACAAGAAGGCCATCAACAACCCAAACCACCATCACTGTACATGATGTCTTGACCAAGAATACACAAGGATCAAAAAATACATACACCCATAGGTATATGTTGGGTTTGAGCCAAGAGCCCAGTAGGATTTCACTGATAGAAAATATTCCCTGCATAAATATTAAAAGAAAAGTATGTTTTCCAGTTAATTAAATAAAATGGAAATAAATTCCTGAAAATTTTATTTTAAAGAAAACATTTTTCAATGAAAGGTGTTTTAATGAAAACAATTTTTAAAGAAACCAACTTAAATTAAAACACACACTCACACTTACTTTTTTGGTAACCCAAGTGCCAAACTTGTGAGTGCATGATAGATAAGGAGCACCAAATATAGGAGAGGTCTCATGGGTGTTTTCTAGCATGGGTACCTAGATCTTCTTGTTTTAGTGAAACGTTGCTTATAAACCACTTCCCTTTGAAAACATGGCTTAGAATCTGAGACCATTAGAAAATGTGGTTTAGAAACCACAAACCTTAGAAAATGTGTCTTAGAAACCACAACCCATAGTCATTCGTATGTTTGGTTAGTGTTGCAATTGTCTATCCTTATATGTGAAATAGGACTGAAGCACCCTCAAATCACTAGCCTACTAGTCTAGTCTACCTTCGAAGTGACCCGGGCTTCCTGATTTGTGCTAAAACAAGTTTAAAATCCATGTCAAATATCACATTCATAGAAACAAAACAAAAAAGGTGTTTTCCATACCGAATACCACACCTTCACACACACATATTCCTCTTTGTAATAATACGCACACCAAAAATATTTTGAATCTCAATCAGCATCAATTACAAAATCCAATAAACCAACTGTATAATTTAAAGGAAACCATTTCAGAACTAATAAAATGACAAGATAATTTTTTAAACAACTCATTTTCATTTTGAAATCCCTTTAAGAGATTATCTTGCACTTTCCACATAAGTTGTAAAACAATTTCGAGAAACAACTTAATAAGGAATATACAAAACATACCAATTTTCCTTTATAAAATTCAACTCATTATATATGTATGTCAAACACTTCGAAAATATATTTTTGAACCACATAATCTGACCATAAGACATGCTTAAGCACACAAGTAATCCAAAACAACACTACACATGTCAAAATCACCATTTACACAACCAAATCATATTTCAACACCATACACAGTCAAAATGTATTTCAATAGTCGTACATGCTCTATATAAACATTTTGAAAAAACTCTTAATCCATTTATAGAACACTTTAACCCCAATCCTGAAACTCAATAAACCATAAATAAAAATTTATAAGACAGTTTAAAAAGAATCACTTAGATTTACCCACTCAACACACACAACACCTTTACTTGTGACTAAACACACACAACGCCATGTCCACAATGTAGTTCACACCCCTTTCACAGATTAAAAACCAAGTGCACAATTTATTTAAATGAAAACAATTGACTAAATATAAATTTCCCAAAAAAATGACCACATACCATATGGGAACCCTACTAAACAAATCCAATTCATGATCAACTTTAATAAAAACAAAATTTCACCAATAAAATAAATTAAAGGCCATGAAAAATTAATTAAACAATAACGTTAATTCATTAAATAATTTTTAAACATGGAACCACCTACTGGTGTGTAGAAACATTGAGAAACAATCTGAAAACATCCACTGCTCGCCAAACACACTGTAATGAAACTGAAATGGAACTTTAAAAAGAATTCAAACAAAACTGATATTAAAAAGTGACCCCTAAATGAACATCATACCAGCTGGAAGGAACAGAACTCAAAGGAATAATAACGATAAACATAACTGGAAGGGCGGGTGTCACCGGAAACATGTCGTGCTGGAAATATGATTGGAAAAGAGGGGAGAAGTAGGTATGGATGAGGTAGTAGGAAACATGGTTTGGGTTGAGGTAGCAGGGTGGTCCATGGGTGGTGTGAGGGAAGTGGGGTGGTGCATGACTGGTTTGCTGGAGATGCTCGCCGAGAGGAGGAGGGAATGATGACTGCAAGGGTATGAGGGTCTGAATTCGTTTTTTTGCATAGGGAAGGAGTCCGACAGATTGGGTTGGTTGGCTGAATTATGGGGCGCGACAGGGCTAAGTAATCAGGATGAAGGCGATGCGACGAGGGAGAGGGAGGAAGGAGATGGCGGTGATCCAAGAAGAAGATGAGGGGAGGGATGGAGAGTGATGGACCAGAGGGTTCCGGGGGTGTCTTTCTTTGTGGGGGAAGAATGGGAGATATAGGAGGGAGAGATGGGGTATAAGAAACCCTATAAATAAAATAAAATAAAATCAAAATTAAAATAAAAGTAACTTAAAATAATAATAATATTTATAATCATAATAACAAGAATATTATTAGTTTAATAAAAACAAAATTCTTAACCCTAAAATTATAGTATTAATCATATTTATGGTAACATTAATATTAGTAATAATAAAAATAATAATACTCAATAATAATAATAATATCATCAAATAATAATATTATTATTATCATTAAAACATTTCATTAAATTTTTGTCACACTTTCCTTATATTATATTATTTTTATTTTATCAAAATTTTAATTTTTTTACTTATTATTAGCACATTATTTTTAATTAATAGTCCATCGGGCATGCCATTTGGTGAACTGGGAGAAATTGTGCGGTGAATCGGGCGAGGCCGCATGACTTCAACCACAGTGTTGTAAATACTCGCAAGGACAAAACATGCATTTTTAAATGAGGACACAATATTTTAAGTCAGGATTCATCCCGAACTAACTGATGCCTCGTAAAATTAATAAAATAAATAATTTAAAAATGGTGGATTTGACACCATCCATTTGATAACGTTTTTATGGTGAGGGTTCATCAAGTCATTGTTTTTCTGTTGCATTCTTATTCATCCTATTCATCTGATCACCATTAGATAAAAAACTATCTTATATCTATCCAATCCATTTTACTTATTTTTTGATAATCCAGTACCTATTCATCTAGTGCTTCTACTCAATCCAATAAATTATATGCATTCATGTACATGCACATTCAATCAATTATTCCCTTGTTCATTCAAAAATTTACTACTTCCTTTGGTTATTTATCTCCATCTATTTACCCTTGCTCTATTTGATACCCCTTCTTCTAATGCTTCATCCAAAATGAGAATATATATCAAGATTTATTTTCAAAACATCCTTATGTCACTTCAATTATTCATTGTAAATTTGAACATTAATTACCCTATATCATTACAACTTTCCCAATGCATCAATGCCCCGTTATATTGGAAGTAGTTCTCTGAATTTTTAGGGTAAGGTGCATACTTCAAATTCATGCATTCTCCTAAATATTTGAGAAACCTTCTCAATAATATCATTATTTTAAAACCTTAAAACTTCATTAAAGATAAAATATAATCAATCTACCCTTTAAACTTAATTTTATTGAACTCTCTTTTAGATACATTTATCTTCTTCTAAATTTCAACGTGAATCAAAGCCTCACGACATTGTGATGTTTGATCAATAGGAACACGTCACATAGAAATTTTTGATGTGGTTCATCCAATCATTATTAATCTAATTTAACCAGGAGTGTGATAAATCAAAAAATTGGTTCCTCCTCTCATTTGATCAAATTAGCTTGTTCACATAAATATGATGTTATTGTGGACATTCCTTTGGTGGAATCCCATACTTTCTTTGGACTGAATGAACTTTTACATCTTGTTTCATCTGATAGAAAATGATATATTTCCTTGAAAAGTTTCATCTAAAAGACTATGTAAAAAAAATTAATAATAGTACATCCATTGGACACTATATCTGATGGATCTACTTGGAAACCTTTATCTAATGGCCTTGGTCTGACCAACTTCTACCAATGACTTAAGCTTGTTCTACTCTACCCAATCTTCATCACTAACTATTTTTTCCATTCATATTTTCAAACTTATTAGGGAAACTATTTAATGAAACATCATGATATTCATAACAAACATGCTTCTGAAAACATAAAGAACATGTTTGAGACATTAAGAACAACTTATTAACCATCAAAAGTGAACTCAAAGTATTAAAATAACTTTTATCTTTTAAAAAATCAATTATATTGATCTCTACAAAGGAAAGAAAGTTATTTATATGTTTATCAAAACATTAAGACTTAAACACTTTCTTCTTTATCCATTCAACCAAGAAATATCAACTTTGTTACCATCCTGGGATAATTCAACCAATTTTCTAGAAACATCTTCATTATAACTTCTTAAATATATTTACATTAATGAAATCATTTTATTTCATTGAAAACCTTTTAAAACCAATGGAATCCATTTAAAATAAATACTACTCATAGAAAACGTGGTATCTGAAGGACCCCGGGACACCCTGAGAGGGGAGGGGTGAATCAGGGTGACCACTTTTTCTTTTAATGTGTTGGATCTTGTTCCCACGTTGGTAGGAACTTGTTGAATCTGTATGATGATTATGATCAGAATGAAAACATTCACATGCATAGAGAAGACACAACCATTTTTACTTGGTTCACCACTAAGGGCTACGTCCAAGGAGCATACGCCGACAGGTTGCCGGACGTACCTAAATCCACTATGCTTCACTAGCTGCGGATACAAAAGTTCAGGTACAGACACTCTGTCCCAGGCACACTGCCTTTACAATTGTTCAGGGATAGCTCACTGCGTCCCTCGGGTCACTCCCGTTGACTCCCCCTGGATCACTGCCGTTGGTGAAGTCCCACTCATTTTATAGACGTGAAGGTCTCTTCAATAGATTTGCATTGAAGTCTTTGCATCTGCTCAGCATGAGACTCTGCTTGCATCGAATTCCGAAATAGATGCACTAAAACACACAGAACCACTGAACCGGATAACCAGAACGTGTAGACAAACCTGACTAACAATTGCGCGCAACACCAACCCTTTGCGCGCAAAACCTTCCTATTGCGCGCAAAAATTACTTTTCGCGCGGAAAAATATTTCGCGCAAAAATCCCCTTTTTCGCGCAACTCCGAATATTTCGCGCAAGCCCCTTTACGCTATCCTTTTTCGCGCATCAGACCTCAGATCTTCTCTAAGTCTTCCAACAACTTGAATGAAGGGGGTCACCTCATATTTATAGGCGACTGAGACCACTGCGCGCAAAAACCTCTTCGGCGCGGAAATCCTCTCATCTGGCGCGTAATATTTCGCCCAGCTCAAGTATTTCGCGCACAACCCTTATTTTCCGCACAGCCCATGCCTTTGCCATTTTTCACCAATCTGATTTCGAAACACTATTTGCGCGAAAAACCTTGATCCACTATTTCGCGCATCCCGCTGTTTTTCGCGCCTAACTTAAGTATTTCGCGCAGGCCTCTTATATTTCGCGCACCACTTCCTTTTTGCGCGAACCTCCTTTTGCAGACAATCCATGTCTTCATTTTCCGATTTTGAGGCCCAAAAAATTGGCAAACACTGAGAAACAGCGCCACCTTCAATACTGTTGTCTTCTTGAACTGTATGATCACTTCGCTGGAACACATTCGGAACTTCCACTGAGGATTGACAACAAACACAAACCATACACCAAAACATGCTTTGAAGAACCTGGTTCCAACAATCTCCCCCTTTGGGTTTGTTGGCAATCAGAATAAATTCAATAGATCTTCAACCATGAGCAAATCCAAAACGCAAGAATCAACTCAACCAACACTCTAAGTCTACGTGAGCAATGCTCGGTGTAGAAAACAAGAGAGAAAGATTGAATTGGGTCTTAGTGTTTTGAAATTCTCCATGACGTCCGATGTTATCCTTATTAAACTTCTCATCACAATCTGACACTTCTCATCACAGAAGAATTTCTTGCCTTGAATTTATTCCTTTCTCCCCCATTGACAATAAAACCAAAGACCGAAAAGTTTGTTCAACGTTCAGCTCAAGCCATACTCCCCCTGGATAGTATCTCCCCCATAAACCTACATCACAGCCATAAGCAGATAAAAACAGTTAAATCAAACGGGGAGAGGGGACTTCCGGAGCCTCCTTATGCAGTAGGAGGTGGTTGAACACCGAGGTTCAACCGATGCTTCTCGAACATAGCCGCGGACAATGGCTTGGTTAGGATATCATCCACTTCCTCATTAGTTCCGACATGATCCATTTTAATCACGCCTTGTTCAACCTTTTCTTTGATAAAATGATACCGTATTTCAATATGTTTTGTACGAGAATGATGAACCAGATTCTTCGTAAGATAAATTGCACTTTTGTTATCACAATAAATCACCATTGGTTGCTTCACCTTCTCACCAATATCTGTTAGCTGCTGCTTCATCCAAAGAAGTTGAGTGCATGCTTTTGTGGCGGAGATATATTCAGCTTCAGCAGTACTAAGAGAAGTACTTTCTTGTTTCTTGCTCAACCAGCCAACACATTTCTGCCCAATATAGAAAGCCCCACCACTAGTGGACTTTCTATCTACGACATCACCAGCCCAGTCAGCATCAGAAAATGCTGATAATTCACTGTCCCTGCCTGCAGTAAAAAATAACCCTAAGTTATGTGTACCTTGAATGTACCTCATGATTCTTTTTACTGCTGCCATATGTTCCTCCTTTGGATTACTCTGAAAGCGGGCCACAAGGCATGTTGCAAAGACAATATCTGGCCTTGTCGCTGTCAGGTACAGTAGGCTTCCAATGATCCTCCTGTACATGGTGGGATCAACAGAGTTCCCATCCTCATGCTTTCCAAGTTTAGTTCCAACAGCAATCGGAGTTGACATTGGTTTGGAGTCTTGCATATTGAACTTCTTCAGCAACTCTCTTACATATTTTTCCTGAGAAATGAAAGTGTATTCCTTCTTTTGAATCACTTGCAACCCCAAGAAATATGTGAGCTCCCCAATCATAGACATTTCAAATTCTGATTTCATGTGGTTGGCAAATTCATCCACTGATTTCTGTCTGCTGCCACCAAAAATGATATCATCAACGTAGACAAGAACCATGAACTGATCTTTTGGAGAATTCTTCACATAGAGATTGTGATCAACTCCTCCTCTTTTGAATTCCAACTTCTTGAGATATGAATCTAGCCGTGAGTACCACGCCCGTGGTGCCTGCTTCAAACCATATAGAGCTTTCTTTAGTTTGCAGACCTTTGTTTCATCGGTACCCAAGACAAAGCCCACTGGTTGTTCAATGTAGACTTCTTCTTCGAGTACACCATTCAAGAATGCTGTCTTGACATCCATTTGATATACTTTATATCCTCTTTGGAGTGCCATGGCAAGGAAAAGCCTGATTGACTCCAGTCTAGCCACTGGAGCAAAGGTTTCTTCAACATCAATGCCTTCAATCTGAGAGTATCCTTTACACACCAGTCGTGCCTTGTTTCTGATGACACTTCCATGCTCATCAAACTTATTTTTGAAGATCCATTTGGTACCAATCACATTGTGACCTTCGGGTCTCTGGACAAGATCCCATGTCTGATTCTTGTCAATTTGGTCTAATTCATCATTCATGGCTTTCACCCAAGATATATCTTGTGCAGATTCTTCGAATGAGGATTGCTCTACAACTGATAGAAATGAAGATTGCGTGGTATTCATCATCCTTCTAGTTTGAGTGGGTGCACTCCTATCCCCAATTATGTTGGATGGATCAATCTCAGCTCTTCGATTTCTCCTGCGAGGTTCAGTAGTATTCTCTTCAGCCATAGTTTCTTCTTCAGATTCTTCTTCTGAGTCAACATCACTATGTGATTGATGAGTGTTTTGAACAGCTTCCTCTATTTCTGCATTTGTAGTTTCTTCATGTTCACATTCTTCATGAATTTCTATCACATCAGCATATGACGTCCGTGAAGCATTTGTGGTTTTCTCTTCAATTATCTTAACATCATTGCTTTCCACAATCCTTCCCAAATGATTGTTGAAGCATTTGTAGGCTTTGCTGTTCATTGAGTAACCGAGAAAGATTCCTTCATCTGCGTTGTCACCATATTTCCCCTGATTTCCTTCTTTGTTTCTGATGAAGCACTTACTTCCAAAGACACGAAAGTATTTTAGAGAAGGCTTCCGTCCATGCCACAATTCATATAGTGTCTTCGTCTCACCCATATAAAGTCCTATTCGATTCTGAATGTACATTGCAGCTTGAACAGCCTCTTTCCAGTAATGTCGTGGAATACGACTCTCAATCAGCATAGTTTGTGCCATGTTGTTCACCTGTCGATTCCTTCGTTCAACAACTCCATTTTGTTGTGGAGTTCTCACAGCAGCTACCTCATGTTTTATCCCATGCTTCTCCAGATAATTTTCAAATTCAATGGACGTGTATTCTCCTCCATTGTCAGATCGCAACACTTTGATTGTTCGTCCAGTATCATTCTCGGCGATTCGCCGATATGTTTTCATGAAGTCAAGGACTTTTCTTTTCCTGTGAATTACCATCACACATGCCATTCTACTGTAATCATCAATGAAAAGGAAAAAGTACCTTTCTCCATGTGTTCCTACAACATTTATTGGACCACAAACATCTGTATGAATCAGATCAAGAAGGTGAGATGCCCTTTTCTTCTTTGGCCGATATGAACTGCAGACCAGCTTCCCACGAATACAAGCATCACACGATTTTTCACGCTCACGCTTCAGGTTGGGAATGTCCATGACAATTCTCAATTTTGATATTTTCTCCATGTCTTGTTGATTGATGTGTCCCAATCTCCGATGCCACAGATTGTTTTCTTCTTCAACAGTCATGTAACATACATTTTCTTCAATATCAACCTGATACAAGTTTCCTTCTGTTCTGCATCCCTTCATGAGAGAATTGCCAGTTTTTCCCTTGATAGTGCAGCCTTTCTGATTAAAAGTAACAACAAGTCCTGAGTCATAGAGTTGACTCACGCTGAGGAGATTATGACGTAGGCCATCTACGTAAAGGACTTCAGTCTTCTTTAGTTCTCCATTAGCTAATTTGGTACTTCCACTCCCTTTGATTTTCAGAGCCACATCATTACCAAATCTTACTGTACCATCAACATTCGTTATGATATTTGTTAGTAGGCCGGCATTACCTGTCATATGAGATGAACAACCGCTATCTAGAATCCAGGTACTGTTGTTCTTGGTAGCTTTGAGGGCTACCTCTGCAAGGTTTGATTTATCAATCTTCCTCCTTTCCTTCCATGAGACATTAGATTGAGTAAATAGAACTGATGGCCTTTCAACTATCTCTTCCGCAAACCCAGGTTCTTCATAGTCAAAGTCTTCTTTAAGAGGTGAGAACCTGTTTGAAATAGCAACATTGTCTTGCTGACGAGACTTGACATGTCTGGAACTTCTGTATGAGGTGTCAATGTCCCTTCTCTGCCTGCAATTAATGGCCTTATGACCAAAGTTAGAACAATGAAAACAATATCCATAGAAATTATTTCTTCTATAAGAATTAGGATATGAAATTGTTCTCCTTTGTTGAGCATCTATATCTTCTCCATTCAGATAGCTTCTTGCCTCTTCACAATAAGACATGGTATGGCCCAGATAGCCACAGAACTGACACTTCATGAGATGAAATGTCTTCTCACTTGAATTTCTCCTTATAGCTTCTTCCTTGGGAGAATAGTAAGACTGTCTGCCATTTTTGAAAGTTTGAGGATAATTTTCAGGTCTCCTTTTAGTTTGGATTTAGGGTTCCCTTTTCAGCACTCTAGGTAATATTTCAACATGTTCAACTTTCATCTTATCTTTGTTTTGGATCTTTTCACTTCCAGCAGTTGATGACTCAGCCTCACAGCCAATTCCACTCTTTCCCATGCAAGTGGGTCTTTGATCACTCAAGATTTTTCCAACCCCATCTGTACCACACTTGGCTCTTGCTAGTAATTCTGCATCTGAGAATCGTCCAAACTGTATTTTCTTCCTTGATTCTTTTGGAACTGATTCAGTCTCCAGTTTACTCCTTAGAGTAACTACTTCCTCCTCAAGACCCTCAGCAGTCTTGGATTTTTCATCCAGTCTGGATGTGAGGTCATTGATGACCTTTGCCTGCTCTTCAATTCTCAACTTCAGATCTACTACATCATCATTTCTTTCAATTATTTTAGATTGTACCTTCACAAATTCTTCCATTCATTCATTTTTAGCTTCTAGTTGATCAACATATTCAGTTGATTCTTCCACAATTGATTTCCACTTATTGCAGCTCTTACATTTTATCTTAAGCTTACTAACCGCATCCTTAAGTTGCATCTCAGGATCTACACAAGTTCTCAGTTGTTTTTCTCTTTTAGTATCTTCTAGCTTTTCAACAGTGGACATCATAGAAGCATGGTTCCCAGTTTTGAATTCTGGTTCTTCTTCATCACAGAATTCATTATCATCTTCTTCCTCTTCACAGACAAAACTATTCCTTTGCATTTTCTTACCATATTTGAAGTATCCCTTTTTGAAGAACCTTCTCTGAGGCTTCTTGAAGTTTTCATCCTCACTATCTTCATAATTGATCATTTTTAAACACTGAGAAGCAATGTGCCCAACTTTTCCACAACGGAAACACGCGAGAGGTAACTTCCCTTTGAATTTCCCTTTCCCCTTCTGGAACTTATTTGCAATGAGAGAAAGAATTTCTTTTTCTTCGTCATCTTCACCGCTACTATCCTTTGATATTTTCAGTTTATCCATGGCCTTGAATGCCATTTCCTTGCTCACCCGAGTCGTAGCATCTTCAGGTTTGACTCTCATTTCATATGCTACCAAACTGCTCAGTAGATCATCTAAAGAAAGTTTGGAAAGATCTCTTTCCTCAAGGGCTGACACCTTCGCATTATAAAGAGGTGGAAGTCTTATCAATATTTTCTTTACAATATCAATGTCTTTGATTTCTTCGCCTAGACCCCGAATAGCTCCAACCACTTCGGTAATTCGATTGAAGAAAGAGTCTGCATTCTCGTCTGGATGCATCTTCAGATCATCAAACCGATTGTGCAGCACTTGTAGTTTCGCCTCCTTCACTTTGCTATCACCTTCATAAATATTCTCAAGTTTATCCCACATGGATTTTGCTGAGGTGAAATTCATCACCTTTAGGTAGATCTGATCAGAAAGGGCTGCAGTGAGAGCATTCTGTGCTTTAGCATCTGCATCAAGAAGTTTCCTGTCTGTTTCAGTCATAGCCAGACCTGTTGGATCAGTGACATGTATTCCTTGCACAGTAGAAAAAAGAACTTCCATTCCAAGAGATCTTAGATGAGATCTCATTCTGTTCTTCCAGATCTGGAAATTGCTTCCATCGAAGTGAGGGACTCCCCTGACATTGACCACGTTTTCCATGACGAAGAAGGTCAGATTCAACACCAGCAACCTTTACCCTCTAATACCACTTGAAGGACCCCGGGACACCCTGAGAGGGGAGGGGTGAATCAGGGTGACCACTTTTTCTTTTAATGTGTTGGATCTTGTTCCCACGTTGGTAGGAACTTGTTGAATCTGTATGATGATTATGATCAGAATGAAAACATTCACATGCACAGAGAAGACACAGCCATTTTTACTTGGTTCACCACTAAGGGCTACTTCCAAGGAGCATACGCCGACAGGTTGCCGGACGTACCTAAATCCACTATGATTCACTAGCTGCGGATACAAAAGTTCAGGTACAGACACTCTGTCCCAGGCACACTGCCTTTACAATTGTTCAGGGATAGCTCACTGCATCCCGCGGGTCACTCTCGTTGACTCCCCCTGGCTCACTGCCGTTGGTGAAGTCCCACTCAGTTTATAGACGTGAAGGTCTCTTCAATAGATTTGCATTGAAGTCTTTTCCTCTGCTCAGCATGAGACTCTGCTTGAATCGAATTTCGAAATAGATGCACTAGAACGCACAGAACCACTGAACCGGATAACCAGAACGTGTAGACAAACCTGACTAACAATTGCGCGCAACACCAACCCTTTGCGCGCAAAACCTTCCTATTGCGCGCAAAAATTACTTTTCGCGTGGAAAAATATTTCGCGCAAAAATCCCCTTTTTCGCGCAACTGCGAATATTTCGCGCAAGCCCCTTTACGCTATCCTTTTTCGCGCATCAGACCTCAGATCTTCTCTAAGTCTTCCAACAACTTGAATGAAGGGGGTCACCTCATATTTATAGGCGACTGAGACCACTGTGCGCAAAAAACTCTTCGGCGCGGAAATCCTCTCATCTGGCGCGTAATATTTCGCCCAGCTCAAGTATTTCGCGCACAACCCTTATTTTCCGCGCAGCCCATGCCTTTGCCATTTTTCACCAATCTGATTTCGAAACACTATTTGCGCGAAAAACCTTGATCCACTATTTCGCGCATCCCGCTGTTTTTCGCGCCTAACTTAAGTATTTCGCACAGGCCTCTTATATTTCGCGCACCACTTCCTTTTTGTGTGAACCTCCTTTTGCAGACAATCCATGTCTTCATTTTCCGATTTTGAGGCCCAAAAAATTGGCAAACACTGGGAAACAGAGCCACCTTCAATACTGTTGTCTGCTTGAACTGTATGATCACTTTGCTGGAACATATTCGGAACTTCCACTGAGGATTGACAACAAACACAAACCATACACCAAAACATGCTTTGAAGAACCTGGTTCCAACAGTATCTTCAAAAATAAGTTTTTTTAGGCATTGAGTAGGAGGGACCATAGGGTTCATACCACAATGAGGATTACCAGGGAACCTATATTAAATGATCTAGTGAAGTTAGATATGGTAATTGTTAGTCAAGGGAAAACATCATTATTTTCTAAATAATTATTAAATAATATTTACTATAGATTATAGAGAAGTCTCAGTAGGAGGATAATGAATTACAAGGGAAGATAAAGATTTGAATAATGGGAAATTGATAGAATTCATATTTAAAGATGGAGTGTTGAAGTTTTTGAAGAGTTAATGCATCCATCCATACCAAAGAGGAAAAGGGATCTATTAGATGAGGCTTATAAGTAAAATTTCTCTATACACCATCATATAAAAAAGATATATAGGGATTTAATAAAATATTTTTGGTGGGATGGTATGAAGTGGGAAATTGAAGATTATGTGTCTATATGCTTATTTTTATAGCTAGTAAAATTTGATAGACAACATCCTAAGGCAATCATGCAACCTATTCATATAAAAATATGAAAATTAGACAATGTTACACTAGACTTTTTCAGTGGTATTCTGTAGACACATAGGAAGAATGATGTTATATGGGTCACTGTTGATCACCATACCAAGTCTACTCATTTCTTAATAATAATGGGATATAAAACATTTAATACCGTATTTTGGATCTATATTAATGACTTTGTGATAATTTATGTTGTTATTCTATCAATTGTATCTAATTTTTATGCCAAAATCACATCGAAATTATTGAACAATCATCAAATGTATCTCATAACTGAGATGCATTTAAGAATCACATATCATACCCAAACTAATGGACAATCTAAATGGAATATTCATACATTAAAAGTCACAAAGATATCATAAACTTTTGACTTTTAGGTTATATGGGATCATTATTTATCTTTTTTGGAATTTTTATAAAATAATAAATTCTATTGAAGAATCCAAATGGCACCATATGAAGTAGTGTAAAAGAATAGATTCTATACACTACATTTTTGTGAAGGAGTTGGAGAATGGAAACTAGTAGGCCCAAAAAATATCATGCAGACAACTATGAATGTATAATCTATTCACAATTATATCGAATCAGCTCCAAGAAAATAAAATATATATGATAATAATCAAAGGAAGGACTAACAATTTCATGTAGGGAATCATGTATTCTTAATGGTGTCTCCATGGAAGGGATTTATGAACATTGGGCCTTTTGAAATTTTATAGAGAATTGGAGGTGTGTCTTACCAATTGTTTATACCATCCAACCTCTCTAAAGTAGAAAAGTCTTCCATGTTTCATTATTGAGGATATACATGGTATATATGATGCATGTACTCACCTATGAAGGAATATTGTGAGAACTTTACTCGATTTACAATGAAGATCCTTTCCAGATCATTGACACTAAAGAGAAAGTTTTGTGGAATTAGGAAACTATGTAGGTGAAATTCCTTTAAAGGAATCACAAACTAGAAGAGGAAACATTGGATCTTGAAAGAAGTTAGAAGGAAGGATTACCCAAATTCATTTAAGATTTGAAATATATCATAAATTAGAGGATGAAATTATTTAGCAGGGAGAGAATGTAATACCCAGGATCCTACTATAGTATGTAAACACTATATACATAAATTATTGATTAATGCACATATTATTATTATTTTCATTAAAATATACATATTTCATGATTATATTTAAAAGAATAATTTATAAATTTTGGAATTTTAATTTGATAAAATGGATATCATTTTTTAGTTCATAAGGTTTAATTTATATGATGGTGATTTAGGGGTATTCTTCTAGAATAATTGATTTTTGAGTGAATAGTAAAAAATACCGCTTTTACAAATACAATCCTTTTTATGAAACTAGTTATGGAATAGTTATGAATTGAAAGTCTATAAAACTTTTTTATCAACTAAATATATATTTTACAAGTAAAATAAATCATTCCAAAATAATATGTCGGATTTAAAAACCATTGTTTGACATTTTAAAAGCTGAGTGATGTTTAATTCTAATAAAAGAACTATTTTCGACCCTTTTCATCAATTAAGAAATCAAAAGATTAAATTTAGTTTTATATTTATTTTAGAATCATAATAATCCCATTTATTTATTCATAAACTAACAATTATCATAAAAATCAATTCTATACATGATTTTTCATTGTGTTTTTCATACATAAATTAAAATTAATTTTGACCACATATAGAAATTGAATCTTGTGAAATGGTTTACATATATAGAATTTTAATAACTAATATTAGGTAATAATTTCATCTTACTGTTGGGTCATGAAGAATAGTTACAATAGTAAATGTTTATCACCACGGTTTAGGGTTAGATGGGGGGTGGGGGTAAACTAAGAGATAAGGTTTAAAATATCTCAAAAAGATATCAAATTTAAATTGGTTGAGTGTAATTTGACTTGAAATTATTCTATATTTAAAATTGGACTAAATTAGAACAACTTTTATGAGAATGTAATTTATTAATTTTTAAAAGTTTATAATATTTACAAGACTACCACTTCCCCCACTTACAAAAGGGAATATATTATTTTTAATTATACACACTACTTGAGCACCATAGAATGATCATGATATACCCAGATACACTCCCAAAACCATCATACATTACCTATAGGTTATTTTATTACAAAAATACCCCTATAAGAATCCTTAAGTTGTTTTTCAAAGGAGATTTCCCAATGAAGAGGTATATGTTCTTACTAAGCCCTTTCAAGTTTATCTCTTCTTCAAACTCATTAAAATCTATTATAACCATCCAAACATAATGAAATCAATACCTTTACTATATTTAAATGTTATTATGTTGATAAAATTACTAATTTCTACTTCCTTTCTACCTAATAGAAAATGAAAACATTACTCATGTGTATGCATGGACTACCGTCCCCATGAAGTGATATATTTTATATTCCATCACTGAATATCATGAAGGGATATGTAGATGGATTTAATGGATATATATGATATTTATGAAATAATTATTATTTTTATTATAAGATATTATCTACCTTCTTAGTCTCTTATCTATTGGAAAATGATAATGTCACTCGGGCATACGTGTGGACCACAACCACTATAAAGCATTGTGATTATTTTTTTATTTTCACATTAAAAGGATTTTTATAAGGATATATTTAATGAATAAATACTATATTTAAAATTTTATTATTATTTTATAATGTTAATCCTTTATCTACTTTGATTCCTTTTCATCCATTAGAAAAATGAAAACGTCGCTCATGTGTATATACGGACTACCATCTCCATGAAATGATGTATTTAATTTTTTTATAACCAAATTAAATGGATGGTTGTAGAATAATATTTAATATATAGACATTATAATTTTTCTATTATTATAGAGATGATGAAACCATGGAAAATTTACAAGGACTGGAACTGTAGAATCAAGCCATGCATAAGAAACAAAATAGTTAACACATACAAAATTAATTTTCACAAACAATTTGTGACTAAATGTGTAAAAATTAAGCTATGAATATATCATATATAAAAATATATACATAAATATGGATCTTATATTTAATAATAATAAATATAAATTTATTATGCTAGAGGTTAGAATGTGTTTGACTAATCGTAAATCCAGGGTAAGGATTTATGTCAAAATCTCTTTTTTATTAGGATTTTTTATGTTTCAACATACATTATATGAAATTTCATGTTATTTATCTCCTAAAACCAATTTATTTTATTATATTAAATATTTGTATTTTTTTATGTATTATTTCAATTTTACCTCTCTTTGGCACTCTAAAACACCGAAAGAATGTTTTTTTTAAAAAATAACATTTTTTCTCATTTTTGGTTGGTAATCTTTCTCTTCCATATTAATATTAATTATATTAATTTATGTATGTTATTTTCTATATTTTTTATTTTAATAAGTTCAATTTTCGTTTTTTTTTGATTTTTTATATGTTTTAAAAGGCATCATTTTAAGGTTTTTCATATCAGTCATTTCTGACTTTTTACAAAAGTGGAATTTTTTTTTAACATTTACCACATTAACAAATTTTTCAACTATAATAGACATTATTAATTATTAATATTCATCTATATGTTTCCTTATTTTTCAAAGAAAATTCCATTCCCATTATTCAAGTAATTTTTATTTTTAAAATGTTTTTAAAATAAAAATACATTTCATTTATTTTTGGAAGAAACCCTATAATATATTTATAATGTTTTTTTCTTTTATGTCAACTTCCTTTAATGATTCTTATGATTTATTTGGTATATAATATTATGATATTAGATAACTAAATTTTATAGTTGCATTTTGATTATGTTGTTATATTTATTGATTGGGAAAAATATAGACATTTTGTATGCTAGTTTTCAAATACAGATATTTATATTCATTATAGATTATATTATTTATTAATTATTTTCATATGATAAATCAATTAGAAACTAATAAGTGACGTGTGGGTCTAGATATTAGATAACCCCTTGATGCATCATTATATATCATGAGACAAACTAGCTTAGGAATTTGGTGTGTTCCACACCATCTTATTTATTATTTATTTGTACAAGCCCTTGATGGTAAGATTATAATGCCCAAAAGTATACATTCCATAATTATGAAACTAGTTATTGATATCCATATGACTATTTATGTTTCTATGTAATTCCGTGATATATTCCCCATTCATGATATTAGTTATATGTGATATTTGATTATCATTTATCTTTTTCATATTATTTATACCTTATTTATTCTATTATAGATTCTTCTATTCTCTATCCCTTACTCTTCATATGAGTTCACTAATTTATTTTTTTTCTTATCTCCAAGGTAACCCTAAGTTAATTTTGAATGATTTTTAGGGATATACAATAAGAAATAATAAAATTATCACTATAATTTACGTTTTACTATATGTTTTTGAATGTAATGTGATAATGATGTATGTATCTAGTATCTCAAACTAATAAAATATTTGATCTTGTTGGATCTGATTTCTTGTATATTGTGCCAATGTATTATTGTAAACTTTTGACTCTGAGTTACTCGATTTGGGGTTTTTAAACCTGGAAAGGGCCCCAATTCCTATCATCTACTTCCCCTCGTATAATACATGATAAAATGTATATTTTTCATTTTAGATATGTTTTCAATAAATAAATAGAGAATGTGGTCCATTTATCCATCTGAGAGTATTTGTGAGGTAAGATAGACATATTTTAGATTTAGCTCCGCTGGCCCGATGTCGAGGACCAGGTGTGAAAATAAAAATGATCCTGGGGCTAGTGCTCCCCTAGTGGAATTTTTTGATAGGTCATGGGTACCCTATATTCTATTCATATTAGGGTTCATTAATATCCCACATGGGGTGAATATCAGCTATATCTTCATGTGGTTGATACTCCCTTGGTGTTTATGAGGTAAGAACCCCCACACTAATTGTAGAGTTATATACTCCCTTGCATGATTAGGGTTTGGGTCTACTATCTACAGAGTCAATAATACCTCATATATTTTATCCTACTCGATGGGAATGGGTCCTCCACTACACTACCAGAGAAGTGATACAGGTTTAGTCATAACTTAGTGGTTTTGATATTAGGGGTTACTAGTCCCTTGACTGATAACCATCCCTATTCTAGGCATGAATTCCCTTATTGTAACATGAATAGAAACATAGTATTTGTGAGACCCTACACTGGGGTGGGTACCCCTTGATTGATATTTATCCTTCAACAAGGTGTGATCCCTCCACTAAAGTTTTTAATGGATTTAATTGATTTTTGGGAATCAGTTGTAGGGATGCCTAATTGGGGGTTCTATATCAGTGAAGGTGGAAAGAGAGGTGTGATTATCCAAAAAATTATTTGAGTACCTTAGTGAAGAGTGAGTTAACATCAATGTATTTTAATGTTAGTGTGGATGAAAGGAAAAAATGTCATATAATTTTATACTTGTGACTCCTCAAACAACCATGGGTTGCATTTGAGATGTGATATATGGATGACTATTCACTTTAGAATTAATGGGTTTTTTAATTCTATAATAACCCTTAGTTTCTCATTAGGTACAAGACTATATTGTTTATATATTAATATACTAGGACTTCTCTTTATCCTTGGGAATTCTAGTGGATGTATATATCTACACCCTTTCATAACTTCCTCCTACATACTCTCTGATGCTATGGGTTTTGAGTTCATAGTTTTCATATTTTTTATTTTTTTGATTTCAAGTAATACTATTGAGTATGTTTATACTCACCCTTGGACATTCCATGGGTCCATAGACCATGTGTCTATACAGATGGTCTACATGTCGAAGATGGTATTGTGAATGTGGAGTTAGTGTGGCATGTTCAAAAATAATTCTTGACAACCTTAGTTGATGCAGTGTTAGTGGAGTTTCAAAGTAATAGGAGGTGATACTAGCAGGAGATGTTCATTTTTGAAACCATCCAACTATGGGGACATGTTTATCTCAACTACATCTTTTGATTTTCCTTTTTGGCTATTGGGAATGTATCTTTCCCCCTTTTCATTTTGGTCTATATATTAATTATCTCTGTGGATATTCCTGACCATCTCACGCATGTGTTCTATAAATTCCAATGTTTCTATATCAAACTATATATATATTGTTTGATATTTTTATGCATTTAAGATATGTATTTTCTTAGGTTAATATTGGTTAATGTTGAGTTGAAAGAAAACTTTTAACACTTTCTGACCTTACTTTTGAAATAACAATCTACCCATTTAATCTTTTATTTTGAAAAATTTTATACTTCCTGAGTTTCTTAAGATTTTTTTATTAAATATAGATATTTTATGGAACATATATTATCACTTTTAATGGATGAAATATTCTTAATATATGAAAATGTATGTTGTACATTGGACGTAAAGTTGCAAAGTTCACCAAACTGTGGTTTATAAAATCATATAATAAAATTATATCAAAATCCATGAATTCTTTTTACCAAGAACACCAGACAGAATCTATAATGATGTAAAAATTTCTACAAAATATACATTTTTAAAACCCATCGGATGACTAACATCACACATTCTACCAGATAAATTCTTCTCAATCCACCATATTGAACATTCATACACTATAGCAGTACATATCAAAATGACTATCAGATAGAGACATTGTGCTAAAACCTTTGAGTTAAGAAGATGTATATCTAATTTTATTGCAACTTATCTTGAGAAATGTGAAATATTTCTGTTGGAAGAACATCTATAAATATAGTTTCAAGATATATGAGAAGAATATTTTTATAGCTCATGATTTATGTATTTTATAACCCTAACTATCTAAAGTGGTTTTGAATTGTTTGTAATAGATTGTTACATGAGAGAGATTCCTTGTAATCTCTTAGAGAGTAATTTTCATAAAGAATATTTTGTGAGGATATTATTATCAATTCATTATGAACTTTTATTTTTTAGTTACTATGTATGTCTAGTTTTATCAGGGGTTTTTGTGGTTAAGTAAGACAAAGGATATTCTGATCTTATGATTGAAGGTGCCCAAGGTAAGTGGAAACAGAATCAGTATATGTTCTCTATGATCAAGGAATTTTGTAACTAGGAAGGAAAAACCAATGATATGGTGAATATCATAGATACCTCAAGTCAGGGATATTTCCTTCCTTAACACTAATAATTAAACATTAGAATATTTTTTATAAAATTCATTTTATGTTTTCCTTACTTTATAACCTTTTTTTACAAATTTTTATATGTTTTTTATTTTTTTGTTCACTTATAAATAAAATTTATATAATTTTTATTATAATCCTTTTCTTACCCTGATTATAAATTTTTCGATAAGAAACTTCATGTGATAAAATTACATAATGTGGTTGGTAAAATTGTAGGTTTTATTTTTATTAACTAAAATTACCCCACCCCTCTTTTAGAATATTGTATACACATTCAATCATTAATTTGGTATCAGAGAAGGTTTTTACTTGCTATATACTATGTTATGCAAAATTTCATTTTTTTAGAAAAGAGTATTTTTATTCTACATATTAAAGGATTGTGAGAATTTAATTCCAAGGAGTACACTCATCTTTTATGGCGTTTTTTATGATTATTGGATGGATTTTAGAATGAATTTTTTTATCAATACTAGAGTACAAATGTTTTTCATTATGACAGCTAAATACAAAATTCCTAAAATGAAGTTACTACTTTTACAACAGAATAGAAAGTATAATATTCACTTTACTATCATTTCAAAATTACTTTTCTATGTTTTATGACTCAAAATATAAAAATTATATTTTTCTTGTAAAAAAACCAACAAAATAGATAAGAAATGTGAATTTAATTGTTTTGGAACTACTATTGTTGTTGAAACTAGATGTGTGATATTAAGAGTAGATTATAGATCTTTTGATTTTCTACGAGGAGAACCACTTTCCCAAATGAGTCAAATATTTATGTAAATTGTAAATAATCTACAATATCATAGAAATAAAGACTTAATAGATGAGTAGTTAGTTGATAAAATTATTAATATCATGCCAAATGAGTGGGAGTACAAGGGAACATATCATGATGATTCAAAAAATATTAAAAATCTAAGGCTAGATTATTTTATCGGAACTCCCATTCAATATGATGGTCCATTAAAAAGAGATGAAAAAATGATAAAAAGAATAATAGTTTAACAATTTATTCTATATCTACAACAATTAATAAATAAATATCAGCTGAGAAAACTTGTAATCCTTCTAAGAAGAATAAATTTTAGGTTGATACTGAAATTAGTTCTTCAAAAAAAATTGATAATGAACATTACCACCTTTATAAAAGGTTGAATAACATTATTTTCAAGAAATATTTTCACTATAATTATATTAAAAATCAAAATTATATATGTGATAAAAAAAATACACTTCTAAGATGATATGTTATGAATGTAAGAAACCATGTCATACTAGACTAGATTTTCCAAGTCTGAAAAATAAGGATAACCAGGACATAAATTTTATAAAGTTTTATAAGAATAAATTAATGAAAAGTTTGAACACTTAATACACATTGATTGTTATTGGTGGAGTTCATTTCAGATTAATAAATGACCACTTGAAACCTATATATTTGATGGTTGGAAAATTAAATCATTAGGGATGGTTTTTTTCTTATTATCTTTTCTAATGCGGCTATTAAATCTAGAGAATGGAGGTTTGACCTTGTGAACCTAATGACCACACTCTATAGGATTTAGGATTATGATCCTTGTTTTAATCCATTAAATGTGAAGAATCTGAATTCTCATATTTGGTTATGAATTCTTGATTTGGGATGGTTTTCCTAGAACCTGAAGATCTTATGGGGGATTTCCTTAGCTACTAGTTCTCCAATCAATAGGGATAATGATATAGAATAATAGATATATGGAAAAATTAATTTATTGCTTGTGGAGGTTTATTTATCATCCCCCCTTGATCAAAATAGTGGGGCTTTTGATTGATGTTAATAGGAATGATCAGACTATTGATTATGAAAAATTATTTATTTTTGTATAGTCTACCAAAATACTGGACATACAATTAATAGGTGTATAATAAGGATATTTTTTAACTCCTATGGATGAAGGGACACACAACTGATACGTAAAGGGGATATTTTTCCTAGGTTTCCATTATAAATTAAGATCATTTAGGATAGTTCACTAATTATGATATGTGAAAAGAAATAGTTTTGATCCTAGGATTTAGAGTCACAAGGGTGATACAAAGTTAAAGGGTAGCGAGAAAGGATTTGATGCTCATCTCTTGAAAAATGACATGATAAATTATGTGCATGAAGAAGAATATATGAAATGTCACATTACTTAGAAAATGTGGTTGATCATCCTAGTTTTGAAGATAAATTGGGATCCTAAAAATTCATTAATTTTAAGGGAACCAATAATAATTATCATTTTGATTTTTAATTTATAGGTGATTCATATATTTTTATGCTATGGAAGATCAAGAAAAACAGTTCCTACACTCTTCTTCCGTAAAAGTAAGGTAGTATCATGAGATGAGAACTATATCATCTGACCAACTCAGGAAGCCTAATACTATGTAGACTAATGTGTGTGTTAAGGTATCCAACTCACATTGGACTGTGTCTTTGGATTATTCTAATAGTTAGGTTAAATATTCAAATAATTCATCCTTATAATAAGTTGTGGTTATGTAGATATGTGTTATTGATGATCAAAAACCTAATAAATTTAATTCTTTTATGGTTGACCCATTGGATGGATCTCCCTACCATCCTATCACTGGTAAGGAGAATGTAGGTGAAGTCTCTATCACATATGAAGCTAGTAAAATTGTAACTATAGTGAAATATAAGAATTTTCTAAATAGAAAATATATGAAAAAATATTTTGACATAGTTGTTATGGGAATTCGGAAGGAAACACCTCAGATCCATAGGGAGATGGACATGGTAAAGCTGGATGCTTCGACTGACTTCATGGATGTCCAGGTATCCCTTGTTTTTATAATAAAGTATGATTAAATAGTGACTTTTGATGATGTTTAGAAGTAGTTGATAATGACTTTGGAGGTATAAAAATATCTATTTATCCTACTTATATAAGAGATAGTAATGTTGATGCTATTTTAAGTGAATCTAAAACCACATTAAATAAACACCACACACTAATTCTACTTGAAGTGAGTTATTAACAACTCAATATTCATGAAGAGGGAAAATATGTAACATTCAATACTTATATAATGAACATAGACTCCACTAGAAGTACCAATGTTCATAAGGTTCATACTCGAGGGGACGACTAATTGTCCAAGATTGGTGGCTCTAGGAATAGTACATTGATGACTCCAGTGCTCGGTGGGAATGGATAACCATAGGGTATATCTTCTACAATAGAAAGTCACACGGATGCTATGAATAAGAATCTATTCAGATTTAATGAAACTTTTAACAGATCTAGTTGCATGGATTATCCTTGAGGAATGTGACAAATATTGTGGGCATTTTTGGGTTAAAGAATAGGCCCCAATAATTATGATTGTAAAGGACCATGTTAAATAAAAAGGGGCTAAGTATGATAAAGATAGACCCTTAAAAGATGATTCACTCCATCTTCAACCATATGGTGATTACTATGTAGTTCCAAAATATAAATTTGAAATAAATTTAGTATCAATATGGAATAACATGGTGAGATCTCAAATTATTTATGACAACAAATAGAAACGCCTAAATCATGGAGGAGGTAACTGTTGGAGTTGGTTCCCTATAATGGAATTTATTAATGATTGATTACTTTTTTTTCATTGTCAATGAGGGTTCTTATCACATAATTTTTGTCCCCTTTCATGGCTCTAGTATGTTATAATTTCCAAATAATATGTGTCGCACTAAAGGGTGATAGAAGTTCCCCGATATAAAGAGAACATTGATGTTCCACAACAATATTCTTGAATATAGTCCCATTGATAGATGATATTTCATAATGGGACACATAAAATATAATTTATAAATGGTAGGACGCTCATAAGATATTGAGACACCTTATCATGTTGTTCTCCCATAGTAATCTCTAGGATAAAAGGTTATGATAATAGACCCATTAATAGGAAATCCAAATTTTCATGGGTCATTAGATGTTCATATATTTTGAAATTTGTATTTCTCCTTATAGTTTATGATTATCATTAATGAATATCAAGATTCACAGACATTGATGTATTGATGAAAATCTGAAAAAATATGCTCACAACGAGGTAGGATACTTTGGGCGCATCATAAGTGATATTTTAGTTGTAGATAACAAGAGAAATTATTTATCATTTTTATCCAATAATGAAAGTTAATATCTTGATCCCTTTGATGGGAATGAAACTACTTGCATAAATACATGGACATGGTGTTTGGTGGGAAAGATAATTTACAGAAAATCATAAAAATATACATCAAGAATATAGTTTGATGACACCAACATGCAACCAACATGATTAATGATATCATGATAAATGTATTATATTACATTATAATTATTTTTATTAGTTTGAATGTTGTTGCGACATTAACTTCTTTCTGTATGGGTTCCCTTAAATTTTTCTAGATGTTATCCATGTAATTTAGGTGGTTATGCCAAATTAAACTGAGTGATATGTCTTGAGGGTCACATACTATGTATATATGCAATCTTAGTTAAATTATAATATTGAATTTAAAATTTGAAACAAAATAATATTTATTCTGGTTTGGTTGATCACCGTAATTTAATAACAAGTTATTCGAAATAATGAGTGAGTTAAATAATAATAATAAATATTTATTATCAATTATGGTGAATATAATATTTTTTATATTTATCATGGAATAATGGAGTGATATTTATTTATTAAATATTCATTATTTGAACATTGGTAAACGTCGATGAGGGAAAGCATAACAAGCTTAATTGTCCGATTAGAAGTGAAATAAATGATATTTGTTTATATATATATTCTTAAAGGTATTTCACATTTCATGTGATTAATATAATTAATAGTATTATTAGTGTTCATGGGGTCAATTAAGAATATTAAATTTGGAAATAGGATTTTATTATATTTTATAACCTTAAACCTTCCATAATAACTATCTAATTATAACACATTCCAATAACATAATTGTTGTACACAACGGGTGGAGTGATACTCTCTCAATTACTAGATAGAGATCAAGATATCTTGAGTGCTCTTATCCCCTCATCTCTCAATCCAATTATAGAACATCAAAAGTTCTTCCTCCTCAAGTAGATTTCTGTTACGATATACAATAAACAATGCAAGAGATTAGGATTTTATGTGTGGGTACTCGATGATTCTATGATGTTTTTTAGATATTTTGGTGCTATTGGGGATCAATTCTAGAGGGATTATACCCTTGGATCCTGTAGTTCAATATGATCAGATCTAGTAAACTTTATAATAAAAAAATATACAGTTAAAATTTGAGGTAATTATATATCTATTCATGAAATAATTAGAAATTACATGTGAAGATCCGCCTCTTCTAGTTTTTATGTTTTAATGTAGTCAATTAATATATTATTTTCATTTAATATGAAATTTTAATCATTTTCTATAATGATTAAACATAAATTCAGACTAAAATACAAGATGGTCATACCATCTAAGGTGATTTTATTCCTCACAGAACCATAAATTAGTTTCATAGGGGTAACATGTTTAATTTATAATTATTTACTATACATTGATTGTTTTGCATTTTTTTTGATTTTTACTTATATTGATTCATTTTAATATTTGAACATCAATTTCTCTTCATGTATTTTTTCTCACTGACATAACTAGAAATCGGTTAATGATTAAAAATAAAGAAGAATCTGAAGAGTACCATCTAGAGGTTCCAATGTCTTTTCCTGAAAAAACCAGGATAAAAATCATGTAATTATCACACATATGCCATGTAGTTTTATTTTCACAATGATATCTCACTCAATTGGTTGAAATCTGATAAAATTAGATTTAGGACTTGAATAATGTAGACCATCATGTAGATCTAGATAGACTAGCACACGACATGAATGAGTACACACCATGTTGCCACTTTACATGAAATACATTATCTATCTAATCATGGTTGAGTATATAGGGTGTCCTAAGAATTTGATGTATTAGATACACAATATAGGGAATGAAATTACATTAATATATTAGGTCCCATGACATGTATGTTATACAACACACCATGTACCTCAAGATTTTCCATGGTAGGGAACACACATAATCTCAAGTTGTTTGTTGCGTACATGGGTAAAAGAGAGTACACATCATGTAATTTTTTACATCTCCTTTAGTTTGTTTTAGATATTGTGTCTAGTTTTTTCATAGAGAAAAAATAAATATATAATAAAACATTTTAAAAAAATTTCAATGTTTCATTTATTTGAAAAATTACATGGCATGTTATAGGATTTGTAATTATATATTAAATTAATTCCTTGTTAGAATTTTGGATAAGAACATGAACTTTTCTAAAAGTACACATGTGTACCTTATTAATTATAAATGAAATTAATTTTTTTCGATTTATAGATGATAGTGGGTTAATGATTCTTGGATAGGAGTAAGGTAAACTAAATTATTTGTATTTATTTTTAGTGTGTTATTTTAATTAATTAATGAATAAAAGTAATTTATTACATGATTAAAAATTTATTATTTTTAATTTATGTGTTGACGAACATGAGATTAGGCCATTCTTTTTATATGCGATTGGTTTATTTTAATTTATTTTTATTAAATTAAAATTTTATACCCAGTGTGTCATCCACTCTTCCTTATTATGTAATGGAATACACGCCCATGTTTTATTTTATTTAAACCCCCTTTATCCATTCAATGGATCCCCTCACCTATGTGTGAGTAAAAGATTATGTATGGATGGAGGCCCCAGGCGAGATGAGGCGATCCATGTTCTGTAGTTGAGGCAAAACCAATAAATGTGATATAAAGGATCATATGTAGAATGTTGCAACACAAACAAAGAAATTTTTCAAGGTGGGTTCCCTTAGGGTGAAGGGGAAGTTTATCATCCTCTACACAATCTAACCATTGGATAATCTCATGTTTATTCCGCTTATATTTTATTTCTGTTAGTTTCATGGTTAATTATTTATGGTTTTGGATATTGTATGATCACCTCATAAATAAATGAACAAGCATGCATGATTGAATAAAATATAATAGGATTATGATAAAAATGTTTTATCAGACATGGTTAATCACTTAAGTAAAAGAAACTTAATATTAAAAATACATGTGAAAAGATAAAAATGGATTTATGTATAAGTATAAAACCACATAAACTAAAATATTAAATCAATATATCCTTCCACTAGTTATGTTATAACGAACCTCATAGTTCAAAATGTTTAACCAACCCATGTTAGGGTGATTTGAATTATTGTGGAACTTTTAGGTAGAAGTTTTGGGTTGAATTAACTTGGTTTACATCATGGTTTCAATTCCCAAGAATGGATTGGTCTAATTTAGAGGCAAGTATCAAGGAAATATTTTAAAAATGATTTTAGGATTGGGGAGTACACTAAACAACTTTAGGAACTTTGAGTTAATGTAGTTTGAAAGTTTCACTTACCTAAAACCTTTTAAATTTTTTAGGCCCATGTTTGGGTTATTAGAAAGGGAATATAGATCATTTCCACTATAATATCTATGTGACAATATATTATGAAACTTATGGTGAGAGATATTTGATTTCAATAAAAAGTAAGAAATTAATGGATATTGATTTTTTTAAAATTTATTAATCTATTTTTGTAATCATATCAAGTAATAATTATCTACTATTAATTTGTATAAATGAAGAATAAAAAAACTTCTATAATATCACTGTGATCCATACTATAGAAAGAAAATATTCTCACAAACCTGAATTTTTAGTAATGGTATAGGTTCTTATTTGTTATACTATGCCACGAATAGAAACTATACACGCTGTAAACCCCACTTCCTAATTCACATTCCAAATAGGATTGTAAAGATGAAGTATCACCCTATTTGAGGAATGTAGATGACTTAATGGATGTATGTTGTTTTATATTATCTGCCATGTCCAATGAGATTCTAAATAAATATGAGTATATGTATGGGTATAGCATAGTTTTTCTCATTCTGGATCTCTATCGAGAGAATGTGATATTGGAGAGATACAATATCTCCCATGCACTACACATGTGAATTATTGGAGAGTTAAACCCAGCTGGTCCACATGTAGTCAAGATGATTGGATACATTAAGTTCATATACATCTTTGATTTTAGGATCCCAGATGAGTTATTCATCGATTTCATTCTATACTCACTACCTAAAAAATATATAGTTTTATTATGAATTATAATATGAGAAATAGTGAGAAAAACTATCAAAACTTTTTAGTCTCATTTTATAAGTTGATAAATATATGGGGCATGAAAATACGATGATCCTTATGGTGAATAAGAATAGAAGGAACACGTAAATGAGTCTAAAAACGTATTCCAACCCTAAAGCTCCAGAGAAAAATCCTTCCAAGAAGAAAAAGATCCAGAGGTAAGGAGAGGAAAAGGACGTGTTATGTAGTCCATCTGGATAACATGGACATAGAAAGATTAATTTAACCCAACCAAATAAGTAAGGGGAAGCTTAATATGAATTAATTATTGAGTATAATCATTCTATATCTACAAGTGGGGTATTATATACTATCTGTGGTGACCATATTTGTATCAAAAAAAACATGAACCAAGTAGATTTCAAAAGATTTATATATATGTGGGTGATTTATAGGATTCCAAAGGAGTGAGGTTGGATTCTATATCCAATAGAGACTACCATATCACATTATTAATATGATTGATTTTAGTTTTAAATAATTTTTATTATGTGCCTAGTGTTACCAAGATCATAATTTATATTTCTTGTTTAGATATAGATGATTTTTTGAGTATTGGAAATAATAGATAATAATTTCATAATGATATCATATGTTATGGTATGTGATATTTAAATAATAGTCTTTATATAATAAATTTTGAAAACCTTATTTTAGCAATAGATAACAAAAAAACATGTGACTCATATAACACCTAGTTGTGGTATCACCATCGTGGTCATGTAAATGAGATGAATTTGAAAAAGATCTATCAAGATGATTTCTTCGACTCTTTTGATCTTAATCCACTTGAAAGATACCAAACTTGTTTTCAAGGTAAGATGAACAAACCATTATTCGATGGTCAAGGATAAAGGGTCACAAAGCTTCAAGATTTGGTACAAAACTGATGTGTGTGGATCTTTTCAAGTAAGGGTTAGAGGTGGATTCTCATAATTCATTAATTTTAACAATGAATTTTAAAGGAACAATTATACTAAATAAGGTATAAATCTAAATCCTTTGATAATTTCAAAGTGTTCAAAAAGGTGGTTTAGAATCATCATGGCAAGAAGATAAAGAAACTTCGATTGGATCGAGGTGATGAATATCTTAACCGATATTTTATTAACATTCTATGGGAGTATGAGATTTTATATCAACTCACTCCACCTTATACACCATAGTGGAGTGGTGTTAGTGAAAGGAGAAACTTTACACTACTAGACATGCTACGGTCGATGATGAGTAATTCAAGCCTTGCATTATCCTTTTGGTGATATTAATTATAGATGAAATCGTATGTAATATATTGAGTTATGGAGTGGAAATGACTTTTTTTCACATGTTCATGCATGTGGTTGTGAGACATTTGTCAAGTCTAGCTCATGAAAAAAACTAGCACCCTGAGGTATGATGTGTATCTTTATAGAATATCCTAAGAAAATAAGGGGAAAATATCTACATTACCCTTCAAATAGAAAATTAACTTTCACATGATATGTTGTTTTTATTGAGTGGGAGCATATTATCAATGTAGATATTGGGAAAATTATTGAATTCAAGGATGTTAATGCTTAATATACACAATATTTGTCATAAGAAATAATTCCACAGGTCCTTATAGAAGATGTTTTTCCCGAAACACTAGTACCGTGTAAAAGTACTAGGGAGGAATAAGAATTGGAGATATATTTTTCTAGTCATTGATTATGGTGAATCATTTTTTAGTTGACAATAATGATAATATCTCTTATAAGAAGGTAATAGAGAGATCAGAAGCAATATGACAACAAGAAGCCATGGATTTTTGAGAAGGAATCAATGTATCACAACCATGTCTGGGTTATCTTCAATTTTACAATTGATTTAAAGAATATTTAACGTAGATGGGTATTAATGAGAAATATGGACATATAAGTTAATGTAAATAGCTATAAAAATAAATAGTTTCTAAATGGTTTAGATAACATCAAGACATTTACTATAATGATTTTTTCCCCAAGTTTTCATGTTTAAACTCATTAGATTTTTTTCATAACAAATTACCATGACTATGAGATTTTAAAAATGGACAAAAAAATCAGTTTCCAAAATGGGATCCTTTAGGAGGATGTGTATATGACACAACTAGAAGGGTTTGTGACACTAGTTAATTACAAAATTATGAAAGTTGTATAGATCCATTTATGGATTAAATAAATCATCCAGGTCTTGGAACATTTAATTTGACGAATCTATTAAAGAATATTGTATCATTATGATAAAATGTGAGCCTTGTGTTTAAAATTAGTTTAGTGGGAGTAAAATTGTTTTCATAATTGTATATATTTATGATATATTACTAATTGGAAATGAAATATTTGACCTTATAATATGTTAAGGCATGGTTTAGTAATTACTTCTCCATGAATGGATTATGTGAAGCAACCTAGATTATAGGGATCAATATCATGTGTGAAACATCCAATAGGTTTCATAGGCTAATTCAAAGTACATATTTTGACCAGATAATGAATTTGTTTAGTATGGAACAATCCAATAGTGGATTGGTTCTAGTTTTACTTGTTATACATCTTTCTAAGAAAATATTTCCTCAGAAACAATAGGAAATAGGGATAATGAATAAGATATTATATAATTATGTGATTGGATCTATCATGATTTTCACGTTATGTATAAGGATTGATTTTTTCTATGATTTGATCATGGTAGAAAGATATCAAAAAAATCCAGACGAATATCATTGGTCTACTGTTAAGGATTCCTTAAGTATGTGAGGTGAACTAAGGATATGTTTTTAGTATATTGAGGAGATAAATAACTAGTACTCAGGGGTTATATATATATTTTATATTTCATAAAAATCACAATGATATGAAGTCACAATGAAGATATGTATTTTATTTCAATGGAAGAGTTATGAGTAGGAAGAGTTCAAAGTAGATAGTTTTTGCCGATTCTACAATGAATTCTGAGTATAGCGATGCTTCTAATTCATCCAAGGAAGAAAATTGGATTCAAATTTTTTCCCAAGATCTTGATATGGAACCTATGAATAATGATCATATAATATTATACTATGATATCACTACAACTGTGGCTCTCTCCAAAGAGCTATGGTCACATAAAACGACAAAGCACATAATTTAGATGTTTCATCTCTGGAGGTACATTTCTTAATGAGGTGAATTTTTTGTGAGTTGAGTATCCATAGAGGGAAACCTATCAAACATATTTACCAAGGATTTATCTTAGTAGGGGCATGAGTATCATATGAGAGAAAGTGGACTGAATGTTATTGTTAATTATCTCTAGTGAAAGTGAGAGCCTGTTGGAGTTGGAGCCCTAGAACAAAATTTTGTAGTTCTTGATTAGATGTTTTTTTAATTATTAATGAATTTTATTATCACAACATGATTATTACATTGCATGAATCTTGTTTGTGATAATTTCCTAAGAATATATATTGCAATGAAGGGTCATAGTAGTTCCCCAATATGATGAGTTCCTAGAGGTTTGTATTAGTATTCTTCAATATAGTTCTATGGACATATGATATTGTCTAATGGGACACATAAAATATAGGATATCAAGGGTAGAAGGATCATAAGACATTGAAACACCTTACCATGTTATTAAACCACGGTAATCTCAAAGATAGGATTTTATGAGAGCATATTAGTTAATATGAAATCCACATTTCCATTTTTCATTGGATGTTCCTATATGTTGGAATGTATACTGATCATTAGAATTTAATATTTTCATTAATGGATATCATGACATGCACTTTTTGGTGTATTTATGAAAATATGATGACATAAGATCATTGAAAGGTGGGATATGTTTGGTGTTCCATGATTGATATTTCATTAATGGATAATATGAGAAGTCATTTATCCTTTATGTCCCTTAGCAGAAGATAATATCTTAGGCCCTTTTATAGGAATAGAAATGTGTGCCTAAATCTATGGCCATGATGTTTGGCGGACAAATTATTTCTCAGAAATTCAAGGAAAGAGACATCACACATATAAGTTGATGACATTGGAATGTAACCTGCTTGATTATAGATTCACGATAAAGAGATTATATTTATTGTAAATCATTTATAGTAGGTTGAATTTCATTACATCATTAACTTCTTTCTGTATGGGTGCCTTGACCTGTTTCTAGATTCTAAACATGGAATTTAAGTGATTATTTCTAATGATACTGAGAAAGAGGACAATTGGATCACACACTAAGTGTATTCAAAATCTATGTTAAATTATAGTATTGAATTTAAAATATTAGAATAAATAATATTTTTTTGGGTTTGGTTGATCGACAAAATTTAATCAAATTTTATTGAAAAGAATAAGTGAGTTAAATAATAATTATGAATAATTATTTTAAAGTTTGATGAAAATAATATTTATTATATTTATTATTGATTAATGTATTGATATTTTATTAATAAATAGTCATTATCTGAAGAGAAACAACTATCGATGAGGGAAAACAAACTGAGATGAATGCTCTTATTAGAAGTGATATAAATGATATTTGTATATATATATTCTTAAAGGTATTGCACATGTCAGAGATTAATAATACTAATATTATTATTTTTTGACATGAGGTCAATTAAAAATATTAAAGTTGGAAATGGAATTTTGTGCTATTTACCGACCATAAACCTACCACAATAAATATCAAACTATATACCTTTCAAAAAGTATAATTATTATAAACAATGATAGAGTGAAACTCCCACAATCCCTACAAAGAGATCAAGAGATATATAATGATCTTCATAACTCTTCTATCAACCCAATGAGATAACATCAATAGATATTCCTCCTTAAGAATAATTATATTGTGATCAAGCACAAACAACGTAGGAGATTAGGAACAGCCATTCCATCACCCAGAGATTCTATGGTGATGTTCAGAGATTGTGGTTCATGTGTGGATCATTGCTATAGATATTTTTCTTTTGGATCCTACAATGTAATGAAGACATTTCATGATATAGTTAAATATATCCTCAATGAAATAATAATTACATGTTGAGTTAATCATATATCTATTGTTAAATTAACTATAAATTATAATTTTATATCCTTCTATTTTGGCATCAGTGTTCTAACGGATTCATGTCTATATTTTTTAGACATTAAATTTTAATCATATAAAAAAACAATTACACATATATTGAGACTAAAATCCATGTTGGTCAAACCATCCAAGATGATTTTTTGTGCTCTAAACCATCAGGAATGCCCCCTGAGTGGTGAGGGTGGTGGCTGGTCTCATTTTAATAGATGAATAATCATATTTGGTTTGATTATAGATAATTTTTCTTTAAAGTTGTTTCTCTTGATTTTTGGGCATTGGATCTTTGTGGAAGCAGTTATTCATTGTTTCTCACATGTATTTTCTATCTGTATTTATTTTCTTCTATTTCAATGAAAGAACCATGATTAGGGATTTCCACGCTCATTGTTTGATACCATCATTGATTATAAGTAGATAAGATTACTAACAACCAATAAATACACACACTTAGGCACTTTAGTGGGTCAATCCTCATCCCTCCACATAATGAATGAAAAATTCTCATTAAAAATATTTTATTATAATACATGGCTTAAAATAAGAAATTCATGAAGACTTTAGAATAGGTTGATCGAAGGTAGAGTGGCATGAATATTGAATACATGGTTTCACATGATTGAATAGTTTGCTTCATGTTGTATTTCCATTCTTACATTTGGATGCACCTATCTATGAGGGTAGGGAAAGATCCATTTTAAGGGAGAACAAAACTCACAAAGAACCATAAGGTAATAATTTTAATGATTATAATAAATAGTTTCAATGAAACAAAAAAATAGAATAAATACATAGAAAGAACACTAAATAAGATGCAAAAAATGTAAAGAATAACACAAGGATTTATGTGGTTTGGACCTATTTGGTTCTAATCCATGGAAAGAACACCACCAAAACTATTATTATTATTCAAAAAATAACATATAATATAAAAAATAAAATAGGGATACAATGATCATAGACCATAAAAACTATCCAAGAATGAAACCCTTTTCACTCTAGGGACTCACAATAATCTTGAGATGAGGATGGTAACATATGTGTCCAGAATAGATGTACTCATGTCTTCCAACCACACCAAAATATTTAGAAGATGGAGGATAAGTACAATGAAACACAACATAAATAACAATAAAATGTAGGATTACAACCCCAAGCATACACCATGAACTCAGAAATGATAAATTTTGGTAGAAGATTCTATTAGAGTTGAGTTTTCCTGAAAAAATTATTTTCTGAATAGAGATCACAAGACCCAAGATCTCTACTTGTAATATTATCAAAAATTAGTAAGGAAGTCGGATTTCCAAGGAAGGGATCACAATCATCTGTTTTAGATGATCATTCTCTCTATAAAATAGGTGAATGAAGTAGACGCATCAAAAAATGAAGAGATAGAGTGAATTAAAAGAAAGAAGTAGATTGAAAGGAAAAGTGATGGGTATGTCATGCGTGGAAGTTAAGAAGTATGAATTAAAAAATGAGGATATGGATAAGGATCATGAATATCAGGACGGTGAATATAATTTCATAGAATGCATCCCACATGGAATCAATAGAATGGATGGGAGGTAATGATGTACATTGTCGAGGAATCAAATAAACACAAACCAAAGGATTCTAAGGTGAAAGATCATTGAAAATAAATGGCCAGGAGAACATGTGGGATCATGTTAGTGTAACATTCCATGTCCATAATCCCAAATGAAAAACTAATAAGGATGCCCATTAACCAAGCCCACACAAAGGCAAACACGGGGACAACCACAAAATAATTCTCGAAAAGAAATACAAAATTACTTAATAATAATAAAATCAACCTAAATATCCCTGAAAAATTCAAATTGAATTTTAATTTGAAAACCAAATTTAACAAATCTCAACCTTTTCAAATTTAAGATAAAATTTTTTGCAGATGGTGTTCTTGCAAGCCCAATCTAACTTACCCATAGGTCCAGACATATTTAATTTATATAAAACAAACCTAAGCCTACAAAATCCACCTAGAATGGTTAATATTAGAATTGGAAAAATTGGCACATAGACTACATATACCCACCCTTCTACTAGTATCATATAACTAAAACATGTTAAAAAACAAGAATGACTAAACAAAAACACAATAATAATAGAGATTACCACCATTAATGAAGTATCTAACGTAACTAAAAACTCCCAAGCATATAGATACTTGAAAAAAAATCCTTCCTCATGGGTAAATAAATTGCACATAAAAAATTAGAAAATAATAAAATAATGAAAGATGTAAAGGTAGTTGAAACACAAAACAACCAAACCATAAATCCAATAAGAGAAAATTCTCCACCTAATCCTGAATGGATTAGACCATCCCAGAGACCCCCGTTATCCCACTGGTGGGCCCTAAAAACATAGAACGGACAGTCCTAGGAACAAATAAAGGGGAAAACATAGAAACTACACCTATTTTTAACTAAAAGGAATGATAAAAATTATAGAAAATACATAGTGCCATAATCAGGGCATAACATATTGGTCTGTACCATACTGTCCTTATTAATAAATGTAGAACAATATTTATTAATGTGGCCAGCTCTACCACACAAAAACACCAATTTTTTAAACCAGTTCTTATCCTTCCTTTATTTATCATTATTTCTATTCTGACCCCTAACGATCAACAATTACGCCATTACCCTTATCCTTAAAATCATGTGTTTAAAGATAATGAGTCAAAATAATAGCCTTAACCTATTCTAATGATATGGAATCCCAAACATACATCATCAAATATTTTAATGAACTAAAAAAATCATAAATAGAGGTTAAAAGAATTAAATCTTGGTCTTTATGTTTAACCTCTCTATATATATTTTCTAAATTAAGAAGCACTTTATTAAAATTTTCAATATAAACATGAATAAATGAATTGAGATTCATCATAAAATTATAGAGTCTCATTTTATTGTATAAGTTTCTATGAAAATTTTTATTCATGTATAAATTTTCAGGTTTTTGTGAGATAGATTTAGTTGTGGTGTAATGGGAAACTTCAAAAGGAAATTTTTATACTAGGTTCAAAAGAAACATATAGTGAGGTTTTTATAAAACATTAGCGTAAATATACCCCTATATTGTGGATTAGTGACCATCAGTAGAGGTAGTAACTATAGGTTTTATAGAATCATGCAAGGAATCTTCATGTCTATTGTCAAATTCTAGTGCACAGATTTTAACTATTCACATAATGAAATCGTTTCCACCATCGTACTTACCAACCTCAAACATAACATACATAATTGAAATGATTACATGATCTGATACCAATTTTGAGGTCCAAACCAAATATATTTTAAGGTTTTTTGATGATAAAAAATTACTAGAATGTAAATTTTTTAATGATCAGTAGTTTTCAGTTCAATGAAACTGAAAAATAGAAGCAAGACAAACAAAAAACACTAAAGAATCTGTAGAAAAGTAAAGAATAAAACAAATATCTGTGTGGTTTAGAAATATTTAGTCATAATCCATGGAAATATCAACATAAAAAATTATTATTATGAAAAACAAATAGAGGAAATACAATAAAGAAATAAAGCAGAGATAAAATGCACACGGACCGCATAAACTATCTGGGAATGCAACACTTGTCACTCAAGGGATTCACACTAAGATCAAGACGAGGATGGTAACATGCATTTAAAGACTAGAAAGGCACACAAATTCTAACCCAAACATATAACATGAAGAATAAGGATAATTAAAATGCATAACAAAAAAATGAAAAAGAATAATTAGGCTTATAGCTCTGAGCCTACTCCATGAACTCAGGAAGGATGCTTATCAGAAGAATATGTTTCCAAAGTTGAGCTTACCTAAATATTTCACAGTGTGAAAAGAGCTTGTAAGACATGATATCTCCACTAAGAATGGTTTTTGGAATGTTTAAGGAACTGGGACTACTGTGGAAGGGAACCTTGTCGTATCTCTCTGATGATATTTCTCTTTGGAATAGAGATGAAGGATGCTGATTCCTAAAAAAATAAAGCCATGATGAAAGTTAAAGGCATGAAAAAAAGAGATGGGTGAGGTGACATGTGTTCCAGGTGTGGTAGATGATAAGTATATATGGATGGATTAGGATAATAAGAAGTATCATGAACATCAGGATGGTTCAACGAATCACACAGAACCCATATCACACAACATCATTGGAATGGATAAAAAGAAATGATGTGAATCTTCGAGGAATAAAAAAAACTCAAACCCGAGGATCCCAAGCAACACAATCATACATAATAAATTACTAGGGGAACAAATGAGATAAATTTAGTGTAACAGTCCTCATCCAAAATCCCATATGACAAACCAATAAGGAGGCCCAACAACCAAGCCCAGGAGGAGGCCTACACGTAGCATCCCATAGAGTAAAGGCCATAAAAATTAAAAAATTATATAATAATAATAAAATAAAAATAAAATTTAGTGGGAAATTAAAAATTAATTTTAATTTGAAAACCAAATTTAACACTATCAATAGCCATCACACTGTGTTACATGCCTGAAAGTTATGACTCTCCTCTAAGAATCATTACATCATGCTAGCCTCTAACTCACAATGGTAGGGAATTTCTCTATCCCACAAAGGAAAACCATATGATAAGAGGGTAGGATGATAGGTGTTAGCACACTCATATTTTTTTGAGCCACCTATTCAGCGATGCCTAAATGATGTCTTTCTTCATCTTCTTCCTATTTCACCACACAATCTATCTAGTCTCAGTAAGTTTATAGTTATGTAGAAGGAAAATCATGCATCCGACATTAGAAATTTTTTTGGATGGTTGAATGGTTAGATTGGTTTCAACACACTCATCCCACTTATAATTTCGCCCATTAGACATTTTTATCATGTCCCCAAACTATGCCGCTTTTCTATTTTTTCGAGTTTTTCTTCTGATCTCTCCCTGTTACATGCTGTCAATTGATGATGGCTTAGAATCCATGTAACCTAATGGCCTTACTAATGATTTCCCAAAGGCATGAGGTCCCTATGGTACATAGGTCCAATCATGTTGTCTAAAACCCACTGTGGATAAATATTGATGCTGCTATAGTATTTCTACAACATCTACTATAGTACTACTTTAGTGACTCCAAATATTATTCTCATTTTGAATTTGATATCAGGTTTTTGATGTTTTATTACTGATTGTTTACCACTCAAATTCCACAATACATGCAATATAATTTATGTTATATATATATATATAATTAAGGTTGTAGTTTTAATAAATAACTTTGAATTGTTGATGTTATAATTTATATATTAAAATTATTTTTTTGGAAACATTAACATGATAATTTATATTAATGTTTTAGTTTATGTAATTCATATTCATGTTATTATATATGTATATATTTTATGTTAATACATATATACATATTAAATTAATGTTACAATATATATAATAAAATATATATTTCTAAATTTTTTCTTATTAACATTTTAATTTATATATATTAAATAAGTTACTGTTAGTTTATAATACATATAATATAATTTATATTTTCTAGTATCATCCTCATTTCACCATCTTATGAAGTCATACATATCTCATTGTGCTTCTGTGAGATGTTGAAAAAAATATACTATATATATTATGTTGGTTTTGACATAGACAATAAAATGGAATTGTTAATGTATGTATCTACAAATTCATTTAGTTCCCTCTTGGATTTTTCAATAACTTTTATATACATCCAAAATTTTATTACCTATAAAAACTCAGTCAATTAATTAAGAAGAAATTCTATTACCTCCCCTCCCAAATCAATTAATTCGATAAATTTAAAATTTTGTCTTAATTACACAATATTTGTTAGATCCCTTGAAATGAGTCATATATTTAAAAACACAATAAAATATCAACGTTAAAAATGGGGGGATATAATTAATTTTATTTCAACAAAATATATTCAACTATTTTTTCTTATCAATTTCCCATACTTATTTCCTTGTACTTATATAGAGGGGAACATCAATTGGTACCTAATAAAAATTCTAAACAAAAATCATTGTGATAATGAATTTTTTAATCCATGACATCCAAAACTTATCATGCCCCCTACATGTTATTAATTACTTTTTCCAATTCTAAACAATTTAACTTATTCAAAATTTCCATAACCACTCATCAATATTTATACATACCTTCACCTAAACAATTTCACAGATCTAGAAACTAAATATTTTGAAAAGTTTATTCTACCCTAACTAATGCATGTGTCACAATAATGTTTCTAGGAATTTAGGGTTCTATAATGATACATGATTTCTAATGATAAATAATTAGTCTTTTTTGGTGTATTTGTAACACCCCGACCCCACTGGGCTAGTGCTGGTGCATTACTTGTGATATTTTCATGGATAGAAGGAATGAAAATCCCGAAGGAACGATCAGTTTAGTAGTCTTGAAGAAACTAGATACATTGATTTAACATAAATTACATTGGATAAGGTTACAAGATACAATCCATAATGAAAAACAAAAACTGCATCCACTAGCACTCAATAAATGACCTCCTCTTCATAACATGTTGAAGCAAATAAATGAATGGGGTGAGCTCAAACACTCAATAAGGGTAAAAAATAGGAAAACCATGAGTACTATAATAAGTAAATCATAATTAATCTAACATAATAAAATTGGCATAGTGAATAAATGAACAACTAATGCCATTAATAAACTTGGAATGAAAATGCATCCACAGAATTTATCATAGTGAAAACATCATGGATAATAATAATAAATATCAATTAATAAATATAATTATTATTAATTTTACTTCATGTATCTAGAACATGAAGCATAATACCATAAAAAATGTTTAGCTCTATGGGTAGAAACCCGTCTGATTTTTGGAAAAAAACATGAAGGGTCTGCCGCCAAACAGTTTTGTCTCTGAGACCTACCGATGCATCGAGGTGCTGTAGTGGGCCCCACCATCCTCTACATACAATTAATTATTTATAAAATTATTCAATACAAGAGTAATATTCCTTTTCAATATCCGTATAGAGTATAGAATATGGATTCATCAATAACATCCCAAATATACACCGTATGTGAAATGGTATACGGTTTATACAATAAATATATCCATGAAATGAGATTATTGATATTTAATAGAAATATAATTTCAAATGGAAAGTGATCTCAAATGGTCATTAGGTACACCACATAAGTATTATTAGGTTCAAAATACAATTTGGTCACAACAAAGGGGATATTCTTGAGCAAAAGTGAGAGAGAGGATCCCTTACCTTATGCTTGAAGGTGTTCTTGTCTTGTTTTTGAAGACCTGCATAAACAAATTAAGATTATTAATTCATAAATACATAACCTACTTTATATTTAATTGATATGGGATAACCTTATTAAGTTCATTAATGGCCTCTTTGATGGGTTTAAGGGATTAAATATTATTGTTTTGGAAGCATTTTCATACTTGGTTTCATGATTTGTTTACTTGTATTCATGAATGGAAGTTGGTTTGAAATATGGTTAAAAATACATAATTTTTAATATAAATTACTAGTGACATTAAAGATATATAAATGATCTTATAATGATTCTGGTTATATACCATGAGGGTGACTCATTCAATTAGTTAAAAATAAACGCTTGAATTTGGATTGGCAGTTTTTTGTGCCCAATAAACTTGTTTTGTATTATTATTCCATATTATGAACGTATAAAGATTACAGAATTTTAATCAATAAAAACACATATATTATGTCCTGGTTCAACCATATATTTGATTTTATGACCATAATTGAAATAATTAAGGGAAATTGAAATTACATCGTCCACTATGTCGGTAATTCGACACATCACAGACAATGTTTTTATTCCTAAAATAAGTGGGAGAGGAGAAGAATAATGATGAAGAATTTTCTATAAACATTAGAACCTCTATAAAATACAATATTAGAGTGCATGCATTCCTCTCGGTTACGATGAGGTGAGGAAAGATGAATAAAATTAAGGAATCTTAAAATGAATGAAAACTTGATAAATTTCTCACGAAAATTCGGCAGCCTAACGACGTCTCTTAAAATTTCATAAAAGTAGTTTTATGAGAGGAATGGAATATCTAATAATTAATACATAATATGGACAGTAAGGGGGAATATTAAATGAAATATCCCAACATAACCCAAAGGTAAAGTAAGAGAATAACTAAAAATGAATGAAAAGAATGAAAATAAAAGAGGTTGTTTACCTCTTGATCTCTTCTCCTTGAGATCCTTCTTAAAGGATTTGATTTTTTCCTTTTGGTGAGAACAAAGCCTGATGGACATGGGGGAGATGTTTGTGAAGGTATTGGGACAGAATTTGGAGAAGTATGAAGGCTTGAGAGGAGTGAATGGAAGGGGGGGTGGTGAGAGGGGGTTTTATAATGGAGGAGAGAGGGGATTTCTTAATATAAAACTCATTAATTTTTTATTTATTCTCAAGACATATAATAGTGAGTATTACATGACCAATAATATTAAATGGGTCATGATAATTCGAACCAAGTGGGATTACATCAGCAGAGCATCATCGATGACTCAATTAATCCATTATTTAGCATTTATTGTAAATTATCAGATTCTACTATTCATAAAAAATTCAAGTATTTCAGAAAAATCTGAAAAATTCACTCTCACCATTTTTCGACATTTAGAATCCAAAAATGAATTTAATTTTTCGAAAATAATTTTCTATTATGATTATTTTAATATTTAATTAAAATATTAATTTATTATCAAAACCAATTTCAAAACATTCATTAACTCATTCTAAAATATAGGTATATCATGATTCCAACATCAATATTATTTTTATACTATAATAGGGTAAGTTACTATTCATTAGGGTATATCCTTATTGATAAGGGTATGTTACTATTCATTAGGGTAGGTTACTGTTCACCAAAATGTTTTTTTCTTAGACTCCAAAAAACATCTTGAACACAATTGTGTATGCCATATTTTTATAACTCAATTCACAGAGCTGGTAAATTTATGTTTAGTGGATAAGTTATGGCTATATCCTATAAGTAACCATTTTTGTTCCATAGGGATCAGTGATTCATGAAATATATGCTTCCTAATGAATTGAGTGTATTTAAGAGAAACATACCACAAAATGTTTGGGGTGCTACATTATTCCTCCTTTGGAAATTTTGTCCTCAAAATTTTTATATATAAAGACCGCCAAAAAAATGTTGGTGATTCTTTTTGATAACATCCATAGGTTCCCATGTTTCTTCCTCCATATTATGTTTTCCCCAAAGAACCTTCACTAGGCATGTTGTCCGATTTCTCAATACATGTTCCCTTTTGTCAAGAATCCCAATAGGCTTTTCACAATATGATAAATCAGGTTCAAGTTCAATTTCATCATATGTGAGAACATGAGTTGGGTATGGAATGTATTTCTTTAACAATGACACATGGAACACATCATGAACCCTAGAGAGATTTGGCGGCATCACAAGATGGTAAGCTACAGCTCCAATTCATTCCATAATTTCAAATGGTCCAATGTACCTGGGGCTCAGTTTCCCTTTCTTACTAATCCTTAGGACACCCTTCCATGGAGATACTTTTAGAAAGACATGATATCCCACCTGGAATTCCAAATCCTTTCTCCGATTGTCAACATAACTCTTCTTCCTACTTTGGGATGCCTTAATATGGGCTTGTATTTTCATCACCTTTGTCGTGGTCTCTTCAATAAGTTTCAGGCCTATAAGTTTTCTCTCACCAAATTCGTCTGAGCAAGTTGGAGTTCGACACCTCTTTCCATATAATGCTTCATATGGAGCCATTTGATTACTAGAATGGAAACTATTAGTGTAGGAAAATTCCGCCAAAGGTATGTATGGATCCCACATACCATGGAAGTCAAGAGAGAATGACCTCACCATTTCTTCTATTGTTTGAATAGTCCTTTCAGACTATCCATCAGTTTGGGGGTGATATGCAGTACTCATACAACACTCAGTATTCAAAGATTTCTGGAGACTTTTCCAGAACATTTAGGTAATCCGGGGATCTCGATCGGATACAATTTATAGAGTTGCACCATGAAGTCTATAAAATTCAATAATATATTGTCTTGTCAGTTGGTCGAGTGGAAAATCCTCTCGTATATGAAGTAAATGTGCTGATTTTATGAAACGATCAACAATTACCCATATTTCATCATTCATTCTATGTGTCCTCGGTAGTCTGGTGAAAAAATCCATCATAATGTTATCCCACTTTCACATATGAATAGGTAGAGGTTGCATAACTCCTTTAGGATGTTGTCTCTCTGAATTCACTTTTTGACAAACTAGACACCTTGACATTTAGTCAGCAATTTCCCACTTCGTATAATCCCACCAGAAATATTCCTTATGATATCTATACATCTTGGTGCTACCTGGGTGTATAGATAAATTTGAGATATGGGCGTCATCTAATAGTTCTCTTTTTATCTCATGTACTGATGGAACACATAACCTCTTCCCAAACTTCAGAAATCCTTCTTCATACACGAAGGCATCCAGTCTTCCATCCTTAACTGCATTAATTTTATTTTTCATATTCTCATCATCAGATTGCGAAATTTTTATCTTTTCTAGTAAATATTGTTTCACAATCATATGGAAGAGGAGTGTTGTTTCCCCTTCCTTAAAAATTCTCATATCCTTCTTCAGTAGATCCATAAACATAGGATCTCTTTCAATCCTCATTTGAGTCATAAGGCCATGATCTTTCGTGCTTAATGCATCTACCACCTTATTCAACATTCCTGGGTGGTAGTGTAATGAAAAACCGTAATCTTTGATTAACTAGAGCCATCTTATTTGCCACATATTGAGTTATTTTTTTTTGTGAAAATATATTTCAAACTCTTGTAGTCTGTATAAATGTCACATATCTCTCCATAGAGATAATTCCTCCTCATTTTTAGAGAAACGATTACGACTGCTAACTCAAGATCATGATTGGATAATTTTTCTCATGAGTCTTCAATTGTCTTGATACGTAAGCAATAACTTTATCATTTTTCATAAGGATGCTACCCATCACATTCTTTGATGCACTGTTGTATATCAGAAACCCATCACTTCTCGATGGAAGTGTCAAAATTGCAGAATTGACAAATCATATTTTCAATTATTCAAAGCATTATGTACACTATTTTCTCCACACAAACATAACTCCTTTTCATGTGAGCTTGGTTAGTTGGTTAACCAGTCAAGAAAAATTCTGAACAAAACGCCGGTAGTAACCTGCTAAGACAGTAAAACTGCGTACCTCAGTTATGTTGGTTGGCGTGGGCCATTCTTGGATTTCCATTGTCTTTGCAGGATGAACAAAAATTATATCCTTAGAGACAGTATTTCCTAGAAAAAAAATTGACTGAAGCCAGAATTCTCACTTGCTAAACTTCCCATATAATTGATTTCTTCTCAGAGTTTTCAAAATAGTTTGCAAATGATCCTCAAAGTCTTCATAGATTTTTGATTATACCAGGATATCATCGATGAATACCACAACAATGTTATCAAGATATTAGTTGAAGAATATATTCAATAAATACAAGAAAATAGAGGGTGCATTTTTCTGTCCAAAAGGAATAACTGTAAACTCGTAATGCCCATACCATGTTCGAAATGATGACTTTGAAATATCATCCTTCCTCACACGTAGTTCAGGATATCCGGATCGAAGGTCAATCATCGAAAAGTATTGAGCTCCATGAAGTTGGTAAAATAAATCATCAATCTATTCCAGAGGAAACTTCTTCTTTATTGTAATAGAATTTATTTCCCAATAATCAATTCAAAGCCTCATGGATCCATCATTCTTCATTACAAAAATGACCAAGGCTGCCCATGGAGAAACACAAAGTTGAATAAATCCTTTGTCACTCAATTATTCTAGTTTTTTCTTCAGCTCCACTAACTCCACAGTGGCCATTCTATATGGGTTCTTTGACATAGGTCATGCATCATGAATTAAATCAATAGAGAACTCAACTTCCCGCTATGGAGGATGTTCAGGTAAATACTCAATAAATACATCAATGTACTCTTGCACTATGTGCGCATACTCAATTTGAATATTTTATTCCTCACCCATAGATATTGGTTTATCTTCCTCTCCAAGTATTGCATTGAGTAGAGCTATTGGGGGTGGTTCTCGATAATAATCTGGTGGTGGTGTTTCTTCCCTAAAGACAAGGGATTCTACACCATTTTCAAAATTTGCAACTTCCTTGTTCTTATAATAAATCATCGCATCATTATTTTATAACCTATCCATGATGATAATTATATCAAATTCAGTCATTGGTATGATGACAAGGTTAGCAACTAATGCACGTTTTTGGGACTGGAGGGGGACTAGTCGAAATGCCTTTGTTGCAATGATACATCCCCCATGTGTTTTGACTGAAAACACATTTATTAAGTCAAAATGAACATATCTAATTTTCCAAGAAAACATATAAGATATAAATGAATGCGATGATCTAGAATCAAATAAGGAGTTGGCTAAGTTTGAGGAAACAATTAATGTACCTACCACAACATCATTAGGGACTTCGACCTTTGTAGTTGTAATCACATAAGCTCTCACGTGATTGTAACGTCCCAATGTTTTTCAATAGAAAATTCCCTTCTTATATCTATGTCATAAAAACACAAAATAATGAACTACTAAGTTATAAGTGACCCTTAAACATAATTTTGTCACCCCTATGTTTGGAATTTTAAAAAATCTGACATACACAGTTGTGTTCAAGACAGTTTTTGGAGTCTAATGAAACAAAAATATTTTTTGGTGAATAGTAACCTAACCTTATGAATAATAACCTACCCTTATGAATAGTAACCTACCCTTATGAATAGTAAATATGAGTAACATTAACTATGAATAATAAAATAAAATTTAGACATCATAGATAATGATAATTTGACCTTAGTAAACGTTTTTGGTATTTTATAAGTCACAAATAATTAATTATAATTAATTAATTAATTTAAAAGAATATTTACTTTCCTGAAATATATTCATAAATTATTGAATCAATGTATAATAGTTTTTAGATAATTTTATAAGACCCTATGTAATTTTTTAAAGAATTACAAAATCAGTTTTAATTTTAAAAACTGTTTTTTTAAGTAAATTATGATAATAATTTAATACTAAATTAATAATATTTAGAAAACTATTTTTGAAAAATGGAATTAATTTTTGGATTCTACACGTCTAAAAATTGTTGGGGTAAAATTTTGGGATTTTTCTGAGATACTTGAATTTTTGATGAATAGTAGAATACATTAATTTATCATATAAATACATTTTAAATAAAACCCACTATTCCGACATCACAAGTGATGTAAGCACCCAAATACCTAATTCACAAGTCAAATTTACTATTCTTAGTCATCCAAGACTCACTATTCCTTGTCTTGGGTGAAATTAATAAACTAATCAATTTTATATTAAGGAAACCCCTCTCCCCTCCACTATAAAAGCCACCCTTCACTCCCTCTTTTCCTCACACCTCTCAAGCTCCAAGCCTTCTCTAAATTCTACCCAAACACCTTCCCTAGCTCATCCCCCACGTCCAAAAGCTTCTGGTCTCATCAAAATACCTTGCCTAGCTTCCTTAAAGAGGATCTCAAGAGAAGGATTCTAAAGGTAATTTATCTCTCTCTTCTCCTTTAATTTCCTTTCAAGTTCAAGTTCCTTTCTTGATCTATCTCTATCTATCTTCATCCAAATTTTTCTGTAAATCCAGTATTATATATATACTATAATATTATTATTCTAATGTTATATTATATCACCCCACAACCTTTCCCCTTTCCTTTTATTTTATTAAAGAGAACATTGTTCATGTGGTGATAATTTATCACCTTCAAAAACAACATGCTCTGTTCTTCCATTTATACCTTCAATCTGGTTATTAAACCATTTTTATGGTTGAAACAGAATGTTTTATATGTATTATGTTCTATTTTATGTTCTGGAAATAACCTATGGCCATATTACTAAGTTAAATGTTAAACGAGTTCGTTGTGATCCAAAACCGCACAAATTAGCCCAAATAATCTTCATTTAATTCTTATCTAATAATTCGTCCACATGGATCTAATATAACTCATTATAAAATCATTCAAGCTTCTGTAATATCATTAATTACATGTAATATCAGTTCTGGATGTTTACCCATGATCTACCCAAACATCAAATTAAGAATACAAGTGGACCGCTCAAGAAAACCATGAAAAAGAACATCCCCGAACAATGTTTTTAAACTCTATAAGTCATCCAAAGGAACATAATATGAAATAATGAAACCAGAATGAACACTATTAATGTATAAAAGGTTCTGGAATTTCTAATAAATGAATATAATGTCATTATATAGGACATTAAAGAGAAGGAGGCATTCAAGTACAAGGTAAGGGGAAATCTCGAACCCAATTTTCTTCCTTCGGGTTCTCCCACTTTCACTCCATTTTTGATATGGTTACTCCTAAAAGGTCTTTTGTTCATCTTTTCCATTACTTTTCTAGGATATACATGTTTGTCACTGTTTTTTATGTCCATCAAAATGTTTTCCAAAATAACTCTTCTTTCAAGATCTCACCTTTTACCTCTCATTCAAGGTTGATGGTTCTTATATCAAGTATGTTGTTCCCTCTTTATTTTTGAAACCCAAAGCATATGAATGTGTTGTTACGAGATGAAACCAATTACATTCCATGGGTTATTTATTTACATGTTTGATATGTGTTCTATGTGGCAAGCATGATAATGATAATGTTATGATGTGACGGGTGCGCCCGGAATTATATAGCGCAATATGAATGTTTAAATGTGACGGGTGGGCCTGGAATTATATAGCGCTCCAATGCATTGGGTAAAGTGATGAATCTCATGAGTAAATGTGAAATGATGCGGGAACAAGATGCTAGCTTTGTTCACAAGTATGTGTGGTAGTTGACCACTAAGACATGATGTTTCATTTTTATGCATTGCCACATTTCAAGTTTATTGTTTATGCTCCTCTCATGTTCAAGATCTTCTTCCTATGTCATGATTATACTCACCCCATTCTATATTTTTCTTATCTATCCTCTTACTGGGCTTTTAGCTCACCCCCTTTGATGTATATCCTCAGGTGGCTACATGTACTAAGGAGAGGACAAGTGCAACTAAGAAGCTATAGAAGAAGAGATTAAATGAATTTTTATGCTTGATGTTGTACTTGTTATGTGTAGTCCTAGTTTTCCCAAGACACTAAACCTCTAGATTTTCCATGTGTAATACTATTGTGTTGTTTATCTTTGAAATGTTGTAATAGTAATGTAAGAAAAGGCCGGGTCGCTATAGTTGGTATCAGAGGAAAGTTTTAGTTAATTTGGGAATTAGGATTAGTGAATCCTAAAGAAAACCTCTAGCATGAGACTAAGTACAAATATGCACACAAGGATATTTACCTAGGGATCCCATATGTTATGTTTTTGGTATAATTGTTTAAAAGGACAGGTTATTCATGACTTGTTTACTTATGTTTTGTTCTAACCTTTTCTATTTTAGAAAATAGTGGGAACTAGGAGAAATTAGGCCAACAACTCTTGCGAAGGCCAATGCAACGATTGCCCGAACGACATCCCCAATGATTTTGGAGGTGGAGTTAAAAAATTCATGGCGATGCTTACCCAATTATCCCGAGTTATGAATAAAAAGAATAATAATGGGGAACGTCCTTCTTCACCAAAGAGGGAGCAACTAGCTATCGAATGTTTTATGCGGCAACGACCACCAACATTTTGTGGATCTTCCGATCCACTAGTTGCGGAACAGTGGGTCAACTCCATGGAGAAGATCTTTTCTGTTCTTCACTGTTCCGAGACGGAGAAGGTGACTCTAGCCATTTATTGTCTAGATGGAGAAGCTGATCAATGGTGTTCTTTGATTAAAAACACCATGCCAAGGGAGGAAATTGAAGAGTTGAAATGAGAAGACATTAAGATAATGTTTCTTAATAACTACTTCCCAAGAACTCTTCGCACGAAGATGGAGAGAGAATTCATAGATCTCAAGAAAAAAAGAAGGAGAATCTGTCACAGCCTATGAAGCAAATTTCACAAGGCTTTCAAGGTATGCTTCGGGTTTTATTGTCAACAATGATAGAAAAATTGATAGATTCTTTAGTGGATTAAAACCAAATCTTTGAAAAGCTCTTGAAATTCGAGACTTTGGGAGTTATGAAGAAGTTGTTCGGTGTGCTCTCAAAGTGTATATGGAGTTTGGAGAATGGTCCCATGGCTATGGTGATAAGAAAAGAAAGATGGAGTTTCAAGCTGGTGGATCTAGTGATAAAGATGGGAAGAAAACACAACGACCCACTTGCCAAAAATGTGGGAAGTTGCACAATGGGAACTTTTTCAAAGGGGCGGGGAAATGCTTCAAGTGTGGGAAAGAAGGACACCTAGCTCACGAGTGTCGAAGAGACATGAAAAGGAAGGATAATGTAGCTGATGAAAGGAGAGAACCACTTGTGGTTCAATGCTACAACTGTAAGGAGCTATGGCACTATTCAAACCAGTGCACTAAACCTCGAGCTTTCGAGGGTAATCAGCGCCAACAACCACCAAAGCCAAAGGAACAAGGGAAGGCTTATGCCATCACTACTGCAGAGGTGGAACATGATAATGAAGTCTTACAAGGTACACTTCCTATTCACTCAAGAATGGCAAAAGTCTTATTTGATTCTGGTTCTACGCATTCCTTTATATCTTGCCTGTTTTCTAGAACTATAGAATCGAAGCCCTGAAATCTTGAAGTAGAGATATCTGTAAAAACACCAAGTGGTGCAATCATTGCAACCCATGTGTTTGATACTTCTCCTATTGACGTATGTGGGAAGATTCTTCTGGAAAATCTCGTAATACTTCCCTTGGTGGAATTCGACGCTATAATGGGAATGGATTGGCTCTCGTTATTTAGAGCACATATCAATTGTCAGGAAAAGGAAATATATTTTCATATTCCAAACCATCCCATGCTCCTCTACAAATTCAAGGAAGATCATGAATCTCCTTTGAAAAATCCTTCAATGATGTGGGTGATGATTCCCTATGAAGAAGCATTCCTCGCCCAAATGTTTTAGTTAAAGGAATGTTCCAACCTTGAGGAAATGCCTATCGTAAGGGAATACAGTGATTTATTTCCCGAAGAGTTACCCGGAATTCCCCCGGATCTCGAGGTAGAGTTCTCAATTGAACTCATACCCGGAGCTACTCCTATCTCGAAGTGCCCATATAGGATTGCTCCAATCGAACTGGAGGAGTTAAAGAAGTAGCTGCAAGAGCTTCTGGACAAAGGGTTCATACGCCCTAGTGCATCACCTTGGGGTGCGCCAGTGCACTTTGTGAAGAAGAAGGATGGTACCATGCGGCTGTGTATCGATTATCGGGAACTCAACAAGATCACCATAAAGAACAAGTATCCTCTCCCAAGGATTGATGACTTGTTCAACCAGGTAAGAGGATCTCAATACATCTCAAAGGTGGATCTTCATTCTGGATATCATCAAGTAAAGGTGAAGAAGGAAGATATTCAGAAGACTGCCTTCCGTACAAGGTATGGGCACTATGAGTTTTTGGTGATGCCCTTCGGACTTACTAATGTCCCTGCAATCTTCATGGATTTGATGAATAGAGTCTTTAGACATTACCTCGACAAATTTTTGGTAGTGTTTATTGATGATATTCTCATCTACTCCAAGAGAAAGGAGAAACATGAAGAACATCTAAGACTTGTGTTGGCGACATTGAGAAAGGAGAAGTTGTACACCAAGTTCAGAAAGTGTGACTTTTGGATGAATCAAGTCACGTTCTTGGGACATGTGATCACAAGCGAGGGAATTTCTGTGGAACCTTCAAAGACAAAGGCAATTGAAGAATTGCCCAGGCCCTCAAGTGTCACAGAAATTTGTAGTTTTCTTGGATTAGCTGGGTACTACCGACGTTTTGTGAGAAACTTCTCACGATTGTCAAGCCCGCTAACTAAGTTAACAAGGAAAGGGGTATAGTATGTATGGACGGAAGAATGTGAGGGAAGCTTCAAGGAGATAAAGAGAAAGCTGATCACTGCACCTGTACTCACACTACCGAAAAGTGGAGAAAGTTTTGTCATATACAGTGATGCTTCAAAGAAAGGCTTGGGTTGTGTACGCATGAAAAATGATAATGTGATAGCCTACGCCTCACGACAGTTGAAGATCCATGAGCAGAACTACCCGACGCATGATCTAGAGCTGGCAGCTGTTATTTTTGCCTTGAAAATTAGGAGGCACTACCTTTATGGTGAGAAGTGTGACATATACACCGACCACAAGAGCCTAATGTATATCTTCACACAAAAGGAGCTCAACATGCATCAAAGGAGATGGTTAGAGCTAATCAAGGATTACGATTTCTCTATTCACTATCATCCTGGAAAGGCGAACAAGGTAGCTGATGCTCTAAGCAGGAAAGAACCTGCTACTCTATCCATGTTGAGGATTGAGAAAGACCCTATCTTATTTGATATGCAAAGGATGGATTTGGGAATCGTAAGGGTAGGGGATACATCCTACCTTGCCCAAATGATTGCGCAACCATCCATCCAACAGAAGATTAAGGAAGCATAAAGGGATGATGTGGATATACAAAAGAGGGTGAATGCAGTAAAGGTAGGGAAGCTGAAAGAGTTCCATATCGACGATGATGGTGTGATTCGGTTTGGAATGTGGCTTTGTGTGCCTTCATCACCCTGAATAAGGAAGGAGCTATTGGATAATGCACATAGCTCAACTTTCTCTATTCATCATCGAAGTACCAAGATGTATCGTGATCTCCGAGAACACTTCTGGTGGGATAACATGAAGAAGGAGATTGTGGAATTTATATCATGGTGCTTGGTATGTCATCAAGTTAAAGCTGAGCAGAAAAAGTCCAATGGTATGATGCAGCCATTGCCTATACCCATGTAGAAATTGGAAAATGTTACTATGGACTTTGTCATGGGTCTTCTGAAACCGTCAAGAGTAAATAATGCGATATGGGCTGTGGTTGACCGACTCACCAAGATTGCCCATTTTATCGCTATTCGGGAAGACCTCTCTCTTGAACAACATGCAAGGATATATGTGATGGAAGTAGTGAGATTGCACGGTGTTCCACTCTCGATTTTCTCTGACCGTGATCCAAGGTTCACTTCTAAATTCTGGAGGAGCCTTCAATATGCTTTGAGTACTGAATTAAATTTCAGCACGGCCTATCACCCCCAAACTTATGGCAAGTATGAAAGGACTATTTAGACACTTGAAGATATGCTAAGATCCAGCTCTCTTAAATTCAATGATGTTTGGGATCAACATCTCCCATTGGTTGAGTTCTCATACAACAACAGCTTCCACTCGAGTATTCAGATGGCTTCGTATGAAGCTCTTTATGGGAAGCGATGTAGAACTCCAACCTTTTGGGATGAAGTTGGAGAAAAAACAATACATGGTCCCGATCTTGTTCAAGAGATGACAGAGAAGGTTCAAGTCATCCAGAAACACATCAAAGCTGCTCAAAGTCGGCAAAAGTGCTATGCTGACAATCGTCGAAGGGAATTAGAGTTTGACGTTGGAGATAAATTCTTCCTTCGAATATCTCCATGGAAGAGAGTCATGCAATTTGGGAAGAAAGGGAAACTAAGCCCAAGGTACATTGGCCCCATTGAGATCCTTGATCGTATAGGAGCCGTGGCCTAACGTCTGGAACTTCCACTGAATACGGCTCAAGTTCATGATGTGTTTCACGTATCACTACTGAGGAAGTACATTCCAGACCCCTCACATGTACTAAACTCATAGGTGGTACAGTTGGAAGATGATCTCTCATATGAGGATCATCCAGTAAAAATTCTGGACCGAAGTGATAAGGTTCTACGCAACAAGACAACCCGCCTTGTCATAGTGTTGTGGAGGAACCAAAAGTTTGAGGAAGCAACTTCGGAACCGGAAGAGGCAATGAAGGAGAAGTACCCTCACCTGTTTGTGTAAAGTGAAATTTCGGGGGTGAAATTTCTTAAGGGGGGAAGAATGTAACGACCCAAAGTTTTTCAATAGAAAATTCCCTTCTTATATCTATGTCATTAAAACACAAAATAATGAACTACTAAGTGATAATTGACCTTTAAACATAATTTTCTCACCCCTATGTTTGGAATTTTAAAAAATATGACATACACAGTTGTGTTCAAGACAGTTTTTGGAGTCTAATGAAACAAAAATAATTTTTGGTGAATAGTAACCTACCCTTATGAATAGTAACGTACCCTTACGAATAGTAACATACCCTTATGAATAGTAAATAAGAGTAACATTACCAATGAATAATAAAATAAAATTTAGACATCATAGAAAGTGATAATTTGACCTTAGTAAACGTTTTTGGTATTTTATATGTCACAAATAATTAATTATAATTAATTAATTAATTTAAAAGAATATTTAATTTCCTGAAATATATTCATAAATTGTTGAATCATTGTATAATAGTTTTTAGATAATTTTATAAGACCCTAAGTAATTTTTGAATGAATTGCAAAATCAGTTTTAATTTTAAAAACTCTTTTTTTAAGTAAATTATGATTTTAATTTAATACTAAATTAATAATATTTAGAAAATTATTTTTGAAAAATGGAATTAATTTTTGGATTCTACACGTCGAAAAATTGTTGGGGTAAAATTTTGGGATTTTTCTGAGATACTTGAATATTTGATGAATAGTAGAATACATTAATTTATCATATAAATACATTTTAATTAAAACCCACTATTCCTGACATCACAAGTGATGTAAGCACCCAAATCCTGAATTAACAAGTCAAATTTACTATTCATAGTCATCAAAGACTCACTATTCATTGTCTTGGGTGAAATTAATAAACTAATCAATTTTATATTAAGGAAACCTCTCTCCCCTCCACTATAAAAGCCACCCTTCACTCCCTCTTTTCCTCACACCTCTCAAGCTCCAAGCCTTCTCTAAATTCGGCCCAAACACCTTCCCTAGCTCATCCCCCACGTCCAAAAGCTTCTGGTATCATCAAAAGACCAAGCCTATCTTCCTTAAAGTGGATCTCAAGAGAAGGATTCTAAAGGTAAGTTCTCTCTCTCTTCTCCTTTAATTTCCTTTCAAGGTCAAGTTCCTTTCTTGATCTCTCTCTAACTATCTTCATCCAAATTGTTCTGTAAATCCAGTATTATATATATACTATAATATTATGATTCTAATGTTATATTATATCACCCCACACCCTTTCCCCCTTCCTTTTATTTTATTAAAGAGAACGTTGTTCATGTGGTGATAATTTATCACCTTCAAAAACAACATGCTCTCTTCTTCCATTTATACCTTCAATCTGGTCATGAAACCATTTTTATGGTTGAACCAGAATGTTTTATATGTATTATGTTCTATTTTATGTTCTGGAAATAACCTATGGCCATATTACTAAGTTAAATGTTAAACGAGTTCGTTGTGATCCAAAAACCGCACAAATTAGCCCAAATAATCTTCATTTAATTCTTATCTAATAATTTGGCCACATGGATCTAATATAACTCATTATAAAATCATTAAAGCTTCTATAATATCATTAATTACATGTAATATCAGTTCTGTATGTTTACCCATGATATACCCAAACATCAAATTAAGAATACAAGTGGACCGCTCAAGAAAACCATGAAAAAGAACATCCCCGAACAATGTTTTTAAACTCTATAAGTCATCCAAAGGAACATAATATGAAATAATGAAACCAGAATGATCCCTATTAATGTATAAAATGTTCTGGAATTTCTAATTAATGAATATAATGTCATTATACAGGACATTAAAGAGAAGGAGGCATTCGAGTACAAGGTAAGGGGAAATCTCGAACCCAATTTTCTTCCTTCGGGTTCTCCCACTTTCACTCCATTTTTGATATGGTTACTCCTCAAAGGTCTTTTGTTCATCTTTTACATTAATTTTCTGGGATATACATGTTTTTCACTGTTTTTTATGTCCATCAAAATGTTTTCCAAAAGAACTCTTCTTTCAAGATCTCACCTTTTACCTCTCATTCAAGGTTGATGGTTCTTATATCAAGTATGGTGCTCCCTCTTTCTTTTGGGAACCCAATTCTTATGAATGTGTTGTTATGAGATAAAACCCATTCCTTTCCATGGGTTATTTATGTACATGTTTGAAATGTTTTCTATGTGTCAAGCATGATAATGATAATGTTATGATGTGACGGGTGCGCCCAGAATTATGTAGCGCAATATGAATGTTTAAATGTGACGGGTGCGCTCAGAATTATATAGCGCTCCAATGCATTGGGTAAAGTGATGAATCTCATGAGTAAATGTGAAATGATGCGGGAACATGATTCTAGCTTTGTTCACAAGTATTTGTGGTAGTTAACCACTAAGACATGATGTTTCATTTTTATGCTTTTCCGCATTTCAAGTTTATTGTTTATGCTCTTCTCATATTCAAGATCTTCATTCTATGTCATGATTATGCTCACCCCATGCTATATTGTTTTTATCTATCCTCTTACTGGGCTTTTAGCTCACCCCCTTTGATGTATATCCTCAGGTGGCTACATGTACTAAGGAGAGGACAAGTGAAACTAAGAAGCTATAGAAGAAGAGATTAAATGAATTTTTATTCTTGATGTTGTACTTGTTATGTGTAGTCCTAGTATTCCCAAGACACTAAACCTCTGGATCCTCCATGTGTAATACTATTATGTTGTTTATCTTTGAAATGATGTAATAGTAATGTAAGAAAAGGCCGGGTCGCTATAGTGATCTCTTGGCCTTTTCTGAGTTATGTTTCCTTGGCATTTAGGAAACTCATTTGCATAGTGTCCCATCTCACTAAAATTGTAGCATTGAAAATCATTGAATTGTTTCTTCCCCTTTCATTCATTGGATCGATGACCCTTTTCTCCATTGATATAGCAGACTCTCATGCCTTTTAAGAATTTCTCGAGATGATTCCTTCCACAGTTCTCACATAATGGGAAACTATTCGTTCCCTTTCTCTTCTTTGGTGCTTCTCCTTTTCCTTTGTTATCTGAGTACCGCTTCTTATCTTGGTTTCCTTTGAAAATATTTTATCAATAAAATTCCCTCTATGTATTGATGGAACTTGATACAATTACATCATATGATGGAAATGTTTGATAAGCTAGTGCCCTCTGAAGACTTGGCTTAAGACCATCAAAGAAGTGATCAATATTGTTTGCCGAGTCACGTATGAATCTATGGAATACCTGGACATCCTTTTAAAAGTAGCATCAAAATCTGCAACACTATCCTCTTCCCATTGCCTCAAGATAAGGAATTTCTGATTCATTTCAGTTCGTTGCTCACGAGGGAAATATTTCTCAAATAATATTCCCTTAAAATTCCTCCACTCCATATATTTTATTTCATCTTCCTCCATGGTGTTCTGAATTAGGTACCACCATTGGTCAGCGTCAGCCATGAGACAATATAATTCCAGTACCATCTTCTCATTCTCATTGCATCTTAATCCCATGAATATCTTCTCATGTGACTTAATCCACTGCTCAGCTACCACTAGATTAGTAGTCCCACTAAAAGATGAGGGATTCTACTGCATGAAACAATCCAACATAGGTGTGTAATGGTTATTCGTTACAACTTGAGTAAGTTGTCGCAATATAGTCATGATCTGATCTGCTCCATCATTAACTGTGTTGACATGCTCAGTAGGTAGATCCCTACATTTCCCACAAGTATTGATTCCCCTTCTTCCATTAGACACCATTTCTAAATAATGGGATACAATAGATTAGTTTATGAATATGAAATAGAAAAGCACTTAACATAGATTGAAATTCTATGCATAACTAATCTTATAAATATGGTTCCTATAAGGAAAAATTTACATTAACTCCTTCATAATGGATTTTCATGAAAACATGAATTATCCTAAGAATATCCCCTGGGAGTGTCATAACCAAGAGTGCAGAAAGGACCATTTTCGTGCACCAGTTCCCATTCGAGTCTAGCTCAAAGCAGTGTTTTTGGGTTTTACCCCATGATACACCTGTGCCAGAGCTGCCTCTACCTGCTCGTATCCAAACAGAGATGTATTGCTTAAAATATCCACATAATCTATTCCTTACCAAAATACCAGGATATTCTTGTACATTTATCCTCAAATACTACCCTAGGGCTTTGTTCCCTACTATAAAATTCCTATTTTAGTACTAATGTTTCCTACTAAACTTCCTCTGATACCAACTGTAACACCCCGACCCCACTAGGATGGAGCTGGTGCATTACTTGTGATATTGGAATGGTTATAAGGAATGAAAATCACGATGGGATGATCAGTTTAGTAGTCTTGAAGAAACTAGATACATTGATTTAACATAAATTACATTTGATAAGGTTACACGATACAATCCATAATGAAAAACAAAAACTGCATCCACTAGAACTCTATAAATGACCTCCTCTTCATAATCTATTGAAGGTAAACAATGAATGGTGTGAGCTCAAACACTCAGTAAGGGTTACAAATAGCTGAATCATGAGTACAATAATAAGTGAATCATAATCAATCTAACATAATAAAAATGTCATTGTGAATAAATGAACAACTAATGCCATTAATAAACTGAGAATGAAACTGCATCCATAGATTTTGTTATAGTGAAAACCTCATGGATAATAATAATAACTGACAATGAATAAATAGAATGATAATTAATTGGATGTCATGTGTCTAGAACATGAACCATAATACCGTAAAAACGATTTAGCTCAATGTGTAGAAACCCGTCTGACTTTTGGAAAAAAACTCGAATGGTCTGTCACCAAACTGTTTTGTCTCATGAGACCTACCTATGCATCGAGGAGATGTAGTGGGACCCACCCACCTCTACATAAAAATAATTATTTATAAAATTATTCAATACAAGATCAATATGCCTTATCAATATCCGTATAGAGTATAGAATACACATTCATTAATAACATCCCAAATATACACCGTATGCGAAATGGTATACATTTTAGACAATAAACATACCAATGACCTGAAATTATGGATATATAATATAAATATAATTTCAATTGTAAGGTGATCTCAAATTTTTAGTAGGTACACCACATAATTACTATTATGTGCATAATACAAAGTTGTCACAACATAGGGGATATTCTTGAACAAAATTGAGAGAGAGGATCCCTTACCTTATGCTTGAAGGTGTTCTTGTTTTGTTTTTAAAGACCTTAATAAACAAATTAGGATTATTAATTCATAAATAAAGAACCTATTTTATATTTAATTGATATGTCTTAACCTTATTAAGTTCATTAATGGCCTCATTGATGGGTTTTGGATATTAAATCTTATTGTTTTGGAAGCATTTTCTTACGTGGTTTCATGATTTCTTTACTTGTATTCATGAATGGAAGTTGGTTTGAAATATGGTTAAACATACAGAACTATTAATATACATTACTAATGACATTAAAGAGATATAAATGATCTTATAATTATTCTGGTTATATACCATGAGGGTGACTCATTCAATGAGTTAAAAATAAAGACTTGAATTTGGATTGGCAGTTTTTGTTCTCAATAAACTTGTTTTGTATTATTATTCCATATTATGAACGTATAATGATTTAAGAATGTTAATAAAGATAAAACACATATATTTTGACCTGGTTCAACCATATATTTGGTTTCATGACCAGAATTTAAATAATTAATCGAAATTGAAATTACATCGTCCACGATGTCGGTAATTCAACACATCACGAACAATGTTTTTATTCATTAAATAAGTGGGAGAGGAGAATAATAACGATGAAGAATTTCCCATAGAAATTATAACATCCATAAAATACAATATTCTGGAGCATACATGCCTCTTTGTTAAGATGAGGTGAGGAATGAAGAATAAAATAAAGGAATCTTAAAATGAATGAAAACTTGATAAATTTCTCACGAAAATTCGGCAGCCTAACGACATCTCTTAAAATTTCACAAAAAAAGTATGATGAGAGGAATGGAATATCTCATAATTCATAAATAATATGGACATTAAGGGTAGATATTTAATGAAATATTCTAACACAATCCAAAGGGAAAGGAAGAGAATAACATAAAACGAAAGAAAAGAACGAAAATAAGAGGTTGTTTACCTCTTGATCTCTTCTCCTTGAGATCCTTCTTAAGGGCTTTGATTTTGGTATTTTGGTGAGACCAGAGCTTTCAGGACGTGGGGGAGGAGGTTGGGAAGGTATTTGGACAGAATTTGGAGAAGGCACAAGTCTTGAGAGGAGTTAATGGAAGGGGGTGAGAGGGGGGTTTTATAGTAGAGGAGAGAGGGGATTTCTTAATATAAAAATCATTAATTTATTATTTCTCCTAAAGACTAGGAATAGTGATTATTCCATGATGAAGAATAGTAAATGGGTTATGTGAATTCGATCCAAGTGGGCTTACCTCAGTAGAGCATCATCGATTACTCAATTAATCCATTATTTTGCATTTATTGTAAATTATCAGATTCAACAATTCATAAAAAATTCAAGTATTTTAGAAAAATCCTAGAAATTCATCCTAACCATTTTTCGACATTTAGAGTCAAAAAATGATGTCCATTTTTCAAAAATAATTTTCTAAATATGATTATTTTAATATTTAATTAAAAAAAATTTGTTATCAAAACCAGTTTAAAAACATTCATTAACTCATTCTAAAATATATCTATATCGTGCTTCCAACTAGAATATTATTTTTAAACCACAATAGGGTAGGTTCCTATTCATTAGGATATATCAGTATTCATAAGTGTAAGTTACTATTAATTAGGGCAGGTTACTATTCACCAAAAATTATTTTTGTTTTCATAGACTCCAAGAAACATCTTGAACACAACCATGTATGCCAGATTTTTAAAATTAAAATCACAGAGATGGTAAATTTAAGTTTTGTGGCTATGTTTTGGCTATCTCCTATAAGTAACCATGTTTTGTTCCATAGGGATCAGTGATTCATTAAATATATGTGGCCTAATGAATAGAGTGTATTTAAGAGAAACATACCATAAAATGTTTGGGGAGCTATAGTATTGGAGCCCCAAACACTTTTTTAAGGGAAAAATGATAATACCCGACCATAAAACAATCTCATAAAAATTTTCCGAGGGTTTTTTTTCTTTCGTAATGTTGTGTTTATCCTAGTAAATGATTTTGGTGAGATTTAGCGTCAAAAAAGTTATTCCAAATATTTACTATTTATTAGATATTTATTATATTTCAATGATTTGAATGATTATATCTCTTAAATGAGGCCCTATATTGAATTTTTGAATCTATAGTTGAATCGAGAATATTGGGCTTTACCTAGGTGTGGTATAATCTCTATTTGGGTTCCAGGCCTGGGTCTAACCCATTTATAAGTATCCATTAATGTTTAATTAGGGTTTCAATTTTATTGAAACTTCCACCTCCATGATAATACACAACCACTTCCCTCCCCTTTACTCATTGAAAACACTGATCTAAGAGGAGGAACTTGAAGGAGGAACCATCATCTAGGGATGTATCGAAAAAAATCTAGGTCGACCTGACACATCCCCTAGTACAGCTTGAGACAATTCCTTTAACATGACTCCCCATATTCTAGATGATGTCAACTAGCAGTGAGGGTCAAAAAGATATAGTGGAGAGACTACAACATCAATAATACTGAAATAAAAGTAGAAATATTCAAAAACAACCACAAATGAGCATCATAGTATGAAATATAAATAATATAGACGCAATATTGCTGCAAATAATGGAATGAAGAAAATAAAATATAGACACATCTAGGATATACTTAGAAACCGGTTTCCCACTGGGATAACCATATAAAAAATGAATCAATAAAAAATTAAATATAGTAGGCTCCACTTACAACTCCAGGCTATATTACTTACTCGGTCTCTACATGAATGAGCTACACCTGCTCGATCCTCAGACTCCTCATGAGTAGTATTTCCCAATCAAAAAAATGGGCCTTCACTGAATCCACTGCACATCATGTGATCAACATAAAATGATAAATGAGGTCTGCCCATGAACATAGTTACACATACAGGATGTGAGAAATAAATCTAAATAGGGTACCCTCAGAACTAATTGCAGCCGATAAACAATAAATAGTTGCATACGTAAATAAAAATAGGGCTGAAAAAATTATGAAAACAGTCAATCGTTGCTTATAGACTGACACTTTTGGTAAATCTACCCCCACTCTATCCCCATCCAGAGGAATTATAGCTTGTGGCTCACCCAGATACACGTTATTAGGCACATCCACAAAATATATATAAGAACTACAAGATGTGTAACAACACAACATGCATGAATTTGGGACCCTAGTGTGTAGCCTTAAGTTCCCACATTTACATGTATCTCTACATAGCTCTAAGATTCTAATGGCATGATCTAAACTAGTAATCGGAACACTACTATCATTGAGAGAACTTGTATGGAGTTTTATAGTCTTATAGAACTAATCTCATTCATAAAATAAAATTGTGGAAAGTCATATCCCACAACCCAGGTCCATAAAAATGTATCAAACTAATGAAATCCAATCCCTAAATGGGATAGTACATTCACTAGCCTAGGGAGGGGCTTCACTCCTCCAGATCATCTGTTAAAAAACATCCATCCACCAATGGATATAATTAAATCTATCTAAGGGCCAATGTCTTGTAAAATATATCCAAAAGGTATCTACCTATATCTAATCCTGATCAAGTGATACCTCAATATACTAGTCAAAGTCCATAAAAACAAGTTTCAGACAAGTCTCGAATCCATCATCCAAATAGTTTAAGTCACAGTATCGATACACTCCCAGTCAAAAAAGATCACGGGTCTCCCATGGCCCCTTCTCTCCACAATGAATCCACACTAATATCATCTTGACCCTCACAATGGGTCAAACAAATTTTGAGTCTCTCATGACACGTTAAACCAACAAGAAAAGAATAAAAACCAATAAATAAATCATAAAACTCATCTAACATCCCAAGAGAATTCCATCACAAGGGAAAAACCCAAGCACCCATTACAGGATTCTAATTGATCATTTATCAAAAAATCACCCACATCATAATTCAAAGGGGTCTCTCAGACCCACATCAAAAAAAACTCAATGGATCCAAACCATGATTGAAACCTCGTGGTGTCATATCATCTCAAGAAAAGGATGTTCCAAACCCAATACTCAAATTAAATAATAATCCCACCCATAATGGAATCTTCATGAGTCCCACAATCCTATATCAAATATCCACTCAAGGGAACCCTTATGTACCCTTCACCCCATGGTTCCATCCTAACACAATGGCTCTAAACTAATTAAACCTTAAGTATCCACTCAGAAATATAATCCAATAAAATAGAATAAGATAACTTGATGGATTGGAGTCATTCCAACTGGGCTATACAAGGTATAAAACATCCCAAAATTTTGAGATCTTTTGAATAATCTCATGAATAAACTCCCTTGTCACTCTAAGGACAAATTGTATTCCATCCCATCACCCTCTCAAAGTTTCTCCCCCACCACTCAACTAGAGGGTTCTAAATCTAAATCTATGAGGTTAACCTCCTATCAAACCTCACATCTCTCAAGTAATATCACCATGACCCCTAAGCATCCTCAAACCTCACTGTCACATCCCACATAGGAGGTGGAACTCTAAAAATTATATGAACAAGCCTACACATGTTCAAGGATGAGGAGGGAAACCTAGAACCTCCTTATCACTTCAACTATGAATCACCTTATAGAACATGTGGTATTTCCCCAAAACAAAGGTATACACCATTCCCAACAAAAAAACTAAATTGGATCTCATAATTCACGGAAATAATTTTAAAACATTAAATGACTATAATTTAGCGAATTGAAATAAAATAAACCCCAACCTACCTCATAGCATAGTTGACCAAACATTAGGTCTATAACCTTGGTTCAACAAAAATACAATGAAAATAACTCACCCTGTACAAGGTAATTAAATTAATTAAAACAATTGAAATGAATTAAAAATAATAATTACAAATAGGAATAATAATTTAAAACTCACCAAGGTGTATCCTCTCTACATAACTACAACCAACTATCTATGGAAGGCCCATAAGACACATAAATCCCTAATAATTGAAAATCCTTAACACAAAAAGCCAAATTACAAGGAAAATAGTTTCAAATCTATTAAAAATAAAAGAAAATTTCATCATGAATCATACCTCCCTGAAAATGATGAGAGATGGTGTGAAAAAAACATCTTTTGAAATCCTCTTTCTGAGCCACACCAAACCCCTATCACACTTAGCCGATTCCAAAATGATCCAATGGAATCAAAGGCAAAACCCTAAGAGGGAGAGAAAAAAAAAGATCACAAGGAAGGTAGAGGAATAATGGTTAAAAGAAAAGAAATAACCTACATCAAAACAATAAATAAACCTTCTAAAACTATCCCTAAATCAAGGAGGGGTGGGGGAAAATGAGAAATGGGGTAGGAGTGTGACATCTGGAACATGGTTCACTCAATAGTAACCAAAACTGGGTGGCCAAATAGCCTCAAGTGCAACTCCCCATACACTGAAGACTACCCAATAGTATCAATGGTCCATGGTGGAATAATTCGGGGACGATACCCATATCATCATAGTGTATCACCTAATTATAATCATAACAAAAAAATAGCAGAAGCATATGAAATAATAGATATGTGGAAGAATATACATGCATCATATAAATAATCAATTAATCTCATCCAACGGTTTCATATAAAAATGATGTTCATGGAATATAGTACAAAAAATAGGTAAATGCATGGAAGTAGGAATCTAGTACAATACTTGTATCAAAAGTAAAAAAAGAACAAAAAGTAACTATACCCAGATAGAATCACAAGCCATAGTCCACTTATATTATCCCATTCCACTATGAAAAAAAATCATGTATTAGCAATAAGTCACATTCCAATTATCCCTACCTACATCCATGATGTTTTTATGGGTTTCACAACAGCAGAAAAAATAGGGTACGAGATAATACTCAGTAGGCCACCACCAATGGGGTCTATAACAAGTCTTGTCTATGAATTCGAGCTAAAGTAGTTTACATATTTAACTTGTGTACAAGTAATTATAGTATAAGTGATTCTATATAGTCTATAAAGTCTCCCTGTGATCATTTAACTAAATCATAAGTCTATGTATAAAGCATAATAAGCATCATCAATTTCCTACACTGTGTAAACATGTGCCAGGCCTGAATGGTTCATGGTCCAAGCTATAGAAATAACCAAGGAAACCTTGTAAGATAAGTAAAATAAGTATCCATGAACCAATGAGTAGAACTGTTCAAGGAATCTTAGTGGTTCATTGGATCCAAGGAGTAAAAATGTACACAGAATCCTATAAAATCAATTAAACCAATGAAATAGGATCCAAGGAGTAGAAGTATCCTAGGAATCCTAGTATACTAGATGTTTGGAGTAGAAATTTCCATGTTATCTTAAAAGTTCAAATAATTAAGATCTAAGGAGTATACATGTTCAATGCATCCTTATAAGTCATCAGTTTCAAGGAGTAGTAATGTCCACAGAATCCTAGAATGTCCATTAAATCATATCCAAGGAGTAGTAATTTCCAATTTATCCCCACATGAAAACTAAACTAGTTTAATTGGATACTTGCAGTAGAAAATTCTGAGGCCTCTAAATAAGTCAATTCAACAGGATCCAAGAATTTTAAATGTCTAGGGTGTACTAAGAAGGTCATCATATCCTAGGAGTATAAATGTCGAAGTAATCCTAAAAAAGTCATTAACAATTTCATAAACCATTCATTTAAACATTTTACTAAACCCTTCATAATGAATTACAAGCCAAGGGTTTACTTATTTGATACCTTTCATCTATAAATGACATGGTTCAACAAGGTGCTTACATCATTTAACAATTCACTATATTACCATATTCAATACTCATTAATATAAATCTAACACAACCCACACCAAGGGTGGAATAAAGACAATTAAGGGGAGGATCCCACCCCATGGGTGGTTCAGGTTGAGGTTAGATACCTCCAAACATATACACGAGTGTCATGACATGTCCTAGACATGATTTTACCATTTAGATCATGGTTAAATCACTTGAGTAAGAATATAATGAAATGTCTATTGTGAAACATAATGAAAACAAGCTATAAACAATTACACATTGAGGTAAACGGTATAGACCACCTACCTTAAGGTCGTAGAATAAAACCCATCCAGTATCAGCTTTTGATTTTTCAAGGATCAGATGAAAATAGAAGAATAGAAAAATGTCATAAAAATAGTTCATATAAACATTCAAAAAAAATAACATCACCAATATAAAGGATAACAATGAATGGTGCAAGTAGAATATACTAATCATCGACATGCATCCAATAAGACTATTGAAGAAAGAATCAGAGTCCAGATCAGGAATATATAGAAAATATTTGGTTAGGATTCTATGGGATAGATCCAATGAGAGAATCGGTGGAAATTATTGGAGAAATATTGAAATTAGGAGGAGGTTTAAAAATTTAAATAATTAAAGGGAAAATTGTTATTTTCCCTCTAAATACTGTTTTGTAATGTTTGGCCAAATGGTTGGCCAAACTTTTTACCCTTCCCTATCTTAATACCCCACTTGTATAGTCATGAAACACTCTTAGACAAACTATGTGGTAATCATGTGTTTCCCTCTATGAAAAATCCTACAGCAAAGACATGGGTGTGTATCACCTATTGCATGGTTTCATCAAACCGTTCATCCCTAGACAGTGGAATGGACCACCCCACATGATTAAAAAAAATTGTGTGGCCAGGGTGGCACCATTTCAAATAACTGTGTGACCCAACTATATTATCCAAAAACATAGGATCCCATCTCCATATAAGCCCCAAAACCCCTATTTATTTTATATAATCACTAAATAAAACGGTTTTTTACTTCCATGAAAATTTGGGATCTTATAATCATCCACCTTAAAGAAATTTTTCTCATAATTTCCCTTTCAAGGGTGTTCAAGCATCGTCTAAGTATAAATCTTTCCATTGGGAATGTACGTCAGCCTTCTAATCCCAAGTATTGTCCTTTACATTGTCGTTCTACCATAGAACTTGTACCAGAAGAACATACTATACTAAGAAAACCATCATTACATGATCAGCAATATTGATAGGATGCTCCGTAAAGGAAACATCTACCTCCAACTCACCCTCATCAGGATGAAGAATATTTGACATATCAGAATGGTATTGGTAATGTTGAGATATATGGAAGACATCATTCATGGACTATTACATCTATAGTAATTGAAACTGATAGACTACCAGACCAACTATCTCTATAATATCAAATGTTTCAACATAACATGGAAATAATTCCCCTTGTCTCTGAACCCTTCTTTGCTCTATTCTAGAAAAACTCTCAATAAAACCCAACTTCCCAACTCGAAATCTAATAGTTTATAGTGGTGATTAGAATATGACTTCATTCTAGACTGATCTATAGACATCAATTTTCTAATAAGATGAACCTCCTCCAAATCTTATTTGATGAGATGAGGACATAGTTGTGCCACATATCCCACCACTAACGAGAATAGGGATGAAAGACATGACCAATCATATAGGGCATCAAAGGGATCCATATGTATGGTCGCATATAATCTTTTTTTATAAGAGAATTTTGTTAGAGGAAATCTTTTCTCCCAAGAACCTATGAAATAAAGGATTCATGCATGGAGAATTTACACTAAAACTTATATTGTATGCTCAGACTGACCATCAATTTGTGGGAGATAGGATGTACTCGGTAGTACATGTGGACCCTATTCCCTCTACAACCCGTTCTAGAACTATGACATGAAATTATCATCTCTATCTTATGTGATATAATTTGGAACCTTGTGTAGGCATATGATCTCACAAATGTAAAGACTTGTCATCTCATTCACTAAAAGAGTAACCTGAATAGGAATTAAATGAGATAACTTTGTTAACCTATCGATAATCACCCATATGGTGTCACTTCCCCATGTCGATATAGGTAGTCCCATCATGAAATCAATGGTAAAGTCTTCCCATTTCCACTTAGTAATAAGAAAAAACATAAAATCCCTACTGGTTTCTTGTGCTCCACCTTCTCCTATTGATAGTCTGCACGCTAAGTGATGAACCAAACTATCTTCAATTTCATCCTTGACCACCAATGTTGATAATGTGAGTCACGATATATCTTGGTAATAACGGGATGCACAACCAATATAGAGGAATTGGAATCTCACTATAACTCCTCTTAGACGTCTTTAGAAACCCATAGGTGACTGTGAATGTGAATTTTTCAAATTCTCATCAACGATCCAACCAGGAGGTGAGTCATTACCTTTAACTCTATCCCATAGGACCAATCCCTCTAATCTGATAGTTGTCTCATCCTCAATCTATTGAAAATATTATAATTTATTTTTATGGGTGAGAGAAAAGTGTTCCAAATACTATCATGCACCTCTAATTCATATATGAAAATAGGTTCATCAGCTATCACTCACTACAGACCTCATAAACTACATGTGTATGAGTCCTCCTAATCAGTACATCAGAAACTAAATTTCAGTTTTCAAGTATATAAGTAATATTTAAGTAAAAATAATATATATATTCAACCCACCTTTATTACCTAAGATTAAATTCTTGATTTGTAAATATATACTTCAGCCTTTTTTGGTACATGTAAACCAAAAAATACACTCCCAGCATATAATGTTTCCAATAACACAATGAATGAACATCAACAGATAATTCAAGATCATGAGATGGTTATTTCCTCTTGCATGAACTCAACTAATGAGACCTGTATTCCATGAATCTCTCCTCCGGTATCAAAAATACTCCTATCCTAATACCCTATTCTTTATAATACACTGTATAACATTTTTTCAACTCAGGAAGAATTAGGATCAAATAAGTTTCCCTTTCAATTTATGAAAGTCTATCTCGTAGGCATCTGTCTATATAAACTTCACACCCTTCTTATTCAAGACTATAGGTGGTGATGCTAATAATGAGAATTATTATATTAAATGACTTTAATAACCAGGTATACCTAATAAACTCTATATATCAAATATTTTCTTTGGATGATCACATAAAACTACAACTCTCTCTTTCTCTGGGTCAACTGATACTCATGTCTCTCAGATAATATGACTCATGAAGTGAATCGTGTCCATCTAGAAGTAAAAGATTGTGAGATTATCATATAATTGATTCTCCCTCAATGAATCCAATATGATCTCAAGATGATTTTCATGGTCATATCGAGTGTGAAAATACACCAATATATCATCCATCAGAACCACCTCAAAAAATCTAGATATGGATTAAAAACTTGTTTGATCAGTTCCATGAATACTACTAGCACATTTGTGAGACTAAAAAACATGAACAAATACTTATATAAACCATACGTTCTACAAAACGATGTATGAGGATTGTATTAAGGTAAAATGTGAACATGATGATAACCCAGTCTCATATCAATCTTTAAGAACACATGAGCTCCTCGATGTAGGTCAATGAGATCATCTATCTGAGTATAAGGGTATCGGTTCTTAACAATCAACTGATTCAACTTCTGTTAATAAACATATAAAAAAAGGTTTCAATCTTCCTTCTTGGTAAAAGGACAAGATAACCCCATTGAAAAGTACTTGTTTGTATAAACCAATTTTCATCCAACTCCTCAGGATACCTCTTGAGATTATGTAAATCAGTAATAGCCATCCTATAAGGAGGAATGGATTCCCATGTAGATCCTGGAACTAGCTCAATGGAATACAATACCTCTATTAAAGGAGGTTGTCATGAAAATTTGTTCGGAAAAAATCCATGAAATGATCAACCATTGGAGGGAAGTATCTCTGATGTGATCCCTAATCAATCCATATATAAACTAGAAATCTATTCTATTATCCCACCAACCCACATTTCTCAGGTCTAGCTTGACTTTACAGGACATCCCATTCACCCTTGTGAATGAAAACCCCACTATATAATGATGTTAAAGTCACCCATTGGTGATATAAATCACTGTAAACATGATAGGGAACCAATCGGTCCATTATCTAGAATTATTTCATCCCCTATCATCTCAAGGAAAAAACATGTCCCATAAGAATTGAAACCCACCTATATCAAGGGGGAATCCCTAAAGTATAATACAATCTACGATTGAATACCCAAAAGTGTACCAAGTGTCATTGCACCACTAGAAAACTGAACATCAAGACCAATTCTCTACATAATAGGCATAAATATAAATCTATGAGAAGAATCTGTATGGAAAAGAGAAGATACTGAAGTAGAGGCTACTAGAATAGTAGCTCTACCTATAGAAGGTCAGACACTCTAATCATAGGGTATCAACTATACTGTATACGTCTATCCTAAACTAAGGCCTTGAGATATAGCCTGATTACCTTGAGAATTTCCACTTTACTCTCATTGAGAATTTAGTGTTTGGATAACCCAACCATGACCACCACCTCAACCTGATCGGTTAGTCACACTAACGCTCCCTAATTGATATGAAACTACTGAACACGCTCATGAATGTGGAGTTGATTCAAACCCTCTCTCACTGGCTGATAGAGGAAGTGTTCTAAAAAACCATTGTAGATGGCCCATCCTTCTGCAAGCATAACACTCAACTGGGATTCTATCATATTGGCTCTTCATATGTCCATGTACCCCATACTGACGAGAGAAGATAGAACAAACAGTACTCATGGTATAGATTTTATTACCCATATGAGATTACTCAAAGTTTCTCTTCCCGCCACCTATCAAGGAAGCTCTAAGTCAAGAATCTGATAGAATATAATCTAAAACCCATCTTCCCTTAGGTTTTATTCAGTAATCAGTGCCTATTTAACTATTATGATATGGTAGTAAGATGAAAAATATTCACCTAAAATCACATGTTATACATGGTACTATCCTTGAATATCTTATATTTCAATGCCTCAACACTTGAAAAATAGGTGTGAAATGCTAGAGCTTTGTCACTCTAGTGGAATAGTCCATAACTGAAAAGGAACCCTTCTCTAGATTCATAAACTCTATGGATATTTCAAACCTCAATACAATAAGATAAAAATAATCTATGAATGGTGTCTACAAATCACTCTATGACATATCTCGATTATGATCAGTCTGATTAATCACATCCCAACATCTATTGGTGGAATTCTGGAGCATGCATGCATAGAGTTTCACTCTCTTCTCAGGAGGTGTCTTGAGATTCTCAAAAATAGATAGCATAGAATCTATCCATGACTTTACATTATATGGTTCCACTACTGGAAACATGATCTTTCCCAACACTTCTATACCAACGGTTTGTAAAAACCGTTGGTATAGCAACTCTTTCCCAACGGTTCATCAAAACCGTTGGGAAAGGGCCTAAAAACACACCCTTTCCCAACGGTTTTGGTGAACCGTTGGGAAAGAGTGACCTTTCCCAACGGTTCACCAAAACCGTTGGGAAAGGGGAGGATTTTTACCCTCTTTTTCCCAACGGTTCATCAAAACCGTTGGGAAAGAGTACCCTTTCCAAACGGTTCACCAAAACCGTTGGGAAAGGGTGTGTTTTTAGGCCCTTTCCCAACGGTTTTGATGAACCGTTGGGAAAGGTTACTCTTTCCCAACGGTTCTCAAGAACCGTTGGGAAAAAGAGGGTAAAAATCCGGCATTCACCCTGCTAAAAATACAGCCACCCAGAACCTATCCCAACGGTTCTGAAAACCGTTGGGATAGGTCTATCCCAACGGTTTTGACAACCGTTGGGATAGGTTCATTGATTTTTTTCCAGATCTACTAACGGAGAACATTATATAAATCAAAAATTTAAATCATTATGATAATACATATATATATTTATGAAATTATGTTTACAAAGTGATGTTAGCCTAGTGGTTAAGTCGTTCGATTATAAACGAGGGGTCCTGGGATCAAATCCCAGCGGTGATTTTATTTTTGGAATTTATATACCAACGGTTCCATTACCGTTGGTATAGATTTCATATTACCTATACCAACGGTTTTCGGAGAACCGTTGGTATAGACCTATCCCAACGGCTTACTTGGCTACGGTTCTCCAAACCGTTGGTATAGGCTATACCAACGGTTTGGAGGCCTATACCAACGGTTCCAAACCGTTGGTAAAGGTTATTTTTCCAGTAGTGTTCACTATCCCTCAAAAACATGGGTGGATGCTACTACATAAACTAACATGTCAACTCTGCCATAATTAGGGAAGGTCATGGTGGTCCCTGAACAGTCTCTATAAAACGTAGGGACCCATATAAAAATTATGCCTCACCGCCCATATCAGGTATAATTGGTAGTACAACAAGAGGCACTAAGAGAGCTTCCACTGGTGGCCGAAGGCCCACCACATTTGTTGCATAGTCATTTCCACCCTCCTAGCACATGACTGGAGGCAATCGTAGTGTCATATCTCTATAAATTCCTAGAATACACCTCAATCAAGGTCTAATAACAACATGTAGATAGATATATAAGTAGTATATGTACAGGAATTCCAAAACATGAGTCACACCCCTTTTCCTACTCCTAATGTCAAGTTTGGGTGACATAAAAAATCATAATAATGCATGAGATACTGGATACTGCCCACTATTATGGTTGTATAAGGGAAAACGTTCTCTGATATAAGTCCTAGGTCCTAGTATACAGTGTTTCATTAGAAATTTATACAGAAAAAACCAATTAAATTACAATTGGCATCCCAATTTAACAGTGACCATTCCATTTTATAATTCAATATCATTTAAATTAATTCTATTTTATGTAGAAATTCCCTTTTAAAAGGTTGAATTATAAAATTCAATACTTCCAATTAATAAGGACCCATACGCCTTATAAATTGTAGTGTATTATCTATTTAACTCATAGTAGTTATTTATCAAGTACCTTCCTAAAATGATAGCACAACATCATGGAATAATCAGTAAGGAACCAAAACATGTTGTAAGCAATGAACACATTAATAAAAAAATGGCATGGAACAATTCATTAGATATTAATCCTTAAATGTCTATCATGATGCATGATGCAATATTTCCCTACTATATGAGTCCAAGGAAAAAAATTCATAATCATAAGGAACATCAAACATCATGTGCATCATCCAATGGTGAAGTAAAATCAACTGTAACAAGTAAAATCTATAGAAAAACATCCCATCCTAAGAAATTTTGATTTTTCCTATACAAGGGATTATTACTACCAGGAACAACATATTACCAAATCTATACACATTTCTAATATCATATCTAATATTTGCAAATGGTAAGACAAAAGAAAAGAATACTGTAATATCAATTTTTGATGTCCTAGACACGATTTAATGAATATTAACAAAACCCAGTTGGACACATGGCCTCAAGAACACCTCCGCATATCTTAAAGGCTACTGACAAGCAGTGAGGGTCTATGGGAGAATAGTTGGGAGACTATAACTTCATGATCATAGTTTATAAAAGTGGTATAATAATATAAAACAATAGCATAAGAATATAAAATAACTACATAGTGGAAGAAAAAAAATCATTCATATAGATAATCAAGTAATCTCATCCAATAGATTCATATAAAAATAATTTTCATGGAATTAAATAGAAAAGCTGGGTAAATACCATTCAACATGCATCCAGTAAAATACATTTATCAAAAGTAAAAAAATAAAAAAAGGAACTATCCCCAATTAGCATCATGAACCACAGCCCAGTCCTGTGATCCCCTGCTCTAATGAAACAATCAATCAAGCATTAGTAAACAAACACTTTACCATATCCCTACCTTCATCCATGAAGTCTATTTGGGTACCCAATGGTGGCTCAAATTGGGTCTGAGAACACTTAGTAGCCAACCTTCAATGGTGTCTATAACATGCTTTTTATATGAATATAATATGAAATGGTTTACAAATATAATAGGTGTACAAGTGATAACAATATAAGTGATCCTTTAATGTATATCAAGTCTCAAAGTGATCAAGAAACTAAATCATAAGGATATTTGTAGAGAATATAAAGAATCATCATAAAACCTATTCCATTTAAACATGTGTTAAGCCTATATAGGTCAAAGTCTAAGGAGTAAAAATGTCCACGAAAATTGTGTAATCTAATTAAAATAAGTTAATAGGATCCAAGGAGTATAAGTTTCCAAGGCATACTAGTGGGTTATCAAATCCAAGGAGGGGAAACATCCAAGGAATCCTAGAAATTAAATTAAACTAATTAAACATGATCCAATGAGTAAAAATGTCCAAGTCATCCTAGTATGATGGATCCTTGGATTAGAAATGTCCAACACATCCTAAAAGATCAAATAAGTAGGATCCAAAGAGTATAAATGTCCCAGGAATCCTAACAAGTCATTGGATCCAAGGAGTAGTAATGTCCAAGACATCCTAGCATAGTCATTAAATTTTTTACAGGGAGTGGTAATGTTCAAGGCCTCCCAAAATTGCAAGTAAACTAGTTTAACTTGAACCTTGGAGTAGAAATGTCCAAGGAATCCAAATAAGTCATGTTAATAGGATCTAAGGAGTATAAATGTCCAAGGAATCCTAATATGGTCATCAGATCTTGGGAGTAGAAATGTCAAAGGCATACTAACTAACTCATTCACCATTTCATAAACCATTCATTTAAACATTTCACTAATCCCTTTATAATAACATGCATGCTAAGGGATTAATTGTTTGATACATTTAATGTACAAATGATAAGTTGATACAAGGATCATACGACCTTTAATAATTAAAATTATTACCATATTCAATTCCCATTAATATAAAGCTAACTTCAACCACCCCAATGTTTTCATGGACTTGCTCATGGGGAGGAACCCACCCCATGAAAAGTTTGGGTTGTGTTCAACTACCTCCATCATTATACATGAGGGTCAAAACATTTTTGAGACATGATTTTATCATTTACATTAATGTTCAATTAATTTACGAATAATCGACCACAATTTCAGACATGCATCATAATTGAAAAAATCAATAAACAATGAGATATTGATTGAAAAGGTATAGAACACCTACCTTAATCCCATAGAAGAACACTCATCCAGTCTCAGCCTCTTATTTATCCTAGATCAAAAGAAAATTTAATAACGGACGAATTCCCTTAACATAGGTCATAATATCCTACTCTAAAATAGCATTACTAATAGTAATACAAACAACGAAATGTGAAATAGGAATATCTAACTCAAGGATGCACATCTAATGATACCAATGACAAAAGAATCAGAGTCCAAGTTGGGAAGATATGTAAAATACAAGGCTATGATTAAATGGGAGATCTCCAACAAGTTAATGGGTGGCCACTGATAGATAAATATGGGGAGGATTAGGAGGTTTAAACATTTAAAGCAATCTAGAAAAAACGGTAATTTTACCTATAAATACTGGGTCTCAATGTTTGGCATAAGGTTAGACAAACTATGCAGAAATCATGAACCCTTATCTGTCTCAATTTCCCACACACATGGTCATGGAACATGATTAGAAAAACTATTCGTCCACCATGAATTCTCCATTTGTCAAAAATTCTGCGGTAAACACACGGGTGTCCAGCCCCTTTTGCATGGTTTCATCAAACCTTGCAACCCTGGAAAATGGACTAGACCACCCTACATAGTGATGCCAAACCATGCGGCCTGAGAAGTATAGTTTCTACTAACCTTGGGGTCTAGGTGGATTCTCAAAAAACTCAAAATCTGAGCATCATATAAGCTACAGACACCCCCATTTCCTATATATCATCACTAGGAATTCACATTATGTCGAAACCAAGGAATTAAAATGGAAATAAAGCTGTTATGTACCTAATAGAAATGATGGGCTCGTAAAAGGAGACCCTCTCACTCCATGTGCTCATAATTGAAGATATGGGTAGGGGATATACTTAATCCTCAGGGGGGAAAGAGTCTTCTACCACTTTTTAACCCAACATGGGAAGGTAAATGGTTAGACTAATTTTTTTTAATATATGCACCAACCATGTGATAGTAGCTTCCCAAGTCCACACCCCTCAAATGGTTTGGCCAAATGGTTTTCTAACCATGCATCAATAATGAAAATCAGAACTGAAACTCCTCTATAATATGTTGCATGATTTGACTTTATGTGCAAGATAATTGTGTGCCTTGGACTTGAGATCTAATCACTCTGCACAATTTTCACCAAAACCCTCATGATTTGACCTTAACTATGTGAAATAAATGATAACTAAACCATGAAAGAACAAAACGAACTGAGAAATTTTGGAGCTTCAAAGGGCCACACAGTTTTTACTAAGTCATAAACACCAAAATGAACACTAGGACAGAAATAGTTGAAAACTCCAACTCAGACTTAAAACTATGAATTTTTTTCTAAGAATCCAAGTAACCTTGTGAGACTTAAACTAGACATGAAACACTTCCAAAATAAGTTCAAACTCCTAAAATTTAAATCTGAAATCACTTAATGAACCATTTTTGGGTCAAAAAATCAATTTTATTTTGTAACACGTAATGACTATGATCATTAAAAACACCCCATCATAAACACTCCTCGCCCCCTAATAAGCCTCAGTGATTTCTAAACTAACCAACCTAACTCCATCAAAAACAAGTCGGGTCCATCCAAACTACATATACACTACCATTTTTCAACTCAAACCACCAGGCCTGAACACATCAATAATTCCTCAAAAATGGAATGATTCATTTCCCATACCACCTAGACCACATCCAAAATTATTTTCCAAAAATAGAATTCAATTAAAAATGTCCAAAATTGTATAAAACAACCATATTAGATTTTTTAGTTTTACTCCTCCCTAAGTGATCAACCTCAACTATCAACAAACCACCGATACAACTCACCTTGAGATCACACCAACACAAATCATGCCAAATGAAAAGATCTATACTACCTCCAATATTGTATCCAAATTTAAATATGGTATTTCCTAAAGATCTAGATCTATTCTGAGCCAACTGCACACTGAATCCCTGAATCCACAATGGTAAACCACTGACTAAGAGGATTCTCCGAACCATAACAATATCATAACCATCATTCACTACAAAAAATAGTAAATTAGAGGGGTTATTTGGATGGGGTTCTGCACAACCCCCTCTAAATTCAGTTTCTCTAACATTAGAGGGGGTTATACACAACCCCCTCTAAATTCATTTTATATAAAATTAGAGAGGGATTATGCCCAACCCCCTTTAAATTTTTTACCATTATTTTTTTAATATTTCGTTGGTTTTTAGATCTGATTATATCAAATTCACAGCTTATTTAATAATTAGTGGAAATATATATTCTATGGGATTTTAGAGGTTCTATATATATATATTTTTTTGGATATATATATATATAATTAATTGATTAATTTTTTAAAACAAAATAGTGGGGGCTGACAACATCCAATAATTTAAGATATTATAGGGGGTTCAAAAAATTCCAGTAATCCCTTAGATTAGAGGGGGTTTTTAACCCCTTCTAATTTATGTAATTAGGAGGTGTTTTCAACCCCCTGTAATTGAATACATTTGAGGGGGCTTTTAACACCCTCTAATTCATGACATTAGAGGGGGGGGGGGTTGAACCCCTTATAAATTATGAAATTAGAGGGGGTTTGGAACCCTATCCAATTGATTACATTACAGGGGATTTTATCCTCCTTTAATTCATAACACTAGAGGGGGTCGTGAACCCCCTCTAAATGATGAAATTAGAGGGGGTTTGGAACCCCCCCTAACTGATGACATTAGAGGGGGTTTTGAACCCCCTCTAAATGATGACAGTAGAGGGGGTTGTTAACCCCCTCTAATTCATGAAATTTAATGGTGGTTATAAACCTCTGAAAATCCCTTTGATTAGAGGGGTTTTAAAATCCATTTAATTTTTTTATTTTATAAAATATATCTCATATAAATTCAAAAAATTTAATATATTTGTGGGTTTGTGCATGTGTGTGTGTGCTTAAATTTCATAAAAAAATTACCTAAATGTATTTAAATACATTATAACACATATATATAAGGACATTTTATAAATGATTTAAATAAATAATTATATAGATAAAAAAAATGTATACATATATATAAATATTGATATATATAATATAAATATATTTATAAATATATTTATTTGAATTTGTAAAATTTATATATTGTTTTATAAATACTATACATTTATATTATGATTTATATTATACATATATAATATTAAATACATTTTATTGTATATTTTTGATTAAATACATTTATATTATATTATGTATACATATATATATAATATAGACAACATTAAGTATAAATATAAATAAACATATATATTATATAATTTTGTTATATATATATATATTATAAATATTTAATTATATATAAATTTATATATATTATATAAATATTTTACATATATTGCATCATTCCATTTTAATTATAGATTAATTTAGTATATACATATATATATATATATATCTTATAATAATTAATAATATTATCATTACACACACACATACATAATTACATTTGTATTTTATACTTATATATAAATACATTTATAATAGATTATGTGTACTAATTTACATAATTTGGAAAAAATTAAATATAAATATATTTATATTATTTATTTATATTATATATTATATTATAAATATTTAATTGTAAATAAATTTTTATGTATTATATAATTATCTTATGTATATTATAGTGAAGAATATTAAATATAAATTAATTTAGTACACAGACACACAGACACACACACACACACACACACATATATTTCACATAATAATTAATAATATTATTCGTACACACACACATAAAAAAATACATTTTTATTTTATACTTATGAATAAATACATTTATATTAGATTATGTATAGTAATTTATATAATTTAGAAAAAATTAAAATTAAATATATATAAATATAGATATATTATTTATTTATATTATACTTTATTTTATTAATATTATATTATGAATAAATTTATATGTATTTTATAATTAGTTTATGTATATTTTAGTATAGCATATTAATTATAAATTAATTTAGTATATATATATATATATTTATCATTTAATTATATTATTTAGTTCCCATTATATAAATGAATTTAATTTTGTGTGTATATATTTGTGTGATTGTGATATAATATAAATCTATATAATTAAATACATTAATATATAAAATAAATTTATTTAATATAATATATGAATAATATATATTATAATTATATTATATCTATAAAGAAAAAAATATACACACTAACAGAAATATAAATATATTTATTAATATACGTATAAATATTTATATATATATATATTAAATATATCCAAACATGTATATATATATATATATGTATATTTCTTACACAAATATATTATAATTATACATAAATACATATTATATATAAATATTACACACAAATATATATTATATTATAGAGAAATATATTGTATATATAAAAATATATTATATTTATTAAATTTCTAAACACAAATATATACATATATATATATATATATAATATAATAATTTGGGATATAATTAAATATAATGTAGTGTATATTATACAGATAAGCGCGCGCAACCTAGTGGTTCTCTGTTGTGTGCTGAATAGAACAGGAGTAGGGTTCGAAACATTTGGGAAGTTTTTTACGCCACGTGCATGGCACACACTCTTGTGCGCACTGGGGTGTCAATAGTGGGTGTCAGGGGGCGCTAGGGTGTGAGGGAGGGGTGTCATGGTGGGGTGTTATGGTGGCGCACTGGGGTGTTAGGGTGGTGTGTCAGGGGGGCGCTAGTGTGAGGGGGGGAGGGGGGTGTCATGGGGCGCGCTCGGTGTCAGGGGAATTGTATGAGGGTGGCATGGGTGTTATGGTGGTGTGTCATGGGGGTGTGCAGATGTCAGGGCGGTGTATCGGGGGGGGGGGGGTGTCAGGGGGGCACGTTAGGGGTATCATGGGGTGCGCTTGGTGTCAGAGGCGGCGTGTTAGGGGGCGTGGGTGTTAGGGTGTAGTGTAATGGGGGCGTTCGAGTGTCAGGACGGTGTGTTAGGGTGGGTGTTAGGGGTCACACGAGGGGTGTCATGGGGTGCACTCGGTGTGAACGGGTGTCAGGGGGTCCGTGAGGGGTGTCATGGGGCGCACACGATGTCAGGGGGTGGTGTGTTAGCGGGGCCCGGGTGTCAGGGTGGGGTGTCGGGGGGGGGGGGGGTGCGGGTGTCTGGGTAGTGTGTCAGGGGGGTGTCATGTGGCATTCTTGGTGTCAGGGGCGGTGTGTCAGGGGGGCACAAGTGTCAGGGAGGGGTGTCATGGGGGTGTGCAGTTGTCAGGGGGATGTATCAGGGGGCATGCAGGTGTTAGGGGGGCATGCGAGGGGTATCATGGGGTGCGCTCGGTGTTAGGGGTGGTGTGTCAGAGGGGAATGGGTGTCAGGGAGGAGTGACATGGGGGCGTGCGAGTGTCAGGGAGGTGTGTTAGGAGGGGGGTGTCTGGGGCATGAGGGGTGTCGTGGGGCATCCTCGGTGTCAGGGGCGGTGTGTCACGGGGGGAACGAGTGTCAGGGCGGGGTGGCGTGGGTGTGAGGGTGTCAAGGTAGTGTGTCAAGGGGGGAGTGTGAGGGGTGTCATGCGGCGTGCTCAATGGGTTTCATTGGGAATGCGGGTGTCAGGGCAGTGTGTCTGGGGGGTGCGAGGGGTGTAATGGGGCGCATGAGGGGTGTCATGGGGCATGCTCGGTGTTAGGGGTGGTGTGTCAGGGGGGCGTGGGTATCAGGGTGGGGTGTCATGGGGGCGTGCGGGTGTCAGGTCGCGGTGTCAAGGGGGCGCGCGGGTGGGTCGGTGGGGTGTCAGGGGGCACACAGGGGGTCATGGGGCACGCATGGGGGTGTTAGGGGTGGCATGCCAGTTTGTCAAGGTGGTGCCATCGGGCGCTCGGGGTAGGTGTCATGTGGCGCATTGGGCGGGTGTCCTGAGTGTCAGGGCGGGGTGTAAAGGGGGTATGCTGGGGTGGGTTTCTAGGGGTTAGGAGCGGTTTGAACCACCCAAAAATCCCTATATTAGAGGCTATGTTTGTTATAACCGCTTCTAATGTGGTAAAATTTGAGCAAAATTAGAGGGGTTTAAATCCCCTCTAATGTAACAGCCGTTGAATTCACTATAAATTTAGCAGTACTTTCTCACAACCGCCTCTACTACCAGTAGGTGGCCACATTTGTGGATATTTCCAACAACTGCCACTAATGCCTTTAGAAGGGGTTATCACCTCTTTTAATGTAAAAAATTACCCCTTCTAAAGGGGTATTTTTTTGTAGTGATTCCACCACCAAAACACTAATCACCACGACCCATGATCCTTCCACCACCGAACATGATGAACATACATGGTCAAGCTACTCACACCTATGTTCCAACATTAAACATGAACCATACAATGTTCCCTTCTTACTAGGGTTAATGTCCTCCACTACCAGTGATCCGTCAATGATGAGGATCACATCTTCCAAAATTTAATGGTTGGATCCTCACAATAACGCTTACCTTACACCACACCTTGAGAAACAACCTCAATTAGTCCATTTAAACATGAACCAACTATCACCATGCATCACCAATGTTCATGAACCCTCACGGAAGGAGGCTACTCGACCTCACTTGAAAATGTCAGTCATATGATCCTGCACAGCTTGATCTGAAACTGAGCATGCTTATATTATTCATGACCTATCGATCCTAGTTTAACATTCCTAGAACTATTTACCAAGATCCTAATGTTGGTCTATCCAAAAATTCCATATCACCCTCAATGATCCCATTTAAAATCAAGGCATCTCCCTCATGGTGAGATCATCCACATGACCATCCACACCAAGGGGTCAATCCAAAACCATAAGCACTCTTAGTGATCCTCCTCAAAAGGATAAGGAATACTCCTTACTAGCCTTTAAGGATATATTCATTCAACAAAACACTAGTGATAATAGACCCCCATGGACACTAAAATTAAAATATTGACCACACCTACGAAATTCTTTCTACTATATAGTTGTCCTACAAGCCCTCACTGAAAGACCTAGTTGATAACATGTAGCAAGGAACACCTCACTAATGGGAATCCAAATCATCGAGGGAATATCAATCCCAATCCAAAAATCTCTAAGGAATCTGCACCCTCATCAATAAACATGAAACATCATAATTCCATCCAACACCTAAACCAATTCATAAGGTTCCCCATGCATCCCTCGACGAAGGGACTCCATCCCCATCACTGATGAACCACCCACCAAATGATCCAGAAGACCTATAGTTAAAAGGAAATAATTTTAGTCCAGTTGAATGTAATGCCACCAAGATTATACATTAAACACACCAATAGGTTGTTGTAGAAATTTAAATTGACTTAACTTTCATCATTATTAAAATCACACATGAACATCCAGATGTCATGTGAATAATACATTTATAGTATGATGCATGAACACAAGTTACATTCAATTGTAGGTATACATAAAAAAATTATAATAACCATAAAAACCACACATAATAATTGAATCAATATCCAAATGATAACTACAAAATCCTTGTAAAAGACCTACCCAGGTCAACCCATAAAATCACCCAAAATGGGCCACCACAAGTCCCAATGTGTGTTCCTAATCACTATGGTCTAGTGACAAGAACCCTATTATCATATAAATAAATGAAAGAATGATATATCCCTCAGCAGACATATGATTAAATATATATAATCAAAGCATCACAACCTATATCCAAAAAACACATCATATATTAAAAAAAACTAAACAATAAAGGTAACATCCAACAATTGGGTAACAAGATCTATATAGAAAAAACTAAATTAACAACAATATATAACCTGAAAATACCCATGGGTCCATATTGTTGTACTATATATCACCACCATAACAACCCATTGGATTGAAACATTATTCAAGAGAGACTTTTCAACATGATTCCCTTCCCTTTACTTGTATCCAATAAAACCAAGTCTACCAAAACCCAAATTAAAAAGTAGGGAATGACCACTAAATATTAATAGTATAAAAAAACCATATAAGAAATTTTTATAAACATGTATATGTTAGTTCCAATATAAAACAAATTTCTAAAAAATATCCAAATTAAATTATTTTCCCATATAAAATCATCCTTTTGTTTTCTTTTAAAAAAAATCCATATTCAATAAAACAAAGAGACATGAAAGACCATTAGCTGACATAAGTGAAACCATATTTTTTGGAACCTAGGTCCCCTATTAAGGCTACCCACTAGATAACATGTTATTAGAAACACATACCCTAGTGATATATTACCACACTAATGTTTTCAAATGGTTAGTTTTTCCTTATACCCCAAGGTCTCCCAATGTGATATATATCATTAATATATTTCAAGAAAACCAAAGCCAAATTTTATAAAATATTTTATATAGTGATGCCAAACATCATACATTATTGACACACCAATCTAATTTCAAAACCACATTTGATTCATTTTATCAAATTCAACATGTACATTATGATGGTTTTAAAAAAACCCAATTTTTAAAACATTTACATACACATTAAAGAACATATTCACCTCTCATGTATTTAAAATCATCAATATCATAAATTATAATCAAGGAGAGGAATAAAAAATCATACTATAAGAAATACCAAGGTATAGAGACACCCAACTCCAGAATAAAGAAAGCCTCATTACCTGCAAGACTGGTGATGGGAGAGAAAAAGATATGACATTAGGGAACCTACATCCTTTGGAAACAATGTGAATTATCTATTTACATGATAGATAAATATATCTAGACTCATAAGAAATAAAATTAACTAATAATAAGAGAAGAAAACATATTATAATGGATCTAACTCACCAGTTTACAATAAATATAGATCCATGTTTTCAACCGATATAAAGATTCACCTAAAAGAAGAGGGAGAGAGCCAAAATAACCACAATGGAGACTCTAGATTAAATGAAATTTTATTAGGGTAAAGTGGGTAAAATTAAAGGATTTAAATAAACATTTCATTGAGAATTACATTTTAGCTCCTATTAACCACATGCCCAGTGGCACTACCAGGTAGCCAGTGGTCCACCTGCTAACCGAGTGTTACGGATAGAGAGCCTATACCTATATATCTCCACTAGATGATAAGTATAATTCCACTAGATAGATGGTGGTTCTTCTAGACCTATAAGGGATCTACCATACTCCACCATCTATCTGCTGGTCCTTTACTGGCTAGTTGGCGATCTCTTATATCCACCAACAAGGCCAAAACCCTCTCTCGACTTACTAATGACCTGGAAACCAAAAAGAGGAAGTGAAAAGAGTATCTAAACCTAATTACATGTATTGGGGTTTGATAATTCTCCCTACTATAAAATAATACTACCCCTTTAAAGGCTTAGGTTTATGAACCAAAAAAAAGATAATTCCGTTAATGGATTATCAATTCATCATGCTCCATTGTCTCATGGTTGTCACTACAACAATTTAATATAACATATACAAATGGGACCATATTTCAGTATAGAACCTTATCCTATTTGTCCACTATGTGAAAATTAATTATAAGAACTGATGTGCCATGTTTAATTTCAAAAACATAAATCTCGATCATGTGGAATAGATATGGATGATACTTCTTCAAATTGGGAAATATGGAACACATCATTGATAAAAGTGAAATGACCAAGTATTTCCAATTGATTAGAAACATTCCTGGGTGTCCAGAAAAATCAAATAGGCTGACATTATAAGGTGATAAAATTAACTACCTCCCTAACCAAATATATTCCAATTGAGGTGAAACTCTAAGGAAAACCTAATCACCTTCCTCAAATTTTAATGAACAATGATGCCAACTGATATATGATTTTTGGAAACATTAAGATTTTTTAACCATATCCTGATCAATTGATTAATATCCATCATCTCATGAATGATGGTCGGTCTAACCAAGGTCTATTATCCAATCTCTTCCCAACAAATATGAGATTTTATAGGCCTCCCATTCATGAAATCAAATGGATTTATCCTGATTGAATCATGATAATTATTATTATAGGATAACTCTAGCATGTTTAGATGTTTCTCTAATGATCCACTAATGGAATGAATCCATGAATGCAGTACACCTTCAAGAATTTTAATGGATCACTCAGTTTGGACATTTGACTAGGGATTTTATGTCATGCTCAATTTCAAGTGAGAACCCATCATTATTTTCAGTACACTGAAAATTAGATTACGAAGTGAGTGTCCATGTATAAAATTATAGTCGATAGAACACCATAGAGACTAAAAATATCATACACATATAAGATCCTATGATCCTCTTCCTTTTTAAAATCAATTATAGGTATGAAATGCACTAATTACATGAGTCAATCAATAATCAGCCATATAGAATACTTACCACTTGGATTTAGAGGTAGAATAACCAAAAACTCCATGACTATATGATCTCATTTCTACATTGTAATGGGTAAAGGTTGTAGACAAATAGTAAACCAATTATGATTTACCTTAGTTCTCTCATATGTAAGGTACCAAGACAAATAATCTAAAACCAATCGCCTCATTCTCAGCCACCAGAATGGAAACTTTAGTTCATGATACATATTGGTATATCTAGGGTATGAAAACCAATTAGATTAGATTCCATTATCCATAACATCCGATCATATGTCTATCATAACAACTATCCTACCTCAGAAGCACAAAATCACCTCAGGAGACTGAGATAACTCAGCCAAGGTCTCCCCACCATAAAGAATCCCACTAAAGCACCAAAACTCTACATCGTCATATTTTATAAGTTAAATTTGATCATACATAGATTATCCTTTCAAATAATAATTTAATAATACTAGTCAATCATCCCTCCCTTCATCCAAGTGCATTTTAGAAAATAATCCCATAAAGAACCACTCGTTCACCGAATCCTTCAGTACATGAGTTGGTAATTTTTATCTTGAATCATATGAAACCCCATTTATTTTTGAAGGACATATACAATATCAAAATTAAAGTTCTAAAGGTACTCAACCTAGAATGTCTGTATCAAGTTCATATCCCATTGAGTAAAGTTATACATTAATCTCTAATGTCCTGAATACACTATAAACTGCTTTCTAAAGTGGTAGTGGCACAAAGTGTTAATATCATGCATCACCACATCCCACTAAAGATAATGAATTGGGTATTTATTTTTATGAGGTAAAAATTAAAGAGATACATAAGCTTCCACTTTTATTCCCTACATCAGTACACAACCCAAACCCATACCTAAGGCATCATAGTAGACATAATATCCCAAAAATGGCTATGGAAGGATCCAGACTAGAGATGATGTCAATATAACTTTCAACTCATCACAATTACTGTAAAAATAATATCTACAAACACTCTTCACCCCCTTATAGGGTATATTTTTCATTGGATATGTAATCATGAAGAAATGACAAATAAAGTTCATGTAATAACCAAATAATCTTAAGAAACTCTGAATCACAGACATATTTTTTGGCTACTCCCAAAAAATAACCACCCAAATATTCTCTGGATCCACTTATACACCCTTATTAGAAATCAAATGGCCCCAAAATTTAATCTCTTGAATCCAAAAGTGACATTTGGATAGATTCCCATATAGTTTATGTTCCTTCATGATCCTAAGTATGATATTCATATGGTCAATATGATCCTTATCTGATCTGGAATAGATAAAGATATTTCCCACAAAACAACAATGACATATTCTACAAACCAAAGGATGATTTCATTTATCAAATACATAAATACCATAAGTGAATTATTAATGATAAAGAACATAACCATATTCTCATAATTCTCATACCTTCTCATAAATGAAGTCTTAGGAATATGTTCTCCTAGAACCCTCAGCTGATGAAACCTTGATCTCTAATCATTTTTGGAAAACTATTGGGATCCCTTAAGCTAACAATAAGTTCATTAATCCTAGGAAATGTATATTTGTTCTTTAATGTCACGTAGTGGAGTTTTTGATAATAAAAAAAGTAAGATAATCCCACCACTCCTTCTTGGAAAAGAGTACTGGTGATGCCCAAAATGAAATTCTAAGACTAAAACATCCCTTAAGCTCAATCACTATATGAAGACTACATATTTGTGGTGGTTTTTTTGTAACCACCTCTAATTATTGAAAATTAAACAGCGATCAATTTATTCATAAAGGTCTAAATTTTACCACTTCTATTTTATTAATTGTGGATATTATTTAAATAATTATATCTATATATGTATTTAATAATGTTTTTTAAAATACCATCACTAATAATTATCACATATCAGAGAACAAATCCCATTATCCTCTCTATCATATGAAGGCCTAAATTGATGTTTTTCAATCATGATGATATCTGGTGACTCCAGAGAGTTATCCCCTACATGATGTCCAAACAATGAGCTCCAACATATCCTATCCTTTTGAGATTACTAATTATGAGCTCCTGTGATCTACAAAAACACTTCCCCTACACTTTGACCTTATGGTGAGTTTTTATGACTCCTCCCATGCACGATGTATAAAGTGTATATCCTCTCTCGGGTGTTTATTCAATCGAGTTGGTGTGGAATCTAGGAATTGGTAAATGTATGGTTATACATTTATTTTTATCATAGTATTTTATCTATTCATATAAAATAAGCCTAATCTATAATTTTTTATAAAATAGTCGATCCCGTCTTTTATTTTGTGGTACCCACCTTCTTCTTTATGCTCAAGAATCTAATATAGGAATATTTTTAGTAAGGTGATCCCTTCCCTATATTCATATAATTAATTTTTATAGGAATGTAGTGTAATGAATTATATTTAGGATTATATTAAAAACATTTTCTTCTTAAATATAAATTATTTTTCATAAACTTACTAGAAAATTAATTTTATATTTTTAAATCATACCTAACTATAACATATTTCTCATGCAATTATATTATAATGTTAAAATTTATAAAAATTAAATAAATGGTTCTTAAAATCATAGAGAAAAATATTCCTACACTTTATGTCTATCATTACACTCCAAGACAAACACATCAAATAAATATTGGTGTTGAAGCACCCATATATAATTTATTCATAAGTCCCTCCTCCATATGATAAATATATATTAATGCATGAAGAAAAATGATGTGTTGATCATGGAAAAGAATTTATAGATTCTTCCAGATAAAGTAACCTTAGACATCTCAAATTATATTTAAACTTCAAGTAACTTGCATCAAGAAATCATTATAGCTGTTATTGTGTATATAAAAATATTTAAATGCATCATGTTCATTTAAATAATGATACTTATTTTATATCATAATTGTATATGGTGATTTGTTCTTCTTCAAATATTACAAATGATATATTTTTTGATATCAAGGTTTTCTTATTCTATAAATATTTTTTATTGTTTTTAATATGATACTATTTAATTAATTAGTGTTATATTTCTAATATATATTTGTGTCATTATAATAAAAATGGATAAAATTTTGATTAATTTACACTGAAATACAACTTAATATATTAAGGGGATAGAGGGGTTTTTGGTCTTTTTAATTGCAAATCGATCCATAGATAGAAGAATAAAATGTCCATATACTAATTGTTATTTCATATCATGGTTGAAAATTCATGATGTTTATGAGCACTTGATATGGATATAATTTCCTATTGGATACATGAGATGGATTTGACATATTTAATTATCCATTACACAAATGATAATGTGTAACCATCATTAAAATGAACAACATACCACCCTGATAATGGAGAATGAGATTAAAAAAATGGTTACTGATGTTTTCCACACTTTATATATTGTTGAAGAATATGACATATCAGTGGAGAAACTTTTTTATTTTCCAATGATTAATAAAAGAGCGAAGGTAACTAAATAATCAAATGAGTTTTGTAAATTACTTGAAAATGGAAACCAGAAGTTGTATGAAGGGTGTCTAATATATAAAACATTTCAATTATTACTAAAGTTGTACTATATCATGTTCTTCTGTGGATTTATAGATATAGTAATATAGATGATATTATATTTTCTAAATTTTGAATTTTTTCAAGCTAACACCCCTCAATAATTTTGGATGGGATGCTTCAAGGAATGTATAACCATCCTTGGGACTTGACCTATTTAGTTTGGATTTATATAGAACTTCTGATACAGGGAATTATGGATAGCCATACATGAAAAGAGGATAATTTTTTTGCTGATGTGCTATCCAGAAATGTGGTTTCTAGTCAGAATACCATCTTATATATATGTTTTGGTTCACTTCCAAATGATTATAAGATCTTTGTTATTGTATAGTCTGTAGGTATTCACTATTACCGGACCCCCATGACTTGATTCATTGTTTATTTGGGAGGTTCCTTCCCCTTATTCTAAAAAAAATGTACTTTTTAGTCATGATTAAATATTGAATGAATGAACTATAAAGATATAGAGAAATAAAACTGATACAGATTCTTTAAATTATTTTTCATTAAAATCAAGATTGAAAATATTTTTCTTTTATTCTAAAATATAAGATAAAATGAAGTTGAATTTTATAGAAAACAAAAATTACATGTTTATACGTCATCTCAGAGATTCAAAAAGAATGGAAATCCTTTTATTATTCGATCTATTTTTTTTCTTCTAATCCTAGGAATTTGTATTTTGGAATTTCTACAGATGGAATTAATCCATTTAGGACTCTATGTATAACTTATATAACATGTCTAGTTATTTTTATCCCATACAATCTCCCCTATATATCTGAACACAATAAACCACTTTCACTATATTGATTATTATTCTAGGAAATAAAATTCTTGTAAATGAAATTTATGAACATGTTCAACCTCTCATAGAAAATAGAATGAGTTATGGTAAAATGGCTTATATACATATAATGCATCGACAACCAAAATGTTAAAAAAATAATGATACTCTAATTTGGATGATTGGTGATTTTCATGGAACATGAATCTTCTTTGTTTGGAACACTAACACAGGTTCGGCATGTTCAGATTATAACTTTGGATTCAAGCTGAGAAGAATAGAATATAATAGAAAGTGGTGTTTCCTGGTCCATCATTGATTCTTGGATGAATCTTATAAATATCAGTTTAAAATTTCCTATTTTGATGCAAAAAATTTGTTAAGGGAACCACCAAAATTTTTATCTGGTTCGGATTTCATTTTATAATCATCAACTTTTGATTCAAAATTTGGGAAAGTGTATCAATTTATGGTTTGTTGGAAAATATTTTAAAACTCATCAGATATAGTTGGTATAAAAAAATAGAAGATTTTTTTCATAATTCCTTATAGGGAATTTTAATTTCGATATAATAATCATGACATTATGCACATTGAAAATAATATATCTGATAATATGATTTTTATGATATTGAACTAGCATAGAAAATTAAAATATCATATTAATGATCATAATGATTTGGAAGAAATGAATATAAAGCATGATCTCTGGAAAAATGTTAATGAAAATTTTCTTATGAAAGTTTTCTCAATAAAAAATCATGAAAAAGATGTATCCATCCAAGACTGAAAATCATGAAAGTACATGATGCAATAATTTTATAATGAATTTTTTTAAACATTTTTTTATAATTTTTAATTTTTTACAATAAATATTCACATTAAATTCACTATTTTAATAAAATATGGTAAATTTCAATTAAAAAGACAATAATTTTTTCTTCTGTGTTATGAATTATTTTAAGTTAAATAAATATTCCATCCTAGTAGCCCTAAACCCAAACGGGGAGAGCCTACAAGAAGGAATAACAAGGATTTGACCACATGGATGTGTGTACACAAGTTGTGGGATAAGGCTCGTATAGTCCATTAATGTCGGTGTGGCCCATATGTGTGTGTATGAAGTGTAGTGGTAGCCCATACCCATAATAGAAAATATAAACCGTGTTCACCATGGGCTTTCATATATATGAGTGTTAGACCAGCTACATCTTCAATATGGGACAACGTGTTTTGGGTACTGTTCATGACTAAGTAAAATGATTCCATCCTGTATTGGTCACGTTCCTCCATGCTCAAACATTTTTTTATGATAACTATACAACTATTCTAACCATGTTATTTACTATTACCATATTCAACTTCTGAAGAAACACCATGATAAACAATGATAAATATTTAACATAATATTTGAAGAATGAACAAAGATTGGTAACACCATTGAGCACTTCATCCACCTCAAGCGACCTTGATGAAACCCTTTTTGACAAAGGAGATGTTTTGTACGCAACAAGAGCGCGATTCGAAAACTATGAAGGCAAAATCTTCTTGATGGGGATTTGAGTTCCATCATTTCCCCCCCACTGTTCCATGGTCTTGATAAGATGAAGTGATTAACTATGGATGGAGGATGCACTAAGGAGATTCCAAGAACACCCATGTGAAGAAATGACTATGTGTAAATGGATACAAAGAGGATAATAGAAACGAGTATGTGAATTGAGATGAATCGGCTACATAACTCCTCTGGTAAGAATCGGCTACATCAGACAATAGTTAAGTGGAGGAACTCAGCTACATTAGCCCTCGATAATTTTTTTAAGCTAACCTTTGAGGACAAATAGATATGTGAGCCATGGAGAAAATATGATATGTGAGTCTGTTCATGCAGTTAGATACATGAATTAGGATATATTATAGTAGATTTTGGAAATCACTAGAATAAGGAAATGAAAAATCCATATGAAAAATGAATTTATCTGAAAACGATATTGAATATTAATCTAGGAGGAATATATGAGGTTTTAAGGGAATGTATTCCCTATTTTCTCTCTTCATAGTAGACAAATGTGGACAGAATGGATCTATATAGATTTGAAGAAGTTAATACTCTAGAAAATATCTTTTCACACCATAGTATGAGTCCATTTTTAATATATAAATATATGATATCTATGGGGATTCGATGTTATGATTTAGAATAATGAGACTTTAAGGATAAAATAAAACCAAACATTGAATATGAAAATACTGAAGATATGTATGATAATAGAGATAGGATTCATCCTTCTATAAATAAGAGGGTATTGTTTCCACAAAAAAATGTCGATGGGTTGGGAGTAGATTGTAATTTTTACTATATTTATTTTCTAATTTATATTTAGTTTCTTTTCATTTTCTTTGAAACTCATGAATTGTTTTCTATTTAAGTGTTTCACCACAATTTTCCTATATTTTCTTCCACTATTTCCCATTATATATTGTTATTTTCTTAACATTATATCCATTGTGATCTCTTACTTCAAAAAATGGGAGACTTACTTGAGCCTTGGGCTTGGGGGAGGATCAACTGTTTCTAAATTATAAGCTTAAATTCAAAATTTGTTTGATCATATTATTGGTGGATTAAAGATGATATTTATAGGTGTAGTGATTTTTCACCAAAACATGGATCTTGAGTTAAATTATATTATGTTATTTATATCTTCTCCCTCCCTTCCTTATAATGATATCTCTTCACATGATGGAGTTGAGATGTTCAATTGATGAAATGACAAAATATGGATTTGGTTCCTAGGAGATCAAAAAACTTTATTGAGGTGTGTCATCCAATTTTATTTTATGAGGAGTCAGAATTGAGTTTTAATTGGCATTAAATATTTAAAAATAAATAAATGAAATAATTTTAGTTTAATAAAGAGATTTCGCAATGTAACTATAAAAATGAATTTGAACAACTAACATGAATAATGATGGAAACTGAAACCAAACATTAAGGCCATGTAATATCTTTCTGAACCTCATTATTCTTGTATTGCAAGTTAAGATAGTTTATATTTTTAATTATATCTTCCATCTATTCACTATTTTTCTAAAATTACTAAAAACACATAAATAAATAGATTAGGTGAATTTGAATAAGTAAGTGAATAACTAGGAATCCCCTCAAGTGAGACGACCCTAGTGAGTACTATGTTTCACCAGGAATTTAAAAAATAGTATCTTTTTCCACACCTTTTGATAGGTGTTCATAAATACCTAATGTATATTCAAGTAGAATTATAATATTTATTTACTTGAAACATCATATGTTACATGGACTTAATATCCAATAATTACATATTTTGATGGAGAAATTTCTACCTTTGGCATTGTGTAAATGTTATATGATGAAATAAGAAAAATTTTAATTTATTTATTTTGTTTCATAAAATATATTAGTGAGAAAACATTATACCCCAATTATCTTTAAAAACATCATGAAATAGATTTAATGAAAATTTTTTATTTAGAGATGATATTTTCCCCATAATTTTTTCACTATGATAATTCATCTAATTATTCATTTGACCAGCAATTTAAAGTTGAATGGTCATACATTATCGATGGATGTAAACCATAAAGTGGTATTTTCATCTTAATTTTTCATGACTACAAAATTAAAATTTTAAAACTCATTACATATGTCGTTTGTTTTTCATTGTTGATTTTTTCATTAGGTATCTAGGTCATTTGAAGTCTTTTGTGAGAAAAAAGCTCAACAAAATCTCTATTGTTAAAAGTTATATAATGAAAGAGTGTATCACCTTTTTTTGATGTACATAGATAATATTGAGACATGATTCAATCCAATTAGACATTTTGACGATAACACACATTATATGAGATCCTACATTAAATAAGCAGAATTTCCAATGACAGATCATTATGTTGGGAAAATATCATCAGTTTTATTAACAAAAATAGTGTTTATACAAGCATATAGATAAGTGTTACTCAGTAGTGATGTTCCAGATATTATAATTGAATAATTGAAGATTCAAACAAAGTGATAACTTGGAATTCAAGCATAAAATGAGAAAGATATAAAAACATCCATCAATAAAGACATTATTGATTGGTTTTCACGTCATGTAAGATCACAATAAATTTTATATTAATAATATAATGATATAATTAATTTATAGAGCTAATAATATTTTATATTTATACATATATATCATGAATATTTATAATAAATCTAGATTTCTATTTTAATTGAAATATTTTTTCTCATGTACTTTGGAATAAGTGTAGGTGATTCAATGCTTATAATATTAATAGCTTTATGTTTTGTAAACTTTTTCGTGAAGAATATTTGAAAAATTAAAATAGTGGAATCTTTGAAAGTATTATAGAATTTAGATACTATGATAATTTGATTTAAATAATCAAACTATGTTATCATGGGCAATTTGTGGTTGTGTTATTCATAGGCAAGTCGGTCAATATTTACGGGGACATAAGGAAATATTCACTACAATTTACATATGTTAAATTATCTCTGTTCATTGATAATAGTGATCATGAAGAACATTATCCATATATTTTAGCCACACAAGATAAAATTGTATATTATATGGGTGAGGAATTTGATGAAGGATGGAGTTTTCTAGTCCATTTTCAACCAAGAGACTTGTATGATATGGGAGATAAAGTTGAAGAATTTTTCTATGACATTGAAACACATAAAAATAGAAAATAATCTATCTATCGATGATGATATTGAAATATTTGGTCTTATAAGGGTTGGTGAAGATGATGAAATCATGTTAATAGTGCATAATGACAATAATATGGTAAATATTTAAGTAATTGATTTTTATGTTCGGTCCTTTAACTTCTATTTTATTTTTTATTTAGAATACATGTATTTAATTAATTTATATAAACTATTTTCAAATCATGTGCGTGTTTTATATTTTTTATCATGTTATAATCTATTTTATATACATTTTGGATATTTTAGTTCTAATAAAAAATTATTTAAAGATACGATTTGAGCATATAAGGATCTTATAATGTTAGATGACCCATCTGATATGCTCCAACCTATATCAGGTATGCTCCCTGTTTTTGGTTTTCTCACATTTCTATAATTTGATTCCATATGAAGTGCTCAAATATTCATTAGGTATTCTACATGATTCAAGTGCATAACCTTCTACTCTAGAGATACTAGAGGCATAAGATGAAGTAGTTGAAGAGTGTTCATCGACCAAGCCTATAGTTCCATGTTTACCAGCACGAGAGTACTAGAGGGTCACCATTTTTGGTATGTAATTGTAAATATGTAAAAATAATTTATTACATATGTATAGTAATTATTAAATATATTTATTAAATATATTAAAATAATAAAAATATGGAAATTGACATAAATACATCATATGTTTTGAGGATGGGGTATTTTAAAGTAGTTGAGTTATTTCACATGTTTAGAGTGCCTTTAGATGATGCGAGAGGCTTATATGAGTAGATCATGGGCCAGTTATCATGTGAGATGACATCCATTCCCATCACTTATCATGATTATAGGTATATTCCCAAAAATTTAAAGAATTAAATTTTTGATAAACAAGTTAAAGTAATTTAAAATGAATATTTATAGTTTTTTATTTAATATTCCCATCAAATTATATTATAATTATATATATATAATATAGATTATTTTTATATTGATACACATGATATGGTTGTGCAACAATTTATGGTGAAAAGTTTAGGGAAAAGTGGAAATAATTTAATTACATGTTGTGGTGTGAGTTTAATAACTCCTAAGTTTCTATTAAATGCACAAAAAGGTACTTGAAGTGATACAATGAAATTAGTGGAATTTATTGTTGAATATGTATTATTAATATTCTCATTAGTTTTTTGACATTTTATTATTACATTGATATTAATTTATTAAAAATAATTCATATTTATTAATATTAATACATTTTTAGGAATATTTAAAAAACACATCAAATAGGGAGAAACAAGTCATCCCTCACATATATGGTTCAAATTTGTTTAAGAAGAAGGTAAAATAAGTTAATCATCTATATATTTATTAAATATAAATTTGGTTAATTTTACGTAGTTCAATTTTTATATTCGTCATTTTTTTCTTTTATAATATATGCTAGATAAGTTGGTCATGTGGCCAGTCAGACTGAGTCGTAGTTTTATGTTCACAAGAGAGATGATGGAAATTAAGGAAATGATCATGCTATAAATATGGGGGTAAAAAAATTTAAATCAACCTTTATTTGTATTGAGGAAATATATTTTATTAAAATAAATTATATTTTCTGGGAAAAAATTAAATAGGAATGGGATGTAAATCCCCCACAGTTAGAATTAGTCTACTACAATGATTATATCTCTCATGTTTTGTATAAGTAGAAAGATGGTCTTCTTTAAGGGTTTGGTAATGGACCATCCCCGTCACGAGTATTTGGGAAGAGCCCTTCTTCATTCATTTTTATGCCTCCTTCTATAGGATTGAGTAATGTTACTGGTCACAAACCTTAAAAATCATAAAAGAAAATTGCAACTCTTAAGAACAGTATACTGGAGAATGATGCATGATTGATAGATCAAGGTGATAAGTTTATAGTGATGAGGAGTGAATTGGGTATGTTTTCTTTGGGCATTATTGGGGGGATTTTTTTAGGCATTGTATCCATGATATGACATAATACAAAATACAAAATATATTATATTTATTTTAATATGTTTGTATTATTATAATAGTTTTTTTTGTAAATATTTTTTATATAAAATATAATTAAAAATAAATTTTAATCTAAATTTTATTTAATGTATGCATCAGATATTGTGGATTATTCTAGAAGACATAAAAATTAGGAGAATATATCATCTATAGTAATCCAATGTGATATATGATAAGAGTGTTGATGTTGGATCTGTCTGTGTATGGGTTGAATTTCTGAATGAAACTTATATAAACTACTTGTATAGTATTTGAATGATCTATAGTGTGATATGATGATATTTTAATATAAGTGAATGTTTCATTTTTTATGTTTTATTTGATAATTTTAATTATTTAATTCTTTATTTTATAGATATATCTGTTTTTTATACATGAGGTGATCGACGATTTCAAGGTTCAAATAGGTACATTTTTTTATATAATTAGAACGGATTTAATACACAACTTAAAAATTAACATTAGTTCTAACCATCATTATTCATTGAAAAACAACTGCAATATCCTGTTAAAACATCACAATTTATTATTGGTAGTTATAAACACTGGTATATAATGTAATTTGTTTTCCAAAAATTAAACCGCTTCAAATTTTATTTGAGATGGTTATAACCGATGAGTGATAATGCATTTATTTTTCAAAAAACCCATTGCACATAATATTTTTGTTGGTTATAACCACATCTATATAAGAGAAATATTTGTCAAAAAAACCATCACATATATTATTATTAGTCATTTTAACCACCATAATGTTGGAAATTTTATTTGAAATAAACAACTACCGTATTCGTTTTAGTAGTGTTTTCAAACTCCATAAAATATGGATGGGTATAGGATTGTTGGAACCACCTAAAATATAAAAAAACTAATAAATAAATTTGTATTGAGAAAAACATGACAATTTTAATAATTTCCACCGATTAGTGTGTGATAATTTTAAAAAAAACTGTATTTTCAAAAAAAAAACAATTGAAAAATAGTGTTTTTTGATTTAGTTATGTTACTCAAGCCAAACATTAATTTTTTTAATTCAGTGGGTTTAACACAGTAGAAATCTAATGAAATGGTCCTCATCCCTAGAATAAAGTATATAGTAAACTCAACTTACCACTAAGAAGGAAACCCATATAAATCATTCGAAAAAACTTCGAGATACTCACTCACCACCATAGGAAGTGGTCCAATAACATGTGGATCAACAATATCAAGAAACATATTTAAAAAATCATGAGATCATCTCAACACTTGGAATGATGAGACATTATCTCCCAAATATAGGATCCCACCCACCCAAAATTACATGATAATCCACATTGGAAGAAAGAAATTGGACTGAATATAATAATAATCATTCTAGCACTTATAGATAATCATCCAATATATGACAATTATGAGATCAAATATGTAAAAATCAAAATCTAAACAAATTCCATATTGTTTCTTGGTTAGTGATCATCACTCGGGACTAGGGATATCTAAAACCATGCTCTAACATCTTTCCCAAAGGAGTGGAAATATCCATTATGAAAGGAATAATCTTCGAACGCGAACCTAATACATCAATAAGTTTGGAAATGATAATGGAAGGAGTTGTACTAGTATTAAATAATTCCATAATAATAGAGGATACAATAAACATTATATCTCTCATAATAGCCATCCCTTCCCCTGACTTCTCTGGAGCTCAATCTACTAAATACAGATGTTCATATTCACTATTCCCTTTTTTCACAACATGAGTGTCATCCTTGTTAGGTGGTTTAGTTCCTAACCCTTTTCCACACCATATATAAATTAAGATCCCTTAGTGAAGGTGGTTCCAGCTCTACTTATATAGGATTCCCTCTTATAGAAGTATTGAATACGAGCATATTTACCAAATGCATGACACAACTTGGGTGCTTCATTAAAATCATGTTTGAGTTTTTCCTTTCTTACACATGGATTATAAACCACCTGTCCTTTCCCAGAGATATGATTCAAACTTATTCCACCACATCAACATGGGTCACCCCGCTTCATCTTCTATCAAGAAGGTCGAATTTGGCTACCACTTAATATCATTAATGATTTGAAGAGTCTGATTATCACAGCTATTGTAATGCCTAGAGTCCACGCTTCCAGATTCAGCACACATAAATGCTGTGTATATTTTTATTATTTAAACTGAACAAATACACAAAAAAATTTACATACTAGGAACTTTTACCAGTCTAGGTTATTGATGATTAGACAAAACTAAAATTTTATTAAAGCTGTAAAAATGTAAAGATAAATATAATATCTAATCCACTTCGCATGTGATAAATCTTTATCAAATCCTCATGATATAGGACTACTAATTGATATGTGAAAATAATTTTAAAATAAGGGATGAACATTAAATTTCATAGTAAGGGGTTTTATAAAAGGTGAGTAAAAAATACATTAAAAATAATTTTATAAAATTTTATAATAATTTCAAAATAATAATTCTTTGAAAGTGAATTAAAAATTATCTAATGATTTTTTGAAAATATTAAGCAAGATACTGAAAACAAAACGCATGAGGCCACATGAAACATGGAAGGCTATCCGGACCTACCCACTTTCTTGAGGGATGGGTCCACTCCTCAATCCCTATCATTTTTACCATGTCCAAGGGCCAATATTATATAAAAATATTTTCTTCTTTCCTTAAATATAAATATATACATTTTCCAATGGAGTTTTTTATTGTAAAAATATAATCATACCTTAATTACAAAGAAACACTTATATATATATATATAAATATATGAATAATAACTAACATTGGAAATAAATTATTAGATTTGGTACATCCAAATATCATGATACACGGACTTTTCATATTTTCATATAAGGTTAATAAACATTCATATATTCATCATTTAATTCATAATCTTATAAAAATCCATTTTTTAGGTTGTTCTGATAAATGAAAATGTTTATTCAATTCACATGCTTACATGTATATACATATATATCTACATATATTAATGTAAATAATTTCATTGATAATCAATGATGTATGGACAAAATCATGATTTATAAATGTAATTCATATGACATGATTAAATTTCATAAACTTTTAGAAACTCTTAATATTTATTTTATTAAATAAATTATTAATATTCAATAATTTATTCATGAATAGTTTTTAAATCTAATGATCATACATAATAAATAAAACATATGTATAACTTATAAATTTAATTGTTTAATAATTTTTATGTAAATAATAATGGAATAATTCTAAAATATGTGACAAACATAATTGCAATAAAAATGAATATTTAAACACACACACAAGACACACACACACAGACAGACACATATATATATATGAAATGTAATTTATAATACACATAATAGAATAGTTAATTAATGTTAAAACAAAAATTCGATAAATAGTAATATCTGTTGGAGAAGATTTATCCTGAATTAAAACACAATTTTGGTAAAAATTAAATATATTCATTTATTGAATAAAATAAAAACTTTAGAAAATAAATATACTCACTAAAAACATGGATTAAAACAAGAAATGATAATTAGAAATAATTATTTACAATTATAATATGAATTCTAAAAATATATAATCTCCCTTTCATTATAACTTATGAATATAAAGAAAGTTATATATACACATATTTGCATATATATGTGTTTGTGTGTGTGTGTGTCTATGTGTCTATGTATTAAACAATGATTGATAAAAAGAACATTCAAACCCTTGCATGATTTTATAAAATTATAAGATTAAAATAAAAATATACTTATGTAAATTGTATTACAAAAATATCTCTTTCCTATGTTTATAAAATTTTAACAGAAAATATACTCATCTAAACTATAAAAAAATAAACCTTAATAGTCTGAAATTTTTGATAATTATAAATTGAAAAGAAAAAATAATAAAATAGCTTTCTTACAGTTGAATATTGAATCAAAATTTAATGAAATAAATTCCCTTACATGAATTTCCACTAGTGGAAATCCAGCCTATACCAACACATTTTTCCCAACGGTTTAGAAAAACCAATGGGAAAAAGAACCTAATAAAATGGTTCTAGTAAACCGTTGGCATATTCTATTATATGATGGGTTATCCCAATGGTTAAACGAAACCATTTGGAAAGAAAACTATTACTCACGATTTTTATTAACTGTTGCGAAAAATACACCCAACTTAGGGCTCCATCCTGACATTTCATCCCTACATGAACCCTCCCTCCACCTCCTGACCCACTCCTCCCCTCCCTGACCCCAACCTCCTCTCGGACTCTACCTCTGCCTCCCGGACTCCACCTCCACCTCAGCTTCCATACCCCCTCCCTCTCCTCTGGCGATGTTCCCCTTCCCCTTTCAGCTCCTTCTCCGACGATGATGTTCTCCTCCCCTCTCGGCACCCAGCGACGTTGCCCCATATTCTCTCTTATAAATCTCTTGGTGACATCCCCCTCCCCTATTGGATCAATCTCCTCCTCTGACATCCCCCGACCCCCTCTCAAGTCGCGCGCGACACCCCCATGGCTGAACAGCCCACGGGACGTCCCCCTCTCTTAGCTCCCTCTCATCCCGCTTGGGTTCTTTATCGGTACTTCCAGTTAAGAATTCGTCTCCTTTTTTAAAAAATGAGGCAATAAGGAACACATTGTTAGGTTCACAGTTAAGATAAACATTCATATTAATCATTCATTTTCTAGAGTTTTGGGTAGTAACCAACTCATGGTGTGCAGAATTATTGGGTAAATTGAAATTTTTTTCAAAATAGTGTCTTCCAAAAATGTAGTGTTACATTAACAAGTTGTATTCTATTCATTCAAACATAGCATTCAATAGAAAGTTCATGATTTTTTAAAAACCTCATATTTTCCTTTATATACTCTTATTAGACTTTATATTGTGTCATATTTTTTTGTTAATCATTACATATATTGGATGAGGTTGTACTGTCATAAAGATGTGAAGTGATGTGGGTTAATTGGAAGTGAGTGATTCTATTTGAGATTTTATGGGTTATTGGGAGGAGTTTCTTTCCCATTAATTGATTGGTTCATAAACAATAAGTTTTTGTTGCATATATTATGCAATTTGAATTGGTAAAGTAAAATTTTTGTCTTTGATTTTCGAGTTGGTTATTTGGATTGTATTCTCAATCAATAGTGGGTATATCTCTATTGACTATGTGTGTATTTTCAAATTAACCCATATATTTATTAAATTGACCATTAAATAAACATTTTCCGCAAAACTAAAGAACCACAGAAATCATAGATAGATACTACACCCCACAAGAAACCCATGGGAGACACCCCTTGACATCTACAGATAGTTAAGGGGCCATTAACTTAGGAGCTGAAGTCGATTAGAACTCAAGCCTTGATAAATTCCCAGATCTGGTAGAAATGATAACAACACCTTTATTCATAGAATAGTATAATGAAATGGTTTACACCATCATGAACAAGTATATCATCTGGTTCATGGATTGGTGCCCAAAAAGGTTCAAGAGTAGGACAAACCACTAAACATTGATTGTGGTCCCTCTAAGGATGTTTCCATAGTGAAGAGGGTTATGTGCAAAATCGTGAACTCAACTAATGTATCTTAGGTTCATATTCAATGGCTAAGTGTTCTAGTATGGTGTTTCTATTTCTAACTCTTTCATCGGGGCATGCACACCCATCTCTTTTTGGGGTACACCGATGCTATTTTGTTACCCTTCATTCCCGCTTTCCAAAGGCAGGTGACATCCACTCCTTATTCAGGGACATTTTTTCCTTGACCGAAATGGGATGATGGGATGTTGGTTCTTCCTTCCATGGATTCCTCCTAAAAACTCATCACCTAGTCCGGGTCTCTCTAATAGATTTAATATATTGTTCGTGAAACTCTTCCTAGTGCCATGTATTAATGGATGCCAGTTAATTACACTGCTTCTGTAGGGACATTCCAAGGGGTCCAGTCAGGGCAGTAACCTTCGGTCAGGAGAGTAGTCACGTTGGGCATCACTGGCATGTCTGGACGCTGGGGGATTGGCGTGTCTAGCTTCTATCCCTTATTATAGGGCTTCTCTAGGGAATGGTGGCCCGAGGCATCCCACATTTAATGCAAGGAATCAAATGCCATGGTAATGTATCTAAGGTTTTCCTCAGCTTCCCATGTTTAATATGGGGTATGCCCCATGTTTAACGTCTGGTCGAGATGGATCAGACTGATCAGAACATTGAATAGAGTGGATCATATGGCTGCAACCCCTATAAAGAACACTAATGTTGGGGACAACTTGTGTTTGGATTCTCGGTAACTGTTGAGGGGAATGGGGTATGAGGTGGCATGATCCCACAGGGATGTGGCGGCCCAGGTAAGAATCAGGATGGAAAATGGAGCAGCTTAATGAAGTGGATGGATAATGGGATGGAACCTCCATGAGGATGATGATGGTTTTGGTCTTTATCCTTGGAGAGGCTTCCTACATATCCCCGTGGTATGGAATCAAAGTCCACGTAGTTCATCTGACGACAACTTAATTCAGATTTGGGTTGAATGGATTTCCATTGGATGGGGTGGCAAAGGAACACCACTCGATAATAATGTCATTGGCATACCACTGAATAGGATCAAAATTGCTTACTGCTAACTGAGGCCCATAGTTTAACGTCATGTAAGATAGGGGTGAAACTACATGAAGAGGGTCAGAACTGTTGGGTGTTGGTATTGAACCTCATGGAGGATTCCTATATACCTTACCATAGCAAGAATCAAAGTACTCATAGTTCCTGTATATGGGGGGAATTTTGGGCTTACACTCTGAGGCAGCTCAAGGTGTTGGTGCACCGACGTGAAGATGGTTGGGTCCAATGGATAGTGGTGGGCTTGAATCTCTGGTAGGATTCATACGTACCCTGCCTTGGCAAGGATCAAAGTCATCGTAGTTTGGATGGGTGGGAATCGATGTGAAGGTGGACCTGGGGTCTAATGATTGTTGGGATTGAACCAGGTGGAGGATTCCTACGTACGCTGCCTTAGAAAGCATCAAAGACCACATAGTTCAGTTGGTTGGGAACCAAAATGAAGGTGGGCCTGGGGTCCAATGGGTGGTGGTATTGAACCTCAGGGAGGCTTTATACGTACCCCACCATAGAAAAAATCAAAGACCACGTAGTTCAGGTGGTTGGGAACTGAAGCGAAGGTGGACCTGGGGTCTTATGGGTGGTGGTCTTGATCCTTGGAGAGGATTCCTACATACCATGCCTTAGCAAGGATCAAAGAACACATAGTTTAGTCGGCGTCGGCGAACTAACATGAAGGAGGACCTGAGGTCTCATGGGTAGTGGGATTGAACCTCATGCAGGCTTCCTATGTACCCTACCTTGTCAATGATCAAAAACCATGTAGTTCAGGTGGTTCAATGCTGGAAGATAAGATGTCATGGTTAATGCTTACTCTAATCCCACATGAATCATGCTCGGTGTGAGAAACAAGAGGCATCAAAGGCCGAACGATCATGTTGCAGAATATGTGTCTATGGGAAATGGAGTGGGGCTTATGCATGGAGTGGAAAAAGACGAAACATGGGATTTTAGCAGCCCGAAGAGGTTGGGACTTACTCCATATTGGAGGGTCAGTGGAAACAAAGCCATGTGGGAGAGGGACTTGGTACTGAATAATGGAGTGGTATGGGGTCCATTCCCTCCTCCCCCTGGTCCTTGGGACCGATGAAGAAAGGAAGAGTAGGGATGATGCCTCCGGCAGGAAAAGCTACAGGGTGACACCTGGGTGGTTTCCCTTTCCCTGCAGATAATCTCCACTCTGATAAGGAGGATATCATCCCCTTTGAGAGAAGATATCATCCTGGCGGAGACCAATGGGCGTGGAGAATGTCCAAGGTGGGGACACCCCACGTGCAAGGCACAGGGTGAGGCCATAGTTTAACATCTTGTGATGAGGATGATGGTTCTTGGTAGTATTAAATCATGTAGCTCAAATGAGTTGGGTTTTCTCCACACACCTAGGACTTACATAACTGGTACCCTCTGCTCCTTGCTGAAGAGAAGGGATGGGAAACACCATGGCTAGGGGTGACCTGGAGTGAACTATTGGTGGATGTCCACGTTAGCATGACTATGCGAAAAAGCAATAGACGTTAGCGTGCCTATGTGGATAAGCATGAGGCGAAGCAACACAACAGGCAGTATTATCCAAGGGACATTTAAATCACATCATGAAAACCTAGAGGGTCGCACGGGAAAATTGCAAAGCAGAGGGGTTCATAGGTAAGGGCCTTGTGAAACTCGGCTGCTCCGCGTCGTGGAGGGTACTTGCGAAGGGGTGTGCTTCATGATGTGGGGAGCCTCAGCATAAGCATAGGGCCGAGGTGAATATGAGAGGTTCTTCGTATGTGTAAAGGGATTTGCAGAGCACTTACTTTTAGGGAAAAGATGCCTCACAGAGTAAGGTATCGTGAAGAAATGTGCTTCGTGATGTACAGTGACCCTGCTTTGGCATGTTGATCATTTGTACATGATGGGTGTTTCGCGAAGCATAAATGATATATGATGACCTGGGTCCCCTTGGTGATCCCCTTCCATTGAGGAGACCCTTATGCTCTTTGAAAAGCATCCCTCTCGAAATAGGGGATGAAAACAAGGCAAAGGGAGGCACTTCATAGGGTAGAATTACCTCACACAGCTCATGGTTCATAGAGAAAAATGGTGCTTCATGATTCGGAAGCTAGGAAGTTGAAAGGTCGTATTTTTAACCTCTTGGACTAGGGGGGAGGCCAATATTTATAGGGGATAGGTGCCGCAAAGTAGTGTGCACTTATCACGAAGCCCAAGTTTTCATTTCTCCACATTGGACTATGAATGTCAAATCCGTTCGCGGAGCATCCCGCCTCTTTGTTATGCGGCATGTCACCAACGTCAAATGTGTTCGCGAAGCATCCCGCCTCCTTGCTCCATGGTGGGTCGCTAACGTCAAATGCTTTTGTGGAGTGTCCTGCCTCCTTTTTCCACGGGGGGTTTCAAACATCAAAGGGTACCCCATGAAGGGGCTCAAACGTCAAATGTGTTCGTAGTGCGTCCCACCACCTTGCTCCACGACATGTCACGAGCGTTAAATGGGACTCCGTGAAGGGGCTTCATGGGGCAGCCATCAGTCTGTGTCTTCTTATACTCCCCAAATTTTGGTGTCAACAAATGACCCCCTCATACTTAGAGCCACTGAGAAATAAAGGGTCGAACTGTGAGTGTACATCGTAAAAATCCTCTGTCATTTCATGAAGCTATGTCAAAAAGATGTCTCACCATGACGGAAAGAGTATCTCTGGCCGGACGCTCCACTATGCTCGCTTTGGTCGAGATGTGGTGTGAAGCTCTGGTGGGCCCTCACCTATAAATAGGGGACCTAAACACTCTTTTGTCTTTTCTCCTCTCTGTGATTTTGGAATTTAGCACTCTCGATTTGGGAATCTCAGTGTACTCCTAAATTGATCCCTGTGAATTGGGCATCCTGCTTCACAGCACTTCAGCGAGTCTTTGACTTTGCGTCTTAGTGCTTCATGACTATGCACATGAAGGATGAGGAAGGGCTCTACGAACAGGCTTCACAAACATTCTCTGCGAACGTCCTCCATGAACAAGCATCATGGAACAACTCAAAAATCTTCCAAATTTCAAAAATGAATGGCTCATCAAGAAGCTGATCAGGGGGTCCTGGAGGATACAACTCGGAGGGATGATACGAGGAATATTCTAGGTATGGGGGAGTTGGTACAGAGCCACTCTGACCATAATTCATTGGTGCAGCTGCTGTCAGAGAGCCAGAAGAACTAACCAATGTTTAAGAGGATTCCTTTGTATGGATTCGGGCTGAGGGATGAAGTATTCATCCCAGAATGTAGTCAGGACAAACCAGCTTACTGGTTCAGGAGCACACCATGCTAGCGCCGATGGTTCCGGGCGGCCAACAACCATGCCTGAGAGGATTTCTCACCTGTGATTGCTGATTGCATATACAACCACCTGAGTAATGTCAACGGGAAGGAATTATTGTCGGAGACGTCTCCTCCTCTATACGAGATGATTTTGAAGGCATCTTTGAGGAACCTGAGGATGGGGTGGTCTGAGGAATGGGACCTGAGCTAGGGCGGTAACTTCACCGACGATTGGGCCTGGGCCTATTGGGTAGGCACCTCATGTGAGGAGTTTGGGGCTGAGTAGAGGAGAGTGGGTTTTTATGAGGCAGCCCGGGCCTCCAAATTCCACATATGTCAACCAAAATAGCTCATGCCAAAGTTGTTGAGCAGATGATCGTTGAGGACCAATACTTTCCACTTACAACATGGGGAGGTCAGAATCATCTTGATGGATGTCCACTAGATCTGAGGGGTCCCGATAATGGAGGTGATGTATGATGAATTTTTCCCCATCCTGACTATGAGGGAGGATCCAAATCAAATGCCATGGCTGGAGATGGAATTGATGGAGCTTGTTCCTAGGGAGGACAAGGAAGTAGTGAGGGATGTCCACTTTAGATGGTGGTACAAACAATTCTTGAACTTCCAAGAAAACATGCCATTTTCAGAGAGGCAATGGAATTTACCGAAGGGAGCTCAGAGTAAGGAGCACTCATATTGGAGACTTTTGGAGAACAACCATTGGAAGACATGGGGATTCAGCGTCAGCACCGAACAACAACCAATAGTCAGGATGGATATGTTCATCGCTATACTTATATGGGGTTGGATCATACCTGTGAGGGATACCAACATCAAAGTACACCCAAGAACATTCATCATAGCGTCCTGATTGGTTACAAGAAGGCAAGTCAACCTAGGAATCATGACTCTCTACAAACTGTATAAGGTGCAATGGAATATTAGCGAGGGAAAAAGTCTGCAGAGGGTATGTGGGCCACTCCACCTCTTTTATGGGTGGATAATGGAACATATTAGGGGGGTTTACAAATACCCAAACCCTATCTATCCTTTACGCTCAAACTTCCGCCCATCAAACCTGAATGTCGCGTGGAGCTTTCCGTCCAAACGGATAGCTCTTCCATTTCTGAACATGGTGTGGAGGGTGGTGGAATTCAATTTACACCCCATTACATTTCTAACAGGGGTATTAACGGATGAAGTCTGGGGGAAGAAAGAGCACCGGGCCTATCTCATGGCCTTTCGAGGTGGAGTCATGGTGGAGAGGGTGGACTGCGTGCCCCACTGTTAGACATATACCCCTCACCGGTTTGCAAGGAAATTCCGGTATATGCAGCGACTGACCCCGCAGGTCTATCTAGAGGTTCTCCAGGAAGAACACCCATGCAAGATGAAACAGATGTGTCTTATGTTCATGCGAAAAGATGGGAAAATTCAGAACAAATTTCCTCAGCCGACCATCATCCTCGGGCTGGTAAAGGAAAATGCTAAGAGCAGGGATGCGGCCTACCCAGGGGAGATGCTGAAGCATCCAACCATTGGAGTCGGTGATGGGGATATTCCCCGACCATGGGGCTAGAAGGCAGCATGGGCATCCCGAGGTGGAGGGGCCGCCATGGTGGCGAGGCCCGCACCATTTGAGGGCGAATCCGTGGTAGAGGATCTAGCAGTGGCAGCCGATGAGGTGATTCCAGAAGAGCTGATTTATACAAAGGGGAGGTCACCAAGAGGATTCCGCAGGATACCCACCCAGACTCCAAGGAAGCGGTTGCGCCATATAGATATGCCATAGAATGCTGACTTCTTAGAGGCCTGAGACATCTGGGATGTCAACATGCAATTCCTCATCCCTACCAAATTGTGGTTGAACCTGAACCATATCAGGATTGATTTTTTGGGAATATGCCTCATCAGGGTCGGCTTTGTGGTGTCCCAATCTGATGGGGAACAATATCTGACTGAGCAGGACAACTTTGTGCACTTCCAGGGTGCTCCTCGTCCAATGAAAGATTGAGTCAAGGTGTTTCTCGATCGCACTACTCCCCCGTAGTTGTCAGCCGCAGATTTGAGAGAGCACTTTCCTTTGCCGGAAGAATCCAAAGAGTCCTCCTATGGAGACGAGGTCGGGAGAGGGATCCCGTTGAAGGAGGGAGAAGTTGGAGATCAAGACTCAGATATTGAATAGTTCGCAATGGCCCTTGAGGTATCAATCTGAAACCTCCTTCTCCGAAGCATTCTTTGAGGTCCTTCTAGAAATTCTGCTAACATGTGAACCCTATAGGAGAGTATTATATACAGAACTCGTTCTCGTCCCTCAGTGGACGCAGATGCAGGACCCTCGGGATCTATGCATGCCACCGACTCTATTACTACCTCCAACGGGGCTAGGATACATGAGGTTACCCCTCTTGATCTTTTAGACCTTCCGACCATATATGGGGGGCCATGCTTTGGGGTCCCGATGACATCATCCCCAGATCGAGATCAGGAATTCAATCTACGTAAGTCTCATCCTTCAATTTCATGACTGCCATCCCCTAACCATTTTTACTAACATCCATGTCCTTTTTTGGTGATTTCAGTTATTCAAATGGCATGGGTTACCTTGGCGTGTTTGGTCGGGGCTTTTGAAAGCATCCTTCCTAGGGGAATGCTGGTGCCAGGGAGGTGGAGGTCCAAACCGAACAAACTGTGGCACTCCCGATCACCAGTTGGGTAGTCAATGGGGTTTCTCCTGAGATCATTGAGGTGGGGTCAGATACTGAGGACCGGTTGGACAGCCCAAGTCCCACCACGCCTGATCAAAAATCAGATGTGGACCCTCCTAAAGAGTTCCTGGCGGCGTTCCCCATGTATGTGCCTTCCAATCGTGCCGACAAGGACCAGAAGACCTCTAATGAAGAGGATAGAAAGATAGTTCATCACCAATCATGGAATCTTATCACCCACTTCATCAATGTCACCCCCAAGCACTATGGTTAGATGAGATAGACAGAATTCGCTCATGACTACACGAACTGTGTGTTGGGGGAGTGGATGCCCAACATCCTCACATGCTTGTCTGAAATCTCACAGCGGAAAAGATTCAAAAGTATGACTATGGCCTTAAAGTGGGTTGGCAGTAGAGGAAGGCAGCAAAAATCAAGAGGCTCCAAGAGGCTGAATATTAGGTCCAGTGGTTGTAGAATTTGGCGGATGAGCACTCGAACTCCATCAACATGAAATCTGAGCTAATATTGCGATTGAAGGCTTAGTTGGTAGAGGCCAAAGAGGGCATGAAGCGATCCTCTGAGGAGATGACCGCCATCCGGACCAACGTGGAGTGGGCCTAGATTGTGGCCAACGAATTGTGCCCCCTCACTGCCGATGAGGAGTGGGAACTGAATACGCGGCCGCAACTCCTGGATTCCACCAGCCAGAGGGTGGCGGAGCTGCTACACTCTTTTGACGAGGCCAACCCGTCCATGGGGGGAGTCGACCCTCAGGTACTGTAATGATTATAAACCCTCAAACATACATTCATTATTTGATTTTTTGATGCCATAGCATGCATGAGTTCTGTTGTTTACATTGGTTTATTGCACTCTCATGATGTTCATGGAGCTTCCAGTGATCATTACCTAAGCACATGTGGGTCGGGCTAGATGTGATAAACAATGGATGACCACCTTATCACCCCACCCAAATGTAGGATTGAAAACCAAGCTTCGGGCATCTAGGGTTTGAAAAACTAGTCCGTATTTTGTGGAGGAAATGGTAGAGACCTGACTGGAGAATGAAACTCTCAGAACAAACGAATTATCATTTTCCCAGTGTGCACTTGTGCACGAACGAGGTAATTCTAGGGGTGCTAGAATCAATTAGAACCTATGGGAATAAGAGATGTGAATCATGATACCCAGGATTTAGAACACTGTGGGGGTGTCATGAAAATGAAGGATAACTGTGGACCACGTTTGAAACATAGTATCCTTATTGTATTTTCCTGGAATGGGGATAGAAAATGAGGGCCAACCACTAACCACATTCAAAACATAGGGCCTGACCCAAAATTTCATCAATTGGTCTTCCGGAACATTGGCCCAGGACAATAGGCGGGCCATAGGTCGAGCATCCATACAGTTAGGGGGTTCCCTTAGACATCAAAGAGGAAAATGGTCTGAATAAGGGGCACGAAAATCGTGGAATGTGGATTGATGGTTTGTTCAAAAAGAATTCAAAACTCACGAAACTACGCCACCATGGTGGAGGCACATTAAATGGGCGCATCATTTGATAATGGATCATCCCTTATTTTTAGAAAGGACCTCTCTAGCGAGGGAGTTGTCGCTTCCCAATGCCATCATGGGGCATCTCGACTTTGATCGGGGAAAAGCTGTAGTTACATGGTTCCCCACAATGGGTCAGTCCAGCAGGCCAAAACTATGGATGAATAGGATTTATGATTCCTGGGGCTAGACCCAAGGCGAAATGTCTGTGTGTCTCTATGTATCTTATGAGGATAGGAATTAAGCCATACATAGTTCTGGGAGATGTTGTGTAGTTTAATTTCTTACAGAAAGGATGCAATGTGGTCTTAGTTTACGGTCATATTGCTTGGAACATGGATCAGTATGGAGTGTCGGGGAAAATGGTAGGTGATTATGAAACCTGATGTGAATGAGGACCCAGAGTCCAGATTACTATATGTTCCCCGGGAAGGTTTTAGGTCAAGGGATCATAAACAAGAGTTAAGCTGGGACCATGGGGGAACCGCTCAGGCGTTCCTACATATATCATGAGAATGAGAATCAAGCTATACGTAGTTCTAAGATATGGCACGGTAAGGTACTATTTCCAGGGATAAATGGGGCATGCGGGTGTGGTCCTCGCAACAAAAGAAGCGGTATTTTATGTATCTTTTTTCCCATTAATGTGAATGGTTTCTTTTGTGAAGTTACAGGCCTAGGATATCAAGTCTCGACATCTCCACAAGAATAAAGATGTATACAGGCATTGATAAATGGTATTGCGTGTGACCAATACCAAACATGGTGTCCCCTTGAGTGAGGATGTCACTATACAGTGCTATTTTTCATCTTTCTTCCAAGATGATAAAGTCAAAGTTTATGGTCATGTGATGGGACTGAGCATTCATTTTAACGTCATATGTCACAAAATTAGTAGAGATGAGGCTAAAGGGTGAATGTGCATGGTGTAGTAAAACATACCTGACGTGGACAAGGACATAATCCCATACCACACTATACGCGCTTCCGAGAAAGCAACCCTGAGACAAGGGGCCAAAATAGATTTAAGAGGGTATGGGGTAGGAGAAACTATCTCCCAATTGAGTTGAACCCAAAAAAGAGACATATGGGGTTCCTATGTATCCCATGACGATGGAATCAAGCCATACGTTGTTCTAAAAGAGATCTTAGTTTATTGTCTTAGAGCTCGGACCATTGAGAAGCAAAATACTTTCAAGTATGCGCAATCCTCAACTCGATCACTAAGCTCACGTTAGTCAACTTGGTGTAGGAAACAAGGGTAGAAGTGGTTTTTTGAAATACCGTGGATGCACGTCAAAGGGATGTTGGTGCGGAGCCCCGAATGATACCTTTACTATTACTTTGTCCTCCTAATGTGAAAATGCGCACTGAGGGATAATGTCAGGAGTGCTAAAATTCCACTTGGACATGATGGTGTGTATAATGATGTGAATCATGTAACCAAAATTCAAGTGTTAAAGGGTCTGGAATGATGATGGAGGATAATTGTTGACCATGTTTGAAACACACCATCCCTATCACATTATCCCGAAATGGGGACAAACAAATGAGAATTGACCATTTAACGAATTCGCAACACGGGACTTGTATCGATTTTTATTCTGAAACCCTTGAGGATTTTGTCATGTGATGGTAGGAGATACCTTAGGCCTAGAATCCATGCCATTTGGGGGTCCACTTAGGTGTGGAAGATTATGGAATCCCAATTGAAAGGGAACATGAAGCCTTAAAAATGGGAGAAATCATGTCCATGTAAAATCATGCACTCACCATGCTGAACCAGATTACTCATAAATAGATTGGTGCATCACTGAAGAGGGTTGAGGAGGGTGATCATCTTGAGAGTAACCAATTTTAAGGGATGTGTATAGAATAAGTGGATAGAGAAATCTCGGGATGGAGAGGTACGTGGCGTGGCCTTTACAAACCCAACATGAATGTTGACATAGTCCCATACCACACCATATACTCCCCTCCCCAGGAAAGGGAAAGCTAAGGGGCCAAGGTGAAAGGGATATTTATGAGAGATGTGGCTGGACCCAAAGTCAAGATGTTCGAGCGGTCCTACATTTCCCATGGGGATAGGAATCAAGCCACAATTAGTTCTATGAAGGGGAAATTATGAAAAGATCTTATTTTAAGGTCTTAGAACTCGGAACATGGAGAAGGGGGACAACCCCAAGTAAAGGCGGACCTTATCCCAATGCTTAAGCCTACGTGAGTCGAACTCGGTGTAGGAAACAAGGGCATCATGGCTCTTTTCCTTCTAATGTGCGGGTGCACACTCTGGAATAGTACCAAAATTTTCAATGTTCTAATTGTAAATGGTGAGGTGGAGAAGGATGTGAATCATGTAACTGGCATTTTGGTCTTAATGAGATTGGCGTGGATATGGAGGATAACTATTGAACATGTTTGAAACACAACATCCATAACACGTTAGCTTGGAATGGGGATAAAAAAATGAGCATCGACTGCTGACCAAATTCATATAGTGGGACTTGTTTCAATTTTATGTCCAGAACCCTGGAGGTCGTTGGTCCGTAATGGTAGTAGGGCCTTTAGGCCTAGAATCCATGCCATTTGAGGGTCCCATTGGTTTTGAAAGGTGATATAATCCCAATGAGGGAGAACACGATGTCTGAAAAATGGATAAAATCATGTCTGAGTAGAGTCCGACATTCGTGGTACTAAACCAAAGTACCTTTGGACACATTGGTGAAACAAAAAAGAGGGTCGAGGGGTTCATCTTGAGAGCAGCTGATTTGAAAATACAAGGATAGGACAAGGGGATTGAAAAATATCAGGATGAGGAGGTAAATGGCATGTTTGTTACAACACCCAATGTGAGTGAGAAAATAATCCCATTCCACACCATATATTCCTCTCACTAGGGGTATGCGGGCCAAGGGGTCAAGATGGGGCTGGACCCAATGACGAGAAGCTCGGGTGGTCCTACATATCCCATGAGTAGGGAATCAATCCACACATAGTTCTAGAAATGAATGACATAGGGGCATGATACCCCAAAGTGGGGGGTGTATGACATGGTGAGTAACTCAACGTGAATTAGTACATAGTCCCATACCACACCATACAACCATGAATGAGAACATGTGCCAAAGGCCATAAAGGGCCGAGGGGCCTGAGGCCAGGCCATGGACGGAAAAGGATAAGGGGACTAAGGCAGGGCCTTAGAGAGTATATGATGAAGGGGCCTGAGGCTGGGCCTCGGACAGAAAAGGCCAAGGGGCTTGAGGCTAGTCCTCAGACAGAAAAAGGCCATGGGGCCTGAGGCTCGGCCACGGATGGAAAAGGACAAGGGGCATGAGGCTGGGCCTTGGACAGAAACGGACAAGGGGCCTGAGGGGGGGGGATCAGTTGGAAAGGGCCAAGGGGCATGAGGCTGGGCCTCAGATAGAAAGGTCCAAGGGGTCTGAGGCTCGGCCTCAGATGGAAATGGCCAAGGAGCCTGATGTTGGGCCTCAGATGGAAATGGTCAAGGAGCCTGAGGATGGGCCTCGGTCGGAAAGGACCGACCAACTTGCGGTTTAACATCATGCAGTGAGGATGAAAATGGGTAAGATACCCTACACACAGGAGGTGTACGGTAGGCCGAGTAACCTAACATGAATGAAGACATATTCCCATACCACACCATACAATCCTGAATGAGAACCTAGTCTAGTGGCCAGAAAGGGCCGAGGGGCCTGTGGCTGGGCGTCTAGACTAATGGTAGACACACAACCTATTGTGTGGTTACTGCCTCATCATAGCTCCTAATCCGACATGAGCTGTGCTCGGTATAGGAAACAAGAATCCAGATTCAGCTCTCCCTACCATATAAAGGTATAGTAGCCAGTGTCTACTGATGGGAGTTCGTTGCATGGAGATACAACGGGGAAGAATGAACCATTTCACTTAATGTTTGTGACATCTTGGTGTGGCCCTTACGACACATGATAGCTATTGACCATGTTCTAAACAAAACATCGTTATAGTGACCTAGAATAGGAACAATGAATGAGCATCGACCACTGACCATATTCTTAACGTGGGATTTCTATCAATTTGTTGTTCAACATCCTTGAGGGCATTGGCCCGAAGTGGTAGCAGAGTTCTTGGGCCTAGCATCCATGTCGTTCGGGGGCCCTTTTGGATGGGAGAGATGATGGAGTCCTAATCAAAGGAGTGGGTGAAGCATAGTTATACCCACACATTTTAAAATCATGCAGGGTGATGAATGAGGCAGACACCTCTGGGGAAGGAGACGTATGGAGGAATCGAGATGAGCTCGACATGTATTGAGGAAAAAACCTGTACCACACCATATGTCCAGACCCGAGGGGATATTCTGGCATTTGGTATTGGCCAACAGAAAAAATTTCTAGGCATTCCTACATATCCCATAAGGATGGGAATTAAGACAAACACAATTCATGAAGGCCATTCAGTTTAACATCATGTAGTGAGGACGTGGGAGGATAGAGGAACGGGGAACCGGCACATGGTGCAACCGTTATGATCTTTGCATGAGTGGGGTTAAGGAACCCTACACCATATCATGCAAGGATCCTCAAAAAGAACTATACCTAGGGGGATATCCAAGGATAAGAGTTTGAGGAATGGGCTCAAGATGAAATTCTTGAGCCTTCCTACATATCCCAGGTAGATTGGAATCAAGCCATGCATAGTTCAAATGGCACAGTTTAACATCTTGCGGGATAATGCATAGTTTACAGTCATGTAGGACTGATCAATTTAATGTCATGCTGGACTAAACAGTTTAGGGTTATGCCAGAACAAACAGTTTAGGGTCCTGATGGACCAGCTTTCAGTTTAGGGTCATGAGGGACCGTCTGTTTAAGGTCGTCCATGACAAATTGTGGCTCAGGAAAAGTATTTCTTGATAAACATGGAATTTCTGGAAGGATTTATATGCTCACCATCCATGGTCACTTGAGAGTATACTCCATTGGGTTAAAACCTATAAATTATGTAAGGTGCTTCCAATTTGAGCTCCAATATTGGTGGTTTCTTGCTCGGGATCATTGGCGCCTGTTGGGCCAATACTAAGACTCCTTACAAGAAAGAGCGGAGGTGAACCTTCTTATTGAAGGCTATAGCTATATTATTCTAATTCAATTCAAGATTGTATAGGGCATGAAGCCTATTCTTGTTAAGTGCTTCCATTTCAGCCAAAATAATTTCAGCCACCTTGTCTGGCGCTTGCTGGTTATAGACCATTGTGCATAATGAAGGAAGCTGGATCTCGATGGGCAGGACGACCACTGCATTGTACATCAGTGAATATGGGGTCACCTGGGTGGAATTACGAGCTATCATCCGATAAGAACAGAGGGAATTGGGGAGCTTTTCTGGGTAACTCTTCTTATTCTGACCAACCATCTTCTGCAAAATGTTAGAGCGTGTTTTGTTTAACACCTCAATATGCCCATTTTTCGGCACGTGATAGTGGGAGGTATGGTTCGAATGGATGTTGTACTTGGAGTAATATATCTTCAGCTCGGTTTCTTGGAATATGGTTCCATTATCGGTGAGGACAGTGTGAGGGACTCCAAACTGGTAGATGATATTGAAGCTAATGATGTCGATGATAGAATGATCCTTGAACACCTTGAGAGGAACTGCTTATTCCCACTTAGAAAATAAATCTTTGGCGGTCAGGATGAACCTGCACGGGCAAGCTGTCGCTGGTGGGTATGGTGTCCTGTCATCGAGTCCCCACACCACGAAGGACCAAGAGTACTTTGTGGAGTTTAGAGGTTCTGCTGGCTGATGCAAGAAGTTAGCATGAATTTGGGACATGTGACATCCCTTGGCGAACTTGATGCAGTCAGGGATCATGGATGGACAGAAGTACCCCAGTCTCCAGATCTGTTGGGTCATCTTCGGCCTAGTCTGGTGAGCGTCGTAGTAAGTAGCGTGAACTTCATGCATGACCTGATAAATCTCGACTCCTTGGATGAAACAGAGGAGAACACCATCAAACCCACACTTGTAGAGGATCTTGTCAATACTGGGGCCACTCTGGATGGTAAACTGTGTTGCACGACATCAGATTTTCTTGTGCTCAGCCCAATCATATGTGAGGAAACCATTTTGTAGATACTCAACAAAAGGGGCTCTCTAGTCGGGAGTTGATTCAACCAAAATGTCTGAGAAACCTGGGGGTCCTAACATGGAGGTTCCAGTAGTGAGATGGCTTACTCGGAGGTCATCTTCATCATCTGAGGTGATGGGAGAAATGACTCTCCAATGTGCCATGTGTATGATCATATCATCCTTCTTAGGTTTTTAAAGTGATGCACCCAGGCCGGCCAGGGCATCGGCTCAACCATTCTGAGATCAAGGGACATGAGTAACTTCTGGCTGAGATGGAAACTGGGCCATTAACTGGAGGGTGTTCTTTAACAATAGTATGAGCTCTGGATTTCAGATGAGGTAGCCACCATTTATTTTCTTAATGACTTGTTTGGTATCCCCTTTTATATATAAATGGGGCACATCGATCTTAGGGTCCAGCTTGAGGCCACTAATGAGGGCCTGATACTCTGCCTCGTTGTTGGTGAAGCCTTCCAACAATAATAATGAATATGGTAGAATGGATTGTGTTGGGGTAATAAAGACAATACCCATGCCTACTCTGTTGAGTCTAGGATCATTGAGTCTCCTACCAGTGGGGCTCTGAGAGGCACCATCAAAGTACATCTTCCACCATGGGATGACATGATCTACCGAGAAGATTGGCTCATCGAGAAAATATAGGTCCACAGACTAGTCCACAGGGTTTGGATGGTCAGCAAGGAAGCCTAACAATGTATTCCATTGATAGCTTTCTAAGGGAAAAACCTGATGTCGAACTGATGGAGGATTACTGCCCACTATGCTAGATGACCAGTCAACATGGGGTGGTTCAGGATGTACATCAACTGGTCTACTAGAGACGCCATTAGTACCTCGTGGTGCTGTAGGTAATGTCACAACTTCTGTAAAGCAAATACGAGTGCAAGGAATCTTCTTTCGATGAAGGAGTATCTGGTCTTCTTATCGATGAGCATATGACTGAGATAGTAGAGGTTGTTTTATTTCCCCTCATTATTCTTCTGGGTGACAAGGGCACCAAGAGATCATTCCAAGGCAATCACATACAGGATCAATGTTTTTTTGGAGATGGGTGGCATCAAGAGCGGAGACTGGAGTAGATAATTCATGATTCCCTCTAACACAGTCTGGCACTCTTCGTCCCATTCATAGGCAGAGCCTTTCTTCATGAGCCGAGAAAAGGGCTTACACTTGTCATCTAGATTTGCAATGAATCGACGTATATAGGCTAAGTGGCCTTGGAAACCCTGATTCTCCCAAATGTTGCTCGAGGGATGCATCTGGCTAATGGCCTTGATCTTCTCTAGGTTGATCTCGATGCCCTAGTACATGACAACAAAGACAAGAAAATTCTCGGAGGTGACCCCGAAGGCACACTTCAACGGGTTCTTCTTTAGGTAGTGGGAACGGAGGAAGCTGAACACTTTCTCAAGTTCCATCAGATGTTCTTGGCGCTAGCAATATTCGACCACCAGATCATTCACATTGAATCCCACCAATGTCCCGAGGATTGGCTTGAATATGCAGTGAATGACCCACTAATAGGTGGAACCTGCATTCTTCAGGCCGAAGGGCATAACATGGTAACCGAATGTACCATGGGGCTCTCTGATTGCTGTAGACTCCTCGTCCTTGGGTTCCATTTAGATATAGATTTATCTGGAGTAACTATCCATGAAGAAGAGGGCTTGGAGCCCAGACATAGCATCAATCAACAATTTTGTCACCAGAAGGGGAAAATAATCCTTCGGACATTGACGGTTGAGATCTCGAAAGTCGATGCAGACTCTGATCTATCCATTCTCCTTCTCGACTGGAACAATGTTGGATAGCCACTTGGGGTACTAGAACTCCTTGAAAAATTTGGATTTAATGAGCTTCTCATCTTTGGCCTCGACCATGGCACCGTGAGAAGGGTGGATCGTTTTGGGAGTCTTCTTGAACCCGCGATGATTTTCCGAAAGACTGAGGTGGTGGATGGATACCTGAGGATCTAGTCCTGACATATAGTCATAACACCAAGTGAATAAATCATGATGCTGATTTAGGAAATCTATTTACCACTGCTGCTCCTCGAGGGACATGGCAGCACTGATCAATGTGGGTCTTGGATCTGCCTCACTACCAAGGTTCACCTATACCAGTTCATCGACCGTGGAGGATACACCATCTTCAAAGGCGGGGGAGCATAATATAGATCATCTTATTCACTTTTGGAGGAGGGTTCCCATCAAGAGAAGCTTCATTTGGGTCGGCTGATCTATATGGGAGGCTAGTACTAGCCTGGACATCAGTGGACAACATATCGGGAGATTCATGTGCAGCTAAAACCATTGCAATGAAGGCTGTCGATCTGATCCCATCTGGTCTTCAGCCCAAGGGGCTGAGCGTGATGATATAAAAGCAATAGTGGAATTTCACCTTGAGCTAGTTAATCCCAGCCCGAAAAAACAGAAACGTATGATGTATTTCCGTTGCCATGGGGAGGACATCCCGAAACCGAATGGGGGTAGGAGGCTCTAGGATCACCTGAGCCTGGTTCGTGTTAGAGTACGAGGTGATTTTCCGTCATCGCTTGGACATGTGAACATGATTCCCTCTTATAATAGAGAAAATAAATCATTTCCCCATATTAAGGGTTGTAGCATCCAATTGATGGATCAGGAAGATGTAAGAGTCATCTAGACCAGCACAGGGGTCAGTTGCGACTGTGATGGGTTCAAACTCACTTGCCTAAATCTATTTGTTCTTGCTCTTGTAATATTCAGTATCCAGGTAGTGGGATTCATAAGAGGCGAAAGGAGATGCATCACCTTATATTACACCTACTCGACCATTAAGGGAGTAATTGAGGCACTGGTGATACGACGAGGGGACCGATGCATGGAGGTGGAGCCCTGGTTTTCCCACAAATGCATTATATGTGTTGTCCTGGGAGACTACCATGAACTCGGTGCTGCAAACTAGGACACAAAACTAGGTCTTAAAATGGATCATACTGACTGGGGTCTGCTCGGTCCTATAGTATCCATGGATTCTAAATTCAGTGGGAGTCCAGTCATCTTTAGATAACCCCAGCTTCCACAGTGTCCGCGTCGGGATAAGGTTGATCCCGGATCTACTGTCAATGAGACATTGGCGAACCTCCATGCTGTTAAATTGGTTGGTGATGTACAATGGGTGGATGTTCCCCTATATGGGGGAGACTTCATCCTCTCTAGAGAATTAAATGATGGCCTAGAATTCAGCGTTCTCGAACGCTTCAGCATGAAAGGATTCTACAGCTACTACCTCCATCTCAAACTAGAGGGGGCTTCTTGAAGACTCAGTGAGGGCCCGACACATATCTAACGATAGGAAAAGGGCATCAAAGATGAAAAAACTCACTCGGATGCTAGAAAGGTGATTTAGAACATAATATTTTCATGCCAAGCACTAGCTTCTACTTACAGGAGGCCTCTTTGTGAATGGAGGGACGGCGGGCCCTACTGGTTGGGACGAAGACTGGCTGGTGCTGGGCATGTCCCACTGTTCACTAGTCGAAGCCCGGAGAGTAGCTGTAAGAGGAGGAATGGATGACAAAGATCATCCTGTAGTAGGGAGAGACTTGTCGCGGCATGGTCGAGGTAGCTCTGCCTGATCCAGTAGCACAAATGGTAGTGGAGGCGGGCCTGACGACACCGGATGGGATGGTTGCACGTGATGAGCTCTGCACTGGGGCTGCTGTATGGTCTTAGTGGCATGAATGTCCTGGCTGGAGGTGCCAACCGAGGTGCCCCGATGACCCATATGGTTGCAGCTCTACTGACTTTGGCGTTATATGGGGATGTTTGGGAGGTTTTCCTGGCGCTGCTCATTGTCGGGAGTCATATAGGGGTTTACCAACTCCACAGTATTAACTGAAGCGTACCCTTGACTATAACTTGATGATTGATCCATCACTAGGTGGATTCTATGGGGAATTCCCATCTCATGGGTTATGAAGTCACCGAGAGTGCAGGATGATGATGGCATTAGAGGGGCATGTTGCTTACCCTTGCTCTGTCGATGCTTTCTCTTCTGGGAAGAGGCCGACTTAGATGATGATGCAGAAGTGGTGGTTGTGGCATATGAAGGCTCCAACTGATTTAGGCATGCAAGAATGATTCCATGGGCATGAGCGACAGTTTTTTGATCCATCCAATCATCATACTTCTGCGACTCGCGGTTGGAAACCTGCTGCCACACACCTTCGCCAAAGATTTAGCTATTCGTCCTTACGAAGACACCCACCACTTTTATTAGGGCTTGGCCCAGCCTGTCTATGTTGTTATCGACATTGTCTTGGGTCCAGTATTTGATCAAATATCACTACTTTAGGGTGTTCCCCAGAATACGATGATAGGGGTAGTAGTTGGGGCGATCAGTGAGATTCGTCTCTTCTGGCCTTATACACTTAAGAAAGTGTACAATCCCCTACTCTAAGGTGCTACGGAAGTAACCAGTGACCTGATTCTCATTTAATGAGTAGGTACGGTTTCTTTTTTTCGGGGAGGGGTCCCTTGGAGCATGGCCCTGATGAGGAGCTGGAGGGTCCTATTGAGGAGGCGGATCCTAGTTGTCCCACCTAGGTAGTGGAGGCACATTTCACAAGGCACCTGCCGATTCTAAGGAGGATGCTGCTAAGATGGAGGCTGCGCCTATGGTGGAGGGCCTCTGTGAGGCTGCAGGGCTGGTCCCAATGGTAGTAATTCTTGTTTCAAGGGGGCTTCTATTTGGGCCACCGCGGCAGGCTCGGCTCTGGCAGACCTCCTTACAGGAATTACAGGGGCAATGGATATACCGTGCTGGCCCATTGCAGGGCTTCCTCCAGGCACTGGGCATTATTGGTGAAGTCTTGGAACCCTCCAGGGTAGTTTTGGGTGATCAGGGAAGGAACCAGTTCAGTCTCGACGTTCCCTATGCACATCTTCTGAAATTTTTCTTTAGTCAGCAGCATGTCAAGGGAATATGTGATCCTCTTCCACTGGGAAATAAAGTCTACGACTCACTCATCAGGCCATTACTTTCACATGAAGTGGTCTTCGATGCTCATTTTCCAGGTGGTAGAGTTGAACTGGTAGAGGAATTTCCTACGATGGTCCTCCTACCTGGTTACAGATCTGATGGGGAGCTAGCTGTACCAGATGAATGTCAGCCCCTCCAATGTCTAAATAAAATAGTGGATCTTGGAAGACACTTTCTACGCTGGAGTCCCTAAAATGGTCCAACAACTTAATTTGAAGTGGTCCAGGTGCTGCGGCGGGTCCCCCCTCCTGTTAAAGGGGAAGAAGGTAGGATTCCTGAAACTCGGAGGTGCAGGCATATCATCCACCCATGCCGGATACAGCTTACCATTAGTTGGTATTGCCACCTGTTGTGTTTCCAATGCCTCAAGGTGGTATATGAGCATCACCATAGAATCATCTGGGAGGGGGTCCCAGTCTTGATAGGGATCTACAACTACAGGTGCATTGGTGGGTTCTTCAACATGGTAGAAAGGCTCAACGGCTCGTGGAGTGGCTGGTGGAGTGACTTTCAGGGCAGCTAGGGTATCCCCTGATGGATTCCTTGAATTGTCGCACCGTTTAGGAGGGTTTGGCGAGACATACCACACCCTCTAGCTATCAGCTCTGGCTTCAGCCCTATCCATGGGAGTAGTATGATCATTGTTTCTTAGAGGCAGCTCATTGAGGGGATGTTATTCTTGCCCCTACTTTACTATCCTAGGATTTCCGTAGTCGGTACGTCATTCTGCAGAACATTCAGCCAAGAGTTCTTCAACCCACTTCTTCTCAACAAGTTTTTGGGGGCAACATGGCCTTTTCTGGGTCCTCCTCCGTCTTCCACACTAAGGAAGATGGTTCGGGATGCTTGGCAACTCTGGCATGCTCTTTTCCCTTACCAGAATTCCGGCTGAGTACCAGTGCCTCGGTGGGTGCAGGGAGACAATGTAGGTTCCTCTGATGATGACAAATCCTTACTAATGGGCCCAATCGTGGTGGAACTCCCTCAGGGGGTAAGTCTCCATCGATAATCTCAACCTGGTCCTCCTCATCGACTATGTCGACTATGTTGACATTGACCCTTCCTAAGGGAATGTCCGCGATGTCGCCTAGCAAGACGGGTTATTACCCGATAGGACTAAAAAGGAGGGAAACATGCTGCCCTCACCCATAGATTTTCACATGGGGGGTAGCCTCCTTGATAATTTTGCAGAGTACCTTGATAGTATGAACACATTTCTACTAAAGGGCCTCACGACTACCTGGTGACTCAGGGTGCTGGACCACAAGGAGTGAGACCAACTCAACCAGACATAATTTCTTTCTAGTGTCTTCAGAATGCACTTGGATCATGGGATAAACAACCTGCCAATAGAGAAGACTAAAATAAATCTCCCAGTGGGTGTAACGGAAACACTAAACTTCTTCCGTGGTGAGGGATTCCGGTATGCATAAATTCTGTGCTGCAATGGGCCAAAACTTCTCAAGGAAGTGGTCCGTTGTGAGGATGTTCCAAAAGCTCCTTGGATCAGATTCAGGGTATGGACCTTGAATTCCACATTCTTCAATTGGGGGTGGTTGAGGAATTGACAACGGTACTGAGGATGACCACTAGGACGACAGGCTAGCCGATGGAGAGTACAACAAACATGCTTACTGGCCACTGATTCTCAGGTTGTCCTCCGAAGAGTGTAGTGATCAGGCCGCTACATCATGATAAGATCGGCTGATGGCCATAGTTCTTAGCTCAGGGTCTAGGGCTACTGGTGATAGGTCGGGATGCTTCTCGCCCGCCATTGGTCCCTAGAAATTCTCTCCATGATCTCTTGTGGAGGTAGAGAGTGCTTCTGGTGATGATGGTGGTGATTGCACGACCGCAACCTATGGGGTCACAAAATTTTCATCCTAATGGATGTACCTGCGAAGCGAGGTAGGAATCATATGAACCTCGCATTTCGGGAGCCCCAGGCTGATGCGCCTCATCTCTACCCCGACCCTTGACTCGGATGAGCGAGAAGATGGTTCCCATGCAGAGTCATACTCTGCTTCAGAGTCTGAGAAGCAGACCTGTTTGATATCTGTCCGGAACTTCTCAAAATTCATATTATGGCGGTGAAGACCCGCCTTCCTACCTATGGGTGGCTCCTCAGGATAGGGAAGATTTCTGACACGGGGTCCTTCGGCCGCACTGGTGCTGGGGCGGAGAGGGTCTCCACCCATGAATGCTGGAGTGCAAGTAGAACTAGGAAAAATGTCAAAGGGGACATGGGGAGGGCCTCCATGGGTAGCACTGGAGTGGGAAATACCTCCAATGGAATTGGATGAAGCAGGGGGATGACCTCCATGCTTGTTTTCCCAAGTGAAATCAGAATGAGGAGGGTCCTTGTACCGGTCTAACTGAACACGGGTATGACCTCCGTGCTGGGTGTGGGTGGAGCAAGGCTGGTCCTCACCCCTCTGGTTGCCAAGGCAAGGAGGACCTTCAGCAGTAGTTGATAGGACATGGGGAAGATCCCCTTGTTGGAGAGAGTCCGGATGGGCAATGTCCCTGCACCGGTGGTCGGGGAAGGAGGAATGGCTCCATACCCAGTTTAATGGGCATGGGAGAGGATTACGTGCCGAGTATCACCATCATGGGAAAGACCTTCATTAGGATTGAGGGTAGCATGGGGTGGACCTCCATGCCGATCCTCAATGTGTGGAAGGCCCACACTCTTTGTGGTAGTGGTAGGTGGAGGACCTCCGTACGGGGTGGCATCACTGCAGGTTGGTTTGTGGCAACCACTGCCTGTGCCTACGACAAAGTGAGTCAACCCAGACTACCTGTGCGTCAGTTGTGGCCTCAGTACTGGTCGGGTATAAAAGTTCCCCTTCTCCATGTATGTTGGGGATTGACGATATGTGTCGGTGGTGGCTCGGGCCACCGTATCCTTCATCGTTGATGCCCTTTGGCGGGCATCCTTCTCATCTTGAGCCCAATGCTGGCGTTGAGTCAGAATAACCGAGGCCAGTGGTGCAGGTACGTAGCTAACCTGCTTCTCTTCCAGTAAGATCAGGTGGCGGCGCTGACAAGGCCGGATGGGAGTCATTGCTAGGAGCCCCTGGATTGGGATTCTGACCGGGCTAGGATGGACGTCACCTACCTCATCAACGTAAGGTAGGGAGTCGTCAAAGCATTGCGGGGAGAGGCTCCCAAAATGGTTGTATGTCAGGGTGGGGAACAATGGATCTCTACACGGCCATTGGTGGTGGAATTGGCAAGGAGGCACAAACGCCTCCAGATCCAGGCAGGTCATACCCCGGGTCAGGATTATTCAATCCTCCATGTAACAGAACACAAGGTCATTGACTACCCTTCTTTGGATAACCTATGATGTGGAGGGGGGTCCTGGGTACCCCATGGTCATAGACATAGTGGACATCATGAAAGAGGAGAGGCCACGTGGAATGGACGTGTGGGTGCTGCCCATGACACTGCGTAGATGGGCGGGCTGTGATCGCATCCCTGAAGATGCAACTCAATTCCTGAGATCAGGGGGATTAACTCCTCAGTGTTGAAAGAAAAAAGGAATCAACTATAGCATCCCGTCTTTTTATAACATAACTTTCATTTCATTACACGGAACTGAGGATCTTTAAGGTTTAGTGTCTTGGAAACAAGGAACATAAAACATGAAACAAAAAAAACATTCTTCTTAAACACTTGAAAGGCTTCTCCTCATGTTCACCCTAGGCTCATTACTGCATCTCATAACCTGGGGACATACATCAAAAGGAAGGGTGAGCAGAAGGCCCAGCAAGGGAAACAAGTGAAACATTTTACATATGAACTTGAGATACATCAATAAAGTCATGAAAAGAACTTTAAGGCATGAAAATGAAATCATGAGGCATATCATAATAAAAATAAAACTTTTTCATAACTTGAAGATGTGGCTACATAATTTAACATAGACAATCATGAACATATCACCAAGGTCCATCCCCAAGGTGTCATTTGAAAATTACCAAGGTTATTCACCAAGGTATCGTGAAAATTGTAATCTCTAGTGGTTACATCATTACCCAATGCATTGGAGCGCTATCAGGGCGCACCCTTAAATTTGCCTTTATTATCATGTGAGCCACATATATCATCATCAAACATTTCATAAATAACCCACATAGCATAAAATAAATGGGTTTCATTTCATAATCATAACGTTTTAAAAACTGCTTTAAAGACATGATCTTTACGTCACTTTAAACCCACGGAAAGGGAAAGCGGGTCTCATGTATGAAAATCCCAGAATTTAAAATGGAACATTTTGATATATATGTGAATACCTTTGTAGAAATAAGAGTTTTGAGTATTCACTTTATAACATAAAATAATTTTTGAGAAAAGAGAGAGGCATTTTGAGGGGAAAATTCTGCAGCATAACGGCTAAGTTTCGGGGTTTTAGAAAACATTGAAATGAGTGGGGACATGGGTCACCCTTTCATAAATGATCCATAAAACAGTATGGTGAAAGAATAAGAAGGACATATGGACATGGTAATGAAATTTTAGGTACATACCATTTGAAATGAAAAACATGGAAGGAAAAAAAATTAGATTTCTCTTATGAAAATTCGGCAGCCTTACGGCGTCACTTAACTTCAAAAGAAAATGATTTGACAAGATCAAATAGGGTCCCTCATCATATGATAATAAGAGATCAGTATGATATATATAGAGATAATTCCCCAACATAACAAAAAGGAACTTGAAAGAATTGACATGAAAGTAGAACTTCAAAACGAGAAGGGTGAAGAATCCCTTAAAAATTCGGCAGCCTAACGGCGCCACTTAAAACATCAAAATACTGAATTGAAGAGATCAAATGGGGTCTCTCATCATATGAACATAAGAGTACAGTATGATATATATAGAGATCATACCCCAATATATCAAAAAGGAACTTGAAATAATTGACATGAAAGTAGAACTTCAAAACGAGAAGGGTGAAGAACCACTTAAAAATTCGGCAGCCTAACGGTGCCACTTAAAACTTCAAAATACTGAATTGAAGCGATCAAATGGGGTCTCTCATCATATGAACATAAAAGATCAGTATGATAATTTAGAGATCATACCCCAACATAATAAAAAGGAACATGAAAGACTTGAATGAAAATATAACTTGAAAACGAGGAAGGTGAAAGAATCCCTTAAAAATTCGGCAGCCTAACGGCGCCACTTAAACATTCTTAAAACGAATTGATGAGAGCAAGGGGGGGTCTCTCATCATATGAACATGAAATAAAAAGTAGGATGAATATAAAAGGACATCCTCCAACATCATAACATGGAGTATAAAAGAAATGACATAAAAGGGATTACTTGAAAGGAAAGAGAGAGGTCGGATCCCTTACCTTAAAATGTAACTCTTAAACCTCAAAGGTTGGGACCTTGAGGGCTTGGGGGCACCTTGGGAGGACTCCTTGGGAGGTAATGAGACCAGAAATTCGTTGGGAATGAGTGGGGAGTCGAATGGATGAGAGGAGGGCTTGGTATTTATAGGGAAAGTGAGGGGACAAGGCATTAATGACCAAGGGACACCTCACATGTGCTTTTCTCAAACCCATGTGCTCTCCCTTGGCATTTATCATGGAGTTAGGCCACATGGGGCCCCCAAAACAATAATTCATCACCCTTGGCCGGCCAACCCTCAAAATATCTCATGACATCATCATGACACAGCTATGATGTCACTAAACATACCGAAACCCTAAAACTGCATTTTTACTATTCACTGAAAATTCAACTTTCTCAGAAAAATCCCAAAATTTCACACTAAAAAAAAATATCAATGCTCTGATTTCAAAAATGAACTCCATTTTATAAAAATAATTTTCTAAATATTTTTAATTCAATTTTTAAATAAATTCACTATTCACCAAAAATTCATTTTTTTCAGAAAAATCCCCAAAAATTACCTTAACATAATATCGATGCTCTGAGTTCAAAAATGAAATCCATTTTCTAAAAATAATTTTCTAAATATTTTTAATTAATTTTTTAATTAAAAAAAAACACTATTCACCCGAAAAAACTAATACTTGAATAATAATTAATGAAACCGTTATTTAACCATTTTATTGAATCACATTACTTAATCAAGGTGCCTAGATTATTTTAAAACTTTCTTTAAGTGAGATTACTAATCCATTTGGTCACATTACTAATCCTAAGCGTAAAATCACTATTCACAATTTACTATTCATCAAAAATCAAGTTGATCTTATTAGACTCTAAATTTCGTACTGAACATAATTGTAGAAGACCATTTTTTGAAAATCATTACACATTTTTAATTATTTAGGGTTTACATAAACATTTTTAAAATATCCTTTTACTAAAATTCATCAAAAATATGCATATTATATTTATCCGGTCATTTCAAAATTCATAAACTTCATCATAAGAAGAAATCCCAATTTTTATTTAAAACAAGGATTACACAAGGTAGTTACGGTCTCGTTACATAGCCCCTTATAATACCAGCATAGGACCTAAGAGTAAGGTGTGCTAGGGTGATAGAAGCTTGGGGCGGCTCAGTCAACATTGCCCGAGTAGTAATTTCTATCAGTTTGAATTTCTCACGAAGGCGATTTCGTTCCAGCTTCACATGATGAAGTTCGGCTTGGATTTGATCCAGAGCAAAGCCCAATGGTGCTACCTCCTTCCCAAGCTCTGTTAGATGGGCTTCGATCGGTCCAAGACTACTAGGTGAGGCCATCGAATCTTCTTTCTATAATAATTAACCAAGATTACTTATATTTAGAGACAATAATCAAAACATTTTGTTCACAGTGGTCATGTTGACCGATGGTTATATAATAGTCAAAACCCACCGATCTCATTTTAATTATAATCATGTTTATCAAATAAAACATTTTTTTTTGAGTATAACAATAACACATAAAATTAGGGAACAAAATTTATTTAAAAATTTCGGGTCGTTACAATCTTCCCCCCTTAAGAAATTGCGTCCTCGCAATTTTAAAATTGGGTTTTGAAATTTCATTGAAAGTCCCACATCGGAAAAGGAGTCAGTAAAACTATTACTTTAAAATAAAGAAAGGGAAGTACAATGGTCACCCGAGTAAACCCACACTAGGGTTCCATGTAGGAAAACATGGACATGGAGGAAAAAACAAAGGGTTAAGTTCTGAGGGAGAGTGATAGAGAACATGATTAGGAGAAAGTTAACCATGAGAAAATCCCAAACTTATGATGTGTGTAAACGGTCTTTGATTACCTAGTAGGAAACGTAAACCAACAACATTTTTGTTTTACGTTTCTTTTCATAATTTTGAGGATTTCATTTACTACATAGAACAAAAACATAAGAAAATATACCTACCTTCAAGTAGAGTTTCATCCTTTAACAAGTCCCTACCAACACTAATCTTTTCTCCAAATGATGAGAATTCAAAAACACTTGGTCTCATAAAAGCACAAGAATCATCTTCTATAGAATCACATAATCTACAAAAGATTAACTATCTATTTCTTCTATCTTTAAACATTATCCCAAAAACAGAAAGGTTAAGGTAAAACATCTCTTTAAAAAGAAAGAATCCCATAGGAATGGAAACTACTTTTAAATCATCAAACTTCCATGGTACTACCCAAAGTTCATCATAGACCATTCCATAAATAATGGTCCTTAAAATTCTTCAAAACAAACCAAACTAAGATTGAAACCCAAATACAATAAGGATTTGATAACATAGTCTTCCAAAACAACTTCATTGTTCATCTCCAGACAACATCAACCACTCCTAACATCTTATAAAAAGTAGCTAACCTAAACATATTTTACCCAAGATAGGTTAGTCATTCCCATAAGTAACCTAAATTACTATAAGTTCACCTTAAATTCATCGATTCTTCAAAATATAAGTCAACCTTACTCCTCAATGAAAATACCGTAGTAATCTATTTACCTCGATCAAATATGGTTCCCAAAATAATGAACGTCTTCCAAAATAATAATCATATTTTAATCCCCTAATCATCCCTGTCATATTAATACGAAAATCGTCGCATTTCCTATCACATTGGTTGTCGGAACATGTTCTTCCATTTCCCACCATTTACTAAGAAGAGAAAGCATAATTAGGGGCTTAAGTACTTAGCTAATAATCATGAAAAGGAACTGAAAGCATATAAGGATAACTTGTATATGAAAGGTATACCCTAACTTGTGATCTCCTAGGTTCCCATCTAGGTTATGAATGATCATATATTCTTATGTGAACCTTTATTTTATTTTATCTTTGTTCCTTTAACAATGGTTCATACCAAGCTTATGAATTAACCAAAGAATATCCCCCGGGAGTGTCGTAACCAAGAGTACAGCAAGGCCCGTTGTCGTGTACCAGTTCCCGTTCGAGTCTAGCTCAAAGCGGTGTTTTCGGGTTTTACCCCTATGTACATCTGTGCCAGAGCCACCTCTACCTGCTCGTATCCAGACAGGGATGTATTTTCTTGGCAACCCCTTACTCAATACTCACCAAAATACTAGGAAGATTTCCTATATTAAACTTTTCTATAGGGTTCCTCCTAGAGTTTTCATATCCTAATTTCCACAAATAACTAAACCATCCTTTGATACCAACTATAGCATCCCGTCTTTTTATAACATAACTTTCATTTCATTACACGGAACTGAGGATCTTTAAGGTTTAGTGTCTTGGAAACAAGGAACATAAAACATGAAACAAAAAAAACATTCTTCTTAAACACTTGAAAGGCTTCTCCTCATGTTCACCCTAGGCTCATTACTGCATCTCATAACCTGGGGACATACATCAAAAGGAAGGGTGAGCAGAAGGCCCAGCAAGGGAAACAAGTGAAACATTTTACATATGAACTTGAGATACATCAATAAAGTCATGAAAAGAACTTTAAGGCATGAAAATGAAATCATGAGGCATATCATAATAAAAATAAAACTTTTTCATAACTTGAAGATGTGGCTACATCATTTAACATAGACAATCATGAACATATCACCAAGGTCCATCCCCAAGGTGTCATTTGAAAATTACCAAGGTTATTCACCAAGGTATCGTGAAAATTGTAATCTCTAGTGGTTACATCATTACCCAATGCATTGGAGCGCTATCAGGGTGCACCCTTAAATTTTCCTTTATTATCATGTGAGCCACATATATCATCATCAAACATTTCATAAATAACCCACATAGCATAAAATAAATGGGTTTCATTTCATAATCATAAAGTTTTAAAAACTGCTTTAAAGACATGATCTTTACGTCACTTTAAACCCACGGAAAGGGAAAGCGGGTCTCATGTATGCAAATCCCAGAATTTAAAATGGAACATTTTGATATATATGTGAATACCTTTGTATAAATAAGAGCTTTGAGTATTCACTTTATAACATAAAATAATTTTTGAGAAAAGAGAGAGGCATTTTGAGGGGAAAATTCTGCAGCATAACGGCTAAGTTTCGGGGTTTTAGAAAACATTGAAATGAGTGGGGACATGGGTCACCCTTTCATAAATGATCCATAAAACAGTATGATGAAAGAATAAGAAGGAAATATGGACATGGTAATGAAATTTTAGGTACATACCATTTGAAATGAAAAACATGGAAGGAAAAAAAATTAGATTTCTCTTATGAAAATTCGGCAGCCTTACAGCGTCACTTAACTTCAAAAGAAAATGATTTGACAAGATCAAATAGGGTCCCTCATCATATGATAATAAGAGATCAGTATGATATATATAGAGATAATTCCCCAACATAACAAAAAGGAAATTGAAAGAATTGACATGAAAGTAGAACTTCAAAACGAGAAGGGTGAAGAATCCCTTAAAAATTCGGCAGCCTAACGGCGCCACTTAAAACATCAAAATACTGAATTGAAGAGATCAAATGGGGTCTCTCATCATATGAACATAAGAGTCCAGTATGATATATACAGAGATCATACCCCAATATATCAAAAAGGAACTTGAAATAATTGACATGAAAGTAGAACTTCAAAACGAGAAGGGTGAAGAACCACTTAAAAATTCGGCAGCCTAACGGCGCCACTTAAAACTTCAAAATACTGAATTGAAGCGATCAAATGGGGTCTCTCATAATATGAACATAAAAGATCAGTATGATAATTTAGAGATCATACCCCAACATAATAAAAAGGAACATGAAAGACTTGAATGAAAATATAACTTGAAAACGAGGAAGGTGAAAGAATCCCTTAAAAATTCGGCAGCCTAACGGCGCCACTTAAACATTCTTAAAACGAATTGATGAGAGAAAGGGGGGGTATCTCATCATATGAACATGAAATAGGCAGTAGGATGAATATAAAAGGACATCCTCCAACATCATAACATGGAGTATAAAAGAAATGACATAAAAGGGATTACTTGAAAGGAAAGAGAGAGGTCGGATCCCTTACCTTAAAATGTAACTCTTAAACCTCAAAGGTTGGGACCTTGAGGGCTTGGGGGCACCTTGGGAGGACTCCTTGGGAGGTAATGAGACCAGAAATTCTTTGGGAATGAGTGGGGAGTCGAATGGATGAGAGGAGGGCTTGGTATTTATAGGGAAAGTGAGGGGACAAGGCATTAATGACCAAGGGACACCTCACATGTGCTTTTCTCAAACCCATGTGCTCTCCCTTGGCATTTATCATGGAGTTAGGCCACATGGGGCCCCCAAAACAATAATTCATCACCCTTGGCCGGCCAACCCTCAAAATATCTCATGACATCATCATGACACAACTATGATGTCACTAAACATACCGAAACCCTAAAACTGCATTTTTACTATTCACTGAAAATTCAACTTTCTCAGAAAAATCCCAAAATTTCACACTAAAAAAAATATCCATGCTCTGATTTCAAAAATGAACTCCATTTTATAAAAATAATTTTCTAAATATTTTTAATTCAATTTTTAAATAAATTCACTATTCACCAAAAATTCATTTTTTTCAGAAAAATCCCCAAAAATTACCTTAACATAATATCGATGCTCTGAGTTCAAAAATGAAATCCATTTTCTAAAAATAATTTTCTAAATATTTTTAATTAATTTTTTAATTAAAAAAAAACACTATTCACCCGAAAAAACTAATACTTGAATAATAATTAATGAAACCGTTATTTAACCATTTTATTGAATCACATTACTTAATCAAGGTGCCTAGATTATTTTAAAACTTTCTTTAAGTGAGATTACTAATCCATTTGGCCACATTACTAATCCTAAGCGTAAAATCACTATTCACAATTTACTATTCATCAAAAATCAAGTTGATCTTATTAGACTCTAAATTTCATACTGAACATAATTGTAGAAGACCATTTTTTGAAAATCATTACACATTTTTAATTATTTAGGGTTTACATAAACATTTTTAAAATATCCTTTTACTAAAATTCATTAAAAATATGCATATTATATTTATCCGGTCATTTCAAAATTCATAAACTTCATCATAAGAAGAAATCCCAATTTTTATTTAAAACAAGGATTACACAAGGTAGTTACGGTCTCGTTACATAGCCCCTTATAATACCAGCATAGGACCTAAGAGTAAGGTGTGCTAGGGTGATAGAAGCTTGGGGCGGCTCAGTCAACATTGCCCGAGTAGTAATTTCTATCAGTTTGAATTTCTCACGAAGGCGATTTCGTTCCAGCTTCACATGATGAAGTTCGGCTTGGATTTGATCCAGAGCAAAGCCCAATGGTGCTACCTCCTTCCCAAGCTCTGTTAGATGGGCTTCGATCGGTCCAAGACTACTAGGTGAGGCCATCGAATCTTCTTTCTATAATAATTAACCAAGATTACTTATATTTAGAGACAATAATCAAAACATTTTGTTCACAGTGGTCATGTTGACCGATGGTTATATAATAGTCAAAACCCACCGATCTCATTTTAATTATAATCATGTTTATCAAATAAAACATTTTTTTTGAGTATAACAATAACACATAAAATTAGGGAACAAAATTTATTTAAAAATTTCGGGTCGTTACATCAACGACCAATGCCCCAGTGCCATCCAATCTTCGATGGCCGGTAAGAGGGATCCATGCTGACAATGTTGTAAAATGGGATGTCCAATGTTCCAATACCCCATATTCTGTTGAGTTTCACACCAGACCCACTATTTTCATGCTGGGACCTGGTGCCAGATAACTAGATACGGTGACACATCAATCCATTGATTCCTCGAGCACTTATATTTTCAATTTTGAGTAGAAGAACTTCACGTCGGGTTCACCATTTCTTTTTTTGACGTTCTCTCTAGGGTGTTCATATCCGTCTCTTTTGGGGGGACAACGACACTATTTTGTTTCCCCACATTCCCTCTTTCCAAAGGCGGGAGGCATCATCTCCTTATTTAGTTATGTTTTATCCTTGATCGAAACAAGTTTATGGGATGTCGGTTCTTACTTCCTTGCATTCCTCCTCAGAACTCGTCACATAGTTCGAGTCTCCCTCATAGATTTAATACATTCTTCGTGAAACTCTTCCTAGCACCATATCTTCATGGACACTAGTTAATTACATTTCTTCTGTCGGGACATTCCAAGGGGTACAGTCAGGGCAACAAATTTTGGTTAGGGGAGTAGTCACATTGGGCATCACTGGCGTGTCTGGACACTGGGGTATTAGAGTTTCTAGCTTTTGTCCCTTATTATAGGGCTTCTAGAGGGCGCGAAGGCCCGAGGAATCCCACATCTAACATGGGGAATCATATTTATCGGAATTTATATGATGTTGTCCTTAGATTCCCATGTATAACACGGGGTATGTCGCAAGTTTAACATCCATAAGAGATTGATCAGACTGATCAGAACACTGACTAGAGTGGATCAGATGGGTGTAACCCCTGGAAGGAACCCTGATGTTGGGGCCAACACATGGTTGGATTCCTAGTTACTATTGAGGGGAATGGGGTTTGAGGTTGCATGATCCTACTAGAATGTGGCAGCCCGGGTAAGAATCTGGATGGATAATGGAGCGGTTGAATGAAGTGGATGGTGAATGGGATGGAACCGTCATGAGGATGATGACGGTTTTGGGCTTGAGCCTTGGAGAGGCTTCATATGTATCCCCGTGGCAGGGAATCAAAGTCCACATAGTTCATCTGACGATGGCTTACCACCGATTGGGGTTCAACAGATTTTCGCTAGATGGGGTCACAACGGATTACCACTATATAAGAATGTCAACGACTTACCGCTGAATTGGATCACAATAGCTTTCCACAGACTGAGGCCTATAGTGTAACATCATGCAGGATGGAGGCAGACCGACGTGAAGGGGGTTGAAACTGTTGGGTGTTGGTCGTTAACCTCATGAGGCTTCCTATGTATCTTACCTTAGAAAGAATCAAATTCCTAATAGTTCCTAAATATGGGGAGAATTTGGGGCTTACGTTCTGAGACAACCCATGTTTTTGGTGCACCGACATGAAGATGGGCAGGACTAATGGATAGTGGTGGGATTGAACCTCAGAGAGGCTTCCTACGTACCCTGCCTTGGAAAGGATCAATTTCCTTATTGTTCAGATGTGTGGGAACCAACGTGAAGGTGGACCTGGGGTCCAACGATTGTTGGTCTTGAACCTTGTGGAGGCTTCCTATGTACCCTGCATTAGCAAGGTTCAAATACCACATAGTTCAGGTGGTTGGTAACTGACATGAAGGTGGACCGAGGGTCTGATGTGTGGTAGGATTGAACCTCAGGGAGGCTTCCTACATACCCTGAAATAGCAAGGATCAGAGACCACATAGTTCAGGTGGTTGGGAACTGATGTGAAGGTGGACCTGGGGTCTGATGGTTAACGACCCAAACAATCATTAATGGAAATCCCTCTTGAACTAATTAAATGAATCTTTATGTAAAATGTTTATATAAAATGTCGAGTTCATTGGTTTTTTGTTTTTGGATTTTAAAATACTGTTAAGAATTATGACCGTTGTTAATATAGATGTTGAACAATGATCACATGAATAATATAAATATAGGGCTTTAACAAATCCAATTTACAGAGACAAAGGAAGTGATGGACTCATCTAGTATATGTTCCCCATAGGAAGCCCATTTGTCAATGCCCGGAAAGGAGGTTGAGTATTTGGGATATTCTCTTGACCAATCCCATCCTGAGATATAATATGTTAAGCTCGAGCAGAACCACCTATGAGAGAAGTGGAAGTTGATAGAGGTTACCACGAGATAAATGTTATCTGAGCCACCCCAAGAGTCGGTCACCATCACAAACCTTACCCTTCAGTCTTATGAGGGTGTTATATGGGGTTATGTAAGAAGCAATTATCACTATGGTCATGTACATTATTTTTGTATATAAAAATGAATATACCTTCATTTTATTATTGTTACCTTGTAAATAGTTTTTAGAGCACAAATAGTATTTTTAGTTAATATTCAACTAAGGAATCTATTTTGATGAATTAATGTATTATTCAAATAAATAATAATTTAATAAATCATTATTATTGTAATAAAATTAATTTTTATTAAATATAAATGAATGTATAATTTTATAAATGGAATAATAGTTTTTATTAAGGTTTGGAATCCATTTTTGTCAAAACCTGGGAATTTTCGATAAATGTCGGTTTTTATTTTAGAAGTTCAAATTAACATATTTAAAAAATTATTTGGTTAAAATAAATATTATTTCTGGAATCACGACATCGTAATTATCCAACAGTGATTTTTTCCTAATTTTCTAAGACAATCAAATTTTTGGGTAAAAATTAAATACCGTTTAAATATATAATGTGTTTTATAACATCATAATGACCCAATAGTTATGTAATACAATACTATAAGCCTTATGTTCGTCCAATATATGTTTTACCATTAAGATAATGAAATTTTGGGTTTGGTTGACTTTTTTATAGAGCATTAATGGACAGTTCAAGGCTTATTAAACATCTTGTATTTTTAAATTGATTTCCTTGGGAGTGTGACTCAACTCCACAAAATCAACTCCATTATTTTAATATTTTCGGACATTGGCCATATTAAATATTGTTTTCCACATCCCTTTGACAAAAATAATGGTCAAAAACCTTGGTCTGGATTGTGGTTTGGATTTGTTTAATGTGAGGTGTACCAAACCTAAATAATAAAGCATTTCCTCACCTTTCCTATATAAACCCACCCAATCTCCCACTTCCTCCTAACTCAAAGCCTTTGGAGTTCGTCCAAAATCTTCCAAAATCTCTCTATAATCCTAACAAGGTGCCTCATGCTCCAAATAATCACCTCTCAAGCCTCTCTCAAGCCTTTGTAAGAAAACTACCAATTAAGGGTTTTTTCTTCCTTTCTAATTTTTGTCCAATATTCATTACATTGTTATGTCCTTTTTAATTTCAATTATAAATTCTGGGGTATTGTTTCACCCCTCCCCCATACTTCCCTTTTTATGTTTTAATGATGGGAGACCCCTTTATCTCTCATTAAATTCCTCCCATGTACACTCATTACTATGCCGAAATTCTGAAAAGAATTTATCTCTCCTCTTTTACATTCAAGCAATTCTTTTGAATCATGACTCTAAATTCCATTACAAATGTTGTGAAATTTATCTGTATGACCCCCTAACATTCCATTTCATTTACATGTGATGAGACACCCCATTCTCTCTAATCAACTTTTTTTTATGAATTCTTACGTCACATCGTTACTCTGCCGAGATTGTACCGTTTTTCCAAGCAAATGTCATTGTGTAGTGAATACCATGCCCATTTATCTATCAAGGTTAATAACCTTTATGCACATTTACATATTAATTATAAATTTTCATCTATTAATTCAACATTCCTTTATCTTGGAATAAATTATTATGTTTTATGAATCCATGTTTTTTGATCCATGTGGCCCACTTATGAATGAAATGATGTGTTTAAGAAGGGTGCACCCTTATAGCGCTCCAATTCATTGCGTATGGTATAGAATCATTATAAGTCATGTTAAATGGGTGTTTAATCATGATAATTCAAGGGAAACTATGTTTTACTCATGCTTCATGTGAAATGAGGATTTAATCATGCTCTATATGCAATGAGCCTTGGCTAATGCTAATTCCATGTTAAGTGTTGTTGACACATTTCCATGTTCTGATAATCATGTTTTATCATGCGTTTATGTTTATTCTTCTCTTGTGATCTATTGATATTCCTATTGTCTAACATGTATTGTATTCCACATTTTATTCCATGATTATTCCCTTATAGGGCTTCATAGCACACCATTTTCTTATGCATGTCCTCAAGTTATCCCATGCAATGCAAAGTACGAGGGAATGTAGTGGTAATGTAAAGGAAGTTTTAAATAAAGATGTCGTATTTCATGTTTTAAGTTGTAATGTAATGATCCTATACGCCAGAGACACTAGACCTCTCAATATTCTATATTGTATCAAGTGAATTTTATGTAATAAATTATGTTTAATTGTGTAATAAAAGATCAGGGTTATCATAGTTGGTATCAGAGGATAGGTTTAGTTATTTTTAGGATTAGGATTACAAAAACCTAGTGAAGACTTAGAGACAAGAATAAGTATAATAAAAACATACCTATTATTTTTTGAGTATTTAGTAAGTGGTTTATCATGCAAATACATCCCTATCTGGATAAGAGTAGGTAGAGACGACTCTGGCTCAGATGTATCTTAGGGGTAAAACCCGAAAACACTACTTTGAGCTTGACTGGAACAGGAACTGGAGCATGACAACATGCCTTGCTTGTAACGACCCGAGGCTTGACATACATGGACATTACATTACTTTTTTGGAATACTTAATACATAACAAAAACTGACACCCAAGGACTGTAATAGTTTAGTGTCATTGGAAACGTGGAATATAATCTTCTAATCATGGTGAAAGATCTTAAACATCTCCCATAAAGATCTTTCTCTTTTGTTTTCTTACCTAAAACCTTTCTTTATATCATGGGGAAAAGAAAACATATAAAGGGTGAGCTCAAATTCTCAGTAACGGTAAGAATGGATAAAATAAAACAAACCATATAAATTTGAACATATAGACATGAACATAATGTTTAAACATCAAAATCATGATAAATGACATAAAACATGGAAGTACATAATGCATAGATCATAATGGAACATAAATCATGATAAAATATCATGGGAATAAAACATGTAATTGTGGAAAAACATTAAGAACATGATATGATTTCTGTAGTAGCCAAGGCATTGCTGCCAATACCATCTTAGTGGACAAAGTCCCTTACTGAACCAGGTTTACTTGCCCTTCCAGCCCTGTATTACTGAACTGGATTTTCTTTCCATTCTAGCCATGTCTATCTCATGAGATATAAATCCTTACCAAATTCATTTGAGGGAGATATAGGTCCCACCCATCTTATAAGGAAATCATTTATACTTGTTACACAAAATAAACTTAAAACATTCATCATAACCAAAAGAATAAAATGGGTTTCATAAACATCATCCCATCATCACATAATCCATATAAAACAAATGTATATTTCATCATAAGAAAATTGAAACCATGTAAATAATAGAGGCATTATACTTTAAATATACACATATGAAATAATTTCATTTTATATGGAAAATAGTTTTGAAAAAACACTTGAAATGAATTATTTGGGAAAATATCTTTTCTTCTTCAAAATCATTTTTCTTTAAAAAAATGCCATGCAATTTTAAAAGAAATGGATTTTGTTGAAAATAATCTTGAAATATTTTAGAGTAAGCTTCATGAAAATAACACATTATGAAACCGTAAAAATCCGTTCATGCCATATAAGTTAAAAATAACATTCTTCTCGTACTTTTTTCGGAAAAGTCAAAAAGTACCTCGTAAAAGAAAGATTCTTTAAATACCATATATTAAAAGAAAAAATGGGTAAAAATGAATTTAAAAATACATGAAACCATTTTTAGGAAACATGGACATAGATGATAATAATAACCCCAGTAAATACTTACAAATAAACAATCTCGGATTAGAACGAGATTGGAATAGTTATCCATTACCTTATGTCCGATTTGCTTCGTACGTATCCGAATCTTCTATATAATGATTTAAATAATGTCATTGACTTATTACAGAATCATATTCATTGTTAGGATATCATATATTGATCACTTATGACTTTATATTACCCGTTATTTTGTAAATCCCATCTTAAAGCAACGTTTTGGGTAAAATCATCTTATTTATCGTACGTGTTTGGACTTGTTGTTCTTGATGTTATTATTACTTATATCAAGATTTAAATACTTCCAGAATTTCAATCATGATTTATATATCATATATATTAATTATATATCTAGCATATACATGTATTTATAAAAGTACATAACATATGGAGGTAAAAATGAAATGCACCGTTCAAGGAGATGGTAAGCCGTATGTACGCATGAAGGCTACATTAATTTCTATTTATTATTTTAATGGAATAGGTATATTATAATTCAATTATAATATCATATATAATATCATTAACTCCATCCTTTATAGATCCCACATAAGGCATTAACGAATCACATCACTTTGAGGGGGCGGTAGTCCGCATTTCCTCAAATGAGATTATCGTATTTAACAACTATGGAAACCATAAAGGATTGATATAATTGTTAAGTAAAGAAGAATAAAGAAATAATAAACATAATATATATCATATATAATTACATTTCCATCATAATTGACACCATGAGAGGTGGTAGGAGAAAATCGAACAATCATCGTTTCGTGAGGTGTTAGTTTGCCACCACAGAAACATTATGTTATTCATCCATTAGATGGAGATTTGTGTATGATTTGTTCTAATACATATCAAAACAACATACTATTATTTTTAGGATACTTTTGAATTACAAAAGAAAGGATTAAAAATATTTTAGGGGTTGGAGAAGTAGAATAAAAGAAAACAACTTAAGAGGAACGATTACCATTAATTTGGATAACTTCATTTGGTTTGAACAAAAAGGAATTCTTGGACTGCCTTATCCTTAATTTAAGGCTTCTAGAGGGACTATAGGGATGTAGGGAGATTAGTTGGGTAGTGTTTGGACGAGACAAAATGCTTGAGAGGTGTGAGTAATTACATAGAAGTGGTCTCCTTTTATAAGAGAGAGGAGGGGCTCTTTAGGAATGTGTGAAAATATTAATTTATTATAAACATATCTTCGGTTTCAAGAGGTCCAAAAAACTATAATGTCTAAGATAAGAAGACTATTATTCTAAATAAAATCATCCGATAGGAATTGGACAGGTTTTGGATAATATTTTAATCATTATAATCTTATTTATTTAAATCATTTATAAATGAGGTAAAAACTACATCATTATTGTGTCATAAATAATTTAATTTATTTGATGTCTAAAAATTATAAACAAATAAAAAATGTAGGAAATATTTTTAGCTTTCCAATGAATATTTATATTTGAAATGATAATTTATATATCCCCTTATAAAAATTAATTACTAATGTATTTTTATTAATGCCAATTTTGTCATTACATTAAATTAATTAATCTAATGTGTCATTGTCTTTCATAAGTGGCTCCATGGGGTCCCAAAATCGACCCAAGGGTGCCCATGGTCGTCCATTACTCATCCCATAAGGTTTGGATAAGTGTTAAGGTAATTTTGAATAATTATAATATTCTTTTAACCTTGAATTACCCTATTTACTTTTAACCGTGGTAAATAAATGTAAAAAGTTACTATTCACCAACAATTATTTTTATCTAATTGAACCACATTTTACTCATTTATATTAACCGTGTCTCTCAGATTTTAGAAAATCAACTCACAGAAGTGGTAAAAGTATGTTTTATGAACATTTTCAAAAGCTCCTAGGAGGTGGGTAAAAGACGTTGAAAAGTTTAATACATTTTTTTTATAAATCTAAAATTATTAGAAATTGATTCCAATGATTTTAATTGAAATTATATAAGTATTATGTATCTATTTTAACCTAAAATAAATTGAAATCAAATAAATTATTATTTAAATAAAAAGTCGATTTTAACCAAAAAACTCAGTGTTTTCATTATTCATAAAAAATTGATGTTTTTCATAAAATTACCAAAAATTAATCCTAAGATATATTTGATATTCCGAATTCAAAAATGATATCCATTTTTCCAAATTAAAAACATAGAAGTGGAATTAATTAATTTTAAAATCAATTCCTGTTAACAAAACAAATAACGTGTTTTTAAGAAACAATAACTATCAAAAGATCGACATTTGTTTATGTCCAAATTCAAAGTGAAATTAATTACAACGACCAACATTGGATTAAATGGTAAAAATATATTCTAATTACACTTTAAAAACAATTAAAAAGATTATCTAACCATATAAATTATTGCGATGAAAAGAGTTGTTTTTAATTAAAATATATCGTGTTATTACTATTTATCAAAATTTGAATGTTACCAGAATAATAGGAAAAATTTATCCAAAGTAAATTTTTATTTCCCGATTCCAAAGAAGAATTTTATTTTGTCAAATTGAACTTATAGACATGTCAAAAACAAGATTAAAAGTGGGTGTTCCATCAAAAGGCGACAAAACTACATTTTTGGAAAAATACTTATTTTACTCGAAAAATTGATTTCTTTATCATACCATGTTCTAGAAAATGTGTGCGATGAATAATAATGTTATAAAATTTAAAATGTTCTTAATACAATTCATAACAGCTAGTCCATAATAATATTATAACAATATATTGTTGTTTAGTGAAACTCGGTATTGCGTACTACACATGCTATCGAGGAAGGTCGCGATTGCGTGTAATGCAAGCCAAGTCAGGGTTGTGTGTTGTGAAAGACTCCTTTGTTGTTGCGTGTAACAAAATCCAACCATATTTCCTTTATACATTGAATATATATATATATATACACTCAATGTTCCGTAAAAACAAATTTGAAATTGTGTGTTACACGATCCAAGAATAGTGTGGCGTATAATACAAGCGAATACGGTGTTGCGTATAGCGCAATGTAATATTGGTGTAGCATAAAACGGAAGACATCAATGAAATTAAATGAATATTTTTCATAAAATCTTGGGTTGTTACATTCTACCCCCCTTTAAATGAATTTCTCCCTCGAAATTCGTCGGGGTTATAAATCGTTTACTATTCATAGAAACCCACATCGTAAAAAGGAATGTTAAAGCTTAATTTTAAAAACTAAAGTATGAAATATAACAATTACCCAAATTAACCAATCACTGGGTTTCCACATAAGAGAAAAAATGTGAAAATATGGATATGGAAGAAAAATCTAACCATCATGTTTTGAGGGAGAGTGGTAGAGAACCTGGCTATGAAAAAACCAACAATCACAAAGCCATAAATTTGTGATGATCTAAGGTACCATCTGATTCATCAGATATAAGGGCACGAGGAAAACATTTTTGGTTTTCAAGATCATTTCCTTAATTTTGAAGAATTTGAATCAGAAGAAATACTTTATTTTGGTATAATCTCACCGTTGTTCGTGCCTTGAACAATTTCCACTTCATCTCTTAATAAAATTAAGTTGAATTTGTCTTTCGTGAAGTTTTAGCAGACCATGCGATAGAAGGATAGGTCATTCCATCTGTCTCAAAAAAAAGTTAGAAAATGTTATATACATAATTCCATATATTCTGAGATTAATCATATATGGTTCCAAAAATGTACTTATACTTCATCTATCATACTTCTTAATAAAATAAAACTAATTTCTACTAACTAGGGACTTCCTGTAGGCCAGTGGTAGGAAATAAAGGCCTATCTCACTTTGGTTGTGGGTTCGATTCCCATAGCATTGTCTGACTTGATGGGTTGATGCCCATCTTGCAGGTTTTCCTTTTCCTAAAATTACATCATTATGACATTCCATCAATAATATCGAAAAAATTGGTCTAGCCTTAAACAATACTAACTTGTGTCCAACACAATCCATTTCAATATTTAGGCTTATCCAACATACTATTGTCCAATATCATATTATTGTGAAAATTATTACATGACATTTAATAGAATAGGCATGTTAATACCATCATTGATCCCCATATTTCATAAGATATGTCTTGTTGTTGGTCACATTCCAATCATGTGAATACCTTAATCATATTATCTTGAAAAATGAATACCCATTGAACCTTAGTGAATACATGAATGATGTCAAAAGTTAACTCTTTCCACATACCAAAATCCAAAATTTCTATATACTCAAACCATGATCTATCTTTTTCCTTATATCTGTCATGAGCTCATTTCATTTTCTCTTTATCCCTTCATTATGCACAAATCATCTAGTTTCCAAAAATATTTTAATCACTCATCATGGTTATCGGTACCATAACATTATTGGAAACCACAATAGACCAATGCATAAATATTCCAATATTCCACAGTACTATATACAACATTATTTTGGAATCCCATTACATGAACACTAAATCATTCCACCACATCGTTGTCTTATTCAACATTGCCAATAGTGATCGCATGTGACTTCCCTTTTTCCTCCACCTTGAGTGGTTGCTCATGTTGAAAATCATTAACCCTTGGATTAGGGAATTTATTAGCATAATGCCACATTCCATTGCACTTGAAGCATTTAAGTGTTGGTGGAGCGTTCTCTATTTTCTTTTCTCTATTAACGTCATTAGAAACATTTTTCAAATTACTTCGACAATCAACTGCTTGATTAACTTCTTTTCCACACTTAAAACATTTTATAGTCCATTTAAGACAATCTCCACCATACTTCTTTCCACACTTTGAGAATAAAGAAACATTCATCTTCTTTTCACCACTGTTCTGAGATTTCTCCTTGAACTCCTTCTTTCGTTTCTTATCAAAACCATCAGATGGATATATAACACCAACTTCTAGTTCTACCTTGGTATCACAATGCACAATTTCTTCATAGCTACTGAAGTCTCTTATAGCTAATGCCCTTTGAAGACTTGGTTTTATGCCACTGAAGAATCAATCAACTTTACTTTCAGGTTTGATGGTAAAGCCAGATGCATACCATGCATGACTTGTAAAATTCGCTTCGAATATACTAACAGACTCATCATCCTTTTGCGTAAGCTCAAGGGACTCCTTTTCCATCATTGTTCGAAGAATACAAGGGAAGTAATTATTGAAAAATAAGTTCTTGAACGCATCCCATTCTATGGAGTCAATTTCACCTTGGTGCCTTGTATTCTTAATTAAAGTCCACCATTGATCTGCTTCAGCTTCTATTCGGTAAATAGCCAGAATGACTTTTTCATGTTCCGACCAGTGAAGACTGTAAAATATCTTTTCAATGGTACTGATCCATTTTTTTTTGCAAAAAGTGGATTAGAAGACCCACTGAAAGAAGGGGGATGTTCCCTCATGAAGGACTCAATAGAATATTGTTCCCTTCTCTGCTCATTCGTAATTCCTGAATGATTCATAGCATGAGTAAGTATAGTAATAAGATTTTTCACTCCATCTCCCATAACATTGGATTGTTCAGAAGGACAATCATTGCATTGTCCATTACATTGATTAACATGGTTCCTTTGGGTTCGAGCCATCATCTAAAACACCAAAAGAATAGTGTGAGAGGAAAAAATCACGATAGGTAAAACAACATAATAAAAGGGGAGTAACATCAATATCTAACATCTTAGGTTTAATTATAAGGTAGTTACCATAGTTCTAGGACTATAACCTATAATTATAATTCACCATAGAGACATCCAAAGACATACCTTAGAAATATTTCTAGGGATCTCACTAAGGTTTTCGCATCCATGTTTCTAAAGGTTAACTAAAACTTTCCTCTGTTACCAACTGTAACAACCCGAAGCTTGACGTACATGAACAGGATGTTACTTTTGAAGAATACATAATATATAACAAAAACAGACAAACAAGGATTGTAATATTTTAGTGTCTTTGGAAACTTGGAATATAATCTTCTAATCATGGTGAAAGATCTTCAAAATCTCCCATAATTATCTTCCCCTTCTGTTTTCTTACCTAAAACCTTTCTTTATATCTTGTGGAAAGGAAAACATATAATTGGTGAGCTCAAATTCTTAGTAAGGGTATGCATGGAGAAAATAAAACAAACCATATACATTTGAACATAAAAACATGAACATAAAGTTTAACATCAAAATCATGGGCAATGACATATCACATGAAAGTACATAAGGCATAGATCATAATGGAACATCAATCATGATAAAATAGCTTGGGAATAAAACATGTAATTGTGGAAAAACATTAATCACATGATATGATTTCCATTGTAGCCAAGGCATTGATGTCAAGACCATCTTAGTGGACAAAGTCCCTTACTGAACCGGGTTTACTTGTTGTTCCAGCCCTATATTACTGAACCAAATTTACATGACATTCCAGCCATGTGAATCTCATGAGATATAAATCATTACCCAATGCATTAGAGGGAGATATAGGTCCCACCCATCTCATAAGGAAATCATTCATACTTGTTCCATAAAATAAACTTAAAACATTCATCATAACCCAAAGAATAAAATGGGTTTCGTAAACCTCATTCCATCATCACATAATCCATTTAAAAAAATGGATATTTCATCATAAGAAAAGTGAAACCATGTATATCATAGATACATTATACTTGAAACATACACATATGAAATAATTTCATCTTAGATGGAAAATATTTTTGAAAAAACACTTGAAATGAATTCTTGAGGAAAATATCCTTTCTTATTCAAAAACATTTTATTTTCAAAAAATTCCATGAAATTTTAAAAGAAAAGGATTTTTTTGAAAATACTTATGAAATATTGTAGGGTAAGCTTCATGAAAATAATACATTATCAAACTGTAAAAATCCGTTCATGCCGTATAAGTTAAAAATAACATTTTTCTCGTACATTTGTCGGAAAAGTCAAAAAGTACCTCATAAAAGAAGGATTATTTACATACCATGTAGTAAAAGTCAAAATGGGTAAAAAGGAAATTAAACATACATGAAACCATTTTTTGGAAACATGGACATGGGTGATAACAATAACCCCAGTAAATACTTACGAATAAACAATCTCGGATAAGAACGAGATTGGAATAGTTATCCCTTACCTTATGTCTGATATGCTTCCTACGTATCCGAACCTCCTGTATAATGATTTAAATAATGTCATTGACATATTACAGAAATGTATTCATTGTTATGATATCATATATTGTTCACTTATGACTTTATATTACCCTTTCTTTTGTAAATCCCATGTTAAAGCAACGTCTTGGTTAAAATCATCTTATTTATCGTACGTGTTTGGACATGTTGTTCTTGATGTTATTATTACTTATATCAAGATTTACTTACTTCCAGAATGTAAATCATGATTTATATATCATATATATTCATTATATATCTAGCATATACATGTATTTATAATAGTATATAACATATGGAGGTAAGAAATGAAATGCACCGTTCATAGAGAGGGTAAGTCATACGTACGCATGAACACTACTTTCATTTCTATTTATTATTTTAATGGAATAGTTATATTATAATTCCAGTATAATATCATATATAATATCATTAACCCCTTAATTTATACATCCCACATAAGGAATTAACGAATTATATCACTTTGAGGGCGCGGTAGGCCACACTTCCTCAAATGAGGTTATCTAATTTACCAACTATGGAAACCATAAAGGCTTGATATAATTTGGAAGTAAAGAAGAATAAGGAAATAATAAAAATAATATATATAATATATAAATACAGTTCCATCATAATGGCCACCATGAGAGGCGGTAGGAGAAAATCGAACAATCATTGTTTCGTGAGGCGTTAGTTTTCCGTCACAGAAACATTATGTTCTTCATCCATTAGATGGAGGTGTGTGTAAGTGTAGTTCTAATACATCTCAAAAAAACATCCTAGTATTTTGAGGATACTATTTTTGTTACAAAAGAAAGGATTAATAAGAGTTTAGGGGATGGATAAGTAGAATAAAAGAAAACAACTTAAGAGAAACTATTACCTTTAATTTGGGTAAATTCCTTCAGTTTGAACCAAAAGGACGTATTAGAGTGACTTCTGCCTAATGTAAGGCTTCTAGGGGGAGGATAGGGATGTAGGGAGCTTAGTTGGGCAGAGTTTGGTTGAGCAAAAAGGCTTGAGAGGTGTGAGGAATTTCATAGAAGTGGACTCCTTTTATAAAGGAGAGGAGGGGATCTTTAGTAAAGTGTGAAAACATTATATTATTATAAACTTATCTTCGGTTTCAAGAGGTCCAAAACACATTAATGTAGAAGATATGATGACTAATATTCTAAATAAAATCATCCAATAGGAATTGGACAGGTTTTGGATGATATTTTAATCATTATAGTGTTATTTATTTAATTTATTTATTAATTAGGTAAATAGTGCATCATTATTGTGTCATAAATAATTTAATTTATATGTTGTATAAAAATTATAAAAAAATACCAAAATGTAGGAAATATGTTTATCTTTAAAGGGAATATTTATAGGCGAAAAGATAATTTATAAAAGCCCTTATAATAATTAATTACTAAAGGATTTTTGTTAATGCCAATTTTGTTTTTACATTAAATTAATTAATCTAATGTGTCATTGTATTTCTTAAGTGAATCCATGGGGTTCCAAACTCTACCCAAGGATGCCCATGGTCGGCCATTACTCATCCAATAAGGTTTGGACAATTGTTAAGGTAATATTTAATTATTATAATATTCTTTTAACCATGAATTACCCTATTTACTTTTAACCGTGGTAAATAAATGTAAAAAGTTACTATTCAACAAAAATTATTTTTATCTAATTGAACCACATTTTACTCCTTGATATTAACCGTTTCTCTTGGATTTTTGAAATTCAACTCACAGAAGCTGTAAATTTATGTTTTATGAACAATTGTAAAAGCTCCTATGAGGTGGGTAATAGACGGTGAAAAGTTCAATACAATTTTTTAATAAATCTAATATTATTATAACAATATTCCAATGAATTTAATTGAACTTATATAAGTATTATGTATCTAGTTTGACCTAAAATAAATTTAAATCAAATAATTGATTATTTAAATATGAAGTCTGTTTTAACCCAAAACTCAGTGTTTTCATTATTCATCAAAAATTGATGTTTTTCAGAAAATTACCAAAAATTCAGCCTAAGATATATTTGATATTCCGAATACAAAAATGATGTCCATTTTCTCAAATTCAAAAAATATAAATGGCATTAATTAATTTTAAAATCAATTAACGTTATCGAAACAAATAGCATGTTTTTAAGAAACAATAACTATCAAAAGATCGACATTTTCTTATGTCCAAATGCAAAGGGAAGTTAATTCCAATGACCAACATTGGATTAAATGGTAAAAATATATTCTAATTACACTTTAAAACCAATTAAAACGATAATATAACCATTTAAATTATTGCGATGAAATGAGTTGTTTTTAATTAAACTATAGCATGTTATTAATAATCATCAAAATATGAATGTTACCAGAATAAAATGAAAAATTTATCCAAAGTAAATTTTTATATCCTGATTCCAAAGAAGAATTTTATTTTGTCAAACTAAACTTATAGACATGTCAAAAAAAATATTTAATGTGGTTGTGCCATCAAAAGGCGGAAAAACTACATTTTTTACTCGAAAAAATTATTTTGTTCTCATAGCATGTTCTAGTAAATCTGTAAGATGAATAATAATGATATAAAATTCAAAATGTAGTTAATACTATTCATAAAGGCTAGTCCATAATAATATTATAACAATATATCATTGTTTAGTGAAATCTGGTATTGCGTACTACACACGCTATCGAGGAAGGTCGTGATTGAGTGTAATGCAAGCCATGTCAGGGTTTCATGTTGTTAAAGACTCCTTTGTTGTTGAGTATAGAAAAATCCAACCATATTTCATTTATTCAATGAATATATATATATATACACTTAATTTTGTGTAGAAACAAACTTGAAATTGTGTGTAACACGATCCAAGAATAGTGTTGGGTATACGGAAAGCGAATACGGTGTTGCGTATAGTGCAAGGTAATCATGGTGTACCGTACAACAGAATACATCAATGAAATTGAAAGAATATTTTTCATAAAATCCCGGGTTGTTACATTGCTACACTCTTGGTTACGACACTCCCGATAGATATTCTTTGGTAAATTCACAAGCTTAGTATGATCTATTATTAAGAGACAAAAACTTCCCTATGAATATATGTTAGAAAGTAGATCATGGACAACATAGACTGAAGAAAATATATTTATATGTTAAGGAAATAAAAGTTATTTATAAGTCATCAGTTTTGTCCTTGGATTACCCTTTATTTGTTACCCCTAACTTTCCTTTTATTCCATAGAATGGCCGGTAATAGGAGGACTCGGGCTAGTAACCGATGTGAAGATCAATGTACTGACTATAGTAATAAGATTCCCAATCCAATTAGAGTGATAATCACAAATTGTTTCACACTTCTCTCTCAGATAACTCAAGATTTGAATAGAAACATGGCTTAAAATGAATGTTCCACCCCCCTAGGAATGAACAAGTCGCTAACGACAGCTTTATGAGACAAAGGGCTCCTAATTTTAATGGATCATCTGATCCCTCAATCGTTGAAAAATGGATCAACTCCATTGAAAAGATATTCTCCATCCTTTAATGTTCTAAACAATAGAAGGTTCTCCTAGATGCTTATCATATGGAGGGTGAAGCTGATCAATGGTGGATGTTGATAAAAAATACGTAGCATAAGGAAAAGATCGAGGTGTTGGAATGGAAGGACTTCCAGAAGATGTTTTTCGATAAATATTTTCCGCACACCCTCTGGCTTAAGATGGAAAGGGACTTCCTTTATCTCTAGAAGAATGTAAATGAATCTATTGGAGCATACGAGGAAATCTTCACAAGGCTTGCACGATACGCATTCGGCTTTGTCGTTACCTTCGATTGCAAGGTTGATCGTTTCTTTGGTGGGCGAAAACCTATCCTATGGAAGGTGATGGTGATCCGCGACTTAGACAACTATGAAGAAATTTTCTGATGTGCCCTCAAGGTTGAAATGGAGATTAGATAATCCCAGGGGTATCATGGGTATAAGAAGCATAAGGTGGACTTCAATGATTGCAGTCCGATGGATAAATCCAACGATGCTAAGAAGATCCATCACCCCAGTTGCCAAAGGTGCAGAAAAAAGAACCCCATAAATTTCTTAAAACCAGGGCTCCTTGAAAATCAATTCCCTAAGACTAGGGTTTTAGAAGGAAACTAACAACATCCAAGGTATCAAGGGAGAGAATTTTCCATAACTACTGCCTAAGTGAACCCTGACAATGAAGTTGTGACTGGTACACTAGTTATTCATTTAAGAATAGAGAACGTACTTTTTGATTCTTGTTCTAAGCATTCTATTTTATCTTGAATGTTTAGTAGAACAATCCCAACACCACCAAAGATCATGGATGTGAAGATGTCAGTGAGTACGAAAAATGGGTAAATCATTGCATCCCAGGAATATAACTCCTCCCCTATCATAATCTGCGGATTAAAATTCCTAGAGAATCTCTTAATACTCCCTCTGCTAGAATTTGATGCAATTATTGGCATGGATTGGATTTCCTTATATAGAGCCAACATAAATTTCCTTGAGAGGTAAATCACTCTCCATGTGGAGAATCAACCCCTAATTCTTTACAACTGCAAGGAGGAAGATGAATCTTCTTTAATTCCATCATCTCAAGCATGAATATTACTACGCTATGAGAACACGTATCTGGATCAGATGATTTAGTCTAAGGAGGCAACCATCCTAGAGGACATGCCTATTTTGAGGGATTTCGCTGAACTATTCCTGGAGGAATTTCTAGGTCATCCTCCTAGATGAGATTTTGAATTCTAAATTGATCATATACCTCAGGTGTTACCAATATCCAAGACTCTGTATAGAATGGATGTTGTGGATATTGAGGAGCTGAAGAAACAACTACAGGAGAATCTGGATAAAGGGTATATATTCCAAAGTGTTTCACCATGGGGTGCACCAGTCCTCTTCCTCAAGAAGAAAGATGGGTCAATGCGCCTTTGCATCGATTATCATGAGCTCAACAAAATCACGATAAAGAACAAGTATCATCTCCCACAAATAGATGACTCGTTCAATCAGCTGCATAGAGAACAATACATATCCATGGTGGGTTTGCGGTCTGGATATTATAAAATAATGGTGAAGAAGGAAGATATCCCCAAGACTGCTTTTCGTACGAGATATGGAAACTATGAATTCATAGTAATTCCTTTCAGACTAACTAATGCTCCAGTAATATTCATGGACATGATGAATATAGTCTTTAGAGATTACCTTGAAAAATTTGTGGTAGTCTTTATAGATTATATTACAATATACTCCAAAACCAAGGGGATATTGAGGAGTATCTATGAACTATACTAGAGACCTTGTGGAAGGAGAATCTCTATTAATATTATAACAAGTGTGTGTTATTGTTTAAGGAGGTCTCATTATTGGGCCATATCATCACAAGAAATGGGATATTTTTTGATCCCACTAAAACAGATGCAATTGGGGGGTGGTTGAGGCCAACATTAGTAATGGATAACCATAGATTCTTTGGCTTATCTGGATATCATCGATTATTTGTGACAAATTTCTAACAATTGTCCTACTCTCCTACCAAGATATATTTGAAGGGAGTAATGTTTTATTGGTGGGATGAATGCGAAGAAAGCTTCATGGTTTTGAAAAGGAGGCTTATCACTGTTCTCATGCCCACTTTAACCACAAGTGGAGAACTTTTTGTGGTATTATGTGATGCTTAGAAGAAGGACCTAAGATGTGTGTTGATGCAAAATGACAAAGTCCTTTTCTTATGCTTCAAGGCAATTGAATTTTCATGAACAGAACTATCCAACACATGTCATCGAGTTCACTGTAGTGATACTCGCTTTGAAAATTTGGCAGAATTATCTCTTTGGGGAGAAGTGTGAAATATATATGGAACAAAAAATACTCAAGTATATATCCACATAGAAAGAGTGGAACATGCACCAACGACGATGGTTAGAGCTGATCAAAGACTATGATTGCTCAATCCATTACCAGCCTAGGAATGCAAACAAGGTGGTGGATTCCCTAAGTAGATCGGACCCAGTGATTATATCATTAATGAGAATTGAAAAGGATCAAATATTCTTATATTTGATGAATATGGACAAGGAAATCATAAATAAGGGGAGACCATCAATCCTTTCACAAATGATTGAACAACTGTCACTATTGGAAAGGTTAAATGATGATCTAAAGGATGATGTGAGAATCTTAGAAAAAGTGGAAGCTTACAGAATAGAGAAATCCATAGAGTTTAATGTTAATGAAGAAGGAATTGTGATATTTGGGAAAACACTATGTGTTCCATCCATTCCGGAGCTGACGAAGGAACTATTGGATGATGCACATAGTTCAAATTTCTCTATTCAAACAGGAAACACTAAGATGTATCAAGATCTCCAAGAACATTATTGGTGAGATAATATGAAGAAGGAGATCACTGAATATACATCAATGTGATTGGTGTGTCAGCAAGTGAATGCAGGAAGCCAAAAGTCTAAGATGATGATGCACCCATAGCCCATACTAGAATGGAAATGGGAGAACATCACCATGGACTTTTTCAATGGACTTACAAATACATACAAAGGCAAGAATGCAATTTGGGATGTTGTAGATCGTCTTATAAAGGCTACACACATCATTTCTATTTGAGAGGATTTCTCATTAGATCAACTATAATGGATATATATCAGTGAACTGGTAAGTCTACATGGTGTACCACTACCTATTATGTCCGATCATGATCCATGATTCATCTCTAATTTTTCAAGAGTCTTCCACATGTTCTGAATACTGAAATGAACTTCAGTACGGCCTATCATTCACAAACTAATGGCCAATCTTGGTGGACTATCCAAACAATTGAGGACATGTTGAGAGCTTTCACAATGTACTTTAAAGGTGGATGGGACCATCATCTTTCTCTGGTTGAGTTCTCTTATAATAACAGTTTCCACTCTAGCATCCAAATGGAACCATATGAATCCCTTTATGGTAAAAGGTTTAGAACACCGGTGTGTTGGGATGAGGTCATTGAGCGTAAGCTTCTTGGACCAGAAATGGTCGAATAAATGGTGGAGAAGGTGAAAACCATTCAGCAGCATATCAAGACAGCCCAGAGATGACAGAAGAGTTATGTAGATAACCGTCAACAAGACCTTGAGTTTAAAGTTGGATACATGTTATTTCTACCCATACCTCTGTGGAATAAGGTCATGAGGGTTGAAAATAATGGAAAGTTATTTCCAATGTTCATCAACCCCTTTGAGATTCTTGATCGTGTTGGGGTTGTGGCCTATAGACTACCACTTCCACCTACCATGGACAAAGTACAAGATATATTTAAAGTATCCATATTAAGGAAGTACGTATCAGACCCTTCACATGTACTCTATTCAGAGGTGGTACAGTTAGAGGATGATCTTTCTTATGAGGACAAATTAGTGAAGATATTAGATTGTAGAGAAAATGTTCTACGAAATAAGACCATGCCCCTCATCATGGTGATGTGGAAAAACCACAAGTTTGAAGATGTGACGTGGGAATCGGTGGAAATGATGAAGCAGAGTTACCCACATCTGTTTTAGTGAGGGAAAATAAAATTTTTAATGTGAAATTTTTTTAGGGGGGAAGATTTTAATGACCCAAACATTCATTAATGGAAATCCCTCTTGATCTAATTAAATGTATCTTTCTGTAAAATATTTATATAACATGAAAACTTCTTTGGTTTTATGTTTTTGGATTTTAAAATAATGTTAATAATTGTGACCGTTGTTAATATAGCCATTAAACAGTGATTACATGATTAGTATAAATATAGGTCTTTAACAAATCCAATTTACTCAATCAAAGGAAGTAATGGCCTCAACCAGTAGACGTGCCCCATACGAAGCCCATTTGTTAGAGCTCCGAAATGTGGTTGCATCTTTGGGCTTTGATCTTGACCAAGCCAAATCCTTGCTTTAATCTGTTATGTCAGAGTAGAACCGCCTACGAGAGTAGTCAATGTTGATAGAGATTACCACCCGAGCAATGATATCCGATCCACCCAAAGATCCGGTCACCATTTACCAACTTACCCTTTAGTCTTATGTGGGTGTTATAAGGTGTTATATAACAATACATTATCACTCTGGTCATGTACATTATTTTTTTCATATAATAATGAATATTCCTTCATTTTATTATTGTTACCTTTTAGATAGTTTTTTAAAGCACAAATAGTATTTTTAGTTAATATTCAAATAAGAAGTATATTTTGATGAATTAATGGATTTTTTAATTAAATAATATTTAAATAAATTAATATTATTATTATTTAATTATTTTTTATTAAATATACATGATTGTATAATTTTTTGAATGAAATCATAATTTTTATTAAGGTTTGAAAGCCATTTTTGTCCAAACCCGGGAATTTTCGATAAATGTTGGTTTTTATTTTAAAAGTGAAAATTAACTTATTTAGAAAATTTTTTAGATAAAATAAATATTATTTTTGGAATCAGGATGTTTAAATTATCCAACGGTGAAAATTTCATAATTTTATTAGACTGTAAAAGTTTTGGTTAAAAATTAAATACCATTTAAATTTATAATGTGTTTTATGACATCATAATGACCCATTATTGATGTAATAAATACAATAAGCCTTATGATCGGACAATATATGTTTTAGCATTAAAATAATGTGATTTTGAGGTTTTTTGACTTATTTTACAAAGCATTAATTGACCCTTCAAGGTTTATTAAACATATTGACTTTTTAAATTGATTTCCTTGGGAGTGTGACTCAACTCCACATAAGCCACCCAATTATTGTAATAATTTAGGACATTGGACTTATAAAATATTATTTTCCTCTTCCCTTTTCTAAAAAATTTTGGAAAAAACCATGGGCTGGTTTGTGGTTTGAAATAGTTTGTTGTGAGGTTTCCCAAACCTAAATAATAAATATTTTCCTCACCTTTCCTATATAAACCCACCGAAGATCTCACATACTCATCACTCTAAGACTTTAATGCTCGTCAAACCTCTTTCATCCTCTATCTGTAATCCTCCCTAGGTTCCTATTACTCCCAATAATCCTTTATCAAGCCTATCTCAAGCCTCTGGAAGCATACTTCCAAGTAACGGTTTTTTCTTCCTTTCTAATTTTTGTCCAATATTATTTAAATTGTTATTCCCTTTTAATTTAAATTATAAAAGTTGGGGTATGGTTTCAAACCTCCCCCATACTTCCCTCTTTATGTTTTAATGATGGGAGACCCCTTTCTCTTTCATAAAATTGCTCCCATGTACACCCGTTACAATGTCAAAATTCTAAAAGGAATTTCTCTCTCCTATTTTTTATTCAAGAAATTATTTTGTATCATGACTCTAAATTCCATTAAAAATGTTGGGACATGTATCTATTTGACAACTTTAATTTCAATTTCTTTTAAATATTATGAGACATCCCTTTCTCTCTCATCAACCATTTTTATGAATTCGTATGTCACGCCATTACGCTGCCGAAATTGCACCGATTTTCCAAGCCAAGGTCATTGTGTAGTGAATACCATGCCAATTCCTCTATCATGGGTATTCATATTTTTGCACATTTAATTTTTTATTATAAAGATTCATGTATTAATTTCAAATTACTTTATTGTGTAATAAATGATTATGTTTTATGAATACATTTTATATGATCCATGTGTCACACTTATGCATGAAATGAAATGTTTAAGAAGGGTGCACCCTTATAATACTCCAATGCATTGGATAAAGTATAGTATCATGATACATCATGTGAAGTGGGTTTGGACTCATTCTAATTCAAGTGCTATGAGGTTTTACTTGTGCTTCATGTGCAATGAGGATTTACTCAGGCTCCATGGGCAATGATCCTTGGCTCATGCTAATTCTATGTTAAGTGTTGTTGCGACATTTCCATGTCATGATTATCATGATTTATCATGACTCAATGTTTATTATTTTATTTTTATCTATTTATATACCTATTTTTTAACATGTATTGTATTCCTAATGATATTCCATGTTTATTCCCTTACTAGGCTTTATAGCTCACCCTTTTCTTATGCATGTCCTCAGTTTATCTCATGCAATGCTATGTATGAGGGAATGTAGTGGTCATGTAAGGGAATTTTTCAATAAAGATGTTGTATTTAATGTTTTAATTTGTTTTTTAATGATCCTAATCCCCAAATACACTATACCTCTCGTTCTTCTATATTGTATCAAGTTGAGTTTATGTAATAAATTTTGTTTAATTGTGTAATAAAAGTTCAGGGTTGTCATACGATCGGTGGTGGGATTGAACCTCATGGAGTCTTCCTATGTACCATGACTTAGCAAGGATCAAAGACCACATATTTCAGTTGGCGTCGGCAAACCAAAGTGAAGGAGAACCTGTGGTCTAACGGGTGGTGGGCTTAAACCTCGTGAAGGCTTCCTATGTACCATGCCTTGGAAAGGATCAAAGACCACATAGTTCAGGAGGATCAATGGTCGCAGATTAGATGTCATGGTTGATGCTTACTCTAAGACAACATGGGTCATGGTCGGTGTGAGAAATAAGAGGCAGAAAAGGCCTGATGATCATGTCGTGAAAGGTGCATTCGTGGGAAGTGGAGTGGGGTTTACGTAAGGAGCATCACAGAGAGGAAACAAGGGATTTTAGCAGCCCAAAGTGGTTGGGAATTACTACAGAATGGAGGCCTAGTACTGGAAAAGACTAGAAGGAGAGGGACTTGGTATAGAAGAAAGGAGGCGTCCATTGTACATTCCCCCCTCCCCCAGGTTCATGGGACCGAAGAAGAAAGGAGGAGCAGATATTCTTCCTCCTACATGAAAATATAGGGGTTTACACCAGGTTGGTTCCCTTTCCCTGTGTAAAAACGTCACTCCAATAAGGAGGATATCATACCCTGTGAGGGAAGATCTCATCCTCGTGGAGACCAGTGGGTGTAGATAATTTCCAAGTTGGGGGCACTCTGTGTGAGAGGCATAGGGAGAGGCCACGGTTTAGCGTCATGTACTGAGGAGGATGGTGCTTGGCAGTTTAACATCCTGCAGCTCGGACGTGGTGGGTTTGCTCGAAACCCCTAGGACATACATAACTGGTACCCTCTACTCATTGGTGACGATAAGGGATGGGAAATGCTATGGATAGGGGTTGTCATGGAGCGAACCATTGGTGGGTCCGCGTTTGTGTGGCTATGTGAAAAAGAAATAGCTGTTAGGGTGCCTATGCATAGAAGCATGAGGTGAAGAAACTCAACGGGTTGTATCGTCCAAGGGACTTTGAAATCACATCATGAATACATGGATGGTCGCACCGGAAATGTAATCTCAAAGAATAGGGGTTCATAGGAAGGGTCCTTTTGATGTTCTGCTGCTCCGCGTGGAAGAGGGTACTTACGAAGGGGAGTGCTTCGCGATGTGGGGCACCTTAGACTATGCATAGGGTAGAGGTGTATATGGGAGGTTCTTTCTGAAGTGGAAAGGGATTATCATATTACTTAATTGCGGAGAAAAGGTGCCTCATGAAGCAAGGTATCATGAAGCAATGTGCTTCACGATGTACAGTGACCCTACCATGGCATGTGGAACATGTGTACATAAAGGACGTTTCGAGAACCATAAATGCTTAGTGATGATACAGGTCCCCTTAGGGATTCCCTTCCTTTGTGGGAACCCTTAGGCTTCACAAAAGGCATCCCTCTCAAAAGAGGGGATGAAAACATGGCAATGGGGAGGCACTTCATAAAGTAGAAGTACCCCGCACAGCTCATTGTTCATAGAGCAGAAGGGTGATTCACGATTCAGGAGATAGGATGTTGAAAGGTATACTTGTATTACTCTTGTACATTGGGAGATGATAATATTTATAGGGGAGAGGTGCCACAAGAAGCGCACACTCAGCGCGAAGCATGAGTTTTCGTTGCTCCGTGGTGGGTTGCAAACATCCAATGCGTTCGAGGAGCATCTCAACTCCTTGCTATGCGGCAGGTCACGAAGGTGAAATGCATTCGCGGAGCATCCCGCCTACTTGCTCTGTAGTGGGTCGTGAATGTCAAATGCGTTTGTAGAGCGTCCCGCCTCATTGCTCCGCAGTGGGTCGCAGACATCAAAGGGGAATTCGCGGAGGATCACGAACATCAAATGAGTTCACAATGAATCCCACCTTCTTGCTCTGCAGCACATCAAGAATGTCAAAAGCATTCTTGGAGCATCCCACCTCCTTGCTCAACTACATGTCATGAGCGTCAAATGGGACTCCGCAAATGGGCTTCGCGAGGAAGCCGTCGGGTTTGTGACTTCTTCTCCTCCCCAAATTTTGGTGTCAACAGGTTCCAAAAATGTGAGATATAAAGAACATAGTGAAAATGAATATATTATTAGATTTAATTGTTTCCCCCTTGCTTACAAGAATATTATTTGACCCATGGGGCATTTTGGATCTTATATTTTGGGCGGTGACATGTATAGTCATAGGATACATGAATTTTTTTGTTTAGTTTTTATTTAATTTTCATTATCACATTGTCCAATTTTGTATATTAATTCTTTCTACGGATGGAGGGTAGTGATGCTATCCTAACTAGTTGACATAGATCACTTGTATACTATAATACCCTGAGGTGTGAGTGTGAGGAAACATTGGAAGCTAGAGGAGCCTTGAGGTCTTCCATGACATGAAATTGTTTTTCTAAAATATTGTGTGGTAACGTTTCTGGTGTATATTGGAGTCATGAAATAACCCCATGTATCTCCATGAGTTATCATAAATAACCCCAAAGTGTATCCAAGTGTCTCCATACATCATATCATGCTAACATGGTTTGGCCACTCACCTAATCCTATCAAACCTATCATTGTCTATCCTCTCAGTCACATAGTCTGGACTCATCTCTTGAGGATTATCCCATGCCTAGATGCACATCTCATCATCCAATTAGACAAAGAGGATTTTTCAACTTATGATTGTCCTAGTCACAAAATCACACCATTTTGAACCCATCTACATTATATTAACAATAATATGGTTAAGAACTTCATCAAAATCATGTATTATAACCCAGCCCCACTAACCATGTTACATCCTTAGCTAAATCACACCAAGCCTCTTGGCATTATAGTGCCAATCTGTCGAAAAATACCCAATACCCACACTAGAATTTAATCCTTCATCTCATTAGTTGAACTATTGAATCATTAAATGGACTAAAACCTTTCAAAATACATTTTATATACTCAGAGGGACCATCTCACTCTAAGAAACTACCACGATTCCAATCCATCATCATAACTATTTCCTTATCAAACACTAGATGTTCAATTGCCACACCTATCACTACATGGCCCAATCCTCTTAAGAATATTTTACTTCATCTAAATCCTCATCATTAGTGACATCAATCACATTAAAGTGCATAAATGTCAATTGAACCCCACATTCCAACAATTATTCATGTGGATAGTCCCCATGTCAACATTCTATGATCTAAAACAATATATAATAATACCAAATTCATGAATCATTTTTAAATTTATATCTCATGTGTAAACATAAAAACCAATAATAATAAGACCACATCCCTTGTATCGAAAAAAAACAAACTAAGTTGAAACTCAGGCCAAATTTATTATATACCATTAATAGTAACAGTAAAAGTTAATTAATAAGAATTTACTATTTGATAGTATCATTTTGAAACATTGATCTATTTCCCTTTTTCATTCAGGAACATGATTTGACCCATGAGGCACTGTGGTTCTTATATGTTGGGTGGTGACATGTATATTCATCGGAGAGAAGTATGTTTTAGTTTAGTTTTCATTTTTTTTCTTTATCGCATTGGTCACTTAGATATTTGACAGAATTTTATGGATAGAGGCTAGTAATATTCTTCAAAGGGGATAAGAAGAAGTTTAGATTGATTCAGTCCACCGGCTTTGATCCGAGGTAATATTCTATGGTTACTACTGGTCTAGAACCTCATGTATTTGGGGATTTAGTGTTTTTGACTCCATATTATGTTTTCAGTAGGGTGTTGGATAATTTCATGTTGGTTCGGGTGGATTTGTTTCTCTGCTGCAAATCTAGGAAAGGCTCCAATTCCATTGGTTGGTTTCTCACTCGTTATGTGGAATCCTTCATGTGTTTTAAGGTTCTTAATATCCTTTGTGTAGTGTGTTGATCCTTGCTCGTCAGTTTTGAGTCACCAAGTCAAGGGAGACTTGCCTACGTGTGCATAGGTATGTAAGTATATGTATTTGGGTTCCCCTGTTACGTGTATAGTCATGCATGGTAATGATTATGCACGTATGGGGCTAGATGTGCCCATGTATATATATATATATATATATATATATAAATGCATATGCAGGTGAGTGGAGACTGGTATATGCAAATAAGCATATGTGCAAGAATCCCCCTGCACATGCTCTTGGCCATGTGGGTGTGTGCATAGGGGCATGGTGTCCTTGCATGTGTGTGAAGGTGCATATACCCAGTGGAGGAGCATCAACTATTAGTTAGAATGATCCAAGTGCCGAAGTGGACGACATGGTTCCACCTTGATGTAGAGTCCCTATCATAGCCTCTTTAATTTAAGAATGCTTTAAATTGAATTTTGATTCATTATTATTTCTTATTTATTATATTTAATTGCATATTTTGAATAATTATTCTTTAATATAATTTTTTCATTTGATAAATAAAGTCATGTTTTTATAATAAAACCCCTCCAACAGAGGTGTGTTGTCTGTGAAAACTCATAGTGATAGTTTAGGGTGTGTGATTCTTTTTCGTCGTTTCATTTCCCTTTAGGCGTTACGTCATTGTTCCGCTCACTAAAAACTTCCAACTATCCATTGTTATGACATATTAAATATGTTATCTGTTCTATCATGTCTATTGTGACCATATCTTATGGAGAAACTAGTTTTCTGTGTTTTTTTAGCCTCTTGGCCACCCCTTTGGGTGTTTTCCCAAGCCTATATATCTAAAAACATTGATGGTGTCATTTTTTACCACCTATCAGGATTATGGTGCTCCCCACCATAAGCTTCATATTTACTCCATTTGGGGTGTTTGCCTGGCCTCGATGCACATCTAAATTTTTACATATATGAATTCTCCCATAAGATTTGTGTTGCATCTTGATATGATAAAACATACACAAATTCTATTGTTCTCATGGTTATTGAAGTTTTATTATTAGAGTTCCAAAAAATTCATATACTATTGATATGTAATACACCTGCATACTTCGGCTCTTAATCAGCAGTTTCAACTACCTAGTACAACTTTTAACAAAAATGAATATAAAATATATATATTTATCATAACACAATCCCGAATCAATAGTCTGTTTTTATAACATAAGATCGGTTTCAATAATGTGAAGTACAACTACATCGGATTTATTAGGAATCCTGGCCAGAAGATGTTTCCCCGCAGATGTCGCTGGACTAGGACAACATGTCGTGGTCATTCCACAGTCAAGCCGCTGTCACGCCGTGGTCACGCCGTGAAAATGTCGTGATTTGGCTCTTCCTTAGGATGACAACCTGCGGTGGTTCGTAGTCCTTTTGTAATTAGATGTATGATACCTAGATAGAGTTTTAGATACGTTACCCATCCGTAGTTAATGGGGAGGGAGGTGATAACCAGAATGTTCCCTGCCTCTTCCCAATCCCTTCACTCCTTGCCAGGAGATGCTGCCCTATGAATGTCGCTAGACCAGGCCAAAACGCCGCCGTCATGATGCAGTCACGCCACAGTCACTCCGTAGTTAGGCCGCGGTCACGCCGCGATCACGCCGAGTAATGTACTGATTTCTTTCTTCTCCAGGACGACACCCCATGGTGGTTCGCAGTCCTATCAGGATTCGATGTATGATACCTAGATATAGTTTTAGATAAAATAACCACCCATAGTTAATGGGGAGGGAGGAAGTGGCCGATATGTTTCCCCAACTCCTTCTGCTCCCTTTGCTCATGGCCAGAAGATACTGCCCTTCAGATGTCGTTGGATCGGGCCAACACATCACGGTCATGCCACGGTCACGCTGCGGTCACGTCGCGGTATTTCCGTTATTTGGCACTACCCCAGGATGACACCACACTGCGTTTCACAGTCCTATTGTAATTCGTTGTATAATACCTAGAAAGAGTTTTAGATACATTACCCACCAATAGATAATGGTGTGGGAGGGGACCACCTGAATGTTTCCACACATCCTCCCGCTCCCTTCAATCTAGTCTAGAAGATGCAGCCCCATGGATATCGGTGGACTAGGACAAAACGCCACGGTCATGTCATGGTCACGCCGTAGTAATGCCGTGATTTGGCCCCGCTCTAGGATGAAACCCCGCGGTGGTTCAAAATCCTGTCAAAATTGGATATATGTTACCTAGATAGAATTTTAGATACATTACCAACCCATAGTTAATGGGGAGGGGGGAGACATCCAGAATGTTTCCCTACCTCCTCCCACTCCCTTAAATCCAGGCTGGAAGATACAGCCCCATGGATGTCGCTGGACCAGGCCAACACCCCGAGGTCAAGACACAATCAAGCCATAGTAACGCCGCTGTAATGCTGTGATTTGGCCCTACTCTAGGATGACACCCCACGGCAGTTTGCAGTCCTATCAGTATTCGTTGTATGATACATAGATAGAGTTTTAGATACATTACCCACACATAGATAATCGGGAGGGAGGCGATGACCGGAATGTTTCCCTGACTCCTCCCTCTCCTTTCTCTCCTGGCCGGAAGATGTTGTCCCGTAGATGTCACTGGACCGGGCCAACATGTCATGGTCACGCCGTGGTTACGCCATAGTCAAGCCATGGTCACGCTGTGGTAATGACCGGATTTGTCCCTACTCAAGGACGTCACCCCGCAATAGTTCTCAGTCCTGTAGGAATTTGATGTATGATACCTAGATAGAGTTTTAGATACATTACCCACCCATAGATAATGTGGAGGGAGGCGATGGCCAGAATGTTTCCCCAACTCCTTCCGCTCCCTTCGCTCTTGGCCAGAAGATGTTGCCACACGATAATGTCGTGATTTGGCCCTCCTCCAGGACGACACCCCACAGCGGTTTGCAGTCATGTCTGAATTCGATGTATGATACATTAATTGAGTTTTAGATACATTACAAACCAATAGTTAATGGGGAGGGATACAATTTCTAGAATGTTTCCTCACCTCTTCCCGCTCCCTTTGCTTTTGGCTGGAAGATGCTGCCCAGTAGATGTCGCTAGACTGGGCCCACAAACTGCGGTCATGCCGCAGTCATGCCGTGGTAATACCGTGATTTGGACCTACTCCAGGAAAAGACCGCAACAAACACCATCAACTCCCCACCAGTAGAAATGAAGAAACCTCCAAAAAAGAGACATAGAAGAAACACACAAACATCAAATGAACATCCAACCAGAGACCCGAGAATCACACAAAACCACCCCGCCTTCATGAAAGCACCAAGGTCCACTCGACGTAAGATACAACCAAGAGGATAACGCATGCACCCACGCACAAAAACCCACACACCCACCCCACGGAGAGAACGAACTCCCACACTTGAAAACACACGTACGCATCCAACCACATGAATGCAAGCTCCCAACCACTAACACAAGGAGGCCGCCACAGTCCACCTACGAACCATCAACCACCAAAACCACCACAATCCAGCCTGCACCAGCCACATCCAGCCCACAACGGAACCCTTCCACCTTTATTTCAGCCCACTACCTCTAGAATTCCAGCCTATAGCAGCCCCCTTCCACCTTCGAATCAGCCCGCACAATCCCCCCACCACCTGCAACCAGCCCCCTTCCACTGGCATTTCAGCAACCTTCAACCTACATTCGAGCCTGCACCAGCCCCCAACCACCTATAATCCATCCCACACTAGCCACAACACTAGCCCCCACCCTCATCCTCTTGCAAAACAGTCATACCATCCCTCTGCCACCTGCAGAATAGCCTCAACCACTAGTTCCAGCCCTCACTAGCCCCTGGACTCCAACATCCTAGCCCACACCAGCCCCTGCCAGATGCCCAATAGCCCCCATCCACCTTCAATCCAGCCCACACTATCCCCCTTCCACCTATTCTATCCCGCACCATCCCCCTACCATCCCGCTACTGCCTGCCTTCCCGCCCGCACTAGCCACTCCATTTCACACCAGCCATCGCACCAGCCCCCAGCCTCCTGCATTCCATCCCTCACCAATCCCCAACCACCTACAAAACAACCCCATACCACCTATTCCAACCTGCACCAGCCCCCTGCTATCCCTATTCTAGCCCCTACCAGCTACATTACAACCCTCAAATAGCCGATGAAACTTTTAAGAATATGAAGATGAAATAAAGGAATCCAAGATGCGTGAGAAATACTCCGTGAAAATCTCAAAAAAGAAAGGGAAAATTGGATCCCCTTTCCTGAGCCCTATTTTCCATGAAAATTAGCCATGTAAACTACCATTTATGATCACCGAGATCATTGGTGTAGAGAAGCATCTTTTAACCCAAGATGAGAACCTAGCCGGAAAGATGAGCAGATCGAATGCATCCCATAAGAAGTCCCACCTCACCGAATCAAAATCCTTGAATAAATAGATCTTGAAAGAACACCTAAGAACCCTAGAGTCCAGATGGTAGCCCCACAATAATTTCCGGATAACATGATTCTTAGGAGGGGCTATCCAGGGGGTGTCCAAGGGCTATCTGAGGGGTGTCTGTAGGGCAGGGTGCATGTGGGGTGTCTAGAAGGGGAAGTCTAGGTGGGGTGTCCATGGTTTGTCTGGGGGGGGGGGGGGTCTGGGGGGGTCTGTAGGGTAGGGGGAGGGTGCTGGTGGTGTATCTAGGAGGGGATATCCAGGGGTGTCCAAGGGCTGTCTGGGGGGGGGGGGGGGTCTATAGGGCAGGGTGTAGGTGGGGTGATCAGTAGGGCGCTTTCCCTTTCCAAAATCAGGATCCACTAAGGTAGAGGCTGAAGGTATAGATATAGAGGTAGGAAGTTTTCAGATCACAATAGGTTGGATATTCCCACCAGCATTAACCAAAGACATACTAAAAGGCTAGAATTAAGAAGGTAGAGGATTGGAAGAAGAATAAGTAGTGAAGGATGTCATGGGAATCACCTCTGGAGATGCCACTAGAGTATTGGATACATATAGGAATGGCTTCATAAGATTGAAAATGTATTTAATTATTTTTCTTCATGTCTTCATACTACTAAAGAAATCCTTCTTCTCCTCCTTGAATAGCTTGAGTAGAGTTTTCATCACTTTCAGTTGGTCAACCTATTCCTTAAAAACATATTCTACAGACTCTTCCACAATTTATCCTGATGAGATGAATGTACATCACCTATAATAACATGGAGATACACTTTGACTACAGACTATATCAAATCATCATAAACTTATGTTGAGGGAGGTAGAGCACTAGATATATAAGAAACAATAGGAATTTTCTCCAATCTCTTCTATATGGAATTATGATCGGAAACAAAGGAGGTACTCATTTACTCCATAACAGATCAAATTGTTTCTATCTCAGTGTTCTACCTTCAATTTTAAATCATAACTTCATGAATATGAAAACTCATCCTGGGATGAATATGACATACAACCATCTAAAAAAGGTGTCTAGCATCATATTCACTAAGATATGTGACATGAGGTTTCTGATAACTCAAAGTTACACAGAAATCTAAAAGAATTCTTTCTACAAAATATTAAAAATATATTATAGATACAAAATCCGAAGGCAATGGGGAAACAACTCTCTTATCAATTGGTAAAGCAGCCTCAACAGGTTATGATTTGGTAGGTACATCTATGGGAAAAGTCCAAAGCTCACCTACTTTGTCAATTTTCTTAACTAATGATACCTTAGGATATGTCACAACATCAAATGAGAAAGTAGGTCCACCATGCTCTGGTGGAATATTGTGGTCATCACCATTACTATCTCCATATGAGTCTGGATATGATAGTCCAGGTAATTTGGAACCAGAGGAGGGATCCATCTTACATGATACCTCATCCTCTTCCAAGGTAAAACCACCCTAAGAATCTCTATGCTCTCCAACATCTTCTTCAACATTTTTAAAATATCAATAATCTAAACCAAGATGAAAAAAAAACCTAGAAACGTTTCCCACTCATCATGTTAAGCTACTTCCATATGAGGTGGATGATGGTACACGTTTATGAGTGATTTTGAAGACTGTTAGAGGTGTGAGTTTACAGAAGGTTCATGTTTATAGGTCTAAAGTGTGCTTTGGAAGTTTGTTAGAGGTGCATGTTTTACAGGTTTAGAGGTGTAGGTTTACTGCTCGAGGTGGGATTTCTGCCCAGCTTTGATGTTTGCTAGGGAGTAGAGTTGTTGGTGCAGGTTTACTTCTTTGATGTGTGTTGTACTGCGATGGGGAGTATAGGATATACCAATGGTTCAAAAAACTGGTGGTATTGAATATCTCGGGAAACATATGCCAACGGTTCATAGAACTATTGGGTATTCAAATGCTAGATATATCCCAACGGTTTCAATGAAACCGTTGGGATAGAATAAATACAAATGGTTTTTGAACAGTTTGTATGAATGTCAGATGGTATGTATACCAACGGTTTTTGAACTTTTGTTACACACATATACCAATGGTTTTACTTAAACCATTGGGGAAGATTAATATCACACCACATATACCAACAGTTCTCTAGAAACGGTTGGTATAGGGCTATTGAAACGACCCACATAGCAACGGTTTGTGAAACCATTGGAATAGCCTATCCTAATGGTTTCAAGAAGCTATTCCAACGGTTTAGAAATTTTGGAATAGGTGAACATTACAGTAGTGTGCATAAAATTATCTTCTGTTTCTTTTTCGAACCATCACCAGATTGAGAATTTGTTTTCCCAATCGATTTTCTCATTGGTTTAAGGTTTTTATATTCAAAACCTCCACTATTTATAAAGTGAAAAAATATTTATTTAATTGTTTTATATAAAAACAAGAGGTGATAAAAAATAAAAAAAAAATTAATCTTATGGAGAACGGTGGGGTACAATTGTAGATAGTGATGATCAACAATTTAAAAAGAGAAAAATAGGACATCCAAATCTGTCATCAAGTAAAAACTAGATCAAATTCATTCATTCGTGGTTCAAAAATTCAAAATTGAAGTAGTAGACAACAACAAAACAAAACAATTAATTTCTAAATAGTTGATTGAAAAAGGAAAGAAAAAAATAAAATATGGACAAATAGAACACTCTCATCCTAAAAGTGAAGATGTAAAGAAAATGAAGAAATCTAAAGAATCAGATCTACAAGGTAAACACATACCTCACTAAGATATGGAGAACATTTCACCTTCCTAGATGTCAAATGAAACCCTAATTGTGATTTAACCCAATCGACGACATCATTCAGATCTCCTTCATTGGAAACCGAACTCCCTAGGCATGAATGGAACTCTCACCGATGGCCAAACTCCACTCAGCTCGACCAACTATGGATCAAACCTTCTATCTACAGTGATTCCTCTAGTTGGAAGCCAGTTCCAATGATGCCATTCTCTACCTCTTTACTATGTGACTCGATTACACCCAATCCCCCTTACCCTAAAAAGTCAGCACACCCCACCATTCCCTTGACCTGTTTCATGTCATTTTATACTTTTTTTTATTTTTTAAATCGTTTCATTATATATATATATATATATATGAAATTCAGTTTATTTAATAACAATAAAATTATATATATTTATAAATTTGAAATTTTTTTAAATGAAAAATCATAATATAATTTTATAACAATAATTTCTTTTAAAAAATGTTTTATCCTTAACTATTAATATTATTACTATTACTATTATTACTATATTTAATTAAAAATTATATCCTCATATTATATTATTCATATTAATTTAATTCAATACATTATAAAATATTTCATAATAATATATTATTTTAATATTTCCTCAATTATTTATTTATTAAAATAATAAATAAAAAATTATTATGAACACCTATTTAATAAAATATCATGTTATATATATTAGTATATATACGACACATATAATTAATTAAAAAAATAAATTTTAAAACATTTTTTATTAAAACATAAATTTTTTTTGCTTTTAATTATAACATTTATTATTTATATCATGATTATAAAAAATGATATTTGTTTATAATTTTGAAACATACAATTGAATATTATTATTATTTTTTTATAAATGAACTAATTTATTTAATTAGAGTCGAAAAACATATTTTATTTGTATAAAATAATAATTAATTTAATTTAATACATCATCATGTATTTAAAAATTTACATTTTTTAATAATTGATACAAATAAAAATAAGAAAATTTCATTTTGATCAAATGAAATTACATAGTTTTATATTATATATTTTATTTATTTAATTTATAATTCATTTATTAACCAGTTATAAATTTTTGGGATTTTACATTCTTCCCCCCTTAAAAATAATTGTGTCCTCATAATTCATTCATTGGACTAAAAATATTTATGAATTTCCATGTTCAGAATTAAGAAAAACTATGAGCGCTAAACCTCTTTACTCTCTCTCTTAGAAGAAAACTTCTAATATCTAAAGCTATCTAGACTGATACACTGATACCAACTGTAATTCTCCAAGCACTAGCTTTTGGGCTCAACACATATAAATGTCATGTATTTTTTTTTAATTTAAACAAAAAAAATACACAACATTTATTACATACCAGGAAATTTTACTAGTCTAGGTTTTAGAGAATTAGAAAAACCTTATATTTTATCAGATATATACAAAATTAAATAAAAATAAAATATATAATCTACTTCACATGTGCTAACTATTTATCGATGTTTCCAGACATAGAACTGCTAGTTGACTAGTGAAATTAATTTTAAAACAAGGTATGAGCGTTACATTTCCTTGTAAGGGGTTTCCAAAAGGTGAGTGAAAAATACCTTGAAAAATACTTTTATAAAATATTATAATACTTTGATAATATTTATTCGTTGAAAGCGTGTTAAAAATAATCTAGTTTTTCTTTGGAAAATATTAACCAATCTCTTGAAAAAAAAAACACATGAGGCCACTTCAAACTTGGAAGGCTATCCTGGCCAACCCACTTTCTAGAGGGCTGTGTTCACTCCCCACTCCCTATCATTTTTACCATGTCATAGCACTAATATTTTATAAAAACCTTTTTTCCTTCCATACATATAAATATATTTGTTTTCCATTGGAGTTTTTTTATTTTACAAATATAATCATACATTTATTACACATACACACTTATATTTATATATATAAATATATAAATAATAAAATTTATTATAAGTGACTTGTTAGATTTGGTACATCCTAATCTAATGATACATGTACTTTTCATATTTTCAAATAAGGTTAATAAACATTCAAATGCTCAAAATTTAATTCATAATCTCATAAAAATCATTTTTTGTAGGTAGTTCTAATAAATGAAAAATTTTATTTAATGCCCATGATTACCTGTATATAAAAATATATCTACATATATTATTGTATGAAATATCATGGACAATCAATGATGTACTGATAAAATCATGATTTATAAATTATATTCATATGACATGATTACATTTCATAAAATTTTAGAAACTCTTAACCATTATTTTATTAAATAAATTAATAATAATCAATAATTTATTCATGAATATTTTAGAAATAAAATGAGCTTAAACAATGAATAAAATATATGTATAACATATAAATGTAATACTTTCATAAATTTGAAGTAAATAATAATGGAATAATTATTAAATATGTGACAAACATAATTGCAAAAAAATAATATTTAAAACATATATATATATATATGACATGCAATTTATAATACACATAATTGAAGAATAAATTCATCTTGAAACAAAAATATGAAAAACATTAATATCTGTTGCAATATATTTATCATGAATTCAAACATAATATTGATAAAAATAAATATAATCATTTATTGTAAATTATCAAAACATAAGAAAATAAATAAACCCACTACAAAACCATGAATCAAAACATGAATTGATAATTAAAATAATTCATTACAATTATAATCTGAATACTAAAAATATATAATTTCCCTTTTAAGATATGTTCTGAAAATAAGTAAAGTTAGTTATATATATATATATGAATATATACATATATATGAATTAAAAAATTATTGATAAAAAGATAATTCAAACCCTTGTATGATTCTATAAAATTAGAGGAGTGAAATAAAAATATACTTATATAAATGGTAATAAAAAATAGCCCTTTCTCAAGTTTATAATATTTTAGAAGAAAATATACTCATCTAGAATATAAAAAAATAACCCTTACCAGTCCAAACTTTCCAAGAATCATAAATTGAAATAAATTAAATAGCTTCCTTACACAAGAATATTAAATAAAAAATATAAAAAAATTACATTGCATGAATTGCATAAAAACATTTTTTTTCTGCTTTGCGGCCTCACCAAGTTGAGAATTGGTTTTAATAATCCATTTTATTGTTGGTTTATGGATTTTATATAAAAAATCACCACTATTTATATAGTGGAAAAAATATTTATTTAATTGACCGAATTAAGCTTGCAAAGTAAGATGGGGTATAGATGTGGACAATGAAGAACGAAAATTTAAAAACACCAAAATAGAAGATCCAAATCCATCCTCAAGAAAACAATTAATAAAATTCATTCATCTATAGTTCACAAATTTGAAAACGAAGCAGTAGACAACAACTAACCATAAAAAGTAATTTCTAAATAGTCGATTGAGAACGGAGTAGAAAGAAATAAAAAACATACAAATACAACATTATCATACCAATAATGAAGATGAACTGAAAGTGATGAAACTAAAATATTCGGATCTACAAAGAAAAGAAATCCTCATTGGGATATAAAGATAGGTTCACCTTCCTAGCCCACAACTGAAGCCTTAACCGTGATTTAACCTTTCCAATGACATTGCTTGGATATCCTTCATTGGGAACCAAACTACCTAGGCCTAAATCGAATCCTCACCTTTAACCAAACTCGATCGTGCTCGACCATCTATGGATCAAACCTCCCATCTATAGTAAGTACTCTAGTCAGAACCCACTTCAACAAATTCCCTACTCATCCTCCTTGGTGCACGACTCGATTACACCCAATCCCCCTTACCCTATACAATCAGCGCACCCCACCATTCCCTTAACTTATATCATCCCCATTTTTAATTATTTTTATCACTTTATACATAATTTCATTATATACATATATATTAAATTTAGTTTATTTGATAATAATAAGAGTATATATATTTTTAAATTTCAAAATTTTATAAAAGAAAAATCATAATATAATTTTACAACAATAATTTACTTTAAAAAAATGTTTTATCCTTACCTAATAATACTACTACTATTATTATTAATATTATTTTTTTATCTTTAATTCAAAATTGTATCCTCATATTATATTAATAAGATTAATTTAATTCAAAACATTATAAAACAAAATTTATAATAATATATTATTTTAATATTGCCATTAATTTTTTACTTATTAAAGCAATAAATAAAAAAATATTATGAACATTAATTTAATAAAATATTATGTTATATATATCAGTATATATATAAAACTAAACATTTATTAAAATTATAATTTTAAAAAATTATATTATTAAAACTTATTTTATTATTACTTATAATTATAACATGTATTATTTAAACCACATTTTATAAAAATGATATTTGTTTATATTTTTAAAAATTATAGTCAAATGTTTTTATTAATTTCTATTAAATGAAATAATTTATTTAATAAGATATAAAAACTGTATTTTATTTTTATAAAATAATAATTAATTTAAATTAATACAACATGATTTATTAAAAATGCCATTTTTTAAAAATTTAGAGAAATAAAAATAAGAAAAATTAATTTTGATTAAATTAAATTACAAAGTTTTATGAACGTTATTTTTTTATTTAAATTATAATTCATTTATTAATCAATTAGAAATTTATGGGATATTACATCTATATCTTCCTCAATCATATTTCTTTTGCCTACAACCTCCAGAAAGGTGGGTATGCATATAATTATAAACATGGATTGAATATCATGCCTCAAACACATATCGAACCTCAGAGTCATGAGATAGTCATTCAAAACAAGCTACGGTGACAGGTGCACCAAATCGGTAAACAGAGTAGCACATTCCATGATAGAAAATCTCATTGTTTTATATTAATGAAATCACACGCCTTCTCCACTCTCAGTGTCTCAGGTTAGATCTGTTTATTTAAGTCTTTATTTATGTTTTTACAGGTGATATATTCATGCATGTTTGATTGAAAAATAGATTCCCACCACTTGTTTCCCATTACCTCAAGCATATATGTGGAAAAACCAACTTTGGAGTATTTTGTAATTTTGAGAAAGTGGAATATCCTATTAGTCCACTTGATCCATTATTTTGATTCCTATGTTCCCTTATTACTATCAAAGATCGAAGGATTATGCTTAGTGAATTTTGAATCATAATCCATCATATGTTCTAGTTTAACACTTACTACTTGGCCCAAGGACTAGATCATTGGGACTATAGTTTCCACTATAAATTTGTCAACCAAAGGATTCACCTATGGGTATTTCTCCAAAAATTACTCTATAGTATTCATAGATAGTCATATTGAAGGATCCATATACTACAAAACAATGAGAATGAAAACCATCAAGAACCTAATGAGATTCCTTTATCACAATCCGAATTTTAGAATAATAAATCCAAAAGGCTATACCTAAAAACAAGGCTTCTAGATAACCCAAGTATTCCCAGAGTAACTTAAGGTTTTCTATTAAAATATCATGGATAGGCACACTCATATACCACCTCTCATGTCTTTATGGTCCCACCTCTAGTCAATATGAAACCCTTAGACACAAGAGGTAGAAACAAAACATGGTAAAAGTCTTTTATAATAACTCGAGGGCTCTGATACTAATTTGTAACAAATTAATCTAGGTATACCCACAATTTCACCTAATTTGGGTCATAGTAAGTGCCTAATTGAGTTCCCAATCACCAAAGGTTGTAGAAAATCACCATAGTATCAAAAAATGAAATTATAGAATGATTTCACCCTCAATTGACATATGATAAGATAGAAAAAATTAGAGTATCATAACATATCTCGAAAAAATACATCATATGTCAAAAAAACCAAAATATATAGTTAATATCCAATAATTGGGCAACAAGGTATAGACAAAGAATCTAAAATACTATTTACATGGATCCTGAAGAAACCCATGGGTCCATCTCCCCTTGACTATATGTAACCACCTCCCTACCCACTAGAAGGTACCAGGATCTAGGAGATCCATCCTCTATATAATTCTCTTCCCTTTACCTGTATCTTATAAAACCAAGTATAAGAATGAAAAAGTAAGGTGTGGAAACTATAACGAACCTAACCTTTTACACCTATCATCACATGATTTTAAGCATAATCAACCATCAAATTACAAACCAAGGATCATATATTCAAATGTATTTGGATGATCATGTACGTAATTTGAAAACATAAAACCCAAATAATTACTTCTTTTCTTTAATATCTTTTAATATCTCCTAACTTCCATTTTGGATCTTAATCAACATTAGATAACCCATGGAATACATGAATAAAAGGTATGTGCTTAAAATCAGAGTAAGGGAATAAGCATAGGAATAAACATAGCATATGGGTTAGAAGACATAACATGATGGAATAAAAGGAATGGAATATGAATAAACATAAGGAATAATAACATGTATAACATGGGATCATATAACCATGACATCAAAGGAATGTGGAAACAAATTATAACATGACATGAATATGAGTCCACGCTAACTTCCAAGACATAGTGGACAAAGTCCCATAAAGGAATCAGGTTCACTCCCTATCCCAACATGACGTCTCATGAGATATGAAATTACCCAATGAATTGTATTTCTATTTGGGTGCACCAATAAGAAAATGTTCATGCACATGTGTTCCACATGAAGAATCAATCATAAGGGTTACCCGTGGAATGAATTTGGTATCATAATCATTTTATAAGGCATAAAAAATTAATATCATAATGGTGTCCATAAAAGAATATATTTAAATCAAACATGGAAATTAATAAATTAAAATAGGCATAGATCATGACTATTTAAGTAAAACTAAAGTGAAAACTTGTAAAAAGTGTGCTTAAGAGTCATTATAAATGAAACATTTTAGTGTGGTTTAAAGAAAAATATTAAAGAGGATTTAAAGTGGAAAATAAATATTTATATTCAAAAAACAATAATTGAACCATGATATTTTTTAATTATGAAAAGAGTTATTTTTTAAAAATAGTTTTCTATTAAAATATATTATGGAGTGCACCTAAAAATGGGAAAGAAATCAAGAATATTCCCTTTAATTGGGCTTGCTTTTCGGGAATATTTGAGAATAGAACCTTTTAAAAACATTTATTTACCCATAAAAGAAGGATGACATGATTTGGGTAAATGAGTTTGGAACATATAAATATAATGTAGAAGAATTATACAAAAATAAATAAGCATTATATTGAAGTTAAGGATAGGAGAGAGAGTTACTCGAAGGAAAAAATGGAGGTACATATAGAATCCCATACCTTATGTTCAAAAGTGTTTCAAATTAGTATTAATATTCTAGATAATAAAATAAAATATATTAATTAATTAATTACGAACCTTTTATAAATGTATTTGTTTAATATTATTTTATTACGTCCACTTATGGCCTTTTTTATGATTTATAAGATTCAATTTCTTCATTTGGGAGTGTTCATTTCCCAGATTTTCATGACCAGTTCATTTTTATACATGTATGGGAAATCATGTATAATGAGAATAAATTTACAAAATTTAATTTATATGTTATTAATGGAGATATAGAAGATAAAATGGTTATATAATTCATTTTATTATATGGTATGAGGATGAATCATTAGATAAAACATGAATGATAATCATTTAGATTAATTTTGTGGGTTTTTAATCATTACAAACTAGTTTTTTTCATTATTTAATATCAGTATATATAATTGTTATAGAACATTAAATAGGTTGTAATAAATTTATTATAAACATTTTTAATAATAATAATGGTTTTATGATCAGACATGAATGCAGTAATGGAAATTGAAAATTCTTCATCCTTGAATATGATAAATTAACACATCACGGATGATGTTTTTATTTTAGTACAAAAGGAGGGGAGGAGAAAGAAATAATGATGGATTATGACATTAGCATAATAAAATAACAGTATATGTAGTTAATATATTTATCATACCATTTATATGAGGGTATGTGAGGAGATAATAATAAAAGAAAATAACTTAAAACGAAATTAAATGAAAATAATGAGGGCTTTACCTCTTGAATCCTTCTCCTAGATAACCTCTTTAGGGGATTGGTTTTGGTCTTTTGTTTATAAAAAAGGCACATCAACATGGGGGAGGGTATTGGGAATTTATTTTAGTAGAATTTGGTCTATGATAAAATATTGAGAGGTGTGAGGAGAAGAGGTGGCGAGGAGTGGTATTTATAGTGGGTGTGAGAGGTGTTTTCTCATTATTTTATTAATTAGTTTATTTTTTTGTCTCAAGAATATGAATAGTTTGAGAATATTAAAAAACAAATATCAAAATAATGAAGGATTTTTTGATATTTTGGGCTTACATAAGCCATACATCATCTATGACTCCATAATTCATGTATTTAGATTTTATCATAAATTATTATATTTTACTATTCAACAAAAGATAACCTATTTTTAAAAAATCCTAAAATTTTAATCAAACAATTTGTTTTTAAATGTTTAGAATTAAAAAATGGAGTTAATTTTATGAAAATTATTTTCTAAATATGTGAAATTTAATTTTTAATTAAAATCATCATTTACATGGAAAATAATGATTTTAAAATTATAATAGATTTTTAACACTTTGAAAAATAAATTAAGGTCTCCTAAAATTATCTTTAAATTACAATACAACAAAATATTAATCTATTAATACATTTTAGGAAAATAAATTTTATTTTAAATTATTAAATTAATAACAAAATTTTAATCAAATATTTATAACTTACAAAAATACGAACACATAATTTATAATTTTGAAAACATTTATTTACTTATACTATGATATAATTATATTATATTTTCATTTATAAGATGTCTAAATTATATATATACTTTCATGGGTAAAGTTACTATTCTATTGTCTCATTTACTATTCATAAGGGTCATATTACTGTTCCAAAGGTCATGTTACCATTTCATCGATATAGCTTCCTTAACTTCTAGAAATACCTATTATTTAATTAGTTCTTTATTTATAAAGTTTGTATTGTGTTATCAATGTGATTTTATGTGATTATATTATATGAAATAATTATAAGACGGGAATTTCCATTGATATAATTCTTGTTCCTTACAAACACTAATGCTCAGTAGTATTTGAATAAAGAATCTATACAATGTCTATCCATATACATTTGTTAGTTTATATATATAAAAGATTTATAAACTATTTACAAAAGATATAATTTTCCCATGTAAAATAATCCTTCACGTTTCTTTTAAAAAACATTCCATATTTAAATAAACAAAGGAATATGATATAAAATATATTCATGCGGCATAAGAAGATTAATGAAACAAGTTTCAATAATCAATATCCATATCAATTGGGAAAATAATAATAAAAAATAAACTTGCACATAATTTATCTACACATCAAAAAAGGTAAATAAATTAGATGATGTTGTACACAACTAAGACACTAAATGAACACTGGTCTACTTAAGTGAATCCTAATTTTTGGGTACGTTAATACCCCTATAAGGCTACCCACTAGAAACCATGGCATTAGAAACACTAACCCTAGTGATAGCTTACTCCACTATGGTTTACAATTGTTTAACAATTTCACATACTCGATAGTTTCCAGATGAATTATATATCGTCATTACATTTTAATAAAAACCCCTTTATTTAATAAAATATTTTTTATAGAGATTCTAGACTGCTTCCACACTTAAAACACTATTTCTATTTCAAAACCATCTTTGAGTAATTTTATCAAACATATCATGTGCATCAAAACTGTTTTCAGAAAAAACCAATTTTAGAAAGCATTTAATTTGAAATAAAATATAAAAATCATCTCTCATGAATATAAAATCATAAATATGATAAATAAAAAACAAATGGAAGCTTATGAATATAAACAATTTCAGGGAAAAGTGTATAGGATAGAGACACCTACCACCAGAATAATGAAGACCTCATTTACCACAATACCTGTGATGAGAGAGGAAGAGATCTGATCCTATATAAACTAAATATGATATAAAAAATTTCAATTATCAATTTGATTTGATATATATAGTAATTTAGACTCATAAGAATGAAAACGAATGGATAAGAAAATAAAAAATGTATTATAATGGATTAAACTCATCAGATTATAATCAATGGAGATCTAATATTTCAATCAACATGAAGATCTTCCAATAGGAAGATATATATAGAAAAAGAGTAACTAAGGAGCATTTAGAAAAAATGAAATCATATTAGGTTTAAAAGGGTTATATTGGAGTATTTAAACAAATATTTTAGACAAAATGAAATTTTATCCCCCACTTAATCACTCACCCAACATCACCACTGACAAGTAGCTGGACATCCACTAAGGAGCCGGTGGTCCACTGGCTAGCCTATGATTACTATCCAGTAGGCCGATGGGTACATGTAGAGATCTTTTACCTCTAGGTACCCACTAACTGGCTGGTGGAAGTTCATCATCTAGTTAGTGTTAGCTATATACATGCAAGTGATTTTTTAGCCTTCATCAGTTAGTCGATAGCATCATCTAGACACCAAAAATCCTAAAATCAACTAATAACTTATGAATGACATAGAAAAAAAATGAAAATTTAAAAAGTGTCTCCATACCTAATAACATATACTATGGTGTGAAATTTTTCTCCCCCATAAAATCTTTATGTCCCCAAAAAGGTTTAGGTTCATGATCCCTAAAAGAGATAAGGCTATTACTGCATCATCAAGGCCTCGCAATCCCAGGTCTAACGGTTATGCATTGAATACTTCCATCTCACTCAAACCAGTGAGATTGTATTTCAATGAAACACCTTACCCTATCGGACCACTATCGCAAAAATATTTACAATCACAAAGGTTTTGGTTTCAATTTCAATACATCCCACTAGATAATGCGGAATGGATATAGATTATTGTTTTTAAATTGGGAATCCAAGAACACCTCATGAAGAGAAGTCAAATGAGCAGTTAATTATATCGATAAGACACCTTCTTGAGTTTCTCCATAATATCAAATGGGATGACATAATGAGGTGCTAAAATACCCTAAATCCACAAATATCTATGTCCCAAATGATGTAAATCTTTGAGGATAACCTGGTCACCCACCTAAAATTCCAAAAAGGATGGTGTTGATGAACAAACTATTTATACAAAATATGAGATTTTGCTAACCTTATTCTGATCAACTATACAATATCAGTCATATCTTAAATGATGTTCGGTCCAACCAAGGACCATTCCCCAATATCTTCCCAATATAAATGTTATTTCCAAGGCCTCCAATACAATTCCTGAAATGGATAAATCCTAATCAAATACTTATATATACTATTATACAAAAATTCCACTAAGGGAAGATTTTTCTCCCATGATCCACTAAAGTCAAGAACACATACCCAAATCATGACTTCAAGAATCTGGATGACTCAATTGGTTAGTACATATTTATAGGTATGATATATCCTGAAAAATTTCATCTAAGAACCCTCATTGTTTTCAATACACTACACAACTAAAATGTGAAGTGAGGATCCATATAAAAAATGATAGCTGATGGCACTCCATAGAGTCTTGAAATTATCCTATACATATAAGTTCTCAAGATCGACTACCTTTTTCAACCCCTTAATAGGTATGAAATCCACTAATTTCATGAGTTGATAAATAATCTCCCATATCAAATCCTTTCCACTAGGATTCTGACCAAGGCCAATGTTGAAGCCTACGACTATCTAATTTAATTTTTGTACTGAAATTGGTAAAGTTTATGGTAAACCATTAGACCTATAATGTTCCTCATTAATTATTTAACATGTAAGGCTCTGAGACACAAAATATGAAATTAATTTCATCATTTCTAGCCCCCCAAAATGATGTATTAGGCTATGATACAACTTAGTAGATCTAGGGTAAATAGACTGATTAGATCATTGTCCTTTATTCATATATTCTAGTATGAGGTATATCACAACAATAATCTGATATAAGATTCATATAACCCTATAGAAATAATAATATCACTCACCTGAGGTCCCCCTACCATAAATAATCATACTAAATCATTGAAACTCCACATCCTTAGCTGATAAATGTTGAATAGGATCATCCATAGATGATCTAATAAAAGAAAAATCAAATAATACACATATGTCAGATCTCTCTTGATCCCTCATTATTCCGTAAACATATTCAAAAGAGTGTGCACTATAGAAGAGGGACGGGCCCAAAGCACCCGAAGAGACAAAAAAAAGAGTAGCCTAAGGATGCCGAAAATAGTGAAGAATGAGGTCATCCCCTTGAAAGAAGTTTACCTTATCTGGATTCACGGTGGTAGAAATGTGAAAAAAATGGATCAGACTAGGGACATCAATGGAAGCAAAGTTATCCGCAACCTTATTCCCCTCATGCCATGTGTGGACAACGTTGATGTTTCTAATGATCATGTCCTTGTATTTCTTAGTGTTGTAGTGGATAGACCGTGGGATGACGCCAGATCCTTGTATGGCATTGTAGAGGATTAGGGAATCGGTTTCCACCTCTGATAAAGTGATCCCCTCTTGATGTCATAAGTAGAGGCCCATCAGCATTGCCTTAGCTTCAGCCTGGAGAGAATAACGATGCCCCAGGCCAGCAGATAAAGCCATAATGACCGACCCAGAAGGGTTCCGAACCACCCCTCCTCCTCGGTTCCACCCCATGCTGAATGACCTGTCAGAGTTGAGTTTTATCCCTCTACTTGGCGGTGACCAGCGAACCCAATTTCCACTTCAATGACTACTACCTGAAGTATCAGTATCAGTACGTTCCTAGAGACGTTGGAGAGTTGGTGCCTCCTTCCATTTGCGAAAATATCTAATAAAATCATTCATAAAGGACTTGGTACTTAAAATGATCTAATAATGAGAGGTGGTGTTCCCTTAGTGATAAACCTTGTTCTATGCATGCCAAATCGACCAAAAACAAGCATGAATGACCATCGTGTGGATATCATCTCAGGGATCCGCTCCTTCGCACCATGGAACAATTGGTCCAGAAATGGTATGTCAGTCATGCAGTTGTTAGAAATTTTTGTGAACTCACCGAAGTGATCCCACACCACCCTCACCCATTCTCCTTCAAAAAACAGGTGATCGATGTTCTCCTCCCGATGATCTGAGTAGTAGTGACACCTTGAAGTCAACGAGATGTTGTAGAGCTTAATATTTTCATCTATGGGGATGACCTTGTGACACAATCTCCAAGTAAGAAAGCTCTATTTTAGCGCAGTGACATTGGACCATAAGATCCCATTACAGAAGTCACTTTGATTATGGGGGGGCGTGGAGCATCTGAAATCTATTGAAGAGAAGGACCTAGAGGTAAAGGGGGAGAACATGCATTTATCTGGTTTGGAGTTCATCTCAATTAGGTTGAAGGTATCGTTCTGGTCCTCTTCCATGATCGCTTCAATGAAGTTCAGGTGTGCACTCGCCTCCTTGAAATTGACCAGTGAACTCAGACACCCAGGGTAGACAAGGAAGGTTCTGGCCCAATTATGGTGCTAGAAGAGAATTTCCCCCCTCCCCATGATCCACCTAGACTATGATTCTAGAGAATCAAGGAGAGGAAAAATCACTAACCAAAAGGGATAGGTTTGGCCAGCATCCCTGGACTCAAGGCCTACATAGGATTTGTGCATGGTTGTTCCCCATAGCGTATGATGCTCTACAACCTCCCAGGATATATTTACATGCTTTCACTGGATAATATCTTCGAGCCAGCGAAAATTGATGCCCCATTCCATAGCTGGCCTCGCCACCCTAGCCCATGAAGCCCAATGGAGCCTGCCATCCGATCGTGGATCCCATATGAAGACATCAAGCATTATTTCAATCTTGTGATGACACTCTTGTGAATTTGATGTATCATACAGAGTGGACAGGGGAGGAAAGAATCACACTATTGATCATCATTATTCATCCCCCAAATGAGAGGTAAACATTCTTCCCGTTGAGGATCCGGTCAGTAATCCTATTGACAATGGCATCGAAGTCACTTAAGCAGAGTAGCCTTGGGGAAATTGGAAAACCCAGATACTGCATGAGAAAGGACCCTCTATGCTTGTCAAGGATTTACTGAATATCAGGGGATCTAGAGATGGTGAAACCAATGGATATAAAGAAATTTCTCTTATCCTTGTTGATGACCTGCCCACTCCAAAAGCAACACTCCCACAATAACCTATTGTGACCACTGATGGACCACTGGCTGCAATTAGAGAAGATAAACATATCATCCACAAACATCATAAGATACACAGGGGGGGCCCTTCTTCAGCGATATGTTGTAATGTCTCCATTCCTAATGCCCCTGTATAGATGCCGACTAAGGACACCCTAAGAGAGAATTAAGTGTCTTGGGGATAGGGGATAACCCTGTCTTAGACCACGAGTAGCCTTGAAAAACCCATACTTTTTCCCCATAAATGTGACGGCAAACCAGTGGGAACTAAATCACATGATGATTATGTCGATGTTCCACATAGAGAAACCCATTTTTTCCAGCACCTTGTTGAGAAATCCCCACTCAAACTTGTCATAAGCTTTACCCATGTCCAACTTGATACCCATATTAGAGCCACATGACTTGAAGTATAAGTCTATAATCATCTCTCGAGCCAGTGAAATGGCCCCCTGAATTGACCACCCTTTCACGAAGCTGTGTTGTTCCAAGGACACCCACAGGGGGATATGGGAGGCCACACTTTCATTGATCAGGCTGACCAATATCATATATGGAATGTTGCAAAGGATAATAGGCTGGTAGTGGGATATGGAAGTGGGATTCATGATCTTGGGTAGGAAAAAAATGGTCGTGGCACAGGCAGCCCTGTGGAGGTAACCCCCCCCCCACCCTCAAATGAAATCATGGGCAGCAATGGTGACATCTGCTTTAACGACATCCCATGATGCTCTATAAAATAATCCCAGGAACCCGTCTGAGCCAGGGGCACTATTAACATTATGCCTCATCATGGATTCCTAAATTTCCTTTTCTTCCAGAATGGATCTCATGGAGGCATTGTGTTGTGCCGATAGATGGTGAATAATCACATCCAAATAACACCCTTCCTCCCTGGGATAACCATTGGGGAGATGAGGATTGGGACCTGTAAGGAGTTCTTCCAACGAGGCTTGGGCCATAGCACCTGCAGTGTCTCTGTCATCGATGTACCCTCCGTCATCTAGTAATATGTTTGGATTCACCATGCGCTTTCGTTCCTTGATACAAGTATGTAAGAAACCTGTATTCCTATCTTCCTCCCTAATCCATTTGATCCTCAAATCCTCCCCTACCAGACATTCTCGTTTAAGGAGAATGTTCACCAGAACACTCTGCTAGGTGGAAAGGTCGTCAAACACCCTCTTGTCCCAGTCGACCTCCAAGTTCCCCTCTAGGCTATCAATGTCCGGTAGGGTGGCCAAGATTTCATCGTCTATTGGAGATTGATATATCGACCAAATTTTAATCTTAGAATTAATACATAGTAGTTTGTTATGAATGAAATTCCATGAATGTCCTTGAGTGGGATCCCCCCAGGTGTTACTAACCAGTTCTTGGAAACTCGGGAGGTTGTCCCAGTGGTGATAATATCTAAATTTTTTGGGCCGGTACTATCCTAAGGATAAGTAAATGAGTAGGGGGAATGGTTAGATAATCCCCACAAAAGGTGGTTTACCTTGGTGTCAGACTGGAGTTGAAGTGAAACTCACTTTCAACTCCTAAAATGATATCTGTAACAAATTTCTCCAAACAAACATTACAAACATAAAAGTTAACTCTGTCATAGGAGATTGAATCTATGAGAAGTGTCAAACAAATTCTGGTTATAACCAACTAATCCCATGAAACATCAAATCTAAAATATATATTGAAGATACTACTAGTATATAACCACCTTAATCTTTTTTGGATCCACTAAGACACCCTTATCAGAATTCACATGGCCTAAAAATTTCACCTCATGAATCTAGAATTAAAATTTGAACATATTATGATACTTAAAATATTCATTCAAGATCCCATGGATGATATTAAAATGCTTAGGATGATCAAAATCCAATTTATAATATCTACGAATTTCATCCAGAAAAACAACCATAAAAAATACAAGAACTTATGGAAGATCCAATTCATCAAATCCATAAATACTACATAAGAATTACTAAGTCCAAACAACATGACCATATAATCATAATTACCATACCAAATCCTGAACACCATATTAGGAATATCTTCATATTAGACCCTTAGCTGATGGTACCCCCATATCCGATCAATATTTGAAAACTACTGGTATCCCATGAGTTGATTAAAAACGTCACCAGTCTAAGGTATGGGATGTTTGTTCTTAAATATCACTTAGTTGGGTCTATGGTTGTACAAGAAAAGTTTGAACCTCACATTTGACTTTTTTTCAAAGAGAAATACTGATTACCACGGTGAAAAAAATGATTAATAAACCACTTTACCTGAGGATCCATAAATTGAACCTTTAATTCTTTTAATTCAACAGGTTTCATATGGTATAAAGGTAAAAAATGGGTCTCATCTGCATAAGAAAGTCTATAGTAAACTTGGCATCCTAATGAGGTGAAAACAAAGAGAAATAATCTAGAAAAACTTTGGGATTCTCACTCCCCACCATAGAAAGAGGGAAAAAATATGTGGATAAATATCATCAAGAAACATCACTAAATCCTAGCATGATATCATGGTACCCAGTTTTGGCTCTAAATTCTCTGGTGCACACTACATTGTATACAAATGTCTAGCTTTATTTTTTCCTTTATCCACAACATGAGTATCACCCTATGAAATAGGATGAGATCCCAACCCTTTCCCCACATCCGATCAAAATTTAGAGACCACGGTGAAGCTAGATCAGAAATTACATCCTTGTGATCCTATCCAACATAAATTTTGAATATGACTAGATTGTCTATATGCATGAAACACCATTGATTCTACCTTAAAATCAGGTTTTATTTTCCACTTTTTTACAAACTAATAACAGACCACCTACCTCTTTGTTGGCATCTACTGTGCACTCCTACCATTACCTCAGTGTTGTTCACCCCACATCCTCTTCTATCCAAAAGGTAAACTTTTGATTACCCTTCAATTACTGATGTTCCAAAGAATCCTTTCATTCTATATAAATCTTGATCAACCATTTTTGGATTTGTATAACTTCTATTTTGGTGGGTAGGAACATAATTATCTTCATATACCAAATATCAGGCCTCAACCCCATCCCAAACCTCTATGCCTTGGGATAGTCATTCGAAACAAGCTCTATAGATATGTGAACCAACTCAGAAAATCAAGATGCATACTCCATGATAGAATAATCTCCCTAATATATAGTGATGAACTCTTGTGTCGTTTCTACTCTCAGTGTCTCAAGATAGAACAATTTATTTAAGGATTTATTGAAGGTAGTCTAGGTGAGATATTTATAAAAATTGTCTTACATAATAGATTCCCAGAACTTCCATCCTGACCCATAGAATATAAGTGGTAAAAGCAACATCGGGGTCTTCTAGAGTTTTTTGGAAGTGGAAAATGCTCTCAGTCCTATCGATCAATTATTCTAATTCCTATGATCACATGACACCAAAAAAGATTAGTGGATGCTACTTAGTGAATTCAAAATCATGGCCCTTATTTTGTTCCATTTCAACACTAGCTAATTGTCCCACGAATTGGATCATTCAATATATAAATTCCACTAAAATCTTTTCAACTGGAGGATTATTTTATGGAGCTCACTTTTTAGCTTCCTCTATAGAATTCAGGGATAGTCTCCTTGAAGGATATATATTCTATAAAACAAAGAGAACAAGAACCATCATGAAGAAAATAAAATTCCTTTATCAAAAACATAAATATTAGGGGATAAATCCTAAATTCTAAACAGAAATTATAAGGATGCTATAAAATCCTAGAATTCCAATGGAAACTTGAAATTTTTCATGAAAGTAAGCTAGCTAGGTGTCCTCACACACTACCTCTTGAGTTACAAAGATCCTACCTCCAATATATCAACAACCCCTAGATATAAGAGTGTGATACAAAAGCATTATCACATTATTTAACAATAAGAAGAGGTCTCTAAGACAAATTTTTAATAGAATAATCCAGTTCAACCCATAATATCATCCAAATTGGGTCTCCATAAGGCCTAGATCATGTTATCGATCACCACGGTCTTGAGAAAATCAATAGGGTATCATAAAAAGAAACATGGGAAGGATTTTACCCTCAACAGACCTATGATAAGACTTAAATAATCAAATTATCAAAATAAATATCTAAAAAATACATCATATTACAAAACTACTAAACCACAAATATAACTTCCAATAATAGGGTAATAAGTTATAGTTAAAAAAATGATATATCATCTACATGGAAACAGAAGTAACCCATGGGTCCATCTCCTTGTTACAATATTTCTACACCATCCCAACCCACAAGAATCCAACATGATACAAGAGATCCATCCTTTTTATAATTCTCTTCCCATTACCTGCATCTTATGATATCCTATAAAACCAAGACTATAAACATTCAATGGAAAAGTATTTCAGGATAATTATAGATTAATATAATATCACCATAGAATATATAAAATGTCATTCCGTATTGATTGATTAGTTTTTGTATAAAATTGATTTCTAAAATATTTCACAAAGAAATCACTTTCCTATTTCAAATCATCTATTGGATTCCTTTTCAAAATATTTTCATATTCAAATAAATAAAGAAATATACAATAACAGATATCCATGGGGAAAAAGAAAATGAATAAAATATGTTTCAAGCAACAATATCTATATAATTTGGGAAAATAATCAAACCAAATAAACATTCATGTAATGTATCTATTTCCGACGCTTTCACTGGGGCGCATGCATCCGTCCGTTCGTAGAGGAGGACGCACTGCACTGTTTCCCCACATTCCCGCTTTCCAAAGGCGGGCAACATTCTCTCCTTATTCAGGGACGTTACCTCCTTGATTGAAACGGGATGATGGGATGTCAGTTCTTCCTTCTGTGGATTCATCCTCAGAACACGTCACCTAGTCAGGGTCTCCCTCATAGATTTAATACGTTGTTCGTGAAACTCTTCCCAGTGCCATGTTTCCATGGATGCCGATTAATTACACTGCTTCTATCGGGACATTCCAAAGGGTCCGGTCAGGGCAGCAACCTTCAGTCGCGGGATTAGTCACGTTGAGACATCAGTAGCATGTCTGGATGCTGGGGAACCGACATGTCTGTCTATTATCCCTTGTCATAGGGCTTCTCGAGGGTGTGGAAGCCTAAGGCATCCCACATCGAGTGCAGTGAATTATATTCCATAGACACATATTTGAGGTTTTCCTCAGCTTCCTATGTTTAACACAGGGTATGCCGCGAGTTTAACGTCCAGCAGAGACGGATCAAGCCGATCAGAGCATTAGCTAGAATAGATCGGATTGAGGTATTTCCCTTGAAGGGGTGACGATACCGGGACCAGCTCATGGATGGCTGTGAAGAGGAGTGTACCGACATGGTCTCACCGGGATATGACGGTCCGGGAAAGAATCAAGGTCGATGATGGATGGATGAATGAAGTGGAGGGGGGAATGAAATGGGACCATCGCAGGGGCGACAACGAAGTTGGGCTTGAGCCTTGAAGAGGCCTCCTACGTATCCTTATGGTAGGTAATCAAAGTCCATGTAGTTTGGGAAGGTGCTGGTGAACCGGTAAGAGGGTGGAACTTGCTCTGATGGGAATCATCAGTGAACCGACGTGAATGGGGAGGACCAGGAGGGTCCTAGTGGTGGTGGGATTGGACCACGTGGAGGCTTCTTATGTACCATGTCGTGACATGGATCAATGACCACGTAGTTCAGAGGGGCTTCGTCGGTGAACCGACGTGAAGGTGGACCCTGGTCTGATGGGTGGTGGGATTGAACCTCTGTAAGGCTTCCTACGTACCATGCCTTGACATGGATCAAAGTCCTTGTAGTTCAGATGGGGGAATTCGTTAGCAAACTGACGTGAAGGTGGACCTTGGTCCAATGAGATATGGTTTGAACCTCGGGGAGGATTCCTACGTACCATGACATGACATGGATCAAAGACCTTGTCGTTCAGATGATGGAATTCATCAGCGAACCGATGTGAAGGTGGTCCTTGGTCAAATGAGAGATGGTCTTGAACCTCAGGGAGGCTTCCTATGTACCATGCCTTGACATGGATCAAAGTCCCCATAGTTCAGATGATGGAATTCGTCAGCAAACCGACATGAAGGTGGACCTTGGTTCAATGAGAGATGGGATTGAAACTCGGGGAGGCTTCCAACGTACCATGCCTTGACATGGATCAAATTCCTCATAGTTCGGATGATGGAATTCGTCAGCGAACCGACGTGAAGGTGGACCTTATTCCAATGAGAGATGGGCTTGAACATCGGGGAGGCTTCCTACGTACCATGACTTGAAATAGATCAAGGACCTCATAGTTCAAAGGGTTTCATTGGTGAACCAATGTGAAAGTAGACCCAGGGGTCCACTAGTGGTGGGCTTGAACCTCGTGAAGGCTTCCTACGTACCATGCCTTGACATGGATCAAAGTCCTCACAGTTCGGGTGGTGGGTGTCGACGAACCGACGTGACGAAGGAGGGACCTCGGTCCAAAGAGGGATGGGCTTGAACTTCAGGGAGGCTTCCTACGTACCATGCCTTCACATGGATCAAAGTCCTCACAGTTCAGGTGGTGACAACGGCATGTCTTCTGACTAGAATACAGTTTAACGTCATGTTGGACAAAGGTAGAACTCAACGTGAATTGTATGACAGGTGGGCTTGAACCTCGTGGAGGATTCCTACGTACCATGGCTTGACATGGATCAAAGGCCTCATAGTTCAAATGGGTGTGCAGTTTAATGTCATGCGGGACAAGGGAATACAGTTTAACTTCATGCTTGACGAGGGCATGTAGTTTAATGTCATGCTGGACGAGGGTATGCAGTTTAATGTCATGCTGGACGAGGTATTGTCATGGTCAATACCAACTCTAAGCCCACGTGAGTCATGCGCAGTGTGAGAAACAAGAGACAGCAAGGACCAGACGATCACGCCGCGAAGGGTGCATCCGTGAGAATCGAAGAGGGGCTTACGCGTTAGGCGGCCCATTAGTGTTGGGACTTACTCCAGGATAGAGGCCCGAAGTGCGGCAAAGCACAACGAATGAGGGATTTGGGACTAATTATGGGTGGTGCCTCGTTCCCTGTCACGCCCTCCACTGACCTTGGTAGTGGGGAAGTATGGAGATGCAGGGGTGCAGCCATCCGTTGGGGAACTAGGGTCTCCCTTCTCTTGTGAACATACACCGCTCCGATAAGGAGGATATCATCCCTTGTGGGGGGAGTGATTCCCTCCCTGTGGAGACGTGTGGTGTAAAGAATGTTCGAGCTGGGGGACCCTTCGTGTGAGGCACGAGGTAGGGACACAGTTTAACGTCATTTGTTGAGGACGTGGTGCTTGGAAGTTTAACGTCCTACAGCTCAGACGAGGCAGGTTCAGTCCACACCCTTAGGACTTACATAACTGGTACCCTTTTATCCTTTGGGGAGGGACTAGTAAGGCTGTGGTCAGGGGGGGTTGTGGAGCGAACCATCGAGGGGTCTACGTTAGCGTGGCTATGCGAAGAAGCAATAGCCGTTAGCATGCCTATGTGAAGAAGCAATAGGCGAAGCAACACTACGAGTGGTATTGTCCATGGGACTTTGTAATCACATCGTGCATACCTGGAAGGTTTCACAGGAATCGGAATTGCCAAGCAGAGGAGTGTGCATCACCATGTGGGGTGCCTTGGAATTAGCATGGGGAAAAGGTGTGAGTGGAGGGTGCTTCACAAAGTAGAACAGTATTCGCGGAGAACTGCCTCGCGAAAAAGAGGTGCCTCACGAAGCAGGGTGCTGTGAAGCAGTGTGCTTCGCGATGTGTAGCGATCCTACCTTAGAATAGGGATCACTAGTATAGGTTGGGTGTTTTTCAAAGCATAAACACACTGCGGATGCCCGGGTTCCCATGGGAATCCCCCTCCTTTGCGAATTCCCTTGAGCATCATGAAGGGTATCCCACTCGGAAGAGGGGCTCAAAACGAGACAAAGCGAAGGCGTCACATGAAGTAGAAGTACCTCACGAAGCTCATGATTCCCGGGGCAAAGGGTGCTTCGCGATTCAGGAGAGGAGAAGCCGAAAGGTCGGATTGTCCTTCCCTGGGACTCAGGGGGAGCCCATTATTTATAAGCAAGGGGCGCCGCGAAGCAGAACTCGCGCGCTGCCTCAGGTTCTTCGCGGTGAGCTCGCGAATGTTAAATTAGTTCATGGAGAGGTACCACCTCTAGAGCTTCTAGGCAGGCTCACGAATTTCAAATTCATTCATGGAGAGGTACCGCTTCTGGATCTTCACTGCGGGCTTGCGAACGTCAAATTAGTTCGTGGAGAGGTACCGCCTCTGGAGCATCGCGAGACCGCGATGCTCGGGGTGCTTCGCGTCGGGGCTTCGCGAGGCAGCGTTCCGACCTTCTTTTTTGTCCCTTCCATTCGTGTAATAATTTGGCACCAACAAATTCCCCCCCTCAAACTTGGAACCGTGGAGGGTGAAGTGTCGAAGTATGAGGGAAAATCACCAAAATTTTCGGCATTTTGCGATGCGACTTTGCGAAGGGGACCCGCGGTGCTGACTGGGGCCACGGATCTGGATGCGTCACGATGCTCCGTGCAGGCGGGGAACGCCGCGATGCTCCAGGGTCTCCACCTATAAATAGGGGGTCGACCACTTTTGTCTTCACACAATTTTATTGATTTTTTTTGCTCTCGATTTCGCAATGCTCTGCGTACTCCGCGCCTGCTCTCGGCGAATCGAGCTTTGCGGCGAACCGCAAGTCTCCGACTTCGTGACCACGCCAAGTGAACTCCTTCTTGCCGACTAAGGTCAGACTCCATGGCTTGGTCTGGCGACCGGTCTTCGTGATCCGGCTTCGCGATCCGTTCTGAAAAAGATTCTTTTCTGAGTGTCAGAACTGAAATGGCCCATCGAGAAGCTATAGTAGGGGTGCTTGATGATGTCGTCCATCGGGATGAGATGGACAACTGTCCAGGCCTTGGGGAGATGGTCCGAAGCCACTCGGACCATGCATCATTGACATATCTACTATCGGAGGGTCAGAAGAATTATCCGCAATGTAAGATGCTGCCATTGTACAGTTTCGGGTTGAGGGAAGACATCTTCATCCCTGAGGCGAGTAGGGACGAACCAGTTTGCTGGTTTAGGAGCATGCCATGTCAGCACCAATGGTTTAGGGATGCCGATGGTCATGCACAGGAGGAATTCACACCCATTACCGCTGACTGTATCTACAACCACGTGAACAATATTGATGGGAAGCCACTGCAACCGGAGAGGTCCCCTCCTCTTTATCGTACCATGTTGAAGGAAACTTTGCAGGATTCGAAGAAATGATGGTCTGATGAGTGGGACCTGCGCCAGGGCAGCAACTTTACTGATGACTAGGCCTGGGCCGACTGGGTAGGCACCTCATGTGAGGATATTGGGGTCGAGCTGAGGAGAATGGGGTTATATGAGGTGGAATGGGCCTCCCAATTCCACATTTACCAACCGAAACAACTAATGCCGGAATTATTGAGCAGATGGTCGTCTAGGACCAATACCTTTCACCTGCACCACAGGGAGGTGGGCATCAGCCTGTGGGATGTCCACCATATTTCTAGGGTTCCAATCTTGGGGGCCATGTATGGTGAGTTCCTCCCCTTCATGATCGCGTGGGAGGATACAGAGAAAATTCTGTGACTGGCATCAGTGCTGATGGCACTCCTCCCCGGAGCGGACAAGGAGGTAGTGAGGGATGTCCACTTTAAGAGATGGTTCAAGTGGTTCCTAAATTTCCTAGAGAATCGAGAGTTCCCTCTGAGGCCTCGAACTGGTCCAAGGGTTTCCCAATGGGGTAAGGGGCACTTGTATTCGCGGGACTTGGAGGAAAGCCAGTGGAAGACTTGGGGTTTCAGTGTCAACACTTAGCAATAGCCGATAGTCAGGCTGGCGGCGTTCATTGCGGCTCTCATATGTGGTTGGATCCTACCGGTGAGGGATACAAGCATGGGGGTGCCACACAACTCGTTTATTATGGCGTCCATGTTGGCTATGGGCAGCGGGTCAATCTGGGGATTCCAATGCTTTCCAAGCTGTACGAAATGCTGCGGCACATTAGTGAGGGCAAGAAGCTACCAAGGATATGCGGGCCCTTCCACCTCCTGTATGGGTGGATCATAGTGCACATCAGGGGGATCTATGAGTATCCAAACCCTATCTTGTCGTTGGGATCAAACTTTCGCCCCTCCATCCTAAATGTGGTCAGGAGCTTCCCGTTCAAACTAGTTGTGCCGATGGTGCTGAATCGGGTGTGGTTGGCGGATGAGTTTAATTTTCACCCCTTCCCATTGCTGACGTGGATACTTTCTGACGATGGTCGGCGAACAGAAGAACATCAGGCTTACCTCATGGACTTTCTAGGTAGAGTTTTGGTTGCACGAGTAGATCGTGAGCCACTCTGTGAACCGTACACCCCACATCAGTTTGTGAGGTAGTTCTGGTGCCTCCAGCGGCTGACCGCACAGGTCTACTGGGAGGTGCGTCACGAGGAGCACCTGTGTGTGATGAGGCAGCTATGGATCATGTTCACACGGGAACATGGGAAGATGTGAATTTCATTGCCTCCATCCACCGCTTCTTTTGGATTGGTGAGGGAGTATTCCATTAGGTGGGAAGCTACTTACCCAGGGGAGATGCTGAAGCAGCCAACTATTCGGGTTGGTGACTGCGGGCCTCCTCTATCTCGAGGTCGGGGTCGGAGGGTAGTTAGGGCCTCTCACGATAGCAGGGCTTCCATGGTGTTGAGACCCGTACTGGCCGAGGGTGTGGCAGCTGCGGCGGATCTGGTGATTCTAGAAGATCAGGGCCATCCGGAGGGGCATCCACTGAGGGGATTTCGTAGGATATCCACTCAGGCTCCGGGGAAGCGGCTCCATCATATCGACATAGAATAGGATGCCATCATCCCCAAATCCTGGGAAATTTGGGATGTCAACCGGATATTCCTCAGCCCACCCGAGATATGGCCCCACCTGAATCGCCTCAGGATGGAATTACTAGGCATAGGCCCAATCCGGGCTGGTTTCATGGCGTCTCCAGCGGAGGCAGAGCAATACTTGGACGAGTTGGAGTATTACGTTCACTCCAGTGGTGTCCCATTCCCAATGACAGACCGGGTGAGGGTACTGCTGAATCGAACGGTCCCCCCACAGTTGTCAGCATCCGATCTTAGGGAGTGTTTCCCCCTGCTGGAAGAAACAGAGGACTACTCTTGGGAGGATGAGGCTGGAGGAGGGAGCCCATTAGATGAGGGAGAGGTCGGAAATCAAGGCTTTGATTTCGACGATTTCGTAGAGGCTCTCGAGGTAGAATTCTAAACATCTTTCCTTATGGTCCGTTCTTGGGCCACTATGAACTTGTTCTCACCCCTCGGTGGGTGATGATGCGGGACCTTCAGAACCAGTGCCTATGGCTGCGTCCAGTTCCGCGTCTGGTGGGACCAGAGCACTCGAGGTGGCTCCTCCGGAATCTCCAGACCTTCCAACAGTATACGGAGGGCCTCGCCTCGGGGTACCGTCAGTACCGGCTCAGGAGCAGAACCAGGGGGTCGATCTCCATAAGTTTCCTCTACCAGTTTCCTTGTCATCATATGTAGACTATTCCAACTAACGTTTATGTCCCTCTCTGTCGTACAGTTCTTCGACTGGCATGGGATTCTATGGAATTACTAGTTGGGATGTCTGGGGGCGTCCCTCCTAGGGGCATGCCGGTGATGGTGGCGATAGTACCCCCATCTCCTCAAGCTGCATCACACATCATCACCGGCGGGACCACCAGTAGGGTCGTGCCTGAGGTCATTGAGGTGGACTCCGATGAAGAGGATCAGTCGGCCGGTCCTACTCCTGTCGCTCCTACTTTGGCGCCAGATATCATGCCAGATTCAACGCCAGATGCAGATACCACCGAGGAATTGCTGCAGGCGTATCCTGCGTATGAGCCTACCAATCGCGCAAATTGGGACGAAACGGCCTCCGACAAGGAAGACAACAACATAGTCCACCGCCGGTCATGGAAGCTAATCATGCGCTTCATCAAGGAAACCCCCCAGGCGCTATGGCTAGCCGAAATGGACAGAATCTGCTCACGGTTGCGCAAACTGTGCGCTGGGGGAGTGGATTCCCAACGTCCTCACGCACTCATCCGATATCTTATGGTTGAGATGATCCGGGAGCATGATCGTGGGCTCAACGTGGGCTGGAAGCGAAGGAAGGAGACAAAAATCAAGAAGCTCCAGGAGGCTGAACGTGAGGTCCAAGAGCTGCAGACCCAGGAGGATGAGAACTCAGCCTCTCTTAATGCGCAATCTGAGTTGATATCCCGGTTGAAGGCCCAGCTAGAAGAGGCAGAGGAGATTATGAGGCAGGCTTCTGAAAAGATGGTTGTCATTTAGGCTGAGGTAGAGAGGGCTAGAGCCAAGGCTGAAGAACTGTGACCCACCGCTATTGAGGAGGAGTGGGAGCTGAGTCAGCGGCAGCAAGCCTTGGATGCCACAAGACAACGGGTGGCAGAGCTGCAACGCTCTTTTGACGGGGTCAACCCATCCATGGGGGGAGTCGACCCCTGGGTATTGTAACAAACCAAAAACCTTTTATTGGTACTTTCATTCTTCAATTTCTTCTTTCATTGTTTTGAATTCCATAGAGTGCACGATTTACACTATTTGAATCGCCTCATTACATCCCTACAATGTTTGCGGGACGTTCAACGATAATTCCCCAAGCCCACGTGGGTCGAGCCTGATGTGAGAAACAGGAGATAGTGGCCTTCTTGTCCCACCTATCATAGGAGTGGAGACCATGCTCCGGGCATATGGGATTTGGATTACCAGTCCGAATTTCCGAAAGATGGGAGAGGCCTGAACAGAGAATGAACTTTTCAGAACATCCGAATTACCGTTTCTTCAGCGTGCCTTCATGCACAAACAGTGCAACACCAGGGATAGTGGAATCAGTCTGAACAGACGGAAACAGGGAGCATGAATTACGATGCCCAAGATTCGAAGAACTGTGGGGATGGCATGACAATAAAGGACAACTGTTAACCATGGAGGAGAAGCGGTATCCTTACTGCGTTAGCCTGTAATGTTGACAAAAATGAGGGTCAACTGTTTACCATGTTCGAAACATGGGACCATGTCACAAATATTGTCGGTCAATATTTCGGGACAATGACCCAGGACAGTTGGCGGACCATAGATCAAACATCCATACTATTAGGGGGTCCTTCCAAACATGACCAGTCTTCCGGAACGTTGGCCAAGGATGGTAGGTGAGCAAATGCGGCATGAGACCAGGCCGTTAGGGGGTCCCGTAAGACAAGAAGGGGGATGAGTGTCTGAATAAGGGGCACACAAAACATGGAATATGGAGTGATGGTTTGTCCGAACAAAATCCAACACTTAGGTAGTTACACCACCTTGGTGCCAGTATGCCAGATGGGTGCGTTGGCTTGGTCATGGATCCTTCCTTCTCTGGGACAGGGCCTCTCTGGCGAGTGGTCCGACCAGGGGGCCAGAAAGGGGATGGATGGGATTAATGATTTCTATGTGCTGGACCCTAGAAAAAACATCAGGGTGTCTCTACGTATCCCATGAGGATATGAATAAAGCCATATGTAGTTCTGGAAGTGTAGTTTAACTTCATGCGGGATGATGAGAAGCCTGGCCATGTTGGTACACATACCGCCAAAACTACTAAGCCCACGTGAGTCATGCTCGGTGTGGGAAACAAGAACTAGTGGTGGGACTTTCCCGACACAGAAAAGGGCAGGTTAGGGAAAAGGGACTCTCGGTGAATACTAGCCCAATGACACTAACATGATCATGTAGTGCACCTAGATGTGTGAAGAGAAAGAGTCGAATATGCTGGAATTCCACGTGAACATGAGGAAGTGGAAATGTGTGAATCGTGTCACTCGAGAGTTGGATCACAATGACAGTGGCGTGACGATAGAGGATAACTGTTAACCATGGCGGAAACGCAGCGTCCATATCTCGTTAGCCTAGAATGGGGACAAACAAATGAGGGTTGACTGCTGACCATGTTCGAAACACGGGACCATGTCACAAATGTTGTCAGAGATCCGTAGGTACGTTGGCCTGAAACGATTGGAGGGCCCTTAGGTCCAGAATTCATGGAGCGCCCTTAAGCCTAGTATCAATGTTGTCCTAGGGTCCTTTTGGATGTGGAAGGAGATGAGGATCCAAATAGCGAGCTCACGAAGCTTGGTCATGGGACGAGGGGAACGTCGATATGAAAATCCCACACTTCGGGCTCTTTGTCAAAACACATCTGAATATGACAAGGATATGTATTAGATAGTGGGAGCAGAGTCCTTTCCCATAGGGAGATCTTAGTTTAGGGTCATAGAATTCAGATCATGGATGGGAGGAAACATACGAGGCACATGGTGGAGTAACTCAAACAGCTGGAGTTAATGGGAATAAGGGGTGTGTACAGTGCGGTGAACAACATGACATGAATGTGAACATAATCCCATATCAAACCCCACGTTCTCCTTGGGAGTGGTTTTTTTGTCAAGGGACCGAAAGCGAAAGTTAGGCTGGGCCCGCGGGGAAGTGCCTGGGTGCTCCTACGTATCTCATAAGGATGAGAATAAAGCCTCACGTAGTTCTTGATGGATCTTAGACCATAAATGGATAAAGGGAGCAAGGGAAACATGGTAACAAAACCTGATGTGAATGAGGACCTAATCCCTACTTACCATGCGTTCTCCGGGGAAATGCTTGAGTCGAGGGACCGAACACAAAGGTTAGGCTGGTCCCGCGGGGAAGTTCCTAGGTGCTCCTACGTATCTCATGCGGATGATAATCAAGCTATACGTAGTCCTGAAAGGTGACATGGTAAGATACCAGTGCCAGGGGATAAGGGGAGCACGGGTGTGGCCCTTCCACTAAAAGAAGCGGAATTTGATAAATCTTGTTTGTTCTTTATGGTGAGTGGTTTTTTTATGAAGTAATGGGCCTAGGGTAGCAGGCCCTGGTGTCACGAAAAGAATCAAGCCGTGATAGGAATTGAAAAATGGCATGGCACATGACCAATACCCAAGGTGATGTCCTCTATAACGGGGTCATCACAATGCAGTGCCGTTTTTCATCGTGCAGCCAAGACGATAATGTCACAGTTTAGGGTCGTGTGATAGGACCAAGCATGCATTTAATCGTCATGTAGTGCGGACGTAGCAGAGGTGATGCTAGATGGGGAATGTGAACAGTGTTATAAAACACAATTAATGGAGACATGATCCCACATCACAGTGTACGCCACTCGTAGAGGGAGGCCTTAGGCCGAGGAGCCTATAAAGAGGTAAAATGTGAAACAGGGGGGAGAGACCAGCTCCCTAAATGGGCTGGACTCGAAGACAAGGCGTCTGGGCGGTCCTACGTATCCCATGAGTATGGAAATCAAGCTGAACATAGTTCTAGATGGATCTTAGTTTATGGTCTTAGAGCTCAGACCATGAATGGTAACAAATTCCCAAGTTAGCGCAGACGTCAACCCGATCCCTAAGCCCACGTGAGTTAAACTCGGTGTGGGAAAAGGGGGGGGGTATCCTTATCTCAATACTTGGGGCGCCCATCAAAGGGGACTTGGTAGAGAGCCCTGAAGGAAACCTTTGACGTGGCTTGTTTCCCCAACATGCAGACGTGCACGGAGGAAAAGTACCAAGAGTTCTGAGACACTACTTGGACATGATGAAGTGATGAAGGGTGTGAATTGTGTACCCGACATTTTGAGCATAATGGGATGACATGGCGAGAGAGAAAAACTGTTAACCATGGTGGAAAAATATCATCCATATCACATTAGCCTGAGGTGGGAACAACAAAAGAGCATTGACCACTGACCATATTCGCAACATGGGATTTTATCGATTTGTTGTCCGAAACCCTCGGGGGCGTTGGACCGTAACGGTAGGAGAGCCCTTGGGTGTAGTATCCAGGCCATTCTTGGGGGTCTTTCTAGGTATAAAAGATGATGGTAGCCCTGATGCAGGGATAAACAAAGCCTAGAAAGCAGGTGCGGATGTGTCTGAGTAAAGTTTGGAATTCCAGGTAATAGAATAGAGTCCCCTTGGGCACATTGGTGAACTGCCGAAAAGGGGTCGACGAAGCAGCTCAGGAGGGAGAGGTACATGGTGTGGTCTTTACGAGACCGACGTGAATGAGGACATAATCCCAGACCACACCATATAATCCTCTCATGGAGGAAGGGTAGACAAAGGGGCCAAGATGGGATGAAGATTCTCGAGAGATGGGGCTAGACCCGAATCCTAGACGTTCAGGTGGTCCTACGTATCCCATGAGGATGGGAATCAATCCACACTTAGTTCTCTAGATGTATTTTAACGTCATACAGGATGAGGGGGGGGGAGTAATATACCCCCAAACAAGGGAGGTGTACGGTACGACGAATAAACCAACGTGAATGAGAAAATAATCTCACACCACACCATACAATCCTATAAGAGAGGACCTAGGCCGGGGCCCGAAAAGGCTAAGGGGCATGATGGTTAGGCATTGGTCAGGAAGGACTGTCCTCCTTGCAGATTAACGTCTTGCAGTGAGGATGAGGGCCGGGGACCCGAGGAGGCCAAGGGGCATGAGGCTAGGCCCTGTAAGGGAAGCACACGACATGGTACATGATCCCTACATAAAAGAGGAAATAGTCCCACACCACATCGTACACCCCAGGTAAGAGGTTGGGAAGAGGGGAACGAGAATCCCAAGGGGCCTAAGTTCAGGCATCAGTCAAGAAGGCCTAACTGGTTTGCAGTTTAACATCTTACATGAAGATGGGGAAAGAGATAACTATATCTAATTCGGGGGTGCATACAACATGGAAAGTAACCCAACGTGAATGAGGACATAATCCTACACCATGCCGTACATTCCTTATAGGGGGAGTCGGGGCCATAGGCCCAAACTCCAACACCACTCGGAGGGAAGTTTGTCACATCAGGATAGGGTAGAACGAATCACTGCACTCGATGTTTGGGACATCTCAGGGTGGATCCGAAGATCCAGGACACTGTTGATCATGTTCAAAACATAGCGTTCCTATGGTGATTTGATATGGGAGCAACAAATGAGCATCGACCATTGACCAAATTCACAAAGAGGGATGTATATCGGCTTGTTGCTTGAAAACCCTTGGGGGCATTGGCCGGTATCGGTAGGAGAGCCCTTGGGCATAGTATCCAGCCCATTCTTGGGGTCCCTCAGGGTGTGTAAAAATTATGGAGTCCCAGTCAAGGAGTGGGTGAAGAATAGATGTATCCATCCATGAAAGAGGAAAATACCTCCTGGGGGGATGTGCAGCCGGGTTGAGGCTTGCTCGATGTGAGTTGGGGAAAATGTGTGCGCCCTGCCATATATCTTGACCAGAGGGGATGATTTTGGCTTTTGGGCTGGGCCAACGGACGAAATGCATGAGCGTTCCTATGTATACCATTAGGATGGGAATCAAGCGATACATAGTTCTTGAAGGCCATGCAGTTTAGCGTCATGTGGTGAGGACATGGGAGGATAGAAGAATGGGAGTGGGCACATGGTGCAACCCTTAAAATCCTTGTATGAGCGGGGTTGTATGAGCGGGGCTAAGAAAGTCTACTCCTCGCTACACAAGGATCCTCCAAGGAAACTATTCCCAAGGGGGGGAAGTGGAAGAGAAAAGATTGGGCCTGGGCTCAAGACGAGGCGTCTGAGCGTTCCTACGTATCCCATTAAGATGGGAATCAAGGCATAAGTATTTCTTGATGCACAGTTTAGCATTGTTCTGGATGAGAAATGTGTCCCAACTGGGTATATGTACGGTATGGCGGGTAACCCGACGTGGATGAGGATGTAATCCCACACCACACCGTACAATACCATTAGAGAGCCAGAGTCGACGCAGGCCAAGGGGCCAGAGGTTGAGCCTCGGTTAGGAAGGCCTGAATGGCTTGCAGTTTAACATCTTACAATAAGGATGGGGGCTGGGGGCCCGAGGAGGCCAAGGGGCCTGAGGCTGGGCCTCGGTCAGGAAGGCCTGACTGGCTTGCAGTTTAATGTCTTACAGTAAGTACGGGGGCCGAGGGCCTGAGGAGGCCATGGGGCCTGAGGATGAGCCTCGGTCTGGAAGGCCTGACTGGATTGCAGTTTAACGTCTTACAGTAAGGACGGGGGTCGGGGGCCCGAGGAGGCCAAGGGCCCTGAGGATGAGCCTCAGTCAGGAAAGCATGATTTTCTTGCAGTTTAACGTCTTACAGTAAGGACAGGGGTTGGGGGACCGAGGAGGCCAAGGGGCCTGAGGATGAGCCTCGGTCAGGGAGACCTGACTGGCTTGCAGTTTAACATCTTACAGTAAGGACGGGGGGAGATCTTAGTTTAAGGTCATAGAGCTCGGACCGTTTTACAGTTTATCGTTATGCAGGACGAAGATGCTGTTTATGGTCTTGCAGGACCCTTTTTCCCTAGGAAAATTATCGCATGAGGAACTTGGCGTTGTTGGGAGGGGTTATGTGCTCTCCATCTGTGTTCACCAAGGAGTATTCTCCTTTGGGGTAAACCGTATGGATGATACAAGGCCCTTCCCATTTGGGTTATAACATGGGCGGTTTCCTACTGAGAATCATTGGTGCCTGAAGGGCCAGTACTAGGTTGCCCTATAGAAAAGAACGGAGACGAACCTTCTTGTTGAAGTCCCTCACTATCTTATCCTGATGCCTTTCCAGATTGTGTAGGGCACGAAGCTGGTTCTCGTCCAGTGCTTCTAATTCAGCTAGATGGATTTTGGCTACCTCATCTGATGTCTGGTGATCATAGACTATAGTGCGTAACGATGGAAGCTGGATCTCAATGGGTAGGATGGCCTCAGCTCCATACACCAAGGAATATGGGGTCACCTGGGTAGAGTTGTGAGTCGACGTCCGATAATCCCAGAGGGCGTTGGGGAGCTTGTCTAGCCAACTTTTCCTGTTCTGACCAACCGTCTTCTGCAGAAAGTTAGAGAGGGGTTTGTTGAACGCCTCGATATAACTATTTTCCTATGTGTGGTAGCGGGAGGTATGGTTCGAACAGATGTCGTAATTGGCATAAAATTTCATCAGTTCAGCTGCTCGGATGTTGGTGCCGTTATCGGTGAGGACGGCGTGAGGGACTCCAAACTGGTGGATAATATTAGAGCTCAAAAAGTTGATGATGGAACGGGGATTGACCTCTTTGAGTGGAACTGCCTCTGCCCACTTGGAGAAGAAATCTGTAGAAGTCAGGATGAACCTACACAGGCGGGCTGTTGCCGGTGGATACGGTCCCACTACATCAAGTCCGCATACCGCAAATGGCCAAGAGTACTTGGTGGGATGGAGGGGCTCCGGAGGCCGATGCAGGAAGTAGGCATGAACTTGGCATGCGTGTAATCTCATGGAATAACCAATATAATCATGGATTATAGAGGGCCAGAAGTACCCCAACCTCCGGATTTGATGGGATAGCTTCGGCCCAGCTTGATGGGTGCCATAGGAACCGACATGAACCTCTTGCATTACATGAGGAATATATACTCCTTGAATGTAACAGAGGAGCATGCCATCTATGATCTTCTTATAATGGATCTATTCAACATTGGGGCTGCTCTGGAGGGTAAATTGCAGCGCGTGGCATCGGATTCACTCGCGCTCGGCCCGGTCGTCCGGGAGGCGACCATTTTGGAGATACTCGACATAAGGTGCCCTCCAGTCGAGAGTGTCTTCAACCACTGTGTCTGACGAACCCGGGACCCCTGACGTAGAGGGTCCGGCAGTGAGATGACTTACCTGCAGGCCATCATTGTCCTCTTGGGTGACGGGGGCAATAACTCTCCAGTGTGCCACATGTATGACCAAATCATCTTGCTCGGGTTCTGCGAGTGACGCGGCTAAGCCAGCGAAGCTGTCTGCTTGACCGTTCTGTGACCATGGGACATGGGTAATCTGTAGTCGAGAAGAGAACCGGGCCATTAGGCGGAGGGTGTACTCTAGAAATGGTACAAGCTCCGGCTTCCTGACGACGTAGTCGCCATTAACCTATTTGATTACCAGCTCTAAATCTCCTTTCACAAGTAGATGGGGGCACATTGCTCTCAAGGGCCAACTCGAGGCCGGTGATGAGAACCTGGTACTCTGACTCGTTGTTCGTATAGCCTTCTGACAACAAGAACATGTATGGAAGGATGTCTTGTGCTTGGGTAATGAAGACAATACCCAGGCCCACTCTATTGAGCTTAGGATTGTTGAGCCTCCTACCGGTGGGGCTGCGGGAGGCACCGTCGAACTGAATTTTCCAACATGGGATGACATGATCGACTGAGAGGATCATCTCATCAGAAAAATCCAGGTCCAGGGATTGATCCACAGAGGTTGGATGGGCAGATAAAAAGTCTACCAATGCCTACACCTTAATGGACTTCTGAGGTATGAACCTGATATCAAACTACTGGAGAATCACAGCCTACTGTGCTAGTCAGCCAGTTAGCATGGGGTGGTTCAGGATGTACTTCAGTGGGTCTACCCGGGAGACCAATTGCACCTCATGGTGCTGCAGTAAATGTCACAACTTCTGTACGGTGAAGATGAGCGCATGTCAACTCTTTTCGATAGGGGAGTATCTGACCTCCGTATCGAGAAGTTTGTGGCTGAGATAGTAGAGACTATTCTCAGTACCCTCGTTATTCATCTTGGTGAGCAGTGCACTGAGGGATCTTTCCAAGGCGGTCACGTAAAGGACCAGCTACCTTCCGGAGACGGGTGGCATCAAAACCAGAGGTTGGAGCAGATACTTCTTGATTTCCTCGAAGGCGGTCCGACACTACTCATCCCATTCGTAGGCAGTTCCCTTCTTCATGAGCCTAGAAGAGGGATTACACTTTCTGGACAGATTCGCGATGAATCGACATATATAGGATAAGTGGCCTTGGAGGCCTCGAAGTCCCTAAATGTTTCTTGGGGGAGGAATTTGGCTGATGGCCTTGATCTTCTCTCGGTCGATCTCAATGACTCGGTATCTAACAACAAAGCCCAAAAACTTCCCAGAGGTGACCCCAAAGGCACACTTCAATGGGTTCATCTTCAGGTGACGGCAACGGAGGAAACTGAACACCTTTTATGGTATTTGAGATGGTCCTGGCGCTGACATGATTTGACCACTAGGTCATCTACGTAGCATTCCACCAGCGTCCCGAGAATCGGCTTGAATATGAGGTGCATGGCCCACTAATAAGTGGAACCTGCATTATTCAAGCCGAATGGCATAACCTGGAAGCAAAAGGTACCTTGGGGAGCCCTGAAGGCAGTGGACTGCTCGTCCTCAGGGGCCATCCGGATCTGGTTGTACCCGGAATACCCATCCATGAAAGGGATAGATTGGGACCCAGCCATGGCATCAATCAATAAATCCATAACCGGGAGTGGGAATTCATCCTTTGGGCAGTGGTGATTAAGGTCGTGGAAGTCGATGCAGACTCTGATATGCCCATTCTTCATACTGACTGGCACAATGTTGGCAAGCCCCTTGGGGTACTGGACTTCCTTAAGGATGTTGGCTTTGATAAGCTTATCAACTTCGGCCTCAACCATTGCACCATGAGAAGGGTGCATCTTCTTGGGAGGCTTCTTAAACCCATGACGGTTTGCTGGGAGGCCAAGACAGTGAACAACTACCTGGGAGTATAGTCCTTTCATCTCATTTTAACTCCAGGCAAACACGTCACGGTGTTGTTTGAGGAAGTATATGTACTGCTGCCGCTCCTCGGGGGACATGGCTATGCTGATCAATGTGGGTTTCAGATCTGCCTCACTACCAAGGTTCACCTATACCAGTTCATCAACCATGGTAGAGACGCCTTCCTCAAAGGCGGGGGGAGCATCCTCCAGGTCATCCTCTCCACCCGTGGGGGGATTTCCCGTGACGGGAGACACTTCTGGGCTATCAAAACCTGAGGGGAAGCTAGTGCCGGATTGGGAAGCAGTGGTCATCATATCAGGAGACTCACTCACCATTGAGACCATAGCAATGAAGGCAGTTGACACTATCCCATCTGGCCTTCGGCCTAAGGGGACACGTTTGATGATATCAAAGTAGTGGTGATGTGTTGGCCTGAGTCAGTTGATTCCAGCTCGGTGGAAGAGACACGTATGGCGCACCTCCGTTGTCATAAGCTTGACATTCCGGTACCATACAAGTGTAGGAGGTTCCGGGATCACCTGAGCCTGGTTGACGTAGGTGTACGAGGTGGTTTTCCCTCATCGCTTGGACACATGACCATGCCTTCATTTTGTACCCGAAACAACAAAACATTGCCCCATGTCGGGGGTCATAGCCTTTAATCGGTGGATCGAGAGGATGTAGGGGTCATCCATGCTTGCCGAGGGATCACTTGTGACCGGGGCGGGTTCATCCTCACTTACTAGGATTTGCTTATCCTTACTCTTATAGTAATCAGCATCCAGATAGCGGGCCTCACAAGAGGCGAGAGGAGACACATCTCCTAGTAGCATGCCTACGTGACTGTTGAGTGAGTATTTGAGGCACTGGTGATATGAAGAAGGTACTGCTGCATGCAGATGGAGCCATGGCCTACCCATCAACGCGTTGTAGTCAGTGTACTGAGAGACGACCATGAACTCGGTGCTGGAAATTAAGCCACCGAAATGAGTCTTCAAGTAGATCTTGCCGACTGGGGTTTTCTCAGTCCTGTCATACACTTGGATTTATAGGTTAGAGGGAATTAAATCACCTTCAGACAGACCCATCTTTCGCAATGTTCGAGTCGAAATTAGGTTGATTCCCGAACCCATGTCAACAAGGCAGCGGTAGACTTCCACTACATTGAAGTGGCCAGTGATGTACAGCGGACGAATATGCCCCTGTATAGGAGGGTCCTCATCTTCACCGGAGAACAAGATAACCGCATGAAATTCGGCGTTCTCAAGCGTCTCAGCATGGAAGGTTTCTGCAGCTGCTACCTCTGTCTCAAACTGGAGGGGGCTCCTTAGGGCCTCAGAAAGTGCCTCACACATTTCAGATGACAGGCGAAGGGCCTCAAGGATAGAATTCCTTTCCAGAATGCTAGCCAGGTGCTTCAGGACATCATACTTTCGTTCCAAACACGAACCTCTACCTACAAGAGGTCGTTCGGCAGTTGGAGGCATAGCGAGTCCTGCCGGTTGAACCGGAAATCGGCTAGTTCTGGGTAAATCCTACTGCCTACTAGTTGAATCCTGAAGAGTAGTCACCAGAATAGGATCGGACAGTGGAGAATGGCCTGTAGCTGGGCAAGACTGACTGTGATACGAACGAGGAAGCTCTCCCTGATCCAGTAGCACAAACGGCGGTGGAGGTAGAGGTGAGGGCATTAGATGGGGTTGCGCGTGCTGAGCTTTGCACTGAGCCTGCTGTTTGGTATCAGTAGCATACATGACTTGGATGAATGTGCCTTCTAACATACCTTAATGACTGGAATGGTTGTGGTTCCACTAACATTGACGTCGGCTAGAAATGTTGGGGAGGTTCGCCTAGCATTCCCCCTCGTCGGGAGTCATATAGGGCTTTACCAGCTCCACGTTGTTAACCGAAGCGTACCCCTGGCTGTCGCTCGATGAGTCATCCACCACCGGGTGTATTCTAGCAGAAATCCCCATTTCAGGGGGCATAAATTTGCTGAGAGTGCAGGATGATGATGGCACCGGCGGAGCGTGTTACTTCTTCTTGCGTCGTCGCTGCTTGACCTTTTGGGAAGAGGTTGAATGTGAAGGAGATGCAGAGGTACTGGCTACTTCTTCTGAACGTTCCGGATGCTTCTAGATCGCCCGGATGATACCATGGGCACAGAAGACGGTTTTTCGAGCCATCTAGTCGTCGTATTTCTGGGATCTGCAGCTGGGAACCTGTTGCCACTCGCCTTCACTATCGCTACCAATCTCTGACCCTACAAAGACACCCGCCACTTATGTTGTTGCCAGGACCAACCTGAATATGTTTTTGTTGACCTGGTCTTAAAGCTAGTCTTTAAACACATAGCATTGCTTGAGGGTGTGCCCCATATTCTGATGATAAGGACAGTATTTGGGGTGATCAGTGAGATTTGCCTCTGTCGGCCTTCTGCACTCCGGCAGGCACAAAATCCCTTGCTCTAGAGCACTTTGGAAGTAGTCATGGACCTGATTTTCGTTGAACGAATAATTCTGGTGCCTTATTTCTGGATAGGGGGCCCTGGGGGCCTGGCCCTGGCGAGGGGCCGGAGGGGCCTGCCCGAGGAGGTGGCGCCCGATTGCCTCACCTAGGTGGAGGTGGTGCATTGCGCGGCGGAACCTATCGATTCTGAGGCGATCGCTGCTGGGAAGGAACCTCTGCATGAGGTGGAGGACTTCTGTGGGGTTGCGGGGATGGTGTCTCTCTCAGTAATTCTAGCTGCCTAGGGGATTCTATTTCGGCCACTACGGCAGGTTCAGCTCTGGCGGTCCTCCTGGCCGAGATCATAGGGGTCAACGAATGTTCCTGACTAGCCTGTTATAGAGCCTCCTCAAGGCGCTGATCCTTATCTGTGAAATCTCTGAACCATCCAGGGTAGTTCTGGGTAATCAGGGAGGGTACCATCTCCGTTTTGACATTCCCCACACACATCATCAGTAATTGCTCATGAGTCAGTGGAATATCGAGGGAATACGTAAGTCCCTTCCACCGGGCGATGAAATCTGCGACTCACTCATCAAGCCTTTTCTTTCACTTGAAGAGGTCTGCAATTCTGGTCTTCCGCGTGGTGGAGTTGAACTGGTATAGGAACTGCAGGCAGAGATTCTCCCACCCAGTCACTGATCCGATAGGGAGCTGGCTATACTAGATGAATGCAGGACCTTCCAATGTCTGCACGAATCATCAGAGCTTGGCGGCTTCTTGTTGGGCCGGGGTCCGCAGCATGGGGCCACACCTGGAAGAAAAATGAGCCAAGTGTTGCGGTGGGTCCCCTGTCCCATTGAAGGGAAAGAAAGTGGGGTTCCCAAAACCCGGGGGTGCGGGCATATCATCCACCCTTGCAGGATATGACTTGCCATCCAGTGGGACCGCCACCTAATGCCTTTACAATGCTTCGAGGCGGGATGTGAGTGCCTCTATAAGATCATACGGGTGGGGGTCCCTGTCTTGACGTGTATCCCTAATAGAAAGTGCATTTCCAGGTTCTTCAACATGGTAGATACCTTCGACATCTCATGGATCGACTGGCGGAATGACCTGTGGGGCGACTGGAGGATTCCGAACTGGATTCTTCAGATTCCCCCGTCGTTTAGGGGGGTTTGGTGAGACGTATCTCACACTCTTGCCGTAAGTTCCGGCTTCTGCCCTATCTATGGAAGTAGCATGATCAGGGTTGCCTGTAGGCATCTCACCGGGGGGATATTGTTCTTGCCCTTGCTGCGCCAGCCTGGGATTACCATAGTCGGGTTGCCGCTCTGCAGCGCGCTCAGCCAAGAGTTCATCAACCAGCCTCTTCTGCTTAGCAAGCTGCTGGCGTTATGTCGCCTTCTCAGGATCTTCGTCCGTTTCTGCAGAGAGGTAGATGGGTCGGAGTGCTTGACAGTTCTGACGTGCTCCTTACCCTTGCCGGTATTTCGACCGAGTACGAGTGACTTAGTGGGTATAGGGAGGCCTAGCAGGTTCCTCTGTTGACTGGTAACCCTCCCTGATGGGTCAAGCAGTGGCGGTACGCCCTCGGGGGGTAAGTCTCCATCAAGAAATTCAAGCTCATATTCCTTGTCCACTACGTCAGCCATGTGGACCGCGACCCCTCTCGAGGGCATGTCCTCAATGTCGTATAATGAATCGGGCTGCCGTCGGATATGGTCGAAGAGGAGAGCGGCATAGTGTCCCCAACCATGGACTTTCACATGGGGGGTAGCTTCCCTTATGACTCTGTGGAGTAGTTTGAAACTCTGAACACATTTTCGTTGATGGGCGCTCTGACGGCCTGACAACTCAGGGTGCTGGGGCATAAGGAGTGCGGCCAAATCGATCAGGAGGCATTGCTCGCTGATTTCTTCAAAGTGATCATGACTTCTGGGGTACACCACCCACTCGTAATGAAGGCAGAAGTGTGCCGCCCATAGGGTTCGACAAAGGCACCACACTTCTTCAGGGGTAAGGGACTCTGTTGCGCGAAAGTTCAGCGCTGCCGCTGGACAGAACTTCTCTGAGAAGTAATCCTCTACGAGAATGCTCCAGAAGCTCCTGGGTTAGGACTCGGGATCTGGCCCTGTATTTCGCACCTCGTCAACCGGGGGCGGCTGAGGGACCGGTAGCGGTACCGAGGCGGACCTCTGAGATAGTAATCTTGGAGGTGGAGAATACGGCCAATGAGCTGACTGGCCGCTGAATTCTGGGCCATCCTCTGATGAGTGAGGTGACCTGGCCACGATTTCACAATACGATGGGCTGATAGCCACAACTTATGGCACACGAGTCGCAGCTGCCGGTGATTAGTCATGTCGTCCCTCTACCGTCGTTGGCCCCCAAAATATCTCTCCGTGATCTCTAGTAGAGGTAGAGGGCGCTTTTGGTGACAATGGTGGTGATTGCACGGTCGAGACATGCAGAATTTCCATGATTTCATCCTCCTAGATGTACATGCGGAGAGTGGTGGGAATCTGGTGGATCTCACATTCCGGGATAATGAGGCTAACACGCCTGGTTCGTGCCCCAGTCCTTGACACGGAGGAGAGGGGGGATGGTTCCATCACTGAGTCACATTCCGCTTCAGAATCCGAGAAACGGGCTGATTTGATCTCAACCTGGGCCCCCCAGTATTCTTCTTGTGGCGGCGATGACCCGCTCTCCTGCCCCAGGGTGGCTCTTCGGGATAGGGTTGATTCTCAACATGTATTCTCGGGGCGGCGCTGGCACCGTGGTGGAGAGGGCCCCCGCTTGAGATAGCCGAGGTACGAGGGGCACGAGGGAAAATGTCGAAGGGTTCATGGGGAGGAACTCCATGGATAGCACCCATGTGGGCAGAGCCTCTGTTGGAATTGGAAGGAGCATGGGGAGGACCTCCATGGTCGATGCGGGCGGAGCGAGGCTGACCATCACTCGTCGAGTTGCTGGGGCGAGGAGGACCTTCACCGGTTTCAGAGAGGATGTAGGGAGGGACCCCACGTTGGAGAAGGACCGGATAGACAGTTCCTTGAGATCGAAAGCCAGGGACAGGAGGGGGGACTCCATACCCTGTATAGTGGTCATGGGAAAGATTTCTGCGCCGAGCGTCACTGCCGCGGGGCAGGTCTTCCTTCGGGATGGGGGTATCATGAGGCATACCTCCATGATGAGCTTCGGAGCGGGGAAGGCCCACGCTATGTGGAGTAGTGGTACGGCGAGGGCCTCCGTATGGGGGGACATGACCGCGGGTTAGTTCACGACGATCACCACTCAGGCCTGCAACCCGGAGAGTCAACCCAGCCTGTCCGTGGGGTGGTTGGGGTCTTGATCATGGTTGGGTGAAGGACTGCCCCTGATCAGTGTATGTAGGGACTCCATGATGTATGTTGGCAGTGGCTCGGGCCACTGTAGCTGTTGACGTCGACGCATCTGGGTGAGCGTCCTCAACCCGGGCCCGACGTTGACGTCGGGTCAGACGAGCTGGCACAGGTGGTGCTGGGGCATGGCCTGCCTGCTCTTCCTGCAGAGTCAGACGGCGGCACTGACACAGCTGAATGGTAGCCCTTGCCCGGAGCCCTTGGGTCGGGACCCTGACCGGGCCAAGCCAGACATCACCCGCCTCATCAGCGTAAGGCAATGAGTCGTCGGGGCATTCCTGGGACAAGCTCCAGAAATGATTGAAAATTGGGGTGGGGACAAGGACTCCCTGCACGGCCTATTAGGGCGGCGTTGACAGTGGGGCCTGGATGCCTCCAGGTCCAGGAGGGCGATATCTTGACTTGGGATGACCCTTCCTCCTCGTACCTACGTACGAGTTTGTTGATCACCCTTCGCTGGATGATTTATGATGGGGAGAGGGGACATGGGTGCCCCATATTCCACGATGTGGCGGCTGTCGTGGAGGTAGTGGAGCTAGGTGGGGTGGCTATGGCGGTGTTTCCCCTGCCCCTGCGTAGGCGAGCGGGTAGTGATCGTGTCTCCGTAACAGCATCCTGGTTCTTGGGAAATAAAGGGATCAAATCATCTGCACTACGAGGAAAAGGATTGACAACCAGTGCCTCAACGTCCTTCCATTCTCCACCTCTGTAAGAAGGATCCACACCAATACGTTGCAGAATGGAGTGCCCCACGTTCTACTGTCCCAACTTCCGGTGAGTTTCATGATAGGCCCCTTATTTTCTTGGCAGGACCAGGTGCCGGATATCTAGATCCAGTGACATGTCAATCTATTTTTGTCTCGAACGCTACTAATCTCCACATTGAGGAGAATAATTTCACGTCGGGTTCACCATTTCTGTTTCCGATGCATTCGTCGGGGCATGCACATTCGTCCGTCTATGGAGGAGGATGCACTGCACTGATTCCCCGTATTCCCTCTTTCCAAAGGCGGGTGTCATTCTCTCCTTAGTCAGGGACATCTTCTCCATGATCGAAACGGGATGATGGGATGTCGGTTCATCCTTTTGTGGATTCCTCCTTAGAACTCATCACATAGGCCGGGTCTCCCTCATAGATTTAATACGTTGTTCGTGAAACACTTCCCAGTGCCATGTTTCCATGGACTCCGGTTAATTACACTGCTTCGGTCTGGACATTCCAAAGGGTCCGGTCAGGGCAGCAACCTTCAGTCATGGGAGTAGTCACGTTGAGACATCAGTAGCGTATCTGGATTCTGGGGAACCGGCATGTATGTCTATTATCTCTGGACATAGGTATTCTCGAGGGTGTGGAAGCCCGAGGCATCCCACATTGAGCACATGGAATTATATTCCATAGACACATATCAGAGGTTTTCCTCAGCTTCCTGTGTTTAACACACGGTACACCGTGAGTTTAAAGTCCAATGGAGACGGATCAGGCCGATCAGAGCATTAGCTAGAATGGATCGGATTGAGGGTTTTCCCTTGAAGGGGTGCCGATACCAGGACCATCCCATAGGCGGCTGTGAAGAGGAGCGTACCAAAATGGTCTCACCGGGATATGATAGTCCGGGCGAGAATCAAGGTGGATGATGGATGGACGAATGAAGTGGAGGGGGGAATGAAATGAGACCATCACAGAGGCAACAGTGAAGTTGGGCTTAAGCCTTGAAGAGGCCTCCTACGTATACCCGTGGCAGGGAATCAAAGTCCACGTAGTTTGGGAAGGTTCCGGTGAACCGGCATGATAGTGGACCTTACTCCGATGGGCATCATCTGCAAACCGACGTGAATGGGGAGGACCAGGAGGGTCCTAGTGGTGGTGGGATTGGACCTCGTGGAGGCTTCCAATGTACCATGTCGTGACATGGATCAAAGACCATGTAGTTCAGAGGGGATTTGTTGGTGAACCGAAGTGAAGGTGGACCTTGGTGTAATGGGTGGTAGGCTTGAACCTCTGGAAGGCTTCCTACGTACCATGCCTTGACATGGATCAAAGTCCTCGTAGTTCGGATGGTGTAATTCTTCAGCGAACCGACGTGAAGGTGGACCTTTGTCCAATTAGAGATGGGCTTGAACCTCGAGGAGGCTTCCTACATACCATGGCTTGACCTGGATCAAAGACCTCGTAGTTCTAATGATGGAATTATTCAGCGAACCGATGTAGAGATGGACCTTGGTCCAATGAGGAATTGGCTTGAACCTCGTGGAGGCATCCTACGTACCATGCCTTGACATGGATCAAAGTCCTCATAGTTTGGATGATGGAATTTGTCAGCGAACCGATGTGAAGGTGGACCTTGGTCCAATGAGAGATGGGCTTGAACCTCGGGGAGGCTTCATACGTACCATGCCTTGACATGGATCAAAGTCCTCATAGTTCGGATGATGGAATTTGTCAGCAAACCGAAGTGAAGGTGGACCTTGGTCTAATGAGATATGGGCTTGAACCTCGGGGAGGCTTCCTACATACCATGCCTTGACATGGATCAAAGACCTCATAGTTCTAAGGGTTTAATCGGTGAACCGACGTGAAAGTTGACCCAGGGGTCCACTAGTTGTGGGATTGAACCTCGTGAAGGATTCCTACGTACCATGCCTTGACATGGATCAATGTCCTCACAGTTCGGGTGTTTGGTGTCGGCGAACTGACGTGAGGAAGGAGGGACCTTGGTCTAAAGGGGGATGGGATTTAACCTCAGGGAGGCTTCCTACGTACCATACCTTGAAATGGATCATAGTCCTCATAGTTTGGGTGGTGACAACGGCTTGCCGTCGGACTGGAATGCAGTTTAACATCATGCTGGACGAAGCTAGAACTAGACGTGAATTGGATGACGGGTGAGCTTGAACCTCGTGGAGGCTTCTTACGTACCATGCCTTGACATGGATCAATGACCTCACAGTTCAAATGGGTGTGTAGTTTAATGTCATGTGGGACGAGGGCATACAGTTTAACGTCATGCTGGATGAGGGAATGCAGTTTAACGCCATGCTGGATGAGGGCATTCAGTTTAACGTCATGCTGGACGAGGTATTATCATGGCCAACACCAACTCTAAGCCCACATGAGTCATTCTTGGTGGGACAAACAAGAGACAACAATGACCTGACGATCACGCCGCGAAGGGTGCATCCGTGAGAAGCGAAGAGGGGCTTATGCAATAGGCGGCCCATTAGTGCTGGGACTTACTCCAGGATGGAGGCCCGAAGTGTTGCAAAGCGCAGCGAAAGAGGGATTTGGGACCAATGATGGGAGGTGCCTCGTTCCCTATCATGCCCTACACTGACCTTGGTAGTTGGGAAGTATGGAGATGCAGGGGTGCAACCATCCGTTGGGGAACTAGGGTCTCCCTTATCTTGTGAACATACGTCGCTCCGATAAGGAAGATATCATCCCTTGTGGGGGGAGTGATTCTATCACCGTGGAGACGAGTGGCGTAAAGAATGATCAAACTGGGGGGACCCTTCGTGCGAGGCACGGGGTCTGGTCACAGTTTAACGTCATGTTTTGAGGACGCGGTGCTTTTCAGTTTAACGTCCTGCAGCTCAGACAAGGCGGGTTCACTCCACACCCTTAGGACATACATAACTGGTACCCTTTGCTCCTTGGGGGATGGAAGGTACCAGTAAGGCCGTGGTCAAGGGGGGTTGTGGAGAGAACCATCGAGGGGTCCACGTTAGCGTGGATATGCAAAGAAGCAATAGCCGTTAGCATTCCTATATAAATAAGCATTAGGAGAAGAAACTCTACGAGTGGTATTGTTCGTAGGACATTAAAATCACATCGTGCATACCTAGAGGGTCTCACGGGAAGCGGAATTTCCAAGCAGAGGAGTGTGCTTCACGAAGTGGGGTGACTTGTCCTTAGCCAGGGGCAAAGGTGTGAGTGGAGGGTGCTTTGCGTAGTAGAACAGTATTCGCGGAGCACTGCCTTGCGAAGAAGAGGTGCCTCGCGAAGCAGGGTTCTATGAAGTAGTGTGATTCGCGATGTGTAGCTATCCTGCCTTAGCATAGGGATCACTAGTATAGGTTGGGTGTTTCGCAAAGCATAAATGCTCCATGGCTGCCTGGGTTCCCTTGGGAATCCCCCTCCTTCGTGAATGCCCTTGAGCTTCGCGAAGGGAATCCCACTCGGAAGAGGGGCTCAAAAAAAGACAAAGCGAAGGCATCACGCGAAGTAGAAGTACCTGGCGGAGCTCATGATTCCCGAGGAAAAGGGTGCTTCATGATTCGGGAGAGGAGAAGCCAAAAGGTCGGATTGCCCATCCATGGGACTCAGGGGGAGCCCAGTATTTATAGGCAAGGGGCACCGCGAAGCAAAACTCGCACGCCGCCTCAGGTGCTTCGCGGTGCGCTCGCGAACGTCAAATTCGTTCATGGAGAGGTACCGCCTCTGGAGCTTCGCGGCGGGCTTGCGAACGTCGAATTCGTTCGCGGAGAGGTAACGCCTATGGAGCTTCGCGTCGGGATTGTGAACGTCAAATTCGGTCGTTGAGAGGTACCGCCTCTGGAGCTTCACAGGACCGTGATGCTTAGGGTGCTTCGCGTCGGGGCTTCGCGAGGCAGCGTGCCGGCCTTCTTTTTCGTCCCTTCCTTTCGTGCAATATTTTGGTGCCAATAGTATCTAAAAATCACTAAAGGGAAATCCAAGATATGAGGGTGTACACAACTGTGACACAAAAAGTACAATTCTCCAACCTAAGTAAATCCAAATGTCTGGGAACCTAATTCCCTTGATAATTCTACCCACTAGAAACCATTAAATCATACACATATACCCTTTTAATATCTTACTCCACTAAGGTTCACATATGTTTTGTTATTCACTATACCCCATGGTCTCCTAATGTGATACATATATTCATTAAATATAATGAAATCAAATCCCACATTTCATAAAATATTTTCTATAGTAATTCCACACAACTTCCATGATTGAAACATCATTTCTATTTACAAACTATATTTGAGGCATTTTTTCAAACAAATTTTTTCATCAAAATAGTTTTCAATAAAAACCCATTTTTAGAAAAACATTCCATAACTATCAAAGATAATATTATAATTTAATGGAGTTTAAATCATTAATTTAATAAATAAAAAATAATATTAATCATAAGAGCATCAACTTTTCCATGGGAAAGACTATAGGTTATATACACCTACCTCAAGAATAAATAAAACCTCATTACCATTATGACCAGTGATGGGAGATGAAGTGATTAGATCCTATAGATCCAAGATACAATGTAAAAAATGTCGATTCTCCTTTTACATGATAGATAAAATGATATATCCTGATAAAAAAAATCAAAAACATAGATAATAAGAGAATAAAAAATATTTGAATGGATTTAACTCACAAGATTATCATCAACAGAGATCCAAGATTTCCACTATTATGAAGATTCTCTAATGGTAAGATAAAGAGAGAGCCAAAATAATTTCCATAAATATAGATAAACTAAACTCATTTTAGGATTGAGAATATAAAATTATAGGAGTTAAATGAAACATTTTGAAAAAAAGGAAATTTTATCTCCTACTAAACTACACACCCAGCGACATCACCAGTGGGCCTCAGAAAATCTATATGGGAGCTAACGATCTATCAGCTAGTCACTGGGTAATTTTAGAGATCCTATACCTCCAGGTCTCCACCAGTTGGTTGGTGGAACCTTTGGACCTATAGGATCTCTTCCAACCTCCACTGGCTAGATGATGGCCTTCTCTAGCCACCAATAAGCCCAAAACACTCTATAAACATACAAAGTAATAAAAAAAGTAAAAAGATAATCTATAATTGATTCCAAATACTGAGGTGTGATGCATTTTCACACTATAAAATTTATATCCAATAAATTCATAGGTTTATGAACCCAAAAAGAGATAAGTCCATTACTGCATAATCAAGACCTCAAACTCCCATATCTCATGGTTTTCCCTACCACACTGCTATCTCACATGAAATAATGTGATCCACTCTGCATGAATCACATTATCTAGTCAGTCCACTATCTAAATAGACCTTTCTATCATTGAGGTGTTAGGGTTCAATTTCCACATCCTCCAACTCAATCATGTATAAATGATTCAACTAATACTAATTCATTTGGAAAACAGAGAATACATCATGGATATAATTCAAACAACATGGTAAGACTAATCTATAAGAAACCTTCTTAGGTCACTCCACAATCTAAAATAGTCCAACATTATGAGGTGTAGAGTTAACTTACCTCTTTAAAAATATTTTTCCCAATTGAGGTGAAGCTCTGAGGAAAACCTTGTCACCTACAATAGATTCTAATAGATGATGATGCTGGTCAATATATGATTTTTAGAAACACTGATCTACCACTAAATTTCTCTTAAAAATTGAAAAATATACATTGTCTCCTAAAACATTCGCAATCCAAATGAGGACCATTCTCAAAATTCTTCTCAATAAAAAGGTAGTTTTCAAGGCCTCCCTACAATGTCTCAAATAGAACCATCCTGATAGAATCCCAGTAAGTATTGTTATATGGAAAGTATATTGATGGAATATGTTTCCACCATGATCCATTGAAGTCGAGAACACATTCCTGATTAAATTATTCAAGAATATAAATCAATTAATTGTCCTAGACATTCATTTGGGGTTGATATGTCTTGATCAATTTCAAATGATAACCCATCATTAATTTTAATCCATTCCAAAACTAGGATTTGAGGTGAGGGTCCCTATCCGAAATGATAGTTGATGAATTAACAAGGATTTTGGAAATATCACACATATAAGTTCCCAACATACTCTGCCTTTTTCTACCCCTTGATATGTAGGAAATGTAATGATTTCAAGATTCAATCAATAATCACCATCCTTTCATCCTTACCACTTGGAGTATGAGGTAGCCCAATCATGATGTTTAAGGTTATATTATCCCATTTACATAATGGAAAGGGTAATGTTTTTTGTAAACCATCATTACTTTGATATGTTCCCTTAATTATCTAACATATATGGAATCAAGAAAAAATATATGAAATCAATCACCTCATTCTCAGACACCAGTGATGACATCTTAGGTTATGATACATAAAGGTAACCCTAGGGTGTGTGGGAATTTTGATCTGTCTATATTATTCATAAATTCATATCTTAGTTCTATTAGAACAAACATCTTTCCTAGAATCATAGAACATTATCGAGGGACTGAGAGCTCTTATCCATGGTCTCCCCACTATATATATTCCTAATAAAGTGATGGCACTCCACATTATCATCTAGTCCAAGTTGAATTTGATCATCCAAATATGATCTATCTTGAGAAAAATCTTGAAATACCTATTTGTCAGTTCTCCCTTAATCCAAGCATATCTCATGAAACAATCCCATTAATAACTACCCTTCTATTGATTCCTTAACTATTTATGTTAATATTTTTTTACTCAAATCATCTGTGACCACGTTTCATTTTTTAGGGGTGTATGCAATATAAAATTTAATGTTCTGAAGGTACTACACCCAATATATATATATCAAGTTCATTTCTCTCTATTTGAATATATACATTAGACTCTTATGGCTTGGATACACTATAATACAATCCAAAAAGAGTGAGTGGTACAAACTCTTACATGTTTTCATCGCTGATGCTAACTCAAGACCATGAATGAGTTATTTATTCTCATGTGATTATAATTTATGATATCCATAAGCTATTGAATATCTTCTATGCATCATAAAATAACCCAATACCATACCAAAGTCATCAAAATAGACATCATATCCCAAAACCAAATCAATAAGTATCAATACTGGAGATAAATTCAACTGCCCTTTCAACTTTTCAAATTAATATCTCAAACAAATATCTCCAAAAAAACTAACACCCTTACAGGTTCACTCAATCATAAAAGATTCCAAATTTTAGAAGTCCGGAACAAATTTTATATAATAAATAACTTTTCCCAAGAATACATGGATATAAAACACATTTATGGGATTATCCCAAGTCATCACCACCAAAATCCCCTCAAGATCCATTGATACACCGTTATCAGAAATAAAATGGCCCATAAATTTCACCTCTTGAATCAAAATGCTACATTTTTATATATTCCCATTAAGATGATATTATTTCAAAATCCTAAACACAAGATTCAAATGGTCACCATGACCCAACTATGATTAATAATAAACAAGGATATCACCCAACAAAATAGCTGTAAGACTATCTAATATCTGATAGAATATTTGATTCAAAAAATCCATAAATACCACATGAGTGTTAGTAAGGCCAAAAAATATGAACATATACTCATAATTATCATACATAATCCTAAACATCATATTAGGAACACCTGCCTCTAATACCCTCATTTGGTGGTACCCCGATCTTAGATCGATTTTTGAAAACCACCAAGATCCCTTGAGTTTATAGAAACGGTCATAAATCATTATAAAGGGATATTTGTTCTTAAATATATCCTAGTTGAGTTTTGGATAATAATAAAAAGTTAGATACTACCATAATATTTTTTTTTAAATATCACTGGTGATACCCTAGGTGAAACACTACGATGGATAAATATATTATCCTCATGATCCTTAATGAAATATTTTAATTGTTTTAGTTTAATGAGTAACAGATGATATTAAGGTAAGGAAATGGGCCTCATACCTTGAATAAAGTCTATAGTAATACAAAATTCCCTATGAGGAAAAAAAATAAGAAAATAATTATAAAAAATATGGAATAATCACTCTACACCGTAGGAATAGGTCCAGAAAGATGTGGATAAAAAAAATTAGGAACATCTCTAAAAACTAGCATGAGATCATATCAGAACATGAAATGATAGGACCTACACTCCTAGATCTAGGATACCACTCACCCTAATAGACATAATCATTCCAATTAGAAGAAATAAACTACAGCCTAATGATGATAGTAATCAATTTGGGATTTATAATTAATTATAAAATCAATGCCAAGGATGAGATCAAAGATATCAAGATCGGTAAATAGAAAATTTCTTATAGTTTCATGGTCAACAATAATCAAACCAAACAAAGGTCATCTAAAAACCTTCTATGACTTCTTTCATAAAGGATTGGAAGGATTCATCATGAAAATATAAAATCTGAATGCAAACCCAAAATATCAATAGTCTAGGATACGATAAAGTAATTATTTTGACCAATATCAAATAATTCCATAACCATATAAGATGTAATAAACACCATACCTATCATGGTAAATGGTCCTATATCTAACTCCTATAGTGTACACTCTACTACATACAAATACCCAACTTTATTCTCCCCTTTAAAAATCAACACCCTTTCAAATTGGTTGAGATCCTGCCAGTTTTTTCACATGAGATCTAAAATAAGAGCACTTGGTGAAGGTGGATCAATCACCTCTTCCCTAAGATTCTCTCTCATAGAAGCAATTAAGGTGAATATATTTCCCTCATTCATGACACACCATGTGTGTTATATTACAATCAAGTTTGATGTGTCAATTTATTCCATACTCATAACATACCACCACCCCCTTCCTTGAAATATATTGCACACTCCCACCATTGCTTCAGTGTTGTTCACCTTACTCCATCTTTTGAATAGAATATGAAATATGGATACCTCTTACAATTACTAATTCTTAGAGGAGTCCTATGATCCCAACTATATCCTCCCTGCCCATAACTTCCTTGTCTACAACCTTTACAATGGTGGGTAATCATATAAGAATTTTTATATACTAAATTTCTGGACTAAAAGCCATCTAGAACCTCCACACCTTGAGATATCCATTAGAAAAATGATTTATAGATAGGTGGAACAAATTAAAAAACTGATTATTATACTCTATGACTAGATGATCTCCCTGCTCCATTGTAATGAACTCCTTCACTTTTGTGAATCTCAGTGTCAGAGGAAATACATTTTGATTTAAGGATTTATTAATGATAGTTTATGAGATATATTCATGAAACTTGGTTCCCACCACTTTCTACCTCTCCCCACAAGAATATAAGTAAAAATACAAATTTTGGAATCTTAATGATTTTTCAAGAGGTGGAAAATCCTCTCAATCCTCTCGATATGATTGTTTCATTCTTGTGGTCCATTATCACCATGAAATATTTGTGGATAATGTTTATAGAATTCCAAATAATGTTCCACCTTTTTATTGGGTTCAATATTAGCTACTTGGACCAATAACTAGATCATTAAGACTATTGTTCCCACCAAAATGGAGTCATCTGGAGGATTTTCCAATAGAGCTCACTCAACAACTTCTTCTCTAGCATTCAAATATGATATTCTTAAAAGAGTCATACTCTAAAAACCAAAGATAATTAAAACCATCATGAACAAAGTTCGTTTCCTTTACAAAAAAATGAATTTTAGAGGACTGAATCCAAAAGGATTAAATTGAAATCCAGGATTCTAGACAACCTCAGACTTACCATGGTAAATTGATGTTTTTCTTGAATGTGAACTAGAAATTAACAATCCCACACCACCTCTTGAGTTTTGGAGGTCCTAACTCTAGTATATCGACAACCCCTACAAAAAATAGAACAATATACAAGCCTGGGTGTAGGATTTAAAAGTACATGAGGAAACTAATAACAATTTGTAATATACAAACCCGAGTCAAACAATAATGTTTCCCAAATTAGGCCCCTACAAGGACCGAAGTTCATTCTTGATCACCATGGGTTGGCAACAAGCACCAGGGTATCAAACAACAAAAAATGAGAATTATTTCATCCTCGATAGACATATAATATGATAGAAAATATAAGTGTTACATAATAGATATCGAAAAAATACATCCTAAGTCAAAACATCCAAACCTTAAAATTAAAATAAAAAAACATGGAAACAAGATCTAGAAAAACTAAAAGTCAATCAACATGGATCTTGAAAGAACCCATGGGTCCATCTCATCATAACTATATGTCACCACCATTCAAACCTAATATAAGGAAACATGAACTAGGAGATCAATCATCTAAATGATTGTCTTTCCCTTACCTACATCCCGCAAAACCATGTCTACCGATTTCCAAATTCATAAGTAGGGTGTGGTCACAAAATCTTAGTAGGATACCACCAAATAATATATAAAATTTCAATCCATATACATCTGTTAGTTCCTATATAATACATATTTCTAGAACATCCCCAAAATAAATCATTTCCACATATAAAATCATTTTTTGGGTTTCTTTTAAAAAAATATATTAAAATAATTAAATAAATATTAAATTACATATATCCATGAGACATAAACATATAAATAAAATAGGTTTCAAGAGTAAAAACACATATCTAGTTGAAAATACGAATTGAAAATAAAAATGCATGCAATGTATCTGTAAATCACCAATGGGAAATCCAAAACACATGGTTGTACACATCTGAGAAACAAAAAGAACCACTAGTAACATAAGTTAATCCTAATGTATAGGAACCATGATCACCTAGTGAGGATACCCAATAGAAACCATGGAATCATATAAACGTACCATAGTGATAGTGTCATCAACTATGGTTTGTATATGTTTACTTTTTCTATGCACCAGAATGTCTTCAAATGTGATATATATCATCCTTATGTTTCAAGAAAATAAATTTGATGATTCAGAAAATATTTTATATTGTGAGGCCAGACCAATTTCATTCTCGAAACTGCATTTCCATTTAAAAACCCCGTTTGAGGTATTTTATGAAAGACATCATATGTATCAGAAAAATTTTCTATAAAAACCCTTTTTTAGAAAACATTTTCATAGCCATCAAAGATCAAATTCACCTATCTTGGATTTCAAATAATCAATTTTATAAATAGAAACCAAATATAATCATAAGAAGATAAATAACTCTATAGGAATGACAATAGATAGAGAAACCTACACAAAAAACAATGAAAACCTCATTTATTTAATGATTGGGGATTGGTGATGAAGAGATATGATTATTGAACACCTTGATTGAATAAAAAAATTTAAATACTCTATGTCCATTATAGATACAGTTATCTTGATTTATATGAAATAAAACACATATAGAAAAAGATAATAAAATTTATTAGAATGGATCTAAATCACTAAATTATAATTAATAGAGATCCATTAATTAAATTGGAACATATATCCACCAAAGGTAATAAAGAGAGATCCAAAATCCTCACCAAGGAGCCTCTAGATCAAAGGAAATTATATTTCTGTTAAGAGGGTTAGATTAGATGAGTTAAATAAATATTCCATCCAAAATTACATTTTAGACCCTACTTAACCACACACATAAGGTCATCATTAGGGAGCCAATGTACATCCACTAGAGATTTGGTGGTCCACTAAATGGATGATGGGTGTAGATAAAGAGACTGTACCTTCAGGTCTTGACTAGGAAGCTGATAGAAGTCCACCAGTTATCTAGTTGCTCCTACAGACTTGCATGTTCTTTTCTAAACTCCGTCGACTTACCGATAGTCCTTCACATTCTAGCCAGTGGCCTCTTCTAACCACCAATAAGCCCAAAACTCTCTCCCGACTTTTGAATGACCAAAAAACCTAAAAAACGATAAAACAAGCTATGTACCCGATTATATATACTGGGATGTGATAATTCTCTCCACCGTAAAAGTAATATATCCCATGGATGGATTAGGTTCATGAACCTTGAAATAGACAAGGCTATTTTTGTACCATCAAGGCCTTACAGTCCGATGTATCATGGATATCCCTAACACATTACCATATTAATCAAACCAATGGGATTGTATTTCCACGAAACACTTTATCTTATTAGTCCGCAATATAAACATGTATTTAAATCACCATGGTTTCAGGATAAACTTACACATCCTCCCACTCAATCACATAGAATATGTATAAAGACCACTTCTTAATTTGGGAAACATGAATCTTTTCAGATATAGAAATCAAACAATCAGGTAATTCAAATAAATAATCCACATTATCGAGTCACTCCACATTCTCAAATAGGTTGACATAATGAGGAGCTAACTTTCCATACATCCCCAAACACCTATGTTACAACCGAGGTGAATCTATGAGGAAAACCTGACCACCCAACTCATCTTCCAATGTGTTGATATAATTAAGTAAAAAATTACCCAGCCTCCCCAAATAGTTGGCCAATGTGTATAGAAAGAGAGCCTACACCTGAATCTCTCCAATAGTGGTCTTGTGGAAGTCAATCGGCTAGTCGATGGCACCTATATACCCCCAGGGGTTCTTCCAATCTCCACCAGCAAACCTGTGATCTCCTCTATAATCTAAGAAGCCCAAGACCAACTCACGAGTTTTTAAAAACCTTGAAAATAAAAATAAAATATTGAAAAAAGTATTTATAACTGATTCTATGTACTAGGGTTTGAAAAGTAATGAAAAAAATTCCCATCACCATGGAAATCTTGACCATCAATTGGAAAATTCATTCATGATGTAATAGTCTGATACCCATCACAGGATCCAAAACATCTCTAAAATACCTATCCCACAACACCAAATATCCAGAAAAAAACATGAATCTAAAACCATTTGGTAGAGTACAATCATCCTGGGTTGATTTGACATGTCACTTGATCTAGATTTACATAAAACCTCATGCTCACCTCCACATACATCATAGGCTGGTGACTAGCCATGAGGGATTAAATGATGAACTGGAGAGACAATAACCTTGGTATCAGTGAAATAAAAGTGTAAATATCCAAAAAGGACCATGAAATAAGCGTCAAAGTATTAAATATAAAAAATTGAAATAGAAACATGATCTAAATAATGGAATATGGAAAATAAAATATAGACACATGCATGTTATACACAGACAATAGTCACACACTAGGCCAACCCTATACCAAATAAATTAATTGCAAATAATATATAAAAAGCTACAATACCAACTCTTTTCCACACCAGAGAGCTGATTTCCACATAAAAAAACTATTCCAGCTGGATCCTTAGACATCCCATGATCAGTCTGTCTTGATCAAGCAATATGGGGCCTTCTTCTGATCCACATGTGACCTAGGATCAACCACAGTGAATACATGAGGTTTGCATATTCCTTGAGGTAAATGTATAAGGGGAGTGAAATAAAATTTAGTATGCCAACCCCAATGGGAAAACAATAATATTTTATCATATCATATGATTTCAATGTAAATTCTCATATTATACATGAATTATTTTCAGATGTTATACGGATTATCTTCAAGACTAGGTGATGAGACTGTATGCGATTATGTGACCCGATGTTCCCAAAATAAATTATTGAAATGTATTAAATATATTAAATAGAAGGCACACACAGTTTTCCTAATGTTTTTGAATAAATTATAAATATTTGTTCGGATCAAAAATATGATGGCACTTTTGAGATTAGGACATGAATTTCACCTTGGCATGACTTAACATTATTTAATATGGGATAGAAAATTCGTCACATGTGTAGAAATTAACAAAATAATAAAATAAATTATTTTTAATTCTAATTTTTGATGTAATGACTCATTAGTATTTACAAATAATATTATTCCATAATTCTAGAGTTAGATTCACAACCCTAGATATGTTGGAGAACCATTGGAGAGTGCTTTGAGGATTCTCTCTCAGGCGAATGACGTCGAGATCGAGGATCGATGATCAACACACGACAAATTCCAAGGATATCACCAACAATCATGGTGTAGTTCCATTATTCATTAGTGATTGATGAAAATTGAGGTAGGGTGTGTGTTTTAAGTTGTTTCTTACATTTTTTTATTTCCTATAATGAACAAAGAATAACCAACCAATTTATTGATCTACAGATCATGCTTATTGAAAAAAGAGTTATTTTATGGGTGTAACAACCCGAAATTTTGAATAAATCTTGTTTCCTAATTTTATGTGTTATTTTATTTTTATACTCAACAAAAATGTTTCATTTGATAACATAAGTATAATTAAAATGATAATGTTGGTTTTTGACTGTTATATGACGATTGGTCAATATGACCACTGAAAACTAAATGTTTTGATTATTGTCTCTAAATACAAGTAATATTGGTTAATTAATATAGAAAGAAGATTCGATGGCCTCACCCAGTAGTCTTGGACCAATCGAAGCCCATATAATAGAACTTGGGAAGGAGGTAGCACCACTGGGCTTTTCTCTAGACCAAACCCAAGCTGAACTTTATCGTATAAAGCTAGAACGGGATCGCTTTCGCGAGAAGTTCAAACTGATAGAAATTACTACTCGTGCGATTTTGGCCGAGCCTCCCTCATATTCTCTCACCTTAGCACACCTTACACTTAGGTCCTATGCTGGTGTGATAAGGGGCTATGTAAGGAGACCGTAACTGCCTTGTGTAATCCTTTGTTTTAAATAAAAATTGGGATTTCTTCTTATGACGAAGTTTATGAATTTTCAAATGACCAGATAAAAATAGTATGCATATTTTTGATGAATTTTAGAAAAAGGATATTTTAAAAATGGTTGTGTAAACCTTAAATAATTAAAAATGTGTAATGATTTTCGAAAAATGGTCTTCTATAATTATGTTCAGTATGAAATTTAGAGTCTAATAAGATCAACTTAATTTTTTGATGAATAGTAAATTATGAATAGTGATTTTATGATTATGATTAGTAATGTGTCCAAATGGATTAGTAATCTCACTTAATGGAAGTATTAATATAATCTAGGCACCTTGATTAGGTATTGTGATTCAATAAAATGGTTAAATAACGGTTTCATAAATTATTATTCAAGTATTAGTTTTTTCGGGTGAATAGTGTTTTTTTTAATTAAAAAACTAATTAAAAATATTTAGATAATTATTTTTATAAAACGGATTTCATTTTTGAACTCAGAGCACCGAAATTATGCTATGGTAATTTTTGGGGTTTTTTTCTGAAAAAAATGAATTTTCGGTGAATAGTGTTTTTATTTAAAAATTAAATTAAAAATATTTAGAAAATTATTTTTATAAAATGGAGTTCATATTTGTAATCAGAGCGTTGATATTTGGTTGAGGTGAAATTTTGGGATTATTTTGAGAAAGTTGATTTTTCAATGAATAGTGAAAATACAGTTTTTAAGTTACAGGTGTTTAATGACATCATTAAATGATGTATTAAGTTTGTAATCAATATGTTCGAATTATGAATAGTGAGATAAGGTATGAGGTGTCCCAAGTGGCCAATACCATTGGAAAATACCATGGGAAAGCCCATGGTTTTGCCAAAACCACTAATGAGGTGTCCCTTTGCCATTAATGCCTTGTCCCCTCACTTTCCCTATAAATACCAAGCCATACTCTCATCCATTCGACTCCCCACTCTCCCCCAACAAATTTATGGTCTCATTACCTCCAAAGGAGTCTTCCCATGGTGCCCCCAAGCCCTCAAGGTCCCAACCTTTGAGTTTTAAGAGTTATGTTTTAAGGTAAGGGATCCGACCCCTCTCTTTCTTTTCAGGTGATCTCTTTTATGTCAATCCTTCTATTCTCCATGTTCTTATGTTGGAGGATGTTCTTTTATACTCATCTTACTGCCCTTTTTATTTTCATATAATGAGAGATCCCCTCTAACTCTCATTATTTCGTTTTATGATGTTTTAAGTGGCGCCGTTAGGCTACCGAAAGTTTTTATAACGGATTCTTTCTCCCTTCTCATTTTTCAAGATCTATTTTCATGTAAAGTATTTCAAGTTAATTTTTATTATGTTGGGGTATGATCTATAAATTTATAATACTTATATTTTATGATCATATTATGAGAGACCCCATTTTTTCTCTTCAATTCAGTATTTTGATGTTTTAAGTGGCACCGTTAGGCTGCCGAATTTTTAAGTGGTTCTTCACCCTTCTCATTTTGAAGTTCTACTTTCATGTCAATTCTTTCAAGTTCCTTTTTGTTATTTTGGGGTATGATCTCTATATATATCATACTGGACTCTTATGTTCATATGATGAGAGACCCCATTTTATCTCTTCAATTCATTATTTTGATGTTTTAAGTGGCGCAGTTACGCTGTCGAATTTTTAAGTGGTTCTTCACCCTTCTCGTTCTGAAGTTCTACTTTCATGTCAATTCTATCAAGTTCCTTTTTTGTTATTTTGGGGTATGATCTCTATATCTATCATAATGGACTCTTATGTTCATATGATCAGAGACCCCATTTGATCTCTTCAATTCAGTATTTTGAAGTTTTAAGTGGCACTGTTAGGCTGCCGAATTTTTCATAAGAGAAATCTAATTTTTGTCTTCCTTCCATGTTTTTCATTTCAAATGATATGTCCTTTAAATTTCATTACAATGATCATTTATCCTTATAATTCTGTCTATCTACTTTTTTATGGGTCATTTATGAATGTTTGACCCATTTTACCTCTTTTTTTAATGTCTTCTAAAACCTCGTAACATAGCCGTTATGCTGCAGAATTTCCGTCTCAAAATGTATCTCTCTTTTTCTAAAGTTCTTTTATATTATTAATTGAATACTCAAAGATCTTTCTTCTAAAGGGGTATTCACATATATACCAAAATGTTCTATTTTAAATTCCGGTATTTACATACATGAGACCCACCTTCCTTTTCTGTGGGTTTTAAAGTGACGTAAAGATCATATCTTTAAAGCAGTTTTTAAAATGTAATGATTATGAAATGAAACCCATTTATTTTATGCTATATGGGTTTTTTATGAAATTTTTTATGATGATATATGTGGCTCACATGATAATAAAGGCAAATTTAAGGGTGCGCCCTGATAGCGCTCTAATGCATTGGGTAATGATGTAACCACTAGAGATTACAATATTCACGATACCTTGGTGAATAACCTTGGTAATTTTCAAATGACACCATGGGGATGGACCTTGGTGATATGTTCATGATTGCCTATGTTAAATGATGTATCCACATTTTCAAGTTATGAAAAATGTTATTTTTATTATGATATTCCTCCTTATTTCATTCTCATGCCTTAAAGTTCTTTTTCATGACCTTATTGAAGTATCTCAAGTTCACATGTAAAATGTTTCTCTTGTTTTCCTTACTGGGCTTTTTTCTCACCCTTTCTTTTGATGTATGCTCCCAGGTTATGTGATACAGTAATGAACCTAGGATGAACATGTAGAGAAGCCTTTAAAGTGTTTAAGAAGAATGTTTTATGTTGTTTTCATGTATTATGTTCCTGGTTTCCAAGACACTAGACCTTAAAGATCCTCAATTTTGTGTAATGTAATGAATGTTTATGTTATAAAAAGGCGGGATGCTATAGTTGGTATCAAAGGATGGTTTAGTTATTTGTGGAAATTAGGATATGAAAAATCTCGGAAGAACCCTATAGAAAAGTTTAAATATAGGAAATATTCCTGGTATTTTGGTGAGTATTGAGTAAGGGGTTTCCAAGCAAATACATCCCTGTCTCGATACGAGCAGGTAGAGGTGGCTCTGGCACAGATGTACATAGGGGTAAAACCTGAAAATACCGCTTTGAGCTAGACTCGAAAGGGAACTGGTACACGACAATGGGCCTTGCTTCACTCTTGGTTACGACACTCCCGGGGGATATGCTTTGGTAAATTCATAAGCTTAGTATGAACCATTATTAAAGGAAAAAGGATAAAACAAAATAAAGTTTCACATAAGAATATATGATCATGGATAACCTAGATTGGAACCTAGGGGATCACAAGTTAGGATATACTTTTATTCTACATGTTTATCCTTTTATGCTTTAATTTTCCTATTCATGATTATTAGCTAAGTAAATAAGCCCTAATTATAGTTTCTTTTCTTAGTTAATGGCGGGAAATGGAAGAACATGTCCCAAAAACCAATGTGATAGGAAATGCGACGATTGTCGTATTAATATGACAGAGGTGATTAGGAGAGTAAAAGATGATTATTATTTTGGAATATTTTCACTATTTGAGGGACCCTATATGATCGAGGTAAATAGATTACTACGGTATTTTCATTGAGGAGTAAGGTTGACTTATATTTTGAAGAATCGATGAATTTATGGTGGACTTATAGTAATTTAGGTTACTTATGGGAATGATTAACCTATCTTGGGTGAAAAATGTTTAGTTTAGATAATTTTGTTATAAGATGTTAGGAGTGGTTGATGTTGTTTGGAGATGAACAATGAAGTTTATTTTGGAAGACTATGTTATCAAATCCTTCTTGTATTTGGGTTTCAATCTTAGTTTCGTTTATTTTGAGGAATTTTAAGGACCGTTATTTATGGGAAGTTCTATAATGAACTTTGTGTATTACCATGGAACATTGAAGATTTAAAATTAGTTTCCATTACTATGGGATTATTCCTTTTTGAAGAGTTTTTTAACCTTACCCTTTCTGTTTTTGGGATAATGTTTAAAGATAGAAGAAATAGATAGTTAATCTTTTGTGGATTATGTGATTCTCTAGAAGATGATTCTTGTGTTTTGATGAGACCAAGTAGTTTTGAATGCTCATTGTTTGGGAGAAAAGATTTGTTTTGGTAGAAACTTATTAAAGGGTGAAACTCTACATGAAGGTAGATATATTTCCTTATGTTTTTGTTCTATGTTGTAAATGAATTCCTCAAAATTATGAAAAGGAACGTAAAACAAAAATGTTGTTGGTTTACATTTCCTACTAGGTAATCAAAGATCGTTTACACACATCATAAGTTTGGGATTTTCTTATATTTAACTTTCTCCTAATCATGTTCTCTGTCACTCTCCCTCAGAACATGACCCTTTGTTTTCTCCTCCATGTCAATGTTTTCCTACATGGAATACTAGTGTGGGCTAACTCGGGTGACCTTTATACTTCCCTTTCTTTCTTTTAAAGTAATAGTTTTACTGACTCCTTTTCCGATGTGGGACTTTCAATGAAATTTCAAAACCTAATTTTAATAAAATTGCGAGGACGCAATTTCTTAAGGGGGGAAGATTGTAACAACCCGAAATTTTGAATAAATCTTGTTTCCTAATTTTATGAGTTATTTTATTTTTATAATCAACAAAAATGTTTCATTTGATAACATAAGTATAATTAAAATGATACTATTGGTTTTTGACTGTTATATGACCATTGGTCAATATGGCCACTGGAAACTAAATGTTTTGATTATTGTCTCTAAATACAAGTAATCTTGGTTAATTAGTATAGAACGAAGATTCGATGGCCTCACCCAGTAGTCTTCGACCAATCGAAGCCCATATAACAGAACTTGGGAAGGAGGTAGCACCACTGGGCTTTGCTCTAGACCAAACCCAAGATGAACTTCATCGTATAAAGCTAGAACGGGATCACCTTCGCGAGAAGTTCAAACTGATAGAAATTACTACTCGTGCGATGTTGGCCGAGCCTCCCTCAGATTCTCTCACCTTTGCACACCTTACAATTAGGTCCTATGCTGGTGTGATAAGGGGCTATGTAAGGAGACCGTAACTGCCTTGTGTAATCCGTTGTTTTAAAAAAAAATGGGATTTCTTCTTATGATGAAGTTTATGAATTTCCAAACAACCGGATAAATATAGTATGCATATTTTTGATGAATTTTAGAAAAAGGATATTTTAAAAATGGTTGTGTAAACCTTAAATAATTAAAAATGTGTAATGATTTTCGAAAAATGGTTTTCTAAAATTATGTTCAGTACAAAATTTAGAGTCTAATAAGATCAACTAAATTTTTTATGAATAGTAAATTATGAATAGTGATTTTATGATTAGGATTAGTAATGTGTCCAAATGGATTAGTAATCTCACTTAAAGGAAGTATTAATATAATATAGGCACCTTGATTAAGTAATTTGATTCAATAAAATGGTCAAATAACGGTTTCATAAATTATTTTTCAAGTATTAGTTTTTTCGGGTGAATAGTGTTTTTTTAATTAAAAAATTAATTAAAAAAATTTTGTTAATTATTTTTATAAAACTGATTTCATTTTTGAACTCAGAGCACCGATATTATGCTATGGAAATTTTTGGGGTTTTTTCGGAAAAAAATGAATTTTCGGTGAATAGTTTTTTATTTAAAAATTAAATTAAAAATATTTAGAAAATTATTTTTATAAAATGGAGTTCATATTTGTAATCAGAGCATTGATATTTGGTTAAGGTGAAATTTTGGGATTATTTTGAGAAAGTTGAATTTCCGATGAATAGTGAAAATACAGTTTTTAAGTTACAGGTGTTTAATGACATCATTAAATGATGTATTAAGTTTGTAATCCATATGTTCGAATTATGAATAGTGAGATAAGGTATGAGGTGTCCCAAGTGGCCAATACCATGGGCAAATACCATGGGAAATCCCATGGGTTTTTCCAAAACCACTAATGAGGTGTCCCTTTGCCATTAATGCCTTGTCCTCTCACTTTCCCTATAAATACCAAGCCATCCTCTCATCCATTCGACTCCCCACTCTCCCCCAACGAAGTTCTGGTCTCATTACCTCCCAAGGAGTCCTCCCATGGTGCCCCCAAGCCCTCAAGGTCCCAACCTTTGAGTTTTAAGAGTTATGTTTTAAGGTAAGGGATCCGACCCCTCTCTTTCTTTTCAAGTGATCTCTTTTATGTCATTCCTTTTATGCTCCATGTTCTTATGTTGGAGGATGTTCTTTTATAATCCTCTTACTGCCCTTTTTATGTTCATATAATGAGAGATCCCCTATTACTCTCATTATTTCGTTTTATGAAGTTTTAAGTGGCGCCGTTAGGCTACCGAAATTTTTTGTAACTGATTCTTTCTCCCTTCTCATTTTTCAAGATCTATTTTCATGTAAAGTATTTCATGTTCCTTTTTATTATGTTGGGGTATGATCTCTAAATTCATCATACTGATCTTTTATGATAATATGATGAGAGACCCCATTTGATCTCTTCAATTCAGTATTTTGAAGTTTTAAGTGGCACTGCTAGGCTGCCGAATTTTTAAGTGGTTCTTCACCCTTCTCGTTTTAAAGTTCTACTTTCATGTCAATTCTTTAAAGTTACTTTTTGTTCTGTTGGGGTATGATATATATATCTATCATACTGGACTCTTATGTTCATATGATGAGAGAAACCATTTGATCTCTTCAATTAAATTTTTTGATGTTTTATGTGGCGTCGTTACACTGCCGAATTTTTAAGTGGTTCTTCACCCTTCTCGTTCTGAAGTTCTACTTTCATGTCAATTCTTACAAGTTCCTTTTTGTTATTTTGGGGTATTATCTCTATATCTATCATACTGTACTCTTATGTTAATATGATCAAAGACCCCATTTGATCTCTTCAATTCATTATTTTGAAGTTTTTAGTGGCACCGTTAGGCTGCCGAATTTTTCATAAGTGAAATCTATTTTTTGTCTTCCTTCCATGTTTTTCATTTCAAATGATATGTCCTTGAAATTTCATTACCATGATCATTTATACTTCTTATTCTGTACATATACTGTTTTATGGGTCATTTATGAATGTTTGACCCATTTTCCCTCTCTTTTTAATGTCTTCTAAAACCACGTAACATAGTTGTTATGCTGCAGAATTTCCGTCTCAAAATGTCTCTCTCTTTTTCTAATGTTCTTTTATATTATTAAGTGAATACTAAAATCTCTTTCTTCTAAAGGGGTATTCACATATATACCAAAATTTTCTATTTTAAATTCTGGGATTTACAAACATGAGACCCACCTTCCTTTTCTGTGGGTTTTAAAGTGACGAAAAGATCATGTCTTTAAAGGAGTTTTTAAAACGTTATGATTATGAAATGAAACCCATTTATTTTATGCTATATGGGTTATTTATGAAATTTTTTATGATGATATATGTGGCTCACATGATAATAAAGGAAAATTTAAGGGTGCTCCCTGATAGCGCTCCAATGCATTGGGTAATGATGTAACCACTAGAGATTACAATTTTCACGATACCTTGGTGAATAACCATGGTAATTTTCAAATGACACCTTGGGGATGGACCTTGGTGATATGTTCATGATTTTCTATGTTAGATGATGTAGCCACATTTTCAAGTTATGAAAAATGTTATTTTTATTAGGATTTGCCTCCTTATTTCATTCTCAAGCCTTAAAGTTCTTTTTCATGACCTTATTGAAGTATCTCAAGTTCACATGTAAAATGTTTCTCTTGTGTTCCTTACTGGGCTTTTTGCTCACACTTTTTTTTGATGTATGCTCCCAGGTTATGTGATGTAGTAATGAACCTAGGATGAACATGAGGAGAAGCCTTTCAAGTGTTTTATAAGAATGTTTTATGTTTTCATGTTTAAAGTTCCTGGTTTCCAAGACACTAAACCTTAAAGATCCTCGGTTTTGTAAAATGTAATGAAAGTTTATGTGATAAAGAGGCGGGATGCTATAATGGGGATATTACTTTTGGATTTTTTATTTGTTTGTTTCTTTTCTCGTCATTCTAATGGAAAACAATCGAGGATTACCAAACATATTCAAGGTTACTTCCTATTTTTTTTTGTGGTTTTATCACATTTTCACTATTCATCATGGTATATCTTCAGTTGGCCCATGATTCGACACTTCACTGATGAATTAATTGTTACAATCACATTTATTGGTTCCACAATCCAAGATTGTAGATATGGACTTAGTACGATGTAATGGAGGTGTGATGACACTAGTGGTGAAATAATCAGGCCAGTTTGGAAACCCCAAATTTTTTAGTAGGATGTGTGCACGATGATTGAGACAAAAAAATTAATTTTCTGAATATATTTGAAGCCTTGATTTTGGTGAAAGAATGTGGAAGGATTTATACATATTAGATGAATGATTTTCTAGATGATTGGAGTTGGATATTAGGGTGATAGCAGCATGGGTGTGTGCAGGAGGAAGAAGATGGGTTTCTGGAAAAAACTAATACACACAGTGTGTAGTATTTGACTACATGATGTGTGGTTCCCTTTAGATAACACAGTGTGTACATCAGATGGTACATGGACAAAAGGTGGAGTACACGGGTTGCCTACATGGCTTGTACTCTCCCACACAAGATATATTGAACCTTGTACATGGGCTACAACTTGTATTGGAATACAAGCATGTGTATATGGGATGGCGTTGTGTAAGAGCACATAGTTGGAGTACATGGGTGGGACCTATGATTTAGATACATGATGTGTAACCCCTCTACATTCCATGTAATCTCCAACATATATATGACTTGATTACACATGATTTTTACATGGGCAGGACATGGGGTCAAGATACACAGTGTGTGAACCCTACTACATGTCGTGTACTCTTTTATATATGGATTTGAAAGTTTCTCCTCTTTGTCCAGAACAAGATTCATCTGGGCTCATTCCTCCTATCCCTTCTATTATGGTTGGTATATAATCATCTTAAACTCTAAGGAATATGATCCCTTTAGTAGTATTTCTTGGATAGAGTCATTTGAATCCCTCCGAAAGACACAGAGAGAGATCCTCTATTAATATCTGTTCCCTAGGTGGAGTTATTGGTATTGTTGTTACCAAATCTACGTGGGCATAGATCCTTTACTTAGAGGGTTATTTCAGATTTATTTGTTGGTATCGCTCCATGGACCTTGTAGTTATTCTCATCTATATATCATATTCTCTTTAGAATTATTAGTTTGTGAATTCCTATGGTGAGAATTGAAAAGTAATACCTCTCATATAGACGTCATCAGTACTATTAGAAGCAAGAGTGTGGTCTCCTGAATGAGTGCCTTGTGAAATCATAGAGATGGAATCCTCAGTCTGTATACTATGATTGTGACATACCTATATAGTGCATGTCATTATTCAGTATATCTAGATATTCGTGTTATATATGCTATAGAAATATTCCTATGTTGATATTACTATATTTCCTTTTTTGTATGATTTGTGGTTTTGGGGTGTACCACATATTATTTTTATACTAACCCCTATATGGGAGTTTCCAACATATGTTGTGTATTTTGTATATGGTTGACCTTTTGACATTGTCATAGGTGGACTATGACGATACAATGCTTAGTAAGACTAGACATACCAAGGTGTGTTCCTGTGTCTTTCTGACAGTAGTCCAAGTACATACCATCAGGCTATACTTCTGTTAAAGAATATTTGTGGAGAGCTTGTATTTGGCTCTATTTACTTTCCTCTATTTCCTCTTGTAATCTAGTTTTGAGATTATATGTATTCATTCATGGTTGTCTAGTTTTTTTTACATTTCTGTAATTGTATTGGTTTGGATAAGTGTGTGTGTGTATAGGTACCTAGGATAAGGCCTCCCACATTAGTGATATGCCTTCTCGGTGTTGGTCTCCATCCCCAGGCCTATTGGAGGTGGTCTTGGGGAGTCACGACATGAGCCCCACTAGGATGGGTCATAATAGAGTTGTATCAAAGGATTCGGTTATACCTTAGGACTGAGAGTCTGTGAGATTTGTTTGGGGAAATAGTGTCAAGTGTTTCAAGTTTAGCTTTCATGCTAGGGACTCCAATGTTGACATTTCGGGCAACGTATATATATACATGACTCTAATCACCTACTTTTTGACTTGATTCATGATAACACTAGTTGCAGGGAAAACAATGTTACATGCATCATATAAGAATGAGTTGTGGTTTCCATGACCTTCTTAAGTCAAATATATAGAAATAATCATTGATCATGGAACATATTATTTGTTTCGGGATACCATTATGACATTTAACATCTAAGATTCATCATAATGATCACGAGGATGATCCCTTTGGTGTTGATGCATCAATATAGGGACCAGTTCCTGATATGTTACCTCTAAGTAGTGCACTAGCCCTACCTCCACCTGTAGATCAGTATGTGGTAAATACAGTTCCAATATATGAGGTTCATAGGATGAGCACGCTTCATGAGTTTCAGTGATAGAGACCCATTAGGATCCAAGGAGAGCCTGACTCATAGGTGGCTGAGAAATATCTTGAGGTGGTGACCTGATTTCTCCATCTAGTCAGGACACCTGTAGATCAGACAGTAGTCCTAGAAGTGAGCCTTCTACACAGATCAACAGGGAGATGTTGGGGTGTTAGTTAACAGGTCATACAATGGGGAAACCCTTTCATATACATAGTTAGAGTGCCCTTTCAAAGAGGAGTTATCGCCAGCTATGATGAGGTATGTACGTATCTAGGAGCTTCTCTAGTTCCAGCAGAGAAACCAAATAGTAGGTGAGTATTCATTGAGGTTTACCAACGTGTCCAGGTACTCAATAAATATGGTTAGAGATCAGTTATTAATGGCTTAGTCCTTTTATCATGGTATGAGTAGATACATTTTATCTAGTGCTATCACAATGTTCATTCCTACTCATACTGGGGTGCTAGAGAGAGCTTTGGAAGTTGAATGTTTCTTGGTTGAGCAGATACAACTGATGGTTGTCGACAGTAAGAACGCGGGAACCAAGAGCTTGGGAGAAGGGAGACAAAGCTTGTCTTAGGGACCTGTATGTGTGATAAATTTTGAAATGAGATACCATGATAGAGAAAATGCACTTCAAGGATCACAAGGTTGGTCCACCCATCGTAGAGAACTTCAATGTTACTCATGTGATAGTAAGTTGAATATCATCCGATTTTTTCAGACCCATCATATAGCTGCCAGAGATGCCATGAATGGGATACCGAGGTAGAGGAAACAACAAGATAAGAAAATTATTTAGGGCGGAATACATATCAAAAAAGATGGGAGAGTAGTAATAGGAGGTCTATGTTATGACTTATTACCACCAGTACCCCCAATTGGTCCACACCAGGCTCAGGGAGCTAGAGGATAGTGTTGGGTACAACCGCAGGAGGTCTGAGATTATGACCGAGAGGCACTAGGAATGATTCTAGGTACGATATTTTTCTTTTATAGATTATATTTAGTAATAGTATACACATTTTATAGTCATTAATTTATTTCCACATACCTTTTACTAGACTTAGAGATTTTGGTTGAACCTTTGGATCGACCCTTATACATAGAGACTCATACTAGAGAAGTCTAGGTGACCATGGACTTATGATAATAGTGTGATATAACACTTAGAGGTGATGTTTTATATTGGGATATCTTGGTAGTATCATCAAGTCCTTATGAATTAATTATTGGTATAGATCAGTTATCTACCGTCTATGCCCTGATTGATTATTTTTGGAAAAGTGTGTGGTGTATCCACTGTGATGGAACCAAGTTCCTTATTTTTAGTGAAAAGGAAACCCTGACAGCATTGGATGGACTCATTCATATGAGGGTACATCAAATTACTAATCATTTGGATAGACTGACCCTTGGTGTAGTGGATGTTGTGAGTTCCCAGTTCCATATAGTGGTGATGAAGTACATGGACGTCTTCCATGAATATTTTCTAGGTTTTCCTCCCCACCGACAGATAGACTTATATATAGATCTACACCGCTAGATGAAACTGATTTTTATGCCAACATATCATATGTATCCTGAATAGATTCATGAGCTAAGGGTGTAGTTGGAGGAATCAGAGAGGAAAGGAATTTTTTGACCTGGCATTTCACCCTTGGCAGCCCCAGTTTTGTTTTACAAGAAGGAAGATGAGATCTTAAGGTTGTGTGTGGAATGCGGACACTTGAATAAGTTGAATATGATGGAAAAGTATCCACTAATGGAGATTTATGTCCTCTTTTATCAGTTGAGAGTGGCATGATGGTTCTTGATGGGTGACCTCAAGTCAGGCTATAACTAGTTGCGAGTACAGGATGAGGATACACTGAAGAAAACATTCAGATGTCACTACATTCACTATGGGTACTTGGTGATGCCCTTTGACATGAAAAACACCCTATTAGTGTACATGGGAATCATGAATATGATATTTTATCTTTACTTAGACCAGTTTTTGGTAATCATCATTAATGATATTCTTATGTACTCGACATACAAGGCTGATCACACAAGAAACTTAAGGATAGTTCTGGATGTACTTTGAGAGAACCATCTATACAGAAGGATCTTAAAGTGCTAGTTCTAGATTTAGGTAGGCCACTTTATGGGTCATGTTACTTAGTAGATGGAGTGACAGTTGACCTGAACAAGGTCGAGGTAATGTTTTCTTGGGATCCACACAAAAGTTTGATGGGGGTGAGAAGATTCCGTGGGATATCATGCTATTAATAGAGATTCGTACATAATTTATCCAAGATATAAACACCCTTTATAGCCTTTACTCGAAAGGGCAATCTTTTACTATGGAAGGATATGTTCCAATAGGCTTTTTAATAGTTGGGGAAGAGTTTTATGAGTGATCTCATCTTGATAATTCTAGAGGAGGGTGTCGAGTATGTAGTGTTATATGATGTATCAAGAACCAATATTGGTTGTAGTTTGAGGTAGATGAAAGAGATGATTTCCTATGGTTCACACTTGTTGAGACCATGTGAGTAGAACTACGTGACCCATGATTTTGAGCTAGTAGCAATAATATTTTCATTGAAGGTGTGACGACACTAACTGATGGGAGAGTGATTTATCATATACTCCAATCACAAGAGTCTCATGTATATATTCTCTTATAAGGATATCACCATGAGACATAGATGATGGATATAGTTATTCTAGGACTATGACTTCATAATTGCTTATACTCCTAGGAAGGGGAACATGGTAGTAGAATCTTTTAGTAAGAAATCTTGTTCATAGTTGTTGAACGAGGCGTCAGAGTAGTTATTCTTGTTGTAGTTATCCTTTATGGATGGAGATGGAGCAGATTACCTCGAGTCTATGATTTTCACCCCTCCACTCTTACAGTGAGTTAGGGAGGAAAATCATAGGGATACCGACAATGATACCCTACGTAATGAGATATCCACTGGACATTCTCAGGATGTATTTTTTAAAGGTGGGGAGAATGTCATTATTTTTAGAGGACATTCATTGGTACTTGTGAAGTTGTGGGAGGAGGTCCTAAAGGGTTTTCATAAATCTAATTTGGTGGTACATCTAGGTGTGGAAAATTTGTACCAAGACCTCTGACATCAGTTTTGATTCCCAAGGATAAAGAAGGGAGTTGCAGAGTTTGTCACTTGATACCTCACTTGTCAGCAAGTGAAGGTTGGGCACCATTTTCCAGCGAATTTAGCTCAACCCCTTAAGATGACAAATTAGAGGTGGGATGGGATATATATTAATTTTTTATGGTATTACTACATATGCCTCAGGTAGATGATTCCCCATGTGTGATCATAAACTGACTCCCCAAGCCGGCCCACTTCCTAGCTAAACAAGAGTAGAGTTTGTTATATAGATTGAGCAACCTCTAAATGAAGGAGATAGTCTAACTCCATTTAGTTCCATCAATTATTATCTATGACCATGATAATCACTTCACATCCTGTCTATGGAATGAATTAAAAGAGGAATTTGGGACCCCAGTTACACTTCAGCATAGTGTTTCACCCCAAAACTGACAACCAGATAGACCAGACCATTCATGTTTTGGAGTACATGATGTGTTCTTGCATGTTGGAATTTGGATATAGTTGGTAGGATCACCTACCATTGGTGGAGTTTGTGTAAATCAACTACTACCATTCCACCATTGATATGGAACCATTCGAGGAATTGTACAAGTGAACCTGTAGGTTAACACATTACTGGACCAACCCAGGTGAGTTATCACTCAGGGGCCTGAAGTTGGTGCGAGCTACAATAGGGAAGGTAAGATCATCTTGGAGTGGATGAAGACTACAATAGAAGTCAGAAGTCTTATGCTGATAGGTGACGAAGGTATTCAGAGATCGAGGAAAGAGACTATGATTTATTATATGTTTAACATCAACATGGATTGCAGAAATTTGGTGGGGCGGTAAGCTATCTATAAGGTTCATATTCCCTTTCCATATAATTCATAGAATCAGTGAGGTGGTATACCACTTAGCTCTACCATATCAATTATACTGGGGACACAGAATCTTTCATGTGTCACACTTGAGGCTGAATATTTATGACACATCACATATTATCGATTGGGGTGATCTAGGCGTTGAGGATGGATAGAAATTTGATGTGTACCTAGTGGAGATCAAGGATCAGCAGGATAGTATCCTTCATTGGTAATTGATTCATTTTGTGTGTTTCTGGTGGTGGAATAGGAATATCCATGAGGGAACATGGGAGTTGGAGGTTCATATTCATGCTTAGTACCAAAACCTTTTTGAGTAACCCTAATTTTAGATTTTGAAGGATGTAAATCCCCTTGTTGGGTAGAATTTAATTTCTCATATTTTTCATGTATTATTTTTTGGATAATATAATGATTATTTTCACGACTAGGTGTTGAGACGGTGTGCAATTAGGAGGCCCGGTGTGACCAAAAGAAATGTTACAAATATATTAAATATATTAAATAACATGTGAGCATATTATTCTTCAAAAATTATAATAAATTATAAACCTGTGTCTAAATCAGAAATTGAGGCCCCTATTTAGTTCAAAATAGGAGTTTTACCCTAGGTATGACTTCACAATTGTTGGAGTGATTCATTTGTAGCAAAGTCCTAATGGGTGCAAAAATGAGTAAAATAATTAAATAAATTATTTTAATTCTAGTTTTTGATGCAGTGACTAGTTATCCGTTAAAAATACTAATATGTTAGAATTTTAGTGTAATATGGATAACCCTAGAGATGTTGTAGAACCATTGGAAAGAGGTTTGTGGATTCTCTCTCAGGAAAACAACAACGAGATCATGGATTGACGGTCGACGCATGAAGGATCCGAATGATCTCACCAATGGTCATGGCAAGACTCTATTCTTCATCGATGAACGATCCAAATAAAGGAAGGGAATGAATTTTGAATTATTTATTCCCTATATTTATTTCCTATGATTAATATAGACCAATTGACCAACAAATTGATCTGTAGATTTTAGAAATTGCATGATGGTATATTTTGTGGGGATTTACTTTGGGAGTTGTTTATTTGTTTTGTTTCTTCACTTTTCATTATATTGGAAATAGATAATGGTTAACCAAACACAACCAATGTTCATTCCTATTTTTCATGTTTTGTGGTTTTCTCCCATTTTTCTCTATTCATCATGGGAATTCTTCCTTTGGACCATCATTCAATGATTCACTATTTAATTGATTATTGAACACACGTTTCAAGGTTCAATGATCCAAGATTGTAGATATAAACTCGATATGATGCAACATAGGTGCAATGGTGGTAGAATAAAATGAATCATATTGGATTGGAAACCCCCAAATTTCAATAGGGATGTACAGACAACGATTGAGACAAATAGAATCCATTTTGCGATTGGATTTGAAGCCCAAATTTTGGTGAATGACCATGGAATGATTCTGATGATGTAGATCCACGATTTTTGGCATGATTGGAGTTGGATTTCAAGGTAACAGCCCTGCAGGCGCAGGTGGGAGGAAGAAAAAGAGTTTTTAGAAAAACCTGATACACATGTTGTGTAGTCATTGACTACACGGCATGAAATACACTTTGGATGACTCAGTGTGAACTTAATAGAATACACAGACATAGGGTGGAGTACATGGGTTTCCTACAGGGTGTGTACTCCCCCACATGAAACGACCCATACCATGTACATGGGATACCCCATGTACTCGTATATGGACTCAGGTACATGGGACGATATCGTGTATGGGCACACAGTTGGAGTAGACAGGCAGGAACCAACATATAGAGACACATCATGCATCCCCTCTACACACTATTTACTCCCCTAAATGGACCTATCTCGATAAAACATATCATTTACATGGAAAGGACTCGGGGTCAAGTGACACATCATGTGACCCCTACTACATGCCGTGTACTCTTTTACCCCTAACATATAAATATTTTCCTCTGTATCCTGTACAAAATTCGTTAGGGTTGGTAACTCTTATCCCTTCCATGAAGGTTTCTAAAGAATCATCTCCTACTCTAAAGAATATTATCATTTCAATAGGATTTCTTGGATAATGTCATTGGAATCCATCCAAGAGGACCTGAATGAGATCCTTTATTCATCGTTGTTCCCTAGGTGGATTAATTAGTATCATCACGACCAAAACAATGTTGGCGTTGACCCTATACTAAGAGGATTAATCCATATTGAGTTTTTGGTATCACACCATGTTCTTGGAAGTGATACCATATGTGTATCATGTTCTCTTTGAACATATCAATGTGTTATTTCACATGGAAAGACTTGAAAAGAAGTACTTCTTGGATAAACATCCTCAGTTCTTTCATACTTAGGAGTGTGTTTTCCCAAATGACTAATTTCTAGAATCTTCGAGAAAGGATCCTAGGCTAGTATACTATGTTTTTGACTTACCTCTAGACTATGTGTCATTATTATGTATATCTGGATATTCTTATTATATGTGATGTAGACATATACCTATGTTGAGCTAACGATATTTCTCTTGTTTTATACTTTGTGTTTTTTGGGTGTCCTTCTGAGTATTATTATACTCAACCCTACACAGACTTTTCCTACACGTGTCGTGTCTTGTGTAGATGATCAAAATTTTGACGGATTCCCCGGTGGACCAGGACCAAACAATGCTTAGTGAGACTGAAAAAACTGTGGCGTGTTCTTGTAGCTTTCTAATAGTAGTTTCAGTACTTACCTTCATGTTAGAATTTTGTTAAAGGATCTTTTTGGTGAGATTGAATTTGGACATTTTTAATTAACTTCTTTTCATACTATGGTTATGAGATAAGATGTATGGATTCATGGTTGTTCATTTGTTTTTACATTTTTGGATTCTTATAGGATTGGAGATGTGTGTGTGCATATAGGTACATAGGATAAGTCCTCCTTGGTTAGTGATATACCTTATCAATTCTATTTGATATCCCCTAGTCTATTGGTGGTGGGATTGTGGAGTTGCGGAATGAGCTCTACTTGGATAGGTCGTGTCATGAAACACGTAGTATTCCCAATATAATCACAACTAATAATAAGTGGGAAATAATAAATAAATGAATAAGTAAATAAATGGGGAATTAAAATAATAATTAAATCATCTAAACATGAGTTTTATCATGACACCTGAGGTAAATCTACCACCATTCTATCCCCATAAAGATAAATTATAGCATGTGGCTCACCTAGCCACATGATTTTAGGTTCATCCACTCGATCAAAATATGATATTCATGATGTGTAGCAATACAAAATACATGAATTATTGACCCCATGGGATAACCATAGGATACCACCAAAACATTTATCTCTACTAGTCTCTTAGACTCTAATGGAATGATCTAAAGTAGCGATATAAACTATAATATCACTACAATAACTAGTAAAGAGCTCGATATTCCTGAAAAAACTCCCCATCTCCATAAAATATAATTGTTGAATTCATAAATTGTTACCCGGGTCAACACAATAATCCTGGGCCAAGAACACCCAATTCCTAGTGGAGGTAGTACATTTTTTTGTCATAGAGAGGGATTTCACCCGTCTAGATCAATAATTATCACTCCATGCCCGTCTAAAGAATATTGAAAAAAGGGAGGATATAACTAAATCAATCTTAGGGAAAACACCTCATTCATGATATCCTAATGGTATCCTCTTACATATAATCCTATGTAAGATTCACTCCAAAATCTCATAGAAAGTAAATAAAAATAAGGGTCGATCAAATCTTGAACACATTGTCAAAAAATATGAAGTCTCAACACCAATACACTAACATTAAATAAAGATTTTGGGGATCCCATGAAAACCATGATCACAACAAAATACCCACACTAGACTCATCTCAACCCTCACATGAGGTTATACAAAAGGTGAGCCTCACATTGTCTTCAGAACCAATAAATGAAGAAAAAAACCCCTATAATGGGATCCTAAAACTCATAAAAATTATCAAGAAATGATCATATTAAGAGAAAACCTGATTTATCCATCAATGGACTCAAACTAATCCTTTATCAACAATACAACCATTGGGGAATCCAAAGGGGTCTCTTGGAACCACTTCTAAAAAATACTCAATGAATCCCTACCCTACTCAACACCTCATGGTGTTATCTAAGCCGAAGAAGGGGCTATGAGAAATCCAATCCTCCAATGACAATATCATCCTTCCCATTAGGGTTTCCTCATTAGTCCCTTAAACCTATCTCAGATCTCCACTCAACGACATTATGCCATGCCCGACACCCCATGGTGCCATTCTTGACCAAAGGCTGCAAACAAACTATAACTTGAGTAAAAAATAACAATAACAAGACAAGTAAATATAAGAAACCATCTCATAATCTGAGAGACATTCTAACATATCCATCAAATACATCAGTTGTCCTATACTTTTGGGAACTCTCCATAAATCCCTAGAATAGGCCCCTTTTGTACTCCAAGGTCAAAGTACCATCTAGATCATGGCCTTCTTAGGGTGTTATACCACACCTATCACTTAGAGGGTTATAAATCTAAATCAATGAGGGGAACCTCATGTCTATTCTTGACTCATGCCAGGAATCTCACAATAGCCACTAAAAACCAAAAAACCTCAATGTTGTATCCCATTCATGAGGATACACTCTTAAGGGGTGAGGCAAAGGCCTATAATCAGTACAAGGATTAAGAGGGAACCCAATAACCTCTTCATCATTTCCACTATACATCAAAATGGGAAACATGACATGTTACCTTATAAGCAAGCTAAGAATGAGGGTCCTTTGAATAAAGACCCCTATCCAGGGCACCTGAAATGCAAGGACTGTCCCATTACAAACAAAAACAACCCCTAAGAGGTTATAAAAACTATGTAAATTGTTTAAAAATAAATAAATTAAAATAAAGTATATAATTAACATAAAATATACCATCAAATATTTTTTAGAGGAACCATTGAATATTTAGGCCTGAAAACACATTAAAAACAACTAAATCACTCAACTCTTTCCACAGAAAGAAATTAAATTAATTAAAACAATTTATATGAATTAATAAATTTTATCCCAAAGAGGTATAAGTCTTTAAAACTCATTAAGCATTATCCACTCTCCAAAATCTTGATAAAATATATGAAAAAGTCCGACAATGCACATCTAACACTAAGAAGATAATAATATTTAACAGATGAAGGCCATTTAACAAGAAATTCCTTCCAATTAAATTGAAAATCAAAGAAAAATCCACTAATTATAACACCTCCATTGAAAAGATGAGTGAAGACATAAATACACTATCTCAGGATATTCTATCATGATGGAATAAAAATTCCCCATCACCCTCAGATGAATCCACCATGAACCTATGACATTATAACCTAAACCCTAAGAAGGAAATTCCAAAATCAACTACAAGGAAGGTTGAGGGAAAAGTAAGAGAAGAGAAGAAGAAACTAACCTCAAAACAATGAAGAATGATTTTCAAAACTACCCCTAAATGAAAGGGAGGGAGAAGGATAAATTAAGGAGTTTATCCTCCTAGTCCTCACAAGCATAAGAGAGGAAGTGGGGAGGGGAATGTATTATGCCCATGAAGGGTAAAAGATTAATTTACCTTTTTAAACCCAACATGAAAGGACACATGGTTTTCCAAACCGTGCTCCAACCGTGTGGTAGGAACTAACCAATCTAACAACCCTCAAATGTTTTTTCCACATAGTTTATAGATCATGTGTAAACTATAAAAAAAGCATTGAGACCCATTTGTAATACCCCTCTTGGTTTTTCATCAATTTTTTGGATGTCATGATACCTAGAATTGAGATCCACTCACCATACAGATTTTTATCTCTAATATTATTAGTTTGACATTAAACACATGAAATCAATGCTAAAAAAACATTAGATGAACATAAAAACTGATAACACACTGATCTTTAAAGGCAAAACAGTTTGTAATAAGAAATGTACACAAAAACGTGTGCCTAGAAAGACACATCCTAGAAATTCCAAATCACAGTTGAACCTCATGAGGATTTCCTGAGAACCTTATCAACCTTTCGAAACACATACCACCCTAAAAAAACATAAAGAATAGGCTCAAACTCTAAATAATAAAATGTAAATCTTAACACAACGATCAACCCATCGATGAGAAAAAAATTCAATTTTACAATAAATTTTATAACTCGTAACAACAAGGATGATTATATGGGATGATCCACATACTGATCGTGTTGTAGTAATCATAAACAAAATTTATAAACACACACTTTTGAAGCATTAGTGATCCTTAAAGGCAAAGGGCTCATTATTTCCAATTTTCATCATTTTGACTCTCTTGTTGTTCATGTATTTTGTAATATATCATATATAGCCTGATTTTAATTTTCCCTTTGGTCTTGATTTAATATGGGTGTTTGGTGTAGATTAGGGTAATTATAAGGTGTTACGTGTATTTAATTTCATACTACACATTTTTGATCTAAACATTCAAAATTGAACTCCATTTTTTGATGAATAATTTCCTTACTAATAAATATTTTTATAGAAAACACATGCTCTAAATTTGTTATTTTGGAAAATTATATGTAACATTATATTGAGCATAAAGGTTTTTTATGTATCATAAACATTGATAAAATAAATATTGTACAATGAACATTATGATTTGTATATATTAATGGTTATGATAATGTAAAATTGAAATAGACATGAGAAGTGATGGCCTTGACCAGAAGGTTCTAAATCTATGAAGCTCGTTTATTAGTGCTTTAGAGGGAGATGACATCATTAGGATATTCCATTGAACAAGAATAATCAGAGATTCAACAACTAAATCATGAATGAAACGTTTTAGGGGAGAATTTTAATATTACCAAGATAATGGCCCAAACCATGTTCGCTAAGCCACCCCATGAAAGTACCACCATTACACATCTTACTCTTAGGTAATATATTGGTATAATAAGAGGTAATATATCTAAAAACGAGTATTATGAATTTTTATATATTCCACTATAATAAAATAATGATTATATTTATCCCTTTACATTATTTATTTCTATATACAATTATATATTAGTTGATGAAATTTTTTTTTGATATGACTAAACTAAAATTGTATTTTAGGAAAATATATAGCATTAATTAAAACATTTTTTTTGATAAATTAAATAATTTTGAAATAAATTATGTTTTCATATAGTATTATTATTAAATAATATTTTATATATAAAAATGGAAATATAATTTAATAACTTCTAATGTAATCTTTATAATGGTAAAAAACTGTTATTTTCATAAAAACCAATATTTTTTAATAAAAGGGGTTTTGATTTAAAAGTATAAATTTTCATATTTATAGAATTATTTTGATAATATAAATATAATCCTTGAAATAAGGGTGTAAAAATTAAATGACGCAAAACTTTTCATAATTTTTTGAGATAGTAGAATTTTTAGGTTAACCTTTAATATGGTACATGTATATGACAAGTATTATGACACCATATAGCCCAAAGATGATGTAATAAATACTATAATAGGAATATATGACTAATTAAATTCTTAATATTTGAAATAAATTGTTTTTAAGTAATTTTATTTATTTTATAAACCTTTAATGAATCCTCAAAATACTGTATTATATTTTATGGTTTTAAAAATCAGTTCATTATGAACATGACTCACATCCACACTAATAATTGTATAATTTTTCATGATTTTAGTTATTATAATTATAAAATATTAAAATGAAATTCCATTTGGATGAAACATTGTATAAAAATCATGGGAATGTTTTTGGTATTACTTTTTTTGTTATTTAGAGTTGAAAACCTATGTTTAGAAATTAATAAAGAACGCCCCTCCCATTTGTGATAATTACCCACCCAAAATCCCACTACTCTTCAATAAATACCGATTAATAAAAACATTAAAATCACTATACCTATATAAAACCCAACCATGGTGTTCCCATACTCTTAAGAAGCCCCTCCCAGGCTTTTAGCAGTTCCCTTTCCGGGAAAGTGATCATCTCCACCTCCTTTTATTCAATCACTTCCTTTTTATTATGCCTATTGATTTGAAATTTTTCATGTCAGATTTTTTTCTATACACATCCCTATTACTATAATTCTGATTTTAATGTGATAATAGACCCAATTTTACTCTCATTAAACCCATTAATTAAACAATATATACTTTCGTTATGCTACTAAAATTATCCAGTGATTTTCCATGCCATGAATTTGTGTAGTGAATAGTGTTTCCAAAAAACATCAGGAGCCTAATGATTGATATCATGTTGTTTAGTTTTTTATATTCATATAAAATGTGTTTAAATCTTCTAAACAATATCCACCATGTTTTTTTTGGAGATGTAAACAAACAATGGCTCTCATATCCACAACAACTGATGGAACAACTGTCCAAAGGAAGGCATTCTTTGCGGAACTTAGCCAACGAAATTTTAGATCCCACAATGGACAAGAGGAGTAGAATTCAGGATCATAAACCCATTTTTGGGTGAACTATTTCCATTCCTAGGGTAATGATTAATTACGAACATGCTTTGTTAAAGAATCATTTATATGTATATGAGGTTCTCCATTGGTAGGAATATATATATTTATATAAGTTTATCCATATATGGTATCCATTTATGGGAATATCTAAGATTCATTGGTCTTTTATTAAAACGATGTTGGTTTTAATCTTCTGTATGAGGCATTTTATAGTTTACAGTTATCCTAAGAGATGAAAGCTATTCTGATGTCAAGTTCAAACCCATATAATGCACTTACTACATATCCTCATCAAATTAAATAGAACCCAAATAGTCTAGTGTCACTTATCATGACACATCACCTTTTAAAGTTGTGTGATGAGGACCAAACCATGAAATTTAACGTCATGTGACACAGAATCTGAGATAAAGGTTCCCGGTCATGGATGCTGCAGGACATAGATTGAGGTTGACCAAGGGACCCATAAGTGATATGATTTTCCCAGAGGATGTGACCCTACATGGAATGTAGCTCAGAGAACATTAGTGTGAATTTGGGTGCTAGTTTTGGTCTTGAGGGAGGATTCCTATATATAACATTCATTTGGGAATCAAAGACAACATACTTTAGTAAGTTAGGGATTACACCGATGATGATTCCATTTTAATGAGATTAGGGGATTAAATATATGGATAAGGCCAATGTGGTTAGTTCTTACACCCATAGGGATTCCCATGTGATTTGGGATTCTACAAACATTATGATGGACACTATCCTAGAATCCCACATTATTCATGCTCAATGTGAGAAACAAAAGGAAGCAGTATATATAAAGATCACATGATCCACTCTATCCACTGGTAGATGAGGTATGATCTAAAATATATAGACAACTTCCATTTGTGTTCCCATTTACTCACATTATTTAGTACCCTGTGGGAGGTGAATAGGAGCAAGAGTGCCACCTATCGCATCGATGAATTGAGTCATACATCATGAGGGATAACATTCTTGTCCCTAGGGAACAGATGACTGACCAAGACTAACCCTCATTGAAGGGAAAGGATAGTGGTTCCCCTTAATTCATAGAATTACAAGGTTCAGGTGAGCACTATGGTCGGAACCCTCATTACAACAATAATGTAGACTTGAAGAAATTACATGGGTCCACCTTGTCATGGAGGCTACCAATATGACTCTTCTAACCATTGGTATTTAGACTCTAGAGGAATGATGATGTACGTGATGATCTGATCATACACGTTAGGTGGATTTGGAAGAGTCCTTCGCCTGTTTTCATTAGACTGGTTCATAGAGGGGCCAAAATAGGGCTTGATGGTATGAAGGAAGGGAGTGATGAGAGGTGGATAGTAGAACACCCAAGGATGCCCTATTACAAATATCATGTTCTTATGTGGGATGAGATCCCTTAGTGGAGAATGTTTCTATGTGTTTGAGGGTACTATCCACATATAATTATGCTATGCAGACCTGGGTTCTACCCATGTAGCGGGTTTCTATGTGGGTATAGTTTTCATCAGGGTTGCATTTTTTATATGTGGTGTGATGTTCCTATTGTGTATAATTTTTCTATGCGGGGAAGGGTTCCACCTATATAACTTTTTGGTATGTGGGGTGTTTGTCTATAAAGGGGCCATCTATTCAGACTCCACAGAATACTTTCTGTAAAGGAGTTTTGGAATTGTGGACACTAGATGATTTTTTTCTTCCTTAACACTATGTGGTGGGTTTACATGATTAGAATATAAGCCTTTGTGTTTAATATTTATTACAAGATCTCCTCCTACTATATTCATTCTCCTCCTCTCTTTAGTTTCCCTAAAGTAATTTTATATGGTAATAGAGGGAATGAGTACCGATATGGAAACTCATCCATGATGGAATGTGGGGATTCATTTATGAGAGCCCAAGGGGGATTCCCCAACCCGTAAATGATTTCATTTGTGAGGGAAGATGTATGAATGGGTGGAAATCAACATCCATCCTTGGAAATGAATTTTTTTTTGTTTACAGGTTCCGGTGGTATCATCCCATCCCATGGACAATTTCATTCATGGGGGATAGTCATTCATGGGGTGAAAATTATAGTCCATCACCTCAAAAGTCATGGTTTTATTTCCAGGTTCCCGAGGTAGCATCTCCACCCTTGAACGATCTCATTCATGGGGTGCTTAATGAAGCAGCATGAAACCATGCAAAGTGGTGGTCCACATGGTGATTTTTTACTTCATGGACTCAAACCTTCATTATTGGATTCATCCCCTTTGATCCTTTTTATTCAAATTATTATTCTGGTTTTATTTATACAATTTTTCCAATTTCATGGAATTCACTTCTTTTTTATGTGTAATTTTCAGTACACAACATATTCCCCCATTAAAATGGGTTCTAAGTGGGATGAACAGGAGGCTGTTTCAATGTAGAAATTGGTCTTATTTTGAACTTGTCTATTGTACGCAAGTGGAACTGTTACAAGGGACCTTGCATAAAAGTAGGGGGATAATATAATTTTTCTTTTATTGATTTATTAGTGAACTATGCACTCCAATAACTCTTGAATAAAAAATAATTATATGGATCATTTCTAATATTTAGCCGAAAATTCCATAAACTAAACCACATCATCCCCAGAGTATAATTTTTTAATCTCTTGCATAATAGCTATAGTGACCTAGGGTTTTTTCCTTATGGACCAATGCTTCATGGATCAGTGACTCACAGTGCTAATCATTTCGCAAGGCAGTGCTTTGTGGGACAGTGGCTCATAGTCCATTGCCTTATGGTCAATGTAGCACCATTTTTACACTTTTATATGCACTCTTTTCAATGAATCTCACATAAATGTGCTGAACTCCTCTCAGGGAGAAATTGGATCTAGATTCCACCTCAATGAATATGATTAGGGGATGAAATACTATGAATAAGAATATTGAATATATTTTTTGATATTAAATCATCCCTTAAGAGATTATTCTGAAGAACCACCTTTCACCATATCTTCACACATACCCATTTACAACTGAAATCTACATCACAACTTCAAACTTCAATAAAATTCTCCCCTTTCCCAATTTGATCAGATTATCCCATCTTCTTGGTTTTGGATGTCTCAAGATCATGCCTAAGTGAAAATTTATACTACAGGGAAGACCATTTCTATGTCAGGTCAAGAGAAATCCTTTATTCTAAATGGATCTTTTTTGACTCAAGGAAATCAACATAGTCATGAAATATCCATGAAATCATCCATTCAATATTATCCATACATTTTCAAACTCTCACAAGGAGTTCCCAATGTAGGACTTGAAGTATGGAGGGAGTTTCTCACACAAATGGTCCTGGGAATTCTGGGTGCACAAGATTTTCATGGAATTTTCCAAACTACTAGAGGTTATCAGATTATATCAGGATGTATAGTTCTATTATTTTGTGTTTTACTCAAGAAAAATGATATTTACTAAATTGATCATTCACTAGTGTATGAGTACCAATACATTCCACCTCATGCATGGTAATTTCGGGGTCAGTTTAGAATATATCTACCAATTGGGTGGAATAAATTCTCTCATAAATATGAATGATGAGTTCCTTACTGCAGCCAATACCAAGGAAAACACCAAGAAAGTATCTAAATTAGTGATGAACTTTCTAACCATGGTAAATGACTTTCCTGGTCATGCCCTCCATACTTTCTCACCTATTCCATTCAATGATTGGATAAAATAGTTTTTAAGTTAGAGGTCCATGTCCAAAAGTTCAATGTAGAAAGACTCATCCAACTCAACATTCACAAGGCATTCAATGTTATTAATGACCTAATCCTAAATTTGGCCAACATACCACATGGGGAGATATAATCCTACTTCCCATATGTCCATAATTTTTACTATAAGGGTTGTTCACCATGTTCTTGAGTCGATGGTTTTTACAATACCGCGATGTCAATACCGGTGTCAGAGTCTCTACCCTAATGACGGTGGCCAAAATGTCCGAGGGACAACCCATCACCTTAGTTTTACCACCCTTGATCCTATTGAAGAACTATTGGGTAATATGTAAGAATTTAGTTCTCCACATCATATCAGTTGTCAATTCCAATACTTATATGGTTGGATGTAGGGACACTATAGATTCTATAAATATTTTCATACCACAATAATCCTCCATTCTATAATTTTCCTTACATTGCTAAATATTATTTTCTTTAGATATAAAACCCTAGGCCTCAATGGAATTTTCGATATGGTGAGTGATATTTCCCACTTTTCATTCATCCCTTACCCCATAAATTTAATAATGCTGGTTAAAAATGGAAAATGACTTCCGAGGAATGTTTACATCATCTCTTTGTGAGATGGAACTCTGGATATATGGGTAGATGGAGTAACCATCTATGAACTATATACACATTACTGATTTGCAAGAAAATTTTGATGTATCCAACAAGTTTCCTATTTTATTCATCCCTAGATTAAGGATCCATGACAATTTATACTTTTCTAGTTGGGTATTATAATGTTTCCTAGATATTATTCCCTAAAAAATTCTATTCTTTGTGAAGAAACCCTAATCCCCCCATCATTGGATTATGCCAGAATGTGGATGGAATACTATCATGATTGGATATTAGGGAAGGAAATATGAAAGGTTCATAAAAAACTGGCCTTTCAAAAATTAGTTCAGGACACACCATCCTTATTAGTTTTAAAGGGATAATGCCTTGTGTCCTGATGCTCTTAGAGGATCCTCATCCTCCGGATCCCACCTTATTGATGTCAGGGTAGATCCAATGTTTTCAAATGGTGCTTTCAAAATACCTACTAACATTGGAACCATTTGAATTTCTTTGGGAGATTCTCCAAATGTTTTTCATCCTATCAGCCTAGTTCTTGAGATGGGACAGGAGGTAGAGAGGGATGATTTTCCCACTATGTAGTCATTTTTTACCCAAACATATAAACAATAAATACAATTTCATATTACATACCCATGGCAGTGAGTGAATAGGGTATGGATCCCTACATTTCTATCAAACATGATGATGTTCAAAAATGGGTTTGGCACTAAATTTTTAACATCATTATAGAGATCCCCTTGCGGAAATTGATGTTTGGGTGGACATCCTTCACCAAATTTTCATTGGTTTAGGATTAGGTGGATTTGACTACCAACACCAGCATATCATTATCCAAAATATTCTCAATGATTGAGAGGACTTATATTCTTTTTAATGTGACCTTATTTAGTTTAATTCTTACAATTATAATGTATAAGCCTTAAAGATACTACCTCTGAGCTACATTACATGATTTCTATTGAAGCATGATCTTATGATTAGGTTGTCATAAAGACGGCAGAGTTGTGAGAATGTGAATCTTTTATACCTAGGTTAAAGGAATATTTGCCATTAAAAGATGAAATTTTTACATCCATTATGTATAAGGATAGATATATTTGGGACATCATTAAAAAGATGCACCCAATAGGTAAAAACAAACCTGTATAAATAACAAGTTTATAACGGACCCTTGATGGATCACATTAGGTGGTAGTCGATCTATTGACTAAAGAGATCTAAGCTTCACTATATCCATTTTATCTATTCTATGTATTTTTTCCTTCAGTTTTTAGTATAATCTGGTAGAGACTCTTGGATGTGAATTCTACTCTATTCTCATTCAATAAATAAATTAAATTTTCCATCCCACACTTATCATTTATCTTATCTTTCAATGTCAATCGACCATAATTTACAGTGTCTTTTGAAAGATAATCCCATAGAATACATGAATGGTTTCATCATTGGATATCAATTTCAATCACAATATAGGATAGTCATGTTGACATGATCATGTAATTATTTAATTTTCTTTCTGAACCAAGGGAATCAATAGGAATAGTTTCGATTGTTGCTAGGGTTGCATGAAAAACACTAGAAACATTTCATATATTTCTTCACCACCCAAAGTTTTTCTTAATTCTTTTGTGGTGTAGGTATATAGGGAGTAACATGGATTTTTCATAGGATTCTGTTTGTGGGGTTTTTACAAGAAAATTTTTGCATCTCCTTATTTTTGATTGATCGATTTTTTCCAAAAATATGAAGAGCGTAGGTTTAGAGATCTTAGACTCAAATTTAACCTAGGGTTACCTTTTTTGGTCTTAAAACTAGAGAGTACCATGCCTCTTTTCATGGGAAGTTTAAATTCTCACAAGACAGACTAATGTGATTGGTATTTTAGGCCAAATAGCTTTTACTAGGAATAATGGGGTGATGACCCCAACAAGGATTACTGGTTGAGAATGTCTCAATAAAATTAAGACATGAATTGGGGATTTTTGGACCCTAGTTTTATTATTTATGAATCTAAGATGTGATATAGGGAAATTACCTGAGGAGTAACTGTAAGAATGGTTTTCCAACACAATGTTTTTCTAGGAATGAGAATATATGAGAATCATCTTGTAGGGATGAATTTTCCATTGGTTCATATTACTTTTGTGTGGGAAACTTATGTAGATAAAACTTGGAAATATTATGTATAGTAAAAAAAGGTTTCTTCAGGAAATTGAACCTCCATTTTTGATGGCCATGCCATTTGTGATAACTCAGATTTCCCAAGATCATTATTAGTAGATTGTCATGGGAATGATGTTTGTAAATGACAAGGGCATCTATATCGACACTCTACATGAATGAGAAACAAATACTTCATGAATATGGATTTTGTAAAGGAGGGATAGAGATGGTGATATTTAGTGTTTTCCATCTAGGACATGAACTATGTGGATTAATATATTATTATGAGGACATTTGAGGGTTGTAGTTTAGGGTCACTTAGCTTTGAACAATTGATAAAAAATTCTCCCTTTTTAGGTTAATCTATAAATGAATATTACAACATCTTATGGCATGAATAGGAATGGTTGTAAGCAGTAATCCTGGGGTTTCAGAATTTTATGAGTGATATGGGATGAAAAACATTGTTTTGGGTGTAAGAAGATAAGAACATCCTCCCCTGGTGATGAATTTTAATTTGGTTGGTATGCCTTTTTTTGCATGACACATATGTAGATCCAACTAAGGCATATTGTATATAGTAAAAAAAGTTTCCTCAATACACTAACCCACCATTTCTAATGTATAGGGATATTTATGGGGGATTTAAACTTCCTTGAATATAGATTTTGGATTATGAAAGGAAAGTTCATTATTATGGAAGAAGCATTTCAGGTTGAAATTTCACAGGAATGGGTAGAAATGTTTCCCTTACAGAGGTCTGACACATACATAGGAAAGATTTTCTTGTTAGGGATATGCCCAGTAAATAAGGTTTGGATGTCACTATGTATTTTCCCAATTTGAGAATCAATCCATACATATTCCTAGGATGTTCTTCCCAATCATTATTCAAAATATTGCATGGTGAAGTGGAATTTTCCTTTGAATAAGAGCTCACAAGTGGGGTGAGACATGTATTAGACCCTCCAATGAAGATCTAACTCATGTATAGGAGAGCAAGGTAGTTTTTGTGAGTTTCCAAGCTGAGATAGAAAATTTGGTGTCACTACTTCTCTCATAAAAGAGAGAATGAAGCCATATATAGTTATCATAGGGTTCCCCATTTAGGTTAAAACCATGCATAGGGAAAGAAAATTTTAAACTTTACCGATGGATGGACCAAGTATTGGATATTTGGGTGTCACTAAATACCCTATAGTGTCAAGAATCAAGTCACACATAGTTATTTACCTCATTACACTTATCATCATTTGACTAGGACATCGAACATGCATTTTAACATCCTACGGTGAGGAAGACATGGGTCTTACAATTTTTGGTTGTATGGATAAGAGCATTTTTTATAGAAATGATGAGTAACATGATGCTCATTGGGCCATGAGGTTCTGACATGCCTCAAATCTGCGGGGAAATAAATTTGAAATAATTGTTTTGAGGATTCTTATATCAGGGAAAATTTTATTGAGAAAAATTATATTGGGGCTTACGAAATTAGAAGATGCCACTATTGGGGATGAATTTTCCTTGGTAGATAGGAATTTTGTGTGGGAAACTTATGTAGATACAACTCGGGAATATTACTCATAGTCAAACAAAGGTGTCATCAGGACACTGACCCATTATTTTTGATGAATAGGTGAAGATTGAGAAGATATGAAATTTCTTAGGGTATATAGTATGATGAATGGAATGAGTGTGTTTGGGTATATAAGAAACACTCGGAACACGATTATCCATGGAGTATGAAATTCTATACCTAGATATGACTCATATATAGGGGGAAATTTATATTTTCTTCCTTGATCCCTGAATGAGGAACTCAAACATGAGATCTCCTTCATAAGTATTTGTTTTTATAAAGGATTTGGGGACACATTTTTTTCCATTACCCCATATATGGTACTAGGACCCGAGTCCAAGAATTTCTATACGTCTCTTCAAAATGATAATCAAGCCACATGTAGTCCTTGAGGTACCATATTATTTAATGTCGTGTTTCAAGGACATATGTTCACTAATGTGAAGAGGAAATATTGTGGTTGTAACCAATATACAAGACCTGGGTGTCACTACATATATTGTGATGGACGGAATCAAGCCATACATAGTTCTTAAACTAGTCTTGACCATGAAATTTAACATTATGCGGTAAGGATATGTGGTGTACCTTTTAAGGTATTTCTACTAGGACCATAAAAACCTAATGTAGATTGATATGCCTTGATCATATTGGGTATCCCCTACCAAAACTAATAAGATCACATTATCTATACTTGACATTGGAAATAAATGGTGGAAAAGGTTTATTCCACCACATAGAGGTTTTCAATTATTGTGGCTGGACCAGGACGAAAAATATGGGGATCACTGAATATATCTTCAAAATGATAATCTAGCCTTACATAGTTCATAGAAATATCCCTGTGTAGATTTGAAGCGTACATAGGGAGGATGAAATTTTTATCTTTTGTAATGGCTGGAACATGGATCAATGGTTTGGGATTCACTACGTATCATGAGGTGAATGGAATCAAGCCACACATAGTTCTGAATGGGAACTCTCTACTCATGTCTAATTCAAATGAATATTAATAATTTTTCACATTGACTATATGATTGTTGTGTCCAGACTCGGGATTGGTGATCTAAGCGTCACTACATATCCTACACAGATAGGAATCAAGACACACATAGTTCTTGAAGAACTACTTAGTTTAATGTCTTATGGGAAGGATATTAGCCGTACAGTTTAACATCATGTTGTAAGGACAAGGGTCACTCAACATGAAAGAAGCATCATCATGGTTGGGCTCCTGAATAGAAATCTGGGTGACACTATATATCCTTATAGGTAAGGAATCATGAAAAAAATAGTTCTTAATAGATATCTCCCTATGTGGGTCTAACCTAGACACATAGAGGGGGGATTTATCGTTTTTGGGGAGGCTATATCAGGATGTAAAGTCTTGGAGTCTTTATGTATCCTGTATGGATAGAAATAAATCCACACATATTTCGTTATATGGAATGGTTGATGAATGATACTAGGCATGATGTCCTCTTGAGAAAGAATATTATGGTGTAATGTAGTTTAATTCCATAAAACCAGGAAATTGGTGTCGTGCGACTTATTTTATTATGACATGGATGATATGACATGAAGTTTGACATCATGAGATCAGGATAACGATGTCTTGTGATTACAAAAAATACTTCTTTAGGAACCCTACATTGGTGAGGGACATGTTAGGCCACATGTCCATCAAGATCAATGAATAGGCTCCATTGGAGTAGAATTTGAGTATTTAATAGGGTCCCATACATTTTGGCTCCAACATTGGAGGTTTCTTTATGAGAATCATTAGATTCTTTAGGACTAACACCATCTCCCCCTGAGGAAAGGCCAGAGAATTTTTTTGTTAAAGGATCATGAAATCCATTTTTGATGGACTTCCAAATAATGAAAGGTGTGCAATATATTCTCATCCAGTCACTCAAATTCATCCTTCTGTTTCTGGGAATTCACATTTGTGGATAACTGATCATAAATGTCGACGTCGAGTGAGGGAAATTAACGTCGATGGGAAGGATTGACACTATCTTGTATACTAATGAGCATGGGGTTGCCTGTGTGGTAGTGTGGGTTATAGTCTAGTAAGACCAAATGGCATGTAATATATTTTCTGACTAAGATTTTTTATCCTTATCTTCCATATTTAGTAGTATATTAGATAGGGTCTTATTGAAGATCTTTATCTATCTATTAGATGATACATTATACCATGATGAACGGTTAGACTTGATTTCATACTCCTGATATTGTTATTCATATTCTGTAGAACAGAAATTGATTTTGTTCTCCATCATCATTGTATAAGGGACATCAAATTTGGTGATGATGTTGTTTCTAAATAAACTTGTAATGTTCCTTACACAAGACTCTTTGAGGGGTATGACTTCTACCCACTTGGATAAGAATTCGATTGCTTTTAGAATATATATGAGCTTCTTGGCTATAGTAGGAGGATCGGGGCCCATGACAACCATTCCCGAAATGTAAAATTCAATGAGTATTTGGTTGTGTGACGAAACATTGGTGACTAATGAATGAATTTGGAATGAACCTAGAAGTAATTACACTCTTTGGTGAATTTAGTGCATTCATGTGTTATATTTGGACGGAAGTACCCAAGCGTTCAGATTTAATAGGAATTCTTGGGACCTAAATTGTGGGTGTTTTAGTCTCTAGTGTATACTTCCTTTATGAAAACAGTGGTCTCTTGTCCATCAATGAAACTTAGAAGGACCCCATCACTGCTCTTCATATAGAGGACCTTTTTATTATTTGTGATTTCATATAGAAAATATTTAATTATTCATATTTTTATTTTATCTCTCATGTCTCTATCTAGTGGGAGCACTCAATTTAGATGGTAGTACACAATGGGTTTCATCAAACTAGTGGAAGGACAATATGGTTTACCAATGGGGATATTCTCATCGATCTCTTCTGTGTTGTCTTGAATGAAAGATAAGACTATCTAGATATGTGCAACACTGATGACTATTTTATCCTGGTTTGGATCGGTTAGAGCTATGACCACAATTTCAACGCATCATCTTGTGAATTATATGACTGCGAGATTCACGTCAATGTCAGTTATATTGGATATTTGGCCATTATTCCCCAGATGTGGTTTAGTATGGGGATTATATCTTCCTTTTTATGGAATAATATCCATTTATTTTCTTGATAGCCAGGTTTGAATCATATTTTATCTTCAAGTGATTGAATTATACCAGAAGTGCTTGCTCTAGCCCTATAATGAGATCCTCATATTCTTCTTCATTTTACATGCGCCCTTTCAATAACAGGATGGTGTAAGGTGTGGGTGCCTTTGCTGGCGAGATGATAATAACTACTAGACCAAATTTTTTTACCCATGGGGTCATCCATCCTCTTCCCTATCAAAATACTAGATGCACCATCAAAATACATCTCCCATATATGGGGTCCCTCTTGAATAGAAAAAAACACTTCACCAGGTACTTAAACATCAAATTAATTCATTTCTTCTGAGGGGTCCTCACCTAAAAAATCATCTAATTCCTTGATTTTGACTGATTTTTAGGAATGAACCGAATTTTAAACATCCATATGATGACTAACCACTATGAAAACTTTCAAGTCAATATATGATGGGTGAGAATTTATTTGAGTGGGTTACTATGAGAGACCAAACAAGCCTTTTGAAGCTACAGGTAGTGTCTCGACATCTAGACTGAAAAGATTTGTGCCAGATGGCTCTTCATGATATTTGAATAATGATTCTCAATATTGATCATTGTTTGAATACGATTAAAAAGACTTTTTTCACTACAATCATTATTCTTCTGTGCAAGAAGGAACCCTATGATTTACTTACGGTTGTCACATGAAAAATAAGTGTCCTTTATTTGATAGGTGGCATCATCACTGGTGGGATTATGAGATATTTTTTAAGACTATCAAATGATTCTTGAATATCATCATCCCACTGATATGTAACCCCTTTTTTCACTAACTTGTTGAAGGGAAGACATTTACCTTCATTATTTTTTGTGAAGTGTCAAATGTAGGCTATAGATATAATTTTTCATCTTAGGGTAGTCTTTAATACCCTCATGGAAAATGGAGAATTTGTGAAATTTCCAAGGGTTAATGCTAAATGCACATTTCAAGGGGTTCATTATCAATATATTTTGTCATATTGTTTTTGAATATGGATTCAAAATACACTAGGTGGTTATATAATTGTTGATTTTTAACCACAAGTTCGTCAATATATCATTTGGAAAACAATTCCAATTTTTTTTTGAAGATGTTATTAATGGCTCATTGGAACATAGTTCTAACATTCATCATGCCAAAGGGAATTACTCTTTAGAAAAGTAATCCCAATGGGCCGCTAAATGCTATGTAATCTTCATCTACCGGGGTAATTTGGATTTTATTGTATCCTGAATAGACATCCATGGAGGATAGATCCTTATATCAGGCTGTTTATTTGATCATTAGTTATGTTATTTGGACTACAAAATCAACCTTTGGAAAGTGTTGGTTATGATCCTTGAAATCGATGCGGAATATAAATTTATCATTTATCATTTTTATGAGGATGATATTTTCTATCCATTTGGTATATTGGACATCTCACATGATGTTGGATTTGATGATATTTTTAACATCAGCCTCAATTATGGAAACATGTGTTAGGTGAACCCATTTAGCTACCTGTTTATATCCTTATAAGTCCTCTACTAGGCCTAGGTGTTGAGTTTCCTCCTCAGGATTATGTCACGACATTTCTATGTAGTTTCAAAAGATCAAATTCTGATTCCGCTAATTAAAGAGGTGTATACATCTTGTTCTTCCGAATACAATACCACAATAATCAATGTGGGACATGGGACTTCTGCGGTACCCATATTGTTTTCTCGGAGTTCATCAATGGTGGTATAGATTCCATTCTCAAATACTAGAGGGGATTCCCTTAGGCATTCCTCATCCTCTTCATACTCTTATTCATCTTCTTTATTCTATTCTATAGGGTGATAAAGTAGTGGGATATTTTATCTATAGTTCGGAAGGAGATGATATATTAGTATTCCAAAGATTAGGTGACTTCCTCTGACCTATCTGATAAAGTAGTATTTCCTTGAAACTCTAGAGAGGATGGAGTGAGAGATATAGATGAGTGTCTTCATCCTTTTGGGTGATGATAAATAAATTTTTCCATAGTTGGTGAGATAAGGATTTTATATGTATCTGGGGATTTAATGATGGTATTTTCATCCAATATTTCTCCACTTTTTGGGGAGTCAGCATACTTTTCATCACTACTGGACTCAGTGGTCATGACTAAAACCATGAAGATTATTGAATATCCACCTACATTTGGGATCAGATACTCTACTCGATTGATGGTAAAGAAATAATCTTTTATGAGATACATATACTATTTTTCCAAGATCATTTCGAGACTATTGAGGGTAGTGACCCAAGAAACACCATCGAATAGGGGTTATTTCCCTCCCCTCTGATAGAATCTGACATCGATATAGCGTGAGCTACATGATTTGTATGAGGCCTTATTGTCATGAAAAATATCATGTTTTCCATTACTATAGTATTAGATTCATTTATTGTATGATGGGGGGATTTCCAAGTGTTGTTGCTACCAGGGCCTTCCTAGAAAGACATTGATGGTTGTATCCTTTTGGACGACCATAAATTTTGATTCTGATATGTAGTCTCCAAATTGATCACTGGGATTGATTTTTACCAACGACCACTGGTCCCTTTTATCAGAGCCATGTAGTGTTAGAATGAAATGTGATAGGTTAGCCTTATTGTTGTCTAGCTAGAAAAGTGTTCGTACTGGGATGATATTTACTCCAGATACATGCTAATTAAATATTTTAGGAAATTGATACCATTTATCCTGCTAGACACATACATGGGTTGGATGATTCCATGTATGGTGGTATCATCATCATTATATATGAAGGAAATAATGGAATGACATTCCATAGGATCTATCCCTATCCGATAGAACTTAGTAACTGGTAATTACGCTTCAAAATCTCAAGGGCTCAATAACTCCTCTATTAGTGATTCGTTAAGGTTTTTTGATAAGTCTATGAAATCCTAGATTGATAGCTTAGCCGGTACAAAAATAATTATTTTAGGATGTAATACTTATGGTATAAATAACTATGCTTCCTAGTGTGGGGAATCTATTCTATATGAACATTAGGGGATGGAGTACTTGATATGGATGGATTATCCCTCAAAATAGGATTTGGAGGTGCTCTTGTCCTTAGTGGGTCAGCTTGGGCATGTCTTCTCACCCATCAAGGGTGATCTGATAATTGTACCCCCTATGATTGATATTTCATAGTGATTGGTTCATGGTGGATTCTGGAAGGTGCAAAGGGTCTTCATACTCCTATTTGACCCGATGAAGAGCTCCTCTGTGAGTTTCTACAATATTGACCATCAGAGTAGGAACATGGCTATAATTATGGTTCCTACCATGATTGTGACTTCCCTGTATCATCATATCATATGATATCCTCCTATGGCTTCCAATCATGTCTAGGAAACTCAATTTAATATCCATACTCATCATCTAAGATGGTATCCATTAAATAAGTGACATTAGTGGAAACAAAAATTAACTCCCCATTTGATGATGAATTTTATTGGATGACCATTTTGGGTGTTGTTGTTTGGCGGGGTGGTGCATGTTGTTTCAAATTTGAGGGATTGAATTTTGAGAGAGTTAGAAATATTTTTATACTTGAAGAAGGTTCATCCTTATACACTTCATTCCCAAATTTATGGTCTGGTTTCGTTTTTATTAGGTGGATTTCGGAGGTTTGTGGGGCCGATGACATTGGTTGTGTTGCAGTGGATGTGGATAGGGGCATATTTGGATATTCCTACTATGCTTGTATAATACCATGAGTTAGTTTGATTTTATTTCTGGTTATCTAACCTTTAAAATTCTATGATATTTTAATAACAAGTTATTTTTACTCACTTAATTCCTCATAGGTAGTAGTGGAAATATACAATGACTACACGGGTGCTTTTCCAAAATTTACCTACCCACGAATCTACCATTTTCTAGAGTAATTCATTAATGATAAAGGATTCCTGAATGGTGTTGCACAAAATTTTATGGAAGGGTAAATAATATGGATGGTCGTGAAGGCCTACATGTTCAGGAATTTTAGATTCTAGAAGGAAGAGAATGTCATTCTCCTTAGGGTCTATAAAATCACCATGGACTTCATCCTATCAGAATGAGAAAACATTGTTCCTTCACACCTTGAATTGATTTCCCCTAGTCCCCTTTTTCCCATTATATTAAGGCATGGGTTACTATTGACACCCAGGGGTTACTACAAGATATGGTTCTGGTTTTAGAGTTAGGGTTGGTGCAGAGGCTGGATTAAGTGTGATGGATGCTGCCTCCACTTTTCCTGTTTGTTTCCCTAGGACCAGTAGAGTTATATGGTATTTGATTTAAGTAAACTGTATGGAATCCCACATTCATTTATAAATGAGGTATAAATCTAGGAATCTACCTTTATATTTAATTGGGATAAGTTGCAGTCATTCCTCATCACAAAATATATCAATACAGAGAGAAAACATCCATTCCTAGGGAAGTTGTAGGTTCCGGAAGCATGTCCACAATTTCTATAGGACTATGAAATCCAAGACTCTATTTTTTCTCACTATATTCAATTTTAGTGTTTAATTATTGATTTATTTTATATTATTTAGCCAAAATGAATGAGTAATTTATAATGGATATCCTCCAATCCCGTCATCTATGGAGCTAGGAAAATGGTGTACCATAAGAAGTCTTTCCTTACATGGTTCTCACGAAGCATCTAAATTTCACTGCTTGTTGTTTCATTGGAGTTCCAATCATGGGATCACCATGGGATTTATAGTGTGTCAAATGTTATTTTGGTCACCTTTTCAATTAAATACCATAATTGAATGACTCCTAATGTTTGGAGGTGGCATGATGTCACTCTCTTAATCAGGTTAAAGTTTATATTCTGGATGCACTCATTCACTTCAATCCTATACATCTTGAAATCAAACTACAAATGAATCGATGGCATTGATAATACCTTGATGAGTGTTTGGTTGAACATAATATTGGAAAGGTATGACAATGGGAATGAATTGATTCATTGGGTTTCTATTTTTTGTGGCTGATATCCAAATGAGGACATATTTTGAGGAGTATCCTGAACCTACTCAAATTGTCTCATTAATAGAGAAAAATCATAATATCCATCCAGGATCGGGTCCATGCAATCCATGGTTCCAGAAACTGTGTTGGGGGGTTTTTCTGATCCTGATTCAGTCACTGGGATGTACCTTTTTGGAGGTGTATCCATTGTAATTGTATGTTGAGGCATTGTTTATGGTTCACATTTGATATAAATTCTACCTTGGTGTAATTTGGAGTTGAATCTCATCAACCCTTTCATTTCTTCCTCATGCTAATAAAATTTTTCTTTGAGCATAGGGAGTTCATCCTCATCGATTGGAGGTAGCATATTGTATGCACCCTTGATTTTATTCTTATCTTTGGTTAATATGTTATGAGAAGGGAGTGAGGGATTGATCATGGGATCACCCCCATTCAGGGAAGTTATTTGGTTCTGGGTATGCACAACATCATTCTCATGGTGTATCGTATTCTAGGTAGAACCACCCTATCCATTATATTCTTCATTTGCATAATTTTTAGTGTTGGTTTAGGGATTAATTTTCAAGATGTTCACCAACGTGTAATGTATTATGGGTGTGATACTAGATGATAAATGATAGGAGGGATGTTTTCATCCATTGTTGGATATCTTACTTCCTTTCCAAGGACATATTTGAGTTTCCTAAAGAATAGTGACTTGGAGTGATCCTCCTTACAACCTAGTCATACGCCATACTTATGGAGAGATGAATCACAAAACAGGGTGAACCAAGATACCTTACCTTTTATTTTCCTCTATAGAAAGGAAAATACCAATTTTAAATGAAGGGGAGGTTGAGGAAAAAATAACCCAATCCCTATGGGATAAGGCTGTTCATATTCTATTGTTGTCATTATCAGGTCCTAATTTTTTAGTTTTATGTGGTCATTTTGTGGTAAAAAATTGCCCAGCCCTGTGGGTTGGGGATTATCATAGATTATGGAAGAATCTTGTACTATCATCAATCTCGTAATCTATTGCATCCTTATTCAAGAATGAGTCTAGTACAATTCTGGGTATGCACAAAAACTACTTTTTTGCAAAGACATTAGTAGTGCCAGATCATTGGCTTCCCTTAAGAAAGATGTCAAATTAATGTTCTCTATTTCTTGGTTTAATAGTTTTTTATGGATTTCTCTCATCAGGACTAATGCTTTTGAGTCATACTCAAGGTTTAATCTTTTTTATTGTTCCATCATTCTGGATCCTCGTTCATGCTTGATAGCCACGTTAGAATAATGAAATTATAGGATATCATTTCTAGTGGGATCTATTGAATGGGGAATGTGGAGAAATGTAAATCCCTATGTTCCCTCAATCCGCGATTGTGAATCCTAGTCAAACCATCAAAAATTAGATGAAGAAACTCATGTAATGCATTGAGGCATGCCAGTTAGAGACCTTTTCACCGCTTCTCTGATTGTGTTCACCACACATATTGGTGGGATTCTTGGTCAATTTGATGATGAATTTTTCCCATTATTATTACATGGTCTACATACCCATTTTATGTTAATAATTTATCTATAAGGTGGAAAAAATATGTCCATAGAGTTTGATGGATTGTTTATGCATTATTTTAAAAATACCTTTGGAATGTTGAACAGAGAAGTTGCTAATGGAAAAAACATAATGGGTATATAATCTTTGTACAATTTTATTCTCATGAGCAACATATCCTTGTGTTATTAAAATCGAGAATAATTTACTTGATCATATCATCATGAATACTTCTTGATAGTGTTTTCACATGTAGCAGTACTAGAGCAGGTCTCGCTGGCATGGTAATGGTCTAGGGGTAGATTGGAGGATGAGTGTTTCCTAGTGCAATCTTCTAGTTGAGAAAGGATGTCACTTTCCATTTATAGGGTATCTATCATGTCTTCCACCTTTTCCAATCACCTGATAATATAAAGGTTCTATATTATTTTACTCAACAGTAAGGGGAGGAATATCTTTCCACAATATGATGTCACCATGAGGATGACTTTCAAAGAGAATGTCATCGTGGTGAGGACTACCATAACAACATGATATATGTCTGTAAGAATAGTTTTTATAGTGTATACCCCATAGAGCACCTTTAAGGATGATGAAAATAAGGGGATTAACTTATTTATGTTTAATCTTATGGCCATGAGGAGGGATACTATGATTCTCCTCTAGATATAGGCTCCCATGATCAATCATTTTGCACCCATAAAGGAAGCCTTCATACTGGACGCTATGGAGAGGACCTTCACATATGATGATAACAATGTAGTGGGATGACTATTGTAACTTCTAATATAACTTTTTTAATTAAGAAATGGATTATAAGGATCCTGAGTCACCACTGATATATGTATGTTGGCCTCAAAAAATCCATCTTCCAACAACATAGGGTTTTGAGTATACTCTTCATTTTACAGTTTCCTTTGGAATGATTTCTTTTTCTGTGTTATCATAAGAGTTATTCGGGCCACTTTCTATGAGTGAAGTCATTCAAATATGGGATATTGTTTATGTGGATCCTACGGTGCTTCTGGAATACACAGGTAAACTTTTGAATTTTTGGGAGGGATATATTCCTCTCCTGGAACAGCCACCGAAGTGGACCAGTTTTCCCCAATTAGAATAGTCATCCATTTATAATGTAATACTACTAGAAACCCTCTTGTGTGGTAGTAGGGATGCATTTATTCTCCTTAGTGACCACCCCATTGGGTGGATGAGTCACCCCACTTGAGGAGGTGGGGTTATGGGACTGAATCTGAGCTATTTCCATAGACATGATTACATCTTAGAATGTTTATAGGATATGGTCTCAAATTGATGGATGAGTTTACATCATTTATAGGATGTGATGAGAAACATCCTTGGAGGGAACATGAACATCTTCCCATTTTGGCGTCCGAACATTAATATGTTCATACTCTGGTAATCCATTTCCATCTAGTAAGTACTGATAGTAATCCTGTGTGGGGGTGGAGGTATGAGTAACCCTGGATTCACAACTGTGATATGCCAACTACTTTCTCTAATTATCATTGTATTTTCCTGATGGTATTGATATGAATTCACAGGAATTTTAATCTTCTTATTGGTTTCCATTATATTTACTTGATGATATTGATTTCATCGGATTATTGGTTTCCACCATATTTACCTGATGGGATTGATGTTAATTAGAAAGGATATGCATCTGCCAATAATTATCTACCATATTTTCTAGCGAGATTAATTTTAATGGGTTCAAATTTGTGTTTGGTCATAGATTTCCATTGTATTTTATTTAAGGGATCTATAAGAGTGAGCAGGGACATACATCTGCCCCAATATTGCCACCATATTTACGTAGAATGATTATTCAAATTGAACGAGAAAAATGATCTGTTGTATATTATTTGAACATCTCCCACCATGAGATAACTTGGAGATGTAGGTATGTATGACTTTGGCTTAGGCCCATGGGTAAATATCCTTTGCATGGTGAGGATACTAAGTCAAATGATGATGACAATGATGATTAATGGTACGACCCATCATGCGGGACCCCTGTACTGGTGGATTGAGGTTGTTGGAAACCACTTCCATATCCTCCCTAAGGTAAGGGAGGAACTCATTATCATTTTCTGGAAATAGGATCCCAAAATGATTTGAGACAGCTATCAGAGATGTCTATTTCTGCACCACCAACCATCGTTAGATAGATGGTTGGAGAGGCTTCATGGACTGGAGGGACATTTGGGAAACCAACAAAGTTGGGAGAGTTCAATTCTTGTGGTACTCTTATTCCAATGAATTTGAAACCTAGAATTGAAGATGTTTCATGGGCGATGGAATCCTCTGTTTGGTTATGCACCTAGCATGTGCAGTGGACGATGTGTGTGTCTAGAAGAACTTGTGTGGAACCATTGGATTGAATATATTTCTGATGAAAAATTATTTCAATATACATGATAAATATAGACAAAAATACCTCATCAAAGTATAATCTCATGAACACATGTGTAATTGATGGTATAGTTTGTCCATCTTTCAATTTGGATGCAAAAGGGGCTTGAATAGGGATAACACCACCACAATGGTTAAGGATTCATGTTGGGTTCATCATTTTGTTTCCTATGAAATTCAGCCACTCAATGATTTATTATAGGGATTTGAGTTTTGTAAAATCATTTTCCTTGGGTTTATTACTTCCAAATAGCATCCAACGAGATTTTTTCATGGAGCCAGAAACACCCAATGGCTATATATCCCTGAACACTCATGGACCTAATTTCCAAAGTTAGGAATTCATTGTGGACCTTGTCCAACAATACTTATGAAACCGCATTGGTCGAAAGGATGGGATGTTGGTCTCATCACACTCTTTTAGGGGGAACTATTTCATATTTAGTGACTCTCTTATATATTTAAGATATCCTCATGAATCCTTTATTCATTTCCATGTATGTTTGTGTGGATCACCCTATATTAATAATCAATTATAAAAATGCTTGGGTTTAGAATCATCTGTATTTATCTGGGGTTCTCCATTGATAGGTATATATGTATGTATCTATGTTTCCTCATCAATGATTTCATTTTATGGTAGTATTATAATTTATTTTTTTGTTCATTATGATAATTATCGATTCAATAAACTTGTTGGGGCACTCTATATTTTACTATCATATAGGGAGAATAATGTTGTCTTGATGTTTAAATAGAACCCATATAATGGTATTTCAGCATATCCTTATTAAGTTAATTAGAACCCATGTAGTTCGGTGACATTTAGAAGGTCATATCACTCTTTAATGTCATATGATGAGGACCAAACCTTTTAGTTTAACATCATGTAGAAAGGAAATCTAGGAAAAAGGTTACTGATCAAGGATGGTCAAAGACTTATGCTGAGGCGGACAATGAGAGTGGTAAGAGATATTATTTCCCATGTGGACATGAACCTATTGGGAATGTGGACCAAATAACATTAGGGTGGATTTGGGTTCTAGGTTAGGACCTCAAGGAGGCTTCCTACTATCCAGTTAGTTGACAATCAATTCCCATGTAGTTTGGTAATTTAGGGCTTACACCCATGAGAAACCCCTTTGAATGTGGATTGGGGATTATATATATGATGAAGGCCCATGTGGTTGGGGATTACAACCAAAAGGATTCCTATGTGATTTGTGATCATGAAGATTTCATGATCGATATTGTCATATAGACTACTTGATTCATGATCGGTGTGAAAAACAAGAGGAAATAGTATATCTGAAGATCACACGATCCAATCTATCTTCTGGTGGAAGAGATTTTAGACCAAAGGGAGAGATAACAGACACTGAACATACCATCTACTCAGTTTATTTGGAACACTATGGGAGGTGAATAGGATCAAGTGTTCCTCTACTCACATGAAATACTAAGGGATTACTCTAGGAGGGATACCTACTGAACCCAAAGGAAATGAGGAGTGGGAAACACCAAACATTATCAAAGGGATTGGTTAGTGGTTCCCCTCAATGCGTAGAATAGAGAGGTTCACATGATAACCAAGGTAGGGAACTATGTAACGACATGAATGGAGACTTTAAGTCATTACAAGGATCATCCTTGTCATGGAGGCTACCAAAATGAATCTGCTTACCAGATGTATGTAGACTCAAGAGGACACACTAATGTTCCTAATGATCTAAACATATATGTTTGGCGGATTTGAAAGATTCCTTGGACTAATGTCATTAGATTAGATCATAGAGGTTCCAATGTTGGGCTAGATGGTATAAAATAAAGGAGCGATGGGATGTGGAAATCAGAACACCCTTGGATTCCAATTCCACTTAGCATGTTCTTATATTGGATGTGGTTCCTTCTACATTGCATGTTACTAAACAAGTGAGGGTACTATCTGCGTAGAATTATTCCAATCAAACTTTGGTTTTCCCATGAATCATTTTACTACATGGGGCTAGGTTTCACCCATGTATCATTATTAATTGTGGGGTCATGTTCTTCCCACACAGATTTTTTCTACATGGGGTAGGTTTCCACCTAAATAGCATTTTTCTATATAGGGTATTATTTTGTAAAGAGGCAATCCGTTCATGCCCTATAGAATGGTGCCCTTGAAGGGTTTCTGGGTTTGTAGACACTGGATGAATTTGGTTTATTTCTGAACACAATATAATGGGTTTACCTACTTAGAATCAAAGTCTTAGAATATAAACATTCATCCGAGATATCCTCAAATGGTCTTCATTATCCATCTATATTTGGTTTCCCTCAAGGTTATTTTATAGAGGAATGAAGGGAATGAGTACCAAGATAGATCTCCAATCATGATGGGTCATGGGTATTAATTTAATGAATCCCAAGGAGGATTCCCTAGCCCACCAAAAATTTTGTTTTAGGGGTTAGTCATTCACAGGGGTGGAAATCAATATCTATCCCCACAAATGTCTTGGTTTCATTTGTGTGTTCTAGTGGTACCATCCTAACACATGAATGATTTCTTTTATGGGGTATAGTAGTTCACAGCAGAAAAAATTACTAGTTTTCCCCACAAATGAGTTGGTTTTGTTTGTGGGAACTGGTGGTATTGTCTCCTCCCACAAATGATTCATTCACATGGAACTTTGTGAAGTATTAAAACTCCAGGTAGAGTAGCAGTTCATGTAGAAATTTTAACTATGTGGACCCAATCATTTCTTCCAATATTTTTTCACATTGAAACATTTTCTTCATATTTTTCTCCTAGGTTTATTTATAGACTTTTTCCATGTTCATGGAATTATCTTCTTCTTACATGCATAATTTTTAGGACCCTAAAAATAGTCATCCCCATTTACACTCAAAGATATTCAATTATAGGCAACTATAAATCATTCATTTGGGAATTCCTTTTATGTAACCCACACTCTTAAATCATGGGATGAAATGTGATGAAATATTTTCTTCTATTGTATGATCATTATGCAGAACAAATGCATGTATACGTTTTGAATGTGACAGTTGGGGCTAGAATTTTATAGTCCTTCAATGGCTTGAGTAATGGTTTTATCTCACGAGATACCATGTATGGTGCACTGGAGGTTATCCTAAGCACAATATGATACGATTTATCAGTATTTATCCTTTTCATATGTTTATGATGTCATGTTTTATGTCATTATCACATTCCCATGTTATATTGACGTTATAATGTCATATCATTCTAGGATATTATGGATTATGATTCTCACCACATTTTTTTCACCTTGACATGCCTCTTGTCCAACACTTATTACTTTCATCATGTTTTTTACTCCATTATCAGGATTTATATCTCACCCATTTCTTTTTCACATCCCTTGGTTATCCCATTATGTATTATAAGATCAATTAATTTTAAGGGAATGTTGTGGAGTTTTTAAATAATGTCATTATTTCGCATTTTCATGATATTGATCCATGTTCCTAATTTCGACAAAACACAAGGCCTCTTGATATTTTGGGATTGTATTTTGTGTTTCATTTTTTAATATATCATGAAACAATATGTATAAATAATTTTTGTGTTCATGGTTGGTATCAGAGGAAATTTTAGTTATTTATGGGAATTAGGATTAAAAAACCTTAGTGAAAGACTTAGGGTAAATACTAAAAAAAAGTATAACATCCAATTTTTTTGGTAAATTATATATTAAATGGATTCCAAGAAACAAAATCCATGTCTGGATACTAGAAGTAGGTATGGATATGGAATAATTATACCTAGGTACAATAAAATTTAAAATAGATCATTGGGTATTGAATTTATTATTACCTAGTGTACAAAAAATAGGCCTTGCATCAAAAATTGTTTGAAGCTCCCTTGGTTTATACTTTTATAAATTTGCATGCTCCTTATAAACCATTATAAAGGGAACAGAAATGAATATAAAATTTTATCTTTGGAAATATACCCTAGTTAAGTTAGATTAAAACCTAGAAATTATTAGGTTAAGGAATATTTATCATTTATGAGTCATCCCTTCAATGTTCACTGTTTACATTTTATGTGTTCAATATTTTAAAAATTTTCATCACTAATTTTCTATTTTTTTAGTCAATAGATGAAAATTGGTGGAACTAATTCAAATAATAATGTGAGGGAATATGTGATGAATTCCAAAATGATATCATAAACCCAATGATAGTAGGAGTTAGGAACATCATGAAAATAATTTTTCAATTAACTATTTTTATGAATAAGAACATGAATAAGGAGGAACACCCACACCCTCTAAGAATGAAATAGATGAAACTGATACTTTAATGTGATAAAGGACCTCGAATTTTAGTGGACTTATGATCCCTTAATTGCTATAAACTAGATAAAATATATTGGAAATATATTCTATATCCTTCAATTGTCTGATCAAGAGAGTTTCATGTTAGATTTTTATTGTATGGATGGATAAGTTGATCAATGGTAGTTATTGATAAAATATATAAAGCCCGAGGAAGGGATCAAAGCAACAGAGTTGAATGAATTATAGAAAATAACTTTCAATAAATATTTTAGATGAAATCATTAACCTAAAATGGAGTGGGATTTCCTTGACCTCATGTAAAAGAAAGATGAATCCCTCAAGACATATAAGGAAAACATCCCAAGGTTTGGATGATATTTCTCCAACATTATCATTGATCATAAAAGTAATGTTCATTACATATTTTGAGGGATAAATCAAAGTATTAAAAAATATTTGGTTATTCAAGACTTTGTAAACTATGAGAAAATTTTATTATGTGCCTTAAAAGTTGAAATGGAGATCGATAAATTTCAATGGATTCATGGGTCAAGAGCCTGGAGATAGAAGTTGAATTTTAATTCTAGCACTGTGATGGTGAAATATCACGAATGAATGAAATTCCAACATCCCACATATCAAAATCATATAAAGAATTGTCCTAGAAATTACCAGAAGGGGATAAGGAAATGCTTTTGGTGTGATAAGGAAATAATGATGATGATAAATACCCACCAATGTGATGGAAGAAATGAATACTCTTGTTAACCGTCAGCCTACTATCTAAAGTTTCAACTATAAGGAACAAGGATACTATGTGAATCAATGAACAAAGTCAAAGGATCTCAAAGATAACTGATGAAATTAACCTCCAAGGATTAAAGAGAAATTACAATCTTATGCCATCATAGTAGCTGAGGTGGATCGTGAAAATTATGTGCTGATAGGTATTATAGTTATTCATTCATGGATAGGGAATAGAATATTTGATTTTTGTTCTCTGAATTGTTTCACTTCTTTCATGTTTAGTTTAAATATTCAAATACCATGTCAAAACATATAATTCGAGTTATTGGATAAGATGAAGAAGGTTCAATTATTTTGTCCCAATAATATAAATCTACATGTCAAAATTTATAGTAAAAATTTCTTAGAAAACATTATAAACCTCCCTTTAGAGGAATTCAATGAAATTTTGAGTATGGAATGAATTTACTTATATAGACACAATATAGATTTTCAAGATAAGGAAATCACCCTCTACATTGGGAATAACCCTCTGATTCTATAAAAGTGTAAGGAGGAGGATGAATATTATTTGAAATCATCATCTCAATCATATATATTATTGCATTATGAGAAATATTATCTATCTCAAATGATTGTGACTATGGTAATGATCATCCATAATGACATGCACATTTTTAGGGAATACACATATGTGTTTCTTGGAGAATTTTTTAGTCATCCTCTTAACAAATAGGTTGATTTATCAATCAAAATTATACCTTGACATTTTCTAATATCTAATAATTCTTATAGAATGGCCCCATTGTCCATGAAGAGATGAAGAAGAAAATAAAATAAAATTTGGATAAAGGTTTTATACACCCATGTTCTTCGGCATGGGGTTGACCAGCCTTTTTCATCAAGAAGAAGGAATGGTCAATGCGCCTCAACATTGATTATCATGATCTCAACATGATCATGATATAGAATATGTATCTTATGTTTTGGATTGATTAATTGTTTGATCAGATACATGGAACCTTGTATTTATCTAAGGTATCTCTTTAGTTCGGATATTATCACATAATGGAGAAGAAAGAGGATATCCTGAATATTACTTTGTGTACAATTTATGAGCACTACGAGCTCAGATGGATGCCAGTTTGACTCACTAATTCTCTATCTATCTTCATGTAATTCATGAATAGAGTCTTTAGGGATTACCCCGAAAAATTTATAGAAGTATTTATAGATTATATTCTTCTCTACTCTAAAATAAAGAGGAATGTGATGAGTATTTGAATGCTTTACTGATGCCATTGTGAAAGGAAAAATTATATGTATAGTATAGTAAATGTGAGTTTTGGATGGAACAAGTAACATTCCTGAGACATTTTATCACCTAAAATGTGATATCTATGGATCTTTAAAAAATATAGGCATTTGGATGATGGCCTAGACCAATATTTGTGATGAAAATCCATAGTTTCCTTGGATCAAATGGGTAGAATCATCGAATTATGAGAAAATTATTAGAAATATAAAGCCCACTAACCAGGATAACTCCAAATGAAGTGAAGTTTATCTAGATTGATGAATGTTAGGAGATATTTAAATAGTTAAGGAGTTGGATAATTACTATACCTGTGCTCACATTACCCACCAATAGAGAAGTATTTGTGATATAAAATTATGAACAAAAAATGGCTTGGGTTGTGTAGTAACTCAAGATATAAAAGTGATAGATTATGCTGCCCTTAAATTAAAGATTCATGAATGGAACTACCCAACTCGTGATATAGAATTATTTACAGTGATCATCATATTAAGGATTTATAAGAATTATCTCTATTGGGATAAGTGATACATATATATGAATCCAAAAATCCTCTAGTATATATTCACAAAAAAGGAGCACAATAGTTTTCAATGGAGGTGGTTAGATATGGTCAATGATTAAGATTGTACAATACCTTATCATCATGTGAAGATGAACAAAGAGTAGTGTGATCAGAGTATAAAAGATTCTGCAACCCCATCCATGATGAGGATTAAAAGAGATCCAATAACCCTGTACCTGAAAAGGAAATACATGGGAATAATAAAAAGGATATTTATCCTTCCATTCTCCAACATCCATTCTTGAGAGGATTTTAAAGTGATGATGAGATGCTACAAACAAAGGTAGTGAATATTACATAGTTTAGATTTGAAAAGGTTGGAGTTATAAATATTGGAACATGGATACATTTACCATGAAGAAAAACTAAAGAGGGATCTTCTAGTTGATGTGCATAGCTCATCCTGGCCTATTAATATATGGTTAAGTATGATGTATTTAAATCTAAATAAAAAATTCTTGTGGGATAACATGAAGAAAGAGAAATTAGAATTTGTTTCTCGATGCTTGGTATTCCATCAAGTCAATGTTGAATGATAGAAGTCTAATGTTATGATAAAAAAAATTTCTATACTAGTATGGGAAAAGGAAAACATCACCATGGATTTCATTATAAGACTCCACTAGACAGATGTTATAAATAACACCATCTATGTGGTAGCCGATCACCTTACAAATTCAGTGCATTACACTGTTATCACGAAATATTTCCCCATTGACCAACTCATTATGATATATATAAGATAATTGGTAAGACAACAAGGATTTCCAATCAAAATTATAATTAATTAAGATTCAAGGTCTACCTCTATATTATAGAGAATCCTTTAATAAGAATTGTATATAAGGATGAGTTATAGTACTACTAATAACCCTCAAATGGATAGACCATTTGCAAGGACCCTTAAAACTTTGAAAAATATGATAGGATCTAGATCATGGAATTTTGAAGGATGTTGGGGTCAACAACTTCCCCTACTGTAGTTATCATATATCAACAATCTCCATTCAAGAATTAATAAAGCACCTTATAAGGCATTGTATGGTAAGAGGTTTCAGACTATGATATTTTAGGATAAAGTTGGAGAGAGTATATTGATGGGACCTGATCATGTACGATAGATGATAGATAATTTTCAAACTATTAAAAATATTATGAAATCTATTAAAATATTATAGAAAGAATATGAATAAATTTGTTAATATGACCTGGAGTTTGTGGTCATAAGTAAATAATTCATTTGTAAATCACCATGGAATAAAGGCATGAGATTTTGAATGATGTGAAGGATTTGTCCAAGATACATTGGAAACTTTGAGATTATTGATCACATAGGAGATGTGGATTATCAACTAGCACTCCCACTTAACCTATCTAGAGTATATGGTGTTTTCCATGTATCCCTCTCAAGGATGTACATACTAGAACCCCACATGTACTGAATCCATCTGTGGTTCCCATAGTGAATTGTATTTATTAGGTGTAGAAATTGGTGAAGTTATTGGATTATAGAGACAATGTTCCATGTGGTAATACAACACATCTAGTAGATGTGATTTGGTAGAACCACTTTAAAGAAGAAAAATGAGAACTCAAAAGAGGTGATGAAATAGAAGTACCATAATATATTTTAATATATAAAATTAAATTTTGATGGGGAAATTTCTAAAGGGTGAAGAATGTAACGACCAAAAAATTAATAAATGAAACTCCATTTTTGAATCAATAAATAACTTATGATGAAATGGAGTTATATAAAACACATGCAATACTTTGGTTTTTTATTCTGTTATAAGTTATATCATGATGAATTTAAATAACTATTATGCATAATAACCATTGATAATATATCCATTGTACATAAGTTGTTAATATTAGTATTTATTAAGGGTTATGATAAAGTCAAATTGATATATGTGGAAGAAGTAATGTCCTCGACCAGTAGGATTATACCTTATAAAGAACATTTCTCAGTGCTTTCAAGGGAGATGGCATCACTGTACTTTTCCCATGACCAAGTGGAAGAAAAGATTTGATAACTAAATAAAAATAACCATTTGTGGGAGAAGTTATACATTATTAGGATCCCAACACAAACCATTTTCATTAAACCACCCAAGAAAGTACCAATATCACTCACCATAACCGTAGTACGTATTCTTGTGTAAAAAGGGGTTATGTTTCTAGAACCTAGTAGCATGATTTTTTATATTTTATTTTTTAATAAAATAATGATTCTATTTTTCAATTAATAGTATTAATTAATGAGGGTTGGAGTGAATAACTGATGTTGGGGGTGAATCGAGTTCCCAATTAATATTTCTGTTATAAAAAATTTAAAACTAAATCACCAAAGTTAATTAAAAATTCCTATCAAATAAAAACAGTATAATTATATATGTTTGATGTTTTATAAAATTTATCAATTTAGGAATATGTCTTGGTTTAAATAAATTTGGAAATAATTTTAACTTATGAATGTAAATTACTTAATAAATCACTTTATATAGACATAGGATAAAAATAACTATAAAAGTAAATTTTTGTATACAAATTTAAATAAAAAATATAGTTTTAACTTTTAAATATAGAAAAAAAAACTAAATCACATAGTAGAATAAAACATGGGGTTCATTATCAAACTAAGACTTAATCCCATCCACTTAGAAATCATCTGCTGCCAAGAAGATTATTATAACAATAATCAGATCCAAAAATTAGAATAATTATTTCAAATAACATCACACAGGGTTTCCAAGAATAAGTCCTCTTCCACGTTTTTATGTGGGAAGAGAAACAAACACAGGTCACAAATAACCTCTTCCATTTTTTTATGGGTAAAAAAGTAGAGAAATACGAAAGAGTCTTTTCAGAAAACTCTATTTTCGTACATGACACAATGTATATATATTAAAAATGTAATACAACATACTACTCAAATGTATAACATAAAAAGTAATTTTTAATAGATATATAGATAGAATATTTGATGTATAACAATATGTGATGCTTCAGTTTTTTTTGAGTCCTTGAGTGTGTGTTTGAAGGCGCTCGAAAAAGTATCTTAGAATGTAGAGGAAAGAAGAGTGTAATAGAGTGTGGAAAAATCCTTCGGTTTTCTATCTATAAAAGTTATGAAAAACATCTACATAGATGAGTTAGGATTATCAACCAATATTTCATATGAAGGTTGTTTGTTCTTGTATATTCCAAACTTTCACACCCACATGCATATGTAGTAGTATTCACGCATATGCGTACGAGGAAGATATTATAAATATAAAGCTATCCATGACCAATTATCCATTAAATAATAATAATTATGATATACTGGATCCTATTACTAAGTACTAAATTATGAAACTTTGAATTTTTTATCAATACATACATGGATTGTTTTATGAATAATTATTAATAAATTCATATATGTCTTCAAAGAATTTACTCCCTTAAAAAAACATTAATGGAATTAAATTTTAATGAGATTCTGAAAAAATATGTTAACATACTAATGGTTGATAATTACTAATGGTAGCATAGTCCAACCATAGATTAGAATAATTTTATCATGATCTATAGGTAGATCTATCAATGGTAGATCATCTAAACTTGTGGTAGATCTAACCAATGGAATAAAATATGATAGTAGATATGATATGGAGGAAGATCTTATCTAGTGATAGTGATGGTCTGGTGGTATAGTCTGAATTGAGGTATATTTGGTCTGGTTGTCGAGTCAGATTAGCAGTAGATCAAGTTCACCGATATATCTTATTCAACAGTAGAAGATGTTCACAAGTAGATGTTTCTTGAACTAATGGTGGATCTAGTGAACTAGTGTTGGATGTCATCATTGGTATATCCATCATAAGTAAATTCTGGTGGTAGATTTAGTCCACCAGCAGATCATATTAAACTAATGGAAGATCATCATTTCCAATGGTAGATCTATTATAACTAATGGAATATCCCCATAATAATTAGTAGATATATACATATACAAGTTTATTTACAAAATAATGCACGATCATAAACCGTTAATCTTATTTGAAAAATAATATTCATGATATATGATCATTCAAATCTGGAGGATCCAACAATTTACCCCCTTTTATGATCACAAATCATGGAATTTTATAACCATATATAAAAAACAAATATAGACACAAGTATAGATGAATAATAAAAGTAATGTATTTTTAACAGCTCAAATTTATAATATGAGATACTGAGTTTAAATTTTGAAACAAAAATAAAAACATAAATTCTATTAAACATTTTCACACCCACTTTGGATTATAAAAATTATAATAAAATATATAAATATTAAGTGATTAGGAAGAGAAAAATATAAGCTACAATAGAGATAACATTTATTGGATTACATCTCAAAAGTAATAAAAGTTAAAATACCCCATTACCCATATCAAAGACTAATAATTTTTAGAACCTCTCTCAACATTATGAGATGTATGATCTACTATATATTTTATTTTCCAAATTCTTGATGCACAGATTTAAATGTTAAGTGTGTAGAGGTATAATTTGGAAGCTCCTAGATCACAATATTCTCAAGATGCTGAACAAATTAAATTGGTGACAACCTAAAAGCTTGGAATTGAGGAGGTAGAGGTGTAAAAGATGGTGAAGAATCTAGAAAAGACATAGGAATGAATTTTTGGATCCCCAACTATAGTTCAAGAATCATACAAAATGGATTCATCAAATTCAAAAAATTCATTGTGATATTTCTACCTCTCACCATTATAGTGAAAATGTGTTTATTTTCATCCATAAATAGTTTGAGAAAAGGAGTGAATACATTAAGCTGGTTCACTTGTTATTTGAAGTCCCTAGTCACAGGAGGAATCATTATGTTCCTCACAATAAATTTAAAATTCCAACTCATCTATTTCATAGTATAAATTATGGAACGGAAGTATTTGACTGCCTTAGTAATAGTCTCTTTATCACTTTGATTTTATTTCAAAAAAATTCCTTATCAATTTATATATTTGAACACCATGCTACTTGATTTATTAATGGTCCTCATGATGAGATATAGTGAGGTCACACAAGATGTAATGGAAATGATATCATACAATAACTCTGATCAACTCGGCACTAACATAAGATGCAGGAGGTGGAGCAGTGGGTATAGAGGAAACCAATAGAGGAAAGATTTCAAACCTATCTAAAAGGGATGAGTAAAAAACAATAAAGCTTCCTCTAATATCCTCCATGATAGACTTTGTGGATTCCATCTCATTATCCAATATCTTATTCTAAATCTCAACATCTTAAATCTTCAGAATCATTTTATTCTAAATGTGAGAGATAACTAACATAAATATATTGCTTGTATCATCTTAACTGAACTGAGTAACACTGAGAGGCTGATATCTATGAACATGACTAAAATATGAAATAATTCTCTCTATAAAACCTTCAAAATCATCTCTAGTAACATATTTTTAAGATACAAAAGGAGGAGGTAGTGGTGAATGAATACTCTATGAACTAGGGAATACAATATCTATATGATCTAATTCATTAACTGGAGAATATGAAGTAAAATCATGCAATTGACTAAATTTTTCAATTCTCTCAATCGTAGACCCATTAGGATATTTTTCAGTAGTTGTAATGATAATTAAACCATTCTTTGGTAGACTTTAATAGTCATCATCATCAACATCACTCTTTGAATCTGGATAAAAATGCCCTAACAACTTGGAACTAGATTATGGATCTGCCTTGGTTGGTGCACCTTCCTCATCATCCACCTTCTATAAGATATGGTTATGGTTTTGGAGTTAGGGTTGGTGCAGAGGCTGGATTATGTGTGATGGATGCTGCCTCCACTTTTCCTATTTGTTTCCCTCGGACCAGTAGAGTTATTTGGTATTTGATCTTTGTAAACTTTATGGAATCCCCCATTCATTTAGAAATGAGGGATAAATCTAGAAATCTACCTTTATATTTCATCAGGATAAGTGGCGGTCATTCCTCATCACAAAATATATCAATACAGATAGACATCATCTATTCATAGGGAAGTTGTATGTTCCGAAAGCATGTCCACCATTTCTATCAGACTATGAAATAAATGACTCTATTTTTTCTCACTATTTTCAATTTTAGTGTTTAATTATTATTTTATTTTATATAATTGAGACAAAATGAATGAGGAATTTATAATTGATATCCTCCCATACCTTCATCTATGGAGCTAGGAAAATGGTGTACCATACGAAGGCTGTCCTTACAAGGATCTTACGAAGCATCTAAATTTAATTGCTTGTTGTTTCATTGGAGTTCGAATCATGGGATCACCATGGGATTCACAGTGTTTCAAAAGTTATTTTTGTCACCTTTTCAATTGAATACCATAAATGTAGGACTCCTAATGTTTGTTGGTGGCATGTTGTCACTCTCCTAATCAGGTTAAGGTTTCTATTCTGGATACACTCATTAACTTCAATGCTATACAGCTTGCAATCAAACTACAAATGACTCGAAGTCATTGATAATACCTTGATGAGTGTTTGGTTGAACATAATCTTGGAAAGGTATGATTTGTGGGAAAGAATTGGTTCATTGGTTTTATATTTTTTGTGGCTGATATCCAAATGAGGGCATATTTTGAGGATTATCCTAAAGCTACTCCAATTGTCTCATTGATAAAGAAAAATAATAATATCCATCTAGGATCGGGTCCATGTAATCCATGGGTCTATAAACTGTGTTGGGAGGTTTTTCCGATCCCGATTCAGTCACTGGGATGTACACTTTTGGAGGTATAACCATTGGAATTGTATGTTGAGGCTTTTATTTGTGGTTCACATTTGATATAAATTCTACCTCAGAGTAATTTGGTGTTGAATCTCATCAACCCTTTCATTTCTTCCTCATGGTAATAAAATTTTTCATTGAGAATAGGGAGATCATCCTCATCGATTGGAGGTAGCCTATTGTATGCACCCTTGATTTTATTCTTGTCTTTGGATAATATGTTATAAGAAGGCAGCGAGGGATTGATAAAGAGAGCACCCACATTCAGTGAAGTTCTCTGGTTCTAGGTATGAAGAACATCATTCTCATGGTGTATCGTATTCTAGGTAGAACCACCCTATCCATTATCATCTTCATTTGCATAATTTTTAGTGTTGTTTTTGGGATTAATGTTCAAGACGTTCACCAATGTGTAATGTATTATGGGTGTGATGCTTGCTGCTAAATGATATGAGGGATGTTTTCATCCATTGTTGGATCTCTTACTTCCTTTACAAGGACATCTTTGAGTTTCCTAAATAATAGTGACTTGGAGTGATCCTCCTTACAAACTAGTCATATGCCTTCCTTCAGGAGAGATGGGTCACAATACAGAGTGAAACAGTATACCTTACCTTTTATTTTCCTCCATAGAAAGGAAAATACCAATTTTAATTTAAGGGGAGGTTGAGGAAAAAATAACCCTAGCCCTATGGGATAACGTTGTTCATATTCTATTGTTTTCATTCTCAGGTCCTAATTTTTCAGTTTTATGGGGTCATTTTCTGGTAAAAAATATCCCAGCCCTGTGGGTTGGGGATTATCATAGATTGTGGAAGCAGCTTGTACTATCGTCACTCTTGTAATCTCATGCATCCTTATTCAAGCATGAGTCTAGTAAACTACTGGGTATGCACACAAACTAATTTTTTCCAAAGACATTAGTAGTGCCAGATCGTTGGGTTCCCTTAAGAAAGATGTCTACTTAATGTTCTCTATTTCTTGGTTTAGTATTTTTTTGATGGATTTCTCTCATCAGACCTAATGATTTTGAGACATATTAAAGGGTTATTCTTTTTTATTGTTCCATCATTCTGGATCCTTGGTCATTCTTGATAGCTACGTTATAATAATGAAATTATAGGATATCATTTCTAGTGGGCTCTATTGAACGGGGAATGCGATGAAATGTAAATCTCCATGTTCCCTCAATCTGCGATTGTGAGAGGCTGATATCTATGAACATGACTAAAATATGAATTAATTCTCTCTATAAAACCTTCAATATCGTCTCTAGTAACATATTTTTAAGTTTCAAAAGGAGGAGGTAGTAGTGAATGAATATTCTATGAAAGATAACTAACACAAATATATTACTGGTATCAACTTAACTGAACTGAGTATCTCTGAGAGGCTGATATCTATGAACATGTCTAAAATATGAAATAATTCTCTCTATAAAACCTTCAGAATCATCTCTAGTAACATATTTTTAAGTTAAAAAAGGAGGAGGTAGTGGTAAATGAATATTCTATGAACGAGGAAATAAAATATCTATATGATCTAATCTATCAACCAGAGTATCAGAAGGAAAATCATACAATTGACTAATATTTTCAATTCTCTCAATCTAAGACCCATAAAGATATTTTTCAGTAGTTGTAATTAAAATTAAACCACGCTTTGGTAGAAATTCATAGTCATCATCATCAACATCACTATTTGAATCTGGATAAAAAAGTCCAAAAAACATGGAACTGGATTATAGCTCCCCCTTGGTTGGTGCATCTTACTCAACATCCACCTTCTACAAGATATGGTTCTGGGTTTCAAGTTAGGGTTGGTGGAGAGGCTGGTGTAAGTGTGATGGAGGCTGCCCCCACTTTTCCTATTTGTTTCCCTAAGACTAGTAGAGTTATTTGGTATTTGATGTTAGTAAACTATATGGAATCCCCAATTCATTTAGAAATGAGGGATAAATATAGAAATATACCTTTATATTTCATCAGGATAAGTGGAGGTCTTTCCTCATCACAAAATATCTCAATACAGAGAGAAAACATCTATTCCTAGGGAAGTTGTTGGTTCCAGAAGCATGTCCACCATTTTTATAGGACTATGAAATACAACACTATTATTTCTCACTATTTTCAATTTTAGTGTTTAATTATTATTTTATTTTATATAATTGAGCCAAAACACTATATTTGGCTAACTATTTTCATGGAACACGTAGTCATTTTGAAATGTAAATCTCCATGTTCCCTCATAGAATTAAATTAACCACTACCTCCTCATTTTGTAACTTAAAAATAAGTTACTAGAGATGATTTTGAAGGTTTTATGGAGTGAATTCTTTCATATTTTAGTCATGTTCATAGATATCATCCTCTCAGAGTTTCTCACTCCTCTCTTCCTATGGGGTTAGTAGGCATCCCTCCTAGAGTAATCCCTTAGTATTTCATGTGGTTAGAGGAACAATTGATCATATTCACCTATCATTCTGGATCTTCGTTCATTCTTGATAGCCGTGTTAGAATAATGAAATTATAGGATATCATTTCTAGTGGGCTCTATTGAATGGGGAATGTGCTGAAATGTAAATCTCCATGTTCCCTCAATCCGTGATTGTAAATCCTAGTCAAACCATCAACAATAAGATGAAGAAACTCATGTAATGCATTGAGGCATGCCAGTTAGAGAACTTTTCACCGCTTCCCTGATTGTGTTCACCACACATATTGGTGGGATTCTTGGTCAATTTGATGATGAATTTATCCCAATATTTTTACATGGTCTACATACCCATTTTATGTTAATAATTTTTCTTTAAGGTGGAAAAAAGTTGTCCATAGATTATGATGGATTCTATTATGCATTATTTTGACAATACCTTTGGAATGTTGAACAGATAAGTAGCTTAGGGAAAAACATAATGGGTATATAGTCTTTGTACAACTGTATTCTCATGAGAAAAATATCCTTGTGTTCTTATAATCGAGACTCATTTACTTGATCATATCATCATGAATACTTCTTGATAGTTTTTTCACAAGTAACGGGACTAGAGAAGGTCTCGTTGGCATGGTAATGGTCTAGGGGTGTATTGGAGGATGAGTGTTTCCCAGTGCAATCTTTTAGTTGAGAAAGGATGTCACTTTCCATTTATAGGGTATCTATCATTTCTTCCCCATTTTCTAATCACCTAAAAATATAATGGTTGTATCATATTTTACTCACCAGTAAGGGGAGAAATATCGTTCCAAAATATGATGTCACCATGAGTATGACTTTCAAGGAGAATGTCATCGTGGTGAGGACTACCATCACAACATGATATATGTATGTAGGGATAGTTTTTGTAGTGTATAGCCAAGGGAGTACTTTTAATGTTGATGAAAATAAGGGTATGAACTTATTTATGTTTAATATTATGGCCATGAGGAGGGATACTATGATTCTCCTCTAGATATAGGCTCTCATGATCATTCATTTTGTCCCCAAAAAGGAAGCCTTCATACTGGACGCTCTGGAGAGGACCTTCACATATGATGGCAATAATGTTGTGGGTTGACCATTGTAACTTATAATATAACATCTGAAATTAATAAATGGATTAGAAGGATCCTGAGTCACCAATAATATATGTATGATGGCCTCAAATAATCCATCTTCCAACAACATAGGGTTTTGAGTATACACTTCATTTTACAGTTGCCTTTGGCATGATTTATTTTTTTGTGTTATCTTACAAGTTATTCGGGCCTCTTTCTATGAGTAAAGTCATTCATATATGGGTTCTTGGTTATGTGGATCCTAGGGTGCTTCTGGAATACACAGGTAAAATTTTGAATTTTTGGGAGGGATATATTCACCTCTTCGAACAACCACCGAAGTGGACCAGTGTCCCCTAATTAGAATAGTCGTCCATTAATCAAGTAATACTACTAGAAACCCTCTTGTATGGTAGTAGGGATGCATTTATGCTCCTTAGTGACAACCCCATTGGGTGGATGAGTTACCCCACTTGAGGAGGTGGGGTTATGGGACTGAATCTGAGATATTTCCATAGACATGATTACATGTTGGAATGTTTATAGAATATGGTCTGAAATTTATGGATGAGTTTACATCATTTATAGGATTTTCTGAGAAACATCCTTGGAAGGAACATGAACATATTCCCATTTTGGTCTCCGAACATGAATATGTTCATACCCTGGCAATCCATTTCCATCTAGTAAGTACTGATAGTAATCCTATGTGGGGGTGGAGGTACGAGTAACACTGGATTCACAACTGGGATATGCCAAATACATTCTCTAATTATCAATGTATTTACCTGATGGTATTGATATAAATTCATAGGAATTTTAATCTTCTTGTTGGTTTCCATTATATTTACTTTATGATATTGATTTGTATTCATAGGAATTTTTATCTGATTATTGGTTTCCACCATATTTACCTAATGGGATTGATGTAAATTAGCAAGGATATGCATCTACCAATAATTTTCTACCATATTTTCAGGCACGATTAATTTTAATGGGTTCAAATTTGTGTCTGGTCATAGATTTCGATTGTATTTTATTTAAGGGATCTATAAGACTGAGAAGGGACATACATCTGCCCCAATTTTGCCACTATATTTTAATAGAAATATTATTCATATGGAACGAGAAAAATTAACTATTATAGATTATTTGAACATTTCCCACCATGAGATAACTTGGAGACCTAGGTATGTATGACTTTGGCTTAGGCCCATGGGTAAATATCCTTTGCATGGTGAGGATACTAAGTCTGATGATGATGAAAATGATGATTAATGGTACATCCCATCATGCGGGACCCCTGTACTGCTGGATTGAGGTTGTTGGAAACCTCTTCCTTATCCTCCCTACGGTAAGGGAGGAACTCATTATCATGTTCTGGAAATAGGCTCCCTAAATGATTTGAGACAGCTATCAGAGATGTCTAGTTCTGCACCGCCAACCATCATTAGACAGATGGTTGGCGAGGATTCATAGACTGGAGGGACTTTTGGGCTACCTACAAGGCTGGGAGAGTTCAATTATAGTGGTACTCTTGTACCAATGCATTTGAAACCTATAATTGAAGATGTTTTAAGGGTGATGGAATCCTCTGTTTGGTTATGCACCAAACCTATGTAGTGGCTGATGTGTGTGTCTAGAAGAACTAGTGTGGAACCATTGGATTGAAGAGATTTCTGATGAAAAATTATTTCAAAATACATGATAAATATAGACAAAAATACCTCATCAATGTATCATCTCATGAACACATGTGTAATTGATGGTCTAGTTTGACCGTCATTCAATTTGGATGCAAATGGGGCTTGAATAGGGATAAAACCACCACCTTGGTTAAGGATTCATGTTGGGTTCATCATTTTGTTTCCTATGAAATTCAGCCACTCAATGATTGATTATAGGGAATTGAGTTTTGTAAAATTATTTTCCTTGGGTTTATTACTTCCAAACAGCCTCCAATGAGATTTGATCATGGAGCCAGAAACACCCAATGGCTATATATCTATGAACACTCATGGACCTAATTTCCAAATTTAGGCATTCATTGGGGAACATGTCCAACAATACTTATGAACCAACATTGGTCGAGAGGATGGGATGTTGGTATCATCACACTCCTATAGGGGGAACTATTTCATATTTTGGCACCCTCTTATAGATTTAAGATATTCTCATGAATCCTTTATTCATTTCAATGTATGTATGTGTGGATCAACCTATATTAACAATCAATTATGAAAATTCATGGGTTTAGAATCATCTGTATGTATCTGGGGTTCTGCATTGATAGGTATATATGTAAGTATCTAAGTTTCTTCATCAATGAAATCATTTTATGGTAAGATTATAAATTATTTTGTTGTTCATTATGACAATGTAGATTCAATAAACTTGGTGGGGCACTCTTTATTTTACTATCATCTAGGGAGAATAATGTTGTCTTGATGTTTAAATAGAACCCATATAATTGGATTTCAGCATATCCTCATTAAAGGAATTAGAACCCACGTAGATCCGTGCCATTTAGGAGGACATATCACCATTTAATGTCATTCGATGAGGACCAAACCATGTAGTTTAACGTCATGTAGAAAGGAAATCTAGGAAAAAGGTTACTGATCAAGGATGGTCTAATACTTATGCTGAGGCAGACTATGAGAGTGGTAAGAGATATTATTTCACATGTGGATATGTCCCTACTAGGAATGTGGACCAAAGAACATTAGGGTGAATTTAGGTTCTAGGTCTGGACCTCAAGGAGGCTTCTTACTATCCAGTTAGTTGACAATCAATGCCCATGTAGTTTGGTAATTTTGGGCTTACACCCATGAGGAACCCCTTTGAATGTGGATGGGGGCTTATATATATGAAGAAGGCCCATGTGGATGGGGATAACAACCAAAAGGATTCCTATGTTATTAGTGATCATGAAGATGTCATGATCAATATTGCCCTCTTAGACTACTTGATTCATGATCGGTGTGAAAAACAAGAGGAAATAGTAGATCTAAAGATCACACGATCCACTCTATTTACTGGTGGAAGTGGTTTTAGACCAATAGGAGAGAGAACAGACACTGAACATACCATCTACTCACATTATTTGGAACCCTATGAGAGGTGAATAGGATCAAGTGTTCTTCTACTCACATAAAATACTAAAGGCTCACTCTTGGAGGGATACCTACTGACCCCGGAGGAAGAGAGGAGTGAGCAAATCTAAGAGGCTAATATCTATGATCATGAATAAAATATGAAAGAATTCTCTCTATAAAACCTTCAAAATCATCGCTAGTAACATCTTTATAACTTAGAAAAGGAGGAGGCAGGGGTAATGAATATTCTATGAGGGAACATAGAGATTTACATTTCAAAATGACTACATGTCCACCATTTCTACAGGACTATGAAATCCAAGACTCTATTTTCTCTCACTATTTTCAATTTTAGTGTTTAATTATTGTTTTATTTTATATAATTGGAACATGGATACGTGTACCATGAAAAACACTAAAGAGGGAACTACTAGATGATGTGCATAGCTCATCCTGGCCTATTAATATATGGTTAAGTAAGATGTATAGAAATCTAAATAAAAAATTGTTGTGGGATAACATGAAGAGGGAGAAAGTAGAATTTGTTTATCGATGCTTGGTATTCCAACAAGTCAATGTTGAATTATATAAGTCTATGGTTCTGATAAAAAAAATTCCGAAACTAGTATTGAAAAAGGAAAACATCACCATGGATTTCATTATAAGGCTCCCCTAGACATCTATTATAAATAACACCATCTATGTGGTAGCCGATCACCTTACAAATTCAGTGCATTTCACTATTATCAAGAAATATTTCCCCCTCTACCAACTTATTGGGATATACATTATAAAATTGGTAAGACAACAAGGATTTCAAATCAACATTATAATTAATTAAGATTCAAGGTATACCTCTAGATTATATATAATCCTTTAATAAGCATTGGATATAGTGTTGAGTTGTAGTACTACTAATAACCCTCAAATAGATAGACCATTTGTAAGGACCCTTAAAACTCTGAAGAATATGAAAGGATATAGTTCAAGGGATTTTGAAGGATGTTGTGGTCAACAACTTCCCCTACTGTAGTTATCATATATCAAGAATCTCCATTCAAGAATTAATAAAGAACCTTATGAGGCTTTTTATGGTAAGAGGTTTCAGACTATGATATTTTAGGATGAAGTTGGAGAGAGTATGTTGATGGGACCTGATCATGTTCAATAGATGATAGAGAATTTTCAAACCATTAAAATTATTATGAAATCTATTAAGATATTATATAAATTCTATGAATAAATTTTTTAACATGACCTAGAGCTTGTTGTCATAGGTGAATAATTCATTTGTAAGTCACCATGGAATAAAGGCATGGGATTTTGAATGAATTGAAGGCTTTGTCCAAGATACATTGGACACTTTGAGATTATTGATAATGTATGAGATGTGGATTATCAACTAGCACTCCCACCTAACCTATCTTGAGTATATGGTGTTTTCCATGTATACCTCTCAAGGATATAAATACTAGAACCCCCACATGTACTCAATTGATCTGTGGTACCCATAGTGAATGGTATTTATTAGGAGAAGAAATTGGTGAAGAAATCAGATTATAGAGACAATGTTCCATGTGGTAAGACAACACATATAGTAGATGTGATTTGGTATAACCACTTTATAGAAGAAACATGGGAACTAAAAGAGGTGATGAAATATAAGTACCATTATATATTTTAATATACAAAATTAAATTTTGAGGGTGAAATTTCTAAAGGGTGGAGAATGTAACGACCAAAAAAATCAAAAATGAAACTCCATTTTTGAATCAATAAATCACTTATGTAGAAATGTAGTTATATAAAACACATGTAATAATTTGGTTTTTTCATACTTTTATAAGTTATATCATGTTGAATTTAAATAACTATTATGCATCATAACCATTGATAATATATCCACTTTACATAAGTTGTTAATATTTGTATTTATTAAGGGTTACGATAAAGTCAAATTGATATAGGTGGAAGAAGTAATGTCCTCGACCAATAGGATTATACCCTATAAAGCACATTTTTCAGTTCTTTTAAGGGAGATGACATCACTGCACTTTTCCCATGACCAAGAGCAAGAAAAGATTTGATAACTAAATCATAAAAAACCATTTGTGGGAGAAGTTCTAGATTATTGGGATAACAACACAAAACATTTTCATTGAACCACCCTAGGAAAGTACCAACATCACTCACTATAACCTTATTACATATTCTAGTGTAAAAAGGGGTTATGTATCTAGACCCTAGTAGCATGATTTTTTTATTTTATATTTTAATAAAATAATGATTATAGTTTTCAATTTTTAGTATTACATAATGATGGTTGGAGTGAATAACTTATGTTGGGGGTGAATCGAGTTCCCAATAAATATTTCTGTCATAAAAAATTTAAATCAAAATCACCAAAGTTAATTAAAAATTCCTATCTGATAAAAATAGTTTAATTATATATGTTTGATCTTCCATAAAATTTATCAATTTAGGAATATGTCTTGGTTTAAATATGTTTGAAAATATTTTTAACTTATAAAATTAAATTACTTAATAAATCACATTATATAAACATATGATAAGACTAACAATAAATGAAATTTTTTGCCTAAAATTTTAAATAAAAAATATTGTTTTAACATTTAAATATAGAAAAAAACTAAATCACAAAGTAGAATAAAACAAGGGGATCATTATCAAGCAAAGACTTAATCCCATACACTTTGAAATCCCCTACTGCCAAGAATATTATTATAACAATAATCAGATCCAAAAATTAGTATAAGTTTTTCAATTAACATCACATAGGGTTTCCAGGAATAAAGCCTCTCCCACAGTTATATGTGGGAAGAGAAACAAACACAGGTCACACAAAACCTCTTCCATTGTTTTTATGGGTAAAAAAGCAGAGAAAGATGAAAGAGTGTCTCAAGAAAACTCTTGTTTGGTACATGAGACAATGTATATATATTAAAAATGTAATACAACACACTACTCAAATGTATAAATTAAATATGAATGGGTAATAGATATAAAGATAGAATATTTGATGTAGAACAATATGTGGTGCTTCAGTTTTTTGAGTCCTTGAGTTTGTGTTTGAATGCGCTCGAAAAAGTATCTCAGAAAGTGGAGGAAAGAAGAGTGTAATAGAGTATGGAAAAATCCTGAAGTTTTCTATCTATAAAAGTTATGAAAAACTTCTACATAGATGAGTTAGGATTATCAAATAATATTTCATATGAAGGTTCTTTGTTCTTGTATATTCCACACTTTCACACCCAAATGCATATGTAGTAGCATTCACGCATATGCGTACAAGTATAATATTATAGATATAAAGTTATCCATGTCCAATTATCCATTAAAGAATAATAATTAAGATATACTGGATCCTTTTACTAAGTACTAAATTATGAAACTCTGAATTCTTCTTCAATACAGACATGGAGTGTTTTATGAATAATTATTAATAAATTCATATATGTCTTCAAAGAATTTACACCCTTAAAAAACATTAGAGGAATTAAATTTTAATGTGATTCTGAAAAAATATGGTAACATATTGGTGGTAGATCATTACTAATGGTAGAATAGTCCAACCATAGATTAGAATAATTGTATCATGATCTAGAGATAGATCTATCAATGGTAGATCATCTAAACATGTGGTAAATCTAACCAAAGGAATAAAATATGACATTAGATCTGATATGGCGGAAGATCATTTCTAGTGGTAGAGATGGTCTTGTGCTATAGTCTGAATTGAGGTATATTTGGTCTGGTGGTAGAGTCAGATTAGAAGTAGATCAAGTTCACCGATATATTTTATTCAACAGTAGATGATGTTCACTAGTAGATGTTTCTTGTACTAATGGTGGATCTAGTGAACTAGTGTTGGATGTCATCAATGGTATTTCCATCATAAGTAGATTCTGGAGGTAGATTTAGTCCACCTGAAGATCATATTAAACTAATGGAAGATCATCATTTCCAATGGTATATCTCTTATAACTAATGGAATATCCCCATAACAATTAGCAGATATATACATATCCAAGTTGTTTTACAAAATAATGCAATATCAGAAAACATTATTCTTATTTGAAAAATAATATTCATGATATATGATCATTAATATCCAAAGGATCCAACATCTGACCCACTTTTTTGATAACAAATCATGGAATTTTAGAACCATATATAAAAAACAAATACAGAAACAAGTATAGATGAATAATAAAAGTAATGTCTTTTTAATAGCTTAAATTTATAATATGAGATACTGAGTATAAATTTTGAAAAAAAAAATAAAAACATAAATTCTATTCAACATTTTGACCCCAATTTAGGATTATAAAAATTATAATACAATATAGAAATATAAAGTGATTAGGAATATAAAAATACAAGATACAATAGAGATAACATTTATTGGATTATATCTCATAAGTAATACAAGGTAAAATACCACATTACCCATATCAAAAAATAATAATTTATAGAATCTCTCTCAACTTTATGAGATGTATGATCAACTATATATTTTATTTTCCAAATTTATGATGCAAAGATGTAAATGTTAAGTGTGTAGAGGTATAATTTGGAAGCTCCTAGATCACAACGTTTTCAAGATGCTGAACAACATAAACTGGTGACAACCTAAAAGCTTGAAATTGAGGATGTAGAGGTGTAAAATATGGTGAAGAAGTGAGAAAAGACATAGGAATGAATTTTGTTTCCCCCACTATAGTTCAAGAATCATACAAAATGGATTCATCAAATTCACCAAATTCATTGTGATATTTATACCTCTCTCTATCATAGTGAAAAAGTATTTCTTTTCATCCATAAACAGTTTGACAAAAGGGGTGAATACATTAATCTGGTTCAGTTGTTCTTTGAAGTCCCTAGTCATAGGAGGAATCATTATGTTCCTCACAATAAATTTAAAATTCCTGTTCATCTATTTCATAGTATAAATTATGGAAAGGAAGTATTTGACTTCCATAGTAATAGTCTGTTTATCACTTTGATTTTATTTAAAAAACATCCTTATCAATTTATATATATAAACACCATTCTACATGATTTATTAATGGTCCTCATGATGAGATGTAGTGAGGTCACAAAATATGTAATGTAAACGATCTCATAAAATAGCTCAGATCAACTCAACATTAACATAAGATGCAGGAGGTAGAGCAGTGGGTTTAGAGGAAACCATCAATGGAAAGATTTCAAACATATCTAAAAGGGATGACTGAAATATAATAAAACTTCCTCTAATATCCTCCGTGATAGACTTCGTGATTCCATCTCATTATCCAATATCTTATTCTAAATCTCAACATCTTAAATCTTAAAAATCATTTTATGCTAAATGTGAAAGATAACTAACACAAATATATGGATTGTATCAACTTAACTGAACTGAGTAACTATTAGAGGCTGATATCTATGAACATGAATAAAAAATGAAATAATTATCTCTATAAAAACTTCAAAATCATCTCTAGTAACATATTTTTATGTTACAAAAGGAGGAGGTAGTGGTGAATGAATATTCTATGAACTAGGCAATACAATATTAATATGATCTAATCCATTAACCGGGGTATCATGAGTAAAATCATTCAAATGATTAAATTATTCAATTTTCTCAATATATAACTCATTATGAGATTTTTCAATAGTTGTAATGAAAATTAAACCATGCTTTGGTAGACTTTCATAGTTATCATCATCAACATCACTCTTTGAATCTGGATAAAAAAGTCCTAAGAACATGGAACTAGATTATGGATCCCCCTTGGTTTGTGCATCTTACCATACTAAAAACCTTTATTTATAACCTAGGTAAAATAAAACATAAAAAAATGTTGTTCTCAAATGCTCAATAAGGGTAATCAATTGATATACTTATGTCAAATCATGAACATAAGGGTATGAGAACTTGAGATTATCATTAAAAAATCATACCCCAAATATCAAATATCATATACATGAGTCATGGAATAAATAATGAAATTTCATAAGATAATAATCATGTGGAAATAAAGAGTATAAGATATAAAATCAATACAGAAGATTAAGACATGAAATTTTAAGCGTACACCTAAACATGCGATATAATTCCCTATAATTAAATGCATATTGCCAAAACAAAACATGAGTCATCATGGGGACTACACCTATTGGGAGGGAGAAACCACCATAGAATGTTTTAGTCCATTACTTTTAAGGGATCGGGTTTCAAATCTTTCAAAAGTGGATTGGGTTTCCCCATCTTCCCATAGTGGACCGGGTTTCCCCATCTTCTATAGAGGAAAAAGCCTGTATAATTGTACACATCGTTATCTCATGAGATATAAATATTTACCCAATACATTTGAGGGAGATATATGTCTTAAATAACACATAATTAAAACCATACATATTTGTTACACAAGAACATAAATCATATCAGAAACCATAAAATGAAACGGGTTTCATAAACATTTCATCAAAATATAACTCATGGAAATGAAAAAAACTCATAAGTACTAATCCATCATAAACATAATCTATTTCAATAAAAAATATGAATTGTATAATTATATCATATCCCCTGTATTACATAATTAACATCAAATAATGTTTTCATAGATGTAAAATGATTTTGAATGTTCACTTGAAATAATTCTTGAGGAAAATATAATATCGATTTTAAACAAATTTTTCTAAATAATAATACATTTAGAAAATAATAATTATTTAAAAAAACAGAAAAATTTATAAATTAATATCTAAAAACTATTTTAAATATATTTTAAATACTTTTCCCATATAAGGCCTAAAATATATATTAAAACTCTATTAAAATAGTTTTATAAAACATTGATTTGAAGGAACACCGATATCCAACTGAAAGAGAATAAAATTAAATGAAATTTATAATATTATGGAAAAAGTGGAAGCATGATACAACATGTTATGTGGAATTATATACGCCTCAAAAAATAATATAGTTGCATAACATAACATGTGTCTCAAAGATGGGAGATTGAGACAAAATTAACTTACCGATTTGGTAACTTTTCAACCTTAAATCGCATGAAAGAGAGATCATAAAATGGATATGTAAAACACATAAATTTAATGATAATAATAAAAAATACAATCATGGATAGTATATACACCATAATAAATAAATATGTAGTGTATAAGGAATGTCTCCCACATGAATAAATGTGAGAGAAAAATCCCTTACCTTATGTATTGACTCTATTTGTAGTCATTAAAACCTCCTGTATAATAAGAATAAGGTTATTATAATTCATACATAGAAAAATATTTATATATATAATACCTTATAATATTTTATTATGAAATAATATCAACTATTTATTAATAATTCATTGTAAATGTTATGTTTCGGTAATATATGTGTTGTATATGTTTTGACTTATTATTCTTGATACTCTTTATCATATCATGATTTAAGTCTTTATATAATTTAAAACATGACATAAATATCATACAAATTGATTGAAAAAATATTTATAAATATTTATAAAATATAGTAACCTGTAATGGAATACATAGTTCATGGATACGGTAGGTGGTATATACACATGAATGATGTTCCTATTTTATTTTCATAGTAAATGAAATATATGTATATATATATATTATTACATTAGAATTATTATTTCATATATATCATATAATTTTAATAAAACCATACTTAATAAATTCTATATAATGTCAGAATGAATCACATATCTTTGAGGTGACGATAGTCCGCACGTCCACAAATGAAGTTGTCATATTTACACAGAATAGAAATCATGAATGTTTGATTTATATAATAATTATATAAGAATAAATAAATAATATATATCATATATATCATACAAATAAAAATAATATGGTCAACATAATTCCCACCATGGTAGGTGGTAAAGGGAAACAAACAATCATTATTTTGCACGGAAGTAATCCACCGTACACACGAATGGTAAGTTTTTTACCCATTAGATAAATGTATGTGTAATTTTAGGTAGAAAACATGATATAAAAATATAAGTATATTTAGGATAATTATATTTTTATAAAAACATGTAATAAAAATAATTTAAGGGGTTTATGGAATATATATAAAAAAGTTCGTTGATGAATGCTACCTCACCTTTGGGTATATCTTTTTGATTTTTCGAAAAGGACATCTTTGGTTGGATTTATACTCAAAGTAATAAATATAGTATTAAGGGATGGAAGTTGGGATAATATTTGGATAGATATTATTCCTATACAAAAAGGTTTTTTAGTGTAAATAAAATAGAATAAGAGGTTCCCTTTTATAAGAGGGGGGGGGGGGACTTTTGAAATTTCTCAAAAAGAGTAATTTATAATATATTAAATATAATTCCAAATACCTATAATTGTTCATTGGTTCCAATATAAAATTTTATAATATTTTACTATCATCAACCAATAGATTTAAACAAGTTTTACTGTTATTTAAAGCCTTTTCATTTTGATTAACCGTTAGTTTAGTCATTTTAATTTTAACTATGGTAACAATGTTTTCAATATTAAGAGGTTGTAATTTTTTTACTTATAAAGTGTCAAATGGACAATAAATGTACAATGTATGAATGTTTATACCATATATCATCTATTTTGAAATGATTAAATATTTTAATTAATTATAAATAATTTAATAAAATATTATTTTCATAAAATATCATAAGTACCTATTTTGACACTATTCATTACATTGACTTTAATAAAATCAATACAATAATATAACTTCGAACCAATTAATTTAATACACCTATAATGTGTCATATTAACTTATAAAATTTTTGTACTCCACAATTTGGTCATTTAACATTTCTTTTAATATGAATAATGTAATTTATTTGATTGTTTCATTAATTGAATAATTAATAAATTGTCATTTTTAACAATTTATGATAATTATTTCATTAGTAAAAATTAAAATTAAAATTATATGATGTATATAAACTGTTTATATTTCATAAGAATATATATAGTAGATCATATCTTCAATTTTACCCCATATTAAAAATATTATACTTATTATATGTAAGTGTGACATTTTGTCACTCTTTTTGATTTTAATAATATCCATATCATTTTCATGGAGAAGTGTCCATTAAATTATTAAATTTAGATAATTATATGTTAAAATAATAATTAAATTCATACAATAATTTTTGGTTATGTTTTATGGTCATTTTATAGTCCTTATCACTTTATGTTTATCTAAAATTACCAAAATTACCCTTTACCGTGGTAATAAAAATTACCAAAGTTACTATTCATATTGGACAAAAATAAAAGGGAACATTTTTTTTTAAATTTTTTAATTATGATTAAAAATATTTAACCCATTTTTTAATATTCAAAAAAGAAAATTTTTAAAAAATAATTTAAAAATTATCCCATTAATGGAACAATAAAACCAATTTTTAAATTAAAAATTGTCAAAAGATTGAAATTTTTTGTAAAAAATCAATGTCAAATTGATTCCAATTATCTACCTTGTATTAAATGATAATTTTTTGATCAAATTATATTTTAAATCCATCAAATATATAATTTAACACTATAAACTATTTCAACGGAAAGGTTTTTTTCAATTTAAAATAAGTACTTTTGACAATTTATCAAAACCTGAAACTTGTTAGAGAAATACCAAAAATTTAACTAAAGAAAATTTTTATATTAATTTTTCAAATAATAATTTTATTTTATCAATTAGAGTTTATATAAATTTCAACAACTAGATTTAGTACATGTGTTCCATCAAAAGGTGAAAAAATACATTTTTATATAAATAGGTCTTTTTATAAAAAAATGGATTTTTTCTTATATCATGTATATAAAAAACATAATATGAATGTCAAACATGAAATTATATATAAATATTACTAATATAATTCAAAAAAATTTATCGGTTTATTTATTGGTATAAAACACAGTTGTGCACATTTGAATAATTTCACCGAAAAAACATTTTATTTTATTTTAAAAAGGATATTAAATTCTTGTATAATTAATTAGTTAAGGAATTATGTTTAAAAAAATTTAATAATTCAGTTAATATTCTTCATACATTCCATTGTAATGGCTAGGTTGTAATTGTATTTTTAAAAAATTATAATAATAAAATTATGTTTCCTAAGAACATAGTGTTGTGACTAAAGAAAGCTAAACTGGTGTTGTGTGTAAAACAAGAATAACTTGGTGTAGTGTATAACATAAGAATTCAAAGATATTTAATTTACTAAAAAATTGGTTTACAGAAACTTAGGTCAATACATTCTACCCCCCTTTAATTGAATTTCAACCTCAGAATATGTCATTCTATTACAAACATTTAAGGATTAATCTTCCTCATTATATCCTCACGTTACAATGCAGATTCTTCAAACTACTGGTTTTATTCACAAAACATTAACCATTTGAGTGGTAATATTTTTTAGAAAATTATCTATACGATCCAAAATTTCTATTAGTTTCTATTCATAAGAAGGATCTTGATTTAGTGGTATGACCTCTGAGTTTAGTATATGTGAAGGATCAGGTATGCACATCCTCAAAAGAGATATATGGAAAATATTATGAACAAGAGACCGATTTGGTAGATGTCCCAATAGATAGGTCACCATTTCAATATTATCAAGAATTTAAAAAGGAAGTCACATCCTTCTAATTTATAATCGCACTTTGAAAAAAAAGGTGGATGTTTTTGAATTTATTTGTGGGAAATCCACCTCATAAAAAGGGTCAATAAAACATACTCTTAAATAAAGGGAAATTAGAAGGAGAATATCACCACATAACTAGAATTACTGTTAAGTGAAAACAAGGACATGGAAGAGAATTAAAATTATCATGTTTTTATGGAGAGTATTGTAGAACATAGTCATTATAATGTCAATCATCACAGAATGATAAATCTATGATGATCTAAGAGACAATTTGATTCATAGAAAAATAAGATACTAGGATAAAGTTTTTGTATCAATATAATATTCATAAAGTTGTATATGTTTTATAATAATGTATACTTACTTTATTTAATTCCATTATGTAATAATAATCTCATCCACCAGTTTTGCATTGATAAATTTTATCTTCATCTCTTACTATAGGAAATGAGGTTACAATTGTAATGCATGAAGAACTAGTGGATCTTAAGATCTATATTGAGATGATAAGTCATTTCTTCTGTCTCTATTTATCATCACAACAAAATGGTTATCATATTTTAACCAATATTCATAAATATAAATATTAATCCTTAAAAACTCATCCAAATTACAACTTAAACAAATTTATAAATAGTTACCCTTATGAACCTTCCAAAAGATTCAAATCCAAGATGTTAGAAAATCTGGTCACCAAACATATAATTTATCCCTAAAAACATGATGTATCTCTTAAGTGTCACAAACCAAACAAGTGATACCATTAAAAATTTTTCTCTTGAAACTTGGTAATAAACTTAAGTACACGAAAATCTCATTGAAAACATTAATTATTTATAAAATTAACTCTTTAATAATTCCATAAATCCAAAAATTCTATAACCACAATCCATTATATTATAAACCACTTTGTAATATTATCATCCCTAAGGTCATCAATACCATCCCATTTATTTTATCATATTCAAATATATCCTTATTTTATTATCCCAACAACTTTATATGATAAGGTTTATCCTTCCCTCGATCACGTGTTTTCCAAATATTTCACCTTAATGACTCAATCAATTTTTACGGTGATCAATACCATTAATCATATTCATTTAAATCCTTTTGTAAAAACTACAATGGACCAATTCATAGATGTTTCATTATTCAATAATACTATAAAAGTACTTTTAAAACATTATTATTGAATTAAATTAAATAAATACTCAATAAATACACCACTTATTTATCACAATCCACATCAAAAATAGTTATAGCATGATATTTCCATTTGTCTTTGGCTTTAAGAGGTTGATGATGTTGACCATTATCATTAACCCTTGAATTTGGGAACTGATTATAATAATGCTCATTTTCCTTACACATAAAGCATTAAAGTGTTGTGGATAATTATTTGTAATGTTATCTATAATAGTTCATACATTACATATATATAATACTTCAAAATTGAATATTTTAATTACATTACATTATAAAAACCATGCCCGGACTGTATAGGAATAGTGTCTTTAGAATCTGGGAAACATAAACAAATTGTTCATAAAATATATACATTTCCCCCACTTATTTCTTCAAAAATAGAATCATTTTTGACATATCTTACTTAATAACTATATTAATGACTTTTGAAAAATAAACAAATGAAAGGGTGAGCTCAAATGACAAGTAAGGGTAAACAAGGGAAATATCTATCATATCATATTCATAAGAACATAACATTTGAAAATATTATCCGGCATATAAAAGATTAGAATATCATGTCATGGGATAAATCATAAAAGCACAATTTAATCACAATATCCTTAAAATAAGTCATTAAATTTCATGTCAAACACAAATAATCATATAAAATCATTTCATATTAGTCAAGGCTCATTGCCAAGACCATCATAGTGGACTAATCCCATTACTGAACTGAGTTTACTCCTTATTCCAGCCCTATATTATTGAACCAGATTTACGTGCCATTATAGTCATGTCTATATAATGAGATATAAATATTTACCCAATGAATTAGAGTGAGATATAGTTCACACACATCTGATAATTAAAACATTCTTACATGTTCCAAAAAACACAAAAACATTCACCATAACATAACCCATGAAATAAAATGGGGTTTCTAAACATCCTTCCATCATAAAAGAATCCATATAAAATAACATTCCATAATTATTCTGATCACATAATAGTAATAATAGGTAAAGAAACAAAACCTTATTCATATAAAATCATCTTATATGGAAAATAATTTTGATAAAACACTTGAAATTAATTCATAAAGAAAATATCCTTTTTTTCAGAAACATTTTCTTTTCTCAAAATTCACTGTAATTTTAAATTATAAGAATTTAGTTCAAAATAATCTTGAAATCATATAGATTATGATTCATTGAAATAATGAGTAATTAAACTGTAAATATCCATTCATTTTGTACAAGTTAAAAAACATTCTTCTCGTACTTTTTCCTGAAAAGTCAAAAAGTACCTCAAATCGAATAATGAAAAAACATTCCTTTCATAAAAATTTATAAAAATTCAACCAAGGTTAAAATTATCTTTAAAAAATTGTATATGAATATAAATAATATCACATAGTTAAGAAACATGGATGATGATTATAAATATAGCCCTGTAAATACATATATATAAACAATGTTGGATAAAAATAAGATTGCAAAATACATCTTACCTTAGATCAGATATTCTTCATATGTATATGAAACTCATTTATAATTATTTAAATAATTTTATTAAATTATTACAGAATCAAAATAATTTTTTTGATATCATATATGATTATATTCCCATCCATTTATTAGTAACATTTCATTGTCACTCGTTATTCGGATATTAATTGCTTTGGGTTCATATGCAAAATTTGTTGAATAAGTTCATGTCGCACCTCTAATGTTACAGTTAATTCATTTAAATAATGATATTAATATAATAAATATCTTATTTATTCATTAAATTCATTTAAAAAATCATTATTTAATGAAGATCATGTAGAGTGAATTGCATCACATTGTAAATATAGTAGGTCATATGTACGCACTAGCGATGAAATCGTTCCCAAAATTGTTGAATGGTATTGATGTTGATGGTGTATAATATTTAAGAATAATTAAAATATTATAATAAACAAATATAATTATTATTTACATCATTATACCCATCCAAGGATGGTGGTGGTGAAAATAGATTACACCACGACATGGAGATGTTATGCCATAAGTACGCACACATGATGATTTCATTTTTCAAAAGATGAATAAAATGTGAAATATGGTTGTTTATTATTTATAATAATATAAAATTATATGAGTGATAATGATGTTATTACATTATAATGAATCAACAAATTATGATGATGTAGAAGAAGAAATAATTTTGAAAGAATCGGTTGAAGTGATTAGCTCTTCCTTGATGTGCTTACTCAAAATATCTTCTTAGAGCACTAGAGTTGGTCTTTGAAGATGAACAGAACATCTAGAAAGAAAATAGGGAATTTTAGAAGGAAAAAGGACATGGTATGGCTGATATTGAATGCTGAAAATGAAATTAGGAGGTGAGGGAGGATGTTCCCTTTTACAATTGACGTGAGGGGCACTATTAGAATCTCCATAAATAATAATTTATAAAAAAAACAATCCCTATCCAAAAACCTCAAAAAATTCATAATATAGAAGATGAGTTGAGATAGATTTGTAATAAAATCATCCTAAAAATTATTTATATGTTATTTTTTTAATTTATACCATATCTTTTTAATTGATACTTTGTTACTCTATTTAATTTTAATTGTGGTAAAAACATTGTAAATAGTTAGTGGTTATAAATATTTACTTATATTTCTTAATTGACTATAAATGGATATTCTATGTCATTTTAGATCTTATAATTATATAAATTTTTAATTATTAAATATTTGAATGATTTTTAATTAATTTTATAAAATGGTATTTTCATAAAATATTAATAGTGTCAATTTTGACACAATTGATTTATTAGCCATTAAATAAAATTCACACATAAGATAAATTCAAACAAAATTTTTTAATACAATATTAACATGTCATAGGACCCTATAAAAGTTTTGTATAATATTAATTAATTCAAATTATATATATTTTCATATTTTCGAAACCATTTGTTTATATTTCTATTAATTATATAATTTCTACATTAATATTGTGTAATCATTAATGGTAATTATTTTATATCTAAATTTTTTAAATAGATTTCTATGATATATTGAATTATTTTATATTTTTAGAAACTATCTATAGTTGATATTATCTCATAGTTATCCATATATTAAAATTAATATACTTATATAAAATAAGATTGTGACATTTTGTCACATTCAATAGTTTTTTTATATTCATCCTGTATTCATAAATAATTGACCATTAAGTGATTACATTTCAAATAATATATAATAAGAGTCTAATATAGTCATCCAATAGTATTTTTACAGGTTTTATGGAAATCTTATAATATTATTTATTGCCTTTATTTACCTGATTTACCTTTAACCATGGTAATGAAATAATTACCAATGTGACAATTCATAATACCCCCAAAAAAAGTATCCTATTAACATAATTTTGAACTAAGGATTAAAAATATGGAATATATGTTTCAAAATTCAAAACACATAATTACTATTAATTAATTTAAAATTATTCATGTTGTTGAAATGAGAAAACGGGTTTTAAAAGATAAAATATTTCAAAAGATTGAATTATTTTTACATATGAATCTAATGTAAAATTAATTCTAATGATCTAAATTATATTAAATGGTAAAAATATATTCAGTTTATACTTTTAAACCATTCAATAATATAATTTAAACATATTAATAATTTCAATGAAAAACGTTATTTTCAACTAAAATTTAGCGTATTTTTATTATTCGTCAAAACATGAATGTTATCAGAAAAATATCATAAATTCATCAAATGTAAATTTTTATATCCTTATTAAGAATAAAATTTTTATGTTGTAATATGAAACATATTAATGTGTCAAAATATTAATTTAAAAGTGGTTCTCCATTCAATGGTGTAAAATTAATTTTTTTTTAAAAAATAGGTTTTTATATATCAAATAGGGTTTTATTCATTTCATGTGACTAAAATATCATTTGGATGAATATAAAAAATATTTTTTAAGTATATAACACATATATATCACATTAATTTCATTACAAAAATTAATTCACACAAAAATAAATTTTTTGAAATGATTTATATTTTTCATAAATAATCGATAGCCAAAGAATTCCCAATGAATTTTCATAAGTTAGTAATAATTATTCCTGATAACCTAATAGATAGACAATAATTAATATTATATACAAATTGAATTTCATAGTCTGTTTAAACATATGATTTAGTACAACTCAAGCTACTAATGAATGAAAATTATTTAATGAAAATATTACTCAAAAGCATCTGGGTGTTGCATTCTACCCCCCTTAGATTGAATTTCACCCTATAAATTTGTGAAGGATAGGCTATGTAGTTTATTAGGATAGATACATGGAAAAAATCATGCACTTGAGAGATATTTGGTGGAAGTTCCAAACAGTAATCTGCCATCCCAATATGATCCAGGATTTCAAAAGTGCAGATATACCTAGGGCTCAGCTTACCCTTCTTTCCAAATTTCATTACTCTCTTCCAAAGTGATATTCATAAGGATTACTTATCACCAACTTCCAAATATAGGTATTTTATTTAGTTATAAACATAAATTTTTTGTTGACTCTAAGAAACTCTAATGTTTTGTTGAGTTGATCTGAACTTTTCTACAATTTCATCAACAACTACTGGTCCAAAAATAATTTTTCCCCCACATCATCCCAGCAAGTTGGAGTTCTACACTTCTTTACAAAGAGGGATTCATTAGGAGTCATATGAATACTGGAGGGAAATATATTATTGTAATAAAATTCTACTAATTATATGTGTTGATCCCGAAAACCTCTGAAATATAAAGAGAAATCTCTCAACATGTATTATAGAGTTTGAATTTTCCTCTCAAACTGCCCATCTATCTGAGGATGATAAGGAGTTCAGAAACATAAATCTATATGTATATTACGTTGATGACTTCATGAGATAATGAAGATAAACCTTAGATCTCGATTAGATATAATGTAATGCGGTACTCCATCCAATCTTACCACTTATTTTACATATATCTTGTCATGCTGACCAGCAGAAAAATAATTTATAATATTAATGAAGTGTGTTGACTTCGTATGGTGATCAACTATAACCCATATAGAATTATGGACTTTAGATTTTTTGGGAAGTCCATAAAGAAATTCCTTTGTGATGGATTCCCATTTCCATTCTAGTATGGGTAATGGTTGTAACATACGCTTATAATCTTGTCTCTAAAGCTTATCTTTCTGACAATCCAAGCAACAATAGACATATTAGAAAACTTCTCTTTTCATGTCCTCCTACCATAACTATAGTTTTAGGTCCCTGTATATTTTTATTCATCCAGGGTGAATAGAGAATAAAGAACTATGATCCTCATCCAATAACTCGTTCATTAATTCTGGTATGTGAGGAATAAAAAATAAGATCTTGAAACTTATTATTTCATCATAATACAGATTGAATTCAGGAACATTTCCCACCTTCTTTTATACCTCTACATCTCCTTCTATGAATACTTAATCTTCACCAGTATAGACGGTTTAAAATTCATTTTATAAGGATAATATTTCTCCCAATACATTAATATTTCTAGATCCATCCCTTAAAAATCCATAAATATTGGATATTTCGTGATCCTCATCATGGATAAGCTATCATGGCCTTTTCGACTCAAAGCATCTACCACCTTGTTCACTTTCACAGGTTGGTAATGTATTCACTAGTTGTAATATTTAAATAATTATAATCGTCTTCTTTGGTGCATATTCATCTCATTTTGTGTGAAGATATACATTAATCTTTTATAAGCAGTATAAATATCACACCTTTCAACATAAAGATAACGCATTCATATCTTCAATGCAAAGATTAACATTGTTAACTTTATAACATGAGTTGGGTAATTTTGCTCATCAATTCTTAACTATCTTGAGACATAATCTATCACAATATCATTTTTCATGAGAACACATCTCAACCCCTTATTTGATAAATCACTATATATCACAATCATTTCTCCACTATAAGGTAGTGTGAGCATATGTGCACTGGCTAACCTTATTTTTAGCTATTTGTATTTTTTTCAGCTTCCTCGGTCCAAATGAACATAACTACATTCCATGTAAACATGGGGATAATATTATATAATCATGAAAAAAATTCACAAAACAATGATAATATCCATCCAAACCAAGAAAACTTCAGATCGCAGTTACCATTATTGGTCTCGACCATATTTCGACAACCTCTATATTTGTTAGATCCACAGATACACCCTCTCTTGAGATTATGTGACCGAAAAATGAAAAATTTTGAAGAAAAAATTCAAACTTAGTAAATATGGAATAATTCATATCCTTTGTCATGGTATTAAATACAATTATCAAATGATATTTATGTTATTCCTTACTTTTTGAATATACTAGAATATTGTCTATAAAGAATACTCCTAACTGATCACAATATTATCTAAAGACTCAATTTATTTGATACATGGAGATAGTGGTGGAATTAGTAAGACCAAAAGTAATAACTATAAATCCATAATGTCCATACCTTGTAAAAAATTCTATCTTGGGTATACCCTCTTTTTGACCCCTAATTTATGATATCCTGAATGAAGATCAATCTTGGAAATGTATTGAGTTCTACATAGTTGTTAAAATAAATTATCTATATGGGGGAGGGGATATTTGTTCCTGATAGTGATCTTGTTAAGTTCTCAATAATCAATGTATAGTCTCATTTATACATTATTATTATTAAAAAAGGAACAGGTTCTTCTCAAGGTGACTCACAAGGTTGTATTAATCCATTTATCAATATTTTATTGGAGTTTCTTATTCTATTCCTGCAAATCAATTGGGGCCATTCGGTAAGGGGTCATTGAATTAGGCATAACACATAGTATGAGTTCTATGGAAAACTCAGCTTCACAATTTGGTGGAAGACATGGAAATTCATCTATAAATACATCATCAATTTCTCATACAATGGTTGTATTCTTAATCAGGAGTTTCTCCCCAACCATTTTAGATAAATAACCTTTAATTATAGTAATCAAAACCCATAATATGGAATAAATTTCTACTAGAAGGTTATATTCATCCTTTCATCAATAGATGATAATATACTAATCAGGAATATGAAATGTGGTTTCCCTTCCTTGGAAATTTATATGATTTCCATATAGAGAAATTCAATCCATGATAAGAATCGCTTAAAATTCCACTATAGGAACGATCACAAGATTTGCAGGGAGAAATTTCCAAAAAACATCAACCATAGATGTATTATAATCTTTATGTGTGACCATTTGTTCCTTAGGAGTTGTCACAACTAACTCAATATCTAATTGTTGAGGTAATACAGTGATAACCTAAGAATATTATTAAGAAATAAAATAGTGGCTGGATCCAAAATCCAATAAAAAATTTGATACTTTAGAGTGCATGGTAAGTGTAACTTTCATGACTTCATTATCGTACTCCACATCACTGATGGTGATTTCATGTGACATTCCATTGTCTTTATCTTTAAAAGATTTTTTACATCTCTCATCATCAATAACCTTTGGATTAGGGCATTGATTGGCGTAATTCTCTATTTCCATGCACTTATAGCATTGAAGTGTATGTAGTACATTCTAGGTTGGCTTTTATTTTTTCACATATTTAGATATCCTTTTCCCATCAAATTAGAATTAAACTTCCCTAGGACCTTATTTTTCACACATAAGACATTTACTAGTCCCCTTAAGTCAATTACCTCCATGTTTCTTTCTATAGGTTGAGCATAAGGGAAAACTCATCCTTTTTTAAGTGTGGTCTTTATATTTTCCTTTGGAATTCAATTTTTGGCTTCTTATCTAACCCATATGACTGATGGGTTACTCTAATATCCATCTCAAATTTTAGAGCACATCGAATAATTTTATTGTATCTACTAATGTTTCTTTTGGATAATGCCCTTCAGAGACATTGTTTTAAGTCAACAAAGAATCTATCCACATTACTATCTAGTTGGATAATAATTCGAGAAGTGTACCACAAAATTCTTGAAAAAATTTCTTTGTTAGTACAAAAAAATTCACAATCCTTTTCCAGAAGTTCAAGGAACTCATTATCCATATTTGTTAGAATATTATGCGGAAATTACATGTTGAAAAATAATTTCTTCAACTCGTCCTATTTCATGGACCAAATTTCATCTTTTTTACTCTTGCTCATGTTAATATTCCACCATTGATCATCTTCATCATCAAAATGATATACTAATAAGATGAATTTATCATGTTCAAAACCCTGTAGAACTGACACAACTGAAAAAAGGTCTATTTCCACGGTTTTGAACTGTGTCAATAGGCCCCAAAATCATGGCCTTAGGCTACGGCCATGGTTTTGGCCAACCGTGGCTCCTATTTCGGCAGTAGTAGGTCCCAGCCTATTGCCACAGTTTTTAAAACTGTGGAAATAGGCCTCCAAATTTGACATCATGGTGGTTGACCTGTATCCATTGTTTAAATCGTGGCTATATGGGGCTATTGCCATAGATTTAATAGTGGCTATAGCCTCAAGAAACCATTTCAATAGCCTAAATCAAAAATGACCCCAGTGGGATTTGATCCCTACACCTCCACTTTGAAATCCAACACACATAAGTATACACCACACCACATTTATGGTATATATATATTTTATGATATATATATTAATAAAAACTGTGAGAGTAGACTCAAAATAGTAGTGTTAGGGCTTCCTGCCAAATATTTTTGTGGGAATTTTTGTTCCTACGAAAGAACATGAACCCTATTTCCACAGTTTTGGAAAACTGGGGCTATAGGGCATTGAAAAAAGATTCCCATAGACACGGTTTTGCAAACTCTATCCATAGGCCAGGAAAAATAGACATAAAGCCATAGTTTTAAAACAGTTGCTATAGGTCGGGGGCATTAGGTCCATTTTATAGTTGTGTAAAAAAACCTTTTTAGTGGTACTGATCTATTTTTATGCCACTAATATATCATAAGACCCACTGAATTATGGTATACACTACCTCATGATTGATTCAACAAAATCATTCTCACTCCCTTGGTCATATAGATGTCCAGAATGATTCACTGTTTGAGAAAGTTCTGTTATAATGGCAATAAGATTCTTCATTATAGCACCCATAACATTTAGTTGCTTATGGGGACAATTATTACATTTCTTATCACATTCAACATTAACGCAATTCCTTCAGGTTCCAGCCATTGACAAAAACCAAGAAGCATAGTTTGAGAAACACTAATAATAATGGGGAGACCACATAATTAAAGATTAATATTTAAATTTAGGACAAATTAGGTTTTATCCTAGGTTATTTATGAACATCCCTACAACACTAGGATTGTATTGTAACCTATACATATCCTTAGTGTTCTTACTATGGTTCTATCAACAATGTTCCCATAAGATAATTATACATTTTCTCTGATACCAACTATAATGGACCATACATTACATATATATAATACATAAACATTGAAATTTCATTATTATGTAACATAACAAATACAGCTCCAGCACCATATAGGGTTAGTGTCTTTATAAATGGGAAAAATAAACAATTGATTTATAAAAATTCTATATTGTCTCTCATTTATTTCTTCCAAACTAGACTCATTTTTGGCATATCTAACTTAATAACATTCCTCATGACCTGGGGAAAATAAACATATTAAAGGGTGATCTCTAATGCTCAGTAAGGAAAATGGAAATATCAATCATATCATAATCATAAGATCATATCGTTTGAAAATATTATCCTTCATATACAATATTTGAATATCAGGTCATGGGATAAATCATAAATGTGAAATGTAATCCCAGTATTCCTAACATAAGGCATGAAATTCTATTTCATACACACATAATCATAGAAAATCATTTCATATTAGTCAAGTCTCATTTCCAAGACCACCATAGCAGAAAAATACCATTACTGACACGAGTTCAATCTTCATTCCACACCTGTATTACTGAACTAGATTTAATTGTTATTCCAATCATGTGTATCTCATGAGATATAAATCTTTACCAAATGAATTTTAGGGAGATATGTACCCTCATATCATAATTAATCCATTTTTATGCGTGCCATAGAAACATAAAAACATTCACCATAGCATAACCCATGAAATAAAATGGATTTCATAAAAATTATTCTATCATAACATAATCCATATAAAATATCAATCCATAATTAACATGATCAAATCATAGTAATAATTTGGATAGAAATATAACCCTATTAAAATAATATTATCTTATATGTAAAATAATTTTGATAAAAAAACATGAAATTAATTCCTGAGGAAAACATATTTTCTTCTTCAAAAACATTTTATTTTCACAAAATGCCATGAAATTTTAAAAGATAGAAATATAGTTGAAAATAATCTTGATATAATGTATATTATTCTTCATGAAAATAAGGTGTCATGAAATCGTAAACATATATTCATGTCGTATAAGTTAAAAAAATCATTTCCCCATACTTCTGCCGAAAAATTAAAAAATTACCTCAAATCAAATAATGAAAAATACTCTTTCATTGAGTTTTATAAATAATTTCCAAAGGATGAAATTAACATTTAACAATTGTGTAAGAATAAAAATTATATTACATACTTAGAAATCATGTATGTGGATGATAAATATAACCCAGTAAATACCAATGTATAAACAATCAAGGATAAAAATGTGACTGAAAAATTATCCCTTACCATGGCTTGGATATCCTTAGTATGTATCTAAAACTCCTATAAAATGATTTAAATAATTTTATTGACATATTACAGAATCATAATCATTTTTATGATATCATATATGATTATATTATCTTCTGTTTGTTAGTAACATATTATTTTCTCCCCTTATTATGATATTAACATCTTTGTGTTCTTATGAAAGATTCGTTAGAGAAGTTCATCTTACCATTCTTAGTTTGTATTTAAATCATTTATCATACATTATTATTATTATATATATCATATTTATTAATTCAATACATTTATATAATCTCAATTTATGGATGATCATGTTGAATGAATCACATCACATCATGGAAATGTTAGGTCGTACATATGCACGATTGATGATAACATTCCAAATATTATTGAATGGTATTGAAGTGGATGTTTTATAATATTTAATAATTAGTAAAATATTATAATAATCATATATATTTAATATTTACATCATTAAAAACATTCAATTAATGTGGTGGGGAAAAATAGATTACACCACTGCGTATATACAGTAAGTCGTACATATGCACGTGGAGTGATTTCATTTTTCATAAGACAGATAGAAGGTGAAATATGGTTGTTTAATATTTATAACAAAATATAATTCTATTAGTGATACTAATTTTATTACATTATAATGAAACAAGTAATGAAGCGGAATTAAAAGAAGAAAGACGTTTGAAAGAATCAGTAGAAGTGATTATATCTTCCTCAACATGCTTCCTCAAAATCACTTCCTAGAGCACTAGAGTTTGTCTTTGAAGATGACCAGAAACATTAGAAAGAAAATAGGGAAGTTTAGAAGGAAAAATTATAGGGTGTTGAAGATATTTAAGTCTCAAAATGAATTTAATAGGAGTGGGATAAGGTCCCCATTATAATTGAGGTGAGGGGCACTCTTGGAAACTCTATAAATAATATTTTATAATATAATCAAAACCCACAAAAAAACCTCCTAAATTTACCAATTTAGAATATAAGGTGATATAGAGTTGTAATATCCTCAAAAACTAAATTTTTGACAAGTTATTTTGTTAATATAAACTATATAGTTTTTATTTATACTTAGTTATTCTATTTAATTTTATTTTTGGTAATAATATCATAAATACTTAATGGTAATAAATATTTACTTATATGGTGTTAATTGACCATAAATGGATATTTTATGAAATTATAGAACTTATAATTATATCATCGTAATTTTTATATATTTTTATTTTTTAAAATAATTTAATAAAATGTTATATTCATAAAATATCAATAGTGTCAATTTTGACCCAATTCATTTACAAGACTTTAAATAAAATCCATATAGAAGATAAATTTGAACAAAAATATTCAATAAAATAAAAACATGTCATAGTAAATTATATAATTAGTGTATCACATTAATTAGTTCATATTATATTTCTTTTAATATTTTAAAACATGTTTATTTTGGAATTTCTAGTAATAAAATAATTTCTATATCACACTGTGTCATCATTAATGGAAATTATTTAATATCTAAAAATTATAAATAAATTTATATAATGTAATTAATTATTTTATATTTAGAGATAATATATATAGATTATATTATCTCTGTTTTATCCATAAATTAAAATTAATATACTTATATAAAATGATAATTTGACATTTTTTACATTCATTAGTTTTTATTATATTCTTGTCATATTCATAGGTAAGTGGCCATTACGTGATTCCATTTCAAAAAATATATGATAAGGGTAAAATTTAGTCATCCAATAGTATTTTTACAGGTGTTAAGAAAATTTTATTATATTATTTTATATCTTTAATTAACTAATATACCTTTAACAAAAGTAATAAAATTATTTTCAATGTTACTATTCATAATGGCAAACAATAAAATTATCCTATTAAAATAATTTATTCATAATGATTTCAAATATAAAATCTATTTTTCAAAATAAAAAATACAAAAGTTGCAGTAATCAATTTAAAATTAATCCAGATATTGAAATGAGAAAACATGTTTTAAATGTTAAAATATTTCAAAAGATTGAATTGTTTTTACATTGAATTTATTTTAAAATTAATTCCAATGACATAAATTATATTAAATGGTAAAAAATATTATATTTATAATTTGAAAACATTCAATAGTATAATTAATCCATATAAATTATTTTAATGAATTTTTTTAATTAAAATTTAATCCATTTTTACTATTCATCAAAACCAAAATGTTTTTAGAAAAAATATCATAAAATCATCCAAAGTAAATTTTTATAACCCTTTTTTAAATAAAATTTTAATTTTTTCATATAAAACTTATTAATGTGTTGAAATATTAAATTAACAGGGGTTAACCATTCAATTGTGTAAAATTAAACTTTAAAAAAAAATGATTTTTATACATCAAATAGGAATTTATTCATAAAAAATTACTAAAATTTTAATTAGATGAATATAAAAAATATTTTATTAAGTATATAACACATATATACCATATTAATTTCGTTACCAAAATTAATCCACTCAAAAATAAAAATATCTAATTGAAATATATTTTTTCATAAATATTGATTGCCAAAGAGTTCTTAATGAATTTTCATAAGTTAGTAATAATTATTCCCACTTACCTAACATATAGTATATAATGGTAATTTTATACTAAGGGCATCTCACAGTTATCTTAAACTCACAATTTTGTGCAACAGAAGCAACTGAAGAATAAAATTTATTTAATGAAAAGATTTCATAAAAAACATCCAGGTGTTAAATTCTATCTGTTCACATCATTAACTAACTACTTCCCATTAAATAGAAATTCATTTTCAAGATGACCCACGTTTCCACACTTGAATCATTTTCTTGTCCCATTAAGATAATCTCAAACATGATTTTCCCAAAAATTGAACATAAAGGAAAAATCATCTCCTTTTATTCATGGTTTGTGTATTTTTCTTCAAACCCCATCTTCATTTTGTTTTTAAAACACTGAGATTGAGATGTAACTCCAAACTCCATTTCCACCTTTATGTCACCTTATAGGTTATCTTCATTACAACTAAATTCTTTTTTGGATAACTTCTTTTAGATACATTGTTTTAAGCCACTGGAAAATCGATCAGCCATACTTTTAGGTTGAATGATAATTCTTGAAGCGTACATCACAAGTATTGTAGAATTTGATTCATAAGCTCCAACATATACATCAAAAATTTTCTTTAACATAAGGAATTTTTTTTCCATTTTCATATGAAGGATAAGAGTAAAGTACTTATTAAAAAATATGTTCATGAACTATTTCTTTTCTATGGAATTAATTTCATCACATTACCTCATATTTTTTATGAGATTCAACCATTGATCTACATAACCTTCTAAATGATAGATAGCCAACATGTCTTTATAATGTTATGAACATTTTTAACAAACATGATTCATATCTTGAGAATGTTGTGGAGTATAGGAACTATATTAATAATTCCTTCCCCCATAAAATTTAGTTTCTTAAGTGAAAATCATTGCATTTTCCATCACATTCATAAAACAACACGACTCCTATGGGTTACAACCATTGGCTAAATCCATAAATAAAAGTATAAAAAACACTAATAATAGTTGTAGAACCAAATAATCAATTGATATTAATTATAAAATTTAAATCTATGATACATATTTTTTAATTCATGGTTATTCATTTTTATTATGAAAACCCAGTTTTTATAACCTATACTTAGACTTATACTAATAAACATCCCAAGAAATATACTTATAAATATATCTTTGGATCATAATAACATTTTCTCATCCTAATTTCAAGGGTTGAGTAAAACTTTGTTCTAATGCCTACTATAATGACCCATGATTTCATACATTGATATTACATCATTTTTGTGGAACATTTCATAAAGTACAAAAACAAATTCCTAAAGACCATAATAGTTTAGTGCCTTCAGAATCATAGTACATAAACCTATATTCTGGAGAAATATATTCAATGTTTCTCATAATGATCATCCCCTTTAGCACCCCTACCTAAAACATTTATTAATAACCTGGTGAAAAAAGACATAAAAAAGGTTGATCTCAGATGCTGAGTATGGGTATGAAAGGGAGATACATAATCATAATCATTAAAATAAGGGTATGAGAACATGAGATTATCATTAGAAAATAATTCCATTCATATCAAATAACATATACATGATTCATCACATAAATAATAAAATTTCATAAGGCATGAATCTCAAGGAAATCAAGCGAATAATCCTGAAAATCATAACATAATAATAAGACCAGTAATTTATAGAAAACACATAAACATGTTATTTAATTACCAATAAGTCATGGTGAATTTCCAAAACATAACAGGGAACTTCATGAAGACTACACCTATTGGGTGTGACACACCACCATCCCATGTTTCAGTCCTTTCTTTATAAGGGACCAGGTTTCCCCATCTTTTTAGATTTGATTGAATTTCCCCATATTCCATTAGTGGATCAGGTTTACCCATCTTCTATAGTAGATCAAGCTCATCAAGTTGTACCAATCATTATCTCATGACATTAAAATCCATACCCAATGAATTTGATGGAGATAAAGGTATCACCCTCCATATAATGAAAACTATACATATGTGTGCCACATGAACATAAATCATATTAGAACCCAAAAAGAGAAATGGGTTTGATAAAAATTTCATCATACCATAACTCATATAAACGAAACAAAATTATTAATTATCAATACATTATAAAAATAAAAAATTCATAGAAATAATAAAAAATTATTGATTGAATTATATCCTCAATAAAACTTATGTTACATAAAATAATGTTGACATTGGTGGAAAATTATTTTGAAATATCTCTTAAAATAATTCTTGATGAAAATATATATTTCATTATGAATTGTTTTTAAAAACATAAATCATTTTAAAACCTTTTTAAATTAAACTAACCTTTAATAATTATAAATTAATATATGAAAACTATTTTATTCATATTTGAAATAATTTTTCTTAAAAAATTCCTAAAATATCATTTAAAATACTTTTAAAAAATTTTAGAAAAAAATAATTTGAACCAACATAGATATCTGATGAAAGAGGGAATAAAATTAAATGAAAAAAATAATATATTGGATATAGGTATATTTATGATACAAAATTTCAATGTTCAGTATACAAACATTATAAAAGAATATTGATGTATAACATAACACGTGTCTCAATGAAGGAAAATTGAGACAAAATTATATTATTGATTTGGTATCATTGGAACCGTAATCCCCAATAATGAGAGATCCTAAAATGGATATGTAAAAACCCATAATGATAATAATCATATAATACATTAATGGAAGGTATATATATAATACAAAGGAAACAAGTAGTGTATAAATCATATAATCCACATGAATAAATTTGAGGACAAAACCCCTTACCTTATCTATTTACTCTCTAATTATTCATTCAATCCTAATATATAAAAAATATAGTTTTATTATACATCTATAAAATAATAATATTCGTATATATAATAATATATATGATTTTATTGTGACAGTATATTACCCATTTATTAAGAATTCCATGTTAATGTTGTGTTTCGGTTAACATGCATGTTGTATATATTTTGACTTGTTATTCTTAATAATATTACATAGATCCTGATTAACATATTTCCATAATGTAAAAAAATATATAAGTAGCATATATATTCTATACATAAATATTTATAATAATGTATAAAATATAGAAAAATTAAATGGAATACATTGTTCATGGAGATGATTGGTCGTACGTATGCATGAATGTTGTTTCTGTTTTATCGTCATATTAAATGAAATAAAGGAAATATATATATATATATATATATATATATTATCATTAAATTGGAATTATTAATTCATTTATATTATATTATCTTAATACACCCATCATTAATACATTCCATGTAAAGTGTGAATGAATCTTATCACATTGAGGAGGCGGTAGTCCCCACATCCACTAATGAATTTATCATATTAACATAAAATTGAAATAAAGAAGGTAATTTTTATGTAATAATTGTAGGAGAATTAATAAAATATTAATAAAATTGATATTATATAAATAAAAATATTATTCCCATCAAAATTACCACCGTGAAAGGTGGTAATGGAAAAAATAAGCAATCATCATTTAACGAGGTTGTAATCTGTCGTACACCCGAATGGTAAGTTTGTTACCCATTAGATGAAAGTGTGTGTATGTTTAGGTCAATACCTCAATATTAAAAAAATTTTAGTATATTTATAATACTAATTTTATTATACAAACTTGAAATATAAATACTTTAAGGGGTTTATGAACAAAATAAAATTGAAATGTTCGTTTTTGAACCTTGCCTCTTCTTTGGGTATCTCTTTTTATTTATACTAAAACGACTTCATTTGTTGGATTTAAACCCAAATTAAGGATTTAAGGATGAATTTTTGGAAGTTAGTAGGATATTAGGATAGATGTTTTCTAAACCAAATAGGTTCTTAAGGGTAAAAAAGTATAAGAGTATCTATTTTATAAGAGAGGGGAGGGCCACTTTTGGAATTTCTCAAAATATTAATTTATAATAAATAAAATATCACTATAAATACCTCCAAATGTACATTTATTCGAAGTTAAGATTTTTTAAGGTTATAATATTATCAAAAATATAATTTAGAAAATTTTTTGGTGTTATTTTAAAAAATATCATTATGATGAACCTTTAGTTAAGGAATTTTAATTTTAACTATGGTAACACATATTTCAATATTAAGAGTATAAAATTTTAACTTATGAAGTTTCAATTAGACCCTAAATTAATAAGGAATGATATTTTTGACCATATATTATCCCCTGTATTGTTATTGAATATTTTTATGTTTAATAAATAATATAATATATTATTATTTATATAAAATATCATAGGTGTCAATTTTGACAATATTCATTACATTGACTTTAATAAAATCAATTTTAAAATATAAATTCAAAAAAATTAATTTAATACAATCATACCATTTAATATTTACCTATAAAATTATTTTATCACCTTAATGAATTCAAATCATATTTCTTTTAATATTTCATGTATCATTTAATTGATTGATTCACTAATTGAATAATTACTGCATCCTCATTTTGTAATTATTTATGTATATTATTTATTCCCTATTTTTATGAAGAAAATATGATCTAGATAATGATTTTTATTTACTAATAATATATATATATAGTCAATAATATCTTCTATTTATCCCCATATTAAAACTAATATACATATTAAAATCAAGAGTGTGACATTTTGACACACCCTTTAATTTTAATAATATTCATATCCTTTTCAAGGAAAAGTGTCCAATAAATTATTAAATTTATATAATTATGTGTTACTATTTGAGTTAACTTTATGAAATATTTTTTGTGTAATTTTTACGGTCATTTTATTGTGCTAATCACTTTATTTTTAACATAAATTACTTAATTTTCCCATTACCATGGTACTAAAAATTACCAAAGTTAATATTCATATTGGAAAAAAATAATGGGGGACTAATACAATAAATTTGGATATTATGTTTAAAAATATGGAAATAATTTTTTAAAATTCAAAACAAATAATTTTTCAAAAATAATTTAAAATTAATCTCATTGACTGAATTAGAAAATGGTGTTATAAAGTGAAAACATTCTAAATATTGAAGTGTTTTTATATCTAAATTCAATGGGAAATTGGTTATAATAAACAAAATTAGAATAAATGATAAAAATTTAATCTAATTATACTTTTAAACTCATAAAATATATAATTTAACACTATAAATTATTTCTATGAAAAAATCATTTTCAATTAAAATTCAGTATTTTCACTATTCATCAAAACATAAAACTTATCATAAAAATACAAAAAAACTTAACCGATGGTTATTTTGATATTAAAAATTTAAATAAGAAGTTTATTTTTTCAAATATAATTTATAAAAGTCCAAAAAACATGATTTAATATATGTTCTCTATTAGAAGGTGGGAAAATTGCCTTTTTAGAAAAATAATTATTTTATGTGTAAAATTGGTTGTGTTCATATATAATGACTAGAAAACACATAGGATGAATGTTAAAAATTATAATATATATATATATATATATCATTAATATTATTCAATAATATTTTTTTATTTATTGGTATAAAACACACTTATGCACATTTGAATAATTTTACAAAAAAATATTGTCTTTTATTTTAAAAAAGGTTTTAAATTAATTTATAATTAATTGGAAAAAAGTTATGTATAAACCATAATTTAAAGACTAGGTAAATATCATTCATTCCTACCATTCTATCTAATTGGTAATAATTTCCTTGTTTAAATAAGTATAATAATAAAATGATGTTTCATAAAAAATCACCATTGTATGTAAATCAATCTAAGTCTGTGTTGCATGCAAGGAAAGATTAAATTTGTATATTTTATAACAAAAGACATCAAAGATATTTAATTTATTAAAACAAATTTCACAAAAACACAGGGTGTTACATGCACCCTAATGCAACATGGGAGTACTGACCCTAGGGGAACTACTCCATGGGTAGAGGAACAATGAACACTATGGGTGCGTTTCGTATCTAATAGTTTGAGAAGTAAGGGAAAACCATTACCTATTATTAAAGGGTAGTACTAGTCTCAAAAAATCATGAAAAAACCAACCTTACCTTAGACAATGACAAATAATCACTTAAATGAGTGTCACTCTCATCAAGCCTAACATCGTACCTCTACCATGAATAGAGGACCCACACCCTCGTAATTGGGGATAACTGATATACTACCCTAAAGAGACTATGATACCTATATCCTTGTGTGATGGGTAAGGCTACTAACGCTTAAATCTATCTAGTGATCCATCCTAATGATTTCCCATGGTTGAGAACTATAGGAGTAGTGTCCCGTTGAATCACCTCACTTCCTATCTTACACATAACTCTGAAGGATACCACTGTGTTCAATAAAGATAACTAGTTAGGATAGGATACTCATGATCCTAAATATGCATCCTGAAGAAAAAGATACACAAGGAATAAATCTCCAAGAAATTTAAAAAATATGTATTGGGGTCTACACGACATGTGACCACACCAATATACCAAATCTTATCCCATCCATCATGGCATGGATGGCCATGTGAGCTTACACAGTGTGCCCATGATGTACATAGTGTTTATTACCTCCCCCATGAAAGTTTCATGTCTTATTACACACATCTAGGATGTCCATGTATAGAAACACGACATGTACCCCCGCTACATAGTGTGTCCTAGAACCCAAGGAATATGGTCGTGTCCTCTGGGTCATGGCTGTGTTAGCATCCCATGCCCGTGTCCTCTGACCATGTACTACCCTAATTCCATGTCCCTTGACACAACATATCTTCCCATGACCACGGATACATGTACGTGGTATGCAACATGGAGTATACCCCCCGGTATAATGAATTTAGTCCTCAAAGATCCTCTTCTCAAAATGGGGACAACACAAGAAGTGTTTCCTACACTACATGCATCTTGATCTAGATTTTTTAATTGGTAAATCTCGGTGGTTTTCCTGAACCCCCGTTTCCAACCAAAATTTCCCCAAACAGACCCTTAAGGGATCCAAAATATTCATAAATGTAGTCTAAAACCATAAAATAATGTATATAAATGGGAATGGGACTTAAAACCCAAAATCACCTTTATTATGGAGAAACACCAATGATTTGTGTTTATTGTAATCTCCAGAAGATTCTTCACAATGATATGATGATAATTGGTTTCAAGAGTGGGGTTCGAGGACACCTACTCACATTAATTATTCCTTGGTCAATCCATCAATGTGGGAGAACCCCCCCTCAAGTGATAATGGGTGTCAAAGAAGGAAAGGTATGATTATTAATTTAATTTTATTAAATTAATAATCACCCAATTAACACTTCTCCATTAGTCACCACCATTTGGGCGCCGAACACCATCAATATTTATGTCACATCTAGGGTAAACACCACATTCTGGACTCAAACATTGTCTCATTTTCTTGATCTAAGACTCCAAGAGTGATTTATTCCATATTAATTTAAAAACTATGTGTATGTGATAAAATATATTTAATATTTTTAGTATCACCACACTAAAACTCTCAAGGACCATAAATATAGAACGACCACAACACCTGGATTCAAAAGTATTACTATAACTGTTCAAAACTTATAAAAGGAAAAACCAGATTCACTAAATGATGTAAAAATATTTCACAATTGTTTCGAAAAAACTCTTATATTTTCTCATAGTTTTAACAGTTATTTTATTATCTTCATTATATGTTCCCATCACCAGCATCTAGAAATTACACACTTCAAACATGAGATCACTCCCACACCATATTATATTGGTTGATCCAACTATAGAATAATAAAAGGATAATAATAAATTAGTACATGTCATAATAAAAAAATGGTAATAATATTTACTAGGTTTGTATTAATATACGTTAGCTAGGCTAATCAATGGAATCTGATTGATCCTTGGGATATAAAGGATCAATAACCTATAGAGTTATAGTGGGTTAAAATGTATCCCTATCGTGATCAATATGATCTAGATGATCAGAACTATTTGTAGTAGAATTCAAAGGATTATGGACATAAAATCGTAGAGATAATGGATAATTTGGAAATAGAGGTGATATAAAAGTCCTTAGAAAAGGATAGAAGGGGTAGAGCGCTGGAGTCATCATTAGATAAATAATTGTTAGATAAGAAGGGTGACTATAAAAAATAGTGGTGATAGTGAAGGAAGTCTAAATATCCCCAATTCCTATAAGGTAATTGTGGGACAAGAAATATTGATAGATGGAATATTTTGTGAAGGGTCTGGGTATCATTAGGTATGATGACTGTTGCATGTTGTTGTAGTACCTACCTCCCTCAAACTGTTAGGCTAGTCACCACTATTACTAGTCTAGCCTAAGAAAGGTTATCTCTTGGATGGTGGACCCTGATTAAAATTCAAAAAATTAGTAATGAAGTGACACTACATGTCTTATAATAGATATATATTTAAAATAATAAACTCACAACATAAAACAGAGGAGGGATGTGAATCTATCTCATGCATTAGTTTTTTTCATACATTCTCTTCCTTCAAATATCTTCAATATTATTCATTTCTTACATTGAAAAATATTTATACTTTTAATTCTAAATTCATTACTAATTGGTAATACAAATAAAACATAATATGTTGTATGAATAACTTATTGTATTCCAATTATCAATCTATACATGGGATATGTAAAGATATTACATAATTAGTATTCTAAAAATGAGTATGAATTGGTTTTATTATTTTTTATGATTCATTCAATTCAATTTAGATTAGAATAATTAAATTTATATTAGGTTATTAGGTCATTTAGTTTATTTTGGTTTAGGTTATTTGGTTATTAGGTCATTTGGTCATTTTGTTAATTTTGGGTCAGGTCATTTGGTTCATTTTGGTATAGGACATTTGGTTGATTTTGATCTTTTAATTAGGAAATATGTCTACGTTCTCTCTCAGTAATTTGGTTGATTTTTTTCTTAGGTGATTTGGTAACATGTAAGATGATTTTACAGTTTACATGTAATGTAATTTTATGATTCATATATAACAACCCATTCCTTATTCAATAAATAATAACATGATTTATAATAAGTGTTTTACCATCTTATATTTTTAAAATTATTTTTGTTTATAGTTTTATATAGTTATTTAAAATTTTTATAAAAAATTAGACATTTCCACACAAATTCTATTTTTGCCACAATAGATTTTCGTTATAATGACACACATTCATCATTAAAGGTAACTACTATATTTGGTATTCTGACTTTATTATTATTTTTAATTATCCTTAATCTATTTCAATTTTTTTAAAAAATATGGGTTGAAAAAAACAAGCCTTAGAAAGTTAAAAAAAGTGGAAATAAATTTATTAGTTTATTTTTAAAACTAAAACTTCTATAAGAAAATTTATCTTTTTAATAATAAACATATCTCCCCAAATATCTATTTAATTTTCCAAGAAAACAACTTAATTAATTTATAGATTTCGTGAAACATTTCATATGAAATCATAATGTAAGATTCATAATAAGGAGGTTTTTTTTGAAATCATGAAAACTCAGGAAAACCATCCTTTATAATCAATCCTTTCACGTTTATGTTGAAAAAGTATTCAACTTTCCTAAAAAACAGAAGCTCATTTTATTACATTCTGAAATTAAAATATTTCATTCATAAATCGATGTAATCAAATCATGTATGTACCTTGGGGAATTACTGTTTTATTCACCCTTATAATAATCCATATAATAGAATCTACTAACTATATAATTCCCATATACAATAATAGTAACATATCATGAGTAATCTTTATCATTTTACACAATTCATTAGAGAGCTATATCAGGGTCACCAATAATTAAAGATATTTTATGCTTACCCTTCATTTATATAAAATGTAAATGAAACATATAATGAATAATATAAATACATCTTGAACATTAATCATAAATATTATTTCAATTATAATTTTACCCCATAAGTAATAACACTTTTTGTTTTCACATAAATATGAGATTAAATTTCCATTTTGAATGAAAATATTTTTAAAAAAACTAAAAAATCCTAGAATATAAATACTGATATTTTATTTGTAAATAAATAATTTCACTCAGGTTTACATGTGGAATAACTCGTCCATAAGGAAATGTCACTCATTTTTCATATACATCATACATGGATGGATATAAGGGTGGAATTAATGAATAAATATGAAATTTATAACATATATTTGTTTATATAAAAGTAAACTATTATCTAATTTATTAACTTTCCACATATTTATAAATGAATGTTTCATTCATAGATATATAAAAAATATTGTTTCCACGTAAGGTGGTTATAAAAAATGAACTATGACATTTCATGGCGACGTCAATCCGTATGTATGCATGAATGACATTTTAATTATTTTAATAGGTGGAAAACAAATAAAGTTGAAAATATTTTAATTTTATAAAATCAAAACTATGTTATAAATATCATATTTACACAATTATTCCACCCTTATAAACATCCATGTAAGGTGCATATGAAAAATGAATCACATTGGTTTGTGTATGTGGTATTCCACACAAACGAATGAGTAACATTATCAATGTACAATGGATGGAAAAAGTAAGAATTTAAGAAATATATCATCTTTTTATAATAATAATAATATCATAACCTTATTATATATTTATTTAAAAAATATTTATAACCATCCATGTTAGGCAGTGAGGCAAAATGAGACACATCGCTTCATGGAGGTTAGAGTCCATAGGTACACACAAAAGTTGATTTCATTTACCATAGGTTGGAAAATGGATATAAATTTTTTGTTCCATAAACATAATGAAATTTTAGTAAATATAATATAATAATGTCATTATTTAATAGTAATTATAATATATTTTACTGAGGTAGAATAAGAAAAAAAATTAAAATACACTGGTTAGGACTCATAACTCATCCTTATATATATCCCATTTTATTTCACCATAATCCTTATAGGATTGGACTTTAGATAAGACCAGGGACAATAAAAGGTGTTGAGTAATGTTGGGGATATTTTTGGGAAGATTTTTTCTGAACTATAGTGCTCAAAATATTGAATAAGGGAGGATAGGTAGTTCCCCTTTTTGGGTGAGGGGAGTGGCACACATGTAATTTTTATAAACTTTTAAATATTATAAATGTCATAATCATGGTCAGGTGGATCAATAAATATAAAATATATGATATTTTATGATATTTTTTAAATAAAAATATCCAATAAGAACTAATATGTATATTTTAAATCTTTATCACTTAGTTTTTAACTTAATTAACTCGATTTACCCTTTATCATAATGACACATTTTTACCATCGTTACTATTCATAATAAACAAATGAAATTGATATCATTAATAAATTTTAACATTATGATTTAAATTATAGAATTTATTTTCAAGATTTTTTAATAATTTGTTTAAATGAGTTTTAATATTAGTGAAGAAAATTCAACGAAAAAAAATAGTTTTTAGAAAATTTCATTTTTAGGCATAAAAATCACCCTTTAGAAAAATAAAATAAAATATTTATTCTTATGGAATTACTTAGACTATATTTAAAAAAATGGATATTATTTTACTTTGAAACCAAATAAAAAAATAATTATACTTTTAGTTTACTATATTTAAATTAAAGAAATGAATTTTTTGTATAAATCTGCAATTTTCACAATTCATTCAAAAATCTATCTATTCAAAATAAATACCAAAAAACCCAAAAAAAGATATTTTTGACATTTTTATTTCAAAAATAATGTTTATTTTATCAAACTCAATTTATAAAATAAATAAATTTCTATTTTAAATAAAATCAGGAAGTACATAGAAGAAAAAATTAGTTAAATAAAACTATTCCTTTCTTGATTAACCAAATTATGTAATGTTATTTATTAAACTATGATGAATATAAATCCATAAAATGAATAATTATAAATTATAATACTTAATTAGATTTAGGATTACTTGGGTTGTCACATTATTCCCCCTTTATCAAATTTCATCCTTAAAATTTTATTCATCACATACACAGGTCATGGTATTTTTCGCCTAGAACATTTAATGATTCCCATGTTGCTTCCTCAATCATGAGATTCTTCCCTAAAACCATAACCTTAAGGATGAAATTATTTCTTAGTACATGATATCTATGATACATAATATGAAGTACATTTTCTTCATAATAGATATTCTCCTCTAACTATAACACTTCATGGCACCGAACATGAGATCATCTAGTACATACATCCTTAAAAAAGAAACATGAACCACATCATGAACTTAAGGTAAAATAATAGGTAATGATACCCAATAAGAAACTAATACAAAATTCTCTATAACTTCATTTCTTTTAAAGAATAAAGGGCTCCATTTTCTATTTTTACCAAATAACATTAAACCATTCCAAGGATATATTTTAAGTAATACATGATCACCTACCTCAAATGAATAGTATTTCTTACAAATATATTAAAAACTTCTTTTGATTTTCTATGATACCCTAATTTAGTTCTGAGTAATGTTTAATTTCTCAAACATTTCTTCTACCAATTATGGTCCCCATAATTTTCTCTCAAAAATTCATCATAATATGATAGTTCCTAATACCATTTTTCAATATAATACACTAAAAGGCATCATCAGCATACTTGAATTAATTTTTTTTTATTGTAAGATAATTCAACCAAAGGCAGATAATGATCCAAAATTAATTGATAAAATAATGATAAATCTCAAATCATATACTTTAACATCTAAATTTTATATTCTAACTATCCATCATATTATAGATGAAAAATTGTATTGAAATTTAATTTAATACCCATCGGTTTCTGAAGTCCATTCTCAAAATCAGATAAAATACATGGATCACAATCTTATAGAGTTAGGATAGGGACTCTATATAATCTCAATATCTATTTAATATAAATTCTAGAAAGTTAATATAAATACATATTTTCTCAAATAAGAATAAAATGCATTGATTTGTAAAATCATTTAATAAGAACACAAATCACATTATTACCTCAATATTTCATTGATAATATCACCTTGAAATCCATAAATATTTCCTCCTATTTTCATTTTGACACTAATAAATGATGAATAATCCCATTTAGTAGTCTATATACACATTTGACCTATTTAAATTTCAAAAACATTATGTTAAAATCAGGTATATAATTTTTACACCTTCAAAACAAAAATATTCTCAAAGGAATAAATACAAATTAGTATTGTCATAATGAAAAAATAATAGAGATCTATGTGAAATAATTAAAAATTACTTATTCAACTAGGAATCCCTCAAAACACATAAAATCTTTCAAAATATGATAAAACATATTTCTCTACATTAAACAAAGAAAACACTATCTTTTGGAACTATTATACTTTTTCTTACAAACCATTATCATCATTAAATGTTTTCTTAATTATATTTAAAAAATATTACTACATTAATACTTTAATCAAAAGGCAGGAAGTGTATATAAAGAAAATTTCTAGGCCAAAATGTGTTAAATCATTACCTAAAGGATTTTATTCTAGAGGTAACATAGTTAACGATTCATTATATATTCAAATTATGACATCTAATACCTTTTTGGATATACCTGGATGATAGTTAATTGTGAAATCATAATATTGAATCAATTCTATAAATCTTATATAATTTATGATCAACTATTTTTGAGTGAATATATACTTTACAATTTTAGGATCATTATATATTTAGAATTACTCCCCAAATAGATGATGCCACCCTATTTTTAAATAAAAAAACTATTTTATCCTACTCAAGGTAATGTATAGGATAATTATTATCATGGGGTTTTGATTCACTATATTCATATGTGATAACCTCATCATTTTTCATCATGAAACAACCAAGTCCCTTAAAAGAAGCATCACTAAAAAATAAAAAATTTATAGTTTCTTTTTTGAAGGACTAACATTGGAGAATTAACAAATATTATTTTTAATTCTTTGAAGAAATCCTCACATTACATTATACATAGTAATTTTAGTCCTTTATGAAATAAATTAGTTAATTAGAAATATAATTGAGAGAAATTTTCAAAAACATTTAATAGTAACCTATTAATCCAAGAAATATTAAAATATCAATGAAATTTATAGTCATTGAACACTATTCCCCCACTATACTTTAAATAGGATCAATAATTATTCTATCCTTAAAAAAAGTATTCCCAACTTAGAAAATCTATTTTAACTAAAATACACATCTAACAGATTATCCATCCACCCTATTTTTTAATGATTATAATAACAATACATAGGTTTTATAATTTTTCCCATAAGAAAGAAAATATTCTTGAACACAAGACGATGATACCAAGTCCTAATATTAATCTTCAAAGAATATTATAGTCCCTATCATTGATCAAACAAGTCATCAATATGAGTCAAACGATAATTTTATCTAATATTGATGTGATTGAGTAGTCAATAATCAGTGGAAATTATTGTGGAATAATCATTATTTTTTTTAAAAAAAATAGAAGAACCGCATGTTGAATTGCTAAGGAGGATAAAACCCATACAAAAAAATTAATATATATAAAAATTGAATTCTAACAATTAAACTAAATCCTTTTAGTAGACGATCTTTTAAATTTTATTAGCATCAACAACTAAGTCAATTATAAAATCAACTTCAGGATTAATAATAACACTGGGAAATCATCATAAAATACATCCAAATATTCATTTCCTAATGAAAAATTACTAATTTTAAAAATTATTTTTTAAAAAAAATATGTGAAAGATAATTTTCATTTCCATAAGTTATTAGTTTCTCAGCTTCATGGTATATTATCCAAGGAATGAATTCATTATTATATACAAATAGAAACCCATTATAAAAAACAACTTCTTTAACTCTATATTATATCTTAGCATGATAAAAAAACCCAATATGTACCCATAACAACATAAAACTCATCAATAGGGAAGAGAAAAAAATATCTATAAAAACGATTCCATAGATAAAAATAGAAAGATTTATATAAACTATTCTTTCCTTTATAGGACCCACATGATATTTTACCAAGATTTAGAAATTAATTTCAAGATATTTCATTTTTATTTTACATGATAATATCTTATATAGAGAATAATTTAATGATCCAAAATGGGTTTGATAAAAATTTCATCATACCATAACTCATATAAAAGAAACATAATTATTAATTATCAATACATTATAAAAATAAAAAATTCATAGAAATAAAAAAATTTATTGATTGAATTATATCCTCAAAAAAACTTATGTTACATAAAATAATGTTGACATTGGTGGAATATTATTTTGAAATATCTCTTAAAATAATTCTTGATGAAAATATATATTTCATTTTGAATTTTTTTTAAAACATAAATCATTTTAAAACCTTTTGAAATTAAACTAAACTTTAATAATTATAAAATAATATATGAAAACTATTTTATTCATGTTTGAAATAATTTTTCTTAAAAAATTCCTAAAATAACATTTAAAATACTTTTAAAACATTTTAGAAAAAAATAATTTGAACCAACATAGATATCTGATGAAAGAGTGAATAAAATTAAATGAAAAAAATAATATATTGGATATAGGTATATTTATGATACAAAATTTCAATGTTCAGTATACAGACATTATAAAAGAATATAGATGTATAACATAACACGTGTCTCAATGAAGGAAAATTGAGACAAAATTATATTACTGATTTGGTATCTTTGGAACCGTATTCCCCAAGAATGAGAGACCCTAAAATGGATATGTAAAAACCCATAATGATAATAATCATATAATACATTAATGGAACGTATATACATAATACAAAGGAAACAAGTAGTGTATAAATCATATAATCCACATGAATAAATGTGAGGACAAAACCCCTTAGCTTATCTATTTACTCTCTAATTATTCATTCAATCCTAATATATAACAAATATAGTTTTATTATACATCTAAAAAATAATCATATTCATATATATAATAATATATATGATTTTATTGTGACATTATATTACCCATTTATTAAGAATTCCATGTTAATGTTGTGTTTCGGTTAACATGCATGTTGTATATGTTTTGACTTGTTATTCATAATAATATTACATAGATCCTGATTAACATATTTCCATAATGTAAAAAAAGATATAAGTAACATATATATTCTATACATAAATATTTATAATAATGTATAAAATATAGAAAAATTAAATGGAATACTTTGTACATGGAGATGATTGGTCGTACGTATGCATGAATGTTTTTTCTGTTTTATCGTCATATTAAATGAAATAAAGGAAATATATATATATATATATATTATCATTAAATTGTAATTAATAAGTAATATATATTATATTATCTTAATACACCCATCATTAATACATTCCATGTAAAGTGTGAATGAATCTTATCACACTGAGGAGGCGGTAGTCCCCACATCCACTAATGAATTTATCATATTAAGATAAAATTGAAATCAATAAGGTATGTTTTATGTAATACTTATAGGAGAATTAATAAAATATTAATAAAATTGATATTATATAAATAAAAATATTATTTCCATAAAAATTACCACCGTGAAAGGTGGTAATGGAAAAAATAAGCAATCATCGTTTCACGAGGTTGTAATCTGTCGTACACCAGAATGGTAAGTTTATTACCCATTAGATGAAAGTGTGTGTATGTTTAGGTCAATACCTCAATATTAAAAAAATTTTAGTATATTTGTAATACTAATTTTATTATACAAACTTGAAATATAAATACTTTAAGGGGTTTATGAACAAAATAAAATTGAAATGTTCGTTGTTGAACCTTTCCTCTTCTTTGAGTATCTCTTTTTATTTATACTAAAACAACTTCATTTGTTGGATTTAAACCCAAATTAAGGATTTAAGGAAGAATTTTGGGAAGTTAGTAGGATATTATGATAGATGTTTTCTAAACCAAATAGGTTCTTAAGGGTAAAAAAGTATTAGAGTATCTATTTTATAAGAGAGGGGAGGGCCACTTTTGGAATTTCTCAAAAGATTAATTTATAATAAATAAAATATCACTATAAATACCTCCAAATGTACATTTATTCGAAGTTAAGATTTTTTAAGGTTATAATATTATCAAAAATATAATTTAGAAATTTTTTTGGTGTTATTTTAAAAAATATCATTATGATTAACCTTTAGTTAAGGCATTTTAATTTTAACTATGGTAACACATATTTCAATATTAAGAGTATAAAATTTTAACTTATGAAGTTTCAATTAGACCCTAAATTAATAAGGAATGATATTTTTGACCATATATTATCCCCTGTATTGTTATTGAATATTTTTATGTTTAATAAATAATATAATATATTATTATTTATATAAAATATCATAGGTGTCAATTTTGACAATATTTATTACATTGACTTTAATAAAATCAATATTAAAATATAAATTCAAAAAAATTCATTTAATACAATCATACCATTTAATATTTACCTATAAAATTATTTTATCACCTTAATGAATTCAAATCATATTTCTTTTAATATTTCATGTATCATTTAATTGATTGATTCACTAATTGAATAATTACTGCATCCTCATTTTGTAATTATTTATGTATATTATTAATTCCCTATTTTTTATGAAGAAAATATGATCTAGATAATTATTTTTATTTACTAATAATATATATATATATATAGTCAATAATATCTTCTATTTATCCCCATATTAAAACTAATATACATATTAAAAGTAAGAGTGTGACATTTTGACACACCCTTTAATTTTAATAATATTCATATCCTTTTCAAGGAAAAGTGTCCAATAAATTATTAAATTTATATAATTATGTGTTACTATTTGAGTTAACTTTATAAAATATTTTTTGTGTAAATTTTAGGGTCATTTTATTGTCCTAATCACTTTATTTTTAACATAAATTACATAATTTTCCCATTACCATGGTACTAAATGTTACCAAAGTTAATATTCATATTGGGAAAAAATTAATGGGGGACTAATACAAAAAATTTGGATATTATGTTTAAAAATATGGAAATAATTTTTTATAATTCAAAACAAATAATTTTTCAAAAATAATTTAAAATTAATCTCATTGACTGAATTAGAAAATGGTGTTATAAAGTGAAAACATTATAAATATTGAAGTGTTTTTATATCTAAATTCAATGGGAAATTGGTTATAATCAACAAAATTAGATTAAATGATAAAAATTTAATCTAATTATACTTTTAAACTCATAAAATATATAATTTAACACTATAAATTATTTCTATGAAAAAATCATTTTCAATTAAAATTCAGTATTTTCACTATTCATCAAAACATAAAACTTATCATAAAAATACAAAAAAACTTAACCGATGTTTATTTTGATATTAAAAATTTAAATAAGAAGTTTATTTCTTCAAATATAATTTATAAAAGTCCAAAAACATGATTTAGTACATGTTCTCTATTAGAAGGTGGGAAAATTGCCTTTTTTGAAAAATAATTATTTTATGTGTAAAATTGGTTGTGTTCATATATAATGACTAGAAAACACATATGATGAATGTTAAAAATTATAATATATATATATATCATTAATATTATTCAATAATATTTTTTTATTTATTGGTATAAAACACACTTATGCACATTTGAATAATTTTACAAAAAAATATTGTCTTTTATTTTAAAAAAGGTTTTAAATTAATTTATAATTAATTGGAAATAAATTATGTATAAACCATAATTTCAAGACTAGGTAAATATCATTCATTCCTACCATTCTATCTAATAGGTAATAATTTCCTTGTTTAAATAAGTATAACAATAAAATGATGATTCATAGAAAATCACCATTGTATGTAAAGCAATCTATGTCTGTGTTGCATGCAGGGAAAGATTAAATTTGTATATTTTATAACAAAAGACATCAAAGATATTTAATTTATTAAAAAAAATTTCACAAAAACACAGGGTGTTACATGCACCCTAATGCAACAGGGGAGTACTGACCCTAGGGGAACTACTCCATGGGTAGAGGAACAATGAACACTATGGGTGAGTTTCATATCTAATAGTTTGAGAAGTAAGGGAAAACCATTACCTATTATTAAAGGGTAGTACTAGTCTCAACATATCATGAAAAAACCAACCTTACCTTAGACAATGACAAATAATCGCTTAAATGAGTGTCACTCTCATCAAGCCTAACATCGTACCTCTACCATGAATAGAGGACCCACACCCTCTTAATTGGGGATAACTGATATAATACCCTAAAGAGACTATGAGACCTATATCCTTGTGTGATGGGTAAGGCTACTAACCCTTAAATCTATCTAGTGATCCATCCTAATGATTTCCCATGGTTGAGAACTATAGGAGAAGTGTCCCGTTGAATCACCTCACTTCCTATCTTACACATAACACTGAAGGATACCACTGTGTTCAATAAAGAAAACAAGTTAGGATAGGCTACTCATGATCCTAAATATGCGTCCTGAAGAAAAAGATACACAAGGAATAAGTCTCCAAGAAATTTAAAAAACCTGTATTGGGGTCCACACGACATGTGACCACACCAATATATCAAATCTTATCCTATCCATCATGGAATGGATGACCATGTGAGCTTACACAGTGTGCCCATGATGTACATAGTGTGTCTTAACTCCCCCATGAATGTTTCATGTCTGATTCCACACATCTAGGATGTCCATGTATAGAAACACGACATGTACCCCCGCTACATAGTGTGTCCTAGAACCCAAGGAATATGGTCGTGTCCTCTGGGTCATGGCTGTGTTAGCATCCCATGCCTGTTTCCTCTGACCATGTACTACCCTAAGTCTATGTCCCTTGACACAACATATCTTCCCATGACCATGGATACATGTATGAGGTCTGAAACATGGAGTATACCCCCCGATATAATGAATTTAGTCCTCAAAGATCCTCTTCTCAAAATGGGGACACCACAAGAAGTGTTTCCTACACTACATGCATCTTGATCTAGATTTTTTAATTGGTAAATCTCGGTGGTTTTCCTGAACCCCCGTTTCCAACCAAAATTTCCCCAAATAGACCCTTAATGGATCCAAAACATTCATAAATGTAGTCTAAAACCTTAAAATAATGTATATAAATGGGAATGGGACTTCAAACCCAAAATCACCTTTATTATGGAGAAACACCAATGATTTGTGTATATTGTAATCTCCAGAAGATGCTTCACAATGATATGATGATAATTGGTTTCAAGAGTGGGGTTCGAGGACACCTACTCATATTGATTATTCCTTGGTCAATCCATCAATGTGGGAGAACCCCCCCCCCCCTCAAGTGATAATGGGTGTCAAAGAGGGAATGGTATGGTTATTAATTTAATTTTATTAAATTAATAATCACCCAATTAACACTTCTCCATTAGTCACCTCCATTTTGGAACCGAACACCATCAATATTTATGTCACATCTAGGGTAAACACCACATTCTGGACTCAAACATTGTCTCATTTTCTTGATCTAAGACTCCAAGAGTGATTTATTCCATATTAATTTAAAAGCTATGTGTATGTGAAAAAATATATTTAATATTTTTAGTATCACCACACTAAAACTCTCAAGGACCATGAATATAGAATGACTACAACACCTGGATTCAAAAGTATTACTATAACTGTTCAAAACTTATAAAAGGAAAAACCAGATTCACTAAATGATGTAAAAATATTTAACAATTGTTTTGAAAAAACTCCTATATTTTCTCATAGTTTTAACAGTTATTTTATTATCTTCATTATTTGTTCCCATCAATAGCATCTAGAAATTACACACTTCAAACATGAGATCACTCCCACACCATATTATATTGGTTGATCCAACTATAGAATAATAAAATGATAATAATAAATTAGTACATGTCATAATAAAAAAATGGTAATAATATTTACTAGGTTTGTATTCATATACGTGAGCTAGCCTAATCAATGGAATCTGATTGATCCTTGGGATATAAAGGATCAATAACCTATGGAGTTATAGTGGGTTAAAATGTATCCCTATCGTGATCAATATGATCCAGATGATCAGAACTATTTGTAGTAGAATTCAAAGGATAATGGACATAAAATCGTAGAGATAATGGATAATTTGGAAATAGAGGTGATATAAAAGTCCTTAGAAAAGGATAGAAGGGGTTGAGCACTGAAGTCATCATTAGATAAGAAATTGTTAGATAAGAAGGGTGACTATAAAAAATAATGGTGATAGTGCAGGCAGTCTAAATATCCCCAACTCCTATAAGGTAATTGTGGGATAAGAAATATTGATAGATGGAATATTTTGTGAAGGGTATGGGTATCATTTGGTATGATGACTGTTGCCTTTTGTTGTAGTACCTACCTCCCTCAAACAGTTAGGCTAGCCACCACTATTACTAGTCTAGCCTAAGAAAAGTTATCTCTTGGATGGTGGACCCTGATTAAAATTCAAAAAATTATTAATGAAGTGACACTACATGTCTTATAATAGATATATATTTAAAATAATAAACTCACAACATACAACAGAGGAGGGATGTGAATCTATCTCATGCATTAGTTTTTTTCATACATTCTCTTCCTTCAAATATCTTCAATATTATTCATTTATTACATTGAAAAATATTTATACTTTTAATTCGAAATTCATTACTAATTGGTAATACAAATAAAACATAATATGTGTCATGAATAACTTAGTGTATTCCAATTATCAATCTATACATGGGACGTGTAAAGATATTACATAATTAGTATTCTAAAAATGATTATGAATTGGTTTTATTGTTTTTTATGATTCATTGAATTCAATTTAGATTAGAATAATTCAATTTGGATTAGGTTATTAGGTCATTTAGTTTATTTTGGTTTAGGTTATTTGGTTATTAGGTCATTTGGTCATTTGGTTAATTTTGGTTCAGGTCATTTGGTTCATTTTTGTATAGGACATTTGGTTGATTTTGATCTTTTAATTAGGAAATATGTCTACGTTCCCTCTCAGTAATTTAGTCGATTTTTTTCTTATGTAATTTGGTAACATGTAAGATGATTTTACAGTTTACATGTAATGTAATTTTATGATTCATATATAACAACCCATTCCTTATTCAATAAATAATAAGATGATTTATAATAAGTGTTTTACCATTTTATATTTTTAAAATTATTTTTGTTTATAGTTTTATATAGTTATTTAAAACATTTATAAAAAATTGGACATTTCCACACAAATTCCATTTTTCCCACAATATATTTTCATTATAATGACACACATTCATCATTAAAGGTAACTAATATATTTGGTATTCTGACTTTATTATTATTTTTAATTTTCCTTAATCTATTTCAATTTTTTTTTAAAATATGGGTTAAAAAAATGGCTTAGAAAGTTAAAAAAAGTGGAAATAAATTTATTAGTTTATTTTTAAAACTAAAATTTCTATAAGAAAATTTATCTTTTTAATAATAAACATATCTCACCAAATCTCTATTTAATTTTCCAAGAAAACAACTTAATTAATTTATAGATTTCATGAAACATTTCATATGAAATCATAATGTAAGATTCATAATCATGAGGTTTTTTTTGAAATCATGAAAACTCAGGAAAACCATCCTTTATAAACAATCCTTTCACGTTTATGTTGAAAAAGTATTCATCTTTCCTAAAAAACAGAAGCTCATTTTATTACATTTTGAAATTAAAATATTTTATTCATAAATCGATGTAATCATATCATGTATGTACCTTGAGGAATTACTGTTTAATTCACCCTTATAATAATCTATAAAATAGAATCTACTAACCATATAATTCCCATATACAATAATAGTAACATATCATGAGTAATCTCTATCATTTTACATAATTCATTAGAGAGCTATATCAGGGTCACCAATAATTAAAGATATTTTATGCTTACCCTTCATTTATATAAAATGTAAATGAAACATATAATGAATAATATAAATACATCTTGAACATTAATCATAAATATTATTTCAATTATAATTTTACCCCATAAGTAAAAACACTTTTTATTTTCACATAAATATGAGATTAAATTTCCATTTTGAATGAAAATATTTTAAAAAAAACTAAATAATCATAGAATATAAATACTGATATTTTATTTGTAAATTGATAATTTCACTCAGGTTTACATGTGGAATACCTCCTCCATAAAGAAATGTCACTCATTTTTCATATACATCATACATGGATGGATATAAGGGTGGAATTAATGAATAAATATGAAATTTATAACATATATTTGTTTATATAAAAGTAAACTATTATCTAATTTATTAACTTTCCACATATTTATAAATGAATGTTTCATTCATAGATATATAAAAAATATTGTTTCCATGTAAGGTGGTTATGAAAAATGAACTATGACATTTCATGGTGATGTCAATCCGTATGTACGCATGAATGACATTTTAAATATTTTAATAGGTGGAAAACAAATAAAGTTGAAAATATTTTAATTTTATAAAATCATAACTATGTTATAAATATCATATTTACACAATTATTCCACCCTTATAAACATCCATGTAAGGTGCATATGAAAAATGAATCACATTGGTTTGTGTATGTGGTATTCCACACAAACGAATGAGTAACATTATCAATGTACAATGGATGGAAAAAGTAAGAATTTAAGAAATATATCACCTTTTTATAATAATAATAATATCATAATCTTATTATATATTTATTTAAAAAATATTTATAACCATCCATGTTAGGATGTGAGGCAAAATGAGACACATCGCATAATGGAGGTTGTAGTCCATAGGTACACACAAAAGTCGATTTCATTTACCATAGGTTGGAAAAGGGATATAAATTTTTTGTTCCATAAACATAATGAAATTTTAGTAAATATAATATAATAATGTCATTATTTAATAGTAATTATAATATATTTTACTGAGGTAGAATAAGAAACAAAATTAAAATACACTGGTTATGACTCATAACTCATCCTTATATATATCCCATTTTATTTCACCATAATCCTTATAGTATTGGACTTTAGATAAGACCAGGGACTATAAAAGGTGTTGTGTAATGTTGGGGATATTTTTGGGTAGATATTTTCTGAACTATAGTGCTCAAAATTTTGAATAAGGGAGGATAGGTAGTTCCCCATTTTTGGGTGAGGGGAGTGGCACACTTGTAATTTTTATAAACTTTTAAATATTATAAATGTCAAAATCATGGTCAGGTGGATCAATAAATATAAAATATATGATTTTTTGTGATATTTTTTTAAATATAAATATCCAATAAGAACTAATATGTATATTTTAAATCTTTATCACTTAGTTTTTAACTTAATTAACTCGATTTACCCTTTATCATAATGACACATTTTTACCATCGTTACTATTCATAATAAACAAATGAAATTGAGATCATTAATAAATTTTAACATTATGATTGAAATTATTGAATTTATTTTCAAGATTTTTTAATAATTTGTTTAAATGAGTTTTAATATAAGTGAAGAAAATTCAACGAAAAAAATAGTTTTTAGAAAATTTCATTTTTAGGCATAAAAATCACCCTTTATAAAAATAAAATAAAATATTTATTCTTATGGAATTACTTAGACTATATTTAACAAAATGGATATTATTTTACTTTGAAACCAAATAAAAAAATAATTATACTTTTATTTTACTATATTTAAATTAAATAAATGAATTTTTTTTATAAATCGACAATTTTCAGAATTCATTCAAAAATCTATCTTTTCAAAATAAATACCAAAAAACCCAACAAAAGATATTTTTGACATTTTTATTTCAAAAATAATTTCTATTTTATCAAACTCAATTTATAAAAGAAATAAATTTTTATTTTAAATAAAAGAATGAAGTACATAGAAGAAAAAATTAGTTAAATAAAACTATTCCTTTCTTGATTAACCAAATTATGTAAATTTATTTATTAAACTATGATGAATATGAATCCATAAAATGAATAATTATAAATTATAATACTTAATTAGATTTAGGATTACTTGGGTTGTCACATTATTCCCCCTTTATCAAATTTCATCCTTAAAATTTTATTCATCACATACACAGGTCATGGTATTTTTCGCCTAGATCATTTAATGATTCCCATGTTGCTTCATCAATCATGAGATTCTTCCCTAAAACCATAACCTTAAGGATGAAATTATTTCTTAGTACATGATATCTATGATACATAATATGAATTACATTTTCTTCATAATAGATATTCTCCTCTAACTATACCACTTCATGGCACCGAACATGAGATCATCTAGTACAAACATCCTTAGAAAAGAAACATGAACCACATCATGCACGTGAGGTAAAATATTAAGTAATGATACCCAATAAGAAACTAATAAAAAATTCTCTATAACTTCATTGGTTTTAAAGAATCAAGGGCTCCATTTTCTATTTTTACCAAATAACATTAAACCATTCCAAGGAGATATTTTAAGTAATACACGATCACCTACCTCAAATGAATGCTATTTCTTACAAATATATTAAAAAATTCTTTTGATTTTCTATGATACCCTCATTTAGTTATAAGTCATGTTTAATTTCTCAAACATTTCTTCTACCAATTCTGGTCCCCATAATTTTCTCTCAAAAATTCATCATAATATGATAGTGCCTAATACCATTTTTCAATATAATGCACTAAAAGGGATCATCAGTATACTTGAAATAATTTTTTTATTGTAAGATAATTCAACCCAAGGCAGATAATGATCCAACATTAATTGATAAAATAATGATAAATCTCAAATCATATACTTTAATGTCTAAATTTTATATTCTAACTATCCATCATATTATAGATGAAAAATTGTATTGAAATTTAATTTAATACCCATCGGTTTCTGAAGTCCATTCTCAAAATCAGATAAAATACATGGATCACAATCTTATAGAGTAAGGATAGGGACTCTATATAATCTCAATATCTATTTAATATAAATTCTAGAAAGTTAATATAAATACATATTTTCCCAAATAAGAATAAAATGCATTGATTTGTAAAATCATTTAATAAGAACACAAATCACATTATTAGCTCAATATTTCATTGATAATATCACCTTGAAATCCTTAAATATATCCTCCGATTTTCATTTTGACACTAATAAATGATGAAGAATCCCATTTAGTAGTTTATCTACACATTTTACCTATTTAAATTTCAAATACATTATGTTAAAATCAGGTATATAATTTTTACACCTTCAAATCAAAAATATTCTCAAAGGAATAAATACAAATTAGTATTTTCATAATGAAAAAATAATAGAGATCTATGTGAAATAATTAAAAATTACTTATTCAACTGGGAATCCCTCAAAACACATAAAATCTTTCAAAATATGATAAAACATATTTCTCCACATTAAACAAAGAAAAATCTATCTTTTGGAACTATTATACTTTTTCTTACAAACCATTATCATCATTAAATGTTTTCTTAATTATATATAAAAAATATTACTACATTAATACTTTAATCAAAAGGCAGGAAGTGTATATAAAGAAAATTTCTAGGCCAAAATGTGGTAAATCATTACCTAAAAGATTTTATTCTAGAGGTAACATAGTGAACGATTCATTATATTTTCAAATTATGACATCTAATACCTTTTTGGATATACCTAGATGATAGTTAATTGTGAAATCATAATCCTGAATCAATTCTATCCATCTTCTATAATTTATGATCAACTATTTTTGAGTGAATATATACTTTAAAATTTTAGGATCATTATATATTTAGAATTACTTCCCAAATAGATGATGGCACCCTATTTTTAAATAAAGAAACTATTTTATCCTACTCAAGGTAATGTATAAGATAATTATTATCAAGGGGTTTTGATTCACTATATTCATATGTGATAAACTCATCATTTTTCATCATGAAACAACCAAGTCCCTTAAAAGAAGCATCACTAAAAAATAAAAAATTTATAGTTTCTTTTCTGAAGGACTAACATTGGATAATTAACAAATATTATTTTTAATTCTTGGAATAAATCCTCACATTACATTATACATAGTAATTTTAGTCCTTTTTGAAATAAAGTAGTTAATTTGAAATATAATTGAGAGAAATTTTCAAAAACATTTAATAGTAACCTATTAATCCAAGAAATATAAAAATATCAATGAAATTTATAGTCATTGAACACTATTCCCCCACTATACTTTAAATAGGATCAATAATTATTCTATCCTTAAAAAAAGTATTCACAACTTAGAAAATCTATTTTAACTAAAATACACATCTAACAGATTTTCCATTCAACCTATTTTTTTAATGATTATAAAAACAATACATAGGTTTTATAATTTTTCCCATAAGAATGAAAATATTCTTGAACACAAGACGATGATACCAAGTCCTAATATTAATCTTCAAAGAATATTATAGTCCCTATCATTGATCAAACAAGTCATCAATATGAGTCAAACGATAATTTTATCTAATATTGATGTGATTGAGTAGTCAATAATCAATGGAAATTATTGTGGAATAATCATTATTTTTTTTAAAAAAAATTGGAGAACCGCATGTTGAATTGCTAAGGAGGATAAAACCCATACAAAAAAATTATTATATATAAATATTGAATTCTAACAATTCAACTAAAGCCTTTTAGTAGACGATCTTTTAAATTTTATTAGCATCAACAACTAAGTCAATTATAAAATCAACTTCAGGATTAATAATAACACTGGGAAATCATCATAAAATACATCCAAATATTCATTTACTAATCGAAAATCACTAATTTTAAAAATTATTTTTAAAAAAAAATATGTGAAAGATAATTTTCACTTCCATAATTTACTAGTTTCTCAGATTCATAGTATTTTATCCAAGGTATGAATTCATTATTATATACAAATAGAAACCCATTATAAAAAACAACTTCTTTAACTCTATATTATATCTTATCATGATAAAAAACCCAATATATACCCATAAAAACATAAGACTCATCAATAGGGAAGAGAAAAAAATATCTATAAAAACGATTCCATAGATCAAAATAGAAAGATTTATATAAACTATTCTTTCCTTTATAGGACCCACATGATTTTTTACCAAGATTTAGAAATTAATTTCAAGAGATTTCATTTTTATTTTACATGATAATATCTTATATAGAGAATAATTTAATGATCCAAAATCAAAAAATGAAATGTTATAATCTAAATAAACATTTAATGAACCTATCACCAATTTATTTTAGGATCTTTTTAGTTTATTTTTATGGAGAATTATATAAAACATTACATAAAAAATTAGAGACTTATACATAGATTCCATTTCTTCCACAAAACCTTCCTTTTGTAAAGAAACAATTACTTTATTCAAGGTGACTCCCATATTTGGAACTCTAACTTTATGAAAATTTTTACCCATCCATGATTCTTGTGAAAAAATATTTTAAAATATGTTATGATAAATTTTTTTTTAGTATGGGACATAAAAGAAAAAAAAACCTGTTATTCTATCTGTAAACGTGACAAATCCAAAAGAATGTTCTAATTTTTTACAATAAGAATTTGAACTCAAATATACATAAACATACCCATACAATATAACTTATTTGATTAATAGATTTCATGAAAATGTTTATATGAAATCATAAATTAAATATCATAATCAAATAGGTTTCCTTGAAAATATGAAAACACATGAATGATTTTCCTTTGAAAACAATACTTTCACCTTTATTTAAAAATAAATCATAAATTTTCCTTAGAAACAAAATATAATTTTATTACTTTTTGAAATAAAATTATTTTTCTTTATAATTTTTTTTAATAATATCATATATGTAACTATGACAACCTAAAATGTCACATTATTTTTTATGTTTATATAGTTAATTACTCTGATGGGCTTGTGGTATCCCATGGATAAAATTTTGACGTTTCAAAAATTTTTAATGGGATCCATAATTAGGGAAATGGTTTGGGAAGCCATGTAGTGGAATCTATGTGACATGGGTAGTTTCTTGATAGTGGTGATCATGTATTCTACACATGGTTTTGTAAACCATTAAAAACAACTACAACAGCTTGAGGCCCACACTCTTGGATTTAGTGATAAAATCATGATATATATTTTGTAAAAAATTACTAAAAAATATATAGTCTTTTACATACCCAAGATTCTTTTATAGTATAGGTTTTGGACGATTCGGAAATATAATTACAAAATATCAGTGATTAAATAATTTGTAATTAAAAATATCTATTTTGATTCCCTTGTTATATATTCATAAAATGAGACCAAATACTTTGTAACAACAAATGATCCTATGGAAATCATTTAAATACAATGGGTGATTTAAAAAATTAACTTATGTGGTTTTAAAATAAAGAGTAAAACCCTTTTACAAATACTATATAAAAACACTTTAGAAAATAATTCAATTATTTAAAAATATTTCTTTCCATAATTAATTTTTGAAAATAATTACCTAGGGTTTAAATAATTCAATATGAAAAAACATTTCAAAATACATTAAATGATATAATATTTTGAAAACCCATTTTATTTTAAAATAAGTAACATTTGAAATAAATAATGGATTACTCCTATAAAATTAATTAAAAATTTAAACTTTTGTGGATTAAAATGATACTTAGAAGACATTAAGAAATACATGAGTCCCTATAAGTATCACCATTAGTAAAATATCCCTTTTGTGGTCATGTTATATCCCCAATCCAAATCATCCCACTTGATTCCCATGTGCAATGTTTTATTTTAAGAAATATTTTTTCCAGTCCCTCCTTTCTCATTTACAATCCATTAAAATCCATTCAATACTTACATAAATTATTTTCAAAGAATAAAATAATATTATATCTTCTAATCTTAAGAAAAATATATTTTTCATAAATACCATAAGGTTTATAAAAAATGCATAATTTTAGAATAAATTCATAAGATCAATGGAAATATTCTAAAACATGATGGAAATTGAACATAACACAAAATAGTTTTCATATTCATCTAATTTCAATGAAAATTATAGTACATGGACATATCTAAAATCTTGATTAACATAAAAATGTTTAAAATAAAATTTAATACATTAAATGATATCTATAAAATCAACATGAACATGTAAATAATTTACTTGAAATAAAAGAACATAAAATGATAAAATTTATTATTTCAAATTCACCCTTGAAAAAAATTTCCTTTAGAAAGGAATTGTCTAATTTAAAGATATTGGGATTGAAAATAATAAATTTATCTTACATAGGATACATCAAATTATAAATTTTCATAACAAAATAGATGTTTAAAAAAATTAATTCCCTTAAAAAGAGGGTTTTAACAAAAAAATTTCATTATTTAAAAAGATAAATTATCCTACTGTAATAAAATTAAATTTTGAATTAAAATTACCCTTAAATGGATTAATAAATTCAAATCCATTACAGAAATGTTTATTTACAAAATCATATATAATGTTATTTTTTATTTAGAATAAAGGATTTCTTATGAAAATAATTCCTTCACTATGATTAAATTTAGTACTGAAAATATAAGTTTGAAAATAAACATTTCCATTACATAGACCAATAAATAATAAAATATAATTTCATTACATAAAAAGGGTTTTTTAATAAAAATAAATCACTCTTAAATGAGTATTTAAAAATTAATACTTCCTTACAAAATGGGTTTATAGATTTGAATCTTAATTTTACTTACGTAAAGGAGTTTGAAATTACATATACATATACATGATTAAAAATAAAATCATCCCTTGCTAAAATATTAGTTTAAGAATATAAAATCACTTACTAAAATAATAGTATTAATATATAAATCCCTTACATAAAATAGTTTTTTAAAATATGACTCCCTTACATGTATGAATTTTTTAAAAAATTAAATATAAAATTTTTAAATAACATTTCTCTTGCATAAATTATGAATTTATACTAAAATTATGTAAATAAAGAGATTATTAAAAATAGTAATAATACAATTGCCTTAATTTGTAGAAAAAAATGAGCTAATGAAGCTTCTAATGTTACTGTATGAATGTTTACAATAGGTGAATATATATATATATATGTTTGTGTGCGTGTGTGTGTAAAGGTATTGGGGTCTTGATTATGGGGTGTACTAAACAAGACCGTTATATTGGAATCCATCACACTATTTAGATACATATATATATATATATATTATTAGTGATGGATCCAATAAACTATTATTTTCTATCAATACACACACACATACATATAACTTCTAGTATAATCTTCTAATATTCAGATAAGAATTTTTATCTAGTTTTGAAATAAGATTATGATATTTACACATATACACATATATCGAGTAAGTCCACTTAAAATATAAACTGAATTCTCCTATATATATTTATATAATCATATGGTTAGAGTGTCCAAGGGAATCGATGGTTTGGATTCTGGAAGGTTCTGTTATAAAGAATATATATATATATATATGTTTCATCATTTCTCCTTGAGTAATCTAAGAAGAAGAAAAATGAAGATCATGTGTGTCACATTTGGTTATATATATATATATATTATACACATACCCTACCAGTTAATTTCAATTGGTATTAACCAATAAAGAAAAAATTTAGATTTGAGGTGAAAATGGAATTGTTGTTTAACTAAGATGAATAGGGTGACATCAATCTTGGCCATTGGTTTATTGTGGATGAAGATAATGTCAGAATAATCAAAAATATTTAATGCCAAGGGTTTAAAAATCAAGAAAAACGAGTTAGATGATACACAAGAAGATTAAAAATCAGACATGTTTGATTGGATTGTTCAGATATAAGCGGATAATTTTAAGTTCATGTGATCTACATCCCTCTGTGCCATCCCACACCAAACATGAACTTGGATGTGTGCTTGAATAAATATGAAATTATCTCAGTAGAACTATGTTCCCTGTAACCAGAGGATTGACAATTAGAAACACCTTTATACATTCCCACATGGGCCACACCACACAGTCCATGGAAAAAATATGTGCACCTCGAGGCGCACCTAGTGGGCACTATGCATTCACACCACCTGCCTACCTATGTGTTAGTGCTAGGTTCCACCTATAAAGACTGGGGTTATCCATGTTTTTCCTATCCAATGTGGTTGAACTTGTTGTTACCACATGTGGTTGTGGGCTTCCTTGGTTGGAACATGGTTGGACCATTTTCTTAACAAAATAAATTTATAAAAATTTTATAATAATATTAGATATACATATGCACAATTATTTTATCCTTATAAAAATACGATTATCATTCTATTTTTTTTATTATATATAAATTATTAATAATACATGTTATTATTATAACTTATAAACATTATTGCTCATATTAATATCATATTAATAATATTTTTGAAAGCATACATTAAAATAATTTTCTTTCAAATATATTATTAAAAAAAGAAATAATTAAAATTATTCACTTATTACTTTAATGTATTCAACATTTTAAAAAAGGTATTTAATTTAAATTTAACAAAATAAAGAAATATTTATCCATTAAAATAAAATTTATATTATTTTCAATAAAAATAGTATTTCTCTAAAATTATAATATTAAAAACATGAGGTGTTGAAAATTATAAATTTTATATAAAAATAAAACATCTTTTTAAATAAATAATCATTTATTTTAAACTATTAACATAATTTATATTTTATCTTGATTTAAGAAAATAGAATTATTTAGAGAATATAAATATATAGGAATATTTGAATTTAATTTTTCGTCAAAAATGTTTATTTATTAGAAACTAAATTTAGTCAAAACGTATTTTTATTATTTAGTTTCATAAAAGAGTGTATTAAAACATATATTTTTTTGTTTTAAATTATAAAAATTTAATTTATTAATGAAAAATAAGCTTAAAATATCTAGGTTGTTCCATTCTCTCCCATTTAAAAGAATTTCAACATCATAATTCTTTTGTTATACATAAATAAATTCTGAATTTATGTCTTCAAAATTAGGAGAACTATTGTTGTGAAAAATTATTATATACTTAATAATTTTATAGACGTTTAATTATTAGATCCTTGGATGAAAACTTATAATGCTTAAACTAACCTCAAATAAAAATGTACTAATCTCTAAATTGGTCTAAACCATTACATTGATACCAATTATAAAAACTTGAGACCCCACTCTCGAATCTGGTGCTAAAATATGTTATATATTTTTTAATAAAGAGTAACTAAAAACATTGAGTCCTTTACATACCCATGGTTATTTACCCATATTGGGTTTGAAGGATTTGAAAAAATCATTACAACATATATGAGTTTTCAAAATTAAGAAATAATAAAAAATCTTAGGATTCACTCACGCTTTCTCCTTAAAATGAAACCAATCACCTTGAATATTTTAATGAGCCTACAGATATAATTTTTAAATGTATTTTGATAATATAATTGACCAATAAGAAGTTTTACAAATATGGGTAAAATACTTTTAAAAATATTTTTTAAAAACTCTTTATAAAAAAATCATTTCTTTTCTAAATACTGAACAATTGTTTTAATAAACAAATTACCCAAATAATAACATTGGAATCTCAATGAATTAATTAGGAAAAAACATTTCAAAATACTTTAAATGATATAATATTTTTAAAACCTTTCTAATTTTAAAATAATTAACCGTTTAATTATTCTTTGGATTTCTCCTTTAAAAATCGTTGAAAAAAACAAATTTATGAATTAAAATGATACCCGGAAAGCCTTAAGAAGTCCATATATCCACTAACAGTATCAATATTAGGAAGACTCCCATTTTGAGGTCATGGGATCACATCTTCCTCATTATCTCATTTGATACCTAAGTGTTATGTTTAATTTTAAGAAAACATTTTTTTGTCAAGACTTCCATTCTAATTTACAATCCATTAAAAACATATATAAATTATTATCCCCGAATAAAATAACATTATATATTCTAAACTATATAAAAATATATTTTTTAAAATACATTAAGGTATATGATAAATCAATAATTTTAGAAGATATTCATAAATTCAGAGGCAGTATTCATAAACAGTTTTTAAATTTATCATAATACAAACGCTTATACATATTAATGGAATGTCAATTATAATTATAGTATAGGTAAATATATATAAACATGATTAACATCCATATATATAAAATTTCATTTTATACATAAAATTTGAAGTATAATATCTACCTGAACATGTAAATAATCTTATTGAAATAATAGAACATAAAAGGATAAAAATTAACCTTTTAAATTAACACATGAATAAAATTTCCATTGGAATGGAATTACATAATTTAAATAGTTGGGGTATGAAAATAATATATTTATCGTACATAGGATACATAAAATTAAATATTTTTTTTTTCAAAATAGCATATTTCTAAAAAAATATTTTCCCTACAAATGGTTCATAATGAAATAATATATTTATATAATAAAATAAATTATATTACTATAATAAAATAATTTTTCTTTGAAAACAAGTTACCTGTACATGAAATAATAAATAAAAATCGATTAAATATAATTTTACAGAAAAAATGAAATAAAATTATAATCTTGATTGATAAAAAAATAATTCTTAAAAAAAATAATTCCTTTACTATTACTAACATGAGTTTTGAAAATAGAAGTTTGAAAATAAATGTTTGTCGAATATATATTAACAAATATTAAAATATAATTTTCTTTCATAAAAAGGGATTCTATAAAAAATTAAATCCTACTTACATATTTTTTTATAAAAATAATACTTCCTTACAAAAGTGTTTTATATACTCAAAATTTAATTTTACATACCTAAAGGTGTTTGAAATTATATATACACATACAAGATAGAAAATAAAATCCCCCCTTACTAAAATATTATTTTGAAATATAAAATACCATAATAAAATAACAGTTTGAAAATATAAGTCCCTTATATAAAAATGAGGGTTTTAAAATAGAACTACATTATAAGTAAGGATTTTGAAGATAAATCAATAAAATTGAAATTCTGAAAACAAAAATTCATTTCTATAAATTATGATTCTCTAAAAAAAATTATGAAACTAAAGAGGTTCTTAAAAACATAAATAATCCTCCAACAATAATTTTATGAAAATAACAAGGTAAGGTAGCTTCTACTACCAATGTAAGATTGTTTAGAATAAGAGAGGAGAGAGGGAGGGAGAGATAGAGAAATATAGAGATATAGAAAGAGAGTGGGGGATTGAACAAGGGGTATAAGAAATAATGACTTTATTCTGGAAACCCTCATAATATTTACATATATATATATATATATATATATATATTTTTCAAGGTTCCACTATAATATTTTTTTGTATCAACTTATATATATATATATTCCAGTATAATTTTTTTAGATTTGGATATAGTTTTTTCTTGTTTTGAAACAGGATTTCGATGTATATATATATATACATATATATCTGAATTCCATAGATCACTTAAAACCTAAATTTAATCATGAGTGATTCATATATATTTGAGTGTATATATAAATATATGATTTGAATGTCTATGAGAACCCATGATTAAGATTTTGAATGGTTACTTAATGGAGTATATATATATATATATATATATATTTCATAGTTTCTTCACATGTAAGCTAAGGAGAAGAAAAATGATGATCTCGTGGGTCACATTTGGTAATATATATATATATATAAATCATGTGCAACTAGTTTATTTCAACTAGTATTGACTAATGAAGAAGAAATCTATATCCAAGCCTCCAATGGATTTTTCATTGAAAGAAGATGAAAATGGTGACATCAATCTAAGATATGGGTTCGTTGTGGAGAAAGACAGTGTTGGAAGAGGAGAAAAAAGTTGATATGTGAAAAGATTAGACGGCTCGATCAAATCTGACTAGACAATCCTCATCTAAAGAGATTATTTTAAGGGTGGGTGAATAATATCCCTCTTTCCGATCCCACATCGATCTTTTTCCCAGCTGAGTTAAGGAATAAATATCAAATTCTCTCAGTTGGACTCTATTCCATGGCATCAGGGGGTCATAACCATGAAAAATATTTACACCCACACCCACAATGGCAATGGAATCTGGTCCATAAAAAACATATTAATGACCTCAAGCATACATAGTGGGCTTTATGTGTTTCTTCCACATGTCTGTCATTGTGACGTCGCACAGTTCCTCCTCTACCATCATGGTCTATCCAAGGCTGAATTAACCAACACGGTTGAACCCATGGGTCCCACATGTGGTTGAGGGGTCCCATAGTTGTCCCATGGTTGTAAAATTTAATTGATATAAGAAGGTTCTAAAAAAATAATAATAATATTAAATATAAAAATACAAAATTATTTTATCCTTCTAAAAATAAGATTAACATTTTATTTATGTTAGATAAATATAAATTATTATTATTACATTTTATAAATTTTCCTTTTAAATAGTATTATTCATACAAATATCATAGTAATAATATTTTAGAAATTAAAAAAAAATTAATTTTCTTAAAAAGATAGTATTAAAGAACTTTTCACAAAAATTCAATAATATATTCACTTATAACTTCAATTTAATCAATATTTTCAAAAAGGTATTTTACAGAAATTAAAAAAAAATTAACTATTTTTACATTAAAATAGAATTTATATTATTTTTTAAATATAATTTCTCCAAAACGTACAAATTTAAAAACCATAGGTGTTGGAGAAATTAAATTTTATGTTGAAATAAAATTAATTTTTAAATAAAAAATTAAAATAATTTTTAATATCAACATAAAACATATTTTATCTTGATTCAATAAAATATATTTATTTAAATAATATAAATATACTAAAATATCTTAAATAAAATATTCATAAAATATACTATTTCTTAGAAAATAAAAGTTATTAACACCTATTTTTAATATTTAGTTAATAAGAGTATATAAAATAATTAATAGATTATAATTATAAAAAATCTATTTATTAAAGAAAAATACGCTTAAATTTTCAGGGATGTTACAACAGCTATGTGACCTGCTCGGGTTTGGGTTTTTTCCTTTCTGTTTTTTTATTTGGGGGCTCTCTGCGTCTCTACCCCAATTTTAACACATCATTATTAAGGCCTCTCCCATACCTAATTTACTTCTCTACGAACCACTAAAGTGTTATTGGAGTGATTTCTTGGCATTTTCTCCCCCAAATGGATGGTAAGAGACCCTCTTTTCTTCTTCCTTGGTTTTGTTCTATTTTTTTCATCTCCTATAACCCTAGTGGCTATGGTGGGAAAATATTACTAGTTAGTATTTTTTTATAATTGGGTTTTTGGTTTATAAATGTGGTGATATATCTTAAGAGCCTGATTCCAATGGTCTTCATCTTAGGAAACATGATTCCACCCCTTGAGGATGGTGTTTTTATTCCATTTCCTTTTATTAAAGAGTTACATAGAATCCTGGTATTTAAAAGTTTTTTAATCTAAATTAATGATATATATGATACCTTGTTTTGTGTTATAAAATATTATATTGGTATTTTGTTATTACCTTTGGATAAAATGGTTGGAATTGTTTTTTCAATGTAACATTTCTTTCAATTTGTGTTTTATGAATTCATGATTTTTTATTAAAGAATATTGATGGTTTCCTATAATAAAATGTTTGATTCACAGTGTCAATGTACAAATTTAGTTTTATAAAGTGGTTTTTAAATATTTAAATACATACATGAATTTAAAAGGGTAGGTATGTGTCTTTTTGAGTTATTTGTTTTGGATGAATCCTTTGTTTGACTGAGGAAGTTGATTCATTGATATTGTTTATATATTTTCCATAATTTTCCTTATTTCTAAGGGTGTTTTTGAAAGAGGCTTTCAAAATTGTCACATTGATTGTTCTTTGGTGGTGTGTGTGATTTCCATAGGAATTTTATTTTGGTTCCAAATAGGTTTTAAAAATGGATTTCCAAATTATATCATTTCTATGTATAAATATAAGTCCTGGTTATAACCTTGTAAGATGTCATTTGGATGATTGATTGTTTACACTATTTTTCAGCCCTATCATTATTATTTTTAATGATTGTATATTTTTGTAATAATTATATGTATTTTTATTCATGGTTTTGTGGGTTTTATAGGAGATATTTATTTAAGGGTGTTTGGTGGAGGTGGAAATTATTTTATTTTCAGGTTTTGTTTTTATTGGGCTATGTAAATATTATGATAATGAATTTTTTTTAATAATGATTGACATACGTTATCTCTAACATGAGGAACACTAGGAAACTAAAAAGGGATTCTCAGAACATTGGTAATTCTATTGAGATTTATACACTATATAATATCACATAGTTTAATTTTATGACCAAGATAGGGGTTATCAGTAATTTGAATAATTGTTATAGATTTAGAGGATTAGTTATGTGATTGTTAACCAATTGGAAGTTATTTACACCTTTTCATATCAAGTACTTAATCTATTAGTACTTAGGTTATTTCTTCATGATATGTATCTTATGTTATGTCTCTTCATTATATATTGGCATATATGTTTCTTATCTCTTGTTTTTATCCAACTTTGTTATTTTGGTTATTTTTATTGAGAAAAATTATTATTGTAATTATTTCCTTGTGTTATTATTTTTGTTTTTTATGAATTTTCATGTATTTTAATTTTATTATTTTTTCCCTTACTTATACTCATGTTTAGTGTATGTATTTTTACTTTAAAAAAGAGAAATAAGATAATTGTATTAAATGCTAGCCTTGTGAATTGTTTATTTTGAAATGAATTTTAATCCATGTGTGGAATTTTTATAAAGAGAGATATTTTAAAATAAAATAAAATGTTTAAATTAATTCCTTTAAAATTAATGTTTTTTAATAAATAAATGGTTGGTTTTACAAATTTCAATATCTTGGCTAGTCCTATTTGTGGAATTTTATATAGATTGTGTGTTTTGAGAAGTGATACATGGAATGATATGTTTATTTATGTTTATCATAAAGTAAATGAAACCATATTTTTATTTTACATTCAAACCAGTGGACTTGGGTTCTTTATAGAAAAAGAATGTAATGGGATTAGGCTAGTATGCTATTAGCCTTCGGTTCATAACCTATATACTCACATTAGTCTATATATAGATTTCTTATTTTATGAATATTTCTAGTTATGACATACATGTTTCCCTTTTTACTACTATCTATTAGGAAGACAATGATATTTGGGTTTTTCTGGTGACTTGAAAAATATATTGAAATAGTATAGTTTATCATCAGGGTTAGTTTGTCTAGACAGTTGGGACATGTGGTGTACTACTTTATTTGAACTCTTACATTGATTTTATCATTGATTTATGTTTATATATTGGAAAATCATTGTATAAATATTATTTATTTAATATGTTTTATTTGAAAAACTATTGATATTGTGTATCTTTATTATTAACTTTTTGGATAATTTTTATTTTAAAATTTTCTTATTTATTTTGGCATGGTTGTCCATTGTAAGGGGACCCCATGCTGAGTTCCAAGATGGAACTATTATTGATCATAATTTTAATGAGGGTGAAATAATTCCCATGTGTTAACTTGTGATATCATGGTGATTTTATCCATCATTGGGTGGTCATGAATGCTCCTTGATCCTTGTGGGAGAAATAATTGGTTTAGGTGTTAGGTCCACTCGGGATGGTTCATTAATTTTTTTAATCATAGTACCCTATTTTAATTTGCGGGTAAATTTAGAAATGATCTAGGACCATTATACTTAGTGTGGTGGGTGAAACATAGTTCTTTCATAACTCTTAAATATGTTAGGCAATGAGTTGGAATGGCCGGTTGGGAGTTTTATCATGAGTTTTGGATTTAGGATGGTTTATTTTTTATATGTTTTGATGCAGTTTTCTATTACTGTATTCTATGGGAAAACTATAAGGGATATCATGAGAAATTACAAGTTTCATATTAAATGTAGGAAAACTATAGGAAAATGGGTAAGGGACATGGTCTATACAATTGTACACACATTTTGTGGTATATTCATAATAACTTAAAGTGACACTCAAATGGTTGGCATGAGGTATGAAAAATCATGCAACCAAACCATGAAAAGTTTATAAAGTTATAATTATTTATATTTACCTCTTTTTATGATTTTATCCCATATTATAATTTATGATACTTGTTTTTGAATATTAAATTGTATCTTTTTCTTTATTAATTCTTTCATAGTTAAATTTTGAAGCTCTATTTTATGATTTAGAATTTAATATTGTTTTGAAAACCATGTTTTTTATTTAGAGATGATTTTATGGGATTTTTTGACTATATAAAAAATTATTTATGTGGATTAAATAATTTTGTGTTATAATGGTTTTTCATGGAAATAATTTCATGTTGTTAAGGTTGGTGAAATTCATAAAAGTGTTTTAGAATTGATTCAATTTCCAAAGGATGAGAATCTTTATGAAAAAGTGAATGATTTTTGTGCATGTGGTTAAAAGGGGATGTTGGTTTCTAAAAAGTGGATTCCCTATATAGTTTTTTATTGTAAAATGTTTTAATGTTTTTAATTTCAAACTTGAAAGGTATTTAATTTATAAACCATTTTGGAGTTTTGAAAAGGGATGAAATTCATAAATGGAACTTTTATAATAGGTTTATATAGGGTGCTAGTGTTGTAGATTCTGGTCATTTTTTATTTCACATCCACTATTTTGGGGTTTATATGTTTTGAAAATATGTAATGATTGAATGATGTTTTTGAGTGTGACCCAAATAAATTATTCATTTAGTGAATAAGGTAATCTCTTGGGTTGTCATTCTTGTGATCGTATAATTGTCTTCCTAGTATATGACTCTAACCAGAATATTGATTTAGTTGTAGGGTATTATTCTTCTCATCATGCGGATCATACATGAGATTTTAAAATTGAAATCCTCCAGTTTTTCAAGGTGTCCAAGGACCCCAAAATATTAAATATTGGCTAGATTGGGTTGAATAGATCTTTGAATATCTAGGAACTATGGAATATTTGAGGGTGAGGTAGAACACTATTTTGTTTTAATGATTGTGTTTAGATCAGAGGAATCATGATATCTATGTGTTATCATTTAAAAATTTGTCTAATAGATATTTAGAGGATATATTTATTCAATGTATTTATCCTGAAGTTGCGAGAATATCAAAGGAGATGTAATTATTGAGTATCCATTTTGGATATCAGTCAGTGAAAGACTGTGTTAATCATTTTACTAGACTGGATACATTATCTCTTGAGTTGGACATTCATGATTAAAAAAAGGATTGGTTATATTCTATAAGACTTTTTATAGATCTCATATCGGTACCATTTTAGTCCGGATGGAATACCTTTGTGGATCTTATGTATAAGGTCTTCATCATTGAGACTTTTTCAGCTGGGAAACCTATGAAAAGGGCTTCTTTGACCTCTTTTGGGGTATGTAATTTTTATCTAACTGGAAAGACGCGTACGCTAGTGGTGTGATACTAGTGTGGGATGTCAAATAAAATTTCAACCTACTATCTAGTAGATATAAATACCTATCATCAATTTGGATTCCCAAGGAATATAAATTGGATTTTTGTAACACCCCAAGCTTCCACGGTACGCTTCTCTTTGAATAATAGAGCAGTGTGTGTTGTACGCAACCATGAGTTCTAACACACCGCGACCAATCAAAGTAGACGTTATGAATAGTAATACCCACGTTTTGAAATTATATAAATTTTATATTTCAAAAAGTACTTCTTTTGTATTCGGAATATCGAAATTATCCTATGTTGAATTTTTTGTAATTTTCTGAGAACTTCCAATTTTCTATGAATAGAAAAAAATTCTTAAAAACTACTCTTTTAATATAAATAATTTTTAGTGATAAATTATACAATTTAGTGGTTTTAATGTGTAATTATAATATATTTTTACCATTTTTTCCAATGGTGGTCATTAGAATTAATTTCACATTGAAATTGGACACAAACAATTTTCAATATTTTGATTGATATTATTTCTTAAAAACATGCTATTTGTTGTGACATCGGGAATTAATTATTAAATTAATTAATTCAACATATATGTTTTTTATTTTTTAAAATAGACATAATTTTTGAATTTGTAAAATCAAATATAGTTTTGAGTGAATTTTTGGTATTTTTTTGAAAAACTTCAATTTTTGATGAATAGTGAAACCACTAAGTGGTAGTTTAAAAACTAATTTTTTGTGTAAAATAAAAATTACCACTTATGTGTAATTAATTTAAAAAATCCGACATACATGGTTGTCATCAGGGAGTAAAATTTGGTTCAATGAGATTAAAATAATTTTTGGTGAATATGAACATTTAAGTTTTTTTAATCTCGATTAAATGTAATTAGTTTCATTTAAGTTAAAGATAATGTTATAATAATATAAAATGACCTTTACACTTGTACTACCCCTATTGGATTTTTCATGGCCAACCGAGAAAATCCATGGGTCAACTTGGGGACCCCATGGAGCCACTTTGGTACGAAAATGACATTTAAAACATTTTATTTAATGTTAAAATAAAAATGTCACAAACATGATTTGTTTTAATAAAACAATTTTTAAATGGGGTTATACAAGTCATATATTTGACTATAAAAATTAATTAAAAATCTAAAAATATTTCCTACATCATGATATATATTTTTAATAATTTTTAGACATTATATAAATTAAATTATTTATGACACACCATGATGATGAAGCGATTAACTCATTATTTAAGGATTTAAATTAAATGAAAAGATAATGTAATATCTAAGACGTGAACATGTAAACAACCTATTGGATAGTTGGATTTCTAACACTTATCACCTTATCCTCTAAATAATAAATTTTGGTACCTTTTATATACGAAAAAAATTTTATAATAAAGTAACCTTTTATAACTTTCCAAGAGTGCCCCTCCTCTCCTCTTATAAAAGGACCCCACCTCTACCACCTTACCCACACCTCTGAAGCATTTATCTCGGCCAAAACCTGCCCATTTTGTATCTACACATCCAACTCTTACTTTTAGAAGCCACACATTGGGCATAAGTCTTCCCAAGTATGCCTTTGAGCTCAAATCAAATAAGAGTTACCCGTTTTAAATGTAGTGTTTTCTCTTGTGTTCTTATGTTTTATTTTTCTTCTCCAACCCCCTAAACTCTTTTTATTAATTAATTTTGTAAAAAACGTATCTTCAATATACTAGGATGTTTTTATAAGATGGATTCGAGATACACTTGCACACACCTAGATCTAATGGTTAAAGAACATACTGTTTCTGTGGATGGAGAGTTTATGCCTCACAAAACGATGATTGTTCAACACTCATATAACACATTAAAAGGTTACCATTAGGATGTAAATATATTTATATATGATATATAATATTTTTATGTTTTACTTATGGTTCTTTATTTTTCATTTATGGAATACCTTTATGGTTTCCATTATGGGTAAACGTGATATCTTCATTTTAGGAAGTGCGGACTACCACACCCTCAAATTGATTTGAATTGTTAATGCCATATGTGGGATTTATAAAGGATGGAATAAATAATATTATATATGATATTGTACTGGAATTATAATGCAGATTTATATCATTATGATTTCATTCCATTAAATATGAATTATAAATGAAAGTAGTGTTCATGAGTACGTACGACTTACCGTCTCCATGAACGGTTCATTTCATTTCTTATCTCTAAATGTTACATAATATTATGAATGAATGTATATACTGGATATATATGATCTATATGATATCTAAATCAGGAATATAATGCTGGATATAATGGATATTTCACCACATGAACAAATTGTAATTATAAGAAGTTTATTTTTGACTCAAGTACCAAAGATCGACAAAATGACCGTTATTAACATAAATAATTACATAATGTTCATAACATGGTAATAAGTGATATTAAAAGGTATAATGAACAAGAAAAAGGTTCATAAGAAAATATAAATTCACTCTAGTTTATTATTCAGGAGGTTAAATAATGGTCGAGTCAAGTCGGACATGAGGTAAGGGAACTTCTTAACCCAATTTATATTCTTTGGGTTAATCTCCTTCTTTCAAATTATGTCATGATATTATTATGTCCTATATTGTAGTTGTAATTTCTTTATGTCCACTTATAGTGAATACACATCATAGATTTTTTTAAAAAAAAAATGATATTTGTAAGTGACTTCATCTCAATCTCCTTTCATTGAGGCATATTTTGTTTTATACACAAATTTCTTTTATACATTGTAAAAACCCCTTTGAATTTTATTTTCATTCAAGTGGAATCTTTTTAATACGAAGCATTTTAATAAATGTCAAAAGGTAATGTTTTTTTGTCGTATATATGGGGCGACAACGACTTCTCCACCGTTGTGACCATTATTTGATTTTCGGCTTCCTCTACAAGCCATATTTTTTTAAATGAAAAATAATTACAAAGTTTTAATTTTCTTATATTTTGGTATTGAAAATGGTTTTTGAATGTTTATTTATAATAATGTGTTGTATTGATATCTTGTGATTGAAATGTGGAAATTTTATGTTTCCTTCATGCATGTTTTATGTGATGTGATTAGGTTATGGATTATGATATATTTAAACCTGTTCATATGAGGAATGAATTTGACTTAATAAGTGATGGGTGGAGCCCACTATAGCTCCTCGATGCATCGGTAGGTCTCATGAGACAAACTAGTGTTTTGGAATGAGGCCTTGACAAGATATTATTTGTAGTCTTGGTAGGATGCCTTGGCTACGTGGTTATGATAGTCTGACATTATTAATTCCATCATTATGAATGTGGTTATTGATATTGCATGTGATTATTCGACTAGTAGAATATCCATGTGAATAAGTAAATGAAATTATCTCATTTTACTTTTTCCATATTATCCTGATGTTCAAGTTTAAAAGGTTTTTGTTTTAGTTATACGTTGCCTTAAATGGTTATGTTTATCTATGAAAGCTTCCGCTATATTGTTATCCTTACTAAGCATTTGAGCTCATCCCTTTCAATTTTTCAATTTTTCCAGGATGTGAAGAAGTATTTTAGGAATGACCTACATGGATAGTCTAAAGGGGGTATGAGTGTTGAAAATGGGGACTATGTTATTGTAGTTATTTACTTTATGATGTAATTTAACATTTATGAATGTATCTATTGTTTCCAAGGCTACTAAACTAATCTGTCTTTCGAGACATGATCTTTTGTGATCATTCCAATGATACGTAATAATGCACCGACTCTGGGTAACTAGGGTCAGGGCATTGCAGTTGGTATTAGATGCAGTTTAGTACTAACCTTGGAAGCTAGATTTAGATAAACTCTGATTAGAGAACATAGCCATAAGATAGACTTTTAGGATTAGTATAGAATAACTACCTAGAATTTTGGTATTATAGAGATTTGGTATATTTTTCGAGCAATACATCCCAGTCTAGATACGAGTAGGTAGAGACGGCTCTGGAACAGATGTACCTAGGGGTAAAACCCAAAAACACAGCTTTGAGCTAGAATCGAATGGGAACTAGTGCACGGCAACGGGCCTTGCTGCACTCTTGGTTACGACACTCCTGGGGGATTTTCATAGATAATTATCATTTTCATTACAAACCATTATGAAGGGTTTATGAGTGTATACATCCTCAAAGAAAACATTTTTATGAGTATGGACTATATCCATAAAGAGTTCAATTTATGTTAACTATTTTAAAAGTATGGAATTATATATTTTGATTCATAAACTAATCTAGTTTATGCCATTGTTTAGAAATGGAGCCTAGTGGGAGGAATGGAAACTGTATCAATGCACGCACTCCATGTAGGTATTTCCCTCCTGCTCAAGATAATTATTGTGGAGCTGGAGATATAACTGGTGCTGATCAACTTATTACGATACTGGGAAAACATACTCAGGTTATGAATAATAATCTTACTCGTATGGAGAACCCGGATCCGCAACATGGAGGATCAATGTTATACCGCTTCAAGAGGAAGAAACCACCAACATTTAATGGGGGTAAAAATCCATTAATATCTGAGCAATGGATAAACTCCTTAGAGAAAATATTCCATGCCTTGGGGAGTAGCGAAAGGGAGAAAGTTGTCATGGCAGTTTACCACCTCACTGGAGATGCCGATCAATGGTGGTCGCTGATTTGAAACACAAAGGAAGATGAAGAAGTATGAAGAATAGAGTGGAGGTAGTTTAAGGAAATTTTCTTAGAAAAATACTTTCCACATGACCATCGAGTAGATATGGAATGGAAATTTCTAAGTCTGAGGCAGAAGGAGGATGAGAATGTCACAAAGTATGAGGCTAAATTTAAAAGGTTAGGGAGGCATGTTGCAGATTATATATATAACCCAAGAAGTAAGATCGATCGTTTCTTTAATGGGATAAATCCTTTTCTCCGTCGAGCATTAGTATCACAATATTTCTCAACATACGATGATATAGAATCGTTTGCTATCAAGACAGAAAAGGAATTCTCTAAATCTTATGACAATAAAGTAAAGTAAGAGAAGAAGATAACGGTGGAACAAGAGGAAGATAATGGGATAAATGGAAAGAAGTATTTTCCATTATGCGATAATTGTGGGAAGAATCACCCTGTTACATGCCTAAAAGGAATGGGAGTTTGTTATAAATGTGGAGAAAAAGGTCACCAGGCACGTGATTGCAAGGAAAAAAAAGAGGCTATCAATGTTGAATGCTACTATTGTAGGGAAATGGGGAATTATGCAAATGAATGTCCTAAGCATCCGGGAGACATACCTCATAAAAGGCCAAAGGATCAAGGAAAATATTATTTTGTTACTACAGTTGAAGTGGAATAATTAATGTATTGGTGCTTTTGGACTCTAGGATTATATTCTGGTTATAAGAATAATGTGATATATATAAGGATTGTACTGCAGTACTTTTTGATTTCATTAAGGTTTTAATATGAATAAGGTAATCATATTTTTAATATGTGGAAATAAAAGAAACATTAATTTTTTTGGGGAATCTTATGTTACAATTGATTTTTGAATTTAGAGACCTTTTAGATAAAGTCTGGGTAGAGGTATTTTGGATAACTATAATGGTTGGAATGGATTACGTTGAACTTTGGATAGTATTGTTTAAGGTTAAAACATTTTTTAATATTTCTTTTGGAATATTATAATACTATACTTTTAGGAAAAGTACAACCTATAGGTCGGGGGATAACCCGTTGCGTCGGACAAAGCTGTAGGAATCGAACCCACAACCATAGTCCGACATGCCTTTATTACCTACCAGTAGCATACAGGAAGTCCCTGGTTAATAAAAAAATGTTTTCCTAATCTAAATGGTATGTGTTAATATTTGGAACCTTATACAATTATGATAAATAGAATATTTTTTAGTTCTATTACCTTTTAGAGTGAATGATGGGTTTTTGGTAAAAATTTATTAAAGAGTGAAAGTCTACATGACAAGTATGTATATTCCCTTACATTCTTAGCAATTCTCCTAAATAAATTTCTCAACTTTATAAAAGGAAACTTAAAACAAAAACGTTGCTGGTTAACTTTTACAACTGGGGATTAAATGATTATTTAACCAATCATAGGTTTGTGATTTCCTTGTGGTTAACTTTCTCCTAATATTGTTTTCTACAACTCTCCATCAGACCTTGATTGTTTGTTTTTCTTCCATATCCATATTTTCATAGAATCCTAGTATGGGCTATCTCAGGTGACCTTTGTACTTATCTTTCTTTCTTTTAAAGTTATATTTTTATTAACCTTATTTCCGATGTGGGTTTTCCATATAGGTATTTCATATTTTCAACCTTTTATTTTCAAAGAAAAATTTCAAATTGCGAGGACGCAATTTCTTGATGGAGGGTAGAATGTAACACCCCAATCTTCCATGGTACACTTCTCTTTGAATAAGAGAGCAGCGTGTGTTGTATTCAACCTTGAATTTTAACACACAACAACCAATCAAAGTAGTAATTATGAATAGTAATAACCACTTTTTGAAATTATATAAATTATATATTCAAAATGGACTTAATTTTTGTATTCAGAATATCTAAATTATCCTATGATGATTTTTTTTTAATTTTTGGAGAACTTACAATTTTCTATTAATAGAAAAAAATACATAAAACAATTTTTTTAATCTAAATAATTTATAGTGATAAATTATAAAATTGAGTTCTTATAATGTGTAATTATAATATATTTTTACCATTTTATCAAATGGTGATCATTAGAATTAATTTCACTTTGAAATTGGACATAAACAATTGTCAATATTTTGATTGATATCCTTTCTTAAAAACACGCTATTTGTTGTGACAGCGGGAATTAATTATTAAATTAATTAATTAAACATATATGTTTCTAATTTTTTAAAATATAAATCATTTTTGAATTTGGAATATCGAATATAGCTTAGAGTGAATTTTTGGTATTTTTCTGAAAAACTTCAATTTTTGATGAATAGTGAAACCACTAAGTGGTAGTTTAAAAACTAATTTTTCATGTAAATGAAACATTACCACTTTTTTGAAATGAATTTAAAAAATCCGACATACATGGTTATCATTAGGTAGTAAAATGTGGTTCAATGGGATTAAAAGAATTTTTGGTGAATAGTGACTTTTAAGTTTTATTAATCGCGATTAAAGATAATTAGTGTAATTTAAGGTAAAGATAATGTTATAATAATATGAAATGACGTTTACACTTTTCTTACCCATATTTGATGATTTATCGCCGACCAGGAAAATCCATTGGTAAACATGGGGACCCCATGGAGCCACTTTGGTAAGAAAATGGCATTAAAAACTTTTTATTTAATGTTAAAATAAAAATGCCACAAACATGAGTTGTTTTACTAAAAAAAAATTAAATGCGGTTATAAAAGTCATTTTTTTTACTATAAATATTCATTAGAAGATAAAAATATTTCCTACATCATGATACTTTTTTTTATAATTTTTAGACATTAAATAAATTAAATTATTTATGACACCATGATGATGCAGTGATTACCTCGTTATTTAATGATTTAAATAAAATGAAACGATAATGTAAAATCTAAGACCTAAACATGTCAAAAACAACTTGTATGGGTGGATTTTGAACTCTTATCACATTATCCTCAAAATATATAATTTTGGGACCTTTTAAATCTGAAAAGCATTTTATAATAAAGTAACCTTTTATAACTTTCCAAGAGTACCCCTCCTCTCCTCTTAAAAAAGGCCCCCACCTCTACCACCTTACCCACACCTCTCAAGACTTTGTATCGGCCAAAACCTTCCCAGATTGTCTCTCCACATCACACTATTACTCCTAGAGGCCTCACTTTGTGCAAAATTCTTCCCATGGAAGCCTTTGATCTCAAATCAAAAAGAGTTACCTGTTTTAAAGGTAGTGTTTTCTCTTGTGTTCTTATGTTTATTTTGATTATCCAACCCCCTAAACTCTTTTTATTCATTTATTTTGTAACAACACTGGTATCTTCAATATACTAGGATGTTTTTATAAGATGGATTTGAACTACACATACACACAACTACATCTAATTTTTAAAGAACATACTGTTTCGGTGGATGGCGAATTTCTGCCTCACGAAATGATGATTGTTCAACACTCATATAACACCTTCGAAGGTGGAAATTAAGATGTAACTATATTTATAGATGATATATAATATGTTTATGTTTTACTTAAGCTTCTGTATTTTTCATTTATGGCATACCTTTATGGTTTCCATTATGGGTAAACACGATATCTTCATTTTAGGAAGTGCGGACTACCGCCCCCTCAAAGTGATTTGAATCGTTAATGCCATATGTGGGATGTATAAAGGAAGGATTAAATGATATTATATATGATATTATACTGGAATTATAATATACTTTTATATTATTATGATTTCAATCCATTAAATATAAATAGAAATGAAAGTAGTGTTCATGCGTATATACGGATTACCGTCTCCATGAACGGTGCATTTAATTTCTTACCTCTAAATGTTACGTAATATTATGAATGAATGTATATACTAGATATATATGATATATATGATATCTAAATCATGAATATAATGCTGGATATAATGGATATTTCACCACATGAACAACTTGTAATTATAAGGAGTATATTTTTGACTCAAGTACCAAAGATCGACAAAATGACCATTATTAAATTACATAATTACATATTGTTCATAACATGGTAATACGTGATATTAAAAATAATAAGGAACATAAAAAAGGTTCTTAAGAAAATAAAAATTCACTATAGTTTGTTATTCAGGAGGTTAATGAATGGTCGAGTCACGTCAGACACGAGGTAAGGGAACTTCTTAACCCAATTTCTATTCTTTGGGTTAATCTCCTACTTTCAATTATGTCTTGATATTATTATGTACTATCTTGTAGTTTTATTTTCTTTATGTCCACTTATTGTGAATACACGTAATAGATTTATTTTATTTCAAAAAAAATGATCTTTCTAAGTGACTTCCTCTCAATCTCCTTTCATTGAAGGGGATATGAGTGTGAAAAATGTAGACTATGTTATTGTAGTTTTTCACTTTATGATGTAATTTAACATTTATGAATGTATATAGTATTTCCAAGGATACTAAACTAATCGGACTTTCAAGACATGATCTTTTGTGATCATGCCAATGTTATGTAATAATTCACCGACTCTGGGTAACTAGGGTCGGGGCGTTACAATATTAATGATTAATAGAAATCATAACAACAATAATTCATAAACCCATTTTTGTTTCGTGAAGTGGTTTGCGGTGTTGCATTAATGGGAGAGTCAGAAGATTTTTTTGGTTTTGGGAGTGAAATATATTTTATAAAATTTTTATTGGAAATTATTTTATCACTTTTATATACCACATATCTTAAATTCTAATTTATTAATGAGAGGTAGGCTCATATTCTTGTCTTTCGAGATGTTCAAGACATTTCATATTCATGCCTCATTGTGTTTCTTTCTTGTATATATTTTTCATGAATTATATGTGAATAAATTGAATGTATGATTGTGTAATGGGGTTAATCCTTTATTTTATTATAGAATCATGGGAGTTAATGAGTAGATGTTTTCTTTTTATAACACTGATAGTGTGATTTCCCCGAGTTTATCCCGGAGTTACCCATTATGTAGTTTCATTACTGGATTTTAGAACAATTTAATTCCATGTTGAGATATTTTTATTGTTGGAGTATTTCTACTATTTTTTGGATTTCATTTCCTTGATGATATTTGCCATGATCTTGTTTCATCCCCTAGTGAGTAGTGGAGGATTATTTTTTTGGTGATGATCAATTTTTTGTTTGACCATTAGGTTTTTCACTAATTTAGATTAATTATAAAATTTTGAGTGACATAAGTATGATCTCCATGTGTTTTATTTATTCATGGGAGTTTTATTTTGGATGATTTTAGTTGGGCGCTACAATTTTGTGTAGCACTTATAACCTTATATGTTCTTAAGTTATTTGTGTTTTTTATCCATTGGTCTGGTTTGATATTTGGAAAGAACTTGTGGGTTTTGGTATGTGATGTTTTTCGAGTGATATAATTCATGTTATACCTTTTGATTGGCTATCCCAACATCTTATTTTTTGAAGAATCTAATTTTAGGAGTTATATTATTTCAGTGGATTGTGAATATTTGGTTGTTTTCTGATGGTTTTTCTAAATAAGTGGGTTTGTTGAAGTATCTTATTCTTAGTATTACGTTTAGGAAGTTATCCCCATGGTTGTGTCCTTTCTCTTAGTGAGTTTTCCTTGTCCCTTTACAAGAATTAATTTATTTTATGAATTTATAGAAGTCCACTTTATGGGGTTAGAAAGTGGCAATGTGGGGAGAATTTTGAAACCCCATAATTTCACTTTCTTTATGTTTTTATGAGGGTAATTTCTCCGTTGGGTTTGGGGTGTATTGAGGTTGAAATTTTAATGTTTTTAGAACTCTTCTATGGTTTCACGGTTAAATTCATGGGTTGATAAACAATGCAGTGGATGCCATGTGACCTGGGCAGTTTTAGGATAGTGGTGGTCACACTATCTGTTAATGGTTTGGTAAACTTTGTTATACAACTGTTAAATATTCTCATGCATGGGATTTGTTTCATTTTTAGGTTTTTTAGGGATCTACCAATATCTCCCCCATTTCGAAATTCTAATCTATAGTGCCTCTCCCATAATTTTTTAGCTCCTATAAGCTCCTTTGTGGTAGGAATATAGTGATTTGTATGTGGCATCTTCCATAGATCTAATGGCATGTGATCCTATTTATTTCATCCTAGGTTTTATTTCAATTTTCTACTCTCATATATCCCTATTGTCCATAATGGGTTGATCTTTTTGGTTAGGGTTATTTTAAAATTAGTCCTTTTGGTTTCTAAAGGAAATGATCCATCATATGAGGCCTATTCTAGTGGTTTCATCATGGGTGACATGATTCCCCCACTTATGGTAGGTTATTCCATTCAATTTTTTTTATTAATGAGTTCCTTGGTTTCATGGTATTTAAATGTGTTTTTAACTAATGTAATGGTGCATATAATAACTAATTTTGTTCTATAAAGATTCTCTATACTTTTTTGGTTTTTTCAATTGAAAAAGTGGGTGAAATGTTTAGTTTAATGGAATTTTGATTTCGAATGGTGTTTAATTTATTCTAGGTGTTTGATAAAATTAAATTGATGGTTTTATAAAAGAAAAATTTTTGGTTGATGGTAATTAGGGAAAAATGTGGATTTATGAATTAGGGTGTGCATAATTTATGGGATTTCATTGCTTTTAAATGGTCTGTGTATCCTATTTATTTAGTTATTTTAGATTAATTATTTTTTTGATTGGTCATATTGATGATTCAATATGGGTTATGTGTTTTCTATAATTTAACTTGATTGTATATATTTTTAAAGAGGAATTTTAAATTGATACAATGATTTTTCGTTTGTGTTATTTGTGATTTACCATTAAACTATTTTTCAGTTTCAAATGTGTTTTAAATGTGTATTTATATAGTATATCAATTATATATATAAATTGAAGGACTAGTTATCAAATTGTGTGATTTAATTTGGTTGATTGATTGTTCAGACCCTTATTTATCTCTATTATTATACTTTATTAATTCATCTGTGCAAGTATTGTAGTCATATAAATTATGAGTCATGGTTTTCCAGGTTTTATGGGGTCTCATTATTTAATGGTTGTGTTGGTGTTGGAAATTATTTTATTATATAGTTTTATTATCGTTGGGTTATGTGATTTTAATATGTTTGAATTTGGTTAGATTTTAGTCCACCATTATTATATTTTACATGAGGAAAACTAGGATACTGTGTGGGGAGTTATAGAACATTGCCTATTATAATTGAGATTTTTACATTGTATAATATCCCCTTGTTGAATATTATTATTTATCTAGGGGTTGTCACTAATGAGACTAGTTAACAGTGGTTCATGGGACAATTTATGTGATTATAAATATATCAGGCATTGGTTATACTTATTAATATCTAGTACTTGATCTAATAGTTCCTAGGTTGTTGTTTCATGCCATGTATTATATGTTTTTCCATTTTATTATGTATTGTTATGTGAGTTTCCAATATCATGTTTTGAGCCTACAATGATGAATTGTTTATTTATGATTGAGAATCAATACTTTTGTAAGTCTTTCTCTGTGTTATTTTTGTCAGTTTTATGAGTCATCGTTAAATTTTATTATGTTTTACCTTTATTATACGCCCATTTAGCGTGTTCTTGAGTGATGAGTTTTAAAAAGGAAAAATATAGGTTTGTCTAAAATGAAATTATTTTGAAATTTTGCTTTTAGTTTTAGAAAGGACATAGTTGTTTTTTGAAATGAAAATCTAGTGGAAATTCCCACTTGGGGAGTTTTTTATAAATTGTGTGTTTGGAGAAGTCATATAAGGTACACTATGTTAATTTCTATTTTTATTAATTAAATTAAAACCTATTTTTATTTTACATTAAAACTAGTGGACTTGGATTTTTTATATTAAAAGAATGTAATAGACTCGTGGTGGTATCCCACTGGCCTTTTTCATAATCCATATTTACTCACATTAGTGGGTATGTAGCCGTCATTTATATATAGGCTTCTGATTAGGATATACTTTTTAGCTTGTTACCACTCTCTGTTTTTAAATGGGTGATCTTTGGGTTATGATGGTGACTTGAGAGCCATATGGAGATAGTGGAGTTTATCTTCCTAGTTTGTTATACTATCTTTTTTGTTCATGTGGTGTATCAGCTTCTTTGAACTCATTATTTTTGAGATATGTTTTCTATTTATGGATTTTAATGGTTTTTAATTAATATTATTTATTTTATATGATAAAAATGTTTTTATTATTTTTTGTGTTGTTATTATTTAATATGTAATGTTTGGATGGAATTTATTTTTATATTTTCTTATTTATTTTTGTATGGTTGTCTAATGTAAGTGTACCTCGTCAAGATTTCAAGGTTGGAAACCTTGTTGATATTGGTATTAATGAGGGAGATATTTTTCCCACATTTTTACTTGTGATACCTAAATTATAATTTTCAACATTGAGTGATTGGGAAAATGACTTGGTCCTTGTGAAAGAATGACTTGTGTGATGTGTTAGGTAAACTTTTCTAGGTTTATTAATATACCTTTGGAAATTATCCTTATGTTCACCCTTACAGGAAAATTTATAATGGAATCACAGAACAAGATTATACTCATATCTCTTAGGAGTGACCTCCCATGAGTAAACATTTTTACATAACCCAATGCATTGGAGTGATATATTTGGTTTATCCATTGTTAGATTTATTTCAGTCTCACTCTTAATTCATATAAATTTTAAAATAACCATAGAATGAATAAAAAAATATTTTTCAATTTAATCACAATACACATTTCAATTATAATTTAATTCCATAAGAAATAACCCTTCCATTTATCTCATAGAGATGAGAAAAAGTTTCCATTTCCTTTATTTTCTTAATAAATAAAAAAAATCCTAATATATTGAGAGATATTTTTACAAAAAAATAACCATGTAAAATTTTATAATAATATCTATAATGAATAAAAGATATGAGGGTGGTAAAAATCATTCATTCCATGTATGTTAAAGAATTTTTTTTTCACTTTTCTAAAAATCATCCAAATAACCAGTATATTTATTTTTTAAAATATTACATTTTAAACCACTAAAAATAATGTCCAAAGTAGTGAAAATTAATTTTAACAATATTTTTTCATAAAGAAGAACTTTCATAGAAATTTTTTAAGAAAAAGGATATATAGGAAAATGATTTGAAAGGAATACTTCAAAATAAGATTTTAATGTTAAACACATTACCTTAAGTCCCATATAGATTAATACATTCTCTAACAACTTATTATTAATATTATATTAGATTTATACTTACTTAATAACTTTCTAATGTTCATTTAACTATTATGATTCAATTTATTTTATTTTTTACCATGACTTATTTAGCTACCTAAATGGTCATGTTTATATTGGACGTTTTCGGGTAGTTTGGTTTATAATCACAAAAAATCATCTGTGCATTAACCATTGTCAATGGAGTTATGGATCCATTACATATAGAATACTAAACATGTTATAATTATAATGATATGATATTTCACTATATATTCTACTTAAATAAATAATATATTAATAGTGTGTTTCAGACACTACAGCTATGTAAAATGAAAAACCTTTTAAATTTTGGAGTATTAAATATAGACATTTAAATGCTAGATATTGAATTAGAATATATGAATTATAGAAGTCAAATTATGAATCATGGGTTTATTGAAATTAAATTATACTTTTAATACTAATTAAATTCAATTAGTATAACTAAAACAACAAAGAGAATAAATGTATTCTTAAAAATATATTCTATTCTAAAATTGGTGTTTAATTTCAAGAAACAAAGTATATTGTGAATAAATAAATATAAAATATACTAATAATATGAATAATATACTAATAATACATTAATTATTATTTTATATTAAATAATAATAATTGATAATTAACATGCTAGTTTTTTCAAATATGAATAGTTTTCCACTATATTTTAAGATTTTATTTAAATATTGAACACTAATATTTTAGTTTTTTTAAATAAAAAATTATATTTTCTGAATAATATTATAATCACATGAATAATTTTTATATTTTTTCAAAAAAAATTAATTTTTAGGTGAATAGTGTAAAATACCATTTTTGGAAAAACCATGTGTTGTGCGTACTACCGTCACCATGATACTTCATGTTGTTTTTTCCTTCACCACCTTATATGGATGGTATTAGTAGGGAAGTTAATATATAATTATGATATTTATAAAAAATTATATATTCTTAAATGTTAAACTATATTACACAGCTTCTATGTCCTATAGAAAATAAAATCATCATCCATGAATATGTGTGGACTACAACCTCTATTGAAGAATTTATTTCCATTTTTCATTGCAAAAAAACCTTCAAAGGCATGTAATGAAATTGGTTTCATAGGTTAAATATTAGTTATATAATATTAATAAGTTTTTGGAAATATAAATTTAATATCAACTTAACGATATCAATGATCAACAATCATTATGAAATTAATCATCTTAAATAAGAAAACTAAAATGAAAAAAATTTATTCATACATGGAAATTATTTAGTACATAGCATGTATTTTCCTAATTATTTATATTATTGTTATATAAAACTAATTAAAACAAATTAATATAATTCTTCAAATATTTTAATGAAATTTTAATTTTTCCACCTAATAATCATCCATTGATCTAGGTATGTCCATGTTTGGGTTGGTTTAACTGACTACTTGAACAATTCTATGAATTTATATCACAGATGACTATGAAAAATTATTTAATTTTATAAAATTATATAAATATGTAAATAATTATTTTTTAAGTCTCTAATTTTTTTAACTCAATAATTAAGAAAACACCGTTAATAGGTTAAACTTCCTCGAAACAAGTTTATTGCAAATTTCGTCTTCTAAGAGAAATACTGAATCACTTAGGGATTTAAATATAAACTTTATATGCCATTCATATTAAACTATTCTAGTAACTATAATGAACTTTTAATGATGAAATTTTTTATAAAAAAAATAGAAAAAATAATATTACCAAAATAGTTCAAAATTATCAAGATTAACCACACCCAATATAAAAAAAATCATCAAATAACTATTAATAATGTAGAGAACAATTATAAATGATGTTTGAAATAGGTTATGTCTATGAAAGAGGAACATAAATAGGTAATTATGCAATTTATTTTTATAATAATGTATCTTAAAGTGTATTTTTCTAAGAGAGGAATCTATGTTAGGGTTTTCCATATAAAATTCCTCTCTTTGAGAAATATTATTTTTATTGAACATAAATTAGTTTATGTGTTGTATATATTAACTAATTGGAAAGTTATATCATGAAATTCCCGCTATTCGTGATAATTTATTTTTAATTTTAAAATTTATCTCCTTCTAGGGTTCTGATTTGAATGTCACTCAAGATGTAAGGTTTCTTTTTCAAACCTCATTTTTAAATAGAGACCTCTCAAATATGATATCCAATATGGGTAATTTTAATAAACATTCAATAAAATATCATAAATACTATATTCTCCTCTTTTTAGAATTAGTTATATTTTTATTTTATTTACCTTGTTTTATACTATAATTTTTATTATCTTTTAATGTAATGTGGTTTTCAACAAAAGTATTTTATGAATGTAATTCATTTTATGCTAAAGTCTTTATTTTTTTGGGAAATCTTTGAATTTATTTTGAAAACATAAATAGTTCATTTTCAACTACCATGATCTTCATTCAAAAACAATTCAAAGGAAAGTTGTTATTTTTTCCACATGGGACATTTTTGATAAAAGTAATATATTTTTATGTTTTAATGTGAATTAATGTTTCATTTATCATTGTAATTTTATATGAAAAATCATATATATGTTCTCATATTTTCTGAATGAAATTATTTGCCTCAGTGTTTTATAAAATATTTCTTTTAAAATTCATTCAAAATATCAAGGTTATTTATTATTTCCAGAGTGATCATATTTCTAAAACTCTTAAAAATTATTTTCAACTATGTAAAAATACCTGTATATGTATTATCATTTGTAATTGATATTCATAAAATGATACCAACCAAATTCTTTCTCTAAATAACATATGTATTGATCTCCTCTATCTAAGGAAATATCCATCACTTATATTGTCTCGCTTAATCATTATTATTGTATAGCCATAACATTTCTTCCAATGAATTTCCTCGATGAATACCCTATTTTTGATCCCCTTAAGTGAAGGGTGTTCACCTATATACTATCAATTTATTTATTAGTTTGAATTAATATCTTAACCGTATTCCTTATATCTATTAGTTTTAAATACCATACTCTTTATTATCTTGATTGATTGGAATTAACCTAAAAAGTTACCTGATTTGTTTAATGAAACCCATTTTATTTCCATGGGTAATTTATTATAATATGGATGATTTTATTTTAAGTGGAATTAATATGTATGGATGATGATAGGAGTGATCCTATATCACTAAAAAATTAATTATTTCATTTTTGTGTCTCATGAGATCACAAATTAGAGATGAGATGGTTTATCACAAGCCCATAGCATACATGATGGGATTTTACCCAATCCAATGAGGTACAAGGGAGGAATTTTCCCAATCCAAATAGTTACATGGGAGGATTTATCCTGATCACAAAGGGTACACAGGGTGATTGATCCCTGGACAAAGTGATACAAGGGAGGATTTATTACATTCCAAATGGGTACATGGGAGGATTTATCCCAAGGGTAGCGTACTCAGGAGGATTATCCCTAGCCCGTGAAGGTATATAGGTAGTTAGTAAAATCCTATGATTTGATTAATTTATTAGTGGGTACCGTTAACATATGGTTTCTATTATTTTGTTTGTTCTATATTAAAAATATGTTTCATAGTTTAATTAGTATTATCATGATGATGTTATAATCTCATTGATGGTGTTTATTGACTCTGTATTTTGATTCACGTCTAATTTTATGTCATGATTTATGCCATGATTTTGACCAAATAGTTTTTGGGTACTATTTTCCTATATATATTGATTATACCCACATTCTAATATTATTATCACTTATGATTTTTTATTTTTATCACATATGTTTACCCTTAATATACATCCAAGCTCACCCATTATTATATTTCAATTTCCCTAGGTTATAATGATAAGAAAATTATGAAATGTATAGAAGAATATCTTATTTGAAATTTTTTTAGAGAAGTTAAGGACTTATTATGGATTAATAAGTTTTTTATATATTGGAGAAAATTTCAATAGGATGAAAAATATAGGAGTTTTTTAAGTTAATTTATTATCTTAATTATAAAAAAATATAAACCTAAAATGTCCTAGAAATATTTTAAAATGAAATATTTTAATTAATACTTGTAATTACAAAATCATTAGGTCTATGATATCATTATAATTATAAAATTTATAAATTAAATACAACTTTAATACCAACTATGTCAGGTGTTCATAAAAAATGAACCACATTTCTTCATGAAGATGGTAGTCCATACAAATTCAAGAATACTGTTTTCTTGTTTTTAACAGGTGGAAATGAAATAAAGTATATAATATTTTCATTTATAGAATAATAAATATGTTACAAAGGTCATATTTATTCTATATTAATATCTTATTACCATTTTCGTATGGTGTATATGAAAAATGAATCACATCCCTTAATGGAAGTGGTCTACCACACGTATGCAGGAGCAACATTACCAATTTAAAGTAGGAAAAATGTGTAAGAAGGTAAGTATGATATTTTCATTATAAAATCATAATAATATCATAAACATATATTAGATATAGTAATTATATTTTTATAGATATCATCGTGAATTGGTTATGGAAAAACATAATAATTCCTGGAGGTGTTAGTTCAAATGTATGCATGAAGGATGTTTTTATTTAGTAAAGGCTGGAAAAGAGATAAAAAAGAGTTATTCCTTCAACATAATAACTTTTCATCATATAAATCCCTTTGGATTTCACCTTAATCATACTTGTATTGTTATTTTGAGAAAACAAACAAATTTAGGATATTGGGAGGTTTATTGGGGAGATATTTGAGTAGGGATTGGATAAACAAGATTACTGAAAAGGTGTTAGGAAGAGAGGATAGAAGGTTCCCCTTTATAAGTGAGTAAAGCGAAACACTTGTAATTTTACTAAAATATTATATATTATAAATTTCTTACTAATGGAAAATGATATCAATAAATATCCAATTTTGGAGTTAAGGTGATAAGGTTAAACACACCAATATCCAATTAGAATTTAGCTAATGTTTTATGGCATTAACGATTAATTTTTATCTTAATTAACCTGATTTACCCTTTACTATGGTGACACAATTTTATCATGATTATTGATTATAACAAAAAAAAGAAATTTATATCATTAATAAATTAAAAAAATCGTAATTCAAAATATGGAATCTATTTTTTTAAAGGCGAAAATTACATTAAATATAATTACATGAAACACATTGAAGATAATTTTTAGAAATTTTATTTTTTAAGAATAAAAATGATATTATATCAAATAAAAAATATAATATGGATTATTTTATATTTATTTATATTTTTTTAAAAATGGATCTAATTTTACTTGATAACATCCAAAATAGAATGTGACTTTTTAATTAATTCCATTTAAAAAAAATTAAATTTCAGTTTTGCGAAAATCATCATTTTTACTATTCATTAAAAAATAAATCTTTTTCGAAAAGCCCAAATTTTAATCCAAATATATATTCAATATGATGATTCTAAAACAGATTTATATTTTTTTAAATAAAATTTCTAAAATCATGAAATTGAAGTTGTTAATAAAACCATGTAAAACATAGAAGAACAATTTCGTCAAATAATAATTTTTTTCGATTGAAAATATTATATAAGAACATTTATAAAAAATTGGTGATTATGAATCAATAAAAATAAAATTATTAAATAATAATATTTATTTTGTTTCTAGGATTACATGGGTTTTCCCATTACATCTAATTTTTTTATTGTTTACATGTAAATTGATTTTATATTGTACATGTAAACTATTATTATATTATAAATCAATTTCCTTATCTCTAAATTTAGAAAGATTATATTTAAAAGACCAAAATCCCAATAATATGGATAGTTTTTATAAATAAAACTTCTAAGAATGTTAGAATTAATTTTATTTGGGATTATTATATTATTGAATGGGTGAAAAACAACGATTTATTAAAACATTTATAGATTATTTGTGGTTAACATAGTTTATCCTGTCAATGTGATACTCAAAGACCATTAAATTTAACTTAGTGAAAACACTTCTACTGGAAAACACCAATCAAGGCCAAGTTTAATATAAAATGAAACAAAAATAATTTTTTTTTAATAGTACCAACATGAATTACCCATGTTGAGATAAATTGAATGAAACAAGAACAAATTTGGTTGCTTTTATATATTACACCACAATAATTCAGGTTGAAAATTTCACAGAAAAACCCATCAAGGCCTGCCTGGCTGGTGTATCGCCAAGTGTGAAAACCCCAAGCCTTCCATCAAAATGATAGGGGTTGGAGACAAGTGCTGAGATGGAATAAATGAAATGGGAGGCGTTTGCTTAAGTACCTATATGTACCAAAAAGACCATATCTTTAAAAATTTGTATAGGAATAATAAAATGATTGTTGCATCTATAGTATAAAAAATCGTTCAATAAAATATGAGGAATATATTAGTGTGGAAATTTATTCCAAAAGATTAAGGTAAAAAATACATTCCCAACCAGAAATGTTGTCCCAACCTAACAACAATTACAATAAAGTGAAACTGAGAGATCTCAGATGTTGATCTCTAAGTGTAACCTATGTATGCGGCCTATGAACCCATGTATCATTATACTCCACCTATGTCACTAATGAACTACATATCATCTTCCCATGACATTATATATGTGGTAAAATACCATACAAGGGTGAGTATATACATACCTAGTAAGACACCCTAAAAACCAAAAATGGAGAAATAGAAATATACTATAGAAGTCATATCAACCCATATCAAGATTGAAAACAAAACTTGATATATATATATATATATATTAACATAATATATCCTATAAAAGATATAAATGGTGTCTCCATCTCTATAGAATAACCCAATATGATGATTTTTCTTATAGATCCAAAGTTTCATCTTTGAATCCCAACATCTCACATGTATATCCAAGAAAGTCATGTAGAGGACCCATACCATTCTACTTATACACAACATGAGGTTTAATAATAACCTATTGAGAACTCATTCTCTAGTATGATAGGGGATTTCACATAGTAATTATATGACCCTTTCCTTGGTATGATAGTGGTACCAATCTGTAGATAGAGGACCTATGCCATGGTGTATTAGTAGGGTGCCACAAAATTTATGGAGGACCCACACAATAATACATTTGGGGTTCCACACAGTAGATTGAATGATGAATCATTCCCTAGTTCAATATAGGGGGACCACTCAATAGATTGAGTACCCAAACCACACCATTTCAAGACACAGTTAAGATAGTATAATCTCTAGTAGAGGACTTGCACCACAATATACTAGGGGATAGCACTCTACTAGCTAAAACGAGTATGTGGGAATTGCACCCTGGCGTGAAAGGGGGGTTTCTGACCCTGAAATATCTCTCTGATTACCCTACTTGATCAACATTATTAGTTATGTGTCACCTAATGAATAATCATGTTTGGAACACATCACGTTGTATCATAAAAAATACTATCAAGGATACCATTGTATTATACATGGAACACTAATCAAGATCGTCTGATCACATCCCAAAATCCATGTTATTAAGAAGATGATATTGAAGGTAGAAGTCCCTGATAAATGTACAAAACATGCATATAGGGTCACACTATATGTGACCTCTCCTAGATAGCTCGTTATGTCATCTCCTGTACATGTATTTTATTTCCATGTCGTACCACAAAACATGTATGGTTTCTACATGACCTGTCATGGACACTAGGGCCAACCCATGTGATCTTAGTCATGCCTGTGTACATCTAGTTGTGTACATCTGGTCGTTCATGTGTAAAGTTTCTCATTCTCATGTACATGTTCATTCTCATGTGCCTCGATGCTCCCATGATCATATACTCCCAGATTACATATTGGAATGCTATCATAGGGTCACATGGATTGTATGGTGTTATACTTGGAATGTGTTCTTTATCATCCCCAAAATAATATCCACCATTGTTACAGAACTATAAGCCATGTGTTCCTAAACTAAATAGAGTGTATTCAGGTTTTTTACAGAAACCCAATAAATAACTTTGTGCTTCACCACACCAAATTTACCACCTATTTCACCTTGATTTTCACTAGGTGTTCCGGATTTGGGTCCTTCCATGAAATATCAATCGTCGGTGGCTAGATTACGGCCAACAAAACCCCACATAACTCTATTTGTCACACCACACCACTATCATCACTAATCTAGATCTCAAATTCATGAAGGAATAAAAACAACTGAAAATCCTTCCAAATTAATCCAAAAATAAACCTCCCAAACATTGTTCATATTACTGCCATTAATATAGGGGTTCAATCACGCTCTAACCCACCTTAGTAAAGTCAAACAATGACACCATAGACAATGACAAAGAACATGAAGAACAGTGGGGTTAAATACACAAGAACATGATGATTCCATTGTTGGCCATGCAATATCATTCATAAATAAAAAAATAAGGGTATCCATGGGTGATAGAAAGGATTAAAAATAATAATTATTGGATCAATAATTTCCAAGAAATTTTGAAGGGCTCACACAATGATTTTCAAAATCCATAAATAAAAGTATTTAAATTAATGAATTATTGATTAAATCAAAAGGGTTAAATTTAAAAAAATATCATTACCTACCTCAATTTAAGATCAATATTTATAGAATAATTCATTCATCAATAATGAATAAGATTCACAACATTTTCTAACTCTCAATCAACCTTGATGTCATATCTATTCATCGTCTGATCCCAATCCACCAAACAAGAACACCAATTTCTTCCACTTAAATATTCTGAGGATTATGTAGCTAACCATGAAAATTTATTATTACATGGTATAAATAGAGGAATTTAGGTCATGGGAATTCAAAATAGAATAAATAAATTTAATTATATCTTTTAAATAAATTCACCACTAACGGCTTCCTCAATTGGAAATATGGTACCGACGAACCTTAGGTCATGCATATAGTAAACCCCATGTTATAGATTCAACTGTGATCTCAGATTTTTTATTTGATGTCCCAAACAATGGAGAAACTATATGAATTTAAATAATGCATTCAAGTATATTAAAATATTCTAATATGTAAATATATTAATTACATGGTCCTATGATTCCCAAACATTACTCTAACGAGGATAAATTGAGAGAGATATATATATAAATATTTTAAGGGAAAATCTATTAAAACTATAGTCTCCACATTTTCCCCTTATTCTTGTATTTTCAAATCAAAAAGAAAAAGACACAAAAATACGGGGGAACTATGTCCACATCTGAATCTCATAATCCGAGGAGCTGTCCTATAGGCCCCTATGTTGCCACATGACACGAACCAAAGGAATAGATTGACCTCATACTTTCCTCTCCTATTGATCCTCAACCACCGTTAGATACTCTTTGAAGGTGGATCCATCCTTGATGTCCTAATCACCCAGTTAATAACAAGCCTTATGTTGTGCATGATTTTATTTAATTATGACCAATGTAAGAAGTCATGAACCCAATCCAACTAAGGGTATAGGGCTAGGTGTAATGAAACCTCACCAATTCTCTATAGGATCTTGAATGGCATGATGAAGCTCTGGATTAGATTTCCACATTGAATATGTCTCCAAAATCCTTATCTTGGGGAGACTATTAGGAAAATATGGTATACATTCTTTAACTCCAAGGTCCTATGATGTTGATTTTCATAATATTTTTATCCGCTCAGGGCTATCCTCATATGTTCATAGATCACATGATCCTTCATCATCATCACCTACACCATCTTTATCCCAACTAGTGATGTCTCTCCAGTCTCATTCTAGTATAAGGGTGACCTATAGAGTCTCCCATGGAGGTATTGAAAGGTTTCATTTTGATACTATAATGATTTCTATTATTATAAGAAAACTCTTATAATGTCATGTAATCCTCCCAACTCTCGACAAAATCCATGAACAATCCCTCAACATATCCTCCAAAATAGGGATAGTCTGCTCAATATACCCATACATCAGGGGGTGAAACACTATAATCTTCTTTAATTGGGCCCAGAATTCATGATACAAGACTCTATATAGTCATTATTTAAATCAATGATACTAGTCAAAGACAATAATTGAGGGCACTCCATAATGATCAATGACCTCCCATGCATACAACTACCTGAGGCTCTCAACCAAATTCATCGTTCCGATTGAAAGGAATTGTTACAACTTCATGAATTAGTAAAAATAACCCAAATGAGATCATTTCCTCTCATTATTTACATACATCATGTCACAAAGTTCATAGAATTGTTTCCCATTTCCATTCCTAGATCTCATGATTCTATGTAAAACCTACCAAAACCTAGTGCTCTGCATTCACCTGTTAACTTGGGGGACACCGAGAGAAGAAAAAAAATTCCCCACCTCATAATAGCCTGCAAAATTTTTTTAATGGTCATTATTCACCTTTTTCACTTTGTGATATATGACGAATGTGGAAGTGTGAAACACCCTCATCACCTCCTCTCGCAATGTGACTGGAACAACCATCCATCCCTAAAAAGGATGACTTTCTCCCATCCTTTAGAGAATCCATTTGTTTAATATATTGAGGATATATTCTTATTTAGAACCTCATAGTCAATGTTTCCCAATTTGGAATATCCCACACACTGAATAAGTAGAGGATTCACAACAATTTAATGAAGAAAAATTCCACCCATCTCCTCTATCAGGGTCAACTGCAATGAAGACAACTACTAAGATTTGTCCTATATAAGTTGAGAATGATATTTCTTACTAGGTGAATATTCCAACATGTTTCCCTTCCAAATAGTATATACTATATCAATGTATTAGCTATACAGAAACTCCAACCAACACCTATGTCTCATTTTCCAATATCTCTATGGTAAGATATATTTAAGGCTTTGGTTTTATGGGTAGACAACAAAAAACATTCCCAAAGACACTACCTCCACATTTTCAAATGGATGACTACTACTAAAAAACCCAATTCATGAGTAATGTGTATTTTCTCATCTAGTCTCAAATTCCTTGATGACGGTCTTAATTTCTCATCTGATGTCCCAAATAATGGGAAAATTAAAAACAATAAAACATTGTGGTTACATGAAACAAAAGATATTTATATTTTTAATATATTAATTCTGTTGTCTCAATACTCCCAGATACTACACTAACCCCAGTGTTAAATCTTGATATATACATAGAAATATTAAAAGAAAAATCCTTCAGAACCATATTCACTAAATTTGAACCTCCTTAAAGGATTTTAACCAAGAAATATACAAGATAAACAAAAAGTTTTGGGGTACTAAGTTCACATCTAACTATCATGATCCTAGGAGCTCTCCCATATGATCATGTGATAATACATCAAATGAACCAAAGGGATGGTATGTACATAAAAGATCCTCTCCTCCCAATCCCCGATCTCCACTAGGTACTCTATGATGGTGGATCCATCCTCAATGTCTAGTTCTCCCTAGTTAATAATGTGCATAGGTCTATGAAAATATCTCCTTAGATACGAAATATAGAAGATTTTATGCACCTAATCCATATGTGGGTGAATTTTTTGATGGTAAGAAACCTCACTATCCCTCCATTGAATCTTAAATAACCTGATCAAACTCAGGGATGGATTTCCTCCAGAGAAAAACTGTTGTAGTCCTCATCATGGGTAGACACTTAGGAAAAAATGGAATCCCAACTCAAACTCAAGGGTTCTTGATAGCGATATGAATAAAATTTATAACATATTTTGGATTTACTCATTTGTTTCTGAACAATTAGAACCTTATCCATCATCATATACACTCTCTATCCCAACAATATATGTATCTCCAAAATCAGTCTAGTCTAAGGGTAACCTATAGGGCCACTCATTAAATACATCAAAAGGTGCCATGCCACTAGTATTGTGGTAGATATTTTTATTAGAAAACACTTCAAATGGAATGTTTCCTTTATATCTCTATCAAACGTCAAACATGAAATCTTTTAGAATTTACTCCAACACTTGGATAGTCATCTCTATATAGCCATATTATTTAGGGTGAAATGATGTGATCATTCAACAATTGGGTCTCAAATACCTCTTATAGGACTCTCCACAACTGTTATGTAATTTTATAATCATGTTTAGATATGGTCTTCGATGGTACCCCATGATGTTGGATGATATACCACACATAAAAATTTCCCAAAGTCTTCACCAAAATCTTCTCATTTATGGAAAGAAAGTGCGCTGAATGGGAAATTCATTCCAAAATCACCTTGAGAGAATTATTGTACCTCAATATCCATGGAAGAACTATCACAAATTATATGGATATGTCATCCCATTTCAAATCCATGACCTAAAGAGGTTGTTTCAAACATATTTGAACCTCGTGCTCCGCATTCACTAGTTGACATGTGAGAAACTGAGAGAAAACCTCAGTAAAGATCAGGTTCATACCAAACCACTGGGAATACCATTGTAGGTCCTTATACATCTTCGTCACACAAGGATGAACATCCAAAGTGAAAGGGTGAAAATCCCTCATCACATCCTCATGCAATGTCATAAGCACAATTGTATTTTCCTTACAAATGATAAAATTTTCCCCAAATTTTGAAAATCTATTTGGTGTAACTCAAGATGATATCTGGTCACGTTGAACCTCACATCCAATGTCTACAAAATGATACTAATTCACACACTAGATTTATAGAGGTGTCACTATTACCGACTGAAGAAAATATACACCCTTCTCCTCCACTAGGGAAAACTTCAATGAAACCAACAACTCAGATGCATCCTCCACCTGGTGAGAGTATGAGTTCATTCTTAGATAATCCTCCACCACATCATCATTTCTAGGAGTCTAGATTATCTCACATTCATAGTCTTGTATGAACTCTAACCAAAACCTATATTGAGGGTTAAAATCTATTCAAGTAAAGATGTATGTAATACTGTGGTGGTATGATTAGAAAAAAATTCTCACCCAAGAATATAGTGCTTCCACATATTTAGGGTGCATACTGTCACTGCCCACACTAGGTCATGAGTCATGTAGTTCTGCTTGTGGGGCCTAAAATTCATAGAACCATTTGTGATCATTTCTTGCCTCTAGATTAATATGAATTGGATCAAAGTTCTAGTGGAATTTAAAAACACTACATACTATATTCCCTCCTACAGTAGTCTCATAAAAAGACCACTAGTCATCCTTAGCCTCATATTTACAAAGGATTTTTAATACAGAGATATACAAAAAAATGGATCCACATTCCATGTTAGTATTGTAAAACTGGATTTTAAACCAGAAAATTTAGCTAAGAACCTCATTTAATACACCATAAATCCAAGAAAACTCTTTAAATCTATCATGATCTTGGGTGGATCCCATGTTAGAACTACATCAACCTTTTCAAGGTCCACAACTAAACCCATTCTGAAAATGGAATTCCCTAAAAATTGAACATCAAATATCAAAAATTGGAACCTCAAGAACTAAATATAAAGCCAATGAAATCAAAGTATTTTTGGGATCAACCCTATGTGATCTACATGCTTCTCCTCTAATATAGAGTAAATGAGAATTTCATAAATGATGAAAACAAAAATACAGTACATGTATGGCATGGATATCTATTTTATAAGGTCCATAAACACCATGGGAGAATTTGTTATGCCAAAAGGCATCACTATGAACTTATAGTGTCTATAGTAAAATCAAAATGTTGTATTCTGAATATCAGTCTCATGAACCCTCAATAGGTGGTATCTAGACATAAGATCAATCTTTGAGAACTGACACATGCCATACGGCTGGTTAAATAGGTAATCAGTCACTAGAAAGGTGTACTTATTATTTATCATTACATGGTTTAGAATGTGATTATAAAAAAGACTCAATATCCCATATTTCTTTTTCTTGAACAATACTAGAGAATCCCAATGGGACACACTAGGTCTGATGAAACCCATCTCTTGGAGGTCTTCCAACCACCCCATCAGCTCCCAAAGCTTAGTAGGGACCATCTGATTTGTTTTAGAAGATATAATTGTAGTCCTAGGGTACAGGTCAATAAAAATTTCAATTTCCCTCATCAAATTTTGTACCAGAACAACCATAGGAAAAACATACCTATATTTCTCCACAACTAAAGGGATCTAGATTCCTGAAGAGATCACTTCACAAATGGATAAACTCAATAGCTGGTGGGTGATGGATTTCCTCTTCTTGACCATGAGACCAACTTTCTCAACAATGACATATTCCTATCCAATAGAGAAGAATCTCATCTTATCTATTCGTAGACATCGAACCCGTCTACGATGAAAATAAATATAGGTCTGAACTATGGACAACCTATCAATACCCAAGATGATTTCATATTGTTTAAAAATGATGACTATGTGGTCCCAAAAAAAGCATTATCTACAAATATCCATCTCTCACTTCAAGTAGATAAGAAATATTAAAGGACCATAGCCAGTAAAAACCTCTAGAAATTTCCATTATTTTGAGGTATTAACAGGTTACTATAGATCCCACACAAGGGATATGGACAAAAAGGAGTTAATCACAGATGTGTTTAAAAGTACTAAATCATGTGTAGAAAAGAAAAATATCATACCTCATATCATATAGGGAGTTTCTATGTCATAAAATTTTGTAGAATTTATATTCCCATCGACCCAACTACCTTCTCCCAAATCCTGAAATGGGCCACCAGGAGGTGTTAGTGGGAGTAGGTCATAGTTTTAAACAAAACTAGTAGTTACTCCATTCATAGATCCATGTTCTTCTCTACTATAATTTCCTCTATGTGGGCTATCTTGGCCATGCCTGGTAGATCCCTGATTGTGGCACTGCCCAGGCTATGGTAGACCATATACCTCTTGTCTTCCCCTCATCACATTGGGTTATAAATTCACATTCCATTGGACCTCAACCATAAAATTCATTGACCTGAAACCCTACTTGATGACCAAATTCTATGTGTGAATAAAGCACTGTAGATCCACATGCTCGAGTCCCTTTATGGAATTTTAAACTTCATTAAGACCATGATGATTGACACTTACTAAATACTATAGATGACTCATCTCCATGATGACCACCACTAGTCCCATCAACTTGATGTCCCACTACTAGGAAGATCTCTATAAATATAACCCACTCTTGTAATCTAGCATAAGGAGGTATTCCTAGGGAGACTACACTGGCACAAATTTCTATGTAGAGACCATACTCTAACTTAAACAATTGTAATAAATCATATTTATCCATGTTAAGGGAGTAATGTGTGAGGTCCTTAATGTAGAGACCCGAAGCCTGACGTACATGGACATTACATTACTTTTGCAGAATACTTAGTACATAACAAAAACACACAAACAAGGATCGTAATAGTTTAGTGTCTTTGGAAACTCGGAATAAAATCTTCTAATCGTGGTGAAAGATCATCAACATCTCCCATAAAGATCTTCCCTTTTTTTTACCTAAAACCTTTCTTTATATCCTGGGGAAAAGAAAACATAAAAGGGTGATCTCAAATACTCAGTAAGGGTAAACAAAAGAAATATCAATCACATCGTATTCATAAGAACATAACATTTTGGAAATCATAACCTGCAAAAGAGAGCATAATTTCATAACATGGGATAAATCATGGTAGTGAAATGCAATCACAATAATCATAACAAAAAACATGAAACTTTGTGGCATTCACACATAATCATAGAGAATCATTTCTTGTTAGTCAAGACTCATTGCCAAGACTATCTTAGTGGACAAAGTCCCTTTCTGAATCGAGTAACCCTCGTTTCAGTCCTGTTTCACTGAACCGGTATAACCTACCGTTCCAGCCCTGTCTATCTCATGAGATATAAAATCTTTACCCAATGCATTGGAGGGATATATAGGTCCCACCCATCTTATAATGAATCCTTTCTTATGTGTTCCACATAATCATAAATCATAAATCACAGAGTAACCCATGTAATAAAAATGAGATTCTTAAACAACATGACATCGTAAAACAATTCATATAAGATAAAGGAATTCATAAAAATATTTCCATCACAACATAATCAAACCAATGTAATAATAGGGATAAAAACAGAACCCTTTTATTATCTTAGATGGAAAATAATTTTGATAAAATACTTGAACTCCATTCTTGAGGAAAATATCATTTCTACTTCAAAAACATTTTTCCTTTAATAACATGTCATACGACTTTAAAATAAAAGAAGTTGATTAAAAATAAACTTGAAAACATGTAACGGAAGCTTCTTGGAAATAATGTTTTAAAAATCCATTCATGCCGTATAAGTTAAAAAAACATTCTTCTCATACTTTTGTCGGAAAAGTCAAAAAGTACCTCGTACGAAAAACGAAAAAAGATTCCTTTCATACATATTACTAAAAACTCAACGAAGGGTAAAAATGGATTTAAAAAATTGTAGGTGGATGGAAATAATATTACATATTGATGAAACAAGGATGTGGATGATAAAATACACCCTAGTAAGTACTTACGAATAAACAATCTCGGATAAAAATGAGATTTGTGATATTTCCTTTACCTTAGGTCCGATTTGCTTTGTATGTGTCCGAAACTCATGTATAATGATTTAAATAATGTCATTGACTTATTACAGAATCATATTCATTGTTATGATATCATATATGGTTCACTTATGACATTATATTACCCGTTCTTTTGTAAATTCCATGTTAAAGAAGCGTTTTGGGTAAAATCGTTTCATTTTTCATAGGTGTTTTGACTTGTTTTTATTGACATTATTATTACTTATATCATGATTTACTTACTTCCAGAATATAAAATATGATTTATATATCATATATATTCAGTATATATATATATATAATATATAGATAAATGAAATGAAAAACACCTTTCATGGAGACGGTAGTCCGTACGTACGCATGAACGCTGTTTTCCTTTCCTTATTGTCTTGAATGGAAGTAAGTAGATGACATACATATATATATATATACATAAATCCAGTAGCTTTATAATGTCATATATTTCATTATTATTTCTTATATATACTTTATAATCATTCTTAAATGGTTAACATGGAGAATGAATCTCATCGCGTCGTGGAGACGGTAGTCCGTACGTACGCACGAGCGATGATATCATTTCCATAAATATTGAATTGAATTGGAGTGGATTATACAATATATTAGAATACATATGATGTTTTAATAACTATGTATAGTTATTCTTTACACCATTATACCCATCCATGTAAGGTGGTGGTGGGAAATAGATTACACCACGGCGTGGAGACGGTATTCCGTACGTACGCACGCGCTGTGATTTCTTTTCCCTTAGGATGGATAGATAGTGAAATAGGGTTGTTTCATACTTATAATAACATATTAGTATATGAGTGATACTTATGTTATTACTTCATAATGAAACAACATAAGAAGAATAAGTGGAAGAAGAAATAAAGATGAAAGAATTGGTAACAGTAATTACCTCTTCTTTGAAGCGCCTCTTTGAGACCTCCTCTTAGGGCACTAAAATTGGTCTTTGAGGAAGACCAAAACCTCTAGGATGTTTCTAGGGAAGTGGAGAAGAGAATTTGGCAGGGGTTGGCCGAGCCTGAGTGCTCAAATTGGTGTGAGGAGGAGGGGGAGGAGGTGTCCTTTTATAAGGGAGGAGAGGGGCACCTTAGGAATACCTCAAAATATTATTTTATATTAATGTCAAAATCAGTTTATAATGGTTCCAAAGGGTCTTATTTCGAAGATAAAGTGGGGATGGGTCGAAATCCTATCAACCAATAGGATTTAGACAAGTTTAGGGTATTATTTTAACCTTATCAATTAGATTTATCTCTAAGTTAAATAATTTAACTTTTACCGTGTCTTTTTGCTTTCTTTCACTATATGGTTAATACACTTACTATAACATGCCAAACGAACCCCAGATTGTTTATTATTAATATATATATCCTTATCTAAGTCATTTGGCGGAACCTTATATTTTTAGGAATAAAATAACAATTAATAATATAATATTTTATTTACAAACTATTTTGTGTCAATTTTGACACTATTTGATATATGATTTTTTGTGAAAGTCATAAAAGAATTATATGTTCGAACCAAGTTGATTAAATCAACACTAATATATCATATTAACCTAGAAAATTTTTGGAATTCATAAAAAGTCTCAAATTACATTCATTTGAGCATTTATAACATCAATTATGTTAATATTTCCTTAAAAGGGTAATTACTGCATCATCGTTGTGTCATATATAAATTAATTTATTTAAAGTCTAAAAATTATAAATAAAATACCCTTATGTAGGAAATCTTTTTAGATTTCTAATGAATATTTATAGTCGAATTTGTCTTATGTATAACCCCATATTAATAATGTTTTAGTTATTAAACTTTGATTTTAACTATTTTAACTATTCATTAAATAAAATAATATTAAATTTCATAATCTAATCCAAGTGGACCTAAATGGTCATATTATATTCATAAGGTTGTTTTTGGTCGAATTATATTTATCCAATAGAATTAGGACATGTGTTATGGTAATAGTAATATCATATTTACCCTTAGTTACCCTATTTACTATTAACCGTGGTAAAAAAAAGTAAAAAGTTACTATTCACCAAAAATTATTTTCATCTCATTGAACCACATTTTAGTCCATGATATTAACCGTGTCTGTCGGATTTTCGAAATTCCATTCACAGAAGCGGTAAAATTAAGTTTTATGCAAAATTTAGTTTTTAACCTACCACTTAGTGGTTTCACTATTCATCAAAAATTGAAAGTTTTCAGAAAAATACCAAAATTTCACCCTAGGCTAATTTCGATATTCCGAATCCAAAAATGAAGTCCATTTTGAAAAATAAAATTTATAAAATTTTAAAAAGTGGTTATTACTATTCATAACGGCTAGTTTTAATAATATCTTAATAGCATATCGTTGTTTAGTGAAACTCGGTGTTGCGTACAACACAGGCTATCATGGAAGGTCGCGATTGCGTATAATTCAAGACAGGTCAGAGATGTGTATTGTGAAATCTCATTTTGGTGTAGCGTATAACACAAGACATTAATAAAATTAAAAATAATATTTTTCATAAAATCCCGGGCTGTTACATTCTACCCCCCTTAAAATGAATTTCGCTCTCGAAATTCGTCGGGGTTATAAATGGTTTACTATTCAAAAGATTCTTTAATAGAAACCCACATCGTAAAAAGGAATACCAAAACTTGGCTTTTAAAAACTAAAGTATGAAATGTAACGATTACCCAAATAAACTAATCATTGGGTTTCCACATAGGTGAAAATATGGATATGGAAGAGAAATCTAACCATCATGTTCTTATGGAGAGTGGTAGAGAACATGGCTATGGAAAAGCCAGCAATCACAAAGCCATAAATTTGTGACGATCTAAGGTACCATCTGATTCATCAGATATAAGATCACTAGGACAACATTTTTTGTTTTCAAGATCGTTTCCCTAAAGTTAAAGAATTTGAATTAGAATAAATACTTACTTTATTTTGGTACAATCTCACTGTTGTTCGTGCCTTTAACAATTTCTACTTCATCTCTTAAATAAATGAAGTTGAATTTGTTATTCGTGAAGTGTTAGCAGATCATGTGATAGAATGACGGGTCATTCCATCTGTCTCAAACAAAAGGTTAGCAAAAATTATATACATAAGTCGATCTATAGTGAGATTAATCATATATGGTTCCTAAAATGGACTTATACTTCATATATCATACTGCTTAATATAATAAAACTAGTTTCTACTAAACAGGGACTTCCTGTAGGCCAGTGGTAGGCGATAAAGGCCAGTCGCACTTCGGTTGTGGGTTTGATTCCCATAGCCTTGTCCGACGCGATGGGCTGTCGCCCGTCCTGTAGGTTGTCCATTTTCTAAAACTATATTACTATAACATCCCATCAATAATATCGAAAAAAAACATCTATCCTTAAACAATACTAACTTATTCCAACATAATCCATTCCAATCTTTAGGCATACCCATAATACTGCATTCTACTCTCATAATATAGTGAAAACAATTACCAGAGATTTAATACCATCGTTGATCCCCATAAGATATGTCTTGTTGGTCACATTCTAAACATTAAAAGTCCTTAATCATGTATTCTCTTGAATACCTTAGTGAAAACATGAATGCAGTTTAAAGTTAACACTTTCCACATACAAATATCCCCAAAATTCTATATACTCAAACCATGATATCACATAGTCCTTATATCAATCATGAGCTCATGAATAGTAATAAACATTTCATTTTCTCGTTTTCCCTTCATTATGCGCATATCATTCTTTTTCCAAAAATATCTCAATCACTTTCCATGGTTACTGGTACCATAAAATTATTGAAAACCACAATAGACCAATACATAAATATTCCAATATTCCACGATACTATATACAACACTATTTTGGAATCCCATTACATAAACACTTAATCATTCCACCACATCGTTGTCATATTCAACATCGCAAATAGTGATCGCATGTGACTTTGCTTTGTCCTTTGCCTTAAGTGGTTGCTCATGTTGATCGTCACTAACCCTTGGATTAGGGCATTTATTGGCATAATGTCCCATCTCCTTGCACTTGAAACATTGAAGTGTTGGTGGTGTGTTCTCTGCAGTGTTTGCTTTGTTCACATCATTATAAACCATTTTTCCATTACATCGACACTCAGCTACTCGATGACCTTCTTTTCCACACTTAAAACATTTTCTAGTCCCTTTAAGACAATCTCCACCATGCTTCTTTCCACACTTTGAGCATAAGGAAACATTCATCTTCTTTTCACCATTATTCTGAGATTTCTCCTTGAACTCCATCGTTCGTTTCTTTTCAAAACCATGAGATGGATATGTAACACCAACTTCCATTTCTACCTTCATAGCACAACACACAATTTCTTCATAGCTACTGAAGTCTCTTATAGCTAATGCCCTTCGAAGACTTGGTTTTAAGCCACTGAAAAATAGATGAACTTTACTTTCAGGTTGGATGATAATGCCAGATGTATACCTTGCAAGTCTTGTAAAATTAGCTTCGTATATACCTACAGATTCATCATCCTTTTTCTTTAGTTCAAGAAACTCCTTCTCCATCTTTGTTCGAAGAATATGAGGGAAGTACTTATTGAAAAATAAGTTCTTGAACTCGTCCCATTCCATGGACTCAATTTCATCTCTTTGCCTTGTATTCTTGATAAGATTCCACCATTGATCAGCTTCACCTTCCAAACGATATACTGCTAAGATGACTTTATCATGTTCAGAACATTGAAGAACTGAAAATATCTTTTCAGTGGTACTGATCCATTGTTCAGCAACAAGTGGATCAGAAGACCCACTGAAAGAAGGTGGACGTTTCCTCATGAAGGACTCAATAGAATATTGTTCCCTTATCTGCTCATTTGGAAGTCCAGAATGATTCATAGCTTGTGTAAGTATAGCAATAAGATTTTTCACTCCATCTCCCATAACATTTGTTTGTTCAGGAGGACAATCATTGCATTGTCCATTGCATTGATCAACACGGTTCCTTCGGGTTCCAGCCATCGTCTAAAACCCAAAAAGAATAGTGTGAGAGGCAAAAATCATACTAGGGAGAACAACATAATAAAGGGGAAGTACCTTCAATATCTAACATCTTAGGTTTAATTCTATGATCGTTAGCATAGTTCTAGTACTATAACCTATACGTATACTTAACCTTAGGGACATCCCTAGACATACCGTAGAAATATCCCTAGGGATCTCACTAACGTTTTCGCATCCTAGTTTCCAAAGGTTGACTAAACCTTTCCTCTGATACCAACTATAGAGACCCGAAGCCTGACGAACATGGACATTACATTACTTTTGCGGAATACTTAGTACATAACAAAAACACACAAACAAGGATCGTAATAGTTTAGTGTCTTTGGAAACTCGGAATAAAATCTTCTAATCATGGTGAAAGATCTTCAACATCTCCCATAAAGATCTTCCCATTTTTTTTACCTAAAACCTTTCTTTATATCCTGGGGAAAAGAAAACATAAAAGGGTGAGCTCAAATGCTCAGTAAGGGTAAACAAAAGAAATATCAATCACATCGTATTCATAAGAACATAACATTCTGGAAATCATAACCTGCAAAAGAGAGCATAATTTCATAACATGGGATAAATCATGGTAGTGAAATGCAATCATAATAATCATAACTTAAAACATGAAACTTTGTGGCATTCACACATAATCATAGAGAATCATTTCTTGTTAGTCAAGACTCATTGCCAAGACTATCTTAGTGGGCAAAGTCCCTTTCTGAATCGAGTAACCCTCGTTTCAGTCCTGTTTCACTGAACCGGTATAACCTACCGTTCCAGCCCTGTCTATATCATGAGATATAAAATCTTTACCCAATGCATTGGAGGGAGATATAGGTCCCACCCATCTTATAATGAATCCTTTCTTATGTGTGCCACATAATCATAAATCATAAATCATAGCATAACCCATGTAATAAAAATGGGATTCTTAAACAACATGACATCATAAAACAATTCATATAAGATAAAGGAATTCATAAAAAAATTTCCATCACAACATAATCAAACCAATGTAATAATAGGGATAAAAACAGAACCCTTTTATTATCTTAGGGGGAAAATAATTTTGATAAAATACTTGAACTCCATTCTTGAGGAAAATATCCTTTCTACTTCAAAATTTTTTTTCCTTTCATAACATGTCATACGACTTTAAAATAAAAGAATTTGATTAAAAATAAACTTGAAAAAATGTAAAGTAATCTTCTTGGAAATAATGTTTTGAAAATCCATTCATGCCGTATAAGTTAAAAAAAACATTCTTCTCGTACTTTTGTCGGAAAAGTCAAAAAGTACCTCGTACGAAAAACGACAAAAGATTCCTTTCATACATATTACTAAAAACTCACCGAAGGTTAAAAATGGATTTAAACAATTGTAGGTGGATGGAAATAATATTAAATATTGGTGAAACATGGATGTGGACAATAAAATACACCCCAGTAAGTACTTACGAATAAACAATCTCGGATAAAAATGAGATTGTGATATTTCCCTTACCTTAGGTCCAATTTGCTTTGTATGTGTCCGAACCTATTGTATAATGATTTAAATAATGTCATTGACTTATTACAGAATCATATTCATTGTTATGATATCATATATGGTTCACTTATGACATTATATTACCCGTTCTTTTGTAAATTCCATGTTAAAGAAGCGTTTTGGGTAAAATCGTTTCATTTATCGTAGGTGTTTTGACTTGTTTTTCTTGACATTATTATTACTTATATCATGATTTAATCACTTCCAGAATATATAATATGATTTATATATCATATTTATTCAGTATATATATATATATAATAGATAGATAAATGAAATGAAAAACACCTTTCATGGAGACGGTAGTCCGTACGTACGCATGAACGCTGTTTTCCTTTCCTTATTGTCTTGAATGGAAGTAAGTAGATGACATACATATATATATATACATAAATACAGTAGCTTTATAATGTCATATATTTCATTATTATTTCTTATATATACTTTATAATCATTCTTAAATGGTTAACATGGAGAATGAATCTCATCGCGTCGTGGAGACGGTAGTCCGTACGTACGCACGAGCGATGATATCATTTCCATAAATATTGAATTGAATTGGAGTGGATTATACAATATATCAGAATCAATATGATGTTGTAATAACTATGTATAGTTATTCTTTACACCATTATACCCATCCATTTAAGGTGGTGGTGGAAAATAGATTACACCACGGCGTGGAGACGGTATTCTGTACGTACGCACGCGCGGTGATTTATTTTCCCGTAGGATGGATAGATGGTGAAATAGGGTTGTTTCATAATTATAATAACATATCAGTATATGAGTGATACTGATGTTATTACTTCATAATGAAACAACCTAAGAAGAATAAGTGGAAGAAGAAATAAAGATGAAAGAATTGGTAACGGTAATTACATCTTCTTTGAAGCGCCTCTTTGAGACCTCCTCTTAGGGAACTAAAATTGGTCTTTTAGGAAGACCAAAACCTCTAGGATGTTTCTAGGGAAGTGTAGAAGAGATTTTCGCAGGGGTTGTCCAAGCTTGAGTGCTTAAATTGGTGTGAGGAGGAGGGGGAGGAGGTGTCCTTTTATAAGGGAGGAGAGGGGCACCTTAGGAATACCTCAAAATATTATTTTATATTAATGTCAAAATCGGTTTATAATGCTTCCAAAGGGTCTTATTTCGAAGATAAAGTGGGGATGGGTCGAAATCCTATCAACCAATAGGATTTATACAAGTTTAGGGTATTATTTTAACCTTATCAATTAGATTTAACTCTAAGATAAATAATTTAACTTTTACCGTGTCTTTTTGTTTGCTTTCACTATATGGTTAATAAACATACTATAAAATGCCAAACGAACCCCAGATTGTTTATTATTAATATATATATCCTTATCTAAGTCATTTGGCCTAACCATAGATTTTTAGGAATAAAATAACAATTAATAATATAATATTTGATTTAAAAACTATTTTGTGTCAATTTTGACACTATATGATATATGATTTTTGTGAAATTCATAACAGAATTATATGTTCGAACCAAGTTGATTAAATCAACAAAAATATATCATAGTAACCTATAAAATTAGTGGAATGCATAAAAAGTCTCAAATTACATTCATTTTAGCATTTATAACATCAATTATGTTAATATTTCTTTAAAAGGGTAATTACTGCATCATCGTTGTGTCATATATAAATTAATTTATTTAAAGTCGAAAAATTATAAATAAAATACCCTTATGTAGGAAATCGTTTTAGCTTTCTAATGAATATTTATAGTCGAATTTATCTTATGTATAACCCCATATTAAAAATGTTTTAGTTATTAAAGTTTGATTTTAACTATTTTAACTATTCATTATATAAAATAATATTAAAAGTCATAATCTAATCCAAGTGGACCTGAATGGTCATATTATATTCATAAGGTTGTTTTTGGTCGAATTACACTTATCCAATAGAATTAGGACATGTTTTAGGGTAATAGTAATATCATATTTACCCTTAGTTACACTATTTACTATTAACCGTGGTAAACAAAAGTAAAAAGTTACTATTCACCAAAAATTATTTTCATCTCATTGAACCACATTTTAGTCCATGATATTAACCGTGTCTGTCGGATTTTAGAAATTCCATTCAAAGAAGCGGTAAAATTATGTTTTTTGCAAAATTTAGTTTTTAACCTACCACTTAGTGGTTTCACTATTCATCAAAAATTGAAAGTTTTCAGAAAAATTCCAAAATTTCACCCTAGGCTAATTTCGATATTCCGAATCCAAAAATGAAGTCCATTTTGAAAAATAAAATTTATAAAATTTTAAAAAGTGGTTATTACTATTCATAATGGCTAGTTTTAATAATATCTTAATAGCATATCGTTGTTTAGCGAAACTCGGTGTTGCGTACAACACACGCTATCATGGAAGGTCGCGATTGCGTATAATTCAAGCCAGGTCAGAGATGTGTATTGTGAAATCTCCTTTTGGTGTAGCGTATAACACAAGACATTAATAAAATTAAAAATAATATTTTTCATAAAATCTCGGGCTGTTACACTTAAACCTCACAACGTACAACGAAACTACCATCCCACCTTCCTAGATATCAAGAAGCTCCCTAATATTCATAGAGAACAATCATAAGGGGTATTACTCATCGTGAAAAAAATTCTAGAAATATGAACATTATAGAATTGTCTCATCATTTTTTTGAATCATCAAACTCCATCATCACCCTACTACTCCATGGAAATGACATGCTTACAGTGCAACCATCTAACTGTTTAGGGTACAAATAAGTCTTTATACTCAGATCACTAACTGAAACTAATAATCCTCATCCTGGGGACCTTAATCACTAAAAAACACCAGTTGTCTCTAGTGATTGAACATACATAGTTCTCTAAGCCTAAAAACATCATTATTATTCCCTAATGAAACTAACATATACTTGATAGACAAGGATGATACTCTATTTTCTTATGGAGGAAACATATCATTAGATGGCCTATAAATTGAGGCATCATTACTAAATGGATCATTTTAATGATCCTGTATCAGTAACCTTTATAGATTTCTTCATAGAGGTATCTTAAATGTGATCAAGACGTAACATGGTTTGTTGAGTATATATATCAGGTGATGACTTAAGAAAGATAGTCAAATGAATCAATCCTATATAATTCACACACCAATGTTCCTAGTAACAAATTCCTTATTATACCAAGTAAACAAGAACGAATTCAAGGACATGGTGAATGGATAAGTCAGTAGATAAACTATCATGGAATTCCCTAGCCTAAAATATATATTCAAGATAATACAACACCATTTAAATATGTTATAAACCAATCCTCTCCATGTCTTAGTTTCTACACCAACATGAGTATGAATCACCTTCTATACAACTCTAGCAGGAATCAACCCACTAGGTCATGACATTCTGGTGTATGGTTGAGTTTGATAACCACAATACCACCTATAATAGGTTAGTTTCTTACGATAAGAAGAGAGAAGAAAAAAATTAAATGGGAGGCCTTAGCATAAGTACTAGTACACACACACACAGTCATCTCTATAAAAAATTGGAGATTAATAATAATAATGCTACCAAATCTAGCGTATTACCATGCATGTAGTAAAATCTTGAGAATACATAATAGTTGAAAAAAGTAAGCTAAATTGTAAAGGGGAATATATATACCAAACTAGAAAATAAGTCCCAAACCGAAAAAATAGAAAAAATAGAAAATAGAAGATCCCATCTCCTAATCTCTAAATACATCCACTATATGCAGGACAAAATCTGAGTTCCAATGAAGGATATATGAATGGTATAAGTCCTCGAGAAAAGTACATGATGAGAACCTTGGGTCACACAATCTGTGACCTCATCTGAACACCTCTCTGTGTCCTAGATTTCATACATCATGGTTGGACATGTATTAATACACACCATGTCTAGGTACTAAACAATGTTTCTCAGACAGCTGGGGCATACCCATATGATATTATCCCGGCCCATGTATATTGGTCCATTACCATGTATATTTGTTTGTTCCCATCTAAATATTATTATTCATGTGTACTTGGACATTATAGTGAAATTAGTTGTGCCCATACTTAGGTACACCAAGAATACCAAAAAATTAGCTATAATAGGGTCACAAGGTGTGTACGGGGTTATACATGGTGTGCGATATTTATCTCCCTAAAACCCTAGCCACCACATCTTGGGGAATACATGATTTGTGTTCCTGAACTAAAAAAATGTGTAGTTTGGGCTTTCATAGAAACCCCTGAATTCTCTATGTGCTTCCCCACACCAGCACCCCCCTCTTCTTCTACCTTCATTCATTCTGGAGGTACTAGATCTGCTATTTTTCATAACTGATGATAGTGGCTGAATTCTGGCCACATGAATCTTTCATGACTCCATTTATCACACCGCACCAAAAGCATCTCTTTTCCAAACAAAAAATACAAGGCGACATCACTTGAAACCTATAATATGTCCCGAAAAATCAACAAATATTCATACAATATGTTATTTATTTAACCACAAAAAATCTGTAATTTTTATCATACAAAAACCAACATTGAGAATTTCAAAACCTGATCATGTGGCTAATAATGCAGAACACAATGAATTGTGGAAAAAATGAAAATGAACAAGGGGAGTCCATCACCAGATATGAAATATCATCAAATAGTCACAAAATCATTGTTTACAAGGATGATTTAAAGGTGAAAAAAGAACCATTGGATCAATCATATCAAGGAAAATTGGTAGGGCTCATGAAAGACTAGAAAAAACCACAAATCAAAGAAGATAATTTAATCCATGAATAATTTAGGAAATCTAACAAATATCATACCCTACCTAGATTTAGGATAGATAAATGTTGAATAATTTTTTCACCAATAATTAATAGGATCTATTACACTCACTACCTCTTGATCCACATCAATCTGATCATCATTCATCATCCAACCCTGATCGACAAATAAATAATGCAATTTTTGTACCTCTCAAATCCTCCTAAGGTTATGCGGCTAACCCTAATGATTTCTTATAATGAGATATTTAAATATGGAACTAGTTTTTATGTATTATGAGAATGATTGAATGAAATTAATTAATTAATCAACTTAACATATGTTCCAATAGTTTCTTTAATCCAATGTTTGATTCCAACGAACTATAGGTCACTCCTAGGCTAAACCACTTCTTCCGGATTCTACTATGGACTAAGATTTCTCATTCAAGATCCCAAAGAATGTGAAAACCAAGAGCACTAAAAAATGTGTTTGAATGAAAAAAATACATTAATATAGTTATATATTAATTTTTGTGACCCAAGACTCCTGAACAAAGTGCTGAAACAATGGAAAAATATATATTCATAAGTATAAATATTCTATGTAAAAATACATCAAAACTAGAAGTGCTATATAAAATTAACTCTAAAAGTTGAAATATTTGAGTCATCATATATGGTAAATTGTTCAAGGCCAATGGTGGTAGTGATGGTGGAAATATCAGCCCCACCATCAAAAGAAATATATCATGGGATTACTTTAATAATGATAGTAAATTCATATCTTGAATGATCATTCACATAAAAAATTTATTTAACCACTAATAAAAAAATATATGGTTCATTGGTATCTATGAATTGATTCATGTTAATAAATCAAAATCCATATTCATCAACAATTGTTTCCTATTGCATCATTTATTCAAACCACTTTCATTTCCTCATAGAAACGTTATCATGGAAGTGAAAATTCAATATTACTATTTTGTCAATAACTCCATAATAAGAAGCATTTTTGTATCAAGGCATACCACCCAATGAATTGGCATAAATATTTGTCATTTCAGTTGACATAACTCCACCATGGGGTGTTATAATATTCACTACTCTTATAGTTATAATAGATTTTTACGCATTTATCACTAGTGAATTGTATTCACAATCCATAGATTTGGGACTAAAAGACAATGATATTATTTCATAAGAGGCAGATTCAATAGGTAAACTCAATAACACAAATATATATGAATATTAAAAATAAGTGAATATTTTTATTTTATTTTATTAAATTAATACCCATACCATAGATTTCAACCAAGCAGTAAACTCTCTAATACGAAAATTCTCTCTCCTTTTCGAAGGTAACAAAAGAAAAATTATTCTTATAAATTTTTATGTCACCTTAATAAAAATAAATTGAATTTTTAAGATATATATTGAACTACATAGTAAGACATAACATATATTTTTTCGAAATATTAACCTGATATAGTTATCTAAAAAATCATAGTTAAATAAGATTGTATGATGTGTTACATCCAAATCCTCAAGGCTCAATGCAGCCAATTTATATAATCTATGGATTACCCTCATTTGGGGGAGTGATGTAAATCTAGGTTACAATTTTTCATAATTCTCATATTAATTATTTATTGGCTGGTTATTTCTCTTGCACACATCATACAAATTTATTAAACAAAAATAATTAAATAATTGATCCAATAATCCTTTAAAAATGGATCCTTTAGGATGATTCCAATTCTAGAAATAATACATAATTATGTACATATTTATTTCAGTTAGATATATCCAATGAAAAGAAATTGGTCTCTTATGAAATATTTCTATTAGAAGTTGAATAATCAGATACAACATGAAAGTGAAAAAAATGGTAGAATAATTTTACCTAACTCACAAAAAACTAAGGGTTCCTATTCATATATTCTTTATGATATACATTGAAAAGAATTTGAACAATAATCTCTATAAAAATGTAGAATCTATTCACATTAACCCATACATTATGGGAAAGTAAATGATATATTTTTATTTGACTCAATTCATGAAGAAGGATTTGATAATCATGAGTTTTTAAATATTTTTATTTCAACTATCTTCTATTGACCCACTTTGATATATTGTTTTAATAATCATAAAAAATTTTGACAGCTTCTACTACCTCCAGTATTTTATATTCTCACTGATGGTTTCATTACATAAAAAGATTTGGGATCTTTCCATTTACATTTTATAATACACAAAGGATATAATTATGGTCTGATATCCCAGGACTACAAGTCAGGGTATAATCAGAAATAATATTTTATTTTCCCCTTGGAAATTGGAATAATTGAATTCACATACATATTTTTCATTAAAAATCATTTTTATGTAATGATGTAAAAAATTGGTTGAGTAATAAATAAAAGTAAAGAGGATACATTTATTCATATCATTGTAATAGGTTTTAGTGGAAACATTATTCATTATATTATATTCCATATTTTCTTTTCTGAATGAAATAATGACATTTTTAAATTAATTTAGAACATTAGTTCCAAATATATTTTGAGGTGGCTTATCAATATCAATGATATTGTGAAACATTCGATTATTATTCATATATGGGTGATCTATTCCAAAAAAATTTTGATGTCCTATGAAACTAAAACTAAGATGATATGTAAGTATTATAGATCATTAAATATTCATAATAATAGTACTTGATAGTTTTTCCTTCATTTTTCATCTTAATATTATTTTATAGGTATTAAAATCATTTATTTTCAACATAATCACAACACACATATAAAATATGTATTTCAAAGAAGCATGTTTTTTCACACACCTAAATTCCTAATCTATATAAACTATTTTATTTAATTCTATAAGTACAAATAAATATCATTTCCATGATTCGATGGTCCATATATGATTATAATCAAGAATGTGAACGTTTTTTTCATACACATAAATTGAGTGACATTATATATGTGAATGAAAACTAGACATGTGCTATGTGAAGTGATTATATGAACATATGGTTTAAAAGAATTACATGATAGACCCAACTTAAAATTCCACGCCTTATCTATAAAATCATGATATAGTTCATCAAATATATTCCATAGAAATACATTTTCAGGATAAAACAACTCATATTTATCCTTAATTCTCTCAGCATTATGAAATCACATATTTGTTTAGAGATATTATCAACCATGAAATGATTTTGAATCCTAGGGATCAATGGAAAATTTAACATTACTTTATGTGGTACATGATATGGTGCTCTATCAAAATATGGGTTTTTTGAGAAGTAACAAATTCTTTACAACCATTTAGTCTTTTGGTTTTCTCCTAAAACAAGATACAATATTTCCAGAAATACTGATTTTTATTAGTAAAATATCTAAGCCAATCAATATTCATCAATTCCATATAATGTTTTGATAAAATATGTACATCGTTAGGATATAATTCCTAGAAAAATGTATGAATATAAATAGTGGTAGTATTCCTATTTTCTTACATGGTTTTCCCATGACATTATCCCATTAAAAATTATAGTTTTGATATTTTACCACACTATGGATATATTTGATTTCTAACGTCATCTATAAACATTTCCCCCTGTCAACATTATCATTTTCATTAGTTATATCACGTTTAATCACATCATTATCTTATTTAATTGACATATATTATTTCTAATTTTTTTGAATAAATTGAAACCAATAAAATATCAAATTCTCCATTCCACTACTTTTATTTCAATTGTGAATAGTATGAGATCTCATTTTCTCTCTATTTTGATACCTGACAAATAATTTTGTTCGAAAACCAATTTTTTTATATTGTAGATAACTTCTTTTTGAATTATCAAATGTTTGATAACATAATTATAACAAGGATTGTTTATAATATATGTATTGAAATAATTGGTAAATTCAATATATTTAAAACAATCGAACTTCTTTCAAAACATAATTGAGATATGATCATTATCATACATCCAAAAAAATTCCATTATATTACAACTTTTTTAATTAATATCAAAATTATATATTATAATTATAAAATCTATTAAATCTATGAATCATTGTAATAAATATCTCGGAAAAATTAGTTTTAGAATTAAATCATTATACAATCTAATAAAAATCTTGATATTAAACAAGCTCAATATTGTTACTTGTAAAATTAAGATTTTCATAATCAATAAAATAATGGATGACTAATTCAAAATAATATATATATATATATATATATATTATTTATATCAATTGTGAATAAACTAGAAATATATTACTGAAATAATGAAACTTTAAAAGTGGAGTTAATATGTTATTTCATCATTGTATAGAAATAAAAATGACAAATGTTTATATTGAAAATGTTTCTAAAAATAGTTTTCGTTTATGTAACACTAAATTATTTTTATTGTTTTATAATATAAAAAATTTATATGCCATTTCAAAAAATCCATAACTAACACTATTCTTACATATCATAGTTTTATATCATACTATATAATTTTTCTATTTCTTACTATATGAAAAAAATAGGAGATTATTACTGCCTGAAATACATAATATATACAATTAAAACAATTTATTTAAACAATCTTGAAACATATATTTTAATTGTTGATTTCCTCAAAAAAGTACTCTTGGCTAATTCATAGAGTATGACTTATTTTAAAGAAGTATTATTTTGAAATGATCTATTGTATTTGATATCTTTTAACTATTTTATAACATTGTGGAAATAATAATAATACTAAAAAAGTAAAAATAAATCAATGAACCATCAAAAACTACATTATCTCATATATAATGAAAACTATATTTTGTACTATATGAATTCTAATATTTATTTTTTATACCAATTATTCTCTTTTATAGAAATCCAATACCTTATCAAATAGAAAAAAGATAACATATATGTCTTTTATTTTTTTTAATTATATATACCTTAGATATAGTGGAATATAAAAAAACCAAAATCCATCATTTTTTGGGTCTTTTTTTAAATGAAAAAGTAAAGAAAAAAAGTTCTTATTTCAAAGTCACTATCATGTTTACATACACTACTATTGATTAAATAATAAAAAAACATAGGTTGAGATTCATGATTTCATTTAATATTATAAATTTCCATTTTAAGTTATATTCATAAATTAAATCTTCTTAGTATATCAAAAAATATGATATAAGAAAATTCTATTTGTGTACTCTTATATTGATATTTAAGTGACTCCACTATCATATTATATATTGAGAAATAATATATCATATAAATTATACTCAATATTTATTTACCCTTAAATAATATGATAAATTGATTGTAGGGAAGGTAATAGATTCTTATTTTACCACTATTACTTTGATAAGAAACACGTATAACACATCAAATGATGTATTTATTTGTAACCACTTGACAAAGGGATACATATTTAAATTAAATATAAGGAGTATTAATCCAGAATCAGGGAGTTTATACTTCAAGGTTATTTAACAATTAGTTTCCTCTATGAAATAATATACTTTAATTGGCGACTCTTTATATATATGATTCTACATATAAAATTTATATTTTTATCACCTATATAAAAAAATCCTCCATGAACTACATTTCATGATTTCCAAATTGTAAGAATAATTAGATGACTTCGTATCACAATCCCAAGATTATAAAAAGGATGAGTCTTAAGTGAAATATCTATACAAGGATGAAATCAATTCATAAATGTTGATATTATTGATACCCAGTCACTATTATAACTATAAAAAACACATGAGTTGAATTCAAAATATACTATAAGTAAGTGACACTTTCTTAAGATCACATGATCTAGGATGGAGAAATTACTTTGAAATGTTTTTGAGGGATTTGGTTTGATTCTTTCAAGCTATATTTTGTAAAAATATTCTTATAAATTTTTTATTTTCAAATAAATATCATTCAATTTGGAGAAAAACATTGTCACTCATCCTTGGTATATATAGGATTCACCTGTTCTTTTAAACATTATTAATGAAATGTGTAAATTATATTGTTATGTTAGTTCATTTACAATATATGGAATTAAAATACATAGGGAAGAGGAAAAAATAAATGAAAAGTAGAAGAGAAGAAATAATCCCTAATTATTTAACCTAAAAACCATTGAAAAAACGATGAGTCAAAGTAGAATTGATGGAGGAAATGAAAGGAATCATTGAGGAAGAGAAAATATCCATATAAAAAGGGATTTATTGCAAGGGAATGGGGTTTGGGTATACTAGTATATGTGTGAGAATATAAAAATTATTATAAAAAAAACATTTTATATAGGTTAATCATGTACCACTGGTTTATTAAAATGATTGGTATAAGATAAAAAATACATACCTATAGCAACAGTCAGTTAAAACCAATAGTATAGATCCAAATTCCACTAGAGTGTATTTCCCATTTATCATTTATAAATAAATCAATAATGAGATTTACACACCCTAGGTCATTTCCTGATTATTTTTTATAGATTGACTAACTGCATGAATGATATTCTATCTGAAATATTTTTAATATTGTTGATGGAGAGACTGAAATTGATTTTAGTATTTCATCTATAATTTCTTTAGAATCACCCATGGAAAAACTGTTTATGAGGCCATGATGCCACCTAACTATCACTGATATAAAGGATAGTTGTGTGACCAAAATTCTATTTATAATATTATATTTATTTTCAATGTAATTAATTTCCATTTAATAGGACACCATCTTGTTAACTTATCCCATTTATGGATGATATATGTGAAACAACCACATTACATGAAGTAGGTGTGACCAGGCTTCAGAGTGGCCTGGGTAAAAAAATAATGATCTACCATGATTACTTTTGTGTTTTTATTGATTTATCTACATTTACACACATACATACATGAATATTATGATTTAAATTTAGGAAAATGTCACATATTTTCTATATATTTTTTTACACACACACTATACATGAAATCGAGTGAATGTGAAAACCATACAGTTTTTCTTACATGATTATTCAATGGTAATATAACAGACCTGGATTTAATAGAATTATGGAGTTTTGAAAAAGTACATAAGTGACACTTGTTTTCATGATGTGATGTATCATATTATAATATTTTTTTCATTATGTATGATTATTCATGTGGTTGAGCCTTATTTTGTATTCTTGTATACTCAGCATATGACCATTTTTTATGACATGTTTATGTAAATATATCATTAATAAGAAGGTTCACCATTTGGGAAATCCTGATTCTAAATTAGTTTATTAAAAAAATACCGTAAAGAACATTACTAGGGGATTTACAAAGTCAGGTATACACATCACCACATGCATCTTCTTTAACCAAAATATGACAAAAGTCAGGTACCACAAAAAACCATCTAGAGATGGAATCCATAAATTCTCTCATAGAAATAGCATCAGAAACCTGATATTCTACACTACAGACATGTGTAACAATAATATGTTGATGGTCTAAAAGCCGAAGACAATCAATCTAAATGGCAATATCTTCCATGGGCCATTCTTGAAGTGACTTTTAAGGATTTCTACTATCACACATGAATTAGATTCCATCCATAAGTCTATAAAAAATTATGGATGGAATAATTTGAGACCTTGATCATGGCCCACAACTTAGCTTAAATCGCATTCCTACTTCTAGTAGAGTGATAATAACATCCCTTAATGAAGTCCTGATATGTGCGAATGATGACATAACAACTGGAAGGTATCGGTGCAGCTGATACCGCCCATTGTGAGGCTGATATAGACCTCGCTAGGGGTAGACCAAGAGGGTGAACCTCTATGGTAGGGGAACCATGGTTTACCATTATTCGGGATTGAATCTCATGGAGGCTTCCTTAATAACATGTCTAGAAGATAAGGATCAAATCACACATAGTGAAAATGGTATATTGTTTGTGACATACACACAGTTATCTTCCCATCACAAGAGGGTTTCTCTTGGTTGGATGATAAATGATTTGGGATTACACCTAGTGAGATTCGTGGGTTCTACTGGGATAAGTGATGACAAGAATGGGGTTTAAATATATTAATGACCCAGATGGATGTCATGATCCCACTAAGATGCGGCGGCCTAGGTGAGAATCAGGATGGACATAGATGAATTGTGAGGTGAAATGAATAGAATGGATGGGTTGTTAGAGTTGTTGGTCTTGAACATTAGGGAGGTTTCATGTGTATCCTAATTGATAGGGAATCGATTTCTATATAGTTCGTAATATGCGAATTGGAATTTATACCTATGTAGGAGGCCCAGATGTATGTGGTTAGGGATTTCACACGGTTATCATTCCTAGGGGACCTAAAGGAGATGTGATTTCTGGGACAAGGAATTATCCTCCTAAGACATAGCGGCCTATGTGAAAGACCTAAATAAAGATTTATAGTGCGAGGATGCTGAGATACCGGTGGTAGAACCCTAAGAGGGGGCACCAAGGTTTACCATGGTAAGGATTGATCCTCGGGGAGGCTTTCGATGTAGCATGTTTAGAAGATAGGGATCAAATCCCACATAGTTCATAAGGGATATAGAGTTTCATGGTCTCTACTAACCTCTAAGTCCACATGATTCATTCTCAGTGTGAGAAATAAGAGGAATTAGTAGACTTAACTGATGTGTCAAGGAAGGTGCACACCCAAGAGATGGTGTAGGGTTAAACATGGAATTTTCTCAATGAGGATATAATTCCGTGTGAGGAGGATCTAATTCCATATGAGGATGATATCACAACCATATGGAAAAGTGGGAATAGATAATGACCGAGACATGAAAACCCATGTGCATTGAATAGGGTGAGACTAAAGTTTAACATCATGCGTTGAGAATGCTGATGTTGTGTAGTTTTACATCATGCAATGTAGATGAGGAGAATTCATTCGTCACACCTTGGACATACATAATCGAAAATCACCAACCCTCAGGGAAGGGAAGGAATTGATAATTCATGGTGGGAGTGGCATGTAGGTGTGGTCAATATCAGGATCCACATTATCATGGATATGAAAAAAAGAAAAATCCATTAGTGTTCCAATTCCATAAATCTAAAGGTTGAGTATTAGAATAAGGGACATTACCTGGGGCACCAAGAAATCACTACGAGCAAGCCTGTAGGGTTGGGATGGAGAGATGCTTGAAATATGTAAGGGTTCCATGTATAGGGGGATCAAACCATATGTTTTAAGGTAATGGAAACCCATAGAGTATCAATGAGGGTTTTCATGCATGATTGAATGCTTAAAAGAAAATGAGAGGGTCTTGACCAGATGATGGGGTGTGAAAGTGAAAGTGTTGCACGAAAAAGAGATCTTTTGTGAACACTTTATTTATGATAAACAGAATTGGGCGAGGTTCAAGCCCTTGTGGACCAACACGATTGGGGGAACCATAAGGGAAATGTCCACAAGATCTTATACCATGATGGGTTCACGGAATGAATGTTATTGTAGAAGAGGTAGTCTTGTATGCATGGGATAAATTGTTCAATTTCTAGAACATTACCCCAAAGAAATGGGGTTCCCATATTTATATAGGAAGAATACTTGGTGGTGGCACATAATATTTATGGTATAGAAGAGTTAATTTGACATCAAATTGGTTGCATAAAAAACTTATGTGCAGTCCAGTATTTTATGTGATCACCTCTCCACTTTTTCACTGCTACCTTGGATGTTTTTTTTTGGCAGGGGTAGAACATGACCCCATGACATCACATTGGGCATGCAAGGCTCTTGCATGAGAATTTATGTCATTTTCCCAGCGGTTGAATCTTTCAGGTGGATCCCATGGCCGTCTCATTATGTTCTTATTAGTCAAAGGGTGTCTTCTGTTCTCTTCAAGATGATCATTGGTGACCTCAAGTAGAATTCGGTGACAACAAACAATAAAACCCAACCGACATTCGGGAGATAAAAATATGCTTCAAAGAATGAAATCATAGATGATGTAATTATTTATTTTAAATTAATTATAACTTTAACATAAAATATCAACTCTCTTGGTTTTGAGATTGTCTTGATTTTTTATTAATTTATTATCATGATATATGTCATTATTCATCATGCACTTATGGTTTATTTTTTGGAATTAATAAAGAACAATAACTAGGTTTGGGATCAACTGAATTCCACTATACAAAAAATCATTAATTATTAAAGGTTACTGATACAGATAAAAGTAACATATATTGGTTTACATTGGTTATATTAATCTGTATTGAGTTTCTTGATGATAACCTATAGCATATCACTTTGTCTGAATGATTTAATAGCTAATCCCTAGGATATAGGGCAATGTGTTTAATGATTGTATGTTCATGAAAACTATATTGATGTAGCATGTCTATGGATACTAATACTAATTAGGTGATTTTGAAATGTCGTATTGGGAATCTGGGTTTAAAGTTACACCACCTTGGTATTTATCTCATCTAGAGTCCTATAAGGATAATGCCATAGTGAGGTGTCTCATGAATGATTGATCATGTGGGTTTGGTAATGTTTTTTCTTTTCCCCAATGAAATTACAATTTATTGTAAATGGAAGGAATGGTTTTGGGTATGATATACAATCATAAATTTATTTAGTATCACACATGGACAGACCAAAAACATGAATGAGATTGCACTTGGAATCTTCTATGTATCACCATTTTAACACCCCAAGATTTTATGATATATTTCTCTTTAAATAAATTAAATTTATTTGATGTCTTTATATACACACAACATTGAGTTTAAAATAATAATGAAAAAAATTAAAAAAATTATAATGTAAAAAATTTATCATTATCATGTCAATATCAACTTAGGTTTATTTTTTAGGTTTTTTATAAAAAAATTATTTTTTAATAAGTAGTGAAAAATATAGATGTCTGTAAAAATACCACATATTTAATTTAAATAAAATAATCTAATAGTACCATTATATTTTGGATAAAATATACATTTTATTTAAAATAATATAATTAATTCCATCACTATCATAATATTATATGATTTTGATATAAGTCAATTTTCCGTATTAAAAAACATTTTTCATAAAATCATTTTTCTTCGCATTTTTTGAGGTAATTTTTAAAATAATTTACCAAAATTGTTGAAATTAAATATAAAAAAAAGTGATTGAATATTTTAAATTAGAAGGTTAAAATTGCGTAATTACCTCACTTTAATTTTTTATTTTTATGAATGGTAACAATGGTAATGTTTATGACCTTAGTAAACGGTAAATCTGGGAATAATGAATAGAAATAATGTGACAAGGCATTTGTTTTTCCAAAACATGAATTTATTTCATTTTACAAGAGTAATTAAATCATATATATATATATGTATATATATATTAACAATGAATATATGGAATTTGGTACCATTTATCTTCTATAAATACATTAATATTATTTTAAGTAATTAAAAATTAAAAATATCAATCTCTTGCATTATATTTCCTTTACACATTCAATTAAATATGATAATACGTTATGAATTAATATAATAGTTTATTTATAACATAATTAATTTATTTTTATGCATGAAATAAATTTTTTAATTTTTATAATTGGTATATTTACCATAAAGTTTTATATAAAACCATCTTAATATTTATTCAAATAAAAAGAAAATAACATAATTTTTTTAAAAAAATATTAAAACTAATAAAATTTATAGGAATTATAGAATTTTTAAATTATTATAGATAAATATAAAATATTAATTATTGTTCAAATAATTTTATTCTAATTTCATATTTGTTTTTATGTTTTTAATGTCAAATAAAATGAATAGATTCAATAACGGCATTAATGATATTTTATGACAATGGTATTTTATTGAATTCATTAAAAATAAGAAAAATATTGAACATGTAAAAGTTTGAAACTATAGGTTTTAAAATTCCATATATTATAAATTTGTGAGCCAATTTTTACCTTATAAGTAAAATTAATGCCCTTTAATATTTAAAAAGTTATTATCACAAGTAAGGTTAAAATTGGATAATCAAGAAGATAAACAAAAAATATAAGGATTAAAATGATATTTAAACCAATATAATTTTGGTTGGATGTTTATATTAAAACAAATACACATCCTTTTCTTATAATATAAGTAATTTTTTAATAATTTGAAATTATCTAGACAAATTTTATATTATAATATTTTATGAATTTATAAAAATGCCCATCACCTAACATAATAAAGGACACCCCTTATCTCTTCTATTTAAACATTTTTGAGAAGACTTCATAGACCCAAAACTACCATTTTTTCTTCACTAATATCGTATGCATTTTCTATAGTCTATGGTTCTTCAAAAATACTTGTCCTAGTATTCTTAAGAGGAGATCTAAGGAGTTCTTTGAAAGAAGAGGAAATTTCATTAACTGATCACTTTATTTTTTTCACTTCATCATTTAACTCCTATAAATTCTTTTATTTATCATAAAATAATAACCTAATTCTACTAAATATACAATAATTTTATTATGGATATATAACCACCATTATTCTCCCTCCTTTTAATTGAATGAGAAGTGAAAGAATCACTCATGTGTACATACGATCTACCATCTCCAAGAAGCGATGTGATATGTTATCCATATCCACCATTTAAAATGATTATAAATAATTATTCTAAAAAATGAATATTATATTTATGATATAATAGTTTTTTATAACTAAAATATCATATATACCTTTTTACATTCCAATCTGTTAGAAAACTATAATGCTGCTTGTGTGTAAGTGTTGACTACCACCTTCACCAAGCAGTGTGATCCAGTTTTCAATTATTCATTTCATTCCTGGTTATAAGGATAGATTTAATATATGTATATATATATATGATAAATATGATATAATAATTATTCTCTAGATGCGATTTTTTATTTACCATTCTTTCTTTCCATCCATTGAAAAGTGAAAGAGTGTCCATGCATGTGTATCATCTCCAAAAATAGAGTAACTAATTTTTCAATATCTACCTTTTAGGGATGAATATAAATATATACATATATAATATATATAATTTTTTTATAATTTTTTTACTTTATAAATATTATGGAACCACAATCAAATTACAATGATCATAACTACAAAACTGAAATTTTTCTGAAAAGTGAAACAATGAACACCCAAAAGAAATGATTTTAATAATTAATTATTAATAAATGAATTTTAAAATGTTATAGATTGATTATATATGATATTAAATGAATTTAAATGTCTCTATTATATAATAATAATAAATTAAATATTTTTATACAGCAGTTTAGATCACTTTCAAAGAAAGTCAAAACTGAGGTAAGAGATTTCATCTTAATTTCTAATCCATACAAATATATTTGGTATTACTCACCTATTTACATTTACATAGTTTATATAATTTATTATCAATGTATTTAACATGAATATATGTCTATTCAAGATGAAAAAAATTTCAATTCATGTTTCTTTTTCAAGGGGAATAAAGTTAAAATATACCAAAGAGGTAAGAATTTATTTTTCAATATCATATTATTTAGGATTGATTTTATTATAATTTAATAATTATTATATTAATTAAACAATAATAAATATATATTTTCTGACATACATGATATTTAAGGATTTTATATGTTTTCTTCCATCTTTTACTCTCTTCGTAACTTGAATCAATCAAAGAAACTTTTAAAAGAAAATTATTTCTTATTCGTCTTTTGATTGGGAATATTTTTCTTTTTATGTCCATATTTTAAAAATTATTCTACAAAATCCCATTAGTATTTACTCAAATTAGTTATTTTTGAAATTATGTGTAATCCATGAATATATATAAGGTTTGAATGTATAATTTATTATATCTTCCTAAAGTTTAATTTTTGACATTATTTAAAAAAGTTCATAAGGATTATTTCATTATAACATATATGAAACTAATAGGTTTTACCAACACCCATAATATTTTACTATATTTGGGTTCTTCTAAAAGTTTTCAATGGTTTTATAGTGAAAATTATTTAATGAAAAAACATTTTTAAAGTTTCACTCCTATTTTCTTCTATTATGTAAAAGTCATGATTTTATGAAAAAAATACATTTTAGATGAACCAATGGTCATATATTATCTCTTATTAAATTTTTAGTCATTATCTTTTGCTTGAACATTCACATTGTTGTGATAATTTTTCATTATCCATTAGATATCTCTTAAATTTATATAATATTGGTATCATAGATATGGGTATTACGTAAACCATATGCCACTTCAATATATGGTTTTTTTATTATTAAAGTTATTTGATTGGCTGAGGAAAATATTGATATTTAATTTTTATTACTCAATAAAGTTATTTTTATGGTCTATTGTTTATTAACTAAATGTATCATTAAATGTATGATTAATTCATTAAACATGAATTTATGGGTGGGGATTAGAATCATTGATCGCCTTGATGCATCAAATAGTCTAATGAGACAAACCATTTAGCCAAATTTATTAAATTGGGTGTTGATGTATACCAACCAATTGATTAAACTATATTATAGAATGGTATTGGCATTAAATATATGATGATGTTTTAGGTCATGAAATCTAACATCAAGAATTATATTTATTTAGAATACTATTATTATAATCAATGATATTAATACATTTATATTATACGTGGATGCATTTTTTGTTCATGTTATTGATTAAATAGAATTCATTTATAGTTATTTAACATACTCTATAGATTATTACTTTTTTTCGAATGATATATTCTTCTGTACGTAACCTTTATTGAGAATTTGAGATGAAACTTTAATTTTTCCCTTTCATTAGGATATGAATAGCGAGATAATGAATAATATTGAGTATAAGAGAATCTTTATTATGATATTTATTTTTTAATTCCAATGAACTAATAGATTAATATATATATATATATACATTTCATCAAGACTACAACTGACCAATCCATCAGGATGAGATCACTTGGATCTTATAACAATTTAAAAAAAATATGAAATCAACTCTCGTTCACTATTTTCATGGATACTATTGTTGGTATCAAAGAAATTTTATTAGAAACATTGAGAACAAGATTTAAAATGATCATAACTAACATGATAATTATGATACTCTCTTATTGTATTTGAGAACATTTACCATTATAGGTTTTTTTATTTTATGGATCTATATTCATGATGATTATGATCCAACTCAATGTGTGCTAGTATTTTATGATAGAACCTAATGAATGAAAGGGAATCAACACACAAAGACAATATAGAGATTTCATTGCCGAGTAATCCAATATATATGGTGTTGGAACTAAGCATATCAAGGACATATTATTACAGAAGATTCGAGTTATAAACAAATCCTTTCCCATATAGAGAAACCTATTATTCCATAATTTGATTAACCTATGTTGGATCCCATCATATTGCATAAAAGTCCATATTTTAATGGAACTACTAATCCATTAGTAACTATGAAATGGATTAAGTGTCTCAAAAATATATTCCTAGTGTTAGGATGTGATGACATTAAAAAGTTTCTTCTTGAAGTTTGTTATTTTAATGAATATTTAAATCAATAGTGGTAACCAATATAGAACACTAAATAGGTTGAAGAAAATGATATCATGGAGTGGAGAACATTTAAAGTATCTTTCATTGAGAAGTACATCCACTGAGAACAACAAACTGAAATGGCGAGGAAGTTTCTAATTTTAAACCTGAAAGGATAAGATGTTATATCAAAGTATGATGCTAAAATTATATGACAATAATAACATTATTAGGACTATATAAATAATATTTAAATAAATATAGACAATTTATTTTTTTTGGATTAAGCAAAATATTTTAAGGGAAATAGTTTATTAAATGTTTTCATCCTATGATGATATAATATCATGTTCCAATAAGAAATAGTAATAATTTTATAAATATTATATCTTCAAGGGAAATAAAGAGAATAAAAGGTCAAATAAGAACCCTGAAAAATTGCACACATCAAAGAAGAATATCGAAATGAATCAATTTCCATCATGAAAATATTATGGAATGAAAATACAAGAAAATTATTGAAGGGAATGGGAGTTTGTTACTAGTGTGAATATAAAGATCATCTAGATAATTAATGTAAGGTTAAGAATGAAGAAAATATTATCTGGTGCTTAAAATACAAATATATAGGTAGTTATTCAGACTAGTACCCTAAGAATGAAGGAAAATTACCATAAAATAATTCAATGAGAGAAAGATAAGAATTTGGAATTCCTATATATGAAGTGTAAGTTCCTATAAATGTGCTTAATGGTATACTTATCATCCATTAAAGAAGTGTAAAATTTTTATTATATTCATGTTCTAATAATTATTTTTTGACTAAATAATTTTCTATGGGCATCATATCACAACCACAATGAGTATATGTTAAGTTGGTAGTAAATATTTTAATTCTAATATGATCCCATATAAGGTCTATAGATCCTACGTAATATAAGTTCATGGTAATGTGATTACATCAAATATTTTTATTTTTCAGGTAGTTGAATTTAATATAATTTTTAGTATCAATTATTCATTTCAGTATATTCAATAGTTGTGAAGATGCACCTGAACTCCTAATGGAAGTTACTTCAATCATATGGGTTTTTATACCTATTCATGGTGGATATTTATCTCATATGATTTGGGAGGAACTAAACATTAAAGATATAGGTATTTCCACATAGTTTTTATGTATTTCTAAAATAGTTTATTAGTCTTCCTTGGATTCATGAAATTATGTTTTTAATATAACTCCTACCTAGGGTTACACCTAATTCAAAAAGTCCTTATTGGATGGTCGTGATTGAGTTACATGATTTGGAGAAGCAATACTTGGAAAATCATTATAAGGGATTCATTCATCCTAGTTCTTAACTATTGTATTAACAAGTTATTTTGTTAATAATAAATATGGGTTAATTCATATTAACATTGATTATTAGGAAATTATCAATATCACAATCAATAATAACTATCCTCTACCTCATATTGATGATTTTTTTGATCATGTATGAGGAGTTAAATATTTTTCGAAGATTGGTCTTCAATCTGTATATTATTAGTTATGGTTCAAGGAGTATGTATCCAACACATCCATCCATATAATGTATGGTCATTATGAATTGATCTATTTGGACTTACTTATACTCCTCCTATATTCATGGATTTTTTGAATGGATTCTTTATTGATTAAATTGATCATTTTATTGTGGTCTATGTTGATGATATTCTTATATATTTGATGAGAAAGGATGAACATAAATAATTTTTTAGAATTGTATTGATGAACCTATGGAAGGATGAGATATGTTATAATTTTACTTAGTGTGATTTTTGTCTACAAAAAGTCTCATTCTTAGGTCATATAATTTAAAATGTACGTATATTGACGGATCCTTTAGAGATATAATTTATTAAGCCATTTTCTAGAGTGAAAATGGTAACTAAGATCCATATTTTTTTTCAGATGGTTAGATACTACAAATTATTTTTTAGAAATTTATCATGACTATCTAATCTACCCACCATGTTGACCTATAAGGGAACAATGATCTCATGGATAGATGAATGTGTGGAGAATTTAAAAGAACTAAAGATAATATTGTTCAGTAATATTGTGCTAGAACTAACCTATAGTGGGCACAAATTGTGATATATAGTGATGAATCAATAAAGGGACTACGATTCATAATCATGTATAATGAAATGGTGACAACTTATGCCTCTCAACAACTAAAAAATCATGAGAAACATTATCCAAATCTTAATTGGGGCTAGCATCCGAATGATTTTCAATGAAGATATAGAGGAACTATTTTTATGGCTAAATATGTGATATATATACTGATCATAAAATAAGGACATTCATATTAAAAAAAGGGTTGAATATTCATTAGAAATGATGGTTTGAGTTGGTATAAGATTAAGAACGCTCAATACATTTACATCCTGTGAAGGCAAATAATTTGGAAGATGCTCTACGTTGGAAAGACCATGATATTTTTTTCATGATGAGGATTGAAAGAGAGAAAATATTTTTGGATTTAAAAAATTTATATATTAAACTCTTGAGGAAAGGGGACATATATTATATTTCTTTGATAAATGTGCTTCCATACATTCATTAAAGTATTGATAATGAATTTAAGTAAAATGAGGAATTATAGATGATAGTAAGGAATATTCTAGATTTAAATCATGATCAAGTTAGAATAATCAATACTACAAAACATGCCATTAATTGCGCTAGGAATGGTGTTTATCAGTGTAAGAAAAGTGTTTTCTACTTGAGGGACATTAAATGACAATGACTTTTATCAATACTTGAATCGTTCTGATAAAGGGTATATTTATCAGTGGTAACAGAAGAGCGGATAAATATGAACATTATCAGTGCTTTAAGAAGAACTGATAAAGGTCCCATTTATCAGTTCTTTTTTATCCCCACTAAAGTTATACTTTATCAGTGCTTTTATAAACACATATAATAGACTTTTTGTCAGAACTTTTATATGAACTGATAAATATTTTCTTTATCATAGATCTTAAAATCATTGATAAAGGGTGATACTGTAGTGTGCTGTTACAACACATCACAACACTAGAAACACATTATAAACACACCAAATATCAATAAAAAAGACCCAATATATAATTAAAATGATATTAAATTTACAACACAAATAACAGGAAAACTAGTATATTATAATCATTTAAAACATTGGTTTATAAAATTACATAAATAAAAATTATTACATACATTCAAAAACAATCTGAACTGTTAGATAGAGCACCCCAACTCAAAAAAAATAATCTACCTGTATAAGAAAAAATAATTACATGATTAATACTAAAACGAAATAAATTAAACATAATTATGAAACAATGAATTGATTATATAGACAATGAGTTTACTGTGTAAACATTAATATTAACTCTGTGATTGAGCATATATAATTTCATTTCTATTCATACAATGGCATTCCACATGGAAATAAATCTTATAAAATAAACAAACTCTACTAGGATTAATGATAATTAAATTATTGTTTCATTATATTTTTTTTTGAAAATAGAGAATGTATATCATAACATTACCTTTACATATTTCTAAAGGGTTTATTTGGACTATTTAAATGCTAATAAAAAAATAAAGGATTCTCTATGGACATTGCTAATATTTTTAGCTACAACTTAAAAAATAATCTGGCCTGAACTTTCTACTCGGAGTCCTCATGACTATCTCTTCCCACACATTCTCTCCACTATAATACCATGACCCTAGTTACCCAAATTAGGTGCATTATTACATAACATTGTAATGATCACAAGAGAACAAGTCCAGAAAGACCGATTATTTAAGGAGCCTTAGAAGTACTAGATACATAAATAAGTTTTAAATTACATTATGAAATCAAAAAAACAACAACATTGTGTCCCCTTTGAACACTATCACATCCCATAGCCTATTCTTGTAGGTACATCATAATATAAATCTTCGTATATTGGAAAAAAACATAAGAAATGGGTGAGCTCAGAGGCTCAGTAAGGATAACAATATAGTAGAAACTATCATAAATAAGCATAAATATTTAAGGAAATGTATAAAACTAAAACATAATCCTTTTAAACATAAACATCTGCATAATATGGAAATGATAAATCAAATAATTCCATTTACTTAATTATATGGATATTTTACTAGTTGAATAATCACATGTAATATCAATAGCTAATATCATAATGATGGAATGCATAATTCCATACATCATAACCACATAGTAAAAGTCTATTTCCAAGACAACAAATAATAATTTATTATGGACCTGTTCCGAGACACTAGTTTGTCTAATGAGACCTACCGATTCTTCGAGGACCTTTAGTGGGCTTCAGCCGTCACATACTAAGTCCAATGCATTCCTCATATGAAAAAGGTTGAAATATAATATAAACATTCGTATAAAAACTACCATACATAATTTCAATAAATTAACCATAAACCATGAATGGTTTAAAAATAAAATATCCACAATCAAATTTATCACAAAACCTTCAATACAATATGGATGATTTTATGTTAATAATTCAACTTAAAAACCCGTCAAATCCGATGAAGGATGTTGACATAAATGAAATTAGTCGAAAAACAATTTAATGGAAATATTTCTTTCTACATTGAAGTCATTCCAATGTAAAGGAAAATTTAATTTTTAGAAAATTATTATAATCTAGTATGGGAAGCTTCAAAGGTGTTATAATGGTGAAAAATAGTCTCACCCATTTTATAAGTTAAAAAACATTCATTCCTTAATTTTTCGAAAAGGTCAAAAAGTAGCATATTATGAAAGAGATAGAAAGATTCTATTCATACTATTTTATAAAAATTAAAACAAGGGTATAAATGAATTTAACCCATTTCTAGTAAATAGTAATTTATTTTTGATGTTCATGTTTAATAAACACTGATGTGGATGATAAAGAGTCCCCAGTAGATACTCACATATAAACAACCTTAGATAGTAAATATATTGTAAAATTTACCCTTACATTGTATTCTTACTTAGTTGAGGGTACATTAATCTCCTGTATAATTTTAAATAATTTTTATTAAATTATACAAGAATACAAATACATAAATACAATATCATATATGATCTTCTAATATTGCTTTATTAATAATATTTTAGTAGTATCATTGTTTTGGGTTTTAACTGATTCATTTTCCATTATATGTTTTGTTACATAAGTCATGTTTTTTTGGATAATACGTATATGATTAATATCCATAGTGATATTATGTTCTTTAAACATTATTTTAAATCATCAAATGAAAATTATTCTTGAAGGGTTATGATGGGGAATGAAATTTTATCGCGTCGTGGAGATGGTAGGCCATACATACAACGAGCGACAATATCATTATATTGATGTTGAAATCATATATAGTTTGATGTTATAATATATATAAAGAATCATTAACATGTTATATTTATTATTTCTGTCAATTATAATTATTTTTATACCCATACAAATAATTAAGCATTGAATAATAAACTACACCACGATGTGGAGATGGTAAGTCGTACGTACGCATGTATGGTGATTTTTTCATTCATACGATTGATAGAATAATAAATATGGTTGTACCATATTTATAATGACATCCCAGTTTTTATAAGGTACTAGATATATTAATTTTGTTTGGAAACAACAAATAAAGTGAAGGTGGATGAAGAAAATAACTTGAAAGTGGCGATGAAATAATTACCTCTTATTTGGGTTATTACTTTTGATTTGAAAAAAGGGCTCCTTTGGTTGGATTTATGAACACATTAAGTCCTATAGTTTAAATTTATGGTAGTTGGGAGGATATTTGAGAAAATTTGGGCTGAGCCATTTGGCTTTGGAGGTGTAAAATTAAGATAAGGGGAAGTACCCTTTTATAAAAGTGTTGAGGGTCAGTTTAGGAAATGCTTGAAATATTATTTTATTAAAAAATAAAATTTGGTTTTTAATGGATCCAAATGGATTTAGTTCTTGGATAAGATGGTTATGGGTCTAAAACCTCCCAACCAATAGGTTTTAGAAAAATTTATGTCACCATATAAACCTTATCTTTTAGTTTTAACTCCTAGTTTAATAATTTAACTTTTACCATGTCTTATTGTATTATTATAATAAATGGTTAATAAAATTTCTATAAAAATCCAAGAGAACCAAAAGTGGATAATTATTGGAATAAATAACATTATATAGGTACTTTGGCTGAAACCGATATATTTTTTTGAATATTATATAATTTAAAAATAAAGTATTTATTTGAAAAACGGATTTATGTCAATTTTGACACTATTTTGTATTTGTTTTTTTTGAAAGTCATAAAAACTTTATAACATCAAAAAAAATTATTTAATTAACCCTAAAATGTCATATTAACCTATAAAATTATTGGAATGCATCAAAATTCTCAATTTACACATATTTTAAAATTTATAATATCAATTATTTTAACCTCTAATTAATAAGGTAATTAGTGAATCATCATTGTGTCATAAATAAATTTAATTCTTTAATTTATAAAAATTATAAATAAATTTTCATGATGTAGGAAATCATTTTATGTTTTTAATTAAAATCAATAGTCTAATTTATCTATTGTATAACCTTATATTAAGTATGGTTTAGTTATTATAATTTCAATTTATCTCTTTTAACTATTCTTTAAATAAAATAATAATAAATGTCCTGATCCAATCCAAGTGGATAAAAAATGATCATATATTATTCCAAAATATGATTTATGTTGAAATAAACATATCCAATAGAATTAGGACATGTTTTAGGATAATTATAATATCATTTTTACAATTGATTACCCTATTCACTTTTAACCATAGTAAATGAAATTCAAAAGTTTTTATTCACAACAAATTATTTTCATTTTATTGAACCACATTTTACTTACTAGTGTCAACCATGTCTCTCATATTTTTGAAATTCAATTCATAGAAGTGGTAAAATTACATTTTATGAAAATTTTCAAATGTGCCAAGAAGGTGGGTAAAAGATGTTAAAAAATTCAATAACATCTTATATATCGAATGTAAATATAAAATAACTCTAAAAAATAGATTGGAAAAATATAATTATTATATATATATATATTTACATTAAAATAAATTTAAATAAAAGTAATTATTATTTAAATAAAATTTAGTATTAATCAATAATGCAGTGTTTTTCACTATTCATCAAAAAATTGAAATTTTTCATAAAAATAGAAAAAATTCACCCAAAGATAATTTTGATATTGAAAATCCAAAAATGAAGTCCATTTTGAAAAATAACATTTATAAAATTTCAAAAAGTGGGAAATTACTATTCATAACTACTTTTAAAATGGATAGTTTGGTTTGTCATGGTGTCCTAGAACTCGAAGATTCATACAACGCGATCTATTATATTATTCAAAGGGAAACGTAACGTGGAAGCTTGGGGTGTTACATTCTCCCCTCCTTAAAATTATTTTGTTCTCTAAAATTCTAGAATATTTCTGCAGAAAAAGATTCAGGTGGTTCTTCATCATATGTTCCTATGGTACCCACGTTTCCTCTTTCTGTTCTACTATTTCTCCAATGAACATTTACCAGACAATTCGTCATGTTTCTCAACAATTTTCTCTATTATCAATAATTATGATAGGCTCTTCACAATAGTATAGATCGATTTCCAGTTCTATTTCTTCATAGCTGAGTACATGCATTGTGGAAGGCCTGTGTTTTCTTAATTGTGATACATGGAACACATCATGAAATTTTGAGAGACTTGGCAGTAGTTCAAAATGATAATCTACAACTCCAATTCATTCTATAATATAGAATGGTTTGATGTACATGGGACTCAAATTATCGTTCTTACCGAATCGTATAACACCCTTCCATGGAGATACCTTCACGAAAACATGATCTCTTACTTGAAATTCCAAATCCTTACTTCGGTTATTGATATAGATATTTCTCCTACTTTAAGCTTATTTGATGTGGGTTTGGATGATATTCACCTTTTACATTGTTTCCTCAACATGTTTTGAGCCTACAAGTTTCCTTTCACCAACATTGTCCCAACAAGTTAGTCTGCAACATCTCTTTCCATATATCACTTCATATGGTGGCATCTGAATACTTGAATGGAAGCTATTGTTATAGGAAAATTCAACAGAGGTAAATACTGATCACATATACATTTAATGTCAAGAGAGAACGATATCAACATATCTTCTAAGGTTGTAATAGTATGTTTTGATTGTCTGTCAGTTTGAGGGTGGTAGGTAGTGCTCAAATGGAGTTCAGTATCTAGAGAGTTCGAAATACTTTTCTAGAATATTGATGAAAAATGGGGATCACGATCCGAAAAAATAAATATGGGTACACCATAATGTCATACAACATCATTAATATATAGTATTGTTAAATGTTCAAGTGGTAAATCTTCTCTTATAGAAAGAAATTGAAATGACTTTTTAAGACGATCAACAATGACCCATATTGCGTCATTCATTCTAGAAGTCATTGGTAGTCCGATGACAAAGTCCATCATAATGACATCCCATTTCCACTTAGGTGTGGGAAGAGGTTTAATGACTCATCTTGGATGTTTCCGTCCAACCTTAACCGATTGAAAAACCATATATCTTGACACATAATCAGTACTATCTCTCTCTTCATGTTGTCACACCCAAAATATTCCTTCAAATCTCTATATATCTTAGTGAAACCACAGTGTATTGAGATATTGGAGCTATGGGAAACATAAAACAATTCCCTTTTTAGATCTATTATATTAGGAACACAAATAATTTTACCAAATTTCAAAATTCCATCTTCATATATGAAGTCGATCAATCTCACATCATTCAAACCTTTTATTTTCTTTTGAAAATCCTCATCATCAGTCTGGGAACTTTTTACCCTTTCTAGTAATTATGTTTTGGAAACCATTTGGAAAAGTATTGATGCTTCACCTTCCTTGATTATTCCCAGATCCATATTTACTAGATCTATGAACATATGGTCCCTTTTAACTCTCATCTTGTATAGAATTCCATGATCCTTTCTTCTCAATGCATCTGTCTCCTTATTTTCCTTCCCCGGGTAGTAGTGTATAGATCAATCATAATCCTTGAGTAGTTCAAGTAATCGCCTTTGCCTCATGTTAGGTATTTTTGTGAGAAAATATACTTCAAACTCTTCTGATAGATATATATATATAACATTTTTCACCATAGAAATAGTTTCTCTATATCTTCAAAGAAAAGATTACAACTACTAATTCAAGATCTTGAGTAGGATATTTTTCTCCATGAACTTTTATCCATTGTGATGAATAGGAAATAACTCAATCATTTTAAATAAGGAGACATCCATATACATTCTTTAATACATCATTATAAATAACAAACCCAACATTCAATGATGTTAGATTAAATATAGGAGCATTGACTAATCTTCTCATCAATTATTGAAAAAATTCTTCGCATTCTTTTTTCCAAAAAAATTTATCCACTTTACGTGTGAGATTGGTTAATGGGTTAGCCAATCTAGAAAAATTTTGGACGAAACATCGATAATAACTTTCAAAACCAATAAAATTTCGTACCTCTGTTATACTCATTGGTTCTGAACATTATTGTATTGAAATTGGCATAAAAGGATCAAAAAAGATTCCATCCTTAGTGACAATATGGCCAAAAAAAGAAATATCCTGAAGCAAGAATTCACACCTATTAATCTTCCAATATAATTCATTTTTTCTGAGGGTTTTCAAAATAGTGCACAAGTGATTTTTATGATCTTCATAACATTTGGATTATACCAAGATATCATCAATAAATACTACTACAAAGTTGTCAAGATATTCCTTCAATACTATATTCATTAGATCTATGAAAATAGAGGGATCAGTAGTCAATCTAGAAGGAATTACTGTAAAATTTTAATGCTCGTAACTAGTTTGAAATACTGTCTTTATAAATTCTTCCTTTTTCACGCAAAACTGATTGTATCTAGATCGAATTTCAATCTTTGAATAATATTAATCTCCATGAAGTCAATCAAATAAATAATCGACGCGAGGTAGGGGATACTTGTTCTTTTTTGTTATAGCATTGATCTCCCTATAGTCAGTGCACAACCTCATACATAGATATTTATTCTTAATAAATATAACAGGGTATCCCCATGGAGAAACACTAGGGTGAATAAATCCTTTATCAGTCAATTCTTCTTGTTGTTTTTTAGTTCCACTAATTCCACAATTGACATTATATAAGGTGTCTTCGATATGGGCCTTGAACTAGGAATTAAGTAAATGGAAAATGCAATTTCTCATTCTAGAGGATGTCCAGGAAAATACTCTGGAAACACATCAACATATTCTTGAAAAATAGGTACATCCTATATTTGAACATTATGTTCCTCACCCAGAGTTATTTCACTACCTTACTCCCCAATAATTGAATTTAGTAGAGCTATTGGGGATGAATATATATAAAAATCAGATGGTGATGTTTCTACTCTAAAGATAAGGTATTCCTTATAATCATAAATAATGCTCACCTCCTTCTTCTTACAATAAATATTAGAATCATAGTCTAAAAGATAATCCATAAGGAGGATTATATCAAATTAAGTCATGGGTATGATATTAAGATCAACATATAAATCATGTTTATATGTTATAATGGTATCTGATTCACTAATCTCTGTGGAAATGATACATCCTTTAATGTTTTTGACAGAAAACTCCACTGTTAAATCAAATTGGGAATATCTAATTTTTATAGAAAACTGGGATGATATGAAAGAATACGGTGATCCAGAATCAAATAAAGCGTTGGATAAATTTGAGGAAACAGTTAATATACCTTCCACAACATCATTCAGAACATCAACTGACATAGTTGTGATTGCGTAGGCATGGCCTTGATCCCTTGGAATTTTCTGAGGTAACAATACTTCACGCTTAGGACATTCATTTTCATAATTCCCCATTTCTCTACAATTGTAGCATTCAACATTGATAGCCTCTTTTTCCCTTACTATCACGAGCATGGTGGCCTTTTTCACCACACTTGAACAAACTCTCATTCCCTTCAAGCAAGTACCAGGGATTTCATCCCACATTTACTATAGGATAGAAAATTTATTTTTCCTTTATTCCCCTTATTTTCATTTATAGAGTGTTCAATAGATCTCTTCTTCTCATAATTTGTATTAATGTCATATGACTTAGAGAATTCCTTTTCTTTCTTGATAGCACATGAGAATATATAATCATATAACAAGAAGGATTTTGAGACTAATGATCAACGGAGAAATAGTTTTAACACATCAAATAATTGATCAATAATACTCCTTTTGTAAGATATATAATCTGATGTATTCCCTGATAACCTTGTAATTTTAGCCTCATACTTTGTGATATTCTAATCCTCCTTTTGTCTCAGACTCAGAAATTGCCTTTTCATATCTGCTCGATGGTCATATGGAAAGTTTTTTTCTATGAACAGCTCTATGAACTCCCTCTATTCCATATTTGATACTTATTCATCCTACTTTATGTTTGGAATTAATGACCCCCATTGATCTTCATTTCTTGTGAGGCGATAAAATTCCATGACAACCTTTTCTCTTCCACTACTCCCAAAGTAGGAAATATTTTCTCTTAGGAACTTATCCATTGCTCAGCTACAAATAGATTTATTGTCCCATTTAATGTTGTTGGTTTTTTCCACAAGAAGCAGTTTAACATTGAACCTCCACATTGTGGATCAGGGTTCTTCATACATGTAAGGTTATTATTCCTAACATCAGAGAGTTGTTCTGGTATGGTGATAAGCTAATCAGCACCGGTAGCATCACCAAATCCACTATAATTTCCAAGATGAGGTGGGAAATCCCTACATGGATTATGTGCGGTGATACAATTTTCATTCCTATCAGTAGGTTCCATTTCTAAATAAATGGAATACACTTGATTTGTTAATGAATCAAAATACCCAATTCCAAACTTGTAAAAAACATAACATAAATTGAACAGCTTATAGATTTAATCCATAATCATAAAAATGTTTTCTTTGAGGGCATATTTACTCATAAATCCATCATAACGGTTTATAAATGAAATGAGAATTATCCTAAGAATATCCTACGGAAGTGTCATAACCAAGAGTATAGCAAGGCCTTGTAACGTCCAGGATCCGGGTGCCACACAATGGGTGCCCAAAACCCAGTTGGTCACATGACCTCAAGCACATTTCCCCAAACACCAGAGGATTCCGACTAGTACTGCATGCCAAGGTATGATAGTGGGAATCTATGACCTCATTTTTCAAATTTTAGAAGAATAGAAAAATTTAAACAAACCCAAAAGCAGAAGCAGTAAACAATACAAAGTTGAAAGAACAATGTTACTAAAGAAAAATATAATAAACAGTCATACATATATGATGATTCAATATGTTCTATTTCTAAGAATGCAGTCAAAACAGGATAAACTACAACCATTTAAAGTACATCAAAACAAAACAAAACAGTGCAACAGGAACTCACCAACATCGCAAGCCTAAGCTTGGCCCCATGCTCTCCTACTCCTCAGTAACAATCATGTACCTATATAGTAACCATTTACCTTATCAACAGTAGAAACAATATATTCTTTTTGGGCCCAAAACATGTCCCAAACAGGGTGTGAGAAATAAATCCCAGCAGGCAACCACTAAAGGCATGTACCCAACTGACCATGCAAATATGCAACAAAATGTGCAATTAAGAAATTCAATAAGATTGGAAGTACTCAAAAGCAGCTACTCCTATCAATTTCATTACAATGTAATTATTATTTTACAATTCAATATAATTTAATTATAAGTACGGAAGACCTGTCCTTGGCCGACAATATCCTGTACAGTGACCTAGCAAAAACTACAATAGGCTATCTAACAAATAGAAGGTAATAACAATGCAAATCATGTTCTTTATCTTGGAAGGTATAACACAAGAAAACACCATAGTGAATATTCAAGTGAGCATTTCCCTTAGGCTAAACAATACCTTTCCTTCAGGCTAATCAGAACCTTGCCCTCAGGAAAACTAGAAATTTCCCTAAGGAACAGAATCTACTGCCCTTAGGGATAAGAAATGTTTCCCTCAGGAGAATCAATAACTTTACCTCAGGTGAATCAGTCCCTTTCCCTTAGGCGAGTCAATACCTTGCCCTTAGGTGAATCAGTATCTTCCCCTCAGGCAAAACAAAACACTTCCCTCAAGATAAGAAAAAAACTTCCCTCAGGCTAAGCAAGTAACTGGGCGGATCCTAATGCATAAGAAAGTAATAATTATGTTTCCTCTCCAAAAAACTCAAAACATACTATCATTACGGCATACCCACGGGTACCCTAGCCAAATAGCTAAACTAGGGGAACACACCATCAAGCAGGACCTAGATCAAGGCAACAATCCCAAATATCATTTTATACATGTTCATTAGATTATCTATGCAATTCCATATATCTTAATAGCTAAGGCCTCAACCATATGACACCACAAAAATGGGCGCGTAGCACAACAAATATAAAAAATCATTTCAACAGTTGGAAATAAACACCAGACCACCTACCTCGATCTCCTATGATTGATATACATGAATGAAGCCTTCTGAAACAACCAAGAAGGACATAGATCTAGGATAAAAATTTATCCATTAAAACTCCAATAACTTCCCTTAGGTCAAGAATTGGAAGGAGAGGTTCAAGAAGAGAGAATAACTCAACCACGTGGTTTAAACGAGATAGACGGTAAGGGAATCGTAGTCCCGGTGAGCGGTCATGAACACATCCATATTACGACCTTCTCTCCTGTGGCTCTCATCGAGTCCTAAGATTCCTTGATGAACACGGAGGCTACTACATATTTTTAATTAAAAAACTTAACAACACGGCATGCAATCTCAAGTACATGGTGTATACTTTATTTTTAACTATTCAATGGGGGCAACACTCCACCGCCTTACTGTTCATCTGCCGAATGATTACACTATGTGTAATACTAACTACATGGCATGTACTATCTGTAATATTGTTCATCTGTAAGCTACTCCAGACTGCCTTACAGTTCACTTGTCGATTGATTACATGGCGTGTATTACTATGTACAAGTTTTTTAGTTAGTTTTACACCCTAAATTGCCGACAAACCTACACATCCTGTATTCCCATCCCACACTCCCAAAGAACACATTGTGTTGAAATGTACATGGCGTAAACCCATAAATTTTGGGATTTTCCCCAGTTTTTCCTTATTTTCTCAAAAAACATTAAGGAATAAAGGAAAAGAAGAAACATGTACCTCATGAATAAGAACCGCGTTCTTAAAAACATCCCCCTTTAAGGAAATTCATCCCAGAATTTCCCTTACAAGGGTAGTGAAGAAAAATTTAAGAACAAATCTAGCCATTGAGAATGTACATTGGTCACCCGCTCCCATGTTTTTTCCTACACCCTGCCATTCATCCAAAGCACCCGTACTAGAGGAACTGACCAGCCTCAAAGAAAATCTGTGATTCTATCAACAATACGAATCAGATGCTCCTCAAAAGAATCATCGACATGATGTTCAATCTCCTCAGGAAGAAAAATTTGAGACAAGCCTATGTGATAACGGTGTAGCTAAGATTCATGGATGATGTCGTGCATGTCCTGGTACCTCTACGGTAACTACAACCGATAGGCAACCGGACCAACCCTCCCTAGAATCTCAAATGGCCCCACGTACCTCGGTGAAAGTTTACCCTATCTCCTGATCCACCTGTGTCCCAAACTCAGTGAAACATGCAAGAAAACATGATCCCCGACCACAAACTCCATGGGTCATCTGCAGCGATCAACATAATACTTCTGATGAGACTGTGTAGTATCCAACCTCTTATGTATCATCTATAACTGCTTTGATGTCTCTTGTATGAGATGTGGTCTTAGTAAAGCTGCTTCACCTACCTCAAACCAGCATAAAGGTGATCATCATGGCCTACCATATAAATCCTTGTATGGTGCCATCAAAATAGCTTCCTAAAATCTATTATTGTAGGAAAACTCAACCAAGGGTATGTGCTTCTCCCAAGAGACCCCAAAGTCCATGACACATGCACACAACATGTCCTCTAGAACCTGTATTGTATGCTCTGACTGGCCATCGGTCTGTGGGTGGTAAGGTGTGCTCAGAAGCACCTGTGTACCTAGTGACCTTTGACAACTGTGCCATAAATGAGACATAAAACGTGCATCCCTATCTAAAATGAGAGAATGAGGGACCCCATGAAGACGTTCTACCTCTTGGATATACAACTCCCCGATCTCATCAACAATGTAGGACTCCTTGATCGAAAAAAATCTGAGCTACCTTCGTAAGTCTGTCTACAAAAACCCACACAACATCACTACCTCGAGGTGACCTTGGCAACCCTGTCATGAAGTCCATCGTGACATCATCCCATTTACACTCCAGAATGGGAAACTACTGTAATAGTCTACCTGTCCTCTGATGTGCCGCCTTCACCTACTGATAGGCGTAACATCTCCCAACAAAACCTGCTACCTCTCTTTTCATTCCCGACCACAAATACTGACGTCTATTGTTACGGTACATATTGGTAACTCAAGGATGAACTGACCAAACTGAAGCATGAAATTCCCTCATAAAATCCTTGCGTATATCCACTAGAACCCACACTTTTCCATGGATACATAGTACCTCATCATTTCCTATCATCTAACTAGGAGGAGAGTCCTCACTTGCCGCCGACTCACGTAGAAATAGGCCTTCTGAATATGATAGATGTCCTATCCTCACTCTATCCAGAAGGTTAGAAATCGCAGCGAAGGAATATAGATCGACTCACCCCGGACTATCGTGCACCTCCAAATTCATCTTAGAGAACAATGTGATGATCTTCCACTCACCACTGGTATCCTGCACTGCCTGTATCTGAGTCCTCTTACTCAATTCATTAGCTACTACATTACCCTTACTAGTGGTATATGCAAGCTCAGTGTCGAAGGACTAGTGGTATTCAACCCACCTTCGCTATCTCAAGTTCAAGTCACACTGGGTAACGATGTATTTCAAACTTTTGTGGTTTGTAAACACCACAAAATGTTATCCAAAGAGACAATGTCTCCAACAGCGTAACACATGAACAACTGTAGCCAACTTGAGATCATGCGTTAGGTAATTCCTCTCATGTTTCCTCAACTGTCAAGACCCATACACAACAAATCAGTCTCCCTACATCAATATTTCTCCCAGCCCAATTCCTGATACATCACATTAAACTATATATCTCTTCCCTTGCTCTAGAAGTATCAGGATTGGTGTTGTTGTCAACCTTCCCATCAGCTCCTAAAAGGATGTCTCATAAGCTTTCGAAGAAACGAACTTAACACAATTCTTAGTAAAACACCTCAAAGGTACTACTATGTGGGAGAAGTCCTATATAATGTGCCTATAGTAACCATCCATCCCCATGAAACTCTGTATTTGAAACACGTTATTATGATGCTCTTAAGAAATTACTATTCTCACTTTCTCTCAGTCTACTTCAACTACTGCCTTTGAGATAATATGACCCAGTAAGTGTATCTAGTCTATCTAAAAGTGGAACTTTGAGAGCATATCATATAACTGATTCTCTCTCAGTGTACTCACTATGATATCAATATCGGTATTATGGTTGTGGCAAGGGTGAGAGTACACCAAGATATCGTCCACGAAGACTACCACAAAATAATCTAGATATGGGTGGAACACACGATTCATCAGATAAATGAAAACTATTGGTGTGTTTTTGAGTCCAAACAGCATGACCGAGTACTCTTATAAACCATATATGCTATGAAAGGCTGTAAGAAGTATGTCCGATTTTATAACATGCAACTGATGATATCTGGCTCTTGAGTCAACCTTCGTTAACACTTGTGATCCTCAAAGTTAATCAAATTGATCAACAATACTTGGAAATGGTTATTAGTTTTTAACCGTCAACTAGTTTAGCTTCTGATAATCCACACAATGTTTGAGGGTTCCATCCACTTTATTTGAAAACAGGACAGGGGAACCCCAAAGATAAGTACTACGTCGAATAAAACCCTTTTTATGTTACTCCTCTAACTTCCTCTAGAGCTCCTCCAATTTTGGTGTAGCCATTCTATAAGGAGGAATAGACATAGGTACCACTCCTGACACAAGATAAATAGATAAATCCAACTCTCCCACTAGAGTTAGACCTGAAAAGTCATCCGAGAAGACATCCCTGAAACTATCAACCACTAGAGGGAAATAATTTTGACAATTTACCTGGTCATCCAAATTTAAACTCACAATATGGGTTGTCACTCCACCTTGCCCATGATGCTCGGGTCCAGCTCGGCTCGCTTGGACATCCCATTCTCCCTTTTATAGAAACTCTCCACCCTCTAGTTACATGAAACTCACCATGCGACGATAGAAATCCAAAAAGGCTCGAAAGGGTACCAACCAGTCCATCCCATGAATGACATCACAAGATGTCATATCTAATACATAGAGGTACCATAGAAAGTGACACCCACCAACCTCTAGGGGGAAGTCCTTTCACTGATGCACTCCGACTGTTCTAATTCCCAACGGAGTGTCAAGCTTCGTGATATCAGAAGAAGAAGAAACCCATAGACCAAGGATCTCCCCAATGGGAATAGATATAAAGCTATGCGTAGAACCTGTATCAAAAAATGAAGAAGACAGAACAGAATCATCTATAATGGTACCTCTGATAGTGGAATGTCCGGGATCTTGCTTGTGTTGGGAATGTTGCACTGCATATGCCTTCCCAGTGATGAGGCCCTACAACACAGGTTGGCTACCCTGAGCTGACCTACCCTGCTGTCTCTGAGATCCTGGTGTCTGGCTACCATGTCCATGACCACCACCCAGGCCTGAACGTCCTGATGTGTTCCAATTCTCTGACTGGTATGAAGCTGTTGGCCCTACTCCTGCTCATAGAGTCTTTACAGAACCCCTCTCACTAGCCCCTGGTTGAAACGCCTTGAAAAAATGCGGAATATGACCTATCTTGCCACAAGATCGGCACTCAATTGGGTCACATAGATACTAAGGTCACTTGTGCCCCTCCATAACACACTGGTAGCACATTACCAGACCAGCTAAAGAAATCTTCTTTCTAGTACTACCACCATGAGAGAAATCCTTCTGTCTCTTCCTTTTACCTATAGAAATAGTACCAGAAACTGTTGCTGAACCGCCCTGGCCAGCACCACTAGCTTCCCTACTGGTTCCGCTCAGTAATCAGTTCCTGGTTCACAATAGCTTTCACAATAGGCAAACTGAAAACATTCACTAGCACTCAAATATCGCATCTAAGAGTATCCTCAATGTGTCTATCCATCAACAGCTCATCACCAACCATAACAGTGGGAAAAGTCTGTATCTTGGTGAAGCGGGCAGAATAATCCATCACTAACATGGCTCCCTACTGCAGATTCCTGAACTCTCGAGCATGATCTGCCCTTAGCATTTTAGGAAAGAAAAAATCATAGAAAACTTCCTGAAAATCTTCCCTCGCCATGTCTCGATGATTTTCAGTCTGGGTGGTAACATCCCACCACCTCTTGGTGGAATCACATGGCATGTAAGTAGCGATCTTGACCCTCCTCCCAGGAGGCGTCTCCAGATTCTAAAAAATCATATGCATCGAATCCATCCATGATTCCGAAACCTATGGTCTTCCATACCATGAAAATGTAGGTGGATTCCGCTTCTAGAATATACGTGTCATCTCTTACATAGATGTGAAAACCGACAGTGCTTCATAGAAGGTCTGCATGAACCGCATGAAACCTTCATAGAACTACGCATTCACGCATGCGTCCTGTATAACAGTTTGTGCCATATCTGGCTCTGCTGGAGGATACATTGGTAGCACATGGCCTACAGTCCCTGTAGTATATTCATTGCTGCTATCTTTTTGATCAAACTGTGTTCATCTTGGTGAAATGACTCTACAAGGTCAAAAACACACCTTTGATTAAGATTATCAAGGACTAGGAACTGAAGGCGTAAGAAGGGAACAAGAGAAGAAAAAAATTCATGTTTTACAAAACAAGACTACACGACATGTATAATTACTAAATGATGTGTTCCCTTATGCCTTTTACATGGGAGTTAACTCTACCAGAACTGGTCATGTAACACCCCAAACACATGGCATGTCGTCCTTACATATATCATGTACTTGAATTTTATTCCCCTTCCCGAGTCCTTCTACATTGCTAAGCCACATGACTCTCCAGAGAAATGGACTACATGGCGTGTCAAAGACGAGCTTCACTGATCCGTGTTGTTCATGAAACGGACAACTACTCGGCCGACACTACATGGCGTGTTACACACGCACATAGCGTGTACCCCACCGTGTTTCCCCAGCCACATGGACAAGTCTACACGGTCTCCTACTAGTCAAGACTATACGGCGAGACCCCCATGTACATGGCGTGTCCCACTGGTACATGGAAGGCACTAGAAAAGATAACACCAACCAGTTATTTTAGTTACACGACCGGATTCCCAGATTACACTACACGGCATGTTCGAAAGTGACACGACATTTTTAGGTGAAGATTTCTCCATCTGTGTTGTTAGTCACACAGGCAGACAAAGGGTCAACACGATGTGGCGTGTACAACCGATACACAACTTTTAACCTCAAGAGTTCCCCCTACCCATGTTTATGCCTACATGGCCTATGAAATGGTTGGAAACTACACGGCGTGTAATTAAAAAAATCATTTCTTCCTGAACAGAAGAGTACATGGCCTGTGTCCATAGAACCACACACCATGTTATCTGGGTTTCAGGACAATAGACCTCAGAAATTAATCTGTAACCCCCTTTTTCTAAAATAACAAGTGTTGGTATTCCAAATTCTGATCAGTGGGGGCCCATACTCCCCATTATTCAATGTATAACACATGAACATTCACATTATATTACCAAACACAACAAAAGGCTGGATCATGATCCACTAAATTCTGGTCCAAGAGAGCATATAATTTTCAGGAACCAAAGATTAGCATCCATAAACCCAACCGTAACATGTACCAATACCCTATAAATAGTAGGAATATCTTACAAGGTACCTATCACAACATCAGGAATTTTCTAGCACATCATATATCACAACAACATTCAATTTCTATTGCACCTACATGGCATGGAAACTATGCATGGAATGTGATTCTAACATGTTCCTAAATGATTAATGAGATGGAATACCATCATCTCATAGGGTTGCAACTAAATAGATTCCAATTATAAAATATAATCACCACACCACAAGTGCGTCACCCAATGGTGGAAATCAAATCAACTATAAATTTGAAAAACCAGATAAATTGCAATTAGACAAGGTATGTTGGCTTTCCCTGTACATGGGTTAGCTACTCCCCGGGCATAGATTATTACCAAATACCAATTCTTTCATATCCCTATCTATAGGCTCTAAATAGTAAGTCAATGAAAATAAATACCCTCTAATACCATTTTGTAACATCCCGGATCTGGGTGCCACACAACAGGACCCCTAAACCCGGTTGGTAACATGACCTCAAATGCATTTCCCCAAATAAAAGAGGATGCCGAATAGCAGCGGGGGCCTATGTTTGATAGTGGGGAAACTATTCCCTCATTTCTCATAGTGTAGCACATTGGAAAAATATATACATACCCAAAAGTGGAATCAGTAAACAATACAATGCTGAAAGAAAAATAGTACAGAAGAAAAAGATAATCAACAGTCATACATATATGATGATGAAATATGTCTTATTTCTAATAAAGTAATCCAAATAGGATACACTGCAACCAAGTACAATAAAGAAAAAAAACAAAATAGTGCAACAGGAAATCAACAGCATCGCAATCCTAAGCTCGGTCCCATGCTCTCCTACTCCTCTGAAACAATAATGTACCTATATAGGGACTCTTTCTCTTATCAACACCTGAAGAAATATAATCTGTTTGGGCCCAAGACATGACCCAAACAGTGTGTGAAAAATAAATCCCAGTAGGAAACCTCCAAAGGATCATGTCCAACTGACCGTGAAAATGTGAAACAGTAGTGTTCAATAAAGAAATGCAGTATGCTAGGATGTACTCAAAAGCAGCTACTCCTACCAGTTCTATTACCATTTAATTAATATTTAACAATGCAATATGATTGAATTATATGTTCCCGAGACCTAGCCACAACCAAAAATCTCCTGTACAGTGCCACAAAAAAACTACAACATGCTATATTACAAATAGAAGCTAATAACAATACCAAGATTGTGCTTTATCATGGAAGGTATAACACTGGAAAACACCACAGTGAATATCCAAGTGAACATTGCCCTCAGGCTAAACAGTACCACACCCTCAGGCTAATTAGAACATTTCCCTCAGGTGTACCAGATATTGCCCTCACGCACAGATGCTACTACCCCCAAGCATAAGAAACATTTCCCTCAGGTGAATCAAAACCTTTCCCTTAGGCGAATCAGTACCTTTCCCTTAGGTGAATCAATACCTTTCCCTCAAGAGAATCAGTACCTTTCCCATGGGTGAAACAAAACACTTCCCTTAGGATAAGAGAAAAACTACCCTTAGGCTAAGAAAGTAACCTTGCCAATCCCAAAGTATAAGCAAGTAATAATTATGTTTCCTCTCAAAACTCAAAACATACTATCATTACGGCATACCCACATGTACCCTGGACAAATAGCTAAACAAGGGGAATGCACCCTGGGGGTGGCCCTAGATCAAGGAAAAAATCACAAACAGCATTTTATACTTGTTAATTAGATTATCTATCCAATTATATATATCTAAATAGTTGTGTCCTCATCCATTAGACACCCCAAACATGGGTGCATATCACAGTGGTACACAAAATCAACTCAATAGTTGTAAATAAACACTAGACCACCTACCTTGATCTCCTCTAATCAATATATGTGAACAACGCCTTCTGAAAAAACAATACAGATGTAGATATTGGATAAAACGTTATCCATTAAAACTAAAATAACTTCCCATAGGGAAATAATTGGAAGGAGAGGATCAAGAAGAGATAATATCACACCCGTGTAGTTCAAAAAAGATAGACGACGATGGAATCAGAGTCCCGGTGTGCGGTCGGGAGCTCTTCCATGTTCATACCTTCTCTCCCATGTCTCTCATCGACTACTAAGATTCCTCTGCCTAAAGGGAATACTACTTCCTATTTTTAATGAAAAAACATAACTACACGGTGTGTACTCTCAAGTACACGGAGTGTACTTTCTTTTTAACTATTCACCGATGGCAACTCTCCACTGCCTTACTATTCATCTGCTGACTGATTACACGGTGTGTAATACTAAGTACACAGCGTGTACTATCCGCTTTAATATTCATTTGGCGGCTACACACCACCTCCTCACTGTTCATTTTCTAACTGATTACACGACATGTATTACTAAGTACACGACATGTAGTTAGTTCTTACACCCTGAATTGATGACAAGCCCATACACCCTGTATTCTCACCCCCACACGGCCAAATTACACTGCGTGTACCCATAAATTTTGGGATTTTCCCCATTTTTCTTATTTTATCCAAAAAACTGAATGAAAAAGGAAAAGAAGAAACTCTTACCTCGAGAATAAGAATTGGGTTCTTACATGTCTGTTGTCGTCTACCACGATACCCCGGGTCAAGCCCGAAACTCATTATCGTAGTTTTCACTCCATGTCGTAGTTTTCACTTCTTGTTAGAGTTTTCACTGCTAGGTACATTTCTGCCAAATCCACCCTTACCTGCTCGTATCCAGATAGGGATGTATTACTTGGAAAGTACACAAAATCTCAACATTACCAAAATTCTAGGATGTTATTCAATACTAGTCCTCAAAGTCTATCTTAGTGTAATGTTATCTAAACATAGTTTTTCTAAATCTTTCTTCCAAGGGTTGTACTAATCTTCCTCTGATACCAACTATAAAACCCCAACCCCAGTTAGCATGAGTCAATGAATTATTACATAACATTAGCATGATCAAAAGAGATCAAGTCTTGACAGACCGATTTGTTTAGTATCCTTGGAAATACTAGATATATACCTATGTTTTACATTAAATTATGAATTAAAAAAAACCAAAAAACATTGTGTCCCCTTTGAGGATAATCATATCCCATATCCTATTCCTATAGGTAAATCATAATATACTTCTTTTAATCCTATGAAAAAAATAAAACATAAGAAAGGGGTGAGCTCAAATACTGAGTAAGGATAACAATATAGCAGAAACTTTCATAAATATGCATAAACATTTAAGGAAATGTATAAGACTAAAACAGAAGACTTTTAAACATAAACAGCAGCATAATATGGAAATGTTATGTCAAATAATTCCATTTATTTATTTACATGGATATCATACTAGTCGAATAATCACATGTAATATCAATAGCTAAATTCATAACGATGGAATGAATAATGTCGGACAACATAACTACATATTCAATGCCTCATGCCAATACTACAAATAATAATTTTTCAAGGCCTTGTGTCAAGACAATAGTTTGTCTCAAGGGACATACCGATGCATCGATGAGCTATAGTGGACTCCACCCGTGACATACTAAGTCTAATTCATTCCTCATATGAAAAATTGTTAAACTTAGTATAAACATTTATATTAGAACTAATATATGAAAGATAAAATCATAAATTATAAACCATGAATGGTATAAAAATAGCACATCCACAGTCAAACATATCAAAAAACCTTCAATACAATATGGAAGATTGTATCATAATAAATCTACTTTGAACAAACATAAAATTCAATGAAGGATATTGACAATGATGAAATCAGTCCAAAAACTTTTTGAGTGAAATACATATTTTTTACATTAAAATCATTCAAATGTAAAGAAAATATTTATTTTGAAAATATTATTATAATATTTTAAGGGAATATTCAAAGGTGTTATAATGGTGAAAAATAGTTGCACCCGTCGTATAAGTTAAAAACATTCCTTTTTTAAATTTTCGAAAAGGTTATAAAGTACCTAGTTTGGAAAGAGACAAAAATATTCCTTTCAAAATAATTAATTAAAAGGAAAACAAGGGTTTAAATTAATTTAACCCATAATCTAGTAAATAGTAAAAATGTTTTGAAGTACATTTTTATGAAACACAGATGTGGATGATAAAGAGGTCCCTTTAGATACTCACGTATAAACCACCTCAGATAATAAAGAGATTGTTAAATTAACCCTTACAATGAATTCATCATTAGTTTTGGGTATATTAACCTCTTGAATAATGGTTAAATAATTTTTATTAAATTATACAATAATCCATGTACGTAAATATTATATCATATATGATCTTCTATTAATGATTTGTTAATAATATTTCAGAAGTATCGTTGTTTCGGTGTTAACTGATTCATTTTCCTTTATATGTTCAGTTACATAATTCATGTTTCTTATGGATAGGATATAATTGATTCATATTCAGAATTATATTAATTTAGTTAAATATTATTTTTAATCATATAATGAAAATTATTCTTGAATGGTTACAGTGTGAAATGAAATTTCATCGCGTCATGGAGACGGTAGGTCATATGTACGCACGAGCGAAAATATCATTCTATTAATGGTGAAAAAGTATTTATTTGGATGGAATAATATATATACATAGTAATTTACATGTTATATTTATTATTTACATCAATTATACTCATTATTATACCCATCCAAATAATGAAGTGTTCAATAAAAAACTACACCACGATGTGGAGATGGTAAGTCGTACGTATGCATGTACGGTGAATTTTTCATTCATAGGATGGATAGAATAATGAATATAGTTGTACCATATTTATAATAAAATCCCAATATGTATAATATACCAGAGGTATTATTTTGGTCTAGAAACAACAAAGAGAGAGGAGGTGGAAGAAGAAAAAATCTTGAAAGAGGTGATGAAATAATAACCTCTTCTTCGGGGTTTTCCTTTTGATTTCAACAAAGTGATAAATAGATTGGATTTCTGATCAAACTAAGGACTCTAGGTTGAAGTTAGGGTAGTTGGGACGATATTTTATCAGGTTTTGTTCGATCCAAATGGCTTTGGAGGTGTGAAATAAAGAGATGGATAAGTACCCATTTATAAGAGAGGTGAGGGTCTGTTTAGAAAAATCTTGAAATATTATTTTATTATAAAATAATTTTCTATTTATAATGGATCAAAATGGATTCATTTCTAGGATAAGGTGGGTATGGTTAAAAAACATCTCAACATATATGTTTTATACAAGTTTAGGAAACCATATTAACCTTATCTTTTAATTGTAACTCTTACTTAAATAGTTTATCTTTTGAAATGTCTTGTTGTATTATTATAATACATGGTTAGTAAACATACAATAAAAATCCAAGAGAACCCCAAGTGGTTAATTATTGAAATATTTAACCATATCTAGGTACTTTGGTAGAACCCTACATTTGTAGGTATAATATATCATTTAATAATACAATATTTATTTTAAAAACTCATTTATGTCATTTTTGACACTATATAGTATTTGGTTTCTTTGAAAGTAATAACAACTTTATCATTTAAAAAAAAATTATTTAATAAACCCTAAAATGTCATATTAATTTATAAAATTCATGTAATGAATCAAAATTATCAATTTACAATTATTTTAATATTAATAATATCAATTAATTTAATCATTCATTAATAACATAATCACAGCATCATCATTGTGGAATAAATAAATTTAATTATGTAATGTATAAAAATTATAAATTAAATACCATGATGTAGGAAATAATTTTATCTTTATAATTAATATTTATAGTTAAATTTATCTAATGTATAACCCTATATTAAAAATGGTTTATTTATTAAAATTTTAATTTCACACTTTCAACTCTTCTCTAAACAAAAAAATAATAAATGTCCTAATCCAATCAATGTGGATAAAAAATGATCATATTTTATTACTAAGGATTATTTAGTTTGAAATAAACATATACAATAGAATGAGGACATGTGTTAGGTTAATTATAATATCATTTATACATTTAATTACCGTATTTACTTTTAATTGTGGTAAATAAAAATAAAAAATTAATATTCACCAAAAAATATTTTAATCGGATTGAACCACATTTTACATACTTATGTCAACCTTGTCTCCCAGTTTTTTGAAATTCAATTCACAGAAGCGGTAAAATTACATTTTATATAAATTTTCAAATGTCACTAGTAGAAATACGGTTTTTAGCGTCGTCGTAATAACGTCGGTTTTTAAAAAACCGACGCGAATAGTATGTGAGGAGAATTTATGGCATCGGTTCTACAAAAAACCGATGCCAATAACGCGTCGATTTTTATAATAACCAACCCAGAAAATAATTAAAAAGGATTTTCCGCGTCGGTTTTCAGAAAAACCGACGCGAATTGTTTTTTGGGCGTCGGTTAATCTCATAACCGATGCAGAAATTTTTTTTTGTTTCGGCGTAGGTTTTGAGGAAAACAGACGCGGAAAACCGACACCGAAAAAAAAACATATTCGGCGTCGGTTTTCCTGAAAACTGATGCCATAAGTTAAAAAGAAATATATATTCCGCGTCGGTTTTGCTAAAAACCGACGCCGAAATGTTTTTTTAATTTTCGGCGTCAATTTTTTTTAAACCGACGCGGAAAATATTTTAATATTATTCGGGGTCCGAAACGCTCATTTGGTTCGACCTTCGAAATCAAGCTCCGCTGCGGCCGAACCCTCGTTTTGTTCCATCATCGAAATCAAGCTCCGTTGCGGCATTTCAGACTCCCGACTACATTCGAACCTGATTTGCGATCTTGGCCGAAACCCTTATTTTTTTCAATCGTCGAAATCAAGCTCCACAACTGCACTTTGGACTCCCAACGACCTTAGAACTTGATTTGCAATCTTGGACGGGCATTGTTGAAGGTTTTTTGTCGTTTGCACGATTTCTGGTATGCGTTCTTCCTCTTTATCTCCTATTTCATCTCCTATTGTTTGTTTATTTTCCAAAAACCCTATTTAATTAGGAATTAATGTTCAGTCAAATGTGTTATGAGTTTTTTTAGTCCTAAGATCGACATTGCTTTTAAATTTGAGCTCTGTTATGTATGGTTGTAGTAAAAATAGGATAATAATAAATCTATGTGGTGTATAAGGATTGATGTACACATGTTTTAGTCCATATTTATAGGTATGATTTTATCTTAGTAAAATTTGATCATTTCTTACCTCTATCATAGAAAAGTGTCCATTTTCAAATATCCTTCAAATACATTTAAATTATGATTATATTTTTCATGATTTTTCTCATCATAAATATGACATGTATTTAATTTTGAATGTACATTTTGAGTAAAAATAAATTTAATTACTTTTTTAATTACAAGAGTAGATCTTGCATTCTTTTTTGATCCAACACCGTTTCAAATTGTGATTATTTATATTTTACTTCAATAGCTTTATTACAACCTTCTATTATATTCCTTAATAATATATATCACCAACAAAACCCTTAATAATCTTTGTTCGTCTCATCTCCACTTTTAGTTGATTTCTTATCAGAATATTTTAACATTTTGTCTTATTATTTATTTCTCACTTTGGGAAAATTGATGTTATTTTATGAAATTAGATTCCTTCTTGAATAAATCATCACCATTTTTTCTTCTCATCCCCCTACATTAAAAACATTATTTATTTCATAATATTGGTGTATTTTAAAAATAATCCAAAAAATTCATATTTTTACCTATTATTGGGAATTATTTCTCTATCCACCACATTATTACTAAAATTTGATTCACGATTTAAGATGATCCATAAAAGTTTTATTATTTTCAGTTGCTGAATCAATGATTTGTGAATATATGCTATCTTTTTTTTATTATTATTTTATTTATATTAATTCAATAAAACAAAGCATTCACATTATAATTTTTTTTATCTCTATTCCATTTCTTCATAGGAACACCATTTTCGTACACATAGACTCCAGCATCACCATTTTTCTTCGATGGAAAATCAACTGCAAAATGTCCATTTCCACCAAAATTTAAATATTGAGGAATGGTATCTTTGTATTTGACTCTTTCATATATTATGTTCACAAAAATAAGAAGTATTTTATTAACATACTCTTCATCATGTTCAATAATATCTTCAAAATAATCAAAGAACCAATTATTAATTTATTTTATTTTAAACTACATCATTGATTGAAATGAAATATCATTTTTTTTCATGATCTTATTTTTTAAATTTTGATATATTATTATTTTTTATGAAATTAGAATGTTGTTAACACACATGTATATAATATGAAAATAAACTGTTTACTCTACTTGCAAACGTGTTTCATATCTGATGTCTTTTATCTGATTATCAATAGTTTTTATGGAATATGTTTTTTTACAATTTATCTGATAGATATTTAAATGTTTATATGTTTTAATATATTCATCAATTATATTGTGATATCACGTATTAATGGATCATAATTGGATTTATTTACCAAGAACTGCTATTGAATATGAAAAAGGAGTTGATAATTATTTGGAATTTTCTAAACGACATAATCAAAATATTGATTTGATTTTCTGTCCATGTGTGAAGTGTGTAAATATGAGAAAGCTAAACTCCATAGAAATCAAGGATCATCTCATTTGTTATGGTTTTAGCCTTAATTATACACGTTGGATCTTGCATGGTGAATGAACTGAAAATTCAACATCCAATGTTGACGATGATATTCATAATTAGTTAGAGGATCGTATTGAAGAATTAATTCATGATTTAGGTGTTGAAACCATCAAAAAAACACCAGCTGTTGAACGATTGTATGGAGATTCTGAGAAACCATTATTCCTAGGTTGCAGTAAATATACAGTTTTATCAGTAGTTTTGAGATTAGTTAACTTAAAAGAAAAAAATGGGTGGAGTGATAAAAGTTTCTCCAATTTACTTGAGCTTTTAAAAGAGATTCTTCCAGAAGGCAATGGGCTTCCAGATTCCAATTATGAGGCGAAAAAAATAATATTCCCAATGGGATTGGGGTATAAAAAGATACATGCTTTCCCCAATGATTGTGTACTGTATAGGAATGAAAATGAACATTTATCAAGTTGTCCTACATGTGGAACATCGCACTATAAGATGGATGAGAAAGTCAACTCAGATTCATTTTCAGGTGATGTCATGTAACGTTATGAAAAATCAATTTTTTTACTTACCAATGATATCATCCAATATTTTTTTCAAAAAATTCTGATAATTCAATTCTGATTTATTTTTAGGTACCAGAATCAAAACTCCAGCTAAAGCAATTTGGTACCTTCCAATTATTCCTCGTTTGAAGCGTCTATTTTAAAATTCAAATGATGCAAAAAGTTTAAGATGGCATTCAGATGAGTGCATTTCTGATGGTAACTTACGTCACCCTGCCGATTCACCACAGTGTAAGAGTTTTGATAAAAAATTTCATGATTTTGGAAGTGAAGTTAGAAATCTCAGAATGGGATTGTGTACTGATGGAATGAATCCATATCGGAGCCTCAGTAGCCAACATAGGTCATGGCCTGTTTTGCTGGTACTTTACAACTTGTCCCAATCTCTATGTATGAAGAAAAAATATGTTATGATGAGCTTGATGATTTCTGGACCAAAACAACCGGGAAATGATATTGATGTGTATCTTACACCATTGATTGAGGATTTAAAACTGCTATAGGAGAAAGATGTTACAGTTTTCGATGCATACAAGAACGAGTATTTTCTTTTGCGTGCTATGATAATGTTCACTATAAACGACTTTCCTGCATATGGAAACCTATCTGGATATAGTGTTAAGGGACATAAAGCATGTCCAATTTTTGAAGAACAAACTTCATATTATCAATTGCATAATGGAAGAAAGAAATTGTACATGGGATATCGAAGATTTTTGCGAATTGATCATCCTTATCGTAGATTGAAAAAAGCATTTAACGGTTTACAAGAATACAACCTCCCCCCTCAACCATTGTCAGCTGAAGAATATTATGACAGAGTGAAAGATATTGATTCGACATTTGGAAATAGAAAAAGTTCTGGTTTACAAAAACATATCTGGAAGAAGCAGTCTATTTTTTTCGAACTACCTTATTGGTGATTTTTAGAGATAAAACATAACATTGATGTTATGCATGTTGAGAAAAACATATGTGATAGTTTGATTGGAACTTTGTTAGAACTAAAAGGAAAGAAAAAATATGGATTACTTGCTAGATTGGACTTGATATTAATGCGAAAAAGTTTGGAGTTATCTCCCACTGTGAAAGGAAACAGAACATATTTACCTCCGGCTTGTCACACATTAAGCAAGATTGAAAAGATGAATTTTTGTCAGTGTCTTCATGGTATTAATGTACCCAGCGGTTTTTCTTCAAATGTGAATAATTTTGTGTCATTGAAGGATTGTAAATTAATAGGTATGAAATCACATGATTTCCATGTGTTGATGCAACAAATTATACCAGTAGAAGTGCGTGGTATATTACCGAAAGCTGTCAGGAAGACAATCATCAGGTTATGTAATTTCTTTAAATCCATTTGTAGCAAAGTCGTTGATCCAAATTTGTTAGATGTGTTGGAGAATGAAGCAAATCTTATTCTTTTTCAACTAGAAATGTATTTCCCACCCACATTTTTTGATATAATGGTTCATCTATTGATTCATTTGGTGCGTGAGATAAGAATATGTGGGCCTGTTTATTTAAGATGGATGTATCCTTTTGAAATATATATGAACATTTTGAAAGGATTTTTAAAAATCCTTATTGACCAGAGGCCTCTATTGTTCAAAAATATGTATCAGAAGAGGCGATTGAGTTCTGTACTGATTATTTGAATGAGGTGAAACATATTGGTCTCCCTGTATCTCGACATATGACAATTGATAGAGAAGGCAGAGGGGTTCGAGGCTTAAAGGTAAAGTTCATTCCACGTGATGAAGTGATGCAAGCACATTTATACATTTTGAACAACACAGATGAGGTTCAACCATATATATCCTCACATATTTCTGAATTAAAGTTACGATATCAGAAAAGAAATGAAAAGTGGTTGATGATTGAGCATAAGAAGACATTTGTTTCATGGTTTAAATAGAAAGTCACCCCAGATATATCTGTATCAGAAACATTGAAGTGGTTAGCAGGGGGACCATCTATTAATGTGATCACTTGGTCTTGTTTTGATATCAATGGCTACACATTTTACACAAAAAACCTGGATGACAAGAGTACCGTTCAGAATAGTGGTGTGATGGTATTCGCTGAAGTAGTGCATTTTTCGAGTGCCAAAGATAAAAACCCAATTTCTGCATCAACGTCATATTTTGGAGTTATTGAAGACATATGGGAAATTGATTATATTAAATTTCGAGTCACTATTTTTAAGTGAAATTGGGTTGATACTAATAGTGGCGTGAAACTTGATGAATATGTGTTTAAACTGGTTGATTTGAAAAGATTTAATCACAATGAGGAACCATATATCTTGGTGACACATGCAAAACAAGTATTTTATGTCATTGATCCATCGAATGATCAGTGGTCAGTTGTTTTGAAAGGGAAAAGATACCATTTGGGTGATGAGAATGATTCTGATGATACTAGTGATTTACATGAGCCTTATGCATCTATTATGCAATTTTCAGATGATTACAATGAATATAACAGAGACATAGTGCATGCAGTACGTACCGATCATGATGAAGGGATGTGGAAAAAAACTAAATTAGTCTCCTAATTTTTCGGGTAAATATTTATATTTGTTTTCTATTTTTAAAACTTCAAATTCATGCCTCTATTTTTACATATTTATTTTTGACTTCCTTATTTCTAATTATTCATTTTCTAATGATATGCAGGTACCCAAAATTTCATTACACTTTCTAGTAGCAATGTCAGATACAAATAGAGAGGAGCAGTTACTGAGGTATATCTATTTTGACATATTATTAAATATTCAGTAATATACTTATTTAATTAAATAAAACTGTTAATTTATAAAAAAAAATTGCAGGACTACTGATGCATCCTCGGTGGAGGAGACTTCTCCAGTTACTACTCAAAAATGAAGTTCTCTAGTTGGTAAACGTGGTATTACACGTTTACAAAAAATATCACTTTCTCATGATGATAACAAAGAACACATCTGTTTTGATGATAATAATAATGCAGTTGGCCCAAATGCAGTTCAGTTTGTTAGTTATATAGCGATGCATAGCCGTTGCAGGATTAGTATTTTATATCCTGATTGGAAGTCAGTGGACAGTACGGCGAAGCAACAGCTTTGGGAGGCCGTGACTGTAAAATATCTTTATTTGTTTATTTTATCTCATTTTTTTTAATATTATACAGTTTAAATGACATATTTAATTTTTTCAATTACATATGACATTCAATTTTGAGGAAACCAAAGAAATTAGGAAAATACATCTTTCTTTAGCGGCGGTTCGATGTAGAGATTTTAAAAACAAACTGATGAAAAATTATATTTTTGGAAAGAGAAGGTTTGAAACCCCATGTCTTAAGTATCCATATATAGATGAAGAAACATGGAAGCGATTTGTTGACAGTCGTCAGGAAGAGAAATTTCAGGTATTGTAATTATTTTATATTTTAAAATTTATGCTATATTTTCCTTACTACTTAGTAGTTTATTTTTATGTAACAAGCCTCCAGGAGATCTCATCAGGAGATCCAGTTGCAAAATGTATACCCTCATACTTTATCACGTGGAGGGTACTCGTATTTGGAGCAGAAAATGTTTGAAGAAAAATTTGAAGCATTAAGAGCTCGATCAAGTAGTGGTTCAGAAGAGGTCCAGTATGGTCCTCCATCTCCTCCCACTCGCCATGAGAAATGGAAACAAGAAAGAAGAAGAAAAAATGAACAGTATCTTACAGACGAAGATCATCAAGTGGCTGATATTATTGTAAGTAAATATTATTTCTTTGTTAAAAATTTTCCTTTTTTATAATTTATAAACACTAATATAAATTTTTTATTTTTCATTTCAGGATGAACTTCAGGAGAAAGAGACACAGGGCTCTTTTATCCCTGAGGGTAGGATGGATATCCTTGCCACTGCTTTGGGAAAGGCAGAACACACCGGCCGTGTTTGAGGATATCAGGCGGGTGTTAGTATTCGGAAGGTTTTTGGTAAGAGTAAGCAACCAAGAGACCCGGAAATCGAATCCTTAAAAGAAGAGCTGCAGGATATGAAACGGTCTATGGGTGACCAAATTCAAGCAGCAGTACAGAAGGCTTTATTATAACACTTGGAAAGACATTCACAACCTGCTCATCCTTCCGAGGTATATTATTTACTTGTTAACAATTTTTATTTTCTATAAATTATAAACACTGATATAACTTTTTCATTTTTCAATATTCTCAGCCTACTCACTCGGACTATCCTGCCTCATATGCTTACCCAAAACCGTCTGGGCAGCCTTCCGAGGTATATTATTTACATGTTATCAATTTTTCTATTTTATAAATTATAAACACTGATATAACTTTTTCATTTTTCAACATTTTCAGCCTACTCACCCGGACTACCCTGCCCCATCTGCTTACCCTGCCCCGTCTACGAAACCTTTTGAGGTATATTATTTTATTTAATTTTTAATCAATTTTTCTATGTTATAAATTTTAAACACAAATATACCCTTTTAATTTTTCTGAATTCTCATCCTGCTCACCCTAACTACCCTGCCCCACCTGCTAACTTTGAGCCTCCACCTCCTCTATCGGATCAAGCCTTATATTGTGAGTTGTTTGCGGGAGATCCTCATGTACATATTGTTGCGTTAGGACAAGTGTATTTTTTGGGGGACTTGGTATATCATCAGACTATGCAAATGGGTCAGGATTGAGTATCAGTACTTGTTATTATAGATCCTACTACTCTACTACCATTTCCTACTGTGGAGATCACCAGTATTGGGGAATGAATGGGCCATTTTTTATTTTGTCCAACTGCACTTATTCGTTATATTTCACATGAGGTATGCATTTTTTTAAATATTAATTACAAATGATTCAAAATTAATTATAATTTTTTCTGACATTTAACTTATATAGGAATATCTGAAAGCAAAAGAAACTATACAAATGCAGCAAAATGTTCAGAAACAGTCGGCTGTAGATACTTCTGATATTTCTTATGGGTTTAAAAGATTATCTGAGTCCTCTTCTTCCTTGAATTTTATTTATGAGTTTCGGATGACGTCCGATATATGTGGAAGAAATTATAAATTGAGAATATTGAAAGAAGATATCATGAATTTAGTTAATTTTGAAGAGATCGGGCTGAATGTGGTGCAGTTGTTTTCCATGTAAGTAAATTGATGTTTGAATTGCTATTTCTTTAATAAAATATTGTTATGTCATTGACTAACTATATTTTCCTTTTAAATTAGGTATCCATACAGGATTCTTTTACAAAATGAAACTACAGACATTTACAGCTTTATAGATCCAAAGTACATTTCCTTGGAATTCAAACATGTGAAGAATGATGAAAGAGTTCAATATATATCTGAGAGATTATCACAAACAGAGATTCAGTGCTGGTTTTTTCCATTTCTTGATTAGTAAGAACATCAACATAATTTTGAACTCATGATCATTATAATGTCATTAATTGTGAACATTTTGTATTATAGGGTTCATTGGATGTTAGGCGTATTTTTCCCAAATGAATGCACATTATATTGGTTTTTCTCTTTATTAGGAAAAGTGCGTAAACCATTTTCCAATTTATTAAACAGGTAAGTTTTTTTATAAGTTTGTTATGTTTAATTTTAATTGTTTACACAAGTTTTATTAGTTCTTATATAAAAAAATGCAGTTCATGGAAATATTTTACAAAGGAATAGAAACCAACGAAAATCAAATATGTGGATGTAAAGGTAATTAGTTTTTATATTTTTGTTATATATTGGTTTTTATTATTAGTTAAATGTTTTATAACTGCAGTGTCATCGTCAAACTGGACATGTTGAATGTGGTTATTATATTCTATGATTTATGTACGAGATAATCACAACTGGGGAAACTACTGATTTTCATAAGGTTAGTTGAATTAATTTTTTTATATATTTTCTTCCACTTTCTTCTATTTATTAATTTCATATCATTCAATATTATTGTAGGTATTCAATTATTCACAGTCTTATTCCCAATCTTATATGATCCATATTCAATCTACTTTTTCGGACTTTTTGTTAAGTCTGATTAAGATTTGAGGTATGTATATACTAATATTTATAAATAATAATACATATGAGTTTAAAAAACTAACTCTTATGATATATTAGGTGTTTGAACCTACTAATAATCAAATTAATGCTTCAACAATAACCAACAATGAGCATGTCGTATATTTCAGGGGTCCTAACATTTCATTTTGGTAATTTACTTTGTGAAAAAATGAATGATTCAAATAAATTACACATTTTCATTTAATGTTTATTCATTGTAGTAATATCTTGGATTGATTTTTTCACGCACATCTCCTTAGTTTCATTACTATTTTGACAGATTTGGTGATATGTATGGGATTAAAATTACCATGATTGATACTAAGTATGGTTAGATCAAGAAAATGCACCATGTAGGTACGTGTATTTTAATTTTTCTTTACTTTGAGTTTTCTCAAGTGCCTCTGTTAAAACTGTTTTACTGTTTCTGTATACTCCGTTTTTTTTTCAAGGTTCTGATTTTTTGGAGGAGAAATTATATGTATTTTATAGAAAAAAATTATTTACGACGTCAGTTATTTTCAAAACCGATGCCGAATATTTTTAAAAAAAATTATTTACGGCGTCAGTTATTCTATTAACCGACGCCTAAAGTCTTCTATGGCGTCGATTTTTTAAAAAACTGACGCTGAAACTCCCGTGTAATTATAGTTTCAGCGTCGGTTTTTCTGAAAACTGACGCCGAAAATCCCGTGTAATTCTAGTTTCAGCGTCAGTTTTTCTGAAAACCGACACCGAAAATCATGTCTAAATGTAGTTTCGGCGTCGGTTTTCTATAAAAACGACGCCGAAACTCATAAGCAAATTATTTTTCGCGTCGGTTTCTATGAACCGACGCGAAAACTATATTTTTCACGTCACCTATAAAGACGTCGGTTTATAACCGACGTTAAAAATTAAAAAAAAACCGACGCTAAAAAGTGTTTTTGCACTAGTGTGTGCCGAGAAGGTGATTAAAAGACATTAAAAAGTTCAATAAAATTTTAAATATCTAATCTAATTATTAAATGACTCCTACAAATTAAATTGGAATAATATATATATTATGTAACTATTTTGACTTTAAAATAGATTTAAATAATAATAATAATTATTTATATAAAATTCGGTTTTAAACAATAACAGTGTTTTTCACTATTCATCACAAATTGAAAGTTTTCAAAAATATTCCAAAAATTCACCCTAAGCTAATTTTGATAATTTGAATAAAAAATAAAGTCCAATTTGGAAAATAAATTTTATAAAATTTTAAAAAGTGGGTATTACTACTGATAACTACTTTTAGAATGGCTAGTTTGATTTATCATTGTTTGCTATAACTCGAAGTTTCATATAGCACAAGCTATTTTATTATTCAAATGGAAAAGTATCATGGAGGTTTGGGGTGGTGTAATGCCCCGACCCAAGTTACCCAGAGTCGGTGCATTATTGCGTAACATTGGCATGATCACAAAAGATCAGGTCTCGAAAGACCGATTAGTTTAGTCACCTTGGAAACACTAGATACATTCATAAACATTACATTATATCATAAAGTGGAAAACTACAATAACATGGTCTCCATAGTCCATACTCATATCACCTTCCAACTATCCCTGCAGGTCATTCATAAAATACTTCTTCACATACTAGAAAAATTAAAACATTGAAAGGGGTGAGCTCAGATGCTTAGTAAGGATAACAATATAGAGGAAGCTTTCATAAATAAACATAAACATTTAAGATAATGTATAACTAAAACAAAAGCCTTTTAAACTTGAAGTTCAACATAATATGGAAAATGTAAAATGAGATAATGCCATTTACTTATTCACATGGATACTCTACTGGTCGAATAACCACATGAAATGTCAATAACCACTTTCATAATGATGGAATGCATAATTTCAGACTATCATTACCACGTATCCAAGGCCTCGTTCCAAGACTACAAATAATATTTTGTCAAGGCCTCATGCCAAGACACTAGTTTGTCTCATGAGACCTGCCGATGCATCAAGGAGCTATAGAAGGCTCCACCTGTCACTTATTACGTCCAAGGCATTTCTCATATGAACAGGTTTAAACATATCATAAACAATAACCTAATTGTATCACATAAAACATGCATAAAGGAAACATAACATTTCCACATTTCATTCACAAGATATTAATACAACACATTGATATAATAAAAAACACTTGCAAAACCATTTTCAATACCAAAATAATAGATAATTAAAACTTTGTGTTTATTTTTCATTTAAAAAAGTTATATAGAGGAAGCCGAAACTCAAATAATGGTCACGTCTGCAGAGAAGTCGTTATCGTCGCATACGTACGACAAGAAAAACATTCCTTTTTGTCATTTAGTAATATACTTCGTATAAAAGGATTCCTTATTAATAAACGTAAAAGTGAAAGGGGTTTATACACCGTATAATAGAAATTTGTGTATAAAACAAAATATGCCTCAATGAACGGAGATTGAGAAGAAGTAACTTATAAAGATCATTTTTTAAATAAAATAGATCTATTATGTGTATTCACTATAAGTACACATAAAGAAAGTAAAAATAAAAGATAAGCATTAATAATATCATGAAATAATTTGAATGTACGAGACTAACCCAAAGCACGGAAATTGGGTTAAAAAGTTCCCTTACCTCATGTCCGACTTGACTCGATCGTTCATTAATCTCTTTATAATCGGGTAACTCTTTTTGATTTGAGCCAAATGTTTCCTTGGGAAGACTTCTACCCAAAGTGAGGTTTCTAGGAGTTAGAGATGGAATTTGTGAGAGTATTTGGGCAGAGGTTGGCCGAGCCAAATGGCGTGGTAGGTGTGAATAAAGTGGTAGAGGTGGGGGCCTTTTATAAGAGGAGAGGAGGGCACTCTTGGAAAGTCATGAAATGTTACTTTATTATATAATGTGTTTCAGATTTTAAAGGTCCCACACTTATATATATCGAGACTAAGGTGATAAGGGTTTGGAAATATACTCATCAAATAGGTTTTTGAAAAGTGAAAGTCTTAGATTTTACATTATCATTTTATTTTTTTAAATCATTAATTTATGATGTAATTGATGCATCATCATGGTGTCATAAAAATATAATTTATATAATGTCTAAAAATTATAAAAAAAATATCATGATGTAGGAACTATTTTTAGCTTATCAATGAATAATTATATTCGAAATGTTAACTTATATAACCCCATGTAATAATTGTTTTAGTAAAACAACACATGTTTGCGACAATTTTAGTTTTACTTTAAATAAAAAGTTATTAATGTCATTTTCTTATCCAAGTGGCTTCATGGGGTCCCCAAGTTGACACATTGATTGTCTGGGTCAGCCATGACTCATCCAATAAGGGTAGGACAAGTGTAAGGGTATTTTCATATTTTTATAATATCCTTTTTACATTAAATATCACTAATTACCTTTAATCGTGATTAATTAAACATAAAAGTTACTATTCACAAAAAAAAATCATCTTAATCCCATTAAACCACGTTTTACATACTAATTAAAAGAATGTATTTCGGAATATTGAAAATAAAATCACAGAAGTGGTAATGTTTCATTTAAATGAAAAATCAGTTTTTAACTACCACTTAGTGGTTCCACTATTCATAAAAAATTGATGTTTTCAGAATAATTCCATATTTCACCCTAAGCTATAATTGATATTCCAAATTCAAAAATGAAGATTATTTTACATAATTCCAAACATATAAGTTGCAATAATTAATTTTATAATTAATTCCCACTGTCACAACAAATAGCATATTTTTAAGAAACAATATATATCAAAAGATCGACAATTGTTTATGTCCAATTTCAAAGTGAAAATAATTCTAATGACCACTCAAAAGTATAATTTATCACTATAAATTATTTTTATTAAAAAAGTTGTTTTTATGTATTTTTCACTATTCATAAAAAATTGGAAGTTCTCAGAAAAATACAAAAATTCAACATAGGATAATTTTGATATTACAAATCAAAAAATGAAGTCCATTTTCAAATATAAAATATATATAATTTCAAAAACTGGGTATTACTATTAATAATGGATATTTTGATTAGTCACGTTGTGATAGAATCTCGAACTTGTGTACAATGCAAGCTATTGCATTATTGAAAGAGAAGCATATCGTTGTAGCTCAGGGTGTAACATTCTCCCCTCCTTAAATAAATTGCCTCCTCACAAGTGCAAATTTTTGTTTGTAAATAAAAGGTTGAAAATAGAAAATACATTTGTGGAAAACCCGCATTGGAAATATGGTTAATAAAATTCAGCCTTAATAATAGGTAAAGGGAAATGAAAAATTCCCCACCAAAATATGATCTAAATAAAGGGAAAATTGGTGGAAATTAGAGACATATAATTGGAGAAAAACGTAAATATTTTTAGGGAGTGATTGAGGTCATAAATCACAAACAAGTGTAAAATTGAGGGCCTCAAAGCCTTCAATCTATGTTGATTTAAAATATTATCAGTTCAACAAGACATAAGGCATTAGGATAACACATTTTTTTGTCTTAATATCCCTTTACTAAAGTTTAAGAATATATTTATTCATAGAATAAGAGATAGGTATATATATATTTATGCTCGACAAGTAGAGTTTCAACCTTCAACTAATTTCTACCACAAACTCATCTTTCACTCAAAAAGATAATAGAACTCAAAAATATTATATTTATCCTAATCGTACAAGGTTCAAAATATTAACCCATACCATTTAGATTAGGAAAACTATTTTATAGTAACCAGGGACTTCCTGTAGGCTAGTTGCAGGTAATAAAGGCCTGTCACACTATGGTTGTGGGTTCGATTCCTACAGCTTTGTCCGAAGGGACGTGTTATCCCCCGACCTACAGGTTGTCCGTTTCCGAAAAATATAGTTTTATAATATTCCCAAAATAATATTCAGAAATGTTTTAACCTTAAACAATACTATCCAAGGTTCAACTTAATCCATTCCAACCATTATAGTTATCCAAAATACTCTTGTCTAACTCACAGTGCAAATTTTAAAAGGAAGGTAAACATAATGAAGATCCTTTTTCCGCGTAACAACATGTGAACACCTTCATCAAGTATTCTTTTAAAACACTGCAACATCCTGAATTACTATAAATCCTTATTTATTACATTCATGATCCCTTATTCCTTATAGAATATTAGATGTACTCCTTCTATCCAAAAATTTATACAAATCATTAATCAGTATCAAGGAAGTTAAGAATATCCAATATAATTTATACAAATCAATCACGTATTATTCCAGAATCACTATCTTGGTATCAGAACCATAATATGGTTTTTCTTTCACTCAACCATATATGTTCCAAAAATTTAACCTGCTTTGGAGCCACTTTTCATGTTTCCACACAATCTCAAGTCCTTGATGAAATAGTACTACAGTACAATCCTTATATACTCCATAATTATTATTACTAGTACATCATTGATACCACACTAAAATGATAAAATTAGTTAATAACAACATAAGAACTCTAATCATTCATCCTCATCTGTGGTAGTTTCATAAATTGATTATTATCCAATAACATCATTAGGGGCATACTCTGATGATTTGGAAATTGGTTTGCGTAGTGTCTTCACTCCTTGCAGATGAAGCATTGTACATTTGAAACTTTTTTCTTACCCTTGAAGTCACGCACTTGGTGTCATTTTTCTCCACACTTATAAAAAAATCCCATTCCTTTCAGAAAAGTTACACGGTTTTTCTTCCCACAGTTATCACATATTGGAAATTTTTTCTTTTCCCTCATCCCTTTATCCATTATTATCTCTTCCATCCTTTTCTTCTCTTTCTTCCCTTCAAAGCCATAATTCATAGTGAATTCTTTACTTATCTTACTAACACATGATACTATTTCTTTATATGTTGAGAACACATGGGAGACTATTTCCCTTCTAAATGTTGGCTTAATACCATGAAAGTTATGACCTTCTTACTCTTTGGATCATACATTTTTTTGGAGTTCACATTCCTTATACTGGGTGTAATTTCTATACAATGGCATAAACTAGGTTGGTTTATGAATTGCATTGAATAATTTCAAACTTGTAAAATACCTAATGTAAATTGAACGATTTAGGGATATAATCCATAATCATAATAAATGTTTTTTTGAGGATGTATATACTCATAAACCCTTCATAATGGATTGTAAAAAAATGAGAATTATCCTAAGCATATCACCCTAGAGTGTCGTAACCAAGAGTCAGCAAGGCTCGTTGTCGTGCACCACTTCTTGTTCGAGTCTAGCTCCGAGATGTGTTTTTGGGTTTTACCCCTAGCTACATCTGTGCCAGAGCCGCCTCTACCTACTCGTATCCAAACAGGGATGTATTGCTCGGAAAACTCACAAAATCTAAAAAATACCAAAATTCTAGGATGTTCTTCTATACTAATCCTCAAATTTTATCTTAGGGCTATGTTATCTAATTAGAGTTTATCTAAATCTAGATTCCAAGGTTAGTACTAAACTACCTCTGATACCAACTGTAACGTCCCGACCCCAGTTACCCAGAGTCGATGCATTATTCCGTAACATTGGCATGATCACAAAAGATCAAGTCTCGAAAGGACAATTAGTTTAGTATCCTTGGAAACACTAGATACATTCATAAATGTTACATTATATCATAATGTGAAAAACTACAATAACATGGTCTCCATAGTCCACACTCATATCCCCTTCCAACTATCCCTGTTGGTCATTCATAAAATACTTCTTCACATCCTGGAAAAATTAAAACATTGAATGAGGTGAGCTCAGATGCTCAGTAAGGATAACAATATTATGGAAGCTCTCATAAATAAACATAATCATTTAAGATAATGTATAACTAAAACAAAAACCTTTTAAATGTGAACTTCAACATAATATGGAAAATGTAAAATGAGATAATTCCATTAACTTATTCACATGGATATTCTACTGGTCGAATAACCACATGAAATATCAATAACCACTATCATAATGATGGAATTCATAATGGCAGACTATCATAACCACGTAGCCAAGGCCCCATGCCACGACTACAAATAATATTTCGTCAAGGACATGTGCCAAAATACTAGTTTGTCTCATGAGACCTGCCGATGCATCAAGGATCTATAGAGGGCTCCACCCGTCTCTTACTAAGTCTAATGAATTCCTCATATGAACAGGTTTAAACATATCATAAACGATAACATAATTGTATCACATAAAACACGCATAAATGAAGCATAGCATTTCAACATTTCATTCACAAGATATCAAAAAAACACATTGTTATAATAAAAAACACTTTCAAAATCATTTTAAATACCCAAAAAAAAAAATTAAAACTTTGTATTTATTTTTCATTTAAAAAAAGTTATATCTTGTAGAGGAAGCCGAAACTCAAATAATGGTCACGGTGGAAGAGAAGTCGTTGTCGCCACAAACGTACGACAAGAAAAAAATTCCTTTTTTTCATTTAGTAAACACTTCATATTAAAAGATTCCATTTGAATAAATGTAAAAGTAAAGGGGGTTTATACACCGTATAAATTAAATTTGTGTATAAAACAAAATATGCCTTAATAAATGGAGATTGAGATGAAGTCCCTTACAAATATCATTTTTTTAAAATAAAATAGATCTATTATTTGTATTCACAATATTTACACATAAAGAAAGTACAAATAAAATATTGGACATAATAATATTATAAAATAATTTTAAAGTAGGAGATTAACCCAAAGCCCAGAAATTGGGTTATGAAGTTCCCTTACCTAATGTCCAGCTTGACTCGATCGTTCTTTAATCTCCTTAAAATTGGGTAACTCTTTTTGATTTGAGACAAAGGCTTCCTTGGGAAGACTTTTGCCCAAATTGAGGAATCTAGGAGTAAGATTGTGAAGTTGAGAGAGTATTTGGGCAGAGTTTGGCCAAGCCAAATGTCTTGGAAGGTGTGAATAAGGTGGTAGTGGTGGGGGCCTTTTATAAGAGGAGAGGAGGGGAATTTTGGAAAGTCATGAAATGTTACTTTATTATATAACGCGTTTCCGATTTTAAAGGTCCCACACACATATATATATAGGATAAGGTGATAAGGGATCGAGATTTACTAATCCAATAGGATTTTGACAAGTGTAAGTCTTAGATTTTACATTATCTTTTCATTTTATTTAAATCGTTAATTTATGAGGTGATCAATGCATCATCATGGTGTCATAAAAATTTAATTTATTTAATGTCTAAAAATTATAAAAAAATATATCATGATTTAGAAAATATTTTTATCTTTCCAATGAATATTTATAGTCGAAAATTTAACTTATATAACCCCATGTAATAATTGTTTTAGTAAAACAACCCATGTTTGTGACAATTTTATTTTTACTTTAAATAAAAAGTTATTAATGTCATTTTCATACCCAAGAGGCTCCATGGGGTCCCCAAGTTGACACATGGATTCTATTGGTCGTCCATCACTCAACCAACAAGGGTAGGACAAGTGCAAGGGTATTTTCATATTTTTATAATATCCTTTTTACATTAAATTTCACAAATTACCTTTAATCGCGGTTAATTAAACTTAAAAGTTACTATTCAAAAAAAATTATTTTAATCCCATTGAACCAAATTTTACTTCCTAATGACAACCATGTATCTCAGAATATTGAAAATCAAATCACAGAAGTGGAAATGTTTCATTTAAACAGAAAATCAATTTTTTAACTACCACTTAGTGGTTCCACTATTCATCAAAAATTGATGTTTTTCAGAACAATGCCAAATTTCACCCTAAGCTATAATTGATATTCCGAATTCAAAAATGATGTCTATTTTAAAAAATTACAAACATATAAGTGTAATTAATTAATTTTATAATTAATTACCACTGTCACAACAAATGGCGTGTTTTTAAGAAACAATATATATCAAAAGATTGACAATTGTTTATATCCAATTTCAAAGTGAAAATAATTCTAATGACCACCATTGGATAAAATGGTAAAAATATATTCTAATTATACTTTAAAACCACTCAATTTTATAATTTATCACTATAAATTATTTTGATTAAAAACGTTGTTTTTAAGTATTTTTCACTATTCATAAAAAATTGGAAGTTCCAGAAAAATACCAAAAATTCAACATAGGCTAATTTTGATATTCCAAATCCAAAAATGAATTGACTTTTGAAATATAAAATATATATAATTTCAAAAGGTGGGTATTAATATTCATAATGGCTATTTTGACTGGTCGCGGTGTGTTAGAATCTCGAACTTGCGTACAATGCAAGCTATTGCATTATTGAAAGAGAAGTGTATCGTGGTAGCTCGGGGTGTTACATTATCCCCTCCTTCAATAAATATAATCCTAACAATTTGAAATTTTTCTTTGAAAATAAAAGGTTAAAAATAGAAAATACCTTCGTGGAAAACCCACATCGGAAATAAGGTTAATAAAATTTAGCCTTAATAAGAGGGAAAGTGAAATAAAAAAGTCACCACCAAATTATGACCTCGATAAGGAGAACATTGGTGGAAATTAGAGACATATAATTGGAGGAAAAACATAAATATTTGTAGGGAGTGATTGAGGTCATCAATCAAAAACATGTGTAAAATTGAGGGCCTCAGAACCTTCAATCTATGTTGATTTAAAATATTATCAGTTCAACAAGACATAAGGTATTAAGATAAGACATTTTTTTGTTTTAATATCCCTTTACTAATGTTTAAGAATTAATTTCTCCATCGAATAAGAGATAGGTATATATATATTTATGATTGACAAGTAGAGTTTCAACCTTCAACTAATTTCTACCACAAACTCATCTTTCACTCAAAAAGATAATAGAACTCAAAAATATTATATTTATCCTAATCGTACAAGGTTCAAAATATTAACACATACCGTTTAGATTAGGAAAACTATTTTGTAATACCAGGGAATTCCTGTAGGATAGTGGTAGGTAATAAAGTCATGTCTCACTATGGTTGTGGGTTCGATTCCTACAGCTTTTTCTGACACGACGGGTTATCCCCCGACCTACAGGTTGTCCTTTTCCTAATGCTATAGTATTATACTATTCCAAAAATAATATTCAGAATAGTTTTAACCTTAAAAAATACTGTCCAAGGTTCAAATTAATCCATTCCAATCTTTATTATTATCTAAAATACTGTTGTCCAACTCACAATCCAAATTTTAAAAGGAAGCTAAACATAATGAAGATCCTTTTTTCCGCGTAACAACATGTGACCACCTTGATAAAGTATTCTTTTAAAACACTGCAACATCCTGAATTTCTAAAAATCCTTATTGATTACATTCATGTTCCCTTATTCCTTATAGAATACTAGATATAGTCCTTCTATCCAAAAAATGTATACAAATCATTAATCAGTTTCAAGGAAGTTAAGAATATCTAATATAATTTATCCAAATCAATCAGGTATTATTCCAAAATATATCTCTCGGTATCAGAACCATATTATGGTTTATCTTTCTCACAACTATATATTTTCCGAAAATTTAACTTGTTGTGGAATCAGTTTTCTTGGTTCCCCACAATCTCAAGTCCTTGATGAAATAGTACAGTAGTACAATCCTTATATACTCTATAATTATTATAACCAGTACATCATTGATACAACACTCGAATGAAAAAATTCATTACTAACAAAATAAGAACTCTAATCATTCATCCTCATCTGTGGTAGTATCATAACTTGATTATTATTCAATAACATCATTAGGTGCATAGTCTAATGATTTGGAAATTATTTTTCATAGTGTCTCCACTCCTTGTAGATGAATCATTGTACATTTGAAACCTTTTTCTTACCCTTGTAGTCACGATCTTGGTGTCCTTTTTCTCCACACTTATAACAAACTCATATTCCCTTCAGACAAGTTCCTAGGTTTTTCATCCCACAATCATCACATATTAGAAAATTATTCTTTTTCCTCTTCCCTTTATCCATCATTATCTATCTCATCCTTTTCTTCTCATTCTTCCCTTCAAAGCCATAAGATTAAGAGAATTCTTTACTTATGTTATTAACACATGATACTATTTATATATATGTTAAGAACACATGGGAGACTATTTCCCTTCTAAATGTAGTCTTAATACCATGAAAGATATGATCCTTATTACTCTATGGATCATACATATTGATGGAGTTCACATTACTTCTACTGGGCTCCATTTCTATACAATGGCATAAACTAGGTTAGTTTATGAATTACAATGAATAATTCCAAACATGTAAAATACTTAATGTAAATTGAACGGTTTATGGATATAATCCATAATCATAATAAATGTTTTTTTGAGGAAATATATACTCATAAACCATTCATAATATTTTATAAAAAAATGACAATTAACCGAAGAATATACCCGAGGAGTGTCGTAACCAAGAGTGCAACAAGGCCCGTTGTCGTGCACCAGTTCCCGTTCGAGTCTTGCTCAAAGCGGTGTTTTCGGGTTTTACCCCCTTGGTACATCTGTACCATAACCGCCTCTACCTGCTCATATCCAGACATGGATGTATTGCTCGGAAAACTCACAAAATCTATATAATACCAAAATTCTAGGAAGTTCTTCTATACTAATCCTAAAATTTTATCTTAGGGCTATGTGATCTAATCAGAGTTTATCTAAATCTAGCTTCTAAGGATAGTACTAAACTGCCTCTAATACCAACATTAATGCCACAACCCCAGTTTCCCAGAGTCGGTGCATTATTGTGTAACATTGGCATGATCAAAAAAGATCATGTCTTGAAAGACCGATTAGTTTAGTAGATTTGGAAACACTAGATACATTAATAAATGTTACATTATATCATAAAGTGAAAAAATACAATAACATGGTCTTCATAGTCAACACTCATATCCCATTCAAACTATCCTTGTAGGTCATTCATAAAATACATATTCACATCCTAGAGAAATTAAAACATTGAAAGGATTGAGCTCAGATGCACAGTAAGGATAACAATATAGCAGAATCTTTCATAAATAAACATAAGAATTTCAGATAATGTATAACTAAAACAAAAGCCTTTTAAACTTGAACATCAACATAATATGGAAAATGTAAAACGAAATAATTCCATTTACTTATTCACATGGATATTCTACTGGTCAAATAACTACATTAAATATCAATAACCACTTTTATAATGATGGAATGCATAATGCCAGACTATCATAACCACGTAGACAAGGCTTCGTGCCAAGACTACAAATAATATTTTGTCGAGGCCTCGTGCCAAGACAATAGTTTGTCTCATGAGACCTGCTGATGCATCGAGGAGCAATAGTTGGCTCCAACCATCACTTATTAAGTCCAATGCATTCCTCACATGAACAGGTTTAAACATATCATAAACCATAACATAATCGTATCACATAAAACATGCATAAAGGAAACATAACATTTCAACATTTCATTCACAAGATATCAATACAACACATTGATATATTACAAAAACCTTCAAAACCATTTTCAATACCAAAATAAAAGAAAATTAAAACTTTGTATTTATTTTTCATTTAAAAAAAGTTATAGCTTGTAGTGGAAGCCGAAACTCAAATAATGGTCATGGCGGCAGATAAGTCATTGTCGCGACATACGTACGACAAGAAAAACATTATTTTTTTTCATTTAGTAAAACAATTTGTATAAAAATATTCCTTTTGAATAAACGTAAAAGTAAAAGTGGTTTATTAACCGTATAAAATAAATTTGTGTATAAAACAAAATATGCCTCAATGAATGGAGATTGAAACGAAGTCCCTTACATAAATCATTTTTTTGAATAAAATAGATCTATTATTTGTATTCACCATAATTTCACATAAATAAAGTAAAAATACAATATAGGACATAATAATATCATGACATAATTTGAAAGTAGGATATTAACCCAAAGCATGGAAATTGGGTTAAGAAGTTCCCTTACCTCATGTCCGAATTGACTCGATCGTTCTTTAATCTCCTTAAAATCTGGTAACTCTTTTTGATTTGAGCCAAAGGATTCCTTGGGAACACTTCTACACAAAGTGAGGATTCTAGGAGTAATATAGGGATGTTGAGAGAGTGTTTGGGCAGATTTTGGCCGAGCTAAATGGCTTGGAAGGTGTGAATAAGGTTGTAGTGGTGGGGGCCTTTTATAAGAGGTGGGGATGGCACTCATGGAATGTCATGAAATGTTACTTTATTATATAATGTGTTTCAGATTTTAATGGTCCCACACTTATATATATCTAGGATAAGTTTATAAGGGTTCTAAATATACTCATCCAATAAGTTTTTGACAAGTCTATGTCTTATATTTTACATTATCTATTCATTTTATTTAAATCATTAATTTATGAGGGAATCACTGCATCATCATGGTGTCATAAAATTATAATTTATTTAATGTATAAAAATTATGAAAGAAATATTATGATATAGTAAATATTATTAGACTTCCAATGAATATTTATAGTCGAAATGTTAACTTATATAACTGCATGTAATAATTGTTTTAGTAAAACAACACATGTTTGTGACAATTTTATTTTTACTTTAAAGAAAAAGTTATTAATGTAATTTTCATACCCAAGAGGCTCCATGGGGTCCCCAAGTTGACCCATGGATTTTCATGGTTGGCCATGAATCATCCAATAAGAGTAAGACAAGTGTAAGGTATTTTCATATTTTTAAAATATCCTTTTTACCTTAAATTTCACTAATTACCTTTAATTGTGATTAATTAAACTTAAAAGTTAATATTCACCAAAAAATTATTTTAATCCCATTGAACCACATTTTACATCCTAATGAAAACCATGTATGTCGGATTTTTGGAAATCATATCACAGAAGTTGTAATGATTCATTTAAACGAAAAATCAGTTTCTTAATTTCCACTTAGTGGTTTCACTATTCATAAAAAATTGATGTTTTTCAGAATAATGCCAAATTTCACCCAAAGCTATAATTGATATTTCAACTTCGAAATTTTTTTCTATTTTACTAAATTCCAAACCTATAAGTTTCATTAATTAATTTTATAATTAATTCCCACTGTCACAACAAATAGCGTGTTTTTATGAAACAATATATATCAAAAGATTGACAATTGTTTATGTCCAATTTTAAAGTGAAATTAAATATAATGACCACCATTGGATAAAATTGTAAAAATATATTATAATTAAACTTTAAAACCTCTCAATATTTTTATTTATCACTATAAATTATTTTTATTAAAAAATATGTTTTTAAGTATTTTTAACTATTCATAAAAAATTGGAAGTTCTCAGAAAAATACCAAAAATTCAACATAGGCTAATTTCGATATTCGGAATCCAAAAACGAATTCCATTTTGAAATTTAAAATATATATAATTTCAAAAAGTGGGTATTACTATTCAAATTGGGTATTTTGATTGGTCGCGGTATGTTTGAATCTCGAACTTGCGTACAATTCAAGTTATTGCATTATTGAAAGAGAAGCATATCGTGGTAGCTCGGGGTGTTACATTCCCCTCTCCTTCAATAAATTGCGTCCTCACCATTTGCTATTTTCCTTTGAAAATAAAACATTGAAAATAGAAAATACCTTTGTGGAAAATCCACATCGGAAATAAGGTTAATAAAATTTAGCATTAATAAGAGGGAAAGGGAAATGAAAAAGTCACCACCAAATTATGATCTCGAAAAGGAGAAAAATGGTGGCAATTAGAGACATATAATTGGATGAAAAATGTAAATATTTTTAGGGAGTGATTGAGGTCATCAATCAAAAAAAATGTAAAATTGAGGGCCTCAAATCATTCAATCTATGTTGATTTAGAATATTATCAGTTCAACAAGACATAAGGTATTAAGATAACACATTTTTTTAATGTACATTTACTAAAGTTTAAGAATTAATTTATTCATAGAATAAGAGATAGGTATATATATATATATTTATTCTCGACAAGTAGAGTTTCAACATTCAACTAATTTATACCACAAATTCATCTTTCACTCAAAAAGATAACAGAACTCAAAAATATTATATTTATCCTAATCGTACAAGGTTCAAAATATTAACACATAATATTTATATTAGGAAAACTATTTTGTAATAACCAGGGACTTCCTGTAGGCTAGTGGTAGGTAATAAAGGCCTGTCACACTAGGGTTGTGGGTTCGATTCCTACAGCTTTGTCCCATGCGACGGGTTATCCCCCGACCAACAGGTTGTCCATTTCCTAAAACTATAGTATTATAATATTCCAAAAATAATATTCAGAAATGTTTTAACCTTAAACAATAATATCCAAGGTTCAACTTAATCCATTCCATCCTTTATATTTATCCAAAATACTCTTGTCCAACACACATTCGAAATTTTAAAAGGAAGGTAAACATAATGAAGATCCTGTTTTCCACATAACAACATGTGAACACCTTCATCAAGTAATCTTTTAAAACACTGCAACATCCTGAATTACTATAAATCCTTATTGATTACATTCCTGATCCCTTAGTCCTTATATAATACTAGATATACTCCTTCTATCCATAAATGTATACAAATCATTAATCAGTTTCAAGGAAGATGAGAATATCCAATATAATTTATCCAAATCCATCATGTAGTATTCCAAAATCACTATCTCGGTATCAGAACCATATTATGGATTATCTTTATCTCAACGATGTATTTTCCGAAAATTTAACTTGTCGTGGAGTCACTTTTCTTGGTTCCAAACAATCTCAATTCCTTGATGAAATAGTACTGCAGTACTATCCTTATATACTCCATAATTATTATAACCAGTACATCATTGATACAACAATCAAATGAAAAAATTCATTAACAACAACATAAGAACTCTAATCATTCATCCTCATCTGTGGTAGTATCATAACTTGATTATTATCCAATAACATCATTAGGGGCATACTCTGATGATTTGGACATTGGTTTGCATAGTGTATCCACTCCTTGAAGATGAAGCATTGTACATTTGAATCCTTTTTCTTACCCATGCAGTCACGCACTTGGTGTCCTTTTTCTCCACTCTTATTACAAACTCCCATTCCCCTCAGGAAAGTTCCAAGGTTTTTCTTCCCACAGTTATCACATATTGGAAAATTCTTCTTTTCCCTCACCCCATTATCCATAATTATCTCTTCCATCCCTTTCTTCTATTTTTTCCCTTCAAAGCCATAAGACTCATAGAATTATTTACTTATCTTATTAACACATGATACTATTTCTTTATATGTTAAGAACACATGGGAGACTATTTCCCTTCTAAATGTTGGCTTAATACAATGAAAGATATGATCCTTCTTACTCTTTGGATCATATGTATTGATGGAGTTCACATTCCTTCTACTGGGCACCATTTCTATACAATCGCATAAACTAGGATAGTTTATGAATTGCAATGAATAATTCCAAACTTGTAAAATACTTAATGTAAATTGAACGGTTTATGGATATAATCCATAATCATAATAAATGTTTTTTTGAGGAAGTATATACTCATAAACCCTTCATAATGGTTTGAAAGAAATGAGAATTGTCCTAAGCATATCTCTCGGGAGTGTCGTAACCAAGAGTGCAGTAAGGCCCATTGTCGTGCACCAGTTCCCATTCGAGTCTAGATCAAAGCGGTGATTTCGGGTTTTACCCCTAGGTACAACTGTGCCAAAGCCGCCTCTACCTGCTCGTATCTAGACATGGATGTATTTCTCAGAAAAGTCACAAAATCTCTATAATACCAAAATTCTAGGAAGTTCTTCTATACTAATCCTCAAATTTTATCTTAGGGCTATGTGCTCTAATCAGAGTTTTTCTAAATCTAGCTTCTAAGGTTAGTACTAAACTGCCTATGATACCAACTATAACGCCACGACCCCAGTTACCCAGAGTTGTGCATTATTGCATAACAATGGCATGATCACAAAAGATCATGTCTCGATAGAACGATTAGTTTAGTAGCCTTGGAAACACTAGATACATTCATAAACATTACATTATTTCATAAAGTGAAAAACTAAAATAACATGGTCCCCATAGTCCACACTCATATCCCCTTCCAATTATCCCTGTAGGTCATTCATAAAATACTTCCTCACATCCTGGAAAAATAAAAACATTGAAAGGGGTGATCTCAGATGCTCATTAAGGATAACAATACAGCGGAAGATTTCATAAATAAACATAAACATTTAAGATAATGTATAACTAAAACAAAAGCCTTTTAAACTAGAACTTCAACATAATATGGAAAATGTAAAATGAGATAATTCCATTTACTTATTCACATGTATATTCTACTAGTTGAATAACCACATGAAATATCAATAACAACTTTCATAATGATGGAATGCATAATGCCAGACTATCATAACCACGTAGCCAAGGCCTCATGCAAAGACTACAAAAAATGTCTTGTCAAGGCATCGTGCCAAGAAACTAGTTTGTCTCATGAGACATGCCGATGCATCGAGGAGCTATAGCGGTCTCCACCCGTCACTTATTACATCCAATGCAATCCTCATTTGAACAGGTTTAAACATATCATAAACCATAACATAATCATATCACATAAAACATTCATAAAGGAAACATAACCTTTCCACATTTAATTCACAAGATATTAGTACAACACATTTATATAATAAAAAACACATTAAAAACCATTTTCAATAACAAAATAAAAGAAAATTAAAACATTGTATTTATTTTTCATTTAAAAAAAGTTATAGCTTGTAGAGGAAGCCGAAACTCAAATAATGGTCACGGCAGCGGAGAAGTCGTTGTCTTCGCATACGTATGACAAGAAAAACATTCCTTTTTGTCGTTTAGTAAAACACATCGTATAAAAAGATTCATTTTGAATAAACATAAAAGTCATAGGGGTTTATACACTGTATAAAAGAAATAAGTGTATAAAACAAAATATGCCTCAATGAATGGAGATTGAGATGAAGTCCCTTACAAAGATCAGTTTTTTAAATAAAATATATATATTATGTGTATTCACCATAAAAACACATAAAGAAAGTACAAATAAAATATAGGACATAATAATATCATGAAATAATTTTAAATTAGGATATTAAGACAAAGCACGAAAATTGGGTTAAGAAGATCCCTTACCTCATGACCGACTTGACTCGATCGTTCTTTAATCTACTTAAAATCGGGTAAGTCTTTTTGATTTGAGCCAAAGGCTTACTTGGGAAGACTTATGCCCAAATTGAGGATTCTAGGAGTAATATATGGAAGTTGAGAGAGTATTTGGGCAGAAGTTGGGCGAGCCAAATAGCTTGGAAGGTGTGAATAAGGTGGTAGTGGTGGGGGCCTTTTATAAGAGGAGAGGAGGGCACTCTTGGAAAGTCATGAAATGTTACTTTATTATATAATGAATTTCGGATTTTAAATGTCACACACTTATATATATCGAGGATAAGGTGATAAGGCTTCGAAATATACTCATCCAATAGGTTATTGACAAGTGTAAGTCTTAGATTTTACATTAACTTTTCATTTTATTTAAATCGTCAATTTATGAGGTAATCGTTGCATCATCATGGTGTCATTAAAATTTAATTTATTTAATGTATAAAAATTATAAAACAAATTTCATGATGTAGTAAATTTTTTTATCTTTCCAATGAATATTTATATTCGTAATGATATCTTATATAACCCCATGTAATAATTGTTTTAGTAAAACAACACATGTTTGTGACAATTTTATTTTTACATTAAATAAAAAGTTATTAATTTAATTTTCTTACCCATGTGGATCCATGTGGTCCCCAAGTTCACCCATGGATTTTCATGGTCTTCCATGACTCATCCAATAAGGTATGTACAAGTGTAAGGGTATTTTCATATTTTTATAATATCTTTTTACCTAAAACTTCACTAATTACCTTTAATCGCGATTAATTAAACTTAAAAGTTACTATTCACCAAAAATTATTTTAATCCCATTGAACCACATTTTACATCCTAATGACATCCATGTATGTCGGATTTTTGAAAATCAAATAACAGAAGTGGTAATTTTTCATTTAAACTAAAAATCAATTTTTTAACTACCACTTAGTGGTTTCACTATTCATCAAAAATTGATGTTTTTCAGAATAATGCCAAATTTCACCGTAATATATAATTGGTATTCCGAATTCAAAAATTATTTCTATTTTAAAAAATTCCAAATATATATGTTTCATTAATTAATTTTATAATTAATTTCTGCTGTCAAAACAAATAGCATGTTTTTAAGAAACAATATATATCAAAAGATTGACAATTATTTAGATCCAATTTCAAAGTGAAATTAATTATAATGACCACCATTGGATAAAATGGTAAAAATATATTCTAATTATACTTTAAAATCACTCAATATTATAATTTATCACTATAAATTATTTTTATTAAAAAAGTCATTTTTATGTATTTTTCACTATTTATAAATAATTGGAAGTTCTCAGAAAAATACCAAAAATTCAACATAGGCTAATTTTGATATTCTGAATCCAAAAATGAAGTCCATTTTGAAATATAAAATATATATAATTTAAAAAAGTGGGTATTACTATTCATAATGGCTATTTTGATTGGTTGTGGTGTGTTAGAATCTCGAACTAGCGTACAATGCAAGCTATTGCATTATTGAAATAGAAACATATCATGGAAGATCGGGGTGTTACAGGTGTTACAAACACTATCTCTATAATGTCACCATTAAACATTCAATTTTCCTTCTCTTCTTGCATTAATTTACTACTTGTAAAGATGCATTATGCATGAAGTTGCACACATATAGTAAATTAGTATAGAAAGAGATGGAAAAGTGAATGTGGAATGGCGAGATGATACAAATTGTGGCTAGAATGTATGAGATTATATCATCATGGGGTTATCAGGGTAGAAATTAAAATAAGATACTATACTAAATGGTAGTTAGCCAATATATGTGAAGTTCACAGAGAATCCTTAGTTTTGTTATTCACTTTGTGTGTGATACAAAACCAATCCATGTTATGGATTCATTGATCAATGGAGCCAAATAGATAACAATATTATTCAAAAACACTACATTACTAGAAAAAATAGCATAAATGGCGGAAATATAGAATATATATGAACCGACACAAAAGGCACAAAGAGTGATTTCAAAAAAAAATAGACCTCTCTAAACAAGAATGATAGAAAGAGGGGAAATAATTCATGAAAGGCTAACCTTTTAAAGGATAACATTAAAATAAACCAAACTATTTTAACTAAGAAAGGATAATTTCATCATACATTTATAATAAAATATGAAATTATAAAAATGAAAAAAAATAATGGGGAAACTTTGAACGACTTCACCCCAACAAGGGAGACACAAAATGGGCCAATGTGTTTATGCTTCTTTCACAAAATCTCTGCAAAAAAAACTTCCTCCACCAACTTCTCAAAATATAGATCCGTAAAGAAGAGGAATCACTCCTCGATCTATAGATTAACACCCCCAATTAAATTAGAATCTTTCAACAGATCCTACAACCGCACCTCTGGACAATAAGAAACATGCTCTTTGAAGTGTTCAACATAATCCTTCACGACCCACTAACCTTGTTGGACACTTAAAAGATCTTTTCTTTTCTTTGTCTTCACCACCTCAGTTATAAACCATCAGAAAAATAGGGACACAATATCTTCCCACATCATCCCAAATTGCATTGTTCGTGGGACAATCAATATCCATTCTTCTAATGATGGACACCCAAGAAGACCTAGAATAGCACAAACTCAAATTTATTTGGCAGTTCCAAACACTATGAAAACATGCTCAAATTACTCAAGCCACTTCACTACCTCTAACAAAACTTGATTTCCATGGAAGATAGGCAACAACTGAGGAGAACCGAAAATAGAGTGAGGACCACAAGAATATTGAGACACCTTTATGGGTGGCATATTCTAAATAACACAAAAATAATAAAATCAAGTTCATAATCAATCAGAAATGAAATTGAAACAAACATCTCAATCTAAAAAACTTTCTCACCAGCCAAAAAATGATTTAAACAAAGTATGAGGAGCAGATATGAATCTGTTTGACCAAATAACAAATTTATTCAAGCCATAATACTTTATAGACAACCTAATAATTAGTTTTTAAACTATATATTTATGGTTTTATTTGATTCTATCTACGTTTATTGTTCATAATTTCAGTTTATTTTTTTTCTATCAAAATCAAAAATAATATTTATTCTTAATATTTATCTTAAAATATATTTTTTTGAGATTGGGGATAGAGTTATTGTGGGACCTTATTGGAATCTTTATCAGTTCATTTAGTAGAAATTTTTTAAAGTATATGATTGAAATATTTAAATACATTATGACACCCATAGAGAAATAAGGTAATGTCACAATAATAATTTTTTAATATGAAAGCTTACTATTTAATGAAATCAATTTATATTTATATCTCATAATAAATTTTTCATACTTTTTAAATTAACCTATATTATTGATTAATCTATATTTGAATTTTTGATTTGAACTCATCAATGAACTACGAGGTTATAGATTTAATAGGATAATTCAATTTCAAACAAAATGGTAGAGATTTTATCTTCCATAACATTAAACAAATTATTTCTCAAAATAGACAATTATTTTCATATAAATTATTACAAAACCAATATATCATAACACACCATGAAAATATATTTCCATTGTATGCCTGAAAATTTTAATTTAAGTTGATTATAATATACATCATTAATAAAATACTATAAATATTTAAATACAAACATATATAGATAGAAATATGTAATAACACATATAATAAGGGGAATTATTATTTCAGGGTTAGTCCTCATAACACCCCCCCTCATGAGGATTACAAGGTTTAAGATTTTGGAGAATAAATGTCTTGTACCTATAAGCATCCAACACCTAATATTAAAACATCATTTTTGTATGATCATAAATATGAAATCAAGATCACTTCATATATGTTTTTGGTTATTTCCATTACATTTTATGTATCACATTATATTGCATAACTCATATAACATTTTTATGTGACATATATTCTAAAGACATTATTACATTAATTTTACAAATAAGAACACTCATAGTGTTATAAAATATTTTTTAATATTCATGTAATCAAATGTAAAATATTAGTTAGTTCTTGTGAACTATTTACTACCTATCCAAATAAAGTTTCTTCAGAGGAGGCGTTAATAAAATATGCTTATAAGGGTTTAAACTAAGTAAATAAAGTGTTTTAAAGGTCTTTAAATCCATCAATGCCTAGGGATTGAGATCATCGAAGGTCGGAGACCCTAGAAGATAAAGTTTCCATCTATAATTTATAAATCAGTGTATAAATATATTTATAATAGACTGGAGAGATATTTTTGTAGACCACATAAAGGATCATTTATTAAGGGTTCATCATTGATCAAATATTATAAATAGGTGGTTTACATAATATAGGGAAACAAATTCTTTAAGAATCCAATAGAATATATAAAATAAAATAACATATGTAAATGAGTGGAATATATGGAGGATAAATGAGTTTAAGGATAGGGGATAAAATAAAAATTTCATAGATAGACATCTGTAATGAAATTACAAGAGTTAAACAAAAGGTGTATTCTTTAAGGCCATTAAGTAACCAATAAAAAATCTTATTTTAGTCAGTCATGGCCCTGCAAGAAAAAACATGGGACTCCATAATATTTTTTGTACACAATATAAATGGATACCTATGTTAAATAATCTCAAAATACATTATTGTTAATGATTATATGACAATAATTTAATTTTGTTGTTCCTATAGAGTAGTCGTGCCAGCAGTGGTGGGGAGATGAGATGTAGGGTTCGTAAAAGCGTAATAACACAAAATGTGGATCCTAAAAGATCAATAAAAATTATAGGAAATTTTAAAAAATATATATACCTTGGATTATATTCTTGATTTTTCTGATGGTATATAGTGGTGTCACACTGGCTGCAGAGGTGTTCTGCGAGAGCCTCAGAATCCCGATGATTGAGGGATGGTTAGGGATTTTTTTTAAATAGATCAGAGACACCATTAACAAAAAATTATTAAAATCACTGATAAAGATCCATTTTATATGCATTAAATTGATACGAGATGATAACAGTGTTATTTTATCAACACTAAAAAAGAGTTGATAAATCTATTTTTTTCAGCGCTCTGAAAGCACCAATAATAAATGACATTATCAGTGCTAAAAAATTCACTGATAACAGGTTAACTATATCAGTGCTAAAATAAATCACGGATATAGGATACCTTTTATCAACACTATAGAAAAGGCATTGATAAAGGGTATCCTTTATAAGTTCATTAATTTAGTGCTGGTAAAGGTCCCCCTTTATCAGTGCTTACTTTAGTGCGGATAAAGATAGATTTTCTCAGCGCATTATTCTAGGACTAAATGATTACAACACTATTAAAGGACATTTTGAGGTAGTGAATACTGCTTATAACCTAATTATATGTTCCCTAAATATAATATTTGTAGAAGGATATATTGGGTGATTCTCATAGTCCATAATTATCTTATAATAAGGGAATTAAAAAGATGCATATCGATCTAAAAGAGTATTTCTAGTAAGATAACTTGAAAATGGATATTGTAGATGTTTGGTGTGCCATCATTTTATGGTTGGTATACATAATTTTAATGATATGTTACAACCATTACCCATACCAAAATGGAAATGGGAAGACACTACCATGGATTTGGTCATTAGACTCCCCAACTCATCCAAAGGTCATAACATTATTTTTTTTATAGTCGATCACCATAAAAAATTAATTAATTATTTATTTTATGAAAATATTTATCTCTCTACAATAATATTCAATTATACATTATGTATGTTGTGAGACTACATGGAGTACCACTCTTAGTCATATCATATTAGGATCCGAGGTTTACCTCAATGTTATAGAGAAGCCTTTAGTGGGATATGGATATAGAGTAGAGATTCATTAATAATTGTCATCCTCATAAATATGGTCTGTATAAGAGGACCTTTCAAACACACAAATAAATTTTGAGTGCTTTATCTATGAATTTAAAAGGTGGTTGGGAACAAAAACATCCTTTGGTATATTTTTTACAACGACTTCTTTCGGTTGAGTATTCAAATAGATTCTTATCAAACCCTTTATGGTAGGAATTGAATAACTCAAGTTTTTTGGGTTGAATTTGGGGAAATAAATTTTTTTGGACTTGATATAGTAAAGGAAATGGAAGAGAAATTTAAATTCATTGATCATTTCATAATAGAAGTTAAAAATTTTAAAAAAAATGTCATACTGACATTCATTAATGAGCAATAGAGTTTGAATTCTATGAAAAGTTATTCATATGAATATCTTATTTTAATAAGGTAATGAGATTTAGAAATAAGGGAAATATGAGATCTATACATATTGGCCCCTTTAGAGTTTTCGATATTATATATATGGAATCTTATCATTTGGTTATTACACCGAATCTATATTTTGATCAAAATGTGTTCCATGTATTTATCAGGAGTACATACAAACCTGATCATACACATGTACTAAACTCAGAGGTTTTACTACTGGTGTAAGTTATATTATATAAGGAATAACTTGTAGAAATTATAGATCGCAGTGAGAAAGTGCTTCAAAACAAGCCCACTCACCAAGTCAATGTTTTATAGAGAAATGATAAAATCAAGGAAGGTATATGGGAACCATGGATATGATGAGTAATATTACCCTAATTTATTTTTAATAGAGTGATGAAATTTTGATGGTGAAATTCTTATAAGGGAGTATAAAGAAACACCCCATTATTTTATGATATATATGTATTGAAATAAATTAAATTACTTTGATAACATAATTTACATGAAAAAATGAGTTTAAAAAATTATGAAAATTTATTGAAATATTATTATGTGAAAACTATATAATCACCATGTCAATATTATATTAGGATGAATTTTTGGGATTTTTTATATAAAAAATATTTCCCCTTGAATAGTGTAATGATCAGATTTTTTTGAAAATTGTCACTAATTTTCTTGAAATAAAAAAATTTTAAATTAAAACTATATTTTAAATATAAGATTCATTTGATTAAAAATAATATAATTAATTCCATTGGGATTATAATATTACTTGATTTTGATATAAGACAATTTTTAGGGTAAAACACATTTGAATGGAAACCCATTTATAATCACAGTTTACACGTTTAAATTTAAATTAATTATTGATATTTTTAGGAATTTTGTTTGATAAAATAGAATAAATATTTTGAATAATGTGGTTCAAATTTTTTAATTATGAAAATTTTATTTTTCATCATTTTGAATGGAAACAGTGATAAAATTCATCGTATAGGTAAAATAAAATCAAGTATTTAAAGGTGAAAATAATCTCATAAGGATTAAAAATATATTCAATAGTTTAATTTATTTAATTGGATGATGTTAATTCTACCATTTCAATCTTTAAATTTAATATATTTCATTTCAGTGTCATTTTACCATGATAATGAAATTTATATTATTTTAAGCTAATAAAATTAAAAAATGTCACACTCTTAGTTTTAATTTATTTTAAAATTTCCACATTAGGATAAAAATATGTAATGAGTGAATATAGAAGTAAAATTTTGAGATAATTTATTTATTATTGAAATATTAATTTATTTTTATATTTTTGTAATTTTATATTTACATTAATTCCATACGCAACACCAACTTATATTTTATTCAAATAATAAAAAAAATAAAATAATGAATATTTAAAATATTAAAAGAAATACGATATGATGTAATTATATAATAAAAAAATTATATATATAAATATAGCATATTATTCATTTTCTGAAGGATAATATTTTAATTCCACATATTATTTCATGTATTTATTGTCAAATTAAATGAATTTCCCAAATAAAATTATTCATTTTTTATGAAACTAATATGTTACTAAATTATTTAGAAAAAAAACATTGAACATGGTATATATGGATAATAAATTGTATGAAATGTAATCTATTGGCCACTTATGATCCAATTTTTACCTTATAAGTAAAATTATAACCCATTAATAATGAAAAATTCATTGCAACGGGTGAGGTTAAAACTTGTTAGACAAGGGTTTAAACTAAAATACAATGTCTAAAATGATATCTAAACCAAAATAAATTTGATTGTATGATTATATTAATACCATATCCTCCTTATCATCAAATTAATGTAATTTTTAAACCATTTTACATGATCTAGAATCATATTATATTATTATATTTTGGGAATCCCCAATAGTGCCCCTCCCATCGCTTATAAAAGGACACCCCTGCTCTCTTTTTTTTATACATTATTGAGCATCATAGATAGAAAACCCCGTATAAAATTGTATTTGAAGATTACTTATTAAAATTTTATAGGTTTTTTCTTCCAAAAATACAAACCCTAGGGTCATTAAGATGATATATAAATGAATAATTTCAACTAAGTAGTCATCATCTGAACTGATCACTTATTTTTTACAGATCCTTTTAATTCCTATAATTTTTTTGTATTTATCAAAAAATAATAAATTTATTGTCCTTATTATAATTAAGTATTATTATGGTAACAGAAAAACCATTATTCAACTTATTTTCCATCAAATATAAAGTGGATGAATTAGTCATGCATTCATATGGCCTACTATCTCCATGAAGTGATGTGGATAATCATCCATATCCATATTTTTAGAATGATTCTAAAAGTTAATATAATTAATAAATATAATATTAATTTAATAATACTTATTTTATAATTATAATATCATATATACCATGTTACTTTCAAATCCACTGGAAAATGGTAACATCGCTCAGGCGTACGTGTGGACGCCACCTCCACAAAGTGATGTGACCCATCATTCAATTTTGATTTTCATGGATCGTAAAAAATATAGATTTAATTAAAATATATGATAAATATGATATATTAATTATTTTTAAAGGTTATTTATTATTTAACATTTTTTTCTTTCTTCAAAAACTGAAAAAAAACTGGTTATGTGTACGTATGACATACCATCTCCCTTAATGGTGTAATTAATTTTTCTACCTCTATATTTAAAAAATTAATATAAATATATATATAAATAATTAATATATATTATATTTATATCATGTTTAGAAAAATTTATATGATAGAAACATTATTAATATACAAGGACGATAACCACCAAACCAAAATTCACGTGAAAAATGAAACAGTCAACACCTCGAAATGAGGATTTCAATGGGGAATTATTAATAAATGGGAGTTTTAATGTTATAAGTAGATCATTTATGATATTGTGTTTTTATTTACTTTTACATTTTGTATAGAATTCTCTATTGATGTATTTTACATTAATATCTATTTATTCATATCGATTATGGTTTCAATTAAATTTACTTTTTAAATGTGTTACAATTTAAAAAATACCAAAGTCATAAAAATAAATTTTACAATATCACTTTATTTGGGATTACTTATATTTTAATTAATGAGATCACATATTCAGTCATTCAAAAAATCCATCCATTTTCCTATATTATAGATATTTATTGAGTTTCCATGGTTTATTCCAACTATTAATCTCTTTGTATCTTGAATCAGGAAAATAAATGTTTAATAGAAAATTTGATCTTATTTCCATTTTAATTGTATATATTTTTAATCTATATCCATATTAGTTATTGTTTTGGAAAAGATATTTTTATTTAATCAAATGATATATTATGGAAATTTTATGCAATCCTTGAAATTTGGAAAAGTTTTAGTGGAATCATTTTAATATTTTCCAAAATTTTCATTTTTTAATTTCATTATAGAAATTTCAAAGGAATTTTTATTTTTAACATATATAATGTTAATGGATTTTTCCACCATCCTAAAAATTTTACAATATTTTGATTATTATACAAGTATTCAAATGGTTTATAGATAATATTCCTTAATTATAGTTTTTTTTAAATTTTTTTACTAACATTGTATTCTATTCTCTAAAATAATTGATTTTACAACAAAATCTACTTTTCTAATGAATTGATCTTAATATTTTGTCTCTAATTAATTATTTGGTCATTACATTTCCCTTAAATTTCCATATTCCTTAAATCATGTATAGACTTATTACCTAAACCATTTACTATTTATATATATTTTGTTTTACTATGTTTTTTTATTAATTAAAGTAAATCTTGATATTCCATATTATTTAATCCATTAAAATGTTTATTGATAAATAATATTATTTTTAGTATTAAATTTAATATTTAATATATGAGGAATTCATTGGAAATATAGTGAAGTGTGGGGCCCAAAATTATATATACTATCAATGCATCGACAAGTACCATGAGACAAACTATTTATCCAAATTTATTAAATGGGATTTTTTGTGTATACATGTCCATAAATTAAATAGTCTTGGTACAAGTTCTTGATGGTAATGAAATAATTATATCTGATATCATGAAATATAACATCTTCCATTTCTTTCATTGATATGAGATCACTATATTCATATTATCCATTGATAAATTTTGTGCTAAATTTATTGATTAAACAATATGTTTTCTCAATTATTTACCTTTCCATATGGATTATGAATTTTTTACCCATTATATCTTCTATTATAAATAACCCTTTCCAAGAATATGAGATCACCATTAATTTGTTTTCTTTTCTTAGGATATGAATAAAGGTATTATTAATAAAATCATGGATGATAAAATGTTTTTATGGTATGTTTTTTATATTTCCAATGTAATATGAGATTCATGTATTTATCAAGGTCATAAAAACTATTAAACTAATATTTCCTTCAATATGGAATCCCTTTTATCTTATGTTAATGTAATAAATTAGAAAATAGATTTGGATCATTGGGATTAGTGTTTCTATAATAGGTGGATATGTTGATAGTGAGTTTGTAATTCCATCTAGAATTTCATGTGTGTAGGACATGGATAGGTCGACTGCATAATCAAGATTGTATCTTGAATATTCTAAGTATATATTTTAGATTGACTGTTTTTGTAACTGATATTCTAGATGGTATCTTTTATGCATCTCCTATGTACATTCTGGTCATGTGACCGTGATTCCATGTTGTTACTTTATCCCATTTATGGATTCCACAGTTGATAGACATCCATTAGCTAATGAAGTTGGGGTTAAGTGTCACGGTGGACTTGTTAGAACATGAAAACATGACATGGCTTCTTTAATTCTATTCATTACTATTTTATTTTCACACACATACACACATATATATTTAAATGAATATTATGGAATATATAAGGAATGTCATTTGTGGTTCCACATGAATTTTTACTCTCAATTCATGAAATAGACATTACTGTATATATAAACGTCAAATAAATCTTGTAAGGATATTAATAGGTAGTATGGGAGATTAGATGCAAGTATCTTGATTGAATTGGACGAAATGGATGATTAGAGGCTCATATTATTGTAATTATGACTCCATTTTTAATTTATTTTTGTAGTTCCATTTTGTACGATTAGTCCAATGGTTGAGCCTTCTAATGTGTGTATGTATTCTCTTCATGGTTCTATTATGTTATGACATGTTTATTTTTATATGTTATTAATGGCTATCTCATTACTTTTATCCATTTAACATACTTGAATATTGTAATATTATTCTGTTATTTATTAATTATTGTATACAATAATATTATTATCATAGTCTCTCTAACATTGGTTATAGAATCTCATCATTAATCAAAGGTATCTTACATATGGGGAGGCACACCTAATTTCAAATGGATCCCCCAACTCATAAAATTCTATATTGACTAGATCAATGCTTTACAATAAACCACTTAAGAATGTAACATTAGCATTTGTCAGTATATCCTGGAATGACATTCAAAAATTAGTGGTCTTTTCATGAATGCCTCAAACTATGAATAAGGAATAATGTTCATTTCAAAATTAATTAATATATGGCTACATGGATCTAATATGTCTTCTCTTAATGACATGAGCCTCACAAGGGAACTCAATCAACACATAATGTTTCTGGAAACCATAAAAAATAGATTCATATATTTTTTTAAGGAAAACATAAAAATAAAATAAAAAATCACATCCTCACATAATTCACTCCCCCACAGTACAATGAAAAAACAATAAGAAATATATATATATATATATATATATATTGTATCATAAATAAGATAACATTTTGGTTGTTCCCTACCAAATCTTACTCTTACGCCATGTACATAAAATCCAGTGGACATACAAACCGTCTGTCTATCTTGCAAGACTATTCAAATCTATAATGAGAGATCTTGCATATATAGTTTGATTGAATTGGGAAAAGATACTAGTGATAGACCACGATATTTGTATCTATATATCCTTTTGTATATATTTGAATTTACATTATGTATGATTGACCTTGTGTATGGGCCTTATATATATATATATATATATATATATATATATATATATCTATGTGTGTGTGTGTATTTTAGCATGTGATTGTTATGTTACAATATATTGATATTTATATATCATTGATAAAAAGATCATTGTTGTAATCATTTTCAAATACTCTGATATTATATGATGATTCTATTATTTATCTACTATTTTATTTTTTAATACCCTGATTATAGTCTTTTTATCATTGGATATAAACTCACATATCTAGATGGAATCCTCTATCTTATGTGGAGTTGTTCATGAGGATCCATGGTTCCCTCAATTCCACACCATTCATATTGAGTACATCAAGGAGTTTAATGAAGCCTCTAAATAACTTTACAATATCCTTAGTATATCATTCCATGAGATTAAATACTCAATTGTATTTCCATATATGTTTCAAAACATGAATAATTATTCATGTTCAGTTCAATATTTATTTAATTATTTTACACAAATTTAACATGTTTCCAACTCATGAAATGAGTCTCAAACTTATTTAAGCACTCAATCTGATAAAAAGATTTGAAGCCCTATGAGAAATAAATATATAACGAAAATTATAAAAAAGGAAACACAAATATATAGATAAAAATTCATATACTAACAGAAGTCACTTCCACCCCAACACCCGATTAGAAAAAAAAAATTTTATGGTTGTTTAAAATATTGGTTAATGTTACAGGGTATTTTTTGAAACCATTTTGGATTGTTATATGTGGAATAATTTTTTGATGGTAGTATTGTAAGTTTGTTTTTTATTTAGAAATGGTTTTTAGAGACAGTTTAAACCAAATTTAATCATTTATTGACTATTTTTTTAAATATGTTCATTTATTCTTTTAAAATAAATTTTCATGATTTATATAATTATTAATTATTTAATTATATAATTTTTATTTATTTACTATTTATTATTTTTAAACATATTTTCATATCTTTTTACATGCCAAAAAATCAACCTTTGAAGCATCCCAAACACAACATATGTACATATTACATCATTTTAGATTAATATTCATTACATATCATAATAAAGCACATCAGAGAACCTATAGTCTTGGGGTCTTTAGAGAACAAAAACATAATCACCTTATATTACATCCATTATTCAACCTCTACTATAAATAATCTTCTCACATGATACCCTAATAGAAATATCATATGTAAGATTCTTTTTTCCTAACCTTTGGGAAATGGAAAAAAAGAAATGGAAAATTCAAATGCTCAATAAGGGGTGAACATACTTAACATCAATCTAAGATCATAAATTACCATAATATGAATATATAAGTATAGGAAGATAAAAAATAATTATGTACATAGAATAAGAGACTCATAATAAAAAATATAAATTAAATCCTAATATATGGCATAATATTTTATAAAAACATATGATATGTGTAATTGAAGTGTCAATATATGATTCCGAAATCATGATCCATGTGAACATAACATAGGAATATTGAATAATATAAGATTATATCATAATAATAAGAATATAAATCATAACTTATTTCAAGGTTAACCCCCAATACATTTATATCATAATCAGAAAAGCTAACCAACTACACATAATATAATGGATTTGGGATAACCATCCACACCCCACAACATTTTGGATGTGGGATGATCACCCATGACCCATCCTGATATCATGATATATAAAAAATTACCCAATTATTGGGGGGATATAACAGACACACCTATCATATAATGATAAATAATATATGTGTACCATTTGAATATGAAAACATTCATAATTCCATCATAACATAATCATCTTGTGTTAAAGAAATGGGGTTCTTGAAAATTTTTACAAGACATGGTCAAAATCTATCCATAAAAAAAATGTAAATGGTATCATTAAATTATATCCCCAGTGAAGCCTAAGAAACATTAAATGTTGTTGAAATCGATGAAATTTCTTCAAGATCATTAAAAACATTATGAAATAAGAAAAAATAATGATTATATTTCAGACAAATTTTATTTTAAAAGAAAATAATTTAAAAAACAAAATAAATATATTTAATTTGGAAAAACCTGAAAATTATGGGAGGAATATTCTTAAAGAAACCCTGATTAATGTAATAGATAATTGATTTTAAACATAAATAATTAAATAAATATTCATTTCACACTTTGTGAAAACCTACAATATAAAAAGACCCATGAGGGAAATTTTATAAAATGATTACTTTCAAATTTAAAAAAAACTATATGAAATGATCTTAAGTAATTAACACATAGTGATTCACTATTCATTTCCACCATTAAACCACTGTGTTAAATTGTTTTTTAATTTTAAATTCCAAATATAGTAATAAATATTGATTTCTATTTAATTTAATTATTTTATATTGAATAATTTTTAAATTTTAAATTCTTTTATTTTAATGTCTTCAGGATTTCTATATGTGATTTGGATAGTCCATGATAAAATTCCAGAAAAATAGACTAAATTGCATGAGATCCTAAGAACTCAGGTTGACTACAATCTCATTGTGAATAATGTTTACATCCAATTAGGATAAAAATTAGTGGCTGAATTCCAAAACAGTTTGTATATAATTCACTATAAGACTAGATGCTCAATTTATATATTTAGAGGCCAAAAATTTTCCAACATTATTGGGAATGTTCCCTATTCATAGTATCAATGTAACTTCAGTAATTTGGCCATATCTTGAGTTATATTCCAATAGTTGATTAAACAAATTTGATGGAGAAAACCTAGAGGTGTATAAACAAATTTTTATTTTTGACAAAAATGAGATAGGAGTATCAATTTCCAAAAACCCTGATCTTAGTAATTTTTGAAATTTAGGGTTCTCAAAACCACCTTACAATTTGCTGATAAATTGGAACATTGGGCACCAAATTTTTATGTTTTCTGAAGAGTGTCTTTAAACTATTTTTGTGTTTTAAAAGAGTTATATCATTACTATGGTGGTTCAAAATATTTTAATGCACATATCGAGAGTATAAACAAAAATGTATCAGCACTCGAGCCTCCACATCCCCTTGATGTCGAGATCAATGTTTGGAGATCATTGATAGAGAGCTAACCTCAGGGGGAGGGAGTTCTCACACTTGTAATTCTACTAGTTTAATGTAATTTTTCTTTGAAATATTTATTTGAATTTTTATCTTAACATTGTTCCAGTTGAATGCATTATTTTGGTTTGATTGAATGAAACACTTTTTATTTCAAGGTTTATCAGTTTGAGATTTCACATAGTAATATTGGGTTGTTTCAGTTATAAATAACAAGGGGACTTTCTATAAAACACATACTTGGGAACTTAATATTCTTTGGTTGGAATCAACCTTTGTTTAAGGTCCAAACCTTGGAAAAGAGATTGTTGTTTCAAGTTTTAGTTATTATGCACCATTATAGTGGTCTAATAGGTGAATCAAGATCATGGTTACCCCCAAACAAAATATTCCATTAAAAAAACCAATATTTTCTTCCATGAATTGAACCCTTTAAAATATTATTTTTTATTTTGATAAAACATTCAATCCCCCATGTTTTTAGTTTTGTTCTTTTCAAGCTTATTTAAAATACACACTTTGAGCTTTCAAATCTCCTTGATAGATAACCTCAGGTAATCCCTATACTATAAAATAATCACTATGAATATTATTTTCATTAATCCATTATTAAGGAATCAGATAATTATAGAAAAATACATAAATAATGAAATATAAATAATATGAACATGGAATAGAAATATTCCTAGCTAAAATGATGAAATAATGTCATCTCTACTTATAAGAAACACTACTAATAAACAGGCCTTTAACAGTGCTAGAAATGTCCTTTATTTGGACTAGAGAAGAATTGACTGCATGAGTGATGTTTAAAGACCTAGTCTTTTATCAGAAATGAAAAATAGTTGTTAAACGGGTCCTTTATCGATGCTAAAAATTCCTTGATAAATGGGACATTTATCAATGTTGTAATTTTATGCTTCTAAAGGAACTATTTATCAGTGCTTATAGAAGATCTGATAAAGGACCTTTTATCAATTCCTTTATGAGCACTGATAAAATAGACTTTTATTATCACTTTTAAAATCATTGATAAAGGGCTATAATGTAGTGTGATGTATGGATGAACGGCAACACTACTATAGTGTGTTGTAACAACACACTGCAACACCACTATATTGTGTTGTAACCACGTACTATATCATAAGAAACACACCAAGAAAAAACAAAAATAAATCCCAATATAGGATTTAAATGAAGTGAAATTTACAACACAAAAACAAGAAAAAAATCACTATATTATAGATATTTCAAACATTTGTTCATACAATTACATAAATAAATATTTTTACTTACATTTAGAAACATCAATGTTCCTTCTAATCCAGGCCTGACTCACGCTATTTCCAAAAAACCCCCCATGATTGTGCAAATGAACACACTCGTATAAGAATAAAATCTTATGTTAGTAATAACATAATGAAACAAATTAACAAAATGTGTTACTTTTACTAAAATTAAAGATAATTTTAAATAAAATTATGCAGTTGGAGACATACCAGTCCCATTGTGCATCAAATTGTGGGGTGTCTAATAACTACACATCACAAATGACTTATAGATCATTTTCCTAAATTATATAAACAATTTGAATGTTTGATCTTAGTTTTGAGTAGGTCTTTCGGCCATTATACTAAAATTGATGTCAATTTTAAATAAAAACACACAATTGGAGTCATATCGATCACACCGTATGGTATATTGAGGTGATGCAAATTTTTACAAGCCTAAAATAACTTATGGATAATTTTTTAAGGTATCAAAGTGATCTTAATTGTTGTGATCCATTTTGAGAATTTCAGTTTTTTTACTAAAAATCTTGTCAATTTTAAAAAAAGTCATACATAGAGTCATACTGGTCACACCATGCATTAGATTCATGTGAGGATGATTCATACACCTTCTAAATCAATTATGGATTATTTACCTAATGTATCCAAAAAATATGAATGTGTTTTCTTGGTTTTGGGTACGCCACTTGTCTTTTTTACTAAAATGTAATTTTAAACTTGAAACATGAACTTTTCCTCATATGGATCACATCATGTATCGGCTTGATGTGAGACCGATTCCTACATGTCACAAATGATTTATGAATCAATGACCTAAATTATCATGAAAATTTGAGCTCGTTTTCTTGGTTTTCAGTGAGTGAAATTTTCTAAAGTAAAATTTCGATTTTAAACTCATAACAGACACATTGAGTCATTTTTATATTTTACTAAAATTAATATCAATTTAAAATATAAATAATTAATTGGGGTCATACCGAACACATCGTGTTTCAAATTTAGGAGCAGTTGATTCCTATATATCCCAAAGTCTAAAAATAATCCTAACTATCAATGTTACCATGATTTCCATTGACATTATCTGTCTAGCTACCAACACTACATGAGTAGCTTTGTACAAACCACATCAACTTAAAAAATTCGACATATATAAGAATACAATTATTGTGTGAGTAATACTAAAAATAAATAAATTAAAAATAAATAGGAAACAGTACATTAAGTCCATTAAAATTGATTTTATAGTGGAAACATCAATAATACTCTGTAATTGAGTAGATTCAACATCATAGCTCTTATTTCAAAGGTAGTGGATGTAACTTGAAAGAAAGATATAAATTCACCAATACAAGGGTGAAAAGGTTTTAAGGGAGAAGAATCATGAATGTTTGATAGAACACACCCACTAAAAAAGAATCCACCTATATAAGAAATCATTTATATGGGAGTAATACTAAAAATAAATAAATTAAGCATAAATAGGTAAAATAAATTAATTTTATAGACAATGATTTTATTGTGAAAACATAAATGTTACCACTATAATTAAGCAGATGCAATTTCATTGCTCTTCCTACAAAGGAAGTGGAAGTGACTTTAAATAAATTAAAAAATAAACCATTTTAGGGGTGAATAGGTTTTAATAGATAAGAAGAATGAAATTTGGACAGAGCAACCCAACTCGAACAAAAGAATCCTCCTATATAAGAAAACATTCATTATGTTTTTCATACTAAAAAAAATAAATTATGCATTAATAAGAAAAAATACATTAATTAAATGGATAATGATTTTACTATGTAAACTTCAAGGTAACCTCTATGATTGAGAATGACAAAATTTCAAATCTTCCTGCAAAGGCATGACACATTGAGTTATATTATCTAAAATAAACTAACTATGCAAAGAATAATGAAAATTAAATCAACAATTCATTATACAATTTTTTGGTAAAATAAAGAAAGTATATCGTAACATTACCTTTAAAACTTTCTAAAGGGTTTCCTTCATTATATATTGTTCTTCCATCTTGTGCAGAAGACATTGTATGCATGAGTAGTCAAATTTTTTTTAGATTATGATAAGGTTGTAGGGAACAAATAATTTTATGAGAAAAAGTATAATATATTAAAAAACACTTTTACATTGTCATTGAACTCTCATTCATTTTTCAGGGTTTAAAGGATTTGGTACATCTATCAAGAATCCAAATCCCCTCTTTGTGGTCCCCTCTAATGTAAAAGACATTGTCTACATTGTGAATGACATGAATTTATTGTGAAGTCCAAATAAAATGGCCATCCTTGGTTGAATTATCTTCTAACTCAACATATGTGTTAGTCGCCATCATGAAAATCTACGAATTATTGTTTGTTGGATTAGAGACATAAAATACCTTCAATTATTGTGATTCCATTATGAATTAATCATTCATTTCCCCTTCCAAACTAAAAATAACCATCTTAAATCCCATTTCATCATCTTTTACTCCATTGATATTTTCATCCCATTTCCATTGAAAATTTGGAACATGAAAAATTGTATAATCACACTCAAATATCTATTAAATAATTCCAAAATATGAAATATTTTCCTAAATTGGATTTCTATCCTTAGAACCAGATATATGAATTTATTTATCCACAAGAGTAACACCACTATTTTTCATCATACTAAAATTATCATGTTATTTTATATATAATATATAATCATGGATTACAAAAACAATGTATGTTATATCATTTTAATTTGGTCCCTTGGAAATCCATTGAAGTCATTCGAAAACTGAATTCATATTTTTATATAAATATGTATAAATGTTATCTGTGAACCATCCTATAATCTATTGACTATATGTACCTAATATCCACACTTTATCCCTTGATGGATTCATATCTCTAATAATTTTTTATGGGCTTCATTGTATGGATCAATATTCTCACTTTTATTTAGTATGAAAATATGTTCTTCCTCCTACTATATCAAGGAATTTGTAACAATATCTCTTCCAAAAATCCCTTCACCCATAAGTTGTTCGTTGTGACGAGACATTGGTAGACTGATTCTTTCAACATCGTATAGTTAATCAGTAGAGAATTTAATAACTTCTTCAATAATATATTGTTCTACAGTACAACCTTCTAGCCAACATTGACTATTGATAAACACTTTCAAAATCATTATGTACAATTCAACGGGTTACATCAATCTGTAATGTAAAGGACAACATAGTTGAACCTCTCTAACAAAGTGAACCTTCAGGTAGACCATTATATCTAAGAATTATGGTGGTAATAACATCTCTAATTCACATAATATGTTTTTATTATCTTTATTCAATTTCAGAAACATTGTCAGGTATAAAACATTTCTGCATATGGATTTTAAAAAGAAGTTGAGTCTGGTTAATGAATGTTTTACATTTTGAGGTAGAATGCAATAGAAAGTAGCATGCATTAAATTATGCCTCAAAACATAACAGTCGTGTGATTTTAGTCCTTGTAACTTCAAATAGGTTATTGACATGACATTCTTGACATTTGATGAATACCCCTGTGAAATGTTTACACCATTAAAGAAAAGGAAAATTTTAAAATTTTCTAATTTGGATAGAGAGTAATCTACTAGAGGAATAAATGTCCACATCTTTCCCTTCACTAATTCCAACTCATCCCTTATTCCCATTTATATCAAGTCCAACCAAGCCTTGATTCAACCTTTCATTTTGTTAGGAACACTTATTAATGTGCCAATAACATTATCAAATACATTTTTTCTACATGGATTACATCAAGAAAATGTCTGAAATAAAAACATTTCCAATACCATAATTCAAAGAAAATTGATCTCCTCTTTAAACATGATTTTGTATGGTTTTTTAATAATGGTATAACAAAAATATTGTCATTCTATTTAATTTTTTGAATAGTTGATCATCTGTTTCTGGAGAAGGAATTGTACCATGTTTGATATTCCCATCGAATGTTGTCATCCGAGATTTTTATTTTTGTTGTCGAGGTAAAAATTCATGATGTCTAAAAAACACAATCTTTGAGGAATGTTTCAAATGAACTAGGTATGTACATTTTTCACAAATGGTACACCCCATCATTCTATTAACTATTTAGCCTAATAACATTCCATAAGTGGGGATGTCATTTATTGTTCTGTAAAACATGTCCCTCAATGTGAATTATTCACTTTTATTAGAATCATACATTGTAATAAATGTATCCCATATCAATTTCATGTATTAGATCATTGGAGCCCAATATACATCAATATCATTAGGAGGTTGCTTTGGTCTAGATATAATTAGAGAAAACATAATGTATTTTTGATTCAAACATAACTATAGTGGAAAGTTATAATTTACCAACATGACAGGCCATGTATAGTGAGTACTACTCTATAAACCAAAAGTAATTATTCCATCTATAGATAATGCAAGGTGAATGTTTCTCAACTCATCTCCAAATTATGGAAACTCATAATCAATTTTCATCAACTGAGAATAATCTGCTAGATGACATAAGATCCTATATTTAATTATTGTATTTTCATACCATGTTAATTGTCTCATGTTTTCCTGAAATCCATTCTGTCTTCTATACTTTAGAATGATATAAAATTACTATAAAAATTTCTAATTAATTGATTAATTTTTCTTCTAATGATATGTTCCACACTTAGATCATTTTATGATTGATACATGGTCCTTTCAAAAAAAAATATGAAATCATTTAGACAAGAAATTATTTTTTAGAGATCATTCCCATTGAATGTAAATTTTTTTATCTATATATGGCCGGATTGCTAGTTCATTTTCTTCAGTTAGCACATATTTCATAAGACCGAGTATTTAGGTAGAGCTGTTGTCTTTTCATCTGTTGTCAGCTTTCAAATTATAGGACATCAATATAGCTGACAATGTTGTGTATTTAGTATAACCAGTATACAATGGTTTCTTGGAAAAACTATTTAACTCCTCAAATAACATTGGTCAATCACTAATTTCATCTTCAATTTCCATTGTCTTTTGTTACATGAAATCTCCATCATCTTTTACAAATGTATTCATATAAATTTATTCATAATCCATAGTATCACAACAATTGATTCCCACAATTAGATGTTTCCCATGTTTAGTCCAAAATCTATATATTTTATCTATTCTATGACAGTTCGAATGTTCTTACAACTCTTCTGAACAACATTTTCCTAAATAACAACAATTTACACCTGGAAATAGAATTTTAGAAGGGTAGTCTTCATGCTCTATTGAAAACATGATGAACTCTTTAACTTCATCTTCATATTAATATGTCTAAAAATTAGAATACAACCATTTTCTGTTCATATCCATCCTGTTGGGTTTATAAAATATTAATTTTATACAATAAATAATTAAATACACATAATATATTCATCAAAAAAAGTTAATGATATAGAAAAATCTAATATGGGAACCTCAATATTTGATTATTTCAAAGAATTTTTGTATGTTGAAGAAAATGGGTAATTGAATTTAATTAAATAATTAAACCACAAAAAATATTTATTAAATACCACAAAAAAATGAAAATACAATATAGGCAATTAACGAGTAATAAAGAAATAAAATATTATGAATATTAATAATAAACTCTAATTAGATGAACTAGAAGATATAACATTGTATTGGAACAAGTGATGTAGCATCCTAAGTAATTATTAAAATTAAAAATAATTGTATATAAATATTTGAAAACATTTCAAGACTATTTGGATGTCATATCACAACACAGACCCATCACATTGACATTAAATGGACTCTAATTGAATTTAAAATTATCATTTACTAATTGATTACATGAATTTGAAGTTTGCATAAAAATAGATACTTTTATCATTATTTATTTTGATAATAATGTTTTCAATTTTAAATAGGTGATTTAGGAATTGAAACATGAACAATGATCTTGAAAATAAAGGTTAGATGAATTATTAAAAAAATTTAATTTAAAAAAATTGGAATTAAACATAATTATTACATAAAAAATTATTTTTTGGATAGATTAATGGTTTTTATTAATTTAGATGGAATAATATATAGAGGTCTAATAGATGAATGTGGATAATAATTTCCTTTGTTAACAATGACCATTGTTTAAATTTTCATGATTATTGAGTTGAAATTTTCCATACTATATATGTGACTCATGGGATTATTATTTCACAATCCATGTATTTTAAGGAAGTGTTTTATAGAATTAAAAGTGAAAATTGAAAACCCGAGTTGACATCCATTCAAAATTTTATAAAACATTAAAATGTTATTGATTGAATGTCAATATATATCATGGAGTGTGAGATATTTCTTATATTATATATTTCATGATTGTAAAACGGATTGACATACTATTTTTCTACATTCCATATAACTAGGTGTCAACGAGATTCCAAGGATACCCACTTGTTATTAGTTAAATAAATACCCAAAAGGTGGTGAAATTCTTGACAATCTACATTTTTGAGGAAGAAATTATAATGTATTATCATGGTATATAGTTCTCATATAGTAGTATAACATGAAAGGGGTAACCTCTAAAGGATATTGTTTTTTTAAATTATTGAGAGAGGTGGAGTGGGATAATGATGAAAATTAATAACATATTTGGAAAATAGTAAATAACATCAATGTATAATATTTCATATATTATTATTAAAAAGACTTACAAATAATGTTGGAATAATCTATAGAGGGAGAAAATAAAATATAAACTTTAAAAAGTGTAGAGACATAGGAAGATAGATTATTGAGAAATGTTACAACACATTTAACAATAGATATTATTTCCAGAACAAACCCAAGACTACCATATATCAAACACCTATGCTTGTCCATGGTAGTGTCCAAGGGACATTCTCAATCCCCCTTGGGCTAGCAAGAAGAACAAAGGCATTCAAAACATCATAGTGGTAATGATTTGGCCCAAAAAATAAATAAAATAATAATAAAATTTAATCAAAAAACATCCATGATCCATCCATACATTGGATTCCTACACCAACCTAGAGAATTATAAAAAATAATATTTGAATTATTATTATATAAAATAAATCCTTAAACCTACCTTCAACTTCCTGACACACAAAATCCCCAGTTCTAATTTCTAAAATTTCATATGTATGGAATTTGATCAAAAATATAATTAATGAAAAAATATGTATGATATCTTTGTGAGTTCATTTTGGGAAATGTAAACAAAATAAAAAAACAAACTGAAATCCGTGTGTCTCCATTGAGTCCAGAAACAATAAACACATTATGAGTGATCAAGAGTTGAAACAAAATTGGAAACTGAGAAACTCAGAAGGACTACCTCCTTAGTATACTATCATCAAACCACAAATAACTACATTGTAGTAGAAGAAATTAAAAAGGGAACAAAAAATACACAATGAAATTCAGAAGTCCTACCTTGCTAGGTTAAGGAAAATATAAGACCCTCTTCTGAAATGATAACATCAATCGATCATCATATTACATATGTGATATTCGAACGGTAGTTTAGTGGTGTAATTGGATGTTCGATTCACCGAGGAGGATTTCCGGTAGTGGGTGGCTTCAGTTGAAAGCATCTGATATCAGAACAGGTTAGTAGATGGCTGGTATTTTTTAATTAGATCATGACACTATTATCAGTGGTACAAATAAGAATTGATAAATAGACTCTTTATGAGTTCATTTTTAGAAATAAAAATTGTAGGTCTTTTTTAGTGCTAAAAAGTATTGAAAAAATCAATTTTTATAAGGACTAAAATTATAGAGCCGATAAATGTTCATTTTATTAGCACTCTTTTTAGCACTAATAAATCCTAATCATTATCTACATGAGAAAAAGTGATGATAAATGGTACTTTATCTACTCTTATTAATAAAGTAAAGATAAAGGATTTATAATTAAAGTTATAAATAAAAAATTATAAAAATTTATATTTACATAATAAATATATATAAATATAAATATCATAAATATATTCTTTTTTAAATATATTTACTATAATGTAAATATAATTTATTTAAAATTATAGAAATATTTTTAAAAAATAGAATTTATATCATCATATATATTTATATAATTATACATATATAAATTTAATAAATATGTATATAGTAAATATATTCATTATTTAAGTAAATTAATTATAAATCAAATACATATTTAAATATATATAAATATTTATCAATATATATATTTATAATTTTAAAAAAAAAATTTATTTATTTATAATTATATATATAGTTATATAAACATAGTAAATATACATTTATAAATATTTATTTCAAATATTTTTTTATCATTATTAATTAATAACTAATATTACGTACATGCATATATGTTAACAATTAGTGAAATTGAAAAAATTAAGAATAATTACATTTTAACAATATTGAAAAAATGGATAAGTTTTTATTGTGTTCATTATATACATAAATGCATTAATTACGTATATATAAAATCAATATATAAAAAAATTATATATAGATGTTAAATTGAAAAATAAAACGATGTTCAATTATATATCAAGTACAATGCAATTAGAAAATATTTTAAATTCATATTAATTTTTGATTATATACCATTATTCAATCAATATATGACTATTTAATGTAAAGTGAATAAATATTATGTAATATATAAATCATATTTATATAAATTAATATATATCAATATATTTAATTTATATATGATTTAAAAACATTAATTATCATAATTATCTAATTAACAGAAATTTTAATATTTAAAAATATTTAATCAAATTATTCACTTTTATCAATAATTATTTAATCAAAAAAATTTGAAATATTGTTTTAATAACCTCATTTTTATTTTTATATTTTTTAATTATATCATTTTATATATTCAGATGTTTATTAGTGCTAAAAAAGTTCTAATGAAAGAAATATTTATCAACACTAAAAATAAAGCACTGATAAAGGGTATCCTTTTATCAACAATAAAAATAAAGTGTTGATAAAGGATACCCTTTATCAGTGCTGAAAATAAATATCTTATAAAAGGTTAAATTTATCAGTTATTTCGTTAGAACTGATTAATATTCCATTTATCATTGTTTGTTTCTAGCATTGATAAATTCCAGTGTTGTTAAAAGCGGGTTTTATAGTAGTGAAACCTTTTAGTTGAGTAGTGAAATATAGAAATGTGAAATGGTATGAAAACATCTAAAACACAATAATAAAAAGACTATATAAAATTATAGTAGTGTTTAGGGATAAAAATATGAAATATTCTAAAATGGAAAATTTAGTTATAAATAATCATGATTCAAATTGATCCTAGAATGAATCGTTTCTCTTTACTCGAATTATACACAATGGAATCTTAAACTCTTGTAAAATAATTATAATCAACTATATCACTTATTTTAATACCTTATTAATATAATTTCTTTTCTTTTTTACACTTCAATTATATTCATTTATCAAACATATATTTGTTAGTTTTATTTAAATTCATCATCAGATGTTAGTAATTTTGATATTTCGGGTAAGTTCCATGGTAATGACGTGTACCCTCATTCATTGATAATAATTTTATCATTCCTATATTATTAAGAATAGTTGAATATTTTTCCAATTATTTATTCAATTATATGTTCATTTGATGGAATTTATGGGTATGGTTTTTGATAATGGAATCCATGGAGAGAATGTTTCATGTACTTTACCAATAATGACAAGTTACTTTATAATGGACATCCATTTTTGTGTCATAATTAAAAAAAATCATTGAATAAATTCAACCTTAATATATTATATTACCTCTAATTTTTTTATACTTATTTATGACGAAAATGAAAATGTTTTTATAACATTATTTATCTAGGTTGTTGAACTGACCCAAAAAAGAACATACTATGCTAATGAAATGAGTATGATTTTAGACATATCTAATTTTAATATCATTTTAATAAAAAAAATATGTTAATAATATATAATTGGAGTTTATAATTATATTCATAATGATTTTAGATGATATTTAATTGAAAAATATTATTTAGAATTAGATAAATTAATGAATTCACTTCACAAAATGGGGTTCATCATAATGAATGATTTATGCACCATTCTTGGGACAAGAAGAAACAGAGCATCTAAAAAGACATTATTATTGTAAAATCAATCCCAGAATAATGATATAACTAAAGGGTAATAGTTTTATAGAAGGATTTGTGTAGAGTTCCTTTTATAAGTGAGTTTTCATGGAATTTTTATAATTTATCATTACTTAGTGGTTAAGAAGGTCATTTAAAATTTCAACGTGGAACCATAAGTGGAAAAACCAATGAGGATATAGATTCCCTCAATTATGAGTGATCATGGTGAGAGAGCTAATAACTTGGTGATGGATTTTATTAAATTTTATTTCTATTGGTTTGATATAATTTATGTTTGAAACATTTCTTTTATGATTTATCTTAAATTCTTCCACATGAATGAGTTGTTTTTTGTATGATTTAATGAAAAAAAATTTATTTCAAAACCAATTCGTTTGAGATTTCAAGTATTAGTCTTCTATTTTCCAATTGTAGAATATATGAGGCCTCTTACAACACAGATACATAAGATCTCAAAATGCTTTGGCAGGACTCATTCCATGTTTAATGTCCAAAATTGGACAAAAAAATCATTGTGTCATGGGTTGGTTCTTATTCACTATTCTTGTGGTCTAATAGAAAAATAAAGATCATTTTTAACCCAACCAAACAATTTCATTAATCCAAATGTAATTTTCAAAACTATTAGCATGCAATGTTCTTTAGTAAACATAAAATAATCAACTTATTCTATTTCTCTTATAACCCTTTTTTATTTTCAAAACATTAATGTTTTTTAAATTATTTTATTTTATTTTGAAACATTATTCAAAAACCATCATGTATTTAGTTATTTTTGTAAATCTAATATATAATAATCCTCCATGAGATGTGACCCAGAGTGATCCCTATACTAAAAAATCATCCCTAAATCATAATTTATACATCATGAAATCAATATCAAGTAATGTTATAACTATATATAATTACAAAAATAAAATAATATAAATAATTTGAACATGGAGGAGAAATATTCCTGGCCAAAAAGATTAGATAAGGCTAGATCAACTTACAAGAAACCTTTTAGTTTAGTTGTGAACTAGAGAGATGTGAAATAATAAGAAAAAACATAAAACATAAAAATAATAAAAAACTATTATAAATTGGATGGGTTTTATAGATAAATAACATGAAATTTTCACAAATGGAAACTTTAGTCGTAATTAATCTTGATTTCGAAGAGATATTAGAATGAAATCCTTACCATTTCTACTGATTTCAATAAAGTAATTTTAACCTCCTATATTACAATGATAACCATATTAATACATTATTTAAAACCCTTATTAATATCAATTATATTTTATAATTATCAATTATATTTATTTATTACACGTATATTAGTTATTTATACCTTTTTTTCATCATTAGATATTAGTAATTTGGATTGTTTCTTATTATTTTTGTAATGATGATGTAGATCCTCATTCATTTGTGAAATTTTTATCATTAATATATTATTTAATTTTGGTTATTCATTTTTTCAATGATTTATTAAATTCCATGTTCATTTCAGGGATGTTATAGGTATGATTCATGAGAACGGAATCTGTGTTGAGAATATTTATGGTACTTTAGCAATAACAACCAATTAAATTATAATGAACACCAATTTTTGTGTCACCATTACAAAACTATATTGATGAAATATATTAATCATTAATATATTATATTAACATTAGTAGTATATTAATACTTATTTTGAATTAAAAATTTATATTTTGTATAAATTCATTAATATTGGTGGTTTAATTGATCAAACCAAGAACTTGTGATGCTAATGAAATGGGTTAGAGTTTAGAGATAGATAATCACAATATAATTCTTACAGAAGCAAAAATATGTTAATTGAATATAATTATATATTAGAAGGATATTTCTAAATTTTTATATGATAAGGTAATCGAAAAATAAGGTTTATGATTAGATAATTCAATGGATTCACAGACCTCTAAATGAGTTCCTCCAGAATGAAGGATATAGGTTTCGTTAAAGAGACCATAAAAAACCAAAAACATAATAAGACATTAGGATATAAATTTATTTAACAATATTAAATAGATAAGTAAATATAATTCAAGTTATGTAAGGTGAGGTGGAGAGGTCCTTTTATTGGTGATTTTGAGTGGAATTTTAACAATTTATTATTAAATAATGGTTCATGATGTTCATTTAAAAATGTAATATGGATCCATAAGTGTAAACATCCAATTAATCACTATATTTATTCTATTAACTACTTTTTATTTTTTTATATGTTTTATGAATCATTTTAAACATATACTATGTTTTACAATTTTTACGATTTATTAATGTCATTCACTATTCACCCCAAAACATTTTTCTATTCCTAAAAATGAAATTAAAATCCGAAATTAATTTTTTCATTCTGATTGAAAATTTAATCTTTATTTAAAATATTTATATTTTTAAATGAGAGAAATTTATATTTAAAATATATAATAATTTTTTCTATAATGAAATGACTTTTTTAGACATTAAGTGTTCTCTAAATTATTTCATATTTATAGTGACCCAGGATTTTCATATATATAAATTAAATCTTTTTTTATTAATATTCAATAAATTTCAAAAATACACATTTAAAGATCATAAATTTTTACATTGTTTGGAGACAAGCTACAAAATCTTATTATTTCAGGAATGATCTTCATCATCTCCCATAAAGATCATCTAATTTAGTATGTTCCATATAAATACCCTACCTAAACATTTCTTCATATCCAATGGAATGGAAACATAAGAATGGGTGATCATAGATTCTCAGTAAGGGTAAAAATGGGAGATGTAAATCATTGATTATAAGAAGTAATGAGATAATAATAAGGGTATGGGATCATGAAAATAACTTAAATGGTTCATACCCAATCTGTCAATGAACATAAACATGATTCATGTAATAAAGCATTATCATTTCCAAGATATGCAATATAAGAGTGAGAAAAAATCATAAATAAATAAAGAACTATATTTTCATGACATATAAGTGTGACACCATCATAAGTATAGAAATCATATTATATACCAAGGTTAACTACTGAGACAATCAAAACAAAGTGGATAAATAATAACGTAATGTTTCCCATAACATAATAGACAATGCATGATCATTTATTTCCAATACTGGAACAAGTGCATCAACACATAATGCATTGTAGGGAGATATGGGTCCCAACCCTCTAATAATCTATTCAATTTTGTTCAACATGATCTTGAAACATTCATCATATCATAACCTAATGAATGGAAATAGTTTTCATAAATAATTATTCAAAGTATAACCTGTGGGAATGAAACGGGTTTCATAAACATTTAATCAGAGTATAACCCTTTGGAATGAAATGGGTTTCATAAAATAGATTCTTCACATAAATAATAGTAAAACATCTAGAGAAAGAATAATTATGGTACCATTGAATCATATCCCTAGTATAAAATAAGAAACAACAAAATTTATTTCCATTTATGAATATTGTTTCCATTAAAAAGATCATTAAAACATTATTGAGGGAAATATTATTTCAATTTTAAAATCATTTATTTAAAATATAAAATATTTTAAAATAATATTTTATTTTTGTTTTCAAATAACCTTTAAAATTGGTAGACTAAGCTTCAAATAATTGACTGTTCATGATTGTGTAAAAAACTTTTCATGTCGTATAACTTAAAACAAACATTCCATTCAAATTTTTGGTAGAGTCAAAACTACCAGATTTAGAATATGAGAAGAATAATACATTTATATTTTTTTGTAAAATTTTATAAATGAGTAAAAATTTCATTAAAAAATAATTATATAATAGTGAAAATGTTCATTATTTTTTTAAAATACATTGACATGAAAAAAATGATTTTCAACCAAAGAGGGAATGCATGTTTTTTTCCTAAAAATATTTTTTTGGTCCCTTTAGTTCTTAATGATAGGAAAATTAAAGGAAATTATTTAGTCTCTAAAAATAAACTAAAGAGAATAAAATTCATGTGTTAATTGACATGTAGGCTATAATATTTCATAATAAAAAACATAATCATAGACAATCCCTATAAATATTGAGATTGTAAGATAAATTTTTTAACACATTGATAACTTTTGAATCATTATCAAAATGGAATAAATAAACTTATATGGATATGTAAATACATAAAATTTTCCAATGAATTGTCATATAATACATTCATGATATATATATACACCACGATTAATTAATGAGTGGTGAATATGGTAAATGTCCCATAGAAATAAAAGTGAGATTAAAATCTCTTACCACTTTGGAATATTTTGAATAGTAAGACAAATTAAATTATAAAATAAAATGAAACACAAAAAATAGTGAAACTAAATATATTCATAATATAATTTTTAAAATGGTAAGTATATATACCTATTAAATGAAGATAATCTCACAACATAACATATTCCCTAAAGAAGGAAATTTGAGAAAAAAATGACTTTCCTCAAGTCTTGAAATTATTTTTACATGTTCACTGTATGGTCCGGAAAATTCCACAAAGAGGATATCCAATTACCCCAAAATTTGGAAAAGGACTGATCAGGTCTGCGTACTGGCTCCTAGTAAACGTATGCAGCCGGTTCGGTGAACCTCCTTATTGCGGAAGCTGTCGTTCATGAAATGGGGGCAAAGCGCCTACGCGGGCATGAACCAGGAAGACCGCCGGATGTCAGGCCTGTCCACCGCCGCGATAATCCCCTTCCTCAGACCAATGTAGTTCATGAAATAGAGGTAGAGTGGTGCACGACCAAGGACCAATTCTGCGAATCTCGTTTCCAAAAATCATAGGTTGACCTAGTCATCCGTGGGTGGGGAGTCCTTCATGGGCTTCCACAAAAAGTGTCGTATGCCCATCAACACAGCCTATTTGTGACTTGATAAATAGTCACCGAGGGGCACAAAAAAAATAAAGGAAGTATGGGTGAAAACCTGTGGGGAGAAGCTAGAGAAATCACTCACATATGTAATTTTCTGCGACCATCTGTGGACCCCATATCGTTCGTGGATGCACTCTTCCGCATATGGGAGAAACTAAATCGCAGACCACATGTGACCCGCTCCATCGCGGCCTGCTCCTTCATGGATAGCCGCTCCACAGCCAGACCACAGTGGCCATTTCCTTCATGGATAGTCCCTCCGCGGACCAGTATTATTCTTAAAATGGAGGTGGGAACCCCTCCGTAGGCGTGAAGTAGGACGAGCGCCAACCCCTTTGCAGATGCCCTTCACGGCCACTTCATCCGCAGACGACCTCCTTCACGAACAACCTCCTCTGCGGCTAGCTATTTCCTTGCCTCCTCATTCTTGGACATCCTCCTCTGTGGAATAGTCCTTCACGGCCTTCTCCTTCATGGACAGCCCCTTTGCGGCCATCACTGACCCCCAGGATAAATGGAGAGTCGCACTGTGGACTTTTTGGGCTGGGTCAATAGACTTTTCCATTTCACACTTATGCCACTCCAACATCCTTCCTATAAAATTCCATGAGTCGATAAACTCCACATGAGACTCCTAAAATCCCATTAATTAGCTCCCATTCTAGGTTTATCTAGAAATGGTTGTCCTTGCGTATGTCCCACACCAACAATTTCTTGGTATCTCCTACCTAGTTGTCCTTACCACATGACATTAAACTGTATGGACCGCTTCCTATCAATATGACGTTAAAATTTATAGAAACAATCCTATCTTCATGATTATAAAATGTAAAATTCCCTATCATTCAATAATTTGATGCCTCTTTCTCCATGAAAGAGATTCCTTAAGCTATGTTTATAGTGGCATATCTTCAAGAGCGTTGTAATTCATACAAACATTCCATCACTCCACCTCATGCTTTGCATGTCCTTAATTCGTATCTTTATTCCATTGCATGTCTGTAGGGACCCCCTAACATCCTATTCCCATGCCGAATCAACTCACCTACCTTCCTGGGCCAATGAACTAGAAGTCTTTGGAAAACACTTCGAGATAGGTCCTGCGTTTCGAACATGGTCAGCAGTCGACCGTCATTTGTTCGTCCCATTTTCAGGATAATGTGATATGAATGTTGTGTTTCGAACATGGTCAACAGTTATCCCCCATCACCATTCCACCCTCATTGTGTTTCGAATGTCAGGTATGTGATTCACACTTTTCATATCTCTTTGTTCGGACTGATTCCAACACCCTTGGCATTATCCCGCTTGTGCACCAACGCATAGTAAATGCCTAAACCCATCAGAGGGTTGGGATACCCTCATGACCAGACATGAGGAAGACATTATGGGAATCCATCATGCAGTAAGCCCCGACATTATGGGTCGCCTCTATGTGTAAGCCCCACTCCCCTTCCTATAGACGCACCTTTCACGACGTGATTGTCTGGTCCCTGCTACCTCTTGTTTCTCATAGCGAGCTTGACTCACGTGGGCTTAGAGTAAGCATCAACCATGACATCCTCTCATGGTCCTCCTCAGAGTTTAATCCCCAATATACTACAATGGGCCTCCTGAGATTGTAAGCCCCAATCCATTACTACGGGACTCCTGAGATTGTAAGCCCCAATCCATACCATGGGCCTCCTCAGAGTGTAAGCCCCAATCTATTATTACGGGCCTCCCTAGAGTGTAATCCCCAAGCTCATTTGAACTAGGTGGACTTTTATCCATGTCTCCTAAGAAGGGTACGTAAGAAGCCTCCATGAGGTTCCAACCCTATCACCATCGGACCCCCGGGTCCACATTCACGTCAGTTCTCCAACACTCCTATTTGAACTACGCGGACTTTGATCCCTGTCTCCCAGGAATGGTACGTAGGAAGCCTCCATGAGGTTCAATCCCAACAACCGGTCGATCTGACTATCTTCACATTGGTTCACCGTGCCACTCCTAGTGCCGCCTCAATGTGTCCAGACTCCTCGGGGTCATTAATCCAACGAAGGATGGTAATCCTCGTGCATAAATGATTTCGAACCCATGCGTCAAACTGACAATTTCCAACCATGAGTAATCCATCGATACAATGCTTGGGTATAAACCAAAGATTCATGAACATATGATTACATCTTAAATCTATAAGACAGTCTCAGAACATGCAATAATACCCCCCAAAATGGTGCGATGAGCCCGACTTCCCATCCTATCAACCAATGTGACTTATGAAGTGTCACTGGCCAAATCGCCCAGCGAACACCTGCCTTTGGAAAGTAGGTCCACGTATCATCGAATATAGAACCATTGGGCATTTCGAAACTGACCTGAAACAAAGACACATATGAATATATAATGACTTAAATAGTATCCAAGTAATTGTTTCCAAGGATATATTAGTGGATATTGTCCTTTATTGAACTAGGATCACACCCCGTTCTAGCCCTTTATTATTGAACTAAGCTCACTCCTCATTCAATCCCTATAATACTGAACTAAGTTAACATCAAATTGTATCTCATAAATATAGAACTGGGTTCATTTATCATTATATACATGTCAATATTCTGATACATAAATCATTTTCCAATGTATTGGATGGGGATATAGGTCTCACCGATCTCATAATGGAATCAGACATACATGTTTCACAAGATTACTAAAAATCATATAATAACCCATAAAATGAAATGGCTATTTTAAACATGTAATAATATCATATCATATTAAAAAAATATGTTTCATAATTATTTCATCACACACCTAACCTATTAATAGAGTCGGGATTCAAAATATTATAGCTTAACAAAGATAAAAGGTTTTTATAAAAATAATTCCATGAAAACTAAATCCATTTAGTGAAAGAATATAAATTGAAACATTGAATAATATCATAATAAATTAATTAGTAACACCAATGGAAGTTATATTAGATCAGAAATAATTTGGAATGATCTTTTAGACACATTTCTTGAAGAAAATATCCTTTCTATGTAGAAAAAATACATTTTAAAATATAGAACATTTCCAAAAAAACTATTTTCATCATAAATAGGTTGGAAAACATATAAAGGAATATTTGAAAACAATAAAAGAACTAGAATCAGTTTTCCTTGAAAATTAACTTCATGTATTATTTGAAAACATTTTTGAAAACATTTTCTAAGTAATTGTTTTTGAAACAAAAAAGATTTTCAACAGAGGAGAGAAATAGTATGATATTTTTTATGATTATTTTCTTAAATATATTAATTAAAAAACTGTAAAATGGTACTAATACATGGATATATCTTTAATAAACATTGAATAATTAAAATAATGATTTTTATAGAGAGATGTATCATAATACTTTATCAAAATAAGCATAATCATTAATAATGTTGACAAGATATCAGATTGTTTCAACAAACTCTTACCACTTGGTACTTGGGATCATACTCTCCATGTAAGAAATGGAAAATAATTGAATCTTAAAACACCATTAAAATAATTAGATTCGTGACATAATGTGTCAAATGGATATATACAAATATCAAAAGGTAATGTAGGTTCATAAGAAAACATGTGTCTCTATGAAAGAAATTTGAGACAAAACTTGATTACTGGTATGGTAGATTTTGAAGCATTAAAGCCATAAAATAAAGATCATATAATGGATATATAAATACCCATAAATACAATTATATTAATCATAGAATACATCCATGGTAATTATACACACCACATATAATAAATTAGTGGTTATTAAGGCATTTATCTTAAATAAATAAAAATGTGAGATGAAATCCCCTTACATTATTCCTAGAATCTCTTCGTACTCAAACAAATTTCCAATATAATAAATGTATGTGTTTTATGAATAGTTTATAGAATCATATTTTAATATATAATACCATATATGGTGGGATTGTGACCTTATATTACCCGCTTGTTTACTATCCTGTGTTATGATTTCACTTTAGGTAATATTCACTTTACTCTTCACACATGTCTTCATTTGTAATATATCTAGTACTCATACTTTTATCATAATTTATAGAATATAAACCATGATATAAATATAATTTATATTCATATATTATAATTATAATAATCCATATAATATATGTAGGAAATGGAATACATCATTCCTTGAGACGTTAAGTTGTACATTATTATGAACGTTGTTTCTGTTTCTATTATTGTTTCGAATGAAAGAAAGAAAATGAAATATATTTGAATGTATATATTATAATTATAGTTGAATTATTATTTCATATATATCATATAATTTCACAACAATAATATTTGGTATATTTCCTTTATTGTGTGAATGAATAAGATCACTTTAAGGGGGTGGTAGTCCATAGTTTCTCAAACCAAAATTATCATATTTCCACCAAATGGAATGTATAATGAAATATCTTGTAAAAGTATTATAGAAGCATAAAGAAAATAATAAATATAATATATAACATATATGAACATATTTTCAAACATAATATTCACCATGAGTGGTGGAAACAATGAACATTCATTGTTTCATGAGGCGGTAGTTTATCGTACATGTAAACATTGTGTTCGTTACTCAATATGTAGAAGTGTGTGTATGCAAATGTTGAAGACTTAGAATAAAAAAATAGTGTATTAAGGGAAATCTTTTTACACATTCATTGAATAAGAAGTGTTTATAGGTTTTGGAATTGAAATAAAATAAAAGAACTTGGGGAACAATGTTACCTCTTATTCGAGAAACTCCTTTTGGTTTGAACCAAAGGGATTCCATGGATTACATTATTACAAAGGGGATGCTTCGTGGAATTGGAAAGGGTTGATGAGGATTTATTTGGGTAGATCATATTTGATCCCAAGTTTATTTAGAGGTGTGAGGATGTGGGAGGAGAAGAGGCAGTTTTATAGTGGAGGAGGTGTGGAAATCTTGAAAATTTTGGGAAAATAAATCCGACCATCCCTTTTACCATGTCAAGTGGATATAATAATAGACAAAATTTGATAAAACGAAATATAGGGTCGAAATATGAAGATAAAATGGATCTTGAAAAAGTGTTTACATCATTGGGGCAATTAAGATTTTTTAGTCCCTTATTAAGTATAATTTTACGTTTATGATTGAAATTATTTTTAATATAATTCCCTAAAACTTTTGGTCAAAAACTAAGATGAACTTATTATAAATAATAAATTATTATAATTAAAAGTAATGAATACATTTTTAGAAATTCTTATAACATAAGTGGATGAAATTAATTTAAATTTATTCCTCTATTCGGGTCGAAAGTGCATGTGTTTAAATTACAAACGTTCAAATGTTTTCAATTTATTTTATTCAATTTCAATGTGAAATTGGATAAAATGAACTTAATTGTATTAAATAATAAATATATCATATAATTAAAATTTTAAACTAAATTAAAATATAATTTAACATTATAAATAATTTAGATGAAAAGGTAGTTTTGAAATGCAATCTAGTATTTTTCACTGTTCATCCAAAAATGATGTTTCTCCGAAAAATCCCATAAATTCACCAAAATATAATTTAGTCATTATAAATTAAAAAGTGCTGTCAAAAAACGAAACTTATTATTTTTGGTAATATTAATTTTATTATTTTTCAGAGAAGGATGTTAAAAGGTGTTCATTTGAAAAAAAAAATTATTTTTAAACATATAAGGATTTTACTAAAATATATTCCATTATAAATATCTTTTATTTATTTAAAACCATTATAAATAAATTAAAAGTATTTATTAATATTCATATTACTATGTTTGATATCTAGGTTATAATTATCTCATTTTTAATAATTATAACAATAAAATTATGTTTCATAGAAACTCAGTATTCCTTGTAACATATGCTAGGTCAATGTTTCGTCTAAGATACCCCATGTTAGTGTTTTGTATATCATACACCGTGTATGCCTTTCATTTAACATGTTCAAATATGGTTCCATATTAATGGACTATTTTACTCAGTGAAAAATAATTTTCAGTGTTGAGTGAAATGAAAAATATCAAAATATCAAATTAATTTGGAAAAAAAACTAAAAAAACATGGGGTGTTATATTCTAACCCTTTAAAAATAATTTCTACCAAGAAATTAATTTTTTTTATCAATGTATTAATACATTAAATTTGATTTTAAAGAAATTGAAATCATAAAAATGAATTCTAAAACGTCCTTTAAAAAGGGAGAGTATGAACCATAATGGTTTCCCAAAGAATCATATAACTAGGTTTATACATATGAGAGCACAGGTTGGGAGTAATGATTGTACATAGAGGAAAAACATAAATATTTATAGGGAGTGATTAAGTTCAGCAATAAAAAACAAGTGAATGATGAATCAAATGTATAGGGCCTCAAAGTCATAAATCTGTGATGATTTCTAAGGCCAAAAGTTCTACCAAAAGGAAGGTATTAGGACAAATGTTTTTTATCGTTAAACTACCATTGATTAATTCTTTTGATGTCCAAGAATATAAGGATATATAATTACATGATATTTATCAATAAAAAAATAACGTTTTTCTTATTATTTTATCTTTTTATAATTCATCCATTACATCATGAGGTGGTTTTCCTAAAATTAACATTGAATCCCAATGCACTAAAATACACAATAATCAGATATTTAGTCCCATAAAATTACTAAAAGTATAACTATTTCTCTATAAATATTATTAAACATAAATATGGCTAATACATTAATATATAAATATACGAATTAACACTATTGTTTAATCATAAATAATTATTCATCAAAATAATTATACATTAACTAGAACATCATATAGTGGTGGGCATGAAACCCATATCTTTCTTTAGTCATGGGTTCAAGACCCAAAACCATAACAGACATAATTGGTTTTCACCTAAAAAACGTGATTCCCTATTCAAAAACCACACTAATATAATTTCCATAAAATAATATTTTGAGCATAATTGATGTAAGGAAAATCATGAAATGGATTTTTAGACATGGTTTTCAATACAATCCCCATACGTAAATACTTCCTCCAATATTTAACATAAAATTATCTTGAATAGTTACCCTTATAACCCTTATGAAAGAAAAAAAATCCACAATGTTAGAAATAATGTAAGAAAATCATCTGATCATTGATCCACCATAAGTCATAAAGTATATATTGGTAGTCACATTCTAAACAAGTAACTACCCTTAAGGTAAATTCTCTTGGAACAAGGTAACAACCGGAATTACCATAAATGCTTTTGGAAAACATGAATGACTGCTAATTCTATATATTAATAAAAATATTCCACAATTCCAAGCAGTTGTAAACTTCAACCGTGATACCATGAAATACTTATCAATAAGTCCTTAATTAGTTCCAATGCAATCAACCCCAAGGAATTTACTTATTTATAACCCACATATCATTATCCAAGAAACAATATATTATCATAATTGTCATATTTGGTGTTATCTTACCATAATCAAAATTCTACCTTTTTATTAAGTCACATCTCTAGTCTATCAGAAACATTCAACATAATCTTTTAAATACTACGTAAAAAAATAAACTAGTTAGACCTTGTTTATTTCACCAATAATATAACATAATTACTGAATCCAAAATTGAAAAAAAATTGATTATTCGACATCAGACATAATATATAATAAGGACAACACTTATGAATACTTGATATCTCTTTCCTATTATATTTCATATGTAGTGTCATCATCAGTAGTAATATAACCATTACTTGAACCACCTTGGGAATTCCCATTAGGAGGATTCCTCTTGGGAAATTTAGTTTCATAATGGCCATTTATTCCACACATAAAACAATTAACCTTCAATTTTTTAGAGGCAAATATTCTCCTCTATTTCATCAACTGGAATCATCAATTTTCCCTTACTGATAATTTATTTGTGTCATTCATTTTCATAGTCAAGACATATTCTTGTTCCTGTAATGAAATAACTTAGGTTATTCATTCCACATTCATAAAAAAGACATATGAATCTTCTTTCCTCCATGATCTCCATTACACATACTCTTCGTGATATCCTTCCTTCTTTTCTTTGATGAGTTTGATATTTTGTTAATTTACACATTGTTAATCATGTTCCATGAAATCTAATTAGTCCAGATCACAATATCTTTCACTACAATGACAATCCCACATTACTACTCATCCCAAAATTACCCATCACATTTAACGTTAATACAGTTCCTTATAATTCCTACCATTGAACAAAACCAAAATCAAAGTGTGAGAATTAATTATCATTATAGAAACTGCGTAGTCATGAAAAAAATACTTATAGAATGTATAAATCATGAATCATTCTTTAATATATGACACCCTAGGATAATCCTGGGTTATTCATTGAAAAATTATATTTAAATCCATCACAATGGTTCCTTAAGAGTTTTTCATTTCCTAAAGAATATCACCTGATTATATCAAACCAGGTGTTTAATAAGGCTCATTGTCAAATACCAGATTACCCCGCGTTAGGCCCAGAAAATCTTGTCAGAGTTGGTACTCCTAGGTACATATGTTCTAGAACCAAATCAATATATAGTACTAGACATGGATTTATTTATAGTAATATACTCATTCTTCCCTTCAAAAAAAAAACACTAAGACATTTTCCTATTCCTTTCCTTATCATTAAACTTGTCCTTAGACATTTCATTGGGGTTCTCACTAAGGTTTGATCATCTTAAATTCCAATGGTTACTTAAACCTTTTATATCATACCAAATATATCAACCCTATCCTTTCATAAATTAAAGTTTATTAAATTTTTAATACTTATAACATTTAATAGATATACCCCAAATGACAAAACTAGTTTAGTTCCTTTTGAAACATGGAAACTTAAGAATTGGTACACAAATGAGCTAAACTATTTCCCAAAGGGTTCTTCTTAACAAAAAACCTTATTATAATAATTAAACATAAAAAATAACTCCATAACTTGGGGAACGAAAAAAAATGGGGTGAGATCATATGATAATTAAGAGTAAATAATGGATACATGTATGAATATACATGTGTGTATGTGTATGATAACTCAATCATGATAATAGAAGATCATACACTCTATATCAATAATCATGATATAATGATGGAATAAATATTGTTAGTTCATAAGACCAGAATCATAATGAAATAAAGAACATAATCCATGAAAGGATAGCATTAGAAAAAAACATTGAACTGTGTTAGACACAAAATAATATATAATGATTTTCATATTAGGCGTGGCATTGATGCCAAGGCCATCATAGTGGACAATGTCATTTTCGGAACTGAGAACACACCACCATCCTAACTTGTTTTAATGAACTGATTTCACTCCCCTTTTCAAACCTGTAATACTAAACCTAGTTCATTTCTCATTACATACCTATATTATTATATTAGGTTCATTTCATATCTGAGAAATTTCAATCTCATTAGATATTAATATTTATCCAATTCATTGGGGGAGATATAGGTCCTAGCCGTCTCATATTGAAATCATACATACATTTGTCATGAGATCATTGAAAATTATATCATAACCCCTGAAATGAATGTGTATTATAAAAATTTAGTGTTACGATAAAATATAAAAAGATAGGTTTTATAATCATTTCATCAAAAATATAACCCTTAAAAAGAAGCAGTCTTCAAAATCATACAACCTATGAAAGAGAAATGGGTTTCATAAACATAATTCCATCAAAACATAATCCATTAAGAAAAATAATATGAATTGAACCATTAAATAATTTCCCATAGAATGGAATGATTTAAATAAATATTATATTATATAGATAATAATTTTGAAGGATCTTGTAAAAACATTTCTTGAGTAAAATTTCCTTTCCTAATTAAAAAAATCTATTTGAAACATAAAACATTTTGAAAAAACATTTTATCTGAAAATAGATTTGAAAACATATAAAGTAAGATTTATGAAAAATAAATAATTCAATATCCTTTTTCATTGAATATTATATTCACGGATAATTTGAAAACATGGTTTTTGAAATAAAACAGATTTCCAACCGAAGAGGGAATACAATTATATTTTTCAAAAAAACATTTTATTAATTTACATATGTACCAAAGAGTGTAAAATGGTAATAATACATGGATATATCTTGAATAAACAATGGAAATGGAAATTCATTATTTTTCTTAAGATATGGATCATAAAATTTCATCAAAAGAAGCATAATCATTAACAATCTTGAAAAGTAATGAAATTGTTCCAATAAACTCTTACCACTTTGATAATTGGTATCATATTCTCCGTGAATGAAAATAAATTACATGAAGTTGAAAATATCATAAAAATAAAGATATTCTGGATATAATAGGTTTAATGAATTATATACACCTCTAAGAATAATGGATGGGAATAAAAAACCTGTGTCTCAATGAAGGAAAGTTGATACAAAAATAAATTTATTATTTAGTAGCTTTTGAAAAATTAAACACTTGAAATAAATATCTTATAAAATATATGAAAATACATATTAATTTGTTTATAGTAATCATAGAATACATCCATGCATAGTATTCACACCACACAAAATGAACAAGTGGCGATTAAGGCATGCATCTCATAGGAATAAAAAATTGAGATGAAATCCCCTTACCCTATGTCTTGAATCACTTAATACTTATAAAATATTAATGTAAAATAAATGTAATTTTATTGTAAATATTTTTTAGTATCATATAATTTGTTATAATACCATTTTTATGTTTTTATATTCACCATATATTACCTTCTTGTTAACAATCTTATGTTAAGGTTTCACATCAGTTAATATTCGCTTTGGTCTTCAAATATGTCTTATATGGTTATAGATTTTGTAATTTTACTTATATCATTATTTTCAGAATTTTCATGATGATAAAAATATAATTTAAATTAATTGTATTTTTATTATAATAATATATAGAATATATAAGTATGAAATGGAATACATCGTTCATGGAGAAGGTAAGTTGCATGTATGCATGAATGTTGTTACTGTTTTGATTATCATCTTGAAAGAAATAAATAAAATGTAATATATATGTATGTATATATATATTATAATCAATTTAGAACTATTATTTCATATTTATCACATAATTTCACAAAAATATTCTTTAATACATTATGTGTAGTTTGTGAATGAATCGCGACGCTTTAAGGGGTGGTAGTCTACACTTCCTCAAACAGTATTATCATATTTACACAAATTGGAAAGTATAATGATATTTTTTGTCATGGTATTAAATAAATCATAAATAAATAATAAATATAATATATTATATATATAATCATAGTGTCCATAATTATTTCCACCATGGTAGGATGTGAAGGAAAAATGAACAGTCATTGTTTCGTGAGGCGTCAGTTCACTGTAAATGTAAATAGTATGTTGGTTACCCGTATGATGGATGTGTGTGTAAGCATACATAGAAACCTTATCATAAAAAAATATAATTATTATTATATTTTTTTTATACGTTCTTGTAATAAGAATTTTTGAAGTGGTTCATAATTGAAATAAAATAAAAGAACTTGAAAAAGGATTTTATCTCTCATTCATGTAACATCTTTTGGTTTGACTCAAAGGGATTCCTTGGATTAATTTCTGACCTAGGAGAGTATTCTAGGAAGAAGGGATGTATTTTTAAGATCTATTTTTGATGATGTTGGCCAATCCAAAGTGGCTTGAGGGGTGTGGGATAGTGGGAAGAGATGATGCATTTTTATAGTGTAGGAGGAGTGTAAGTGTTGTAAATTTTGGAAAAGAAATTACACAAAAAAATATCCCATGTCATGTAGATCAAATAATGGAAACAACTCGATGCATGTGAGCATATTGTAAAAATATGTCCATCCATTGATTATTGAACATGTTTCTAGGTCATTTTGGGCCTTAACATTAGTGTTTTTCCCTTCATAAGCCTATGTTTACCTTAATCATTGTAATTAATTTTAATTAGATTCACTGATATTTTTAATCAAAAATCCATTTGACCTTATTAAAAATTATAAATTATTCTTATTCCAAATGTGGAACTAATTTTTTCAAATATCAATAACACATGTGGAATAAATTAATTGAAATTTAATCTTGCAGTTAGGTAGACAATGTAGGTTTTTAAAGTAAAAAACACTCAAAAAGTTTCTAAATTTTTATATTAAATATCCATCTGAAATTGGTTATAATGACATAAATTGGATTAAATTATAATAATATTATCTAATAAAAAATTTAAAACATATTAAATTATAATTTGACATCAAAAATATTTAAATAAAAATGCAGTTTTGAAATAAAAACTAGTATTTTTACAATTCATCAAAAAATGATGTCTCTCAGAATAATACCATAAATTAATCCTATGTTATTTTATATATTGTATATTCAAAAAAAATCATTTTTTCATATTAAATTTCTAATGGTGTCTAAAATAAATTTTATTATTTTTCACCAAAGGACATTGAATGCAATTCATTTGAGAAAATGATATTTTTAAAAGTATAATCACTTGACCAAATATTATATATTTTGGTATAAATATGTTTTATTTATATAAAACCATTAAAAAAATATTTTAAAAGTATATATTACTATTCATATTACTATATTTATGGTCTGGGATATAATTATCTCATTCTTAATAATTGTAACTATAAAATGATGTTTCATTGAAACTAAGTGTTTCTTTTAATAGACACCAATCCGGTGTGGCATGTAACGTATTCCAAGTCAGTGTTTCATGTAACATTCTCCAATTTAGTTTTGTTTGTAACATGAACCACAATGGTTCCATGTGAATTGAACATTTAACTCTGTGAAAAACTATTTTAAAAATTTCATGAAATGAAATATATAAAAATATTAAAATCATTAAAATAAAAAATAAAAAATATAATGTGTGTGTAATAATGTCATTACATATAGCACTATTTAATACAAGATATATTATAATAATTATCTAATCCATGGACACAAACATTCCTATTTGATGAATGTGCTTAAGAGTAAGTGGATTTACCTTTTTTGATAAATGTTTACCATGTGTTCATACCACAAGAGATTGAGTTATATATTCTCTAAAAAATGTTTGAAATTTTTCCCAAGGAATTGGGTGGAATACATGTAGTCTATTGATTTCCACATTGGATATACCCCGGTGTAAGGGAATTTCATTATATATTATTTGATCATGAAACTTATGAACAAGGAAGTGAATGAATCATCATAATAGTGGAACATGAAGGATCTATTTTCACAATTTCATATTAGAATCTATGAATCAAAGGATATGGTTTCCTCTACTAGAGTTGAATAGGTATCCACTCTTTTCTAATTGACTCTTCTAGAAAATACCTTGATGATGACTTCCATCACATTATAGAATCTCTTAGTGGTGGGGAGACCATGCTTGATTGGTCATTATCTAAAGAGGTCATTCTATGATTTGATAACCATTTCATGGTAAAATATTTAGTATGGAAATCAATGATCGGGGGTTTCCATATTTTCTAGTGGGAATTGAAACTAGGAACCAAAATTATTTTCTATGACATGTGCCGACAGTAATGGTTTCTACAAACGAGACGTGGCATTACTGAGTTTTTTTCTAATTTTTATATGTGCCAAAAGGTTATTGTTGAGCATAGAAAACCATCTAGTTTTCTTCAACAACATCATGTCCCTACATGGATGTGGTATTTGATCTCTATTAAATTTGGTGGTTGGGTCACGTGTACCCATAAAAAATAATAATTCAATATATGTTTTGATCAACTGGATGACCAAGTTGTCTCATATTACACTTATTTGTGATGCAACCAATGTTGATGAGTTAGAAAATCATTATAGTAATGAGATTGTTTATTTAAATGGATTTCCATCTTCTATTGTCTCTGATATGGATCCTTGTTTTACTTTATACTTTAGAGGTACCTTCCAGAGGCAATGTGATCTCATGTCCAATTGAGTACGAAATACCTTCAATAGTTATATGCCCGCACAGAATGAACTATATATATTCTTGAGTATATGCTCCAAACTTGGTTTCATAACATTGGAGAGTCTTTATAGGTTCACATGTGGATGGTTGAATTTTATTTTAAAAATAGTTAGTAGTCCCTGATAATAATGGATTCTTTTGAGGACTTGTATGTCCGACCTTATAAATCTACATTGTGTTGGTTGGAGATTCGAGAAAGATCCATGGCTGAATCATGTCTGGTACAAGAGACAAATATAAAGATCTAATTCATTCATTAGATAATTATGATGGCATGGATATGGTTTAAATTTTGTTTTTATCATCACCATACACATTTTGAATTCAGTAATGGTGACTAGGGTTTCTTGAAAGTTTCACATTTGTTGGGTCATCATAAACAATGGATGTTGGGGAAACATGGTCTACATTTTTTGGACCACTAACGTTTTTTATAAGGTGTAGAATTTTTTTTACAATTATTAGTTCCACCATATGTAATTTAGATACATAACGTGTTCCATGTATCTCAACTATGAAATTATCTATCTGATCTATATCATGTTCTGATTTTTCATGACCCGGAAGTTTAACTGTATATATCTATGACTGAAGGTCCAGTCAGGATAGTTGATTTGAAAACCAAGGTAACTAAAGGGAGGAAGATACATTTAGAACATTTTCTATGGAATCATTTTTTTGATAATAATCCTATACGTGTGAGGGAGACACTGATGAGAGAGCAGTGGACTCATCTTATTTAAATGGACTATTCTTCCGAGGAATTCTTCGTACAGAAATTCTCTATGGAGAAATGGTTGTAACATTATAATACATTTTTTAGTTATTACTAAACCAAACCATTTTCTATTTCTTTGGTTGGGTTTTTTTGGGGTTTCATAAAGTTAAATTCTGAAAATTTTGGATGTTTCTGGGCTATGACATGATTCATGCATAGTTTTTCCATACCGTGCTCCCTCTTAGAGAAAACCATACAACCCAAGGAATTGGGATTTTACATGGCTGGCACAGGATTGTCTAGATGCAAACCCTATTAACCGAAATCATTCTACCCATTTAAAATATGAACAAATCTTATGTGTGGTTTATCTCAACCATCCACATCTACCCAGGAAACCATGAAAACTATATTTTAATTCATCAAAATTTTAATTAAAATTCATGAAACCACTTTTAGGCCCCCAAAACATCAGTACAACCTAGAAGAGATTTATTCCATCATTGGATATCATAGTTAGATTTCTTTTCCCCTTGGATCCCTCACAGATGATTTTATAAGCTAGATGAATCATGTATGATATTCTCCCAGTTAGTTTCCTCACCTCGATCTCTATCTCATGTGATCTCTCTTCTCCTACATAGGGTCCTATGGATCCCCATATTAATTTTTGGATAAAATACACATAGTTTTGTATTTAAAAATAATTTTTGTTCATCAATCCTTGAAGTCAATTTTCACTATAGGAGTATTCTAATTACGAAATTGTGATTCATGATCTATTGACCTCGAGGTAGGTGGTTCTATTAAGATTCATGATTTTTTAACCATAAATTTACTCCTTTATTTTAAATTTTCTTGAATTTAATGAAATTAGTTAGTGCATTACATTTGAATAGGGACTTGGAAAGTATTATTGTAATTCTGGTACATTGTTTTAACACATTGGGTTGTTAGGACTATTAAATTCTATTACTTATCCCTATGGTGTTTCTTTTGTATGAATATTTTCTTTTAATCTTGTTTATTTTACTTCCACAATGGTTGGGGAAAATAATTCCAACATTCATTATTATCTGATTCCAAGTGTAAGTTTCTGACCCATGGGGATCAATAATTCCCTCTAGGGTATGTCAGAGTCGGCTTAGTTATCAGGTTACTAGGGTAACTGGGCTGGTTCGTGACACTCATGACTAATAATTATTATAAAAAATATATTATTCTGTTTTTATTTTTGGTGACCCCCATGTTTATTATTTGATGTATACTTTAAGAAATTATCATGAAACACTTCTCCATTCCATGGATTATTTTACTTCGTTTATTGATATACGTTATATGTAGCTATCATGATTATCAAAATGTTATGATGCGACAGGTGAAATATTAATTATTTAGTTCTCTAATGCATAGGGTAATGTGATTTATCTCCAGAAATAAAGTGAAATATGTGTGAAAATGATTTTATCATTGGTTAAAATTATTATATTTTGATTGTGCACATATTATATGCATCCTCTTAATGTTAAATTTTTCACAAATATGTATGGTATTTGACCACTAAGACCAGATGTTTCAATTTTATGCATTTCAACATTCCATGATTTTATCTATTTATTCCTCTCAAGATTATGATGATGGACCCATTCTTATCATATGATGATGATGATGACTTCCTGTGTTATATTGATTCATGTTCTTATCTATCATTTCATAAGGACATTATCTCACCCCTTTCATTAATGTATATCAGCAGGTTATTACTTTTAAGAAGGTGAAAAAAAGTGCCCCTATCAATCTAAAGATGATGGATTTAAACATTGGTTATGTTTTATTCAGTAAATGATAAGTTTGGACCTAATCTCCCCATGAAACTAAACCTTTGGATCCATTTTCTGTATCACTATTATATTGTTTATGTTTAAAATTTTGTTTTGTTAATATATGAAAATTCAGGTCACTAGAGTTGGTATTAGATAATGGTTTAGTTAATTTGGGAATTAATATTATATAACCTTAGTAAAATACCATATTATGGGACATAGTATATGAAATCACCAAAGAATATTTTATTACAGAAAATATTAAAATAGGGATCACATATGATATTCCATTAATGTTAATTATACTATAAAATAATTTATTAATTTATGAATTGTGGACTTATTTTTTGTAAATAGATTCTATATTTTATATAATGGTGGGAATGAGGAAAAATAGGATAACAATGATTGTGAGGGACAATTCAAGGATTTACCAAATGGCTTCCACAATTCCTTTGGAGGTGGAGTTTAAAATTTTCATTGAAATTATAACTAATCTATCTCAGACTATAAAAAATATACTTAATAATGTGTAACATCATCCTTAACCAAAGAGGTAGAAATTGAATACTGAGTATTTTATGTTGCAACTATCATCGATATTTAGTGGATCTCATGATCCACTCATCATGTAATACTGGGTCAACTCAATGGAGAAGGAAATTTATTTTCATCATTGTTTGGATATGGAGAAGGTGACTCTAGTTGTTTATCATCTAGAAGAATATGTCATTAAATGGTGGGAATTGATTAAGAACTCCAATTCTAAGGATGAAATTGAAGAGATTGAGTGGGAATACATTAAGATAATGTTTATTACAAGTATTTTATTCTTCAATTTCATGAAAATATTTAGAGATAATTCATTGAGCTAAATAATAAGAAGGTGAATCGATCACAGACTATAGGGAAAATCTCACAAGGACTTCAAGGAACACATCAAACTCCATTATAAAAAATGATAGAAAAATTTATAAATTATTTATTGTTATGAAACAACACCTTCAAAATGATCAATAAATTTGAGACATTGGTAGTTATAACGAACTAGTTTGATTTGATATGAAAGAGGATATGGAGTATGGATAATGGTCCCATGGAAATGGTGATATGAAGCATAATATAGGTTTCAAGATAGAGGATGTAATGAAAATGGGGGTAAGAAAACTCAAACAATCAGAAGTCAATAATATGGGAAGAATCACCATGGGAATTACATGAAAGGGATAGAAAAATTCTTCTTGTGTGGGGGAATTGGGACAATGTTATGGAGTAAATGTGACTACAACCAATGGTTCAATGCTTCCACTATAGGGAGAAGGGGAACTATACAAGACAGTTCACTAAAACTCGAGTCCTAAAGGGTAATCAGTAGAAACAATCAAAAAATATGACAGAGAAATGGAAATATTATTCCACAAATTCTACTAACGTGGAGCCCGAAAATGAAGTGGTGAAATTTACACTAGTTTTTCAATCAGTAATAGAGAACCTTTTATTAGTTTTTGGTTCTACTCACTCTTTCATTTCTTGAAGGTTTAGTAGAAAAATTCAAACCCCACCTTAAAGAAAATATTTTGAGTTATCTGTGAGAAATGAAAATGGGGAAATTATTCCACAAAATGTATATAAACCCTCCACAATTAATGTAGGTGGACTGAACCTCCAAGATAGTCTTGAATTAATTTATTTTTTAGAGTTCGATCTTATATTGGGAACATATTTGATATCTTTAAATAAATCCAACATCAAATGGGGGGAATGAGAGATAACTCTTCACATCCTGAGCCATCATCATATTTTTTTCAAGTATAAGGAGGAGGATGAATCCCCATCAGAATTATCATCTCATATGTAGATTTTATGGCCATATTGGTGAGAATATCAAGTTCAAATGATTGAGATAGTGGAGATAATCAAGGTATAATACATTCTCATATGGGAATTATCAACGATTTTGGAAGAAGATCTCAAGATTGTCCAAACCACAACCCTTTCTAAATCAGAATGGATAAAAATCCAAGACCAGTGAATATGAAGATGACATTAATGAGTTGAAAAGTATTCTTATCACCAATCATGTACTCATAATTCAAACAAGTGGTTAAATCTTTTTGGTATAAAATAATGATTGAATGTATGTATTAGGATGTATACTAATGAAAAATGAAAAAGAGATAGTTTACGCCTCAAGGACGTTAAAAATTCATGTGAAAAACTATCCCACACATGATCTAGATTTGGCCTCTATGAACTTCATGTTGATAACCTATTGGAATTATCTCTATAGGGAGAAGTTTGATATATATATATAATGATCATAAGATCCAAAATTATATATTCTCATACAATTATATTAATATACACCCGTGAACAGGTTTATATATCATCATAGATTTAAAATTGTCAATCTATTACCATCCTAGTAATGCAAATAAAGTTGTGGAAGATATACATAGAAAGGATTCTTCAAAAATATCTATAAGGCCCCAGCCTTAAACATTACTTAATCTTGAGTTATTACAAGATTACACATTGAGGATCTTTTCAGGTTTAGTGTTTTAGAGAATTAGATCATAAAACTTGCATTACATTCCACATATAAACAAAGTGGTTACATAAAGATAGTATTCTTCATTCCCATCAATGGAAACACATTTAACATAAAACATGGGTTATTTCTTGACACATCCTTGACTCTATCATCTTATCATGTACCTTTCCCTTGACCTGTGAAAAACATTTCAAAAACTTGGAATGAGCATAAAAACTCAGTATGGGTTATAAAAAAACATGGAAAGGAAACATGAGTTCATATATACATAAGAATGAAATCATACTTTACCCATAAAAAATAGGCACTTTAACATACCTCATAAAATCATTAATAAATCATAGAAATCATAAGACATAAAGGTAACTTGAGGCATTCATAACATTCTTACGTAGGGAGTAACCCTCTTGGTTACGTTTGGAATACCCATCACAGTATATTCCCTAAATCTCTTCGGTGAAACCTTAATGTTTCACTCCTTCGCGTTACCCAATGCATTGGAGAGCTATAACGGGGTCACCCGACCTTAGTTTATCACAGAACCACCCGTCTTCATAATAATGCCCAAGAACCATAACATAATCATATCACATAAAACATGCATAAAGGAAACATAAAATTTCCACATTTCAATCACGAGATATCAATACAACACATTGATATAAAAACATTATGAAAAACATTTTCAATACTAAAATAAAAGAAAAGTAAAACATGGTATTTATTTTTCTTTTAAAAATAAGGTATGGCTTGTAGAGGAAGCCGAAACTCAAATAACAGTCACGACGGCGGAGAAGTTGTTGTCGCCGCATACGTATGAAAAAAACATTCCCTTTTGTCGTTTAGTAAACTCTTCGTATAAAAAAGATTCCTTTTGAATAAATGTAAAAGTCAAAGGGGTTTATACACCGTATAAAAGAAAGTTGTGTATAAAATAAAATATGCCTCAACGAAAGGAGATTGAGACGAAGTCCCATACCTCGTATACGACTTGACACGACCGTTATTTAAACTCCTGAATAATAAACATGAGTTAATCTCTACTTTCTTATGAATCTTTTTCAAGTTCATTATTCCTTTTATACCATGTTATGAACGTCATGTAATCAGTTAGGTTAATAATGTTCATTTTGTCGGTATTTGGTTCTTAAGTCAAAAATAGACTTCTTACACTTACATGTTGTTAATTTGGTCATAGGTTCGTTATATCAAGAATGATATTAATGATTTTGATAACATATATATCATATATATTCATCATATACATGTATTTATTACATCACATTTAGAGGTAAGAAATGAAATGCACCGTTCATGGAGACGGTAAGCCGAACGTACGCATGAACGCTACTTCCATTTCTATTTCATATTTTCTGGAATGGAATCATAATGATATAAGAGTATATTATAATTCCAGTATAATAACATATATAATATCATTAACTTTATCCTTTACACATTCCACATATGGTATTAACGAATCAAATCACTTTCAGGGGGCGGTAGTCCGCACTTCCTAAAATGAAGATATCGTGTTTACCCATTATGGAAACCATAAAGGTATTCCCAAAATGAAAAAAACAGAAGCATAAGGAAAAAATAAACATATCATATATCATATATAAAAATAGTGACATCATAATGGCCACCTTTGAAGGTGTTAAATGAGTATTGAACAATCATCGTTTCAGGAGGAAGAATTTCGCCATCCACGGAAAGTGTATGTTCTTTAACCATTTGATGTAGTTTTGTGAGAGTGTAGCTCAAATAAATCTTATAACAACATCCTAGTATATTTAATATACTGGTGTAGTTACAAAAGAAGTAAATAAAAAGAGTTTAGGGGGTTGGAGAAGCAAAATAAAACAAATGAACATGAGAGAATTAATTACCATTAAAAGTGTAACTCCTTTTGATTTGAGCCTAAAGGATTCCTTTGAAAGGATTCTTCCCAAAGGGAATCCTCTAGGATGAGGAGAGGGATGTGGAGAGAGTAAATGGGCAGGGGTTAGCCTAGCCAAAGGCTTGAGGAGTGTGTGAAATGAGGTAGAGGTGGGGGCCTTTTATAAGAGGAGAGGAGGGGCACTTTTGGAATGTAAAGAAATATTACATTATTTGAAAATGTTTTTCGGTTTTCAAAGGTCCCACATTGATATACTTCGTGGATAAGGTGATACGGGTTCGAAATACACTCATCCAATTGGTTTTGGACATGTTTAGTTCATAGATTTTACATTATCTTTCCATTTTATTTAAATCGTCAAATAATGAGGTCATCGCTGCATCATCATGATGTTATAAATAATTTATTTTATTTAATGTCTAAAAATCATAAATAAATACTATGATGTAGGAAATCTTTTTATCTTTCCAATTAATATTTATAATCAAAAATCTGATCTTTATAACCCCATGTAAAAATTGTTTTCGTAAAACATATTATGTTTGTGTCATTTTTACTATTACATTAAATAAAAAGTTATTTATGTCATTTCCCAACCAAAATGTCTCCATGGGGTCCCCAAGTTGACCCATGGCTTGTCGTGGTCGGCCATGACACAACCAATAAGGTTGGGACATGTGTCTAGGTCATTTCATATTATTAAAGCATTATTTATACCTTAAACTACCCTAATTACCACTAATCGCGATTAAAAACTTAATAAGTTACTATTCACCAAAAAATATTTTAATTACATTGAACCACATTTTACTTCTTAATGACAACCATGTATGTAGGATTTTAAAAATTCAATACACATTAGTGGTAAAATTTCATTTAACTGAAAAATCAGTTTGCTTGATTACCACTTAGTGGTTTCACTATTCATCAAAAATTGAAGTTTTTCAGAAAATTACCAAAAATTCACCCTAAGCTATAGTTGATATTCCGAATTCAAAAATGAAGTCTATTTTACAAAATTAAAATCATATAAGTCACATTAATTAATTTAATAATTAATTCCCGCTGCCAGAGCAAATAGCGTGTTTTTACAAAACAATAAGTATCAAAAGATTGACACCAGTTTAAGTCTAATTTCAAAGTGAAATTGATTCCAATGACCACCATTGGATAAAATGGTAAAATTATATTCTAATTTCACTTCAAAAATAATTCAAAACATAATCTAATAATATAAATAAATTATATTAAAAAGCAGTTTTGATGTAAAATGCAGTATTTTTCACTATTCATTAAAAAAATGAACATTGTCAGAAAAATACCAAAAATTCACACAAGGTAAATTTTGATGTCCCAATCATAAAGAATAAGTTTATTTTGACAAACATAGTTTATAAAATTGTCAAAAGATAGATTCAAAAATGGTTCGCCATCAAAAGGCAGTAAAACAATCTTTTAAGAATATTAGTGTATTCCATGCATAAGATTGTATTTATTTTCATTTTAAGCCTCTATAACACTATAATAATCATTAATAGACATAGATAAAAATATCTATTATTAATTAATTATTTGGGATGTTACATCCTTCCCCCCTTTAGAAAATTGCGTCCCCGCAATTTATTTACTTATCGAATAAATGGGGGTACTTATCCCTCATTGCATTTTCAGATTCCCATGTTGCCTCTTCAATCATGTGGTTTTTCCACAAAACCTTTACCTGGTGAATGAACTTATTCCGTAACACTTGCTCCCTGTGGTCAAGAATCTGGACCGGTTGTTCCTCATATGATAGGTTCTCTTCCAGCTGAATTACCTCTGGACTCAAAACATGAGATGGATCTGGCATATAATTTCTCAACATCGAAACGTGAAAAACATTGTGTACCTGAGATAAACTCGGAGGTAAAGCCACTCGGTATGCAACTGATCCAAATTTCTCCAGAATTTCGTATGGTCCAAAAAACCTTGGACTCAACTTTCCTTTCTTACCAAATCTCATCTCGCTCTTCCAAGGAGAAACCTTGAGAAAAACATGATCACCTACCTCAAAAGATATATCCTTCCTCCGGTTATCCGCATAACTCTTCTTCCTGCTCTGAGCAGTTCACATGTGCTTCTGAATCAGCTGAACTTTTTCTGCCATCTCTTCTACCAATTCTGGTCCCATCAACTTCCTTTCACCCACTTTATCCCAGAAAGCTGGAGTTCGACACCGCTTCCCATATAATGCCTGAAATGGTGCCATCTGTATACTGGAATGGAAACTGTTATTATATGAAAACTCAACCAAAGAAAGATGTTGGTCCCAACTTCCCTGATAATCCATAGAACAAGCTCGTAGCATATCCTCCAATGTCTGAATTGTTCGTTCTGACTGCCCATCTGATTGAGGATGAAAAGTTGTACTAAAATTTAATTCAATACCCAACGACTTCTGAAGGCCTTTCCTAAAGTTAGAAGTAAACCTAGGATCACGATCCGATACAATGGAGAGAGGAACTCCATGTAACCTGACTATCTCTTTAAGATACAAACGGGAAAGTTGATCAAGAGAGAAAGTATCTCGTATAGCAAGGAAATGAGCAGATTTGGTCAAGCGATCAACAATAACCTAGATTTCATTATTACCTCGAGATGTCTTCGGTAATCCAACAACAAAGTCCATGGATATATTCTCCCATTTCCACTCTGGCACTAGTAAAGGCTGAAGCATCCCTTTCGGGAACTGCCGCTCTGCTTTAACCTGATGACAAGTCAAACACTTCACAGTAAAATCAACAATATCTCTTTTCATTCCATCCCACCAGTAATACTCCCGCAGATCTCTATACATCTTAGTACTGCCCGGATGAACTGAAAACGGAGAACTATGAGCTTCAAATAACAACTCTCTCTTCAACTGTGAATCACAAGGCACACACAATATCTTCCCAAATCTCAAAACACAATCATTATCAATGTTGAATTCAGGAAACTTACCTTTCTGAACCAGCTCTACCTTTTTCTGCAACTCACTGTCTTGCTTCTGTGCTTGCTTGATTCTATCTGATAGAGAAGATCTCACTGATACCTGAAACAAAACAGAAGGACTTCCTGCACCAACAACTTCTATTCCAAAGTTCATCAAATCCTTAACCAAAGGATCACGTTCCAAACACAACATTGTTAATGAAGCATTACTTTTTCGACTCAAAGCATCAGCCACTTTATTTTCTTTTCCCGGATGGTAATGAATTGTACAATCATAATCCTTGATTAATTACAGCCATCTCCTTTGTCTCATGTTTAACTCTTTCTGAGTGAATATATACTTTAATCTTTTTTGATCGGTATATATTTCACAATTTACTCCATACAAATGATGCCTCCAAATTTTTAAAGCAGAAACAACAGCAGCTAGTTCCAAATCATGTGTAGGGTAATTTACCTCATGAGTTTTCAACTGTCGTGAAGCATAAGCAATTACCTGATCATTCTGCATTAGGACGCAACCAAGTCCTTTCAATAAAGAATCACTGTATATAACAAACTCACCATTCCTGGAAGGTAGTGAGAAAACTGGAGCATTCACCATTCTTCTTTTCAATTCCTGAAAACAATCATCACATTATTTTGTCCAGATAAACTTAACACCCTTCCGAGTTAGCTTAGTCATTGGACTAGATAACCGTGAAAAATTTCTAACAAACCTTCGGTAATATCCCGCCAAACCAAGGAAGCTACGAATCTCGGTTACATTTGTGGGTCTTGGCCATTCTTTCACAACTTTTGTTTTTGCAGGATCAACAGTTATTCCATCTTTAGAAACAATGTGACCAAGGAAAGAAATTTGTTGCAACCAAAACTCACACTTGATGAATTTCCCATACAGTTTATTTTATTTTATGGTTTGCAAGATAACCCTTAAATGTTTTTCATGCTCCTCTTTACTTTTAGAAAACACCAAAATATCATCAATGAAAAAAACCACAAACTTATCCAAGAACTCATGGAAAATTCTATTCATTAAGTCCATGAATACAGAAGGTGCATTGGTTAGCCCAAAAGGCATTACTACAAATTCATAATGGCTATATCTCGTACGGAACGCGGTCTTCAGAATATCTGCCTCCTTTACCATCAGCTGATGGTACCCCGATCTGAAGTCAATATTTGAAAAAAAACTGAGCTCCCTGGAGCTGATCAAACCAATCATCGATATGAGGCAAAGGATATTTGTTCTTAACAGTTATATTATTCAAGGCTCTATAATCAATGGAAAGTCTCATAGAACCATCTTTCTTTTTAACAAATAAAACAGGAGCACCCCATGGTTATGTGCTAGGTCTAATGAAACTTTTCTCTAATAAATCTTTCAATTGCTCCTTCAACTCTAAAAGTTCAATTTGTGCCATTCGATAAGGGGGTTTTGAAATTGGCTTAGCATCAGGAACTAAGTCAATAGTAAACTCAACATCCCGATCTGGTATTATTCCAGGCAACTCATAATGAAAAACATCAGGATACTCATTTACCACTGGCACATCATTAATCTGAACAGTTCCTTTATTTTCAACGATGTGTGCAAGGTAACATTCATTTCCATCTTTTACAAGTTTCTCGGCCTCTTGATATGTTATCAAAAGTAAGGGTTCATTCATGAAAACAAACTGAAAGTCTTTCTGAAAAGAAACTTCTTTAGCTCTACAGTCAATCTTAGCATGGTAAATAGAGAGCCAATCCATACCCAGGATAACATCAAACTCTACTAGAGGTAGAACAATAAGGTTTTCAAGTAGGTTCTTTCCACAGATAAGGATAGGAAGATTCTTATAAATTCATTTTGCCTCAACATTCCCCCCAGGTGTTTTTACCAAAAGTTCAGGAGTCATTTCTTGAGATAGTATTCCCATTTTACTATAAAAGCTTTCAAAGATGAATGAATGTGTAGACCCCGAATCAAACAACACACTGGCATAATCTGAAAAAACAAACAAAGTACCTGAAACAACTTCATTTGATGGCCCGACATCTGCTGAAGTAGTTTCAAAGGATTTCACCACCCCTTTCTTCTTGTAGTCTAACTGCTTACCATCACTCATGCTCCTTGTCGGACACTCGTTTGCATAGTGACCCATCTCATTGCACTTATAACATTTCACTAACTGTAAATCAAATTTGTTCTTACCTTCACCTTGATCCTTTTCAGTGCAATCACGAGCCTTTTGTCCCATCTTACCACATCGGTAGCACTTCCCAGAATTCAGAAGACATTCCCCAGCATGCCTTTTCCCACATTTATCACAAAATGGAAACTTAGTTCTCTTACCATCAGACTTTTTTGAAGAATTCTTACATTTCTCCTGCCACCTCGGTCTCTTCTTCTGCTGGTTGTTATAGAAAACTTGGTCATCGGCAAACTCCATTTCCACCTTCTCAGCACATCGAACAAGCTTTTCATAACTTTTAAACTCACGAGAAGCTAATGCCCTTCGATATTTTGGCTTTAATACTGAGTAAAAACGATTTATTTTACTATCAAGGTCCCGGATAAAATTTGGAGCATACCTTTCCAATCGAGTGAACCTTTCTTCATAGGCAGCCACTGAGTCTTCCTCATGCCTCAATTCCAAGAATTGTTTTTCCATCCTATGTCGAACAGCCTTAGGAAAATACTTCTCAAGAAACATACCTTTGAATTCATCCCAGTCAAGAGCATCAATCTCATCGGCGTCCCTGATATTTTTAACTATAGACCACCACTGATCTGCTTCACCCTCCAAACGGTAAATAGCAAGACTAACCTTTTGATTGTCTGAACACCCCATGACATCAAAAATCTTCTCCAGTGCTTTAATCCACCCTTCAGCTAGCATAGGGTCAGATGATCCTCTGAATGATGGTGGATGTTGCCTCATGAAATGTTCCACCACTGACATGTTCCTCTGCGGTTGATCTGGCTGATCTCGTGCATGGATACCACAACCATTTATTGCTTGAGTCAACTGCGCCATTACTGCAACAAACTGTTCAGTTCCAATTCCGACCATATCGGGATGCTGATTCGGAAGGTTATTTCCTTCTGTATTCCTTCCTAGCACTGCTTCCCTGTTTCCTCTGTGGAAAACCATTCTGAACAAACATGTCTTAGATGAAGCAACATGTTAATCTTTAAATGCTATATCATTTCGAAAAAAATATTTTTGGATAATCATTTAATAGAATTCTAACTCCTAAAGTTATCTAAACCGACCTCGGATACCAACTATAAAGCCCCAGCCTTAAACCTTACTTAATCTTGAGTTATTACAAGATTACACATTGAGGATATTTTCGGGTTTAGAGTTTTAGAGAATTAGATCATAAAACTTGCATTACATTACACATATAAACAAAGTGGTTACATAAAGATAGTATTCTTCATTCCCATCAATGGAAACACATTTAACACAAAACATGGATTATTTCTTGACACATCCTTGACTCTATCATCTTATCATGTACCTTTCCCTTGACCTGTGAAAAACATTTCAAAAACATGGGATGAGCATAAAAACTCAGTATGGGTTATAAAAAAACATTGAAAGGAAACATGAGTTCATATATACATAAGAATGAAATCATACTTTACACATAAAACATAGGCACTTTAACATACCTCATAAATTCATGAATAAATCATAGAAATCATAAGGCATAAAGGTAACTTGAGGCATTCATAACATTCTTACGCAGGGAGTAACCCTCTTGGTTACGTTTGGAATACCCATCACACTATATTCCCTAAATCTCTTCGGAGAAACCTTAACGTTTCACTCCTTCGCGTTACCCAATGCATTGGAGAGCTATAACGGGATCACCCGCCCTTAGTTTATCACGGAACCACCTGTCTTCATAATAATTCCCAAGAACCATAACACAATCATATCACATAAAACATGCATAAAGGAAACATAAAATTTCCACATTTCAATCACGAGATATCAATACAACACATTGATATAAAAACATTATGAAAACCATTTTCAATACTAAAATAAAAGAAAAGTAAAACATGGTATTTATTTTTCTTTTAAAAAGAAGGAATGGCTTGTAGAGGAAGCCGAAACTCAAATAACGGTCACGACGGCGGAGAAGTCGTTGTCGCCGCATACGTACGACAAAAACATTCCCTTCTGTCGTTTAGTAAACGCTTCGTATAAAAAATATTCCTTTTGAATAAACGTAAAAGTCAAAGGGGTTTATACACCGTATAAAATAAAGTTGTGTATAAAATAAAATATGCCTCAACGAAAGGAGATTGAGACGAAGTCCCATACCTCATATCCGACTTGACCCGACCATTCTTTAATCTCCTGAATAATAAACTTGAGTTAATCTCTACTTGCTTATGAATCTTTTTCAAGTTCATTATTCCTTTTATACCATGTTATGAACGTCATGTAATCAGTTAGTTTAATAATGTTCATTTTGTCGGTATTTGGTTTTTAAGTCAAAAATAGACTTCTTACACATACATGTTGTTAATTTGGTCATAGGTTCGTTATATCCAGAATGATATTAATGATTTGGATAACATATATATCATATATATTCATCACATACATGTAGTTATTACATCACATTTAGAGGTAAGAAATGAAATGCACCGTTCAAGGAGACGGTAAGCCGTACGTACGCATGGACACTACTTCCATTTCTATTTCATATTTTCTAGAATGGAATCATAATGATATAAGAGTATATTATAATTCCAGTATAATAACATATATAATATCATTAGCTTTATCCTTTACACATCCCATATATGGTATTAACGAATCAAATCACTTTCAGGGGGCGGTAGTCCGCACTTCCTAAAATGAAGATATCGTGTTTACCCATATCGTGTATTGAACAATCATCGTTTCGGGAGGCATAATTTCGCCATCAACGGAAACCGTATGTTCTTTAACCATTTGATGTAGTTGTGTGAGAGTGTAGCTCAAATAAATCTTATAACAAAATCCTAGTATATTGAAGATACTGGTGTTGTTACAAAAGAAGTAAATAAAAAGAGTTTATGGGGTTGGAGAAGTAAAATAAAACAAATGAACATGAGAGAATGAATTACCTTTAAAAGTGTAACTCCTTTTGATTTGAGCCTAAAGGCTTCCTTTGAAAGGATTATGCCCAAAGGGAATCCTCTAGGACGAGGAGAGGGATGTGGAGAGAGTAAATGGTCAGGGGTTAGCCGAGCCAAAGGCTTGAGGAGTGTGTGAAATGAGGTAGAGTTGGGGACCTTTTATAAGAGGAGAGGAGGGGCACTTTTGGAATGTAAATAAATGTTACTTTATTTGAAAAATGTTTTCGGTTTTAAAAGGTCCCAAATTGATATAATTACTGTATAAGGTGATAAGGGTTCGAAATTCACTCATCCAATTGGTTTTGGACATGTGTTGTTCATAGAGTTTACATTATCTTTCCATTTTATTTAAATCGTCAAATAATGAGGTCATCACTGCATCATCATGATGTCATAAATAATTTATTTTATTTAATGTCTAAAAATCATAAAAAAAATACTATGATGTAGGAAATGTTTTTATCTTTCCAATTACTATTTATAATAAAAAATATGATGTTTATAACCCCATCTAAAGATTGTTTTCGTAAAACAAATTATGTTTGTGTCATTTTTACTTTTACATTAAATAAAAAGTTATTTATGTCATTTCCCAACCAAAATGTCTCCATGGGGTCCCCAAGTTGACCCATGGCTTGTCTTGGTCGGCCATGACACAACCAATAAGGTTGGGACATTTGTCTAGGTCATTTCATATTATTAAATCATTATTTATAACTTAAACTACCCTAATCACCACTAATCGCGATTAAAAATTTAATAAGTTACTATTCACCAAAAAAAATATTTTAATCCCATTGAACCAAATTTTAATTCTTAATGACAACCATGTATGTCGGAATTTCAAAATTCAATACACATTAGTGGTAAACTTTCATTTAACTGAAAAATCAGTTTGCTTGATTACCACTTAGTGGTTTCACTATTCATCAAAAATTGAAGTTTTTCAAAAAATTACCAAAAATTCACCCGAAGCTATATTTGATATTCCGAATTCAAAAATGAAGTCTATTTTACAAAATAAAAATCATATAAGTCACATTAATTAATTTAATAATTAATTCCCGCTGCCAGAGCAAATAGCGTGTTTTTACAAAACAATAAGTATCAAAAGATTAACACCAGTTTAAGTCTAATTTCAAATTGAAATTAATTAAATGACCACCATTGAATAAAATGGTAAAAATATATTCTAATTTCTCTTAAAAAATAATTAAAAACATAATCTAATAATATAAATAAATTAGATTAAAAAGTAGTTTTGATGTAAAATGCAGTATTTTTCACTATTCATTAAAAAAATGAACATTGTCAGAAAAATACAAAAAATTCACACAAGGTAAATTTTGATGTCCCAATCATAAAGAATAAGTTTATTTTGACAAACATATTTTATAAAATTGTCAAAAAATAGATTCAAAAATGGTTCTCCATCAAAAGGCAGTAAAACAATCTTTTAAGAATATTAGTGTATTCCATGATTAAGATTGTATTTATTTTCATTTTAAGCCTCTATAACACTATCTTAATCATTAATAGACATAGATAAAAATATCTATTATTCATTACTTATTTGGTATGTTACAATATCAATGATGAGAATTGTGTAGGATCCAATATTCTAATATTTGTAATGGATGGACATGGTAATCATTGAAAAAGGAGCAACACAAATGAATTCGAAAATGAGTTCTTAGTGATCCCCCATAGAGAAAATAAAGGCTTCACAAAGAAATGATTTGGAAATTCAGAATAGGGTGAAATCATTATGAAAATAGAAATCCTCTGAATTAAAAAATTATATTTAATAAGTTTTAATATATATGTTAATGACTATCTGTACCATTATATCTAGAGATAAAGAAGTATCTTAGGAATTATGCATTTAGAATAACCTTCTCTATAAACCTATGGTGCACAAATATTTATCCAGATGTACAAGATAAATATTTGTGGAATAATATGAAAAAGTAAATTATTAAATATACACCAAAGTTCCTTGTATGTTATAAAGTAATGTATGAAATGAAAATGTCTAAGGGGATGATGAAACCATCTCCCATACCAATATGAAAATTGAAAAACATCACAATGGTCATTTTAATTATACTTCTAAATTAATCCAACAGAAACAATGTTTAATAGATTTTTATGGATAATATTTCAAATACAACAAACTTTATTACAATTATAGAGGAATTATCCTGGATCAACTTGAACAGATACATGTCACAATGTAGCAAGGATTCAAGGAGTACCAAAATATATATTATCTGATCAAGATCGAATATTCATCTCTATGTTCTGGAAAAGTATCCAACATGCTCTGAACACTGAGTTGAACATCAGTGTATCTTATCATCCTCAAATTGAGGGAAAATATCAATCAATAATTGATATACAAGAAAAATTGTTCAAGGAATGTTATATGTAATTCAATGGGGGTAATTGAACCAATATCTATATTTGGCCATGTTCTCTCATAAAAATAGTTTCCACTCGATCATCCAAATTTCTTGATATGAAGCCCTATATGGGAAATTAGACAAAACACCAGTGTGATAGGATGAGATCAGTGAATGTAATTTTATAGGACCTGAAATATTTTATTAATTGGTTGAATAGGTTAAAATCAATGAACAACGTATAAAAGAATCCCAAATATGATAGACGATATATTTAGATAATTTTTAATAGGACCTATAGTTTGAGGATGGAGATACATAATTCCTCTACATGTCTTCACGGTATAGTATCATGACATTTCACAAGATGGGAAAGCTAATTCTCAGGTACATTGGACCCTTTGTGATTATTAATCATTTAAGAGATGTATAATATTGAATAGAACATCCACCTACCGTGTCTCATGTACCTTATGTATAAAAAATATCCCTCTTGTGGATGTAAATAAAGTTTCCATCACCTATACTTAATCTAGATGTGCTATAGTTTGAAAATGATTTCTCTTATGAGGAGAAGCCAGTGAGGATAATGGAACATAGAGATAATTTTCTATAAAACATGAATAATAACATGGTCATAGAAATATGTTGAAACCAGATGTATGAAGTGAAAAATGCGGAATATAGGAAGTTATAATGTATAATTACCCTCACATATTTTAAAAAACGATTGTAAAAAAAATTTCGGGGGATAAATTTCATAAGGGCGAAAGAATGTAACAACCTAAAATATTATCAGTGGAAAATATATTATTATAATAATGAAATATATTTTGAAAACATAAAATCACATATAGTATATAATAAAAACATTATAAATTAATATTTAATGTAATATGAGGTATTTATAGATGTTAAAGAACCCATGGCAATAGAATAGTGACTTGACCTTTGGAATAGTAATGTGACCATTCTGAATTGTAATATAACCAATAGAATAGTAACATAATCTAAGAAAGTATAAATAATATCTATGGATCTTATAAATTATAAAATTATAAAATTATTTCATTGTATATGTAATTAAATATTTTGAAAATTATTAATTATGTGTTTGTATTTTTGTATAACATAAACTTTTATTTATAATTTTATAATCTTATAATTAATATAATTATTTAAAAGAAACTTTATTGTCATAAAATAGATCCAAAAATTATTATTTTGTTTCCTTATGATAATTGGGTAACATTGTGAGACCTTAATTAATTTTTCAAAGTGTTATAAAATCAATTATAATTTTAAAATCGGAATTTTTCGAGTAAATGATGGTTTTAATTAAAGATTAAATTTCTCATATATAGAAAATTATATTCATAAAATGGATTTCATTTAATTAATATTCTCATTAAAAATGGTTAGGATTATTTTCAGGAGTTTTTTGAAATACTTTAATTTTTGGGTGAATAGTAAAATATGACAATTTACGGTATATATACATTATAAATTAAACACACTATTACTTTAGTCATGGATGTTGTAAAAAACATAATATGAATGTATCCCTATTTATTTAATATATTTATTTATAATTATTATTATATTCATGCCCTTGATCAAAAATAATATATTAACTAATAATCTAATGAGAAAACACCTCTCTCATCCCCAATAAATATCACCCCTCACCACCTCTTCTCCTCACACCTTCCTATCATTGATCCTTGTCCAAATTATTTCCAATAGTCTTACCAATATTCTACCATATGTCAAAAATCATTTTTATTAAAAAAATTAAAAAACCAATTTCCCTATAGAGGCTCAGAACGAGGTGATTTGAAGAATTAAAACCCTCTTCCATTTTCTTTTAATTTTTTTATTTTTTAATTCTCTCCTTCTATACCTTTTTACAAGTTTCATGGTAACTATATTATCATATATATATGTTAATTTTATTATGTTAATGGAATAACTTGTAATCAAAGATCCCATCTTCTTCTTTTCATTCTAAGAATGTAAATCATCATTCGTGAAGTGCTGATTTTCTGTAATCTTGGATGACACATTTTCATTTTATTTTACCAAAATAATGTTTGGACACAAAAAAATTATAATAATTGTAAGAGAATTAAAATTTTATACTATATGTTTTTTATTTTATTTAAGAAACTTTTATACTTAATATTAAATAATAAAATAAAAAATGTTTATTGTTATCAAAATCTGCTAAAATTAATTAAAATGAATATCATTACAATTTTATCTAATGAATCATCATCATATCTAGAGACAAAATATAAGACCAATTATACATTTTTCTATTAATTAATAACATATTATTTGAATTCTATTTAATTTTTATTATTATATATTAACTTCCATACCTATATACAAGTTAATCGTTCATAAAAACAAATAAAATAAACACTCCCGAATAATAAAAACGAACTCTATATGGCCATAAATGAATGTAATAAATCTATAATAAATCAAGTAAATTTTTAAGAAGTTATATATTTTTCAATTAATGTAATAAATTCGATAATACAGTATATTAATGTAAGGATATCATTCGGACATACGGTAATTGGATTCTCGAACCCAACTATCTACCATTGAGTTTCCCCTCTCTCAATCCATTTTAAATATGGTTCTTCCACTAATGTTCCATAAATATAATTTATTTATCCTTAACATTAACTTTATTCGATATAAATGATTTAAATCTATTTTTATAACAAATTTAATGATTTTCCAAAATGAATTCTTCTTTCTAAAAAATAAATATTTTAGTTCTCTTGTGATTGTTTATTATTCACAGAAGATTGATGATTATTATACAAATTATGTTATTAAATTTTCATTTTGGGATCACTAATTTTCATTCAAGAATATATTATTTATGAAATTATCATGAAGCCCAATTACTTTCCATGGGATATTTTATGTCTGTGATTGATATATTTTCTAAATTGCAAGCATGATTATGTAAATGTTATCATGTGATGTGTACACCCAGAATAATATAGCACTCCAATGAATTGGGTAATGTGATTAATCTAATGACATAATGTGAAATATTCCAAAACATGATAAAATTTTGTTTTTTTAAAAGGTTGGGTCCAAAGCATCATTTTTATTAAAAAAGAAAAGCAAAGACCTGCTTTTAACTAGGTAGAGGGAGACCCATTACATAGCCTGAAGTCCTAGTGGGCTTGTAGACCATTACATAGCATGTGGGCCCAAATGTTTGGCCCAATTCCCATTTTGTGAATAGTAACCCAGCTGCTATAGTACCCCACAGTACCACTGCCGCTACAGTGCCATGCCGCTGCTATAGTACCCGCTGATCAACAGTTCTGCCGCTACTATAGTACCCGCTATAGTACTGCTATAGTAGCCTGCACCCAATGGGTTTTGAACCCCCATTATTCATATAGTATTACTGGGTGCTTACCACTAATCCAAACCCCAACTACATACTATTTTGTTTCACAATGATGACTTTATGATTATTCACATATTTTATTCATGAACAAGATGTTAGATTTATTCACAAATATGTGTTGCATTTGACCACTATGACATGATGTTTCATTTGTATGCATTAAAAAATTCCATTATATTATCTAATGGATCCTCCCATGATTAGGGTGATGATTCCATGATTATGTTATAATGATGAAAATTTTTCTCACCCATGTTATATTTATCTATTTTCTAATATATCCACTTACTAGGATTTTACCTCACATATTTATTCGATGTATATCCTCAGTTTATTACATTTACTAAGGAGAAAACAAGGGCCAACAAGAATCAAGAGAATAAGGAATTAAATAACATTTATGTTTTATTATGTAAATTATGTGTTCGGTCCTAATTTTCACCAGACACTAAACCATTGGATCCATGTTTTGTAACACTATTGTATTTTTTATCTTTATGATTATGTAATAGTAATGTTTGAAAATAATGGTTGCTATTCTGAATGATTACTCTTTGATTCAGTAGACACTATGTTGACAAAAACACCGCATACTAAATCCTAACATTTTGAAAAACTAAAATAGAACCCTTCATTATAGAAAATTTTATGTCCCACAACAATACATTCCATGGATTGAAAAATTTATGCTTGACCACCCAGGGAGTCGGTAAAGAGAGAAATATTAAAACATCAATTTTTATAATTTATATAGACATGGAGATAATTAAATAACACCAAAATAAAAAAAATATTTAATTTTTAATACATAGAGCATCGAAAATTTATAAATCCAAGTGAAAATATAAATTTTGGTTAATGATGGAGAAACAGTTTCTTTTTAAATCAAAACTAAAATTTGTATTTCGATAGTTAGATAATTTTAAAGGGACAATTGTTCATGATTTGGTCAAAATCATGGGATGTTTCTCATGTAATCAGCTGAACCTTAGGAGACTTCTGATTAGTTTTTTGTTATTTTAGCTCTTTCATTATAGAGTGGACATTTTGGTGTTAGAAATTTAAGGGAAATTTCATGGAGCCCTATGATTGAGGACTATTTATGTTTAAATTTTGTAAATCATGGTTATCACACATGGGAATTGATTGATCAATGTGGAACCATTGAGAACATAGAGGAAGCTATGTGAGGTTTCAAGGACTATTTTCTTGTCATATGATTCCTTTATGATTTAAAAACAACCTTGATAAATGATATAGGCCAAGATAGTTCCATTTTGAATGGGTGGATAAATGATTGGAAAACTATAAGGTCCAACCATGCGAAGATGGTTTGTTTAAACCATACATACCTAACAGTTGGCACATATTTTGGAAAACAATGGATCCGGACCATGATAACTTCCCAATTATATTAAAATGTGGAAAATAATTCTCATTCCCTTATGGTCTTTTCACTCCAAACACCCCCTCTTCCCCTCCCACGTGTTCAGAACTCCTAGGAGGGCCTTCTACCTCATTCCTCTTTAACACCCATATATTTAGGGTTCTTCTAGATGGTTTCTTTAATAATATATGGTTTGATACCCTTACTTATCATTAATTTATTCTTTACTATTCATTACCTATTATTTATAAAAGCACTATTTTTGGTTTCGTGATGATTTCCACAAGGGCCTGGTTGAAATCATCTTCCCTCATGGGGTTTCTTATACATCCCATTACGAATGTCCTGAGGTGAGATGCTTAAGATATAATTCCTCATTAATGATGTTTTATGTTATTTTTTAGATTAATTTAGTGTTATTTACTAAGATAAAATATAATTTCAATTGAATTGGAAATGTGTTTCTATGTTTATTCGGATGTTGGGGAAATAAGTGGGTTTTAGCTCATCCACATGAGTTTTTTTATCATGTGAGAAAAAAGGTTATTATTGATTGTTTTAGAATGGTTTACTATATAATTTAAATGTTAAATGGATTATATTTGACATTAATATTAAGTAATGAATTATAAAAATTTTAAAATTATTTTTTAATTATCTGGGGATTGGAGAGGATCTTGGGTTGATGTTGGAGCTTGTATGAGCTTGGGAAATTATTTTCTGGATTCATTTAAATATTATTAACATCAATATTTATGTTGTTATATTGACTATATTTGATTATCCACGTTTAGGGAATATATATGTTGTTTTTTACTTCATTATTATAACTTTTTCATATTGAATTTAATTATCTAAATCGACCATAATTTCAGGACAAGCTCACATGGACCCAACAGTAGACAAAGTCCATATAGAATTCTAATATATCTGATATCAGTTCCCTTATATAATTTGATGTTTTAGTACTTCATATTGTTTTCTTAGTGGAATAAGGTGTTTTAATGAATATGTGGTGTCATTTAAAAAAATTATATTAAAATGGTAATTTCATTGAAATGGAAATTAAAAGAAAAATTGAGACATGATATGTGATATATGATATTTTATTTAAAAAAAATATTTATGTTTTTAATAATTATATAATGATATTTTATATTTGGCTTAACTTAGTCAAATTTGACATAAGATAATTTTTTTATATATTTTGTGATGTTATTTTCACTCGATTATAATTAAGAAATATTTAAGGGAATTAATTGGAATGTTTTGGTCCTATTGACCTCAATGGATAAATGTATTTCTTTCTAAATTGTTCCATATTATAGAGGTTTCCCTTTTTAGGATTTATATAATTATTATTTTATGTTGATGTATGTTTTGAAGATAGTCCTAATAGAACCATTCACATGGAATCAATGACATGGGTTGATCTAAATAGATGTGACAGACCCATTAGATGGAAAAGAATGGTATGAATGACCATAATGATGGTTAAGAGATGTTATAACTATAATGAAATACTTGGGATGAGATGTGGAAAGGATATTAAGGAAATCGTGTTGGGTGTCCACGATGTGGTTTGACCAAGTTCTCATTAGGGGGTACCTAGGTGGTGTATTGTCCATAAAGAGGGCGAATGCGAGACATTTGTAATTTTTATTGTGGGTGTCTACTGAGAACATGAATAGATTATGTGATGTTCATATATCCCTATTGAATCTAATGGGTCAAGAATTTGGGAGCTAAAATCATACATGTTATAAGGGGTTTGTAATATTTTTGAACCATTGGATGCGTGTTATAAGTGATATTTGAATGTTAATCACTACCACTGATATGTATTAACATACTAGGGAAACAATGGAAATTAACCTTAGATCAATAGCTAGGTGATCTGTCCCGCAATAATCATTTGGATTCTATGGAATGCTCTAATTGTTACTTTGAAATTTTGTATGTCAACTTTGGGGACATATACCCCATGTTTTTATCACTTATATTACAATATGTGTTAGACCATGAGGGTTTATATTATGTATACCAGTTTGCTTAGACCTTTTCGGTTTAACTTCTATACACCTACATGGTTCTCTTTTTGGTGTTTTTTCTCTGTATATTTTCTGTGTAATTCCATAAGTGATTATAATCTATATACATAGCGGGTTAACATCGAGATGTTTATCCTCTCTATACCCGGTGGGTTATCCCCAAGGTTTCTATCATATATATATATATATATATCTTTTGGGTCATCCCCAAGGTGTTTCTCTTTTACATATTAGTTGGGTAATCCCTATCTGTTTATATTATATATACTAGATAAGATACCCCTTGTATTTTATATTATATATACTTAGTGGGTTAACCACTATGAGTTTATCTTCATATAATTGTGTGGGTAAACAGCTTGATATTTACCCTAGTTGGCATGATTCCTTGAAAAGGCCATTAACATTCTTTCCATAGCTGAAGAAGTTATAATATTTGGTAAATTTTTTGAGGTAATTCCTAGTCCCAGGGTGATGTTACATATGTATTGAGTTATTTGAGACTGGTCAAGATAGGTATGGTTAGCATATATCATAGTTAATGTAACACTTGATACCCCTAAATTTATATTTTATATCCTTCTATGTTATGTTTTCTAGTGGGTATGTTTCATTAGAAGTAACACAGTCTTTATATATGTTTTAAAAGTACATTAACTTGATCTCATCATTAATAATTACAATCAATGAATTGAGGAAATCTAATAGGTTATTTAACTCAACCATACGTACATACACAACATGGGTTTTTATATAAGTTTTTTGATAATTCATTTCTCTCTTAGTTTGTAGATATTTCATGGATCTACGAACTTGGTACAGGTTTATTGTGTTTTTTAGAGTGAGTGCTCTATAAGTTGGTCTATAGTGAGTTACAAAATGACTAGATTACCTTTCAATTTTATTTTTGTAAATCATGTTTATGTATTGGACTGTATTCCATTTATAATTTATCATTATAATTTTAATAATTTATTTTCTCCTATCATTTCTCTATTACCGTATCATATATATTTATTATGTAATATTCTAAACTAAAGGGGACTAGTGGGATCCCTTTTATATCTACAATCATCTTTGGAAGTTTGTTATATGGATTGGTAATTCCCACTTTTGTGTAGACTTAATAATTACACATGGGCCTCATATTAGTGGTCTTAGATTCCCCATAAATTACATTATACCTCACAACTTATTCGTAGCCTCTTGAATATGGCGAGTCTCCATTGCTGGGACAAGGAATGCACATGTTGCTGCCATTTGGGAAGTCAAATCCCTAAAATCACTACAAGACTAGATCTCATGATAACAAGGTTTTTACTATTGATAAATATATTTGGATAACCTTAATAACTATAGTTATAAAACCATGAAGCATTGTTAAAATTAGAAATAAATATCAAAATATTGTATTGGAATAGCCAAATGAAATATATACGGTTTACTATGACTATGAAATCGTAGACAAAAATCCTAAAAACATTAATGGACTTGTTTATATCACATTTTTTTGGAATAAAACCCATCAGATTTTATATCAAATATTTTAAGATGAGTTTGAACAAAAAATTTGACTATATCATTTTTTCCAAATTTCCATAGGCTTACTATTTATGATCCTAACAATAACATCATATAGATTACCTTAGTGTGTGGGTTATTTGATTATAAAGGGAATGAATAACGAATTAATGAATATGAGGTCATCCAGATCCTAAATAGAAGGATTATTCAATTAATAATTATATAACAAAAATCTAGGAGTGGTCACCAGCCAGGATCAACTCCTTATGAATCACTTCTATTTATTTTTTTCAAAATTATGAGATTACTTCCCAATTGAAGGAAATCTTTGCAATCAGAAAATCAAAATGATCAACAGTGAAAGAATATTTTTTTAGATTTATGTATCTCTTTGTAATCTATCCACACTATGTTGTAGAAGAAAATCACTTCCTGGTATTCTATTAACTAGGATTTCATGACAGTAAAAAATAACTATGGGATGGAACATAGAAATAATTAATAATTGAAAAGTCATTAGTTGAATAAAATAAAAATATATGCAAAATTTCCCAACAAATCGAAATAATTTTGAAACATAGGTAGTATAACATGAGGATTAGATAAGGAAAAATATATTATATCAACTCAATTTCAAAATAATAGAGAATAAAGTCCAACTTGAATGATAAAAATAGATCTTAATAAATTCAATAAGTAACCCATCAGTGTTATTATTTTTTCCTTTTTTTATTCCCTTAATAATTATTTATAAAAAATATATGTACATGATATTATAACATATGTTTCTACCAATCAGTAGATACAATTACATTTTCCTAATCATGAATGAGGATATAACTACTAAATAAAATATAATTCATAAAATAAAAATATTCAAAAAATTCGACCATATCAAAAATATTACCATCTACTTACAGCACTCTACTGAAATTTCATGCTAGGATACAAATAAACTGCCCAACCACCACCGTTTCAATAGAGATAACACATTAATCCAACTCCTTAAAATTCTACACCACATTTTCATAACTAAAATAAATTAATATAATTAATTGAAAAATTTATTGATATAATTAAAAATAAGATTTATCATTAAATTATAAATAAAACCTAAAAAATCTATATAATTAAAAAATAAAATATTTCAAAATCAAAAAATTAATGCAAGATTGGTAACTTCTATGTATGGGAAATAAATTCAACCTGAATCAATACCAATACAGGAAAAGTACATGGATCGCAATGAAAAATATGCAGAATGATCTAGAAGATAGATACAAAACTAATAATTCAATCTCAAAAACCATTTTCAGATAAGGAATGTATTGAAACACCATTTATATCAGGGACTACTCATTTTAAGAAAATTATAGATGATGAAATTAAAAAGGAGACCATAAACACAATAAAAAATATAAAGTCAACATACCCCTTATATATTGATTCCCAAATATTCTATGTTCAATAATGAACAATATAATAATAAAAGTAGGCTTCAAGGAAATGTAAGGGTTATCATACCAATAAATTTTCCATCTTTAACAAAACAACAAATTTTCATTAAATTTGATGATCAAGGAAATTTTCATTTACATGCACTATTAGGGGATTTTCATTTATATATTATTTATGATTATTTAATGTTATTCCTCAATATGTGTTTTATTAGATGAATTCTATATAAAATAATCCATCACGAGTGATAATCCAATTTGCTTATAGAGTCACTAAATTTCTTATCAGAATACTGTCGGATTGAGGAGAGAGAACATTCCAAATGACTAATAATAATATGTATGATATTCATAAAATTATTCAAAATAATAATTAATGTCGATAATGACATAATTAAAATTGAAGTTAGAGGAAAAAATGATTATTTAAACAATTTTGATTGAATGAAATTTCTCTTTGAAGAATATTCATGTTTCTATCTCTCCCTCTCTCATAAACACACACACTCTCTCTATCTAGCTAATGAAAATTTTATATATGAGTGAAATTATTTATTGATGGTGATTTTAACATTATTTTATAATTATATATTTTAGAATAAAAGGAAATAATATAAAATCGTTATACTTGAATTAGAGTATGGGGTAATATAAACATGTATTAATGGATTTGATTATCTACTTTCAAATGATGATATAAATATTATAAATATTATATAGAAAGAACTTATGTTTGATTTATGTGATCCCAAGATGATTCCATCAATAATTCATCCACCCATTCTTGAATTTAAACAATTTCCATCTAAATTGAAATATGTGTACCTAATTGTTGAAAATATATTATCACTAATCATTTATAAAAATTTGTTGTATGACCAAGTGCTCAAACACATTTATATTTAGAAGAAGAATGTGGATTCTAAAAGATAGAGTATAGGGGTCTTTCCTAGAGTAATCTATAGAATACTTATGTCGATAATATTTCTTAAAAAATATAGCAAACCAGTTAAAAAAACATAAAGGAGACTAGACCTAAACATGTGAGAGGTTGTTAAAAATGGGATTGATAAATATTTAATACTAGAAATCATCTAAAAAATTTTATATTATTTATTTTATTTCCCATTCACATTATTCCCAAAAATATATGAGTCGTTGTAGTTAATAATGAGATGAATGAATTGTTTCTTCTAAGAGTGAAAACCAACTAGAGATTTTTCATTTAATTTAATATGGAAAGCCTAGTTACTAGAAAATTTTATATTCTAAAACCCATAATAGAAAAAATCATAGAGAATCTATCAATAAAAACCTATTAATATTTCACGGATTAATTCCCAATGTTCTTATAATTACTCATTTCCCCAGTTAACCATGTTATAACCATAATCGTTTTTCATTATGGTAAATTTTTATATAAATGTATTTAATTTGGATTGTGTGGGTTAATTGCACATTAAAAATTTATATTTTCTTCGGATTTTATTATTTGATTGAACATTTGATTGAAATTTTTGTTGAAGACATCAAAATTTTGTGAAATTGAACTGATAATTAATTATCAAACAGAGAAAATTTCATCAAAATATGAATCAAAATAGTCCTTTTTCCTAATTTTAAAAAATGTAATTTCATGCTTAACCAATGATTTTTTCCGTGAAATGTTATTTTATTGAATATAATTATTGAGGAAAAATTAATTATTAAAATCATAACTGACATTCCTTAACCAATTGTTGTTAAACATGTTAAAAAATATATAGTTATTATAGGTTTTTAAGGGATATTCATGATGGATTTATGTAAGATAGCCTCACCACTATCCAATACTCATTAAAAAGTTATTGATTTGATTTTATTGGATTTTTTTGAATAATTATTTTAATGTTTTGAAGAAAAATATTACTTTTACACCAATAATACAACCAAAAAATTAGGAACACTCTTTTGAAATTCTATATAGTGATTAAAATTATGTTGTACAAGTAGTACTTATTTAATGGATTAAAGAAAATTGTCATTAGATATATTATGAATAAAGAACATTAGACTCTAATTAAAGAAACTACACTACCACTAAGAAGTAGTTTATTTAAATTCATTATTCCTCACATAATTTTATATCACACATGTCAGGAAACTATATAAATATTTTCTCTAACCATGAATTTATTACTTATATATTGATGAGGTCAAAAGATACACATTTTCATACTAAATTGGTGTTTCTGTTTAATAAATATTTGGTTCACTTCATTGACAATAACAGAATTAAGAAATAAATAGAAAACTATATGTGTAAACTACCACACACTGATGAGCTATAAATTTTAGACTCTGAACTTTTTGATGACTATATTTTATGTGAGAAACACTTTTTTATTGAATAAAAAGGACATAATTCAAATAAAATTCGAGAATTGAGGTTGAATTTAGGTTTTATGTGTTGGATAATCTATATATATGGAGAATATATTTTGAAAAATGATTATAAGGTGTATAGGTGAGAGTGAGGTACCCTATATACATAACATTTTCCACACACTAGCTTATGTAAGTCACATTGTTCATTGATAAACTACTAAAATGGTTGAGAATTTAGATTATACTATAACAGATTATCTAATGATGGCCCTGGGATTTATAAATGTTTTTAAAATTGTAATTATTTATTAATATCTAAAAAAGATAATAAATTTCACACAATCATATCAATATTTTGGAAGTCATTCTTGTTTAAATTCAATATCTTATATGAACCTTTCTCATGTATTTTGGATATTAAAGAATATCACATTTTATTTATTATATTAATTAGGTAGAATAAAAATCCAATAAAACTAATGACTCATCAATTATTTGTGTGTTTTACATACTGAAAATATTAGTTATAATTGGAATACTAAGATCCACTTCTATTTAATAGGGTACTCACTTCTAAAAAATATCGTTGAATATTAAATGATATGATATGTAGTGAATTATAGAATCTCAATATCGTATCAACCATAGATAATGTTCTTGATCAGGTAACAAATAAATATGTAAAAAAGAATTATTTAAAGGATTTTCAACACCAATATAATAGATTGGAGACAAGATACGGAAGATTCATTATTTTATTATATTAAAATTTATCAATAAATGATTAGAATGAGTTAATATAGTATAATTTATAGTATGGGTTTTCATATATTAGTTACTATGGATCATAAATCCTATTATACATTAAATAGAGGAATTTGAAGTTTGGAAAATACAGATACCAAGGGGATTTATAGATAGTTTTAAGTTATGAAATTAAAGTATATTAATTTAAAGATGATATAAATTTAAAGAAGAATTCCAAAGTGACATATTAAAATAGTATGGAGAATATAAATTTTTTTCATAGATACAATGTCATAAAAAATAATTGTAGAATAAAATTCATTATTTGTAGGATTTGGTATAGATAGGTAGGTCTCCATTTTGATTCAAATGATATATATTTTGGTGTAGTGAATATTACTGGATAAGGAACAAGTAAACCCTTCAATGTGAATGGGTAGAGATCAAAAACGTTCTATGATAGATATCCATATTAGAGCCCTTTTGGAGATGTAACTCTTCCACCCATTCAATAAGTGAACTCACTAGGTTAGTCCAATACTTTAAATATTTATATGTTCAACTATATATTTTTTAACTAATGATGATAAAAAACATTATAAATCACATTGTAAATTTCATGAAACTAGTCTAGGGAAGAAGAAATATTTATATTATATGATTTTTTTCTTTATCATTTTAATTGTTTTCTATACATTTTATATATTTATACTTAGTTTTGTAAAAAATTATCATTAAAATAGGATCCATTATATGAATTGATTCAATTACTTATTTGGGTAAGTGGAATATATTTTTTAGCACTGTGAAAATTGGATATTTATTAAAAAGGATTTTTGGTGAATCAAAATAATTACACAAACACAGTGAATATTTGAACTTAATAGTAAGTAAAATACATTCTAGATAATAATAAATCCTTAGGGAGACTTCATAAATGTAATTTGATACATTTAATAATTTAAATTAAAATGGGATGAACTAACTTTATCTTGAAAATCATCCTATGATATCATACTAGTGAGAGAGAGAGAGAGTAAAACCTATTAATAAGTGAAGTGAAATATGAAAAATGGTTCTAAAAAAAGATCATATTCCACTATTATCACAAATAACATCAAGATATTACTTATAGTTGGGAAATAGTAGGTCTCAATTCATCTGTACATATTAAAGTTGATTTATACACATTTAGGGATATGGAAAATTCTATATGTTTCTAGTTATAATGGTAGTCAAACGTATTAGGTGAATTGTGAACACAAATTAATAAGGGAAAATTCAGGTATTAGAATTTTATATAGTAAGTATAGTGGATGTGGGAAATTATCAAGTAGATATAAAGTTTTAGAAAAATGTATTTTAATATATTTATTGATGGGAATTTGATTAAACTAATATTTTTTTCACTAAAACTTCATTGAAACATGACCAGGACATAAGAATAGGTGGTTACTTTATGGATCTTATTGAAAGTGGTTAAATGGGATCATATGGAAGTTAATTTATGGTGTAAGTGATTCATTTAAACAATTAATCATATATTCTTCATAATAAAGTCATTTTATCTCCTAAAATTGGTTTTCAATAATCTTCCTATGTGGTTTGCAGTATAACACCTTTTTCTTTAGATTCTATTAATATTTCATTAAATCATCCAATTTATAAAATTAGTTGATCAATCGGGATTTGGGAATATTATAAATGATTGATTCTATATAATTCTTTTTGTTAATAATTATTAAGAAATTATTTTTTGAGAATTATTTTAAATAGTAGGAAGATTACAATGTGTTGGACGATGTTATATTTTAACAGATCAATATATGAATCATTGATAAAATAAATAAATTTTATTTCAAGGATTGAGGATATATAAGGAGACTAATTTTTCCCTTTGTTTCATTATTCTGGATATTCCAACTCTCCAATACAAACTAGGATGTTCAATTCAAATTACATTAGTAGAACAATGCACTCTCTATTTACAACAGGACGACTAGACTAATAGTGCCATAAAACAAATTCTAAAAATAATTTTTCACTCACATTATACATCATGATAAATTTATTTCTCCTCAAATAATGTTTCCTCCACTAACTTGGACAATGTTAGACTCATCACAATATGGTGGAAACAACTAGGATTCCATCATCATTAATGATGTCATAAAAGATTGTGAGTTTTACATTGTTAACTCTTTGCAATATATAGAAATAAAAAATGTTACAAACAAAATAAAATTCTATCCACACTACAATCCAATATAGGATAAAAGCTAAACATAATATAAAATAATTCTACATTCCCAATCTGATGTAGCCTGTGTAAAATGTTGAGGCTACATTCAGAATGGCTTAATTTATGTCACACCCCAAGGATAAATCTGAACTCTAATATAATTTGAAGTAGTAAAACATGATCATTATACACACTAATGTAAACCATAGGGAATCATTTAGACACTATATTTCTAACCCAACAACATGTTAGGAGCCAACATAGGCTATGTAAGACCCAATAAATGATTGTGGATCATTTTATTCAAAATACGTTAGTTAAAATATATTTACATAAAATTCAATTTAGTGGTGTACATATAGCTAAAAAATTCTATTTTCATGTATTAAATGATCATTGAGTAATGAATAATGGTAAATTATGCTCTAAGAAGCATTAAGAGAGAGATAATCACATGTGTAAAGAAAATATGGGATGTGGAAACCAAGGGAATAATCAATTCATTTTTTCAAACAAAATTAGTAGATAAGTACATGTATTGTAATATACTTTCTAATAGATAGAATTTCTTGTGATTATGGGAGAGAATACTTCCCTCATGTGTTCAAATGAAAAACATACATCCACATAGATAAAATCTAAAGAATATTGGTGGGACAATGAGTGATTTCTATTGGATAGGAAACTTATAGATTTAGGATGATAATTATTTATTGGGGTATTTTGATTGTTTACCTATATGATAGTTTTCATTCCATTAATTTTATAGGATCAATGTACAAATATGTGATCCTTCACATGGATGGCTAAAACCACTCATCGGGGTATGATCCAATGAGAGGGAGACAAGTAATTCCATTGGAGGTATTATATTTCTAATTACTATTTTTCTATTGATCTAGTTTTATCAACGTTATTCATGGAGGGTTGTGATTGTAATCAAAACGTGTTTCATTTTATGTTGAAGACGTTCTCAATAAACCATTCACTATATAAACTATATCATTCTTGTATTCTACAATACCTGAGTGATTGATGGATGGTGTTTCCCTAAATTTTTACACTTATATTAGGAAATACATTCTCTTTACCAACATATTAGGATGAATATCTCAAGATTGGGATGTGTCTAAATAGATTAAGGGGTATTATCAGCTGGGGTACTAGTAAGCTTCTCATCAATTTCCTAGACACAAAGGAGGTATGATTAATCAATAATGATGATTTGTATTTTAAAACTCACAAAAAAAATTAAATAACTAAATATTCTATGTTTATTATTATGGACATATCATTGATTAGTACGAAGATAATAACACGTCATTAAGGAAAAGTGATATAATTTTTCTGAAACTACTTCCTATGAGTTGATCATTTAAATTTTTCTTCATATATTCACTATTTTTATATCTTCATTCAATTTACACTATTAAAAAACAAACACCCTCATAATAAAACATAAAACTATGTATTAGACTCGCCTATTTTAATAATCCCAAAATCATGTTTCATTTATATAAATAATCATGTTTCTCTTATAGGATAATCATTTATGTGCAATTCATGTTTATATCATGTAATAACTATGTACTTTTAATCATACAACACTCGTGATTAATCTCTTAGTGTAAAATTTCTCTAAGGATGCAAGGTCACCGAAGTAAGGTCACTGATGCAAGGACACCGATACAAGGTCGCTGATGTCAGGTCACCGATGCAATGTCACTGATGCAATGTCATTGATGCAAGGTCCCTGATGCAAGGTCACCAATGCATGGTCATTGTTGAAAGGTCACCGATGCATGGTCACTATTAAAGGTCACTAATGAAGGTCTCCGATATAAAGTCCCTGATGAATGATTACTATTGAAGGATACTGTTTGAAGCCAACTATTGAGAGTGCTACCACTACTAGTCTACTGATTAAATATTCTACTCCATACTTCGTCAAATGTTTATGATTATTCTAACAGTCATATTTGGTTACTTTAATATTTCTGACATTAATTAATGATAATTTTAAATCTATCAAGAGACCGTATCTTGGGATAATAAGATGTAAAAGGAGGATCACATGCGATTTAATTATTCCTATTGTCAGAAATGATGTATAAAAGGGAATACCAAGGATGATAAAAAACAAAATGCATGGAACAAAGTTATGAATGCATTAAATAACTTACTCACTAGATCAAAGAAGAACCGTTCATCCCTTACATACTGAACGCAAGATCATAATGAAGATCATTTGCGACAAACCCTCATCTACCTTTTGTGATTCATCAACACTCTATCCATCTAAAAATCATAATACCATAGTTCAAAAAAGATAAAACCTATAGTTTCAACACTCTTTTTTTGAGGAAAACTACTAAAGAAAGACTGAAACTACAATTTCTTCACTCCCAAGAGTCAAGAGCTGAACTGGAAACACATAATGCCTTGTAAACTCAATCTTATAATATTTTCTCAACTATGTTATTTTATTTAATGTTTTTGAGAAGTGGGTGTTTGTTTTACAAACAATGTATCCAGGTCTTAAGTCAAGGATACTAAAAATCCTCACATAAAACTTCATATACACCTTGTTTCCCATGAAAAACTATGGGAGAGACCATGGGTGGTCTGTATTATTTGTTTTACCCACAAAGAACTGTCGTAGAGGGTGTGATCCCTAGACAGCTTGTCCAATCTATTGTAAAGCCTGTTACAGGTTGTGTATCAAGTTATTTTTTAATATAAACTACATGGTGGAAGGTGATCACCAAGTGGAGTGGATTAAGTCCCAGCTTGAGGTTGAACCTCTTGTTTAAATTTTCTATGTACTATCTTTTTTATACTCTGTTTTTGTATATTCTGATGCCTATTATTTACAAAATAGAAAAATATTTTACATTTACTTTGATAGTTAGTTCTGGTAAGTGTGTGTATGTGTTTAATTCAGTATACTTGTATCAAAAGTTGAAGAAGTGTTTTACACTGATTTAAATAAGGACTAACCACCCTCTGAGAAACCAGTTCACCAAAAAAACATTTATATCACTATTGCCTAAATTAACTAGGTCATTTCAAAATTGGGGGATCATTATCCTAAATTTTTAACAGAAATTTTATGATTGAACTCATTTCACCCCCTCTTGATTTTCCACTCCGACCCAAATTTGGTATCATAGGATCTTGATTCTTTATTTCTACTATGTCAACTATTGTGGGAATTTTAAAATTATTTTCAACTGTGATTTTTTTATCATAATGGTCTTAAGATGTTTGTCATATTTAAATTTTCAGTTCATTAAATTTTAAATTAACAATGGATAACAGAGTTCAGGGTTATGCTACTAACATTACACCATTCATTAATAGAAATATCTATGCTGAGTGGAAATTAAAAATGAAAATGTATCTAGACAGCATTGGTCCTAAAATCTCGGACACAATTAAAGAACAATAAGTATTACTTGTTACTACTAGGGACACATGGTCTTAGAAGAATAAATCTACATATAACTGTAACCGTAAAGAAATGAATTCTTTTTACAATTATGTAGTTGAAGTATAATTCAATTGGATATCTGCCTATAAAACTACTTATGAAATTTGGGATACTCTAGATATTTCTTATGAGGGAATAACAAATGTTAATAAAATGAGATTAAATACTTATTAAATTAAATATGATAATTTTAAAATTAAGCCAGATGATCTTATATCAAAAATGTATCTCAGGTTCATTGAAATAGTAAATACCATGAGTCTACATGAGAAACTTGTGGCAACATGGATCATCTTATGAAGTTGCTTTGATGCCTACATGACAGATGGAGAGGAACTTCTATTTTCATCAGATAATCATGTGATGTAGGCTAGCTTCTAGAGAAGGAACTAATTGTAAAACTTATTATGTACAAAAAAGTTTTTAAGGTAAATCAAGAAGCAAATGAAGAACCATGAAAGGAATCTGTAGCATTCAAGACTACTACCTCAAAGAACAAGGATAAAGAAAAATTTCAATCTCTTTTGGACACTTCCACCAATAAAGAGTAAGACTCTGACAGTGATGATTAGATGGATCATCTTGTTAGAATATTCATGAAGTTATACAAGAAGATTAAGTTCTTTAAAAATGAAATCAATAAAGTAAGGTATGATAATAAGGTTCAGTGGAAAAAGGATAGAATATGAAATGACAATACAAATGATATAGTCTGCTATGAGTGTAATTGAAAAGGTCATGCGAATGATGATTTCCCTAAGCTAATGTTTATGAATATATATGGGGAGAATTTAAAGGGATATAAAAAGGCAATGAAAGATACTTGGTGTGCTTCAGAAGATAGCTCTAGTAGATATGAATCTTCTGATATTGAGAAGAACAAACATGAAAATATTTTTTTCATGATAGAAACATGTGAGTTAACATTGAATTCTATTATATCTAATGCTTATTATTATGCGAATGAAAGTAAATCTAATTATGATGAGAATATGTATGTGGATAAACTATTTGAATACTGTGGATTTATTGGGGACAAATTTATATAACTTAAATATAAATATAAATTATTACAGTGAAAATATACTTTAAATGCTAATTATATGTTTGATTTGGTTATTGAGAAAGAAAAATATGTTCATCATTTTTAAGAAAATACTGAACATAAATTATCAAATCAGAAATTAAATATGGATCTTGAGAAGTTTACTGCAGGTAGAGATACCTTGATCCAGTTACTAGGGAAAAAAATTGCTCTAAAATATACAGCTAGTCTAAGATATCAACCATGAAAGAGAAGGATTATAAAAAATAAATTTGTTCCAAAATATAGACAGTTCACTGCTAGATCAGGATTTAGACCATCTTTTGAAAAAAAAAATTCTAAAGGACCTAAAAAAGTGGTCATGTCTCAATGAATATATGTTGATTATTGGAAACCTATGAGAATAGAATGGGTTCCCAAAGCTTTACTTTCTAACCTCTCTGAACATAATAAAATTTGGGTACCAAAGTTACCCTATACTTAATCTGATTGGCAAGACACTTATCTGAAGAGATCCTATAAAACTCTATGGTACATTGATAGTGGATTTTCATGACATATGAGAGGATAATATTCATTCGTGAGGAGCCTAATTAACGTTGATGGTGGACATTTCATGTTCAGTTATAATTCTAAATTGAAGATCGTCATCTTAGGGCAAATTGGTAACCATAACGCTATATTAATTATAAAATTACATTTAGTTTATGGGTTAAAATACATTTTACTATGTATCTCTCAGTTATGTGATGATTTTTTAATGTTATGTTTAAAAATGATTCATTCAATGTTTTTAATTATAGAAATGATTAAATATTCATGGTTCTTATAAATGAAAATGTCTATGATGTTGATTTAAATTCTTTTTCAAAGAAAAATGTTTCTTGTTTGAACGATTTTCATAACGAATCATGGCTTTGACATAGATGATTAGGACATTGCATTGTGAAATCACTTAGGAAACTAACTCAGAAAGGTTTAGTTAGAGACATACCTGAATTGGAATTCCCACGTAAAAATGTATGTAATACTTGTCAAAAATGAAAAACAACACAATGTTTCATTAAAACTAATGAAATAAGTTTCTACTTCTCAACCGCTTGAGTTGGTTCACATGGATTTTTTTAGACCATCTATAGTTTCAAGATGAAATGGGTAGCTATATATTTATGTTCTTGTAGATGATTTTTCTAGATATATGTGTGTATACATTTTAGCTCAAAAAAGTAAATCTTGTTCTCACTCTATTAAATATTCCAAGTATATAGACAATCATAGAGGACCTAGAATTAAGACCATGAGAGGTGATCATGGCTTTGAGTTTTAAAATCAGGAATTTGAATCTTTTTGCTAAAATAATGGCTATACTCACATTTTCAATGGTCCAAAAACACCTCAACCAAATGGTCTTTTAGGAAGAAGAAACAGGACACTACAAGAGATTTCATAGACTATGATAAATGATTATAATATACCTATCTATTTTTAGGCTGAAGTTATTAATACAGCTTGATACATCATAAATAGAGTCATAATTAGACGGGTTCTAAATTAAACACCTTATGAGTTATGGAATAATAGGTATCCTAAGGTAAATTACATTAGCGTTTTTGGTTTCAAATTATTTATTTTTAACACTAAGGATAACATTGACAAATTAGCTTCCAAGAGTGATGAAGAAATTTTTCTAGAGTATTAAATATCTAGAAAATCCTATAGAGTATTCAATAAGAGAACCAAATGTGTCGAAAAATCAGTTCATGACAAATATGATGAGAATAATCCACATGAACAAAAAACCTCCATTGAAAATCATGTAGAAGATAATTCAATTATGGATCTTAATGAAAAATATAGTGAACCCTTATTGAAAAAAAATAGTTCTGGAAATTATCCAGAATATGCGAATAATGAATATAAACCTATAAGCTAGAATAAGTATCCTTGTTAAACTCTTTCTATAGGAATTAGAACTCTTAATAATCACCCATTATATGCATTAGTATGTGATCAAAATAGAGGAATATAAACTCAATCATCTATATGAATCCAGGATGAAAATCAATCCTTTCATCCATATCTTGAACCTAAAAATATTGATGATGCTATCAATGATGAATTTTGGGTGATAGCTTTGCAAGAAGAATTAAATTAGCTTGAAAGAAACAATGTTTTGGAAGCAGTAGAAATACATAAAGACACTTTGACCATAGGCACTAAATGGGTGTTTTCAAATAAAGTTAAAGAATATGGAAACATAGTTAGAAACAAGTCTAGAGTAGTTGCACAAGGATATAGTCATGGAAATGGAATGGACAACGAGGAAAACTTTTCACCTGTAGCTACAATAGAGTCCATTATGATATTACCTTCTTATGCAGCTCATCTGGATTTCAAACACTATCAAATGGATGTCAAAATTGCATTTCAAAATGGGTATATATTTGAGAATGTATTTTTTGAAAAACCCCTTGGTTTTACAAATCCCCATTTTTAAAATCATGTCTTTAAACATTATAAATCCAAATATGGTCTAATATAAATGCAAGATCTTGGTATGATTTCCCTAGTTCTTTTCTTATTTCAAATGGTTTATCTAAAGAATAACAGATCATACTCTTTTGATTAAATGGATTTCTAAAGATGTTTTAATAGTACAAATTTATGTAGATGGAATTATTTTTGGATCCTCAAAAAATTCTTTATGTAATAATTTTTCCAAAATGATGCAAGATGAATTTGAAATACGTTTAATGGTGGAACTTAAATTTTTTCTTGGGATTTCAATTTTTTAAAAATAAAAATGGTATTGTTTAAAATCAAAGTAAATATGCTAAGGATCATTTGAAACATTTTGGTTTGGATATAAATACATATTCCGATACACTAATGAGTACCAACTGTATCTTGGATACTAATGAAACTGGTAATCTAGTGGATCAAACCTATTACTAAGGTATGATTGGGATTGAAATCTATCTTACTTCTCGAAAAAATGATATTATGTTCAGTGTATGCATGTGTGCGCATTTTCGAACCAATCCCAAAGAGTCTCATTTAACTAATGTTAAAAATATTTTTAAATACCTCATATATACCACAAAAATAGGACTATATTATCCAAGAGGACAATCATTTGATTTGATATGTTATTCAAATTCTGACTTTTCAAGTTACAAGTTAGATTAAAAGAGCACCTCTGGAACATGTCACATTCTGGGAAGTCAATAGTATCATGGTTTTGTATGAAAGAGAATTACTTTTCATTAACTATTACAGAAGATGAATATATAGCTTCTTGTAGTTGTGCCCAAATATTTTGGATGATACACACTTTAATGGATTATAGATATAAATTCAAACATGTCTATATAAACTGTCATAATATAAGTGCTATTAATATCTCTAAAAATCTAGTATCTCATGCAAGGAAAAATCACATTTATATGAGATATCACTTCTTATGAGATCATTATCATATAAGTTATATCACTCTTAAATTCATTGGCATTGGACACCAGTTGGTTGATATATTCACAAACCCTTTGAATTTAGAGAGGTTAAATTATATCAAACATAAGTTAGGTATGATACACTTTAATGTTTGGAACCTCACTGTTAGACCTCAACTTCTGAACCACACTATTGGAACCTCAATGTTAGACCACACCATTTGAACCTCACCGTTGGACCTCACCGTGGGAACCTCACTGTTGGACCCCACTGAAGGAACCTAACTTTTGGACCTCACCGTTGGACCTCATCGTTGGAATCTCACCATTGGACCTTCCCATTAGACCCCACTTTTGTATCTCCACATTAGGACCTCAATATTGGACCACACTATAGGCACCTTACCGATAGTGGACTTTTGAAGGACTTCACAATTTTTTCTCTACTGGAATCTGAAACATTTTTAGTATTACTTATATCTTTTTCTTGATTTGTATTCAGATCCCTAAATAATAAAAATAAAGAACATACCACCTTTAATTCTACTTCTAATCTCTTCTGAATCTCTTTCTCACTAAATTTAGAGCCTAAACTTCTCTTGAAACCCTCAAACTCCTCCAGATCACATGGAAGGATTGAAGATACCATTGGTCAGTGATGAAAGAGATTCACCAAATACTAAAAGACCTTGAGCTGAGTCCAGTAGTAGAAGACAAGTAGTGGAAAATCTTATCAACCCCCATTTTTCAAAGAGGGAAATCACGGTTGAGAAACAACTATGTTTTGAATGGCTATTTTTTAGCAGGTATTTAGTGCTGAAGGCACATGAAACTCACGGTTGGGTTGAATGCTTTGAAAATAACAATGGAACCTATTATCTGATGTTAGTTAATGAGTTTAATGAGTTCTTTAAATTTGAATAGTCTGAGAGTGAAAACAGAAAGACTTCTAGGGTAAATGGAGTAAGTGTGAGCTTATAATCTGTTTAATGGGATGAGTGTTTGAGAGTACCACATGAAGCGGTTTTTGACTACTACTCATAAGTGGTCCCTCCCACTAGTGTGTTCTTCGGTTATGAAGAAGAATATACTAAACTTATAGGTAATGGGATCCCTTGGAAAGTCAATGTTGCTAAAATGGAAGGAGAATAAAATTTATTATTTATGTTTTTTCAACATTCCATGAGTCCTAGAATAGGGGACTTTTCTGCCTTGAAGTATGATGACATATTCCTATTGAATCTATAAAATCATGGACTGAAGATAAATTTGTGTATTTAGCTAATGATTCAATTAGAGGATATGAAAAACCCCCCTTCCAAGTCCAATTCACTGTTTCATACAAAATTTATATCCTTGATGTTGAAGGTGAAAGGAGTTGCTACAAATAATGAGGAAACAATTGTATTAAATGATAACTTCTACATAGGTAAGATTATTTCCAAGTTGATGAAGATAAATTGGAACCCATGGAAAAGAATATGGGTTCATGATGAGTCCATGATATATGAGGAATTCATACATGTTACATATCCTACTAGGCCTAAGGATATGAGAGAGCCTGGTCTAAAGCCTGATGAAGTGGACATGTATATTCAGATGAAGAAGAAGAGTCTTCCGTTGTGCAAGAAAGATATGATTCTTCTAAATATTATAGTAGTGATCATGAACATCCCTCAAATACTCATGAAAATATTTTATCCTTTCGTGATCGTATCCCACCAAAGAGATTTCATAGAAGGGTGACTTTACAAAGGGACATTGCTGATGAGGAAACTAGTGAATAAGAAGGAGATATAAATGTATTATGAGACATTATAGAGACCTTAGAGGAAGATGATGGCACTGAATCTAGTCATGATGACTTTGAGACAGCTGGAGGAGAAAGTGAAGAAGAATTTCAATGTATCATTACTATGATAGGGCATACTGAAATGGTAGAATTTGTAGATGAAGAGGTTGATGATTCGGTTGAAGTTGGAATTGCTTTGGTAGTAGTTGAAAATTATGTATAATAAGTGGAAGTGGAATCTGTTATTGATGTAGTTGTTCAAGGAGGTATGGAAGAGATGAATGTAGTTGATTAGGAGAATGCTCCCGGTGAGGGGGAGGAACCTATTTCTAGAGGTTCAGTTGTTGTGGCTCATGGAATATATGATTGGACATAAGACCCTGGATTTGTGGTCTTTGGTTTAGACTATGGAGATTATGATGATGACCAGCCTATAAGATGTCTTCCAATTTCTTCAGTTACAAAGACTACTATTGTGCATCCAGTAGTAATTTTACCTCAAGACTATGTAAATAAGGATGATTTTGAATAATTGAAGTCGGATCTAAAGAGACACTTTGATGAGAAATCTACTGAGATAGAATTAATAGTAGCTTAAAATCAAGATGTTATGACATCTATAGTGGAAAGTCTAGTTTCTACCTCTCGATCAGCCTTGATGCATGATGTTATGGACTGTCAGAATTAGGTCAGAACCGTGGCCAAATATATGGAATCTGTGAATAAGTCTATTATCAGTTTAGAATCCTATAAGTCTTTAAGGGCTCAAGTGGACAGATATCCACGATATGTTAATAGTGTGGTTTAGAAATGGTCACTCTATTTGAGGAATTTAAGATGTCTATGGAGACACAAGTGAGTTTCCAGGATAATGATATGAATAGGCTACATAGTGGGACGAAAAAATCCTTTAAGAAGAAAGTGGATTTCAGTATGGCACCTCTTTGTGCATCTGCTTCCTCTTTAGCCTCTCCTCCAGTTGATCTAGAGGCTTTCAGATCTATTGTTAGAGAAGAAGTGGAGAAGTCCTCTGGTGCAAGTACCTCAGACCCTCAGTCTATGACTCGGGTCGTCTCTACTACCAGAGAAATTCATAAACTTTTTGGAAATTATTTATGGGAAGATACTCAGGATCATAAGGCCATCAAATAGCATGTTTCATTCTATTACAAACTTTTATACACTTAGCATCAGATGGATGGTCACTTTAACTTCCTATTGGAAATCATGAACATTCCAGCTGTCACTCAGGCCTTTATGGACTAGGTTAGAAGGACTTGAGAGTTGAAACCTACCATAGAGATATTAATGGAGAATAAAGATATTTTATCTTAGCTATGGAATGATGAGGAAGTATTAGTATGAATCACATAAATCTTCTTTGTCTCTTCCTCCATGGGGATTGCACTCCAATCATTGTTCCCCTAGCATTACCCTCTTCGTCACCGACCTCATTCTCAACCAGTGTTGTTCCGTTGATGACTGATGAACATGCCATCAGAAGCTTGACCATTATGATTCCAAATAGAACTATTCAATATAGGTCTACTGATTCTTCGATTACAGTTCCTCCAACCATGCACACTGATATCCCTCAGCCTATCCATACATCTTCAGAACCTGACTCCTCAGATTCCAAATAGAAATCACCCTTGGAGATATATAATGTGGATTTAATGTGGGATTTCATATTTGATAGGGATATTTATACACTTTTTGTATCTTGTATTCTTTCTTCATTAATAATAAAATCCTCTTTTGTTTTTTTCTTCCTTCCTTTTTGTTAACCGTAGAAGGGGAGAAGTTTTTAGTCGCCTGTAAGGAGAAGAAGTTTTTCAGTTAACTAGAATGATTGAATATATATCTATCTACAATACACATGGTTCAATTTTACTTATATACATCTCTAACGATATTTGAAAATGTGCTTAAACTAGATTAAGAAAAATACTGCCATAATTTGTGATTATCAAAAAGGGGAGATTGTTGGACTCAGCTACTTTGATAATCCAAAAATCATGTTTCATTTATATAAATAATAATTTCTCTTTTACAAGATAATAATTTTTGTGAAGATCATGATTATATCAATTAATTACAATGTACTTGTAATCTAACTTCTTTCATGTTTAAGATCATAGTGAAAAATATCTCTAAGGATGAAAGGTCACAAATGCAAGGTCACTCTTGAAGGTCACTGATACAAGGTCACTGATGCAAGGTCACTGATCCAAGGTCACTGATGCTGGGTCACTGATGCAAGTTAAGTGATGCAAGGACACCAATGCAAGGTCACCTATTCAAGGTCACCGAATAAAGGTTACCGATGAAAGGTCACCGATGCAAGGTCACTGATACAAGATCACCGATGTAGGGTCACCGATACAAGGTCACTAATGTAAGGTCAATGTTGAAGGTCATTGATGAAGGTCACTGATGAATGGTCACCGATGAAAGGTTACCATTGTGAGATACCAATTGAAGCCTACTATGGAGAAGGCTGGCGCTACAGTCTATTGATTCACTCTTCAACTCCATACTTTTTCAAATTCTTAAGATTATTCTAATGGTCATATTTGGTAACTTTATTGACTATAAAATTAATTAATATTGACTGTACACATATCAAGAGACTATATCTAGGGATAGTACGACGTATTAGGAGGACCAAAAATGATTTATATATTTCTATTGTCTGACCTCATGTATAAAAGAGTAGACTGGGGAAAAAATACAATGAGTGGATCAGTTGGATGAATGCATCAGAATGAACATACTCGCTCTATCAAAGAAGAACCATCTTATACTTATCTACTGAACCCAAGATAATCACGAAGATTATTTGGGACAAAATCGCATCTACCTTCTATGCTTCATCAACCCTCTATCTAACTAAGATGTAGAATACCTCAGTTATGAAAATCTAGAACCTAGAGTTACGGCACATTGTTTTTTAGGACAACTTCCGGAGAAAGAATCAAACTGCTATTTCTTCACTCCATGGAGTCAATAGATAAACTAAAAGCACATAGGGCCTTCTAAACTCAATCGTATAATATTTTCTCAACTTTTTTATTTTATTTTACATTTTGGAAAAGTGGGTGTTTGTTTTACAAATACTGTATCCTAGGATTAAACTGAGGATACTGAAAATCCTCATATCAAACATCACTTACACCTTGTTTCACATGCATAACTATGGAAGAGACCATGTGTGGCCTATATTTTTTATTTTTCCCATGTAGAACTGTTGTAGTGGATGTGAACCCTGGTTAGTTTTCAAAATAGATGTAAAGCCTTATACAAGATGTGTATCAAGTTTATTGATCATATAAACTACTTGGTGGAAGGTGATCACAAAGTTGAGAGGATTAAGTCTCCGCATGACACTGAACATCATTTTTTAACTTTCATGTGTTCTATCTTCATTATAATCTGTTTTTCTATATTCCATAGCTCGGTATTTTTAAAACTGGAAATTTTTTTACAATTACTTTGATAGTTAGTTCCGGTAAGCGTGTGTCTATGTTTAATTCTGTAAACATGATTCAAAAGTTGAAGAGGTATTTTACACTTATGTAATTGAAGACTAACCACCCTTTGAGAAAATAATTTACCAACTAAATATTTATATCTCTACATCCTTAATTAAATTGGATATTTCAGAATTGGGGGATATTTATCCTAATGTTTTCAACAGAAATTTTAAGTTGGAAATCAATTCACCCCCACTTGATATTAAACTCTGACCAACACTATGAAAAACTAAAATTTCTCCAATCCAAGGAGACAATATGAGGAGAACATCACTCCCTTCCATAAATTAAAATATATGTTAGAAAACCATATTAATAGATTATAATAAAGATCATTTTAAATAATATTCCCTCTAAATGGATCACTTTTCATGAAATTGATCATTAAACTGGGTAGCTCTTTCTAAATGTAGGTGTTTGAGGATATTCATTTATAAGTAAAGTGGGTTATAGATAACCCTAATATAAATTTCTTCCAATATTTGGTGTTGATTTATTTAACAGTAATCTAGGAAACCTTAATAGGATTATGGTACCATGTAAATTTTTCTTACATATATTTGATATATTAGGATTGAGATTTATCTTCTCCACTATCAATGAATCAAGTCTGATATGATTTACATGACGATATAACGAAATATATAAGTAATTTAATAAATGCTAAAGCGGCCCAAATATCAGTAAAATATTGAACTTGTACCACTATTGGATATGATATAAACTAAATGGTTTAATTATTTTACTAAAACATATTTAATAAAAAAATTAATAAAAAAATTAAAATCATTCTACTAATACGATAATAAATTATTTTGAAGATATAATTGTATCATCCTCATCAAAAATGAAATTCACATTAATACTCTAGGAGGGGAATTCTAATGGATGTAATTTCTAAGATAGATAAATATTATTTAGAATAACTCATAATAAAAAAAGAAGTTAAATGAGTTAGATATAACTATTCTTGGACGTCAAAAATTTTAGGAGTTTAAAGAATTCATTTAGATTCTTAGTAGAAGATTAATAAATACCTATTATATATATTCACTCTTATCATTGTATCTCATAATCCCCAAAATGAATATAAAAATGATAATTTGGATACATTCATGATAATAGCTAAACTAAATTGGATATATTATGAAAAATCTAAACATGAGAGGTATATGGGTTCCATGGATATATTGTGATAGAAAATATTCAGGGGATATTTATTTTTCAATAATGAACTCAATATGAATGGGTAATTATAAAACATATAGGGTAGGGCCAGAATTATGACTTGGTCGAACTATGGACATCATTTTTTAATATATACCAAAAAGGCTTAGATAATATATTATATATCACAACATGAATGTGTTTTGTAAAAGTTAATCCTTTATAATCGTTATGTTAAAGATAGTTTAACCAGATATTGTTGGTTTCATCTTGTCTTATTTATTGGATGTTTAATAGAATAAATGTGCAAAACAAAAGAATAAAATAACATTTGAGAAGTCCAATAATAGGTCTTTTAATTTTGAGTAAAAGCATTTAAAACCTGGGGATAGATTTAATAAAGAAGTTTATAGCTTCCATTATAAAAAGTTGGGTCAGTTGAGGAGGAATTTCATTGAATACTTAATATTTTTGAACAAAACATGGAGAGTTCTATTTTTTGTACATTGTTATAAAAATAAATTCATTGATTCTGAATGAAATATGTTTTGAAAAATATGTTTTATAAGTGATGTAAATATATATGACAACAAAATTGATAAATATTTGATAGATATAGCATATATTTTTAATTTAATTAAAGGATAAAGGTGTCAAAATAAAAATTGTTTGGATGTAGTGGATCACTTTATGGCTATTCTGTATCATGAATAAAAAAATAATCATCAAATTACTTTCTATAACAGGAAAAGTAATATTTTTTAAAAAAAATTATTTTATGATTAATTGATAAACATTGGTTTCATAATAATAGAAATATTTCATCTAGATCTACAACAAAAATTCAATAGGAGGAAAATTATATTATGTTATTTCTGGTATAACATTTTTTTATTAAGGATAATTGTTAAAATATTAAGAATCATGAATCTACCACCCATCGTAGAAATTTTTTAATAAATAGGTACATATATTAAAAATTATATTCCAAACACATGGAGTTAGATATGAGTTATGGTTGGTAATGTTTTATTTTTAAAAATTTCACATTAAATAAAATTAGTGTTGCTTTCTTAAAATAAATGATTTTACATATCTGAGAATAATATTCCTAAGAAAATATATATTCTAAGTGGTTGTTAGAGTATGTTTGTAGTTTTGGAAATAAAAATGTTTTAGATAAAATATCTCATTAGTCATAATATTAATTGAATGTCATTTTATATGTTAAAAGACTTCAAGGTCTATTGGTAAAGAAATAATTATTAGATTTTTATTTTTTACAGTGATTATGTCAAATTGAAATGTTTCTTGAATATTTCAAAAAAGGTTGATGATAAATATTAAATGAGTTCTAAGTAGACATTAAATGAAATTAACATCCTCACATTGGTTTTTGTGAAGTCAATATGTTTTAATAATTGATAAAATAGTTGATATAGTGAAAAAAACATCAAAAACATAACTATTACTTCATAATAGTAAAATATACATTATATATCATAATTGTCCATGCTAAAATTTTGTATTTTTAGTGCCTTTGTAAAAATGGTAACAAACATAGGTGGCTCATAATTTTTCAACTTTATCAACCACATAGTTCCTCATAACATGAACCCTTCATATACATATCATAAATAGTACTATTCTTCACAAAATGTGTAAAGAAAACATCAGAATGGGTAATAAGGGGTTTTGAGAAAGGGTAGAAGAGGGATATATATAAACTTAACATTGTAATAAGGGTGTGAGAACTTGAGAATCAAATTTGAAAACCATTACCTTTATATCATATATCATATTCTTAAGGAATTGAATAAATAATTTTCTTTAATAAGTCATGACTCATTAGGTAATAAATGAGAATAATCCATGAGAGAATTACACTGGCCTATGACATGGTATTATTCCATACATAGAAGCCCATACAATTATTACCATAAAACACAATATTCATTTCAAATACTATAATAGTTAATTGAATTTACATTCAATGACATATTAGTAAACAATGATCACTCCTAATACTATCATTGTGGATTGGGATCACTCCCAAAACAATTGTAAAGGTCAAGATTCCCTAACATGTCTACTATAGTTGAAAAGTTACTTAACTAAACTGGGTGTATTCAACATTTTATTTCTATTTATCTCATCAGATCTCAATATTTACATAATGAATTAGAGGGAGATATTAGTTCCACCTATGACACAATTAAAATCATTCTTATGTGTTCCAAAATATCATAAATATTACACCATATTAGAAACCGTGAAAAGAATTGGTATTTAGAAAACATTCATCATATCAGAACCGTTGAAAATAAATATGATCAATAAACATTTCATCATAGCAAAAACAGTGGAAAAGAAATAGGTTTCATAAAAATATTTTCATTATAAATATAAACTATTATGGTAAAAAATAATAATGGTATACTTGGATCATATCCACAGTAAAGCATAAGTTACATCAAAGAATGTAATATTAGATGGCAAATGGTTCCTAGAGATCACATAGTATATTTATTCATAAAAATTTCATTTAAACATTGAATTTTTTTTCAAACATACAACATTGTGAAAATATTTTTTTTAATAATAACCTTGGAAACCTATAAAAAATCTTTAAATATCTGTCAAAATATTTTTTTAATAAAAAAAACGTTTCACTTTGAAAATTATATTTTTAAAAAAATTGTTCAGAAAACATTTTGAAATTGTTTTTATTTGAAAATGAACTTTTTAAATAATAATTGAGTCTATAAAAAATTGATAGTTCATTGATAGATTAAATTTTTTTCATTCCTTACATGTTGAAAAAAATATTTCTTTCATATTTTTGGAAAAATAAAAATTATCGTGGTATGGAAAATTACATGTATATACAATTTAAAAAAAATTTTAAAAATTAAAAAATAGTTACACATTTCATTAAAAATTTATTTAGGTAAATTTAAATTTTTTTTGAATCCATTTGAAAAAAACATTAACATGGATGAAAAAGTGTTTTTGACTAAAGATAAAAATTTTAAAATGTAATGTTGGAATACTGAGTACATAAAGTTATAAAAATGAAGGGGAAACATGTATTGTTTATAAATAGACCTGGTATAAATATTTTAATTAATTTTCGGATAAATATATCATAATATTTCGTTATAAAAATCATAATAATAAACAATCTCAATAAACAATTAGATTATAACATGAAACCCTTTACCACTTCTATAACTTTTCAATCGTAAGATGCATGAAATATGGAACTAAATATGGATATATAAATATATATCCCAAAATAATCCTATATAGAATCATAAAAAACAATCTTTTGATGTATAGGATCGGCAAAACATAAAAAACTGATGAATATGAAATATGTCACCTAGAAATTAAAGAGAGACTAGAAACCACATACATGCATTGGGAAATTTTTAATCATAAATTCCTTGAACTATTAAATTTAATTGTAACATTAAATATTATGAGAATAAAGAAATTCATTATATGACATGTCAAATGGGATTAATATACACCTCATAGAAGAAGATATGTTTGTTACATAATATATATACCAAATAAGACAATTTTAGACAAAATACATTACTATAAGTTTGTACATATGACGAAGCGGGAATTTGTCGCAGATCCCCGATCAAAATATTGTTTACCTAAGAATGCAATATAGTGCACTCCCAGGGTCGGTCTCAAGGAGGCATCTTACAGAACACCAAAATTCTAATGTCACTGTTTATTTTCTAACTAAAATATAATATAAAGATGAGTCTGAAATATTCATAAGATACGAATATATATATATCTGTAATGCAACCAATATGATGTTAAAAATAAGAAAGAATACATTTGTTCTTGGAGGATCATAATGGTTAATATCATTGTCTAAAATATTCTCAATATAAATTCAATGTAGTGATAAAAATATATCACACTACACCGTCTTATTCAAAATGTTATTACCCAAACACTGAGATCTCTGCATGTGGGGAAATACTCTTCCTAATGTCGGCTAGGATATCTCTTTGCCGACCATCGCTACCCATTCCATACTCCATCGTATGCTTGCCTTATATAGTAACGGGAAAGATAATGGTTGAATGAGAAGAAGAATGTGGTGATAGAGAAAATGGGGAAATCACACATCATAATCAATTTAACCACCACCAAATTTCTCGGAATTAAATAAAGAGATTTAAAGTGTAGCACAATTAAACTCAAACAACCACCATTCTACCTCTAAAACAAACTTCAAGGGTAGTTCCCCATTTTCATGGAGTTTGAAGAGAATACGGTGGGAGAAACACATAAAAGTAAAAATGGAAGAATGAGGTATGAAGTAGAAGAATAAACTAATGTATATTAAAAATACAAATAACAATTACATAAATAATGATCCACCTTAGCCCCCCTGGAATGGCTATATCATAAACTGGGAGAAGAAACACATATTTATAGGGAGAAGGGGTGACAAATTCACACACAAAACTTTTAATCTGACGGTTTCTGCATATATATTCCCTTCAATGATCGAATCTATAATATATGTCTTCATAAATGTTGTTCCATAATGTCCCCACCATTTTCTGCCCAAATTTCAGCTTCATTGGATGCATCTCGAAAGAGTTATAAATTTAATATTGGCGGTTTCTTTTTTTAGAGGTACCATCCATGTAGCTTCCATCAACTTTATGTCATTAAATGTACCTCAAAATGGATTCAAAACACCATTTAATTTATTGTATAAATGCTCCCTTGAGTCCTTGTACATCTCCAAGTGGAATCATCTAATTTGGAGTTGTGTAGACCGAATTTGGATTCTCTTATGGAAGTGGGGTCCATTTTGTCTGCCTGGAAAACTCTTCAACATCATTGAATTTTTACGGCCACTAGATAATCAATTCATCCCCTAGTCCAGAATACAAAAATGAAGGAAATTAAATACAGATTCTAAAAAAATAAATCATAAATTCTGGACATATATTTAATGCTAAATGACAAAAATACCCCTCTGATAACAATCTGTTAAAATTACAGAATTAGTCCATTTTTGCATTTAGGCTCAAAATAACACTAAAACCTAAAAATGAGATCATTAACCATACAATAACACAATGGTGGGATTATAAACAATGATTTAAAGTATAAAATATATGAAAACGTGACCTTCATCACTCCCCCACATTTAAACATTGCACTCCTGGGCAATCATCTTACATCAAAATCAAATTCCACACAATAATCAAAAATGATAAAATATCAATGATCTTTTCAAAAATAGAAATCCATCACGTATCATATATGAAAAAAAATCATCTACCATTTTCATTTAAAAAATTAAAAAATTTTCAACCTCATAAATCAATCCATGGCCCAATCACAACCTACCTCACACTGAATTTTACGTCACTCTTCACTCAAGAGAAATTGAATCTAGAGTTATGCTCATACATGAAAATAGCATGTATCACCCTTTGTTTGTGAAAATTTTGATTTCTCCACTGTGTGAAACATGAAAATGTATATAATCATGAGGGATTTAATTAATGGATCAAATGATTTTGTGGCTTAGGATTTGTGGGAAAATTATTGAAAAATGTTTCTGGCAAGAAAGATGAGGTTAGACTTTTAAGTACAATGCATGATTAAATCTAGGGAAAACACTGAAAAATCCTCTCTCAATCCAACTTGAAAATAATGCCAACCCCTTTCATGACATGTTACATGAGCCAAGAAGTGATTATAATGAATGATATCATCTATGTTCCCTTTTTTTCCAATCTCCAGAAAGGCACATCTTTATTTTATTTTTCTTTTTTTATGGAGGATGAGCTGAAAATTGAATACAATTAATGAATTACAATTCATGCCCTTGATTTTGAAAGGTACATGAGACATTAAAGAATGTACAATGAGGAATTCAAGCTCATCTCCATTTTTTTTGATGGAGAAATAGATGAAACAAATAAAGCACAATAAAATGATGACACATGTCCAATTATCATATTATCCACTGCCCAAAGTATTGACACACACCCCAAACCACGCATAAATGATACACATCCCAAGGAACTCACAATAAAGGCCCTTCCCCCACACTCAAACATGAAATAACCATGCAAAAATACTAAAAGTGTGTGTATGTAATGAAAAATTGTCTTGTAATGTGGCTTAAACATATAAGGAAATTCATGGCATCTAAGGGATTTTGAAGGATAAATGATAAGGTTGGTCTCAAGATAAAATTTGGCTAGACAACGAGATGCATCAATCATTTTAAATACATTCCATGAAATCAAAAGCTTCAAAAGAGAATTATTCACAAATTCTGGTTCTCACACAAAATTCATGTTTCCCTCAAGAAAGTGTGGGTATTATGAAGAATATGAAAAATTTATTTAGAATACCGCACAGGATTAGAAAAATATTTTGAGTCAGTGTTTCATGATCATTGATTTCAAAAATCAGCCAAACTCATAAAAATTATTTATAATCCAATTCATGAAAAATTTTTTCACATCAACAATAATTTAAAATCCATTATATAAAAAATCATTTCAACTCTTTCAAAATAAATTGATCTGTGAAAAGTGATATGAATATTCATTCAGGCTAAAAAATCCTAAAAATATAATAAAAAAAATGAAAAGCACACAAGAAGAACTAAGTAGTTTGACACTCCCCCACACTTAAATTTAACTACCCCTTATTTAAACTCAACAAAATATAAATATAAAGGTAGAAAATCAAATGGAATGAAATATACAACCTGATATTATTTTAGAGGTGGATTCCTTGAGTTAAGCTCCTAGAAGCATCCACATTAAAACTAAAAGAATGTAATGAAAATACATAAGAAAAAGAAATAAAAACAATGTGAAAATGAAAAAAAGAGATAATGATTGGTTTAGACCCCCTAGAGGGTGCTAGGTTTTTACTGCCCCTAGTCAGGCAGTTTCAGTAGATTATCCCCAATCAGAAGGTGGATGTGGTTTCATTGAGATGAACCACCACATGTGAGTTTTCCCATTATCCATGAGTAGAAATTGGAAGTATAGAACCCCAAATAAGATAAGAATGTTCCCAACCCCCAAGAAATAATAAAGAAGAAATTTGATGTTCAGAGTGGGAAGGAATAAAAGATAAGGGTTCTCCCTGTTAACATCAGGGGTTTCATTCTCCATGTAATATGAATGTTGATGTAGAAGATGTAGTCGCACCACCACCAGCTTCTCGGGATCTTCTTCCTTGAATACCAGCACTATGGTGGTCTCATCATAAACATCCAAGGCTAGATCCATTTGTGATGTATCCAAAACTTCAGGAATAGATAAGTTAGAAAACAAATTTGTTTGAATAAAATTAAAACTTGACTAATCAATAAAGAAATCATCCCTTTCAAGTAAGTCATCTTGGAAATTGATTTCTTCTGACAAGACCATTGGTAACTCCATCTCAGCAGGTGCATATTCTTCTTTATCTTCCAAATAAAGAGATAGGTCAAAAGGTAATGATTGTTCAATATCAAGAATGGGAAGATCATGTTTTAGGATATCTTCAACAAAGTGATTCCAAGATTCTTTCAAAAAAGGTTAATCTCCCATAAGTGCATTAGGTGGAATGTGTACATCAGGGACCTTCTCGAGAAATGGTTGAGTATGAAATGATATTTTTAGCTCCATTTGTACATCTTTATCACACTCATTAGGTACTTTACCATAAAAAATTATTGGTGAAATCAATTCCACCACTCGTTCTGGTTCAGGTTCTGGCTCAGGTTCAGATTACTCTTGGGCTGTGCGTACATATTTAGAAATCCATTCAATTGGATCTCCAATTTTTGAAAATTATCAATAATCCTATGAAATTGAGCATCAATTTCATTGCCAACATTTTCTGGCACCTGATATTGGTCAGTCCATGCTGAATAATCACCATTGAAATACATCAGGAACAAAAAGTTTTTTTTTAGTTTTTGAAATTTTTGATTTTTTTTATGAATAATTGTGTTTGCAAGTGGTGAGCCTCCCCAAAAATGGTACCAATATGAAGAAGTGTGAATTTGTCACAGATCCCCGAACAAAATATTATTTACCTAATAATGCAATATAATGCACTCCAAGGGCCGGTCTCAAGGAGTCAACTTACACAACACCAAAATTCTATTGTCACTATTTATTTTCTAACTAATATATAATATAAATATGAGTTTGAAATATGCATAAAATATGAATATATATATATATATATATAATGCAAACAATATGATGTTTAAAAGAAGAAAGAAGAAATTTGTTCTTGGAGGATCATACTGGTTGTAACATTGTTTAAAATATTCTCAATATCAATTCAATGTAGTGATCAAAATATGTCACACTACACCCTCTTATTCGAAATGTTATTTCCCCAACACCGATATCTCTGCATGTGGTGAAACACTATTTCTAAAGTTGGTTAGGAGATCTCTTTTCCGACCATCACTACCCAATCCATACTCCATCGTATGCATGACTTATATAGTGAAGGGAAGGCTAAATGATGAGTGAGAAGCAGAACATGGTGGTTGAGAAAATGGGGAAATCGCACATCATAATCAATTTAACCACCACCAAAATTCATTGAATTAAATAAAGAGATTTAAATTGAGGTAAAATGAAACTCAAACAACCACCATTATTACCATCAAACAAACATCAATGTTAGTTTCCCATTTTCATGGAGTTAGAAGAGAATATAGTGGGAGAAACACATAAAAGAAAAAATGGAAGAATAATGTATGAAGAAGAAGAATAAACTAATGTATATTAAAATTATGAATAAAAATTACATAAATAAATCTCCACCTTAGCCCCCTGGAATGGCTATATCATAAACTGGGAGAAGGGACACATATTTATAGGGAGAAGGGGTGAGAAATTCACACACAAAACATTTAATCTGAAGGTTTCTGTGTAGATATGCCCTTTAATGACCAAATCTGTAATATTTTTCTTCATAAATGTTTTTCCATAATGTCTCCACCGTTTTCTCCCAATAAATCACCATAATAGCACCCGCCTAGAAGGAGTTATGAATTTAATATTGGTGGTTTTATTTTTTAGAGGTATCTTCCAGGAAGCTTCCTTCAAATGTATTTCATTCAATGTCCCTCATAATGGATTCCAAACACCATGATATTTATGTATAAATTCTCCATTGAGTCTGCATACATCTCCAAGTGGAATCATCTAATTTGTAGTTTTGTAGACCAAATTGGGTTTCCGTTATGGAAGTGGGGTCCGTTCTGTCCGCCTGGAAAACTCTTCACCTTCATTGAATTTTTACGGCCACTAGATGATCAATTCAGCCTCTGGTTCAGAAGACAAAATTAAAGGAAATTAAATAAATATTCTATAAAATTTTTAATCATAAAATTTGGACATATATTTAATTATAAATGTCCAAAATACCCCTGTGATAGCAATCTGTTAAAATTGCAGAATTAGTCCATTTTTGCTTTTTGGCTCCAAATTACACTAAAACATAAAAATGTGAGAATTACTCATACAATAACACCATGGTGGGATTATAAACAATTATTTAAAGTATAATATATATGAAAATGTGAGCTTCATCAACATCCATTATACACATTTGAACATATTATATAGTAAATATATGTTTATTATAAATCTATTACATAACCATGCTCATATATATCATACCATAAATTATTTTCTTATGATATTTTATTAACCATTTATTAAAAATTTAATTTTATTATAATGTTTGGGGTAATAAATACATTGTTTTTCATATGTGTTTTGGATTTTTATTTACATGCCCTTTTACATTTATCATTATTAAATCATATCCAGAATGTTAATAATGATACAGATAACATATATAATCACATTATTTTTATTAATACTGATCCATTGTGGTCAGTGAAAGAAAACCAATTACACTATTCCTTGAGATAGTAGGTCATACATATACATGAACATTGTTTCAATTTTATTTAATAATGTTAAATAAAATTTTAAATAATATAAAACCTTAACGATTTTTTTATTATATATCAAATATTTTCATAAACATTTTCCTCATTAGAATCCATGTAACATGTATGTGAACACAATATCAAATATATTAGGGAGGCAGTAGTCTGTCGTAGACAAGAGCGATGTAATTGTATCCACAAAGAATATAAAGTACGATTTAAAATGTTATATAATTATTCTATAGTCATAATAATATCTTATATATCATATATATATATATATATTTAATAAATCATTACACCTATATATGTTAAATAGTGAGGGAAAATTAATTACATTGGTTTACAAGGTGGTAGTCCACCGTACACATGATCGACAATAAGTACCTATACATAAAACATTAGATAATCCTAAATTAAATTAATAATTCACATTGAGGATCCTTTTATTTTTAGAGTTTTAGATATTTAGGCAATAATCATTATATTACATCTCAAAAATTACAAAGTAGACACTTCTACTCAGTTTCCAGTTTTTTCTAAAAAAAAACTCTTGAAATTTTTTTTTATGTCTTGTTCCAGGGTTTAGACCACATTACTTTTCAATGATCCCATCCTTGACCCTATTCATCTTTAAGTCCTATGAAAAATGTATCAAAACATGGGATTAGTGTAAAAAGAAAATTAAGGGTTATACAATAACGATGGAAAACATTAGTCTATTAAAACATAATCTCTTTAACATAACTCATGAAATAATAAGATTTATGAATAAAACATAGAATGCATAAATCTTAATTGTAACTTCTAGAATCCATATAATAGTTACATTATATCTTTCACAACAATATAGGGAGTTACATTTGGAATACCCATCACAATATATTCCCTAAATATCTTAGGAGAAAAATTCATGTTTACCTCTGTCATGTTACCCAATGAATTAGAGAGCTATCTCGGGATCACCCACCCTTGATTTATCAAGAAAAAACCAGTATAAATAAACAATTCCTAGGAACCATAAAATATTCATAACCAATGAAACAAACATAAAGGAAAAGTAATTTTTCTATAATTCGATCATAATATATCATTTAAATATATTAACATTACCAATTCATTATCAAAACCATTTTCGACACAAAAATACAAAAAAGAGTATATGGAATTAATCATAATTTTAAAAAATTTATGACTTATTAAGGAAGAAAAATATCAAAGAACACTCATGTCTACAGAAAGGTCATTTTTACCGCGTATGTTAAAAAGAATCATTTCCTTTTTGTCATTTAGTAAAATGTTTCATAGTAAAATATTCCCTTTGAATCAAATGAAAAGTAAAAGGTGGTTATACAACATATAAATTTTTTTTTTGTAAATAAAAATATTCCTCAATGAAAGGATTGCGTATAAATAAAAGTATGCCTTAACTAAAGGAAATTAAGACGAGGTCCCTTACCTCATGTCTCACTAGACAAGTTCATTCTTTAAATCTTCTGAATAATAAACTAAAGTTAATTTCTACTTGCATCAGAACCTTTTTCAATTTATTATTCATTTTAAATCACTAATTAGTACGTTATGGAAATTACATAACCATTTATGTTAGTAACAGACATTGTTTCAATAATTGGTACTTATAATTATTAGTTGTCCATGTGGTCCAAAGTCCATTATATAAAGAATTATATTAATGATTAAAAAATAATATAAATAATATATATCTAGTATATATGTATCTATAAATGTCCATATCATTTTGATATATGAAAATTAGATGCACAGTTCATTAACACCATCCTTTATACGTTCCATATATGGTATGAATGAGTAATATCACTTTGAGGGGGAGATAGTCAAAACATCCTCAAATGAAATTATCGTATATATACAACATCAAAAGCATAAAAGTATATTATAAAAGGGAATTAAATAATATTAGAGATAAAATAAATAAAATAAATATCATGTATAATTACAGTTCCATTATAATGGCCACTATGAGAGGAGGTATGAGATAATTGAATAATCATTGTTTCGTGAGGTAGTAGTTCGTCGTCCACATAAATAGAATTTTCGTATCCATTAGATGAAGGTGTGTGCATGTTTAGTTCTAATACTTATAATAATAACAACCTAGTATATTTAATATACTAGTTTTTTTATCAATGAATGGAATAAAAAGAGTTTAGGGTGTTGTATAAGTAAAATAAAAGAAAATAACTTAAAAGAAGACATTACCTTTAAATCGAGTAACTCCATTTGCTTTGAACCAAATGGATTTCTTAAAGTTTCTTCCTTCTAATTCAATGCTACTAGGTGGAAGATAGGTATGTTATGATCATATTTGGGTAGAGTTTGGATGAGCCATGGGGCTTGCGAGGTGTAATTAAGGGGTCAAATGTTACGGAGTTTTATAAGGGGGAGGAAGGGCACTTTAGAAATGTTTGAAAATATTATTTTATTATTAACTAAATTTCAGTTTCAAAACGTATAAACATATTAAATTCAATGATAAGATGACTATTATTGTCAATAATCTCAACCAATAGGTTTTAGACAAGTTCTGTCTTCATATTTAACCTTATCATTTATCTTTAAACTTTAGTGTACTAATTTGTCTCTTACTATGTCTTCTTATTTATTCAATCTATAAGGTTAATTTAGTTATTATAAAATGCCAATAAATCTAGAAGTGTTTCATTAATGAAATTTTCAACCCTATATAATTCATTTAAATGAATCTTATATTTTTATGATTATTATATAATTTAATAAATTAATATTTGTATTAAAAACTCATTTATGTCAATTTAAATACAATTCATATAATGACTTTTAAAAAAATCCAAAACGTCTTGAATATTTCACAAAACATTCATTAATTAAAATATAACAAGTCATCCTTGTCTATAAAATTAGTGTTTGTCATAAAAAGTTTCAAAATAAATTTATTTTAATATTTATAATCTCATTTATTTAAAAAATTTATTAATGAGGTAATCATTACATCATTATTGTGTCATAAATAAATTTATTTTTTTATGTCTCAAAATTATAAATAAAATACCATGATGTAGTAAATATTTTTAGCTTTCTAATTAATATTTATAGTCAAATATATCATATATATAACCTCACATGAAAATTGTTTTATAAAAACAATACGTGTTTATGATATTTTTATTTTTACTTTAAATAAAAAGTTATTAATGTAATTATCTTACCAAAGTGGCTTTCAAATGACAAAAGTTTAATCCAAATATTTTATTGGTCGACCATGACTCATCCAATAAGGTTAGGACAAGTTCTAAGGTAATTTTATAAACTCATAATATTATTTTTACCTTGAATTACCCTTTATACCTTTAACCGCGGTAAATAAAAATCAAACATTACTATTCAACAAAAACTATTTTCATCCCATTGAAACATATATTATGTTCTAATAACAACCATTTATGTTGGATTTTTGATATTAAATTCAAAAATGTAGTAAAATCTCATTTAAATGAAAAATATCGGTTTTAAACTACTAAGCATTATTTTTAACTATTCATCAAAAATTGAAGGTTTTCATAAAAATAAAAATAAAAACACTTGAATATAATTTTGATATTATGAATTATAAAATGATTTATATTTTTTAAAATTAAAAACATAGTACTTTCATTAATTAATTTAAAATTAATTTCCATTGTCAAAACTAGAAAGCGTGTTATTAAGAAATAATAACAATCAAAACATTGACAATTGCTCATGTCCAATTTCAAGGTGAAATTACATCCAATGGACAACATTGGATTAAATGGAAAATATATAATCCAATTACACTCTAAAAGAAATAAAAATAATATATTATATATATAAATATATTAAATTAAAAATTAGTTTTGAATTAAAAATGAAGTATTTTTCATTATTCATAAAAAATAAACATTATTAGAAAATTATAAAAATCTCATCTAAAGTAAATTTTGATATCCTGAGTCTAATAAAGAATTTTTTTTTTCAAATAGAACATATAAAATAGAAATAAAATATTCAAAAATGGTTTGCCAACAAAATCTGGTAAATTGACATTTTAATGGATATTATAATGTTTATTATTAAAATTGGATTCATTCTCATTTTATACCTTTAACTTTTATTGGATAAATTTTAAAAAAACTTAACTGACATGTATAATCATACTGTGGTTAGTTTTGTTCATCCATGCCAATAAAATGGCTAGGCGTTAACTACCATTTAAAATAATATTGTACTATTGTTTTTCATTATGATTCAGCCTTTTGTGCAACATGAGATTTCAGAGAAAAACATTGTTGTGTGTTGGTTATTCCATTGAACATAGAATCCCATTTAAAGTAATTTTAATATTTAATTCACAAATATTATTAAATATGAAAATGACTTACTCTTTATTTACCATGGATGTTACATCCACCCCCCCCTTTTAGAAATTTTGTCATCACAATTTTATTCACTTATCAAATAAATTGTGGTATTTATCTCTCATAGAATTTTTAGATTCTCACATTGACTCTTTAAAGAAATGGGTTTTACACAAACCCTTTACCTGATTAATTACCTTATTCAAAAAAAATTCTCTCTATGGTCAAGAATATTCACTACCTGTTCCTCATAACAGATATTTTCTTCCATCTGAACTACCTCGGGACTCACAACATGAGATGGATCTGACCTATAATTTCTCAACATTGAAACATGAACAACATTGAGTACATGGGATAAAAAAGGAGTTAAAAACACTCTGTCGAAAATTGATCCAACTTTCTCTAGGATTTCATACAGCCCAATTAACCTCAAACTCAACTTTCCCCTATTACAAAAACACATGACAATTTTCAATGGAGATGCTTTGAGAATGGCAGGATAACCTGCCTCAAAAGAAAGATCCTTCCTCAAGTAATCCACATAACATTCAGGTGTGATTTGAGTTGTTATCAGGTTATTCTAAATCAACTGAAATTTCTCTACCATCTCTTCTACCAATTCTTGTCCCATCAGTTTCCATTCACTAACTTCATCCCAAAATATGTAGTTCAATGTCTAATTCCATTCTATGCCTCAAATGGTTCCATATGTACACTAGAATGAAAAATGATCTTATAAATAATTCATCCAATGAATGATGTTGGTCCCTACTTCCCTGGTAATCCATTGAGAAAGCACATAACATATCTTCCAATATCTAAATTTTTAGTTTGGACTGCCTATCTGATTGAGGATGAAAAGTAGTACTAAAATTTATTTCAGTACCCAATTAATTTTAAAGGCCTTTTACAATGTTATAAGTAAACCTAGGATCACAATCATATAAAATGGAGATATGAACTCCATGCAATCATACTATTCCTTTATCATAAAACAGAGAAAGACAATCTAGAGAATAAGTATCTCAAAATAGTAAGGAAATTAGTAGATTTAGTCAATCGGTCAATAATAACCCATATTTCATTATTACATCGAGATGTGTTTGTTAATCCCAAAACAAAGTCCATGGATATATTTTCTCATTTTCACTCTAGCATCAGTAAAGGCTGATGCATCCCTTTTTGTATCATCTACTCTTTTTAACCTATTGACAAGTCAAACACTTCATTGTAAAATTAGCAATATCTTATTTCGTTGAATCAAACTAGAAATACTCTTGAAGATCTCTGTTCATCTTAGTACTGGCAGGATGAGCTGAAAATAGAGAACTAAGAGCTTCCCATAATAACTCTTTCTTCAACTGTGAATCACAAGGCACACATAAACTCTTCCAAATCTCAAAACACAATTATTATCAATGTTATTATCAGACAATATACCCATCTAAACCTAATATACCTTTTTTCCAACTCACTATCTTCCTTCTGTGCTTTCTTAAGTCTGTCTGATAGACATAATTTCACTGACACCTAAATCAGAACAATTGAATTTCCTACACAAACAACTTCTATAAAAAAGTTTAAAAAATCATTAATCAAATGATCTTGTTCCAAACATAACATGGTTAATATATCATGCATTTTCTAACTCAAAGCATCAACCACTTTATTTGTTGTTCCAAGATGGTAATGAATCGTGCCATCATTATAGCGAACCATACATTACATACATTGTTAATACATCAAAATTTAACTACACTTATTACAAAATATAACAAATCCATGAAAGGACCATATAGGTATAGCGTCTTTCAAAACTGGGAAACATAAAAAACTGGTTCATAAAGAATCTACATTATCTCCCATTTATTTCATCATATCTAGAGTCCCTTTTTTGCATATCTTACATAATAACCTTCTTCCTGAACTCGGGAAGGAAAATATACAAAAGGGTGAGCTCAAATGCACAGAAAGGGTAAAGAAAAGAAATATCAATCACATCATATTCATAAGAACATAACATTTTGGAAATCTTAACCTACAAAAGAGATCATAATTTCATAACATGGGATAAATCATAGTAGTGAAATGAAATCCCATTAATAATAACATAAAACATGAAGCTTTTTTTCATACACAAATAATCATAGAAAATCATTTTTTAGTAGTCACGACTCATTGCCAAGACTATCTTAGTGGACAATGTCCATTTCTGAACCGAGTGCACTCCTCATTTTAGACCAGTTTCACTACACCTATTTAACCTACTATTCCAGCCATGTCTATATCATGATATATAAATATTTACCCAATGCATTGGAGGTAGATATAGGTTGCACCCATCTCATAATGATACCATTCTTATGTGTGTCACAAAATCATAAATCATACATAACTGCATAACCAATGTAATAAAAATGGGATTCTTAAACATCGTGACATCATAAAAAAATTCATATAAGACTAAGGAATTAATAAAAATAATTCCATCACAACATAATCAAATCAATGTAATAATAGTGATAGAAACAGAACCCTATATTATCTTAGATGGAAAATAATTTTGATAAAACACTTGAACTCCATTCTTGAGGAAAATATCCTTTCTACTTCAAAGACATTTTTCCATTCTTAACATGTCATACAATATTAAACTAAAATATTTTTATTTAAAATAAACATGAAAATTTTTAAAGGAAGCTTATTGAAAAGAATTTTTTAAAATCTCATTCATGCCGTATAAGTTAAAATAACATTTTTCTCGTACATTTGTCAGAAAAGTCAAAAAGTATCTCATACGAAAAATGACAAAAGATTCCATTAATATCGTTTACTAAAAACTCACCGAAGGGTAAAATTGGATTTAAACAATTGTATAAGTTTATAAATATTACATATTGAGGAAAAATTGATGTGGATGATAAATATTCCCCAGTAAATTCTGATGTATAAAAATCTCAGATAAAAAATAAGATTTGGGAGATTTTCCCTTACCTTAGGTCTGATTTTCTTCGTAAGTGTCCGAACCTCCTATATAATGATTTAAATAATTTCATTGACTTATTACAGAATCATTATTTTTTTTATTATATCATATATGGTCATATTCTTAGCTTCTTATTAATAATATTTCATTGTTACTTGTTATTCGGGTGTTTATTGCTTTTTGTTCTTATGCGTGTTTTGTAGAATAATTTCGTATTCTTCTTTTTAGGTTATAGATACCTCATTTACAGAATTTTATTAGTGTAATATATATCATATTCATTCATTAAATTAATTTATATAATTATTATGAATTTAAGATCATGTAGAACGAGTCACATCTTATCGTGGAGACGGTATTCCGTATGTACGCACGAGCGATGATATCGTTCCCATGATCGTGGAATTGTATTGTAGTGTATGTATACTATTTCAGAAACAATATCACCTTTCGATAATCATATATAGTTATTAATTACACCATTATACCCATCCAAGTAATTTGGTGGTGGAAAATAGATTACACCACGGCGTGGAGACGGTATTCCGTACGTACGCACGCACGGTGATTTCGTTTTCCATAGGGTGGATAGATAGTGAAATAGGGTTGTTTCATACTTATAATTACATATAAGTATATGAGTGATAATGATGTTATTACTTCATAATGAAACCACTAAAGAAGAAGAAGTTGAAGAAGAAATATAGTTGAAAGAATTGGAACAGATATTACCTTTTATTTGAAGCGCCCCTTTGAGACCTCTTTTTAGGGCACTAAAATTGGTATTAGATGAAAACAAGGACCTCTAGGATGTTTCTAGGGAAGTGCAGAAGATAATTTGGTAGGGGTTGGCCGATCATGAAGGCTCAAAGTTGTGTGAGGAAGAGAGAGAGGAGGTTGCCTTTTAGAAGGGAGGAGAGGGGCATCTTTGGAAAAACAAAAAATATTATTTTATTATAAAGTCAAATTCGGTTTTTAATATCTCAAAATTGATATATTTCGATGCTAAGGTGGGGATGGGTCGAAATAATCTCGTCCAATAGAATTTAGACATGTTTAGATCATTATATTAACCTTATCATTTAGTTTTAACTCTTAGTTAATAAGATTGACATTTACCATGTCACTTTGTATTTTTATATTATATAGTTAATAAACATACCATATACATCCAATAGACCACCAAAGCGGTCCATTAATGATACACCTATCATGATATAAGTATCTTGGCCGAACCTCGGATTTTTAGGAATATAAAAACAATTAATAATATAATATTTGTTTTAGAAACTATTTTATGTCAATTTTGACACTATTTGGTAATTGATTTTTGTGAAAATCATAACAGAATGATTAGTTCGAAAAAAGTTAATAAAATCAACACTAACAAGATATATTAAAATAGAGAATTATTGGAATTCATAAAAAGTCTCAAATTACATTTATTTGGGTATTTATAACATCAATTATGTCAATATTTCATTAATAATATAATTACTGCATCATCATTGTGTCATAAATAAATTAAATTATTTTAAGTCTAAAAATTACAAATAAAGTACCATTATGTAGGAAATCAGTTTATATTTTTAATGAATATTTATAGTCAAATATATCTTTTTTATAACCCTATATTAATAATTATTTAGTTATTAAACATTGATTTTAACTATTTTAACCCTTCTTTAAATAAATTAATAATAAATGTCCTAATCAAATCCAAGTGGGCCTAAATGATCATATTTTATTCCTAAGGTTGTTTTTGGTCGAATTACACTTATTCAATAGAATTAGGACATGTGTTAGGGTAATAATAATAAGTATTTTACCCTTAATTACCCTATATACTTTTAACCGGGGTAAAAAAGTAAAAAGTTACTATTCAGAAAATTTTATTTTCATCTCATTGAACCACATTTTAGTCCATGATATTAACTGTATCTCTCGGATTTTTGAAATTCCACTCACAGAAGAGGTAAAATTAAGTTTTATGTGAATTTGAAAATTCTCCTAAGTGGTGGGTAAAAGACGGTGAAAAGTTAAATAAAAGTTTTATATATCTAAAATTAATATAAAATGACTCCAATGAATTGCATTGAACTTATATAAGTATTATGTATCAATTTTGACCTAAGATAAATTTAAATAAAATAAATAATTATTTAAATAAAATGCCAGTTTTTAAATAGTAACCTGCTGTTTTCACTATTCATCAAAAATTGAACGTTTTCAGAAAAATACCATAATTTCACCCTAGGGTAATTTCAATATTCCAAATCCAAAAATGAAGTCCATTTTGAAAAATAAAATTTACAAAATTTTATAAAGTGGGTATTACTATTAATAAGGCTAGTTTTAATAATATTTTAATAGCATATCATTGTTTAGTGATACATGGTATTGCATACGACGCAAGCTATCAAGGAAGGTTGCGGTTGCGTGTAAAGAAAGCCAATATTGTGTAGTGTAGTGAAGGGTTCCTTTGATGATTTATAAAAACAAAATATTTCTCATAAAAGACTCAAGTGTTACATTCTACCGCCCTTAAAAGGAATTTATCCCTCGAAATTCGTCACTTTATAACAAACAGATGAGGGTACCTCTCCCTCATGAGATCCTCAAGCTCCCATGTAGCTTCTTCTAATTGGTGGTTCCTCCATAAAACATTCACCAAGAGAGTAGTATTGTTATGTAGGACATTTTCACTACGATCGAGAATCTCTTCCGGCTATTCTTCATAAGAATGATCATGTTCCAATGGTTCAACTTTTGATCTGAGTACATGTGAAGGATCAGGCCTGTACTTTCTTAGGAGAGAAACATGGAACACATCGTGAACTTGAGAGAGATTCGGTGGAAGCGTCAATCGGTATGCAACCTTCGCAATACGATCCAGTATTTCGAATGTACTGATATACCTAGGGCTCATCATTCCCTTCGTTCCAAATCTCATTACTCTCTTCCAAGGAGGTATTTGTAAGAACACTTTATCACCAACATCATCCTCTAGGTCTTTTCGTCGGTTATCAACATAACTTTTTTGTCAACTCTGAGCTTCTCTAATGTGTTGTTGAATAGATCTTACCTTTTCTATCATCTCTTTAATAAGATCAAGTCCTAATAGCATTCTTTCGCCAACTTCATCCCAGTAATTTGGAGTCATGCATTTATTTCCATATAGAGCTTCATAAGGAGCCATCTGAATACTAGAGTGAAAGATATTATTATATTAAAATTACACCAAAAGTTGGTGTTGATCCGAACAACCTTTCAAATCCATAGAGAAAGATCTCAACATATCTTCTAGAGTTTGAATTGTTCTCTCAGACTAACCATCTGTCTGAGGATGATAAGTTTTACTGAAACTCAACACTGTATCAAGAGTATGCTGAAGACTTCGCCAAAACATCGAGGTAAATCTTAGATCTCGATCAGATATAATGGAAAGTGGTACTCAATGCAATCTTACCACTTCCTTTACATATATCCTGGTAAGCTGATCCAGAGAGAAATCTTCTCTAATAGCAATGAAGTGTGCAGACTTTGTAAGATGATCAACTATGACCCAGATATCATTATTGCCTTTGGATGTTTTAGGAAGTCTAGTAACAAAGTCCATAGTGATGTTTTCACATTTCCATTCAGGAATGGGTAATGGTTGTAACATACTCTTAGACTTTTTTCTCTCAACTATAACTTGCTGACAAACCAAGCATCAAGAGACATATCTAGTAACATCTCTTTTCATGCCATCCCACCAGAAGTTCTCTTTCATGTCCCTATACATCTACGTGATTCCAAGATTAATAGAGAATTAAGAACTATGAGCCTCATCCAGTAGCTCCTTTGATAATTCTGGGATGGGAGGAACACAAACCCGATTCCTGAACTTTATTATCCTATCACAATCATGGTTGAATTCAGGAACATTTCTCACCTTCTTTTGTAACTCTACATCTTCTTTCTGTGCCTCTTTAATCTTCACATGTATAGATGGTTGAACATTCAATTGAGAAAGAAATGATTTTTCCCCTTCCATTATAATTATAAGATCCATCCTTTGTAAATCCATAAATATTGGATCTTTTGTGATCCTCAACATGGATAAACTGGCATGGTCTTGTTGACTTAATGCATCTTCCACCTTGTTTACTTTCCCAGGGTGGTAATGAATTGAGCAGTCGTAATCCTTAATCAGCTCCAACCATCTTCTTTGGCGCATATTCATCTCCTTATTTGTGAAAATATACATCAAACTTTTATGAGCAATATAAATATCACACCTTTCTCCATAAAGATAATGCCTCCAAATATTTAATGCAAATATTACCATAGTTTACTCCAAATCATGTGTTGTGTAATTTTTCTCATGGATTTTCAACTATCGTAAGGCATAAGCTATCACCATATCATTTTTCATGAGAACACACCCAATACCTTCTTGGATTCATCACTGTAGATCATAAAGAATTATCCACTACAATTCAGTGTGAGCACAGGTGCACTGGATAACCTTCTTTTCAACTCCTTGAAATTCTCTTCACATTCCTTCATCCAAACAAACTTAAATCCATTTCGAGTCAACTTGGTGAGTGGATTAGATAATCGTGAAAAATCATTCACAAAACATCCATAATATCCATCCAAACCAAGAAATCTTCAGATCTCAGTTACTTTTGTTGATCTCGACCATCTTTCGATAACCTCTGTTTTTGCTGTATCCATAGATATCCCATATTTTGAGATTATTTGACCCAAAAATGAAACTTTTTGAAGTCAAAATTCACACTTGGTAAATTTGGAATAAAGCCTCTCCTTTCTCAGGGTCTTCAATATAATTCTCAAGTGATCTTCATGTTCTTCCTTGATCTTTTAATAGATAGAAATATCTTCTATAAAGAATACCAAAAACAGATCTAGATAGTCTATAAAGACTCTATTCATCAGATCCATTAAGATTGTAGGGGAATTAGTAAGACCAAATGGCATCACTATAAATTCATAGTGTCCATACCTTGTACGAAAAGCCATCTTTGGTATGTCCCCCCTTTTTACCCTTAATTGATGATACGCTGAACGAAGATCAATCTTGGAAAAGTATTGAGCTTCGTGTAGTTGGTCAAATAAGTCATCAATGCACGGGAGAGGAAATTTGTTCTTGATAGTGATCTTGTTAAGTTCTCGATAATCAATGCATAGTCTCATTGATCCATATTTCTTCTTAACAAACAGAATAGGTGCTCCCCAAGGTGACACACTAGGGAATATGATCCCCTTATCAAGATTCTCTTGGAGTTTCTTCTTCAATTCCTGCAACTCAATTGAGGCTATTCTATAAGGTGTCTTCGAAATAGGCAAAGAACCCGGTACGAGTTCTATTGAAAACTCGACTTCATGATTTTGTGGAAGACCCAACAATTCCTCTAGAAAGACATCATCAAACTCCCATAAAATGAGAATATTCTTAATCATGACATTCTCATCAACCATTTTAGATAAATAACCTTCATTTATTGGAATCAAGACCCATAAAATGGATGAAATTTCCCCTAGAAGGTTATGTTCATCCTTGCATTGATAGACGATCATAGATTGATCTGGGATATGAAATGTGACTTCCAGTCTTTGGAAATTGATATGAGATCCATATAAAGAAATCCAATCCATGCCAATAATCACATCAAATTCCACTATATGAAGGACCACACGATTTACAGGAAGCACTTTCCCACAAACATCAATTGTAGAAGAATTATAAACTATTGATGCGACTGTTGTGCCATTAGGGGTTGTCACAGCTGACTCAACATCTAATTGTTGAGGTAATATGGTGATACCCTTAGAAACTTCTTCAGAAATAATAGAGGGGTTTGATCCAGAATCAAATAAATAATTTTCTACTTTAGAGAGGATGGTCAGTGTACCTTTCACCACTTCATTATCATACTCCACATCACTAATAGAAATTGCATGTGACTTTACTTTGTCTTTATCCTTAAGAGTTTGTTGACATCGATCATCATCAACAACCCTTGGATTAGGGCATTGATTGGAATAATTACCCATTTCCTTGCACTCGTAACATTGAAGTGTAGGAGGTGAATGTTGTGTAGCATTTTATTTGTTCACATCACTAGACATCTTCTTCCCATCATTGCGGCATTCAAATGCCTGATAACCTTCCTTTCCACATTTGAAACATTTACTTTTCCCATTAAGAAAACTCCATCCATATTTCTTTCCACACATTGAGCATAAGGTAAAAATCATATTCTTTTCAGTGTGCTCTTAAGATTTTCCTTTGAATTCCATTTTCCTTCTCTTATCAAACCCATATGACTGATGGGTTACTCCAATATCTATCTCAACATTTAGAGCACATCGAATGATTTCCTAGTAGCTACTGAATTCCATTATGGATAATGCCCTTCAAAAACTTGGTTTCAAGCAACTAAAGAATCGATCGATCTTACTCTCAGGTTGGATAATAATACCAGAATCATACCTTGCATGTCTTGTAAAATTTTCTTTGTTTGTACAAACACAGTCGTCATTTTTTTTATTTAGTTCAATAAACTCCTTCTCCATCATTTGTCGGAGAATACGAGGGAAATGCTTATTGAAAAATAAGTTCTTGAACTCGTCCCATTTCATGAATTTAATTTCATCACTTTGCCTCGTATTATTGATAAGATTCCACCATTTATCAGCTTCTCCTTCCAAGAGATAAACTGCTAAGATGGATTTATCATGTTCAGAACATTAATGAACTGAAAATATCATTTCAGTGGTACCGATCCATTGTTCAGCCACTAATGGATCAGAAGACCCGCTGAATGTAGGTGGACGCTGCCTCGAGAAGGATTCAACAGAATGTTGCTCCTTCCTTTGCTCATTTGGAAGTCCTATATGATTCATGTCTTGATAATTTTGTGTGATCATGGCTACAAGATTTTGCATTCCAGCTCCCATAATGTTTGGTAGATCAGGGCGACAATAATTTCATTTCCCGTCGCATTCTGCATTAACACGGTTCATTCGGGTTCTAGCAATTGTCTAAAACCAAGAATAATAGTGTGAGCAACAATAATTATAACAGGAAAACCACATAATCAAGAATAAAATTTCACACTTAAGGTATTATCATAGTTTGTTCATGGCCATTTATAAAACACTAAGACTGTGTTCTATGCTTAGACTTATACCTAGGGTTCTTACTAAGGCTTTCACATCCTAGTTTCCAAATGTTGACTATAATTTTCCTCTCATACCAACTATAATGACCCAAACATTACATACATTGTTATTACTTCAGAATAAAAGTACACTTATTACAACTTATAACAAAACCATGAACGGACCGTATAGGTATAGTGTCTTTAGAAACTAGGAAACATAAACAACTGGTTCATAAATCATCTACATTTTATCCCATTTATTTCATCATATCTAGAATCCCTTTTTGGAATATCTAACTTAATAACCTTCTTCCTGACCTGGGGAAAGAAAACATACAAAAGGGTGAGCTCTAATGCTAAGTAAGGGTAAAGAAAAGAAATATAAATCACATCATATTCATAAGAACATAACATTTTGGAAATCTTAACCTGCAAAAGAGATCATAATTTCATAACATGGGATAAATCATATTAGTGAAATGTAATCCCAATAAGCATAACATAAAACATTATGATTTGTGTCATACACAAATAATCATATAAAATCATTTCTTAGTAGTCATGAATCTTTTCCAAGACTATCTTAGTGGACAATGTCCATTTCTAAACCAAGTTCACTCCTCATTTTAGTCCTGTTTCACTGAACCAGTTTAATCTGTCGTGTCTATCTCATGAGATATAAATCTTTACCCAATGCATTGGAGGGAGATATAGGACCCTCCCATCTCATAATGATACCATTCTTATGGGTGCCAAAAAATCATAAATCATACATCATTTCATAACGCATGTAATAAAAATAGGATTCTTAAATATCGTGACATCCTGAAACAATTCATATAAGAAAAAGGAATTCATAGAAATAATACCATCACAACATAATAAAATCTATGTAATTATAGGGATAGAAACAGAGCCCTATATTATCTTAGATGGAAAATAATTTTTATAAAACACTTGAACTCCATTCTTGAGGAAAATATCCTTTCTACTTTAAAAAAGTTTTTCCTTTCTTAATATGTCATACAATTTTAAACTAAATTTTTTTTATTAAAAATAATCTAGAAAATTTTTAAAGGAAGCTTCTTGGAAATAATTTTTTAAATACCCATTCATGTCCTATAAGTTAAAAAAACATTCTTCTCGTACTTATGTTGGAAAAGTCAAAAAGTACCTCGTATGAAAAATGACAAAAGATTCCTTTCATATCATTTACTAAAAACTCACCGAAGAGTAAAATTGGATTTAAGAAATTGTAGAAGTATATAAATATTACATATTGAGGAAACATTGAAGTGGATAATAAATATTCTCCTGTAAATTCTGAATTATAAACAATATCGGATAGAAAATGATATTTGCGAGATTTTCCCTTACCTTAGATCTGATTTGATTCATAAGTGTCTGAACCTCCTGTATAATGATTTAAATAATGTCGTTGACTTATTCCATAATCATAAATATTTTTATGATATCATATATGGTCATATTCGTAGCTTCGTATTACTAATATTTTATTGTTACTTGTTATTCTTGTGTTTATTGCTTTTTGTTCTTATGCGTGTTTTGTTGAATAAATTCTTATTCTTCCTTTTAGGTTATAGATACCTCATTTCCAGAATGGTATTAGTGTAATATATATCATATTTATTAATTAAATTCATTTTTACAATTATTATGCAATGAAGATCATGTAGAACGAGTCGCATCACATCGTGGAGAAGATATTCCGTACGTACGCACGAGCGATGATATCGTTCCCATGATCGTGGAATTGTATTGGAGTGTATGTATACTATTTCAGAAACAATATCACTTTTCAATAATCATATATAGTAATTATTTACACCATTATACCCATATGAGTAAGGTGGTGGTGGAAAATAGATTACACCACGGCGTGGAGACGGTATTCCGTACGTATGCATGCGCGCTGATATCGTTTTCTGTAAGATGGATAGATGGTGAAATAGGGTTGTTTCATAATTATAATAAAATATCCGTATATGAGTGATACTGATGTTATTACTTAATAATGAAACAACTAAATAAGGATAAGTGGAAGAAGAAATAAATTTGAAAAAATCAGTAATGGAAATTACCTCTTCTTTGAAGCGCCTCTTTGTGACCTCCTCTTAGGGCACTAAATTTGGTCTTTGAAGAATTATAAGACCTCTAGGATGTTTCTAGGGAAGTGTATAAGAGGATTTTGTGGGGTTTGGCCGAGCATGAAGGCTCAATGTGGTGTGAGGAAGAGATAGAGGGGGTTCCCTTTTATAAGGGAGGAGAGGGGAATCTTTGGAAAAACTAAAAATATTATTTTATTATAAAGTCATATTCGGTTTTTATTATCTCCAAATTGATATATTTTGAAGCTAAGGTGGGTATGGGTCGAAATCCTCCCATAAAATAGAATTTAGACTTGTTTAGGTCATTATATTAACCTTATCATTGAGTTTTAACTCTTAGTTAATTAGATTGACATTTACCATGTCACTTTGTATTTTTATATTATATAGTTAATAAACATACCATATACATAAAAGATCCCCCAAGTGGTCCATTAATGATACAACTATAATGAAATATGTAGCTTGGAAAAACCTTTGATTTTTAGTAATATTATAACAATTAATAATATAATATTTGTTTTAAAAACTATTTTATCTCAATTTTGACACTATTTGGTAATTGATTTTTGTGAAAATAATAAATGAATGATTAGTTCGAAAAAAGTTAAATAAATCAACACTAACTTGTCATATTAAAATATAAACTTATTTTAATTAATAAAAATTCTCAAATTACATTTATTTGGGTATTTATAACATCAATTATGTCAATATTTCATTAATAATATAATTACTGCATCCTCATTGTGTCATAAATAAATTAAATTATTTTAATTATAAAAATTAAAAATAAAATTCCATTATGTAGGAAATATTTTTAGCTTCTTAATGATTATTTATAGTCGAATTTATCTTATGTATAACCTTATATTAAAAATGATTTAGTTATTAAACATTGATTTTAACTATTTAACCCTTCTTTAAATAAATTAAAATAAATGTCGTAATCTAATTCAAGTGGGCCGAAATGATCATATTTTATTCCTAAGGATGTTTTTGGTGGAATTACACATATCCAATAGAATTAGGACATGTGTTAGTGTAATAATAATAACGCTTTTACCCTTAATTACCCTGTTTAATTTTAACCGTGGTAAAAGAAGTAAAAAGTTACTATTCACAAAAAATTATTTTCATCTCGTTGATCAACATTTTAGTCCTTGATATTAAATATGTCTCTCAGATTTTAGAAATTCCACTCATAGAAGTGGTAAAATTAAGTTTAATGTGAATTTGAAAATTCTCCTAGGAGGTGGGTAAAAGACAGTGAAAAGTTCAATAAAATTTATATATATCTAAAATTATTTTAAAGGGCTCCAATTAATTGCATTGAACTTATATAGGTATTATGTATCAATTTTGACCTAAAATAAATTTAAATAAAATAAATAATTATTTAAATAAAAAGTCAGTTTTTATATAGTTACCCGATGTTTTCACTATTCATCAAAAATTGAATGTTTTCAGAAAAGTACCAAAATTTCACCCTCGGCTAATTTCAATATTCAGAATCCAAAAATGTAGTCCATTTTGAAAAATAAAATTTAAAAAATTTCAAAAAGTGGGTATTACTATTAAAAGCAGCTAGTTTTAATAATATTTTAATAGCATTTCATTGTTTAGTGATACTCGGTATTGCGTACGATGCAATCTATCGAGGAAGGTCATGATTGCATGTAAAGAAAGCCAAGATAGTTATGTGTGTAGTGAAATATTCCTTTGATGATTTATAAAAACAAAATATTTCTCATAATAGACTCAAGTGTTACATTCTACCCCCCTTAAAAGGAATTTCTCCCTCGAAATTCGTCACTTTGTAACAAACAGATGAGGATACCTCTCCATCATCATATAATAAATCTCCCTTGTAGCTTCTTCTAATTGGTGGTTCCTCTATAAAACATTCACCAAGAGAGTGGTCTTGTTCCGTATGATGTTTTCACTACAATCGAGAATCTCTTTCGATTGTTCTTCATAAGAATGATCTTGTTCCAGCGGTACAACTTTTGAGCTGAGTACATGTGAAGGATCAGGTATGCACTATCTTAGGAGAGATACATGGAACACATTGTGAACATGAGAGATATTCGGTGGAAGTAACAAATGGTAAGAAACCATCCCATTATGATCTAGTATTTCAAAAGGACCGATATACCATGGGCTCATCTTTCCCTTCTTTCCAAATCTCATTACTCTCTTCCAAGGAGATATTCGTAAGAACACTTTATCACCCACTTCAAACTCTAGGTCTTTTCTTTGGTTATTGGCATAACTTTTTTTTCGACTCAGACCTACTCTAATGTGTTGTTGAATAGATCTGACCTTTTCTAGCATCTCATCAACAGGATCAGGACCTAATTGCTTTCTTTACCCAAATTAATCCCAGCATTTTGGAGTCTTGCATTTATTTCCATACAGAGATTAATAAGGAGCCATCTGATTACTGGATTGAAAGCTACTATTATAAGAACATTTAACCAAAGGTAGGTGTTGATCCCAACCACCTTTGAAATCTATAGAGCAAGCTATCAACATATCTTCTAGAGTTTGAATTGTTCTCTCAGACTGACCGTCTGTCTGAGGTTGATAAGATGTCCTGAAACTCAAATATGTATCCAGAGTATGCTGAAGAGTTCGCAAAAACCTCGAGGTAAATCTCGGATCTCGATCGGATATAATGGAAAGTGGTACTCAATGAAATCTTACCACTTCATTTACATATATCATGGAAATTTGATCAAGAGATAAATCTTCTCTAATAGCAATGTAGTGTACAGACATTGTAAGACGATCATCTATGACATAGATAGAATTATTGCCTTTGGATGTTTTAGGAAGTTCAGTGACAATGTCCATAGTGATGTTTTCAAATTTCCATTCAGGTATGGGTATTGGTTGTAACATCCCCTTATACTTTTGTCTCTCAGCTATAACTTACTGATAAACCAAGCATCGAGAGACATATTCAGCAACATCTCTTTTCATGCCATCCCACCAGAAGTACTCTTTCAGGTCCCTATACATCTTCATGCTTCCAGGATGAATAGAGAATGAAGAACTATTAGCCTCATCCAGTAGCTCTTTCTTTAATTCTAGGATGGGATGAATACAAACCCGATTCCTGAACTTTATTATCCCATCACAATCATGGTTGAATTCAGGAACATTTCTCACCTTCTTTTTTAACTCTACATCTTCTTTCTGTGACTCTTTAATCTTCACATGTATAGATGGTTGAACATTATTTTGAGAAAGATATGATTTTTTCCCTTCCATTATAATTCCTAGATCCATCCTTTGTAAATCCATAAATATTGGATCTTTTGTGATCCTCATCATGGATAAACTGGCATGGTCCTGTCAACTTAATGCATCTGCCTCCTTGTTTACTTTCCCAGGGAGGTAATGAGTTGAGCAGTCGTAATCCTTAATCAGACCCAACCATCTTCTTTGGCGCATATTCATCTCCTTTTGTGTGAAAATATACTTTAAAATAATATGATCATTATAAATATCACACCTTTCTCCATAAAGATAATGCCTCCAAATATTAAATTCAAAGATTACCGCAGCTAACTCCAAATCATGTGTTGGGTAATTTTTCTCATGGATTTTCAAATGTCGGGGGGAATAAGCTATCACCATATCATTTTTCATGAGAACACACCCAATCCATTTTTGGATGCATCACTGTATATCACAAACCATTATCCACTACAAGGCTGTGTGAGCACAAGTTCACTGGATAACCATTTTTTCAACTCCTTGAAATTATCTTCACATTCCTCTGTCCAAACAAACTTAACTCCTTTCCGAGTAAACATGGTGAGTGGATTAGATAATTAATAAAAATATTTCACAAAATGTTGATAATATCAAGCCAAACCAATAAATATTCGGATCTCAGTTACTGTTGTTGGTCTCGACCATCTTTCGATAACCTCTGTTTTTACTTAATCCACAGATATCCCCTCTTTTGAGATTATGTGACCCAAAAATGCAACTTTTTGAATCCAAAATTCACACATGGTAAATTTGGAATAAAGATTCTTCTTTCTCAGGGTCTTCAATATAATTTTCAAATGATCTTCATGTTCTTCGTTGATCATTGAATAGACAGGAATATCTTCTATAAAGACTACCACAAACTGATCAAGATAGTCTATAAAGACTCTATTCATCAGTTCCAGGAAGATAGCACGAGCATTAGTAAGACAAAATGGCATCACTATAAATTCATAGTGTTCATACATTTTACAAAAATCAGTCTTTGGTATATCCTCCCTTTTGACCCTTAATTGATGATAACCTGAACGAAGATCAATCTTGAAAAATTATTGAGCACCGCGTAGTTGGTCAAATAAGTCATCAATGTGCGGGAGAGGATATTTGTTCTTGATAGTGATCTTGTTATGTTCTCGATAATCAATGTAGAGTCTCATTGATCCATATTTCTTCTTAAAAAACAATACAGGTGCTCCCCATGGTGATGCACTAGGGAGTATGAATCCCTTATCAAGATTCTCTAGGAGTTTCTTCTTCAATTCCTGCAACTCAATTGGGGCCATTCTATAAGGTGTCTTTGAAATAGGCAAAGCACCCGGTACGAGGTCTATTGAAAACTCGACTTCACGATTTGGTGGATAACCCAAAAATTCCTCTAGAAAGACTTCATAAAACTCCCATACAATGGGAATATTCTTAATCGTGACTTTCTCACCAATAGTTTGAGATAAATAACCCTAATTTAGTGGAATCAAGACCCATAAGATTGATGAAATTTCCACTGGAAGGTTATGTTCATCCTTGCATAGATAGACGATCATAGATTGATCTGGAATATGAAATGTGACTTCTATTCTTTGGCAATTGATATGAGCTTCATACAAAGAAAACCATTCCATGCCAATAATCTCATAAAATTACACTGTAGAAAGGACCACAAGATTTGAAAGAAGCACTTTCCCACAAACTTCAATTGGAGAAGAATTATAAACTTTTGATGCTACTGTTGTGCCATTAGGGGTTGTCACAGCTAACTCAACATCTAATTGTTGAGGTAATATAGTGATACCCTTAGAAAATTCTTCAGAAATAATAGAGTTGGTGGATCCAGAATCAAATTAAACATTTTATACTTTAGAGTGGATGGTAAGTGTACCTTTCATCACTTCATTATTGTACACCACATCACTGATAGAAATTGCATGTGACTTTCCTTTTCCATTATCCTTAAGAGTTTGTTGACGTCGATCATCATCAACAACCCGTGGATTAGGGAATTGATTGGCATAATGCCCCATTTCCTTGCATTTGTATCATTGAACTGTATTAGGTGCACTCTGTGTAGCCTTTTCTTTGTTTGAATCACTAGAAATCTTCTTCCCATCGTGGAGGCATTCAAATGCCTGATGACCTTCCTTTCCACATTTGAAAGATTTACATGACCCTTTAATACAACTCCCTCCATGTTTCTTTCCACACATTGAGAATAAGGGAAAACTCATCTTCTTTTTAGTGTGCCCTTTAGATTTTCCTTTGAATTCCATTTTCCTAGTCTTATCAAAACCATATGACTGATGGGTTACTCCAATATCCATCCCAACTTTGAGAGCACATCGAACGATTCCCTCATAGCTATTGAAGTCCCTTATGGCTAACACCCTTCGAAGACTTGGTTTTAAGCCACTAATGAACCGATTGATCTTACTCTCAGGTTGGATAATAATACTATAAGCTTACCATGCAAGTATTTTAAAATTTTCTTCGTAGGTACCAATAGATTTAGCATCCTTTTGATTTAGTTCAAGAAACTCCTTCTCCGTCTTTATTTGGAGAATACGAGGTAAGTACTTATTGAAAAATAAGTTATTGAACTCGTCCCATTCCATGGATTCAATTTCATCCCTTTTCCTCGTATTATTGATAAGATTCCACCATTGATCAGCTTCACCATCTAAGAAATAAACTGCTAAGACGACTTTATCATGTTCAGAACATTGAAGAACTAAAAATATATTTTCAGTGGTACTGATCCATTGTTTAGCCACTAATGGATCGGAAGATCCGCTGAATGAAGGTGGATGCTGCCTCATGAAGAATTCAATAGAATGTTGCTCCTTCCTTCACTCATTTGGAAGTCCTGCATGATTCATATCTTGAGAAAGTTGTGTGAGCATGGCTACAAGAATTTTCATTCCAACTCCCATAACGTTTGGTTTCTCATGGGGACAATCATTGCATTGCCCGTCGCATTCTGCATTAACATGGTTCATTCGGGTTCTAGCCATTTAATAAAACCAAGAAGAATAGTGTGAGCAACACTAATTATAATAGGAAAACCACATAATAAAGAATATAATTTCACACATAAGGTATTATCATAGGTTGTTCATGGCCATTTATAAAACACTAAGATTGTGTTCAATTCTTAAACTTATCCGTAGGGTTCTTACTAAGGCTTTCACATCCTAGTATCCAAAGGATGACTATACCTTTCCTCTGATACAAACTATAACGACCCAAACATTACATACATTTTTATTACTTTAGAATTGAAGTACATTTATTACAACATATAACAAAACCATGAACGGACCATATTGGTATAGTGTCTTTAGAAACTGGGAAACATAAACAACTAGTTAATAAAGCATCTACATTATCTCCCATTTATTTCATCATATCTAGAGTCCCTTTTTGGCATATCTTACTTAATAACCTTCTCCCTGACCTGGGAAAGAAAACATACAAAAGGATGAGCTCCAATTCTCAGCAAGGGTAAACAAAAGAAATATCAATCACATCATATTCATAAGAATATAACATTTTGGAAATCTTAACCAGTAAAAGAGATCATAATTTCATAACATGGGATAAATCATAGTGGTGAAGTGTAATCCCAATAAGCATAACATAAAACCTGAATATTTGTTCCATACACACATAATCATAGAAAATAATTTCTTAGTAGTCAAGACTCATTTCCAAGACTATCTTAGTGGACAATGTTCATTTCTAAACCAAGTTCACTTCCCATTTCAGTCCTGTTTCACTGAACCGGTTTAATCTGTCATTCCATCCATGTCTATCTCTCGAGATATAAATCATTACCCAATACATTGGAGGGTGATATAGGTCCCACACATCTCATAATGATACCATTCTTATGTTTTACACAAAATCATAAATCATACATCATTACATAACCCATGTAATAAAAATGGGATTCTTAAACATCGTGACATCATAAAACAATTCATATTAGACAAAGGATTTTATAAAAATATTTCCATCACAACATAATCAAATCAATGTAATAATAGGGATAGAAACAGAACCCTATATTATCTTATAAGGAAAATAATTTTTATAAAACACTTGAAATCCATTCTTGAGGAAAATATCCTTTCTACATCAAATTTTTTTTCCTTTCTTATCATGTCAAAAAATTTTAAACTAAAATAAGTTGATTTAAAATAAACATGAAAAACTATAAAGGAAGCTTCTTGGAGATAATTTTTTAAAAACCCATTCATGCCGTATAAGTTAAAAAAACATTCTACTCGTACTTATGTCAGAAAAGTCAAAAAGTACCTCGTATGAAAAACGACAAAAGATTCATTTCATATCTATTACTAAAAACTCACCGAAGGGTAAAATTGGATTTAAAAAATTTTATAAGGATATAAATATTACATATTGAGGAAAAATGGATGTGGATGATAAATATTCTCCAGTAAATTCTGAAGTATAAACAATCTCTGATAAAAAATGAGATTTGCGAGATTTTCCGTTACCTTAGGTCAGATTTTCATCGTAAGGGTCCAAACCTCCTGTATAATGATTTAAATAATGTCATTGAATTATTCCAAAATCATAAGTATTTTTATGATATCATATATGGTCATATTATTAGCTTCTTATTAGTAATATTTCATTTTTATTTGTTATTCAGGTGTTTATTGCTTATTGTTCTTATGTGTGTTTTGTCGAATAAATTCTTATTCTTTGATTTAGGTCATAAATACCTCATTTATAGAATGGTATTAGTGTAAGATATATCATATTCATTCTTTAAATTCATTTATATAATTATTATGAAATTAATATTATGTAGAACGAGTCGCATCACATCGTGGAGACGGTATTCTGTACGTACGCACAAGCGATGATATCATTCCCATGATCGTGGAATTGTATTGGAGTGTATGTATACAATTTCAGAAACAATATCAATTTTCAATAATAATATATAGTTATTATTTACACCATTATACCCATCCAAGTAAGGTGGTGGTGGAAAATAGATTACACCACGGCGTGGAGACGGTATTCCGTACGTACGCACGCGCGGTGATTTCGTTATCTGTAGGATGGATAGATGCTGAACTAGGGTTGTTTCATACATATAATAACATATACGTATATAAGTGATACTGATGTTATTAATTCATAATGAAACAACTAATGATGAAGAAGTGGGAGAAGAAATAAAGTTGAAAGAATCAGTAAGAGACATTACCTCTTCTTTGAAGCACCTCTTTGAGACCTCCACTTAGGGCACTAAAATTGGTCTTTGAAGAAGACCAGGACTTCTAGGATGTTTCTAGGGAAGTGTAGAGGAGAATTTGGTGGGTTTTTTCCGAGCTTGAGGGCTCAATGTTGTGTGAGGAAGAGAGATAGGAGGTTCCCTTTTATAAGGGAGGAGAGGGGCACCTTTGGAAAAACTAAAATATTATTTTATTATAAAATCATATTCGGTTTTTAATATATCCAAATTGATATATTTTGAAGCTAAGGTGGGTATGGGTCGAAATACTCTCATCAAATATAATTTATACAAGTTTATTTCATTATATTGACATTATATTTTAGTTTTAACTCTTAGTTAATTAGATTGACATTTACCATGTCACTTTGTATTTTTATATTATATAGTTAATAAACTTACCATAATCATCAAAGAGACCCCCAAGTGGTCCATTAATGATACAAATATCATGATATAAGTATCTTTTCCGATCCTATGATTTTTAGGAATATAATAAAAATTAATATTATAATATTTTTTTGGAAAAATATATTATGTCAATTTTGACACTATTTGGTAATTGATTTCTGTGAAAATCATAACAGAATGATTATTTCGAAAAAATTAATTATATCAATAATAAAATGTCATATTAACATATAAAATTATTGGAATTCATTAAAAGTCTTAAATTACATTTATTTGGGTATTTATAACATCAATTATGTCAATATTTAATTAATAAGATAATTACTGCATCATCATTATCGCATAAATAAATTAAATTATTTTTAGTATAAAAATTAAAAATAAAATACGATTTTGTAGGAAATATTTTTAGATTTCTAATGAATATTTATTGTCGTATTTATATTATGTATAACCCTATATTTAAAATGATTTAGTTATTAAACTTTGATTTTATCTATTTTAACCCTTCTTTAAATAAACTAATAATAAATGTCATAATCTAATCCATGTGGGCCTAAATGGTCATATTTTATTCCGACTGTTGTTTTTGGTAGAATTAAACTTATCCAAAAGATTTAGGACATGTGTTAGGGTAATGACAATAACACTTTTACCCTTAATTACCCTATTTACTTTTAACCATGGTAAAAAATCTAAAACGTTACTATTCACCAAAAATTATTTTCATCTCATTGAACCACATTTTATTCCTTGATATTAACAGTGTCTCTCAGATTTTCAAAATTCCACTCACATATGTGGTAAAATTAAGTTTTAGGTGAATTTGAAAATTTTCCAAGGAGGTGGGTAAAAGACGGTGAAAAGTTCAATAAAATTTTTATATATCTAAAATTATTATAAAATGACTCCAATGAATTGAATTGAACTTATATAGGTATTATGTATCAATTTTTACCTATAAGAAATTTAAATAAAATAAATAAATATTTAAATAAAATGTCGGTTTTTAAGTAGTAACCCGGTGTATTCACTATTCATCAAAAATTGAATGTTTTCAGAAAAATACCAAAATTTCACCCTAGGATAATTTAGATATTCAGAATCCAAAAATGACGTCCATTTAGAAAAATAAATTTTACAAAATTTCAAAAAGTGGGTATTACTATTAATAACAGCTAGTCTTAATAATATTTTAATAGAATATCATTGTTTAGTGATACTCGGTATTGCGTACGACACAAGCTATAGAGGAAGGTCGGAGTTGCGTGTAAATCAAGCCAAGCTAGTGTTGTGTGTAGTGAAATATTCCTTTGATGATTTATAAAAACAAAATATTTCTCATAAAAGACTCAGGTGATACATTCTACCCCCCTTAAAAGGAATTTCTCCATCATAATTCATCACATTGTAACAAACAGATGAGGATACCTCTCCCTCATCATATCCTCAAGCTCCCATGTAGCTTCTTCTAAATGGTGGTTCCTCTATAAAACATTCACCAAGAGATTGGTCTTGTTCCATAGGATGTTTTCACTATGATCGAGAATCTCTTTCGACTATTCTTCATAAGAATGATCTTGTTCCAGCAGTATAACTTTTGAGCTGAGTACATGTGAAGGATCAGGTATGCACTATCTCATGAGAGATACATGGAACACATCGTGAACTTGAGAGAGATTTGGTGGAAGCGCCAATAGGTAAGAAACCTTCCCAATACGATGTGGTATTTCTAAAGGACCGATATACATAGGGATCATCTTTCCCTTCTTTCCAAATCTCATTACTCTCTTCCAAGGAGATATTCGTAAGAACACTTTATCACCCACTTCAAACTCTAGGTATTTTCTTCAGTTATTGGCATAACTTTTTTGTCGACTCTGACCTACTCTAATGTGTTGTTGAATAGATCTGACCGTTTCTACCATCTCATCAACAGGATCAGGTCCTAATTGCTTTCTTTCCCCAAATTCATCCCCGCAATTTGGAGTCTTGCATTTATTTCCATACAGAGCTTAATAAGAAGCCATCTGAATACTGGATTGAAAGCTATTAATATAATAAAATTCCACCAAAGGTAGGTGTTGATCCCAACCACCTTTGAAATCCATAGAGGAAGCTCTCAACATATCTTCTAGAGTTTGAATTGTTCTCTAAGACTGACCGTCTGTCTGAGGATGATAAGTTGTGCTGAAACTCAACTCTGTATCCAGAGTATGCTGAAGACTTCGCCAAAACATTGAGGTAAATCTCAGATCTCGATCAGATATAATGGAAAGTGGTACTCAATGAAATCTTACCACTTCCTTTACATATATCATGGCAAGCTGATCTTGAGAGAAATCTTCTCTCATTGGAATGAAGTGTGCAGACTTTATAAGATGATCAACTATGACCGAGATAGAATTATTGCCATTGGATGTTTTAGGAAGTCCAGTGACATAGTCCATAGTGATGTTTTCACATTTCCATTTAGGTATAGGTAATGGTTGTAACATCCCCTTAGACGTTTGTCTCTCAGCTATAACTTGCTGACAAACCAAGCATCGAGAGACATATTCAGAAACATCTCTTTTCATGCCATCCCACCAGAAGTACCCTTTCAGGTCCCTATACATCTTCGTGCTTCCAGGATGAATAGAGAATGAAGAACTATGAGCCTCATCCAGCAGCTCCTTCTTTAATTTTGAATGGGAGGAACACAAAACCGATTCCTGAACTTTATTATCCCATCACAATCAAGGATGAATTTAGGAACATTTCTCTCCTTCTTTTGTAACTGTACATCTTCTTTTTGTTCCTCTGTAATCTTCACATGTATAGATGGTTGAAAATTCATTTGAGAAAGATATTATTTTTCCCTTCCATTATAATTCCTATATCCATCCATTGTAAATCCATAAATATTGGTTCTTTTCTGATCCTCATCATGGATAAACTGGCATGGTCTTGTCGATTTAATGCATCTGCCACCTTGTTTACTTTCCCAGGGAGGTAATGAATTGAGTAGTCGTAATCCATAATCAGCTCCAACAATCTTATTTGGTGCATATTAATATCCTTTTGTGTGAAAATATACTTTAAACATTTATGATAAGTATAAATATCACAACTTTCACCATAAAGAAAATACCTCCAAATATTTAATGCAAATATTACCGCAGCTAACTCCAAATCATGTGTTTGGTAATTTTTCTCATGGATTTTCAACTTTTGTGGGGAATAAGCTATCACCATATCATTTTTCATGAGAACACACCCAATCCCTTCTTTTATGCATCACAGTAGATCACAAACCATTCTCCACTACAAGGCCATGTGAGCACCGGTGCACTGGATAACCTTCTTTTCAACACCTTGAAATTCTCTTCAGAATCCTCCGTCCAAACAAACTTAACTCCTTTATGAGTCAACTTGGATATTGGATTAGATAATCATGAAAAATATTTCACAAAATGTCGATAATATCTAGCTAGACCAAGAAATATTCGGATCTCAGTTACTGTTGTTGGTCTCGACCATCTTTTGATAACCTTTGTTTTTGCTGGATCCACAGATATCCCCTCGTTTGAGATTATGTGACCGAAAAATGTAACTTTTGAATCCAAAAATTCACACTTGGTAAATTTGGCATAAAGCGTCTCCTTTCTCAGGGTCTTCAATATAATTTTCAAGTGATATTCATGTTCTTCCTTGATCATTGAATAGAAAGGAATATATTCTATAATGACTATTGCAAACTGATCAAGATAGTCTATAAAGACTCTATTCATCAGATCCATGAAGATAGCATGGGAATTAGTAAGACCAAATGGCATCACTATAAATTCATAGTGTCCATACATTGTACGGAAATCCGTCTTTTGTATATCCTCCCTTTTAACCCTTAATTGATGATAACCTAAACGAAGATCAATATTGGAAAATTATTGAGCTCTGCGTAGTTGGTCAAATAAGTCATCAATGTGCGGGAGAGGATATTTGTTCTTGATAGTGATCTTGTTATGTTCTCGATAATCTTTGTAGAGTCTCATTGATCCATCTTTCTTCTTAAAAAATAGAACATGTTCTCCCCAAGGTGATGCACTAGGGAATATGAATCCCTTATCAAGATTATATTGGACTTTCTTCTTAAATTCCTGCAACCCAATTGGGGCCATTCTATAAGGTGTCTTTGAAATAGGCAAAGCACCCGGTATGAGTTCATTTGAATACTCAACTTCACGATTTGGTGGATAACCTGAAAATTCTTCTTGAAGGACATCATCAAACTCCCGTACAATGGGAATATTCTTGATCGTGACTTCCTCACCAACCATTTGAGATAAATAACCCTCATTTAGTGGAATCAGGACCCATAAGATGGAAGAAATTTCCACTGGATGGTTATGTTCATCCTTGCATCGATTGACGATCATAGATTGATCTGGAATATGAAATGTGACTTTTATTCTTTGGAAATTGATATGAGCTCCATATAAGGAAGGAAAATCCATGCCAATAACCACCTGAAATTACACTATAGAAAGGAACACAAGATTTGCAGGAAGCACTTTCCTACAAACTTCAATTAGTGAAGAATTATAAACTTTTGATGCGACTATTGTGCCATTAGGGGTTGTCATAGCTAACTCAACATCTAATTATAGAGGTAATACGGTGATACCCTTATAAAAATCTTCAAAAATAATAGAGTGGGTGGATACATAATTAAATAAAACATTTTCTACTTTGGATTGGATGGTAAGTGTACCTTTCACCACTTCATTATTGTAATCCACATCACTAATAGAAATTGCATGTGAAATTCCATTTTCTTTAGACTTAAGAGTTTGTTGATGTCAATCATCATCAACAACCCTTGGATTATGGCATTGATTGGCATAATGCCCCATTTCCTTGCACTTGTAACATTTAAGTTTAGGAGGTGCACTCTGTGTAGCCTTTTATTTGTTCGCATCACTAGACATCTTCGTCCCATCATTGCAGCATTCAAATGCGTGATGACCTTCCTTTCCACATTTGAAAAATTTACTTGTCCCTTTAATACAACACCTTCCATGTTTCTTTCCACACTTTGAGCATAAGGGAAAAATCATGTTCTTTTTAGTGTGCTGTTTATATTTTCCTTTGAATTCGATTTTCCTCTTCTTATCAAACCCATATGACTGATGGGTTACTCCAATATCCATCCCAACTTTGAGAGCACATCGAATGATTTCATCATTGATATTGAAGTCCCTTATGGCTATATCCCTTCGAAGAATTCGTTTTAAGCCAATAAATAAGAGATCGGTCTTACTCTCAGGTTGGATAATAATACTAGAACCATACCTTTCAAGTCTTGTAAAATTTTCTTTGTAGGTGCCAATAGATTCATCATCCTTTTGATTTAGTTCAAGAAACTCCTCCTCTATCTTTATTCAAAGAATACGAGGTAATTACTTATTGAAAAATAAGTTCTTGAACTCGTCCCATTCCATGGATTCAATATCATCCCTTTTCCTTATATTATTGATAATATTCCACCATTTATCAGCTTCACCTTCCAAGCAATAAACTGCTATGATGACTTTATCATGTTCAGAACATTGAAGAACTAAAAATATATTTTTAGTGGTACTGATCCATTGTTCAGCAACTAATGGATCAGAAGACCCGCTGAATGATGGTGGATGCTGCCTCATAAAGAATTCATCAGAATGTGTCTCCTTCATTCGCTCATTTGGAAGTCCCGCATGATTCATAGCTTGAGAATGTTGTGTGAGCATGGCTACAAGATTTTTCAATCCAGCTCCCATAACGTTTGGTTGCTCAGGGGGACAATCATTGCATTTCCCGTCACATTCCGCATTAACATGGTTCATTGAGGTTCTAGCCATTGACTAAAACCAAGAAGAATCGTGTGAGAAACACTAATTATAACAGTAAAACCACATAATCAGGAATAAAATTTCACACTTAAGGTACTATCATAGGTTGTTCATGGCCATTTATAAAACACTAAGATTGTGTTCTATGCTTAGACTTATCCTTAGGGTTCTTACTAAGGGTTTCAAATCCTAGTTTCCAAAGGTTGACTATACCTTTCCTATGATACCAACTATAACGACCCAAACTTTGCATACATTGTTATTACATCATAATTGATGTACACTTATTACAACATATAAAAAAACCATGAATGGACGGTATAGGTATAGTGTCTTCAGAAACTGGGAAAATAAACAACTGGTTCATAAAGCATCTACATTGTCTCCCATTTATTTCATCGTATCTAGATTACCTTTTTGGCATATCTTACTTAATAACCCTATTCCTGACATTGGGAAAGAAATCATACAAAAGGGTGAGCTCAAATTCTCAGTAAGGGTAAACAAAAGAAATATCAATCACATCATATTCATAAGAACATAACATTTTGGAAATCTTAACTAGAAAAAGAGATCAAAATTTCATAACATGGGATAAATCATAGTAGTGAAGTGTAATCCCAATAAGCATAACATAAAACATGAATCGTTGTGGCATAAACACATAATCATAGAAAATCATTTCTTAGTCCTCAAGACTCTTTGCCAAGACTATCTTAGTGGACAATGTCCATTTCTAAACTGAGTTCACTTCTCATTTCAATCCTGTTTCACTGAACCGGTTTAATCTGCCATTCCAACCATGTCTATATCATGAGATATAAATCTTTACCCAATGCATTAGATGGAGATATAGGTCTCACCCATCTCATAATGATACCATTCTTATGTGTGCCACAAAATCATAAATCATACATATTTTCATAACCCATGTAATAAAAATGGGATTCTTACAGATCATGACATCATAAAACAATTCATATAAGACAAAAGAAGGCATAAAAATAATTCCATAACAACATAATCAAATCAATGTAATAATAGGGGTAGAAACAAAAACCTATATTATGTTAGATGGAAAATAATTTTTATAAAACACTTGAACTCCATTCTTGAGAAAAATATCCTTTCTACTTCAATATTTTTTTCCTTTCTTAACATGTCATACAATTTTAAACTAAAATAAGTTGATTAAAAATAAACTGGAAAACCTGTAATGGAAGCTTCTTGGAGATAATTTTTTAATAACCCATTCATACCGTATAAGTTAAAAAAACATTCTTCTCATACTAATGTCGGAAAAGTCAAAAAGTACCTCGTATGAAAAAGACAAAAGATTTCTTTCATATCTATTATTAAAAACTCACCGAAGGGTAAAATTGGATTTAAACAATTGTATAAGGATATAAAAATTATATTTTGAGGAATCATGGATGTGGATGATAAATATTCCCCAGTAAATTCTGAAGTATAAACAATCTCGGATAAAAAATGAGATTTGCGATATTTTCCCTTACCTTAGGTCCGATTTTCTTCGTAAGTGTCCGAACCTCATTTATAATGATTTAAATAATGTCATTGACTTATTCCATAATCATAAGTATTTTTATGATATCATATATGGACATATTATTTGATTCTTATTAGTAATATTTCATTGTTACTTGTTATTCGGGTGTTCATTGCTTTTTGTTCTTATGCGTGTTTTGTCGAATAAATTCTTATTCATCTTTTTAGGTTATAGATACCTCATTTCCATAATTTTATTAGTTAAATGTATATCATATTAATTAATTCAATTAATTTATATAATTATTATTGAATTAAGATCATGTTGAATGAGTCACATCACATTGTGGAAACAGTATTCTGTAAGTACGCACAAGCGATGATATCGTTCCCATGATCGTGGAATTCTATTGGAGTGTATGTATACTATTTCAGAAACAATATCACTTTACAATAATCATATATATTTCTTATTTACACCATTATACCAATCCAAGTATGGTGGTGGTGGAAAATAGATTACACCACGGCGTGGAGATGGTATTTCGTACGAACGCACGTGCGGTGATTTAATTTTCTGTAGGATGGATAGATGCTGAAATAGGGTTGTTTCATAATTATAATTAATTATTAGTATATAAGTGATACTGATGTTATTACTTAATAATGAAACAACTAAAGAAGAATAAGTGGGAGAAGAAATAAATTTGAAAGAATCGGTAACAAACATTACCTCTTCTTTGAAGCGCCTCTTTGAGACTTCCTCTTAGGGCACTAAAATTGGTCTATGAAGAAGACCAGGACTTCTAGGATGTTTCTAGGGAAGTGGAGAAGAGAATTTGGTGGGGGTTGGACGAGATTGAAGGCTCAATGTGGTGTGAGGAAGAGAGAGAAGAGGTGCCCTTTTATAAGGGAGGAGAGGGGCACCTTTAGAAAAACTAAAATATTATTTTATTATAAAGTCATATTCGGTTTTTAATAGCTCAAAATTGATATATATTGAATATGAGGTGGGGATGGGTCGAAATAATTTCATCAAATAGATTTTATACAAGTTTAGGTCATTATATTAACCTTATCTTTTATTTTTAACTCTTAGTTAATTAGATTTACATTTACCATGTCACTTTGTATTTTTATATTATATAGTTAATAAACTTACCATAATCATCCAAGAGACCCCAAAGTGGTCCATTAATGATACACATATCATGATATATGTATCTTGGGCTATCCATAGATTTTTATGAATATAATAACAGTTAATAATATAATATTTTTTGGGAAAAATATATTATGTCAATTTTGACACTATTTGGTAATTGATTTTTGTGAAAATCATAACAGAATGATTAGTTTGAAAAAAGTTAATTAAATCAATAATAACATGTCATATTAACATATAAAATTATTGTAATTCATAAAAAGTCTTAAATTACATTTATTTGGGTATTTATAACATCAATTATGTCAATATTTCATTAATAAGATAATTATTGCATCATCATTGTGTCATAAATAAATTAAATTATTTTTAGTATAAAAATTAAAAATAAAATACCATTATGTAGGAAATCGTATTATATTTCTAATTAATATTTATTTTCGAATTTATCTTTTTTATATCCCCATATTAAAAATGATTTAGTTATTAAACTTTGATTTTATCTATTTTAACCGTTCTTTAAATAAATTAATAATAAATGTCATAATCTAATCCATGTGGGTCTAAATGGTCATATTTTTTTCTGAAGGTTATTTTTGGTAGAATTGAACTTATCCAATAGAATTAGGACATGTGTTAGGGTAATAATAATAACACTTTTACCCTTAATTACCCTATTTACTTTTAACCATGGTTTAAAATTAAAAAGTTACTATTCACCAAAAATTATTTTCATCTCATTGAAAAACATTTTATTCCTTGATATTAACCGTCTCTCTCGGATTTTAGAAATTCCACTCACCAAAGTGGTAAAATTAAGTTTTATTTGAATTTTAAAATTCTCCTAGGAGGTGGGTAAAAGACTGTGAAAAGTTTAATAAAATTTTTATATATCTAAAATTATTAAAAAATGACTCTAATGAATTGAATTGAACTTATATAAGAATTATGTATCAATTTTTCACTAAAATAAATTTAAATAAAATAAATAAATATTTAATTAAAATGTCGGTTTTTAAATAGTATCCCAATGTATTTACTATTCATCAAAAATTGAATGTTTTCAGAAAAATACCAAAATTTCACCCTAGGATAATTTCGATATTCCGAATCCAAAAATGAAGTCCATTTAGAAAAATAAAATTTACAAAATTTCAGAAAGTGGGTATTACTATTTATAATGGCTAGTTTCAATAATATTTTAATAGCATATCGTTGTTTAGTGAAACTCGGTATTGTGTACAATGCAAGCTATCATGCAAGGTCACGATTGTGTGTAATGAAATACAAGCTAGTGTTGTGTGTAGTGAATGATTATTTTGATGATTTATAAAAATAAAATATTTCTCATAAAAGTCTCAGGTGTTACAATCATAATCCTTAAATAATTCTAGCCATCTCCACTGTTCCATCTTCAATTATTTATGAGTTAATATATACTTCACACTTTAATTATCAGTATATATTTTACAGTTTACTCCATAATAATGAAGCCTTTATATTTTTAAATCAAAAACAATCGGAGCTACTTCTATATCATGTGTATGGTAATTTAACTAATGATGTTTCAATTTATGTGAAGCATAAGCAATTACCAAATCATCCTGCATTAAGACCTAACCAAGTCCTTTCAGTGAAGGATCATTATAGAGTACAAATTCACCATATCTAGAAGCAACTTCCAAAATTGGGGCATTCACCAATCTTCTTATCAATTCCTGAAAACAATCATCAAATTCTTTTGTCCAAATGAACTTAACACCTTTTTTAGTTAACTTAGTCATCGGGAAAGATAACCTTGAATCTTTTTCAACAAACCTCTATTAATAACTTTTTATACAAAGAAAACTATAGATCACTGCAAAATTGGTGGGTCATGGCTATTCTTTAATAACGTTTGTTTTAGTGGGATCACCAGTTATGCCATTTTTTGATACAATTTTACCGAGGAATGAATTTTTTTGTAACCAAAACTCACACATCCGAATTTCCCATACAATTTATTTTCTTTTTAGGTTTTCAAGAAAACCTTTAAATTACATTCATGTTCCTCATTATTTATGGAATAAACCAAAATATAATCAATAAACAAAATAAAAAAATATCCAAGAAATCACAGAAAATTATATTCATAAGATTAATGAATACAACATGTGCATTGGTTAACCAAAAAGGCATAACTATAAATTCAAAGTGTCCATATCTAGTACGAAACACGGTCATTAGAATTTATGATTCCTTTACTTTCAACTAATGGTACACCGACTTCAAGTCAATATTCAAAAAATACTAAGCACCCTGAAGATGATCAAATAAATCACATATACGAGGGAAATGATACTTGTTATTAATAGTGATGTTATTCAATGCTCTAAAATCAATGAAAAGTCTCAATGAACAATATTTATTTTTAACAAACAATACTGGGGAACACCATGGTGATGTGATAGGTCGAATGAAACCTTTATCTAATAACTCCTATAATTGTTTATTTTAATCTAAATGTTCAATTTGATCCATTTGATAAGGGAGTTCTGAAATTGTATCTATATTAGGAACTAATTCAATAGTAAATTCTACTTCCTGAATTTGGAATTATACAAGGAAACACATCAGGAAAAACATCAAGATACTCATTTACCATTGGATCATCATTAATCTGAATAATTAATTTGTTTTCAATAATATTTGCAAGGTATAGTTTATTTCCATATTTTACTAGTTTCTCAGCTTCCTGATATGTTATCAAATGTAATGGTTTATTTTTGTACACAAATTGAAATTCTTTCAAAAAATAAACCTCTTTTCCTCTGCAGTCAATCTTATCATGGTAAACGGAAATTCAATATATACTGTAAATTACATTAAAATCTACTATAGGAAAAACAATAATGTTTTCAAGTAGATTATATCTTCACACAAGGAAAAGAAGTTTCTTATAATATATTTTTATCTCCACATTTCCCTCTGTGTTTTTACCTAATGTTCAGGATTCATATCTTGAGATGGAGTTCTCAATTTACTAGAAAAAATCTCACAAATGAAAGAGTTTGTAGACCCTGAATCAAAGAACACATTGGAATAATATGAATAAACAAATAGTGTACCTGATACTACTTCATTAAATGACCGGACGTCTACTGAAGTAGTTGAAAAGGATTTCACCACTCATTTCTTCTTGTAGTCTGGCTCTTTCCCTTAATTGAATTATTTTTTGGTCTCTCATTTCGATAATAACCCATTTGATTTCACTTAAAACATTTCAGTGGCTTTAAATCAGGGTTTTTCATACCATTAACGTGGTATTTTTAGTTATATTACGAGCCTTATGTCTCATTTTACAACATTAGTAACACTTACCAGAATCCAAAACACATTCCCCAGTATGCGTTTTACCACAATTTTCAAAAACTGTAAACTTAAATTTCATAATAACAGAATTATTTTAAGAGTTCTTCCCCTTCATGTGAGACCTCTACCACTTATTCTCTTATTTTATAAAAAACACCTGATCATCAGAAAACTTCTTTTCCACCATCTCCACAAATTTAACAATCTTTTCATAACTTTTAAACTCAGGATACGCTAAATCCCTTCGATAAATTGGCTTTAATACTGAGTAAAGATGATTTATTTTAATATCAAAATCTTGTATGAAATTTGGAGTATACTTTACCAGTCGAGTGAATTTTTCTTCATAAGAAGCCACTGAGTCATACTATTGCCTCAATTTCAAGAATTATTTTTCCATCATAAGATGAACCACCTTAGGAAAATACTTCTCCAGAACCATACCTTTGAATTAAACCCAATAAATATAGTCAATCTCATAATTATCATTGATATTTTTTACAATCGACCACCACTGATCGACATCACTATCATAAAGGTACACAACGAGACTAACCGTTTGATGTTCTGAACACCCCATGACATAGAAAATATTTTCCAGTGCCTTAATCCACCATTCTTCTAGAACATGGTAAGATGATCCTCTAAATGACAGAGGATGTTGCACCATGAAATTTTCCATGACTGGCATGTTCTTATGTAGTTGATCAGGCTGATCTTGTGCATGGATACCACCACCATTTAGAGCCTGATTCAACTATGCCATCACAACAACAAAATGTTCAGTTCTGATTCATACCATCTCAGGTTTCCGATTTTGAAGGATGTTTTCCCCTGATGTAGTCCCATTATATTTTCCCTATTTCCTCTATATAAAACCATTCTTAACCTGAAATATCATAGGAAAATAAACATGGTAATTTTAAATGCTATATCATTTCAATATTAACATAAATTAATTTATAAATGTAAATTTAATAATAACCTAACTCATAATGTTGTCGAAATTGACATATGATGGAAACTATAAGTACCCAGCCATAAAACATTACATAATATTGAATTAAATGAATGATTCTCATGGTGATATTTTAAAGTTTATAGTTTTAGAGAATTAGGCCATAACTATTACATTACTTCTCAAAAATTACAAAGTAGACACTTCTACTCAGTTTCCATTTCATTCATAAAATAAAAACTCCTAAAACAAAAGGGTCATGACAAGTTCCATGTGTTAGACAACATGACTTTTACTTGATCCCATCCTTGAACCTATTCTCCAATATGTCCTGTGAAAAAAATTTAGAAACCTGGGATGAGCATAAAATTTCAGTAAGGGTTATAAAATAAAGAAAGAAAAACATTAGTCCATCAAAACATAAGATTTTTAACATACCTCATGAAATATTATGACTTATGAATAAGAGATAGAAAACATAAATCATAATGGTAAATTGTGTCATCCATATCATACTTATGTTTAAGCATTTACAGCTACGTCAGGAGTTACATTTGGAATTCCAATCACAGTATATTCCCTAAGTCACTTAGGAGAAACAATAACGTTTACCTATGTTATGTTACCGAATGTATTGGAGAGGAATCTCAGGATTACCCACACTTGGTTTATCATGGAACCACCCATATTTGTAAACAATACCCAAGAACCATAACATATTAATAACACATAAAACAAACATAAAATAAAAATAACATTTCCACAATTTAGTCACAACATATCATTTATTTAAATTCACATAACCAATTAATTATAAAAAGCATTTTCTATACCAAAATATATAAAAGAGAGTATAGTATTTATTTTAGTTTTATAAACATTGCGACATGTTATGGAAGACAAATATCAAATAATGATCGTTGCATTGGAAAGGACATTGTCACCACATACGTTAAAAAGAAATATTCCCTTTTCTTTGTTTAGTAAATCTCCTCATAGAAAAATATTTTCTTTGAATGAAATGAAAATTCAAAGGTGTTTACACATTGTATAAAATAATTTCATGTAGAGATAAAAATATTCCTCAGTGAAAGGAGATAAAGACAATGTCCCTTACCTCATGTCTGACTTGACACATTCGTTCTTTAAATCTCCTAAATAATATATTAATGTTAATTTATACTCGTTTCAAAAACTTTTTCATTATTATTATTCCTTTTATATAAATTATTATCATGTTATTAATATTACATAATTTTTAATGTTAATAACGATCATTTTGTCGATATTTTGTACTTATAATTACATGTTATTCATGTGGTTAAAGGCCATTATATACAGAATGATTATCATGATATACATATCATATAAATCCTATATACCAAATATATATATATTTATAATTTTCCATATTATTTGGATATATGAAAATTAAATGCACAATTCATGGGGACGGTAAACCGTATGTATGCATGAAAGATACTTTCATTTCTTTTTTTTTCATTTTTAAAGAAAAGAAAACCAAATGATACATAGGTATATTATAATTCATGTATAAACTCTTTTTTATATATGTTACAAAATTTCATTAACACCATCCTTTATATGTTCTATTTATGGTACAGATGATTCATATCACTTTGAGGGGGAGGTACTCTGCACTTTCTCAAATGAAATTCTCATACATATACAACATGAAAATCATAAAGGTATGGTCTGAAATAGAATTACAGAAGAATACAGACAAAATAAAAATTATAAAAATCATATATAATTATATTTCCATAATAATTCCAACCATGTGAGGTGGTAGGAGATAATTGAACAATCATCATTTCATGAGGTAGTAGTTCTCTGTCCACAGAAATGGTGTGTTCATATTCCTTAGATGGAGGTGTGTGTTAGTGTATTTCGAACCATTCTCATAAAAAAACCTATTATATATAATATACTGGTGTTTTTTCTAAAATAATGAAATAAAAATAGTATAGGGGGTTGGATAAGTAAAATAAAAGAAATGAACTTAAAGGAAGACTTAACCTTTAAATCGGTTAACTCTTTTTGGTTTGAACCAAAATGATTTCTTGAAGTTCCTTCTGACTAAGGTAAGACTTATAGTTAGAAGAGTGGAATGATGGGATCATACTTGTTCAAAGGTTGGATGAGCAATGGAGCTTGAGAGGTGTGAGTAATGGGTTAGAGGTGATAGTGTTCTATAAGGGGTAATAAGGGCTCTTTAGAAAAGATTGAAAATATTATTTTATTATAAAATAAATATCGGTTTCAAAAGGTCCCAAACATAAAAAATTACAAAAAATGATGATTATTATTTGAAATCCTCTACACCAATAGGTTATCTAAAATTTCTGTTTTCATATTTAACCTTATCATTTAGCTTTATCCCTTAGTTAACTAATTTGAATCTTACCATGTCTTCTTGTGTATTCACTCTATAAGGTTAATATAGTTACTATAAAATTCGAATGAAACAAAAAGTTGTTTATTAATGAATGTTTCAACTTTATATATTAATTTTTCCGAATCAATGTTTTTTAGTATTATTATATCATTTAATAAAATACAAATTTTTTAAAAAACTCATTTTGTCAATTTACATACTATTCATATCATGAATTTTTTAAAAATTGAAAACAACTTGATTATTTCGAAAAAAGATCATTAATTCAACGATTACAAGACATAAAAATATCTAAAATTCGTGGATGGTGTGAAATGTTCAAAATAAATTTATTTTAACATTTGTAATATCATTTATTTAAATCATTCCTTAATGAGGTAGTCATTACATCATCATTTTTTCATTAATAAATTTATTTACATGATTCCAAACAATTATAAATAAAATACCATGATGTATGAAATATTTGTTTTATTTCTAATGAATATTCATTGTCAAATATATCAAATATATAACCCCATATTAAAATTGTTTTAGAAAAATAATATATGTTTATGATATTTTTATTATTACCATAAATAAATAGTTATTAATGTAGTTATCTAACCCAAATGGATTTCAAATTGAAAAAATTTTACGCAATTATTTTACTGGATGGACATGACTGATACAATAAGGTTTGGAAAAGTGTTAAGGTAATTTTATATTATTATAATATCCTTTTTAACATGAATAACCATATTTACCATGAACCGCTGTAAATAAAAATCAAAAGTTAATATTCTCCAAAAAATATTTTCATCCTGTTGAACCACATTTTTCTTACTAATAAAAACCATGTCTGTCAGATTTTTTAAATTAAATTCCAAGAATTGGTAAGATTTGATTTAAATTAAAAAGTTTATATTTTTAACTACTAAGAAGTATTTTTTACATTCATCAAAAATTGATGGTTTTCAGAAAAAACCAAAAATTCATCCAAAGAAAATTTTGATATTCCGAATTCAAAAATGATGTCTATTTTACAAAATTCAAAACATAGAAGTTTTATTAATTAATTTAATATTAATTTCTAATATCAAAACTAGAAATCATGTTTTCATGAAATAATAACTATCAAAAGATTGACACTTGTTTATGTCCAATTTCAAAGTGAAATTACTTCCAATGAACAACATTAAATTAAAGTGTAAATATATAATCCAATTACACTATAAAACCAATAAAAAGAACAATATAGATATATAAATAAATTATATTGAAAGGATGTTTTGAATTAAAAATGTAGTATTTTAAAATATTCATTAAAAATGAACATTATTACAAAAATACCAAAATTTCATCTGAAGTAAATTTTGATGTCCTGAGTCTAAATGAGAATTTAATTTTGTCCAATAGAAGTTATAAAAGTGACAAAAAAACTAGATTTAAAAAGGGTTCTCCATAAAAAGGTGTAAAATTGGCCTTTTAAAGAATATTAGAGTGTTTATGCTTAAAATTGGATTCATTCACTTTTTAAGCCTCTAACTTTTATTGGATAAATGAAAAAACATTAAAAAAACATTTATACTCATATTTTAGTTAGTTTTGTTCATTATCACCAATACAACTACAAGGAATTAATTAACATTTAAAATTATATTATATTATTATTTTTCAGCATGACTCATCCTTGTGTGAAATATGATATTTTGGAGAAAACGGTTGTTGTGTGTGGAGTACACCATCGAACATAGAATCCCCTTTAATGTAAAATTAATATTTAATTCACTAATATTAATAAATATTAAAATGTAATCCTCTTTATTTTCATAGGATGTTACATTCTTCCCCCTTTTGGAAATTAAATCCTCTCAAATTTATTCAATTATCAAATACATGGGTGTATTCTTCCCTCATTGCATTTTCATATTCTGACATTGCCTCTTAAAAAATATTGTTTTTACAAAAAACATTTACCTGATGAATTTATTTACTCCACAACACTTTCTATCTATGATCAAGAATTTTCACCGGCTGTTCCTCATAAAAGATATTTTCTTCCAACTGAACTACCACTGGACTCCAAACACAAGATGGATCTGGAATATACTTTCTTGACATTGAAACATGAAAAACATTGTTAACCTGGGATAATCATAGAGGTAAATCCACTCTATAAGATACATCTCCAACTTTCTCTAGGATTTTATAGGGTCTAATGAACCTCAGACTCATCATTCCCTTATTACGAAAAAGAATCTCAAATTTCCATGGATAAAAAATAAGAAAGTCATGATCACATACCTTAGAAGAAGGATCATTCATCTGGTTATCAGCATAAATTTTCTACCTGCTTTGAGCTGTCCTCTTAGGCTTCTCAGTCAACTGAACTTTCTCTTCCATCACTTCTACCAATTCTAGTTCCATAAATTTCCATTCACCAACATCATCCCAAAAGTATGTAGTTTTCATCTCTTTCTATACAATGCCTCAAATGGTGCCATCTGTTCACTAGAATGAAAACTATTATTATAAAAAAATTCAACAAAAAGAATATGTTGTTGCCAACTTCCCAGGTAATCCATTGATTAAGCACATGGAATATATTCTAATTTCTGAATTATTCGTATTGACTGCCCATCTGATTATCTATAAAAAGCTATACTAAAATTTAATTTAGTTCCCAATGACATATGAAGGCCTTTGTAAAAGGTAAAAGTAATCCTTGGATCATGATTAGAAACAATAGAGAGGGGAACAACATGTAACCTGACATTCTCGTTAATATATAACTGAGAAAGTTGATTTAGAGACAAAGTATCTCTAATAGGAAGGAAATGAATAGATTTAGTCAATTTGTCAACAATAACCAAAATTTAATTATTACCTTGTGATGTCTCTTGTAATCCCACAATTATGTCCATGGATATATGTTCCCATTTCCACTTTGGAACTCATAAAGGCTGAAACAACTGTTTTGTTAACAACCTCTCTACTTTAACCTATTGATAAGTCAAACACTTCCTAGTAAAAACAATAATATCTCATTTCATTCAATCCCACCAGAAATACTCCCAAACATATATATATATATCATATTATTGTAGGGATGAACTGAAAAAGGAGATCTATGAGTTTCATATAATAACTCTTTATTCAACTTTGAAACACAAGGCACACATAATCTCTTTCCAAATCTCAAAACCCAATAATTATTAATTTTAAAATAAGGCACCTTACCCTTCTAAACCAGCTCTACATTTTTCACCAAGTCACTGTCTTCCTTCTATGCTTATGTAATTATTTTTGATAAAGATTATTTCACTGACACATGAAACAAAACATAAAAATTTCCTACACCAAAAACTTCTATGCTAAATTTCAATAAATTTTTAATCAATGGATCTAGGTCCAAATTTTACAAGGTTATGGTTTCAATAATTTTCCTAGTCAAATAATCAACCACTTTAATTAGATTTCTAGGATGGTAATGATTTGTTCAATCATAATTATTGACTAATTCTGTCCATATCCTTTATCTCATCTTCAATTCTTTATGAGTGAATATATACTTCAAACTTATTTTATCAGTATATATTTCACAGTTTACACCATAAAAATGACGCCACTAAATTTTTAATGAACAAACAATAGTAGATAATTCCAAATCATGTGTAGAGTAATTAACTCATGATGTTTCAAAAGATGTGAAGAATAATAAATTACCTAATCATTCGACATTGTGACATAACCAAGTCCTTTCAATGAAACAACACTATAGATAACAAATTCACCAACTCTGGAAGCAACTTCCAAAATAAGAGCATTCCCCAATCTTTTTTCAGTTCCTGAAAACAATCATCAAATTATTTTTTCTAAATGATCTTAACACCTTATTTATTTATCTTATTCATTGGGATAGATATCCTTGAAACGTTTTCAACAAACCAGTGTAAAAATACATTAAAAAAAGAAAACTACAGATCTCTATAATATTGGTAGGTCATGGCCATTCTTCAAAAACTTTTGTTTTAGTAGGATCACCAGTTATGACATTTTTTGAAACAATGTGGCCGAGGAATGAAATGTTTTGTAACCAAAACTCACACATTCTGAATTTCACATACAATTACTTTTATTTTAAGGTTTTCAAGAGAACCATTAAATGACTTTCATTTTCCTCTTTATTTTTGGAATAAACCAAAATATCATCAATGAACACAACCAAAAACTTATCCATGCAATCATGGAAAATTATATTCAAAAGATAAATGAATACGTCATATGCATTGGTTAACCCAACATGAATAACTATAAATTCATAGTGGCCTTATTTAGTACGAAATATGGTCTAAAAAATTTCTGATTCCTTTAGTTTCAACTGATTGAACCCCGATGGAAAGTCAATATTCGAAAAATACTAAGCTCTTGGGAGATTATCAAACAAATCATCTATATGAAAAAATGATACTTGTTCTTAATAGTGATGTTACTAAATGCTCTATAATCAATGAAAAGTCTCATTAAACCATCTTTCGTTTTAACAAAAAACACTGGAGAACCCCATGGTGATGTGATAGGTGAAATGAAACCTTTATCTAATACTTCCTACAATTGATTCTTTTACTCTAAAAGATCAATTTGAGCTATTCGATAATGGAGTTTAGAAATTTTCATTGTATTAGGAACTAAGTCAACAATAAATTCAACTACCCGATTATGTATTATACCATGAAACTCATCAGAAAAAACATCAAGATACTCATTACCAATGGAATATCATTAATTGGAACAGTTACTTTATTTTCAACAATATGTGAAAGGTATAATTTATTTCCAACTTTTAATAGTTTCTTAGCTTCCTGATATGTTATCAAAAGTTAGGGTTCATACTTGTACACAAATTAAATTTATTTCTGAAAAGAAAACTATTTCGCTCTGCAGACAATATTATTATGGTAAAAAGAAATAAAATACATTCCCAAAATAACAACAAACTCTACTACATGAAAAATAATAAGGTTTGTAGGATGATTATTTCCACACAAAAGGAGAAGAATGTTCTTATAATTTATACTTTTCTCAACATTTCATCATAGTGTTTATACCATATGTTCTGGATTAATATCTTGATATGGAATTCCTAATTTTCTATAAATCTTCTCAGAAATGAAATATTGTGTTGACCCTAAATCAAACAACACATTGGAATAATCTGAATAAATAAATAATTTACTTGATACTACTTCATTCTATGGCCCGAAATATGCTAAAGTTGTTTCGGAGGATTCCGCCACCCCTTTATGCTTGTAATCTGACTACTCTCCCTCAGTTGAGTTCTTCATTGGACACTAATTTTCATAATGAACCATTTCATTGAACTTAAAACATTTTTTTAACTATATATAAAATTTTGTCTTACCATTACCCTGCTTATTTCGGCACAATTACGAGCCTTATGTCCCATTTTACCACATCAGTGTCACTTACCAAAATTCAAAATAAATTCCCCATCTTTCATCTTACCAAAATTTTCACAAACTGTAAACTTATGTTTCGTACCATTAGACTATATTTAAGAGTTCTTAGATTTCATCTTCAACATTTACCGCTTATTCTGTTGTTTATCAAAGAATACCTAATGATTGAAAAACCACATTTATACCTTCTCCACATATCGAACATGTTTTTAATAACTTTTGAACTCACGAGAAGCTAATGGTATTCGATATATTTTATTTAATCCTAAGTAAAAAACGATTTATTTTTCTATAAAGATCTTATATGAAATTTGGATAATACCGTGCTAGTCGAGTGAATTTTTCTTGATAAGAAGCCACTGATTCATCCTCCTGCCTCAATTCAAGGATTTTTTTTCCATCCTATAACAGACCACCATTGGAAAATATATCTCAAGAAACGTACATATGAAATCATTCCAATCAATAAAATCAATATTCTCTATATCCCTGATATTTTTAACCATCATCCACTGCTGATCTGATGCACCATTAAACGGTAAACAACGAGACTAACCTTTGGATATTATGATCACCCCATGACATCGAAAATATTTTCCAGGGATTTAATCCACCCTTCTACAAGAACAGGGTCAGATGATCCTCTAAATGATGGGGGATGTTGACTTATGGAATGATTCACTACTAACATGTTCCTCTGTGGTAGATCTGGCTGATCTCTTGCATAGATACCACCACCATTTATAGCATGAGTCAATTGTGCAATCAATACAAAAAATTGATCAGTTCCAATTCAGACCATCTCAGGTTGCTGATTTGGATGGTTTCTTTCCTCCTTATATCGTCCCATAATAGATTCCGTGTTTCATCTACGGAAAACCATTCTGAACATAAGAATATCTTAGGAGAAGAAACATGGTATTCTATAAATGTTATATCATAAATTAATTTATGGATATTACTTTAATAATACCATAACTCCTAAATTTGTATAAACCATCCTCTGATACCAACTATAAGGACCTAACATTAAAACAATACATAATATAGAATTAAATAAAAAATTCACATTACGGAAATTTTCAATTTTATATTTTTATAAAAATTTTCCCTAACTATTACATTACATATTAAAAATTACAATGTAAATTCTTCTACTCAATATCCATTTTTTTCTAAAATAAAAACACTTGAAAAAAATAGTCACATATACTTCCATGTTTTAGACAACATGACTTTTCCATGATCCCATACTTTATCCTTTTCATCATTAAGTCTTGGGAAAAAATTTTCAAACATGGAATGAGCATAAAAATATCAGTAAGGGTTATAAAATAACGAAGGAAAACATTAGTCCATAAAAACGTAATATTTTTAACAAACCTCATAAAATCATAAGATTTTTGAATAAAACATAGAAAACATAAATATTAATTGTTACTTGTGGAATCCATATCATAAATACATTGTAGCTTTCACAGCTACGTAGGGAGTTACATTTGGAATACCCATCACAATATATTACCTAAATATCTTTGGAGAAACATTAACGTTTACCACTGTCATTTACCCAATTAATTGGAGAGATATCTCGGGCTCCCCCGCCCTAGGTATATCATGCAACCACCCTTATATGTTAACAATTTCCGAGAACCATAACATATTCATAACAACTAAAACAAACATTAAATAAAAATCAAATTCCCACAATTCAATCACAATATATCATTTAAATATATTGACACAACCAATTCATTATGAATAAAATTTTCAGTAAAAATGTTTATAAAAGATTATATGGTATTTATTTTCCTTTTAAAAACAATACGACTTGTTAAGGAAGCCAAATATCAAATAACACTCGTGGTAGTGGAAAGGTCATTTTCATCGCATACATTAAAAAACATTCCCACTGTTGGTTTAGTAAAAAGCCTCATAGAAAAATATTCCCTTTTAATGAAATGAAAAGTCAAACGTGTTTATACACCGTATAAAATAAAGTCATGTATAAATAAAAATATGCCATATTGAAAGGAGTCTGAGACAAAGTCCCTTACATCGTGTCTGACGTACCTCCATCATTCTTTAAATCTCCAGAATAATAAACTAATGTTAATTTATTCATTCTTTAGAACCTTTTTCAGTTATGTTATTAATTTTAATTAACTTATTACCACATTATAAACGTTACATAATCATTTAAGTTAATAATGGTCGTTTTGTCAAAATTTTGTACTTATATTTAAAAGTTGTCCATGTGGTCAGAAGTCCAACATATACAGACTGATATTCATGATTTACATATCATATAATTAATATATATCCAGTATTTATGTATTTATAATAGTCTATATCATTAAGTTATATGAAAATGTAATGCACCGTTTATGGAGACGCTATGCTGTGTGTAGGCATGAACGCTACTTTCATTTCATTTTTTTCATTTTTAAAGGAATGAAAACTAAATGATACCTATATATAGTATAATTATAGTATAAAAAAATATTTTATATATGTTAAATATGTTCATTAACACCATCCTTTATATGTTCTATGTATGGTATGAATGAGTCATATCACTTTGATGGGGTGGTAGACTGCAATTTCTAAAATGAAATTATCGTATATATAACATGAAAATCATAAAGGTATGTTCTAATAGATAATCACCGAATCATATAGATAAAATAAATATCATAAATATAATATATAATTAAATTCCCGTGATAATGTCTAAAATGAGACGAGGTAGCAGAAAATTGAACAATCGTTGTTTCGTGAGGAAGTAGTTCACTGTCCACCGAAACATTATGTTCTCATCAATTAGATGGATGTTTCCATAAGTGTAATTAAAATAATTCTAATAACAATAACCTAGTATATTGAGGATAATATTTTTATTCTAAAATAATTTGATAAAAAGTGTTTAGGGGGTTGGATAAGTATAATAAAATAAAATAACTTTAGAGAAGACCTTACCTTTAAAACGTGCAACTCTATTTAGTATGAACCAAAAGGATTTTTAAGCGCCTAGTAATTAAGGTAAGAATACTAGGTTGAAGAGAGGGATGTTATGATATTATTTAGGGATATTTTGGAAGATACAAGGGGCTTGATAGGTGTGAGTAATGGGTTAGAGGCAATGAATTTTTATAAGTGGGAGGATGGACTCTTTAAGAATGTTTGAAAATATTATTTTATTATAAAATAAATTTCTCTTTCAAAAGGTACCAAACATATTAAATTCAAAGATAAGATTATTATTATTCGAAATCATCTCAACCAATAGGTTTTAGACATGTTATGGTATCAAATATAACCTTATCATTTACCTTTAACCCTTAGTTAACTTATTTGATTCTTACCATGTCTTCTTATGTATTCCCCATATACGGTAAATATAGTTGCTATAAAATGCATATTGAACAACACATAGATTATTAATAAAATTTTTATCATTATCTAATTCAATAGGCTTCATATTATTATTTTTTTGGATTATTATAATATTTAATTAAATAATATTGATTTTAAAGTCATTTATGACAATTTAAATACTATTCATATCATGATATTTAAAAAAAATAAAAATAAAATTATTATTTCGAAAAACCTTCATTAATTAAAATATAACAAGTTATTCCAGTATATAAAATTCTAGTATGGAACAAGAAGTTTTAAAATAAATTTATTTTAACAATTATAATCTCATTTATTTAAAAAATTAATTAATGATGCAATCATTACATAATCATTGTGTCATAAATAAATGTTTTTATTTGATGTCTAAAAATAATAAATTAAATACCACGATGTAGGAAATATTTTTATCCTTAGAATGAATATTAATAGTCAAATATATCAATTATATAAACCCACATTAAAATTGACTTAGAAAAAATAATACATGTTTATGATATTTTTTTACTTCAAATAAAAAGTTATTAATGTAATTATCTTACCAAATAGGCTTTCAAAAGCTAAAATCTTCACCCGAATATTTTATTGGTTGAACACGACTTATAAAATAAGTTGAAAATAGGTGTTATGGTAATTTTATATTATTATAATATTATTTTTACCATAAATTACTCTATTTAATTATAAGAGTGGTAATTAAAGATCAGAAGTTTTTATTCACCAAAAATTATTTTCATATAATTGAACCATATTTTAATTACTGATAACAACCATGTATTTCATATTTTAGAAATTCAATTCACAGAAGTTTTAGAATTTAATTTAAATGAAAAAGTATGTTTTTAACTACTAAGTAGTATTTTTCACTATTCATAAAAAATTGATGTTTTTTCAGAAAAATACTAATAATTCACCCAAAGATAATTTTTATATTCTGAATTATAAAATGATTTCTATTTTACCCAATTAAAAAAATATGTTTCATTAAATTATTTAAAATTAATTTCTGTTGTCAAAACTAGAAAGCATGTTTTTAAGAAATAATAACTATCCAAAGATTGACAACTGTTTATGTCCAATTTCAAATTGAAATTACATACAATGACCAAAATTAGGTAAAATGATATAAATATAATACCATTACACTCAAATCACAATAAAAAGAAAAATCTATCTATATAAATAATTAGATTAAAATGACTTTTGAAATAAAAATGTAGCATTTTTCACTATTCATAAAAAATTAATATTATTACAAAAATACCAAAATTTCATCCAAAATAAATTTTGATTCCCCGAGTCTATAGAAGAATTATATATTGTGAAATTGAACATATAAAAGTGAAAAAAACAATATTTAAAAGGGGTTCCCCATCAAAAGGCGATAAATCGACAATTTTAATAATATTAGATTGTTTATGCCTAAAATTGGATTAATTCAGATTTCAAGCCTCCAAATATTATTGGATAAATGTAAAAAAAATTTAAAAACATGTATAATAATATTTCATTTAGTTATGTATATTCCCATAAATATAATGGATAGGCGTTAAACACCATTTAAAATAATATTATATTATTATTTTTCAGTATGACCCAGCCTTGTGTGCAACATGAGATTTAAGAGAAACCCATTATTGTGTGTTAGGTACTCCATAAAACATATTATACCCATTAATGTATAATTAATATTTAATTTTCATATATTAATAAATATGAAAATTTCTTACTCTTTATTTACCTGGGATGTTACATCGACAAATTCATTTCAAATTTTCTAAAAGAGGGTATGGATAAATTTTACACCATTAACATAATATCATCTATCTATATGTTATATATTGGTGTTATTATATCATCATAGTTAAGGATTACAAATAGGTGGAATATTAAATAAAACCTTAATTCAGGGTTACCATTTCGACCACTTCCTTCATTGGCCTCCTTAGGTTTTAAATAATGCCTTCATATGATGGTTTCCTAATCAAAATAAGGAATATAACATGTGGTGAGGTAATTAAGGAAGGTATCTAGGAAGGTAATATCTAATATAATAGTTTTATTTAGTGTGGATAACATTGATCCTTTTTTAAGTGGGTAACAGAACCCACTATGAAACAATATGGAAATTCACCAAAAGACTCAAAAATTATAATTTCATTCACATTAAGATTTTAATTCCCTGACCTTGAATATGACATAATATAGGGTTTTAGTCCATATTTTTTTTTCACATTTAAGATATTTTCATGTTTAGAGTTTTATAGAATTACTTCATCATCCACACATAAAATCCCTTAATCATACAAGTGGATACCAGTTAAACAATCTCAAGTTTTTCAATAATATTAAACTTTTAAAATAAATCATGGAATTTTTTTTGTTAAAAATATTATTAATATTCATCTTGAATTTTTTATTTCTACTACCCATACTTATATCTTATTTTATTTTAAATATTCTATGAGCACAAAAAGAGTAATAAGGGCCCTAAAGAAAAAAATTGTTAGTTCCATGAAAACATGAAAATCATTAAAAACACTTTTTATAAAAACTCATACGAATGCGTAGAAAAATCATAAAGGTTCCTCAGGACATCATTAAATTACCACTATAACATTAACCCTTATAAATGGAATAATCATACGGTCAACCTCTTTATCCGGAGCAACCAATGCATTAGAGAGCTATAATGGGGCTCACTCGTCATATCATGAGATATATTGGGATGAAACTAACAAATCTTAAGTAATAATTGGGACCAAATCATAATATCTTGTGATATAATGGGATCATCCAATAATAGACAATATCCAAGGAATATATTAGGAAGAAAATCATTGGAAAATCTATTTAACCCATGATCAAAACAAATTCATATATAAAGATACCATTTCTTTTAAAATTCACTTCTAACATATATAAACCGTGAACATAAACATAAAACACTGGGAAATGATCTATAAAAACATATAATTAAAAAATTAAATTATCAAATCTATATTAAATTGGTTAAATCCAATAATTTGATATAATTTAAAAAATATTCCATCTTAATTTTGTAAAAAAAGTTGAAAAATGAACATTAAATGAGGGTTATAAAAAGAAAGTCCATTACCTTGGTTCTGAATCATCACATAAAAACATAATCTTCATCAATAACCAAGATAGATTAATAATTTACTTCTTATAAAACATTTTTATATTTTGTTATTACTTATTATCATGTTTCAATATTTACTTTATTATGTATGTTCTTATTATACATTTTAACGATATTCATTACTTGAGTCCAACATGAACATTTAATGATGTTAATAGTCAAAGTGGTTATATGTACATCATCTCAAGAATAATATTCCCCAAATAATAATCCATTTTATAAATCAATTAAGCATTTAAATCAAACCATATATTTATTTTTATGAAAAATTACAAATGTTATAGTCACGGTGACTATAGGTCGTATGTATGTATAAGGAACGTTTTCATTTTGTAATGATAATTATGGAAAAGGTAATTATAATTTTATTTTTTAATAAATGTCATAATATAATTAATATATCATTAATAATTTAAATATATTAATTTATATCATTATAGTGAAGTTGGGAAGAAAAATGACTCACATCATTTCATGGAGGTGATAGGTCACATGTACGCACGAATGATGTTATCATTTTTATGTGTATGGAAGGGTAACAAAATAAATGAAATAATATTACTAAATAATTATAATGTTTGCTTCAATATCATATATAATCATTAATTTGATAATTTTAACTAGTCTTGAGAGATGTTGATGGAAAATAAATTTCATCAGTTCGTGAGGTTGTAGGCTGCTATACAATTGAACAAATAATTAATTTACCATTTGGTTAAATTGAAGATGGATTTAGGTTATTATATTAAAATAATAACATATAATTATATTTAGTATACTGGAGTTATTATTTAATAATAGTGGAAGAATATTTTAAGGATGTTGAAAATGAAATGAAATTGAACCACTTAATTAAAATTATCTCCTCTCTTTTAGATGACCTGCTTTGAATGACACCTTAACACCTCTAAGAGGAGTTCTATGTATAAAATAGAAACACAATAATTTGTTTATGGATTATAAGAATAGAATTTTGAAGGTAATTGTTTAATATTAATGGGTTTTAATTGTATTTAAATTATATTAAAGTGTTCCCTTTTATTGAAGAGGGGTGGTGAACTTTTGGAATATTACAAAGTATTAAAATAATATAAATTAATTTAATATTTTGACACGATAAAAATTGAGATATTTAGAATATATTATGAGTATGTGTCAAAATAAATTCATCCAATAAAATTATGCATATTTTAATTATATTATAATCCCTATGATTTTGTTTAATCCCTTATTTTACCCTTTTAATTCTTATCATGATATTATGTAATTTGACAATTGTGGGTTAATGTAATTAAAATTAAATGGAAAAATTCCAATAAACGTGAATTTTTTAATATTTTAAGATTTATCCCAATCACTTGGTTGAAATTGAGAATTTTATAAATTTTATATCATTAAATAAAATATTATTTATTTTAAAATATCAACAATGATAATTTTGACAATATTTATTATTTGACATTTTGAAAATAACATAACTACATGATATTATAGAAAAATATATATTATTACATATATAATATGTCAAATGAATCGATAAAATTCATTGATAATGTCAATTTTAAAAAATTATATTTATTTTAATATTTTAAATATCATTTAATTGATTCTTCCATTAATAAGCAATTACTGCAAAATCATTGTGTAACAATTTAATTTAATTATTTCTATCCAAAAAATCTTATATAAATTTAAATAATGTATTTAAAGGTATTATATTTTAAATACTATTAATATTCAATTATATCCCTTATATGACTCCATATTAATGTATCATACTTGATAAAAATACGGGTATGACAAAATTGATTATTCATTGAATATAATAATATAAATTTCATACTCTCACATAGGAGGCTTTAAAAGGTTATAATAGACTATGAAGTATGATTTTGTTAAACCACACTAATAAAATTAAATTATGTCATGTTTTAGGGAAATATTATATTGGTTATAATGTTATTTTTACCATTAATTACACAATTTACCCTTAACCGTGGTAGTAAAAATATTACTCAAGTTTCTATTCGTAATGTCTAAAAATAAAATATATATATTTAAATAATTTTGAACATGGGATTCCAAATATGAAATCCATTTATTCAAAATTAAAAACAATATATTGGATGTTGTTAATTAATAATTAATCTTATTGATAGATTGAGAAAATGAATTTTTAATGTTAAAATATTCAAACTTTCACAATGTTTTTATATGAAATTTAAATTTAAAATTAATTATTGATTCCTTATTTACTTTAAATAAAATAAAATTATCTAATTATACGTTAAATCCATTCAAATAAATAATTTTACACTATAAATAAATTTGATTAAAAAGTTGATTTCAATTAAAATTTATAATTTTATTCACTATTCATCAATATATAAAGCTTTAAAAAAAATAAAAAAATCCGACCAATGTAAATTTGATGTTATTATATCAATGAAGAATATATTTTTTAAAAAACCAAATTTATAAAAATGAAAAAACATATATAAAAAACATTAGTTCCATCAAAACCCAATAAATATCCATTTTTAGAAAAATAATGTTTTTAACCATAAAACCATATTTATCATATATGTTATTGAAAAAAATGTCTATTGTTATTAATAAATATTTAATAAATATTAATTAATATAATAAAAATTAGCTTATAATTACAATTGTTTTCATATTCTTCCCCATTTTTTAAATTACATCATCACAGTTTTTATTCACTTGCTAAATAAGTTGGGACATATTTCTCTCAATGAATTTTAAGATTCCCAAGATTCCCCTTAAAAAATATAGTTTATATATATATAATTAACATGAAAAATAAAATTATTCTGACACACCTACTCTCTATGGTCAATAACCTGAACTGGCTATTCTTCATATAAAAAATCTCTTCCAACTAAACTACTTCTGGAGTAAAAACATGTGATGAATCTGGAACATATTTTATTAAAATTGAAACATGAAAAACAATATGCGCATAGGAAAAATCATAGTAAAATCCACTCCATAAGAAATTGATCCAAATTTGGAAAGTATTTCATAGTGTCCAATGAACAGTGGACTGCTTCCCATTATTACCAAAACACATCACAGATTTCCTTAGAAAAACTTTGAGAACGGCACAATCGTATACCTAAAATGAAATATAATTCATATGATAATCATCATAACACTCACCTTTCTCTAAGTTTTCATTATCAATTAATAAATCAACCAATATTTATCCACAGTTTCTTATTCAAATTTAGGTCCCATCAACTTCCATTCACCTAACTCGTCCCAATTTATTGGGGTTCTACACCAATTTTCATATGATGCATGAAATGGTGCCATATGTATACCAGAATAATAATCGTTATTATAAGAAAAACCAATAAAATAATGATTTTTATCCCAAAATAAATGGTAATCCTTTGAACATGCATGTAGAATATCCTCCAATGTTTGAATTATTCATTCTAACGTCCCATATAATTGAAAATGATAAGCTTTATTAAAATTTAATTTTGTACAAAATGACTTCTAAAGGGCATTCCAAAAGATATAAGTGATCTCGGTATCATGAAAACATACAATTGAGAGAGAAACTTCATATAACTAGAATATCACTTTAATATACTACCATGAATTTTGATCTACATGTAGTGTGTCTAGAATAGGAAGAAAATGTGCATATTTAGTCAGTTGATCAATAATAACACATATCACATTGTTACCTCAACAATTATTTATTAATCGCTCTATAAAATCTATTGAAATTTTTTCCCACTTCCACTCTACCATAGGAAATGGATAAAGAATCCCCTTAATAAACATTCATTCTATATTAACCTGCTAATAATTCATCTACTATAAATTAATGTCAGCGATATCTCTTTTCATTCCATCCCACTAGTAATAATCATGGAGGTCTCTTCAAATATTAGTGCTTCTAGGATGAACTGAAAACAATGAACTATGGAATCACATAACAAATCCTTCTTCAACTATGATACACATGGAACACATAATCTCTTCCCAAATCTAAAAAACATAGTCTTTAAAATTGTTAAATCTTGAAAAATTACCTTTTTGGGCCAATTCTATATTTTTATAAAACTCACGGTCTTCCTTATGTGATATATTAATTATATGATATAGATTATTGAACTAACACCAGAAAAAAATATAATAATTTCCTTCACCAGAAACATCCAAGACAAAATTTAAAAACACATTAACTAAAGGGACATGTTATTAACGAATCATGTTTAATATAACATTACTTTTCAATCTCAATACATCCACCAAATTTTTAATTTTTATGTATTACAAAAAATAGTGAAATAATAATTCATGATTAGTTTTATCCATCTTCCCTCTCTCATGTTCAATTATTTCTAAGTGAAAATATACATGGAATTTTTTTTATCATTATATATTTCACATTTTACTCTAAAAAACAATTCCTTCAAATTTTTAATGAAAAAATATCAGATAATTCCAAATAATGTGTATAGTAATTTAGCTAATGAGTTTTAAACAAACATGAAGAATAATTAGTTACATTATCATTTTTAATTAGTACACACCATGCCATTTCAATGAAGAGTCATTATAGATTAAATATTCACCATTTTTTGAAGTCAGGTACACAAATAGAGAATTCAACAATATTATTTTCAATTCATGAAAATAATCATCCAATTATTGTATCTATATAAACATAACACATTTCCATGTTAGCTTAGTCCGTCGGATAGATAACCATGAAACGTTTTAGAAAAACCTTTTGAAATAATAATCTAAAAAAAGAATACTACAAATCTCAGTTATATTTTTGGATCTTGGAAATTCATCAACAACATTATTTTTAACATCATCAACATGTATTCTATCTTTAGAATCAATGTGAAAAATAAATAAATTTTATTGCAAAAAAAATCATAGTTTTAGAATTTACGATACAAATTATTTTCTTTTATGGTTTTTAAAAAAACCCTCAAATGATTTTCATGTTCCCCATTAATTATAGAATATACTGAAATGTCATCAATAAACTCAACCATAAAATTATACAAAAAATAATTAAATATTCTCTTCATATTATCCATGAATGTAAAAGGTTAATTAGTTTACCCAAATAGTGTAAATAAAAAATCATAGTGCCAAAATCTAGTCCATAAAATGGTCTTCGGATGATATTTTTAATTTACATTCAACTAATGGTGCCCAATACATCAGTCAACCATTGAAAAATATAATTCTCCATATGTTTTATCAAAAAAATCATTGATATTAAAAAAATGATACTTGTTCTTAACAGTGATGTTATTCAAGGAACTATAGTCAATGCAAAGTCTAATTGAACAATCTTTCTTTTCAACTAACAAGACAGAAGCACCCCATAACGAAGATCAACGTTGGATGAAACCTTTATCTAATAACTCTTATATCTTTTTTTTAAATATATATGTTCTTCCTAAGACATTATAAAAGGGGGTATAGAAATTGGAATAGTATTTAGAAATAATTGAACAATAAATTCATCTTCCAAATATGGTATAATACCAAAAATATTATCAATAAAAAACATCCATATACTCATTTACCAATAGAACAAAATTTTACAAAATATTTTATGAATTTTCAAAAATATGTGAATGATAACATGAATTTCCATATATTAGTATATTCTTAGGTACATTATATGTTATCAATGGTACGGGTTCATTATTATACACAAACTAAAACTCTCTCTAAAAATTAACTTTTTTTCTCCACAATCAATCATATCTTTTCAAAAATCATGCCAACTTGTACCCAGAATAATATCATACTCTACTAAAGGAAATAAAATAATGTCTTCAGTTTAATTATATTCATAGACAATGATAGAAATATTCTTATTTTTTGTGATATATCCCACTATTTTTTTCAGTATAAGATCTGGCTTCATTTTTTGAGGTGGAATTCCTAATTTACCTTAAAATTTATCATAAATGAATGAATGTGTTATCCCTAAATCAATCCACACATTGAAAAAATATATTAATATAATAAATGTACCTAATTAAGAAATTTTGATGGTTCAAAATCTACTAATGTTTCTGAAAAGGATTTTTCCACACCCTTTTGTTTCCATTCTTATTGTTTTACCCCCTCAGTGACTAACTTTTGACACACATTATCAAAATAAACAAATCCTTATAGTTAAATCATATCACCATCAAATTATCATTATTTTATGATCATTTTTCTGTTAATTATGAGACATGAATCCAAAAATAACACATCGGTAGCACTTCCCATAATATCAATGGCATTATATGGGATTCTTTTTAACACACTTTTCAAAAGAATAGAATTTGGATTTCTTAACTCCAAATTTCTCTGATAAATTCTACCACAATTACTAAGAACCTAAATTATTCTTATTTATCTCCTCAGGAGGCAAAAATATGTCAGAACACTCCATCTAAACTTCTTTTAGTATAATGAAAAAGTTTCTTATAGATCTTAAATTCCTATGAATCTAAATTAATTGGTAAAAATTGTTTCTTCCCAGAGTAAAATCTTTTAATTTTACCATTAAATAGCCTCATTAAATCTTGTACGTACAAGAAAATTCTGGTAAAATTGGAATTATATATATCCTTATAATCATCATATTTCTAACACAGTTCCAAAAAATAGTTTCTCCATTTTGAGTCGAATTGCTTTAAGTGAGAATTTACTGGATAATGTCTCATAAAAAATCCCAATTATTGAGTGTAAAGATAATATTTTTATATGGTATTCATTACCATAAACTACCACTAATTGGATTTACATTTACGATGATAAATTTACATGGTTACCTTTTGGTGTTCAAAACATCCCACAACATCAAATATCATCTCAAGAGTGTTGATCGATCCTTCGGCTACCACTGGATATGATGTTCCAAAAAAAGATGGAGGATATTGCCTCATAAAATTCTCCTCTAATGAAATATTCCTCTGTGGTTTATTAGGTTTATATCCTTCACATATAGCTCCAACACCATTTATTTCCTTAGTAACCAAATTTGTCAAAGTAACAAACTGTTCAGCCACGATTTTGACCATCTGAAGATATTGATTTGGAAGGTTGTTTTCTTCTTGGATATATCCTACTATAGCTTCTCTATTTTTTTGGGGAAAACCATTCTGAATAGAAATATCAAAGATGAACCAATGTATTAATATTCAAATTCTATAACATTTCAACATGTCTATAAGGTAATGTCTTTAAATTAAATGTTATTAAAATTACCCCAACTACAATAGTTATCTAAACAATCATTTGATACAAACAAAAAGGCCTTGAAAATAATCATTACGTAATATTGAGATAGAGTCTAGAATTTAATTTCATTCACATTGAGGTTCATTTATGGTTTATTGTTTTAGATAATTATGTCATCATTCATACATAACATATCTTAATAATACAATTGGATACTACTAAAATAATTTCCATTTTTGTCTAAAATATCAATCTTTTAAAATTAAACATGGATTATTTATTATAAAAAATCATCATAACATCCAACTTGAATTACTACTATCTCTTACCCAAACATATTGTAATGCCCTGACCCCAGTTACTAGATTCGGTGCTTTATTACATAACCTTGACATGATATAAGGAATCATGTACTAAATGACTGATCAGTTTACTAGTTATGGATGTACTAGATACATTCATAAGTATTACATTGCATCATTAAATAAAAAAAACAGCAACATTTTTCCCATTTTGAACACACTTATATCCTTACCCTATCACTGCAGTTCATCCATATAATACATTTTCACATCCTAGGAAAAATAAAACATAGAAATGGGTGAGCTCAGATTCTCTATAAGGATAAAAATATAGCAGAAACGTTCATAAATAAGAATAAACATTTAAGGAAATGTATTAGACTAAAACAAAAGCCTTTTAATCTTAAACTTCAGAATAATATGGGAAAGATAAAATAAAAAAATTCTATTTAATAATTTTCATGTATATTATACTAGCCCAATACTCACATTCAATATTGATAGCCACTTTCATAATGTTGGAATTCATAATACTAGACTTCATAACCACATAGTCAAGGCCTTGTGCTAAGGCTACACATAAGATTTTGTTAAGGTCTTGTGCCAAGACACTAGTTTGTCTTATGAGACCTACCGATGCATCGAAGAGTTATAGCAGGCTCCACCCGTTACTTAATTAGTCCAATGCATTCCTCATATGAAAAGGTTTAAACATAACAAAAACATCCATACTAAAACTAGCATACAAAATGTCAATAATTTATCCACAATCCATAAATGGTATAAAAATAACACATCCACAGAAAAAAATATCAGAAAACATTCAATACAATATGTAAGATTTTTATCATAATAAATCAACCTCGATCAAGAATAATGTCTTGTAAAGGATGTTGACAAAGTTGAAAATGATCCGAAAAAATATTTGATGGAAATATCCAATTTTAGGAAATTATTTAAATGTCATATAAAGGAATTCATTTAAAACATATTATTTAATCAAAGTGTCTGATACCACTTTGAAATTTTTGAAAGTAATTAACAATTTAAAACAATCATGTCTATATAAATAAATCCTTAAAACCATTTTTAAAACAGAGACATTAATCAGAAATGTTAAGAAGAATAAATATTTAAAAAATATACATATAATATTTAGTAAAAATTACCTTAAAAAATCCATATGAAAACACTTTTATGAAACATGGAGATGGATAATAAATTTGTCCTAGTAGATACTTATGTAAAAACAATGTCGGATAATAATGATATTGTGAAATTAACCTTCAACTTATACATTTAATTACTAAATGTTATGCTTACCTCTTGTATAATAGTTAAAACATTGTTATTAAATTATAAAAAACTATATAAATAAAAATTAAATCATATATGATTTTGTAATGTGTCATTATTAATAATATTTTAGTAGTATCATCATTTCAGGTGTAAACTGATTCATTTTCCATTATATAATTGGTTATGAAAGCTATGTTTATTTTAGATAGAATGTGTTTGATTCATATAGATAATGATAATATGTTCATAATCATTATTTTTAATCATAAAATGAAAATTATTCTTCAATTATTATGATGGGGAATGAATCTCATCACTTTTGTAGAGACGGTAATCTGTGCAAACGCATGAGTGACAATATAATTTTTTTGCTGGAGAAATAAATTGTAATTGGATGGTATATAGTATATACAGAATCATTAACATGTTATATATATTATTTACATCAGTTATACTCTTTATTATACTCATCCTTATAATGAAGTTCTTGAATAAGAAATTATACCACGACGTGGAGACGACAAACCGTACGTACGCACATGTGGTGACTTTTTCATTTATAGGATAAATAGAATAATGAACATGGTTGTACTATTTTTATAATAACTTCATAGTATATAGAAAATACTGGAGTTATTATTTTATAATGGAAAAAACAATGGAAGAGGAAGTGGAAGAAGAAATGAACTTGAAAGAGGTGATGAAATATTTACGTATTCTTTGAGTTCTTCCTTTTTATTTGATCAAAAGGGCTACATAGGATGGTTTTATGACCAAAGAAAGGACTATAGGATGAAGAGGAAAAATTTGGGAGGATATTTGGGCAGTGGTAGGCCGAGCCAAAAGGCTTTGGATGGGTAAAATTATGATAAGTAGAAGTTCCTTTTTATAAGAGAGGTGAGGGTCACTATAGGAAAATCAAGAAATATTATTTTATAATAAAATAGTTTTCGGTTTATAATGGAACCAAAATGAATTATTTAAAGGCAATGGTGGGTATGGGTGGAAAAACTCTCAACCAATACGTTTTATACTGGTTTAGGTCTTCATATTAAACATATCTTATAGATTTAACTCTTAGTTAAATAGTCTGAAATTTACCATGCCTCTTTGTATTTATATATTATATGGTTAATAAACATACAATAACATGCCAAGGGAACCCCATGTGGACAATTATTAATATATATATCCTAATCTATGTCATTTTTCTGATCATTTTATTTTTATGAATATTATAACAATTAATAATATAATTTTTTTAAAAAAAATTGAATTACGTCAATTTTGACAATATTTATTGTTTGATTTTATTTGAAGGCCATAAAAATAGTATCACTTCAAATAAAATTTATTTAACCAACCAGAACATGTCATATTAACCTAGAAAATTAGGGTAATTCATCAAATTTCTCAGTTTACATTTATATAGATATTTATATTATTAATTATTTTAATATTTCATTAATAATGTAATTACTGCATCATCATTGTGTCATAAATAAATTATATCATTTAATGTATTACATATATAAATAAAATACCATTATATATGAAATATTTTTATCTTTCTAATTAATATTTATAGTTGATTTTATATTGTGTGTTACTAAATATTAAAAATGGATTAGTTATTAAAAGTTGAATTTAACACTTTTAACTCTTCATTAAATAAAATAATAACAATTGTCCTTATCTAATCCAAGTGGATAGAAATGATCATATTTTAATCCTAAGGTTGTTTTTGGTTGAAATACAGTTATATAATTGAATTAAGACAAGTGTTAGGGTAATTATAATATCATCTTTACATTTAATAACCATATTTACTTTTGTACTATTGTAAATAAAAGTCAAAAGTTACCATTCACCAAATATTATTTTCATCTTATTGAACAAAATTTTAATTACTGATATCAATCGTGGCTCTCAGATTTTAAAAATTCTACTCACATATGAGGTAAAATTATGTTTTATTCAAATTTCTAAATGCTTCTAGAAGGTTGGTAAAAGAGGATAAAAAGATCAATAAAGTGAAATTTCATTATATAATGACTCTAATTAATTACATTGTACATATATAGGTATTATATATAAATTTTTACTAAAAATAAATTTAAATAAAATTAATATTTATTTAATTAAAAAGTCGGTTTTAAATAATAACATACTATTTTTAACTATTCCTTATAAATTGAATGTTTTCAGGAAATACCAAAAATTCACAAAAAGCTAATTTTGATATTCTGAATTCCAAAATGACATCTATTTTACAATATTCAAAACATAAAACTTGCATTTGTTAATTTAATATTAATTCTTTTTGTCAAAACCAGAAAACAGGGTTTTAAAAAGTAAAATCTATTAAAATATTGAGATGTGTTTATGTCAAATTTATATGTGAAATTACGTATAATGACCTAAATTTTCTTAAATGATAAAAATATAATCTAAATATACTTAAAAACCTTTAAAATTCATATTTTACCACTAAAAAGTATTTCGATTAAAAATGTTTTTTCCAAATAAAACATACTATTTTTTCTATATTTTTCTAAAATATGAATGTTATCAGAAAAGTACCAAAAAATTATCCAAACTAAAATTTTATATCCCAAATCTAAAAAAGAATTTAAATTTATTAAATTGAATATATTAAAGTGTCAAATATTGGTTTTAAAATGGGTTCTCAATTAAAAGGATGTAAAATTGTAGTTTTTTGAAAAATACTTCTTTTATCTAAAAAAATTAATTTTTTCTTATATTATGTCTAAGAAACACATAATATGGATGTTAAAATTATATAATGTATATAAGATTCAAAATGTAGTTAATACTATTCATAACTGATTTTTTGATTGGCTAGTTTGGTAAGTTGTGGTGCACTTTAACTCGGTGTTGCGTGTAGCGCAATCTATTGAATTAATTTAATGAGATAACATACTATGAAATCTCGGGGGTGTTACAATTATACACTTTGTAATAAAATATAAAAAATTGGATCCACAAAAATAATTATGTAAGGGTTATAAATAAAGAAATCTTTAGTCCAGTGAAATCAAGAAAACCATTAAAACTCCATTTATTAAAAAAGTAATAAGAATGAATATAAAAATAATAAAGGTGAATGGGAACAAAATTACCATATCAATCTAACATTCCCCCTTAAAATATGAAATCCTTATAGTTAAATTTATTCTCTGTTGTACCCAATGCATAAGAGAAATATCATAAGGCTTACTTGTCAAATCATAAGTCATATTGGGCTCAACCTGACATATCATAAGCTATAATGCGGACCAACCCATTATGTTGGGTTTGACTCATCATGTAAAATCATTATCATATAGAATAATAAAAATGGGTTAAATAATCACACTCTTCAGAACCTTGTTATAGTTTATTATCAATTTTTATCATTTTATATTAATTACTTAATTATGTATGTTCATATCAGACATTTTGATGATATACATTGCATGAGTAAAAAATGATCATAGTATGATGTCAATTGTAATTCTTTTCAAAATTAAATTATTTCAAGAATATTATTAATTAAAAAATAATCCATTTTTTAAAAAAATTAAACATTTAAAACAATATAAATTATTTATGGTTATGAAAAATGAACAACATTATAATTTTGGAGATGGTAGGTCATACAAACGCTTGAGTAACATTTCCATTTTAGAATGATCATTATAGAAAGAAGGTAACTATAATATTATTTTCCCACAATTATCATAATATAATTAATTTCATCTTATTTTTTAATTTTACTAGTATATATCATTCATGTGATATGGTGAATAAAAAAGAATCATATCCCTTTGTGGATGTGATAGTTCACCCATACACATGAACAGTGTTATAATTTTTTAGGTGTATGGTATAGTGAGAACATAAATGACATATAATTATTCCATAAAGATATATAATCAAGGAATATCATATATAAATTTTAAATTAATCATTATAACCAGTCTTTTTGGATGGTGATGGAAAAGTAATTATATCATTTTGTAATGTGGTAGTCTGTCGTACACAGGAACAAATACTTCATTCTCCATTTGATGAATTTGGAGATGGATTTAGGTGATGATATTAAAATAATAAAGTATTAGTATATTGGGGATACTGAATTTATTATTTCATCATGGTGGAAGAATATTTGAGAATATCGTAATAACAAATATTATTGAAACACATAATTAAAAAAATACCTCTCCACCAGATGACCTATATTTATTAACACATTAACTCCTAAAAATATGGTGATATGAAAAAAATAGGGCCTATATAATGTCATTAGCGATTATAGGAATGAATTTGGGAAAATATTGGCTAAATAAAAATGATTTTTATATGTATTTAAATGAGATTAATTGGTTACCTTTTATAGGAGAGGGGAGGGGACTCTTGAAATTCTTCAAATAATTATGTTAATATAAATTCATTTTATCTTCCATGTGGTTCCAAATTGAGTTATTTAGAATATTGATTTATTATGGGTATAGATCCACTAAAAAAATTAAATTTATACATGTTTTTATTTTTTTAAATCATTTTCTTTTTCTTTTAACCCTTATTAAACCCTTTGAATTCTTATCATGTTATTATGTAATTTACACATTAAGGTTTAATATAATTACTATAAAATAATAAAAGACCCATAAATGAGTTATAAAAGAAATATTAATAATTATAATAATTAGTTGACAAATATTTTGATTTTTATAAATTTAATATCATTTAATAAAACATTATTTATTTTAAAATATCATTAATGTCATTTTTGGACTTTTAAAAAATATCATATAAACATTATATTTTAAAACTGTTTATTTGATTCTTCCATTAATGAATCAATTAAGTCAACATCATTATGTCAACATTTAGTTTCATTATTTATTTCGTAGGAATTATAAATAAATTACCTCTATATAGGTGAATATATTATATTTCGAAATACTATTTATTGTCAAACATTTCCCTTATAGAACCCAACATTAAAATATTTTACATGATAAAAACCAGAGTGTGACCAAATTGAATATTCTTTGAATATAATAATATAAATTTCATACTCTCCCTAAAATTGCATAAAAAGATATAAAATAAGTAAAAGTATGATTTTGGTTGAACCACACTCATACAATTGCATTAGGAAATGTGTTAGGGTAATTTTATATCATTTATAATATTATTCTTATGTTCAATTACCTAATTAATCCTTAATCGTGGTTAATAAAATGATATTAATGTTACTGTTCAAAATGTCTAAAAATAAAAGTGACCTATTGACAAAAAATTTACTTTATGAATTCATATATTGAATACATTTTTTCAAATTCAAAACCAAGAATTTGAAGAAATTAATTAAAAATTAATCTCGTTGTGGTAATGAGAAAAAATGTTTCCGATGTTAAAATGATCAAATGTTCACAAAGTTTTTATATACAATTTCTATGTGACATTGATTACAATGACCATAAATTGATATAATTATAAAAAAAATTAACTAATTACACTTTTAAACTTATAAAATAATCAATATTAACCTATAACGAAATTCCATGAAAAATGGCTTTTCAATTAAAATGCTTTCTATTTTTCACTACTAATCAAAATGGGAAACCTATCAAACAAATTACCAAAAATATTATCGAAGTGAATTTTGATATTAATTTTTTAAATAAAAATTATAATTTTCCAATGAAAATTGAAAAATTGAAAAAATAAATTTAAAACAAGTGCCTCATCAAAAGGCGGAAAAATTTCCTTTTTAGAAAAATAATGATCTTATCTATAAAACTAGATTTATAATATATGATATTCAAAATATTTTCTAATTTAATTACTATATATTAAAACAATTAATGATTATGGAATATACTTTTTATATCATTACATAGGTTGTTAAAAATTTGCTTTAAAATGTCCCCATATAAGAAAATGGGAAGTAAAATATTTCAATATGGTCATACAATATGATTTACACTAGTTTTTATGAAAATCATAACATTATTTTTTTACTTTAACCCCTAGTAAACTCGTTTTAACCTTAACAATGATAATTAATTTTTTAATATTTTTACAATTTATTATAGTAAAAAATAAATTTTACCCTAGTAGTTGATGTTAAATATTTAGATTCAAGATATTGATTCAATTTTTAAAAGTTTGAATCATTATTGTGGAATAATTTAATTTAATATTAAACCAATAAATGTGTGCAAACAAAGTTTCCCAAAGAGAAAATTTAAATAAGTATTGTAAATGATATTATCAAAATGAAATATGAAATTTATTAAAATGGCCTATATTGGATTAATAATTATATAATTCAACTAAAATTACCATTATAACATTTTTTAAACAAATAAGATCTTTGAAAAGTCATTATATGTAATGACACTTCCAAAAATATATTATTTTCAGTAGTCATTGAATATTTTAACTTTTTGAAAAATTAATAAATATTAACTGTAAGTTAATTTTGACCAAATGATTCAAAAAATGAATTAAATTTTTTAAAAAATAATTTCTAAATGTGAAAAAGAATAATTTAAAAATAAGTGTCAAAAATTAAAAAAAACTACAATTTTATACAAATACAAATTTTAAGCATAAAATTGGATAAATGTTTATCTTATCCTCTAGAAACCTATTAGAATAACGTGGGACCAATTTATTGAAAATATAATATAATAAAAATTTCATAATATTCTTTCAAAAAATATTATTTATTTAATTTATAGAGAGAATTTTTTTCACATTAAATATATTTCTAAAAAAGTGTTTCCTTTTTTCAAATTGATTTTATTTTCATTTAAAAAATAATTAGTAATAAGAAAATTAATTTTTTTAATTTTTTTAAATCATATCTTTTAATAATTTTGTTAAAAATATGTATACCCTTTATTATAAAATTTAGATGATAAGTTTATTATTAAATAATAATATATTAATAGTATTCCATTTTATGTTAAAACTCTATATTATATGTAATTGAATTTATTGACGAAATTAAATTTATTTGAAAAAAAAAATTTCATAAAATATCACATTTATACATTTTTCCACTTAAATAAATTGAATCCTTTTAATTTTAACATTATCTTAGAAATCAAGGGATTTTCATATGTAAATTCATTTATGGAAAAACCATATATTAAAAACTATAAATGAAACATCGTACGATAAAACAAGAAAATAAATTTTAAAGTTCATTTTATAACTAGGATCTAAAAAATGATAACAATATTGGGATGTGAGAATATTGATATGGACGAGAAAATTAATGCTGAATTTCTAGAGAGTGAAAGATAAATTGATTAGGGGAAAGTTAAAAAACACCACACCAAAAATATGTGATAGGTTAAAAGGCCATTCCTTCATAAAAAATTTTAGTAAATGTGTAACATTTTTTCAAAATTGTATTCCTCTAGATTTGTAATTTTTTTTGAGAAGATACACTTTAATGATTTAATTCCTCTTCGTAAGAACAATCTCATCCTATAGTTTTTCATTGATTAATTTCCTCTTCATCACATTCTTTATGAATTGATTTTCTTCATTCATAAACTACCAATGCATAATAATATCAATAAATGAAAGATAATTCATTCCTTATATCTCTAGTTATTATCAAAAACAATATGTATAAAATATGATATTCAATATGCATCAACCATTATATGGTGAAATAATACTATAATCTCTATATCCTTATCTAAACATACGTTTAAGAAATTCCATAAATGGTTAACACTATTACACTTAAAAACATAAATATTTATAAAGAAGGAGATAAAATTTATCCAAATTAATAGAAAATTAATTCATAAATTATCATTAAGTTTCTCTTAATGGAAATGTGAAAATATTTGAATACCTTGGTCATATATTTTCTTCAATCATGGTAATAACTAAAACGACAACAAAACATCGATGAAAAAAATACATGCATCCTCTTTACATTAATTAAACTACATGTTATTAAATATATTCTATAAATCTAACAATTTTGTAAACTACATCAATAAAAATATAAATATTTTTTGCAATAAATAAATAATCAGTTTAATGGTTATCAATACTATCCAATTTACATTATCCATACAAGTTATATTTTCAACTAAACTAAATACCATTATCTCAATATATTGAACATATTATGGGTGATCATACCCTAATAATCTGTTTATCCCAAAATATCAATTTATCATTAAATAATTTTTCTTTGTCATCGATACCATTCAACATATTCATTAAAATTCTAAATGAAAAAAATCTAAAGATATATCTATAAATATTTAAGGATTCATATAAAAATATTCAAGATTTATATAAATAATCTCTTTAATCATTTCACTTCATACATAAACTGTTGACAAGGATTCATCATCTTATGAAATAATACATCTTTCCTATAATAAGAAAAATTAATCTTGTACAAATATTCATTATCCAAAATTTAATCTTGCGTCATGGGTTTAATATAAAACATACTATTATAAGAACCAAAATCATTCATATTTCACTCATGGTCTCTTCATCATCACCAATATAACCCTTACTCGTATCCCCTTTCTGATTCTCTTCACCATATTTCCCTATAAGACATTAATTTTCCCAATTCCCATAATATCATCTTTTAAAATATTTATCTGTTGATAATAAATTAGGGAATGAATTATTATCCTACAATGAGTTAACATAACTTTTCATTTCCCTATATACTTACATAATTTCTTCCCATCTTCTCTACACATAAAAAATCCTCTATTTTCATTGATATTTTAACTTGGGAAATTCTTCCCACATTCGTGACACAAAGGGAACTTAATCTTCTTTCCCTCTTGGTATCAACCACCCAAACCCTATGTAATATCTATCATTATAATCTTTTGTGGTATTTATATTTGGATAAAGTGAGAGTTTTAAATCATATATCAGGTTATCTTATTAGGCATAATGATAATTTCATTTTCCCTAGTAATCATCCTATATGGTTTCTCATTAAAACATTGTCTATCACATTCAATGTTTAACCAAATCCTTCTTTATCCAACCATTGAATAAAAATCAAAAATCAAACTTTTAGAAATTATAATCGTTGTGAAAATCCACATGATCTGGAAAAATTAATGGATTTTTGAATTATTATAAGTTATCTCTACAATATAACACATTAGGTTTAACCATGTCCATTCATGGCTAATATCTAATCGAATAATTCATGATTTATAATGAGTTTTTGAATTTCCAAAGTAAAACCCCCCAAGTGTGTCTTACGAGGTGTGAAATAAGGCTCATTTTCATGCACCAGTTTATACTCAAGTAATTTACAAAATGCCTTTTTGGAGTTATTATATCAAGGTTTGTCTATTCCAAAACCACATCTACATGAAATATCAACACATAGATGTAATTTCGTTGAATCCACTCACATTATCCTTCAATAATATTATAGGATATTTTTAAATATTTATAATTATCTAAATACATATCAACTAACATATCCCTATGTATCACACTAAATTTTTCTCATCCTAATTTCCAAAGGATAACTATAGATTAATATGATGTCAAATATAGTGAAATAATGTTTTGATACGTAACTATCACATCATAATAGATTGACATTCATTATATAACATAATTATTCATGCTATAATAATTTAGTTCTACTGCCTTTGGAAACATTGAAACATAACCAACTAGATCATAAGAGCTCTACATCATCTCCCACATAGTTTCTTATAACTAGCTCCCTTAAGAGACTTATAATACATAATAACATTCTTCATAACATAGGGATTGAAAATATAATAAATGGTAATATTAAATTCTCAATATTGATAAATAAGCCAAATAGATAAATGGTATAATTTCGTCTGAAGTGTTACGTTCAACAATCCAAATTAAATTACCCAAACAAGTATAGTGAATGTAATGGATCGATCCATGGGGAAATGGAGTTATTGGGTTTTTTTCAAGATTGTGATTAATTTTGTGAAGATGTCTGAAATTTATAATTGGTTTTTGTTTGTTAACAATAGGGTGATTGAGTTTCAATGGCATAGAAAAGTTACATTAAAGATAAAGAAAAACTAAAAAATTAGATTCTTAATATGAAATGGGAAGAATGCATCAGGGATGTGGATTTAAATTTGTTGTTATTAAAATAATTTTATTATTAGGATGTGTTGTTCATGATAAAAAACATATGCAGTTTATGAATGTAATAGAATCCACTTGGTTTGGTGAGTTTTTCTTAAATCACTTAAAACCAATTCCTTGGTCTAGAGTTTGATTTCATTAAATTTTAATAATTGAATACCTTTGGATATGATAATCTCATCCAACTATCATGGATGTTCATAATCAAAATTTATCATAATATCCCTATAAATATCATTCATGGTCTAATATGATATTTCTATCAACCTATAGAAATTATTTATAAGGAATTATGAGAGGAGAATGAATAAAACAACTATAAAAATTGAAAAAATACAACCCATAATTATCCATAGTCCAAACACATAGGGGGTTTATCCACTCATTGTGTAGCTAATAACTAAACTACATGTGATACATGAATTAAACAGGAAAATAACATTGGATTGAATATCATCAAGCTGGTAGTGACATCACCTAGTGTCTTCTCTTCTCTCATTCTATTGATGGGAACCTCTGGAATTTTCCAAATTTTTCAATCATGGAAAATGAGTCAGCTACAAACATGGAGGGCCCTCTATAATTTTATAGGTTTTAGGAATACACAATATGTTCCAAACCATACATAGTGTGTGCCCTAGTCAATATAGTTGGCCTTCTTTTATTTTCCTATGAATGATCTACCTCTCCTACCTTGACTTGAAACATGAAGATGTATGATTTGTTAGATTAAATGGTGTGTAATGTTTCCCTACATGGTGTGAAATATCAATCATCAAACACCAAATGCTTCTATAAGGGACAACATGGTGTGTATATTGGAATAACATGGCATGTATGATTTGGCCGACAACATGGGCATGTATCCATTCTCCTTTATTCATGTTGTGGAAATAATGCATGGCTTGTATAAGTATTACACACAATGTATATTTCAATTTTTGTTCTATACTTTCCTAATTTGTGACTTTGGATGTAAAAAACTGGAAAAACATCATAATCACCAATATAAAAAATTTGATCCACAAAGTAATGGATATTTTTTAAAAAAATTGTTTTTATGCTCATTAATATAATGAAAAATTATACACAAATCAGGCACATCAAATCCCCCCATACATAGTAATTTTATGTTCCTTAAGAAATATCCGAAAATAAAATCAACTTAATCCACACTCCAATAAGGGAATCATTAAAATAATTATAACTATAAAAACTATATCCTTAAAAGAATATTTCAAAAGGCCCAAAAAAATTTCAATTCGAATGGTATTCTAAACATGCCTCAAATATAATATAATTTATTTATTTTCATCTTCTTTCATCCACATTATTTATATTTTAATAAAATAAAATGACACATGATGATTTACCTCACCATAAAGTACCACACTCATCAATCATGATTATTTATTCAGAATTATGCTAAATGTTATGTATATGCACACCATCCCTAGGCTTTCATGTGTTATAATTCTCTAATTCAAAAATAAAATCACAAAATAATGATATTTTCTAATAAGGGTCAAATGTTTCAAAGGCTATGTGTTGGTAGGTAATGATGAAAATTAATCTTAGAGGCTTGAAAATGAGGCCAAATTATAAAACAATAATGCAAGATATTCAAAAAAAATCTTATTGAAAATGCACACCAATCATGAACTCTCATGGGGTATCATTACCATGATATTTCATTGCCAATATAGGCCCATAAACCATGAATAATGCATAATAATTCATGTATTCTATCTTTTTCAAAAACAAAATTTATACAGGGACCATTATGAATACAATGACAAGTGGTATTTGAACCCTTCTACCCAAATGAACAAGTGATAAACTACCCTAATCTTTAATGCATGGTTTTCCACCAACATATACAATGAATGGCCAAAAACACATCTCTAATGATCAAGTGAATAATAATGGAAAATTATAAAATAATTAGGCTAAGAAGGGAAAATAGGCTTCTGATGTAGCCTCTTGTCAAGACAGTTCATGGATTCTATGTGTTTTATGGAGATTAGATGTAGGGTAGGTCTCATGGTCAAAGGAGGAGAAAAAAATAAAATGCATCTATAAATTTAATGTGATTCAAATTTGTTAGTGTTTTGATGAGAGAAAATAGCATGTCCAAGAAGTTATGAAAATCCCATGAATCTCTCAAGAAATGGAGTCTAATAAACAATAATTCAAAATTCCATAGAATGCCTCTTGGGAATAGAAAAAATAGGGGTGAATCAGGCAATGATATGAGTAAAAATAATTTTTTATAATAAATGTAAATTTCTAAGATGTTAAATACAAAATCAAATTTTATCAACAATCATTTTAAAAGACATTGAAAACTAAAAAATATCATGTCATTTTTTAAATTCCTTTTTATTTATGTATTATTTATCATTATTATTAGTCATAATAATTACACAATATAAAATATGTAAACAATTAATTATTTCTCCAAAATCAATTCATCAAAAAGACTAGTGGAATCAGAGTCCCTCCCCCACACTTAACAAATTATAGGTTCCCTTAAGTGATATAAAAAGGGAGAGGAGAGAATGTGGGTAAAAGTGGGAATTAGATGAGGGAACAAATATAAAAAGTAAATCCAAAGTAGAATAGAAAAAAGAAACAAGGAAAAATACTCCCCTTGTGGTGAATCTACAAAACTATGGTTAGTTTTTGAAATAGGGATTCCCAAGCCGCATCAGATTACCTCTGAATGTCGAGGGAAGGGAAACAAATCTGTATATAAATACATAATCACATCCCCATTATAGCACTATATATATATATATAATGTAAATAAATGTTCCCAAAAAAAGTCACTAGGTTTCCTTAAAAGAGGCATCATCTATGACAGAATAATCTGAAAACAGAGGAGCACCTGCATTGGATACCGAAGGCACGATCTCGGAACTCTGAGCGGTAGGCATAGTAGGTACTGTAGGCTTATTAGTGGGGGTAGAAACGAGGCTAGTAGTTGATAACAAAACATAATCTGTGTCTAGAGATTTCACTGTTGGTTTTGTGGGGGAAAGGTTAGGAGTAAAGGGCTATACCGGGGAAGGAGAGGTTTCCTGTAGTGGAAGTATATAGTGGTGAAGATGAAGCCCCAAAATCTTCTTGAGCCTCCCAGGTGTCTATGTCATAGCTTCCCGGTGGTTCTCCAGCTCGACTAAGAGGAGTGTGAAGGAGAGATCAGCTGAGGGAGCAGCTAAAGGTGTAGAGGTGGAAGTCAAATATGAAGAGAGGATGGTAGAAGAAGAAAGAAGTACATAATAAGAGGGTGGTGTCTTGAGGGAACATCTGCAGGTGGATGGGGAGAGTCTTTGTCAGCAACACCAGTAGGAACAACTGGGTCATCTACCACCCCCGCAGGAGTAGGGGTATAGTTTAGAAGTTCGTAGCCATCACCCCATCGCTGGACCATCCTCATTCAAATAAGCATGGTAATGTCAACATGATGAGGAGAGCAAAAGGGGTCATGAGGGAGAGAAGGATCAAAGGCTACCAAATGGTGTTCCTGGCGTGTGGCATAGAAACCTCTGTTCTGGTTTCCCTAATAGTCTTAATTTATAGAATGGAAGAAAGTGGTGACAAGGAAAGGGAGGTTAGGGTAGTCATGCTAGACAATACATGTAAAGTGCACCATGTCCTGGCTGGACATAACCCCATATCCTCATGGTAAGTAAAAAAAGAATAGTGTTAAGGCACTGGTTATGGAAATGAATGATGGGTCTAGGATGCGAACACTCTTTTACGACTTTGGGGGTGTACTTGTGGTCCAGCCCAGCAAGATCCCTCCACATGGTAATGAGGTTAGAGCTCCAAAGGTGAGTACGGGTTGAGACATACGGTGGGTTGGTGGGATGGGGATAGATTCCACACCCTCGACCAAAATCATCCACTGTGAGAGAAAAAGGGCAGCTGCCTAGCAAATAGAAAATTAGGTGAGATTTATTGGTGGGCGTCTGATGGTAGGTTGGACCATCAAACTTGATGGAGTCCATGCACTCCAAACAAATCACGATAAGTAAGAGTACTGAACTGAAATGTTTCCTGAAAATGATTTTGGACTAGAAGCTCCTTATACTTATCCCAAATTCCTAGATTCTAGGGAACACTGAATTATCGATAAATTCCACTAAACTGGATAGGGTGGTGAAAGAATCGCTGCAATATCTCTATTGTAGAATGGACCTCAGGAATGATCAGGCATGGATGTGGTAGAGGTCATGCAGTAGTAGGTGAAATTAGTGGTTTAATGGCTAGTGCTGAAGCCGAGGGTCCTTCCATAGTGGTAGAAGGTGAATTAGTGAATACCAGAGCTTCCTCAGTGGGTTTTCCATTATAGGTTGGAGTTTTTGGCTTGGTCGGGAGCACTACGGGGGTGGATGGTAGCTCTAAGGGGGTGGAGTAGGAAGATAGAACTGGGGATGAAGAGATCTCTACCCCAGTGAATGGAGAATATTTCACCACTAGAGGATACATGTTAGTAGGAGAACGCACCACATGAATGTTCAGATCAGTAGATGTCACAGACAGAGGCAACATCAGAAGTGTAGGAGGAGAAGCTTATCATGAGAGCTGCTAAACTGGAATGTCTAATGTGGTCTACTCGTAATTTCGAACACGAATCCGACAGCGGGGAGGACACTAGACCACTGCATCGAAAGAGGTCCTCTTCACACTTGAATGATATATATCAACAATACCTAGATGAAAAGAAAAAAAACAAAATAATAGAATAAAATGAATAAAAATGGAAAATGTGATAAAAAAGAAAATTTAGAAAAACACAGTGTGTAGATAGACATGATTTGAGGGAATTTGGTGGGAGAAAACCCAGTACATGGTGTGTATCAAAGGTGTTGATGTCATGTTTAACCATATAGAGTGATTTCCATGTATCTTGTAAGTCACACCTTCGACTAGGGCATAAAATAAGGGAGATACATGTCATGTTGAAAAGGGTACACACTGTGTATGGGGACATGGTGTGAAAGGCATGTAGAACATCCACACAGATTCCTATGAAGGGTTATTGGACATGGTGTTTCCTGCACAGACACCACATGTATTGTTACAAGGGAAGGGTACGAGTCCAAGAGGACATGGTCTGGACTAGAAGTCCAGGGTCGCGACTACACGGTATGTACCAAACATACACACCTTATAGAATTCAAATGTAGAAATAATTTCTTGTTTGGCCATATAAAATATGTACATGACATGTGTTCTATGTGCTCTCCATGAACTGTGTGGGAAGCTGAATGGTTGTACATCCAGAAGTTGAAGTAAACACATTGTAAAATGGGAAATAAGGAGCTTAAAATGTTGTACTTGATGTAAGGATCAAAATATGGAAGAATTCATGACATAAAATCCTCAAAATAATTTGATTGGTGTGATTGTGGCAACAAGGCTTCTTGTAGAAGAAATAGGGAGATGGGGGAATGCGACATGGCCTGAGACCGGGTAGGGCCCTTATATTTATATCTAAAATACATAGTATGTCAAAAATCATACACGGTGTGTACATATTTTTTAAAAATATGAAACTATATAATATAAATTTTATTGTAAACTATATAATTATTAATATTAATATTTAAAATTAAAAACATATATATATATATATATATTATTTAATAAAAATAAATATATACATGTAATATATCGGGAAATACACACCGTGTGTTCCAAAATTTGAAAAAGTTAACTAAAACCTTTGTTCATGTTCTTGGGGTGTGACGCAAACTAGCGATCAACCATACTAAATTTAATCCCGAAACAACTGGATCAATGTTTTTTGTGCTTCCTATTTATAATTACTTTTAATATTTAATGTAAATGTACAATTATACATGGGACGAAGAAAATTCACGGTGTGTGTTTTTAATTTCATTAAAAGGGATGAAGCAGGGAGATTGTTCGAGTTCGAACCTGAGTCTTTTCCATCTTGGCCTGAGACTCTTATAATCATCCAAATTCACCGACATGTATTTTCTTATTTTGAAAACTATTTTACTTCTCAATGAAAACATTGAACACACAATGTATATTGAAATTAAATACATATGGTTTTATTGATTTGAAAACTGAATATAATAGGCTGGTTTTCTAGATTGGCACATGGGTATTTTGGAACTTGTTTACAACCCCGACCAGTCAATCTAACCCCATCATGGGTTTTTGTTTTTTTGGAAAATCTTATATATTATTTTGAAAAATATCACACATTCCTTTTAGTTAATAATGGGTATAAAAATGATGAATCATGTGCCGAAGTTAGGTATGGAGGGATTCAAACCGATGAAAGATCATATATATTCTAGTTCCCTTACCATCGACACCAACATCATCCATAATTATTAATTTATTTAATATCTATATATATAATATTGGAATATTTATTAAAAAGATAAGTACATGAGGAGTGTATAGGTGGAACATGATGAGTAACCTCATGGTTGCCTCCCAAAAAGTGCCTTTGTTTCACATCATTTACTCGACCATAACTGAGTGTTTTTTACCCAAATTATAAGGTGGGGAGTGTATCCCCCATATATTCTATTTGAAAATAGGGTTTTAAATGCTTCCCAATTACCTTGAAATGTAGACCATCTACATCATCCACATCCACCGCATCATGGTGGAAAACCATGATTACTTTGAAAGGTCTATCCCACTGGGATATTAATTTACCTATATAAAATATCAACCAAGAGTTAAATAAAATTACGTCATCACTACATTGAAATTAATTTAGAGGGATCATGTGTTCATGGACCACCTTTTTCTTATCCTTATATATCATTCCAATATCATACGCCTCCTGCTAAATTTTATCACGTTCTGTTAGTTGAAACATGTGCTGTCTTCTACATGATCATCTTTAATTCATGGTTTGATACCTCCACATGGCCACTAGACTGGGAATGATAAGGTGTCCCTTGGTTATATCTCACACCATACTTCCGAATCACATTTCTCATTAACTCATAGTCAAAATTCATTCCTCAATCACTGATCATCACCCTTGATAAACCAAACCTGCTAAAAATGTTCTTTATTAAGAAAGACAAAATAACTATTTCATTATTGTGTGTTGTAGCAGTGTCTACAATCCATTTTGATAAGTAGTCCCCACTAACCAGTATGTAAGATTTTTCAAATTATGGAGGAAAAGGGACCATTAGGTCAAACCCCATACATTGAATACCTAAACCTCATAAGTTGGGTGTTGAGTCATTTATTCTTGGAAACCCAAGATACCCATCTGCTGGCATCAATCACTGTGTGTCACAAATGTTCATGCATCCTTGTGCATGGTGGGCTTGAATAAAACCATATTAGATAATTTTTTCCATTATTGGATTTGGACCATGATTTCCACCATATAGGGATGAATTACATAATTCCAAAATTTCTATAATTTATATTCTAGGATACATCTTCTGATAACACCATCTCAACATGAGCACAATAGAAAAGGGTCTTCCATGAAATATCATTTCACACCAAACTGAATTCTTTTCTTTTGGTGGATTTCCAGATCATGGTGAATGATTCTCGTAGCCATGTAATTGGCTATTTCAGCATACCACGGATTAGGTGAATCTCCAATAGAAAAAAGTTGCTCCTATAGGATGTACACCATGATTTCTTTATCATCATACAATTAGAGATAAGGCAATTCTATCCTTGAGAGGTGATAAACAACAAAATTTTCACTTCTCCTCTTCTCACGGATCTCCAAGTCAAATTCATAGAGAAAAAGCTCCCAACAGATGAGTTTTGGGTCTTCATACTTCTTCTTTAGTAAGTATTTAAATGTTGAATGTCTAGTGTAGATAATTACTTTTGAAAGTAATAAATAATAATGAAACATTTCAAATTTTAAAACCATAGAGACCATATCATTCTCTATAGTAGTGTAGTTGATATTTTCTTCATTTAAGGATCAACTGGTATAATATATCTGTCTGATGATTTGATTGAGTCTCTGCCCAAGAACTAATCCCATATTATAGTCATTTTTATCACAAATAATCTCAAGCATATCCTCCCAATATGGGGAAATCGGGATATGGGATTCTACTAATTTTTGTTTCATAAGTTAGAAGGATGTGGTTTATTATTCATCAAATTAAAAAATAGTGTTCATTGTAAGAATATTGGTTAATGGTTGAGATATTTTTGAAAAATAATGAAAAAATATCTTGTAGAAACTGGCATGCCCAAGAGATCATTGGACTGCCTTGAAAGATGTCGTAAAAGGGAATTGGGATATGATTTTAACCTTTTTTGTGTAAACATTAATGCCCTTCTTAGAAATTTCATGGCCTAAGACAATGCCATGTTGTACCATGTAGTGGAAGATATCCCACTTCAAAACCATATTGGTGTGTTCACACCATTAAATAATAAATTATCGATTTCCCATGAGTGTTTTTATTAATTTCCCATAGACAAAAACACCATCCATGAAGTCTTCCAGAATTTGCACTACCATATTTTGGATGATTTTTAACATGCAATTCTAAAAGGTGGTTGGATCATTACACATTCCAAAAGAAGTCCTTTTATTGGAAAAAGTTCCATATGGTCTTGTGAAGGTACTTTTTTATGGTCTTCTGGGGAGATTGATGTTTGATTATAACCAGAATAACCATCCAGAATGCAATAGAATTCATGCCCTTCTAATCACACTAGCATTGGATTCATGAATTGTAGTGGTAAGTGGTCTTTTCATATAGAATCATTTTTTTCTATAATCCACACATACACTTAAACATGTAAACATTATAGTTGGGATAAGAACATTTTTGTTATTTTTAATTATAGTTATACCTCCATTTGGGTACAAAATGTAGTGGACATACCCATGGGCTATCAAAGATTGGTTAGATGATCCCGACATATAAGAGCTGGATTACCTCCTTCATCACTAACTACATTATGTGTGGATTTACCAATCATTGAGGTTATGTGAGGTCCTGGATACTTCTTGAAAAAACATCATTTGGGTGGAAATGGTGGAGATGATCCCTTGATGATCAGAAATTTTCCACCCAAGGGCATGTTTTCTACATCTCAGAACTTGCAGGAGTGCATCCTCTTGATCCATTGTGAGTGAGGTAACGAGGATTACCAGAAGACTATTAACATCACCTAGGTACCGATATTTTATGGATGATGGAAGAGGATTGAGTTCAAATTAATGGGCCTTCAAAACTGAGGGTTCCAAGGGGTCTACCATGGCTCTCTCTTGGATATCTGGAATGATTACACATTCCCAAGAATATACTCCCTAGACAATGAAAAATTGAAACTCTTATGGGTCATATTAAAACTGTATATCATTGATGACTTGTTCATTGGTGATAAAAGAATATTCCATGTCATCTCCCATGTTACCCACGGCGTTATTCACTAACATAAACGAAAAAAAATCCCTATTCTCCATCAATGATACTTGTTTAACTAAATTGAGTAACTTGATGGACACATTTTTCATATCCCACTTAGAAGATCAACATTCCTTGATGAAAATTGATCAACACCTTCCCAATAGCTAATATGGGTCTTCCCAAACTGAGAGGTTATTCTAGATCTTCTTCAGTGATGATTATGATGAAGTCAGTAGGAAGAATAAGACATCCAACATTCATGATCACATCCTCAAGTATCCATTTAGGACATTTGATGGATCGATCCACTAGTTCAAGGGATAACCGAGTAGGTTGGAGGTAATTTATCCGACGATTTTTGAGCACTCTATTCGGAATAATTTTAACAGTCATCCCTTTGTCACAAAGGGATTTCCCAAACTCCCAGGATCCAATTTTTCAAAGGATTTCGAAACATACTAGATTATGGAGTTTGGGATGAATAGAATGTTGTAAAACTGATGACCATTCCTTATTGAAGGTAATGGTCCCAAAAGCCTTCATATTCCTATTAATGGAGAGTATTTAATTCATAAACATCATGTGAATTCACATTTGAGTTAATTCCTTAGTGATGAGAATATTTATATGATGTTTCAAGAATACCAACATGAATTTCCCGAACATCTAGTCTATCTTTCTTTACTTCATTCGTGCAGGAAATGGAAATGGTGTCCAAAAGGATTAACCACTGATTTTTTTTTCAAATATATGATATTTAGTAGTTCATGAGTCAAGGGAGACTCTATGACAATGACTTATTTTTCAGAATAGGACGTTGGTTGAGATGGAGTTGTGGCCTCACATTGATTTGTAGTTATATTCTAAGAGAGATCCTTTTCACTTTGTAATATGATAACATTGGATTCTTCTCGTGGGTTCTTATCAGTTATTACCTATTAGTATAGAAGGTTTCCATATATGGAGCTGATAGGAAGGTTTCCAAATTTTATTCTAAAGGCATCAAATAGAAGCCTCTTGATTTTAGAAACATGTTTTAGAAGTTTTTATGAATTTTTTCATCATTTCCTTTAGCTTGGATTAGGGTTTTTGCTATGTTTGACGGGCATCTGATTGTGATTGGGGCTACCTTTTTTGTGGCACCAAATGAGGGATTTCATACACTTGTTGTTTGTTGGGTCCCTACTACTGTGGTCTTTGATAGAAATTCTAGTATTGTTTTTTCTCATAACTGGTTGGCCTTTGGTTCTGGGTCAAGAAGTTTGTTGTTGTTTTCCCTTCCCATATTTGAATTGTCGGTCCATGCCGTGTTTTAATACTGAGTTTACATATTAGTCCCTTTGTTATAGGATACCCATTTTACCTCACTTTTTGAGGCACCAGAACTTGTCCATTGTTTTTCAACCATGATGCGATTGTCACCATATTTACCGGATGTTGGGGGATTCAACATTTGAGATTGAGATGCATTTTTCAGATCTAATGCATCGATATTCTTGGACACATCATTAAGTTGAGTGGTAAGAATTATAGTTTCATAAATGTTTTTCAAGCCCCCCTTATGAGTTTCTCACTCTATGTTACATTGGATAATATTTGTAATAATGTCTTCCAGCAATTTGAAGAGTACCTATGGTGATTTCATCATTACAGTTCTTCCAGCAGTTGTGTCCAACATGTATTTAGTCTTTTTTATGAGACTGCGATAAAATGTTTAGATTTTCATCAATAATAGAAGGCCATGAAGAGGGAACTTACATAGAATTTATTTTTAAATTATCCAGATATTCATACAAGGATTATGAATCATTCATCTAGAAATTATGAATTTCATTATGCAGTGTCACTGTCTTAGAGGGTGGGAAATATTATGATAAAAATGCTTGCCCCAACGCCTCCAAAGTGTGTATTGAACATTGAGGTAATCCATTAATCCATTCCTTTAATTTATCCCTTATTGAAAATGGAAATAACTAAATGAAAATGGGGTCCTCAGATTCCCCAATTTTGTGGAAGGTGTCACAAATCTCCATAAAATTGGATAGATTAGTGTTGGGGTATTTGTAGGGTATTCCTCCAAATTTCACTATGTTCTGAATGAGTTTCCTGATGGCTAGATTATTCAAGAAATTCTAGGCCTGCACTTGTGGTCTGAAAATTACCTTATATTCTCCTTAATGGAAGGAAGACCTTACTCCATAAGGGTACGACTTGGGGGAAGTTGATCTCGAGCAGGTGGTGGCACAAATTACTACTCAGGAGTAAAATAAAGCACATGAACTAGATACAAGTATGGAAATATCTCTGTTTGTAAATGATGTAGTTTTTATGGCCACAACCTGGATCAACTGGAGATTATTGTGTTTTTTGGTAACAATTTTTATCTGGGACAAAAAATTATCCTACTCCTTGGACAACAACTACATCTCCCATTTCTATGTTCCCCATGTAGTGTTTTGGTTGTGCTCGTCCATAAGTTCACATCATCACCACAAGAAAATTTATTTGATCTTCGGATCAAGATGACGGGTTTACAATGATTCGGAGCTCTTGGAATGCGTTAATCGACCAATCATTTACTTTTTATCCTTCACAACATTGAAAAATACCATGTATAAAATGGGAAAAATAAATTAATGAAAAACAAATATGATATTAAGAACATATATTTTTTAGAATAATTATTTTTTATTTTCACTTTAATTAATACCAACAGATTATTCATAAAACAGTTAGCACTGTCTCCCCATCAATAGCGCCAAAAGTTGGTATCGTTTCTACCAAAGTATTACATTCGACAATCAAAATTAAGTTACCCAAACATGTATAGTGAATTTAAGGGACAAATCTACAAGGAGAGGGAGTTATTGTGTTTTGTTTTTCAGGATTGTTTTTAATTTTGTGATGTTTGATGAATTTTAGATTCAATTTTTTTTGGATTACAATATGGTGATTTAATATCATTTTATTTTACAAATTACAAAAATAAAAAATAAAAAATAAAAAATTGATTCTTTAAGAGAGATGGTAAAATGTGTCAGGGCTATGGAATTTTATGTTTATTATTAAATCAATTTTCTTATTAGGTTGGTTTGTTCATAATAAATCAAATATTTTTGTTATAAATGTAACAGAACCTCCTTGTTCTGGTGATTTTTGTTTAAATCAATAGAAACCAATTCCTTGGTCATGAATTTGTTTTCTATTTATTTTATTTATTGATTCCCTTTTGAGACAATAATCCCATACAATGATCATGGATGTATTTAATTTTAATTCCTCAAAATATCCATATAAATCCCATTCTTGGTATGATACAAGATTTCTATCAATATACTGAAAGGAGTATTAAAGAATTATGAGAGGAGAATGAATAACAGAAGTACAACAATTGACAAAATACAACCCATAATTCTCCACAACCCTAACACATAGGGGGTTTAGCTTCTCATGGAGTAGCTAGTAACTAAACTACCTGTGATTTTGGAATTAAAAATGGTATAAACAATGGACCGATGATCATTAGGGAGGTAGTGGTGGAACCACTGTTCTCCTCTTATCTCCTTCTCTTGTTGGGTGTCTCCCAAAATTTTCATATTGGGATTTTTTTGGAAAATGAGTCATCCTTGAACATGGAGGGCATGCCCTCCTTTTATAGGTTATAGGAATACAAGGCGTGTACAAGAATTTACACAACATGTACCCTAGTCAACATATGTTGGCCCTCATTTCCCCACTGGTGGGTGAGATATCGTGCCTACCTTGACATGGAACATGGTGCCACCTAGTTCATGGGATTAAACGATGTGTAATGCCGCTCTATAAGGCATGTAATATCAATCATCAACAACCAACCCATTATTGAAAGGAAAAAATGTTGTGTATATGAGAAGCACATGGAGTGTATACTTTGGCAGGAAATGTGGGCGTGTATCTAGTCTTCCAGATCTGTGTCATGGCAATAATACACGACGTGTGTAAAAAGTATACGTCGTGTAAATTTAATTTTTTTTCTATCCTTTCCCTAATTGTGATGTTGGATGGAAAACACCTAAAAATCCTCATAATCACCAATATATATAATTTGATCCAAAAAATGACTGATGTGTGGTGAAAAAAAAAAGTTTTTATATTCATTAATATATATGAAAAAGTATACACAAATTTGGCACATCAATAAACATTACATTATAAATAGTGTATTAGAATATGATAATGAAATTTCAAAATGATACCCTACATATAAAAGATCATAATATTAAGTCATGGAATGAATAATGGTAGTTCATATGATATAAATCATAATGGAATCCAATAACCTAATACATGAGAAGATAACACTATCATAATAAATTAAAATGTGTCAAATAAATAAATATAAGAATTCATTTCAATATTATCCATGACTCATTTCCAAGAATATCATAGTGGTCTGATTTCACAACTCAAACTGTCGTAGTGGTTAAGGTTCACCCCCAAAACAAGAATAGTTTATTTCTTTCACTCCCCAAACCATAATATCATTCATTTTTCACTCTTATTAGTATCATAGTGGAAAACATACATTACAAAACCGAGTTCACTCCCCATTCTTGTCGTATTTATCACATGAGATATCAGTCTTTAACTAATGAATTATAGGGAGATATCGGTCTCACCCATTACCTAATTTAAATATTACATATGTGTTCCACATTATCATAAATACATTCATCATTTCCGGACCCATGTAATTGAATTTCCTTTCTAACGCATTTATCATATAAGAACCCATAAAAGAGAAATGGGGTTCATAAACATTTCATTATAGCATAAACCATTGAAATGAAAGAAGCTTCATAAAAATATTGTCATCAAAAACAAAAAACATTCATGTAATGAATATGAATATTATTCTTTTATTATACCCCTATTAAATCAAAAGTTACATCAAAGTATGTCATCCTTGATGAAAAATTACTTTTTAAAGATCATATGAGATACATGTCAAGTAAATTTTCTCTTCCACATCTAAAAAAAGATTCTTAAAGCATAAAAAATATTTTAATACTCTTCATTGATAATTACCTTGGACACATATAATGGAAAATTTAAAAATAATTTAAAACATTCGTAGATGAAAATAACATATTCAATTTGAAAATATAATTTCAAAAATAAAATGATCACAAAATATAGTGAAAATACATTTCATTGGATGAAATATTTGAATATTATAAAATCAGATTTTAAGCATTTGGATAACATTATTTAAGGAATTTATTGTCATGGCATACACAAAAAAAATATACCTTACAAATTTTCAAAACAATAAAAAGGGCCTTGTTCAAAAAACCACTACGATTTTCCTTTTAATTTTTTTTTAAATTTCAAACATGTGTAAAAATTTCATTAATAAATCTTTTGAATAATTTTAGAATATATTTTTAAATTTTCTTAAAAACATATATATGGATGTGAAATAGTTCATGACTGAAGTGAGAAATAATGTTAGTATTATTTAATAAAACAAATATTGTGTACAAAAAGGGTGAAAAATGAAGTAAGAATATGTATTCTCAAGTAATAACTATAAGATAATTAAATTCAATAATTTATTAAGAAATATATTCTAACATTTCATCATAAAAATAAAAATCATAAAAAATCCTGATAAATAAGGACATTATAAGAAAAAACCTTTACAACATTGGATGCATTTGTATCATAAATGGAAAGAAATAAAGAAAAATAGATGGATATATTTAAATATATATTTCCCATAATTTCTAGGACAATAATCATAAAATAAATTCATGGACACTATATACAGTACCCAAAAGAAACAAAAGTTAAATATGGAATATGTCTCCCAAAAAAAGAGATACATGAAATCCCAAACATGCTTGTGAAACACATAAATCGTATACCCAAAGAAAACATACTGTCAAATAAAACATCAAATATCATGAGAATAAATATATTAATGATATATAATTTAAAAACATAGGTAATTATAAAAAAAATCATTTTAAAATCATTTAATATGAATTATATCGTTGTATAACCTATAAAAGTTATAAGTAATTTTTAAATAAAAAATGATATAGTTTAACTAAACATTTCTATTATAAGGATTAATTTAAGAGATTAAATTCTAAATGATAGAATTATAATTTCAAAAAGTTAATTAAAATTTAAAAAATATCATATAATAAATAACTTTTGGTGAAATATTATGATTTTTCATGAAATATATAAATTCTATTTAATATTGAAAAATAATGATTTTCTAAAATGAGTTTTCTTTTTAGTAAATTAAGTAATTTTAAATTAAATATATTTTTTAAATTTTATTTAAACTATCTATGTATTATATAGTTTTATTTAATCCACATAACTACTTTTTAATCAAATTTATATTGGTTTTAGTATAATTTTGTTTTTTAGATTAAAAACAGTTTTATTTATAAAACCTATTTTAAATTGCATACTGGTTCTACTTGTTAATTAATTAAAATTATACCAAATTGTTAATTTTAAAAATTAATTTTTATATTATATATCTTTAAATATTAATTTAGTTTCATAAAATTATTATTATTATTCATAGAGTTATTATAGAATCATCTTTTTCAAAAAAAAGTACGCTTATTAAAAATACGTTGTCTCGACATGTTAATGAGATTAATATGAATTTAAAATTTTACAATTCAAGGAATTGGATTTTGGAAAAAATAATCCATATTTTAATTCATACTAATTTATTATTTTTAATATGTTGGACTAATGTTTTTACCAATATGAATAGTTAATATAGTCCTAATTAATTACTGTTTTTATGAAAAAATATTGTTTACAAGGGGTTAAAATAAAATGATAATTGAAAAAATGACTTATACACTTGTCTAAACTAAACCTATTAGGTTCATTTTTAGTCCATTTTTTACGCTTGTGGACTATAAAAAATGTGAGATCACTCATTTATTTTCAAAAATACCAATTTTGTCCTCTCATTCACATATAAAAGGTCACCCCTATCCTCTATTCAGGTAAATATTAAACCACAATGTTTCCGCCAAGAAATACCCAAATTAATTCAATAATTCCCTCCTCTATTCATATAATCCATATTTTGGGTAAAAATTTAACCATGGATGGCCATGTGTGTTCACCAAAAAGAGTTTATTGAGGAAGTTGTATTGTTCTCCAATGAGAGTTTTTATTTTATTTATTCTATCACCGCATGAAATTATAATTATATAGTTATAATATAATAAAATCGTTATATCAAATATAATTTTATTTTTTAATGTTATGGTTATTTACCACAACCACACATGAATAAATCGAATGTGTTACAAAATCATCATTCACATATATGGAGGACTACCACCTCATGAAATTATGTCATTAGTTTTTCCATTATATCCTTTTAGAATTTGTTATAACGATGGATATAAAGTCTATATGTTATATTTGTAGAATAATAATACTTTTAGATTCATTATACCATTCATATCATTTTTATACTCCACACCATATGAGATACTATAATGTCCCTCATGTGAACGATGGATTACCACCTCAAGAAACTATGTGATTTCTTTTCACTAACAAATTACACGGATGAAAATAAGGGATCATATTATTAATATATATGATTTAAATGAAATAAAATTTAATTTAATGAAATATTTATCATTTATAAAATATAATACATCATTTTATATCTTACCTTTTTTCTCACTAAAAAATAAATATGTTGTTTGTGGATGTGTGGAATACCGCCACCTCGTAGCTATGGGATTACTTTTCAAATAACCACATGACAAGAATATTATATATAAATACATCCAATCAAATAATACCATATTTATTATATAATTATAATTATATAAATACAAAATATTAATTACATTCTTTCCGTAATTATCTTTGACAAATGGAAACATTACTCATGTGTATGTCCACCTTACCATCTCCATGACCATAATGTCAGTTCATTTTTCATAACCATATTTCATTATTTGTATCAATAGTATAAATAAATTATAAATATGATATTTTTCATTATTATATTTTGTTTATATTTAAAAAATCACCTTATTTACTATAGTCGAAATACTAATGTCATTTGTTGATATATAAACTGAATATGGTTAAAACATCTAAGTTAAATTTAATTAATAAATAAATAATATATAACTTGTTAATAAGATAAATAATGGTAATTTATAATTTAAAAAGGTAAAAATAATGTAAATAATAGACTAAATTATACTATTCATCATGAAAAAAATTCATGAGAATTCATACTCATGATAAGGGACTTCATCTCAATATCCATTGATTGAAGAATTTTGTTATGTTATGCACCTATATTAATTTATAATGTTTATATAATGCACCATTGACATGATATGAATTTAATTTATATAATATCAAGATATTTAATGGCTTTTAGTGTTATTCATTCATGGTACTTATGATCTAAGTGTATCTTATATGATAAAGGACATTCCCATTAAAAAAATCCCCTTAAATGTTTTTCTTTCAACTCATTATCATCCTTTCCATGTTTCTAAATTTATTTCAATAATGTGATTATATTTACATAAAATATAAATAAATTATGTTTTATGACACTTTTTACATTATTTTCATTTTTTATTAAAATGAATATTTTTAAATGTTTCAAAGGGAATTCATTGAAAGATGAAAAAAAGAATTATTAACGTATAAGGAGACAAAAAAATTTCAAATATCTTGGCCTGTATTAAGTTATAAGAATCTATTGAAATATTTAACATTTCCCCTAATGAGAAACCATTTTTCATTTTTTCTGTATTTTGTTTTGGAAAATGGGTTTTAAAATGAAAATGGTATTTTTATATTGAAAATGGGGTTTTAAAAGAAAGCTATATTTTGATATCCAAAAGTGTCTTGTTTATGAATTTAAAAGAGTTTCTAACATTTTTATGATGGAAAATAGAAATAATAACAATGTATTATTCAAGAAGTAGTACTGTGGGATTATATAGTATAGTGGATGAAATAAAATCGGGTGAGACTATTATAACATATATGATGGGGAATCCTAGATTGTTTTAGGTGAGAAAATTACATGTTATATGATGTGGCATAAAAAATAGATCAAGATGATCCTGTTATATCTTATATGATTTTTATTCCAGATAGAATCAGTTGAACACATTATAATATGTATGATGGGTGTGCCATGATAAGAGTCCAATGAATTGGTTAAATATCCATATCTTAATAGGAATGAAGAAGGGATTTCCCAAAAGGTTTCTCAAATTGATTTAGCTGGACCCCAGTTAATTATGATAGATGTTTATAATGGGTTATGAATTTGATGATCTATGTTACTAAGAAGAGTTATTAATTTCATCTTATGGTTTTTAAAAATTGGACCTTTAGAAAAATGTGTGAGTGTTTTCCATGTAAAAATACTTTATTTCATTCACTCAATGAATATTGATTTAATGTTAAATATACCATTGGTTTTCTTATACATACTAATATAATAGTTCCCATCCTTTTTATAAGCCTTACTTAGTTTTCTTCTCATCTCAGGTTTTTTAAATTTTTTTCCTAGGGAATAATTTTGTTTAATGGAAAGGATGAATTCGTGTTGATATTCATGGAAACTTTCCAATGAAAGTATTCATTATTTATTTTAAAAGATATATTTTTTGGAAAAATATATACTAATCAAAATATTCCAATTATTTCATGATTTTATTATATATGAGTTGTGTCCTAATTATATGAAACACTACACCAGAAAAGATACTCAAATATTATAGAATCAATTCTTGATTTAAACTCAATATTTTCCAATTTTCTAGGTTATGTCCTCATAGATGGTATCAAAGGATGGTTTAGATAACTATTGAGTTTTGGATAATGTAAATAAAATTCCCTTGAAATATATTTTTTTACGATTAAGATAAAATTATATAGAATTAAAATAATAAAATGATTCTTTTTTTAATCTATTTAGGTTCAGAATGGTTATCCTCATAAGAAACCTGGAATCTATAGTTAGAAGGAAATAAGAGTAGAATATCATTCCAAATAACCATCCCAAGATAGATAGAATCAGAACCAATTTTTTTAATAGTGATTGATCAGTTTGCACAAGGTATAAATGGTTTTGGTATCTATGATAGAGAGGATCATAATATACTATTAATGAAAAATTATTATTTTTTGATAATCTTAAAAGGAAACACCCCCTTAATTCAATATATCGTATGGAAATGTGGTATTCAAAGGACATGTCAATGAATTGTAAAAGATATTTTATGTCATGGGATAATTATAACTTCAAAAGAAACTACTTGAAAAAACCTATATGCATTGTTTTTGGAGAATTGTTGGTATATGATTCAAAGGGAAACTATTTCATAGGGAAGACCTATACAATGGTTCTCCTAAAAAATTGGGTATTAGTCAACCCTATAACCATGGTTTTTGAAAAACCGTTGATTTAGTTTTCGAAATAAAATGTTTTTGGATTAGACCTCCACCCAAATATCTAAAAAACTACAGGTATAGTTTGAGTTATAAGAATGGGTTTTTAAACTATGGCAATAGGTTTTTTGTGAAATTTCATTCTTTATATACCCATGGTTTGACCAAATCTGGTGTATTAGTTAAAAAATTATTTTTTCATAAAATCTAAATAATAATAAATATTTTAAAATAAATATTATATATATATATTGTATATAAGAACATAAAAGTGTCAAAAATTAGTGGTAAACTCACTGGATTGTAAGGGGATGGTGTTGGGATGAAATCCCAGAGGGTTATTTTTGATAAATAACCTATACCCATAGTTTTCCAAAACATGGGTATTGGTATGCACATACAACATTACTATAAAAATAGATAAAACCCATTTCTATAGGTCTATACAGATAGCTGGTTCCTGAATGTTCAATAATCCATGGGTATAACATATACCAATGGTTTTTTGGCCTATACCCATGGTGTTAAACCGTCGGTATAGGTAAAAAGTTGAGTTGTAAGGTAACTCTTTTTGTATATCATTTTGATTTTAAAGATGATTTATAGTGGTATTTCTTATGAATACTAGGGAGAAATATGATCTTGTTTGCATGGAATGGGAGAAATTAAAGGTTTTTTCCATGAGAAATATTTCTAAAAGGTTGTTTGACTCCAGATTGAAAAACAATTCTAGGAATTGTCGTAGAATTATGAAGATTATATAGCATCATATGATGAAAAACTCAAAAGAAAAGATAGTTATGTTATGAATTTCATCCCAGACAGGTATAGTAAAAATAATATATTTTAGTCAAGGTTGAATTCATATTTACAAATAAAATTTTCCATAAGATAATTTAAAATTTATTATAATGTTTATTCATAGTGATAAGGAACCTGAGATTGATATTTTTAACACATATATTCTCTAAGATGAAAACCTTACTAAAATGAAAAGGTGGAAGGAAATAGTGAAATAAATATCTAGGAAATATAGGGGTATACCCCCAAAATTGTACAATTGTAGTGAACACTATTTCAAGGAATGTTTGACACAATCTATGATGTGTTTTCAGTGTATTCAGTTTGGTCACATGGCTAGTGGTTATAAACAAAAATGACTTGAACTAATAAAGATTCTTGTAACTTATGGTCATCTAATGGTGTGGTTTTTTGGCTGAAATGAGTTTGGATATTATGATAATACATGCCTAATATTTTTTACACATGATGGAAATCATCATGATTAAAAATTAAACGTTGGATCAATGCCATTTGGTTCTACTATGTTTGTTGTTGGGATATAAAATGATGTGGTGATATGAATTTTACTTATGTATTCAACTTTTCACAATACCTAATTTCACTTTGTATCATCACATACATTCATTTCTGATAAATCTTCAATTAAATGTGTTATATGACATAAATAATGAAAGATACCACTTTTAGTGAAAATCTTTGTTGAAGTATGAATGAAACAATGAAATTTAGGAATATTCATATTATTATCAGTGGTATGGTATTTCAAAAAAAATATTTTCGAAATAGTCCTAAGAGAGTTTTATTTCATTGTTTTAATGAATTGGATTATATTTTATCACACCCAGATATATTCTAATTCAATGAAATTTATGTTCACTGATTTTATGCCTTTGATAACATACCAAGAATCTGAGAAATTGATTAGATATGGTTGTGAATCTTACCTAGGTCATATTGTTAAAAATAAAGAAACTGATCAAATTAGTGATGTTTTGGTAGTAAATGAGTACATACTTGTATTTTTGGATTATATTTTAGGTTTTATTCATTATTGAAAGGATGATTTTATTATTTATGCATGACCTGATGTAATAACTATTTGTATACCCCAATATAAAATGGATATTTTGGAATATTTATAATTTAATATTAAATTATAGGATTTATTTGATATTGGTTTTTACTAACCTATAACTTAACTATGGGGCTCTTTAGCTCTGTTTGTTGAAAAAAATATGGTACAATGATGCTTTCAATTAATTATGATGCCTTGAATAATGTCATTGTAAATAACAAGTATCCTTTTCCTCATATCGATGGGTTTTCATCAAATCCATGGGCCCCGTATTTATTAATGGTCGACCTAATATGGGGGTCCATCTGATTAATCTAGAGGAATTAAAAATTTCGATGACTATGTTTTAGACTAGATATAGGTAGTGTGAGTTTTTATATATGCATTTTGGGATGTCTATTGAACCTTTTGTATTTATGTACCTTATAAATAGATTATTTTCTTGAATTATTGGAAACATTTATGGATCCTTTTTTAATGATGATGTTTTGGTATATTCTAAATGTCAAGATGAACATGAAAGATAAATACGGTTTGATTTTGAAACCATAAATGAAAAGAATCTAAATAGGGATTTTATGTATTGTGAAATGTGGTTTCAAAATTTTTTGTTTCTTGGATGTATAATTTGTAAATATTCCATATTTTTTATCCATTTAAAAATTGTTATCAAAGAATGTATATTTCCAAAAAATATATAAGATATTCATTGTTTTCATGGATTATCATGTTACTACCATTGGTTTGTTGAAACCATTTCTCAGTTTTCTATCCCACTAATTATGTTTACTATAAAAAGAGTTTAAAAAATATAGAAAAAATAATTTCATTATTGTTTTCAGGAAATAAAAATTGGATTGGTGAATGATCCAATCCTTTTTTTTCCTTCCAAAAATTGTGAGATGTTCATCTATATTAATTAATCATTATAAAGAATTATTTGTGTCCTAAAGAAAAATGATTATGTAATTTATTTTGGTTCACCTCAGTAAAAACCCCTGAGTTAAATTATCTTAGTCTTTATTTGGAATTAGATGATGTTTTTTCTTTAAAAATTTATAGGCATCATTTTTATAGAGAAAAAGATGAAATATACACTAATTAAAAATATTAAAATATATATTCAAATAGAAATAATAAAAATAATAAAGAGAAGATGACTAAAACTGGTCAAGGATTATTAATGCATGATTAATTATAATACTATAAAATAAAAAAAGTTCATGATGATTTATGTGAAGAAAATATTTCTAAATTAACCATGTTACATTTAGAATGTGATCATTTGGTTAATGATTGGGTAAATTGTTTCCTTGAATGGTTGGATACGGGGACATATACTATTTTTTTAGGTTTCAATGTAGCTTACTTTGTCAGAAATAATTCATAAAGCATAGAAGGAGGATCAATATTTTCTTGAAAGGGTTAAATAAATAAATAAGAGAATGTTTCTTGGTTTTAATATTAATTATTGTTTTATTTTTAAAAAGATTTTGTGTTCCCCATATTCCTTATTTCAATAAATAGTTGTTGACTGATACTCAAAGATCTTTTTTTTTCAACTAACCTCGTCATCACTGTGATGTATAGAGTCCTTTAGAAGTATTATTAGTTTTATAGAATGAAAATAGATATTTATGACATTATCGTGAAGTATTTTTCATATCATAAGGTTATTTTAGAACAAAAATTACAAAAGGGGATTCACTAAAAATTTCCTGTATTTGATTGGAAATGAAAAAAATCTGAATTTATATTGTGGTGGGATTGAAAAAAATATTCCATGGAAGTAATATGATTAGGGTTATTATTGATCGATTAACTAAATATACACATTTTCTTCCCATTTAAGATATAATATCTCTGGATTAACATTACTAACAATATTTAAAGGATATAATTATCTTCCATGGAGTTCCTCTCTCCATTTTATTTTACCCTGATCGCATGTTCACATCTATCATTTAGAAAGGAAATCATCTTTCATTGGGTATTGACTTAAATTTAAGTACTTATTTTTACACACAATATGATGGACAAATGGAGTGCACGAATAAAAACATGGATGATATGATTTTTTCTTTCCCAATGTATTACCAATGAATTTGGATGAAAATTTTTTGGCAGAGTTTTCTTTATAATAACAATTTTCATTCTAGTAAACAGATGGAACTATTTGAGATATTAGATGGAAATATGTTATGAAAAAAATATTTTTGCTATGATAATGGGGAAATTAAGTTTATGAGATTATATTTATTAGAGAAAATGGAAGAGAATGTGAGGTTGATTCATCAATATATGAGGACAACACATAGTACGTAAAAAAATATTATGATAATTAGATGTAATAATTTTTTAGAAGTTGGTGATCATATATTAATCAATGTTTCTCCATGGAGAAATGTGATGTTTATTGCTTATAAAGGTAAGTGGAGTCCATATTTCATTGGAATATTAGTAATCCTATATATGTTTGGTTCAATTTCCTACTGAGAGGATTATCCATTGATTTTATCTCATATACACACTGTATTTCTTTTTCAATTTTAAGAAAATATTTCCTATATACATCTCATGTTATAGCATCTCAACCATTTCAATTAGAAGAGATTATTTTCTATGGGGAACAAAAATTTCATATTAGGGACCTTAGAATGTTTGTTTTCATAAAATATCTATTGAACATGTTATGGTTTCATGAAAATCCATATGGTTGAAGGGGTAGTATTGGAATCTGATATTTCTATGAGGTAATGATGTGGAAACTTGTTAAATAAGTTAACAAAATTTTGTAGAAAAAAATTATAAATGGGTCAATGATTTAAAAATCGTTGTAATAATAGAATAATTCATTATTATATTTATTACAAAAATTTATGTAGTTATATTTCATATAATATTTGAATGTAATTTTTATTTCATAAAGGAAATATTTTTTGAAAAATTATTCTATTATAATGGTTTTTAAGAATAATTTAAAAAATACCGTATTTTAATTTCATAAAACTAATTTCAATTTATAAATCATCAAATGAAAAAAATCCTTTGTCTAATTGTTTTTTATTTTTTGGAAAATTTTGATTTTTCACTGAATAGTGAAAAATACCGATTTATTAAGAAACATATTTAAATAATTTAAGTTATTCAGAAGTTGAAATTAATTTTAAATATCATTTTATGTGAATTAATAATTATTTTTGAAAATATAATAAGCTAAATTGAATTAGAATAAACATTAGATTTGTTTTTAGTATATGTTTGTTTTGGATTTAAAAGCTGGTTTTTCTAGTAATTGTTTTGATGTGAACAATGATTCTCCTTTTAAATTAATTAAAATAGTTCATATTGGGGAATGACTTTAATTAAATTTATATATAATATATTTTTATATATAATTTTAATTTATTATATCTATTATTATTATTCATTTAGTAATGATATAATCAAAATTTTATAAAAAAAACTCTTTTGAAATACATGTTGTCTCGCCGCATCAATGAGATTAATATTAAATTAAAATACTCCACATTAGTTTTTTGAATTTGACAAAATAGATTGTATTTTTGAAATCAGAATAATTTATAATTTATAATATGGTAAAATTAATTTTTTCCAAAATTAATAGTTAATACGGAAAACATTAATTATAGTGGTAAATTTATAAATTGGTTTATTTGCGGTTAAACTAAATTATAAGTGTGAAATTTACCAATAGAAAAGTTTCAAACATATTTTATATAAATATTTTGACCCATATACCTATAAGGTATGATACTAAACCATTTTCGACAATTTTTTCATATAAAAAATTTGGTATCACAAAAGTATTTTAAAAAATACCAAGTGTGCCCTCTCCCCCACTTATAAAAGTTCCCCCCCAATTTAATTCCTCCAACCATAAAACTAATTTACATTGAAAAATATATTAACAAAAAAATATCAAATTTACTAATATCATCCTTGAAGGCATAGGGTTGGTAGAAATCCAACTGAGGAAAGCTTTTGGTGTAAACTAAAAGGATATACCTGAAGAAGTGTTAACATTCCCCATCGGTAACTTTTATTTTATTTCTTATCCCACACCAATTAATTAATCTTATAACATAATGATATAATAAAATAAAAATAATACATAAAATGAGATGTTTTCATTTCATGTTCAAGACCTACAATGAAACACACTTCGATCAAATATGATGTGAAATCATCATTCATGTTAATGGTGGACTACTGCCTCCCAAAACAATGCAATTTGTTTTTACATTACCACCACTCACGGTTGTGTATGGTGATGAATATAAATATTACGTATATTATTAATTAAATAACAATAACTATATATTAATTATATCATTTATACCATTTTTATATTCCCTTTCATAGAAAATACGATAATGTTGCTTGTGTGTACAGCAGACCACTACCTTACAAAGAGATCTAATTCATTTTCACTAACATGTTACATAAAAGATAATAAGTGTAACAATAATCAATATATGTGATATAAATTATATTATTATGATATTAGTTGAAATATTTATGACTCTACAAATATTATATATCATTTTATTTTTTACCTTTTCACTCACTAGAAGAAATGATAACATTTTCTATGGACATGTGGACAACAACCTCCTCAAGGAAATGTGATTATTTTTTCTTCACCACGTGATAGTAAGGATATATAAAACTCTATATTATTTAATAATTAGGTATTTATGATTTAGTTATAAATCATTAAAGGTAAAATAATACTAACAATACTTTCGTAATGATGATCAAAAAATATAAACATTACTCATTTGGGTGTACGCCATACCATCCCCGTGATCTTAAAGTTAGTTCATTATTCATATCCATAATACATGATTAGTTTTAATAGTATAATTTATAAATTTATATTAAACTTTTTTCATGAAAATATCAGTAGATAAGTTTAAATAATGATCTATTTGACCATATTCGACCAACCAAAGTCATTTTTACACATAAACCAAATTTCGTCAAAACATCTGACTTAATATTATTTGAGTAGGTAACTATATTTGACATGATAATTATAGAAATAACTTTTATAATATGAAATATAAAAATTTCTTACTAATTTAAATAATTTAAAATCATTTATTATTCAGGAAGATAAAGATAGATGTGACAAGTCAGACTCAATGGAAGCGGCTTCGTCTCAATATCCTTGCATTGAGGGATTTTTTATGTTATACACTGTCATTGTTTTAAATGGTGTATATATAGACCATTGACAGGATATATTATAAATTCACAGATCATAATGATATTTATGGTTCTTTTAATGATAATATTTCATGGAAATTATGACCCAAGTGTTCCCAAGTGATATTATACATTTCCTTTCAGAAATCCACTTTTAATTTTTTTCATTCAACTAATGTTCTTTCATTATCATGCTTTTAAAATGAATTTATTGATGTTTTTATAAAAGATAATATATTTATAATATTAATTTTATGTAAATTTTTACATTACTTTTAATGGGTTTCAAAAGGAATATTTTTATGTGTTTTATACAGAATATTTTGATAAAAGAAAAAGAGGATGTTTTTAATGTACATGAAGACAATGACTTTTCTACCACAAAAACACTTATTTTATTAATATATTACATTAAAATATTTTATATTTCCATGAATGAAATAAATTTTTCCACTTTTTTAGTATTTTGTTTTTTTAAACTAGTTTTCAAATAAAAATAATATTTTTAGATTGAGAATGGGTATTTTAAAAGGAAGAAGTATTTTGACAGCCAAAATTTAATTTTTAGTAGATTAATTTTTTTAATTGTTTAATAATATAAATGAGAATGTTTAAAAACATTAGTCATTATAAAGTATTTTATAATTATATTATGGTATGCCCTAAATATCATCGGGTGATCCTATTAGAGCTTATATGATGCAGTGGTCTAGATAGTGTCAAGAGAGCCCATAACATATTATATGATGAGGTGGACAAGATAGAACTAGGTGAGCCTGGTATAGCATATATGATGGGTGTTTCCAAATATCCTAATAATTCTATAGTTAATGACTTATTTATCAATATCATATTGTGTGGGTGTTACCAATGGTTTTTTCCAATTTATTTAAATAGGATACAATTGCTTCTGACAAAGGTTTAAAAAGATTTATTAATGTGACTCTCTAAGTTATTAAGATTTTTCATTAATTTCATGCTATGGTTTCTAAAACAACCTATTTGAGAAAAATGTGTCTTTGTGTGACATTCAAATATATTATATTTATTTCTATAAAATATCATTTTTGTAATTGTGAATAATTCTTTTGGTTTTTATGTATTTACTGAACTAACGATTCCCTTTATTTTTATTTCCCTAACTGAGATTTTTCTTCTCATCATATGTTTTTTAAATATCTTTTATGGGGTTTAAGGATGGCTAAGGGAACTTAATAATTCATATAATGACCCATACTTTACATATATTGTTATTACTTCAAAATTGAAGCATACTTATTACAAAATATAACAAAAGCATGAAAGGACCGTATAAGTATAGTGTCTTTAGAAAATGGGAAACATAAACAACTGGTTCATGAAGCATCTATTTTTCCTCCCATTTATTTCATCATATCTAGAGTCCCTTTTTGGAATATTCTACTTAATAACCTTCTTCCTGACCTGGGGAAATAAAACATACAAAAGGGTGAGCTCAAATGCTCAGTAAGGGTAAACAAAATAAATATCAATCTCATCATATATATAAGAACATAACTTTTGGAAATCTTAACCTGCAAAAGAGATCATAATTTCATAACATGGGATTAATCATAGTAGTGAAATTTAATCCCAATAATCATAAAATAACACATGAAAATTTGTGGCATACACACATAATCATAGAGAATCATTTCTTGTTAGTGAAGACTCATTGCCAAGACTATCTTAGTGGACAAATTTCATTTCTTAACCGAGTTCATTCCTCGTTTCAGTCCTGTTTCACTGAACCGGTATAACCTACCGTTCCAGGAATGTCTATCTCGTGAGATATAAAATCTTTACCCAATGCATTGGAGGGAGATATAGGTCCCACCCATCTCATAATGATACAGTTCTTATGTGTTCCACAAAATCTTAAATCATACATCATTGCATAACCCATGTAATAAAAATGGGAATCTTAAACATCGTCACGTCATAAAACAATTCATATAAGATAAATGAATTCATAAAAATATTTCCATCACAACATAATCAAATCCATGTAATAATAGGGATAAAAAACAGAACCCTATATTATTTAATATGGAAAATATTTTTGATAAAACTCCTGAACTTCATTCCTGAAGAAAATATCCTTTCTACTTAAAAATAAACTTTTCCTTTATTAACATGTCATTCAATTCTAAACTAAAAGAAGTTGATTAAAAATAATCTTTAAAACTTGTAAAGGAATATTCTTGGACATAATTTTTTAAAAATCCATTCATGTTCTATAAGTTAAAAAAACATTCTTCTCGTACTTATGTCAGAAAAGTCAAAAAGTACCTCGTACAAAAAACGACAAAAGATTCCTTTCATATATTTTACTAAAAACTCACCGAAGGGTAAAATTGGATTTAAACAATTATAGGTGGATGGAAATAATATTAAATATTGAGGAAACATGGATGTGGATTATAAAATACACCTCAGTAAATTTCAAAGTATAAACAATCTCGGATAAAAATGAGATTGTGATATTTCCCTTACCTTAGGTCAGTTTTGCTTCATAAGTGTCTGAACCTCCTGTATAATGATTTAAATAATGTTATTGACTTCTTACAGAATCATATTTATTGTTATGATATCATATATGGTCATATTCTTAGCTTCTTATCAGTAATATTTCATTACTACTTGTTATTCGGGTGTTTATTACTTTTTGTTCTTATGTGTGTTTTGTCGAATAAATTCGTATTATTCTCTTTAGGTTATAGATACCTTATTTACATAATGGTATTATTGTTATATATATCATATTCATTCATTCAATTCATTTATATAATCATTATGCAATGAAGATCATTTAGAACGAGTCGCATCACATCGTGGAGATGGTATTCCGTACGTACGCACGAGTTATGATATCGTTCATATGATCATGGTATTGTATTAGAGTGTATGTATACTATTTCAGAATCAATATCAGTTTATAATAGTCATATATAGTCATTATTTACACCATTATACCGATCCAAGTAAGGTGGTGGTGGAAAATATATTACACCACGGCGTGGAGACGGTATTCCGTACGCACGCACGCGCGGTGATTTGTTTTTCCGTAGGATGGATATATGGTGAAATAGCATTGTTTCATAATTATAATAACATATCAGTATATGAGTGATACTGATGTTATTACTTCATAATGAAACAACTAAAGAAGAAGAAGTGGAAGAAGAAATAAAGATGAAAGAATTGGTAATGGACATTATCTCTTCTTTGAAGTGCTTCTTTGAGACCTCCTTTTAGGGAACCAAAATAGGTCTTTTAAGAAGAGCAGAACGTCTAGTATATTTATAGGGATGTGGAGAGAAGAAACTAGTAGGGGTGGCCGAGCTTGACGGCTCAAAGTGGTGTGAGGAAGAGGCGGAGTAGGTGCCCTTTTATAAGGGAGGAGAGGGGCTCCTTTCGAAAAACTAAAAATATTATTTTATTATAAAGTCATGTTCGGTTTTAAATAGCTCCAAATTCATTTATTTCGAAGATAAGGTGGGGATGGGTCGAAATCCTCTCATCCAATAGAATTTAGACAAGTTTAGGTTCCTATTTTAACCTTATCATTTATATTTAACATTACGTTAAATAATTTTACTTTTACCGTGTCTTCTTGTGTTCTTATACTATAAGGTTAATAAACATACTATAAGCAGCCAAGCGAACCCCAAGTTGGTTATTAATATATATAACCTTATCTAAGTCATTTGTCTGAACCTTATATTTTTAAGAATAAAATAACAATTACTAATATAATATTTATTTTAAAAACTATTTTATGTCAATTTTGACACTATTTAGTAATTAATTTTTGTGAAAATCATAATAGAATGATTAGTTCTAAAAAAGTTACTAAAATAAATACTAACATGTAATATTAACCTATAAAATTAGTGTAATTCAAAAAACGTCTCAAATTACATTTATTTGGGTATTTATAACATCCATTATGTCAATACTACATTAAAAAGATAATTATTGCATCATCATTGTGTCATAAATAAATTAAATTATTTAATGTCTAAAAATTACAAATAAAATACCATTATGTATGAAATCTTTTTATCTCTCTAATGAATATTTATAGTCGATTTTATCTTATGTATAACCCCATATTAAAAATGATTTTCTTATTAAACTTGGATTTTAACTATTTTAACCCTTCTTTAAATAAATTAATAATAAATGTCCTAATCTAATCCAAGTGGGCCTAAATGGTCATATTTTATTTCTAAGGTTGTTTTTGGTCGAATTACACTTGTCCAATAGAATTAGGACACGTGTTAGGGTAATAATAATATCATTTTTACCCTTAATTACCCTATTTACTTTTAACCGTGGTAAAAAAAGTAAAAAGTTACTATTCACAAAAAAATTATTATCATCTCATTGAACCACATTTTACATACTGACATCAACCGTGTCTCTAAGATTTTTGAAATTCCACTCACAGAAGCGGTAAAATTACGTTTTATGAAAAATTCTATTTTTTTAACTACCACTTAGTGGTTTCACTATTCATGAAAAATTGAATGTTTTCAGAAAAATACCAAAATTTCACCCTAGGATAATTTCGATATTCCGAATCCAAAAATGAAGTCCATTTTGAAAAATAAAATTTATAAAATTTCAAAAAGTCATCATTACTATTCATAACGGCTAGTTTTAATAATATTTTACTAGCATATCATTTTTTAGTGAAACTCGGTATTGCGTACGATGAAAGCTATCGAGGAAGGCCGCGGTAGCATGTAAAGAAAGCAAAGCTAGTGTTGTGTGTAGTGAAAGATTCCTTTGATTATTTATATAAAACAAAATATTTCTCATAAAAGTCTCGGGTGTTACATTCTACCCCCCTTAAAATGAATTTTGCCCTCCAAATTTTTCACTTTGTAACAAACAGATGAGGATACCTCTCCCTCATCATATCCTCAAGCTCCCATGTAGCTTCTTCTAATTGGTGGTTCCTCCATAAAACTTTCACCATTCGAGTGGTCTTGCTTCATAGGACTTTTTTGCTACAATCCAGAATCTCTATCAGCTGTTCTTCATAAGAAAGATCTTACTCCAGCGGTACATCTTCTGAGCTGAGTACATGTGAAGGATCAGGTATGTACTTTCTCAAGAGCGATACATGGAACACATCGTGAACTTGAGGGAGATTCGGTGGAAGCACCAAACGGTAATCTACCTTCCCAACACGATCCAATATTTCGAAAGGACCGATATATCTAGGGCTCAACTTCCCCATCCTTCCAAATCTTTTGAACCTCTTCCAGGGAGATATTCGTAAGAACACTTTATCACCCACTTCAAACTCTAGGTCTTTTCTTAGGTTGTCGGCATAACTTTTCTATTGACTCTGAGCTGCTCTTATGTCTTGTTGAATAGATCTGACCTTTTCTGCCATTTCACCAACGAGATCGGGTGCTAATTGCTTTCATTCCCCAACTTCATCCCAGCAAGTTGGAGTCCTGCATTTCTTTCCATAAAGAGCTTCATAACGATCCACCTGAATACTGGGGTGAAAGCTATTATTATAAGAAAATTCCACCAAAGGTAGGTGTTGATCCCAACCACCTTTGAAATCTATAGAGTAAGCTCTCAACATATCTTCTAGAGATTGAATTATTCTCTCAGACTGAACGTCTGTCTGAGGATGATAAGCAGTGCTGAAACTCAACTCTGTATCCAGAGTATGCTGAAGACTTCGCCAAAACATTGAGTTAAACCTCGGATCCCGATCAGATATAATAGATAGTGATACTCCATGAAATCTTACCACTTCCTTCACATAAATCCTGGAAAGCTGATCTAGAGAAAAATCCTCTCTAATAGCAATGAAGTGTGCAGACTTGGTAAGACGATCATATATGACCCAGATTGAATTATTGCCTTTGGATGTTTTAGGAAGTCCTGTGACAAAGTCCATAGTGATGTTTTCCCATTTCCATTCGGGTATGGGTAATGGTTGTAACATCCCCTTAGACTTCTGTCGCTCAGATTTAACTTTCTAACAAACCAAGCATCGAGAGACATATTCAACAACATCTATTATTATGCCATCCCACCAGAAGTACTCTTTCAGGTCCCTATATATCTTCGTGCTTCCAGGATGAATAGAGAATGAAGAACTATGAGCCTCATCTAGCAGCTCCTTCTTTAATTCGGGGATGGAAGGAACACAAACCCGATTCCTGTACTTTATTATCCCATCACAATCAAGGGTGAATTCAGGAACATTTCTTACCTTCTTTTGTAACTCGACATCTTCTTTTTGTGCCTCTTTAATCTTCACATGTATAGATGGTTGAACATTAATTTGAGAAAGATAAGATTTTCCCCTTCCATTATAATTCCAATATCCATCCTTTGTCAATCCATAAATATTGGATCTTTTTTGATCCTCATCATGGATAAACTAGCATGGTTTGTCGACTTAATGCATCTGCCAGCTTGTTTCCTTTCCTAGGGTGGTAATGAATTGAGCAGTTGTAATCCTTAATCAGCACCAACTATATTCATTAGCACATATTCAGCTCATTTTTTTTGAAAATATACTTTAAACTTTTATGATCAGTATAAATATCACACCCTTCACCATAAAGGTAATGCCTCCAAATCTTTAATGCAACGATTACCGCAGATAACTCCAAATCATGAGTTGGGTAATTTTGCTCATGTATTTTCAACTTTCGTGAGGCATAAGATATCACCATATCATTTTGCATAAGAACACACACCAATCCCTTCTTGGATGCATCACTATAGATCACAAACCTTTCTCCACTACAAGGCAGTGTGAGCACAGGTGCACTGGATAACCTTATTTTAAACTCCTTGAAATTCTCTTCACATTCCTCCATACAAACAAACATAACTCCTTTCCGAGTCAACTTAGTGAGTGGATTAGATAATCGTGAAAAATTATTTCACAAAACATCGATAATATCCAGCCAAACCAAGAAAACATTGGATCTCGGTTACTGTTGTTTGCCTCGACCGTCATTCGATAACCTCTGTTTTTGCTGGATCCACAGATATCCCCTCTTTTGAGATTATGTGACCCAAAAATGCAACTTTTTGAATCCAAAATTCACACTTGGTAAATTGGGCATAAAGCTTCTCCTTTCTCAGGGTCTTCAATATAAATCTCAATTGATCTTCATGTTCTTCCTTGCTCTTTGAATAGACAAGAATATCGTCTATAAAGACTTCCACAAATTGATCAAGATAGTCTCTAAAGACTCTATTCATCAGATCCATGAATATAGCAGGGGAATTAGTAAGACCAAATGGCATCACAATAAATTCATAGTGTCCATATCTTGTACGGAAAGCCGTCTTTGGTATATCCTCCCTTTTGACCCTTAATTGATGATACCCTGAACGAAGATCAATCTTGGAAAAGTATTGATCTCCACGTAGTTGGTCAAATAGGTCATCAATGCGTGGGAGAGGATATTTGTTCTAGATAGTGAGCTTGTTAAGTTCTTGATAATCAATGCAGAGTCTCATTGATCCATCTTTCATCTTAACAAACAGAACAGGTGCTCCCCAAGGTGATGCACTAGGGTGTATGAACCCCTTATCAAGATTCTCTTGGAGTTGCTTCTTCAATTCCTACAACTCAATAGGGGCCATTCTATAAGGTGTCTTTGAAATAGGAAAAGCACCCGGTACGAGTTCTATTGAAAACTAACCTTCACGATTTGGTGGAAGACCCGGTAATTCCTCCGGAAATACATCATCAAACTCACGTACAATGGGCATATTATTAATTGTGAGATTCTCACCAACCATTTGAGATAAATAACCTTCATTTAGTGGAATCAAGACCTATAAGGTAGAAGGAATTTCCACTGGAAGGTTATGTTCATCCTTGCATTGATAGACGATCATAGATTGATCTGGAATATGAAATGTGACTTCCCTTCTTTGGAAATTGATATGAGACCCATATAAAGAAAGCCAATACATGCCAAGAATCACATCAAATTCCACTATTGGAAGGATCACAAGATTTGAAGGAATCACCTTCCCACAATCATTGATAGGAGAAGAATTATAAACTTTTGATTTGACTATTGTGCCATTAGGGGTTGTCACAGCTAACTCAACATCTAACTGTTGAGGTAATACGGTGATATCCTTAGAAAATTCTTCAAAAATAAAGGAGTGGGTTGATCCAGAATCAAATAAAACATTTGCTACTTTAGAGTGGATAGTAAGAGTACCTTTCACCACATCGTTATCGTACTCCACATCGCTAATAGAAATTGCATGTGACTTTCCTTTGTCTTTATCCTTAAGAGTTTGTTGACGTCGACCATAATCATCAACCCTTGGATTTGTGCATTGATTGGCATAATTCCACATCTCCATGCACTTGAAACGTTGAAGTGCAGTAGGTTCATTCTGTGTATCCCTTCCTTTGTTTGCATCATTAGACATCTTCTTCCCATCATCGCGGCATTCAAATGATCGATGACCTTCCTTACCACATTTGAAACAATTACTTGTCACTTTAAGACAACTCCCTCCATGTTTCTTTCCACACTTTGAGCATAAGGGAAAAATCATCTTCTTTTCAGGGTGCTCTTTAGATTTTCCTTTGAATTCCATTTTCCTCTTCTTATCAAACCCATATGACTGATGGGTTACTCCAATCTCCATCTCGACTTTGAGAACACATCGAATGATTTCCTCGTAGCTATTGATGTCCCTTATGGCTAATGCCCTTCGAAGACTTGATTTTATGCCAATAATGAATCGATCGATCTTACTCTCAGGTTGGATAATAATACCAGAAGCGTACCTTGCATGTCTTGTAAAATTTGCTTCATAGGTACCAACAGATTCATCATCCTTTTGATTTAGTTCAAGAAACTATTTCTCGATCTTTGTTCGGAGAATACGAGGGAAGTACTTATTGAAAAATAAGTTCTTGAACTCATCCCATTCCATGGACTCAATTTCATCCCTTTGCCTCGTATTCTTAAGAATATTCTACCATTGATCAGCATCACCTTCCAAACGATACACTGCTAAGATGAATTTATCATGCTCAGATCATTGAAGAACTGAAAATATCTTTTCAGTAGTACTAATCCATTTTTCAGCAACTAATGGATTATTAGACCCACAGAAAGAAGGTGGATGCTGCCTCATGAAGGATTCAATAGAATGTTGCTCCTTCCTTTGCTTGTTTGGAAGTCCTGCATGATTCATAGCTTGAGAAAGTTGTGTGAGCATGGCTACAAGATTTTTCATTCCAGCTCCCATAATTTTTTCTTTCTCAGGGGGATAATCATTGCATTGCCCATCGCATTCCGCATTAACACGGTTCCTTCAGGTTCCAGCCATTGACTAAAACCAATAAGAATAGTGTGAGAAACACTATTTATAATAGGAAAGACACATAATCAAGAATAAAATTTCACACATAAGGTCTTATCCTAGGTTATTCATGGACATTTCTAAAACACTAAGATTGTGTTCTATGCTTAGAATTATCCTTAGGAATCTTACTAAGGATTTCACAACCTAGTTTCCAAAGGTTGACTATACCTTTCCTTTGATACCAACTATAACGAACCATACTTTACATATATTGTAATTACATCAAAATTGAAGCATACTTATTACAAAGTATAAAAAAACCATGAAAGGACCATATAGGTATAGTGTCTTTAGAAACTGGGAAACATAAACAACTGGTTCATAAAGCATCTACTTTACCTCCCATTTATTTCATCATATCTAGAGTCCCTTTTTGGCATATTCTACTTGATAACCTTCTTCCTGACCTGGGGAAATAAAAAATACAAAAGGGTGAGATCAAATGCTCAGTAAGGGTAAAAAAATGAAATATCAATCACATCATATATATAAGCACATAATTATTGGAAATCTTAACCTGCAAAAGAGATCATAATTTAATAAAATGGGATAAATCATAGTAGTGAAATGTAATCTCAATAATCATAACGTAAAACATGAAACTTTGTGGCATACACACATAATCATAGAGAATCATTTCTTGTTAGTCAAGACTCATTTCCAATACTATCTTAGTAGACAATGTCCATTTCTGAACTGGGTTCATTCCTCGTTTCAGTCCTGTTTCACTGTACCGGTATAACCTACCGTTCCTTCCATGTCTATATCATGAGATATAAAATCATTACCCAATGCATTGGAGGGATATAAATGTCCCACCCATCTCATAATGATACCATTCTTATGTGTGCCACAAAATCTTAAATCATACATCATTGCATAACACATGTAATGAAAATGGAAATATTAAACATCATGACATCATAAAACAATTCATATAAGATAAAGGAATTCATAAAAATATTTCCATCACAAAAAATCAAATTCATGTAATAATAGGGATAAAAAACATAACCCTATATTTTCTTAGATGGAAAATAATTTTGATAAAACTCTTGAACATCATTCTTGAAGAAAATATCTTTTCTACTTCAAAACAAACTTTTCCTTTTTAACATGTCATAAATTTATAAACTAAAAGAATTTTATTAAAAATAAACTTAAAAACTTGTAAAGGAAGCTTCTTGGAAATAATTATTTAAATATCCATTCATTCTATATAAGTTAAAAAAACATTCTTCTCGTACTTTTGTCGGAAAAGTCAAAAAGTACCTCGTACGAAAAACGACAAAAGATTCCATTCATATATTTTACTAAAAACTCCCTAAAGGGTAAAATTGGATTTAAAAAATTGTAGGTGGATGGAAATAATATTAAATATTGAGGAATCATGGATGTGGATGATAAAATACACCCCAGTAAATTTCAAAGTATAAACAATCTCGGATAAAAATGAGATTGTGATATTTCCCTTACCATAGGTCCGTTTTTCTTTGTATGTGTCCGAACCTCCTCTATAATGAATTAAATAATGCTATTGACTTATTCCAGAATCCTGCTTATTGTTATGATATCATATATGGTCATATTCATAGCTTCTTATTAGTAATATTTCATTACTACTTGTTATTCGGGTGTTTATTACTTTTTGTTCTTATGCGTGTTTTGTCGAATAAATTCTTATTCTTCTCTTTAGGTTATAGATACCTCATTTACAGAATGTTATTAGTGTAATATAGATCATATTAATTCATTAAATTCATTTATATATTCATTATTCAATGAAGATCATTTAGAACGAGTCGCATCACATCTTGGAGACGGTATTCCGTACGTACGCACGGGTGATGATATCGTTCCTATGATCGTGGAGTTGTATTGGAGTGTATGTATACTATTTCAGAATCAATATCACTTTATAATATTCATATATGGTCATTATTTACACCATTATTCCCATCCAAGTAAGGTGGAGGTGGAAAATAGATTACACCACGGCGTGGAGACGGTATTCCGTACGTACGCACGCGCGTTGATTTATTTTTCCGTAGGATGGATAAATAGTGAAATAGGGTTGTTTCATACATATAATAACATATCATTATATGACTGATACTGATGTTATTAATTCAAAATGAAACAACTAAAGAAGAATAAGTTGAAGAAGAAATAAAGATGAAAGAATTGGTAATGGACATTACCTCTTCTTTGAAGTGATTCTTTGAGACCTCCTTTTAGGGCACTAAAATATGTCTTTGAAGAAGACCGGAACCTCTAGGATGTTTCTAGGGAAGTGGAGAGAAGAAATTGACAGGGGTGGCCGAGCATGAAGGATCAAAGTGGTGTGAGGAAGAGGCGGAGGAGGTTCCCTTTTATAAGGGAGGATAGGGGATCCTTTGAAAAAACTAAAAATATTATTTTATTATAAAGTCATGTTCGGTTTTAAATAGCTCCAAATTAATTTATTACGAAGCTAAGGTGGGGATGGGTCAAAATCCTATAATCCAATAGAATTTAGACATGTTTATGTTCCTATTATAACCTTATCATTTAGATTTAACATTAAGTTAAATAATTTTACTTTTATCGTGTCTTCTTGTGTTCTTATACTACAAGGTTAATAAACTTACTATAAGAAGGAAAAAGAACCCCAAGTTTTTTATTAATATATATAACCTTATCTAAGTCATTTTGATGAACCTTAGATTTTTAAGATTAAAATAACAATTACTAATATAATATTTGTTTCAAAAACTATTTTATTTCAATTTTGACACTATTTAGTAATTAATTTTTGTGAAAATCATAACAAAATGATTAGTTCGAAAAAAGTTACTTAGATCAATACTAACATGTCATATTAACCTATAAAATTAGTGTAATTCATAAAAAGTCTCAAATTACATTTATTTGGGTATTTATAACATCAATTATGTCAATATTTCATAAAATGATAATTACTGCATCATCATTGTGTCATAGATAAATTAGATAATACAATGTATAAAAATTACAAATAAAATACCATTATCTATGAAATCTTTTTAGATTTCTAATGAATATTTAGTGTCGATTTTATCTTATGTATAACCCTATATTAAAAATTATTTTCTTATTAAACTTTGATTTTAACTATTTTAACCCTTCTTTAAATAAATTAATATTATATGTCTTAATCTAATCAATGTAGGCCTAAATTGTCATATTTTATTCCTAAGGTTGTTTTTGGTTGAATTACACTTGTCCAAAAGAATTAGGACATATGTTAGGGTAATAATAATATCATTTTTACCCTTAATTACCATATTTACTTTTAACCATGGTAAAAAAAGTAAAAAGTTTCTATTCACCAAAAAATTATTTTCATCTCATTGAACCACATTTTACTTACTGTCATCAACCATGTCTGTCGGATTTTTGAAATTCCATGCACAGAAGCTGTAAAATTACGTTTTATGAAAAATTCTGTTTTTTTTACTACCACTTAGTGGTTTCACTATTCATCAAAAATTGAAAGTTTTCAGAAAAATACCAAATTTCACCCTAGGATAATTTCGATATTCTGAATCCAAAAATGAAGTCAATTTTGAAATATTAAATTTATAAAATTTAAAAAATTGGTTATTACTATTTATAAAGGCTAGTTTTAATAATATTTTACTAGAATATCATTGTTTAGTGAAACTCGATATTGCGTACGAAGAAAGCTATCGAAGAAGGCCGCGGTTGCGTGTAAAGAAAGCCAAGCTAGTGGTGTGTAGTGAAAGATTAATTTGATGATTTATATAAAAGAATATTTCTCATAAATGTCTCGGGTGTTACAATTCATGTTTAATTTCATTTAGATTTTACAAGATAATAAATCATGATTTATATTAAATGTTTTATATCATGGGGAAAATGGATACTAATTAAAATATTCCACATTATATTTTATGTATTTTAAATGTATCAGTTATGGACTAATTATCTAAATCACTAAACATAAAATAATCCTAAAATTTAAGAGATTAGTTTATTAATTTAAAATCTATATTATACAATTTTTTATTCTGTTTTTTTAAATAACATGTCAATAGGGAGTTATGTGAACCTCATAATATATGATAACTATATAACATTACATTTGTCCTAAAGAAGACAAATTGGGATAAAATCCCATGCCTTAGGTATTGAATTCTTTTTTACACATTTGAACATACTATATAATAAATATAATTTTATTATAGATCTATTATTGAACTATAATAAAATGTATTTAACCATATATTATTTACTTAGGATATTTTATTAACCATATATTAACATTCCCTTCTTAAAATCTTGTTTGAGGGAATAACTATTTCATTTTTCATGTATGTTATTTTTTATTAATTTTTGTCCTTTTACAATTATCATTATTACATCATCTTGGTAATGTTAAGCATGATATAAATATCATATATATTTATTATATATGTATTTATAGAAATCCATTAAATATATAAATAGAAAATGAGTAACACCATTCATTGAGATGGTTGGTCATTTGTATGCATTGAAACTATTGCAAATTTCTCGAATGATGAAATGAATGAAATAAAATTAATATATTACCCAAATATAATAATTATTATATAACATTTTTAAAAAATATTCATTATATTAATCCTTTTTATCTTCCATGTACCGTGTAAGTGAAAAAATCACATCGCTTCATGAGGCAGTAGTCCACCGTCCAAAGAACCAAAAATATAATATCCCCCAAAGAATTAAATGTAAGATAGAATATGTGATATCATGATTCCAAAAGAATAACATTGATAAAAATGTCATATATTAACTTTATATTCATTTCTAAATAATTAATTATTAGTGGTTAGGGAAAACAAATTACATCGGTCCGTGAGGCTGTAGTCCACTGTACACACAATTATAAGTTTCACATCATATTTTATGGAAGATAATATGAATAATGGTTATGAAATTAACATAATAATATCCTAGTACATGTTATGTACTGGATTTTTTATTAACATAGTTTAATAATACTTTAAATAGGTGGAATGTTTTATAAAATGATAAATAATGGTGAAGAGTTATAACTTTTTTTTTATATCCTCCTTATGTTTATACCTAAAAAATTCATTGGAGGGGTTCGTAGTCCAAATAAGTCCTACAATACGTGGGGATATATTTAAGGACGTGTTTTGGGTTGGTATTGGAGAAAAATAATTTGATCATGGGTGTGGAAAGGATTTTATATGATATGTCCTTTTATATGTTAAGAAAGGAACCCACATCGAAGCAAAATGGAAATTTCCAAAATGATTAAAAAAATGATAAATTCATTCACATTAAAAAGAATACAATTGACCTTAGATTCAATATTGGGAACTATATGATTGAATTATTGTCATAAAATATGATTTATAATCGTTTTTATGAAAATATTACCCTTATCTCTTTAGATTAATTACATGGTAAATTCATTTTATCCTTCACTATGTTAATAAATTTTTTATTATTTTCACTGATCCTTATGGTAAAAAATTTAGCTTGACATAATTATATAATACTAATTATTATGAATCTAAACATATAATATATATTATCAAAATACACTCAATGAAGTGTAATAATTTAATTTAAAATTAATTTCACATATGTGACGATAAAGTGGACTTCCAAAGGGAATATTAACTAAAGTATAGAATGTTCTAATATTAGAATTAAATAATAGATTTATTAGAATAAAAATAGAAATTATTTTAATATAATTAAATTAATGGTAAAAATTAAAATCAATTTGAGTTGGTGTGGCTTTTTTCAATCAGTATCAGGCATGTGCATCTCTGCATGAAATAACTGATCGAGTAGCGATGAGATAGTTGATGGTGGACTGATTGTTTTTTATTTTGGGGAAGAGATTCCCTTGGATATTTTATTCTGTTTTTTGGATTTTTATATTTTGGGGCATATTTTAATGTGTAATGTCTTTGAATTCATGTTGAGTTCCACTCATCCTATAAAAGGGGGTTTATTATAATAAAAAAAATTAATTTTTAGTATATAAAAAATATTATTTTCACTATTCATCCACAAATTAACCTTTGTAGAAAATTCACAATATTTAATTATAAGATAACTCTGAAATTATTATTTAAAAATAATGATATTCTTTATCAAATATTTTTTATACAATTCAAAAAAAATTAATGTATGTCACAAAATGTGACAAAACCACCTTTAAAAAAAATAAAAATTTGAAGTGTAAAATTAGATTTATTATTAACTTATTCCCATAAAACATTTAAAATGAGTGTTATAAAAATTTATTTAATATATAATATTTATATATATTTCATTGAAATAAATCACCATGTTTTATTTCTATAATTAATTAAGATAAAACATGTTTGAGTGCAAAAAAATAGTTTTTTTCATAAAAATATTTAAATAATTTTGAAATCATTTTTATTTTCATTTATAATTGAATTTTCCTCAATGAATTAATTATATATATATGTTTAAAACTTATGAATTCATAATTTAGTTAACCCAATTCATACCCTCTAGTCCAACATCTGGAATGAACAATCACATTGAATTAGAATATTTTACAAGTATATCATGTCTTGTTAAAACACACTATTCTGTGTTATAAAAGCTATATAACAATCTAAATTTATTTGAAGAAAATATTTCATAAAATATTCGAGTGTTATAGTTGAATAGATGGAATATTATTTTAATACTCTGAAAATTTAAATTTTATTTCACTAAATATGTTACACATTATATTTTATGTTTAGAATATTTTATTATATGTATGCAAAGAGATATGTTAGAAGATACATCAAGATGTAATATGTTTAACATAACCTAAAAGGGAAAAAATAAAACCCATTCTATCAATCATGGACATGGGATATGACTTTAGTAATTATTTTTTATATAAATATTACACTATTGAATTAGTTTAAAAATATTAAAAATTTATGATATTATACACTAGGCCTCTCTAATGTATTATTTTTTCATTTTGGATTCAAGTAGGACATAATGGAATTAATAATTATCCCCACAAAGTATAACATCTAGTTATCCATAAATAATTACTGGTATAATTTTTTTAAAAACTTTATTCTATTTATGTGTATTATTTTTATCAATATATAGAATATACCCATTAAATACAAGAGAGGTGAAATACATAATTTAAATACTCTTGAATTGGATCACATTAATTCATGTGGTTATATGACTTAGAATTCAACCAAAATGGAAATATATTTCAACACATTCCTAGATGATTGAATATTAATTACATGCATCATGTTATTCTCACATAAGACACATTTATTGGAATGATTATACAATTTTATGAGACTACTAGATATGGATATAATAATGAACGTAGAGGATGATTCCATTTGGTTTTATCAGTTATAAGACATCAAAATCACTAGAGTTATCCGAAATTGCTTTATTATGAGGAGAAATTATTACATGAATTCTTATGAGATGTTTCTTGAATAAATGTCAAATGTGTAACACATTAAGTTGTTTTGATGTCCATTCCTAATTATGAGAAGGAAAATAAGTGTATAAATGTTTGATTAAATGGTTGAATATGGATGTTTCATAGGTTATTCGCATAATGGATGTTTTTAAATGTTCTATAATAGTAAATATAAAATTATTATCAAAATTAACAGAGTAGTGGTTCATTAAAATGTAAATCGAATTAGAAATACCATCATTCATGATTATTACACCAACTTTTTAGATCAAAGCATGTTGATGAAAATGAATAATATTAATAGATTAATACTGAAGACATATATTTTTTTGACCTTGGTTGTGAAGATGAAGTATAAAAACATCTCAGGGAAAATAAAAAGTTGAGAAAACGTATTGATATTGAAAATAATATTTGGGATCATAATTAAGGTGTACTGACTAAAAGGAATAGAATGGAATATAGTTATATATGTATAATATAAAAAGATATAAATTTAAAGGTTGAATAAGATCTAGAATATATAGAATGTGTTTAAAACATGAATGAATGATTTGATAAAATTATAAAGAATTAAGGATAATAATTTGTTCCCATACACACTTAAAATAATATAATTGGATCAAATATTTTATCTGAATCAAATTTTATGAGAGTAGTGGAGTGTCTATAAACAATGTTAAGAAGGTATGAAAGTGATACTAACAAATTAAAGGGGTCTTTAATGATAAAATATTTCACTAGTGATCAATATTGAGTCCATAAGAATGTTTTTTTCATTAATGTATCAAAAGAAGATTATAAATATTTTATATGTATAGTTAGTTATGTTTTTTAATAGTGATTTTTATGATAAATATACCGGAAACAAAATGAGGGAAATACTTTAGACTTGTAAGGTCAAAATTATGTATCTTAATGAATTCATTTTTTAAAAAAATTATAAGATATTGGTATTCTAAACATAATTATTATATAAAGAGCATGAGGTTCAAGAAATGGAATATTGAAAACTACATTTTTGTGATGAATTGAACCAGAAAAATACTCATTGTAAATGTTTATGTAGATGACATAATTTTTTCTAAAAATGAATAATGGTTGTGTGGGGAGTTCTCAATACATAGTATTTAATTTTTTGAAATGTCTATTCATGGAGAAATTGAGTATCCATTTTTTCTACACATTACCCAAGAATTTGAATACATATTTATTTAAGAGAAATGAATTATATTGAAATCATGAAGATGTTTGAAATTCATGAAAATTGTTGTGTATGTACAAAAATTCATGTGTCCCTAGGGAATATTATGGATAAATAATTATATGTAGTAAAATAAAAGTAGTTCGAATCATGGTATGATGTTTTCCATATTTGACATCCACCAAACAAGATATTATATATTCTATCACTAATTATTTCAAGTTCCAATATAATACTAATGAATCAACTATATTGGAACTAAATATGATCTTGAGATACTCTCAAATAACATCAATTATGGGATGCTATAGAAGGGGAAATTTTAAATGAATCTCAGTGGAATTACAGACTATAGAATGTAATGGTCTATAGATGATTACAAATCCATATCCGGTGAATCGTTTATTATTGAATAATGTTTTCCTTCCTGAAATTCAAAGAAGAAAATGAGATATACCCAAAATTTCACATAAACTGAGTTATTGGTTACATCACATATAATTAAACAATTTATATAGATGAAGACCCAACTACATGATTTGACTTTTAAACTTGAGTAATCTCTAGTTTTTTGTAATGAAACACAAAGTGATTCTAATGTATAAAAAATATTTCTTTCAGGTCAAAAGAAAATTAAATTGAGTATAATTTCATAAAATAGAGTGTGGAAGAGGTAATCTAAAGATTTTAGTTTTTTACATACATTCAACAATTAGATAATATCCTCGAATAACCCTTTACAGCTAAAAACATTCAAAATATAAAACTATAAATGGGGGTCTTGCTGACTCACTCTCCCTAAGGAAAGAAAATATTTTTATTTACCAACTCTATTCCATCTTGAATATCTCTCATGGAGATTAAGTTTGTTTATGGGGAATGTTTTTAACCTTTTTGTGAGAAATAATAATTATTGTGTTAAGATATAATGGAATGAATCCGAATAATGTTCTTTATATTATTAATGAGAATAATTTTTGGTCTTATATATTTTTGGATGAATTTTGTTTCTTACAACATTGGCGAATGATTTAATCAATCATTCTTCTATATCGAGACCTCTCACATTGATAAAAAGATTATTTTTTCGTGACTTCTTACATTGATATGGTTGGCATGCCCTAGTATCATCAAAATAGAAAGGTTTCAATATCATTCCGAGGGAGATAAACTAGTATTATTGATAAAAAATACAATGGTTGGATTCTTGATCCCTTGGAAATCATGTTGTATTAATTTTCAATACTTGTTTTTTAATGATGATTGATGAGTTTATCTTTATATTAATCAAATAAAATTTTTGGATGATAAAGGAATACTAATAAAATGGTTTCCAATTTTTTTAGATTTTTTTTGTGTTTTAGAAGGAAATATAATAATATCAATGGGTCCCTCTGTTACCCCAGTTCTATCTATATTCTCAATGAAAAAGTGATAAAAATGTAGATGTAAATCATAATTTAATGAAGACATTTTCTACACATAATAGAGTATAGAAACATGGAAAACGAAATTATTATTAATGTACAATAACTTTCCCCCATAGGTATATTCAGTTATGTATAAGAACTTTGGTCCAATATGTTGTTATTTTATGGTGTTAAAAAATGAGAAATGTGATACATTATACATATAAGATATTTCTTTTCGTAAATGGTATTTTGGTGTCACATAAGTGAAATCAATTACATGAGGATATTCTATTCCCGTAACACCTTTAATATGGATGAAATAGAAAATAACGGAGTTGAATATATTATTTTCAATATCATGACATATTTCAATATAATGTAATTACTTATTTATTGAAATATGATATTTATTTCATTTTATGATATTTGGATCCATATATGTTATTTAAAATACCTCATAATGAAAGTTTTTATGAGTATAGTTCCTTTGATCCTAATATTATGTTTTATATTTTAAAAATCCCAGATTTGAATATTTTAAATGGTTTGATGTGGAGAAACAAATAATATGATGTTGATGGCATGGTCATCATTTATCAAACTGAATGAGAACACACAGATCTTGAATATAAATGAAGTTAATGTAGAAAAAATATAAATAATAATATTAAGTTGCGTTCTCTTACATGTCATAGAAAATAATGCCACATCACATTATATGCATTCATACACACATGTATAACAATTTCAAATGTCAAATATGTAGTTGATATTTGGGTAAGATAATAACCATTATAATTAAAATCTTACATGAAGGAAATAATTTAATGAAATATGAATAATTAAAACAATGATATTTAGTTCATCAAAAATGAATTTGACTAATATGATTCATTCCATCAAAAATCATCGGTAATTATGATGTATTTTTTAAAAATGATATTCACATGACATTAAATGAATATATTTATATATGAATGAAAAAGAGAATAATAGTGTTACAAAATCAAGAATGTAATTGATACAGAATTATGACGAAGATAAGAAACTGATAATATATAGAGAAGACTACTATGAAGAGATGATAGAAAATATTACCAACGGAGTTAGTCTGAATTCTTGAAACTATATTAGTGATCATTCTTCAGGAATATTCATTAAATTATATTAATTATATTTTTTAATTGGTTTATTATATAAGTCATACATGTTTTTCTTTATACCCTTACAGCCTTCCATTTTTAATGAGAATAATGTTTTGTTCATGGGATAATAAGATGAGATACTAGAGATTTATTTATCATTAATGTCTGAATGTCTGATTACAAATGTTTTCTGTCTATTTAAACATGGCATAATTGTGTATCATGAGAGAATAGTGTTGAAAAATACTCATATTTGAATGGATTTAAAATATCTATAAAATTTTTCTGACAAAACTTACATAATTTTGGATACATTTAGAACATAAAAAGTGCATTAGACGCTATCTGGAAACCCATGGGTCAATTAATTATGTAATTATTTATAAAATTTTATACACAGCATTAATAAATTCAAATAAATTTATATATATGTATTTAATTACCGAATACAATTCTAGAATCTAATAAGTAATGATTCTTTTTTGGATCACTCAATCAACAAGTATATATCATTAAACCCATATCCATTGAAGATACCATTCTCATTTAATTTCCAATAAACACACTAGATACCACTATTCTAGAGGAATAACTCTCATCCTTAAAAATGTTATGAACATCAATGATAGTTCTAAGATTAGTCCATAAGGTAACTGTAGATTCAATTGGTGGAGTATCAATATAATTAACAATCCACATTAAAACACCATGTGTATGAGTTAAAGGACATAAAATCCTACGTAGTTTAGTCCTTATGAATTTAAACAAATTGGTTAATCACGGTTTATTTAAACATCTTATTAATCCCATTACTAGCCAAATTAGAAATGTATATGCTATTTATTTGATATGTATTTATATTTAGATTCACTATTTGAAGAAAAATATTAGGATAAACAACCATATGTAGAAGAAAAATATTATGGAGATATAAATGGATGTATCCATTATGAATTAAGCATATTTATTATGACTACATTGGGGCGTTTCTGATTTTATTTCTAAAAAGATTTAGTTTCATGATTTTTTTATTGATTTTATCATTTTTCTAAATAATTTGGATTAATACTATATAGATTTTTTCTTTCGTAAATTTTAGTCTAATGAAAAAACCTACCATACATTTTAACCAATAAATATGGGTAGTTTGTTTAATTAAGAAGGTCCTATATAATTTCATTACTAAGAAATTGAATATATAGAAAAAGAGACATGTGAGAGTCACTAGATATGATATGTAATGTTTCCCTGATGATGGGAAAAAGTACCCCAGAGTATAAAGGCATTCATAATTATTCCCTACGGATGATATGTATGTGAAATTTTTAGTAGTGATAATACATAACGATAACCTCATAAATTCATTGAATTTGTAAAATTACCTATATTTTCCTCAATATGGATACATTCCTTTATATATAAGTGGAATCATGATGACATGTATAAGTCACCCCAAGACCCATTTAAGACACAAAGGTAAATTCTATTTCTAGAGGGATGAAAAAACTTAGATGAGAGAGTAATATCTATAGATTTATTGGAAATTAATACCCTTTCATTTCCAATAGGAATAATGTCAGGTGATCCATAAATGTAACCTCATTGTCCAAGTGATAAGTAAGGTTATTTTCATAAATATATGGATAAAATAACTACGGACTAATAATTGTTTGATAAATATTTAACGGTTATTCCCATGATTTTTATCTAAGTAGTTATCTGCCCCACAACCAAACAAATCAATTGGTGTTACTAAATAATCATGTATAATTTTTCGTTAAAATATAAACTAATCCAATTTCTATATAATTTTTTTGGTAGGGAAGGACTCTAGTAGTAATTGGATAAAGATTGGAGTAGTGTGGATCAACATCAAGTATAGATGAGTTTTTGAATATCTAATAAAGATGAAGGAATTCTATTTCTCTATAGAGGGATCAATGAAGAAATAGTTTAATAACTTATAACATACTAATGTCATAATATAAAATTAGTTTTTATGTAATTTCATTTTATTTTCCACTGTAAAAGGATTAAAATGATATTTAATGAGATTTTGGATATAAGAAAATATATTGGAGAGACTTGTTTTGATATTTTTTAGAGTATCAAGATGTTGACTGGGTTTTTTCCACATCAACTAGTAAAATAACATTGTTTATAATTATTCTTATATTATGGAATTTTAGATAGTGGTAAAAAATTTATGGACTCTTATTTTATAGGAGATATAAAAGATTTTACATTGACTAATATTAATGTGTATATAAATAACATATCATAATCCAGTCATTAATTTTATATATAGACTACTACTAGAGGTGTGAAGTGATAAACCCATAGTGATGATTTTTTATTTTTTTTAAATACTTAATTTTGTATAATGATTGATGATCTAATCATCATGTAAATGAAATAAAAGTGTTATATGATGATTCCAAAACATGTAATAAAATTAAAAAATTAGTTGGGAGGATATTATGCTCTTAATAAGGACATAGAATATGTTCAAGGGGTCATGTGGGTACTTGAGTTATGTTGGTAACCATAGCGAAAAAGTGAGAAAAAAAAACAAGGAAAACATCATCAATGAATTTTATATTCCACACATAGAACAATTGAGATATATTAAAATGTAAATCATCATCAGTTAAATAAATTTACCTTATGTAGGTGAATTTAGTTATGCATGTGACATCTTGGATGGTCCATTAAAATTTTCTAGAGTTGAAATCATTTCTGGGGAAAAAATCTTAATCATAAGTCATTTTCACTATCATTATGATATTGTTTCTACATATTTAAATTTAATTACACATTTTATTTTCTACACATATATGAATTTTTAGATCATTTAATTTTCAATAAAATAATTTCAGTTTGATATGTATAGGATTATATGATTTTTCTACCACATTTTATGAATTTATTGGGCTGACATATAATGATGCATAATTTACACACAATGATTTTACATCAAAATTAAAGAATATCCATTACAAAATATAAAAAATCCATGAATTTACCATTTATGTATAATGTATTTAATGATTTGGAAATATAAAAAACTTATTCAGAAGACATATACACAGTCTTTCACTAATTCTTTCCTAACTAATCTGCCTTTTAACATATCTCAATCAATACTCTTCTTCAAAACATTGGGAAAATAATCCTAATAAAGGGTGATCTCAGATAATCAATAAAGGTAAACAAGGGATATTTAAATGATATCATAATGATATGTCATAAGAATATAACATTTGAAAATATTATCCTACATATGAATGATCATGATATCATGTCATGGGATAAATCATAATGAATCAATAAACATATTCATAAAATAATACATGGATATTTTCTAATACACATATTAATAGGAAATCATTTCATAATATTCAATGCTAATTTCGAAGACCATCATAGCGAAAAAATTCTATTACAGAACTGAGTTCACTCATCGTTCCAACCATGTATTGTTGATGCAGATTTAGTTGCCAATCTAGTCATGTCTATCTCATGAAATATTTATATTTACCCAATTATTTTTGTGAAGAGATAGGACCCAGCTATCGTATAATAAAACAATATAAATATAATTTCCACAAGAACCTAAATCATTCAACATAACATAACATAAGGAATAAAATGGGGTTTTTAAACATCATACAACAATAAAATATTCTTGTAAAAACAAATGGATTTCATAAATAGCATAAAATCAATAAAATTATAGTAATAATCTAGATAGTATATATTAACAATATCCTTATTAAATTATATCATCTTATATGGAAAATAATATTGATAAATCTCATGAATGTAATTCTTAGGGAAAGTATATTTTCTTCTTCAAAAACATTTTGTTCTCTCAAAACTTTGTTCATTTTTTTAAAAAATAATTTATTTGGAAATAAACCTGAACGATTTTAAAGTAGGCCTTATGTAAATAAGTTGTTATGAAAAAATAAAAAACCCTTCATGCTTTATAATTTTAAAGAAAACATTATTATCATACTTTGGTTAAAAATTCTAAAAGTACCACATATTAAAAATGACGGAGGATTCCTTTCATACCATTTAATAAAAATACACCAAAGTGTATAATTAACTATAGAAAATTTTATAAGGTTTGGAATACATATTTTTGAAACATGAATGTGGGTGATATATATACCCCTGTAGATACTAACAAATTAACAATCTTGGAAAATAATGATATTGTAAAATTATTCCTTACCAATTTATAATCAGTTGAATCATGGGCATTAGAAAATAAATAAAATTATATTCATATCATCACCTTCAAAATAATAATCATAAAAACATTCATGGTCATTATAAAAATTTCTAAAATTAAATAGGTGGTGTATTAGGGTAATGTCCTACAATAATAAAAGTGAGGAAAAATAGTCCCTTACCTTAGGTCTAATTTCAATTATATGTATCCAATCCTCCAGTATAATGATTTAAATAATGTAATTTACATATTCTAGAAACATATTCATTTTTATTATATGGTATATTTACATAGTATCATATATTTTTTTAATAAAATTTAAATATTACTCGTTATTCAGTTATTAATTGTTTTATTTTCATATGCATGTTTTGTCAAATATGATCTAGATCTCCATTATATGTAATGGTAATATAATGAAAAATTATATTAAAATAATAAATTAATTTATTATTCATTCTATAAATATATTTATTCATTCTTTAATTAATATATTGTGGAATCAATTATATCCCATCGTTGAGAAGGTATGCTATACGTACGTATGAGCGACGATATCATTCCATTATTCCTTGAATGGAATGGAAGTGGATGGTACATATATTGTAAAATAATCAACATATTTTAATAATAATAATATAATGTATCTATATACATTATTAAACCCATACGTGTAAATAGATGGTGAAAAATAGATTACACCACGACGTAGAGATGGTAATGCGTACAAACATATTGTGATTTTATTTTTCATAGGATGGGTAGAAGGTGAGATAATGTAATTCCATGACCATAAAAAACATATCAGTATATAGGTGATATTTTAGTAATTAATTAACAATGTAAACAAAAAATTAAGAGGATGTACAAGAGGAATGAATTTTGAAAGAATCGGTAGAGGTGATTACATCTTCTTCAACGAGCACCCTCTAGATCTCCTCTAAAGGGCACTATAGATAGTCCTTGGTGAAGAAGAAACCCCCTATAATGTTACTATTGAAGATAATAAGTAAAATGGGATGGGTAACGATGAATTTGAATCATCGATGAGATATAATGAATTTATGGAGGAGGTTCCATTTAATAAGTCTGGTGTGGGGCACCTTTGGAATCTCTAAAAATATTAATTTATAATAAAATAAAACCCCATAAAAACCCACCCAAATATCCCAATTCATATTTTTAAATGATATATTCTTATAATATCCTAAACCAATAAATTTAATATATGTTGTTATATAAATTACATCCTTATCATTTTATTTAACACTTTGCTCTTATATTAATTTTTTAACAAGGGTAACAAATATATATAATTTTAAAAGGGTGATATGTTTACTTAATTGATGTCAATTTGACAATAAATAAATAATATAAAACATTTTAGACCATATCATAATTATATTATATTTTCAAAAGATGTTTTATGATATTTGAATAATTTAATAATACATTATTATGACTAACATTCAATAGTGTATATTTTTACACTATGCAATTCATTGATTTTTAAATATATTAAAATGATAATATAAAATAATACCAAATATTTTATTATATTTATAATTGGTCTAGGTAATCTATAAATTTAATTGGGAAAATTAATTATCGAAAATTAATTTTTTTAATATATATAAACAATTATTTTTTTTCTCCATTAATATAATAATTACAACATCAATTTCTTCTAATTATTTAATACACTTATTTTAAGAATAAAAGTAAAAAAATACTATGATGAATATAAATATAATATATTTCAAAATAATTATTTTATTAGTGTATATATTATAGAAAATAAAACATTAAAAATGACATACTTATTGTTACATGAATGTGACATGTTTATCATACATTTAAATAAATTAAAATAAGTGTCATAATCTCTTCTATGAGGATTCAAATAGTCAGAAACTCCACCCAAGGATGGTTATGATCGATATATAATTGATAGATAATATTTGGTCATGTTTTAGTCACTTTTAAATGTAATTATCATTTTATTGAAAATGAGTTTAATTTTTTTCATCAATTAAGTAATTTATGAATCATAAATATATAAAAATTTAAATTAAATATTTATTTATTAAAAATTATAAATAAATAACCATGTTAAAGAAAAAACATTTTAGCTTTCAAATGAGTATTTATAATCAAATTTATCAATTATATAACCTAATATTAAAATGGTATATTTATTAAAATTTGAGTAAGACATATTTCACTCTTATTTAAATAAAATAAATTAAATGGCCTAATCTCATCAAAGTGGATTACAAATGAAACTAAATTAACCCAATGATGATTTAGTTCTAAACACTATATTTACATGATATTAGTACAAGTGTTAAGGTAATTTTATATTATTAATCTTACCCTTAATTACCGGATTTACCCTTTTACAGTATTAATAATATTATCAAAGTTACAACTCATAAATCCAAAAAATATAATAATGATATTAACATAATTTGGACCAGATGATTCCAAATGTGGAATAAGTTTTTCAAAATTTTAAAAAAAAAGAAGTTCTAATAATTAATTTTAAATTAATGATATTGTTGAAAAGAGAAAATGGGTTTTAATATTTAAAACACTGAAAAAGATAGAAATGCTTTTACATCACATTTCAAGATAAAATTAATGCGAATGACATAAATTATATTAAGCGATAAAAAATATGATATTTTAACTTTAAAATAATACAATAATATAATTTTTCCATATCAATTATTTCAACGAAAAATGTTATTTCAATTAAAATGTATTGTATTTTTACTAATCATCAAAACATGAAAGTTATCAGAATAATATAAAAAAGCCATAAAAATTAATTTTTTATATCTCTATTATTAATAAAGAGTTTATTTTTTAGGTTAAAGATAAAAAAGTGTAAAAATACTATATTTAAAATGGTCTTTCCATTAAAAGGTGGAATACTGCATTTTTTTAAAATACTTCACTTATCTGAAAAATTGAAGTTGTTCTTATATTATTTATAGAAAACAAATAAGATGGTTTTTAATCATTATATTGCATATAAAACATATGTAATACATTAATAAAATCCATAAATAGTGATTTTATTATTTTCTATAATGATATTTTTTTCATTTCAATGATTTTCACAAAAAAAAATTATTTAGAAATATTTTTATTTTAACAAGTAGTTGTTTTCTCACCAAAAAAATGAATAATTTCATAATTTAGTTAATAATATTCATACCACCATTATAATGGCATGTTTATCAGTTCACATAATAATATTTAGTTTTTCACTTAATCATGGTCTTTCTTGAAAATAATAATAACAAAAGTACAAGATATTGTATGTAACACAGGCCTATCATAGTGCGGCGTATATCGCAAGACAATCTATTATTGCATGTAGTGAAAGATTATCTTATTGTTTCCTACAACATGAGAGATCAATGAAATTAAAAAACAGTAATAAAGAAATAAATAATAAAAAATTGATCTTATAAAAATACCAAGGTGTTATAATCAACCTCCCTTGAAATGAATTTCCCCATCAAAATTCATATGGGTTAAAAATGTATAAATACTCTATATGTTATTTTTTTTGAAACCCACATCAGAAAAATAAATACAAAAACATCCTTTTAAAAAGTAAATATGAGAAACATAATTGGTACCCATATCCACTCATAAATCAGTTTTAACATAGGGAAACATAGCTATAACCTGAAAAGATAGATATGAAAGTGAAATCTTACTATCAACTTCTGATGGAGATTGAAAGAGAAGAATGATTGTAGAATGTTAATATTAAAAAATCCATAAAACTGCAATGATTTATGGGGTTATTTGATTCGTCAATTTTGATGGTAATAATGTAACATTTTTTTAAGCTCGTTTCCCTTTATATGAATAATGTGAAGAAATATATATGTGATTAATTATAATCTCATCCTTTACATCTGACACAATCCATTTCTACTTCATTACATCTTCCAATAAATAAAGATGAATTGTTCATTCATAAACGTTTATCAGATCACACGATCCATAAATAGGATGATAGGTCATTCAATATTTCTAATAAAATGGTAGTACACATAATCAAATATGTATAAGTACACCAATGGTGAGATATTACTGTATTATGACAAACATAAACTCAGTTTTAAGTTATACATTCCATAAATTGATAACATTACAATACATAGGAGTTCTTAACAATTCAAAACATTAGAAATAGGTACAATAAATCATCATAAAACATATCCCCCATATATCATAACATATCTCTTGTTTGTCACATTCTAAACATGTGATGTCCTTCCCCAATTATTATTTTTAGAAATGGTAATAACATAAATTTCCATAAAACCATAATGAAAACATCAATTCATTCAATAATTAACTCTTTCAAGATACCATATATCCCAAAGATTATATATTCTCTATCCATGATACCATAAATTAAATTATCCTCATATTGTTTTTCAAGTTCAACAATATTATCCAACAACCATTTATTTCTTTATCCAAAAATTATGTACATATTAAAGTTTATCCTTCCGTTAATTTTTTTAAAAAAATATATATCTAAATCACATTTCATAGTTATTTATAAAACAAATAATATACTCACAAATGTATATAGGAAATCCATATTAGACCAATATATACGTCATTATTCACAAATACTCTAAAAGTTAATTTAAAAGATTATTCCGGAATCCAATTATATAAATACTCAATAATTCCATCATTTTGTTGTCATAATATATATTTCCAATAGTGATTAAATTTTATTTTCCTTATCCTTTATCCTTAATAGGTTTCAAACATTGATCATTATCGATAACCCTTGGATTAGTGCATTGTTTGTCATAGTGCCCCATTTCCTTGAACTTGTACTATTAAAGTGTAAGAGGTGAATTCTATGTAGCCTTTTATCTATTCATTTTAGTAGCAATTCTTTCCCAATAAATTTACACTAAAATTCCTAATTACCTTCTTTTCCACACATAAATAAATTTACTACTCGCATTAAGACAATATCTACTATGATTCTTTCCATACTATGTGCATAAAGAAACACTTATCTTCTTTTCAGTATTGTTTTGAGATTTTCCCTTGAAAGTAATCTTTCATTTCTTTTAAAAAACCTAATATTGATAAATGACCCCAATTTCTTTTTATATATTAATACCACAATGAAAAATATACGTATAGCTAATAAATTATCTTATGGATAATTCCCATCCAGGAGTTGGTTTTAAAAAACTAAAGAACCTATCGACATTACATTCAGGTTGGATGAAAATTCCTGAAGTGTACCTAATGAGTCATGTAAAATATTCCTCATAAGTTCTAATAGATTGATCATCCTTTTTATTATGCTCAAGGAACTCCTTTTCTATATTCATACGATAATTATGAGGAAATTAATTATTGAAATATATGTTCTTCAACTCGTCCCATTCCATGGATTCAATTTTCATTTTTCTACCTTGTATTCTTGATTGGAGTCCAAAATTGGTCTGATTCACTATCTAAATGATAAACATATAAAATGATTTTTCCATGTTATGAATAGTGAATGTTGGAAAATAACGTTTTTGTGTTACTGATCCATTTTTCTATAATAATTGGATCAAAAAATCACTGAAAGAAGGTGGGTGTTGCCTCATGAAGGACTCAATAGAAAGTTGTTCCCTTCTCTAGTCATTTCGATGTACAGAATGATTCATAGCCTATGTAAGTATAGTAATATGGTTTTTCATTCCAATTCCCACAACATTTGGTTATTCATAATTAAAATCCTTAAATTTCCCATTAAATTCATTATTGTCATAGTTTATTCAAAATCCAACCATTTTCAAAAACCCAAAAACAATAGTGTGAAAGGAAAAATTGTACTAGAAATATAACAAAATAAAGGGGGAGTACATTAAATATCTATCATATAAGGATTAACCCGATGATAACCATGATCATTAAAAAAATTCAAGGATTTTAACCTGTACATTTCATTATACATAGAGAAATCCATATAAATATTGGTAGAAATATGTCTAGGGATCTCACTAATTTTTTCTCATCCAATATTACCATGTTTAATTATACCCTTACTATTAAACCAACTATAAATATCCACACATTACATAATTATATATTACATCAATATTGAAGAATATCCATTAACAAACATAACAAATCCTTGAAAGGACCATATGTGTATAATGTGTTTAGAAACCGAGAAACAGAAAAAACAAGTTCATAAGACATCTACATTGTCTCTTACTTATTCCTTCACAACTAGATAGATTTTTAAATATATTACTTCATATTATTTACAACCTCGGGAAAAGAAACATAATAATGGGTGAGCTCAGATGCTCTATAAGGGTAAATAAGGATGATATAAATCTTATTATCATCATAATATATAAGAACATTAAATTTGAATATCATATCCTCCAAATAAAAGATTAGGATTTAATTACATAGTATAAATCATAATGAATCAACGAACATAGTAATAATATAAGACATAGAATTTTTGGCATACACATAATCATATAGAATCAGTTCAAATTAGTGAAGTCACGTTGCCAAGAACATCATAGCGGACAAATTCCATTACAGAACTGAGTTCTCTCTTCATTCCAACCCTGTATTGTTGAACTAGATATACTATTTGTTACAGTCCTGTCTATTTCATGAGATATAAATATTTACCCAATTAATTATAGAGATATATCGATGACACCAATCACATAAAAAAATCAAAACAAATGTGTTCCCTAAGAATATAAATCATTCATCCAAACATTTATCAAGGAATAAAATGTGTTTCTTAAACATCACTCCATCATTACATAATCCATGAAAAAATGGATTTTATAAATAGTGTAAACACAATAAAACTAGAGGAATCATAGGTTTATTAAACTTGAAACATATCCTCATTAAATAATGTCATCATAGATAGACAATAATTTTGATAAAACTATTCAAATTATTTCATGGGGAAAATATCATTTCTTCACCAAAATTGTTTTCTCAAAAATTTCTTGAAATTTTGATATAAAAGAATTTATTTGAATATAAACATTAAATAATGTAAAATATGCTTCATGGAAATAAGTTGTTATGAAAATTTTAAAAAACCATGTCATATAAGTTAATATAAAATATTGTCCTCACACATTTGTCAAAAAGTAAAAAAGTACCTTATATCAAAAATGGAACAAGATTCATTCAATACCATTTAATAAAAATTAAAAAATGGGTAAAATTTTATTTTAAATATTTTAGAAGGATACAAATAATATTTTGGAATACATATTTAGGAAACATGTAAATGGATGATATATATACCCCAGTAAATACTTATGAATAAATAATCTCATATAATAATCAGATTGCAATATTACCCCATAGAAATTTATAATTAGTCAAATCGTATGCATCGAAAAATAAATAAAATATTATTCATATAATAATACTCATAATAATAATTATAAAAACATTCATGGGGAGAAAAAACCCCACTCAAAATAAATTGGTGATGTAATCAACATATGTCCCATAGAAATTATTGTGAGACCAAATAATCCCTTACCTTATGTCTAATTTACAGAATATGTATCTTAACCTCATGTATAATGATTTAAATAATATAAATTAATTATTCTAGAATCATAGTAATTTTTATGATATCACATATGATTATAGTATCATCCAATTGTTTGTAACATTTCATTATTAATAAATGTTTTGGTATTAACTGTTTCCTTTTGTTATGCATGTTTTATCAGATAAGTTATGGATCTGCATCTTATGTCATAGTTATATCAATAAAAAATTATATTAACATAATATATACCATATTTATTCATTCAATTATTATATATATTCATGATTTAATAAATATCTTGTAGAATTAGTCCAACCACATTGTAGAGATGATAGGTTATGTGTACGCACGAGTGACGTTATCATTCTATTATTTCTAGAATGGTATGAAAGTGGATGGTAAATATATTTCTACCCAATAAAAATCATGTTCTAATAATTATATATAGTTATTATTTCAAAAATAATACCCATACATGTAATGTGGGGGTGAAACATAAATTACACAATGACGTAGAGATTGTAAGTTGTACGTACACACGCGTAGTGTTATTGTTTTTCATAGGATGACTCGAAGGTGGAATAAGGTCCTTCCATAACCATAAAATAACATATGTGATTACCTCATAATCAAAACAACATAGTATTATGCTGTATATTATGAAATAAGTTGGAAGGAATCATTAGTGGAGATTACCTCTTCTTTGATGAGTACCCTCTACATCTCATCTTAAAAGAACTAGAGATGGTCATTGAAGATGACCAAATCCTATTATATATGACTAGGTAATTTGAGAATGGAAATGGCCAGGGTATGGAATAATTTTAAGGATAAATTAGTTAAAAATAAATGAGGTAGGAGGAGCCCCTTTATAATTGATTTGAGGGACACCTTTTGAATCTCTGAAAATATTATTTTACAATAAAATAAAACCCCATTCCAAAACATTAAAAATCTCCCAATTTGGAAGATGATATGAGATATGGTTGTAATCACATTATCCAATAAATTTTAGATAAGTTTTTCTTTCAATTTAAACCTTTCCATTTTAATTAACACTTAGTTATTCTAGTTAATTTTTAACTAGGGTAGCAAATACTTAATTATTAAAATTTTGCAGTATTTACTTATTTCATGTCAATTACACCATAAATAAATACCTTCGAAAAGTTTATATCATAAAATAAAATTTTTATGTTTTTTAAAAAATGTTTGATTATTTTTAAATAAATTAATAGAACATTATTTTGATAAACAATAAATAGTGTCAATTTTGACAATATTCAATTTATTGATTTTTTTAAAATATAAACACTTCCAGATAACTTCAACAAAAAATATTTTATTATATTCCAAAGTGGTAAATTTCATATATTTAATTCTCTGGACATATTAAATGTCAAAATTTGTTTTTATTTTAATATTTTAATAATATTTACCGTTTATCTCGAATGATAATATAATTTGTACATCAATTATGTTTAATAATTTAATACTCATATTTTTAGAATAAAAATTAAAAATAATATAATTTAATTTAAAAAATCAAAGATATATCATAACAAAAATATATTATATCATTAGAATTTTTTTAATAATATAGTGTATATTTTTTATAAACTCATATTAGAAATAATATATTTATTAATGTTTGAGTAAGGCATATTAAACTCTTATTTAAGTAATATAAAAAAATTTCCGAATTTCAATCAAGTAACTTACAAAGGACCCCATTTTTACCAAAGGATCATCTAGGTCTAAACACACTCATAACATGACATTTGGAAAAGTGTTATGGAAATTTTATAATATTATGTTTACCCTTAATTACTTTATTTTCCTTTTTACCGTAATAAAAAATTTTACTTTAGTAACTATTCATAAATCCAAAAAAAATAAATATATTAATATAATTTGGACAAACTGATTCCAAATATGTAATAAATTTTTCAAAATGAAAAACACATAAGTTTGAGTAATTAATTTGAAACTCATCTCATAATCAAAATGAGAAAACATGTTTTAAATTTTAAAATGTTGCAAAAGATTGAAATGTCTTCACATATAATAATTAAAATTAAATTAATTAAATTTACCAACATTATATTAAGTGATAAAAATATATTCTATTTATAATTTAAAACCATTTAAGAACATCTTTTATCAATATAAATTATATCTATGAAAAAAGTTTTCTTCAATTCAAATATAGTGTATGTTTATTATTCATCAAAAAATGAATGTTATCTGAAAAATATCCAAATTTCATCCAAATAAATTTATTATCTCCCAAATTAAAAGGATAATTATATTTTGTTAAATTGAACATGTAAAATTCTAAAAACATGATTTAAAATTTTTTCTCTATCAAAAGTCATCAAAATATCGTTTTTTGAAAAAATACTTCTTTTATATGAATAATTGATGTTGTTATTATATTATGTCTAGAAAATATATAATATGAATTTGAAAAAATAAACTAAATATATTACATATTTATTACATTAACAATATACATTAAGAGTGATTTTATTATTTTATAAACTCACTTATTTTCATTTTAATTGTTTTTTCCGAAAACATTTTGATTAATTTAAAAAAAGATTTATTTCATTTATAATTATTTTATCACAAAAAAGTATAGAATATTTTATTAATTTATTTAATTATCTTCATACATTAATTATAATTGATATGTTATAAGGTAACATTAAAATATTTAGTTGTTCACTTCAACTAAGTCATGCAAGAAATGAATTCTATCACCAGTACTTAAAATTGTGGGTAACACAAGACAAAAATAGTGTTACATATATAACAAGATAATCTATTTTCATGTGTAGCCCATGATTATCATGGTTTTTCACACAACAGAAGATGTAATTGAAATAATAAAACATAAATAAATAAATAAATAAAAAACCATCTCCTAAAAATATCACTGTATTACATGACATGGGATATTTGATACATGGGTATGAATTTTAGAACAAATTAATATACTTTAAAATAAATAAATAAAATTTATTTCAATGTGAATTACTTATGATCCTCATAATAGGATATTTTTATATTACAATAAATCTAAAAGGAAAATATTAATTAAATGGTATTGATGATTAGTTTTTTATTGATCAAGTATCATGATCCCACATGGATACTTATTTTAACCATATTGAAATTAGGACCAGTACAGGAAAACATATATACTAATATGGGATCTATTCTATATAAAAATATGAAATGTTATAGTTTTTAGATTCATACAAACTAGGACAAGAATATTGAATGAAATATTTTTAGAATATATTATTAGAAGAGGATAGTCTCAAAAATTAAAATAACTTTTGAAGGAAAAAAATCAAATCCTTAAGGAATATTAAACGGAATATAATGAAAAAAATAAAAAAAAAATCTATTTGAATATTAATTATATTTATAACAATATTAATGATAGGTTTCAATGTCTATTATGTTGGTCATATTCATGTGAAATTTAGTTAAAAACAAGAAATAAATTTAAAAAACAAGGCTTACAAATTTGATAAAAAAATATGATTTACTATTGTATCGATGATAAGAAAATGAGAACATCCAATAATGGATACTATGAGAAGAATATGAAGAAGATAAAATATGTAGTATTTCTGGGTTCCTTAATCTCTATTGTATATCATTTAATAAAAATATAGATTCTTTTCTATTTATATAAAAATGTGACTTTTTATTTCTAGATAATTCATTAACTCATTTTATTAACTTTTTTCATTTTTATTCTGATAATAAGATGGGGTATATCTATGTGTGATAGTAATAAAGACACACTATATATTTATTCATCCATATAAGAGTAAAACATCATTATAAATGTTATTTTCCACTTTAATATTGGTATTAGTGAGTATTTAAGGAGAATGTTATTGGATGATAATTATTGTTGTAGGGATATTATATTTTTTTATGTACTAATTCACCCCCCACCCACACGTGAATTATTATTTTAGTGATCCTATAATTTTTATGAAAGCATTCCATCATTCTAGTTGTTCTATTGAGTACTTGATATAGATCTAAATAATTTGATTAATAACAAATTCATCCCAACATTCAGTGGAAGATGGGTTGTTTTTTGAAAAGAGAGAACGGTACCTTATAATAATTATATAGTGATCTATGTTAATGAATATATTAAATATATACTCACTACTCCAAATTAAACCTCATTATAGCCTCTTAATACAAAGGAACATTGAAAATAAAATAATGTATAAGAATTATTTACAATATTGTTTATCAAAAAAGGTGATGAAAATGGATATTGGTCTCAAAACGGATCAATTTATCTGAAACAAATTCATAATTTTTATAAAGGAAATAGAATGTGATGGAAACGAGACATCATATCAACAAATAATAGTTTATAAATATATGGTTTTAAAAAGAAGGGACTGTTTAATACATCATTACCAGGTTAAATTTGATTATTAACACCAATACTGGGTACATATAAATTCTTAATGATTCCACAATGGACCCAAATTATATATTAATTATATGAGATTAGTCTCTTTACAATATATTTTTCTTAAAATTATTAATATAATGATTACCTAATTATTTATGAACACCATATTAATATCATTAAATATAAAATAATTAGAGGACCTAAACATTAAATCAAATTCAATAAGGAAAATAATATTAAATTTATGAAATTAAAAGTTTTGAAAATTTAAGAGAAGAAGGGATACATGATTTATGAAGAAAATATGTATGATTATATTTATACTATATCTCATTTTCATGAATGTTCACAATAGTAGGAAGTGGGATGTATAGTGTTAAACCTCCATTCAAAAGTTTTAATTGTAAAAATGTTGGCCATTTCTCTTCCAACTATCCCATGAAAATTATTTTAGATAATTATAGTGATGGATTTACCCAGAAGACCACCAACCGGAATGGTATTTAAAAAGTTCATTAAACGGGAAGGATGAAAACATTATCATGCTTATCTAGAAGAAACAATATTTATATTTAAGTGGGTGAGTCTTATACTAAATAATTAGGGCGTGATGAGAATTATTCTAATGGTATCTCCAAAATATAGGTTGTGGAATATGAAATGGAAGATTTTAATCCATTAGAAGATGTGTCACAACATAATAAGGATTATTTTCTAGAGAATGTGGAATAACTAAGAATGTACTATGAGAATGGAAATAAAAATGTGATTAAATTAAATTGGAAGACTAAGAGAAAAAATACCTAAAAAAATTATTTTTATGCCAATAATGAAATCATTAGGATAATGAATATATACTAATCAAAGAAGTTTATATGTTGATGCTTGATATGGATAAAATGAGAAACAACAATAAAGAAATTACTTCGACTATCATAATTAGATACAACGTAATTGATTAAATTAAAAAGACCATAACAAATATTGATAAGTATGATGAATGATATAAACACTATATGAATTTGAATATAAAAGATAAATGTTAATTTAATAAGTAACAAAAAACAAGAATATATTAAAATATTCAAAAATATTGATATGAAAAATCAATTTATGGGTCAACATCGATCAAATATTTTCATGGAATAATTCCATAAAAATTCAATAAGAGATCTAAATAGTTAATATTTAAAAATAATATAAGAAATCATCCAACATAGAATATTAAAATTTTTAACAAAAAAAGGAGTTTGGGGTAATGTTGGTGCTATAGTATATTTATAAACAAGGTATATAGATGTTGGAAGAATATTTTTTTACCTAGACTAAGGAGAGATATTGAATCACGTGGGAGAAAAAAATCCCAAAGTAGGACATAAAAATAAAATCACTAAATTGAGTATAAATGAACATAATAAATATATTTGGAATCCTATAATTTGTTTCTCGATGATGTGTTTAGAAAGGTAACTACATAAATTTTTTTATTTATTTTATCATATCATTTTTATGTATGTGTCATATATTTTAAAATAATATGAATCAATGTTATATCATATAAGAGGAACATGTTATAGTTTTTACATTTAATGTGAAAAAATATAAAAAACCATAGATCTTGGATATTGGTTTCTCATCACAAATGATTAGTGATTTGAAAAACATTATAATAATGGTAATGATGAAGGAGGGGATGTAAAATTTGGTAATGAAATTTCTCTAATGATATTTTTTTAAAATAAAATATTGGGAAAAATTGAATTTATATAGAAAATATTTTTTTATTAGAATAATATATAATATTATGAGTGTTTCACAACTACGTGAGTATGTAAATGAGGTTATCTTCAAGAAAAATTAAATCATTATCAATATAAATAATGATTATTTTTATGCAATAATTTTCTTGATAACCAGAGAGAAATTATTTCATATCTGTGAATTAATTCTAGGACACTACATAATTAAATTATAAAAACATTATTTATTTCCTATAAAACATGGTGACTATCACCAATAAAAGGTGAATAATTTGATCAGAGAAGAAGAAATATGGAATATACCAAATTTAGAATAAGATACTGTCTTTATTTGTTAGAATTTTAAGAAGAGGAAAATGATGATCATAGCTCACAAGGGAGGTTATGGAATTATTTTTTATGCCTCTAGAACTAGTTCACTCAGATGTGTATGGTAATATGACAAATAAGTTAATTAACAGAGAAATATATTTCAATACATTCATTAATGGTTTCCTAAAAATGGCATGCATCATGTTATTATCTCAAAATTCACATGCCTTTGAAAGACTTTATATTTTTAAAATACTTATAGGGATGAGAAAAGTTCTAGGGTTGAAATGATTGAGATCAAATAATGATTGTAAATATTCAAAAAAGGGTTCATTAAATATCATAATATATATGAAATCATACATGAGTTCAGTGTTCCATATAATCATCATCAAAAAAGAGTGTATTAAAGGAAGAATAAAAGTCTAGTTGATATGGATTGAATAATTCTAATAAAGGATAACATCATATGGTGTTTTCAACAATAGGATATCACATCTTATGGAATCCTAAAAATTTAGTTTCCTTTAAGGAAAATATCTATGATGATTTCTTATGATAAGTGGTTTAAAAATAATTAAAATTTTATTAACATTAGGATATTCATCCCATGCCTAGTCAAGAAAAATGAAATAAGTGGGTTAATGTTTTACAAAAACAATGAAGAAGAAATTTTTATAGTTTATTCCCAAAATAGAATTTTAATAGGGTTTTTATAGTTGGGGATGAATACATCAATTTATTTGAAGAAAAGACCTCATTGTTTGGGTATTGGGAACCCAATAAATGTCTTGGAGGCCCAATGGGTATTATATCCCCATATATAGCCCTGAAGGCCTATATTTTTATCCCAAAGGCCCTCTAATGAATCCTACTACTACAATACCAGGAATGATTTAATACTAACTCCGCTACAGTTCCTACTACAATTCTATTTAACACTATATTTTCATATGTTCTATAGTTACACCTCTACTATAATTCTACTATACTACCACAATAGTTCTTCTATAGTATGTTGTGCCTCATCAATTTTTGAGAAAATATATTGATGTTGGAAATATTATATGGGATCTGAATCAAGGTCTATAACGTGTAAGGAGGATAATTGAATCTGGTTATATAATCATCCTATCAAAAGATAAACCTTGAATGGTTGAGGATTACTTTAAAAATAAAGAATGGATTCATACCAAGAATGAAGAACAAAATAAAATTATAATGAATGAAACATGGGAACTTGTTCCTAGACCCACTAAAGAGAATGTGATTGGATCAAAGTGGATATTTTTTTAGAAACTATATGTGAGTGGTGAAATAGATAGAAATAAAATATGAATGGTATTAAAGGAATAATCACAAATTCTAGGGATTGGCTTTTACTCATTTGATCAAATGTGAGTACATAAGAATATCTCATTCAATAACATCCTAGTGACGATTTGAAATATTATGATGAAGGTTTAATTTTCTTTTTTAAATGTTGTTATTGATGATGGAAATGGACGAAACTAAGTGACCTTTTCTATTATTTGATAGTATGAATTATTTAATTTTATGAATTCTTTTTAAGGATTAAAAAATGTTTCAATTGGATTGTATTTCACTCCTAATTAATATCTAAAGAACATGAGTTTCAGGAAATGGAAGATGGGTGACATATTTTATGTGAACAATGAAACCAGCAAAACAATCATTTTAATTTTTTAAGTTGATGAAATAATTTTTTCTATAAATGAAGAATGATTGTGTGGGGACATCTCAAGACACAAAAAACAATGTTTTGAAATATGTATTCTTGGAGAAAAGTATCTCTCTAGTCCATATTATACCCAATATATTGAATACATGTTTTTTTTAAAAAACATATGATATATAAAACATGAATATTTATTAAATTATAGATAGTATAGGTGTATAAAAAAATTTAAGTACGAATGAAACTTAGTGTTGATATCATATATCAAATAGTTGGTTGGAGGAATCTCGTAATCTTGTTTGTCACATTTTTTGTATTTGATACCCAAAGGACCTGATATTAAATATTTTATCACTCATTGTTCCATGTTTCAGTGTAATTCAATGTAATCACATATATTATAAGAATATAAGATCTTGAGATACATCTCAAATACCAGTGATTAAGGGATGATTTAGAATAAGAAATGTGAAAAAAAATTAAAGATAAATTATTGATGATTACTTGGTGGAAGATATAAATAATATGAAATTCGTATCTACTTTATCATTTTAGGAATAATAATTTTTCATTCATGGAAATAAAATTATAAAAAAAATCATATTTTGTTAAAAAATGGAAAATATGTTTTTTCTTCACAAAAAGCTATAAAAATGATGTGGATGAAGTCACAAATGCATGATTTGAGTTTTTAAGATGAGTATCCTATGGTTTTAGGATGTAATAAACAAAGATATATCAATCTAAAAAAAATTGTGTAGCATTATATGGGAAAACCTATTAAAGTCAAGTGTAATTTCCGAAAAATAAATGGTGGAAGAAGGAATCATATGACTACAGTATTTTCCCTCTAAGGAAAAATATGATGATATTTTTAAAAAATCTATTATAACTAAACAATTTGAGAACATGAGGTTATAACTAGTAGTTCCAATAACTCCCTCTCAATGAAGTTTGAAAATATATAGAGCCTCCCTCTAATATATATTACATTGATCTTTTTGACATGTTGTATTCAGGGGGGATGTTTTTCTCCTTATTTGTGACATACATTAATTTTTTGGTTGCATTCTACCAAAAGGAAAAAATAATCTTTTTTCTATGTTATTTTTTTGAATCCTTTGAGTTATTATATTTTTTGGTATGATTTATGTTTTTGGAATAATATTTATTTCTGTTTTAGTCTCAAAATTTTTATATACCAATATTTCTCACAAAATTATTGATATTATATTTTCTTAGATCTTTGATTTGGGATGGTTAGAGTGAACCACTGTCTTCTAGAAACATTGGTATCATTATCAATTAATGGGGGAAAGAGTAGTATTTACAAAAAAAATAAAAAAGGGGATATTTTTTACCCATTAGTTATAATTTCTTATTTTTAAGAAATAATTAATTTAGTATGATGATTTATTTATTCATATTCATGGTAATCAAATTCATGTTTTTTATGATGAAGTAAAACTATTAAAATAGTTTTAAATTGTGTTATTATGATTTGAGGTGTTTAAGAAGGCCTCCAAGAAAGTTTAATGCTCCCTCAGCTACCCAATTTATCTTTACAATTAGAGCACAAACGTGATAAAAATAGAAAAATATATCATTATTTATGAAATAAAATTTCCACTAATAAGAGAATTTAGAAAAATGTAATGGAAAATAAACATCCCAGGAAGAATTTTTCCCTACATAGGAAAATTAAATTATGCATTAGACATTTTTCCCAGTGTGTAGGTAATTTCTAGAGTGGAAAATTTTAAAATGTGAAACATTATGCCCTTAAGTTGTTTTATATTCCCATAAAATATTTTAGGGTCACAAAATTTAATTCAGACACATTTGTATATTTTGTGCTTTCAATACATTTATATTGGAAAAAATAGAAAAGGAATAGGTGGTATATTGTATTTTCTTGTCTTATATGGTATTTACAGATAATTTCATGGCTTTATTTAGATCGAATGTGTTATTATTTTCATTTGTATGAATTTTTGATCCATAAATGATAGATTAATAACCTCATAATGTATTATACTTAGGGTAAGATACTTATGATCCTTGTTTTTTGTTTTATATATTATAAATACCTAATTTCTAGATTTTATAATACCCGGCATCAGGAATGAAATTAGAAATTATTGATTTACTATTATTTATTGATCAATCTTCATGATCCCACATGGATCATGAGTCAAGAATACGTGAGGGAAGAAAAATATAAGGAAGATCCTTTTTTGGGTTGACTTCCACGACACAAAAAATGACTCCATGTCACATTATATGAATTTAAGCACACATGGATAATAATTTGAATAGAAATATCTATAACACATTTTTTTACCAAAGGAAGAGCATTATAATTAAAATATCACATGGGGGAAAGAAGATTAATCCATAAGATGAATTAAAAGGAATATATTGACATGGTTATAAATAAATAGGAGTGATAATATTCATGCCAATGAAAAATGATGGGAAATTGGTTATATGTTATAGAAACTATATTAAGAATAAATTGGTTGAATATATATATATATACGGATGAAATAGAAAAAGATAATTTTATAATTTTAGATAAATAATTTCCACACTACTATATTATAGAGTGGAAACTGATAATATCTCAAAAAGACTATAATAAGGAGAACAAAAATAGGATCATCTATAGAATCTTTTTGGATTATTGAAACTATATTACTGATCAATCGTCAATAATATTTAATTAATTTTTTGATGTGATATTATAATATATTAAGACTATTAGTATTATAATTTTAATTACATTACCTTTCTTGGGATATTTTTTTATAAAATAGGTGTAATGTGTATAGGATAATAACAATGAGATACTAGAAATTTTTTAATCCATAAACTAAGTAAACCTTGAAATGAAATGGAAATTGTGAATTACTTTTGGAAGAATTGGGTTTCTTTATAAAATGACGATAAAAAATAATAATAGTTTAATGGAAATTAAGTTTCTGTACAAATTGACTCACTAAAACAACAATAGTTTTATACAATTAGAATAAAAAAGTAAATTAATCACTATATACACCACCATAGTTTTATTTATTATGAATTTATTTAAAGAATTTTTGATACTCCTTATTCAAATAGAATGAAATTGGGATCTATGGTCTTATATTCTAAAGAAATTTTAATTGATGATGAATGAATTTTTGAGATAGTTGGTGGTGTATCATGGTAATAAAAAATATGCATTGACACCCCATGATTATATGACAGAGGAGTTAAAAATATGTCATTATTTCATATTTATAACTTTAATCACATTAGTAAATAATGTTATAGGAAAAAATATAACTAAATCCATTTGTAACCCAAAGATAAATGTAAATGTTATTTATTCATGAAGTGGAGGGTTAGAAAGATGAATTTGGGAGTCATTACTAGGAGCCAATAATGCGGCTGAATATTTAGACAGAGAGGGAAAATAAAATATAGAGAAAAAATTAGAGGCTCCCATCATTAATGAATAATAGGGGTTATAATAACACTAGTGGATTTTAGAGTTTATTTCTAACATGATTAAGATATAGGATTTTTGTACTGATTTTATCAATTTTGAAATAATATTTATTAAGACTAAAAGAACTTCATCAAAATTCCTTGTTAATGAAAGACCATTATATATTGGTCAGAACATATTTATGAGTTGTAAGTATATTTTTTATGGTCACACAATTTCTCATTCATAAGAAATTGAAATTTTAGAAAATGGGGTACTTAAGAGTCCCCTTATATGATATACACTATTTCCTAGATGATGTATAAAATTACAACAGACAACAAATGAATACAAAATAGTTACCTATAATGGATATATAAGATTTATTTTTTGTGGGTGATTTATACATAAGAGTCACCTCACAGATTCCGTGAAAATATTAAAGTACATGAATTTTTTTCTAGATAGACCCATTCATATACATATTTGTTTAAGCTAGATGGCATATAAATTTCACCCCATGACCAAAGTAAGAACTAAAGGAAAATTAATTCCAAATGGGGAAATGATTCTATTTGTAAAATTAGTTTCTACATACTAAGAGTAAATTAATGTTCATGAATTTTCCATAGGATTGATTTTTAGTGATCCATAATTCTAAAATCATTGAACAAGTGATATGTAAGGTTCTTTCTATTACTAAATGGTTAATATAGCTGATTCCTAGGATTCATTTTTTAATATATAACTGATCTTAAAATTTGGTTGTGAATATAAATATCTCTCTAATAATTAAATACTATTATATAGGGATAATTAAATATTTTATACTTAGAGGAAACAAAATCATATTCTTGATGTTTTTATAAGAAATTCATGAAAGAAAAAATCCAACATCCTTGTGAAATACAACCAAAAGTATTGGATTGTTGATGCAGAAATGAGGAATTCATTTGAATAATGAGTGAATGATAATATTAAATTCTATTTCATTGGAATATATATAAAATATGATCACAAACACATTAATGGAACTCAATCCTAGAGTTGGATATGGATTTAGTTATGATCAAGGGAATGCATTCATCAAATGATTGATTAATCGATTTATGTTCCATCCACATGGAAAATATTAGTATTTAAATATTGATAGGGGAGTAACTTGATACATATATTGTAGAACATTAATATCCACATTATAAAATTTGATTGAGTTAACTGTATTGGATTTTAGGGTTTGTTTATACTCTTTCTTCTACATACATTGTTTTTTTTGTCTCTAGTGACGGAATAATAGGTTTTTTATGGTCATTGTGAGGAGAACCCATACCCATTAGGGAAATATTGTTATTAATATTGAATTATCTGTTACTTGGTCTTACAAGAAGTACTTGTTTGATATTTCCAGTATGAGGCTTTTGTTATTTAGTTCATTATAATTCATCATCCATCCTTCATGTTGGGATTTCACACATGCACGTTAGATAATATTCATTTCCAATATAGTATATAGATGTGAGGATAGGTTCAGTATTGATCAGAGGACATTCATCTCTTGGATGTGTAAGAGTAGATAATTTAATGGAAACTTGATATCTTTATTTGAGATAAACAACACAAGTGAGGTTAATTATATGAGGTCTAACCAATTAGTGATATAAGTGAGTTTTTTGAGTGATTAATGATTTGTTAGGCATGTTTGAGAAATATTTGATGTGATGTTTTCAATTTGACTCATCAATTTTATTAGTCTATATTGGTTTTAATAAAAACATAGACAATTATGTCTCTATTTTATTTTTCCACATGAACCCCAACATACACAACATAAACCATGGTGATCCTTCCTCACATAGGGACTAAATAATCTAGAATAATTAAATAATTTTACTTTTTTAATATTTATATTTCATGAAAATATGGTAACAACATTTACAAGTAATAATAAATTTTTCCCTGGAGGAAAACTAGTCTTATTATTTATTTTTCATGCTTGAAAAAAATTTAAGATATAACCACATATATTTCCAATGACATCATTAATATTTTCTATAGGTAAAGAGACATTTCATGGATGGATTTAGAAAACAATAAATCATTAATAATTTTGACATAATGTTTTTCATGAACCAATTGATACACATTGGATCCTAATCTATTTAACATATATTTTTTAGTGAATTTTGAAACCATGGAAGAGAAAAATGCATGATTAAACATGAAAAAATTAAGATATATCTTAAAAAATTACAAAATCAAACTAATGAATTAGTGGTACCAAATAATCAAGAATAGATTTCATTAATGCATAAAATAACCAAATTATTAGCTATGTTTCATGGTTTTTATTATAAAGACACCTGTATGAATTTAAATAAAATTGGTGTTTTATTCATCACCTTCAAATATAGAGGGGTTTCAGAATATCAAATAATTGGGATGGAATTACCATTCTCTATACAGTGGTCCATAAAATAATTGTTATACATCCTAAAACCTGGTGATATCATATTCAATGATGATTATTTAAGAGAATTCCATAATATTTACCCCACCATATTAGGTGAGTAAAAATATGTTGATGGATATTTTTCATATTAGCCATTCAATTGGAGAGACACAACATGAGTATTTTGAGAGGATTATGAAGTTGAATTGGTTTTCCACATCAATCCATAATAGATCACTATTTCTCATGATTCCTCTATAATTTCCTACTGGATAGTGAAATGGGAATTTTGGATGCTTATTTAAGGGGATCATTCAATTATAGATATTTAGCTAATGTCAGAGGCCTAGTAGATTATCTTCTACTAAAAATCTCAGTAATTTTGCACATAGACCACTACCCAAGGTGTGATGTAATAAAAACTTGGGGATGATGTTTTATACATAAAAAGATAACTTTTATTAGGATAATTGATGATCTAAGTATAAATTAATTAAATAAATAGTTTTATATGTATAATTAACACATCTAAAACATTTTTCTAATATGTTGAGATTGTTCGAGGATATTAAAAAGGCCTACAAACAATTTCAAATGGTCATGATGGTACATTATTTAAGTCAAGAATCATAATTTTAATGTGATAAAAATATCAAAGGAGATCATGATATGAAAAATCATCTTCCATAGATAGAATAATTTAGATATACTAAAAATGAAATCATAAACCCAAGTAGAAATTTTACTCATATTGATGAATTTAGTTACTGTAACATCCCTGGTACTTATTATATATCCCGTTATTTATTTTTTTATGTATTTATAGAGATTTATGGATGTCTGGGTGGGTATACATGACTCTTAAAATGATTTTATAGATATTTTTATGTTCAAGGATTGATAATGGTTTGTAGAAACCATGAAAATCCAATAGGAAACCATGCAATGTGAGATAGAGCTTATATGGTAGATTAATAGTTAGGAACCTGTTTTGGAAAAACCATATGACCACATATATGTATCCATGAAATTTTTGAAATAGGGAATACATAGTTGGAACAAATATTGTATAATCATGTTGAACTATCATGTGAAGGGTGTTTTGAGGTGGTGGGGGACGGACAATTGTGCCAATGTTTCCTAACAATGCGATCTGACCATACACAGACACTATTAAGTTACTAAAAGAGTGGATATCTCTTGTTTCAACCCATTAACCTCTCATTTTTGATTTATTGTAACCCTAATATGGTTTTCAATCCATATTAAAGATCTAGAGATTTTCTCCATTGATTTGGGAGTGAGCTCTTGTAAAATAATGGTGCATTAACGTCCAGACAGCATGAGAAGTATTTGTTCATGGTATATTTATTAGATATACATTTCTTCCGTCTCTCAGATTTATTGATCTAATCCATTGGGGATAAATCTATGATATTGGATATCAATAATTTTGAGATTTAGTTGTGCTGTTGTTATGGAATGAGATCTACTGTGGGTTTCTGTATATTCAACAAAATTTAGTTAAATAATTCTTATCATTCATTGTTTCCATCGGAATTTATGAAATATGTGGATTTTGTCTCTACTCCTCTTATTAGATCTATAACTATTGATTTAATTTTATTTGGAATATCAAGATTTTTGTTATGAAATTGATGTGTAAATCACTGTAGAAACCCCATTTAGTAATTGTTTTTTGATTTTTGGAAAATGGATACATACAAAGTTCTTTAATAGTTGATTCTAAAATTACGATATTAAAATGTGAATTTTTTATGCATTAAAATTTCTAGATTGAAATATTTTCAAAAAAAATGAGGTTTTATTGAAATAGACTAAAATGGTTGGTTTGAAATGATTTTAACTCACAGGGATGGGTGTGAGTACATGATTTCGATGGGACCCTGAATAAGGGGTGTGTAACATTGGGGTAATAGGTATGTGACCAGGAATAAGGGTTGTGTTCAATTAGTTAACAAAGATATTTTCTACTTAGTGATTACTTGGTGGATAAGAGATCTTTAATGAGTGTGGAACTATCACATAAGAATTCATGTATTCTTTTGTGTGTGAATCATGGAATGGGTATTCTAAAAAGGAATGTGAAATGGATTAAATCCTTTTTTATTTTCATTCCATGGAAATGGATTTAGTTTTGTATAATTATTTTGGAAAGTAAAATGTTTTATATCATGATATAAAATATTCTAAATGGTTATATATATATTTTTTATATAAATGTGTTAATATGTTTTATCATAGTAGTGTGAGTAGGTAAATAATTAAGGAATAACCAACATGATTACATAACTCACCCCTTCATTGACAGAAAGGGGATTTTGTATATGTATTTTAAAGAGACACATGTAAAGGGAATGTGTATAATTTATTTAGTTGTTCTTTGGGATACTTTGGTATATATTGTGGAGTTGTATCTTTGAGCATGTTGGGAGTAGAAAAATTGGTGTCATTAGAGTATGATAATTGTTGGTTTTATCTTCCACATTGTAGTTGATGTTGAACTGGGTTTCCACAAGGTTCTCTGATTTACTTTAGTTTGATTTTTATACAATGATTTTGCATATGTTATCATCATAAATTGTGGGGTTATGGTTGTTTGTAGTTATCTTGGATTGGTTGTATTAGTTTTAAAATAGAAAATCACACCCCAACTATGTTTAAATCCTTCTTATTTATTTCCAACTTTTAATGCCTTTGAGGTGTTTCCTAAGGCCATATAGAAATTCTTAATCATCTAAATCCAATTAGGAGGGTCAAGATGTAAATGTTATGTATATGAAATTTGTGCTACTGTATAGAAAAAGTTCAGAGTTGTAAACATTTTAAAGGGAAACATCTTACACCTATGAAATTTAATCCATCCATATGAAATTTTAGTGCCACATAAAAATTATTAGTTTCAAATTTCATTTTTTGAGAATATAATACGTATTAGTTGGTTCATATGTCCAATTAATGAGGCAGTTATGATATTTTGTGGTCAGATGATATATTTGGAGCCCTTCATGATTTTTTTGGGTGACCAGTTATATTTAATTCATTTTTATGACTTTTATATCAAATAAATATATTTTAAAAACCTCATTATAATTTTTTTCCTATAAGAAATTATATCCCATTAATATGAGATTTCTATATTTAATGATATCTAAAGGGTATAAATAAATAATATGATTATGGTGATTGGTATTTCAGGGATCCAACAACATGATCACACATGGATCATGATTATAACGATGATAAAATAAGGATTAGTCAAACAAGTAACTAATGATGATATGCATTTTGTTCCACGAAAAATATTTTATTTTCATATTGAATGTATTCATATATATTTATATAATAATTTTTAATGAAATATATACAAAAAAATTTAGGAAAATTTTGGCCTCATTAATTGAAAAATCACATGATGGAGTGTAGTTTAATTGTTAAGGAGAATTAAAAAGAGTATCATAACTTGATCATAATGAATTTGAATAACCTAATCTTAGTAACCAATAATAATGATAGATTTCCATTTATTTTTTGGAAGTGACATTCGCATGAAATTTTTAGAATATTAATATGGAGGAAATGAAAAAACAAGGAGTTAAATTTTTAAAACAGAATATATACATTATTCTTTCAAAGATCGGAAAATGGAAAAACTCACTATAAACTATTGAGGGGAGAATATAAGGAGTGTTATATACAGTTTATTTATAGAGTCTTGAATCTATATTGGAGATTAATCTTCAATAAATTTTAATAAAATAAATTGATTTGAGAATGTAATTATTCAACCTATATATTTTATGATTTCATTTCTCAACTTTGGTTGAGTTTATTTGGAGATGAATATTAGATATTTGTGTTGGGGATAATAACCAGTATACACTAGAAATGTATTCATTCGTAAAGGATGGAATCATCGATAAAAAATGTGGTGTTTTCATTTACTTTTGGCATGAATGGGTAGCTCAATAGAGTGGTGTTAGATGAGAATTACAGTTTATGGGAATTTATATTTCAATACACTCTCATTTAACCCCTCAAATGTGATACACTTTGTGTGATCCAACAATTGGTATCAATTCAGTCCTTCTCTATGGAGTTTCTATCTTGAATGTGACAGAGATCATCAAATTTTTTTTAATATAAATTGATTCCCAACATAAAATCGAATTTTTGTTTATTCATGGAAAGATAGAATAGTCACTTACAATCATTCTCTAGGTATATATTCAAAAATACATTAAATACAGAGGAAATATTCCCAATGAAACCCCATTATGTCCTATAAACAAAGAGGAATATATTGAATGATGGAAGGTAATGGAATTATTTGTAATATTTCTATTCAGAAAAAGTATATAACAAAGGTAATGAGCTTTAAAACTATTAATATTATCTAGAAAAAGTTAATAGTTCCAATAAAGGGAAAAAATTGTGAATGAACCCTAATTGAAGATCAATAGAGAATGATTTAGTAATGTCTCAATTCAAGAATAAGATGTTGTTCATATATTATTACCAGGTTAATTTTTTTCGACATAATTAGAGGATTTATAGAAGTATTTTGTGATTTCATAATGTTGAAAAATAATATAAAAACTATACTAGATAATTTTTTTATGATATCCTATATTAAATAATTTGATCTTGATGAATTCATTATTGTTGAACTATACAGTACTCTCATTAAGCTAGAAATAAGAATCACACATGAACATTAAATAAAATTCAAGAAAGAATAATATTTTGTATATAATTCAAAGGAATGTAAATGTATGAAAACAATGGCTGCTCAAATGATGAAGAAAATATGGAATATTATATTGATACTCTCTCTCTTATGTTAAGAAATTTTGTAAGAGGACGGAAATAAATTTATAGATCTAAACTATAATTAAAATTTTATAATTTTGGGAAGGTTTTCCAATTATCTTAAAATATTCCAATGAAAATTAGTGGATGGAGGTATGAGGAAGAACTTACTAAGAGGACCCTAAACATGATAGGTTTTTCAAAATTTTAGTCAATGTGAATGAATTAAATCCCATATTGTTCTTTCATAAGAAGCTTGAAATCAGTTGATATATGAGTGTTTTTCATCAAATAAATTGGTGATGATGAAAATTAATCTTGAAGTCCCTCTCAAAGAGATCTCATGTATCATGATGAAAAATGTGGTAGTACTAAATAATATACTATGAAAATGGAAAAAATGTTTCTGAAAAAAAAACAATACTTTATAGAGAGAAACTCAAATAAACTACGGTTTAGAAAAAAAACTGACCTTCAAATTGAAGAATATAGTCTGGTTAAATATATTCATATGTTAAATCATTATATACTAAAAATGAGTACTATTAGGGAATAAATGAGTTCTATTTTCATCCTTGGAGATAAGGGAATTGATAAAATGAAAAGGTATATATATAGTTTATATATAGTATAGAAGATATAAATATTATAGGAACACAGACACTAAAAAATGTTGGATGTTCTAAGAAAAAGAAGGTAACTATTCAAATTTTCTCAAATCTAGATAGCATAAAAACAAAATAAGGGTCTAAATTTTGGACAATAATTTATGGATGTATCCTATAAAATTGTTTAATGACACCAGGTGATTTATGATCTAAAAATACAACAAAATAATATCCAATATGTATGTTTAATTTTTATAAAAACCCAAAATTTTAGGGGCACTACAGGTGAAATATTATGTTCATAAATAATACAAATAAATGATATTATAATATATTTTTACGTAGATCTATTAGAGATATAGAATGATGTGGAAGAAAAAAATTTCAAATTAGATCTTAGTAAAATAATCAACAAATTGGATATTGAATTTATATAATAGATAGATTTTGAATCATATAACTATTTTTTGGATGATTTGTTTAGTAATGGAACACCATAGAAATTTATATTTATTTTATCCCAATATTATTAAATATGTGTCAGAAGGATTTAAAATAAAAAAATTGAATGTTAGATTGGAAAATAGGAAAATGTGATTGTAATATCATTTATTTCTTATAAATATTAGAACCAATAGACCATGGAATTTAGTTTCTCATCTCACCTGATAAGTTATTTGAATGATATGAAATCTTATGATAAGGAAGTAGAATGATCAGTAAAAATTGGTAATAAAAACTCTCAAATGATATTGTTTATTGGATAATCAAAGATTAGAAATAATAAAATCATTCTAGAAAAGATTTTATTATTAATGGATTAATGCGAAATATTATTTGTGTATCTCAACTATGTTATGCTACAATTGAGGTTATCATTAGGGAAAATTGAAGCATATTTAAAATAATAAAGTAATAGGTAGATGTAAAAAGGGGTTTGAGAAACATAGAAAAAAAATTAGATTAATGAAGTATGTTTAATAAAATATTTAATTCAATAAAAAACATAATAGTGTATAGAATGGAAAACATGGTCACCACTAGAAGTAGAATGTGAATAATTTGATCAAAGAATTCATTTTTAGGAATATACATGATTTTAATGATGATAATCTCATTATTTTGATTACTTTCAAGAAATGTGAAATTGTGAAAAAATCTCTCATGTGTGGTGAAATTTTTCTTTAAAGGACCCTTTAATGGGTTCACTTAGATTCTTGTGGTCCAATACCACATAAGTTAATAAGTATAGAAATAACTTTCCACACATTCAAAAATTATTTCTTAAAAATTTCATTAATATATTTCTTGACAAACAAGTCACATGACTAGGAATGATTCTTTACTTTTAGGAAAAAAAAATAGTGATGAAAACATGATTATGATAGAAACTATTGAGAACAAATAATTATAGTAAATATAAAAAAATCATTTAATATCATAACAAACATGGACTTGGATATGAGGTCACCTATATATATACAATTTTATTAAATTGATAGGACAAATAGAATAATGGAAGTGTTGTTGATATTTTTAGATAAGTTTTTTAGTGGATGACGCCACATTGGTTTATCAGCATCAATCCACCACAACTATACGAATAATCCAAAATAGGTTTCTCAGGAGGATAAATTCTAACATGTATTCTTATGAGATTTTATTTAAAAATAAGTACAATGTTAAACACCTCAAGGTATTTTTATTTCTATACCTAATGAAAATAAAAATAAGTGGAGGATTTTTTGATAAAACGTTTAAATATGATTGTTTTATAGTTTATGATCTAAATAGTATTTATTACTAGTTCTTTAACATGAAATATAAAAGAATTATCAAAAGTGAGGATATAGTTTTCTTTAAAATAACATTATAATTAGGAATAAAATCATTATATAATATTAGGATAATGATGTTACTTCTGAAATTGTTGAAGAAACGTAATAAATTTTTGAGAAAAAATATAGAAATTATAAATATGTTTTGGGATCATAATAAAGATATATAGTCTATAAGGATGATAATAGAATAATTTTATACATGTATAATAAATTATTTTGAATATTGAATTGTTTTGTAAGTCGTTGAATGCAAGTAATGGGTTTAGACCATGAATGAATAACTACATAAAATTATTGAGAATGAAATATGGGAACTTCTTCCCAGACTGACTAAAAAGAATGTTATTTGATAAATTATTCCTTTAGAAATAAATTTGATGATAATGGTAGAGTTGTTAGAAACAAAGTCAGGATGGTACATAGTGGATATTTACACATTAAAGGGTTTAACAATGATGAATCTTTTTATCTAGTGATCAAACATGATTACATAATAATTTTTCTTTCTAAAACATCAATGATAAGTATTAAAATCTCTCAAAATGAGGATAATTAATTTTTTAATGGTTATATTGATAACGAATTATGCATGGAACAACCTGATGGATTTATTCTAGATAATTATTTCACCACTTATATCATTTAAATAATTATCAATATGGATTAAAATATCATCCAATAGTTTGTTATTTCAATCTTGGTAATTATCTAATGAGTATGAGGTTCATGAAATGGAATGTGGATGAAAATATTTACGTTAATATTTATACCATTACAACATTCATTTTGATTTGGAATATTAATGACAATTATTTATATTTACATGAAGAATTATTTTGCAGGAATTCCTAAATACACAAGAAAGAATGTTTTTAAATGTTTATTCTTGGATAAATGATATTTTAGTTGGGTTTATATCATACCCAAACATATGAATACAATGTTTTTTAACAAAAAAGTATGTTATAAAATTGATAAAGAAGTTTTACATTCTAGAAACCATGGTTGTATCCACACAAATTTTAGTGGGAATGAAACATATTATAGGTAATTATGGAAAATTAGTCAAAGGGAAGTAGTTTATAAGCATTATAGGATGTTTATTTTTTAATTTGATAGCCACCAAACAAGATATTTTATATTATATCACTAATGTTTCATGTTTAGAATCTACTCGGATGGTAAAAAAATATTATAAATAATAACTACTTTGAAATATATATCAACTACCATTGATTATGGGATACTGTAGAAGAGTAAAGGTTAACTTAATTAAAGGGGAATTACAGAAGCATATTGGGTGATAGTTGTCTTTTATTGGAAATAGACAACTTTTGAATCATTTTTTGTTGGAATTTTTTTGTGTACCATTTAATGATTAAAAAACAAGTTAAATTATTTTTAACTAAATTTTTTTATGTGGTTGAATCACAGAAATCTACACAAATTACATGGATGAATACAAAAATACATTATTTGAGTTTATAATTGGATTACCATTTGGTTTTATATTGTCACAAACAAAGTGATATAAACCATTCAAAAAAACAAACAGAAAATTATAGTTTTAAACACACTAAATGAAATTATAATTTCCTAAATGATAATTTTTCAGATTTTATGTTCATATTATTTTTTTCCATTCCTTTTAAAAATAGGATTATATTTATAAAAAACCCCTTGATGACTAAACAACATGATAAGATGAGACTAGAAATATAGGTGATGTTCAATCCCGCTCAGGGGCATATAAAACTATTATGAGTTCCTTCCAGTATTAAATCTTGCATATATTTAAAGGAGATGTTTTATATAAGGGTAAAATTTTATTCTCCTTATATATGATCTACTTTGATTTGTATTATTTGTTCCACAAAAAATTTTAATTTTTTTAATGTTGTTGTAGGGAATTCATTTGGGTATTATTAGTTTTGGAATGAGTTTTTTTCTCACCACATTGACAAATGGTTTAATCTATATTTTATCCTATACCAATATTTCTCATAGATACATTGAGATGGTTGATTCATGATTTTTTTTCATTTATATTGTTTTATTGCACATATATCATCCTAGAATATTTGTTTTATTGTAAATTTAGTGGATCCAAATAAGTCATATTGCTAAAAAAATCTAGGGGGTGTATCCCTTTGTAATTGTTATTTATTTTTCATTAATAATTTCTTTAGTTTGATGAATATGTAGATAATACTCAATGTAGTCAAATTCATGAATTTAATTATGAAGTAACATTATCTAAAATAGTTTACAATTGTGTTAAGATGATTTTAGTTGTTTAATAAGGCCTTAGAATATTATTATAGGATCCCTCGGTTACACATGATGATTCTAAAAAAATCATGTATAAGAGATAATAATGTTAATGGAAATCATAATTCATGGAAGATAATTTCCACACATATGAGAATTTAGATGTAAGGAATAGCCAATCAACATCCATTAAAGATTGTTTCCTTACAAAGGAATTGTAATTTATCCCAAGTCATGTGGTCCAACATGTAAGAAATTTCTATAGTTGAAAAATATTGAAATGGAAAAATTATACACATATGATATTTTATTTTCACATTTCATATTTTAGTGTCCTATATTTCAATTCAGTTATATGAGGCTTTTATATTCACTTAAGAGTTTTGATATGGAAAAATGGAAATAGTAGGAGGTGTGTATAGTATTTTCGGACCCATTTGATATATCCATTATATTTTATTACTTTTTAGGCTAGCATGTGATATTTGATTCATGGGTACAAATTTTATCTCCCTATATGATATTAAAGAACCTTATAAGAAATTCTAGTCTTTGTATGATCCATGTGATCCTTATATGATGTTTTATATTATAAAATCCATGATTTATAGATTTCAAAATATATGATAGGGAGAAATAAACTAGACAATATTGATAACATTATATTAATAGATCAAACACAATCGTCACTCATGGATCTTGAATCAAGATGAGGTGAAAGTAGGAAAACACAAGGAAGAATCTTATATTGAGGTTACTTATATGTAGTAAAAATTAATTCCACATCACAATATATGGATTCATGAACACATTGATTACAATATCAAATGAAATATATATAGTAGATTTTTTTTGTAAGTGGTTACCCATGATTATTAAAATCACATTTAAAGTAAATAAGTCATAGATAAATAAATAATTAAAAGTAATATATTGACTCTGTTATAGAATAATTTGAATTATAATATTTCTACTACTATAAATCAAGGTAGGATTAATTAATTTTTTGTAAATGATATTCACATGATATTCATGGAATATATATATTCTTGAAAAGGAAAATACTTAGACAATGAAATTTTAAATTGAACTGATACACTACATTATCAAAGAGAGAAAGTTGATAATATTTGTTAAAGAATATTATAAAGTGAGTATGAAGATGATCAATAAGGGAGACTGTGTGGAGACTTCAAACTATATTAGTGATCACTTTTAAGAATATTTAGATGATTCTATGAAAAAATTATTCTAAGGGGATGGATATAATAGTAGTACAATTCTATAGTCAAACCCTCACTCGAGTTCTTTTTTATAATAGGAATGGAGTTGTGTGATTGGGATAATTACCATGAGATACCGTAGATTTATTTATCATTAATGTCGGAAAACCTCGTTAAATAATTGTGATATCTCTAGTTAAATTTATAATTAGTGAGTATCCTTTGAGAAAAGATTTTAAAAATAATGATATTTGAAGTATGTTTAATTTTATATACACGTTTATTCCCTAATTTAAAATTTATTTTTAGACATTTGGCACAAAAAGTTAATTGTTCACTATACACACTTACATGGGTCAACGAGTTAAGAAGTTCTTTAGAGAATATTGTATAATACTTCCATTAGGTGAATAAAATTATGATATATGATTCTATTTACAAAATATTTTTCTAATAATTTCTAAAAAATAATGGATGATGGTATTACTCTACTGATAGGTATAAATCTAAAACCAACATCCATCAATGCTACTATTATAATATAATATAATAACAATCACTATCCACCCCCAATCCGAATGAATAAATATTATACTACAAAATTTTATCAACCTTGATGATAGAGACATGATAAATCTATGAATTAACTATAGATATAATTTGTTGTCTTCCAAAATAACCAATAATATAAATTAAAAACACATTGTGAAAAGATAAATGAGTTAAAAATCCATTTTGGATTGATCCCTAAGAATTGAAACAGAATAGTAAATTAAGGTTGATGTTAAATTATAGCTCAATCCACTCATAATAGAACTATAAATGTAAATGATATTTCATTGTGAATTCTTAGATAAGTATGAAGAAGTTTAGAATCACTATTGGAAGCCAGTTTTTAGGCTAAACAACATTATGAAGAAGATTAAATACAATTTTGAGGTAATTAGGGGAACCCCGTGAGGTAGAAATTGTGATAAATGAAAATGTATAAGATATGAAAGAAGAGTTTTTGTAAAATTTACCAACCTTCCCCAAAAGCATGCATACACTAATAAAAGATATTAAATAGTCTCTTTATAAATAACTATTTCATACCTTAATGAATGTGGAAATATATTATACATTATTTGAACCAATCAACGTGATTCTCATGTATGAAAAATTATAAAAATATATATTCAATAATATTTGAAGACTAAAAATAGATAAAATGCAAGTCATATAATTGAATGTTTCTTCCTTAATCAGACCATAATTTTCTAGAAATGATTTGGATACATGTATTTTCACAGTTCCCTACAATAGAAAAATATTAAATTTACTAACAATTTTTGTGATTTGGGAGAACCAATTAATAACTTACCTTAATCAAACAATCATTTAATATATGATGGATAGATGATCCTTACTCAAGTGATGGTATTAGTAGCTAATTTATCTACTTCTTATTGTGATATAGTATTAGATGTTGTAATGTAAAGAGTGAATGTATTTTTATTCCCTATTAATTTCTATATCCTAAACATGGTGGATGAAATAGGAACCTCTCATTCCACTAACATCCTTGTGAGGCCATTTCTAAAAACAATGAGAAGTATTATTAATTTTAATAAAGTAACTCATTATAAGTAATGTGGTGAATATATCATGAGCATCCACATATTTAACTCTTTGATATTTAAAGAAGATGGCATTCTTCTATTAGCATTTCCACCTCTGAATCCCATTAATGTTAAATTAAGGAAACCCAAGTATTATAGGAAATAATAAATACAATAGGACCAATAATATCACCAAAACCCTTTGATGGTTCAATTTTTTAAAATAAAATTATTTTTTGATTAATTAGTTAGTTGACATTATTATGATGTAGTAGATGAAGTTTTCTTATATTGTATGTATTATTTCACAAATTCAGCCAATAAAACTTGTTATTTACACATTTTGTTTTAAAATGGTCATGAAAATAGTATAACACCATTAATTGAACATCCATTCCTATTTTAGTTAATATTTCAACCAAAAAATGTAATATATTCTTACAATATATTAGATTAAAATCACAATATTTAAAAAAAAACTTAGCACCAACCCATGAACATGAACATCAAGAAAATATGAAACAAAATGCATTGATTGTAGAAAATATAACAAGATAAATTCCTTAAATTAATATGATTTTTTACCACCAATTGTTTGAGGTATGTTACCCATACTTATGCCTTTTTATGTGTTTAAATATTTTGGGTAATCTTTGGAAGAGTATTTGATGGCTTTGAAATGATATAGTAATGTTTGTAAGATTTTCTAGGTTTTCCAAATTTGGGAAGGGTTAGGGAAAACCATATATAATCCCAAGGTAACCATGTGACTCGAGATAATGGGCCTTTTCACCATTTATGCAGGATATGTCTAACTATTTAAGGAGGTCATGCAGCTAACCATGTGCAAAAAAATTGGGGTTTTCAAAATCAGGATCACTCATGAATGTTCCCTATATATAACAATTCCTCTCTTACTCATAACCTATGTTGGATTCTTTATTCTCGAGGGTTTTAAGACCTCTCCAACTAATTTTAGAAGCAAATGGATAGGGTTTCTTGGTTTTTTGAAGGTGGTTCTTCTCGTGTAAGTTCCTCATGTTGGTTGCCTGTTTTTTTTCACTAAATCTATTATTATCTCTCTCTTAGTTTTCTAAATATAAAACCTTTTTATTTTGGAAAACGTTCTTAGCCTAAAGATATGATTTTAGGGATTATTCATGATATAGAAGGGGATGTAGAGTGGTTTTTGTAGAGTTTTCACCTGGGTTTGAGGTGTAATTGTGAGTTGGGAGATTTCACCGAAAAACATAAGGTAGATGGATTCTCTCTGGACAAGATTTTTCTAGAACTTGATTACTTCATTGAAAATAATTTTATATTATTGAAATTAATTGTGAATATGATTTGATAATCCTGATGGAAAACCATTTTTTGATGAATTGGGGATTTTTTTAAATGGGATTTTGTTGAAAAGAAAATTTGTTGCGTGATTTTGTAATTTTCATTTTAAAAATGATACCTGTTTGAATTATGAAAAAAATTATTTATGGAAGAATAATTTCAATAAAAATGTTGTATTATTGAAATGATTTTTGGAATCGAAATAGGTTTTATGGGTGTATTAAATAATTGAGTGATTCATTGAAGTGGTTGTGGATTGCGTTGGAATTGTTGATGTGTTTAAGGCATTGTTTGGTTATAAAATGTTATTTTCATATTATCATGGACCTATGGGTGTATGTTCTTGTTCAATAGCTTGGTAATTATTTCTTATGTTGATGTGGAAGTGGATTTGGTGGGTATTTCCACAATAAAAGATGGGAAGGATAGTGGACGGAAGGGTCACAATCAAAGATAAGTGGTTGGGACTATAGTAAATGGTATGGATGGGAAGTTCCACCATGTTCAGTTTCCTTATGTGTGTTGTTATGAAAAATTAAAATGGTTTTTCAAATGCCTGATGGTGAAATGTATTATGGAATTATTGTTTCGGTTTCCATTATTTTTTATGGGCCACGTATTTTCTATAGATAAAATTCAAGAGGAAATTTACATGGTTTATGTCACGACCCGACCCCACCCAGGCTCGAGCCGCAACTACCCCAAGCCCACCTCTATAGGCTAGGGGATGGTGACAAGTGTCGAAGGATAAAAAAGTTGGGGAGGCCTTTGCCTGAGTACTTGTACACACACATGCGGCACACTTAATGCAAAAGTGCAGAGTAAAAAAGAAAAGAAAGATACTGACAGCTATAAATAAACCATTATGTGTGCATCGACCTCTAAACAGTACAAAGTATAAGCTGAAGATAAAATAAAAATCAAAAACGGAAAAACATGCTCCCAACTAGAATAGTGCCACAACCCGACAATAGGTAAACAAAAGAAAAATAGCTTGAAGTGTCCCCCACCTGGAACCCGACTCCGACCACCACACACGGTCCATGCTCCCAAACTCCTATGCTCTAATGAAGTCATAACCAACCTGTCTGTCGTCTGTAAGGGCACACCATGTGTGGGAAAAGCCCAAGTCGGGGTGAGTATAAAAATACTCAGTAGGATACACCGAAGGCTCAAGGGAGAAACAAAGGAGATACCGAGGGGTGACCAGTAGATCGAACATGGGAAAAGTAAAGGTGTACAAAAGAAAGTGCATTGAAGAGTCCAACACAACCAAACAAGAGAAAGTAAGTAGACTCATCCAAACACAAGGAGAAGGAAATAGTGGGAAGATGAACTTCTCGTCGAGTCTTCGCTACCTATAGTAGGGGAGTAGACTTGTCCAACCACGAGAAGATGGACACGGAAAGCACGTGGTATACCCTGCACGTCTTCGCCTCCCCTGGAAGGAGAGAATCCAAAACCCAAGGAGTGGGTACTGGAACAAGGTATACATATACATATTCTCAATCTGGACGACTAAACAAGATCGTAAGGGAATCTCCATCCCGTATCTCATCCCAAGAAAGTGAGTAGCCAACAGTTCCTAAAGTAAACACCATCGATGCCCAGCATCCCACACGTCTGCCCCGAACTGCAATCCAATAGGCTCAAATCACCACACCTTGAAGCTATACTCTTTTCGTGTCACTGACTCACCCACACGGTTTTGGGTCGCGTCGCAAGGACACGTCTCGGTGGGGAATGTGCCCCTTGTACATGAGAGTTCGGGGGGAACGTCAAGCCACACATCATCACTGCCCCGCAGTCGAGAGGTCTTCTCAATATCGACAAGCGACCACTTGCCCAGCGCTGCTAGAGGGTAATCCATGGAAGTTGATTGGTTCCCACTGGAGGGATACCCGACAATTGTCGACGAGTGCCACACATCCCAGTCCAGTAAAACTGTATCCACTGGAGGGAAACCTTAATAAAGTCTTCGACAAGTACCAATGCCCAGTCGCGTAAAAGGGTACTCCACTGGAGGGAGGCTCGGAACTATCATCAGGGCCCACTTCCCAGCCTATCTGGAGGTCAACCTAGCATCGGGGACCACTTCCCAGCCCCGCTGGAGGTAAACCTGAACCCGCTCTGGCCATCCCTACTAGATTGTACTGCTTGGTGAACACCGTTGTACTGGCCATCCCTGTTGGATGGTACTACTCGGTGAACACCGCTGTACTGGCCATCCCTGTTGGATGTTATCCCACAGGACATCCCGGCCAGATGGTACCGCTCTGGCCACCCCTGCTAGGTGTTACCACACTGGCCATCCCTACGGGAAACAAACTTTTGGACAACCCTGCTGGAAACAACCTCCTGGGTAGATGATCAGTTCCCTCGTAAAGTATTGGTCACACAAATTCCACAAGAACTCTACCAGGGGACATGAAGTAATGAGAGAAACTCCTCGGGCCTCTCAGTGAGATCACGCTTCAATCCGCAGAGTCACTATCAAAGCGGACAGAGAGAACTCATCCCAGAAGGGTGGAAAACACCCACACTATACAAGAACAGGTAGTCATGAATGGATCCGCTGTCTGATGAAAAGGGAACAGTATTAAAACCCCTCATAGCTGAGGAAACAGAGGAACCAAACCATCTCTACCGGCCAAACGAGAATACAACTAGGGGAAAACTCAACCCTACTGGTCAACAAATGAGAACATAACCAGGGGAAAAGTGAACCCCACTAGTCAAACAAATGATAATAGAGGAACCCTATACGTCGCGAGATGTCGAAAGTACACAATGCAGAACACGACATGAACATGGGGCCCACACGACACGTGGAACTGAGTCAACCCCCAATCAAGTGCACAAACGTTCTCAGGTACAATATACAACATGTACCTCAAATCATTCTCGTATACTCCCAAAGTATAACACGTTTCCATCCCAAAGTCTATCGTGCACACGGAACCCAACGTCAACGCAAAAGGGTGTAAATGTAACAACTCCAACTTTACACCTCAATGGCTGAGGAATTCCCAAATACATATCTTCAAGCATTACTTCAATAACATGGGAGTGCATGCAATCACACGCCAAGAGTCCACTACAAACACAGTAGGAAAAACCACCACTAGAGCACCTTACTTGCTTCCACATTTAAAAGAGTTTTCAAAGGAGTCTTCATACATCAAAAAAATTAAAACCATTATAATCCTCGCAGAAAAACATGCAAGATCGACTACTTACTCGCCTACAACGGATATCCGATGTAAAAGTATCCAACACCCCTTTATGTTTGTATGGCGTCCCGTGGTCCCGAGCCTCGGCCCTGAATGCAGTAGGGCGCATCGCACCATTGCGATCTTCTCGGAAAGACACGTCAAAAGGACTTCTCACTTGAGTGAAATGGATATCCAGAGAAAATGATGCATTCTGACATACCGAACATGAGCGGTGCTACATGGGACCCGCATCCCGGTACCAAAGCGCTGCCAACGTATAGCACTATTGCGATCCTCTCAGAAAAGTACACAAGTTTGACTATTCACTTGTCCAAAATGGACACATGGTGATAAAGATGGAAAATCACCATCAACTCCCAAAATGACCCTCGAGGGGTCCACACCATCATTCAAAATTAAAGCGGGCAGATTTCTCCATTGAAATTCCCTAGTAAAAACACCGAAAAACATCTGCTTGCACGCCCTGAACAGACGTCCGATGAAAACTGTGTAAAGCGCTGCACGCAGCTCTAAAGACGGGCCCTGGGGCCCACACCTCAACATGGTTTTCAACACCAGAAACCACACTGGAAATCTCTGTCCCAAATTCAGTGCCGCAACACCACTGACGACACTCAATTCAGACATCGGATGTGTCCGTGATTCTAAAATAAGAATCTCCGGAAAAGGTGCCCAACCGCATTCCGTAGTGTCGCACTTCCGAGGTCCCCATCTCGTGGATTAAAATCACCCGAAAATATCTGAAAATATTCCTCTCATTTCGAGGAACACGTCTCCACAGACGGAATGCAAAAAAGACACCGGTAGTGGAAAATACAGGTGTCCAAAAACTGAGGGGGCAAAGCCCCTTGGGCTGGACCAGCCTGGGCCGGCCGGGCTGCGCTGGCCGACCCGGCTCGCAACACCAGGCCCGTGGCATGGCCGCACCGGCCGATGGTGGACCTAGTCCACCGCATGGCCAACCGAATGAGGTTGTTCGACCGCATGCCGACCCGTGCGACGCAGGTCGTGTTCCCCCGTGGGGTCGCGCGACGCGACCCCCGTCCACCGCGGAATGCCGCTGGCCGTCGCCCCAGCTCGCGCCGCCGATGACCCCGCCCGTGCCGACCTCCACTGTCGAGGATCCCGCCACCCGAAGACCGCACTGAACATGCCTACTCCTGAATACACCACCATGTGGGGATGCTGCCACCGCCTGGAGATTCCGCACCGCCGTCAGGACCTTACCGGACCGCCGAAAAAACAACCCCCATGAACCCGCAACTTTCTCTAGATGATCGCAGTCACCACAAAGCACGGATTTCGAGTCCAAACAAGAATCATAAATCTCAGAATATTTACTATTCAATTAAGGTCCTCGCATGAAAATTCGGCAGTAATTAGATATGGAAATTTGCATTCTATGTTAAGTACCAGAATGAAAATACAAAACACAACCTCCTACCTGTTGGGGCGTTTCCCGACGCTTCACAGAGGGTCCACCACCACATCGCTACTTTTCCAGAGGGGGGGGGGTGATAGGAGGATATTCATCCTTCGTCGTTGGGATCTGTTGGCGCTAGGGAAGAATGGGAAGAGGAGAGGGGTGTGTTAAGTGTTAAAATAGAAAACATATAACCACCCTCCCATGGGCCTGAACACAAACATCCGGTGGGGTCGAGATTAAGCCTCCCATGGGGTAAACACCATGTTCTGAGCGCAATGGAGGTCTCATAATTTTAATCTGAGGCCCCATTCAAATGTTAATAAACATGAGGCCCGAGGCCGCCAAATTACGAAAACGCCCCCAGGACCATTTTTTCACTAACGGCCCGCACTCGCGAAACATACAACCCTCCTAGGGTAAACGACACGTTACAAATTCAACGGTGCCCTCAGTTTTCCCATCTGAGCCACTGTTTAAGAGATACCTGATTTTATCCATTAAATGAATAAATTAATTAATTTAATTATCTATTTTACGTTTTAATAGAGAGTGGGGGGGGTCCCAAAGTCCCGCACCGACATGTTGTCTGTCATTCGTAGGGTAAAAAACCAATTCTGGACCCATAGATACACTCAGGTTTCTGATCCGGATCACCATTTAGGAGTTATCCCATTTATTTGTCTTGTCCAGTGTGAATGCACTGAAAATAAAATTCCAGCCATACTAGGGCGCAGAAATGTATGCCGTCTAAAGGGGCTGCTATGGAATAACATCAAGAATATTCCAAAGTCTTTTATAGCTAAAACCAGGGTTCTTAAATCATTAATTACTTCATTATTTTCATCCCTGAAAAGAAAAACAAGGGAACAACTCCGGGTACTAAGCCCGCACCTGGCTCTCCCATACCTAGAAGAACTCTTGCACAGTTCTGCGTCACCGCACACAGACCAATGGATTTGATCTGTTCATACGAGGTATTCCCTCACTAATGACATGCATATAAGCACACACACTTCTTCTTAGGTGAGTCATGTGGGAGACATCGTGAACCCACTCCAAACTTTGGGGTTAGGTCAAGGCGGTAGACAACCTCGCCATCCCTTCTCACGGTCTCAAACGGCCCGTAGGTTCTCAGGGGTAGATCAACTCCCCGACCAAACCTCTACGTTGTACGCCACAACTGGAATCACTGCCCACACCAGGATCAAGGCTCGGTGATTCCCTCTTTCAGAATATCCATATGGTGAAACACTCAAGGATATCTGGTCACGCAATATTTCACAGTCGATGTCCCAAAACCAAGACCCTCTTACACGCTCAGAAGCGAAGGAGTCAACAACATCGACTAAAAAAGGTCTAAAGCCTTTTTACCTTACCAACAAAGGGTTACTCCGATTCCCCACGTCTCCCTGGAAACACCTCAAACAAGGAACAGGGAGAAAATAATTTCACACACAGAGCCTAAAAATTATACTACAAAAAGTTGTAGGGATGTAGATCATACCTTTTATCACCTCATGCTCTGCAGGATCGTAGACATCCAATGCTCGCGGCTGTCCGCGGTCCCAACTGTCAGCTCATGGAGCCTGAAGTGGACCGCCTAGTGGTGATTGGAAGACCTTATAAAGTCAACCCCACTACATTCTCCTCCCGCTCCTCTACTAGAACCCCCTATTTGGTTACTACTCCGATCATGGCACTGCCTCTGTCGTGGTTGTGCACCTCCTGCCTGCCCGAAGCTCTCTGCATGCCTGGTCGGGCAGTCCCATGCCAGGTGACATCACCCATCGCAAGCATAGCACGAACTCTCTTCGAGTTTCAATAGTTCCCTCAGGCGCCACTATAGTGTATGACCACGCCCATGAGTCCAGTTTTTAGAAAGCCACCTGCGTCAAGGTTCTGCTTGCCAACGCCCACTAGCAGCGGAAGATGTATCGGATCCAACGTGCCTGATGCCACCACCAACTCTAGAATGTGACAGGAATCCCTCTTTCATCAGAGCCTTCTCTAGCACCCCGACATATGTGGAAATTCCCATGGGAACTATGACAACAAGAATCTCTCAGCGGAGACCCAGCTCAAACTTCTGCACTCAGATGTTTTCATCATGAACCAAGTTCGGGTAAAAGTGTGCACGGTCTACGAAGCTAGTAGTGTACTCGGCCACCATCATCCCTCCCTGCTGAAATAGCAGGAGCTCCTGAACCCAAACAGAGCATAAGAAAGAGGGGAAAACTCTTCATGAAACAAAAAATAAAAGTCTCCCAATGAAAGAGATGACTCGTCATGAAACATAGGCACCAGACTCCACTAACTCCAAGCTGCTCTGCGGAAAAGGTTGGCAGCCAAAGCCACCATAAAATCTGTCGGCGTCTGCACAAGCCAAAAAAGGAGATCCACTATCTCTAGCCAAACCTCTACTGCCTAAGGTTTTGGCTCACCACAGACCCTCGGCGATCTCTACCACTGGAACTCACGGTGTGCGCTCAACCTGCGCTCAAGTTCAGTCTGCTCTGCTGAAGCAGCCTGCTGCTCAACAGGTGGAGGGGGGGAGGGCTACTACCAGCCCACTCAGAGAAAGGGTCTCACATGATGGGTCCTGGACTAAGGGCTCGTAGCTCATAGGGACATCGTCACACACCAAAGATGGAATCCTGGCTTGTTGTCTTCGCGGAGACATCCGGAATGTGATCAGGGAGTGTCACGGTCAGATGAGAATATATGTATATAAAAATATAAAAAATGGATAGTTGACTCAAGAAAGACCTTCAATGACTCAAAACTATGTGATGACCAAATAAATTTCCTTGCAACGAGTGTCTCATAATGTCGAGTTGACAAGTGGGTTATCAAGGTTTTGGTGAATTGATACGTGAGCCACAACACCATCACTAGACTCCCTGGCCTGAGAGCCGCTCTAAAAACACGTTAACATTGTTTCCCTAAATCTCAACCAATTCCTTTTTAGGGACGTCCACGCAACATCCCAATGAACAAACCACCTATGATACCACTTTTCATGACCCGACCCTACCAGGGCTTGAGCCGCAACTAACCTATGCCTGCCTCCATAGGCCAGGGGCTGGTGACAAGTGCCGAAAGCTAAACAACTCGGGGAGGCAATTTCCTGAGTACCTGTACACAGACACGCAACACACTCAATGCAAAAGTGCAGATTAAAAAGAAAATAATGGTACCAACTACGATTAAAAAACCACATGTGTGCATCAACCTCTAAACAGTACAACGTATAAGCTGAAGGTAAACTGAAAAGGAAAAAGGGCAAAACATGCGCCAAGCCAGAAAAGCGCCACAACTCGACAACAGGTAAACAAAAGAAAAACAGCTAGAAGGGTCCCCCACCTAGAACCTGATTCCGACCACCACACGTGGTCCAAGATCCCAAACTCTGAAGCTTCACTGAAGTCACGACCAACCTTTCCATCGTCTGCAACGGCACACCATGTGTGGGAAAATCCCAAGGAGGGATGAGTATAAAAATACTTAGTAGGATACCCCGAAGGCTCTAGGGAGAAACAAAGGAGGTAACGAGGGGTGAGCATTATATAGAATAGGGGAATTGTAAAGGAGTGTAACCGAAAGTGAAGTAAAGAGTCCATCTCAACCCAAAAAGAAATAGGAAGTAGACTGGTCCAATCCGCCGAGTCACTGTCGAAGCGGACTGAGACAACTCATCATAGAAGGTGGGAAAACACCCACGTAGTACGAGCACACATAGTCGTGAACGGTGCCACAGTCCGGTGAAAAGTTCATGGTACTAAAGCCACTCACAGTTGAAGAAATAGATGAACCAAACCATCTCTACCGGCCAAATAAGAACAGAACCAGGGGAAAACTCATCTCTGCTAGTCAAAAAATGAGAACATGACTAGGGAAAAACTCAAACCCACTTGTCAAACAAATGAGAACAGAGGAACCCTCTACGTTACGAGAGGTCAAAAGTATGCAATGTAGAACACGACACGGAAATGGGGCCCGCATGACGTGTGGCCCTGAGTCAACCCCCAAACAAGCACACAAATTTTCTCTGGTACGAACAACCACATGCACCTCCAAGAGTTCTCGTATACTCCCAGTGTAGACCACGTTTCCAGCCCAAAGGCTATCGTGCACATAGCACCCAACGTCAACGTAAAAGGGAAAAAACTTAACAACTCCAAATTTCCACCTCAATGGAAGAGGAACGACCAGCTTCATCTCTTCAAGCATTACATCACTAAAATGAGAGTGAATTTGATTACACGCCAAGGGTCCACTACAAAAATAGTAGGATAAACCACCACCCAAGCACCTTACTTGCTTCCACATTTAAAAGAGTTCTAAAAGGAGTCTCCATTCATCCAAACGGATCATACCATTGTAATACTCGCGAAAAAACATGCGAGATTGACTACTACCTCGCCTCCAATGGATATCCGATGTAAAAGTCTCCAACACCGCTTTATGCCTGAACGACGTCCCGTTGTCCCGTGCCTCGGCCCCTAAAGTCATCGGGCGCATCGCACCATTGCGATCTTCTAGGAAAGACTTGAAAAAGGACTACTCACTTGAGTGCAACGGATATCCAGAGAAAAAGATGTGTTCCGACATACCGAACGTGAGCGATGTTGCATGGGACCCACATCCTGGTCCTGAAGCATAGCCAATGGATCGCACCATTGCGATTCTCTCAAAAAAACTACTCATGTTTCACTATTCACTTGTACAAAATGAACACCCAATGATAAAGTTGGAAAATCACCATAAACTCACAAAACGACTCTTGTGGGGCCCGCACCATCGTGCATAATTAAAGCGGGCGGATTGTGCCACTAAAATTATCTCATAAAAACACCCATAAAAGACTGCTCTCACTCCCCGAACAGACATCCGATGAAAATGGTGTAAAACGCTGCACGCAGCTCGAAAGACGGGTCATGGGGCCCATGCCTTAAATCCACTTTCATTGACCAAAACAATGATGGAATAATCCGGCGCAATGTCAGGGACACAACACCACTAACGGTGCTCAATTCGGACATCAGATGTGTCCACACCATCCAATACAAGAATCCCAGAAAAAAGAGCCCAACCACAAGACGACATGTCATGTTTCTGAGGCCCCCATCTCGCGGATTAAAATCACCTAAAACCATCTCAAAATATTCCTATCATTTTGAGGAAAGTGTCTTCACAGATGGCATGAGAAATGGACACTCATAGCGGAAAATACGGGCGTCTGAAAACTGATGGTGTAAAGCCCCTTGGGATAGACCGGCTAGAGACGGCAGGGCCGTGCCGGCCGACCCGACTTGCAACGCCAGGCCCACGGCTTGGCAGCGCGGGCATGCGGTGTACCTGATCCATGGTTTGGCTGACCAGAAGAGTCCGGTCGACTGTGTGACGACCCGCACGACGCGGGTTGTGTTCCCCGGAGGGGTCGCGCGACGCGACCCTGGTCCACCATGGAGCGCCGAGGAGCACTGAGGAGCCGTCGCCCTCGCTAGCGTCACTGACGACCCCGCCCAAGCTGTCCTCCACTGCTGAGGATCCCACCGCCCATAGCTCACGCCGACCGTACCTCTGCCTGAAGACGCCTCGGCATGGGGATGCCACCGCCGCCTGGAGACGACGCGCCGCTGCCTGGTACTCACCGGACCGCCGAAAAAACAACCCCCAAGAACTAGAAAATTTCTCCAGATGATTTCGGACACCAAAGAGCACAGATTTCAAGCCCGAAACAAGCTTTGGGAAGCTAAGAATATTTAATAAGCAAATATGGGCCTCGCTCGATAATTCGGCAGTAATTAAGCATGTAAATATGCATTCTAAGCTATGTACGGGAATGAAAATACAAAACGCAACCTCCTACCTGTTGGGGCGTGGCCCGACGCTTCACAGAGGGTCCACCGCCATTCCGCTGCCTTACAACAGGGGAGTAGAAGAGGAGGAGCTTTCTCTTTCATCATTCGGAGCTGTTGGTTCCAGTGATGAAGGGGGAGAGGATATGTGTTGGTTAAGTGTTTAAATAGAAAAAACTTATCCACCCGCCCGTCGGCCCGAACCCGAACTTCCAAGGAGGTCGACATTAAGCCTCCCATTGGGTAAACACCACGATTTGAGTGAAATAGTGGTCTCATAATTTTTATCTGAGTACCTATTCAAAAGTTAGTAAACTCGAGGCCCGAGGCCGCCAAATTACGAAAACGCCCCCAAGGCCATTTTTCACTAACGGCTCGCGCCCGTGAAACTAACACCCTTCCTAGGATAAACGAAACATTCTGATCTCAATGGTGCCCTCAGTATTCCCATCTGAGCCACAATTTAAGAGATACCTGAGTTTAACCATTCAACGAATAAATTAATTAATTTAATTATCCTTTTAATGTTCTGATAGCAAGCAAGGGGTCCCAAAGTCCCGCACCGACATGTTTTGTGTCGTTCCTAGGGTAAACACCCAATTTCTGACCAATCCTTACACTCAGGTTTCTTATCCGGATCACTTTTTAGGAGCTATCACATTTATTTGGTGTGTCCAGTGTGAATGCGCAAAAAATTTTGTTCTGGACACACCGGGGCTCAGAATTGCACGCCATCTAAAGTCACTACTCCGGAATAACATCAAGAATATTCCAAAGTCCTTTATAGCCAAAACTGGGTTCTTACGATTTAGGTATTTTATATACTATCATACCACACCATTATAAAACATGTTATATCATTTCTATGAAAATCGAGTTTCTAATGTAGTTATATTATAAACATTAGAATAATAGAATTACCTTGAAACAACATTCATAAAATTGATATTTAAATTTATTTGGTAAATAATATAAGATATCATTTATTTAACATAAATTGACCATGAAAAATACCACAATAATTAGTCATATATCCTAGGACAATGCCCTTGATATGTTGTATGATGATTTGAGCTAAAGAGTTGTATTAAATTTGTCACATTAGATTTATAGATATCTAAATGTGATATTGTATTCATCACAAACTACGTACTTGTATCATATTGACTACAAAACCACTATGAAAAGGTTTTTATTTATGGGGTTTCACATTAACTATTTTGTTTATATTTTCCTGGAAGTAATATAAAATTTTACACTAACCATGAATCATTCATCTACTTGAGAAGGACATATGATAGTAAACCAAGTATAGTGTAGTCTATGCTCCTTCTCTAAGAAGTAAAAATTGATATTAAGGAAAATAACGGATGTGATCAACTCATTATAAATCATATGAGTATACTTTCGACATCATAGTAGTAGAAATATTTATAGAAACACCACATAATGATGTAATACCTAGGAGAAAGCATAATGAGGTCACTAATAAGGTGACATGGTATGAAAACAAATTAAAATATTTTTAAATTAAACGTATCCTTAATTTTCTTTAAGTATAAACTCATAAGGATAAGTTATTAATCATTGTATTATGTATGGTAAGATCTATTCTTTTGGAAGATATGTTCTGATGATGTGATTTTGTGGTCTATACCTGATTAGGTGGTGTCATTTATTCTGATGTTATTTCATACACATTCATGTGGGGTATATTTTTAAACTAACATAATAGCTAGGAAAGTGTTAATGGATGGACTATTTTGTCATTTAATTTTTAATGGTTCTTAAACGTTCTATGAACTATGTAACAACTACAAAATCAATGGAGGGATTTAAAAAAGACATGAAATTTCCTAGAAACCACTATATTTTTTCCAGATATGCTTTTCATTTGTTGTGTATAATTCCTTGGTCCATTTAATATTTACATTGGACTTATCTATGTTATATAGGGCATAGAGTAGGACTCTAAATTAATTGAGTCCCAATATTTAAGGACTTATGACTTTAGAGTGGGTATAGATTTTCTCAGTTACCATTTTTTTGGTGTTTATAATCAAATGACTCAACGTTAGTAATCGTGAAGAAACGTTAAAAAATTGAGGTATAGGAGAATTAAATATAATGTATGAACATAAAAATATTAATTCTAATACCTACCATATACAAAAAATATTAATACTATATTATTTAACAATTAAGTAAAGAGAATATTAGAATTTACATTTATGCACAGCCGAAAAGAAAAATTTTGGAAGATAGAGGATACTCTATGGGTATAAAAAATTACAAAAAATATTAAATATCATATATTCATATATAATAGTCTATGGTATGTGTTTTCACCAAATGTTTTAGACATAGAACAAGACATACTGGGCTGTGAAGGAGGTGGTCGTGGAATTAAGCAAATATGATGAATAAAGAATGTTTTATTCTGTGGAACATGAGGTGTTGAGAAGATAATAGAAAAAAATTTGTTAAAAAGATAAATGAATATAATATACCGTACAAAAATTCATTCAGTGAATGGATTTACAAATTGGAGATAATTCCATAGTTCGATCCTCCTAACAGAAAATGATTCTATATAAGTTATATTCCATGTGGAATTTTCCATTAATTATGACTATCATATTTCAATTTGGTGAATTTTAAAAAAGTATAGGAATCCAATAATACCTTTAATGTGAATATGAAACAATATATGATGTTAATTTTTGATTTTTTGAAACAACCTAGTTTCACCAAATTTAACATATGTGCTAAAGTGGTTTCTTAAATAATATAAAAGGTTTCTTATCCATAAATAAATATATAATGAACCTCTACACACATATATTTTATTTATGGTTATGGTAGTGAACATTGAAAATATTTAGGGGGTTAAATTTAGAAAAAAAAACATGTAAGAATTTCAATTAAAATAATAAATGAAAATGGGTTGAACACCGGTTGTTCCTATGTCCAGATGAGATATATTTTTTAATTATAAAAATTTATATAATTAATTCAAGAAGTATCCATTCAATAACATAAATAATAGATCTCATCATTAATTAATTAAATACCTATATAATTCTTATTATTGTAATATAATAACTTACAAGATCGCATTCATTGTCATTACATGATATATGATTTTATTTTCCCTAAATATATGTAGTTTTTTAATTTGGATAATACAATGAGAAAAATTAGGCATAAAAATAGAATCCCAACTTAATAAACTGATTAGATATTTAAATAACATAAAATAACATCAAAGCCGGCCCATGAAACTCCCTATAATCAACACATAAATGTTTTATCTTTCAATTGATGAACATATCTAAATAGATTAATTATGGTGACTTTTAAGAATGATAGTGAAGAAAGGAAATATACCATAAATGATCATTTCACTATTTCGTGATGAGTTTAAAAACAACGAAAATAATTTTTCATAAAGATAATGAGATAAAAAATAATAATTAATTAGAGGTAAATATTTTAATTTTTAATATAGTGTTTTTTTAGAAACCTTATATTTTAAGTGCACAAGTAACCATATGGATACTTGATTAGAAGATAAAAAAACTTTTTTATTTAAATAGAATGTTAACATAGATTTATAAAAATTAAATTATGTATTTCTATGTTCAAATTTTTTTTTAATATAATTAAAATAAATCTTGTAAATACATTTACTCTATAAAAGTGATTCATAAACCATAAATTCATTCTTATATGATGATAGTTCCATTAATGTTGCATTATTTTTAAAACATGTAATTTTCTCTATACCCCAAAAAATGAACTATTTTTAATAAATAAGAAAAATTTTCCTGAATATAATTTTCATATTCTAGAACAAAAATTTATTTCATTTCAATTAAAATCAATATTTATTTTAAATTATATTTTATATTAAAATACAAAAAATATATTATAACCTCCTTTATTCATAAATCCCCCTTTAAAAATTTCAATGTTATCAACCTTATGTGATTTCATTATTATCATTCAATATATATTACAAAATTATAAGAAATTAATACACAAGTTTATATTGGAGAAAATTTTAGACATATATTTTATGAATTAGTAACAACTATTCATGAAAATTAATCCAATAACTATTTTATAATGGTTATATTTATTTTTTAATATTTCAATAGTGTATCATGAGTTGTATGATCTCAGTTTTTTGTTCATTAGAAGATATAAAATACATCTTAATTATTAGGGATAAAATATTTTTATATTTATGAGTGATATATCCTAACCCCACATATAAATTATGTCCTATCAATTTTTATCTCATGTTTGATGGTAAAAGGTTTAAAACATATTAAAAAATGACTCCAAAGTCTATAAGATAAATTTAAATAGGTTGAAAAAATTCCTTCTAATCCATATTTATACATTTACTTTTTAAAAGGGCATTAATGAGTATTTCAACACTCAAAATTTATCATTACCTAAATATTTCATAAAACATGTTTATACCATTATAAAACTATACTTTTTAAGGGATTTTCCAAAAAAAAATCCTTCATATATAAGAAAGTTTTTACAAATAGGAAATTATAGATTTAACATTATTATCCTTTCTATTGAAGATTTATTTTATCATTGAGTTAGATAATGTGATAAAATATATATAATTCTTTACTTCTATAGTTTATTTCTTCGGTTGTTTTCTAACATGTTTTCCTCTAATAATTTAGGTAATATGATATATAATCATGAGGATATTTTTTCATTTTAAAAGAACAAAAATTATCTTTCAATGGATCATAAGAATAATTAAATGGTGAAATATTACTAATACTAACCCTTGATATTTACCAAAACCAAATTTTTTAGCATGAGTAGTGATGATACGAGGAAATCATTATACAGAGAAATGATACATCAATATCTAAAATAATAATAATTTCTTCCAATGATTAATATATATCATTCTATAAATAGTTAACCTTAAAATTATTCCAAAATATGTTTGACCTAAATAAAAACCCCAAAATAAGAAATATCATACCATATAGTCTTCTAAGATCATCATAACATTTATCTCCAAAAAACATTTATCGTTTATAATCTAACATTACAAAAATTTATACACCATTAACATATATTCTAAAAAAAATTAAAAATCCCCCCAAAATAACATAACTCATTATAATACCATAATAAACCTATATGAACTACCAAAAGTAAACTCATTCCTTATTCCGTTATTAATATCAACCACATTGATATAAAATCCCAAATTAACAAATATCATTCCATTAAACATAATCTTATTATGTCCCAAAAATTTAAAAATACCTTATCCAAATTTAACACATTTACCTCAATATCAATTAACATATTTACCCCAAAGGTTGTATATAAATTTTATCCTATCTCTTTAATAATATAATATTATTCTTATTCAAATCAAAATCTAATCATAAGGGTCATATATGTCTCAATCATTTATTAAGACCTAATAATTTCCTCCAAAATTATTCATAATAATCATCAAATTTCATCACATAAAATGTTAAAAGGGGTATTAATGACTTTAACGTTATGATTTTTTGAACATGGAAACCCTTAACACCACTACATCACAACTATTGAAACTTTCTGGTATAAAATTCAATTATTCAACCTCATTCCTAAACATTTAACAATTATTTGGAATCATTTTACATAAAAAATAATTCCTTAAAATAAAAATTATGGATGAAGATTAGTTAATATTAGTATAACATCCTTTCCCAATGTAAACATTATAAACTAATTATTTCCATTTTTTTGTAGTTACTTCATCTTTAGAATATGACCTTGGTAAACCTATATTCATTCAATTTTATAGAACCTATTCCTTATAAATCCTCCTTAAGAATCAAATTGGATAGTACCCACAATCCCAATATTTAAAACATTCACTTGATGTAGTCGAAAGAACATTATTCACATATATTGATTTAACTAAACTCTTCTGTAACGTCCCCTGATCTGGAACTCCCTCACGTGGTCGAAAATGTTTGGTTATGAGACCTCAAGTGAGCCTCCAAATATATTAATGGGTAATAACTAGTAGTGGTGGTGGTATATGAATATTGGGACACTATACCCTCATTTAGGTAGTTACCAAAATGTGGAACAATTATATAAAAATAATAATTAATTATCAGATTTGTGAAAATAATCAAAATATTACAATACTGTTGAAGATAAATAATAATCCAATAAATAATAAAGGGATAATGTTATTTCAAGTTGGTATATAACTATATTCCATGCAATCATTAATAAAAAATTAATGAACAAAAATCCTAATAATGACTAGAAATTCCCCAGTTTCAAACGACATGGCGGTCAGTCTCTAAAGTCCATCCCATCTAGAAAACATACAATAAATCGAATGTACCCTTTCGCATATCTTGTCTTGTATCTATGTAATCTACATGGGTACCAAATGTAATATTGTATAGTGTGTGAGTAAAAATCAGTAGTTGGACACCACTATGTCTAAATATAACAAGTATTATATTATGTTCAACCAATAATGCAATAAACATGATATCAATTAATTAAATAATAAATTAATACCACCTCAACTTGCTTCATCTCTATACTGGAATATATCTAAAAATATATCATGACTATGCCAACAATAACCATAAAAAAATTGAATAACAGAACCTTCTTCAGCACTATGTAGGAATGTCTCCGGGCATGTCTCACAACCATACCCACCATAACTATATAACTATCGTAAAATGTCACACTAATCAATTTCAAACATAATACATAATAATATCATCATGTAAATCCGTGATGAACCTTGTATATAATAATTTCATCATGTTTTAGTTCATATCCTGGTAGATAACCATTTTTACATGTTTGAGGGCCAAGCTCAGTATATAATAATTTCAGCATGTCTCAAGGAATAGCCCTGTATATAACCATTTAAAAATGTAAACTGTTCCAATTCCCCATTCCTACATTAGAATAATCAAATTATGTCAATACCCCATATAATAATTACAACAGAGAAATCAAAACACATTTCATTAAAACAATCATATTACAATATCACATCCTATGGCTCAATGTTTAGTTGTGAAAATCACAATTTTTCATTCATTTAAAGTTTTCATTTATCATTTGTTCATAAAAAATATTTTTCCAATAATCTCAATAAAAAATCCATACTATGGTGAATCAACATAATGAAACCACCCAATATCTATGTCATCATAAACACACTTTATGTCAATAAATTTTTCATTTATAATCAAGTGTTCTCTCACCCAATGTATATTCATAGGCCTTGTCAATAAGGAATTGGAAATGAAGGAACACATAATAATAATTTAATTCACCGGTTAATTTAGGTAGGTTCTTATAATGTTTTTGAAATTTCTTTATTGCAAAAAATTCATAATTTAATAGACAATAGGATTATGTTTTACACCACATAACTTTATCAATTCATCAACTAATGATTACAGTTTGATTTTACTCAATAAGAAAGACATGGAAGTTCACATGAAACTTCCAGATCATAACAGATTAAGTTCCAAACCAACAATTCTAGTGATCCAGAGATTACCATGTAACATCCATAGATCAAATTTATATAATGGAAACCCTAACCAAGAACACATATCAGGGATCAGATGTGTTATCATAATGTATTTAATTAATATAGGCTCTCCATAATATGATGGTATATGACCTAGGGTCGAGAGGAGGAATCCACATGTGAGGGGAAATGAAAATATAATGTGTTTCATAGATTAAAGCTACAGGTCATGAAATTATATGTCGTGTAATCCCATTACATGTCATGTATATATTTTTATAGGGATATACTGATAATCCATCACCTCAAGTTGTTAATTAATTAAAATTTACATTTAACAATGTGTATTGCATATAAGATATGAAACAAGTTCATGCCCTGTATTTTTTACCTGACCTGTCTCTTACCGAGTATACACATGGTGTATTACTATTACAAGGAATGTATTTCACCTACACACAATATTCATTCCCCTTCTCATAGCATTAGTATTTGAATGCCTCAAAATTCTTCCATGAATGGAAAATGCACATAAACCCATTTATAATATTTATATCCGAACTCCATTAATTAAAAAAAATACATCAATGGAATCTAATTATTTTTCACTGTTAATGTCTCTCCATATCCTTCCAATATATTTCCACTATGTCAAAAATACTCAAATATGGAAACTCTTGGAAAAATGATATTTCAAACTCCCCTATAAATAATAGCTCGTCCATAAGTTACTCTAAGAATAACTATAGAGTCCGACTCTCTTAATATATTAACAATGCATAAATTTTAAAAAATAAATAAATCATTATACGAATAGAATACCAAATACCATAATAGTATAGTTCATTTGGAAACAAGGAGAAATAAACACTGATACAAAAATGATATACATAATCTCCAACTAGGTTCTTCATGACTATTACCCTTCTCAGTCACAATAAACATAATATATAACATCATAACCTGGGGAAGGAAACATAAAAATGGGTGATCTCAAATGATTAATAAAGGTAAATAAGGTAGTTAGGTAATCATAATCATGAGCATAAGGGTATGAGAACATGATCGTGAAAATAGAATATCATAACCTACATATCAAAGATCACATACATGAATCATTTCCTAGAGCACAAATGATCATAAGAGATGAATCAAATGGAAATAAATATCATAATCCCTGAAATCATAACATAAGAATAAAACATGGAATTGTGGTAGATACATAAACATATAATATGATTTTCAATAGTGGTCAATCAATCACTTTGAAGACTATCATGGTATTATGGTTTCATTCTCTATTCCATCATTGTAGTCGTGGTTTGCTACCTTATCCATCATTTTATCATTAACTAACTCCTCAAACCATCTTGGAAATCATGGTTCACTCTGATGGCTTATTAGTAGCCATGGTTCACTACCAAGACAAGATTAGTCTATCTCCTGAGATGAAAATTTTTAACCAATTAATTTGAGGGTGATATATGTCTCACCCATCTCATAATGTAATCCTATATTCAAGTTCTCCATGATTATAAATACTTATCTAATAACCCCTATAATAAAGTGGGTATTATAAATGTTTAATAATTGCATAAACTGTGGAAAAAGATCGGTTTCATTATCATTTCATCATAAAAATAAACGATGAAAATATGGGGGTTTCAAAAGCATATAACCCATAGAAGAGAAATATGTTTCATAAACATCATTCAATAGAAAACATATACCACTCAAGGAATATTTCTAATGAAACTATTATACAATTTCCTATATGTTTATAAGTAACGTCAATAGATTTAATCTTAGATCGAAATTATGTATTAATGTTATTTTAAAATTATTTCTCTTGGAAAATATACTTTCATCTTTGAATGAAAGGTTCTTTAAAACATAAAAATATTTTGAAATCATTTTTCATGAAAATTATCCTGAAATATTATAAATAAATCGTTGAAAACATTTTGGAACCCTTGTTATTTAAAAAAATATAGTGAGATCATGAGAATGATTTGAAAACAATTTCATCAAAACATTTAAATGGAGCTTGAAAAAAATTTAAATTTTTTTAAATACCATTCAAACATATAAATAAGGATTTAAATAATTTTGAAACATATTTTCCATGATAACATATAAAAATATATTGAAAACATTTTGAAACAAATATTCCTTAAAAACATATTAATGATGGTTTTAAAACCATTTTAAATTTATTTTCCTTAAAAAATTATTATTGAAAATTTTTAAAAGAATTTCCATAAAAACATATAAAATAATCTTAAAAACATTCTGAAAACACATTCAAGGAGAAATAATTTTAATAAATATTAACAAATTCAAGAAATAGTTTTGAAACCCATTTCATTGAATTTTATTTAAATCATATAAATTATATTTTAAATAGTCAATGGAAGCTTCACAGAAATGATAGAAGGTAAATCTGTACATGTCGTACGATGTATGATGAACATTCCTTTTGCACGGTAAAAGGTTAGAAGAATGAATTTTTTGGAATGCGTAAAGAAAATTCCCTTGAAAACATTGGTAAAATAAAATAGGTTAAACATATATTTTAAATATTATAGGATAATATTATTATATTGTTGAAAAACATTTTTAGAAAACACTGTTTTTAAGAAACAATGATTTCCGACTGAGGAGATGTTAAAGTCAGGCTTTCTAAAAAAGAATTTCATAACTATATTATGAACCAAAGAGTAGATTTTTTTTACAAATACTAGTATATATCACGAATAAACATAGGGGAAAAAAATTCATGAATGTTCTTGAAAGATGAATTATAATATTTCATCAAAGAAAGCATAATCATAAATAATCTTAGAAAGCGATGAGACTGTTTCAAGGAACTCTAATCACATTGTAAAATTGAGTCATACTACCCATGTAAGAATGTGAAATTAAATTAATCATAAAATATAATTAATTAATGGATATTCATGATATAACATGGAAAAGGAATTATTTAAACCTCATTTAAAAAATAGGTGAATAACATGGCATTTGTCTCAAAGAGGTAAATTATGACAAAACTATCTTTCATATTTGGTATCTTTTGAAATATAATCCCAATAAAATAAATAAAATATAATGGATATCTAAATACCCATAATTGAAATTATTTTAGTCATGAAATAAATAAATGGGTAGAATACACAACACATAAATTGAATGGGTGATAAATAAGGTATCTATCTCATAGAAATAAAAAGTGTGATTAAATTATCCTAACTTGTTTCTTTTACTCTCATCGTACACGTTCAAACAAACAATATAATAAATATAAATTTATTATAAATATATTTTATAACCATATTCATATATTTAATTCTATATATTGTTTAATTATGACCTGATATTACCTTCTTGTTAATAATCCAATGTTAATGTATCACTTCAGGTAATATTCACTTTGTCTAACACATGTGTCTTAATTTGTTATATATTTGACAATAAAAATTATATAATTATTTAACATATCTATATAGTGATATAAATATCATATATATTCATTATATGTTAGTAATAATAATATAAATGTATGAAATGTAATGCCCCATTCATGGAGATGGTAAGTCGTATGTATGTAAGAAATTTGTTTCTGTTTTTATTATCATATTGAAATAAATTAGGTAAGTGAAATATATATATATATAATTATTATATTAGAATTATTATTTCATATATATATAATAAAAACTTACTAAACTCGTATTTAATACATTTAATGTAGTGTGTTAATGAATCCCATCACTTGTAGGGGGTGGTAGTCCACACATCCTCCAAAAATATTATCGTATTTACAAAAAATTGAATGCATAAGGAAATATGTTTTAAAAGGAGTAAATAAATATTAATACATAATAAATTTAACATATAACATATATAAATATATTTTCCATCATATTTATATCCATGAGCGGTGGTAATGAAAAATGGAAAATCATCATTTTGTGGGGCGATACTTCATCGTACACATAAATAGTACATTCGTTACCCATTATATGGAGGTGTTTGTATATTTGTGTCAAAATATTAGAACAAAATACTATTATATTTTATATATTTTTGTTTTTATACAATCACTGATTAATGATAGTTTAGGGGGTGGAGACAGAAAATAAAAGAAAAGAGTTTGAGAGATGATGTTGCCTCTTAATCTGGTATATCTGTTTGGTTTATACCAAAATGAATCCTTAGACTAATTTTTTATAATAGAGAGGCTAGTAGGAATAAGGAAAGGATTTTGGGATGTTTATTGGGCATATATTTTTTGAACATATGTGTTTTGATAGGTTTTAAGAAGATGGGGATGTGGTGTCCTTTTATTTTAAACGGAAAGAACACACTTGGAATTTTGGAAAACAAGTTAGTTATACAGACGTTTTTACCTTAAAAAACTAATAAAAAAACAAAAATGCAATATTTGAAAATTAATGTCAGGATAATTTCCATTCAATTGGTTTGAGACATGTTTATGGGTCATTTTGTGGTGTAAATTTATTGTTTAGTACTTTGTTAACCTAAATTTTCTCTTAATCATTGTAATTAATGTTAATAAATTTCACTAATATTTTTGGTCAAAACCAATGCTGGAAATTATAGATATTATAAATTATGATTATTAGAAATATTAAATCCATTACCCAAATTTAAATCATATAAGTGAGATAAAATAATTTAAAAATAATCATGTTGATGTGATGAACCTATGTGTTTTTAAAGTAAAATCATCGAAAAGATTGCTAGGTTTCTATACCCAATATCAAGGAAAAATTGTTTCCAATGATAAAAATTGGATTAATTTATAGAATTATTTTCTAATTAATCCTTAAAAACAATATAAAATATAATTTAAACTTATAAATGAATTAGATGAAAAAAATAGTTTTGAATTTAAATTCATTATTTTTTAACTATTCATTAAAAAATAAATCATTACATAAATATAAAAACAATTTATCCCAACCTATTTTTAATGTTTTGAAATAAAATAATATTTTTATTATGACATATTAAATATATAAAAGTTTCCAAAATATTATATAAAATGGGTTCACCATTAGAAGATGGTGAAACTACCTATTGGCTTTTAAGCTTAAAATTGAGTTAGTTATTATCTTATATCAATCAAATCTATTGGATGATTATAAAAAAATTGCAAAATATTAAATATAAAAATGTTAAATATAATTCACTATTATTAATAAATTTAATTTATTAATATAAATCACTTTTTTTCACATAAAAATAAACTTTGAGAAAATCAGTCCCTTTATATTCAGTTAGTTTCTCTATTATTTTCTATTTATTAGGTAACCAATGAATTAAAATATATAAATTTATGGGTTACTTAATAATATATTATTCAATTTAATTTCAATGTTATATCCAATTAAATAATTATATTTTAATAATGAATTATGTTTTCAGAACACTCATCCTTGTATGTTACACAAGCCATCAAGGAAAGTCAGGCTTGCGTGTAACGTAAGCTGACCTCAGTGATCCATGTAGAAAACGATAAAATTTATTTTGTGTATTGGGAAACAATAACATTTTGTTGTGTACATGGAAATAAAAAATATTTATTTAATATAAATTATACTACTTACAATGTTTCATGAAATGAAAAATATGAAAAGAATAAATTAATTAAAAAATCCCAAAATCCATGGGTGTAATATTCGTCCCCCTTAAAATGAATTTATACCTCAAAATTAATATAGGTTATCAATGTTATAAGGCATTAAATTTTCATTCAAATATTCACACTTTGTAAAAATGAATACTAAAACATCACTTAAATGGAATGTTGGGACCATAACAGTTTCCCAATGTAACTCATAACAAGATTCCAAAATAAGAGAACATAGTTTGGATGTGAAAATATATACTTGTAAGAGAAATATTTCCATCTTGTTATGATGTAAACAGATAATGAAAAAGGTCAGGAGAAATTTAACAGTCACAAATCCCTAAATCTATGATTTCCTAAGGGCCCTTCTGATTCATTAGGAAATAAGGTAATTGGAAAAAAATTTTAGATTCAGTATAATTTTTCAAAAAGTTGATTAATTTTAATAAAAATATATACTTGAACGATTTCATGAAAATTTAACCATTTATAGTTTGTTGATCCCCTTCAATTATTTCTCAAAAAAGAAATGTGACCTTTTCATTCCCGAAGTACTAACAGATTATGATCTCCATGATATGTCAACCCAATTATCATCAGTTATCTTCATCACATAGTTGATTCAACTGGATATCCAATATTTATAAATACTTATATGTAGAGATAATACATTAATCCTACTTACATCATCTAAATTTTAACTTTAACATTCCATAAATGGGAAACCTAATAACCTTTCCAAAACATTAAAATTCTGAGATTTAGTAATAATGTCTTAAAACCGGGTTAATATTCATACCACGTATATCACAATGTATCCCACAATTTTCACATTACAAATATGTGAATACCATCATCATATATTCCCTTGAATATTATTTACAACCATAGTTACCATATATAATTTTTGAATACTACATGATTATTTTTTCTAATAAATATTCGACCTATTCATTAAATCCAAGAAGTTTTCAATTTCATCCGTGATGAAAAAAAACATTATCAATAATCAACTCTAGGTTAATTTGTATAATCCAATTTACTTATTCATATACATCATATCAATATCCAAACATTATAATCTCTATATTAGGAAATAATTAATAATATCCTTCCCCTAATAAAAATATCACATTTTATTAAAATCACTTTTCTATGTCTTCGTCCCTATTTAACATGTCATTTTCAATCATTAATTAAAAATTATACTAAAAATAATTATATTTTTATGGACTAATATAACATACTATTTGAATTCCAAATTAAAAATACATGATTAATCCTACCGTATTCTAAATCATTACTTAGACTTCCTCATTTTATTCCTTAATTACTATTTCCTTGAATATGAAATATTAATAATTATTGTGTTTCCTCAACTTATATATAATAATATATTCACATTCCAGTTTTCAATACGTTTTACCTTTTTGTTCAATAAAAATCTCATATTTAATAAAAAAATCTTATCATTCTTTCAATGATTAATATAAACAATACTCTAACAACAACACAAACCTTTCACATGTGGTTTTTGGTCTCATTATCTTAATATATACAACCAATACTCATTAAACCTTCCCAATTATCTTAATTATATTTCTGCATTTTAAATAGACTCTTATAATTCCCATACAATCTATATCCATAAAATTAATTGATATCCATGTTACTTTTTGTTCCCTCCATTAACTAAAACCAAAGATCAATGTGTGGGAAACATTTATCATATTAGGATGCCATATAATCATGAAAATTTATATATATGCTGATTAAATCATGGATCCTTCTTTTTTAATCTATGACACCTTATGTTTCTCATAGGTTATAAATAATCGACCTCTATTTAAATCCTCCATGATTGTTCATAATGAGTTACAAAATTTCTAAATCATATCCCTTAGGAGTGTTAAACCAGGTGTGTAGAAATTCCCATTATCTTGTACCAAATTATCCCGAGTTAGGCAGGGGAAATTGTGTTGGAGTTGTTAAACCTAGATACACCTATTCTAGAGCCTCATAATTTTGTATTATCTATAAATTTATTTATATATAGGAAACCACTCACTCTATCGTTTACAAAAATTCATGGACATTTTCTTATACTTCTATTTATCCTTAGACTTATCCATAGACATGTACCTAGGGTTATCACTAAGGTTTTATCATCCTAGCTTCCAACGGTTAACTAAACATTTTCTATAATACCAACTAAAATTACCCTCACTTTTCATAAATTAACATTACCTATCTTTTGTCTAATACTTAAAATATTATATGAATTGATTCCCAGAAGCCTTATTATTTTAGTGTCTTTGGAAACATGGATACTTAAACACTGGTGCATAAATTAACTACATCATCTCCCACTATTTTCTTCTTATCTAGTAACATTCTTAGACACATTAAAAAAATATATATCTTCATAACCTAGGGAAGGGAACATAAAAAAGGTGATTTGAAATGCTCAGTAAGGGTAAAAAAGGGATATATGTTAGCAAAATCCTGAGCCTAAGGGTATGAGAACATGATCATGAATATAAAATATCATACCATTCATATAAAAGATGATATACATGAGTCATGTCATAAATATTGGTGGTACATAATATATGAATCATAAGGAAATAAGGAAAATAATACTCGATGGTGTAACATTATAGAAAAAACATTAGTTGTGGAACACATAAAATCATATTATAGAACTTTCCGTAGTATCTAGTCCATCACTTCTACGCCCATATTGGTGGTATGGGTTAACTCCCTATTCCATATTAGAAGTCATGGTCCAGTCTCATGGTAATCTAAGTATGATGAGTTCACTGCTTTTATCATATAGGTAGTCTTGCTTTACTCCCATGGCCATCTTAGTAGTCAAGGTTCCTTCCAAATAATATATTAATCTATCTCGAGATATATAAATTTTTACCTAATTCATTGTATGGAGATATAGGGCTGATCCATATCATAACAGAACCTAACATATATGTTCCATAAGAATATATATAATCATATCAGAACCTATGAAATGAAATGGGTATTATAAACATGTAATCATATCATCGCCCATTGAAAAAATATCATACATAATAATTTCACCATAATAATATACCATTAAAAGAAGAGGGAATGAAATGAATATAACTGATGGAAGAGAAACAGGTTTCATAAGAATCATTCAACTAAAACATATACTATTCAATAAAGAATATGAATGGAACCTTTGTATCATTACCATGATGGTAATGAGTAATATCAACATATTACATCTTAGATGGAAAATAACATGGAATGATTTTTTGAAAAACATTTCTAGTGAGAAATATTATTTTTTATTTTAAAAAACCTCATTAAAACATAAAAACCTTTCGAAATCCATATTATTGAAAATAATGTATGAAGATTCTAAAAAAATATTTGAAACCCTTTTAAAAACCTTTTTCTTTGAATCAATATATACATATCTAAAAGATGTTTTAAAAAAGATTTTCTCTGAAAACATATAAAATAAGATACATGATATTTTTAAATCCATTTCATTTCAAATTATTTCAACACTTATAAATTTGTCTTGAAATAATTTCAAAAACTATTTCCCATGAAAACATATAAATAAAGATTGAATTTTTATTAAAAACAATTTTCCTTAAAAACATATAAAAGCATCATTGAAATCATATAGAAAATATTTTTTATTAATGACATATAGTACAATCTGTGAAAATATTTTGAAAACAATATTCATTAAAAACTTATAAATGAAAAGTAAAACCCTTTTTAAAATAACTTTTCTTTATTATTATTTTGAAAACATATAATGAAATCCTGATTTTTTTTAAAAAAAACCAATGAATTTTTTTAAAAACAAAACTATCAAAAATATACCTTCTATTATGAAATTTAATCATCACAAAAATAACAGCGTGTTAATCTATACATATTTCATGAGGTAAAAAGAAATTTCTGGTTTTTATGGTAAAGGGTTTGAAAAACACATTGTTCAAAAAAATTATAAAAAGATTCCATTGAAAACATTTTTAAAATTATAAATTGGTAGAAATTTATTTTAAATATTATATTATAATTGTAAAATATTCATGGAACCCTTTTTTTAAACATGGTTTTGAAGGAGAACATGTTTCAGATCAAATAGAGGGTAATGTCAAGGTTTCTGAAAAACACATCCTTAACTATATTATCTACCAAATATTTGATAATATGTATCAATACATGAATATTACAAGAATAAACCAAGGATAAGATACTTTATGAATTTTATTGAGAGGTGTATTATAATATTTCAACAAAGGAAGCACAATGGTAAACAATCTCGTAAAGTGATGAGATTATTTCAATAAACTCTCATAAAATAGTAAATTTGAACCACACTCACCTTGTAACCAAGTGAAATTAAATGTATCATAAAAAATTATTAATGGAATGAAATTAATTACATAATATTAAAATTTTTTAATTTACACCACATATATAAATTTAGGTGAATAACATGGATTGCGAGTCAAATGTGGTAAATTGAGAGAAAACTATATTACCGATTTTGTAAATTTTGAATCTTAACCCCCTTGAAATAAACATCATATAATGGATATGAAAATTAAAATAATTTTAATTATAATTATCACATAATAAATCAGTTTTTAGTATACATACCACATAAATGTAATGGTTAATGAATAATTAATGTATGTATCAGAAAAAAGAGACAGATGAAATTCTCTTACCTTGTATCATGAATCTCATCGTACTCATTCAATGAACCTTTATAATAAATATTAATTTCTTATACATAATTTTAAGAAGAAAATTATGAATTATAATACTATATATAGTTTTATAATAACCTTATATTAACCTTTTGTTTACCATCATATGTTAAGGATTCACTTCTGGAAATATTCACTTTGCTCTTTGAATGTGACTTAATTTGTTATAATTTTGGTACTTTAATTATATATAGATGTAAATAATTTACATAATTACATTAATATAATTTAAATTCATAATAATTTTATTATAATAATCTATAGATTAAAGATGTTTAAAATGGAATACACGGTTCCTAGAAATGGTAAGCCATACATACGCTTGAATGTTATTTCCGTTTTTATTATCATATTGAAAGAAAGAATGTAAATGAAATACATGTATATATATATAATTATTACATTAGAATTATGATATAATATATATCATCTATGTTCATTAAACCTATCTGTAACACATTCCACGTAGTTTGTGAACAAATTACATCGCTTGGATAGGGCGGTAGTCCACACTTCCTCAAACGCAATTAACATATTTAGCCCAAATGGATTATATAAAGATTTTATTTGTAAAAGTATTAAATAATATTAAATTAAAAATAAAAAATATATATAACATATATAAACATAGTTTCCATAATCATTTCCACCATGAGAGGAGGTAGGGAAAAATGAACAATCATCGTTTTCTGAGCCGGAAGATCTCCATACACATAAACAGTATGTTCTTTACCCATTAGATGGTGGTTTGTGTAATTGTATGTATAACTCGTATCAAAAAAATCCTATAATTATTATGACACTTGTTTTTTATAAAATCATTAAATTATGATAGTGTACATGGTGGAGAAATAAAATAATACAAAGGACCTCGAAGGAAGATGTTGCCACTTAATCAAGTAACTCATTTAAGTTTGTACAAAACTACTACATTGATTTAATTATTCCAAAAGAGAGTATTATAGGAATATGTTATAGTGTTTTCTAAGTGTATTGTTAATATAGTGGAAGAACCTATGTGGTTATATATGTGTGTAGAAGAGGGGGATTTGGAGGCCTTTTATAGGGAAGGTAAATGATGTACATGGAATATTTATATAAAAGTTAGGTGTACCAAAAATTTTACCAAAACAAAGACATAATAAACCCAAATAAGTCAATAATTTAATGTTAATAGGGAAAATATCTCTGTAAAATATGTGTTTGAAAGTTTTCTAGGTCATTTTATGCTTTAAATTTTAGGTTTAGTAATTTGTTAATATAATTTTTCTCTAAGTCGTAGTAATTATTTTTAATCACTTTCGCTAATATTTTTGTGGTCAATAAAAAAGTTTAAATTTTATAAATTATATATTATTTTGGCTCAAAATATGGAATCCATTTTTCCAAATTATTATCATATAACTAAGAAAAAGTAATTTTAAAATAATCTCGATGATGGGACGACACTACAAGTTTTAAAAGTAAAAATGTTCAAAAGTTTGCAATATTTTTATACCCAATTATAAAATGAAATATATTCCAATTACCTAAATTGGACTAATTTATAAAACAATTATATAATTAAATATTATGAAAAAATATAAAATATAATTTGACCTTATGAATTAATTTGATGAAAAATCATTTTTTAATTTGAATTCAGAATTTGTAACTATTCATTAAAAATTTAAACAGTAACTAAAAATACCAAAAAATTATCCTAACTAATTTTTTATCTTTATAATTCAAATATGAAAATTATTTTGACATATTAAAAAACTAATGTTTTTAGATAAGTGATTTAAAATGTATTATGCATTAAACGGTGTGAAAAATAAATTTATAAAAATACACAGTTTTATGCACAAAATTGAGTTTGTTCATATCTTATATATGTCAATATTATTTGATTATTATCAAAAATAATTTTTTTGAATATATAATTTGTATATATAATTAATATAATGAATTATTAGTGATAAATTTAAATTTTTAATATAAATCATCTTTTTTTACATAAAAATAGACCGTTATATAATAATTCCCTTTATATTCATTTGGTTTCAATATTATTTTCTAGTTTATATGTTATAAAAAAATTCAACTACATATATATATATATATTCATAGGTCATTTAATTCTACAATATTCAATTTAATTTCAATGTTATATATTATTAAATATTAAACTTTTAAAAATGAATTATTGTTCTGTAATACTTTTCAATGCGTGTAACAAAATCCATTGAGGAAAGACAGAATTGCATGTAATTTATGATATCTTCATTGTTATTTGTAAGAAATATAAAATTTATGTTGCATTTAGTGCCTCATTAACTTGGTTTTGTGTATATCACAATCCAAACACCATGATTTAATATAAAATAAACTATTATCAGTGTGGCATGAAATGAAAAATATATTAAATATTAAATTTATTTGAAAAAAATATTTCACAAAATCATTGGGTGTTACAATCACCATGGGGTCATGGTGAAAAATTAAAGCCATTTTGATTTCATATCAGACTCCCTCTCCCATGTATCCTCATAAAATTGCCCATGATGACACTATACTTGATCAAAAGGAATCTCCCAACCGTGGAGTCACTTCTCACTACTGTCCCAAATCTATGTGGATTCTCCTTAAAGGATGCATCAGAACTAAGATCAACTTATAATATGTCTATCACAAGAGAAGGGTATGAACAATATCTCCAAATATATGACTTCTGAAACACTTTTTTAATGGATATATAGTATTATGGATGGTCTAATTGGTATACCACTATTACAACCCTATTCACTACCTCAAATGGACCAACGAACATGGGTGTTATCTTCCCATGATTACTGAGATGATGTTTCCCCAACCTAGGTGTCACCGGAAGGAAAACATGATTACCAACCATAAACGATATAGTTAACCTATTATGGTCCTCATATTATTTATATCTACTCTTCACGGTGACCAATTAATGCCAAGTCAACTAATCCTACTCACATGTCTCTTACATAAGAATAGGCCCAACAAGCACGTAATTAATTGCCTCAAAAATAGAAAGAGGTGAATGGAATGGACTGGCATTCAGGGCCACGAGTGGTTCCAAATGGAAGATGTCTAGAAGCTATTATTATTTAAAAACTTTATTATGTCCATATATTTCTCCCTTGAAGAACTAAAATTCATAAAACAGTCTCCTAACATATCCTCCAGAATCTAGATATTTTTCTCATATTGACCAATGTTTAGAGGATAGTAGTTCATAATCAACCAAATTGTGATCTGATTGTTGTCTAAAACACCTTCCATTACCATTATTTTAAATTAGGGGATCTATCTAATATTATAAACCTTTTAACACCATACAAACCGAACTACAACTTATACATTAAGACTGCCCCAATCATTAGGTCACCTTGATAAGAAAAATCTGGGATTCCTTTTTTAGTAGATCCACAATCAGCTATAAAATATCATTCATGTATGGTTTTCAGGGAAATCCTATAACAAAATACATAATCAATTCATCCCATTTCCACCCATGAATGCGAAAATTTTCAAAAAACCAGATGGCCTTTGAGGATCTATATTAACCTGCAAACAAGTGAAATATTTCACCCCAAAGACTAATATATCTTTTTTCATTCATATCCATAGGTACAGTATATAGTTATCACCATACGTCTTTTTTAAAAAAAAAATATGTTCCTCCCATCTATAATCATGATACACACTCCTCATGTGATCTCACAAGCCCCTAAGGATCCAAGCATGGCCATAGAAAATAACAGTATTTCCACTTCCTAGAGACACTCCTAATGGTGTCTCCCCAACATAAAGGTTGTCTCTCAGAAGTAATCCCTATAGATCAGACAACTTCTTGGTATTGATCTCATCTAAATGAACTGTTATAATAAATGTTGAAGTCAGTGCTACTCATCCCTGAGGCTCATGAACATCTAGGTTCAGGTCTGCAAAGAGCTTCATTATCCACCAATCTTCGTAATACTCCTACACTGCTTCTTCATCTATCATTTGGACCAATTCATTTCAAATGAAGTTTCACTTTACTAGTGTATAATACAACTTCAAGTCAGAATAATATAGATATGTTACCCACCTCTTCTACTAATGGTTCATGTACCACTAATAAAAGATAAACATAAAGATCTTATGGTCTGTGTATGACACAAACCTTTCACCCGTGAGTTAATATCTCCAGAATATCTGGGCATGTACTACTACTACAAAATACAAAACCATGTGTAAGAAAATTCCTCTAATTTTATCTCAGCTGTCTATATCCAATTGTCACCACTTGATCCTCCTTCATCCTATCTACTCTGACTCTAACAAGGGATGCATCACAATACAATGTATATATTTTATCGGTAATAGGTGAAGTGTGGATAGGATTTGATGTCATCAGACCTTTCACCTCCAAAAAATATCTCTCATAAGAATTTGACAAACCAAACTTTGCCACATTTATGATCATCTCGGACATTAGTTATTCCAAACTAGAGAACTCTTGGATAAATCAGCGACAATAAACTTTTAAAATTAGAAATCTATAAATATCAGAGACATTATTGAGATTTTCCAAATATATCATTGATTTGAATTTCACTAGGTCCACTGACACTTCATCCTTTGAGATAAAATGGCCCAATATGTGACCATTATCAAAATGAAATTCACATTTGGTATGATTGGCAGAAATTCGATTATCATTCAATGTTCTCAAGATGATGTTAGTATTTTTGTCAGGATCTTCTATGGAATGAGGGTATACTAAGTGGTTAATAGAAAAACCCCAACCCCTATTTGATCACTAAAAAGAAGATTTATCATATTCATCAATTCCATGAATATCATTGGTGCATTTTTAAAACCAATCTACATCACTAAAAACTCATTCAAGCCAAAAAAAATCTACTAAAATAAGTATGAGATATGTATGATGGTTGTAGACGCCGGAAAAGTCCGTTGTTCCCAAACGAAGCTCCGGATGAGGAATGCGAGGTCATATTTGGAGTCAGAAGCATGTTTCGGAGGGCCCGGAGGCCTTGCGCGGAATTCTGGAGACCCGCGTGCAAAGTTATAGTGCCGCGCGCAAACCTCTCGGGATGCGCACAGTGCGCTGGGCCGGCGCGCAATTTTGCGCGCCCGTGGCCCGCGCGACTCCCTTGCGCGCCGGGCCCGATTCCGCGCCCGCGAAGGAAATTGCGCGCCCGCGAACCGTATTCCACGCCCGGGGTAGCCTATAAATATAAGGCGACCCTCGACGTTTTGAAGGTTCCCGGAATTCGAAGGGTCGCTCGTTCGCGCAATCCAACCCCTCCCGCGCGAAATGCAGAACTTCAGGTAACCTCCTTTCTTTCGCGCAAGCAAGCCTCGGGGTTCGCCTTCGCGTGCAACCCTTTGGCTCCTTTCCTTTGAGAAACACTTCACCCAAAGGCTTTCACGGGCAAAAGAAGCCTCTTGCGCGCAATTGCCCCCTGGGTGCGCGCAATCCAACCTGATTGCGCGCACCCCCCTTTTTGCTAAGTGGCCATTCGTTAAAAGAATGAGTCGTTGCCCCCGCGCGCTATCCGAAGCCCGGTGCGCGCAATCTCAATCATCTGTGCGCAAAGTGCTGGCCCAATTACGCACCAGCCCGCCCAATTGCGCGCTGCCCCACGGTATTGCTCTCCAAGCCCCTCTTTTGCGCGCAAACCACCAGGGTCGCCCCTTTGACCCCCTGTGGGTACCCTCCTGCGTGGCGCCCGATGATCTTCATACCGGGTGCCCGCACCATGCATTGTCTTCCCGTGCGGCCCTCTAGGCTTGCGCGAAGTGACACGGACCCATCGGCGGCACCACACTCGTCCGCGCTGCAAGACGTTAAACTGCCAAGTGTTTCGTCCAACATGACGTTAAACTGTACCACGTCCAAGCTGCACGACGTTAAGCTGCCTAACATATCGTCTGAGCTACAAGACGTTAAATTGTTCAGCATTCGTCCTGCAGGACGCTAAACTGCACCATGTCCGCGCTGCAAGACGTTAAACAGCCAAGCATCTTCGTCCTCAACACACGATGTTAAACTGTACTTCGTCCGGCAAGACGTTAAACCGTCCGCTTCGTCCGATCCCGTGACTCGCACGCAGGGTCCCCCCGGTTTGGATGTGTCCCCCACCCGCTCGTCTCTGCAGGGATGACGGGATTGCCCCTCTTTAGGGACGATTCATGGAGTGGCCTTCGCCCACGGGGGTAGGGCATTACAAACCCCTAGTTCCTTGTGGGGGACTACACATGTGTATCTCCATTGCGCTTCCCCACTGCCGGAGCCAGTAGAGGGCGTGACAGGGATCGAGGTCTCTCACCTTCGGCCCAAGTCCCTCTCCAACTGAGCTTTGCCGCATCCAGGCTGCCTCAGTGCGTAAGTCCTGACAGAATGAACTACGTGGACTTTGATCCCTGTCTCCTAAACATGGTACGTAGGAAGCCTCCCTGAGGTTCAAGCCCACCACCTGGTCGCCCCGGTCGTATTCACGTCGGTTCGTCCATCAGTGGACCCCTCCCGGGTTCACATTCGCATCGATTCACCTATGAATCCGCCCTTGTGGGGAATTTCACATGTGTATCTCCATTGTGCTTCCCCACTGCCTTTTTCTCCTTTCAACATCCAGCATGACGTAAAACTGTGATCCACCCGGCCGTTCCATCCCCCTATGTGCGAGGTGGTTCGGTTCAATCCTCCACCTGGCAGCCTCGACTTCCTCGTGAGTCGGCTTGTCAACGTCCAGCATGACGTTAAACTGTATACCGGAACTACGCTGACTTTGATCCGTGCTAACGCACGGTAAGTAGGAAGCCCCTACGGGTTCCAAGGTCTTCACTCCATCATCCATCCTGATCCTTACCCGGGCCGCCACATCCCGGTGGGGTCATGCCATTTCATTCCACTCCACATCACTCGGGAAGCCGCCCATGTGCTGGCCCCAGCGTCGGAGGTTCCCCGCAAGGGGTTCTGTCATCTGATCCACTTCTCGTGTTGATCAGTCTGATGCCGTCCCTACTGGACGTTAAACTCGCGGCATACCCCGTGTTAAACATGGGAAGCTGAGGAAAACCTCAGGTAACGCAGTTCCCCGCACCCAGTGCAGGATGCCTCAGGCCATCACGCCTTCGAGAAGCCCTATTAGGGACGGAAGGCAGACATGCAGAGCCGCAGTGTTAAGACACGCCCCCAATACCCAGAGCTACCCGATCTCCTCACTGCAGGTTGCTGCCCCGACCAGACTCCTTGGAGCGTCCGGGCGGAAGCAGCGTAATTAACCAGTGTCCATGGAGACATGGCGCCGGGAATGAGATTCATGAGCACGTCTTAAATCTATGAGGGAGACACGGATTAGGCGAAGAGTTCCGAGGAGACGTCCACGGAAGGAGGAGCCGACATCCCATCATCCCGGTTTCGATCAAGGAGCAGACGTCCCTGAATAAGGGACGGATGTCGCCCATCCTTGGAATGCGGGACTGCGAGGCCAAAAGCCGCGCGCCCGTCCCCTCGGGTCGACGGGCGCACGCGCGAACGTGCCCTGGCGGAACAGCGTCGGAACAGAAACTCGACGCACATCCGCACCGAAACAGAAAAATGGTGAACCCGACGTGAATCTCTTCTCCTCAATACGATGATCGATGGATTTCAGTGGTGTTGGAAGACCAGCATGCTGCGCGACCGAGCATTCAGCACCGGGGCACGGAACCCACCAGGGGCTGGGGAAGGGAAATCGGGCACTCCGTCTCACGACGTCGATGGCCTGGGTTCCCCCCACGGAAGGCGTCGTGGCACTAATGGTTGGTTGTCGATTCCTTTTCCTTTCAGTGTTAATGGGTTTTTCTCCCTGCATTCAGGAATCAAGTCGCCCAATCCAGTGCCCGATCGCCACCCACCCACTGGCGTAGGGGTAGGGGAAACACCGACGCGGCTACTCCGCGCGGTCCCGCCCGTTCCACAGCCGTCCCAGCAGCCGCAGCTGCGGGGCAACCACGCCCTCTGTCCCCCTCGGAGGTCATCCAGAGAAGGGTGATCAACAACTTGGTGCGCAGATATGAGGAAGAGGGAGTCATCCCCACCAGGGACATGGATCGCCTAGACCTCGAGGAAGCTGCACCTCGCCACCAACGCTGCCCCCGAGGGCCGCGCAGGGAGGCATCGCTGCCTACCTCGACGTCCAACCGCTTTGGGAGTTTATCCCCAGAACGCTCCGACAGCTCCTTCCCCTATGCGGATGAGGTGGAAGATGCCCGGGACCACTCTATCCAAGATTTGCTCCAGGGATCCGCGATAAGGGCTCCTGTCAGGCCACGTCGACACCGCCGCCAGGCCTCTCAAGTCGAAGATCGGGCTCTCCACCTGCCTGCGACGCTCATCCCGACTCGTCTGTCCCGACGCCAACGTCGGGCACGAGCGGAAGAGGATGCCCACCTTGGGGCCCTAGCAACAGCGGCCGCGTTGGCTCAAGCCACTGCTGGCTCCAGTCACCAGGCCCCTGCGCACCCTGAGCAGGGGCACTTCTATGCCCGACCTGGATCGAGGCCCCGACCGCCCCAACGGCAAGTTGGGTTGACTCTCCCGGTTGCTGGTACAGGCAATAGCCACCGCGGACCACCTCGCGGTAGCTCTATTCACCAACAGTGTCTACTCCGTGTGGCCGATCCAAGAGGCATGGGTCATCCCACCTTCCGATCCCGGCCCGGAGGCCTGCCCGGAATCATCTCCCCTCGCGTCACCTTTGATATCTGTCCTGGTGCTCCTCGCACCTTGGTTTCCAGTCCTCTTGGCCCCAGCACCGGTGCGGCCGGAGGATGCCAGGACAGAGATCAGCCATGCCCCGAAGAACCACCCAGGGGCAGGAAGGCGAGGCGTCGACGTCGAGGGAAGAATGTTAGGGAATTCCGGACAGAGATCCGAGCGGTTCGTTTCTCTGATACAGAAGCGGAGTATGATTCGGCGACATAGCCCTCCCCTCGATCCCGCCAGTCAGGGGCAGGGGTAGGAATGTGGCACGTCAGCCTCGTACTTCCCGAGAGCGAGATCGATATGATCCCCGCTTCTCTTCGAAGGTATATCCAGAGTAGCGAGGGCCTGGTATACCCACAAGGATCAAGCTTGTGGTTGGTACCGGCCCCTCTGGAAGCGCCTTCTGGCTCGATCGGAGAAGCCGAAGACTTTTTCTGGGGACCGACGGTCGAACCACGATCTAGTGCACCCTCGGCTAGCACCGACGCTACGGCAGGATGTTCGCTCGCCGGCCCGTCCTATCGTGATGTGGTAGCTGGGGCACCGCCACCCTCAGAGGGCGGCCCGGGATATGGAGGCCAATCGGCCTGCTCGTCGTATTCACCGCCGGCCAGCCCGTCGGCCCGGCCGCCCGCCTCGGCACCACTGCCGGTTCCCCGTCCATTCCCAGTCATTGAAGAGGACCAAGGAGACCTGGGTCCCGAGTTTGAGTCGTGGAGCTTCTGGACCGTCCTTCCAGAGGGCCACTTCCCTGAGAAGTTTTGGCCAGTCGCAGGACCGGACTTTGATGCACCCGAATCACTCACCCCGGATGAGTTCGAATGCTTCCGCCGAACTCTCCGGGAGACTCACTCCCATCTTCACTGCCTACAAATGCCATATCCCGGGAGTCAAGTCCACCTGGAGGATATTGGTGAGCAGTGCCGTCAAATTGACCTGGCCACGCTCCCCGCGGTTCGGCACCCCGGGTCATTTGAGCACCACGAGGCCCTCCAACAACGATGCGTTGAGTGTTTTCAAGCACTCTGCAAGGTTATCGAAGGAGCCACCCCCCACGTGTATATCCGTGGATGGGGGCAGTACGCTTCCCTACGCTTCAGTGCGATTCGCTGACAGCCCGATTCACTGGGTGGCCCTAAGGGTACATCCCCAGGGACGGAAACAGTCAATATGGCTGACCTGTCAGGAGAGGGGAACGGCATGGAACTTCTCGACGGGGGCTCTCCCCCCGAAGACAAGCTGTTGTTGGATCCATCGGTGAGAGTTACTCGTCACCAGAGGAACCTCCTGGGTCTCCCCACGCCTACTGAAGCACTGACGTTGAGCCGAAACGTCAGCAAAGGTAAAGAGCACGGCGGGGCTGTAAAGCCCGCCGACCCATCTGCCTCCATGCAGAGGGCGGATGAGGATCCCGAGAAGGCTATGCTACGTCAACAGCTCGCCGAGCAGAAGAAGCTAGTTGACCAGCTCCTCGCCGAGCGCGCTGCAGAGCAGCGGCCTGACTACGGTGATCCTAGGCCAGGACAGCAGGGACAGGAACAACCACTCCTCGACGAGACTCTCCCAGGCAACCGTGATTACGCCGTGTTCGCTGACAGGGGAGAGGCCATTTCCTATGGCAAGAGGGCGCGGTATGTTTCACCACACCCTCCCGAGCGGTGTGACTACCTGAGAGACCCCGCTCGGATTCCTCCCGCTGCCCCAAGGGCCGCTCTGCCCGACATCCCACGAGCTGCCGAGTTCGACGACCCGGTCGACGACCCGATTGAAGGGCCATGCAATGCGCTCGCGGTTAGAGATCCTCGCCAGGACTGGAACCCATGTCCGAACGATCCGATGGAGGCACTCAGCACCCGCTTGGAATCCTTGGAGACTCGGCAAGTGGCGATCCCACCGGACGGCAAGCCATACCCAGCATGGGTGGATGACATGTCGGCACCTCCGAGATTCGGGAACCCCACTTTCGACCCCTTCAACGGGACTGGAGATCCGCCACAGCATTTGGCCAATTTCAACTCGAGGTGCGGGCCTATGTTGGGGACTCCGGCGCAGCAGGAGGCCGCTAAGCTTCGCTGCTTTGTCCAAACACCGGAAGGGCCAGCATTTGTCTGGTACAGCCAGCTTCCCGTCGGGTTGATAACTAGCTGGGAGGACCTTCGTAGATAGTTCCTCTACCAGTTCAGTTCCATGACCCGGAAGACGAGTATCGTATACCTCTTCAAGTGCAAGCAGAGGCCTGATGAGCGAGTCGCGGATTTCGTCGCCCGATGGAAGGGTCTCACGTATTCCCTCGACATGCCATTGACTCAGGAGCAGTTGCTGACAATGTGCGTCAGGAACGTCAAGACTGAGATGGTCCCTTCCTTGATCACTCAGAATTACCCCGAAGGGTTCAGAGACATCTCAGACAAAGCTCAACGTCTTGAGGAAGCCCTGAAACAGGCCAGTCAGGCACACCCGCTGCCCCCTATGATTCCTGCAAGGAGAGTCAGCAGGGCTGAGCCTGCTGTTGTTGCCCAGATAGTGGCCCCCAGGCCGTTGGAGCTGCTGCCAGTGAGGCCAGCTCCACAGCCTTACAAGAATCCGCCTCCACGGGCTCAGTTCCCGGCCCAGCAGCGGCAGCCCCAGAACCGGCCGGACCCTCCGCGTAATGTACCGCCACAACCCAGGCGAGATAATCAGGGTCCACCTCCTCGGCAGGCCCCTCCAGCCCCTCGTCAAGACCACGTTCCTAGGGGCCCGCGATACTTGACTTACTCATTTCACGAGGATCAGGTCCTCGGTTATTTCCAGAGCGCCCTGGAGCAGAGGATTGTGCGATTGCCTGAGTGTTGGAAGCCAGAGGAGGCACATCTCACGGATAACCCCCTCTACTGCCCTTACCATCGGGCCCTGGGGCACACCATCCGGCGGTGCTACGTGTTTAAGTACTGGCTCCAAGACCAGATTAACAACAATGTAATCAGGTTGGGCCCAGCCCCAGCACAAGTGGCAGGCGTGTTCGTGGGATCAGATGACGATAGTGGCAATGAGGACGAATGGCAGCTGGTCTCCGACCGCGGATCACAGAAGTATAATAACTGGATGGCCCGCAAGACGATCATTCGCGCCCATGGATTCATCCGTGCGCGCTTGAATCAGCCTGAGCCACCAGAATCTGCGGGTGCTGCTTCGGCATCGTCGTCCCAGCCTGCCTCTTCCGAGAAGAGCAAACGGCATCGGCGGAAGAAGGAAGAGCGTGCCCCGCCAGTTCCTCCACTATCCCGCATTCTCGGTGATTTCATGCCCCCGGAGATGAGGATCCCTCCTCGGATTCTCCCGGCGGTGGATGATTCGTCCGATGACAGTGTTGGGTATGCTTCGGTTAATACCGTTGAGCTGGAAAATTCCTTTTCGGTTCCCGACGTTGAAGAACACCTGGTGGACCTCCCTAGTGTCCCCGGTCGTCACCACCGTCGGAGGAGCCGCAACAACATGAGTCGCTGGGGCACGACAGTTGGTACCTCCAGCCAGGCCGTGCACGCCACTGAGTCTAGGCAGCAGGCTCAAAATCGAGCTCAGCGTGCGCAGCCCCCCCCCCCCCTCCGGGGATGACGGATTCGCCTCCGCCACTGTTTGTGGTGTGGGACCAGGCAGAACCGCCTCAGCCGCATCGCGATCATCTCCGCCCTTCCGCGAGTCCATCCCGGCCACCTGACCCCAGTACGGTGACTACTTCCCGGGCTTCAACCAATGAACAGCAAGATGCGCCAAGCACCAGTCGGCCGCCGGTCCAACCGGCAAGGCCCGTCATGCCTCCAACCGCAGAGCAACCTCCTGCAACCAGGGGCTCGCGCTTGGCCAAAAAATATGACGTCCTGAAGCACTTGGCTGACATCCCAGCAAGGCTCTCCATCCTTGAGGCTCTGCGCATGTCATCTGAGATGCGCGAGGCGCTCGCTGAAGCCCTGAAGAGCCCCCTCCAGTTTGAGACAGAGGTTGCGGCTGTAGAGGCCTTTCACACCGAAACGATTGAGGACGCCGAATGTCAGGCATTTATCTCGTTTTCTGGTAAGGATGAAGACCCTTCTATACAGGGGCACATTCGTCCGCTGTATGTTACCGTCCAGTTCAATGGACTTGAAGTCCGGCACTGTCTTGTCGACACGGGGTCTGGGATTAACCTGATTCCAACTCGGACGCTCTGGAGATTGGGGTTGTCTGAGGATGACTTGATTCCCTCCGACCTCAGGATCCAGGGGTACGACCGCACCGAGAAAACTCCGGTCGGCAAGATACGTTTGAATACCCAGTTCGGTGACCTGGTTGCCAACACCGAATTTATGGTAGTCTCTCAGGACACTGCGTATAACGCATTGATGGGCAGGCCATGGCTCCACCTTCATGCGGCGGTTCCCTCGTCATACCACCAATGGCTTAAATACTCCCTTAATGGTCGAGTAGGCGTGCTTCAGGGAGATGCCTCTCCTTTTTCCTCATGTGAAGCCCGCTATCTGGACGTAGACTATTACAAGAGCAAGGATATGCAGATCCTGGAAAGTGAGGTTGAGCCTGTCGCTGTTGCAAGTGATCCCTGGGCAAGTTTGGATGACGCTTACGTCCTCCCGATTCATCGGTTGGACGTAGCCATGGTCTCGATGGCCTGTGAGTCTCCTGATGAGATGACCGCGACCGCCCGTGCCAGCACCAGCGGCCCAGCAGGATCTGGTAGCCCCAATGCAGTTCCCAGCGCAGTGTCTCCCGTGGACGATCCCTCCCCGAGTGGAGAGGATGTGGAAGATGCACCCCCAGCCTTTGAGGAGGGCGTCTCCGCCACAGTCGATGAGTTAGTACAGGTGAATCTTGGAACTGGAGAAGATCCAAGACCCACATTGGTCAGTGCCGCCATGCCCTCTGAGGAGCGGCAGCAGTACGTGGACTTCCTCAGACAGCACCGTGATGTGTTCGCTTGGGGCTATGACGAGATGCCGGGGCTAGATCCTCAGGTAGCCGTCCACCGCCTTGGTCTCCCAGCGAACCATCGCGGGTTCAAGCAGCCTCCCAGGAAGATGCACCCATCCCACAGTGCCATGGTTGAGGCCGAAGTTGACAATCTTATCAAATCCAACTTCGTGAGGGATGTTGAGTACCCCAAATGGCTGGCCAACATTGTGCCGGTCAGGAAGAAGAACGGGTAGATCAGAGTCTTCATCGACTTCCGTGATCTCAACCGCCACTGTCCGAAGGATGATTTTCCCCTTCCAGTGACAGAGCTGTTGATTGACGCCACGGCAGGGTTCCAAGCCCTCTCCTTCATGGATCGATACTCCAGATACAACCAAATCTGGATGGCCCCTGAGGATGAGGAGTTCACTGCCTTCAGGACCTCCCAAGGTATCTATTGTTACCAGGTCATGCCCTTCGGCCTGAAGAATGCAGGTGCCACCTATCAACGGGCAATGCACCGCATATTCAATCCATTCCTCAGCACACTGGTGGAATGCTACGTCGACGACTTGGTGGTCAAATCGCGCCAGCATCAGGACCATCTCAAAGATCTTGAGAAATTGTTCGGCTTCCTCCGGTCTCGCTGCCTGAAGATGAACCCATTGAAGTGTGCCTTCGGGGTCACCTCCAGAATGTTCCTTGGATTTGTGGTAAGATACCGGGGTATTGAGATCGACCCAGATAAGATCAGGGCGATTAGCCAGATGCCTCCCCCAGGTAACATCCGGGAACTGCAAGGGTTCTAAGGCCACTTAGCCAATATACGCCGATTCATCGCGAATCTGGCCGGCAAGTGTAAGCCCTTTTCTCGGCTCATGAAGAAAGGTGCCACCTATGTATGGGATAAAGAGTGTCAGACCGCTTTTGAGGAAATCAAGCAGTACCTGCTTCAACCTCCGGTTCTGATGCCCCCTTTATCCGGGAAGCCGCTGGTCCTTTATGTGACTGCCCTGGAACGGTCCCTTGGTGCCCTTCTCGCCTAGAAGAACAACGAGGGAACAGAGAATAGCCTCTATTACCTCAGTCGCATGCTCCTCGATGCAGAATTTAGGTATTCCCCCATCGAGAAGAGCTGCCTGGAGCTCGTATTTGCCGTACAGAAATTACGGCACTACTTGCAGCACCATGAGGTACAGTTGGTTTCTCGGGTAGACCCGTTGAAATATATCCTGAGCCGACCTATGTTGACTGGCCGTCTAGCGCGGTGGGCTGTGATTCTCCAGCAGTTCGACATCAGGTATGTGTCTCAGAAGGCCATCAAAGGGAAAGCATTGGCGGACTTCCTGGCTGCTCACCCGACCTCCGCGGATCAGCCACTGGATCTAGGCTTTCCTGATGAGGCCATTCTCTCGGTCGATCATGTCGATCCATGCTGGAAGATGCACTTTGACGGTGCCTCCCGGAGCCCCACTGGTAGAAGGCTCGATAATCCTAAGCTCAACAGAGTGGGCTTGGGTATCGTCTTCATTACCCCGGAGCAAGCCGTGCTGCCATACTCTTTCCTGTTGTCAGAGGGTTGTACCAACAATGAGGCGGAATACCATGCCCTCATCACTGGCCTCGAGTTAGCTCTCGAGATCGAAGTGTTCCATCTGTGTGTGAAAGGGGACTCCGAGCTGGTCGTTAAGCAGATCAATGGCGACTACGTTGTCAGGAAGCCGGAACTTGTGCCATTGCTGGAGTGCACCCTCCTCCTGATGGCCCAGTTCCCTTCTCGGCCAGAAATTGTCCATATTCCCTGGTCGCAGAACGGTCGAGCAGATGCTTTGGCCAGCCTTGCTGCGTCACTCGCGGAGCCTGAACAGGACAACCTGATCATCCGCGTGACGCACCGCAGGCTCATCGCTCCCGTTATCCCGGAAGGAGATCGCGGCCCGTCGGTAAGTAATCTCACCACGGTTGCCCCTGTGCCCGGAGCCCCGAGTACCCCAGATATGGTAGTTGAATCAGCCTCTTATTGGAGGGCGCCTTTGGTTGAGTACCTCCAACATGGCATTCTCCCATCGGATCGGGCCGAGCATGAGCGAGTTCGACGCCGCGCATCACAGTTTGTCCTCCAGAGCAGTCCCGGCCTGTAGCAGATCCTCTATAGGTGCGAATTTGATGGTGTTCTCCTCTGTTGCCTTCAAGGAGTTGTGATCCCACGAGTCATGCAAGAGGTTCATGCTGGTTCATGTGGTGCCCACCAGACTGGGCCGAAGCTGTCCCACCAGATTCGGAGGTTGGGATACTTCTGGCCCTCCATGATCCATGACTGCATCGAGTATGCTAGGAAGTGCCATGCGTGCCAGGTTCATGCGAACTTTGTGCATCGGCCGCCGGAGCCTCTCCATACCACTAGGTATTCTTGGCCCTTTGCAGTCTGGGGTCTGGATGTTGTGGGACCTTACCCGCCGGTGACTGCTCGCCAGTGCCGGTTCATTCTAACCGCCACAGACTTCTTCTCCAAATGGGCAGAGGCGATTCCGCTCAGAGAGGTAAAATCCTGTTCGATCGCTGACTTCATGACCTCCAACATCATTTATCGATTTGGAGTGCCTCATGCAATCCTCACGGATAACGGGGCCAACTTCCGAGCAGCCGATTTGAAGAAGTTGTACGCCAAGTACAACATTCGCTCGAACCATACATCTCGCTATCATGCGCCGGAAAATGGACAGATTGAGGCGTTTAACAAAACCCTCTCTAACATTCTGCAAAAGATGGTTGGTCAGAACAAGAAGAGTTGGCCGGAAAAGCTCCCCAACGCCCTCTGGGCTTATCGGATGACGACTCGCAATTCCACCCAAATGACCCCTTATTCCCAGGTGTATGGAGCTGAGGCCGTCCTGCCCATCGAGATCCAGTTACCGTCCTTGCGCACTGCAGTCTACGACCAGCAAGTGCCGGACAGAGCAGCTGAAGCCCGTCTAGTCGAGTTGGAAGCACTAGATGAGAATAGGCTTCGCGCCTTTCACAACATGGAGAGGCATCAAAGCAGAATGGCTCGAGCTTTCAATAAGAAGGTTCTCCTCCTCTCCTTCCTGCAGGGTGACCTAGTACTGGCCCTAAGAGCGCCAATGATCCCCAGTAGGACGCCACCCAAGTTGGAGCCCAAGTGGGAGGGACCTTTTGTTGTCCACAAGGTCTATCCCAATGGCGCGTACTCCCTAGCAACTATGGATGGTGAGCGTGACACTCCTCCCACCAACGCTAGGTTCCTCAAGCAGTACTTTGCCTGAGTGCACTTCGTCCAAGCTACAAGATGCTAAACTGTTCAGCATTCGTCCAACATGACGTTAAACTGTACCACGTCCGCGCTGCAAGACGTTAAACTGCCAAGCGTCTTCGTCCTGCATGACGTTAAATTTCCATTCAAGAACTACGTGCGGCTTGATTCCCATCCTTATGGGATACGTAGGACCACCTGAACATTCATGTTTCAGGCCCAGCCCCATCCTTCGGGAATTTCCATCCCATCTCGGGCCCTTGGCCCGGTTGCCTCTGGGTATGCGGCGTATGGTGTGAACGCGGGGCTATACCCTCATTCACGTCGGTTTGCTCGCCACGCTGTACGCCCCCCACGTTTGGGGATGTCTTCCGCTCCCCCCTTTCTCTTTTCGTCCTGCATGTTGTTAAACTGCACTTCAAGAACTACGTGCGGCTTGATTCCCATCCTAATGGGATACGTAGGACCGCCTGGACATTCATGTTTCAGGCCCAGCCCCATTTCTCGGGAATCTCTATCCCGCGTTGGGCCTCTGGCCCCAATTCCACTCCTTTTTGTGCGAGGCGTGTGGAGTGAGCGGGGGATTATGTCCTCATTCAAGTTGGTCTACTGGCCACGCCGTACGCCTCCCCCAGTGTGTGGGACTACCTCACACCCCTCATCGTCCTGCATGACGTTAAACTGCCTCTCAAGAACTACGTACGGCTTGATTCCCATCCTTATGGGATACGTAGGACCGCCTGGACGCTTGTGTTTCAGGTCCTGCCCCGTCTCTTGGTTGATCACGGGGATCTGCCGTCTTTTGGTTGCTCTCAGGGTGAGTCCTCCGACCCTTTCCGGTGATCTGTTAACGTGTTTTGGGTACTCAGGTCTATGACCCGTAGTGTCGGATTCAATCCCGACAAGTCTTGTGTTGCTTGTCGGGCCTCACGCTTCCTCTTGTTCGAGCCTTCACTCAAAGGGATCCTCGTTAGCGGTTTGGGTACGATGCCTCAGTGCTCTCCTATCGCTCTGGGTCGATTTACCGGCGGGTCCTGGGCCGCAAATCGATATGAATCCTGCGCTTGAGCGGTTGATGCTCGTTTGCTTGCCCCATACTAGGCTGACGCGATCGGATGTTGTGTTGCGAATATGGTCAGTGACATCCTTGATCGCCATGTCGGCTCTTTCAGGCTCTGAACATTGGTTGCGCAGTTCTCATCACACTCCGCCTTCGTGCGTTGTAGTGGAATCTCGACACTCTCTTCATACTGACCTTCAGTACACCTTTACACGTTAGGCAGGCCAACCAGGGTAATGGTGTCTTTCGAGGCTCCCACGATCTGAGCACCAAGGATATATGTTGATGTCCTCCCTAAGGGATATGTGTAGCTAGACCCTCGTCCCCATAAGGAGGAAGGAGTCGCCCGAACAATCGCATTCTGGGCCCAGTATATCTGGAGGCTAGTGTCTTTTCCCCTCGGGTGATGGACATATGCAGGCCCCTATCCCAGGATCCTTCTCCTGGAATTGTGCGTGACCGCAGGGCTGGGGTATGTTCCCACCTCCGCTGGGTCCTCCGTATCGCAATAAGTGGATTCCTCCACGGTCCGAACCACACGACCTTAAACTGTGTTGTATGGTCTTACCACACGACCGTAAACTGTGATCGTCTTGGCCGCCCGACGAGAAAAGGCACTGCATCGTGATGTTCTCCTCAGGGGACACTCACGTTGGGCGCTGGTTAATAACCATTCCATTTATCAATGCCTTTTATGGCTTGATTATTATGGCGACGCCAGGGATTTCTTAATCGCAGGGATGTCGCTGCACAAAGAAAAACCATCCACCTTTAAGGACAAACAAGAAATATCAAATACCGATTCTTCTGTGTGCGAGGGTCAGACCCGCACCCCTCCCCGCGCTGGTGCCCGATTGTGTTGCGCCGCGCTTCGAGAACTACGTGTGGCTTGATTCCCATCCTTATGGGATACGTAGGAACGCCCGGATGTTTGAAACTTCAGGTCCAGCCCCCACTTCTTAGAGATTCCCCCTTCTCTGGGGAATCCGCCGCCTTCGGGTCACCCTCAAGGCGTGTCCCTCGACCCCTTGCAACGGTCCACCGGTGTCAAGAGTACTCTGGTTTATTGCCAGGAGGGTCAGGTTCAGCTTGGTCAGGTTCCGTCCACTTTTCAGGCTTCGTGCTCCCTTTCATTCGGACCCATCGCCTACGCCCTCGGTGGAGCCCCCGTGAGTGGTCTGGACACAATGCCTCAGTGCTCTCCCACCGTCTCGGGCTGGTGCCCCCAAGGGCCTTGGGCAGCAAATCGATATGAATCCTGCGCTTGAGCGGTTGATGCTCGTTTGCTGCCTCATTCCATCAACGGTCATTGCGATATGGATGCCGCTTTTCCGCCACGGTCGGCAGTACTCCCATATCGTTACGCCGGTGCCCCCAGTCCTTGAGTGAATGGCCGCATGATTCACATTACATTTTCCACCTCCCATTCTAGCCAGGCGAAACCTCGACACTCTTGACACTATCCCTCAGTGCATCTTCGCATATCCAGGGGATAGGACCACAATGTGGCGTACTTTGAGGTTCCTATGGTCCGAGCTCTAAGACCTTAAACTAAGATCTGCCCCTATGGTCCGAGCTCTAAGACCTTAAACTAAGATCTGCCCCTATGGCCCAAGCTCTACGACCTTAAACTAAGATCTCCCCTAATCGGGGTTCTACGTCCTGCATGACGTTAAACTGCACTTTCAGAAATACGTGTGGCTTGATCTCCAGCCTGATGGAGTACGTAGGAACGCCCGAGCATCTCAGCTCGGGTCCAGCCTCAGGGATCGCTAAGTCCCGCCCCTCCTCATCGCCGTTCGTTTGGCCTGGCTTCTGGTAGAGTGGTGCAGTTGTGATATTCTCTCCGATGCAGCTCGGGATGCCCCATTGCAATGATGGGAAGCGACAGTTTCCTCGTCAATGAGGTTTTGTCTGATAATTGGGGTGATTCACAGCCAGATTAGTGCATCCTCCTAGTACGCTTTCCCCACGGTGGCACAATTTTGAGAGCGTTAGATTTTGTCCGAACAAATCATCACTTCGCCCCACGCTTCGCATGCCCTGTTGATCTGGATTTCCACCCTTGTGCCTGAAGGAACCCCCAAAGCGGTATTGATGATGACATGTGATCCGCCTCCTGCAATATGAATGATGACCTTCGGTCCGTCTCTTACAGTAGTATGGTCGATTGATCCATTGTCCGCTTGCCGCCTTGGGCATTTCCTGGAAGGCCGACCGTCGTGGATTTCTGAATTCGGGACACGCGATTCACCCTTTCTCATTTTCCTATGCTCGGATAAAATCTTAACGCCCCTAGCATTGTCCCGCTCGGGTGTTGGAACAAGTTGGGGGGATGATACATTGATTAGGTCTGAGGTCTCCTTTCCTAGGAATGACCTCCCTCTTTTCTCTAGAAATCCAGCCCAATTGTGGATGCCTGAAGTTTGGTTAACACTCCCGCAAGACAATGAATTGTGGTTGATCACGTTAAGCCAAAAGATGCAGATAAATATATTGGTTCATAAAAATGGATCGAAGTATTGAGTAGTGAAAGCAAAATGTTCTGGGAATGGCAAAAACAAAGCCCCTAGAGATTAGCGTGCTGAATGAATCTTTCCAACGCTGCAACCATTTGGCTGGCGGCCTCCAGAGCTGCTTCTCGTTCTTTGCGTTCCCTCTCCTCGTCGGCGGTCGCAACACGCAGCTCGCTGATCCTGGCCTACGCACGCTCCCGCTCGACTTGAAGTGTGACCATCTGTTGGCCCGCCTCCGTCAGCTGTACCTGGGCGTCAACCAGCTGGGCCGTTAGTTGCTCCACAAGCTCAGTACACGCTGCGACGAAGGCCTCCTTCTCTGCCGCATGTCCTTCGAGGCGCCGGACATCCTTCTCCGCCACGAGGAGCGCCCACGTGTTCTCCGACACGTCCCGACATTGTGCAACGTCGGAACGCCGGCGGCACTCGCGCATCTTTTCGGCCATGAAATCACGGACCGTCAGATGGAGGCGTTGAGCATCAGCTCCCCCGGCACACAGGAAGCGCAGCCAGGTTTGAAGCGATCCCATGCGGCCCAGCCACTCCGATGGGTCTCGCTTGAGGAAGCGCTGGATGCACTTCCACCCCCTACGGCGCGTTATCCGGCTCTCCTCGACCGCCTCCGCGTCCGAGTCGTCCATCTCCTCAGGGTCGGGAGACCGGTAGGCAGGGAAGGCAGCCAGTAGGTCTGCTGCAGGGTCCGCACCTGGGATGTCCTCATAGGGGATAGGTTCCCCAACATCTGGGCGACCTTCTCTCGCCCCAGCGGCGTTGAAACCCTCGTCATCCCCCGACCTCTCTCCGATGGCAGCACCGCCGGCGTCCGCTGCCCCCTGATCAGCAGTTGGTGGGGCCGTCTCGGTGTGGGAAGTCTGTTCCGGAGCAGGCGGCATGTCTGCTACTGGTCCACTCGTGGATGGCCCGGGTTCGGCAGCCCGACGAGCCTCCAGTATTGAGATCACTGCGCAAGGCATGCCATGGTTAGTCACGGATCGTCAACGGCAAGCACCGACAGTAAGGTAATGAGACTTACGGGAATCCAAAGAGTCATCTTCCGCTATCCCGGCCGCCGCAGGTGCAATTGCAGCAGGGGACCCCTCAGCGCTTGTCAATTCAATGATGGCCGTCTGGCCCCTGCCCTGTCCTGATGGCGCCTCTCCTACTCCTACCGAGGATGCCTGACCAACATCCGTGCACTCCTGAGGAAGGTGAAGAAATGGGTTAGAAGCTGCATAAGAGAATGGATGAAGCAGGTTGAGTAGGGATAGAAGCGGACCACGAGGAGCTCAGTGATATCGATATTGCCAGAGCCGGCCACCTCGCCGCTCTCCCGCGAGCTCCCATGATAGGACCTTCCCTCAGAGCCTTCATCCTCCCCCGTCTCCTCGTCTTCCTCGGAGTCGTCGTTACTGTCATCTTCCTCCGGCGGCATCTGTTCCGGAGCAGGCTCTAAGACCGAGCATCACCTTCACCAGAAGGGACAGCTCCTCACACTGACCACGTTGGCGCGCGTACTCGTCCATGGCCGTCAGATACGCATACCGCCGGTGGAAGTTCACCCTGTTGGCGACCTGAAGGCGCCCGACCTCTGGCAGATGGATTCCTTCGCTGGTTATCTTCTGCCAGATGATTTCGGTCCCCAGCGACTGCCGCAGGGTCATCCAGGCCGACCACAGCGCTGGGAAGACTGCATCGTGGGAGGGTTCGAGCAGACGCCTTACCTGCTTCTCGGGCGGCTCCTTGACCACCGCACGTGCCCCCTCTCTGGGCGTCGAGGCCGTGGCGGCAGCCTGTGATGTGTCAGCCGCCGAAGTCCCTGCTCGCGCCGGCTCCACTGCTTGGCTTGCCTCCGTTCTCCCCCGCGTAACGGCGCCTCGCCTCCTTCCTTGACGCCCGTTCTCCGCACGGGTGACCTCGAGCCGCCGAACTGGCTTCCGTAGAAGCCCCTCGGGGTACGCGATGGCCCAGTGTTCGGCGTACTCGGTTGCTAAGCCTGCGTTGACCCCGGTAGGAGGGAGAGTGATGACGTCGCCAGAGCCGAAAGCGGCGAACATTAGCCACATTTGGCGAAGGACACAAGGGTTCGTCTCCTCCCGGACAGCAGTGAATACCCTCTTCGGCATCCGTTGAAGGCACCCGAACTGCCTGGCGAACCAGGTTGGCACATAGGGCTCGCAGATCACCTTCCCGTCGATCCGAGCCACGAGCACCCCGCCCCGCATGTTCAGGAAGTATTCGTGCTGCTCCAGCGGACCCTGCCCATTGTCGATCATCTGGCCAACGGGAGTGGGGAACGGGCTGAAGTTGAAATTGGCGTTATTTCCAATCCGAATCCTCCCGCCCTCCACATTTAGGGTAATCGGAGTGACCCCCGCAATGTTCAGCAAGGAGGGTCACATGCCGTTGCCCAGAGGAATGACGGCGTTTGGAAACGTGTAACCACCAAGGTGAGCAGCCACCCAGCTGTGGAAGAATTGAAAGGGCCCACAGATCCTTCGTGGCGACCCCCCTCGTGAGATGCGTCCCAGGATGGCGTACAGCTAAGCCAGCACTTGGACCCCGAGGTTGTATCTTTTGTTGGCGGCCATGGCGCCCGCCATCGCCAGTGTCACCGTGCGGACGCCCATTCTCGCATCCCACACTGGCAAGAGCCACCCACTCAGAAAAGCAGCCAGGAACGCCGCGTACCGGACATTTGGGTCCCGGGCCTCGATGACGCCGTACCCCCATGAGTGGTAGTCCCCCGTCTCCAGGACCCTCCAGTACGACCCGTTCCGGCTCCTCTGAGACGCAGTCGGGCACCGCTTCCCCCTGTCTGGCATCTTGACCGCTGGGTCATGCTCCAAGAACTGGATGAACCACTCCTTGTAGGCTATGTCCTTGTGGAATTCCTTGACCCTGAGCCGCTGCGTAGCCAGGTCCAGTAGATGCCATGTCAGAATGGGAGTCCGTGAACTGTCATCCCAGGTGTTCTTCGGAGGCAGGAACTCATCATATTGGTAAACCTCCAGCGGGATACCTCCGATGCAGTGGATGTCCCAGAGACTGATGCTGACCTCCCCATGGTGAAGATGGAAGGTGTTGGTATCCGGGGACCAGCGGGTGAACAGCTCCGGCCCGAGCTCGGACTGCTGGTAGAAGTGGAACTGCGACGTCCACGCCGCCTCAAACAGGCCGATGTACCGCAGCTCCTCCGCGAAGTGATCACAGGTGTGGCGTACCCAGATCGCCCAGGCCCACTCACTGGTGAAATTGCCCCCAGACCGCAAGTCCCAGTCCTTCATCCAGCCCTTGGTGTCATCAGTGACACTCTGGCGGTATGTGCTCGAGTAGAGGGCTGGAGAGTTCTCCGCAGTAGGCTCACTCCCGGCAATGGTTCGCGTCCTCGGGTTTAGGACATAGACATCTAAGTGCTTGGTCTCCCTGGCAGGATGCCCATTGTTGGTGATGTTATAGCGGGGAAGCTCGTCCTCCCGAGTCACCCAGGTTCGTGGCGCATCAACCTCGAACCCTGGCACCGGAACCTCATCCAGGATGCCATAGTTCCAGAGCGGCAGGTTGTCCGACAGCGGATATGTCTTCTGGGCCGGCGTCAGCAAGTCGAACAAGGATTGATTGTTGGAATCAATCTCCTTGGCTCCATAGACCTCCCCGTTCGCGGCCATCTCAGCTCTGCGAATGGCGGCATCCCCCTCATTCCCTTGATTCGCGGCCATCTCAGAAGCTTCGGGAGTCGTGTGGGTTAAGGGATGGAGCGTGCGGAATCGGAAGAGGCTGGTAGAGAAGTTTGTGAGTTGGCGTGCAATCCTAGTGGACGACGCGAAATTTGGAAGTCTGTCGCGTAAAACCGTGGGTTTTCGCGCAAAAACATGCCGAAATCTGGAAAGGTTTGCGCGACGAACGGGAGAATTCCGCGCCGGCAATGGCAATTTCGCTCACGAGAGCTTGAAATCTTGTCGCGCGGAAGGCCGGTGTACGGTACGGGGGACCCAAGGCCCCTATTTATAGGCGAGGCCGGGTGTCCTTGCTGCGCGGAAAGCGCTTTGCGCGACCGTGACAGCGCATTTCGCGCCCGACACCCTTTTTGCGCGCCACAGTCCCGCGCCACCCAGGACTTCGGCATTCCGGCGTCTCCCTCGGAACCCGATCGTTGCGACCTCTCACCGATCAGATTCCGAGGGGGGGGGCTTTTGTAGACGCCGGAAATGTCCGTTGTTCCCAAACGAAGCTCCGGATGAGGAATGTGAGGTCATATTTGGAGTCAGAAGCAAGTTTCGGAGGGCCTGGAGGCCTTGCGTGGAATTCTAGAGACCCGTGCGCAAAGTTGTAGTGCCGCGCGCAAACCTCCCGGGATGCGCGCAATGCACTGGGCCGGCGCGCAATTTTGCGCGCCCGTGGCCCGCGCGACTCCCTTGCGTGCCGGGCCCGATTCCGCGCCCGCGAAGGAAATTGCGCGCCCACGAACCGGATTCCGCGCCCAGGGTTGCCTATAAATATAAGGCAACCCTCGACGTTTTGAAGGTTGCTGGAATTCAAAGGGTCGCTCGTTCGCGCAATCCAACCCCTCCCGCGCGAAATGCCGAACTTCAGGTAACCTCCTTTCTTTCGCGCAAGCCATCCTCGGGGTTCGCCTTCGCGCGCAACCCTTTGGCTCCTTTCCTTTGAACAACTCTTCACCCAAAGGCTTTCGCGCGCAAAAGAAGCCTCTTGCACGCAATTGCCCCTGGGTGCGCCCAATCCAACCTGATTGCGCGCACCCCCCTTTTTTCTAAGTGGCCATTCGTTAAAAGAATGAGTCGTTGCCTCCGCGCGCTATCTGAAGCCCGGTGCGCACAATCTCAATCATCTGCGTGCAAAGTGCTTGCCCAATTATGCGCCAGCCCGCCTAATTGCGCGCCGACCCGCGGTATGGCGTGCCAAGCCCCTCTTTTGTGCGCAAACCGCCAGGGTCCCCCCTTTGACCCCTTGTGGGTACCCGCCTGCATGGTGCCCGATGATCTTCATACCGGGAGCCCGCACCATGCATTGTCTTCCCGTGCGGCCCTCTAGGCTTGCGTGAAGTGACACGGATCCATCGGCGGCACCACACTCATCCGCGCTGCAAGACGTTAAACTACCAAGTGTTTCGTCCAACATGACGTTAAACTGTACCACGTCCAAGCTGCACGACGTTAAGCTGCCTAGCATATCGTCCGAGCTACAAGACGTTAAACTGTTCAGCATTCGTCCTGCAGGACACTAAACTACACCATGTCCGCGCTGCAAGACGTCAAACTGCCAAACATCTTCTTCCTCAACACACGGCGTTAAACTGTACTTCGTCCGGCAAGACATTAAACCGTCCTCTTCGTCCGATCCCATGCCTCGCACGCACGGTCCCCCCAGTTTGGATGTGGCCCCCACCCGCTCGTCTCTGCAGGGATGACGGGATTTCCCCTCTTTAGGGACGATTCATGGAGTGGCCTTCACCCACGGGGGTAGGGCATTACAAACCCCTAGTTCCTTGTGGGGGACTGCACATGTGTATCTCCATTGCGCTTCCCCACTGCCGGAGCCAGTAGAGGGCGTGACAGGGATCAAGGTCTCTCAACTTCGGCCCAAGTCCCTCTCCAACTGAGCTTTGCCGCATTCGGGCTGCCTCAGTGCGTAAGTCCGGACAGAATGAACTACGTGGACTTTGATCCCTGTCTCCTAAACAGGGTACGTAGGAAGTCTCCCTGAGGTTCAAGCCCACCACATGGTCGCCCCGGTCGTATTCACGTCAGTTCGTCCATCAGTGGACCCCTCCCGGGTTCACATTCGCGTCGATTCACCTATGAATCCGCCCTTGTGGGGAATTGCACATGTGTATCTCCATTGTGCTTCCCCACTACCTTTTTCTCCTTTCAACGTCCAGCATGACGTAAAAATGTGATCCACCCGGTCGTTCCATCCCCCTCTGTGCGAGGTGGTTCGGTTCAATCCTCCGCCTGGCAGCCTCGACCTCCTCGTGAGTCGGCTTGTCAACGTCTAGCATGACGTTAAACTGTATACCCGAACTACGCTGACATTGATCCGTACTAACGCCCGGTACGTAGGAATCCCCTACGGGGTCCAAGATCTTCACTCCATCATCCATCCTGATCCTTACCCGGGCCGCCACATCCTGGTGTGGTCATGCCATTTCATTCCACTCCACTTCACTCGGGAAGCCACCCATGTGCTGGCCCCAGCGTCGGAGGTTCCCCGCAAGGGGTTCTGTCATCTGATCCACTTCTCGTGTTGATCAGTCTGATGCCGTCCCCGCTGGACGTTAAACTTGCGGCATACCCCGTGTTAAACATGGGAAGCTGAGGAAAACCTCAGGTAACGCAGTTCCCCGCACCCAGCGCGGGATGCCTCAGGCCATCACGCCTTCGAGAATCCCTATTAGGGACGGAAGGCAGACATGCAGAGCCGCAGTGTTAAGACACGCCCCCAACAACCAGAGCTACCCGGTCTCCTCACCGCAGGTTGCTTCCCCGACCAGACTCCTTGGAGCGTCCGGGAAGAAGCAGCGTAATTAACCGGTGTCCATGGAGACATGGCGCCGGGAACGAGATTCACGAGCACGTCTTAAATCTATGTGGGAGACCCGGATTAGGCGACGAGTTCCGAGGAGACGTCCACGGAAGGAGGAGCCGACATCCCATCATCCCGGTTTCGATCAAAGAGCAGACGTCCCTGAATAATGGACGGATGCTGCCCGTCCTTGTAAAGCGGGACTGCGGGGCCACAAGTCGCACGCCCATCCCCTCGGGTCGACGGGCGCACGCGCGAACGCGCCCTGGCGGAACAGCGTCGGAACAGAAACCCGACGCACATCCGCACCGAAACAATGGTATCACCCTAAAATATTGGTATCCTGTTCTCTATTAAATCATTGAGACAATATTAAAACCTCTCAAATGATCAAAAATATCATTGATTCATGTATGGGGATACCAGTTCTTGATCATCATCTAGTTAGATCTCTAATAATACACACATAGCCACAAATACCCATAATTATTAATGGAAGAAAGGACTTGAAATCCCAAGATATGTAATTTTCCCTATGAATCATTTATTTTATAGACCTTACAACATACCGTTCTTCTTTTAAATCTCTCTTATTGACATTCTATAAGCCATGATAAAAACTGCCTCTTCTCCCAACACCAACAAGATCATAAACATGATCTCTCACTCAGTTAGTAATTTATATAACTCATCATGAAATATGCCCCAAAAGTGGTATACCACTAATGGAAAGGAATCATGCTTCATCCCACCATCAACTAGATTAATATCAGCTATCAAAGACATGGAATAATTCAATATGAACTGAATTGGTCATGTGTTACTAGATTGAAGATCATACTCACCATGGTGAGAATTACTACCTCCTTTTGGAGATAAAAAAGGAAACCCTCCTCTGATAATAGCCAATATGAGCCTAGTGTAGAACTAACAAATAAATACCATGAATCAAATTTTATCCTATCATTTCCATAATGAATGATTCCAAAAATAATCGATGACCACCAATCTCTACAGATTACATCATGCAACGTTTCATATTATATGACCGAACTCCCAACCATGCCTCAATGGTAAAACCACCATCGAATATTTCCACACACATGAAGATAAAATTTACAAAATGATTGGATAAAAAGGACTGTGATGATATTGTATCGAACAAAAAAATAGGTATCATTTGATTATAGAAGAATCATACGATTAATAGTAGATAGTCTTACATCCACACCAGTAGGAGTAGTCTAGATAACATGCAGTTGACCAGCACTGCTTTTTAGGATCCGTCTTAACTCATCTATGAAATAACTGCTTTTTGGTTATTTTATTCCTACACTAAGGTACCAAATCCCCTTCCTTGTCCATATATTCCCAAGGAACACTAGCTACATTCTTAAAGATGAGTAGTTGAGTCTTTCCATTAATCTGGTATCTTTAATGTTACCTTTCAATTGCTCTGTTGTTGTATGCCCCTAAAAACCTCTAAAAGTGACCCAATATTTTCCAACCATGAAACTCTAATATAGGGTATATAAACCTTGTCCATGGTGTCCCATATTTATACAATGATAAAATAGTAATCAAACATGATCCTGAGATGGATTTCCAGTACCCTAACAGCTCTAACCAATGTTTCCTTAGAAAAATTATCATAGTGATTCTTCTTTCCACTAGAATAAGAGTACAAATGTTTCCCTATTGAAATAGAATAGTTGTTACTGGAGGCCTCTCTCGGATTCCCCTATGTGTTGAGTTCCCAATTCCTCAAATTTTAAAAACTACTCAGATGAAACTATTTCACCTATGACTTGATCTCATGGTGATGGCAATTTTTAAAACATCCTTCCCAAGAGATTTCATCAACTTCAAAATATTAAAAATAGTACTACACGTCGGTGAAACATTCCTAAAAATATATCACTAACATAATCCCATGTTTTAGGAGAATAATCATGAGGTATTTATCATCCCTCTACATCTAGGGATAGAAATGGATCAAGAATTTCATATCAAATTCCTTCCAAGACAACTCCTCCAACATCCCTACTTTCTCCAGAATTTCCCCCCAAAATTTGGATGGTACATGATGAATATATTCTGTAAAATTCACCCTCATATTTGTGGACATCTCAAGATTGATAAATATTGACTGGGAAGACTTAATTTACAAATAATCTTCCTAGGGCACACCCTCACAAGTTAACATATGTGGATGTTATTGAAGAATCTATCTTAATATCTCATACATTTAATTTATGATGAATACAATCCTCTATTTCCATGGATCGCATGACCCTAGGGAAGATTTTATGAAGATGAATGTCCATGTGATCCTTAATATCTACAAAAATCTATTGTTCAACTCTTTTATGAGCATAAGAATTTCCACTCTCCATATGCTCAATTTGAATGTAATAAAAATTTAATTTCCAAGAAGGAACATACACTCCTTCGAACCTTGGTTATAAAAAATTCAACCTCAATAGTTGAGAAAATAGAGATCCATTGATTACTAGTCTATCTAGACATGGACTAAAAGTGTTCTAGAATTAAATAATAGTTCGATAATTAATTTCTCAGATACAAAATATATCATATATCTTAATTAAAATTGGCATGTATATATTACATGCAATATATAGATCCCTATCATGACAAATGCACGCCAATATATATCAATGTGTTCCTAACATGATACATGCATAATTTATTTTTCTATACCCTCCAGTGATTATATATATCAAACACCAAAGACAACTTGAAATAATAAAATCACAAAACATGTGAATCAATCAGGGTGAAATAAGATCAATTATTATTAGCAAACAGTAAAAACAGTAATCCACCAGTGGGCACATGGATTTTCACCAATAAATTATTTAGCTCATCTTTAGAACAAGATCAGTAACATGTCTCAAAACATCATAGTATCCTTTATATGGTTTCCAAATAGTAAATAAATAGAAAAGAAACATGGTCCTCTAAGACAAATTTGTAACATACCCTAATCCATCACTCCCCGCATGGTTGAATCATGTTAGTTACATGACCTGAAGCATGAATCCTCATACAACAGAGGCTGTTGAATAGAATTAGGGGTGTGATATAGATATTTGGGAGACTATACCCCTATTTCTAGAGTGACCACATAGTGGAATAGTCATATAAAATAGTAATTAAATATTGGAGTATAAAAAATAATGGAAACAATACAATATATCGAAAGAATAACCTAGTTGAATCCATCTATGTAATCCAATAAATATAAGAGGAATTATGTAATTTCATATGATAATTTATGTATATTCATTCTAGAAGTAATGCAAAATATAATAATAGTAGACTCAATAATGACTCAAATGTCCCAGTCCCAAACCCCATGTGCGCATTTATCCAAACTTTAGCACATCACACAAGAAAACAATTATTGTTAAGTCAATTTACCAATACCAATCCAATATCCATGTAATCTAATCAAGTACTAAATAGATGACCATGTTTAATGTGAGTAAAACACAGTTGTTCGACACCACTGTGTCTACACATAACTAGTTTGATAATGAGTCTATGAAATAATGTATTAAAGATGTGTATTAATGAATTAAACCATTACCTTAATTCCACATCAATATAATTCATCTATATAGTAGAATATATTTGATTTTATCTCATGTACATTCCATCCATAACCATATGTCCATTGAATAACATTACCTAACTCGACACCAAGATGGATTGTCTCTGAGCATTTTTGATAACCATGGAAACCATAACCATATAACCATGGTTAAAATACATATCACAAATCTAGGTCAACCATACTATATAATAATTTTATCATGTAAATCAGGTGAAATCATCATATGTATGCATTTTATATTTTTTATTTTTGAATCTTGATATATAATAATTTTACTATCTATTAGGGCCCAACCTAATATATATATATATATATATATGTATTTCATCATTTCTTGGGATATGGCTTGGTATATAATCATTTTAACATGTAAAAAAGGCCAATTCCCCATATAATAATTAGATGAATCAAACTATTCCAATTCTCCATCTAAACATTGCATTATTGAAATCATAAAACACGTCAAAAATACATATATATGATAATATCACATCATTATCTCAATAGTTAATTATGAAAACTAGTATTTATCATTAATTTACAATCTTAATTTATAATGTGGTCATAAATAATAACATTATAATTATATCAATTAACAAGACAAGACAAAGTGTATCTACATCAATAAATCACTAAAATTTCTTAATCATATGAAACACACATTTGTTATTAAAAGGCAATTTTTAATCAACATTTTACTCACCTGAATGGTATCCATAAACCAGGTCAATAACCATCTCAATCCAACGGGATTCCATGTAATAAATAAATTTACCCTTTAAATTATTATTGTGCATGTTATGTTAAAAAATTTCAATATTTCACATAATTTTTAATTTAGATGACCATAGGGTTAATGTTTCAACCCCAAAGTTGTAACTATAAATCTACCAAAGTTTGCAGTAGAATTATCCATAAGAACTAAGGCAAAGAAAATAAAAAAAGGTTCCTATATCCTAAATAATCATGATGAAAACAAATCATTCTTAGAGTCAATAGGTTACACCACAATAGTCGATAATCCGAGGGGGAGTTGGAAAAACCCAATGAAAACCACTTACCTGGGATTTGATGTATGATTAGGATGTTCGATATCATAATATGTACCCCAAAATTATCTGTGTGATTCCCTAGGTTTAAGAGGAATGAGTTTCACACAATCTAAAAAGAAAACTAGCATTGTAACACTATTTAAATCTTGATGTTGGGAAATTACATGGAGTCTAATTTAGTTAAACATCATGTATTTATTTTTAGAGGGATGTGCTAACGAGCCTGCCACCTCAGAATATTATTTAATTATCCCAAAAATTAAATGATGTTTATTTATTACATGATGTGTAACTACTTCATTCCCCATATTTGTAACAAAAAATGTGTTTGGTAGAGTTTACAATCCTTATATTACCTTAACATGGCATGTAATACTTCTACATATAACTTTCATCACACACCTCCCTATATAAGGATCCCAACACATCCAAAGTCTTCTATATATGGTAAAACCATTATAAAACCATTTTACATGTTTATATATAGATTCCAGTAATTTAAAAAACATGTAACCCCTATCTCAATACCATTTTATTCAACAAAAGTATCTTTTTCTCTGAACAAGAAAAGTCCAACATGGTTAAAATAAAAAATCCAAAGAGGGACATACATAAAAAAATAAGGGACCCATCATATTTGCTTTTCATTTATAGTTTATTGATTTATTACACCATTTACCACATGTTAACCATATTTCTTTTCCATTGAGAATTTTCCATAGGTTCTTCTTGAATAATCATCCATTTGTGGGAATTTTAACCCATTTACATTCATTCACTTTTTCACCAGAACATCCCAGAATCTAAATTGTTCTTTTAATATTTTAATCATAAAACATAGTTACATTTATATTTTAAATCTTTACTTTAGATAGTATGTAATTCAAAACCACGATTCATTCAACTCCATATATTTCCAAATTTAGTTTTTATATGGAAAACTATATTATATCCCTTCACATATATTATTTACATCTTTCTAAAAGATTCCATCAATTGAATAGAACTAGAATTTTGTTACTATTAATATTTCAAATAAAAATCCTACTAAACTATAATATAAAATTTTTATATACTATGATATCCTTAACCATGATATATATTAGTAAACACATTAATTTCAAAACAGTATAATGATAATTCCTTATAACATGATAACCTTTACAGTTGTAGACTATTTTAATCATATAATTTCAAACCATCATACCAACCTCTATGTTTTCTGACCAAAAAAATCATAACCTCTAAATTTTCAGATAATATTATTTGATACAAATTATACATCCCTAAACCCATACACAAAAATATTATTCTAAAATCATAAATTTTACATATTTGATTTTATATCTGCTAATGTCATTTTAATTTCATCTTCAGTAATGAAATTTTCTAAGATAAATATTGAGTCATGTACATCCTAGATAGAAAACCCTATATTACAAAAAACTGTAATGACATGATTTGTAAAAAGATATTTACATTATTACATTTCAAAGATCTACTAGGTTTATATATTTAAATATTTTTTAATTCTATTATATATAATGAGGACATTTCAATATAGTACACATTTTTTATACAAAAACATGTTTTTAAATTTACACCTCTATTTCATTAAATAAACTACTTATTATAATTCTTGTCACCATAGAAGAAATAATGACCTTTATATAATTTATAAACATATTTTTTTCCTATGTTAAATATGTGATAAATTTTGAAGGAAACAAATTCACTCATGGGTATCAAAATTATTAAATCGTATTTGTTAATTTCAAAAAATAAAAAACCCTTGCAAATTGTAACCTTTGTAAAAATAAAACATTGACCACATAAATAAAAAATATAAATAAGTTTAAATAAATAGTTTCTATTTAATCTAATGAAACCCATAATCTAGAATATTAAATCTATAAAGGCATAATGACAACCCTTGATAATATTTCATTGAATAATAATACATTTACCCATTAGAGTTCACAAACCTTCCCAACCTTATGACATCAATATATTTATATAAAAACCAATGGAAAGAATGGGATAATTATCATGGATAATTGTATCAATAAACTATTTTCACTCATGTCTAATATTTTAAGGAATAACTCAGTCCCATTTAATTCATTTTGTGTAAATTAAATATTTTTCTCCAATATTTTTGTATAAAATACTAAAACATTACCGAATACATTAAAAAGTTACATATGGATCATCATGAATCATTAGGTTTCTCAATGTAAATCATAATCATTTATAATTCTCAAATAACTTACCATGAATTAAATATTTACAATATTTCAAATCATTACCAAAAAACCCTTCGAAATATAATTTTCTCTCATAGGTCAAGCACATTACATTTTCACATTTAAAATAAGTAGAAATATTATTTTATTTTAAAATAACTAAATAATGAAAAATTCATTTATGGTTTATTATATTAACCTATTTAAAAAACCAATTAAACATCTAATGGAATGTATATTTTGTAAAACTACTTTGATTCTAGGAAACAGAAGTAATATAGTAAACATTACAAAAAAAATTCACTTTTTTAATGAATGTAAAAATAATATTTATAGAAAATGTAAAGGGTAATAGTTTTAAAATATTTTGAAATAATGTTAATAATAAAGGATTTAAAAATTTATTTAAAAATATTTAAAGTATAAAAACAAAATTATTTTATCATTTTGATGACCATTGTTATTGATGTGATAGATTTTGAAAAGAGAACCTTAAAATAAGTTTTTAATGAAAACCCTTTACCTTAATCTAGTAATCTTTTTGTAATATATAACTGATAAATAATAAAATTAAATTAGTTATCTAAATTCATATATAATTCTTTCATGTTTATTAAATTATCAATATTCCATTTATTTCATTTTATACCATGTATAATTTAGTTAATAAAAATATTAGTTTGACATTGGATGTTTTGGGGTCATTTGGATTATAAATTAAAAATCTAATAAGTTTTTTGACCATAGTTATAGGTGTTAGGATTTTTTAAACTTATTAATTTCAGAAATAATATAATTATATATTTAATGGCCTTTTAAAACTGTCATTGAATGCAATTCATCAAAAATGAAATTCATTATTTCATGGATGTGATGGTATGCAACTACATGTGTGCGACATTTACATTTGTCTAAAAGCTAGAAAAGAAAAAAATATTTAGAAGTTTCACATTAAATAATAACATTTATGTTATGTGTATCATATTAATTCAATAATTTTACTCTCTTGACCATCCATACGATGTAGTAATAAAAAATGAACAACATTGTTTTGTAGAGGTGGTATTTAACATGTATACATAAGAATTATTATCATATTCTAATGAATAAAGGTAAGAAAGGGCATGCAATATATATTATTTTAATATTCATAGTTTTTTCAAAAATATAATATATATTAATTTATCCTTTTTTTAATGAACTATATATGGTGACGATAATAATTGAAGACATCACTTGATGAAGGTGGTAGTCTACATTTAAGATGTAATGGACCGGGTTGTTGGAGGTCCATTACATAGTAAAAATATGATGTTTGAGGTATTCTGCGTGTTCTGGGAGGCCATCCCATCTTCTTAGTGAAGTTTGAACCATGGTAGGCTCACCGGTAGCTCGGTCTACCAGTAGCCGCATCCTACCAGTAACTCGGCCTACTGGTAGCTCAGCTGCCGGTAGCATGGTCTACTGGTAGTTTCAGCCTACCGGTAGCTCGGCTACTGGTCGATGTCAGCCATCAGTAGCTCTCGAGTACCGGTTGCTGCCACCTACATATAGCTCAGCTATCTATAGCTATCAGCCACTAGTAGCTCTTGACTACCGCTGGCTGCACCCTACAGATAGCTCAACTACCAGTGGATATCAGCCACCGGTAGCTCTTGGATACTAGTGGATCTATCCTACCCCCATGGGTATTCCAGTAGCGCCTCCTTTTGGGAAAATTGAGTTTTAAACCCTATTTTGACCCCTTTACGCCTGTTTTAAAATCCCGTTAACGCCAATTAATGGTGTTTGATTAAGGTACCCTGGTGTGCATCAGTTTATACCGCCCCTAAAGGTGAGGACCATTTAATGATGTGTGGGGCCGCGTGTTCAACCCACAGCCCCAGCTCCTTACGCGGTTTTGTGTCCTTATCTCTGTATCTGAACCATTTCTGGCCCTTATAACCAAAGGGTTCTACCTAGGGTTCTTTTTCTTGGCCACCCTGCGATCGATTCGTCTGCTCATCCTTGAGTTCTATAGGTCACACCCCTGCAATTTCCTCACGTGTGCTGAGATGCTTCGATCATTGATCAATCAGGTAGGGTTTCAGCTTAGACCCTCATTTCTGTGTATCTTGCGGGGTGGGTAAACTACTGCTTCTGTGGATTTGGATGAACCAAACATAACAGAGATAATAAATGGATTCTAAAGTATGAAGGGGAGGGGTGTGGCCGATGATGCTACTTTGTTTTTCTCTTCTTTCATTATTGATGATTTCTAAATTGTGTGGGCTTATGCCTACTGAAAATCATGGGCATTGGTGGTCTTTCTCTGTGCACTAACGAACCCTTACCTCTGGTGATGTTTAAATGGATTGTATTTTGTTTGTTAACCCTTGCTATGTAGATGAATTTTGTTAATTAGATATATCCGAATAAATAAATTGAAAGCAATAGGATCAATCCATCCTGTGATAACCCCGGTTAAAGAACACCAAAGTTGAATTCAGAGAGTGTGTTAAATATTTTAAATGTGAAATTACCGACATGGGCCTGCATTGTGTTGGGGTGGTGGATGGGTTGTTTTTCCTTCACGGGCCGATTGCTGGGTGATGTGGGTGGGGATGAGATCCCCTGTTGTTATGGTATCACTGGTTGTGAATTTGAGGCCGCATGGTTACCTTGATTATATCACGAATTTGGGTTGGATCCTCTATTGTTGAGAATCCATTGGCTCATAGATCCTGGGGACATGGGGTTGTATCGTGGGGTTTCCATTGGTTCCAGTACATCAAGGGATCTCACTTATCCCTCTGATGTTTTGACTTTACAAGAGAACATGGTGTGAATGCTTAAATTACCGTTGGGTGACATATTTCATTGGCATGTTCTTATGTTGTTAGTTTCCCAATAGTTCCGAAACATATCTAAACATTATTAATGAACATAAAAACAAGTATGGGACAAATGGGGATTTGGTTTGATGTTAGTTAGTTACATGGCATGGGTGATGTTTTCTTCTCCTATGAATAAATAGTAAGGATAGTGTTTTTAGTCTGGCTGAAGAAAAAACGATATTGGGTGAGTTCTTGTTACCTATACATATACTTGTAGTTTAGTGCTTCTTATTTTCGCCCCACCCAATTTGAGAACTTAGTGACGAACACTACCATTTCATTGGGGAGGGTGTTATTTCCAACACTACTACTAGTGGCTATTTATTAGCTCCTTTCTTCTCCCATTCCTGGATAGCCCAAGTATCTTCGGGCAGGCTGTGATGGAATGAGGTCCATTATTAGCCCACGAATCTTCGGGTAGGGTTGTGTGGTGGTTGGATGAGGTGTGTGTGGGAAGGTTGTTTCCCAAGTATCTTCGGGATGAGGCCTACTTGTCTTCGGGCGTGGTAGTGGTTGTTCTGGACTAGGTGTTTGCAGGCATGGTTACGTGTGACGGTTGTGGTCCAATTGTCTACGGGAAGGTTAGTGGTAGTGGCCCAGGTTTTTTTGGGTGGGATGTGTGGTTGAGGCCCAAATGTGTGACGGTGGGGTATGAAAGTGGGACTGCGGTGAGGATGGAGGGAATTTTCAGATGCTTAGGATGTCTTTAATAACCAGTGGGTATGTGGCGCGGGGTACCCAAACAACGATGTTTTGTTACTATACATTACATGACGTGCGTTATTTGGGGAGTGTTCCTTGGAGAGGCTTGGTTGGTTTGTTTCCTTGCTAGGTGCTTGTTTTTCTCTTCTTCCACGGGGCATTAGCATTGCCTCGCCACGTATACATTAGAGTCTTTGGTTTTCCTACTAGGTATACTTGTATGCCCACCATACGTATATAAAACTACTTTTAGGTTTCCAGGAGGACTTCTGGGATCGTGATGGACCGTACTAGCTCAAAACTTTTGACGGATCATCGCAGTTGCTATTGTTCTTTCTTTTGGTATTTTCTCTTTGTAGTCTACTTATACATTGTGGTTTTTACTTTTGTTACATGCATTTGGAATGGTTCTTGTCTTTAATTTTACTTTCTGTTTGGTGGTGTGGGATTTACTATCTTGTCTCCCAATCCTATTAAAAGAAAAAGGGTAATGCCTTCCATTTAGTGTGTAATTATATACCCTTGGTGCTGGTCGCCACTCCGGGACCTATTGAAGGTGGGTCTCTGGTGGCATTATCTCTCCTTCAACTTAAATAATGAAGGGTCTAGCAATCTGCTGTCCTATCCCTCCTTTTGGTGATGGCGGGTCGTGATAGAATGGTATCAGAGGTAGTTTGAGCGATAGGATGGAATTTGGAGTTAGGAATAATGAGGATTGTATGGGATGGTAGGGAAACGATGTTGGGTGACCATGGTGTGTGAATTAGGCTAGGTAATACCGGCTAGGACAAGGGATTTTAGTGCCCCCGTGATCCGATGCAATGAATCTGGACCTACCGAACGACTGAGTGAGGCAACACTGATTGCTGGGTAGAGACCCTAGGTAAGGTACATGCATCATAATGACTTGTGTTCTTGTGTTTCTGGGTTGTCTTGGGAATTAAGAATAAATAAAAAGTTTAAGAAGTTTTAAGAACAACATTCTGCACTACTTGGGCTTAGGCATTCTTTGTTTACGTTGCAGCTTTGGAACCCAAAAGACGGCCACGAGTTGTACGGGCGATCGAGGCCCAGGAGGTTGCCTTGGCTGATCGACAGACAGCTAACTGAGAGGAGGAAGATGATTAGTGGCAGAGGACGCTTCGAGCCTTCCAGAAACAGACCCTCGAGAAGTACAAGGGAAACACCTGTTACATGAAGACGAGGGGTTGGTTAGAGGAACTGGTGATAGAATTTGGCTTGATCTGGGCTCTGACCGAGTACTAGGTTCCTCTGGCCGTCAGCCAGATGCGGGGAGCAGCGTGTTAGTAGTGGACGCTCTACCTGGGGGAGAGGAGAGAGGCTGAGGTGGCATGGGATGATTTTGAAAAGGAGTTCCAGGCGGAATTCCTCTTATCCACGATGAAGGAAGATAGGAGGCAGGAGCTACTATCCCTCCAGCAGGGTAGTATGTCGGTAAGGGAAATGGGGATCAAGTTCAAGGACCTCCGCTGCTTCTCCCAAGACCACATTCCAGATGATGAGTCTCCGATGAGATGTTTAGAGGAGGCTTTTCGACCCTCCCTCCAGTACGCTGTTATGCCCTTCACCATGCCGACATACTTGGAGGTCCAGAATAAGGCCGAGGTGGTGGAGAGGATGCATGCTCAAGGAGGTGTATCATGAGTGGGGATCCAGCTGGGATCATCGACGGGGAAGGCTATCAGCACCAGACCACCAGCATCAGGACCCTCTCAGTTCTGACCAGTATGGAGTAGGCAACAGTAGTTCCAGTTTCGGTCCCCTGGTCCTCACCCTTTCCTTCTGGGCCTAGGACTGAGGTACTTCGTCTGTGGGGGCCATAGACATATCCAGAATCAGTGCCCAGACCGAATATTGTACGACAGTGGCAAACAGGCCCAACACCTGCCTCAGCAGCAGCATCCAGCTAGGCCCTTTTAGCAGCAGTTGTTGGGGCAGTGAGCCCCCACTCCTCCGAGGGTAGACATTGTGGGGGGAGCCCGACCTCATGGCGCTTCTCATGGACCTCAACCAGGGTGTGGTCGGGGAGGTGCCCGACAGCCGAGGGGCAGAAGATCTGGGCTTGGACAGTTTCATGCCGTAGAGGCCGCAGTTCCAGTGGGACGGGAGGTAGTTCGAGGTACGAACAATTTCTTTCATTACCCCTGCTTATGCCTTGTTCGATACCGGAGCTTCACAATCCTTTTTTGCACCCAGTCTAGCATGTTCGTTGGGTCTAGATGCCTAGAGGATTCCAGTGGCCTTGCTTCTGAGCACACTAGTTGGAGGTCAGACCGACTTGGTATACATTTTCCGAGGATGAATACTGATGATAGGGCCACACCAGTTGGTCAAGAATCTACTGCTGCTATATATACAGCCATACGATTTCATCCTCGGCATCGACTGGCTGTTCTCTATGTGTTCCATCATCGACTGCTTTCATGGAAGGGTTGTGTTCTCAGACTTGGGTGGCTGGCGCATTTCTTTCACCGGTGAGCAGGGAAGTCAGGAGGACAGAAGGCGAGAGGAAACCTTCTTCTCCTTGTTATCCGAGCTGTCAGTAGAGCCAGTATATGCTGAGATGGTGGAGGTTACAGGAATTGTCAGAGAGTTTATGGATGTCTTTCCTATGGAGGTAACGACTCTACACACTCAACGTTATATCGAGTTTTGGGATAGACCTACAGCCCGGTGCTCATCTAATTTCGATGGCTCCTAACAGGATGGCACCTTTAGAGCTACAGGAGTTGCAGATTCAGATAGACTATCTGATGTAGGGGGGTTATCTTCAACCAAGTGCGTCACCGTGTGGTGCTCCAGTCTTGTTTGCAAAGAAGTCAGATGGTGGTCTCATGTTGTGTATAGAGTACAGGAGGCTAAATCAAGTAACAATCAAAAATAACTACCCTCTTCAAAGGATTGACGATCTCTTTCACCAACTGAAAGTGGAAGGATGGTTATCGAAGATCGACCTATGATCAGGATATCACCAGTTGAGGGTGAATGAGGGTGAAATCTCGAAGATGGCCTTCAGGTGCAGATATGGGCACATCGAGTTTGTAGTCATGTCTTTCGGCGCTACGAACACCCCGGCTATGTTCATTGGTCTGATGAACTCCGTCTTCATGGAGTACCTTGATCAGTTTATAGTTGTGTTCATAGAAGACATCCTGATCTATTCAAGGTCAGAGGAGGACCACACGGAACCCCTGAGGATGGTTTTGGAGGTCCTCCGACAGCACCAACTCTATGGGAAGTTGACAAAATGCATGTTCGGGATGCAAGAAGTGCACTTCCTTGGGAACGTAGTATTCGATCAGGGGGTAGAGGTGGACCCATAAAAGGTTGATATGGTTGTTTCTTGGGCAGAACCCAAGAATGTGGTAGAGGATCGTTGTTTCCTCGGGCTGGCAGGTTACTATCGGAGGTTCGTACCCATCTTCTCCCGAGTTTCATCCACTTTGACAACCTTGACCAAGAAGGACCAGGTTTTCGTGTGGAGTGAGCAGTGCGAGGCAGCCTTCAGCAATCTGAAGGAGAAGTTGGTTAGTGACCCAGTGCTGAGACTACCAGAAGAAGGGGTGGCATATGAGGTGTTCTGTGATGCTTCAGGGAATGTCCTCGGATGTGTGTTGATGGAGTGACAAGGGGTGATCTCTTATAGGTATAGGCAGCAACGCCATCATGAGAGTAATTATTCCACCCACAACCTGGAGCATGCAGTGGTCATTTTTGTGCTAAAATTATGGCAGCATTACCTCATAATAGAATGCTTTGTTGTCTTCACAGATCACAAAATATTGAGGTATGTCTTCTCCCAGTGATACCTAAACTTGCGGAATCGAAGGTGGATGAAATTCCCCCAGGATTACGACTTCAGGATTTCCTACACTTCAGGGAAAGGGAATGTAGTGGCCGATTCCTTGAGCAAGAGGTCGCAAAAGGATGCGATCCGAGAGTCGAAAGACTCCTGGAAGGCAATGGAGGAGTTGGCTACCTTGCACCTAGATGTGAGGATGGATAATGGTAGAGGTTACCTGTATCAGATGACAGTGCAGACATCTCTGTTTCTACAAGTGTAGGAGTCTCAGTGGGGAGACCCAGAGTGCGAAGTGATGTGAGACCGAGATGACCAGAGTAATTCTCCTGAAGGGTGGGCGGAAGATGGTCAAAATTGAATGCTCTTCCGGGGGAAGATGATTGTTCCAGAGGCGATGCGTTACAAGGTTCTTAGTGAGTTCGACAACTCACCCCTAGCAGTACACTCATGAGTTTCCAAGATGTACTAGTGTCTGAGGAGACAATTTTGGTGGCCCAGAGTAAAGCGAACATTGGTAGAGATTGTTGCCAAGTGCCTTGTGTGTTAGCAGGTAAAGGCTGAACACTGTGTTCCAGACAGGTTGTTGTAACCTTTAGATGTCCCTGAGTGGATGAGGGAGGACATCTCAATGTATTTCATCACGGTACTACCCAAGGTGCAAGAGGGATGCGACGCCATCTGTGTAGTAGTGGACCGCATGACGAAGTCGGATCACTTTTTGGAAATTAAGGAGTCGAGTAAAGTGGATGCTTTGGCATTATGGTACGTGGATGATGTGGTGCGGTTGCATGGAGTTACGAGGTCTATAGTCTTGGATAGGTATGCAAGGTTTACCTCATGAGTTTGGAGAGGATTGCAACATGCTTTTGGCACCCAACTACGTCTTAGCACTACTTTCCATCCCCAGAGAGATTGATAGATAGAGCGCACCATCCAGACCCTGGAGGATATAATGCAGGCATGTGTTTTGGACTCAGGAGGATTGTGGGTGTGACACTTACCTTTTATAAGGTTCGCCTACAATAATTACTATCAATCCACCATTGGTATGACCCATTTTGAAGCCTTGTACGGGAGTCCATGCTGCTCACCTATCTGTTGGACCGAAGTCGGAGAGGCGGACATCCTTGGCCCGAAGGTGGTGCAGAGCTAGGAGGAAAAGGTTTATCTTATACATGAATGGATGAAGGAGGCCCAGGACCGAAGAATTCGTACGCTGATAGCAGGAGAAGGCCCTTGGAGTTTGAGGCTGGAGACCACGTGTTCTTGATGGTAACCCCTCGGCGTGGAAAACAGAGTTTCAGTAAGGGGAGTAAGCTTTCTCCCAGGTTCAACGGACCCTTCCAAGTGTTTTGGAGTGTTGGCTAAGTGGCTTATCATCTAGCGTTACCACCATGGCTAATGAGGATACATGATGACTTACATGTGTCCCAGCTCCGTCGGTATCTACATAACGATTCACACATCCTCGATTGGGGAGAGATAGGCATCGAGGAAAATGTGAACTTTGTGGAAAGACCAATGATGATTGAGGATTATGAGGAGAAGTTGCTTTATGGTCGAACCATTCCCATGGTTCATGTGTTATGGATACATGGTGGCCTTGAGGAGCATACGTGGGAGAGGGAAGCACAAATGTGTGACCTGTACCCATAGTTTTTTTGAGTTTTTTACTATTCTTTTTATTCTTATTTTGGTGGAGTGTTTTACCCTGTTGGCTATGAAATATGTGGTTTTTTGTCCCTCTGGATATGTGTGGAATTTCCTGGCTATGGAGAGGGGAGGACCCGACCCCAAATCAAGACGCATTAAGGTGGATGCGATAAAACTCGTGCGGGAGAGTCAGTGCCGCCCAAAGCGGATAATATCTTGACGTGGGGAAGGGACTCCCCAACCCACATGGCTGGGCAGTTTTGACATGGTAGGTTGCTTGGTTTTTGAGAGGGAGGTGTTTGTAGTCAATAATGAGGTTCACTCCTGAGGGGTATCTTTCGTGGTGGTTGTTCGGACCCTCTTTTTCCTTGTGGGTTGTTTTGATTCCCGTGGGAGATAATAGTTTGAGAGGTATCTGATGTAATGGACCATGTTGTTGGAGGTCCATTACTTAGTAAAAATCTGATTTTTGAGGTATTCTGGGTGGTCTGGGAGGCCATCCCAAATTCTCAGTGAAGTTTTACCCACGATAGGCCTACTGGTAGCCTTAGCCTACCGGTAGCAATCCAACTGGTAGCTCGGTCTACCAGTCTTCACAACCTACCAGTAGCTCAGCCTACCAGTAGCTCGCCTGGGGGTAGCTCAGTCTACCGGTAGCTGTCATCCACCGATAGCTCTCGACTACCGATGGCTCTAGCCTACCCCCACTGGTTTTCCAGTAGCACCTCCTTTTCAGGAAAATTGAGTTTTAAACCATATTTTGACCCTTTTACGCCTATTTTAAATGATTATTAACGCCAATTAATGTCATATGATTAAGGTACCCAGGTGTGCATCGGTTTAAACCGCCCCTAATGGTGGGGATCATTTAATGATGTGTGAGGTCGTGAGGTCAACCCACATCCCCCGCTCCTTATGTGGTTTCGTGTCCTTATCTACGTATCTCTACCGTCACTAGCCCATGTAACCAAAGGGTTCTCCAGGGGTTTCTTTTTCTCATCCACCCTGTGATCGATTTGTCTGCTCGTCCAGATTTTCCAGAGGTCACACCCCTACAATTTCCTCACACGTGAAGAGAATCTTTAATCGTTGATCAATCAGGTTGGGTTTTACCTTCGACTCTCCTTTCTGGGTATCTTGTGGGGTGTGTATGCTACTACTTCTATGGATTTGGATGAACTAATCTTAAAAAAGATAATTAACCGATTCTAAAGGATGAAGGGGAGGGGTGTGACCGATGTTTCTGCTCTTTTTTTATCTTCTTTAATGATAGATGATTTCTAAATTGTGCTAGCATAGGCCTAATAAAAATCATGGTCGTTGGTGGTCTTTCTCAATGCACTAACGAACCCTTACCTCTGGTTATGTTTAAATAGATTTTATTTTGGTTGTGAACCCTTGCTGTGTAATGGAAATTGGTTAATTATGTACATCTGGCTAAATAAATTGAAAGCACCAGGATCAATCATTTCTGTGATAACCCCGATTAAGGCACAATGATGTTGAAATCATGGAGTGTGTTAAGTATTTTAAATCTGAAAATACCGAAATGGGCCTTCTTTGTGTTGTGGTGGTGGTTGGGTTATTTTTCCTTCATGGGAAAATTGCTGGGTGATGTGGGTGGGGATGGGATCCCCTGTTGTTATGGTATCGCTGGTTGTGAATTTGAGGCCGCGTGGTTACCTGGATTATATCACGAATTGGGGTGGGATCCTCTGTTGTTTAGAAACCCTTGTCTCCTGGATCCTGGGGACATTATGTTTTATCGTGGGGTTTCCTTTGGTTCCAGTACTTCGAGGGATCTCACTTATGCCTCTATTGTTGTGACTTTACAAGTGAACCGGGTGTGAATGATTAAATTGCTATTGCGTGTTATCTTTCCTTGGCTTGTGCTTATGACATTAGTTTCCCAATAGTGTAGAAACATATATAAAAATTACTAATGAACATGAAAGCAAGGATGGTACAAATGGGGATTTGGTTTGATGTGAGTTAGTGACTTGGCATGGGTGTTGTTCTCTTCTCTTCAGAACGAATAGTAAGGATAGTGTTCTTTAGTATGGATGATGAAAAACCTAGACTGGTTGATTTTTTGTTATGTATAGATATATTTTTAGTTTTTTGTTTCTTATTCTCACCCCACCCTAGTAGAGAACTTAGTGCCGCACACCCCCTTTTCATGGGGGATGTTGTTTTTTCCATCACTACTATCAGTGGATGGTTATTAGATCATTTTTTCTCCCTTTCCCAGATAGCCCAAGTATCATCAGGTAGGCTGTGATGGCCTGAGGTCCATTATTATCCCAAGAATCTTCGTGCAGGGTAGTGTGGAGGTGGGCCCAGGTGTGTGCGGTCATGTAGTTTCCCAAGTATCTTTTGGATGAGGCCCATGTTTCTTCGGGCGTGGCAGTGGTTGTTCTAGCCTAGGTGTTTTCAGGCATGGTTACGTGTGACAGTTGTGGCCCAGGTGTCTGTGGGCAGGATAGTGGTTGTGGCCCAGGTGTTTGCGGGCGGGATGTGTGGTTGAGATATAGGTGTGTGAGGGAGGTATATGGAAGTGGGGCGGCATTGAGAATGGTGGGAATGGTTCGATGCATAAGATGTATTCAATAATCAGTGGGAAAGTGGCGTGGGGTTCCCAAATATCGATGTGTTATTACTATACTTTACTTGACTTGCGTTATTTGGGGAGTGTGCCTTGCTGAGGCTTGGGTGGTTAGTTTCCTTACTAGGTGCTTGGTTTTCTCTTTTTCCATAGGGCATTAGTATGCCTCCCCACATGTGTGTGAGAGTATTTGGTTCTCCCTGTTAAGTATACTTGCATGCCCACCCTAGCTATATAAAACTTATTTTAGATTTCTAGGAGGACTTCGGGGATCATGTTGGACCGTACTAGCTCGGACCTTGTGACAGATCATCGCAGTTTCTGTTGTTCTTTCTTTTGGTATTTTCTCTTTGTAGTGTCCTTATACATTGTGGTTTTTACTTTTGTAACATGCATTGGGAATGGTTCTTGGATTTACCTTAACATTCAGTTTGGTTTTGTGGGATTTACTATCTTATCTCCTGATCGTATTAAATGAAAAAGTGTAATGCCTTCCATTTAGATTGTAATTCTATACCCTTGGCGTTGTTCACAACTCCAGGACCTATTGAAGGTGGTACTCAGGAGTCATTATCTCTCCTTCAACTTAAAGATGGAAGGGCCTGGAAATCTGCTGACCATTCTATCTTTTTGGTGAAGGCGGGTAGTGACATATGAGAATGAAATGTTTTAATTTCATATTTTGTGCGTAAGGAGATTGAGAAGGCTTACACAATAAATATAATAAAATTTATGTATATTTTCTATATTAATGATATGATATAAAAATGGATATAATACTTTTGAAGGAGTTAGAAGAATAAATAAATATTTAAACACTCATTTAGGTGTTGAACTTAGTATTTGAAAAACCTCCTTTGACTTATTCCTTAATCCATTATTGCACGGCCTTTTGGTGATACTAGTATATATAGAACATAAGAAAATATAGTAATGGGTTTAGGATGGTCTGGTCTGAGCTATAATACTCAATGTATGTGAGTATGTAAGGATAGGTTCTACCATTTTGAAAGCTAGGGAACTGCCATTATTGTAAATAATCAATGTTTTAAAATAGTAAATATTATTTCTCACGGAAATGTGGTAAAATAAAACAAAATCTCAATTATATTTTTAAAAGGGTCAATATAATCTCATCTAGTAACATTTTATACGAATCCTTCTAACTTTATCACAATTTTTCCCTAATTAACATGGTTTTACCTTCATAGTAATGAGAACAATTTACCGTGTTTAGTATGAAATTAACCTCCTTACTAAATTTGAACCTCATAGTTCCAAAATTTTTACCCATTTATAAATATATAATTTATATAATTGGAAGAAAAAAATTTCAACATATGTTTTCACAAGGAAATTAAAAATGATTTTAAGATAAATATATTTTATGCATAAAAATGATTGTATACATAATTAATGTATAAATTTGAATCTTAAGAAATTAATTAGAATATTTTTAACTAATGTATACATATTTAACAAAAACAAAATAATCCAAAATGAAATGTTAATTTACAATTACTTAAAAAATAAATCATCCTTTTTAGAAAAACTAGTACTATATACTATTCAATATTAATATAATATTTTTTAAAAAATAGAAAATATCCCCTAAACAATTCCATATGAGAAATCAAAAATTGATTTTGTTTTTATAAAATTAAATTTTGAAAATAAATAAAATATAGATTTTTAAAAAATCATTTAATTTATAGAAGAACAATGTAGTTAAAAAAATATTCCATTTTTCATTTGAAGTATCTATAGTATTATTTATAAAATTATGAAGAATATGAAACCATAAAATGAATGATTGTAAATCATAAGAATTATTTATTTCTAGGTTTACCTAGGTTATAACTTTATTCTCTTGGTAAGAATTTATGTCCACAAAATTTTATTCGTTTATTATGTAATTGAGTTTATTTTTCCCTCATATAGTTATCAATTAACATGTTACTCCCAAAATTATATGATTCTTATATAATATTTTTACATTGTGATTAACCATATTATGTAATATCTACTGTATATAATCTAAAATCATAACCTTTTGTTCCTCCAATGAATTATTCTCTTCTAACAATACCACCAGAGGGCTCAAAACACGAGAGGAAATAGGTATCTGTTTCCATAATAATGGAACATGACGCCCATTGTGTACATGGGATAAACATGGAGGACTAATTAAATGGTAAGAAACTAATCACACCATTTCTATAATTTCTCATATTCTAATAAAACAAACACATAGTATTCTATTTTGAGAAAAACACATAACACCTTTCTATTGAGATATTTTATGAAAGACATGATCACCTACCTCAAATGAAAGATATTTAAAATGGTTATATTATTATATATTGTTATTTTGTTGGAAAATATTTGTTTGTTGACAAAACATTCTTAGGTGTCAACCATTTATTTTATAATTTATGGTCTTAACAACATCCTTCCAATAAATTTTTCCCAATATACTAGTGTTCAAGACCACATTCTATATAAGTCCTCAAAGGGTTCCACATATATACTTGAATCAAAAATATTATTATATTAATATTAAACTAATTAATGATTTTCATAACAGCCTCCAAGTTAATAATAAGACAAATAATGTTGATTAAATTACAAATTCTGAGTCATTCTCTCAATCAATGAATCATTTATTATCAGATGGTTGTGGTAAGATTTAATTATGCAAATAATGACTTCTGAATTCCATTAATGTAAAATTGATGTAAATCTAGAATCATGGTAACATGAAATAGGGATAGGGAACTCATGTTACTCAAAAAACTTGATAAGTTAGAGTCTTTCATGTTTATCCAATTAATAGTATCTCGAATGGGAATTAAATTCTTATATTCAATTGGTCGACACATAAAAACAAAAATTTCATTATTTACTCAAGATGTATTTTTAATTATAGGATTAAATGAATTGATATGTTCTCCTATTTCAATTCAAGAACATGAAAAGGTTGAATCATTATTTTTTTTAATATTTTGTTCATATTTAAACTTTTTACATGTCAAACATTTCTGTGGTAAAATCTACGATATCATACTTCATTCCATGACACCAATAATACCCTTAAATGTCTTTATATATTTTAATACTATCATGGTGGAAAATAAAAAAAGATATCTAATGTTTATAGAATAATTATTTCTTTAATTGGGAATCATATGGTACACACAACCTCTTTCTAAATATCATAACACCTTATTTTTCAATGTGATATTCTAGTAACTAACCTTTATTTATTAACTCTACATTTTCATAAAAATCATGATATTCCTTTTGACAAAACATAATTATATCTAAAAAGATGACTTCATCAACACCCAAACTAAAATAGATCATTTTACTTCTTGAAATATTTCCAAGATAAATTTCATTAAATCATTAACCAAACATTAATATTAGATAGGTAACATGGTTAATAATGTATTATATTCCTAAATCAAGGAATAATATAAAATATATTATTTACATGGATAATAAAAAATTGGGAAATCACAATCCATTATTAGTTCTAACCACTTCCATCCTCATTTTCAATAGTTTTTGAGTAAATATAATCTTTTTACAATTATGGTCAATAATTATTTATCATGTTACCCCGTAATGATGATGCCTACAAATTGTTAAATTAAAACCCACCACTAATCAATCAAGATCATTCAGAGGGTAACATGTTCGTGGTTTTTCAACTTTAATGATGAATATGAAATTAACCAGACACATTTCATTTAGACAGAACCTATTATTTTCATAAAAATAATTGTTATAGATAAGAATATAATTATTTCTATATAGAAGGCCTAGTTCTATAGAATTAAATACTATTATATTCAATTCATTGAAATCAGTCATGACATTCCTTTATTCATAATAATTTAAATCAATTACTAGTTATTGTAGTCAGTGTGATAGATAACTTAGAAAAGTTTTCATTCACCATTTGGTAGTATCTTGTGTATATATGAAAACATCTAATCACATAGAAATTTTTAGTTCTTTGGCACTCATTCACCACATTAGTTTTATCATGACAAATATTTATTCTCCATAATGAAACATTATTCCCATGTAATGAAATATATTTTTATAAATATTCAGAGTTTCTAAATATTCTATAAAACATATTTTTTCAAAAAGTATCTAGAACAATAATTTTCTGTTCCTCATGCTCTACATATCATATGGAATAAACTAGAATTTAGTAAATGATAACCACTTAAAACATTTACTAATTCTCATGAATAACACTACTTATATGATCCATAAATATAATTTGTGAATTTTACAAGATGAACTAAAAAACTAAAAACTCATAATGGCCATGCCTATTATGAAAAACTATCCTTTTAATGTATTAATCCAAATCATTTTGCTCGTAATACCTAGACTGGATATATTTTTTGGAAAAATATTAAGAATTATGGATATATTTAAACAGGCTATCAATTGGAATCATATTCTTGAAAATAATGTTATTGATTACTCTATAATTAATTCATATAATTTTAGAACCATCCTTATTTAAAAAAAGGATAACCAAAGTGCGATGATCCTAGATGAATGAAACCCATATAAATAATAAATTCTAACCACATTCCCAATCCAAAAACATCTACTATACCCATTTGATATGTGGGGTTTAATATTGGATTGTCAAAAGGCACTAAGTTGAGAGTAAATTTATCCCCTCGATCGAGATTAATAACCAAAAAATATTCAATAAAAATCCATATATTCATTTATTATTATAAAATCATTAATTTAAATATTTCCTTATTTTAAATTATATATAAAAGATATATTTTACTCTCATTGTTTACAGTTTTAAAAATTATTTATATTTTATCAAAGTTATTAATTCATTCTTATATATAAACTACAACTCATTCAAAAATATTTATTCTCTAGATATGCATATACCTGATCATGATAAATGAAATTAATATCCATTCCCAAAATATCATTAGACCCTACAATAAAAAAAACAAATAGGATTCTATGAAAAATCATTCCAATAATGATGAAATGAATATTCTCATGAAATATTGTTTTTTAATACTTCTCCCAATGAGTTTTATGAACATTTATAGATTCATTTCATGATTTGGTACACGATTCTACTTGAAAATTTATAAAAAATAAAATATTTTTTTGGATCCCAAAATAAAATAATCTATTGGCATAACATGAATGAACATGTAGTATATATGTCACTACATTCTTGAGGGTCCAATATATACTATATAAGTAGAAAAATATTTTTCTAGTCATTTTAATCTATATATTTTTTATTTCCCACATGTTTAACAAATATCATGCATTTTTTAGAGTAAATACGTAACTAATTTTCAATTAAAATCTATCATCATGAATCTTGTTATTTATCTTACCATTACTAATTTGATCAGAACTCTTTTCTTCCGAATCTCAATCGAAATAACAAATGTTACCAAATCAAAAAACCATCATATATCTTACCAAACATTATTTAAAATGTATTTTTCCACTTTTTTATCATATGTGTGGATTACTGGTAAATTACTTAGTTGAATTATTCTCCATTTTTTCTACATAAACTATTTATTACCCCTTGTTTCCATGATATATTTAGTGTAATAATTCAATATCAACATTTTTATCATTTAAAACATTGTATTCATAACCTTTAAATTTTTGAGTGTCCAATTCTCTTCATAAATGGTCTTCTAAACCTACGAAAAATAAATATATTTTGTACTCATGATTTAGAATGAAATTAAATGAATACCTAGATAGTCTAGTAAAAATATTCATATGATTCCACTCATTATTCTTCATTTTCATTTTCTATATGATTTTACAGTCCATTCTATATCAAAAAATTTGGAAAATAATTCTCGAAAATAAATCTTTATAGATTGTCCACTCGAGGGAATTAGACTCATCTATTTACATAGTATTTTTAGTTAATGAATATCATAAATTGGCTTGACCTTCAAGATGATAAATAATATGTTTTACCTTTTTATGCACTATAAATCAAAATAATTCAACAATATTTTTAAATTCACCAACAAATTCTTCATCTTTTACCATGTTTTAAGATCCACTAAAAGCTAGTGGGTGTTGTTTCCAAAAATTATCTACTATAGACATGTTTCATTACAAATATTGTGGTCACTCTCGTTACTAGGTTCCAAAATCAAAAAACTAAATAAACTATTTATACACAATAACCAAATACTCAATTCCAATCATTATAGGTATGTCATTAAGTTATTATTATCCTCGTGATTCCTTCCTACAGTAGATATCATATTACCTCTATGGAAAACCATTATGAATATACATGGATAAGATAATGGAATTTATAAATATTTAAAATCATTATCATGAAAATATATAAATTATATATAACCTATTTATATTTCCATTTAACATAACTATTACTTCAAAATTTATATATTATTCTACTCTTATGCCAACTATCATTTGCCTAAAATACCCGTAATTACATGATTTATTATAGAGGAAGTTATTGCTTATATTTTTAGGATATTTAATGTATAGATATTATCATATTTATGAATTATACTACACATTAATGTAGATACTTCCACAAATGGTTCATTTTTTCCAAAAAAAAAATAGTTCATTAAATTTATATCCTGGATTCATTTAAAACACTTAAACATCTTTTTTAATGTGTAACTATATTGAAATAATTGAACATGATATAGTTTTTTCATATCCTTACATATAATTAAACACATTTTAAATAGATTATGAGTGAAAAAATTTTAATGAGGGATAAAAAAAACATTATACCCATTTATCAAGTATAAAACTCAAAACCCAGTGAAATTTTTATGTTTTTAACAATAATAATTTAAACATCTAAATAAGAAATATCCACCTAAAATAAATATTAATTTTCCAAAGGAATGTCACTAAAATAAATTTTAAAACCACATAAAACTGTGAAGGTATTATGATATCTAATGAATTTTTTTTTAAAAAGTAGACCGTGCAACATTAAAATATTATGATATTTCATTACCTTATAAAAACAAAATATTTCCATAAAAACCATAGTAATAATAAAATATCTCTCTTGGAGATTCATATTCCAACCCATTTCACAAGTTTTTTACCGATGTAATAATAACTAACTTCTAATTAATTATCTATGATTAACTGACACTGTTATATCCCTTATATTCTCTTTTGAATATGAAATCATTAGCCAATACACTGGAGTGCTATATCATGATCACCATTATTCAAAATATATATCAGTTTCACCCTTCATCATCTTTAAATATCATGTTTAATATCATTCTGGAATAAATTTAAATCATGAAATTTTGCATTATGAATGCTTTTAAAACTCATTTGAACCCCTTAGTAATTCACATATCATTTTATTAGAATAAATAATGAGAAATATAGTTTTATTTTTGAAAATAATAAAATAAAAAATTTAACTTAATAAAGGGAATAATTACCTATTTAAAAATTCTTGTAAACTTCTAGAAAATTCATAATAAGTAATAATGGTGATTTTGGGGGGAAAGGGTTGTATAGTGAACGTTAAAAATATTCTTTTTGAACATTTTTAAATAATATAAAAAAGAGTTTCATTAAAATATTAATGGACATTCCATTTACAAAAATTTAATAATAATTCAAAATGCGATTAAAATGGCCATTAACAATATTTAGTATATAAAATTAATATTTATGAAATATTTTTTAGAACATGGATAAGGAATAGAATTGTTTTGAAATTTACCTAAAGAAAAATTTAAATAAATCCCATTAATTTTTGTCTCATCTTTTATAATTCATTATTTAGAACCTAAATTATAAAATTATATTAGTAATATATATGAATCAAATATTTATTACTATTCATTCTATAATAATTATTTCTTTTATTTCATTTGTTTCTATGTTTTATTTAGTTACTAAGTGGAATATATTAATTTTGGTCATTTTGGTTTCATTCATATTATAACCATAAAAAAAGCTAATGTCTTGAACATGGAAAAGGGTACATCATTCCATAATAATATTAATATAGAAATTATTATATTTATACTCTAAATAAACTTCTAAATACTACCATGTAAGGAGGACACACAAAATGTGTCCCATAATTTAATTTAGGCGGTAGTCCCCACTTATGCATGAGGGGAATTTTAATTTAACAAAAATATTTAAAGGAAATAAAATAAATAAAGTATATGATTATAGAATAATAGTTAGGTTTTTGATTTATAATTAATAATTTCATTCCATCTTTATAACCATCCATGATAGTTGGTAATTAGAAATGAATCACATCAAATTGTAGTGGGAGTAGTCGACATGTACGCACAAAACTGTGTTGTCTTTTTTCCAATGATAGGAAAGTAAAAAGGTAAAAAGGTACGTACTATATCATATTTAAAAAATAATAATCATTAAGTAAATATAATTTATATTAGTTTTATCAATTATTGTATATGTCTGTATATGTTAGTGATGAAACATGAATCACATCCCTTCGGGGAGATTGAACTCCACACATACACAGAAGACAAATTATTATTTCCCATATGATAGAATTGGTTATAAAAATTGTAATACCATAAAAAATATAAAATTAAAATATATAAAAGTTATTTATGTTATTATATAATAATTTTTATGGTAGTTTTAAAGGATGTATAAGAAAAAATAATCATGAAAACACTTAGTTAAGAGTTATACATATTCTTTGGAAAACGACATTTTAATGACACCATGAGACTTATTTGGATTGTATTTTTTGAGACTAGGACCTATAAATTTTTTTTAAGAAATTAATGAAGGTATTGGGGTAGGAATTATCCATGATATAGAAATCCATTTTTTTATTATTTCTATAGAATATATAAACATTTATAAGTGATAAGAGTCCCACTTTTGTAATTATTCAACATTTTAAAATAAGATAAATTAAATGTCATGGTAAATTTTTCATAAATTAATATAATTTATTATATAATGTGATACAGATCAAAATAATCTCAACCAAAAAAAATAGAATGATATTATTTTATGTTATCGCAAAATATTTATTCTAATTAACTAATTTTACCCTTTAAGGCGATGAAAACAATTTACCGTGGTTAATATAAAATTTATAGCATATTAATTTGGAACCAAATGATCCAATAACTGATATATTTTTTTAATTAATTAATATTTATAAGGGGAATAAATAAATTTTACTATAAGTATTTAAAATGCAACAAAATTTGTTTTTAGAAAAATTTGTTATTTTGATTAAAAATGGTTTTCTACCATCATCAAGTGTAATACAGATTCTTAGGAAATTAATTTTATTATTTTTAATAAAATAGTAATTATTTTCCAATAAGGATAATAAAAAATTTAATGGTATTTATTATTAATTTAAAATAAATTACATTTTTTTATAGAAATTGGTATTTATCACTACTCAATCAATAATTAATAAATTAAAAAATATCCCAATAATTTAATATTAGAGAATTTAAATATTACTAATAATAAATTATTTTCATTTTATAGAATTAAAATTTAAAAAAAATTTATTTAAAACATGCGATACATGGAAAAATAATCTAGTTAAATAAAGCCATAACTTTTTCAATTGTAAAATTACATATAATATTAATAAAAATATGATAAATATGATTCCATAAAATTAGTAAAAATAAATGATAAGATATTTATATATATATTTATATCTTGGTTTTCAGAGTAGATACCATTTATGTTTATATTTTTAGGGAATTACTAAAAACCCCATTAAATGAAAAAACTAAAATTTTCCTCATCAAATTGGAACTTTTCCATCAGGTCCATATTTTTCTTATTTGAAAAAAATTTTACATCATATCCCATAACATTCAACCCATATAATACCCTTATATAATTATCATACATATTAACATTTAATCTAACCTATGGAAATAGAAACATAAGAAAGGGAGAGCTCAGATACTTTGTATGGATAAAAATGGGAGATATTAATCAAGGATCATAACTAATCATAAGACATGAATAAACATATGAGAAAATGATAATATCTAACAAATACATACCCAAAAAGTCAATTTCTATAAATCATTAGTCATGGAATAAGTATTTTTCATTATGAAATACATGAGAAATATAATTTCAAAATCATCAATAGTCATTATTGAACTGTGAGATCATTTCATAAGAATGAGACATAATTTTTTGGCATACTGAAATGCATAAGAAATATTATGTTAATGTTTCCCACCATGAAAATATCTACATAATATTATTGGGATAATAACTCACATACCAAATCATATGTCAAGAACACCTACGAAAAAATTAATCACATAATGGGACTTGGAAAACCTCTCATGTACCATATTGGGCTTAGTATCAACACCCACATAACATCTTGGTCTCTGAAAAAAACTAATTCACCCTTGATCTCATGAGCTATAAAACGTATCACTGTGAATTGAAGGGTTATATAATTCTATGTCCACACATCACATAATATAAAATGTGCACCGTCATTCAAAAAAATCATAAAAACATTTATCATTTCATCATATCATAATTATCCTATTGGAAATAAAAATTTATCGTCATTATTTCCTTAAAACATAATTATTAAAACATTACATAAATAACCTTTGAAAAGAAACAATTTCCATAAACACTTATATAATGTATCATCATCATAATCTATCGAGAAAAATAAATCATATGGTATCACAAGATCACAACCCCATTTAACAATAATAATACTATAAATATTTTTTTATAGATGAAAATTCTTATCCATATATTCATTTAAAATATTCTTTGATAATTAAGAGGGAACAATTGATTTCATTTGGTAACACCTTAAAAAATAACACTTCCTAGAATAATGTGTATATTATTTTATTATAAAAATATTTTACTAATTAAAAGGAATTTTTATGAAATATAATGGACATGACAATGGGAAAAATAATTCCATGCTATATATTTAGGAACAATATTCATTTCACACATATGATAAAATTAAAAAGTGATTCGTATGAAATATATTTGAAAATATTTATTTTAACCATTTGTAAATAAACAAATATGTATTATAAAATGTTATTTTATAAAAAAAATAATTATATATAAAAATATATTATAAAATATTATGAAGTACATGGACCTGAAGGAGGAAGATTCTCGACCTAAAAATGAGAAATGAGGATTTACTTTCAAAAAACGATCCTTTTAGTCCTTTTGAGTAAAATAGAGAGAAAAATTGTAATAATTCATGAAAATTAAATATATATAAATAGCGGAAGTTATTATTTTTAAAAAAATTAGAAGTATAATATAATTTATTTGAATGAATATTTGATATAAAAAACCAGAATACAGTAAGACTCTAACACAAACTGTTATGAAATTGGTAAATTTAAAATAAAACCCATTGAATGATAGAGAAAAAAATAGTCATTTAAATCCAAATAATTTATATAGTCTATAATTAAATATATATTCATGTATATTTATGTAAACCCTAAAAAGGGAATTTTAATGTACAACATGAATCATGACTCAAAATTTTGAAATTGTGGGGAAGAATCCCTTCTCTCAAGTATCGAATTGCAGAATACATGTTCAAATATACTATATAATAAATAAATTATTATTATTATATATATATAATTTAAAATTTTATAACAACATATGATTCCCTTATAATCTATAATAGCCCATTTATTAATAATTCATCATTAAAATAAATATTTAATGTTTTAATAGTTTCATTTTTCACATATGTCTATTTTGGTTAGTCATGTACTTGAAAATTGTTTATGGCAACATAATCCATATAATATTGATCATGTTTTATAATATATAATATATATAAATTTTTATACTTTTAAAATGATCCTTGTAATATAGTTATTAAAGAATTAATTATAACACTTCATGGAGGTGGTTGTCTATAGATGAAAGGGAGAGGTTTCCATTCTTCAATTGATGGGGATAAAGGAAGATAAACAAATAAATTTCTTTCTAAAAACATAATTATATCACATATACAATATATTTTAATTTAATATATCCTCATTACCATCCATTTAAGGAATAATTTATAAATTAAACACAATACTTTGGGGAGGAGTTAGTTCATATGTACAACTGGGTGATGTTTTCATTTTAAAATGGATAGAAGGGTAAAAGGTTGATAATATTTTATTTTTAAATAATATTAAATAATTTATAAAAACATTATATTTCAATTAAATTAATATTTATAACCTTCTCTTCTAGTTGGTGATGATAAATAAAATATATCACTTTCATGATATGGTAGTATGTATGCACAAAAGAATGATGTTTTTCTATTAAATTGAATTGAAAAATAAAATTGTTATGATATTATAAAAAATAATTTTATTATATAAATGATAATTTACAAATTATTTTATTATTATTTTATAAGAATTTGAAGATGTTCTGGAAAAAAGTATCTAGAAAAAATCAATAAGAGTTCGTACTTCTACCTCATGTATTACTTATTAGAACCACTCCAAGAGTATTCGATGGGTATATAATGAATAAAATATTATCTAGGTAGTGTATAAGGGTGTTGGGAGAATATTTTAACTTATATTGTCAGATATAAGGGGATCAAGAATTCTGAAAATCTACGATAGTAAGTACTCTTTTATAAGTGAGTTATGTTGCAAAATGGTAAATACATAATCATTTATAATATAATTTTTTTATAAATAAAATCATGTAACTCCAATTTTTAATAGTTTCTAATATAATAATGGTAATATATATATTAAATCAAACAATAAAATTTAATATAATATATTTTTATAATCAAATCCTTAACTTCTAGATTAACCACTTAATAAATCCTTTTTAACCCTTTATATAATGATCAATTATTATTGTGGTTACTACTTGTTATGAAATGAAAAGAAATTTACATAATAAATATATTATAACATGTTAATCGAAAATATTCAATCCATTTCTTAATATTCATTTCAAATATTTTAGATATTAATTTTAATATATGTTTGTAAAATTAAACAGAAACTCATTTTTATAATAAAACACATTTTAGATTAAATGTGATTTTACCCTAAAATAAAGTATAATGAGGATACCCATGGAATTAATAGGATTATTTTATATAAATGGATAATTATTATAATTTTTAATATATCCAAAATAGAAATAAACATTGTGAATAAATGATTAAAATCAGAGTACCATAAAATATTTTTATATGAATATAAAACATTCTTAGATGTTCAAAATGTTAAACATATATTTATATGTTCCAAAGTATTAGTTTTTAAATAGATTATAATTCATATTTAATATATATTTTTCATATAAATCAATCATAAAATTGTAATTAATTCTTATATCATGTTAAGTTTTTACAATTGAAAATATTTGTAAATTTGAAATTTTCAAAATTCCTCAAAAATTAAACTATTGCTAAAAATCACAATAAATCACCATATTCTAATCTTTATTCCCAAGATCAAAAAATAAAATATTTTTTTATTTAATTCAATTTAAAAAAGTTAATTTATCTTTTAAATGATAATACAACACATGCATCATATAAATGTTATTGAAAAATGATTGTTTTAAACAATTATGTTCTATTAACCGTATAAGATTTAATTTTTATCAATAATAATTGTGAAATTATGTTATAGAAACTAATAAAATAATTTTTATTATTAAAAATTATCTCCATATATTTCATAATTCAGTTAATCTCATTTATACACACCTATAAAAACTTTGAAACTGCACTCATTTATCCAGTGTAATAAATTAATTAATTACATTTCTAACATTGATACTGATAAAAAAGTATTAGTTTTTATCATACAATAAACAGATAAAAAAATTAAATACAAATTTACCTACATATGTAATAACCTTTTCAGTTTTGAGTATTAAATAATTAATTCTTAACTCATACAAAATAAATTCATATATTAAAAAGTTTACACATCTACTTAGTATCCATTTTCCCAAAATATTAATTTTTTGAAATGAAATAAATTTTAATTTCCAAAATAATATATTTATGACACTAAAAATGAATTCTTATTTATTATGAAAAATAAAAAAATTATGAAAAACATTTAAAATGTATTATGATCACAAAAATATCAATAAGGCATAGAAAAGTAAGAAATGAGAAATTTCATTGGAAATCATACAAACCCATAAGATGATTCCCTTTTAAAAATTGTTCTTTAAGAATTTAAAATAAATCATATTAATGTTAAAAGAACATTTTTCACAAAGAAAACATTTAAACCCCACAATAATCAAACAAAAACCTTGTAGGAATCATTAGGAATGATATTCATAAATTATGTTCACTCTTGTCATAAATAACTATAATGAAGTAAAAGATTTATGATAATCCCGCCTTGTTGACTACCCCGTTAATCCATTTAAATAAAACTAACATTAATCAATTAATTGGATATATATATTAGACACACCCATTCGAATAAGTTACATCAGGATCCCTTTTTCATAAATGCTATATCATGATAACATATTCATATAAAGTGTATTAGGCTCTCCCATATTCATCTATAATTAATAGGGGCCATATCAAAAGTGAAAAAATTTATTCTATAAGGTGTTCATTATATAACCAATATAAATCACTATTCAACCCATATGAAAAAATCATTCATATATGGAAATAACCTTCCCTAATAAAAACACATTTTCAAAACTAAAATGTCTAGAAAATAGGGAATATGTTTTTTTTATTTGATGAAATAATTGATGATTAAAAAGGAATCAAAATATAAAATATTGGTTATAATGGTTGTGAAATCCGTTGATGTTGTATATGTTAAATTAGAAAATTCCCTTTTCCTTTTTCTCATGAAAGACAAAACATTCCCAACAGAATACATAGAAATATTCCGTTTGAATTAATTTTTAAAATGAAATAAAAAGAGATATAAAATTGAACCAAAAAATAATATATATATATATATATATAATTTTTTCTAGAATATGGACATTGAAAAATATATTGAAAATAAAATATTTAAAATATTTAAAATGAGGTTTGAAATTAACGTGGGGCTTACCTCGAGTCCAACTCATAAAGAACATTATATATCTTTGTAAATAACAAATATATGATAGTTATATAATTTTTTAAGAACATTATTAAAATGTCTAATTCCTTTTATTTTATTTACTACCATGTAAGAGTCAATTACATAATCAAATAAGTTCACATCGGATGTTTTGATAATATTCAGATCATATATCCAAAATATATCTAGTAAGTTGACTATATTAAAAGTGGTAATTATTAATTTTCATATGAATAATCATTAAATAACTTCATTTTCATACACACATTATAATTTTAAAACAATTCTTGAAATATTGTAATGGAAAATGAACTAAGATGCAATAATGGAGATGGTTGGCCATACGTACACATTAGTAATGCTATTATTTTTCAATGATCATGATTGAATGAAATAAAGATTTATTTTTTTTGAGAATAGTAATTATATCATAAATAACATTAAATTTCATTAAATAAAAAAATATATACCATCTCTGTTAATTGGTTATGATAAATGAATCATATTACTTCGTAGAGGTGGTAATCTAAAAGTATGCATAAAATACTTTGTAAAATTTCAGTGAAAGGAAAGGTAATAATAAAGAAGATATCATATTTTTAACAAATGATATTTATTTCATTAAAATAATATAAATGAATTAAATATATCATTATAACGCTACTATAAAATAGGCTATTCTTAATGGGTTAATTGAAATGGGAAAATATATCATTTTAAATAGTCTACAAAAGGTAATTATTTGTGACAAAACATTTTTTCCATTTCAAATACAATTGAATCGAATGCCTATAACCGATTGAAAAAAATTGGCATAGCTAATAGTGATAGATATAGAATTAATTTTCCAATAGTCATCACACAAGAACATTTTGCAATGTACAATAATGATAGTCACCAACACTTTCTATAGAAATCCTTTTTGCAACAAAATTAATTCCATCACAATTAACCAGTAACAAATAATATTAAATTAAATCATATAGCCTCGGAGTTCCTATTCCTCCCATTTCATCTAATTCTCATCAACCCTCCATAATGCACAACCGCTGGTTTCCCCTTCTAAAATACACTATTTTAGTCATATTTTGTAGATCCATGTTTGAATCATCTTGGTATGGATTCCCATGGTATCTAATTTCATTATTTTATTTTCATTTTTTACTTAATTATACATGATTTTGTTTGGTAAAATCGTAGGATAAAATATTTAATTTATTTTGAAGTCTTATTTTGTATTTAAAGTTATTGGAATTTGATTATTCCCTTTTTGTGAGTTCATCTGGTCTGAACAAGTAATTTCAATTTATTTTTATGTATTTTAATCATTATTTAACTTCTATATTTAACAGATTTTTTTGATATTTTATGTTAGTTCACATATATTTATTATTTTTTTTATTATAAAATTTTTATTTATAAGTATTAGTTTGGAACATCTGATATTGTTAGTGTTTAAATAAATCTAGTTAACTATATAATTTTATTTCATAATTATTTTTATATGATGTTACATCAAATATGACAGTACATTAATTGTGGAAAATATTTTAAATGATGTTTAACTGCTATACTATGATTTTTATACATTTTTTAAAATTTATACGAATATTATTTTTTTAAATAATTTAATGTATGTATGTATGTATATATGTATGTGTGAATATACATATTATCATTGAAATATATATATATATATATATATATGATTTTTGAAGATAAATAAATATATATGAATGTGTATATTTTAATGTATGTATATATAGATTTGATATGTATATTTGTTTTTAAAAAAGTATGAGAATATATTTGTTGTATTTATAATAATTAGTAAATTTTGATATATATATATATATATAATATATTGCGAATATACATAAATAAACATTTTTACAAAATGTATAATGTTTTTAATTTATATATATATTTATAAAAATAGTGTTAAATTATTTTAATATATATATATATATATTAACATGTGGATATACATATAAAAACATTTTAAAAAATGTATAAGGTTATTGATAAATACATATATATATGATTGTTTATATATATATGTATATGTATGTGTGTATATATTGATTTGATATGTATATTTGATTTAAAAATAATGTAAAATTTTATTTGATTAAGAAATCATGTAATATATATACAAATTTCTATATACTATATATTAACATCATACTATATATATATATACATTTTTAAAAAAAAGTATGGTTTGTTATGTGTGTGTGTGTGTGTTTATATATATTTGATATATATATTTTTTTAGAAAGTGAAAGAATAAATTTGATGTAATTTTATATATTATGAAATCATGATTTATATCGTAATTATTAAATATATAATATTTATTAAAATAATTAGTTGTAATCATTAAATAATTTATAATAATTTATAATTAAATATTTAATACTATTAATAAATAGTAAATATTAACATTATTTACAAAATATTATTAATAATTTCAATATTTGATGAAATTATGATAATTTGTAATAAGTTTTAAAAGAAAAAATATGAAATAATAGTAACTGTTGTGAATTATTAATATTTAATATAAATTCATTTATAAAATATATATAACTAGCATTACTTAATAGATAATTTTAAAAAATAATAAAAATTAAAAAAAAATTATTTGTAAAAAAATTATACATTTTTCTTAATAGGTAAAGAATATAAAAAATAATAATAACTATTAGAAATTGAAAATAATTCATTATAATGTTGTATTATATAAAATAATATGTATTAATAATATGTATAAATTTTGAAATAAATAAATAAATAAATATATTATATTAACAAAATATTAAAACGGTTACCCTATGGTGTGATGTTACCAAAACATCCATAGCGAAAAAATGTTATGTCATGCTTAAGGTACATCCAACATCCCCGACCTAATAGTGGTTTCATCTTTTTGATATAATACACCAATATATGGATGCATTAATTTTACAATATAAAATTATAATAATATTATTCAATGAACTACCATCGTTTGTGATGTTACAAAAATATCAATTCCCACAAATGTTATGTCATATCTCGGGTAAACCCTGCATCTCTAACCAAAACGTGGTCCCAAAATTTTCAAATTGTAAACAATTTGGATAATAGTAAATTTTTTTATAAAAAAAATATAATAAATATATTAAATGAATTACCCCCATGTGTAATGTTACCAAACACCCAAACCACACAAATCTTATGTCGCGCTTTGGGAAATGCACATATCCCAAATCTAAAAGTGGAATTAGATTTCATATATGAGGCACTATTCAGGAGATATTCAATTATTTTCATAAAATATATAGTATGTAACATAATATATTTAATATTCTTAATCTATCTGCGTCGATCCTCTACAAGCCACAGAATCTAGTGGAAACCCAGCTCCCTGTTACAATCATATTACATGTAATATACAAGGGTGTAAAAATATAATAATAATTTGAAATTAATCACAATGATTAGTATTAATTATTATTAATTTTTTTAGATAAATATATAATTGAGAAGTAGACACCACATTCTATTACACAATCTTTTATGGATAAAATGTTGAAAAATCCCAATGGATCATGTATAAATCCTATCAACATTGAGGTTATTGAAACATTTATTTCATTTCATTCATCAAATTTATAATTTTTTTCCGAATTAACAATCCAATTCCCAATTAATTAATTTTATTTAATAATATTTCAATCATTTGAAAATTTTTCACCTAATCTAATACATTTTGGTTTTCAAATAGATTATATTTACTAGTATCATCATTGTCAATATATTTCTATAGGAAATAATTTTCCTTGATTCTATATAAATCATTTTAGAATTTATTACGTGAGGTAGCATGCCTAACTATTTATGAAACAAAAACACTGAATGATATTCCAATTCGTTAATAAATACATTCGGACTTCTAAAAAATTATTTAAATAATCAATGGTTGCCCGATGATTGGCGTAACAAATGAGAAAACACGAATCTATAATTTAATTTATGGATATTAATTATGATTTAGGAATTTAAGACATGTTGTAATTCCCTTAACTGAGTAACTCAGATTCGGTGAAGTATTTTAATACATTCACATGATTACAAGGAATCAATTCCCAAAATACTGATCAGTTTAGTAGTCATACAAAATAGATTACTTACATGAACATTACATTACACATTTGAAAATGAAACACAACATCAATGATCCTTTGAGAATTCCATTAATCCCCTAGCATAACCATTATTATCAATCATTACACACTTCATGGAATCGAGGGAAAATAAACCATAGAAATTGGTGAGCTCAAATTCTTAATAAGGATAACAATATAACAGAAATTTTCATAAATGAACACAAAAATATAAGGCAATGTATATGACTAAAAAAGCTTTTATAACTTAAACATTAGAATAATATAGAAAAGAGATAATCAAATAAATCGATTTACTTATTCACATGTATATTCTACTAGTCGAATAATCACATGCAATATCAATGGCCACTTTCATAATGTTAGAATTCATAATTATAGAACTCATATCCACATAGTCAAGGCCTTGTGCCAAGACTAAAAAAAGATTTTTTCAAGGTCTTGTTACGAAACACTAGTTTGTCTCATGAGACATAATCATGCATCGAGAAGCTTTAGTGGGCTCCACCTGTCACTTACTAAGTCTAATTCATTCCTCATATAAAAAGGTATAAACATAACTTAACCATTCGTATTAAAACTAGCATATGAAATGTCAACACATTATCCATAAACCATGAATAGTATAAAAATAACACATCCACAATCAAACATATCACAAAACCTTCAATAAAATATACAATAATTGTATCATAATAAATCAACTTCAAACATGTTTAAAAATCCATCAAAGGATGCTGACATAGATGAAAATTATTTGTAAAACTCTTTGAGAGAAATATCTCTTTTTTCATGAAAAAATTTCAAAGTGACACAATTTATAAAGGATTAAATTAAAATACATTTTTGAAATAATTTTTACCATACCACTTTGTAACTTTTGAAAGGAATTAACATTTTAAAAACATTCATGTCCATATAAAGAAATCCTTAAAAACCATTTTGAAAACATGGAAATTAATGAGAATGATTTAGAAGAATAAATATTTAAAACATTTAAAATGATGTTTTAGTAAAAGTTTACCTAAAAAAAATCTATTTCAAAACTATTTTATGAAACATTGAAATGGATAATAAATATGTTCCAATAGATACTTATGTAAAAATAATCTTGGATAATAGAAAGATTGTTAAATTAACCCTTACCTTGTAAATTCCATTAGTCGAGGGTACGTTTAACCACATGTATAAAGATTTTAGTATGTTATTAAATTATAACAGAACCAAATTAATATTTATGATATCATATATGATTCATTTATGACATTATACAACCCATTTAATAATAATTTACCCTGTTAAATCAATATTTCAGGTAATAATCTCTTTCTTTATCATACATGTTTAAACTTGTTACTGTTGATTTTATCACTTAGATTATAATTTAAATACTTTCGGAATATAAAAAATTATTTATATTTCATATATATTTATTATATAAATATAGATAATAGACATATATGTGAAATTGAAAACACCATTTTTGGAGACGATAGGCCGTACGTACGCATGAATGATGTTTCTATTCTCATATCGTATTGAACAAAACTAAGTGAATATGATATATGTAAGTACACACAAAAACACACACACACAGATATATATATATCCAGTAACATTATGATTTCATATATTACAAACTTATTAGTGATATATATTTTTATAATCATCTTTGAATGGTGAATGTGGAAATGATTCTCATCGTGTCGTGGAGACGGTAATCCGTACGTAGGCATTAGAGAAAATATCATTATATTAATGTTGAAATCATATGTAATTGGATGGTAAATCATAAATACATAATCATTAACATGTTATATTTCTTATTTACATTAGTTATTCCCATTATTATACCCATTCAAATAATGAATTGTTTGAATAACAGACTACACCCCGATGTGGAGAAGGTAATATGTGCATACGCATGTATGGTGACTTTGTCATTTATAGGATGGATAGATTAATGAAAATGGTTGTAACAATTTTATAATAACATAAAAGGATACAGAAGATACTAGTGTTATTATCTTAGAATGGAAACAAAAAAGAAATAGGAAGGTGAAGAAGAAAAGATCATGAAATAAGTGAAAAAATATTTACCTTTTATTCGGTTTCTTCCTATTGATTTGATCAAAAGGGATCTTCAGGATGGCATTATGACCATTTTAAGACCTCTAGGATGATTGGAGCGAATTTTTGAGGATATTTGGGTGGGTTTTGGACGATCCAAAAGGCGTTGGAGGGGTGAAATTAAGAGAAGGGGTAGTTCCCTTTTATAAGAGAGGTGAGGGTCACCTTATGAAAATCTTGAAATATTATTTTATAATAAAATCATATTTGTTTTATAATGGCTCCAAAATAAATTATTTAAAGTATAAGGTGTGTATGGGTCGAAAAAACTCTCATCCAATATGTTTTTGATAGGTTTCAGTCATCATATTAACCATATCTTTTAGATTTAACTCTTAGTTAAATTGTTTGACATTTACCATGTCTCTTAGTTTTTTTTATACTATATGGTTAATAATCTAACTATAACAAGACAAGAGAACCCCATGTGGTTCATTATTAATATAGATAACCTTATATTTTTCCTTTGGATGATCCATATAATTTTATTAATTTTATATCAATTAATAATATAATTTTTTTTAAAAAAAATCAATTATATCAATTTTGGAACTATTTAGTATTTTATTTTTTAAAGCCATAAATACCTCATCATTTCGAATTATATTTATTTAACCAAATTCTAACATGTAATATTAACTGATAAAATTAGTTTAATTCATCACAATTCTCAAATTACAATTATTTGGATATTTATATTATCAATTATTTTAATCATTCATTAAAAAGGCAATTTCTACTTCATCATTGTGACATAAATAAATTAAATTAATTAATGTAAAAAAATTACAAATAAGATACCATTATGTATGAAATTGTGCTATATTTTTAATTAATATTTATTGATGAATTTATCTTATGTATAACCCTATATTAAAAATGGCTTAATTATTAAACATTGAATTTAACTCTTTTAACTCTTCTATAAATAAAATAATAATAAATGTCCTAATCTTATCCATGTGGACCAAAGGGGGTCATATATTATTTATAAGGTTGTTTTCTGTCAAATTATACTAATCTAGTAGAATTATGACAGGTGTTATTGTAATTATAATATAACATTAAACCATAATTAGCCTAATTTACTTTTAACCGTGGTAAATGAAAGTTAAAAGATACTATTCATTAAAAATTATTTTCAACTTATTGATCAACATTTTACTTACAAAATTCAACAATTTCTCTCATTTTTTTGAAATTCAACTCATAGAGGCAGTAAAGTTATGTTTTTGGAAAATTTGTAAATGCTCCAAGAAGGTGGGTAAAAGACGGTAAAATGCTCAATAAAATTTTATGAACATAAACTTATTATAAAATGACTTCAATGAATTATGTAGAACATATATAGGTATTATTTATCTAGTTTGACCTAAACTAAATTAAAATAAAGTAAGTAATTAGTCAAACAAAAAGTCGGTTTTATATAATAACAAATTGTTTTTCTGTATTCATAAAAAAATTTAATGTTTTCAGAAAAATATCAAAACAAATTACACTAAGCTAATTTTGATATTCATAATTAAAAAATTAATTATATTTTAAACAATTCAAATATTAGAAGTTGTATTTATTAATTTAAAATTAATTACCATTGTCAAAACAAAAAAGTGGTTTTTTAAAAAGAAAAAACTATCAAAAGATTGGCATGTGTTTATGTCAAATTTAAATGTGAAATTACTTATAATGACCTAAATTATATTAAATGACAAAAATATAATCAAATTATACTTCTAACCCATTCAAATTCATAATTTATCACTATAATGGTTTTTGATAAAAAACAAGTTGTTTTCAATGAAAACATCGTATTTTTCACTATTCATCAAAATATGAATGTTACCATGAAACTTCCAAAAAATTATCTAATCTAATTTTTATGTACATATTCTAAAGAAAATTTTATTTTCATTAAATTGAATGTATAAATGTTTGAAATTGTGGTTTTAAAACAGTTATCCATTTAAAGGCTGTAAAATTTCATTTTTTGAAAAATAATTATTTTATACGAAAAATTGAATTTTTCTAATATTATTTCTAAGAGACACATAATATGGATTCTAAAATTATATAAAGTATATAAGATTGAAAATGTAGTTAATACTATTCATAACCTCTTTTTGAACGGCTAGTAAAGTATGTTGTGGTACACTTGAACTCGGTGGTGCATGTACCACAAGCTATTGAATTTCTTAATGGAGAAAACATACTATGAAATATTGGGATGTTACATTCTCCACACCTTCAATAAATTTCTTCCTTGCAATTCAAAATTTTTCTTTGAAAAATTTAAAATATAAAAGTATCTTTGTGGAAAACTCACATCAGAAGTTTCATGAATAAAATTTACTCTTAATAATAGGGAAAGGGAAATGAAAAAGTCACCACCAAATAATGATCTAGATTAGGAGTAAATTGGTAGCAATTAAAGACACATAATTTGAGGAAAAATGAAAATATTTATAGGGAGCTATTGCATCCCTCAATCACAAACAAGTGTGAAATTTAGGGCCTCAATGCCATCAATCTAAGATGATGTAAAATATCATCACTTCAAAAAAACATAAGTTGTTAGGATAATTTTTTTTGGTTTTATGATCCATTCCCCAAATTATAAGAATTAATATATTCATGTAATAAGAATAAAAATATATACTTGACAAGTATAGATTCATCCTTCAACTAATCCCTACCACAAACTCATCTTTCACTCTAAATGATTATATAATTGAAAAGTATTCAATTTATCCTAATCGTATATTGTTCCACCAATAATGAATTTATAATTAATTTATCATAATATTTAAAAAAACTACAATATACAAGCTAGGACATCACGTAGGCTAGTGGTAGGTGATTCACCCTTCAGTTGTGTGTTCAAGCCTCGAGGCCTTGCAGGACATGATGGGTTGTCGTCCGACCTCCGGGTTGTCCTTTTTATGACAATCCAAAAATAATCTCAAGAAATGATTTAACCATAACAATAGTATCCAATGTCAAACTAAATCGATTCCAACCTTTAGAATTATCCAAAAATACTTCTTTCAAATCTATATTCCAAAATTTATATGGAAGGTAGACACAATTAAGATCCATTTTTCCACGTAATAACATGTGAATACCGTCATCATTTATTCTTTTATAACACCGTAACACCTGGAATTATCATATAACTATATTGATTACATTCATAAACCCTTATTATTTATAGAATACTGGATTTACTACTTATATCCAAAAATGATTAAACATCCACAATGATGGAATTAACATACCATTAACATGTTCCAAGGATTTCAATAATATCCAGCATAATTTATAAAAATCAGTAATCTCTTATTCCCATATCAATACCTCAATATTAGGACCATATAAACGTTTTTTCTTTCCTTCAAAAATGAATTTCCTAAAATGTTATTCATTCCATTGAGTCATTTTTCTTGGTTCCACACAATCTCATTTCCTCAATAAAATAGTACTGTGGTACAATCCTTATATATACTATAATTATTATAACATGTACATCATTAATACAATACTCAAATGACACAATACATTAATAACAACATAAGAACTCTTAATGATTCCTCTTCAGCTTCGGTAGTATCACAACATGGTTATAATCCAATACCAACATTTTGGATATACTATGATGATTTGTACATTCATTCACATAGTGTCCCAACTCCTTGCAGATGAAGCATTGTACATTCAAAACCCTTTTATCACCCTTTCAATCATGTACTTGGTGTCATTTTTCTTAACAGTTATAACAAACTAACACTCCCTTCAAGCGTTAAACAAGGTGGTTCTTTCCATAGTTATCACATATTGGAAAATTCTTCTTTCCCTTATTCTATTTATACATATTTCAATCTACCATCCTTTTCCTCTATGGATTCCCTTAAAATCCATAGGACTCAGAAATTTTTTAATTATCTTATTAACATGTCATACAATTTATTCATTTGATGATAATACATGGGAGACTATATCGTTTCTAAATGTTTTATTAATTCAATTAAAGATATGATCCTTATTACTCATTGGATCATGCATATTTTTGGAGGTCTCTTTCCATCTATTAGGCACCATTTCTAAATAATGGAATACACTAGGTCAGTTTATTAATTGCAATGCATAATTACAAACATGTAAAATAGTTAACATAAATTGAACAGTTCATGGATATAATCCATAATTATAAAAATGTTTTCTTTAAAAATGTATATACTCATAAACACTTCATACTGGTTTGTAATGAAAACAAGAATTGTCCTAAGCATATCCCCCAGGAGTGTCATAACCAAGAGTGAAGAAAGGCCCGTTTTCATGCACCATTTCTTGTTCGAGTCTAGCTCAAAGTGGGGTTTTCATGTTTTACCCCTAGGTACCTCTATGACAGAGTTCTCTCTACATGATCATATCTAGGAAGAGATGTATTTCTTGGAAGACACATAAAATTTATACAGTACCAAAAATCAAGGAAGTTCTTCTATATAATCATCAAAATCTATCATAGGGTAGTGTTCTCTAATAAAAGTTTTTCTTAATCTATTTTCCATGGTTATTGCTAAACATTATCTAATGCCAACTGTAACACCCCAACCCCAGTAACTTGAGTTGGTTCATTATTTTAATACATTGGCATGATTAAATTGAATCACGTCCCGAAAGACCGATTAGTTCAGAAGTCTTGGAAAATAGATTACAAACATGAACGTTACATTAAACATTATAAAATAAAACACAACATCAATGATACTTTAAGAACACCATTAATCTCATATCATAACCCTGTTTATCAATCATAATACCCTTCATGGAATTCTAGGAAAATAAAACATAGAAAGGGGTGAGCTCAGATGCTCAGTAAGGATAACAATAGAGAAGAAACATTCATAAATAGGCATAAAAGTTTAGGGAATTTAATAGACTAAAACAAAAGAACATTAAACATAATCATCAACATAATATAGAAATGATAAAATGAAATAATTCTATCTACTTATTCACATGGATATTCTAATAGTGTAATAATAACATACAATATCAATAGATACTTTCATAATGATATAATGCACAATGCTAGAATTCATAACCACATAGTAAAGGCTGTGTGCGAAGACTACAAATAAGATTTTGTAAAGACCTTATGAAAATACACTAGTTTGTCTCATGAGACCTACTCATGTATCAAGGAGCTATATCAGGATCCACCTGTCACTTACTAAGTCCAACACATTCCTCATATGAAAATGTTTAAACAAAACATAAACATTTATATTAGAACTAGTATATGAACTATCAATACATTATCCATGGACCATGAATGGTATAAAAATAACACATCTACAGTCAATCATATCACAAATCCATCAATACAACATGGATGATTTTTATCATAATAAATCTTCTTCAATCAAGTTTAAAAATCCATAAAATGATGTTGATAAAGATTAAAATGATTTGTAAAACTCTTTGAGAGAAATATCCATTTTTTATGAGAACATTTAAATGTAACATAATTTAGAAAAGGAATAAATTTAAATAATTTTTTGAATCAAAGTGTCTCATACCACGTTGAAAATTATGAAAGTAATTAAAATTTTAAAAACATTCATTTCCATATAAATACAACCTTAAAAACTATTTTGAAAATATGGACATTAATGAAAATGATTTAGAAGAATAAATATTTAAAACATTTAAAATAATTTTTTAGTAAAAAATTCCCTTAAAATAATCCCTATTAAAACTCTTTTATATATCATGGTCATGGATAAAAATATGTCCCAGTAGATACTTAAGTAAAAATAACCTCAGATAATAAAGAGATTGTGAAATTAACCCTTACCGTGTACTTTCCTTTAGTCGAGGGTATCTTTAAACTCTTGTATAAAGACCTTAGTAGGTTATTAAATTAAAATATAACCATATTAAGATATATGATATCATACATGATTCATTTATTTCTTTATACTATCCATTTAAAAATAATTTTCGTGTTAAATTATTATTTCTAGTAATAATCGCTTTCCTTATCATATGTGTTTTAACTTGTTACTCTTGATTGTATCACATAAATCATGATTTAAATAATTCCAAAATATAAATCATTATTTATATATTATATATATTTATAATATAAATATGTATAATAGACATATATGTGGAATGGAAAACACTGTTTATGGAGACTGTAGGCCATACATACGCATAAACGCTCTTTTTGTTTCCATATATTATTGATCATAACTAAGTGAAAAATATATATATAATTACACACATACACACCAACATATATATATATATCCCATAGAATTATTATTTCATATATTACATACTTATTAATGATATATATTTTTATAATCATCATTTAAATATGAATATGGAAATGAGTCTCATCGCGTCGTGGAGATGGTAATCTGTACTTACGCACGAGCAACAATATCATTATATTGATGGTGAAATTGTTTGTAATTGGATGGTATGTCAAATATAAAGAATCATTCACATGTTATATTTATTATTTATTTCAGTTATACTAATTATTATACCCATCTAAATAATGAAGTGTTTGAATAACAAACTACCCCACGACGTGGAGACAGTAATCTGTACGTACGCACGATTGGTGACTTAGTCATTTATTGGATTGATAGTGTAATGAAAATTGTTGTACCATTTTTACAATAAAATCACAGTATATTGATTATATTAGATTATTATCTTATAATGGGTACAATAAATAATGAGTAAGTGGTAGATGAAAATAATTTGAAAGAGGTGCTAAAATATTTACCTCTTGTTCTGGTTCTTCCTTTTCATTTGATAAAAATAGCTCTTTAGGTTAGAATTCTGACCAAATGAAGGAATCGGGGATAAATAGACGAATGTCGGGAAGATATTTGGTAGGGGTAGGTTGAACCAAAAGTCTTTGTAGATGTGATATTAAGATAAGGCGAAGTACCCTTTTATAAGTGACGTGAGAGTCACTTTATGAAATTCTTGAAATATTATTATATAATAAATTCAATTTCGATTTGAAATGGATCTAAAATGATTTATTTAAATGATATAGTGGGAAAGGGTCTAAAACACCTCAAATAATAGTTTTTAGTCATGTTTAGGTCATGATATTGACCTTATCTTTTAGATTTAACTCTTAGTTAAATAATTTGACATTTACCATGACTCTTTGCATTTTTATATTATATGGTTAATAATCTTACTATAAAAAGACAAGAGAACAACATATGGTCCATTATTAATATTTATGACCTTATATAAGTCCTCTGGTAGATCCTTATATTTCTAGGATTATTATATCAGTTAATAATATAATATTTGTTTCAAAAACACAATTATGTAAGTTTGGACACTATTTTGTATTTGATTTTTTTGAAAGCCAAAAAAACATTATCACTTCGAATAAAATTTATTTAACCAACAATAAAATGTAATATAAACCAAGAAAATTAGTTTAATTCATCATAAGTGTTAAATTACATTTATTTGGATATTTATAGTATCCATTATTTTAATCATTCATTAAGAAGGTAATTACCACATCACCATTTTGTCATAAATAAATTAGATTATTTAATGTCTAAAAATAATAAATATAATACCATTATGTAGTAATTTTTTTATTTTTCTAATTAATATTTATATTCTTATTTATCTTATGTATATCCCCCTTTTAAAAATGGGTTAGTTTTTAAATATTGAATTTAACTCTTTTAACTTTTCTTTAAATAAAATAACAATAAATGGATTAATCATATACAATTTGAATACAGGGGGTTATATTTTATTCCTATTGTATTTTTTTTTCTAATTATACTTATCCAATAGAAGTAGGACATGTGTTAGGGTAATTATAATATCTCATTTACCATTAATTACCCTATTTACTTTTAACTGTGGTAAATAAAATTCAAGAATTAAAATTCACAAAAAATATTTTCATCTTTTTGAACATCATATTACTTACTGATGTCAACTGTTTCTCTCAGATTTTTTAAATTCAACTCACAGAAGCGGTAAAATTATGTTTTATGAAATTTTTAAATGCTCTTAGAAGGTGGGAAAAAGACTGTAAAATGTTTGATAAACTATTATATATATAAAATTATTAAAAAATGATACTAATGAATTACATTAAACATATATGGGTAATATGTATCAATTTTGACCTAAAATAAATTAATATAAATTAACTAATTATTTAAATAAAAATTCGGTTTTATATAATATCGTAGTGTTTTTCACTTTTCATAAAAAATTGAATGTTTTCAGAAAAATACGAAAAATTTACCCTAAGATAATATGGATATTATGAATTCAAAAATTTAGTCTATTTTACCAAATACATAACATATAATTTGCATTTATTAATTTAAAATCAATTCCCATTGTTAAAACCAAAAGGCGGGTTTTTAATAAGTAAAAACTATCAAAAGATTGACATGTGTTTATGTCAAATTTAAATGTGAAATTACTTATAATGACCAAAATTGTATTAATTGATAAAAATATATTCTAATTATAATTCCAAACACTAAAATTCACAATATATCACTATAAATTATTTCGATTAAAAAGTTGTTTTTAATTAAAACGTAGTATTTTTCACTATTCATAAAAATATGAAAGTTATCAGAAATGTTCCAAAAATTTATCTAAACTAAATTTTTTATTTCCAGATTCTAATGTAAAATTTAATTTCATTAAATTGAATATATAAAAGTGTCAAATAATTTTTTTTAAATGATTCGCAATTAAAAGGCGGTACAATTTCATTTTTTGAAAAATACTTATTTTATTCGAAAAAAATGGTTTGGTTCTTATTTTATGTCTAAGAAACACATAATATGGATTTTAAAATTACATTGAGTATATAAGATTCAAAATTCAGTTTATAATATTCTTAACTGCTTTTTTAACGGTTGTCTTAGTAAGTTGTGGTGCACTCGAACTCGGTGATGTGTGTAACACAAGCTATTGAATTACATTGAAGAGATAATGTACAATGAAATATTGAGGTGTTACAGAGTTGTTTTGAATAATTATTGTTGGGCAAAAATCCCTCAAGGTATCATTGAAGCCTTTTTGAGGTGATTGTGTTTGTTGACAAAGTGGTCATCTGATTTGTGATTGTTGACAAAGAGGATTTCATGATGGAATGTCGAGTTCAAGAGCTGAGGTCAACGATCCATGTTTGATTCAAGAACGTCTATAAAAGGAATGGAAGATCTGGAGGCGGTACAAAAGAACAGATACATGGTGACGCCGTTTTCCAGTGTTTGCCAATTTTTTGGGCCTGAAAATCGGCAAATGAAGAAAAGTGTTTTTGGCAAAGGGACTTGCGCGCCGTGGACTTGGAGTATAGGAAACTTGCGTGCCACATGTTTTTCAAGATCAGAAGATCAAAATATGGCTAAGGAAATAGGTTCGCACAAGTTTGGGAGTTTGTCGTGCAAGTGTCTAAAGGAGAGGAGACTTGCGCGCCGAAAGTGGGTCGCCCAGGTGACTTGCGCGCCGTCGCGCAGGGTGGTCAGATTGCCTATAAATACCGGACCACCCCTCCTCATTTCTCACCGGAGTTCAAGACGAGAGCTCCCGTCGCGCAGGTGTGGTGGTCGCGCAAGTGGTGTGTGTGGTCGCGCAGGTGGGACTTGCGCGCCAGTGGTTGAAGTTGTGCGCCGGTGTTAGAAGTTGCGCGCCGGTTTGCAGTTGCGCACCAATGGTGGTTTGGGCGTAAAGGGAAGAGAGTCGCGCAAGTTTGGAGTTGAGGAAGCTTGTGTCGCGCAAGTGTCAGAGGAGGACTTGCGCGCCCGTTGTGACTTGCGCTCCGATACTTGCGCGCCGAGGTTGACTTGCGCGCCAAGTAAGGTTTTGTTCCCGCAGTGATTTTCAGACTGTGTGGAAGCTGGAAGTTTGCCCGATACCTTCGGTGCAAAGAGATATTCATCAACGGGTGAAAGTTAAACTTCAACAGAGCATCTACATACAAGAGAAGATGCATTCTTTCCGGAAAATGAAGAGACCTACAGGTCTATAAACTGTGAGTGGATTCCATCCAAGAGCAGTGAGCTCAGGAAGAGGAAGAAGGTGATCCTCTCCACCGGCAGTGAGCCAGAGAGAGAGAAATAGGGAGTGACCCTTGGGAAAGCAGTGAGCTGACCCTAAACATTGTAAAGGCAGTGAGCCTGGGCATAGAAGTGATCTAGCCCGAATCTTGTAATCCACAGCTAGTGAAGATTAGTGGAATTTGGTACGACCGGCAACCTGTCGGCGTATGCTCCTTGGACGTAGCCCTTAGCGGTGAACCAAGTAAAATTGCTGTGTCCTGTGCTTGCTTTACATTCTGTTTATATCGTGCAACAGGGAAAAGAGAGAAGAGTGTTTTGCTTAACAGCGAAACAAGATCAGAACGGGCATTAATTTTTAATTAGCCATACCCTGATTCACCCCCCCTCTCAGGGTATCCAGCCTAGTGGACCTAACAAGTGGTATCAGAGGGAAAGGTTGAAAGTTGTTCTTCTCTCAATGGAGGTAACCAATCATAAAGGGATTCCGATCTTCGACGGATATAATTTTCAGATATGGAAGAATCGGATGCAACACTATTTCCGATCCTTGGGAATGGATGTGTTTTCAGCAGCTATGCATGGTATCACAGCTGATATTAATAGTGGTGCCTTATCAGAAGATGAGCATAGAGAGTTGGATGCTGATTCCAAAGCAATCAATGCCTTAGGGGGAGCCCTTTCCAATCCCATCTACACAAAGGTGATGTCATGCAAAACGTCACATTCCATGTGGGAAAAGCTTTTGAATATATATGAAGGGGACACAAAAGTCAGAGAGGCAAAGCTGCAGGTGTTGTGGAACAAATATGAAGATCTGAAAATGAACCCGAATGAGTCTGTTGACGCATTTTTTGATAGGGTAAACATTGTTGTGGAAGATATGCGAGGTCTTGGAGAAGTCATTGAAGACATAAAGATTGTAAAGCGCATCTTGAGGAAACTTCCACCTCGGTTCAATTCGAAAGTTTCAGTACTAAAGATAAAGATCCAAAAGAGCTGACATTGGACAATTTGCACAGTACCTTGGTTGCATATGAAATGAGGAACGATGATAATGAGGCTGTGGAAAAGGGGAAGTCTAAAGAGGTGGCATTTAAGGCCATGAAGAAGTTCACCATTGAAGATTCTAATGAAGAAGAAGAGACAGATGAGGTGATGTCATTCCTTTCTTCGAATCTACAAAGAGGAAGAGGAAAGTTTAAAGGTAAACTTCCACTAGCATGCTTTAGATGTGGAAAGGTTGGTCATCTTGCGGCAAGATGCCCCAAGAAGTTTCAAGATGATGATGATGATGATGACGCTAAAATTCCCAAAAAGAAGTCTTCAGCTTTTGTGAAAGGGAAGAAGCAATTCAAGAGAAATTTCTTCAAGAAAAAGAATCTTCTCTCACAAGAATTTGAAAGTTCAGATGAGTCTGAGGATGAAGAAGTTGAGGAAATAGAAAATTGCAGAGATCGTGGGGTAAATGCCTTGGTGGCAATTGTTGGTAGTTCTCAAAAGGGAGAAGAAGCTGATAGTAAAGAAGAAGAAGAAATTGAAGGGAGAATTGATATGGAAGCCGAATTGGAAGCAGCTCTTGAGGAGATAGATGTTTGGAGAGCCAAAACGAAGAAAGCCAATAAAGTGGTTCGTGATGCCAAACTCTACATGCAACAACATGATGAAGAAAAGTCTGAGCTGTTAGAAGAAATTGAAAGACTAAAATCCTCAACACCAGAGAGCTCAGAAAATATTGTTGAGTATAAGCTTAAAATTGAGGAACAAAAGAAGGAAATTGATTGTCTGACAAACACAGGAAAGGAGCAGGTTAGATGTATCAAAGAGCTTGAAGAAGAAGTGGTCAGTCTGCGACAAAAACTCAAGGATCAAGATAAACTCTTGACCCCCAATGTGATATCTGAAAATCAGTCTATTCAGAAGACAGAGAAGATGAAAGCGGAGCCTAGCAGTTCAGTAGGAAAGAAACAGCAATTGAGCTCAGATGTTAAGGTCGTTTCTGGGCTTAGTCAAGAACAAAAATTGGCGACAATTGCAGTCAGACCGCAAGCACTCATCCCGAAGGTGAAGGTTGATTTGGGAACAAAACAGAATCAGAATATTCAGAGATCCCAAAGGGGAAATCACAGTGCTGAAATATCACGAGGGAATGCATCCTATATCAGGTGTTATTGCTGTGGGAAAATGGGACATTCACAGTTTGTGTGTTCCATAGCCAAGAGATACAGAAGGGAACATGAGCAGAGACGGCAGCCAAACAGAGAACGGTTTTCCAGAACACATTTTGAAGGACACAGTTTTTGGTGCGGAGGATTTGGACACAAGGCTAGGTATTGCACATCAATCATTCAGAGAAATGTGTCAAAGAATAATCAAAATGTTCGCAAGCAAGAGATCAATAAACCAACAAGTGAGCTAAAAGTTCAGAACAGATTTGCAGCTCTGCAAGATGAGGATGGTCCATCATACTCTGAGAAAGAACAGAAGCATCAATCCATGCCGAGTGTGAAAGAAAAAGTATGGACCAAGAAGAAGAAAAATGAGAAGGCTGTGGTGGCGGAGATTGCCCTTAAAGCATCAGATCGATCTGGTGTTTGGATCCTTGATAGTGGTTGCACATCCCACATGACGGGTAATAAGGATCTTGTTACAGGCATCAAATATGACAAAGAAGGAGTTGTCAAATTTGGAAATGATGAAGGCCTGAAGATTGTTGGCTCAGGGAAAGCTAAGTTTGGGGGCAAAGAGATGAAACGTGCTGATGTCTTGGTAGTAGAGGGTCTCAGTCATAATCTACTCAGTGTCAGTCAACTATGTGACTCTGGGCACTCTATCCAATTTACCAAGAAGATGTGTATTGTGAAAGGAAAAGATGGAGCAGCTGTTCTGCAGGGAAAAAGGTCAAAGGGAAATCTCTATCTTGTAAGTGGGGAAGAAGATACTTGTCTTTTATCCAGAGAAGAAGAAAACCAGCTGTGGCACAATCGACTTGGTCATCTATGCGAACCATCTATGGAGGATCTCGTTAAATGTCATGCTGCTAGAGACCTTCCCAAACTATCACGTGATCGCACTCATACATGTGATGCTTGTCAGCAAGGGAAAATCATCAGAAAGACATACAGGCCAAAGGAACAGAAATCAACTAGAGTGCTCGAATTGGTGCACGCTGATGTATGTGGACCTATCTCACCAAGAGCTATAAATGGGAAAAGGTACTATGTTCTTTTCATTGATGACTATAGCAGAATGGCCTGGGTATTCATCATAACCCATAAGACAGAGGTATTCAGTTGCATAAAGCAGTACAGGAGGGAATCAGAAAAGATGCTTGGGCAGAAAATTCTGAAGTTTCGTACTGATAACGGTACGGAATTTACAAACAGTCAGGTTGAAAACTATCTCGAGAAACATGGGATAAGGCATCAAGTTTCATCAGTGAGAACTCCCCAACAGAATGGAGTAGTAGAAAGGAGGAATCAGATCATTAACAACATGGCCAGAACAATGCTTATTGATAAGGACCTACCAGAGAAATTTTGGAAGGAAGCAGTTTTGACATCGGTCTATGTTTCAAACAGGTCCCTGTTATGTCCGAAGCAAGGGAAGACTCCGTATGAACTGTGGTACGGAAAGAAGCCAACGTTGAAATACTTTCGAATATTTGGAAGTAAGTGTTTCATTCTCAACAAAGAACATCATAGGAAGTTTGAGGCACGAGGAGATGAAGGGATATTCCTTGGCTATTCAGGGAAAAGCAAAGCATATAAATGCTTCAACAAGAGGCTGGGAAAAATTGTTGAGAGTAATGATGTCACTATAGTCGAAAATGAACAGACTGCTCAACGACCCAGTGAACAATTCCTGGATGAAAGTGATGATGAGATAAGCAACCCAAGGGGAGTAGAAGTGGCAGAAGCTGATTCAGAAGAAGATACTGATGATGAAGAGGAAAGTGTCAAGTCGGTGTCTGCGAGGAAGCCAAAGAGTCGAGCTGAGATTGATAGGCAGAATATCATTGGTGATCAAATAGCTCCAGTTCAGACTCGAAGAATGAAATCATCACAGCAAGCATCGTTTTTGTCTCAAGTAGAGCCGAAATGTTATTCTGATGCAGCTGAAGATGAAAACTGGGTTCAGGCCATGAACGAAGAGCTTGATCAGATTGAGAAGAACCAGACATGGGAGATTGTTTCGAGGCCAGCAGACAAGAATGTCATTGGGACCAAATGGGTCTATCGCAACAAGATGAATGAAGATGGCACAGTGATTTGGAACAAAGCACGTCTAGTGTGCAAGGGGTACTCCCAAATCGAGGGAATTGATGTTGATGAGACATTTGCACCGGTTGCAAGGCTGGAGACAATAAGATTATTCCTAGCCATCGCAGTGCAAAGGAAGTTCAAAGTGTTCCAGATGGATGTCAAATCCGCATTCTTGAATGGGGTTCTGGAAGAGGAGGTGTATATTGAGCAGCCAGATGGTTTTCTCATTCATGAGGATGAGAACAAAGTTTGCAGGATGAAGAAGGCATTGTATGGGCTGAAACAAGCACCAAGGGCATGGTACTCAAGGCTTGATCAGTACTTGAAGAAGCTTGGTTTTCAGCGTGGAGGAGTTGATTACAATCTCTATTTCAGCAATGACAGTAATCAAAGGATGATGGTGCTAGTGTATGTCGATGACATAAATTTTGGCGGATCAGATGAAGCTCAGTGCAGACAATTTTCTGAATTCATGAAAAATGAGTTTGAAATGTCAATGATTGGAGAGCTAACGTTTTTCCTTGGTCTACAGGTGACACAAGGAAGGAATGGAACTTTCATTTCTCAATCCAAATATGCCAAGGAAGTTCTAAGAAGGTTTGGAATGGATAATTCCAAGGAAATGAAGACTCCGGTTGCTACCCGGATGAAATTATCAAAAGATGAGGATGGCAAGGCAGTTAATATCACAGAATACAGGCAAATCATTGGAAGTCTGTTGTACTTAACCGCAACAAGGCCTGATATTGTTTTCGCCACATGCCAAGCAGCGAGATATCAATGTAATCCCAAGGAAAGTCACATGCTTGCAGTGAAAAGAATACTTCGGTATATCAAGGGCACGGTGGACTTCGGTTTGACATACAACGACAAATCTCAGACAGAGTTATTGGGATATACTGATGCAGACTGGGCCGGTTCAGCAGATGATAGAAAATCAACGTCAGGTGGTGCATTCTATCTTGGTGGATTGTGTATTTCTTGGCTAAGCAAGAAACAAGATTGCATTTCATTGAGCACCGCAGAAGCTGAGTATATAGCGGCCACTCAAGCATGCACACAGTTATTGTGGATGAAGCAGCAGCTTGAGGATATGGGAGTTGAAGTAAAGTATCCGATCGGAATCCAGTGTGACAACTCAAGTGCTATAAATCTTAGCAAAAATCCTGTCCATCATTCCAGGACAAAGCACATTGAGATCAAGTATCATTTCATCAGGGAGAAGGTTGAGCAGGGCATCGTGAAGGTGGAGTATGTGCCTACAGCGCTACTGGTTGCAGACATTCTGACAAAGGCCTTACCCAAGGAAGCTTTTGAGAGGCATCGACTAGCTCTGGGAGTTCAGTCGATTCCCCGCACTTGAAATAGTGTGGACGCGGGATCACCCCCCTCTCCCCGAGGTATGCTGTGTTTTCCCTACTGTGCTAATGTGTTCTCTACTATGTTACAGACTACAAAGGCGTGACCTTTGGGTTCGTTGACAAAGGGGGAGAAAATAGTGGTTGTTCAAGGGGGAGACAGTGCGGAGATTTGATAAATCATGAATGATATGGGGAGACGCTGACAGGTGGAGCATCCAGATAGGGGGAGTTGAAGCTAGTTGAACGTGCTTAGCCAGAGCTTAGCTTGGACAACACAGGAAATATGGCTAAAGAGGTGTTGAAGCTGTGAGCAGAAAGGGGGAGCGTATTACATCTGACGATGCTAGAAGTGATCTATCAAAGAATAGATATCACGACAGCTGAGGATCGTGATAAAAGCAGAAGAGTGGTGTTGGACAGTGTTTGGTGTCAACAATGGATGTTAGAGACAAAGTGATTCATTGATGAACTTTTCATTTACTCTTGTTTCTCACGCCGAGCATTGCTCATGTGGGCTTAGAGTATGTGTTGAGTAAATCCTTGGTCGCTATCGGAATCGCAATGCTGCGAATGGAGGTTGAAGAATCAATGACGTATCTTTGTTTGGAAGAGTTGTCAACAAACCCAAAGGGGGAGATTGTTGGGCAAAAATCCCTCAAGGTATCATTGAAGCCTTTTTGAGGTGATTGTGTTTGTTGACAAAGTGGACATCTGAGTTGTGATTGTTGACAAAGAGGATTTCATGATGGAATGTCGAGTTCAAGAGCTGAGGTCAACGATCCATGTTTGATTCAAGAACGTCGATAAAAGGAATGGAAGATCTGGAGGTGGTAGAAAAGAACAGATACATGGTGACGCCGTTTTCCAGTGTTTGCCAATTTTTTGGGCCTGAAAATCGGCAAATGAAGAAAAGTGTTTTTGGCAAAGGGACTTGCGCGCCGTGGACTTGGAGTATAGGAAACTTGCGCGCCACATGTTTTTCAAGATCAGAAGATCAAAATATGGCTAAGGAAATAAGTTCGCGCAAGTTTGGGAGTTTGTCGCGCAAGTGTCTAAAGGAGAGGAGACTTGCGCGCCGAAAGTGGGTCGCGCAGGTGACTTGCGCGCCGTCGCGCAGGGTGGTCAGATTGCCTATAAATACCGGACCACCCCTCCTCATTTCTCACCGGAGTTCAAGACGAGAGCTCCCGTCGCGCAGGTGTGGTGGTCGCGCAAGTGGTGTGTGTGGTCGCATAGGTGGGACTTGCGCGCCAGTGGTTGAAGTTGTGCGCCGGTGTTAGAAGTTGCGCGCCGGTTTAAAGTTGCGCACCAATGGTGGTTTGGGCGTAAAGGGAAGAGAGTCGCGCAAGTTTGGAGTTGAGGAAGCTTGTGTCGCGCAAGTGTCAGAGGAGGACTTGCGCGCCCGTTGTGACTTGCGCGCCGATACTTGCGCGCCGAGGTTGACTTGCGCGCCAAGTAAGGTTTTGTTCCCGCAGTGATTTTCAGACTGTGTGGAAGCTGGAAGTTTGCCCGATACCTTCGGTGCAAAGAGATATTCATCAACGGGTGAAAGTTAAACTTCAACAGAGCATCTACATACAAGAGAAGATGCATTCTTTCAGGAAAATGAAGAGACCTACAGGTCTATAAACTGTGAGTGGATTCCATCCAAGAGCAGTGACCTCAGGAAGAGGAAGAAGGTGATCCTCTCCACCGGCAGTGAGCCAGAGAGAGAGAAACAGGGAGTGACCCTTGGGAAAGCAGTGAGCTGACCCTAAACATTGTAAAGGCAGTGATCCTGGGCATAGAAGTGATCTAGCCCGAATCTTGTAATCCACAGCTAGTGAAGATTAGTGGAATTTGGTACGACCGGCAACCTGTCGGCGTATGCTCCTTGGACGTAGCCCTTAGCGGTGAACCAAGTAAAATTGCTGTGTCCTGTGCTTGCTTTACATTCTGTTTATATCGTGCAACAGGGAAAAGAGAGAAGAGTGTTTTGCTTAACAGCGAAACAAGATCAGAACGGGCATTAATTTTTAATTAGCCATACCCTGATTCACCCCCTCTCAGGGTATCCAGCCTAGTGGACCTAACAATTATATATTTAATTAAATCATTATTTTCCAATGGAAATAACTTATCACCATATTTCATTGAATGTTAGATGTTGTTCCAAATTTGAGTCTTAGTTTTCAAATGATTCACACGTGTTCAAATGAAATCATATTATATTATAGAGATTATAAAATATTATATAATTCTCCAAAATGTAGAGATTGGAGATATAAAGAGACACAACAATGTAATTCTGGATTTTCATTGAAGAAATTGAGGTATTTTTTTACGACACCACATTTACAGGGTTTACTTTTGTCTTGTTAGAAAACTATATTAATGACATAAATTAAATAATACATTTCTATCAATAAAATACTAAATTGTCTATGTGTTGGTGATTCATGGAAAAACATTGATAATTTGAATCATTAATTTCCTTCATAATGTTATAACATACGGCTGGGCATTTCTACTAATGATTTTTGTCCATATTGTGATTACAACTATTAATATTATATTTGGCCTATTTTCATTCTTCCATAAAACTTACCTTCATAGATGTTTATGAAGGGACCATAAAAAAAATTTATGTTACTAATTCAATGACATCTGAAGAGAAATATTGATATGTATTTGGATCCCATAATTGATGAGTTATTTCCTTATGGAACAATGATATGACTACATTTGAAATAGATTTATATCTACATTTTACATTCAAGATTTCATTAATTTGGAAGATCAGTGACCTTTTTATTTATTGTATGTTATTTAGATAGAGGTAAATATGTATAAAATCATTTATGTACCTCATTTCGTAGAATAAAGTGTTTATTCTTGGAAATTTTTGAAATAATTGTTATTTTATCTTTGAGTGCGGATATTCAACTGCAGATCACCCCATTTAAAAGAACATTAATAATTTTATGAATATTATAATTAAAATAGATAAACCTACAACATTTCTCCTGGTTATTCATGTAAAATATATAATCTCATCATTACATCCTATTACTTTTAGAACTACAATAATAATAAAAAATTTCTGGGAGAGATCATAATAGGATAATGAAGATTATTTTTAGGGACCTTCCATGTTGGTATGATTTATAGTTTCATCACATATTATATTTAGTTCATATTGAGAATAATTTTTTTATTACATATTTTATACAATTATTTAAACACTCGATATGTCCAAAGATAATGTAAAGGTATGGTTTAATATTTATAATATTTGCAGACATCCTAACATTTAATTATTTAACGATGAATGATCATGGAATTTAATGAGTCCAAAAGAAACATATTCACTTTATAAAGAAATTTGATTATTATTCTATCAATGTATTGGACATTTAGGGTTACCCAATAGTTAAGTTTCTCATTTTCCTCATTGTAGAAATTGGAATATTATTACGTTCAAAAGTCATTACTTACGTGTCATAATGGAATGATTACTACATGTTATTCTTACAGGGTTATTAAAATATTAAATATGGGATGTGTGGAGAAAAATATCTTATTTATAACATGATAGGTTTTTAAAAAAATTGTATTATTATGCATTAACCATAATGAAAAATTATTGTTTTAATTTTATGTAAAATGAAGTAAAAAATCATACTGACTTTCTTGGAATTAAAGGAACATTTCATATTTCATTTTCCTTATAATGATAATTGGGGAGGTCCAGTACAATTGTGTTAGATGTATCCATTGAGGTATTTATTCAAAAATTAAATATAAAATTCGGAAACGAATCAATAGTTGATGGGTCTGTTACAAATTTGTACTCATAGGAGAAAATTTCAAACTCCTTCTCTAATTATTATCAATGGGAGTATCCTTCAAAGAATAATCACATGGGTTTCAATGAGACAAATGTAGATGATTTCATAGACTATCTTTTTTCAGTTTTTAATAATCTAAATCATGGTTTTGTTGGTTATCATTAATGAAGGATTTCTGGTGAAGAACTGCACAGAGCTCATACATATGTTCTACTGAATTATGATGATATGTCATGATTTCTTCAATTAGTTCTACTTCATTTTAATTTTTAATATTTTTATAATATATCCATTAATTTCTATTATTTGTTTAATTGACTATATAATAAAGATATCAAAAAGTAATTTTTATAATTGAAACTTGTTTCTCTTGAATAATGTCCTCAAATAAATAATATATATTGTTTTCAAATAATATTATGATAAGTAGTTTTTTATGGAACATGAAAATAATTTTCAAATGAAATATATTATTTATAATTTTTATTATTTTCATGAAATACAATAACAATATAAAAATTATTATTGTTTATGTGATCTCAAAAACCCTCCATTGATATTGGTATAATATTATAATGGGTATGGGGTTAATTGATTTAGATTCCATACATGAATTTATAGTGAATCAATGAAATCATTGAATTGTGGCCTTTTTTTGAAAGTATATCATCATAATGAAATTGATGTTTAAATTTATGGTATTTGGGAAGAAATAATTTAGTTATGTTATATAGGAACAAATTATGTTATAATGATTAAATGTCATTAGTTTGATACTAATTGAGGATTTCGAGTTCATCCAAAACATTTATTCATTGATATTAAATTTAACCATATTATTACAATAAATGAGCCATTTATAATGGAACATAAAAGCATCATGTTAACAATTCAAATTATTGATATGTTTTGAGAGATTTTAAGGAAAGATGGATGGAAATAAAAATCCAATCTCATTAAAATCACTTTCCTGAAAATGAAAACAGTTCTATGGAAGTGAAATATAATGATTTTTGTCATGAAAAATCCCCAAATATGTCTCATACTCGATGATATATGAGTAGAGATGATGAAGTACCTTAGTTTTGGGCTACTTATATTCATAATGTTGATTATGTAATAAGGAATGATGTAGTAGAAATTCATACGGAAATTGAAGATGCTGAAAAGAAAGATGATAAAATTGTCCTTGATGATGATTAAGAAGATGATTAATGATGTTTTATATTCAATAATTTATTGTTTTATATTTTCTATTATTATTAACAATTATTTACAGGTAAGATTGTTTGTTTCATATGGATGGAGCCAATGATCTATTTTGTTCCCACTCTTATTCAAGTAATTATTTGTTCTTTATCTACATTAAAACTATTGATAGTCAATAATATTATATTATTCATGATATTAATTATATTGTTATATTTAATATCTATATTAAAAATATTTATTTGTTATAATATTATTTCTTGTTTTTTATTAAATTGTAATTTTTATATTGTGGTATTTAGTAGTTTTTTATATTTGATATATCTATTAAAAAGATCATACGGTTGAGATTATTATATTATTTTATTTGTTTGTTTTTTATATTTTATATTTGTATTAATACTTCAATATAGTTATAATTATTAATTTTAGTAGACCAAATATGCTCCAGAAGATCAAAATTAGTAAGTCATTGATGTCAAACATCCTACTAATGAGCCAATTTTTTTTTGTGCTAATTGATGTTACCCCTATTTTTAGGTGGAGTAGTCTTAATCTATTAATGATTCTGGATGATATTCAATATATATTCCTATATCTTTATTTCTTCTATTTTTAATTGAGTTGTCTTTAATTTTGTTAGATATTTCTCTGAAAATATTTTTTTGGACTCATTTAATTTATGAGATTCTGGGGTTTTTTTGGACATTGTTTCATATATTGCTATGGGAAAGGCTAGTTTGATTATAAGAATTATTTTTTGGGCCATGGGGGTCATGGGACGGGTTTCCCATCATCATTAATTAGCAGAAAGATGATCAAAATTTTATATGTTATTAAATAATATTTATTTTTTAAAATTTATTAAAATACTATTTTTTTGAATTATCTAATAAAAATTGTGGTCTATGATTTCTAATTTCATAATAACTCCTATCTGAGAGGCAAAGGAAATTTTTATACATAATTTTTTTCATTTTTTAGAAAACCTTAGAATGTGAGCTATTGGTAGAGATTCTGTTACTATTTTTGTACAATCATGTATCTCTCATCAATTTAATTATACCACTACTAATTTATCAAACGTAGAGTTCTCCTACTATCTAGGATAGACTTTTAAGTAGTGATGATCATCTGGAAGTTAGATATGGGGGAGTCCGGAGGTCACACATAGGGCCATAAGTCATGCATTTTCTATACATTGGAAACATAAGGTATGTAATATTAATTATTAATGTATATATACATAAAATGTAAAAAATTGTACTATAAATAAGGCTACTAACCCATCTATTATTTATATTGAATTTTAGTTGAATATGACCACTGTTCCATGTATAAGACAACTTGTCAGTGACTGATAGTTCTATATTTTGGTTTTTTATCATTTTAAAAAATCACTGATATAATTTTGTTGTAATTATAATTTATAATTATATTTGAAGGAAACATATGGGGATTAAACTTATCTTTCACTATAGATTCATGAAAAGCGAAAAGAAGATGCCACTGGTAAGTCGAGTTTCAATGAGGGGGCTTTCATATAGGTTATTTTTCATGCTTCCAGGAAGTATCAGGTTATTGGTATTCATTCACAAATGAATGATTCGAGTTATTGTGGTACATTGTTGATGGAATTTGTGAGCTCTATGTGAGATCAAGTAGAGTCATATTCTTTTTCTATTTCACAATATGATAATAGGATGAGATATCAAGATGAGATGACACAATTAATTAAAAGTGTGAGGGGAGGAGCTTAAGCAGCATGTTCCTAAAGATGAAAACATGCTTGAGTATATATGAAGTCATGTGCGTGGTTTTGTTATAGATTCTAACCCTTTGATTTTTTGAGTGATCCTCATCCACCAGATAATAGTTATTGTGGTATGATTTTTTGTTTTGAGAATTACATATTTTTTGGTGATAAACATATTTTGTGTGATATAATTTATTAATTTTATATTTGTTTGTATTTTTTAAGTTACATCAAATATTTTTAATAAATGTTATTTAAAACTTTTCATTAATTTATCAATTATGATGAATACATATATTTATAAAAAATCTATATTTCTGATTAACCCATCACAATAACATATTTAACAATCTTTCTAGAATTATTTGTGATTGATCTTCCCACCATATAAAATAATAAGAATGTTTGTGGGGTTGTTGAAAATAACCATAAATGATATGTCATTTTTAGGTGGGTCTTATTAGTGAATGAATCACATCACAAATGAACTTTTTAATTGTATTATTTCACTAATGAGCCATCACAAAAACTTCAATCACAATTAGTATAACCATCTGTAATATCTAGTAAAGGAAAATGATTGAGATTGGTTTGTGAGGCAGTAGTTCATATTACAAATGAATTCTAGTTTTTTCTATTTTATGGATGTGTAGAATGATATAGGTTATGTAATTAACAAAATAACATTGTAGTATACAAAATATACATATGTCATTATTTCATCATGTTTTAAAAATATTTAATCGGTATAGAAGTAGAGATGAAACTAAAACATGCAGAAAAAACTTATTCCTCTTATTCAGAACCTCCTCATATTCTTTATAGCTTTATCCCTATATGGTAGGTTTTCTACCCCAATAAAGAACTCTAGACCATGTAAAGGAACTCTATGATGTGATTTGGGTTGGGATTTGCAAAACCAAATGACTATCGATGTTTGTAAAAGAGAAGTTTGGGGTGTAATTTTATATTTAATTTTTGGGGAAATCAAAGAATTTGTTAAATTATTAAATTATTATAAATTAATTTTTATATTATAATCACTAGAAATTGAAATAATTCAATGATAACCATACTAACACTTTTGAATGCTACCATGATAATAATGTTTTTTACTCTTCAAGGGTCAATAAAGTTATCATAATAGAACATGTGAACCATAAATAGACCATGATTGATATTTTAAATTATACACCATTCAGTTGAATAAAGATACAATTTTAATTAATTTTAAAACATTTAATAAAATTTTATTATTTTATAATATAATTAAGGATATTTTTGGAATGAAATGAAATAATATAATATAATATGTTTTTAACTCTTGTAAATTAGGTCCATAATTAAATGGATTTATGTATAAGGAATATATAATATTAATGTAACAGTCCAATCAAAATTGGAAATGTTTATATATCATTTAAAAAAATTTATTTTTTAACACCTTGTTTAGAAAATTTAATTCATTATAATACTAATTATTTTTTGAATATGAAATGTTTATAGTTCATTTTAAAAGGTGGAAATTTGATTATAAATCACCATGGAATGAAATTATAATCCATTTGTCATCATAATTTTCCTATTTCAATATTTATATGATTTTGATATAATTTAACTAAATATTATTTGACATAATATACAAATAATCCCATTTTATGAACCATTAACATATTTTAAATATAAAAACAAGAAGATAACAATGGAATTCTATTATAAACTTTACAAAGATCTATGAATGATATATTTGTATATAAAATTTCTAGGACACTATAAGACACACAAAAAGATGCTTTTAGATTTTCTAATGTTATTTATTTGATTTTCTTACATCTTGTACTTGAATTGTGTCAGTGTTATATACACGTTTAATATAATTAATTTATCACTAAAAATAAAAAACTAAATTAAAATTTTAGATAATAATCTATATTAAAAATAACCATTAATATAAAAAAATTATTTTCACAAAATATTATAGAAATTACAAGAAAAAGACAGATATGATTGACCTTGTATTCACATAAAATAATATATATACCATTCTCAAATAAAAGTGGCATAGAATATCAATGAATTTAATTATTGGATGAGGATAGTCAAAACTCGATCAAAAAGTATATTAATGTCATGATTTAAGATTATTTTTAATACTTATCATAGTATTTTTAACCATTATTACCATATTTACCCTTACTAAGGTGAAAAATATTAACTTTGGTTACAATTCATAATGACCAAGATTAAAATGGAACTATTTAATAAATATGGACCTAATGATTCTAAATATAAATTAAATTTTCCATGATTCATTTTCTAGATGAGTAAAAAATTAATTAATGATTAAAAAAGAAAATGCAATGAAATTAATTTTTTTGATAAATACAGTTTTATGAAAAACAATGAACTTATACCAAAATTAGATATAATGAATACACTTTTATAATTAATTATATAATTTATAATTAAAGGATACTTATGTTTTTTATGATCAGATAGAAGTTTTAAAATAATTATTTAATCAATATAAACACTAGTGTTCAAAAATGGGTATTGTAAATATACACTAATAAATGAATCCTTTCAAAAAAATCATAGTAATTTATATTAAAATAATATTTTCTTGATAAATTCCAAAATGATTTTATTTTTTCAAAATCAATTTATAAATGTTCCATATATTCATTATAATACCCTGTGAAAAAAAATTAATTGTATTATTGATGCATAAAATGATTTATATTAAAATTTAAAGCTCATTTTCAAAGAGTTAATAAATAAATTTTTACTCTAAAGGAAAATTATATATTTAATAGTGTTTTTTATCATATTTATTCCATACAATTTAATTACATGGTTATAATTTTCATATTATATTTTATGTTTTGTTTGATATAGATTTTTCATATCATGTACACTATTATCTTCTTTTAAAATCCAAGGATTTTATATCAACCACATATTAATAAACTATTTCCCCAAAATTTAAACCTGAACTTGGTAGTCAATGGTTTCAAATTATAAAATATGTTTTTTGAAATCCTACATCTTAAAAAGGGTTAATAAAAATATTCTCGAAATGAGGGAAATATAAATACGAAGGTCATCTTGAAAAACACAAAATTGGATCCCCAATGGATAAAAATTAGTGGGAAGTGAAATATTGAAAGGGATATAAAATTAATAACTACATAATAGTGGTGAGTTCTATATAACTATAATAAAAATAAAATTAATGATAATGATAATGTTAATGACCACAAAATATAAAATAAAAAAATTTAGAAAAAGACCATTTATTTATCATAAATTTTTTTAATAGGATATATTTTTTATATATGGAAATATTTATTAGAGTTGAGTAATTAATTTACCATATTGACTAAGTATATGTATAAATATACATACCTGAACAGATTTTTTTTCCCTATAATGAATTTCCTCCAAAATCTATTTTTTATTACAATGATGAATATTCATAATGGATATTTCATTCCTGAATATCCTAAATTATCATTTATCATGTCCCATAATCAAAAAATGGCTAAAATTTTATTCCACTCATATCTAGACATTATCCAAAACCAAAATTGTTAATATATGGAATGATAATTTACAAATTGTATAAATGATAATATAATGAAATAAAGCATTACTTTTTTAAATTAAACAAAAATACTCAATGATCAAACTATATTATTTTTTGAACAATTATCCTTAAACATTTCTAAATTTTCCTAACCAATCTAGAAGCACAAAAATCAAAAGGATTTTATCAGATTTTTGTCTATGAGTAATTAAACATTTATCTCTAATCAACCTTAGTCACACATATATTTTTAGGCCAAAAAAGTATATCTCGCCATCGTATAGTCTATAAATAATATATTCATTTCCATAACTAACCTGAACCATCAAAAATCAATATTAAATCATATATTTTTTTCAAATATAATATAAAATTTATCCCTATCATAAAAACAAATTTTATATAGAAATATTTTGTTTTTATTAACCATATAATCTTCCCAAAAATTATTGTGACCCTCTTCCAAAATAAAATTAATCACATAATCACCAAATCACATTTCAATCTAATTGTTTTCTATAAGATAATATATATGTTCCCAAATTCAGAATAATCTATATCTATGAAATTATTTAATGAAAAAATAATAAAATACTGACAAGGTCATCAGGTAGGGAAATGGTAGGCATTGCACCTTTATCAACCATCGATTGTGGGTTCAAGCCATGTGGCCTTGCCGGATGCGACTGGATGTCGCTCAACCTATGAGATATCCTTTAAATAATAATGTACTAAAACTAATCCAATAATGTTCTAAAAAATATGATTAACATTCCCAAAAAAAATAAATAAATTCCAAATTAATTAATTTCTTTACCTCAAAGGTTATCTAATACCATTCAGCTTCCATATCCAAAATGTAACAATTATCTTATGAAATAATCCCTCACTTAAAAACTAATGGTTAAAAATAACTCAACCCAATAATAAAAATCCAAAAATATTGTTAATCAACTCAAAATTCCAACACATAAAATCATAAATGGTTTTTATATGCCTTTTCATCTTACCCTTAGACATTTTCCTTCCATCCTTCACTTGCTAACATAGCGGTCACTTTGATGTATACTCAGGATTATGATTATTCATATTGTCCCACAAATAGTTTTCATGGGGATCTCAATGCATCTTTTTTGATCCCTAGGTGAATAAAGAAGGTTGAGCTATGTGTTTCATTCCAATGAACCTTCTTTATCTCTGTATCAAATGGTATACATAATCGTGACCCAAATCATACAACTCATTCCTCATCAATCATAAACTCTAAGGATTAAACATTTATAATGGATTCCACCAAATTAGGAATTTCCATGTATTTTCATTGAGTATCCTTTATTTTATCTATGAAGGATGGTTGAGAAATTTTTTTAGATGGATTGATGATTTTCCACCCTTAATTATTCTCATGTCCATCCTATGAAAATCTAATAAAACTGGATCCTTTTCAATTCTCATCATTGATAAAGACACAAGATCCTTTCTACATAGAGAATTTTTTACGTTGTTTTCCTTACCTGGATAACAGTGGATTAATAAATCATAATTCTTGATTAAATCTATCCATATTCAGTATCACATATTATTCTGTTTTTGTATGAATATATATTTGAGACTCGTTTGATCAATATATATCTCACAGTTCTCCCCACTGAGAATATTACGCCAGAAGTTAAACACAAAAATCACAGCCCCAAACTCAATATTTTGTATAGGACAGTTTTGATCAAGGATTTTTAACTTCTACGAGGAATAGGCTATCACTTTATCATTTTTCATCTGTAGAAAGAATAAGACCTTCTTAGAATCATCACAATACATCACAAATATTTCTCTACTTCTTGTAATTATAAGTATTGGAGTACTGGAAAACTTATTTTTCAACTCCTTAAAGAATCCATCACATTATTGAGTACAGAAAATCATGATTCCCTTCCATGTCAACTTTGACATTGGTTTCGAAAATCATGAAATGTTATTCACAAATCATTGATAATACAATGCTAGACCTAGAAATCTATGGATCTCCATTACAGATGTTAGCCTAGGCCACTCTTCAATTGCCTTTTTCTTGGAAGGGTCCACAGATATCCTTGTGATAGTGATAACATGCCACAAGAATGATATTTCCTCTATCCAGAACACACATTTATAGTACATTGCACAAAACTTCTCCCTTTGAAATTAATTTATCATAGTATTCAGATACACTTTGTATTCCTCATTGTTCTTTGAGTATATTAGAATATCATTAATAAAGTTTACAATAAATTTGTCGAGTTAATATCCAAAGACTCTATTCATTAAATACATGAAAATGTTTCAAGCATTAGTGAGTATAAATGGAATAACTATGAACTCATAATGGCCATACATCATTCAAAAGTCAGTCTTGGGAATATCTTTCTATCATACTATTAATTGGTGATATCTCGACCAAAGGTCCACCTATGAAAAATAATTATCTCCATGAAGCGGATTGAACAATTCATTCATCCATGATATGTGATATATAAATAAAATCATGATTATATAGAGCTCATGATAATCAATGTTGATTCTCATTAACTCATACTTTTTCATAAGGAAGAGGGTCGGTGCACCAAATGGTGAATCTCTCATGTGTATAAAAACCTTCTCTAGACTCGCATGTAACTACTTCTTCAGCTCTTCTAGATCTACATTGTCCATTTTATATAGTTTATTTGATATTTATATGGATCCTGAAATATGTTCAATTGAGAACTCAACCTCTCAATCTAGTGTAAGACTAAGAAACTATTCAAGGAATACATTAGTGTAATACCTCGCGATGGGCATGTCTTAAATCATGATTTTATCCTTTTGACTCAATCATTTGATATTGACATGTTGGATCATATGTAACTAATATCTACACATGTGATAGTAATTCTAAATTATATTCATCTTCCTCCTTAAACTACTAAATAATTGGAGGATTCTTTGGGATGTGAAGAGTGATCTAGTTTCCCAATAGTTGATGTTGTCTTTGTATAAAGTTATCCAATCAATGCCAAAGGTATCATAAAACTAACTAAAGGGAGCATGAAAATATTTACTGGGTGGTTCAGACTATAATCATTTACTAGGGAGGGGATATAAACCTTGGACACAATAATTTCCCCATTCACTATTCTCCTAGATAACATATTTTTAAATTTTGAGGTAGTGCGGGAATTTTTCAACTAAACATTAAATATATATAAAATTGCGTTGAACCAAAATCAAATAGTTTGATCTATATTCATGATAAATTACTAGCATACTTTTCATGACATCATTATCTAAATCTTACTCTATAATAGTGATAGCATAATCCCTTCTTTTTTTCCATGTAGGATGTTGTTGATTTCCTCCTACGACCCTTGGATAAGGGAAATTGTTTTCATAATTCCCATGTTCCTTTAAGTTGTAACACTACACCATTGGATGAGCATTTATCCGAACATTCCTTTATTCTTCTATATTTGTGACATTCTTCATATATAATCAACATTTTTTATCCAAAAGTAACATCTTTACACATTTTATGTAATTCCTGGTTTCTTTTAGATAGTTCCTAGGATTCTTATTCTTATACTTTTTATACGTGGGACGCTCAGGATTCTTGCCATCATGGAATTTATTTTCAGAACAGACCAAAATTGACTCTATTTTCCTCTTTTTGTAGATTTGTCCACAATACCACTGAGAGTATCTAAACTTTATTTAGTCTTTAAGGGCATAAAATACAATATCCTCATAGCTATCTAAGTCTCCAAGGGAAAAAAATTTCACAGACTCGACTTTATCCTACTAAGGAAACGATCCACCATTCATTCGATGTTAATGACGAAGACATATGTGTACCTTGCTAGCCCTGTAAAGTGTGATTCATACACCCTATTGAAAAATATTTCTTTTTCTTGAGTCCATGAAACTCTCTTTCAATCTTGATATGGAGGGTTTGGAGAAAAATTATATTGAAAAAAAATCTCTTGATTTCCTCCCAATCCATGGAGTCATTTTTTTCATAGGGCTTATTATTATTTATCATTATCCACTGATGATTAGTTTCCCAATCAAAATTATAGACCTCCAGTTCAACATTCTCTTATTTTGAGGATTGGATGATAGAGAAAATATTTTCAATGTACCTAACCCACTGTTCTATGAGGAGGGTATCATGAGATCCAATAAAAATGAGAGGCCATTTATGTATAAAGGATTTATGGAAAAATTATCTTTCCTTGGAGGAGGAGGGTATTCTATGTGATTCAAGTTTTTATTCATAACTTGAGCTAGCTGAGGAAGTACTATCATGATGTTTTGAGCACCCACTACCATCATATTTGGCATATCATAAGGTAAATCTTCACAATTCCTTGTCACATAGATTATTGGCACACGTTCATCTATTTCCTACAATTAACTAAGAAAAATAACATAAAATTAGACTGCTTGAATACATAGATATTATGCATAAAAAGGAAACTATTAACATAAAAATAATAAACATGAAATGATAAGTATATCCTAACTTATGATTCCCAATGTTTAAATCTAGGTTACCCTTGATCTATTTCCTAAAATATATTCATATGTGATCTTTTTTCCCTTAATGTTGGTTCGTAAAAATATCATGTATTTTTCAAATAATATCCCAAGGGATTTTCAACCCAAGAGTAATGTCAAACCAATTTTTGTGAACCGTTTCTAATTCATGTCTTGTTCAAAGTAGTGTTTTTGGTTATTACCCCTCGATTCCTTTGTGAAAGATCTACCTCTGATTATTTGAATCTAGATATGGAATTTATTTTTTGATAAATCACTTACTATATACTAACCCCAATTTAGAGATGTTTTCATATAATTATTTTCATCCTTAAGGTTCATACTGAAGTGCTCTATTCCTAATCCAAAAAAATAACTAGACCATACATTGATACAAACTATGGTAACCCTATAATTTTACAGATAACATTACATGATATTAAACATCAGTAAACATCAAATTAAAATACATTGATTGTAAGGTTTAGTGTCTTTAATGACTAGGTACCTAAGACATAAAACATTGTACTAAATTTAATATTTCATTATTTAGTCTTCATATATAGCTCCAAGCATATATTGTGCTTATATATCTTATTAGGATATAATAGGGATAACATGAACAAAGTGCAGTACTAAAATCCCAGCAAGGGAATAAACATGAAAAATAAAGCATTATCACATGGGTTAGAATAAATAACATAATGATATAAAAAGTCATGGAACGTACTGAATCATAAAATGTAATCATCGAGTCTTATAAACTATAATTCATATTAATTTCACCAAAACATAAAAAATTGCTTTAGCATGAGTCAAGTCTCATTGCACATAGAGGAGAATAAGTAAATGTTATGTACCAAGACTGTTGCACATGGTAGAATGAGTCTTGGCAAACTTCTAAGACCGTTGAACATAATGTTTCACGAGACTCAAATCTACCCAATACGATTGAGAAATATATGGGAACACCCATATTAACATTTTTTTGAATATTATTTCCACGTTATGAATCATACATAATCACTCATACATAAAAAATCCTACCCATGGAATGAAATTGGTATCATAATCATGTCATGAAGCACAATGAGTGGGGGTATCATACAAGTGTACATGAAATACAGGAATTAAAACATAAAAGAAAATTTATAAGGTAAAATAAGAATATACCATTATAGGTTATGTCAACCAGAATTGACCACATGTAATAATAGTATTTTTGAAATTTTATAATTAAAACATTTTAGTGCAGTTTGAAGGAAAATAATATGGGGAATTTAAAATAAAAAATGGAAAATAATTTTTATATAAAACAAGAAGTGATAGAAGAAGTTTATCAAAATAAAAACACTTTTTTTATAAAACAATGGTTTATAAAATCATATGGTAGAGTTCACTTCATATTTCGTATGAATTTGGGATGCTTCCATAAAAGGTGTTTTCTTATTGAGATGTATTGAGGAGGGAATCAGTTAAAAAAATGTATATCTCTAAATAAGAATAGATAATAGATCTTGATACTTGAGTTTATAAATTTAAATTGAAATTACAATATGTACATAAACAGAATATATGATTTAATTTGGGGAAAAAGAGATTCAGAATAACCCGAAGGACAAATAGAGGTCTAGGTGGAATCCCTTACGGAATATTGGCGTGGTACCAGGTGTACAAAGGGGGGATTAATGAGAGAGAAAAATGATTCTCATATTTTACACATAATGAGGATAGTAAGGGTAGGTGTTCAATCATACCCCATCATTAGGAACTACAAATAAAAGGAAATTACATATAAGAGATTCTAGAATAAATGTGAGATAGAGAGGATCCCTTACCTTAAGTCGGATGGTGTTCCTATCTTGATCTTAATGAAGAGAATAATTTAATTAGAATAATTAATTAATAATTAAATAACCTCTAATACATGTTATTGATTTATTATTAACCTATTAAGTTCATCCATGTCCTTTCCGATGAGTAATGGGGTTCAATTTCCTTGTTTGTGTGAATTTTCATCCTTGCTTTTATTGATTGGTTCACATATATTCATGTGCAGATAAACATGAATGATTAGAATGGTATTAAATAATTGAATTTATATGAAATTATTTATCATCCATAATATTACATGGTTATAAAATTAATTTGGTTATTTTAACTGAAGTTGAATCATTATATAAAACAATAATGATAAAGGAATGGATTAATTTGGTCATTTTCTCATAATTAATTTGTTTTGTTATATTATTTTACATCATGTGAGAAAACGTATTCTAGAAAGTCACATTATATAAAATAATTATATAGTAGTCTGGATCAGACATAAAAATTGTTTCCTGAACATAACAATAAAAGGAAATAGAAATTGATAACCTATCGTCCTTGAATATGATAAATTAACATATCTTGGATTGTGTTTTCATTTATTTTTTATAAAAAAAGGGAAATGAGAAATGATAAAGAATTATCACACTAGAATGAAAAAACACTAGTACATGTATTTTACAAGATTTGTCATAAAATTTTTATGAGGAGAGTTCAGGAATGAAAATTTAACAAAGGAATAGGAAAAGAAAATGAATGAAAATAAAAGACAAATTTACCACTTGATTTAATGTTCATTGAGATCCTCTTAATGGGAGAGGATTTGGTGATTGGATGATACCATAGGATATTGAACATGGGGGTGAACTTGGGGATATATTTGGTGTGAATTTAGGGAAGGGACAAGGAATGAGAGGAGTGAAGATAAGAGGGGAGTGTGGGAGGTTTTTATAGGGTGGGTGTGAGATATTAATATTATAATCATTACTTTATTATGGTTTTTCATAAGACAAGTAGTAGTGATGATTCTTGTGACCATAAATTGTTATATGTGCATGTGACATTGATCCTAAGGTTCTTATATTAGCCATGACTTAATAAATAGTGTATCTAACATATAATGTATATATACCTTAAATTACCATATTTTTCTATTCATCAAAAATTCTAGTATTTTAGAAGAATCCAAAAACATCACCCTAAATTTTTTTTGAATGTAGATTACTAAAATGATCTCAATTTTTAAAAAATAATTTTTTAATAATTATTAATTTAATATTTAATTAAAATCAAAATTTACTTGAAATATACATATGTTAAAACTATAACTGAATTTATAATGCATTCAAAAATTACATAAGGTCTTCTGAAATTATCTTAAAACCAAAAAAACTAAAATAATTAACTTATGAACAGATTTTAGGAAAACAAATTTTCCATTTAATTTATTTATTAATTTTAATTATTTATTTATGAGTTACAATAATTAACATTCATTTAATATGGTCATATTATCACTTATAAGATGCCTATATTTTATTTATACATTCATGGGTGAGGTTACTATTATTTAGGATGATTTACTATTCGTAAGGGTCAAATTACTGTACATAAGGGTAGGTTTCTATTCATAAGGGTTGTTTTCCATTCACTAAAAAATATGCTTCTTCCATCAGACCACAAAAATCAACTTGAATGCAACTGTGTATGACATATTTTCAAAATTAAAATCATATAAGTGATAATATTATGTTTAAAGGTCACATACTACTTATTAGTTCATTGTATTATGATTCCATGTGATTATATGACATAATTAAAAGAAAAAAATTTCTATAAACAAAACATTATGTTGGGACATTATTCCCCATTATGAAAATTCGCCCTTCAAATTTGGTTTTACATTCTATGTTATAAACTGGTGTGGGTACTTTTCCTTCATTTCCACCTCCAGTTCCCATGTCACCTCTTCATACTTATAGTTCCACCATAGTACATTGACCAGATGAGTAGTTTTGTTACGTAGAACATTATCTCTATGATCCTATATCTTCACTAGATGCTCCTCATAATAAATATCATTTTTCAATTATACCATAATTAAAGAGATTACATATGAAGGATCTCGTATGTACATTCTTTAAAGTGATACATGAAAGACATCGTGTACTTTAGACATTGTAGGTGTAACTGTTAGTTGATAGGTCACATACCTAACCCAATAGAAAATTACGAAGGGGTCGATGTACCTCGGACATAGATTTCCTTTCTTCGATATCATCATGACCTTCTACTATAGAGATATGAAGAGAAATACCATAGCTCCAACTTTGAAATTTAGGTCTCATTGACGATTGTCTACATAACTCTTTTGTCAACTTTGGGTTTCCTTGATGTACTATTGAATGTTTTTCACCTTCCCCACCACTTATTTGACCATTTTAGGTCGTAGAATCATATTCTCACTGACTTCATCCCAACATTTCAGTTTTCAGAACCTTTTCCCATAATGGGAATCACATGGTTACATTTTGATGCTCGAATGGAAACTATTTTTGGAGGATAATTCAACCTGTGGAAGGTGATTGTACTATCATCCTTTAAAGTTTATAGAATAGACTCTAAACATGTTTTCTAGAGTCTAAATAGTTCTCCTGAATTAGACAATAGTTTTAGGATGATAGGTCATACTAATGTTCAGTTCAATGCTTAGAGAATTTTGAAGACCTTTCTAGAAAACCAATGTTTCTCTCAGATAACTGCCGAATACAGTAGATAGTGGTACTCCATGAAGCCTTACAACCGTTGTGATATATATCATTGAAGGTTTATCTAATGAGAAGTCATATCGAATTGCGATACTGTGATTTGTCTTTTTATGATGATCTACAATGACCAATATTGCATTTTTTCCTCTAGATTTCCTTTCAAGTCAAATGACAAAGCCTATGCTAATGTTCTCACACTTGGGTAGTGGGTGCATCACCCCGTTACACTTTTTTACTTTAATATTTCAATTTCATACATCCTAGGAACTTTGATGTATACTCAGAAATCACTTTCATCATATTGTCCCACAAAAATTTCTCTCAGAGATCATGATACATCTTTGTGTTCCCTGAGTGAATAGAAAAGGTTGATCTATGTGCTTCATTAAAAAGATCCTTCTTTATATGTGCATCAGATGGTACATATAATCATTCCCCAAATATTTCATCTCCTTCCACATCAACTAGATTCTTAGAGGATTTACAATTTATATTGGCTTCCTCCCTTTTATGAATTTCCATTTCAATTCTTTGAGAATCATTTATTTTCTCCATGAGGCATGGTTGAGTAATAATTTCAAAAAGATTTGATGATTTTCATCCCTTAATGATTCGCATGTTCATCCTTTGAAAATTTATGCTGATTTAATCCTTTTCAATTATATCATTAATAAAGATATATAATAATTTATACATAGAGTATTTTACACCATGTTTTTTGATTCATGCTCAAATTTACCCAAGAGAAAAAGGTAGAACTGTCCTTTCTCTTTGGATTGGGTTATCGAATCCTTAGAAACCTAAGACGTAATATACTAACACATACATTCTATAGATTTTTTTTGGATATTATGTGTCCAACATGGGTTGATTTTATATGGTTTTAAGGTATCACTAACAGATTTAATTTAATTCAAATTAATATAATGAGTCAATCCTAGGTTATCACTTGGGGTGGATTGGATGAATTCATTTTTTAATGATTTCAATTTTTTTGAGATGGGTTCATTTAAGAAGCTCAAAAAACATAATAACTTACTAGTTTAATACCTACTCCATTTAATACTAATCACTTATACACATTATGGATCAATTTTTTTAGAACATCAAGATAAATGTTCGTATTAGCACTTGAAGTGTGGGACATTAAATTCAACAAGGATGAAGGAGTTTAAATATATTCAGACACAAATTATCAATTAAAAGAATTGATTAGAAATTAATAGATTGAGAAATAACTTCGAAACAAGATCTCTTCTACTCCCATGGATCAACCCATAAAAGAGTTAGCCCTCCATTGATTCTATTGTTTCAATGGAAGCTGAAAGTAGACTCATGAGGGAGGAATTGGAGAAGTAAAAAAAATGCAAGAAATCACTCCACCATTGTGTGTATAATATCACAAGGTATGGTGTGAATAAATTCAGACCATAATGAAGAGATATCAAATTGATAAGGAGAAAATAGTGTAAGAGGAACAGAAGAAATTGTATTAAGAAGTAAAGTGATTCGAACAACACACATGAGAAAGAATAATGTTACAAAGCCAAATCAACATAATAACATTACAATGAAAACAAAGATCCAACGATGATCAAATCCTCCACCACCACTATCATAAATAGTCATTTTTGAAGACTTGGGTCGAGCCTCCAATAGTCTAAGTCTCCTCAATTAATTGTGGTAGGCCATAGGTGGGTGGAAAGTTAACGAATAATTGATTTTTCCACCCTTGACCCGAGGTGGAAACCATCTTTCATCCATCTAACCGAAGTGACTGAATGGCCTTCAAGATGGCCGAATTGGAGTGGTCTATAGAAGAAAAGTGTTATTCCCCTGATGTTTCCCAGCTCTCTGTAAAACTTCAACCGAAATGGATATGTGTTTGTCGAGATATGATTAAATTGGTCGCCTATTTTTCTAGGATGTAGAATCTGGATCAGAACATTATCTCTAAATTGGGATACCTTAATATCCACCTCAGAGGCTGAACTAGCACTATCTTATTAACAATGATTTTTTTGCTCTATATTTATTGTAGAATCGCATGAAATTTGGTATTTATTGGGACTATAAGTTGGGACCCACATTCTTATCAGTGGGTCGGTATCCAACCTGCCTTCTCCAGAATTGTTTTCATGAAATCCCAATTTGGGGGTCTTCCAATGTGAATCTTTCAGCACTACACAATTATAAATTGTTCCCAATATAATTAAAATCCTAAAAATTAAATATTATAATAAAATCATGATCATTTGGTACATTAAATGATGTAAAAATATATACCACATAATAGTACATTATAAGAAGGAATTATAAAATATAATGTGAAATGATATTCAAAGTCTAAAATGCACTAAAATAGTTTTTATGAATAATAAATCACATGAATATTATATATATTAACAATTAATATTAGCCTGATTTAGTGGCTAGTCATTTTCCATACATGAATTGCAGTGGATTGAGGTGTCATAATTCTTGATGAGCTCTATCCATCATTGGTGGCACATATTAAGGTATTATTATGTATATATATATATATATATATTTGAAACACTTGTGATCAATATATATTTCACACATCTCTACATTGAGATAATGCCACCATATTTTTAATGCAATGATCACAACCGCCAAGTTGATTTCTTGTGCATGATAGTATCACTCATGGATATTCACTTCCTTGAAGCATAGATTATCACTTTATCATTTTACCTAATCACATATCCTAAGACCTTATTTGAACCATCATTGTACACCACAAAGAGTTCTCTAATATTTGGGAGTGTGAGTATTGGCATAGTGATAAGCCTCATTTTTAACTCATTAAAGTCGCCTTCACATTCTTGAGTCCAGAAAGGCATCACTCCCGTCCGTGTCATCATGGTAATTGGGTTTGAAAATCGTGAAATGTAATTCAAAAATCATCGATAATACCAAGCTAGACCCAGGAATATAGAAATATCAATTTGAGATGTTAGCCTGGGACACTATTCAATTGCTTTTGCCTTGGAAGGGTCCACAGATATCCCTCTTCTGGTAATAACATGCCCCATGAATGTTACTTCCTCCATCAAGAACACACATTTACTTTACTTTTCATATGGCTTCTCCCATTTAAAATCTATAGCATAGTATTCTGATGCTTCTCATGTTCCTCCTTTCTATTCGAGTATATCAAAATTTCATCCATAAATAACACAACAATTTTTTCAAGGTAATCTCTTATGTATATAATCATTAATTACCTAATAAATATTAGAGAATTTGTGAGTCGGGAGGGCATCACTATGTACTCATATTTTCCAATCATCATTCAAAAGGTAGTCTCTAGAATATCTTCCATCCCAAACATTAATTAGTGATATCTATACTAGAGTTCAACCATAGGGTAATAAATGGCCCCATGAAGCTAATAAACAAGTCTTATATTAGTGGTAGGGGATATATTTTCTTCATCGAAGTTTTATAGAGCTCAAGATAATTAATGAATAGGTGTATTGAAACATCATTTTTGTTGATGAACGAGACTATAACACCCCATAGTGAAGCACTCAGGCATATAAAACCCTTTTCCAGATTCTCTGGTAATTTATTCTTCAACTCTACCAGCTCCACAATGGCTATTCTATAAGGACTGCTTGTTATAGGTAGTGATCTATGAATAAGTTCAATTGATATCAAAACCTCTTGATTAGGAGGAATACAAGGAAACTATTTAGGGAATACATTAGTGTAATCCCTCATTATTGGAATGTCATCAAGCATAATTTTTTTTTGAATAAATCATTTGATCTAGACATTAATTATAATAAAGAATTAATATGCACACATGAGACACTGATTCTAAAAGAGGTTCATATTCCTCCTTATGCTTGTAATGAATTGGAGGTTGCTTTGCGATGTAAAGAGTGATATCCCTTTCCTAACATTTGATGTTGGATTTGTATAAAGATAGCCAATCCATGACCAAGATGACATCAAACAATACTAAAGAGAGTATTATCATATTTTTGGTGGGAGGTTGAGCCCACAAAAATTTACCGGTGAGGTTTTATTGTCCTTGGACGTGATAATTACCCAATTTTTTGTTCACATAGATAACATATCCCCCAATTTTTAGGTTTTTTTGAATAATTCTACTAAAATATCTTGATATGAAATAATGTATAGACCTATAATAGATTAATAAATTTTAAATACTTGAATGAATAAATAGTGTACCAGTCACCACATCATTGTCTAGCTCCACCTCACTAGTAGTGATAGAATATGCTCTTTCTTTTTTCCTTGAAGGTTTTTGTGGATTTCCTTTGATAACCCTTAGAATAGGGAAATTTTCTACATAATGCCCATATTCCATGTAGTTATAACACTGTAACACTAGTGGAGAGTTTATCTAAACCTTTATTTCTTCTTCCATATTAGCAAGATTATTCAAATCCCATCGGTAGATTTTATCAAGATGTCCCATCTTTCCACATTTGATGCAATTCTCGGTTCACTATAGATAGTTCCAATTATTCTTCTTCCCACAATTTTTAAATGTTGGATGTTCAGGCTTCTTTCCATCATGGAATTTATTTATGTAACCACTGACATTAGATTCCAATTACCCTTATTTTTCATTGGTCCCATTATATAAATGAGAGTCTATGGTTTATATTTCAACCCTAAGGGCACAATGGACAATATCCTCATATCTATCACAGTTTCAAATAGCCAACACTTTTTGTTGACTCTTCTTTGGTATACAAATGATGTATCCACCTTTATTTTGGTGTTTTTGAAAAATCTATAGGTGTACCTTGAAATCCTTGTAATGTTCTCTTCCTACACCCCGATTGACTCATCTTCCATCTACATGAGTCTATGGAACTCTCTTTCCTTCTTGAGATAGAGTGTTTAAAGAAAATATTTAATGAAAAAACATTCTATTTAATTCCACCCAATCCATGTAATCAATTTCCACCAAGGGCATCTTATTCGTGATCAGTGCCCACCACATATCTACTTCCCCACCAAAATTACACACCATAAGCACAAAATTATCTTCGTCTAAACACTGTAGGAAATAGAATTTCTTTTCAATAGAGTTAATCCACTATTATGTGAAGAGGGAATTAGAATATCCACTAGAAATATCATGTCTTTGCTGCATGAAAGATTAGATGGGAACATGCTCTTTCCTTGGGGAAGGATTGGGTTCCAAGCGTTTCACGTTATTATTCATAAATTGAGCCAGATGATCAATTACCGTAATGTAGTTTTGAGCACCTGCTCATTTAATATTTAGACTATAATTGGGGAAATCTTCACATTTCCTATCACATTTATTGCTGGAATAAGTTATTCTATTTCCAACCATTAACTAAAAAAAATAATGAACAATTAATCGTCTTGAATACATAGTTATTAATCCTAAAAAAAAAATTTTAACAAAAAATGATTAACCTATAAAGGATAATTATATCCTAATTTGTGATTCAATACTTTTAAAAATATCTTATCCTTGATCTATATATTAAAATATATTCTTTATGGGCTATTTGTTTCCCTTAAAATTGGATTGTACTAAGATCATGAATTTACCCAAGCATATCCCACAAAATTGTCAAACTAAGAGTGAATAAGGACCCATTATCATGCACTAGTTCCCATTCGAGACTAGCACAAAGAGATGTTTTTAGAGTTTTACCCCTAGATACATTGTTTATAGAGACATATATACCTGTTTGTATCCATAAAAGGACGTATATTCTTGATAAACCACATACTCTACCCTTACAAAAATTTAGATAGTTTATCATATACATAGTCTTATCTTTGAGTATCTTACTAAAGTTCACTATTGGTAATTCCCAATACTAAATATAATATCCTATTATTAAATCCATATTTAACCTAGCTTTTTATACATATCATTACATGGTTATAACCATAATTAAACATCAAATTACAAGCCATATATGGTAAAGTCTAATGTCTGGGAAGACAATGTACACAAAACATAATACATGGGACTAGATATAACATTTCATTATTTAGTCTTCATAAAGAGATTATAACATCTATTTGGCTAATACATCTTCATATGATAACCTGGGGATAACATGAACAACTCGATTATCAAAAAATAGTATCAAGGGAATAAAAATGATATATAAATCTTTAGCACTTGGGTTAGAAAGAAAAACATAATGATATAAAAAGGCATGGAACATATGGAATCATAACATGTAAACATAGAGTCTTATAAACATGGATTCATATTAATGTGACAACAACATAAAACATGGCATTATCCTAGGTAAAGGATCATTTCAAATAAATGATCACAATTCTAGGTTAACTAACAAGACCATAACAAATGGTAGCACAAGTGAAGGCTAACCAACAAGACTGTTGCACATAACATCTCACGTGACTCATCCTTACCCACTAAAATGGATCTCAATATGGGAAAATCCTTATTAATATGTTCTTTAATATGTTTTACACATTATGAATCATATATAATCAATCATACATAACCATTAGGGTACTAATGGAATGAAATGGGTATCATAATCATGTCATAAAGCCTAATGAATGGGTGTATCATAAAATTTTCCATGAAATAAAGGAATTAAAACATAAATTGACATTCATAAGGTAAAATAATAATATATATTGGTATGTCATGTCAAACATAATTGAAAACTTTTAAGAAGAGTATTTAATAAATTTTACATTTAAAACATTTTATTGTGGGTTTAAGGAAAATACAAACGAACATTTAAAATAGAAAATGGAAAAATCATTTATATAAAACCAGAAGTGATCCATGAAGGTTTTAAAAAACTAGTTTTATAAAAAAAATAGTGTCTTAAAACATAGAGTTTGTTTCACATGAAATTGGGTACGAATCCGAGAATTTCCCTTAAAACGAGTTTGCTTATCAGGATGTATTGAGGAGAAAATCACTTAAAAGCATATATATCCCCAAAAGATAATGGATACTCGCTATTTAAACATGATCATGGAAATATAAACCAAAATTTAATAATGTAAATAAATCTAATATAGGTTTTAATTTGTGTAAAAATAGAGTGACAATGACTCAAAGGGATAACAGAGGAACGCGTAGAATCCCTTTCAAAATATCTCATTGTACGAGGTTTATTTAGTACGGATTAATGAGAGATAAAGGGGTTAATATTATTTTATACATCATGGGGGATATATGTGGGAGGTGTGAAATCAGACACATGATTAGTAACTACACATAAATAGACATAACATAGATGAGATTCTAGAATAACTGTGAGAAAGAGAGGATCCCTTTCCTTAAGTCTGATAGTGTTCTTATCTTGCTCTTAATGACCTGAATAATAAAATTAGGGTCATTAGATAATAATTACAATACCTATATTACATTTTATTGATTTATTATATCCTTATAAGTTTATCAAGGTTCTTTTTAATTAGTTAAGATGTTCAATTTCATTGTTTGCGAGTGTTTTCTTCCATGATTTTATTGATCGGTTCGCTTATATTCATGTTCGGATAACCATGTTTGATGAGAAAGGTTGTCAAAAATATCACTTATATTATGTTAATGAAAATAAAAATGATTAATTGTTTATAAAATTAATTTGGTTATTTGGAGGGATAATGATTAATTATATAAAACATTAATGATAAATGCTTGGATTATTTTGATGATTTTGATTATAATTTACTTGTTTTTAATTATTATTTTACATCATGAGAAAAAAAGGATTCCAGACTATCACATATAATAAAGTACATATTGAATAATATATTTCAACAATGTTTTTTTCGTTAGATGAATTTAATATGGTAATTGATATTCATAACCCATCATCCTTGAATGTGGTAAATTAACACATCTCAGACGGTGTTTTCATTTATTTCGTATGAAACAAGGGAAAAGGAGAGATAATAATGAATTATCCCATTAGCATAAAATATTCCATTATATTTATGGTACTTTATTTTTCATAAAATTTGAATATGGGGATTTTAAGAAATAAAAGAGAATAAATAAATAATAAAGTCAAATAAAAGAAAAGAAAATAAGAATTTACCTCTAGATTTAATCATCCTTGAGAACCTCTTAATGGGAGTGGATTTGGTCTTTTGAGTAGAACAAGGGATTTTGGATAGGGAGGAGGATCGTAGGGAGTGATTTTGGAAGACGTTTGGGAAGGATCAAGTCTGGATATGACTGAAGAGAAGAAGGGAGTGTGGGTGGATTAATAGTGAATGGTTCGAGGGTTTTCTTAATATTTTAATCACAAATTTATTATTTTTCTATAAGTCCTGAAATAATGATGATTCATGTGACAAAAAATAGTAATATGTGAATGTGATTTCAAACCCAAGGTTCTTCCATCATCCAAATTCTCAAAAAAATAGTGAATTTAACATGTAAAATATATATATGGTATATTATTATATTTTACTATTCAACAAAACATTAAAGGGTTTTAGAAAAATCCCAAAAAATTCACCTTGACCATTTCAATGTGTAGAATCAAAAATTAAACACCATTTTTTCTAAAATAATTTTAAAAATATAATTAAATTAATTTTTTATTCAAAACATGATTTACATGAAAAATAAAAATTTTATAACCACAACTGATTTTATATTTATTTAGAAAAATATATATGCTATGATAAAATTATCTTGAACCAGAAGACATAAAATTATTAATTTAAGATCCCGATTTAGGAAAATATTTTTTTCTTAAATTAATTAAGTAATTTTATTTATTTATTTATGACTTATAAAAATTATAATACATTTACTATGGCCATATTAGAACTTATGAGATTCCAAAATTTTATTTCTACATTCTAGGGTGATGTTACTATTGTTTTGGACAATTTACTATTCATAAATATCATATTACTATTCATAAGGGTAGGTTACTATTCAAAAGGGTAGGTTACTCTCCACCCCAGAAAAAGTGTTCCATTAGTCCCCAAAAATAACATTTAATGCAACCGTGTATGTCATATTTTAGAAATTCAAATCATAGAAGTGACAATATTATGTCTAAAGGATGCATAGTACTTATTAGTTCATTTTGTTAGGATTTTATGTGATTATATGACATAATTATAAGAATGTAATTTCCATTGATAAAACATATGGTCGTTACATTTTATGTGTTGATACGAGAGGATATAAGGTGTACATTTATACATGAGGGGGGGGGGATTCATGGAATTTATAAATTATTAAATTAATAGAAATTTATTTTCATAATAACGTCGATCTTAATTGAATTAATTTTAATATAATATTATTTTGAGTTGAAATCATTTCATCTTTTAAAATTTTGAATATTTTGGGTTATAGTATCACCCTTATGTATTAGTTTTAACCCCTCGTTAAACCGTTGTAAATTTATCAAGATATTAAAATTTTTTACTCTTCAGGGGTAAAAATAGAAACTATACAAGGAATAGTGACCTAAAAAATAGACAATGGTTGATATTTTAAACCATATAAAATTCATGTTGTATAATATTTTATTTATATGAATATTAAACTGGTTAAAAATATTGTTGGTTTTAAAATATCATTAATGTCATTTTTTGATATACATGAAATATTAAAATATAATATATATATTTAAATCATTACGAATGTTTAAAAATGTAATTGATTTGAAAATATGTTCTATATTTTATAATTTAATTTCATAACCCATTAAAATGGGTTTTATAAACATATCATCATTATAAACACAACCCTTCTAGAGATTTACTATTTATGGTATTTATAACACCTCGTGTTTTAGTGAAATATATATTTTTAATTAATTTAATCATTTGGTTATTTTGTGATTTATGGAACATTGAATAATTTTTTTATGAATGCATAAACTTTTTATTTCCTTATACACTATAGGAAGTTAATATTTCATTATAAAATACCCTATGATACATTTTTGGCACAGAAAATACTAACTTAGGAATGTTCATCATGTACAGATTTACCCACTTTCGTGAAAATAATTCACATGAAGCATTCTTTAAATGATTATAAAGTTACTTTTGAAATGAATAAAATAATTTTTTTATTATTCAATAAAATTTTTGGTTTTAAATTGATTCGCAATGATTTTTTTTTCAAAAATGTTTTATGTTTACAAATTATTTTATATAACAATAAAAACTCCTTTATATATTTTATGAAGGTTATTTTCAAAGGAAAATATTTCAATTATTTAAAATAGTCTTTTGTAAGTTTTCACTGTATTTTAAAAGAAAAGTGTTTTCAAAATGTGTTCTAGTTTATTTTATTGGTTTTGAAGGAAATTATTTTTCAAAAATAATTTGAAGGTTTCTTTCTGAGTTTTCAATGTATTTTTTATGAAAATGGTTTTCAAAATGTTTTAGTTTTTAAAGATCCATTTTCGAAGAGGAAAATGAATTTTCCACAGAAAAGTTTTCAAAATATATTTCAAAATTATTTTACAGCTATGATGACATTTATTGATGTTTCTCATTCCATTCAAGGAAATTATCCAAGGGTTATGTTCATATTATTTATTAAATAGTTTATATTTTTATGGAATTATTATTATGACACCCATTTATCTTCAGTAGGTTATATACTTCTGAAATATAGTTATTTTCACATGTTATTCTCCAATAAAATGATTAGGAAACCTATCTACATACCATTGTTTAAAATATGATAATATTTTAATGATACACATTTTAAATCATTGGTTATTATTTTATGTTTATAAAATACTTTTTTAGTTGTTAAGATATTATAAATGTTTTGTTATCTTGTGTCGAATGTATGGATGATTTTGTTGAGTGAAGTGTGGGACCTATATACAATGACCTGGCTATAAAACATTACATAATATTGAATTAAATGAATAAGTTACATTGAGGATCTTTTTTGTTTTAGTGTTTTAGAGAATTAGTCAATAACGATTACATATCAACCTGAATTTTACACGTAGAAAATACTTCTTAGTATACATTTTTTTATAATAAAAACTCATAAAAAGAATCATTTCTAGTTCCATGTTTTAGAAAAAATGAATTTTCCTTGATCCCATCCTTGACTATATTCATCTTTAAGTTATGTGGAATGCATTTCAAAAAAATTTGAAGAGCATAAAATCTATAGTATGGGTTATAAAATAAAGAATTGAATAATTAACCAATAAATAAATACAAATCTATGAAACTACACATATCCATTATAACATACCTCATGGAATCATTAGATTTATGAATAATAGATAGAAATCACGAATCATAAAGGTAACTTGGGGCTTCCATAACACACTAACGTTGTAGCTATCATAGCTACATATGGAGTGTTGGTTAGAGTTGATATGCAAGAGGATTGTTAATTGAGTTCAAATTAAAATTTTATATTAAAAATATTTATATTAAAAATCCCCCAAATTAAATAACAAGCTAAACTGTAGTTAATTTTAATACGGTAATGGTTTAGTTAGGTTATCAAGAGATTGATTTGTTCTTAGTTAATCTAATCTGAAGATTAGATTAGCTTTTGAAACTAACCTACTGGGTTACAATAAATAAAAACACTTTCTAGTTTAACTATCACTGTAATTTTAAAATAGATTTGTATTTAAATTATTTATTAGCTGAATATTCAATTTAGTTTTAACCAATATAAACATGCACAACATTTTTAACCATGAGGTTATTTCTCAAGTAGAGACTTAGTCCTCTCAAAAAAATTATATAAACTATGATCTACACACTGGATCGGCATTTACAATAGTTCTCAAACAATCCAGGTCCTCATACATCTACCACATTTCTACATGGGAATACAATAAGAACAACAACTCACAGGTTGTCCAGGTCCTCAGACCTATACCACTTTCAATAGTGGGATACAAGAGTGTAAGGGAAATATTGAGTGACGATTTAGAAATCCTCTAGTTCAACATAGGAGACAATGTGTTCCTAAAAATACAGAGAACACACACTTCTCAAAATGTAAATAAATGAAACAAAACATAGCTAAAAAATAGAGATGAGTTTAGAATGATCTATGTGTTTGGAGTAATGATCTGGACACCATGGATTCATGCAGATGAAGCATTGAGTCCTTCTTTGGTTTTAGTCAAGACAAACAGTGTGTCGTTTTTGTATTTGACTTACAGGTCTCGGTTGATTAGCCTGATCAGCTTGAGTGTAGGTGAAATCATTGAATTTTTTTACTCATTGATTGTTCAGGTTCTACAGATTCAGTATTTATTATTCCTTCTTCTTCTATGAATGTATGTCCTTGTGTATCTCCATAATATTTTCTCATACATTCATGGAACGACAGACTGACTAACATGTATTTATTTTTTTGAGGTTCCTTTATATACCTTCAGCTCCAGCAATGGGAATGATTACATTTTTACAAATACAAGTTATGGTTCCCTGATAGTCAACAGAAATTAATTAATTAATAGTAGTTTCATTAAAATCCCAAAATATGACGGTTTCTAATAAACAATAGAACTAGAGTTTAGAGAAACAATGACAAGTTTCCATTAGTAGCTCTTTGTATCAGTGAGCTCGTATCGGTGGACTTGATTTAAGAGGTCTGTATCGGTAGTTGTTACTTCTTATAATAGTAGACTATGTATTAGTGACATTGACTCTGTATCGGTATCTCCTCTTATTGGTAGCTCTTCATGTATCAGTATCTCTCTCCATCGGTAACTCGTCTATATTGATAGCTACTTGTATCGGTGGCTCTCTCTGTATATCGGTGGAACTGTCTATACCGGTAGACTTGAATCAGTAGTTTTTTTCTGTCTCTATAGGAACACTTGTATCAGTAGCTCTTGATTATATTTGAAGACTATGTCTATCAGTGATACAGTGTCTGGCCTACAATGCGGAGCCCTTTGGGTGATCTTAGGAGAGAGACAATAGATTGTTTGAGGTGGAGTCATCTGAGAAATGGAGTAAAACATAGCAGAGGTAGGTAGAGCTGTCGGTATAATGATAGGAGTGTTGTCTTCATTCTAAAATGGCAGTACCAGATTCCTAAAGTCCATAATGATTCCTCTTCCTCTTTCCATAGCATTGATAATGTCATTCGTGTTCTCTATAATATTATCCAGAGTAAGAGTAAACTCCATGAGCTTGATTACTTGTTCTCTGAAAGCTTGACAGAAAGGAAGTAGTTTCACATTCTCTAACAGAAGCTTGAAATTATTGTTCAACTGATGTTTAGTGTGGACCCTTTGGACATAGTAATCCACTTTGTCTTTTACCTCTTTCTAAAAAGTAGTTACCTCTCTCATAAAATTCTTTACAATTTTCTCTATATACCTAGTGGTAGTGACCACATAGGTCAAGGAATTAGATTCTATATAGCCACTGGTGTAAGACTATCCAATATCTTCTCTCATCACAGCCCAAATCTCATCAATATCCCAAGAAGGCATGGTAGTTCACAAGGGTGCAACAGTAAATGCTACTGTTTCCTTAAAAGATTTAGTCAGCCCAATAATGAGAATTTATACAACAGAGTCCTGGGTGCTGACATGATTCCCCATGGAATTCTTAAATTCCTCAAAAACAGATACCATCTAGCTGACTAAACGTTTTAAAAATGATATATCCTTGTTTACTTTATATTTAGTGCTCATATATGATTCCAAAGAGATAACTGATTTCTTTAGAGATTTAACATCCTCTAACAATCATGATACTTGATTCTAGCAGGAGTATACTTCATTCAAAATAGAAGATACTGATTTAGTCATCATATATTGAATATATGATATTAATGAGGTTTCCATTCTTCTCATATCTTCCATAAAATAGGTCTTGAGACTAGATTTCAACTGTATTAAATCATATTTTCTTACTATATCATCGGGTAAAGATTTATAACAGAGATTATCAGTGACAGGAGGTCTATTGAAGGGTGTCTCATCTTCTGAATCAGGATAGTCCATCCCAAAAACTACAAAACCTGGGTCTTTATCCCAGTATTCAATCTCATGAGCTAGGGAAACAGTAACATGTCTGGTGGGATTCTCCCCCTCAATCTGTGTATTTTCATGTACATGTACATCAATAACAACTTGAGTAGGCATGTATTCCTCAGAAGAGTTGTCCACAACTCTATCCACATTAGGTGTCCCATCCTGGTGTGACTAAGGACATGATGATGGTATGTATAATTCAAAAATTTCCTTAGTAGGCATTAAGGAGTACCCAGTTAGTGGACTGAAACACAAGCAGGCAGAAACAGATGATTCATTTTCAGATTCTAGATCTTCCTCTTTATCTGGAGCAAGCTGGTATTCCTCATCAATTGGGGATTTTTCATTTCTTACTCACAACACATTTTCCTTTCCAGATTATACAACCTCATCAACCGGACATGGAGGCATGTCCGGATCACCTCCATCATCTACAGAGGTATCTTCCTCATCAGTATCATCACTATATTGTGGTTCCTCTTCATTAGGTCCTAGACCTGTATCTATTCTGTCTCTTGGCCTATTGGGGTGATCAATAGGGATGAAATTATCATACACCTTCCCATAATCAATATCCCATTGCCTTATCCATGGGTTCCATCCAATCTTCATATACTTACAGATTGTCCTTGTGATGCAAAAATTGTTCCTCACAACCACTATCTCATCCTGGGACTCAATTACTCCTTTCACCTTGATAATTTACGAAATTAACTTTGCAAAGAATAATGAATTGTATTTTGACTTAGGCCTAATCATATCCTCAATTAGGATCATCAACAACATACACATATTTACCTTGACAACATTACGTAACAAATGCAACAAATAAATATCTTTGTATCTCAAATTTGCAAAGTCCCCTCTTCTTGGACTTAACTAATGTTGGATGAATTTGAATAAGAGCTGGTTTTCTCCATCCATCTCAGCAGCCACTACCTTTTATTGTTTTACCCGACCAATGAGATCGTCCAAAAAAACCTCATAGTTAAAAATTTCACTGGTTGGAGGTATCTTCTTTGAGGTATACCCAAATACACCTAAATGTAGGACATTTACACATTCATCCCATTCCACAGGCGAAAAATAAATTTCCGAGACATTCACTAATAAAACCATTTTTTTCTCTTATTCAGACTTCTCAAAATGAACAAAAGAATAAAAATCCTTAACCAACATTGGATAATGTTGTCTATTGTTGTTTGAAAAAAATTCGAGCCATCCATGTTCCTCCAATACTCTTAGAACCAATGACTTCCTAGGAAATATCCATTCCTCACTATGTTCCTTTTCAATTACAATTTCTCTATTCTAAAACTTCAGGTTCATTGCATGCTTCCATGACCTTGTTTTATTTTCACTACAACCACATTCAGGTCCTGTTTTCTGCTTCTTCACTCTTGGAGCATCACTATCATCCATGACTATTAGATGTTTTTTTATTGCCATCTCCAATCTAAGAAATTAGGGTTACGTGTAATTCGGGGGTTCGAGAAGTGAGGATTGAAGAGAGAAGAGTTTACGGTGGATAGAAATGTGACAAAGGCTTAGTTTATATCATTTTGGTGTCGAAAAGTAATAAAAATAATTATATTAAAAAATAAGAGATTTGGAAAAATAAAAAAATAAACAGAATGTGCATGACATATTAATAACAATTACTAGTGAGAACCCTGATGGTGAGGTTTATCTATCAGTGAGGTGACCTAGCTGTGAGGTTTTCTAGCAGTGAGGTTTCCTAGTGGTGAGGTTTCCTAGTGGTTAGGATTTGGCTATTAGTGAGTAATTGGTTAACGGGGAGGATTTGGCAAACTGTGATGATTTGGCTAATGGTAAGGATTTGCAAAAATGGTGAGGATTTGGATAAAGGTGAGGAATTGGATAACGGTGAGGAATTAGCTAACGGTGAGGGTTTACTAATGTTGAGGATTTGATAATGGTGAGGATTTGGCTAACGGTTAGGATTCAGAACTATATATTCTATCATTCCAAACTCATGTCTAATGTAACATAACCTATCTAAACCGAAAGTCTTGGTGAATATGTCATCTAATTGATGTTTAGTACCTATAAATTCAAGATTGATATCACCCTTTTGGTAATGATCTCAAAAAAAGTGGTTCCTTAAATCAATTTTTTTGGTCCTAGAGTGACATATAGGATTATTAGAGATATTTATCGTGCTATTGTTATCACAGATTATAGATACATGTCTAAAATGATATCCATAGTGTAATAATATATGTTTCATCCGTAGAATTTGTGCACAAAAACATCCAGTAGAAATATATTTTTCTACAATAGTAGGCAATGCAACAAAGTTCTGCTTTTTACTACACCTCAAAATCAGGGAATTACCTAGAATATGACATGTTCCAGATGTTCTCTTTCTAACTAACATGCAGTCGACAAAGTCAGCATTTTAATAACTTAATAAATCGAATGATTGTCCTTTTGGATAAAATAATCCTAAGTTAGCAGTATTTTTAAGACATTTGAAAATTATTTTAACAGCATGGATGTGTGACTGTTTTGGATAATCTTGAAATCATGCACACATACACACACTAAATATAATATCAGGTCGAATAGTAGTAATGTAAAGTAGGTTTCCAATCCTACCTCTGTAGTTGGTTTGATCCACCTGTTTTCCAGTTTCATCAACATCCAACTTACAAATAGTACTCATAGGTGTATCACTTTACTTAATACTGTCCAAAACAAAAAGATTAAAATTATCCTTTGTATAATTACATTTATTTAAGATATTAACTTTTTTATTTTGATAAACATGAAATCTAAGAAAATTTTTTAGTTCTCCCATTAAACTATTTCCAAATTAATTTTTCATACTCTTTGAAAAATCAATACACAAAGAATTTTTAGAATATTCAAAAATAATATCATCAACATAGATTTTTACTATCAAAAAATCTTTGGAAATTCTTTTAATAAAGTGATTTTGATCAGTAATCCCTTTAGAAAAACCTTTTGAAATAAGAAAACTACTAAGTTTATCATACCAAGATCTTGTGTATTTTTTTAAACCATATAAATCTATAGAAATATAAGAAACTCGATTTGGAAAATGGGGATTCGTAAATCCAGGTGGTTGTTTAACAAAAACATCTTTAATTATAAAACCTTTTAGAAAATTACTTTTAACATCCATTTCATATAACTTGAAATTCAGATGAGCGTATAGGAATGTATAATCCTAATTGATTCTAATATAACAACAGGTGCAATGGTTTCCTCATATTATATTTATTCCTCTTGACTATATCATTGTGCAACTAGTCTCTCCTTGTTTCTTATGATATTTCCTGATTCATCAACTTTATTTCTAAAAACTCATTTAGTGCATATGGTCAAAGTGTCCTTAGGTCTATCAACTTATTCCATGAATTTGTTTCATTCAAATTGATTTAATTCTACCAGCATATCTATTACCCAAAATTCATCATTGATTGCATTATTCATATTTTTAGGTTCTAACTATGAAGGAAAGGCATAATGTTCAACCTGATTTCTTAGAGAATCTCTATTTTGGGTTCCCCTATCCTAATCTCCCACAACAGAATCTAAAGGATGATTCTTTAGAATCCTAGTTGGTCTAGTCAAGGTATGATTAAAGAATTCAGGTTCTTCTCCAGGTTTGGTTCTAACAGACTCGTGTTCTAGAAAATTTCCATAATTACATGTTTTCATAGTAGGTTCACTGCTTTTATCATTACTGTCCATAATAGACAAATATTCTTCAAGATTTTCTAGAGAATACTTAGGTTCATATGGACCAGTTTCATAAAATTTGATATGTACTGATTCTTCCACACATGTGGTTCTTTTGTTAAATACTATCTAAGAATTACTAGTTATAGAGTAACCTTGGAAGATTACCTCATCACTTTTAGAAGAAAACTTGTCATGATTATCCTTAGAATTATGAATAAAAACTTTCAACCAAAAACTGTGAAGTAACTAACTTTTCGCTTGAAATTATTCCATAGTTCATAAGGGGTCCTTTTATGAACAGGTCTAATTAAGACTCTATTTATAATATAATAAGATTTATTGATAGATTCTTCCAAAAAATAAACAGTTAAGTCATACTAATTAAGCATAATTCTTTCAATTTCTTGATGGGGTTTATTTCTTCTTTCAACTACTCTATTCAGTTGAGGATTCCTAGGGGTAGGGAAGTTGTGATTGTAGCTATTGTGTGAGCAGTATTATTCGAAGTCATGATTTTCAAACTCACGACCATGGTCACTTCTAAAGGTTTTAATCATAATAAAACTAATTTTTTCTACAGACAAGGAGTATTTAATAAAATTAGAGCATGCTTCAATTTTGTGAGCTAGGAAATATACCCAAGTGTATCTAGAAAAGTTATCTACTAGAACATAAACACAGTGATTCCCATTTAAACTAGAATCTCTAAAAGATCCAAAGAAATCCATGTGAACCAACTCAAGAGGTTGAGAAGTCGAATCTTGTTTCATTGTTTTAAAAGAATCATTACGTTGCTTTCCCTTTTTACAAGGAGTACAAAATTTGTCTGATGGAAATTTTTGTTAACGTAGGTCTCTATATAAATTTCTATTAGTGAGTTTCTTAATTTAATGGACATTGTAGTGTGTTGTTCTTCTGTGGAATATCCAAGACTCTTTATGAAAATAATTTAAACATGTAACCTTTTTTTTACTAAAGAATTTTTATATACAACATATATATTTTTATTTCTTAAGGTAGTAAATACCAAAGCACTTTTAGAATCAAATACATTATAAGCATATTAATAAAATTTTACATTGAAACCATCATCATAAAACTGAGAAATGATTAACATGTTATATTTTAATCCATCTACAAATAAATATTTAGAAATTACAATTCAATTAGTGTTACCAATCTGTCCTCGACCGATGATTTTTCATTCTGAGTTATCACCAAAGGTGACATGGCCTCCATAAACATTGATTAATCTTTTGAAACATGAGTAATATCTAGTCATATGTCTTGAACATCCGCTATCAATGTACCATATCTTCTTATAGGAACACTTCAAACAAGTATCCTACAAAACAGGTTTAAATAGAAAATGGTTTTGGTACCCCTATTTTACTGGGTCCAGACAGGTTAACAAGCAAAACCATAGACATCCATATTTATATAATATGTTTCCCATAACTATCAGGTTCAAAAGATATTAATTAATTTATTTTCTTTGGTCAAGTAGAATATGAAAAGATAGATATAGAAACAGATTTTACAGAACTAGAAATAGCACCAAACTATCCAGTTATTGGAATAAATTTATTTTTAACAAGTTGTCTCTGTCCAGGATGGTATCCTAATGTAGTAGTGTAATTTTGTGATACTTGTTTTCCATGAATTTGAGTTAGAGTATTCTTTACATTTTTTAACTTCTCATAGACTATTCTAATTTTCTCAATGGAAAATTTATGTTGAGTATTATCCTTTAACAATTGAGAATTCTTTTCCATTTCTATATGAAGATCATATTTAGAAGCACTAGTCAAGGAATAATGATTATTTAATGACTTGTACTTGTATTTCATCTCATTACAAGTATCTTGTAACACATTATAGAATTAAAATAATTCAAATTTAGACCTATTGTTATATCTATTTGAATTACTTTCATTCATAGAATAATAATTATTCAGCATAGAGGAGATAGGTACCCTAGATGTTTTATCCATAAAACGCATGTTGGCATGACTCTTTTTAGAATCAGATGCATCTAAATCACTTGTGATGTCTTCTGAAGAAATCCATGTTTCCTTCATAGATTTCTTATATTTTGTATCCTTGTCGTTTTATTTCTTCTAGTACTTCAATTTCAGACAATCAGCCTTTATATTTCATTTCCTTTTACATTCATAACAAACTATCTCATTATATTTATCAGCTTTCTTCCACTCTTTCTTCAATTGACATCATTGGTCATACATACCCTTATAGTTTTTTTCTGAATAATTTCTTCTCCCTAGAGAATTTCATGAATCTCCTGGCTATTTGAGCCATCTCTTCATCACTATATGAATCTAAACCTCCACTTTTTGAGCTTTTGGTAGGTGTGTGAACTTTCTCTTTATCCTTTCTCTTTGAGGCAGTACACATAAATCCCACTGATATCTTCATAATTTTATCATCATCCTCTTGTATAACTCTTTTTCTTCTTCATACATCATCAATTTACCAATTAACTCCTTAACTGTTAGTGAACTTATATCACACATCTCTCTTATTGAACTTAATGTGCCTCTCCATCTTTCTTGCAGACATTTGAGTATTCTCATGATTTTATCCTTTTATGGAACAACTTTTCTTAGTGAACTCATAGTATTAAAAATCTCATTGAACCTGAGATACATATCACAAATAGGTTCATTAGGCCTCATTTTAATAGTTTAATATTTAATAGTATAAATGTTTAATCTCATTTCTTTCACATTGGTTGTTCCTTCATGAGAAATAGCCAAAGTATCCCAGATTTCATGTGCTATTTTACAAGTAGATATTCGATTAAATTCTTCATCTCCTAATGTACAATATAGAGCATTCATTGATTTACAAATTTTATTGGATGCAACTAAAGTAAGTTCATCCCAAGTAGATCATTTAGTTTCGGGAATCTTATACTGAGACACTATAGCAGTCCAGATATCGAATCCTATACTTTCTAAATGAATTTTCTTTTTGATATTCCATTGGGAATAATTAACACCATTAAATAAACGTGGAATGTTGGTAGCATCACCTTATAATCTATTATCCATAATTATATTTTTGCAATTATATCTAAAGAGATAAAATTTAGAAACAACAGAAATTTTTAGATCTTTAATATACAACAAAAAACAAAGTTGAAAGACAGAGTATTTGGAAATCTTTTATTAATAACAAATCACTGATACCAAATGTTGGTCATAGTGGATAATCAAGAGGGGGTGAATTGAGTTCAAATTAAAAATTTCTTTTAAAAATATTTATATTAAAAATCCCTCCAATTATATAACAAACAAAACTATAGTGAATTTGTAATACAATAAAGGTTCAGTTAGGTTCTCAAGAGATTGATTAGTTCTTAGTTAATATAATCTGAAGATTAGATTAGCTTTTGAAACTATACTACTAGGTTACAAAAAATAAAAACACTTTCTAGTTTAACTAACAGAGTAACATTAAAATAGATTTGAATTTAAATTACTTAGTAGAGGAATATTAAATTTTGTTTTAACCAAAATAAACAAGCACATCAGTTTTAACCAAGAGGTTCAGTATCAAGATGAGACTTATTCCTCTCAAACAGTTTTATTTAAATTATTATGATCACCCTAGATTGGGTTTTACAACAGTACTCAAAATGTCCAGGTCCTCAGACATCTACCACAGTTCTACGTGGGATAGAAATAATAACAACATATCATAGGTTTTCTAGGTCCTCATACCTCTACCACTATCCATAGTGGGATACAATAGTGTAAGGGAAAGATTGAGTGAGGACTTAGAAATCCTCCAGTTCTGCACATGAGATAGTTTGTGCCTAAAAATACAGATTACACACACTGCTCAAAATGTAAATAAATGAAACACAATAGATATAAACAAATAGAGATGAGTTTAAAATGATCTATGTGTTTTGAGTGAAGCTCTGGACTCCTTGGATTGATGCAGATGAATCTTTAAGTCCTTATATGGTTTTAATCAAGAAAAATAGAGTGTCATTTTTGTATTTGTCTTCCATGACCAGGTTGGTCAGCCAGATCTGCTTGAGTGTAGGTGAAATCATTGAAGCTCATTACCCCTTGATTGTTCAGGTTCTACAGATTCAGTACATATTCTTTATTCTTCTTCTATGTATTTAAGTACTTGTGTATATCCATAAGATTTTATCGTATATGCATGGATATACTGACTAACTAACATGTATTTAGTAGTTAGAGGTTCCCTAATATACCTTCATCTCCATAAATGGGAATGATTTCCTTTTACAGGTACGAGGTATTGTTCTCTAACATTAATATACATAAATTAATTAATAGCAGTTCCATTAAAATCACTAAATATGATCATTTCTAAATAAAAAATAGAACTACAATTTAGAGAAATAGTGACTGGTTTCCATCAGTAGCTCTTTGTATGAGTGAGCTTGTATCGATGGACTTGAGTCCGTAGGTCTGTATTGGTAGCTATTACTCTTTATAACAGTAGACTATGTATCAATGACAATGAATCTGTATTGGTAGCACCTCTTATCGGTAGCTCATCTTGTATCAGTATCTCTCTCCATTAGTAACTCATCTATATTTGTAGCTGCTTGTATCATAGGATCTCTCTATATATCGGTGGCTCTGTCTGTATCGGTAGACTTGTATCAATAGTTTTTTGTCTGTCTGTATCGACTGACTTGTATCAGTAGATCATGATTATAATAGAAGAATCTATCTATCTTTGATTAGTAGACTATGTCTGTATTAGTGACTATGTGTATAACAGTGAACTTACTTTATCGGTCGGCCTATATCTATTACTCAAATACTCATCTGTTCTATGGAAATAATATCTAGATTGGGTTAATATTATTTCACAACATTTATAAACATTGATAAACATTGATTAACATATTCCAATGATTATTTTGATATTTTTTTCAACATAATTAAACCTATTTATAGGATTATTAAAACATAATTAAAACATAATTGAGTTTATAAAAACAGGTGAGGTCAATAGGGAGTTACGTTTGAATAACAATCAGAGTATATTCACAAAATGTCATAGGAGGAACATTAATGTTTTCCTCTATCACGTTACCCAATGCATTAAAGAGCTGTCTTGGGCTCACTCTCCCTAGGTTTATCAAGGAACCACCCGTATATGTAAACAAATCACAAGAACCATATCATAATAAAAACACATAAATCGAGCATAAGGGAAAGATAACTTTTCCATGTTTGAATCACAATATATAATTGAAATTTATTGATATAACCAATCCCTTATGAAAAACAATTTAAATAATAAAATATATAAAATAGTATATGGTATTTATTTTTTTAAAAAATATGGCATGTTAAGGAATCCATAGATCAAATAATATTTTTTCAGCAAAAAAGGTCATTTTCACTACATATGTTAAACAAACAATCCCTTTTGTCATTTAGTAAAACACTTTTTAAAAAATATTCCTTTTGAAAACCCTTAAAAACATTTATTAAAGATAATTTTGAATCAATGTGTCCCATACCAATTTGATGCTTTCGAATGAAATTGTAATTTCAAAACATTCATGTCCATATAAATAAATCATTAAAACCATTTTTAAATATTTTAAATAAATTAGATGTATATATAATAATAAATATTTGGAAAATATAAAATGATATTTTAGTTATGGAGTTCTTAACCAAATGAGAGACGCTAGAAAACATATTATAGAGGAATAATATTAAATAAAGATAATAATATCATGATAATAATTAGATTCATATATAATATGTCAAAAGGGTAGTATATAAACTATATAAATTTTAATTGGTGTATAACAACACATAAGACTCAATGGAATGTAAATTGAGATGATGTCCCTTGAAAAGAACGTATCCATAGATTAAGAAAAAATAAATGACATAATTATGTGTGAAAAATATGAATACACCAAATATAAGGGGATATTAAGTACAAAACATAAAGTGTTCATTCACACATATAAATATCATGGCATAATCTTGAAATATAAGTTTAACCAAGAGAAATGAAATTTGGTTAAGAAGTTATCTTACTGAAATTCGACAACCAAATAGTGTCATGTTAAAATTAAGAAAATGATTTGATAAGGGATGAAATGGTCTCTCATCACATGGAAATAAAATATACATCAACAAGGATATATAATAATATATCCCATCATAATAAAATTTAAATTAAAATACATAACATAAATGAAGTCTTTTAAAAAGAGGAGTGTGAATGATTCCCTCACCGATTTGGTAACATACGAAACTTACACCCCCTGAAGGAAGGATAATAAAAAGAAGTTTTAAATACCCATAAATTTAGATATATTATAAAATTAATATAATAATGGGTAGTAAATACACCACAAAAATGTAAATAGTGGCAAATATAGCATGAATCTCACATGAATAAAAAAGTGAGAGAACCCCCTTACCACGTTGTAATCAATTGAGTCATATGAAAAAATGTTAATAACCACCAAATGAATCACATTATAACATGAATATAAAGATAATCATGATAATATATATCAAATGGAATTACACAATACACCACAAGCAATAAATAAGTGACTAACTATTGAAATATCACGGAATTATAAGTGCGAAAAGAAACCACTTACCTTGTGTATGACTTGACCCGTTCGTTCTTCAATCTCCTTAATAATAAGATAATGTTAATTTATACTTGAATAAGAACCCTTTTCAATTTTATAATTCCTTTTATATCACTAATTAACATGTTATAAATATTATGCAACCATTTATGTGAATAATGGTCGTTCTGTCGATATTTGGTACTTGAGTCAAAAAATGATATTCTTATCATTACAAGTTGTTCATGTGGTTAGAAGTACATTATCTCAATAATTAAATTCATGATTTATATATAATATATATAATATATATAAAGTATATATTTTTATTTAAAATATTACATAACATTTGGATATAAGATAAGAAATGCACCGTTCATAGAGGTTGTAATCCATACGTACGCATGAACAAAACATTCTTTTCTATTTCATATTTAATGGAATGAAAGCATAATGATACATGGTTATATTAAAATTATAGTATAATATCATATGATATATATGTCACATAATTTAATTAACTCTATCTTTTAAATGTTCCATGAATGTCATGAATGATTCATATCACATTGAGTGGGCAGTAGTATGTACTTTCTCAAATGAAATTATCATATTTTCACATATTCAAAAGCATTGAGGTATATTTGTAAATAAAAATTTCTGATGTATAGAGAAAAAATAATCATAATAAACATAATATATAAATATAGTTCCATCATAATTCAAACATGAGAGGTGGTAGGAGAATATTGAATAAACATCTTTTCGTGAGGCAGTTGTTCGCCGTCCACAAAAACAATATGTTATTTTCCCATTAGGAGGAGGAGTGTGAAAGTGTACTTCTAATAAATGTTATAAAAACAACCATTAAAATTGATGATACTAGAGTTGTTATAAAATAAAGGAATAAAACGATTTTTAGGTGTTGGAGAAGTAAAATAAAACCAATGAGCTTAAAAGAAGACATTACCTATAAATCAGGTATCTCCCTTTTGTTTGAACCAAAAGGTATACTGGAATTTCCTTCTAACATTATCAATGATTATAGTAGGAGGAGAGGGATGTGTGGAAATTAATTGGGTAGATTTTGGACGAGCCAAGGGGCTTGAGAAGTGTGAGGAATGGTTTAGAAGTCAGGGAAATTTATAAGGGGGGAGGGGATCTTTAGGAATGATTAAAAATATTATTTTATTATATAATGATTTTCGGTATTTAATTGTCAAAAACATATTAAAGTCTAATAAAAGATGACCCAAGTTTGAAATAAAATAATCCAACAATAATTGTAAAGATTTTGGATATTGTTCTAATTAATATAATCTTATTTTTTTAAATCATTCATTAATGAGGTAAACACTGCCTCATTATTGTGTCATAAATAATTTTATTTATATGATGTCTAAACATTATAAAAAACTATAATGATTTATGATATCATTTTATCATTAAAATGAATATTTATTTTTGAAATGATAACTTATATAAATCCATATAAAAACTGATTTACTAAAAGATATATGTTTATTTCATTTTCCTCTACTTTTAATTAATAAATATAAAGTGTCATTATCACTCGTAAGTTGCTACATGGGGTCACAAAATCGACCCAAGGATATCAATAGTGGTAAATGTTTTAACTAATAGTATTAGGAAACATGTTAGGGTAATTTAATATTATTATAATAATATTTTGTTACCCTTATTTACAAAATTTACTCTTTATCCATGGTAAATAACATTTTTGATAATGTAAATATTCATATTGTATAAAAATAAAAGTTATCAATTTACACAATTTGGACCTCTTGATTCCAAATATGGAATTAATTTTTACAAATTAAAAACAAATAATTTGCAGAAAATAATTTAAAATTAATTCCTGCTGTTAAAACAAACAACGTGTTTTTATGAAATAATAACTATCAAAATATTGACACTAATTTATGTCCAATTTCATCTAAAATTACATCCAATGACCTAAATTGGATTAAATTGTAAAAAAATATAATTAAACCTTAAAAAAAATTAAATGATAATCTACCAATATAAATATATTAGATTAAAAGGATGTTTTGAATTAAAATAGAGTATTCTTCATTATTCATTAAAAAATGAATTTTATCAGAAAAATACAAAAAATTAACCCAAATTATATATTGATGTCATGATTCTAAATAAAATTTTATTTTGTCCAGTATAACATATATAAATTAACAAAACTATATTTAACGAGGGTTCTCCATGAAAAGGTGGTAAATCGACCTTTTAATGAATATTAGAGTATTTAGGCATAAAATCTGACTATTTCTTATTTTAAGCATCCAAAATTTTTTGAATAAAAGAAAAAACATATAATAAACATATATGATCATAATATGGTTAGTTTGTTCATTCCAAAAAATACAATGTATATGTGTTAACTACCATTTAAAATATTTATATTATATTAATATTGTTCAATGTGACCCAATGTTGTGTGCAACGTAAGTTTTCAATGAAACCGATTGTAGCATATCAAGTATTCCATTGAACATAGAACCCGCCCTTAAATTAAAATTAATATTTAATTCAAAAAAAATTATAAGTATGAAAATATCAGATTTCTCTATTTACCGGGGATGTTACATCCTTCCACCCTTTTGGGAATTGCGTCCTCCGAATTATAAAATTGGGCTTCGAAACTTCATTAAAAGTCCAATATAGAAAATGTGTCAATAATACTATCACTTTAAAAGAATGAAATAAAAGAAAAAAGGTCACCTGAGACAACATATGCTAGGATTACATGAAAAAAAGATATAGAAGAGAAAACAAATCATCATGTTCTTCTTGAGAGTGATAAAAAACAAGATTGGGAGAAATTTAACCACCATAAAATCACAAACATGTGCTGGGTTAAATGGTATTTGATTCCATAGTAAAAAAAGTAAACAATAAAATTTTTTAGTATTAAGTTTCTTTTCATAATGTTAATGATTTTATTTAAGAGCTTGAATAAGAACAAAATAAAACATAAATAATTTTCATGTAGACATTTATCCTTTACAATATTTCTACCAAAATATCATCTTTTCTCAAAAGGATGAGTATTCAAGAAGACTTGTTCACATTAAAAGCGATATAATAAACTTCAAGATTATCAAGTAATCCAAAAAAGTTGAACTATATATTTCACCTATCTTTATACATCAACAAAAACTAAAATGTTTATTACAAGACCAGATAATACAAAAAAAGGATAATACTTTATAAAAAGAAATACTACTCTTAATCCCCAAAATTATATAAACAATACCTTGTGTTTGGAGAAAACCATTCAATAAACAAATTCCCTTAAAAAATTTCAAAGTAACCCATACTATGATTGTATCCCAAAACTCATAAGGATTTAATCACGTAGTTTTCCACAGTAAATCATAACATTTATCTCCAAAAAAAATTTACTACTATTAAAGTCTCATAATGATGTGTAATTAACTAAATCACATATTCTTTATGATAGGTTCATTATTTCCATAAATAACCCAAATCACCATATGTACATAATAAAAACATAGATTCTTCCAAAATAAAATTTCGCCATTACTAATAAAAAAGAAATGATAATTATTCCATGAATATGATTTTAATATATAAAAATTTAGCGTTACACATACTATAAAAATTTTTCCAATGCTATACCATACTCAAAAAAGCCTTAATACTTTTAAGCATTTCACCATCTTAAAATCTATCATAACTCATGAATCACTTAGATGATGACTTCTTACTCATTCAATGTTTTTCATGTTCCAATAACCATTCCATACCAACATATTCTGAAATAGTTATTTCCTACAAAAAATCATGAATCATATACTATGATTCAATAATATCAAAACATATGTTAATAAAAAATCCATAGCATTCGTTGGTCATTGTCAATTTCTTGATCCATATTGGGAATGAAATTAGGTATTGGTGAACATCTATTTGTATGATCTAAGTGATCATATTACCCAATATTCTTCTTATGACATCAATTTGTATAATGAAGATGCACACCACATTTAAAACATTCAATTGATCCCTTATAAAGATCTTATTTCCCATTTCTAGAGTCAACTGGATGATTCCTTTTTCCATGTTCGGTTATTTCTTTATGACCTTCATTCCCACATCTATAGTGTCTTCCAATCCCTTTTAATCATTTTTGTAGGTGTTTCATTAAACATCCTTGGCACATAAGTTTTTGAACAAACATACCATTATTATTATTACCAATATATACATAGGGATTTGTTTCTCATATATACGATGCCATATAAAAATCATCATGGTTCGGGTGGTCAATCATGACTCCAAATAGTTGGTTGAGAATAATCAAAAGAGTTCTTATTGAAGCTCCCATTTCATTTAGTTGATCATTCAAGAAAACTGTCACATTTTTCTTCACATCCACTTTTACTTTGGTTCCATCAAGATCCATCCATTTACTATAACCAAAAATGTCAGTGTGAGTATATTAGTAAATGTATCATATAATATCTTATGTGGAGGGTAAATACTAAGATAGAATTATTTATGTTATCTTAAAATAATTCAATTTATCTAACATAACTATGGATATTCATAATATGTTAACCATTATGGTTATGAAACTTGTGTTTAAATAACAACCTAACCACTAATGTTATCTAAATCAAACTCCGATACCAACTAAAACAACCCGTCAATAAAACATTACATAATTTGAATTAAATGAATAATTCACTTTGAGGATCCTTTTAGGTTTACAGATTTAGATGATTACTCTATAAATATTATATATCAACTAGAAAATTATATGTAGAAACTACTATTCAGTATCAATTTATTTCATAAAATAATAACTCTTAAAAAGAAACATGTTTAGTTCCATGTTTTAGACTGCATGACTTTTCCATGATCCCATCCTTGACCCTATTCATCTTTAAGTCATGTTGAAAACATTTAAAAAACATGGGATGAGCATAAAAATCTCAGTAAGTGTTACAAAATATGGAAAGGAAACATTAACCCATAAATAATTACATATCAATGAAACCATACTTTTTGATTATAACATACCTCATGGACTCAAAAAATTTATGAATAACGCATAGAAATAATAAATCATAATGGAAAATTGTGGAATATATATCATACATACATTGTAGCTATCACAATTACGTAAGGAGTTATGTTGGAATAACCCTCATAGTATATAGCCTAAATCACTTATTAGAAACATTAACATTTACCTCTTTCATGTTACCCAATGCATTGGAGAGCTATCTAAGGCTCACCCACCCTAGTTTTATCAAGGATCCACCTGTATATATAAACAAATCACAACAACCATCACATAATCATAACCTATAATGAAAACATAAAGGAAATATAACATTTCCAAATTTTAGTTTCAATATATAATTTAAATATAATGACATTACAAGTCTATAATCAAACCCATTTTCAATACCATAATATGTAAGACAGTATATGGTATTTATTTTCCATTTAAAAACATTATGGATTTTTAAGAAATCCATATATAATATAATACTCAAGACTGCATAAAATGTCTTTTTCACCACATACATTAAAATGAAGAATTTTTGTTTTTCATTAAGTCTAACACTTTGTAGAAAAAGATTCTGTTTGAAAACCATAAAAATATTTAATAAAGATATTTTTGAATCAATGTCTCCAATAAAACATGAAATATTTTTAATGATATTTTAATTTCAAAACATTCATGTCTATATAAATAAATCCTTAAAGCCATTTTGAAAACATAGAAATTAATTAGAAACACTTAGAAGAATAAATTTTTATAACATTTAAAATTATATTTTAATTAAGGAGTTCCTAAAACAATAAGAGATGCTTGAATACATATAATAGAAGAATAAAATTAATAAAATATTTTAATATCATGATAATAAAGAGATTTCTGATATAATATGTCAAAGGGTAGTATATAAATCATATAATTTTTTTTTGTATAACAAAAAATAATTCTCAATGGAATGTTTATTGAGACAAAGTCCCTTGAAAAGATCATATCCTTATATTGAGGAAAAATCAATGACATAATTGTGTGTGAAAAAAAAGAACAAACACAATATAATTTGATATTATGTGAAAAACAATCATAGTACATTCACACATATTCATTTCATGACATAATCATGAAGTATAAATTTAACCCAAAGAATTGAAATTGGGATAAGTAGTTATCTTACAGATATTCGACAGCCTAATGATGTCACATTAAAAATCCGAAAATGAGTATATGAGTGAGGAAAGGGTCTCTAATCACCGGGATATAAAATGTACATAAATAAGGATATATAATAATATATCCCATCATAATAAAAATGAAATTAAAATACATAACAAAAATTAAGTCATTTAAAATGAGGAGGGTGAATGATTCCCCCACTGATTTGGAAACATATGAAACATACACCCCATTAAAGAAGGATCATACAATGAAGATGTAAATTCCTTTTAATTAATTTATATTAAAAAATTAATACAATCATGGGAAGTAAATAAACCACAAAAAAGAAAATAGTTGCAAATATGTCATAAATCTCATAGGAATAAAAAAGTGAGAAAAACCACTAACCACAATGTAATTAACCGAGTCGTATGAACAAAAGTTAGTAACCACAAAATGAATCATATAATACCATGAATATAAATATAATAATGCTAATATATATATAATGGTAGTACACAATAAACCACATTCAATAAATAAGTTTCAAACAATGGAAATCTCACAGAATTAAAAGAGAGTTAAGAAACCCCTAACCTCGTGTCTGACTCGATCCGTTCGTTCTTGAATCAGATGAATGATAAGCTAAAGATAATTTAAACTTTATTAAGATCCATTTTAAAGTATATTATTCCGTTTATATCACTTATTAACATGTTATAAACATTATATAATCATTTATGTTAATAATGGTCGTTTTTCCAATATTTGGTACATGAGTCAAAAATGAACTTCTAATAATTAAAAGTTGTTTATGTTGTAAAAATTACATTATCTCTATAATTATATTCATAATATATATATCATATATATAAAATATATCTTGTATATTCATGTATTTATAATATTTAACAAAATTTGGAGATAAGAAACGAAATGCACCGTTCATGGAGACGGTAAGCCGTACGTACGCATGAACGCTACTTCCATTTTTATTTCATATTTAATTTAATTAAAACTAAATTATAAATAGGTATATTATAATTATAGTATAATATAATATGATATATATGATAAATAATTTCACTAAATACATCCTTTATGTCTTCCATGTATGTCATGAAGGAATCATATCCCCTTTAGGGGCGGTAGTCGGAACTTCCTCAAATGAAATTATCATATATACACATATTGGAAAACATAAAGGTATGTTTGTAAATAAAAATTACAGAAGAATAGAGAAAAATTCCAATAATATAAATCATATATAAATGTTGTTCAATCATAATGGCCACCATGAGAGGTTGTAGGAGTTGATTGAACAATCCTCATTTCGTGAGGCAATAGTTCAACATTCATAGAAACACTATGTTCATTACCCATTAGATGAAGGTGTGTGATAAAAAAAATATTTTTTTGAATATTTTATTGATAATAAATGATATAATTTTCTCACATTACTCTATCTATGTTCAATTATGTAATATTTGGGAATATATCATTCAATTGCCTATTTGAATAAAATTCCAGTTTACCCTTTTAAAATTCATTATATTATTTTAGGAATAAATATCTTTTAGTAAATTTGATTGAAATAATATTTTCTAAATGTGTTCTGGAAATAATGGGCTACAAATTCTATTCATGACGTAGGAGATGGATCATTCATATGAGTGGATTTAATGGTCCATGAAGTCAAAATTGGAATGAACTATCCAGATTGGACATCACTTCACCATTTGTCTTGTATCTTCTTCATCCAGGATTTTATTGACTCCATTTTTTGTGGGACGCTCGGATATAGGATGTGGCACAAATCATCCTTCTAGAATATTGTATCACCCTGAGATTTTATGAAAAATATTCTTTTTTATTTTTTTGATGTCTTGTGTTGTACGCTACACAAAAAGGAGCTTGAACTACACGCATCCCTGACTTGGCTTGCATTACATGCAATCGCGACCTTCCTCGATAGCGTGTGTTGTACGCAATACCGAGTTTCACTAAACAAGGATATGCTATTAAAAGAATATCAAAACTAGCCGTCATGAATAGTAATAACCACTTTTTGACATTTCATAAATTTTAACATCCAAAATGGAATTCATTTTTTGATTCGGAATATTGAAATTATCATAGGGTGAAATTTTGGTACTTTTCGGATAACTTTCATATTCAGGTGAATAGTTAAAATTACTAAATTTTAATTAAAAACACCTTTTTTTAATCGAAATAATTAATAGTGATAAATTATTAATTTGAGTGTTTTTAAAGTTTGTTTAGAATATAATTTAACAATTTAATACAATGTTGGTCATTTGATGTAATTTCACATTTAAACCAGACATAATCAAATGTCAATATTTTGATAGTTATTATCTCTTAATAACACATTATTTGTTTTGACGAAGGGAATTAATTTTTAAATTAATTAATGAAAATGATATGTTTTGAATTTGATAAAATAGACATTATTTTTGAATTCATAATATCAAATATAGCTTAGGCCAAATTTTTGGTATTTTTCATAAAACTTTCATTTTTTGATGAATAGTGAAACCACTAAGTGGTTGTTAAAAAACTGAATTTTTCATAAAACATAATTTTATGGATTTTGTGAATGGAATTTCAAAAATCCAAGAGTCACGGTTGATGTGAGTAAGTAAAATGTGGTTCAATGAGATGAAAATAATTTTTGGTGAATAGTAACGTTTTACTTTTATTTACCACGGTTAAAAGTAAATAGGGTAATGAAGGGTAAAAATGATATTATTATTACCCTAACACATTTCCTAATTCTATTGGACAACTATAATTCGACCAAAAAAACCTTAGGAATAAAATATGACCATTTAGGACCACTTGGATTAGATTAGGACATTTATTATTAATTTATTTAAAGAAGGGTTAAAATAGTGAAAATAAAAGTTTAATAAGTTATTTATTTTTAATATAGGGTTATACATAAGATAAATTCGACTCTAAATATTCATTAAAAAGATAAAAATATTTCCTACATAATGGTATTTTATTTGTAATTTTTAGACATTAAATAATTTAATTTATTTATGACACAAAATGATGCAGTAATTATCTTATTAATGAAATATTGACAAAATTGATTTTATAAATACCCATATAAATGTAATATGAGCCTTTTTATGAATTCCACTAATTTTCAAGGTTATTATTACATGTTAGTATTGATATAATTAACTTTGATCGAACTAATTATTCTGTTAGGATTTTCAAAAAATTCAATTACTAAATAGTGTCAAAATTGTCATAAAATAGTTTTAAAAAAATATATTATATTATTAATTGTTATTTTATTCATAAAAATATATGTTTCAGAAAACTGACTTATATAAGGTTATATATATTAATAATAAACAATTTTTGGTTCGTTTCGCTTGTCATAGTATGTTTATTAACCTTATAGTGTAAGAACACAAAAAGACACGGTAAAAGTAAAATTATCTAATTTAAAGATAAATTTAATGATAATTATACAATAGGAACCTAAACTTGTCTAAATTCGATAGGATGATAGGATTTCGACCCATCCCCACCTTAGATTCTAAATAAATCAATTTGGAGATATTTAAAACCGAATATGACTTTATAATAAAATAATATTTTTAGTTTTTCCAAAGGTGCCCCTCTCCTCCTTGATAAAAGGGGACCTCCTCCCTCTCTTCCTCACATAATTTTGAGCCTTCATGCTCGGCGAAACCCTACCAAATTTATTCTCCACATCCCTAGAAACATCCTAGAGTCCCTAGACTTCTTCAAAGTCCAATTTTAGTGCCCTAATAGGAGGTCTCAAAGAGGCATTTCCAAGAAGAGGTAATGCCCATTACCGATTCTTTCATCTTTATTTCTTCTTCCACTTCTTGTTCCTTAGTTGTATCATTATGAATTAATAACATAAGTATCACTCATATACTGATATGTTATTATAAGTACGAAACAACCATATTTCACCATATATCCATCCAACGGAAAACGAAATCACCGCGCGTGCGTACGTACGGAATACCGTCTCCACGCCGTGGTGTAATCTATTTTCCACCACCACATTACATGGATGGGTATAATGGTGAAAGTAATGAATATATATGATTATTTCAAAGTGATATTTATTCTGTAATATTATACATATTCCTTAATACAATTCCACGATATGGGGAATGATATCATCACTCGTGCGTACGTACGGACTACCGTCTCCACGACACGATGAGATTCACTCTCCATGTTAACCATTCATGAATGATTATAAAGTATATATAATGAATAATAATGAAATATATGACATAATAATGATACTAGATTTATGTATATATATATATATGTCATTTACTTAATTCCATTCAATTCAAAAGGGAAACGAAAATAGCGTTCATGTGTACGTACGGCCTACCGTCTCCATGAACAGTTTATTTCATTCCTTTTATCGATCTATAATATATATGTGTATGATGAATATATATTATATATAAATCCTGTTTTACATTATGGAATTATGTAAATCAGGATATATGTAATAATATCAAGAACTACAAGTTGAATCACATACGATAAATAAAATGATTTTACCCAAAACGCTGCTTTAACATGGAATTTACAAAAGAACGGGTAATATAAAGTCATAAGTGAAACATATATGATATAATAAAAATGAATATGATTCTTTAATAAGTCAATGACATTATGTAAATAATTATACAGGAGGTTCTAATATGTACGAATCATATCAGACCTAAGGTAAGGGATAATTTTGCAAATCTCATTTTTATACGAGATTGCTTATTCGTAAGTATTTACTGGGATTATTGCTATCATCCATGTCCATGTATTATAAAATTGTTTTCATGTATGTTTAAAGTCCTTTTTATACATTTTTTTTCTTTTAATACATTTTATGTAAGGAAATATTTTTTTTCTTTACGTTACGATGTACGTTTCTGACTTTTCTGACAAAATTATGAGGAGAATGTTATTTTTAACTTATACTGCATGAAAGGATTTTTATGGATTCATAACACCTCGTTTTCATTAAGATTACTCTACATGATTTTATTAATATTTTCAAAAAAATACTTTTATTTTAAAAGTTCATGGAGTTTTTTGTAAATAAAATGATTTTGACGAAGAAAGGATATTTTCCCAACGATTTAATTTCAAATATTTTATCAAAACCATTTTCCATCTAAGATGACATTATTTGATATTTTTATTTTTCATGTTTAATGTCTCTATGATTTACATGGTTCAATTTTCTTATGATGAAATGTCCAATTGTTTTATATGGATTATGAAATGATGGGATGATGTTTATGAAACCCATTTTATTCTTTGGGTTATGATGAATGTTTTAATTTTATTTAGTGGCACAAGTAAGAATGATTTCATTACGAGATGGGTGGGACCTATATCTCCCTACAATTAATTGGGTAAAGATTTATATCTCATGAGATAGACATGGCTGGAATGGTAAGTTAATCTGGTTCAGTGTTACAGGATAGAAACGAGGAGTGAAATCGATTAAGAAAGGGACTTTGTCCACTAAGATGGTCTTGGTAGCAATGTCTTGGCTACTATGGAAATCATGAAATGTGATAAATGGTTTCCACAATTACATGTTTTATTCCTGTTTTATCATGGTTGATGTTCTATTATATTATATGCCTTACGTACTTCCAAGATTCTTGTTTTGCTCAAGATTTTTATGTTTAGATTTTATGTTCAAGTTTTTGCATTCAAATGTTTATGGATTGTTTTATGTTATCTATGTTTTCCCTTACTGAGCATTTGAGCTCACCCTTTTTATGTTTTATTTTACCATGGAAAAAAATAAAGTTACTAGGTAAGGAAATAAAAAGGGTAAGAGCGTTATGGGAGTTGTTGAAGATATTTCAACATGATTAGAAGTTTATATTCAGAGTTTCCAAAGTCACTAAACTATTAAGGTCCTTGTGTGTCTGTTTTCGTTATGTATTAAGTATTCCGCAAAAGTAATGTAATTTCCATGTATGTTAAGCATCGGGTCTCTATAGTTGGTATCAGAGGAAAGGTTTAGTCAACCTTTGGAAACTAGGATGCGAAAACATTAGTGAGATCCCTAGAGATATTTATAATGTATGTCTAGGGATGTCCCTAAGGTTAAGTATAAGTATAGGTTATAGTCCTAGAATTACAGTAACGATCATAGAATTAAACCTAAGATGTTAGATATTGAAGGTACTCCCCCTTTATTAAGTTGTTTTCCCTAGCATGATTTTTTCCTCTCACTCTATTCTTTTTGGGTTTTAGACGATGGCTAGAACCCGAAGGAACCATGTTGATCATTGTAATGGACAATGAAATGATTTTCCTCCTGAAAAAAAAATGTTATGGGATATGGAGTGAAAAATCATATTGTTATACTTACACAAGCTATGAATCATTCTGGACTTCCGAATGAGAAGAGAAGGGATCAATATTCCATTGAGTCCTTCATGAGGCAATGTCCACCTTCTTTTAGTGGGTCTTCTGATCCACTTGTTGCTGAACAATGGATCAGTACCACTGAAAAGATATTTATAGTTCATCAATGTTCTGAACATGATAAAGTCATCTTAGCAGTATATCTTTTGGATGGTGAAGCTGATCAATGGTGGAATCTTATCAAGAATACGAGGCGAAGAGATGAAATTGATTCCAGGGAATGGGATGGGTTCAAGAACATATTTTTCAATAATTACTTCCCTCGTATTATTTGAACAAAGATAGAGAAGGAGTTTCTTGAAATAAAGCAAAATGATGATGAATCTGTTGGTATATACTAATAGAATTTTACAAGGCTTGCAATGTTTGCATATGGCTTTATCATCCAACCTGAAAGTAAAGTTGATCGATTCTTCAGTGGCTTAAAACCAAATCTTCGAAGGGAATTAGCTATAAGAGAAGTCAGTAGCTATAAAGAAATAGTGTGTTGTGCTATTAAGGTAGAAATGGATGTTGGTGTTACATATCCATCTCATGGTTGTGACAAAAAACAAAAGATAGAGTCTAAGGAGAAATCTCATAATAATGGTGAATAGAAGATGAATGTTTCCTTATGCTCAAAGTGTGGAAAGAATCATGGTGGAGATTGTCTTAAAGGGACTAGAAAATGTTTTAAGTGTGGAAAATAAGGTCATTGAGCAGCTAGGTGTCGAAGTAATTGAAAAAGGGTTGCTAATGGTGTGAATAATGAAATGACTACAGAGAACGCACCAACAACACTTCAATTCTTCAAGTGCAAGTAAATGAGGCATTATACTAATAAATGCCCTAATCCAAGGGTTAGCGATGATCGACATGAGCATCCACTTAAGGAAATTGACAAAGGGAAGTCACATGCGATCACTATTGGCGATGTTAAATATGACAACTTTGTGATGGAATGATTAAGTGATTAGGTAATGGGATTCTAAAATAATGTTGTATATAGTATCGTGGAATATTGGAATATTTATGTATTGGTCTATTGTGGTTTTTAATAATTTTATGGAACCGGTAACCATGGAAAGTGATTGAGATATTTTTGGAAAAAAGATGATATGCGCATAATGAAGGGATAAGGAAAAAATGAAATGTTTGACAGTATTCATGAGCTCATGACTGATATAAGGAAAAAGTTATATAATGTATTGAGGTTTTGGTATGTGAAAAGGGTTAACTTTTGACAGCACTCTTGTTTTCACTAAGGTTCAATGGGTATTCATTCTTCAAGAGAATACATGATTAAGGTATTCACATGTTTGTAATTTGACCAACAATATATATCTTATGATATATGGGGGATAAACGATGGCATTCACGTGATTGTTATATGACATTTCAAGTAATCATTTTCTTTATACTATGAGCTTGGACCGAAGTATTTTAGATAAGCCTAAAGATTGGAATAGATTATGTTGCACATAATTTAGTATTGTTTATGGATAGTACTTTTTTGATATTATTGATGGGATGTTATAGTAATTTAGTTTTAGAAAAAGGACAACCTGCAGGACGGGCGACAGCCCATCGCGTTGGACAAGGCTGTGGGAATCTAACCCACACCCGAAGTGTGACTCGGCTTTATCACCTACCACTGGCCTACAGGAAGACCCTGTTTAGTAGAAACTAGATTAATTATATTAAGCAGTATGATATATGAAGTATAAGTCCATTTTAGGAACCATATATGATTAATCTCACCATAGATGGACTTATGTATATTTGATAACTTTTGCTAACAATTTGTTTGAAACAGATGGAATGACCCATCTTCTATCACATTATCTGTTAACACTTCACGAATAAAATATTACACTTCATTTCATTAAGAGATGAAGTGTAAATTTTTCAAAGCACAAACAATAGTGAGATTGTACCAAAATCCAGCAAGTATTTCTTCTAATTCAAAATTTTCAACTTTATGGAAATGATATTGAAAACCAAAAATGTTGTCCTAGTGATCTTATATCCAATGAATAAAATGGTACCTTAGATCATCGCAAATTTATGGCTTTGTTATTGATTGATTTTTCATAGCCATGTTATCTATCAATCTTCATCAGAACTTGATGGTTATATTTTCCTTCCATATCCATATTTTCATCTATGTTCTCCTACGTGGAAACCCAGTGATGAGTTAATTTGGGTAACCGTTACATTTGATACTTTAGTTTTTTAAGCCAAGTTTTTGTATTCCTTTTTATGATGTGGCTTTCTATTAAAAAAACATTCAAGTAGTAAACCATTTATAACCCCGATGAATTTCGAGGGCGAAATTCATTTTAAGGGGGGTAGAATGTAACACCCCGAGATTTTATGAAAAATATTCTTTTTAATTTTATTGATGTCTTGTGTTGTACGATAAACCAAAAGTAGATTTCACTACATGCATCCCTGACTTGTCTTTCATTACATGCAATCACGACCTTCCTCGATAGCGTGTGTTGTACGCAATACCATGTTTCACTAAACAACGATATGCTATTAAAATATTATTAATACTAGACGTTATGAATAGAAATAACCACTTTTTGAAATTTTATAAATTTTATCTTCCAAAATGGACTTCATTTTTGGATTCAGAATATCTAAATTCCCTTGGGGTGAAATTTTGGTACTTTTCGGAAAACTTTCATTTTCTGATGAATAGTGAAAATTACTAAATTTTAATTAAAAACAACTTTTTTAATCGAAATCATTAATAGTGATAAATTATTAATTTGAGTGGTTTTAAAGTATATTTAAAATAGTTTTTTACAATTTATAACAATTTTGTTCATTAGATGTAATTTCACATTTAAACCAGACATAAACAAGTGTCAATATTTTGATAGTTATTATCTCTTAATAACACAATATTTGTTTTGACGACGGGAATTAATTTTTAAATTAATTAATGCAACTAATATGATTATAATTTGATAAAATAGACATCATTTTTGAATTAATAATACCATATATCTCTTAGGCCTAATTTTTGGTATTTTTCTTTAAACTTTCATTTTTTGATGAATAGTGAAACTACTAAGTGGTAGTTAAAAAACTGATTTTTTCATAAAACATAATTTTACCGCTTTTTTAAATGGAATTTAAAAAATCCAAGAGACATGGTTGATGTCAGTATGTAAAATGTGGTTCAATGAGATGAAAACAATTTTTGGTGAATAGTAACTTTTTAATTTTATTTATCACGGTTAAAAGTAAATAGGGTAGTTAAGGGTAAAAATGATATTATTATTATTACCCTAACACATGTCCTAATTCTATTGGATAAATTTAATTCGACCAAAAACAACCTTTGGAATAAAATATGACTATTTAGGCCAACTTGTATTAGATTAGGACAATTATTATTAATTTATTTAAAGAAGGTTTAAAACAGTTAAAATCAAAGATTAATATGTAAATCATTTTTAATATAGGGTAATATATAAGATAAATTCTACTATAAATATTCATTAAAAAGATAAAAATATTTCATACATAATGGTATTTTATTTTTAATTTTTAGACATTATATAATTTAATTTATTTATGACACAATGATGATGCAGTAATTATCTTATTAATGAAATATTGACATAATTGATGTTATAAATACCCAATTAAATGTAATTTGAGACGTTTTATTAATTACACTAATTTTATAGGTTACTAAGACATGTTATTATTGATTTAATTAACAATGTTTTAACTAATCATTCTGTTATGATTTTCAAAAAAATCAATTACTAAATAGTGTCAAAATTGACATTAAATAGTATTTAAAACAAATATTATATTATTAATTGTTATTTTATTCCTAAAAATCTAAGGCTCAGACAAATTACTTAAATAAAGATATTTATATTAATAATAAACAACATGGGGTTCTTTTGGCTTGTTAAAGTAAGTTTATTAACCTTATAGTGTAAGAACACAAAAAGACACAGTAAAAGTAAAATTATCTAACTTAAAGTTAAATCTAAATGATAAGGTTAAAATAGGAACCTAAACTTTTCTATATTCTATAGGATGATAGGATATCGACCCATACCTACCTTAGCTTCTAAATAAATAAATTTGGAGCTATTTAATACTGAATATGTCTTTATAATAAAATAATAGTTTTAGATTTTCCAAAGGTGCCCCTCTCCTCCCTTATAAAATGGCACCTCATCCCTCTCTTCCTCACACCATTTTGAGCCTCCAAGCTCGGCCCAACCCTGCCAAATTCTATTCTCCACAACCATAGAAACATTCTATAGGTCTTGGTCTTCTTCAAAGACCAATTTTAGAGCCCTAATAGGAGGTCTCAAATAGGTGTTTCAAAGAAGAGGTAATGCCCGTTACCGATTCTTTCATATTTATTTCTTCTTCCACATTGTGTTCCTTAGTTGATTCATTATGAAGTAATAACATCAGGATCACTAATATAATGATATGTTATTATAAGTATGAAACAACCATATTTCACCTTCTATTCATCCAACGGAAAACGAAATCACCGCGCGTGCGTACGTACGGAATACCGTCTCCACGCTGTGGTGTAATCTATTTTCCACCACCACCTTACATGGATGGGTATAATGGTGAAAGTAATAAATATATATAATTATTTTAAAGTGATATTGATTATGTAATATTATACATACACTTTAATAAAATTCCACGATCTTGGGAATGATATCATCACTCGTGCGTACGTACGGACTACCATCTCCATGACGCGATGAGATTCACCCTCCATGTTAACCATTCATGAATGATTATAAAGTATATATAATGAATAATAATTAAATATATGACATAATAATGATACTGGATTTGTGTATATATATAAATATATATGTATGTCATTTACCTAATTCCATTCAATTCAAAAGGTAAACGAAAACAGCGTTCATGCGTACGTACGACCTACCGTCTCCATGAACGGTGTATTTCATTCCTTTTATCGATCTATAATATATATGTGTATGATGAACATATATTATATATAAATAATGTTTTACATTCTGGAATTATGGAAATCAGGATATAAGTAATAATATCAAGAACTAAAAGTTGAAACACATACGATAAATAATATGATTTTACCCAAAACACTGCTTTAACATGGAATTTACAAAAGAACGGGTAATATAAAGTCATAAGTGAAACATATATGATATCATAACAATGAATATGATTCTGTAAAAAGTCAATCAAATTATTTAAATCATTATACAGGAGGTTCAGATACATACGAAGCATACAGACCTAAGGTAAGGGATAATTTTGCAAATCTCATTTTTATCCGAGATTGCTTATTCGTAAGGATATACTGGGGTTATTTCTATCATCAATGTCCATGTTTTATAAAATTGATTTCATGTATGTTTAAATTCATTTTTATCCATTTTTTAATTTTAATACATGTTATGTAAGGAATCATTTTTTTGTTTACGTTATGAGGTATGTTTTTGACTTTTCCGACAAAAGTACGAGGAGAATGTTATTTTTAACATATATGGCGTGAACGGATTTTTATGGTTTCATAAAACCTAATTTTCATGAAGATTACTCTACATGATTTAATGACTATTTTCAAAAATATACTTTTATTTTAAAAGTACATGGCAGTTTTTTAAAATAAAATGATTTTGACGAAGAAAGGATATTTTCCCCAAGAATTCATTTCAAATGTTTTATCAAAACCATTTTCCATCTAAGATGACATTATTTGATATGTGTATGTATCATGTTTAATGTCTCTATGATTTACATGGTTCAATTTTCTTATGATGAAATGTCCATTTGTTTTATATGGACTGTGAAATGATGGGATGATGTTTATGAAACCCATTTTATTCATTGTGTTATGATGAATTTTTTATGTTTATTTTGTAACACAAATAAGAATGATTTCATTATGAAATGGATGGGACCTATATCTCCCTCAAATGCATTGGGTAAAGATTTAAATCTCATGAGATAGACATGGCTGGAACGGTAAGTTAATCCGGTTCAGTGTTACTGGACTGACACGAGGAGTGAACTCGATTCAGAAAGAGACATTGCCCACTAAGATGGTCTTGGCAGCAATGCCTTGGATACTATGGAAATCATGACATGTGCTGAATAGTTTCCACAATTAAATGTTTTATTCCCATTTTATCATCGTTGATGATCTATTATGATGTATGCCTTACGTACTTCCAAGATTCATGTCTTTGCTCATGATTTTGATGTTTAGATTTTCTGATCATGTTTTAGCATTAAAATGATTATGGATTGTTTTATGTTATCTATGTTTTCCCTTACTGAGCATTTGAGCTCACCCTTGTTGTGTTTTATTTTCCCCAAGAAATAAATAAAGGTTTTAGGAAAGGAAACAAAAAGGGGAAGATCGTTATGGGAGTTATTGAAGATATTTCAACATGATTAGAAGTTTATATTATGAGTTTCCAAAGACACTAAACTATTAGGGTCATTGTGTGTCTGTTTTCGTTATGTATTAAGTATTCCACAAAAGTAATGTAATGTCTATGTAAGTTAAGCTTCAGGTCTCTACAAATACTATCCAATTCATGCGGTTTCGATGTCAATGATGCGGAGCAATATGGAATAAAATATTTTGGTGAGTCTTCATATCACACATAAAATGTTATGTAACCCTAGCCCTCACAAAATCCATTCAAAGGCGGTTTTCACACCATGGAAATGTTGTTCAAGGACTTGGGAAGGTTTGGACAAAAGGGTGTATCTTGGGAGCCCCTCATATCTCTTGGAAGAAGTAAGACATCGTGCAAACCTCTCTTCCAAAAACGTTCTCCTCTCCCACCACCTCTTTTTATTTATTTTCATTCATGTGTGTATCTTGAATTTATCTTCAAATAATCTTCTATGATCTTCCCTTTTCTTCATCTCTTAATCTTCCTAATTGGGTTGTAATCAAGAGTGGGGACATGATTGGGTTCTACCCTTTCAATCATATGCTAATGAAAAATGTCCCCATGATGACCACACCGCCCATGGGAGAGAAGAATTTTTAGTGATCAATCTATCTTCTACCTCTTAATTTAATTATTTTGAATCATTGATATTCTGTAATTAACTTTATATTATCCATGAATTGTGGTTTTAAATTATAAGACACTAAGAAAAAAAATTAACAATTAACACAAAAACATGTGAGGTTGAGATTTTGTGTAAATTGTGAGAGAGCGATCTTAATCGGTAATACAAGATAACAAGGGATAAATTTGTAGAGTTAAAATATATTCCCTAAACAAAATTCATCCTATTTTATAAAATTTTTATGTTTTCTAATTAACCATGGATCATAAGCTAACCATAGAACAACAATCAAAGTAGGGTGATGCGATTTCATGTTCTGAAGCTAGCGTTGATTTTAAGTAAATTCATCTGTGTGGTTAAGTTAACTCTTGTAGGGTTCAAGGGTTAACAAATTAGAAGATCATAATCAAGTGGATATTTATTTAAATTATAATTATTATTAATTAAATGAAGGGTTAGATTTAGATCTATTACAACTTTTAAATATTTTATAAAAAACAATTTCTATTTTGTGTCAATTTAATCGAACTTTATTTTAAAACTAAAAACCAAAAAAATACAATATTCCTCCAGAAAAATTCATTTAGATTTATAAACTACAAACACCCCGATCCTTTAAAATAGTGTTTTAATTCTATTCTATTTTTTTATAATACCTTTAAGAAGTTGTTTTAATTTACATCCTCCTTTGAGAAATGACCTTGGTCAGCCACTCTACTACACCTATGTACCCAAAAACTACTAATTATTTGAGGGCTCCCATGACAACATTCATTCAAATTGGTGCCTATGCTGGGGAGGAAATTAATTATTTCAAAAAATTAGAGGTATTTATTTTATTTTACATTTTATTCACTTCATCTCCACTTTCTTCCTTCTTTACCCAATCTGAATTTTTTTCTTCTTATTTTATTTTCTTCTACATCATTTTGGACCATCAACTCAAACATATTTTTTTTATTTTATTGTGGTCAACATTCCTAATTTTTATTTTTATTTTATTAATGACACAAAAAAATCCTGAATATCTCCTAGATCGTGACCCTAAGATTGAAGGTAGCATTAGGGAATGAATCAGACATTCTCAGTCTATGGGAAGTTTCAACATTCAACAAGTTGTAGAATTAATCCAGTATCAGAACATTGATATTGGAATCAATTCAAATTAAAAAATAAAACAATAACAAATGGATGAAAATAATGTATATGAACTTAATAGAACCATTCAATAATTGGTTGCACCTGATATTAATTATCACCTAAATTGAATTTCATATTCAAATCTTGAATAATATTTTGAACAGAAATCGGGAATATTTCACCTACTTCCAAAATTTCACAGCCTCTCGGGTGATGATCCCAATAAAAACATTAAATAATTTAATGTGGTTTGATCAACCGGAAAACCAATAAATCTTTATGAAGATAAAATCAATCTGAGAGCATTCCCATTATCACATAATGGAGCTGCAAAAGACTGGATTCATTATTTACAACCCGAATATGTAAATTGTTGGAACGATTTGAAATGTATTTTAGTAATAAGATTTTATCCAGCATAAAGGACCACTTGCATTCGTAAAGAGATCTCTATGATCAAGAAAATACAAGTGGAGTCAATGTATTAGTATTATGAGCGATTCATGAAGCTGTGTTCAAGGTGCCCACTTCAAAAAATTAGTGAGCAACTACTCATCCAGTACTTCTATGAAGGAATCAAAACTATGGAGAAAATCATTGTGGACGTTGTGGCTGGAGGATCATTGGTAGAAAAGAAACCAATAGCTGCATGTGTGTTGATCGACAAAATGGTCCAAAACTCCCAACAATTTTGTGATCGAGGTAAACCACATGTCAGGGGAGTACATCAGGTAAGTCCTTCTCTTGAGATTCATTTGATTGATACCAAGTTAGGAGAATTGACAACTATGGTGAGACATATTTCTTTGGCTAGAAAGACATCCCAACTCCCTCATTCAAGGCCTTGTGAAATTTGAACTGAGACAAGCCACCCAACTAATCGTATCCCACAACTACTGGAAATAGAGGATTGTGTTGCAGTATTTCCAGGGAGACATTATCAGTAGCAAAAACCCTATCCCCAAAAGAGGATTGATTCCATTGCACTAAAAAACAACCAATGGTGGATGGATCAATTGGATATGAGGTATGGATCTGGACAACAATAAAGGCCACCCTTTCAGTAAAACTTCCAACAGCCTCCGCCTTACCAGAAGAGAGTCTGACAAACCTAAGGAAGATTTAAATCCCAAACATCAACAATCCATCAACAGGGGAATCACCCACCAGAGGCATATTCTAATTCTGATGAAATTTTGAATTAAAATTTTCTTAATCAATAGAATGAGCTGAAAAGTCAAGGTTTGGAGCTGATGGAGTTGAAGAATCAAATGAGCCGGATTTCCACCACCCTCCATAGACTTGTATGTATGAATTATGGAAATATACCTTCCCATTCCACTCTAAATACAAAGGGGGAATGTCAGTGCTATCACCTTGAAAAGTGGGAAGAAAAAAACTGATTCTTATCCACCTACCATTCCACTGAGATTCACCTCAACTCCAAAAAATCCTAATTCTACATCAACTGATGAGGAACCCAAGTAGGAAGATAAAGGTATGAAATATATTAATGATGTTCCTTCCAAACCTCATATTTTTCCAAACAGGGTTGTTCAACCAACAAGATGGCTAAGTAAGCAACAAAAAATGAGGTTTTAAAAACATTCAAGCATGTGGAGATCAACATTCTTTTACTTGAAGCCCTCAAGAAAATTCCAAGGTTTGAAAAATCATTAAATGAACTTTGTACCAATCGAAGATGGCTCAAGGGAAATGAAAGGATCAATCTTGGAAGGAATGTGTTAGCACTCATTACACTAACTCTAGGAATTCCGACAAAGTAAAAGGATCCAGGGACATTCACCATACCATGCACCATAGGGGAGTTTCACATTTCTGAAGAACTTTGTGATTTGGGAGCTTCTATAAATGTGATGCCTCACTCTATATTCACCTCTTTGCAGGTTGGTGAGATAAAACTGATGAGTGTAGTGGTGGAGTTGGCGAATAGAGCTACAACATATCTAGCGGGATTCCTTGAGGATGTACTTGTCCGAGTAAGAGACATGATCTTTCCTGCATATTTCTATGTTCTTAACATGGCGGTTGATAAGGTAAGTTCTCATGCTGCCATTATCTTATGTAGAACCTTCCTCAATACTACAAAAAACTATCATAATTTTCAATAAGTGTATACTTTCCATGGAATTTGGGGATGAAGTTCTGATATTTAATGTTATAGATTCCATGAAGTTCCCCACATAGGATCATTCTGCAATTGTTTTCTCCAATTTTGAACCACTAAGTAAAAACCACATGGATTTTGAATGGCTTATTCTGAGGGAGATTATGAGTATTGGTTATAGTTTGATGTCTAAGAGTAATTCCACACCTATTTATAATGAAAAATAATCTCTTATATTGGATTTTGAAATGGAACCATATTCTGATTTTGATCAAGTGAACACTAATTATGACATGGCTTTTGAGTTTACTGATGGATATGATGATTTATTCAATGATTTTGATGATTTATATTCTGATACTGATTCTATTGTTTCACATATTTCAGTTCATTCTATGAATCCATCCATACACCCTCTTATATTGGTACTCAATCCATTGCCACCAAATCTTAAATACTCATACTTGTTGAGTTTTGAGATATTACCTGTAATCATTGCTAACAATCTCTCTTTATAACATGAATAAAAACATTTGAATCATTTGAGGGAGAACATCATGGAAAATGGTTGGACCTTGGCTGACATATCATGTATTAGCCCCTCTATTTGCATGCATAAGATTATTTTGGAGGATGGGGCTAAACCAGTTAGGCAGCCACAAAGGAGACTCAATCAAACACTTTTGGAGGTTGTTAAAAAAGATGTTGAAAATTGTCTCGAGGCAGGTATAATCTATCCAATTTCATATTCTAAGTGGGTAAGTCCTATTTAAGTTGTTCCTATGAAAAGTGGTGTTACTGTTGTTAAAAATGAGAATGATGAGTTAGTTCCAATGAGGGTGAAAAATAGTTGGCATCTGTGTATTGATTAAATGAAACTAAATAAATCTACTCACAAAGACCATTTCCCCCTCCCACATATTGATTTTATGGTTGATAGACATACTAGGAAAACACATTATTATTTGTTGGATGGATTTTCTTAATATTTTCAGGTTCCTATTTCTCCAGAGGATCAGGATAAGGTAACATTCTCTTGTCCTTTCAATAAATTTTCCGACCAAAGGATGCCATTTGGACATTCCAATTCCCCATGTACCATCGAGCGATGCATGGTGATTATTTTTTATGATTTTATTCGGACATTCATGGAGGTATTCATGGATTATTTTACAGTGTATGTGTCTTCATTTGATGAATGTCGAAGTAGATAGGGAATAGTGATGAATCGTTGTATTGAGAAGAATCTGATCCTAAACATTGAAAAGTGTCATTTCATTTTAGAGCATGGCATTTTCTTAGGACATGTAGTGTCAAAACATGGGATAGAGGTTGATAGATCTACGATAGACATTATTTCATCCTTACCCTATCCTTCACGAGTGCGTGATGTTAGATCATTCCTAGGGCATGCAGGATTTTATTGGTGCTTCATCAATGATTTTTAGTAAGATTGAACTTCCTATGTCATGATTACATTGAAAGGATTCTGATTTTGTGTTTGATGATTATTGCAGGACTTCCTTTAATGAGATAAGGATTCTCCTAACCACTCCACCTATCATACATCCCTCATGGTGGGATATTCCTTTTGAGCTTATGTATGACGCCTCTAACATCATGATGGATCTGTCTTATCTTAGAGGGTGGAGGGACGTTCACATGTGATCGACTATGTATCAAGGACACTGGATTCAGCCTAATCAAACTACACAACCGTGTAAAAAGTGTTTCTTAATGGAATATTTTCTTTAAATAAATTATGTTCGTATTTATTTAGCTATAATGTAGTTTTTTTCTGACCATGCTGCTCAGAAGTACCTTATGAAGAATCTAGATGCAATGTCAAGGCTGATCTGATGGATACTCCTCCTTCTGGAATTTTATATTGAGATAAAGGAAAAAAAGTGTTCAAAAAACATGGTGGGAGACCACATGAGTAGGCATACTCACAAAATAGAGGACGACACCGTGGACCAGGTACCACATCAGGACACTTTCCCCGATGAGCATCTTTATTCCAACTTTGGTACGCATCCTTGGTATGTAGATTTAGGTAACTACTTTTTTGCCTCTGAAATCCCTACAAATTTAACAAAACATCAAGTCCAAAAATTAAAAATTGTGTCAAGGTATTATGTTTTGGATGATCCATACCTTTGGTACATGTGTAGTGACTAGGTTATTAGGAGGTGTGTTCCTGATCATGAATTTGAGTCTGCTCATCAATTCTATCATACACATTCTGGTGGTGGACACATTGGACCCCAACGGACAGCTAGGAATGTTTTGGACTCTGGATAATATTTTCATAACTTATTCCATGATGCCCATATTTTTTAAAGTCACGCTCTCATTTCCAAGACACTTGGAACATTCATAGGAGACATGAGATGCCCCAAAAACCCATACTATTCAATGAGATTTTTGATGTATGGGGCATTGATTTTATGGGTCAATTTCCTAGGTCATTTAGATTTTTATATATTTTGGTTTCTTTTTATTATGTGAGTAAATGGGTTGAGGCTAAGGCCACCTGGACTGATGATTTTCAGGTTGTTGTTGACTTTGTCAAAGCACAAATATTTTGTAAGTTTGGAGTACTGAAGGTCATCATCTGTGACCAAGGGACACGCTTCTACAATAATAATATGGCTTCCCTCCTTCAGAATTAAGTGGTGACAAAGAAAACATCAACACCATACCACCCCCAAACAAATATCTAGTCTGAGGTTTCAAATAACGAATTCCAACAAATTTTGGACAAATTGTGCATCCAAATAGGAAAGATTAGAGAAAGTGCTTAGATTATGCATTGTGGGATTATAGGATATCATAAAATACACCCATTGGGATTTCCCCATTTTAGATTGTTTTTTTGGAAGGCATGTCATCTCCTCTGGGAGGTTGAGCATCAGGCTTATTGGGCTATCAAGAAATGAAACATAGATTTGGCCCAAGATGAAATCCAATGGAAGTTCAAAATTCATGATCTTGAGGAGATTATATTGTCTTCATCTAAGAACACAAGTATCTATAAGGAAAAATTAAAAGCAAATCATGATATAATGATCCAATATAATGAGTATCATGTTGGAGAGAAAGTGCTTCCATACATTTCATGTCGAAAGATGATGCCTTGAATGTTGTGTTCCGGGAGGTTAGGTCCTTATGTTGTGAATAATTTATTTCCTAATGGTGTACTGGAGATCACAAAATAGGACATAGGATGGGGCTTTATAGTCAATGGGCAACGTTTAGAGAGATACATTGAGGGACTTCCTACTTATGCAGTGGATTTTATCCCACTGCATGACCCCATCATGACTTGAGCACATCAGGTTGTTCTTAAAACTTTACCTTTGTAATTCATTGTCCTATTTAAAATTATATATATCATGTGGATATATCATCTCATGGGTTCACATTGAGGACAATGCAATATTTTAAGTGTGGGGGAGGGAACCTTTAGTTTAGTAATTTCAATTGGTTTCATGTTTAAATAAATTGTGTGATTTTCAAATTTATTGTGTTTATTTTTCAATTTTCTCTGTGTTTATGAAACTTTTGTGCGGAATTTATTCTCAAAAAACAATATTGAAATCTATATCAATATGTGAAACAATTTAACCCTCAAAACTAAGCCTAAATGAGTGCTAAAATCACATTGTTTCATGTTTAAATATTTATTCATTTCATGAAATGTACACTAAATTTTGAATCCCATGCCACATATCACTGTCTTTATATTTGAAATAACCTTCATGTGAGGCTTCTAAACCATTATTTTCATATTCATTTCATTCAAATAACATCTTGATAGAACCAAATCCTGCTTGATTTAATCAGAGTTTGACTTATTCGTATCAAAACTTGCGGGTTTGAGGAACTTATGTTTAAATGATTGAGGAATTTGTTTTGGTATTAAATCCCATATTTCAAAGAATCATTTTTTAAAATGGCCTAACATGAATATTTAATACTTTTAGCCTTATAATCAATGAATATCCTGTTAGGGTACCCACAATACCATCCAATTTTCCCTATCCAACCAACTCTTGAAGTGAAATTTCGTATTCTAGTTGAACTTAAGTGTGGGGGAAGCTATCTTGTGTTGTACTACCACATTCTTTGATACTTTGGGTGGAAATTTTAATTTTGAATAGATGGGTTTGCTGCTGAAGAAAATCATTATATTGAATGTTGTCCGATTTCTAGAGCTTTCATGATATTTGAAGTTATTCCTTTTCTGAAGCTTCTAATTGAGGAAGAAAGTTGTTCCTATCTCGAGCTTTCAAGAAAATCTTGTTTAAGAAGATTGGCATTTTAGTTGTTTAATGATGAATACTGTAAACTTTCCAGGAATTTTCATGATGATGGAGCTGAATTGATACAATGGGGATTAATTAGGAGACCATATTTAAGATAAAATTAGATTAATGCAATTTTTCTTCAAAAAGAGTGAAGCCCTTTTCATTCAGCCTCAGATTTTATGACATCTAAATCCTACCAACCAAAAGCCAAGGAACAAACATGAAAAGTCCTCATGATAAAAAAATATCCTTGACTCACATCAGCTGGAAATGTAGGAATTCATCAAGCCTATGGTGACCCTTGTATGAGTTTAGATCAAACATACATTGCAAAAAAACTGATATTTGTCTGATAAGTGGAAATTCAAGCGAGGTAAGTGTTTTGTGAATGTGATGATAAATGAAGTGGAAATATATTGAATGATATTAATGGAGAACTTGAAATAAGTTTTTTTATGAGGCAAGATATCTTTTTCTTCTTCATGTTGAATTGATGGATCTCAATGATATGTGTTTTAAAATTTGTTTTTATTTGATATTGATTTTTACTTGATATGAGGTTTTCCCCAAGAGTGAAAAAGGGTTAGTGTTGGGGAGTTGATAAAAAACTATTTTGATGAATATTATATTTATAATAAATGATATTATTTCCTCACATTATGCTAGATATTTTTAATTATGGAATATTTGGGATTAGATCATTCAATTAAAAATTTGATGAAAATTCCAGTTTTAACCTTTTAAAATTCATTGTACTATTTCAGGCATAAATATTTTTTAGTAATATTTTTTGACATAATATTTTGTAAATGTGTTCCTTAATGAATGAGATAAAAATTTTATTCATGACATGGGAGCTAGATGGTGAATATGAGTAGGTTAAATGGACCATGAAGACAAAGCGGGACTGAACTATCTAGATTGGACATCACTTCACCATTTGGGAGGTATCTTCTTCATTTTTTCGTGGATTGAGCCCAAATTTTAAGGAATTCTTGGGGACATGATTTTTCAGAAATAAAAATTTTAGAAGGACGGCCAATTCACATGTTTTGGAGGTCACTAATGTGGTGAAACATGCAATAAAATATTTGCCGAGTTTTCATTTCACACTTTAAAAGTTATGTAACCCTAGCCCTCACAAACTCTATTTAAAGGGGTTTTCACTCTTTGGGAGGGCTGGTCAAGGATTTGGGAAGGATTGGACAAAAGGGTGTCTCTTCGGAGCCCCCCACAACTATTGTATGATGTACAATTTTGTGCATTCCTCTCTTCCAAAAAGGCTCTCCTCACCCACCTCCCCTTTGTATTTATTTTCATTTATATTTGTATCTTGAATTTTTTTTCAAACAATATTTTATGTTTTTTCATTTTCTTATTCTCTTAGTCTTCCTAATTGTGTTGGAATCACGATTGGAGGCAAGATTGCGTTCTACCCTTTCAATCCTTTTCTCATTCAAAACGTCTCCACGATGAACACCTCGCCCATGAAAGAGTTTTTTTTAGTGATCTATCTATATTCTACCCTATTAATTAAATTATTTTGAGTCATTGAGCTACTGTAATTCACATAATATTATCCATGAATTGTGTTTTTAAATTTTAATAAACTGAGCAATAAATTGAACTATTAACACAGAAACACACGAGGTCGAGTTTTTGTGTAAATTGTGAGAGCACGATATTAATCTGTAATACAAGACCACACATGATAAATTTTTGGAGTTCAAATATAATTCGAAAACACAATTCATCATAATATATAGAATGGATATGTTCTCTAATTAACCACTAATCATAAACTAACCATAGAACATCAATCAAATCAAGGTGTTGCGATTGCGTGTTCTGAAGCTAGCCTGGTGTTTAAGAAAATTCATTTTTGTGGTGAAGTTAACTGTTATAAGGTTAGAGGTTTAACAAATATGGGGATAATAATTAAGTGGATATTGACTTAAATGAAAATTATTAATATGTAAATCAATAGGTAGAGTTATAAAAATTATAAATTTTAAATATTTTCTAAAAAAACATCTTCTTATTATGTCATTTTAATTGATGTTCATTTCAAAACTAAAAACCAAAAAATACAATATTCTTCAAGAAAACTACATCTAAATTTATAAACTATATAAAACAGCATCCCTTAAAGTAGTGATTTAGTTCTATTATATTTTATTTTCAATATAACTCTAATAAGTTGTTTTAATTTACTTCCTCCATTGAGAAACGACCTTGGTCATCCACTATGCTGCTCTAAGTACCTAAAAACCACTAATCATTTGAGGGCGCACACGATTGTGCTCTTTCAGTGTGTATAAGTGTCGTTAGAATCCTTCACATAAAAAAACCTAGTATATTTATGATACTGGTTTTGTTATAAAATATAGTAATAAAAAGAGGTTAGGGGTTGGAGAAATAAAAAATAAAGCAGAAGAACATAAGAGAAGATGTTACCTTTAAATCAAGTATCTCCATTTTGTTTGAACTAAGTGGTTTACTTGAATTTCATTTTTTCTTAGGGTAAGGATTCTAGGATGTGGAGATGGATGTAGGGAAATTAATTGTTGAGATGATGGATGAAATAAGGGTCTTGAGATGTGTGAGGGATGGGTTATATGTGAGATATTTTTATAAGGGGGGATGGGATATTTAAAGAAGTTGGAAAATATTATTTTATTATATAAGGATTTTTTGTTACTAAAGGTCCAAAATTTATTAAATTCATAGGTAATATGACTCATTTTCGAAATAAAATCATTCAATAAGAAATGTATTGGTTTTGGATGATTTTTTAATCAATACAATATTATTTATTTAAATCAATTATTATTGTGGTAAACACGGAATCATTATTGTGTTATACATAATTTTATTTATATGATGTCTGAAAATTATAAAAAAAATAATATTATGTGGGAATTATTTTAAAATTTCAAATAAATATTTTAGTTGAATAGATAACTTATATAACCCTATGTAAAAATTTACCCCATGTAAAAATCGATTTACTAAGAGATATATGATTATGTCATTTTCGTCATTAATTTAAATTAATTAATATAAAGTGTTTTATCACTATTATGTGGCTCCATGGGATCCCAAAATAGACTCAAGTATTACCATGGTGTGAAATGTATTATCCAATAGTATTAGGACACATGATAGGGTAATTTAATATTATTATAATAATATTTTGATACCCTTATTTACCAGATTTACCATTTACCGATGGTAAATAAACTTATTACTAAAGTAAATATTCATATTGTCTAAAAATAATAGCTAACTATTTAAAAAATTCAGACCTCTTGATTCCAAAAATTGAATCCATTTTTAAAAATTAAAAACAAAAATTTGAAGAAATTAATTTAAAATTAATTCTCGCTTCCAAAACAAAAAGCGTGTTTTTAAGAAATAATAACTATCAAATGATTCACACTTATTTATGTCCAATTTAAATGTGAAATTACTTATAACGACCACAATTGGATTAAATGCTAAAAACATAATATAATTACATTATAAAAACTATTAAAAAGATATTATAAACTTATAAATATATTATATTAAAAGGATGTTTTAAATTAAAATACATTATTTTTTACTATCCATTAAAAATAGAATTTTATCAGAAAAATTAAAAACATTTAACCAAAGTAAATTTTGATGTCCCGATTCTAAATAATAATTTTATTTTGTAAAATAGATCATATAAAAGTGACCAAAGTTATATTTAATGAGGGATCACCATCAAATGGATGTAAATCAACCTTTTAATGAATATTAGAGTATTTATGCTTCAAATCAGATTGTTTCAGATTTTAAACCACTGACATTTATTGGGAAAATGTAAAAATAATTATTAAAAATATTTAATCATAGGATGGGTATATTTCATCATGATCACCAATACAACATCTATGCGTTAACTACCATTCAAAATACTAATATTATATTAATATTTTTTAGTATAACCCAACGTTGTGTGCAACGTAAGTTTTCAATGAAAGCTTTTGTTGATTACCAGTATGTCATTGAACATTACATCCCCATTTAATGTAATATTAAAATTTAATTCAGAAATATTAATAAGTATGAAAATATCATATTTCTTTATTTACCTTGGATGTTACACTCTATCTCTCTCCAATTCATTGGGTAATGATATGTTTTATATGAGTTCCAACGGTACTTGGGTTGTACCCCAAGCATGAATGTAAGAGGGTACATCAGTTTCAACCAATCCTTGAAAGTATGAAAGTACATGAGTTATATGACAGTTTTAAAAGAAAGGGGGTACAAGTGTTATAGGCTAGGATTAAATGTAATATTTTACATGTGTTGTATCCCATGATTAAAAGAAATAATATACATAAGATGTAGAAGAAAATTGAAAATAAGTAGGTATATTTGTCATAACCCAAGAATAACATGTTATAATGGTCTTTTTAGGAACCCTTAACAAAAAATTTCTATAAATATGTGTATACCAAAAAAATCAATTTCAAATTCCTCAGATATTCTTTCATGGATTCTGTTGTTGATTAACTTGTGAATAATTTCTTATAGGATTCCAACATTTACAACATGATTTGTTTTTTGATCTTTGATATGCAAGGTTTGATCTTAAAATGTTATTCTCATGTGCTCCTACCCTTATACTCATGTTATGGTTACATATTTCTATTATTTACACTTTCTGAGAATTTGTTTACACCCCATTATTATGTTTTATTTCCCCCTTTTATGACGAAATGTTTTTATGTTAGATTACTAATGGGGTGATATTTTTGAGAAACATTGATGATCTATCCCTAAATTACAAAATTTTTCTTCCAAGTATCCAAATGAAAAAAACTAACACAGTCATTGAATAACTACTTTTTCTAATGTATTTAGTATTCATCAAAACTTATTTAATTTCTATGTATGAAAACTGATGTTTACTACATTATAATCAAATAAAAACCCATTAAAAAATAATAAACCCCATATTTTCATTGATGAATATAAATACTTTTAACATGTCATTAAAAACATTCTGGAAGAAAATACACATTTATTTTGAAAATAAAAATTCAAAATATAAAAAATCTTTATCTAACAAAGAAAATATTTTGATTGAAAATACCCTTGAAATCATATAAATTAATGATCAATTCATTGATGTTTAATGATGGTAGTAAATTCAGTTAATGTCTTATAATGTAAACAAATGCAATCAAAAATAGTTAAAATGTATATCATTCAAAAAATGTCAAAAATAATCATTTGAAAACAATTTTTAAAAAGTAAACGAAGGGTAAAAATGTCACTATGAATTAATGGAAAATCATAAAATCATTCTGGAAGACATTTTTATATAATATTGATATGAATGAAAAATTATTTTATAATGAAGATATGTATAAGGTAGTTTTTTCCTTTAATGTAGTCCATTGATATGATAAATAATTAATTTGAGGAAAATGAATGGAAAACATGTATTATAAAGAAACTATTAGGGGATATAAACATAATGGGATACATAAAATAAGAATAATATAAAATTATCAATTTAAATTCAAGAATATAAAATCCTAATTAAGAAATTTTTTAATTATAAATCCCTTACATAAAGTCTCTCCATTCATGGTTCAAGTCCAAGAATGATGTATAATAAATATGGAATTATTATAAAATTATTCTATTATTTTATTCGTATATATCATACCATTTATGATTTTTTTATTAGATTATATGACCCATTTAGGAATTTTTTTTTTATTAAAGATATTGTTCTTAATGATAATTTCTTTATTTTCCCAGAAATGTTTCAGTTCATTCATCCCAGTCCACAATCATTGATCAAAAGTACCTAATTTATTAAATTTTTTTGATTGTTTAAAAATAATATATATTCATAATACAAAAATTTATAATATTTCATAAAACATTTAGATTAAAAATGAATTAATAAATTCTTGGAAACAACAGGTAGTACAATAAAATGAATGATACTTCCATTATTTTACTTATGGAATTTAATTAATGGTAAATAAATATTGTTATTTCTATAATAATTATAATATCATAAATATAAATAATATATATTATTTAAATCCATCATTATTATTATCCATTTAAATTATATATGAAATGATTGACATCAATATGTGAGGTGGAAGTCTTCCATACACATGAATGATGACTTGGATTCCCATTTTATGGGAAAGAGGGTGTATAATGTGAATTCATAATCATAATAACACTTATTAATATTTTAAAAACATAATATAATTTTTTATGATAAATACAATGAATTTTGATTTGGTAAATAAGAGGTAAAAAAATTGATCATTTATGGCGATTACCTCTTCAGGAAATGATATCTTTTACATATTCTATTATGGACCCCAGATTTTGTATTTTTAGAAGCAAAAAACCACTAGAATGTGGCTAGGAAATTGTATAAAAAAATTTGTAGATAAGTTTAGATCTATTAGGCTAAATGTGATGCAATGATGAGAAAATGGATTTTCCCTTTAATAAGAGAGGGGTGGGGAGCTCTTGAAATTTCGTAAACGACTAGGATATAATTAAGTCAATCTCAATAAAAATGGTCATAAATGTCCTATAAATGAAAAATTTATATAACTTTATTCTAAACTATAATCCATTTTCCCACATCTAATACTAATATTTTTAATGTGATTTAATAAAATATTATTATCATTAAATATAATTATTATCAACTTATACACGATTCTCTTAATTTAATATAAAAGTCATAAATAAAATGTTTTAATACAAATATAATATTATAAAACAAAAAAAAATTATTATATTTAACTATTTAATTTATTTTCACGCATTAACCCATTTAGATTATATTTTTTTAATATTTATAAAATCATTTATTATATTTTATTAATAATTATAGAAGTATTCATCGATGTGATATTAAATTGTATTATAATTATATAATTAAAAAGACTATAAATATATTTTAAGGATCAAAATAATTTAATAAAGCTCACTATATACCTCTATATTAATTCATAACATATTTTCCCCCAATTTTTATACAAAAGATATATTTTTATCTAAGAGAGTGAAATTTTGTAACATTTTTCAATTTAAATATTATATAGGTCATTTTCAGGGACAAATTTCCATTAGAATAAAAATATTTAATCTTATGGTGGTAATGGAGAAACTAAATTCATCTAATAATAATTAAAAATAATAATTATCGGCATTTTACATATTTGTAACCTCAATTACAAGATTTACATTTTACGAAGGTGATAAATTTTACCAATATTTCAATTCATATTGAAAAAAATAAAAGGGTTATATTTACGAAATTCAATCCTATGGATTTATATAATGGATTTCTTTTTAAGACATTCAACATTAATAATTTTCACAATCTAATTTCAACATAACCATGAAAAGGGATACAAAAACATATTTGTAGAAAAAATATTTAATCATAAAAAGTCGATTTTATACTTATTCCATGACAAGAAAAAAATTATAATAATGTTAAAAATGTTGGTTAAATATAAATTTCATTGAAAAAATTCATAAAAATTTATATATATATATTTTTAAGGTAAAATTTGTTTCTATGCATAAAATATTTTTCTAGAAAACATCACTTTATATTCAAATGGTTTTTATTTTCAATTTAAATAATTTGAAAACTAATTAATTAATTTTATAAATGTGTATGAAATATGATTTTCAAAATTTATTTAGCACTATACATACTCACCAATCCAATGTAAATGGAATACTATTAAAATAGTAATACTTTAATAGTATATTGTGCTTTGTTTATTCTCGGTCTTGTGTGAAATGTGAGCTGTCGTGGTAATTAAATAATTTAAAAGGAAATATATTTCAAATAAAACAATTTTGAGTCATATTCTACCTCATTAAAATTAATTTCTCTCTCGAAATTCATTTCTCTAATAAACATTAATTATGATATCCCTATTTCATTTCATCCTTAGGTACCCATGTAACTTATTTGAATTTGTGGTTTCTATAATGAATAATAACTATGAGAGTAGTCTTGTGCCATTTCGCATTGTCTACATAATCCAATATCTCTAATAATTATTCCATATAATAAAGATCATGATCTATGGGTATGACCTCTGAGTTTAGTACATGTGAATGTCCAGGTATTAACTTTCTTTGGAGATAAACGTTGAATATAAAAAGAACTTAAGATAGGTTGGGAAGAATGGCTATGAAATAAGATTATGTCCATACAAAATTAGGAATATTTAAGGGGAAATTATACCTAAGTATAATTTTCACATTCATTAAAAAAATCAAAACCTTATTCTATTGATAAATTGATATAAAAACCTCCTCGCCAACTTTTTAATTCCATGTCATGTCAATGATTATATGAATAACTCTTCAGTTTACTATAACCTTCATTTAGGTGTGGAAACATAGTTCTTACATTATTTGTTATCATCCATAGCTGGTTCGGGTCCTAATAGCTTTCATTCTCCAACTTCAACCCAAAATGTTTTATTTATACACTTATTTACATAGAGGGATTTATAAGAGGACATCTAAATAATTGAGTGAAATATATTGTGGTTTGATAACTTGACTATGTTATGGTGTTGATACTAACCTCCTTTGAAATCCATAAAACATTATCATATCATTTCCTATATCAATTTAATGGTTCTCGCGGACTAAAAATCACTCTTAGGATGATATGACGTACTAAAACACAACATTTTATCAATAATTTATTGAATTCTTCACTATAACATTGAGGAAAACCTCAGATCATGATCAGATATATTAAACATTCATACTCTATTAATATTACCACTTCCTTAATATAATTTTTTGATTCTTATCTAGAGGGAAATTTTATCTAATAGTAATGAATTGTGATGAAATTGTTAGGATACAAACTATATTTCCTATACCATTATGACACTCTGATGTTTTGGGGTGTCTGATGATAAAATCCACGGTGATGTTCATTTCTATTTTCGTAGGATTAAATTTTTTAATATACCCTTAGAATTATCTATCTTAGACTTACGTTTATGGAAAACCAAGAATTGGGATTTATATTCTTCAATATCAATTATCATTTTGTCCCACAATAAAAACCATTTTAGTTCACTATTCCTGATTTTTCATCCAGGATGAATGGATAATGATAAACAATGATCCTCATCCAATATCTCCTTCTTAAAATATTATATGGGTGGGACACGTACAAAGATCTTGAACTTCATTGTTCTATCAAAATCATTATTTCACTCAATAAAATTTCACACCTTCTTTTCTATCTCCACATAATCCATTTGAGCATACTTAACCAACAAATTAATAGATGGTTAAAAATTATTTTTTAAAATATAATATTTATCTACATCCATCAATATTTCTATAACCATAGTCCTCAAATCAATAAATTTTAAATCAATTTTTATCCTCATCATAGATTGGATAGCATCGTCCTTCCAACTCAACGATTCTTGCACCTTATCCACCTTCTTAGGGTGGTACAGTATGGGTAAACAATAATCTTTAATCACCTCAAAAAATATTCTCTAGAACACATTCATCTCATTTTGAGTGAATATACACATTATTAATTTATGATCTGTATATATATCACACCATTCTATATAGATATAATACCTTCATATCACTGATGAAATTAGTACTACAAAAAACTCCATGTCATGATTTGGTTAATTTTATCATGACCCTTTAATGGGATTGAAATATAAGTTATCACAATATAATTTATCATGAGAAAACATTGCAGTTCCTCTATTGATGAATTACTACATTTCAATAACCTTTCTACGCTATTAGGCAGTGTGAACACATGTGTATAGGAAAAAAAATTGAATCATGATATTCACTTTACATGCCTATATAAATCTAAACAAAACTCATGTGTGAGTCATCTTATATAGTGTATTAGAGAATCAGGAGAAATATCACTCAAAAAATCAGTAATATCTACCCAAACTATGAAAAATATGGATTAAATTATCAATTTTGGTCTATAAAATATCATAATAACGTTTTTCTATGAAGGATGTACTGATATACCATAACATGACATTTTATGACCTTAGAATGAAAAATTTTGAAAGAAAAATTCACAGGAAGTTAATCTATTAAAAATATTCTCCTTCCATAGGATCATCTTCATAATAATAAAGTGATCTACATAATCTTACTTGATTATTTAATATATAAGAATAACATCTATAACATCTACCAAAAACTAATAATTGTAGTAGCTAAGATCATATTCATTAAATACATGAAGGTACCATGTGAAATTAGGGATACCAAAAGGAATGACTTTAAATTCATTGTTTAGATAAATTATATATATTGTTTAATTGTTTATATTATATTTCATTACACTATTTTAATGATATCTATATTGATGTTAATTCTGGGAAAATAATTTATCTCTGCATATTTGATTTAATAATTCATCAATATGTGGGATAGGATACGAGTTATTGATAGTGATCTTCTTAAGATCCTAATAATCAATAAAAAGATCCATTGACGCATATTTCTCAATTGAAATAGATTAATTTCACCCTATGGTGTCACACTAGGTATTATAACCCCTTTATAAATATTATCATGTTGATTCCAATTAAATTTATGCAACTCAATTGGGTTTATTTGATAAGGATTATCTGAAATATGCATTACTCATGTAATGAGTTCGTTTGAAAACACAACCACAGAATTTATAGGATGACTGGAAAATTATATAAAAAATACAATAATAAACACCAGTAAAATAGGTGTATCAGTAATGTTTAGTTTTATCCGGACCTTCTGAGATAGATAACACTTTTTATAGGATTTATGACCCCCAAGATGGATGAAATTTCCATTGGAAGTTCATATTCATCCTAACATCGATAAATGATCATAGGATCATTTGGAATATAAAATGTGACTTCAATTCTTCATCCATTGATATGGTTTCACTATAGAGAATGAAAATATATGAAATTAATAACATCTAATTCAAATAGATGAAGAATCTAAATATTTTTCAGAAGTGCGTACCCACAAAACTCAATAAGAGAGGAACTATAGACTTTATATTTGGATACTGTTCCATTATTGAATTCCACATATTACTCAACATCTAATTATTAAGGTGATATAGTAATACCATTATTAGTTTATTTGGAAATAAAAGAGTGAGTGTTTCAAGAAGAAATGAAGACAATAGTTGTTCGATTGTAGATGGTAAGTGTATCCTTCACCATGTTAATCTCATAACCCACTTTGGTTGTTGTGATAAAATGAGACTTCTATTTATACATGGGAATAAGTTGATGTTGACAATGGTCTTGAAAACCCATCATATTTATGCACTGGTTTTGATAATACCGAAACCCCTTGAATTTTATTTATTGGATCATGGGTGGTGAATTAGTTTGAATTTTATTTTACTCTATTCCCTTACTAGAAAATTCATTTGCCTTTTAACATTCATGTTATTTATGGACCACATTTCACATTTAATGAACCTACAGGTTCCATTCAAAAACTTCCCTTGATGTTTTTTCCAACATTTATGGAATTTAGATGGTTGTAATTTCATTGAATCATATGATTTAGTAATGTTTTCAGGAGTCTCAATCCAATTTTGTTATCAAAACCATATGAATTGTTGGAATCTTAAATTCACATTTCATCTTTACATATACATTGAAATATTTCTTCATAGCTACTAATGTCTCTTATAGATAATGAATTTCAGAGATATAGTTTTATGACAGTAATTAATTAGTCAAATTTAATTTTTGGTCTGATAATTAATCTAGTGGCATACCATGAAAGTCATGTAAAATTTTTATCATAGGTACCAAAAGAATTGATTATACTTTTTCATGTGATCAAGAAATTCATACCCCATATTTGTAAGTATAATATGATGATATTACCAATTGAATAATATCCCATTAAACTCATCTAATTCCACATATTCAATTTATTTCTCTTTCCATGTATTCATGATAAGATTACACCACTGATCTGATTAACCATATATATGATAAACTATCAGGAAAAATGTTATTATTCCAAGAATTAGAGAACATAAATTTTTTTCTCAATAGGGATGATTCATTTTTCAACCACTAATGGATTAGAAGATTCAATAAAAAAACACGTTTTTTCCTCTAATATGATTCAACAATATTTTTCCCCACCTTTCATCATTTTTTAACTCTACATGATTCATATATTGAAAATTTTGTGTGATTATAATAGCAAGACTCTATTTTCCAACTCCCATAACATCTGGCTTCTTAGATGTAAAAACATATCATCATCCATCACATCTAGATCAACATCATTCTTTCTGGTTCTAGCCACTAACTAAGACTGAAATACGTAGTTTTAGAAAAAATATTCATAGTGAAATCCACATAATTATAAAAATATATATTTATAGAATACTTATATTGTAACACATTCTTGTATGAAATGATATATTTAAACTAGGTCATTCATTATCAATACCAAAACATCTATATTTTACCCTATATTTATAATTTTCCCCTAGCATGAAAAAATTGATTTATTGCCCAAATCTAAAATTAATTATTAATCCCCACTCTGATACCAACTATGGTGGCCCAATCATTTCATACAAAAATATTACATCTATTTAGAAAAAAATAAAATACTTAAAATTATAATATATTCCAGGATTGTCTAAATTTATAGTATTTAAAGACTAGATATAATATCTAATTATTTTATGAAATATCTTCAACATCACCTATAAATATCTTCCCTCATAGTACTCTTCATAGGGATACCATACTAAATATGTTCTTCATATCCTAGGAAAATGAAACATAAAAAATATTGATTTTAGCTGTTTAGTAATATATAATAATAGAAATATCAATCAATGATCATACTAAAGCATAATTAAATCATATTTTTCAATATCATGGAAATAACAGACAATGTGAATACCAAATCTAGAAAATATCACAATCATGGCCTATGTAATAAATATAATCATTTTAAAATCCATTAATCATATGAATGGGAAGTCATCCAAGTATAGTGATGAAGCATAATTTCAAGTCATAAATATCTGTGGAACAATAATATGTATTGAAACCATTTTATAATGAATGGTAAACTAGTCAAACCATAAGATCAGAAATTAACACTGATTTTCGACAACATATCATGAACATTAACTTTTTTCTAATAATATTCAATCACATAAACTTAAGTCTTGTAATGGGTCAAGAACATCAAATTTTCCCATAAATATCTCATTGCATATAATACTTTATGCAATTAATTTGATAGAGATATTGGTCCAATATTTCATATTATTATTTCCATACATATGTGTACCAGATTATAATGACTCGTTATTCATGTACATAGACATTACATCACTTTTTACAAATAATTAAAACATTACATAAACATATGACCACATACTATATTTACCTAGTGCCTTTGGATATAAGAAAACATGAACAATAGTACATAAGTTAGATACATTATCTCTCTGTAGGTTTTTCTTGACTAGAAACCTTCTTTTACACATCATACTTAATACACATATTTATAACCTGCGGAAGGAAACATAAAAAACACTTGAGCTCAAATTCTCATTAAGTGTAAAAAATGGAGACATGTTATCATAAACATGATCATAGGAGTAGGATAATATGATCAAAAAATTATAAGATCATTCATTGCATATAAAAGTTCATAACATGAATCATTTAATAAACATTGATAGTTCTTAAGACATGAATCACAAAGAAGTGAAAATATAATCCAGGAAATCATAATATAGGAATAAAACATATAATTGTATAAAACACGTACGCATATAATATTTTTTCCAATGTCAAAAAATCATCACTTCCAAGACCATATTTGTAGAATGGGATCACTCCCCATACAATCTTGGTAGTCATGGTTCACTTCTATGTCCCTTTTAGTATCATTTGTTCCCTCATAATACCATTTTGGTAGTTATGGTTCACTCCCATGGCCATACTAATAGTCAAGATTCACTCTTAAAACTATCTTATTCTATATCATGAGATATAAATCATTACCCAATGCATTAGAGGGTGATATATTTCACACCCATTAAATAATGAAATATTACATAGATGTTCCATAAAATCAAGATAAATCATATCATAACCTATTAAATTATCAGTGTATCATAATCATATGATAATATCATAAATTATGGACAATGATATAGGTTGAAAAATTATTTCATCATAAATATATCCCATGAAAAGAGCATGTTCCAAAAGAATATAACACATGAAAAATAAATAGATTTCAAAAAGAAAATGAAATCAAAATATAATCCATTAAGTTAAATTATATTAAAGGAAACATTTAATATTTTACCCAAAAAGGCACGAGTAACACCAATGTATGTCACCTTATATGGGAAATAATTTTAATCTTGTTTTAAAAACATATCATTGGGAAAATATCCTTATTTATTGAAAATGATTATTAAATCATAAAACATTTTGATAAATATTTTACTTGAAAAAATACTTGATTAATTTTAAAGTAATCCTGAAAATATTTTTAAATTCTTTTTACTTTAATCTTTTAAATAACCTTGTAATCCATATTGAAATAGTTTTCCTTGAAAATTTATAAATGCCTCTTAAAAACCATTTTAGTACATAAAAACTATTAATGAAAGATCATATATTTTATATGTAAATACACATTATATTTAATAATAATACTCATTGAATACATTATTTGGAAGTATATACACCACACAAAATAATTGTGTGGTAAATAAGGCATGCATCTTACAGAAATAAAGAGTGATATGAAATTCAGTTACCTTCTATGTTGACTCTCCTCATACTCATAAAAGATTCATGTATAATAAATATATTGTTATTATATGTCTTTTATAAAATAATATTATTTTATTTATTATTATATTTGGTTTTATTTTGATATTATATTACCCTATTGTTAATAATTTTATGTTTAGTGTTCAATTCAGGTAATATCCACTTTGTTTTTGAATGTGTCTACATTTGTTATATCTTTAGTCCTTATAATTATATAATTATTTCTATAATGATAAAAATAATTTAAAAATAATTTATATTCAATATATTGTTATTATAATAATCTATATGTTTCATAAGTATGAAATGATATAGACTGTTCATGGAGACGAGTGGTCATACATACGCATGAACGATTTTTTGTTTTATTAATTTATTAGAAGAAATATAGTAAATGAGATAAAAGTATATATGTGTTTATATATAATTATTTGATAATATTTATTATATTAAATATATCATATAAGTTAACAAAAACCCTCCTTAATACATTCCATGTAGTGTTTTAATGAATCACATCTCTTTGAGGGGACGGTTGTCTAGACTACCTCAAACAAAATTATCATATTTAAACAACATGGAAGGTATAAATATATTTGTTATAAAATAATTAAATAATCATAAATAAATTATAAATTTCATAAATATGATATTAAAATATTGTATTCTTCATAATTGTCTCTATGAGAGGTTGGAAAGGAAGAATGAACAATCATTAATTTGTTAGGTGGTAGTTCACCGTACACATAAACAATATGTTCATTTCCCATTAGATGGATGTGTGTGAAAGTATAGGTTGAAATATTAAAATAAATATATCTTTGTATATTGAGGATATTTTTTATATAATTTAATAAGGAGAGTGGAGGGGATGTAGAATGATTATATGATAAAGGAGCTTGAGTAAGGATGTTACCTCTTCATTTAGTAACTCCTTTTGGATTTCACCAAAGGACATCCATGGATTTATTTTTTAGTTAAATGAGTATTCCAATAGTATGGTAGGGAAGTTTTTGATCTATTTTTTCAGTTATTTGAAGAAATTATGTTCCTTGAGAATTATTAGTATATGGGAGGAGATCATGCCTTTTTAAATGGATGAGTAGTGGACATTTTGTAAAATTTTGGAAAAGGGAAACCCCACACAGGTTGATTATTGAAATTGGATCCAATAATGGTAAAATGTATATAAAATAGAATATAGGTTCTAAATATAGAAATAAATTGGATTTAGGAAAAGTTTCTAGTACATATTTGTTCCTATGTTTATGTTTTATTCCCTTGTTAAGCATAATTTAATCATAATCATTGCAATTAATTTTAATTACCTTTCCTGATATTTTTGGACAAAAACAATGTTGATATTAGTATAAATTACAAATTAATCGCATTTCGAATTTCGAATAATTTTTTCTACATTTTAATCACAAAATTGGAAAAAATTAATTTAAATTTAACACCGCAGGAGGGACGACAATGAATTTTATTAAAGTAAAAAGGTTCAAATCTTTTCTTGGATTTGACAACCAATTTCAATGTGAAATTTATTACAATTACCTTAATTGGATAAATTGATAAAAATATTACCTAATTAAAAATTAAATTAAGTTAAATATATAATTTTTCCTTATAAACATATTATATGAAAAAGAAGTATTGAGTTAAATGGTAGTATATTGCATTATCCATCAAAACATTAAACTTCACAGAAAAATATCAAAAATTCACCCTAACGAGATTTTTATGTTTACATTTAAAAAATAATATTTATTTTGACATATAATATTTACATGGGTTCCAAAATTTATATTTATTGTAGTTTCTCCATTAAAAGGTAGTAAAAGTACTTTAATAAAAATATACGTTTTTATGTGTAAAATTGGGGTAATTCTTATCTAATTAATATAGAGTGTAATGGATTAACATAAAAAATATTTCTTTGAATATAAAATATATATTAAATTAATATCAAAAAATAATTATAATTAATTTAATCATTAGGATAAAAAAGCTTTGTGAGGATAATAATATTTTTCAATAAAAATATTTCCTTTATATTCAATAGGTTTATTATAAATAATGAATTCATTTAAAATTTGTGTAAACAAAAGGTTTTCATAAGTTAGTATGTACTATTCATAAACCCTATCTTAACAGCCATGTTAAGTCTTAATATATAATATTTTGAAAATATATTTTTGTTTGTTAAAACTCAGTGTTGTGTGTAATATACGCCAATTCGTTGTAGTTTAAATGTAATGATTGACATAGTGCACTGAAAAACTTCAATACAAATTTATATATTCTGAAAAATTCCATTAAAAAACATGGTGTTACAAATATTATCAAAAAAATTCTATCTTATCATCATATAATAAAAAAATCAAAGTATAGGGGTTTAATATTTCATCAAATCGTAGCATAGCGCATGGAAATGTGATTTATAAACATATCATCACCATAAAAATAGAAAATCTAGAGGAATAAAAATCATGGAATCATGGAATCACATCTGTAGTAAAACATAAATAGACACAATGGTTTCATTGATTTATGGACAAAAATACTAATAAAAAATCATTAAAAATCATTCCTGAGGAAATTACCTTTTCCTTTGAAAAAACATTTCAAAAATAGAGAAATAGGCACATAATAATGAAACCATTTTATTGGAAGATATTCTTATTAAATTGTAAATTTAGTTTCAATTCATTGAGGGATCATGATGGTGGATGGTTCTATCTATGTTGTAAAAGTTAAAAAACATTCCATTCAAAAAAATCCAAAAATGTAACATATAACGAAAAAATAAAAATAATAATTAAAATACATTTTTAAAAAATTAAAAAAATGGTATATCAAAAATTAAATAATAATAGGATAATAATTTTATCATTTTAGAAAATTTTTTTAGAAAATATAGATATTTTATAAAAGGATTTTAGATCAAATAGAAATTTAATGTCGATTTTTACTTGAAAACACACTTTTTATAACGTAAATAATTAATGAGAGGAAAATTAAAGGTAATAATATAATATCAAGAAATTTTCGTAGTATAGATAAATTAAATGGATTAATCATAAAATGATCGTATACTTATTGTATATTCATGTATAAACATTCCTGATTAAAATACGATTGAAATAATAATTACATAACTCAAGTCTCATATTTCTTCATTCAAATGAATAATTCTTGTATAATAAATATCAATATATTATAAATTTATACCATAAAAATATTCATAGAAATCACACCATTTATTATTAATTTGTGAAATCTTACATCCGGTTTATTAATAATTTCTTCTTAAAAGTCGCTATTATGAGTGATAATTGCTTTATATTCCACGCATGTTTCAATTTATATATCCTGGTTCACATAAATTGTTCATGGTTCCATATATATCAAAATATAATTCACTCTCTAAACCACATATATAATGATTTTATACATTTATATAATTATTCCTAAAATCCATTGATTGAAAAATTAATTACATTGATTATAGAGATGGTAGGTCGTACGTATAGATGATTGTTTCCATTTTTCGACTAATGGAATTAAAAAAAGATATAAAATAATTCAACCCTAAAAAATTATAAATATAACATATTTATCATATATATTCATTAAATACATCATTATTTCCAAAAATATAAATTTGAAATTAAAAAAAGAATGATGTTGATTCGCAATGTGGTAGCCCACTGTACACTCAAATAATGGTTTCACATCCCATTTGATATGAAAGAGAGTGGATAATGGTGAATTCACAACAATAAAAAAATTATGTATATTTATGATATTGAAGATATTATTATATGACCAATACAATGATGTATGAATATAAAATGTATAATTAAATTAAATTGTCGATTAATGCGATTACCTCTTCTTGGAAAGATCAAATTTATATATCATCATAATGACCATAAAGATGGTGATTTAGAAAAACCAAAAAGATTTTTATGTGTATAAGTAAGTTTAGAAGATATTTTTACATTTTTTTTGTGATATAAGGCTAAATTTTATGTGAAGAAGAAAAACGAGATGTTCCCTTTTATAATAACGATGAGGGATACTTTGGAAGTATCTTAAAATATTAAAATATAATGAATCCATTTTATAGAAAAATAGTCCCAAAATACTTATAAATGGAATGGGGGTGACGTTTTTAACAATATATTATCAATTTTTTCATGTTTTTAGTTTTTATTATTTTTATGTTGTTAAATATAATATTATTATAAAAAAATATCATTTTTGTCCATTTAGACATTGTTTATTAAACTTCACTTAAAAGGAAAAAATACAATGTTTTAATTCAAATAAAATCATTTAAAATAAACGTAATATTTTATATTATCCAATTATATTCTGGGAATACATTAATTATCCAAATTATATTTCATTTCATATTTTTAATATCATTTAATATAAATTTTTATTAATTGCAGAAATATTTCATCTATGTTTCATAATAATTTATTATCATTTTGTGATTACTAAAAATTATTAATCAATTTATATCAATAAATTATTTTAATTATTATAAAAATACACATTTTGGTTCGTTAAAAACTACATTTTTTTGTTATATGGACAAATAAATGATTTTTAAAACTAAGAGTATGACATTCTGCGACTTTTATAGATTTAAATATTATATAAGTAATTTTTATACAAAATTTTCCATTAAAATTACGCACTACTGTGATATGTTTAGAATTCAATCAATCCTAATATAATAAAGATGATTAATTATACCCTTATTAAATATTTTATACCATTATAATACCTCTTTACATTTTTTCTTGGTCATAAATTTTACCATGATTTCACCTAAAATTGGACAAATATTGAACAAGAATATTTATAAAATTTGGACCTCATTATTCTCGATATAGAATCGATTTAGTCAAATTAAATTTCAATTATTGGAGTTATATATAATTTTAATAATTATTTTGACCTATTGAATCCTTCTTTTTTGAAAAAAAACGCATTTTTAAGCACTAATCATGATTTTATTCTTACTCCATGACTAGAAAAATATTTTTGAATTCTAAAGGATTATATTAGAAATAAATTTTTTTAAAATAACTAACCAAAAGTTATCTAATTATTTATTAAGATAATTATATTTCTGTGCATAAAATATCTATAAAAACATCACATTAATTTTTAAATAACTTTATTTCAATTATAATCATTTGGTAATCAATGAATTCATTATATAAATTTATTGAAGATATATTTTTCTTATTTTTGTTATTAAAATTAATAACAAAAAATTTAGTGGATAATGAGTAACCATACAATAATAAAACCTTAATAGTGTGTCATTGTTCATTTAATATCATTGTTGTTCGTAATAAAAACTATCAGGGAAATTAAATTATTTAGAGTGAAATATTTTCAAACGAAATCATGAGGTGTAACAAAACGAAATGATGGAAATAGAGTTTTCAATATTAAAGAGTTATAATTTTTCATATAAGGTGTCCATAATCTCATAAATAGAAAATATAATACATTAAATACAATTTAGATTCCAATTGTTCCTATTGCATAACATTTATGATTTTTAAATAATTTAGAAAAATATTATTTAATATGAAATACTCTTATTGTCATTTTAAGAACTTTTCACATAATTTGCCTTTGAAAACAATAATAAATAAGTGAAATTATAATATAAAACTTTTAAATATCTCCATTCTGATTAATGTATCTAAAAAATTATTGAGGAAGTTCAAACCACCCATGAAATATTATATTTATAGTTTTTTAAAACTATTTATTCGAATTTTCTATAGATTAGAAAATAATAATATCGGCATTGCATAAGAATTTAATGTAATTATTACAAAACTAAAAATTTAAAATAAATTACCATGATAAAAACTAATCATTTATGTTTCAAATAACAAATTACAAGAATGAGAACGAATTTTTGACATTATATTTACTTAAATTATTATATATAATTTTAAAAGGAAAATAGAATAAAATGGAAATAAATTCATGTATTGTATGATGATTGTTGATTTCCTCTTATACAATAGATTAAATTTCTGTGCTAGGTTTATATTCTGTAAATCGTATTATTTATAAACTTAATTACTTAATTTACCCTTACTAAGGTGATAAATATTTAGAATAGTTATTGTTCATAATAACAAAAAATAATAGGGATATATTTACAAAACCTGGTACTCTTGATTCCAAATGTTGAATATATTTCTTGGAATACAGTTTATATAATTGATATAAATTATTTTGTTATTAAAGCATAGAACACAATGAATTTTGTTTTTAGAAAAATGTGTTTTTAATCAAAAAAATGAAATTATAAAAAAATTATATATAATGATGATAAATATATAATAAATTTGATTATCTAAAGTTATCATATACTTTTTTTAACTTTATAATCAAATATTAATTTTAAATTGCTTTGTTTAATTAAAATTAAATATATTTTTTTTAAAAATTTGTATTTTCACCATTCACTGAAAAATAATTCTTCTTTGAAAAATCCAAAACAATTACCTTTTGATAATTTCGAGATTAAAAATTCAATAATTATTTATTTAATATAATATAAAATTTCTAATTGTTATTTTCCTTAATTTTAATAAAAAATTGAATAAATAACCTTCTTAACGAAGACATATTTTTGAACCATTAATTGATTTTGGTAAAAATTCAGTGGTTATTTCTTAATAATTAATTGATAAATTTTAATTACATTTGAAATTATTTTATATTAATTAATTAATTTAATTATATTTATATTAGTAGATTAAATGGATAGTTTATAATGGTCATATAATATTTTATGGTTTTCTTGGGTTTGGTATTATGTAAAATTTATGTTATTGCCTTTTTTAAAATCTCATTATATTTCCCCACCAGCACAATAGATAGTTTACAACAATAAAATATAAATGATAAAATATCTATAGAATTGTGTTTTATTTAATATTAGTGTTATTTCCTAACATGTTATCCAACACCTTAGAATTATTAAATTGAATATATTTTAAAATATAAAGGTATTGCACCAAAGTTTCATATAGAGGTAAATAAATTATAGAATTGGAATCCATTTAGGTATGATAAGGAGATACTTCTTCGCATCATACTTATATGTTTTAGACCAATTATTTCATTAATGTATCTATCTTCTAGTCTATTCTTTGGAAGAATAAACAAAATTTGGTGAGTAACTATTATGTTTCTCTTGGAATTGGTTTTTAGAAAAAAACTTTTATTTTCTAGAAGGGTTGTTTATAGAGGAAATATTCTCAATATTTATATACATGTATGATTTTGAACCTAACAAATTAAAATTAAAAGTAGATAATAATTCATAACTATGTGATCCATATTATGAATGGTAGAATATGAAACTAACTTTTATGAAGTTATCTCAGAAGGCTATATAAGAAATTAATTGATGATTTTAAAGGACATGTAAGAATCATTAGGAGGTATGTGAGATTAGGTATAATTATTTATTGAGTACAAATGTTTAACACAATGTATCATCTAATTTATTTAATTAAATTGTGGAATACCCATATATATTTGAAGATCATTGTAATTAACTACATAGATAATATTGTTGTGACACAGTCATTACAAATTGAGTTTTTTTTAAGTTGGATTTATGGGATAAATTATTTATAGCTTATAAAATTGAATTTATTCAACTAATATCTCTATTATTAATAAATAGTAGTAGAATGCCTCCCATAGAATATGATTCCGTTTCAAACAACTGAATTATTTTTTGTGGTTAGCTATTGTGTTTGTGGTATTTCATTATTTCAAATATGATTTATCTAGAGGAATTGTTTTTTAAAGGGGATTTATTAGAAGTTGAAATAATATTTTTCCTTTATTTATAAATTATAATTATGTTTTACAAGTTATTAAACCTATAACATTATACCACAATTTATCTTAAATGTTCATCCACAATTGTTTATGATATAATCACTTTTATCAAGTATTGGTAATATATTTATCAAGGTTCTTACATAGGTTCCTTTATTTTAGTGACATTTTAAAAATTCATAAGGAATTGAAATAGAATAACATTAGGTATGGATTGAAAAAAAATTGGTTCTGAATATTTATTATACTAAAAGAATAACTGAGAAATATATGTATTAGATAGTGTTTGAGAATCTTATTAAGGGATTTAAAATAGAAGCAATTGATAATTAAGGGTGAGAAATGATTGACCAAAAGGAACTTTGGGTGGTCCAATCCTATTTGGCCCATAACATTCACTTCAACATCATTAACGTGAAGAGAACTGAAACTGTTATTTCAATGATTAAATAATTGGACATAAATCCTTCTATAATGAACAAACTATTTAATACGGAGAAAATTCTAGGTATGATTATTTTATGAATATGGTTTATGGAATATCATATCAATGACTTGGACATGATTCAATGACCACCAAAATTTGTAAAGGTGTAGTTCACTAAATGTGTATGTGATTTATTCCTCCTTATATACTTTATTAGATCTTGGCGTATGATGGTTATTACCATTATTAACTCAAATGGAAATACTAAGTTACTGTACATTGATATTTTATATTTTATTATAGATAAAGAGATCTTGAATAAAGAGGTTGTGTTTATACTATAATAACATATGCTGTTAAATTTTAGGGAATTTACTTTTTAAAAGAAAACGAAAGTCAGAATAAAGGTAATAGAACTAGGGTATATTATTGGGGATGTATGTTTTTTGTGGACTAAAATTCTAGAGTTAGTGTAATAAGGGACAAATTAAAAATCATTATAATGAAAAGAGTCCAAAGTTTTGAATTTTTAGAAAATAATTTTTCTTCTGAATTCCAAATTTAGGATAATAGTAAATTTTTATTATGGTTAACATGTCAATTGGAGTCATTGAACATTTATTCTAGGATTTCATTTTTGTTATCACATGGGAGGGAGAGAAATAAAGATTATGTGTCCATAAAACTCAGTAAGGTATGTCTTACAGATGGAGAATCACTCAATCAATTTATGGAAATGTTTCTGTGAAATTCAAAATAAAGAAAATATACTTGTTATGGTTACAAGGGGGTCTGAAACCTTATTATGATAATGAAGTATTATTATTAGTTTATAGATAGATGACCCATGTTTATATATAAGATTTTAAAAAAATATCTTAAAATATTTCACAGAGCTCCATACTGGTGGGTAAATGAGTTTAGTATTGAAACATGTTTAATGATGGGATTTCAATTGATATAATACATTCTATAAAAAACTAATATAATTTAAATATTTTGGATTGATATTACATGAAACTTATTTGATAAATGTCTAGTGATCATGAAATTAAATATAATTATGAAAAATGAATTTTTGGAGTATGAAACATGCGATGAATGATCATTTAGAAAGAATAAAAATTCACATTCAATACCAATGAATGAAAATTTCAATACTAGAAGTTAGATATTTTGTAAATGTATATATTTGTGAGAAATCCTATTCCATCACCTAGTAGGTCATTATATTATAATAACATTGTTATTAATGACACGCAAAAAAAATATATTGTTTTTTCGCAAGAATATTTTATGGAGTTTAATATAATATTTATTTGATAGAGAGCCATACTAGAAATAGAGGTTGTTTAAAATAATCTGTTCTTGTGGTTCGATAATATTGTCACATTATATGTGATGAAATATGTTTTATCACAGACACATCCATTTTGAGTATATGGTTTCAAGGAATATTTGGTTCATGATATTATTGGTGACGAATATTACATCAATAAGAGTACTTATGCTTTAGTAGGGACTGTACTTCTAGAAGGGTTTTGATCATGAATATTTTATGATGTTAACACTATAAATTCCTTAGGATTGATTCCTATCCCAATTATTGTTCATATAAGAGGGAAAAGTAGTGAAAAATTTTAGAGAATATTTCTTTGTATGATATTAAAACGATGATTGTTTTTCCTTATATGGGAATGTGATCCATGAATATTTTTCAGAATAAAACAAATTAAATTAATTAAGTGATCTATAGGATGGATCAAAACAAGGAAGATATATTAAAGGGAAAAAATAATCATCACATGTGTAGGTTTTTCTTTATTGATATCCATAAGTTATAAAGTGTCTATGAAGGATTATTCTTATAGAGAAACCTAAATATCTGGAAGGATTCATTTCATATAGTGTTCATTTCCCAGTTGTTCTGCAAATTCCTAACATACATAAAATCTTAGGTGATATGGAAGCTCAATGAATATTCTTAAAAGCTATGTTACTAGATGTAGCATAACATCAGTACTTGATGAGGTACAAAAAACAAGGAATATTGGTTCAAAGGTAAGTTCATGAAATACATTTCATACTTTAAATAGATGATTGAGAGCTAGAAATACTAAAGGAGGTGATAATTTTGGGGATGTAAAAGATTTGGTCTAATTGATGAAGGTGGAGATCAACCCCTTCCATATTTCTGCAACATGGGAGCTTTTAGAACTTATGATGTAAAAGAAGAAACTATAAAAAAAGTGGAATTTTCAATTTAAGGAATAATTAAATTGAAGGATGTGTTATAATGAAATTTTATATAACACCTTGTCATTTTAAAAGTAAAACATTGAGTTTGATAGAATATACTACTCGCAATACCATGCCTAAAAGACCCATGAATTATATTATTTAAATATGACCATTATAACCTCAGTAATATATTTGAATATTATAATATGACTAAATAAATTGTGAAACTTATATTGAATAAACATGTATAAATAAATTCATTAGTTTTTAACAAATTAAATAAAAAATATCATTTGATAGAAAAAATATTTGTTTTGTGGGAAAATTTATTTTATGTGACCAATGTGTCTTGACCATAATCAATTAAACTAATCACCACTGGTGAATGATTGTAGTAAAATTTATATATTTTTATTTCATCCAAATATTTTATCATTCATAAATTTTTTTTTCTAGGCATCACATAAGAATAAACGTAGTTTTTGCCTAAAACTGTGATTTTCTAAAAAGTAGTTTCATTATGTTTTGAAAAGTTTTTTTGAAATTAATTTTTTACTAATTTTATAAAATATATTTGACCAAATTAAATAAATTTTTTAATTCATCATGTCAAACATATATTATATTACACTTCTGATAATTTCATAAAACGAATAATTTTCATATAAATATAGAAATATATTTATTTTATTTGAAAAAGATTCTTAGTTTATGTCATTTACAATGTTCCTTTTAAATTTAAATTCACTTAAAAGTAAAACTAGTTAAATAATAATATTATTAATCCAATTTAGTTCATTAAAAACAATTTAATGAAGAATTTTCATAATAAATCTTTTCATAATTATGAAAATTGTTCTTTTGAAAACTGTTTTTTTGTCGCACAAGCAGCATTAATTTTAAATTATATTATACCTAATAATTAATTTTAATTATAAAAAAATGGAATCCATATTTTTAGTAATTATATTTATTGTTATATAAATCCATCAATGTGGTTTATTTTTTTAATTAATAGTAAAAAAATATTAAAATTATTTACTATGGTTAAGGATAAAAGGGGCTTTACCATGGGTTAAACTAAGGATATAATGGTTAAAATTGTCAAAATACTTTTATAGTTTTGATTATCTGGACCTATTTAAAATTTATAAAACCTATGGTGAGGTAAGGTCTCCATTTGGAACAATTTTGTGAGTGAAAAGCATTGGTATAATTTATTCTTTTCAAAAATTACAAGTGTGTCATCTATCCCTTTTATTAAAGGAAACCCCTTCTACTCTGATATAAAAACATAAATAGAACTTAATATGATTTAATCCCTACTGTAGTCTATTCCTTACATTCCCATCCCCTACTGAGGGTTTGTTGATTGATTGAAAAACCATTTTAGGAAGGCTTTATGTGTAAATCTAAAGTGGATGTCCAAATAAGAGGTAATGTTATTAACCATGAATTTTTGTTTTATTGTTTCTTCATAAAAAAATATTCTTGAACAATGATAAAATAATATCACTTATATATCACATATAAATATATAACAATATCTTAATGTAATAACTTATTTCCTTCTACTCTTATGTTAAATGTTAAACACAACTATTAATCATGTTTGTGATAGACTACCAACCCACGTACCGATGTAACACATTTTCCGTCACCACATTTCATAGATGGATATATTACTGGATTTAAAATATAAATATGTTATATATGAAATAATTAAACTTCTAAAATTATTACTCCACAAAAAATGATAATTACATATGCATTATTTAAATTAGCAGGGTTTTAAAACATCAATAATTCATTTACTGATGTTTCATAAAAACATTGCCAAATGAGGAGTCACTGATTTAGTGATATTTTTAAAAGTCACGAATTTAGGGATATTTATAAATTTCTCTAAATATCCATGTTTATAAACATCAACAAATTTATTATGTTTGTAAACGTTTTAGTTTTTTGTTACCTCATTTAGTGACATTTTTAAGAAAAGTAAGTAAATAAACGTCACTAAATTAAATAAACTTATAAATTTTTATATATAGAAACCCCTCATTTGCCAAAAATTTTAATAAATAAGGGTAAATAATGGTCGGTAAATCATACCTGATTTACTGATGTTTTTTAGAAACATCAATAATTTTTTTATTCATAATTATTGTTATAATTATTTTCAAACGATTGATAATTTTTCATGTTTCATTATAACCATCCCATACATACTACCTTGACCCTCCACCCATTCTCTATCTCCAAAACTGGATCCCCATCCAATTTAGTCTAACATGACTCCCTCCAATTCTCGATTGTCCTCCCCCCTCCAATTACAACTAGCCTACCCTAGAGGCACAGGTTCCCTCTCCCTCTCTTCTACAACCTCCCCAGGCACCCAAAGGCATCCTCTCTGTCTCTCTTGTAGAATCCCTTACATGTAGACCCTCCCCCTCTCCAGTCCACACCTATATCAATATTCCACTTATCCTTACATGAAGGGATACTATTCAGGATAGTCAAATGAATTATAAAAATACATCAATGATGGGAATCTAACCATTACATCCTCAGCACCATCCAAACTTTTGACCAACCCACCAACTATTGATTTTGTTGATTGATTGTATTATGTCATATATAAATTTAAATATCACTTTTTAAAAAATAATATATATATATATATATATATATACATACATACATTTATTAATATATATATATATATATATATATATCTGTTTGTTTATATTTTACATTTATATTTTATGTTTATATTTAATATTTATATTTTATTTTTAAATATATATGTTTATAGTTATTATATAAATATATGTGTGTGGGTCACCGTTTATATTATATATATGTGTGTGATCTTATGTGTGTTTGTAAATATATATGTGTACATATATATTTATAATTATAAACACACACACACACATATATATACATACATATTTCGCTACATTTAAAATCAGTAATAAAAATGACACTATAATAGTCATGTATTCTTTAAAAAATGATGAAATTTAAAATATTTAATACTATGATTTTTTTATATGAGTAATAAAAAATATCACTACTACAAAAATAGGCTTTATCAGCACTCAACATGGTCGTTATCATCACTAAAAAAGTGATGTAAAACTGAGAACTGATAAAAGGTGGGTCCCCTTTAGCAGTGCTCAATAAATAATAATAAAGGTGTACATTATCAGTGTTATGAAAGATCTGATAAAGGAAAGTTTTATTATATTGAAAAATGTGCTGAAAAAGGGAGACTTTATCAGTGATAAAATGTCTCTGAAAAAGGACCCCTTTATCAGGGCTAAAAAAGCACTGATAAATGTGTTTTTATCAGCACTCTTTTAGTGATGATAAAATTATCCTTTATCAATGCTTTTTTTAATGATGATAAAGGTGTATTTTATCGGTTCTCTTTTAGCGATGATAAAATTATCCTTTATCAAGGCTAAAAATGTGCTGATAAATGCCCTATCTGCTGTAACAAAAAATTATGCAGCAGCACACCCAAACAACAACTGCAAAACAAATTCACCATCTCAACAAGTAAGTATACCCATACAAAATTAGCACATAAATCATAATGTAATTAAACCAAGTATACCCATACACCATTAACACATAATTCATAAGTTAATTAAATACATAATGATAATTCCGAATTCAAGGGTTTGGGGGGTTGTTCCGGGGTTTGGGGTGGCTGTCCAAGGGGGGGTAGGGGGTGTCTAGGGGGATGGGGGTGTCTGAGGGTATAGGGGTGTCCAGGTGGTGGGGGCGGCCTAGGAGGTTGGGGGCTGTCCGATGTGGGTGGTGTATCCATGGGGTGGGGGTGTCTAGGTGGTGGGGTGGTATTGAGGTGGGTGTGTCCATGCGAGGGTGGAGGTGGGCTGGTGTCTAGGGTGTCGGGGGGGGGGGGGGGATTTCCCAGGGTGCGGGGGGTGGGGGGAGGTCCAGGGGGTTGGTGGGGTTGTCCATGGGGGTGGGGTGTCTGGGAGGATGGGATGGGGGTGTCCGGGGGAATAATGGTGTCCAAGGGGTGGGGGTGTCTAGGAGGTTGGGGTTGTCCAAATGGGTGTGGTGGTGTCCAAGGAGGGAGTAGGTGTCACGTTTGGTGGGGGGTGTCTGTCTATGGGGCGTTCAGGGGGGTGGGCTAATGTTCAGGGTGTCGGGGGGGGGGGGGGATTTCCAGGGTGTGGTGGTGTCTGGGGGGTGGGGGTGATCTAGGGGGTTTATGGGGTTATCCAAGGTGGGTGGTGTGGTGTCTAAGAGGGTGGGATGGGGGTGTTTGGGGGGATAGGGGTGTCCAGGGGGTGGGGGTATCTAGGGGGTGGGATCATTCCTCGAGGTTGGGGGCTGTCCAAGGGGGGTGGGTGGTGTCTAAGGAGTGGGGGGGGGGTCCATGTGGGGGGGTAGGGGATTTCCATGGGTGGGAGGTGTCTGGAGTGTGGGGGTGGTCCAGAGGGTTGGTGGGGCTATCCAAGGGGGGGTGGGGTGGTGTCCGAGAGGGTGGGGGTGGTCATCCATGGGTGGGTGTGTCTAGACGATGATGGTGTCCAGGTCGTCGAGTTGTGTCTAAAAGGGGTGGGGGTCCCATCAAGCAGGTTGGTGGTTGTCCAAGGGGGTTGGGTGTTGTCCGGGGGGGGGGGGGTCGTGGGTTTTCTAAGGTGGGGGGGGGGGGGGGTTATCCATGGGCGTGTCCAAGGGGTGGGGTATCTAGGGAGTTAGGGGGGCTTTCTATTGGGTGGGATGTCCAGAGGGGTGGGGCTATCTAGGGGTGGGTTGGTGTCCAAAGGGGTGGGGTGGTCTATTGGTAGGTGGGGCTTTCCATGGGGGGTGGGTGGTGTCCAGGGGGGTAGGGGTGGCAGTCCATGGTGGTGGCGGTGTCGAGGGGGGTGGGGGAGGTGTCTAGTTGGTGGGGTGGTGTCTAGAGGGTGGGTGCATCCATGGGATGGGGGGGCATCCAGGGGGTCGGTGGGGTCGTCCATGGATCGTTCTCTTAAAGGATCAACACAATCTGAATGTGTTTGATCGTATTTGCATACGTTATTTGTTGTTTTCACTTAAAATTCTGTCCATTTTAATCAAAAGATTGACCCTTTGAGTGATATCATCCTGACCATGCCTCAGATTGAGGTGGGGTTGACTCGTACACATCACCAACGCACCCATGTATCGTTCTCCTAAAGGATCAACACAATCCCAATGTGTTTGGTTGGTTTTCTGTAGGTTCGTATTTGTTTTCAATTAAAATTATTTGCGTTTTAAACAAAAGAGAGTCACATTGTGTGATACCAGCCACATCATATCTCGGAATGAGGTGGGGTTGACTCTTACATGTCAGAAGAGACCCTTGGATAGTTCTCATAAAGGTTCAACACAATCCGAATGTGTTGGGTAAGATTTACGTGGGAAAATTGTTGTTTTCACATAAAATTGTGTCCATTTTAAACAAATGGCATACACTTTGAGAGATACCAGAAACACTGTGCCTTATATTTAGTTTGGGTTAACTCGTACACATCTCCAACACACCCATGGATCATTCTCCTAAAGTATTAACACAATCTGAATGCGTTTGGTTGGATTTCCATAAGTCAGTTTTGTTTTCAATTAAAATTCTATCCATTTTAAACAAAACAGAGATCCTTTTAGTCATATCAGCCACACCGGGCCTCAAGATTGAGGCAGGGTTGACTCATACTCATGGAAATGGACCAATGTATCATTCTACTAAAGGATAATCATAATCTGAATGTGTTTGCTCATATTTTCGTAGGTCAGTTGTTGTTTTCACATAAAATTTCGTCAATATTAAACAAAATAGTGACACTTTGAGTGATACTGGCCACACCGTTCCTCATCTTGAGGCGGGGATGCTTTGTACACATTAAAAAAATAAATGGATTTTTCTCCCAATGTATCAACACAATTCAAATGCGTTTGGTCAGATTTACATACATCAATTTTGTTTTCACTTAAAATTTTGTCCATTTAAAACAAAAGACATACACTTTGAGTGATACCGGCAACACCGTGCCTCAGATCGAGGCAGGGTTGAATCATACACATCGCCAATGCACCCATGGATATTTCTCTAAAATTATCAACACAATCCAAATGCGTATGGTTGTATTTTCATTCGTCATTTGTTGTTTTCACATAGTATTGTGTCCATTTTAAACAAAAGACTGACACCTTGAGTGATACCGGCCAAAACGTGTCCCAGATTGAGGCGAGGTTAACTTGTACATGTCATAAAGGACCCATGGATTGTTATACAAATGTACCTACACAATCAAAATGCATTTGGTTGGATTTTCGAATGTTAGTTATTGTTTTCACATAAATTTTTTTCCATTTTAAACAAAAGAGAGACCCTTTGATTGATAACGGCCACACCGTGCCTCGGATAGAGGCCATGATGACTCCTATACGTCACAAAGGACCCATGTATCATTATCCTAAAGTATCAAAACAATTCTAATGAGTTTGGTTGGATTTACATAGGTCATTTGTTGTTTTCAAATAAAATTGTGTCTTTTTAAACAAAAGAGAGACACTTTGAGTGAAACCAGCCACACTATGCCTCAGATTGAGGTGAGGTTGGCTCGTATCTATCACAAAAAACCGATGGATCATTACCCTAAAGGATCAACACAATCTGAATGTGTTTGGTTCGATTTGCGTAAGTCAGTTTTGTTTTCACTTAAAATTCTGTCAATTTTTAAAAAGGACAGACACTTTGAGTGATACCGGCCACACCGTGCCTCCGATTAAGGCAAGGATGACTCATTCACATCACCAATTCACCCATGGATCATTTTCATAAATTATAAAAAGAATCAGGATGCATTTGTTTGTATTTTCTTATGTCAGGTTTGTTTTCAATTAAAATTCTGTCCATTTTGAACAAAAGAGTGACAATTTGAGTGATACTGGCCACAACATATCTCGGATTGTTGTGGGTTGACTCATACACATCACAAAAGACCCATGGATTTTTTTATAATGTATAGACACAATACGAATGTGTTTGGTCGGATTTGTTTATTCCAGTTTTGTTTTCACTTAAAATTATGTCCATTTTAAACAAAAGAGAGACCCTTTGAGTGATACCAGCAACACTGTGCCTTGAATTGAGGTGGGTTTGACTCATACAAGTCACAACGAACCCATGGATCGTTATACAAAAGGATAAAATCAATATTAATGTGTTTGGTCGGATTTGCGTATGTACGTTTTGTTTTCACTGAATATTTTATCCATTTTAACCAAAATACAGATGCTTTGAGTGATATCGGCCACACCGTGCCTCAGATTGAGGCAGGGTTTACTCGTACTTGTCAAAAAAGTCCCATGGATCATTCTAATAATGGATAAACATAATAAAAATTAATTTTGTCAAATTTGGGTATGTTAGTTTTGTTTTCACATAAAATTCAATCTATTTTAAACAAAAGAGAGATCATATGAATGATACTAGACACACCATGCTGCAAATTGAAGCGGTGTTAACTCGTACATGTCCCAAAGGTCCCATGTACTATTATACTAAAGGATCAACACAATACAAATGCAATGTTTTGGGTATCTGTAGTTCAATTGTTCTTTTCACTTAAAATTATGTCCATTTTAAACAAAAGACAGACACTTTGTGTGATACCAGCCACACCATGCCTCATATTGAGGCTGGGTTGACATGTACATGTCACCAATGCACCCATGGATCATTATCCAAAAGGATCAACACAATTATAATGCATTTGGTCAGATTTCCATACGTCAGTTGTTGTTTTTAGTTAAAATTCTATCCAATTTAAGAAAAAGAGAAACTCTTTGAGTGGTTCATTATTCTTGAATGTTGCTAGTTCATATCATCTGTTAAAATTTGAAAATGACTCATTAGAGAAAGGGTGTTTTATTTAATAACAATTAAAATTTTCCTATGAACATTTACATTAAAAAATGTTTCATCTATTGATCCCCTTAACACCTCTAAAAAATCTTTACCAATTATTCACGTCCACAAGTCAGATCTTCATGTTATTTGTGTACAATACTCCATTAGGTATGTGTCCCACTCATTTCGAAACACATCTATATCACATTGTGAGTATGAGGATTTTAAGCAGTAAGAGATGTACTAAAACAATAAAGAAATAATAAATAAATTAAATGAAATAGTAGTTATTTTTGAAAATACCTCTTTAGAGTTTCTAGTTTGTTGATGAAAAATTATCTCTTTCATAAATTTTCAAAGAGAATAGCAGAAATCATTATCGTTTGGTTGTTATGGACACTGTAAAAAAAATTGATCATTAGGAGAATATGTAACTTGTGTTGAGATGTGTTTGGATAGTGAAATTTTTTTATATATACCATGATATTTGTCTAGACGTAGTACTTTATCACCTCCTTATGCTTAGCCCCTGTCCTCATTACTTTTTTAAATGATAATGATACACCGCCCTATCATAATATAATCATCATTAAAATATAATATAGATTATATTACTTGATGTTTAGAACTAAAACATAAGATGTAGTGTCTTACATATTCACAAACTCCATCATGTGTGGCATGTTTGATGGATATCCTTGCTTTGAATCCAAAAAATAAATATTTTGAGTATCCATGATCACCGCAATTAGCATCCAATGTTTCCTAAAAACACAAAAAGGAATAAGTAATTAAAAAGTGAAAATAGAATTAATATTCTTTTATCGTAGAGTTTTACCCCTGCATGGTTGGTATTAGGAAGAGTCTGTCATCTCTAATATTTCTTTAAAATGTTGTCAGTATGCGATCACTATTTCAACCTTTTTTATGGGTCTAATTTCATTAGATGTGTTGATGTGGTATAAGGGCTAATGAGTCTTAATTTTGTCTAATGGGAAAATTCCTTCAACTATTTTTCATATATACGTCTGTCAATAATATAAAATGCATTTAGTCATAATTTTCACATTAAATGAGAATTTAGAAAATCAATTCATGAAATCACACCTCATAAATATATTTACAATTGTGAAGCCTAGCCAACCGTTTTAAAGGATCTCATTTACATATTCAGCAACAACGATGTCTTGACATTCCTCTCCGTATATATTCTTTTCTAAAACCACTATATGACTTCTACCACATCATATCTTCATATCCACATGAGTCTTCAATGCAAGTAAATGTGGATAGAGAACAAGTGATGTAATTGTGCTTTCATTACCTCCTTGGGATCATTTGGTAGATCCTTTAGATGGTTTTGAGATGACATATGTCACCCCCTTCCATTTCTCCATCTATAATTACATTAATTGGTTCAAACTCTTTTTTCATTATTTGATAAAGGTTTTTCTTGAAAAAAATGAAATAAATACTTCTTTTTCAACATGTACTCATACAAGTTTGGGCGACCATGCAATAAATGTACTAATATCCTTTTAGACTATTTGAATATCAACATCATCAAGTGGAATAGGTAGCTCTGTATTTGGCTTGTGAGCTACAATAATCGTCCCTTTCAGATGATCATTCGGAAGTGGTATATTATGTACCTTGTCATCAGGGATGTTGAACACTGTAGCCCTAGATTCAAGGTGATAGGTGGGTGTTGACAGATATAAATCACATTCATTATCACCCTATAGAAGATGAGTACAAGAAATGTAACAGTGTTTGTCCGATTCACATTTCATGGGAGAAATTATTAGAATATTGATTACCACGGCTAAGAAAACTCTTTGAGAGGAATGGATCATCTCAATGCTGGTGCGGGGTGGGGCAAGATCTTCGCATGCTGTTTTTTCCTGAGTTGTGTCTTCCATTTGCATCCCACCCATAAAAGTTTCTAGCAACTCTCCCTGCCATTGAAATCGTTCTTCAAGAGTTTCTAGTCTTTCTCTCATTTGATTCAATTTTTCATCTTAATCATCCATTTTTTCTAAAAATATACTCTGGGTTCCACCACAAACCCCACACCACTGACACGACCGTATTGATTTGGCTGCTTTAAATCCATAAATAATTGGTCTTCATCCTCTACATGAGTAGCTGATTCCTATGACTATCAGATATAGGAAAATAACTAATTATATTTATGTAATAGCAATTTAAAACAAATTATTTATCATCATGTCATTCTTACACATATTTCCTACACTTTTTGTGTGTTATCATTTACTAGTGTCCCTTATTCACACATGCCTCATTCCATAGAACATGATGTGGGATGGAAGTGTCTTTCATTTTAGACTCATCAATGTATATATAAATATCGCAAGATAATTATAATTTTGTTTATTAGCACCTAAAAATATTACATTAAATTTACAATATGCATGATTTTATTTTCTAGTGAAGCATACCCCATCCTTGATTTATGATAGGGTTATGTTGGTTTTGATGCACATGACTTATTTTTAGTACGATTTTCGGTTTCATAAATGAAATATTCAAAATTAATGTGATGAATATAGGTATCCTCAAACAATGTATTATCACCCGCAATGTACCTAAAACTTCTCCTCCCCACAGCGGAAAATAAATGCTTCTCATGCTTCTTGGTAAATCAGGTGAGAGTAGATAATGGGTGGGTGTGGGTTTTTTTACGTTTGGAATCGTTCTGGTGACATTGTCTTAAAAAAGTGCAAAAAACTCGATGAATCCTTCCAGCAAACCTTAGTACATAATCCTTGAGTGAATCGTCTACTATAAATGTACTCTACAAGAGATTGATACGAGTAAGACATTGTTTCATTATTTTATTTTCTAGTAAATTGAAGAAATAATATCATAATGTTATAGTAATTTCATCCCAGATCACAACCTTCATCCCAGACACAACATGGTGCCATGAGTCTATGTCAATCGACACAAATTGTCGAGTGACAACTCAAATGTAACTACTAATCATAGCCTTGTTTGGATTCACATTTTGTCCTCGTGAATTCCATTCGACAACAAATTTGATTCGTTTTTATTTCTCCTTATGAAATTCTGCTATCAACATCAAACTATGACAGACCTGTGTTTTCTGCGATGTCGGTCCTTCATTCCCAACCATTTCATATATACTAATATCATCTATATGTTCATCTGAAATGGTAGAAATGACATGTGTTGATGGTTGTTGGACCTCAAACCTTGGAGAAACAATAGGTTCAGAAACTTATTGTTGATCTTCACTGTGAGCAGCCACTGTAGGAGCAGTAGCAACCGTAGAAATAGTAGATTGAAGACTTGTTCAACTTCAAGGTTATGAGCACCAGAACATGCAGAAGTCATTATCTACAAAATTGGTTGAACAATCAATTTTGATTACATAAATTTTGTAATGATAAGATAAAAACATGAGATAATAAGATCAATATTACAAACAAAATATAACATGTTTATTGAACTATATTTCTTCTTTTCAAATGTTAAATGGATTTAACACCTCTATCGATTATCTAAATGCCTTTATCGAGGTCTCATCTAAAATAAATAACATTATCTAAATTGGGACCGCTGCGAAATGATTGTGACATACCACAAAAAGGATCATCCTCAACTGAATTTTCATTGGACCCTTTAGTAGTTTTGGATGATAACAGTACAATCAGACACTTTCAGTTTGCGGGATCTGGAACATAAAAAACAAGTACTTATTTTTATGCCATTATAAGTTGTTCATATTTTTACCCTTATTTACTAAAATCAACATTCACAAAACCCCATTAATCTATTTTAACACCACTATTGTTACCAACACATTTTCATTGAAAAATTTGAAATTGGAATGTCGTATAATCCAACTGCAATATTTGTTTGATAATGCCAAAGTATGACATATTTGTATAAATTGGATTTCTGTCCTTTCTACCAGAAACATGCATTGCTTCATCAACTAGTGTAACTCAAATATTTATCATGGTACTATCTTCATTATGTTCATCTCTATAGAATGTATAACCATTAATTTCATAACCATTGTAATATAATACAAAAACACATGGTTTGGAAGATAGCCATCAAAGTCATTCTGAAATTGAATTCTAATTTTCATCCAACTACTTAAAAATATGGTCCTGAAACCGTCCTATAAACAGGTGATTATGTGTATTTGATAACCATTTTTCAACCCCTGATGGATTCAACAACCTAATAATTTATTTTCCAGTTTCAATATATAGAGAAGGAACTCCCAAATATTATTCAAAACCTAAAGGTGGTCCTGCTCCCGATCTGTAATAGTGATTGTCACAACATCTCTTCGAGAAATTCCGTCACCCTCAATGCATCTAGTGTGATGAAATTTCGAGAGAGGAACACTTTCCACATCATATATGTATTCAGTACTGAATTCAATGGCTTCCTCAACAATATATCACTCCACTATAAAACCTTCTGACCGACTTCGATTTTTGACATACCATTTCAAAATCAACATATACTATTCAATGGCGGTACATCCATCAATAGATCACAAGACCACAATGTTGAATCTCTCTCACCATGTGAATCATCAAATGAACCATAATATCAAATAATTTTGGCAGGAAGAATAGTTCTAATTCACATAATATGATGGCAATTTCTTTTTTCATTGCTCTAAATTCAATAGTGTCTAAAACATTTCTACATATCGCTTTGAAAAAGAAAAAAGTTTTGGTTAATGTATGGAAAACATTATTGGGAAAAATTCAACGTAAAGCTATAAGAATTAGATCGTGCATAAAAACAAGGAAGTCATGGGATTTCAATATTTTTAACTTCAAATCATTTATTGACACAATGATATTGATATTTGATGAATACCCCTTTGGAACCATTACATTATTTACGAAGTTGAAAAATAGATATCTCTCCTCCCCAGAAAGAGTATAAGTAGCTGGAGGAAGAAACATTTGATTTTCACCCTTCACAGGAGCCAACTCATCTCATATTCCCATGTCAACCATGTCCATCCTTACCTTAATTCCATCATTTATTTTTTCAAGGGAATTTAGAAACTTTCTAATAACACTGTCACATACATTTTTTTCAACATGCATTACATCATGAAAATGTATGACGTACAAACAATTCTAGAATGTTAATTCAAAAAACCTGATCTCTTTTTCTAACTGATTTTTGTAATGTTTTTAAAAGATGGTTTACCAAAAATAGTGCTCACATATTTTACATTCACAAATACCTGATCACCTATTAGTGGAGATGGTGCTACACGTTGTTCTGAACTTCCATTGAATGATGTATTTTGAGATCGATACCTATGTTGATGAGGTAGCAATCTATGTTGTCCTAGAAACACCGATTTTGATGAATGTTTCAACCTAATTGATTTTGTATCTTCTTCCCCCATGGGACACCCTTGAGTTCCATTAATTCTATTGGCAAAACAATTTTTATTAACAGGTAAATAATTTATTTTCCCATACTACGTCGCTCTTAATGTGAAGTATTCACTTTTATAAACATTATACAACATAAGACCTGAAGACCACAATAACTTCAAATCCTCGATCAATGGTTCTAGATAAACATCAATATTGTTACCTGGTTGCATTGGTCCTAAAATAATCATAGATAACATGATGAATTTCCACTTCATGCTTAACCAGGGTGGTATGTTAAAATTTACCAACATAACATGCCATGTACTATGAGTGCTGGTTTGAAAACCAAAAGGATTCACTCTATCTGTAGATAATGCAAGGCAATGGTTTCTCGGCTCTTTTCCAAATTCAAGGTAATCATGATCAATTTTCTACTGCTGAGGAGAGTTAGCTGAATGATGTAATTTTCTATCCTTATTTCTTTTATCTATATACCATGACAATTATATTGTAGATTCTTCACATCGAAATAGACACATAAACCTTGCAATGATTGGAAAGTACCATAAAACATTCGTAAGATTGGATAAATATTTATTGTATCGAGTAGCACCACAGATTGGGAATTCTTTAAGTGATTTTATCTCCTTGAGAAACAATATACATTCTTTTGGGAAGGTATGTATTCTTTCAGAAATCATACCCATAGAGCATATCATTCTTTTAGCTTCATATGTATGGCTTGGGAGCTCATTATCTTCTGGGAGCATGATATTCAAGTGGGAAATAGTTTCTGTAAAACCGACATCACTCTAGCCATTGCATGTGTTCAATTTATACAACATTAGTACAACATATAATGCAGTATATTTAGTGTAACCATCATACAATAGAATCTTTTCACAACACTTTAACTTTTCAAACAAATTTGGGCAATCATGGAGTTCATATTCAATTATCGTTGTCATTTCCTCAATAAGATCATCATCATCATTGACATCTGTAATCACATCATCAAGATATTCTTCTTCATTATCCATATTTTTATTCGTATATGATGATCCATAAATAGTAGTTTTATCCCTTCTAGTAGCTACATTCGCTTTTTCTCCATGTTTATTCCAATATTTATAACTCTGATATTTTCCGTGACATGTCAAATGTTCTTCCAACTCATCTAGAGTAAGTATTCTAGAATAAACATAACATAAACATGCAAAAAATGATTTCAGAAGTATCCTTTGCAAGGATCTTTGCAAACATGTTGAACTCTTTCACTCCATTATCATACTATATTGTCAAACGATTAGAATCCATCCAATATTTATTCATCCCTATCCTATTTGAATCTCATATATTAGTATTTATGTTTCAAATACACAAAAAAAGACATGCAAATATAGTAGAAGAGAACCACTTCCTTATAAAAATAGACATTACGTGTGCCTAACCATTTCCAATAATTATTTGGAAACAAATAGAACCAGGATAGATCACCCATCAAAATCATCACAAGTTCCAAACACAAAGGGGTTCGCGTGGATAATCACCTGTCTCCTAGATGGTAAAACTAACACGACATCTTCCTATATGGAATATCCTCCTCTATCGGGTCAACCATTCTATGGTAAAATAGTCCATCCTTTTATACCTCACCAACATAAAATACATATCGATGAAAACCAACAGCCAAATCTATAAGTAAATAAAGTATTCTCATAATCACTACAATATGGAATTCAATAAATATAATTACATTAGATTCATTATAGTTTCCTCAAATCACCCCAATAAAAACAGAAGAATAATCATGAATGATACATCTAAAACTCCTAGGTCTTTTTCCTACATTCGATATCATCATGCATAATATTTTTGGTAAGCTCAAGTTACTTACTTTAAATCATAGTCGGGATAATCACTTGTGTCATATATGTTCTGCAGGGTTATTCTATATGAAATTTTTAACAAATATTATTGACATATTCTCCCATTCAATCCCCATGAGTGTTTAATTTCAATCATAATCTTATGTGTAATATCAAAAGAATATATATTAATAAATTACTCCACACCCACTTACCCACTAATCTGGTCATTCTCACACTATAATAAAATATTTCTTATTCTTCAACCCCTTCTATATAATCTCATAAAAATATATCCACACATACACATGTCAAAGACACATAAAACCCTATCCACATCACAATCACACATCACATCCTCATCATAGTATGATATCGTGAACATGAATGACATAAACATCATACTATACTCCTAAAATGCACAACACCCACTATGTATCCATGCCAAATATACATAATCATGTCAAAGTGTATATATATACACCAAAACCTAATATCGTTATAGGCTGTATATATACACCCACTGTGATCCATTACAACTCATAATAAGTGTGATGGGGGAGAAGGGAAGAGGGAGTGGTTCTATATGTATTCCTATATAAACTAGATATTGGAAAAAACACTCAGAACCAAAGTACCGATATGGATTTCAATCAGGTTACTCAACTCAAGTGGTGGTGTGTATAAAATAATAATAAAATATAGTAACTATATAGTCATGCATAAATCGATCATAAGGTTTTACACCAAACTAATACTGTAAAAACCATCGTTAACAATTTCCTTGTTACTACCACCATCTTATAAAATCTTCCATTATAATGCCTACAAATAATCCCCAACAAATCACATAAGCATACATATCAACATTTTCAACTTCTCATTTCATTTAACATTATGATTTCTTGGATTTTAATTACCATATGCATTTAAATTGTTACCCATTTTAATTTAAAACCAATAATTAAATCAATACCCACTATAATCTATTCGTTAATCATTAATAATATCTATTCTATAATTAAACTTTTATTAAACATAATTATTCCAATAATTATCATTAATCATTTAAAAACCAATCATTTATCACTTCGAAACCATCACCCATTACAATTTTCATTTATTCCAACCATTTTCCTTTCCAAAAGGAAACTATAACACCACACAATAAAAACTAAATATTCATGACATAATATACAACTAAACACATTATAAATTCAATAAAAACCACTTTTTGTCTACCTAAAAATACATATCATTGCTATAATAACCACAAAATAATACATCCATCACTACTTTATTAATTACCACAACACAAGCTCCCAACCACATCAATCAACCATCACCCTTGTAATCATTGTGATAAATACCATGTACATAGTATCATGATATGGAAAACATATAATAAATTCAAACTAAAATTATAATGTATGAAAATTAACCATTAAAAAAAAATGAATCTGCATTGTTGTCACATCCTTCCTAAAAAGAATGTTCAAGAAGAGATTCAAGAACCAGGGAAAAGAAATTCACCTTAGAGGAGGAGAAGTTGGGAATCTCTTGCACTACGTTGGGAGGGGAAGGCACACCGACCATATTTGGAGGTGCACGAGAGGAGCCACCATCATTTGAGAAATGGATGAGTGGGGTTCACGGGGAGTAGGGTCAAGCGGAGAGGAGTAGAAGTAGGGTTTGCGTGGAGGAGGATCCGTTGAAGGGGTTCGACGGGGAGGATTAAGAAGGGGCTAGTGGAAGAGGCCCAAAAATGTGATGATTGGTGGGCATCGGAGGACCAACAACACAAAGATCAGGGGGCAGTAGAGGGGAGTCATAGGGTTACAACACCACGAGATATTTAGGTCCTGATAAACCGAGGACACTGTGTGACCGATTTTTTAAAATATGGGACTATGGTTTTATCGGTGATAAAAAATAACTGATAAATATTTCATGTATCAGTGATAACATTTTAGCACTGATAAATGCCTTCATTATCACATCTTTTTAAGCACTGATAAAGGGTATCTTTATCAGGGATTCTGTAGCACTGATACATGAATTCTTTATCAGCACTTTTTGGGCGCTGATAAAGAATCCCTTTATCAGCAGTATTTGCTTAGCGCTGATAAGTGGCACTTCCCTTTCCCATTTCTATAGTAGTGTATATATTATCTAAATATATATATATTCATATAAATATAATAATATATATATATATATATTTCATATTTCATATTTTTAGGTTTTTTTGTATATATATATGTGTGTCTGTTCTTATTTTACCTATATATATATATTTATTATTATTATATATATACTATTGTTTATATTGTTGGTTTATAAATATATGTTTTTGTGTGTGTGTTTATATTATATATATATAAATGTTCATGTTTTATATTATATATGTTTGTGTGTGTGTTTTTTTTATATTTTTTGTTTAATATATATATATATATATGTCTGTGTGTGTGTTTAGCCACATTTAAAAACATCGGAAAAAATGTCACTAAATAGACATGTTTTCTTAAAAACATGACTAAATTTGAAATATTATGTGCTTATATATATATACAAATACATATATATTTTTTGTGTTTAGATATATATATAAATATTTATATTTTTATATTTATGTATATATATATATATACCAATGATTATACATATTAATATATATATTTACATCGATTTGGGGAAATAGGATATATAAACATATTTATTTTTAATGATTTTTCCAAAAAAAATTCTGAATTAGTGATATTTTTAAGAAAAAATCACTAAAATGATTATTTTTTTATAAAACATTAGTAAATTTGTGATATTTGCTGAAAAAGTCATTAAATTAGCGATGTTTCCTGAAAAAGGTCGTAATATTTTAGAAATATTGATTTTTTTAATAAACATTACTAAAAAATGGTTTCAAAATTTTAGTTTTTTTATAGTTTAATATGTAAAATATGTTCATACCTTCTAATCCATTGGAAAACAGTTACGTCACTCCAGCATACATGTGGACTTCCACCTTGACGAAGCGATGTGATTCATTTTTCATTTTATTTTTACAAGGATGGTAATAAGAATTTATTTGATGAAAATATAATATTTTCAAAATATAAAAATTATTCTATAAATGAAGGTTAATATTTAACTTTATTTCATTCTAGTTTTCTTATAAATAAAAATAGCATTCGTACGTACGTACGACCGAACATCTACTAGAAATAGTTTCACTCATTTTTCAAAATATTTATTTTTAATATGACTTGAATTATATATATATTTAATATATATAACGAATATATATGATAATATTTTAATTTTTGACAGTATATATTTGATGTTACCATTATAAAATAACAAATCCCAAAACTATTAAACTAAAATATATATGAAAATGATAACAATTATTACCTGAAACAACAATTTTAACAATGAATTATTAATAAATATGAGTTAAAATATTATTAGTTAATCATATATGTTATGATATATATGATAATGGTTCTGTAATATATTTCTAATAAATATATATTTATTATCCAAGAGGTTCAAATATATGCCTTGGTATTCAGACTTAATGTATGGGATTTAAAGTCAATATTAATTCATTAATGGTTTATAAAACAATTTTTACCCATGTATAGCATTTATAAAAAATGTTTTGAAATTAATCTTTACATTGTTTTCCAAATGAGGTACTTTTGACTATTTACTAAAAAAGTAAACAGAATCATTGTTTTAACCTATTTAACATGAGAATAATTAACCAATATATTATTGGAGAACCCATAGTTTCTGGTATATGACCCGTTATATATTTATTTTAAGATTATAATTTTTTTTGTGTCTCAGTTGAGTTTTTTATTATTTTTTAGGGATTTATGGAGGTTCATGATTTGATAATGGTTCGTAGAAACCATAAAAAATCCACAAGAAATTGGGAAATTGAATGGAAATGAGATCTAAGTTGGTGAACAGTTAGTGCATGGTTTGGAAAACCATGTGGATTTCAAAGGGAAACCATGAAATGCCTAATATATGGAAAATTATGTTCGGAACATGTTTTTTCTAACCATAATATCCAACCATGTGTGTGGATGGAATGAGATAGAAGAACCTTAATGGTTGGTGTATGGTTTTCTAAACTATGTGGCCTAACCTTATAGTATACAATTATCCCTAAAAATTTTAGGATCTAATTAAAATTAAATACTTGAATTTTTCCACCAAATTTCCCCATAAATTGAAAAAATATTTCATTCAAGGTGTGATATATTCTTCCATTCGACAAGGGAGTGATTTTTAGGTTATTCAAAGTGCATTGGAGGCCTGAATTCATAGGTAACTTCCTGTTCATGGTCAATAATCCTAATTATCTTTTCCATATATTTTTCAGTGCAATATATTTTATCCTTTAGGGATAGATTCATGTTATTCAATTGATATTGAAAAGATATTGATGAATCATTATTGGATCATGGTTAAGAAAGGTGGTTCATGATCAGATCTAGAGAATATTTGTGTTGTTCATCATTTTCACCAAAGGTTGTAAGCTATATGGATTCTCTCAGGACACCACATAAATATAAATTGTTGTATTTAGAAGAAATAAATGTTTTTCTTCAATTTATTATGAAATAGATGTGTGATTTTTGTTCAAATTATTATTAGTGAAGGTTTTTTTAAAATTATCAATATGGGATGGATTTATATAAATCCCTCATTGATATTTATTTTAAAATAGTGAAATTAAAATTATGTTTTTGAGTTGATAAGTAGTAAATGTTTTTTTGAAAATTCAGAAATAAATAATGGTTTTATGTGAAAATGTTTTGAATGGGTTTTGGAAAAAAAATTGCGTGTTTTCATGTTGCATTTGACCGAGGCGTATTCAAATAAGGCATAGTGCCCAGTGAAAAAAAATTTAATGGAACAAGGTAATAATCAAAATTTGATAAAATGGTAGTGAAATTATTGGCTTCAGTAGAGTATAGATATGTCACATCGGCATGCATACATGGATGTGTGAATATGTGGAATCATGGAATGGGTATTTCAAATGTAAATGGGAATGGTTTTATGGAATTTCAATATTTATTTCCATGAAAAACTATTTTGTATTAGAAAACATTTCTATCTTTGATATAAAATTCATTAAATTTATTTTTAACTATTTGATATACATTTTTCTAACCAATTTTTTCCTATTCGAGTGAGTTGAAAAGTCATTGGGGACATCGAACTAAGTTCATAACCACCCTTGCATTAGACAATTTTATGTGTTTTAAGTTTTTATCTATTGAGACAAATGTTGAGGAACAGTATCTCAGTTATTTAGTAATTATTATTGATAATATGGTGGTGTATTTTAGAATGGGATCCTCAGTCATATTGGTAGTTTTATGTTTTATTTATTTAGTGGATTTTCATTTTATTTTCTTTCGAATCATTGGATTTCATTTCAAGGTTTCCACTTTTACACTGATATGGTAATTGTTTGTGTTTTCACAATTTTTCTTTTACACTCACGCATAATATGAAGGTTTCATTATTTATGGTAATCTTGGTTTGGTTGTATTATATTCAATGGGGAAGTATTACTATAATTTTTAATATTCACCTTGGAATTTATGTCATATCGTTGATGTCATAAGGATGTCACTTAGTGCCAGTAACACCCACTTCCTTTTCCCATGAAATCTGTGAGGGGTGGGATATTAAAAATGGTATCATATTTTTTGATCCTTGATTTGGGAAACATGATAGTATATCTATTGGGATATTAGTAAGGGATTGGAATTTCAGATCATGAAATGGAGAGCTTAAATAGGTATAGCTATCCTATTTACATTGAACATCAAGTTTCTATGTAGTTTTTGTACATGAGAGTTTTTAAACAGTAATATATGATTTTCACCACATCATTATGAATTTAGATGAAGAGAGTTTCATGAAATATATTGATATATTGAATTCCCTCAAGGACTAAATTACTCATTATTGAGTTAATGATTTACAGAAATGGTAAAACATTATGTTTCTTGAAATTTGATGAAACTGTTTTCAAAAGATGAGCATTGGAAAAGAATAGATAGTTGTATTTGGAAAACGATTAAAAGTTTAATTATGGATAAAGTGGATTTTAGAACATGCAGAAAAGGTAACTGGACAAATTTAATCCTTCAATAATAAGATGGATAGAAAAATCTGAGTTTGGTTAGGTTATATAATATAGTACTTGGGAGGAAATATAAGAAAAAAATGGACGATTTTTTAGAAATGTGGTCGTAACTAAAACACAAGTGAACAAACTATTTCTCTAATGTTGGTTTTGTGATTTTATGTTCATGGACACATGGAATATAAAGTAAAAACTATTATAAGTAGAACATTTGATTTACATCCAAATGAAGAATCCAACCATTTTTTGGGGGTGATTCAGAGTTAGAAAAGGAAGATGTGTTGTCGAATAGGATAAATAGATTCATATATTTCCTTTGTACACCAGTTGATAAGAAAGTAAATATTTTAATATATATATTTAAGGATCTTGCACACTTGTGGTGGGATTTATTAGTTTATAATAAATAAATATAGTTCATGGAATTTGATGATTTTAATTAATTATTCAACAAACAAATCTAACTTCACGTGTTCAGAATTTCAAAAATAATGGAATACATCGGTATGAAGTATAATAATATCTTAGTAATTGAGAATTCTGATAAATTTATAAATCTATTTCTCTTTACATAAGATGATTATGCAAGTGTGTATTTAATTCCAGTTATTTTTTGATTTGGGGTTGAAAATGAATATTCACTCAATGATTTTCATTATTTTAATAACAGATAAAAAATAAATGGTCAACATAGAGATGAGAACTGAAGGAGGTATCTCTAGAAATATGGTTAAATCAATCATTTTTATTATTATGTTAACTTGTTTAGACTCCAATTTTGGAATAAAGTATAGGAGGGATACTTATTCTAAAGGGGGTGGAATACCTCTAAATCAGACTATAGGATTATTAAATTGTCCTCTTGAACCAAAAGGTCAGAAATGGATATTTAATTAAGGTTCATTCAATTATATTATGCGAGATTGTTTGGATCCCCCTAGATCATGTAAAAACTAAAACATGATGGGACACCTTTAGTGATATTGTTAGGGTCCTACATGGATTGGTGGTGGAGAAAAGACTTATTCTTCTCTGGAATCATATGCTTCGATGGAATGTTTGTAGAAGAAGATATCATGTTGATATAATTGAGATATAAATTGTGATTATAGGAATACCATAACTCCTAAACTAGTGAAATATCAATATGATAACAAATAAGAATGTGTACCTATTAATAAATTGTATGGAGCTATGAAACTAATCATGTAAGGTCAATAAGGATCTTACACAGTGAGAGGAATGATTATTTTTAACTATAACCTTATGAAATAATCTTTTTGATACATGTGAACAAATTGTTTTGTTTTATATTGTACTAGTAACCCAATGGGATTACATGTTGAGATAAAACATTCTGTTTTGAAACTTCAAACAGATTTGGAACAATGGCGGTGTCAATCCGTAAAATATGGATAATGTTCTATTACAATCAATGGTGCTATGTTGGTATGATATTTCTCTTATATAGAGATAGATGCCTATTAAATGATTTTGGGAATATATTTGAAGAAAAATTTTGAGGCCTATATAAATTTTTTACACATGATATATGAGTTTTAAATCCATTTATGGTTTTTGATATCTCATAATGAATATTTAGTAATGGATGTAAGTAGATTTGGACCCTTTGTCTATGAAGAAGAATCTATATCTTATGAGTTAAAAATATTTTATTTTGAAATGGTGCATTGGATCAGGAATATATATTTTCCAACAATATTTTATCAGTTCCTTGATTTTTTTTCATAAAAATGTATCAATATTCTCAGCCAAAAGTGATGTGGAGATTTCTATTGATCTCTAACATAGGAACCTTCCTATTTCCCTTCTATATTATCAGACGACACTAATATAATTAAGGTAACTAATATTTTAGTTTGAATAATTGGAATTAAAAGGGTTAATCAATTCAAGCACATCCTTAGGGAACTAGCAAACATTTTGGGAAGATGAGGTTTGTAACACTTATTATTTTTGTAGATTTTAAAAAGAATTATCATGTTATGAAAATGAATGAGAATACACTTCCACGTAATGGTGATAAATTTTATAAATTTAGGGGTCCACATTGGTTCTCAAAAATATACTTATGTCCACGATATCCCCAATATTGGTTTTGGACAGAGTATATTATATATTTATCTTTTAAAATAAGATAATACCATTATTATTTCATTGATATGCATTCCGGTATTATGAATTCATTGTAATTATATATGAAATTGATTAATCAAACATTCTAATTCTATCTAGATTCCATCGATGTCGTGTTTATTCATGATATACTAGTGTATTCTAGGATAAAGGTGGTCCCTGAGAAATACTTAGACGTAGTGTCGGGTATCTTATGGTAATATCTTTTGTATTCCATTTTATCATTGCGTGATTTATGGATATAAGAGGTGTATTTCATTGACCATGTCAATTGTAAAAAATATTTTTCTATTGGGATTAAAAAGAAATAATCTGTTATCATTTGGAATCCACCAAAATGTTTCATTAAGAGATGCAGATTCCTTGGCTTGGAGCAATAATAAAGACACTTTGTAAGTGATTTTTTATATTTGGCATCATTGATTACAACATTGACGAGGAAATGTATTCCATTCCAATGAAATAATAAATGTAATAAATCCTTTATAGTTATTAAGTTTAGACTTAAATCATCACTAATTATTATATTTTCAAAATCTAGATTGGATTATCTAGTCTATTTTGATGGAATGGAGTCTAAATTTGAATATTTTCTCTTTTAGGGAGATCATGTTTTTGCTTATGGTTCACGATAGTTAGGTTTCATAGGAATAACTACCCAAAGAATGATTTAGAATTAGAATATGAATTCTATTCATTGATTAAATTTAATTAATATCCTTTTTGTGATAAATATATGGTTTCTATGGATTATATGTGTTTAAAACAAATCTTCTCACAAAAAAAAGAGTTTAATGAAAATAATATGGATAAAATGCCTAGAAATGTTCAACACCAACATGTTGTATAAACTTGGATACATAAATTTATTGGTGGATGAATTAATATGGAAGTATAATAATATGTTGGATAAGGAGGATTCAGACTACTGTTAGCGATTGTGGGATATAACAGACATCTACCTAGATTATACCAAATAGGGTGATGTTGTAGTATTCTTCCATGTTTTTTTGTTCCCAATTTGGTTGAGTAAGAAAGAAATTTTCCGATATCTGATCTTGAATGTGTCTCTATGATCTAAAAACTCAATGGTGGGGATACCATTGATGGATGGAATCTAAATGGGAGTTTTTTTAGTATTGGAGATCAGATCATGGTACCTTTTGTCTTTCAAGAACAACTACCTAATTCTTACCACCAATAGAAATGGGTTATTTATCCATAAATTCATAAGATCTATTGATCTTAGAAATCACATTTTTAGTACGTTGTATTAAAAAGGGAAGGGGTAGAGTTTTTTTGAGATAACTCACTTGTAAATTGGTAAAGGAGGAACACTAATGACCAGTAGTAATATTTTTGTCTTTTTAGATCGATACCTCAGAATTGTTTCTCTTTTTTTGAAAAAACATATAGTATGCCCTTGGGGCTCGTTTAACTATGATAATAGTGTATCATAATCAAACATATAGATAACATCATAGGCAAATCCTTTATTTAGAGGTCGTTCTTAGGACTTCTATAATGGATTTTGGTGGCTCATAGAGGGAGCACACACTATTAGTGTAGTTATCATTAAACAACAATTACCATGCCCCAATGTTCATGGTTCCGTTTGAGGATTTTTTATGGGTTTCATTGTCCTTCTTCACTTTATTGTGTAGAAATATGTGAGAAACCATTAATTGGATCCATTATTCAGAAAATGATGATATAAATGATTAATTATATCAAAAAAATGATGGTGATAACTTAGATTTAATATAAATTGTATGAGTATCATGATCAATGATCATTTTAGTTTTAAGGGAGTGATATGGTGTTCTTGATAATCTCTCCAAGGAATGGGTATCGACTTTTAGATATGAAGGGAATGTAATACAATTTATAAATTGGTCATTTTGAAATATATGAATGGGTTAGTGAGGTGGTATATCAGTTAGTTTTTTCATCATGCCTCAGTTTCAGTAAATAATTTATTTTTTGTATCTCGATTAATGAAGTTCCAACTTAATCCAAACCATGTGATTAGATGGGATAATGTCAATTTATTGATTAATGATATGTTGGTTCATGTGACGGTATAGTTTATCGATACTTGATAGAAAATATTGCATTGGAAAAACAGTGTTCTAGTGTCCGTTTTATTGAAACATGGTTAGATTTAGTAAAAAACATGGGAGCGTGAATAGTAAATGAAGGATAATTTCCCAAACTCTTTAAGAAAAACATTGGTATTATACTTTTCATTAATGGAAAGACCAATGGTGGAGAGAATGTAACACATTCATTTATTGTCCCATGACCCTTTATTCATGTCTTCTATGTATAAATAATGTTCATGTTTTGTTTTAGGAGGTTTGGATATGTTTTGAATGTTTTTTAGGATTTTATATTAGTACATGGATTGAGAATGGTGTGTTGAAACCATACAACATATCTAGGATACCAAGAAAGGTAAGACATTTGAAATTCGGTAAGTCCTCATTTGACACTTGATTGGGCTAACCCATGTGGATTCCCATGATAATGAATAAAAATATCGAAAAAGGGAAAATCTTGATTGGTGCATTGTTTGTCAAACTATGTGAGCCTTCCATGTAATGCGTTGTACTGAAATAGTTTCACCTGCATTGTTGTTGAAAGTTTTTCCAAAATTTACTATGTAAATCTAGAGCTCTAAAATTAATGTGTACAATTGGAATAAGCTCTTTTATGACTTGATTTTCCAAAAATTATCCAATAATATGAAATTATTTTTCATCTATGTTTTTAGAGATGATTCCCTTTTGGTTAGGAGTGATCCTTAGGAGAATCAATGAGCATTGGAGGCCCAGATTTTTCAGTAAGGGCTCATTCATGGCCATTGTTTTTAGTTTTCTTATCTTTATCTTTCTTGGAATCTTAAATCTAATCCACTACAGATAGATCCATTTTATTTCACTGATCATGGTATGATCCTGATGAATCCTTATCGGAGATAGAGAAATAAATGTGGACTGTGATTAGATCTAGATAATCATTATGTCGTTCTTATTTTTTCCAATGTTTGTGAGGTGGGTGGCTTCCATCTCAACCCAAATTGATTTGAACATGAATTCCTAGGTGGAAATATTTGTTAAATTGATTGTGAAATTGATGTGTTATTTTTTTGATACATCTATAGTGATTGTTTTGGGAAACTATGAAAATTGGATGCATCTGTGTAAAATCCTATTTAATAATAATTTATATATAATGATATTTAAATTATAATTTCATGTTGATACATATTAAATTCTTTTTGAAATATGATATGTAAATAAATTTTTTATGTAAAATGGTTTTTCATGGTTTTTTGCATAAATATTATTGTGTGTATATGTTTTTATTTTTGGGGCCTTAATGAAATAAGAGATTGTCTTCAGTGCCAAAAGTGTAATCAAACTTTGGGTTTATAATCATTTGATAACATTGAGGATAGATGAGATACCTCTCAAGGGCATGAAACTATCAATTGGTGATGAATGTTTGGGTGTCTGAATGTGTGGAATCCTAGAATTGCTCCACCAAATTGAATTGATAATGTTTTTAAGGACTATTTTATTTTATTCATTATAAAAATTCTTATCTTAGAAAATTATTTTTAATTTTATATAATCTACAATAAATTGACTTTAAACTATTTTATTCAATTTTTTCTAATTGGTTCTTTCCATAGTTGAGTGATTTGGGATGTCCTTGGAGAAATATAACTAATTTTTTACTCACACCACTTCTTGCACAATGTTATCAATCTATTTATGTCATATATCATGTCATTTGTAAATACAATTTATCTCAGTTCTATAGTGATTTTTCATGAAACCATGGGTGTGACTTGTCGATTGGGATCTTGGAAAATTTTGGGTGTTTTTGGTTGAATGCATTTGGTGTATTTGGATTTTTTTGATACATTGGTTGTTGTTTCATTTTTTCATCCTATTCTATGATATAGTTGTTGTTTCAGATTATTAGGGTTGTATTTCGTAATAATTCAAAATTTTGAGTTTTGGTTATTTAGCTTTGTATTGGTTTTATTGTTTCATCTTAAAAGGTAAAATTATCCACAAATTGTTTATGAAGACCTTTGAATTTATTTCCATCATTTGGTGTCTTGGGGAATTCACCTAATGATAGTAACAACCACCATATTTTCCCATGAAAATTCATGAGTAGAGTGATGTTACAATTACTACCCATTACATTGAATCTTCCATTACAATTTTTTTAAAGAAATTTTTCCCTAATAATATAGATAATTTTAGTCTTAAAAGTAATTTTCAAATTGAAATTTCAATTTTCTCCAAGATTATTTTATTTATTTGAATAAATGAAAAAACAATTATTTTACTTAAAATATATTTGTTATTTAATTTAATGACACCGTCTTTATTATTCCACCAAATGGATTATGATCAATTTGACTAGGGTTGTACTATTATTATAGAATTATCTATATTACTCTGAATATTTTAGGATTATATTTATGGATTGGGAAATATATTACCATTTTGCGTACTAGTTTTCAATATGAATGTTTATAATTATTATGTCTTACCACTTGAATATGTGGAATGTGTTGGACTATGTATGTGAAGGGTGGGTCCCTCGATAGATCCTTAATTCATCGATATGTATCATGAGACTAGTTTGATTGGGTAATTGGTCGATGCCTTACCCATTTTTTGTATAATGTTTTAGCATAAGGATTTGATTATATGTTTATGATGTCTAGAATTGTGAATAAACACACAATAATAGTTATTTATGTCCATGTAATTATTTTATTTGTTATTATATACATGGATAAGTTTCTATAAAATTTGATCAGTTATATGAAATTATTTGATAACAATTTATTTCTGACATATTACCCTTTATGATCAAGTTATTGCTTAAATAAAATATGTTTTCATTTATTTATATTCATATATTACTAATGCCTTATATATTCATGATATATATTGTTTTACCCATACACTTAATGAACATATGAGCTCACCCATTCCTTATATTTCATGTCCCAAGGATTCTAGGATGTGTATTATGATTGATATGCATGGATATTCTAAAAGGAATAATAGTGTTCACAAATAAAATTTTATTCCGTATTTTTACATTTTCAATTGTACGGTGATATCCATGAATGTATCTAGTTTACCATGACAACTAAACTATTCCATCCTTGGGTTTACATCACTTGTATGTTATTTGAATGTAATAAAGTAACCATCAATTCTATGCTATTAAGGACAGAATATTTATTGTTAGTATCAGATAATGTTTAGAAGAAATCCATTGAATGTTCATATAGGATAACATAGATTAGGGATTGTTTCTCTATTAACATCATTGAGGATAAGTCTATTTATATAATAGCGTCCTATATTTTGGATTTGGTAGATATTATGTGGATTTCCTATAAATACCACCCTATCTATAAAATAAAAGTTGATGTGGCTCGGAAAGAGGTTTACCTTGGGGTAATAACTCGGAAAAGGGTGTATTAGTCATTGACTCAATTATAACCCGGTGTATGATAACGAGCCTTAATACACACCATGTTTGACACTCCTAAACGTATTTTCATCATGAATTATCACGATAGATTTGAATAGATAATGACATTGAATGGACTAGGTTAAAACTAATATATCATTAAATTGAAAATAAGATTTCATGATTTAGACATCCTATAAAATATTACATTATTTTCGAATTTATTATTGTTTCTCAAACAATGCTTTTTTGGTTTTAGTCAATTGAGGTAACCCAATGGAATTGTGTTAGCCTTAAAATTATGGACAATGTGTCGACTCTAATAAACCAAATGTGATTATGACTATAGTAAATAATATTGTGATCATGTTCAATCAGTAATCATGATATGTGGTTGGCATCATACGCTTTGATGAACTCTCATTCTCCCAATGGAAGACAATAATATTGTTTGTAGAGTTCTCTGGTAGTTGAGACACTATAGGAAATGAGGATCGATTACCTTCACGTCTATAATATGGAAATAGCCACTTCTAAGAATGTATCAAAGTAAAATGAAAATTTCTTATGACTAAAAAAGACGTGCGTAGAGTAATTAATTAACAAATAAATGTTCTTAGTTATGAAATGAAATAAATTTTGTCTTAGAGATCCATATAACGTTTTTTCCCTAAAAGGGGGGACCTAATAATTGTCCTAGTCAATGACCTGTTTTAATGGATAACTCCAAGACCAAGGAAGGACCCATGTTATTATAATCATTTAATTAAAATGGTTGAAGTATTTGTGTATTGGATTCAATAATTATGTTGTAGAAGTATTTTTATGAATGTTATTTGGGTATTAGAATCATGAAACATCAAAGGGTTGTGTTAATTTTTGGAAACATATATGTCTTCATCTATAGATAACATTAGAGCAATGGATTACATGTTGGTGTTTTGAGTTTAGGTTTGATATTATGTTCATAGATTAAGACACCCCTTTAGATGTTTTATATGATGGATGTACCTTGGAGGCGTTAATGGAGTTTTAATAGATGGTTTAGATATATGTAACTATTAGGATCAACATGATGTATAGTTTGAGGAAGAATAAACTCATCATATGTTTGAAGGTAGTGATAACATTTAGGGTTAATTTGATCCTTTATTTTAATGTAATAATAGTAAATCAATATAATATGATTTTTTTAAAAAATTAAGATGTAATGAAAATTGTTGTGGATTAAAACTGATTTACCGATTAATGATACTTAGGATTATGTTCATAAATTTTTTTGGAATTTTAATAAATTATAATAATATAGTTATATAAAAATTAAAACAAATATACCATGAGTTAATTAAATGCATCCAAGAAAGGTTTTGGGGCATGATACCACCACCAAAGAGTTACGAGGGTGTAGCGACTACCAGTAGCAAACTGGATTTCATGGTTAATATGACATTGTTTTTTATTACATTATTTTAAGGATAAAGACTAATTTTAATTTTTTTTACATTTGTGGTTTATAGATTAATGAATTGTATTTTATAACTTCTGTTATCCACTTTGTTTTTGGTAAATATTTAAATAAATGCAATGAGACCTGAACTCTTTTATGGATCATAACAGCTATTAAATTTAAATTTTATTGCTTCATGTATATATTTTTTAAAAATTTAATTTCAATTTATTGGAGTAATAAATTAATTTTAAATTTATCAAATAATATTATCCCCATATATGATATTGATATTTTATAAAAAAAATTTGGATGTTGAGTGTGATAATTAAACAAATATCCAACATACAATAGATAAATTAAATAGTAAATCGTAATTTTTATACACTAAATTTTTAAATTAAAAATTAAAACAGCTATCTAAAATATTCATAATCAATTCAAATAATTCCAGGATGACATGATATCTTCTCATGGTGACCAAGGGTAATTCTCTTTAACGTCTGCCACATAAATTCCCTAATTTTCATGATTTCTCAAAGCATAACAAATTATTGAAATTGTGATTATTTATTAAAAAGATATTAGCTAATAATATTTTCTAGTATTCATCATCTAAATATAAAAATTATCCCTCAAATTTAGTATAAATATCATGAAATAAAAAAATTATATAATTACCTCCATTTCCAATAAAATTAATGGATTTTCATATATGAAAGATTTATATCCTTGTACTCAATAACATTCTCTTGATTGTTCGCATTCTTATAATAAATGTTATCTATCACTCTCCATAATTCTTTATTCTATTCTTTTATATACATTTAATTTTTTCCTTTAACTAAACTTAGATATGTGTTATTTTAAATTACTTTTTCACTTCCATTTTTTACTTATTAAGATGAAGTTTAAATAACCATATTTATGATGAATGATTTCAAAAAATGTATTTTCATATGCAAAAATATTGATTTCTATGCACAACATAGAATTTTAATTACATGAGTTTTTAAATTTGGGGAGAATTCTACACCCTATTAGATTAAAATAATAACATTGTCTTTGATGTAGTATACAATATGAAACACAATGCATAATAGAACAATGAATTATATTATTTAAATGTGATCAATATAACATAGCTGGTAAATTGAATAATATGAATATAAAAAACAAAATTAATAAATATATATGGTTGAAACATGTATAATTAAATTTACTTGTTATAAATTGTATATAATTAAAAAACAATTGAAATTAGACGAAAATTTTTTAAATGATTTTTATGAGCACAATGTGTTTTTACCTTAAAAAATTTAACGCATCCCTATTTATGTAATATTTTATCACAATTCAAATAATACATATTCAACCAAATTTTTTATCATTCATATAATATTATTACTAGACATGATATAATAATAAACCTAGTTTTATGCATGAATCAATATTTTTCTAAAAATATTTTTCATAACGTGTTGTGTATTAATTTTAAAATTAATTTTTACCACTTTTAGATAAATTGATTTATGAAATGAACTTAATTTTTTAAATTAGTCATGTTAAATTTATCTTTGAGAGAATTTTTTGTAATTTTCTAAAAGGATTAATTTTTTGATGAATATTTAAAAATATTTAATATTTTCGAAATAATCGTTTTTGTTAAATTAATTTAAAAATAAAAACATTTGTTTAAAAATGGTTAAAAACAAAAAAAGATCAATTATATTATTATCTATCGAATTTAATTCATTATAATCAATTCCATGTTCAATTTTAATATAAAAACCTCCTAAACGCAGGAAAAATGTTCTTCGGAATATTGTTCTCTCATCGCACCGAAATGATTATTTTAAAATAATATTATGAAACCTCTGTGATTCCAATTTGTAAAAACCGAGTTTATTTTTTTAATAATAATAATTACTATTATGAAATAAGTTAACCATAACATTTTGTCATAATGAATAGTAAAACTGTAAAAATTATATAGTGTAGTTAATGTTAAAATGGGATTACCTAGGAATCATCTAAAAAAGATAATAGTTAATATGACATAGGTAATTTTCCAAAATCTATTATATATAACTTTTTAGACAATAAACCATATTATTTTTGTTAATGGTCTATTTTGGGGTAATTTGGTGTGTGAAAAAGTTAGGTACAATATATTCTATACAAAAATTCCAAGTTTGTCATCTCCCAAACATATAAAAGGGAAACACCTATTCTCTTCACTCCATACGTCGAGAGATCTTTAATCTTACCAATAAAAAACCAAATCACTTACATACATCCCTCCCCCTGATAATTTTACTCTTAAATATATGTGGACTAACATCTATATGAAGTGATGCAATTTGTTTTTCATTAAAATTTCACATATGTTGTAATAAGTACAGATTTTATGAAAATATATGATTTATATGATATAATAATTACATAATAATTGTGAATAATTATCTACCATTATTTCATTCCATTCATAAATAAAATAAAAATATTATTCATCTATACATATGTCCAACTTTCTATATGAAAGGTATAACCCAATGTTTAATCTATAACTCCTTATGGATGATATTAAATAGGTATATAAAGAATATATATGATATTAATATAATTAATAACATTATGGAGTTGTTTTATCCGTGATCAATGTAAAATGATGAAAACTACCAAACAAAAACATAAAAGAAAAATGAAGCTAATATTAACTGAAATAATAATTTTAACAAAGAATTTATAATAAATGGTAGATAAAATATTAAAAGTAAAAAATTTATTCTATATTATATATTTTTATTGTTATGAAATATATGTAAACACCTATAAATCCCAGGGAATTTTTTTTCTTAAATACATGGGAATTTTACGAGTCTGCAATTTCTGATGCTGCTTGATTCCGAGGCCCAGTGTGCCCGGAATAAACTTCTGATGTTTTGTTCAGGTACGTTCAGTAAATGTATGTGCACGTTTTTATATCATTCTAACCAGTGCTTAGAATGGAAATCTTAGGACACCTATGAACTCGCAGCGCCGATATTCGCTTAAAGAGACCTTTACCGCAGTTGCGTTTTATTGGAAGTGGAAGTTCATTTTTAGGGATTCTTAATAAATTAAATAAATATTATGTGTGACATAATTTTATTTAAGTGGTGGTTTCATCCACCAAGGAGATGCTCGAGCTGGGTCCAACCCCCACATAACATCCCATGGGAGGATATTATGTGGCGGGCCCCACACATGCTCAAACCCAACATCTCCTCTTGAACCCACATTAAACTATTGGAATTCCCATTAATTTTCCAACACACCCTTGTAATTAATTAATTAAATCCCTTGTAATTATTTCCACTGCATGCATTTAATTATGCGAACGAACTAAATTAATTAATTTGAGTGTTTGAATTATTTTGAATTCATTATGCCATCATTAAAATAAGTAAACATAATATTTTATTTTGGGGTTGGTATAATCGTTTGAGAGCATGGGAGAACTCTTGGAAGGAACACCATCCTATCGACGAAGAACATTTCACGTTACCTAAGAACATGAAGCAGCATCTTCTATCTTCTTCAATCAGACCAAGGAAGGGATGCACCGCCGCCACGAATTACACCATGGGCGTTTTCTCGACTAAACTTTTCTGAGCTCTACTTCCTCCAACATTGACGGAACGATGTCCGTCTTTCGCGACGCCCATCTTTCGTGACTTCAACATCGTACTTTGAATGTTGTAGCAGATTCTATCAGTAGGAGACCAAGAATTAAACTACTAGGATATGAGACAAATAAGCTGGCCACATTATAGATATCCTTTGTGGATTGAGATGGAGTAGCCTTTCTAAAGTCTTTCACAGTCACTCTATGACAACCCTGCTTTTTATTACAACTTAAACATGCTTTATTACATAAACATTCACTTGATCCAACAAAGAATATCGAGAGGTTTAGTGTCTTTGGGGCTTAGGATCATTACATAAAAACTTTAAACTTGAAATACAACATCTTTATTGAGAACTTCCTTTACATGACCAGTACATTCCTTCATACTTAGCATTGCATGGGATAACCTGAGGACATGCATAAGAAAAGGGTGAGCTATAAAGCCCAGTATGGGAGTAAACAATGAATAACATGAGGAGTGAAATACATGTTAGGAAATAGGCATATCAATATATCATAAGAGAAACATGAACATAAAGTCATGATAAAGCATGATAATCATAACATGGAAATGTGGCAAAAACACTTAACATTGAATTAGCATGAGCCAAGGCTCATTGCACATGGAGCATGAGTAAACCCTCATTGCACTTGAAGCACGAGTAAACCCTCGTTTCACTTGAATTAGCATGATTCAACACTCATTGCACATGACGTATCATGATACTATACTTTACCCAATGCGTTGGGGCGCTATAAAGGGCGCACCCTTCTTAAACATTTCATTTCATGCATAAGTGTGCCAGAAGGATCATAAAACATGGATTCATAGAACATAATCATTTCTTCCACGATAAAGGAATGTGGAATTAATACATGAAACTTTACAATCAATATGTAAATGTGCATAAAGGTGAATACCCTTGATGGAGAAATGGGCATGGTATTCACTACACAAAGACATTGGCTTAGAAAATCGGTGCGATTTCAGCAGCATAACGGCGTGACATAAGAATTCATAAAAAAAAATTGATGAGAGAGAAAGGGGTTCCTCATCATATTTACATGTTATTGACAGTAAAGAGGTCATATATATACATGTCCCAACAATGGAAATGGAATTTAGATTCATGATACAAAAGTATTTCTTGAATGTAAAAGAAGAGAGAGAAGTTCCTTTCAGAATTTCGGCATAGTAACGGGTGTACATGGGAGGAATTTAATGAGAGAGAAAGGGTTCTACCATCATTCAAACAATAAGAGGGCAGTATGGGGGAGGTGTGAAACCATACCCCAACATTCATAATTGAAATAAAAAGGGCAATACAACTTAAAGAAAATTGACAAAAAAGAGAAAGGAAGAAAAAACCCTTACTTGGAAGTGTGCTTCCAAAAGCTAGAGAGAGGCTTGTGAGAGGCTTCTTGGGAGCATGGGGCACCTTGAGAGGATTCTAGAGAGAGTAGGGCAGAGGTTGGACTAACTTCAAGGGCTTTGAGTGAGGAGGAAGTGGGAGCTTGGGTGGGTTTATATAGGAAAGGTGAGAGAATTCTTTATTATTTAGGTTTGGGACCTCTTATATTAAAATAATCCAAACCACAAACCATCCCATGTTATTTGCACATGGTTTCTGGAAAAGGAAAGAGGAAAATAATATTTTACAAGTCCAAGGTCCGAAATTATTAAAAAATTAGGGTTGCTTATGTGGAGGTGAGTCACACTCCCATGGACATTAATTTAAAAAGGCAAAGTGTTGAATATGTTTTGAGGGCTCCATTAATGCTTTGAAAAGTAAGTCAAACAAACCCAAAACCTCATTATTTTAATGATAAAACCCATATTGGCCGAACATAAGGATTATGTTATTTTATTAAATCACCATTGGGTCATTATGATGTCATAAAACACATTATATATTTAAATGGTATTTAATTTTTACCCAAAAATTTGACAGTCTCAGAAAATTATGAAAAATTCACCGTTGGATAATTTCGACGTCCTGATTCCAAAAATAATATTTATTTTATCTAAATAATTTTCTAAATATGTGAATTTTCACTTTTAAAATAAAAACCGACATTTATAAAAAATTTACGGGTTTTGACAGAAACGGCTTTCAAACCGTAATAAAAAAATTTTAATTGCATTCATAAAATTATAAGATCATTTATATTTAATAAAAATTAATTTAATATTAATAATAATATTTTATTAAAATATTATTTAATTCAAAAATCCTTTAATTTGATATAATATAATTCTTAATTAAATAATAACTAAAAACACCATTTGTACTTTAAAAACTAATTACAATGTATAAAAAATGACTAGAAATTATATTCATTATTATATACAAAAATAATGTACATGAACATGGTGCTACTTATTTGTTACATAACCCCTTAAAATAGATGCATAAGACCTAAGGGTAAGGTGTGGGATGGTGACAGACTCTTGGGGTTGCTCACATAACATCGCTCGAGTTTTAATTTCAATCAACTTCCATTTTTCCCGTAGACGATCACATTAGAGCTTGAATTGATGAAGCTCATCTTGGGCTTGGTCAAGGGAAAAGCCCAAAGACGCCACCTCTTTTCCGAGCTCCGACAAATGGGCTTCATAAGGGGCAATTCTACTGGATGAGGCCATCGCTTCCTTTGTCTGAGTAGAAATGGTTTCGTTAAAGCCTTATATTTATACTACTCAGATGATCACTGTTCAACGGCTATAAAAGTAACAGTCACAAATCTTAACATAAAACTAAAGAAGTTGACATCTTATAAAAACATTTTTTTTCATAAAGAAACATTTAACTGGATCAAGAGGGATTTTCCATTAATGAAACTTTGGGTCGTTACAACATTCCCCCCTTATGAAATTTCGCCCTCTAAATTTTCCTTTTCCCGCACTAAAACAAATGTGGGTAACTCATAAAGAGTAATCCAAAGAAAAAAGTTGATGACTTATAAATAAAAATTAATCTCTTTAACTCATGAGTCTATAGGATTCAATCTAGGCTTTTCATGATCTTCCTTCTAACATATATTCTTAGGGGCATTTTTTCCTTAATAAGGGTTCATACTAAGATTGTGAATTTATCAAAACATATCCCCCGGGAGTGTCGTAACCAAGAGTGCAGCAAGGCCCGTTGTCGTGCACCAGTTCCCGTTCGAGTCTAGCTCAAAGCGGTGTTTTCGGGTTTTACCCCTAGGAGACATCTGTGCCAGAGCCGCCTCTACCTGCTTGTATCCAGACAGGGATGTATTTGTTTGATAAACCACTTAATTAGTATTTACCAAAACTTAGAGATGTTTTTATTATGCATAGTGTTGTATCTAAGTCTCTACTAGGGTTTCCTAATCCCAAAAATAACTAAACCTATCGTCTGATACCAACTATGACAACCCTGTTTTTTATTACAACTTAAACATGCTTTATTACATAAAACTTCACTTGATCCAACAAAGAAGATCGAGAGTTTTAGTGTCTTTGGGGCTTAGGATCATTACATAAAAACTTTAAACTTGAAATACAACATCATTATTGAAAATTTCCTTTACATGACCACTACATTCCTTCGTACTTAGCATTGCATGGGATAACCTGAGGACATGCATAAGAAAAGGGTGAACTATAAAGCCCAGTAAGGGAGTAAACAATGAATAACATGAGGAGTGAAATACATGTCAGGAAATAGGCATATCAATAGATCATAAGAGAAACATGAACATAAATGCATGATAAAGCATGATAATCATAACATGGAAATGTGGAAACAACACTTAACATTGAATTAGCATGAGCCAAGGCTCATTGCACATGGAGCATGAGTAAACCCTCATTGCACTTGAAGCACGAGTAAACCCTATTTGAACTTGAATTAGCATGAGTCAACACTCATTGCACATGACGTATCATGATACTATACTTTACCCAATGCATTGGAGCGCTATAAAGGGTGCATCCTTCTTAAACATTTCATTTCATGCATAAGTGTGCCACATGGATCATAAAACATGGATTCATAAAACATAATCATTTCTTCCATGATAAAGGAATGTGGAATTCATACATGAAACTTTACAATCAATATGTAAATGTACATAAAGGTGAATACCCTTGATGGAGAAATGGGCATGGTATTCACTACACAAAGACATTGGCTTAGAAAATCGGTGCGATTTCGGCAGCATAACGGCGTGACATAAGAATTCATAAAAAAAGTTGATGAGAGAGAAAGGGGTTCCTCATCATATTTACATGTAATGGACAGTAAGGAGGTCATATATATACATGTCCCAACAATCGAAATGGAATTTAGATTCATGATACAAAAGTATTGCTTGAATGTAAAAGAAGAGAGAGAAGTTCCTTTCGGAATTTCGGCATAGTAACGAGTGTACATGGGAGGCATTTAATGAGAGAGAAAGGGTTATCCCATAATTGAAACAACAAGAGGGCATTATGGTGGAGGTGCGAAACCATACCCCAACATTCATGATTGAAATAAAAAGGGAAATACAACTTAAAGAAAATTGACAAAAACGAGAAAGGAAGAAAAAACCCTTACTTGGAAGTGTGCTTCCAAAGGCTAGAGAGAGGCTTGTGAGAGGCTTCTTGGGAGCTTGGGGAACCTTGAGAGGTTTCTAGAGAGAGTAGGGAAGAGGTTGGACGAACTTCAAGGGCTTTGAGTGAGGAGGAAGTGGGAGCATGGGTGGGTTTATATAGGAAAGGTGAGAGAATTCTTTATTATTTAGGTTTGGGACCCCTTATATTAAAATAATCCAAACCACAAAACATCCAATGGTATTTTCCCATGGTTTCTGGAAAAGGAAAGAGGAAAACAGTATTTTACAAGTCCAAGGTCCGAACTTATTAAAAAATTAGGGTTGCTTATGTGGAGGTGAGTCACACTCCCATGGAAATTAATTTAAAAAGGCAAAGTGTTGAATAAGTCTTGAGGGCTCCATTAATGCTTTGAAAAGTAAGTCAAACAAACCCAAAACCTCATTATTTTAATGATAAAACACATATTGGCCGAAAATAAGGATTATGTTATTTTATTACATCACCATTGGGTCATTATGATGTCATAAAACACAATATATATTTAAATGGTATTTAATTTTTACCCAAAAATTTAACTGTCTCAGAAAATTATGAAAAATTCACCGTAGGATAATTTCGACGTCCTGATTCCAAAAATAATATTTATTTTGTCTAAATAATTTTCTAAATATGTGAATTTTCACTTTTAAAATAAAAACCGACATTTATAAAAAAATTACGGGTTTTGACAGAAACGGCTTTCAAACCTTAATAAAAAAAATTTAATTGCATTCATAAAATTATAAGATCATTTATATTTAATAAAAATTAATTTAATATTAATAATAATATTTTATTAAAATATTATTTAATTCAAAAATACTTTAATTTAATAAAATATAATTCTTAATTAAATAATAACTAAAAACGCCATTTGTACTTTAAAAACTAATTACAATATATCAAAAATGACTAGAAATTATATTCATTATTATATAAAAAAATAATGTACATGAACATGGTGATACTTATTTGTTACATAACCCCTTAAAATAGACGCATAATACCTAAGGGTAAGGTGTGCGATGGTGACAGACTCTTGGGGTTGCTCGGATAACATCGCTCGAGTTGTAATTTCAATCAACTTCCATTTTTCCCGTAGACGATCACATTAGAGCTTGACTTGATGAAGCTCAGCTTGGGCTTGGTCAAGGGAAAATCCCAAAGACGCCACCTCTTTTCCGAGCTCCGACAAATGGGCTTCATAAGGGGCAATTCTACTGGATGAGGCCATCACTTCCTTTGTCTGAGTAGAAATGGTTTCATTAAAGCCTTATATTTATACAACTCAGATGATCACTGTTCAACGACTATAAAAGTAACGGTCACAAATCTTAACATAAAACTAAAGAAGTTGACATCTTATAAAAACATTTTTTTTTCATAAAGAAACATTTAACTGGATCAAGAGGGATTTTCCATTAATGAAACATTGGGTCGTTACACACTAGTCCACTTCTTTAGTGAGTCAGAGAGGCACAACACAGGGACGTTGACTGTGAGACACGACGAGTTCAGATATCCTCAGGGCAGGCACCTAATGGGTTTTCTATAGGTGGAGAGCACATCATCCTCATTATAGGATTTACCATGGTACCTTTTGAACTACAGGAGGATTTTTTGAGGTAGTTCCACACTTTCCCACTCTCGGTACCTCCAGGAGTGGACAAGGTGTATCAGGACCTCAGATGATAGCACCGGTGGTCGGGTATGAAGAAGGCAGTAGAAGAGTTTGTCTCGCGATGCCTCACTTGCCAGAAAGTGAAGGCAGAGCTCCAGGTTCTAGCTGGCTTGGTTCATCCCTTAGAGGTCCCAATGTGGAAGTGGGATTGGATATCCATAGATTTCGTGACAGGACATCCATGTACATCTAGAGGAAACGACTCTATCTGGGTGATTGTCGACCAACTCACTAAGTCGACCCACTTCCTACCGATTAGATAGATGGGATCGGTAAAGATATTGGGACACCTCTATGTGCAGGAGATTGTATGACTACATGGTGTGACATCGGCGGTCTTCTTTGATCGAGATTCCGGTTTCACTTGTCAGCTATGGAAGGGGTTGCAGGTGGCTTTCAGGACACAATTTCACTTGAGAACTGCCTTTCATCCTCATACGGATGACCAGACTGAGAGGACCATTCATACTATCAAAGACATGCTCTGCGCGTGTGTCCTCGACTTTGGTCGCAACTGGGAGGATCACATGACGTTGGTAGAGTTTGCGTATAACAACAACTACCACTCTACCATCGGAATGGAACCGTACGAGGCACTTTACAGCTGACCTGGCAGATCACCTATATGCTGGACTGACCTAGGGGAGTCAGTGTTAGTAGGACCAGAGATGGTGTAGGCTACAAAGGAGAAGGTTCAGATCATCTAGGAGCAGTTGAAGACTACACAGAGTAGACAAAATTCCTACGATGATTTTAGATAGAGACCACATGAGTTCGAGGATGGCAAGCATGCATTTCTACGAGTCTAACCATGATGAGGTATACAGAGATTTGTCCGAGGGGACAAGTGATCTCTGCAATTCATCAGACCTTTTTAGGTCCTCAGCAGGGTAGGCAAGGTGGCTTACCGCCTAGCCCTTTCACCTATGTTTCACTGGGTGCATGACGTCATCCACATATCTTAGCTGAGGTGATACGTGAATGACCCATCCCAAATTATCGACCATGGGGAGCTAGACATCGATGACGAGGTTACTTTCATAGATGTTCCCGTAGAGAATTACGATCGACAGGAGTGGGTCCTGCGTGGAAGGTCGATTCCTCTGGTGCGCGTTTGCTGGGAACACAGGATCCTCCATGATATAACATGGGAGTGAGAGGATCAAATGCATGATCAGTACCACAATTTGTTCCTTTATTATGTGATGTAGCTTACAGGGATGTGAAGACCAGGGGTGGGTATTATTTAAAGACCTGGAAATCCCATGTAATTTTTTTTAAATATATTGAAATTTGAAGAGTCAGTAGTTTCTGACGACACTATATTCCAAGTCATGATGTTCCTGGAATCAATTTCTGAATTTTTTTTCAGATAAGATCAGTAAACGTAAATGCGGGTTTTTATATATTTTGAACAGGTTCTCGGAATTGAAATCTGAGGACAGTGATGAACTCCCAATGCCTGTATTCACTTAAGGAGACCTTTACCGTAGTTTCGTTATATCGGGAGTGGAAGTTAGTTTTTGGGGACTCATAATAAATTAATTAAAAATTATGTGTGACATAATTTTATTAATGTGGTGGTTTTACCCACTAAGGGGAAGATGGAGGTGGGTACCACCCCCACATAACCTCCCGTGGGAGGATATTATTTGGTGGGGACACCACAAGCTGAATCCCCTCAACTCCCCTTGAACCCCTTTAAAATCATGGACTTCCAATTAATGTGCCAACACACCCATGTAATTAATTAATTGAATCCCTTGGAGTACTTTCCACACCATGCATTTAATTAAGTGAACCAACTTAATTAATTAATTTAAGTGTTTGAATTCTATTGAATTCATTTTGACAACATTAAAACAAGTGAACATAATATTTTTTGGGGGGTTGGCATAATTGTTTGAGATATTGGGAGAACTCTTGTAAATAACACCATCCGCTTGACAAATACTGCTTCACATTACCGAAGAATGTGAAGCAACATCTTCTATCACCATCAACATGATCAAGGACGGGATGCACCGCCACGAAGAAGTACACCGAGGGTGTCATCTCAACTCGACTTCACTGAGCTCTACTCCCTCCGACGTTGACGGAATGACGTCTGTAATCCATGATTCCTCTCTTCCATGACTTCTACATCGTAGTTTGAATCGAGGTAGGGGTTTTTGTTGATTAAAATTATACCATCCTACCCAATTGTTTGTTTAGGACTGATGGTGGTCACATGTTATCGCCTAATAAGGAGAGAACGGGTGGAGGAAACATGTACCGATGCCCCACCGTTGGTTCTGGTTGTTTGATGTCAGTGGCCGAGCTGAATGGGTGCAGTGTCGTCACACCACGCTGGAGAAGAACCGTGGAGAAGAAATAGGAACCACGACTGGGAGGGCCACGGCGGATGAAGAATTGTGGCGTCGTCGCACTATGTAGTGGAGCCAAAGGGCGGGTCCATGTCTGGATGAGGCAGAGTCCGGGCGACATCGTCGTGCTGCGCTGAGGGCAGAAGGTCCGCGACGCTGTCGCGCCGCGGTGGAGGTTTGGAAGCGGCCGGCCGCGCCAGACGTCTTGGAGCTGGACAATAGGGGCCGACCTTCTAGAAGACTGCGGCACACGCATGCACCATGTGGAGGGCGACTATGGCCCTCATCTATGGGCCGCTCGTATGGTGAACCTGTTAGCTACAACTGGCCAGACTAGAGAATCGGGTGCCCGCATGCGCTGCGTTGGGAGAACCGAGGCCCACAGCGGAGGCCGCTTGTGCCAGGCCGAACCAGCAGGCTACGACCAGCTAGGTAGAGGAGGGGAAGCGCCACTTAGAACTTCTAAGAGAACCGGACCGGCCCACAGTGTGGGCCGGGTCTGCAGGAGGCCCATGCCCCACTGGGCCGGGCTGTCCCCCAGCCAGGTTGGACCCACCGAGCCGGGTCGGACTGGCCCGCCAACCCACTGGGCTTGACAGGCTGGGCACGTCTTCTCTTAAATGCAAATATCCCCTAGACCGTGCATCCAATGGATTCTCCATCAGCGACATTTGTACCCTCATGACGGGGTGGTCCTTTTTCGATAATCAATGAGTGTTTTGGACAAATTTTGAAAATTGTCAGGTTGGATCGAATGTAAAATCCAACCGGGTCCCTAGAACGGAAATGCCAATAACTCTCCGACTGTGTGTCTGATTGACGCATCGTATATCAAATTCGGTTCCTTTTGATGAGGAAAAACTATTAGATACCTCAAATTGAGACTTTGTGTTAGTTGATGTATCGACACCTGGCTCGAGGAGTGGACCCTCCTGGAATCAAGAGTGTTGTGTGTGGGAACACTAGAGATGGCTGCGATGACTACTATACCATAATCCTACTTGGTTCGACAAGGATGACTACTGAACCAGAATCCATTGTGGTTTCGACAACGATGACTAATGTACCAAGATCATATATGGGTCCGACAATTCGGACTACTGTTCATGTATCGTGTGTGGGTCCAACAGAGTAGATAGTCTTGAATCCTCTGTGTGTCCGACAGCTTAGCTGGTCCTGTATCCTGTGTGGGTCCGTCAGCTTAGATGAATCAGTGACTGCATCTAATCATCTCTATCTCCATACGAAATATGTATACATGTGTGAGATATGTCTTGTAATTCAATCATTATCATATTGGTGTTTGAATTTACTTCCTTTCTGGACTGGGATGTGCTTGGACTCAAGTGATTGGAGCCGGATTGTGACTTGTAACTTATGTATATGTATGGGAATATATCAAAATACGGATGGTTGATACATTGTTATTGTATCTTACTAATGTGGTTTATCCTTAGTGGATTATGGGAGACCTTTGGGGGTCTCGTGGTCCCCAAATGAGTATTTTTATACTCACCCCTGCACGGGCTTCGCCCGAACCTAATTGTGTTCTGTGCAGATGAAGGATAGCAGTGATAGAGAATGTGGGTGACAGATGGAGGCTGCTCAGAGCTGGACGAGACGAGATGTACTACATGGACGAGTTGTTCTACCTCTGTACCTAACCTTTAGGTAGGACTCACCGGTGGATGATTCATGAGCTATTTTCCCTTTCAACTTGTACTTGTACTTTTTGTTCAGTTGGGTTTGTATACTGACCCCCTTACATTACGCACACCATACTTTCCTATTTTAGTAATTGTTTCCTCTAATACTTGTGTTCAGACTGTGTGTCTGTGTTATAGGTTAAAAGGAAATGCCTTCCCTTTTATCTGGGAATCACCTTTTTTGCTATTCGTAGGCCCCTGACCAATGGAAGGAGGGCTTGGGGTAGTCACGACATGGGCCCCGAGGACCGGTAATGACAATATAATTAAAATAAATATCTATTTTTATAGAGGAGGTTAATAACATACAAATAAATTCAATCATAAATTGAGTGACTTCATCTCAATTTTACTTTCATATGGAATATTTTATTATCAAGTGTATAATTTATTTTATATGGTGTATAAAATACCTATATTACATTTTTTATAATTATTATTTAATAATTAATGTTTTTTTATGTTTTAGTTCAACTTCCTTCATCCTCATGGAATTTAACTTAATGTTTTCGAGTGGTAAATTATTTACAAATCAATATTATGATTATACTTTATATCTCATTTTCATTGATTATATTACGTCAAGATTATATATGAAATGTAATTTGTTTTAATTTTGTTTTATTTTCAATTGATTTTGGGATTTGAATTTTTAACACATATTAACCATATTGATTAATTATTTTGTATCATTATTATAATTTTAAGGTTCTTCATCTCAAATTATCTTCTTTGTGTAACATGTTTTTCTATAAAATAGTTTTATTTTATGAGGTGGATATACTACAACTATGATAATTTTTATCATGAATACCATTACGATAATTTTATTTAATATTCATTTAATATATTTATTTTATAGCGACATGGACTTTTATTATATTAATATTACATAATTTTAAATATAAAAAACATAATAGTATTACACATAGAGGATCAAATGGTTTAGTGGCTTGGGAAAACTAGTACCTCACATAAAAAATACAACATCAACAATAAACATTTAATTAATTTCCTCATCTCTAGCTTCTTGTTGACCCTTGTCCTCTATTTAATACATGTATCCAACTAAGGATATACATAAAAATGGGTGAGCTAGAAGCCTAGTAAGAGGATATATAAGAACAATATATCATGGGGTGAGCATAATCATAACATATGAAAAAATCATGAACATTAGGGGAACATAAATAAAAGACTTGAAATGTGGCAATGCATAAAAATGAAACATCATGTCTTCATGGTTAAATACCATTCATACTTGTGAACCAAGCTCGAATATTGTTCAATCATCATTTAACATTTACTCATGAGATTAATAACTTTACCCAATGCATTGGAGTGCTATATAATTCTGGGTGCACCCGTCACATTAAAACATTCATATTGCGCTATATAATTTCAGGCACACCTATCACATCATAACATTATCATTTATCATGCTTTCCACAATTATCATATAACATAAATTAACATATCTAAACCATGTAAAGGAATGAGTTTCATCCCATAAGAACACATTCATAAACATTGGGTTCCCAAAAGAAATAGGGAACACCATAATTTATACAAGAACCATTAACATTGAATGAGAGGTAAAAGTTGAGTTCTTAAGAGAAGAGTTCATTCAGAAAACATTAGACTGACATAAACATCATTAGAAAACATGTATATCCCAGAAAAGGAACTAAAATGATGAACACATGTTCTTTAAGGAGTGACCATATCCAAAATGGAGTGAAAGAGGTAGAACCCGAATGAAGAAAATTAGGTTCGAGATTTCCCCTTACCTTGTACCCGAATGCCTCCATCTCTTTAATGTCCTGTATAATGACATTATATTAATTAATTAGAAATTCCAGAACATTTTATTCATTAATATGGTTCATTCTTGTTTCATTATGTCATATTATGATCCTTTGTATGACTTATAGAGTATAAAAACATTGTTCGAGGATGTTCATTTTTATGGATTTCTTGAGTGGTTCACTTGTAGTCTAAAATTAAAGTTTTGGTACAACATGGGTAAACATCCAGAACTGATATTACACGTTATTAATGATATTTAAGGAGTTTTTATGATCTTATAATGAATAAAATTAGATCCATGTTGATGACTAATTAGGTAAGAATTAAATTATGGTTGTTTGGGTCAATTTGGGCGGTTTTTGGATCACAACGAACTTGTTTTAACTTATCAATTAGTAATATGGAAATAGGTTATTTCCAGAACATTAAATAGAACATAACACATATAACATATTCTGGTTCCACCATAAAAATGGTTTCATGACCAGATCTGAAGGTAGAAATGGAAGAAGAAAGTATGTCGTTCTTGAAGGTGATGAATGAACACCACACGAACAACGTTATCTTTAATAAAATAAACGAAAAATGGAAAGGGGGTTGGATTATATATGATACCATTAGAATAATAAAATTACAGTATGTGTATTATAATGGAGTCACAATACAGCTTTTATGAAAATAGGTGGAGAGAGGTCAAGAAATGAACTTGAACCTTAGAGGAAATTAAAGGAGACGAGGGTGGAAATTACCACTAGAATCCTCCTCTTGAGAACCTCCTTGAGGGCCTAAGAATGGTCTTTTGTTGAGACCAGCAGATCTTGAGCGTGGGGATGGGGCTAGGTAAGGGGTTTGGATAGAGATTAGAGAAGGCTTGGAGCTTTAGAGGTGTGAGGAAATGAGGGTGTGAAGGGTGGATTTTATAGTGGAGGGGAGATGGGTTTCCTTAATATAAAATGCATTAGTTTAGTAATTTAACTTAAGACAAGGAATGATGAGTCTTGAAAAATGAATAATATTAATTTTATAATGTTATCCTGAACCAAGTGGGATTACATCAACATAACATCATTGATGACTCAATTAATACATTATTTAGCATTTATTGTGAATTATTGGATTCAATTATTCATAAAAAATTCATGTGTCTCAGAAAAATCTCAAAAATTTACCCCAACCATTTCTCATCGTGTATAATCAAAAAATGAAGTCCATTTTTCAAAAATAATTTTTCAAATATTATTAATTTAATATTTAATTAAAAAACATAATTTACATTAAAATAATTTTTAAGATTAAAACTGATTTTATAGTGCTTTTAAAAATAACGCAGGGTCTTATAAAATTATCTAAAAACAATCAGAAATTGATTAAATAATTTATAATACATTTTAGGGAAATAAATATTATTTTAAATTAATCAATTAATTATAATTATTTATTTATGACTTACAAAATACCAAAATGTTTACTAAGGTCAAATTGTCACTTTCAAAGATGTCTAAATTTTATTTAATTATTCATAGGTAAAGTTACTCTTATGTTGGATGAAATACTATTCATAAGGCTCATATTACTATTCATAAGGGTATGTTACTATTCATAAGGGTAAGTCAATATTCACCAAAAAATATTTTTGTTTCATTAGACTCCAAAAATCATCCTGAACACAACCATGTATGTCGGATTTTCAAAATTCCAAACATAGGGGTGATAAAATTATGTTTAAAGGTCACGTATCACTTAGTAGTTCATTATTTTGTGTTTTCATGTTATTTTATGACATAATTATAAGAAGGTAATTTCCATTGAAAAACTTTAGGTCGTTACATTCTTCCCCCATTAAAAAATTACGCCCCAGAAATTTCACATTACACAAAGAGGTGAGGGTACTTCTCCTTCATTGCCTCTTCTAGTTCCCAAGTTGCTTACTCAAACTTATGGTTCCTCCACAACACTTTGAAAAGATGGGTTGTCTTGTTGCATAGAACCTTAATAATTTGGACCAGAATCATTACTGGTTGATCCTCATAGGTGAGATCATCTTCCAGTTGCATAACCTCTGAGTTTAGTACATGTTAGGGGACTGGTATGTACTTCCTCAATAGTGATACATGGAACACATCATGAAATTGATCCATATTCGGTGGAAGTACAAGATGATAGGCCACCACTCTTATGTGGTCAAGGATCTCAAATGGGCCAATATACCTTGGGCTTAGCTTCCCTTTCTTCACGAATCACATGACTCTCTTCCATGGAGATATTCTAAGGAAGACTTTATCTCCAACGTCAAACTCCAATTCCCTTCGATGGTTTTCAGCATAGCTCCTTTGTTGACTCTAAGAAGCTTTGTTGTGTTTGTGGATGAGTTGAAACATCTCTGTCATCTCTTGAACCAGATCGGGCCCAAGTAGATTTGTTTCTCCAACTTCATCCCAACATGTTTGAGTTCTACATCGCTTCCCATAAAGAGCATCATATGGAGCCTTCTGAATACTCAAGTGGAATCAATTTTTGTATGATAACTCAACCAATGGAAGATGATGATCCCATACACCCTTGAATTCTAGAGAGAATTCTCTTAGAATATCTTCATGCGTCTGAATAGTCCTTTCAGGTTGGCCATCAGTTTGGGGGTGATAGGTCGTGCTGAAATTTAATTCAGTACTCAAAGCATATTGAAGGCTCCTCTCGAATTTAGATGTGATCCTTGGATCACAGTCAGAGACAATTGAGAGTGGAACACCATGCAGTCTCACCACATCCTTCACATATATCTTTTCATGCTTTTCAAGATAGAGGTCTTCCTGAATAATGGAAAAATGGGAAGTCTTGGTGAGTCGATCAACCACAACCTAGATCACATTATTTCCCTTTGACATCTTTGGGAGGCCCGTGAGAAAGTCCATAGTAAAATTTTCCCATTTCCACATGGGTATAGGAAATGGATGCATCATACCTTTAGTGTTTTGTCACTCACCATTAAATTGATGACATACCAAGAACCTAGATATATATTTCGCTATCTCCTTCTTCATGTTATCCCACCATAAGTGTTCTCAGAGATCATCATACATCTTGGTACTCCCATGATGTATAGACAAAGCTGATCTATGTGCATTATCCAATAGCTCCTTCTTTATCCCGGGTGATGAAGGCACACAAAGCAGCGTTCTAAACCGAATCACACCATCATCGTCGATATGGAACTCTTGCAGCTTCCCTTCCTTTACTGCATTCAACCTCATTTGTATCTCCACATCATCCCTTTGAGCTTCCTTAATTTTTTCTTGGATGGATAGTTTCTCAATCATTTGGGCGAGGTAGGATTTATCCCCTGCCCTTATGATTTCAAAATCAATTCTTTGCATATCCACGAAGATAGGGTCTTTCTCAATCCGCAGCATGGAAAAAGTAGCAGGTTATTTTCTGCTTAGAGCAGCAGCTACCTTGTTCAACTTTCCAAGATGATAGTGAATAGAGCATTCGTAATCCTTGATTAGCTCTAAACATCCCCTTTGATGCATGTTGAGCTCCTTTTGTGTGAATATATATTTTGGGCTCATGTAGTCCATGTATATGTCACACTTATCTCCATAAAGGTAGTGCCACCATATTTTTAATGAAAAAATCATGGCTTATAGCTCTAGATCACCCGTCGTGTAGTTCTGCTAATGGATCTTCAACTGTGTGTGAGGTTTAGGAAACCATATTATCATTTTTCAGGAGTACACAACCCAAGACATTCGTTTAAGCATCAATTTATATCACAAAACATTCTCCACTTTTCGGCAGTGTGAGTACATGTGTAGTTATCAGCCTTCAATTTAGCTCCTTAAAGCTTCCATCACATTATTCCATCCAGACATACTTTACCACTTTCCTTGTTAACTATGTTAGTAGGCTTGAAAATCATGAGAAGTTCCTCACAAAATGTCGATAGTACCCAGCTAATCAAGGAAAACTATGGATTTCTGTGACACTAGAGGGCATGGGCAATTCCTCAATAACCTGTTTCATTGAAGGATCAACAGAAATTCCCTCACTTGTGATAACATGTCCCATGAACGTGAATTCATTCATCGAAAGTCACACTTTCTTGAACTTGGTGTACAACTTCTCCTTTCTTAATGTTTCCATCACAAGTCTTAGATGTTCTTCATATTCCTCCTTCCTCTTGGAGTATATGAGAATATCGTCGATAGACACTACCAAAAATTTGTCGATGTAGTGTCTAAAGACTCTATTCATCAAATACATGACGATTTCAGGGGCATTATTAAGTCCAAAGGGCACCACCAAAAACTCATAGTGCCCATACATTGTACGGAAGGAAGTCTTCTGAATATCTTCCTTATTCACCATTACCTGATGATATCCAGAACAAATATCCACCTTTGAGAAGTATTGAGCTTCTCTTAACTGATCGAACAAGTCATCAATCCGTGGAAGAAGATACGTGTTCTTTATGGTGATCTTTTGAGTTCCTGATAATCGATAAACAACTGCATTGTTCCATCCTTCTTCTTCACAAAGAGAACTAGTGCATCCCAAGGTGATGCTCTAGGGCGTATGAACCCTTTGTCCAGATGCTCTAGCAGCTGCTTCTTCAACTCCTCTAGTTCGATAGGAGCCATCCTATAGGGGCACTTCAAGATAGGAGTAGCTCTGTGTATGAGTTCAATAGAGAACTATACCTCACGATATGGGGTAATTTCATGTAACTCTTCAGGAAATAGATCGTTGTATTCCCTCACGATGGTCATTTCCTCAAGGTTGGAACTTTCTTTCAACTAAGATTTTTTTGAGAGGTATGCTTCTTCATAGGGGATCAACACCCACAAAATTGAAGGATTTTTCAAAGGAGATTCATGATCTTCCTTGCATTTTTAGAGGAGCATGGGATGGTTTGGAATATGAAATGATATTTCCTTTTCCTGACTGTTGAAATGTACTCTATATAACGAGAGCCAATCCATTCCCATTATAGCGTCGAATTCCACCATTGAAAGTATTACGAGATTTTCCAGAAGAATCTACCCACATACGCCAACATGAGAAGAGTCAAACACATGGGTTGCAATGATTTCACAACTTGGTGTTTTTTCAAATATCTCTACTTCAAGGTTTCAGGGCTTTGATTCTATAGTTCTAGAAAACTTGCAGGATATAACGGAATGCGTAGAACCAGAATCAAATAAGACTTTTTCCATTATTTATTGAATAGGAAGTGTACCTTGTATGACTTCATTATCAAGCTCCACCTCTGTAGTAGTGATGGCATAAGCCTTCCATTTTCCCTTTGGATTTGGTGGTTGCTGACGCTGATTTCCCTTGAGAGCTCTAGGTTTAGTGCATGTGTTTTCATAGTGCCCTATCTTCCTACAGTTGTACCATTGAACCATGGGTGGTTCTATCCTTTCATCGGCTACATTCGCCTTCCTTTTCATGTATTGTCAACACTATTGAGAATGGTTTCCTTCTTTCCCACACTTAAAGCATTTCCTGTCCCTTTTTGGCAGTTCCCATTGTTTAACTTCCCACATTTTTGTCATGTGGGTCATTGATTTTTCATCCCACCTCTATCATTAGATCCACCATATTGAAACTCCGTCTTTCTTTTCATATCGCCATAGCCATGGGACCAATCTACAAACTCCATCTCCACATTTAGATCACACAGAAAAACTTCTTCATAACTCCCTAAGTCTCAAATTTCAAGAGCCTTTCGAAGATGTGGTTTTAATCAACTAAAGAGTATATCAATTTTTTTATCATTTTTGATAACAAAACTCGAAGCATACATTGTAATCCTTATGAAGTTTGCTTCATAGGTTTTGAAAAATTCTCCTTCATTTTTTCTTGAGCACTATGAATTATCTCTCTGTCTTTGTGTGAAGAGTTCATGGGAATTACTTTTTAAGAAACATTATATTAAAGGCTTCCTATTCCATCTATTCAATTTCCTGCTTTGGCATGGTCTTCTTAATCAAATCCCATCATTGATCAGCTTCTCTATCTATATAATAAACGAATAGAGTAACCTTCTCCATCTCAGAATAGTGAAGCACAGACAAGATCATCTCCATGGAGTTGACCCACTGTTCCACATCTAGTGGATCAGAAGATCCAAAAAATGTTGGTGGTTGTTGCCGCATAAAACATTCGATAGCCAGTTTCTCCCTCTTCGGTAAAGGAGGATGTTCTCCATTATTATGGTTATTATTCATAACCTGATATATTGGGTAAGAATCTCTAGGATTTTTTGAACTCCACCTCCCAAATCATTGGGGATGTCAATCGGGCAATCGTTGCATTTCCCCTCACAAGAGTTGTTGGCCTAATTTCTCCTGGTTCCCACCATTTTCTAAAATAGAAAAGGATAGAACAAAACATAAGAAAAAAAGTCATGAATAACATATTCATTAAAAAAATTATACCAAAAACATAACATATGGTATCCCTAGTTAAATATTCTTCTGTGCATATTTTTACTTAGTCTCATACTAGAGGTTTTCTCGAGGGTTAACTAATCCTAATTCGCAAATTAACTAAACCTTGCCTCTCATACCATCATTAGAAAACCGACCTTTTCTTACATTACTATTACATAATTTTAACGATATGAAACAAAATAGTATTACACATAGATGATCCAAAGGTTTAGTTTCTTGGGAAAAATAGGACCACACATAACAAATACAAAATCAACCATAAACATTTAATTAATTTCTTCATCTCTAGCTTCTTATTGACAATTTTTCTCTCCTTAGTACATGTTGCCACCTGAGGATATACATCAAAAGGGGTGAACTAGAATCCTAGTAAAAGGAGAGATAAGAACAATATATCATGGGGTGATTATAATCATAACATAGTCAAAAGATAATGAACACGAGGGGAACATAAATAAAAAACATGAAATGTGGCAATTCAAAAAAATGAATCATCATGTATTTGTGGTTAACTACCACTCATACTTGTGAACCAAGCTAGAATCTTGTTCACACATAATTTCAAATTTAATCAAGATATTCATCACTTTACCCAATGAATTGGAGTAGTATATAATTCCGGGCGCACCTATCACATTTAAACATTCATATCGCACTATATAATTCTGGGCGCACCCGTCACATCATAACATTATCATTTATCATGCTTGCCGCAATTAACAAATAACATAAATTAAAATATATAACCCATGAAAAGGAATTGGATTCATCCCATAAGAACACCTTCATAAAATTTTGGTTCCCAAAAGAAAGAGGGAACAACAAACTTGATAAAAGACCCATCAACCTTGAATGAGAGGTAAAAGTTGAGTTCTTAAGAGAAGAGTTCTTTTGGAAAACATTTGGATTGACATAAACGTCATTAGAGAACATGTATATCCCAGAAATGGAAGGAAAATGATGAAAAAATTATCTTTATGGTGTGACCATATCAAAAATAGAGTGAAAGATGTATAACCTAGAGGAAGAAAATTGGGTTCGAGATTTCCCATTACCTTGTACCAGAATGCCTCTTCTATTTAATGTCCTGTATAATGACATTATATTCATTATTTTGAAATTCCATAACCATTTATACATTAATAGGGTTGATTCTGGTTTCATTATCTCATATTATGTTCCTTTGGATGACTTATAGAGTTTAAAAACACTGTTCGGGGATGTTCATTTTTATGGTTTTCTTGAGTGGTTCACTTGTATTATTAAATTGATGTTTTAGTGGAACATGGGCAAACATAAAGAACTGATATTACATGTTATTAATGATATTTCAGGAGTTTGGATGATATTATAATGAATCAAATTAGATAGATGTGGATGAATCATTAGATAAAAATTAAATGATGGTTATTTGGGTCAATATGGGCGGTTTTTGGATCACAACGAACTTGTTTTAACACATCACTTAGTAATATGGCCAGAGGTTATTTACATAAATTTAAATAGAACATAAAAAATATAACATATTCTGGTTCCACCATAAAAATGGTTTCATGACCAGATATGAATGTAGAAATGGAAGAAGAATGTATGTCGTTCTTGAAGGTAATGAATTAACACTACACGAACAATGGTCTCTTTTACAAAATAAAAGGAAAAGGGATAGGGGTTTGGAAGATATAAGATACCATTATAATAATAAAAATACAGTATGTGTATAATTATGGAGTTAAAATACAATTTTTATGAATATAGGTGGGGAGAGATCAAGAAATGAACTTGAACTTGAGAGGAAAGTAAAGGAGACGAGGGAGAAAATTACCTCTAGAATCATCCTCTTGAGAACCTCCTTGAGGGACTAAGCATGGACTTTTGATGAGACCAGAAGATCTTGGATGTGGGGGAGGGTCTAGGGAAGGTGTTTTGTCAGTGTTTATAGAAGGCTTGGATCTTTAGAGGTGTGAGGAAATGAGGGTGTGAAGGGTGGCTTTTATAGTGGAGGGGAGATGGGTTTTCTTAATATAAAATTCTTTAGTTTATTAATTTCACCTAATACAAGGAATAGTGAGTCTTGAACGACCATGAATAGTAAATTAATAATATAATCTTGAACCAAGTGGGCTTACATCATCAGAACATGATCTATGACTCAATTAAAACATTATTTAGCATTTATTGTGAATTATCGGATTCAACAATACATCAAAAATTAAAGTATCTCAGAAAAATCTCAAAAATTTACCCCAACCATTTTTAGATGTGTAGAATCAAAAAATGAATTCCATTTTTCAAAAGTAATTTTCCAAATATTACTAATTTAATATTTAATTAAAAATCAAAATTTACTTTAAAAATAGTTTTTAAGATTAAAACTGATTTTATAGTGCTTTCAAAAATTACGTAGGGTCTTATAAAATTATCTAAAAACTATTAGACATTGATTCAATAATTTAGAATACATTTTAGGGAAATAAATATTCTTTTAAATTAATTAATTAATTATAATGCATTATTTATGACTTACAAAATAGAAAAATGTTTACTATGGTCAAATTATCACTTTCAACGATATCTAAATTTTATTTAATTATTCATAGGTAATGTTACTCATATGTTGGATGATGTACTATTCATAAGGTTCATATTACTATTCATAAGGGTATGTTACTATTCATAATTGTAGGTCACTATTCACCAAAAATTATTTTTGTTTCATTAGACCCCAAAAATCATCCTGAACACAACCGTGTATGTCGAAATTTCAAAACTCCAAACATAAGGCTGACAAAATTATGTTCAAAGGTCACTTATCACTTAGTAGTTCATTATTTTGTTTTTTTATATTATTTTATTACATAATTATAAGAAGTGAATTTCCATTGAATAACATTGGGTCGTTACATATTTCATTGTGGTTTTTATTTGAATCCTACCTAAGTGGTAACATTTTATTCCACAATCTGATCTTTATTCAGGACTATGCAAGTTTTTTTTATTTTGGGGGATTTATTTGATATTTATATCTTAAATCCAACATATTTTTTATCCCCTGGTTATTTTATTAAAGTTACATTTTTCCTTTATTATTCCTCTTTGATGTACATAAAATATAAAAAAGGGTTATTATGAAAAAAATACTTTATTTCATACATAGTATGTAACAATATTCTTCCACATCGATATTTCATTCAAAATTTTTAAATGTATATTATTTATATTATAAAACAATTTTATAAATATATTTTTACCCCTGATTGAATTTTTGTAACTTTATTTTAGATTGAATCTCCCCATATTTTCTGAATAAGACTTTTTGACTTTTTATTGAAAATTTGAAAGGAATATTTGTTTTAACATAATAGGAATGAAACCAGATCCCACCAACATTACTAATCCTTGAATTGAATACTAATTTATCAATTATAATAATTACATTCAATGAAATATTTTTCCTAATATTATGGAACATTTTCAAAAGATATTTTCCTAGGGAAATGTGTATTTTCATCAAGAATTCATTAAATGAAAATTTTATGGTATTTCTATTAATCAATGACATAAACCCATATTTTACATATTATTAATTAGTGATATTTCATAATGATATCATACTTATCATTATTTTGGATGGTTTAGGATCAGTTTGTCTGTGGATGTACAATTTTGTTTCCACACTATTTATTACTCGGGATAGTTTATGATTATGTTTATTGATTGGGGAAGGTATAAGAATTTTATATGATTGTTTTCAATATGTATTTTTACATTTATTATGTTTCACCCCTTTTATATGAGTAATGAACTATTGTTAGTATGTAATGGAACAGTCCATATATAGCCCCTCAATAAATTCTAAGGTCTCTAAGATAAACTATCATAGGTATATGGATAAGGCCTTACCTGTTCATATTTGATATCTTCGCCCAAGGCCTTGAAGTTATGTTCATACTGTCTCAAATTAAAAATTGCATCATTATGATGTTATTTATTATTTTATATGTGATTATTTTATTATCTATAATATCCATTGACAAGACTAATTTTTATTATATTATTCATATGGAACTATTTTATCAGCAATATTTCATACTATATTATTTTCCATGCTCAATTTATTGCCTAAATAGAATATGTTTTTAGTTATTTAACATGCCATTTTTATTATTCCTTATTTTGTAAGGATATCTTATACAATACATTCAAAATTACATAGAAATTCATCTCAATCCTTTCATAGGTTTCCTTTCATGAAGATAATAAGAACAATATTATGATTTATTTTGAGGTATATAATAAAAGTAATAGTGGTGTTTTAAAAAAATCATTTTTTATTTTGAACATTCATTTATAATGTAAGATTGAAATATGTATCTAGTTTACCAAGACTAAAATAATATTATATACTTATGGATTCCATCACAACTATCATATTCTACTGTAGTAATGTTACCATTGATTTTAGGCTACTAGAGTAGGTTTATTATATTTTAGTTGTGAAATGTTTTCAATAGAGTGATGGAGTGGACATTAGTGAAATATTGTCACTACTTTTTTAACATACAATGATATAGTTGTTTCATATAATGTCTGGATAAGAAGCATGTCATTTTCTACATTTAGATATAAAGGACAAATTTCTACCTAGTGACATAGATGAGGATATATATATGGAAAAGACTAAAATAATTTAGGTAATCCAAAATATACCTATTATTTAAACATAATTTGAGTCTATATAGGATGGGGAAAACACCCAGGTAGTTGAAAGATATGATTGATAAATATATTTTTCAATATAAGATTATTCAAAGAAATGTTTATCATTGATACAACCAAATGTTATTAATTATTTTAGAGAGATGGATTTTATTTTTGGTTTTCCATAATTCCACACATGTGATGAAAATTTTTGTTCGTATTCGGAGTTAGTGTATAAAATAGAATCTTCTAAACAATGTGATATAATAAAATTCCCAAAATTCTACACGATATTTCAGAGTAATGGTAATTTTTTATGACAATATTTGAAGGTCTCTCTAAAAATCATAAGAAACTATTCTTGACGAAGTGAAACACCCAAATAAAAGGTTATACCCTTCTACTAAAAATGATGTCTATAAACCTCCAATTTTCTCACTTCTTGTATTTAAAGTGATCAAAAGAAAATTTATTTCTCTATAGTATGTCAAATTAGTAGAATAATTACTATCTGAGATCCTCCCAAAATATAATAAATCAGTATCTAATATTATTAAACCAAAACAATATTGGTCCCTTTATATGATTCATGAAACATATGATATTAATGGATAATATTTTGATAATATTTCGCTGCATTGGGCTATACAATGATCAAAATTTTAAAAAGTACTTCTCTAGATATCATGTTCTATTTAATGTTTAGAAATTAAGATTTAAAAATTTGGGCATAGGAGGAGTCAAAAATACCCACTCAAGATATGGGTTTATTTGATTTTGTACTAGTGTATGTCTCAATTCAACATCTCCTATTTAATTTTTAAGGGATTTTTTAGTCACTTTCACTACAACCATCTGATATAATTATAGAATTGGAATATTTTGTTTATCCAAATATTTTTAGAATACCTAAAAATACAGAGAGTAACATTCTTGAGTTATAATATGATAAGTCTAATTAAAGGGTGTCTATTGATACCATGGGGGATGGAGCTGCTTATAATAAACCAGAATTGGAAATAAGTAGATAGGTTGATTCATCCTCAGAATAACTAGCTGGATCGAATCTCCAATGGTTTTTAGAGATAGATCCACTTATTTAAATAGTATAATTGTTTTAGGCATGAATTATTCATCATTATAATTTCAATTAGATAGTATATTTTCAATGATATTCTTAGCATTAAGTTGTTTCAAATTTTCAATTTCTTCTTCATATTGAGATATATTTTTTTTTGTAAAAAAATCATTCCATTAGGTGGTGTGTGGTTAGTGGATATATCCATACCCTTACTTTTTTACATAGAAGTATCTCACCAAAATGGTTGTTGTAGAATGTGATGAGTATCCCATAGAACTTTTTTTATCCTTTAACATCACGTGTATACACCCTCTTGTCACACATTATTATAGAGAAAATTATAATTATATTTTTAATTTATGTTGTGTCCCATCACATTACTTTCTTCTTAAATGATATTAGTGAGGATAGTATTAAAAATAATAATTTATGTTTTTCTAATAGTTGGAACCATATTCTCATTCATGTATTAATAATATTAGGCTTTATGTTCTTAACAATATCTTTCAAGTGATAGATCCAAATCATCTTCCATTTTTTCTATTTTGAATAATTGTTTTTTAAATTGTATAGGAATGTCACATCATATTTTTCCAATTAATTATAATGATGAGACAATTAATGGAATGTTATTCTATGGGAGCCTTCTCTAACATCTTCTATAAGTTATCCTAGATGAAGTGATTCGTGGATTGTCTATAGATAAGTCTATAGAGAAACATCATATGGGGCTTCCCAAAGTATGAATTTTTGATCATACCCTAGTAATATTTGGGAAATATTAATTATTATAAAAATATAGATGAGAAATTAATTCCATTAAATGTCCCTCATACTTTAAAAATTCTTCTCAACTCAGGTTTTCCTAACACATTACTTTTTATCCACTTATTTTATGTTAATATCAATCTTTCTCTGACTCTGAAGAAATGAATTTATTTTTTTCACCTGGAGTTTCAAGGATCGATTAGATATATTATATAGTATACAAAGAATATATTTTTACAGCATGAAATCAGGAGAATATGATACATGAAGCATTTTTGGGATGATGATGCCTACTAATGTGATGAGAAAAATACAATACTATTAGATTCTCCATCATTAGATGTCTTCTTTAAGGAAAGTTTCTAGGATAATTTGGAAGAGTATATAATGGATGTTAAAAGGGTTATCAAAATGATTGTCAAATTTATTAAAAAAACATAGAGATTTATGACACTAGATGAGTAGCCAAGTTGATGCGATAACCATGTTCATCTAATGACTTGAGGTGGTGAGAATATGCCTCATCGAGTAAGTGAAAGGATTTTTGTGAATGGAATGTATCTAATATATTACTATGAATATGAGGAATGTATTCCATTTCATTTATTTCTATTATAACACAATGAGTCATGATCATTGTCTAAAACATTCAAATTATCTTTTATTTTGATATTTTTTTACCAACGATGTTTAATGTTTATGAATCTCCATGAAATTATTCTTTGACCTATTCAGACCAAACGGGTGGTTTACAACTACTTTTTTTAGCGATATATGTTCCTTCGAAATTTATTTATCCATATCTAGGCTCACATGATTAGAAATAATAAAAGATGATTATTTTTTCTTCATTAAATCTATTAATGAGGTTTATTCATTACCAATTGATGTTATAGTTCCTATCTCTATTAATAATGGATTTGAAACTATATATTGATAATTGGGTTGCTTTGAGATGACTATGGAATATGGAGGGGTGACATAGGATGTAACAATGGTAGGACCTCTATTGTTGATAATTCCATTATCTCATGTATATAGAGGAACATATTTTTGATTTTTCTAATACATGAATTGGGATGATATTTTTTATATATAGAATATTGATTATAATCATGATGAGGAATTATATTTTTCATGTGTTTTTGGATCATCTTGATTAGGGAAATTATTTATTTTGATATTTATTTCATTCCATCATCGTAATTATTTCCACTTCATCTATTGTTTTCTTTAGGGGGGGCCTCCATAATTATTGCATTGGGAAGGTCCTCTGGAGAAGTTAAATTTTTATTGGATAACTAGTGAAGGACCACCCAAATTGTTTCATGTCATATTGTTGGGATGGCCTCCATAAATAACAGAACATAGAGGACATACATTTTTTTTATTGAACATATCAATAGAGAGAATATCTATTAATAGTCTTCATGTTTTGTAGGGAAGAGAACTGCTATAGTGGACCTATTAGTGGTTAAAATTATAAAAACATCCTAGATATAATACATGTATTCAAGGGGTGGATATCCATGAATAATTTTTGGGGGTCCTTGAAAGCTACATGATATATCAAATTGGGGATGAATTTTATTGGGGATGTTATTCAACCGTGCGAGAGAGGGATCTGATAGAGTATTTCCTACTAATTTACCTCAAGGATATATATATATATATATATATATATAGGTTTCAATGTTGTTATAATATTCAAATATAGGGAAATTCACTTAAACATTATTGGTATGCTAGAACTAGTGGTCCCCCTTCTAGGTTCCATATTTAAGATATTCAACAAAACCCCCCAAACATGTTGGGGATGTATGATGGAAATGCCAACCATTTTACGTTAGATTCATAATAGGATATTGTATTATAACCATTATGATATTATAAATTGTCGGTTTAGCCTATTTTAGGTATCGAAGATATATATTTATTCACTAGATGGAGTGGAACCCAACGTGGTGTGATGTGGTGATGTATTCCATCGGCCCAATATTGAACTGTCATTGGTGTGATGGCTAGTTCCACTTCAATTCCATTAGGAATATGTGGGAAATCTATATCATAGGTACAATACAATTTTTACGTTATTACAATAGCATATAATTATCCACCTCATATTGGAAGCACTATATTTGTGGAAATGTATTTCATGGTTACAGAGTTGAAACAATCATCAAACTTGCATCATAAACCTTGAATACCATCAACTAGTGTAGCGTAGCCACCTGAGTTACTCAAATGTTACTTCCATCTTGTATGTAGAATATGGTGTCTTATTGTGTATTTTTTTATTCTATTTCTATAATATGTGAATGATTAATGGAAAACACAAATTGTTAACCCACAAATGTAGCTTCTAAGGTAATAAATCAATATCCATAATTCACTTCCAAAAGTAAAAGAGTCTATATTGTGTTCTACATTTTTGTTTCATCCAATCGCGCATCTATTATTATTTTATTCTTTTTGTTTCAGCCAGTAACACCATTATTTTCATTTGATTCCTTTTTGAAAATTTCGATGGTAGTTTAAATGATTTATAGTCACATTGACTTATTCATGTAAAAAATAAAATGGTTAGAGGGTAACCCATCTCACAAAGATGTTTTTTGCCTCATCTGGGACACACTCATGTATATATGACTTTTTCATTAAACCCTCTGAATAATAATATTTTTACCCTTTCTTAAATATTAATCATTGATATATTTCATTCAAAGGGAATGTATTTGTGAAAATCTAATTCTTCTCCCACATTGAATGGTTATCTAATGTATTAAATCCACCAAGTAGAGAACACTTGATTTTTTGACCATCCAAGGAGGATAAATTTGTAATATAATCTTTATAATTCCCATGAAATGAGTTTCCTAGGTATCCTAATGAATGAAAACAGAACCCATTTATTTTAGTTCTATTTAAAAATTAATCTTCTTACTTTTAAATTCATGTGAAGAAAGCCATTGTGATACCTTTCCAAATCATATATACATGAACATTGATATGCCTATTACTGTTATGTGTCCTTGACTAAGGATTATCATTTTAAGAATATGAAATTAGGTACATTGTGTTTTATATCTTATCTTTATATGAATAATACATATTTTAATTCATTTACTATCCTGAAGAATGGACTATTATGTGACATTCATTTAGAAATGGTTTCGTGTGGGACATATTCATTAGAGACCCATTATAGATTAATACTATAAGGTTATTCAAGTGATGTTTTGTTGAGGCTTACACCATATTATAAGCCCGTTATTTATTTATATTATTATTTTTAACAAATGTATCTAACCCAATGCTTGATATATATGTAAACCTATTAAATTTATCCATGATAGTTGTTTTAATCAAAGAGAGGTCTCATTAGTACCTTAAAGATATCTATTTTTATGATAAATTGTATATGTGATTGATCATACTATATGGAAACGATCTATTAGGATGAAAACATAGCAGGTATCCTATTATTATTTGATTATATAATCAAAATATAGGACATCAGTGTGAATAATTAATCAGTGTTAATTTTATGACGTTATGGTGGTGGAAAACTGTAACAAGGCATATCAGTAAAAATTTCATTATTTGGTTTTTGAATAGAGTTTGTTGAAAAAATTAATGGGGAAAATTCAAATGGATTATAGATTGAAATAAAAAAGGATTATGGAACTTTTGAAGTTGATTTAGGAATTCGACCAATGGGATATAAGTCATGCCACAAAAAATCATATCTTGATGTTGAGGGTTATTCTAAAATATGGTTATGGAAATCATTATAATTAAAAATCCTAAAATTTTAATGGTAAAGGGTAGTAATTTATTATTAAATCCTCATAATTTGAAAAGGCCAAACTGTAACAGCCCGAGATTTTATGAAAAATATTCTTTGTAATTTTTTTAATGTATTGTGTTGTACGCTACACCAAAATGAGCTTGCACAACACGCATCCTTGACTTGCCTTGCATTACACGCAATCACAACCTTCCTCGATAGCGTGTGTAGTACGCAATACTGAGTTTAATGAAATATTATTAAAACTAGCTGTTATGAATAGTAATAAACAATTTTGAAATTTTAGAAATTTTAGCTCTCAAAATGGACTTCATTTTTGGATTCATAATATCGAAATTAGCATAGGGTGAAATTTTGGTACTTTTCGGATAACTTTCATTTTCTGATGAATAGTGAAAATTACTAAATTTTAATTAAAAACAACTTTTTTAATCGAAATAACTAATAGTGATAAATTATTAATTTGAGTGGTTTTAAAGTGTATTTAAAATATATTTTTACAATTTAATACAATGTTGGTCATTTGATGTAATATCACATTTAAACCAGACATAATCAAGTGTCAATCTTTTGATAGATATTGTTTCTTAAAAACACGCTATTTGTTTTAACAGCGGGATTTAATAATAAAATTAATTAATGCAACTTATATGTTATGAATTTGGTAAAATAGACTTCATTTTTGAATTCGCAATATGAAATATAGCTTAGGATGAAATTTTGGCATTTTTCTGAAAAACATCAATTTTTGATGAATAGTGAAACTACTAAGTGGTAGTAAAAAAAACTGAATTTTTCATAAAACTTAATTTTACCGCTTCTGTGAATGGAATTACAAAAATCCGAGAGACACGGTTGATTTCAGAAAGTAAAATGTGTTTCAATGAGATGAAAATAATTTTTGGTGAATAGTAACTTTTTACTTTTATTTACCACGGTTAAAAGTAAATAGGGTAATTAAGGGTAAAAATGATATTAATATTACCCTAACACATGTCCTAATCCTATTGGACAAGTGTATCTAGACCAAAAACAACCTTAAGTGTAAAATATTATCATTTATGCCCACTTGGATTAGATTAGGACATTTATTATTATTAAATTCAAAGAAGAGTTAAAAGAGTTAAAATCAATGTTTATTTACTAAAACATTTTTAATATAGGGTTATACAAAAGATAAATTCTATTTTAAATATTCATTAGAAAGCTAAAAATATTTCCTACATTATGGTATTTTATTTTTATTTTTTAGAAATCAAATAATTTAATTTATCTAGGACACAAAGATGATGCATTAATTATCTTATTAATGAAATATTGACATAATTGATATTATAAATACCAAACTAAATGTAATTTAAGACTTTTTATGAATCCAAATAATTTTCTAGGTTACTATGATATATTATTGTTGATTTAATCAACTTGGTTCGAACATATAATTCTGTTATGACTTTCACAAAAATCATATATCAAATAGTGTCAAAATTGACACAAAATAGTTTTTAAATAAAATATTATATAATTAATTGTTATATTATTCCTAAAAATCTAAGGTTTGGCCAAATGACTTAGATAAGGATCTATATATTAATAATAAACAATTTGGGGTTCTTTTGGCTTGTTATGGTAAGTTTATTAACCATATAGTGTAAGAAAACAAAAAGAGACGGTAAAAGTAAAATTATTTAACTTAGAGTTAAATCTAATTGATAAGGTTAAAATAATACCCTAAACCTGTCTAAATCCTATTGGTTGATAGTAATTCGACCCATCCCCACTTTAGCTTCGAAATAAGACCCTTTGGAACCATTATAAACCTATTTTGACTTTAATATAAAATAATATTTTGAGATATTCCTAAGGTGCCCCTCTCCTCCCTTATAAAAGGACACCTCCTCCCCCCTCCTCATCACACCAATTTGAGCACTCAAGCTCGGCCAACCTATGCAAAAATACCTTATCCACTTCCCTAGAATAATCCTAGAGGTCCTGGTCTTCTTCAAAGACCAATCTTAGTTCCCTATGTAGAGGATTCAAAGAAGCATTCCAAAGAAGAGGTAATATCCATTACCGATCTTTTCAATTTCTTTCTTCTTCAACTTCTTCTTCATTAGTTGTTTCATGATAAAGTAATAACATCAGTATTTCTTATATACTTATATGTTATTATAAATATGAAACAACTCTAATTAACCTTCTATCCATCCTACATAAAAAGGAAATCATCGCGCGTGCGTACGTACGGAATACAGTCTCCACGCCGTGGTGTAATCTATTTTCCTCCATCACCTTACAAGGATGGGTATAAAGGTGTAATGAGTAACTATATATGATTATTATAAAGTTATATTGATACTTAAATAGTATACATACACATCAACACAATTCCACGACCATGGGAACGATATCATCGCTCGTGCATACGTACGGACTACCGTCTCCACGACGCGATGAGATTCATTCTCAATGATTAGCCATTCATGAATGATTATAAAGTATATATAATAAGTACTGATGAAATATATGACCTAATAATGATACTGGAATTATTTATATTTATATGTATGTCATCTACTTAATTCCATTCAATTCAATAAGGAAACGAAAACAGCGTTCATGCGTACGTACGGACTACAGTCTCCATTAACGGTGTATTTCTTTCCATTTACTGATTTATTATATATGTATATTCTGAATATATATATATATATATATATCATGCTTTATATTCTGGAATTAAGTAATCATTATCTAAGTAATCATATGAATAATTACAAGTTAAAAACACAAACGACAAATGAGACGATTTTACCCAAAACTCTACTTTAACATGAATTTACAAAGGAACGGGTAATATAAAGTCATAAGTGGACCATATATGATATAATAACAATGAATATGATTCTGGAATAAGTCAATAACATGATTTAAATCATTATACAGGAGGTTCAGACACTTACAAAGCAAGTCGGACCTAAGGTAAGGGAAATATCACAATCTCATTTTTATCTGAGATTGTTTATTCGTAAGTATTTACTGGGGTCTATTTTATCATCCACATCCATGTTTCATCAATATGTAATATTATTTCTATCCACCTACATTTGTTTAAATCCATTTTTACCCTTCGGTGAGTTTTTAGTAATATGTATGAATGGAATCTTTTGTCGTACGAGGTACTTTTGGACTTTTCCGACAAAAGTACGAAGAATGTTTTTTTAACTTATACGGCATGAATGGATTTTTAAAACATTATTTCCAAGAAGCTTCCTTTACAAGTTTTCAAGTTTATTTTTAATAAACTTCTTTTATTTTAAAGTTTTATGACATGTTATGAAAGGAAAAATGTATTTGAAGAAGAAAGGATATTTTCCTCAAGAATGGAGTTCAAGTGTTTTATCAAAATTATTTTCCATCTAAGATAATAAAGGGTCCTGTTTTTATCCCTATTATTACATTGATTTTATCATGTTGTGATGGAATTATTTTTATGAATTCCTTTATCTTATATGAATTGATTTATGATGTCATTATGTTTCAAGAATCCCATTTTTGTTACATGTGTTATGCGATAATGTATGATTATGTGGCACACATAAGAAAGGATTCATTATAAGATGGGTGGGACCTATATCTCCCTCCAATGCATTGGGTAAAGATTTTATATCTCATGAGATAGACATGGCTGAAATGGTAGGTTATACCGGTTCAGTGAAACGGGACTGAAACGAGGGCTACTCGATTCAGAAAGGGAATTTCTCCACTAAGATAGTCTTTGCAATGAGTCTTGACTAACAAGAAATGATTCTATATGATTATGTGTGTATGCCATAAAGTTTCATGTTTTAAGTTATGATTATTGGGATTACATTTCACTTCTATGATTTATCCCATGTTATGATATTATGAGCTCTTTTGCAGGTTATGATTTCTAAAAGCTATGTTCTTATGTATATGATGTGATTGATATTTCTTTTGTTTACCCTTACTAAGCATTTGAGCTCACCCTTTTATGTTTTCTTTTCCCCAGGATATAAAGAAAGGTTTTAGGTAAAAAAAACGGAAGATCTTTATGGGAGATATTGAAGATCTTTCACCACGATTAGAAGATTACGTTCCGAGTTTCCAAAGACACTAAACTATTACGATCCTTGTTTGTGTGTTTTTTGTTATGTACTAAGTATTCCGAAAAAGTAATGTAATGTCCATGTACGTCAAGCTACGGGTCTCTACAGTTGGAATCAGAGGAAAGGTTTAGTCAACCTTTGGAAACTAGGATGTGAAAACGTTAGTGAGATCCCTAGAGATATTTCTACGGTATGTCTAGGGATGTCACTAAGGTTAAGTATATGTATAGGTTATAGTACTAGAACTACGCTAACGATCATAGAATTAAACCTAAGATGTTAGATATTGAAGGTACTCCCCATTTATTATGTTGTTTTCTCTAGCATGATTTTTGCCTCTCACACTATTCTTTTTGGGTTTTAGACAATGGCTGGAACCTGAAGGAACCGTGTTGATCAATGCAATGGAAAATGCAATAATTGTCCTCCTGAACAGACAAATGTTATGGGAGATGGAGTGCGAAATCTTATTGTTATACATACACAAGCTATGAGTCATTCTGGACTTCCAAATGAGCAGAGGAGGGAACAATATTCTATTGAGTCCTTCATGAGGCAACGTCCACCTTCATTCAGTGGGTCTTCTGATCCACTTGTTGCTGAACAATGGATCAGTACCACTGAAAAGGTATTTTCAGTTCTTCAATGTTCTGAACATGATAAAGTCATCTTAGCAGTATATCGTTTGGAAGGTGAAGCTGATCAATGGTGGAATCTTATCAAGAATACAAGGCAAAGAGATGAAATTGAGTCCATGGAATGGGACGAGTTCAAGAACTTATTTTTCAATAAGTACTTCCCTCGTATTCTTCGAACAAATATGGAGAAGGAGTTTCTTGAACTAAATCAAAAGGATGATGAATCTGTTGGTATATACGAAGCGAATTTTACAAGACTTGCAAGGTATGCATCTGTCATTATCATCCAACCTGAAAGTAAAGTTGATCGATTTTTCAGTGGCTTAAAACCAAGTCTTCGAAGGGCATTAGCTATAAGAGACTTCAGTAGCTATGAAGAAATTGTGCATTGTGCTATCAAGGTAGAAATGGAAGTTGGTGTTACATATCCATCTCATGGTTTTGACAAGAAAAGAAAGATGGAGTTCAAGGGGAAATCTTAGAATAATGGTGAAAAGAAAATGAATGTTTCCTTATGCTCAAAGTGTGGAAAGAAGCATGGTGGAGATTGTCTTAAAGGGACTAGAAAATGATTTAAGTGTGGAAAAGAAGGTCATCAAGCAGCTGAGTGTCGAAGTAATGGAAAAAGGTTTTCTAATGATGTGAATAAAGTAAACATTGCAGAGAACGCACCACCAACACATCAATGCTTCAAGTGCAAGGAAATGGGGCATTATGCTAATAAATGCCCTAATCCAAGGGTTAGTGATGATCAACATGAGCAACCACTGATGGAAAAGGACAAAGGGAAGTCACATGCGATCACTATTGGCAATGTTGAATATGACAACGAGGTGGTGGAATGATTAAGTGTTTATGTAATGGGATTCCAAAATAATGATGTATCATTGAGTTTTGCAATATTTATTGATGTGGTATTCAAAGTGATTGAGATATTTTTTTGGAAATAAGATGATATGCGCATAATGAAGGGAAAACAAGAAAATGAAATGTTTAATAGTATTCATGAGCTCATGATTGATATAAGGACTAAGTGATATCATGGTTTGAGTATATAGAATTTTGAGGATTTTGGTATGTGGAAAGTGTTAACTTTAAATTGAATTCATGTTTTCACTGAGGTATTCAAGAGAATACCTGATTAAGGACTTTGAATGTTTGGAATGAGACCAAAAAAACATATCTTATGATATATGGGGATCAACGATGGTATTAAATCTATGGTAATCATTTTCACTATGTTATGAGAGTGGAATGCAGTATTATGGATAAGACTAATGATTGAAATGGATAATGTTGGACATAAGTGAGTATTGTTTAAGGATAGAAGTTTTTTTTCGATATTATTGATGGGATGTTATAGTAATGTAGTTTTAGAAAAAGGACAACCTGCAGGACGGGCGACAGCCCATCGCTTCGGACAAGGCTGTGGGAATCGAACCCACAACTGAAGTGCGACTGGCCTTTATCGCCTACCACGGGCCTACAGGAAGTCCCTGTTTAGTAGAAACTAGTTTTATTATATTAAGAAGTATCATATATGAAATATAAGCCCATTTTAGGAACCATATATGATTAATCCCACTATAGATCGACTTATGTATATAATTTTTTGCTAACCTTTTGTTTGAGACAGATGGAATGACTCGTCATTCTATCACATGATCTGCTAACACTTCACGAATAACAAATTCAACTTCATTTATTTAAGAGATTATGTGGAAATTGTTAAAGGCACGAACAACAGTGAGGTTGTACCAACATAAAGTAAGTAATTATTCTAATTCAAATTCTTTAACTTTAGGGAAACGATCTTGAAAACCAAAAATGTTGTCCTAGTGATCTTATATCTGATGAATCAGATGATACCTTAGATCGTCACAAATTTATGGCTTTGTGATTACTGGCTTTTCCATAGCCATGTTCTCTACCGCTCTCCATCAGAACATGATGGTTAGATTTCTCTTCCATATCCATATTTTCACCTATGTGGAAACCCAGTGATTAGTTTATTTGGGTAACCGTTACGTTTCATACCTTTGTTTTTAATGATTGGTTTTGGTATTCCTTTTTACGATGTGGGTTTCTATTAAAGAAACATTCGAATAGTAAACCATTTATAACCCCGACGAATTTCGAGGGCGAAATTCATTTTAAGGGGGGTAGAATGTAACAGCCCGAGATTTTATGAAAAATATTCTTTGTAATTTTATTAATGTATTGTGTTGTACGCTACACCAAAATGAGCTTGCACAACACGCATCCTTGACTTGCCTTTCATTACACGCAATCGCAACCTTCCTCGATAGCGTGTGTAGTACGCAATACTGAGTTTCACGAAATATTATTAAAACTAGCCGTTATGAATAGTAATAACCAATTTTTAAATTTTATCAATTTCAGCTCTCAAAATGGACTTCATTTTTGGATTCTTAATATCGAAATTAGCTTAGGGTGAAATTTTGGTACTTTTCGGATAACTTTCATATTATGATGAATAGTGAAAATTACTAAATTTTAATTAAAAACAACTTTTTTAATCGAAATAATTAATAGTGATAAATAATTAATTTGAGTGGTTTTAAAGTGTATTTAGAATATATTTTTAAAATTTAATACAATGTTGGTCATTGGATGTAATTTCACATTTAAACCAGACATAATCAAGTGTCAATCTTTTGATAGATATTGTTTCTTAAAAACACGCTATTTGTTTTAACAGTGGGATTTAATTATAAAATTAATTAATGCAACTTATATGATATGAATTTGGTAAAATATACTTCATTTTTGAATTCGCAATATGAAATATAGCTTAGGATGAAATTTTGGCATTTTTCTGAAAAACATCAATTTTTGATGAATAGTGAAACTACTAATTGGTAGTAAAAAAACTGAATTTTTCATAAAACTTAATTTTACCGCTTCTGTAAATGGAATTTAAAAAATCCGAGAGACACGGTTGATGTCAGTAAGTAAAATGTGGTTCAATGAGATGAAAATATTTTTTGGTGAATAGTAACTTTTTACTTTTATTTACCACGGTTAAAAGTAAATAGGGTAATTAAGGGTAAAAATGATATTAATATTACCCTAACACATGTCCTAATCCTATTGGACAAGTGTATCTCGACCAAAAAAAACATTAAGTGTAAAATATTATCATTTAGGCCCACTTGGATTGATTAGGACATTTATTATTATTTAATTCAAAGAAGAGTTAAAAGAGTTAAAATCAAAGTTTATTTACTAAAACATTTTTAATATAGGGTTATACATAAGATAAATTCGATTTTAAATATTCATTAGAAAGATAAAACGATTTCCTACATGATGTTATTTTATTTGTATTTTTTAGACATCAAATAATTTAATTTATTTATGACACAAAGATGATGCAGTAATTATCTTATTAATGAAATATTGACATAATTGATATTATAAATACGAAAATAAATGTAATTTAAGACTTTTTATGAATCCCACTAATTTTATAGGTTACTATGATATATTATTGTTGATTTAATCAACTTGGTTCGAACATATAATTCTGTTATGACTTTCACAAAAATCATATATCAAATAGTGTCAAAATTGACACAAAATAGTTTTTAAATAAAATATTATATTATTAATTGTTATTTTATTCCTAAAAATCTAAGGTTCGGCCAAATGACTTAGATAAGGATATATATATTAATAATAAACAATTTGGGGTTCTTTTGGCTTGTTATGGTATGTTTATTAACCATATAGTGTAAGAAAACAAAAAGACACGGTAAAAGTTAAATTATTTAACTTAGAGTTAAATCTAATTGATAAGGTTAACATAATACCCTAAACTTGTCTAACTCCTATTGGTTGATAGTATTGCGACCCATCCCCACTTTAGCTTCGAAATAAGACCCTTTGGAACCATTATAAACCGATTTTGACATTAATATAAAATAATATTTTGAGATATTCCTAAGGTGCCCCTCTCCTCCCTTATAAAAGGACACCTCCTCCCCCCTCCTCCTCACACCAATTTGAGCACTCAAGCTCGGCCAACCTCTTCCAAAATCCCTTCTCCACTTCCCTAGAATAATCCTAGAGGTCCTGGTCTTCTTCAACGACCAATCTTAGTTCCCTAAGTAGAGGATTCAAAGAAGCATTCCAAAGAAGAGGTAATATCCATTACCGATCTTTTCAATTTCTTTCTTCTTCAACTTCTTCTTCTTTAGTTGTTTCATGATAAAGAAATAACATCAGTATTTCTTATATACTGATATGTTATTATAAATATGAAACAACTCTAATTAACCTTCTATCCATCCTACGGAAAAAGGAAATCACCGCGCGTGCATACGTACGGAATACCGTCTCCACGCCGTGGTGTAATCTATTTTCCACCATCACCTTACAAGGATGGGTATAAAGGTGTAATGAGTAAAAATATATGATTATTATAAAGTGATATTGATACTTAAATAGTATACATAAACTTCAACACAATTCCACGACCATGGGAACGATATCATCGCTCGTGCGTACATACGGACTACCGTCTCCACGACGCGATGAGATTCATTCTCAATGATTAGCCATTCATGAATGATTATAAAGTATATATAATAAGTACTGATGAAATATATGACCTAATAATGATACTGGAATTATTTATATTTATATGTATGTCATATACTTAATTCCATTCAATTCAATAAGGAAACGAAAACAGCGTTCATGCGTACGTACGGACTACCGTCTCCATAAACGGTGTATTTCATTCCATTTACTAATTTATTATATATGTATATTCTGAATATATATATATATAAATCATGTTTTATATTCTAGAATTAAGTAATCATGATCTAAGTAATCATATGAATAATTACAAGTTAAAAACACGAACGACAAATGAGACGATTTTACCCAAAACGCTACTTTAACATGAATTTACAAAAGAACGGGTAATATAAAGTCATAAGTTGACCATATATGATATAATAACAATGAATATGATTCTGGAATAAGTCAATAACATTATTTAATTCATTATACAGGAGGTTCGGACACTTACAAAGCAAGTCGGACCTAAGGTAAGGGAAATATCACAATCTCATTTTTATCCGAGATTGTTTATTCGTAAGTATTTACTGGGGTGTATTTTATCATCCACATACATGTTTCATCAATATGTAATATTATTTCCATCCACCTACAATTGTTTAAATCCATTTTTACCCTTCGGTGAGTTTTTAGTAATATGTATGAAAGGAATCTTTTGTCGTATGAGGTACTTTTTGACTTTTCCGACAAAAGTACGAAGAATGTTTTTTTAACTTATATGGAATGAATGGATTTTTAAAACATTATTTCCAAGAAGCTTCATTTACAAGTTTTCAAGTTTATTTTTAATAAACTTCTTTTATTTTAAAGTTGTATGACATGTTATGAAAGGAAAACTGGTTTTGAAGAAGAAAGGATATTTTCCTCAAGAATGGAGTTCAAGTGTTTTATCAAAATTATTTTCCATATAAGATAATAAAGGGTTCTGTTTTTATCCCTATTATTACATTGATTTGATCATGTTGTGATGGAATTATTTTTATGAATTCCTTTATCTTATATGAATTGATTTATGATGTCATGATGTTTCAAGAATCCCATTTTTGTTACATGTGTTATGCGATGATGTATGATTATGTGGCACACATAAGAAAGGATTAATTATAAGATGGGTGGGACATATATCTCCCTCCAATGCATTGGGTAAAGATTTTATATCTCATGAGATAGACATGGCTGAAATGGTAGGTTATACCGGTTCAGTGAAACGGGACTGAAATGAGGGCTACTCGATTCAGAAAGGGACTTTGCCTACTAAGATAGTCTTGGAAATGAGTCTTGACTAACATGAAATGATTCTCTATTATTATGTGTGTATGCCACAAAGTTTCATTTTAATGTTATGATTATTGGGATTACATATCACTTCTATGATTTATCCCATGTTATGATATTAGGAGCTCTTTTGCAGGTTAAGATTTCCAAAAGCTATGTTCTTATGTATATGATGTGATTGATATTTCTTTTGTTTACCCTTACTGAGCATTTGTGCTCACCCTTTTATGTTTTCTTTTCCCCAGGATATAAAGAAAGGTTTTAGGTAAAAAAAACGGAAGATCTTTATGGGAGATATTGAAGATCTTTCACCACGATTAGAAGATTACGTTCTGAGTTTCCAAAGACACTAAACTATTACGATCCATGTGTGTGTGTTTTTTGTTATGTACTAAGTATTCCGCAAAAGTAATGTAATGTCCATGTACGTCAAGCTACGGGTCACTACACAAACCATGAAAGGTGATTTCATTCTAAAAATTGGGAATGTTATCGAATATGGAAACATCCCACATTGAAAGAGTCCGGAAATACTTTGTAGGGTTAGTGGAGAAATACATATGTTTTTATACTTTTACATTTGGAGGTGATATATTTTCATTATTAAGGTTTTTCCAGTGCTATGAAAGAGAAAATGCACATTTCAGTTGTCCAATGTTGGTGAGGATTTCAATACGAGGATAATGTTATTCCATGATTGGATCTACATCATGTTTTGGGGATTCAGCCGACATTGACTATTGATTCTCATGACAAGAAGAAGAAGTTTCATGGAGAGTAAAAAGACTTGGAAGAATTTTTTGGTTCATTCTAGGTGGATCTTTGATAATGAAGAAAATGTTCATGTAATGTATAATTTTATTTTAATAATGAATTGTTAAATATACACCGTGATTTTAGATGAACTAAATATGTGTTATAGAGCATATTTTGTGGATCTTGTTTCTGAATGACATCACACCATAATGGTGGTAGTTACGCAGTTAACATTTATTTTTCTTTTTTTTAAATTTGTCAAGATAGCTGATAAAAAAATAGTGTTACGAATTAACCTATATGAAATTATCTTCACGAAAGGATTAACTGTATGTTTTTAGGAAATATAAAGAGAGATATTTTCCTAAAATTGTTGGTATATCATTCTTGAAAAAAGGGAAGACAATGTTTATAAAATAATGGAAAAAACATATGGTACATAATATATTTGAGAATAAGTTCTAGAAATAAATAGTATAGAATGAGTTCCATCCATGCAAAACAAATTACAATATAGAAATTAGTAGTTCCCAGAGATCATCTCATTATATTTATTTGATGTTCATCTATAATAAGAAGCCAATGAATAGTTATATATTTTCATAGGTGTAATTTTAATTTTTTTTACTTGATAGAAGGAATAATAGGAAATTCATAATATATGTGATATCCTTGATAGTTTGAGAGAAGTGAGGTTTCTATCAATGTGAAAGATGTAAACCTATTGGTTCCTTATGATCACACAAAATTGTAAATATAGCATGTTTAGTGTTTTGGTATATCAAAAAAACATTGATGTATAATCCTTGGATTGGCCTTGTTTTTGGGAGAAACGTAAAACTAATACATACATGTATTTAAATGATTAATCATCTAATAATCAGTTTGATAGATATTTTTTCCTTATATTAGTAGAACAATATCATTGTAGAGTTTGAAAGATAAATAAAAACATACCCTGATTCACCCCTTCATGGTCATTATGTAAATTTGGACTAAAAGTGGTATCAAATATAAAGGTTCATGAGTCAGTTCTCAATCATTGAATCCATTTTATTAGTGATAATTCATAAGGTTATTATGATCTACAATATAAGATTCATTCAGAAATATAAGAATAATATGTCCAACTATTTTGGATCGTTGGGAATGGTTGTTTACACAACATCCAAAAACATAGTATTTCAACTGGCATAGAGAGAAGGGAATTACTATAAAAACACCAAAGGGAAATGTATGTTGATACCAAATGAGTCAATGTATTTGGTGGAGAAATATATAATTATATTTTCATGAACATGATATCATGTAAATATATACAGATGATGTTTCAAAAATGTTTACACAACTATGATGTGCATTCTAAGGTATATGAAGAAAAATTACATGTTCAATCAACTATGTCTGAAGATTCGAGGATGGAACTTAATGAGTTATTTGATATATTGTTTAATTGGACAATGTTTATTAGGGAGGACATGTGCTAACATTGTTAAACTATAGATTATGTCAAAATTGTAATCGAAGTTTTTCATAGATTACAACAATATTTCAATACAAAAGTGTTGGTGCTTGAAGACAAGGATCAAAAGGTAGGGATTGTAGAAAGATGCCTTAGAACTCTCATTGAATTCAATATAAGAAACAATGAAAATGGGTCCATTGAAATATAGAAAATGAAGATTATTAGTTTATAAGAATATCATAAGAAAGGGTAATAGATGATGTTGTTTATTTCCCATCTGAAAACATTAAATGAGGAAATAAAATTTTGAAGGAAAGTATCCAATTTATTTCTTTCAGTGTGTTAATGTTAGGAATCTCACCATAAATTTCCCAAAGAAATTTTAAGATAATGATGAACATAAAGAACCCATGAAGAAATATTTTAATCATGTGAGATGTAAAATTTTATCATAGCGAGAATTAAATACACTACAAGATAAATAGGCATTTGTGACAGTTTATTTGTGATGGGTCAAGGGCCCATTGAGAATAACCCATTGGAAGGGGTTATTTGCGACTGGACATTCAACCCGTCGCAAAAATTAAATATTTGTGACAGGGGGTAAGGACATGTTAGAAGTGGTTTGGCACGAAATGCGCACCACGAACCAGGAAGGATATTTGCGACGTGTTCCTATTCCCGATGTGAATGCCCAACGACCTTTTTTGTATTTGCAATGGGATAGTTGTCTCATCACAAATAGTATGTCGAGAGGTACCCATTTGCGATGGGGCTTGTCACAAATGAAACTTTTTGCGATGGTATGTCTATCGCAACTAATCATGTCACAAATAATCTAACATAAATATTCCCCATCCATTTTTGCCTTATTCTACTCCATTCTCAACTTCCCATTCTTTCTTCTAAAAAATTTCCTCTGAAATTTATTTATACATTAATCATTTAAATTGGAGAATAATTCAGAGTTTTTAATCTCTGAAACCATCACTTTCAAGTTATTTAACTAATTTTCTATTGTTTAGTTAATTTATTTTATTTTGAATTATTTATAATTTTTTATTATAAGTAATTAATTTAAAATAGTATTAGATGTTTTTTTAGTATTTATTTTTATGAATTATTATGTGTAAGGGTTTATTTGAAATAACTAGTAATAAGTAGAAATAATTATAAATCATTAGTAATGAAAAGTAATAATTAGCAAAAATTGGGATTCATTAGTAATAATTAGGATTAATTAGTAATAATTAGTAATAATTATGATTAACTAGTGATAATTAGCTTTAATTAGTAATAATTAGGAATAATTAGTAATAATTAGGTTCACTTAGTAATAATTAGGTTTAATTAGTAATAATTAAGATTAATTTCAAACAATTAAGATTAATTTGTAACATTTAGTATTAACTGGAAGTAATTAGTGATAATTATGATTAATTAGTAATAATAAGTATAAATTGGAAATAATTAGGATTAATTAGTAATAATTCTCAGTAATTAGTAATAAATTGTAATAATTTGTAATAAATGGTAATAATTAATAATAAAATGTATTAATTAGAAATAATTATTAATAATTTCAAATAAATAGTAATAAATAGTAATAATTACGATTTATTAGTTATAATGTGGCTTAATTAGTAATAAGTAGAATTAATTACTAATAATTAGGGATAATTAGTAATAATTACCAATAATTAGTAATAATTAGGCCTTATTAGTAATAATTTGGCATACATTGTAATAATTAGGATTAATGACTAAAAATTAGTAGTAATTAGGAATAATTATCAATAAATGGGAATAATTATTAATAATTAGTAATAATTACAAATTAAAAGTAATAATTAGTAATAATTAGGATTAACTAGTAATAATCAGGATTAATAAGTAATTATTAGGATTAATTAGTAATAATTAAGATTAAATAGTAATAATTAAGAGTAATTAGTGATAATTAGTATTAATTAGAATTAATTAGGATTACTTAGTTATAATTAGTAATAATTAGTTATAATTATGATTAATTATTAATAATTTGTAATAATTTGTAATAATTAGTAATAATTAGTATTAATGAGTAACAATTAAGATTAATTATTAATTATTAGGCTTAATTAGTAATAATTAGGATTATTTAGTAATAATTATGGTTAATTATTTATAATTATGATTAATGAGTAATAATTTGTTGTATTTATTAACAATTAGTAATATTTAGTAATAATTAGTAATAATTTGTAATATTTAGAAATAATTAAAATTAATTAGTAATAATTAGGATTCATTAATAATAATTAGGTTTAATTAATAATAATTAGTATTAATTAATAATAATTAGTAATTATTCAGACTAATTAGAAATAATTTGGATTAAATAGTAATAATTAGTGTTAATTAGAAATAATTTGGATTAATTAGTAATAATTAGCATTAATTAGTAGTAATTTGGATTAATATGAAATAATTAGTAATAATTAATAATAATTATGATTAATTAGTAATAATATGGGTTAATTGGTAAATATTGGAATTGATTCATAATAATTTGGATTATTTTTTAATAATTATGAATAATTAGTTATAATTATGAATACTAAGTAATAATTTGGATTAATTAGTATGAATTAGGATTAATTTGTTATAATTCTCAATTATTAGTAATAAATACTAAAAATTAAACATAAATTTTAATAATTAGTACAAAATTGTAATAATTGATATTAATTAGTACAAATTAGGATTAATTAGTAATAATTTGGACTAATTAGTAATAATTAGGATTAATTAGTAATAATTATGATTAATTAGTAATAATTAGGATTGATTAGTTATAATTATGAATAATTAGTAATATTTAGGATTAATTAGTAAAAATTAGTAAAAATTGGAAATAATTAGTAATAATTAGTAACAATTAGTTGTATTAGTAATAATTAGGAATCATTAGTAATAATAAAGATTAATTAGTAATAATTATGATTAATTAATAATAATTTTTAATATTTAGGATTAATTAGTAATAATTATGAGTAATTAGTAAAAATTTGGATTAATTAGTAATAAATATTAATAACTAAAATAATAATAATAAATAGAAATAATTGTAAATAAATAGTAATAAATAGTAATAAATAGTAATTATTAGTTATAATCAATTAAAAATAGTAATAATTAGGATTATTTATTTATAATAAGGATTAGTTAGTAATAATTAAGATAAATTTGTAATAATTTGGATTAATTAGTAATGATTATGATTAATTAGTAATAATTAATAATAATTATGATTAATTATTAATAGTTAGTCATAATTTGTAGTAATTTGGATTAATTAGTTATTGATATATTTATTTTCTTCGAATGAACTTCTTTCATATTTTCTTTTGGTCGAATAAGTTGAAATTAAGGGTATGGAGTAGGGGATTTATTAATCTCAAACCATGGATCCTTCCATTTCAAAACTATGACCCTTGGTTTGACCCTTATCTCATGCAAGGAATATTATTGTACAATCCTAGATCTGTATCAAAGTGTTGATTTAGGTCTTTTGGCATCACAATATCAACTGAGATGTTGCTATTTTCATTGGAACTCTAATTATGATTGATAAAAAGACTGGATTAGTCAGGTATGGTCATTTTTTCCGCCTACAGATCGAATTTGATCTCTATTTTCCCTTTGTTGAGATCGTATAAATAATTGATGGGGAATATAATTTTCATGTTGAGATAGAGTTTGAATATGTCGGAAAATATAGCCTCAATTGTTCATCCATTGGAAATATTAAGGATAATTGTCATCACGGGATGAATACTATAATTATAGATGATATGGACAATTAGTAAACAAATATAAATTCTGAATGTCATTAGTTGGAAAGAATGATGCCTCTATTGCTGTGAAAGATGATTCAAAACCTTCAAATTCTAAGGTTTGTGTGGTGAATGGATTTGGAAAAGTGGGACCTCCTCTTTTGTTGAGGTTGTGGCTAAAAAAGAAGGACACTCTTACCTAGAATGTCAAGTCGATGGTGATGTGGGTGTTCTACCAATTTCCTCAGGGGATTCCCGAGTGTCTAATGTTCCGGTTTTACCCCAAGGGGAAGCGTCCCACATGAAATGGGGGGATGTTTCCAATGATAAACTATATATTGATGCAGAGATTGTCTGTGTGACCTTGTTGGAGGATCAGTTACTCTCAAAAGGGAAGTTGAGCTTAGGGTTTACACATGTTTCAACTGATTTGGATAATTTGGGAAGTAATTTGGTGGTTTGTTTGGCTGTGACCATAGTTAATGATTCTAGGAAAATTGGAAATGTGTTGTTACCTACTTATGATGACTTTGAACCCATTGTATGTACTCTTAGGACAGATAATTTTCATATTATTTTATTGGTCAATGCAGATAGTAGGAATTACACTCGGATTCATCATCCTAGTTTCCCTACTTCATTGGAAGTTACTAATTTTACTAGGTAGTTAGTGGTCGCAATGATTAGTTATGAATCTGTGTGGGATGACAATTTGTGGTTTCCTACTCATGAAAATTATCTACCTAGTTTGAAGTACTATCACATATGTGAAAAATCAGGATGTTTTAGAAGCCATTCACTCTGTAAAATACATCTTCTTTTTTACGTGGGATTTTATTAATTCTCCTGATTTTGGTGAACTCTACAAGGAGAGTCGATACCGAAAAGGTACTAAATCGTTGATATCATCTGTTGCTAATTCCTCTTCCTTGACTCAGGATGCCCAAATAGATTTGTTCACCTGGAAATCCTCAAGAGCAGACATGAGAGATGATACACCCTATACCAAGAGGGACAACATACATGATAATGCTCCTATAAATGATGCTGAAGCTAGTGATCTAGCCGTGGATGAGAACGTTGAGGATAAAGGTACCGATTGGAAGACTACAATGAAATGGAGGAGGGGAAGTCCTCCAAGAGGACATTGGGGATGTCGTGGGAGGAATATAAATATAAGATGAATAATGTTCATCTTCTCTTTATTCGGTGGTATGTTATTCCACATTTACTTTGTCTCTCTCTTTCTAGCTTGTATAACTCTTTTTATTATAATAATTTTAGGGGGGCATGGAGTATTACCTAGCCTACAAGTTTAGAATATGATTAATTAGTAGTAATTATTATTTTATAGTAATAAATAATAATAATATGTAATAATTAGGAGTAATTAGTAATAATCAGGATTAATTAACAATAATTGGAATTAATTAGTAACAATTAGAAATAATTTGTAATAATTTAGACTAATTAGTTATTATTATAAATAATTAGTAATAAATTGTAATAATTATATATAATTTTTAATAATTAGTAATAATTAGTAATATTTAAAAATAAATAGTAATAAATAGTAATAATTAGTAATGAATAGTAAAAACTAGTAATAGTAGTAATTTGTAATAATTTGTAATAATTAGTAAAAATTAAGATTATTTAAAAAAAATTAATAATAATTAAAAATCAATAACAATAAACAATAATAATTTCAAATAAATAGTAATTAATAGTACTAAATAGCAAACAATAGTAATATTTAGTAATAATTTGTAATAATTAGAAATAAATATGTTTTATTTGTATTAATTTGGATTAATTAGTAATAATTAGCATTAATAAGTAATAATTTGGATTAGTTATTAATATTTAGGACTAATCAGTAATAAATAGTATTAATGAATAATAATTAGGATTAATTAGCAATAATTACTAATAACGAGATTTAATTAGTTGTAATTAGTATTAATTAGAAATAATTAGTAATAATTATTAATTGTTAAAAAAAATGAGAACTAATTAGGATAAATTAGTAAAAATTAGTATTAATAAGTAATAATTAAGAATAATTAGTAACAATTAAGAATAATTAGTAATAATTAAGATAAATTACTAATTATTATTATTATTTTGTAATAATTTGGATTAATTTGTGATAGTTATTAATAATTATTAATAAATAGGAATAATTAGTAAAAATTAGGATTAATTAGTAAAAAATGGGATTAATTAGTAATAATTATAAATATTTAGTAATAATTTGTACTAAATTGGAATAAATTCGTTATCCTTGTGATCAAATAGAACAATATCTAATGAATTTTAGGAATTCCTTTTGATCGACGACTCAACTCCTTGAATGTATCTCTCACTAAAAGTAGTAGGAAAAATCTATTCAGACATACATCAGAGAATATTTTTAATAGTGATTTCATCAGGAGAAATTTGGATGGGGGTGAGATGTTAGACACAAGAGGCTCTTTTGTCGGATTACACATCTTCGTTGGAGCTTCATCGACTAAAATCACTCTGAAATATATGATTTGATATACGTATATCAATTTTTATACGCACGAACATAGAGAGTATCAGGAAGAGGCCTCCCTACTCTCCATCCTCATGGATATGAAAATGGATATTTATTCCTCGTAGAGGATTTCTCAAAGTGATTTTAGTGGTAGAATGTTTCAAGGGGATTAGTAGTCAGGAAAAAGATTTTCCGCCAATACATTGGAAAATATGATGTTGGTAATTAAAAATAATTAGCACAGATAATAGTAATTAATAATAATTAGTGGAAATTATAATAAATTTTAATAAATTATTATGGATTTGTATAAAATCTTAAAAATAGATGAAATAACTATAAAATTGTATAAATTATAATAAATTACTAGAAATTTATTTATAATAGTATTAATTTTTTTGGATATTGATTATCATATATATATAAATAAAACATAACCAATTATTTCATATTTTTTTATGAAAAATATGGAATATGGAAGTCATCAACAATCATTATTAGATGATCAAGCTTGGATAAATCAGTACAGGAATCCAGATAGTTCTGGTTTAATTCTTTTATATATTGAGGGTGTTTAATCTTCATTACCATTTGAATCATCAAAAATAGATTTTGATTTAGAAGGAAAAATTAATTATCCCTATAAAAAATGTTATCCAATGAAAAATGAAAAATTTAACAAAGTTGTATGTCATTTATTGCATTTTGGATTCCAAAAAGATTATGTTTTTTGGTATCAAAATGGTGAACGTAGTTCTGAAGAAGATACTAATAAGTAGGTTCTAGATCTAGCATGGTTTCAAAATCTAGTACATGATGTGGGATGTCCCTCTTTTCAACAAAATGAAACATATGATCATATTGATATTACTTTTGAGTTCAAACCATCACATTTATATGAGTTTTTGAGGCCCGTTTAGGATGCCTCATATCATGGGTTCATGATAAGAATGTTTGATGTCATAGCCACATTTATGTCTATTAAATAAGTTAATCGAATGTAAAATATTTGTTTTGATCAAATGCACACTTTTATAAAAACCCTACTACCTAAATGAAATGTGTTGACTAATAATTTTTATATGAGAAATAGGTTGGTTCGTAATCTAGGTATTGGTTATCAAAAGATTTATTCATTTTTAAATGAATTCAACTTATTTTATGGTGAAAATGAGTCATTGGATAGTTATCCTACATGTGGACAATCAATGTATAAAGATTTTCAATCGGGGATTTTTTTGGGATTTATTCATGTATATTAATTGAGATATTTATCACTGACGTGTAGATTGAAGCGTTTATTTAGGTCTCATAACAAAATAGCATTGATATCCTGAAAAAATACCAATATTTCAACAAGTAAAAGGTTATATCATCCCTATGATCGTGATTCATTGAAAATTATTGACCAAGTCCATCGATCTTTTTAAGAAGCTTGAAACATGCAATTAGAAAAAAAATTTATGGTCTCTGTCCATTTGGTTCTTACAGTAGTCAGTATTCATGTTGGCATGAATATATAACATTGTACAATTTACCTCCACAAATGTTGATGAAAGATCCATATATATTTATGACATTATTATTTAGAAGATATCCAAAAAATAATATTGTTTTTAATTATAAACTATTGATCGACGAGTAAAATTCATCGTAGAGTAATGGAGTTAGTACATATGATGATCATACAAAACACAACTTTCTACTGAAAACATCATTTATATGGACAATTAATGACTTACCGGCATATGTCATGTTATCTGGATGGAGTAAACATGGTCTAAAATCATTCCCATACATTATGAGACACCGAATAGTGTTTTTGCTCTGTTATGCAAAAAACCTTGTTTTTCGACTGTCATCACAGTGTCCTTCCAACCAATCATCCTTTTAAAGGAAAAATATCATTTTAGAAAAAATAAAATTGTAAAATATTAGCCTCCAAAAATGATATTAGGTAAAATTTTAAAATAAAATATCACCTCATTACATCCCATCATATTTTAACCAATAATAAACCAACATAAAATTAATACATTTGAAAAATATCACACTTGGATAAAATGGAGAATTTTTTGGGATTCTCCATATTGGTCTGAGTTGTTAGTTTGTCACATGTTGGATGTGATTAATATCGAGAAGAAATATCTTGATAATTAATTTCATACAATTTTGGATACACCATGTAATACCAATGATAATGTAAAGGCACAATTTATCTAGTCCAAATTTTCAAGCAACCAAAACATGAACTATTTAAATATGCCAGATCACAAAATTTAAGGACGCTAAAAGAAACTTATACAATTTTTAAATAGTGTTGATTATTATTTTTTTCATTAAAATATATATTTTAGACTTCAATATGGTTATACATCTAATTTTGACAGATGATTCAGAAATGGTCATATTAGTGGATTGAAAAGTTGTGAATATGATGTATTAATGGAAAGACTTCTATAGATTGGATTAATTTTTTTTGAATCCTATTATTTGGGATGAACTAACAAAAATGAAATATTTTTTTCAATAAATGTGGGTGTCAACAACATACTATGTTACGGTTCGAAAACTACAAATGATGACATTTTAATTTTTTGTAAACTGGAAAAAATCCTCCAAATGACATTTTTGACTTAATGAAACATTTGTTATTATATTTTCCAAAATAAAAAAATATGGATGTCTAGTAAAATTTCTATGGATGTCCCAATTAAATTGATGCATTTATAAATTGAAGAAAAAATTATATTAAAAGAATCACATAAAGGCTCAATTAGAGAAGCTTATTTACAAGAGGAAATTTCTTTTTTTTTCTCTCATTAAATTGAATTTGGATATCTATCAAAACAAAGATGCATGGGATGTAATGAGAGAAATGATAATGATGTCATGAGAAATAAATTATCATTTTTTAATAATATCAAACTTGGATTCGGTGGAGTTCCTAAATGGTGGCATTCAAATGTTGAACATCACAGAGCTCACACATATATTCTACTCAACTGTGAAGACCTGAATCCATTAGTAATGTAACTGCTCTTATCAAATGTTCTATAATGTTTGTAACAGTACATTAACCTAGGTTATATGATAATCATATTAATAAATATTTTCCACAAATTACTATATCTACTCTTGAATAAGGTCATCAAAAAAAATTTTCTACTAGTTTTAAAAACTGGTGGCATAAATAAATTTTATTTTCACCTAAAATATATATTTAATATATGTTATAGGGATAATTGTTTGTACAAATTTTCACAAATCTCAACAAGATGATAAAATTGATAATTGATTGTGGGTGTTGAGTAACCCACCATACAAAATTGTTAAATATTTTAATGTATATGATGTGAATGGTTTTCGATTTCATACACGTGTATATAAGGAATCAATAATCCATGAATAGTGGTGTTTTCCTGAGAGGATATTATCATAGAGAATCTAAATTTGAATTGTATGGTCTTATAGAAGTAATAATTTAAGTATGTTATCTCGGTAAACATTACAAAATGATTTTTAAATATTAGTGGTTGGATATAAAGATAATCTTGTGTATTCATTCGATTAATGGAATCATTGATATTAAATATAAAAATCTTGTAGTAAATGATCCATTATTATTAGCTCATAAGGAACTTTAAATTTATTATTCAAATTACTATGAAACTTCAAGGGAGTTCGTTGATTGTTGGAGGATAATAAAAATTAAATCTTGAAAGATTCAGTTTACTAAAAGTGAATGTTGTTCGGCTGATGTGAATGTAATTGAAATATTTCAAGAGACTTATCTAAATCCATATTTTTTAATGAAGAGACATAAATATCATTGATGCAACCCCAAAGTTAATGGACTATTGTGAAGATTATATTGATGATGTCACAACTGAATTTGAAATGATAATAGATGATGATACTAAAATTAATATAGAAATTGATGACGCCGAGGTGGAAAATGAAGACATTGGAATCAATAACTATGAATATGAGGATTAAGATGGACATGGACACATTTAAATGCTAGATATAATCATAAATAATATATACATATATATATATTAGTATTTTCTTCAAATTTTTTCTAACAAAAATAATTATGTGTTTCAGCTCATCGAGGATCTATATTGTCTATTTCAAGAGAATGATTCACCTCTAGACACGCAGGATGTTGGAACATCTAACCCTCATAATTTGGGTGGTTACGGGAGCACTTAGAGAGGGTGTGGACTTTCTCGATTAATGATTTCTGACCCTATCCACAATCGATTTCCATGTCCTGGGATCGATACAAACATGAATAGGTTTGATTACCTCTATATTTTAGTTAGTTTTCATTAATTTATTTAAACTCTAATTTTTTGATTAATAGTTCTTTTTTTCATAGCTTTAAACATATTGTTTTTGGTTAGAGGAGTGTTATATTGTGAAATTATTTTTCTGAAGCATAGGTTTTATGTGATCATATTCCCATCAAAAATCATCTTTTCTTGTTTGAGAATTGGCTGATATGTAGAAAAAATAATATTTATTTTGAAATTAATTTTAAAAATAAGATTATATTAAAAATAATTTATAGTGTTTATGGTATACCATTGATATGAGCAGGCATGGGGATATCTATAAGGCATGATAGAGAGTGATGCATCTGCATTCTAGTTAGTTTTTTCACAATTTGAAATGGAAAGCAATGGAGAAGGTTGGAGTGACAGAGTCTGATGAGACATGTCACATCAACAAACATAATTATATTTTATCATAGGTTTTGGATGGATTATTTACACACCAGTTCAGTATGTGGTTTCAAGTTATATAATTACTATGTTAGAAAAATTAGGGGAGAATGGGGGTGACACATTGAGCCGGTAGTCATAAATTCAGTATGCATACAGAGCATATAGTTAGATTTGTTTTAAATAATGAATATAATTTTAAATGTGAACAATTTATTTTATATTCATAAAGGCATTCGCACATCCCGACATTACAATATTCAACATTTATAAGAGGATGTTTTGTGATCAAACAACTAAATAGATTAGAGGTGCTCGCCAACATCAGATTGTGGTCAGTATAATTTAATTTAGAGTTTATAATATAAATACAAAAAAATAACTATTTTAATTTTAAATTGCAATTGTAGGAGTTGTAAGAGGCCTCGATGTCATATTCTCATAGAGAGAGAGTCGAACCATTACCCACCAATTTAATGAGGTAGTATGGTTTTAGGTGACCCAATATGCCTTCGAGAAAGGCTGAGTAGTGGGTATCAACTCTAGTTTGACACCTGAGAGTTTTTTTGACACCACTGTGATGTTAGCCTCTATCTTGAGAGGAGATCGTGGAGAATCATCATCTTTTGATGCATAGTATCATGATATTAATTGAGCATAGAGTGATATTATAGAGACTATCCATACAGAGCATGAGGAGATGCATTTGTGGAAGTAATAGCAAGGAGACAAATTCCTATGACAGTAGTAGCAGTAGTAGGAGATGCAGTATAAGATCCATCGATAATTGTATCCACAGAATCAAGAGCATATGGATTGCATGCGACTTCTGAAAAGTAGTTTAGGGATAGAGTTCCTTCCACCATCTTATCCCACTCCTCCAGATGACCCTCCCCCTCATAGATATATTTGTAATTTATAATGAAATGTTTGAATTCAATTTTGTTACTAACATTAACTATTTAATGTTTTAAATGGTTCATTTTTAATATTGTTGTAAATATTAGAGTTTTTATTATATTTTAATTTTTTTAATTATCCTTTTTATTTAATTACATAATATATTTTTATATTTTTGCATATAATAAGGTTTTTATTATATTACAAATAATAATATTATTATTTCATTAATATTTTTAGTACCCTTATTATATTATTTATTTATTTTATAATATATTTTATTTTATTAATAATAATATTATTATTTCATTTATATTAATTTTATTGTATTATTATTATTACCATTAATTTTGATGGGCCTATTTGAAATACTAAATGTGATGGTCCGTCGAAAGAGGTTTTTTTTAAATTGGGAAATCTATTTGCGATCAGTGGTTGGACTATCGTAATAAGGTTTTTAAAAAACTCTATGAAACTATTTGATATTCCCTTTTCTATAAAAGGCCATTTGCGACGGAACCCCTCTGAAAATTTACCATTGCAAATAGCCTTTTTCTAGTAGTGTTATGAGGGAAAAATGTCATTCAAAATTAGATTCTATCATAGACAAAATGAATGTAAAATAAATTGGGGAATTAAAATACCTTGATTAATAATTTTTAGTATCTTTCACAAACATACCACAACTAGAGGATATAGATAAGGAAGATTATGATATTTAGGTAATAGTTTACCTCTAAATGTAGTTGGAAGATACTCTTGAAGAGATTGATGCATTCCTATAAAATGTGAATAAATCCATTTGTGAGGTATGCAACACCACGCTATATATAAAATATCACAAAGATAAAAATAATAATTTTATTGAGGATATAAAATAAATTTTTCACTACCAAGAATGTATAATATTTTAGTTCTATAAATAATTTGATAAGGATATCAAAATGCATTTTAAATGGTTTTATGTTGTTGAGTTACTTCCATCATGTATGATTAATGGATATGTGTAGGACTCTACATAGAATAATGTTTTGGAAAATCCTAATGAGAATCCCCACGAGTAATGATTTGGTTTTATTTATTCAAGATAAATATCATTGTTTATGAGTGTTTTAAACAACATTTAATAAATTTTGGAAGCCCTCATGATTTATTAATAAAGTCACAAAGTGTTTTTGATTGGTTTTTAGAAGGGATTGATTGATTTTTAGTTACCCTACTTTCCAATGTAAAGGAAAATCTATCATTTCAATCCATGTGTAAATTTGATATTTTATGTGTAAAGTATTATTATAGTATAGTAGAAGTAAATAAAAGTATTGAACTATAATATTAGTGAAAATTTATAATCTGTTTCATGTAATGGTATTAGAGAATTGAAATGATTTGTCGTGGGAATTAGAAAATTCAATAATCTATAAAATGATTACATATGAATTATAATTGTTATATAAAGTTAAATCCAAGAATTATAGAGTAATAAAAAGATTTATAACTACCTTATATGGTTATATTGGGACGTTTTAGTGGTTGAGTAAAGGTGATATGTTCTATAAGTAACCTATTTAAACGTTAGGATTGATTTTAAATGTCTTTGTAAAGGTTACATAACCTAGGAAATTATAGTGAGTTATTTGTGAAGGATAAAATGGTGTAAATATTGATTCTGAGTAATTGACATGACACATTGAAATTCAATATGGTTGATATAGGGACCATTTATTACATATAAATAATTGTATCTTAGGTACAGTTGGGTCAATGATAGTAATAGTTTCATAATGTATTTACTCCAAATGTGAGTCTAACCCCATTACATCATATGGCTATTAAAGAATAATAGAACTGACATGTTCATGTGGTTGAATACACATATTTTCTCTGAATGATGTACATGTGGTAGCTTGGTTTTGTTGATCCAATGAGTCCTTCATGTTTCTAGTCATGTAGTTATCATAATTTGGATGAATATAATTGAAGAAAATAATTTTTTATAGAATTCAAATACATTGAACCAATTAATTGGAATGATGGAATTTTTTTAAATATACATTGTATTAATTAAAATTATCTTGGATTCAAGAAAAATGTAAATGATGATCATAAAAGGAGGTTACACATTAAATACACATTAATACAAATATTCATGGATACATGGATTGATATTTAATGAAAGTGTTTAAAATATATACTTGTTAAGGATATAATGATACCCCGATAATTCATATACCAATTATGAATTTTTCTAGCTCTTCAAAAAAATGAAAATAAATGGAATTCATAGAATTTGTGGATGGTAGGATTTTGAGATTTTATTTTTTCATTATAGATAAAAAATTAATAAATATCATATTGATATAAAATTAAAGTTAGGGCTTGAATTTAGAAAAAAATAATAAGAATAATCACAAAAATGTCTAAAGATTATAATGTTTACATAATTCCAATATGGAATATATTTTTCATGATACTACATGTGAATATATTTTTGAATGAAAGCAATGAATATGTGTGGGGAATATTTAGAACATCTATACCCTTACAATGCGAGGGAAATCATGATACTGAATCACTAGTTACATTCTTTTATTAAAGAAGAAGGTGGCCGAAAAAATGTACTATTATTGATGATTTGGAAGAAGTGAGAATTTTTAAGCCCTATATTGTTACCATTGATATTAAAATATCATTAGGAGAACCTATTAGAAAATAAAAAGGGTTATTTACATGTAATAAGATATATACAATTCAAGATAAATAAGGATAATTATATGCTAAAATTGAATATAGAATCAATTACCTATTTTAGGAGGAGTTAGGAGTTCCCTTGAAGTAAATTTATGAGGTAGTATAAGGGTCCCAGTGAATGGTGAAAAGTTGAATATTTTCAAGAGGTAGATATATATGGATTTATTATCTAATTATAAACTAATTAGGAGGTGTCTAACGTAGAAATTTAATGAAAATATATTCCAAGATGTTATCTATTTTTTAATATGAGATCCATTATATAGATTTTATTGTTATATGTTTTACAAAATACTTAAGTGATTCATAGTGGAGAATATAGGATTCTAAAAAATACCCAAATTTGGAATGGTGTGATATTTCATGTATGGACCTTGTAATAACTTGTGTCTATAACAAGTCACATTTTTCATATTGGAGGAAGAATGCAAAAAGGCTATATTATTGTGATTAATATTTTCATAGAGGTTGATTAAAAAAAGAAATCATAAAAACAAAAGGGACAAGTGATCCACCCATCCCCTTATTAATGACCTTTCCAGATCATGAAAAAACTAATGGTATCTATGTATGTTCTTCTCTCAATGAAAAATTATTTACTAGAGAATAATGATGGATAATTTCATTAATATATAGGAATTCCTTTCTTCAACAGAAATACTTTTAAGGATAGAAAAACTGAATGACAATATATATAATTGTAGAAGTCCTTATTTTATGTTATGTGTTTATTATGTGATTAAATACATTAGGATGAGATACACTAATGAAATATAAAAATAAAAAAAATATAAAATTAAATCGGAATTTAATGAATTAGATCATGTCATCTATTCTAATTAATTCATTAAAAAGTTCAAGGAAACAATGTGAAGAACAATTATGTTAAAATTTATATTTTATTGGCAATATTTGAAGATATTAACGAGAAATATGACATGGATGATGATTATTACTTAAATCGAGTCAATGATAAAATGAGTACCATCAAATAATTTAGTGAATCTTTGGAAGATTCAACTATTGTGAAAAAATGAGTAAAAATTTCCGAAACTGATTTGATCAAAATATATTTTATATTGATTAGATTAGAAATAAATATGTTGATGAAATTCACAATATTATTTTTAATTAAGAAATGAGAAAATAATAGATGACCATAAAGTGACATGTAAAGACCCGGAAATTTCAAGGAAATTTTTTCCTTAATTTCTTTGGAATTTTACAAGTCTGTGGCTTCAGACAACACATGATTCCGAGGGCCGGTGTTCCCGGAATCAATTTTCAATGTTTATCTAGGGTACGTACAGTTAATGAATGAGCGGGTTTTCTATCATTTGAACCAATGCACGGAATTCAAAACCGAGAGCACCGATGAACTCGCACCGCCGATAATTTCCTAAGGGTACCTTTACCGCAGTTGCATTTGAAGCAGGTTGAGAATTATTAATATGGAGCATAGCTAAGAAGATAAATAAATTTGTTAAAACAAATTTATTTCTAAGGAAGTTTAATCCTCTCATATGTGGATATATGAGTGGTGGGGCCCATACGATCCCCATCCTCTCATCTTCCCATGACTCTCTCCACCCCCCACTTAGAACCTCTTAAATTTAATGTGACAACTCCCCTTATTATGACAACCCTTCACCTCCCTAATTAATATTCCATCAATGGTTTGAAATCTAAAAGGCCATGATAGTTTTATATATTGGGGAACCTTCAATATATTATGGTTTGGAAAATATTTTGGAGAACCTTGTGGGAAACCTCTGTAGAAATTTAGATGAGCTCCCTCCTTCCAATGAAGAATGTTCTTGAAGAAGAACAACACCTCTTCGACGAAGAATGCCTCCGACGAAGAACACGAAGTACCCAACAACATGCCTTCTCCTCTCAATCCTCCACATCAAGGGAGGAGACACCACCCTGGGGAGCGTATCCATCGATGACGAAACTTCCTCTGACGTCAAGGGAATCAGCACTGATCTTCCGCAACATCTGATCATCATGACGCAAGCCTCTTTCTACAGCTCGATGACATGCGATGTCTTTCTGATGTTGGGGTTATCATTTCCTGTTCTAGAAATTATCATCACTCTTCATTGCATAAGGAATTGGATGCATTATATCGTCGTAACGGGAGGTGATCGGACCACACCAACAAGGACGATTCTCTTATCCTCTTATTTGTTAAATTTAAATGATGTTGGAGGTGGAGGCGCACGGTGCTGTTGCACCGTGCGGTGATCGGTAGGAAACCACAGCCATACAAAGCTGCAGAAAAGGCGGTGCGATGTCGTTGCACCATGCGGGGATGAAGGGGACTGCGACTAGAGCGGGCCGCAGCGGTGGTGGTGTGCGGCACCGTCGCGCTGCGCTGGAGCCATAAGACCCTCGGCCGGTGCAGGCCGCGACAGAGGGGCATGACTCCATCGCATCGCGCCTGAGCCTCAGGGGCCACGGCTAGAGCATGCCGCGACAGTGGGGAGCGGCGGTGGGGTGTGGCACCGTTGCCTCGCATCGGTGGAAGAAAGTCGCAGCGGGCTTGGAAGGGGGCCACCAGTGCCGGCCGCCGACACCATCAAGAGCTGGGACCCAAGGGGGGTCCTGCGTTCACCCAAGAGGCCGGACATTAAGGTTGGTTGTTTCTTTGAAACTGGGTGGTGTAACACCATCCCAATCTGTGGCTAGATCGGGACCCTTTGGGTGCCACCACTCCGCCTGGTCGGCTAGCCACGCGGCCAACCGCGTGGGCCGGTCGGGTCGTGCCGCCAGTGCCGGGACTGGCCGCCAGAGCCATGCCGGGCTACCAGAGCTGTGTTGGGCCGCACCTGCCATGCCGACCTCTCCCAACTGGGCTGGACCCGGAGCCGGGTCGGGTTGACCCGGTTCAGGGCAACCTAGGGGGTGTTAGGCCGGGTCGGACTGGGCCCAAACCCCCTATTATCTGACCCTCTTCAGTTAAACGCTCATATCATGGGCTACGGACCTCCGATCGATGCACCATCTATTGCGTAGGATTACTTGGATCGAGACAGTCGTTTCAATATATTACACTAAAGGTTTCAGTGAACTTTGGGTATGTCCAATCTGGTTCGAACACGAAATCAATCGGGCCCTCGGAGCGGAAACGCTTATAACCTGAGCTCCGGACGTCCAAATGACGTGTCGTAGACATTGTTGTATTACTCTTGATGAGAAAAATATTTTTTCATACTTCACCTGAGGATTGGACTCAGTTGGAGTAAGGCTGGATTGGATTATACACGAAATCCAACTAGGCCCCTGGAATTGAGAGGCAGATAACATTTAGACCGGATGTCCGTTTTACGAACCATCAGCGGCTTTGGTAATCACATTGAGAAAAGGTCCCTATTAGTATAACCTATAAGAGTTCGGGGTACAATTGAGATATGGTCGTGTTGGTTCATACACAAAACCAACTGGGCGCCCAGGACGAAAAGGCTAATACCTGAAAGACCGGCCGTCCGATTGACGCATCGTCTATTGCATTGAGACCCCTGTGACGACGCAATCCTTTGTGATACTTCTTTGCGGGAATTTATGATACTTGTAGTATAAACTAGTATCTTGTGGAGTAGATCCTCCTAGATATGACCGTACGAAGTGCGGAGACCTAGTAGCAATGGACCTGACGACTGCTTGACCGATTCGACTTAGAGTGAGTCGACTAACCCAGTTGGCGGAGCGCCCGGTGGTTGGCAGCAGACCCACAGTGGACAGAGTTCCTTGTAGTTGGCAGCAGACCCATTATACTCGACGGGAGGAGTACCACTATAGGATATTAGGGGAACCACTACTGTGTTTAGGGAGCAGACCCCTGGCTGGGAGCACTACTGTGTTTTGGTGCGGACCCGCGGTAGTTGGCAAGAGGAGTACCTCACCAGTCTAAGGTTAGTGAGTAGCACTCGGAGTCGTGACATGCCTACTGTGCTCGAAAGAGGAGGAGTTGTACAACAGTTGTGGTTTCAACGTCATGAATAAAATCCCAGTTTGAGCTAAATCAATGAACTTTGTGTTTACATCATGATTTAGATGGGTCCCTTGATAACTTAGGTATATGTATAGGGACATACCTAAGTAGTGGTTATCCTTTTATTTCTTAACCTTTGTGTTTTCTCATTATTGAGATGGGTTACATGATAACATACGTATAAGTATGGGCTTATACCTAAGTAAGGGTTATCTATTTAGATACTTCTTTGTGTTTACCCTTGTTTGATTTAGAGAGACCTTGAGGGTCTCGGGGCCCCTACCGAGTATCGTTATACTCACCCTTGCACGGGGTATGCTCACACCTCTTTGTGTTGGATGCAGACGACGGAAAGCACTAACAGAGACTGAGTGTAAGAGGACTTGACGACACCTATATGTGGACCTCAAGATGAGTCTGTAACTGGAGGTGGACCTCATGACGAGTCAGTACTCGAAGGAGATTGACGGATGAGGGCGTTGAGGAGGCTTTATATACATACACTTTAGGTAGGATCTATGGTGGATGATCTAGGAGATGCGCTATCTGCACCTACCCTTCAGGTAGGATCCGTGGTGGATGATCCAGGAGTTGTATGTCATCTTCTAGCTATTTTGTCTTTTACCTTATACTTTAAAGTTGGGATTGTATTTATGGACCCTTTACTTTCAGCACTAATTTTGTTTTCAGTTTTACTTTGTGTTTGCTTCCACTTGTACTCTGGTTAGATTTGTTTACATTTTATAATGGCAATGACTTCCTAGTTTTAGGGATTTACGCCTTTGGTGCTAGTCTCCAGCCCATGGTCTATAAAAGGCGGGCTTCAGGTAGTCATGGCATGGGCCCCGATGACGGGTCGTGAAAATTGGTATCAAAGGAGTTGGTTCTACCGTAGAACCCATGACTCTGATAATTATTTTCTGTAAAGCAATATTGTTAAGAGTACTGAGTATGGTCTTCAGTTCATGGAGTCCAGTATTGGTACGGCAGCCGACATATCCTTACACCAGGACCCTGACTACTGACTTCTGACATTGTGCATGAAAACACTGATTGTGTGTGTGTTTCCAATAGTTTTAAAGTCAGCTCAAACTAGGTCATCTCACTAGGTATAAATCATTGACCGTGTCACATCTGTTCAGGATGTCTCCACATAGACAGTTAGTTAGTGTTCTGAGATAGTACATGATGACGGCCCACCGAGCAATGAGGATCTGGTGGAGGGCCCTTTTTACTATATTGGAATCCTCGGGTGGTGTACCAACAACACCACCACCTGTTGGGTAGCAGATGCGACTGGCCATACTAGCTGACAGTCTCCGCCGACAGAACGCGTTGCACAAGTTCCAATAGTGGAGGCCTTTGAGGTTACGAGGCGAGGAAGATTCCCAGACAATAGAGGACTGGATGGAGGCGATTGTTAGAGTTTTCCACCTAGATGAGACACTAGTAGAGTGGATTGTGGACTTGGATACTAGTGTTTTCCATCGAGTGACCCTGAGGACGGTACACATAGTGATGAGGTTTCAGTACGTGGACCGATGCCTGAGATAGTGCCTTCAAGTAGTGTGTCAGCTATACATCACTACCTGTTGGACAGTAGTTAGAACCGGCAGTACCGGTAGGTGACACATGTAGCATTACTACCTAACAGATGTTCCAACATCTGATACCCTCATGTTCCAAGGAGAACCCGACTCTTGGCGGCTGATGACTGGCTTGAGGAAGTGGCTGAGAGTTTTCCTAGAGCTTACACAGCTATGGCAGAACGACATGTCAGTAGCTGAGTATTCATTGAGGCACACCGATCATTCCAAGTACTTGATGAATACGATTCGATCGGTTCTATAGAGCTTGGACCACTGAGCGTGGTGTGTTTAAGGATATACGAGCTAGCAACTTATCCTCTATGCATTCCTACCTATTTTAGGAAGCTAGGGAAAACCTTTGTGGTTGAATGTTCATTGGATGAACAAATACAACCAGAGAATGTTACCAGTGGAAGAGCATGGAACTGGCGCCAGTCTCATAGACTTGGGCATGTAAAATGTTTCATGGAGAGAAAGTGTTATGGATAGAAAAATATGCAGAGAAGCAGACGTGGAAGCAGAGATTTGAGTGCACCATGAGGTGGTGTACATTTTAACATGTTACAACAACCATCTTTTGTAGTCTCTGCCAGGATCAGGGAGCTGGAGGATAGGGGAAGAGAATAACTGCATGCGGTCAAGAAGTGTGACCCAAGGGCTCTAAGAATGATTTGAGGTATGGTCTGTGTCAACTACTAGATGTCGTATCAATAGACATATATACCAATCATTCCTACCTTCCACAAATCTTTTCCTAGACCTATAGTTTCCGGTTAAGCCATTGACTTGACCCTCACATCTGGAGATACCTTTTGGTGGAGACTCGAGAATCACACTTATGCCGGTGGTGTGATATGTCCCTGGAGGAGAGAGTTTCGGTTGGAACATCTTGGTGGCATTATCAAGGCCATATGACGTTAGTTTGGGTATGGACAGGGCAACCACAGTTCATATATGGATTGAATGTATTAGGAAAAAAGGTTGTGGTTTTTCTACAACATTGGGTTGGGGTTTTACTTGGTCGGCGAAAAGGAAAACCTAGGCAGCATAGGACAGAATCATGCCTAAAAGGGTGCATTCGATCACTCAGTAGATGGCCAAACATACCTTTGTTCCAGAATTCTCAGGAGTTGCGGCACCACATCCAGCACAGCTTCAGGAGATGGGGTAGAGGATGACCTATGGACAAAACCAAAGGGCGTTGGTTACATAGTTCCCTGAGACACATTAGGGACCAGACTTGGGGTGTCCTAATGTAGGAGTGGGAAGTGATCGCCTATGAATCACAACAGATGAGACTTCACAGAACAGACAGGAGATCACTGGAGTTTGAGGATGGAGACCACATCTTCTTACGGGTCTCACCTCGACAAGGTCTAAAGGGATTTGGCCGAGGTGGAAAGTTATCTCTGAGGTTCATCAGACTCTTTTAGGTCCTTAGTGGGGTAGGCGAGGTGGTTTACCGCTTGACAATTCTACCACAGTTGCACCAGGTGCACGAAATCTTCCTCTTATCTCAGCTGAGTAGATTTATGCATGACCAATCCGTCATCATCAACCATAGAGAGCTAGAAATAGATGATGGGGAGACATCCTAAGGGTTCCAGTAGAGTTTGAGGAATGATAGGATCGTGTCCTTCGGGGATGGTAGATTCATCATGTGAGCTTTCCCTAGCAACACGAGAACCTCAAGGAAAGCACATGGGAGCGATAGGCTCAGTTGTGTCCTCGGTACCTCCTTTACCTTCCATAGTTTTTGTTATATGTTTACAGGGACGTAAAGCCCTGAGGTGGGAGTAAATTAAAGACCCCAAAATATCATGGAATTTTTTTTCATAATTTGTTTTGGAATTTTACGAGTTTTTGTCTTCAGACGACACTTGATACTGAGGCCCGGTGTGCCCAGATTCAATTTCCGAAGTTTATCTCGGGTACGTTCATTGAACGAACAAGCGGGTTTTTCTATCTTTTGAACTGGTGCATGGAATTGAAAACTGAGGGCACCGATGAACTCACATCGCCATTAATTTCTTAAGGGGCCCTTTACCACAGTTGCATTTGAAGCGAGTTGAGAATTATTAATTTGTAGTTTAGTTAAGAAGTTAAATAAATTTGTTAAAACAAATTTTTTAAGGAATTTTAATCCTCCCATGTGTGGATATATGAGAGGTGGGGCCCACAATAACCCTATCCTCTCATCTTCCCTTAAATCTCTCTAACCCCCACTTATCACCTCTTGAATTAAATGTGAAAACACCCCTAATTATGAGAACCCTTTACCTCCCTAATTAATATTCCATCATGGGTTTGAAAGCTAAAAGGGAATGATAGTTTTATATATTGGGGAGCCTTCACTCAATTATTGGTTGGAAAATATTTTGGAGAACATTGTGGGAAACCTCTAGAGAAATTTAGAAGAGCTCCCTCCTTCCAACGAAGAATGTTCTAGAAGAAGAACAACACCTATTAGATAAAGAATGCCTGCGATGAAGAATGCCAAGTCACCGATGACGTGCCTTCTCATCTTAATCCTCCACATCAAGGGAGGAGACACCACCGTGGGGAATATCACTATCGATGACGACACTTCCTCTGATTTCAACGGAGTCGGAACCGATCTTCCACGACGTCCGATCATCGCGACACTTGCCTCTTTCCGACGCTCGATGACATGCGACCTCTTTGCGATGTAGGGGTTATCATTTCTTAATCTAGACTTTATCATCATTCTTCATTTCTTAATCAATTGTACACATGATATCGTCAAAATGGGAGGAGATCGGACTGCACGAACACGATCACTTCTCCTATCCTATTCTTTCGTAAATTTCAATGATGTTGGAGGTGGAGGCGCATGGTTCCGTTGCACAATGCGAGGAACGGTAGGGAACCAAAACCATGCAAGGCTGTGGCAAAGGCGTCCCGGTGCCATTTCACCACGCGGGGAAAAAGGGGACCGTGACCGGAGCGGGCCACGGTGGTGGTGGTGCGGGGCACCATCACGCCGCGCTGGAGAGGCCACGGATGGCCGCAGAATAGAGTCGGAATGCGGCGCAGGGGTGCAGTACCATCGTTCCGTGCCGGAGCTATAGGTGTCGCGGCCAGAGTGGGCCATGTTGAAGGGGTGCAGTGCCGTCGCATGACACTAGTGGAAGAATTTTGTGGCCTAAGGACGTGGCATGCATGGAAAGACTGCAGGTCGTGCTGGCCGCCGACACCATCAATAGGTGGGACCCAAGGGGGGTCCCGCTGTCACCCAAGGGGTCACCCATTGAGACAGACTGTTTCTCTGAAACAGGGGGGGTGTAACACCCCCCCCCCCCCAATCGACGGCTAGGGCGGGCCCCTTTGGGAACTTCCACTCCAGATGGTCGGCCAACCACACAGCCAAACGCGGGGCCCGGCTGGGCCGGCCCGCCAGCGCCAGTTTGGGATGCGCCAGCCGAGTCAGGCCACCCCTAGCTGGGCTGGACACGGACCCTGGTTGGGTCGATTCGGTTTGGGCCAACACAGGGGGTATTGGGCCGGGTCGGACCGAGCCCAAACCCCCTATTTTCAGACCCTCTTATGTTAAATACTCATATCTTGGGCTATGGACATTCGATTGATGCACTCTAAGTTGAGTAGGATTCCTTGATTCGAGTCGGTCGTGCCGGAATATTACACTCAATGTTTCAGTGAACTTTTCCTTTGGCTTGGTTTGTTCGAACACATAACCAACCAGTCTCTCAGAGCAGAAACGTTTATAACCTGAGCTCCGGACGTCCGAATGATGTGTCGTTGACTTTGTTGGATTCCTCTTGATGAGATGGATCTTTTGGCACACTTAACCTGAGGTTTTAACACATTTGGATTAAGGCCGGGTTGGATTGTACCTGATATCCAACTGAGGCCCATGAACGCAAAAGCTGAAAACATTCAGACTAGACATCCGTTTGAAGAACCATCAGCGGCGTTGGTAATCACATTGAGAAATGATCCATATGAGTATACTCTATGAGAGTTCAGGGTACAGTTGAGATACGGTCATGTTGCTTCGTACACGAAGCCAACATGGCCCCCAGGACGAAAAGGCTAATAACTCATAGACCGGGCATCTGATTGATGCGTTGTCTATTGCGATGAGAACCTTGTAACGAGGTGGTCCTTTGTGATACTTTATTATGGAGCTTTGTGATACTTGTAGTATAAAAAAGTAGATCGTGGAGAGGATCCTTCTGGAGATGAGCATTTGGAGTGCGGAGACCTAGTAGCTGTGAACCTGTCGATTGCTTGACCGATTCCACTTGGAGTGAGTCAACTAGCCCATGGCACGGAGCACCCGGTATTTGGTGGCTGTCTCACGGCGGACGGAGCAACTGGTAGTTGGCAGCAGACCCACGGTACTCGACAGGAGGAGTACCTCTGTAGGCTATTAGGGGAACTGCTACTGTGTTTGGGCGGCAGACCCCTGGAGGGGAGCACTACTGTGTTTGGGTGTAGTCCCATGGTACTTGACAGGAGGAGTACCTCAGCAGTCAATGGTTAGTGAGTTGCACCTCGGAGTCGTGACAGGACTACTGTGCTCGACAGAGGAGGAGTTCCCCATCGGCCATGGTTTCGACGTCATGAATAAAATCCTGGATTGAGCTGATTCAATGACCTTTGTGTTTACCTAATGATTGAGATGGGTCACTTGATAACTTAGTTATATGTATGGGCATATAACTATGTAGTGGATATCCGTTGACTTCTTAACCTTTGTATTTCCTCATGATTGATATGGGTTACATGATCACTTAGGTATAAGTAGGGGCTTATACCTAAGTAAGTGATATCTGTTGAGATATTTATTTATGGTTACCCTTGTTGGATTTAGGGAGACCATGACCGTCTCGGGGTCTCTACTGAGTATTGTTATACTCACCCCTGCATGGGCTATGCCCGCAACTAATTGTGTTGGATGCAGACAACTAATAGTGCTGACGAAGACATTGTTTACAAGGACTGGACGACACCGGGAGGTGGACCCCACGACGAGTCAGTACCCAAAGGTGGACCTCATGATGAGTCGGTACCTGGAGGAGGTTGACGGACAAGGGAGTTGAGGAGGATATCTGTACCTACCCTTCTGGTAGGATCTGTGGCAGACTATCTAGGATCTGCTCTATCTGCACCTACCTATCATGTAAGATCCGTGGTGGATGATCCATGAGCTACATGTCATCTTCCAGATATTTTGTCTTTTAACTTGTACTTCACTATTGGGATTGTATTTCTGGACCCATTACTTTCAGCACTACTTTTGTTTTCAGTTTTACTTAGTGTTTACATCTTCTTGTACTCTGGTTAGATGTGTTTTCATTTTATAAAGGCAATTACATCCTTGTTTTAGGGATTTCCACCTTTGGTGGTAGTCACAAGCCCCTAGCCTATGGAAGGCGGGCATGGGGTAGTCACCGCATAGGCCCCGAGGACGGGTCGTGACATGAGAGAAATATGAAATGGGATTTAAATCAATGAATGTTCTAATGATAATAGATAAACAAGTCTTAGAAAAAAAATATAAAGGTGTTAGATAATAAAAGGGAATCATTTCCCAGATCTCCATAAACATGAGAAGAAGAAGATTCATGTATAATGGTGGGATACATCTTAAGTTATTCAATTTTGGAGGTGTTATTAACCTTTCAATTAACTACAAAATGAACAAACATTGATGTAACTAAGAGTGTTATGGGAGATGAAGACCATTCTAAAATAAAGAATGTAAAATTATAAAATTATATGATGAAAATTTAATCATGAAAATTCATGAAGAATTATATGAAAAAAAGAGGGAGTACAAGTGCGTCATCTTCAAGTGAGTCAATTTCTATTCTTGTAAAAAATACATGGCCCTCATTTCTATGGTTAATTTTTTTTTCATATTAAGAAGTGTATAAGAGAACTGTGATGGATGTGTTGAGTACATATCGAGATCATAACTAGAGGAATGAACTAATAAAAATAACATGATTAAGAAAAGGAAAAGTAATATTTATAATGATAAAATTTGTGAAAATGGGAAAATAAATGATCTCATAGAAGTGATTAAATTTTCTAAGATGAATATTGTAGAGCCATACATGATACTAGATGATATTGGTGTGAATATAGTTACAATGAATAAAGAAATACATGAGGTTAAATATCCATTTCATATATATTAAATCACTTAAAATGATATAAAATAGTATTATGAGAGTGATGTGGGAAGTCATTTTGAATCACCAAAGGAAACAAAGAAAAATAGACAAAATATATAGTTAAAAATTTAGAAATTACCAAGTGATACTGAATCTATTTATTTCAGTTATATAGAATCAAAAACCCTATATTGAATTTTATTTACCTAAAAATTTAATAAAATGTTCATTTCTATATTTTTTATGGGTAAAATGAGTTGAGAAAACAAAAAAACCCATGCAATTCCATTACAAAAGGTATGAAGATGTCTGGAAAACATCATAATGGACTTGAAAATACCTGGAAATAGAAAACACCAAAGGATAATTTCAGTGTTATGGATATTTTGGGAATAATTCCTACGATTTCTTGTATAAAATTTAAATTCCAAAAATTTATTTTGTATCATGTGGCGGAAAACAATAGTATAAAAGGTGATGTTTTGTTAAAAGATTGAATTTAAATAGAATGAAAAAAATGTTGAATCATTAGAAACTAATGAATATATACCAAATATTTATATAGATTTTAAGAATGTGTTAGTGAGAGGTAAGTCCATTAGTCATGTTGTATAAGAATATCTTACATTAATTCAATAAAAAAATAATAGATGATGAAATTGATACTACAATCTAATGATGAATATTCATTTTTTATTTAGGAAAACTAAGATGTCTAGAAAAAAATGACTATTGAGAGGAATGTGATATCCCAATAGATAGATCTCTCAACCTTCCTGGTATCATTAAAAGATACTGGTATATATTCCTTATTATATTTTATTTTATAATTGCTGATATGCATGAAAATGAAAGAAATAAATTAGGGGAGCTAGATGAGTGATGTAATCTCTCTGTACAATAAGATTGATTTTTTTATAAATCATTATTTTTCCATAATGAATAATTTAATTTCATAACTCTAGTATTATAAAAAAATGAATAAAGGATATCAAAATAGAAAAACTGGATGAAATTTCGAAATATGGATTTCTCTATAAAGATAAATGTAGACGTAGTCCAATTTCAAATTTCATCCCTATTTCATAGAAATAATTTTACCATGTGGTAGTACTAATAGAAGTGTTTGGAAGGAAAATGGGGGATGTGATTACATCAAACATTAAATATATCATATATTTATTAATTTATTTTATTGTATGTATTTCTTGATAAATCAATTTGAATATCCCTTATATTGAGAATTTTTTGATATGCTATCACCTGATAAATTTATAATGGAATGTATTGATTTCGTAATGAGGTCTCTCTAGTTTTACACATTGGGTTGACCAATGTTTAATTAAATAAGATTGAATAAAGGATATTTTATTTGCTCCACATGATAATATCCTTCTATAATATATTAATAAGGATAAAATTTAAATTTTAATATTGAAAAGATGCTGTTACAGAAGACAAACTTCTCATAAAGAATAAGGAGAAAATAAATGAGGTACGTCCTAAACATTCCCATAGCATTTTATTTTCAATAAGGAGGATAAATAGATGGGGATATATATTTTATATAGAGATGTTTGATGGCTTTGATTAAAATTAAAAAGGGGTATATTCCTTATCCAATTAATGTCTTTCATTGGTCCTAAATAACGGAAATGATAATGTTGTAAATATTTTTTTGATAAATGGGTTGAGGATTTTTAGGTTCTTCTATCTTAAATGGAAAGGGAAGAATTACATGGTGACACTTGAGATAATCAAATGGAAGAATTAACGGAACATCTCCATAATTGCTGATGGATATGATAATATTGATGATAATGGAAAGTAATGGTTATTTTTGAATACATAATTCTATGAAATTTGAGTGGCCTCATGATTTATTAATAAAATCTTGAGTAATTATGATGGTTTTTTAGAAGTGTTTGGATTTTTTTTAGTTAAAATGGTTACATGTTTAATATTACATTGATTATTTAATTAATTATATAAAGGATAATTCATATGTATACATTATATTTAAGGGTAAATTTGGATTCCCACAACCTATTTTAAGGTATTTAAAGAATCATACTATCTATGAAAAGTTATAATATATGTTATATAAATGTAGTTGTAGAATTCAAACTGATATGTGAATGTAATAAGGAAAATGTAGAACCACAAAAAGTTAAACTATAGAAAACATTTATTTTTTTAGGGAAATCCAAGAAGTTTAGTTCTTTAGAATGGTAGATATATCTTATATAAAACCAATCTGAGGAGATTTAGTGGATTTAAAAGGTGAGATACATTGTAAGTGACATACATAAATGTCATGTTTCATTTTTACATGCTATATAAAGGTCAGATGACTTACTTCGAGATATCGGTTTAGTTATGAGGAAAATGTAATGATGATATTGAGACTCTATGAAGGAGGAGAAATAATATAATATTTTTTGATTAATTGAGTAACAATAGATTATATGTTCCTTATAGCAGGTTGGGCGTAGTTGATACATTGACCATTTGAGATTTATTTTTTATTTGATCAAAATATGTGGTCAAACTGGATTATTTCATTTGTTAAATACATTGTGTTAAATCTATACAAATTCATGTGGTTCATCACACATCATTTATACGAAGGTATCACAAGTGGTATCCGGATAAATATGATCAAATGAGTTAATTTTATAGTATGTAAGGTGCTTATAGTACTTTTTAGGTATCTGATAAATGAAATACGAGATTCTAGATTATGAATATATTGAATGAGATGATTTAAATAGGATAATATTCACGGAAATATGAAACCTAGTTATTTAAATTAAATTTCATTAAAGAATAAATGAGTTTGATGATCAGATTAGTTATTTCCCCATTGAAAACCCATGTATATGACTGTTCATTCAAATATGGATAGATATATGATGAAAGAATTTATATGATACATGTTTTATGTATATGATATTAATTTGGCAATTCAAATATTTCATGGGAATCATTTTAGGATGGAATTTTTCAAATGAAATAAAATATACAGAATCATTTGATAATAATATTGTGATTTCTAATCTTTTCATGAGAGAGGGATAATCCCATTGCTTTTGCAGATTTAAAATTTTGTTTATGGATATCAATGAGTTTAAATGAGAAGAATCACACACACACACACACACAAATATCATTATTTTCCATATTTGAAATATGGAATATATAAGTATCGATGAAATTGGTGAATGTATATTTATCAAAATTAATGTAACATATGTGGTGATTATTGATATTTTTTATACATTGTCCAGGGATATAGATTTTCTCATAAAAGACCATATAAATGTTTTTTAAATATCAAAGTCAAAAGGGTAGAAAATTAATATTTTTATGTTGAATCTGAGTAGGAAGTGATATGTTTCTACCCTTTCATTTTACATATCTTTGTACTATATAATCAAGGGAACATGTGATAATGGGGAAGGAATCCACACAAGGAGGATAAAAAACATGAAGTAGAACATGGATAACTGTCTATGGTGAGAAAATATAGATTGAAAACCTATTTGAGGAGGATTCAAGAGGACCCATAAAGAATGGAAAAGAGTTAGTACAAAGATATCACCATGATATGTCTTTAGTATAATTTTTAAGATATAAATTCAACTAGCATGATTCCTTTCTAAACAACTCAACATGTTGAAATTATTATGGACACTTGATGGCTGAATATTTTGGATGATTATAAACATGATATTTTTGGATATTAGACATTATATATATATATATATTTATATATATTATTGTATATAAGTTATTTATATTATAAAATACAATATTTTGAACAAAACATGAGCTTATAAATGGGTAGGACATCAGTAATGAACTATATTAATCCTTCTGTCTCATGCTTATTACATTCTTTAATGTTAAGTGGAAATATGTTAAAATAAGAAGAAAATATATAACATTATCCAATCCAAAAAAGTTTAATTAATATATGAAAAATTATAAAATGAAATGATTTCAATGATTCACCCCCTCACACTCCCAATGATCTCACCAGATATCAGAATAATAGGCTCAAATCATAAAATCTAGGCAAAATTTTAAAGTTACTAATTCTAAGAAAAAATATGAAGATAAATCAAAAATCATAAATTGATGGAATGATTCATTGAAAGATCACGTTAAATGAATTAATTATCAGTAAAATTAATCCATGGACATGTGAATGAGGCTTGATGATTAGGATAGACTTCTAGCTCCTTCAATTGACTTTTGGATTTTGAGTGCCAGAGTGAAAAAAATAATTAAATGAGGTGAATGAAGTAAAACAATATAACTAATCGCTTGACAAAAGGTGTAGTGGTTTAAATAAAAAAGGAAAAATATAGGGGATTAACTACAATTAAATAATAGTAGTAGTTGATGAAAAACCACAAGAATCCACACTAGATAAGAAGGATAATTCTCATAATAATAAATATACACATATTACCATAGGTGGGACAGTTAGAACAAGCCAAAATTCATCACCAATAATGGTTTCTTATTATAGAAGTTTGTGGAATACATAATATGTTGGTTACATATGTAAATGAGAATAATTTGTTTCATGTATATTTTCAAATAAAACATATTTTTAATGCACATTAAATGATTTATCATACCAATATTTAATTATTGTTTTTTGATTTATTATAGTTTACCACATTTATATAGAAAACATAATAAAGAAAAAATAATGAGGTTGAAGACCCTTCATGTCGATCTAGTGGAATATTGAAGATGTCAAGGACTGAATACAATGATTTAACATGTAATATTGGGATATAAAAAAGAAAAATAGTTGGAAAAGACAAATTCACATCATAAATATCAATCCCAATGTGAACCATGAATAATTATATAATGTGATGTAAATGAAAGAAAAATTCCAGGAAAACATCATACCTACAACATTAACATCACGAATAGTATTCACTACATGAAACTTGAGAACTAATGCAAAAAAATGAGAATATATACTACCACCACTGATTTATGACCCCTATCACCTATTAAACCATGATATTCAACCATAATTATTTTTTTCTTCATTTATGACATATTGAGTGTGACGTATCTCTATATATAGACGTCCATGGGGAGTGATAAATAGATTGATCGGTGAGAGGAGCTCTGGATGATTATATTTCCTAAAAATTACCATAAATATATTTACTAGATCCCAAAATATAGGTTCCTAATAAATCACCATCATGGTTAGAAATCTGTGTTCCGTCCAACTCAATTTATCATCCAACTTGTCTTCCTTTATGGGGTGGTGTTTTATTGATAAACCATAGTTCTTGGGTAGTTGAAACCATATTATTTTCCTCTTGTTGAGATTTATCTAATGTAAAATATACTTAAATTTTTTTGGTTGGTATAAATGTAACATCATTCTCCATAGATATAATTCATTAATATCTTCACGAAATATATTATGGCTACCATCTCATGGTCAAGTGTTGGAAAATTCTATTCAAGGATCTCCAGTTATATTGATGCCTAAGAAACTACTCTATCAATCATTATAATGAAACAATTTTTTCATTTCTTCAATGAATTACTATGTAATACAAATCCATTGTTAATTGATGGTAAATTCAATACCAATTCATTAATCTATCTTCTATTTTAATATTCAAGACTTTATTCAAATTCCAATAACCCCATGAATTTAGAAACTGTACATGTCAACTTAGTTATTTGGTTGTACAATTTATAATATTTTGGAATAATCCATTGATTGTAACATTCTATAATATGGAAACTATGTATTGTATTTATATTCATCAATATAGGCCATTATTTGACTAAAACAATCTTTAAAGGATCAACAAATATCATTTCTATAGAGACAATATGGATATTAAATGAAAAATCATGGAACCAAAATTCTTATTTAAATAATTTACCAAAAAAATTACATTTCTCTGATGGTGTTATGAATTATTCATATATGGTTTGCATTGCCATTATATTTTTCATAGTATATAATGAAATCAATAATAAATTCCACCATAAATTTATCAAGATACAACTTGAACACGATATACATAAAATCTATAAAATTAAAAGGTGTATTAGTTAATCGGAAGGGAATCACCATAAACTGATAATGTACACACCTCATATGTAATTTTTTCATCAGTATATCAACATTAATAACACTTAACTAATGAAAACCTAAGCTAATACAAATATTTTAAGATTACTTAGCTCCATGAAGTTTCTTAAATAATTCCTCAATATCTGGTAAAATATTCCAATTATTTATATTATTGAAATTGGTGTTCATATAATTGATTGAAAACCTCATAGAAACATCCTTCTTTTTGAGAAAACAATTGAGGCTCCCAATGGTGAATCATTAGGGAATACGGGTAACTTATCACATAGATTTTATATTTTTTTCATTAACTCTATGAACTCCAATGGTTCCATTATTTATTAAGTTTTAGATATGGCTCTTGAATCAAGAATGAGTTTAATGAAAAACTCATCTTCACACATAGTTGTATGACCAGTTAATTACTCTAGAAATAAATCAATGTAATTCTTTACAAAGGGTAAATACCTATTCCTAGGATGTCCTTCACATATATATATATATATTGTTTTCTCTCTTCCTCTTCAATTAGAATTTAATTATGGTGATCTACTAGTGGTCAATCTAGAAAATTAAAATGGATGAATTCTCTCCATTGAAATAATTGGATTCTAGGACTCTAAAAAATATTAACGTCATTTTCTTAGAAACAAATTCATGAAAAATACATTGAGAAACAATGCAGGCTAAGGAACATGTACAAATAAAATGTATGTATAATATAAATTATATTCAACCAGGGAATGTTTATATATAATTATAAAATACACCTAGTAAATCATTATTGCAATAATATTTATCATTTGTATAAGGATTGAAAATGAATTTCACATAGTATTAGGAGTTGATTCAGTCTTCATAGAAAAATAAATGAAATAATGGTGTTCATGAATATTTAATGAAGTAAACCATTAAATATCATTGAGTTTATGATTAATGTAACCCGAATGACGTCATTTGTGATTTTAACAACATCTTTTCTGACCACTTAATCTTATCCTTACTCCTTTGTACCTTTTTTAGTTAAATTACCTTGTTTTTTAATGGATTCGTTATAAAAATCATCCATATTATTATTATTAATAAATAATTGATCACTAAAATATTTTTCGTTTATATTTAATCCCTTATCATTATATATTTTTTCTCCACACATGAAAAAAATCCCACTCTTTTAAAGCATGTCCTAGTGTGTTTCTTTCTATAGATATTACTAGTGGAAAATTACACACATTATTATAATTTACCAAACCATTATTTCCATTATTTTCAACTTATATATTATTCTCAGGATTTTATTTAAAATCACAAGTCTTGGATAATTATATTTCAATAGTAGTGACACCTGATTCAATATCCACATATGATAAATACGTATTAGATACTAATTCCATTTGGATGATTTTTTTATCCCATAAATGAAATGATCAATATTTATTTATTATTGTTTCCATTAGATCATGTGTCCAAGTTATGAAAAACTATTTTTTAGTGGTTTCTAATGGATTTGATTATGGAACTGGAAATTCACAATGGTTCTATATCCAAAGGGACCTACTTTACAAAGGTATACATTCATTAGGTGTTTGACCCATGACTCTTAAAAACTCGTATTGGTCGAGTGGATGGGAGTTCAGACTCATCACACCATTTTGGTTGAATTTATTACCTTCTCTAGGACTCTCTTATAGATTTATGATATGTTCATGAATCCATTATTAATTCCCATGTATGATCTAGGTCATCCCAATATTGGAAATCAATTATTAGCATGTATAGAAATCTACAATCATTTGTTTATATTTGAGGTGCTTCATCAATGAAGATATCTATATGTATTGAAGGTTCTCCATCAATGGTATCCTAAAATATAATACATAGATTTTATTTAGTTATTATTATGATAATGTTAGTTTTTAATCCATTGAGTGGGGAACTCTAGAATTTATGGTCATCCAGGTTGAAGATAGTCACTCGGGAGCTTATTATCATATAGGTAGATGGAATTTCATTTGATATTTGGATCAAACCCATTTATGGTATTCCAATGTATCTTTGTGAATGGATTGAGAACCCATGTAGTTTGGTGGAACTTAATGGGACACATAATACCTTTTAAGGTCATGTGTTGAGGACCCCACCATACAGTTCAACATCATGTGGTAAGAACATCTAGGAAGAAGGTGCCTAATTAATGTTTATTAAAATACTTATACCAATGAATCTAGATGAACAATGAATGGATATGATTTTAAATGTTAGATTAAACCAAGCTGGGAATGAGGCCAAGAGTTAACAATGTTGATTTGGGATGTTGGGTTTGAACCTCAAGGAAGATTCCTATGTATCCCACTAAGATGTGAATCAAATCCCACATAGTTCAGTATGTCATATTGGGAAATATATTCCTATGAGGGAAATAAGATGTGACATACTCTTATGGAGGATTACCTTATAGTAGGGACCATGAGAGATGTCATAACCCAGGGAGGGTTGGGGAATCTTAATTTAGGTCTTACTCATTAGGAGAATTCCCAGAGTGTGGGAATTTCGATTAAGGCAAAATCTAGAAGAGGATTCCAAGATAATAGTGGTATTATTTCTCAATTAATAGATGAGATAGTATATATCTCTAGCCATAGGAAGGATTTTTATGTATCTTAGTTATGGTAGGAATCATGGTTCTTAACATTCATTTAGTTAGTTGGATTGTACAGATGTTGGAATCATCACAAATATCTAATCTAATGTGAGTCATGTTCATGGGGACAAACAAGAGGATGTGAAAATTCAACAAATCACACATTCCTTCTCTTATGATAATGAAATAGGATGGGCCTATACTGTAAGAATCTAGGGAGACTATGGAAGAGGCCATGGCTATGAAACATCGATTTCTATAAATTACAATAGAGTAGGGTCCAATGTTTGGAAGGAGTGAAGATAAATAACAAAAAGAGGGGTGAGACTAAAACCTCATACATAAAAGGCTGGGGTCTTAATCAAATATGGCTACCCTTTTATTGTTCTTTTGAGAGGATGGAGACATTACCTTTTTCCGGGGAAAAGAAAGTGTGATCCTTATCCTCCCTACCAAGAACTGGATGCTAAGGGTCTTAGAGATGAGAGGGGGGGGGTCAGAATTGTTCTATCCTCAAAATCCAAGACCAGGAACTCTAAAATGATTTCCTTAGGGTAAGGGTCCATGTGACCATAGATATTAAAGCCTATAGAGGTCCCTATGATCCTTACCCTCTAGTAGGACAAGTATAATAAACCTCTGAATTTTTAAATAAAAACCCAAATTAGAGACATATAGTTGTGAATTACACATAGGTTTTGTAAATAGAGATGTCTTGGTGGAGGTTTCAACAGGATCTCATTCAGGAAGGGGAGAATGTGAAGGAGAGGCCCTTTTATGAGTTTCTTTAAGGGATGATTCATGAAAGGCTTGATCAAGTGGAAGGGTTGAGGGGAACAAAGAAGAGGTGATCATATTATTGGAACACAAGTATATGGTGCACAATCAGTATGAGAGAATTTGTTGAAATTTAGGTGATGAAAAACAGAGATGACTAAACTTGGGTGATACATGGCTCAATCCTTTAGGAGTATTCACAAGTATTCCCTAAACTGGGTTACACAACTTCCTACATGAGGAAGGGGGTCTCATGTGTGTTCTTAAATCGGGGGGGGGGGGGAACGAGTTTCACAAGTGTTGTTAATTTTTATCAATTTCAGAACCTTATTCTCACTATACCCATTTAAATCCATATCTTTAGGTGTTATGAAACAACCTAGTATGTTTTAGAGGACGTGGAAAAAGCACTAGGGCAATCAAAGCAGTAACCGAGCTCCAAAAAAATTCTTCTATACAAATAAAGTCCCCAAGGGGCTATTAATTGGAAAATATAGTACCCTAGGTGAGTGGGATTGGTCACTGATGTTGTTGAGAGTTCAAGTGATGGGGAAAAAAAGTACATGCATTCTAACGATGATTTGTGCCACCTTAGGAGAACTCAATTTCGAGCCTTTGAAAATCCTGAAATTCTCTATATAGTTTCTCTTCTTTTTCTATGTTATTCCCATTTTTCATCTTTTCATTAATTTGATGGAATAAAGTATCCACAGGGACTAAAGGGAAATACCTGCTCCATACCATGGGGCATGCACCCCCGCACCACTACTCGAAATCACTTTTGGGATTCATTCTTGTCCATTTGGGTTTGTGCCATCATGAACCCCCATGAAAAATGTATAGTCTCACCACAAATGTATTGATATGGGTTGTGGTTGTTTTCTATCATGACACATGGAAATACAATATTCTTCTTTGTCTAGTATAAAGGAATAATTCTACCGAATATCATCATTATTGTGACGTTTATATCTTTAATTCTACAGAAACATTCATGGAAAACATTTCATCGTGTCCAAAAAATCCCCCCGTAGAGATTGATCTATTCTGAATGAAAATAATCATGTTCTAAGGTAACAGTATGGGACATCGAAACTTTCTGACATGATTTATTTGGTTTTTGAACTACCTCATGTTTTGAAGGATGATCCAAATATTATTTAACAATATGGTCTTGGTGAGAATATTGTTACTATTACATGTGTCACATGGATAACCATAAACAAATTGTGTCTTTTTTTGTTACCCTAATTTTTTCATAAGACCAATATGGAGTGAACATAGTGTGTGATAACTGGGATTTTTTTGGCTTTGATTTTTATGATTTCATCATAAAAAGTTTTTCATGTTAACTTTTTATCACGCAATAATTCCTAAACCATACAATTTGTAGGTCTTGAATGATGGGACTCGACTTTCATCCAATGTTCCCTTAGTAGATTTTCATAAAAGTGAATAATAAGTCTGTTTTTATTGGATGTTAAAGGTCAATCATGTAGGAATAATAAGGATAGAGTCTTAGGTCGAATAGGTTTAACCATGAATTTTGAAATTAATACCCAATCAAGACATGATGGATAAGAATGTACTGATATATTTTATTTTAGATAATTAAAATGGGATCCTTGAGTTGTGATTTTTATGGTCACCAAATCAAAAAAATTAAATATATGAATAGAAGAGGTATCATCCATAACGAATTTACCTCTCTTTGAAAACCCCTTTATGGGTGATGTGTTATGCAAGGCTAGCTGGGGAATAGGATATATATGTCAATATAGTGGAATGATTTGTCTGATAGGCCCATTACATGGGATAAATTATGCAAGGATAACCAGGGGAACGTACTGCATAGTCAAGTAAAGTAGTTACTAAGTATTTTGTCATTCTATTATTGATAGATAATGGGGTATAAGATTAGGATATATTAAGACAAATTTTTGTGTATTTTCCGAGGGAAATAGTGTGAGAATAAAAAGAACCATCCGTGCCGATATAGGCCTTGAATGGGAAACCACTTCTATATGAATTTGGTTGTGAAGGAGGGTATATTTTTCATAAAAGATATTTTTTATATTTTTATATTTAGATTAAATTAATGATGAAAAGACATTATGTTGTGTAGTTTAAATTCATGCAGCATGGAAAATTTTTATGTAGTTTAAAGTCACACAGGAAGGGAATTAAAGGGATTTCTATAATATTCTTTATAGTTTAAAGTCACTCAGAAAGGTAATTTTGGGGATTTGATTTATGTTCACTAGCTTCGATGAAATATTTTATGGCTTCCTAAATATTGGTAATTTTTCTGGAAATTTACCACTATATTCAGCTATGTAAACGGATACTTTTATGTTGTGATTTGGGGATTTTTGAATCCAAATAGTGATATGGAAATAAAAAAATGATCTTAGAGTATGTATCTTCTAAGAAAAAAGTTAAAAATATATGAAAAACCTGTTATGGGGGATATGTTATGCATGGAAAACAAGGGAATATGCTTCATAGACCAACATTGGAATCCTTTGGATAACATTCCCATTATGTAGGCGACTAATACAAGGCCAACTGGGGGCACACACTACACAGTTAAGTAAAAAATTCTTATTAATTATGAAATTTAACTTTCTAAAACCTGATGAATGTTTATAATGATTTGGATCTTCCCACGGATAGAGTCTGGTTTGTGGAGAGAAGTAGTTGAATACAATAGGAGTATTTCTAGTCATTCTTTCGAAAAAATAAAAGAAATATTCTCTCTATGAATATTTGACCCAAACATAGTATGTATGGTATATGTTTGTTTAGGTCATACTACATAGACCACAATATTATGTAAAAAATATGATATGTGGTAAAATGGCCTAAGGTAATTCCAATATTATTTTGAACATATGGAGAGGGAAAATTTAAACCATGCCCTCGAAGAATTTCATTTTGGGAGAAATGATATGAGATAAATACACAAAGGATGACCTCATTAAATTGTGGGATCCTACATAACATTATTAAATCATAATGGGATATAATAGGATTCTCCTAGGAATGATGGGGTTTCCACTGTGAAAATGTTTTATAAAAACTTAATGAAGGGTTTTACACTGTGAAAATCATTATGATTGGTTTTCCTTTTATAATATGTATGGAACATTAAAAAAACATTATGATGGGTTTTCCAATGTGAAAAAGTTTTAGTTTTATAACGATTTTGGTAAATTTTATGTAAAATGAATTTTATGGAGGGGTAATAAAATATAACATTAATCCAAATAAAATAATATTTAATAAGTAAAATTTATTCACATAGTGTAGAAATTACAACATTTAAATGAATTGTTGGCGTGCAATATGAAATATGTCTTAAAGAATGTAAATTGAGATAAAGAACGGTTACATATTTGGAAACATTTAAATCAAAACCTAGAAAAAAAATAAATTGAAATTGATCTATAAATAAATTTAAATTATTTATTAATATGATAAAAACAAATCTATGTCAATGTATACACCACACAAAAAGAAACATGTTGTTAATATGGAAGAAGTCTCAAAGAACAAAAGTTGATTTGAGAAAACACTTACATTGTATTCTGTCATAGTCGTACACAATCTAACCTCCTGAATAACAAAATTAACTTTATGTATAACTTAATTTAAAACCTTATTCATATATACTACCTTTTATTCTCATCAATTATTTTAACACCATATTATATTTAAAATAACATAATTTATTAATGCATATTCAATAGGAATCACAAAGATTAAATGAACCACAAAACGTTATTATATAAATATTTAAGTTATAAAATAGTTTCTGAATTAGTGGGTATGAAAATGTTTGAAAAATTATTAAAACATGATTAATTTATTTATATAAAGTATTTATTGTTTATATAAAACTTTTTATTTTATATTTAATAAATTATATACTTCAAAAATATATTTTCATAAAAAATTATTTTCTTTTTCATTTTATGTTTGAGAATTATTATTAATTTATCCTAAATTTTTAAATATTATTTTTTTTAAAATATCTATTTTGAAATACTGATATAAAAATTTTCATATAGTAATATTTTGGTAATTTTCCAAAAATATTTATTTTTTATTGAATAGTTAGAAATTCATACTTTTCAAATTATGTCACTTCATTTCATTGAAAAATACCCTGAATATATTGAAGGTGATCCTAAATAAATATATGTATAAATTATTTGTAAATAATATAATTAAATACACAAATATCAATATTATACTTGATGTTAGTGTAAAATAACATTTAGAACTAAAAAGGAACATTTTCAAAAAACTACTTTTCATCACGTTTCAAGAGATAATTTTAAAAATAATTTCATAAAATTTTAGAGAATTAATTTTTTAAAATAAATTTAAATTTTTTATTTAGTATACCTATATATTTTTAATAAGTTTTAGTTAATTTTAATTCATATTAAAACTTAAATATAGAAAACATTTATTACTATAGTAAAAGAGTTAATATGGTAGTTAAGGTTAAATATAATATGATAAGGACTAAATATTGACAAAACAAAAAATTTATCAAATTATGTGAGTTTATTTCATCAATTTCTATCAAATTCTAAAATATATGAAATTTTGGTGAAAATTTTAATTGATTTTGACTATTATAATATTTAAATAATATATAAATACAAATATGTCAATGTCATCATTTTAATAACTACATTATTTTGTAACGGGGATAAAAACAACATATTTTTAATTATAAATAGTAATTTTATGGATAATCTTTTTTATTAGGGTAATTTATTTTTTATTTTTAGCAATGAAATAATTAATTTAACTACTTCTGCATTGTTGATAAAGTATTTATTCGATTAATTGAAATGTAAAATAAATGAAATTTAAAATTAAAAAATTAATAGAGATTAAATAAATTACTGTGGAATTTTTTATGATAAATATAATATGTTATTTATGTGTTAATTAACTATACTTTAATTTTATCACACTTATGTTGTTTTCAAAGATAAATTAAATAAATTGTTCCAAAAATAACAGTAATGATAATCAATAATAAATAATACTTTATTAAATGATTTATAATTCATAAAAATAATATTTTCAGTATTTATATTATGATATGGATGAATATATCAAACATTGTAAATTTTTGGCCATTTATAATTTTTTAATAAGTATTTTTAATCATAAATAGAAAAAAAACATTTTTATTATGGTAACTGTCAAAAAGGCTTAATACAGGTTATAAAAGAGATAAAGGAAGATACATAATTTAAATATTTATAAATTATATTTTATTGTAATATTATAGAACTAAAAACATCCTATATGTGAAATATATTAGTTTGGTACATGGTTTTTAGGATAATTATTTAGTATTACATAAATATTATTGTAAATTCCAAAAGAGTCTTGTACCTCACTTATAAAAGGGCCCCGCGTCTCCTCTTATGATAATACAAAAAAAGCCTATTGGATTAGAAAATTCATGGCCAAATACCTTAATTTATTCCATACACATGTACCAGAGGCCATTGTTTGATTATGAAAGCCTACTAGGAATGCTTTTGGTGTAAGGCTAAACAGGTACCCTAAAGGGGATGTATCATTCCTAACCTAGTATCCATGATTTATTTTATATTAGAACTCCTAATAATATTATTAAAACATTATGATATAATAATATTAGTATATACTAAATGATAATATATTATTATATTAATTTTATAACCTATATCCATCTCGTATTCCATCATATGGGAAATGAAACCAACATTATTTTGTATGAAAAACTATTATCGTACAAACTGATGTAATTAATTTTCCATAATCAACTCTCAAGTATATTAATAATTATAGGCTAAATATTTTATATATAATATTAATGAAATATTTATCATTATTTAAAATTAATATATAATATATTTTAATACCTTTCAATTCATTTAATGATGATTATGTCACTCATGCGTACGTGTGGATTTCGACCTCCATGAAGAAACAAGATTTGGCTTTCATTTTTACATCACATGTATGAAAAATATATGTATAATTAAATAAATAATATTAAATTTATGATATAATTATCACTCTAGAAATATAAAATAACACTTAAATTATTTCCCTCATGATCATTAAAAAATGGAAACGTTACTCATACGTACATACGACCTACCATCTCAATGATTGTAACATAGTTGATTTTTAATAACCATATTTGATAGTAATTATTAAAAATATAATTTATACATAAAAATGATAATTACTTCATTATTATTATTGTAGGGATGTGGGAACAGTGACCACTTTTACTCTCTTCAACCTAATGAATTACTTTTGGATATATCATCCAAATATCTTCCAAAAGTACAATGTGAACTTATTTAGTTATTTTATAAATTATAATATGGGAATAAACATGAAAAATATTCCTAATAAAATATATAATTTGCAAAAAATTATTATTCAGAAAGATAAAGAACATACAAGATGATTCCAACCTATGGTATGGGATTTTCTCTCAATTTTAATTCTTTGATGCATATTATAATATAATACACCTAATTTCATTTATATAGTGCATATGTTTCAACTTTTATATGTTATATCATGAATACTTCATAATTCATGGAATTCTAGTTTTCAATGTAAATTATTTTATTTAAGTGGATTTTACATGAATGTTACCATGTGGTAAGTGTTTTAGAACTAAATTTTTTTCATTAGGTTATATCCCATATTTATTGATTATATTATGTTATTATTAGGTTTGAAAGAGATTTTTCTTGGTTTTTTTTTATTTTCAGGTTTTTTATTTAAATTTACTACACATAATCACTTCATTGATTATTTATAAATTTAATTTTATGGTCATTGTAAGGGTTTATCATCTAAAATTGTATTCTTTGGGACATATGTTATGTTATACACTTATCTTCTTTAAGGATGTGGGTTTACTACCCGTATGATATGTTATATAAAGAAAGTATTTACATTCTATGTAATTGATATATCATTTTATTTTACTTATTTAATAGTAATGATTCAAATGTAACCAATGTGTTAAGGGGTTCGTTTATAACCTCATCATAAATTGAATATTCGATTTCAAGTCTCTACTGGAAGAATTATATGATCTTTTGATATTAAAAAAAAAAATTTATCCTCTTTTTATTCTTGATAATCTTAAGTTTAATTTTTTCCTCTTCTTTGTACACAATACATAAAAAAAATTTATAAAAAAAATCATTATTTCCTCTTTAGGAAAATATCATTTTATTCTCTATCATTTTATAATAAAAAGTTTTCACGAATATTTTTAATATCCCTCTACGATTTTATAATTCCATTTTATATCTAGATATAATGTGTATAAGAAAATTTAAATGAAATGTTTGTGACTTTTTCAGAATGAGGTACTTATTTAATTTTTAGTAAAAATGTGAAATGAATATTTATTTTAATGTACCTTATAAAAATGGAAGTTATAGCCATCATGAACATGCAATGCATTAGATATTGCAGTACAAGTTTCAAGGGTCATTTTTTAAGAAATTTTTCCCAATGATTTTGGAATGTATTATTTTTAAAATTTTAATTCTAAATTGTAAAGGGTACTATCAAAAAGAATACTTATATGATATTTCTATAGTATTTCCATTAATCATGGAAAAAAATACTTTGAATATAAATTTGGAACACCATTTCATTATACCATAATTATTTTTTATCTCAATGGTTTATGATCCCTTTGACTTTGAAATGTATTGTCTTTCTATATTATTGTTCTTTCTGTATAGTTAGTTTTTGAATTAAAAATATTTATTAAGTTATATTATTTGTCCATATGATGATTGAATCAGACAAATGAGTAATATTTGGGGAATGAAATAATATAAACCCTCAATGAATTGATAGGTATCACGAGACACAATAATTTTGGTTTTTTGGACGAGGCCTTACCCATTTGTTATGTTATCTTGGCATGAGGACATGATGATAAGATTATTACATCTTGTATAAATAATTATGTGATTATGAAACTGGATATTATTATTCCAGTGATTTTTTATGTTGTTATCATATCTATTTGTTTAGTATCATTTCTATGGTATTTTTTATATGGAATTATTTGATCATACTGAATTATCACCATATTATTTTCGGTTCTCATGTTATTGATTAAATGACACGTGTATTTAGTTACATAACCTTAAATATTGATTATTCTTCATTTATTCAAGATATCATACACTGTACATGACCCTTAATAAGTACTATGATAAAAATTTATTTGTTTCAAATCCCCAGGATACTAGGAAGAGCACAATGATTGATATGCAAGGATACACTAAGAGAGAATGTTTTTGTCCTCAAATAAAATAAATTAATTTTTTGGTGTTTTCAAATGTATGTGAGATTCAATTATGTATTATGTTTACCAAGGATAAAAGACTATATGATTCTTATGGATATGATTCATTGTTTTTTGTAGAAATGTGATAATGTAACCACCAACAGTAGGCTATTAGGGTTGGGGTCATTATTTTTTGTATCTGAGAATTTTTTGTTGAAACCTTGGTAACTAGATTTAGGAAAACATATCTTATGGAACAAAACCTTTTGAATGACTTTGAGGAAAAGTATATGTATATTATAAAATCATAAATTTTAGGAAAATGATTTTTTTTTCATTTCTATAGCAATAAAACCATGTTTGGAAACTGAAATTGGAGATTGTTTTTGAATATAAGCATCTAGGGTTGAGAATCCAAAAAGTGTTGGTCAAGTATATCTCAACCATTTTTCCAATGCATGATGAATGTGACCTTATTATGCAAAAGTTTTGACACTTTTGAGGGATATTCATGGTTCATTTAAAATATTATTTATGAAGTAATGTGATGAAAGTGAGAATAGAACCTCTGGATGTCTATTATATTCCATAGTGATATGGGAGAAACCTAACATGTCATGGGATTATAAGTCTATGGATGATAATAATTTTATAATTATAAATACATATTTGGAGATTTTTTGTTATGGGAGTTTAAAATGATAAAAAAAATTTTTTTGATAAATTTATGAGAATAAAACCATTTAGTTAAGATTATATTTTATTGAGAATGCAATGTTAGTAATAATAATAAAACATTTTATGGACATAAGTTTAATGTTATTGATAAAATTTAGGGTTAATTTTTATATTTATATTAATACATTAACTTTCAATATATATTATATTATTAATTATAGAAAAAATAGTTTTTATAGAAAACAGAAGTGGTAAAAAAGTGATTTATTGATTAAGATTTGTTTTATCTTGTTCGTGATATTTATGGGTTAATTTTTTTGGAATCATATATTTTTTTAAAATTAAAACGCACATTTCTGGAAATAACCTTTTCCCTCTATTGAGGTCTTAGTGCATGGCCCCATAACAGAAGGGTGTCAAGGGTACAACGCCAACCACTGGAACAGGTGATGTCATTATTATTATAAAAATATTTCACATAAAAAAATTTAATGAATAAAGATTATGATTATTTTGGGATTAATATTATTGGATAAAATATTTTTTATTCATTTAGGTTATTTATGATATTTCCAGAGATGTTTTATTGGGGTGAGTTACATATAACATTTTGGTTTGACCTAAAATAATATTTGGAAAGAATGATATTTTCTTTTTTAATATATAAGATGAATATTATGATAAAACCTTTGGGGTTTAAACATTATTTAATTTTGAGGTTATTATGGTTATTTAGAATATGGGGTTATTTATTTATGGAAAGATCTATGTTAAACCATTGTTTATATTATTTAATCATGGAGGTTAATGTATTATTTATTCTTATGATGGTATATTCATTTTGGTTATTACCATACTTTTGTATAATAATTTTAATATTATTAATGATAAAATGAATATATTTTCATTATTATCTTTGATTATGAGAACCATTAGAAGATGTTTCTAGTGATTCTAGAGAAAAAAACCATCTTAACTCATCGTTTGGAGAAACATATGAGATCATGGTAGAGATTGATTAAAGGATGAAATTATAGTTTTCAAGTAAGTAAATTTCATAATATTATTAGAATAAATGGTAAATAAACTCCTCAAAATTATGAAAATTACCTCAAAATAAAAATTTACTCATAATATGATAATTTATAATGAATTTTATGTCTTTTCAAAATTTATAGAATTATGGTTTGTGGGGATTATATTTCTCCTGAGCATGATCTATATCTCTATATATTTTTTCTATAGAAATATTTTTCACCACTCTATTCATATTTTCAATTACCATTAATCATAATATATTTGGAAATATATGTTTCTATTATTTCATATTTTTTTTATATCACTTTCTATAATTTTAATAGGTTTCATTATTAAAAAAATAAATGATTTGAGCTTTCCAAAAAAGAATTTCAAAATATCAAACACTTGATTTACAATAAAAATTTTAAAGTGTGAGGATAAAAATTATTAAGTGGGGGTTGGGGGTGTGCAACCCAAATATTTAGAACAAAAAACAATGTTTTCAAGAATATAAAACACAAAACAATGATCTTAAATGAAAAAAAGAATTTTATTATTTAAATTTGGTAGATATAACCAAGATTTTTAATTGGAAATATTGAATATAGTTAAACATATTTTTAAATTATTAATAATGGTTTTATATAATGTATTTATCAATAATAAATATGTACATAAATTTTAGTAAAATCATTTTATACTTCAACCATACATTTTAAAAAAAATGGTTTTATTTTGTATATTGTGTATTAGAATGGTTATTAATCTATACCATATTAAAAATATGTATTGTATGAAAATAAAATTATATTTTAAATCATAAAATACATGTTAAATTCTGGTGTAACATTCGTATTTTTCCAAAAAGATATATTTTTCATTGAATAATAAAGAATTCATATTTTTCAAATACTTTCATTTTTTTCGTTGAAAAATAAATAATTTTTTTAAACCGGTCCTAAATTAATATAAGGATAATTTAGCTGTAAATAATATATCTAATTTTATGTGATCCAATATTAAACATGATCTTTTTATAAAAAATAATTTTAGTAACTAAATGGCATTGTTTGTTTTTGAAAACTCGTTTTTACATCACACATTACAAGATAATTACGACATTAATGTCATAAAACTATAGAGATTAATTTTGATAAAATGGATTTAAAATTTTTAATAACTAAAATAAATAATTTTTAATTAGATTAACATAATTTTTGGTCATAATGAATAACAAAAATAGCAAAATTAATAACCAAGTTAAAAAGGTAAATCAGTTAATTATGGATAAATATAATGCAGTAAGGAAAAAACATTAACCCTAAGATTATCCATCATAGTATTGGTTTGGTGTTTCTCATTCAATTACATAAAATCATATAATATAGGGCCTCTTGGATCCATATTTCAATTATACTAATGTTTTTAAAATTAAAGTAAATTATAAAGAAAAAAATTCACTTTCTTATGTTTAATAAATATAGTATTTTGAGGTACGAATAAAAAATACTAATGTTAAATTATAAATTTTATATTTAAAGATAATTTTTTTTATGATGGTAAATTTTTATTAATTTTTCATATTGTATTAATTAATATAAATTTATATATAATAATGAAACAATATTTATTCAATTTATTGAAAAATAAAATACATTGTTTCATAAAAATTAAATGATGTATAAATTAAAGGAATTAATCTCTTACAATATTTTTTATTTAAATATAATATATTAGTGATGTATTAATGGATAATATTTTAATTACACTACTTTCATGTTGTTTTCAAATTTAAATTAAATGAATACTTTCAAAAATGATATTAACAATATTTTATAATAAATAATGTTTTATTAAATGATTCTAAATACAAATAATTCTTTTATTCTAAAATTTTATTCATATATGGTTAAAAATATTTTAAATTATCCCATTATTTTCTACTATTCATTTTAAATAAAACATGTTTACCCATGAATATTAAAAACGTTTTTATCACAGTAATTGTGAAAAAGTGTTAGCACGATTTAAAGTAATGTGATAAAGAAAAAACTAATCTAAAATTGTCAGTATTTTATGACATAATATCATTTAGACTGATTCCCATCCTATATTAAAATTATACCAGTTGGATCCTTTTTTCAATGAGAATTAATTAATATTAATTTAATATTTCAAGAAATTATTAAAGGTCCACTCCCCTTAATTATAAAAGGGACCCCCTATCCACTTTTATTTACACATAAAAATTATTTTAAATAATAAAATACCAAAATAAATTATGCACTTCCCTTCACAATTCAAATAGGATATTTCTCTTAAAAATCCATCAAATCAGGATTTTATTGTAAACCAAAAGTGGTTTTCTGAAGAAGGGATATTCTTCTTGAAATTGCAATTTTCTTTTATTTTTTGTTCCACATAAATTAAATATTATCCAACAATTATAACATAATATCATTAATATCTCAAAAAATAATATTTTATTATCGTATTTTCATAAATTACATCCATTAAATTTTCCATCAAATGGGAAATGAAATAGTCATTCTTGACTGTAGACTGCCGCCACACGAATTTGTGTAATTCATTTTACATCATCTCCTCTCATATATATTTATAAAGATGTATTAAATGTATATATATTATAAAAATAGGTTTTTTATCATTATATTAAATTAACATATCTTTTATTGTATTATATTTACATTAATTGAACGAAGATAATGTCGTTTTCCCGTACATGAGGATTACCACCTCTACAAAGCGATGTGATTCCTTTTACATTACCACATCACATTGAGGGTATATATAAGTGTATTTGAATAAATATAATTGTATTTATGTTAGGATTTTGAAAATTTAATGATAAAATAATACATACCTTGTTTAAATCTTGGTTGTTGAAAAATGGAATGTTACTCATGAATATGTACGACCAAACGTCTCTATGATTATAACATAGTTCATTATTCAAAATAATATTTAATAGTTCGTTATAAAAGCATAATTGATGTATAAAAATTATTATTATGAAATTATTATTACTCTTGACATGAGGGAATAATTACCTATTATACTATATTCAACTTACAGAAGTCATATTGAATATATAAACCGAATATCGTCAAAAAAATTGACATGAACTTAATTAATTATGTAATTAAATATAACATTGAAAAAAATAAAATAAAATTAATATTAAACATGAAAATGGTTATTATTAAATTAAATAATTATGATTATTTTATTATTTAGGATGATTAACAACGTACGTGATGATTCAGACCGGAGGCATGATATTTCATCTTAATTTCCATTCATTAAAAAATATTTTAATATTATAAACATAATTTATTTTATATGCTTTATATGTTCCCACTATTGCCTATTATATCATGAAGTTTTCATAATTCATTTTATTTTATGTTTTTATTCAAATTATTTTATCAAATGGGATTTGACATGAATGTAACCAATTATTAATTTTTTCATTACTCAACTTTATTTCATGGGGATATATAACTTCTTCATTGACTATATTATGTCAATATTACGTTTGAAATTGAATCTATTTGATTTATTATGTATTTCTTCTTTTTTTTGGATTTACATATTTTATATAGAATCTCTTCAGGGATAAATTATAACTACATTTTTATTATCATTATAAGTATTTTTCATCTAAAATTGTCTTTTTTAGAATATATGTTATGTTATACACCTATATTCTTTTATGAGATATCTATAATACCCAATATATAAGTTATAATATTAATATATTTACATTCATGGAATTTTATTATTCATTTGAAGTTATTTATTTCATGTGTGTGATGATTTGAATGTTACTAAGTGGTAATTGTTTATTTCAAAATATTATCATTATTCGGTATTGCTTGTATTTATCTCTCCTCTAGGGGAATTATAATATCCGTCTATATTAAAAATATATATTTAATTATCATTTTGTTATTTTATTAAAATTACAATTATTCCTTTTATTTCCATCAATTTATTACTCAAATGATCAAAAACATATTTTTAAGTAGAACATACCTTATTTACTATTTAGTCCAGAGTAACATTATTCTATGAACATGTTTATTTTTTTCTAATAATGTATATTATATTCATAAATTAATAGTTAAAATAATTTTTTACCAATTATATACATTTTATAAAATATTTGAAAAGGAATATTTTTTTTCATTTTCCAAAATAGGTACTTATTGTCTACAAAATAAGTAATGTAATTTTTATTTTTACATAACTGGATTGAATGGAATTTCCCTCTTTTATGAGAACTCATTGATTTTAAGAATCCATTATATGTTTTTAGGGAAACATTCATGGAACTTTTCTTTCTGATATTCTAGTTATTTTTAGTTGTTAAATTGGAATTTCAAAGATTCAATTGTATTTTATTGAATATTTTAATAACCATTTTATGGAATTTATTTTCATTATCAACAAAAACACTTTTATTCTACATGTAGAATATATTGTAATGATACCATCCATATTATTTATCCATAAGGGTTATGATCTCTTTGACTAGGAAAAGTATTGTCATTCCAAATGTTTATTCTTCTTATAATGAAAATGGATAAAACTAATGTGTCTTATGTCGATATGTCTATGGTTGATCATAATTTTAATGGTATAGATACCCCTTTTTAGGTTTAATTTGATGGGATTTTAACATGATAAAGGATATTTTGGGAGAAATTTATGGGAAAAAATCCATTTAGTGTTGTATTTTTTTTGTGAAAAGATTATTTTAGGAATAATACATATATATTTAATGGAAATAAGTTTAATATTGTTGATCAACAATATGGTTAAAATTATTATATATGTCATGGAAATAATAGTCAATTCATATTATTTTATTTTATGATAATAATTTGTTTTATAGAAAAAATAGTGTTTAATAATTTATTTTATGATTAATGTTATTTTTTAGGATGTTCATATTTTTTAAAGAACATTATATATATTATATAGTTTTATAAAATAGAGAAAATGACATGTTGAGTAACAACCCATCACATATAGATACGCTATGGGGATTGAACACACAACTAAAGGGAAGCATGGGTGAACCATCAACCACTAGCATATATGAGGTCCCAGTTAGTTTAACTTTATTTACTTAAGTGATTTGATGGATGTAAATTAATAATATTTTGGGAATTATATTATATGATCAAATAATTTTCATATTTTAGTTGATTAGAGAAATTTCTGGAGACATTTTATAGGTTTGAGGTATATATAATTATTATGTTTAGAATAAATAAATATTTTGGAAGAATTATATTATGTTTTTAGAGATGTAAGTTGAAGTGTATGAGATAACTGTGAGGGTAAAATATTATTTAATGTTGTGATTATTTAGGTTTTTCTGGATATAGGGTTATGTATTTATGAAATGATCTATGTTAAACCATTGGTTTTATTAACTAATTTTAGGTATTAATATATTTTTTCTTCATATGAATTTTTATTTATTTTTGTCATTATATTACATTGTTTCAGCCATTTTGGTTTTATTAAATACTGGAGGAATAGATTATAATTCTATTATTTATTATTTGGCCAATTAGATTTTTATTTTTTTTATTCACGCGTAAAAAATTCATCTTGAATACTAGTAATTTGGAGAAAATATTAGATTATGGTAGATATTTATTATAGGATAACATTGTACTTTTCATGTATGAGTATTTATTTATATTCTTATTATAAATTCAAAATTAAGACTTCATCTCAATGAAAAAAACATAAATTAAAAATTTTATCATTTTACGCTAATTTCTAAAGAATTGATTGTCTCTTCACCAATTACAAATTTCTTGTTTTTTAGTTAACTTTATATAGACCATGTTTAATAACACTATCTATTATTCTATAAAAATTAGTGTCATACTATATGTCCATATTTTCAATTCCTAATAATTTTCTATTATTTGGATTCATAATTATTTGTTACTCTAGTTGATCATTTTATTTCCCTTTCCCTCTTTTTAAGTGGAAGATTTATTATCCATTTTGATTATATAGATTTTCTGAAAAGTAATTTTATAACATAAAATCGTCGATTATGGATAACATGATCAAATTTTAAAGATGATATTTGATGAAGGGGTAGGATGAAACACCCTGATATTTATAAAATATCAATGTCCTCTATAGTGTATACAACATGAAACAAAAGGCTTAAACTTACGTTGAAAAATTATTATTTAAATATGACCATTATAAATTATCTGTTGAACTAATAGAATTTAATAGGATTAACCAAATCCTGAAATGTTTTATAAAGGATATATATAATTTATTTATTAATAATATAAAAGTACTTAAAATTTATGTAAAATCATTTTACACATCAAAAATGGTTTTGTTTTTTTACTTTGTGTGAGAGAATACTAATTAATTTGTTTTAATTTTTGAAAATTTACTTCATGGAAAGATTTTTTGAAATCAGAATATTAATGTTTTCTTAAGATGACCTTTTTTGTTTTTTTCAAAAATAAGGATTTTTTAATGAATAATATACAAATATAGATTTTTTAAAAACTGTCATTTCATTACATTTAAAAATAATAAAAATATATTGAATTTATTATTAAACTAATATAATAAAAATTTATTTGTAAATAATATAATTAATTACACATTAATTAAGATTATAATTTATCATAGTGTAAAAATACTTTTAGGCGTAAAATGTTTTGTTTTTCAGAAAGCTCATTTTTCATGCTTTATGATAAAATCACATAAATATTTTATTCCAATTATAAATATTTAATTTGGTAAAATGGATCAAATATTTCTTACCCATTAAATTAATAGATTTTAACAAGTTTAACTATTGTTTTGTTCATAATGAATAGTAGAAATTGAAAAAATTTATCACTATGTTGAAATGTTAAATCCGGAAATAATGCATAAAAAAATTTGTTTAGTGAAATAAATCTAACATAATAGTTCCTTTTATCATATTTAATTATTTAAATTTGCCTATTTATATCCAATTTTCAATTATATGGCCACTTTGTTCTATATTTCTTTGATTTATACATTTATAATATTTATGTAAAATATAAAGAAATAAAAGTCACTTTCATTATTTTAAAAACTAATATATTTTATCATCTAGCTAAAATACATAATTTCATCTCTAAATATTAATTTGAATGAGAAATAGTTTGTTTTTATAATGGAAAATTATTTTTAGTATTTAACCATGAATAATTACCTTAAATGATCAGGTAATGCTGACACAATATTTATTCCATTAAATGAAAAATAAATAAATGATTTAAGAAAATAAATTTAATATAAATTGAATTAATTATTTTTTTTCATGATTTTTAGATAAATATAACACTTTATTATGTTTTAAAGTGTTATATTAGAATATTATTGACATGAAGTTGTTTTTAATGTTTAATTAAATGAATAATTTAAAAAAATGACATTAAGGATATTTTATAATAGATTATATTTTATTAAATGATTTAAAATTTTGAAAATTATTATACTTTGATAAGTGATTGTAATATTGTTTAATATATTTAAAATAGTCAATTTATTTTAAAATCATTCTTTATATAAAATATCTTGACCTGTAAAGAGTAAAAACATTAATATCACGGAGATTGTGGAAAAAGGTTAACACATATTAAAACAAAGCGACAAGGGTAAAAAAACATAAAAAAGACCAGTTATTATTAGAAGATATTATTTAATGCAATAATAATCCAATATTTTATTTTTATTAGTTTGGATCCTTTTTCACATGAAAATAAATGTATATTAAGATATTATTTTAAGGAAATCAAAAAGTGCCCCTCCCCTAACTTATAAAAGGGTACCTCCTTTCTTATTTTATATTTTACTTAAATATCATATCTATTTAACAAATAATTAATCAAAAACATTACTAAAACCCATTACAATGTACAACTGTACATTTTTTAATAGAAAATCATTATAGCACTCCTTTTATGGAAATCATAAATAGGTTGTTCGAAGAAGTGATATCATTCTTAACCATGTGTTCTTGTTTTATTTATTTTTTCACCTCTTGAAAATATTTTTAATACAAGATGATGTAATAAATTCAGTATATCAAAAAATATTTATATAATATTATGATAATTTAAAAACATAAATCCATCTCATCTTCAATCAAATGGGTAACAAAACTGTCGTTCGAGTGTTTGGAGGACTTCCAATTCTCAAACCGATGTAATTTAATTTTCATCATCACATATCATAGATGTGTATGATGATGTATTAAATGTTTATATATGATTTTAATGAATTTTTTATCATTATACAAAATTAATATATCTTACATTTTGTTACTATTTTATTCAATGAATGCTGACAACGTCGCTCATGCGTATGTGTGGATTACCACCTCCCTGATGTGATGTGATTATTTTTCCATGACCTTATTTTATAGATGGTATATATATGTATATTTAAATAAATAATATAATATATATGATAAAATAATAATTCTGGAAGGTAAAATAACTCCTACATTCATTTCATCATGATCAAAGAAAAATGGATACGCAACTCATGTGTACATGGAGCCTACCATATCCATAATTATAATGTAGTTCATATTTCATGACAATATTTTATGGATTGTTTTAAAATAATTATTTATATAAAAAAAATAGAATTATTTCAGGATTATATTTTTTGATAAAAGGCTATAATGACTCCAGTTAATACAATCAACCTACTGAAGTCAATTTTGACATATGAAATTATTGTCATCAAAACAACTAACCTGAACATAATTCATTAGTTCTTAAATATAACACGGTAATAAATAAAATTAATGGAATAATAAAAGTTAAAAATAATATTAATTATCTAAATAATTAACATATGATTATTATTATTGATGGTAAATAATTGGTGTGACGAGTCACACCAAAGGTAAGTAATTTTATTCCAATTTCTTTTCAGTCAGTCATGTTTAAATATTTTTACACATAATTTATTTTTTATGGTATATATATATATATTCTATTTTACATATTATTCCATTAAGCTTTCATTATTCATGTTATCTTATGATTCAATTGAAATTATATCATCGAATTATATATTACATTAATGTTACCATGTTGTAAGTGTTTCATAACATTATTTTCTTCTATTATATTATATCACTGCATCATTGACGCTATTATTAAAATATTATTTGTTAAATATAATTTATTGATTTATATTTTATTTTTACTTTTTTTAAAATATTTTGTACATAATAAATTAATTGATTAATTAAAACTTCAATGTTATGATCATTATAAGGGATCTATATTTCAAATTGTATCCTTTGGGACATAAGTAATGATATATACCTATTTTAATTTAGGAGGTGTGTATTATACCCATTTGATATGATATAAAAATAATTTATTTAAATTCATGGAATTTAATGTTTCATTTGAAGGTATTTATTTCATAAGGGTTATGATTAGAATGCTACCATACTGGTAAGTTTTTATTTCATAACCTCATCATTATTTGGGATTCTATATGCTAATGTCTTTAGTGGGGGAAGAATATGATCATTATATCATAAAAACCATATATTTTATACTTATATTTCTATTTATTATGAATAAATGTTTTCGTATAATTTTCCACTATTAAATACTAGAATGAACATAAAAAAGTTTTTAAGAAAAATAGACATTGTCTTCTCTTTAGTCAGGAATATTTTTTTTCCAGATCCATGATTTCTAAAATTATTTCAATAATATATTTAATATTCCAATATAATTTCATAAAGTAATTTTTTCCAATGAAAGAATGTTTACAAAATATTTTATGTAGAATGTTTCCAAAAATTTTCAAATAAGTTACTTCTTTTATTTTTAACAAAAATGTGAAAGGAATCGTTATTTTAATATAGTCAAAATGAAGAATATTTACCCCCACCATGACCAGTCAATGATTTGGAGCCTCCAATGCAATTTTACATGGATCTTTCTATTGAATTGTTTCCCTAATATTCTTAAAATATGATGTTTTTAAAAGTGAGGTTCAAATTGTAATGGTTATTTTTCTCAAGAATAATTTTAATGATATTTTTATGGTATTTTTATTCCTAAATGAAAATAACCCTTTTATTATCTGATAAGAATATGTTGTAATTATCCCATAATTATTATTTATCTGGATTTTTTGTAATCACTCTGAATTGGGATTTTTTTTAATTTTTATGCTAGTTCGTCCTATATATACAGTTTTTGAGAATGGATTTTTGAATAAGTTGTATTATTTTTTCAAATGATTAATGGATTGGAATTAATAATAGTCAATTGGGAATCACAGTTATATTGAACTTCAATGCATCAGTATGTATCATGGGACAAATTATTTTTGGTTTTTGGATTAGGCCTTGAAAATATTTGTTATATGTCTTGGGAAGAGGCCTTGGACAAAATTTTATAATGTTAGTCATTATACATTATATAATTATGAAACTATTATATGTAATCAATATGATTAGTTATATTGTTATGTTATCTTTGTATTTAGTCTTCTATTATGTAATTAGTTATATGTAATTATTTAATCATTGTTTATCTCTTTTATATTATTATTAGTTCTATTTTTACTGATTAAATGGAATGTTTTTTATGTAATATCCCTTTATATAATGATTATGACTTATTTTTTCAAGATAGATTCATTTGTACATAACCCTTACTATTCATCTGAGCTCACCCGTTCATTGTTTCCATTCCCCATAATACAAGGAAGAGTACTATGATTTATATGAAAGGATATACTATGATTTAATATTGATTTCATAAAAAATAATTATTTTTTGTGTATTTAAATGCATGTGAGATACAATAATGTATCATGTTTACCAATACTAATGAACTATTCATTACATTAGATGTTATTCCATGTATCTAGTTCCAACATAAAAATATAATAATTGATTTTATGATACTATGATGAAGGTCTATATTGTAACATCCCAAGTAAGTAATGAATAATAGTTATTTTTATCTATGTCTATTAATGAATTAGATAGTGTTTTAGAGGCTTAAAATGAAAATAAATTCAATCTTAAGCATGGAATACACTAATTGTTTTACTGCTTTTTGATGGGAAAACATTTTTAAATCTATATTTTTAAAATTTTATAATCTATGTTTTTCAAAATAATCTTATTCTGTATGATTGGGATATAAAAATTTACTTTATGTGAATTTTTGGTATTTTTCTGACAATGTTCATTTTTTAATGAATAGTGAAAAATAATGCATTTTACATCAAAACTGCTTTTTAATCTAATTTATTTATATGATTATATTATCTTTTGATTTGGTTTTAAAGTTAAATTAGAATATATTTTTACCATTTAATCCAATGGTCGTCATTAGGATTAATTTCAATTTGGAATTGGGCATAAACTAATGCCAAACGTTTCATAGATATTGTTTCAAAAAAACCCGCTATTTGTTTTGACAACGGGAATTATATTTAAATCAATTATTGAAATTTTTGTCTTTAGAATTTGGTAAAATGGATTACATATTTGTAATCAGAAGGTCTAAATTATGTAATCAATACACTTTTGTTTTTGGACATTATGAATAGTAACGACAGTAATTATCTCTAATTATCTTGATTAATGAGTAATCGGGTAGATAAGGATAATAAAATGATATCATAATAATGCAAAAAGACAACAAAATGTGTAATAAGGCTACTGGTTGTATCATGAACGTCTATGGGATGCCTTGTGCCAATCTTGGGGGCCCCATGGAATCCCTTTTGTGAGAAAGTGACTTTTTATCTTATTATTTTTAAAGAATGTTAAATGTGACAATGAATGTATCACCTAAGTAAAATATTTTTAATTTTGTCCACATAAATGAACTTTTGGACTATAAATATTAATTAGAAATATAAAAGGATTTCATACATCATAGTATTTTTTTTATAATTTTTAGACTTTAAATAAATTAAATTATTTATGACATATTGATGATGCAGCGATTACCCCATTAATAAAGGATTTATATAAAATGAGAAGATAATGTAAAATCTATGACCTACACAAGTCCAAAACCTATTGAGTGGGTATCTTTAGAACCCTTATCACCTTATCCTAGAATTATATCAATGTGGGACCTTTTAAATCCGAAAATCATTTTCAAATAAAGTAATATTTCTTTACTTTCCAAGAGTGCCCCTCCTCTCCTCTTATAAAAGGCCCCCACCTCTACCTCCTTACCCACACTCCCAAAGCCCTTGGCTCGGCCAACCCTTGCACATTTAGTCTCTACACATACCTATATTACTCCTTGAAGCCTCAATTTGGGCAGAAGGCTTCCCAAGGGATCCTTTGAGCTCAAACTAAAGGGAGTTACCCGATTTTAAGGTAATGTCTTCTTTTGAGTCATTTTGTTTTATTTTGCGTCTCCAACCCCATAAAGTCTTTTTATTATTTTCTTTTGTAACAACTATTGTATCCTCAATATACAAGGATGTTTTTATAAGAATTATTCTACCTACACTTACACACCCCTACATCTAATGGTTAAAGAACATATTGTTTCCGTGGATGGTGAATTTATGCCTCCCGAAACGATGATTGTTCAACATTCTTTTAACACCTTCAGAGGTGGCCATTAAGATGACACTATATTTATATATGATATATAATATGTTTATTATTTCCTTAAGATTCTGTATTTTTCATTTTGGGCATACCTTTATGGATTCCATTATGGGTAAACGTGATATCTTCATTCAAGGAATTGCGGACTACCGCCTCCTCAAAGTGATTTGATTCGTTAAATACCATATGTGGGATGTATAAAGGATGGAACTATGATATTATATATGATATTATACTGTAATTATAATATACCTTAATATCATTATGATTCCATTTTATAAAATACGAAAAAGAAATGAATGTAGCGTTCATGCGTACGTACGGCTTACCGTGTCCATGAACGGTGCAATTCATTTCTTATCTCTAAATGATTATGTAATATTATAAATTCATATATATAATGGATATATATGATATATATGATATATAAATCATTATTATAATTATGGATATAATGGATTAATAAAAAACTTGTAATTATAAAGGGTTTATTTTTGACTCAAGTACCAATGATCGTTAAAACAGCCGTTATTAACTTAAATAATTACATAGTGTTAATGACATGGAAATAAGTTATATAAAAGGAATAATGAACTCGAAAAAGAGTCTTAAACATGTAGAAATTAACTCATGTTTATTATTCAGGAGATTAAAGAATGACCAAGTCAAGTCGGACCCGAGGTATGGGAATTCGTCTCAATCTCCTTTCATCGAGGCATATTTTATTTTATACACAACTTTATTTTATACGGTGTATAAATCCCTTTGACATTTATGTTTATCCAAAAGGAATATTTTTTATATGAAGCATTTTACAAATCGACAAAAGGGAATGTTTTTTTCGTACGTATGCGGCGACAATGACTTCTCCGTCACCGTGACCATTATTTGAGTTTCAGCTTCTTCTACAAGCCATACCTTCTTTTTAAAACAAAAGTAAATACCATGTTTTACTTTTCTTTTATTTTGGTATTGAAAATGGTTTTCATAATGATTTTATATCAATGTGTTTTATTGATATCTTGTGATTGAAAGGTGGAAATGTTATGTTTCCTTTATGCATGTTTTATGTGATACGATTATGTTGAGGTTCTTGGACCATATTATGAAGACGGGTGGTTCTATGATAAACTAAGGGCGGGTGATCCCGATATAGCTCTCCAATGCATTGGGTAACGCGAAGGAGTGAAACACTAAGGTTTCTCAGAAGAGATTTATGGAATATACTGTGATGGGTATTCCAAACATAACCAAGAGGGTTACTCCCTACGTAAGAATGTTATGAATGCCTCAAGTTACCATTATAACTTAAGATTTCTATGATTTATTCATGATTTGATGAGGTATGTTAAAGTGCTTATGTTTTATAGGTAAAGTATGATTTCATTCGTATGTATATATCTACCCAAGTTTCCTTTCCATATATTTATGTATCCCTTACTGAGGTTTTTATGCTCATCCCATGTTTTTTTAAAATTTTTTCATAGGTCAAGGGAAAGGTACATGATATGATGATAGTGTCAACGAAGTGTCAAGAAAGAATCCATGTTTTCTTTTAAATAGGTTTCCATTGATGGGAAAAATGAATACTATCTTTATGTAACCACTTGTTTGTATGTGGAATGTAATGCATGTTTTATGTTCTAATTCTCTAAAACTCTAAACCCAAAAATATCCTCAATGTGTAATCTTGTAATAACTCAAGATTAAGTAAGGATTAAGGGTGGGGCCTTATAGTTGGTATCAAAGGTTGGTTTAGATAACATTAGGAGTTAGAATTCTATTAAATGATTATCCAAAAATATTTTTTTATGGTCAAATTGAAATGATATAGCATTTGAAGATTACCATGTTACTTAATCTAAGACATGTTTGTTCAGAATGGTTTACCGTAGTGGAAACAGGGAAGTAGTGATAGGAAGGCATAAAGAAGGAAATAACCTTCCGAATCAGCATCTTGAGATGGTCGGAATTGGAACTGAATAGTTTGTTGTAGTACTGGCGCAGTTGACTCAAGCGATAAATGGTGGTGGTATCCATGCACGAGATCAGCCAGATCAACCACAGAGGAACATGTTAGTGGTGGAACATTTCACGAGGCAACATCCCCCATCATTTAGAGGATCATCTGACCCTGTGCTAGCTGAAGGGTGGATTAAAGCACAGGAGAAGATTTTCAATGTCATGGGGTGTTCAGACAATCAAAAGGTTAGTCTTGCTATTTACCGTTTGGAGGGTGAAGCAGATCAGTGGTGGTAGATGGTTAAAAATATCAGGGACGCTGATGAGATTGATTCTCTTGACTGGGATGAATTCAAAGATATGTTTCTTGAGAAGTATTTTTCTAGGGCTGTTCGACTTAGGATGGAAAAGAAATTCTTGGAATTGAGGCAAGAGGAAGACTTAGTGGCTGCCTATGAAGAAAGGTTCACTCGATTGGAAAGGTATGCTCCAAATTTTATCTGAGACCTTGATAGTAAAATAAATCATTTTTACTCAGGATTAAAGCCAAAATATCTAAGGGAATTAGCTTCTCGTGAGTTTAAAAGTTATGAAATGCTTGTTTGATGTGCTGAGAAGGTGGAAATGGAGTTTTCAGATGATCAAGTGTTCTATAACAACCAACAGAAGAAGAGACTGAGGTGGTAAGAGAACGGTAAGAATTCATCAAAAACGTCTGATGGTAAGAAAACTAAGTTTCCAGTTTTTGAAAAATGTGGCAAAAGGCATGATGGGGAATGTCTTATGAATTCTGTAAAGTGCTACCAATGTGGTAAGATGGGACATAAGGCTCATGATTGCACTGAACAAGATCAAGGTGAAGGTAAGAACAAATTTGATTTACAGTTAGTGAACTGTTTTAAGTGCAATGAAATTGGTCACTATGCAAACAAGTGTCTGACAAAGAGCTTGAGTGATGGGAACCAGTTAGACTACAAGCAGAAAGGGGTGGTGAAATCATTTGAAACTACTTCAGCAGATGTCGGGCCATCAAATGAAGTTGTATCAGGTACTTTGTTTGTTTGTTTTTCAGATTATGCCAGTGTGTTGTTTGATTCTAGTTCCACACATTCTTTTATCTCTGAATCCATTTCTAGTAAAATGGGAATTCCATCTCAAGAAATGAATCCTGAACTTGTGGTAAAAACACCTGGGGGAAATGATGAGGAAAAAAATTTTATAAGAATCTTCGTATCCTTATCTGTTGAAAGAACCTACTTTCAAACCTTATTGTTTAACTCTATTAGAGTTTGATGTTATCATGGGTATGGATTGGCTCTCTATTTACCATGATAAGATTGACTGTAGAGCTAAAGAAGTTTCTTTTCAGAAAGACTTTCAGTTTGTGTACAAGAATGAACCCTTACTATTGATAACTTATCAAGAGGCCAAGAAAAATGTAAAAGATGGAAATGAATGTTACCTTGCACACATCGTTGAAAATAAAGGAACTATTCAGATTAATGATGTTCTAGTGGTAAATGAGTATCCGGATGTTTTTTCTTGATGAGTTGCCTTGAATAATACCAGATCGAGAAGTTGAGTTTACTGTTGACTTAGTTCCTGATGCTAAGCCAATTGCAAACCCCCCTAATCGAATGGCTCAAATTTAACTTTTAGAGTTGAAGGAACAATTGCAAGATTTATTAGAGACATGTTTCATTTGACCTAGCACATCACCATGGGGTGATCCTGTTTTATTTGTTAAAATGAAAGATGGTTCAATGAGACTTTGCATTGATTATAGATCCTTGAATAACATCACTGTTAAGAAAAAATATCCTTTTCCTCATATCGATGATTTGTTTGATCAGCTCCAGGGAGCTCAGTATATTTCAAAGATTGACTAGAGATCGGGGTACCTTTAGCTGAAGGTAAAGGAAGCAGATGTTACGAAGACCGCGTTCCGTACAAGATATGGCCATTATGAATTTGAAGTAATGCCTTTTGGTATAACCAATTCACCTGCTGTATTCATGGACTTAATGAATAGAATTTTCCATAAGTTCTTGGATAAGTTTGTGGTGGTTTTCATTGATGATATATTGGTGTTTTCTAAAAGTAAAGATGAGCAAGAAAGACATTTAAGAGTTATCTTGCAAACCAAAAAAGAAAAGAAACTGTATGGGAAATTCAGCAAGTGTGAGGTTTGGTTGCAAAAAATTTCTTTCCTTGGTCACATTGTTTCTAAAGATGGGATAACTGTTGATACTGGAAAAACAAAGGTTGTGGAAGACTGGCCAAGACCCACAAATGTTACCAAGATTCGTAGATTCCTTGGTTTGGCAGGCTATTACCGAAGGTTTGTTAGAAATTATTCACAGTTATCTAGTCCAATGACTAAGCTAACTCAGAAGGGTGTTATGTTTATCTGGACAAAAGAATGTGATGATTGTTTTCAAGAATTGAAAAGAAGATTAGTGAATACTCCAGTTTTTCCACTACCTTCCAGGAATGGTGAGTTTGTTATATACAGTGATACTTCATTGAAGGGACTTGGTTGTGTCCTAATGCAGAATGATCAGGTAATTGCTTATGCTTCATGACAGTTGAAAACTCATGAGGTAAATTACCCTACACATGATTTGGAAATAGCTGCTGTTCTTTTTTCTTTAAAAATTTGGAGTCATCATTTGTATGGAGTAAAGTGTGAAATATATACTAATCAAAAAAGTTTCATGTATATATTCACTCAGAAATAATTTAACATGAGACAAAGGAGATGGATAGAATTAATCAAGGATTATTATTGTACAATTCATTACCATCCGGGAAAAGCAAATAAAGTGGACGATGCTTTGAGTTGAAAAAGTAATGCTTCATTATCAATGTTGCATTTTGAACATGATCCTTTGGTTAATGATTTGATGAACTTTGGCATAGAAGTTGTTGGTGCAGGAAGTTCTTCTATTTTATTTCAGGTATCAGTGAGGTCATCTCTAACATGTAGAATCAAGAAAGCACAGAAGCAAGACAGTGAGTTGTAGAAAAAGGTAGAGCTAGTTCAGAAAGGTAAGTTTCCTGAATTCAACATTGATAATGATTTTGATTTGAGATTTGGAATGAGATTGTGTGTGCCTTGTGATTCACAGTTGAAGAGAGTGTTGTTATTTAAAGCTCACAGTTCTCTGTTTTCAGTTCATCCAGGAAGTACTAAGATGTATAGAGATCTTCGGGAGTATTACTGGTGGGATGGAATGAAAAGAGATATTGCAAATTCTACTGTGAAGTGTTTGACTTGTCAGTAGGTTAAAGCAGAGCGGTAGTTACCGAAAGGGATGCTTCAGCCTTTACTAGTGCCAGAGTGGAAATGGGAGAATATATCCATGGACTTTGTTGTGGGATTACCGAAGACATCTCGAGGTAATAATTCAATCTGTGTTATTGTTCATCGCTTGACCAAATCTGCTCATTTCCTTTTTATACGAGATAATTTTTCCCTAGATCAAATTTCCCGTTTGTATCTTAAAGAGATTGTCAGGTTTTATGGAATTCCTCTCTCTATTGTATCTGACCGTGATCCCAGGTTCACTTCTAACTTTTGGAAAGGCCTTCAGAAGTCGTTGGGTACTGAATTAAATTTTAGTACAGCTTTTCATCATCAATCAGATGGCCAGTCAGAACGAACAATTCAGACCTTGGAGGATAAGCTTCAAGCTTGTTGGATGGATTATCAGGGAAGTTGGGACCAACATCTTTCTTTGGTTGAATTTTCATATAAAAATAGTTTTCATTCTAGTATACAGATGGCACCATTTCATACATTATATGGGAAGCGGTGTCGAACTCTAGATTTCTGGAATGAAGTGGGTGAAAGGAAGTTGATGGGCACAAAATTGGTAGAAGAGCTAGCAGAAAAAGTTCAGATGATTCAGAAACACATGAGAACAGCTCAGAGTAGGCAGAAGAGTTATGCGGACAACAGGAGGAGGGATCTCTCTTTTGAGGTAGGTGATCTTGTTTTTCTCAAAGTATCACCATGGAAAAGTTTGATGCGATTTGGTATGAAAGGAAATCTGAGTCCAGGGTTCATTGGACCATATGAAATTCTGGAGAGAGTTGGATTAGTTTCTTACCTAGTGGCTTTACCTTCGAGTTTATCTCAGGTACACAATTTTTTTCACGTTTCGATGTTGAGAAAGTATATGCCAGATCCATCTCACGTTTTGAGTCCAGAGGTAGTTCAGCTGGAAGAGTACCTATCTTATGAGGAACAACCGGTCCAGATTCTTGAACACAGGGATCAAGTGTTACGAAATAAGGTGATTAATTAGGTAAAGTATTTGTGGAAAAACCACATGATGGAAGAGGCAACATGGGAATCTGAAAATGCAATGAGGGATAAGTACCCCCATTTATTTGATAAGTAAATAAATTGCGAGGAAGCAATTTTCTAAAGGGGGTAAGGATGTAACATCCCATGTAAGTAATGAATAATATATATTTTTATCTATTTCTATTAATGAATTAGATATTGTTTTAGAGGCTTAAAATGAAAATAAATCCAATCTTAAGCATGGAATACACTAATTGTTTTACTGCCTTTTGATGGAAAACAATTTTTAAATCTATATTTTAACAATTTTATAAATTATGTTTGTCAAAATAAACTTATTCTCTATTATTGGGACATCAAAATTTACTTTTTGTGAATTTTTGGTATTTTTCTAACAATGTTCATTTTTTAATGAATAGTGAAAAATACTGAATTTTACATCAAAACTGCATTTTAATCTAATTTATTGATATGATTAGATTATCATTTGAATTGGTTTTAAATTTAAATTAGAATATATTATTACCATTTAATCTAATGGTGGTCATTGGGATTAATTTCACTTTCGAATTGGGCATATACTAATGCCAAACTTTTCATAGATATTGTTTCAAAAAAACCCGCTATTTGTTTTGACAATGGGAATTATTTTTAAATAAATTATTGAAATTTCTGTGTTTTGAATTTGGTAAAATTGATTACATATTTGGAATCAGAAGGACCAAATTATGTAATCAAGACTCTTTTGTTTTTGTACATTATGAATAGTAACGACGGTAATTATCTTTATTTATCTTGATTAATGAGTAATCGGGAAGCTAAAGATAATAAAATGATATCATAATAATACAAAAATACCACAAAATGTGTCCTAAAGCTACTGGTTGTCTCATGGCCGACCATGGGATGCCTTGTTCCAAACTTGGGGGCACCATGGAATCACTTTTGTGAGAAAGTGACTTTTATCTTATTATTTTTAAAGAATGTTAAATGTGACAAAGAATGTATCACCTAAGTAAAATATTTTTAATTTTGTCCTAATAAATGATCTTTTGGACTATAAATAATAATTAGAAAGCTAAAACTATTTCCTACATCATAGTATTTTTTTTATAATTTATAGACGTTAAATAAATTAAATTATTTATGACATCATGATGATGTAGCGATTACCTCATTAATAAAGGATTTAAATAAAATGAGAAGATAATGTAAAATCTATGACCTACACATGTCCAAAACCTATTGTGTGGGTATATTTCGAACCCTTATCACCTTATCCTCCAATTATATCAACGTAGGACCTTTTAAATCCGAAACTCATTTTCAAATAAAGTAATATTTCTTTACTTTCCAAGAGTGCCCCTCCTCTCCTCTTATAAAAGGCCCCCACCTCTACCTCCTTACCCACACTCCCAAAGCCTTTGGATTAGCAAACCCCTGCCCATTTTGTCTCTAAACTTACCTCTCTTACTCCTTGAAGCCTCACATTGGGTAGAAGTCTTCCCAAGGAAGCCTTTGAGCTCAAACCAAAGGGAGTTACCGGATTTTAAGGTAATGTCTTCTTTTGAGTCCTTTTGTTTTATTTTGCTTCTCCAACCCCCAAAACATTTTTTATTCTTTTCTTTTGTTACAAATACAGTGTCCAAAATATATTAGGATGTTTTTATAATAAGGATTCTAGCTACACTAACACACACCTACATCTAATGGTTAAAGAACATACTGTTTCCGTGGATGGTGAATTTATGCCTCCCGAAACGATGATTGTTCAACAATTTTTTAACACCTTCAATGGTGGCCATTAAGATGAAAATATAATTATATATGATATATAATATGTTTATGTTTTCCTTAAGCTTCTGTAATTTTTTATTTTGGGCATACCATTATGGTTTCCATTATGGGTAAACTCGATATCTTCATTTAAGAAAGTGCGGACTACTGCCCCCTCAAAGTGATTTGATTCGTTAAATACCGTATGTGGGACGTATAAAGGATAGAACTATGATATTATATATGATATTATAATTTAATTACTATATATCTTTATATCATTATGATTCCATTCAATAAAATATGAAATATAAATGAAAGTAGCGTTCATGCGTACGTATGGCTTACCGTCTCCATGAATGGTGCATTTCATTTCTTACCTCTAAATGATTATGTAATATTATAATTTCATGTATATACTGGTTATATATGATATATATGATATATAAATCATGATTATAATTATGGATATAACTTATACATGAAAAACTTGTAATTATAAAGGTTTTATTTTTGACTCATGTATAATTGATCGTTAAAACGACCGTTATTAAATTAAATAATTAGATAGTGTTAATGACATGGAAATAAGTGATATAAAAGGAATAATGAACTTGAAAAAGTATCTTAAACAAGTATAAATTAACTCAAGTTTATTATTCATGAGATTAAAGAACGACTGAGTCAAGTCGGACCCGAGGTATGGGACTTCGTCTCAATCTCCTTTCATTGAGGCATATTTTATTTTATACACAACATTCTATTATACGGTTTATAAACCCCTTTGACTTTTATGTTTATCCAAAAGAAATATTTTTTATATGATGTATTTTACAAAACTAAAATAGGGAATTTTTTTGTTGTACGTATGCGGCGACAACGACTTCTGCTCTGCCGTGACCATTATTTGAGTTTCGGCTTCCTCTACAAGCCATACCTTCTTTTTAAAAGAAAAATAAAAACCATGTTTTACTTTTATTTTATTTTGGTATTGAAAATGGTTTTTATATTGATTTTATATCAATGTGTTTTATTGATATATTGTGATTGAAAAGTGGAAATGTTATGTTTCATTTATGCATATTTTATGTGATACAATTATGTTGAGGTTCTTGGGCATTATTATGAAGACGGGTGGTTCCATGATAAAATAAGAGCGGGTGAGCCCGATATAGATCTCCACTGCATTGGGTAACGCGAAGGAGTGAAACTTTAAGGTTTCTCTGAAGAGATTTTGGGAATACACTGTGATGGGTATTCCAAACATAACCAAGAGGGTTACTCCCTACGTAATAATGTTATGAATGCCTCATGTTACATTTCTGTCTTATGATTTCTATGTTTCATTCATGATTTGATGAGGTTTGTTAAAGTTATTATTTTTTATGGGTAAAGTATTATTTCATTCTTATGTATATATGTACCCATGATTCCTTTCTATATATTTTTTTATCCCCTACTGAGCTTTTTATGATCATCCCATGATTTTTTTGAATTTTTTTTCACAGGTCAAGGGAAAGGTACATGATATGATGATAGTGTCAAGGAAGTGTCAAGAAAGAATCCATGTTTTATTTTAAATATGTTTCCATTGAGGGGAAAAATGAATACTATCTTTATGTAACCACTTGTTTATATGTGGAATGTAATGCATGTTTTATGTTCTAATTCTCTAAAACTCTAAACCCGAAAAGATCCTCAATGTGTAATCTTGTAATAACTCAAGATTAAGTAAGGATTAAGGCTGGGGAAATATATATATAGTTTGTATTATATGAATTTTATTATAAACCTTGGTAACTATATTTATGAAATCATAAATTAAGAAATATGAAACATTGAATGAAATTTTGGATAATCCTAACTATAAGATGAAAATCTACATTTTTGGTAAGGTTGAGATTTTGTGGTTTTCCTTGAAATACATTTATTTTTTGATACTAAAATTGTATGTAGTTTTTTAATAGATTCATATAGGTTTAGGAACCAAAAATGAGTTGGTTTAGTGCATCTCAACCATTATTGAAGTGAAGTATTAATGTGCCCTTATTTTTAACAATGTTTAACAATCAAATGTGATATAATTGGGTTAAATCACGTTTTCTATATAAAATATTATGATGAATGAGAGAATAGAACCTCTTGAAAACTATGATATATCAGTGTGATATGGGATAAAGCTAACATGTATTGGGTTAGTAAGTCTAATGATGATTATAATTTAATGGTATATATAACCCTTCTGAGGTTTTATATGATGGGAGTTTAAAATTATCATGTATATTTTGGGAAACATTTATATGAATACAAGATTTTAGTTTAGTATATGTTTTAGTGAGAAGGTTATTTGAGGAATAATATATGTACATTTTGTGGAAATAAATTTAATTTTATCAATAATATATATTTTTAATATTATCTTATATGTTAAGGAAATAATAGTCATTTAAGATTTTTTAATTTTGTGGAAAAAATAGGTTTTATAGAAACCCATAGTGGTTAAAAAGTTATTTTATATAAAATGTATCAATTTATGATGTTTATCGTTTTTTTTATAATGTTATACGAATTATATAGATTTATAAAAAATAAATCATGCATACTGGGGTACAAGCCTTCACTTCTGGAAAGGCCTCATGAATTTTGCTATTACATTTTTAGATATATGAGATAAATGGTATCAAAAGACTTTTGATGTTAAAAATTCAAAAAAAATTGAGGTTATGGATGTTATTTATGATATTGGGTAATTTATTAATGGAATTATCTATGTTTAATGTTTTTTGTCATTACTAAATTTAGGTTATTAATGTATTATTCCATCATTATGTGGTATATTAATTTGTGGTATTATATTAATTTTTTTAAATTTTTTTTATTTTATTAAATATAGATGGAATAACTACATAATATTATCGGAATTATAGGATCCATTATATGTTTATTTCAATACTTTAGACATATAAAAATCATATTGAATACACATTATTTAGAAAAAAAATGAGATTGTGGGGGAAATTGATTAATGGATGAAATATACTATTAATGTAATATAATTTCCCTATGTTGTTAGTCGATATTATAGATGAATTACCCACCTCTCGAAAAAGTTTATTAAAATACAAAATGTTATCATGTTACAATCATTTGTGATGAATTGATGGTATTTTAAACCCTCAATAATTTATGGCCTTCTAGTCACTATATTTATCTTGAAAACTTTCTCTATCTCTATATATTATGAAATGGGAACTAATTTTCCACAATTTTGAAATATTCATCCTAAACTAATGTTCTTCTATTTTGAATATAGATTTTTTTATACGATATGACTATCCAATTTCCCTTTCCCCATTTTAAGAGGAACATTTATTGGCTCCATTTATGATGTGGGGGTTCTATAATGTAATATTCAAATATCAAAAACATGTTACTAAGAAAAGTTAAAATTATGAGGTGAAAATATATTTAAGTGGGAAGAGTGTTATAACCTATGAATTTAAAAGAACATCATGTTCATTAGTATATACAATAACAAACATTGAGCCTATGCAAACCATGAAATATTAATATTTTAATATGAACATTATAACCAATATTATAAATTGGTGTGTATAAATAGGTATAAATACATTGTTAAAATACATATAAAAGTGTTATATAGCATATTTTCTAATGGTAAATAAGTAAATAATTTTTTTTAAAATCATTTTAAACTTCAAAAATACATTTTATTCCAAAATAGTTTTATTTTAAAACATTTGTATAATTATTATATTTAATTTTTATCAATTTTAGAAATTATATTTCTCAAATAGAATATCATTTTCGAAATCAACATATCAATGTTAACATTTGGTGAATCATTTATATTTTATAAAACTATTTTTGTTTTAAATATTAGAAAACATAATGATTCTTAAAATATATTTTTTCATTTCATTGAAAATAACTATTATATTTTGAAGATGATACTAAATTAATATTATTCCCATTAGTTATAAATAACATGATCAATTACCTGAAGCAACATTATAATTTATATTAGTATAAAAATAATATTTGACATAAAATGGCTTCATATTCAGTAAAACTGTTTTTTGTCGCACTATATGTGATAATTTTAAAATATATTTATGCTAAATATAGAGGTTAAATTTGGTTAAAGGGATATTTTATATTAAATCAACATAATTAATAATTTTTAACCTAATTACCTTAATATTTTTTCATAATATGTTGGAAATATTGTAAAAATTTATCACCATAGTAAAATAGTAAATATGATAATTAATTGTAAAAATATTATGATATAGACTTAAAAATGGAACTAAAATAGGACTTTGTCCAATTGGGTGAGTGGAGTTTGGAAAATGTCATCTTTATTTTGAATATATGGCTACTTGGTTATATAATTATTTGGTTGCAACCATTACAACAGTTAACTAAACAACAAAGAGACCAATGTCACTTTCATTCCATTAATAAATTTGTGAATGTGGTAGAATAACCAATGATCAGTTCTAAATAGTTATTTTAAAGATAACTTATTATATTTTCATGGTATTTGGTTTCAAATTTTTATTAATTAAATAAGATCCGTAAATTCATTTGAAATGTTGACACTGTATTAATTTAATTACTATAAATGTAAAATAAAGTATTTAAAAAATATTGAAAATAGTATAAATTGAATAAATTAATTTGTTCTATGATATTGTAATAAAAATATAGAATTTAAAGGATATTTTATAGAATTATAATTTAATTTCGTTGTTTCTATATTTTTTTCAAAGTCAAATTAAAAAAATAGTTCGAGAAATGGAATTAATGATATTTTAAAAACCAATTATTAAAAAGTATAAAAATCCAAAAAATATTAACTTTGGAAAAGTTATTGGGATATAGTTTAAAATATTAAACATGATCCATTTATTGTATAATTTTACTCTTATTTTAACTATTTTGACCCATAAAGAGTAAAAATACATTATACTTTTAATTTTCAATAAGGGATAATGTGGGGTAATCCAAATAGATAATGGTAAAAACCAATTCTATTCATATCTAAATTTAATTGGATGTCATTATTTTGACCCATATTTTTCATATCTTATATTTATATTTGTTATTAAGCTTTTTTGATTTAAATGTTTACTTTAATGAATTTCTAACGTTAGTTTTGAAAAATAAAACAAACTTTCTTAATTACATAATATTACTGACAACACACTTACGATGTGCTTCATAAAATTTTATAGATAAAATATATCTAACATACATACAATACATCATAAAATTGTTAATAATTAGTTTATATTTTCTGAATGAACAAAATCTGAAAAACATTACATAAGTATTTTGTTATAATCAAATCAGATATAAACTTATAAATCAGACAAACTTATACTTTTTATATCAGATGGAATATTTCAATGATAATTCCTTGAAGGATTATACATTCAATAATATGGAGTATAAATATTTTCCACAAAAAATGTTATATAATGTCTACCAAAAAACATTACCAAACATAGTCAGATATGATCTCTATAACAAATTTAATAATTGCCAAACCAGAGGAACCTTATAAATTTATTGGTTGAACTAAAATAATACTATAGGTTATATCATTTATTGATGTATAATAATGCTTCTTCAAAATTACTATCAAATAAATAAGATGAAGTTAACTTTATCAAGTAAATATAATCCATTTTGAAGCCTTTGTAACAAACTCTAATGAATGTGGAATATGATCATTGGTGGTTTTCCAATAAATTGAGAAGCATTTGAGGAGGAGGATTTTTTTTTAAATATTAGTTTTTATAGTATTTACATCACTATAAAGATATTTTTTCTGTGAATATTTTTGGTACATATTTTTTACTTTTATTTAACAATTCATATTAATTCATTAGTTAATCTCTTTTATAGGTTATACATGGTGAGTATATTTTCAATTTACAGAAGAATTATTATGTTTATAATTATCTATCTAATCATCGTTGATTGAGGGACCATAGGGTATTGAGAGATAATATTTTCTCATAATGTTTGATTGACCGTTAATTTGTCTAGTTAAATAGATGTTGTTTTAATCTTTTTATCGAGGGAATCCTACACTATGGAAGGAAAACAATTAAGGTTTGCTTAAAAATTAGGGATACCTGATTTACATGTAGAACATGATATCTCCTCATAAGAAAGTACTTTGTAATTTTATCATTTTTATCCCATTTTATATGATCTCTGCCTATTGTAATGAAGATGGATCAAATGATGATCCCTCTGCGTCTATCATGCCTCCTGTTGTTGCAAAAGAACCTTCAGATGATAAAGGTGATGCATGGATACAATCGAGGACTAGGAGGAGGGATCAACACCCTTGTGGAAATGGTGTAAGCCTTTCTTACCACTGTATGAGCACCCTCTCTAGAACATGGTAACATTTATTGGTCTGTCTTTATGAGGTACCTTGTAGTCCTGCTTTGTAATCTCCTCTTGATGACATTTTGTGTCAATAAAGCAGTCACTGCACCTCATTCATTACCAAAAAAATTCGATCATTGTTATAAAACTCATTTATGTTATTCTTACTTATATTATAGGGTTTTCATTACGTGAATTTTTACAATTTTATATTTACAGTATGAATTGGTTTATGGAATGTTGAATGTTTTAATTTTTTTGTCACTCTAATTTTAAAATTTTAGAGCACAATTATTTTCATGAAATTTGGGGTGTAATATAGCAGTACTGTAGCAGGGCACTGTAGCAGTACTGTAATAGCGGCGTACTGTAGAAGTGGTGGTACTGTAGGGGTGGAGGCACTATAGATGAACTGTAGCAGTGACAATACTATAATAGTTATTGTAGCTACACATGTACTCTAGCAATACTATTCCTCAAGGGGTCCCATGGGTGAAATAATGGGCATCCAAGCCTTTTATTTAGGACACTTGGCCTTGGGACTTTGGATTATGTAATGAGACACCCTCTACCTAGAATAAAAATTGGTCTTTTAATTAATAATAAATTGATGATTCTTCCCCGACCATAAAAAAATAATATACTATGATCCATGAAAATTAATTTATATTAATTTAATATATTAATAAATTCCAAAAGTTCCCCTCCCCTCACATGGAAAATATATCATCCACTATTTGTTTCTTCAAACTTAATATTACTTTTGGTTCTTCCATGAAAAAGATAAATTCTTTAATTCTCTGACCATTTCATACACATTTATTCAAAAAACCTAATAAGAAATCATTTGGTGTAGACATAAAGAGGTTATCCAATGTATATGTTTAATACTTTACCAAGCATGTTTGTATTATTTCTTATTTCATCTCCATAAAATAATATTCAACTAATTTTATATAATATTATCATTATATTTAATATATTAATATTTTATTTTGTTAGTGGAATAACCTTCATCATTCACCTCTTCCATCAAATGGGAGATGATTCCATTTTTTTGTACCGAGGACTACCACCTTGCAAACCGATTTAATTTTTTTTCCATCGTCCCCTCCAATATATGCTTATGATGATGGATTAGTAGTGTGTATATAAGTTATTAGTCAAATATTTATCAATATGTAAATGTAATATATCATATATTATCTTACATTTCCATTCATTGAAAGATGATATGGTTCCTCGTGTATACATGTGGATTAACACATCCACAAAGTGATATGAATCATTTTTCATTTTCAAATCATATGAATGTAATATATATGTATATTATTTATATATAATATGATATTTTTTTAATAGTAATAATTTATTTATTATAAAATAACACTTACTTTCATCACATCATAATCCATAAAAATGGAAATGTCACTAATGCATAAGTATGACCTACCATCTCCATGATTGTTACATAGGGCAATTATAATAACTATATTACATGGTTAGTTTTTAAATTATTACTATGATGAGAAATTATAATTTTTTAAATATTATTAATAATTATATGTGGTAAAAATAGCCCCTTTTACTATATAAAACCTACCAAAGTGATTTTGGATATATGAACTAAATGTCATCAAAAGGTTTAAAATGAATTTAATTAAATTTGTATTTAAATATAATGTGGTAATAAATAAAAAAATAATTACAAAAAAATGAATAATTTTATTTTGAAATTAAATAATTAATTTAACTTAATTCTTCCAGAACATTAATATTGTATGTGATGATCCATACCTGGTGTAAGGGATTTGGTTGAAATTTATTTCATTGGGGAAAATTTTATTTTTATGTGCCTAATTTCTTTTAAATAGTGTATATATTACCCCTTCCACATATTATATCATGATTAATTTATATATCATGTTATTTTAGCTTTTAATTTATATTATTTCATCCAATGAGATTTGAATTTAACTTTACCAAGAGGTATTTGTTTCGTAACTCAATTTTATTTCCATGGGATTTAATAATTATTCTTTGATTATATTATTTAAAAAATATATGTGAAATGAAATTTTATTTATTTATTTTGTATATCTACATTTATTTTATTTATATTTTTTTCAAATAACCATTTCATTAATTATCTTTCAATTCAACTATATGATGATTGAATTTCTTATTCATCAAAAATTTTCTTCTTCGGGAAACATGAAATGTTATCGACCTATATTATTTTATGGGGTGTCTCTACTACCCCATTGATTTCTTATATCATTAATATAATTATGTTAATGATATATAATGTTCCATTTTAATTTACTTATTTCATGTGCATTATGATTCAATAGTTACCAATAATGTAAGTGTTTATTTTACAATCTCAAAATAATTATGGGATTGTTTATGTTTATGTCTCAAAATGGGGAATTATATTTTCTTTCTATATTTAACCCATCATATTTTATTTACCTATTGTTATATTTTAAAATAATAATTTTTTCATTTATTTTGATCTTTTAATTAATTAATAGAACAAAAATCATTTTAAAAAAAACTAACTTTATTTCCACTTTAGTTGGGAATATTTTTCTTCTATGTCAAAATATATAAATATTATTTCCAAAATGTATTAAAAATTTCAATATAATTTTTTAATTAAATTCTGAACAATGATATATTTTATTTGAAATATATTAAAAGGAACAATTTTTTTTTCATTTTCCGATAATGGTTCATATTGTCTTTTTACCATATTCTGAAAGTAATATTAGTTTTAATGTACTTTGTATAAATTGAATTTCCCGCTATAATCACTTATCAATAACTTGGATCTTCCTTTACAGGTTTCCACAATTGTTTTCTATGAATTTGTTTTCCTAATATTGTATAGTTTCTAAAATTAAATTTGGAAGTGTCAAAGGTAAATTTCTTAAGAATATTTGTAATGAAAGTTTTATACTATTTATATTAATCAATCATGATAAAGCCTTTATTTTCCACTATGAGTATATTTTTATGGTTCCATCCTTATTCTTTTTATAGATGGTTTATGATCAATTTTACCTGGGAATGTATTTGAATTCTGTGTTATAGTTCTTCCTATACTGAGTATTTTTAATAAGACAAGTTTATTATGTTTTATTATTGACTAGTATAATGAATTCACTGGATTTATTATTTAATGGTTTGGGTTAAGAATTATATGGACCCCCAATTCATCGATTCGTATCCTAAGAAAAGCCTTTTGGGTGTTTTATCTAAGGCCTTACCCATTTATGTATGATATATTGGAATGGGGCCTTGGTTGTAAGTTTATGAGTTCCATAATTATGTATTATATCATTAGGAAATTTTTTATTAATATCTATATGATTTTTTATGTTTTTATGTTATCTCTTTATTTAGTTTCCTTTTTATGGTTTTAATTATATTTAATAATTTCTTCATCATTTTTCCTAACTATTTATTCATAGCTATAAATTTTTTTATTAAATGGAATTTTTAATCCCTACTTTTCTTTCAATATAGATTATGTGTAATTTATTCAAGATATATTCCATTTTAGATAAACCGAACTGTGAATCTAAGGTCACCCTTACTTTATTTACATTACTAAATATAACTATATGTGTACTATGATTGATATGGAATGATTTGATATGTGACAATATCATTGTACTATGAAACACATTATTTATTATGTCTTGAAATATATGTGATATTCAATTATTTATCTTATTTAGGTATCCTACTAAAATATTCGGTCACTTACGATATGATTACTTGTATATAGTGTTATTGTAATAATATAGCCATCGACTCTGGGATACCATGGATGGGTTATTTTTAGTTATAATAATTTTTTATACATTCACTAGTAAATTATGGTCTATTTCCATCAATGAATGTTAGTAATTTTTTTGGGTTTTGAACATTATTTGTTATGAAAACATTGATCCATTTTTTAGAACATCATAAATATTTATACAATTAAAAATACAATAATATTTGTTTAATTAATATTTTTAAATTTTTATTTTTATCCCATGATATTCTTTAATAATAAATTTAAAAATAAATTTATAATATTCTTGTTTTAGTAATTTTTTGGTGAACAAATGTTGACATAATAATAATGTGATAAATACAAATATAACCACTCCAGAACCAAATTGAATAAATTTATTTCCCATTTATCTATAATAATACCATAATCTATTTTTCCATTTTAATTCATGACTTAAATTTATAGAATTCTTTATACAGGTCCTTAACCCAACCCAAATAAGAACATGCTATAATCGAAGGGTGAGTACGGCTAAATATTTGATTGGATGGAAATTATTTCAATATTATAGAAGAATAATTACATTATTGAGATGTTTTTAATGCATTTAATTTTATTTTAAAATACATACACAAATAATAAAATACAATATGAAAAAATACTTTACTTTCTGGGGGCGGTAGTATGAATATACACAATAGTGATATCTTCATTATAAATATAATATATTGTAGGTAGGGAATAATTTATACTTTTTATAATATTAATAATATTTTAAAAAATATTCATTAAATAACCCTTTTAAAATTCCATATAGGGTGGTGAATGAAAAATAAACACATTTATTTATAGAGGTGGTAGTTTGAACGTACACATGAATGATATTTTCTTTTTTCAAAGGGAAAAAAGAAAATGTAGAGATTAATTATTATATAAAGATAAAAAAATCTCATTATATAAATAATACTAATGTAATTATGTTTTAATGGGAAATATTGGTTTTTTATAAGAATTATAAATGAGAGGAAATATTATAGAGTGAGTGTACTTACATTGTGAAATTGAACATTCTCCTGATGTACTTGATGGAAATGGTGAATTTATGAGAATTTTTTTGTAAAGAGATTTGTGAATGTGAAATAGGATTGTAGGGTATATAAAATTGGAAGGTTTTAATGTTCAAATATAATTTTATTATTTCATTTAAGGAGAGGTAAAATACACTATTTATACTTGAAGGGAATCGAATTTTTGTAAATATAAACTCATAATGTAAAACGATCAAATGATTCACATGAAATGTTACTTCCAATGTGGGAAATAACGGAGTGTAGATAGCATTTATTCATACCAAACCACAACCACTCATTGAGAGACATGTTTTTTGGATGTTTTTATCTCCATTACACTTGGATAAATCATTTTTATGTTAATTTACATTTATAATGATGACAACTACATTTTTAACCATGATAAATATTTTTTTTGACTATAAATTAAAATAAACATATTAATTAATTGTAAAATTTTTCTTTAAAAATTTTAAACAATTTCATCAAATAATATTTTATATGTTGAAAAATATTAATTTTAATATTACCACACATCACACATAAAAACCCATTTTTAGAAAAAGTGTATTTTAAAGCGAAAAATTAGGCCTAGGATATAATTATCATTATTTTTTCTTTCCATGAAATTAATTATTTTATTATTAATGAATTAAATTTTACTTTTATTTATAATGATTATAAAATTTAATTTTACCTTATTAATTATTAAAATAAATAGAGAAAATAGATTTAATTAAATTAAATATTACTTATATATCAAAATGTAAACGATAGGTTTTCTAAATTCATTATAGTATATTCAAGTGAGTAACTTTATTAAGTAAATTCATTTTTAGTCATGAAAAATATAATTTCTATTTAAAATTCACACCTTGTTTATGACAATGTTCTAAATTCTAGGCTGTAATTAAAATATTAATTTTTCATTATCCCCCTCAAAATAATTTGTTTTACAAAAATACCAAAAATATCCCTAAGATAAATTTAAAATGATTAATAAAAATATGTCAAAAATTTATTAAAATATAATTTTGGACTAAGGTATTTATTTTTTAAATATAATATATATTTAGCACTCTTTATAGTGTATATTGTGAAATGGTTTTGGGATATAATTCTTACATTATATAGTATGGTCTCAATTTTACAAGATGGATAAATAACACGAGAAATGAATGATTAAAATAAAGAATTATTTCAATTTTAGATATATGAATCAAAAAATGAACTAATAAGTATAATAGATAATTTAATATCCCTAATGATCATGTTCACCATCTTCATATTCATTGGTTTCTCCATATTCCCTCATCATCTTTACTCATCACAAATTGAAACCATTACTTAATGAAAAGAAATACAACAACAATATCAATGTTACTATCAATACCTCTTTTCCAATTTATCATCATTTCCCACAAAGATATATATTTCTATATTTCTAAAAATAGCTTATTTTTCCCCTTAATGATTTTAAATACAATGGTTGATATCATATATGAGTTATCAATTTATCAACATTGTGTTTTGAAAGGATCAATTGTGATGAAATCAAAACCTTGGGGGTGGTCGTAGGTTGGTACTCATTATCCCAAACCATAATCTCCATCCTAATTATGTAGATCTGTTGAATATAGCTCATAATATAATTGAAAAAAAATGAATATACAATTTCACTTAATGATATTAACCACCAATGTGGATGAACATATCCCCAATTGGTGGTGGGTTTTATCCCCCCACAAAAATATCCCCTTTAATTATCATGTGGAAGTTGTCGTAATGTTTTTTTTGGTTTAACTATTATGATAACCAGCACCATCTAGTTAAAAATAACCACAAGATAGTTACTAAAAAATACACCATATGATTTAATAACTAGTAGTGTTATTAAATGACACTACTGGACTTTCGTATCTTAATATTATTCCTCTTATCCTTATACAACAATGCTCAAGGTTTATTCCATGTTTCGTTCTTTTCAAAAAAATAATTGTAGTATTATATCCCACAAAAGTATTCTTTTCCATTTTCATTTTATTATATTCTCAATGTCAAATAATATTAATTTATTATACCAAATAATGGAAATTTTAATTAATTATTGGAAATCAGTATTATGTACATTTTAAATAATAAACATAACCACGTGTTCTTTATGATTTGTTCCTCCAACCGTAGTAAGCTAACAACTGATCACATGGACCTACCTTCCATGATTATGATTTCACATTCCACTTTTACCCATGATCATATCATTTAAACATGTCAACGAATATTTCTTGATAATCCCATATAATTAATCTTCATAAATGATTTCTTATATTTATACATGGAATCTACGAAATTCTATCTTAAATATTTCGTCAGTTATTTCTCCTTATTTTCTATTTCTGATATGGCTTGTATCATGTCTTCATGCATTAGAATTGGGATATTTATAACTTAATGAAAAATTCAACATCCTCACATTTAAAACACTATAATTTTAAAATTTTATCTATTTAAAAATCCTTAAATAAGAAAGAAGATGTCTTATATGTCATTTCATCTAGCACAACATTAACTTTTGTATCACGGAATATTCCTATATATTATTATTAAACATCTCATAAACCATCTTATATATCTATTTTATTATAGAAAATATCTTACATAAGAGATAAAATATCATAAATATCATTTTAGATCTAGTAATTTTCCAAATTCCATTACAAAACAATTATTTACAATATATGAAATAATAAATATTTTTTGAAAACCACCCCTATAATCTAAATATATTACCTATAATATAGTGTTTTTTTCCATATTTCTATATAATAAACATGAAAAATCTTCTATATACACTAAACTATCTTAAATAAGATTTCAAATTCATATACATAACAAAAAATATATCTTGTATCTATTGAAATTTATCTCATGGATTTTTCTCAAACATTTTTCTAATTCTAAATTATATATATCATATGTATGAATTTTTAAAAACTCTATCTCTATCGTAAAAACTAAAATATTATTTAAATAATTTCAAATCATCTAAACCATTCTTTGATAATTTTATGATTCAACTCTACATATATATATCAAACACCCTTGAAAATTATTAGTATGAAAATAAAACCTTATCCTAAAATTAGTTCAATATTTCACCCATTTGGATCTATTTTTTATTACACACATTCTAGTTTCCCTTATCAATTTTGAAATTATTTTGATATCCAAAATCATCCACCCATCAATTCATTTACTGTAACACAATTTTATAATCTATTTCTTACATTCATTGAAAATAAAGAAATGGATATTTTTGAATGGAATCATGTTAAATTATTCAATGTAGTGGGCCATAAATCATTGATCTATAAGTAAATTTTATTAAATTCTATAGAAAAACATGAATAATTAATTTAAATGTCAACTATTTTCTTGATTTTTCATAAAATTATTCCAACTCAAAATATCCTCTCAATAATTCATATGATCATTTATGAACAAATATATACATTCATGCAACAAAAAAAATTTAAAAATTGAAATTCCGTTTATATTGCAGAAAATTAGTTCTCCACATTTATAGTAAAGGAAAACACAAATGGGATAGGGAATGAAACGAAAAAATGTACCTCAATATTAGAAAATGGGATAAAATATAGTTTATAGTTTCAAATTATCAAAAGGATTAGTTATAAGTTGTTTCTTCTGAATAAAAATAGTTTTATCAATATATGAAATAAATATTTACTACAATATACCTTCATCCAGCTTCTCCCTCATGAAATAATTCATAATAGCAATGTGATTTGATCTAAAATGTTTTACTGGATTATTGTTAAGATTTATGACTATCTTTTTGTCCCAAAAAATGACCAATGGTAATATAGATACACCATGTATATCCTTAGGTAAATTTTTTTTTCATTTTTCTAGATTCTCACAATGTATCCATGTAATCATTTTTATTTATTCATAATTTGACTGATTCTTTATTCTTGTAATACCATGATTCACATATTGCACTAACAAACAAATACACTTATAATGTGAACTTCCAGTCATCTACATGAATATCCCAGTCTATAGTTTTGAAGACATTTAAATATATATAAACCAATATCTTATAAAAAGTAATATAATTTATTTTACTTTTAATATATCCTATAATATTGTAATCATTCACGAAATGTGATGCTTTTGGATTAGATGGACACATTGAAAAAAATATTGGTGTAGAAAACATTGTATATCCTTTATGTAGACAAATAAAAAAGACTACCAATCTTAATTTTATGTTATATATAATAAACATACACTCCAATATGATTATTACATAGCTTTTTTCCAACATTAAATGTGGTGGAAATACCTCTATATTCGTCAATGAAAAAAATAAATCTTTAGGAAACTTTTATTGAAAGATGAATATGTGACATAAAAATATGTATATTTTTTAAATATATATATATATATATATATATATATTTCAACAAGAAAATATAACTAAATTTTCTTCATAAATTTTATATAAAATTCTACACACAATTTCCCTCATAACTATAAAATATAATACCTTCATTTAATGTAATCCGGATTATTGATGTAGTGTTGTTCTTATTTATGATTATATTATTTTCCACTTGTCCTTTTCTCAAATCCATTCACCTCAAGTAATGATAAAGCTTTAAATAACAATAATTTGGGGATTTTTTTAATCCATAAAGAGCCTTCTTCAAATTTCTATGTTTTTGTCATCTTTACCACGAAAAAAATTGTTCGGTTTTTCTATATAAAAAACTATATTTATCTCATCATCAAAATATAGAATTGAAACACATTTATAAAATCAATAAAATTATTTGATATACAACTAAAAGGAAACATTTTACGGAATCAATACATAAAAAAGGGATAACACTTCCTTATAGTCAATACCATCATTTTTATAGTACCCCATGCAATTTATTAAAGATTTATTTATTATGTCTTCATGTTTATGATTTTGATTTTTCCTAAAAACCCATGTTTTGGGAATAATGACATTATTCGATGTTCTAGGAAAAAGATCCCATGTTTTATATTTTTTATTTGATCTACCTCTTCATAAATTACTAGTGTCAATTATTTATTCTCACAACCATCATTAACATTTTAGGTTTTACACATTGTATGAAGAACAATGTATATTGTTACCATGATTTTCTGCTTCTTTTTTCATTCCCCGATTTTGGTCCTTAATTATATTCTTATAAGAATCATGTTTTTTCTGTGTTTAATATTTTCTCATGCACATTACTTCTTTAATACAATTTCTAGTTTAACAAGTATCAAAATCAACCTCATGAATCTATATTTTTTCCTTAGTCTCTTTAGTGGGATTAAAATTGAGAACCTCATCGTCATTATAAAAAATGACATGTTTTTATCTTATCATCATTATCAATATCTATCACATTATTATAGTAAAAATATTTTTATATTTCCTATTATAAAACCATTAAGAACATCCAAATAGTTTATAATCCTGTAATATTCTATATCCATACTTCTCAACCATGTTTAAACAACATATTAATATATTCATAATAAAAAAAAGTATTCCAAATAATCCATATACTTTTAAAAAAATTCTTGTCGAATAATATTTTATAAGGTGTTATATTTGATTTTGTCCTAAAAATATATATTTCTAATTATCATAGTAGTGGTGATTTATTTAAAAAATAAATAGAAGGAATTTTTGTTCCTAGTTATCATAGGTTTATCTATATTAACAAAGATCATTTTCTTCCTTTTAGTGTCTCTATTTTGTTGATAAGTGTTGGGTATAAATAATTCATGTCATATTACATATTTTCAAGATATTTTAAAATAGTTTGATAGCTTTATCACTGACATTTCTTGATCTTAGTAACATTAAAGTGAAATATATTTTATTTCTAGATATAATTATGAAACATTTAATCATTCTCAAGGATTCAAATATTACAAAAACAAAATTAATTCATTTTATTTTAGGTAACTGATTAATAAAAGTGACGAAATATTTACCTCAAGATGTTGATATGTCCGTCACCGGTCTACAAATATTAGGGTTAACAAACTCCAATGGTTTTATAGTTTGTATCATTACTCTTTTGTGACTTTTCTACCATCTTCTATTTTTTGAAATGTTTGTTAAATAGTGATATAATATTCCTTCAAAATAATAATATCTCTAAATGTATCTTATTTGATTAATTCCTTCATGATTTTTGGCTAATATTTCCATGTCTTAAATGCCACATTTTTTATCTTGAATACTATTATAGCAAAATGTTTTGGTTTATCTAACCCAGAACAAGTTACCTTGGTTTATTACAACTCTTTTTATCCCAACCAAATCGTTTATTAAATTAATTAAATAACAATTATTTTATGATATCACACCTGTTATAGCATTAGAATATTGTGATACAAAGAAAAAATTATGGTTTATCCCATCAACAAATAGAACATTTTAGACTCTATATGATTTTACCCAATTTTACCCACTCCAAAATATTTGAGTTTTAATGAACTATCATTTAAAAGTGTAAAATATCATCAATAATATAATTCACCATTTTTTAAATTCATTAAATATACTATAAAATTATAATAGAAAATACTATCCATAATCCTTGCCATCTCATATTTTCATTAATTAAATAAAAATGTAACTAAACTTGTATATTTATTTAACTGATCTATATTCATATTTTTTAAATATATTTATATGTTATTTAATTGAGTCTGTATGAATGTGATATATTTATTTGATATGGTTTCATATTGATCACTCCTTTTATAAACATATTGCAGACTCATAAAACTATTTTTCATTTCAATATGTTTCTTATGTTGTTGGGGATTAAATGTTTTTATCATATTCTACTATTATATCCCCATGATTCATGCTCCATTTTATGAATGATAATGAAATGTTATATTAGAAAATATGTACTTCATGTAAAAACAATTCTCTAAACCAATAGTATCACTAAAATAATATTTTATTTTATAAATTTGTTTCATTTGAAGGTTTATTTCCCACATAAATCCCAAAAATCCCATGAGATTATTTCATCTAAAAAATTTAGGATATATTTTCTATGTTGTTTTGATTCATTCATACATTTATCTATAAGTCTAACCATATTAAATTTGAGAATTATTTATCTTTAATTTATATTTCATAGCTAATCCAGATTGATGTTTCTCACTCAATTATTCTAAAAATTAATTTTAATTTAAGGTATAACACTAGTATGACTCACTTTTTCATTTTAATAATAATGTGTGTTAAACTGTTCTTGTAATTTTTTCTTAGTGAAATCACAAATATACTTAGTTTTATATTTCCCACTTCTATTAATTTGAATGTTCATTAACTCCAATGATAAAATCATTATAATCACACATGAATTTTTCTATTTTTATTCATAGATTAAATTTTTTCATTATTTACATTGCAGCTCCTCATCCATAAGGATGATAGTGTGATTAAATCAATAAATAATATTCTGTTTCTATGAATTATAATGTTTTAAACATTCAAATTATTTTTCCAGAATTTTATTCTTAATTTGAATTTAATTATTCTTACAATATTTCCATTTTGGATATGAATATTCATATCTTAGCATTCAAATCTCTTTACAAAACAACTTGATATGTATTATAATTGTGTAATCTTCTATTAGTTCTCCTTTATTACCAAAAAATTCACTATTTTTTATTTATACCCAAATGATTCTAATTATTCTTCTTTATAAGCCATGATAACCTTTTTATAATCCACTTCAAGAGTTTCCACATCATCATAACTTTTCTATCATTAAGAAATGCAATTTCAAAAAGATAAAAAAATTAATATGAAGAATATAGTTTCATTTTCCTGGTTATTTTTTTATTGAAATGAATATATCTTTATATAATTTCATATTTATGGATAGTATTTTAGAAAATTCAGTATCATTATTTTCTTATCAATTTTTCAAGCGACACCCGGATGAAAATTGATGAATTGTTTCCATAGTAAAAAAGTTAATGGGATGCATCCTTTCACACTTTCCTTTTCCTCTTCTAATATATGATGACATAAAATATATATTCTTTAAATTTTATTTTATACGATCCTGTTAATTAGAAAAAATATATTCACATAACATATATAAATTCACAAATGATATAAAATGAATTTTTTTCTCCATCATGAATTTTATTTTGATGATAGATCAAAATCTCAATTATTAATTAATTAATTTCTTTTAAAATTGATTAATTGCAATATCATCAAGATATTTATATTCAAGTTATATATTAATGTATAAAGTTGGTCTGAAATATTCTACTTTGATTCTTTAATATTATTGAGTCTTCAAGAGTTTCTTCGCGTCCTTTAATGGCCAAGATAATCACATTAAATCAAGTAAGTATGGAACATGATTATTCATCTCTTGTAATATAACATATTCAAATTATATAAAATTTATGACTTTTCATCATCCACCTACATGTTTCTTCATAAATAATATTATTTTCTCTAAATCACATTAATAGTTTTACATCACATGTATTGTGTTATCCCTTTTTTATAGAATGAGGATATAAAATAATTCATTTCATTCCCATCACTATCAATATTTTTTTCTATCATATTGATACTAATAAGAGGATTCATTTGTAATATATAACCCTTGAAGAATATAATTGATAATATCAATTCCATGTGAGAGATGTCCGAGAAGCATTATTTAAAAACATAAATACAATAAATTTATGACTGATTATGTTATATCGATCTATAGTAATTTCAAGAGATATTTACAAGCGATAAAATTTTCTATATTACTAATTGATAGGATCACATGGGATTTGATCAACGCTAAGGGAGTGGGGGGTGACTATTGATATGATTCCATACTAAACTACATCTACCATATTCTTATTTAGCAAATTATCTATATAACCCACTATGGAGTAAGACAATGTAATGCAAAATTTTTTAATGTGGTTAGCCTATAATATGTAAGACTATATCCCTAGTGTATTGTGTTTTTTATATCCCCATAAATAAATACACTTTTTTATCAAGATTATTGTAAATACAATTGTATAACCTTAAAATTTTATAATAATTGTCAATGAAATGATTAAAACAATAACTAACACATTATTCAACAAAATAATTGAAACATTCTTGTAGAAGGATCACTAATGTATGTTAAATCCACAAATAATATTTTCTAAAATATATTTTATTCCTCATAACTACGTATAGAAATATTCATATTATATTATCATAATTTAGTTTTATTTAATATCATTATAAAATTCCCTACAAACCCTTAATTTTTCCCCTTATTCACCTTATTATAATCAAAGTAGGAAATCACTTCGAAATCTCAAAATAATAATTTTTATATTCCTATTAAAGTGTGACAATTATGTTTAAATTTTTTTTAATTCCTCAACAGATCAACATGAGAATTGTCTATTGAAACTAAATCCATTATAAACTAACCAATTATTTCAGGGAACTACCTCCCATTATACTTAACATAAAATCCACAGGTACCAATTATTATATCATTAAGATAGGTCGATATATATTTATGGGAAATTACTCTATCTTTTATATTCATAAATGATAAAAAAAATTCTCACATGAAATTCAATAAATTATCATGAAATTGCCCTTAAAATTTAATAACATTCATTCATCCTTCTAACTGTTCATGAATCATAATAGAATCCCAGGTAATCATTTTATATATGAGTTTATGAATAAATCAACATCATCAAATTAAAAAAAATATATCATATTTTATAAAATTGAAAAATTATATATGAGAAATATAATATCACCGATACCACAGTATGTATCACAATATTATCTTCCATATCCTAATATTTTTATAAATTTTACTCAGAATCATATCACAAACCATATCAAATTATATATTTATTCAAATAAATATCCTATATAAGAGCTCAAATATATTATGTGTCACAATTGACACATTCCATTCAAAAATTCAATTATGTAATTTTTTTCACAGGGAACTAAAGTCACATTCGTTAGCAACTATATATGATAATAATATATATATTTCATTAATTTTAATATTAAATGTCATAATAAACAGTCATTCATAAAAATGGAAGGATTCCTATAATTGAGGATGAAATATATAAAAATCAGATTTTACTATACTTTTTAATATTTATCCATAATTTATGTGCACTAGAATCCCTTCAATGATTATCCTAAGTTATACTCATATTTATAACATGAGGAATGGAAACATAATAATGTTATGATATCAAATTCATAGTAATGGAAAAAAATCATCCACATTTAATCAAAGGTTAAATCAATATAATATATTAAAACATGAGTAGAAGAGAAACATATTATTAAAAAGAACATGGAATAATAATTTTTTTTATAATTTATGCTAAAATAACATGTAATCACAAATGAATAAACATATTTCATGGTAATAGATTTTGAGATAATAAAAAACCTTCAAAGGGAATAATCATATGAATATGGAAAAATTTTATTCCATTTAGCAATAGAAATATAATCAATCATACAAAAAAACATAATAATTTAAAATCATGTGATCTATGTCACCGATATAATTTTCAATCCCTACTTGTGAATAAATTTACATGAATCCTGATTAAAAAACATGACTAATAACAATGGTACCTACATGAATTTCACATAAAAAATATGTGAACAATGGAAACTACATCATGTTTATATAGAAATTATATGAGCACATATACCCATATAATGTACAGAAAATAAACTCGTGTTCAGATATTATTTCATCATTTCCATACAAAAAAAATTCAATAAAGATACATACATCATGTTCACAAAAAATTTCATCATCTTAAATGATATGAAATCTAAATTAAAGAATTAGATATCTATATAGTTCCCCTCTTTTCACTAATATGCATCCATAATTTTTTCTACCAAGAGAGAATACAGATATTAATATTTCGAACATCACCTAATTAATCTACAGAAAAGTGATGGGATTCATGAATAAATCCACTGAACATTTCATAATAAATATAGATAATGATTTTTGGAGGAATTAAAACAATATATCCCCAATTTAATATTAGTAGTATTAATTATATTTATAAATATCAAAATTACCATTTAATGATCTTTGTGTAAATCACTCAAAAAAAAGAACAACACCGATTTTTTATAAAATCATTATTAAATAGTATTATTTAGAAAAAAATTTAATCCTAAAATATAATCTTCATTGAAAAAATTTTATTTAATATAATGAATTTTTTCACATATAAAAATAATGAAATGAATTTTTATACCACATTATCATAAAATGATGAATCTACAGGTAGGTTTCAATTGTATGTTTCAAAAGTGTTGAAGTGATTTTTTAAAAAAAAAATTACTTTTGAAACAATCCCTTTAATAATGATTACATGACAAGGATAAATGATCATCTCATGGAAATTTGGAGTGTAATAGAAATAAGATTGTCATGGATGGAAAACCTTTTTAAAAATTTTGGATAAATTATTTAAATCAAACATAATAAAAATTGATAAAAACACGTATATTTGAAAAAATGAAAAGTTAAATTCAAAGTTTATATGAGATAAACATTATTACCTTTTAAAATATAAATTATAATATTGTTTCGAAGGAAAAACATGGACGTGGATGAAAATTCATTTTTATTGTGAATGAAAAGTTTTCATAAAAATTTCATTATTTTATGGGGATTAAATTATTCAAGGATAAGTATTTTAATTAAATGTGTCCATTTACCTATAAATAAAGATAATTTAAAATATAAAATATTAATGTGGAATAAAGCATGCATAAAAGTAAGATGTTTAAAATTATATATTATAACTCTGAGAAAGGGGGTTTACGTTAACAAAAATCCATTACCATTAATCCCAGTTAGACAAATGTGCTCTAAAATATTGTATAAAAGAAATAAATTTATAAATTTACTATTTATGAAACTTATTAAATCATATATACTTTTAAAAACTTCACTTATAATTATTTATTTCAATTATATTATGAAGTTTTATTTTATTTTTATCATCAAATGATATTAGCTAAAAATAGTTTTTTAGTACTAGTTATAAAATGATAGTGATAATTCCATTTTATACATGTAATTTTCCTTATTTTGAGATAAATATAGGTACTATAATAAATATTTTATAATTATTTATAATTTTAAAATTTCATTTTATATTTATCATATTTATGATTTTTGTTGATGAAGTCGGAAAATGAGATTGTTTTTGTAATTTTCATGAATGAGGGGAAATATCATAACAATGGTTACTATTCAGAAGTACTAATTTTTATCAAAGGTAATGTGTTTTTTTATTTAAATTTCATAAAATGACCATTATAAAGATACCTAATGAATTCAAAAAGGATTCTAGTGTTTATAGGGAACGTTTGGAGCCCAAAACCAAAAAATGGGAAGAAAAGATCGAGCCACACGGTTAGTAGAAATTGTGTATCCCAACCTTCACATTTCACTAATCCATGATGTTATATAGATTAGGGTGTATGGGAACACATTGTTTTTTTTGAAACCGTGGGACCTCAGGTTGATGGCCGTTCAATGATGCTGGGTATCAGGATAATGCAAATTTTCATGGTTTTTACATGGTTAGTCAAACTGAGTTCCTCACCATTCGAGGGATCCTTTGATGTGGCGAATGGAACATAATTTTCACATATTTTGAATACATATATTTCCAAGAAGTGTTGAATTTTGTATTGGGTGAAATTACAAAAATCCCTCTCTAAAATTAATTATTTTAAACCATTCATTTCCCCCTATATTCTCCATCAATTTTATCTTCCACCATTGATGAGTGAGTTCCATCTTCCTCTTTATAGGGTTTAAGGAATCTCCATCAAACAGATACCAAATACATCACAGTCAGATGGTAATATCTTATTTCATCTCTCCTCTATTTCAAGGTTAATTTTTAATCTGTTTCACTATTTACATGCAATAAATTTTTTCCATTTTTTTTAATATTGGATGATTTCATCAATTTATTCCATTATATGTTGAATAAATCCATTAAATTTTATATTTGGAGTGATAATACACAAATTTAGGTATTTTAGGTCTTTCCCTTGTGTTTCATGTTATTTTAATTGATTCTCTTCCGTTCCACTCACCAGATCCATCCAAAAATTCATCGAATTTTCTAAATAAAAAAATAGAATTGGGTTCATAAGTCCCTTGAGAACCTACCATGTGATGAAACCCATTCATGGGGTGTTTTCCTTTACATTTGTCCCTTTATTTGGGTGTTCCCACCATTAATGTCCTTTTTCCATGACTTAAATTATTAATTACCATGTCTATGTTGGTATTTTTCTTTAATTTCCCAAACCTTAAATTTGAATTGGAAAAAAAGTCTGGCCATGATATAGGTCATTTATCTTGATGAATCATCCCTGGTAATTGATAGATTATGCTTAATGTTTCACCCAAAATTACCCAATATTATATTTAATTAATTATACTTCTTTCCATGTATTAATACATGAGAGATTTAATTATTATTCTTAAATAAATATGTTATTATATGTGCCTAATGCCTTGTTATAGTGCTTTTATTCCATTACTCATTCTTATTTATGGTGCTTAGTGTTATTCCATGTGAACCATGGATTATTCTTGTACTTAATTTCGTATTCATAATTGATTTAAATAATATGAATTGAATTATTTGGATATCTTGTTAGAATTATACATTTACGTGCCTTTTAATGACATATTATTATATGTATGGTATGTCCTGTGATATGTACATGGATTATTATGCTCACCTGCTATATACTGGAGAGAACATGGGTCATGTATTAGAGACTCCATGGATGGGATAATCATGATTGGTAGGATCTATTCAATGCACATGGAATGATATAATATATTTCTAGGTATGGGCCCTCCAGGAGGTTTTTATATACTCTTGGTTGACACTAGTTCCCTAAGGGTGTAACCGAAGATGAACTCATTGAAAATATGGATACACTATGTATCCTGTGATACCATGTCCCCTATGTGATATACTTGGAATATACTCAAAGTCACTATGCCATGAGTGATATAGGGAATATTATATGTGTTGTATTGGATGAAAATTGTTGCATTGGTTATACCAAAGAAAACTATATTGAACCATTATCTTTTTTAATATTTCCAAGGAAGGGATTAAGACTCCACTCTTGGATGTGAAATATTGATTGCATGTGAAACATGTGTTGTTTCTTATTTTTATTTGTATAATGATTACCTAATGACATCGAAATATAACCCCAATCAAAATAAAAATCTTGTTGTATGTATTAGTTTTTTTATTGATTTACAATGTACCTTGTATATAAATTATTAATTGTAAAAGTACCACATTTTAGACAATCAGCTGAAGCTGAAGTATGTGGTATTTGTTGCGTATCATATAAGTATCCAAGACTAAGTGGTTATTTATTTATTTATTTATTTATTGTATTATTATTTCATGGAACAATGTCATTTATATATTTTACAAAATGTATTGGCATAGAAATCATGGGTGGTGGCCTACTAATATTCTATCTCACACCCTTCATAGTCTACCCATTGAACTCAAACATATTTTGTGATATAATATATGGACAATGGGAATCATGTAGCTTCTAAGGATTTATTGATTTACATATTTTTGATGGAGATTGGGTTTAGTGGAAAGGGCCTATACTCAAGTTACAATTTTAGTAGTTTTTTTAATGTTAAGGAAGGGAAATTGTACTTTTCCTAATATTTTGTCCACAAGAGCCTCTTGCAATGGTAAGGAAGAGGCCACTTGAAGGGGTTGTCGGTCTGTCAAGGCACAACTGAATGTGGAGCAACAAAATATCAGTGAGTATTACAATACCATCAACAAGAAATATGAATCATTTGAATAAGAGTCGGTGGGGTCAGATGCTTCTTGTGGGTATGGTGTTAACGTGGATCCTTATGGAGACGGAGAGGTTGATTTGTTAGTCATGTTTATTTTTCTTCATATTTTTGGGTATTTGGGGATTTTTGGTGTCTTGGGGGTACCTGGTTTTTCGGTGTGGGTCGTTTGACCCCCCCCCCCCCCCCACCATTCTGTGCTTTGTTTTCTTTTCTTTTAATAAATTTTTTGGGGACTGGAATAGCCTGGAACTACACCTTCCATGCCCATATTACGATATAATACCATTTTTTATAGCATGGTCATCACCATCATTGTATCTATTGTTTTTATTTTCTTTTTCATGTTACTTAAATATCATTCATGTTTATAAATTTGGTTATGTTGTTTCTGCTATTTCTGATTTCTTCTTTTACTACTTACATTCAATTATCATCTTTGGTGATCAATCTAATCTATGATGGAATAGAATCACTATTTTAACACCCTATTCCCTAACTTCTAGTATTTATCCTCTAGAATTTCCCGAGGTGTGATTCATGTCATATGGCCCACCATCTGGGGGAGCTATTGAGTGAAAACTAGGGAGAAACACTAAAATGTGGTATCAATGGCCATTTTTTCATTCATCTTACAATATGGTTATGAATGGATACTAGGATATATGGATTTTTATATGAATTTGCCTAGTATTAGCTTCCCTACGAATAATTGAATCCCAAATCACATGAGACGGGTAAATGCTGTATTTGATTGCGTTGTTACCATTTCATGGATTTCACCATTGGGTGACTCACATACATTGTGATGTTATTAATTTTGATACTAATAAAATGGGTTATTTATCCCTTGGATAATTATTTGAGGAAATATCAAATTCTTGAATCATCCTAGGGACTCTAAGACTAATGTTTCGTGCATTATTCCAGTCAAGGTATTTTTCATTGCATGTTTTTCATTTAACTACTATATTATTTATTTTCAATCTTATGTATAAACAATTTAATTGTCAAATTAATGTTTCTATATTGAGTGTTATGAGATGATTCATTTATTTTACTGTATGACTCACATGTGGATGTGCTTCCTTAGTCCTATAATTGCCTCCTATTAGTATTTATCATGCCTTGCTTATGTGCTATGTTTGATTGTTCCCTAGTGATGTAATATTTTTCTATGATTATTTTACCAGATTTTGATTATTTATAATTCTTATGGATACATGTATCATGTGTGAGTGATTACCGCATTTATGTTACATAAAAGTGTTTTTTTACCTTTCTGTGCTTCTATGATTATTGAGAATGGTCTGAAATTTATAGTTTTTATTAAATGGGATTTAACATCCAATATATAAGATGTAATAGTGAATTATAAATTTCAAATTGATGGACAATATAATCTAACCATTTTTGAAGTGTTCTTTATAGTTAAAGACTCTGGTATAAATGTTTATGAGGTTAAAAAAGGATCGTATTTCCAAATAAAATGGTTGTGGTTATATAGTAGACATTCCCAGCTTATAAGGTGTATGTGTGATTTATAAATTAAAGGTTGTAACCCATATTATGAACCATATTTTTTGAGTTTTTATTTCATAGAGACTATCATTTATGATTAATTGAAAATATTTTAACCTTTAATATTTTGATATCCTCATTGGGGCTTAAAACCTCTTTCTCTTAGGCCTAATGAGTCATATAGATAGTTTTATAAATGCACAACTGGATCCATGTAGGTCATTTTGGGGTATTTTGTTAATGACATGAACCCAATAAGGGATTTTTTTAAATTTAATTCTTAAAAGATCAAATTTATTTTTATTGAAACAAATATGTATTCACATGATCCTCATAATACACCATTTACTTTTTTGTATGCCTTAGTACTGAACCACATGGGGGTGTACATATTCCATATGTTGATGGAATCATTAATGATCCCATATCTTCCCATTTGGATTTGAACTAAATTGTATATCTGAATCCCATATAACCTAATCATTATAATTAATATAAGAACATTTGTTTTTCTGTGAGCTTTTTTGGTAAAAGTATTTAGAAACTGAAGAATGATGTTTTAAATTTGGTTTATATGATAAAATGGCCTAATTATAATGAGATTTCATGAAATGAAAATGTTTAAATAGAATATAACATAACTTTCATATTTTTACTTATGGAATAGCTAAATATAATGCCAAATCAAGCATTATTTTAGATGATATTTGATTTCTTAAAAACCAAGACATTAAAATGGTTGAGTTAATAAGTAAATAAATGAATTGACTCAATCAAACCTTAAGTATAATTTGTTTTACTCTTAACCATTGTGTACTGTTAGTTCAAATACCTTTTCGGTTTTCCTGGAGTTATTCCTTGAAATGGGACTATGAATGTTTCCCAAAGGACCTTTTACATATAGTATGAACCCAAGTGATATGACCTTTAACCTAATGGCCTTTTTTTTCTTGGTCCCTTGATTAGTTCGATGCTTCATATTTCTATAAGGGGATATCCAATTGTGGGTAGTTCCCTAAGATATCAGAACCATTGTATTTTCATTTGACCAGTTTCTATTATGATGTTTCCTTTTGGTTCCATTGTCAATTTAGGACTCTTAGATTCCAAAATGAAACCTTTTGTTTTATGGATGGTTATGTGTTTTTAACTTTTCTTATAGGGTGAGTATTTTGAAATTCTTAGATCAAGTGGTATTGAAATAAAAAGGTCATGGATGACCACTCAGTAGGATTTGTGAGCATTCATTTATATCTTTGTCAATATTGGGAAACTCAGGAGGTCATTAGCTTGTTCTGTTGCATTATAAAATGATACACACCTCAGTTAGCTCTTCTCAGTGGAAATCAAAATCTAAATTGAATAGGTCTGATAATCTAATGGATAGTATAATGGATATTCCATTATCCCTTGTAATATTAGAGTAGTATTCATTAATATATGTGGTACCCATCATCTTATTAAATCCTTTATTGAACTATTTACGTATATTAGTACTCATTCAATCCTTTAGTTGTTATGCTTGGTATATCACCCAACTCTTGAGTAGAGTGAACTAGGTGTTAGCAAGAGCTTGAAATAACCGAAAGATTGAGATTCTGTTCTTATAGGATGAGTTGTTTGACATGACAGTCATTCATTTTGGATTTTATGCCTATTTTTGTTGTGCACAGGGACCCAACTCAAGGGGATAGTCACACGTACTTCTAAATGTTAATCTAATCTAGTGTGCATTAAAACATTTGGTTTTTTCTCTTTCTAGGTCAACTATGGTTAATGAATGATTTCCACATCTATGAACCATGATCGATTCTTGATAGAGCATGCGCTATGGGATGATACCCCTTATAAATATATATGATGACATGGAAACTCCTAAGGCGAGCGTCAATTCAATTCAAGTTACATTTTCCCTTTGAGTAGAAGGAACACAACCAAGAAGAACAATTTTAATTGTTATTTTATACTCTTGAATGAACTTGTGGTTAGTTATCTTTCATTTAATTCTGTTCATTCAAGAAATCACAATGATTTTGTGCTTATCTATATACATAACCTATGAAGATGTCATTGGTCATGGACACACTTTAGAAGTTATCTTGGATAGACCATTGGATGACTCATGTCATTTAGTATTTGTGATCAGGTTATGGTAGTGAATGAATAGGTAATGTAGATTCCCTCCAGAGGAAGTTAGTGTGAGATGTTTGACTTAAAATTTAAAAGTGTGGTCTAGTATGGTTTGTTTGAAACTATGTTAGGAACCTCATCTTGGATATGGGGGTGGGGTTTCTGGTTTTGGGTAATCTCATTTTCCTCTCGGTGTACCTGGGTTGAATGATGATTTCCCATTATCTTGACATAATTATTGTACACTAATAGTGTATCAGTTATATTCTATGTTCAGGATTAAAATATATTAGGCTTAATTGACGGACTCCATAAGAGTACACTCTGGAAGAGTGGTTGTCTTTAGAAGTTTGGTTAGTTCTGATTGACATCTGGGAATCCATGCAGGATCAACATGGTGGGACTCATGGAAACCAGTTTTTCACATTTGATTTGATCCCAAGGAGGTTTCCACTTTGGAAAAAATTAGTTTTCTTTTTATGTAGATGTTTATATTTTTACCGATGTATCACTTATAAACAACGAGTGTTTATTCCCATGGATGATCTCCTTGGACTCTATTTGTAGACTCCGAGGTTACACCAAACTTTAGTTGGTATTACATGGGATGTTTAGTATGTAACAAGAAAAGAATATTGTCTCATCTATGATCTATTCTTGTGTTGAGGTATATACGTTTAAATGGATATTGGGCAAGTGGCATCATTGGAAACATGTTACTGACTTTGTTGAGTGTTCATGGAGTAAACTACAGCTACCATTGTCTAAACGTCACCAATACAAGTTTTTAAAATTTTCCAACTATATAAGATGAGTTCCTTTAGGGAGGAAAACTAGGGATGATATGAATTTATAACCCTCTCTCTGTCCTATGCGGTCAGAGAGGAATCACCGAGTGTCATGTTTTTAGGTATGAAAGTTGAAATGTATGTACTAGATACAGTGTTTCATGGAAATGGTTACATAATCAATTTTAATGGGGTTTGATGGGAATTGAACCATAGAAAAGATAATGTATCTTTTTGTGAGCATCATTGGAATGATAAAAAAATCACATCTTGAAAGAAAATTCAAGTGTTAAAGATATCGTGCCTCAGATTCAGTTCTCAAATGAAGAACAATGTGGTGTAGTAGATGAAGATGATTTGATCGTAACATAGGTTGGATGATCTAGGTTAATCTCTACATGATGCATCAGCTTAGAAAAAAGTGTTTTCATGGGTTTATACAACTTATGATTCATGTGTATTGGTGGTTACCAGAATTGTGTTGGGAATTTGGAAATATCAAATTGTCATTTCAATGAGACTCTTCGACCGGAGTAGGCCGAGTGATGTTCTCTTCATTTCCTAAAGGATTCATGGGGAAAATAAGTTTTAAGGTGGGGAGATAGTAACATACTAACTTTTACCAAAGGTATAAACCACTTTTTGAGTATATATTCCATAAAACTGTTATTATAATTATTCCTAATTAATTCAAGGAGGATTTAGGTTTTTCTCAAACACATTCGGATCCAGGAACCCCGAAATGTGATGAAACGATCAGTTCGTATGGTTAGTAGAATCCATATAACCCACTTACATGGTTTCCCAAAATCATGTTGTTGAAGGTAGTGGGGTGCATGGGGAAACACGGTTTTTATGAAATTTTTTGATTTTATATATGTGGTCATGTAGTGCTTTAGGATTTTGGGTAGTAAGGTTTTTCATGTTTTAACACGGTTAGTCAAATAGTGCTCCTAAACGTTCTGGGTGCCACTTTGAAGTAGTTAATGGCACACAGTTTGGCCAACCATGTGTCCAAACCATGAAAAATTGTGATTTTGTTTTAAATAAAAAAACTAAACCTCTTAAATGAAATGTTTTAAAGCCTTATTTCCCCACCTATTCTCTAGATGTTTTCTCCACCCACTTAATTCATGAAGTTATTCATCCTCTTTATATGGTTTGATGTATCTCCCTCAAATGGAAACCGAATCAATCAACATCATAATAACTAGAAATAGCTTGGAAATATCTTCCCTCATATCTCCTCTTTTATAAGGTTCCCATTCCATCCTTTTCACTCTTTAAGTATGATGAAATTTGGTTTATTTTTAGAGTGTTGGATGATTTCTCTAATTTATTCAATTCATGGTCGAATCGAGCCTCAAAAATGAACATGTACATCTCTAATACATTGATGTAGGTGTTCTTGGAATTTCTATCTTATTTTGTCACATTTTATTGTTGTGTCATTGTATAGCTCACCAGACCCTTCTCATGATGCATCAAATTTTAAAAATAATTTAATTTAATTGGTTTCTTGTTTCCCTTTGTACCCTAACCTATGGAAACACCCATTGATGGGGTTTTATCCTATCCATTGGCCACACATTTAGGTGTTCCCACCTTTAATTTCATTTTCTATCATGCCTAAAATATTTACTTCCAAGTGTATGTTTATCCTTTGTTAAATGTCACTGACCTTAAATTTAATTTAGAAGAGATGGTTATCCATGAGGTAGGTCCTTGATCATGAGGACTCAAACCTTTTAATTGAGAGGTTATGCTTAATTATTCATCTTAAATTCCATAAACATTATTTTCATTGATATTAATTATTTCCAAATATGCTTGTGTGGTATCTTGAATTCTTATAAATAACTCCATATGTGAATCCATGTGCATAATTCCTTGTTCTTATTCTTCTATTCCATTTCTTTGGAATATTATGGGAGCCTAGTGATTATTCCTTATGCACTAAAGATTATCAATGTACTTAATATCTTATTCATAATTGATTGGATTGATTCCAATTGAATTTTTTGGGTCTCTTGGTAACTTGATACCTTTCCATTCATTTTGATGTCATGGGATTATTCGTATACTATGTATTGTGATATGATCTTAGATTTATAGGCACACATACAATAGGACTGGAGAGAACATGGGTCTTGTGTAAAGGACTCTATGGATGGTAACACCATGTTCAGTTGGATATAATAAAAATACCTAGAGAGATACCTTGTATTTCCTGGTATGGGCTCTTCGAGGAGTCTGTATATACTCATGAGTGACACTGGTTCCATACGGGAGAAACAGAGGATGAGCCTATTGGAAATATAGTTATTCTATGCCAAGGGTGATAAAAGGTACCCTATGAAATATATGTGGTTTGGAATCAGAGTCAATATCCCATGACTAATACAATCATTTCATATAGAGGTTGATTTGGATAGAACTGATGGAATTGGTTCTATAAGAAAAACATGTAGAGACCATTGGGATTATTTTGGATCACCTTGAATGGTATTGGGACTCCACTCATGGATTTGATATATTGAACGATTTTGACACATGTTTTGTTTCTTATTTGTATTTGGAGAATGTTTGTATGATGACATGGAAATATATCCGCAGTAAAAAGAACAATCATGAGATATGTCTTCCTTAGATTTTTGATTTACAATGGACCTTCTATACATATATTTAATTATAGAGGTACCATGTTTTCCACATCCTACATAGGTCTAATCAGGTGGTATTGGTTGGGTGTCAAATTTGGAACCACACTGGATGTTAATTAATTTACTTTTTACATACATTATTATTTTTTGGCACACTCTCATTTATATATTTCACGAAATGGATTGTCCTAGACAGCATGGGTGGAGACATAGTGAGATTGTATCACACACCCTGCATGGGCCACCCTTAGAACACAATCAGATATAATTATTCTAGGTATAGACAAAGGTAATCATGTTTCTTTTGTTTCTCGATGTGTTTATAAAGTTATAATAGAGATTGGGGTTATAAGATCATGCATATGCTCGAGATTTGGTTGTAGGCGTTTTTTTTATTTTTAGACATTTTATAGCTTGTAGTATAAGCATGTATCCCATATTCATATATACTCCAATTTAATATATTATTATCATCAACATAATTGTAACTATAATATTTATTTAGCTTCTACCTATAGCCCACATCTCTTGCATGATAATCATTATGGTTATGCTATTTTTGTTGTTTCTTATTTATAAATCCACTATTTAATTTATATTACCAAACTTTTGTTCTCACTCTGATATTTGAGGGTATAGTCTACCCATGGACACACACTAGGCCCTTGTGGATAGTCATCAGCCTCTGGCATTTTGGGAGGTTCTCTTGAGGTCATGTGGCCCATCATCTCGAGTTACTATTTAGTGGAAACTGAGGTGATAAACTACAAAGATATTACCATTTACAATAGAAAATCATTATTTACATATTATTATCTAATATCACCAATTTTTAGGATTCCTACGTTACCCAATATATAATTTTATAGTATTCTTTTTGTATGATGTTAAACCGACCCATCCATGATCAAACTATAATATATGGGTTGGTATGATTAATAAAATATTTTCATTGGAGTAATATCATTAATAAAGAATCATAATGTTATTATTTATTTTTTTTAATTTGTTGAATCAGGTTATAATAGAGTTCTATAAGCAAAAATGAACCATTGTAAAAAATCTAATAAGTCAATTTTTTAGTGATGGTAGTCAAAACATACACACATACGACACATTAGTATTCCATAGAATGAGAGGTAGATAAAGAATGATTTCTAATTTTAGAATATTAATAATTTTATAGATATCATGTTAATCCATTAAATACATTTTTACAATAATCCATCTAAGGAGGTGATGAAAAAACATGCATTCTATTCATGGAGGTGGTTGTCTGCACATACATATGATTGGAAATACTTTTTTTGATTGGGTTTCGATGAAGTAAAATATTTATATTAAATTAGTAAAATTAAATTACATCATATTATTAATATTAATTTCTTTATACATTCATGGATAGATTATGTTTTATGCCTTAAATGAATAAAATAATGGGAAATGAATAAAAATAACTAAATGATACTGTTGCCTTACCCCTTCAAATAATTCCTTTTAAAAATTTATTATCGATTTTTGAGGGGGTATTTTAGAAATATATAATCTCTAGTAAGTGTATTAGAGTCTTTTATATACATTTTATGTTCTTAGTCCAATAAAATAGGCATTGGGTGTAACGATAAGTGGGATGTCAATGCATCCATTTATAAGGGACCTGGATAACATTTTTGTAATATATTATAGGTAAATTACCTATTCAATGGTCAAAAGTATATAATAATAAAAAATTATTGAGTGGTGGATCAATATAGTTGATAAAGACATAATAAAATCGTTTCAATAATGTTTTTATGTCTTTTTCAATTTGATTTTTCACTTATAATTTTTTGTTTTGACTGTTAAAAAATATTTACCTATGAAATTTTATTTTATTAGCTACAAATAAAATCTGAATTGTTATATAATTTGTAAATAATGTTCCCAAATATAAAATATTTTTTTTTCAACACAAAATAATTTATAAAAAAACAAAATTATTTTTTTACAAAAAAATATTTTTAACATTAATGCATAAAAAATGAACAAACCATTCTTTTGAAAAAGTATATTTATACACCTCAAAAGTATGATTAAACAAAAATTATGAATATTTCTAGTCAAATTGAAATTAATTAGTAGATTTTAAACCAAATAAGATATATATTTATTTTAAAACTGTTCAATAACAAATTATACTGTATGTATAATTAGATTAAATAAATAGACCAAAAATGAGTTTTATTAGAGAAAAGTATTATTATGTTTTGAAAATGATACAGATGAGTTTTTTAAATTCAATATTTTATTTTAATATTATTAAATTTAATTAATAAATACATACATTATATATATAAGTATTTGTAAAATTTCAAACCATTCCAATATTTAAAAAATGTCATAGTGGTGACAATATTATAAAAATATGTATTTTTTACTTTTCACCCCAAAATACAACCTTTTAAAAAATATCCATATTTTAATTGAAATATAATATTTTCATGATGAATTAAGAAATTAATTTAATTTCATAAAATTAAAATTATAAAATTTATTAATATGTTTTTATAAGGAAAAAAATAAATATAAGGAAAAACAACATTTATTGAAAAAAATTAAATTTTACGTGATCTTAAAATTATTTCATAACAAATTTTAATTTAATGAATCTAAATATATTAATTATTATTTAAAAATATTTTAAATTAGGACAATTTAATTAATTGTGATAAAATATAAAATAATAAAAATAAAATTATTTGTGAATGAACTATCCTTATTTAATATCAAATCATATTAATAATTTATCCTCTAAATGTACGAATATTTATTTGATTAAAAACTTTTTTTTGAATTGGATTTTTGGTTCTTATTATTTTATTCAAAATATTAATCTAATATTTCATTTCTCTTCTTAGTTATGTGTTTCTAGTTGGGAAATCAATCAATCGTAGTATTAATTTAGAAAAGATATATATTACAAATTATTGATGTGTTACTTTTTTGAAATTAAATAAATTACATCCATAAAATTTTAATTATCGCATACTAATAAAAAAATAATAGGGTATATGTTTCGCACGGAATCCGGGGATGACCTCCTCGACGGGAGATTCAAACGTTCCGATCGGTTTCTAACGGGTTTCTTCGTAGAACCGGAAACATACAATAATTCCACATCCATTTGGACCTACTTTCCAAAGGCAGGCGCTCATTAGCTTGTGGACAAATAAGGCTAAGGAATTTTCATTGGTCGAGAGGATGGGAGGTCGGACTCATCACACATTTTTAGGGGAATTATTGTCTACTCCGGGACTCTCTTTATAGATTTAAGTGATGTTCGTGAATCCTTATTACATTACCAAGTATAAAATGTGCTTTCCTTTAGTTTTAACAATCAATGATTAAATATGCAAGAAATTTAGAGAATCTTTTATATGTATTCGAGGTTCTTCATCAATAGAGAATCATCTATATCTGTTTAGAGATTCTTGGTCAATGGTATCCTTCAAAACATTTATATAAAAGTCTCTTGGTCATTATGATGACCAGGCTGGTTTTAAAGCCACTCAGTGGGGCACTTGAAGTTTATCGTCATTCAGAAGGACATAGATTATTTCAAAGTTGGGATCGAACCCATAAATGGGCTACCTACGTATACTTTGTTTTGGAAAAGGAATCAGAACCCACGTAGTTCGAGTGATGGAGTATGATGTTTATGATTGATGGATCAAAGAAGAATGTCATAATTACTTTTACACTCTAAGCTCACGTGAGTCATGCTCGGTGTGAGAAACAAGAGGTATTGGTAAAATTTAGACAATTGTGCCATGAAATATGCAATCATAAGAATTTGATTGGGGATTATATATGGATGACTGCCCAGATAGATGATGGTTTAGGATTTACTTTTAGGGAGAAAATCCATGAACAGGGTCCATAATGTTATATGTGCTTCATGGAGATTTGAATACTCTAATCTTGGGGCTCACTCCTAAGGAGGATGCCCAAGTTAGGAGGGGACTTATGATTGGGTTTTACTCCTGAAAAGGAAACCCAAATCAAAGGTAAATTATGACTGGTTAAGAGAAATTTAAGGGGACTTGGGGCTTATTCCTGAAAAGGAGACCCAAGGTTATGATAGAGTCTTATTCCTGAAAAGGAGACCCAGGTTAGAGGACTTGGGGATTACTCATGAAAAGGAAGCCCAAGATTATGACTGAGTCTTATTCCTGAAAAGGAGACCCAGGTTAGGGATTAAGGTTTGAGGCTTACTCCTGAGGAGGATGCCCATATTTGATGTTGGGGCTTATTCTTAAGAAAGATGCCCAAGATTAAAGGACTTGATTGGGGCTTACTCCTGAGGAGGATGCCCAAGATTGGGAACTTTAAGAATTTGGGGCTTACTCCTGAGGAAGATGCCCAGATTAAAGGTTTTATAACTGGGGATTATTCCTGAAAAGGAGACCCAGGTTAAGATTCTCTCATCGTAAAGGATGAGGTTGAATGAATGAACTCTCCGTATTTTAGTGATATAAGGATATTTAAATCACAAGACTTTGAGAGAGATTCCACAGAATTCCTTTCAGATAAGAAATTCAAATCAAGAAATCATGCCATAAATGGCTTTGAAGATTGTCTTGAAGACTGAATCTTGAAAAGGAAAGGTGAAATGGCTTAAGAGGGGTAAAAATGGGCAAGATGGGCACCCAAAAAGATAGGGGGGCGCAAGTCTTTCAAGGCGCGCAAGTCTTCCATGGGCACGCAAGTGTTGGTCGCGCAGGTATACCTGCGCGACACATAGTGTACTTGCGCGATTTTCAACCAGCATTGAAATACTTGAGCGACTCTTTTTTAAACCCTTTAGAATGTTCTCTAGGTTCTTCCAGAAAATGGACGCGCAAGTTATATTGAAGGAAATAAGTTGGTGCGCAAGTGTTTGATAAGTTTCAACACTTAGGCCTTCCTTCTTCTCTTTAGATCTTCCGTTCTATGTAAGAAATTACCTTAGAAGTGTTTCGGAAGCTTTTAGAAGGGACTTGGGCGTCGGGAGCTTCAATCCGAGTTTCTGGAAAAAGATCCCCTTAATGGGGGGGCCCACAGGGTCTATTTATAGGCAAAAGAAGACCCCGGGCGGTTACCAGGCGATTACCACTTAGGACGCGCAAGTCACCTGCGCGACCAAGGGTGTCGCGCAGGTGTACTTGCGCGACAGTGATAAAACGTGCGCAGTGCAGTTGCTGTCGATCCTTTGTTTATGCCTTTGTAAATTTTTGATGTTTTCTTCAAAGATTGAATCACTTTGAGCTCAGATATTCCCTTTTCCAATCTTTAGATTCTGTGACGAAAGGAGCGTCAACAAAAGTCCCCCCTCAGAGTTAGATCCGGAATGAAATGAGGATTTGACTCTGAGGAAATCAAAGACATCCAAAGGAAAAGGTGGTTTCCAAGTTTTCAGTGCGCAGAAGGCAGCGCGCAAGTGTGCTGGAACTTGACTTTTATTCAGAGTTCCTTTGTCTTTTGTGGGATGTTTAAAGTCATGCATGCTGGACATAAAGGGGCTAATGTTTAAGGTCAAAATAGCTTTGACCGAAATGGATTACAATTGACACAATTCCTTGAAAATTTATCTGAAAACATATTTCCATACTCAAGCATGAGAGAAAATTATGTAAACTATGGCTTTAGAATATTTGAATCTGAGGAATGATATGAAAAAGAGCTAAAAGGCATTAGAAGAAGTAGTTTCCAAGAATGAAGTTACTATTATTTAACAAAACCCGTTAGGGGGTTGAAATATGCAGGGCCACCTATGGGCATTGGCTGCATGGTCAAATAAATAGTATCTTTCGGCTGACAAGTCTGTTATGTAGATTGTTTATGCAAGGCCACCTATGGGCACGTGCTGCATAGTCAGGAAAAAGAACTCTCAGAAATTTACTTTCCTAGTGCTAAAATCTAGTGAAAGTTTATGGAGATTCAAATTTTCTAAAGTATAGAGTTTGTTGTATGGAAAGAGGTACTTGAATATGGAGAAGATATTTTCAGACAAGATTATCGAAGAACTGGATGAATATCACTCCTACGAAGGTCTGACTGAAACGTAGGGAAGAAGAATAAACCATAGAATTGAATACATTCAGATCATGAAAAAGGATATGGGACAAATATGTTCAGGATTGCTATTTTTTGCGGATCCCTACATACTGTCGTTTAAGACAAATAAGGACAAAAGAGTCATTCTTCCCAAGAATGAAGTTACTATTATTTAAAAAAACCCGTTAGGGGGTTGAAATATGCAGGGCCACCTAAGGGCATTGGCTGCATGGTCAAATAAATAGCATCTTTCGGCTGACAAGTCTGTTATGTGGACTATTTATGCAGGTCCACCTATGGGCACATGCTGCATAGTCAGGCAAAAGAATTCTCAGAAGTTTGACATTTTTGTGATTAGAAGTCATGAAAAGGGTTATGAAGATCTGAAAATATTTAAGGTTAGGATTTTAACACATAAAATGGGTATTGTCCAATGTATATAGAGATACATAGGTCAATGATAACCATAATCATGTTGTGGCTGGGTCCTAAATTGAAATTTGGACTTCACTACGTATCTCATAAGAATGAGAATCAAGCCATACGTAGTTCTTGAAATGCAGTTTAACGTCGTGCAGGACGAAAGTATGAGTGATCTTAGTTTAGGGTCATAGAATTCGGACCATAATAATGAATACACAGTGTGTGATTTCATGAGGACTTTTCAGCCAAGGGACTGAAATTGAAATGTGGGGTTAGGCCCAAAAGACTTGGGACTGGATTCGAGGGACACTCGAATGTTCCTACGTATCCCATAAGGATGGGAATCAAGTCCACATAGTTCTAGAACTACCCTTTGTACAAATTTTGTTCGTACATGTGAAGGGTGAAAGGGGACTTTAGTGTAATGATGGTTTAACCTGAGATAAAAAGTTTAGGTATTACCATGTATGCACGTAGTCTTTTAAAAAATGAAACATGATTTAAAAAATCAATGTCAATAATGGTTCCTTCTCAAATGAGGAAATCAAAGAATATTGTAGTTTATTGTCGTACCGGACAAAAAGTGTTGTATAGTTTAATGTCATATAACAAGGACGAAACTGAATCAATGTAAAGATATTGATTCCAAGGGATGTTCCACAAATCAACATCATATGAGGTTGTGGTGAACCGATGAGAAGAGATTGTTTTTGGGCTTGAACCCTGGGAGGTTGCCTACATACCCAGCCTGGAGGGCGAGGATCAAAGTCCATGTAGTTCAATTAAAGAATGAATTAATGATCAAGTTGTTCTTGTGGAAAATGATCTAATAAAAAATAATGTTGGGACTTACACGTGGTTAGTGGCCCAAAGGGAATGTTATGGTTGATGTTCGCTCTAAGCTCACGTGAGTCATACTCGGTGTGAGAAACAAGAGGTAATAACAACCTTAACGATCCACAGTTTAATGTCATGTAGGACATAAAAAAGGAACTATGTAGTTTAAAGTCTTGCAGTTAGGACTATTGGTGCTGCACAGTTTACTGTCATTTAGCAGGGACAAAATAACAGTTTAATGTCATGTAGGACATATCATGGACATTCTTTATAGTTTAGCGTCATGTAGTTAGGACGATGGGGACAATACAGTTTAACGTCATATTGGACGAAAGGGGGACTGTGCAGTTTAATGTCATGCAGTAAGGACAAAAGAGTGTACCATTTTAACGTCATGTCGGACGAAAGTGCGAATAGTTTAAGGTCATATGCATGGACCTTGAATGGTGCAGTTTAATGTCATACTGGACTTTTGAGATTATATAGTTTAACGTCTTTCCGGACATGAGGGACTTTTATACAGTTTAGCGTCATGTAATTTAGGACGTCACAGTTTAACATCTTGCTGGACATAAGGGATTTGCAAATAGTTTATCGTCATATACATGGACCAGGGATGATGCAGTTTAAGGTCATGCTAGACGGTTTAGGGAACATTTTCACAGTTAAATGTCGTGTGGGACGAAGTTGCAGTTTAAATTCATACTGGACCATTACTGTATAGTTTAACGTCATATAGCAAGGACGAACTGGTGCTGTACAGTTTAAAGTCATGTAGCTAGGACTACGGTGAACCAATATGAGGATATCAGTTCTGGGGACTTTTTATAGTTTAACGTCATGCTGGACGATGAAAGTGCCACACAGTTTAATGACATGTTACTAGGACACAATATAGTTTAATGTCATCTCGGACAAAATATAGGAACTTCTGTACAGTTTAACATCATGTAGATAGGACATAATACAGTTTAGTGTCATGTTGGACAATATATAGTTTAATGTCATCTCGGACATTGAAGGTGACACAGTTTAACGTCATGTTGGACGAAGTTGCAGTTTGAGGTCATACTAGACCATTACTGTATGAAGCAATTGTAAGAGTCTTGGTTCTGGGAACAATATTTTGTGTTTATACAAAATACTTCTTCAGAAATCTGGCATTAGTTGGAGTCGTGATGTGTTCTCCATCCATTGAGATCAGAGAATACGCTCCATTGGAGTAGACCTTATGTATTGAATAAGGTCCTTCCCATTTTGGTTCAAGATTGGGAGGCTTCTTTCCTGGTATCATTGGTGCTCTGAGAACCAATACAAATTCTCCCTAAATGAATGAACGAAGACGAACTTTTTTGTTAAAAGCTCGTGCTATCCGATTCTGATAGATTTTCATGTGGTTCAAAGTGCACAATCTTTTCTCATCTAACTGTTCCAATTCATTCAACCGCTTTTGGGATTGATCATCTGTTGATAACTGATCACAAATGGCTATTCTGAGTGAGGGCAATTGAACTTCAATAGGAAAGACTGCTTCTGTTCCATATACCAATGAATATGGAGTAGACCGCGTTGCATTGCGAGTGGTAGTCCGATAAGCCCATAAAGCATGAAAGAGTTTATCAGGCCATGACCTCTTATATTTATCCACCATCTTTTGCAGTATATTTGAAAGAGTCTTGTTGAAGGCCTCTATCTGGCCATTAGTCGCTGCATGATATCGAGATGAATGGTTGGACTTAATGTTGTATCCTTGATACAATTTATTTACCTCAGAAGAACAGAAATTGGTGCCGTTGTCCGTCAATATGGTATGAGGGACATCAAATCTAGTAATGATGTTAGACTTGATGAAGCTAACAATGCATTTAGAACTGACTTCTTTGAGAGGTACTGCCTCTGCCCATTTGGAAAAGAAATCAGTAGCAGTAAGAATATACTTGAACTGCTTGGCCGTAGCTGAAGGGTAAGGTCCCACCACATCCATTCCCCATGTGGAAAATGGCCATGAGTATTTAGCTGTATGAAGCAACTCTGGAGGTTGATGAATGAAGTTGGCATATACTTGGCATGAATGACACTTCATTGTGAAATTAACACAATCTTGTATCATTGAAGGCCAGAAGTATCCAAGCCTTCGAATTTGATCAGACAATCTATGTCCAGACTGGTGGGCACCACAGACTCCTGCATGCACTTCTTTTATGACAGCCATTGTCTCTTCACCATCAATACATCTGAAGAGAACTCCATCAAAACCACGTTTGTAGAGAATTTTCTCGAGGTGGTTTGGACCATCATAAAGAGTAAAATTGACCACATGTCGCCGAATTTGTTCTTTCTCGGCTCTATCAGGTGGAAGTGTTCCATTTTGAAGGTATTCCTTGATAGGTGACATCCATCCTGTAGTATGACCATACGGTTCAGGAATGGGAATAATTTCATTAATTTCCTCTGTTCTGATTTGAACACAAGGTGAAATTGCACGACGGTGGGTAATACAGATGGTTGTCTCGTCCCGATTTGGATCTGCTAAAGCTGTGGCTATATTAGCCAGTGCATCAGCTTGAGCATTTTGTGATCTTGGGACATAAGAAAATGTCGGTTCTGAAGGGAATTCCAACATTAACTCTCTAACATAATCATACAAAGGGATTAATTCTTCTTTTCTGATGGCATAATCTCCATTGATTTGTTTGATTACCAGGTCTGAATCACCTTTCACCTTTAAGTGATTCACTTGTGCTTGAAGCGCTAACTCCAAGCCTGTAATGAGAGCTTGGTATTCAGATTCATTATTGGTACCACCTTCCCACAACAAAAAGGAATAAGGTAACACTGCCTTATCTGGAGAAATGAGCACAATTCCTAAACCAACTTTGTTGAATTTAGGATTTTCCATTTTCTTCCCTGTTGGACTTCTAGAAGCACCATCAAAATACATTTCCCATGTTTGAGGACTCTCTTGAATAGAGAAAACTTCCTCATCAGGGAGTTCGATATCTGAATACGTGTCTTCCACTGAAGGATGTTCAGCCAGGAAATCAGCCAGAGCTTGGCCCTTAATTTCCTTTTGAGACACATACTGGATGTCGAACTGCTGTAGAATAACCACCCACCTTGCCAGACGTCCTGTAAGCATTGGACGACTAAGGATGAATTTGAGTGGATTATTACGAGATACCAATTGGACCTCGTGATGTTGCAGGTAGTGTCTCAGTTTCTGAACTGCAAAGATTAATGCTAGGCAGCATTTTTCAATACTCGAATATCGGGTTTCTGCTTTAAGCATAGTTCTACTGAGATAGTAGAGACTATTTTCATTCCCAGCATCATTCTTTTGAGCGAGAAAGGAACCCAATGATTGCTCTAAAGCTGTCACATAGAGGATAAGAGGCCTACCCTCAACAGGTGGCATGAGTACTGGTGGACTCAAGAGGTATTTCTTGAGAACATCAAATGCTTCTTGACATTCTTCAGTCCACTGGTAAGTGACTCCTTTCTTCAATAATTTGGTAAAGGGTAAGCTTTTGTCTGCCAAATTGGCGATGAAACGCCGAATATAGGCTAAGTGTCCTTGAAGTCCTCTTAATTATTTCAAATTCTGAGGAGGTGACATACCAAGGATTGATTTGGTCTTCTCAGGATCGACTTCAATACCACGATGGCGTACAACAAAGCCGAGGAATTTTCCTGAGGTTACCCCAAAAGCACATTTTAAGGGGTTCGTCTTCAAATTATGTTGTCGAAGCTTGTGGAATACGACTTCCAAATCAGCCAAGTGATCAAAACGTTGTTTGGATTTAACCACCAAATCATCTACATAGAATTAAACAAATTTCCCTAGAAAAGGTTTGAAGATACGATGCATGGCGCGTTGATATGTTGCACCTGCATTCTTTAAACCAAAGGGCATCACCCGGTAACAAAACACACCTTGAGGAGCTCTGAAGGCTATATATTCCTCATCTTCTGGGGCCATTCAGATCTGATTATATCCAGAATATCCATCCATGAAAGAAAGTACTTCATAGCCAGCCGTCACAACAATTAAGAGTTCTGTAATCGGAACTGGGAAATCATCTTTAGGACAATACCGATTAAGATCTCTGAAATCGATGCAAACCCTAATTTGTCTGTTCTTCTTCTTTACAGGGACAATATTAGCCAACCACTTGGGATATTGAACTTCTCTGACGAAGTTAGCTTTGATAAGCTTATCCACTTCAGCCTCGATTTTGGCAGCATAGGTTGGGTGTGTTCTTCTCGCGGCTTGCTTGAATCCTCGACGTTCTTTTGGCAAACCCAAATGATGGGTGGCAACATCAGGATCAAGGCCAGGAATCTCTGTATAATTCCATGCAAAAATATCTTTATTTTGCTTTAGAAAATAAATATACATCTCTTGTTCTTCAAGGGTCATGTCCGCACTAATTAAAGTGGGGTGTGGATCTTTCTCTGTACCCAGATTTACTTCTCTGAGTTCTTCCACAGTGGTAGAGATACCCTCTTCAAATGCTGGAGGAGCATCTCTAAGATCTTCCTCTTCCTCTTCATCATGTGTTATTTCTTCCGTTTCTACTTGAAAAGTAGATGAAAAAACGAAATTCTCATGATCATAAGAGATGTCAAAATTTTCACATTTTGAAGAAGAAGCTTCCATTTCCGACCCTATTGATGATAAAGGGACTTCTTTGGGAAATAAAGAGGAGATGATGGATTGAGAATCGACATCAATATTCACCTCTGGTGTTGCTATAACTTCTTCTGTCCTGATTAGCGAAGTATAGACTTGTTGGATTTCAGCAGACGAAATGCAAACGTCACCACTTATGCCTTCATCACTGCTTGGTAAGTTACCAATTTCTCCCATGTTGTCTGGCTCGATTGTCGTAATTGACATTATGGATCTTTCCATAAGAGTATTTTGATTTGGGCCTATTTTATAAATTTTACTAATAGGTAACACATAATCTGTACTCACATGTGAAAATGGATTTATTGGAATTTTTTCCAAACCATATGGAGCATTAACTTTGGTAATTTCCTTCATTGTATATTTTTCTCTTCCCTTCATGTGATAAAATTCCGCCTCAATGTATTGAGACTCACATGTCTTGAACGGGGCCTTATCACCATACAATGTTCCAACTTGACCATCGAAACAGTATTTTATACATTGATGGTATGATGACGGAATAGCTGCATGCTGATGTAGCCAGGGTCTTCCAAGAAAGATATTGAAAGCTGAGTCTTGATCAACAATCATGAAATCCGAATTGGAAACAAGATCTCCAAACTGAGTTCTGAGCGTAACTTCTCCCAGTGGTTCTTGTTCATTTTTATCATATCCTTGCAACATCATGGTAGAAGGAGATAAATCAGATTCCGTGAGGCCCAAACGACGAAGTGTGCGAATGGGCATGAGGTTGACTCCTGAACCATTGTCAATGAAATCTCTTCAAACATCTATACCATTGACTTTTCCATATAAGTACAAAGGTTTTATGTGCCCATACACAACATCATCTTCATATTTATCAGTAAAAGATATCACTGCATGACATTCTGCAAGATTATTCTCTATGTGATAGATTTCAGCTGCAGCAATTTCAGCTTCAAACTCCTGAGGACTTGACAAAGCTTCGATGAGTTCTTCCCGAAGATCTCTTGACAGATTCAAAGCATCCAAAATTGATAACTTGTCTGGTAATTGGGCCAAGTGTTTCAATATATCATACTTTTGATCTAGAGGTCTGCGTTTCCCAATAGGAATATGCGGTTTAGCAGGTACCTTGGAAGCAGATGCTTTGGAAGCTGATGAATCTTGTATTGAAGTTGGCAACATCTTTGGTTTTGGAAGATTAGACTGATTAGATCCATTTACTTGCTGAGATAATGAAGATGGAACCTTTAGTCGGTCTTCCAAAATAACTGTGCCGAAGCTGAGTTAGCCATTGGCAGAAGAACTTGCTTGTTCTTTTTGAGCTCGCTGAAGGGCTCTACCACGAGTTTCTGCTGCATATACAGTGCTAGCAGGGGTAGAATTAGACTAGTGGCTTCGGAAAGATCCACGTCTTCCCCTATATCCTGGACCTCTAGAACTTCCTCGGGTTCCCTTATTTGATACAGGGAATTCATGCTCATCAAGACTGGAATATGAATCTGTTAATTGAATCATATTAACAGAACCAAAGATTAACTCTTCATCTGACAACGACTCTGCCTGGTTAAACTGTTTAGGCTGTGCCGTTTGGTGGGACGGTGCCCGTGGCTTTGAAGTAGATGGCATGAAATCTGCCAGAGTCAAAGACAATTTAGGCTTTGATACATACTCATCTTCTCCTGATTCCTCTTTCTTCTTTGAATTGAGCTTCCATTTTGAGGATTTGTCTTTTGATGGAGGTTTTACTGCAGCTTTTGTAGGAGACACAATTGGCTTCTTCAATTGTGTTCGCAAAATGGAATGGGTCCGATTAATTGTCTTTCTGACCATCCAATCATCATATTTTTTCGCAGTTTTGCTTTTGACTTCCTGCCACTCGCCTCCTTCCTCTGGATCTGTAGCGGTAATACACGCTACATGAGCTGAAGAACCCTTCAATTTGACTTGTCCCAAGTCGACCATCTTTTGCAGGAGGTCTTTAAAGACAAAACACTCCTGGATGGGATGCCCCAACATTTGATGAAAGGGAAAATAATTGGGACGATCTTCATCTCCTTCCTTGTTTGGCCTCTTCGGCACTGGTAATTGAACCAAATTATTTTCCAGAGCTGAAATGAAGTAACCAGGAACTTGCTCACTTTGGAAAGAGTATGTTTTACTCTTAATATCCTCAAATTGTTTTCGTCGTTGATCTTTTTGATCATTTGGACGAAACAGCCTTTGTTGTTGGCGTTCCGGAGGTGGAGCCCTTCGAGAAGATGAAGGTTTTGAAGTAGAAATAGGTACAGGTTCCTGTTTAAGCATAACTGTAGCAGTTTCTGCTTTACCCATTCTTCTTCCTGGAGCTGATGGAATTACACGAGATTTAGCCTTAGCCTGTATAAGGGAATCTTCAATCTGTTGAGCGATTGAAGTAAGGTCTTGAAACCCTCCTGTGTATTTCACAGGGATCAAAGGCGTGCGTAATTCGTCACGCAAATTTTCCACACAGATTGGCAATAATTCCTCCTGAGGGAGTGCTAAACTCAAGGAATACGTTAATCCCTTCCAACGAGCAATGAAATCAGAGACTCTTTCATTTTCCCTTTTCTTTCAGTTTGTAAGATCGAAAACTGTCATTTTTGGAAAAGTTGAGCTAAACTGAAGAAGGAATTTTTGACGAAGATCCTCCCATCCGATGACTGACCGGGATTGCAAGCTTGTATACCAGACAAAAGCTGGTCCTTGCAAGGTTCGCACGAAGCATCTGAGTTTCACTGCTTCTTGCTGCTCTGGAGTTCCCATCATAGGATCACAACAAGACACGTAATGCGTCAAATGTTGTTCAGGGTCGCCTGATCCATTGAAAGTATGGAAAATAGGGTTTCCAAAACTGGATGGAGGAGAAATTGAATCTACCCATTCAGTGTAAACTATCTTTTCAGGTTGAACTTGCGCCCGTTTCCCTTCCATAGTTTCTAACCGAGCTGTTAATGACTCAATAGTAGTTATTAACTTTTGAGAAACGTCAGGTTGAACTTGGTTTTGGGTAGGTGCAATGAATGGAGCTTGGACAGACGTGGTGGTTAGTGTTGCAACTAATGGTAGTGCTGCCAACCGTTGTTGCATTTGACCCGTAGGATTAGATATCTGAGGGTGTACTGATAAAGGAGGATATTCTTGATCCATTTCAGTAGTTACAAGAAATTCCTTCGGCTGTCAGACTTCAGAATTCTTAAGAAGAAGACTACTCTGAAGTAGTTCTGCATTCAACCTTCTTAATTCTTTCATTTCTTCCTCCTGTTGTCCAAACCTTTGCTCTAATGAGAGCGATTGACCTCCTTCAGAGGAAGGGTGAGAAGTAACCTGATTCTTTCCTTTCCCCTTATTGGATCCTTTTCGGAGAGGGGGAAGTGGGTTACTTGAAGGAATACCCAGATTTTGGGTAAGCCTTTGATTACGTGTGCGCACACCTTCTTCATTTAGGTCTGTGTGCGCGACTTCTTGAGCAGGAACCTCTTCGTCTGATCCCTCTGATTGAGCCTCATCTGGTGAATCAGCAGCAACGACATTGATGACATTAATGGATGCATATTGCATGGAATCCTTTCTATATGCATTTCTGTGATATTGTCTCCTTCTATGTCCATGATGAGACATGGCATTCTGTTGAATTGATCCCTCAGGAATTTCTTGGAGAACCGTCACTTGGAGAGAATCTCCTGACAGCTTGGCTCTTCGTTCCTCTTGAGGCTTATTCCCTAATCGAGAGAATAATGATTTTCTCTGAGGGAGGGATTGAGGATTTGAAAAAGTCCCCAGTCCGGTGGACTGGGGATGTTCCTGCTGCTTCCGCTCAACTCCTCGAGTCCAATTTGTTGACTCTGAGGGTTGGGTTAGAGAAGTCCCCAGTCTGGAAAGCTGTGGTGTCTCTTGACATGCTATGTCTGAGATCTTCTTAAAATATCTCTTGATCTTGTGAATCTTGGTTCGGAAATTAGCTGGATGCACTAACCTGTATCCACTTTTATCACCTGGTTCAACAGACCGTTGGATGATTTCCGAAACATCTGTCATTTGATGACGTGTTTACTCCAGACGAGAGGCTTGTGCAATATTCTTGCCTGCTTGATGTAGGAGCAATTCAACAACTTGTTCTCTATATACTTGATTTTGAGAGGAACTAGTTGAAGCCTGTTCTTGAGCAAGCTTTTGATTATGAACAAAGCCCATTGACTGTGGCCGGCCATGGGCAATAACATTGCATGAGACCATTTTCGGCGGGCATTGCTGACCGGAAAGCACTGTGAAATGTAGTGCTCCGTGAACACCCCATCCTCTGATATGAACATCAGATGGAGAATTGGCAATTAACTGACGCAATCTTCTTAGTGCGCCAAGGCATGAGCTTTGAAGAGTTCTCTGTTGCTTTTCAGCCTTTGGATACCGAGAGACTGATAGAGATGCCAAATCAATCTAGCGTTGTAACCCTTCTATTATCTTAATATGATTTTCATATTCATCGTAAGATAATACCTTCTTCTTTAATTGACAAAGTGTTTTCCATATGTTGAGACGAATATCATGGATTCCATCATCCGTCAACATCTTTGGAATGTCGTACTGGGAGTCAGCCAAAGGCCAAAACATGACTGGTACTTCACCTTTTGCCAGTTTTTCCTCATGTTCAGCATTTCCTCTTTATCATTAAATGAAGATTCTTCTACCTGTTTGGACCAGAGTTGGTGTTTCCTTGTTGCTTCATCGGATTCAACAAGATTGGTAGAGAAATCACTATTCATGCTGGAAGATTAATGACCCAGGGATGGTTCGGAGAATAACCTGAACCCCATGCTATCTTCTGATGGAGAAAGAGTTTCACCTGCCGATAGTAAAGCATCAGACATGACTGGTTTTACGTTTGCAAGTGCCTCGAGATAAGAGGGATTTCTCGTCACTACATTGCCTTCTGAAGAATTTTCGAGACAACGTGAATCACTACTGCGGAGAGGAATTTCGCAGCGAAGTTCATCATCATGAGGAGGACCGTCATGATGGGTTACAGCAAAAGATGAAATCTCTTGCTCCTTGGTCTTCTGACCACACAGAGGGTTCCTGTGGCTCTAATCTGAAGAAGAAACTTCAAGATTGACCGAATTTTCATGAAGCAAGTCTTCATGAGGAAGTGTCTGTTGAAGACCTTCAGAATTAATGTTCCTGTTATTGGGAACTGAGGGAGTAGAATCTTGAATTCCGACAGATAAATGTCTAAGGGCTTCAAGAACTCCAGCATCGAGCAAGGCCTTATTGCAGATTGGCCTTTGATCTCCTGACTGTGCTGGGCGGATCTTTTTTTTAGATGCCTTCTTACTCACTTTAGAAACCACTTGATGTCGAAAGTGATTGCTCTGAGCAGGTGTATGTGCCTGATCAGGAAATATGGTCAGGTTAGGATGACGATCTCCACTCAAATCAGGTGTATGTGCCTGACTTGGTTATCCGTATGATATGGGGGAGTATGCCCCATAACCCTCTTGGACTGGAACAGATGTGAGTGTCTGTTCCAGAGTGAATCGTTGATGTGTCACTCCATTGCTAGGGATAGATTTATGTGTCTGTCCCTGAGATGATGCTGAAGCTGTTATGATATCCTGGCAAGCATCCAGAATATGAGCAGGAATTTTCTCCTGCTCTTTCACCATTGACAAAATATGTTTGGTGACTTCAGCCGCCGGAACGGGGATATACGTCCATTCCGGGCTTGGAGTAGGTGTATGTGCCTGCTCCTGTCTTCCTTTTCCTGTCAGTTAATCCTTACAATACTCAAGTGTGGAGGCAGAGAGTTGAGTCTGCCTCCTGTTTGTCATCGGGACTTTCCGACTGACTTCTCCGGGCGCTACCAAGCGAGACTGTTGGTAGGCCTGATTAGTATTAGCAGGTGTATGTGCCTGCTGATTACACTTAGCCAAACGCGGTTCACGAGATCCATCATATGTAGTCAGACGAGCCTACTGACTAACTGGTGATGTATAAGCAGGTGTATGTTCCTGCCTATGGTACTCCGCCGGAATTGCCTGGCGGGATAGGCTTGATGCTGTCAGACGAGTCTGTTGGACAGCGGAATTAAAACAGACAGGTGTGTGTGCCTGCTCGTTGTTTGCCACCAAGTTAGGTTGGTGGACTTCTCCGGAGATGGCAGGGATGACAACCTGCTTATTGTTAACCAGATTCCGTCTCTGGGGGTTCATCTTGCCTGCTCGGGTTCGAGGAACCTGAGCTGAATGCCTGGAGTCGGTACCCTCATCATGTTGAGGGCGCACTACCGCACGAGTCTGGCGGCGATTGTTGATGGGAGCCCTTGAGAAGGACTCCTGTCTTTTTGAATTAAGGTCCTGCGGGACCTGCTCATTCACTTTCTCAGAGTAAGGGAGTGAATGGAAATTGCGTTCCGGGGATAACGACCCGAAACGGTTGGAGACGGTAGTTAGCACCGCCTGCTTCTTGATTGCTGGCCGCCGTTGTCCGGATGACCAGGTAGAATTGTTAACTTGGAGGGCTTGACGAGCGGCCTCCAGAGTTGGGATAGTACCGTTGCGATAGTACTCCTTAACCAGTGCATTAGAAACACAGCGTTGAAGACGCTGAGTTGGTGATGTCATCCTCAGAGCGGATGACGTTCCAGCAGGAGTAGCAGCATTGGTTTTCACAGCAGCAGACCTCACAGTAGAGGTGTTCACAGCAGCAGTATTCACAGGGGTGAATTTAAGGAAAGCCATTTTTGCAGAAGATCTTGAGAAAAGAGTGCATGTTCCATGTAACAGACATAATCAAGATGAATCCGACCACTGCAACTTTTGGATGAGCACATGTAAATGATTGCTTTGTTGGCCCAAGGGGCCTAACAAATATGAAGAACATCACTTTAACTTGGTTAAGGATTCACGTCGGGTTCACCATTTTTGTTTCGCATGGAATCCGGGGATGACCTCCTCGACGGGAGATTCAAACGTTCTGATCGGTTTCTAACGGGTTTGTTCGTAGAACCGGAAACATCCAATGATTCCACATCCATTTGGACCTACGTTCCAAAGGCAGGCGCTCATTAGCTTGTGGACTATTGAGGCTTAGGAATTTGCATTGGTCGAGAGGATGGGAGGTCGGACTCATCACACCTTTTTGAGGGGAATTATTGTCTACTCCGGGACTCTCTTTATAGATTTAAGTTATGTTCGTGAATCCTTATTACATTACCAAGTATAAAATGTGCATTCCTTTAGTTTTAACAATCAATGATTAAATATGCAAGAAATTTAGAGAATCTTTTATATGTATTCGAGGTTCTTCATCAATAGAGAATCATCTATATCTGTTTAGAGATTCTTGGTCAATGGTATCCTTCAAAACATTTATATAAAAGTCTCTTGGTTATTATGATGACCAGGCTGGTTTTAAAGCCACTCAGTGGGGCACTTGAAGTTTATCGTCATTCAGAAGGACAGAGATTATTTTAAAGTTGGGATCGAACCCATAAATGGGCTACCTACGTATCCTTTGTTTTGGAAAAGGAATCAGAACCCACGTAGTTCGAGTGATGGAGTATGATGTTTATGATTGATGGCTCAAAGAAGAATGTCATAATTACTTTTACACTCTAAGCTCACGTGAGTCATTCTCGGTGTGAGAAACAAGAGGTATTGGTAAAATTTAGACAATTGTGCCATGAAAGATGCAATCATAAGAATTTGTTTGGGGCTTATGTATGGATGACTGCCCAGATAGATGAAGGTTTAGGATTTACTTTTAGGGAGAAAATCCATGAACAGGGTCCATAAAGTTATATGTTCTTCATGGAGATATGAATACTCTAATCTTGGGGCTTACTCCTAAGGAGGATGCCCAAGTTAGTAGGGGACTTATGATTGGGTTTTACTCCTGAAAAGGAAACACAAATCAAAGGTAAATTATGACTGGTTAAGAGAAATTTAAGGGGACTTGGGGCTTATTCTTGAAAAGGAGACCCAAGGTTATGACTGAGTCTTATTCCTGAAAAGGAGACCCAGGTTAGAGGACTTGGCGCTTACTCCTGAAAAGGAAGCCCAAGATTATGACTGAGTCTTATTCCTGAAAAGGAGACCCATGTTAGGGATTAAGGTTTGGGGCTTACTCTTGAGGAGGATGTCCATATTTGAGGTTGGGGCTTATTCTTAAGAAAGATGCCCAAGATTAAAGGACTTGATTGGGGCTTACTCTTGAGGAGGATGCCCAAGATTGGGAACTTTAAGAATTTGGGGCTTACTCCTGAGGAAGATGCCCAGATTAAAGGTTCTATAACTGGGGATTATTCCTGAAAAGGAGACCCAGGTTAAGATTCTCTCATCTTAAAGGATGAGGTTGAATGAATGAAATCTCCGTATTTTAGTGATATAAGGATATTTAAATCACTAGACTTTGAAGGAGATTCCACAGAATTCCTTTCAGATAAGAAAGTCAAATCAAGAAATCATGCCATAAATGGCTTTGAAGAGTGTCTTGAAGACTGAATCTTGAAAAGGAAAGGTGAAATGGCTTAAGAGGGGTAAAAATGGGCAAGATGGGCACCCAAAAAGATAGGGGCGCACAAGTCTTTCAAGGCGCGCAAGTCTTCCGTGGGCGCGCAAGTGTTGGTCGTGCAGGTATACCTGCGCGACACATAGTGTACTTGCGCGATTTTTAACCAGCATTGAAATACTTGAGCGACTCTTTTTAAACCCTTTAGAATGTTCTCGAGGTTCTTCCCGAAAATGGACGCGCAAGTTATATTGAAGGAAATAAGTTGGCGCACAAGTGTTTGATAAGTTTCAACACTTAGGCCTTCCTTCTTTTCTTTAGATCTTCCGTTCTAGGAAAGAAATTACCTTAGAAGTGTTTCGGAAGCTTTGAGAAGGGACTTGGGCGTCGGGAGCTTCAATCCGAGTTTCTGGAAAAAGATCCCCTTAATGGGGGGGCCCACAGGGTCTATTTATAGGAAAAAGAAGACCCCGGGCGGTTACCGGGCGGTTACCACTTAGGTCGCGCAAGTCACCTGCGCGACCAAGGGTGTCGCGCAAGTGTACTTGCGCGACAGTGATAAAACTTGCGCGGTGCAGTTGCTGTCGATCCTTTGTTCATGGCTTTGTCGATTTTTGATGTTTTCTTCAAAGGTTGAATCACTTTGAGCTCAGATATTCCCTTTTCCAATCATTAGATTCTGTAACGAAAGGAGCGTCAACAGTATATAAAATAAAAACATTAATCAAGATATAATTAATTTTCATATATAATGAAAACAATGTTATGGGTGATTAGGAATGTTTTTGTCCAAAATATGCTTCAATAAATGTTTCTAGAGACACACCATTCACAAATACAATTTCATGATCCAGTTACCAACCATTTAATAAATCAAAAAGTGATATGATAATATCCTAGAAAATCATAATAAAAGAATTCATGAATATGGATGATCAACATTATGATTTATTCTATAATGAAACATTCATTTAATCCTATGATACTTTCATTAAAAATATTTCATAATTTGAATCGACTTATAAATCCTTCTATTAATCCTCAGTAGTCCATATTATTTTTAATATTGGGTTATTTAATAATACTATTTATATATAAATTATTCCAATTCTACATAAATCATTCATAATATTCATAAAGAGATTTTTGATCATTAGAGAATATCCCTTGAGGGTTTCCAGATTGGAGTGATGTATTTGGACCCCTCAACGTGCACCGAGTGATGATTAATTTGGTTCTCAACCATCCTTCTTAAAAGAAGTTGAATATATTCAGACGACACATCCACTTACCTATATCCAAATAGGGAGGTAATTTCTAGGAAACATCAAACAAAACATTTACAAACATAACTATATGTTATCCTATACACAGACTTATATATTGTGTTTTATCTAAGGTTATATTATCTTAATCCCGCATGAGAACTAAAAAAATATTTAAAATTAACTAAACCAAATTTTGATACCAAATGAGTCACCATAGTCCCTTAATCTGAGATTGATGCTAAAAACACTTTCTATAAACATTTGATGATATAAATATAATTATATTTTAATAATTTACACATTTCATCTCAAACTCTGCAAATAATTCCAAAAATATAAGGATAAATGTCTCTTAGGATCAACAATATATGCATTTTTTTAATATTTTGAACATTTATCTATAATTGAGTACACTATACTCAGTTTAAGAGTAATAATAATTTTTACTCATCTCAATAACATAGAAAAAGGATAAAGATAACAAGGGGTGAGATGAAACAATCTGTATGGGAAAATACACATCTACATGCATCCAAGGGTTATATGATAATAATATGAGATGAAGGGAGTTAGCGAGATATATATTTTAAAAAATAATAATGACTAATATGATTTTTCCACAATCCATGATAAAAGGAAATGAAATATAAAATGAAAAAACATATATTATGGTAAAAGTGTGAGAGAAAATATGCATGAGAAAATCATAATATAAATATGCATATAAGAACATGGAAATTATTCAAAATATATAATAATATGAAATTATTTAATAAAAATAAGGATTGTATACCTTGTGAATCATGCTACATATAACATTTACTCAATAATTTATAAACAAAGATTATTGAAACAATTTTACATAAAAACATTATTGACAATGCTACCCACAACATTTTCAGACAACAAGGCAATGAAAATTATACCTAGAACTCATTTACAGAAAAAACATATGTACAAATATACCCACATAATGTTCACTCAAAAAAATTGTTAACATATCTTGTTTCATCACGTTTTTATAGAAAACATTTAAACAAAGCTACTATAATCAATTTCCCAAATTATATCCTCATCTAATGTGTAATAAAATCTTGATAATTTTATTGAAGGCATATATATAACCCCAAACATAAAAAACAATCATAAATTTATTTGGCTTACAAGAGAACATGAAAACATCCATATTTTAAACATTACTTAATAAAACTGTGTAAAATAATTTTGATTCAGGAAAACACCCATATAAAATTTCATAATATATCTCATTAACTCAGTAGGATATTGGTAGAATAATATATCCACATTATAATATAATGAGAATTTAGGATGAGGACATTTATAAAAATTCATTTTTAGGATCATTGTATAAATCACATTGAAAAATATGTTGAAATTTCTATTTTTATTTTAAAATAATTATAAATTAGATAGAAATAAAAAAGAAATTGTAAATAATGGGAAAGATAATTTCTTGAAAAAAATGGGAATTACAAAAAAAGAATTTGTTTAGATGAAAAAAGATTTTAAAGGGATTATAGAAATCTTTTTTAATGTTATCATTAAACAACAAATATACAGGTCAAGTTGAAAAGTAATTTCTAAAAAGGAGTTGTAATATGTTTTGGAAAAAAATTAAATAAAAAAAAAATTAAAAATATTTCATTTAAAAAATCATAAATACATTTTCAATGAAATATGGAGTGTAAGATAAAATTAATGAACATGTATGGAAAACCTTTTTAATAATATAAAATTCATTTATTTAAATAATAAATCATAAAGAAATCATAAAAATTCAATATGAAAAGAGAATAATGAAAAAATGATGCCTTTATGAGATAACACGTTATTTTTATTCCAATTATAATCTAGAAAATTCGTGATAATGGAAAATACATATCTATAAATAATCATTGTTATTAAGAATGGTAATTATTCTTAACGATGCAATACTTTTATAGGGAATAAAATAATCAATGAGTAATCTTTGAATAAATGTATCAATTATCATATCAAGAAAAAAATTAAAATATAAAAACATAGGATGGAATGAAATAATTATAGATATAGGAATTTTAGATAATACATTATAACCCAATAAATGGGGGTTTTAGTTAAGAAAACCCCCACGCATAAAATACGTATTAGAAAAACATGCACTAACATCCTATACAAAAATAACTATCTTAAACACAAATTTTAGAACCTTATTCATGATTATAACCTTTTATGATATTCACTAATTCTCATTTATTACAAATATATTAGTTGGTTAAATTTAATTTATATGATAAAATGTTACTAAATTAAATTTTTCTGTTTATTATAAGATTCATAATGGAGGAATTGATTTTATCAAATATTCAATGTTCATAATTTTGATAAAATTATAGGTATTTGAATTATTATTTTATAATTATTTATAGTGTTATAATTTCACCTAATTTTAATTCAATTTATGATTCACGATGACGAAGTTTGTGATGAGCCTGTTATGGTAATTTTCATAAACAAGTTGTGGTATCTTAATAATGGATAAGATATTTACCAAACCATTTCAGAACCAAAATGTAAAATTATTTACCTCTAATTTTACAAAATGACTACTATATATGTTTCATTAGTTACCCATGACATAGATTTATATCATTATTCATATATGTGGTTAAAACGATCGAAAAAAGAACAAGCTATAATATCTAGTGGAGTATTGTTAAAAAATTAATTCATTTGGAATAATATATTTAATAAATAAGAATAATGATATTATTTATATTTTATTCAACTGGAGATTCAGGTTATAAGATATTTTGATTAATTAAAAATCACTAGAGTGAATGACAAAATATGTCACCTTCATAGAGGCACTAGTTTGCACATATCCAAAAGTGAAGCATTCTTTTTATACATAGATTAGGAGGATAGTAGGGAATTTTTTATAATTTTGGATTACTAATAATATTATAATTATAATATTAATTAATTAAATTTAATTTAAAACTATACTTTGAAAAAGGATATGAAAAACCAAAGATGTCATTCATGGAGGCGGTAGTTCACACATACACATCCCGACCACTTCATTATTCAAATGATTTTGGAGGAAGATTTAAAATTGATATTACATTAGAATAAATAAATTTTATAACACTTGTAATTCAAATTTCATTATAATTTCACCAATATAATAGGTTTTAAGGATGAGTATAATAAAAACAAAAAGGAAATTAAAAGGAGTAATTGAGAATGTTACCTTACTCTCTCAAATATTTATTTTTAAAAATGTACTAAGGATTTGATAGAGGTATTTTGAGAAGAAAACAACCTCTTGGAACATTTTATGAGTATTTAGGAATTATTTGGGTCGAATTTGAGATAATCTTTGAGTCATGGGGTGTGAAGAGTTGTGCGGTTTTGATGGATTCATTTATAAGAGAGATGCGTTATATCTTTATAATATGAAAAATTTTATGTCACTATTCATGAAACATAATGAATTTAAATAAGAAAACTATTTATTTATGAAATAACACAATATTAGAAATAATATTTGTATAATTATTTCAAATATTACAATATTAAATAGAAATGTAAATAAATAAAAATTTATAGTTTTCTTTATTTTCTGTTATAATGCTTATAAAATAAATTATTATAATATTTTAATTTAAATTAATATTCTAAATTTTAATAAAATATTATTATTTCTATGTGGTATTATTTTTATAAGAGAATATTTTATAATTTATATACTTCATTAATTTAAATATAAATAAATATATATTTTTTAATAAATATTTTTAAAAAATAAAAGCATTATAATTAATTAATATTATATATTGGTTAACATATAAAAATATAAACTTATTATATATGTAAATATTTTTGTCAAGAAATAATTTTTTTATTGAAAATAAAAAAAGGCAATATAGTTTGTATAAAATTATTAAAATATTTATAAACGAATGTATTTTAATAATGGAATTATTTTTAAGGATTGTGAAATAGACGATTCATAAATAATATATTTTAATTTTATATTAAAAATATATAATATATTAATGAATAAATTAAATTATGATAATAAATATATATGAAATATGAATATTTTTTTGAATATTAAGTTTTATATATTTTGTTAAGGTAATATATTTTAAATTTTCATTAAATTTTTTTTAAATTATTAACTTCTTAATTATGATATTATTATTATAAAAATGAATTTCAAATTGGGGTAAAAAATTGTAAAATGATGACATAAAAATTAGGAGAAACATGGATTTTTGGATTTGGGGTTCTTATTTTTGGGAGGCTTCCAACGTTGTGGAGATCAGGTCTCACTCAGCAGTGTTGAGGGCTTCAAATTGTTTTATTGATTAAAAGTAAAAGGGGAATCCAAGAATTTACATTGGATAATAAAACACTGATGGGTCTATGTTATCTAAGAACAATCAAGGAACCCTGAGCAATACTCACCAATAAGTGAGGTCCTTGGTAGGCCTAACCATGTTGAGAGTTTCGCTGCTAGAGGTGGAGCATAGATTTTTCATGTGGATCCAATGTTGATGGTGGTCAAATTTGGAGATGTATGCAAGGTAAGTGTTTTTATTCTCTTTTTAGGTGTCAAATTTTCTTTGATTTATTTCAGCATGATTGTTTGTTAGATTCTTCAATTTTTTCTAACTCGATCATTACTTGTAGTCCCTTGTTCCTCGTCCTTTTGTGGTTTTCTCAATGTATAAACTAATTTAGTTTCATCTTTCTTGAAAAATCATTATCTCCATTAAATTAAGATTAAAAAAATCATATTGGTCCATTATATGCTTTTTGGCCAATTAAATATGTACATATATTTTCCACTATCTCTTTTGAGTTGTACAATTTTTTTAGGAGTATATTAATTGTTTTGTTCATTTTGAATTTTTCTAGATTTTGTATCCTACTAGACTACATCAATAAAAATATTATTTCAAACATTCTGCAATATATGTATTATATACATCATTATTTGTTGACAATCATTTCACCCGAATATAATTTAAAAACCATATTTATTTTCTTCATTATTATATTAAATACATATTATTCATCACTATGATGAATATGGCTGCAAAATACCTATATCAATGTGAAAATGAAAATGGAAAAACCATTTTTTAGTCATGAAAGAGTGTGATCTAAACAATAGTAGCTGTTTTCTAATTTTATGATAACTAACTAAGGGATTCTTTTATATTTATTTTAAAAAAAATCTTTTAATGTTTTATTTTATTGTTTTGTAAGGGGACTATAATTATTATTTTTAATCTAAATAAATTTTTCAAATAATAAATTTTATATTATATTTAATTAGTTTCTTTATGAAAATATTTCATTGTGAGAGTATTTGTATAGTTCTCGAAGTAGATACTGTGTTTTCATTTTTTAACTATAATGGATCAATATTATTTTTATTTATTAAATATATATTTATTCCTATAATATATATATATATATTTAATATTTATAAAATAAATGTTCATATTACTCAAGTGTATATACATATATATGTACTATATATTATAAATTCTATTTAATAAATGTTTACATTAATTTTATAATTTATATTTATTTAATAAATTATTCATGTATTATTTTCTAGATTAAAAATCTTCTCAAATAAATTATTTATGATTTTTTATGTAGGTCAAAACCTATAAAAAAACAAGTATTATTATTTTTAAATAATTAAAGGTCAATAATATAAAAAATCCATTTAACAGAATCATGTCATACAGATTTCATTTATGAATCATGAATATGACCATACATCAATGATCATTCAAGTAATTTCATTACAAAATAAGTATATTCTTATATATGTATATATATAAGCATGTGAATTGAATACATAATAACTTTATGGGTACTACATTTAAAAATAATTTTTATGAGTCTTAGAAATATATTTATTGTATGTCAATTATTCTATTATTAATAGTCGATTAAAATTCAAATCGTGATGATATTTGGTTGTGCCAAATCTAGTATATGTATACTTATTAAAGTATTTATATATATTTACATAAAAATGAATATAAATATATTCCTATGTTTTTAAAGAAAAAATCCAATAAAAAAATGTATATATATATGTAATGAATGCTGAATATGATATTATATAAAAAGACACTTGAAATTTTTAAAAATGATAGAGAGTGGGGTGTAAACACATCCCTGAAGCATATGGGTAGGCCTAGAAAAATTTCAATGTGTTATGTGGCCTTATGATTTTATTTTCAAAATCTTGAATAATATTTCTTGAAAAATAAATTGTATATTTTTATTTCATTTTTCAATGAATAAATATTTTTTATAGTACTATAGTATTTTTTAGATCATATATATTTAGAAATTATTTTTAAAACCCCTTACTGGGAAAATTAATTCTCACCCTATGTTTTAAATTTATTTATCATAGGTTTAGTTGAATTTACATTTGGTGTGTATTTAATATAAGTAGTCAGTGTATGAGAATCCATTTATTTATTTATTTTGTACATATTTCTATATTTTTAATGTATTTGTATAATTCTCCAAAACCCAGGTTAGAAAATTTCATGGACTATAAAATGTTCAATAAATTTTTCTGTAGTATTTTTAAAAAATACAAATCATTTTTATTTATGGAATCTAGAAGAGTGGTTTTGGGGCCTCAAACATGATACTAGAGTGATGATATAAATAAATTTGGATATTAAATGATTTCATATGAGGAAAATCTAAGTGAAATTGTATATAAGTTTATAAATATCATTCTTTCTTAATTCTAAAGATGAACATTTATAGTTTTCGTAAGTTCTATGAATGAATTGGGAAGGCGCGATTCTTTTAATGGGGGAAAATGTTACATTTCAAGTTTTAATAGAAGAATTATTTATTGAAAGAATAATTCAATATTAGCAATAATAAATCTAAAATTGTAACAATTATCAAAGTATTAATTAAGGAAGTAAATAAATAAAAATTTATAGATCTCCAGATTTTACATTCTAATTAATTTAAAATAAATTATTATAATATTTTAATTAGATTTAATATTCAATTTTATAAACAAATATCTTTTTCTATGTGGTATTATTTTTTTAAAGAATATTTTAATTTAAATATATTTCATTAATATATATATATATATATTGTTTTGGAAAATAATATTTTTATCATTAATTTTCATTAAATATTTTTAAACATATAAATATACTAAAAAAATAAAAAAAATATTTAAATAAATATCCTTCTCATGAACTAAAACATTTTTAATGAAAATATAAAAATAAAATATACTTTTTATAAAACTATAAATATATTTATAAATGAGACTATTATAATATGAGAATTATTAATAATATTATGAAATAAATGATTCATAAATAATATATTTGAATATTAAATTATAAATATATGAATATATTAATGAATTAATTATATTATGATGATAAATATATATGAAATATAAAAATACAAAATTTTGAAAATTAAGTATAATATATTTTTAAGGAAATTATATTAAATTTGTTTTTATAATATCTTACATTTATAAATGCATTAATTATGATATTCTTGTAATAAAAATGACTTTTGATTTAGTGTAAAAAAATGTGAACTCATGAGATAAATAATAGGAGAATCTAGGATTTAGGGATTTATGGGTCTCATTTTTTGGAGGATTGTAGTGACGTGGGGATCAGGTTTCACCAAGTACATTTCAGGGGTTTAACTCCTTTTAAAGAATCATGGTAACAGAGAAGCCATGATTCATCTCTTGGAAGTCGAGCAATGATGGGTCAATGTTATTCAGGTGTTGGAAAGGGATCTCGAGCAATGATCGACCATGGGAGAGGGATTTCAGAGGCCAAGACATGACAAGGGATTGGATGATGGAGAGGGAGACTAGATTTTAGCTATGGATTAAACACCAAAGGTGGTCCGATTTGGAGATCTATGTGAGGTAGTTGTTTTTGTTTACTTTTTTAAGTAATGAATATTTGTAGATCTATTTCCTCATGATATTTTTTCAATTTATTCATTTTTTCTACCTTGATTGTTATTGACAGTTCCCTAGTCTCCATATTTATTTGATATAGAAAATGTATACACTAATTTACTTTCATCTTTAATGAACAATCATTATCAACTTTACATTTTTATTATAAAAAAATCATAGTGCTCTGTTGAATTATTTTGGACATATTAAATATGTACATGAGTTTTCAATGGTCTCTTTTGCACTAGAAAATTTTGATTTAGAAGATATTAATATTTTCATTATTTTTTACTTTTTAAATATTTTTTATCTCTTTGGACCACAATAATCCAAAATATATTTCCATCTTATGACAATATATATATATATTATACATAATTCATACATGAAAAAAATTTCACATGAATATAGTTTTAAAGTAATATAAATTTTATTTTTTAAAATATTACATTCATATCACTCATTTTTGTGATGAGTATGTATATAATATTCTTAAATCAATATACAAATGAAAATGGAAAAACTAATATTCAATCTCAGGAGTTTGTGATTGAATATGTAGTAGGATTTTTCTAATTTTCTTCATACAATATAAATGAATATTTTATTTTTATTTTAAAACTATCAATTTATGTTTTAATTAATTGGTTTGTAAGGTAACTGTTATTATTATTTTTAATGAAAATTCATTTTTTAAATAATTTAATATTTTGGATTCAATTAGTTTGTTTATGAAAATAATTCTATGTGAGTGTATTTTTAAATATATTAATGTAGATATTGTGTTTGATTATTTGGTTTACTATAATAGATCACTATTATTTTAATTTATTAAATATTATTTTATTACTGTAATATATACATATATATATATACATATAATATTTTCAAATTTCATGTTTAAATTATCCATTTATATATATATACATGTACTCTATTTTCTAAATTTATATTCCATACATGTTTACATTATTTTTAAAATTTTATTTCATTTGAGCATATATATAGGTAATATTTTTATGTTCATATCTCTTTTCAAATAAATAATTTATGATTATTTATATAGGTGAAAAACTATATTATACAAGTATTATTATTTCTAAAAATTAAATGATCAGAATACCAAAAAACTATTATAATGGGATCATGTCATATAAATGTCATTTTTGAATCGTGATTATGGCCATACATCATTGATAATTCAATAAATTTCATGCATAAATATATTTATTTGTATTTATATATATAATCATGTGAAATTAAAAATTATACCTTTATGGTTAAAACATTAAAAAACAATATTTATGGTTTTAATGAATGTAATACATGTATGTCAGTTATAATTTCATTAACATACCATGAAACTCAAATTGTTCTGATATTTGGTTGTTACAAATCTAGTATGTGTATTCTTATGAATGTGAATATATATATATATATATATATATATAATTAGTGAAAATATGATTCAATTTTTGTAAAGAAAAAAATCCAGTGAAAAAATGTATATATATATATATATGTATGTAAAGCCTAAAATTATTTTATAAAAATAAGCACTTAATCATTGTAAACATAATAGGTTGTGGGGGGGGGGTGAAATAATCCCTCAATAAAGTGGTTAGTCCCAAAAGTCCATTAATGTTTCAAGTGTCATCATTGTTTTTTTAAATGCATGCATAATGTTTCTCAACATAACATTTGATTATTGTTATGTAATTTTTCAATGCATAAGTATTTTTCGGTGTACTATATTATTTTCATGAAATAATGTATTTATAAATGACTATTAAACCCCCTTACATGGAAAAATAGTTCCCCATCCTATGTTTTAAATTTATTTTTCATAGGTTAAGAAGAATTTTGAATTTTTTTTATTTCATACAATGTGGTAGCCCATGCAACTAAAATTGTTTATACGTAGTACAAATTTGTGAATTTGTAATGTTTTATCTAATTATCTGAATCCTATATTATAAAAGGTCCTGGAGTGTAAAATAATCTATTTATTTCTCAATTGTCTTTTATAAAAAATATACACCACATTTTTAAATATTGAATCTGAAAGTGTGTGTTCGGGGCATCACAATAAAAATATTAAATGAAACCAATAATAGAAAATAATATAGTGGGGAAATATTAGGGTCAAAAAATCCTCAACCAGACATTTCAACACATGTTTTTAAAAAATTGTGATTTACACTTAAATATTTCACTTTTACCATTTTTTTAACATCATAAATAATTTTTAACATAGTTAATTTATATTTAATTCTAAGAAATAAAATTTACCCTATTATATAATTTAGACATGTTTATTCCAAACATTAAATCAATTTTTTTGAAATAAAATATTTTTTTGAAAAATTAATTTTAACATCATCACATATAATGTGTAAGAACCTTTTTTAGAAAAAAATGTATTTTTGTGTGATGAGATTTTAAATAAGATAAAATTATCAACTTTTTTTAATTTTTATGAATTAATATGTTTATTTATTACAAAATAATGTTTATTTTTATTTATGAACATTAAAAAACTGAATTATATGTTGTGAGAAACTTCAATACATGAAACAGACAAAAAACATGATATATTAGAGAAAAATATTACTTTTGTTTCCAAAATATTACACATGACATTTATTAATTAATTATTTTAAAATGTATTATTTTATTTTATAGAAATTTATTTTTATTGAAAAAAGATTTCAAAATCATTTAAATCGTTCTTTTAGTTTGGGAAATATCATAAAAGGGGCGGTCTATGAAAAATTAGTATTTCTAACATTAACCTAAAAATTCATCCCATTAAAAAAACATCTAAATTTTTTCAATGATATTTTTAATAATATTATAAATAAATTTTAGTAAATTTTTTAAAATTAAAATTATATAACATATGAATTTAGTTTTCAAAATTATATACAAAATATATTATTAAAAAATGAATGTTTTAAGAGTTATTAATATTATTTCATATAAATTTAGAATTTTTAGATTGTTAATATATTAATCAATATATAATAATATTTTTAAAATTTTCAGTTTAATTATTTTGCAAAAAATGTGAAACACACAATACATTTATTTGAGAAATATATTCATTTTCTTATATTTAATCATATTAATAATTTTTCTTCTAAAAATAGGATTTTTCATTAATAAATATCTCATTATTTTATAGAGGTTTTAAAATTGTAATAATACTATTAATTATATTAATTTATGATGTCACATATTATTTTAGTTTTGTGTTGTGTGTTGAGTTGGTTATAAAAAATGTATTATTTTAGAAAAAATATATTCCAAAATCCTATGGTGTCATATTACAAACTATATATGATATATTATGAAATATATGAAAACAATCTATATTCACTAAATATGTTATGTATAATAGAGTGTTTTGTGAATTTTTGACATTTTAATTTTATCATCAAGACATATATTCTGTATGTACTGAAATACCATACATATGAAATTGATAATATTACCCATCACATGAAATATAATCTAGATCCCTTGAAAGGAATTTTTTATCATAAACATATGTTAAATAACTTAATGATAACATTTCATCTACTATATATTAGTGTTCCATAATATATTAAATATCATTATGATAAATCTTAATAACATTTCTAATTTTGAATATTCAATATCATTATAATGAAGTTTTCAAAACTCCATCTTTACCTCCAAAATACAAACCATCATAATTTAAACTAAAATAATTACAAACATTCTCATTTATATTCCTTCTTCATCTCAAAATAGATATCTCAACTCATGTTCACATTTATTTACAAAAAATAAAACCTCAATATCAAATTGGTTCAACATTTATATGTCATGATTTCATTGTGTAAAACAAATAGTGACTAATTAATTTCATAAAAATATCCCCATCTACCTGGGTTTTCATAATATAATATGATATTTTATGTAATTAGAAAATAAAATTTCTTTCTATTTACTTTATAATAGATTCACTCAAAATTTATATAGTACAACATATAAAAAATCATTGCATAATAATTATATCCAAATGAACATTGAGATTTAAATAATTATATGATAACATATGAATTATTATCAAATCATATCCCACATAATGTGTAAGAATTTATCACTTCTTCATCATGGTTTGACATACATTTCAACAAGATCCAATAATAGTTGTTAAAATATGTCATTTGGAGTTAATTTTACTAAAATAGATCAATTAGAAAATGAGGATATTAATTAATGTAACATTCATAAAATAATTCAAATTATCTCTCTGAATGTATCACCAATAATTAAATATATAAAAACAACTGACAGAAAATATTTTTTTTTCTATAGTGGTTTCATATTTTCTCATTTGTTAGGGAAACAAGGTTGAGAGTTGTTTCCAAATCTAGAGACTCCATTCATTTTAGGTCTAATTCTTCAGGGAATCTTTTTTGATTGTTCCTTTTTTCAAAACAAAAATTTCATTGTAAATCATGGTCTTATTACTTATTTCAATTATCTTATTGGGTGAAACTTCCTTCTTGACTTCTATCTTTGTAGCACATATGTTCATTGATGATTGATTATTTAATATTACTATTACCAACTAGGTTGGAAGCATAATCTCACAATACCTTATGGTTTTACCATATTTGATCACCTTCAATACAACATATTATAAATTATTGATCAACCCTATATTGGAAATTTATCAATAAAGTACATTCATATTTATTATCACTTCTTTCATTCTCTAAAACAATCATTTAGATTCATTTATTAATATATTCTCTTCTTTGTAGCTCCATGTCAGATATATGAGTAATAACTGTTATGGATCTATTTTTCATATTTCAATGATGTTTCTTTTTCTCCCAGGTTAGAAGAATCATTTAATATATTAAATTGTTTCATTCTATTTAATCTTGAGACTATATTTTATTTAGAAACTCATTTTTCTCATACCCCTAGGGAAACACATATTCATTACTTTATTTTTTATTCATCTTTTATAGTTATTTTTCTTTAATATTTTTTAGAACATATTTGGTTGGTTCAAATACTAACTCCTCATTATAATGAACTACATTTTTTTATTCCAAAAAAAATTATCTAGGAATTCCAATTAATATTAATATCTATAAATTATTATGTGAATTATTTCTCAGATTATCATTTCTCCATATTGGTGTAGGATTTATTTTTCATCTTGTAATTGATATTTTTATCCAAAAATATATAACCGCGTTCCATAACCATTCACAAAACTATAATAACTAATAAAACTTATTTTCTTACCATCAAACACATTATATCAAGCATGACATATTCCTATTTTTATATAAAAAACATTAATTTTGATTATCATTTAAGGAAACCTAACTCATATAATATCATAAAATTTCATCATATATAGATTTATTTTTTCATAAATCAATATAATAACTAAATATATAAACATATAATTTTAGAATATATTATTTATATAATATTTTTTAGTGTAATCGAAATTATCAACAAAAAATTGAAAATGATTTTTTTGATCATGTAATTTATTTACATAAAGATAATCTCAATATCTACTTCCCAATCTCATGGAGACAATGAGGATTTCACTTGTTCTTTCTTGGATGATTGATTTTTTTTATCTTATAGTCCCATTTTGACATTTTGTCTTCTTTTGTTTTCTTATAAATTTTTACCTTATCTGTTACAGGTTCCCTTTTACCTAGTTGTAAAAGAGGTTATTTTGTTCAATTAATATGTCTTGACCATCAATATTTTCTAATAAAAAAATTGAACGATGTGTGTTAATATTTTCAATATCATGTATCTTTTTTTTAGATAATGATACCATATTTTTCTCTATAATGGATCTCCTTTTGAATTATAACCCATCACAAAAGGTGAGATAATAACATGATTTCCATATTTATTCTATTTCTATTATACCATACTATAAATAATTGATCTTATCAAAATTTAATTTCAATTTTTTAATCATATAAGAATTATGTTTAAAAGATAAAATCAAGTGATTTTAGATTCAATTCCCCTTCAAGACATCACATATTAATTGATGTCTTTTCACATTGATTACTCGTTAATTTTTCATTATAATACCTTCAAATAATTTATATATTCATTGTTTGATCATTATAAAAATACATTATCCCACTGATTTCTTGATTATGATCAAATTTTTCATTTTCACAATTAATTACTACTCTTTTATTTCAATGAATGATTTTTTATAAATCATAAAGCGTAACAATATCTTCCCCACCATTTTTTGTTGTATACATTATTATCTTTAAATCATTTATGAAATTAGTTCTAAAAATTAGAAAATAATTTTCGATGAACTAAATTACTAGCAGTATTTGACTCAATATATTTGGAAATACTTGAACACAACAACACATTTTTGTGTTAGTTCATCCTATATTTATTCAATATCTTCTTCATATGGGGTGATCATTTCCAACAATTACCTAAAATATCCACAAATAAAATTGATTACATATTTGGAAAAATCTAATTGGTTTACCTTCAAAACAACATAAGAATTAGTTTGAGGTTTTTTTATAATTGTGAAATTACAAAATTCTACAGGATTAATCCTAATGAATATATTTTAATAATATTTCTATTACATCATCATGATAATTACATAAATATCTTATGGTATAAATTTTTTATATCTTCACACATATTGATATACCCACCATATATAAATAATCCATTCATGATATGATTTCTCTATGATTGTAACATATAAAAGTTATGGTTTATTCCTCATTGAAAAAATGGATTTATTTTTTAATTTTCTTATATTCATATTTTTCTATATTACAATCATGTAAGTGATAACATTTTAATTTACAACCTATATATCTTAACTATTTCTAGAATGCATTATGTTATATCTAATTGGACTAACAAATATGACATTTCAATGAAATATAAACTAATTAATGGTGGTATACATTCTCCTATAACAATAGTTATAAATTAAAGTATCAATGCAACTACACTGCATGGGAGGTGGGGGGTTGAAGAAATGTTGATAGGAAATTTCAATTTTGAAAACCTTTTTTTCTATGAACCTTTTTGGATGATTGGATCTGGAAAAAAAATTACTCACACTCATTCTGTATATAAAAATGATATAAAAATAATGGAATGTTCAATACACAAAAGTATTTATAACGATCACCCACTATGTAACCCATAATTCCCATGATGTATGGTTATTATTATTCAATAAACACACACAAATGATGAATTATTAACATAAATCAACTAATGGTATGGTAATATCATTTAAATTGATGCCAATGTGAACCTGCTTATAGTATCCAATAATTATATTTAAATTTACCAAATTCTAATCATTTAAATGATAAAGAAGTATATCCTTAAATAATAAACAATAAGTTAAATAAAAATTATTTAATAGACTAGTATATGATCATATTCATTAATTTCAAAAAATTATTCACTTGGTTACCATATATATCATGATTTCTTAAGTGTTATCATCCCAATGATAGATAATAATCCTCTATGTTGTCTTCTTTCTCAATGTATGATCCTTTTATTATAAAACATAAATATCATCTATCCCTCCTGAAAAAGATTCTCTTTTTCTATCACACATTTTCACTAAGTCTCCATCACTATTTAATATGAATTAGTTATTACTTTTTTAGAACCTTCATCAATAGTTTATGTATGCTCATTTAAATTCCAACTATACAACCATTTTATATGATCTCATATATTTTCTTAATAATCCATGATCTGTCTAGGTGTCCCATAAGTTTTAGGTCATAATGTCTCTATTTAAGACTCTCCCCCATTATAAAATATAAATCAGATCATCTAAAATTATATTATTACCGAATTGTTCATTTTTACAAAAATATATCTAACCAATATAATTATGGAACTGAAATTGACTATTTTGAGATCACTTAAGCATAAAAACTAATAATCACTAATTTTTGGTGTCCATATCCTCACCCTTCTATATGTATTATAGCATAAACTCTATAATGTTAATTTATTTATAGCCATTTAAAAATTTAGAAAAATCTAATTCTCTACCAACTATTGTGAACCAAACTACTTCACCTAACATAGTGGTTATCTTGGATAAATGCCCTTTGGAATTCCTTGTTCCATGGAATGATGTTATTCATACTAATCTATATACACCTTAGGATATATAATGTGTTTTGATTAAAATATATATTCTAATGATTTTATTTTATATCAATTATAGTTTTGGAATAAGGATAGATTTTGAATTATGAAAGATGATTGGAATTTTGGAGTTTATTGTAGAATATTTAGTGTTGATAAATAAGGAAATATTTTTTTATGAAAAATGGATCTCCAAAATTTATTCATGAAATATATGTAAGGGTTAAATTTTCCTCGATGATATTTGAAAATTAGTATGGAATTTTAAATAATAGCTTAGTTAGTTTGGAATTAATTCATAAAATAATAGTATGTTTTTTGAAAACCAGATTTATTGTATTATAGATGTTCTTATCAGGAAATATATCATACGATTGAATATTCATTTTTATATAAATTTATATTCTAAAATAGGAAGAATAATTGGTAAAGGATATTAAATACACATTGTGTTGGAAAGAGTGAATTTTACAGTAGGTATAGAAATGGAAAAGGAAAAAACAGCCATGATATACATGTAATATTCATCTAGGAAATATATAAAAGAAAATTTTTTTTAATGATTTTAAAAATTAGAAAATATTGAATAGAAATGAGATATGTATTAGGGTATTTGGAATATATATATATATATATCCTTAGGTCAATACGTAAGACTTATTTCAACTATAAAAGGATGATATATAAGATTTACTAACATAAAACAAGACCAATACGTAAGAGTCATTTCCATAACTTTATGGAAATATATAAAAGTATTATATCTATAGGGGATATATATAATGATATTTTAATTTTTTTGGTAGTAATTATTCAAATAAAAATAATTATATTTGATTCATTCCACACCATGATTATGATATAAATTACCTATCATAAAGGATGTTTTATAATGTGAATATCTAGATATTTTAAATATGGTTTAATTACTATAATTTTTTAAACTATTTGGATGTTATGAAAACATCATTAGACAAAAATTAATTTAAATGATGGAGATTTTATTAAAAATATAATCTCTAATATGAGTTTGAAGGAGAGGATGTTTGGTTTAATTAAATATTATATTTTTAATTTGAATTTAAAATATGCTAACTTGAAAACAATTGAAATGATTGGGAAAAAATAGAATTAGTGTTCTTATCTAAAAGTGATAATAAAATAGAGAGATAAAAATATATAAGGAATAAGTGTAGATTAGTTTATTAGGTTTGGATTTTATTGAGTATAAATAATAGAGGTGTTAAGTGTGATTAAATTTACCTCTATTGATGACTAATATTTGATGCAAAGAGTTTCTATAATATTTTGAAAAAATATATTTGTGATTAATAATGAATCATAGAAAAATTCCAATGTTGTTTGGTGTTATATATGAATGTTGTATCCTTATGTGTATTATCTATCTGTCAATATTATATTTTTTATGAAACTCTTGGAATGTAGTGTGTAGAATAGAGAATGGGTTCATGGAACATGGATGATAAGTGAGATTAATTTAATGATTTTTTTTTAAAAATAAATTTAAATTATGATTATTATGAATATCAATATTCCATTAATATCTTGTCCTTAGATATATCCTTTTGTGGGTGAATTGTTTAAAATATCTTGAAGGTGTTTATTTATATTTTTTTATTTATTTTGTGTAAGTGTGTGGTCATTATGGAATATTTAGGGAGAATTTGATTACATGGGGAAATGATCCCTTAAATAAAAATTAACAATTGAAATTTTAAATTACCCAAATTCACCCCCTCTTATGGTGTATAACGAGATCTCATGTTATAGTAAGTGGTATTTGATCCATGTTTTTCTATTTGAATTTATCACAACAATTTTTTTTCATATAGAAAAATGTGAATGAAGAAGGGTGCACCTTATTTTGGTGGATGTAATTATAATGATAGGGAAGAACATTACGATATCAAATTTATGATTGGTTGGGATTGAGGTGTTTTCAACATCAGTTTATGGAAATCATGTATTTTATTCAATTATAATGTTTATTACTAATGAAGAAAAATAAGGTAAATAACACTGATGTAATGTTATTGAATTCTATATCTATAAAATTTTCTAATATGATATGGCTGAATGTGTTATATTTACAAATATCCTAAGGAGTTCAAGATAATATTTAGAATACTTATACGGGTGATAAAAAGTTGATAGAGATAATGAAAATGGATCTCTGAATCCAATTAGATGATTAAAATATGTGATTATGTTAAATTGTGGATAGAACCATTTATTATATTATTTAATTTGATGGATATATTTATGTACTTGGTCATGATATATTTTTTTTTGATATAGTGATGAAGATAATATACATATTACCCATAATTTAAAATAAAAATTGGTCTTCTCTTGAAGAATTAAATCCTGGCGAATTATATCTCAATCAACTATAATGAAAACTAGACATATATAAAATGTGAGTGAAAATGGAATATTTTTTAGAACATTCATATCATTAAACATAATTCTATGTTGTAGATAAACCAAAGATTTCATATGAATAATATGTTTTTTGGGATTTTCATTATTTTATCATATGTGAATTTAATGGTGGTAAATGAAAATTAGAGGGAAATATACCCCTAGGATCTTTTCATTATTTCATGATTGTCACATCACATTTAAGAACCCAAAATTAATTTCTTGAGTCGAAATTGAGTTTTAATTTTAAAATAAAATAAAATATGTTTCCCATACAGGGAAGATAATTTTGCAAAATCAAGTGTATTGAAATTATATGTAAGTTGTTCTAATAAAATTGGATAAATAAAATGTGAAAGATGCATTATAAGTTTTTAAAAATGTTTTTATCATAAATTTAAATATTATTATGACGGATTTTATTGAGAAATCTAAATTTTGAGTAGTATAGGATGATCAATCGAAGGGATTTTTTGATATGAATAAGTGATTGGAAGGGGAACATGAGAAGAGTGAACTAAAAATAATTCATAACATGAATATTTGAGTATTATGGAATTTTTAAAAATGTTATTTTTATGATATTTAAGCATAGATTTATCCTTTTGATAAATTTTTGTAAAATTATGAAAATGATCATGTGAAATATGAATTAATTGTGAATATTATGCTATTTACTGAGGAATAGTTTAAGATCATTGATGATATTAAATTGTATCTTAAAGATAATTATATAAAGACTAAAATACATAAAAATGAAGTTGTATCATAGAGAAACAATCATTGTATTGAAATAAAAATATACATCCCCTAAAATAAAATACTATTTTGAAGGTTTTGGGTTGAATTATTAATGTAAATTGATGAATGACGCTCATGATGCTTCAAAGAAATGTTTAGTGCTAAAATAAATAGTTATAAATTTAAATTTACTCATAGATATGATTTAAGACAATCAAAATCAAAGACACCTAATTAGGAGTGTAAAGCGAGCAGATGGAATGTGACTGCTCCAAATTATCAATATCATACCAATAATCAATGAGTTATTCAAAAGCAGAGGATACATTGATATATGGAAACTAGTATATATTTTTACTAATGAATTTCTAATTCTATGGATCCTTAGGCAACACAATATCTTATTATGATGAAAATAAATGTTTCATTAGAGGATAATAAATTATAAGTTAGTGATGTAGACATAAAAAAAGAATTATATATGATAATATACACTCATTATATGGATATTGTATTATCTTCTCTAATTTTGGGCACAATGATGTAAATTATATGAAAATATAGAAATGTTTTACCCACTTAAGATAAAATTATCTTATGAAAGCATATCCAATTAAATTTCTATTAGAATCATATATTACTCAATATAGTTGGAGGAATATGAAAAAAATTATTATGCTTGAAAAAATTATAAGGGACAAATATATATCAAAACAAAGGATAGAGTTTCTTTTAAAGAAAAGAAGGTGACAATTTAATATAAATAAATTCTTCCATATATATATATCTGAATGATATAAAGAATGGTAGAGAGTGTATTCTTGATTTTTAATGTTAATCACATATGATGTGTAACATTCATTTACACAATAATATGAAATATAGAGTTGATAGAACTACTCAGATTTGAAATAATGGATATCTAAACAATAAATATATATGTAATAATATCTTATCTAGGAATGATTTAATGAATTATGAATATATCTATTTTGATGGTTTTGACAGAATTTTTTGATTGTATATCAGTAACCAGACTCTATAGTCAATTTTATATTTACCCAAAAGGATGTTGTTTCTTAGGAAAATATAGAAATTATCTTATGAAGGGACAATTATTGGGAATATTTATTAGATTTATAGTAATTATACTACATTTATTCTTACAAGACAATAGAATGACTAATTATAGAACTAGAGGCTTGGTCAATTCATCAGTAGAGTGTAGAAAATCTATCAAAATTGAATGACCTAATTGAAAAAGAATAACTAAATTGGAAGGGATAAATGATATGGGATTCATGATACAAGGGATATATGGAAAAAATATTTTCAAGATAATGAATAAGTGAGTAATCCATTCCACAATAATTTATACAGTAAATTTATTTTGATAGACATGTATAGTGAGAAACATTTCATTTTATTTTTTATTACTTTAATAGGATGAGAAGTTATATGATTATATAGTATAATTGATATGTGTTTTACATTATAACAAGATTCATATGAAAATATGAAAATATAATTTTCAAAATAATGAATATTATACAGTTCTAAAATAAAAAAATAACCTTTAATTAATATTAAAAATTATCTAGAAAAACGTAGTATAAAACATGTAATTGATGTGGTAAGAACCACCAAAAAATAGTGTTTTAGATTGGAAGAAATATATGGTAAATAATATGTAAAATACTTTGTTGATGAAAATTCCAATATCTCATAAATATTTTATGTAAGGGTTTTATATACGTAGACTTATAATTTCTTAGTTTTGGAAAATAGAAGACACCATATGAGTTATGGTGTGGTATTAAATCCCCACTAAAATGTCTCGTATTATTCAAAAATAAATATATCATTCATTTGAAAGAGATAAATCATGGAATATATAGATATATACAGAATTAAGGAATATTTTTGGTAAAATAATTAAAGAGTAAATACTCAAAATGATTTCACAAAAGGCACTTAAAAATATCTAAATTTAGTGATCTGGTTTTTTTTAATATAATGATAAGGTGAATATTTGACATTGTGCCCCAATAGATGTGAGTATAGTGGAACATATAATTTTTTTTAAAAATAAAACGAAATAAAAAATTTTATGATGATATTCAATTTGATTTAGATTAATAATGTGGTGTTGAATGGATTCAACCTGTGAACCTAATAAAAAGGGATAGAGTTGGAATTTATCCAAACAACTTTATTGTAAGCAAATACTCTCTAACACATACCTGTAGAACTTTATGTTTGGATAAAAAAAATTATTATTATGTGCAAAACAAAATTCTCATGAATAAGTAATCAAATATGGATTATTGTTGAAATCCCTGAGTGAAGAGTTGGGTCCAATTGATGGGAATTAGACATTGGAACTTGTAGATAAGCCTAGATATATAAATGTTACAAGTAAAAAATAGGTATTTCAAAATATTCTTGATAAAGTTGGAACATTTTTATTGAATAAAGTGAATATGTTCTGGAAAATATATACATATGGTAAAGGAGTTGATATTAAGGAAATAATTTATTTTGTAGAAATAAGGAATTCAATAAAATATTTTCAAGTAACGAATATTTGATGGAAATTTATAGTTTATAAAATATAACTGAAGGTCATATTTCTAATTTCAATATTCAATAAATAAGTATATATTGAACAATTGGAAGTGTTTCATATTTGATATGATGATTTAATGGGTTTTAAATTAAATAAATTAATTTTCATCCTAATTTAGTCAACCCATACTTGGTATGCATGGATATACTCATTTCATTGAATTGTATAATTTATGAGAGGTTTTTATTAAAAATGCTATGTTAAAATTGAAAATGAGGTGTAGTTTATGAAGATGATGAATGTAGATGATATCATGTTTAGTGAAAACATGGAAAATTTTATTAAAATGATATAAAATAATTTGATATTGATTTTAGGATTTTTATTTCTAGTGTGTAATATTTTTAATTATTTAGATGTTCATAAAAGGGAAGGATACACTACCATCTCAAAAAGTAAAATATAAAAGAATTAATTTTAATTTTTTCTTAATGGATGAATTCTTAATAGTTTCATCTTTGATATTATTGGGAATGAATCATTGAAATCCTAAGGACTATATAATAGTGTATTTATCATTTTATAAAATAATTATTTATTTTTAGTCTGTCTTAGATAAACAAGGATTAATATCTTTTATTCTAAATTAATGGAAGAATTGTTGAATATTTTTCCAAAGGAAGATAATCCCTCACTATTAAGGAGGATTGTATGGTACATACAAGTAACATTGATTTGTATTATAGTATTTAATGTTGGGGAGGATCTTGATTTGATAAATTATTCAGGTAATGATTGTTTAGGATGTGTTTAATGTAAAAAATCCACAAGTGGAAAATATTTATCAACTTGAAGAAATTACGTTGAATTAATTTATAGGAAAAAGGATTTTCAAACCAAGATTAGAAAAAATTAAGAATATATTTTTTATTGTAAATATTTTCAATAATTTCTATGGATGATGAAATAGTTTGAGGATCATGGAGAAGTGGTAATACCATAAATTTCAATTTAGTGTGTCAAAAAGAGTGTCATGGAGTTAACAAAATACATTTTATTCCACCAATTTTAAAAACACAATAATATATATTATCTCATTGTAAAGGATAACATAGATTTTGTTTGAAATTTGTGTCATTTGGAACAAAATAACCAATGGAATATATATTTACCAAATTGTTAGATTTAATTTTTTCAAGGATTAAGGATTAAACAAAATAGTTCAACCAATCAGCTCAAAGTAATGAGGTTTTATTAACCCTCTGTCCAATTTATATATCTATGGATTTTTTTATATTTTTTTTTCTTTATATGTATTTTCATACTATTAGGACTAAGAATGTAAAGGAATCCCAATCCCTAGAGATTTATAAGATGAAATAAGGTTGTCTGAAAAAAATGGATAAAATTATAGACATTAACATATATTATTATTTCCTATATTAAAAATTGAGTCCCATAGGCATAGAAAATATATTAATATATTTTAATAGTTTTTAGAAGAGTGTAAGTTTCATTAATACTTATAAATGATGATATTTTGTAAAAGGATACCCCTATTGAATTATTTTTTCAATGGGGGATATAAATATATGTGGACCATGCCTCAGAAATGGAGTTACATTTAGGGGGATATTATATGTAATTATTTATTATAAATGAAATATATATGATTGAAAACAATATAAAAATATGATAATTTTATAAAAACAATTTTTAATGATTATAGTTTTATCAATTGGAAGTATGAATGAATCCTACAATAGGAATTTTCGAATAAGGTTATTGTTTTGGAAGTGAATGTTAATGTTATGGTGTAGAAAAATATGGTTATGTTCTGGAAGTTGTACACTTTAATTTACAATTGTTTTTTTTAAGATGATGTAAAGTTTTAATTATTATAGATGTTTTTTTAAAATAGGTCTATAAATTATAATATACATTAATTTGGATGATATGTTATTCTGTAAAAGATTATATTTTTTGAATATTAGATTTTGTGAGATAGTTTTTGGAAGAATAAATTTTATGTCTAAAATGTAACACATTGTTGAGATGTTGATGTTGAATGAAGCACCCTATATAATTATTAATAATTTATTAAAGAGGTAAATGAATTGGAGATGGAAAAAAAATATCTTATACACATAAGTGTAAATTTTGTAATAGTTAGAGTAATTGGAAAAAAAATAAATATTCACCCTCATATACATAAGAGTCATCAAGGGGATATATAATCATTATATTTTTAGACTAAGTAAAAAAATAGCCATATATGGAACCATACATGTATATGTAATAGTAAATTTTGGGAGAAAATCAATTTCATATGGCTGATCATTATGATTCACTTCCACTAATAATGGATGATATATAAGAGTAATTTTCATAACTCCAAGGTAAATAAGTTTCAATTCCTCTATAGAGATAAAACATGTGTCATTTTTAATGGATTAACATATCAGAAATAATGTATTACATAATATTCTTTCAATGATATGATATATGATTCCATGTTTTTATTATTATACGAATTATCTCTGATAAAATATTATTGATAATATATAAATAAAGATATTTGTAATTGAATTAATTGGTTCCTATTTTCATACATGTTTGGATCTTATTAAAAAAACATCAATAGTCTTAATAAATTTCAATAGTGGATATTGTTTTGACGTTTTTTAAGAGATGATATTGAATGGGATGAATTTAACTATAGTTAGTTGTTTGAAATTAAAAATTTATTTTAAAAAAATGAAATAATGTTTATGAATGAAACAAATGCTAATCAGTGTTCTAGTAGAAAAAAGAGTTTAAAAATGACTATGAATAAAAATATATTATGAAAACTTATGTGTATATATTTTGTGTATTTTATTGAATATCTAAAATTAAAGAGCGAAGTGTGATTATATTAAATTGTATTTATGATATGAATTTGAAGTGAAAAGTTTCAATGATTTTCAATATATATCTACAATTGGAAACTAGTTCATCAAGAATCACAAACATTATGATTTTGGTTTTTATATATAGTCTCTAAATTTTTTAATCTTGGAAACATGTATAGGATATATTTTTTTATAAAAATTCAATAAATTAATGGGAAAATGAGAGGAACAGGTCGTACACATTAGATGAAATGTGGGATTACACTAAATATTATAATGATAGATAACTGGTGTAGTGACTATTAATCATATTATTATATTGTTAATATTTTATGTCACACCTTGACCAACCCATTATTTTAATTTTATTATTTTTGGTCTCGCTTTTGACCTTTAGTTTGAACAAATTTTAATTTAAAAAATACATGGTTCTTTTACTGGCGTGCAACTGCTTGCGGTGTCCAGCCTTAATATGAGAATTTTTAATTATAATAATGATAATAATAAATAATGTTATTTTTAATGTGGTTGGTTTTATTATTTAGATTTTATTTTTTTGTTTAATATTTTTATTTGGTTTCATTTTTATTCCATTGTTCATTTTTATTTATTTTCTATTTATCATTTTTCCTCTTCATACCATTTCCCTCTAACCCATTGCCCTCCCCTTCCATGGTCACATGACCCCCTCACTCCTCTCCTCTCTACCCACATTCCTCCATCTCTCTTGGTCGGACTTACTCATTGGTGCACCCCCTTGTTGGCAATCGCAATCGGACTGGTCCACCGATGCCCCCGGTCCCTATCTGTCTCACATCAAACCACCACAACCACCTCTCATGCACATCCCACTCTATCAGAACCTTCGCCACTGCGACCCTCTCCAGTAACCCCTCTCCCTTCTTAATGGATGTGAATCACCTCAAGGGAAATTCTCCATCTACTGTTAGGGATTTAGTTAATTATTTCCTTTTTTTGTTAGGGTCTGTTTTTTATTCTAATCCTTGATTTAGGGTTTAATTTGATCGTCATGTGGTGCGATTGCGGTGTGATTGGTGTCTCACAAAAATGTTTTGGGAATTATGGAACTTATGTTATTTGGTTCTGTGCATAATAATTTTTTTCTGATTTATTTTTCATCTTTAATTAATTTATTATGTTATTTTTTTAATTTTTGTGGTGTGATGATATTTTTTAAAAGGATTTAATATGAGATTAATTTTGAATTATCTTTTATATATATAATTGGGTGAGATTTTGATGAAAACTCTTAACATGTCATTTGATGGTGTTTTATAAATTTTTGATTTGGTTTATTATGTTATGTAAGGCCTCCGAATTGTGTTTTTATGTGGCTTTGGTGTGCAGTTGATTCTTGAAGAGTGTTTTGAGATACTTTTTTGAGAAATATTACAGTGTTACATAAATTATTTTATAAATTATTATAATGGTATATTTTAATCATTTAAAATTTGTGAGCCATTTCTGAATACTTTTTTAGTCTGAGTTTGATTTCAAAGAGAGGATTTAGAGTGGGTTTTTAAAGTGATGCTTTTTTGTATATCATGGAATGTTTTTAATAATTATATAAATGAATTTTTAAATTTTTTGTGTGGTTTGAATTGGCTTTGTGACAAGTTTTCCTTTAAAAGTGTTTTTTCATGTATTGTACATAATTTTTATTATTTAATGGGATGTGAAATAATTTTAGTTTTTTTTGGTTCCCTTGGTAATATTTTAGTCTCATTTTATAGTTGTATCATGTTTTGGTCATAGAAATGTGAGTTAAAGTCCTCAGCAACAAATATCTATATGTATATACATGAGTAGTCATGTATATATACATATCCTTTTTATGCATGTTCCCTCCTATCATAGGGAATATGTGCGTAGATCAAAGGATATATATATATATATATATGAAAATTTATATGCTTGTAGGTGAAGTGGTCTCGGGCTTCCATCATCAAAAGATGCCTGTCATGAAGAAGGTTCCCTATTCCTTGATCATTATTTATATATTTTATTATTGGTTGATGTTTCTTTAAAAGTATTTCCTTGATCTTTATCCGAAAGGAATATGAAATATATATATAAATTTTAGGTGATTCCATGTATAAGAATATTCGAACGAGTTATATTTTTTGCTTAAAATTTTTAGCATAATTATTACCTATTACGTGGAGTTCATTAATCATTATTGGTATTGTTAGTTAGGGGTTTTGTTTTAAAATATAATGTTTAATTGAAATTGTGTGGTTTTCATGTGTAACGTTTTTGATTTATTTGGTGGTTATTTTGTAATGAATAAGTTTGGTTTATCAAATATTTATAGGGATACCAAATCCATTTTGGTTAGGTATTGGTGTGATTTGAGATTTATAAAAATACATTTGAAAGTGTTTTTTGTGAAAAACATTTTTAAACTTCATTAATGTTTTTATTAAGTTACAAAAAGTGTTAAAAGGATTCTTATGTACTGTTTTGGGTGGGTCTATGTTCTTAAAATGGGGTTTTGAATGGAAAAGTGTTTATTTGTGATGTAAAACTCTTTATTAATGTTTAATAAAATGTTAAAATTATATACTTAATTCTAATAATGTTGTGAAACATGTTTGTGAGATTTTTTTTGAGTATGATGTTAAAAACGAATTTGAATGTGGAAAGTGTATTATGTTACATGTTGCAGGCTGTTTGGTGTATGTATAAATTGGAAAAGGGATTTTGATGTGAAAATGTTATTTGATAACATGTGAACTTTATCTTGAGGACAATGGAAACACCAAGATCCTAGTCGGGATAACTAGGACAAGTATGCTAGATGATACGTAATTGGTTCGTCGTTGTTTTGACTAGAAAGATTTACATTACAACACTAAATATATAACTGTAATGATTGGAGACCACTATGTTATGGGTGTGTACCCTAGTAGTGGCTCATCAACAAGAATGTATACTATTGTGGGTCCAATGCCATATTTTCATTGAGGTATGAGGTCTCTATGGTCAGACATGTGCTAGTTACCTATAGGGATTTCCCATGGTGCTCGTTGGTGGAATAATTCGTGTGATGTTATTTTCATTTCTATTGCTCATGCTTGATGCCCCATTGTGAAAACGCATATTTTAATCTTCATTTCCCCATTTTTATTTTTGTGGATTGTGTGGATGGGTTCTAGTGTGGAATGAAAATGAAAATATTCGAGGCTTCTAATAATATCAGTGATGGGTGATTTATTACTAAGGTCCATTCTTGCGTCAGGAAATGTTTATTTGGGTAATGGGATAGAAAATTGCTTGATTTTTTCCTATGTGTTTTGGTTACATAGGGAGTTTTGAGATTATTTTTTCTGAGAGGAACTGAGAAGAAAAGTTGTACTTTCACTACAATGGGTTTTTTGTATAAATGATTTTGGAATTGGGAATTGGTTTTGAGTCCGAAGTAAAAATGATGGTTTCAAAAGAGATTTTGTGCTTTGTTTTATAGTGCTTTGTTTTTCCAAGTTGGTGTATTTATTTGGAAATGAATTAAAGTCTTATGTTTGAATTAGTGGATTTGTGTCTAAAGTGAAAATTATTGTTTTTTGAGGTTCATGGAATTGTGGAAGTATGGATTTATATTTCATGTTAGGGATATTTTCCATAGATAATTCACATAGGATTATAGTAGGTTTTTATTAGTTCATGGCATAGACCAGAGTCAAAGTGGAGTGGTAGAGTTGGGCCTTATGTGTTTTTTTCAACTGTTTATAGGTTTTGAAGTTGATTGAATATCGTTGAGTGGTCTGGGAAATTTTGGATTGTCTCTAATTTTTTAGGGACTCTAAATGGTTTGTGGGTGTAAGTTGCCTTGAGTTTTTCAGAATAAGCAGGACTAGACGAGTAAATGGTGATCTTTCTCTATTTGTTGATAATGGGGATGTCTTGAGAGATCTTTAAGACTAGATACATCTAATGGTTGTATTTGAGGACATGAAGGAGAGGAAAACTGGTGGATATCATAGGTCCATGACTAGTCAACATACGGGATGGAGGTGTGTTGACTTTTTTGATGAGTAAGATTCATGTCCACTATAGGTAGTGTGGAGTTAACAAATGAAAGCTCGTAATAATTTATAGTCTTATGCATATTGCGGTAAGTGAAGGTTCGACATCATATGAGGAGTGTGAAATGAAGGGACCTTTTCTTGGAGGTCTCCTTCCATCCGGTCATGTTGCATGTCAGATCGACCACTCAATCACCTATCTCCATTGTGGTTAGTGGGCACTCTAAGTCATTCACCAAAATTATTATTTGGTATGTTGATAGAGTGGCTTCTTAGAACATGATGATAAGTCTATATGTTTTATTTATAGTGGAGGAATTTCTAGTTAAAGATAGTCAACTTATGATTACAGGGTTGTAGATGCTTCAGACAACATGGCCCTAGCCATAGGTCTCACGGTGAGTGTAGTGCGCAGTCAAAAATTTGTCAGACAAGGGAAGGGTTTGTTCAGACATAAGTTCATAGTGTCAGGATGGGGAAGAATTATGTACTATATAGTAGTTTCATCAATGAAGGCTTCTTTTTTTGTGAGGGGAATAAAGTCCTTGTATCCTTATGGTGGTTTTACCTTATGGGAGTTCCTATTAGGCTTTCAGGAGGTTCATAGATTTTTTCTTCTTGTAAAGCTAGTGGGTACGCTCTGTGATCATTCATGTGGTCGGTGATGGATTGAAAATCTACATTTTCAGAGATGCTCATCTCTTTTGGGATAGATGTGCACCTTTCAAGTATGCTTCTAGATTATGGGTTTCTTCTGCCAAAATCCTCTAATGTGTTGTACTATGGTCTAATGTGGGAATTTTTAATATAGTTCATACTGTGTGGGTGGGTTCATGAGTAAGATTTCAGTTTATATGATTCATAGTAGAATGGGAATGCTTGTGCGAATGTTGTTGTGTTAGAAAAATTCTCAAATTGTGGGAGACCCACTGTGGGGCTCGCCAGCATCTCCTCTTATGTTGGATTGGTTTAAATTATGGATATTGGAGGGTCAATCAAGTGTTATGGGGTTTTCTCTTTATGTGAGTCATTTTTAATTGGAGAACCAATGTTTAAAATGAATTATAATAGGATGTGGAAGCCTCCATAAGATGAACATGTGGAAAACCTTGTTTTCAAAGTACACTTCATAGGTCAACCCCTTCCTTCTTCCCTGCTAGACCATGACCATGGAAATTATTCGCTCTGGTAGTGGGCAACTTGACAGGTGTTATTGGAGGTCTCAGGAGGCCCGGGTGATCCCTATATTTGGGGCTGGGGAATTCCATTTTGTAGTTGTGTTTGGAGGGTAATTACTTGTACTTTTTTATTTTTCATGGTGATTCTAGTTTTGAGGTATTTGGAGTTTCAAGTCATGCAAATTTTGAATGCTTGGTCTTCAGGTGATTTTTTTAGGTATCTTTGTGGCCTTTCTTAGAATATTTGGTTAGTCATGTCTTTTGAGACATTATTGTGGTAGAACGTTTCATGGTGGATAGTATTTTTACACCTCGAATTACACATTATTTTAATTTAATTATTTTTTGACTCTCTTATGAGCTTCAGTTTGAACCAGTTTAATTTTTTTTAAAAACAAATGTTATTATACAAGCGATTGACCGTGGGCGGGTCCATAATTAATATGATAATGTTTTAGTCATAATGATAAAAAATTATATAATATTGTTGTCAATGTGGTTGTTTTTATTATTTCGATTTTATTATTAGTATTAATTTTTTTATATTTATTTGGTTTAAATTTCATTATTTTATTCCTTTTATTTATTTTTCTTTTATTACTTTTTCCTCTCTCTTCTCTTTCCCTCTACGTACCATTTCTCTCAAACCTTTCACCCTCCCATTTCATGGTCATATGACCCCCCCCCCCTCTTTCCACTCCTCTCCACCAGAACACCTCCCTCCCTCCTGTTCGGACATCCTCAATGTCACACCCCCTTTCTGTTGATTGCCTTCACACCAGCACAATGACACACCACTGATCCCCTTCCGGCTCGCTTCACACTGTTATAACCTCCTCTCAAGCGGCCACCTCCCACACAACCTCATCCAACACAGCCTCAGCCACTACGTCCTCCTCTGGAAAACCATCTCCTTTTACCATGGGTGCGAATTAGCTTGGGTGATATTTTCCCTGAACACTTAGCGTTTCAGTTATGGTTTCCTTTTGGTAGTGTTTTTTTATTTGAATTCTTGATTTAGGGATTAATTTGATCACTGCGTGGTGAATTTGTGGTGCGATATAAGATTCACCCAAATTTTTGGGAATTTTGACACCAAAGGTATATGCTTCCATGCATAAACATTATTTGGTGATTTATTTTTATTGTTTAATTAATTTAGAAGGTTCTTATATTACTTTTTTTAGTGGTATGTGTTTTTTAAAAGGGTTTCATATGTGTTTAACTTTTATGTTTCTTTGTTATATTAAAGCAGGTGTGTTTTTGATGAAAAATATTAATGTGTCATTTTATGATTTTTTATAAGTTATGAAATTAGTTTATTAAATTATATAATGGTTTCAAAATGTGATTTTATGTGGTATTGGTGTTCGGTTGATTCTTAATGAGGGTTTTCAGTGCATTTTTGGTGAGGAAGCTCATCTCATTACATAAAAATAAATTGTTTTATAAATTATTTTAATGGTTTATTTTAATCATATAAAAGGTGGAAACCATGTTTGGAAAATGTTTTAGTGTGAGTTTGATTATAAATAGGTGATTAGGAGTGTGTTTTCAAATTGAAACATTGTAGTACCTCTTGTAAATTTTTTATTAATTATGTAAATGATTTATTAAAGTGTGAGTGTGATTTGAATTTTATTTGTGAGATGTTTTCCATGAAAGGTGTATTTTTCATATGTTGAACTTAATTTATATTAATTATGGGAAGAGAAATTGTTTTAGTTGTTTTGTATCACTTGGAAAAATTTTAAACTCTTTTTATTGTTATAGATTGTTTTGGTTATCAAAGTGTATGTTTGAGTCATCAATAGTTAAGATATATATGTATATAAATTTGTAGGATTGTGTATATATATATATCATACTTGTTCATGTTCCCCCATGGAGCGGAGAATATGTTCTTATATCAATATAAATATATTTTTATACAAATTTATATAAATATATATAAAAATGTATATACACGTAGGTGAATCGGTATCAGGCTTCCATCATCAAAAGACACTTGTCATGAGGTCGGTTCTCAATGCCTTGATAATTAATTATAATTTCCATTATTGATTGATGTTCCTTAAAATGTATTTATGTGGTTTTTATATGAAATTCATAAGCACTATATATCTATAAATATTAGTTGATTCCATGTGTAAGAATCCTTTCATTAGTTAGCTTGGCTTGCTTATCATTTTTAGCCTGATTATGACCTATTATGTGTGGTGGGGAAATAATTTTGGTAGGGTTGGTTATGTTTTTGGTTTTAATATTGTAGTTATACATGAAATTGTGTGTTTTTCTTGTCTAACTCTTGTGATATCTTATGGTGTCATTTTGTAATGAATAAATGTGGTTTATCAAATATGTTTACAGATTCCAATTATTTTTTGGTTGGGTATTATTGGGATTATGGATTTATAAAAGGGGTTTTGAATGGGGTTTTTTGTGAAAATCTTTGATATACCTATTGAAAGTATTTTTGGGAAATTATAAATGGATTATTGAGTTAGAATATGTTTGAAAACGATTTTTATGTACTGTTTTGGGGGGATGGATGTTTCTAAAATGGGGTTTCTAAAGGTAATGTAGTGATTTGTCATGTCAAAAATTTTGATATCATTTTATTAATTTTTGGAAGTATTTATTAAATTTTAATAAAGGTGTGAAACTTTTTTCTGGTCTATTTTGTTTGAGTATGATGCTAAAAATGAATTTGAATATGGAAAGTGTATTATGTAACATGTTGTGATCATTTTCATCTGTGTAGAAACTGGTAAATGAATTTTCATGTGTATTTGGTAATTGATAACATGGGAACATTATATTTAGAAGAAGAGAAACCATGGGTACCTAGGTGGGTGGACTAGGACTAGAATAACATATGATACATAAGTTGTTAGACCAGGTTTTATCTAGAAGGATTGAAATTACAATACTAACTAAATAGTTGTAATGATTAGAGTCCACTAGATTATGAGGGTGTTCCCTACTAGCGCCTCATGCATTTGAAAAAAAGACCATTGTGGCTCATATTCCATGTTTTCATTTTATGTAAGAGGTATTTAGGGTCCCACGTGTGCTAGTTACCTATAGGAATTTCCCATGGTTCTGGTTGAAGGCATAATTCTTGTAATGTTATTTCCATTTTTGTTTCTCATGCTTTATAGCATATTGTGATAAAACATATTTTAATCTTCATTGCTCCCCTTTCATTTGGAAATGTTAACGTATTCTTGTTATATATTTTGAAAATATAGTGGTAGATAAAATGTTTCTTTAAAAAAATAAAATTCATACTTAGTATTTAAAAGACTGAAAACCTTTATTTAAATATATATTATTTTCAAAATAGAATAATTAGGTTTCTTTTTTCAGGTCAGGGAATAGATAATTGTTATTCCTTGGCTTTCCTACTAATCACCTTGGTTCCAAGCATACTTTAATTTTTGGTTTCAGGTTATACTTGTGGATCACTCTTGGAGTGAGTATGGTTATATGTTTGTAGGTGACCCATCAAGTAATATAGAGGTATGAATATATAGTTATAATATCTTTATTTTACACTATTAGTGTTTGCATGTATTTTCTAGTTTTTTTTATTTATCTTTATTTTTCTTTTCTCATCTAAATCATTCAAAACTACTTGTTTTGATGCCCGACCTGTGATTCTAGTTCATGGGGATTAGGAAAGCCAATCAGGCCTTGTTTCAGGCCGACTCAGGTCACTAGTTCAGGTTTGACCTAGGTTGGTTCATCATAAAATTGTATAAAGGGGAGGTTTCATTCTTATTATTTGGGGTTTTAGGTAGATCTGATATAAGAATGTCGGTACTCGAGTGGTAGGTGTGGGAAGAGAATCAATAACTCTTACCTATTATGAACCTCATGTAACCAGAGGTAGTCTGATATTTATGTTATTGGCATTAGACTGTGTGGATGGGGGATAGCAGTATAAGTAAATTGGTACTGCCTGTGGTCTCACATACAGTAGTGACCCATGTGATGCATGTGAGTACAATTTAACACACCAAGTGTTTTGCGCATGCCTAGGGCAAGGTCAGCTAAACCATGTAGTGTTTTTAGGCATGACCACTAGTTCACCATCCAAGTTCTTTAGTGTTGGAGATGTCTTGATTCTATTTTGGGTTGGTGCGAAAGGGGTTTTGAAAAGGAATGGGGACTTTTGGTTTGCTCTAATTTTCTCCTTTTGTGTGTTTGACTTGATTATTAGGGTGTTTTCCCTTAGATCTTATTTCTAGAATTTGGCAATTAATTTGTTGAAATCATATTTCTAATAGATCATCTTTGTTTATTTGAAATTGAAGTGTACTATTTTGGAAATATTTTATTTTGAAAAAGGATGACCCTTGTATTATCCTAGGGTATTCCTATTGGTGCTTTCATGTGCATGTGTTCGAGATTAATGTACAGTTGGTGGATTGTGTGGATGGGTTACTGAGTGTCACAAAAATGAATATATGTGAGGAATATAAGAATATTAGTGATGGGTTATTGATTTCTAGGTCTCCTTCTTGTTTCTTGAAATGTTTATTTAGGTAGAGGGATAGAAAATTTCGTAATGTTTTCATTATGTCAGGAGATTTGTAATGTTTTTTTCTGAGAGAACCTAAGAAGAAAAGTGTGTTTTCTCTAAAATTGGTTTTTGTGCTTAAATGTTTTTGAATAGAAAAATATTTTTTAGTCTGGAGTGGAAACTATCGTTTCAAAAAATATTTTGGGATTTTTTTTACAGTGCATAGTTTTTCCAAGAAGGAGTCTTTTTCTGGAATGAATTTATGTTTTATGTTGGAATTAGTGGATTTGGGTATGAATGTTTGATGTTTGTTTTGTGAGGTTCTTGGTTTTATGAATGGTTGGTTTTCTGTCTCTCGTTAGGGATATTCACCCTAGAAATGTCCCATGGGTTTCTAGTAGGTTTCTCTCAGTTCCTGGCTCTGTCCAGAATCTTAATGGAGGTGAAAAGATTGGTTCTACTCGGTTGTGTCAGATATTTTTTGTATTTGTTGTTGGGTGAATATCTTTGAGTACACTGGGAATGATGGGAGTGTCTCCAGTTTTTGAGGGACTCCAAACATTGTGTGGGTGTAATTATTCACAAGTTTTTATATAGGAGTGGCCCTATACAAGTAAACATTGATCATTCCAATTTTATTATGAATGAGGATGTCTTTAGAGATCCTCAACACTAGATTCATTCTATGGTTGTACCTAAGGAAGTGAAGGAGAGGGAATGTGTTGGATCTCATAGGTGCTCGACTAGTCAATTGATAGTGAAAGTGGTGTGTTGAATTATTCGATGAGCTAGTTTCATCTTCTAAAGAGGTGGTGTGGAGAAAACAAATTGAAGCTAATAATTATTGTTGGTCTGGTTCATATTTTGGTATGTGAATGTTACTCAGCTGATGTGGTGTGTGAACCGAAGAACTTGTTATTCGAGGGTTCCTTCCATCAGGTCTTGTTTCTCATTTGATAGACCACCCAATCCCATATCTCTTGTGTATTTAGTGTGAATTATAGGTCGTTCTCCAAAATTCGTAGTTGGTATGTTAAAGGACTAACTGCTTTGTACACGATGAGAAGGTTGTAGGATTATTTTACAAAGGGGGAAGTTCCAGTTAGAGATGATTTAATTTTGACTGTGAGGTAGTAGATGCTTCAAACATAAGCGGCCCTGCCATAGGTCTTGGGTTAACACTTGCACACAGTAAAAAATTTGTTGGACATGGGATGGGTTTTGATGACATAAGTATACATTGTCAGGATGTGGGCGACCTCAGTTCCCTATTGTGGTGTCATGTATAGAGGATTATTTTTGTTGTTGTTATGGGAATAAAGGCCATGTATCCTTATGGTTGATTTCACTTATGGGAGTTACTATTAGGCTTTAAGGTTGATTGGAGAGTCCATATTCTTATAAATCCATCGGGTTCACTATATGAACCTTCTTGTGGTTGGCTGTGTGATCAAAATTATAATCATTCTAAAGATGATCATTTGTTGTTGGATTGACAGGAATCAATCTAGTTAGCAATTAAGGTAGGGGTTTCTAATGTCAAAACCCTCTCATGTGGTGGTGTGCTCTCCACTATGGTAATATTCTATGTCGTTCATCCAATGTTGGTGGGTTTGTGATAAATAGTTCATTCTTTATAGTTTAGAGAAATATGGGAATGCTTGTGTACATATTGTTGTGTTAGGAAAATTTTCAAATTATGGGGAGACACAATGTGGGTCTCACTCGCATCTCCTCTTATGTTGGTTTGGTTTAACATAGGGGGAATTTATGTTCAAGACAAAGTTAGTGGTTTTTTTTTGTTTTTGTGAGTTGTTTTAGTTTGGATAACCAATCATTGAATAAATCCTAATATGGTGGGGAGACCACCATGGGATGAAAATGTGGAAAACTTTTTTTTCAAAGTGTGATTGGTGGGGAAACCCCATGTTTCTTATCCGCCCAACCTTGAGAAAAGTTATTAGTTAGCTTGGGTAGTGTGTCTCTTGATGAGTGTTATAGGAGGCATTTAGTGGCCCTAGAGATCCGTAATTTAGGTGTCAGGTTGTTCCCCATTATATTTTTGTTTATAGGTGAATTAATTTCTATTGGTTATATTTCATAGTTATTATGGTTTTGATATCTTTGGAGTTTTAGGTCATGATAATTTTGAATTATCGGTCATTGGGTGATTGAGTATTTGTTTTAGTTATCTTCTTGGTCATACTTGGAATCATCAGTGGGTCAAGCTCTTTATAAATTTTTTGAGGCAGAAAGTGCCATGGTAGGGAGAATTGTCACACCCTGGGTGACATTTTATTTTTATTTAAATGTTTTTTTCTTTCTTTTTTATCTTCAGTTTGAACCAGTTTTAATCTATAATGAAATTCTGTTTTTATATAGGTGTGCAACCCTGCGCGATATCTGTCCATAATAAGAGACTGTTTTTGTAATAATAATAATAATAATAATTAATATCATGGTTAATGTGTTTTGTTTTATTATTTTTATTATATTATTAGTATTAAATTTGTTATTTTTTATTTGATTTCTAATTAATTATTTTATTAATTTTTATTTATTTTCATTTTATTCTTTTTAACCTCTCAATTTTCATTACCTCCACATCCCATTTATCTTTAACTAGTCTCCCTAATCGACCATAGTCATGTGACCCCCCCCCCTCTTTCCTCTCCTCTCCGCCTGCACAAATCACTCCCTCTTGGAAAGACCTCTTCACCGGTGCACCCCCATATAGGAAACTGCCTTCATTCAAGTGCACCCTTGTTCCCCTTCTGACTTGCATCACATCATCGAGACCTCCTCCAGTTCGTCCTCCTCTTGCGCATCCTCCTCCAATGCGGCATCCTACAACAATCCCTATCCCTTATTCATAAGTTCAAATAATCTCGGGTGAGATTTTCCTTTAACCCTTAGGGTTTCAGTTATGGTTTCCTTTTGATAGGGTCAATTTTTTTTGAGTCCTTGACATAGGGATTAATTTGATCGTTGTGTTGTACGGTTCTGGTGTGATAGGATTTTCAAAACAATTAGTTGTAATATCGACACTGAAGGTAGCTGGTTCTATGTGTAAAAATTATTTGGTTATTTATTTTTCTTTTTTAATTAATTTAATAGGTTCTTTAGTTAATTTTTATTATGTGAAGTTATTTTTAGAAGGGATTAATACATGTTTAATTTCTAAGCAGCTTGTTTATATGAAATTTTTTGTGTTCTAGATGCCAACTCTTCACGTGTCATTTGATGCTATTTTAAAAATTGTGAAATTATTTTATTAAATTATTTTGGGGATTTTAATTGTTTTTTATGGGGCTTTAGTGTGTGGTTGATTCGTGAAAAGGGTTTTGAGTGCATTTTCGGTGGGGAAGCTTAATGTGTTAAATAAAATTTATTATAAATTACATTAATGTTTTATTTATATAATGTAATAGATGTGAACCAAGTCTGGAAAATGTTTTAGTGTGAGTTGGCTTCTGAAGAGAGGAGTCTGAATGTGTTTATAAATTAAATCCTTGTTGTACATGTTGTAAATGTTTTATTAATTATATAAATGATTAATTAAATTTTGAGTGTGTTACGAATTGGATTTGTGACATGTTTTCCATTAATGGTGTATTTTTCATGATTTTCACTTAATTTATATTATTTTATGAGAAGGGAATTTTTTTGTTTTTTTTGGAGCCCTGCTAATTTTTTAGACACCATTTGTTTTTGTAACTTTTTTGGTTACTATAGTGTGAGTTCAAGCCATCGACATTGCATATCGAAATGTATATACATCGGTAGGCATGTATATATTCATATCCTCATTGTACATGTTCCCTCATGGTGTATTGAATATTAGTTTGGATCAAAGTAATTATATATATGTATATACATAAACATATATGAAATTGTATATGCTTATAGTTGAAGCGGTCTTGGGTGTGCACCATTAAAAGATGCGTGTCTTAAGGTAGGTTCCCTATGCCTTGATCATTAATTATAATTTCCTTTATTTCTTGATGTTTCTTAAAAAGTAATTCCTTGGTTTTTATATGAAATTAATAAGAACAATATATTTGTAGATATATAAATGGTTATAGATTCCATGTGTATGATTCTTATGATGATTTAGCTTTCCTTATTTATGATTTGTAGCAGGATAATTACCTAATATGTGTGGTGATGAAATCATTTCGGGTATAGTTATTAAAAAATTTTATTTTAAAATTTCATGCTTACATGATATTGTGTGTTTTTCATTTGTAATTAATGTTACATATTTTGAGGTCATTTTGAAGTGAATAAAATTGGATTATAAAATATTTTTAGGGCTTCCAATTCGGTTTCGGTTAGGTATTTATGAAAATTGGGCTTTATAAAAGGGTTTTTAATGGATTTTATGTGCAAAAAATATTTTACTTCTTGAATGTTTTTTTATGGAAATTGTAATCAGTTTATTGAATTACACAAAGTGTGTAAAAAATTATGTACTATTTATGGGGGTTTATTTTCTTAAAATGAGTTTTAAAAGGGAATGTGGTGATTTCTGACGAAAAAAATTTAGAAAACATTATATGAATTGTTGAAATGATTTATTAAATTATAATAAAGTAGTGAAACATGTTAGTGGGCTGTTTTGTTTGAGTATGATGCTACAAATGAATTATAATGTGGGAAGAGTATTATGTGACATGTTGTGGGATGTTTGGTGTGTGTATAAATTGGAAAAGGAATTTTCATATGGAAATGATATTTGATAACGTGTGAACATTAAACAGAGCAGAAGGGACACAAAATGTATCTAGGAGGAAGGACTAGGACTAGTACAGTCGGTGACATGTAAATTGATCATTCCGGTTTTTTCTAGTAGGATTGATGTTACAACACTAACTAAATACCAGGGATGATTGTACACTACTACGATATGGGTGGGTTCCCTACTAGTGGATCATGCTTGAGAACCAAGATCGTTGTGGCTCATATTCCATGTTTTCACCGAGGTATGAGGTCTCTAGGGTCCCACATCTACTAGTTAGATATATGGATTTATCGTGGTGCTCATTGGTGGAATAATTCTTGTGATGAGATTTTCATTCTGTTGCTCATGCTTGATTCCCCTTTTTGTAAAGTAATATTTTAATCATTATTACTCAGATTTAATTTTGAAATGTTAATGGATTATTGTAATATATTTTGAAAATATAGGGGAAGAGAAAATATTTCTTCAAAAAATAAAATTTTAACTCTGTTTTGAAAAGATTAAAAACTTTATTTCAATATGAAATACTTTCAAACTATCATAATTGGTTATCTTTTTAAATGTACGAACATAAGGATTTTTTATTCCTTGACATTCCTACTGATCATCATAGTTCTCACGACTACAATTTTTCTTTTCAGGGTCTTGTCATGGATCACTCTTAGAGTCGGCATGGTTTTATGTTTGAAGGGGATCCATGAGTTCACTTAGATGTCAGTCAAGTTGGTTATATTGTATTTATATTCCATTTTTATTGTTTACCTATATTGTTCAGTTTATTTCACTTTATCTTTTTTTAATTTCTCAGATAATTCTTTCAAAACTACTATTTTTGATGCTCAAATTTAGTAGACATCCCGTATTGATCATGAACGTCCTTCTGGACTTGTCATCGGCCAATGCGGGTGACCAGTTCAAGGTCGACCCGGTTGGTTCATGAAAAAAGTGATATCATAGGGAGGTTTCATTATTGTTATTTTTTGTGTCAAGTAGATCGAATATAGGACTATTGTTAATTGAGTGGTAGGTGTGGGAAAAGTGTCACAAACTCTTACTTGTTCTGATCCTTGATTAATAGGGGTAACAAAAGGATTTAATTTTTGGTATTTGGTCTGTCTGGATGGGGTATGAAATTTGGAGTAATATATTACTCTGCACAGTCCCACATGGAGTAGCAACACATGTGATTCCCAAGGTGATTGTTTAACACTCTAAGTGTTTGGTCTGTGCCTAATGTAAGGTTTGATAATCCATAAACCAGATTAGGCATGTCCACTATGTCTCTATCCAAATGATTTTGTGATGGAGATGTTGTGATTTAGTTTAGGGTTGGCGCAAAGGGGATTTTTAATAGGAATGAAGACTTTGGGGTACATATTATTCACCGTTTGTGTGATTTTGAAATGACTCCTTGGGTGTGATTCCTTCAGAACATGTTTCTATAATTTGGTGTTTGATTTTTTGAAATAAGATTTCTAAAATAACATCTTTTGTTATTTTAAATTTATGTTTATTGTTTTGGTTTTTTTGGAAAATAGAGGATCCTTATATTCACTATAGGTATTCTTATTGATGGTCATGTGTGCATGTGGTTGTGGTTAATGGAGAGATGTTGGATTATGTGGATAGGTTCCTGAGTGGCCTGGAAATTCATATTTTCGAGGAATACCAAAAGATAAGTGAATGGTGATTGATTTATAAGGATCCTTATTGTTTCATGAAATGTTTATTTGGGTAAGGGGATATAAAATATCTTAATGTTTTCCTATTTTTTTCTTATGTCTGGAGTGTTGTGATGATGTTTTCTTGTGGGACCTGAGATAAAATGTGTGTTTTTATCTAATCTGTCTTTTTGTGCTCAAATAAATTTGGAATTGAAAAATGGTTTTGAGTCTGGAGTGAAAAAATTATGGTTTCTAAAGGACTTTTTGGATTTTTTATAGTCCTTGGTTTTTTAATTGGGTTTTATTATTTGTAAATTAATTGATGTCTTACAATGTAATTAGTTTATTTGTGTCCAAATAATGGGTGTTGGTATTGTGAGGTTCTTGGTTTTGTCGATATTTTGTTTTTAATTTCTCTTTTGAGATATGACACCAAAAAATTCCAATGGGTTTCCAATAGGTTTCTCTCGATTCCTGGGTCAGTCTAGACAATTAGTATTGTGGAGGTGTTTTGTTCTTCTCAGTTGTGTTAGCTATTTTGTAGGTTTTTATGTTTGTAGAATATCATTGAGTGTTTTCGGAATGATGGAAATTTATATAGTTTTTTAGGGAATGTAAACATTGGGTGTGTGTAAGTTGACTCGAGAAGGCATGGAGGAGCTAGACTAGAATAATAAACATTGTTCAATCTGTTTTCATTGTGAATCCGGATTTATTGAGAGATCATAAATACTAGATTAATCTTGTGGTGGTACCTAAGGAAGTTAAGATTAGGGATAGAGGTGGAGATCATAGGTGCTCGACCACTTAATGGATGGTGAAGGAGGCATGTTGAATTTTCCAATGAGGTAGTTTCTTGTTCCCTTGAGGTAGTGTGGAGCTAATAGATTAAATCTCATAATAATTTTTGGTCTTGTTTATATTGTTGTAAGTGATGGTTCCTCATCAAATGAGGAGTGTGAATTGAAGGAACCAATTATTGTAAGGTTCCTTCCATCATTTTGTGTTGCACAATTGATAGACCACTCAATCACCTATCTATAGTGTGGTTTGTGGGATATTTAGAACATTCACTGAAATTATCTATTGGTATGTCGATTGATTGGAAGCTTGGGACACGGTGAGATGTCAATTTGTTTCTTTTACAAAGGAGGAAGATAGATCTGAATGTGGTCAACTTATTATTGTGAGGTAGTAGATGCATTAGAAATTATGCACCCAGCCATTGTTCCTAAGGAGAATCTTACATGGAGTCAAAAATTTATCAAACATGGGATGGGTTGTTTTACTCAAGCAGGTAGTGTCAGGAAGGGCCTGACTTAAGTTCCCTACTGTTGTGTTATCTCTAACGATTAATTTTTTATTGTTTTGAGGGGAATAATGGCCCTACCTCCTTGTGGTGTTTTTAAAATATGGGAGTACCCCTTGGGATTTTTGATGGTTCATATAATTCATATTCTTGTAACGACAATGAGTGTGCTCTGTGAACCTTCGTATGGTCAGTTATGGATCGAATTTATACTCCTCTCAGATAAGCTAATGTCTTTTTGGATTGACAGGAACATATCTAGTTTTCTTCTAGGTTTGGGATTTCCACTTTCCAAACCCTCTCATGAGGTGGAATACTGTCTTCTCTTGGAATTTTCCATGTAGGTCAGCCCATTTTGGTCAGTTTGTGATGAATAGTTCAGTCCATATCATTTAGAGTAAACTACAAATTTCTACATACATGTCGTTGTGTTAGGAAAATTATAAATTCGTGTGGACAACCACTACATGTCCTGGAAGAATCTCTTCATGTGTGTGTTTGGTTTAACAATGGTAGCTTCGAAGGACCAGACCATTTTAGAGGTTTGTCTGGGTTTGTTATTCAGTTAGGTTTAGAGAACCTTTGTTTAACAAGAATCCTAATATGGTGGGGAGACCGTTATATGATGAACATGTGGAAAACATTCTTTTTAAAGATTACATATATGGGAAATCCCTATCTTCTACTCCTCCCGACCTAGTCCATGGTAATTAGTTAGCTCAGGTAGTGGGTCTCTTGATGTGTGTTCCTTGAGGTATCGACCAACCCTAGTGATCCATAAGTTAGGGGTAAAGGTTTTCAATGTTATAGTTGTGGTTTGTTGTAAATTAATTGTTGTTGGTTCTTTTTCTTGGTGGTTCTAGTAATGAGATCACTGGACTTCCAGGTCATGGTTGTTTTGAATACACTGTCATCAGGTGATTGAGTTTTTATTTTAGGTATCATTTCCATATTTCATGGAATCATCAGTTGGTCAAGTGATTTGGTTCTTTTTGGGGGAATCATGTGTCATGGTGGGGAAAATTGTCACACCCCGATAAAATTTATATCTTAGTTTATTTATTCTAGGTCTTGCTTTTGAGTTTTAGTTTGACCAGGTTTTATTTTTTTTAAAAAATTTGTTTTTTATGAGAGCACAAGACCATGCACGAGGTCGTATATTAAAAGGATAATATTTTAGTCACAATAATAATAACAATATATAATTTCATAATTAATGTGTTTGATTTTATTATTTTTATTTTATTGTTATTATTAAATTTGGTATTATTTATATGGTTTATATTTCATTATTTTATTACTTTTTAATTATTTTACTTTTAATATTTCCACTACCTTTTCTTTACCCCTCCCCCCTTTCTCACTAACCTATCACCCTCCCCTACATTGGTTGCATAACCCCCCACATTCCTCTCATATCCACCCACTCACCTCCCTCCCTTTTATCTGGACCTCCTCACTAGCACACCCCCTTGCTGGAAACTGCCTTCACACAGGCACACCAGCACACCCCATATCCCATTCTAGCTTACATCGCACCGTTGTGGCCTCCTCTTGTAGGGACTCCTCCTACGCATCCTCTTCTAGTGTGACCGCTTACGGCACGACCTCCTTTGGATGCCTCTCACCCTTTTTCACGGATGAAAATCACCTTGGGTGAACTTTCTCCTCTACCCATAGGGTTTCATCTAACGTTGCCATTTGATATTGTCTATATTTTGGTTCTAATCCATGATTTAGAGTTTAATTTGATCGTTGTGAGGTGAGATTGTGGTTCTATTGGAGTTTCACCCAAATTTTTGGGAATTTCGACAACAAAGGTACCCGGTTTCATGAATGAACATTAATTAGTGATTTATTTTTCTTTTTTAATTAATTTAGTTAGTTCTTTGATTAATTTTTTTTGCGATGTTTGTTTCTAAAAGGGTTTTATATGTGTTTAATTTTTAGGTAATTTGTCTATATGAAATGGGGTGTGTTTTCGATGAAAACTCTTATCATGTAATTTTATAGGGTTTTATAAATTATGCAATAAGTTTTTAAAATTATGTGAGGGATGCGAATATCATTTTTAAGCGTCTTTAGTGTGCAGTTGATTCAGGAAGAGGGTTTTGAGTGCATTTATATTGTTGAATCTTAGGGTGTTACTTAGAATTTTTTTATAAATTATTTTTATGGTCTATTACAATCATATAAAATGTGTGATCCCTATTTTGGAACTGTTGTAGTGCGAGTTTGATTTTAATTAGAGGAGTAGGAGTGTTCTTCTGAAGTGATGATTTTTTTACATCTTGGAAATGTTTTATTAATTATGTAAATGAAATATTAAATTGTGTGTGTGATGAAAATTGTCTATGTTACATGTTTTCCTTGAATAGAATATTTTTCAAGTGTTTCACTTAATTTATATTATTTTATGGGATGTGAAATTGTTTTAGTTTTGTTTGGATCACTTTCTAAAATTTTTAGACTTCTTTTATTCTTATAGGGAGTTTTGGTTATCGCTGTGTGACTTTGAGTCATCAGCAGTGAATATTGATATGTATATACATGGGTAGGAATTTATATATACATATCCTGCTTGATAATGTTCCCTCACAGTGTTGGGAATTTTTTCTTGGATTTAATTATATACATACATACATATATACATATATATATATATATGATAATGAAAATTCATTTAGGTGAAGTGCTCTCAGGATACCACATTTAAATGTCACATGTCTGTAGGTAGGTTCCCTATAACTTGATCTTTAATTGTATCTTCAATTACTTCTATATGTTCCATTACACATATTTCCTTGGGTTTTATATGAAATACATAAGCACTATATATATAAATTTTAGGTGATTCTAAGTGTAAGAATCTTTTAATGGGTTAGCTTTTCTTGCTTAACATTTTGAGCCTAATTATTACCTATTATATGTGCTGTGAATTGTTTTTGGAAGATTTAGTTAAGCGTGTGGCTTTAAAATTGCATGTTTACTTGAAATTGTGTATTCTTAATGTGTAACTCTTGTGATATCTTTAGGGTTCATTTTGTAATGAATAAAAGTGGTTTATCAAATATTTCTTGGGCTGTCAAATCTATTTGTGTTGGGTATTATTGTGATTTTAGCTTTATAATAGGGTTTTGAATGTGATTTTGCAGAAAATCCTTATTACAATTCTTGAAATATTTCTTTTATGAAAATTTTAAATGGTTTACAGAGTTACACAAAGTGTGAAAAAAATGACTATATAATATTTTCAGTGTGTGTATGTTCTTAAAATGGGGTTTTGAAAGGGAATGTTGGGACATGCAATGTAAAAAATGTTGGGAACATTTTATGAATTGTTAAAAAGATTATTGAATTGTATTAAAGGTGTGAAACATGTTTGTGGGCTATTTTGTGTGATTATGATGTTAAAAATGTATTTGAAAGTGGAAATAATATTATGTGACATGTTGTGGGCTGTTCGGTGTGTTTATAAATTGGAAAAGGAATTTTATTATGCAAATGGTATTTGATAACATATAAAATTTAATGTAAGTGTAAGGGAATCACCGGGTACATAGGTGTTCGGACTAGGACTAGTATGATAAATGATACATAAGTTATATGTTCCATTTTTGTCTTGTGGGATTTATGTTACAACACTAACTAAAAATATGTGATGATTATAGACCACCTAGTTATGGGTGTGTTGCCTACAAGAGGCTCGTGCATGAGATCATAGACAATATTGGCTTCTATGCCATGTTTTCTCTATGGAATGATGTCTCTAGGGTCACACATGTTCTAGTTACCTATAAGTATTTCCTATGGTTCTCATTACCGGCATATTTCTTATGATGTGATGTTCTTTTCTGTTGCTCAACCTTGATGACCTATTGTGAAACACTATATTTTAATATTTATTGCTCACCTTTCATTATAAAATGTTAACGCATGATTGTAATATATTTTGAAAATATAGTTCATGAGAAATTATTTCCCTACAAAAAAAAACATTTTACTTGGTTTTGAAAAGACTAAAAACCCTTATTTCATTATGTATTATTTTTGAACTATCAAAATTGGGTTTATTTTTAAATGTATGGGAATGTGGTGTTGTTATTCATTATCTTTCATACTGAGTATCTTGGTGCTCATTCCTACAGTACTTTTCCATTTTAGGTTCTAGTCATGGATCACTCTTGGAACAAGTGTGATTTGGTGTTTAGAGGTGACCCATTAGTTCACTTACTGGTATGTCTAGCTAGTTATGATTACTTTATATTCCACTATTACTGTTTCCCTATTTTTTCCTATTTAATTCTATTTATATGTATTTTATTTTCTAGGATTAACTGTTCCCAACATATTGTTTTGATTCCCAGAACTAGTTTCTAACCAATGGGGATTGGAAACTCCATTCATTAATTATTGTGGGCCAACTTGGGTGACTGGTTCAAGGTTCACTCAAGTTGGTTTGTGAAATTTTATAATTTTATGTATCCTAGTGCATGGTAACCATGTAAAATATCATTGTATATGATTATTTAAATTAATATATTTTGTACTTCATGTGAATGATCATAATGAAAGAATCATGTTTTAATTTAAAACACATGGGAATGATCAAATAAACCTAAATTGATGGTAAAAAATTATATGTCAACCTAATTCACAGCTATTAGGGTTCTTATTGTGATCTCTTATTATAACACATTATCTCTAAAAATGTTACTCACAAGAACATTTTATTAAAATTTCACTTTTAGCACCAAATAGAATGGGTGATGCCAATGTTCATAAACCAATTTATTATATGTATTACATAAACTCATCATGAAATGGGTTTCTATGTGGTCAACATTGACTCTTAGTTTTACTTAAATTTATTTAAACATGAAATATTGTCAATAGATTTTCTAAACCCGACCACTTGTGTTGTTCTTTTTTCCATCTCACTATTATAAAATCATAACAAACTCCAATGATTCATTAGAAAATTATTCTACCGCAATTTTCTTTCCATTTTGGATTATCAAGAACCTCATAAACTAAAATGGGCATGTATCTTATAAAAACACAAGATATAAAATTATTCTCTATGAAATATCTTTTTCCACAAAAAACAAAATGTATTGATTTAGAGAGGGATTTTGAATATATACAATAAACCATTAAATTAATATAACGATATCCATTTTTAGTGTGGGGAGGAATTTATCAATATTCATGATCTATCCAACTAAAGAACAATTCCATGTATTTAAAATTCCCTCAAAACATATTAGTTAATCTTTATGTCATCTTTAGTCATGTCTGAGTTGCTCATAATGTTTAAAAAATAAACATTTTCTGCTCAACCTGACCTTAAAAATTATGATATAACCATATATGTTATTATTTTATATCATATAATTTTTTCATGGAGAATATAACTAGGAATAATTCATAGTATATTAATCTAAAATTACCCTTATTTAATGTCTCTGCAGTTGATTAAGCTCTATCATATGTAACTTCTAATTTATTTAATCATAGATCTATTTTTCTATATTTGCAATCCATGAAACTGATTATCTCACTTTTAAATGAAAAACTATATTTTATCTAATTATTTTCATTAAAAATACAGATAAGTGATATTTAATTGTATATCCATGAATGAGCAGGGAATAAAATGTTCATCCCACATATTTTTTTAGAAAATTAAATTGATTAATGTAGAGAAGAGTTGTGAAAACTCATTAATTATAGTACCCAATAAGGCTCGAGTTCCACTCAAGCCACATTCCAGCTCAAAACAGTAATGTATAGAGGTTTTAAAAACATAGAGTAGTGAGAGTTAGGTTTTCAGAAGGACAAAATTTCCCAGAGTTCAATTTTCTTGGAATATTTATGAAAATATACCAAATAATAATATCTAAAGGACTATAAATTTAATTTCACCCCCATTTCATTGGATTATCCACTATAATTCTACGGGTCTTACATGCATCCCAAAAAACCCTTTATTTGAAAACTTCATGAAACTAGTTACTGTCATACAATATCATATGTGATAAATTTTTGAATAATACCTCACATAGGACCCTTAATTCATTGTATAATGTAAAATATTAATTTAGGCCTCTTTTATCAAGGAGTATAATAACTTTTGAAAGAGAAAAATTCTTCATGAATCTCATTGTATTGCATGGAACCCAACGTACATGAAACTCATTCTATGAATTTACATAGGATAAAACTTTTCCAAAGACCATATATCATAGAAATTGACATGATTGTATAACCCCCATGTTTCAAAAAATGCATACCAGGGATCCATATTTAATTCTACCTTCTTCCAATCAAAGTTATGTGAATATTTATTTTTCTTGTGCCCCACATAAACTTATCTAGGATTTATATTCCAAAATATATAACCATGATTGGTATCATGGAACCTTATTTCCAAGACCTATATGCCAAGAGAATTCATGGAAATTTTATCTCCTTTTTTCCAATGCATAGGCTCACATATACTAAGATTCTTCACACCATGCATTGTCAGGGAAGTATTCATTATTGTTTTTTACAATCATGGATGGGGCATCAAAATAGGTGGTTAATCCCCACTCAAACTCACTTTTCACTCTGTAAACACATGCTCCACTTCTAAAGTGTAATCCATAGTCATGTAATCATTAGTAGAAACCATCTTTGTCCCCCTGAAATGTAATTCTATCCCTAAGTAAGCTTAATGTGTAATACCCACTGTATACCTCATTGTTTACCCTTTTATTAAAAGAACTTCCTTCCATAAATATGTTAAAAAAACCATACCTTTGTTATATACAATTTATTCTTTATGTTATAATCTATGGATGACTCACATGGTGATCGAGGAACAAATTGGGTGATTAGAATGAGATGATCTCAAATTCTTGGTAGCCCAAATCCTATACTCCCCACCATCTCTTGTTATTTTCAGTTGTTTTACACAAGTACCCTTATTAAATGATGTTAAAATGTTTGTAACGATCCATTAAAAGCCCTTAAACTATGACCTAAAACTAAAATTTTTTATTCAAATTTTATAACAGGATACATAAGAAACATACTTGATGCTCAATCCTAAAACAAGCACAATTTAATTCTTCCTCTTGGGAGGTAGTGTCTATGGAGCTAAATAGTATTCCTAGAACACAATTAATCCCCCATCCAAACCACCCAAGTATCCACAAGACAATAAACTATAGGCCTCCTACTAGGTCTAAACTATTTTCTCACCCATACATGGTGAGGATATGTGGGTTTATCCCCACAAGATATTAATATGAGATCAATAAAATACATAATGATAGTATGTGGGAAGTTTAACATTGTGAGTTTTTAATAGGAAACACTATGCTTGATAGTGTTCATGATATTCCACATCGAGTTTAAGAGAACATTTTGATAATATTTAAATGTTACCATTAATAACTACTAGTCAAAATAGCTTGAATCAATAGTACTAACTAAATTATGATAATATGATTTACACATTTATATATAATTAATTATTTTATAAAAAATTATTTATAAATTAATGTAAAACCCCTTTCAAAATAAATGTAAATGTTTTTTTTGAAAAACTACTTAAATGAGAAAAATTGAGTTTTATATCGGAAGAAAAAAAATCCCTTTTTTGGATTATATTAATGAAATATATTTATGAAATATAATTAATTCAAAATTTTACATTATTTATAAGTTTTTTCGTGACAAGATAAAAAAATTTCATTTTTATACATAAAAAGATTTTTTTAAGGGCAGTTCTGCCACATTTTATGGTGAACCAATTTTAAATATTGTTTTTGACACTTTTATACATTATATTTGAATAAATGAACATATTATTTATAATTAGAGTATAAAAATTTACTTTTGTTGAATTGTTAATATTTTTTTGAGATCATTTATATTTTGATGAATAATGAATATTACAAATATTAGTTCAAAACCTATTTTTCATCAAATTTATTTATAGTATTAAAAATATTTTTAGAATGTTTTTTAAGAAAAATTAAATTATATGCTTATAATTTAACCCAATTTATTTTATCTTAATAAATATAACATTGAAATCAGACATAAAAAACATAGTGAACTTTTGAATGTTTTAACATTAAAAACTCATTTTCCCAATCCGTCAATGAGGGTAATTTTATATTAATTTAATAGTATTTTGTGTTATGAATTTTTGAAAATGGATTTTATATTTAGAATAAAATTGCTTAAATTTATTTAAATAGTTTCATTTTGTTTTTGTACAATAGGAATAATACATAAAGTAATAATTTTTATTACTACGGTTAAGGGTAAATTTGGTAATTTATGAGACAAATTAAATTATAAATATTATAAAATTACCATATCACCTGTACAAATTTAATTTTATGAGTTTATTAATACCAATATAATACTTTGATATATTTTAGTACCAATTGGAGACACATGGATGACCTTAATGCATTTATAATATTATATTCAATGAGATGATAAATTTTTTAAAACCCTTGTTTTTTTCAAGTAATGTACATTTAATATGGGTTCAAAAAAGGATATCTTTGGATATTAATATTAAATAGAAAGATAAAATTATTACCTACATAATGGTAATTTATTTATCATTTTTAATAAATAAATAATTAAATTAAATTGTGATACAATGATGATGCAATAATTTCTTCATTATTTGAAGAATAAATTAAATGACATTAAAAATGAAAAAATAAATAATATTTGATATAATTGATCGAATAAAATAATTTTATTTATTAATTTGAAATTTTATGGAAAATTTTATGGAGTTTTTTATAAGATTTTATGTTTATATGATATTTAAAAAACTATAAATAATGAATTGTGTCAAAATTTAAACTAATGGTATTTAAAATTATTAAATATTTTATTTAACAATATAAAATATATAAAAATTAAATTTGAATCCAATGGAATGTGATACATAATAAAAAATTTTAAGTGAATCATTTAGTGGTATTTTGTCATTTTATAGTAATTGTGTTAACTCTAAAAGTGTAAATTACATAATATAATGTTATGAATTAATAATGGTTAAAATAAAGAGAGAATGATTAAAAAATATATAAAACATATATAATTTTCATTTAAGGAATTAAATTAGACCCAAAAAATAATATATTTTAAATAAATTAGTTTAGGACCTTTTTAAATATCAAATTAATTTATATTAATTTCATATTTTGAATAATTAAAAGATTGCCCCTCCCCTCTGCAATAAAATTGAATCAATTATTCTCTATTATTCACACTTAAAATACTATTTGGATTATCCATGATCTACAAAAATTACTTCATATAATACCTAGAAACATTATAGTGGAATTATTTTATTAGCAACACCCTTTTTAGTGGTTTTAATGTGTTAATCAAAAGAGAATGTCTGAAGAAGAGTTATCATTTTTAATTAAGTGTTTCTATTTTATTGCTTCTTCCACTTCATCAAATCATATTCCAAAAGTTGAAATAATAAATCCAGTATCATCAATATAATTATATTTTAACTTTTTTAATATCAACATTTAATCCATATCCAATTATATAGAATGGGAAATAATTAAGCATTCATGTGTATGTGTGAATTATCACATTCACGAACTGATAAAATTCATTTTCCATCACTGAATTTCAAGAATGGTTATAATGGTGAATTTAATATTTATATATGATATTAATTTAATATTTATCATTATATGATAATGATATATCAATTACATCCTTAATTTAAATGAATATAAAATTTTTTATGGTGTCTCTATGTACGTGTGAATTATCTCCTCCAAGAAACGATGTGATTCATTTTTAATCACCACATAACATGGAAAATGTATATAATTATGAGTAAATTATTAACATTATATTAATGATATTATTATGATTATTTATTTATAATATAATATTTATATTTTTTACTTAACGATCATTGAAAATTTTAAATGTTATTCATGCATATGTACACCATACCGTCTCCATGACTCAAATGTAGTTCATTTTTCATATCTATATTTAATGTAATGATTTTTAAGTATAGTTCATATATAAATGTTTTTATTCTTTCATTAATATTATTTTAGATATGATGGAATAATGTTCAATTTGAATATTGTCATCATACCAAATTAAAATTGGTCATATGTACAGAATATCATCAAAACATTTGACATGAACTTATATGATTATGTAATTAACATGATAGTAGGTGAAATAATAGGTATAATAAACCTGAATAAAGTTCCAAATGAATTATACAATTATCCTATGTTTATTATCTTCATATATAAATATTTTACATGATGATTCAGACTCTTCGTAAGGGATTTGATCTCAATCATTATTCATTGAGGCATTTGTTGACTCCATACACCTTTATTCTTTTATAAAGTTCATATATAGCTACTATCGGATTTCATGTCCATATTTCATCTATAATAATTCTATTTAATGTTGTGTTAAATTTATTTTTTCATTGAGATTATTATTTACATGATCAAATTTGCATGAGCCACATTTAATCACTACTCAGAATACATTCTATACCAATACCCCTATACCAACAGTATTCACAAACCATCGGTATAAGGTTGTTTAGCGACTAGTTTCCCAACGATTTCAGACTACCTTTGTGATATTATACATATATAAATATATCCCAATTTTTTTAAAACCATTTGTAAATTTAACCTCAAATACCCTATATTTCCCCTCCCCTCACATGTTTCCCTGAACCGGATCTCCCCTCTTCCCCAGCCTACGAACCTTATTCCCAACAATAGATCTATCTTGATTTATGACATTTTTTGTTCTAAAATGTCAAATTTTAATGTTATATCGTATTTATAATGTTGTGAGTCAATTTTTTTTTATTTTCCATAAGCAACTCCTCCCCACTTCATCCTATTGTACGAACCATTCTTCCCAACTAGGGATCCATAATCAAGCCATTTTTTGTTCCTACACATCAAATAGTTAATTTCTAACTGAGTTATATGTTTTAACTCTATTTATATTACATTTTTTCAAATTTTTAAGACACGTATTTTTTTATTTATAATTTTTTGATTGATCATTTGTACATCCATCAAATCTTTTTTTATCATGAATTTTGAGGAGTGTTTTATAATAGTTGTTTGTTTTCAATGGCACATATCCACCATAACCCACTATTTCTGTAATTATTTAAATCTTGGTAAATTTATGGGAATACTATGATATGGTAACAATCTTGTTATGATGATAATGATTATATCTCCCCTGCGTGTGATACATCATAACCTTAGAAGAATGTAATTGATGAGGCTAGTTAAGATTAGAAAATAGTTATAAACTAAGAATGAATTAATTGGTCAATATATGGTTCCACCCATGTATATTTATAATATTCTCACAAGATGACTACAATATTTCCATAAATATATACACATTAAATTACTCCATGATTATGATCTTTCATGATGCTTTTACATTACTATTTTATTTTTATTATATCAATTTATGCATCGTTAATCCCTATCAATTTTATAGTTATTTTAATAGTATCATTTTCTTAGTATACATTTATTGATACTTATATCTAGTTTATGACTACTTTTTATGTTGATATATCTCACTAATTGTTTTTCTGTATTTCTAATATTTAGTTAAATTTATATTATTTTTCCTTATTTGCGATGGAGTTCTATTCATTTATTTTTCCAAATGTGATTTTCGGATTTTTTTGGAAATTATAATTTCATATATATTTTAAATAAAAATCACTTTATTTGGTTTCATGGGACATTTTGATTTAAAAATTTGGTTTGAATAAATTCTCATGGTCTTGTTTTTTAAAAGTGATTGAAAACCAATTTTTAAATATTTTACTTCAATCTATTTTTTATTGAATGTTTTGAAAAAGTAAATTCCTCTAATACTTCGTGAAATTATATTTGGATATTATGCTCACACCATACTTTAATAAATAGTTTTCCATAAAATTATTGGATTTCCTATATGTTTTGGTTTTATGGATGTTTTATTTTTGTTGATTTCATCCTTTGGGATGCCAGTGGAGTGGTTGGGTTGGATTGTATCCCTAAATCGTGAGGATATTTTTTGTCTGTATTTTTTGTTCATTTGGACTCATTGTAGATCGACCATGAAAACTATTCATATACTATGATGCAGTAATGATTGAAAATGTATTAAATGATATATAAACAATATATTATTATTAGAATGAGTATTTAATTTCATCGGCTCTATAATACTTGTTAAATCATTATAATATTATTTATTTATACATGTTATTACATTTGGTTTTTATTGTGAAATGAGTGATACAGAATGTAAATCTAATAAGATATGTTTCATAGCTAGGATATAATGACATCATCCAAAAATATTGGCTTTATACTATGAATTTCCATAACATCCAGTATGTTTAACATAATCTCATAATTCATTCTGTTGTGATGACCCACTAAACAAATAGAATTTAAATGAATTGATCAGGTCCTATGAAAACTAAATTATACAAAACTAACCTAAATAGTCTTGAAAATAATTGAACTGAACATTTCAACCATATATACTGAAAACTAATAGAACTAACAAGTCTTATCTATATCATAACTGAACCGACTTGAACAAACCAACTAAATTGAGTTAAGATGACTTTATTTGACCCAAGTAGACTTGAGTAGAAATAAAAAACACTAAACTACATCAAATTGAACAAAAATAAAAATTAGTTAACTAATGTGAACCTTACTATATGAAATTCTATAGTAATGATAACAAAATAATATGAGTTGAAAAATTCCCGGTTACTTAGAAAAACCTATCTATATAGTATTTTGTTGTCTTTCATATTATGATTATCATATAGAGTAATGTGTCAATTATGGTTTTATATAAAGAAAAAAACTCTCATTTACATATATATATATTTTCAATAAAACATCAATATTATTTAATTTCATTCAGGAAATTACTTATTACTACATTTTTACCGAATGTATAGAAGTTAGATGTGTGAATCTAATCGGATCTCAAGTAATATTCCAAATAATTTGGAGATATTCAGAGAATTTTCATTGGAAAATTCTTTAGATAATGGTCACATATAGTGCCCATGTTGTAATTGTGTTGTATGACCTTTAATATGTTGTGAAGAAGGTATCTATCATATAACAACATTTTGGTTTTAAACAGAATATAATGTGTGGTGTCACAATGGGGATAAAATCGAATCTAAAAATGATGATGATCCAAATGACAGGATGAGAATAGAGAATTTTTTATTTTACTAGTTTTTTTTATTCTTCATCTTGAGAATGAATGGATGTTGACCCAAAAATAATCTCACAGTAGCACACATGGTGCATCCAATGAAAATGATGACGTTAACAGGGTGAAGAAATTTAATAATGAATTCATTACTCTAGTATATCGTTAATGTGGTAAAAATAAAAAGAATGAATTTGTAATATATTCATTTAATGGGAAAACTATGTATAAGATTTCTAATATTTCCATTAATTACATTATAAAAATCTTAAAATACTTAATTTCTTATGATACATACATTCCATAAAAGAACTATATGTAATTGAAGTTAGTGGAAGAACATGGATTTTTAAAAAAAATATTATTTCCCAAAATATTGCATCTTAGTTTAGGAGGAAACTACTAAAAAAATTGATTGTATAAAATATGTAACATCGTAATGGATTCCAATATCTGATAGAACACCATCCTATGTTCTCTATAAAGTAATGTGGCACTTACATTGATACCGAAACATTAGAATATTTTCTTGACTACTAAAATATCAATAAATATATGATTCCATGATATTGAGTGAAAAACGAATAATGAATAGTTGGTTCACCCTACCGATGAATTTTCATGGCAATTATTTGATTCTCGTTATCGTGATTTTTTAGCTGACATGTGTAATCTGAGGCTGGGTATTTCAAGTGACTATTTTAATACGTTTCTGTAGATTCCTACTTTTCAAAACACATTGCCGATTTTCATACACATTTATAACCTTCCACCATGGTTGTGTGTGAGAAAACATTTCACTTTTTTGATTATTGTCATATCTGGATATTTTGATCCCAAAAATGTTTTAGACATATAAATGAAAATATTAATAAAAGTGGATAATATTTTTTGGTATGTGGGTGTGTGAAGAAATATAATTCATGTTTGAATGAAATATTTCAGATGCGTGTGGCGGTTATGTGGACGTTTAATGATTTTATTGTTTATGCAAGGATGACTAGATAGACCACAAAAGGTAAACTATCATGTCTTATTTATATGATGAATAGTCAATCCAGAAGAATGAAATATCACCATAGTTTTATTATTATTGGATATCAATAATTCTCTCCAATGGACTATCCACATTGAAATAATCTTTTATGATTTTAAAATACCATGAAGACCATTGATCCACCTCAGTGTATGTTTGGAATTGTTTTGATTAATGAATTTGATGATTTTGGTTTTTCATTTAATAACAGTCAAAGGAAATATTGAATGACATCTAATGTTACCAATGATACTTGTTACAATTGGAAGTGGATGAGTATCTTATTTGAGTGGAATTATTGGTCAACCAATATGTTACTTCATTTCATAGACATAATTCACAATGAAAAGAATATATGTGAATTGTTTCTCTAGATTCATCTAAATGTCAACAGAAAGAAAAAATAAGATTTATGATCTTGATGTGACTTGGTGAATTGGGGGATCAGAGAAGAATTAAATCTTGTATCTATCTATGGTAACAAATGGAAAGTTTTATGTTTTTTGTATGTGATGACACCAGCAAAAAAACAATTTCTCGAAGTACTAGAGAATATTATTTTTCTGGATAAATATTCAATCAAAATATAAAAATAGGTCAACTGAAGATAGTTAAAGCTAAAATCATCGAAGACTCGGGATTATCACATTCTTCTAAATGAGTTAATTCCAATAACAATCCTTCTTAGTTTTTAAAATAATGTATGCATGTTAGTTATTCAGTTGTTCAATTTGTTAATAGATCTTTTTGATAAGAATTTTTCATAGTCTTTCTAGCAAAAAATGTTGGGAGAGACACCATTAATTTTGGCTGAGTTAGAGAAAATAATTCCTCCATCATTTTTCTCATGCATGTTGCATCTGAGTGTCAATATTATAACAGAAATACTTTTCCAAGGATCTGTTTCTTTACATTGGACCTATCCAACTAAAAGAAATATATTCCCAAGGAAATATTATGTCTAGAATTGAAATGAACCTAAAGATTTTTTTGTCAATGATTACATGTCTAGGAATGTATGGATTTATGATTCATATATTTTTCTCATCTTACTACAATAATAAGTATTCCATTGAGAAATGTTGAAGAACAATATAAGAAAATTGAACATATTTTTCCATCACTTCCTCAAACAAGAGGAACTTTTGGATCATATACATTGACGACATTAATCCTTGATGATCGGGAGGTGTCACATCACACAATGTTTATCAAATGTGATTGTTTCTATAACTACATAATGTAATTAAATTGTACATATATATCTTATCTCATCTATTTTAATTTTACATTTCTGTTAAATTATTTCTATTTTTATCTATAATAAATATGAAGACATGATAAATAGAAGTCATCATTATTTATCTAGGAGAAGAAGATATAATTTTCATAGAAAAAATATTTCTTCTTGGTTCGAATTTTATGTAGAAATATTTCTATAAAAAATAAATAAAATCAAATATATAATTAATATTATTTTTTTAATATTTTAGATAACAATTTTTTCTGTCGACTCAATCTCTGAGGATATAAGGGCATTTAATTTTTTTCATAATACAATGGTTCATGAATGTAAATAAATTGTGATCAATGGGTAAATATTTATTATCAATGAATGTGTAAATAACATGAGAATGCAACAAGATGTTGTTATGATAACTACAAAAGATACGGTTATTCCAATGCAATAGATAATAGACCTCATTTTAAAAATATAACTTATTACGGAGTTGATAAAAAAAATAATATTGGATTATTACTGTCATGGTCGAGCGACTATGATGAAATGGTAGTGGTTTGATTTGATGAAGAGGCATGGAACCTTTAGTTGTGATTATGGATTTTGAGTAATTTAAATGAATCACACTCTTGCTGCCGATGATCCTTATGTATTAGAATCAATGTAGAATCAAATTTTTTATGTCAAATATCATCTTAGACAAAAATTTTGTGTCATTATTAATGTAATTCCATGACCTATTTTAGATTATGTGGATGATGTAATTTACACAATCCCTACTTCCATTATCCCCAATCCATTTATTACTTATGGGGACTCCAATAACTGAAGTTTCAGAGTTGATTGTGAACCTAAAGTTGTGGAAGGAAAGAAATAGAATCATGAATCTGGGTTCCCCGTTGTTTTGGTTTAGCTTGATTTGGGATGTTAATGATGGTACTATTAAAAATTACTTAATGTTTATTACAAATATTTTGCATCTGACTTTACCTTAATGTTTATTTTCATTATTTATTGGATGTAATTTTATTATAATTACATTTTCTACTATATTTATTCCTAAAAAATCAAAAGTAACTGAAACAATTAAATTAGAATAAGAAACAAGTGGAATTGAATTAGACATATTAAAAATATTGATATGGACATAAAAAATGAAAATAATGACCTAAGTAATAAATATCTGATTCACCTAATTGAAAATATGACCAAATGAAATAAGAAAAATAAGCCAGGTCTCATATTTTTTTGGGTTACACATTAGTTATAATTTTTATAATTGCTTCCAAATTTTTTTTCAAATGAAGGAAATTAATCCTACTGTGGAGTAATGAAAAAAATGGATGACGAACAACAATAATTGAATGAGTGAGATGGGAATTCCACAATTTTTTCCTGTTTAGAGTATTTTATTTCAAATATATATATCAAAAACATATAATTACATCTGAATATTTCTTTTTCAAAATTTTATACATGATCCACCAGTTACATAATAGTTATTAGATGAGAATCCTAGTAGTGGTCCCGGTACTTAGGATGGTTGTATGGGGTAGGTGGGAGGGTGGGTGGGGGGTGGGGTAGATCTAGGTGCTTTAGTTAGCATACCCGATTCGACCTCGCCCCTCCCATTGATGTACCATCTTCCACACATTCATACCACACTATGTAATCAGGTAATATTATGATATTTTGTCCTATAGTGTTTTCACTAGTCTTTAAATTTGAGCCTTCCCCCCTTTTTTTTTCATATCCTATGATGATTTCAACACCTCAACTATTTCATGCATTTGGCCACCCATCCATGCCACATTCCATACCATATAATTCCTTCTACCTAGGCTTGTACATTCCTTTTTCTACTCTTTCTCCAAAAAAGTATATTCCTATGGAGCATACACTGGGACCCACTCCAGCTGTACAGGGTGAACATCCTATTGTGAAACAAGATCCAGCAGCACCCATTTCTCAGACTGTCGCATAAATATTTTACAACCCATATTAATGTTTTTACCACAATTTATTTTCATTATAACATATATTGATATAATATTTGTTTTTATTCTATATTAACTACGTCTACAGATAGGCATCATGGGCGTATATTCATGAATGTGGTGTGGAACTGATGCACACAGTTTAAGGAAGACTACAACAGAACCAACCAACGATCAAAAAATTAGGGGAGAAATGTTGGGTTTTTCGCAACACATCGAAAATACTATGATATCATTCCCATTTAGCCGATCTCATGGTTATAGTTACTATATTAATTCAAGGATAATTCTTGGGCACAAATATGGCTAAAAATATGTTGATTTTAATCTAAAATTATTATATTTATTTATATGAATTCATATTTTGGTTTCAACTTCATTTTAAATTAATCAATGGTGAGGGTGCACATAAATCACATATAATAGAATTAGGTGATCTTTGGAGAGCCTAAAAGAATGAGCTGTATACTGGCTGGAATTCTAGAGTTGTCACAGAGTTAGAGGGAGTACCTGTCATTGTTGAGGATCTGATATAACTTTGTCGAAAAATGATTACTCATTGGATGATTACAAAGTTTAAGGTATTAATAACATTTAATGTTTTCAAATGATTTTATTTCATTAGTTATAAATTTTTTATTATTGAGTTTAATTTAGAAATCATCTAAAAATAGAAAAAATTATGCAAAAAATACCATCAAACTTTGGGGCGTACTACGATGTCAGATCATGAGAGGACTTGAGTACGAAAGATGTTTATAATTTTTCATTAGGATTTACACCTTTTTCTTGTATAATTTATTTGACATCTAATGTTTTCATATTATTATAGTTAAGAAATTAATTATTGGTAACCCATTTTTAAATATGTATTCCTACATTAAATGTCATTGTAGAGTCATGTATTAAATACTGAAGGATGTGTGCCTTGAGCTAAAATGTTTTTATCAAGTAGAAATAAAAATAACGGAAGTGAGGTTAATGAACCATAATTATAGTATATTATATTTTATACATCATTGATCTATATATGTTTGTAACATGCTACTTTGAAGTCTATTTATGTCTATGATCTTTCCCATTTTGGGCCAAATGATCACTTACATCTGGTTTTGAGAGATGAGCACCATGGAAGGGTAAACTACTGACTTGGGAAGGGTATATTCCCAATGAGGTATTGGACCTTTTTAGAAACCATTACTACTAAAACCATGTTGAAAAATATTAAGGCATGGGAATAACACGGCAAAAAAGGGTCACATAGGAGGAAGAACATGTTGAAAGGGAATACATAGAATTTATGCAACCGATGAATGTTTTATGTCCATCACCTCCACCAAATACCAGTTTAGTTTGGGATGAAAATATGTCTTCAGTGAGTTCATTATATTTTGTACTAGGTGATTGTCCTAGTGTTGTTCAAGATAATTTTATTCCTAGCAATGAAGATAGTGAGGATGATGGTGAGGAAGAAGTCGAGGATGAGGATGATGTTGTGGAGAAGGAGGAGGGTGAGGATGAAGTTGAGGTTGAGGATAAGGATGAGGATATGGATAGGGGAGTGGAAGGGGAAAAGGTTGAGGATGGGGATGAGTTTGATAATGATAATGAAGATAGTGATTTTGATGAGGGATAATTGATCCGTTACTATTTTGACTAATGTTTATAACATTAGATATTTGATGATTTATTATGAATGAATAATTTTTTATGTATTTTTTTCAAAATTGAAATTCATCAATTGGTTTTTACATTACTTTAATGACCCAAACTAATGAATAATTTTTGATTTCTGAAATTTTCTATTTTCTTAATAATCAACAAAACTGTATACTTTAATTAATGAAGTGAGTATAATTAGATTGAGACCATTGGGATTCAATTGTTATATGAATTTTGGAAACTATACTTTTAACATTATGATTATTATTTATAAATTAAAATGATCATGGTTAAATGATACAAAAATAACATTTTATAGCCTCATCTAGTAGACTTGAGCCTTATGAAGCCCATATGTCAGAGATTGAAAAGGTGGTGTCATCACTGGGCATTTCACTAGACCAAACCCAAGTCAAACTCCAACACGTTTATCTTGAATGGAATCACTTAGAGGATTAGTTCCAGCGAATAGAAATCACCACTAGAGAAATGTTGTCCAAGCCACCCCAAGATTTAATCCCCATATCACACCTTATACTTAGGTCCTATTTATGTGTTATAAGAGGCAAGGTAACATAGTCTTAGTTACATTGTGAAATCTTTTTGTATAAAGAAAATTTTTATTTCTTATTATGGTAAAATTTTTGAATTCCAAACGTCCAGATAAATATTGGATGAATTTATAGAAGTTCTATTTTATTGATGAATTTTGGGAAAATGTTTTTGAAAATATAATTTTATACATTAAATAATTAATAATGTGAGATGATTTTCAGAAAATGAACTTCTACAGTTTTGATCAGTAATAAAGTAAATTCTAATAAGATGAATATAATTTTTGGTGAATTGTAAATTTTTAAAAGTAATATTACCCTTATGAATACTAATATAACCAATGGAATAGTATCCTCACTTAATAATGTATAAATACAATTTAGGAATCTTTATTGGTAATGTGATATAATATCTTATATAAATAACTATTTAAAAACTTATTAGATAATTACAAGTATGTTTTTGGAAAAATAGAGTATTTTACTTAAAAACTAAGTATCTCATAATTCAAAAAATTATGTTTATAAAATGGAGTTTATTTTTGAATTTATATCATCAATATTATGTTAGGGATAATTTATGATATTTTTATAAAATGTTTCGTTTTCAGCGAATAGTGAAAATATAGTTTTGAGTTTCCGTGGGTTTAATTACATCATTAATGATGCAACAATGATGAAACAATTCTGGTAGAATTTTGAATAATAAAATATTTCATGAGGTGTCTCAAGTGGATGATACCATGGGAAAATAAAATGGGAATGCACATGGTTTTTCAAATACCACTAATGAGGTCTCCCATGGAAATTAATTTAGTATTCCCTAACTTTTGTATAAATAGAAACCCATTCCTTAATTCATTACATTCCAAATTCCTTTTCAATATATAATTAGTTATTTTACCTACCATGTAGTCCACCATAGTTTCACTAAAGCCCCCCAAGGTCCCAACCATCTTTTTTTGAAGTCACTCTTCATGGTATGATAACCATTCACCCTCCTCTTTCAATTTTTACTTCCATTTTTTTATGTATAGTAGTTTCCATATTAATATGTGGGGGTATGTTCTTATAAATCCTTATTACTATCCATTTCATTTCAAAATTATGAGATTCCATTTTACACTCATAAATTATTTTTCTAAATTTTAAGCGACGTCGTTAGGCTGCCGAATATTTTTCAATGAAATAACATACTCTCTTTTCATTTATATTTCCTTTTCATGTGTTTTGTCATGAAATATGCATAAAATTATACTATTTATTTTTTATTATGTCACTATACCGTATTATGAGTTATTTATGAGTAGTTTACCCTTGTCCCCTTTCTTTTTAATGTTTTCAAAAACCATGTTATATAGCCGTTATGATGCTGAAATTTTATCACAAAATCTGTCCTTTTCTCATGAAATTATCTTATTTTGTTTGTTTTAATACTAAGAACTATTTAGTATATAGTGGTATTAATAAATAAATTACAATGATATATTTTATTCTAGAATTTATATACATGAAACCCTTATTCCTCTTCTATTGGTTAATTTTTGTGGAAATGATTGAGGTGTAGTGACCTATTCATTGAAGCATAAAGTCATCGAGAGGATATTACAAAGCATGAACAAGAGGTACTCTAGAAAGACAGAACAATAAATGTTACCATGTTCTCGAGCAGGTTCTTATATAGTGGTAAGGAAGGCACCCACCTTTTCCATGGGGGTGTCAACCCCTTCTTTAAGTCCTTGCTTGTATCAACGTATCACCTTTAACATCTGATGGTTAATCTGGAGTAATATGAGGCATGATAGACACAAATGGATCATCATTTTATCCAACATCATTACTATAGAAAGAGAGTATATCAAATGGGTAGGAAATGTAAACATTACAATGTACATTATCATGAGGAGATATCATGTTCTACATGTAAATCAGCACTTCCTTTGGCATGGCAGCTTCAGGCTTGTCTATCTTCTTCTGCGCCACCTCTTTTATGTTGAAGTTACATGAGGTCGTCATGCTGTCATGGGCCTTCATTGACTATGGACTCATACTACATTCATTTGGTATTCCAGTAGGGTTTCTGGATAGCAAAGGCACAATCTGCAGTGAAGGATGGTTTTCATTTCAGCATGTTTCCTTATCAACATAGAAAAATACTGTAGAAACAACTACATAATGTTCTTTGGATCAGTAGAAATATTTAAATTTAACTTTCTTCGAGGTCAAATCATCTAGAACTATCTTATCCTATCTCAATTTAAGAGAATTAATCTTTTGACTAACCCTATCATCAGCCATTTCTTGGGCTGAGAGCTGTCTCTCCATTTGACTATCCTCAGAGTCAGATTCTTTCCCTTCACCTTATATGCACATAACCAAAGCATCCCTGAAAGAAAGGCCTCTTTCATATTTGTTATTACATTCAGAAATATCAGCCCAGCTAACATTTCTTGGTTCATCCAATTGAGTAGGAGAAGGAAATCATTTATCCTCTAGCAATGTATGAGCTGCAATATGTCCTTGGGTCTGCAACTCAGACTGAGCAATCCCAACATGGAAATTTTTAGAGGGAACAATTTTCCAAGAATGGGCCTAGGTTTCACTGGGTGTTGTTACAAATATTTAGTATTTCCTTTGGAGGTTCTGGGTCTCTCATTTCTTCTACACGGAGACTCATCATTCCCTTTCATCATATATTTGGATCACTTCTTGTTTGATCGACAAATAGACCTGGAGTGTCCTATCATGCAACACATTTCAAAAAATGGAGGCATTTTTTCAAAGAAAATTCTCAATTTTATTTCATGTTGAGAAGTGGAAAGAATATCCTTATCAATTAATGTAGATCCTAAGTCAATTTCAACTAAAATGTTGGAAAAATGGACAAAACTAGTATTCTCAGTGGCTAGGTCCATTTGCATTGGAATGCCTATTCTAGATATAATGTAAAATAGAATCATCGAGTGCCATAAAACCCAATTAAATCTATAAATCTTGATATATACTTGATAAAAAGTGTCCTTAATATAATTAATTCCAACATTTGGGCTCCATTAATAAATCCTATGTGTTCCTGGTTTTAAGGTTCACCGATCCAAAACCCTACACTCGACCATTAAGTTCATCAGTGGGGAAAAGAAAATGAAAAAATCCCCTCCCCAATGAAACACATTTAAAATCACTAAAACCCCATATCGTAGACAGATGAACAATATTTTTGGAAATTTTCCAAGGTTGCATACCCTTGGATTCGGAGACTCGGGTGATAAACGAGTTCTTGCAGAGTTATAACCTTTGAGAGATCGCCCCATCGGAAGAAGATACATGCACTGTAGAACCATTTTGAAAAACTCGTTATGCAATGAGAATTTTTGGTAAAACAAAAGAGCCAGTAGGATATCCCAAATGAGAGAGAATGCTTAGCTGTTCTTAAAGAGTTTGAAATTTGTTCGTGCCCTTCGAGATCTGATGAGAGAAGAGATGTCGAGAATCATAAGATAAGAGGTTCAAACCTCTCAGGTGGGATATATCTACCCAGTCTCTAGGCGGCGAGGGTTTCTTCTCTCCTGTTTTCTTGTTTTCATCCATCTCCTCATTTTCTATGGGTTGTAAATGACTTAACAATAATGTTTTTAAACGCATCTAGAATGTCATGATTTTGAAATGAAACCCATTTATTCTAATATTTGTTGGTTATTTCTGAAATTTTTGATTATTATCTATATGGATCATATTAAAATAAACACATATTAAGGGTTTAGCATGACAGTGCTCCATTTCATTGGGTAATGAATTTAATCTTTAGACATAAAAATTGTCATGATACCTTAGTGGACATCCTTGGAAATTTTTATGACACCTTATGGATAGTCCTTCGTGATATGTTCATTAATGTCTAAATTAAATTTTGGATCCCCATAATCACATTATGATTAATTTTAATTTTATTATTAGATCTGAATTTTTTCATTTCTTCTGCCTTTATGTAAATCATCATGTTCTTATTGATATCACAAGTAAACTATTACCCTTGTTTACCCTTATTGGTCCTTCTGCTCACCTGTTTCATTGATATATGTCTCCAAGTAATGAGATGCAGTAATTGTACTTTGGGTGAACCTATTATGATGCCTTACAAGTGTATTATAATAATTTTGTACTTTATAATGTTTTATGTTCCGGATTTCCAAGACGCATGACTTTAAAGATAATATCCTTGTAAAATGTAATGACAAATTATGTAATTAAATAGGCAGGATTCCACAGTTGGTATCAAAAGATAGTTTAGTTATTCGTGGAAATTAGGATATGAAAATATTAGGAAAAAACCCTAGAGAAAAGTTTAAATATAGGAAATATTCTTGTGATTTTGGTGAAATATTATGTATGTGGCTTCTGAAGAAATAAATCCTTGTCTGGATACGAACAAGTGTATGTCGCTCTAAAATAGATGTACCTGGGAGTGATAACTGTGAACATGAGTTTCAGGCTTGACCTGGGGTATCCTGGTACATGAAAATGAGACTTTTTATGCTCTTATTTTGACACTATTGAGGGATATGTTTGGTTAATCGCAATATTTTTAGGAATAATTTTGAAGGATTTATAGAGAAAAGTAATGGTTGTTCATGAGTAATTTATATAAGAATAAATTTTTAATACATTAATGGCCCTTATAGTTAAAATATTCATAAATTAAATAATATTATAAATAAGGTTTTATTATTTTAGAAAATGGTGGGAAATAAGGGGAATCCTTGAAAATGGAGACAATAATGGGCCATGCACTGAAGACCCTCCGATGGAAACTAAATTGGAAAAATTCATGATAATGATGAAAAAATGTGATCATATTATGGGAAATAACATGAATCAAGTAGAGATAACAATTTCACTGAGAAGGGACCAAAATCATGTTGTGTATTTTATGCATCAAAGACCACTGAACATTATTGGATCTTTCGACCCATTGATTTCTGAACAGTGGATCCGTTATATCTAGAAGATCTTTTCTATACTCTGTAGTTTAGAATAGGATAAGGACACCTTGACTATTTACTTCTAAGAGGGATAATCTGATTAGTGATGGGAGATGGTTAAAACCCCAAGGCTAAGAGTAGATATTGACGATATGGAGTTGGAAGTGTTTAGAGGGATATTCATCAATATGTATTTCCCTCATTTTGTGTGAAAACATGGAAAATGATTTTCATGAGCTAAATTAGAAGGAGAATGTATCTTTGGGAAGCTAAGAAAGGAACTTCACAAGGCATTCATGTTACAACTCTTTCTTGGTCATGCATCCAAATGGGAAGGTTCATTGATTCTACGGTGGAATAAGTCATAATCTACAAAAGAATCTACCCAACCAATATGATGAAAACTATGTGGAGAACATACTGGGTGAAATGAAAGATGAACTGGAGTTTGGTGACATGCATTGGTCTAATAAATACAATTTAAATAGGATAAAAATGAATCCAATCGTAGGGAGGATCTTAGAACATGGAAGAGGAGGCACAAAAGTGCATCATCCCTCATGTAATAAATGGGGGAAGATACATTTGGGGAACATCCTACTCGGGAGTGGAATGTGATACAAGTGTGGTAGAGATGTCCATATTGAAATAAATATTCACAGTGAGGTGAAGCCACAACTTCCTATCACTAATGACAAGGGGAAGATTGTGCAAGACCTACCTTATTTCCAATGCAATAAGTGTGGACATCTTGGGAACTTTTCTATTCACAATCCAAATATGAGGGCATGGAGGGGAATCACCATCAGCCTCAACAAAGTCCAAGGGAACAAGGTCCTACTTTTTCTATAACTACAGTTGAAGTAGAAGGGCCAAATTATGTTGTGGCAGGGAGTCTTGTTGTTCTCTCAAAGCTAGCTAGTACATTATTGGATTTGGGTTCTAGGTATTCCATTTATTCATCCATGTTTACGAAGAATTTATAATCAGCCCCTGAATTTCTAAATGTAGAGTTATCAATCAAGACTCTTGGGGAGATTATCCATTCATCGCTAGTGTTTAGAAACTCTAGTATTTATTTTTGTGATCATAGTCTTATCACAAATCTAGTAGTAATTCCCATGATGGAATTTTAGATTATACCATGGATGGGATTTCTCAGAATGTATAATGCTAAGATCAAATATAGAATTAAAGAAATATCAGTAGTCTTGAATTGAAAACCTATGATTATCTTCCAATAAGAGTTATCCCAAACACATCTTTGTCTAGAAGAACATCATATAACCATCTTTATAGAGTTTATCAGTTATGATGAATAAGGATATGATTGTATAAGGATAGAAAATTTCCCCATTTTCTCGGAATACATTGACATATTTCCTGACGTGTAACCTGACCTCCCTCAAAATGATAGGTAGCGTTATCTATTGATCTCATACCTAGATATCATCTGATATCAAATACAATACATAGGATGTAAAATTTGGAGTTAGAGGAATTAAAGAAACAACTCCAATATCTTTTGGATAAGGGGTTTATCTAACCGAGTGTGTCTCCTTAGGTATCACCTATTCGCATTGTGAAGAAGAAAGATGAATAAATGAAGATATGCAATGATTATAGAGAACTTAATGATATCACATTGAAAAATAAATACCCTCTTCTAAGAATTGATGACTTATTTGACCAACTTAGTGGAGCTCAATTATTATCTAAGATTGAGATTTGATCTGGTTATCATCAATTAATTTTAAGAAATTAGATATTACAAAAACTAACTTACAATCAATATATTGGAATTATGAGTTTGTTTTTATGCCCTTCAGATAGGCTAATACACCTAATATTATTATGGATATGATGAATAGAATCTTTATGGACTACCTTGATAACTTTGTGGTAGTTTTTATTGAGAATATTATAATATATTCTAAAATTTACGAGGAGCATGATGATCATCTAAGGGTTCTTTTGAAAATTCTATTTAATGAGAGGATTTTTGTGAAATTTCAATAAATGTGAATTTTGGTTCAAAAAATTAGCTTTCTTAGGGAACATTTTAAACAATGAAGGAATTATAGTTAACTGTGAGAAGACCAAGGTTGTAGAGGATTGGCCTAAACCAACAACAAGAAATAAGATTCATAGTTTCCATGGATTAGTAGAATATTATAGGAGGTTTGTTTCCAATCTTTTCATGGAATTCAAATTCATTAACCATGTTTACTCGAAAAGGGGTTAAGTTCATCTGAAAAAAGGAGAGTGAGAAATATTTCCATGTGTTGATGAAGAGATTTGTTGCCACACATATGTTAACTATACCCTCATGTTGGGATGTATTCATTATTTTTAGTGATGCTTCTCTGAAAGTTATTGGGTGAGTCCTCATAAAAAATGACAAAGACATTGCTTATGAATCTCGACAGTTGAAGTATCATTAGAAGAACTATCCTACGCTAGATCTGGAGATGGTTGCAGTAGTTTTGGCTATGAAGATATGCATGCACTATCTTTATGGGGAGTAATTTGATATATACAAAGACCATCAATCTTTGAAGTATATTTTCACATGAAACGAATTATACATGAGTAAATAGATATAGTTGGAATATCTTAATGACTATGATTGTTCAAATAATTATCATCCTAGAAGAGAAAACAATGTCACTGATACATAAAGTATGAAATACCTAGTTGTTATGTCCATGATGAGGATTCAATGATATCCTTTTATCAATGTACTAGTAATGCAGTACATAGTAATTGTAAGGTAAAGGACATGGTTAACCCTGACATAAATGATTTCTCAAACTTCATGACTATAGTATATCAAGAAAGATCAAATATAAGATTCTTTATTATAGAATATTTCTTATGGTTTTATGGATGGGAAGTTTCTTGAGATCAACATTGATCAAGAAGGTGTACAAAAATTTCATGCAAGACTATGTGTTCCACATATTCCGGAGATAAAGGAGTTAATGGATGAAGCTTATAACTCTACTTTATCTATACATATAGGAATCATAAAAATGTATAGGGACTTTTATGATCTTTTTTGGGGGGTATAATATGATAAGGGATATTGCTGACAACAGTTCTAGGTTCCTAGTATGTCAGCAAGTTAAGGTTGACTGACAACTTCCTATACGATTATTGAAACCACTACCCATAGCGGCATGGAAGTGGGACAATATCAAGAAGAACATTATGATTTGTCTACTCAAGAACATTCAATGGAAACAATGTGATATGGGTTATTGAAGACCATATCACTAAGACTACACATTTTATATCTATTCAAGAATGTTTTTCTTTTGATCAACGTTCCAGGATTTATATGAAGTATGTGGTAAAGCCTCACAGAATTACACTTTCTATTTTATCTTATCATGATTGAATTATCACTTCATAATTATAGATAATTCTTAAACATGAACTGAGTACTGAATTGAATTTTACTATATCCTATCACCCCCAAACTGAGGTCTAATATAAATAGACTATTTAAACATTTGAATACATGTTGAGAACATGATAAAAGGAATCTAGAGGTGGATGGGATCAACATCTCCCATTAGATGAGTCCCCTTTCAACAACACCGTCCACTCGAGAAATCAAATGGAACCCAATAAGGGTCTATATTGGAAGAATTGTAGAACTTGCACATGTTGGAATGAAGCTGGTGAGAGAAAGATAATTGGCCATGATCTTGTGCAAGAGATGACAAAAAAATTCCTTGGCATCAAACAAATAATTAAAGCTGCTCCAAGTTGGAAAAAGATCTATTCTGAAAACTGTCGAAGGGAATTGGATTTGTACATTAGTTACAAAGTCATTCTTTAAATTTCACCTTGGAAAGAGTCATGAGGTTTTGCAGGAAAGGGAATCTCAGCTCAAGGTATAGTGGTCTGTATGAAATCCTTGATCATGTGGGAGTGGTGTCCTTTTGGATTTCACTACCTCCAAAACTAGCATAAGTTCATGGTGAATTCCACGTACCCCTCTTGGGAATGTACATACCTAACCCATCACATGTACTATGTCCCAGGTTGGTACAATTGGAACATGACCTCTCTTATGAAGATATGATGATTGAGATCTAGAATCACAGAGGCAAGGTTCTACGCAACAAGACAACTCATCTTATTAAGGTGTTTTGGAGGAACCCGAAATGTGAAGAAGCCACATGAGAACCAGAGGAGTCTACGAGGTAGAAGTTTCCATACATTTTCTCTACAGAGCATATGAGTTAAAATTTTAGTAAAAAAAATTCTTATGGGGGGATGAATGCAACGACATGAACTTTTGAATGATTTTTTCAAGAAATTATGTGTTTTTAAAACACTATAAAAATATGGTTTAATTAATGAAGTGAGTACAATTAAAAAAATTCCATTGCGATTGAAAAATTATATGACCATTCATTAAAATGATCATGGGAATCAATACTCTTAAAGTTTTGATTATTATTTATAAATACAAATGATCACTGTTAAATAATACAAAATGAATAATGATGGCCTCATCTTGTAGACCCGGGCCATATGAAGCCCATATTTCGAAGCTCGGGAAGGAGGTAGAATAACTGGTATTTGTTACAAACCAAGCCCAAGATGAACTCCAACACGTTAAGAATGAACGCAATTCCTTATGAGAGATGTTCAAGAATATAGAAATCAGTACTCGGGCAAGGTAGTTTGCACCACCCCAATATTCTACCACCATAACACACCTTACACATAGGTCATATGAATGTGTTATAAGATGATATGTAACAAGGTCTTAGTTAATTTGTGTATTCCTGTTTTTTAATTTTTTTTATTTATTATGGTAAAATTTGTGAATTTAAAATTTCCAGATAAATATAGGATGAATTTTTAGATGTTCCACATTATTGATGAATTTTGGAAAAAAGTTTTTTAAAATATATTTTTATACTTTAAATAATTAATAATGTGAATTGATTTTAAAAATTGGACTTCTATGATTGTGATCAGTAAGAAATTTAGATTCTAATAAGATCAACTTAATTTTTGCGGAATAGTAATTTTTGAATAGTTATATTACTTCTATAAATAGTAATATGATCAATATAATAGTAAACTCAATTAAGAAATTATAAATATAATTTAGGCATCTTGATTGGTAATGTAATAAAATACATTAAGTAAATAACTGTTTTAGAAATTATTAGTTAAGTATTAGTATTTTTTCGGGTGAATAGTGTTTTTTATATAAAAATTAAATATCTCATAATTAAAAAATCATTTTCATTATATGGAGTTCATTTTTGAATTCAATGTATCAATATTAGGTTGGGGTGAATTTATGATATTTTTATAAAATGTTTTGTTTTTCGTTGATTAGTGAAAATATAGTTTTGAGTTTTACTATCTTCAATGATAACATTAATGATGTAAAAATGATGTAATAATCATGGTATAATTTTGATTAGTATGATATGTTATGAGGTCTCCCATGTGTCCAATACCATGGGAAAACCCATGGTTTTGCAAATACCACTAATGTTGTCCCTGGGAAATTAATAAAATATTCCCATCACATATTCTATAAGTACGGACCCATTCCTTCACTCCTTTACTTCACAATCACTCCTCATCTAAGTTCTATTATTTTTAGATCTTAAGGTTTCCTATATCCCCACATGGTCCCAAGCTTCGAGTTTTTTATGTTACACTTTCAGGTAAGGTAACTTTTCACCCTCCTCTTTTAGTCATGACATCATTTATGTTATGTCTTCTAGATTCCATTTTATTATGTGGGGGTATGTTCTTATAAATCCTTATTACTTTACATTTCATGTAAAAATACTGATATACCCTTTCTACTATCATAAACTATTTTTCTGAATTTAAAACGACGCTGTTAGGATACCCAATTCTCATAAAAGAAACCACATCTTCCCTTTTCATTCAAGTTTCATTTTCATGTGGTATGTCTTTAAAATATCCATACCATGATCTTATTCCAATTTTATTATGTCCCTATACTATATTATGAGTAATTTATGAGTGGGTGACCATTTTCTCCACTCTTTTTAATGTTTTCTAATACCATATTATAGTCATTATGCTGTAAAAATTTTCTCCCAATATATATATCTCTCTCTTTGTCATGAAATTATATTATATTATTTATGTGAATACCCAGACCTATTTCGTTTCATGGGATATTAATAAAGTCATAAAAATGTAAACTTTTTTTTAATTGACATTCAATAAACCTTCATTCCTTTTCCATGGGTTATAAATGACATAATGATCATGTTTTTTAAGCACTTTTAAAATGTCACGATTTTAAAATGAAACCCATTTCTTATTTTATTTATGGGTTATTTATGAAATGTTTTATTATGATCTATGTGAATCACATGAAAATAAATAAAAATTAAGGTTTCTCAATGAATGTACTCTAATTCATTGGGTAAAGAATTTAATCTGAAGAGATGACATGTTTCACGATACCTTGGTGGATAACCTTGGTAATTTTTATGAAACATTTGGGATAGACCTTGGTGATATGATCATGAATGTATAAATTAAATGTTGTAGCAACATATTCATGTTATGTTTCATGTTATTTTTATCAGCATACAGATATTTTATCAATTTCTCATGTCTTGATGTAATCATAATGTTCTTTTTGATATCACAAATAAATTGTTACCCTTGTTTACAATTACTAGGCCTTATGATCACCCTTTCATTTCTTGTATGTATCATAGATATGAGATGAAGTAATTTTTCATAGAATGTATGTAACAGCCTGAACCAAGAATCCCATAGTCGGTGCATTATTATATATCATTGGCATGGTCATAGAAGATCACGTATCGAAATACAGATTAGATTAGTAGCCTTGGAAATACTTAATACATTTATAAGGTTTACATTACATCATAAAATGGAAAACTAACACAACATTGTCTCTATATAAAACACAGATATCCCATATACTATCCCTGTAGGTTAGTCATAATATACTTTTCGCATCCTGGGAAAATTAAATCATAGAAAGGGGTGAGCTCAGATGCTAAGTAAGGATAACAATATAGAGGATACATCCATAAATAAGCATAAACATTTAGGTAAATGTATGAAACTAAAAAAATAATTCCATTTACATACTCAGATTGATAATATACTAGTCGAATTGTCACATGCAATATCAATTACCACATTCATAATGATGGAATGCATATTTCCATATTTCATATCCACATAGTCAAGACCTTGTGACAAGACAAAAAATAAGATTTTTTCAATTCCTTTTCCAGGACACTAGTTTGTCTCATGAGACCTACTGATGCATTCAGGAGCTATATTAGGCTCCACTCATCACTTACTGAGTCCAATTCATTCCTCATATGAAAAGTTATAAACATAACATGATCATTTGTATTAAAACTAGAATATGAAATGTCAATACTTTATCCATAAACCATGGATGTTGTAGAATAACACATCCACAAACAATCATATCACAAAACCATTAATACAATATTGAAGTTTTTTATTATAATAAATCAACTTCAAATAAGATTAATATCCAACAAATGAAGTTGAAATAGATGAAATCCAAACCTTTTTTAGTGAAAAATCTCTTTATATCATGAAATCATTTAAGAAAAAATTTATTTTGAAAATATTCTTATAAGAATTTATGGGATGCTTCTACAAGGTTATAATAGAGTAAAATAGCCTCCACCTCTATATAAGTTAAAAAAAGACATTCTTACCTTAATTTTTTATAAAATGTTATAAAGGACATTTTTTGGGAAAAAATGGAAAGAATACTTTATAACATCTTATAAATGTCAAACCGGTGTATAAATGAATTCAACCCACTGTCTATAAAATAATAATAATGATTTCAAATACATTTTTAAGAAACATGTATGTGGATGGTAGAGAGGTCCTAGCAGATACTTCCGTAAAAACAACCTCAGATAATAATGAGATTGTGAAATTATCCCATATCATGTACTTTTCCTTACTCAAGGGTAAGTTAACCTCCATTATAATGGTTAAATTATTTTTATTAAATTATAAAATAATAATATACATTAATATGATATCATATATGATCTTTTAACATTATTTTGTTGATAATATTTTAGTATTATCGTTGTTTCAGGAATTAACTGATTTGTTTTACTTTATATGATTTATTACAAAATAATGTTTTTAATGGATATGATGTATATTATTCATATTCAGAATGATATTAAGTCTTTAAACATTATTTTTAATCATTTAATGAAAATTAGTCTTGAATGGATGCGATGGGGATTGTATCTCACCGCATTCGTGGAGAAGGTAATCCTTGCGTACGCATGAGCCACAATATCATTATATTTATATTAAAATAATATATACCTAGAAGGTATATCATATATAAATAATAATTATAATGTTATATTTATTATTTAAGTCAATTACAAATCATTATTATACCATCAAAATATTAATGTGTTGAAAAACAATTACACCACGATGTGGAGACGGTATGTTATATGTACGCACGTATGGTGACATTCCATTCAAAGGATGGATAGAATAATTAATATTGTTTTAATATATTTATAATAACATTACAATATATAGAATATACTGGAGTTACTATTATATAATGGAAACAACAAATAAAGAGGAAGTGGAAGATGAATGGAACTCGAAAGAGGTGATGAAATATTTACCTCTTATTCGGGTTATTACTTTTGATTTGATCAAAAGATCTCCTTAAGTTGGATTTATGACTAAAGGTATGCCTCTAGGATTAAGGGAGGACTGTTGAGATGGTATTTTGGTAAGGTTTGGCTAAGAAAAATGGCTTTGATGGTTTGAATTAGAGAGAAGAGGGAGTTCCCTTTTATAAGAGGGGTGAGGGGCACCTTGGGAAAAGCTAGAAATATTATTTTATAATAAAAACATTTTCAGATTCTAATGGATCCAAAATGAATTATTTAAAGGCTAATGTGGGGATGAGACGAGCACCTCTCATCCAATATGTTTCATATATTTTTGTGTCATTATGTTATCATTATCTATTATATTTAACTCTTAGTTAAGTTGTTTGACATTTACAATGTCTTTTTTTATTTCTATATTATATGGTTTATAAACGTATTATAGAATTATAAGAGAACCTTATGTGGTTAATTAATGAAATATATAATATTATATAATACCATTGACTAAAAATTATATTTTTAGGAGTTCAATATCGATTAATAATATAATATTTGTTTTAAAAACTCATTTATGATAATTTTGAAACTATTTGGTATTTTGTTTTTTCTAAATTCATAACATCAATATTACTTTGAAAAAAATTCATAAAATCAGACCTAGAATGTCATATTAACCTATAAAATTATTGTAATTCATAAAACTTCACAAATTACATTTATTTGGATATTTATAATATCAAATATTTTAATATTTTATTAATTAGGTAGTTACTGCAACATCAATGTGTCATAAATAAATTAAATTATTTAATGTCTAAATAGTATAAATAAAAAAACATTATTTAGTAACAATGTTTATATTTATAATTAATATTTATAGTCGATTTTATATTATGTGTATCCCTATATTAATAATGGTATAGTTATTAAACATTGATTATAACACTTTTAACTCTACTATGAATTGAATAATAATAAATGTCTTAATCTAATCCATGTGGACCAAAAGGATAATATTTTATTCCTATTGTTGTTTTTGGTAGAATTAAACTTATCCAAAAGACTTAGGACATTTTTTAGGGTAATAATAATATAATTTTTACCCATAATTACCGTATTTACTATTAACCATGGTAAATAAAAATAAAAAGTTACTATTCACCAAAAATTATTTGATTCTTATCGAACAACATTTTACTTACTCATATCAACTGTGTCTCTCAGATTTTTGAAATCCAAGTCACCGAAGTGCTAAAATTATGTTTTATGTAAATTTTCAAATGCTCTAAGTAGGTGGGTAAAAGGCGATGAAAAGTTCAATAAAATTTTATATATCTTATATTTTTACAAAATGACACCAATAAAATAAATTGATATATATTGGAATTATGTTTCTATTTTATCTAAAATAAATTTAAATAAATGAATTAATTATTTAAATAAAATTTCAGTTTTAATCTATAACTTAGTGTTTTTCACTATTCATAAAAAAATGAATGTTTTCAGAAAAATTCCAAAAATTCACTCTAAGATAATTTTGATATTCCAAATCAAAAAATTAAGTCCATTTTGAATGATAAAATTTATAAAATTTCAAAATGTGGCTATTACTATTCATAATGGCATGTTTGGTTGGTTGTGGTGTGTTAGAACTCAATGTTGCGTACAACACAGACTATTGTGTTATTCAAAGAGAAGCGTATTATGGAAGCATATGGTGTTAAATTCTACCATCCTTCAAATAATTCTGGCCTCGAATTTTCTAGAATATTACTACATAAAAATACTTGGGTGGTTCTTCATCATATGTTTCTCAGGTTCCCATGTTGCCTCTTCCATCTTATGGGTTATCCATAGAATATTTACCAGACGAGTTATCGGGTTTTTCATCACTTGTTATCTTGTATCAAGAACCTTTAAATTCTCTTCGCAATAAAAAAGATTGGTTTCTAGTTATAATTCCACATAGGTGAGTACCTGTGTTAGGTCAGGCATGTATTTTCTCAATAGTGATATATGGAATACATCATGAACATTTGAGAGACTTCGTAACATTTCCAAACTATAAGCTACATCCCCATTTCATTTTATAATTAAAAAAGGTCTGATGTACCTAGGACTCTATTTTACCTTCTTACCAAAACATATAACACCCCACCGTGGAGATACATTCATGAAAACATGATCTCTTACCTGAAATTCCAAATCCTTCCTTCGGTTATCGGCATAGCTCTTCTACCTACTTTGAGATGCTTTGATGATGGTTTGGATTACCTTCACCATTTCCATAATTTCCTCCACATGTTCTAGGCCTACAAGTTTTCTTTCACCTACATCATCCCAACAGGTTGGTCTACGAATTCTCTTTCCGTATAACTCTTCATATGGTGCCATCAGAATATTTTAATGGAAGTTATTGTTATAGTAAAATTCTACTGGAGGTAAATATTGATCCCAAAAACCAAGAAAGTCAAGTGAGAATGATCTCAAAAAGTTTTCTATGGTTTGATTAGTTCATTCTAATTGACTATTAGATTGAGGATGGTAGGCAGTACTCAAACAAATGTCAGTATCCGGGTCTTTCTAATGACTTTTCCAGAACCTTGATGTAAAATGGGGATCATGATCAGAAAAATTTAATTGTGGTAATCCATGAAGTATTACAACTTACTTAATATATATTATTACTTGATGTTCAAGTGTTACATCTTCTCTTATATCTAGAAAATGTGCTGACTGGGTCAGACGATCAACAATGACCCATATTGCGTCGTTCCATCAAGGAATTGGTAGCCCCATGACAATGTCCATCATAATATTATCGCATTTCCACTCAGGTATGGGAAGAGGTTGCATGATTCTTCCAGGGTATTACCTTCTTGCTCTCACTTGTTGAAAAAAAATACATCTTGACACAAAATCAGAAATCCCTCTCTTCATGTTGTCCCACCAAAAATTTTCTTTCAAATCTCTATACATTTTGGTGCTACCTGGGTGTATAGAGAAATTGGAGCTATGGGCTTCATCTAACAATTCACTTTTCTGATCAGTTATATTATGATAACAAAGTGTCTTCCGAAATTTAAAAATCCCATCTTCATATACAAATTCGATAAATCTCCCATCATTCACGGATTTAATCTTTTTTTGAAATTCATCATCATCAGCCTGAGAACTTTTTTTCTACTCTAGTAATAATTTATTGGAATCCATTTTAAAAAAGCTTTGATGTTTCACCTTTCATGGTTATTCCCATTTCTATCTTTACTAGATCCATAAAAATGGTATCCCTTTCAACACTCATCGGGTTCAAAATTCCATGATCCATTCAACTCAAAGCATCTGCCACCTTATTTTCCTACCCTTGGTGGTAGTGTATAGTGCATTTATAATTCATAAGTAGTTCAATCCATCTACCTTGCCTCATGTTGAGTTCTTTATATGAGTAAATATACTTCAAAATCTTCTGATTGGTTTATATCTAATATTTTTACCATAGATATAATGCATCCAAATCATTAAATCAATGATTACAACTCCTAAATCAAGATTATGAGTAGGATATATTTTCTCATGAATATTCAGATGTCGTTCTGCATAGGCAATAACATGATCATTCTGTAAAGGACACAACCAAGTCCTTTCATTGATGCATCACTATAAATAAAAAACCCATAATTCGCTGATGATAGTTTCAGTATAGGAGCATTGAATTATCTTCTATTCTGTTCTTCAATACATTTTTCACACACTTTTGTCCAAAAAAATTTAACCCAATTATGTGTGACCTTGGTTAATAAAACTGCATACCTCTGTTATACTCGCTGGTGCTGTCCATTCTTGGATTTCTCTTGCCTTAGAAGGATCAATGGAGATTCTATCCTTAGAGATGATATGTCCAAGAAAAGAAATATCCTGAAGCCAGAATTCAAACATGATAATATTCCCATATAATTCATGTCTTCTATGAGTCGTTATGATAATGCACAAGTGATTTTCATGATCTTCATGTCTTTTGGAGTATAACAAGATATCATCAATAAATACCACTATAAATTCATCATGATATTACATGAAAATTCTATTTATTAGATCGAGGAAGACAAAGGATGCATTAGTCAATCCAAAAGGGATTACTATAAACTCATAATGAGCATAACTTGTTCGAAATAATGTTTTCGAAATGTCTTCCTTCTTCACAAAAAACTGATGATATCTAGACCGAAGGTCAATCTTTGAAATGTTTCTCAATGATTTTGGTCTAATAAATCATCAATTCGAGGTAGGGGATACTTGTTCATTATTGTCATAGCATTGATCTCCACATATTCAATGAACAACCTCATAGATCCATCTTTCTTATTAACACAAATGACATAGGCTCCCTATAGAGAACCACTAGGGAGAATAATTACCTTATTACATAATTCCTCTAATTGTTTCTTTAATTCCACTAATTCCATAGTGGCCATTCTATAAGGGGTCTTCGAATGGGCCTTGACCTAGAAATTAAATCAATGAAAAACTCATTTTTTTGTTCTGGTGGATGTCCAGATAAATCCTATGGAAACACATGAACAAATTCTTCCACAATAGGTACATACTCAATTTGAAAATTCCATTCCTCACCCAACATTATTTTATTCTCTTCCTCCCTAATAATTTAATTTAGGAGAGCTACTGGGGGTGGATCTATTTACGAATTATGTGGTGATGTTTCTGCTCTAAAGATAAGTTACTTCTTATCATCATCGAAAATTGTAACCTCCTTATTCATTCAATTAATTTTCGCATCATGGTTTGAAATCCAATCCACACTGAGGATTATATAAAATTCAATCATGGGTATGAGATGAGTTCAGTAGATAAATAATGTATATATTCCTTAATGGGAACTGATGCAAAAAAACATTGTTGCAATGATACTTCCCTTAGGAGTTTTTATCGACATATTCCTTGTAAAATCAAATTGGAAATATATAATTTTCTTAGTAAACTAGGAATATATGAAACTATGAAATTAAATAGAATCAAATAAATCATTTTCTAAACTTGAGGAAACCAATAAATTACATTCATGTGCTTCTTTAGAAGCTTCAACCACAGCAGTAGTGATAGAATAAGATTGGCCTTCATCCTTTGGACTTTTCAGAATTAAGTTCCCCTGATGCTTAGGAAATTCATTTTCAAAATTCACCCTTTATCTATAATTTTTTAATTTACGGTCGACATCCTCTTTCTTCCCCTTGAAATCACGAGCTCGGTGCCCTTTTTCACAAAACTTGTAACATACTCCAATTCCCGTCAGGAATGTACTTGGGTATTTATTCCCACATTTACTATAGGATGGATATTCAAATTTTCCATTCATCCACTTATTTCCATCTCTATATTATTCTGCAAAACTCTTCTTCTCTTGAATTTCAATAATGTTGTAAGACATAGAGAGTTCTTTTTCTATTTTGATATCACATGATATAATATCTTCGTACGATGAGAAGGATTGTTATACTAATGCTCAATGGAGAAATGGTTTTATCCCATCAAATATATGATCAGTATTAATTCTTGTGTTAGGTATATAATCTTCATCATGCCTCACTAACCTTGTAATTCTAGCTTCATACTTTGTAACATTCCCATCCATTTTTTCCTCAGACTTAGAAGTTGCCATTCCATACCCACTCAACAGTCACGAGGAAAGTATTTTCTATGAAAGTTTCACTAAAATTTGTCCATTCTATATTGGAAACTTCATCATCTTCCTTTCTGTTTTGAATCAATGACCACCATTGATTAGCATCTCTAGTGAGGCGGTAAACTACCATGATAACATTTTCCATTTCGCTACTCCCAAAGGTGTGGAATATTTTCTCTAAAGAATTTATCCATTTCTCAGCTAGTAGAGGATATTTACTCCCATTGAATGTTGGTGGATATTTCCTCATAAAGAGATCTAACAAAGATCATCCATGATGTGGATTAGTTTGCTTCATACGGGTAAGGTTAATATTCATAACCTGAGTGAGTTGTCCTAGAATAGTGATAAGCTGATCAGCACTAGTTGACTCACCAGCATTCCCATAATTATCTTGAGTAGGAGGGAAATGCCTACATGGAATGTGTGCATTGATACAGTTTCCATTCCTACCACTAGGTGCCATTTCTAAATAATTGTATACAGTAGATTAGTTTATGAATCACAATACATAATTCTAAACTTGTAAAAAATTTAACATAAATTGAACAGATTATAGATATAATCCATAATTATAAAAATGTTTTCTTTGAGAAATTTTATACTAATAAACCCTTTTATATTGGTTTGAATTAAAATTAGAACTATCCAAAGTATATCCCCTGGGAGAGTCATAACCAAGATTGTAGAAAGGCCTGTTGTTGTGAACCAGTTCCCGTTCGAGTCTAGCTCATAGAGGTATTTTCGGGTTTTCCCCTAAGTACCTCTGTGCCAGAGCCACCTCTACCTACTCGTATCCAAACAGAGATATATTTCATGGAAAACTCCCAAAATCACAACAATAATAAATTTCTAGGATGTTTTTCTATACTAATTCTCAATGTCTGTCTTAGGGATATGTGCTCTAATACATGTTTACCTGAATATAATTTCCATGGTTTGTACTAAACTTTTTGTGATACCAACTATAACGCCTCGACACCATAAGCCCAAAGTCAGTTCATTATTACGTATAATTGGCCTGATCACAAATGATTAAGCCTCGAAAGATCGATTAGTTTAATAGATTTGTAAATACTAGATACATTCATAAGGATTTCATTATATCATAAAATAGTAAACTATAAAAACATTGTTTCCATAGAAAACACTGAGATCCCATACGCTATCCCTATAGTCAGTCATATTATACTTCTTCAGATCCTGGTCAAAATAAAACATAGAAAGGGGTGAGCTCAGATGCTCAGTATGGATAAAAATATAGCATAAACATTCATATATTGGCATAAACATTTAAGGAAATTTATAAAACTGAAACAATAGACTTTTCAACATAAACTTCATCATAATATGGAAAATATAAATCAAAATAATGTCATTTACTTAGTCACATGGATATTCTACTATTAAAATAATCACATGCAATATTAGTAGGCAGTTCCATAATGATGTAATTCATTATGCCAGACTTCATAACCACATAGTCAAGACCATGTTCCAAGACTATAAATAATATTTTGTCAAATCCTTATGCCAAGACACCCGTTTGTCCCATGAGTCCTACCTATGACTCGAGGAACTGTTGCGGACTCCACCCGTCACTTACTAAGTCCAATGTATTCCTAATATGAAAAGGTTTAAACATAACATAAATATTTGTATTAAAACTAGCATATGAAATGTGAGTACATTTGACATAGACCATAAATGGTGTAAAAATAACACATCCATAGTCAAACATATCACAATCCTTCAATACAATATGGATGTTTGGTATCTTAATAAATCAACTTCAAATAATCTTACAATCCATCATAGAATGTTGACATAGATGAAATCAAAAAAATATTAGATAAATATATATTTATATTTTGAAATAATTTAAGAAAAAATTTATTTTGAAAATATTATTATAAGATTGTAAGGGAATCTTCGACGATGTTATAATGTTGGAGAATAACTGCACCCGTGGTATAAGTTAAAAAAATACATTCTTACCATAATTTTCTAGAAATGGTTATTAAGGACCTTGTTTGAAATATGTCGAAAAAATTCCTTTATAAACATATTATAAAAGTCAAACAAGGGTATAAATGACTTTAACCAACTGTCTATAATATAGTAAGTATGTTTTGATATAATTTTTTTATGAAACATGGATGTAGATGATAAAGAGGTCCTAGTAGATACTTATGTAAAAACACCCTCAGATAATAAAGAGATTGTGAAATTATCCCTTCCCTTGAAAATTTCATTAGTTGAAGGTAGGTTAACCTTCCGTATAATGGTGAAATAATTGTTATTAAATTATAAAATAATCATATACAACAATATGATATCATATATGATTTTTTTATCATTCCTTTGTCAATAATATCTTAGTATTATCATTGTTTTGGGTGTTAATTGATTCTTATTTCATTATATGTATTTTCATGTAAGTAAATATGTTCTGGATAGGATGTGCCTTATTCATATTTAGAATTATATTAAGTCTTTAAACATTATATTTATTCATCTAATGAATATTTTTCTTGAATGGATACGATGGGGAATGAATCTCATCGCGTTCGTGGAGATGGTAATCCGTATGTACGCACGAGCGACAGTATAATTATTTTGATATTAAAATATTATATAATTAGATGTTATATCATATATACATAATCATTATCATTTTATATTTCTTATTTAAATAAATTAAAAATCATTATTATACCCATCCAAACAGAAATGTACTGAATAACAATTTCACCACGACATGGAGACGGTAAGTCATGCGTACACATGTATGGTGACATGTCATTCAAAGGATGGATAGAATAATGAATATTTTTTTACCAAATTTATAATAACATCACAGTATATAGAAGATACTGTAGTTATTATTTTAGAATGGAAACAAGAAAGAAAGTGTATGTGGAAGAAGAAACGAACATGAAAGAGGTGATGAATAGGGATCTATAGATTGGATTTCTGACTAATTTAAGGATTCTAGGATGAAGGGATGACCGTTTATAGGGTATTTGGGAAGGTTTTGGCCGAGCCAACTGGCTTCGAAGAGTTGAATTAGAGAGAAGGGAGAGTGCACATTTATAAGATGGGTGAGGGTCACCTTAGGAAAAGCTAGAAATATTTTTTATAATAAAATCATTTTCGTTTAATAATTGCTTCAAAATCAATTATTTTAAATATAAGGTGGGGATGGTTCGTAAAACACTCAACCAATTGGTTTTATATCGGTTTGGGTCTCAATATTGACTTTATCTTTTATATTTAACTCTTAGTTAAATATTTTTACATTTATCATGTCTCTTTGAAGTTTTATATTATATTATTAATAAACTCAATATAAACTTCCATGAAAACCCCAAGTGGTTATTTAATGAAATATATAATATTATTTGAGGACTTTGACTGACCCTTATATTTTTAGGAATATAATTTCAATTAATTATGTAATATTTTTTAAAAAACTCTTTTATGTCAATTTTGAAACTATTTGGTATTTTGTTTTTTCTAAATTCACAAAAACATTATTACTTCTATCAAAATTTATATAACCAACCATAAGAAGTCATATTACCATAAAAAATTAGTTAAATTCATAAAAAGTCTCAAATTACCGTTATTTGGATATTTATAATATCAATTATTTTAATATATCTTTAATTATGTAATTACTGCATCATCATTATGTAGTAAATAAATTAAATTATTAAATGTCACAAAAATATAAATAAAATACCATTATGTAATAAATATTTTTATCTTTCTAATGAATATTTATAGTTAAATTTATCTCATGTGAATCCCTATATTAAAAATGGTTTAGTTATTAATCATTGAATTAAACATTTTAACCTTTTTTTGAATTTAATAATAATAAATGTCCTAATATAATCCAAGTGGACCTAAAGGATAATATTTTATTCCTATGATTGTTTTTGGTAAAATTACACTTATCCAATAGAATTAGGACATGTGTTAGGATAATAATAATATCATTTTTACCCTTAATTACCCTATTTACTTTTAACCATGGTAAATAAAATTACCAAAGTTATTATTCACCGAAAATTATTTTCATCATATCGAAGCACATTTTACTTGCTGATATCAATCGTGTCTATCGGATTTTTGAAATTAAACTCATAGAAGTGTTTAAATTAAGTTTTATTTAAATTTTCAAATGCTCCCAAGAGGTGGGTAAAGGACGGGGAAATGTTCAATAAAACCTTATATATCTAATATTATTACAAAATAACTCCAATGAATTACATTGAACATATATAGGTATTATGTATCTATTATTTCCTAAAATATATTTAAATAAAATAATTAATTATTTAAATAAAAATTCAGTTTTAAACTATAAGTTAGTGTTTTTCACGATTCATCATAAATTGAATGATTTGAGAAAAATACCAACAATTCACCCTAAGATAATTTCGATATTCTGAATCCAAAAATGAAGTCCATTTTGAGGGATAAAATTTATTAAATATAAAAAACTGTGTATTATGATTCATAACGGCTAGATTGATTGGTTTTGATGTGTTATAACTCGATATTGCGTACAACACATGCTATTATATTATTCAAAGAGAAGCATACCGTGAAAGCATGCAGTGTTACAATGAACCTATGAGGTTGAATTACTAGTTGAGTATAATAATTTTTTATTTTTTCATGTTTTATGTTCCTGATTTCTAAGAAACTATACATTTAAGATCCTATGCAAGGAAAATATAATGAAATGTTATGTAATAAAAAATGGGAGATGCTATATTGATCATTATTTATGTATTGGTATTTTGTAATTGAGGATGATATATTGGTTTCAGTGTACTGTTTTTTTGCAGATGTATTGTTGGTTTTATTGAGATTTAATTATGTTACATTGGTATTTGGATTGTAGTGGGCAGTTAGTTTCATTATTTTCAATTTTATTTATTGATTACAGGTAGTTCTGATTGTTGGTGAATTATGTTTTGATGATCCAATCTGGTATATTGCATTGCATGTAATTCTATTTTGTAGGTAGTGAATTATGTTTTGATTTTAGGCTATTTTGAGGTTTCTTTCTAGTTAAAAGATGCATTCCATCATTGGTAGTTATTTATAACTATATGTATGAAGAAATTTTAATTTTATAATATTAGGTAAAAATGTTTACCCAAACAAATTTTTTATATAGAATTAATTTTTTACATTGTTTATTGATAATATAAAGTATCTCTTGAATCACTTCCTATTTTTGGTATGGTATTTTTTTCAATTTCATTGTAGTTTCAGTTGTTTTATTAGTTTTTTTAGGTGTTTTATTCATCAGTATTCGGTAATATTTTTGCATATATTTGTAGGGTCTTTTTATATGTTCGTCATTCCAGTGTGGTATTTTGTATATTTTTGGGTACAAAAACTATCCCCATTATTGATGTTTTCACCCTTAATAATCTAGTAGACATTCCAATCCTAAAAAAAATTTAGGGGAATGATAATCTTCAATGTTTTCTCCACCGTCAAGAATATTCTTAAGAAAAGGAAATACACTGAACCATGGATGATTTCAATATTTTTACATACCATACATAAAATTGATCTCCAAACCACACAGTTATATACCATTCACTTTGAATATCCACCTAAATATATGGTATCCCATATCTATACTCATATTATAAGTTTATAACATAGAAGAAAAATCTAAAAACACATTTAGTTGACATGTTATCACCAAAAAATTATCTACAAATATCAAGATTATCACCAAAAGAAACCTAAAACAAATTCATCATCCATGACATATCACAGCTGTAAGATCTTATACACAACATCCATCGAGTCATCCTAACTCATTAAAAAAATAAAAAACCCAAAATGATCACTAACCTCTTATTCAATAGACTTTATTTTCCAGGGATCTTAACACCTCTAAACTACTAAAACTAAATAATTATACATGAAGCCACTGAGGAATTTATCTAATACAAAATGAATATGCATAATAGGTTCCAATTCAAAAATGTATATACATTTCATTTGAACACATGAATGTGATTATTCAAAATACACACTTCAATAACATTACATAAGATCTCATTTCCCATATTAATACCCATCAACCAACTATCAACTATCTATGATGACCAATTTTTATTACACCAAAACTTTATGCATCTCACCCGAGACACCAGCCAAAATATTGGCTCATACCGCTCAATAACTGATGTCTGTCATTAAATCATGGAAAATCATCCACCATACAAAAATAAAAGTAGTTACCCAAATCCATACCAAGAATACAATGATTGATATCCAACCATACCCTTTCAACATATTCTAGGCCATACTAAAACCTCCAATCATTTTATCATTTGATAAATTGATATTTTCCTCATGTATATCTCTCAATATACTACCCTCAATACCTAGAAAAAATATATAATCATATGATACCAAGAAGTGCATCAAAATTACAACACATAAGTTTGACCAAACACTAATCCAAAACCCTTTAAAAACGATAACCAATTGTAATATAGAATAAAAAATCCTTACTAGATCACTGAAACAACCATCACTACACCATCAATGTCTTATGGAGCCAACTACTGATAATTCACAACTTATCTTGCACTACCTAGTATTTATCTACATACCAATAATAAATCAATTGGTTCCCTACAATAGTCCATTAAAATGAAGAACTACCTATTATACTATTATCCAAAAAACAAAACCCAATTCATTTTATGAATCCATACTAGAACCTCTTTCCAATCTATGGAAATAAGAAGACCAAACATATTCCCCAGAATCGACACCACTATGACATTACTAAAATAATCAGCTAAATCATAAGAAGCAATCCATATATAAAAAAAATCAAATATAAAAATGTTAATATATAACCCAATATACCATATATTTGGTTCAATAAACTATCCCTATTAATGGAAGAACTAAATGTTCTATCCCCTTTATTTAGGGACCCACAAAAACCAAACAAAAAGAATCTGACCATTATCCAAGAACATTCCAAAATATAACTTTGAAAAAAAAACCTTCATCATCACCCATAAATATACACCATTAAACCTCTATAATCCATAGCGTACTCACAAAAAAAATAAGTCAGTCAGTCCGCACTACCTAGGCTGAACCTCCCCTATTAGTACCCAATCAAGGAGAAAACTTGCACTATCCCTGAATAAGATACCCAGTATCAGAACAACATTACATTTTAAGTATTACCACTATTCCCCCAACAATATTTCAAGGATTGATGAAAATTATTCCTGAACACTATATAAATATTAAAATAACTTTTGGAAACCAAAAACCCCAAAATTTATCAAATAATAAATCTTCTCATACCACATTAAATATATCATCAATACATAAACGAATTTTAAAAACCAAGACTCAATAATAAATGAAACTAAATTCAATCTATTTTATTAAAATTATTCTAAAAACAACATAATAGTAAGAAAACTTCATGTTTCATCAAACAATAGTAAAAACTATAAGCTTACGGAATGGGGTTTTGATACAACCATAAAATTCAACATCATAAAATTACACTTGAGCACACATACTTTATTCATCAATTAATAAAATACTTTTTCAAAATATTTTTAACCAAAAAAGAAAAAAATCCCTGAATATCATCCTAAATTATAAAATTTTCAAAATTCCATCATCAAAACATAGACTCCAAACTCATTTATCATTAATACCCTAACACACATAAAATATTTTAAAAATATTCTTATTTTCAAAAAAAAAGAAACCATGAAAAAATTTCATCAAAAAATAAACTAAATGAAAATTAGTGAAACCAAAACCAAGACAACACATAAGAAAACTAATCCACTATCAACACTAGTCTAAATAGGATGAAACCCTGAAAAACATTTTTACATTAAAATATTACCTAGAATAATTACTTTAATTTGAAACCACTATAACCAAACATCTATTATAAAATTGAAATTTATATTAATGAATAATAAAGTTAAGTCACTACACATTTTGTATGTACCCATTAAAAACTTATAAGAGGATAACCAAGTTTAAAACACCATTGAAACCCCAAACTTATTTATTTACCAATGTAGGTTTAAAATAAAAGGCCTGAAAAAAATTTCCACTGATACTTTAATTTATTATCACAACGAAAAAAATTTTTTTCTCTTAAGATACATGTTTTACAAGAAATAATTTAGTATATTTAAATCCAAATAATCCTTTATACCTAATAAAATAGGAACGTTACCATTTTCATAATAAAATTAATTAAATCAGCAAATTTCATTCAATTGATGTTAGTATTCTAATTCTAGGGGAGGCTATAATTACAAATGGGAGGCTGGTGTATGCTACATTATGGAATTGGAGTACTCTATAACAATGGGATTTAATCCAATTTGAATATACCTGAAAATATTATTAATAAAAATAGTTCTTATGAATCCATTGGAAAAAATATATACCAACAGTTTATAAAATAGTGGTATAATTTTCAAAAGAGTACTCATACCAATAATTATTAGAAAACTTTTGGTAAAACTCTATAACAAGAGTTTATAAACCATTGGTATATTTTTAAGGCTCGATATATACCAATAGTATAAATGTTTTGGTAAATATATGTCCCAATAGTTGTCAACAAACAATTTGGATAGTGTAATTTATAGTATACTATTCCAACTGTTAAGGAATAACTATTAGTACAGGGATATACCCATGACTCAATACCAAAATGATTTCTAAACTGTTTGAATAGGGTATACCAATAGTTCTCCAGCATATACCATCGGTTTAAAACAATTGTTATAGCCTAAGATTCCAATAATGAATGAATAACGATTAAATTATCAAATCATTTTTTCCATTTCAAAATTCCAGAAATTATTTTAAATATTTATATATATGAATATAAAAGGATTATAAATAGAATTTTCATGCCTATTTTGAATTTCATTCAAAGGTTTTACAAAATTAATATTTTAATTTTTTTATATGAAACAATTTGATAAATAATAAAAAGAATGTCATATTCTTAACATGTACATCTAAAATTCTTTTTACACCACTGTTACCATTATTTTATTTTAATCCTAACTTGAAATATTTAATGTTTCATTAAATGAAAAAAAAATTATCAATTTTTTTTATTGAAAATGAGGTTTCAATGAAAACGGTGTTTTGGTATTGAAAATGGGTTACTGAAAAAAGGTTACTTTTATCTGAATTTATTTTTATATGGGATTAATAGAGTATTAAATGGGATTTATAATGAAATTGTTTTATTAATGATATGTTACATGAGAGTTATATGCAATAGGTGTCCCCAATAAAACATATACTAAGGGTTGAGCCCCATTTTGGCTCACTAGTGATACTAATATAGCTTATATGAAGGGTTGAGCACCATTTTGGCTCACAGGGGGCCCATTATGGATTATATTAAGTTATTCTCCCCATTATAGCTCACGAATGATCTATATATATCTTATATGAAGGTATATCCCCATTATTGTTCCCCAATCTATTGGGTTATAACAGTATTCATGTAATCTTTATGGTTATTCCAATTTAAATAGTTTTGAAAGGGTTTTATGTGTATGATGCACTAAATCACCTAAAATAGTTGTAATTTCTTTATAAAATAACATTAAATGTTTTAGGAGTTTTTTACTAGATTGGGGATTTTATTAGTTTTTAATGTCCCATACTGAGTATTTTATGCTCGTCCCATGTTTTCATTTTTTTTAATATGTTTAATGTATAGGTAACGACAAGGATAAATATAAGATGATTATTGTGATGTTATAGAAATAAATAATTTTTTATTTTAAATTGATTTTATTTTGGAAAAAAAATAATAATGAGTATAAGTGTCCACTTGTAATATATGGGTTTAATTTGTAAGATTTTATCCGAATTATGTAAAATTCTAAACTAGAATGATCCTTGAGATTGAATTCTAGTTCAAAAGAACAAGAATATTTAATTTTTAATAATTAGTGCTTAAAGATGGTATTAGAGGATTGTTTAAACAAATTTAGAGATTATGATGTTTTCTTAAGAGTTAGGGATATCATCCTGGGTTTATAATATTTGGATGATGATAACATCATTATCTAAGAAAAACTTTTGAGTCAATAAATAATGATTTGTAAGGTGATTAATAGTAATTTTGGAGATATTTATTTGTGAGGTAATTATTGGATATTACTTTATGGGATGAAAAATGAAAGATATTAGCAAACCATTGTGGAAAAAACATGTTATGATTATTTTTTGAGTAATTTATCATATTTTGGGAATATTATAATAATTATGTTGTTTTGAAAAAGCTGAAAACCCATAGGATGTGTGACGACCTATCACATCTGGAAAGGCCACAAGAATCGAATCCACAACTGAAGGGAGATAAGGGTGAATCACCAACCACTGGCCTATGTGATGTCCTAATTAGTATGATTTTTTTAATTTTAGTTTAATAATTTTATAGATGATGAATAAGTGAATTGTAGTGACAATTTTTTTGATATTGGTGAAATGATTTGCGGATTATGTGGTGAATGTTAGTTTGGAAAATGTTTTCTATTAAGGGAATCCTATATGATCATGGTACATAGAATACTATGGTTTTTTATTTCATGAATAATGATTGATTTTTTATAATAATCTATAATTTTATTTTGGACTATTGGTGAATTAGGTTATTTATTGAAATGGATAACACATCATGAGGATTACTAGGGAAATTACTTTTTGGTATGAGAAATTACGATTAATTACTGTTATTTGATATATTTATTAAAATTTATCATGTAAGACTATGTCATAAAATCCTTATGAATTTTGGGTTACAATAATAGTTTGGATTAGTTTTCAGATTATTATGGGATGTTAATAGTTGAATGGTTAATGTTGATGTTTGGTTATTACTATTGAATTATGTAGATTTAATTAGTTTTTGATCATATAAAGGTTTATTGTTTTTAAAAGAATGATCATATATTGTACTAACTATTTTGGTTTTACATAATTTCATCATCTAGGAGAAATAAATAGTTAATATTTTTTGGATTATGTGAATATCATGAAGATGATTTTAGTGCTTCTAGTATTTTATATTCTACAGTTTAGAATATGTTGTTCATGGATTCTAAATACATAGACCTTGCTCTGATAGTATAATAAAATTAAAAAATAGTCATTCTATAATATTCCACATCGCTACTCATAACTAGTTTGAAACATAATACTGGGAAACACAAAATAAACCATGGGAAATTCATGAATTTCCACTCCCCAAAGGCCACTCCTCGTCCTCCATATCAATTCCCTCTTCTTCATCTTTATCTTAATCATGGACCTACGATTTCAAATTTTTGGAATCATCATCCTCATCCTTTATTTCCCCCCTATCCCTTGATGTGTGTATCAAAAGTCTTAATATATGTTCCTTTCCTCTTCTCAGCTATCACCATAATCGGATGTTTTTCGGCTTTAGCCATGGACATCCTTTTCTATCCTCCATATTTTACCACAATTGATATAGATATTTTGGGGATATTTTTCTTGGAATAATTTATGAAATCATCCATAAAATTGAAGAACACACTAATGAAGCTCTATCTTATTAGGGTCCTTATATTACTTTCCCTTAGAAGGAACCACCTTCAGTGTGGAATCTTTCTTCAATCCAGCTTGTTATCGGTCGATTTGTTGCTTCATTTCCATCCTTTCATGGTGGATCTGGGAATCATTGTTCAGGATAGTGGAGCAGGTACCTCGTCATATGGAGTAAATTTTTAGTTTTTTATGGAAATTGATTAATGTATGAAAACGTTATTGTCACATAAGTATATTTCCTAATATAATTAATATAACAGGTAAAATAATTCCTCAACACTATAAAAAGGATCATAAAAAAAGGTTATATATTAAATTTTTACTACTAAAGCATCAGTGAATTTTGAACCCATAATAGATTTATGGTTTTGTGATTGTTTATTTTCCCATGACCATGTTCAATATAAATCTCCATTAGAACATGATAATTAATTTTTTATTACATATCCATGTTTTCCTACATGGACACCTCCTATGAGTTATCTTAGATGACCATTGTACTTACATTTCATTATTTTTAAGTTAATGTTTCATTTATCTTTTTTTTGCGATGTGGGATTTGAATAAAGTTATTTTCAAAAGTCAAACCTCTATTTTACAATATTGAGGTCAAATTGTGAGGACACAATTTATTAATGATTTGTGTGTGGGGGGGTGTGAAATATTGTGATTTTAAATGGAAACACTATCTTGGAAATCATACATGATAGACCACATATAACTTAAGAGAACAACTAAATAATGTTTAAATGTTAATATTAAAACATAGCTCTTATAATAGAGGTAATGAATAATATTAATTGAAATATGAAAATATGGTCTACACATGTATATATAATTAATTGTTTGGTAAAAAACTACTTATAAATGAATTTAAAAATTGTTTTAAAATAAAATGAAATGTTTTTCAGAAAATATATTTAAATATAAAATAGTGTGTTTTAGAAAAATAAGTTAATAAATCACTCTTGTTGGATAATATTAGTGAAATATATATTTGTTTTATTTAATTAAATTTTTTACATTATTCTTATTTTTTTCATTAAATTATATACAAAAATAAAATTTTATGAATAAAAATCATTTTTTTTCCAAAAAAGTATGTTTTTTCACCATTGGATAGTGAACCGATTATAAAAATAATTTTTAAAACTTTATAAGTTCAATATGAAAAATATAAACTTCGTCATTATAATGATAGTATCAAAATTTCACTTTTTTTATTTTTTTATTTTTCTCATAACATTCATATTTTGATGAATACTGAATAATGAAAATATAATTTGATATAATAGATATCTTGCATGAATTTTTTTAGGATCACATTGACATATAAAATATGATTTAAAGGATTTTTTTAAACATATATATCATGTTTTTATGATATTTTTAGAAATTTAAGAAATGAATACTGTCAGCATTGACCCTGATGGTATTTTAAAATATAAAATATTTTATTAAATAAAATAAAATTAGTAAAAATCAAAATTTCGGCCAACTGTTTTGAATAAGTCATAAAATTTCATAAATTACATATTTAGTGATGTTTTCACATTTTATAGTATATATATTAACCCTCAATGTGAAAATTTCATGATATCACTATAATAATTAATAAAGCGTAAAACAAAAAATGAGGACAAGAAAATATTCATAACTCATATAATTTTCATTGGATGAAGGTAAATTGAATAGAAATAGTCCAATATTCAAATTAAATCAGTGTGATACCATTTGTATTAAAAAAATATTCACATTAGTTTAATATTTTGAATCATCCCAAGAGTGAACCTCCCCTATATTATAACATAGAAACCATTTTTATTGATTATTCACACATCAAAACCTATTTATTGCATCCAATATTTCACCATATCAGTTCATTGTATCCAAAATTCTAGTGGACATAGTTTAGGTATAACACCCTCTTTAGATGTGTTATGGTGTTAATCAAAGGAGACCTTCTAAATAAGATTTATTTTTTTAATTAGTTGTTTCTATATTATTTAATCTTCAACTTTCATCAAATCAGATTCACCGTTGATGAAATAATTACTGTATTATACACATTATATTGATATGTTATAATGTTAATATCATCACCTAAATCCATCTCCACGTCTATCAAATGGGAATGAATTAATTGTTTATGCGTACATGTGAATTATCACCTCCATGAACTGATTTAATTCATTTTCCTTCACTGTCTCACATAATTTTTAGTAATTATGTAATTAATATTTATATATTATATTAATTACGTTTTTATTATTTTAAGAAAATAATATAAAAATTAAATCCTTACATTCCATGTATATAAATATGATAACATTGTTCGTACGTACGTGTGAACTATGACCTCCGCGAAGTGATGTGATTGATTTTTAATCACCACATATCTTGAAAAATATATATGAGTATATTTAAATGAATAATATGATATTAATGATATTATTATTATTATTATTTAATGGAAAAATAATATTTACATTCATTCTAAAATGATCATTGAAAAATGAAAACATTACTCAAGCATGTGTATAACTTAAAATCTCCATGATTACATTATAGTGAATTTTTCATATATATTTATTTAATAGATGAATTTAAAAGAATAATTTGTGTTTGATAGTTATTATTATTTCATGAATATAATTATAGATATTATGGACTAATGGCCATTTTTTTTATTGGCATTATAACAAATTCATTTTTACCATGTACCTAAAAACATCAAAAAGTTCGACATGAACATAAATAGTTAATTAATTTTTATATCATGGTAGTAAGTGATATAAAATGAGTCATAAAACTGAATATGCTCTTAAATTTTGTGAATAATTAACCTATGTTTATTATTCAGGACGATAAATATTGTATTTGATGAGTCAGACACAAGTTAAAGAATTTCATCCCAATCTCCTTTCATTAAACCTTTTCTTAATGTGATGTACCTTTATTATTTTATAAGGTTTTTTATACATCTACTCTTAAATTTAATAAAATTATTTTTTCTATAATCATTTTATTTAATGTATCATTAAATTTATTATTTCATGGAGATTAGGATTTAAATCTTCAGTATGGTATGAGACACTTTGAATGTTTAAAGATTCAATTATCAAATCATTTTCACCGTTTTAATATTATTGATATTATTTTAAATATTTAAGTATATAGATATAAAAAGATAAAAAATTATTTTTTATTTATATTTTTAGTTTCATTGAATAGTTTTAAAAAAGTATATTTTTATGTGTTTTTATACAGAATATTTTGGCAAAGGACAAAAATAATTTTTGATTCTTAACATATATGGTGACAATGAATTTTCCTCTGATATGGGGATTATTTAATTTTCATCATCTATTAAAATATTTCATGTTTCATGAAATTAAAAACCATATTAAGCATTTTTTTTGTATTGAAAATGGGTTTTTATTTGAAAGGGAGTTTTGGTATTGAAAATGAATTCTTAAAAAGGTATTTTTATCCAAGAGTATTTTCATATAGGATTAACAAAATTAAAAGGGTTTTATGATGAACATGTTTTATTAATGATATGGTACTTGAGAATTTTATGAAATGCTTGGTCCAAAAACAACTTATACGAAGGGTTGAACCCCATTATAGATCATGGATGATCCCAATGCATGATATAAAAAGTGTTGAACCCCATTATAGCTCACAAGTGATCCCATTATAGCTTTTACAAATTGATTATACCCATTATAACACATGGGTGAGTTAGATATATCTTATAGGAATGATGTTCCCTATTATAGATCTCTAATTCATTGGGTAATAATAATATTAGAAGTCGTCTATATGATTATTCCAACTAAAATGGGTTTGAATGTTTTTGTGTGTGTATATGATGATCTAAGAAACCTAAAATATTTTTATGTTCTTTATATTAGTTATAATCATTTTCTTTGAGAAAATAATATTTTATTAGTAAAATGAATTTTTTTCCTGCACTCAAATGATATGAAATTGGTTTTCATTTTTTACTAGGCTAATGGTTTTCTTGGTTTTTAGAACTCCTTACTGAGAATTTTGTTCTCATCCATTTTTTTTAATTTTTTTTCAAATGGTTAAAGTAAGATTAGGGATAAGGATTAAGAAAATATTATAATTGTGATGTTATAGAAAATACCCATGTTTAATTTTAGAATGTTTTCTTTTGTTAAAAAAATAAATACTTGGTATATGTCCCTACTAGAAATGCATTGGTTTACATTATAAATGATTTTCATAATTATGTTGAACACTAAACTGAATTGATTCTTGATTGTGAATTCCAGTTAAAAACACTTCAATTGTTAACGTTTAAGGCTACATCCTTACAAGAAGCATCACTAATATAATTTAATCTAGTATATAATCTCATTTTATAATCCCAAGAGGTCCTATTTTATGATCCCCCAAACGTTCTTCCTGATGTATCAGAAACCCATACCCATCCAATCATCCTAGTGAACCACATGTGATGATAATGTGAATCCTTAGGTGGTGAGCTTGAAAAAATAATCTATTTGATGAAAATATTATATTTATTCCATTCCATTATGTGATGTTATTATGTTAATCACCTAGTGTGATGAGTTTTGGATGCCAGATGTGATGAGAATGATATTCCATATATGAAAATTATTAGGTACTTATTTTATGAGAATATGATATCTTCATTTTCTCTTTAGGTGATGAGTGTTAAATTCTTACCATATGTGATGAGCATAAGATGCATCCGGTGATGATATAGGGATTTCTTAGATGAAAATCCTAATTTTATTATAGATATAATATTGATAGTTTTATTTTTATATCAATAAATATATCTCACAAATATTCACTTTTAAGTGAAATTTCAACATTTACAGAATTTTGATGAATTTTTGGCTAAATTTAAAAAATTCACTAATTCTGGAAAATTAACAATTACCTACAAATTCTGTATTTTCGACATAATAATTTAAAATATAATCCAACTATTGAAATTGTTTTTTAGGATCCCTTTGATTATTGGATCATGATCATAAAACTTGGTTATGTGATATATTAACCATCATGAGGACTAAAAAAAGTGATCAATTTGGAAACTTATTTTTCAAACAGATTTGACATAGCTTCAATAAGGGAGGCATGAAATATCATAATGGTTTCCAAATAAGGTTATTAGAGTTTTATAAAAAAGTGGATTTCGTTTTTAATTTCCAAATTAGGAAATAATTTTAAATTATCTGATTAAGATTAATAATGAATGTAAAAATTAGAAGAAGTTGAAGACACAATTTATACAAAATTTGTTTTTAATATTCGGAAAAAAAATTTCTAAACATGTCAAAATATCATGAAATTTTGAAGTGATAATGAAATATAAGTTTTTTACCTGATCATATTTATTTAGAGAAAAATTTCTGGGGTATTATAGTAGCATTGTAGAAGTGACATAACTGTATAAATAGTGACACTATATAAGTGGAGTAAATTTAGAAGGAACAACTACAATGGTGGTACTATAGTATCGTGAGAACTGAAATAGTAATATTCACCAAAGGTCCCATTGGGTAAAAAAATATGCTTTCAAGCCTTGTATTTATTCCAATTATCCTTGGGCCTTCAGGCTATGTAATAGGTCTCCCTCTACCCAATCAAAATAGGTCATTTCATTAATAATAAAATGAATTTTCCACCCCAACCATTAAGAAAAAAAATTATCACTATTTAAAAATGTTTTTGAGGAACCTTATCAATATTTGGCGTCCAAATTGAAATAAATAAAGAAACCTTCAGAGGGAAAAATTAGAAAGAATAATTACATAACCTTTTTTCAATGAAATTTAATTATCCACATTCATTTCCGTGGATGGTCAGATAGTGGGAGAGGGTTGTGTTGGAGGAGATATTCCAGATAAGACGAGTTAAAATTAATTAATTAATACATAATGGGATAAACAAAAATTCGTAATGGGATGTGAATATCTTATCCCATTCCCCATTCGTGTTTATGTTATTTCTTGAAAACTCTATCATATTGAATTATTTTCCAAATTATTCGCCTAATTAAATTCAACCTTTTTTATTCTTGTTTTTTATTTTCTCGTAATTTTGATCGATTAGATATCTACTTATTAATAAAAAGTAATTTTTTTAATGTATTGTAGTGATGAATCTGTATTGATCACAATAAAGTTAAAATGGTTTTTGTTTCATTGAGGTATTTGGGCAATAAAACTGCATTTATATGTCGATAAACACTCATATTTTAGGTCTTGATATTGTTTATGAAAAAATTAGGTATATAATTTGAGTTATTGAATTTTAAATTGTATAATATAATAAAAAATTATTTCAATGAAAATTATAAATGAAGTTGTTGATTCAAATGTCCTCTTTTGACATTTATATCTTGTTTTGGAAATCACAAATGTCCTTTATCATGTTTATCAGATCGTACTGAGCATACTGATCGTACTAACCATGCTGATCGTACTGACCATGCTGATCGTACTGACCATGCTGCTCGTACTGACCATGCTGATCGTACTCACCATGCTGATCATACTAACCATACTGATCATGCTGACTATATGTTTTTCGTACTGACTCTGGAAATTGTATTGACAATGTTAATCGTACTAAGCCTTATAAGTCTACTCACTTTGTATCATTACAACACATTACACACTAATACTTGTAATACTCATACTCCTCATTACATACTTGTTCTGGTAAATAGTCAGAAACACATGTTTCATATTAATCGTACTCATGTTTATCATCTCTATATCTATTTTGTTTTAACCAAAATAATTATGTGGAGTTAGTTTCAAACTAATCAAAATGAAGTCATGCTATTGGTTTCAATATGACTTTTCTAATGCCAGGAGTCCATGTCCCTTCGAGTTTTTCGGAGAAATAAGACCGTTTGAGACAATATGACAGTTGGAACCAAAGGCCTATAAATAGGAGGACATATGAAGCTGAAAAGAAGAGATTTTGGAACAATCATGATACTCTGCTTCTATAATGATATAGAGAGAGATGTTGTGACTGCTCTCCAATTTTGTGTGTCTGATCATCATATCGAGGGCTTTGAAGTGATTTAAAGACATAGGTGATGATTGCCTACAAAATCGAGGGCTATAGGGGATAGGCAGACAGACATTCCGATCATCGTATCAAGGGCTGCTGAGGATAGGTAGATAGACATTCTAATCATCATATCGAGTGCTGCTGGGGATAGGCAGACAGATGTACCGATCATCATATCGAGGGCTCACCAAGGTTTCGGTGAGACAAACCTCTTATACTAGGTGAAAGTATAACCCTTCTCTTTGGTTCAAAATAATTATAATACTTCTACATTTCTGCTACTATTTGTATTAGAAAAGAAATTTTTTTGTTTCCTTTTCTATCTAATTTACATTTTAAATTGTTTTAATTACATTCATACTATTACATATTGTATCAATTGATTCTATACGCATTGAGTTAGAATCATTCACTTTTGTCTTACTCTGATTATTGTATTCATCTTGAATACAGTTACTTATCATTTCTAATATTATTACATTACAGTATACCCTTATATTCAATACAATTGTGGGTGTTTGAATTTGTATTAGTTTAAAATCATTTAAACTAATTTCATAATTGTTTAAACACAATGTTTTAAACCAAAAATTCACCCCCCTCTTGTATTATTCTATCCAATATACATTTACATATACATATTCGATCCAACACTTGGTATCAGAGGAGGTTTCCATTGATTTGTATTACTTGTTCTCTTTCTTTCATATTACTATTTTAACTTCATACTACACTAACGTGTGGAGTGGAAAAGTTTTTGGTTTTATCAGATGGTTGAAATGAATATTGGGTCAATTGACAATCTAAATCCTTCTCGACCACCTATCATTGATGGGAACAATTATGAGTATTGGAGAGATCGAATGAAGACTTTAGTGGTCAATACTGGTGTAGACAATTTTATTATGCTTACTGGTGGTTACACAATTCCGGACAAAGAAGTCAATACTTTCAATAACCAAGAGAAGGAAGAATATCATTTGAATTACAAGGTATGAAATACTTTATTATACTCTATGACCAGGAATATATACATCCAGATATCATCTTGTTAAACAGCCAACTGTATTTGGTAGAAATTAGAAGTCACTCATTTTGGTACATCCACGGTTATAGAAACAAGAAGAGCGATTCATCGAGCAGAATATCATGGACTTATTTTTTCCTTATGGAGATCCATTATGTAAAATACAACAATGATTTATGAAAATTTTCAACAGCTTACAATCCATTGGAGAAAAAGACCTTGATGATGAAGCTCTAGTAGATAGGATTATAGATATAATGCCGAATGAATGGGAGTCAAAAAGGACAGATATTGATGAAAACGGTAAAATTTCTCAGATTACTCTTGATGAACTCTTTGGAACCCTTCTATAGCAGGAGACAAGAATGAAAAGAGATGTTGCTTTTAACAAAAAGAAAAATGGGAATAGAAGTGTAACCTTTACATATAAGGCTAAAACACCTAAATGGATTACAATATTCAAATCCATGAAATTTGTTTCAATAGAATCAAGTGATAGGGATCACTCAAATAATGAGTTGTACAGTCTTGTTTGATGGATGAAAAAGATTGTGAGAAAGAAAGACTTCTAGTACAAATTCAAAAAGAATGATTGAAATGACAAGAAAGATTCAGAGGTTATAAGTTATGACTGTAATAATGTAGGTCATATAAGGCCTGATTTTCCATTACTAAAAAGAAAAGATAGAAAGGAAAGTCATTCTGAAAGAAATAAGAAAAAGTATTAAAGACAATGACAAATAAAGTCTTGATGGAAAATGATACATGGAGTGCTAGTATTATAGATTCATCAGATAATTCTTCAGAATATGTGTCCTCAAGACAAAGAAATATTGGACTTGGAGCCAGATTACCTATTGAAGATCATTTTCTCATAGAAAAGGTACACAATGCTGATGCTACTCCAAATGATTCATTGAATTAAAAATTTTATGATTATAAATATTATAAATCTCCAAATGATGAGTCCTCATCATCAGAAGATAATACTTTACTTTCTTTTGAATATGTGTCTAGATTTGATAAATTGCTTGAGATTAAAAATTCTAAACTCACGAAGAAGCTTGATAAAGAAAATTCTACAATTTCAATTTTAACTAAATAAGTATCATATCTTTCTAAGGATCATCATACAAAAACTTCTGATTTTTAATGTGTTCTAAAAGCCCTTGAGAAAGTCAAATATGATATGGATAAACTTCCATAAGGATCTAGAAAATTAACTTTCTATGAAAAATGTTTTAGAGTGTAACTCTAGCTCAAAATACAATGTTTTGGAGGATAAAAACGTTTTTGTGAAATTAAAATCATAAATTATATCCTTGAAAAAGTGTTTTTCAAACATTACATATGGAAGGGAAAACCTTGATAAAATGTATTCTCTAATCAGACCTTTGAGGAATCATTCTGGTATTAGTTATAAACATTATAAACCTGTGTTTAGTAATAACTATTTTTTTCCACAAAATACTCCTTTTTTATCTATGTTTCAATGTGGAGGACACTGGAAAAGAGATTGTTCTCTTAACAGAACACAATCTTTTATATTTCATAAAGCCCATTTTGAAAAACAAATGTGGATTCCAAAAATTATGTTATCTATCTGTTGGTGTTACTCAAAAGTCTGATACAAAAACAAGCTCAAAGCCAAAGAAGAATCCAATGTACTGTACAGAGGTTGTAGCCAAATGGAGAAAGGATAAGGAACAGAGAATGGATGGTGATCCAATGTTTGGACTTGATCCAGCCGAATCGTTTGCGGAAAGAGTAAGGGTAGAAGAAACCGTTAAAGCTGAAAATAAAAAGAAAACTGTTTTGAAAAGAAAGGCTCAAGACATTGAAATCTATAAATTCTTGAAAATGGTTGAGGATGCAAGTGCTCAACTAACAAATGATGTGTATCAGGATCCCATCGTACAAAGTCTTCCTAATAAAGAAAAAGAAAATCAAATGTTGGAAGAGATACATGATGTTAAAGAAGGGGAAGGAGATTTTTTTTAGATTTCCTTCAGAGTTCGATGAATATAGAGGAATCGGTTCAAATGAAATGTGAAGGTATTCAAAAAAACCCTCTTGCCGATCACGCATCTTTTCAAACATCTGAAACTCCAGATATAATTTCTTTTGAATTAAAGCAAGGTGCTCAATCATCTAACACTGAAAAATTTATTGTCATTAGTGACAAAATAGAAGATGAAATAAAGGAGAAATAAAACGCTAAAGGAAAACATCTAGTTGTAGACTCAAGATGATCGAATGAACTGGCTTCATACGATAAGGATACTGATTCAGAACACACAATCTCTCTCAAGAAGAGTGATTACATTATTCATGTTTTGATAAGAATTGATAAGACTATTCCCTATTTCCCTAGGCTGGAAGGGAAGATTGATTTTATTACTAATAATCTAAAGAAGAAGTTTGGCTCTGTAAATGAATTTAGAAATAAAGTTCTATTAGTTGAAGCATATTTGAAAGTTCATTCAGAAAGTTTGGCTGGTCATGAGAAGGCTAGCAACAAGATGACCAAGTGGTCGTACAAAATAGAGATCTCAATAAATGACCATGAGATAGATATTGATGATATAATATGGTTTTCAAATGATCTTGAAATTTCTTTCAATAAACTGCACAAAGAAACTGTTGAAAGACTGAATCAGGAAACTCATGGAGTCGATGTTTCCTTAGTGAAAGAGTTACAGGATAGAATGAATGACTTTCAATATGAGTTTTTGAAGGTTTCATCTCTAAAAGATGAAATAGTTACATTGAAGAAAAAAAACATTGTCTTATACAATGACAAAAAGTATTTGAAAGACAGAATTGACACTCTAGAAAACGTTTTCAGAGATTAGGAGGAGACAATCAGAAATTAGGAACAACTCTTTGCCGATCAACAAGACCTTCTTAGATCTCAAGGTGATGCTATTTCTGAATAAAAAAATGAAATCAAAAAGATAAATTCAGTTCTTCATGATTTTATTAAAAAGGAATAAGGAATGATAAAACAAGTGACGTGTGTTTATGTTTGGTTTTTTTGTTATCATAATGAATTTTTTTTGTTACTATATCCATCGCCTTGTGTTTCATTTCTAACTCATTCAAACAATTCAAAAATACCCCATTCTTTTTTTAAATCACAAAGGGGAGAATGTTTTATAAAGGGGGAGAATTTTTTACTAAGGGAGAATGTTTTGAACAAACACTTCAAATCAAGGAAAATTTACGAATACAATCGTTAGGAAAGTACATACCTAAAGGGGAGTTAGTTGTATTCAATTTCTTATTTAGAAGAGTTTTCAATAACTCAGGGGGAGATAAGTATTACTTTTAGTATTAATTTTTTGTTTTGTGCTTTCCAAAAAGGGGGAGATTGTTGATACAAAAGTGATCTTTTGACTTATATATATCTTGTTTTGTAAATCACATATGTCCTTTATCATGTTTATCAGATCATACTGAGCATATTGATTATACTTACCATGCTGGTTGTACTGACCACGTTGATCGTACTAACCATGCTGCTCGTACTGACCATGCTGATTGAACTGACCATGTTGATCGTACTGACCATGTTAATCGTACTGACTATATTTTTTTCGTACTAACTCTGGAAATTATATTGACTATGTTAATCATACTAAGTCTTATAAGTCTACTCACTTTGTATCATTACAGAACATTAAATAGTAATACTTGTAATACTCATACTCCTCATTACATACTTGTTTTGGTACTTTTCCAGAAACACATGATTCATATTAATTGAACTCATGTTTATCATCTCTATATATCTTTTTTTTAAACAAAATGATGTCGTGGAGTTACTTACAAACTAATAAAAATGATGTCGTTATTTCTGTTTCAATATGACTTTTGTGATACAATGTGTCCAAGTCCATTTGAGTTTTTTAGGAAATATGTACATTGGAGACAATATGACCATTGGAACTCGAGGCCTATAAATAAGAGGACATTAGAAACTGAAAAGAAGATATTTTGGAACAACCATGATACTCTACTTCTATAAAGTTCTAGATAGAGACGATGTGACTAATCTCCTGTTTTGTGCGTCTGATCATCATATCGTGGTCTTTCAAGTGATTGAATGAAAGAGGTGTTGATTACCTACCAAATCGAGGGCTGCCGGGGATAGGAAGATAGACGTTCTGATCATTGTATCGAGGGCTGTCATGGATCGGCTGATACACGTTCTGATCATCGTATTGAGGGCATCCGGGGATAGGCAGACAGTCTTACCGATCATCATATCGAGGGATCACCAAGGTGTTGGTGAGACAGACCTCTCATCCTAGGTGAAAGGATAACCCTTCTCTTTGGGTCAAAAGAATTATAATAATTTTACATTTCTGCTTCTAATTGTATTAGAATGGAAATTGTTTTGTTTCCTTTCCTATCTCATTTACAGTTGTAATTGTTTTAATTTCATTCATACTATTACATATTGTATCAATTGATTCTATACGCTTTGAGGTATAATCATTCAATTTTGTCTTACTCTGATTATTGTATTCATCTTGAATACAATTACGTTAATTTTCTAATAGTATTACATTACATCATACCCTTATATTCAATACAATATTGGGTGTTTGAATTTGTATTAGATTATGATCATTTAAACTAATTTCTTAAGTGTTTAAACACAATGTTTTAAACCTATAATTCACCCCCCTCTTTTATTATTCCATCCAATACACATTTACATATACTTATTCGATCCAACAGAAGTTTCCATGGATCAAAACGTTTTAATAGTTTTTATCTTTAGATTGTCATTCAATCCTTATTTCTTCTAGTTTAAAATGTATAAAAATGATTTTTTTCCATAATGTGATTCTATATTATTTTAATTTTTTAAACATTTTATAAATACACCTTTTAACTCTAACATGAAAAAAATGGTATCATCCAAAGGTATAGTTTGATAACTTATTTTGCACCTCTTTGAGAGAAAACCCCATGGTCACCACTATGCTATATTTTAGAAGGGGAAATTTTTAACTAAGGTTTCATGACTACAAAACCATAATTAGATTAAATATGTGATGATAAAATTTTATAAAATGTGATGATCCTTTCTATCCATTTTTGATGAACATGTATTACCACAAGAAATAAGCTTTAGATTCATTATATGATGAACATAAGTTTCCTTGTGAAACGACCACACAATTTCCCATTTCCTTAATCCCAAAATTTATATGTAGTAAAAATTGGATTCCCTCATGTCCCATAATGAATAATACATTTATAGATTCCCAATATTACTCATGTTGTTTTATTATTCATAGAGACTCATTCAGTCCAATAGTAGGTGTTCAACCAGCTGAGGAAACTAATAATGTAATTAAACATTCCATACTTCATGATAGTTATAATTATGTAATTATAAATCACGTTTTAGAATATTTATGTTGACCTAAACTGGGAAATTACCTCCAAAATGTAATCCATGGATGGAAGGGATGAAATCAAATCATCTTATTCCGATTAAGTATAGGACACCATCAACTACATTTTTAGTAGGCCATAATAATTTTTGAAGCCTAAATGTACGATGAAAGAGTCATGACTAGTTTAGGGATGTAATAAAATGTGAAATAATGTCATGATGGGGGAATTAGAAAAAATAATGTTGAAATGTATTTGAATCACTTCCATTTTGATAGTGATATGATGAGTAATGATAGAGATTCTCTCTGATAGACATATTTATCCCTTATAATGTGGACATCCCCATCTTTAGAGATGTACTCATGGATATATTCAATTGTTTCTTGTATAATTTTAGAAACTACAGATTAATAATATTATACCCCCAACCCCCATGAATAATCAGGGGGGATGTACCAAAAATTATCTGACCATCCCATAAGTTAATAATCAAGTTATGATGACCACATATCACATTCCCAATACTCTCATGTTTCAAATCTCCATACATAAACACATATATAGGAGGGTTAGAAATTCTCTCATCCATTGGTATTAGTAGTATAGAGTCATTAACACCATGTTGATGTCTCATAAATACCTAGAAGCTATAGAACATCACCAAAATCATCACCAATAGGGATAACATATATTGAAATCCCCCTATTACTAATTCTAACCATCACATGAGTCTTTCCAGTAAACACACCAGTGGAAGGAGTTAGGGTAAGTTTAGAATTTTTGAACCATATCCATAATCTAGGAGTCACTAAGGAGTTTAGTAACCACGTTATATTTTCAACAACAAATAGTGGTCCCATATTTAGAAAAATAGGATGATTCGATCCCACTCTTCCTTCAGTATTCCATACAATATATTTCCCATACTGGGGTATATTCACAATCCCCACCTAGTAGAAGAAAAATTCTATAACTCTTATGGACATTTCCAATGTCAACACATACCATTCCCTCATTACAATAATTTAGGGAGACATTTTATAAATACTAATATTTATATCATAACCTCTCTCTAGGAACACTTGGTTGACTCCCTCATCCTCTATCCATCTAAATAACTAACATCATGGTCATCCCTTGGGTGATAAACTCCACCTTCCTAAAGTTTCTCTTCAAGGTAGAGGGACTTCCAATAGCTATTATGGACATTCTAAGGTACCCAAATGAATTGAATAAGGACAACTACTCATAAATATTATTTTATAATAGTCAAGGAACTCTTAAGATGACAACAGAGGTAGGTCAGGTCACACTATCCATATCTGAACCATTCAATCCTTGAATTTTAGATTTTTTAATATTCCGGTTAGATGATTATACCATCCCAACTATAGTTGGGGGTTGGAACTCTTCACCCGAGGGTGTCCATTACAAAATATGAGGTTTACAAGGTCTCTATGGAATTTTAAAAATATTTGTTCATAGAGGATATACTATATTCCTTATTGGGATTCACAATGTAGACATCCCTTCCACAATTATCATCCATCATCTCCACTACCAAACAATAAGTCATATAGACATTCACATTTTCATTTTACCTATTAAATTCTGAATAACATTCAATTGTGCTATAGATTCTCAATGAATTCTTCACCAGTAAGAGACTATAAAGTCTCACTCCTAAATAAAAATAATTCTAAAACACACATCACCCAAGTTTGATTATTTATCCACTCATGTAAGGATGTATTATGTAATTCCTATCTCATATGATGATTAGAAACAAAGTAGAACTACAAAACATTTTCTAAAAACATCATACCCATCCCATATTGAATTTTGGGTTGACCAATTGCAAGACTATCCTTTGAAGAAAGTGTAATATTACCACAACATATGGGAAACCCAATCCATAGATTAGTCAGTATTCATGTACTTATAATTTATTACCATGATATTCTCTAGCCCGGAGCATCCCATTGAAAATAATGTAATATACCTCTTGAAGAATATTTCGGAGACGTTATAATATATTTATATTTAGAAAATGAACTACATAAGAACAAAAAGGAACTTAAACAACCTTCAAAAATAATTTAGAATGGTTAAAATTGCATTTATTATAGTATCACAACACCTTGAGTCATATGGGTAACACTAGAGATTCAAATGAGTTTTTACCTTGATCCATAGAGTGTAATTCCAAATCATAGTAACGGTGTTGCCACATGTGAAAATCAATTTTTTGGGGGTAATATTCCAGTTGTTTATTTTAATACCTTAATAAAATTATGGTAGGTTCCTCCAAATGGCATTACAGATGATGAATATAGTTCTCTATCACTGACTACCAGTGTGGTGATTGTCTTCATTGTTAATCCCCCACATAATAAAAGTATGATGTTGTTGATTTGGAACACGAGTAGGATCTATAACATGATGATTAAAAGTGTCCTTGGAACCCTCTGATGGATATTTTCACCAATTAAAAAATAAAAGAATTTTGACTCATATGTCCAGATGATGCATCTCTTCTGAGATATACTTGATAGTGCCTTGAAAAACGAAAAGGGATAGATCATTCTTCTGGTGCTCCCAAAATCACAATGAAAATAAAATAAGATAAAAAATAACTATTTCCCTCTAGGATATTGTGTTTTATAATAAAAGCATCACAAATCTCATTTACATATATCTCTATATAATGGGAGATAAATACCATGATTGCAACAATGTCCTTTTGTAATATTGATAGAAAGTAGTCTCTGAGAAGTCACCTAGGATGGCAGTTTGTGGTTTTTTCTCATCCATACAATACATTGTAATTTTGATCCCCAAATCTATGATATAACCATATTTTTCCTGTTTTCTCCACTATATTAAATCACATTTTCATCCCATTATAAAATTAGTTCAACTCTACTTTCTTAGATAGGTGACTGGTTTGGGGGGAGTTGCATGCTAATACCCCAATGATGATCTGATTAGTGATATTACCACTCACCTAGAATCGATATAGATATAGTGAGCCATGATACTTCTTAAAAAAACCATAATCATTATGGGTGGATCAAATCCTGTAACACAACATTATGGAATCCTAGGAATTTCTTCCTTCAATGACATAAATAACTTAGAGAATAACCATTGAAATTTAACCTCAGGGACTACCTCAATATTTGGAGCACCAAAGAAGAAGCAGGTGGCTAATATATAATGATTTATCTAAATTCTATAAGTCTATATATTTTATTGGTGTAGTAAACTGACACTAGGACCCATCACTAGTTAGATGGATCTTAACATTCATTTCTACTACCAATTAATTTTCACCCTTTACTAGATGAGTGTCAGTATTCTACCGAAGTAAAAATAGTGACAAAAGTAATTCTCTAATGAAATTATTTCTTGATAGATTAGATTAATATTTTCTTTCGGTATATATCTTTTCAATGATCTTCCATTGGGAATGTGTTTGGGGAATTCTCAAGATGATTTGGTTACAACACTAATTTCAACGATGTATCCGGGAGGATTTTATTAATTCTATGATGGAGATCAATACCTTAGGGAATAAAATCAGTAGAACAGTCGAAGGTTTCACATGATCCCTTATCCTCCTCTAGAAAAATATCTTACAAGAGTAAAAATAGTAGTCATTTCACATAAAATAACTTATTATCTAATCCATCATTAGGTGTCCTATTAGAAAAGGTCCCACTAGGGAAAATCTCATGCTGGAAATGTCTCCCATTTCCCCCCATCAATTAAAAGCACATGTAAACCCATTCAAAAGGTGGAAGAATTGGGTTTACTCTTTTATGGATGATAATGTTCTTAGATTCATATTCTATGCCTTGGAGAATAAATTACTCACACCCCTAGAGATCATGAAACCAAATGTTGTTGAATTGATGAACCATTTAAAATACTAAACCTAAAAAATGATCCACAAAAATACCATTAATATGTAATTTATCCATAATAATATACTGAAATCCATTGTAGATCATTGAATGGAGGAATTGGGTAAACCTTCAACACATGTCACATGCATATCCCCCACCTTCAATGATGATGGGGATACAAGGGAATGATAGTATGTCACTAATAGAGGAGATAATTAATTTAATAATGGTATATCTAAAAATTATGTCACTCAATCCCATAGGATCATTCTTCCCCAATTGAATATCCCAATTTCATTTATGTTCATCCCCTCCCCACTGATTTCGTTATAATTTTTAAAACCTACAAGGATTCAAATAACTGACATTAGATGCACAAGCATTGTTTGGAACCCTACCAGATATAAAGATTATATATACCCTCATTAAATTCATTACCCTAATTTGGAGGAACGTCATTCACATCTCCCATCCTTGAGGATTTCACTTTTTAAGATAAATAATATGCCTTCATAAATTTTATCAGGTTGGAGGACCACAATATAAATCCCAGAGATGAATCACACCAATGCGACCCTATAAGAACCTATAGTAGACACTCCTTATGAAAGGTAAAACACATCTTCAATATGAAAAATTCTCATGGTTCAATCACAAATAAAATTATTCAAATGATTCCATAAGGGAAGGTTTCATCAAGGTTTAATAAGAAAATATTTCTAAGTATTCAAACATTAATATCTATTTACAACCCGTCCAACATGTTGACAACCTTTATTTGACAATTGTGTCTAAAACCCATTCACATCCATCCTTCCACTAGATGAAAACAAGAAATGAAAACCAGTGACCTTTACCCCATAAAAATGGGGCCATCAAACTTCATATAATTTATAGACTTTTTAATGATAATACCACTTATAACATAGATTTATGTCATCATCATTCTCCTTAGTTGAATACTATCCAAACATAGACAATTAACATTATCCAAGTATCAATGTAACATCATGGGGTCCTCATCATTTCATTAGAGAGTCCATTACACATTGATAATAAAGTGAATAATATTAAATTATACTGAGTAGAGGAAACCAAGCATGATAACTGTTAGGCCATCATCTCATTCTTTGGTGAATATGAGGGTGGGATAATCTTAGGGTCATCCTCCCCTATATATCATACGAAAGACCAATAGTGTAGAATTCCATTAGTGATTGGAGGATACTATATCTATCATCTATGTTTTAACAACTAAAATACACTACGTGTCATATTATATAGATGTTGATCTAGGCCTATACAAACTAAATAATCAAGGAGAAAACAAGATTTAGTATAATTCAAGTGGAAATATTTAGTTGATGAAATAATTTTGTGATTTTTTTAAATAACAAATTCTTGGCTGTTTGGAAAAGAAGTTACACTATTTCTTTACCGAGATGGACTTAGATCCATCTTCATAATGCCATTCCATAATCCTATCACCAATGAATCAAATAATCTATCACTTATTTATTAGGGTTTCTCCATGGTTATGCTTATCTATTTAAGTTATATGGTTCCTACTACATTAATGTTGTGTATTACCACAATAATGGAATGGATCCTAAATTCAATGATCCCAAGCTTTTCAATGCTCCTAAGGACTTGACACCTACCATAGAGGATCCTTTAGATTAATTGATGTTTAGTTCCGTCCTACCCATCTACCACTAATGGGTGACCACCCAAAATCACAAATACAATTTCATTATACCTCAGAAAGTGTGATGTTAAATCATTTAATTCTCCAATGAAGGAAAGGATACATTACATCTTGGGGAAACCCCTATGACATAACATAAAATCTAATATCGACCAAATAATTTTATTTTCATTCATTTTTTACTATAGATTAAGATTTTCTCAATGAAACAAACCAATCTAAATTTTGTCTTCATAATGGGAATACTTCTACAATTATTCCCTCACATGTAAAACACTGACCATTTAGGAGCAATGGGTTCATTTTTTTTTCAAATATGTTTATTTTACTTAATTTTACTTGTTTTAGGGGTCAAGGGTGTCCCATGATGGGTCTTGGTTATTTGAAGACAAGAAAAATTTAGAAAATTACATGTTATATCCAATCATGGTGTAATAGACTATGTAACGCAATAAAAAACTAGGATAGTGGTAATGGGACACCAATCTAAAAATTTCATGATGTAAATTGATTTGTTACATTGTGAAACTGGTTAGAATAATTTATTTATGTATTTATATTCTGGAAAGTGGGTGATTCTTTAAAAATCGAATGGGTTAACCTTCTATAGTAGTTAATGATGATGCCCATCCCCCATGCTTGTTTTCCATTCAAGGTGGATTCCTACCTCGTTCCTTCAAAAATCGTGTGTCGTTAGATGAAATCAACAGAAAACATTGGTTCTATCAGACTGCCACCTTTGTTTAATCCTTTCATTTAGTGTCATATGCGTATTCATGGTTTATATGAGTTTTTACAGATTTTCAGGGTAATAATTTAATTTGTTGAATTTTTCCAATTTACCCTGATTTAATGGATAATATTAGAATTTTTGGTCTCTATGATTATGAGGTATGTGGTCCCTGGATATTAACTAAAATTTCCACTTTTTTAGCAATTCATTATGAGAATGTTCTGTTTTTCTTCCAATTGATCTAAATTGAATTAAATGTTTTTAAATGAGTCTATTCATTTTTAAATACACAATTTAAATTCGGTGAAGCCTATTGAGAGGAAACACCCCACTGAATTCATTAGCTAAATTTTGATTCTTTTTTTGATTAAAAATATTTGGGGATTAAGGCCAAATATTTTTAAATTATGAAATATGGATTAAATTGATAAAAATTATATTATGATTATATTCAATTATATTGATATAGATATAACAAACATTGATTATATAAGTTGAATTATGAGATGATATTGGATAATATCATTTTTAAATTAAAGGTCGATTGATGAAATGAGAAGTAGAAATTGAAAATGATTTCATTATGGGTTTTTCGAAAAGATTTATTTTTAATATTTGTTTTAAATTAGGTGTGGATGTGGATATGAAAAAAATGGGAAATCATGGAATAAAAAATAAATGGGATACCTGAGATCCCATGATGTGGTATGTTTGAATGAGTGATTATGAATAAAAATATAATTGTAAATTACTTATAATGGGGATGAGACTATTCATTACTAAATGATATAAATTGTTGTATAATTAAATAGAAAAATAAAATATGGAGAGAATAGATTTTAAGTATCATCACCAAGATTCGACAAGACATATGCTACATGGAAATACTTGAATAAGATGAATAATTCCATATTATACATGATGGTTGAGAATTTTGAGATGATTGGTTGAATTCCATGTAATTAATAATGATTTGGGTAGCCCATGAGGATTTCCAAGACCCTTGTTATACATGATGGTGGGTAATATCGAGATGAGTAATATAATTCCATGGGAATTGTAGGATGAGTTCCCAGATTCTATATGACGACTGATGATGGGAAATGTTGTAATATGATCTCAGATTACCTAGGAATCCCAAGATGAGGTATTTAATTTTGTGTGATGAATGATGATTTTGGAATAATATTTTGAGATATTGGATTCTGTGGGAAAAAATGATGATTGATTGGATTCCATATGATACATTTGGACACTAGGAATGCTAAGATTATCATTGGATTCTATAAGTTTACTTGTGGAGGAATAGTTATTATAACATGTGTAGAGACATCCCGAAACTAACCAAAATAGGTATGGATTATCAGAGTGACAGACCTAAGGATCCAAATTGTTATAAATTAACTCAGTTTTCATTATGATCCTCTAAAATTAGTGGATGTTATTGTTGTTTTTGTTTATTTTAAACTATTAATATGTGTATATTATGATATTATACCTATATTATTTTCATAGAAAATTAAATTATAGATACTGTTGGTGGTTGGTACTGTGTTTTATGCACACCATTATTAGGATACCATGGAACATGGGAGAAATAGAAGATTCTAAATGTTTCCGTGAATATAATTTTTAAAGGCCTGAGTCTTGGTAATTTGGATTTTTATTTTGAATAAAAAGATAAGGGAATGGGACAGACATTAGAGTACTTCATGATTGGATTTTAGAATCAGATATATTTTATTCTTATATTACAATGCCTGAATCGCCCGAAGGCCTTAATTTTTTTATTGATTTTTGATAACCGCCTTTCAAGGGATGATGGGGAACCCTTACAAGGCCCATAGGCTCTGAGATTACATGGATACTAGTCTAAGGAGAATACATGACCATAAGGTCTTAGTAAATTCATCCAGACTATCTACAAGGAACTGCCTCCGCCTAGTATCTATATCATGATTGTAGCTCTCCACTTTTGAATGGATGTCTGGCTAGGATTCCCATGAAAGTACATTCTTTGTCTTGATGGCATATACATACCCTCTCATTCTATCAAATCCATTATATTCTTCTATGGAGAGTGCACCTGCTCTGAATCCTCTTCTAGGGCTACTTCTTTATTATAGAATATGTCTAAGGAATATGTATGTGGCCCAAAGGCCTTGAGCTAGCCTGATGGCCTTAACGGTGCCCCAAAATACTGACTGGATCGAAGGCCTAGGTTGGCCGAAAGCCTTAAGGACTCTAAGACCAAACTGGTTGTCCAAGGTGAATTGTTCCAGCTGCTACATTACTAAGTAGTGCCTGTTGTAGTAACTACTACAGTGCCTGCTAGAGTACCCACACTACGTACAGTTCTGGTACTGTACCTACTTAGTAAACAGGCAGCTACAATACTACGTAGTGAATAGTCCGGCTACAGCTCCGCGACAGAACCCCCATAAATAAGCCTCTTCTGGGATTTGAACTTGGGTCTCGTGGATTCCTATAAGGATACCTCACCAACTGGTCTGAAGCTCGTGTGCTTCATATATTACTTCATTTTTATGATCCACCCGTAGGGGATGCGATATGGTTTGTGTGAAACATATATTTTTTACTGGATTTGATGTTTTATTTAGTAAATTTCACATGACCTGTCTATCTGTCATGTTTTATTACCTTAGAGTATTTTCATTCTATTGTTTGTGTTTTAATTCATAGTATAATGATAATGTAATAGTCTCCCCATGATAGCCCAAATACTATACCCACTAGTTAGATGCCACATGAATATAAAGAAGTGTTCCTCAGACCATATGGTGCACCAATATGTATCAATGGTTTGGTGGCCTCTTTTTTATGGGGTTAAAAAGTTTTATTATTTATTATTTATCTGTATTGAAACTTAGGAATGGTAGATAGGATAATATTAGGCTGTTAGATCATGGAAACAGGCTCGTACATGGAATCTAAAGCCCCATGTATGGGGAAAATTTAAGAATCAAATAATAGATATTTTTCTTCTTTTTTAATGCTTTATTGGTTGATTTTTTTGACCATGAGTGGTTCTCTTGGGTGTGTTGTTACTGATTAATGAGATTTTTATTCTTGTTGAGTATGGAAAGAGCATGTTTTAATTAATAAATTATTCAAGAAACATTGGGATTATGTGTCATCTATATGTGTTATGTAATTAATAGCAACATTTAAATAATATAAACTGATGTTTAACATGTCATATAAGGAAAATATCTAGAAATTTTCATTATATTCCTATAGGATTAAGTAATCTAGATGGGTTGTTATTTAATATGTCTAGAACCATTTGTATTTATTTTTCACATGTAAATGTTTGGTGTAATTCTACATGGAAAATTACTCAACTTTATTGGGATTAAATAGACATGTAATAATTAGTTAATAATATTATGGTATTATTTAAATAATGTGCCAACAGAAAACTTATAAGGTGTATTCCATTTCTAAATTATATCTTCCCATTCAATGGAATTTTAGATCTATAAAATTTTGTGAATTTAATAATAATAAAAAATGGAAGGAAATAAAATGTGAATCTTATGGGAATAATGTTATATAGACTTGCTTAAGTAATGAAAGTTATTGGATTGCCTAATTTATAAAACATGGGGTTGGTATTATAAGAAATTACACTTAAAATGTGTAAATCATTGTTGAAGTATAATATGATACAAATGGACATTTATAGATAATGATGGTTTTTATTCTTTATGTTTGTCACATGGACCTATAGATATATTTTTTGGGATGTGAGAGTGCCTTAGATTCTGAGATTCTTTATACTATTCCATAAGGTTTGTTACCTATAGGTTTTGAGATGCTACATTGTATCATAGTTCCTCATAACCCTTGTATTCCTTTTACAAACTAGGGAATCAGTTAGGTTGTAGTATTTAAAACATTATAAATATTAAATCCCAAATAGGGTATCCTTTCTTATAGATTCCCTGATAATGGGTGTGTATAAATGGGATTTTGAGAGATTAGTGGGTTCTAAGAATGTATCTCAGAATAGTGTTGAGTCAGTGAGTTGGTGACCAAAGGTAACCACGAGAGGGTTTAAAATGATATCACAAATATTTTAGTGATTTTAGGCATATGTAGATATTATTAAATGAGTAATCACGTTATAAGATGTTCTATTAAATATTTTGAAAGGCATAGATATACAATGGATCACATTTAAGATAAGCAAGTTTAGTTCTAGTGTAAATGTTTTAATGATGGTTTAAAATGGATGGATCAATCATATTCCGAAATCATATATTTTATAACATGTTATTCGATGGAATGGTTGATTTGAACCCTAGATATATGGGTCTATGATTGATATAGCACAGGTAAGCACTTCTGATGTTTGAATGATTCTTGATATTAAGGGGTGATGTGTGGTAAGATTTGACACATAATAAATGTATGTCTTGTTTGTTGGATCTATCTAGGATTCATCATGTTAAATATATTCCAGATGCCAAGTGGTAGGGTCAAATTCATAAGTAGGAGTGTTATCCTAATAGAGATAATTTAGGAATAAAAAGACTCTAAGATGAGTTGGTTAATGGTAGCATGGGAGTATAATGACACAGGATTAAACAAAAAAATTCTAGTTTCATAAGATAAGAAGTAGCTTTCTATCACTCCCATTGATCATTTAGGTTTAGTTTTCTATGTAAATAGGTAACAACCCTTATATAAAAAATATTACATCACATTTTGGATACTTCCACTTAGTATCTATTTTTCCTGTAAAATTAATAATTTAAAATATGAAACTTTTTATTCCCTGAAATCCTATTTACAATCTTCTTCTTGATCTCATTATTGTACCTACCCATCCTTAAAAACTGATGAAAAATATTCAAAAACATTGTATGAGATTAAAATTATTATTAAGGTTCATATAAAAAAATTAAATAAACATGTTTGTTCATGAGTACTTACACATTACGTATCAATTTCAAAATTAAATATTAAACAAAAAAAACACATGTCATTCCCAATAAATAAAATTATTTCCAAATGATTATCATAAAAAATTTCAACAGATGTCATAAAAAATTATACTTATAGAATTTCATTTTCATTTATGAAAAAATTATGCTTTTTTCAAATAATGTTATATATTTCACCATTACAAAGTATCATATACTATCCTTTAAGAATACAATTATGATTAATCACATTGAAGAATATGATAGATAAAATAGTTTCAAAAGATCCTAGAAACATAGGAAATATAAAAAAACATATATCATGATATAAACATGAGTGAAGGACAAATTCCAGGATAATATCACATAGTATAAGAAATCCCAAAATTTATTAGGTTTACTCTCTAATCCCATACAGAACACATCTACAGAAAAAAGATTTTCCGATTGCATTGTAGTTTTATCTAGACATACAAATCATTTGAGGTTTATGATTATTTTATCCAAAAAAGGAAATAAATATTTCGTCATAAACATAAAAAATACCATAGATATTAAATGGGTTTCATTTGAGAAAATAAGTTAGGGAATTTATTACCCAATAAAAGGAAGGAAGAATAATACAGTGTTAACTATAGGAGACACATATATAAAATATATAATAATTAAAAAATATTAAAGAAATATAAAAAATGAGTTGGAGAGATAATGTTCATAGCCTGAATAAATTCATGGTTTATAGAGATCCTTTACAACTATAAGAAAATCATTTCTAGATATCAAAATATTATACCACAAAATATTCATTATTAATATAAAAAATGGATATTGGGGTTTGAATTGAATATAAAAATTGATATTATAAATGATTCCATATATCAAATATTGGTCATTGTTATTTTTAAATCCATTTATGTTTTATATTTTAAAATAAAAATATTTCTTTTCTCCTTTGTAAATAAAATAAAAACACTCTATATACAAAACATAAAAATATTCCTTTTGATTATTCTGAATGAAAGTAAAAAGTGTCATAACATTTCCTTTAAAATTCATTTATTTACTTATTAATATAATAATATATTTTTTAATAATATGTACATGGAAGAGAAATATTTTTAAAACGAATCTTTAAAACCGTCAAAATGATTTTTTTGATGTAATGTGTCCCTTATAAAAATCATAAAACATTAAATTTTAATAACATTGTGAATAAAGTAATAAATGGTCAAAAAAAATATTTTTCCTTCATTTAAGTGCACATTAGAATTTAATTTTTACATTTATAATTACCTGGACATTGAAGAAAAATATTTTTAAGGGAAACTTTAAATATAACTTCATAAAATAAAGTACATTACATTGAGTTTTTTCTCATCACATATACTATTTATATTCATAAGTAATAAATTTAAATTAATTATATAAATTATTATGAAAAACATCCATGCTTACTATTCCTTTTATTTCCAACTTATAATCAATCAATTAATCATCTAAGTTCATGTAAGACATTTGGATGATATTTTACTCATGTGTCCAAAATGAATTCAGTAGCATGATAGTGATCAAAGAGTTAATTATAAAAACATCTAAAAAATAAAATATCTCAAATAATTACCATTTTAATTCAAAAATTATACTATTAATTCCAATCAACACTTATGTCTTTATAACAATAAACTATTTTACAATCATGGAGATAATAGGTTGTAGGTAGGAAACGATAATGTTTCTATTTTTGAATGATAATGTTGGAATGAAGGTAAGTGTTATTTTATCTATAAATAATTATAATAATATAATAACTAAAAAATTATTTCCTTAGTTATATTTATATATATCATTTAGGTGATGAATTTATGAATAACAAATAACACCACTATATGGAGGTGGTAGTCCACAAGTATGCAAGGATTGCATTATCATTTTTCTATTAATAGATAGGTAAGAAAAACAATATATATTATATCTTAAATAATGTTATATATGTGAGGAATATCATATATATATATATATACACTAAATCCATCATTACAACCAACGATGAGCGGAGGTGATGGTGAATGAATTACATTTGTTCGTGAGTTGGTAATCTATTATTGTCATGAATGACTATTACATTTAAAATTTAATGATAGAATGGATGTATTAAGGTTATTAAATTTACATAATAACGACCATGTATATTGAAAATACATTTTTTATATGTTTATCCTGGTTTACGATTATTTTATGGTGGTAAAATAAGAAATAATAGGAAAATTTTGGACTATGTACTATACATCGTCTTTTGAAAAATACTTAAATTTTACACTAAAATATTTCCTAGTATTATTTCGTCATTAGATAATGAAATCCAGGATATTTTAGGGGTGTTTAGAAGGGATTTTGGTATATATTTTCTTAAAACTATCATGTAGTGTGATGAAAATAGGTTATGTAGTTCCCTTTTATAAGAGAGGGGATGGTACTATTGGAATTACATAATGTATTACATTAATATAAATAAATTTTATTATCCATATTAATCCAAATTTATAAGATTATATGGAAATATATGTATGGGAAAAAATAATCTGATCAAATAGAAATTTCTAATGATTATGTGATTTTTTCACCCTTAACGTTTTTTATCCAGTGTTTCCCCTTTTTGACAGTAAAACTTGTAATTATGAAATAACTCTTTAGGGGAAAAATAGTTACAATAAAAGGGAAATTTATCCATAAATCGACCATTGAGGATATTTTTTAACTATTACCAATCATTTGGAAGGGGGCATATTTTTTAGGAATTTGTAATGATTCAATAAAATTATATTTGTTATAACATATCATTAAAATCATTTTTTGAAATATTCATTTAATTTGACTTTAGAAAAATTATTAAAATTATGGAAATAGATTTTATACCTTTAAAACATCCCTAACATGTTATATATATCTAAATAATTTGTTGAGGAGAATATTTCATTCAAATTATAATACTTTTAATATTTTTAAAATCATATATTATATTTTTCTTTTAATGAAAAAATTATTGCATTAGAATTACATAATAATTAAAGATAATTATTTTAAAACTACAAATATTAAATAAGTTAACATGATAATAAAATTTAATTTATAATTTTTGATTTAAATTTTGAACCTAACATAGGCTATTTTCTCCGTTTCCCAAAATATTATAGTTATTAAATGAATGAACGTGGCATTTTTCCATTTTTATGACACAATGTTTTATTATGGAAAAAATTAAGGCAACATGGAAAAAAAGCATATATTATAATTCATAATAATTATAGATAGAATATACTCATCCGATTAAAATATGGCATGTGTTAGGGTTACTCTTTAGTTATTATTAAATTATTTATACACATTATTAACCCATTTAACCTTTGTCTTGGAAATTAATGTTTACTATGGTTTGTATTAAAGATTACTGTAGCATCATGGGTTGTTGAAAGGGTAGATAAATTCCAAGGGATTTTGAACTATTAAATAGGTGGTTAGGATAACATTCTATTTAATAATTGTTATTTAATTTGAATAGTTACACTAAATAATATTTTTGTTTTTAGATGGGTGGTATGGCCTGGGAAGCGTCTCGGGGTAGAGTTTGGTTTTAGAAGTGTTGGTCATTGAAAAAAAAACAAATAGACATAAAACTGGGTGAATAGTTTGTTCATATTTAGTTAAAACCATATAACCAAAACTTTCTGACCCATTTGAACTAGAAAATCATTAGTTTAAACCATGTGAGGGAGGCATATGTCCATGGGTCATATTGTAGTCTGTTTGGGGGATCCACATAGTTTGGCTCATGATTTGTCTAACATTGTTTCATAACCATGTGAGGTGGATATCCCATGGGACATAAGAACAACATTACTGTTTCTAGGTTATCCAAATCATGTGGCGAAACCACGTAGCTCCATCAGTGTGATAAATTTACCATACTTCTCTTTCCTCCTTTATATTTTATTCCCCAATTTTCCCAAATTTCCTCACATAGTAGACCATGGATCTATCATTTTGATATCTTATAAAATTTATTTTAATTTATTTATTTGATAACTGATTCAAGATAGATATATTTCATTGGATATCTAGTGGTAAGGCTCCAAGTCCTATTATTTCCTTAATACTTTCTCTATCCATTTGTATTTCCATTTACCTGCAAGATAATATAACATATTTATGAGGTTTTAGTATAGATTTCATTTTATCCTATTTAGTATTGAATAAGAGTATGTTATTAAATGATAAAAAAATTATGTGTGTAAGGTATGTGATGCCTAGATTTATCCTTTTTTATATGTGTGTTTATGTGATAAGGTAAATAACAAATCAGTGGGGTGGTACCCGTATACTAATTATTTTAAATGTTTTTTATGATATTATAGGATGATTACGATTGGAAATTTTAATATTGTTTATATAAATTAAGCCTCAACAGGAAATGAATTTGTGAAACTAGGTTCCATGTTGTATGGGTAGTATGTACCTCTATTTAAAATTAATTGAGTTACAATGTTATTATATTGGTTCTTTTGGAAATTCGTGTGATTGGACCTTGAGAAATTAGGTGATTATGAGCACAATTATTTTAACTGTTTCTTAGTGATTGATCACATTATCTTGAATCAATAATTTTATTAATGATTTTAAATTGATAATTAAATTTATATTATATATCAATTTCATGGATAAATTTATGTGATAATTTCTTAAACCATATTCCTTTTTTGTATGTAATTTTTACGTTGAAAACTATTTGATTAACTGGGAAAATATTGATAAATCCATACCCTTTACTCTAAATTGATATTTTATGAATCACATTATTCATGAACTAAATAGATTACTTGGTATATGAGGAATTATTGGGAAATGTAATACATGGGTTGGAGGCCACTAAATGAAATCCCCTTGATATATTAGTTGTCTCATATGATGGATTACATAGAAAACCTCATATATGTGGGTGTTCAACTTGTATATTTAAAAATATCTTGAGGATAAATCTATATGGTAACTTATGATGTTCATGAGAAACATGATATCTGATAATTAAAAATTACTTACATTCATAATTAAGTTATTATGTTCCATGAAATTTTTACTAGGATAAATTCTATGGATGATTTTCATTATCAGTTTAATGATTAAATAACATGTATTTTCTATTATTTACATTATAATATCAATTATACCCTATAATGTTTTGATACAGTTGTTATTTATTAAATTTAATGTGTATTAAGTTATTAAATTTTCTATATTCTTTATAAAATTTCTTCTCAGTTTATTGATTGAATGGATTGTGTGTTCAGTTATTTAAATTTATATATTTATTATTCTCCTTGATTCATTATTTTTTATAATTTACTTAATCCTTAATAAATTTTTTATCTCTCCCATACTTTTTTCATTTCTCTAGGATACCATGAAGTTTAATACTACTAAAATTTAGGGATACTCTAGATTGAAAAAATTTATTCTCCAAAAATTTATGTTGTGAATTTGATGTATTCAAATGTAATATTGGAATCATGTACATATCTAGTTTACCAAGAGTACTTAACTGATCGGTCCTTCTGGATTCATTTTCATGTATCTCATGCAAATGTATTGGTGGTAGGAAAAACATTGGGATTTTAGAGCGGGGTCACTATTGTAAATCAGAAATATAATTTTACATTTAAATTATATAATTTAATAGAAATAATTGACTATATATGAATATTGGTAACTTTCAATATTCATTAAAAACAAATCATTTAATAAAAATCCCAAAATTTCATCCTAAATTATTATTTTTTAAAAAATTAAAATAATGATTTATATTTCCTAAAATAAAATTTTTAAATGTTCCAAAAAATAATTATAATATTATCTCAAAAATTGAAATTAAATCCTATTTAATGAAAACATATTTTTGATAAATAATTTGACTTTACTGAAAGAATATTTATTATATACTAAAAATTTAACAATTAATTTATATTTATTATTACCTTTATATTTAACTAATTTTGGGAGGGGGTGGAACAAAAAACACTATACTACATGGGACTAGGTATGCACAAATTAAATATATCCCAAACACCATCGTAGAGGTGCAACCACTTGGTTGGGCCCTATGGGGATTGAGTAAAAAAATTATATACATTTCATAATATATCTAATCCAATTAATATTCAAAAATTTAATGGCTATGTTATAATGGAAATATTTAAATATTAACATTTCAATGTTTATTTTGGCTTGGTGTTGTATGTCAAATATTCTATTGAATATTGATTTTTTTTAAACATTTGGGTTTTACATTCTCTGCCTATAATAAATTTCATTCCCACAATTTTATGTTGATATTAGTAATCAGTTTTCTAAAATTCTAAAATACCGTTATTTATATCCCACCTAATAAAAAAGTTTAATAAAAATTCCACATAATAAGATATAAAAGAAAAATACATACGTCAACTGGAATAACACATAACTAGTTTTCCAAATATGAGAACATTAATGGGAATAAAAAATACACATGAAAAAAAATCCTAAATAATGATGGATAGTTAAAAATCCCATTGATCACAAGTAATTAAATGTTTGTGATAGAGTTTAATTTAAAAAAACTGTTAAAAATTGCAGTGAAAAGGAATAAGCATTCATCAGAAATTAATGTATGAGAATATAATATTAATTTAAGTATCATTTTCCTAGATTTGTAGAATTAATTAGCATATATAAAAATAATATAAAAAAATACACTTACTTGCGATGTATAATTTCATACTATAATAACTTTCCACCACAATATTATCTTTTTCTCAAAAAGATGAGAATACAAGATGAATCTTTTATTCATGATGCTATAAAATCAGCTTATAATATACCAAAAAATTCCATAACGTGATAAAAATCAATTCCACTTTTATTTAGAAATTCAACAAAAGGTGAATGGTTAGCTCAAGGATGAATGATTAAAAAAATTCAAAAACATTCACATGAGTAAATACATTGTTAATCACAAAATCCAAAGCAATAAAAACCAATGTTTGACATAGATCATTTGATAAATATATAAAAATAAATTTTTTCAAAATATTCCAAACCTAGAACCCAAATATTAGAATTATTTTATCATAAATTATTCTATGATAAATTAAAAATATATCTTTAAATATTAAAAACAACTCTTAAACTCTCATACCAAAAATATATATGCCATAGTTACATAATCCTTACAATATGGTTATCATTTAAATAGATTTACTAAATATTGATAAATACATAGTCAAATGAAATATTCATTAAAAATATAGTTCAACATTTATTCCTCAAATAAAATACCATAATTGTTTTTACCATAATCATATAAGGTTCCCAAAATAGCGAAATTCTTTTGAAATTACCTTAACGACCCAATCACCAACTCAATTTTCACTCATATGGTTATCTCTATGATATGACTTATATTCAAAAAATAATCATAATAATTAACACACATATATTTTAAAATAATGAAATGTAATACTAACTAATAAATCGTGTAGGGTAGTGGTAGGAATGACACTCTCATGACCCTTCTTTTGTGGGTTCAACCCCCCAATCTTATCAAATGGGAATGTTTGTCCTTTTTACAAAAAATATATTAATATAATTCCTAATATGTAACATAAAAAACCTTAATCAATAAATATTTTATAAGAACTGAAGGTTATCAAAACTTTTAATTTAATTAAAAGAGCATTCTTCCTCAAACAATACTGCATATTTAACCAAAAAACACCTCCACCAAAATTCCATTAATCCCATTAAAATATCATCAATTAATAACTCAAAATGGGGTTCAAAAACCTTGATCATATTATCATCCTGAACCAGTAAAATCGTGATTTTGTCCATAACTCTTAAAACAACCGCACTTGAAAACATCATAATATCCAATGTTATCTAAACCTTTTCTTTATTAAACATTATAAAGACTCAACATTAAAAAAATGATAATCTAGTTTCTTTGGACATGAAACCATGTTATTAAATTTATAAATGATTATTTAATGTTATATTTATAGATAATTAATTAATCTCCATTATATAATTAAATATATCACCACAAAGTGGAAACTTCCACATTCTATCCATTTTCACATAAAATAACTTTTAAGATTTAACTTGTTTTGTTTTCACGGATCGTTTTTTAAAATTTCATCTTCACATCAAACTTATCCCAAATCATCCTTATAATTATGTGAAGAAATTAAAAATATGGGATGTGCACAAAAATCTCAGTTTTATGTATATAAAAAGAAATAAAGAAACCTGATAGTTTATTAAAACATACACAACATTTATCTTCTAAAAATTAATATTTGGTCTTGAAATAAAAAATTTGTCACCCAGAAAATAAAACATTATTCATAAACATAATCCTATAAAATTTCATAACAAATAATAAAGGGAAAAATAAAAAATATTAATGGTTCTGTTTCAATCCTGAAATTTTTTTAAAAAAATATTAAAAACTGATATACATTACATTTTTATGATGTAAAATATAATTTTATTTAGAAAAAAGCTCATGATTAATCACATTGAATATTAAAATAAAAAATATAGTTTCATATGATCATATAAACAAAGGATATAAAATAAAATATAACACGACATAAACTAGAGTAATATCTAATTTCCTGGAAAATATCAGTTGGTGTAAAAATAACCAAAATGGATTTGGTTTTCAACATAATACTATATGTGATTTGTCACGAGAAAGAATAATGAACTAATTTATTAGAGGCCTATCTAGGTGCACCCATATCGACATGTGCATCCATATTTCAGCTAACAAAGGAAATCATTCTTAAGGTATAAACATAAGATGTTACCATGAAATGAAAACGGTTAATTATGTAAAAAGGAAAAATAAACTTTATTACCCCCATCGAAGAGGGTAAAATAAGCTATTTTCACACGTATGAGACATACATACATATTATAAAATCATTCCATAATAATAAAGTTATATATAAATGAGTTTGAGAGAGAATATTCATAACTTATTGAACTGGAATGTTTAAAGAGATCCATTATGCCCATAAATAACATTTATTGATATCAGAATATCCATTCAATTGAAATCCATTTTAAAAAATACATATAATTTTAGTGAAAGAGGGGTTTAATTTGAATGAAATAATAATTTTTATAAGGAAATCCAACTATAAAATAATGGTTTAGTTGAGGGAAAAGGGGTTATTGTCATATATGTTAAAATAAAGCATTACTTTTGTTTAGTATAAAGAAACTAAAAATGTTCCATACAAAATATGTATAATATTCCACTTAAAAACACTTTAAATCATTTAAAAATATATATAAAATTTCTTTTATTATTCATTTTTTTCCTATGAATACATTAATAAAATATGTTTAAGAATGTAGACATGGAAGAGAATGATTTGAAAAACAAGTGTTTAAAACCATCAAAAATATGTTTTTAATTTAATTCCCTTTTATAAAAACATTTTATTGAAAGGAAAATATGGTCAAAAATGTAATTTAGAATCTATTTATGCATAAAATATAATTCTAAAGATATTTTCTCCGGAAAATGAACATGGAAGAAAAGGATTTGTAAGAGATACTTTAATTGAGGATTTTTAAAATAATGTCCCTTACATTGAGTATGAACCTTCCTGTACTTTTTTTATATTCCAAAATAATAAATTAATGTTAATTATAAACATATTAATAACTAATTTACTATTTATTATTGTTTTTATTTCCATGACATTATCAATAACATAATCAATTTGTAGGACCTTGGGAAACCCTGAGATGGGATGGGTGAATTAGGGTGTCGACTTTTTCTTTTAAACTGATGGATCTTGTTACCAAGATGGTAGGAACCTATCAAACCTTTATGATGAGAATGTGTCAAAAATCAATCACACGAAAAAGGAAGACACACCAATATTACTAGGATCTCCACTAAGGGATAGTCCAAGGATCATACGATGATAGGTTGTCAGCCATACCAAAGTACACTAATCATCACTAGTTGTAGCGTAAAAGAGTTCAAAAATAGTAACTCTATTCCAGGCATAATTCGTTAACAATTATTATTGGGATAACACATTGGGTCCTTTATAAAACTTCTGTTGACTCCCTCTTTATCATTGTTATGGGTGAAGTCTTACTCAATTTATCAACATGATGGTCTCTTTAAAAACAATTAATTGAATACCATGTCTCTATCCATCATGAGACAATGCTTAATTAAAATTCCTAAATTAATTCACTTGAATTTAATGATCCTACAGAATGAATATCTAAAACATGTTAGAATCTCAACACTGTACTTGCGTGTAACACATGCTCTTACACTCATGATTTGGGATAGTCGTGCAATATGACATCGGTGAAATGTCTATTTTTTGAACAAATATAATCTATCTCACAATGAAACCATAACATTTACATGCTATTTAATGTTTAAAATACTACTTTTTGTGTAATACTAACTATATTCAACTCTTTCACGTGAAAATATTTCTTGCGACTGAGCAACATTATATTTTTTGAAAAGTTCCTAATTCTTGAATGTGGTAAGATACCTATTTATAGGCCTTTGTGACCCTACTAAAAAAATTCAGAAATGTCTTCATCCATACATGTATGTTTCACTCCGAATGCACCTAACCCCTTTTAACATCGAATTGCGCACATATGCCTCTTCCGCGCAACATAATCATTATCACACATTTTAAATCATCCACTTGATTTTTTCATTTTCCATATTTTGTGTCTATGATCCCATAAAAGTACTTTTCACATGTTTTCAAACCATATTTTGTCTTGTGTTCAAATTAATTTTTCAAAAACACTTTTCTCTATTTTCTAATTATTGGACTGAAAAATTTGGAAAACACTGGGAAACAACATCACCTTCTAAATTGTTATTATTTTGAACTGTAAGAATCCTTTCCTTGAAAACATACCTAACTTACATTGAGTATTGACAATAAAAACATAAAATACTCTGTTTATTGTATATATAAACCTTGGTTAAAACACAATTAAGTTCGCATTCAATGTTTTTATGATATTCTACTCATATGTGAAAAATGATTTTAGAAGATTGTCTATGGTTCATGCAGACATTAATAAAACATATCCACAATAAGAATAATTATATAATTATAACATTATTTAATCAGTTTCAATTTTAAATACTATCATGTCTGATGGTTATGTAAAATTAACTATATTTTTATCAAGGAGATGGTAGACCGTACATAGACACTAGAAACATTTCCCTTTTCCACTATTAATATGGAAATAAGGTAAGTATTAATATATATTTAAAAAATTATCATAATTCAATAAATAAAATATTATTTATTTAAATAAACTTATATATATAAATATTTTATGTGATGTAGTGATGAATAATTAATAACATCAATTTGTGGGGGTGGTAGTCAACACATATGATCAAATGCCGTTATTATTTTTTAGTGAATGGAATAGTAAAAAATTATATGATATAGATTAATTTAGAAATTTTAAATATATCATGTATATGATATATATAGTAAATCATTTTGACCAGCCATAGGAGTAGATTATTAAAAAATAATTACATCGGATTGTATGTTGGTAGTCCACCATTCATAGGATTGATGGTTTCATTTACCCTTTGCTATAATAAGAGATTTATCTAGGTTATTTCATTAAAATACTAACATATTATTTTATTTAATATATTTATTTTATCACTTAATCATTGTTGATAAAACTTTTATGGAGTTAGAATAATAAATTAACAAAAATAGTTTATTATAAATTATACAACTTATTCCAAAAACCATTTTCTGTTTTCATTAAATAATTCCTATGAATATTTTTTTACCAAAAATGGACTTTTAGACATATGGAGGTATTTGGGAGAGATATTTGGGTAGCTATTATCTTATCTAAATGGTTATTAATGTGTGAATAATTGTAGGAATGAGGTGTTTCTTTATATGAGAGGGGAGGGTCAATCAAGGAATTTTTATAATATTTAATTCATATTAATAAATTTTCATATTAAACATTGTCCAAGTATATAATATTATAATATAAGATAATTATTATTATAAATAATCTCATTCAATTTTTATTAACAAGTATTGGTGATTTATTCACCCTTAAAAATCTTTTAACCTGTGTTACCCTGTTTTACCAATTACCATGGTAACAATTTTTTACTCATTAAGTGTTATTATTATTAATATAAAATATATAATTTTTCATAAAAGGACCATAAAGGAAATTTTTAAATAAATATAAATCATTTGAATGAATATATGAATTTTGGGAATTTTCAATCTTTTAATAAAAAATAATTCATTATAAAATATGATTATTGTCAACTTAGATAGTATTCATTTAATCTGGATTTAGAAAAATCAATACATATATATGTATATATAATATTAATATACACCTTTAAAACCATTCTATAAGTTTATATTTTTCAACAAATTTTCTGGCACAGAACAACTGGGTCAATTTATAAAAAAATTCATATTTTTTAAATCATTTATTTAATTTTACAACCAATTTAATAATTACTACACCGGTGCTTTATAAGCATTTAAAGTAATAATATCATAACTAAAAATATGAAATAAATTAACATAATAAAACAAATTTATCAATAATATTAATATTTATAAACTAACATAGGTTATTTTCACCCATCATAAAAAATTATTGTTATTAAACGTAATAAAGTGATATTCTTTGTTTTTTTTACTTAAAGTATTAAAATGATCACAATTATGGCTATATTGGAAAAAATGACATATATTCTTATAACTAATGATTATAAATCAAATATACTTACTAAAAAAATAATTCAAGTATTAGGGTAAATATTTGTGCTTTATAAAAAAATATTATCTATAATTAATCAATTTTACCTTTATCATGGTAATAAACATTTATTATGTTTACTATTCATAATGTCAAAATAAAGGATTATATTTACCCAATTTGGAAATAATGATTCTAAATATAAAATAATTTTTCAATGACTTAAAATATTTAATTTGAATAATTTAATTTATGATTAAATTGAAAAAATGTGTTGCCAAATTCATTTTAAAAAAATGCATTTTCTAAGAAATAAATGATCATATATTTAATCCAGGTCTAGAAATACTAATTATTTGAATTTAAATTTATATAAATAGATAATATATATATATATACATCATTTCAATCATTATTTATTAGGGGTTAATTTAAATAATTTAAATGGATAATCTTTATTCATTTAAAAATAGTTTTCATAAATCTATGTTTTAATCATAAAAATAAAGATATACTAAAACCATGAAAATTAATGATTAAAATAAAAAAAATTGAAGATTTTTTATAAAATGATTCATATGATACATTAATACAAAATTTATAATAAAATGGTACTTTTAAATTAAATGATTTTATAGATATAAAGGAAAGTATATGAAAAACTATTCATTTTTACTATTCAGTGAAAAATTAATACTTTTAGAATAATATGAATATTTAACCCAAATTTACCATCAATATGACAATTTAATTGTTTTAAATCTTATATTATAACATCTTTAAAATTTGAAAAACTGATTATAATATTTACTCAAAAAACATTAAAACGTGTTATAGAGAAAACATAAAGATTAAGAAAAAGATGACTTTCCGAATAGTAGATTATTATTTTAAAAATAAATTATCAATAAAATAATAATTAGATGAAATTTATATATTTTTCATAAATTAGTTAATCTGATTCACAGCGACCATTCTAATGGCTATGTTATAATAATTCATATTTTAATTATATTATTTGTTTGTTTGTTTATGATTGGTCTTCCATGACACATACAATATTGAGCATGGTTTTCTTTTTAAAATCATGGGGTGTTATAAAGAGAATCAAAATTTATATTTTTATAATATCAATGTATAATGTGCATGGAAATGATTCTTGATATCATTTAGATTATGTGATAGGAAGGATTGAGATAAATCACCTATATTTTTGTGATCAAGGTGATACGATTTGGCTATACAAAAGCAATTTCTAGTCTTAAATCAAATGAAAATGTCTACATTAATTGAAGAATAATTTTAGGATTTTATAATCTTGAGAGATGTGGTGGTGATCTTGAAATTATTAATGTTAATTCCAGACTACACTGAAGAGGCTCATGAAGGTGTAACAAGTTTTGGTTAACTGGACCCTCTTGATGTGAGCTGATCATGAAGTTAATGGAATTTGATAGCATAGTGGCCTACTGTTTTGGTGAAAAAGTAGATTCTATATACATTTTTTTGAGTACATTTAGGTTTTAATTATAGAGTAATAATTATTCATAACATGGTAGACCTGGGTTGAGACTTGTAAGAGTGTCAGTTGAGGGTATAAAGTGTTAGGGATGGCTCCATAGAGCCAGAATTATTGGGGTATGATTAAAAATGTGGTAATTTATCATGAATAGTTTTGTAATATATGTCTCTTGGTAGGGATAAAACCATTGAATTTTATCAGGTATGTACCATTTTTTACTATTGTTTTTGGATAATGTCATAGAATACGTCCCAATGATTCCATAGTGGGTTGTGATCAATGTTTTGTTTTGATAGTCTGATATCAATGGTTCTCCATGTCTTGAAATAATGTTTGCTGATGATGAGTAACTTGTTCATGGAAACCAAACTATTTTTTCTAGTGGAGTGATGATAGGGATAATCTCATGGAATGTATAATTATATCAATTATAGAAATATTTACCCTATGGTTATAAATGTTGTAGTTGTGGTAAAAAAGTAATGGGTTGTGAGATAAATCATTCATTATTGGGTGTTTAGTGGTCATTTGTTTATGATATTGGAAATAGGTTTCATGTAGAACCATGGTGTTCGACGTAGAATGAGTCTTATATGCAATATAGATACTATAGAGGTTGGATGCTGGTGGGTATCATCTACGATTTTCTTCATTGAATAGTAATATGAAAGTATTATGGGGGTGGTGCATGCCATAGACTACCAGAGAAGATGGTTCTATTTTCATGAATATTTAAGTAAAAGGAAGGAATGATGTGTTGGATAAACCAATGGGATATTGTTCAGTTTTAGGAGAACACCTAGGTGTGGGTGTTAATTGATTATATTTGGGTGGATTCAGACGAATCAAAGTCAGTGACATGTAGTTTTGTGATATTTGTTTTGTTCTGAGGCTTAATGATTATATTTTTAGGAGTGCTATTTGGGTTACCATGTATAAGAAACTTTGGATATTTTTGTCATGATTTTGTTTTTAATTCTAAGGTGAGGCCCTATGATGTAAATAGTCTTAGAATAGAGATAGTGCTTTGGATGTGAGTTCATGTGAGAAGGTTCTAGTGTAAACAAATAACATTAACTCATGTGGTGTGATGTTCTAAAATCTAGAATTTAGTGATGTGTTTAATTGTGCGGTCTCATTTTTGAACTTATTTCTTCATTGACACCATTGTGAAATGGATAAAAGTGTTTTAAGTTGTGAATCATGTAACTGAAGCATTAGAATTATAATAACCGATGAAGTGGTCGTGTTTCATTCATAAATAGTGTGTTTATGACACATGGAATAATAGATCAAGGATGATATATTTTATGGATTTGACGTCTTAAATACATTTTTCATTCCATGGTATGGGTTACCATAAGATTTTCTAATGAAGAATTATTATTCTTAACTAAGAGTGTTTTAGGGGTATGGATTGGGCCGAGATGGGTCTTGGGGAAGTCGTTCTGGCCTATAGTTAAAACACTACAGGCTGTAACCAATCATGGTGTGAAAAAATATGTCATATCATAAAACAACATGATAGAGGGGAATATCCATCGACCCAAAAGGTTGGAAAATGACATGATGTTACAAATTGTTACACTACTATGATTTCTTATATTATGTTACTTTTTTTATGTGCAGGAGTATTTTAAAATTAAATGGGGTTCCATTTTTGTTGTACTATAATATTAATCCCATCCTTGAGGATCTTTTATGCTTCAAGAGGGAATTAACCCTTTTCATTCGTGGAATCATGTTCTGTTAGTTGAGATCAAGATCCAACTGTATGTCTATCAATTAAGATAATTTATTTATTTTTTTCATCCTCTATTACGAAGATTATATGGAATTATATGTATTTTACCTGCATTAATTTTATTCATTTAATTTTCATTTAATTTTTTTATCTTGAATCAATGGTTTAAAATGGATGAGTGCATATTAATTAGTATAAGGTATGTGGTACCTAGAAATTAACTTATAATCTTGGTTATTTTGAGTGATATGTTGTGAAAATGTCCTAATTTTTTTCATAAATATCTAAATTTTCTAAATTTTTTTAAATGAGACTTATAATTGTTAAATTCGTAATAAAAATCTATGAAACCTTGTTGGAGGAAATTCTAAGGGGAATTCAATATTTATGATTTGAATATTCTTTATGTAAAAAATGATAGAGCATAATGCAAAATATTTTTAAATATTAAATTACAATTTAAATGATTAAAAATTTCATTATGATTTTTATAAGTTATTATAGAATTTAATTTCAAAATCATCAATTCTTAAAGTTGAATTAATAGTTTACATTTAATATACACCATGGAAAATGAAATTCTTATTTGTGAAATAAAAAGTGGAAAACAAAAATTATTTAATTATTATTTTTTGGTATGACATTGTGTTATATAAGATGTGATGAAATACTTTATTGATATGAATGTGGAAAAGTGGTAAAATATGGCTTATGAAATGAATAAGACTCTTGAGATAACCTATTTTTTTAATTTAAATTAGAGATTATGAATCATGATGTAATTTGAACTGATTTGATATATATATGTTCTTATTGAAAATTAAATCATATTAATGGTTGTAAAATTAAATGGTTAAATTGAATAATGATAGTTAGAAATTCAATGATTAGAACCCCAATTTAACATGAGATATGCTACTTGAGAATGCTGGGATGAGTTACTAAATTCTATATAATACATGATGCATGGGAATTCATGGATGGGTTCTTAGATTCATTTTAGTTTTTTATTATTTAGGATGTTGACAAGGAGTTCTTATACATATGATAAAATTATGGTGGAGAATGTAGATATAAGCACTCTCATTCCATTAGAACACTCAGAAAATCACCTAGATTCTGTTGGATAAATGATGGTAGAAAATACTATGAAGGGATATTGGATTCCCTTTGATTTTTTAAGACATTATAGATTCTATTTAAGGAATAATTATTGGGGAATTTTGGTATGAAACCTAGATTCCACATAAATGTGATTTTTATGACTCAGATTTCATTCTAGATTTTGGGATAATATCAATTCAATGAATATCTATTAGTTAAATTTGTTTATATGATGTGACACACTCATCATTACATGCTCACAGACACCCCAAAAATGGTCGAAGAATGAATGGTTGATCAGTGGCATGAACTAAAAGATCAACAATGGTATAACTAAACTCATGTGTCATCATGAACATATTTTATATGTTGGTATTCCTAATTGTTATATAAATTATTCTAAAACAGTTAAACAATTTATCTTAAGAACGTATGCCTATACTGTTATTTAAGGGTAGTTATTTTAGGGACACTATTGGAGGTGTCCTACTGATTTGTACCCGCACCATTATTATGCTTCCATGAAAATTGGGTACCCGTGATGATGTTATATGGTTGTTGGAATTGATTTTTTCATGGAATTATGAATCATGACATGGATCCCAAGTTTGGATCATGGGAGATTGGATTGGGAATGAATCAGTACTAGTTGGGGAATGGATTTTACACTGAGATAAAATTTTATGTTTTAGTAATTATTGGATATGAACCTCCCATGAGATATCTAATATGGTATATATAGAACATTATTTTGTTAAAACAAGTGTGTTTTAGTTTAATTTGTGGAAAATTCCCTAATGATCTGTGATTTTTTTGATTGGAATGGATTATATAAAACATGTTATTTCAATTATAATTTATATTCTAATAATAATGGAATAGTCTCCCCAAGGCAATCCATGGGTCCAATCCTCTAGTCAAAGTCTAATGTGTATGGGGAGGAATAAACAATTCCATGTGGTAAACCATATTGGGGAACCGATTGAGTGGTCTTCATAACTGAAAATTATGTCATAGAATTTGAGCCTTAGTATATTTTATTTTGGAATCTTTAGTGACAGAATTACATGTTTTTTATTCAAAATATCATGTCATTTCATAGTAATATGATGACATAATTTTGTATCCTATGGATGAGGATTCATATCCACATTATATTACAAATTTATTTATTGAGTAGAACATGTAAAAGGTTCATCCATCCTTTTAAGTTGGAGTTTCTCCTACCATTAATGAGAAAAAACATGTGAAACGTTCCACCAAGGTATATTTGAGGAAAATTTTGATATGAATCATCATATCAATGGAATATAAAAAATAGAATATCACATACCTAGAATAGAATCATGTGTTATTTTCAATGAACTAAAAGGAGATTTATCAGTTTTATGATTAATATATCATCCATTGGCATAACATTCCTATCATTCACATTAACTGAAAAAAAACATGAAATATTCATCCCTCAAATATTATAATGGTTAAGGATGAAGTGGAAATTATTATCAAGGACAACATCATCAATGCAGTTTTGTATCCCATGTGGATGGCCATTATTATACCAACCAATAGGAATAATGAAAAAATCATAGGTTATATTGACTATTGGGAAAGGATCCACCATTTCCCAAAGGAAGAATTTTTAATCCCTATCATATAGTTGTTGATTGTTGGAACCACAAAATTTGACTAACATTATATCTTGTGTATATATTATGGATCAAGAATATATAGATGGATCCAAAATATGATGAATCCACCAAATTCATTGCACCACAATGAACCCACTATTATACAGTGACTGGTTTTAGATTGAAGAAAACTGGAGACACCAACTTGAAATCCATATATTATATCTTCAAGATTATAATTTTTATAATAGTGGACTATTATATGGATGATGTGGTGGTATAATATTTCTAATTACATGACCTCATCAATGATAATGATTTTTTTGGACTGATCTAAATCCAATTCTTTAATATAAACCGATTACTGTGATAGTTTGGGGTGACCTATAACAAACTTCTCACATTATGTGTTCGATACAAAGGCTTTGAGATCGAACCTTAGAAGATCATGTACATCATTAGGATTAAAATACTATGAAATTCATGAATATTTCATAGATTCTAAGGATATCTATTTTATATCAAGTTCCTTGTCACCAATATGGAATGAAAATGTATGTTATTTTGAAAATATTTAAAAAAGGAACATTTAATTAGAGGAATGAATATAAATATACTACATTTGATTAAATCCTAAAATATATAATTTTCATCTAATTAAAATTCCACCCATGATAGAGAATACTTTGTTTATTTACGTGTTCAATATTGAATAATTATTTATAACCCTATTATCACAGTGGAATAAGACGGAAAATAGAATTCAATATATTATCTCATTCACATGTTTCTTGAAATATATAATAAATATTATCCATTTAAGAGGATCTATATTTCATTAGTCTTCATGGTTCAATATGTGGATGAGTATTATTAGTTTAATGGGGACCATTTTATCTTTTATAATGACCAACTAAAATATATCATCAACCATCCCATGTTAACTATAATATTGGCATGGTGGGAAGTGATCCTTTAGAAATTGGGCATTAGGTTCTTCCCATAAAATCTTATCTTGTGTCAATTTCTATCATATATCCAATCTTAAATCCCAACTTTTTAGAATTTCATATTTGATATTGAATTTATAGAAAAGTCAATCCTTTCTTTAAATTATGAAAATATATGCTAGAAGATATTCTTTAATGGTTCCTCAAAGAGCTTGATCAAGTGAACACTCAATAACAATAAACTCAATAGGGTTGGAACTGATGCTTTATTCATCACACCCCCAAAATTCCCAATGCCAAATTCATTCATTCTCTTAGAAGGATGCACTAAAACGAGGCTCATTACCAAGCCCCCATCTGTATCCTTGATCATTCCCATGATTTTAAGGTTCCCTGGATTCATGTTAAAGTGTATTCCAAGTTGGTTGTCAATAAAATTAATTGTTTCAATACATTTAAGAACTAGAAACCTGTTACTATTATAAAGGAATAATATGATTTGATAATCCAATTTCCTTATGATCTAAAGGTTACTCATTTCCAATGATCATAAAATGATCAAGAAGATTCTCTAGAATGATTAAATGTATATCTCACTAATCCATATTTGGATGACTTGACGATATTTGTAGATCATAAAATGATTATCAACCCCACCATTCATAGTGATGATATTTGGGAGGTGAATCAATTAATATCATATGGTTACCAGGAAGATCATACAAATTACCTCACAATAAGAGTGTGTAATTAGATCACGAATTTGATTAAATAACAGATTCACAAAACTCAACCATCTAACAAAGATGAGAAGGATAAAATCCACTAACATGTGGAAAACATCATCCATTGAAATATCCCAAAATCATAACAGGTACCCTACTAAAAAATCTATCTAAAATTACTTCATTTCATATAATAAAAAGAAAATCTCTTCTGTTATTAAAGTGGTATATGATGGGTCATTGAGATCTTATTTACTAGAATTGAGGATGTCTCATTAAATCTAAATATTGCGTTGCATTTTTCTCACCATGTTTTTTTGTAGAATAGAACTCTACAATTTGTTACATGAATTATAGATTCATTTGAAATTTAAGTATTAATATTTTTCCTCCACAACACCAATTTTTATTGCCCCTTTTTTGTATGGGTACATGATTTACCAAGTTCCTACCCACAATAAATGACCCAATAGTATAGGTTAATTCTTATCACTATCAAATTCTTTTCAATGTGAGTTGTGAAAATTCCTATCAAGGAGTTGAGAACCAGATCACTGATCTTGTTTGTGAAATCTCATTTCATCCTTCAATCTAGGATTCCTTAAACTATTATAATAGGATTTTGATCCAACATATGAGCCCTAGAGTTAATATTTTGCATCAAATATGTTAAATTTTATCTAATGGTGCATATTAAAATGATGTTTCAACAAATGGGTAGATTTATGAGTTCAACAAAAACCTACCTAAATTTATATTAAATATTTTGGAAAATAATAACATCGTCTAGAATGAAAGAAATTTTTAATTACCTAACATTATATCATATTAAGAATGAGGCCTCCACTGGTGAGACAACTTACTACCTAGTATGCACAATAGAATAAGTGTATCCCATTGAACCTTAGCTTCCATCACACCAGATAACAATTTATGATTATTCAACACAATAAAATAAGTTACAACAATTTCTAACAAAGCTATAATCACTAAATGATAATAGCATATAATCTCAAAAAACCTTAAGGGTCATCAAATGACTTAGACTCAGAGAAGTCAAGAAGAAGTCTTTACTTCACATATTTCTTTTTGGTTGCTATGAAATAACATAGTGGAAAATAATTTCACCAATAACAGAACTACTAAAGTTGAATCCAATATAAAAATTCCCCTAAAATTTTAAAAATTATTACACTAATGGGGTTTATATATTGATCACCATGGATGGGGGTCACATAAAAACACTATCAAATAAAATTCTTACAAAGACTTACTTTTCAAATACTATTAATAACTTCCTTATACCTTTATCACATGACTTTAAACATAATGTTACTCATCCAAGACACATGCTAAATTGTATAAAATCACATCCTTAATACATTGTACTAAATTTAATTACAATCATCTATGCTATTCAATTCTAAACATAATTAAAACATATCTTCATATTATGATGTTAAATTATGTGTCCAATGTCCTAACTAAAAGATTTTGAACTAAAAAAATCAAATGTTTGTGATGTAATACATTATAATATAATTTAGAAGACCATTATATATGAAATTAAACTACTTGTAATCGGTCCTCATTGAATTAACCTAAATAGAATAGTAAATCTTTCATAATATATGATGTTAAACTGCATGATAAATGTCTAAAATGATGATGTTAAACTACACCAAGTTTGTTCCAATCTTCATGAAAATAAACTACATACGTAACATCCTTATTTATGACATTTAAACTACATAACTAACTCATCAACATTTCTTAAGAGGATAAACCCACCTTTTATGTGTGTATCTTAATTCACCATTACCAAGAATTACATTTAGATTGATTCCCATTTCACATAGTACATAGTGATTCTTTAATCGTTATTTAGGTCCTAACCACCATCGCTATATTAGAATCACATGTTCCTCAAATTATACTGATGATCCACACCCTTTTATGTGTTTCTTTTTTTCACATTACATAGAAAAAAACACCACCCATGACATAAGTTTCAAAATATCATACTCTAACACAATATTTTTATTTTAACATTGTATGGGGGTGCAGTATATATAGTGATCAACATTAAAAAACATCATTATTTTTCCATTTCACACAATAATACTTCCTTGATTTGGATTCCATTATTCACCACATTTGAGTTGGATCCCATATAGGGATGGAATACTTATCTAAATATCTCATATTTTAATGGAATAATTAGTACTCAGTCTTAAATTATATTTCCATTAAACTTGAGAGTGTAGTGGTTGAACCTCCATTTCAAAGAGATGGTCTGCAGTCAACCTAAACCTTCTTTCAACCTCTCATTGATATTCGTGTTGGTGATGTTGAAATTTACATCATACACATATAATTTTTTCCATATGATTTTGATTCCCAATTTTTTTTCCAAATCATAGATTCAAACACATTGGTAAACAAAGTAGGTACTATATGGTCTTTATCTATCCATCATATACTCTTCAGGGGTTTCTTCAAATGTTTGATATTTTATTCGTCACCTAACCATTAAACCACTCAAATGCACTATAATGTGACTTCAAAAGTATTCTTCTACTCCTTTCCCACACCATGAATATATAATGAGGGATTAGTGGTTTTAGTGGATTTTCCCACATTATTGTGTTACACCATATTTATAAGACATGAGATTTTTCAATATCAAATGCATGAACCTAAATTGAATATCCCATTAGTTCCAAGAAATATGACCGTAAACTATTCCTATACTTCTTGTAGGACGCCTTTGTTAGTTTTGTAACTCATAATTCATGTAACTGTTTCATTAATATTCACATTGAATAGATCACCTCCCCAATAGTCTGAGTTATATTACTATAAACTATATATCATTTCCCTTAGTCATATCTATTTGAATCGAATCTTCACTTCCACATTTTCGTCCACATATCTTGAATTTAAATAGTGTGAATTGTCTTCATCAATGGATATATTCCATAAAAATTCCTTACCGTCCACCTATCCCTCCACTGATAAATTTTCTAATCCGATCTATCTATATAATCCATCCCACCAACATTGGCCTAAAACACATGACCACTATATTATATTTCCCACCTTTGGTCTAATAGTCACAACCATAAACATTGTGAGTCCTCCTTGAGGTTGACTATATTGCACCGAAATCTCATTTTTCATTTGTTTTTGTTTATCAATATAATAACCACGTGGAGAGAATAATAAAACCTTAAAATCTATAAAATCATCATTATAATAAAATGTTAATTTTCGTGTTCAATGTATTATCAACATTAATTCAAACGTCACCACCACATCCCCATCACATGACACAAAACTGCATAGTACCATTGATTCTTGCATGATAGGATTCCCACATTGAGTGGTTTACTTTTATTTAACCATATTATAGACATTATATGGATTTATTACAACCTTATGGGATGTGTAGTGATGGATGAATATCCTATATCTGGTGCATCCATTGGTTTCCAATCACCTCTAACATTTCATCTATTGTTGACATATCCATTTTTGTGTTTCCTTTTCCACGGTGTCCATTGAGGTGATACCAACCTCATGTAAAGACAAATTAATCCATAATGACATGACCTATATCCCAAATAAGTTCCATTCCCCAAGAACCTAAACTATATTCCTATTACTTGTAAACATTCTATATTTGAATTGATATCTCTAATTCATGTTGATTTTTTGTTCCACTCAGTGACTAATAGACCTCCTCACCCTTATACAATGTTATGTAATATTATATTAGAAACCGGACTCTCTTATGTAACATACATCAAAATTTGGGCTTAGAGACCCTCATTCATATTTTCCTCTACCCCTTTATGATATGCACTAAAATTACCACTACAATTAATGCTATATGGTTCTAAATATTTTATAAAAAACACATTTAAAATCACTTCCATATTGTTCTAAACTCTTTATTAAATATCCTATATGAATTATATTAAACTATAAGAAACCATATTCATCACATGACTTTAAAATATGTGATATTTTTGGTCCTAAAACTAGAGGATTCCCTCTAATGGTGTTGGTAACTGACCACATCATTCTTTATAAATAGTTGTGGCTTGATTATTTCCGTGAAATATATATAGTGACATATTCATTCCATATTACTGACCCATTCAGTGTCTTTTTACCCATAAAATATTTCAATGGGTTTAGGGAACAATTCCAATTCCAATAAAGCTAGAGTCCATCCATTTAAACAGAGCACAAATTCCTTCTGTTCTCCACTTTTTTAGGTGATTTATATATTTATGTGGATTTATTCTCATTCCATATGATATGTAGTATTGTATTTATCCCATCTATGAAGCCTAGACATATGACTCCCTGTTACCCATAATTTTCTTCGAACCCAAATCTTCTTTATCTGGTATTCTATACCTCCAATGATTCATAGAAATGGTTCTCCCTAATGGAAGAGGTGTAAGTTATATGACCCAAAATCCTAGATGCACTAAGTCTATTACAACATGATTCTAAATAGTGTCCTTATTCCCCTTTGTTTTCTAAATTGGATGTATAATTTCAACCATTGAAATATATATTCTTCCTAAGATATGTATATTACCTCACCTTATTTCCAAGAATATATACCTTAAATGATTTTAATTATCCCCTATGAGTTTTTATGATTGATTTGGGACCTCCTTTTATATCGGGTTAGCCTTACCACTGCTTTAATGTAGATATGATCTTCCATTCTATGTTTCATGCTTTCTGCATTATGATAGTTCATAGTAGAATGTGAGTATTCATATTCCATGTATGTATTATCTATTCCAACATACTATATATATTTCCTTATATGTATTTCATGATATCTGGCATCAAACTTTTCTTAATACATAGTAGAAAATCTATGAAAATTACCTCTATTCCTCAATAGTATGACTGAAATGAGTATAAATTATCCTAGGTAAGAGGAACATGGGTTCATCAGGCCGAGAACATACAAAGGAAAACATGAAAAAAAAATCAACATCTTAATGAGTCACCCCCTTTTATGACCTGGGAATAAGTTTTAGATAATATTAGAAATGAAAATTTTATATTGGGTATACCGTATGGACAACAAATCATATTGATGCATGTTCGACCCACTGGACAAGGAAAAAATATGAAGAAATTTATTCCACTTTACACTTTTTAGTTCTGTCTGTATGAATTTAATGTAAATAAGATCAAGTTTTATTCAAATGATATTAAGCAACATATTATAGGGTCCTAGATGCACAACCATAAAAGGAAAAGCCCATTGGTCCAAGAATCCTAACCAAAAACTATGTGTTTTTGTTTAATGATTTTCTATTGTGATATTGGTCTCTCCATTAAAACCAGGATTGATTTTCCCCATTAAATATAGGAATTCCATCTTTTTGACCATGAATTATGACCATAAACTATACACATAATTTTTAGACTATTTAAACTAGAAATGATCTCCTCATTAACATCAAGATAAATATTTCATAAGGTAGGAAAATAGTTTCCCCATTTTGGTCAAAGTATCATAACCATAAATTGAACTCATTTTCCTATTGAAACAATCAATATTGACATTGGGATCTCCCTCCACATTATGTTTTTCCTTTTTCTTATTACCACACATTACATATCCCTATTATTATGAGGTCTATATCCCTAATGAGATAGAACCCAGTAGTTTGAGCTTGATGTCATTGCAATTAACAAAATTAGGGACCAATCAATTCTTCCCCTTGTCAATGTGATTGATTTTTTCTCATATCCATTTTTTTATAGAAATAATTAAATTTGTTTTTCATTTTTTATATATATAGTTGATTATAGTAAATTCCCATGGTTCTTAGGCGACTATATAGTCCTTTTACATCATCTCTATTTTTTCAGTAGAGTTTTAATTTCTAATAAATTAATATTTTACAAATAGTCTCCAATACAGTGATGGATTATTACTTTTAAGTTCCACCTCCCATCTACGGAATAAGTACCACAACATTTTATGTATAAACATCATAGGTTATGTGTGTCAATGATACGGGTAGTAGTCATCCCTCATTTGTTTTCTAATGTACTTGATGATATTGTAGCGGAATGTGTGTCTTTAACATGATATATGGGTATTGTCATCCTATCCATATCCCCTTTAGAATAGTAATTCTGTAAGGGCTAATTTACATTCATCAACTCACAATTTATAAAAATTGTATAAATACCAACAAATATACCCTTTTATACCTTTTGATATGTTGGCAGAGTAGATTGAACTAATGATATCATATCTTATTAGTTTACCCATCTAGGTATTTCCCCTTAGAGTTAGATTCCAAAATCCTCCCTTTTGAAACTCATCCATTTGGAACTCTCTTGTTACATGAGTATCCTTGTATTCTAGTTTCCCCTAAAACATATCATAGCCCATGTTGTATTAATGGTTTTTTCTGGTCTCCTCTTTATAATTATCATTTGACCCCCTTTTTATAATCCTTGTTGTGTAATGTTAAGAGAATTTATCAACATTCTTTCTATGTGATGTGAATTTTCATAGGGTTTCCCATATCACAGGACATAAAACATTGTTCTACCTAGTTCCTTGACTAATAGGATAACCCCTACAAGGTGTTCATCATATAGCATGCCACTTTCTAGATCATTAACATTCATGATTCCCACCCCACAAGATATATAGTGGTGTCTAGATATCCTATCATGGGAATTGTTATAGACTCCACAAATGTATAAATAAGAAACATGGGACATTCTATAGACTCATGAGGATCCCCTATCATATCCTTGAACTAGAATTGAGTCCCCATTTTCCCACATTGTAGCCAAATTTATACATTATATTTTCTTGGATTTTCTCTAGTGGGGAGGCTTTACATTGATCTATGTTGGGTCTTCCTTACTTATCGATAAGGGAACCCATAAACTTCATTCAAAATATTATGTATGAAACCTGTATCTCAATAGATATGTACCAGTCTATGAATCATGATCTCAAACTATGTACTATTATATTTGGATATATCTGTCTTGGATGTTTGGATTCCAATTCACATCAGGCGTTTATCTATTCCTCATTGTTGAGTAGGCCACATAAATTTAATTCTTACTCACCAAATTAAATTTAAATTACGTTTTATTTATCCAATTTAATGATCGCAAACAGAGTTGTTTAGTCCCTACTACATGATTATAAATTGTTATCCCATTTTTGGTCGAAGCTGTATAACCTTAAACTCCAAAAAAACCTATTCCGAGCATTATGTCCACAAACTATACGAACCCCTACTAAGTATTTCTATGCAGTACTAATATTTCCAATTCATGTTGAATTTTTCATTTTATATTATTAGTATACCAACTACCTCAAGTCATGGTCTTGTTTTCATGACTATAAAATTCACCCCATAGTTGAAGGTATGTGATCTTATTCCATTGTACCCTTTATTCAAAGCTATTGGACTATAAACATAGAAACCTAATTATCATCATTATTCTACCTAGAACATGATTAATATCCATTAACATGTCTCTCACCTAGGTGTAATACGCATTTTCCCCATTTTCTTTCATTCCCCTTATATTATTTTTATTCACAATCGATATGTTTAATTAAAGAATGAATAACATTAAGTGTTATATAAATATTACCAAGCATCATGATCCTTAAACATAAGCATTATGAACTATTGGTTTGTGTGGTCGTTGACTTTTATTTAGGAATATCCTACCCTATAGTGATAAATCAACACTACAAAGGCCTACTTCCCATCTAGGGTATATAACTCAATGGAATCATTCTCAGCGGATGTAAACAGACTCCCTTATCGTGACATCACCACATTCCAAAGTCCCATCTCCATTTAAGGGACAAATCTCAAATGACAGATAATAAACTATATGATATAAGAACTACAGTTTTTAATGATCATTATAGTTATACTCATCCTATATAGCTCTTATATCTGTTAGTTTAGACTCTTAGAGCCATAATTTATCTGTTCATATTTAACATTCTCTCACGTGGGATTCTAATGCCCTTGGTGTTTCACCATCATTCATGTTTCACACCATTATAGAAATCAAACCATTATAGTTTCAATAACCATGATCCCTTTTTTCATTAGTTTCCATCTATGATCAACATATAATTGGGATACCATCATATATTCTCCTGCCTTGAACTATTCAATAATTTAACAATCTTTTATTTTTTATCATTTATAAAATTTATCATAAGTCATATGATCTTAGATTGTATTAGTTTTTTTACATCACTAATGGTATTTTGATCAAACATTTAATAAAAATTATTTGAAAAGCAGTACACTTTCTTACATAAAGATGGATGGAGGAGGGTCATTGAAATTTATGATCCTCTTGCTTGCTATAAAAAAATGCTTTATATGGATTTCTTGTGTATTGGACTATTTAATATTGAATATCCTATGTTGATTTTATTGAATTAAATTTTGATACCTAACTAGTTCATATAACTTATCCTAGATATTATTAAGAACCCTATCCCCTTGAACATCTATCCTTCATCTTATGGTCTCATACTCAATTTTAACTGATTCTTCCCGAGTGTATTTAACCCGAGTCTCTGTGAACCAACCCCCCATGCAGTGAATCATGTCATTTCTAATATCAAAGATGACACATTTAAATAAAGTCCCTTAATATTACTATGATATATTTTAATAGGTATTTTTGTAAATGTGGGTTTATATATACACCCAGATGCTATAATAATAAATAGTCTGAGGAATTGACTTGCAACTAGAACCCCACACCGCCGCCGCCAAGACAAAAAGACAACTACGAGGGGCCCTTATACTAGGTTTGATATAATAATTTCAGACCCCCATAGACAGATTCATATTAGGTTGTGTCAAACTATCAAAAATCCAGGATCACCTGCTTGACGGTGATATCCTAAAACCATTCATGATAAACACAATAGTTGACCCTAATAGTACCCAGGTCCACCATCATGGGAAAAATAAATCTCATATATCCTACCAATTAAAAAAGTGATTTTATTGATGATTTTTTTTTCTCATCTATACATTGGGTTGGGTCGCATGATTCTCATAAATATCATCAAACCTAGATTCATCTATTTCTTCTTTGGTGACCACATATAGAAGGAAATCCATGAGAACTTTGATAAAAGTGACCTAATTTGGAATCATCTAGAGATGAATATTTCATGGAGCCCTCAACTGGTACAACCCCACAGATAATAATAAAGTGAAAAAGTGACCCCCCATGTCCCACTTCCAAAAGGCCTCTGTTTAGTGATTAGCACCATGGGTATAAGAAACTCATGAAACTTATTACCCTCATTATTTATATTATGTACATGTTATATGATATAATCCACTAATAAAAAAACTTTTATCTAATGAAATAATATAATATGATGGATTATATTCAATACAAGAATAAATCTCTGAAATAAAAAACCAAAAAAAATATATGAAGGAGCTCCTACACAAATTCCCATGTCCATGCTAAGGTAGTCCAGCCCAGTCACCAATTCCATCCTGGTGAATTGAAATATATTTTTTTGGGGTTGGAATAACATGTATACTCAATATGATCCTCCTATGGACCTCTCGTAAAAATAAGAAAAAATCATATTATTGATGATGTGGGTAAAGTGTAGAGTTAACATACACCTAATAGGTCAACTACCTATCCCTATCATCATTGAGGCTCACAATCAAATTATTTAATTTTATTATCAGTATAATATTTTTGGATTATAATTAATATTCCCTAAAACAACATACCAAGTGGTTTTTGTCCCTTAAATACCAAAATAAATCTTCTAGTTCCTCTAACCCATTTATATCTCAAATTATCAATTCACATTTATCATCACATACTTAAAACATATTCAAAACATCATTATTTTCCACAAAACTATAATTAAAATTCCACATAATGAATTTTAGAGAAGTATTGTAGAATGAACAAGATAGAAATCAGCCTCATTACTTCATCAAAACATGTATATATCCCTCCACATATCCATAACATCATCATAATAACATAATGAGGTACTCCACATACCACTCTCACACCCTGAATGATCATACCTATAATGATATATTTCATCATATTCAACATCTGAAGAGGGGATTTGGTGTAGGGGAGAGGGTGTAGTTTTCCATCTACTCCTTCAATGACATAGATGATGAAGAGAATATATAGAATAGATTTTTGGAAATTAGTGTGAATTTCATGAATAATATGGGGTGTATATAGAAATCACATGAAATCACTTGAATATATAATGACTGACAATACACAAACTATGCATGCATACTGACAACCGTATAATAACTCAATAACTCCACTATAACAATAACAATTTTCATTGAGAACCCATATTTACATTAGGATAAAAACTAACCAATAACCATAAAAAACATTCATAAAAACGGCCCACGATTCCACTACAAATAAGTTATCTATATAATACTTTATTTAACATTTACCAACTAATATTAGATTTATTAGGAAATTAATTTCAATTATATAATGACAACCCACTTCCATTCACCACCTATGTTTTCCAATTTTTTATCCCTTCAGTCATTGAATTTATATTTCAAGTACATCATATGTCTATTTAATTCCATCTCAAGAAACTATAAAAAATTGTTTTAATAACACACAAGTTGTTATGTTCAGCCACATTCCCCCTTTCATGATTATTAATTCCATTCCTCACACAAAATCAAACACCACTATCACAGTATGATACCATTTATCCAAAACAACAAAAATTTACCCATAGTATCATCGTCCCCTTACAACATGACCGAATCATTTACTCATCATATATCATTCCAAAACCCACATGTCATTCGAATCATGCACCCAAACTAGTATCATATTTACATAACCTACCATATTAATATATCTATAATAATAAGACAAAAATTCATGTTTTATCAAAATTATAACCACACAACGACAAACAAAAATAAGGATTCCCACATTTTAATGTTAAGGAGAAACAGAATACAACTTCCCAGTCCAAATAAATTAAAATATAATATTTAATTAAGAAAATTAGTTAATATTTATTTTTGAGATAGGATTCCACAAAAAACACAATAACAACTCATATTAATAGGGTAATAATATTACTAGATATAGTGGGTTCATGTGGTGTTGAAAAAAACACACAACCAATTTTATTTTAATATCATAGTAATAAAGGATTACATAAATCACTTAACACCCCATAATTTCAATGGAGATTAAAATAATATTAAATTGAATAATTAGTAGTACAATAACAAATTAAATAACCCACTAAAAAATGTTAAATACATGAATATTAAAATACATGAATTTTGAAGTCATTGTTGATATAAGGATAATGTAAGATCAAATATCAAACAATACTTCATTATTTTAATATATTTAGTTATCAAATTCAAAATATTCAAATTATTCAGCCGAAATAATAAACTAATAATTAAATTAATGAGAAAACATCCCTTTTATAATATAAAAACACCACCCATCACCCCTCCCCACCTCTTATCATCACAACATAAAATCCGTGAATGTTTCCATGTTTTACCCAAAACTCTTGCCAATCCACTTCCCATGTATATAAGCAATTGTACACATCAAAATAAAAAACCCTTTACCCTAAATATGTTCTCAAGGTGGATAAATTCGAGAGGTAAAATATTCATTCATTTTCTTTTAATTTATTTTTAATTTTATTTATTTTCTTATCCCCTCCTCACCTCCACATACCCAAGTCGAATTATTACTCTAGTATAATTAATATAATATAGTTTTTTTGTTAATGGAATAATTTATCTTAAATATCTTACATTTTCCTTTTATTCACAAACCAAAAATCATATGTTGTGTATCATTTTACCGCCACTATGGATGGTGCACATTCATTTTCCAATAACTCCTTCAATGGTGGTCATAAAACCATAAAAATTGTCAAGAATTTGTAAAATTTATTTTAATTTTTTTAAGTAATGAAAGTAACATATCAACAATATATTAACTAATAAAAAAATTATTTCATTTTGATCGAAATCCATAAAAATTAATCTAAATAATTATCATTAACATTATATCTAATGATACATACTCATATCTGAAAAAATTAAATATAACACCATTTTTAATTATAGAAGATCATATATAAAATATAATCTGAATTATATAAAATTATCCTAATTTTACTTGAACATCCATACATGTATAAAAGAAAACCGATTAGAAAAACCACGAAAAAGAACACACACATATTATGAAATGAGACAGTATGACTCATAAAAATGCACAAAAATGAACTTAATAAAATACAATGAATAAAACACGTGTAAAAGTTGTTTTATATTAATTAATTAATATAATTTGATTATAAAAGATATTATAGTGATAAAATAAATCATACATTAGTTAATTTTAATTATCAAACCCAACTCCACTTAGTTTGATTATCACTATTTCAATCCATTTTCGGTATGGATGTTACTAAAATAACATTTTTTTTATTCCATTATTTTTATTTTATGTTATATATATACTTTATATCTAATTTAATTACATATGAAAATATTTTTCCAAAATAAAACATCGTTCTTAAAACACATCTTTTATATCTCTTGAGGTGGTTTCTTCTTCACTAAATATTGATACCAGCAATTTTATTCCCTCTTTATTTTGGTAACTCCAATGTTTATTGAATAATTACTACTTTATAAAATGAAACCATTTCCTTTAAATAGGTTATTTTATGTTCATGATTGATGTATTTTCTATGTGGTAGGCATGATTATGTAAATTTTATGATGCGAGAAGTGGGGCAAGGACTAAATATGACTCTAATGGATTGGAAAAATGGATATATCTCATTAGATAATGTGAAATATGGTATGAATAAGATAATATAATCTTTAATAATGATGATGTTATGATAATGCAAAAATGTTATGCTTATACATTATTATTTCTTTATTAACCACTATATGCAGTATTTGACCCCAAAGACATGATATTTTATTTTTATGCATTGCCACATTCCATAAATTTATCTATTTCAGCATTTTATTATTTTAGTGATGATTATATTAATATTATGTTTTGTTTCTGTTTTATTATTTAATAGTTATGAGTATTCTTAATTATCCAAAGACATTAAACCTTTGGATCTTGGTTTTGTTGTACTATTATAATATTCAAATTCAAAATAATGTTATATTCATGTAATAAAATGATGGGTAATTTGAGAAATAATACTATATTATTATTGAGTAGTGGTACTTTTTAAAACATTATATTCCAGATTTAACTTATTTTATATACATTCACAAAATAAAAAAAAAAGATAATAGGAGATATGTGTTCCTAACAGGTCAAACAAGTAAAAGGTTACAAGTTATAATTAAAGATATATTTCCAAAAACCGATTCAACTACATCGTATTAACGATTATATCAAGTAGTGGGATTCATAATTAGTATATGATCCAAGTTCAACACTACACTACATTGATAATATTTTTAATATTTTTTTCTTTCAAGACTTTAATGAGAAATAGTTTTTTTGTAGAATCAGTTATCTCTATGAAGATTACAATTTACACCAAGACCTTGATGAATTTTAAAATTAAATAGGAAAAAAACTAAATATGGTATCATTGTTACCCATATTAGATGAATTATCAGTTTCTTCATGTCATGGAAAGAAGAAAGATTCACTAAAAATGGAATGTGAAGAGCTGGTGGATCAATTTCCACCATGGGGAAGGATATATTTACTACTTTAATAGAATAGATAATGTTATGTGATCATTAGGAATGTGAATATTCATGGAAAAACTATCCTCAAGAATATGATTTTATCACAACTTGTGATGATTATAAATCTACATCATCTAAAAAGTTATCATTTGATAAATTAATAGATATTATATGTTATATTCCTAGAAATAAAATTCCACTTATTTGGGGATCCTATAAAAGTATTTTAGAAAATATAACCTATATATATTAATAATTAAATAGTATAGAGAAGGATTTTAATAAATCTAGAATATATAAATCCCTCTAGACATGGGAATCCTTTGAAGAAAGGAATATGGATATTGAAATTATTTTATTTGAATAACTCAAAGATGTTGAATTTACATATGTCTTCAACATGTATATATAATATAAGATCCACTATCATTATGAAAATATTAAGAACAATGTTCAAATAAATGAAATAAAATTATAAGTCAGGCCCCTAAAATTCATGTTATAATAATCCTTGTTATACATCAATGATATGTTGCATATAGATGAAATAAACATATTCAATAATGGTTTTTAGAGTATGAGTTAATTATTAATGATGAGAATAAAAACCTCAATATGATATGTATACAATTTTATTCCATATTGGAAAATTTGGGAAGACATATATTCATACTTCATAAAATAAGGAAAATGATTTTGTTGGTATATAAATATCATTGGGGGATTCTATGTCTGAAAGTCCCCAACATGTGATAAAAATATAATGACATCATGAAATGATATATCTCATATATTTGTTATGAAATTGGTATAATACCCACAATATTTTAATTATGTTTTTGTTTTCATGGACATTATAGGTTTTAATACAAACTCTAAACAAACATGGATGAAGAAATGTGATATGAAACATTCAACCATGACTAGGGTGGATAGGAAAAAGAGTTTGTAAGCTGGTGCCTCATAAATATCCCACATGTTTTAAATAAAACAAAAAAAAATTAATAAAATTTTGGAACCTGAGGATTTTGTTGTGAATTTTTGTGATCTAACAGAATTTGAAAATTATCATTATATTTTTTTTGTAATATATGACAAATTACAAAGAACAATAAAAACTCCATATAATGCAGTTGTAACACATCGAGATTTTATGAAAAATAATATTTTTAATTTCATTAATGTCTTGTGTTGCACGCTACACCAAAAGGAGCTTGCACATCATGCAACCTTGACTTGCCTTGCATTACACGCAATCATGACCATCCTCAATAGTGTGTGTAGTACGCAATACCGAGTACTTACTAAACAACGATATGCTATTAAAATATTATTAAAACTAGTCGTTATGAATAGTAATAACCACACTTTAAAATTTTAGAAATTTTATCTCTCAAAATGGACTTCATTTTTGGATTCAGAGTATCAAATTTAGCCTAAGGTGAAATTTTTGGTACTTTTCGGATAACTTTCATATTTTGATGAATAGTGAAAATTACTAAATTTTAATTAAAAACAACTTTTTTTAATCTATATAATTATTAGTGATAAATTATTAATGTGAGTGGTTTTAAAGTGTATTTAGAATATATTTTTACAATTTAATACAATGTTGTTAATTGGATGTAATTTCACATTTAAACCAGTTATAAACAAGTTTCAATCTATTGATAGTTATTATCTCTTAAAAACACGCTATTTGTTTTGACAACAGGAATTAATTTTTAATGTAACTGATATGTCTAGGATTTGATAAAATAGAAATCATTTTTGAATTCATAATACCAAATATAGCTTAGGCCTAATTTTTGGTATTTTTCTGGAAACATTCATTTTTTGATGAATAGTGAAACCACTAAGTGGTAGTTAAAAAAAAATTGAATTTTTCATAAAACATAATTTTACCGCTTCTGTGAGTGGAATTCCGAAAATCCGAGAGTCCTAGTTAATATGAAGGAATAAAATGTGGTTCAATGAGATAAAAATAATTTTTGGTGAATAGTAACTTTTTACTTTTTTTACCACGGTTAAAAGTAAATAGGGTAATTAAGGGTAAAAGTGTTATTATTATTACCATAACACATGTCCTAATTCTATTGGATAAGTTTTATTCGACCAAAAACATCTATTGGAATTATATATTACCATCTAGGCCCACTTGGATTAGATTAGGACATTTATTATCAATTTATTTAATGAAGGCTTAAAATAGTTATAATCAAAGTTCAATAAAAAAATCATTTTTAATATAGGGTTATAAATAAGATAAATTCGACTGTAAATATTGATTAGAAAGCTAAAACGATTTAAAACATAATGGTATTTTATTTGTAATTTTTAGACTTAAAATAATTTAATTTATTTATGATACAATGATGATGTAGTAATTATCCTATTAATGAAATATTGACATAATTGGTGTTATAAATACCAAAATAAATGTAATTTTGACTTTTTATGAATTCAATTAATTTTTTATGTTAATATGACATGTTATTATTGATTTATGTAATTGTTTTCGAACTAATCATTCTGTTATGATTTTCACAAAAATCAATTACCAAATAGTGTCAAAATTGACATAAAATAGTTTTTAAAACAAATATTATATTATTAATTGTTATTATATTCCTAAAAATATACGGTTCTTCCAGGATTCTTATATCATGATAGGTGTATCATTAATGGATCAATTGGGGGTCTCTTGGATGTATATGGTACGTTTATTAACTATATAATATAAAAATACAATGTGACATGGTAAATATCAATCTAATTAAATAAGAGTTAAAACTAAAAGATAAAGTTAGTATAATGACCTAAACATGTCTAAAGTCTATTGGATGAGAGGATTTAAACCCATACCCACCTTTTCTTTGAAATAAATCAATTTGGAGATATTTAAAACCGAATTTCGCTTTATAATAAAATAATATTTTAAGTTATTCCAAAGGTGCCCCTCTCCTCCCTTATAAAAGGGAACTTCCTCCCCCTCTTCCTCACACCACATTGAGTCTACAAGCTCGGAAAACCCCTTCCACATTCTCTTCTCCACATTCCTAGAAACATGCTAGAGGTCCTGGTCTTCTTCAAAGACCAATTTTAGTTCCCTAAGAAGAGGACTCAAAGAGGCGCTTCAAAGAAGAGGTAATGTCTGTTACTGATTCTTTTAAATTTATTTTTTCTTCCACTTCTTCTTCATAGTATGTTTCATTATGAAGTAATAATATAAGTATCAATAATATAATTATATGTTATTATAAGTATGAAACAACCCTATTTCACCATCTATCCATCCTACGGAAAACGAAATCACCGCCCGTGCATACATACGGAATATTGTCTCCACGCCATGGTGTAATCTATTTTCCACCACCACCTTACTTGGATGGGTATAATGGGGTAAATAATAACTATATATGATTATTTTAAAGTGATATTGATTCTTAAATAGTATATATACACTCCAATAAAGTCCCACGATCATGAAAACGATATCATTGCTCGTGCATTCGTACGGACTACCGTCCCCACGACGTGATGAGATTCATTTTCCACGTTAACCATTCATTAATGATTATAAAGTATATATAATAAGTAATCATGAAATATATGACATAATAATGATACTGTATTTATATTTATATATATGTATGTCATCTACTTAATTCATTTCAACTCAATAAGGAAACGAAAACAGCGTTCATGCGTACGTACGGCCTACCGTCTCCATGAATGGTGTATTTTTTTCCATTTACTATATTTTTATATATATGTATATTCTGAATATATATTATATATAAATCATGTTTTATATTCTGGAATTATGTAATCATGATCTAAGTAATCATATGAATAATTACAAGTCAAAACACGGATGACAAATGAAATAATTTTAACCAAAACGCTCTTTAACATGGAATTTACAAAAGCACGGGTAATATAAAGTCATAAGTGAACTATATATGATATCATAACAATGAGTATAATTCTTGAATAAGTCAATGAAATTATGTAAATCATTATACAATAGGTTCGGACACATACCAAGAAAATCAGACATAAGGTAAGGGAAAATATCACAATCTCATTTTATCCGAGATTGTTTATATGTTGGTATTTACTGGGGTGTATTTTATCATCCACATCGATGTTTCCTCAATTTTTAATACTGTTTCCATCCACCTATAATTGTTTAAATCCAATTTTACCCTTCAGTGAGTTTTTAGTAAAAGATATGAATGGAATATTTTGTCATTTTTTGTACGAGGTACTTTTTGACTTTTCTGACAAAAGAACGAGAAGAATGTTTTTTTAACATAAACGGCATCAATGGATTTTTAAAACATTATTTCCAAGAAGCTTCCTTTACAAGTTTTCAATTTTATTTTTAATAAACTTCTTTTAGTTTAAAATTCTATGACATGTTAAAAAGTAAAATGTTTTTGAAGTAGAAAGGATATTTTCCTCAAGAATGGAGTTCAAATGTTTTATGAAAATTATTTTTCATCTAAGATAATATAGGGTTCTGTTTATATCCCTATTATTAAATTGATTTTATTATGTTGAGATGGAATTATTTTGATGAATTCCTTTATCTTATATGAATTGTTTTATGATGTCATGTTTTTTAAGAATCCCATTTTTAATACATGGGTTATGCAATGATGTATGATATATGATTTTTTGGCACACATAAGAATGGTATCATTATGAGATGGGTGGGACCTCTATCTCCCTCCAATGCATTGGTTAATGATTTTATATCTCATGAGATATACATGGCTGGAATGGCAGGTTAAACCGGTTCAGTGAAGCAGGACCGAAACGAGGAATGGACTCGGTTCAGAAATGGACTTTTTCCACTAAGATAGTCTTGGAAATGAGTCTTGACAAATAAGAATTGATTCTCTATTATTATGTGTTTACGCCAAAACGTTTCATGTTTTATGTTATGATTATTGGGATTACATTTCAATACTATGATTTTGTTGAGAAATGTATTGTATTCAAACAATTCAAAATAATGTTTTTTAAAGGCGGAGAATATTTTAAATAATACTCTGTCTCTTTATGATGGTTTTGATGCTCACAAATACCCTAAATTATTTACTAATTATTTCGTTGAGTATTTTTCAGGAATTTATTTTATTTATTTATTTCATATAACGATATTTCATACTTCATTTATTCCGAGATCAATTTTAGCGCGTTCTGGAATCACTGTAGCGCGAGATCAATTTTAACGCGTTCTGGAATCACTGTAGCGCGAGATCAGTTTTAGTGCGTACTGGAATCACTGTTCATACCCTACGTTGATGAACGTAACGTATGGATGAAAAGTTTACCTTTTTATGTTAAAAGAAACGTATGGTAAAGGAACCTTACGTTATTTTGAAATGAATGGTTAATGAACCTTACGTTGTTGAAAAGTATGGAAGAAGAACATTACGTTTGGAAGGAACCTTACGTTTTTGTTGTTAGACAAGTATGGAAGAGAAACCGTACGTTAGTTTTCAGTGTGGAGTTTGTTTCTCAAAAGTATGGATCATCAACCTTACTTTTATAATCAACCGTACGTTCTTTGGAGAGTTGAAGCAAGACAAAGTATGGATGATCAACCCTACGTTTGAATGCTGAAGAGAAAATATGTATGTTCAACCTTACGTTTGTGAACCTTACGTTTGTAAACCTTACGTTTGTGAACCCTACGTTTGGACCCACGTCATCAAACCTACGTTTGGCATCGGGATATTTTTGATAGACGATATTTCCTTTTGCATTGGTCAAACAGGCGGATTATTAAGCAGATTTCGAGCCGATTCTTAAGTACGACTTTGACGGAATCAAAGACGATTTTCAACGGATTAATGATTGATTTAAAACGGAGCTTTTTATGCCGATTCTTCAGGGAAGTTACAACGGCTCTGTTATTTAATATCGCGAATCTAAAGGAGATTTTCATGGATCTAATTATGCAGAAGATTTTCTCAGATTTGAATATATATGTTCTATCTTCGAAACTTCGGATATATATATACACAGGAAAGTGTATGAAATATACAGATTGATCTTTTAACGAGCAAGAAACAGAGACTGTGTGAAGGCATTCTTTTCTGGTGATCGAGAAGAACTGTAAAACCTTTATTATCGAAGGAAGATCTTGATAACAGATTCACGTGTTCTTCATCGACTATCTGTTGTGAATCTACTGCTGCTGAAGTTGTGAAGTTTCTTGTAATATCTATTTCAACTGGATCGACTCAGAACTGTTTTTGATTACAGATCTTTATTTTCTGAAGACGACGATCTATCTACTGTCAATTGCATTCTGTTGCAATTGTGAAGAACAACTGGAGAAGTGTTTTCTTTATCGAAACCCTTTTTATTTTTGAGTGATCAGCTTCTCGTTCTAAGCTGTTTGGGTTCGTGTTTGAACTAGGAAGGCTGTGTTTTCCTGAAACTTGTAAAGGTGTCAACTGCCTGTACTCAGTTGTGAACAGGTCTGTGGAAACGAGGACCAGATAGTGAAAATCGCCAAGCTCGTGGATTTGAGCGTTGGTGGAGTGGACTAGAGTCCTTCTGTTCCCCGAACCACTATACATCCGTGTGTTCATGCTTTTACTTTTTCCTCTGCATATTTAATCGTGCTAAAGCATAGTGGACAGAATTTGTCTAAATTGAAGAGATTGTAATATTTTTGAAAAGAGACAATTCACCCCCCCTCTTGTGTGTAATCCGTAGATTCAGATGCAACAATTGGTATCAAAGGAGGAGCTTCTTATTTTTAAAGTCTTATCAAGCTAGAAGTATTTAAAGATTATACATAGTGTATCATGGCTGATACGAGAGAGGGAATGTCAATGGTTAGAGAACCTTACTTTAATGGAGATAATTATGGTTTCTGGAAATCACGTATGATTATTTATCTGAAAAATCTTGGTTACAGAGTCTATTCAAAGATTCTGACTCCTTATGAAATTCCTGAAAATCCCGATACATGGAGTGCTGCTACAGAGGCTGAGTATGACATGAATTCAAAAGCTATGAATGCAATCATCTGTGGTTTAGGACCGGATGAATTTAACAGAGTATCTCAATGCCCGACTGCATATGAAATGTGGCAAACAATAGCTGTTGCTTATGAAGGAACAGATAATGTAAGACAGATGAGATATGCAACTGATAAATTAAAATTCGATACTTTCAGAATGATTGAAGGAGAAAGAATCACTCAGATGAATGGAAGATTGACAGAAATTGTCAATAATATAACAGCTCTAGGAGAACCAATCAAGCAGGCTGATCAAGCGTTAAAGGTACTGAGAGTACTTCCTACTCGATGGAATGGAATCTCTGCAGCAATCAGACAATCAACTTCTGTTAAAGATCTAACTATGAGAGAGCTGATTGGTACATTGATGATGTACGAGGCTGAAATGCAAGATGAGGTAAATGAGCATAAAGTCTACATAAAAAGGGAAAATACTGCTTTGAAAGTGACTTCTCAACAAATGGATAGAAAGATGAAGAACCGAGAAGTAAGTGCTAAATTAGAAAGCTCTGATTCTTCAAATTCGGATGAAGAACTGGCTCAGCTAGCAAGAAAATTCAGAAAGTTCTACAGTAAGAAGAAAGACTTCAAGAAATCCTTCAAGATGGATAGCAAGGAAGTGAGATGTTATGAATGCAAAAAGATGGGACATATCAGACCGGATTGTCCAAAATTGAAAGATGCAAAGAAGAAGAAATTCTTCAAAAGAGATGATTATGAGCAGAAAGACAAGAAAGCTATGAAAGCTACTTGGAGTGTTTCTGAAGACTCAAGTAATTCTTCTGAATCAAGCTCAGAGAAGGAGGAAGCCAATTTAAAAGCAAATATGTGTTTCATGGCTGAAACTGATGAGGTACACTCATACTACTCCTCTGACTCAAATAGTGAATCAAACTCTGAAACAGGTTTCTCAAATAAAAAACTTACAGCTTACTGCAATATGCTTGAAAAAGGTATGACTCATTATTTAAAAAATATAAATCTATAAAGAACTTGCATAAAGCTATTTCAGATGAGAGAAATACTTTGCTAAAACAACATAAGGAATTAATTGACAAATACAACTCTACTGACTCAAATAAAATTAATTTTGAATCAAAAATAAAAACTCTACAGGATGAAGTAGAATCTTATAAAAAGGCTGCATTAGTTTTTACAAAAGGAGAAAACGCCTTAAATGAGATACTTGGAAAAACTGTAATTAAAAAGGAAAGGTTTGGAATTGGAAGTAAAGGAGAAAAACCTAAGTTATACAAAAATTATTTTGTTCCTAGCACTAAACAGGTTATTTGTAACTTCTGTGGAACAAAAGGTCATATAGCTAAAAACTGTTTTCTAAGACAACCTCAAATATGTGGAATTAAGAAATCTTATATTTCCAATGATCTATATGATTAAATCAATTTTAAGAAAACAAAGCAAATCTGGATACCCAGATCGCTGCTTGCTAACACTCCTGGACCCAACAAAATATGGGTACCAAAGCAATTTGTTTGAATGACTTTGAAGGTAACAGGTCATCAAAGAAAGAAAGAAATATGGTATATGGACAGTGGCTGCTCAAGACACATGAGTGGAACTTCAGCTAATTTCTCTTCTCTTACTCGAAAGGAAGGAGGACTTGTCACCTTTGGTGACAATGCCAATGGAAAGATTATTGGTATTGGAACAGTTGGAGATCCATAGACAGTCTCAATCAACAAAGTACTTTATGTACAAGGGTTAAAACACAATCTGATAAGTATCTCTCAACTCTGTGATGATGGATACACTGTTGATTTTACTAACAATAGTTGTACTGTTTCTAAAGATAAACTGTTTAATTTTAGAGCACCCAGAACTGATAATGTTTATACTTTGGATTTGTATTCCTTGTGTAAACAATAAATAAACTGCTTAACTGCTAATATAAGTGAATCCTGGATCTGGCATAGAAGACTTGGTCATTGCAATATATATGCTTTACATAAATTATCTAAGAAACATCTAGTTTCTGATTTGCCTAGTCTCAAATTTGAAAATGACAGATTCTGTGATGCATGTCAGCTTGGCAAGCAACACAAATCATCATTCAAATCTGTTAATAAAGTTGCTACAACTAAACCTCTAGAACTTATCCATATGGATTTGTTTGGACCTTCAAGAGTAGAAAGTTTAGCTGGTAAATTATATGTTTATGTATTAGTTGATAATTATTCTAGATTTACTTGGATTTTCTTTTTGAAATTTAAAAGTGAAGCTTTTAGTTTATTTGAAGGTTTTGTAAATCTATTCAAAATGAAAAAGGTTTTAATATAATCTCATTGAGAAGTGATCATGGTGGAGAGTTTGAGAACCAGGAATTTAATTCCTTTTGCTCAAACATGGGTATTAAACACACCTTCTCTACTCCAAGAACACCTCAACAGAATGGGATTGTAGAAAGAAGAAATAGAACTATTCAAGAATTGGCTAGAACTATGTTAAATGAATATAGCCTACCTATATATTTATGGGAAGAAGCTGTTAATACAGCTTGTTATATAATGAATAGAATTTTAATAAGACCTATTTTGAAAAAGACACCCTATGAACTATGGAATAACAGAAAACCTAAAGTAAATTACTTTAAAGTTTTTGGATGCAAGGTTTACATCTTGAATACCAAAGATAATCTTGGTAAATTTGATCCAAAATCTGATAAAGGTATTTTCTTAGGATATTCTGCAACCTCCAAAGCTTATAGAGTCTATAATAAAAAGTCAAGGATTGTTGAAGAATCAGTTCATGTGAAATTTGATGAATCTGATCCTTTTGAGAAAAGGATAGAACAAATAGATGAACCTGATTCTAATGAAAACATGAGACTTAAGAATTTAAAGAATGATTTTGAAAATTATATAAAAGAAATTCAGTCCAGTTCAGAAGAACATGACACTGAAGAACCCTTGAATGTAATGCCTAGATAGTCTAGAACCTTAAAGAATCACCCTTTAGAATCTGTGATAGGTGACTTAGAGACTGGTATTCAAACTAGAAGAAACCTTGGAAACATAGTTGAATTCTCTGCTTTCCTATCCCAACAAGAACCTAAGACCATAGAAGAAGCCTTATATGATGAGAGCTGGGTAATAGCAATGCAGGATGAATTGAACCAGTTCAAGAGAAATAAGGTTTGGGAATTAGTTGAAAGACCACATGATTATCCAGTAATAGGAACTAAATGGGTCTTTAGGAATAAACAGGATGATCAAGGGATAATAACTAGAAATAAAGCAAGATTAGTGGCTAAAGGATATAATCAAGAAGAAGGAATAGATTATGATGAGACCTTTTCACCTGTAGCCAGGTTAGAAGCCATTAGAATCCTTTTAGCCTATGCATCTTATATGAATTTTAAATTATTTCAGATGGATGTTAAATCTGCCTTTTTAAATGGTTATTTAATGGAGGAAGTTTATGTTGAACAACCTCCTGGTTTTGAAAATTCTCAAAAACCAGATTCTGTTTTCAAACTTACTAAAGCTCTTTATGGCCTTAAACAAGCACCTAGAGCTTGGTATGAAAGGCTATGTTCTTTTCTTTTGAAAAATGATTTTACTGTTGGACTGGCAGATCCAACACTCTTTAAGAAAACTGTGAAAAATAATGTTTTTTTGGTACAAATTTATGTTGATGATGTAATTTTTGGATCAACCAATAAAATTCTTTGTCATGAATTTTCAGAATTAATGCAAAAAGAATTCGAAATGAGTATGATGGGAGAATTAAATTTCTTTTTGGGTCTTCAAATATTTCAAAAAGATTTTGGAAATGTTTTAAATCAATGCAAATACATTACTGATTTACTTAAGAAATTTGGACTTGATAACAGCAAGCCATTTACAACTCCTATATGTACTAATATAAAACTTGATTTGGATAAAACTGGAAAATCAGTGGACAACAAGTTATATAGAGGTATGATTGGTAGTTTGTTATATCTTACTGCTAGTAGACCAGATATAATGTATTCAGTATGTCTTTGTGCTCGATTTCAATCAAATCCCAAAGAATCCCATTTAACTGCTGTTATAAGAATTTTTAGATATTTAAAAGGTACTATTTATCAATCTCTGCTTTATCCAAAAACCTCTGACTTTAATTTAATTTCATATTCAGATGCTGACTTTGGAAGCTGTAGATTAGATAGGAAGAGTACTTCAGGAACATGTCACTTTTTAGGAAAGTCTTTAGTATCATGGTCTAGTAAGAAACAACACTCAGTTGCCCTGTCAACAGCCGAGGCAGAATATGTGTCTGCAGGTAGTTGCTGTGCATAGGTGTTGTGGATGAAAAACACTCTTATGGACTGTGGATTAATTTTCAATAATACACCTATTTTATGTGATAATACTAGTGCAATTAATATTTCAAAAAATCCTATTAGTCATTCTAGAACTAAGCACATTGATATAAGACATCACTTTATAAGAGATCATGTATTTAAAAAGAATATATTTTTAAAATTTGTAAATACAGAAAATCAATTAGCAGATATTTTTACTAAACCACTTCCCACGGCAAGGTTTGAATTTATTAAGGGGGAGTTAGGTTTATTTAATTTTAAATAATTTCTGTTTTCGAATTCTGCTTAATTTCTGTTTTCCGCTATAAGTAATTTTATTTTGTTTTAAATAAAAGTAATGATTAGTGATTACACGGGAATCAAGGCTGTCAGAACCGTTTCACCTTCTAAACTGCTTCACCTTTTTCGGAAACCCTTTCGAAAACCTAAAACCGCACATCTGCTCCAAAACCCTTTTCTGAATCTTCAAACCCTAAACTTACGAACCTTCAGAAATCGTTGTTGGAATGGCAAAGACTAAGCGTCCAGATGAAGCCGAGAGCAGTGCTGCAAAGAAACCTAAGGTAGTAGGTCGGAAAATACTGCAAGGTAAAGTCATAGATTTAGAGTGGCTGTTTGAAACTAATTTACTGTTGAAGCAAGCGTTGTCGTTTCAAAGCCTTGAGCAAGCTTTTAATAGTGCAAATTCTAAGTTTCTATATGAGGCAGAAATGAGACATTTCTTTAGAACTGTTCAGTTTAGCCTTGGAGATACGGAGGATAGTTTATTGGCTCAAATAGAGGATAAGGACTTTTTAATATCATCTATAGAGATAAGTCAAATTCTTAACTGCCCTCATGAAGGAGTTTTTCATTTCGATTTACGGAATATTGGAGATTCTGTACATAAGTCTGAAGACATTATGTCTTTTCTGTTTGGAACCAGAGTGATAAAGAAGATGTTTATTAAGGATTTGGAGCCCGATCAGAAAATTTTGGTAAAATTTGTTCAGACTGGTTTAGCACCAAGAATGGCTGAGATGGAGAAAATCCTATACCCGGACATGTACATAATGTATCTTCTGATGTGTGATATTATGTTTAATTTTCCTCGGTTTATGATAAGATATCTGAGTTACTGCTGTCAGAGTGAAGCAAGAATGACCTTTTTCCCTTATCGAAGGTTCATTTCTTTGTTTTTGTTTAAAAGAGGAATGATCATATTGGTAGATGCTGGGGTGAAATGTCACCACAGTAATGTTTTCAATGAGGGAACTTTAAGGAAATTAGGATACTTCTGGAGAACAATTAAAGGAAAACTCTTACCTGTTGGAGCTGAAGAAAACTCAGAGAGTGCTCAGGCTCAACCGGCTAAGTCCAAGGAGGGACAAGCAGAATCAAGAGTTAGTACAGTGGCAAGAAGAATTCGTTTTGAGATAGAGGAAGTTGAGGAAGAGAGAAGTCAAGAAGACTTCAATCTAGAAGGAAGAGGTCAATTGATGAAGAAGTTATCTCTCCTGCCTTGAAATCCTCTGAACCGGTAATTTCTTATTCATTTGTGAGAGAAGCTGTTGTGGAGAAGACTGCACCGATAGAGGAACCAGCAGCTCAAACAGAAACTCAAGAAGAACCTCAATCTGCTGCTGTGGCTGTTGAAAAAGTAATTCAAGAAGAACAACTTATGGAGGCAGTGCCTGGTGAAGAAGTGGCCGGACCTCAAGAATCAGTAGATGTCAGAGAGACTACTGTTCATGATGAGCATACTTCTGAAGCTCATACAGAGGTACTTCAAGAAGATTTTTCAGTGGAAGAGTTACAGGCTTCAAAAGATAGTTCAGTGGATCAACCTTGTCAGGACAAGGACAAAGAACAGTCGGATGCAGATTCCTTACCACTTTCCCTGCTTCATCAACCTACTTCTGAACATGAGAATCGAGCACAGGGTGCCCCTGATTCGAGAAAAGAAGAAGTTTGTTGATTTGTACAAGCGTATCTCTCAGTTAGAATCTGAGAATGTTAGTCTCATAAATTCTCTGGACTTAGAGCAGTTGAAGTTTCAGAAACTGAAAGAATGTACTGTTTCAAGACAGGAAGTAGATTTGTTTAAGACTGATATGATGCATGCTGTTGATCAGTTAAAATCAGAGATGGTAAAGAAAGATGATTTGTCTGAGTTGAGGATTTACATGAAGAATAAATTTGAGTTTATTGCAAACAGTGCTGTGAGTGGATCAGGCTCTTCACCTGATTTGATTCGGAGATTTCAAGCAATTACTGGAGCAATGAGCAATATGAGTGACAGATTACACGATCTTCAGTGTAATAGTTCCCCTTTGTCAGTTTTGCTAGATAATCAGAAATTTTTAGTGGATCAGTTGACATCTGGAGAGCAACCGATTAGGATTCTTTTGAATCAGTTATCAGAAAAACTGGCTCTTTTTGTTGAAAAAGAAGAAAGAATGCATGAGTTTTTCAGAGTTAATTTGATTGAAGATATTCATATGACTCAAGAGAACAGAGATCTTATCATCAAGTTAGGAGATGGGATGATGAAGAGACTCAGAGAATAGTTTACAGAGATAAAGACCGCGTTTCAAAGGAAATAGACACCTTTTTCCCTGTCTTATCTATGAACCTTGATTCCTCTATATATCACAATCGTTTATATATAACAGATTGTGAATGAAAATTCTTTTCTTATTTATTTTGTTTTGTTTATTGATTTATGATTAAGTTAGACAGTATAACAAATTCACTTATTCATACACAGTTAACTATAGCATTTACTTATAGTTCAGTGCAATATTGAATGTGTTCAAATCCGTAATTTTTTCATTCTTTTTGATATCACAAAAAGGGGGAGAATTTGGATAAACACAACATTTAAATTCATTTGTTTCCTATGAAGAAATTTGGATATATGGAGAATTTGGATATATACGATATTTATATGGAGAATTTGGATATATACGATATTTATCTTTTATCTATTTTTAGCTGAAAATTTATTTTTATGGGGGAGAAATTTTATTATAGTTAAATATTGTTTTAATCCTTTCAAAATTCTAAAATTTTATAAAACTAATTTTTCAATAAAGATTGCAATTAAATTAGTTCTCAAAGGTATGGATCATCAACCTTACTTTTATAATCAACCGTACGTTATTTGGAGAGTTGAAGCAAGACAAAGTATGGATGATCAACCCTACGTTTGAATGCTGAAGAGAAAATATGTATGTTCAACCTTACGTTTGTGAACCTTACGTTTGTAAACCTTACATTTGTGAACCCTACATTTGGAGCCACGTCATCAACCCTACGTTTGGCGTCGGGATATTTTTGACAGACGATATTTCCTTTTTCATTGGTCAAACAGGCGGATTATTAAGTGGATTTCGAGCCGATTCTTAAGTACGACTTTGACGGAATCAAAGACGATTTTCAACGGATTAATGATTGATTTAAAACAGAGCTTTTTATGCCGATTCTTCAGGAAAGTTACAACGGCTCTGTTATTTAATATCGCGAATCTAAAGGAGATTTTCATGGATCTATTTATGTAGAAGATTTTCTCAGATTTGAATATATATGTTCTATCTTGGAAACTTCGGATATATATATACACAGGAAAGTGTATGAAATATACAGATTGATCTTTTTACGAGCAAGAAACAGAGACTGTGTGAAGGCGTTCTTTTCTGGTGATCGAGAAGAAGTGTAAAACCTTTATTATCGAAGGAATATCTTGATAACAGATTCACGTGTTCTTCATCGACTATCTGTTGTGAATCTACTGCTGCTGAAGTTGTGAAGTTTCTTGTAATATCTATTGCAACTGGATCGACTCAGAACTGTTTTTGATTACAGATCCTTATTTTCTGAAGACGACGATCTATCTACTATCAATTGCATTCTGTTGCAATTGTGAAGAACAAATGGAGAAGTGTTTTCTTTATCAAAACCCTTTTTATTTTTGAGTGATCAGCTTCTCGTTCTAAGCTGTGTGGGTTCGTGTTTGAACCAGGAATGTTGTGTTTGCCTGAAACTTGTAAAGGTGTCAACTGCCTGTACTCAGTTGTGAACAGGTTTGTGGAAATGAGGACCAGATAGTGAAAATCGCCAAGCTCATGGATTTGAGCGTTGGTGCAGTGGACTAGGGGCCTTCTGTTCCCCGAACCACTATACATCCGTGTGTTCATGCTTTTACTTTTTCCGCTGCATATTTAATCGTGCTAAAGCATAGTGGACAGAATTTGTCTAAATTGAAGAGATTGTAATATTTTTGAAAAGACACAATTCACCCCCCCTCTTATGTGTAATCCGTAGATTCAGATCCAACAGATTTATCCCATGTTATGTTATTATGATCTCTTTTACAGGTTAATATTTCCAAAATATTTTTTTCTTATGAATATGATGTGATTGATATTTCTTTTGATTACCCTTACTGAGCATTTGAGCTCACCCTTTTTTGTTTTCTTTTCCCCAGGATATAAATAAAGGTTTTAGGTAATAAAGAAAGGGAAGATATTTATGGGAGATGTTGAAGATCTTTCACCACGATTAGAAGATTTTATTCCATGTTTCAAAAGAAATTAAACTATTACTGTCCGTGTGTGTCTATTTTTGTTATGTATTATGTATTCCGAAAAAGTAATGTAATTTCCATGTATTTCAAGCTTCGGGTATCTACAGTTGGTATCAGAGGAAAGGTTTAGTCAACCTTTGGAAACTAGGATGTGAGAACTTTAGTGAGATCCCTAGAGATATTTCTAAGTTATGTCTAGGGATGTCCCTAAGGTTAAGTATAAGTATAGGTTATATCCCTATAATTATGGAAACGATCATATAATTAAACCTAAGATGTTAGATATTGAAGATACTCTCCTTTATTGTGTTGTTTTCCTTAGCGTGATTTTTTCATCTCACACTATTCGTTTTGGGTTTTAGACAATGGTTGGAACCCAAAGGAACCGTTTTGATCAATGTAATAGACAATGCAATGATTTTCCTCCTCAACAAAAAATGTTATGGTAGATGGAGTGAAAAATATTATTGATATACTTACACAAGCTATGAATCACTCTGGACTTCCAAATGAGCAGAGAAGGGAACAATATTCTATTGAGTCCTTTATGAGGCAACGTCCACCTTCTTTCAGTGGGTCTTCTGATCCACTTATTACTGAACAATGGATCTGTACTACTGAAAAGATATTTTCAGTTCATCAATGTTCTGAACATGAGAAAGTCATCTTAGCAGTGTATCGTTTGGAAGCTCATGCTGATCAATGGTGGAATATTATCAAGAATAAGAGGCCAAGAGATTAAATTGAGTCCATGGAATGGGATGAGTTCAAGAACTTATTTTTCAATAGGTACTTCCCTCTTACTCTTCATATAAAAATGGAGAAGATGTTTCTTGAACTAATGAAAAAGGATGATGAATCTGTTGGTATATAAAAAGTGTGTTTTACAAGGCTTGCAAGGTATGCATCTGGCTTTATCATCCAACCTGAAAGTAAAGTTGATCGATTCTTCAGTGGTTTAAAACCAAGTCTTCGAAGGGAATTAGCTATAAGAGGATTCAGTAGCTATGAAGAAATTGTGCGTTGTGCTATCAAGGTAGAAATGGAAGTTGGTTTTACCTATCCATCTCATAGTTTTGACAAGAAACAAAAGATGGAGTTCAAGGAGAAATCTCAGAATAATGGTGAAAAGAAGATGAATGTTTCCTTATGCTCAATGTATGGAAAGAATCATGGTGGAGATTGTCTTAAAGGGACAAGTAAATGTTTCAAATGTGTAAAGGAAGGTCATTAGGCATTTGAATGCCGCAATGATGGGAAGAAGCTGTCTAATGATGGAAACAAAGGAAGGGATTCACAGAATGAACCTACTACACTTCAATGCTTCATGTTCAAGGAAATGGGGCATTATGGTAATAAATGCCCTAATCCAAGGGTTAGTGATGATCGACATGAGCAACCACTTAAGGAAAAGGAAAAAAGGGAAGTCACATGCGATCACCATTGGTGATGTAGAATATGACAATGATGTGGTGGAATGTTTAAGTGTTTATGTAATGGGATTCCAAAATAATGTTGTATATAGTATCATGGAATATTGGAATATTTATGTATTGGTCTATTGTGGTTTTCAATAATCCTATTGTACCGGTAACCATGGAAAGTGTTTGAGATATTTTTGGAAAAAAGATGATATGTGCATAATGAAGGGATAAGGAAAAAAAATTAAATTTTAGTCAGTATTCATGATCTCATGATTGATATAAGGACTAAGTGATATCATGGTTTGAGTATATAGAATTTTTGGGATTTTGGTATGTGGAAAAGAGTTAGCTTTTGATTGCATTCATGTTTTCAATAAGGTTCAATGGGTATTCATTTTTTTTCAAGAGAATACATGATTAAGGCCTTTGAATGTTTGGAATGTGACCAACAAGACATATCTCATGATATACGGGGATCAACAATGGTATTAACATTCTATTTATATGAACTCTTTGGTAATAATTTTCACTATAATATGAGATTAGACAACATTATTTTGGATAAGCCTAAAGATTGGAATGGATTATGTTAGAAATAAGTTAGTATTGTTTTAGAAAAGAAGTTTTTTCGATATTATTTATGGGATGTTATAGTAATGTAGTTTTAGAAAAAGGACAACCTGCAGGACGGGTGACAACCCATCGCGTCGGACAGAACTGTGGGAATCGAACACACAACTGAAGTGTGATAGACCTTTATCGCCTACCACTGTCCTACAGGAAGTCCCTGTTTATTAGAAACTAGTTTTACTAAATTAAGCAGTATGATATATGAGGTATAAGTCCATTTTAGGAACCATATATGATTAATCTCACTATATATGGACTTATGTATTTTTTTGATAACGTTTCAATCCTTTTGTTTGAGAAAGATGGAATGACCCATCATTCTATCACATGATCTGCTAACACATCATGAATGACAAATTCAACTTCATTTCTTTAAAATATGAAGTGGAAATTATCCAATGAACGGCCAACGGTGAGACTATACGAAAATCACGAAAGTATTTATTCTAATTCCAATTTCATCAACATTATGGAAATAATCTTGAAAACCAAAAATTTTGTCCCAGTACACTTATATCTGATGAATCATATGGTACCTTAGATTGCCACAAATTTAGTGCCTTGTGATTTTTTCCTTTTCCATAGACATGTTCGCTACCACTCCCCATCAGAACATGATGTTTAGATTTCTCTTACATATCCATATTTTCACCTATGTGGAAACCCGATGATTAGTTTATTTGGGTAACCATTACGTTTCATACGTTTGTTTTTAAAGATTGGTTTTGGTATTCCTTTTTATGATGTGGGTTTATATTAAAGAAACTTTCGAATTGTAAACCATTTATAACCCCGACGAATTTCGAGGGAGAAATTCATTTTAAGGGGGGTAGAATGTAACACCCCGAGATTTTATGAAAAGTATTCTTTTTAATTTCATTAATGTCTTATGTTGTAAGCTACACCAAAATGAACTTTCACAACATGCATCCTTGACTTTCCTTTCATTACACACAATCACGACCTTCCTCGATAGCGTGTGTAGTACGCAACACCGAGTTTTCACTAAACAAAGATATGCTATTAAAATATTATTAAAACTAGCCATTATGAATAGTAATAGCCACCTTTTTAAATTTTTGAAATTTTATCTCTCAAAATGGTCTTCATTTTTGGATTCTAAGTATCGAATTTAGACTAAGGTGAAATTTTGGTACTTTTCGGATAACTTTCATATTTTGGTGAATAGTGAAAATTACTAAATTTTAATTAAAGAAAACTTTTTTTAATCGATATAATTAATAGTGATAAATTATTAATTTGAGTGGTTTTAAAGTATATTTAGAATATATTTTTACAATTTAATACAATTTTGGTCATTGTATGTAATTTCACATTTAAACCAGTTATAAACAAGTTTCAATCTTTTGATAGTTATTATCTCTTAAAAACACTATATTTGTTTTGACGACGGGAATTAATTTTTATATTAGTTAATTTAATAGATATGTTTCAAATTTGATAAAATAAACATCCTTTTTGAATTCATAATAACAAATATAACTTAGGCTTAATTTTTGGTATTTTTCTGGAAATTTTCATTTTTTGATGAATAGTGAAACCACTAAGTGGTAGTTAAAAAAAACTGAATTTTTCATAAAACATAATTTTACTGCTTCTGTGAGTGGAAATTCGAAAATCCGAGAGACACGGTTAATATCAAGGACTAAAATGTGGTTCAATGTGATGAAAATAATTTTTGGTGAATAGTAACTTTTTACTTTTTTTACCACGGTTAAAAGTAAATAGGGTAATTAAGGGTAAAAGTGTTATTATTAATACCATAACAGAAGTTCTAATTCTATTGGATAAGTGTAATTCGACCAAAAAAACCTTAGGAATAAAATATGACCATTTAGGCCCACCTGGATTAGATTAGGACATTTATTATCAATTTATTTAAAGAAGGGTAAAAATAGCTAAATTCAACGTTTAATAAATAAAGCATTTTTAATATAGGGTTATATATAAGATAAATTCGACTAAAAATATTCATTAGAAAAATAAAATGATTTTCAACATAATGGTTTTTTATTTGTAATTTTTAGACTTAAAATAATTTAATTTCTTTATGATACAATGATGATGCAGTAATTATCCTATTAATGGAATACTGATATAATTGATGTTATAAATGCCCAAATAAATGTAATTTGAGACTTTCTATGCATTACAAGAATTTTTTATGTTAATATGACATGATATTATTGATTTAATTAATTTTTTTTGGAACTAATCATTCTGTTATGATTTTCACAAAAATCAATTACCAAATAGTGTCAAAATTGACATAAAATAGTTTCTAAACATAATATTAGATTATTAATTGTTATTATATTCATAAAAATATATGGTTCGGCCATGATACTTATATCATGATATTTTTATCATTAATGGACCACTTGGGGGTCTCTTGGATGTATATGTTATGTTTATTAACTATATAATATAAAAATACAAAGTGACATGGTAAATGTCAATCTAATTAACTAAGAGTTAAAACTAAAAGATAATGTTAGTATAATGACCTAACCTTGTCTAAATTATATTGGATTAGAGGATTTATACCCATACCCACCTTAGCTTAGAAAGAAATCAATTTTGAGCTATTTAAAACCGGATTTGTCTTTATAATAAAATAATATTTGTAGTTATTCCAAAGGTGACCCTCTCCTCCCTTATAAAAGGGCACCTCCTCCCCCTCTTCCTCAAACCACTTTGAGCCTTCAAGCATGGCCAAAACCTGAAAAATTCTCTTCTACACTTCCCTAGATACATCCTAGAGGTCATGGGCTTCTTCAAGGACCAATTTTAGTTCCCTAAGAAGAGGACTCAAAGAGGCGCTTCAAAGAAGAGGTAATGTTTGTTACCGATTCTTTTAACTTTATTTATTCTTACATTTATTCTTATTAGGTTGTTTCATTATGAATTAATAACATAAGTATCACTCATATACAGATATGTTATTATAAGTTTGAAACAAACCTATTTCACCATCTATCCATCCTACGGAAAACAAAATCACCGCGCGTGCGTACGTACAGAATATCGTCTCCACGCCCTGGTGTAATCTATTTTCCACCACCACCACCTTACTTGGGTGGGTATAATAGTGTAAATAATAACTATATATGATTATTTTAAAGTGATATTGATTCTGAAATATTATACATACACTCCAATAATGTCCCACGATCATGAGAACGATATCATCACTCGTGCGTACGTACGGACTACCGTCTCCACGACGCGATGAAAGTCATTCACCACGTTAACCATTCATGAATGATTATAAAGTATATATAATAAGTAATCATGAAATATATGACATAATAATGATACTGGATTTATGTTTATATATATGTATGTCATATACTTAATTCCATTCAACTCAATATGGAAATGAAAACAGCGTTCATGCGTACGTACGACCTACCGTCTCCATGAACGGTGTATTTCGTTCCATTTACTGATTTATTATATATATGTATATTCTGAATATATATTATATATAAATAATTTTTTATATTCTGGAATTAATTAATCATGATCTAAGTAATCATATGAATAATTTCAAGTCAAAACACGGACGACAAATGAAACAATTTTACCCAAAACGCTCTTTAACATGGAATTTACAAAAGAACGGGTAATATAAATTAATAAGTGAACTATATATGATATCATAACAATGAGTATGAACCTGGAATAAGACAATGAAATTATTTAAATAATTATACAGGAGCATCAGACACTTACAAAGCAAATTGGACCTAAGGTTAGGGAAAATATCACAATCTCATTTTATCTGAGATTGTTTATACGTTGGTATTTACTGGGGTGTATTTTATCATCCACATCAATGTTTCCTCAATAAGTAATATTGTTTCCATCCACCTATAATTTTTTAAATCCAATTTTACCCTTTGGTTAGTTTTTAGAAAAAGATATGAAAGGAATCTTTTGTCGTTTTTCGTATGAGGTACTTTTTGACTTTTCTGACAAAAGTATGAGAAGATTATTTTTTAACATATACGGCAGGAATGGATTTTTAAAACATTATTTCCAACAAGCTTCCTTTACAAGTTTACATGTTTATTTTTAATCAAATTCTTTTAGTTTAAAATTGTATGACATGATAACAAAGGAAAATGTTGTTGAAGTAGAAAGGATATTTTCCTCAATAATGGAGTTCAAGTTTTTTATCAAAATTATTTTCCATCTATGATAATATAGGGTTTTGTTTCTATCCCTATTATTAAATTGATTTGATTATGTTGTGATGGAATTATTTTTACGAATTCCATTATCTTATATGAATTGTTTTATGATGTCAATTTGTTTAAGAATCCCATTTTTATTACATGGGTTATGCAATGATGTATGATTTATGATTTTGAGGCACACATCAGAATGGTATCATTATGAGATGGGTGGTACCTATATCTCCCTCCAATGAATTGGGTAAAGATTTTATATTTAATGAGATTTACATGGCTGGATCGGCAGGTTAAACCAGTTTAGTGAAACAGGACTTAAACGAGGAATGAACTCGGTTCAGAAATTCACTTTGTCCACTATGATAGTCTTGGCAATGAGTATTGACTAATAAGAAATGATTCTCTATGATTATGTGTGTACGCCACAATGTTTCATGAATTATGTTATGATTATTGGGATTAAATTTCACTACTATGATTTATCCCATGTTATGATATTATGATCTCTTTTTCAGGTTATGATTTCCAAAATATTATGTTCTTATGGATATGATGTGGTTGATATTTCTTTTGTTTACCCTTACTGAGCATTTGAGCTCACCCTTTTATGTTTTCTTTTCCCCAGGATATAAAGAATGTTTTTAGGTATGAAAAAAAGGGATGATCTTTATGGGAGATGTTGAGGATCTTTCACCATGACTAGAAGATTTTATTCCGAGTTTCCAAAGACACTAAACTATTACGGTCCTTGTGTGTCTATTTTTGTTATGTATTAAGTATTCCGCAAAAGTAATGTAATTTCCATGTTTGTCAATCTTCGGGTCTCTACAGTAGTGGAAGATAAAGATACATAATAAACATTGAAAATTTATGAAAAATATAAGAACATAAATATAATTTTATATTAATTAAAATACCATTTATATTGGAAAAGACAGTGGTCACAATAAATGTACATGTTCTTCATAAAATGTATCAAAATATATAATATATAAAAGTCCCAAAATGATCGTGATGAATGAATATGTGTCCTTAGTTTTTTAGTAGAAAAATATTTGAAATAATAATTCCTCAATGAAATTTTTTGGAAGAAAAGTAGAGAAGACCTTGAATTTCAAATGCCTTAAGATAAAGAAAATAATTTCATCCAGAATAAATTAGAAGGAAGAAAATAAGAAAAATGCATGTGAAAATAAAAACAAAACCCAAATTGTAGTAATCATATATTAGTAATATGTACAAAATATTTGGGTATATTGAGTAAAATGAAATAAGAAAATGATAAATCTATTGAAAAAGGAAAAGGAAACACTTCACTTGATAAATTAAAATTAAACGAGTTTTTGTTAACAATAGACCATTCGTGTATTAAATATGTTCATTGTGAGAGATTTAAAAAATCTAGACATTTTCAAAAGGTTGTTTATCTATTCTTACAAAATTATATGTTTTCCTTAATCATATTAAGAATACCTCACACATAACAGTTTTTAACAGGAAAATTTAGCAGACATAGAAAAGTGAATATTAGAAGATCCATTCTAACTATAAACAAACTATAATCATTACTCATATATAAAAGGAAAAATACATGATGAAATTAAGAACCATGTAGTGAAAAATATTTCAACCATATTGTTCACACTAATAAACAAGAAACATCCACCTTATTCCCTTTACTCTTATATTCAGTATCTACTATTTCAAAATGGGTAATTTATGTTCGTAAATGAATTCATGGGTATACATTGAATTGGAATAATACTTACCATCTTTTTCTAGAGAGATACAATAAATTTTCCACCATAGTGAATATGTTGAAATATTCTTGTTTTGAAAACCACTTAAGATAGAACCATTTTGGTGCATTATCAGCATAAAATTATCAAAAAAATATTTTAATGAGATTCACAATTATAAATATCATATGGAAATTCACATTTATGTTGGGAAATTTGATTAATATTTAATGTTTCATCCAAAATTATTATCACTTGAAAATATAATTATTATTTAAATTTTCCAAAATTAATTTAATTAAAAAAGGAAAATCATCATTAATTTCATCACTATTTTAAAATAATAATAAATATCACTCAATGTTGTGGTGAATCAATTAATAAATTTGAAAATGAAAATAGAATGTATACAAATTCTCTAATGACACTTACCATTCATATTGTCCATGAACATTTTTGATTTTTTTGTGAATGTGAGGGAAAGAGTTTCATGATAATATATCTTAAAAATTATTCACATCTAATTTAGTATATTCATCACATAATGAACATGGATAACATTTGAAGGCATTTTTTTGAGTTATCATTCTATGTGGTAAAATGATTTATTAAAAATGGATTTTTTGTGGAAATAAAATCCCCTCATTTTCTACACTAAGTATCAATGGTGTAGACATATAGTAAAATGATGGTTGGAAAATTCCTTAAGAATAAATTCATACCCATTTCCAAAGAACAATGAATTCATTTTAAGATGGGAGAGATAATGTGAAATAAATCTATTGAATAAATACAGGGGGAAAATGGTTAAGGAGAGAAAGGATAAAAATATTCACACTTTTTCATATTCATTTAGATATATCTTTAATTGTACTTCCAATAAATAAAATTTTTGAGATTTTTGAGGACACATTGTGTGAGAGTTGTATTTTTTTAATTGAATATTATTTGTTCTCAAGGAAATATAATGATGCCATTGATGTTAATATGTTGATGAAGATATAGGATGATCATAATAGACTATTTGGTAAGTATCAATCCATTGTGACAAAGTTTTTGTTTCTCAGGTGAATTAATAGACAAGAAATAAAATACTAATGTCTTCTTAGCTTTATCATGTTATTTTGAAGAATATGAGTTTATCTGTGGATAATTGATTAGATGATCCTAACATTACAAACAAGCTTCTCATGTCACGTTTTTTTTCAACATTCTGAAGTTCATGAAGAATACATAAGGAGTTTCTTTAATAACATTGAAATTATGTATAAATAGATATTAATGTTATGATTATAGTAGACCAAGGGAGCTCTTAAGAAGTTGATCCGACAAAGTAAAATGGAATCATTTTTTTTACTTTCTCCATCATACATAGTTTCTATCAGACTAATACATATTTACTGTACGAAGAAATAGATAATTTATAGAGTAATGGATATATTTTATTGAGTGATAGTTGGAAAGAAATGACTAAATGATTAAAATTATAAGATATTTTAGATAGAATGTGATAAAAAAACTATTTTACTTGATTCTGTGGGAATTGTTCATAATCAATCAAATTTCACAATGACTTATGTATATGATTCATGTATAAGTTTATAAGAATAGAATCTCCTCTTAAAAAAGAGTTCAATAATTATAAATTAAAATGGTAAATTAATGAGTGGATGAGTTTTGAGGTGATAAATAAAACTAAATGAAGAAATATAAAAATTAAGTCATTTTTTTATAATAATTGATACGTGAAGTATATAAGTTGAAATGTGGTGTTGAAGAAGCTTCTTACCAGATTGATAATTCCTCTCCGAAATGTGTACTTAGAGGATATAATAATGCTAAAAAACATCAATTTATTGAGTATAAAATATTGTGCAAAATTTATTAATATATTGATTTTGAGAAATATTTTATTTATCTATGTATGATTTTTGATGTTTTAATGGGTGATTTGGTATGAGAGAATTGGTTCATGTACATCAAAAGGATGGACATCAGATAAACAATCAAAATTTCATTGGATTAAAAATTCATACATGTTTCCCCAAAACTGATGTTTAAAACTATTGGGTTTCGATATATGATTTTTAAATAAGTTAATAGTTAATATTTTCAAAAAGATGTTATCTAGATGTGATTTTGGAGAAACATTCATCAGACAGATGTTTTATTACAAGATAGTTAGAGAATGTTTTGTAAATAATCCAAATAGATTCAATCAATTATATATTTCCAAATTATTTCATCATATGAATAAAATATCCCTAAGGGTTTAATTAATTAAAGAAAATTATGAGACATTTATGAAAATAGAAGATGTAAGAAGTTACCCAAAAAAATGAAGAATAGAACTTTGATAGGAATAATAAAATAGTGTTGTGAGACCAATGTTTTGTCTGAGATGTTAACGGTCATATGTAGAGACTTTTAACGATTTCCAGATGTTCTTATGGTGTTTTCATTAAACTATATACTATGATTCAATATATAGAGGGAATTTTAAAAAGTTTTACTATATGGAATGCTTAAAAAACATTATAATTTTTCTAATGTTATTAATTATTGTTGGTTTGAGTATATCTTTCAATGTCTTTAATAATAACAATGAGAGTTTGTGAATCATTAAAACGTAAGGATTTTTTATTCTTTATTTTAACATCATGAATATTCCTGAATAATTTGGTTGTTCCCCAATTATATAAATTTTTTAGGATGTTGAAATTTCAATTTTGAGCTCTGTGTGAAAACATATTTGAGATCCCATGATTACTGAATGATGTGAACCAACATAATTGGTTTTAAATGATTGTATAATTAAAGAGTTTGTTCAGTGAGGAATTATTAGATTGTTTTATTTTCAATAATTTATGTTCTTACAAAAATTTACAACCAAAACTTTTTATGACCATTCTCATTTGTGTTTTTTGAGAGATGAAAAACAATGTGAAAAACGAGGTACCTGAATAAAAATGTTTAGATGTATAATTCATTCCCTTGATTGATGTTTTGAGGTAGTATAATAAGAAAAAAATGCATCATATATATCCAATATCATTTGATGAAATTATAAAACTAAAATATATGATTATAGAAAATCAAGATGTAGAATAAGTAAAAAACAAGACACAATATGTATTTTCCTTAATAGTTTGTTATCAAGAGAAAATATATAATATGATAGAGCTAATTAAAAATATATAGAGGAGCTGTCATTTGATATTTGTTATTGGAGGAATATATAAAATAGTTATACCAAATATAAAAATGGATTTACTACTTTAGGAGTGTCAAAATTGAATAGATGAGGGAATAATTACCTAACAATCATTCACATAGTGAAACATTACAGTTCGAACACCATTGGACTGTTTGGATTGGATAGACCGTTTATAGGTAATGTAAAATAGGAAGAGAAAGATTAATATTAGGATTAGAGTAAAGTTTCTTACCTAATTTTGTGTAATTTTTAATGTGAATAAGAATTAAGTTATAATAAAATTCATACTATAACATTAAATAGAAGTCTTATATGGTGGAAGATGTTCCTTGTTTAACAAAGTATCTAAAATAAGAGGGTGGAGACTCTCATCAAAGGACTTATAATGAATCATTTTAAAGCTATTTGTTGGATAAGTTAATCACTTGTATAGGGAGGTGATAGTTTTTATATCCCACTCTTAATATATTGAAACTCACAAATAGGATTATTATTCTCTTATTTATAAACCAAAATAATAATCTATCTAATTATAGTTGAGAATTGAGCTATGGGTCATCAAAATATGTAGAAAGGTACAACTACTATTATTACTATAGAACCTTAAAAAATAACTTATTCTATCATTAAATTATTTATATATTTTTATATGATAAGGAAAATTGAATAGAGGAATCTAGATCATAACAGGTAAAAACGTTAATGAGATAAAAATTTATAATTAAGGAAAATCTTTTGAACAGTTATTCATCCCACCCACACTCATTGGTTATTATAGCCCAAAGTGGTACTCATAGGTTGAACTTGAAATAATCTAGGAATGAAGGTAAAATAGATGAGAAAAATCCCTTTGTTATTTTCGTCATTTATATTATTATTATTTTTAAGAAAATTCATTTATTTTACCTAGTTAGAACAAAAACAAGATAATATCATTATTGACAAAAATTAAAATATTCTACCTAGAATAACCTACATCACAAGATGTTTCTTGATTCGCTAAAAAAAATATAGCGATATAGATAAAACAACAATGTCTTAGGAAATTCATGAAGGGACTAAGTGAATTGTAGGCACTCATAGATTCTAAAGATAAAATATCAAGTCACCCATTTTTTATAGATACAAAGAATAACTCAATAATAATGTTTCTATATTTTTAAATTACATATTGGTGACTAAACTAGTTTTTAAATTAATTATTTTATATTATTACAAGTTTAAGTTTTTATTGATCGGTTAAATATATATATTTATTTCCCAAACCAACCTATTTTAATATACTAAATCTTATAAATTCAATGATTCCATTTCAATTCCTCATATCATTCATTAAATACCTAAAATTTCAATTATTTTCATTTTATAATCATTTTAAATGAACTCAAGTTATTTGGGATAAAAATAAACACATGAGATGACCATTAGGCTGTGGGAATCGTACCATTACATAGTGAATTATTCAGTCTCCTTGTAAAGGTAATTTCATTATACTTTATTTAGCATATAGACTTTCACAAGAGTTCTGAACAACATGTAAAAACAAATTCATAGAGAATAAATTCCTTTATTTAATTGATCTAACACTTTCATATCATTACATGAACTCAAAATTACACTTTATACAGTGGCCAAAATTAGTCTTACCCTTAAGTTAGCTATAAAATAGTAAATTCAACGGGGTTTCCATATTACATTTATGAAATATTCTTTTATATGGTGTTTACCTATATCCAAATTGATTATTATTCACTATACCATTAAATTTTAATGAAAAATGACTACTCACATCCATGCAGAATATGTTACTTCCATTATATAGAAGGTAGAGGTTCTCACCCAAGTGAAATAAAAATAATTAATAATTTTAAATCCAATAATAAAATAATTACCTAAATTTCTTTAAAATACCATTATTTTTTATAAGATAATGTCCAAGACAAATGTGGTTACATATTTGTAACTCTAAAGTTAAGAAGAAATATTTTTATAGTCTAAGAATCACATACTAATTTGAAACCTATCAAAAAAATCCTTGAATGCTATTTAACTAATAGAATTAATTCCAAGATAGGAACAAAAACTGATATAGTATAAATAAAAGGTTTTAGGAAAATATGATCCCTTACATTAGATACCTAATAAGAAATTCTATCCAACATGAATTAAAATCAATGATAAAAATGAGATGGCTACATCTAGCATCGATACTCCCTAAGAGATACCTCATAGTCAATAATAAACAACTATCAATTAATAATTGATAATGAATAATCCATGAATCTTATATTACACAAAGTGATAGATATATTTTATATAAATCAATACAACGTAAATCATCTCATACTAACCGTGGTAACCAACTGAATCCTTGTGGACCAAAAAATCATATTACCAAACCAACCACAAAAATTGTCTAATTAAATTCACATAAATCACAACTAGACATTGTCAAAATAAAATGAAAAGTATACCAATAATTCATATCACTAAATAACTATTTAATAATTTTTTTCACATGAATTAAATTTGGGAAGTAAGAATATTATCACCTTATTTCATATTAGTAAACAACCGTTTTCATTACCTACTATAAATCATTGGACTCATACATAATGTGATATCATTAATCTGATAATATAATCTACATAAACACTAAAACATGGAACACATTCTAGAAAAAATATATATTTCAACACTATTTTTAAATAGATTATATATTATTTATATATATGAATTAGGGAAATACATTTTGATAACTGGCATTTAAAAACACTAATTCCAAATTAATTTTTTAAAACATTGACATATTAGAACTTCAATATAACAATTTTCTAAAAATTACATCATGGCCAATTCATACGTTATTCAAATTATTTTAGATGAAATTATAATATCCAAAACATATAGTTTTACTTAGTGATGATCACAAAAAATAATATTCTCTTGATTTATTCATATGTTTAATTCAAAACATGATTAGATAAGACATTCATTAAATATCTTATTTTCAATGAAACATGATTATATTTTACATTTAAGGGACCTTTATTTTACCTATATATTTTGGTATGAAATTCAAAACAAAAAACACTCTTAGAAATAATCTACACAATACCCTTACACATGTTTATCTATTTTCTTAAAACGATATATGGAATGAAATTACAAAAAATAAAGTTGTTAGATTCAAATAAATCCACTAATTAACCCATTAAAACACAATATAAAAAATTATGAATATTGTACCTTTCCTAGGTCACTACTCTATATCCAGTACCACATCAATTTGACAGTCATTAGACTGTGAGTCATTGTGTTAAATCAAAGGGTGACTTAAAATATTGTGTCAAAGATAGACTCACAAGTATATTTAATGAAATTAGGTCAGTATATACCATTTACCTCTATTAATATAATTTTATTATAGTTTCTAATTCTAATCTCTATCCTATCTCTCAACCATATTCTTCAATACCACATTATCATGATCCCCTCCCCCAATACCACTCCTAGACTAATAACAGGGAAAAAGAGTTTCGTTTAAATCCAACCTCCAAATGGGACCTGATACTGAGACTAGTTTTGATCATATAGAACACATAATAATAGTCATTATCCCAATAATAAAAGTTATGGACAATAAATAAGGTGTAATTTAACAATCAACACTCCATCATGTTTGATAATCCATGATCTAATGTGATAAAATTCAATAATGCATGATATTAGAAATAGAAGAATCCCCCAAAATAAAACGAAAAAAATCATAAGAATATGCTCAATGAAAAACTCATGGTTTGATTTATTACAGTCCATATGTGCCACTAAATTCCCAATGGTTACTTAATACAAACAAACACACACACACAAACACACACACATATACATAGAATGTTATGAATAACCTGTATACACCATATGATCCTCTTTAAGACCTATCATGATTATATGATAAGGGAATACTAATGACTTTATGTGTCAATAGTTGAAGCAAGATTCATCTAACAGTCAACTACCCATCCCCATCCCCACAGAGCCTTAGTCACTATGTATCACAACAATGAGTCGAAATAATATCAAAATTATATAATCAAGGCTCTATAAATCAACATACACATAAGGTTTCCTATCTCAAAACCCAATATTGAACATCATTGTCTTTATCTCCTTAAATATAATAGACCCATATATTGCATATCAAGTGACATCGACACCGCATATTAGAAACCTCACCATCAACCACATAACCACATAATCATCCATAATACAAAAATTTCCATTCCACAACATGAATTTTTGTATAGTAGGTTATTATAAATATAATATAAGTAAAGAAAATACCCACTTGCTACCATGAATGTCCCCACAACATATCAATTGTCTCAATATTATCACATAATAAGGTACTCCACATTCCACTCCCCCACATTGTTTGATAATACCTATCTCTTTCCATCACAACACATACATTGTTTGAAGGTAGACAGGGGATGATAATAGGGGTAGAAAACCATATATTCTAACTTCAATATTAATTATTGGAAGGAAACATGAAGAAAACCATTTTTCATTTTTATAAAGTACTTGACTTAGATGGTATGCTTAATAAATCATAATCAAATGAAATAATAGGTAATCAAACATAATAAAAAACTAATTAGTGCACATTAACCTTATTTTTATATCTCAATTTTACTACTAAAACATTTCCGCTACCCATTAAAAACATATAAATACCTAAAGGAACAAACTATTATGTGTCCACAAATAAATAGCCTTGTGAAACGCCAACATTTCCACTTCTATTCATTTGTCTATTCCATTTCGGATGTCCCATTTCTCAACCAATATGAGCTTCATTATGCCATTTATTTTCCCTATTTGATGAAAAAATACACTCATCCATAAATCATGTTAATTAAAATACATTACCCATTCATTATAAGCATCTAAATGTAGTTTATTTCCTACACTTATTTAATTTCATCACATATCTCATTACAATATTAAATTAATAACACACCTCTATTTTACTAATGATGCATTCTACATTCATATTTCTTTTATTTTCATTCCATTAAATACCACCATTCACCCCTCACCAAATTCTACAATATCTATACATCATCTCACAATTATCCAAATGTGATATTCCTAAGCTCATAATTATCATAGAAAATTTAACAACCATCTCACATTCCATAGCATGTGCATCATTCCTACAATGCTCCATAAAAATAATTTATATTTGAATGAATAAAAAATTAAAATCATAATAATAACCAAATATAGACTCATTATCTATCATACCCTCATGAATTTTATCAATATGAGATTTTAGAAAATAAAGCAATGTTCAATGCTGTATGTGACATGAAACACCATGATTAAACGACCTATGATATATACACACATTATAAACATGCTATTAAATTATGGGGTATTAATAATATTATATAATTTATTAAATATATATATATACCCACATATGTCATAATAAATGTAAATTATGCTTAAATAATTAATCAATTTTCTATTAAATAAATATATTCTTAAAAAGTATGTTCTCTTTAGAAATGATTTTTTTTAGTTTGTGTGAAAAACAATTATCATTAGTTTTTTGGATAATTTAGAATATATATTTAATAATGTGATATTAATTTTATAAATAGGAATATAATAATTTACATTGGGATAATTTTTATTATTTTCTTGAAAAATTTTTGTTTTTTCAGTGAATACTAAAAAATGTATATTTTAAAAAAATATTCAATTCATTTCAATGAATTTTATTACTTAAAAGTAACATTATTTTATGAATATGACTGAATTTAAATTTTTTTTTACATATATTTAATCAAATATATTAAATTTCAATCATCCCTATATTGATTTTTAGTAAAAGTAATATTTTATGTTTAGAATAGTTTTTTCTGAAAACTGTTGTAAAGTGTATAATCATTCTCAATTATAAATAATTAAAAAATCCCAAATGAGGAATTATTTAAATGGAATTTTCCAATTATATATTAATAGATTTTAATTTAAATACAAACAATGAGTATTAATAGTTATAGAGTTATTATAATATCATCTTTGGGTTAATAAATACAATACTTAAAAACCAGGTAGTTCATCATTTCTGCGAGTTTAATTTTAAATTAAAATTTTCCACTAATATGAATTGAAATTTATAAAACTTATTCCATATTTGGAATAAGTGTAATTTATATTATTTAATAATTAGAAAAAAATATTTAACAATATTGAATAATGAAAAAAGTAAAAAAACCATTACCATGGTAAAGGTGAACATTTATTTACCATGTATTGAACTAAAAATTTAATTTTCAAAATGAACTCAAAATTTTTCGAAAATCTATTAGCTAGATAAATTTTGAAAAAAAAATTCACCATTCTCATGAATGATCTATTTTTTAGACTTTTTCATATGATAAATGTGGGTACACATTTTTTAAAAAAAAATTACAAGTGTACCACTCACCTTACTTATAAAAGGAAACCCCTATCCTCTAATCTTCACAGCTTTAGAGCCATTAGGTTTGGTTATTAAAAAAAAAATTATTTCATAAATTACCTAACCTAGAATTACAGTCATTATATTTATCATAAAGACATCCTAGGATGGATTTTTAGGGTTTCCTAATGAGGTTTTCTAGAGAAGATGTATCATTCTTAACCATGTGTTTTTAATTTATTCATAAAAATCCATCAGATAATCTTCAATTAAAATTATATAAAGAAACCAGTTTCTCCAATATACTATATTTCATTACATTATTTAAATATCATATTACATCTCATATTCTATCAAATAGGATATAAAATCATTAATCATTTGTATGATGGACTACTTCCTCGTGAACTAATTTATTTTTGTTCATAATCACCTATTACAGATTGATATAATGATGGATTTTAATTATATATATATATATTATATATTTTTATAATATTTATATTTTTGGATTTATTATATTACATATTACTTCTTAGGTTTTATTTTTTCTGTGATATGATAACGACACTGTTGTGGGACTACCACCTTACAAAGCGATGTGATTTTTTTCGTAATGCTTTACCTGGAAGGTAATAACGATATATTTAATAAATATATGTTATAATAAGTGAATAATTATGATGATAATTATATATTTATCATTATTAAAATATAATATATAATTTTCATATATATATCAAAAAATGATAACATCGTTTGTGTTTATGTGGAGACAAACAACTTCACAATACGATGTGAATCTTTTTTTCATAAATAAGTCACATGGATGATATATATAAGTAAATTTGAAAAAATAAATTGTTTTATTAAATTTTTTAATGATTTAATGATAATATTTAATCAAATTTACTTTCATAATAATCATTCAAAAATGCTAATGTTACTCATGCATATGTATGATCTACCATTTCCATGCTTATAACATAGTTTATTTTTTATAAAAATCATAAATTATTGGTTTTGAAAGAATTATTGATCTAGAAATGTGATATATATTTCATGAAAATTTGTTTTTAAATGTTTCATTAATTACCACTATGACCACGGTCTAGAAACTATATCATTTTTTGAAATTATGAATCCAACGTTAGGCAAACACCTAACATGGAAATAACTGATTTTTTTTATGTAATCATTAATCATATAATTTAAAATATATAGGTATAAGGTATTATAACATGAATATGTAATTAATAAATCAAATAGTTTATTAATTTTATTATACATGAGTTAAAGGATTTACAATGAAATTTTATACTTGACTTACAGGTTTTTAGTCAGAACTTTACTTCTAAGAGTCATATGACTTATTCATAATTTTCTATTCTGCTATCTATATATATTAAATTTATTTTTTTATAAATAATTTAATTAAAAATACTTGTATTTATTAATCTATACGATGTTCTCCAATTCAAGTGTTTTTGATTAATGGATTACAAAAGGTGTAAGAGAATTCACCTCAATTTACCTATAATGAGGAATATTGTAATGTTATGAACACTATTTCATTTAAATAGTGTATATACTTTCCCTTTAAAATGGAATTTCATAAATAATTTATATTTTATGTTATTTTAATTTTGAATATAAATTATTTCAACTAATGGTATTTGAATTGACTATTTCAAATTTGGTAAATAATTTTATTACCCAATTTCATTTGATTTTGATATATAACCTCATAATTATATTTCATATTTTAATATTATGTGTGTAATGGAATTATATTATATTATTACATATTAATACTTTTTTGTGAATTTTAATTTGATACACATAATCAATTATTTTATTTATTCTCAAATCTAATGGAATTATTTTTGTAAAGGGTATTCATATCAAATTCTATTTATTTGGGACACATGTTTATGATATGTACCAAAATTATTTTTTGAGGTCTATATACTTCCCTTTTGAAATATACTGTCATTACTATAATTATACTCATGAAATATGATGTGACGTCATAGACCCGAATACCATTTAATTGGTTCCCCAAGCCTAGTAGGTCATATTGCCTCAAGAACATCTTCCCAAATGATAGAGGCATATGATTGAAGTGAGGGCCTAAGATGTGTCCTTAGGAAGCCTATGACCTCATTACTATAGTGTATCACATCAAATAGATATAAATATAGGTAAATTGGTGAAAAAATATAATTACACAATGGAATCAGAGCATGTAATAGATAAAAAAGGATAACAATATCTGAATGAATTAGAATAATTAATGATGATATGTCATGTCACTAGAAAACTGGAATACATGTATAAAAGACAACATACATAACATGTTACAAAAAATTATAATGAAAAAAATACTATCCCAAGAATCCTGAGATTAGGCTCAGTCATCTTCTATCAAGATCTATATTAAACATTGTGCAATCAATTGTTAGAAGCCGTAGACATCCATTTCTCAACACCTGCAACCATATAATCTACTCCGGGTACCAGAAAACACTCAAGGATGTTGTGAGATAAATTTCAGTGGGCCACCACCAATGGTTTCTATAACATCATTCCCATGTAATGGAAATGAAATTATGTGCAGTCAGGAATATAAAAACTAATGCCTTACAATGAAACAAAATACCCATGTACCTGATTCAGCCCTCCGTCAGTGTCTGAATATTTAACAAAGTCATTATTTGATTGTAAAATTTTTAAAATAAGTCTCACATTATCAATGGTTAAGGTTCCAAGGTGTAATTAGGAAACCATAATTTATAGTTAATAATATGTGGTTCCATGTTATTCACCGAGGCAACCATGAACATAGGGGTCTCTAACTCAATAGTAAATGGGTCTAGCTATGGGTAAGAGTATAATCCAAGGAGTATAGTCTAAGGAATTCCATAATAATATTCCTACCTAATCCATGGTGATAACCCAAGGTAAAATATGACTATGTAGTTGTAGGCACTATGAGCTATAACCATGGCACAAAAATGTCAATGTTGGATCCTAGGAGTGTATCTATGGAATCTGTTAATACAATTAGAGGGATTGTATGATGTCATATCATGAATCCAAGAATATAAAATGACGAGTATCTATTTGGGTCGCATCATAAGAAAGTCGCATCATTAAATTGGAATGGGGTTCTCGAGTGATCAAGACATCCCCAGATAATAATCCACGGCAATATTGAATTTGGCCACTATTATTTAATAGAAAAGTGTTGTATACTTTCAATTGGTTCAGTACTTACCTCTCATTAGTGTGAAAATAACAAGTAGCATGAAACCTGTAAATCATTTCATAATTAATCAAGAAGTCAATTTGTAATATGAATTTCCTTTTATTAGTGTGACAAGGCCAGGTAATATGAAACATATACTAACTCAATTTAAGGAATATTAAATAATTAATGTTTATTTCTCTACCATTCACTAATTGGTAAGGTATGATATGTACAAGAATCATGTTATTTATTTCAATTTAAGGTTGTAAAATCATATACTTACTATACTTTCCAATTACCATTTCACATTTAATTAATAACTGAAGAACATACATTAGATGTGTTAAATGGTGATCATATTTGGTAAATTACATTATACAATTCAGAAAATAAATAAATCCATTTTATATAGAAATGATTACTGTTATAAGGTTCAAGCCAAGTCACAGACGTATAGTAGCTCAAATGTGTCAAATACTAAAAACCCAATTATGGAATAACATCCTAAATGGGATGGATGGATTTGTAGGCATAACCAATAAAAAATAATGACATATATTAAAAGAAAATAACCAAATGGTTCTAATGATTATAACAATTCCATATAAATTCAATAAAAGATAGCTGATGAAATCATTAAGCCCCACATGATAAATTCCAAAATCATCAAACTAGAGGGATGAGTTATATATCACCCACCATTAGCATGTACGAATCTCCTCCTCTACTATTGGATCGTAAGTTGGCTCAGATTGGATTAGATCTAAGAATATAAGAAATATTATCACACCTCGATAACTTGGTCAGGATAAATAAAGAAGAACAGTAATACTAAAGGACTTGAGGAATTACAATTGGTCATCCAATGTCATGAAATGAAGCTCGATCAGATCCCATACCAAGGTAATCCTATGATCCCTACATTAGGTAATAAAAAATATCCAAATGAGGAGAATAAGTCGATAATACAAATTGAAATTAGATTATGAAGAAGGAGGAGGCTTATTTAGATCAATAAGGAAAAATGGTCAATTTACCCAAAAATTATCATATGAATGATTTTTCTGCACAGTTTTCCAAACCCCGTGAAAACAATGCACAATTACATAGGAAATTGGGAACTCCGATGGTTTGGCTACATGGTTAGGTAAACTGTGTACCAATCATGTGGAATGGATCTACCAAAAAATGTACACAATTTGCCTAGTTAGATCTAATTGTGTTCCCTACCCGTACAATTTACTCTAATGGTGAGACAAAGCCAGTTTTCCCAAACATATGGGTTCTAGGATTCGAAAGACACCCAAACACCATTGAGAGGTTTTATAACTAATTACGAAGATTTATTATGTCCAAAATAAATAATAATACATACATTTAATGGATCCAAATCTGGGTTAATAACCTCCTAATTATAGTCTTCCCCTATTAAAATTACACATCTTTGAGTTCACCTTCCAAGAATGGTGAACCACCACATGAGAACAACTCTGGACACTAGGCATCTATGTCATCCTCCCACTCTCAAGTCTCATCCTGCACGTAGCCATAATGTTATAACACTCATACAAGAGGGACAAATTGGTCTCTAAGTGCATTCTTGTTCTGGTCAATGATTCACACTAGATACTCCTCAAAGGTAGCATCGATATAAAACTCATCTTCATCGGTATCAAAGATATGTGATAGTCCAACATGATAATGGTGAAGCTGTGAAACATTGAATACATCGTGTATTTCATGGTACATATAAGGTTATATGAACCAATAGGCTACTAGAATGGATATATCTATGATCTAAACTTGACACTATATAACTAGGTGATATCTTCCCTTACATCTGTAACCATCTATTCCTTAGCATGGGTGATACTCAAAGTGAAAAATGATATTCGACCTCAAAATCTAGAGGTAGTCTATTGTTATCGTCATAAGATTCATATCTAGACTGAGTAGTAGTCATATTATTTGGGATCAGATGAACCTAATCCAATGTCTTCAGAACATGATGATAACCTAGTAGTGTTCCCTCGCTTACCTCTATCCAACACAGGGTTACACAACACATCCTACCAAAAATGGTTTCAATAGGATCCATCAGAATTGTCTATTGAATGATATTATTGGAGTCGAATGAACAAAAAGGATGTGATTCACCAAAAAACAGATGAAATCAAGGTCACATGCTCCGAGAATATCTTCTAGAACCTATATCACCCATTCTGACTATCCCTCGTTCTGAGGGGGAAATGTTGTGTTTAGTAGAACCAATGTTTCTATAGATTTCCACAATCCTTTCAATAACCATGACGTGATATGAGAATCCCAATATAAATTAATAGTATGTGGGACCATGTGTAGACGTATGATCTGAAGAAAATAGTGTCTTCCCATCTCATCGACTGAGAAAGTCTCCCAAATATGTATTAATTTAACCACTTTTTCCATTTTTTCAATGAAAACCCACATAGAATCACATTATCATTGTATCCTAGAAAACCCAACTACAATGTCCCTGGAAATGAATTATCATTTCCATTCTGTTACTAAAAGCAGATGCAACAAGACTATTGGTATCTACTGCACCGCCTTCACCTACTGACAGGTGGAACTCTTAGTGATTAATATTGCAATCTAATGCTTCAACCATGGCCACCAATACTGGAATCACATATCTCAATACATCTTGGACATACATGGATGAATTTCCCCTGGAGAATAATGTGATTCTTTCATTAACTTCTCTAAGATATTTATTGGATCCAAGACACATCGATGTATGTTTAAGATATCATCTCTATCCTAATACAAATCTGGAGGGGGGTTATCTAATGATATACTCCCATGGAGAATCAAGACATTGTGATACGAATATTTTCTACTCTTCACCTTATCAAGGAGGAAACAGGTAACTGTGAAAGACGAGAGGTAATAAAATTCATGAAAATCCTAAAACCCTAGATACTTGTCATAAAATAGGTTCATTAACTTTCATTCATCCCTGGATTCTCATACATACTGGTTTTGAGTTTTTAACGTAGTTCATCCATAAACACATTTCCTCTTATGAGGTTTATATGAATGCTAAAAAAACACTGTAGATAATCAACCTATCTCCACTATCTTAGGTTCATGTCACTCATATTAATGATATATTTGAGGCTCTTATGGTCAGTGTACACCACAAACCACTCACCCAAAGTATATCATCTCTATCAACTTAAGGAATAGACAACTGTTGTATGTTCAAGGTCATGCATTGGTTATTTTATATCGTGACTCCTCAAATATGTAGATCCATATGCAATGACCCTATCCTCCTACATTAGAACTACTTCTAGGATGATTCCTAATACATCATAGAAGGTATTATAACCACTTCCAGGCATTTGTATATTTTGAATTGGTGCTGAGACAAGCCTCCCTATTATCTGTTGAAAGTTATCTCACACACTTATTACCAAAGGAGCATTACACCCTTCTTGGTATGGCTATTAAGAGGTGAAAGAAGATTTAAAAAGTCTTGTATTAAACGCGTGTAATTTCCATCTATCCCCATGAAGCATTGTATATCAAACATATTCATGGAATGATCCGGAGAAACTAAAACAGTATCCTTTTCAGGGTCAATAGATACTTATTATTCTGAGATAGTATGACTTAAAAAGTGAACTTTTTTGATATAGAAGAGGCACTTAGAATGATTTTTGTAAAGATTATGCTCCCTTAGTTCACTCAGAATGATCTCAAGATGAAAGGATTGGCATGTACAATTGTTGGAATACACAATGATTTCATATAAGAAAACCTCAATAAAGGAGTCAAGATAAGGATGGAAAACCCTATTTATTAGAGCCATTAATTCAATGGTTGATTTTTGATTACCGAATAACATAACAATGTTCTCATATAGAATATACCTACTACAAAAATCTATATGTGTTATGTATATTGGCCTAACTCACACCTAGTGATACATAGATCGTAGGTAAATAAATGAGAAGACCATATCTCCTTTATGCTTTTTGAATATATAATATATTTGAGGTTGTGGATATTAGTTTTTGACTGTATGTTGATTCAATCATTTGTAATCCACACATAAACATAATGTTCTATTTAGATTCTTGGTGAAAAGATTGGAAGAACCCCATGAGGATGTATTAGTTTATATACAACCATTGTACTCTAAATACTCTAACTACCACATGATCTTGTGGAGCTCAGTAGGTTCCATCCAATATGGAGGAATGGAAAGAAGAGCTTCTCTTGGAAAATTCTCGATCAAAAACTCTACATCTATATAAGGAGGTAATATAGAAAAATCATCAAGAAAGACAACCCAGACACAATCCAGTACAGGAGGGAAATCAAATTAGTGTAAAACATGATCCTGCAGGAAGATATTAGAGATATGGGGGTCACATCGCTTAGCCCATTCTCTCTAATTCTGTTGTAAAAACATAGATATCCCACTCACCCTTACGTGCAAAAATAATTCCCTCTAATGATGTAAATGATTCCCTTAGATGATTGTATACTACTAAAGCATGATACTAAACCAAAAAATCCATACCTCGAGTGACATCTAATCCCATTGTCTCAAGAATAAAGAGGGTACATAAGAAATGGTAACTAACTACCTCAGAGGGAGAGTCCCTACATCATAATAGTACCTCTTAATGCACTCATAACAATGTATATAAAATCATTATTCCATAAAAACACTGTATCACCAATTTGAGACTCTCCATGTTAGATATATATATATATATAATATTACGAAGCACCTATATCAAATAAATCATATACAATAGTAGATTCCACTAGAATTGATCCATGTACTGTAGATATCACTGAATCTTGATCCTCGTTTATTTTCTTTAGTGCATGCAACTAACCTATTCCATGGCCTTATGCAACATCTGGACTACACTGATCATAACTGCTCTTCTAGGAATGAGGGTGAATAGGGGTTTAACTACTGCTGCAATGAAGTCCTCCTTGCCTAGTCATGACTATTCTATTTCTACTCCCCACTTGAAACAATACAAATAACCCACTCTTGAAGGAGGAGGTGGATTATATCCTTTTTCACTCATGTATTGAGGAAAGGTTCAATAGAAATGCTTAATATTTCCCATATGAATGCAAGGCCCAACACTACCTTGGGTCTCAATCAAAAGGATCCTTCAATTGTCTCCATCATCCACACTGATGAAACACTATGGAACTATCAAAATGGAAACTCTCGATTTCATTACTATGATGAGAAACCTTGAGTGAATGTTTCCTTCCACTAAGATAACTACTTATCTTCCACAACAGTAATTCTGTATACATTGTAATATTTTGGTCCCTTATTTCATGTTATGTGATATGATACTGATTGAATATTTCACAAAATTTAGTAAGTTAATGACATTCACATGTATACATATGCCGTACACATGACCATCCTTGTAGTGCATATCACACATAATCATATCACGACTAAAAGTTTTTCAATGAATAGAAACTCTATGAAGCACACTGAATATTACATAACTGACATGGAAGACCACATGGGATGAAAAACTCTCCGGATCTGTCATCTCTCTTCGTTTGAGGAATGAATGCATCATAGAAGGTATTTTGTAAATCAATCAATTACATACCATGATGAAGATCGTCATAGGTAATAACATACCCCCAACGATTTGAAAAATCTCAAATCATGTAAGTATCATGTTTGAACATCCACTATAGAAGAATATCTTTATTTTCAATGTTTAATATTGTGTTTTTGACATGATTTAGTAGCATGTGGACCACTATCCCCTGAGAATGTAAGAGGATTATACTACTAGGAATCCTGAGTCCGATCTTCAATCATAGGTGCAACTCTTGGAGCACCATGCTTGGAATGCATTAGTCACAAGAAACTATCATGATCATGGGAAGAAGTGCCCAGATTTGGTACAATAGGTTGTACCTTGAGTTGTATTCCTAGAGGTAAGACTGGGGGCTTAGGGACCACCATGTTTAGAGCATTATCATCACCACCTTCCTGTCATATGACACAAGTATTTTATTGTGACATTGGCATACAAATAGAATGCACACTCATTAAAAAGATGTAATTAGAATGATAAAATCATTAGAATAAGTTTAAATTAATAAAACTTAGTACCCATGGAATACTACTCCAGTTACCAACATAGAAAAGAATGTATCAGTATGTTCTGAAGTATTAGTTTCATTTCATTTAAAATTTATTTACGAGGTTCACTCCTTTAAAACACATAATAAGGACATGGAAGGATAAAGATAGAAAACCATTTCATATTTTATGTCTCATATCACATTTTAATGGATATCCATTCCCTTTGAATCAGTTCCCATACACCTCATCAATGTAAACAAAACCCATTTATTTACAGTATAAAGTATTGAAACCTTATTTTAATCATCCCAACCAATGAGGTACCTCACACCTTATAAATTTATATATTAATTCACTCAATAAAAACACAAAGTAATACAAGCATAATAAAACTATCACAACATCACTCAATAATGATTGGAATATCATGCAATGGAAATAAGTGAAATAAACCAATATGTAATGACAATATGGATGACATGAGAATTCTAGGTTCCTATAATGATTCATGTAATAATGATCCTTTCCCTCATATCATTGGGTGAAGGTTAAAATGAAATAATCAATTAGAATAACAATAAAAAAACGCAAATCAACATGTGCATCAACCAATGGTGACATAATATCAACTATAATAGGAAAAAGTATAACAACAATTATAATTCATGAAACATGTTTTTTACCCTAAACATCAATTCTCTACACATGTGAAATATTTTTGACCAATTCCCCAGCATTGTTAATCTCATAAATATTATATACAAATAGAAATGTAAGAAAGTAAACCCTTTGATTCCACTTTTTTACATCCCTAACCCAGATGCCACATAATGGGTGCCCTGAGCCTAGTGGGCCACATGGCCTCATGCAAATCTCCCCAAACACCAGAGGTTGCTGAAAAGAAATGAAGGCCTATGGGGTGTCTATGGGTAAACTATGACATCATTATTAAAGGGTAGCATAGTAGATAAATATATAAAGAGGTAAATAGTAGAAGAAAAAAAATGTAAACAATAGAAGGATAATAATTAATATTTAAACAAGGATAACAATAATTAAATGAAATGGAGAAACTGATAATGATATTTCATGTCAATAGATAAATATAAATCATCGATATATGATAGTAGGCATAATTTATTCCAAAAAAGGTATAAATGAAAAGAAAAGAATATCCCAAGCATCTGAAGCTCTGATTCAATCATCTGCTACCAAGATCTATACTAATGAAAAATAAAGAAAGTGTTTGAATATTTATTATTCCCTTTGTCAACTCCTTAAACCATGTAACCTAATCTGGTTACCAAAGAGCACGTAGAGAAGGTGTGATATAAATATTAGTGGTCCACCACCAATGGTGTCTATAACATCTGCCATGTGTAATAGAAATGTAACAATCTACATGCAAGTAAATAAAAATTAAAAAACTGCAATGTAAGGAAATACCCATGTACCTTCTATATCCCTCGGCTTGGGTCCGAACATAAAAAAAGTCGTTACTTGATCAAATGAACTTATAAATAAGTCCCACATTATCATTGGTGATGGATCCATGATGTAACAAGGAATCCATAATTGATAGTTAATATGAAGTCGTTCTATGGTATTCACAAGGGAAACCTAGACCTCAGGGGTTGCTATCTATGTAGTAACAAGTTCTAGATAAGGGGAAGAGAGTAGTCAAATCAATATAGTCCGAGTCATTCCACAATGATATAACAACCAAATACAAGGTGTTCATCCTAGGTAAAATGGGGTTAAGTAGTGGCTGGGCCCTATGAGCTTTAACTGTGGATCTAAAAAATTAATTCTTGATTTAAGGAGTGTATCCATGGAATCATTTCCTGCTATGTGAGGGATCCTATGATGTCATACCAGGAATCCATTAGTAGAAATGTATGGGGATCGTTGAGGGTATCAACCTAAGAAACCCACACCATTGAATCTGAAAGGGGTTTCTATGTGTTAAAGGAATCCCCTGATAGGATTCCTAGCCGATCTCGAGTCAGGCCACTCATATTTTTTGATGAAGTCATGTATAATTTCAATTGGATCAACCCTTTCCTTTCATTAGTGTGAATATTCAATGTATCTTGAAACCAATTAATCATGTAATAATTAATCAAAAAGTATATTTAGTTAAGGGATTGCCTTTTATTTATGTGACAAGGCCGTGTAGCATGTGACCATTATTAAATCCATTTAATGAATATTCAATGATCAGGGTCCATAACTCTACCTTCCATTAAAGTGGTAAGTGGTTATATAGACATGAAACTTCTATTTATTTACATTTAATATGGTAATGTCATATATATAGTATACTTTCATATTTATATTTTAGATTTAATTATAAATTTAAACACTTGCCTTAAGTGGGTCAAGTGGAAATAATACATGGTACTTTCCATTATATAATTCACATTATAAATCAAGACATTTAATATAGAAAAGAATAACCATATAATGGTCAATACAAGTCACTCCCTAATGACATAACCACTAACAACTAATCACATATTTGGAAAAGGGATAACCATAAGGTTATAATGAGTATAAGCATGGCCTAAAAAATAATGAAACATCACCCAATGAAATTGGGGGGCCCTATATAAGAAATTACAAAATCAAAGAACAAGAGGAATGAGTTATAAACGACTCACCATAGGATTGTATGACAATCCTCTTCAAGTATTAGCCCTTTATTTAGCTCGGATTTGATTAGATCTGTGAAAAGATTTAAAAATATCACACATAAATAACTAGTTTGAGAGAATATGTGGAGAATACCGACATAAAAGGACATGATTAAAAACCATTGTGCATCTAACATGATGAATGAAAGCTCGATTAGATCATGGATGGTAGACAGATGTTTATCCATACCTAAGGTATTAAAAAATATCCCAATGGGTAGAAATATATGATAATCCAACTAGAAGTTTGATTAGATGGAAGGAGGAGTCTTAATTTGATCATTAATGATGAAATGGTAATTTTTTCATGAAATTAGCTGCTTCGTGTTTTTTCTGCACGGTTCTCAAAACCGTGCCCAATCTATGCACAAGCTCCTAAGAAAAAGGGACAGTCACATAGTTAGGTAAACCATGAAAAAATTGAGAATAATCCATCTACATAATATTGTGGACCATCCACATGGTTAGATCTAACCATACGACATACTCGTATAGTTTACACTAACCATGAGATGTCTAGTTTTCTAAAAAAAGATGTCTTTTTTGGCACCAAACAAGCCCCTAACACCCCTGATACAATTTATAACACATTAAGAATCCATATTTGTTCAAAAATATAGAATTATAAAAAAATTTAAATAATCCAGAAATGTGTGAAAAACTAGGTTCTTATATTTAATATTTTATTTGAAGTGATTCTTTCATGTGGCTTATAATTGAATAGTTACTAATGTGGTGATGGTTTTATGTTACAATATATTTTATTTTTTGGATTTTTTATGCTCAAGGTTCCCTTAATGGAAATAATATTCACATATTTTCATGAACTAAAAATATTTTCTTCTCCCCTAGTTATGAATATGTGTCAAAGTTTTAATTTCCAATTACTCCATACATTATTGAAGATATATCAAGAAAGTCATCAATATGTGATAATGATCATATATATATTTCCATATTACGAATCATTCTTTTCCATATCCAATTTTTAAAATGTATTAAAAAATTAATTTTATAATAATTTATTATTTAATGAATCAACTTTACTAGTTGTTTTACATTATTTAAAAAATATTTAAATTCAAATTTTTTACCATTTTCCAAATGGGTCCCTATTATTCCCTTTAAAAAAAATTCAACGAATTCTCAATTTTAACATTTAGGACATGGAAGTATTTTCCCCCCATCATATAAATAATTTCCCTTGATGTTTATTTTATAAGCTTCCTATGATGTTATCAATAAAAATAATTATCAAATAATTTTTTTAATTTTTAGATTTAAATTTTTTATAAATGAGAATTTCATTTTCCTTAAAATTATTTTTATTGATCATTTAATATTATTTATATTTATTGAAATCAAAAACACATATTTTAACATATGATCCAATCAGGATATATTTTAGTGATACCAAACACATTATTTTTAAAGACCCTTCCTTTCATAAATTACATTAACATAATTCTAGTGATATACATCATAAATACATTACAATAAGAGTATACAAAGGTTAATTTCCTTGGGAAAATTAGTACCATATAAAAAATTTACAACAAAATAAAAAAACATTTGTTTAATTCATTATTTTCAAGCTTCTTATTTTCCCTTGAAATATCTTTAGTACATATAGTCACCTGGGGAAATACTTAAAAAGGGGTGAGATAAAATCCCAATAGGAGGACAGAGAAGAACAATATATCATGATGTGAGAATCATCATAATCATAAAAATAAAGAGACGAATCATTATATAAATGTATGGATTATGGAAATTCTTAAAAATGAAGCATCATGTCTTAGTGGTCCACTACCACACATAGTTGTGAACAATGATAACATCATTTTCATGTTTCATTTCACATTAACGCATTATATTCATCAAATTAGACAATTAATTAATGTGATGAACAATTTTATGTGCATTAATAACATCAAAACATTCATATTTCTCAATATAATTCTGGGTGCACCCATCACATCATTGAATTTTCATTATCATGTATGCCACATAGAACATATGTCAAAATTGATTATAAAATAACCCATGGAAAGAAATATTAATCACATAATAAATAAAAAATTCATAAACATTCACTTCCCAAAATAATGGTGGAATATCATTATTGACATTGAACCCTTATCCTTAAGTAAAGAGTGAGACAATCTTCACCAAGTAAGAAGGGCGTGTTTTTTTAAAGAAGATTTATGTTGGAACGCATTGGATTTTTCATATAATATATTAGAAAGTACGTATATCACCTAAATGTAGGATAATAATGATGAAATTAAGTATATGGAATATCAATACTAAAAATTGGTTGAAGTGGGAAAAATCAAAGAAAGAGAGTTGGGTTCCACAATTTCCCATTACTTTATATCTAAATTCATTATTCACTTTAATATCATATATAATGACTTTTTTTTGATTTATTAAAAAATATAGTACCTTTTATACCTGAAAATTGTTCATTTTGGTTTCATTATTTTCATTTATGGCCCTTTTTTTGAGTTATAGAGTTTCTTATCATTATTCGAGAGTGTTCTTTTTCTTAGTGTTCATGACTGGTTCATTTGAACCCATCAATGGGGGTTCATTTAGAACATGGATAAACATATGTAATTAATATGACATGTTATTAATTATCTTTCATGATTATAAATGTTAATTTAATGAATTACGTAACATTCCAAGTGGATGAATCATTAATTAATTTCTAATGATGATCATTTTAGTTTAATTTGGGAGGTTTTTAGATCAGAGTGATCATGTTTTATTTTATCCTTTAGTATTAGGTGAAAAACTTATTTCCAGAACATAAAAGGAAATACACCATACAAATTAATATCTTTTTTCAACCATTTAATGGTTTCATTTATATCCTTGATGTATTTGAGGGAAATTAGTTGTGCATTTCCAATGATGTACGTAAATTAACACTTCACGAGAAAAAATTAGATTTTTATAATCAAAGTGGGAGAGAGAGAGAGGGAGAAGTATATTAAATAATATTACATTAAATTGATATAACACTTGTATATCATTGATACTGGAGTTATCATGACATTTGGACTAGAGAATTTGTGGATACGAGAATAAATGAAATGAAATTTGAAAGGAAATTGAATGAAAATATAGAGAAATTACCACATGAATTTATCTTCGTTGAGAGATTATTTAGCGGAGTGTTTCTGGTTTTTTATGAGACAAATGGTTGATGGTATTGGGGGAGGTTCTTAAGAAGACAATTGGGAAGAATATGGACAAGTATTGAAGCTTTAATGGTGTGAGAAAATGAGGGTGTGACGGGTGGTATTTAAAGTGTCTGTGTGTGTGTGTGGGGGGGGGGGGGGGTTATTAATATTTTAATCATTTGTTTTTTATTTTTCCATAGGACATGAAATAGTGATGACTATAGGACCAAAAATATTAATAAGTGCAAGTGATTTATATATTTGGGTTCCTACGTCACTCATCATGTCCATAAAATTGGATTCCAATTACAATGTATTTATATGGTAGACTAATGTATTTTACTCTTCGAAAAAAATTCATGTATTTTCGAAAAATATAAAAAACTAAACCCAATTTTTTTTAATGAGTATAATCCAACAATGGATGCCATTTTATGAAATTAATTTTATAAATATGATTAATTTTATGTTTAATGAAAATCAAAAAAAAACTTGAAAAATATAAATATTGAAATTAAAAAAAATGCTCAACATACACTTTGAAAAATTTATGAAGGTCTCATAAAATTATCATATAATCATAAGAAATCTAAATAATATTTAATGAATACATTTTACTTGAAATTATTTTTTAAAATTAATAAATTATTCATTATATATTTGTGGATTACAAAAATTCCAACACTATAATGTAATTATATCATATTTTCAGTTATAGGATGGATAAATTTCATTTATACTGTCATTGGTAAGGTTTCTATTAACATGGTTGATTTACTATTCATAAGGGTCAAATTACTACTAATAAGTGTATCTTAATTTTGATATGGGTATGTTACTATTCCCCAAATAATTATGTTTGTTCTATTGGACTCCAAATATCTTACCGATCACAACCGTGTATGTTAGATTTTTTAAATTCATATCAAAGGAGTGGTAAATTTATGTTTAAAGGTCATGTTGTAGTTCATTTATGAATGATGTTACACTTTGTTTCATAATGTGATTTTATGTGATTAATACATTACTACTAGAACGGAGAAATTACATTGATAAATCATTGGGTAATTACGTTCTTCCCCCATTTTGAAATTTTTCCCTCCAAATTTCATTTTACAAAAACTGATGATGGTAATTCTCCATCATCACATCCTCTAGTTTCAAAATTCCTTCATCAAACTTATTGTTAATCCAATTTTTTTTGAAATTGTGAGTTGTATTTTAGCTTAGGATGTTATCTCGTTAGTCCAGAATATATACTAGTTTCTCTTTATTAGTGAGATCATCTTCCAGTTGTACCACCTATGAGTTCAGTACATGGTAGGGATCTAGTATGTAATTTTTCTAGAGTGATACATGAAACATATCATTTACTTTATCCATATTATATGGAAGTGCAAGTCAGTAGGAATTTGATAGTTTATGGTCAAGGATCTCAATGGGGAAAATGTACCATGGGCTTAGCTTCCCTTTATTTCAAAACCAAATGACTCTATTCCATGGTGATATTAGAATAAAACTTTATCTATAATGTGGAACTACAAATAACTTCTATGGATGTCAGCATATCCCTTTTCCCGACTCTGAGAAGCATTGATATGTTTTTGGATGACATGAATATTCTCTATCATCTCTTGTACAAGATCCGGACCAAGTAACTTTCTTTATCCAACGTTATCCCAGTAGTTTAGTGTTCTATATTGCATTCCATACAGAACTTCATATGGAGCCATCCAAAAACTCAAGTTTAATATATTATTTTATGATAACTCCACCAATGTAATATGTTTATCCCATCCACATTTCAATTCTAAAGTGTTGTCTCTTAGAATATCTTTGACCATATGAATTGTCCATTCATATTAGCCATCAGTTTGGGTGTCATAGGCCATACTAAAATTTAAACCAGTACTCAAATCATGTTGGAAAATCATGTAGAATTTAGATGTGATACATAGATCATGATTAGAGATAATCGAATGTGGAACTCCATGCAGTATCACCACATCCTTCACATATATCATTCCATGTTGTTCATTTGTGAGATCTTCCCAGGTAGCAATAAATTGGGATTTGTGGGTGAGTCGGTCAAACACAACTCATACCACATTATTTACCTTGGACATTTTTGGGAGACCCATGAAAAAGTCCATAGCGACATTCTATAATTTCCACTTGGGTATATACAATAGTTTTATCATCCCTTTTGAATTTTTTCCTTATTCATTAACATTATGGCATACTAAGAACCTTGACATATATTCCACAATCTCATTCTTCGTATTATCCCACCATAATTTTTCTCAAAAATCTCGGAATATCATCGTTCTACAATGATGGATAGATAATGTTGAGCTATATTCATTGTCCAAAAGATCCTTATTTATCCTGAGTGATTAAGGAACACAATGTTTCATTCCAAAATAAATCACACTGTCATCATCATTATGTAACTCTTGTATCTTCCCTTCCTTTATTGCATTCACCATCATTTGTAGCTTCAGATCATCCATTTCTACTTCCTTAATCTTATCATGGATAGATTGTTGTGAAATAATTTTAGAAATTTAGGATTTATTCCCTGCCATTATGATTTCCACATTCTTCTTTTCATATACATGAAGATAGATTCTTTCTCAATATGCATCAAGGACATAGTAGTAGGTTCTTTTCTACTTAGAGAATCAGCTACCTTATTGGGGTTGCAGGGATGATAGTGAATAGAGAAATCATATTCCTTGATTACCTCTAATCATCTCTATTCATTCATTTTGAGTTCATTTTTGTGAATTTATTCTTTTGACTCTTGTGATTGGTTTTTATGTCACACTTCTCAGCATAGAGGTAGTGTCACATGATTATCCTGGAAAAAATCATAGATTCTATCTCTATATCATGAATCAGGTAGATCTTCTCATGTATCTTGAACTATCGTGAGGCATAATCTATCACAATAACATTTTTCAAGTGTACACAATCTAAAGCTTTTCTATATGAATCACTATATATCAAAAAAACATTATCCAATTTTTAGTAATGTGAGTATAGGTGTAGTGACCAGTCTTCTCTTATGCATGTTGTTTCTTTCCTCAAATTCTTATTTCTTGACATACTTAACCCCTTTCCTTTTATACTGAGATAGTGAAATTTACAATCATCATAAATTCTCACAAAATGTCAGTAGTACCCAGCTAATCTACGAACACATCAGATTTTTGTGAAACTAGAGAGTTTAGGACAATCATCAACTTCCTATATTTTAGAAGGGTCTACAAAAATTCCCTCACTTTTGATAAAATGTTCAAAATTCATGACTTGATTTATCCAAAATTCAAACATTCGGAACATAGTGTACAACTTATCGTTTCTCAATGTCTCCAACACAAGTCTTATATGTTCGTTGTAGTGCTCATTTCTCTTGGAGTAAAGGAAAATATAATTGATAAACCCATCCACAAATTTTTTGATGTAATGTCTAAATAAATTATTCAAAATATAAATGATTATTAAAAGGGAATTAGTTATTCTGAATGACATCACGATAAACTCATAGTGACCATTCATTGTACGGAAGGTAGTCTTCTTAATATCTTCCTTCTGCAACTTTAGATGATGATATCTTAAACGTGGATCCACATTTGAGATGTACTAAGATCCTCATAGATGATCGAACAAGTCTTCTATCATTGTAAGTGGATAATTTTACTATAATGAGATCTTTTGGAGTTATTGATAATCGATACATAACCACAATGATCCATCCTTCTAATTCGCAAAGAGCACTGGCCCACCCCAAGGTGACGCACTATGGTGTATTGAACCACTACCCAAATTCTCTTAAAACAGCTTCATTAACACCTCTAGTTCAATAGGAGTCATCCTATATGGACACATTTAGATTGGAGTTTCTATGGGTATGAGTTATATTGAGAAATATACCTTACGATCCAGGGGAATTCCATTTTAGTTTTCAAGAAATACATCACCACATTCCCTTATAATGGGAATTTCCTCTATGTTCACGCATTCCTTCGACTCATCTATTTGAGTGAGGTATGTATCTTAATAGGGAATAAACACCCACACAAATTATGGCTTTTTGAAATGGGATTAATTATATTCCTTTAATTTGTAGAGGAGAATTGGATGGTTTTGGATATGAAAAGATATTTCCTTTTACTGATAATTGATATGTGCTCTATAAAATGAGAGCTTGTCAATTCCCATAATAGCATCAAATTCCCCTAGGGGAAGTATTATGATATTTTCACAAAGATTATTCCCACATATGCCAATAGGAGAAGTGTCCTTCACTTGGGTTGCAAATATTGATCCACTTTGTTTTTTTACATATATCCCTACTTCAAGGTTTTGAGGCTTTGATTATATAGTAATAACAAACATTTATGATATTGAGGAATGCGTAGAACTAGAATGAAATAAGACCTTTTCCATTCTTGTGATGATAGATGGTGTACCATGTACGACATCATTTTCATGCAACACTTCTATAGTAGTGATGGAATAAACCCTTTCATGTTCCTTTGAATTTTGTGCCTGATGACACAAATTATCCTTTAGGGATCTAGTTTTACTGCAATGGATTGCATAGTTCCCTCAATCACTATAGTTGTAACATTGGACCATGGGTGGTTCCTTGCTTTCTCCCACCACATTCTGCTGCCATATCTTGTCTTTTCAACATTAAAGAGAATGATGGCATACTCTATTAAACTAGAATAATTTCCCAATCCCTTGGAGGAAATTCCCATGATGCTTCTTCCTATGTTTTTTCATGTGTGTGGTTGAGTTTTCTTCCCTCCTTTATCATCATACCATCTAGCATGAAACTACACCATTCATTTTTTATCACCATAGCCATGAGACCATTCTCCAAACTCCATCCCTACTTTTGGAGAACACTGAAAAACATATTCATAAATATCAATGTCTCGAATTTAATGATGCCTTTGAATGTGTGGTTTTAACCCAATAAGGAATCTAAATTTTTTTTATCACTGTTCATAACATAACCTGAATCATACCATGAAAACCTTGTGAAATTTTCATCACAGGCCCTGATATATTCTTATTTATTTAGCTTGAGATGTATGAATTTTCTCTCCATATTTGTATGAATAGTTCATGGAAAATACTATTTGTGAAACATGATGTTAATGTCTTCCCATTAAATCTATTCAATTTCTTCATTTGACATGGTATTCTTAATCAAATCCCACCATTGATCGACCTCTCTATCTTGTTGATGTATAACTAGAATCACCATCTCAATCTCAAAACAGTGATGCACTGGAAATATATTTTCCATGGATTTGACCCACAGCTCCGAAACTAGTGGATTAGAAGATCCACAAAACATCAATGCTCATTTCCACATAAAATACTCGATATCAAGTTTCTCCATCTTAGGTAAAGGAGGAAATTCAAAATTATTCCAGTTATTGTTCATAACCTGATAAATATGAGTAATCATTGCAATGATGTTTTGAGTTCCATCTCTTATATAATTTAAGATGTTGTATGGGCAATCATTGTATGAGGACTTGAATGGGTTATTGGACTAGTTTCTCCTGGTTCCCCCTATTTTCTAAAATAGAAACAGTTTGATGAAATCATAATTAAACGAGTCATGAATAAATAACTTATTACTTTGTGAAATTTAAACTAAAATCATATCTTATATTATCCCTATATTTAACAATAATTCTTGTGGTCATAATTTTAAATAGACTCATACTTGAGGTTTTGACTAGGGTTCACTAATCCTACTTCCCAAATTATCTAAATCGTGCCTCTAATAACAACTATAATGACCTTACGTTTTGTACATTACTTTTACATAATTTTGTTGACAAACATCATAACGACATTATATATATATGATTAAATGGTTTAGTGACTTTGGAAAACTAAGACCATACATAACAATTAAAAAAACATAAGAATATAATTCATTCATTTTTCTATAGATTATTTTTTCCCATGAAATCTAATATTATTACACATAGTTACATAGGGAGATACATAAAAATGGGTGAGCTAAAATCACAGTAAGATGATAAAAAATATGAATATAACAAGAGGTTACTGCCACCATCATCATCATAATCATGATAAGAATCCTTCGATAAAGTCATGGATTGCAGCAATGCATAAAAAAATGAAACATCTTGTCTTAGTGGCCCAACACCACACTTAGTTCCTAAAACCTCTAGAATCAAGTTCAAAACAAATTCACATTAACTCATGAGATTAATAACATTACCCAATTAATTTGAGCACTGCATCATTCTGGGTGCACTAGTCACATCAAAACATTCATATTGCACTATATAATTTTGAGCACACCCATCGCTTCATAACATTATCATTATCATGCATGCCACATAGAACATATGTAAAAATTGAGAATAATATAACCAAGAGAAAGAAATGGGTTTCAAATAATTAATAAAACATTCTTAAACATTCACTTCTAAAGATAAAGTGGTTATATAAATCTTGATATAGAACCATTAACATTAATTTATGAGTGAATCAATCTTTGAGAAATAAAAAGGGTGTGTTCATTTGAATGAATAGTTATTTGAAAACATTGGATTTTTCATTGATTCAATTATAAAACATGTATATCCCAAAAAAAAGTTAATATAATGATGAATAAATTATTTTTATGGAATATCCATACTGAAAATGGGTTGAATAGGGAAAAACAAAAGAAAGAGAGTTAAGTTTGAAAATTTCCACTTACCTTGTATCAAAATGCCTTCATCACATTAATGTCCTATATAATGTAATTATATTAATTAATTATAAATTAAATAAACTTTAATACATTAAAATAGTTTATTTTCGTTTAACTATGTTATTTTATGGGCCCTTGTATGAGTTATAGAGTTTAAATTCGTTTTTAAATATTGTACTTTTTCATAGTTTTCATGAACGGTTCACATATACACATGAATGAGAGTTCACGTAGAACATGGATAAACATAAATAATGGGTATTACAATTTATTTATTTTATTATTGTATTTTATATGTTATTTTAATGAATTATGCTATATAAAATATTGATTAATCATTAGTTGAAATTTAAGGATGGTCATTTTAGGTTAATTTGGGCAGTTTTTGGATCAGAACAATCATTTTTGGTTTTATCTTATTTTATTATGTGAAAAAATTGTTTCCAAAACATAAAATGAGTAATTAAATAAATATTAAAATCAATTTTCAATAGTTCAATGGTTTCGTTGACATACTTAAAGGAGTTTAAGGGGATTTTAAGTGCACACCCATGATGTATGTAAATTAACACATCACGTGAAATGATTTAATTTTTCAAAAGAGATAGATAGAGAGAGGATTAAAATTAATAATATTCCATTAAAATGATATAATAGAGTTATTATCATATTTTTATAATATAATTTGAGGAAAATAGTGGAAAATAATTTAAATTTTGAATGGAAAATGTACGAATAGAGAGAAAAATTTCCTTTTGAATATATCTTCTTTGAGTCCCCCTTTGTGGGAGAATTTTTGGCCTTTTTATGAGTCTAGGGTCTTATGGACATGGGGGAGGTTAGAGGGAAGATATTTGGGTAAAATTTTGTGAAGGATTGAAGCTTGAAATATGTGAGTAAATAAGGGGTTGAGGGTGGTATTAATAATGGAGGGAATGAGACCAATGACCTTTTTTACAACACATTGTTTTTAGGTTTTCTGGTTTCTCAATTTATCATGATAAATCACATTGTTATGACCAAAAATCTATATGAATATTAATAAATATTTTTAATTTAAACTTTTCATATATGTTTAAATCTTCAATTCCAACCAATCTTCCACTATTTGGAAACCTGGTATTTGTTATTATAAATAACGTTTATACGTCACACATTCTCTTATCAAGAGGAAGATTCAATAAATTTTTTTAGGATGTGGGATTAAAAAAATATATCATTTAAAATTAGAGTCCTATGATTACAAATATAAAAACAAAATTACAAATACTAAATTTATTAAAGAGAGGTAAGGCGTAACATCCTGAGATTTTAGAAGGGAAAACTATGTTTGATGGTGTATTCAACCTGCACCACTATGCATAAATGACCCCTAATATAGTAAACCATTTTTACCTAGACATTAAATTAGGGATTATAAATATTAATAACTACATTATTATATTTGTGTATATATATATAAATTTCCTAAAAAACATAAATTATTGGTAAATAGTTAAAAAAATTTTTAATGTAAATTTATTTCAAAAATATGTTTTTTTTCAAAAAATTATTTTTATTTATTTTCATGAATAATTATTATAATTTATGTATGTAAATTTTTCAAATTTTATTTTTTAAAAATAAAATAAATTTTAAAATAATAAATCTTAATTTTATTTTGGAGAAATTTATAGATTTTTTCTAAAAGTATTCATTTTTCCGTGAATAGTGAAAAATAGCATTTTTGTAAAATCATCATTCTTTTTAGTAAATGAAGTGATGTAAATGTACCCTTATATTTTTAAATATTATTTAAATTAAAAATATTAGTTTTTATTTATATTAAATTTTATTAATTAAATTTTACTCATCTTTATATTTCATTTTAGTATAAGTAATTTTTTGTATTTAATAATGGAGTTTTTAAAAATTATTTTAAGGTGAATAATGATTCTCAATATTAGATAATTAAATAAACCCATAATTAAGAAATATTTAAACAAAATATATATAGTATAAATAAATAAATATTAATTTAAATTCAAACAATTATTATTTATAGTCATAGTGTTGATATACAATCATCATATGCTTAAAAAATACCCTTATTAAAAAACCACTGTTTTGTCAAATAAACAAGGACTAATTTTAAATTAATTTGTTCAACATATATGAAATAAATTTCATAAATTTTCTTAAATATTTGTAATCCTAAAAAACAATAATATCTAATAATTTAATCTAATTTTTTTTACCATAAAAAATTATAAAAACAATTAAAATTTATTTATGTGGTTACAATGAAAATTTATCTAAAGTGGGGTTAAAATAAAAATGAAATGGATATAAATGAACTTAAAAATTTTCAAAATTTAATATATTGATATATTTAGAAATTATAACATCTAGTTCATGATAATGGTCCATTTTGGAGCATTTTTTTCATGTGAAAAACATGGGTACATATTTTCCTTTTAAAAAATTACATGTGTGCTGCTCACTTCACTTATAAAAAGCCACCCCTCTCCACTCCCAAAAAAAACATTAAAAACATATGTATTGGAAAATAAAAACCCTTAATACATTATAATTTCCTTAATATTTTCCTATATTTTATATTTTTATCTTAAAACCATTCTATGATGGATTTTGATGATAACCAAATAAGGTTTTCTAAAAATTAAGTATCTTGATTTACTGTATGTTTTTATTTTATTTCATCTTGGGAATCCTTAAAATATTTTAAATTGTGTTTATATAATAATACTAGTACATGAAATATATATTGTGGTTATTATTTTAATTTCATAACCTAAATCCATCTCATCTTCTATCAAATGTGATATGTAATAATCAATCATGTGTAGGGAAGACTACCGCCTCACGAATAGATGTAATTCATTTTCCCTCATCACCTCTCATAGCTTTATATATTTATTTATAGAAATTATATACATATTTTATATTATTATCATATATATACTTATTTATTGATTATATTAAATTTAACTTCTATTTTCTATTCCATTTGTGATACCATAACATCAGTCATATTTATCATTCTTAAATGATACTATATCATTTTATTTCATACACTGAAAAATGATAACGTCGTTTGTGGTTACGTGTGGACTACCACATCTATGAAGAAATGTGAAACATTTCTCCTCAGAAAATAATATAGATGATATATATAAGTATAAAAAAATAATTTTATTATATAATCATCATTCTAGATATAAAAACTAAATTTACCATCTTTACATAAAGATCATGGAAAAATGGAAGCATTACTATTGTGTACACGTGATATATTATCTTCATGATTGTAACATAGTTTATTTTTCATAACCATATCACATGATTTGTTTTAAAAGAATAATTGATGTAAAAGAATGATAAACTCGTAATTAATATTGTTCTGGATATGTTGAAATAATGACATATTTGATCAATTCTACAAACTAAAGCCCTTTGGAAATAATATAATGATCATCCACCATAAATGTAATGTGGAATTATCTGATTATGTATTTAAATATGTCATTATCAATGAAATAAAATAAATAATTTAAGTATAAGTACTAAATAGGGTAATTCTTATTAATAAATCTAATAATTTATTTATTCTGATTATACATGAGTTAAAATACATACATGGAATGTATGAACTTGAGGTTTGGGTTTTTATCTCACTTTTTCTTCTATAGTCCATATTCTATATTCACCATTTTTTATTGTCTGGTTTATATATTTCCATTGAATGTATTTTATAAGTTTTTTTAAAAAAATATTGGGATTTATAAATCTATTTTAGGTTCTCTATTCATTGAGGTTTTGAACATGGGATACCCCAAGAAATAAAGGACTTTTTCTTGATTCCCCTTTATTGAGTCATATTGTAATGTTACACACACAATTTATAATATATGGTTTATATAATACCTATATAATATTTAGTATCATGAATAAAAAAAATTTCATGATTTTTTAATTTAAAATATATATTAACTTATCCAAGGGGATTTTAATTGAAAGATACCAATTGGTAATGAATTTCAAAACTCAATTTCTTTTCATTGGGGTTTATTTTGTCATATTTTATTTGATATTATAATATTATGTGTGTAATGATATTTGAGTATATTATGTTTTACTGTCACATTTTTATTTTCATTTACAAATTATATACATAATTTATTCATTTATTAATTATCAAATTCAATTGTATGATTTTTTAAGGTCTATTTCTCTCTAATAGTCAATCTTCAAGATTGAATTTTATGATATGAACCTATATTAATTTTTTATGTGTTTATAAATCCATATTTACTTGTCATATTATCAATATTTTAATAATTTTTATATTTAATGATTTACTTCTTATGATTCCATCAAGGGATTATAATTGATGAGTTACCATAGTGGCCCCGGATTTATATTACAATATTCTTTCCTTCAAGATTGTTTTCATTCATGTTTCCTTTTGAGGAAGTCATATGATATTATTTTATTGAACCATATTTATTTACTCCTCCTCTAGTAAAAAATTTATTTAACATTTTTAAGTTCAATTTTTTGTTATATATATTTAATAAATATCAAGAAAGTTGTTTATAAGTGATATCAACTGATATCTTATTCCATATTTCTAATATTTATTTTCCATATATATTTTTATACATAGTTTAAAAAATTTCAATATTATAAATCTAAATATTATCCCAAATCCAATTATGTATAACTTTTTCCTTCTTTTGTAATATTTTAAAAGGAAATTAATAATCTTTTTTATAATTGGGCAATTTTTACTCCTTTTTCATTGTGTTTTAGGAAGAAATTCACTTTGTTTTGTTAATACATGAATAGATTTTCTAGCCATCTTGTTAGTTATTTTTATTTATGATTACTTTAAAATTTTCAATGGTTGTTTTCATTAAATTTTATTTTCACAATATTTTTTGAGTATCTAGTATTTAAATGTTATTTTTAAAATGAAAATGTTATTTTAATCCAATATGTTTTATGTTACATATTATTCGAATTTCCATTCATCATCATCAACCAACCTTTTTTTAATTTTTTTTTCAATGGGGATATTTTCTAATGATGCAATTCTTATTATTTCTATATATGGATAAAAATTGTTTCAAAAGTATTGATAGGGATTCCATTTCTTTTCAACTAATTAATCATGTTTCAATGAGACTTTTAGGGAACCCATTTCATTTCCATGGGTTACTAAAGTGTCAATGATATTATTATTGAACCCATTTAATTTTCCATAAGTTAATAATGTTTTATAGATATTTTTTATGGAACATTTATCTTTTTTATGTTTCTGTAATGTTTCAAATGGAGTTTCATTGAATATGTTTCATTTCCAGGGGATAATCATGTCATGAAAGGAATAATGAATATTTATTTGATTTTAATGATTTAATGAAATATATATCTACATTATTTATAGTCCATGGAAATAGTTATACGATGGGTGTGACTATATAGAAGTGGTTAATCCTGATATAGGTTATATGATGTATATGCCAAGATAGTGCATTGTATTAAGTAATGATCCTTTTCTGTTAATGTAAGAAGGTCGGAGTTCGATGAGGGTTTATCTTATAGATTTAACTACGTTGTAGTTATTTCTGACACATGTTTAATATGGGTTATGAAGATGATGTTCCAAAACACCGAATTTTTTTATTTATCCTTTATATGGGTTTTAATGATTCACATGATTAATTTTGAAATAACATGGCTTGTGATTATTTATTTTGATAAAAATTTTACTTTATTTAGGACTTATGCATTGTTTTCATGTTAGATGATCCAGATATTGTATACTATGATTAATCAAATTTCATTATCATGAACTTTTATTCTGTCGTCATACCCTTATTCTTATATTATTTCCACTGATGAAATTTAGTTGTTAATTATTATGTTTTCTCATATATAGAATTGAGACCACACTTATTATTTTCCATTTTCTCTATGAATTAAAGATTTATGTTGAAAAAATTATGCCAATAAGGGTTCCATATCAATAATGATGATGAATTAATGCGAAATAAGAAATGTTGTGTTAAGTGGGAGAAATGAAAATTTGAACAATTGGGTATTGTTTTTGTGAGTGTTTTTCTGAATTCTCTACAACAAAAAACTTAAAAGGAACTTGGGAATGTATATGATATGATTTTTCATTTCGATGTTTTCATTTTTGTAAGGGGGAAATTTAGTCACCTTATTTGATTTCAAATCACGAAATAGAATGTTTATCATTTTTCCATTGGATGTAGGGGTGTGGTTACAGGGCTTTCACACACATTTGTTAGGTTATTATAGAATTAAAACCATTGTAATTATACCAGATTGGTTACTCATCCTAATGGGAATACAATAGTGATTTAATCAAAATTATAGTCCCAATTCATTTTCACTTTGTTTGTTAATCTCATATAAATTAATAAACTTCTATGAATATCTTGATTTTAGCACCATACCTGACTTGCATGGGATTTCTTATCCATAGTTACTTGTTTATTAGAACGACTATGATGAAAAATTAAATATTGGAAATATGAAAATGTATGACAATAATTTAATTATAAAAGGATGTAGGAGGGTCTTCCACATGTCCAATACTCTCTCTTATTGTCATAAAATTATTCTTCCAATGTTTCCACATACAAAATATATTCTTCAATCGTAACAAAATGACTATTGAGTTGATTCAGTGACATCTAACAACATATTTGTATTTAAAAAATTATCCACATTACATTGATGAACCATATATAGCTACACCCTAATTATTCTTCAATTGACCTCTTACTATAGTGACAAAGATGCTTCATAAGATAACTCAACAGTAACTACAAATAATTGAACCTCAAATTTGTGATCTTTCGATTCATTAAGGAGATAATGATAAGTTTCTTGAAATTCCACTCTTCTACATATGATATATGATTATCAATTTCATATATTTTTTTATTCATACAGACAAATATTTATTCTGGGTGTGTAAAAATATCACCACTCTAGGAACACACGCTTTACCCTCAATTTTTGTGCTGGTAGATCGAGCATGAAAAAGTGAACCACTCCAGTCCCAGGTTAACAAGAATCTGAAAACTTAATCCCATAAATACCACTAAATCATATAAATCTATTAAATTATTAATGTTGACGATATTCCAATATTCCCTACAATAGGTCAACCTCTTCTCCTTGAAAAATCTGACCCCAAGCTATCCATTTCTTATAAGGTTGGATCATACTCCGGGAAGCATGAAAAAAACTTTGTGGTAGATAATTATTCTATAATCCTCCCTTATTTTATTTGTCTTGGTCTCCTATAATAAAACCCCTACAATGATGGAAATTATTAGAAATAGTGACCCCCAAATCATACATAATATAGGTCTTGAGTTTGAGAACATCATCAAGGGTATAAAAAACCACAAGGTTGCATTAAATGGTAATATAAGTTAATAGAAATCGATAATGTCGAATACACTAATCAAACGAACACAATATAAGATAAATCATTAGTTACTCAATATTCCCTATCTCATATCATATCACATCCACACCATTTATTTAGATCAATAGCATCAACCACAAAACCACTTCATTATTCCCACAACAAAAATTTACATTACAACCCATGAATATTGGAGTTATATGATACCATAATCATTAAGGAAATAAATATCCTTCCATACCACCCTCTTGCATGGCTCCTATATCATATATTTCATCTCATCATCACATTATCTGGTAATCCATATAAAACTGAAAAACATTTCATAATCATACCTACCTCATCCCATTGTTGGCCATACAATATTTTAGTGTTGGGGGTGGGTTGTAATTAGCAATATTTTCCCTCTAAAACCAATATTTTGGGTAAAATAATTGTTTTACTACTATGTCCTCATATCTATAAAGGTTTATATAGAAGTGATATGAATTCACAAGAATAGATAATCACAAAAATATAAAAACCTTATGGGTATAGACTGACATCCTTATAACAAATAAATTACTCCACTATAACATTTACCCAACCTATATACAACCAATGATTCTTTTAGGAGAAAAAATATCCAATTACAACAGAAAAATGATCCTTAAAACCCACATGTAGTTCCACTTTTATTCATTAATCAATAAAATAATATGTAAAAAATTTAACAACTATTATTTTGTTTATAATATCATTTATTTTTCTTATTTAATGAAAATACACTATTACAAGTCACCCCCTTTTATTCCAATCTATTACACTCTAATTAAAAAACATTTATATTTTATTAAAAACTAATTATATTTAATTCTACCCCATTCTTGTTCAATAGATTTATCCCATAATTATTTAGTTCATTCGACATTCAATTTTTAGGTTTATCAATTTCATTCCATCACATAGCTCTAAAAACAACAATCCTAGTCCAATTATATCTAACCATCTCCCCACAAACACCCACATAACATTGTAAACACCTCACAACTATCAGAAATAATTTTTAAAAAATATTAAATTCTATAGATATTGCATCATGAGAACCATGAACCAAAACCCACCTCTATATTATATAAACAAATAATTTACAAAAACCACAATTAACATCTTCAACCTCCCTAAATATCATATCCATAAAAACACAAAAAATAATAGTCATGTTTCCAATAATATAATATTATGTGGTCACATAGAATATTTTTCAAGTATCGATTAATTAAAACACCCCTATTTTAATTAATGATTTTAATTAGTATTTAATTGTAGAATGTAATTTTAGAAAGAAAACACAATAATGAATCATTATCTATTGTTGATAGATTCATAGTATTTAAGTGTCCAATGTGAATATTCCAAACATTTAAAATTTAATTTAATTTAATGTAATAGATATACCTTTTTAGAATCAATATCTTCAGTCAAAAATATTTGCTTATATATTTTTTAGGATTTCATTAGTTATTCATATTATTCTATTTTAAATATAAAATTATACTCCTACAAATGAAATAAAATATGTACATTGGTAAAATAAAAAGTATAGTGATTCCTGAGTATACATTCATTATTCAAGATCAGAATTTTTTTTTGTTAATTTAAGATATTTACCAGGTGTTAAAATATGATGATAATATCATGATTTACAGAAAATAAAAATGACAGTCATGAATCCTCATCCTACCAATATACGTAAAGAAATTTTGTTCAAATAGTGAGTGAGATAGAATCCATCACATACCTGTAAAATGAATAAATGAAATGAGTTAATTTTAAAGACATCATTATTATTAATAGAAATTATCCAGTCATCATTTATTTTATTATTAAATGATATTAATCTACGATTGACTTATTTCTATTGTAATTTTTTAATCACTTAAATTCTTCCAAATAAAAAAATTTATTCATCTTCCCCGTATGTAGAATTAAATACCTCCATTTTTAATTAGATTTCCATTTATTTTAATAAAAACTAGTTTGAAATTATTGTGGATAAAACTCCACAATGGAGATGACCTTTATAAAGATGGAACACTATATTTATGAAATGAATTGGTCCATATACATGTAACATTAGTTTTAAAATGTTTAATAGAAATAATACATTCACACTAGTGAGGATATTCATATACAAAACCTTTATTAAAGAAGAAAAACTGATACACAATGGATCAAACACAGGAACTCCTTGACCTAAAATATGAATTTACATACACACAGTACATATAACTTGTATTTCTATTACATAAGTAATAATATATTCTACATAAATGAGCTTATATATCCTTATAATGAAAATTCATTATACCTAAATGTTACTTTTTTACATCCCATGGATTATTTACTCTTCCTTCATGAAGTGATGAAAAATAATTTTTTAACTTTATAATGAATATGATGCTGGAATTGCAGAGAAGGAAGATGGTATTAGTTAATGGTAATCCACAAACTTCCAGATGATTAAATTCTAGAATAAAATATATATGTTATGGTGAAATTAAAATATCATTTTACTTTATTGAAAATTTGAAGATCAAGGGCATTTAATAATGTTAAATTAAAAAAGTTGTAATTTATTAAAGTCCATGAATTGAAAACATCTTCGAAATTCATCAAAAAAACTATAAAAATCACTAAATTGACAAGAAAAAGTCACCAAATAGGCATTATAAAAGGGCTTTGAAAAAATATCATACCTTTTAGGAATAAATCCATATTGATAGGAGGAGTTGACCATTTAATCATATCATCAGTAAACACCACTTCTACCACAACCTCCACTACATATAATGTCTCTATTGTCCACCTAAAAACCTAAATTAGGAAATATATAAACTACTTAGAGACTAATTCCAATTCCTCTTGGGCAGCAATACCACCCCAGTGGTAATATGATCCTTTATGCACATTTGAGGGCCCATTTACTACTCCTTCAAAGGGCCACCACTTTATCCACTATTTTATGAGAATCGATGGATAGATCAATTTTTGGAATTATCATTGAAAAAAATATTTGGGGACATGAGTAATATAAATACATTCCCTAAATAACTCTTCCATTAAAATTTACATCGGTAGTATCATTACTATGATGATATCACCCAACATGTATACCATGTTTTAAAATATATTGATCCATATAGGGACATATGTAATGTAAACCAATGGTGACCCCATGGTTATTATGGGAAACCTAGTATATTCTTTGAGGTTATACATGGATGAATGTCTAAAAACTATGAAGAAGGAAATGCCAAATTCAATACAATGTAATATAAAATAATTTAAAAATACATGGGAAATCAATGAATGATATTAATAAATAATCTATAGGAATTAATGGTACTTTTATGTCCATCAACCCAGGGTGATTATCCCTACTAAAAGACACTATAAAATCTATTAACCGAATGTGTGGACCACACATATGATTTGGAGGGATGGAGGGTTCAGATATTATCACACCGATTTATCCACCACCTCCCTTGTGGGTTACTATTAGGGACACTATGAGGCCTTTCATCTTTATATTAAAATATATTCCCCAACCCACTTGATGATTCATACATAAAAAATTGAACTCATGATTTCACATATACTCAATTATCTATGAACATTATCCTAAAATTTTCAAATTTATCTCCCTTGGAATGATATATTATAATATTTCCTTATGAGTGTTCTCCTCACTTTCAGTTAAAGATCTATCTTTATCTACAAAAATCCATCAAATTTTTTAACTATAAGATGATTATAGATCTACAGCCTGACACAACACATCATGGGATGTAATATCAGTGGATAAGTCCATCCCAAGTCATTATACAAGAATGGAAGACACCAAATCTGTGTAAGGTTCTCCATCCCTAATCTAGTTCCAAAAATCCTCCTATATAGAGATGTAATTTAATATATCTAACCATTAAACATTAATCAAAAGTATCAAAATTCCAAAAACATGTAGCTCTAATCTATCCCCCATAAGCTATTTTTTTCCCTTCTATATAAGGATTCTCAACAACATCTAATCCCAATACTCTTATAGTTCATAGAATATTTTTTTTATTTGGAACCATTTCCAACCAGTGAATATAATTACATGTAAGTATTGATGTCCATGCTACTACTTTTCTAGAGATTTCTCCATGCTCCCACAACCACTTCCTTGGGATCCCTTTCCACTCAATAATGTGTACCCTAAAAATCAACCCATATTATATAATAGAAGCCTTTTATAAAATTTAACATATACCTCATCCATCCTATATTTTTACCAAAACACTCGGAAAATTGTTTGATAGCATCTCACCTTCTACCCGAATGCCCTCGAATGTTTTTTCAATAAGATCAAACAATCTATTATTTTTTAGAGCCCCACTATAGAGTCTAATCCTAACTGAATATACGTTTAATATTTGATGAGTACTATTAGAACACTATATTTTAAAATAATGATCATCTACCAATATCCCTCATTTAAAAATATACACTAGAGATGATGTACAAACATGAGATACCTCTCTAAGAGGATACAAAATTATACTTGTGGTGTGTGATACTAGTCACACTATAAATAAAAAAGAAAACATCAATGGGTTTTATGATTCCCATCAATAATTTCCATCAATAAGTGTGACAAACACTGAATCTCATAAGGAAAACCGGTAACACTTCAACTCAATGCTCCCATTATAATCTACATGTATCTCTCCTTTTGAAAAAATGAATGGAAAGATGTTGGATTTGTCTTCAAATATGATTATATAAATCACTTCTGTTTCATTGATAATTTTCAACTAATTAAAAAAATATTAAGGGTAGATAGCTTGATGATTTTTCTTGGTGGTGATATTTTTTTCTGTAACTCATTCCCTTGAAAATTAGAAGTGATCCATCCATATTGAAATAGAATGGTCTATATAGAAAAATGATCATATCTTCTCAACTGATAGGACCCAAGATATCATAAAATATTATTCGCACTGGAATGAATATGTTGACTTAGTTTTCATTATATAATTCATCTACTATGAAAAAGGTTCCCATCCACACTCGCATGTGTGTGGCTTTAATTGGCAGTATCCATCCATTGGTTGATTCAATTATTAAAAAATTAAAGATGAAATATAGGAGAAATTATTTAATACAACATCCCTAGTTCTCAAACTATACATTCTTGATAAGGATTCTATTTTAACCCAAAATACCACTTTTCTAACACTATGCCACTACATGGTACACCTTGAAAGATGATCATGGAGAATATTTCGAAAAAGGTCAATGCATATCATGAATGTGATTTGTCAAGGAAGAGTCAGTTTGTGCCATAATATCTCAATCATGACTTCAAAAAACACTATATGACGAGTCATTATTTACTCAGAACTACTTATTATTTATATGTTTGGATGAAATCATCATTAATGATTCCAATGGAAGGGATCCCATTGATATATTAGAAATCCCATAGGTAGATTCAAAATTCCACACAGTATAGGAGGAATATGTTGGTGTCAGGTGACCACTATGTAAATAGTTTTTGAAATAGATTTTAATTTATATAGTTGATTAACTTGTAATTAATAACTAATTCATATATCCCTACTCTGGGCTACTATTTTTAAAATTCACCACATGTATTGTGGACAATGTATGCCAAGGATAACTCCGTTTTCAAATTTTCCTATATGGAACTGGTCATAGTAACTTGACGACCCCTATAGATAATTTTCAATACCTACATAATATATGTTATAATTATTTTCTTGGAAAACCACATTAGGATATATTTATATATTGATAGAATTTGTCCAATTTTAATGTCTATAGATAGTAGTGAGGTTTTGGTCCATTATGGTGAGACATGAAATAACCATGATCCATTGATGTAGTTCACTATGAATTAAAAATTAATGCCCCCACATATAAATATCTACATCATGTAAGAAAACATCCTCACAACGACCAAACACATATAATAGAAATATATTACCAAAAAGTTACTCACTATTACCATTAGATAGCGAATCCAGCAGTATATAATCCACAGACTTGATTCTTATAGTTTAAGAAATATCAATATATACGGATATAACATTACATATGGAAGAAATTTCTTCATTATCCTATGTATCCATTTTTATTGTCCGTTGAAAATGTTCAATGCTTTGTTTTCACAAATTGTAAATTTTAATGCAAGTATTCTTTTTATAATTCAGCTACACAAATGTTCTGTCACTGAGTTGGGTGATATCTGATTCATGATAATTTTTTTCATTGAATTGGTTTCATGTATGGTGAATTATCATGAACAACAAGTATTTTAATATTAATTAGTTTGTGAAATATTGAGTTTCATTCAAATAGAGGATTCAATGACCTTTTCTAGAATCTCATTTTCCCTATTAGGATCTATGTCCTCATATATATTCTATGTTACTTAATGAGTTTCCTAAATATAAGACTACAGTCTCAAGAATATTGTTATAGTATAAAACATTATTTGAATAAAATTCCTAAGAATACTTGCCTCTCAAAAACTGATTCCTTAGGGTCCAAATTCGATCCAATTCTCAGTATGGGTGGAATTTATTTTCAAAACAATACATGTCTACAACATTGAGAAATGAATCAATGAAGGATCAAGGATGAAAATGGTTATTAGTTTTATATTTGGAGAAAATGACATAATTTCATGAAACTCAATGTTTATATTATGAATCTATGAGGGAAACACAAAAGGCCAGAGTTCCGCGCATGGTATATTACTCCCAAAAGAAATTTTGAAATTTCACATAACATTGCGATTTATGTGTTATGTTTTATAATTCCATGGAATCCCATAGATTCATTATAGTGTAATATTTTTAAAAAAACCATATTATACGACCTTATGGGGTATAAATAATGAATTACACAATATTTTTATGAAAAGACTCTGGATGTCAAATGGATACATTCTCATTTGTATTAACTCATTCTTTCTTGAATCCACACAATATATGAACCCAATGGATTACTATACGTGATATACATGAAAAAATACCTCAATTTGTTTCTTTCATCCATTGAATTATGTTATAGATACATTCATGAAAATTTCATTAATGATGAATACAAATTTTTTAGGACTGAAAAGCCTCATGAAACACCCAACATATGAAAAGATCATACCTTTCAAATCCATGAAACATATATGTGCTAAAACCCTTATCTAAAAAATATTCTAAGTGCACACCCAACTACCATGTTTCAAAGAAATTATATTGGTTTCCCTTATTTGGTGCTTACATCAACAAAACATAGTTGAACAAGCATTGAGTGATCTTCAAAACCACAACAACTTCAGATGGACCTAATCATGAAAAATACATACTCTCAAATAGTATCATGGACCCTTATTCACATTCCCTCAATATTAAGAATATATTAGAAAATCAATATAGATTTTTCTATTAATTATAGACACACTCATCCCTATATCATTCACACTAAGTGTAACACCCCATGATTTTGTGAATTATTAATTTTATAATTAATTTTTAATTTTAAATATTTTTTATTTCATGTAACACAGAAAATAAGTTATTTCATATTAAAGCACTATGTTTGGATTATATTATATGCAACACTATGTTAGTATTGAACTACACACAACATAAATTAAGAATTATCTACACAGAACACTGAGGTTATCTTGTGGAATGGTGTTTGTTAAATGTAATGATAACTTGGCATACACAACATTCAAACACCAACTTGGAATATGATACATGCAACACTATGTTTCAATAAAATTATTTTTATTATTATAATTATTTAAATGATATAATTATAATCTATACGTTGTATATAGTAATACAAACAGTGATAAATAATATTTAAATATTTTTTAAATGTGTTATATAAATAAAAAATATTTATATAAACCATATAATTATTTTTATGGTTCTTATATGTTTTAAAATAAAATTTTCTCAAATAATCCACTTATCAAGTCCTTCAAGGAAAAAAATAAAATTAATTTTGTGAAAATTAAAACATATGATTTGAAAAAATAAACTTCATTTTTTAATTTATAATTTCTAAATTAGATTATGGTGAATATTTTAGATTTTTATGTAAAACATCAATTCTGGATGAATGGTGAAAAATCCCTAATTTTAATTCAAAATTTCATTTTAATCAAATTTATTCATAATGGTAAATTATATTTTAAATAGTATTAAAATTTTAATTAGATCCTATTTTTATCAATTAATACAATTTAGGTAATTTTAATTAATTTCACCAGAAAATGTCTTTTAAAAACATATAAAAAGTATGTATGTTTACACATTAAAAACCCTTATTATCATCGTGTTAGAGGGACTAATATTAAATTCATTTCATCCATAGGTGTGATTACAATACGGAAAATTTTATTATATATTTGGAATAAAAATATTTTACAGTATCTAATAATGTAGATTTTTTTTACAAAAATTATTAGTGAAAACAATTAAAATTAATTACAATAATTAAGGAATAAATTATGTTAATAATTTACTAAAACCTAAATGAAATAGAAACTTGTACAACAACCATTTTTGACCATTTTTCTGCTGTTAAACTTCCAATGTTATAATTATTTTTAGTTTTTTATTACTTTGATTCAGTAAAAACGTGGGTATGCCATACAAGTTTTAAAAAATGCCAAGTGTATCGCTTCCCTTCCCTATTAAAGGACACCACCTCTCCCTCTTCTTGACCCATATAAAACCAATTTTGATTGGAAAAAATATTTTTAATACACTTACCAACATCAATAAATTCCTCCTATAATCCTTCCATTTTGAGTAAATAATTACAAGTAATCCGTTTTGTATTATCCAAAAGGAGTTAGCTAATTAATTAGAAACAAAGTATCTCAATCTCCTTTCATTTATTTTTATCTCCACCTATACACTCTCATTATTCTATGATTTTATAACAAAAAAATGTCAAAAATATAATAGTATATTTTATGCCATGTTTTTTCTCCACAATTACTCACACATCCATCTAATTGGTAACAAGCATACAAGTTACATGTACCGAAAAATATTTCCTGAATAAATAATGATTGATCACTTTTATTTTACCATATATCATTGTAGAAACGGAAATGTAAAGTCTATTTATATATATGTAATGTAGTATATATATTATTTATTTAATCTTATCTTTTAATTTTATAACAACAATATTTTTTACATTCTGATTACAGTAATTATGATAATTTTGTTTGAATAAGAGTGGACTACAACCACATTAATGTGACGTGATTCATTCACACACTATATGAAATTAATTCAAGATGGGTTTATTGAACTTATAGGATATATATGATAGAATAATTATAAATTAATAATGATACATATATATACACAGACACATTTATATACACATATGTCATTTGCCTTCTTTCTTTCAATACAACCATAAAAACAGAAAAAATAATAACGAATACATATAGATTACCATCTCCAAGAATTGTTTATTCCATTTATTAATTATATATTATATAGATTGTTATAATAAAAATATAATGAATATAAATGATATTTATATCATGATTTACATTTTAGAATCCTGATATATGTCACGACCTGTCCCCTAGGGCGATTGTCGTGACTACCCCTTTCCCACCATCCATACGCCATGGGCAGGTGACTAGCACTGGAAAGGCGTATCCCAAAAATGGGAAAGAATTGCCTTTAAACCTATACACAATCATTGAGTATAACACAACAAGGGGAAACCACTCAGAAAATAATTATACAAAAGCTACTGAGAAGTAAACTACTGTAGTAATGAGTGCCAAAAGTAGGGGGGCTGGAATAAAAGATCAAATGGAAAAGTACAAGTATAATTAAAAATAAAAAACAACTAAAAGGTGAAAATCAGCTCTTGGATCAGCCACCACAAATCCTACAAGAAGGGAAGTTACAAATCAATATCACTAGTCCATGTGTCATGTCACACCAAAAGGTCCAGCTCCAAGCACCGTCCCATCCCAGCTCCAAGAACCATCCAATCATAGATCCCATAGCCTTGATCAACATTGTACATCATCTGAATAAGACAAAAACAAGGTGCGGGTGAAGCCTGTTTAGGGGTGTGTATAACGATACTCAGTAGGGACCTGGAGACCGTCATTGGACTCCTATACTTCCATAATAGAAAAACCACCGGGCATGAAGAAAAAGTACACAACACAAGTCAGCTCACACTAGGTATCAAATAAGGTGATGGATAAAAGTGTTATGACATCATTGAACTCCTCAGATGCTGGATAACTCCTCCTCAATTAAGTACAAAGGTCCTTCTAGGTCACATAGAGTCACTTTCCACTAACCTTGAACTGCTGTGGTACCCATCCCTGATGGGTATCATGGGCCTGCTGGGTCACACAGAGCCACTTCCCACCCTTTTTCGAACTAAGGTACTCCTCTAGTTGAGTAATGTGGGTCTGTCCGATAACACAGAGTCACTCCCCCCTCTGGGCTGGTAGGATCACATAGAGCCACATCCCACTAGGCCAATTGTCAAAGAGTCTTCAGTTCTCAGCCAACAGTAAGGTTCTATACGTAGTCTTCTTGGTAGAACTCCTCCTCATTCAACTCGCCGCATCTTGATATCCATGGATGTCACCATAATGTATATTCTATGTTAGAATCTATATAATCTTTAGTCAAAAACGTCAAAATCCTCAGCTACTGGAGAACTCCTACTCTATCGACTACTGTGGGCATGGCCGGTCACATAGAGCTACTTCCTACTAACCTTGAACTGTTGTGGTACTGATCCCTAATGGTTAAAATTGGAAATACAAGTCATACAGAGACTCTTCCCACCATGGTCCTGCTGGGATACACAGAGTAGCATCCCACCTCATCAATCATCATGTAGTCTTTAGGTCTCATCCACCTACATGGTTCCATACATAGCGTTCTTAGGAGAACTGCTCCGTATGTCATCGCTCATATTAAAACAAGTATGAAGACACCAAATGAAGAATCTTATTAATCCACAATCTCATAAGGGTCCCAAGGAAATAGAATACATGTTAATCAGATGCTCGCTCTATGCATTATTGGAATATCAGTGTCGAGGGCCCGGTTGGATTCACCTGCAATCCAACCCGACCATACTCCATGTTTCTCCAAAACTCTCATGGAGTAGGTCAAAAAGGTCATCTCACTCCAATTATCCCAATTACAAATATAGTTTATCAAACAGACATCGAGTTCACATGATAAGACCCTCTATGTGCTCATGGGAGGTACTGGGTCCGGGTCCTGCCTGGTCCGCCTAGGTCAGACCCGCCCGACCTGGTTCGGTAACAGCCAACCAGGATTGATCTGAGTCGACATGGCCCTTCAAGGGACTGACCTGATGTAGTTCATCATGGCCCGATGAGCCCGGCTCAACCTTGGGTCTGGCCGTTGGGCCGCAGGTTGGCCTGGTGAGCGGCTTGTCAGTCCACTGGACTGACCCAATAGTGTCTACCGCCTGGCGGCATGGGCTGCCACGAATACTCGGACTCGACACAACTGGGTATGGCTGACAGGGCATGGGGTCACGTTAGCAGGATAAACCATGAGGGTTGACCCCAACGCGGTGCCCCGTGGCCCCGTGGGTCCCCCGTGCCACGACTGAAGGCTCGCCACTATGCCACCAAGCATGCCACTAGTGTGTGCCCCATCCACTAGTCGTCAGTCAATCAAGGGGCCCATTACTCCCGCCACATCCAATGTAGGTTGTGGTCTTGCTTCCGTGTGGGTGTGTTACTGGGGGCGCACCCCACCTTTACTATATCGGCTCCGTAGTGTCTGAAAAGATTTTTGGCTGACCACTCCTTCACTCACCATGGTTGATGAGCCATGGACCTCTGTGTTCATTAGCGTTTCTCCACAGTGCACTGTACCTCCTCTAAGGAAGGCCGGTTCTGGCCACTCCGACGACCACCGCAGCTTTGTTCCAGGACCTCCTCTTGTGGCGTGTTTCGATGCACTATCCACCGACTAGCCATTTGGTGTCATCACGCTATCGGTCTTCCATGGAGTCATAAGGATGTAACATATAAATATTAGAGGGTTCAGGCCAAGTTCATGTAAGGGTCGGTGTCCTGAGAACCAACTATTTTGTACCTTGATTACATGAATGTTCACTTATTATATATTTTTCATTTTTCTGCATTACTATAATATAATAATGTCCTGGAATATTTATTTCCTTGATAAATTCATGGAAGATCCCCACTATGATGAGAAACTTGAAATGATATAAAAATATTATTAAATAAAGTTCTATGGTTGGATGATATACTATGATAGGACACATAGTATACAGACCATCATGTGTGAGTACTCATAAGAAGACGAGACTCTCTCTCATGGAGTTCGCACTTGGCAATCTCTACGATGGTATATTATGAGAACAAACCCTACAGTAGCAATTCCTCATGTCTTCATGTCATCAGAAATTGCTTTCTACAAGTGTATATAATGGTCATTAGACTGGAAGATTATCATTTACTTATGGCATGACTCGCGCACTTAGATTTACTGATGAAAACCATCTTGCAGATAGTTGGTGGGAAGTAGGGTACATTGGGTGCGTCCCGAGTGACATGTTGTTAATTTATAAGTTGATCAAGGATTTTTCCCTTCCATTTATGGATGTTGATATCTCAGCCCTTTGATTTAAATAGAACTGTCGAATTAAATTCCATGTCCATGGTTTGAATGACGAGTTTATTTTAGGTAGTCAAAGAATGAAAGATCCAGTATATAATTTTGTTACACTTCCATGAATCCTGCTTGATGTGATATCGAGATAAATGGATTAAATTACACAGTATGCATTCGTATGTGGTGATACGTCAATGCAGCGTCAACTTCTTTCTCTTGGGTGACTTGACCCGTTGCTAGACAGTAATCTTGGACTTTTGCCAAGCCCACCTAATGCAAACGAGAAAGAGGCCTAGAGGGTCACACACTAAGTGTATTAAAGTATCTCAAGTAGAATAAATATTATTCTCGTACGTGGATTAATAATTATTCAAGGAATCCTAAATAGTTTTAATGTTGGAGGAAGATGGAAAAGAAAAACAAGATATACACGCCATGTATTAAAGATTACACGCCGTGTAGTTTATCATGGAAAACAAGTACACGCCGTGTATTAATAATTACATGCCCTGTAGTATTATTTATGGAATGGAAATGAATAAATGAAAACAAGATATACATGCCATGTATGTTGAATGTACACACCATGTAGTTTTCAAAGAAAAAAAGTACACTCCATGTATTTATTTATACACGCCGTGTACTTTTTCCAGTCGGGATTTTGAGGATATAATATTTTTTTAAATGATATTTATTATAACCAGCGTGGGCGCATGTCAAAGAATTAATTATTTGACACGGGGGTTTTAAATAAGAGTCATTGAAATAAATAAAACACATAACACATTTATTTATTGTCATAACTCTATAACCCCACACACCCGATTATAAATATCCTCAAAACCCCAACTCTTTTCGAACAGACAACATCTCTGGAGAATTATTTCAAGGCCGAAAGAACCTCTTCCTCCATGAACTCTCTCGATACTAAGATAGATCCTCTGCCATCAGATCCAGACGATCTAAGGCAGACAACACCAGAAATGGTTTCTCCGTGCTAGCACCTAGAGAAACCTTTGGCAATGTCTAGAGATACGAGGTGCATGTGTGGATCATGGCTAGAGTAAGTCTACACTTGGATTATGCGATGAAACAACGAATCACATCAGAACATGATCAAAAACATCAATGAAGAAAGAACACCACACAAGGTATTTCTTTTTAATTAATTAAATTAATTATAATCAACCTGTAATGATCCTACTTTGTGGTTCCAGGACATTTTATTTCTTTTTTCAATTTATGTGATTCGATCCATGAAGACTAGCCTTTATTGTCGTATTTATCTAGGATGGATCATTGCTAATGACAAAAATCCCAGTGGGATCATCCACCCAAGCACTTCCGTTGCCCCCAGAACCTTCAAATGGTATCAGAACGAGGTTACCACTTTGATTATAGTTATTTAATCTTCATTGATAATTTACGCATTTATACTTTATTCAATTCGAAATAAATTGTTCTATGAATCTGAATAAATGATATCTATTCTTCTTCCTTCGTTTCTCGATTCATATCAAATAAATGACCTTCTAATTTTAATTTTTGATTAAAATAAAATCGAGGAACTCATCCTGAGGATCTGCTCTTTATGTCTGCACAACACAGGATTACACAGCGTGTTATTAAAACTACACGTCGTGTACTTAGTTTCAATGAACCAGCACTGGTCCGCCAAACCACACCATCTAAATCGAGTATGCCTAATTATTAATCATGCCTTGTAGACTAGAATTAAATGGCACGTGGGAACCGGAATACACGGTGTGTATGTTGGAACAACACGTCATGTAGTCCGATCTGGTCTAGGTAAAACCGTGTACAAGGAGAAACCATGTTCCGCGTACATGAGATTTCCATGCCATTTACAGCGTAACAAAGAAGTACTCGCCATGTATGATTTATCTACATTCCGTGTACTCCAAAATTTCCATTGTAATGAAAACATTCCAAATCCTCTGCGTGTATTTTGGATAAAGGGTTAAAATAAATACACACCGTGTAATTATAAACTACAAGCTGTGTACATTCTAGAAATGGAATTTCACCAGGTTTCATCTAATGTACAATGACCTATACAAGGAATATGGATGAGTAGAATCTCAAGTAAAATCAAAAAGGAATTTATGATAATGAATTTATTAATTATAATATCATAATTAATTAAATTCAAGCGTGACTTATCTTAAATGAAATAATAGTTAAAAGAATTTTATTTTTAAATATGTGTAAATGTCGTTACATGCTATGGATGATCATGACCTTGACCAAAGACCCTTTGTATGTGTATGGTTTCATTTAAATTTATTTATTTTAAATTTGTTGGCCTTTGTGCATTCTTCCAATAAAATGTAGGGCATGAATGCTCATGGTTTCTTTAATGTAAACCCATGTAATAAAGGATCTTCCAAGCCAGAGGAGACGGTTCAAATCCCGAAGCTGAGGCGAAACCGTCGCAAGAAGATACAAAGGTGGAGAGGTAGGAGCTTCAAAACACGAACCATCAAGTTCAAGGTGTTTTCCCTAGGTCAGTGTTAGCTTATCAAAACCACTAGATAAGCTAACCAAATAGAAGATCATGATAATGCCATATTATTTTATTTCTGTCTGATTTCATGGTTTATTTATTATGTATGTGCTTTCATGATCACATAATTAATAAAATGAACAAGCATGGAAAGATGAAATAAAATAAAAACTGGACTATGCCTAAACATTATCAGAACATGGTTAATCAATTAATAAAGAATCACTTCATATTAACAAGAACGTGATAATGCAAAAACTATATATAAAGGACTAAAATTGCTCAATACCATATTATGTTAGACCAATCCTCCATTACCTGATTAAGGGAAAGAATCAATAAAACTATGTGTTTGACCAACCCATGTTGGGACACATACATTTATAAAGGAAGCCCTTATGAAAGGTTTCAGGCTGACTTAACCATATTACATCAAGAGAAGTATCCCTTGCTAGACATGATGTAATATTGGAGGAAAGAGTTGAGGAAATCCAAGTCAAGATTTCAGGATTGGGGAATCCAGTCAACAGATCAAGGAACTATAAGCTCACGTTTGGAAAAGACCTACCTACCTAAATACCTTCAAATAGCTTGACCAACCCTTGTTGGGGTTATGCGAAGGGGAATATGGATCCTTTCCACTAGAATGTCACAGCAACTAGACATTCCGAGTTCAATGTTGAGGGCCATTGGGACTTGATAAAATAGTTGGAGAATTAATTAATTCATTAATAATTTCTCATAACTTGTAATCAATAATGTACTAATAAATATTCTCTTTTAAATTGTAGAATCAAGATGAAAAACTCATCAACCAAATTTTCTCTGCGATCAGTACATGATAAAGACAATATCCTCACTAGCAATAACTTTTATGAATGGTTTAGGCACCTGTAGGTTATCCTACACCATGAACGAATATTTTACGTGCTGGAGTCCTCACTTCTTGATTATCCATCCCTAGGGGCAAGTGATGAAGATTTCCTAGTCTATGATCAACATTTGAACGATGCTCTCAACGTTCAATGATTAATGCTATCATCGATGTCTAGTGAGCTCATGAAGTCTCATGAAGACATGGATTCCTATAGCCTGCTCGAGCACCTCCACGGACTATACCAAGAGAGGGCATGACATGAACGGTTTGAGGTCTCCAAGGCACTATTTTAGAGAAAGCATGGAGAGGGTGCCCTAGATGGGCCTCATGTAGTCATGCTCATTGGCTACATTGAGCGCTTGGAGGATCTAGGGATTAAACTCCCTGAAGAACTAGGTATCGATCTCATTCTCGCAACACTCCCCGAGAGCTTCTCAAACTTTGTTGTGAACTTCAACATGAACAAAATTGAGAAGTCACTTTCTGATCTTCTTATCCTTATTCACCAAGTGGACAATAATATGAAGCGTGAAAATCCTTATGTCCTCATGGTGAATAAAAGGAAAGGGAAGGCGAAGAGATTTAATCCCAAAGCTTCTTCAAGCCCATTCAATAAATTAATATCAAAGGGGAGGAAAATGAACAGGATGCTGTCATTTTTGCATGTGGAAAGAAGGGCCACTAGAAGAAAAACTACACCCAGCCAAGGAAGCAAGGGGAAGCTTTAGGTGAGTTTGTTATCGAATGCAATCTATCTATTTATACAAATTGGGTATTAGATACTACTTTTGGTGCTCACATCTGTATCCAAACATAGAAACCTAGTAGATTCAGGAAGATTGATCGAGGGGAGGTAGATCTACGAGCATCCAACGGAGCCAGACTTGCTGCTATAGATGTCGAGGACTACCACCTCACATTTCCTACGAGGATGGTCTTGGTTTTGAATGGATGTTATTATGTACCCTATGTATACAAAAACATTATTTCAGTATCCAGATTAGATAATGATGGATTCATCTTCAAGTTTAGAAATGAATGTTGCTAGTTTTATAAAGATATCATTTTTCTAGTAGGGCACATTTATATAACAGACTTTATGTGTTATACTACACAAACCAAGTAATGGAAATCGATGAAAAAGTCAATTAACATGTCTCATACCACACCCAACTTTGGCATCACTGGCTAGGTCATGTCAATGAGAAACATTTGACAAAACTACATCAATATTTGTATTTATATTCTTTTGAACAAAAACAACTTGGTTTATGTCATGTATGTCTACAAGGCAAAACGACCAAAGCCCCATTTAGTGGGAAAGGTGAAAGAGCTAAAGAAATTCTAGAATTACTTCACACATATGTGTGTGGGCCATTTCCAGTTGATGCAAGGGGTGTGTTCTCGTACTTCATAACTTTTACTGATGATTTTAGTACATATGTATATATCTACATAATGAGGTATAAGTTAGATTCTATTGATCGGTTCAATGAATACAAGAATGAGGTTGAGAACCAGCTTGGTAAGAAGATTAAGAAACTCCACTCAGACAGAGGAGGAGAATATCTTAATTAGGACTCCATTGATTTCTTATGGGATTTTTGGATTCTAACTCAACTCACTCCTCCTTACACACCGTAGTGGAATGGTGTAATTGAAAGGAGGAACCACACCCTGTTGGACATTGTGAGATCAATGATGAGTCATGTGAGTCATCCATTATCCTTTTGGGGATATTCATTACAAATAGCAACGCACATACTGAACCAAATACCAACTAAATTGATAAATGGTATTCCATTCGAGATATGGAGTGGATGCAAAGCCATGTTATCGAATATACATGTGTGGGGTAGAGAAGCATTTTTTAAGGCCTCTTCAGGTGAAAAACTTTCACCCCGAGGCACAAAGTGTATCATTATAGGATATCCCAAAGAAACAAGAGGATATTACCTATAAAACCCCACATAAAAAAAGGTTACAGTGGAAAGACAACACAAATTACTTGATAGGGAGCACATATCCAAAAGAGTTAGTGGGATCGAGATAGACATCGATGAAGTCGAGGATCAAGATACACAAGAGTTGGTACAAGAACAGATTCCACAAAGCCCCATGGAAGAACAATCTGTTCCAGAGACATATGAACTATGTAGAAGAACGAGAGAGGTGAGAGAACCAGAACGATATGGTTTTCAGGTCACCAAGGATGGTGACTCATTATTCGTGTAAAATGATGATCCTATTACATACAAGAAAGAACATGAAGGCACAAATGTTGCCATGTGACCAGAAGCCATGAATTCTGAAATGGATTACATGTACCAAAACCAAGTATGAATTTTGGTAGATCCTCTAGTTGATGTAAAGCCTATTTGTAAAAAATTGGTATTCAAGATGAAACTAGACATGGAGGGGAAAGAAAGAAACTACAAGGCACGACTGGTTGCAAAATGTTTTAGACAACGTCAAGGAATTGACTATGGTGAAACATTTTCACCGATTGCGATGCTGAAATCCATCAGAATCCTATTGGCCATTGCTGCTTACCATGACTTTGAAATTTGGAAAATGGATGTCAAAACAGAATTCCTTAATGGGAACCTCTAGGATAATATCTACATGACACAACCTGAAGGGTTTGTGACTCCAAAAGTTGCCGACATGGTATAAAAGTTCCATAAATCCATTTATGGATTAAAGAAATCATCATGGTCATGGAATATTCATTTTGATGAAGTTATAACGCAGTTCGTCTTTTTTAAAAATGAATGTGATCCTTGTGTCTACAAGTTGTTTAGTGGAAGTGCCTTCAATTTTCTAATATTATATGTTGATGACATATTACTAATTGGAAACGAAGTACCTGTCTTACAATTAGTTAAGGCATGGTTGCATAAATTCTTGTCCATGAAAGATTTGGGCGAGGGAGCATATATTCATGGGATCAAGATCCATCTTGATAGATCCGAAAGACTGCTGGGCCTATGTCAAAGTTCATACATTGACAAGATATTGAAGAGATTCTGTATAGAATAGTCCAAGATGGGATTGTTCCTAGTTTCACATGGCATTCATCTTTCGAAGAAAATGTGTCCACAGAAACCTGAGGAAAGAAATAGAATGGAAAGCATCGCATTCACATCTGCGATTGGGTTAGTCATGTATGCTATGCTATGTACGAGGATAGATGTTTCTTACACATTAAGTGCGGTAGGAAGACATCAAGCTGATACAGGAGACAACCATTGGATGGCAGTCAAGACTATCCCTAAGTATCTGAGGCGTACTAAGGATATGTTCCTAGTTTATGGAGGAGATGAGGAACTAGTCGTCAGAGGACATGTAGATGCTAGTTTACAGACTGATCAGGATGACATGAAGTCGCAGACTGGATACATCTTCAGTTTGAATGGAGTTTCAGTGAGCTAGAAGAGCTCAATGCAAAGTGTGGTGGCGGATTCTACAGTGGAGTCCGATTATATCACAGCTTCTGAGGTAGCTAAAGAGGAAGTATGGATGTGAAGCTTCGTCCAAAATCTAGATATTGTACTGAGTAGTAATGATCACATCACACTCTATTGTGATAATACTACAGCGGTGGAACTTGCTAAAGATCCAAGGTCACATCATTGGACAAAACACATATTTTGAATGAATCATATCTTGATGGATTTTTAATAGAGAGGTGAAGTTGTAGTGAGCAGTATTTCCACGGAAGACAACTTGGTGGACCCCTTGAATAAAGCCTTGACTCAGCAGAAACATGATCATCATGTGAGGTCTAGCAGACTAAAAGTCATTGGCAGTTGGCTCTAGTCCAATTGGGAGGTTGTAAGGGTTGGTGTCTTGAGAAACATCTGTTTTGTACTTTGATTACATGAATGATCACTTATTAAATATTGTTCATTTATCTGAATGACTATAATATAATAATGTCCTGGAATATTTGCTGCATTGATAAAGTCATGGCAGATCCCTGCTATGATGATAACCTTGAAATGATATAACAATATTCTTAAATAATGTTTTACGGTTGGATGACATACTATGATAGGACACATAGTATACAGACCGTCATGTGGGAGTACTCATAAGAATACGAGACTCTGTCTCATGGAGTTTGCACATTGTAATGTCTTAGATGGGATATTATGAGAACATACCCGCTAGTAGAAATTCCACAAGTCTTGGTGTCATCAGAAATTTCTATCTACGAGCGTGTGTAATGGTCCATAGACTCGAATATTATCATTAAATCATGTCCTGACTCGCGCACATAGATTTACTGATGAAAACTGTAATGAAGACAGTTGGCGTGAAGTAGGGTACGTTGGGTGCATCACGAGTGACATGTTGTTAATGGATAAGTCGAGTAAGGATTTGTCCCTTCTATTTATGGAAGTTGATATCTCGCCCCTTTGATTGAAATAGAACTGTCGCATTATATTCCATGGCCATGGTGTGAATGATGAGTTTTTTTCAAGTAGTCAAAGAATGACAGTTCAAGCATATAGGTTTATGACCCTTCCATGAAATCTTCTTGATGAGATATCGAGACAAAGGGATTAAATTACATAGTAAGCAATCGTATGTGGTGATACGTCAATATGGTGTCAACATATTTCACTTTGGTTCCTTGACCTGTTGCTAGACAGTTGTCTTGGACTTTAGGCATGCCCGCCTAATGCCAATGAGAAAGACGCCTAGAGGGTCACACACTAAGTGTATTCAAGTATCTCAAGTTGAATAATGATTATTCCCATATGTGGATTAATAATTATTCAAGGAAGCCTAAATCGTTTTAATGATGGAGGAAGAAGGAATGGAAAAACACAACATTCATGTCATGTATTAAAGATTACACGCTGTGTAGTTTTTCATGGAATACAAGTACACGCTATGTATTAATAATTACACACCGTGTAGTTTTCTTCATGGAATGGAAATGAATAAATGAAAACAAGATATACATGCCATGTACATTGAATGTACATACCGTGTAGTTTTCATTGAAAAACAAGTAAGCACTGTGTATTTATTAATACACATAGTGTAGTTTTTCTAGTCGGGATTTTGAAAACATAATATTGTTTTAAATGATATTTATTATAATCAGCATGGGAGCATGTCAAGGAATTAATTATTAGACATGGGGGTTTTAAATAAGAGTCAATGAAATAAATAAAATGCATATCGCGTTTATTTATTTTCATAACTCTATAACACCACACACCCAATTATAAATATCCTCACAACCCAACTCTTTTCGAACACACAACATCTCTGGGGAATTATTTCAAGGCCGAAAGAACCTCTTCCTCCCCGAATTCTCTCAAGACTGAGAGATATCATCTTCCATCAGATTAAGACGATCTAAGGCGGACAATGAAAGCAAAGGATTTTCTGCGCTAGCACCCGGAGAATCCATTGGCGACCTCCAGAATATGTGGTGCACATGTGGATCACTGCTAGAGGAAGTCTACACTTGGCTTCTACAATGAAACATTGAATCACATCAAAATGTGATAAAAAACATCAACAAAGAAAGGACATCGCAAACGATATTTCTTTTCAATTAATTAAATTAATTATAATCAACCTATAACGATTATACTTTGTGGTTTCGGGAATCTCTATTTCTTTTTTCTACTTCTGTGATTCGATCCATGGAGACTGGAGTTTATCGTTTTATTGATTCCAGATTGATCATTGCTAATGACAAAATGAAAAGTGGTCCCATCCAGCCACGCGCTTCCACTACGCCCGGAACCTTCAGTTAACTAGGCCCGCTCCCTCCATTTTAGCTTATAACCCGATGGGGGTAATGAGTTTTATAACGATTGAATTAAACAACAAGATAAACATCATGATATATCCCACAAAAATCCTCTTACAAAGAAGAATGAATTGCGGGTCAACCCGTTAGAATGTTGACCTGAATGTTTCATTTTATTCATGAATGGAGAAGAGGAAAACTAAAAATGAACAATAGAAATAATCCCTACCTGGAATCATAAAAGAAATGAACGCTCTTGAAGGTTGGTTGGTGTTATTTGTTCCCGGAACTGGCTTCTAATGATTCCGCTCGTACGTTATACTCTGGTTCGTGGAAGAATGTCGTCCATCACCTCCAACTAGGTTCTACACCATTATATAAGGGGCCAGCATCGTGGTGCTCCAACAACACTTCATTTATTAGCAAAGTAGTGCCGGTACCTCCCCCTAAGATATATATATATATATAGGATTGGGGGAGGGAAAGTAATGAAGATGTAATTTAATGGTGGATCGTAAATTAGGAAGCATCCTAATTTCCCGCAATGTAGATACTACTTAGATTGGAGGGTCAATCCATTTATTGGATTGAGACGTCACCGGTCCCACCTTATCGCTTCTCCATTGGAAGAATAAAATAAAAAAAATAATAATGTTATTTTATATATTTTTGTAAAATAATCCAAATAAATACTTTTTATCTAGACCAACTACATTTGAAGTGAAGACTATCTTAAGCGAATCCTAATGATGTGGAACCAACATTGCCCTAATATTTTTAATCCGAAAGTAGTTCAAATGTTTTAATACGCAGCTCATGTGTTTACCAAATGTACGTGAAATTTTTTTAGTAAATTATTAAAAATCACCTTTCACCTGTGTAGATCAAGGTTATGATCTTCTTAAGTGAAAAATTCCGAAACAAAAACAAAACTATTATCGGAATTCCAATATGAATTTCCATTTAGAATTTATTTATTTTACAATAAAATAATTATCACTTAATAATTTTATTTACGACCAAAAACTAACATTCATTGGTGGCTTGTGCTAGCCAAAGTTAGTATCTGGATAATGAAAGCATACCTTCACAAGTTTAATGATGGTCTTAGATTTTTAATTCAAGTTACCATTTGACAGTTATAAAAAATTGGAAAATAAAATAACATTATTTTATTATTTTATTTACAGTTATACCATTTTTTGGTTTTCTCAACGGAGGCCTGTGCAGACTAGACTTAAGTCGCACCTAGGGTAAACCTGCCATCCTAAATGCAATGGTACCCTCAGAATTCAGATCTGGGAAACTATTTTATAGCTATTCCAATTTGTTAGGAAAACTGCTTACGAGTGATTATTAGTGGTTAACAATACATCGACCGATCATTACGGGCACTCCGAGCGTTGGAATCATGCACCGTCATATTTTGGGGGCTTGAAATAATTCCATGTAATTAAAAAAATTATTATGAAATTCTGGGAGATTACATTCTCCCCACCATAGGGATTCACATCCCCAAAAGCCAAAACATATACAAAGGAGACAAATGGGGCTACTAAACACGAATCTGAGCCTCCAACTTCCATATTCTCTCTTTGAGGTTCCTGTACAGCTTGCGAATGTGCACTAGAGGTATCAAACACTCATTAAGGAACCACACTTGTCTATCCTCAATCTCTACAAGAACCTTCGTAAACATATCCCCATCATCTAAGTCCATATCATCATGGTAGATGAAGTGATATGTTTTGTGCACGTATCTCCTCAAGTGGGATATGTGGAAGATTTTGTGAAACTTATCCAACTACAGTGGAAGTACCAAGATGTATGCCACATGGAATATCCTTCAATGTATCAGAAAATTTCTGATAAATCTTGGTGATAACTTGCCACCTCATCCAAATCTTCGATGTCCCCATGATGGAGGGACTCAGTGGAATACATGGTCCATCTCAAGGAAATCCAAATGTACATATATCTTATCAGCATAAGACATCTTATGGATTTGTCGAGTCTTCACTTGTTGAAAAATGATGAATCGTGATAAAAACTATGCCAATGCTTCCTTCATCCCAGACCACCATTAATGAGGCACAAGGTTTTGGTACATCTTTGCCTCTCCAGGATGTACTGTTAACGTGGATGTATGTAACTCCCTCAAAACCTCCTCCTGAAGCATCACTGGTTTCCTGGTGCATCCCTAAAAGAGGACGACGTGCTCCCTGCCTCCATGAGATCCTTCATGAGACCGTATTGAGGATAACTGAGAACATCGAGCCTCACAATAAACCTCCCCATGCGGTGCCTCCTAAATTTGCTGATGAATTGGGGGAGTGGCATCATAGGCTAGAGGTAAGTTTCCCATTTATATCCATGAATGATATCTACAATGCAACTAGATTCTATGACTTCTCAGTCAATAGCTCTAAACCTTACCTCCTTTTGAGTGCATCTACATCCACCTTCCCCCTCCCCGGAGTATAGATTATCTCAATGTCATAGTCTTGGAGGATCTCTAATCATTGTTGACGCCTGAGGTTCAGGCCCTTATATGGGAAGATACACATGAGATTCTTGTGATCAGAGTAAATAGTAAACCGTTCACTTATCATGTTGTGCTGCCACATCTTCAACCCAAAGACAACCGCTGCTAACTCGATTTCATGGGTAGCATAGTTTTGCTCGTGCTGTCACAACTGTCATGAGTCTTAGGTGATTACTGCCCTCTCATGATCATGAAACAACCTAGTCTTGTTCTTGATGAATCTTAGTAGACTACATATCCAATTCCCTCTTCCAGTTTCCTCATAATGGGGGCACTTGTTAGTATCTATCTCAGCTCTTAAAACCACTACTGGCATCTCTCAGTCCAATAGAATGGAATCCCCTTCTTTTTCAATGTTGAGAAGGGTGCTGCAACTCTCTAAAAGTATAGTTTAAAACTCTGGTAGTACCCTACCAAAGATGAAGTCCCTCAACCTTCGTAGAGTTAATCCTGGTAACATCTTTTGAAAGGATGTCCTCACACTCTACGACTTTTGATGGGAATTAAAAACTCCAAAATCAGGCTGGCACAAAGGAAAATCTGTCTGACTCAACAGTGATCAGTTTCAACCTTCTTTTCATGAATTTATCCTATTCTTCATGTATTTCCTTTTTTTCTCCAACCAAGGAAAATACCATTCCAGTGTTGTACGTAAACCACAACCATTTTTTCAAATATAGTAAATCTAAGTATGAACTGGGGATGTCCATTTCCTACCCCAACTAATGTTGTATGGACTCGATGCTGCAACCAATAGGTTCTAAAAGAAAATATCACCTCAAGGGTCTAATCACATCGTCAACATAAGTGTGATTATCGAGTCTCATCCAAAATTTATCTCTGGACGTGAGGGACAAGTAAATGGTTTAACCAGAAACTATATGTCTTGGAAAAGATTCATTGAAGGAAGGAATGATTTTAACATATGTCTATTAATACGACAACTAGTAGTAGACACATACCGTACCTCAAATAATTCCTAGAGCCCATGGGTCACAATCCTTGACCGCATGTAGCTACTCGATTCCCCTTTCCTCCAGCTCCCAGAGCCTGGTGGGGACCACATTGAGTTGGTTGTTGTAACATGCCAAAATGTATACCACCTCATGCTACTCTCCTTGATCAACTTCCATGTTCACTGCCTTACAGATTCATATGACCCTAACACATCCTCTCTCTGAAACATTTTACACACCGAAGTCTCTGAGACCGGAATCAGTTTCTGACTTTCCCACTATTAACATTCACTGGTTTCATCCACTCAGCCAAAAAAATATTCAACCACAAAGGTTCATTATACCTTCATAACATAACTAAGAATTCTTGGAGGAAAAGTGATAGATCAGATGTCACTAAACACACCCCGCGCAGAGGTCCAATCCCTGAAGCACTGATCATTGAGAATCTAGGATGGTCAGTCACCTTGATGAATAATCAGTTACTGATATGTCATCCTATCGAAGATGAAGAAGCTCTAGGGAACTCTCATCTCTTAGATCTTTATGGAAAGAGACACCACCTTCATTGAAAAATATTCTCATGTTTTTCCACATAAAATTCACCTCTTTGAATGATCAGGGAAACCTAAACCCTTTCACTGTACTACTAAGCCTCATAGAAGGCTCTCTACGAGGACCACCAAATGATCGAATGGTGCCCTAGCTAGAAAGAAACTCGACCCCCTACTCAATCAATTCCTTAGCTGCTTATAATTTGGTCTTACCTTTAAATATGAGGGGTATCTGATGCTTAAATGCATATAAGGAACAAAGCCTACATGTGTCTTCGACTCATACATCCAGTTTTAACTACTGACCAACCATCAGTGATATAGCTATCACACTACCCAAAGGTACTGTCTCGAGAAACTATCAATGTACCGAATCCTTGTAAGTATGCAGACCATACTCATGTTCATTCATTGAAAAATAAAAGAAGATAAGATCACCACCTTCACTACTTGTGTCTCAACTAGGCGGAAAAATCTTACCACAACCTCCATCCAGTCCTCAGCCTCCTGCGTGTGTGTCTCTCCTCAAAACCTCAATGGCCTCGACCGTTGAAACTTGTGTGACATGCTCAGTCATTCTGCAACCTCTGCTGGTGGGTCTAGTGGAAATGGCTACCCAATTGGTAGTGGTGCTGCTCGTACAACACGAGAAGGTGCTAATGCCGTAAGAAGGCCCTGAATAGAACCCTAATCGCTCAGTGGTCCGTCATTGCGTACTCTCCCAGAAATCCTAGCTGGCTATCTACATCGCAGCATACAGATAAGGAACAGGTACACCTTGTTCATTAAGTTATACATAGTGAGCTGACTCCAATGAAATCAAAAGAAAAACTTCTCAAAAAACACACTCAATCATTGTTTTCATGCACTATGTTAAAAATCTGAATTTAGTGTCCTAGTGTATGGATATGTCGGATACCTCACCCACACTAGAATCCTCATATTGAAAACCACACTCAGAACACTTAACACTATTACTTCATAAGAATGATTAGAGTCCTAGTTACATGGTATAACTAAACCCCTATGATACAACTTTGTCAGAACTTGTCCCCCATGGCCTATGTCGTGACTAGCCCATGCCATCCTTCCATAGGCCAGGGGATGGTGACTAGAACCGGAAAGGCATATCACTAAAACGGGAATGCATTTCCTTTAATCTTATACAAACTCATAGAGTATTACACAACAAGGGGAAACCACTCAAACAAGAATGCCACAAACTCATCTGTGATGTAATCTATAGTCGTAATGAGTGATGAAAGTAAGGTGGTCATAATAAAATCCCAACTAGAAAAGTACTAGTAAAACTGAAAAGTATATAACAACTGAAAGGTGAAAATAATCTCATGTATCATCCACTACAGAACCCAAGTGAAGGGTAGGTATAGCTCACGATCAGTATTCCCTGCATCATGTTACACCAACAGGTCCAACTCTAAGCACTGTCCAATCCTAGCTCCAAGAACAATCCAGTCCTAGCTCCCTCAGCCTTTATCAACGTTGTACATCATCTACAGAAGAGAAAAAAAGGTGCGGGAGAAGCCCATGCTGGGGTGATGATAAAGATACTTAGTAGGGACCCTGAGACCCTCACAGGTATCCAAGAGTTCCACAAAGGAAAAACCACAGGGCATGAAGCAAATGTACAAAACAAAAGTCAGATGACACCAGGTATCAGTTTATGTCATCGATAAATGGGTTATCACATCATCGAACTCCTTAGTTGCTGGAAAAATCCACCTCTATCGAGTACAGTGGGCCATACAGGTCACACTGAGCTGTTTCCCACTAACCTTGAACTGTTGTTGTACCCATCATTGATGGGTACCATGGGCATGTTGGGTCACACAGAGCCACTTCCCACTGTCGGCATGCCAGGTCACATAGAGTCGCTACTCACCTTGGCCAAAATGAGGTACTCCTCCTATCGAGTAACTTGGGTCTTCTGGGTCACACAGAGCTGCTCCCTAACGTGGGCCAGCTGGTTACATAGAGCTGCTTTCCACTGTTCCAATCATCAAGAAGTCTTCATGTCTCATTCAACCGCATGGTTCCATACATAGTCTTCTTGAAAGAGCATCTCCTCAAGCCACTCAGTGTATCATGATATCTATGTAAGTCACCAAAATTTATATTATAGGGTATAAACTGTTGCATCATCAGTCACAAACCTCTAACTCCTCAATTGATAGAGAACTCCTTCTCTATCAAGTATAATGGGAACATGAGGTCACACAGAGCTGCTTCCTACTAACCATAAACGGTTGTGGTACTCATCCCTGATGTGTACAATGAGAATGCAAGGTCACACATAGCTATTTCCCATTGTGGTCCTACTAGTTCACACATTACCGCTTCCCATCATGGCAATCGTCAAGCAGTATTCAAGTCTCAACCAGCTGCATGGTTCGGTATATAACACGCTCTAGATAACCACTCCTCATTCCATCCGACATTTTGAAACTAGTAAAATGTCTCATATGGAAGTAACCCAATTATGTTCCATGTCATAATAGTTCCAACACTACATAGGGTGCATCAATCAGTCGCTCGGTGTGTGCGTTATTGGCATTATAGTGCTGAGTCCCCGGTGTGATTTTGGTGCAATCCAACCCATATGTACTCCAAGTCTTTTCAAAACCCTCAAGTAGTAGGTAAAAATGACCTTCTCACTCCAAATATCACAAAGATATTGATGATTTATCAAAGAAAACATCTGGTTCTCATGATAGGACCCTTTAAGTATTCCTGGGTTGTACGGGGTCCTGGTCAGGTCCGCCTCAGTCAGACCGGCCCCACCTAGTTAGGCAACTTCCGACCTCGTATGATCTAGGTTGACTTATCCATATAGGGCCCAACACAACCTAGGTAAACCCATCCCGCTCTCCCCAGCCCATACCGGCTAAACCGTGGGTCGGGATATTAGGCCGCGGGTCGGCCCGTAGATTGGTGGGTCATCCGTTGGTCCGACCCAGCGGTGCCGCCAGCCTGGCGGCATGGGCCGCTAGGGATACCTAGACGCGGCGCATCCGAGCAGGGATGATATGGAATGGGGCCACGTCAGTGGGTCACTCCATGTGGGTTGACCCCAAAGTAGTGCAATGTGGCGCCATGGGCCCCTCGTGCCGCAGATGACAGGTCGTGGCTTTGCCGCCTGGAGCGCCGCTGGTGCACGTCCATTCCACCAGCCACTAGTCAATTAGATGTCCCCTTTCTCCCAATGAGACCAATGCATGCTGCTATCTTGCTGTTGCATGGTCTCATCGTCAGGGGTGCGCCCCACCTCCACTCTGCTGGCTGCATAGTGGCCGGGCGGCTTTCTGGACGCCCTCTGCTCCGGTCTCCCTTTGTAAGGAGCCACAACCCTCCCTATTCATTGATGGTGCACGATGGCGCAACACTCCTCCTTTGTGGTAGGCCGGTGCTAGCCACTCTGATGACAACTATGGAATTGGGGTATGACCACCTCTTGCACCGTGCATCAACCCACTATCCACCACATAGCCAGTTAGTGTCGTCACGCTATCGGTATTCCATGGAGGCACAAGGATGTAACACAAAAATAGCGGAGGGTTTGGGCTGGGTTTGTTAGGACCTCTCCCTTCGTGTTAGCTCGTAATCCGATGGGGTTAAGTATTTATAGTAATTGAATTGAACAACAAGATAAAGTCCATGATATTTCCTGCAACAATCCTCTCACAAATACGAATCAATCACGGGTCAACCTATTAGTTGGTTGACCCTCTTTCTTCGTGTTATTCAAAAACAGGGAAGAAGAAAATAAAAATGCACAAATTAAATAACCCCCTACCTCGAATCATTGGAGAAATCCCCGCACATGAAGGTGTGTCGGTTTTCATCGTTCTTGCAACTGGCTCCCAACGACGCCACTCATACGTCATCCTCCAGTTCATGGTTCAATGTCTCCTGTCACCTCCAGCTGGGTTCGGCTCTATCCTATATGGGTCTGACATAGTGGTTCTCCTTCAACACTTCATTTCTTAGTGATGTTGTGTCGATACCTCCTCCCAAGCTCCATATATAAAGGAGAGGGGGAGGGGTATATAACAACATCGGAATTTAACGGTGGCTCATTAATTAGGAAGCTTCCAAACTTCCATCAACATTACTATAACTTATATTGGGGGGTCAATAAATTTATTGGCATGACACGTCGCCAGTCCCACCTTATCGTTTTTCCATTGGAGTAATAGAAAAAATTAAAAAATAAAATTGTTTTAGTTATTCATTTAAAAAGATCCAAAAACTAAATTTTTCTCTGGACCTACTATGGTCAAAGTGAATCCTCCATTAAGTAAATCCCAGCACTGTGGATTCATAAGTATCCTTGGATTTTCTATCCATGGAACTGTTCAAATGTTAGAAAATTATACTCACACATTTACTAAACGTACCAAAAGAAAAGTTCAGTAAATTTTTAACAGTCACCCTCAACCAATACCAGTTGGGGTTAGGCTCTACCTAAGTGAAAAGTACCTCAACGAACCCAATGGTACTCTCGGATTTACAATCTGAGTTATATTTTATATGTAATGGATTTTACAATAAAATAATTGTTACTTAATTATTTTATATACTCCCAAAAACAAACATTCCCTGGGGGCCCTCGCAGGCCAATGTTTGTATCTTCCAAAAGAAAACATACCCTCACTTGTTCAATGGTGGTCTCAGATTTGTAAGCCAAGTTACCATTTGTGAGTAATAATAATTATAAAAATAAAATAACTTTATTTAATTATTTTATTTACAGTTATTTCGTTTTCATTTTTTTTCACCAGAGGCCTACACTAACTAGACATAAGTCATGCCTATGGTAAACCCGCAATCCTGAACACAATGGAGCCCTATGAATTTTTATCTGGGAAACTGTTTAAGAGTTATAGAACTTTTTGAGGAAAACTTCATACCATGCTAATTAATGCTTAAAAAACTTTGATTGATCATTCCAGACAATCTGGGCCTCAGAATCGTGCACCGTCATATATTACAGTCTTGAAATAATTCTATATAATTAAATTAAATTATACAAAAATTCTAGGACCATACAATATACGTATAAGGACCAAATACATAACAAATTAAGACACATGCAAAGAACAAAGAGAATATTATCCAAAGTGAGACATTAAAATAGGATTGTTATCTATAGGGTAATATAACATCCTGATAAAACCATATATGTTATTATATATAAGAATACGGTTTTATAAAATATTTATAATAAGCTTTTATTCATTATGTAGGTGGTTTTAATGTGTTCAATGAGAGTCAACACAGAAGGTGAGAAGATTTCATCTCATTTTTTGTTTCAATGAGATACATGATTTAGTCAACACCAATTATTTTTATGTGGTCTCTATTATACCTATAGATGTATTCAATTGTTATCATACATAAACATATCTATAAATAAATATTAATTTTATTATCATAATTTCTTGGGTTTTATGTTTAAAAAGATACCAAATCGGTAATATAGTTTGGTTCCATTTACATTCTTAGTGACACATGACATGTTATGCACCAATATTTTAATATGATGTGTACATACTGCCATTGAAATTTCAAATCTTGAATCTTTATCCTCTCTTGAAATTTTAAGCTTCATGTCATCTCACATTATTATATGGGAAGGATTGTTCAATGTTACTATGTGGTAAAGGTTTATTGAAACAAAATCATCACTTTTCATGATTGTTTATGTTTATGATTACTTTGATAAAATGATTTGATATATACCTCAAGAGAATAAATGAATTCTCCTACACTATGTTTCTTCATGATATATTCATTTATTTTTAACATTATCCCACTATTTCCTTCATTATATATTAATGAATGTGTTTTTAATAAAGGAAAACAATACCTAATCTTCGGTCAGAAGTCATTGTTCCTTCCAAAGATGTTTTCAAAAATAGAAAAGTTTTTAAAAAATTCTTAATAGTATAATATTATATTAAAAATAATTTTTACCAACGTTTTACCATTCAAAAATTGGGTTATTAAAAAGGAAACATCCTTTTGTTTTCTAGTTAAGGAACATTTTAAAACATTTAATGGTGAAAAATGATTGTTTGGTGTGCACAAATTATACCGACCATCATCAATGACATTTTCTTGAAGATTCATTTTCAAGGTCAAAATTTTATTTGTTTTAATAGAAAAATAAAACATAATTTTCTGAAAATTCAATTCTTTAAAGTGGGTTTCAATTAAAGAGGTTCAAAAAAATGTTGTATGTTTATCAATTCTCCTATCAAATGTTTTTAGAAGTTTTTAAAAAGAAAAATGTTTTCAAAAAAGGTTTTATATTTTAAAATTTATTTGAAATATTTTTTAGATTTATTTTATATGTATTCAAGGAAATTGGTTTCGAAAATGTTTTCATGATTATTTTTATGTTTTCAATGGAATGGAATTTGAAAATGTTTTCAAGATTCATTTTTTATTTTTTCAATTGAATATGTTTTAAAGATTCTTTTCAAGACTTCTTTATAGGAAGTCAATTTATTTTTAAATAAAATGGTTTTGAAAAGATTTTTTTTGTTTTAAAAATACATTTTCACTGAATAATGGATATTTTCCTCATGAAATGATTTTAAATATATTTTAAAATCACAGTCTATATAAGATGAAATCTGTTGATATAATTCGTGACTTCATAGAAAATTATCTAAAAGTTTCAGTCATATTATTTATCTGAATTGGTTATGATTGGTTTATCGATTTTATGAAACCCATTTATTTCTAGAGGATATATATTTATGAAATCAGATTCTCTTTCGAGGGTTATGATTTTGATTAGATGATTATTAAACCTCTATCTTTTTCCATATGTTATGATATGATTACGTGTTTATGATACAAAATCCATTCCATGGGTTGTGCTATTATTTTTTATGATTTTGGGGATCATTTATGTATGATTTCACTCTTATATGGGTGAGGCTGATATCTCCCTCTATTTCATTGGGTATAGATTTATATCTCTTGAGATAGACTAAGATGGTCTGGGGAGTAAACCTCGACTACTAAGATGTCCATGGGAGTGAACTAAGACTACTAAAATGGCATGAGGAGTGAAAACATGTGTCTAATATAGAAAAGAGAGTAAACCTTGACTACCAATATGGTATGCCGAGTGAACCCATAAAATTAATATGGTCTTGGTAGTTTTTCCTTCGCCACTATGAAAATCATATTTTATGACTATATGTTTTCCATAACTTTGTGTTTTATTCCATTGTTATGATTTCATGGATTATGTTATTTATTTCCATAGGATTCATGTCTTATGAATGGAAAAAATTTATTACATGATTCATGTATATGATATTTTTTATGTAGGGTATTATATTCTATTTTCTTGACCATGTTCTCTAACTATTATTCTCAGGATTATGCTTATAAATCTCCCTTATTTTCCATTACCAAGAAATTTATTTCACGCATTATTATATTTTTTCCCCATGTTATTTAACACCCCAATATTTCATATTATGTTTTCTCTTATATGAAATTCAATAACTTTCGCTACATGCAACAGCAAGATCAAGCTCATCACGACAAATCAAACAAGCCATTCAAAAAGTGCTTGTGAATAGTATAAAATAAATTTTTAAATTTTGTATACTCCAAAAAATTTTAGAATTCATATTATGTGTTTCTTAGACATAATTTATGAACAAATTCATTTTTTTCAGAAAAAAGAAATATTTTTAAAAAAATGAAATTTTACGTCCTTTTAATGGGGAACCCTTTTTAAAAAAAACATTTTTCACTTTAATATATTTTATTTAATGAAAATATATTCTTCTTTAAGAAAGGTACATAAAAATTTAGTTTGGATAAATTTTTGGTACTTTTCTGATAACATTTATATTTTGATGAATAATGAAAAATAATAAATTTTAATTGAAAACAACTTTTTTAATTGAAATAATTTAGAGTGTTAAATTATGTATTTGAATGGTTTGGAAGAATAATTAGATTATAATTTTATCATTTAATACAATTTAGGCCATTACAAGTAATTTCTCATTTAAATTAGACATAAACACATGTTAATCTTTTGATAGTTTTTAATTTTAAAAAACCCTCCTTTTGATTTGACTATTAGAATTAATTTTAAAATTACCAGTGAAACTTATATGATTTTAATTTGGTAAAATAGATATAATTATTGGATTTGGAAGATCAAAATTAGCTTATAGTGAATTTTTAATATTTTTCTGTAAACATTCCATTTTTGATGAATAATGAAAAACATTGTGTTATTTTTTAAAACAGACATTAATTTAATTAAATATTATTATTAAATTTATTTTAATGACAATATAGATACCTAATACCTATATTAGTTCAATTTAATTAATGGAATTCAGTTAATAATAAGAATAGATGTATAAAATTTTATTGAACTTTGAAACGTCTTTTCCCCAGCTTCTAGGCACAATTAAACATTTTCATAAATTGTAATATTACCGATTCTGTGAATTGAATTTCAAAAACACAAGACATACAGTTGAAATCAATAAGTAAATTTTTTTTCAATAGTATGAAAATAATTTTTTGGGAATATTAATTTTTGAATTTTATTTACCATGCTTAAAAGTAAATAGGGTAATTGACGGTAAAAATGATATTATAATTACAGTGAAGCATGTCCTAATTCTGTTGGATAATTGTATTTCGAAAAAAATAAACCTTAAGAATTAAACATTATCATTTTGGTCCACTTGGTTTAGATTTGGACACTTATTATAATTTTATTTAAAGAAGAGTTAAAACTATTAATTTAAATGTTTAATAAATAAAAAAAATTATTATAGGGTTATATATAAGATAAATTCGACTATAAAAATTCATTATAAAGATGAAAATATGTCCTACATTATTCCATAGTATTTATAATTTTCACACTTTTAATAATTAAATTTATTTATGACACAATAATGATGGAGTAATTACCTTATTAATGAATGATTAAAATAAATAATATTAAAAATATAAAAATAAATGTAAATTAATTATTTTGAGGACATAAACAAATTTTATTGATGAATATGAAATTTTATGGTTGATTCAATATTTTCATTTGAACTAATCATTTTGTGGTGACTCTCATAAAAACCAAGCAATAAATTGTGTCAAAATTGACAAATATAAGTATTTAAAACAAATAATATTTTATTAATTATATAATAGTCCTAAAAATCTAAATATTGGGAAAAGGACTTATATAATAATAGATATGTCATTAATGAACCACTTGGGGTCTGGTTATCATTTTATAGAATGTTTATTAACAATGTAATATAATAATACAATGAGACATGGTAAATATTAAACTATTTAACTAATTGTGAAATATAAAGGATAAGGTTAATATGGTTACCTAAACTTGTCTAAAACCTATTGGTTGAGATTTTTTCGAACCATTACATCATAAGTCTTGAGATAAATCTATTTGGATCCATTAGAAAATGAATATTATTTAATAATAAAATAATATTTCACATTTTTCTAAGGTGCACCTCACCCCTCTTATGAATGGGAACATCCCCTTCTCTCAAATTCACACCTCCCAAGCCATTTGGATCGGCCTTCACCTACCAAAATATTCTTTCACATTCCCTCACTTTAACAAAGAGGCCTTAACATGAGCATAAATACAACATAAGGACACTTTTGTTCAAATAAATACAATAAAAATTAAGAAAATGTAAATATTTTATAACCTTTTTCAAAGTTTTATTCTTCTTACACTTTCTTTTTCATTGTTATTTACATACCAAAATAATAACTTCAGTACCTTCTATATACTGTGATCTTATTATAAACATGGTACAACCATAATGATGAGTAATATTTTTATAAATAATTAAATGAAGAAGATAATGTTTTGGTACAATTAATATACCATCTAATTCCACAACTTTTAATTATAAAGGAAATGATATCGTTACTCGTGTGTATATTCAACATATCATCTCCACGACGTGATGAAATTGTTTTCTACATTCACCATTCAACAATGATTATAAAATTATATATTATTAATAAGTTTGTAATATATTACATAATAATTCTATTGGATATATATATATATTTATTTATTTACTTACGTATATATTATTCACTTACTTCCCATCATTACGATATGAAACCTCAAACAGTGTATATGCATACGTATGACCTACCGACTCAATAATTAGGGTTTTCCATTTCATATATCTATCTATTATAAATATTTATATTCTAAATATATATGATATATAGATATAATTTTATATTTTTGATGTATTTAAATCATTATCTAATTGATACTATCAAGAATAACATTTAAAACACATATGATAATGAAAGCAATTATTACCAGAAATGTTTATTTAACAAAGAAATTATAAATAAATGGGTAGTTTAAATTCATAAATGAATCATTTATGATAACATAAATATTAATATGGTTCTATTATAATTTAATAACATACAATGGTCATTATACAGGTGGTTAACTGTATCTGTAACTAATGGAACGTAAAAGTAAGGGTTAATTACTTGATCTCATTATTATTTGATATTTTTAATGTGTATCTTTTTACTAGGACATATTTATTATCCAGGTCAATGTTTCATAAAAGTGTTTTCAAAAGGATTCCTTTTTAAGTTACCTTTAATTAATCATAACTTTAAATGTTAGAAATATTTATTATTCTAAATCTTTCCCAATAATGTCAATGTTTTCATAATGTTTATAAGGATTTATTTTTAAGGACTTGAATGTTTTAAAATTTTAATTCCTTTAAAAAGATTCAAAGTGGTAAGGGAAACATTGAATAAAAAATATATTTTAAATTTAATCCTTTATAAATTGTGCTACATATAAATGATTTCATGAAAACATGGTATTTCACTCAAGGAGTTTTATAGATCATTTTCAACTATATCATCATTCTTTACTGAATATTATTCATGACTGAGGATGATTTATTATTTTACAATATTCTTTATTTTATTTAATGAGTTATGATATGTTTTACTATGGATGTGCTGTTTTTTAACATTCATGGTTTATGGCTATAATATTGACATTTCGTATGCTAGTTTTAATATGAATGTTTGTGTTATGTTTCAACAATTTCACAAGAGGAATGAAGTGGGATTAGTAAGTGATGGGAGGAGACTGCTATAGCTCCTCGATGAATCAGTATGTCTCATGAGACAAACTAGTGTCTTAGAAGAAGGCCCTAAAAAATATAGTCTTGGCATGATGCCTTGACTATGTGGAAATGATGTACAGTGTTAGGAATTCCCTCATTATGAAATTAATCATTATATTAGATTATTTGAGTAGTAAAATATCCATTTATATGTTTATATGGAGATTTTTGAGTTACTTTTTCCATATTATGTTCAAGTTTTCTATTTAAAAGACTAATGTTTTTTATACATTTTTCCAAAATAGTTTATAACATCCGCTAAATTATTTACCCTTACAATGCTTCTATGCTCACCCATTTCTAATATTTTGTTCTCCCAGGATTTCATGAACTGTATTATGTTTGATATGAATTATTAAGCTAAGGGAATAATGCCATTCTCAATAGATTATTTATGTTGTGTTTTATGTAATAATCTATAATGTAACAATCATGTTTGTAATCTATTTTCAAAGCTACTAAACGGATCGGTCCTATGGGACATGATTCCTTGTAACCATGCCAATGTATAAATATTATGCACCATCTCTGGGTAACTAGGGTAATGGAATTATAGTTGGTACCATAGGAAGATTATAAATAACATTAGAAACTAGATTTAGAAAAATTCTGATTAGAGATCATTAACCAATGATAGACATTGAGGATTAGTAAAGAAGAACATCCTAGAATTTTGGTAATGTACAGATTTTGTGAATTTTCCAAACAAGACATCCTTTTCTCGATACAAGTATGGAGAGGCAGCTGTGACACAAATATACCCAGGAGTGAAAACTATGATAAGGATTTTCGGGCTTGAACTAGGGTATCCTTGTACCCTACAATGGGCCTAGCTTCACTCTTTGTTATGACATGCCTGAGGGATATAATTAGGATTACTCACATTTTCATTACAATCCATTTTGATGGATTTAGGAGAAAATAATTTCTCAAAGGAAACATTTTTCTTATGATTATAGAATATATTAATCATCATTTCAATTTATGTTAGGTCTTTTAAAAGTTTGGAATTACACATAGTAATTCATATACTGACCTAGTGTATGAAATTTTTAAGAAAGGGAGCTTAGTATATAGAATGAGAACTCCAGAAATACACATGATCCAATGAGTAATAAGGATCATATCTTTCAGGGTATTAATCCAACATTAAGAAAGTAAATTGTCTCCCACATATTATCATCATATGCAGATATATTATCATGTGTCAATAATATAAGTAAATATTTTTCTGAGTCCTACAGATTCTAAGGGAATCTAGAGAAGAAAATGACGGTATAGAAAAAGATGGATAAATGGGAATAAGGGAAAGAAGGATTTTCTTATATGTGATAACTGTGGAAAGAATCCCCTTGGTAATATTTCTAATGGAATGGGAGTTTTTGTAAGTGTAGAGGAAATGAAAAACAAGTATATGATTACAAGGGTAAGAAAAACATTTAAAATATACAATGATTAATCTACATGGATTTGGGACACTATGCAGATCAATGCCCCAAAAATACGAGTATACCCAAATGATGTTGTTGGATAATAATCATGTTATGATACTACCAGAGATGAAGAGTAATGAAACATGTTCTTATGATGATATTAATGAATTATTTCATTTTAGTTTTGTATCAATAATGTACTGTTTATAATAATTATAGAGTATATAAGGATTTTAATGTAGTAATATTTCATTAAGGATTTGAGATTGTGTGATAACAAGAAAATTGACACAATAGAAAGTGAAACATTTTGGAAAATAAATGGTTTAAGGAAAGATAAACTTTAATATGGACCTGATACTGTGGTATTGATTTTGGAAATAGATATGATGGATTTGGATAAATTATATTGGATATTATTGAATACATAGAAACTAATTAATGTTTTCTTATTCCATCATTATTGGTGGTTACAAAAAAAATTTATTTAAGGAGTATATCTAGTATTCTATGTTTTAAAGAAGGAATATGTATATATATATATCTATTCATATATGGTTTTCTAGTAATTCATTTTATTTCCACCTTTTAAAGGAATACAAGATGAAGGTATTCACATGATTATTATGTGACCTTCCTTATAAATTTTTTACTATGAGTTCAGACCTAAGTATTTGGGATATGTCTAAAGGTTATAATGGATTTTTCTTGATATTGGAAACTATTTTTAAGGTTAAATTGTTTCATATGAATTTTTTTGGATTGTCATAAACTGGATAACCTAGAGGTCAGGTGATAACCCATCACGACTAGAAAGGCCGCGAGACTTGAACCCACAACTGAAGGGAGACAAGGGTACATCACATACTTCTGGCCAACGTGATATCCTAGTTTGTATAATGTTGTTTTTTAAAATAATCTATCAATTGAATTATAAATTCATAATTTTTGGAAGCCTATTTGATTAGGTTAAATAGAATATTTATAATATCTATTATCTTTTATATTGAAAGATGAGTTTGTGGTCGAAATTTGTTGCATGATGAAACTCTACTTATAAAGTATATTTTTTCCCATTTATTCTATGAATAATTTAATTCATAAACATTAGGGAAGTAATCATAGAACAAAAAATGTGTTATCCTAATACCTTATTTTTTTCTTGAACCGGTGATATTTTAAATCATCATTGATTAATGAAATTTAGGCCCTCAATTTTACCCTTGTTTGAGATTGATGACATCAATCACTCCAAATAAATAATTATGATTTTCCTCCAATTATTTCCCTCTACTTTCCACCATCATATTCCTAATCGAGATCATAATTTTGTGGTGAATTTTTCATTTCTCTTTCCCTCTTATTAAGACTAAATTTCATTAACCCAATTTCTGATGTGGGTTTTCCAAAACGGTATTCTTTTATTTTTATCATTTTATTTTCAAATAAAATTTCAAATTGTGAGGATTCAATTTTTTAATGTATATGAGAATGTAACACTACAATATTTCATAGTACGTTATCTATTCAATGAAATTCATTAACTTGTGCTACACACAACACCAAGTTCAAGTGCACCACTACTTATCAAATTAGCTATTCAAAAAGCACTTATGAATAATATTAACATAATATTGAATGTTAAATACTCCAAAAAAATTTATAATACATATTATGTATTTGTTAGACATAATATAAGAACAAATTCATTTTTTCTAACAAAAGATGTATTTTCGAAAAAATGAAATTTTACTGCCTTTTAATAGAGAACCATATTTAGAACCAATATTTGATACTATTATATATTCAATTTAATGAAATTGAACTCGTCTTTATAAGAGGGACATGAAATTTTTTTTTGATAAATTTTTGATACATTTATAATAACATTAAAATTTTAATGAATAACGAAAAATACCAAATTTTTATTGAAAACAGTATTTTTAATAAAAAAAATTTGTATTGTCAAATTATGCATTATAATGGTTTGGAAGTACAATTAAATTATATTTGTATATTTTAATACAATTTTGGTAATTCTATGTAACTTCACTATTAAATATGACAGAAACACATTGCAATCTTTTGATAATTTTTTATTCTTAAAAACAAGTTTTTTTGCTTTTGAAAACAAGAATTAATTTTAAATTTATTAATTAAACTTATATGTTTTTGATTTAGTAAAATATACATCATTTTAAGATTCAGAATATCATTATTATCATAGGGTGAATTTTTGGTATTTTTCTAAAAACATCCAATTTTTGATGAATAGTGAAAACACTGTGTTATTGTTTAAAACCAACTTTTATATAAAAATTATTATTTTTAAATTAATTTCAAAGACAAAATAGATAAATAATACCAATATTAGTTCATTTTAAATTATCGGAGTCATTTTATAAAAAGAATAGATGTATAAAATTTCATATAAATTTTTAACATCGTTTACCCACCATCTAGGAATATTTGTAAATTTGCATAAAATGTAATTTTACCACTTCTATTAATTGAATTTATAAACTCCAAGAGACACAATTTAAATCAATAAGTAAAATGTGGTTTAATAGGATGAAAATATTTTTTTTTGAATTGTGACATTTGAATTTTATTTACTACAGTTAAAAGTAAATAGTGTAGTTAAAGGAAAAAATGATATTATAATTACCCTAACACATATCATTATTCAATTGGATACATTTATTTCGACCAAAATAAACCTTAAGAATGAAATTAGTTCCTTTTGTTCTACTTGTATTAGATTAGGAAATTTATTATTATTTTATTTAATGAAGATTTAAAAGTATTAAATTCAATGTTTAATAACAAACCCATTTTTAATATAAGGTAATACATAATATACATTTGACTATAAATATTCATTAGAAAGATAAATTTATTTCCAACATCATATTATTTTATTAAAAAATTTTAGATATTAAATAGTTAAATTTATTTATGACAAAATCATAATGTAGTAATTAACTTATTATTGAAAGAATAAAAAAATTAGTCTTACTAATATAAAAATAAATGTAAATTGTGGATTTTAATGAAATCCATGAATTTTATATATGAATAGAAAATTTTATGTTTGAATTAATGTTTTTTTTCGTATTGATAAATTATTTATGACTTAAAAAAAATTAAAAACTAATTAGTCTCAAAATTGACATAATTGAGTTTTTCAAACAAATAATATTTTAATAAATTATATAATAGTCTTAAAAACATAATGTTCGGCAGGAGGACTTATATAATAATTTATATGTCCTTAATGAAACAATTGGGGTTCTTTTGGAATTTACAGTATGTTTATTATCCATATAATATAAAAATACAAGGATATATGGTAAATGTTAAACTATTTAACTAAGAGTTAAATATAGAATATAAGGTTAATATGAAAAAATAAACTTATCTAAAACCAATTTTATGAGGTGAGTTTGACCCATAACCACATAAGTCACTAAATAAATTCATTTGGAGCCATTATAATCTGAATATTATTTTATCATAAAATATTATTTCATGTTTTTTCTAAGGTGCCCCTCACCCCTCTTATAAAAGGACCCTTCCCATTATCTCAAATTCACACCTCCAAATCCATTTGGATCTTCTATCCCCTACCCAAATATCCTCTCAAATTCCCTCACTTCAACCAAGATGTCGTCCCATGAGCCAAAATCCATCATATTGATCCCTTTTCTTCAAATCAAAAGGAAACAATTGGAGAAAATGTTATTATTTTATCACTTTGTTCAAAGGTCATTTCTTCTTCCACATTAAAATTCTTTTTTATTTCCATACAAAAAAAATAACACCAAAAACTTCAACATACAATGATGTTATTATAAATATTTTATAACCATATTCATTAATCAATCCATCCAATGAATGATAATGTCACCATGCATGCGTACATACGTCTTACCAACTCCACAATGTGGTGTAATTTATTATTCAACACTATATTATTTGGATTGATATAATGAGGAGTAATATGTATATATATAATTAAAATAACATGATATATTGACTATAAAATTAATATACCATCAAATTCCACACCTTTTAATCATTAAGGAAATGGTATCATCGCTCGTGTGTACGTACACCGTACCATCTCCACGATGTGATGAGATTCATTTCCCCATTCACCATTAAATGATGATTAAAAAATATATATTATTAATAAGAATGAAATATATAACATAATAATTTCACGAGATATATATATATATATATATATATGTCTGTATGTATGAATGTATGTATTTACTGACATATATCTTATTCACTTACTCCCCTTCAATAGATATGAAAACGAAAACAACGTTTATGCATACGTACTACCTACCATCTCCGTAAATGGTGTTTTCCATTCTATATTTTTATCAATTATAAATATTTATATTATATATATATATGATTTATAAATAATAAATTATATTCTAAAAGTATTTAATTCATGATCTAAGTGATACGATCCTGAATAACAAGTTAAAACAAGTATGATAAAGATAGAGATTATTACCCAAAATATTAATTTCACATGGAAATTATTATTAAATGGGTATTATAAATTCATAAATGAATAATTAATGATATCATAAATATTATTATGGTTTTAGTATAATTTAATAACATACTATGGTCATTATACAAGAGTATAAATGTAACCTTGACTAATGGAAAGTAAATTTTAATGGTTAATTCCTCAATCTCATTATTATCTGAGAATGTTAATCTGTATGTTTTTACTGGAAAATATTTATTATCCATGTCCATTTTTCATAAAAGAGTTTCCAAAAGGATTATTTTTAAGGTACGCATTATGTATACATTATTTTAAATATTTTAAATATTAATTCTACTAAACATTTCTCGTTAATTTCTATGTTTTAAAAATGGTTTAAATGATTTATTTATATAGACATGAATGTTTTAACAATATTAATTCATTTATAAAGATTAAAAGTGGCATGAGACACTTTTATTCAAAAATAACTTTTAAATTTCATCATTTATAAATTGTGTGAATTTTAAATTGTTTCATGAAAAATGGGTATTTCACTCAAAGAGTTTTGCTTATAATTTCAACTATATCTTCCTTATTTACTGAATATTATTATTGATTGAGGTTGATTTACTATAATAAATTCTTCAATATTTTATTTAATTAGTTTTGATATATTTTAATTTTTTTGTTTTATTTTTATACTATTCATGGTTTATGGCTAATGTATAGACATTTTGTATGATTTTTTAATATGAATGTCTGGGTTATGATTCAACAATTTCACACGAGGAATGCAGTGGACTTAGTAAGTGATGGGTGGAACCCTCTATAGCTCCTCGATGCATTGGTAGGTCTCAAGAGACCAAATAGTGTCTTTCCACAAGGAATTGGCCAAAATTTTATTTTTAGTCTTGGCATGTGGCCTTGATTATGTGATAATGATATCTGGCATTATACATTCCCTCATTATGAAATTAGTTTTTACATGTGATTATTCAACTTATGGAATAACCATGTGCATGTTTATATGGTTATGTTTGATTTATTTTTTTCCATATTATGCTCATTTTTTCCTATTAAAAGTTTTATGTTTTTATTATACATCATTCCTTTAATGTCTATAGCTTATGCTAAATTATTTACCATTACTATGCATCTGTTTTCACCCCTTTATTATGTTTTATATACCTAGGAATCCAAGAAGTTTGTTATGTTTGATATATTGGATTAAGATCGAGGAATAATGTTGTTATCAATTGATTATTTATGTTTTGTTTTATGTTATAATGTTTAATGGAGCATTCATATATATAATCTATTTTCTAGTACTGCTAAACTGGTCGATCTTTCCGTACTTGATTCCATGTAATAATGCCAATATATTAAAATAATGCACCAACATAGGGTAACTGGGGTCAGGTAATTACAGGTTATAAAGATATGTATTATGTTTCATGTGTCTTAGTAGGGACCAAGTCAAGAAGAACATAGTGGGTGATAATATATCTCACTTATATATCACTATTTATTTTTCCATTTATCCCAAGGCACTAGAAAAGTGTGATCTTTAGTAATCTCGTTATATATTGTTTTACGTATTTTGATAATGTAACATAATGTTAATGTAAGAAAATTCAGGGTCTCTATAGTTGGTGTCATAGAATAGGTTTAGTTAAACATTTAAAGAAAGGAGGTGAAATCATTTTGAGTAGTCTAAGGAAAAGTCTAGTAATAAGTATAATGATAAGGAAATGTAAAGTAAAATGTCATGGGATTTTGGTAAAAGATATAGTGTGTGGCTTCCTGGAAATAAATCCTGGTTTAGATACTAAAAGCTGATGTGGCCTTTAAACCGATGTACCAAGGGGAAACTACACTAACAAGATTCTAGGGGCCTAACTCAGGGTAATATGCTATATAAAAACTTTCCTTGCTTCACACATGGTTTGACACCCCTGAGGGATATTCATTAGGAAAATAAAAAAATATTCACGAACTATCATAATGTATATAAATATATGTTGTTTATTAATAACATAGTATGAACCGTGGGTGTCATATATTTTGGTAGGTTCTGTGATTTAGACATCCAATAAGTAATTATCTTCATTACATTGGGGTTTTCTTTTATGATAATAAATTCTCACACAATTCTTCTGGTTTTAGTCAATGGAATGAATTTAAATAAACTAGATAAATGTTGAATGTGATGGATGACTTGATAATTAAAATATATGTATTATTTTCCTGATAGTGAACAATTTTGTTATAATTACTATTTATTTTTCACAGAACATGATTAAAAACCTATACATTAACCAACTCTCAGACTCCCCAAGGATGTTAATGAATGAGTTCACAAAGATATAGGGTAAGGGAGACAATGGAGGAAAGAAGAGTTTTTTTCTTTGTGTCAATAATATGAAAATAACCACCAATGTTAATGTATTATAGTAACAAGAAGATGTTTTGATTGTATAAAATAAAGACACAAAGTAAGTGAATGAATGTGAAAATGATGATTTTGATTAATGAAATGGATTTGAATATTAGCCTACCGAAGTCTTCAACAATGGTTTAGTATTTTATGTGTGGATTAAATGATCATTATGCGAATCAATGTCCCGAGAGGAATGATCCTAAAAAGAGTTTATAAGTTTGTATGAGTAATGGATACATTTTAGATGATGATAAGACACCATATGAAATATGAAAATTAAGAGGTATTGTTTAATATTATGATGTATCCTTAACGGTTAAATAATAAAATCCTTTATATATTTGTATTAAATAATTATGTTACATGAAAGGTGAAATATATATGTGTTCTTTAGTTTTTTTTTTCTATACGTATTTACAAGAACTCATTGAATGGTACCAATGTTATAGAGAATAGATATAATGGTAGAGTGATTTCCATGGAAACTAAATTATTAAGTAAATGATAAACATTAGTATGTTCATTATGATAATGTTTCTGGTATAAAAATATGCGTGATATGAATAATAATGTTGAAAGGTACTAATTACCTTAGAACTAATAAAGACTTTTTGATAGGTGGTTTATGTTATCATAGATGATGTTTACAACAGTTATGAATTTTGGAATAAATCCAATATACATTGTATAATGATGAACACATGTTATCAATAAGTATTTATGGTAATTCTGGTTATTACCATGATTGAAGAAAGTATATGATGAGGGTATTCAAATTTATGTAATATAAAAACCAAGAGACACTTTGTGATATATAGGGGAATCAATGATAATCCGATTTCATGATTTTCTTTCTAATGTTTTGAATTTTCTCCTTTTTGATAGGTTATAATGTTATCAATTCAAGAAAATTTAAAGACAACATTTATAGGAACAATTTGTGTTTTGATATTTTCTTGAAAAATATGGTTAAAAGGATATATAACGATAAACATGTTTCAAGGATATCCATTATATTTTGAAATTATATTAGTATGGTTTTGGAAAAGTACAACAAGTATGTTAAGTGACAAATAATAATGTCTAGAAAGGCCACATTTTATGAACCCATGAACGAAGGATGATAAGGGTTTCACGCCTACCACTATCCTACAAGATGTACATGATAATGTATATTTTTTTTAAAAAAAATTATAATGTAATAGTGGTGTTACTTTTTTTACTTAGAGGCTAATATAATAACCATACTAATTTCTAAGAAGAGTTACAGATAAATAGTTATACATTTCATTATTTTATGGGACATATGATATAAATTTTTTTATTTTAGCACATTAGGCATCGATGTAAATTTTTAGACGTCCATTTCATAAACTAATATATATATATATATATATATTAAAATGTGATAAAAGAATAACTAAATAATTATTTTTTATTAAACTATATGAAGTAAGTATATTTCCTTTTATTATTGGTCAAAAAAATATTCATTGAATGTTGGGATAATTATCAAACTATAAATGTTATAATATATAAAAATATTATTCATTAAAATATTTATAATAAATCTATCTGTATTATACATGAGTTTTGAATTATAACGATGACCTTTAAGACACAAGGTAAGGGGATTTAATCTCATTTTTTATTTTTGTGAGATAAATAATTTATTCAGTACCCCTTCATTTTATGTGGTGTGTATACTTCCCATGGATGTATTAAATGATTCTTAAAAAAATTTATCGGTATTTACATATCCATTTTATGATCTTTCTTTCATTAGATATATGTTTCAGAAGTTACCAAATCAGTTAAAAAGTTTGGTCTGAGTTTACCTTACATGAGACACAAACCATGTTATGTACTTATATTTACATATATGGTGTACATAATACATTTTAAATCTTAAATAATTAATATAATTCCATTAATTATATTTTATTCATTATGTAATTTCACTTTCTAAAATGGGTAGTATGTTTCAATGGAACAATGTTGTATAAGTTTATTTGAAATAATCTCATCATTTTTCGATATAGTTTAAGTTTTTGGTTCTATTGATGAAATATTATGATTCATCCCTCAATATAAATGAGGAAATTTATGATCCAAATTTTATGAAATATATATTCATGTATGGGTATGATTTTTTCACTCTTTGGAACACATGATAATTAATTAAGTGTTTTTAAGAATACCCGACATTACCCTATCATCGGTTGAAAGTGCATGTTTTTTCAAACCATGCATTCCAAGAAGACAAGTTTCAAAATATATTCTAATTTTATTCTATCAAATCTAGAATAATTTTATACCCATGTTTTAACTTATAAAAATTGTTTCATAAAATGTAATCTTCTTATCATTTTTCAGTCGAGGAACATTTCTATAATTATTAAGATGAAAAAAGTATGTTTTCCGTTTATGTATTTTGCCCTCTATCCTGACCGAATGGAAATGTACAAGTACAATTGAAAATAAAAAAACAAATAAAAGGTGATAATCAACTCTTGGATCAACCACCATAGATCCTACAAGAAGGGAAGGTAAAAATCACTATCAGTATTCCATGTGCCATGTCACACCAAAAGGTCCATCTCCAAGCATCGTCCAATCCCAGCTCCAAGAACCATCCCATCATACATGCCATAGCCTTGATCATCATTGTATATCATCTGAACAAGACAAAACAAGGTGCGGGTGAATCCTGTGTAGGGGTGAGTATAATGATACTCAGTAGGGACCTGCAGACACTCATTGGACTCCTATAGTTCCATAACAGAAAAACCAAAGGGCATGAAGTAGAAGTACACAAAAAAATTCAGCTCACACTAGGTATCAATTTAGTTGAAGGATAAAAGTGTTATAACATCATTGAACTCCTCGGATGATGGAGAACTCCTCAATCGAGTACAGTGGTCCTGCTGGGTCACACAGAGTCACTTTCCACTAACCTTGAACTACAGTGGTACCCATCCCTGATGGGTACCATGGGCCTGCTGGGTCACATAGAGCCGCTTCCCACCCTTTTCTTAACTAATTCACTCCTCTTGTTGAGTACTGTGGGTCTGCCGGGTCACACAGAGTCACTCCCCACCGTGGGCCGGTAGGATCACATAGAGTCGCTTCCCACTATACCAATTGTGAAAGAGTCTTCAGTTCTCAACCAACAGTAGGGTTCTATACATAGTCTTGTTGGGAGAAATCCTCATCAATCTTCTCAATGCATCTTGATATCCGTGGAAGTCACCATAATGTATATTCTATGGTAGAATCTGTAGCATTGTCAGTCAAAAACCTCAAACTTTTCAGCTACTAGAGAACTCCTACTATATCAACTACAGTGGGCCTGGCCAGTCACATAGAGCTACTTCCTACTAACCTTGAACTGCTTTGGTACTCATACCTGATGGATACAATGGGAAATACAAGTTACATAGAGAATATTCCCACCATGGGCCTGCTGGGTCACATAGAGCATCATCCCACCTCTTCAATCATCAAGTAGTCTTCAGGTCTCAGCCAGCTATAGGGTTATGTACATAGCGTGCTTGGGAGAACCGCTCCCTATTTCATCGGTCATATTAAAATAAGTATGAGGACTCCAAAGGATGAATCATGTTGATTTTCCATGTCATAAGGGTCCCAACGCAACAGAATATGTGTTAATCAGATGCTCACTCTATGCGTTATTGGCATTTCAGTGTTGAGGGCCCTGTTGGATTCATCTTTAATCCAACCCGACAATACTCCATGTTTCTCCAAAACTCTCATGGAGTAGGTCAAAAAGGTTGTATCACTCCAATTATCCCAATTAAAAATATGGTTCATCAAACATACATCGAGTTCTCATGATAAGACCCTTTATGTGTTCAGGGGCAGTAATGGGTCCGGGTCCGGTCTGCCTAGGTCGGACCCACCTGACCTGGTTCGGCAACAGCCAACCCGGATTGATCTGAGTCGACAAGGAAATTCAAGGGTCTAACCCGATCCAGGTCATCCTAGCCCGTTGAGCCAAGAACAACCTCGGGTCAGGCCGTTGGGCCGCGGGTCGGCCCACTGAGTGGCGTGTCAGTCCGCTAGACTAACCAGACAATGCCTACCGCCTGACGACATGGATTGCAACAAATATTCAGACTCGACGTGTACGGGTATGGCTGACAGGGCATGGGGTCACGTTAGTACGATAAACCACTAGGGTTGTCCCCTAAGGCAGCTCCTCGTGGACCCGTGGGTCCCCCTTTCCACAGATGAATGTCTGCGACTTTTCCACCAAGCCCGCCACTAGTGTGCACCCCATCCACCAGTCATCATTCATATCTAGGGGCACCTTGCTCCCGCCATAGCCAATGCAGGTTTTGGTCTTGGTTTTGCGTGGGTGTTTTGCTGGGGGCACGCCCCACCTCTGATATGCCAGCTCCGTATTGGCCGTGAAGATTTCTGGAAGACCACTCCTCCGGTCACCACAGTTGATGAGCCATGTACCTCCTTGTTCATCAGTGTTGCTACACAGCGTGTTGTACCTCCTCTACGGTAGGCCGATTCCAGCCACTCCGATGATCACCGCATCTTTGTGCCAGGACCTCCTCGTGTGGCGTGTGTCGATGCACTATCCACCAACTAGTCATTCGGTGTCTTCATGATATCTGTCTTCTATGGAGGCACAATGACATAACATATAAATAGTAGAGGGTTCGGGCCATGTTCATTAGGCCTACACCCTCCATATTAACTTATAACCCGATGGGGGATACGATTTTTATAAAAATTGAATTAAACAACAAGATAAACCTCATGAGATATCCCATAACAATCCTCTTACAAAGAAGAATGAATCGCTGGTTAACCCATTAGTCGGTTGACCTGAATGTTTTGTTTTATTCAAGAATGGAGATGAGGAAAAAAATGCACAATAGAAATAATCCCTACCTAGATTCATTATAGAAATGACTGCTCTTGAAGGTGGGTCAGTGTTCTTTGTTCCCTCTACTGGCTTCCAATGACGTCGCTCATACGTTATCCTCCGGTTCGTGGGACGATTTCGTCCATCATCTCACACTAGGTTCTACACTATCATTTAAGGATCTGACATCACGGTGCTCCTACAGTACTTTGTTTCATGGTGAACCAGTTCCAGTACCTACCCCTAATATACATATATGTAGGATATGGGGAGGGTAAGTAATGAAGTTGGATTTTAATAGAGGCTCATTAATTAGGAAGAATCCTAATTTCCCTAAATGTAGCTACTACTTAGATTGGAGGGTCAATCCATTTATTGTCATGACAAGTCACTGGTCCCACCTTATAGCTTCTCCATTGGAGGAATATAATAAAAATAAAATAACAATGATATTTTATTTATTCTATTAAAATGATACCAAAACATATTTTGTCTCCAAACCAACTACAATCGAAGTGAAGCCTCTATTAAGAGAATCCTGATGATGTGGAATCAAATTTTCCCTCAGATTTTTAATCCGAGCAATGGTTCAAATGTTTTAAAATTATGCTCATGCATTTACTGAACGTACATGAAAAATATTTTAGTAAATTATTAACAATCACCATTCACCAGTGTCAGTCAAAGTTAGGATCTTCTTAAGTGAAACATGCCCCAAAAAACAAAACTACTATCAGAATTCCAATCTATGATTCTGTTTAGAATATATTTATTTTACAATAAAATAATCGTCACTTAATAATTTTATTTACGACCAAATACTAACATTTATTGGTGGCCCGCGCTGGCCAAAGTTAATATATGGATAATGAAAACATGCCATAACAATTTTAATGGTGGAATTATATTTTTCATTCAATTTAAAATTTTAAAGTTATAAATAATTGGAAAATAAAATAACTTTATTTAATTATTTTATTTACAGTTATTCAATTTTTGGGTTTTCTCAATGGAGGCCTGTGCCGAATAGACTTAATTCAGATCTAGGGTAAACCTACCATCCTGAACGCAATCGTGACCTCAGAATTCGGATCTAGGAAACCATTTTGTAGTTCTGACCATTTTTCAGGAAAACTACTTCTGAGTGATTATTAAATCATAAAAAAACTGACCGATCATTATAGGCACTCCGAGCATCGGAATCACACACCGTCATATTTTGCAGGCTTGAAATAATTCCATGTAATCAAAAAAATTATAATGAAATTTTGGGACATTACATTCTCCCCACCTTAGGGATTCACAACCCCAAAAGCCAAAACATATACTAAGTAGACAAATGGGGCTACTGAGCATGAATCTGAGCCTCCAACTTCCATATGCTCTCTTGGATGTTCCTGTATAGCTAGAGAATGTGCACTAGAGGTATTGACCACTAATGAAGGACCCACACCTATCGATCCTCAATCTCTACTGGGACCTTCATAAACATCTCCCCACCATCTAAGTCTATATAATCATGGTAGATGATGTGAGATGGGTCGTGCACGTATCTCCTCAAATGGGATACGTGGAAGATTTTGTGAAACTTCTCCAAATGTGGTGTAAGTGCCAAGATGTATGCCACCTTGACTATCCTCTGAAGTATCAGAAAAGGTCCGATAAATCTTGGTGATAACTTGACACCTCATCCAAATATTCAATCTCACCATCATGGAGAGACTCAGAGGAATACATGGTCCCTCTCATGGAACTCTAAATGTCTATATCTCTTATCATCATAAGATATCTTCCGACTTTATAGAGTCATCACTTGTGGAAAAATGAGGAATCGTGATAAAAACTCTGCCACTGCTTCCTTCTTCCCTGGACACCATTAATGAGGCCCAAGGTTCTGGTACATCTTCTCCTATCCAGGATTTAACATTAACGAGGATGTATGTAACTCCCTCAAATTTTCCTCCCAAAGCGTCATTGGTTTCATGGTGCATCCCTTAAAGAGGATGATGTGCTCCCCGCCTCCATGAAATCCTTCATGAGACCGTCCTGAGGATATATGAGCACATCGAGCCTCACATCCAACGTCCCCAAGAGGTGCCTCATAAATTTTTTGATGATTGGGGGAGTGGCATCATAGGATGGAGGTAAGTTTCCACATCTTTATCAATGAATTATATCTGTAACACAACTAGATTCTCCAACACCTCACTCAATAGCTCTAAACCTGACCTCCTGCTGAGTGTGTCTACTACCACCTTCCCCCTCCCAGGAGTATAGATTTTCTCAATGGAATAGTCTTGGAGGAACTCTAGTCATCGTCGACGTCTCAGTTTCAGGACCTCCTATGAGAAGATACACCTGATATTCTTATGATCAGAGTAAATAGTAAACCGTTCACTTAACAAGTAGTGATGCCACTTCTTCAGCCCAAAGACAACGGTTGCTAACTCCATGTCATGTGTAGCATTGTTTTTCTCGTGCTGTCACAACTATCATGAGTCGTAGGTGATTATTGCGCATTCGTGATCATGAAACAACCTAGTATTATCCTTGATGCATCTTAGTAGACTACATATCCAATTCCCTCTTCTAGTTGCATCAATATGGAGGCACTTTTCAGTCTCTATCTCAGCTCATAAAAGCTCTTCTGGTATCTCTCAGTCCAAAATAAGGACATCCCCAACTTTGTCAATGCTGAGAAGGGTGATGCAACTCTGTGAAAGTCACGTCCAAAACTCTGGTAGTACCCTGCCAAAGAAGAAGTCCCTCTCCCTTATAGGAGGTAATCCTGGCAAAATCTTTTTAAAGGATGTCCCCACACTCAACTAATTTTGTTGGGAACTAACAACTCCAAACTCAGGCTGGCACAAGGATAAATCTCTCTGACTCAACAGTGATCGGTTTCACCCTCCTTTTCTTGAGTTTATCATGTGCTTCATGAATTTCCTTTTTTTCTCCAACAAAGGAAAATACCATTCCAATGTTGTAGGTAAACCACAACCATTTTTCAAAATATAGTAAATATAAGTATGAACCGGGGATGTCTATTTCCTATCCCAACTAATGTTGTATGGCCTTGATGCATCATCCAAGAGGTTCTAAAAAAAATCTCACCTCAAGGGTCAAATCACATCGACGACATAAGTGTGATTATCGAGTCTCATCGCAAATTTATCTCTAGACGTGAGGGCCAAGTAAATGGTTTAACTAGAAACTATAGGTCTTGGAAAATATTTATTGAAGTAAATAATGATTTTAACATATGTCTATTAATATGAAAACTTGTAGTAGACACAGAACGTACCTCGAATAATTCCTAGAGCCCATGGGTCACAATCCTTGACCACATGCAGCTACTCCCTTCCCCTTTCCTCCAGCTCCCAGAGCTTGGTGGGGACCACATTGAGGTGGTGGTTGTAACATGCCAAAATGTATACCACCTCATGCTGCTCTCCTTGATCCACTTCCATGTTCACTGCCTTACAGATTCAGAGGTCCTTAACATATTCTCTATTGGAAACATTTTACACGCTGAAGTCTCTGAGACTGTCATCAGTTTCCTACTTTCCCATTGTTAACAATCACTGGATGCATCTGCTCAGCCAAAAAATATTCAATCACATAGGTTCTTTCTAGCACCAAATCATAACTAGGAATGCATGGATAAAAATTGCTAGATAAGATGTCACAAAACACACCCCTCTCAGAGGTCCAATCCCTTAAACACTGATCATTGAGTAACTAGGATGGTAAATATGACTTGATGAATATTCAGCTACCGATATTTCATCCTATAGAAGCTGAAGAAGCTCTAGGGAACTCTCATCTCTTAGCTCTTTATGGTATGAGACACCCCCTTCATTGAAACAGTTTCTAATTTTTTCCACATAAAATTCACCTCTTTTCATTATCAGGGCAACCTAAACCCATTCACTATACTACTAAGCCTCATAGAAGGCTCTCTACGAGGACCACCAAATGATCGAATGGTGCCCTAGCTATATAGAAACTCAGCCACCTCCTCAATCCATTCCTTAGATGCCTATGAGTTGGGCATGCCTTGAAATATGAGGGGTATCTGTTGCTGAAACACGTGTAAGGTACAAAGCCTATATGTGTCTTCTACTGGTACCTCCGGTTGTAACTGCTGAACAACGATCAGTGATATAGTCATTACACTACCCAAATGTACTATCTTGAGCAACGATCAATGTACCAAAGACTCATCACTATGCAGACCATACTCATGGTCACTCATTGAAAAAGACTAGAAGATAAGATCACCACCTTCTCTACTGGTGTCTCATGAAGGAGGAAACCTCTAGCCATAGCCTCCATCCAGTCCTCATCCTCCTGCAGGTCTGTCTCTCCTGAAAACCTCAGAGGCCTCTACTGTTGAAACTCATGCAACATGATCAGTCAGAGTGCACCCTCTGCTGGTGGGGCTGGTGGCAACGGCTACCCAATGGGTAGTGGTACTACTGGAACACCACCAGAAGGTGCTAATGCCGTAAGAGGGCCCTGAATATAATCCACATGGCTTGGTGGGCCGTTATTCATAATCTCTCCGAAATCCTGGCTAGCTATCTACGTGGCAACATACAGATAAGCAACAGGTATGCCTTGGTCATTAAGTTATACATAGTGAGATGAATCCAAAGAAATCAAAAGAAAAACTTTTCAAAAACACGCTCAATCAGTGTTTTCATGCACTGATTTGGAAATTTGAATTCAGGGTCCTAGTGTATGGATATGTCAGCTACCTCACCAACACTAGACTCCTCGTACTAAAAACCACACTCATAAAACATAACAATATTACATCACAAGAAAGATCAGAGTCCTAGTTCCTTAGTATAACTAATCCCCTATGATACCAATTTGTCACAACTTGTCCCCTAGGGCCTATGTCGTGACTACCCCATGCCCTCCTTCCATAGGCCAGGGGATGACGACTAGCACTAGAAAGGTGTATCCATAAAACCGAAATGCATTGCCTTTAATCATATACAATCTCATAGAGTGTTACACAACATGTGGCAACCACTATTACAAGAATGGAACAAACACATCTGTGAAGTAATCTACAGTCATAATGAGTGATGAAAGTAATGTTTCTGTAATACAATCCCAACTGGAAAAGTAATAGTACAACTAAAAAGTACAAAACAACTGAAAGGTGAAAATAATCTCATGGATCATCCACTTCAGATCCTAGCTAAAGGGTAGGTATAGCTCATGATCAGTATTCCCTACCTCATGTTACACCAAAAGGTCCAACTCTAACCACTGTCCAATCCTAGCTCTAAGAATAATCTAGTCTTAGCTCCCTCAACCTTTATCAATGTTTTACATTGTCTACACAAGACACAAAAAGGTGTAGGAGAAGCCATTGTAGGGGTGATTATAATAATACTCAGTAGGGACCATGAGACCCTCATAGGTCTCCAAGAGTTCCACAACGGAAAAACCACAGCGCATGAAGCAAATGTACAAAACACAAGTCAACTCACCCGAGGTATCAATTTATGTCATCGATAAAAGGGTTATCACATCATCGAACTCCTTAGTTGCTGAAAAATACACCTTTATCGAGTACAGTGAGCCTGATAGGTCACACTGAGCTACTTCCCACTAACCTTGAACTGTTGTTGTAACCATCATTGATGGGTACCATGGGAAAGTCAGGTCACACAAAGTCGCTTCCCACCATAGGCATGCCGGGTCACACAAAGTCACTTCTCACCTTGGCCGAACTGAGGTACACTTCCTGTCGAGTAACTTGTGTCTGCTGGGTCACACAGAGCTGATACCCAACGTGGGATGCTAGGTCACACAAATCTGATTTCCGCTAGTCCAATCGTCAAGAAGTCTTCAAGTCTCATCCAACCGCATGGTTCCATACGTTGTATTTTTGATAGATCTGCTCCTCAAGACACTCAGTGCATCTTGATATCCATGGAAGTCACAATAATGTATATTCTAGGGTATAAACAATTGAATCATAAGTCACAAACCTCAAACTCCTCAATTTTTGGAGAACTCCATCTCTATCAAGTACAATGGGAATATCTGGTCACACAGAGCTGCTTCCCACCAACCATGAACAATTTTTGTACTCATCCTTGATGTGTACAGTGAGCATGAAGGGTCACACATAGCTATTTACCACTGTGGTCATACTGGTTTACACAGTTCCACTTCACATCTTGGACATCGTCAAGCATTCTTCAAGTCTCAACCATCTATGTGGTTCGGTATATAGCATGCTTCAGAGAACCACTCCTCAAGTAATTGGACGTTTTAAAACTTATACAAAGTCTCGTAAGGAAGTAAACAAATTATGTTCCATGTCATAAGAGTTCCAACAAAATAGAGGGTGCATCAATCAGTCGCTCGGTGTGTGTATTATTGGCATTACAGTGCTGAGTGCCCAGTGTGATTTTGGTGAAATCCAACCCGTCTGTACTCCAGGTTTTTCCAAAACCCTCAAGTAGTAGGTCAAAATGTCATCCTCACTCCAAATATCACAAATCTGTAGACGGTTTATCAAAAAAACATATGGTTCTCATGATTGGTCACTTTAAGAGTTCCTGGGAGGTACGAGGTCATGGTCTAGTCTGCCTTAGTCAGACCGGAACAACCCAATTAGGCATGTGCCGACATAGTTTGATCCAGGTCAACATGTACCCTCTAGGGTCCAACACGACCTAGGTCAACCCAACCCACTAGGCCCAGCCTATCCCGGCTGAACCGCGAGTCAGGCTATTGGGACGCGGATCGGCCTGCTGAACGGCGGGTCATCCGTTGGTCCGACCCAGCGGTGCCGCTAGCCTGGCGGCATGGGCCGCTATGGATAACCAGACGTGGCGTATCTGGGTAGGGATGATATGGCATGGGTCCACTTTTGTGGGTCACTCCATGTTGGTTGACCACAACACAGTGCAATGTGGTGCCATGGGTCCCTCATTCCGCAACTAACGGGTCGTGGCTTTGCCGCTGGGAGCACCGCTGGTGCATGTCCAATCCACCAGCCCCCAATCAATTAGATGGCCCCTTTCTCCCACCATGACCAATGCATATCGCTCTCTTGCTGCTCCATGGTCGCACCACTGGGGGTGTGCCCCACCTCCGCTCTGCCGGCTGCATAGTGGCCGAACGGCTTTCTGGTCGCCCTCTCCTCTGGTCTCCCTGGGTAATGAGCCACAACCCTCCTTGTTCGTCGATGGTGTATGACATCCGACACACTTCCTTTGTGGTAGGCCACCAGCCACTCTGATGACTGCTACAACATTGGGGTATGACTTCCTCTTGCACCGTACGTCAACCCACTATCCACCACATAGTCAGTCAGTGTTTTCAGGCTATCAGTCTTCTACAGAGGCACAATGATGTAACAAAATAATTTTCAGAGGGTTGGGGCTGGGTTAGTTTGGCTAGCTCCCTCCGTATTAGCTCATAACCCGATGGGGTTATGGGTTTATAGCAATTGAGTTGAACAACAAGATAAACCCCATGATATTTCCCACAACAATCATCTCACAAAAATGAATCAATCACGGGTTAACTTGTCAGTCGTTTGACACTCTTTCTTTGTGTTATTCAAAAACAGGGAAGAAGAAAACCAAAATGCACAAATTAAATAACCCCTACCTCAAATCATCGGCGAAATTCTCGTGCTTAAGGGTATGTAGGTTTTCATCGTTCATGAAACTGGCTACCAACGACACCACTCGTACGTCGTCCTCCAGTTCGTGGTTTGATGTCTTCTGTCACCTCCAACTGGGTTCGGATCTATCCTATAAGGGTCTGACATCGTGGTTCCCCTTCAACACTTTGTTGCTTAGTGATGTTGTGTCAATACCTCCGCCCAAAATATATATATAAGAGGGGGGCTAAGTAACGACATTGGAATTTAACGGTGTCTCATTAATTAGGTTGCTTCAAAATTTCCATCAACGTTACTATAACTTATATTGGAGGGTCAATACATTTATTGGCATGACATGTCGACAGTCCACCTTACCATTTTTCCGTTAGAGTAATAAAATAAAATAAAATAATAACATTATTTTAGTTATTCTATTAAAAAGATCCAAAAACGAACTTTTTCTCTGGACCTACTATTGTCAAATTGAATACTCCCTTATGTGAATCCCGACGCTGTGGATTCAATAGTGCCCTTGTATTTTCTATCCGAGGAACTATTCAAATGTTAGAAAATTCTACTCACACATTTACTGAACGTACTAGAAAAAAAGTTCAGTAAATTATTAACAGTCACCCTCGACCCATACCAGTTGAGGTTACACTCTAACTATGTGAAAAGTTCCCCAACGAACCCAACGGTACTCTCAGATTTCCAATCCGAGTTATTGGTTAGATGTTATGGATTTTACAATAAAATAATTATTACTTAATTATTTTATATACTGCAAAAACTAGCTTTCACTGGTGGCCTTGCAAGCCAATGTTTGTATATTCCAAAAGAAAACATACCCTCACTTGTTCAATGGTGGTCTTAGATTTGTATGCTGAGTTACCATTTGTGAGTAATAATAATTAGAAAAATAAAATAACTTTATTTAATTATTTTATTTATGGTTATTTCATTTTCATGTTTTCTCACCATAGGCCGAAAAATACTAGACATAAGTCACGCCTATAGTAAACCTGTAATACTGATCTGGGAAACCGTTTAAGAGTTATAACACTTTTTTAGGAAAACTGGTTTCATATTCTAATTTATGCTTAACAGATAATTGATGGATCATTCCAGGCAATTCGGGCCACAGAATCGTGCACCATCAGATTTTACGGTCTCGAAATAATTCCATATAAATAAATTAAATTATACCAAAATTCTAGGACCATAAAATATAAGTATATGGACCAAATACATAAAAAATTAAGACACGTGCAAAGAACAAAGAAGATATTATCCGAAGTGAGACATTAAAATAGGATTGTTAACTACAGGGTAATATAACGTCCGGATAAAACCATATATGTTATTATATATAATAATATTTTATTATAAAATATTTATAATAAGTTTTTATTCATTATGTATGTGGTTTTAATGAGTTCAATGAGAGGCAACACACAAGGTGAGAGGATTTCATCTCATTTTTTATTTCAATGAGATACATGATTTATTCACCACCCATTATTTTTGTGTGGTGTGTATTCTACCTATAGATGTATTCAATTATTATTATACTTAAACATATCTGTAATTAAATATTTAGTTTATTTTCTTAATTTCTTGGGGTTTATCTTTAAAAAAAATACCAAATCAGTAAGATAGTTTGGTCCCATTTTACCTTCTTAGTGACACATGACATGTTTTGCACCTATATTTTAATATGATGTGTACATACTGCCATTAAAATTTCAAATCCTTAATCTTTATCCTCTCAATAAATTTTATGCTTCATGTAATATCACATTCATATATGGGGAGTATTGTTTAAAGTCACAATGTGGTAAAGGTTTATTCAAACAAACTCATAACATTTCATGATTTTTTAGGTTTATGATTACTTTGATAAAATGATTTGATCTATACCTCAAGAGAATAAATGAATTTTCCTACACTATGTTTATTCCTGATATATTTATGTATTTTTAAAATTATCCAACTATTTTGTACATAAGATAGTCAAGAAAGGTTTTTTAATAAATCACGACATTACCCTATCTTTGGTCAGAAGTCTTTGTTCCTTCAAAACATGTTTTCAAAAAAACTAATGTTTCCAAAAATTTCGTAATAGTATAATATTATATTAAAAATAACTTTTACCAACGTTTTACCTTTCAAAAAATGTGTTATTAAAAAGGAAACTTATTTTTGTTTTCAAGTTAAGGAACTTTTCAAAACATCTAATGGTGAAAAATGAATGTTTGGTGTGTACAAAATTTACCCGCCATCATCAATGACATTTTCTTGAAGATTCCTTTTCAAGATCAAAATTTTATACCTTTTAATAGAAAAATATTAACTAATGTTCTTTAAATTCAATTATTAAAATTGGGTTTCAATGAAAGAGGTTCTCAAAAATGTTTTATGTTTATCAATTCTTCTATCAAATGTTTTTTGTGGATTTCATAAAGAAAGTGTTTTCAAAAATGGTTTCATATTTTAAAATGTATTTGAAATATTTTTATGATTTATTTTATATGTTTTCATGTAAAATGGTTTTCAAAATTTTTTCATGATTATTTTTTATGTTTTCAATGAAATATAATTTGAATTTTTTTTCAAGATTCATTATTTATGTTATCAAGTGAATATGTTTTAAAGATGGGTTTAAAGACTTCTTTATAGGAATTCAATTTATTTCTAAAGAAAATGGTTTTAAAAAGGTGTTTTTTTATTTTAAAAATACATTTTAAATTAATAAAGGATAATTTCCTCATGAAACGTTTTTTAATATATGTTAAAATCACTTTATATATAAGATGAAATCATTTGTTATAACTCACGAATTTATATAAAATTATCTAAAACATTCAGTCATATTATTTGTCTGAATTGGTTATGATTGATTTATGGATTTTATGAAACCCATTTATTTTTGGAGGTTATATATTTATGAAATCTGATTCTCTTTCTTGGGTTATGATTTTGATGAGATGATTATGAAACCTCTATCATTTTCCATAAGTTATGATATGATCGTGTGATTATTATACCCATTCCATTCAATGGGTTATTATATGATTTTTTTATGATTTTGGGGATCATGTATGTATGTTTTCACTCTTATATGGGTGATACTTATATCTCCCTCCATTTCATTGGGTATTGATTTATATATCTTGAGATAGAGTACGATGGTATGGGGAGTAAACCTCGACTACTAAGATGACCCTAGGAGTGAACCAAGACAACCAAAATGGTATGATGATTGAACACATGCGTCTAATATAGAAAAGAGAGTGAACCATTACTACCAATATGGTATGTCATGTGAACTCATACAATTAATATGGTCTTGGTAGTTTCTCCTTCGCCATAATGAAAGACATATTTTATGCTTACATGTTTTCCATAACTTTGTATTTTATTCCTATGTTATAATTTCATGGATTATGTTCTTTATTTCCTCAGGATTCATGTCTTATGAATGGACATTATTTATTACATGATTCATGTATATGAAATTTTTTTATGGAGGGTATTATATACTATTTTATTGATCATGTTCTCTAAATATTATTCTTATGATTATGCTTATAAATATCCCTTGTTGATCAATAACATGAAATTGATTTAATGTATTTTTATATTTCTTTCCCCATTTTATGTAACACACCAATATTTCATATTACGTTATCTCTTAGATGAAATTCAATAACTGGTTCTACATGCTACATCAAGATCAAGCTCACCAGGACTAATCAAACTAGCCATTCCAAAAGCGGTTATGAATAGTATAAAATGAATTTTGAATTTTTTATACTCCATTTAATTTCAGAATTCATATTATGTGTTTCCTAGAAATTATATAAGAACAAATTCATTTTTTTCATTAAAAATAAATTCTTTTCTAAAAATGCAATTTTACGTCATTTTAATGGAGAACCCTTTTTAAAACCAATATTTTTCACTTTAATATATTTAATTTAATGAAAATAAATTCTTCATTAGAAGAGGTACATAAAAATTCATTTTGGATAAATTTTTGGTACTTTTCGGATAACTTTTATATTTTGATGAATAATGAAAAATAGAAAATTTTAATTGAAAAAATCATTTTAATTGAAATAAATTAGTGTGTTAAATTATATATTTGAATGGGTTGGAAGAATAATTAGATGTTTTTTTATCATTTAATACAATGTAGTCCATTACAAGTAATTTCTCATTTAAATTAGACATAAACACATGTCAATCTTTTGATAGTTTTTACTTTTTAAAAACCCACCTTTTGATTTGAATATGAGTATTAATTTTAAAATAATTAGGTAAACTTATATGTTTTTTATTTGGTAAAATAGTTATCATCATTGGATTTGGAATTTCAAAATTAGATTACTGTGAATTTTTTATATTTTTCTGTAAACATTCAATTTTTGATGAATAGTGAAAAATATTGTGTTATTGTCTAAAACATACATTAATTTAATTAAATATTATTATTAAATTTATTTTAGAGTCAATATAGATACCTAATAACTATATTAGTTCAATTTAATTAAATTAATTCAGTTAAAAATAATAATAGATGTATAAAACTTTATTGAATCTTGGAACGTATTTTACCCACCTTCTAGGCACAGTTGCACATTTTCATAAAATGTAATTTTTTCGATTATGGGAATTGGATTTCAAAAATCCAAGAAAAATATTTGAAATCAGTAAGTAATTTTTTTCAATATTATGAAAATAATTTTTGGGGAATATTAATTTTTGAATTTTATTTACAATGGTTAAAATTAAACAGGGTAATTGAAGTTAAAAATGATATTATAATTACAGTAAAACTTGTAATAATTCTATTGGATAATTTTAATTTGAAACAAATAAACGTTAATAATAAAACATGATCTTTTTGGTCCACTAGGTTTAGATTAGGACACTTGTTATTATTTTATTTAATGATGAGTTAAAAGTATTAATTTAAAAGTTTAATAAATAAAAAAAATTTAATATAGGATTATTTATAAGATAAATTCAACTATAAAAATTCATTATAAAGATAAAAATATTTCTTATATTATTCCATATTAATTATAATTTTCATACTTTTAATAATTAAATTTATTTATGACACAATTATGAACGAGTAATTACCTTATTAATGAATGATTAAAATAAATAATATTATAAATATAAAAATAAATGTTAATTGAGGATTTTGAGGACATCAACAAATTTTATTGATGAATATAAAATTTTAGGGTTGATTCAAAATTTTGTTTTGATCTAATCATGTTGTGATGACTTTCACAAAAACCAAATACTAAATTGTGTCAAAATTGACAAAAATTTGTATTTAAAACAAATAATATTTTATTAAATTATATAATAGTCCTAAAAATATACGGATTGGACAAAGGACTTATATAATAATAGATATGTCATTAATGAACCACTTGGGGTCTGGTTGGCATTTTATAGAATATTTATTAACCATGTAATATAAAAATACAAGGAGACATGGTAAATATTAAACTATCTAACTAAGAGTTAAATCTAACGGATAAGGTTAATATGGTAACCTAATGTTGTCTAAAACCTATTGGTTGAGATTATTTCGAACCATTTCAACATGAGGATTGAGATAAATTTATTCGGAGCCATTAAAAACCAAATATAATTGAATAATAAAATAATATTTCTCATTTTTTCTAAGGTGCACCTCACCCCTCTTATAAAAGGGCACTTCCCCTTATCTAAAATTCACACCTCCCAAGCCTTTTGGATAGGCCTACACCAACCAAAATATTCTTTCAAATTCCCTCAATTCAACAACGAGGCCTTACCTTGAGCATAAATCCAACCAATAGAGCACCTTTTTTCAAATAAAAACAATACACATGAAGAAAAAGTAATTATTTTATCACCTTTTTCAAAATTATTTTCTTCTTCCACTTTCTCTTTATTTGATATTTATACCAAAATAATAACTCTAGAACCTTCTACATATAATGATTTTATTATAAACATGGTAAAACCATATTTATTATTCTATCCATACTATGAATTGTAATGTCACCATGCATGCGTACGTACGACTTATCGTCTCCATGTCGTGGTGTAATTTTTTATTCAAAAATATGTTATTTTGATGAATATAATATGAGTAATATTCTTCTAAATAATGAAAATAACATGATAATTTATCGGTACAATTAATATACCATCCAATTAAACACCGTTTAATCATTAAGAAATTATATTGTTACTCGTGTGTATATTCAACTTACCGTCTCCACGACGTGATGAGATTCATTTCTACATTCACCATTCAACAATGAATATAAAATTATATATTATTAATAATTTTGTAATATATGACATAATAATTCTATTGGATATATATATGTATGTATGTATGTATTTACATACATATATATTATTCACTTACTTTCCATCAATACGATATGAAACCTGAAACAGTGTTTATGCGTATGTACGACCTACCATCTCCATAATCTGTGTTTTCCATTTCATATATCTATGTATTATAAATAATTATATTATATATATATATATGATATATAAATATAGTTTCATATTTTTGATGTATTTAAATAATGATCTAATTGATACGATCAAGAATAAAATATTAAGACACATATGATAATGAAAGCGATTATAACAGGAAATATTGATTTAACAATGAAATTATTAATAAATGGGTTGTTTAAATTAAATTATGAATTTTGTTTGATATCATAAATATCAATATGGTTCTTTTTATAATTTAATAACATACTATGGTCACTATAAATGATGTTAAACGTATTTGTAACTAATGGAACGTAAAAGTAAGGGTTAATTACTCGATCTCATTATTATCCGAGAATTTTAATGTGTATGTTTTTACTGGGACATATTTATTATCCATGTCAATGTTTCATAAAGGAGTTTTCAAAAGGATTCCTTTTAATGTTACCTTTAATTAATCATTACTTTAAATGTTTTAAATATTTATTATTCTAAATCTTTCTCAATAATGTCAATGTTTTTATAATGGTTTTACAGATTTATTTATATGGAAATGAATGTTTTAAATTGTTAATTCCTTTAAAAATATTCAAATTGGTATGTAAATATTTGAATAAAAATATCTTCTAAATTTAACCCTTTATAAATTGTGCGACATATAAATGATTTCATGAAAACATTGTATTTCACACAAGGAGTTTTACAGATCATTTTCAAATATATCATCATTCATTACTGAATATTATTCTTAAATGAGGATGATTTATTATATTAAAATCTTACATATTTTATTTAATGAGTTATGATATGTTTTACTATAGATGTGATGTTTTTCCAATTCATGGTTTATGGGTATAATATTGACATTTCGTATTCTAGTTTTAATATGAATGTTTGTGTTATGTTTCTACAATTTCACATGAGGAATGAAGTGGGATTAGTAAGTGATGGGTGGATCCCGCTATAGATCCTCGATAAATTGGTAGGTCTCATGAGACAAACTAGTGTCTTGGAAGAAGGTGCTAACAGACATTTTATTTTTAGTCTTGGCAGGATACCTTGACTATGTGGAAATGATGTACGGTGTTAGGCATTCCCTCATCAAGAAATTAGTTATTATATGAGATTATTCGACTAGTAGAACATCCATGTACATGTTTATATGGGGATGTTCGATTTATTTTTTCCATATTATGTTCATGTTTTCAATTTTATATACTAATGTTTTTATTATACATTTTTCCATAATAGTTTATAACATCCTCTAAATTATTTACAGTTCCTAAGCTTCTAAGCTCACCCATTTCTAATTTTTAGTTTTCCCAGGATTTCAAGAAGTGTATTATGTTTGATATGAAGGATAAAGCTAAGGGAATAATGGAGTTCTCAATATATTATTTATTTTGTGTTTTATGTAATAATATATAATGTAACAGTTAGGTCCGTAATATATTTTCTAATACAACTAAACTGATCGTTCCTACGAGACATGATTCCTTGTAATCATTCCAATGTATAAATACTACGCACAATCACTAGGTAACTGGGTTTAGGGAATTATATTTGGTACCATAGGAAGGTTAGAAATAACCTTGGAAACTAGATTTAGAAAAATTATGATTAGAGAACATTAACATATGACAGACTTTGAGGGTTAGTAAAGAAGAACATCCTAGAATTTTGGTAATGTAGAGATTATGTAAATTTTCCAAACAACGCATCCTTGTCTTGATACAAGTAGGGAGAGGTAGCTCTGACACAAATGTACCTAGGATTGAAAACTATGATAAGGATTTTTGGGCTTGACCTAGGGTATCCTCGTACCTGACAACGGGCCTTGCTGCACTCTTGGATATGACATTCCCGAGGGATATGCTTAGGATAATTCATATTTTCATTACAATCAATTTTGAAGGATTTATGAGTAAATAATTTCTCAAAGAAAGCATTTTTTATTATTATAGAATATATGAATAATAATTTCAATTTAAGTTAAGTCTTTTAAAAGTTTGGAATTATGCATAGAGATTCATAAACTAACCTAGTGTATGACATTGTTATTAAAGGGAGCTTAGTATATATAATGAGAACTCTAGAAATACACATGATCAAAGAGTAAGAAGGATCATATCTTTCAGGGTATTAATCCAACATTTAGAAAAGAAATATTCTCCCACATATTATCATCATATGAAGATATTTTATCATGTGTCAATAATATATGTAAATAATTCTTTGAGTCCTATGGATTTTAAGGGAATCCAGAGAAGAAAATGATGGTATAGAAAAATATGGATAAAAGGGAATAAGGGAAAGAAGGATTTTTTCATATGTGATAACTGTGGAATGAATCACCTTTGTAAATTTTTTAAGGGAATGGGAGTTTTTTAAATGTTTAGAGGAAATGAACAAAAAGTATGTGATTACAAAGGTATGAAAAAGTTTTCAAACGTACTATGATTCGTCTACAAGGTGTTGGGACACTATGCTCATCAATGTTCCAAAAATAAGACTATACCCAAATGATGTTGTTGGATAATAATAATGTTATGATACTACCAAATATGATGAGTAATGAAAAGTGTTCTTATGTTTATATTAATTAATTATTTCATTTTAGTGTTGTATAAATAATGTACTGGTTATAAAAATTATGGAGTTTATAAGGACTTTAATGTAGTACTATATCATTAAGTAATTGAGATTGTGTGATACCAATAAAATTGACATAATATAAAGTTAAACATTTTGGATGTTACATGCCTGAAGGAAAGATAAAATTTAAAATGGTCTTGATACTGTGGTATTGATTTTGGAATAAGAGATGATGGATTTGGATAAATTATATTGGATATTATTGACTACCTTGAAACTAATTATTGTTTTTTTATTCCATCATTGATAGTGATTACAAGATTTTTTGATTTAAGGAGTATATCTAGTATTCTATGTTTTAAATAAGGAATAATTATATATATATATATCTATTCATATATGGGTTTCTAGTAATTAATTTTATTTCCACATTTTAAGGGAATACAAGATGAATTTATTCAAATGTTTATTATGTGGACTTCCTTATAAATTTGGGACTATGAGTTCAGATATAAGTATTTTGGATAAGCTAATGGTTGGAATGGATTATTTTTTATATTGGAAACTATTTTTAAGGATAAAGTGTTTCTTAATATTATTTTTGGATTGTCATAAAATGGATAACCTAGAGGTCAGGTGACAACCCGTCAAGTCTAGAAAGGCCGCGAGACTTGAACCCACAACTGAAGGGCGATAAAGGTACATCACATACTACTGGCCTATGTGATATCCTTGTTTGCATAATGTTGTTTTTTAAAACAATTTGACAAACGAATTATAAATTCATTATTTTTGGAACCCTATTTGATTAGGATGAATAAGAAATTTTTATGATCTATTATCTTTTAGAGTGAAAGATTAGTTTTTATTTGAAATTAGTTACTGGATGAATCTCTAATTATAAATTATATTTTTTTCCCATTTATTCTATGAATAATTTAATTCATTAACATTAGGGAAGTTATCTTAGAACAAAAAAATGGGTTATCCTAATACCATATTTTTTCTTGAACCGATGATATTTTAAATCATCTTTGATTAATGAAATTGAGGCCCTCAATTTTACCCTTATATGATATTTATGACCCCAATCACTCCAAATGAATAATTATTCTTTTCTTCCAATTATTTTCCACTAATTTACACTAATTTTCTCGTACTCGAGATCATAATTTGGTGGTGAATTTTTCTTTTCTCTTTACCTCCTATTAAGACTAAATTTCATTAACCCAATTTCTGATGTGGGTATTCCAAAAAGGTAATCTATTATTTTAAACATTTTATTATCAAATAAAATTTCAAATTGTGAGTTTTCAATTTTTAAATATAGAGGAGAATTTAACAATCCAATTTTTCATAGTACGTTATCTATTCAATGAAATTCAATAACTTGTGCTACACACATCTCCAAGTTCAAGTGCACCACTACTTATCAAACTAGTTATTCAAAAAGCACTTATGAATAGTATTAACTGAATATTGAATTTTATATACTCCAAAAAAATTTAGAATACATATTATATGTTTCTTAGACATAATATATGAAGAAAATAATTTTTTCTAACAAAAGAATTATTTTCCAAAAAATGAAATTTTACGGCCTTTTAATAAAGAAACATTTTTAAAACCGTTATTTGAATATTTAATTTATTCAATTTAATGAAATTAAATTCTTCTTTATATTAGGGACATGAAAATTTATTTTGGATAAATTTTTGATACTTTTATGATAACTTTCAAAATTTAATGAATAATGAAAAATAACAAATTTTTATTAAAAACAACATTTATAATAAAAATAATTTGTATTGTTGAATTATGCATTAGAATGGTTTTTAAGTACAATTAGATTATATTTTATATCATTTAATACAATGTAGGTCATTCTATGTAACTTCACTTTTAAATATGACATAAACCTATGTCAATCTTTTGATAAGTTTTTATTTTTAAAAACCAGTATTTTGATTTTGAAAATCGGAAATAATTTAAAAATAATTATTGAAACTTATATGTTTTGAATTTCTTAAAATAGACATCATTTTAGGATTCAGAATATCAAGATTATTGTTGGGTGAATATTTGGAATTTTTCTAAAAACATTCAATTTTTGATGAATAGTGAAAACACTGTGTTATTGTTTAAACCCTACTTTTATTTACATATTTATTATTTTTAAATCAAATTTAAAGTCAAAATAGATAAATAATACATATATTATTTGATTTTAAATTATTGGAGTCATTTTATAATAAGAATAGATTTATATTATTTTATAGAAATTTTTAACGTCGTTTACCCACCTTCTAGGAACATTTATAAATTTGCATAAAATGTAATTTTCCCCTTCTATTAATTGAATTTCAAAACTCCAAGAGACACAGTTGAAATAAATATGTACAATTTGTTTTAATAGGATGAAAATAGTTTTTGGTGAATTGTGAATTTTGAATTTTATTTTCTACGGTTAAAAGTAAATAGTGTAGTTAAAGGTAAAAATTATATTATAATTACCCAAACACATATCATTATTCAATTGGATACTTGTATTTAGACCAAAATAATCCTTAAGAATAAAATTTGATCCTTTTTTTCAACTTGTATTAGATTAGGATATTTTTTATTATTTTATTTAATGAAGAGTTAAAAGTATTAAATTCAATGTTTAATAACTAAACCATTTATAATATAAGGTAATACATAATATAAATTTGACTATAAATATTCTTTATAAAGATAAATTTATTTCCCACATCATATTATTTTATTTAAAATTTTTATACATTAAATAGTTGAATTTATTTATGAAAAAATCATGATGCAGTAATTAACTTATTAATGAAAGATTAAAAAAATTAGTATTACTAATATACAAATAAATGTAAATTTCGGATTTTGATGAAATCCATTAATTATCTATATTAATAGGACATGTTAAGGTTGATTTAATGTATTTTATTCATATTAATAAAATTTTTATTACTTAAAAAAAACTAAAAACTAAATAGTCTCAAAATTGACATAATTGAGTTTTTCAAACAAATAATATTTTAATAAACTATATAATAGTCTTAAAAATATAATGTTCATCCAGAGGACTTATATAATAATTTATATTTCATTAATGAACCAATTTGGGTTATTTTTGAATTTATAGTATGTTTATTAACATTATAATATAAAAATACAAGGATATATGGTAAATGTTAAACTATTCAACTAGGAGTTAAATCTAGATGATAAGGTTAATATGGGAAACAAAACTTGTCGAAAACAAATTTGTTGAGGTGATTTAGACCCATAACCACATAATTCTTTAAATAAATTCATTTGAAGCCATTAAAAACCGAATATTATTTTATAATAAAATATTATTTCACATTTTTTTCTAAGGTGCCCATCCCCCCTCTTATAAAATGACCCTTCCCCTTCTCTCAAATTAACAACTCCAAATCCATTTGGATCTGCCATCCCCTACCAAAATATCCCCCCAAATTACCTCACTTCAACCTATAGGACTTCCCATGAGGCAAAATCCATCATATGGATCCCTTTTCATCATATCAAAAGGAAACACCTGGAGATAAGGTAATTATTTTATCAATTATTTCAATATTCATTTCTTCTTCCAATTTATCATTGTTTTTTATTTCCATACCGAAAAAATAACTCCAAAAACATCAACATACAATGATGTTATTATAAAAATTTTATAACCATATTCATTATTATATCCATCCTATGAATGATAATGTCACCAGACATGTGTACGTACGTTTTACCATATCTACCCTTTGGTGTAATTTATTATTCAAAACTATAATATTTGGATGGATATAATGAGGAGTAATATGTATATATATAATGAAAATAACATGATACATTCTCTATAAAATTAATATATCATCAGATTCCACACCTTTTAATCATTAATGAACTGATATCAACCCTTGTGTGTACGTAAAACATACCATCTCCACGACGTGATGAGATTCATTTCCACATTCAACATTCAACGATGATTTAAAAAATATATATTATTAATAAATATGAAATATATGACATAATAATTTAACTGGAGATATTGATATATATATATATGTTTGTATATATTTATGAATGTATGTATTTACTTATATATATCTTATTCACTTACTTCCCTTCAATAGATATTAAAACAAAAACAACGTTTATGTGTACGTACTACCTACCATCTCCATAAATGGTATTTTCCATTTCATATTTCTATCAATTACGAATATTTATATTCTATATATTTATGATTTATAAATCATGATTTATATTCTATAAGTATTTAATTCATGATCTAAGTGATATGATCATGAATAAAAAGTTAAAACATGTATGATAAAGATAGCGATTATTACCCAAAATATTAATTTTAAATGGAAATTTTAATTAAATGGGTATTATAAATTCAAAAATTAATCATTAATGATATCAGAAATATTATTATGGTTCTAGTATAATTTAATAACATACTATGTTCATTATATAGGAGGATAAACGTACGCTCGACTAATGGAAAGTACATTATAATGGTTAATTCCTCTATATCATTATTATCTGAGAATGTTTATGTGTATGTTTTTACTGGAAAATATTTATTATCCATGTCCATGTTTCATAAAACAGTTTCCAAAAGGATCATGTTAAGGTACCATTTACGTATACATTATTTTGAATGTTTTAAATATTAATTCTTCTAAATCTTTCTCATTAATTTCTATGTTTTCAAAATAGTTTTAATGATTTATTTATATGGACATGAATGTTTTAAAAATATTAATTCATTTATAAAGTTTCAAAGGGGCATGAGCCACTTTTATTCAAAAATATCTTTTAAATTTCATCCATTATAAATTGTGTGAATTTTAAATGGTTTCATGAAAAATGGTTATTTCACTCAATGAGTTTTTCAAATAATTTTCAACCATATCATCCTTATTTACTGAAAATTATTATTGATTGAGGTTGATTTATTATTATACAATCTTCAATATTGTATTTAATTAGTTATGATATATTTTACTTTTGATGTTTTATTTTTATACTATTCATGGTTTATGGATAAATTATTGACATTTTGTATGATTTTTTTAATATTAATGTTTGGGTTATGATTCAACAATTTCACACGAGGAATGCAGTGGACATAGCAGTGATAGGTGGGACCCGCTATAGATCCTAGATTCATCGGTATGTCTCATGAGACGAAATAGTGTCTTTTCAAAAGGAATTGGCCAAAATTTTATTTTTAGTCTTGGCATGAGGCCTTGATTATATGATAATGATATCTGGTGTTCGACATTCCCTCATTATGCAATTAGTTATTACATGTGATTATTCGACTAGTGGAATAACAATGCGCATGTTTATATGGTGATGTTTGATTTATTTTTTCCATATTATGTTCATTTTTTCTCATTAAAAGATTGATGTTTTTATTATACAGCTTGCCTTTAATGTTTGTAGCTTCTGCTAAATTATTTACCATTACAAAGCATCTGTGCATTCCCCTTTCTTATGTTTTATATTCCTAGGATTCCAAGAAGTGTATTATGTTTGATATGATGGATTAAGCTAGAGGAATAATGGTCTTATTGAGGGATTATTTATGTATTGTTTTATATTATAATGTTTAATGGAGCATTCATATATTTAATATATTTTCTAGTACTACTAAACTGATCGATCCTTCGGGACCTTATTTCATGTAAACAAGCCAATATATTTAAATAATGTACCAACTCAGGGTAACTGGGGTCAGGTTATTACAGGTTATAAAGATATGTATTATGTTTCATGAGTCTTAGGAGGAATCAAGTCAGGAAGAACATAGTGGGGGATAATTTAACTCACTTATATATCACTATTTATTTTCCCATTTATCCCATGGCACTAGAAAAGTAAGATCTTTGGGATTCTCGTTATATATTGTTTTACATATTTTTTAATGTAACATAATATTAATATATGAAAATTTAGGGTCTCTATTGATGGATTCATAGAATAGGATTAGTTAAACATTGGAATAAAGGATGTGAAAACCTCATTGAGAACGCTAAGGACAAGTCTAGGTATAAATATAATGATAATGAAATGTAAAGTTAAATGCCATGGGATTATGGTAAAAGATATATTGTGTGGATTCCTGGAAATAAATCCTTGTTTGGATACTAAAATCAGATATGGCCTTGAAACAGATGTACCTAGGGGTAACAACACTAATAAGATGCTTGGGGCCTAACTCATGGTAATATTCTATATGAAAACTGGCCTTACTTCACACCTAGTCTGACACCCCTGAGGGATATTCATTAAGAAAATAAAAAAATCGTCATGAACCATCATAAAGTATATAAATATATTTTGGTTATTAATAACATAATATGAACCTAGGGTGTCATATATTATGGAAGGTTTTGTTATTTATACATCCAATAAGTAATTCATTTCATTACTTTGTGGTTTTAATTTATGATAATTAATGCTCACAGAATTCTTCGGGTTTTAGTCAATGGAAGGAATTTAAAAAAATAGATTATTGTTGAATGTGATGGATGACTTGATAATGAAAGTTTATGTAGAATTTTAATGACAGTGAACAATTTTGTGATAATTACTAATTAGTTTTCACAGAACATGATTAACAATGTATACCTTAACCAACTCTCAAACTCCCCAAGGATATTAACGAAGGAGTTCACTAAGAGATAGGGTAAGGGAGACCATGGAGGAAAGAATTTTTTTTCTTTGTGTCAATAATATGAAAATAATCATCTATGTTAATGTATTATAGTAACAAGAAGATGTTTTGATTTTATAAAATAAAGACACAAAGCAAGTGAATGAATGTGAAAATGAAGAGTTTGATTAATGAAATGAATGTGAATATTAGCATACATAAGTCTCCACTAATGGTATAGTATTTTATGTTTGGATTAAATGATCATTATGCAAATCAATGTCCCGAGAGGAGTGATCATTAAAAGAGTTAATAAGGTTGTATGAGTAATGGTTACATTTTAGATGATGATAAGACAACATATGAAATATTAAAGGTAAGAGGTATTGTTTAATAGTATGTGGTATCCTTAATGGTTAAATAATAAAATCCATTATATATTTGTATTCAATAACTATGTTACATGAAAGTTGAAATATATATGTGTTTTTTAGTTTATGTTTTTCTCTACGTATTTACAAGAAACTGTTGAATGGTTCCAATAGAATAGAGAAGCGATATAATGGTAGAGTGATTTCCATTGAAACAAATTATTAAGTGAATGATAAACATTAGTATGTCCATTATGATAATGTTTCTGGTATAAAAATATTTGTGATATGAATAAGTATGTTGGAAGGTACTAATTACCTTATAACTAATAAAGACTTGTTGATAGGTGGGTTATGTTATCATAGATTAAGTTTACAACATTTATGAATTTATGGAATAAATCCCATATACGTTGTATAAGGATTAATGCATGTTTTCAATAAGTATTTATGGAAATTTAGGTTATTAGCATGATTGAAGAAAATATATGATGAGGGTATTCACATGTTTGTAATATAAAAACCAAGAGACACTTTGTAATATATGGGGGAATCAATGATAATCTAATTTCATGATTTTCTTTCAAATGATTTTAATTTTCTCGTTTTAGATGGGTTATAATGTTATCAATTCACGGAAATTTAAAGAAAAAAATTATAAGAACTATTTGCATTTTGATATTTTCTTGAAAACCATGGTTAAAAGGATATTTAATGATTAAACATATTTAATGAATGACAATCATATTTTCAAATTATATTAGTATAGTTTTGGGATTGGACATCAAGTATGTTAGGTGACAACTAATCATGTCCAGAAATGTCACATTTCATGAACCTGTGAATGAAGGATGATAAGGGTTTCACACCTACCACTATCTTAAAATATGTACTTGATAGTGTATAATTTTTTTATTAAAACTAATTTGTAATGAAATTGTGTTGTTACTTTTTTTAATTAGAGAATAATTTAATAACAATACTAATTTCTAAGAATAGTTATAGATAAATAGTTATACATTTCATTATTTTATGGGACATAACATATAAAAATATTTTATTTTAGCACATTAGGAATTGATGTAAATTTCTAGACGTCCATTACATAAAAAAATAGATATATTAAAAATTGATAAAATAAAAACTAAAGAATTATTTTTTATTAATCTATATCAAGTAAGTATATTTCCTTTTATTATTGGTCAACAAAATAATTACTCAATGTTTGGATAAATATCAAATCATATATGTTATTAGATATAAAAATTTTATTATTTAAAATATTTATAATAAATCTATCTTTATTATACAAGAGGTTTGAATTATAATGATGAGGTTTAAGACACAAGGTAAGGGGATTTAATCTCATTTTTTATTTTTATGAGATAAATAATTTATACAGTACCCCATCATTTTATATGGTGTGTATACTTCCCATGGATGTATTAAATTATTCTTAAACATATATTTATGGGTATTTACATATTCATTTTATGATCTTTCATTCAAGGGTTATATGTTTCAAAAGTTACCAAATCAGTAAGATAGGTTGGTCTGAGTTTACCTTCTTTGAGATACATACCATGTTATATACTTATTTTTACATATGAGGTGTACATATTGCATTTTAAATCTTAAATAATTAATATAATTCCATTAATTATATTTTATTCTTTATGTAATTTCACTTTCTAAAATTGGTAGTATGTTTCAATGTAACAATGTGGTATAAGTTTATTTGAAATAATCTCATCATTTTTTGATATAGTTTATATTTATGGTTCTATTGATGAAATATTATGATACATCCCTCAATAAAACTGAAGAAATATATGATCCAATATTTATGAAATATATATTCATGTATGGGTATGATTTTTTCACTCTTTAGACCAGAGGATAGTTTATAATGTGTTTTTAATAATGCCCAACATTACACTATCTTCGGTTGAAAGTACATATTTTTTCAAACCATGCATTCCAAGAAGAAAAGTTCCAAAATATATTCTAATATCATTCTATAATATCTAGAAAAAATTTATACCCATGTTTTAAATTATAAAAATTGTTTCATAAAATGTAATGTTCTTATCATTTTTCAGTCGAACAAAGTTTCTATAATTTTTAAGATGGAAATGTTATGTTTTCCATCTACAGATTTTTCCCTCTGTCCTGACCAAAAATCCATTAAATAATACTTTAAATAATTAAAATTTTAATCTTTTTTTAAAAAAAATTACCTAAAAATCTATAAATATAATATTTTTTAATTTTTCTTTTAAAGAGTTTTTTTCAAAAAAAAATTATATCTATCAAGGCTTCCTTTCAAAAATTTAAAATATATTTTTAAATAAAAATTGTTTTAAAAAAATATTTTATGTCTCAAAAATTATTATTAATGTTTTAAATCTTTAATTTATATATTTACATGGAAAATAGTTTTCAATATGTTTTAATCTTATTTTATAAGTTTTCCTGGAAAATGGTTTTTAAAAGGTTTTCAAGATTATGTATTAACGTTTTAAAGTGAAGAGGTTTTCAAAATTATTTTTCAAACCGTAATTATATGTTTTCATTGAATGATTAATGAAAATGGGTTTCAAAAGGTTTTACGTTTTTAAACTCATTTTTAAATGTAGGATATGAATTTTCCATTTGAAATTTTATATTGATATTTTGAAATTATTTGCCATCTGAGATGAAATCCTTATGTGTTACACATGAATTTATAGAAAATTATTTAAATATTCAATTCATATTATTTCTTTCAATCAGTTAGGATTGATTTCATGGTTTTTATGAATCCTATTTATTTTCATGATTTATATATTTTTTCAATCTTTTTCTCTTTCACATGTTATTCTTTTGATGAGACGATTTGGGAACCTTTCTCGTTTTCCATAGTTTTTAAATTATTACATGTTTATAATACCCAATTAATTTAATGGGTTAATATATTATTATTTTTTATTTTTTTGGAACATATATGAATGATATCACTATAATTAATGTGGGGCCTATATCTCCCTCTAATTCATTATGTAATGGTTTATATCTCATGAGATAGACTAAGATGTTCTTGGGAGTAAACCTTTACTACTAAGATGGAAATGGGAGTGATCCATGACTACCAAGATGGTATGATGAGTGAACTCATGCTACATGGATGGCCATGGAAGTGAACCATGACCACCATGATGGTCTATGAATTAAACCCACACTACTAAAATGGTATTGGAAACGATGCTTGGCTACTATGGAAATCCTATTATATTCTTATGTGTTTTTTACATTTCCATTTTTTATTCCTATGTTATGTTTTCATTGATTATGTTTTTTATTTCATTATGATTTATGACTTATGAACATCCATGATTTATGCCATGATTTATGTATATCAAATTTGATATGTAGGTTGTGATATTAAAATTTTATAATTACATTATAATACTATAATGCTCATGATTATTGTTACATATTTTCATTGTTTAACCTTGCTAAGTATTTGAGCCAACCATTTTTTTGTTTCCTTCCCCTTGTTAAAAAAATATTTATTATGTTTTATGTGTAGAAGAGGGGTTATTTTCAAAAAGAACCAAGTGTGATATAATGTATCTCACATTTTTATAAGTTTTTTATTTACACGATTCCAAATGAACTAGAATAGTGTTGTATTTGGTAGTCTGTTTGAATAATGTTTTACATATTCTAAAAATGTTTTGAATTTTTAATATATGAAAATTTTGGGTTGATATACTATGTGTGGTCAGGGATGTATTGAGGCCAGTTTCATTCACATTTCTATTTTAAAAACATGACTATAATTCCCACTCATGCTTTCCAATATTCTGAGAAACCTCAGACCCTGCTTTCAAGTGTAAGTCACAGTCATGGAGTTATTGGGGAAACAAACCTAGTCCACATGATAATTCATGATCTCTCTCTGGCTACCAAAATTATAACCCCTTATCTATCACTAATTTTCCCCACTTTTAAGAAATTAATATCCTAAATACAGGAAATTATAATAAATCATACCCTTTGTAGTGAATATAAGATCACATGTGTGACGAGATAGGTATTTTCCATGTGATGAGAATGAGATTAATCATGTAAAAAATAATGAGATGTACCAATATTATAAGGATCCAAAGTCAAAAACGCCAATCTATCCTTTTTTTCCACTCACAACCTATATTTCTATAATACATGATGTTAAAGTACATGATATAGTCCTATGTAATGAACTTAAACTATGAACCTCAGTCTATGTGGGTTTTCAATCTTTCGTTACCAAATGATACATAATAATAATCACTAATGTTCCTTCTTATTACCACCAAAAATTCCATATATCCATTGAGTTTAAAAATCATTGAATTCACACCATTTTTCTAGATCATACCAAACAACTAATCCTACACACACACATCTCTATAGGGCAGAAAATTTTATTTATTACTTTATTGTACAGAGACTATGTTTGAATCCATGCATGATTAGTGTATGTGTATTCATCCCCATTTGATGTTAACCTATGATTAACCTAATTAGAGATAATATTATATGGTATATGACCCCAATAAACATTAAACTGTGAACTTATCTTCAGGGATAGGCCCAAGAGGTCCAATTTGTTGCTTCTATGATATACCCTCATGACCAATCATAAACTAAAACATGGTTATTGAGTTTTGGTTTCCTCATGAAAATAGTATGAGGTGTCTTATGTGATGTGAATAAGATGTCTATGTGATGATAATTAGATATTTTCACCCTTCCATCAGGTGAGGATCCTATATTCATTACTGAGTGTTCTGATAACTATATGGATAATGTGATAAGAATGTTATTCCTAATGTGATGATAATAAGAGGAATTTGGGATAAGAATGTGATATATTCGTTATAACCTAAGGTGGTCGGCCTAAGATTCAAAATATATGTGAATAGTACATGATACATATATTTAGGATGTAGTGATCCATTAGGTAATGATCCTATGATTCCTTATGTGATAACAAAATGATGCCTCATTTGATTAGCATGAGTATCATCTGGTTAAAAATGGGGGTTTCCCATGAAGATGTACCTAGGATGTGTTGTGTTATGTACATAAGTTTTATTGTGTGGAAAGAATGAAATTATTAATCTCATGAACCTATGAAACCATATGTGGTTAACTTAAGATTCATTCATGAGATTTTCTTGAGAATGTATCAAAATATTCCCAACACAATCAATGATGTCTAACATATAATGAAGAATCATTATCTCTAGAAGATGTTTTTCACCATTATAAAGAAAAAATGTTGTAATTATGTAGTGACCATTAGATTATGGGGATGATAATGAGATTCATGATCTTGTATTAAATCTATGAGGGGGACATGGATAAGGAAAAAAGATCCTTTTAAGAATTCATTGAAGGAAGATAAGTCATCCCATTATTCCATCCTCATCTTGGAGATAACCACACAAATCCCAATTGTAATAGGCTTCCCACTAATGGATGGTGATAATTAATCTACAATGGATTATGACCAATCCAAGTACCTACTAAAGTGTAAATATGAATCTAAATAGAAGTGATAGAAAATAATTGCATATAAAATTTATGGAGGAAAAAACCCCATATTTTTTAGCTCACCATCTTCAACAGATAACCTATATTTTTATGTATTGAAATGGTGGATACAAAACATAAAAATAGGAAAGATTAAAATAACTCATTATTTATGAATATGATATATTTATCAAAAAATCACCTTGAAGAGTTCTTAATCATTTAATATCCCAATTAATTAGGTCATCCATCATCCAATTAAATTTTTTCTCCAACAGCACTCAACGTCTTCTATCAAAAAATATTGAAATAATCCCTTATTAATAAAAAATACAACACCAAAATGAAATAGACTAACAAAATAATATAATTAAATCCACTATATAAATATTTTTATTTCACATTTCTATAAATTAAAAATTATACTGGAATGTATAAATTCAATATTAATCATTTTAAAACCCAAAAAAATTATCCAATTCAGATAATTGGATAATATATATAAAAATTTATTATAATGTGTTACTAAATGGAACTTTGGAAATGGGTTTAGAATCAATATAACTACTTTTACAAGATTACTTATTTTTTGAATTTTAAATTTTCAATGTGTGATATTCCCTCCATGCACGTTGTCTATAATTCTTGTTGTTGAGTACTCACCAACCATGTTATTTTAGCATTCACTATATGAGTTTCAAAGATTCATATTAGATATTTCTAGACATGTATCATATAAAAAATAATGGTTATAAAAATTATTGAACCAAAATATATTATAGTCCACAACAATTAATAATGTGTTCTTTTAGAATTAAAACTGATCCTCATTTGTTTATTATACATATACATATTGTATTGTGGAAAAATCAATTTTAGTTTACTAGAAATGTCATTTTTCCAAAATATTGTCTTGATCTATGTCTTACAATCCCATAAATATTATAAATAATTAACCCGTACAGGTGAAAAAACATGGTACAAAATGACTCTGATAATATATAATTTTCTTCCAATGTTGGTATCAAATACTATTATTGAATTGATGTGGTTTTGGGATCTAGTAAAATTTTCTAAAATCTCACTACCATCAATATAACATTTTTAGTACATTTATAGAAACCCATTTTCCTTGAGGAAATTTCCAACCACTTTTTACAAATATTATTTTCTGGTGAATTTAGTTCTATATATTTTATTTTATATTGTTAGTGTCATATTCATATATTTAAGAATTTTGTACTTATCTAACATTTATTTAATAATTCCTTCTATAATAAACTGTTATTATTATAAATATTTACTAGATATAATATTTTATACAATATTTTAATTATATAAGGAGGAAAATAGATATATATAGTACCCATGAGTGTGAATTCATAAAATATAGTTTAGACATGTATTTTGTTTTATCACCACAAATTTAATCTGAATTGGAAATGTTTTCCCTAGAATCACTCCATGTATTTTCAACCATATATTCATTTTCTTATTTTATCTTCTTATATTATTTATTTAAATTTTTCCATGGGTATTGAAATATAATTTTCATATCAATCATTCACTCATAATAAATAACATTAGTTGAATTAATGGATGTATTATATACATATTTTAGATCACTAATTCATTTGAATATTGAGGTAATTATGGATGCATAATTTTAATATTAAAATTTATCATAAAATATCATTTTTCATTAAAAACTGTCTTCATTAATACCACTATTATCAATTTATATAATCATTTATGAATAAATAATTTATTCCAATTTATTGAATATTTAAGGGAAATGGGTTTTTCTTGACTTTTTGTTCAAAAAAATTCTTTGACATGATTTACTCATCATATTTAATCAATTTTGAAGTTACCATCAGATTATGATGATTCAATATTGTATTTTTTAAACAATTTTTTGAAAATTCAATGAGGTTTTTGAATGATGTGAAGTTGGTATAGATGTTCGATATTCAAATCAATAGGAAGGTCATCTTATGAATAAACATACCCTCAAATGTAGGAACATAATATATGATATATCTACTAATGCATGAATAACATATGTAATGACCATAAAATGGTGATTCTAGTAAATGAGGATAATATAGTCCCAAAAAATGATTGATGATATTATTTTTTGTATAAAAAGATATGTTAACTTGAAGAATATTCAAAAGAAGCTATATATGTTCACCACATGGGTGTTATATTATGATAAATGTTCACTAGTAGAATATTCTACTAGAGGATTGACAATAAAAAGTGACAACAAGCTCTATTGAAGAACAATAGCTATAAGGTAAAACAACAAAAAGATATTTGTGATATTGTTTAATCCAGGATGATCAGAAGGACCAACAATATAGAACCATTTAAAAAAGATATAGGATTGATTAATGATTAAGGTAAGGTGAAATTAACCTTAAAAGTATAGTTCTTCCATAAATATGGAAAATGAATAATGTGAAACACCTCTATGTGATATGTTTGAGGTAATATAAGGAATAATAACTAAATGATAATGATGTATAGGAAGTTGTGAAGACTAATGCACTTTACTATTAGAAATTATAAAAGGTGGTTCAGTAATGATATTATAGATGAATATTTATGAGTTCCCATAATAAATATACCACATTAGGTGTGGCGTTAATTTTAATGTCTGTAAAATTAAAAAAATGACAATCATAAACTACAAAATGTCAGGGGAGAAAAAATTTTCATGTTGATGAAATGTTAATTAATTAAGAGAAAATCAATTTTGGAGAAGAGAAAAAACAATCTATGTTGTGTTTAATTTATTATATACCACTCTACATAAGTTAGGGTTGCATGTAATACATCATGACGTTTTGAATTTAGGAGAACATGGATCATCAAAGGAAGAGAATTTATGGAAGTTGAAGAATTATATTTCACCAATGAAGTGCCTTAAGATTATGATTATCAAGAAATTTATCATGATTAAATACTAGATTAATAATCCCTTGATGTAAAATATCAAAAAGGATAAAATATATGTATAAGCTAGAATAAATAAAAATAGTGATCAGGAGAAGATATGATTAGTTGAAGAAACAAAATCTAGTAGTTTTGTAGATTACTGATAAGTTAAATGTTAGAACATAAAAATATTTTGTCTAAGACAGTAATATGTAGTTATATTTTCGTCAAAATAAAAAAGAATCTATAATCCATTTTTAAACTAAATAATGGATTATTTCATTTAGACAACTAAAAGCACATGAATATGGAGACCAATTTTTCGACATACTAAATATTGTAGAATATTTTGTTGAGATAATAGAATATCCAAAAATATATGATTGAATTTTATAGAAGATCATTATCAAGTAGATGAAAGAAAGAATTTAAATTATTATATATTCAAACAATTATGATGTTGCTGAGATGGTCATTGAATGTGAAATATTCAATGAAGGATATGTTGTGATTCAAAGTGGGGAATGAGGTATATTTTTTTGATACGAAGATATGTTGGAGCTCTAATTAATCCCAATCCTAATACCATAGTATTTTATTAAATGAATTCAATTCAAGAGTTGGAAAGGTTTAAAATTTTAATTGATGTCCATTTGTTACCCACAAGTATCGAATGAAACATAGTTTTATATATATATGTCAAAAGACTTGAGTTTTCCACTGATGTATATGAAAATATTGATAAAAATAATGAAATAATAAAGTCTAAAAAGGATAAGAAGAATATAGATACCCATGATTAACATACATGGATATTATATCATTTAAATGAATATTCAACACATTACAAAAATAAAAGCCCGAGGACCGTAACAGATTAGTGACTTTGGAATGTTGGAGAAATGTATTGTATCATAGCATGGGATCATCATTTTTTTACCATAAATATATTGCGTATAAGTATATAGACTTAAAACCAAATTTTTTTATTATGGGTAAAGGAAAAAATAGAAAGGGATTTTCCTAGAATCTCTGTAAGGGTAAATAATGGAGATACATAAGAATAATCATGATATAAGGGTTCCAAACATGACCATGATATTAGATGATCGTAACCTGTATATCAATGATCATACAGATGAGTCATGGCATAAATATTGGTAGTTTAGAAGACATGAGTCATAAGGGAACCTGGAGGATATGCATTGAACATATAATATAGAAATAAATCATATAAATTTTGGTTGACGCATAAGCATAAAAACATGCTTTCCATTATAGTCAAGGCATCACTTCCATGACCATATCAGTTGTATGTGTTTACCCACCAATCAATCTGGGAAGACACGGTTCACTCTGATGACCATATTGGTATCCATGTTTCACTCCCAAGATCATCATAGATGAAAAATTATTTTACTAAATCGAGAACACTACACATTCTATCCATGTTTTCTCAGAAGATATAAATAATTACCCAGTAAATCGGAGGGAGATATATATCGCACCAATATCCTAATTAAATCTTACATTCATGCTCCAAAAAATCCTAAAAATTCGTCATGTCAAAACCAATTAATGATATGGGTATCATAAAAATTTCGTCATATCATAACCCATGGATAACAGAAAAGTTTCATCTTCAATTAATCAAAGCATTACCCATGAAAAGAAGATGATTTTGGTAGAATATAACACATAAAATTTAAATGGATTTCAAAAAATTATAACCCATGGAATATTAATGGTTTCTATAAATACAAAACCCATGAAAAAGAAAAAAAATCAATAAAGTCCATTCAGTAAATAAATAAATCATTCAAAAAATATGAATGAAAAAATAAGATTATTTTCTTATAATTTCCTGAGTTACACAAATAGTTTTCTTCTTAGGTGGGAAATAATTTTGAAACATCTTTTGAAAACATTTCATTGTGAAATTATACATTCCTATTTGAAAATTTTGTTTAAAACAAAATATCATTTGATTATTTTAAAATATTATTGAATATTATAAAGGAAGCATTGAATAAAAATTTAAACCATTTTTATTTAAAATATTATAAAGAAATATTGAAAATATTTTGATAACCATTTTCCATGAAAACATATAAAATTAATTTAAAAAAATTACGAAAAACATTTTCATTAATAACCAATAAATAATTCCTTAAATTTTTTGGAAGACTATTTGCCTTTAAAACATTTAAAATAATATTGAATCCTTTTTTAATCATTCTTCATCATAAATTCTTTTAAAAAATATAAACAATTCATAGAAAAAAATTAAATCTTTTTTCCATTAAAAATATAAAAGAATATTGAAAACATTTTGAAAACAATTTTTCATTGAAAATACAATAAAAAATAATAAATAATTATTGAAAACAATTTTCAAAAAATTTTACATTGATAATACATTGAAAACATATAAATAATTATTTAAAACATTTTTAGAAAACATGGTATTGAATGAACATCGATTTCTTACCAAAGAGAGTGGTAAAGTTAGACATTCAAAAAAAAATTCTTAATAATAATATGTACAAAAGAGTAGATAAATGTTACCAATAGATGAAGATATCGTGAATAACTAGATGATGAGAAAAGGCATGAGTATTCTAGAGATATGGTTCATATATTTCATAAATGGAAGCATTATCATAAACAATATCGATAGATGAAGTGATTGTTTCAATGAATTGTTACCACAGATAATATTGAATTATAATGCCGATGTAAGGAAATTAAATTACATGAACCATAAAATATCATAAAAAAGTTTTTTCGTGATATAAAATACCAAATTGCATAATTTACTCCTCATAAAAAATATAGGAACATAAAATGACATGTGTGTAAAACAATGAAAATTGAGATAAAATAAATTTATCAGGTTGGTAACTTCCAATGAAAGATATTTAATCAAATAGATATGAAAATACCAGAAATTATAATAATTATAATAATATAATATATCCATGTTAATTAGACACATAACATATATGAAATATGAGGTGAACATGGATTATGTCTCATGAAAAATAAAATCAAGACAAGAAGACCGCGACCATAAGTCATTAATTTAGTCTTACAGTTTAAAACATCATATATAATAAATATATTTTTATTATACATATACAACTAATCTATATTATTATATTTTGTACCATTATTATTTTATTACATCTTTAAATTAATCGTCATTATGTCGACTGGGGTTGGAGTAGTGGTACCGTGTATGGCGGCCACTCACTGGCAACGGAACTCGCACATGTTCGAGTCTCGCCACACTCAAATTTAGCGGGGGACGAGTGGTGCGTAGGTGGTGAAGTGGGACCATAATAAGTGTGGTGTATCAATCACCTATACCTCGTTACCCACAACTCGTTTTGAGGGGGGGAGCTCACGCATGCTCCTAATGGCGATTCTCTAACCTAACGACAACGACGTCCGCCACGACCCCTCCTCCCATAGAGGAGGGGGGGGGGTATCTGACTCCTAATCATGATTGTGGATCTGTGAAACTGAATGTTCGCGACCTTTTTAAGTCCTCTTCTGATTCAATTTTCATCTTTTCTAAAATCCAAGTTGCTACGAAGGTCCCCGGCTGCATCTCAGGTCAGCCTGTTGTTCCGGTAACAGTGCAGGAGTTCTCTGAAGCATCGTTGCTAATCTCTACAGCTCTGATTGTGATATTTGTGTGGCAGAGACCACTTATGGAGGATTTTTATAGGGCCATCAATTTCAATTGGGGATTGAAGCATTGTGCGCTGGTAGGTATTCTGGGGCCACGACAATTTTCCATTATCTTTACTGATGAAGAAGTCTTGGATATGGCTTGGTCTCAAAATAGGAAATCGTTCTCTGGTTATTCTTTCCATCTTACTATGTGGTATTTTGATGCTCATATGAATCGCAACTCACTCAATATGGTGGTTTGGATCCAACTTCCTGGTATTCCCCTTCCATTCCAGAACCTTGGGTTGCTGAGATCAATTGGAAATTCAATTGGGAGATTCATATGTAGTGATCATAGGATTTACTCGATGAAACATCTGATATCTGCACAAATCTGTATTGAATTGGATATTTCATGTGTTCCACAGGAGATTGTCTTTGTTGTTGTAGTAAATGAATACAGGTATGATCAGTCTATTGTTTATGAACAATGGACTCCCTTCGGTTCCTATTGTCACAGACAGGTACATGAAGAATCTGGTTTTCGATATAAGTATGGGGGTGTCCGACCTGTTGAGCTCCCCGATGTGGAATATTTATCCCCATTGACGGGTGCTGAGGCTACCCCAAGTGATGGGAAAAGGGTTGACCAGAACCCATCAACTATTAAAAAGTCTCAGGCCTCAGTTTTCCCTGCTGTTGTGAATAGAAAGTCACCAAAGATTCATTGCAAGGATGGGTTTAAGGGAGATGACAGTGCAACATATGATGGCCATGTAGGTGTAGAGGCTAATCAATAGCAGGCATGGGTGTTGCCTCCAGAAATGAGGGTTAATGAAATATTCAATAGGTTGATACATGACTTGGCAGGCCCTCCAAGGGCATCTGACGTTGTAGGGGTTTCATAGAATGGTGGTGATTTACAAGTGTGGAGGAATGATGGCTCGGCAAACCGCAATGTAGTGGTAGCGAGTGTTAGGGTTAATGTTGGCCTTTTCCAGGACATTGCTGCAAATCCTCAAGAGGTAGAGGCTGATTGGGATCTGAGTTAGGAAGTGGGGTGTCAGCAGGATGAAAATAATGACCAGGCTATTACCAGTAGGGTTGAGGGGGTGCAACCCGTGGCAGTGGAGAAAACAGGTCCTGCAGTGCATGATGGCCCTGCTGTGGGGGCTTCAAAGAGATGTGCTGAGGAAAGTGTCCAGAATAAAGATGATGGAGGGGTCCTCATTATAATTCCCATAAGGAACTATTTTCAGGGTCTGATTAAAGAGGATGTAGAGGTGAATAACCCCGTAAATATGGGTTCCAATGCGGAGACTAGACCTCAAGAGGCTAATGATGAAAATAATGAAATGAGGATGGTGCTGTATGAAGATCATGAAATAGTTGTTCAGCTGCAATGCTTAGAATTAATTAATTATAATGCTCAGTTTCAGCATAATAAGTCACCATATAATAAAAATGTGGTTATTCCTGGGAATTGGGGGGAAGTCTCTGAGAGTGATAAAGAAAATAATTGTCGACTACTGAGGAGCTCATATAGCAACATTGTCCTGGGGGAAGATGAAGGTAGGTTAGAAATAGGAGGCGAGGACTGCCTCACCACGAAGGCGACCAAGGATGGATTACTCCACTTTTCCAAAGACGATGTCCACTAGGTGACCGATAATAAAGGGGGGGGGGGGCGAGGAAAGTATAGTTAATGTTATGCAATCTCCTAATGCATTTATTTAATTGGAGCAGTTGAATTTGAGGATAAAGTACGCCAAAAACCTGAAGCATTATGAAAGCTCAGAATGAGACGCAACCACTATGAAGGAAGATTTCTATCATGGGTGTGGCAATGGGTATGTTTCTGATGGTTTATAGTTATTTTTTTTGGGATTGAGTTCTTATGTACAGAACTTTTATTTTATTTTAATAAATGGTCAGAAATTGGCCTCTAACTAAAATTCTTGGTATATTAATTGTCATTAATAACACCATGTTAATGATACATTTTGGGTAATATCTTCTTGGATTTTCATCTATATTATGACTTGTTATTATTGATAATCATACCAAGGTAATGGTTTAATTATTTAAATAAATTAGAAATATATATATATGTATAATATATATTCATATTAAAAAAAATTATAATAATCTATAAAATATTGAATTGTGAAATAGAACACATTGTTCTGGGATACGGTAGTCCAATGTATGCATAAAAACCTATTTTTGTTTTATTTTAATATTTAAAGATAGAAATTAAATGAATATATTTATATATGTATATATAAAATAATTACCATATATTATAAGTTCTCTAATTTTATCCTTAATACATTCCATGAAAAGTATGAATGAATCACATTGCTTTGAGGAGGCGGAAGTCCACACATCCAAAAATGATTTTATAATAATTAAAAAAAATGGAAACAAGGAATTTATGCTTTATATATTAATTATATAAGAATAAATTAATCTTAAATATAATATATATCATATAAAAATAGAGTTTCTTTGACAACATTCAACCATTATAGGATGAAAAGGAAAATTGATGAACATAGTTTCATGAGGCAGTAGTTCACCATACAGAAGAATGTTATGTTCATTTCCCACTAGATGGAAGTGTGTGTAATTGTAGATATAAACCGTACAATAAAAATAATAATAGAATATTTAGGATAATTAGGTTATTATAAAATAATATAATAAAAAAGAGATTAGGTGGTGGATAATTAAAATAAAATAAAAAATTTAGAGAAAGGGTATTACAATTCTTTGGTTAAATCCTCATAATTTTCACCAAAGGACATCCTTTGTTAGAATTATTCCCTTTTTTATAAGATATATGGTTAGGTTTTGGCCTATCTAATGTGTCTTTATATGTATATCGAAGGGGATGAGGGAATTTATTTTTATATTAGAGGGGGAGTAACATTCTTTAAAATACCCAAGGTTATAGACTATTGGCAGGTGTCCCTTTCCTCATGTAAATCCAAATCAGAAAAATAATACATTAAATTGAAATTAGGTTCTAGAAAAACCTCCACAAGACATAAATTTGTTTATTTCTATCATTTTGTTCCTTAAATTAAAATTTGACCCAATATAATCACTTTTTTTTATTGAAGTAAATGGTTTTCTAACCTGTGTAACATTACTAGTATGAATAAATATTATATTTATTATAAAATATAATCCCACATAATTATAAATATTATATCTAAATTAAAAAATTTATATCCTATGTGTGATGTAAATTAATTTTAAAACAGGCGTATGTAACGCGTAAAAACTCTACATTAAACTAGACAGCGTACACACAATATTTTTACTATCTATGAGTTAATATGTTAATTTTAATATATACATTTGTCTATTAATGTAGAATATTTAATATTTATTAACACTTGAAAATATTTTTTATGAATATAATATTTTTTAAATTTTGAACCATTTAATAATATATAATTTATTATAAAATAACATTAATATAAATTTATAATTATTTATTTAATTTTAATTTAAAAATATAAAATAATTATAATAGTTAAAATATATCTATTTAAAATATGTTTATCAAGATATTTTTATCTAAAAAATAATTGAACATAATAAGTCATTAAATTTACTTAATATTGAATATTATTTTGCATAGATTATCTTATTCAATTATTAACTAAATAATCTACGCATTAACATCTTTTAGGAGTTTAATTTAACTAATTTATATGTAAACATTATAGGTTATTCATTATGATAATAAAAATAAAGTAAATTTTAAAATAATTTTTATAACAGAATCTATATAGCATCTTCTATACTCAAAAGCATTAAAAATGGTAATGGTAAGGAAAGTATTTTTTTTTGTATTTTTTCTTTAACCTATTATATGAGTCACTTTGTTGAACACATGTTCCATAGACTCATAAAATTATTACCAGGATGACATATTATTAAAATATTGGAATTCAATGGATTTTTCACAAGTTTCTAGGTCATATTGGCCTTTAAGTATATGGTTTATTCCCTTATTAATCATAATTTCAACTTAATCATTGAAATTAATTTTAATTACTATCACTGCTATATTTGGTAAAAAAAAGTATATATTGTTAAAATATAAATATTATAATTTAAATACTTTTATTTTTTGTTTTTCCACATTCAATTCACAAAAGTGGAACAACTAAATTTAATGTCAATCTCGCAAAACATGTGGAGACAACAATTTTTTAATGTGAAAATGGTCAAATTTTCCTCATGTTTATATATATAATTTAAATTTTAAAAAGATTACATTGAACAAAATTTGATTAATAGATACATATTTCATATATTTTTACTTTAAAATAGATTAAAAATATAAATATAATTTATAAATATTTAAACAAAAATAATGTTCTCAACTAAAATACAACATTTTTCACTTTTAATCATAAAATGAAACTTCTCTGAAAAATTACAAAGATTCACCATAACATAATTTTGACATTACAAATTTATAAATTTTGTTTTTATAGAAAATTATAGATGTTTCAAAATATAGTTCTCAAGTAGGTGTTTCGTCAAACGAAATTTAATCTTAGTGTTCTGTGTAACCCAAGTTATCTCTTTATTGTGTATTATTTGATATTAACAGAGTGTTCTATATAATTAATAAAAAAATAGTGTTTTCAAATAGGAGAATATATTTTTACTTTTTTTGAAATGAAAAATATCAGAAATATGAAATAAATTGAAAAAAAATTAATTCAAAAAACTCAGGGTGTTACATTCCACCCCCTATAAAATAAATTTCAATCTCGAAATTCCATTCTGTTATCAAATGTCTAATAATTGAAATCTTATTTGGTAGAATCCCAAAAAATTAAAATTATTACTAAATATTCCATTAAAAACGGTATGTTGTAAAACTTCTTTTTACCCAAAGTAACACATAACATGGTTTCCACATAGGTGAACAAAGGTGGGAAGTGAAATTATGGGCATTGAAAGAAAATATAAATATCATGTTTTCTAATAAAGAGTGATAGAGAACATGGTTAGGATAATTTTAAAAAACACAAATTCCTAACCCAAATATTATTAAAAAGGTTCATTGATATCATCAAAAAAAATGATAATTTGACAACAGTTTATAATTCATTTTTTCAAAAAGTTGATGAATTTTCATAAAATGACTTAAAAACATGGTTTTTAGGAAAACTATACCCTTTTAGGTTCCTTGATCAACATCCAATTCATCTCTTATTTTAAGAAATGAAGGTGAATGTTTAATTCCTAATGTATTAATATATCATGAGATCTATGAATAGAGTGGCCAATCATTCCATTTTCCTTTATCACAAAAAATTTTACCACTATTTATATAGCATGCATAAAACAGTATATGGAAAGATAATAATTCAATATCTAATAACATATCAAAAATTTAACATAAAAAATTCCATAAATGGATAACCTTATAACCATTCTAAAATATGTAATTCCAAAACATTAAATTATGGTTACTATATTTAAAATTTTCTTAACATTGAACCCCAAAATATAATATGGTATCTCTTGGTTGTCACATTTTAACAAGTGAATACCTTTATAATTTATTTTCATGAATCATGGTAATAACATGAATTACCACAAAATATTATTTAAAACATGAACATTTACCTATTCTAAAGTATATTGGATATATTTCCTAAATCCAAAAATTCATTAAGCTTCATACATGATAGCACAACTATTTTGTGAAAAAAATCCATTATCAGTTATGAGGTAATTGGTACCATCAAATTTACTTCATCATATCCAAAAAATATTTCTCTAAACATAATTATCTTAATATTTTGATCATATTAAGGGTTATATTTCCGTTAATCATGTACATCCCATTAAAATATACTTTCAATAAAATCATTTTTGTAGACCATTAGAACTATTCATCATATTATTCTAAATCCTTATTTAAAAACATAAACTGAACAGTCCTAATTTAAATTAACATTAATAATTTCTTAATCCACATACAGAAATTCTTAAATCCTTCCACATTAGAGAATTACATGTAATAAATCTTTCAATGTCTTATATGTAATCATTTAGGATAGGTAATTGGGTTGGGTAAATCTCAAGTTCTCTATAGATAAGACATTTTACTTCATGAAATTTCATCAGTCTATGTCCCTATTACTTACATAGATAACTCCCCCCGGGAGGTATTCCTTAAAATTTTCATCCCTTATTCATGACATATGGTAAGGAAACTCTTTATTACTTTATGATCTTTTACATGTTAGCATTTATAAAATTCAGTATTTCCCTTATTTTATGTGATAGAAATATCAAGAAAGTTCACATTGTTAATCAACAATTCGTGATAAGTGATTCTGTATAAACCCAATGTATCTCTCCCAAAAAAATATACAATTTTTACACATAATCACCAAATTTTACATCATATTAAATATTATCTAATCTCATTATGGTTACCTACATAGACTAAAAATATAAATCATATTCTTAGAATCACTTATCCTAGAAAAAAACCACCTAATCCTAAAAAATTACATTTAGGATGCCTAAATCATGAAACCAACATATAAATATATGTAATCATAATCTTATTTATAGATAAAACAATTGAAATATCCTTCTGTATATTCCTAGTGATCTCACTATAGTTTTCTAATCCTCGTTTCCCAAGTATTACTAAACCTTTCCTTTGATATCAACTATAGAGACACGATATCAACATGCATGGATATTACATAATTTTAGATTAACATTTAATCACATTACAAAAATGCATTCCCAAGGACCATTGTATCATAGTGTCCTTGGAAACAGGAAACAAAATATTCTTACATGTTGAGGTATATTCAATTTTCCCCAAAAGATATCCCCCTTTAGTAATTGTACTTTAATCCTTCCATCATAACATGTGGAATGGGAACATAAGGAAGAGGTGAACAGAGCTTCATAATAAGGATAAATAATAGAGATACAAAAGAATAATCTAGAACATAAGGATATGAGAACATGAACATGAAAATATAAGATCATAACATGCATATAAAATATGATACAGTCGAGTTATATCATAAATTTTTGAAATTAATAAGAAATTAATTATAATGGAATCATGAGTATAAGAAATGAAATCATAACATAGGAACAAGTCATATAATTCATGTTAGACACATAATAATATAATACTTATTTCCATTGATGTCAAGAAATTAATTCCAATTCTATCACAATAGTATGATTCACTCCACATGCCATCTTGGAAGTCATGATTCACTCTCATGGAAATATTAGTGGTCCAAGTTCACTCCCATGACCATCTTAGTGGACAATATCATTTAATGAATCAAGTTAAATCCCCATTCTAGCAATGTATATCTCATGAGATATAAATATATAACCATTGAATTGGATGGAGGTATAGGTCCCACAAATCTATGTATGAAATCATACAAACATGTTCCACAAGATCAAAAACATTAATCATATCATAACCCATTAATTGTAATGGGTATCAAAATGAAGTAATCATATCAAAAATTATAGAAAGGAGATAGGTTTCATAATCATTTCATCAATGAATCAACCATTAAAGTATTATGTTTCATATTCATAGAACCCATGATAGTCAAATGGGTTTCATAAACATATTAACCATTTAAGAAAAATGAGTTTCATAAATATATAACACATGAAATAGAAACATGTTTCATATATAACATTCCATCAATACATAAACCATCAATAGATAGAATTTGAATAGATCCATTGGATAATTTCATTATAAAGGCATGAGTAAAACCAACATATACCATAGTATTTGTTAAATAATTTGGGGGAATATTTTTTATACATTAAATGATTAAATTAACATTTCTTCTTTGAAAAATACTTTTTTAAAAAACAATATTTGGATAACCATTTTCCTGCAAATAAACATGAATACTTATAAATGAATCAATAATATCATTTTAAAAACCTCTTTACTTGAACAATTATAAATAAATCATTAAAATTTTTTGAAAACAATTTTTTTTAAAACATATAAAAATGTTTGAAATCCTTTTAAAATAATTTTTCTTTTAAAATATATAATGATTGTTTGAAAACGTTTGGAAAACTATATTCATTGAACAATTATAAAATAACCAAGAATGAATTTTGAAATACATTTTATTTTAAAATAAATTTCAAACTCATAAATGATTCTTGAAAAACATTTTGAAAACCATGTTACTTTAAAACATATAAAATAATATTGAAAATATTTTGAAAACCATTTACCCTTGAAAATAATTTCAAATCTTATAAAGAATTATTGAATACTTGTTTGAAAACATTTTATTTGTAAATAACTTTAAAACATATAAATAATGATGGGGAAATAGTTTTAAAACCATTTTCATTGGAAATAAATTTAAAAACAATTACATATTCATGAGTTCTTTAATAAATCTTGGTTTTGAAAGAACACATATTTCCAACTAAAGACAGAGGTAAAGTCTGACTTTCTTGAAAACACGTTATTAAAAATCTTGTGTACAAAAAGTGAAAAAATGGTACCAATACATTAATATATCAAAAATAAAAATAGTATAAGAAACATCGAGATAGTTATTGAGTGATGGATAATATTATTTGATCAATGGAAGCATAATCTTAAATAGTCTCGATAAACAATGTAATTGTTATAATAAACTACTACCATTTGGTAACATTGAAATATAAACCCCATGTAAGAAAATTAAATTAAAGGAAGAATAAAGTACCGTTTAATGAATTTGGTTCATTATATAACATCTAAAATGGTATTATATACACCTCGTTAAAGAATATAGGTGCATAACAGGACATGTGTATCAAAGAAGAAAAATTGAAACAAAAATTAATTTATAGATTTGGTAACTTTTGAAACCTAAAAACCATGAAATAATGTTCATAAAATATATTTATATATAACAATAAATTTAATTATAATAGTAATATAAGACATATATGTGACTTATACACAACATATATATGAAAAATGAGGTGAATATGGCTAGTGTCTCACAAAAAATAAAAGTGAGACAAGAAAACCCTTACATAATGTATTCAATTTAATTTTCAATGTTAAAAACTATTTTATTAAAAATATATGTTTCTTATATACCTAAAAAATACACAATATTATTTTTTAATACAATATATTTTTTGATTATGACTTTATATTACCCTCTTATTAACTATATCAGGTTAATGTTATTTTTGTGTAATTTCCTCGTTATTTTTCATACATGTTTTGATTTTTATTCTTCATACTCATTGTTAGATAAAGATTTAAATATTTTTAATAATATTATACTTCATATATGTATCATATATATTGATTATATAAATATTTATAATACTCCACAAAAGATATAATTATGAGATGGAATACATCATTCATGGAGACTATAGGTTGTACGTACGCAGGAAAATTGTTTTCATCTTATTGTATTATTTAAAGATAGAATGAAAAGAATATATATGTATATATATATATAATAATTATATTATCACATAATTTCACTAATACCATATTTAATATATTCTATGTAAAGTGGGAATGAATCACATCGCTTTGGGGTGGTGGTAGTCCATAAATCCACAAAATAAGTTATCGTATTTACAATAAAATGAAATCATGAATGTATGTTTGATATAATAAGTAAATAATCATTAAATAATCATTAATATAATATATATCAAATAAAACTATTGTGTCCATCATAATACCAAACCATGATAGGTGGTAAAGGAAAAACGAACAACATCATTTCGTGAGGTGGTTGTTCTCCATACACAAGAATAGAAAGTTCATTACTCATTAGATGGTATTGTGTGTAAGTGTAGGTAGAAAACTTATAATATAAAAAATTATGTATATTTACCATACTATTTTTATAATATAATCATGTAATAATAAGTCTTGAGGGAGTGTATAGTGAAAATAATACAAATTATGTTGGGGAAAGATGTTACCTATTATTTGATTAAATGATTTTAGTTTGAACCCAAGGGCTTCCTTGTTAAAATTTATTAACAAAGTAAATATTATTAAATTAAGGGAGGGATTTTTAGAGTACATTTTGGATGTGTTTTTCTAAGTAAATGATGACGGAAAGGTGTATGTAATGGGAAAAGTTAATTCCTTTTTATAATAGAATAGGTGACATTATTTTAAATACTTAAAGGAATAAACTATTTGGAGGTCTACATTACCTCATGTGCCTCTAAAATGGAAAAAATATAATTTATGGAATTTATGGTCTATTAAAACTCCCGAAAAATTTAAATTTCTATAATTTTGTTCCTTTACATCTATGTTTTTTTAAAATAATCATTTTATTAGTTATTAAAGTAAATGATTTAATAACCTAATTAGTTTTACCATTAATAAAAAATTAGAGTGATACTTATTATAAAATATATAACCAAATAATTATTAATTTTATATCTAATTTAAAAAAATACAAATCCCATGTTTTTGTAAATTAATTTTAAAAGAAACACATGAAACATGAAAAAACACTTCTTTAACCCGAGTCATGCTATTAATGTTTACACTATATATGAGACATTATGTTAATTATAAAATAAATATTTGTCCGTTAATGAACCTTATTAAATATTTTTTAACACTTAAAATTCACTTGGGATATTTTTTTTATCAATTTTAAATCTTTTAATAAAATATAATTTTTTGTAAAATATCGTGTAGATCAATATTGAGATTATTAATTTAATTTTAATTTAAAAATTTCAAAAAATTATTAAAATTAAAATATATTATGTTCAAATATATGTATCAATATATATTTATCTGCAGAAATAATTTAATATAATTATTAATTGAAGGTAATTTACTTTTAATATATTTGGCATCATTTATCATATTTATTTATTAAATAATAAATCATTGTGTTAGAATTTGTTAAGTGTTTATTTTAACTAAGTCCTCTGTTAAATTTATAGTTAAATTATTAAGAAATAAATAATTTAACATTCAATATAATGTTTATAATAAACACAATGTAGCTTCTTAAATACTGTAAAGCCTTATCAATTTTAATGGTATAGAAGGTTCATTTTTTTTCTTTTTTCCATACATAACTTATTATATGTGTCACACTCTTTATCATGTGTCCAAATAACTCATAAAATTATAAAAAATAAATTATATGATAGAAATATTGGAATCCAATGGATTTTAGACATGTTTTTAGGTTATTTTGTCTCTTAGGTTTATGTTTTAGTCAACTCTTAAACTTAATTTTACCTTAATCTATGTTATTATTTTTAATTACTTTTACTAATATTATTGGTCAAAAATTAAGATATATAATTAGAATATAAATATCATACTAATTAATATATTTTATTTCCATATTTCAAAATTTAATTCATATAAGTGTCAAAATTATGTTTAATGTTAACCCTATAGATGTTGTGAGAAAGAATGGTGTTAATGTGAAAATTCCCTAATGTTCATTAAAAATTTATATCTAAATTAAATATAAAAATTTAAGAAGAAATAAATTGTATTAATATATATAAATTTTATCTATTTATAATTTATGAAAAAATTATTTTATAATTTAACATTAATTATTATATAAACTAAATGAAAATTTTCAACTATAATGTATTATTTGTCACTATTTGTGAAAAAATGAAACCACTTAAAAAATAAAAAAATATCACCCAAAGATAATTTCAAAAATTAAAATTATTAAATAACATTTATTTAAGAAATAAAATATGTAGAAGTGTCGAAATTTTGTTTTATAATTTATGTTTCCTAAAATGGTAGAAAAACTTGGTCTTGTATGTGAACAAATCTAACATATTGTTGTGTGTTGCATAATATTAAAATGGTGTTGTGTTTAATGAAATAGAAAATTAACATCTTCTTATATAAATATTTATATTAAATGATTTGTGAAATATAAAATATCAAAAATATAAAATTAAATAAAAAAATTAATTCAATAAATCTCATGGAGTTACAAAGTGTTCAACCACACCCTTCCATCAGATATATAAGAGGGTAGATGAATAGAGTAGATAGAAAAAATAATTTCTGATGTAATGTGGTAGATCTTTAGATCCAAAAGATCCAAAGGAATAAATCTATACCAAATTTAAGTGATAACATATAGATTTTATGAACATTGAAGATATGAGTAGTGAGATGTCCAAAAGTGTGTTCAACTGGGAGTAATAATTGGGTTAACACCGAAGCTGATTATTTTTTATGTCCTTCTTGATGTTAAATAACTATCCCTGAAGATTTTCTAGGATAATACATGAATAATTTTGGTTCCAATATAAACAATTCTATTACATTCAGGAGGAGGAAGACTCTATAAACAATATATAAAAATCCTCTTCTTACACTATATAGTAAAGAATTATGGTTAATGTTGATTTCATACTACAACAATTTTTATATGTGAAAAATATTTCAATGTAAATCTATGACTCAATTGGATTATAAATGGTAATAATTTGGATCTCTAATTGTGTATTGACATTGTAAAAATCCACATCAGTTATTACATTACAGTATATGGATTGTATACGTTAAAATTGGATAAGGATCATAGGTAATAACCATATATCGTATATTATGAAAGAGTTTTTATATTATTTATGTATTGAATAATTTATGTTGAATGTAATCAAAAAATTTGGTGACTAATGATTAAACCCCAACACTCATGGGGACTACATAATATTATAAGACTCCCAAATAGTATTAGTTGGTATGTTCCCTAAATACAGATATATATGTTTTTATTCAATTTTTTTCATTAATTTACATTATTTGATGATTTACAAATGTTATACATAGTGTAAAACTATAATATCTAGATATTAAGAATTATATGATGAAAATGGTACATATTCATAGTTTTGGAAACAATAATTTTTCATTAAAAACCCTAAAAACCTTTTAAAGAATATATCTAAAAATCCCTTGAATTTATCCCCTATGAAGTATTAATGGAGAGACCACTACTAATAGAAATTAAAGTTAGTAGTAATATTATAAAAAATTATATTATAATTAAGTATCATATATTATAATATTTCTCAAGATATGATGAGTATAAATCTATTAAAATTATTTATTATTTTTATTTGGAATTGTGTATTACATTTAAAATGGTTGTACTGATGTTACTACATATATACATGCATATATTAATGGACAATGTGATGAAATATCAAATCTAGAATCTCAATGTAATGAAATGGAATATGTATTGGATAGGATATTATAGAAGTTTAAGGCTCTAAAATAAGTAGTGGAAACTATTGATCAACTGGTAATACATTAAATTGATACATTTTTCATGTATAAGAATAATTACACTATGTAGTTTATGAGAATGTAATTACACTATGTAGTTTATGAGAATGATATGTCTCTGATTTTTTTCCAAAAGTATCCCATTAATCAATATTAAAATTATAATTCAATAAATTCCAATCATAGATAATGTCTATAATAATAACAGAGTTCAAAACATTAAAATATTTTATGTGGTGATGCATAATGAAATTATTTAGATGATAAATTCTGAATCTGAAGAGAAATTGATGTTCCATAAAGATTAAAAAAATAATTTAATCATAAGTGTTGTTAATTTGGAAATGTAATTTAAAAACATATAATCCAATCATAATTATCTATTTACATGGTCCTAATCAAAGAGAATCTATCAAAATTACCAATTAATGTCTTAAATAAAAAAATCAATCTAGAAATATAAAAATTTTGATATCCTTAAATGTTTTCTCTTATGATAAGTTAAGGAAAGATTAAATTCCATTTTTTATGATTTTATATTTATTAGAAAATTAAATATTTTAATTAAAAGTTTATGATGAATATGGGTGAATAATTTTTTTGATAACCCCAACTCATATGTGAAGGTTGATATAAGAAAATAAAAAGGAATTAGTTCCCTCATGATTTACAAGATTATTATGTTAATTGACAAAATTATGATGTTTTATAAGAATCATCATCCCACCAAAATTTATCGAAATCGATGAATTTTAGGCATATATGATACTATTTGTGTTTTCAAATGCTCAGACACTTGAACATCAACTCTTAGAGAAATATATCATGTTATGGAAAACAATGGAGGAAAAAATTAATGGGTGGAATAATTTTATAGGACACTCCACTAAGAGTAACCAACATTATAATAAGAATAATAATCTATTGACATACAAAAATTGTGAATATCATGAAAATATTTGTGGATATTGTTAAATAAGTGATCATAATAATGATGGTGGTTGGTTTAACTCATCCAAGAACAACTCCACAAGTACTAATAGAACAACCCCACAAAATTTGAATGAAAATGAAAGGATAATAGACATTAAACCTTATTTAGGTGAAAAAAATAATATACAAGGAAGGTACCAACCAAAAATAGTGTTAAAGAATATGTAATTTAATCAAAATTATACTTATTTAGATGAAAAGAAAACTTCATGAAAATTTGTAAAATCTATTTTAATATTCATGTTAATCAGAGAAATATCCCGAAATAAATTCATTCAATTTGGGAAATTCATATGAGGATATAAATGGTGAAAAAGATCTCTAATGATGTGTCTAAATTTAACCTAAAGATAAATGTGAAGTATAACTAATAAAAATATATAATATTATATGTTAGGTGTATGTCTTCCATCCAAACTCCTAAATGTTGCATAAAATATTACTAATGGTGTTGAAATTGGTAAATATAATGTAACAAGTATCAAAAGATAAAAATCATCTATAAAGGAAAATGTTTAGTATAAGAAGAATGTAGAACTTTTTATAAAGGATTTAATATCTAGAACAACTAGAGGAAGCAAGGAGGATGGAAGGGGAAGAAATGAATAATGCATAAACCTTGCTATATAAATTAAAAAATAGTTATCCGAATAATGTAAATATTATAAGTGAGGTTTTATAATAATTTTATCCCATAAAAATAAATTATTTTTTAAATCCATGGTGGATGAAATAAAAAAATTGGAGCTATAGTGAAGGGAGTTTCAGGGTGGAGAAATTGTTCTCAGCCATGATACATAATTTGATGCGAAAATAAAAGTCCACATTATTCCCTAATATGTATTTGAGAGATCGAATTGAAATGATAATTGAAGATGACTTAGTTCATGGTGTGTCTTGAAGTGAATTAGATGAAATTTATTCCAAAATATTTACTATTCAACATAAAAATTCATCTTCTACACAACTAATGTTATAAAACACTGTATTTAAAAAAATCCAATGGAATGAAAATTAATTTTCCTGTTGAGATAAACATTATATGATGATGGTGTTTCTAATAAAAAATATATGAATAAATTATTATTATATCATTTATGAGGTATCACGTCAATAATCTACATTCCTCATGTGAAAAATAAAGTTTCAATTCAAATGAGATAAACTGATTTATTGATAATAGTGTTTGAATTATATTGAAAAGGGGTATGTACTATCTCAATTTTTAACTGAATTTTTTTGAACTCATTCATGATATGGATAAAATTATAAGGATCAAGAAAATATACTGAATTTTAATCATTGATACTTTGTTAAGTGGTGTCACATGATGAAAATTTTATTGATAAATATTGTTTCAAAGATAATATTTCTTATTTTTCTACATAGGGAATAACTCACATAGACTTAGAGATAGTTTTTTGAGGCTCATTACTATAGGAAAAATGATTCCCTACTCCAATTCACTATTTTAAGAGTTTAATTTACATTAAATGAATTTAAGTGCAGAATATTTAAAATTAATAAGTAATTTTAGTTAATGTTCTTATAAGATTGATATAAAAGAGATAGTAATTTTATTTCAAATAGGGTGGGAAGTATATTTGAAATCAGTGTTCAGAATGGGTATTAAAAGAAAAACCTAGGGTGGATTAATGTTATAGTATGATAATGATGATATATGGTATTTTTTAAATATTTGTTGGAAAATTCAATGAGTAAGTTGAAGTAGAAGAGGTTTCCTAAGGTTATTCATGAAGAAATTCAACTAGAATGTCAAATTATTGATGGAAGAAAAGTAATAAGTAAAAAATATATATTTTAGAGATATATATATGGATGAGGACACTATTAAAACCCCATTGAATGGTAAACCATCAAATGGGTATACTGGAGACCCCAAATAAGTGTTTGAATATTCGAGTTGTTTTTGGCTAAGATAAGTTTACTTGAATATGATTTAGAAGAATCTTTTTATGTTCTATTTAAGAATATTCCCAAACTAAATATATTACTATAATATTAGTATACCAAAATATGAACCATTAGATGTAACTATAAGATATTTCAAATAACATTATACCAATGGTAAAACCATTGGAAGAAAATTCTTGATGTTAATGTAAATAGGTTAAATTATTGGATAAACCATACTGAATATTTAAATAAGAATATATTATTGACTATTGACGAATATAAAATTAATTTCACCCTACAATGATATTTGTTTCAAAAACTATTTAACTGAATGATTGTTATCACTACCATGAGATACATTGAACAAAATATGTTGAATTTTATCAAAACGATTATGCTATAGAGAAATATATGAATCCCAAACAACTGAATTGTTCTAATGTTGGAAACTAGATTATGACAGTTATTCCAGAAGGAGTTTCATGAGTTCCCCAATAGATAAGAATTATATAAAGTGTATTGTAAAACTGATATTCAAGGAATTTACTATCTTTAATCCCTGAAACCCTAATGGTTTTGAAAGATCAATGATAGATGATGCTAAACAAGTCATCCATAGGAATAACATATTTTTGGGGAAATAACAACAATGATCATTTCTACATTTAAAATTAGTTTTTTACATAAATATAGGGTCACATTTGAAGAACCATCATGTTTTGAAGTTACCCTATGATGGATCATATTCAAAGGAGGTGATAATGAATAAAATTTTTGAGGATGTTGTTGAGAAGAGTCCTATTATTTGGATGATTTAGTAAAACAATATGTAAATACTATATGATTATTATTTGTTAAAAATGACCAAAAATAGAAATTAGTGTCTGATGTTGGAATTAATCATAATTAATATTGAGAGTTATGATAATTTGAAGAAGAAGCTGATGTAGGATGTTAAACTGAGCCTTTATAAATGGAAGGTCAGAACATCGGAAGTTAGATTCTGAGTTGATTTGAACCAGGTAGAGTTAATTCAATAAGAAGAAAGAAGATCTAATAAAATTTCAAAATAAATTATCTTACACTATATGGAGACCACTATATGTTCATGAATCATAGAGAAGAACTATTAATGAACTAAAGGATACTATAGATTGATTATAGGAGTAAAATTGGAAGGAGGTTGTTTAATTTAGTGAATGAAAGTTTTCTATAATATTCCATATGAATATTAAATAATAATAAAGTCAGACCATTATAATTGTTCAGATATGGTCATTTTAATTTCTATATTAATTAATGAATATTTGTGATTTAAGCTGAAATATGAGGAAGAATATAAGATTTTTTATTCATTTTTTGGAGAGATCTCAAATTATTTAAATTTCTAACATATTCAAAAGATTTTATTGTCAATTTATTCAAGAGTTGAGAAGGAGTAAATTTCAAATTAAAGAAAACATATGTAACATATGTATCATTGGAATCGTGAAAATATAATGTTTAAAATAGATCATTATTTGTAAAATAATTAATAGGAAAATATAGAGAGTTTTATTGATATTATCATAGGTAAAAGGTAGAGAAATAAAACAACTATGATCGTCCATTAGAATATCTTAAGGATCAAAGATTTCAGAAGATATAAATAGTATATTTTAAAGTGATTATTGAGTTCAATAGATAGAAAATATCATATGTATGAAATAAATAATAATATAAACTTCTAAACATTTGATGTTTTGAAAATTATATATTTAAGTGGTGACTAGTTTGAAAGATAATTTTAGAAGTTTAAACAAGCCTGACATGCATACTAAGTATTGTGTATGTTCATTTGAATGTTTAAAGATAGGCCATGAAGAAGTTTTAGGAGAATACCTAAAATAAGATTTGAAAAAATATTGGAAAAATAATATAAAAAATTATTAGAGATGGATAGTATATATAAATTTATATATATTGTATAATATATATAAAAATAAACTCCAAACTAGGAAAAAGATCTGCATGATCACAAAAATTCATAATAATTGAATGATCAAAATTATCACTAGTAAGTATTTTCAACTATAGTAATAATGTTTTTGGGATTATGTCTGATCCAACTAAATTATTTATCTTGAAAAATTAAAGATTGTAACTTTTTTTATCATAAGTTCAAATATAAACTCCCCACTACTTTCATTTAATTTAGAATATGGAAATTTCATTTCAAATCTGAGTAGATAATAATTTAATTGAATTTATAATGAGGGTTATGTTAATTATATATATAAAATTTTCATTATGATCTTATACATTGATCATTTATGATTTTATTTTTTTACTAAAAGAGATGGTTTTTAAAATACACTTTCCAAATACCAGTATTATGTTTCATACATGTTTATAGTGAAAATTGGACAAAGTAATACATAAAACAGAAAAATTTCGTAGTGGATAATAGATCTTTATTTCACAATTATTTCAATTATTCATTTATTGGTTTTTAAAAATCATATAATTTCAACTCCAAGAATAACTTATATTTCTTGTTAGAAATATTTTTTATCCTTACAAAAATATTTAAATTTATCATCAATATTACATGGAATTTGAATCATTAGATTTATATTATATTTTATTAAAATTTCAGATCAATTAGTCATGTATTGATTTTAATTTTCTGTGGGAAACTAATATTTTTTATCTCACATGAATGGCCACTGAAAAACACTATTCAACATCACATACATATACTAGGTAGTTTGTATCCTTTTTCATTTTTTGGTAGAAATTATACACAAAAATTTGAAAAATTTCATGATGATTCTCATAATCTATTTACTTTTTGTTAGGATATTTTCAAATATTTTTGAAATGTAAAATTATTTAGTGATGACTGGTTGACTACTCCATCGTCATTAGTAAACCAATATTTACAAGACATAAATAATAATGTTTTTCTAAGTTACATCAAAATGATTCAGCTGTCATTATTTCTTCATTCACATAATTCAAACAATTCAAAATCAACGAACAAATGAGACAGATGTTATTAAAATAATGGAATTCATGTTTTGATATATGTTTAATGAATTATTATTAAATATAAAAAATAATCAAAATCTTATAAAGAATCATTAAAGGTAACACATTTCTCATATACATTAAATATGTTTTATAATTATGTAATTTCATAATGGTTAAATAAATTATAACATTTTGAATCATTGGTAAATATGAAAGAGTTTCATTATCCTTAATTCAATGATTTTATTTATCATAAATTGTAACCAATTATTCATTATAACTAGAATATATTTATTAAATTCCATTTTTAATTTAGAAAATTTTCATTTACCATTTGGGATTATACTCAATTGGTTTACAATCCATGTTCCATAGTTTTTTATTATAAAAATATTATATATTATTTTAACTAAATTATGGCCAATTATATGTTTTTTAGATTTTCACAGACTCATATAATGTGATAAAATCACAATCCTTAATTATTATATCATTACTCATTTCGATAAGGTAAACACATATATTGAACATATAATTATTCTTAATAGGCCATATTATATACTATGTGTCTTGAGTTAATTTTTATTTGACAACCTATATTAGATCCAATAAATATCTAAATTTATAAAAAACTAGACCATTCATTATTGAAACTTATCCAATTTAATTATAGGAATAAATTGTTTTTATGTGAAAAAATTATTGATCATTTGTTTTAGTTAGTGGAATTTTGAAAAAGAAACTCATTATTTGTTGATTATATATAATAAAATAATATTTTCAATTTTGAGATAACAAAATTTATAATATTAATTTATTATATTTAACCCATTAAAAATCCTTTTATTATATAATATATGATTTATTTTAGTCTGTGCCCCAAATGAGGTCTTTTTTATAACATAGAATAGACTATAGTTCAGTTTTAATGGTATAGTTTCAGTAGTTTTTACCGAAAATTAATGATAATATGAAGCCTGAATAGAAATTACCTAACTATGATAATCATGTGTTTTAAATAATTTACATTATAATACCTAAAACATTAATAGATGACATGGTTTGAACTAAAATATTTAGTGTATTTAAAGAATATATTCATATGTATCTTATTTTTTTCATAAAACATATAATTATTTATTACTTTCCCTCTAATAATATAAGTAAATATACTTACTTTATATATAGCTATTTTATAAGAACCAATTCACAATTTGGTTTTTCCATGATAAAATTCCAATTTAGTGCATACTACGATAAATGAATATAAAAAAATGAAATTCTTATGCCCAAATATTTAAAATTATGTTTTTTTTAAATAATAAGTTCTACGAAAGAGTGAATACTATTTCAATATATCTAACTATTTCCCAAAACCAATTTGGTTTGAACATGTTATCCAATATAATAAATTAATAACTAAATTTCAACAGTAACAACAGAGGTTCGCCAATAATATATATTCATTAAATCATATATGTTAAAATAATGAAATATTAACCAGTACATCACATTTTCCAATGGTATTAATTAATAACTTATATCCCTTTAGTTATGGGATGAATCCCCATGACCTTTCTAGATGTAATAGTTTATCAATTATTCAGTGGGATTCCCATTTTTCAATTACATATTAATATAATTCTTATATCAATCCCAAATTGTTATATTCCATATTTACCTTAACATGAATGATAAGATAAAACCCAATGCTTACCAATATTTTCAAACATATTCCCACAATATGAAGTCCATTTTTCATTAAATGAATTTTTTTATATACATAACCAATAGGTTTTGTTCAAAAAAATATTTTCCAAAATATATCTTTATTCATTTTAAAATCCCATAACATAATACATAAAGGGGGTTTTAATACTTTACAGTTATGATTAATCATTAACTCATAACAAATTTATTGTATCCAAAATTATAAAGTTTTTGAATTCATTTATTCTTCTAATATTTAACAAAATCCTTATATTTTTCATTATTTTTACCCCAAAATACAATTGGTAAAAATATATCTATAATATAGTTATAAAATACCAATACGTAAATATATCTAAACTTTTATTTTGGCGTTGGTCATAACATGGTGTAGGGGTTAACCATTGCAATAGGGATTAGAATCATATATGAACAATTTCCCAATATTTGGGAAAAGAAACTATAGATGGGTCTCTAGGATGATATTCATTTCCTTTCATAATACTCTTCATTTTTTATCCACAATTAATTAATTTATTACCTTATTTTCAAAAAGTAAAACATTTTCGATTTTTTAGATAGTATTAACGGTATCTCTTTCCACATTTTTGACATAAATGAAGGTAATGAAATATTTCCTCTAAGGAATACATCCCTAAATCTCTTATAGAACTCCATATTTCTATTATTTAGTGAGTTTGAGAGTTAGTTAAGGAATTTGGTTTTAACAATATATTGGGATAACTAATTAGGAATAATCATAATATGTTTCACTTTACTCATTATACCCTTTAGTTACAAATAACCACCCCACTCTCTATCATATTTAATGTTAAATGATTCCTATAGTTCTATATATTAACAATATCCATAAAACATAGTGTCAACAACAATAATCATACTGGGAAATAATATAATCATCTATAGGATAACTAATCAGGGTTTGTTTTTCAATCTATAACACATAATGTTTATCCTTGGTAATTCATTCTCATCATCAATTCAAATCATTCATTAATTTATTCTATGTAAATGAAAATAATATAAATAACATCACAATGGAGTATTAAACTTGGTCTACACCATGGCCCATTGTCATATACTTGGTAAATTTCAATCAATAATGATGCCTATTTTTTAGAGTTATTACCCTATGTTACCTCAATTCCTTGACTGATTACACATTTAGTATCCAAAACAGGGTGTATTTCAAGAAATAAGAACATAAACTCAACCTTACCAAAACTATATGATGTTATACTATAAATATCATCAAATCCCACTATAGTAATATGATTCCAAATCTATGTTTTCATAAATTTTGTCCATAATGTTTATAATAATCATCCTATGATACAAAATATAATATCTCTTACTCTAGTAATACATTTATAATCTCTACTTTATTACAACAGAATATGGTATAGGGAATAATATCTCAAAGTAATGAATAGTTTATAATTGGTAGTAAACTAGAAACATACATTATCCCAATATAATATTTGAATTTTAAAATTGAAACAATTTTTCATAGAATATAATTATTCTCTCTAAAATATCCTTTCATTTCATTTACAGTAATCATCTATTATTCCTATGAAATTAATGAAAATAAGGTTTCTCTCAATGACTTAGTATGAGTTATGTAAAGCCAAATCTATAATTAGTAAAGGAAGAACAATCAATTTGGAAAAATAAATATGTAATGGTAAATATATGAACATACATTCCATTTAATCAATAACATGACTATCATGATTGGATAGGTAATAATCAACATATAATGGTAAATAACTATGATCACACTCCATTTAAATAACATTACTATAATTAATTGACAAGGAATACTCAATATATAATGGTAAATAATTGAAAGAACATGTCATTAAATCAATAAGTGAGAGTGAAATGAATATAGAGATAATATAATCGTAAAAGTATCATTGATAATAATAACTGAATTTAAAATGAAGGAAATTATTAATTATTGGACATCATGATCTCATTCATTATGATAGCACTACAATTAAGTCCTTTCATAAGAATGATTAAAACTATGGGAAAAATCATTTAATGCTAGATTATTTATTCCCCTCAAGATACTACTAATGCATCAATTAGTTATATAAATTTCATCCCCATCAATAAATACATTTCCAATTAATTCCTCATATATTGAATAATTGATTTAATTCAGTAATAATGTATTCTATCACCAAATATCCATATAGAGTAAAGAATACACATTTATCTATAATTTATCAGATAAAAAATAACATTTAATGTACAGAACTATATATTGAAATTATATATAGTTAATGAAGAAAATTATTTCCTGGATAATTTTATGGATATTTATTGAAACATTATTGTCCAATGGTCACATGAAGGTTAATTTTTAATAGGAAAATCAATGACTAAAAAATGAATCAAGAAATTGAATATTGATACACTCATTGGTTAAAATGATCATAAATCATCCCTTGAATGAACAAGGATAATATCATTACTATATATCTTTAGTGGAGTATAAGTAAAATAAATTTTTATTTACATTGGAATGTATAAATATCATAAAAATATCAATAATTTTTTTTGGAAAACATAATATTCAATTTGAAAATATTTATTTTTAAAAAATTAAATATTCAAAATGTAGTTTTGTAATTAATTTTTTTTGAAAAAAAAATATTGAATTTATTAATGTATACATTAAAACATTGATTGGTCATTATGGAAGGAAATTTATTAAATACCATACATGTTAAAAAATATCTATTTCTCAATTTTCAATAACATATTAATATTCCTCTTTTGGGAAATAACATGAACATTTCATGGATTTTATTTTTCTAGAAATACAAACATGGGTAAAAATGTCTTCAGAATAACATTTTAAAATTTAAATAAAAATTGTGAAAAAATTTATTAGATAATATCATTTTTGAAGAAAAATAATTTTATAATTAAGGGCGAAATGAATTCAGATTTTATTAAAAAAAATTATCAATCATTTTAAGTTCTAATAAAAAGAGAAAGTATAATTTTACTTGAAAACATAATTAATAAATAGAGGAGTATAAAATTATAGGGGTATGTTAGACAATGGTAAACATATTTTATTCAAAGGAAATTCATTCATAGATAATCTCCATTTCAATTTGATTGTGAAATAAATGTTTATAATGAACATAACATTGAGATGTGAATTATCCAATGAATTGAAACATCTTAACCTATGATCCACAAAACTCGTGCCCCGAGTTGGTGGGTCACAGGGCCTCATGCATGCCTCCTTGTATTCTAGAGTGTGCCAACTAGCAGCTATGGTGTAATATTGGTATGTATGGGAGACTATAAAATGACATTAGGAGATAAAAGAGGACATAAATAATAATTATAGAATAGAAAAGTGTTATATAATTATATAAAAAAATAAGAAGTAAACTGTGGAAGAAGAAATAAATAGACAAAATAGACAAACATTGGATGTACAAATAATTAAAAAACATAATAATAACCAAATTCCACTGGGAAATGTCAAAATTAATTGATGCATGAAATGAAAAATTGAAATGGGGAATAAGGTATATATAGACTAAAATATTCTATAAAAACTAAAAAATGTACACAAACTGGTCCACTAGTATCTTGAGATAATGTCTAGTCCTCTAGTCCTAAGATCCATCTAACATTATACTTATCAATGACTACTAGGAAGGTACTTTCCCATATTAGTACCTACAGAAAAACAACATTCTCTAGTACCAAAGGAAACCTGAGTAGTGAGTGTGGTAAAAATATATGTTGGCCATCACCAATTGTGTCTATGAGTAGTCCATATTGGGATCGTAACTAAATAGTGTGTCGGAATATACGAATATGAAAACAATGCTTGAATAAATAACATCCTCGCTTAGGTCCCTATAGGACACTTTCAATATCTTCCTGCTTCGCCATATTTTTGGGATGAATATATGAATAGTATATATATATATATATATTCTATTAGTATATAAAAAATATATATAGTACAATTATATATTTCATTCACTTATATTAACCATGTATTTGTAGTCATAAATGGGCAAATACATGGAATGCTAGTTGCTGGCTAGTCCACGGTGTCACTCAAACATCCAAAACTAGTCTAGATGATCATATAAGTTCAACCAATAGGGTATATTCCTTATATCCTAGTAAGTGTGTGAGACATCAATCAAGAAACTAGGGATGGTAAGTGACCGATTATGTCATCACTCGAACAAAATAATGTGGAACGTCAAGCCTAGAATTTCAGTAGTGTAAATGGTGTTATATTCCATACTCAATAATGAATTTAAGGAATTTTTATTCCTTTATTCTCAATCCATACATTATCATTATATCATATCATTTATATTGGATTATTCATAACTATAAAAGATTAAATGAAGAAAAAAACTCATGTCTATTTCTTTTATAATAAGGGATAATAACACTTTTAGAAGAGGAATGATTAATTACCTCCCATGCATTTAATTAATTAGAATAAAATATCTAAATATAGAATTACTGTTGTGTTATGAATTTAATAAGGAATGAAATAATAAGTATGTCCTTACAAAACTACACAAACCATTTCATTAAATCAATCTAATTCATTTAAAGTAAGATAACAGTCATGAATAAGTAATTTAAAATTCGCATTCATTTAATTCACTATTTATAATGTAGTCCATTACATGAGGATCATTAGTTAAGTAAAGGAGACACTGTAAAATAAAGAAATTTTCTACATTCAAAATTCCAACTATGACTGGGCCGAACAACTAAGAGGTTCATGGATTCCATTTAATACTCATGCCTCATATAGAAATTCATTTACCATATATTCCAAGAGTTATATATGTGTTCCATCCAATTAATAATTTGACCATTAAGGGGAACTCAACATGGACCACCCATGGGATTTTCATAAATTAGACAAAAAACCTATTACCCCTAGACATGAATCAATTAGAATATGTAAAAGTGTGAGGATTAATTTATATTAATAACTCAATATAACGGTGACTCTCAGAAAAGGCTAGTGTGTGGCATAATTCAATAAATATGATGAATAAAAACCTGAATGTAAAATGATTTAGCCACCTAGGTCAAGGCCATAGATGACTCATTTCTTTGTGTTTTCCTCAGATTTGATTCAGGTTAGATTAGATCAGAGAAATAGCCCAATGGAATGAAAATATGGAGAATGAGCCATCACATAAAGAGTGTGTTGAATTCAAATATAAAATTATGTTGAATGTAAGAGGAAGTATAATCTTTCCTCAAGGAATAAAACACCTTCAATGGATCATGAAATGGATACCAGATAGAGAAGTCAGCTCCAATCCTAGATCATAGAGGAGAAGATGCTATGAGTGGAGAGGGAGGAGGTTCAACCACCAAAAGAAGAAGGAGAAAAGAGAAAATGGATTTATGAAAAAAAGGGAAATTTTGTTCTGTTCACCCAAAAACTAGTGGGCTCAAGATTTAGGAGAATGTGTTGTAAAATGTGTGCAATTTCTGATCTTGTCACTGCTATAATGGGGGACCCCCTACTATTAGGAACAAAATTTTTATAACAATGTGTGGACCCTGAAAAAAAATTCGGTCTATAATCCTAGTAGCACCACATGGTCATGTTCCTTAGGTCATATTGTTTCAGAAAAACCATATTTCCTACAAGCCTCTACTGTTTATAACCACATGGTTTCAGAAAAAACATGGGGGCTGGGCTGCACAGTTTCTCCTAACCTTGAAACCTAGTCTTTTAGATTTTTTTTCTAGAATTTCGGGATCCATAGAAGTACCAGATGATTTATGGATCATATTTATGAAATAATACATGTTTAAAATGATTATATATATGGTTCAAATTGATATAAAAAAATTATTCATACCTTCCGAAGAATATGTTTCATTACACCCTCCCCTCATTAAAGAAAGTCAACCCTAATTTTTCTTTACGACGGTAAAGATTAATCATCAATAAATAGTTCTATCCACTGTTCCTATATACCAGCTTCTCACTCCTAAGTCTCTTTTTGTACCCAGCTGTGCTTCTATAGCCCATGTAACAATAGAACATACCTAACTTAGATTGTCTTCATGCTCCAATCAACAATATAAACATGATACTCTAAAAATGAACAATCTATATCTAACTCATCCTCATTAGGTCGGAAAAATAGTGATAGGCCTATAAAAGATCATTGAATCTGAGATACATTAGAGGCATCATGAATATGCTGGTATCTCTGAGGATTTTCTCAGTAGTAATCCAATGGTGTGACACATTTCACAACCTCTAAGTGTCAAATAAACCTCAATGAGAACTTACCCAACTTCCAAATACATATATGGCCTACCCTGGGTGAGACTCATTAGAAAAATCGCAATTTGACCATGATATCAATAGGTCACCAACATCAATTAGCATGTGACTTCTTTTTGGAATGAGCTATAATCATACACATTAGGAATAGTTGGATCATCTCTATAATATCCTCTAGGATATGTGGTCCAAGAATAGCATCCTCCCCATCCTATACCCTACATAGATGTTAGTGACATTTAATACCATACAAACCATCATAATGATCCATCTCAATGGTAACATGAAATCATTCATTACAATAAAAATAAAAGGGGGGAACTTATTTCTCACAGGATCCTATAAATTCAAGGAAATATGAATAGACCATATCATCATACACCATAATCATATGCCCTATCTGTCTATCAGTCTAATAGTGATAGGCCATGCTCAAAATTACCCATATACCGAGATCGTCTGCAACCCATACCTATATTGTTACACAATAGGAGATTCTCATCCAGAAACAATAGAACGAGGTTCTACATAAAGGAAAAAACATCCGTGACATGTATCCTTCCTATTTCTTCTATTGAGAAGGTCTCTCGCACTGGTATAATGTGTGAGAAATTCATTAATTGATCAAGTATACCCAAACACTATAATTTCCATGAGGTGGTCTGGGTAAACCAGTAATGAAATTAATTAAAACGTCATCTCATTTTCATATGGTAATGTACAATGGCTAAAAAATCTCTGTTGATCACTGGTGTTATACATTAACCTACTAAATAGTGGATAAAAAATTTATGATGCTTGGAATCTTAGGATTTATACCGAGCCACCAATACTGGAACCATAGATCTGAATATATTTTCGTGACACCAGGGTGTAACACCCATGATGAGGCATGAAATTAATACATTAACTCTTCTCATATGTCTACTACTAACCATAAATAACCATTGAATAACAAATTATCCACCCTATCCAACGTACATCCTAAGTTTATTTCATGATCTAATACATATTCTCTTATTAAAAAGCCTTCAATATTATATAAAAATCCCCTTAGAACCTATTTTAGATGAGTAAAATTTACTACTGAGGCCAGAAGGAAAATACTACCATGGTCCTCCTGAACCTCAACATACATCTATAAGAATAAATACATAAGATTCCATTCAACATTGGATACATGATCATCCTGTTTCTGGGCCTTTATTATGAGATCATAAACTATTGAATTCCCTTTCCTTAGCATATAAGAAATATAAAAATCTGATTATTATATGTAATATACCGACCTTCATTGTCTATGGTTTAGATATAATATTATTATGATTTACTTGAGGTTTTTTTTTCTGTTTATATCAAAAAATTATCTCAATGTATATTGGGTCTCTAACAGTGTAGAGCATGAACTACAACAAGATTAAGGTCACGTGTCTTGTAATTCCAGTTGTGAGGCCTCAATTGATGAGCAACATACTTAAAAACTAAATCTTACTGAATTAGAACATCTCCAATCACAATTCATGATGCATCACAATACACTCTATAACTCCTTCCTGACGTCAGATGAATATGTATTAATACTTATGTCAAATGGAACATCAACTCTATAAAGGATGCTTCAGAAGTATAACAACCATCTATTTTTATACATTAACATTAAAAAACTTTTCAAGAATATGTAACATATTTTACAGATAGATTCCCAAAGGCTTTATTAGTATAATGACTTTGGAATCTTGGAAACATAAAAACAACTAGATAAGTGAGCAATAATATCTCTCACATGGTTCTTCATGACTAAAACCCATATTATACATAGATTACATAATAAATATCTTCATAACCTACATAAGGATCCATAAAAAGGTGATATCACATACTCAGTAGGGGTAAATATGGGATATATGATTGAATAATCAGGAGTATAAGGGCATGATAACATGATCAATAAAACCAAGGATCATACCCTATATATCGAAGAATGTATAAATAAATCATGGAATAGTTATTTGATGTTCATAAGGCATGAATCAAAATGAAATAAATAACTTAATCCATGAATGAATAAAATAGGAATAAAACGTATAATTGTTGGAAACACATAATCATATAAAATTATTTCCATATTATTCATGGCATTTCTTTAAATACCATCTTGGTTGTTTTATTTTACTTCCCATATAATCTTGGAAGTCCTGGTTTACTCTTACTGGCATATTAATATCATGTTTTCATTACTCATACCATATTGGTAGTCATTGTTCACTCCCATGGCCATATTGTTAGTTAGGGTTCACTCCCAAGACCATCTTAGTCATTATCATGAGATATAAAACCTTTATAATGCATTGATGGGAGATATAGGTCACACTAAACACATAATAAAATCAAACATACATGTGTCGCAACATCATTAAAAATCATTTCAATACCAATGAAATGAAATGGTTATTAATAAAATATTGTAATATCATAAACTACGGATAAATATAGACTTTTAAATCATTCACCAAAATATAACATGCAAGAAGAAGTGGGTTTCAAAATCAAATAACCCATGAATGATAAACAAGTTTTATAAACATCCTTAAATCAATACACAAACCATTCCGAGAAATAATTGGAATTTAAATATAGAATCATTTCCTAGAATTAAATTATTAACAACAATGTATGTCATATTATATGGGAAATAATTTTGAAAGATTATTAAAATCATTTCTTGAGGATGATATCCTTTTTATACTGAATAACTCTTTTTAAAACATAAAACCTTTTTGAAAACCTTTTTATTTAAAAATATATTTGAAAACATATAATTCAATCATTGAAAATAGTAAAAAAATTAAAATAATTTTCCATGAAAATTATATTCAAGGATCATTTTAAAAAATGGTTGTTTGAATAATATAGATTTTCTAGAAATGGTAAATACCATTATAATTTTCATAAAAACATTTTCTTATTTATATTAAGTAACAATTAGAGTAAAAATGGTACTTATCTTTGGTTATAAATTTAATAAACAAATTATTAGTAAAATAATTAGTTTTCATGAGATATGGATTATAATATTTCATTAATGGAAGGATAACTATAAAATGTCCTGATAAATGATGAGATTGTTTCAACAATATCTTAACACATGGTAATTTGGGATGATAATCCCCATGAAAGAAAATTTAATTACAAGAATCATAAACATTAATTAATAGAAGTATATTAATGATATAATATATCAAATTTATGTATATTCACCTTGATGAAGAATTTAGGTTCATAACAAAACATGAGTGTCAAAGAAGGAAAATAGAGACAAAACAATGATCAGAATTTGGTAACTTTTAAAAGATAAACTCTATGAAAAAATGTAATATAATGGATTTATAAATGACCATAAATTAACAATAATAATTAAATAATACATTCATGTGCATCATATACACCAAAATAAATAGAATAGTTATGAACATGGCATGCTTCTAACAAAAAAAAGTGAGATGAAATTCCAATACCTTGTTTCTTGACTCTCATCATACTCATACAATCCTCATGTATCCTAAATATAATTTTTCATAAATATTTCAAATCTAATTATTATAATATCTGATATCATATATGGTTGGATTATGAATTTATATTACCCCATTGTTAAAAATTTCATGTGAAGGTTTCGTTTCGGGTAATATTCGTTTTGTTTTTTACATGTTTCTTAATTTTTTATAAATTTGGTCCTTACACATATACCATGATTAACAGAAATTAAATCATGAAATTAATAAAATTAATATCAGAATATTTATATTATAAAAATATACAAAATATAGAATTATTAAATTGAATACACTATTTATGAAGACATCAGGCCGCGTATATGTATGAATGATGTTCCCATTTTATTATCATGTTGAAAAAAAGAAATAATATGAAATATATGAATATAATATCATAATGATATAATTACTACTTCAAATAAATAATATTATTTCACTAAAAGATTCATTAATACATTCTATGTATTGTGTGATAAAATCACATCACATTGAGGGTGTGATATTCAATAATTCCTCAAACGCCATTATCATATTTACACAAAATGGAAGATATAACTTATGTGTGATAAAATAATTAATGATTGTTAAATAAATAATAATTATAAAATATATAATATATAAAAATAATTTAAATCATTATTACCAACCATGAATGGTCATAATGGAAAAATAAAAAACATCATTTTGTGAGGCGGTAGTTCTCATTACACACAAATAGAATGTTTGTTACACATTAGATGGATGTTTGTATGATATTAGGTCACATACTTAGTTAAAAAATTATATTTAAGAATTTTTTTCTCATATAATCATGGAATGATGACACTAGAGGCATTGGATAATTAAATTAGGATAATGGAGCTTGAGGAAGGATATTACCTCTTATTTGGGTAACTCCTTTTAGTTTCCACCGTAGGGATTCCATGGATTTATATCTACCAAAAAATAGGAATCAAGGAGGAAATTAGGGGTTTATGGAGGTGGATGGGGTATAGTTTGGATGAACATAATTGTATTGAGAGGGGTTAAGATGTGGGAGAGGTGGTGGCCTTTTATAGTGGAGGAAAAGGACTCACATGGTATTTTTGAAAAAAGGTAAGGTGTACCCATTTTTTTTACCTAAAACTGTCATCCAAACCAACCAAACTCAATAATATAAGTTTTATGGACGAATAATTCCCCTAAATATTTTTTATGACTAGATTTGTTATTTGGGCCCCAATTTTTATGGTTAGGTCCCTTATTAAGATTAATTTTACATTAAACATTATATTTAATTTTAGGTAATTTCAATAATACATTTTGGTTAAAAATTATGTTTACATTAATAATAATTAATAATTATGATAAATCCATATAAGGAAATTATTTTATAAATTATAATTAAATATTTAATAGAAATTAATTTAAAATTAATTTGGAAGACATGATAATAATGTGGGTTTTTAAAGTAAATATGATCAAAATATTACTATGTTTTTATATACCAATTCAATGTGAAATTGGTTCCAATTACCTAAATTGGATTAATAGATATAAATATTATCTAATTAAACTTTCAAATATATTAAAAATATTATTTATCGTTATAAATAAATATCATGATTTTTTTTGGAATTAATATTCACTATTCTTCACTATTCATCAAATAAAAAAACTTATAAAAAAATAAACAATATTATCCAAAAGATAATTTTAACATTATAAATAAAAAATGATCTTTATTTTATAAAATTACATTTCTAGGTCTCTAAAATTAATTTCCTTAATTGTACTCAGAATGACATAAAAATATGTTCAATTTCAGAAAATAGTACATCAAAAATATAAAAACATTAAAATAATTATATTTTTCACTATTAAAATATTTTATTTATAAAAAATCAATATAATTAATATTATAAATGTATTTATTACTATTAATATTTTTTTTCATGGTAAGCTTATAATTATAACATTTAAATAATTATAACAAAAATTGATGTTTCATAGAAACTATCACGACCCATCCTCGGGGCCCGTGTTATAACTACCACAAGCCGCCTTTCATAGGCCAGGGGTTGGCGACTGGAACCAAAGGCGTAAATCCTGATAAAAGGGAATGCATTTCCTTTATGACAGTAACAAACAAAACAAAGTACGTATGTAAAGTAATCACTAAGAAAAAATGAGTACAAAAGTATGTGCTGAAAAGTAAATGGGCCATTATACAAACCCAACTGATAGTACAGTACAACTTAAAAGAATGTACAACAATAGTAAATTAAATCAAGAGCCACTGAGTCATCCTCCAAGAATCCCACCTGAAGGGTGGGTATTGGTGGTCTCATTGGCACCTCGGGTCCAACCGTACGCTCCTTGTATGCCTCACTAGGTGGTCCACCTCCGGGTACCGTCTAGCTCCACAAGACTCCACCACGATCAGTGTTGTCTGTCGTCTGCATCCAACACGACGTACTGCGGGCATAGACGTGTTGGGGTGAGTATAAGATATGATATAGGGACCTCGACACCCCTAAAGGTCTCCCAAAATCCACGAAGGATAAACCACAAAGGAAAGTTACAACACGAAGTATCAACCAACTCTACCTAGGTATATGCCCATACATATACGTAAGTCATCAATCCCAGTCCGACTCCTACTCTCGAGCCCAATCACAACCCAGTCCACAGATGAAGGAAGTCAATAACATTGTTGGTAAATATTGAAATTTGAGAATCAGCTCACACAAGTATACATTTTTTTATAAAGATAAATATGATCAGATGTAGTCACTGATAATATATGTTTTCGGAACCACATAGGATACAAGTCCAACTAAGCTGTCAGACCCACACAGGATACAAGACCAGCTACTCTGCCATACCCACACATGATACAAGTATATAGGTCAATACTGTCGGACCCACGCTGGATACAAGAACAGTAGTCATCACCATCAAACCCACGGAGGATTCTAGTACAGTAGTCGTCACTTTCGAACCCACAGAGGATTGCAGTACTGTAGTCGATGCAGTAACAACCAGCACTAGGGTTCCCGCACAAAACATGCTTGATTCAGGGAGGGTCTGCTCCTCGACCAAGGGGGTTCAATGCATCAACTGTCACGAATTCCAGATTTTATGTATCCCAAAGTTATGTCTCTTCAAAATCAACCAACACGACAGACGGTGCGTCAATCGGGTGCCCAGTCTGAAAGTTATTGGCTATTCCGTTCCAGGGGCCCGAATGGGATTTAAAAAAAACCATCCTGACTGTACACTATCTCCATCAAAAACTCAAGTGAAGTAGTCCCAAAGAACCGTCTCGTCAAATTGAATTCAACATAGTTGACGTCACGTCAATCGGACATCCGATCTTTAATTTATAAGTGTTTCCACTCCATGGTCTCAGTTGGATTCGGGATCGAACCAATCTCACCATACATAAACATTGCCTAAAACTCGAGTGTAAAACACCGAAACAACCGTCTTGATCCATGTATTACTACACTACTAAGGGTGCGTCGATCGAAGGTCCATAGCACATGTTTTAGGCAAAAGATTAAAAAACGGTCTGATGTGGGGGGCGCAGCCCATGTTTCCGCGAACGTGACGCTAGGCAGGCGCCGCTTGTCTCCCGTATCCCGTGTGGCCGCGGGGTACCCTCCACGCCGCCACAGCTTGTTCTGTGGCATGCTTCATCCGATGACACACTGGGGCACCATAACCTCTAGGTGGCCGACCGGTGCGGGCCGCCACCACCGGTCGCCCGCGCTGCGCCGCGCCGGTGACCGGCATCACCGTATTCTTCCACTGGCCACTGGATTCATTCCGGTGGTCTTTTTTTTCTTCTTTATTCGCATGTGGGAATCTCGGGATATGAAATACACTGTGAAGGCTCCAAATCACCATTGTAGTCTCGTTTCATTGTCGTCAACATCCCACGAATCAAGAACGATACTGCGATGGGTCTGGACTTATTCGTTAGTCTGTACCCACATCGTTAGTGGTTCAAATCCTCACCCAACAATTAAACTCCATGCTTGAGGGTATAAATCACATAAATGAAATATAAAAATCCTCCTACCTCGTGTTTGATGTCCTTCATCATCGATCTAAAAAAGACGAGTGTCGTGGTAGGTAGGCGTCGTGGAAGATTGGTGGAATCCCGTCAACAATGGAGGAAGAGTCATTATTGTAGGCGACATAGGATCCTTGACATTGATATGCGTCTAAGGAAGAAGTCATTCGAATTCTACCCCGGGGATGTACTTCGTTGAAGAATGGTGTTCTTCGTTGAATAAAGATCAACTCCATTTTTAATTCTCCATATCCTTTTCCCTAAAAGTGATTTTCCAACACAAAATAAATTAGGAGGTTCAACAATTAATAGTTTTTTCATACAATTCATATTATTTCAAAAGCAGTGCCAATATATTTTACGATGATATTAATTATATGATTTGGAACAATTAATGGGAGGTGGGAGGTGGGAATTTTACACCATAATAAATATTTGGAGTTGTCAATGTAATAAATAAGGGGTATTAAAGGGGAGTTGATGGGTGGTGAAGGGTTTGGGTTTGTGTGGGCCCCACCCTTAACATCCTCTTGTAAATAAAATAAAATAAAATAAAATTGTGTAGAACAATTTTTATTTTAGTCATTCTAAATCCCCAAAAATAATCCTTCAAACCACATAAAATGCAATTGTGGTTCAAAAGATTGAAAACCCCCTAGTACGTTTACTGAAAGTACCTGATCAAAACTTCAAAAATTGATTCCGGGCACACCGGGCCTCAGAATCAGGTTACGTCAGATGCTATAGACTCATAAAATTTTGTAGTATTTAAAAAACGTTTCCTTGAAATTTCAAGGTCTTTACATTACTCCCACCTCATGGATTTACGTCCCCATAAAGCTATAAAAACACTAGGGAAACAAAAAGGGGTAGAGAGAACACATTTGAGCCTCATGCTCCCATGTTCTCTATTGAATGTTCTCGTGCTGCTAGAAAACGTTCAACAGAGGAATCAACCATCCACAAAGGACCCACTATTTTTTATCCTCGATCTCCACCATAACCTCTGATAATGTCTCCTCATCGTCGATTTCCAGCTCCCTATGATCGATGATGTGTGTCGGGTCGTGCACATATATCCTCACCTATGATACGTGGAAGACGCCATGCACCCAATGCAACTAAGGTGGAAGGGCCAGGCAGTAAGCCACCTCTATTACTCTGATGAGGACCTGGAAAGTTCTGATGAATCATAGAGATAACGTACTGCCCCGACCAAATCTATGTATACCTCGTCGAGCTGAGACCCATAGGAAAATGTGTTCGCCATCCTCGAACTCCAGTGCTCTCCATCTCCTATCAGCATAGGACTTCTGTCTGCTCAGTGTAGTCCTCATACGCTCCTGTATGATCTGCACCTTCTCTGTCATAGCCTGAACCATCTCTCGTCCTACAAGTACTGACTCCCCAAGTTCACTCTAGCATAGAGGTGATCCGCATGGTCGGTTGTAAAGTCCCTTTTATGGTGCCATCCTTATAGTGGTGTGGTAGCTGTTGTTGAACAAAAACTCCACCCAGGGTAGGTGGTCCTCCTAGATGCGACCAAAGTCAATGACACATGTACAGAGCATGTCCTTGAGATCATGAATGGATATCTCCATCTGGCTATCTGTTTGTGGATGAAAGGTAGTGCTCAGGCATAGATGCGTCCCAAATGCCTCCTATAATCCCATCCAAAGATGGGAAGTAAAGCGAGCATCTCGATCAGAGATGATAGAAGATGGAACACCATGAAGTCGTACGATCTACTGAAATTAGAGGCGTCCCAAGCTCTCTACTGATCCCTGCTCTCTGAACGGAAGGAAGTGGGATGACTTGGCGAGTCGGTCTACGATCACCTAGATGGAGTCATGTCCTCAGTAAGTATGTGGAAGCCCCATCACGAAATCGATGGATATCCTGTCTCACTTCCACTATAGAACCACTAAGGGTTTTACCAAGCCTTCTGGTACCAGGTGCCCCACCTTCACTTGTTGGAAAATGAGGCATTATGAAACGAACATTACTATATCCTTCTTCATACACAACCACCAATTCTCTCCTCTGAGGTCCTGGTATATCTTCGCCACTCCTGGATATACCACTAGAGGGGAAGGTTGAAACTCCATCAGAACATCCTCCTGTAGTGCATCTGGTACCGTTGTTCGTCCCCTGAAGTGGATGACGTACTCTCCTCCTTCATAAAATCCATCAGGCACCTGCCTTTTGGAAATATGAGCACGACGCATATCAGAGTCAATTCCCCCAAGCTGTGCCTCTCCGAACCACTGATGTAGTGGAGGAGTGACTGTGAGGGACTTTAAAAAGGTTTCCCCATCTCTGTACACGAAGTATATCTGCAAAGCGGCTGACTTCCCTGTCGCACCTCCAAGAAGCTGAATCCCCGATCGCCTGCTGAGAGCATCAGCCACAATGTTCCCCTTCCAGGAGTATAAACTATCTCAAAGTCATATTCCTAGAAGAACTCGATCCATCACCATTGTGTTAGGTTCAGGTACTTCTGCGATAAAATGTTCTTGAGACTATGGTGTTAAGAGTATTATTTAAAGGTCTCGCCCATCAGATAGTGCTTCCACATCTTCATGGAAAAGACCACTGCTGCTAACTCCAGATCATGGGTAGTATAGTTTTGCTAATTCTTACTCAACTTCTATGAACTGTAAGCGATCACTACTCACTCCTGCATCAAGACGCACCTGATTCCGGTCCTTGATGCGTCGTAGTAAACTACATACCATACGCCCTCCTCCGGTAGCCTCAATATGAGCGCTATGGTCAATCTCCACCTCAGCTCATAAAATCACTACTGGCATCTATCTGACCACATAAAGGGTTTCCCCTTCTTCTTCAAAGCTGAAAGTGGTGCTTCAACTCTGGAGAAGTATAGTACAAATATTATATAGTACCCAGCCAGTCCTAGGAAACTCTACACCTCCGTCACGCTCCTGGGTGGATCCCAGGCATGTACAGCCTCGATCATTGCAGGATCCACTGCAACTCCTACCTCCGAGAGGACGTTCCCCACAAAGTGAACCTCTTTAATCAAGAACAGGCCCTTAGAGAGCTTACCATAAAGTTCTTGGTCTTATAGTGTATCCAGAACAACCTAAACGTGGTAGGCATGATCCTACTCAGTTGTCGAGTAAATCAGTATGTCATCAATGAAGACTATGACAAATCGATAAAGGTTAGGCTTGAATATCTTGTTCATGAGACTCATGATCACTTCTGAAGCATTGGTCATGCCGAAAGACATAACCAAGAACTCATAGTGGCCATACCGACACCTGAAGGTTGTCTTCTACACATCCTCATCTCGAACTCTGAGCTTGTGATAGCCTGAACTGTGGTCTATCTTTGAGAACCATTGTGCACCCTTGAGCTGATCAAAGAATTCATCAATCCCCAGAAGTGTGTAATTGTTCCTTATGGTCACCTGATTCTGGTGATGGTAGTCAACACACAGTCGCAATCTCACATTTGCCTTCCTGGAAAACAAAATTGGAGAAACCCAATGTGAAACTCTATGTCGGGTGAATAATTTTCCCTGATAGTCCTCCAGTTGTACTTGTAGCTCATGAAGCTCAGAGAGAGCCATCCGATATGCATGAGTAGATATCGGTGTTGTCCCGGGGGTACATGTCTATGTGAAAGTCCACCTCTCTTAGAGGAGGTATTCTTGGAACTTCTTCAACAAAAACATCCACATACTGATCCACCACAACAGGAAAACTCGGGATCCACACATCAACCACTCTGAGGATGAGACTAGCCAACTGATGTGTGATTGGATTCCCTCTCCTCTGAATAAGTCCATCCTGCACTACAAATGCTCCATTCTCCCTAGTGAAGTTGATTCTAGTCCAATTATTGCGGACACACCAAACGTTCAATCTATGAATGGAATGTAGATAACTAGTCTATACCCATGATTATGTTGTAAGGCCTCGACGCTGCTACATGAATATCCCACCCGAAGCTCTCACCTCCTAGAGTAAGCTCACACTGCCGACACCAGTGCGTAATCGTTGTGTTTTCTCTCGTAGGAGTCTCTAGCCGTAATGTTCAAACCAATGGGTCCGTTGGAATCTCCGAGCTCGGAACAAGGGTAGCAGTAATAAAAGAATGACTCACATATATGTCTATAAGAACTGTAATAAGGGTGGAATAGAAACATAATGTACCTTGTATTATCTTAGGTGCACCGTGGTCGTTGGCCTCCACTGCCTAGAGCTGAGCCTGCCTCTGTCTTCCAGATCACCGTGGTCGGGGTGGACCTCCTGGTGGTGGTGGTGGTAGAGCCTAGAAACGTCATCCACCACCCGCTGCACGGCCATATCCTCTATCTCGTCCACATACTCCTTGTAGGCCACCACGGTCAAACCTCTTCCGCTAATTAGGAGGTCCCTCCACTATCTACTGATCTTCTACATCGTCGGTCGAGCAGTCACGAGCCATGTGGCCCTTCCCGCCGCATGCATAGCACTATCTACTCATCAAAAGGATGTCTCTGTTTCGTGTGACCTTCACAAATGAACCTTTATCCTGAGGTCCCCCACCAGATGTCCTAGTCTACTTGGTACCCTATGACATCATTCTACTTCCAGTTGGAGAAGAATCTGCTACGTGTTTCCATGTAGTAGGTCTCTCTGATTGTGACTTCTTAGTGAGAATGCTCTCCACTAAAAGGGTTCGCTCCAGCACCCTTGCCTATGTCGAGATGCTGAGGGGAATCGTCAAATCCCTGATCTCGTTCCTCAGTCCCTGCTCGAGGGTCTGGGCCCTGAAAAATGGGTCTCGTACAATATTCGTGGAGTAGCACGAGAGGTTAGTAAATCTCGCTGAGTACTGAGCTACAGTCATACTGCCCTGCCGTAGATGTAGTAACTATTGGATGCGACCCGCACGAAGGGTGGTGGGAAAAAACTAATAGAAGAAGAGACTCTCTAAGTCCGGCCATAGTAGAGATGTCCCGTAATGCACCTAGAGAATCAGGATCCACCATCTACTTGTTGTTGTGTGCAGTAGACTCGCAAAAAGGATCACTATATGGTCAGCTGGTTTTCCTACTAATCTGATGACTCTGATGATAGCCTCCAGCCAATCCTCAGCTGCTTGAGGGTCCATCTCTCCATGGAACTGGGGCGGCCTCTGTTGCTGAAAATTGTGCAACGCAGTTAGGTGGTGTTCACACTCTACTGTTGTGGCTGGTAGTATCGGTGGATCAGCAGGTAGTGGTACCGCTGGTGCCTCCGCTGTGATGGGTCCATGCACTGACGCCTCATCGCTCAGTGGGCTGCCATCTCGCACGTAACTCGGAACCCTAGCTGGCTGCCTTCATTGGGCCATCCTAAAATTAAATACTTGCGGCACAATCAAACAATATACCTGCTGAGCTAACATAATGTAATCACAATGAAAACTTTTTGAAAGGAAACACACACGCAAATTTTGTTTTCGTACATGAGTCGGAAATCAGAGGTCATGGTCCTAGTGTATGGATACGTCGGCCGCCACACCAATGCTAGACTCCCTGGACTGAAAACAACACTCAATACTATTAACCCTATTTATTAGCCAAATGGAATGATCAGAGCCCTGAGCTTTGTGGTAGAATTGTATCCTATGATACGAATTTTTTCACAACCCATCCTCAGGGCCCATGCCGTGACTACCCCAATCCTACCATCCATAGGCCAGGGGCTGGAGACTAGCACCAAAGGAGTAAATCCCAATAAAAGGGAACACATTTCCTTTATGATATTAACTAACACAATAGAGTACGCATGTGAGGTGAGCACTAAGAAAAACTCAGTAAAAAAGTAAGTACTTAAAAGTAAATGGGCCTGCATAAAAACACAACTGATAGTTTAATATAATTGAAAAGAATGTACAACAGCAGTAAATTAAGACATCAACCACTGAGTTTTCCTCTGGGAATCCAACCTGAACGGTGGATACATATGGTCTCTTCGGCACCTCGGGTTTTTCTGTGTTCCCCGTGTACACCTCACTTGGTGGACCACCTCTGCGTACCATCCAGCTCCACAAGACTCCTCCACGATTAGTGTTGTCTATCATCTGTATCCAACACAATGTAGTGCGAGCATATCCCATGTAGGTGTGAGTATATGATACTAATTATGGACCCTGAGACTCCCAATGGTCTCCCAGAATCCATGATGGATAAACCAAAAAGGAATGATACAACACGAAGTATCAACAAAATCTACGTAGGTATATTCCCATACATATACCTAAGTCATCAATCCCTGTCCAACTCCTACTCTAGAGCTCAATCACAACCCATTCCACACAGGAATGAAGTCAATCAAACCATTGGTAATGATTGAAAGTCGAGAATCAGCTCACACAGGTATATGTCTATTGTATAGCGATAAATATGATCATATGTAGTCATTGATTCATCTAACCTGTCAGACCCACATAGGATACAATTCCAGCTAAGTTGTTGGACCCACACAGGATACAAGACCAACTACTTTTTCAGACACACACAGGATACAAGTACAAAGTTCAATACTGTCGGACCCACACAGGATACAAGAATAGTAGTTATCACCATCTAACCAACAGAGGATTCTAGTATGGTAGTCATCACTGTCGAACCCATGGAGGATTACAGTATAGTAGTCGATGCAGTCTCAACCATCTCTAGGGTTCCCGAACACAGCGAACTAGATTTCGGGAGGGTCTTCTCCTTGAGAAATGGGGATGATAGATCAAATGTCACGAATTCCTGAGATTATGTATCCCAAAGTTCTATATCATCAAAAGAAACTCAATGCGATAGATGTTGCGTCAATCCGACGCCCGGTCTGAGAGTTATTGGCTTTTCTATTCTAGGTGCTAGGTTGGGTTTTAATCTAAAACCAACCTGACCATACTCTAGTTTTGTCCAAACCTCATTTGGAGTATTCCAAAAGAATAGTCTTAACAAACGGAATTCACCGTAGTTGACGAAACATTAATCGGACATCCAGTACTTAAGTTATTAGAATTTTTTCTCTACGGGAACGGTTGGTTTCAGGTTAGAACCAACCCGGCATACCTAAACATCGTGGAAAACTTGAGTGTTATATTCCAAAATAACCCTCTCGATCGAAGGATTACTACGAAACTGACGGTCTGTCGATCTGAGGTCTGTAGATTTTGTTATTGGAGAAAGACTGAAAAATCTGTCTGAAGTGGGGGGTCTTGGCCCGATCGAACCCGACCCTAACCCACCCTGGGTCAGCCCGAACTGGGTCCAGGTCCGGCCCGGTAGGGTGCGACCCATTACAAGTGACCCACCTCGACCCGGGTGGGGGGGTGGTGCTGGCTCGGCCAGCTGGCCGAGTGGGGGGTGCGGCTCCCGGTTCCGTGAACGCTGCACCAGGATGGCACCGCTTGTCTCCCAGATCCCACGGGGCCGCGTGATCCCCGCCTTGCCGTCACGGTCGGTGCCACTATGGGCTTTTGCCGACAGCACACTGTGGCACCGTCGTGGTCTTCCGCGGGCCCCCAGAGGCATTTTGGTGGTCCTTTTTTTCTTCTTCATGCGCCTGCGGTCATCTCGGGATCTGAACACCACTGTGAAGGGTCCAAATCGCCATTGCGGTCCCGTTTCGTCGTCGCCAACATCCCGCGCATAAATAACAATACGACAATGGATCCAGACATGATCAATAATCCGTACCCAATGCGTTAGTGGTTCAAATAATCACAAATCAATTAAACACCATACTCGAGGGTATAAATCAAATAAATGAAATATATAAATCCCCCTACCTCGTAGCTGACGGCGTTCGTCATCGAGCCACGGAGGATGAGAAACGAAGTAGTTGGTAGTCGCGGAAGAACGGTATCGTCCCGTCAATGATGGAGGAAGATTTTTTTTCATAGGCGATGTAGGCTCCTTAAAATCGAGGTGTGTCTGAGGAAGAAATCCTTGGCGTTCTTCAACGGGGATGTTCTTCGTTGAAGAATAGTGTTCTTCATAGAATAATGCTCACCTCAATTTTTAATTTTCCAGATCCGTTTCCCCAAGAGTGATTTTCCAACGCAAAATTAATAAAGAGGATGACCAATTAATATAATTTCCATGCAATTCATATAAATTCAAAAGTGGTCCCAATAAATTTAACGCTGATATTAATTATACGATTTGGAATAATTTATAGGAGGACGGAGGTGGGAAGGTTCCACCATATTAAATATGTGGAGTTGTAAAAGTAATAAATAAGGGGTATTAATAGGGATTTGAGGGGTGGTGAAGGGTTTGAGATCATATAGGCCCCACCCTTAACTTCCTCTTGTAAATAAAATAAAATAAAATAAAAATATGTACACCAAATTTTATTTGATTCATTCTAAATCCCCAAAAATAAACATTCATCCCACATAAAATGCAACTATGGTAAGGGACCCCTTAAGAAAATATCGGCGCTGCGAGTTCATCGGTGTCCTCAGATTTCAATTCCGAGCACCGGTTTAAAAGATAGAAAAACCCACTCATACGTTTACTGAACGTAACAAAAAAAACATCAAAAATTGATTCCAGGCACATCGGGCCTCGGAATCAAGTGCCTTCAGAAGTCACAGACTCATAAAATTTCAAATAATTTATGACAAAATAATATCCTTGAAATTTCTGTTTCTTTACAGAAACTGAATGTTGCATTTAACGTACGCTAATTCAGTGTTTTTTGTAACATATTCCATGTTAGTATTATGTGAAAGTAATATTTAAATGTTTGAAATTAAAGACATAAATTAAAATTATATTATTTAATAAAAATTTCTATAAGAGTTTATGTTGTTACATTATACCCCCCTAAATTTTATTTTTACCTCGAAATTTTCCATTCGAGTACAAATAGGAGGATAATTATGATTAATCATGACATAAATTCCCCATGGTGATTATTATAATTGTCTATTTCTCCATAAAACATTTTCCTGGTAAGTTTTAATGACTCATAGAATATTCTCTTTATTATCCATAATTTCCATTGATTGGTACTCATTAGAAAGATCCTACTATAATGGAATGTCCTATGAGTTCAGTTCATGTGAACTGTGAGATATGTACTTATCAGGAGAGATACATGGAACCCATCATGATCTTTAGAGTGTATTTGAGGATGTTCCAAATGATAGGCAACCATCCTGATACAATCAATAATATCATAGGGGATGATATTCCTAAGGCTTAGTTTCCCTTTCTTCCTGAATACCATAACATTTTACGTGGGTGAGATTCATAGAAACAAATTTTCACAAACTTCAAATTATATATCATTTCATTAGTTAGTAGTATAATTTTTATTTCTAAATTGAGCTACCTTAATATAATACTAAATGATTATAACATTCTCTACCTTTTCGTCAGTTATCTGAGATCCCAATAACATTCTTTCTCCAAATCCATCCTAACATATTTAAGCTCTACATTTCTTCCAAAATAGGGTTTCATAATATTCCATCAAAATTGACGAGTGAAATATATTATTGTATGAATTGTACACTATAGGAAAGTGTGATCCCAACAACCATTGAAATACATAGAATAGGATTTTAAAATATCCTCAGGGGTTTAAAATTTTATTTCTGACTCACCATATGTTTGAGGAATATATAGAGTGTTAAAACATAGTTTTGTATCTTGTGATTGCTAAAGGTTTCTACAGAACAATGAGTTAAACTTTGAATCCAGTGCCGATACAATGGAATGTGGAATTTTATGAAAACATATAACTTCATTAATATATATCCTAGAATTCTAATATAGAGAGAAGTATTCATTGATAATGATGATATGGGTAAAAATAGTAAGGTGATCTACCACCACCCTTATAACATTAAACCATTTAATGGTTTTGGGTAGTCTAATGACAAAATCCAAAGTAATGTTATCCCATTTCCACTCTGGTATGGGTAGTGCATGTAAAATCCCATTAGAAATTTTCCAATCATCTTTAACATGATAGAAAACAAATCACGAGATATAAACATGAAAATATATCTCTATATTCATTCTCACTATAAGAATTCATTATATTACATATATATCTTCACATATCTAGGATATATAGATAATAAATAACCATGAGATTTCTCTAATATCACCTTCTTCAAATATAGAATGTAAATAACACATACAGGATTCATATTCCATATTATTGCATCCTGATCATGGATAAAACAAGGAAGAATTATAACATTTTTTTTAGCTCTGAATCATCCTTATGTGCCTCCTTAATATTCAGATGGATTGAGGGTTAGACATTCATTTGAAAAAGATATGATTTTCCACTTACTCCAGGTTTATTATGTCGATCCTTTTCAAATTCATAAATATCAGATCTTTTGTCATACTCTTCATGGATAAGCTAGCATGATAATTTTGACTCCATGCTCCAGCCTCCGTATTCACTTTCCCAGGGTGGTAATGTATTGAGTACTCAAAATCCTTTATCAAATCTAATCATATTCTCTAGATCATGTTGAAAACATTCTTTTGGAATACATATTTCAGACTTTTAGGATCGATATATATATCACTTTTTTCTATATAAAGATAATTTCTCTATATCTTCAATGAAATAATTACATAAACTAACTCTAAACCTTGAGATGGGTAGTTTTTATCACGAATCTACAACTTATGTGATGCATAAGTGATAAACATGTTATATTACATAAGAACACATCCCAATCCCTTATTGGATGCATCACCATAGATTAAAAATGATAATCCATTGTATAGTCTTGTATGTACAGGTTCATTGAGTAACCTTCCTTTTAGTTCCTTGATATTTTCATCACATTCATCTCTCCAGAGGAAGTAGACACCCTCATGAGTTAAATTGATCACAAGATTATATATTTGGGATAAACTTCCCAAAAAGATTCAATAATATCTAGGTAAACCAATAAAACTATTGTTTTCTATCACCTGGTTGGTCTAGTCATGCAATCAATATCTTTTGTCTTTGATGGATATGCAACTATAGCATCTCTTGAGATTATGAGTTCGAAAATTGAAAAATTTTGCACCCAAAATTCACAATTTATGAATTTTGAATATAGTTTCTACTTCCATATGGTATTTAGTACAATTCTGAAGTGATATTAATTAAATTACATTCTATTTGAATAGTTAATAATATCATCTATATAGACTACCATGAATAGATTGAGGTAATCTAAAACTAATCTATTAATAAAATCCCTAAAGATATCTTAGGAATTAGTAAGACCGAATAGTGTCACTATATATTAATTGTTTCCATACATATTATGGGATGTTTTCTTGGATATATATTCCCTCTTGAACCTCAGTTGATGATATCTAGGATGAATGTAAATCATGGAAAAGTATTATTCTCCACACATTTGATCAGACAAGTCATCAATATGGGTAAGAAGTTACTTGACCATGATTGTGATGTTGTTCAATTAGAGATAATAAATGCAATGTCACATTTATCCATCTTACATTTTCCCAAAAATAATATTTTAACCCCAATGTGAAACAGTGAACAAAATGAATCTTATATCAATGATTTCTTTGATGGTCCTCTTCAATACCAATAGCCGAATCAGGGAAATTATATAAGGAGTCTTTGAAATTGGTGGGGAACCAGGTATGAGTTATACTGAGAAATCAACCTCAAATTTTGGGGGAAGGATAGTTTACTATTCCATAAATATATCCACAAATTCCTGCACAAATAGAATATCATTAATGTCAACTTCTTCCAAAACCATTTGACATAAATAACCCTTCTGAATGGGAATTAAGAAACATACACTCAATTTATTCTCCATGGGAAGTCCATAATTATCCGCACATTGATGGAAAATCATATGATGTTTTTAAATATATAAATAAACTTCCCATCCTCAATAATTGATATGGTGTTTATGCTATGAAATATAATCCATGCTTAAGATGTCATTACATTCAACTAAAGGAATAATTGAAGGATTTATTAAAAGCACATTCCCAAAAATATTAACTGGAGAGAAATCATATATATAGAATGAAATCATCATTCTGTTATGGGTTCTCACTTGTAATTCCATATCTAATTGTTCTTGAGGAATCATGAATCCCAAAGAAAAATTACTAGATATAATATACTGGGTAGATCAACAATAGAATATGACATTTGAAATTATGGATTCAATGGTCAGTGTAACTTTTACCACATTATTATCACACCCTCATCTAAAATACTAATTTCATGAGATTTTTCCTTATCCCACTGTATAAGAGGTAGGTGACATCAATCATCATCACCATCCTTTGGTATTGGGAACTAGTTATCATAATTTCCATTCTCCATTCACTTGTAGCACTGATGTGGGGGAGGTTAATTTTGAGCATCTTTTTCTTTATTTTCAACATTAGCTAATTTCTTTCCATCACTTCGTCATTCAAAGTCTATATGTCCTTCCCTTCCACAGTTAAATTATTTATTAGACAACTTAATGAAATTTACTCCATTCTTCTTCCCACACATATAGTATAAAGTAAATCTAAACTTCTTCTATTCATGATTTTTATATTTTCCTTAAACATAATATTTTAATTTATTGTCAAATCCAGGAGATTGATACATGAATATAACCTCTATTTCCACATTGATTACATAAAAACTATATCTATGTAGATACTAAATTATCTAATAGACAATTACCTTCTGATACTGGCATTAGGACACTAAATAACAAACCAACATTATATTTATGTTGGATGATAATTCCAGGAGCATACCTCTCATGTTTTGGGAATTTAGCCTCATAGGTACCAATAGATTCGTTATCCCTTTTCTTTAACTCATGAAACTCTTTATATATCCTAATAAAAATATTCTGAGTAAAATAAATATTAAAAAATAAGTACTATAACTCATCCCAATCCTTGGATTCAATCCCTTATAACTACTTAATATTCTTTATTAGAGTCCACCACTTGTATGTTTTTACCTCTAACTAATAAATAGCCAAAATTAATTTCTCATGATCTGAAATATAGAGATCATAGAATATATTATTAGTAGTATTGATTTATTGTTCCAAAAAATAGTGGACCAGAAGACCCTATGAATTAGGGAAGATGTTACCTCATGAAATACTCAACAAAATGTTTTTCCCAACACTTCTCATTAGGAATAACACCATGATTTATATCATGATATATTTGTTCTATTATAAATAAATGATTTTTCATTCGAACTCCAATACAATTTGGTTTCATAGGAGGGAAATAATTGTATTGTAAACAATATTCACTATAAAAGTGGTTCTTTAGGGTTCAAAATATTATCTAAATCCAAAATCCACGATTAAAATATAATTATTATAATGGGGAACCACATAGTGAGAAAAATTCACTTATATGATTTCTAAATAAGGAAAGCATCTTTAATCTATGACACAATAGTTTTTTCCTAGGTTATTCATTTCCATCATCTTTTTAAATCCATCCTGATAGTTTGCAATGATTTTTTGAATTACCAAAACATATCCCCTTGAATTTTCAATGTTTCTGTGAAGAGATGTCCATTTTTATGTACCATGTTACTTTGAGTCATGCTCGACATACCCTGTCAGAGTTGTTACCACTATGTATATATGTGCTATATTAACATCCACTTGTAGCATCGAGACAGAGATGTGTTTCTATGAATCTTCACACTGTATCCTTTACCACAAATTTAAGGACACTTTCTTATAGTTTCCCTTATTGTTATAATTATCATTAGACATGACATTTTGATTTCCAATAAGGGGTTTGCATCCTAGATTCCAAAGGCTAACTAATCCTTTTCTCATATACCAACTATAGAAACCCTCGATTTTCATAAATCAACATTACCTAACTTATTTGAAAGAATTAAAAAATCATACAAATAGATTTCTCATGACCATATCATTCTAGTGCCTCTGCAAACATGGAAACAAAAAAATTGTTACATAATTGAGCCCCATTTTCCCACACTAGGTTCTTAATGACTGGTACCCTTGTGAAACAGGTATTACTTAAAAAATATCATCATAAACTAGGTAAGGAAACATAAAAATGTGTTGAGAATAGATTCTGAATAATGGGTTAAAATGAAGACATGTAAGTATAATCACGAGTATAATGATATGAGAACAAGATCATGAAATTATAAGTTCACACATTTCATATAAAAGATCATATACTTGAATCATGGAATAAATACTTGTTGTTCAGAAGATATAAATAATAATGAAATAAATAAAAATACCTATGAGATAACAACATGTGAATAAAACACGGAATTTCAGGAAAAAAATCATATGAAATGATTTCTATAGTACCCAAGGAATTACATCGCAGGCCATCTTGGTAGTATGGGATCTCAACCCATACCATCTGGCTGGCCATGGATTATTCCCATAGATATATTAGAAGCAAATGTTCACTACTCATACCATCATAGTTATCATGGTTCACTCCCATCGTCATCCTATTATATATCATTAGATACTAATCATTACCCAATGCATCGGATGATGATATATAACCCACCCAGTCATAATGATATCATAAATACATATTCCTTAAGATCATTAAAAATTAGATCATAACCCATGAAATGAAATGGGTATTATAAACATTTAAAAATATCATTACTTGTTAAAAAAGATATAAGTTCTATAATGTTTTCATCTAAAAATAACCCATGAAAATAAGTGTGTTTCAAAATCATATATCCTTTAAAAGATAATCATGTTTCATAAACATCATGCTATTGAAAAAAAATCTATTTAGAGAAAGAATACACTTAGAAAAATTGAATCCTTTAGTAGAATTCATGAGTAACTTCGATGTATATCATCATAAATGGGAAATAAATTTTAATTATTTTGAAAATCATTTATTCATGAAAATAAATTTTCATTATTGAAAATTTAATATTTTTAACATAAAACCTTTATTAAAAACATTTTCCATTGGGAATATATTTGAAAACACATAATGGAATATCATAATAAAAGAAAACAATTTAAAAAACTTTCTTGAATAGGATCTTCAAGGATTATTTGATGATTTTTTTGATAACATAGTCATTGAAATAAAATTGCTTTCTGACCGAAGAGCACAGACATGGAAATTTTCAAATTAATTAACTACACACACATTTTTATCATGTCAAAATCATCTAAAATGGGTACCTCTTGACCCCTAGTTGTTATAAAGTCATCATATTTCCTAAAACTTGGTGGTGAATAAGTTGGTATCTCATTTTAATCCTAATCATTTTTGTTTAACCCCCATTAAATCAATTATTTTTTGTTAACTAGGGTAATTTATATTTAATTAATTTATTATTTATAATAGAAAAAAATGATGAAATTATTAGATAATAAAAATTATATTAATTATAAATATAGAATCTATTTTTTAAAATTCAATTCATTTTATTAGAAAAATAATACGTTAAATTATACAAGTGGATATAATAAAAAAATTACTTTCCATAGAGAAAATTATTATATGTTTAAATGGTTTTAATATCAAAGATAAAAATTTAATTTATTAAAATGACATATATTATTTAAATGTTAATATTATTTATCTGATTTCATTTTATAAACAATTTAAATTACAATTTATCCTTTTAATTTATTTAAATGAAATGAAAAGAATCAAATAAAATTATTATTTTGAATTGTTTATAATTAAAAGAAACCTTTTAGAGAAATCCAAAAAAATAACCATAAGATCATTTTTAAATGATGATCTCAAAAATGAATTTTATTTTATAAAATAATTTTTTGAAATTTGTTAAAATTTAATTTTAAAATTTACATTCCTTGTAATACTAAACTGTTTTTGAAAAAATGGTATTTGAAAAACCTTAATTTTTCATTTAAAAGATTCACATTATATATCTAATCAACAGATAAAAAATCATAATTTATTTATTATTACGCATACTCACTAATTTATTATCTAGGTAATAATGGTACAATATATTAATGTTTATTTAGGTTCATGGTTGCATCTTAAATTATCTATTAAAGTTATTAAATTTTAAAAACAATAATTTGTGGATTATTGAAGCTTAGTTTTAAATGTCAAATATTATTTAAAATAAAATATTCTTAATTTAATTGTTCCCTGTGTTAAAATATCACCACCATCAATAAATTAAATCCCTTAAATTTAATCTTGATATTAATAATCAAGGAATTGACATTTAAAAATACCATTACTGAAAACCCCACAATAAAAAAATATTTAAAAAAACATTTATATATTAAGAGATAAACAGAATATAAAAAATATATGAATTAACACATAATTTGGTTTTTATGTTGGATTAAATTTTAAGAATATTATTTTTTAAAAAGGGAATGAAAGTGAAAATAATAATAATAAAGGGAGAAAAAGGTCAATAATCATAATAAAGATAATGATCAATATATATATAAGGACCTGAAACCCAGAAATTAGTATTGATTTGAAATACCATTTTGTACATAATATATGACGGTAAAAGGTTTATTTATTTATATTATCATTTTATTAAATTAGAGAAGTTATTTATTATCTATGAATATAAGGAAATATAATTGCATGATATATTTCTATTTTATAAGCACAATTTCATCGTTTTTTTGTTCCATGACTAATTTACAATTCAATTCATACTCAATGAAATAAATGTTCCGAAATGATTTTTTTATAACCAAATCACTAAAATTAACATTTAAATAATTGTAATACCAATAAAAGAGTTATAAATATTTACATATATCTTTAACTATGCACAAAAACCAATATCGTCTGAACTAGTTTTCCAATATAATAAATTATTCTCCAAACATAAATAGTATCACCATTAGAATATCATTATTATTTATTCAACCAATTGTTTAAGTAAAAACCATGATATAATAGAAATAATTTCACATAGTCTAGTTGTATTTATTAAAAACTTATATCCATTTTGTTATGGGTTCATAACATACAAACATAATAGAAGTGATGGGATGTAACTCATTTTGAAATTTATACTTTTCTTGAAAGCTATTTAAATATAAATAAATTTATATTCCCAAATTGTAATAACATAAAATTTAATAAACATAAAGGATACGATCAACCATAAATATTACATATATCTTTATATTTATACATAAAAATTTAAGGTATTTCTTCCTCAAATAACTTATTTATATACAAAACCAATAGGTTGTATTCCCAATAGTGTTTTCTATAAATTCCATTTATAAAAGTACACCCCTGTCACATATAACCATAATACTTATTTTCATTACATTAAATTTGTGATAAATATTAAAATCATAATTCCCTGATGGTATCCATAAGTCTTAACGTACTGATCACATATATTCATATAAAATTTAACATAATCATTTTATGTGGCATGATTCTTATAATAGAAATAATATTAGTAAAAATAATTTTATAATATAATTCTGGAATCCCTATACATAAATACTTTAAATATTTTATTTGAAAATAGTTCTTATCATTTTCTATAGGTTAGCTTTCAGAAAAAGTAATTGAACTAGATAATTCCCAAGATCCCCAAATTTAATAAAATTTACTATAAATGGTCCAATGGATGAAATTTATTTCATTTTATAATACTCTTCATTTTTACAACAATTCATTACATTATGAACTAATATTCAACACATAAAAAATTTTAGAATGACTTTGAGACACTTTCTTGGGTGTCTATTTCTATATTTATGGCATGATGAAAATCAACCGTTATTTCCTCCATGGTCTGCATCAATCGATGTCTAAGAATATTCAATCCTTCAATTTTTTAGGGAGACTAATAGTTGGATTAGTTATAGTTTATTAACCATATTTCTTCTTAACTAGTTTTTAATCATCATGATATATTTTACGTAATTTATTATTCCATTTAGTTAATCATAGTCACCACATTTTACTTCACATTCCATGTTAACCTGATTCATTTGGGTTCCATCTAGTGAATAAAACCAAAAATCATAATGATAATAATTAAAATCATTGTGGAAAAAATATATAATCAATTATAGGATTTCTAAAACATGATAGTTTCTTTTTAATATATGACCCCTTAGGAGTAACCTAGGTTATTCATTTTTATCATCCATTCTAATTCATTGTAATGGGTTTAAGGAAAATGTGAATTCACAAAATCATATCCCCTAGAGTGTCAAACCTGATGTGTAGTAAGTCCCATTTTCTAGAACGTGGAAATACTTGATTCAAGAATAACATGAAATTTTATAATTTATTCCCCCTAGGTATATCTAGTCTAGAATTACATTCACCTATAGTATCTAGATTGAGATTTATTTCTAATTAATGACACATAATCTATACATTATTAAAACATTAGGATGTTCTTCTATACTCATCCTCAAAATAAATTTCATGATTTTAATCCATAATCTTGGATTTCCTAAATCTAGTTCCCTTCATTTTAAATAAAAATATTCGGATCCAAATAATAAAAAACCAAACACTAGTAACACTCAGTTAGTGATAAATTTATTACATTATAAATAGTTTCAATTAATATCATCCCAAAGGATTGAATACTTTAGTAGTCTTAGTACACATGATATATATATATATATATATATGATTCCCATATTATATTTGAATATACAAATTGAAAAAAAATTATTTCAATGAATATCACTATTCCCTATAGAGTGACGTTGTATATCATTCATAATACACTTTTTGGATTAATAGTTATGTAAAAAACAATGTTGAGATGAAATTATCAGTAAGGGTTACGTAAATAGGAAACTATAATAAATAAAATAATAATAATCAATATTTGATAATAAATTTGGATAGGTAAATATCTTAACACAAATGGGATTTTACTTGTAACAGGAATAACATTATTAGATATGGAATAATCAATTTGTAAAGGTAAATAATTGAAGTCAAATAATATTTAAATAACAATACTATCAATGATTGATAAAGAATAATAAATATGGAAAGGTAATTGACGAGAAACACATTCCATTTCATCAATAACTGAGAATGATATTCATCCAAAGATAATATAACTGTTAAAATCATTAAACGTCAAGATCTCAAGCATCATGGTACCACTATTATGCAGACCTTTCACAAGACTCTTTTAATAGATGAGTAAAACCTCATTTAGTTCCACCTTATCGATTTTACTCGTATGAGTATTAATGCATGAAGGGGATATCTAATTCTTGGACCCATTAATCAATGCATGTCCAATGAATCGATAATATATTTAATAATGGATTTAATGAATAAACAATGTGACCTATTATCAAATATCTATATTGATTAATGAATACATATTTTTCAATATTTATATATATAAGAAAATAAATTTCATTGGATAATTCCATATATAGAAATGTAATTTCATTTTATAAGTATTCATATTGATGATAAATAATATGGAAATTTAATTAATATTAATGTCCTAATTATTATAGGATTGTTAATATGTCAATGTAAACTTAATGAATAAAAAATGAATCAAGAAAGTGTGTGTAAATATATTCCATAATCAAAATGATTATAATTCATACATAGAAAGAATGAATTTGGTATTAATACAACATATCCCTGGGGAGTCAAGTAAAATAAGGGGTTGTTTATGTTGATTAAGATAAATATCATAAAAATATAACTACAATAATTCCTGAGGAAAATAAATTTATTATTTTAAATTTTAAATTCAATATTCAAAAAAGATTTTGAGAAATATTTTAATTTAAAATATTCTTTGGAAAATATAATAGAAATAATTAAATAATTTAGTTTTCATGATGATAGTAAATTCAGTATATGTCGCACTTCATAAAACAAAGATTCATTTTTCAATTTCATAAAAAGATAAATCGGCCTTTTTTGATAAATGAAAAAAAGATTAATTCAAAAGAAAATGAAATTTTTTTTATAAATTTAATTAATAATTTTTTTAATAAATAAATATTATATTTGAAAAAAATTGTGGAATAAATTATTTTTGGAATAAAAAGGATTTTAAAATGAAGAGGGAAATGAAGGACAATTTTCTAAAACATGTTTCTCAAATAAATAAAGTAAAAAAGGATGAAAATTGGAATATTTGTCAAAAAATAATGGAATTAGAAAGGGGAAGAAAATTAACATCTTTTATTAAAAAATTATCAAATAATTTCATTCAATTAAAATTCAAGAAAAAACAACATGACTAAAATGATATTGTAAAAAAATTACTTAAAATGATTATAACAATGAGTTGGGAGTTGACTAATGAATTTATAATGAAAATACAAATTATATCCACATAAAACAAGAATATATACAATATAATATAAAAACATTAAATACACATATAATTATAGAAATTAGAAGATGGTGAAGAAGTCGAACAACCCAATGAAAAGAAATTGAGTTATGAAATTCTTTACTTATGGTTAATTTTTGAATTGGAATGAATTTGGACGAACTAATTAAAATTGAAAATAAAAATTAAAATAATTATAAATGAATAATTATATTACATGTCAAATTGGATGTATATAAATCATATATATTAAATTCGGTGCATAATACTACAAAATGCCTATGTGAATAGATATTTAGGTGAAGTCATTTAAAATGATCAAAACATGGATGTGAGAATCAAAGGAGTTGATTTAGTGTATGAAATTTAAATTAAAATAAAAAAGTGTAAACACAATGAAATATACTCAAAAATCATTACAAAGAAAATATTTTCACTTTAAATACAATAAAGATATAATATAATACAATGAAATGAAATTTAGTTGTCGAATTATTTAGGTCATGTTAATTTTTCACATAAATCCACCTCGATGAAATAATTCCAATTAAGTAATTAAATATCTTGATGTATTAATAATTCAGGATATTAAATGTATAACGATATTTATGTACATAATATAAAAGAAACTAGGTTCACAACAATAGAATACACCACAATAATGGGGAATTGAGGTAAATCCACATACATCACACTTTTCGTTTAGTGTGAACTATCCTTAATTATAATAGTTTTATTCATGTTATTAATTTATAAATGAACCATATCCATATTTACAATATAATATATGATCCTCTTATAACATCTCATCACCTATTTCTTAATAATCATTCATTATTTCCATTATTTTGTGTCTTAATAGCATTTTTTCTTATGTGTGTTTTAATTAATTTTATAGTTCTTTTAAATATGAAATTTATCAATGATCTAAAGAAATATTTTAATGTTATAAATAATATTTTTTAATGTATACATCATTATTATCGTTATCAAAATTTGATCATATAGAATTGTGACATCGCTTCATGGAGATGGTAGGATATACAAACGCTTTAACAATGTTATAATACCATTAACAGGTGAAACTATATCAAATATATTCATTTCATTCATCCTTATTACAATCTATGTAAATATTAAGGGTAATATAATCCTATCTCTTCATGAGGTAGTAGTTCTCTATACACAGGAGATAAATTATCATAATTTAAATAGAATGTAATGTATGCATGTATATGAGATGTTATATTTCTATAATTATAACATTGTCATAAATATAATTAAACTAATTTAAGTATATCATTTAATCCGACCTTGGATGGTAGTTTTATAAAGTAAGTTACATCGGTTCGTGAGGTGGTAGTCTGTTATACACATGACTGACGGTTTTGTTTCCCATTTAATGGATGATGAGATGGATATATTTAATCCTTTAATATAATAGAATTTATGTATTTTTAATATCGGAAAGATATTATATGATCATGTTTCAGAAATATTCTAAGTAGGTGGACGAAAAAAAATATAAAAATGCTAGTTTAAGAATGTCCCCACTTCTTCAGAAAACATCTTTATGTTTTCATAAAAATACATCCTAGATTTAATTTATCATAAAAAATGGATTAATTATGTTTTTATGGTTTTAAGTAAGTGATTTTGTTAGGTATTGGGTGAATAAAATGACTTTTTATGTATGAAATGGGTAGGAGATAAGGTGGCCTTTTATAAGTGTGAGAGTGGATAGACATCAAATTTTGGAAATGAATTAATAACACTATCAATTTTAAAATGGATAATCCTTAAAAATGGGTCATTATCGAACATTACAGGTGATAAGGTGAAAATATTTCCAAAAAATGGTTTTTATTTAACCTGAAATTTTATTGTAAACCATATCATTTTATTCTAACCCATCGGTAAATCAGTTTTTATCTTAATTGTATTAATTTAATATTATAGATTTTACTATTCATAATGATAAAAATTTAATTTCATACTTCTATGTATTATTTATTATTATGATTATATATATAAATTACATTTTTCCAAAATCAATTCAAAAATTTCTGTGAATCCAATTTAAAATTACACCAACATACACAAGGAAATGGAAGGTTTCAAAAAAAATAACATAACTATAAAAGGTTTCAATATCAAAATTAAATATTAAATTTAATTAAATGGCCTAAATTATTTGAATAATAATATAATTTTACTAATGATAATTTTAAAAAATATAAAATACAATTTAACCATATAAATTGTTTAAATAAAAATGAAACATTAAATAAAAATCACTTTTTTCACTATTCAAAGAAAAATTAAACTATTTTAAAAAATAACCCTAATTTGATATTGATGTTACTATCTCAAAAAAAAATATCATAAAATCAAATTTATAGAAGTGGTAATAATTAATTTTAAATTATTTATTCAAAGCATTATAAAACAAATTTTTTAAATAAATATAGTTTTTTAGTAAAAATTTAAATTAATTTAAAAATAAAAATATTTTATTTCTAATAAATAAATAAAAAAATTTCAATTTATTTATTTTTATCCATAAATTACTATTTAATATTAATTTTATTATAATAATCTATATTACTGTTTATTTAGGCTATTAGTTGCGCATTCCATAAGCTGTCAGTGGGATTAAATTTAAATAAATATATTTCATGGGTTATTTAATATCAGTGTTCCATCTTGCATACTCTATCAAATAAAATGAAATTTTAAAATATTAGTGTTTTATAAGAAGCTTATAGGATGTGAGATAAAATTTATCTTTCCTAACATTGAAAATAAGTGAAGTCCATTGTAAAAGACATTATTTAATAAAAATTCAAAGAGAATTATTGAATAAATAAATGAAAAAATATTAAGGTAATAAATACATAGGGAAAATGTTCTAATATAAAATACTTATAATTTAATTTATTTTTACTATAACTTTATAATTTTAATGAACCTACTTTAGCTCACTCCGTGACAAACATAGGAATTGTAAACACCTATTTTGGAACCGCTTTTTTAATTGAAAACATAAATAAATTCCTATTATATTTTATTATATATATTTATTTTTCATAGATTATTATAATCCATATATGTTAGCAGTTTCAATTGTTTTTTACTAGTTTTTGTATTAAATGCCAAATAATCATTATTTTTATAAGTCCATAAACTCTAGAATTTTCCTCATACAATAATTATAATTAACCAATGTTTCTTAAACCCCCCCTGAAAAATTCGTATATGGTATAAGTATGGTTTTCTAGAATAATATTCATAACATGTTCATTTAGGATAACTATACCAATTAAATTGATGTATTTTGTATTAATCTTTACTTTTTGTATCACAATTTAAAAATATAAAAATATAATAATGTTCACAATAATATCATATGTTTCTATTTTAGATAATTTAACAATCATCCACGATGAAATTTATGATGTTAGTATAGCATTGGTAATCTAGGTTGCTAAACTTATAAAAAAGAACATGCTATAATGAATGAATGAATAAGGATATGTGTTATAGGATTTTGATATATTTTTAACAGAATAATAATTATGGTTAAAAAGTTATTATAGTGTTGAATAAGAATTAATAAGAGTAAATATGATAAGATAAATAAATATATAACTAAAAACTCAATACATATTTTGAGGAAAATCATTTCTTATATTAATGGATTCAATTGTAATGATTTATATAGGCCTTATTATTATGATCATATGCTCCCATATATTAGAGAACCCTTGAAATAATGAAATTACTGTAGATATTGAAGGAGATAATACGGAATATATGTGGTGGAATTGGTTATGGATGGGTCCTTTTTTAGATATCATTAAGTCGAATATTATAAATATCTATTACTTAATGCTTATGTATGGTCATTAGGGGTATTAATATAGAACATATTTGACTAAATAACGAATTTCATAGATTCACTTGATTTTTAATATTAATTTTTAACTTTAATATGTATATAAATAATTATTATATGTTAGTTTGACATTATTATTTATTAAAAATAAAATAAATTTATTAAATGAATAGAAAATTCCAAATATAAGATTTGTACGGGTGTCTGAAATAGTTGGAAAAAGGGAATATCCACATACATTGACCCTATAGACAAAATGGAGAGAGCTAATTGTATCTATATGGTGAAATAATTCACTATTAATCCTGGTAAAAAAAATTTAAAAAAATTAAATTGATCAATATAATTAATTGGGATATCCTAATAAAAAATATAAAATTCGTTTAATCAAACTAATTTTTAAAATATAAGAAACTTTACCTTCATATAAAAATAAAAAATACGTTATCAAAAATATTTCTAATATAAAAAAATATATTAGGTAAGAATGATTATATTTTATATATTATCATTCCTTATTTATATAATAATAAATTATATATTTATGATACATGAATAATATAATATTTCAAAAACATTATACAACTTTAAAATTGATAATATTCCCCTTATAACAATTTCATCATATCCATTGGATATATATATTTTTTACCAGCAAAATATATTCAAAATGAATATATATTAATTATTTTACCCATTTTTGTTACAATATATACGCTTATATTCTTCCCTAAAAACCATTTATCTTATTCCTTAATTGTCTCTCATAATTAATTCAATTATTCTAGTGTTTTGGATTCATTTTATAGATATACATAATGGTGTTATTTTCATGGGAGATATAAAAAATTATTATTTCTTGTTTGTTTTATTTTTTATGCTTATGGTTTTATTTAAGTTTAAATTTTAAAAATTATACAAAATTTAGAACACTTATAATATTTATTTTTATTTCATGTCATTTTGTAATAGAATTCCCTAATGAAATTAATCGTTGTTCATTATATTTCAACGTCTCATGTGGAACTTATTATTCAACAAAATCATTGAAAATTAATTCTCTAATATTGGTTATTTTAGGATTCATTATAAATTAAGAAATATTTTATATGTGTTTCTTAATCTAATTAGGAAAACCACACCTTTCGTATTTTTTGATCAGTATCTGTTATGGTAATGCACTAGTTATATATATATAACATAACCCAAAAATTATCATTCACCATGTTTATTTGGTTGATGTACTTTTATTCTCGTGATAATTTATTTCATACAAATTGAATTTACTAAAGATTTCTAATTACTCATATATATTATTCATGATAAATATGTAATCATAGATACTAATTAAAATTCAAAAAGTTGTGATGTAATCTAAGAAATGCAACGTTTTATATTTATTAGACTATATATATATAATATAAAAATGTTAATTTTTTCCCATTTGGTATAATATGATATTTGTAAAATTTTCTATATAAAAAAATATTGTACAGGTCAAAAAATTCGTAATAAAATATTTGAAGTTTAAAACATGAAAAATTGATGATATACAAGTATTATTTCTATTTTTAAATTGATAGCTCTATTTTATGATATATTTGAATAATTTATTTGTTTTTTGGATTATTTATGTTGTAGAGTAAGCTTTAAAAACACAAAAAATATAAGATAAGGTCCTAGAGTTTACATTGAAAAAGAAAACCATTTATATAACTGAAATAAAAAATTTATTTATCACCATCATGAATATCATCTTCACAAAACATTAATTAAAATGTTTATTTCTATAAATAGTAGGTACATAAATGAAGTTCCCAAAATCAAATACAAATCTAAATAACCCAGATATATTGTATGTCCTCTTTAATAATAGGGATTCGTTTCACAATTTCTCAAGGTGAAGATCCACCGATCCCTATCCAAAATCACATATGCATTTGATATGTTTCAAAATATAAAAAACTGATGTGTATAAATTTTATCAAATACCTATAATGTATAATATTGGAACATAACTTTTATAATATAAATATCAGAAGTATAATCCTCACATATACATTCATAATCTCCTTGTAACTTCTTTGGGTAATTCTTATTTTAATGATAACCATATTATAATTGAAACATCATTAATATCAATCCATATTTGATTTAGCTTATAGTATAGAATACTAATGTTTATATTTTTTAGTATTCGTCTTTTGTTTTTTATATATTATATTTTTCAGCATCATAATGTATTGAAGGATATAACTTATTACATTTTTCAAATAATTCCTCGTTACATTTAGTTTGTCAATAAATTTTATTTCGTTGTATTAAATATTATAATTAATGATGAATTGATTGTATGATCCTATCATTAATTATTTGGATAATAATATGATCCAATAAAGTCTCTATAGATTGGTTATGATATAAATAATTTTAAACATATTAGTGGAGATGTATTTTTATTTAGCCAACTAGAAATATAATAGTTAAGTGGATATATTATACTCTTTAAATCTAGTTAGTTGTTGATAAGTATTTTTCATTTTTTTGATAAATAAAATATATTATTAACGTTTTGATTCTATTCAAGATATGAATTTTATATTTGTATAATTATGAATAAAAATGACACAATACCTTTTTAATTAATATTTTAATCCATTTCAATTCCATGGATGGAGTTGGAGACATGAAATTTTGTGATTATTTTTTATTTAACAAATAATTTTTTCATGTTCAATTACTACTAACAATCATGATAAAAATTCTATGAAATTTTATCATATAGTTTCTCTATATAAAAGATATGTTTTAATGATAAGTTCAATTATACATCACATTTAATAAATTTTGTTAAAAAATTATATAAAAAATGAGTACAGTTTTTTTAAACATTTAATAAGGAATTTCATTTAATATAATCTTCGTAAGAACCCTCATATTAGTGAGACCTCATAAATATTTAACTATCTCTAAATAAAATTTTATTTTTAACATATAATCATCAAATATATGGATAATTTTTATAATTTTATAAAATGAGTAGATAGTTGGGTATTGATTTTTTTTTCTTTTCTAGGTTATAAATGACATATATATTATACTATAAGAAACATAGTCTAATTAATGTTTCCCAGTCATAAACAACCTTATTCTTATATATGAATTTTTTTATCATATACCCTTTCATAATAAATAATATTATCATTTAGAAATATTATAAATCCCGGATTTTGATATATCAATATTTTTATTATTAAAAAAATGGTATGTAATAAATTAATTTATAATGTTTAGATATTTTTTTATGTCAACATTATTTTTATATGTTCCACATGAATTGGAAGAATATAATTTAGTGGTATATAAATTAACCCTCAATACCTCGGTATAATTATCATATATCATATATAGCACAATACATTTGAGGAATTATCATCCATAATTAATATTTAGTAGTTAATATATATCTGATGTGATATATACTCATAGGTATAAATGGTAATGTATGTATAAGACATTTACGTCAATATTGTAAGAAATGTTCATTCAATTTATGATTACTGGTTTGAAAAAAGCACTATTTATTAAATCTCCACCTTGAAATATTTTTCAACATGAATTAAAACATAATAAATGATTTATTATATTTAAACAATATATGTTTTATTTATATTTATATTTAATTATATTTAACATTATATCAAATTTAATGGTAGTTAAGGAGATTTTATAAAACATTGGATAGGGTTTTAATATTAATAAACACCATATAAAAAATATATATAAGTTACCATATATAATAATATATATATATATTATCATTAATTAAAATATTATGTATCATTTTGAAAATATTCCAAGTGGGTGTAATTTATTTTGTGGTGTATCTAGGTGAAATGGTTCGGTGTCCTCTAAATTATAGGGGTAAAAATTATCATAAAAAAATATTCCCACATTTTCTGTCGGTAATATAAAAAATGAATAATTTTAGTATATCATTCATACAAAATAAATATATTTGTATAGGTCACATCAATTTAGATTGTTAAACCATGTGATATTACTTTATTCCTGTGATAGAATAGAAAATAACTAAGTAGTTGATAGATCTAAATTCATTATAGCAATTATAAAAGTATGATGTATTACCAATATTGTTTAATATTCTATTACACCAGTGAAAACTTTGTATCCATACTAGTGACAAATGAGTATGAACAACAAAATTCTACCATTTTGAAGATAAAAGTGTATTTGATTCGTTAAAAGAAATTGTATCATAAGAAATATACCATAAAATAATATTTATGATTATATAATGGATAAATATATATAATTTCATAGGTAAACATATGTGGAGGTAACAAAGTATTATATTTTCCCACTACCAGTGATGATTCCTTATCATCTATATGAGACATCATTTTTTTATTCTAAAATCCAAAATTATTTTTAAATTCCTGATTTATCATTGATAATAACATTGATAATATTTATGAATTTAATTAGTCTTTCATTAGATTATATTTTCTATAAAAAAATTAAAAAATAATAAGATATTCCATTGAGATTGAAACATAGATGTTATTTATAGGAAACAATATTATAAGAAATATAAGAATATTTTTTATGATGATATCATGGTATTTTGGTAATTATTTGTAACACCCTTTGATTTTAAATGAAAATTATGTTTGATAGCAAAAACAATATAATACAATGAGTCTAAATAATGAAAACAATGTTATTATATAATAAAGCCCATTATAAACTAGCCATGTAATTTTTGGGTATGATTTGGAACCCCATTATTATATATACATAATGGTAATTATGAATAAATATTTAAGAATTATATTTTAGTAATTAGAGACTCTACTTTTTAGTGAAGTCATTTTATGACTCCAAAATTTTTTTTCCAGAGAAATGATTTTATTTTCTTGTCTGAAAATAATATAATTAAAATTTTACAATTTTATAATATTTTTTTAAAAAAAAGGAAATTCATTTTATAATTCAAAATTTCAGAATTATCTTAGGGTGATTTTTTTGGTGTTTTTTAAGATTTATTTTCTAGTGAAGAGAGAAAAATAATGCTTTTCCGGGGAAATTAGTTCCTTTTATTTATCACTATTATGAATATTAACCATGGTACAAAATTTCACCATATTAATGTTAAATTGGGTTATTAAGGTTAAATATAATTTGATATCATAATAAAAGTAACACAAAAATATTATTTCATTATATGAAATTTTTATATATCATAGAAAACCTTCCAAAATTTAAAAACAAAACATTTTCTCCATTTATCTATGATTTTGACCTTTATAATATTTAATTCAGAAACAAAGACCAAAATGCCACTTTTCTTTTTTGAATTTATATAACATTTTATTAATTGAATACATAAAAATTATGACTCATTATAAATATTAATTTTGATTATAAGTAATTTTCTATTACTGTAATATATTTTTAATTTTTAGTGACAAAATAATTGCCTTAAATTATTACACAACATTTACACAACGTTTATTTTATTAACAGAAAAACAAAATAAATGATTTTAAATAGTAGAAAAAGAAATATAATTGTAATGTGTTATTAGTTTAAATGAATTTATTAGATAAATATAATAATCTAGTTATGTTTTAAAGTATTATATTACAATTCCATCATTTTATTGATGTATTTCAATTTAAATTTTAATTAATAGTGTAAAAATGAAATTATTTACATTTTATGATAAATAATATTTGTTAAAAGATTTAAAATTCATAAAAATATTATATTCATCCAAATGAATGGAATAAGGATTGAATAATCTGCCATGATCCATTTATATGTAATGTTTAATTTTATATTAACATTATTTACCCTAAAATTGTAGAAAACATTAAAACTCTAGTAATTGTAAAAAGGGTTAACTAAGGGTTAAAACAATATGATTGGGGTAAAAAGATTTCAGAAACTTGTATAAAATTTATTTTAATATAGTATTGTAATCCATAAAAATTATATATTCTATTTAATGAAGTTTTGATCTATTTGTTTATGAATATTATTTTATATTAATTCCAAAAGTTCCTTCCCCCTTATTTATAAAGGTAAACCTATTTATCTCTTTTATTCACACATTAAAAAATAATAGGATTTCAAAATCCTTGAAAAAATTAATATATTATATATCTGAATAGATCCTAGAGGCGTCTTATTATTTTAAATAAAATCATGGATCTATTTATGTATAATCATAAACAGGTTCTCTGAATAAGTGGTATCAATCTAAAATGATCATTTTTACTTCATTCTTTTTCAAGTTCCTTAAAATATTATATAAATGTGATGATATAATAAAATAATTGTCTCAAAAATTATTATGTTTTGTTATGTTAAGGTAATAACATATCATTATCTGATCCTCCATTAAAGGGGAATGGAAACATTATTTGTGTTTACAACGGACTACCGCCTCACGATCCGATTTTATTCATTGTCCATCACCACCTCTCACGTCTAGTTATAATGATGGATTTAACATATATATATATATATATGATATTCAGGGAATATTTATCATTAATTAAATGTAATATATATTTTATTTTATTAACTTTTAATTCCATTAAAATTTTTATCATCATTCGTTCATACATATAGACTACCACACCCATGAAGCATTGTGATTCATTATTCACCACCTCATTAAATGAAGGACATATATTAGTTTATTTAAATAAATAATATGGTACATCTGACATAACTATAATTATGTAAATATAAAATAATAATTACCTTCTTTATAACATTAGAATTGAAAAATAAACAACATTACACAAGCGTATGTATGGCCTACCATCTACATGATTGTAAGATAGTTATTTTTTCTTAACCAAGTTTATTGATGGGTTATATAAAATAATTGATGTTTAAAAATTAAAATTATGTCGATATCTTTATTCTAATGATTATTATATAATCGACCCTTCATCTGTAGTCAACAAACTAATTCCATTTTGGACATATGAGAAGAATTTAATCAAATAATTTAATGTGAATTTAATTGTGTAATTAATTGAATATAAAATGGTAATAAATAAAATAATTTTAATAGTAAAATTGAAATAAATAATTATGTGTGTAAATAATTAACATGTGTTTATTATTCTTGAATTCGATAAACATAAATGAAAATTTGGACCAGTTGTAATGGGATCCGTAACTCAATTTCTATTCAATGGGTTATATTACTTCTTAATTGTCTTTAATATGATGAGATTTTGTGTGTAATGACATATTATGATTTTAAGTTTTATTTCAAATTTTTATGGTGATTAAATTATTTTACATGTAATCACTTCATTTATTATTCCTCATATTATTTTTATGATCATTGTAACAGATTAAATATTAATTTCCATTAATTGTTTAATATTTTAATATTATGAAAAAAATTATTTAGAATGGTTTATATAATACCATTTTAAATATAACATCATGAATCCTCATTATTTCACGGTATTTTAATTTAAAATTATAATTATTATATCTAAAGGGAACGAATATAAAAATTGTAAAACTGTTTGGGGTTTCAAAACTAAATTTATTTCATTGGGATATATTATATCTTCATTGTATTTGATATTTTGTGATTTTGTTTGAAATGAAATCTAATTATATTTAAGAAAATTGTATATTTATATTTTTTACATATAATGACCTCATTTTATAAATCTCACTACAATGTTTGGACTATTTTAATGGGTTTATCTCAATTTACACTATATTGAGATGTATTTTTTAATATGTAGATATTTACTTTTATTTGGTTTATATACTCCCCATTTTAGTTATTTAATATTAGTATAAAATTATTCATGATGATTAATTATTTAAATACAGATACTTTTTGAAGAGGAATGTTAAAATGAAAATCCAATCATTTCATTCTTCTTGATTATTATATTTTTCTTTTGTATACATATTTATAAAAAATATTTTATAAAATAGTGTTTTATTTACTCAAATTATATTTTTAGAAAATTCAATGTTATCCTGGACTTTCTTGCATGGTATGGATGGAAGTTTTATAATGTTTTCAAAAAAGGTTTCTTTTTCAACATTCTATACAGAAATGATACAATGAATATTTATTAACATATAAGTTATTAATAGACCTTTCCATCCCCATAACCATTAATAATCATTATCTTATTATATACAATCTAAAAGGATTTCCAATGAAATATCTATTTACATAGTTTTTGTCATATATTTTTTATTCATTAAAGGTCATAATGTTTTTCAAAACTTTTATTTTTTATTATTTAAGGATTATCATTTATCTCTTTCTATTTTTTTGATTAATTAATTTTTTATGAAACATTCATGTTTTTTTAAATTTAGCATTAAATTTCAATTAAATTTCCATTTTATCTATATAATAGAAATTATTAATTCATAATCATTACACAATTTCTATATATTTTGTTTTAATTGGAATATTTTTTATCAACTGGGAAATATTGATATTATGCATTCTTTAATCAATAATAAAATTTTCGATAATGAATATTTTGTTATTAAATAATTAGATATTTTGATATAAGAGGAATAAATTTGATATGAAGTGATATGTGGTCCTAAAATTAAATATCCCCTTAATGTATAGATTGGTCCCATGAGAAAAATTAGAAACCCTGAATGAAATGGGTCTCTTTTGTATACCTACCCATTGATTAAATTTTTATATAAAATGGATTTAATTGTTTATATATCATATTGTCTAAAATAATTGTGTATCATATTAATATTTTACTTCATTGATAATTTAGTAATTCTTATCCATGAGATCAAATTATTGATTTTATTAAATGATTAATTTTTCTCTCTAGTTATTGATTAATTGCACAGATTTTTTCATTATTTATCAATCCATTTATTATTCTTTTTTTAATAAAGATACAATAAATTGTATGTAATCATTATTTATAATTTGATCCCATTATTTACAATAAAAACTTTCCCCTACATTTGAATATGGAATATTTGAATGAGTACAAGGATTCTTAATTTTTAATATTACTATGTTTTTTTAATTCCAATGTAATATGATATTTAAGTACCTCTCTAGTTTAAAAAGGATATTAAATAATTCATTGCATTAGGATATGATCACATATATGTTATGAAAATGTTATGAATTAAACACCAATTTAGGGATACTAATGATGGGGTATTGAAAATTGGTATGAGAGCATGTTTTGTAGAATCATTGGAAACTATATTTCAGAAAATATAGTTTGTAGAAAATAACCCTAAAACTAAATATATATGAGTCTATGAATAAAATAATATAATAATGTTTTGGTAAGGATACATTATGTGACTTTTTTATAAATAAATCTTTGTATGTATAATAAAATTTGACATGGTTTTGGTAATGATACATCTAGGAGTAATAACCCTAAAAAGAGTTGGTCATGTATATCATGTCCATCATTTTGTTACACGGTGAGTGTTTCCTTATTTCATAGGTAATAGGAAACTCCAGAGGTATATTCATTGGTTAATTTAAATTTTATGTAGTAACAATTATTAGGAAATAAAGGAAAAGAACCTGTTAAAACCCTTAATATTATATAGGTATATGGGATAAAACCAAATTTTCTTGGAATGATAAGTATAATGTTTTTAATATGATTAAAAGCATGGATAAAACATTGGAGGATTTATGTAATTGAATTATAAATATATTAATTATATTATGGTATATGTTTTATTTTTTAGTTATATTTTACTCTTATGTTTAACCTAAATTAATTTATCGAAATAAATCTTTTACATTTTGGGATATTTTAGATTAATTTTACCAGATAAGAATTATGGTTAAAACATTATATAATGTTAAATATTGTAATGTTATTTTTTATTAAATTCATCATAAATTATATAAATATTTCATAGGAGTTATATAATTATTGTTTTAGTAAAAGTAAAACACACATTCTATGTGACAAATCGTCTAATACAGCATATTCGCATGGGCTTGATCCGACAACAAAATGAAGAAAAGGGTGAAACACCTACCAATTGCCTATAAAATGTATTGGGTTTTATGAAAATATTTTTTTATTTAATTAGTTGATAGGTAATGATTATTTTTATTTGGAAATATATTTTTTATCTTTTAGGTAACCATGAGATTGAAAATTTATTTTCTGATTAAGTAATTAATGTTATATCAGAAGAGTATCACAAAAATTTTATATCAAATTCTAGGTTATTTTTGTGATTTTACTTAAGGAATCATGGATGGATTCTCATGTGGAAGAAAATATGATTTCGATTTATTATTATTCATTTTATTCATGGAAAATATTAATATATCAAAGAGATTATTTTATTTTGGAATACATATTTGATGGTAAACAAATTTTTGAGTATCTAATGATGAATTTAGAGAGATAGTAAATATATTTTTGATGAAAATGTTATCAAATCATTCTAATAATTTGGAATTAATCATAGATGGAATTATTTAGAATAATTTTAAGAAAATTTATTTATATAACGATTAATTAAAACATTGTGAATTATCATTGAATTTTAAAGAATAATGGATTATTTCTTCATATGATGGGTTATTCATTTTTTAATTATATTACCTTGTTCTATATATTTTTATTTTTTGTTATGTAATTCGACATTAGGAATTCATTTTTATCCTATTGGGTATTATGTGGTATTTTATAAGTTTATTTTAGTTTTTTAGGTATAAATAGACCATCTTTAATACTCATCAATTAAAGTAGAAAATTATATTGTGTTAGAAAAAGATTAATGGATGAAATTAAAATTTTCTATGTAAGTATATATCCCTATTTTATTTCCCAAAATGGTAATGAAATTATTCAAATCAATAAAATGGGTCTTAAAATAGAAAAATGTTATCGTATTGTAACCATTATTAAGGAATGAAGTGTCTATAAACCCCTTAGGGATTTACAGATGTGTGGTAATTATAATTTTAATAAATAGGATATATATGTTTCCATATTTATCCTTGTGTGTATGTTTTGTCTTTAATGTCCATATTTTAAAATAAAACTAATTTTTTCCTATTTAGAGACCATATTTTGGGTTATTGAACACGACCTTCTCATTTCCAGTTAATTCTTCTTTGGAGGATGTTTTAATAACTAATTTTAGGTTGTGGATTTTCCACAATGGAAGATTAAAATGTCAAATGGGGTACTTGTAAAAACTATGATGATACAATTTTTTAATGAAAGGTGGGAATAAATGTAACACCCTGAGACATTGAAAGGGAAATATGTTCGATAGTGTATGCGACTAGAAACTCGGTTATTAAATAAACTATTAAATATTGTTATTTAAATATGAATGTAATAACCCAGCCACAAAATTAGACGATATAAATAGGGAATTTTTTTGAAATATATATATGAGGTTCCTACAAAAAAATAATTAATCAATATCGTATTTTGAAATAAATAATTATATTTTTATTAATGTTATTATATTCATAAAAAAATTCTTCAATAATGATATTTTAGTTCATTTCCATAGAAATAAATATTGTTTATTTCTTATATATTTAGAATGTCTATTTGAGGATCTAAAATTAATTTTTTGAATAAAAAAAAATAGATTTAACTTTTGGTATTTCAATAGAAGGATTGATTTTTTAGTGAATAGTTGAAAATACTATATTTATGTAGAATAATTTTTTGTAATGAAATTTTAATTTCCAATTTTTTTATGTGGATTAAAAAATATTAATCCTTTAATATTGTGACTAATAAAATTACTTTAATTGGAATAAATATTATTATTTAATTTAGTATATAAAAACATTTCTCTACATAGATAAGATTGTTTTACAAAATAAATTCATTATCTTTTTAATTTTAAGCATAAATACATTATTGAAATTAAATCATGTGAAATGGATTACAAATTTTGGAAATAAGATGTCCAGATCTGGTAAATATTTCACTTTAATTTCAATTCATAATGAACACTAATGATGGTAACCATTATTCATTATAATAAGTGTAAATTGGGTAATTAAGGTAAAATTTAATTGCAAGGGTATTTAAAAATATCAGACAATAAATTAATTAAAATTATTTATCCGCACTCAAAAACCAATAATATTTTATATATTAGAGATGAAAAATATTTTTTCCTCCTAGATTTATTTGTTTTGATCAACATGGTTATGGTTTTATTTTTTATTCTACAATAAATTATATTATGAATTTTCTATGGATATTTTCTCACTTCTCTATATTTATAGTTACTATTAATAACATTGATGACCGATACTTCACTTGTGAATTGACCTTTAAAAACATTCTATTATTCTAGACTTTTATTTATGTCAAAAATAAGTATCAAGATAAGATAATCCCTTATAAGAAATTATCCTCCTTAAATAATAAATTTCTTAATCCCTAGATCATTACTAGATATTTTAATTATATCCATGGAGTTAGGGAAAAAATGGGTCCTACATGATCCACTATCTCTATTAGTTAATTGAAATCATGCATTAAATAATATAAGTTAATTTAAATCAAACTAGTTGGACACAAATATACTAGTAGTAAAATGAATTATAACATGGTAATTTATACTAAGATAGACAGATCCCTAACAAATGATCAATCCCTTGATAAATGGGTGTCTTTTTCCGACATTACTCTTCCTGGATTAGACACCAATCATCATCTGATTTTAATCTTCCTCTGTACATAATGTTCCAGGCCTATTATTACTTCAAGAATCTATAATGCCTAGACTTCTGTTTTAGAATTTGGAATCATCATTATTGATAAATTGAACTCTATAAATATACTAAAAGATGATTTAGATTGGATCACAAGATTAATATTCATAAAAAGGCTAATGTCTAGTGAAACGACAAATACAACCAAATTGATAATGAAATTACTTCTTTGGAAGGCATTCACAGTCAAATTCAAGACATGTAATGAAATTATGATTTCATTGCTGACCCTAATATGAAGATTATCTTATTACTAAGCATAACTCATTTCTCATAAAAAAATATATATAAGGCAATACATGTTTATAATAAAATATCTCATGAATGATTAAAGGAACACCAAATTATAAAAAAAAATTCAATGAACTATGAAATCTTGTAGAAAATTTACCTTTATAAAAAAGAATATAATATTTTTAATAATGAGTAATTCCTTTCTAATAATATTTACTCTTACCTAAGAAACAATTTTAATGGTAGTTACCTAACAAAATACATAATTTCAAATATCATTTCCATAATGGTTAAAAATAATGATAAAACCTCCTTGAATATTATCTCTATTAAATATGAGATTAAATATTCCATATTTATCCCAAATCATGGTCCTTTTTTCTATCTATATCGTTATTTTTAATTATTCAAAAATAGTTCAAATTGATAATTGTAATATGACCAAGTCATTTTATTCGGATGACATCGTACCCCATAGAACGAATTCATAGATCCTCACATTAATCCACATGGTCCAAAATTACTATAAAATACTCATCGTCAAAATTCTTCCTCTCATTAATAACCACTACAAAATCATCTCCATAGTCATACAAAAATAGACTTTCATTGAAAACTAATATAACTTTATCTCAGAATCAGTTTGGATTCCATAAGGAAAATCGATCCTTGATTTAATATTCCTTACCATTGAATGAAAAAATATATTTAATAAAACTAATAGGGGTGGAATCATTCCCATTTAACATGATACTAGAAAATATTTTTATACTATGGATTTTGATTCTAACTATATGGTCCTTAATACTTTTGTATTCAATAACATGTTCATGAACATAATAAAAAATCATTTAAGCTATGTCCATACTTATATGATTATTAATGGTTCTTAAAAAGGGTGAATTAATTTGAGATAATGTTTTTATACCGGCAGACCCCCCTATGGAACTATTTTTACTATCATAGAGGACTACATAAGAAAACTCTTCACCCACTTGGTTAGTGAAGTCAAAATTATTCGCATTAGTGCCTACAAAAATATCATTGTTCCTTCACACCAATTTTATGTAGAGGATATAATATTACTTTTATAAAATTAATAAAGAAAAATTAAAATTATCACAATAATCTTATCTTATTATAAAAAAATCTCTAGCTTATCCATAATATTCGATTAATATTTTATATTTATTGGAAAAAGATTTCCAGTTGCTAGAAAAAACTACATCATAAATGGTATGGGCATAAAATAAGGACACATTACATTTACATTTACATTTCATGGGGTTCCTATCTTCTCTATAAATCTAAAGATTATCAATTTTTACCAAACGCTAGAAAAAATAAAAAATAATCTTTCTTTCAGGAATGGAAAATCCAATTCCATGGCTAGATAACATTACTTGTAAAATTCACCATTTTTTCTAAATTGGTCCACTCCCTAATGGTCTATAAAAGGCCCAATGGGCATCTAAAAAGATTAATGGATGTATCAAAAAACATCTGAGTGGAATCACTCTAGTGGGAAATCATGTCATTATCCTATGGATAATGAAAGCCACTTGTTCATGGGGGGCTTTTTATAAAGAATCATATTATTTTCAGTGAGGCCCTTCAAGCGAGGCTTACATGGAACATATTAAATAATGATTCCATATATTTTAATTATATCAGAGGTTTTTTTCTTTAATAAAAATAATAAAGGAATTCTTCATTTTATAAACTCCTCTATTTGGGAATCCATCAAGTACCCTTTCTGTAAAATAACGTATCATGCTTAGTGGATGGTTTATAGAGAATCTTCTTTGAATTTTTTGTTGGATAATTGTTATGGGTCACAACATATCTTGATTATTGACACCATGTAAACAACTGATGAAACACGCATTTCTATAAATAACCTATTCCACTCCCCATATTTGGATCTTCCCACTGATATTTATATTATTATTAACAACTATTTATTAGTTAACTCAGATGATTTTCTAGTTTTGGAACCTACAAAAACGGTATTTTGGACTCCAAATTTTTTTATAATTTTAATTCTATTGATTAAGATAATGATATTTATTGGCTAAAATGATTTTATAAACCTTTGATTAGCACATCGGTATTCACTCTTTTTTGGATAATAGAACCCAACCAAATACCATATAATATTTTCTTAAAGTAGATGGTATTCATTTTTTCTCAAAATGTCATCTCAGTAACAAATATAAATAAGATACAGATCAATTGTTCTTATCTTGTTCTACTTATTCAAAAATAAGTAACTAAATTTATGAAACTATTGATCTTAGATGTCAATATTTGGTCTCCATTCCATCAGAAATATTATGGTGCACTACGGGTGTTTTTTCTAAAATAATTAGTCTCCTTCTAATAGCCCTACTTTATGAGCTACTGTATGTTATTTGGTATTATAGTTATTCAATTATTCATCAAAATAATATCTTTATCTTTAGTGAAACATAAGTGAGAATCCAAAATATAACCAATGATCCTGATTCGACTCATTATAGTACCTTCCATAATTCGATCAAGGAATTTATGGTTCTACATTTTTTAGGAATTATAGGGAGTTAAAACCTTTTGAGGGGCATGTTTGAGGTATTCTGGAATGTTCCCCACCCTATATGGATCAAGATAAACTAGTATGATTCCTCAAAAGGAATCCCAATAACCTTGGGAAGTTGTTCGGTGGACGGAGACCACAATGGAAAAATTTTTGGTTGCTTTTATTCAAATTGTGGTATCACCACCTCATTTCAAACTGAGATTTATAGTGTCATTAATGTAGCTAATACCATCATGAAGAATGGATGGAAAAATATAAGTATTCAAAGTGATTCCACCTCCATTGTCATATATATCTTCAATGACGTGGTTCATCATTCCTAGCCACTAATAGAAAGCTGGACAGACTGTCTACAATTCCATTCTGGGGTCAAATACATATTCACACATGTTTATCGCAAGGAAAACACAATTGAAATGGTCTATCACGAAAAAGGAGTCTACAATGAAATTATGTTGTTTAAGAACCTTCACATAGACTTGATTCCTTTTCATAAAAAACATTGTAATAAAATACCTACTTTTAGACTCATGTAACCTTATTTATGTTTAATTTAATTTTATTCCTTGGTCAATTTGGCCAAGGCATCATCGCTTAAAAAATAGTTAATGGGTGGTTAAAACAAAAATATAAGGGTAAGAACATAACAAAAAAATAAAAAATATTAATTATATGATATAAATATGATCCATCCAAATCATTTATTGAAATTATATAATTTTGGATCTACTTAAATAGGTGGAATAATTTTATTTTAACCCCATAAGTGACCATCCACTCACTTATTAATGGGAACCTCCTCTCTTATTTTTCTTCACACTTCACACATCATAAAGCATTTAGTTTAATCATGCCCAACCCAAATACCATTATTACATAAATTCCCCATATTATAGTTCTTTTTTAATATAAATCCAAATTAATAAGGTTTTACATATTTTCCCAGAGAGGTTCTTCGTAGAAGAGGTATCATTCTTAACTGAGTATTTTTGTTTTATTTATTTTTACACCTCCATAAAATCATATTCAGACATGAAAATATGACAAAATTAGCATGTATCCTTTACTGATATGTTATTATATTAATAGAATAATATTTATCCATACCCACTTCAATCATAAGGGAAATGAAACAATCATTTTTGTGTACGGTAGACTACCCCCTCTTGAACTAATGTAATTTCATTGTTATCACTACCTCACGTGAATAGTTATATTGATAGATTTAATACACACACATATATATAATATATTAGTTACATATTTATAATTCATTAAAATTAATATATCTTATATTTTATTATGATCCTATTCATTGAAAAATTATAATTTCATTTATATGTACATGTGGGATTCCACCTTCATGAGGTGATGTGATTCATTATTCACCACCACATCATATGAATAGTATATATACGTTTGTTTAAAAATAATAAAATAGTATTTATTATATAATTATCATTATGGGAAGAGAAAATAATAATAATTTTTTATTAATCATGATCACTAAAAAATATAAAATGTTACTCAAGAATAAGTATGTCCTATCATCTGTATGATTATATCATAGTCCCTTTTCCTCATATATATTTATTGATTGGTTTTAGAAGTATATTTGATGAATTATATGATTATTAATTCATTATTATTATTCTATATATGATGAAATAACGACCAATTTGACTATATTTAACATACCAATGTCTTTTTAGACATATGAGTTGAATATCGTCAAAATGATTGTTGTGAACTTAATTGATTATATTACTGAATATGTGACTAAATAAAAAATGATAACAAATAAATAATAAAAATAATAAAAATATTCGTTTAATGATAGTTAATGATTAACATATGTTTATTATTCTCAAATATGAAGAACGTACTTCACTTGTAATATATGAGGTAGCCAGTTTTTTTACTCAATTTTCATTCACTTGGTTATATTAATTCTTTCATTAAATTTGATATGAAAAGATTATGTGTGTAATGACCTATGGTTTTTTTATTTTGTATTTCCACATTAATAATTTTTTTTACACTTAATTAATTCATTTATTAATCCTGACACCAACGTTATGTTAATTTTAAGGGATTTGGTCCAATTTTCCTTCTAGTTAGGATTATTTTAATACTATATAAATTTTTTAATGATATATATATCTTATTTTTCATATTTTATCATGAATTATTCATTTTATTGGTACATTTAATTTTAAGTCAGATTATTTTTCCAAATGGGATGTGACGCAAAAGTTACAATGTAGACAGTGGTTTCATAGCTAAATTTATTTTAATATAGTAATAGTACTTCTTCATTGTATTAGATATGATATAAATATATGCGAAATTTCCTATGATTTTATTTATACTTAATCTTTTATTTATATTTTTACACAGATTCACTTCATTTATTAATTCTCAATACAATATTAAGGTCATTGTATTGGATTTCATATTTGTTTCCACTCTATTGGGACTAATTGTTCAATAAGAACCTATTTACTTTTATGTGTTGTATATAATGAAAATTTTATTTAAATAACATTAATATCTATTTATTTGTGATGATTAACTATTCAAATTTATATTACTCATTCATTATAAATTTTTTAAATAAAATCCAGTCTTATTTTCCTTCATGATCAGGTGTAGTTTTTCGTCTATATCCATAAGTTTTTTAATTGGTTTACAAAAGTCTATTTTCTTTATTCAAATGATTTTAATGATTTTTTATGTTATCCTTGAAATTATAAATGGTATTAATAGATTATTTGTAATTTATTTTCCTGATATTTTCTATATTCATCTTTCTTTATAAAATATTGAAAATTAATGTTTTTAACATGCAAAGAAATAATAGACCCATCTGCACCCATAAACATTTTTCAATCATTATATTTTTGTTCAATATTTAATAAATATTAAAAATACAGATATTTTGATAATTTTTTAATCATCAATATTGATTCATTCTCTAAATTTTATAAATTTAATTCAAAACCTATATGCATAATTAATTTAGGGTTATAGTTTATCTCTTATTAATTTTTTAATTATTAAATTTCTATTTCAACATTCTCCCTCTTATGAACATTTATCATTAAATTTACCATAAATAATAATACTATTTTTACTATGGATATAATTATTTACAAATCATTTATAATTTCAATTTATAGTTTATTACATTGAATGCTATTTGATCAACTATGGAGATATTTTCATTCTATAATCTCAACTAAATAATGATATTGATTGATAGGGCATATTGTTCTTGAATTGAATCAATCGTTCGATATATGTATAATTCATTGGATATATAGGAAAAAATGCATATACCCCAGTGTTAAAGGATCTTTCTTGACATCCAAGTTAATCTAGATTGTATCCAGTATTCCCCTTTTGGGGATCTATGATGTTGTTGTGAAACAGGTTTGACATAGGATGTTTGTGATGCAGACACGTTGCAGGAAGGGGTGTAGTCTCTAGACATGATAAGGTAGTAGGGCCATTAAACCATCTATTTTCAAAGTCAATATACCCTTTGGATATTAATTAGAAAACACACCGTGGTAGTAGGAAACAGATGAGGAATCAAAATAGAGTATCATCCAAAAATAGAACTAATCATATTTGAATAGTTAGAGGGTATTCCAATATCAATTAGTACCAGACACCCTATATCTCTTCATACAGAAATGCTAGAAAAATATATATGAGATGGAGGGTGATGGTTTCCATTAATAAAGAAGAAACTATGTAGGGAAAATTCAATTATAGTCCGATATTTTGGGCCTTTGTGTCATTTATAGGGCCATGTGCCTCTAGGACTATGGTTCATGTTAGGGTTCCCTCTAAACCAATTTGAAAATGGGGATTAACCCAAAAAATATAAGGTCTTAGGGACAATAGAGAATTATACATATAGTGATGGTTGGTTCCTTGAATTATATAGCCACTTATGCATCGATATGTTTCATGAGGAATGTTAGTATGCTAGCATTAAATGGGTTTCTCGTGTATACCAACCCATCAATTAAACAAGCATGGAACAAGGATTTTATTGTATAGATATCATGTTGAATGACATTGTAAGATAAAATATTAAGCATTTCCTTCACTTAGATTTCAGGTATTATTATCCAGGATATTATTACATTGATATTTTCAATGTATACATTTTTTTAATGTTTTTGATAAAATGGTACCTATATTTTCTTATATATCATTCCATACTGATTATATATTATGTACAGAAGTTTTCTTCCACTATACATAACCCTCAATAAGAATCTAATATAACCCTTTATCAATATATCATTCCTCTCGATAAGAAGAATGAATAATTTAGTGAGTTCAAAGTTATGTTTTTCTAATATAACTATATTTCTATATCATAATTCAAATTTAATGTGAGATGTGAGTATATATCTAGTCTTCCCTTATTATGAAACTATTTGGTCCTTCAATATGTGATATATTATATCATATTCCAATGTAATAATGTAACTAATGAATGGGGGATTATGGGATTTGGGTCTTTACATAATGACGCGTAAAAAAACAACAAGAGTTCACTTTTAATATAAAGAATATAAAAATCTAGGACCATTTTAACTATAAATGGTTTTATCCTCTATGGGCGACCACTAATCTTGGGAATTTCGAAATAAAAATCAAACCACATTGTTCTTTCAAATCAATAGATAAAGTAGATGATTTTTTTGATTGTTTCACTAATTAAGGAGCACACAATGTATAATTACCCTCGCTTTAAAAAACAAAAACATTTCATAAAATTTCCAGAACACATAAATATTATACAAATAGAATCCCAAATACTATAGTTGGTATAATGCCTTTGGAAACATTGAAACATAAACACATGTACATAAGTGAGCTACATTTTCATTGACTATGATCTTTGAGACTAGAATCCATCATAAACACAAAAAACATAATACATATCTTTAAAGCATGGGGATGGAAACATTAAAATAAGTGAGAACAAATTCTCAGTAATTGTAAATGTGGGATACGTGTATGAATAAACATGACCATAAGGTTTTTATAACATGATCATTAAAATAGAATATCATACCTTATATTTCTATGATCTTGTAAATGAATTATGGAATTAATATTAGAAGTTCATAAGAACAAAATCGAAAGGAATTAAAGGACATATGACATTAAAGCATAAAAAAAGATAAAAACATTGATTTTTTACACACATAATCATATACCGATTTCCATATTATCGAAGGCATCACTTACAAGACCATATTAATGGAAAAAATTCCTTCACTAAACTTGGTAACCTATGTTCTAGCACTACATTACTGAACCACACGACCCTCATTCTGGCCTTGTATTACTAAACAATTTAACCATCATTCTGACCCTGTATTAATTAACCATGTAACCCTCATTCACTCCCTATTAAATCTCATGATATTTAAATATATAACAAATTCATTAGAGGGGGATATATTTCCCACCCATCACATAATTAAATCAAACATTCAAATTCCGAACATTCATAAATAAATAGATCATAACCCATGAAATGTAATTTTTATCATAAGAACGTAAACATATTATATCATATGGAAGGAGACATGTTTCAAAGTCATTTCATCAAAAACATTATCCATGAAAAGTAGTGGGATTCAAAATCATATAACCCGTGAAAGAGTAATGGGATTCATAAACATCGTACCATAAAAATATAATCCATTTAGATAAAGAATTTGAATGGAATCATTGAATAATTTCCCTATTAAGGAATTATGAACACCTATTCATGTCATATTAGAGGGTAAATTATTTTTAATGATCATTTAAAAACTCTTATTGAAGAAAATATCATCACTTCTTTGAAATATGATTTTTATAACATAAATCCTTTCCAAATATATTCTAATTTAAAATAGCTTTGTAAACATATAAAAGAATCTATGAAAGTAGTAATACATTTTTAAAATCCTTTTACCTTGAAAATGATCTTCATGTAACTTTTGAAAACATTTTTTAAAACATTGTTTTTGAATACTGTGGTTTTCCGACCGAAGAGAGAGAGACAGTGTGATTTTTTTAAAAGAATTATCTTATGTTACAAAGAGTAGAATGCATGGTACTAAGAAAATGAGGATATCTTGAATAAATAATGTGATGGTAACTCTAGAATATTCTTTAATTATGGAATATAATATTTCATCAATTGAAGCGTAAACAGAAAAAAAAATTAAAAAATGAGTAGACTGTCTCAATAAACTATAATAACATTATTACATTATATCATACGCTCTATGTATGAAATTAATATTAAATTAAGCTTAATATATAATGAAAATTAAATTATTCATGATATAACCTGTAAAAGTTAGGAAAATAAACCTAAAAAATAGTTTTTGTGCATGAAAAAACATGAGACTCAAAGAAGGAAAACTCCGGAGCAACTTCTGTACCGATTTGGTATCTTTTGAAAGTTAAAACCCATGAAAGATGGATAAGAAAATGGGAATGTTAATACCCATTAATTTATGTATCATATACATAAAATACATTCATGTTATTTATATACTCCACAGAAATGGAAATAGTGGAAAATATAACATGTATCTTACAGAAATTAAAAGTGAAATGAAAACCCCCTTATCTTGTGTCTTGGCTCTTTTCGTAGTCTTATAAGATTCATGTATGATAAATAAATTTTTTTTATAAAAAAGTTATATTATAATATTTTTATATATATTACAATATTTAATTTTATTATGACCTTATATTACTCACTTATTGACATTCATATATTAAAGTTTCACTTCGGGTAATATTCTCATTGTTCTTCACATGTTTCTTATTTTGATATATCGTTGATTACAATACATAAATAATGATAACAGAATATATAAAATTATATAGATATCATGAATATCCAGTATAATTATATTATAATAATCTATATTATAATGAATTATGTAATGGAATACACCTTTCATGGAGAAGGTAAGTCGTACGTACGCATGAACACCGTTTTCTATTTTTTTTATTGAATGTATGTAAATTCCGTATGTATATATATGTATGCATATATATATACATATATTAAATTGTTTAATTATAATAACTATATAATATATATAATATTATTTTAGTAAACACATAGTTATTACATTCTATGTGGTGTGTGAATGAATCACATCATTTTGAGGGGGTGGTAGTCCACACTTCCACAAACGAAATTATCGTATTAACACCAAATGAAAGGTTAATATTTATGTGTTGTAAAAGTAATAAAGAATCTAAAAGACATAAAAAATATGACATATTACATATCTAAATATATTTTAAATCATAATATTCACTATTATTGGTGGTAAGGGGGAAACGAATTATCTTCACTTCGTGAAGAAATAATCCATCGTACACAAAAACAGAATGTTCAACATCCACTAGATGTAAGTGTGTGTATGTTTAGGATAGATAACATCAATAAAAAAAATAATATTATATTTGATATAATATTTTTTCACTGAATAGTATAATAATGAGAGTGGAGGGGTTGGATACAGAAAATAAAGGAAAGGAGCTAGAAAGAGGTTGTTACCTCAAATTTGGGTAACTCATTTTGGTTGGTACCTTTACGTTTTCCTTGACAGGGTTTATTCCCAATGGTAGGATTTATAGTAAAAGGAATGTATTTTGGGAATCAACTTTACTAAATCTTGGATGGAAATCAAATTTTTGAGAGAGGAATGGGTAGAGTTGTTGGCCTTTTATAGGGATGAAAAATGACTCGCATGGAATTTTTTTAAGCAAATTATGTGTGAGCATGTTATTATAGTAATAAAGTATTACCAAACCAACAATAAACATGAATATAAGGTCTATATAAAAAATATGTACGTCCAATGAGGTTTGGACATGTTTCTAGGTCAGTTGGACACTTATTTTTAAGGTTTAGTTTTTAATTAAACTTAATTTGGCCTTAATTATTGTGTATAATTTTAATCACTTTCACTAATTATTTTCATCAAAAAATAACATGGCCATATTTTAAAAAAAATATTATACAGAATAAAATGTATTATGTCATTTGTTTTAAAATACAAATATAGAAGAGGCAAAATTAAGATTAATGCTAATCCCACGGACATGATGAAATAATTGGGTTTTAAAGTAGGAAAGACATCAAATGTTTATTAACATTTTACATTCAATTTCAATGTTAAATTATTTATAATGAATGAAATTTTAATAATATGCTTTTTATTTATTTAATTTTCCCTTTAAATTAATTTATAATATCATTTATCATAAATAAATAATTAGATAAAAATGTAGTTCTTAACTAAAAAATAGTATTTTTCACTCTTCCTAAAAAAATGATGTTTCTCAAAAAAAATCCCACAAATACATCCTATGTTAATTTTTAAATTAGATCTTAAAAATTAATCATATTTTATCAAATTATATTTCTATACATGAAAAATATTAAATCCACTATTTGAACATGTTCATTGGAGAAAATTATTTTTTAAAATAGAAAAAGGACATTACCAAAAATCATATCTTTTATTACCAACATGTTTTATTCATATAATAAAATTATAAAAATATTTCAAAACAAGTTTTTACCATTAATAATACTATAATTATCCAATAGGTTATAATTATGTTATTTTAAAAAATTAAAATAATAAAAAAGAGATATTTTGTAGAGACTCAATGTTGTGTGTATTTTACACCAATGCAGTGTTGTGTGCAATATATACTAAGTCGGTGTTTCATGGAATGTACTCCACGTTGGTGTTGTGTGGAATGTACACCATGTCTATGTTACATGTAATGTATGTCAAGTCATATATGTGTGAAGGGAGTCTTTGACATAGTTCATTGAATGATATAAATAAAAAATTAAATTTATTCAGAAAAAAGGTCCATAAAAACATGCTATGTTACATTATACCCCCCTTAAAATTAAATTTCCCCTAAAAAATTATCCCTTAGATAAAAAAAAGTATGGACACTTCTGCATTATCATATCCTCAATTTCCCGTGTAGCTTCTTCAAACTAATTATTTATCCACAACACTTCAAGCTGGTGAGTGGAATTGTTTCATATAAATTTATCTATTCAGGCCACAATTTCAATAAGTATCTCCTTATAATAAATATATTGTTTTAGCGGTATGACTCTGAGTTCAGTATATGTGAAGGGTCAGGTATGTACATCCTTAGGAGCGATAAGTGGAACACAACATGGACTTGAGAATGATTTGGCGGAAGTTCCAAGGGATATGTTACTATCGCAATACAATAAAGAATTTAAAAGTGACTGATATACATAGGGTATAGTTTACCCTTATTCCGAAATATCATAACATTATTATATAGTGAGATTCGAAAAATTACATTTTCACCAACATCAAATTCAGGATCATGCTGACTGTTATGAGAATATCATTTATGTGGGCTTTGATATGCCTTCATTTGTTGTTGAAAGGTTCTATCCTTCTCGGCCATTTCTTCAATGATCTTAGGAAAAAATATATTTCTTTCTCCATCCTCATCCCCGCAAAATGGAGATGTATATTTCTTCCTATATAAAGCTTCATAAGGTGCCATCTGAATGCTAGATTAAAAGCTAGTTTTTTTAAGAAAACTCAAGAAGTCAAAAATATTGATCCCACCCACCTATAATATCTATAGAACACATTCTCAACATATCCTATTGGTTTTGAATTGTTCATTCAAAATGACCATCTTTTTGAGGATGATCACAGTTATAAAACTCAATTCATTATCATGTCTTTTCTGATGACTTTTCTAGAACATTTAGGTAAACCCCAGAATCCAATCTGATACAATAGACTGTTGTACACTATGAAACCATACCACTTCCTTAATGTATATTTTGGGAATTAGATCCAGAGATAAATTTTCTCTGATAGTAGTGACGGGTTATGACATAGTGAGGTGATCGACTACCACCTATATAGTGTTAAATCCTTTAGAGGTTTTGAGTCATCTAATGAAAAAATCCATAGTGAGGTTCTACCATTTTTATTCTGGTATGGGTAATGGATGAAAATTCCCTTTAGACTTTTGTTATTAAGCCTAAACATGTTGGCATACCAAACACTGAGATACAGAAACTTCCATATCTCTTTTCATTCCATCCCATCATAATTATTTTTCCAAGTCCCTATAGATAATTGTACTTCTAGTATAAATAAATAATGAAGAACTGTGAGCTTCCACTAATAGATCCTTATTCAAATCTAGTATTGAAAGAAAATATAAACAGTTCATTAACCTTATCATTCCATCCTAAAAATGTTTTAACGTAGGAAAATTTCTAACCTTGTTTTTTAGATCATGTTCTTCCTCTTACGCCTCCTTAATCTTCACTTAGATAGATGGATGAACATTCATATAATAATGATAGTATATTCCCCTTTCATTCAGGATTTCTATATCCATCCTTTTCAAATATATAAATATTGTATCTTTTATGATCCTCATCGTGGATAAGATATCATGATCCTTCTGACTGAAGGCATTTCCCACCTTGTTCACTTTCCCAGGGTGGTTATGTATTGATAAATCACAATCCTTTATCAACTCTAACAATCATCTCATGTGCATGTTCATCTCCTTCTATGTGAATATATATCTTAAACATTTATAATCAGTATATATATCAAAATATTCACCATAACGATTATTCATCCATAAAATTACCGAAAATATTACCACCACAAAATCCAAATCATGAGTTGTGTAATTTTTCACAAGAATAATCAACTATTATGATGTAGAGGCTCTAACCCGGTCATTTTTTATATAAACACATACAAATACCTTCTTAGATGAAATGATATAGATTAAAAACCCGTTTCCACTACATGGTAATGTAATCATAGATTCACTGACCATCCTTCTCTTTAGTTCCAAGAATTTTTCCTCAAATTCATCTATCTAGAGGATGTTCACACCCTTCCACGTTACCTTGTTCACAGGATTAGATTTCCATGATAAATTCTCCAAAACCAATAGTAATATCTAGTTAAACCATGAATTTTACATATGTCACTAAACTTGGTTGGTCTAGGACATCATTAAATAACCTATTTATTTGAAGGATCTACAACTATACTATATCATGAGATTATGTGACCTGAAAAAAAACCTTTTGTAGCCAAAATTTTCATTTTTAATTTTGTCACATAAATTCTCGGTCCTTTGGGTCTTAACTAAAATTATCATGTGATATTAACGCTCTTAATTTCTCATTGAATAGATAACAATATCATCAATAAATACCACTACAAACTGGTTGGGTTAATCCCTAAAAACTCTATTAATTAAATCCATGAAGATAATAGGGGAATTATTGAGTCCAAAAGACATCACTATATATTTATAGTGACCATACCATGAAGTGAATGTTTTCAAAGGTAAATACACTTTCTTGACCTTGAATTAAGGATTTCGAAAATGAATGTCAATCATGGAAATGTTTTGAGCTCCACGCATTTATCAAACAAGTCATAAATATTGGGAATTCAATTCTCATTCTTTATTGTGATCCTGTTCAACTCTCTGTTATCAATGAAGAGTCGCATTGATCCATATTTCTTCTTCACAAAGAGATCTAGTACACCCAAATATGACACACACGACTTAATGAATCCCCTGTCAATTTTTATTGGAGTTTCTTCTTCAATTATTGAAACTCAATTAGGCCCATTCTATAAATATTATTTGATATTGGTGTAGAAATAAGTACATGTTCTGTTGAGAACACAAAATTAAATAATGGTTGAAAACTAGGATACTCTTCTGGAAAGACACTCATAAAATACCAAACAATAAGAATATAATTTATTTCAATCTTCCCCCCCTGAAATTTGAGATAAAGAACCATTTTATGGGGATTAAGACCTATACATTGGATGTAATATCCATAGGATGTTCAGACATATCATCATATTGACGGATGACCATATGACGGTTTGAAATATCGAACATTACTTAACTTACTTGAAAATTGACTTGGGATTTATTTATTGAATGACAATCTAGGCCTATGATGGAATAAAATTTGACCAAACAAAGAATGAAATGATTTTCTGGAAGCACATTCACAAAATCTTCAACCTAAGGTGAATCATAAACATGATATGAAATCATCATACAATTTTGGGTGTGCACTGCTAATTCCACATATATTTTTTGGTGTAATCCTTACACAAATATAAATTTCATTAGATATGAAAGAGTGGTTATATAAAATATAAAATACGACATTATCTAATCTATAGTGGATGGTAATTTTAACATTCATCACTTTTCCACAACACCCATCATCAGATATAGAAATTACATGAGATTTCACATTATCCATCAGCTTATGAGGTTGCTGGAATTGATCATCATCACCAACCCTCAGGTTTGGGCAACGGTAATCATATTTACTATTCTCTATACACATGAATCACTGAATCATGGGAGGGGAATTATGTACGGCCTTTTCTCCTTTTTTATTTTGTGAAAACTTCTTCACATCACCATGGAAATAAATTTATCTAGGGCCGACCATTACAGACATAAAATATTTATTATAACCCTTACGAAAATTAACTCTAGGATTCTTCAAACACATAGAGACTAAAAGAAATTTTATATTCTTTTATCCATGGTTAGTAATGTATACTTTATACTCCATATTCCTCTTTTAGTTTTTCCCATGAGATTTATACGTGACTCCGGCATCTATTTCAAAATTTATATCAAAACACATTCTATATTCAAAGATAAAAATGTATCCTAAGGACAACAACCTTATTTTAATTGGATTTAAACAACCAAGGAACTGATAAACGTTACATTGAGTCTGGATGATAATTCCTAAAGTTTACCTTTTATGTATCATGGAATTATACTTGTAGGTACCAACAGACACAACATCCCTTTGCTTCAACTGAAGGAACTCATTCTCTAAATTGGTATAATGAATTTGAGGAATGTACTTATTGAAAAATAAACTATTGAACTTCTCTGATGTTAGGGATTCAATCTCATCATGCAACCTCATGTTCTTGATTAGAGTCAACCATTGATCTACATCGCCTTCCAACCGACAGACATCTATAATGACTTTCTCATGCTTTAAAAACTGGAGAATGGATAATATCATTTCAGAGGTACTAATTAAATTTTCTACAAAAATTGGATCCAAAGACCCTCTAAACGAAGGTGGACATTTCCTCCAAAAAGATTCATCAAAATTTTATTCCCTCATTTTCTCATTTGGGAGTCTACCATGGTTCATATCTTGAGAAATATAGGTGATCGTAGCCATGAGATGTTTAATTCTAGCTCCCATAGAATATGGTTTATCTAGAGGAAAATCAATTCATTTCCTCTTGAAATCACTATAAATACAGTTCCTTCATATTCCTTCGATTGACTAAAATTAAAAGCCTAGAGTAAAAAATAGTTATCACAATGAAGAACCACATAATCATGAAAAATCACATATAGGATTCCAAACTTATGAAACCTTACTTAATATAAGAAAATGTATCTATATATTTGGTAATAAATTATAAAATTAGGTTTAAATCCATTATAATGGTATTTGAATAGTTTTTTAATTCCCAATGCATATCCCCTGGTAGTGCCAAACACAGTGTGAAACAAGGAACATTATCATGTACCAAATTAACTCGAGTCAATCCCAAAACATCTGTTCAGTGTTATTACCCCTAGGAAAATCTATTCCAGTTCCACATTCACTTGTAGTATCTAGAGAAGGATGAATTTCTAGGAAACCACTCACCCTATCCATCCCCCAAATTATTGGACATTTTCCTATACATTTCCTTATACATAGACATATCCTTATACATGTTCCTTAGGGTTCTCGCTATGGTTTTATCATCCGAGTTTCCAACGGTTAACTATACCATATCTCAAATACCAACTATAGTGACCCTATCATTAAGAAACATAAAAATTACATAACATTTGAAAAATTATTAATCAAAATACTATTAGATGCCCAAATACCGTAGTTTGTATAGTGCCTTTGGATACATTAAAACAACAAAACTAATATATATGTGTGTTACATTACCTACCACATGGTTTTTCATGAGTATCACCTTTCTTAGACACATAATATTACATATATTCATAACCTAGGGAAGGAAACATAAAAATTTGTGAGCTCAAATGTTTAGTAAGATAAAATGATGGAGACATGTAATCAAAAACATGATAATAAGGGTATGAGGACATGATAATGGAAATATAAGATCATACCTCACATATTAATGATCAAATACATGAATCATGGCATAAAGACTATAAATTCAAAAGACTTGAATCAAAATGAATTAAAGGAAATAAGCTATGAAAGTATAATATGGGAGTAATACATGGAATTTTGGAAATACATAATAATACACTTATTTCCGTAGTAGCTAAAGCACTGCTTCGAAGACCATCATAGGAAATAAAGTCATTTATTGAACCGAGTAACCCCCATTTCATCATTATATTAATAAACTAAGTGACACATAATCTAGACTTTTATTAATGAATTGAGTATCCCTAATTCCATCCCTGTATTACTGAACCGATTAACCCTCATTCCAACCATATTTTTTCTCTTGAGATATAAAACATTACCCAATGTATTGGGCGATATATAGGTCCCACCCTTCAAATAATGATATCATACATATAGGCCCCATACAATCATAAATAAACATATCCTAAACCATTACATGAAATAGTTATCATAAGCTAGTAAAAATATCATAACATGTGTAAATAAAGATGGTTTATAATCATTTCATCATAATCATAACCCATTAAAAGAATCGGTTTGCAAAATTATATTACTTGTGAAAGAGAAATTGGCTTCATAAATAACATCTGATCAAAACATAATACATTTTGAGAATTAATATGAATGTAAACATTAAATAATTATCCCATAATGGAATGAGAAACACCAATGGAAGTTATCATAGATGGGAAATAATTTTAAATGTTATTTTAAAAATACATCTTGAGGAAAATATCATTTCTTCATTGAAAAAATGATTTTAATATAATAAAACCTTTTGAAGCCCTTATTCGCTGAAAATAGATTAGAAAACATATAAAGGAATATCTGAAAAAAATAAAACATTTTTCGAATACTTTTTCTCTGAATTTGATCATCAAGGACATTTTGAAAATCTTTTTGAAATCATGGTTTTTGAATACAATGGATTTCCAACCAAAGAGAGAGACTGTCTGATTTTATTAAAAACATTATCTTAAATTCTGATGAGTATAAAAATGGTACTATAAAAGTGGTATACCTTGAATTAACATTGGATAATGAAATTAATTAATATTATTTAATTGTGGATCATAATAGTTCATCATTGGAAGAATAAACATAATCAATTTTGTATAAAATTTGGGGATTATCTCAATAAAATCATATAACTTGGTGACATGGGAACATAGTCTCTATGTGAGACAAGAAAAATACAGGAATTTTATGATATAATTTAAAGAATTATTTTAATTATATAACCTATAAAATATATGCATATATACCTCTAAAAATAGTTTAGGTGCATAAAAAACGGGAGAATCAATGAAGGAAAACTGAGATAAAACTATTTTACCAAATTGGTACCTTTTAAAAGTTAAACCCCATGAAAGAAGGATAATCAAATGTGCACATGGATAAACATAAATTAAATTATAATATACATATAATAAATCATGGGATGTACAATCACTACACAAAAGTAAATAGTGGCGAACAAAACATATATCTCATGGAAATTAAAAGTGAGATGAAAATCCCCTTAGCTTGTGTCTTGACACTCTCTATACTAGTAAAAGATTATGGAATAATAAATATAATATTATTAGAATTTTTTTAAATAATAATATTCTTATATATATTGACATATAATATTTTATTGTGACCTTATATTACCTGCTTTTTAATGATCATATGATAAAGTTTCACTTCAGCTAATTTTCACATTGTTCTTCACATTTGTCTTAATTTGTTATTTCATTGATCCTTATGCTTATATAATGATTAAAGAATTTAAAAAATGATATAAATACAAGGTATATTCATTATAATTATATTATAATAATCTATAGCATAATCATGTACATAATTGAATACATTGTTCATGGAGACGGTAAGCTATACGTACGCATGAACATTGTTGTATGTTTTTATTACCTTTTTGAAAGAAATTATTTAAATTACATATGTTTATATGTGTACATATATAAATATTTAATTATTATTTTATCATGAAAATAAAATATTTCAATCATATAATTTCATTAAACCCATCCATTATACATTCTATGTGGTGTGTGAATGAATCACATCACTTTGAGGGGGTTGTAGTACACACTTCCCCAAATGAGATTTTCATATTAACACCAAATGGATGGTAAAAATATGTCTATTGTAAAAGTAATAAATAAGATTCAAGAAAAAATAAATTTAATATATTAAATATATAAATAGTTTTTCTATCCTTATGACCTCCATCATTGGTGGTATATGAGAAATTAATGATCATCACATTGTGAGGAAGTAGTTCACCATGCACAGAAACAACATGTTCAACATCCATTAGATGTAGGTGGGTGTAATTGTTTTTCAGAACCTTTGAATAACAATATATTAGTATATTGAATATACATGTGTTTTCATTCAATAATGGAATGAAGATATTGGATGGTTTGGAGAAGTAAAATAAAGGAATTGATTTTGAAAGAAAACGTTACCTCTATATCAAGTAACTCCTTTTGGTTTGTGCTAAAATGGTTTTTAGGATAGGGTATTAGTCCCATGGAAGGAATTACTATCTACAGGAGGGTTTATGAGAGGATTAATGGGTAGATATTGGATGAATATAAACAGTTTGAGTTGTGTGAAGAATGGGTTAAGGGGGTTTCCTTTTACAGGGAAGGAAAAGTATTCACATGGAATATTTAGGAAAAAATTATGTGTGCACATGTTCTTACCTATATCAATTCTAGAAAAACAAACAAAACTCTTGAATGGAAGTTATATAGACGAAATGTAGACATACAATAGGTGTTGTAACAATTTAAAGGTCATTTGGGTCCTTAATTTTAAGGTTTAGTCCCTAATTAAGCTTAATTTGGACTTAATTGTTGTGATTAATTTTAATCACTTTTACTAATAATTTTGGTATAATATTAAAATGATATTATTATAATATAAATATTATAAATAATATAATTTAGTAGGTAATATTAATAAATTCCAATATGAGAAGCTGCAAAATGAAGATTAGTTCTAATCTTGCAGACCGGATGAAATAACAAGGTTTTAAAGTAGGAAAAAGTTTAAAAGATTCATAAGATTTTACATTTATATTCAAAGTGAATTTGGATATAATTAATTAAATTGTATTAAAAAATGTAATATTTATATAATTTTACCTGATAAATAATTTAAAATATAACTTATCATTAAGAAAAATTAGAAAATATGTAGTTTTTATTAAAAAATCTTATTTCCAATATTAATCAAAAAATGACGTTTCTCAGAAAAATTCCAAAAATTTTATCCTCAAATATTGTTGACATTTTGAATCCAAAAAAGAAGTTTATTTTATATAATTAAACTATTAAATGTGTATAAAATATCTTTTATTACTATAATTATTTTATTCGATAAGTTAACGTTTTTAAACAAAAAAAGAACTTAACCAAAAATCAAATCTTTTTTTATCAACATGATTAATTTATATAAAACAATAAAAAAATATGAAAATTAGTTTTTACTATTCATATAACTATGTTTAACCTCTATTTTTTAATTATATTTTTTAAATAATTGAAACAATAATTATTGATATTTTGTAGAAACTCATTATTGTGTGTATTATACGCCAACTTAGTGTTGTGTCCATTGTTCACCAAGTATGTGTTTCCTATAATGTTAGACAATATTTTGTTGTGTGTAATGTACAAAAAGTTATTGTAGTGTATAACATATGATGAGTCTCTTTCATGTGATAATAATTTAGCACTTAGTTTATTAGAAGATATAAATTAAAATTAATTTTTTTTTAAAATAAATAGGTCCAAAAAACTCTGGATGTTACACAATGCTTCTAATATATGGATTCTATAAATGATCTTAATTATGAATTATAAGAAGGATGAATTAATTAAATATAAATTTGGAGATTTGAAATTATTGAATATTTATCTATTATATAATTAAAAAGTGTTTTCAAAAAATATATATCTTTTATATCATTGAAATATAATCGATTTATCCATGTACATATTTTAAAAAATATAAATCAAATTGCAGAAATAAATTTTATAAAAAAATATATCATTTAAAATAATATCATTATATACCATATTTTTAATTTATTAAATACATTATTCATAATCATCTTTTTCTTGAAAATTATAATAAATATATTAATTATTTAAACTATTTACTAATATAAATAAATTCCAAACATAATATAGTTGAATAGACTCCATAAATCATCTTTTTTGAACACTTTTATACATTAAATCAATATTCATATTGCTTTAAATATGACCCATTATGATATTTTTTACTATTAATTTTAATATCAATTTGTTTCATAATTATTTGTTATTAGAAATATGTAGAAACAATTTGTTACTACCATATCTTTAAAACTGATTACATGATTAAATCAACCATGTTTCAAGTAATATTTTCTATTATTTTAAATATCCATAACTAATCCCTAATTAGAACACCTCTAGGGCTTGAAATGATGTTTTGAGTGACCACCATTTCCACCTACAGTATGGAAAAGGTTGGAGACTAAAACCATTGGTATCATCAAAAATAAATGGGATGAAATTCACTCATAACCCCATGAACATAAAACTAAAGTACCAATAATATCTATATAATATAATTTACAATACAAAATTAAGGTAAATTTCAAACATAAATATGGAATCTAAAATAATATACCAAAATGAAACTCATATTCCAGTGATAATTAAACTGGTCATAACAAAAATGAGCTAGTACAATGTTGCTTGATCCCCAACCCTATCAGTGACCCCTGTAAAATAATTTTTTTCATATATGGGAGATTATAAATGTATACCTTTTAGTATAATCCTCTAAACAACTTAGGCTGATGTAAATTGAATGAACTAATTCCTCAGTAACAAAAAACAGAACCAACATTCACCTATGTATTTTCAATTATCACCCAACCTAATTAATGATATATCAAAAAATATCGAATTAATATAGAGTAACGTAGTATCAAAAGAATATTAGTTAATAAGGTATCCCACAATCACTTCCCCATTAATCTAGTCACTAAAACCCAAAAACTACATATGTCATGTGGTATAATCCCTTTAAAAACAACATGTTCACATATCCATATACCTCATCCCAACCATAAACACATATCCCTATCTATATACCACATAAAAAATCACAGCCTCACAAAAAACATCATCCTAATATCATTACATGAAAATAACGCACATCATCCTCATGTCCTCATGCCTACGTGCATGTTACCCATGATGAAATGCCTTAGACCAGCACTCCTGGATCTGGTGATAAAATAAAACTATTACACATTATATTGGATTCCATGTTATATAAACCCAAAGGTAATACATTTTATATCATTTTATCAGAATAATCAATATATGTAAATAATAAACACAATTTACCATAACAAAATGGATTAATGTGTCTTTAAATTAGATATATTAATTTTTAATTTCACATTATTTCTCCGACATCCAATAAATATAATCTAAACATAAAATATCACTATAAAAAATTAATACTTAATAAATTTCATCCATACATATGGAATAGTAAAATAATAATGGGATGAGATACAATTCTTTTTAATAGATGAAATTAAAGTCTAAAAGTATAAAGATGTTATAAAATATTATAATGGGATAAATATATGACAAAAATAATGTTAAATAAAAATTGTTTAATAAAAGGAATGATAAAAAGACATAAAACCTCAAAGGATCATGCATATAGAATTGATTAAGAATATAGAGAATTGATGAATAGTTTAAGATATTTTGAGAAACTCATAGGCATATGGAATAATAATAAAATGTGTAATAAGGGAAAATAATAAAATTATTGCGAATATAGGCAACTAAAATCTTGTAAATAATATTTTCATTAAAAATGGTTACCCATAATCATTTCCACACACTTTTTTGAAAAACGATACACACAATTAGGTCTACACGTATACATGTGAAAGAACCTACACATAATTGTGTCTATGAAACATCATGTGAATGAATTTAACCACATTCATTTCAATAAAGAAACTCAAGATATATTAAAGTCACATTCATGTAAACAGATAAAATAGTAAATCAAACTACCTAAAATCATATATATGTACACCACCATTATCTCATGAGATTGAAAATAATAACAAATACATTGTGGAGATATATCACCCTCCCATAAAAAAATTATAGGTCACACTTATATGTTCCATATAAATATGAAAACATTCATAACCAGTTAACCAATTGATTAACCCAGGAGAAATAAAGTGGTTTCATGAAAACTTCTATATGATATCATAATAATAAATCGATTGAAACAAGGTGTGTGGTATCACAATAGAATATAACAACTTATACCCAATAAACAATAAATTATAATTATTTAAAATAAAAACAATTTTATAAAATCATTACAAAATTTAAATAAAAATACAATGAAATATCTTTTTCTTTTAATATTTTTAATTTTTAAAGGAAAATATTTTAATAATTGTTAGAAAAAAATATCATTGGAAAATATTGAATACATCGATTGGATTTAAAAAAAATTGAGTAATAATATGATAATATGTGCTCATTCACAAAATGTTTTAAAAATAAAACATTTTCCAACCATTGTAAAGATGGTCAAAGTTAGTAGAAAACAACATTATATAAAACAATTTAAGAAGATATTGTTTGAAAATAATGTCAATATTGAGTGAATAAGTTTTCCTTAAATATTTTACATTCTCCTAGTTTTAGATAATCGCTAACACATTATCTTAAGGAAAATTATATTTTCCCTAAGGATTATCTTTATATTGAGAATTTTCTGTCTCTAATGAAATTTTTATCCTTACCTATGTTTTCATTATTCATTTTATAGTCTCTCTAAATATAACTCATTTTATTTCTATGTATAAAATTTGGATTCATATCTAACACCAATAAATTTTATAATTTCATGTATTTAGAGTGTTCTGAAATTCAGGTTCTGAATTATTTGATATTCAGGTTCCGACTTCTATGAAATTCAGGTTCCAAATTCTTTGAATTATAGGTTTCAGAATTCACTGAAATTATTTTTCTGAATTGGAAACATACTTCAATTACATTTAATCTAAAAAGGGATAGAGATATTAGAATTTATTTTGATGAAATGATTATTATGCAAGAAGTGATTTTGAAGGTTATGGCAGAAATTATTAATGCTCAGGATGAAATGATCGATGCTTTGGAGAAGAAAAATGAAGACTATGATCAACTACTCAAAATTTTTTAAGAGGATCATATGGAGCATAAAAAATTTATTATCATTATCATGATTCTTATTAAGAAATAAAACGAAGGGTGATTTTGTTAACTCTGATATTTTTTTGTATTACCTACATTGTAATTTTTTTTCCAATCATATTAATTTTTTTTTCTTCTTCATATATTTTACTATATAGTAATAATATGTTAGGTACCATATTGTGTTTTCATTATCTCTATTACTTTTTGAAAATAATAAATGGGGAGAATTCAATGATAAAAACTAATGCTATGAAAATAATATAATATCCTATGTGTGTGTCTATATAAGGGGGAGTTTTATCTAATAATATTTCCTTATGCAAGAAATATACAAATTTATTCTAGAAAGTCATGAATACAATGTTTTGGGATTTCAAAAACTCATATGGAGTTAGTATTTTTCACCATGATCCTTATGTAAATGGAGATACATTTTTCATTTTATATTCATAAAGAAAAATTAAATGTCTTATATTCTTTTTCGTAAGGATGATTGTTCTTTCCAAAAAGGGGGTGACTATTGAGTCAATAAGGAATCCTTATGACTATTACATTCCTCATAGTTTGGAAAATAAAAAATACTCTATCTTGAGGAAAATTATATTTTCCCAAAGGATTATCTTTATAAGGAAAAGTATCCTTCTCTAAGTAAATTGTTATCCTTATCTATGTTTTCATTGTTCATTTTATAGTCTCTCTAAATATAACTCATTATATTTCGAAATCTAAAATTCTATTTCATATATAAAACCTCAAAATATTATAATTACATTGATTTATTGTGTTTTAAAATTTAGGTTCTAATTTCATTGAAATTCAAGTTTTGAATTTTCTAAAATTAAGGTTCTGAATTCTCTAAAATTCATCTTCCGAATTCTCTGAAATTCAGATTCTGAATTTTCTAAAATTCATTTTTTGAATTTCTCAAAATTTAAACACCAAATTCCTTAGAATTAATTCTTTCAATTCCTCATAATTCAGGATCTGAATTTATCAGAATTCTGAATATGAATTCCTCCGAAATCAGACTACGATTTCCTCGGAATTAGGATTCCAAATTCCTCGGAATTCTGACTCTGGATTCTCTAAATTTAGATTCCAAATACATTTGAATCCATCCTCTGAATTCTATATAATTTAGATTATGAATTTTTTGTAAAACAGAATCTGAATATTTATTATTTTTGGAATCTTAATGTTTCCTTGGTTAGACTCCAAAATTAGATTTGTCCTTAGACTCCAAAAAATATATTTGGATAAGTAATATCATTTTCCTTGCAGATGTTATAAAGAGATATCAAAAAATCTATTTCAAACTAACCATTGTTTTAGTGAAACATCTATAGGTCCCTCTGAGACTCATGAAAAAATATGATCATTGGAGGGGGGAGACGAACATTGGAGAAGTGACTATAAATAGGACCTCACTTGAATGAGCTCAATAACATTTCCATCACTCTAGAAATTTCTTGCTAATTAAGTGATTTATATAGAGAGAGAGACTCTATGACATTGTGCGGATTTGAACAACATGTTCAGATATCTTCACATGACTCGGATTATTGCTGAGTAAAATTGATGGCTTCTAGGGATATTAAGACAGTGGATTCAACTACCATATAATTCAAGGCCTTGTGGGGATATCAAGACATATTCTGATATTCCTATAGTGGTATTACCCTATTGTGGGTAAGACGTACATTCTTAAAAAAATAAATCAAGGGACCATTATCCAATGTTGTTGGATACAGTTCTCTTTGGGTTAAAATATTTCATACATGTTACTGTTTTGGTTCATGTTTATTTCTACTACATTTTGATAAAGGATGAATGTATAATATTCATATACATTATTATACTTTTGTATAATTTGATAAGAAATATTATATACTCTATAAGGTAGAATCATTTCCTTGTAAACATTCCGTAAGTTTCATTTTATGAATCATATTTCTAGAACCTAGTATGTTTTTTTAAATAAAGGAGGTCTTGTGAATTAACTTTGTTTAACTTTGTTAAAAATATTTTATATTAACTTTAATAGTGATTTTTTATACAAATAATTCACCCCACTCATGTAATTGAGAATCTATATTCATATTTCAATCCTACAGTCAAACCCTTTGAAAAATATATAAAATAATCACAAAATTAGAGATAAGAACATCCATAAAACAGAATAAATAATTGGGAATGGATGAGAAATATTCCTAAAAAAATAGGAGATAAATTGTTTTTCACGTACAAAAATAATTTAATTTTAATTTTGATCAAAATTGAGATGGAATGATAATAAGAATTATAGACCAATGAATTAACAATATGAGATTAAAATAAATAGGGATTTATGGAAAACTAATATACAATTCAAAATATTGTATTTTTAATCATAAAAAATCATGATTTCAATGTGATATTAGATAATAAACCATTACAAATTTTGTAGCATTTTAATCAAGATCCATTGGAAGGGCGAACCAGATATTGAATTATAAATAATATCAATTTTATGAAAATTATGATGAACCTCCTACATGGAAAAGTATACAACCTACAAAACATATGATAGGTGCTGAATATAGAATATATCAAAATTAATGGGAAATTTAGATGTTAAAATCATACCAATATTCCTGATATATAAAAAATTACTTTAACCATTGTATAATAAACATATTAAACATAATCAAATATTTTATAACAATATTAATATACATATATATATTTTTTATTTTTTATAGTCTTCAAATATAATTATTCATTGAACATATATTATTTAGTTATAATTATTTTCATGATTAGATGTTATTAGTTTTTTTTGTTTCATAAGAATTTTATAATTTTTATATTGATAATTGTTCCATGATACCATAATAAACATTGAAATATTATTGAAGGTATTGTAATAATTGTGTTCTAATGAATTATGTAATACCATGCAAATTTTATCAATGTTATGTGTATGGTTTTTGAGAATAGAACACATAACTAGCATGCTTTGTGTAATTTTCAAATGAAAATAAGTAACATTCAATGTCCATTATTTTTATGTAATCCAACTTTAATAACATCAATGAAATGAAATAAATATATATATATCACAATTATTTGTGTCTTTATATATATATAGGATGAAAATGATGATGTTGGTCTTGTATTGTTCATGTATGTGGTTGAACTCACCCAATCATTAACATGTTATACTATGGAATGAGTAATAGTCTATATTTATATAATATTAATATAAATTTAATGGAGAAATAATGATGTTAATATAATAAAATTATGGTAGATAATGATAATAATAAAGAGTGTATTTGAGATGTTAAATGAAAAATATTATGAACAATAGGGTAATTAATTATATTAATTTCTTTCTCCTTGAAGAGGGTTCCTTCTGAATAAATTATTTTGAATTCATCAATGGGACCATAAGATAACAACTATATATAAATTATTTATGAGTCAAAAAAATTTCTAGATTAAATAGAGACCTCAATGCATAGTTTTTTTTGGTATGGGAAGAGGAGGGGTTATTTTATGGGTGAGTCTTGGGTGACATTCCCAAAAATAAAAATTTCATAATGTATTAGATGGTTATTTTGAAATTAATGAGGATACAATGTTTAAAATCATGGATATGTTTCATTAATATCCTCATCGAAAAAATATATAGATAATGTTTCATGAATTTTCCAATCCTTAACTTTTATAGATAACCTTTTTACCACATTTTTCGTTTACCGATGTAACAAACCAACCCATGTCACATTGACACATCACCTGAGAAGACCCAACACAAGGTTCATATAAAATAATCACTGTAGAGACCCGAAGCTTGACGTACATGGACATTACATTACATTTGCGGAATACTTAGTACATAACAAAAACACACACAAGGATCGTAATAGTTTAGTGTCTTTGGAAACTCGGAACGTAATCTTCTAATCGTGGTGAAAGATCTTCAATATCTCCCATAAATATCTTCCCCTTTTTTTTACCTAAAAACCTTTCTTTATATCCTGGGGAAAAGAAAACATAAAAGGGTGAGCTCAAATGCTCAGTAAGGGTAAACAAAATAAATATCAATCACATCATATACATAAGAACATAGCTTTTGGAAATCTTAACCTGCAAAAGAGATCATAATATCATAACATGGGATAAATCATAGAAGTGAAAATGAGATCCCCATAATCATAACGTAAAACTTGAGACATTGTGGCATGCACACATAATCATGGAAAATCATTTCTTGTTAGTCATGACTCATTGCCAAGACTATCTTAGTGCACAAAGTCCCTTTCTGAACCGAGTTCACTCCTCGTTTCAGTCCTGTATCACTGAACCGAAATAACCTTCCGTTCCAGCCATGTCTATCTCATGAGATATAAAATCTTTACCCAATGCATTGGAGAGAGATATAGGTCCCACCCATCTTATAATGAATCCTTTCTTATGTGTGCCACATAATCATAAACCATACATCATAGCGTAACCCATGTAATAAAAATGGGATTCTTAAACAACATGACATCATAAAACAATTCATATAAGATAAAGGAATTCATAAAAATAATTCCATCACAACATGATCAAATCAATGTAATAATATGGATAGAAACAGAACCCTTTATTATCTTAGATGGAAAATAATTTTGATAAAACACTTGAAATGAATTTTTGAGGAAAATATCCTTTCTTCTTCAAAATCAATTTCTTTTCACAAAACATCATGCAATTTTAAAAGAAGGAGATTTTATTGAAAATAGTCATGAAATCTTTTAGAGGAAGCTTCATGAAAATAAGGCTTTATAAAACAGTAGAAATCCGTTTGTACCGTATAAGTTAAAAAAACATTCTTCGTACTTTTGTCGGAAAAGTCAAAAAATACCTCGTACGAAAAACGACAAAAGATTCCTTTCATACGTATTACTAAAAACTCACCGAAGGGTAAAAATGGATTTAAACAATTTTAGGTGGATGGAAATAATATTACATATTGAGTAAACATGGATGTGGATGATAAAATACACCCCAGTAAATACTTACGAATAAACAATCTCGGATAAAAATGAGATTGTGATATTTCCCTTACCTTAGGTCTGACTTGCTTTGTAAGTGTCCGAACCTCCTGTATAATGATTTAAATCATGTTATTGACTTATTACAGAATCATATTAATTGTTATGATATCATATATGGTTCACTTATGACATTATATTACCCGTTCTTTTTTAAATTCCATGTTAAAGAAGCGTTTTGGGTAAAATCGTTTCATTTATCGTAGGTGTTTTGACTTGTTGTTCTTGACATTATTATTACTTATATCATGATTTACTTACTTCCAGAATATAAATAATGATTTATATATCATATATATTCAGTATATATATATATATATATAATAGATAGATAAATGAAATGAAAAACACCGCTCATGGAGACGGTAGTCCGTACGTACGCATGAGCGCTGTATTACTTTCCTTATTGTCTTGAAATGGAAGTAAGTAGATGACATACATATATATATACATAAATACAGTAGCTTTATAATGTCATATATTTCATTATTATTTATTATATATAATTTATAATCATTCTTAAATTGGTTAACATGGAGAATGAATCTCATCGCGTCATGGAGACGGTATTCCGTACGTACGCACGAGTGATGATATCATTTCCATAAATATTGAACTGAATTGGAGTGGATTATACAATATATCAGAATCAATATGATGTTGTAATAACTATGTATAGTTATTCTTTACACCATTATACCCATCCATGTAAGGTGGTGGTGGAAAATAGATTACACCACGGCGTGGAGACGGTATTCCGTACGTACGCACGCGCGGTGATTTCTTTTTCCGTAGGATGGATAGATGGTGAAATAGGGTTGTTTCATACTTATAATAACATATAAGTATATGAGTGATACTGATGTTATTACTTTATAATGAAACAACCTAAGAAGAAGAAGTGGAAGAAGAAATAAAGATGAAAGAATTGGTAACGGTAATTACCTCTTCTTTGAAGCGCCTCTTTGAGACCTCCTCTTAGGGCACTAAAATTGGTCTTTGAGGAAGACCAGAACCTCTAGGATGTTTCTAGGGAAGTGGAGAAGAGATTTAGGCAGGGGTTGTCCGAGCTTGAGTGCTCAAATTGGTGTGAGGAGGAGGGGGAGGCGGTGTCCTTTTATAGGGGAGGAGAGGGGCACCTTAGGAATATCTCAAAATATTATTTTATATTAAAGTCAAAATCGGTTTATAATGGTTCCAAAGGGTCTTATTTCGAAGCTAAAGTGGGGATGGGTCGAAATCCTATCAACCAATAGGGTTTAGACAAGTTTAGGGTATTATTTTAACCTTATCAATTAGATTTAACTCTAAGTTAAATAATTTAACTTTTACCGTGTCTTTTTGTTTTCTTTCACTATATGGTTAATAAACATACTATAACATGCCAAACGAACCCCAAATTGTATATTATTAATAAATATATCCTTATCTAAGTCATTTGGACGAACCTTAGATTTTTAGGAATAAAATAACAATTAATAATATAATATTTGATTTAAAAACTATTTTGTGTCAATTTTGACACTATTTGATATATGATTTTTTTGAAAGTCATAACAGAATTATATGTTAGAACAAAGTTGATTAAAGCAACACTAATATATCATAGTAACCTAGAAAATTAGTGGAATTCATAAAAAGTCTTAAATTACATTTATTTTGGAATTTATATTATCAATTATGTCAATATTTCATTAATAAGATAATTACTGCATCATCTTTGTGTCATAAATAAATTATATTATTTGATGTCTAAAAATTCCAAATAAAATACCATCATGTAGGAAATCTTCTTAGATTTCTAATGAATATTTATAGTCGAATTTATCTTATGTATAACCCCATATTAAAAATGATTTACTTATTAAACGTTGATTTTAACTATTTTAACCCTTCTTTAAATAAATTAATAATAAATGTCCTAATCTAATCCAAGTGGGCCTAAATGGTCATATTTTATTCCTAAGTTTGTTTTTGGTCGAATTACACTTGTCCAATAGAATTAGGACATGTGTTAGGGTAATATTAATATCATATTTACCCTTAGTTACCCTATTTACTATTAACCGTGGTAAAAAAAGTAAAAAGTTACTATTCACCAAAAAATTATTTTCATCTCATTGAACCACATTTTAGTCCTTGATATTAACCGTGTCTCTCGGATTTTTGAAATTCCATTCACAGAAGCGGTAAAATTAAGTTTTATGAAAAATTCAGTTTTTAACCTACCACTTAGTAGTTTCACTATTCATCAAAAATTGATGTTTTTCAGAACAATGCCAAAATTTCATCCCAAGCTATATTTCATATTCCGAATTCAAAAATGAAGCCTATTTTACCAAATTCATAACATAAAAGTTGCATTAATTAATTTTATAATTAAATCCCGCTGTTAAAACAAATAACGTGTTTTTAAGAAACAATATCTATCAAAAGATTGACACTTGTTTATGTCTAGTTTAAATGTGAAATTACATCCAATGACCAACTTTGTATTAAATTGTAAAAATATATTCTAAATACACTTTAAAACCACTCAAATTAATAATTTATCACTATTAATTATTTCGATTAAAAAAGTTGTTTTTAAATATAATTTAGTAATTTTCACTATTCATCAGAATATGAAAGTTATCCGAAAAGTACAAAAATTTCACCTTAGGCTAAATTCGATACTCCGAATCAAAAAATGAAGTTCATTTTGAAAAATAAGATTTACAGAGTTTTAAAAAGTGGTTATTACTATTCATAACGGCTAGTTTTAATAATATTTTAATAGCATATCGTTGTTTAGTGAAACTCGGTATTGCGTATTACACACGCTATCGAGGAAGGTCGCGATTGCGTGTAATGCAAGGAAAGTCAAGGATGCGTGTTGTGCAAGCTCCTTTTGGTGTGGCTTACAACACAAGACATTAATAAAATTAAAAAGAATATTTTTTTTTTATAAAATCTTGGGCTGTTACATTCTACCCCCCTTAAAATGAATTTCGCCCTCGAAATTCGTCGGGGTTATAAATGGTTTACTATTCGAAAGTTTCTTTAATAGAAACCCACATCGTAAAAGGGAATACCAAAACTTGGCTTTAAAAACTAAAGTAAGAAATGTAACAATTACCCAAATAAACTAATCACGGGGTTTCCACATAGGTGAAAATATGGATATGGAAGAAAAATCTAACCATCATGTTCTGATGGAGAGTGGTAGAGAACATGGCTATGGAAAAGCCAGTAATCACAAATCCATAGATTTGTGATGATATAAAGTACCATCTGATTCATCAGGTATAAGATCACTAGGACAACATTTTTGGTTTTCAAGATCATTTCCCTAAAGTTGAAAATTTGCTTAGAATAAATACTTACTTTATTTTGGTACAATATCACTGTTGTTCGTGCCTTGAACAATTTCCACTTCATCTCTTAAATAAATGAAGTTGAATTTGTTATTCATGAAGTGTTAGCAGATCATGTGATAGAATGACTGTTCATTCCATCTGTCTCAAACAAAAGGTTAGCAAAAGTTATTAAATATACATAAGTCATTCTATAGTGAGATTAATCATATACGGTTCCTAAAATGGACTTATACTTCATATATAATACTGCTTAACATAATAAAACTAGTTTCTACTAAACAGGGACTTCCTCTAGGTCAGTGGTAGGCGATAAAGGCCAGTCGCACTTCGGTTGTGGGTTCGATTCCTACAGCCTTGTCCGAAGCGATGGGCTGTCGCCCGTCCTGCAGGTTGTCCTTTTTATAAAACTATATTACTATAACATCCCATCAATAATATCGAAAAAAACTTATATCCTTAAACAATACTAACTTATGTTCAACATAATCCATTCTAATCTTTAGGCTTATCCATAATACTCCAGTCCACTCTCATAACATAGTGAAAACGATTACCAGAGATTTAATACCATCGTTGATCCCCATATATCATAAGATATGTTTTTTTTTGGTCACATTCCAAACATTCAAAGTCCTTAATCATGTATTCTCTTGAATACCCACTGAACCTTATTGAAAACATGAGTGCTGTTAAAAGTTAACTCTTTCCACATACCAAAATCCTCAAAATTATTTATACTCAAACCATGATATCACTTAGTCCTTATATCAATCATGAGCTCATGAATACAATCAAACATCTCATTGTCTTCTTATCCTTTCATTATGCACTTATCATCTACTTTCCAAAAGTATCTGAATAACCTTTCATGGTTACTGGTACCATTCATCATACACTTAAGGAAAGACAACAATGTAACAATCCTTAGATGTCTCCTTATTCCAACACTACACATGATAAACATGTAATCATTCCACTACATTCTTAGACCATTGACCGAGCTTCAACATTTCTTTCATCTCACATATCATTTGTAGTTTCTTCATCATCGTCAACATAAATACTTCCCATACGACCATACTGATTCTCTTCATGAGACTTTCCCTTAGAGCATTGGTTTGCATAATGCCCGTATATTCCACATTTAAAGCATTTTACCATTGTTGATGTCGTAGCAATACCATTATCCTCATCCATGGTGTTAATTGAACCTTTTCCTTTGCACTTACTTGCTTTGTGTCCTTCTTTTCCACACCCAAATCATCTTCTAGTTCCTTTGAAACATTCTCCTTGATGCCTCTTCCCACATGAATTACATAGGGGAAATTGAACTTTCTTTCCTCTATGATCTTCATGAAACTCCATCTTTGTCTTATTAGCCGAGTCAGGAAACTTACCAAATTTTACTTTATTGATCATATTATGAGATTGCTGATTCGGCATAATAATGATGTTTGGACTTCCAAATCCCATTTCATTTTGTTGCTCATGAAAAATATCATTCCATTGTCCAACATATCCTCCATTATCGTGAATCACCTTGTTTCCAGCCATTTTCTAAAACCCTAAAAGAATAGTGTGAGAGGCAAAAATCATGCTAGGGAAAACAACATAACAAAGGGGAGTATCCTCAATATCTAACTTCTTAGGTTAAATTCTATGATCGTTACCATAGTTCTAGGACTATATCTTATATGTATACTTAACCTTAGGGACATCCCTAGACATACCTTAGAAATATCTCTAGGGATCTCACTAACGTTTTCGCATCCTAGTTTCCAAAGGTTGACTAAACCTTTCCTCTGATACCAACTGTAGAGACCCGAAGCTTGACGTACATGGACATTACATTACATTTGCGGAATACTTAGTACATAACAAAAACACACACAAGGATCGTAATAGTTTAGTGTCTTTGGAAACTCGGAACGTAATCTTCTAATCGTGGTGAAAGATCTTCAATATCTCCCATAAAGATCTTCCCCTTTTTTTTACCTAAAAACCTTTCTTTATATCCTGGGGAAAAGAAAACATAAAAGGGTGAGCTCAAATGCTCAGTAAGGGTAAACGAAATAAATATCAATCACATCATATACATAAGAACATAGCTTTTGGAAATCTTAACCTGCAAAAGAGATCATAATATCATAACATGGGATAAATCATAGAAGTGAAAATGAGATCCCCATAATCATAACGTAAAACTTGAAACATTGTGGCATGCACACATAATCATGGAAAATCATTTCTTGTTAGTCATGACTCATTGCCAAGACTATCTTAGTGGACAAAGTCCCTTTCTGAACCGAGTTCACTCCTCGTTTCAGTCCTGTATCACTGAACCGAAATAACCTTCCGTCCAGCCATGTCTATCTCATGAGATATAAAATCTTTACCCAATGCATTGGAGGGAGATATAGGTCCCACCCATCTTATAATGAATCCTTTCTTATGTGTTCCACATAATCATAAACCATACATCATAGCGTAACCCATGTAATAAAAATGGGATTCTTAAACAACATGACATCATAAAACAATTCATATAAGATAAAGGAATTCATAAAAATAATTCCATCACAACATGATCAAATCAATGTAATAATATGGATAGAAACAGAACCCTTTATTATCTTAGATGGAAAATAATTTTGATAAAACACTTGAAATGAATTCTTGAGGAAAATATCATTTCTTCTTCAAAATCAATTTCTTTTCACAAAACATCATGCAATTTTAAAAGAAGGAGATTTTATTGAAAATAGTCATGAAATCTTTTAGAGGAAGCTTCATGAAAATAAGGCTTTATAAAACAGTAGAAATCCGTTCGTACCGTATAAGTTAAAAAAAACATTCTTCGTACTTTTGTCGGAAAAGTCAAAAAATACCTCGTACGAAAAACGACAAAAGATTCCTTTCATACGTATTACTAAAAACTCACCGAAGGGTAAAAATGGATTTAAACAATTTTAGGTGGATGGAAATAATATTACATATTGAGTAAACATGGATGTGGATGATAAAATACACCCCAGTAAATACTTACGAATAAACAATCTCGGATAAAAATGAGATTGTGATATTTCCCTTACCTTAGGTCCGACTTGCTTTGTAAGTGTCCGAACCTCCTGTATAATGATTTAAATCATGTTATTGACTTATTACAGAATCATATTAATTGTTATGATATCATATATGGTTCACTTATGACATTATATTACCCGTTCTTTTTTAAATTCCATGTTAAAGAAGCGTTTTGGGTAAAATAGTTTCATTTATCGTAGGTGTTTTGACTTATTGTTCTTGACATTATTATTACTTATATCATGATTTACTTACTTCCAGAATATAAAATATGATTTATATATCATATATATTCAGTATATATATATATATATAATAGATAGATAAATGAAATGAAAAACACCGCTCATGGAGACGGTAGTCCGTACGTACGCATGAGCGCTGTTTTACTTTCCTTTTTGTCTTGAAATGGAAGTAAGTAGATGACATACATATATATATACATAAATCCAGTAGCTTTATAATGTCATATATTTCATTATTATTTCTTATATATACTTTATAATCATTCTTAAATTGGTTAACATGGAGAATGAATCTCATCGCGTCGTGGAGACGGTATTCCGTACGTACGCACGAGCGATGATATCATTTCCATAAATATTGAACTGAATTGGAGTGGATTATACAATATATCAGAATCAATATGATGTTGTAATAACTATGTATAGTTATTCTTTACACCATTATACCCATCCATGTAAGGTGGTGGTGGAAAATAGATTACACCACGGCGTGGAGACGGTATTCCGTACGTACGCACGCGCGGTGATTTCTTTTTCCGTAGGATGGATAGATGGTGAAATAGGGTTGTTTCATACTTATAATAACATATAAGTATATGAGTGATACTGATGTTATTACTTCATAATGAAACAACCTAAGAAGAAGAAGTGGAAGAAGAAATAAAGATGAAAGAATTGGTAACGGTAATTACCTCTTCTTTGAAGCGCCTCTTTGAGACCTCCTCTTAGGGCACTAAAATTGGTCTTTGAGGAAGACCAGAACCTCTAGGATGTTTCTAGGGAAGTGCAGAAGAGATTTTGGCAGGGGTTGGCCGAGCTTGAGTGCTCAAATTGGTGTGAGGAGGAGGGGGAGGCGGTGTCCTTTTATAGGGGAGGAGAGGGGCACCTTAGGAATATCTCAAAATATTATTTTATATTAAAGTCAAAATCGGTTTATAATGGTTCCAAAGGGTCTTATTTCGAAGCTAAAGTGGGGATGGGTCGAAAACCTATCAACCAATAGGGTTTAGACAAGTTTAGGGTATTATTTTAACCTTATCAATTAGATTTAACTCTAAGTTAAATAATTTAACTTTTACCGTGTCTTATTGATTTCTTTCACTATATGGTTAATAAACTTACTATAACATGCCAAACGAACCCCAAATTGTATATTATTAATACATATATCCTTATCTAAGTCATTTGGACGAACCTTAGATTTTTAGGAATAAAATAACAATTAATAATATAATATTTGATTTAAAAACTATTTTGTGTCAATTTTGACACTATTTGATATATGATTTTTTTGAAAGTCATAACAGAATTATATGTTAGAACCAAGTTGATTAAATCAACACTAATATATCATAGTAACCTAGAAAATTAGTGGAATTCATAAAAAGTCTTAAATTACATTTATTTTGGTATTTATATTATCAATTATGTCAATATTTCATTAATAAGATAATTACTGCATCATCTTTGTGTCATAAATAAATTATATTATTTGATGTCTAAAAATTACAAATAAAATACCATAATGTAGGAAATCTTCTTATCTTTCTAATGAATATTTATAGTCGAATTTAGCTTATGTATAACCCCATATTAAAAATGATTTACTTATTAAACTTTGATTTTAACTATTTTAAACCTTCTTTAAATAAATTAATAATAAATGTCCTAATCTAATCCAAGTGGGCCTAAATGGTCATATTTTATTCCTAAGTTTGTTTTTGGTCGAATTACACTTGTCCAATAGAATTAGGACATGTGTTAGGGTAATATTAATATCATATTTACCCTTAGTTACCCTATTTACTATTAACCGTGGTAAAAAAAGTAAAAAGTTACTATTCACCAAAAAATTATTTTCATCTCATTGAACCACATTTTAGTCCTTGATATTAACCGTGTCTCTCCGATTTTTGAAATTTCATTCACAGAAGCGGTAAAATTAAGTTTTATGAAAAATTCAGTTTTTAACCTACCACTTAGTAGTTTCACTATTCATCAAAAATTGATGTTTTTCAGAACAATGCCAAAATTTCATCCCAAGCTATATTTCATATTCCGAATTCAAAAATGAAGTCTATTTTACCAAATTCATAACATAAAAGTTGCATTAATTAATTTTATAATTAAATCCCGCTGTTAAAACAAATAACGTGTTTTTAAGAAACAATATCTATCAAAAGATTGACACTTGTTTATGTCTAGTTTAAATGTGAAATTACATCCAATGACCAACTTTGTATTAAATTGTTAAAATATATTCTAAATACACTTTAAAACCACTCAAATTAATAATTTATCACTATTAATTATTTCGATTAAAAAAGTTGTTTTTAAATATAATTTAGTAATTTTCACTATTCATCAGAATATGAAAGTTATCCGAAAAGTACCAAAATTTCACCTTAGGCTAAATTCGATACTCCGAATCAAAAAATGAAGTTCATTTTGAAAAATAAGATTTACAGAGTTTTAAAAAGTGGTTATTACTATTCTTAACGGCTAGTTTTAATAATATTTTAATAGCATATCGTTGTTTAGTGAAACTCGGTATTGCGTATTACACACGCTATCGAGGAAGGTCGCGATTGCGTGTAATGAAAGGCAAGTCAAGGATGCGTGTTGTGCAAGCTCCTTTTGGTGTAGCGTACAACACAAGACATTAATAAAATTAAAAAGAATATTTTTTTTATAAAATCTTGGGCTGTTACAATCACCCTAAATAATATCATGAATTACCAAAATGTTGTAAACCAACTGAATACAATGTGGAAGGAGAGTACACATACATCAGACATACTATGTAAAACCCAAAGGATAAACCTAAAAGGAAAACAAGAAAAGTGTATATCCAAGTATCCATGTGAAAATATCTTACAAAAAACCCATCTCCATTGGAGGATGATAACAACCAAGAGAATTTAATAAACTACCTTATTTATATTCCATTACGTTTTCCTTATAAAAACATATATAATGTCCAAATGAAAAAATGAGGGTGTGATCCCAAATACCAGTAGGATATCTCTATTGAAGGTAAAACTTCCTATACAATGAAATGATTAGTTCTTGATTTATATCAAGCCAAATTTCTAAATAATTTTTAAAATTTAAATCATTTTTTATAATGGTCATTGGTTTCATAAAAACATACAATATTCACAAAAAATGGAATATGGATGGTACATGTATGATAGAATGACACCATAAGAAAACAAATCCATCAATACACCATAAAATAAAAATGTGAGAAATAAAACATGATAAGTATTATCATGTATTAAATGAAGAAGATGTTGGGAATTTGCCCATGGTAATAGGTAGTCATAACTATATATGAAAACGAAGCATTAATATAGGTGTTACATAAATACGAACCATATTATTTCCTTCATAGTTTACCAATATAAAAAACCCAGAGTGGGGACACCCACACACACACAATATGTTTCTATATGTCCATTTCCTAATATACCCATGGTTCCTATTGTCACACATTTTCCAAAAACCATTTGAAGACTATAATCGAAATTTCAAAATTAATTGTCTACTGAAGAATCAGGACTCCCAAGATTGAACATCAATTTTAGAATCCAAATATCAATTTATTAATTTCATAAATCTAATTTTGTGAAAATTTATTTTTTAAAAGATAAAATCATTTAAAAACATTAATCTAAAACAATTCACTTTGAAATTAAATAATTTTTTTAATGAATTGAAATAGAGGAATTTATAATAACATCAATTATTTTAAAAATTATATTCTTCTTATAAATCTATAAACGTAAAGAATTGATAAAAACTATTCTCCATTGAAATTGGATATTAGAAATGAGTTGATCATGTAATTATGATATTAAACCCATAAGAATCATCATAAAATATATATCAAGCCCCTTATATTTAGCCACCATATCCAAAGGAGTTCCAAGATATAGTATTTTATATGTTATCAATAAAAGTTCATATAAGTTCATAGAAAACGAAATTACAAATACATCAAATATTGATGAAATCTATCAATAATGAATGAGAACCATAGAGGACGCTTGGGGAGATACCTCTAGATAATTGTGGAATGTTTTTTAAAGATTAATGGGGATTAAAACGTGACTAGATTAATAAATGAACATTTTATAAGACCCACTATAAAGTTTGTGGTTTTTTTTCATTTTGACGAACGAAGATCACATTTTACATGTATGTGTTGCATGATTTTGGAAAACCATTCTCAAGCCATGTGAAAAAATTAGAAACCCACTAGGAACAAATGCAGTTTCATTGTAAAGCCACATTGTTTTACTAACATTGTTATTACTGTTAAAATTTCATCGGTATCTCATAGTTACATATTACACTATTACTACAAGGTCAGGAATAAATGTTTTCCTAAAACATAATTCTTGTTTTTATCCTAAAAAAATGCATCAGAATATAGATCCTAGTTAACTCCTTATAACCCATGTAATAATCATTGGTAACACTAAAGAATACATATGACGCGTAGAGCATTATAATTCTCCCCAAAAAAAATTTTTTGTTCCCAAAACATTCTTAATATTATGATATCAAACAAAGTAAAGCATAATTCTACCTCATCAACCATTATTACTTCCACATATTTTTGATATCCCATCAACGATACCAAAATAGATTGACTATGGTTATTTTATTACCATGTATTAACATATCCCAATGATCTACTATATGAACTACTCTATTAACTTATAGGTATCGTGATCAAGATCAATATCATCCCATTAAAATAGAATGTAATTGTCTTCATGATACCTCCTTAGTTGGGATACATGAAACAAAAATTGAATATCTATCAATAGATTTTAAAATTTCACCAAATCATCCACCATTTTAATGATTTCAACAATCTCAAATAGGATAAAAAATTTTGTTTCCAAAAAACCATACATACCCAAACAATTGTGTCCCCATCAAGGTGGAACGATAAAAATTTATTAACATTTAACCTTGATCTCTATTAGGATATGAAGATATTTTTAGAGGATTTTTAAAATAATAAGCTTCTATTAGCCCTTTATTGATCAGCTATAGTATTTACATCATTTATTCAACAAGGTTCAGTCCAACAAGGGAATAGAGTCCAAAATATTCAAAAAGAAAATGAGATCTAAATGGATCTTCATAAAATGTTTCAAAGGGATGCATTTTAATAAATTATTTATAAATATTTTTTTGGGGAAATTAAACCAAATAATGATTATATACCCACATAACACAATAATCAATCTTGTGTCCTCAAAAGAATAACCTCAAGGATTTGAATTTATCACTTAGCATACCAATCCATATATTGATTATACATTGTAAAAAGAGTCATATGGGAACCCATTAACTCTTTAAAACATATATAAAACATTGATGTATTAAATTCGTCCCTTTAGAATCATATTTAGAAGGCACTCTATAATGATTCACAACCAATTGGAAATACATGTTCTGAGCTACACTCCCTTAACATTCTATTTGATAGGAGAAATGATATGGTTTCACAAGTCAATCAGTGAACATAGAAATATAATCATTCCATCCTATAGCTTATTGGACACCAATGATGATATCCATATAAACTTTCTCCCACATCCACAATACAATAGGAATATGTTATAATAAATGAGAGAAAATCTAGTGTTCCACCGTAATTCATTTTCTAATATGGCATAGTGATACAAATCCAACAATCAACCAACTCATATCGGGCCACCAATATGTAACTCAAAAATGATGATACATCTTTGTATTATCATGTATTAGTGAACAATAATATATTTTCATCATCATTATATATTTATTTTTTATATGTAAAGGGAAAGGTACAAGATTGATTGGGGACACTAAGTTTATGTATGAGTCAAAAACCAAACAATTATGGTCTCCCCACAATTTAGGATTTTACTAAAGAACTAGAAATTAGTATCTAAGAAATAAATGATCTTAACCAAAACATCATGTTCTTTTTCATCCATCCCCGATCCTAGGTACACCACTACAGTAGTCTTTTCAAATCATAAGGTCATCTCAATAAACAAACTCATCAACGATCTTTCTTCCATTGATTCTGCAATTTACTGGTTCAATATTATCATGATCAATGCATCAATAATGATATTCCTTTTCTTAAGGGTATAATAAATATCGATATTGAGGTTATGAATATACACAACCCAATATATCTATAACATGTTCACATATCTCCAATAATATTATATTTGAGGCTGTAATGATCAGATTAAACCAAAACCCTCACCCCTTTTATATAGTAGTTCCATGTTTTGAGTGTGTGCATTACATTTACTAACGTATGGTTTTTGGTTGTGTGTTTCCACTCATAATGGTGTAATTTGATTGATCTATAGATAACAACCCAATTTCCCAACATCATGACACAAACTAATCACATACATGAAACATCAAAGAAATCATAACACCCTAAATTGGTTTCTAGAATAATCGGAACTGGATCTAATGTAAACCTATTATTTAGTTCATAAAGAAATACTAAATTTTTTTATTTGACTCAAAAATAACACCCTTGAAAAAAATATTTCTCTTCAAAGATGAAAGCAGGTAAGAAACATGAACATATTACATAAAATAACTAGTTAATCACAAGATTTTTGAATCCCAAACACATTTCTATGTTTCTACAATATAATTACAAAACATTGTGACTTGCTAATCCATTGAGCTTCCCTTATCAGAAATAAAATTCCCCATAAACAAAACTTCTTCGATCCAAATTGGCATTTTAATGATTACCATATAATAGGTATACTATTTAATAATTTGGGGATAATACTAAAAATTTTCATGTACTCCTAATTAAATTTGATGCAAACAAAAATATAATCTAAAAACAAGACAAAGAATGATTGTAATAATAGATGAATAATATGGTTAATTAATTCCATTAATATTGTAAGAGTATTGCTGAGACCAAATAGTATGAATAAAAAATCAAAATGCCCATAATGGATCCTAAATTGTATCTTATCTATTTTCTTTTCCCATACACTATTATTCGGGTACCCCAACCATAGGTTAATATTGGAGAATAAAAAACCATTTTGATTTGATCAAATATATTATCAATTATTAGTTAGGGGTATTTGTCTTTAACTGTCACATGATTTATATTATGACATGTAATCTAAATTCTAATGTTTTTTCTCCCATTAGGGAAATGAGAACATGAAATGACCACAGTGGTATGCTATAAAAAATAAATCACATTCTCTCAATATCTTCAATATAAAAATTATGTTGTTTTAACATAGTATCTAACATTAGGTAAGATTACAATAAAATGGGAATCATATGAGGGAGAAGGTCAATAGTTAACTCAAACTCTCTCTCTCTCTGGAGGTAACGTAGAATGTTTTTTTACGAAATAACTCAAGGTATTCTGTCACAAATGTATTGAATGGGACACTCAATCCAGAATCAATGAAATCATGGTACATCATTTAGTAAATTCTATATATGAACCCATATTAAGAAACAACATGCCTTTTTATCTAATAACTTGATTATAACTCATCCAAAAGGACTTGAGAGACCCTACCATGAGAAAGAACATACTCAATTATGATAATAATCTATTTAGGATATAAAAATAATAATTTAATTCATTACAATAATTTTTCCAATTATATGATGATCTATAAACTTGAAACACCACACCACATCATGGTGAGATATCATCACCTGAAAAAGGGGACATTTAAAACCATTTTTTGACATCCTTCACAATAGTGTGGAAGTATCTATCTCGAACAATAGATGTTGTAAATTAAATCCCCAAATTTCATTTGATATTAACGATATAAAAAAATGAGTCTCAAATGTTTAGAAACAATTAATACCAAAGATGATGAAATAATCATTGTAACGTCTCTTCACTTCGAAGACTTCAAAACACCTTTACGGCCTGCTTCGTCACCACCCATCGATCCGCACACCGAGAATAATGAAATGGTGGGTTCGGACTTGTTTGTTGGTCCGCACCCACCACGTTAGTAGTTCAAATGACTTCTGAAAATTATACACATTTCGAGGATATAATTCACATATATTTAATTGAACCAAAACCCCCTACCTCTAGGTGTTGATGAACAAAGATCGTCATGGGAAAAGCATGTCACGGATGAAGTATCCATAAGCGTCGATGGCATCCCGGAGAAGAGAATCATCAGCGTCGCGGTACACGGCGTCACGTCGTCGATTTCCGAGGATGGAGCCTCTCATGGGCGGTGGAGAGGGAAGATGATAGTATAACAAACTCCCCTTTAAGGTGACGGAGTTCTTCGATGATGGCTCAACATTCTTCGCGTTCTTCGTCGGGGTAGAAGAACTTCCAGACTTAGAGCTTTCTCCCCCCAATTCTTCTGGCACAATGCAACCACATAATAAAATAAGGGTTACCTTATTTTATTACGCATTCGATCAGTTTTTGTAATTCAAAAACAGATCATGATTTAATTATCGAGCGTTGTCCAATTAATGAGGCGTTTAATAATTCTATTAAACGTGAGAGTTGACTTGGCTTTTAAGAGGGGGGTGCGGGTGAGTTAAAACATTTAATGCATGTGGAAGGTAAATGGAAAAAATGGGTGGGGCTTGTGTGGTCCCCACATCATTAATATCCTACCTAGGAGTTAGGATATTAGTGGGTCCCACTCCAACAGCCATGCCTAGATTAACACTGCTTAGAATAAAAATAAAATTTGCTTCACATTATTTTATTTTATTCTTTATTTAAACAAAAAAAACCTCACCCGGGAATACAAAACTCTGGAAAAGGCGTTCTTATGCAATTACCAGAGTTGCAATTCCATCGGTGCCCTCCGAATTCGATTCCGAGCACCGGTTCAAATGTTAGGAAAAACCATTCATTCGTTCACTGAACGTACCTGAGCCAAACTTCGAAAAAATATTCCTGGCACGCCGGGTCTCAAAATTAGGTGCCGTCAAGAAACTACGTTCTTGAAAAATTCCAATGAAAATAAAACAAAAATCCTTGAATTTTACGGGTATTTATTTTACACCCACCTCATCCCTTTACGTCTCCGTAAAGATACATCATAAACATGGGGAACAAATGTGTGTATTGAGCATTCATCTGAGCCTCCTGCTCCCTAGTTCTCTCCTGGAGGTTCATGTGCTACCACTCGATATGCACTAGAGGTATTGACCATCCACATAGGACCCGCTCCTGTCAATCCTCGATCTCCACCAGGACCTCCGCAATGGTCGCCCCATCATCAAGGTATAGCTACCCATGGTCGATGATATGTGTCAGGTCATGCACGTATCTTCTCAACTGAGATATGTGGAAGATGTCGTGCACCCGGTGCAACAGAGGTGGTGGAGCCAGGCGATAAGCCACCTCACCTATTCTGCTGAGGACCTGGAATGGTCCGATGAAGCACAGAGATAACTTGCCGCCTCGGACAAATCTCAATAATCCACGTTGAGGTGAGACCCGCAAGAAGACGTGGTCTCCTTCCTCAAAATCCATTGGCCTCCGGCTCCTGTCAGCATAAAACTTCTGCCGGCTCTGAGCTATCCTCATATGATCCTGGATGACCTGGACCTTCTCTGTCGTGGCCCAGACCATCTCTAGTCCAACTAGTGCTGACTCCCCAGGGTTTGTCGAGCATAGAGGTGATCTTCAAGGCCGGTCGTACAATGCATCGTAAGGTGCCATCCAGATGGTGGAGTTGTATCTGTTGTTGTATGAAAACTCCAAAAAGGGTTGTTGGTCCCCCCAACTGTGACCAAAATCAAGGACACATGCACATAGCATGTCCTCGAGAGTTTGAATGGTCATCTTCGTCTGACCATCCATTTGAGGGTGAAAGGCGGTGCTCAGATGTAGCTGCCTCTCGAATGCATCCTGTAACACCTTCCAACGCGGGGAAGTAAATAGAGCGTCTCGATCGGAGATGATACATGATGGAACACCATGAAGACATACAATCTCCGGAACATAGAGACGTCCCAAGCTCTCTACTGAGCCCTGCTCTCTGATGGGTAAAAAGTGGGCCGACATGCTGAGTCAGTCGACAATCACCCATATGGGGTCGTGACCTCTGGAAGTACGTGGAAGTCCAGTCACGAAATCCATAGATATCCCTTCCCACTTCCACCCCGGGACCTCCAAGGGTGGTACCAAGCATGATGGTACCTGGTGCTCTGCCTTCACCTACGGGCAGGTGAGGCATCGTGAAATGAACACCGCCACAAACATCTACATACCCAGCCACCAGTGCTATCGTTTGAGATCCTGGTACATCATTGCCACTCTAGGATGTACCTCCAAACGGGAAGTGTGAAACTCTCTCAGCACCTCCTCCTGTAAAGAAACTGGTCGCAAGGTACTTCCTCTAAAAAGGACATCATTCTCTCCTCCTAAAGAGAATCCATCAGGTGCATGTCCTGAGGATATCTGCACATGGCGCGTCTCATAGTCAGCATCCCCATAATGTGCCTCTTTGACCTGCTGCAGTTGTGGAGGAGTGACTGTGAGTGACTGAAAAATGCTGCCCCATATCTATCCATGAAGGATATCTGCAAAGCGGTTAGCTACTCCATCGCCGCCCCAAGTAGTTGGATGCCCATCCTCCTTCTGAGAGCATTGACTACTACGTTCCCCTTCCAAGGAGTATAGACTATCTCAAATTCATTTCCCTGGAGGAACTCGAGCCATTGTCGTTGTCTCATATTCAGGTCCTTCTGCGAGAATATGTACCTGAGACTCTAGTGGTCAATGTAGACTATAAAGCGCTCGCCCATCAGATAGTGTTGCCACATATTCAGAGCGAAGACCACTACTACTAACTCCAGGTCAAGGGTAGCATATTTCTGCTCTTGATGCCTCAACTGACATGATCCATAGGCGATCACGGCCCACTCCTGCATTAGGACACATCCGAGTCCGGTCCTTGATCCATCGTAGTAGACTACATACACTACTCCCTCATCCAGTAGCCTCATGATAGGTGCACTGGTCAATCTCTGTCTCAGCTTCTGGAAGATCTGCAAAAATCTGTCTGACCACACGAAGGGTTTCCCCTCTTTTTCAAAGCTGAGAGTGGTGCCACAACTCTGTAAAAGTTTGGAACTAATCTCCAATAGTACCCAACTAGCCCCCATAATCTTTGCACCTCTATCACGCTCCTGGGTGGCTCCCAATCTAGAACTGCCTTGATCTTCGTAGGATCCACCGCAACTCCCGCCTCAGAGATTACATGTCCCAAGAAGTGGACCTCACGTAACCAGAACTGACACTTCGAGAGAATTCAATAAAGCTGGTGCTCTCGGAGTGTGTCTAGTACAACCCTCAAGTGTTAGGCGTGCTCTTACTTAGTGGTCAAGTATATCAAAATGTCGTCGATGAAGACCCCGACAAATCAGTCGAGGTATTGCTGAAAGATGTTGTTCATGAGACTCATGAACACGGCTTGTAACATCCCGAGATTTTATGACAAATATTCTTTTTAATTTAATTAATGTCTTGTGTTTTACGCTACACCAAAAGGAGCTTTCACAACACACATCCTTGACATTCCTTTCATTACACGCAATCACGACCTTCCTCGATAGCGTGTGTAGTACGAAATACCGAGTTTTCACTAAACAACGATATTCTATTAAAATATTTTTAAAACTAGCTGTTATTAATAGTAATAACCACCTTTCAAAATTTTAGAAATTTTATCTCTCAAAATGGACTTCATTTTTGGATTCGGAGTATCGAATTTAGCCAAAGGTGAAATATTGGTACATTTCAGATAACTTTCATATTCTGAATAATAGTGAAAATTACTAAATTTTAATTAAAAACAACTTTTTTAATTCGATATAATTAATAGTGATAAATTATTAATTTGAGTGGTTTTAAAGTATATTTATAATATATTTTTACAATTTAATTCAATGTTGGTCACTGGATGTAATTTCACATTTAAACCAGTTATAAACAAGTTTCAATCATTTGATAGTTATTATCTCTTAAAAACACGCTATTTGTTTTGACGACGGGAATTAATTTTTAAATTAGTTAATGTAACTAATATGTTTTGAATTTTATAAAATAGACATCATTTTTGAATTCATAATATCAAATATAGCTTAGGCCTAATTTTTGGTATTTTTCTGGAAACATTCATTTTTTGATGAATAGTGAAATCACTAATGGTAGTTAAAAGAACTGATTTTTTCATAAAACATAATTTTACCGCTTCTGTGAGTGGAATTTATAAAATCCAAGAGACACGGTTAATATCAAGGACTAAAATGTCGTTCAATGAGATGAAAATAATTTTTTGGTGAATTGTAACTTCTTAGTTTTTTTTTAGCATGGTTAAAATTAAATAGGGTAATTAAGGGTAAAAGTGTTATTATTATTACCATAACACATGTCCTAATTCTATTGGATAAGTGTAATTCGACGAAAAACAACCTTAGTAATAAAATATGTCCATTTATTCCCACTTGGATTAGATTAGGACATTTATTGTCAATTTTTTTAAAGAAAGGTTAAAATAGTTAAAATCAATGTTTAATAATTAAATCATTTTTAATATAGGGTTACACAGAAGATAAATTCGACTATAAGTATTCTTTAGAAATATAAAAAGATTTCCAACATAATGGTATTTTATATGTAATTTTTAGACTTAAAATAATTTAATTTATTTATGATACAATGAGGATGCAGTAATTATCCTATTAATGAAATATTGACATAATTGATGTTGTAAATACCAAAATAAATGTAACATGAGACTTTTTATGAATTCAGATAATTTTATATGTTAATATTACATGTTATTATTTATTTAATTAACATTTTTAGAACTATGTATTCTTTTATTATTTTCACAAAAATCAATTACCAAATAGTGTCAAAATTGACATAAAATAGTTTTTAAATCAAATATTATATTATTAATTGTTATTATATTCCTAAAAATCTATGGTTCGGCCAAGATATATAGATCATGATATTTTTATCATTAATGGACCACTTTGGGGTCTCTTAGATGTATATGGTAAGTTTTTTAACTATATAATATAAAAAAATGTGACGTGGTATATGTGAATCTAATTAACTAAGAGTTAAAACTAAACGATAAGGTTAGTATAATGACATAAACTTGTCTAAATTCTATTGGTTGAGAGGATTTAGACCCATACCAACCTTAGATTCTAAATAAATAAATTTGGAGCTATTTAAAACTGAATTGGGCTTTATAATAAAATAATATTTTTAATTATTCCAAAGGTGCCCCTCTCCTCCCTTATAAAAGGGAACTTCCTCCCCCTCTTCCTCACACCACATTGAGCCTTCAAGCTCGGCCAAACCCTGCCAAATTCTATTCTCCACTTACCTAGAAACATCCTAGAGGTCCTGGTATTCTCCAAAGACCAATTTTAGTTCCCTAAGAAGAGGACTCAAATAGGCGCTTCAAATTAGAGGTATTGTCCGTTACCGATTCTTTTAACTTTATTTCTTCTTCAACATCTTCTTCATAGGTTGTTTCATTATGATGTAATAACATCAGTATCACTAATATAGTTAATCGTTATTATAAGTATGAAACAACCATATTTCATCATCTATCCATCCTACGGAAAATGAAATCACCGCGCGTGCGTACGTACGGAATACTATCTCCACGCCGTGGTGTAATCTATTTTCCACCACCACCATACATGGATGGGTATAATGGTGTAAATATTAACTATATATGATTATTTTAAAGTGATATTGATTCTGAAATAGTATACATACACTCCAATATAGTCCCACGATCATGAGAATTATATCTTCGCTCATGCGTACGTACGGACTACCGTTTCCACGACACGATGAGATTCATTCTCCACGTTAACCATTCATGAATGATTATAAATTATATATAATAAGTAATCATGGAATATATGACATAATAATGATACTGTATTTATGTGTATATATATGTATGTCATCTACTTTATTCCATTCAACTCAATAAGGAAACAAAAACGGCGTTCTTGCGTACGTACGACCTACCATCTCCATGAACGGTGTATTTCTTTCCATTTAATTATTTATTATATATATGTATACAATGAATATATATTATATATAAATCATGTTTTATATTCTATAATTACTTAATCGTGAGCTAAGTAATAATATGAATAATTACAAGTCAAAACACGGACGACAAATGAAACAATTTTACACAAAACGCTCATTAACATGGAATTTACAAAAGTAAAGGTAATATAAAGTCATAAGTGAACCATATATGATATCATAACAATGCGTATGATTCTGGAATAAGTCAATGACATTATTTAAATCATTATACAGGTGGTTCGGACACTTACAAAGCAAATCAGAACTAATGTAAAGGAAAATATCACAATCTCATTTTATCCGAGATTGTTTATACGTTGGTATTTAATGGGGTGTATTTTATCATCCACATCCATGTTTCCTCAATATGTAATATTGTTTCCATCCAACAAAAATTGTTTAAATCCAATTTTACCCTTCTCTGAGTTTTTTGTAAAAGATATGAAAGGAATCTTTTGTCCTTTTTCGTACGAGGTACTTTTTGACTTTTCTGAAAAATGTACGAGGAGAATGTTTTTTTAACATATAAGGAATGAATGGATTTTTTAAAAATTATTTACAAGAAGCTTCCTTTACAAGTTTTCATGATTATTTTTAATCAACTTATTTTAGTTTAAAATTGTATGACATGTTAAGAAAGGAAAATGTTTTTTAATTAGAAAGGATATTTTCCTCAAGAATGGAGTTAAAGTGTTTTATCAAAATTATTTTCCATCTAAGATAATATAGTGTTCTATTTCTATCAATATTATTACATATATTTGATTATATAGTGATGGAATTATTTTTATGAATTTCTTTATCTTATATGAATTGTTTTATGATGTCATGTTGTTTAAGAATCCCATTTTTATTACATGGGTTATGCAATGATGTATGATTTATGATTTTTTGGAACACATAAGAATGGTATCATTATGAGATGGGTGGGACCTATATCTCCCTCCAATGCATTGGGTATATATTTTATATCTCATGAGATAGACAAGGCTGGAATGGCAGGTTAAACCGGTTCAGTGAAACAGGACTGAAATGAGGAATGAACACCGTTCAGAAATGGACTTTGTCCACCAGGATAGTCTTGGTAATGAGTCTTGACTAATAAGAAATTATTCTATATGATTATGTGTATATTCCACAAAGTTTCATGTTTTATATAATGATTATTGGGATTTCATTTCACTATTATGATTTATCCCATGTTATGATATTATGATCTCTTTTGTAGGTCAATATTTCCAAAATATTATGTTTTTATTAATATTATGTGATTGATATTTATTTTGTTTACCCTTACTGAGAATTTGAGCTCACACTTTTATGTTTTCTATTCCCCGGGATATAAAAAAATGTTTTAGGTAAAAAAATGGAATATCTTTATGGGAGATGTTGAAGATCTTTCACCACGATTAGAAGATTTTATTCCGAGTTTCCAAAGACACTAAACTATTACGGTCCTTGTGTGTATATTTTTGTTATGTATTAAGTATTCAGGAAAAGTAATGTAATGTCACTGTACGTCATGCTTCGGGTCTCTACACTGCTGGAGCATTGGTTACGCTGAAAAGCATAACCATAAACTCATAGTGTCCATACCGACATCTGAAGGTCGTCTTCTGCACGTCCTCGTCTCAAACACTTAGCTGATGATATCCTGATCTAAGGTCTATCTTAGAGAACCACCGTGCTCCATTGATCTAATTGAAGAGGTCATCAATCCTCGGTAGCAGATACTTGTTCCTCACGGTCAGCTGGTTCAGGAGACGATAGTCGACACAAAGTCTCAAGCTCTTGTCCGCCTTCTTGGCGAACAATATCTGGGAAGCCCAGGGTGAAACACTAGGTCAGATGAATCCCTTGCCCTGAAAGTCCTCCAACTATACTCGTAGTTCTCGATGCTCAGTGGGGGCCATCCGATATGCTGGAGTGGATATCGGGATTGTCCTGGGGTACAGGTCAATATAGAAACTACCTCTCTACGAGGAGGTAGCCCTGGGACGTCATCAGGGAAAACATCCGCATACTGATCCACCACTGCAGGAAAACCAGGACTCTGCATGTCAACTGCTCCTAGGATAAGGCTAGAAAACTAATGAGTGATGGGCTGTCCTCTCCTCTGCGAGAGTCCTTCCTATGCTGCAAAGGCTCCCTTCTCACCGGTGAAGGTGAACCTACTCCCGTCAGTGCGAACATACCACACCTTTCGCCTAATACAGTCGATCTGAGCATGGACTATGGATAACAAATCCCTTCCCATGATGGTGTCTTAAGGCCTCGACGCCGCTACAAGAAGATCCCAGCCGAAGATCTCACCTCCTATAGTATGCTCACAATACTGTCACCAGTGTGTAATTGTCGAGTCTTCTCCTGTAAGAGTCCCTAGCCATAAGGAATGAGCCAACGGCTTCGTCGGAATCTCTGAGCTCCAAAAAAGAGAAGCGAAAATAAAGGAATGACTCGCTCCTGTGTCTATAAGAACTATATCAATGGTGGAGTAGACACAGATCTTACCTCGAATCATCTCTGGCGCGCCATGGTCATATGCCTCCGCTTCCTAAAGCAGAGCCTATGTCTACCCCCAGCACCATGGGGCCTGGGTGGACCTCCTGATGGTGGTGGTGGTAAAGCCTCAAAGCGTCTCCCCCACCTGGTACTCGGCCAGCTCCCCTACCTCACCTGGGTGGACCGTCAAACATCTGCTACTCATCTGCATGGCGGGTCGGGCAGTCACGAGCCATGTGGCCATGCCCGCCGCATGCGTATCACTGTCTGCTCCTCGGAAGGCTAGCTCTACGCCTTGTGCCCCGCACCTCTGACCAAGTGTCTTGAGGTTGTCTTCCTGATGGTACGGTTCACCTGGACCCCTGTGACACCGGTCGACTGCCAGCTGCAGACGACTCTCTTACGTGCCTCCCTTCCATAGGTCTCGCTGCTGGCATAGGCTCGGAATGAAATCTCTCTTTGAGAAGAGCTCTCTCCAGTACTCCTGCATATGTCGGAATGCTGAGTGAGATCATTGATGCCCTGATCTCATGCCTCAGTCTCTGCTCGAAGGTCCTGGCCTAGAAGAATGGGTCTCATACAATGTCTGTCGAATAGCGCAAGATATCGATAAATCTCTCTGAGTACAGGGCGACTGTCATGCTGCCCTGCCGTAACTGTAGAAGCTCCTGGATACGCACCGCACAGAGGGTGGCTGGGATGAACTCCGAGCAGAAGAGGCTCTCGAAGTCCTTCTATAGGAGAGATGCCTCTTCATGCACCTGGAGCATCAGGCTCCACCATCTTCCTGCTACCACGTGAAGGAGGCTCGCTGTGAGGATCATCGTGTGGTCGGCTGGTGTCCCCACTAACCTGAAAACTCAAACAACCGCCTCCAGCCATTCCCCGGCTGCCTGAGGGTCCGGCTCTCCATGTAACCTGGGCGGTCTCTGACGATGAAACCCATGCAGTGCACTATGGTGATGTGCAATATCAGTTATTGGGGCTGGTATCTTCGGTGGCTTTGCGGGTAGAGGTACCGCTGGTGCCTCTGTTGTCAAAGGGCACTACACCGAGGCCTCTTCGCTCGGTGGGCTATCGCCTCGCACAATGCTCGGAACCCTAGCTGGCTGCCGTGGTGGGGCCATCCTAAAAAGAAATATGTGTTCCACGATCATACAGTATACCTAGTGAGATGACATAAAGTAATCACAAAGAAAACATTTAAAATACACATGCAATCAATGATTTCGTGCATTGAGTCGGAAATCAGATGTCAGGGTCCTGATGTACGGATACGTCGACCGTCGCACCAACACTGGACTCCATGGACTGATAACCACACTCAATACCCTTAACAATATTGCTTCACATAGAAGAATGATCAGAGCCCAAAGTTCTGCATTAGAACTGAACTCCTCTGATACCAATTTGTCACGACCCGTCCTCATGACCTGTGCCATGACAACCCCAAGCCTGCCTTCCATAGGCCTAGGGCTGGAGACTAGCACCATGGAGTAAATCCCGACAAAAATGGGAATTCATTGCCTTTATAAGTAAAAAACACCACAGAGTAAGCCAACAGAGGTAAAGACTAAGTAAACATAGTATAAGTAAGTACCGAAAGTAAATGGGCTAGAATACAAACCCAAACTGAAAGTAAAGTACAACTGGAAAGAAAGTACAACAACTGAAAGTAAAGCAGCAATGTCGAGTCGTCCACTAGAAATACCACTTAAAGGGTGGGTACAGATAGCCACCTCAGCTCCTTGGGTCTATCCTTCCGCTCCGTGTATGTCTCGCGCAGTGGTCCACCTCTAGGTACCGACTACTCCTCTAGCCTCTACCACGATCAGCATTGTCCTCCGTCTGCATCCAACACAATGTACTGCGGGCATAGTCCGTGCATGGGTGAGTATATGTTAATCCGTAGGGACCCCGAGACCCCCGAAGGTCTCCCAGAATCCACAAAGGATAATCCAAAAAAGAAAGATACAAAAATGAAGTAACAACCGACACTACTGAGGTATATGCCCATACATACACCTATGTCATCAATTCCAGTTCAGCTACAACATCCAAGCCCAAGTTCAATCATGTCCACAGAAGAGTACAAACCAAACCACATAAGATAACAACACCCAATCCACATAGGAATGAAAATCAATCATATCAAAGATATTGATTGATGTCAAGACTCAACTCACACATGTATACTTCATCGGTGATAGAGATGATCTGATATAGCCCATGATTCATCTAAGCTGGGACCCACATAGGATACTAAACCAGATACTCTGCTAGACCCACATAGGATAGAAAGAACAGAGTCAGAGACTGCCAGAGCCACATAGGACACAAGAACAGTAGTCAGTGTCATCGAACCCACATAGGATTTCAGTACAGTCTTTATCGCTGTCGAACCCACATAGGATTTCAGTGCAGTCTTCATCTCCGTCGAACCCACATAGGATTTCAGTATGGACTTCATCTCTGTCGAACCCACATAGGATTTTAGTACGGTCTTCATCGCTGATGTACCCACACAGGATTTCAGTGCAGTCTTCACAGTCGTAGCCAGCTCTAGGGTTCCCGCACACTACATTCTCGTTCCGGGAGTGTCCGCTCCACGAGACAAGGGGTCGATACATCAACTGACACATCGTTCGGAGTTGATGTATCTCAAAGTTCCATCTCGACAAGAGAAACTCAATTTGACAGACGACGCGTCAATCGTACGCCCGGTCTGAGAGTTATTGTCTTTTTCGTCTAGGGGCCCGATTGGTTTTTAAGACAAAACCAACCCAACCGCACTCCAACTACGTCCAAACATCGTCTGGAGTAATCCAAAACGTCTGTCTCACTAAGAGGAATCCAAAAAAGTCGACAGTACATCAATCGGACGTCCGGAGCTCATATAATAAGTGTTTCCGCTCCAAGGGCCGGTTCGTTTCGTGTTCGAACCAACCCAGCCAAACCCAAAGTTCACCGAAACCATGATTGTATCATACCGAAAGGACTGTATCGATCCAAGGATCGCTACCCAACTGACAATGCATCGATCGGAGGTCAGTAGCCCATGTTATGGGAAAACGACCGGAAGTGATCTCAAAATGGGGGGTCTGGGCCGGGACCGACCCGACCCAACGCCCCTGGGTCGGCCTGAATCGGGTCGACCCGAACCGGGTCCGGGTCCAGCCCATAAGGGTGTGGCCCGGCTCGGTATGGCCAGTCCAGCCCGGGGCGGATCGGCATTGGCCGTGCGGGGTCGGCTCGGCGCCGGCCAAGCGGGGTCGGCACGACGCGAGCCGAGCGGCCGCACAAAGGGGGCATTGCCCCTTGATTGGAGTCACGACCCCGTCATGGGGGCCACACCTTGCTAGCAGACGCGGCCCGGTGCCGCGTCACCCATGGTCCAGTGTGGCCGCAGGACCAGTCGCCTGCCTCCGCAGCTTCTCCCGTGGTAGCCCTTCCCGGCGGCGCGCCGGTGGGGTCTTCCACGGAGGACATGACGCGCTTAGGTTGTCCGTTTTTCCTGTCGTCTTCGCCAACAGTCCTCTCGTGAGCGGCTCTTCACTGCAAAGACCACAAAATGCCATTGCAGCCTGCTTTGTCTCCACCCATTGATCCGCACACCAAGAATAATGAAACGGTGGGTTCGGACTTGTTCGTTGGTCCACACCCACCGCATTAGAAGTTCAAACGACTTCCGACAATTAAACACATGTCGAGGATATAATTCACATAGATTTAATTGAACCAAAACCCCCTAACTCAAGGTGTTGATGATTGAAGATCATCGCGGGAAAAGAACATCACGGAAGAAGTCTCCGTAAGCGTCGACGATGTCCTAGAGAAGGGAATCGTCGGCATCGCGGTACACGGCATCGCATCGTCGATTTCAGAGGATGGCATCTCTCACGGGCTATGGAGAAGGAAGAAGACTGTATGACAAACTCCCCTTTGCGGTGATGGAGTTCATCGATGAATGCTCGGCGTTCTTCGTGTTCTTCGTCGAGGAAGAAGAACTTCAAGACTTAGAGCTTTCTCCCCCAATTCATCTCGCACAACGAAACCACATAATAAAAAAAGGGTTTCCTTATTTCAGTACGCATGCCATCTGTTTTTGTAATTCAAAAACAGATCATGATTTAATTATCAAGCGTAGTCTAATTAATGAGGCGTTTAGTAATTCTATTAAATGTGAGAGTTGACTTGGCATTTAAGAGGGGGGTTTGGGTGAGTTACCACAATTAATGCACGTGGAAGTTAAAAGGAAAAAAAGGGGTGCGGCTCGTGTGGGACCCACCTCACTAATATCCTACCTAGGAGTTAGGATATCAGTGGGCCCCACTCCAATCACCATTCCTAGATTAACACTGCTTAGAATAAAAATAAAATCTACTGCACATTATTTTATTTTATTCTTTAGTTAACCCAAAAAAGAACTTCACCTGAGCATACATAACTCCAGAAAACGAGTTCTTAAGCAATTACTGATGTTGAGATTCCATCAGTGCCCTCAGAATTCGATTCTGAGCACCGGTTCAAAAGTTAGGAAAACCCACTCGTTCGTTCACTAAGCGTACTCGAGCCAAACATCAGAAAAAGATTCCGGGCACACTGGGCCTCAGAATTAGGTGCCTTCAGAAACTGATTTCCTGTAAACTTCCAATGAAAATAAAAATATATATATTTTAATTTTACGGGTCTTTAAAATTACAAAATACTGGAATAAATACACTATGTTAAAAATTTTGAGATGTTAGTATATTAATGGGTGATCCATATACATCCTTTTATACATCCTAAGAATAACTATATAACCATGCATGCATACGTACATCTTACCATCTCCACGTTGTGGTGTAATTTATTATTCAAAACTTATTTAATAGTATGGGTATAATGATGGGTAGAATGGATTTAAAAAATTAATATAACATTATAATTATTTCTTCTAATTAATATATCATCCAATTACATTCCATATATCCATCATAAGAATGATATAGTCTCTCATGCATACGTATGGACTACCGTCATAATGATGTGATGAGATTAATTCTACTATTTAAGCATCCAAGAATGATTATAAAAAATATATATTATTAATAATTATGAAATATATGATATAAAAATTCTACTTGAAAGATATATATATATGTACATATATTTCATTTACTTTCATTCAATATGATAATAAATCGAAAACAACGTTCGTGAGTATGTACGACCAACCATCTCCATAAATGGTGTATTCCATTTCATATATCTAACGATCATATATATTTATATTATTAATATATATGATATATAAATCAAATTATACATTCATAATGTATTGAAATCATGATCTATATAATATGATCAAGAATAACAAGTCAAATACATTTGAAAAACAAAAGGATGATTACCCGAAATTTTGCACCAACATGGAATTGTTAATAAAAAGGTAATTTAAAGTCATAAAAGAATAATATATGATAATATAAATATTATTATGTTTATTATATAAGACAATAATATTTTAAAAATCATTATACAGGAGATTCAAGCATGAAAAGAGAGTATCAGACCTATGGTAAGGAATACTTTTTCCAATCTCATTTTAATATGAGATTGTTTATTCGTAAGTATTTTCTAGGGATATATTCATAATACATATCCATGTTTTCTGAAAATGTTTTCTTAAATTGTTTGATATTACTATATGTGTATTTAAATTCATTTTTAACACTTTATGACTTTTACTATGTGTAATGGTAGGAATGTTTCTTTTATTTACCATATGTGGTACTTTTTGACTATTCCGACCAATGTATGAGGAGGATGTTTTATTATCGTGTACAACATGAATGAGATTGTAAATTATAAAAATGTATTATTTACATGATGTTTTTCCTACCATTTTACACGTTTATTTTCATCTAAATAAATTTCTCTTAAAATTTCATGACATTTTTAGAAAAGAAACCATTTTTGGAAAATAAAGGATATTTTCCCGAAGAATTAATTTCAACTGTATTGTCAAAATTAATTTTCCATATAAGATAACAAAAGGTTATTTTTCTATCCTTATTATTTAATTAATTTGATTATATTAATTAGGTATTACATTTATCAAATTATTTTATTTTATAATGATTTTAATGGAATGATCATTAAGAAACGCATTTTATTTTATGGGTTATTCTACGAAGAATGATTTATGTTTTTGTGGAACATGTAAGAATGATTTCATTATGAGAAGGGTGGGACCAATATCTTCATCAAATTAGTTTGGTAAATATTTAAATCTCATTATATATAAATTAATATAATGGAAATTAAATATAGTTCAGTAACACATGGATGAATAATCAAGTAAACACGGTTCTGTAATGGAATTATTCCACTATGATGGTCTCGGTAGAAATGCCTTGGCCACTATGGAAGTCATTTTTTGTGATTATTAATTCACAAAATTTACATGTTTTATTTCAATGATATTATATCATGGTTATCCTTTTGGATATTTTCATTTCGCACTGTTGAGATTTATATCATGACACAAGATATTGACATTTAAACATTACGTTCATGTTTTAACATTATATCATTTCTGGTTTGTTATATGTTATGAATTATTACCTTTACTGAGCATTTGATCTGACCATTTTTATGTTTTAATTTCCATACGATATAATGGAATGTTTTATGTAGGAAAACTAATGGGGATGATCTTTATGGGAGATATTGAATATATTTCACCAAGCTAGAAGAATATGTTCCATGTTTCCAAAGACACTAATCAAATATTATCATTGGGAATTTATTTGTGCCATGAATTATGTATTCTGTAGAAGAGATGTAATGTCCATGTACATCAATCTTGCGTTGATAGAGTTAGTGTCAGAGTGAAGGCTTAGTCAACCTTTGGACCCTATGATGAGAAAACATTAATGAGATCCCTAGAGATATTTTAAAATATGTCTAGGGATGTCCCTACTGGTATGTCTAACTATAGGATATAGTACAATAATTATGGTTAAAATAAATAATAAAATATGATTAATCCTAAGATGTTTGAGATTGAAATTTTACCCCATTGATTAAATTGTTTTCATATTATGATATTCTCCTCTCATAATATTCTTTTTGGGTTTTAATAAATGGATAGAAATAGGAGGATTCATTTTCATGGATAATATGATGGAAAATGGAATGATATTATCCATGAGAAAACAAATTAAATGGGAGTTAAAAGGATAAACATTATTATTATTACTAATCATAAATCTCATAACATGATATATAATATCAACATTAGTGAGTTTCTGGATGATCATAATAAGAAAATGATGGAGTTTTGTGGTGATCATAGAAGAAAGAAAGTTTAATTTCTTCATTTAAATCATGTGTGATAAGGCATCAAAGGGAATGTTTACAAGGGACTGGAAAATGTTTTGGGTTCTTAATAGAAGGGAATGATATATTAATTTCAAAGGAAAAGGATCAGTTAACATAGTGGAACATGATAATGATATTTCTGATACATAAAAAATGGTTAAAAAGTTTTAATTGTTCAATGTGTGAGCATTATGCAAATTTATGCCTTAAGGGAAAATATCATGAAGAGATTCAGCATGGTCGTAAGGGTTTTATTTCTTTTGATGATGATAAAGAGTCAACATATGATATATGGGATGAATGAAGTGTTTTGGAATAAAATGATGAAACTCGGTCATTGGTTTAAGAAAATCGTGGAATGATTGCTTTTTTATAAAGAAATCTATGTTGCAATGGAATAAGGAAACATCTAAGGACTGTTACTATATGGTTTTTCCTCATGTATTTTAAAGTATATTTTGAATGGTACTAATAATAAGGAAAAGTTATTCAGATATTTTTTTTAAAACACATGATAAGTGATTAATGATGGGATAAAGAGATAATGAGTCATTTGATAGTATTAATGACCTCAAGACTGATATAAGGAAAAAGTTATTTCATGGTTTGAGTGTATAGGATTATTTATATTTTTTGTCTCTGGAAATAGTAAGATTTTGATAGAATTCATATTTTCACTAAGGTTATATTGTAATTCATTATTCAAGAGAATACATGATTAAGGTATTCTAATGTTTAGAATGTGACATACAAGAACTACCTCTTGAGATAAAGGAGACAAGTATTTAGAAGATTTATTTCACCTATTTCTAGTGTTTTATATTTTATATTTTTGGAATTATTTTAATTTATCCACTAATGTATAGTATAAGATATATTATGGTTAATGTTTGTATTATCTCGCTATAGGTGGAATTATGCATATTTGACAACCTATTCTGACCTTTTTATTGAGATAGATGGAAAAATATATTATTTAATCACATAATCTACTAACACATCAATAATTAAAAATTAAACATTAGTTCTTAAAATAAGAGATGAAGTGGAAATTGTTCTGGGAATGATCATCGATACATAAATCATGTATGTATTTCATGTCATGAAACAATTCATCCACATTAGGAAAAGGATCATGAAAACCAATAATGTTATCCTCATACCTTATTATCAGATTAATCATTTGGTCTCGTAAATTATCAAATATTTATGGATTTACAGTAGTTAACGTTCTCCAAAGCGTATTCTCTATCACTATCCATCAGAAATTGATGGTTAGATTTCACTTCCATATCCATGTTTTCACTTCCACCCTATGTTCTCCAATGTGAAAACATATTGATGAGTTACATTGGGAAAATTTTATGTTTCTAAAATTCCTTTTTTATAATTAATTTTTATAATTAATTTTTACGTTGTTGGTTTCCATGAATGAAACATTAAAATATAAAACCATTTAAAACCCAGACAAATTTCGAGGGAAAAATTCATTTTAAGGGGAGAAAATTTTAACACACTAATATTTTTTGGGATATTTTATTTTTATATTTTTTGATGTCTTGTGTTGTATTATAAACCAATATTATCTTGTTCTATATGCAACACCATATTAGGTTTCAATATAGACAACACTAATTTTGGTTTCTGTTACACGCAAGAGTGACCCTCTTCAATAACTTGCGTTGTACGCCATACCGAGTTTAACTGAACAATGATATATTGATAAATATTTTTATGGGATGTGAACTGGTAGTTATGAATATTATTTACCATGTTTTTTATTTTATACATATTTTCTGAAAAAGATAAAAGAGAAGTTCATTTTTTTGATAATGGAAATATTTTTCAAAAAATACATTTTAACTGCATTTTGATGGTGCAACCATTTTAAATCTAGAACATAACAATTTTATAAGTTAAATATGAAAATATAAACTTCTTCTTGGATCTGGGACATTAATATTTACTTTTGTTTATTTTTTGGTGTACTTCTAAAAAATTTCATATTTTAATCAATAGTGAAAATTACTTTATTTTAATTCAAAAATACCTTTTCATCTTATTTATTTATGTAATAAGATTATATTTTTAATTTATTTTAAAGTATAATTGGATTATGTTTTTATCATTTAATACTAATTTGGTCATTGGATGTAATTCCACATTTATAATGGACTTAAACACATGTCAAACATTTGTTAGAAATTATTTCGTAATATTCCACTTTTTGGTTTTTCAAACTCAAATTAATTTTCAATTAATTACTAAAACATTTTTGTTTTGAATTTGGAAAAAAAATTCATATTTTTAATCATAATGTTCAAATTGTGTATATATGAATATTTTATAATTGGAAAATTTGAATAGTAACTTATGTAAATATTTTATTTACCATGGTTAAAATGTAAATCTGGTAAATAAGGTTAAAAAAATAATATAATAATATTAAACTACCCTAAAACAAGTTCTAATAATATTAGATGATATATTTCCAACCATTCACATCGTTGGGTCTACATTGGGAACCCATGAATCCAATTCTATATAAAATTGACATTTTATAAGAATTTATTTAATGTAATGTGAAATATGATATAAGCTTTTATCTTCTTAATAAAAATAATTTTATATTAGGTTATACATTAGATAAATTCAACTATAATTAGTAACTGTAAATGGAAATTTATTTTGTAAATAATTTTTTTCTTTATATTTTTTAAACACCAAATAAATAAATTAATTTATGACACAATGACGATGTAGTGATTATCTTATTAGTGAATGATATAAAAAAATGAGATTATAAATATTCAAATTAATTAATATTGGATATTTTCATGCCATAAATTTTTTTTGTAGAAGTGTCTGATTTTTTATCTTTTAATGAAATATGATTTTTAGAAATAGTCAATTCGTTATGGATTTTTAAAAAGTCATGATATGAATAGTATAAAATTGATATAAATGAGTTTTTAAAACAAATAATATTATATTTAAATATATGATATTCTTAAAAATAAAAAATTTGGCCAAATGAATTATATAATATTTAAAATTTATCTATTCATCCAATTGAGGTTCCATTGGAATTTTATAGTATCATTATTAACCATATAGTATGAATATACAAGAAAACATGGTAAGAGTTAAATTAGTTAACTATGGGTTAATGATAAAAGATAAGGTCAAATTTCATACATAAACATATCCCAAACCTATTTTTGAGATACTTTAGGACAATAATGAACATATATTCTAATTAAATTATATTTGGACCTTTTGAAACTGAACATTATTTTATAATAAAATAATATTTCCTGATTTTTCATATAGTACCCCTCACCACTCTTATATAAGGGTTGCAACCATTCTCTTTAACACACACTTATAAAGCCTTTTGGGTTGGTCAAACCCTAACTATTTCGCCTCCCAAACTCTCCCACTTCATCCTAGTGGCCTAAAATTTGGTAGAGATCCATCCTATAAAGCCCTTTTGGTCAAATGAATTGGAAGCACTTGAAGAAGAAGTAACTGTTTTATCCCTTCTTTCAATGTTCTTTTCTTTTTCTACTTCCTATTTTTATGTTGATTTGATAATAAATTAATAACTCAAGTATAGTATACATTATGAGTTGTTATTATAATTATGGGACTTCCTTATAAATCCTTTTATCAATCCTAAAAAATAACAATATCACCATACATGTGTACGTATGACCTACCGTCTCCACATCGTGGTGTAATTTGTTATTCAAAAATACTCTATTAGGATGGGTTAAATGATGAGTATAATAGAATTAAATAATTAATATAACGTGATAATGAATATATATAATTAAAATATCATCTAATTATATTCCTTTAAATAATCATGATAATTATATCATCACCGTTCATAGGTATGACCTATAGTCTCCAATAGGCGATGAGATTCATTTTCCACTTCAACCATCCACGAATGATTATAATATATATGTATAATTCATAACTATTCAATATATGACCTAATTAGTATAAATTAATGATATATATATATATATGTGTGTGTGTGTGTGTGTATTTATGTACATATATATCATTCACTTCCATTCAATACGACAAGAAAATGAAAAAAACGTTAATGCATTCATAAAACCTACCATCTCCATGAATAGTGTCTTCCATTACCTATATCTATCAATGATATATATTTATATTATGAATATATAAGATATATAAATCATATGACACATTTTCGATGTAATTAAATCAAGATCTAGCAAATATGCTGTTGAATAGCAAGTAAAAAATGTAAGATAACAAAATAGATTTTTACTCGAAATGTTGCACTAACATGGAATTGCTAATAAGAGGTTAATATAAGGTCATAAATAATAATATATGATTTCATAAATATTATTATTATTCTTATCTATGCAATTAATACATTAACAGACATTATACGGGAGTTTCGAACACGTTCCGAAAGTATCGCACCTAAGGTAAGGGATAACATTACCAATCTCTTTTTATCTGAGATTGTTTATTTGTTTGTATTAACTATGGATATATTTATCAACCTTGTGCATGTTTTGTAAAAAAATTTCATAAATTGTGTAATATTCTTCTATGTATATTTAAATTCATTTTTACCCATTTTTGACATTTACTACGTGGTATGGAAGGAATCTTTCTTTTGTTTACTATATGAGGAACCTTTTGAATTTTCCATCAAAAGTATGAGGAGAATATTTTTTTACTAATAAATAATGAATTATTTTTTACATCCTCATAATGACTTATTTCCATGAATCTTCCACTACATGTTTACATGATTATTTTTAAATAAATTATTATTTTTAAATTACATTACATTTTGAGAAAAGAAATATCTTTTGAAAAACAACGAATATTTTCCTCAATAAGTAAGTTCAAGTGTTTTATCAAAATTATTTACCATACAAGATGAAATATGGTTATATTTCTATCACTATTTTTACATTTATTTTATTTTGGTTATGATGGATTTATTTAAAATAAATCCATTTATTTTATATGCATTTTTATGTAATCATTTTTATGAAACCCATTTTATTTCATGGGTTTTGATATGATGAATGATTTATTCTTTTTTGGAACATGTAAGAATGATTTTATTATAATATTGGTGGGACCTATATCTCTCACTAATGCATTGGGTAATGGTTTATATCTCATGTTATAGACTTGAATGAAATTGAATGTATATAGTGTTCAGTAATACATGGTTGGATCTACGTGTAGACCCTTTTCAGTAATGGACTTTTTCCACTATGATGGTCTTGGCAACAAATCCTTGGCTACTATGGAAATCATATTATGTGCTTATTAGCTCAGAAAAATTACATGTTTTATGAAATTACTATTCTATCATGGCTAATATTCCTTTATGATCTATTCCTTATGTATTGCCACAATTTATTTCATGAAACCAGATTTTGATATTTAAACATTATATTACTGTTTTTACATTATAATGATTATATTTTGTTTTATGTTCTCAATGTTTACCATTTATCGGAATTTTACCTCACCAATTATATGTTTTATTTTCCCCATGATATAAAGTATGTATTTTTTGTTAGGAAAACTAATGTGGATGAACTTTATGGTAGATTTTGATGATCTTTCACCAATATTGAAGAATGTTTTATGAGTATCCAAATACACTAAACTAATATGGCCTTAGAGAATTAGTTTGTGTCATATATTATTTATTCCACAAATGAAATGTAATGTCCATGTATATCAAGATTGTTCCATTAGAGTATGTATCAATGTGAAGGATTTTTCATACATTGGGAACTAGGATACAAAAACATTAGTGATATCCGTAGAGATAATTCTATGGTTTGCCTAGGGATGTCCCTAAGCATAAGTATAAATATAGGTCACAGTCCTTGAATTATGGTAATAATCATGAATATCTGAGGATTAAACATAAGATGATAAATATTGAATTTACTCCCCATATATTATATTTTTTCCATACTATGATTTTATCTTCTATCAATATTCAATTTTTGTTTTAGAAAAAGGATGAAAATATGAGGATTCCTGTTATATGAGAATATTATAGAAAAAGGAATTATATTTTCCATGGGAAACCAAATGAGATTAGAGTTGGACGGTGAAACATCATTATTATTCTTAATCACCAATCTCATAATATTACTAATGATCTCAGCATTGGTGAGTTTCCTAATGCTACTAATAAGGGAATGATGAAGTTTCTTGGAAAACATAGAGTAAAGAAAAAATAATTTTTTTCATGTAAATAATGTGAGAAGAGGAATCATGGAGAATTTTTCAAAGAAACACAATGATAATTTTGGTGTTGAAAGGATGGACAGAAAGCCAGTAATTGCAATGGAAAATGTTTAGTTAACACAATGGATAAGTATAATGGTATTTCTAATATATGAACAATTGTTAAATTATTTTAAATGTGTAATGTATGTGCATTATGAAAATTTCTTCCCTATTGAAAAATCTCATGATGAAAATCATCATGATTGTATGGGTAGTATTTATGTTTATGAAGATGAAGAGACTACATATGATATATGTGATGAATGAAGTGTTGTGGAATAAATCAACGATGCATAGTTAGTGGTTTCAGAAGATAGTGGAGTGATTCCATGTTTATCAATAATAATGTATGGTACTATAAAACGACGAAACATCTAAGGATTGTCACACTATTGTTTTTCCTTAAGTATTTGAAAATATATTTTGAACTGTACTGGTTACCATGAAAAGTTATTCAGATATTTTTATGAAAACACATGATATGAGAATAATTCTGGGATAATGATCCAATGAGTATTTTTGATAGTATTAATGACCTCACGATATATATAATAACAAAGTTATATCACAGTTTGATTGTATTGAATTATTTATTTTTTTGGTATCTATAATGAGTTAATTTTTTAATGAATTTATGTTTTCACTAAGGTTCTATGGTAAATAATGTTTTAATAGATTTCATGATTATGGTATTAAAATGTTTGGAATATGACAACCAAGAACTAAATTTTGACATATGAGAGAAAAATGATAACAATATTTATTTAAAATATTTATGATGTTTAATATTTTCATTTTTGGAAGGATTTTAATAATAACGATTTTTTAAGTATAAGATATATTCCGGTAGAAGATTGTGTTATCTCACTATATGTAGACATATGCATATTTCATAACCATTTCAAAATTTTGTATTGAGACAAATGGCATGACTTATAATTATATCACATAATCTGATAACACTTCCAGAAAGAAAATTAAATTTCGTTTCTTTAAAAAAGCGATGAAATGGAATTTTTTTATTGAATATTCAATAGTACTGAATTCAATTATGTATTTTGTCTCATGAAAAAATTATTCAACATTAGGAAAAGGACCATGAAAACAAAAAATGTTATCCTAGTACCTTATTATCCAATGAATCATACGATCCATTAAATTATCATAGATTTATGGATGTCTGGTTGTTATATTTCTCCATTGATTTTTCTCTGTCACTATGCATCAAAACATGATGATTAGATTTCTCTTCCATATCCATTTTTTCACATCAAACCTATGTTATCCTATGTGGATACCCTGTGAAAAGTAACTTTTGGTAACCATATTGTATCTAAAATTCCTTTATAAAATGAAGTTTCAGTAATCCATTGTAGGAAGTGGGTTTCAATGAACGAATCTTTCAAATTGTAAAACATTAATAACCCCAATGAATTTCGAGAGAGAAATTATTTTTAAGCGGGGTAGAATGTAACACCTATAAATTATATTGAAAATATTATTTTTATTTTATTTAATGTATTTTTATTACTATAAACCTAAATTATCTTGCTATATATGAAACACCGTATTAGTTTTTATTATAGGAAACACTATTCTTGGCTTGTGTTAAATATAAGAGAGACATTCTCAATAGCATCCATTTTACACCATACAGAGTTTCACAAAACAATGATATATTTTTCAAATATTAATATGGGATATAACTAGCCATTATGATTAATATTGAACAAAATTTTAATTTTATATGTATTGTCTATACTTGATATAATAACAAGTCCATTGTTTCGGATAAAAGAAGTATTTTTTATAAAATGTTGTTTTACCATCTTTTAATGGTGCACCCATTTTAAATCCATTTTTACCACTTTTATAAGTTAAAATTGACAAAATAAAATTATTATATGGTTGTGAGACATAATAAATTACTTTTGACGAATTTTTGATATTTTTTGATAAAATTCATCTTTTTGTACATAGTGAAAAATAATGCATTTTAATTGAAAATATCTTTTTCATATAATATATTTATATAGTAATATTATCTTTTTAATTGGTTTTAATGGGTAATTTGAATATGTTTTGATAATATTATCCAATTTTGGTCATTAGTCGTAATTTTACTTTTAAATTTTTCATAAACTCATGTTAGTCATATTATAGTTATTTCTTCTTAAAACCCCACTTTTTTATTTTGAAAATTAGAATTACATTTAAATTAATTATCGCAAGTTATATGTTTTAAATTTTTAGAAATGGATTCTTTATATGGAATTATAATGTAGAAATTGTGTAAATATGTACATTTAATTTTTTGATATTATGAATAATAACATCAAAAAATATATTATATTCCATTTTTAAAGGTTATATCTTTTAAATAAGGGTAAAAACTAATTTTTTAATAATATTAAACTACCTTAACATCAGTTATATTCCATTTTAATGATATATTGATGACCATTTGAATCCTTGGGTAGATTTGGGGACCCTATGGTACCACATGGATGTGAAAATGACATTTCATAAAAATTAATTTAAATTAAATAAAAATATGACATAAACATTTATCTTCTTAATAAAAAAATTAATTTGGGATTATACATATGATAAAGTCTATTATAAATATTAATTCGAAGTAAAAAAATATTTCCTATATAATGATATTTTATTTATAATTTATATACACCATATAAATAAATTTAATTATGACACAATGATGATGTATTGATTAAGTTATTACTGAAAGATAAAAATAAATGTGACTATAAATATTAAAATAATTTATTTTTTAAAATTTTATGCCATAAAAAAATTTTATGGATGATTATGACTTGATATATTACAATTAATGAATTTTTATCGAAATAATAATCTTAATAAGTATTTTTAAAAAGTCATGATAGGAATAGTTTTAAAATTTGACATAAATTAGTTTATAAAAAAAATACTATTTTATTAAATGATATAATAGTCCAAGAAATACAATATTCATAAACATGACTTAGATAATATTGAAAATTTCATCATGGAACCACTTGATGTTGTATTTTCATTTTATACTAACTATATTAACCATATATTTGGAATATATAGGAATACTTGGTAAGAGTTAACTAGGAAACTAAGGGTTAATACTGAATGATAAGGTTAAATTTAAGACCTAAAATTGAATGAAAACTATTGTTCGGGTGGATTTATAACAATAATCATGTTATATTATATTTATGTAAGTTTATTACCTTTTGAAACGGAAATAGATTTTATAATAAAATAATATTTAATGATTTTTCCTAAGGTCCACCTCACCTATCTTATAAAAGGGAACATCCCATTCTCTAAAACTCACATCTCTAAAACCTTTTGGTTCATCCAAACCCTGCCCATTTTTCTTCCCAGAATCCCTAAATTCTTCATACTGGCCAAAATGTGTGCATAGATCCATCCTATGGAGCCCTTTTGTTCAAATTAAAAGAAACATCTGAAGAAGAGGTTGTCATTTTATCCCTTCTTTCAAAGTTAATTTCTTCTTCTGCATCCTATTTAATTTTTGATTCCATGATAAAGTAATAAATACATTATATTATAGATGAGTAGTCATTATTATAATTTCTGTATAAAATTATTCCTAATATTATCCATTCTATGAATAAAAATATTACCATGCGTGCGTAAGTATGGCTTACTACCTACATATCATTGTGTAATTTATTATTCCAAAATAATTTTTTAGGATGGGTATAATGAAGTGTATAATTGATTAAAATAATGAAGTATGAGGGTTTTTCTTCTTAGAATAGGTTTTTTTTCGGAATCTCAGCATGATTCTACTTCATTACATAAACGGATTTCAAAGATTGGCTAAGTTGCATTTGTGGAAGAGAGTGTGAAAATTATGGAAGGCCGCCTTGAAGAATGCTGATTCTCCCTTCTCGCCAGGATATCAGGTACATGGAGTGACACACCTCTGATGGATGAATATGTGAGGTCTCGTCTTTCTCAATGCAGGGGCTTCACAGACTGGAATTTGATATCAATTGGGAGAGGTACATTCCATATTGTTTTTCCATCAAAGGAACTTCAAAATATTACTTGCAGTATTGAACTGGTTTTGATCGAACCTAGGTATATCATGGTTCAATAGTGGGATCCTTTTTAATATCCTCTTTTAGTTAATAAATCCTCCACTAATACATGGATTCGAATTAGGGGTTTGAATTGGTTTTTCTGGCACCCGTCATTTTTGTGGGTGGATGCCTCTACTGTTGGTTACCCGATCAAGGTGGAAAAGGAAACAAAGAATCCCAGGTATGGTCACTTTGCTAATTTATTGGTAGAGTTTAACATAGCTCAGGTTCTTATTGAAATTGTTTTCTTTGTTGCGGATGAAATTAGGTTATAATTACATATAAAATATGTGTCGTTGCCCACATTCTGTAAATCCTTCCTGTGCACCAGCCATGATCTTGAGCATTGTTGTAGGAATACTAAATGATCTTTATTAAAATCAATGGGTCATTCCCCAGTGTAGTGCAGGAAGAAGCATGTTGATCATCATGGTAGTAAGCAATTTATAAGGAAGAATGATTCTCCCAAGGCTGGTATCTCCACATTTTCTAAGGCTGTCCCATAAGGTCTGTTAAAGCTTGATTCTTTTTAGCAATTTTCTAATACTGATACTGTGCCAGGGAATGGTGGAACATCAGAGCAGGACATCATGGTAGTTACTAGGGGGATAGATAACAAGTCATGGGATTATTTGGATGAGGAGGAAGAAGGGAATCAATTTGAGCCTGAGGCTACTAGCTAGAATGAAGTGAATCAAGAGTTGGAGTGAGCTGCTATAGCCTCTGTTGGTAGCAAGGGTAAGATGAAGATTTTGGATTCTGATAGCTTCCATTTGGTGTTTCCCAAGAAGTCGAGGGCCTATACAGCTACTAATGATGAGGTGTAGATGGGCAATGTGGATGTTGTGGACCCGAGGCTAGATAAGATTGATGGAGGAGATGTTGATAGCTTCCAGTTGGTGTTGCCCATGAAGCCAAGGGAATGCCCTGCTACTCATGACGAGGTAAAGATGGTAAATGTGGATGTTGTGGACTTGAGGCTAGATATGTATGCCGCATGAGGTGTAATTTTTCAATAGGGGAATTTGGATGAGGTTCATGTGGAAAATGTGGATTCCTTGGTGGAACTGGTTCTAAGGATGGACAATAATGTTGTAGGTGATGCTACTGTAAAACAAGGGATTCAGTTTTATGTGCAGCTGGATACTTATGTGGAGAAGTCTAGTGGTCTGTGAATTTTTCCAGGGGGGAGAGGGTCTTCTCCAACATTCTTTTTCTAAGCAGGGTGTGACTATGGCAGTATTTCCACTTGATAACATAGAATATTGGAATTCACCTTGTCATGTTCTGGACGTAGTGAGATCTCCCACAATGGAGGAGGTAGGGAATAATAAGGTTTTCCCAATGGCTACACCTAGTAGTGTGAAGTTTCGAGGAACTGTAAAACTAGCTATCAATTTTTTTCAATGTTAGAGTCTATTAAAACACATGAGTTTGATCTCCTTAATCTTGAAGGACTCAAAAATGCAGGATGCTATAACCGAACGTGGTCCTCCATGACACCTACTATTGTTGATGGTCTAGAGACCCCAAAAGAGGTGGACCTACGTTTTTTTGTGGATGAATCCAAGGATGTATAGGAAGATCCTCATGAGCATGAGTAGCCTATTCATGATACTAATCATCGGGATGTTATATATCTTATTGAGTTTATACAGCCAATGTTTCATAGTGAATTTACTCATGTAGAAATAGATCTGCACATGATTGAGGTTCTAGATATAGAAAATGAACCAGTGATGCAAAGGGGAAGAGGGTGACATCCAGGTAACTAGGGAGGATATCGAGGTTGTGGTTGGCCCAGAAAAAGTTAATAACTGGGATTCTCATGTGTCTATTTAGTTTTCTATATGGGTGTGTTGTTTCAAATGTAAACACTTCCATCAGTTTCATTGTACCTTTGCGCTTTTTTAATAAATTTTCGGGGTCATGGGTTTCTGAACCTATGGATGAACTGTTCTTAGTATACCATTCAAATACATACCATTTATTCATCAATAGAATGATATCGTTGCTCGTGCGTATGTACAGCCTATCGTCTCCATGACACGATGAGAATTAATCTTCACTTTAACCATCCAAGAATGATATATATATATATATATATATTACTCATAATTATGAAATATATTAAATAATAATTCTACTATAATGATATATATATATATGTATATATGTCATTCACTTACTTCTATTCAATATGATAATGAAAATGGAAATAACATTCATGTGTATGTACAACCTACTGTCTCTATGAACGGTGTATTCCATTTCACATATCAATATGTTATATACATTTATATTATGAATCTATAATATAGAAAAATATTACTATTCATTATGGAAGTAATTAAATCATGATCTAAGTAATATGATCAAGGTTAACTTGGCAAAAATGTACGATAAACAATGTGATTGTTACCAGAAATGTTTCACAAACATGGAATTGTGAATAAAAGGGTAATATAATATCATAAAAGAATCATATATGGTATAATATATATTATTATGATTCTTATATAGGTCAATAAAATTTAAAAACATTATACCAGAGTTTCTGACATGTATAGAGTGTATTGGACATAAGGTAAGGGATTACGTTTCTAATCTCATTTTTATGTGAGATTTTTTATTTGTAAATATTAATTGGGGATATATTTATCATCGATGTCCATGTTTTCTATATTTATTTATAAATTTTTAATAATATTATATGTATATTTTAAATTATTTTTATTCATTTATTACTTTTATTACCTGGAATGGAAGGAATATTCTATTGTTTACCCTACGAGGTACTTTTTGACTGTTCCAAACAAAAGTACAAGGAGAATGTTTTTTGAACTTCTACGTCTTGAATGAGTTTTTACATCATCATATCAAATTCATTCCATGAATATTCCTATACAAATTTACAATTTTATTTCCAAATATTTTATTTTCATTTAAAATTGCACATCATTTTGAGAAATGAAATATTTTTTAAAAACAAAGCATATTTTTCACTAAAAGTAATTTCAAGTGTTTTATAAAAAATTTGTTTATATATATGATTAAATAGGATTATGTTTCTATCCTGATTATTACTTTTATTTTATTATGTTTATTATAGATTTACTATTATAAAATCTATTTATTTTATATGGATTTTAATGTAATGATATTTATGAAACTCATTTTATTTCATGAGTTATGATATGATGAATGATTTTTGTTTTTGTGAAACATGTTAAAATAATTTCATTATGAGATGGGTGGGATCTGCATCTCCCTCCAATTCATTGGTTAAAGATTTATATCTCATGAGATATACATGAATGGAACAAAATTTAAATTTGGTTCAATAATACATGGATGGAATGACAGGTTAACCTGGTTCAGTTGTGGACTTTTTCCACTAGGATGGTCTTGGAAAAAATGTCTTGGAAACTTTGGAAATCAAATTATTTTTTATTAGTTTTCCAGAGTAAAATGTTTTATGGAAATTCTTTTTTATCATGGTTAATGTTCCTTTATGATCCATTCTTTACGTACTGCCCAAATTTATTTCATGACTCAAGATTTCGATATTTAAACTTTATGTTCATGTTTTTTCATTATATCATTTATGGGTTCTTTATTATTCTCAATGATTAAATTTATTCATCATTTGATCTCACACGTTTTTTGTATTCATTTACCTAGGATATTAAGAATGGTTTGAGGTAGGAACACTAACGGGGATGATATTTATGGGATATTTTAAGATCTTTCACCAATATATATGAATGTGTTCCATGTATCCCAATACATTAAACTGATAAGGTCTCTGGACATTGGTTTGTTTCTGGTATTATGTATTACTCAAAAGAAATTTAATGTCCATATATATCAAGCATGGTACATTAAAGGATATTAGTTTATCATTATTAAATAGATTAAAATTCTTAGAATGTTTTGTAAATTTTTTTTATACCTTTTATAACGTACCATGAAGCTGAGAAATTGATAAAATGTAATTGTGAATGAGATCTATATTAATTTTTTTAAAAAATTGATACATTAATGATTAGTGACATCCCACGAGTGAATTATTTTTCTGATGTTATTTCAGATGATTTTCCAATTGTTGATTCAGATTAGGAAGTTGAATTTATTGCTTATTTATTTAATGATCCTCATATAATATCAAAAAACCCTTATCGAATGGATCAATTAAAATATATTGAATTGAAAAAACAATTGTATAATTTTTTTAATAAGGGTTTCATTTGACCTAGAACATCACTATGGTTTTCTCTAGTTTTATTTGTGAAAAAAATGGTTCCATGAATCTTTTTATTGTTTATATTGCCTAAAATAAACTCTTTATTATTAAAAATTATCAATTTTCACATATAGATAATTATTTTGATCTTCTTATTTGAGCATAGTGTTTTTTAAGATTGATATGTGGTATAAGTATAATCATCTGATGGGGAAACAGAATGATATTATGAAGACAAAATTTCAAACAAGATATTGTAATTATGAGTTTATAGTTTTTCACATTGTGATATGTAATGAACCAAATGTATTTAGGAATCTGATGAATAGAGCATTGCATCATATTTGTATCAATTTATATTGGTGTTTGTAGATGTTGTTTTGGTAAATAATAAAATCCATAACAAACATGAAATTAACTTAAGTAATGTTTTAAATACCATAAAACAAATGAAAGTATTTTTAATGATTCTTATGACTGAATTATTGTTTCCTAAAATTTCATTCCTTGGATTTATTGTTTCTAAATATGTCATATAATATTTATCCTTCTAAATCTAAGGTTGTTGAAGAGTTTCTAATACCTACCAATGTCACATAGATTCATAGTTTTCTTTTATTTGAGGGTAATTACTGATGGGTTTTTGAAGACATTTTATGGTTATCTATCACACAAAGGTAGATAATGTGAAATGGAGTTTGGTTCTGCTGGATAAGAGAATGTGATATATTTGTTTCATGAACTGGAATTAAGAATACTAAATTCTCATGTTTTGGCCCTACCTACTAGATATTTATAATTTATCATATAAAATGACACTATATTAAATAGAATTGGTTTTGTACTAATGAAATACGAAAATGTAATTTCTTTTCTTTCACATTAGATTAAAAATCTTGAGTTAAACTAAAATAAAATTGATTTGGAATTAACTACTTTTATTTGAAATAAAATTTTGGAGGCATCATTATTATGGAGTGAAGTGTGATGTTTATATTGATCATAATGATTTGATATATATATATATATTAACTCATTAATAGATGAACATGTGATTGAGATGATCAATATAACTGATCACGGATTATGATTTAACAATTCTATATCATCAAGGAAGAGAAAACAAGGTGGATGGTGCATTGATTAGTCAAAATAATGATATGTAAACCGTGTTATGTTTAGAAAGTGACTATTTGGTAGTTGATTTAACGGATTTTTTCCTATAAGTTGTCGATATAGGGAAATATTCTATTTAGTTTTTGGTTTTAGTGATGTATAATTTTTATAAAATAATTATGATTGTTCAAAATGTGGGTCATTCTTTCCATGAAAATATATACATAATTAATAATAGAAATTATAAGGATTTTAATATTGATGATGAAGGTGTTTTATAATTTTGTAAAAGAATATGTGTGCCTTATGATTTATGGTTGAGGAATGATTTGTTGACCGAATCACATAGTTCTCCATTTTCATTCCTCTAGGCAGTATTGAGACGTACATAATCCTTGTAGAGTATTAATAGTGGGATGGAATGAAGGTATATTTTTCCAAATTTACCATGAAGTGTTTGAATATTTATTCTGTTAAATATGATTGATAGTAAAATAAGTTGATTTTTTATCCTTTTCCAATGCTATAGTTGAAATGGGAGAAAATATGAATTTATTTCATTGTAGGTTATCTATAGAGATCTCTATGTAATAATGCAATTCTGATAATTTTTTTATCAATTAACAAAATCTGAATGATTTATTTATATTTGAGATATAATTTCTCCAGATAATCTTTCTATAATGTATCTATTAGATATATTTAGATTACATGGAGTGCCTCTTCCTTTTGTATACGACCATGATCTCGGGTTTACAACCAATTTTTTTATAAGAAATCTGATGTCTTTGGGAATTGATTTAAATTTCAGTATGAATGTTTATCCACGATATAATAGATAGTATGAGAAGATGATTCAAAAAATGGAAGATAATATTTTCTCATTATCAATGGCCTTATAGAGTAGTTGGGATCATCATATTTCATTGGTTGAGGTTTCTTATATATAAAATTTCATTCTATTGTATAAATGGTTCATTTAGAGGAATTATATGTAATGTACTGTCAAACACGGGATTGTTGGGATGATGTAGGAGAAATGTAGTAAATGGATCTATAGTTTGCAGATGAAATTTTTTTAATGATTATTTGATTCAGTGACACATGAGGAAAGCTTAGAAGAGGAAAAATGATATATAGATAACTGGAAAAAAGATATATCTATCTAACAAGGTGATCATGCCTGTTTAAAATTTTTTACATGGAAAAGTGTGATCTGTTTTGGTAAAAAGGGGAAGTTGAGACCACAGTTCATTGGATTATATGAAATCATGGAGAATGTTGGATCAGTTTTATATAGAGTGTGGTTACCATTTAATTTTCCCTAGGTGCACAATAAATTTAATAATTCAATGTTAAGGAAGTATGTACTAGATTCGTCTCATGTTTTGATCCCTGAGGTACTTTACCTAAAAGAGAATATTTCTTATGAAGAAAAACAATTGAATTTTATTGAACACAGAGAAAATGTGCTCTAGAATAATATGATTCATTAGGATACTGATTCATTAAAAAGGGATATTATTGAATAAAAATAATGGAAATTTAAAAAATATATGGGGGAAAATATCCCCACTTATTTGATAAATGAATACAATTTCAAGGAAAATGTTCCAAAAGGGGGGAATGATGTATCACCCAAGATAATGATTAAATAATTATTTTTAATATTTCTTAATTTCTATGAATTAGATAGTAGTTCTACCTTAATATTAACACTACATCCATTAACATACTCGACCCAACAAAATGAGTTCATTGAATCTTACGTATTATATAAGACTGAGTTATGCAATACAATAATATACTATTAGGACTATTATTTTAATATTAAGTTTCCACATAATCTTTAAATCATAGGTTATGAATAGTACTAAATAAAGTATTTTTAAAAATGTTTATATTGTTTTAAATTTACCTAATATATTTTAGAGATAGATGATATAAATAAATTTAGTTTTACACATAAAATCCCAATTTCTTTTAGAAATAAATTTCAACATCTTTTAGTAGAAAACCTATTTTAAAACTAGATTTTTAAAAATGTATAATTCTTTTTCATAAATAATATTTATTTTTAAAATATAAATATCCAAATTTACATTATTGTTTTTGGTAATTTTTGGGAGATTTCATATTTTAATTAGTAGTGAATAATACTGAATTCATATCCCAAGCATCATTTTTTCCAAAATTATTTTTATTGTTAATTAATTATTTAATAGGATATAAAGTATAATTGGATAAATTTTAACGAATTTATACAAATTTAGGCCATTACATAAAAGTTCATATAGAATTTAGATATAAAAATTTTGCAAACCATAAAACATTTTACTTGAAAACACCCATTTTCTTCTTTCCCTTGAGAATAATTTTAAATGAATTTCTTCCACTATAATGACTGGAATTTAGAAAATTGGGATCAATATTTATATTTTTAATAATTTAGTATTTCTGATAATATTAACTTAGTTTTTGGACAAAATTATTAGAGAATGTAATTAAAATTAATTATAGCGATTAGGGTAACAATGTGGTTACTTAGTCGTTAAACTATGATCTGAAGAGTCTAAATGACCTATCCTCTTGTAAAAACCCCATTTAATATAAGTTATTATACCATATTAACTTTTTTGTCTAATTTGGATAATTATTAGAGGAACATGATTTAAGGGATACTTCTGAATAATGTTAAGCTTTTCATATTTAAATAATACCAATCCCCCTCCACTATAAAAAGTAATTTACACTACCCATCACTTGTAACCTATCATTTCCATTTGGATCATACTATCCCAGCAATTATTGGTTTACAAAAACAATCTAGTCACCCAATACTACAATATTGGTGAATAAATCCATCCAAGTAATCCCTTTTGTGAAATCAAAAATGAGTTACTTGAAATAGAGGTAATATTTATCAATGTGAATTTTTGATTTATTTCATTCTCCACATATTAATTTATTATCATTACATTTTTATATAATAAAATGCATATCATATATATAAAGTTATTTTTAAAATTTAAGGCTTTCAATTACACCTATACACACATAAATCAAATTTTAACTATATTATAATTCATATATGGATAAATACCACGTCATGAAACAATGTTGTTCATTTTTTGTTTACTACCTCTCATGATTGGAAATAATTATTGTCACTATTTTTATACTTTGTTTATTTTTTATGTTTTATTAATAATTATTTAATTTTTACATAACATATCACCTTAAATCCTTCAATTTTTTGGAAATATGATAACATTATTTCTATATGCGTTTACTACTGCCTCCTCAATGTGATGTGTTACGTTCACCCATTACATGGAAAGTATTAAGGATGAGTTTAATTAAAAATATGCGACATAAATAAATTCAATAAGATATTCAGTACATAATATCCTTTCATTAGTTATAATATTTCATTTTCATTGGTACCCATTCACACACTAAAAAGTGATAACATCATTCGTGGATGTGTGTACTACCAGCTCCTCGACATGATGTGATTACTTTTACATCGCAATAATTTTATATATAATTATATATGAATTAATAAAATTTTATAAATTAAATAATTATAATTATTGAAAGATAAATATTACCAACCTTCTATAAATAATTATCATGGAAAAGTGGTAATAATACTCACATGTATGTATGTTCTACTATCTCCACGATTGTAATGTTGGATCATTTTTAATATCCATCATTCCTGATTATTTTTAGAAATAAAATATATCTGTAAAAAAAGAAAATAATTTCATTTTAATAAGTATTGTTATGTTTGTATAATGACATGTTGGGAAAAAGTTTCCTACCAAATCCATTTTGACACTTAAACTAAATATGGTCAAAACACCCAATGTAAAATTAATTTTTAAGTAGCTATTTAAATCTAATAAGTTAAATAAAAGAAATTATAAAGATGAAATAGGTTCTTAATCATGTAAACAATTAATATAAGTTTATTATTCATGAATATAATGAAAAATGATATATTTTAGATTCAAGGTAAGGGATTTCATCTCAATTGACTTTCATTTAGAAATTTCATGAGGATATGCACCTTTATTTTTAAACAAGGTGTATATATAGAGGTTGGAAATTATTGATCTATATTTTATCAATTACTATGTTATTTATTTTTTTGACAATTTTTATTCAATCCTGGGGATTATAATATAAATTTCAATGTGGTATGAGATAGTTTTAATGTTTAATCATTTAATCCTTTCTTCAATTTTTTATATTCATAGTACTATTGTACAAATTTATTTATATTGATATTGAAGTGATTATAATGGAAATGTTTTTCATTTTGGTTATTTTACTACCTATATAGGGATTCATGTTTTTAAAAGAAAAATAAACACCTCTTTGACTTATATAAGGTATTATGTTATTCAAAATGAGATTAAAAATGGATTGATTATCTCAATATCATGAAAAGTATTCTTGTGATTTAAAATGAGGTATTATGAGTGAAATGTTTAAAATTGAAATATTTTATATGTTATGATTATAAAATGATACTTTTACTATTGATATTTGGTCCAGTGAAAAACCAATTATGTGTGGTCTCATGATAATCCAACGACATGTGGTCCCATGATATCCATCTAGTGAATTTGAAATAGATGTTGGTCGTATTTCTATTTCACTTATTTTTGAGAAATATATTCATGTTTAACGTAATTTTCATTCAATATATAATTTCGATAAGTATAATAGTGTCCCTTAATACCAATGTGTATTTTCTATGTATTTTACTGGTTTTATGATAATCATTTTTTAAAAAAAAATTCTAAATTTCACTTATTTTCAAAGGAATGTGCTCACTACATATTAAGGTTTAAATTTATTACATTATGATAATTGTTTCATGGTTTATAATATTTATCAATGGACGAACAATTTCCCTCTTTTTATATACCTTATATATATTTTTTATGATCATCCAAAACTGTGTTTGTTTTTCATGGGGCTTAAGGATGAGTAAGTGATTGGATGAATTTATGTTGAATGTCATGAAGTGTACCAAAACGAATTATTTTAAATGTTTTGGATTATGGGAAAATGATATTATTTGAATGTCTCCACATATTACATTATTATTTTATTATTAATGAGTTATAGATTAATTCTATAAAACTCTATTAGTATACATAAAATATCCGTATATGATCCTGAGGCCTTTGGTATTTTTTATGTTAATTACATTACACAATAAATTAAAATATTTGTATGAAAACATGGTTTAAAATTATCTAAATATGATGTTATATTTTATGGTTCTTCTAGAATAGTATGTGATAACCTGGTGATGTTCATAAGAAAGTGATAAGCTAAGAAACTCATTAAGGGATTAATAAAGGCATAACATGATGAATTTAATACATGTGATTAAAAAAGAAATATCCAACGTACATAAAATGGGTGATGATCATAAACATGAACGTCAAATCACGAAATACATAGATAACATGAAGGCCATATAGGAATGTTGAAATAAAACAAAAATGATATAATAACCATAACACAAGGATAACTACTAATACATCACAACATAGTGTTCTTAAGATAATTACCCATGAACAATATGTATAATCGAATAAACTAAAAACATTACCCAATGCATTGGATGTCTATATAATTGTGGGACCTACCATCAGTTTCATATCATGGACAAGCATAAGTGTTCCACATAGATCAAACAAATAAAGTATATCTTTCATCAATTCACAACTGATGATTATGGAGTTTTTGGTTAAATACATATATATCCAAAATTAATGATGGATAGATATAACTACATAAATAACACTGAGTGAAATTGGGAATTGGTATTCACTAAAAAGAATTTGGCATGTGAAATCATAGGATGATTTTGATATCCTTACAGTGGTATAAAAATATTCACAGAAGTGATAAATGAGTGTCAAAGGGGTATATAATCACATGGAAATTAGACAGACAGTAAGAGGGATGTGTAAAATCTTATCTCAATAAGGATGATTAGAATTAAAAAGGTATAATATTACAATCGTTCATGATTAAAGAGGGGAGAGAATTCCTTACACTGAGAGGGTTCTTAATAATGATTTGTAAGAACTTCTTAAGAGATTTGGGGGAACATAGGAAGTATAAATAGATGAATTCATTGGGTAACATAATTATATTCCTGTTTTAATTTAATATGCATGATATGTTGGGGGGTTTATATAGAAAAATATGGGAAATCATTATTTATTTTAAAACCTATATTTTGGTATCAATATGATATATTAATCCAAACCATCAAAAATCCCATTTTTTAAATTGGTTTATTAAAAAGGCAGGTGTATTTCAGTATTTTCAGTAACAGAAACTGAAATCATTAAAATAATACACATGGAGAAGTGGAACTGATTCATATTTATAAGGAATTGATTTTATAACCATAAAATATTATATTGTTTTAAGAGGTTTCATTAAGAGATTCTAAAATTTTTCAAAAAATTATAAAAAACACATTATATTAAAGGGTAAAAATAATTTTGGTCTTAGATACTATTTATCGCATTTTTTCAACACTCTTTTCCTTATAGAAAATTCTAATACATTACTTGTATTTATAACACATTTATTGCTGACGATAATATTTTGTTATCTCAAGAAATTAGGAATAATACACGGTTTGATTATTTCAACATGCTATATTGATGAATATTTTTTAACTTAAAAATCTATTTATGTCATAATTTACAATATTAAATAAAACAAATTTATATAAAACTATAGTGTTTTTATAAAATAAAATATTTCTATCCATAATAGAAATTACATTAGATATTCCAAATTATATTGTTGTTTCAATTTAATTAAATTTTTATAATAATAATATTTTATTATAATTTCATATATTAGAAATATTATTGAATTCATCAATATATTTCCAATAAATATATTTTATGTTTCATCATATCAAAATTTAATTATTATCAAAATCATAATCCAATCATTTAAAAGGTAATTTGAAAGATGAATACTTAAAATAATTATTTTGATTAAATAAGATATAAAAATAATTTCTGTTAGGTTATAAATATATATCCCTTTATTATACCACTTAATTATTTAAGGAAAGGGTTTGTGACATTGATATTTTCATAGGGTGGTTCTGTGAACACGGTTTGGGATGTAATATCAATGATATTGAATTACTCCCAAAAATTATTTTTCTCAGGATTTATTTGATTATTAGTGGGTTGAAATTGTTCAATGAAAAATAATAGTGATGTTACCTCCCTTATAATCTTTGACAAATTGGCATAAAATGGTATGATATTACAGGTCGAGGCCATCACTTCTTTGATCTGTTTCAATTGGTCTTCATCTGACCCCATAATATAATAATTATAATTTTCAATTTTCAATTTCTATATTATAAATATTTACAATTCGTAAGTATAATTTGAAACTCAAAAAAGATATAATGGTCCAAAATAACTAATATATTTCATGTGATTTCTATAACAACATTACATAATAATGCAATAATTCATTCAAAAATGGTATTTCATTTATAATATATAGGGTTATTACAATTAAATATTTTAAAAGACCCTATAGAGTTCTATTTGTAGCCATTGAATGACCAAGGAACATTTTATAATTCATATTGTTGTTCTGATGTTAATTTAGTGGAAATTATGGTATTTGTTCCCACAAAAAATCCACCCAAACACTACCAGTCTCGACACCAGAGGTTACATAGTATGCTTCACTAGCTACACCATGGTATACATAACGATCACTACGTTTAGAAAAACTCCACCAGATTTATGATACTAGATATCAATTTGTTAGTGGGCTTATGGATGTTTTGGAAATTATTAAATTTCCCACCAACTTTCTGTTACAAGTCTACTAACTATCATGTGGGTTGTTTAGGGGGTATAGTGGCTTTTACCACATATGACTAGCCAATCAGTGTAGTATTTATTTTTTTTTAAATCACCCTTTCCATTTATATTCCTCTAAAAACCAGAAATTTATTCATTAAATCCATTTTTTAATATCAATAAGTCAATAAAAATTTCATAATATCCTCAAAAAAACAACCACTTATTTTATTTGTACCACCATCAAATCAATATACTAATAAATTAAAATAATTATAGTACACTCAAATGAATATTTTTAACATGTAAAGGTTTTTTTATGATCACGTGAACACAGTGAGAGCTGTAGAGGTACAAAATTGTGTTCCTCATGAGGAAATGGAACCATACATAAAGAATCAGCAGGATAAAACCCATTAAAAAGATGTTGGTTTCAAAATATAGTCTCAAAGAATAAACCCAGGATACATGTTGATCATTACAAATATAAAAAGTAATTAAATAACTTTTTATTATTTAAAAATAAAGATATTTATTGATAGTTGTGTTCAAATATTAGGGAAATCTAGAAAATGATCAAGGACATGAAAGAATAAAAGATAACCTCAATTTTTATTCTTTTTAATATGAGAAAATTATATTAAATTAGAGGAAGTGGATTATTTTATTAATTTTAAAATTAATAGAACCAATAGGGTCCCCCATGATAATTTCATATTTTTAGATACTATTCTTGTTTTTTGAAGATAATTTTTGGAGGAGGTACATGACACAACATGAATAAATAATAGTTTTATTAAATAAGTTTTTACATAAATAGAAAAATGCTAGAGAATGATTCAATATGTATTATACCCAAAACATTAATTTACATTAATATAGCTAAATACTTAAGGAACATATATAAATGATATTGATATGTTTTAGGATAATAAAATATAAAAAATTGGGATAATAAAGATAACAATTAATAGAATAATAATGAAGTTGGATTAGAAGATCCCTTACAATGAGCCCTAATTCACATTTTACAATCACATAACTCCCTAAAAAATAGAATTATGTTTTTAAATAAATAATAAATGAAAAAATTAATATATATAAAATTTATTAATTTACATATATTATTATTATTTTTAAATTTCTATATAAATTCAACATACATAGGTTACATGGGGTTATTTGGTTAATATCTCTATAACACTGTAATTTTTTTTACCATATTCAATGGGGTCATCAAATAAATTCATGATATCTATAATTGTGTAGTTTTATGACCCCTATTATTAAAATAGAATAATATTTATATAGATTTATATGTCATCACAAAATAGACCAAACTAATAAAGGTTCATTGATCAATTCATTTAAGGAGGTTAGAGTTAACATAACCAATTATGATTAATATATGTCATAAATTAAGAAATAATTTTATTACACTATATGAATATAACCATAAATAAATTTTTTATAAATTAGATAAATTTAAAATCACCCATTTAATACAATTATTTAACTATAATATGTCATTCGGACGTGGTGGATGTACACGCACACACGAACGACAATATCATTTTTTTATAGATTAAGAGGGGTATAAAAATAAAATAGTTACCATTTTAGAATCTTAGTTATAAAAATAAAATAGTTACCATTTTATAATCTTAATAATGTTATAATTATTATATTTTATCATTAAAAACCTATTGTGTACCTTCAATGTAAAGAAACTATGGAAAATAAAATCCATTTTTGAAGGAGGTGGTAGTCTACAAAAACACACAATTTTGATTTAATTTTTCAAAATGGATATAAAAGAAGGTATAAAAATGATATTAACATAAAAAAATAAAAAAAATCCTATTAAAAATGATAATTTTATCACACCTTTAATGGTAGATGGCACATTATGGTTTTAGAATAATAAAAGATCATAGCAAGTTGGGATAAGAGAATTACTACTCCCTTTGGAAGTCCCCCCTCGGTTGATTTATTAACGATCCTCATATTAGACATTTGGTTATTACAAGGACTAAATAATGTTTGTAGAGTGTTGATAAGATAATAATGTAGAGGTTTCATATATTTGAGTATTTTCAATGGGTGGATAAATGAGTTGGATTTGATTACAATTAATAATAAGGGAAAATGAAATTGTTTAAGTACTTATAAATTTTCAATGATATCATGACAATAGTTCAGTGTAAATGGGATTAAACATGAAACATAATTGAGTGGGGATGATCTCAGTCTATAAATTATCCCCAAAACTATTTTTGGATGTTTTTTTAACATGTTTTATGTCCTTTACTTGTTGATTAATGACATTTTCCATTTGGGTTTTTACTAAGGTAAATAAATTTAAACTAATGTAAAATATTTAAATTAGTTTAAATTAAATGAACCTTATTTAATATTTTTACCAAATTAATGTAAATATAAAATAAATTTTATATTATTTAATTTATAATAGTGTTAAAATTTTACGAAATAATATTAAATGTACTAGACATCAGAAGCTGTTTTAAAAAAATCAATTTTTATAGTAAAAAATATTTTTAGGATAATTTTATGAATAATTTATATTTACATTATATTAATTAATTTTTTATTAACTAAAGTCAATTAATGAAACATTTTAAAAAATATAATAAATTTTTTTTTCTTGACACTAATTAATTGAAAAAATAATCTAATGAAATATTTCAAACTAAATAAAATATTTCTTATGATCTAGAATGTTATATAAGAGTTTTCTAAATTACATATAGTAGTTGAAAATTCATAATATATTACCCTTAAATTTATTTTTGATATATTTTTATTAAAATCTATTAAGACGTTATTACATTTTTTTAGTGTTTTAAACATTATAGAATTAATAAAATGGTTTATTTTTACAATTAAATTAAAATAATTATCTTTGAAAAATCAAAAAAATTAATAAAAAACTAATATAGTTAAAATGAATTCAAAAATATAGTTCATTTTTTCAAATTAAAATTATAAATTTTAAAATTCTTCATTTAATTAAAAGTATAAAATACAATGAAAAAAATTTTGTAGGGAAAATAACGTTTCTACATGTTAGCCATTATTATTCATAGTGTATACCTATTACTAATAAAATTAGTGTTCATATATTTTTTATATAATAATACATATTATTATTATCTAAATTCCATATCCTAAATATATATAGTTTCTTTAAATAAATCAAAAAAATGAAATTATTGAAGAAAATATATTTCTATCATCAAAAGATACTTTTAGTCATTTATGCACGTTATATTTTTCAATGAATTAGAATAAAAATGGTATTTATTTTAGTTATAAATTTATTTTCATAATGTGGTTACTACTATATTAATGTGGAAATTCAATTGATATATTTATATGGATATATATTGTTTCACTGTTCATTATTGTTTCTTGGTTCTTCTAGGTAAATCTATCGACAAAGTGTTTTTAATAGAATTTTATATTATAATTTCAAATGGGATTACATTGACCATATATATTAATTTTAATCATCATAATTTTAATTATTATCTGCAAATGAATCTAACTATGGGTATCTAATTGATAAAAATGAATCAATATATAATATTTATTGATATCTCAACCTTATAAACATATAGAACATATATTTTCAACATAAAAGGATTTTCCTTAATATTGTTATATTGTTTAACAATTCAAGGAAATTTTTTTATTAATCAATTTGAAGATCTATATAATATAATTTTCTTTATAAAGGGTGTTTGTAATAACACTTACATTGATATAATATCATTGGTTGATATGAAATGGTGTATCCTAATTTAAATATTTCTCCAAACTATAAGAGAACTAAGAAATTTCCAAAATTACATTAAATTTATATAATGGAATAACAATAAGATTTAAATGAATAATTATCCCAAAAATATTATATAAAATTCATATATCTTAGACATAATTCTAATACCACAAGATGTTTTTATTTCAATAGCTAATAGTTGGTGAAAATTACATGAAATAAGACATCCAAAAATTTCGATTGATGTATATGTGTATCTAACACCACTTAATTATAACTATTGAAATCAATAATAGGCTTTCTATAGGATTTTACTTTCTCCTATGGTCTATAAGGATGTTAGTTTCCACTGTCATCTTAATTTATACGATTACTATTATGGTTTGCTTAGTCATCAAAATCCTCACATCTAAAACATTGAATTTCTTTTGGATCCTTATGAAGTAATTTATTTTACAAATCATAATAATTTAACTCTTCAATTGTAATTGGAATATTTTTTATGTATTTCCACCTCTTCTACAGGTAAAATATCATCTACTTCCATTGGGTCTTACCCCAAGGTGTCTCTTCTCACATTTTTTGAATAAAGGAAATTGATTTTCATATACCCTCATATATATCAAATGAACTTTCATGAGTCTCCATCCTTAACATGTTTTCTATTATTGAGAAATAAAATAATTTTACATTATTATTCATATTTCATTAAATATAGTTTGTTATAATTAAATGGTATCTACTCCTACAAGTTTTCTGGTTAATTTTATTTTTGAGAAAATCAATACATTATCCATGAATTCCACTGTTAAATTGGTTTCTTTAAGAATTAATATTTTAGAAAATAAAATTTTTTCAATGTAAAAAATGAATTATTAATGTTGAAAAATAATTACATTAATTGATTCTTAAGAAAAAAAGAAACTGTAAATGTATTACTCGTTAAAACTATAATATTAAATTTCTGTTGAACCTAAATAAATATCCATTCTATCTATGTTTCATTAAGTTGGAAACTCTCATACTTCGTAAACTAGTTAAAAAATATATAAAATCCCTTTCAATTATATTTAATGGGGATTTATTAAACCAAATAATACATTTTAGAGGCTTCATGATATGCATTATGATATTTGCAAACTCATCTTGATCTATATTATTGATTTACTAAATAATCAACTAAACCTATTTAGGGTAATTAACCATAGTTGGATCTATGAAATTTCCAAATCCACACGCACTACTCCAAATATGGAATTTGATAGTGCTAGAAAAGGGTTTTAAAAAGGATAAAAAATAATAGTTAATCGAGGTGAAGAGAGGGGTGTCTCTTTTATCAGCACTCCGAAAAGCGTTGATAAAGGACCCTTTTATCATCGCAAAAAAATACTGATAAAAGGGGTATTTTATGAGATCTAAAAAAAGCACTGATAAAAGGGTCATTTATCATCACATTGTTTTAGCACTGATAAAATATCCATTTTTCAATTTCTTTTAAAAAAGTGCTGATAAAATCTAAAAAAATTAAATAAATAAAAAACTATTTCTATAATTCTTGGAGGGCCTCCAATAGCGCCCCACCTCAAAACACAGCCTGCATTCCCTGGCCACCCCCTACCATTTAATAGCGCATGACCCCCTTTAATAGTTATCAATATTCTTTCCCACCTACGCCTGTGACTATCTATTCCTTGGATTGGAACTCAGGACCAGTTGGCTGTGCTCCTATGCCTTTAACACTCCACCATATTTATTTTCTCTTCACATATTAATATATATATTTATTTTCATACATATTTAGTTATATTTACTATTATATTAATATATATATGTTTATATATATTAACATATATTTATTTATATTAATATATATATAGTTATATTAATAAATATATTTAGTTATATTAGTATATATATATATTTATTTATTTATATTGAAAAATATATACTTATATTAACATAAAAACTCACAAACATTGTCCATACCATGATGATAAGGGGGATAGCATAAATACAGATGGCTCGGGTCATTTAAATGCTTCTATTAACAACAAGGTGACGTAGGAGAGGACACATGCTTTGCCTCCTAATATGAAAGTTCAAGATGTTTTTAGCATATTTATAGGTGATCTCAGTGGTGTGAGCAGGTTAGTCTCAGTGCCGAATCATAATGCAGTGGCCAGACATAGTCAGCTTAGACCTGCAGGTTAATCTCAATCTGAAACCAATGTGGAGTGACTTATGGAGAAAGCTGTTTTTGTTTTATAGGGTGTGGTTTTAGATGATTTTTGCAAGAATCCTCAGTTCATGTGGTGTGGCTTTTTGTAGCCCAGTCAAGACAGGGCTAATGGTCTGATGCCGCTAGATTTGTAGGCTGTTTTTGGTATAGAGATTAGCCTATGTATAGTAGTAGTGATATGACTGGAAGGGAAGATCAAATGGTGATTGTGGGAGGGGGTCAAGACAAGATTTCTACCTCAGTTTCTTTGCAAAATAGGTTTATAGACCTTATAGATTCTCATGGGAAATGTAGATCCTTTACCCTAGCCGATGGAGTAGGGACTTGAGTGAAGGTTGTCAATGGGATTGATCATGTTCAATCCTCATAATAACAGTGTATCCAAAGAGTAATAGAGGTTTCAAGAAGAGGATGGGGAACAAAGAACACCCTTTGTTACCTCCTCCACTAGTGACTCCCTCTAAAAGAAGATTATGTATAGAAATATGGAAAATGAGTCTAGACACCTTGAGAGACCAGGGGATCGGGATAATGATAACCTGTTTATCCTTTTAAGTTATTAAGAAGCAGTGATGGAGTAGGTATTGATGCTCAGTGAAACTGAGGAGGAGTCATATAGGATGATGGGTAGGGCGCTAGTGGTGTCCCTTTATGAGGAACAATTTTCATGGATTGACAAACAATACTCAATTCTGGTAGGGGATTAATATTGGGGAAATCAACATTGAGAATTACTTTCAGACATGGGTTCATCATTCTTCCGAGTTTGAGAAGAGGATGGTGGAGGTTGCGAACATACAGGTTTCATCTCTATCCTGGAATCTTTTTAGGGAGTGGTATTTGGGTTAAACTAAATATATTCTTAATTATTCTGATCAAGTTAGTGGTTTGGGCCAGGTGCATTGAGCGGTCTTCTATGTGAGAATGTGAAACCTATGGTTTTTCCTACTGAATGTCTTTGTTTCAATTTTTGGTGCTTATTTCTAGCTCTATACTTGGACCGAAGCCAGATGAGGATCAGATCATGAAGTCTGTGTCGATGGGTGACATTTTGATTGGGATGTGAGTGGGTATGGCTACGCTATCGGCACTGTGCACGTGCACTTTGCACAAGATTGATTGCCGAAGGTTCTTATGTTGGTGAATTCTTGCTATCATGACTCAATTGCTGGGGTGGGTTAGGTCTGGTGGTTTTCATTGGTTTATTTACATTATCTTCTTTTGTTATTTTGAGATTGTTCAGTCTAATTTTTGGGTTTCTCACTTTCTCCCTCAAAAGAGTTTTAATAATAAAAAAGTAATTTTCTCCAGAAATTGATATTAAATCATTATTAGTCAATTATGATTAGAATATTTTTAATTAAAAATTATTCCGGATATTTTATATATCTATTTCACTACATATCTAACATATTAAGTGAAAATGTTTTTTAATATTTATCTAAAACACATTTAAAAAGTACATTATATTTATGTAAATATAAATATACTTATATGTAAATGTATAATTTTTTATCAAATACTTCTTTTTTACATATTCACATTATCACTACAAAGGAAAGCAATGATAAATCCCCCCTTTATCATTTCTACTAAAAAAGAGATGATAAATGTTGGACCTTTAACAACACTAAAAAAGTGTTGATAAGGGTGGTACCATAATCAATGCTAAAAAAGAGCTGATAAATGGTCATTTTTAACAACAATTTTTTTAGCTCTGAAAAAGGCACACCTTTATAGGTTCTATTTTTAGCGTTGTTAAAGGGTGGGGATATGGAAACCCACATTGGTGGTAGTGATGTTTGTATCCAAAAATGAATTTAATTACTAGGAAACCACTCAATCCAAAATTATCATAAACATTTTGAGGTTATCCAACACATATAATCATATATATTGTTTTTTCCTAATGTTCTCTAAAACTATAAAAAAAATAACTAAGATAATCCTTAAAATTAACTACACCCTTCTATGATCCCATCTATAATTACCAAGGAAAATAAATCATACTTTACACCATTTTAATAATTTTAAAAATTAAATCACACAAAATAATCTCACCACCCAGAGAATGAATGGTTTATTTTCTTTGAGGACTAGTTTCATAGGAAAAATATTTCACAAAATATTTTCAAATATTACGATAATTAAGCCACACTATAATCCCTCAAGACTTATCATAAGATATACTCATCATCCTAACATGTCACATGAACACATAACAATTAGGTCAGAAAAAATGACTAGTAAGGTAATAATCAAAGTAAATAATTATGTTAAGAGAACACATATAAGATAGGAGGCATAACATGATATCATAAAGACAATTAGTATAATCATGAAATCATGGAATACCTAAATAATATCACAAATCAGGGAATAAAAAATATGTAGCATCAACATAATGCATGATATTGTAATCATAGGTCAAGGCTCACCCCTAATTCCATCATCACATAATTCTCAACGTCTAATAGTGTACTAAGTTTACTGTACAATCCCAAACATATCAGATCATGAGATATAATGTTATAGCAAATGCATTGAAGGACTATATTTTTTGCACCACCACTCTAATAACAAAGTGTGATTAGGCTAACAACATGTGTACTATATGTGAAAGATCACGAGATATAAAAATTTCCCATTCATTAATGGGGTATGTATTTCCATTCCCAACCATAAAATAATGAAAATAATTAAATGAAAATTAATACATGTGACACATTTGTAAAATTAACTATATATGAAGCATAATAATGATTAAACCCTTATAAATAAGTGGGTTTCATAATCTAGTCTCAAAGAATAACCAAATAATATATCATAAATATTCCCAAGAGAGGAAGGAAATAAATAATTTTTTATATTTTAATAATTAAAAATAGATCTTTGGCATCAGTGTCTATTTTATTTGAATTCATAAAAAGTCATCAGTATGAAATAAGAATAAAAGAAAACCAAAATTGAAATTATTTTTGATATGATGAAATGATCTATTGTAACACCCCAACCCCAGAAGCCCAGAGCTAGTGCATTATTTAAATACATTGGAATAATTACAAGGAATCATGTCCCGAATGGCTGATCAGTTTAGCAATCTGGGAAAATAGATTAACTACATTAAGTTTACATTAAAATTTCAAACATAAAACGCAAAATCAATAGTTATTTAGGAAATATATTATTCCATTTATCTAAACAATACTTATTAATCATAATACACTTCTTGGAATATTGGGAAAATAAAACATAATAGAGTTGTGAGCTCATATGCTCAGTAAGGGTACAAAAAATTAAAAGAAAATAACATAAACAATAGGGATGGTGAATAATTAAAAACATATCCCTTTACAAATAATAAACATGAACACTTCAGGGATGAAATATTAGTTGAGTAAAGTATTACATAATAAAATATAGTCATGGGTATTATAATAGTCGAATAACTACATGAACATCAATATTATTTTCATAATAAGAGAATGTATAATGCCAGACATTCTAAAACATCTTGTCATAGCCTCAGCCAAGACATCTAAAATTGATAAAGGCCTCAGCCAAAACCATATATCAAATTGGGAACGGCCTTATCCAATTCATTGTTTAATTGTCTCAGGATACCTACCGATGAATCGGGGAGTTGTAGTGGGCTCCACCTTTCACTTACTATTTCACTACTAGGAAAATCGGTTTTTGTGCCTCTGGGTTCGGGCGACGGCCATTGGCGGTCGCTATTGAAAGTATTAGCGACCGCTTTTGGCAGTCGCTAATACTGAAATAAATGGGCGGGATTTTTCCCGCCCCATCATTGTTGACTTCCTCAAAATCACCACTGCTGCCGGTGATGCCTGCTGTCGCGCCCCGCCGTCGCCCTACCACCCTCGATCACCGCCATCGCCATCTCTCATCAGCTCCAGTCACCCCTCCCTCACACGCCATCACCATACAACCCTCCGGCCACCCCTCCTTCACATGTCGTTACACCCAGCCCTCCCTCTGGCCGCCGTAGGTCCGCCATGGCCGACGACTCAAGCTCTGGTTCCTCCTCGCGCCCACTGTATAGTTCGCGCGTGTCCGGTGTCGCGCCCACCTAGTATCCCGGGAACATGAAACCAGCTATTTTTAAAAGGACCTTTAGCGACCGCCAAAAGAGCCCGCTAAAGGTTTTTTCCGACCGAGCAAATGCGACCGCCAAAAGCGGTCGCAAAGCGGTCACTAAAGACCTATAGCGACCGCTTTTGGAGGTCGCTATTGGGCTGTATTATAGTAGTGTTTCCAATACAATCCTCATATTAAATGGATGAAATATGACATAAATATTCATATTAGAACTCACAAATGAGATGTCAATACTTAACCATAACCTATGAATTGTAAAAAAAATAATACATCCATTGTAATACATATCACAGAACATTCAATAAAATATGTAATATTTGTATCATAATAAATCATCTTAAAACAAGTATAAAATCAAAAAAAGGATGTTTACATTGATGAAGATGATATTTAAAAATCATTGAAATAGATATCCCTTTTTCATAAAATCATTTAAAATACACATAATTTATAAAGGAAATAATTTAAAATATTTATTTGAATCAAAGTGTTCCATTCCAATTTGAAACTCTAAAATGAAATTAATATTTTAAAACAATCATGTCCATATATATAAATCCATTAAACCATTTTTAATACATGTAAATTAATGATAAATGTTTGGAAAATAATTATTTAAAACAATTAAAATGATTTTTTAGTAAAATCATCCCTAAAAATAATCCATTTGAAAACAATATTCTAAAACATGTACTTGGATAATAAATATTTCCCAACAGACAGTCACATAAAAACATCTTTGGATAATAAATAGATTATGAAATTTACCCTTAACTTGCACTTTTCATTGGTCGAGGGTATATTTGACCTCACATATAAGGTCCATAGTATGTTATTAAATTATACAGAACCATATTCATATTTATTATATCATACATGATTCATTTATGACGTTATACTACCCATTTAATAATTATTTCCATATTAAATTAACATTTTGTGTCATAATCGCTATCTCCATCGTACGTTTTTTATGACAACCCTTCTTTTTATTACAACTTAAGCATGCTTTATTACATAAAACTTCACTTGATACAACAAAGAATATCGAGAGGTTTAGTGTCTTTGGGGATATGTATCATTACATAAAAACTTTAAACTTTAAATACAACATATTTATTGAAAACTTCCTTTACATGACCACTACATTCCTTCGTACTTAGCCTTGCATGGGATAACCTGAGGACATGCATAAGAAAAGGGTGATCTATAAAGCCCAGTAAGGGAGTACCCAATGAATAACATGAGAAGTACAATACATGTTAGGCAATAGGAACATCAATTGAGCATTAGAGTAACATGAACATAAAGGCATGATAAAGCATGATAACAATAACATGGAAATGTGGCAACAACACTTAACATTGAATTAGCATGAGCCAAGGCTCATTGCACATGGAGCATGAGTAAACCATCATTGCCCTTGAAGAATGAGTAAAACCTAGTTGCACTTTAATTAGCATGATTCAACACTCATTTCACATGACGTATCATGATACTATACTTTACCCAGTGCATTGGAGCGCTATCAGGGCGCACCCTTCTTAAACATTTCATTTCATGCATAAGTGTGCCAAATGGATCATAAAACATGGATTCATAAAACGTAATCATTTATTCCACGATAAAGGAATGTGTAATTGACACATGAAACTTTACAATAAATAAGTAAATGTGCATAAAGGTGAATACCCTTGATGGAGAAATGGGAATGGTATTCACTACACAATGACATTGGCATAGAAAATCGGTGCGATTTCGGCAGCGTAACAGCGTGACATAAGAATTCATAAAAAAGTTTGATGAGAGATAAAGGGGTTCCTCATCATATTTACATGTAATGTATAGTAAGGATGTCATATATATACATGTCCCAACAATTTAAATGGAATTTAAATTCATGATACAAAAGTATTTCTTGAATGTAAAAGAAGAGAGAGAAGTTCCTTTCGGAATTTCGGCATAGTAACAGGTGTACATGGGAGGAATTTAATGAGAGGGAAAGGGTTCTACCATCATTAAAACAGTAAGTGGGAAGTATGGGTGAGGTTCTAAACCATACCCCAACATTCATAATTGAAATTAAAAGGGCAATACATCTTAATGAAAATTGACAAAAAATGAGAAAGGAAGAAAAAACCCTTACTTGGATGTGTGCTTCCAAAGGCTAGAAAGAGGCTTTTGAGAGGCTTCTTTGGAGCTTGGTGCACCTTGGGAGGATTATAGAGAGATTAGGGTAGAGTTTGGACGAACTCCAAGGGATTTTAGTGAAGAGTAAGTGGGAGCTTGGGTGGGTTTGTATAGGAAAGGTGAGAGAATTCTTTATTATTAAGGTCTGGGACCCCTTATATTAAAATAATCCAAACCAGAAACCATCCCAAGGTATTTGACCATGGTTTCTTGAAAAGGAAAGAGTAAAACAATATTTTACATGGCCAAGGTCCGAACTTATTAAAAAAATTAGGGTTGCTTATGTGGAGGTGAGTCACACTCCCATGGAAATTAATTTAAAAAGGAAAAGTGTTGAATAAGTCTTGAGGGCTCCATTAATGCTTTGAATAGTAAGTCAAACAATCCCAAAACCTCATTATTTTAATTATAAAACACATATTTTCCTAACATTATGATTATGTTATTTTATTACATCACCATTGGGTCATTATGATGTCATAAAACACATTATATATTTAAATGATATTTAATTTTTTCCCAAAAATTTGACTATCTTAGAAAATTATGAAAAATTCACCCTTGGATAATTTCGACGTCCTGATTCCAAAAATAATATTTATTTTATCTAAATAATTTTCTATATATGTGAATTTTCACTTTTAATATAAAAACCGACATTTATAAAAAAATTCACGGGTTTTGACAGAAATGGCTTTCAAACCTTAATAAAAAATTTAATTGCATTCATAAAATGATAAGATCATTTATAATTAATATAAAATTAATTTAATATTAATAATAATATTTTATTAAAATATTATTTTATTCAAAACTCCTTTAATTTAATAAAATATAATTCTTAATTAAATAATAACTAAAAACACCATTTGTACTTTAAAAACTAATTACAATGTATCAAAAATGACTAGAAATTATATTCATTATTATATACAAAAATAATGTACATGAACATAGTGATAATTATTTGTTATATAACCCCTTAAAATAGCCGCATAAGACCTAAGGGTAAGGTGTGCGATGGTGACAGACTCTTGGGGCGGCTCGGATAACATCGCTCGAGTGGTAATTCCAATCAACTTCCACTTTTCCCGTAGACGATCACGTTCGAGATTGACTTGATGAAGCTCATATTGGGCTTGGTCAAGGGAAAAGCACATAGACGCCACCTATTTTCCGAGCTCCGACAAATGGGCTTCTTAAGGGGCAATTCTACTGGATGAGGCCATCGCTTCCTTTTTCGGAGTAGAAATGGGTTCGTTAAAGCCTTATATTTATACTACTCAGATGATCACTGTTCAACGACAATAAAAGTAACGGTCACAAATCATAACGTAAAACTAAAGAAGTTGACATATTATAAAGACATTTTTCATAAATAAACATTTAACTGGATCAAGAGGGATTTTCTATTAATGAAACTTTGGGTTGTTACAATATTCCCCCCTTAAGAAATTTCTCCCTCAAAATTATACTTTTCCCACACTAAAAAAAATGTGGGTAACTTAGCTTCATCATATCCTCCGACTCCCATGTTTCCTCTTCAAACTTGTGGTTTCTCCACAACACCTTGACGAGGGGCATTGTCTTATTTCGTAGAACTTTTTCTCTATGATCTATGATCTTCACTGGTTGCTCCTCATAAGAAAGATAGTCTTCTAATTGTACCACCTCGGAAGAGAGTACATGTGAAGGGTCTGGTATGTACTTCCTTAAGAGGGATACATGGAAGACATCATGCACCTTGGACATAGTAGGTGGAAGTGATAGTCGATAGGCCACAGCCCCAAAATGATCATGAATCTCGAAGGGGCTGATGTACCTTGGACTTAACTTCCCTTTATTTCCAAACCTCATGACCTTCTTCCACGGAGATATGCGTAAAAACACCATGTCTCTGACTATAAACTCAAGGTCTCGTCGACGATTATCTACATAACTCTTCTGTCGTCTTTGGGCTGCCTTGATATGCTGCTGAATGGTTTTTCACATTCTCCACCATTTCTACGACAATTTCTGGTCCAAGCAGCTTACGTTAACTGACCTCATCCCAACATGCTGGTGTTCTACACCTTTTCCCATATAGGGCTTCATATGGTGCCATTTGGATGCTCGAGTGGAAACTATTATTATAAGAGAACTCAACTAGAGGAAGATGATGATCCCATCCTCCTTTAAAGTCCATTGAGCACGCTCTCAACATATCCTCAAGTGTTTGGATAGTCCGCTCGGATTGGCCATCAGTTTGAGGATGATAGGCCGTACTGAAGTTCAGTTCAGTATTCAGAGCTTGTTGAAGACTCTTCCAAAACATTGAGGTGAATCTTGGATCTCAGTCAGAAACAATAGATAGTGGTACTCCATGCAACCGTACCACATCCCTGATATATATCTGTGCCAGTTGATCCAAAGAGAAACCCTCTCGAATAGAAATGAAGTGTGCAGTCTTTGTAAGACGATCCACAACAACCCATATTGCATTGTTGCCTTTGGATGTCCTTGGAAGTCCGGTGACAAAGTCCATGGTGATGTTCTCCCATTTCCATTCTGGTATGGGCAATGGTTGCATCATCCTCTTGGACTTCTGCCTCTCTGCCTTCACTTGCTGACACACCAGGCACTTTGATGTATATTCACCGATCTCCTTCTTCATATTATCCCTCCAAAATTTTTCTTGGAGATCTCGATACATCATTGTGCTCCCTAGGTGAATAGATAAATTTGAACTATGTGCATCATCCAAAAGTTCCTTCTTCAGCTCTGAACTTGATGGAACACATAGTCTTTTCCCAAACCGCACAATTCCTTCTTCATTAACATTAAATTCTGAGGATTTTCCCTTTTTGATAGCTTCCACTTTTTCTTGGATTCCTACATCATCCTTTTGAGAATCCTTTAACCTTTCCAAAAGAGACGGTTGAGAAATCATTTGTGAATGGATTGATGATGTTCCCTTCTTTATGATTCCCACGTCTATCTTCATCAAGTCTAAGAAGAATGGATCCTTTTCAATTCTCATCATTGATAGAATCGCTGGATCCTTTCTACTTAGGGCATCTTCCACCTTGTTCGCCTTCCCAGGGTGGTAATGTATTGAACATTCATAATCCTTGATGAGCTCTATCCATCTTCTCTAGCGTATATTAATCTATTTTTGTGTGAATATCTATTTAAGACTCTTGTAGTCAGTATATATCTCACATTTCACTCCATAGAGATAATGCTGCCAGATTTTCAAGGCAAAGATCACCGCCGCCAACTCCAGATCATGCGTTCGATAGTTTAGCTCATGGATTTTCAACTTCTTTGAGGCATAGGATATCACTTTATCATTCTGCATCATCCCACATCCTAATCCCTTCTTCGAAGCATCACTGAATACCACAAAAAGATCCCCACTTGTTGGTAAAGTGAGGACGGGTGCAGTGATAATCCTCCTCTTCAACTCCTTGAAGCTTTCTTCGCATTCATCACTTCAAGCAAACTTTACTCCCTTTCGAGTTAGCTTGGTAAGAGGGTTGGACAATCATGAGAAATTCCTCACAAATCGTCGATAATATCCAGCTAACCCCAAGAATATACTGATATCAGTTACCGATGTTGGCCTCGAACATCCCTCAATTGCATCTGTTTTGGAGGGGTCCATAGATATCCCATTGCTTGTGATGATATGGCCCATGAATGAGACTTACTTCAACCAAAACTCACACTTGTTGTACTTTGCATAGAGCTTCTCCTTGAGCAAAGTCTCTAGTACAATTTTTAAATGCTCCTCATGGTCCTCCTTGGTTTTGGAGTATATTAGAATATCATCTATAAAGACTACCACAAATTTTTCAAGGTAATCTATGAAGACTCTATTCATCAAGTCCATGAATATTTCTGGAGCATTGGTGAGTCCAAAAGGCATTACTATGAATTCATAGTGCCCGTACCTTGTACGAAAAGTAGCCTTAGGGATATCTTCCTTCTTCACCTTTACTTGATAATATCCCGACCGCAAGTCCACCTTGGAGAAGTATTGTGCTCCACACAGCTGATCAAACATGTCATCGATTCTTGGGAGAGGATACTTGTTCTTTATCGTGATTTTGTTAAGTTCATGATAATCTATGCAAATCCGCATTGACCCATCCTTCTTCTTGGCGAAGAGGACTGGTGCACCCCATGGTGATGCACTTGGGTGTATAAACCCTTTATCTAGATTCTCCTGTAGTTTTTTCTTCATCTCTTCAAGCTCAACAACAGCCATTCTATATGGACTATTGGATATTGGTAGCTCCCCAGGTATAAGTTCAATTGAGAACTCAACATCTCTTCTTGGAGGAAGACCAGGAAGTTCCTCGGGAAATACTTCAGCGAATTCACTCACAATAGGCATTTCTTCAAAGGTGGTTTCTTACATGGACTCAATCATCTGAGCCAGATATGCGTGCTCATAAGGCAGTAATATCCATTCTTGAGATGATGGAGCTAAAGGCGATTCATCTTCCTCCTGACACTTGTAAAGAATCGGGGGTCGATTCTCCATATGGAGTTCGATTTCCCTCGCCCGACAATTTATGTTGGCTCTATTTAAGGAAAGTCAATCCATGCCAAGAATTGCATCAAATTCCACCAGAGGGAGTATGATGAGGTTCGCCGGGAAATTCAATCCACAGATTATAACAGGGGAGGATTTATACTGATGTGACACAATGATTGCCCCATTTGTCATACTCACTGACATCTTTACTTCCATGATTTGTGGTGGTGCAGGGATTGTTCTACTAAACTTTTGAGATATAAGATAATGCATAGAACCTGAATCAAAAAGCCCGTTCTCTATTCTTGAATGAATAACTAGCGTACCTGTCACCACTTCGTTCTCGGGGTTCACATCGGCAGAAGTGATTGCAAAAACTCTTCCTTGCTATCTTGGAGGTTGTTGGTTTCCTCCGATAACCCTTGGATTAGGGCACTGATTCGCAAAATGACTTGTTTCTTTTCATTTGAAGCATTGAACAACACGTTGAGTTTCGAACGAATCGTTCCTCTCCTCTTTCGTAGCCGCGGGTCCTTATTGATGACAGTTAACAGCTAGGTTCCCTTCTCTTCCACACTTGAAGCATTTTCTTGTCCCCCTAAGGCAATTTCCAGGGTGCTTCTTTCAACACTTTTGGAAAGTGGGGTGCTGGAATTTTTTAGTGCCGTTGGATTTATCTATCGGACCACCAGCATTGAAGTCCACCTTACGCTTATTGTCCCCATGATACCCCTGTGATTCTCCGATCTCCATTTCAACTTTGAGGGAACATCAGACAGTTTCCTCATAACTATCAAATTCACGGATCGCTAATGCTTTCCGAAAACTAGGATTCGTCCCACCAAATAAGCGGTCAACCTTGCATTCGGGGGTAACGACAAAGCCGGAAGCATATCGTGCAAGCCTCGTGAAGTTTTCCTCGTACGCTCCCATAGATTCTTCATCTTTCTGTTTGAGGGAAAGGAAGTCCCTTTCCATATTAAGACGGAGTGTGCATGGAAAATATTTATCAAAAAACATCTTCCGGAATTCCTTCCATTCCAAAGCCTCGATCTCCTCCGCAGGCTTCGTATTTTTGATCAAAGTACACCATTGATCAGCTTCACCCTCCATATGATAAGCCGCCAGGAGAACATTCTCTTTTTCAGAGCATTGGAGGATGGAGAATATCTTTTCAATGGAGTTGATCCATTGTTCAGCGATCATGGGATCAGATGATCCACTAAAAGTAGGAGGCCTTTGTCTCATGAAGCTCTCGATAGCGACGTGTTCATTATTAGGGGGGCTTGAACGTTCCTCATGACTAGTTTTTCTATTCAAAACTTCAGTTAGTTGAGAGAGAAGCGTGACAAAGTTCGCGATTCCTGCTCCCATTGGATTGGGCATCTCATAAGTACAATCATCACACTGATCTTCACAACGGTTGTTAGCTCGAGTTCTCCTATTACCAACCATTGGCTGGAATAAAAGGAAAGTTAGGGGTAACACATAAAGGGTAATCCAAAGAAAAAAGTTGATGACTTATAAATAAACTTTAATCTCTTTAACTCATGAGTCTATAGGATTCAATACAGGCTTTTCATGATCTTCCTTCTAACATATATTCTTAGAGGCATTTTTCCATTAATAAGGGTTCATACTAAGATTTTGAATTTATCAAAACATATCCCCAGGGAGTGTCGTAACCAAGAGTGCAGAAAGGCCCATTGTCGTGCACCAGTTCCCATTCGAGTCTAGCTCAAAGCGGTGTTGTCAGGTTTTACCCCAAGGATACATCTGTGCCAGAGCCGCCTCTACCTGCTCGTATCCAGACAGGGACGTATTTTTTTGATAGACCACTTAAAAATATTTACCAAAACATAGGGATGCTTTTATTACACATAGTCTTGTATCTAAGGCTTTACTAGGGTTTCATAATCCCAAAAATAACTAAACATATCCTTTGATACCAACTATGACAACCCTGCTTTTTATTACAACTTAAGCATGCTTTATTACATAAAACTTCACTTGATACAACAAAGAAGATCGAGAGGTTTAGTGTCTTTGGGGATTAGGATCATTACATAAAAACATTAAACTTGAAATACAACATCTTTATTAAAAACTTCCTTTACCTGACCACTACATTCCTTCGTACTTAGCATTGCATGGGATAATCTGAGGACATGCATAAGAAAAGGGTGATCTACAAAGCCCAGTAAGGGAGTACACAATGAATAACAAGAGGATTACAATATATGTTAGGCAATAGGAACATCAATAGAGCATTATAGTAACATGAACATAAAGTCATGATAAAACATGATAACCATAACATGGAAATGTGGCAACAACACTTAACATTGAATTCGCATGAGCCAAGGCTCATTGCACATGGAGCATGAGTAAACCCTCATTGCACTTGAAGCACGACTAAACCCTCATTGCACTTGAATTATCATGAGTCAACACTCATTGCACATGACGTATCATGATACTATACTTTACCCAATGCATTGGAGCGCTATCAGGGCACACCCTTCTTAAACATTTCATTTCATGCATAAGTGTGCCACATGGATCATAAAACATGGATTCATAAAACATAATCATTTATTACACTATAAAGGAATGTGGAATTCACACCTGAAACATTACAATCAATAAGTAAATGTGCATAAAGGTGAATATCCTTGATGGAGAAATGGGCATGGTATTCACTACACAATGACATTGGCTTAGAAAATCAGTGCGATTTCGGCAGCGTAACGGCGTGACATAAGAATTCATAAAAAAAGTTTGATGAGAGAGAAAGGGGTTCCTCGTCATATTTACATGTAATGGACAGTAAGGATGTCATATATTTACATGTCCCAACAATTGAAATGGAATTTAAATTCATGATACAAAAGTATTTCTTGAATGTAAAAGAAGAGAGAGAAGTTCCTTTCGGAATTTTGGCATAGTAACGGGTGTACATGGGAGGCATTTAATGAGAGGGAAAGGGTTCTCCCATCATTAAAACAATAAGAGGGAAGTATGGGGGAGGTGTAAAACCATACCCCAACATTCATAATTGAAATTTAAAGGGAAATAAAACTTAAAGAAAATTGACAAAAATGAGAAAGGAAGAAAAAACCCTTACATGGAAGTGTGCTTCCAAAGGCTAGAGAGAGGCTTGTGAGAGGCTTCTTGAGAGCTTGGGGAACCTTGGGAGGATAATAGAGAGACTAGGGCAGAGGATGGACGAACTCAAAGGGATTTTAGTGAGGAGGAAGTGGGAGCTTGGGTGGGTTTAAATAGGAAAGGTGAGAGAATTCTTTATTATTTAGGTTTGGGACCCCTTATATTAAAATAATTCAAAACACAAACCATCCCATGGAATGTGCCCATGGTTTCTGGAAAAGGAAAGAGGAAAACAATATTTTACAAGGCCAAGGTCCAAACTTATTAAAAAAATTAGGGTTTCTTATGTGGAGGTGAGTCACACTCCCATGTAAATTAATTTAAAAAGGCAAAGTGTTGAATAAGTCTTGAGGGCTCCATTAATGCTTTGAAAAGTATGTCAAACAAACCCAAAACCTCATTATTTTAATGATAAAATACATATTGGCCGAACATAAGGATTATGTAATTTTATTACATTACCATTGGGTCATTATGATGTCATAAAACACATTATATATTTAAATGGTATTTAATTTTTAACCAAAAATTTGACTGTCTCATAAAATTATGAAAAATTCACCGTTGGATAATTTCGACGTCCTGATTCCAAAAATAATATTTATTTTATCTAAATAATTTTCTAAATATGTGAATTTTAACTTTTAAAATAAAAACCGACATTTATAAAAAAAATCACGGGTTTTGACAGAAATGGCATTCAAACCATAATAAAAATTTTAATTGCATTCATAAAATTATAAGATCATTTATAGTTAATAAAAAATTTAATTTAATATTAATAATAATATTTTAATAAAATATTATTTAATTAAAAAATCATTTAATTTAATAAAGTATAATTCTTAATTATATAATAACTAAAAACACCATTTGTACTTTAAAAACTAATTACAATGTATCAAAAATGACTAGAAATTATATTCATTATTATATACAAAAATAATGTACATCAACATGGTGCTACATATATGTTACATAAACCCCTAAAATAGCCGCATAAGACCTAAGGGTATGGTGTGAGATGGTGACAGACTCTTGGGGCGGCTCGGATAACATCGCTCGAGTGGTAATTTCAATCAACTTCCACTTTTCCCATAGATGATCACGTTCGAGCTTGACTTGATGAAGCTCGGCTTGGGCTTGGTCAAGGACAAAGCCCAAAGACGCCACCTCTTTTCCGAGCTCTGACAAATGGGCTTCGTAAGGGGAAATTCTACTGGATGAGGCCATCGCTTCCTTTGTCTGAGTAGAAATGGGTTCGTTAAAGCCTTATATTTATACTACTCAGATGATCACTGTTCAACGACTATAAAAGTAACGGTCACAAATATTAACCTAAAACTAAAGAAGTTAACATCTTATAAAAACATTTTTCATAAAGAAACATTTTACTGGATCAAGAGGGATTTTCTATTAATGAAACTTTGGGTCGTTACATGTTTTAACTTGTTATTCTTGATCGTATCACATATAAAATGATTTAAATACATCCAAAATCAAATAAATGATATATATATATATAATAAACATATATCTAATATAAATATGTGTAATAGATATATATTTGAAATGGAAAACATTGTTTTTGGAGCCACGATGACGTATGTACACGTAAACGTTGTTTCCATTTTCACATCGTTTTGAACAGAAGTAAGTGAATAAGATATATGTAAGTATATATATATATATATATATCTAGTAGAATTATTATTTCATATATTATGTTATTATTAATAAGATATATTTTTATTATTATCATTGAATAGTGAATGTGGAAATGAATCTCATCGTGTCGTGGAGACAGTAATCCGTATATACGTACGAGCTACAATATAGTTATTTTTTTGGTAAAATCATATGTAATTTTATGGTTTATCATATATACAGAATCATAAACTTGTTATAATTTTTATTTACATCAGTTATATTTATTATTATACCCATATAAATAATGAATTTTTTGAATAACAAATATCACCACAACGTGGAAATGGTAAGTCATATGTACGCACGTAAGGCGACTTTGTCATTTATAGGATAGATAAAATATTAAATATGGTTGAACCAAATTTTTAATAAATTTCATTATTTAGGAGGTAATGGAGTTTTTATTTTGGTATGGAAACGACCAAGAAAGGGGATGTGGAAGAAGAAATTAACTTAAAAAAAGGTGGTGAAATTATTACCTCTTCTTTGGGTGTTTCATATTTAGTTGATCAAAAGGGATACTTAATTTATCATTATGATCAAAGTACGGAATTTAGTTTAATTTGCAAAAATTTGGTAGGATATTTGGGTGCGGTTCATTAAGACAAATGGCTTTGGAGGTGTGATTTTGACAGCAGGGGAAGTGCCCTTTTATAAGAGGGGCAAGAGTCAATTTAGGAACAGATTAAAATACTAATTTATTATATAATTATATTTGTTTTATAATGGTGTCGATTGAATCCATTTCGAGAATTAGGTTGTAATGGATCCAAATCCTTTCAACTAATCTGTGTTAGACAATTTTAGGTTACAATATTAACCATATCAGTTAGATTTAACTATTCTATATGTAGTTTAACCTTATCCATGTATTCTTGTATTAATACAATATATGTTTAGTAAAAAGACTATAAACCTCCACGAGAACCTCAAGTGATTCATTAATTACATATATAATATTATTTAAGACATTTTTCTGATCCTAAAATTATAAGGAATATTATATCCACAAAAAATATAGTACTTGTTTTAAAAAATTAATTTGTGCCAATTTTCACCCAATTTGGTATTTGGTTTTTTTGAAAGTAATAATTAACTTATCAACTATAAATAACATATCTAATTGACTATAAAATATCATATTAAAATATAAAATTTGTGTAATTCATCAGAAGTCAGAATTTACATTTATTTGGATATTTATAAAATCAATTATTTTAATAGTTCACTAATAAGGTAATTACGACATCATCATTCTCTCATAAATAAATTAAATTATTTTATGTCTACAAATTATAAATAGAATATAATTATTTAGGAAATATTTTTATCTTTCTAAGGAATATTTATTTTCTACTTTATATTGTCTATAACCCTATATTAAAAATGGGTTAGTTATGAAACATTGAAATCAACACTTTTAACTATTTTTTAAATAAAATAATAATTAAGGTCATAATATAATCCAAGTGGAAAAATATGAAAATATATTATACCTATGTTTTTGGTAGAATTAATATTATCCAACAGAATTATGACATGTGTTAGGGAATTGGAAAATCATTTTTACCTTTAATTATCATACTTACTTTTAACGGTGGTAAATAAAAGTAAAAATATACTATTTACCAAAATTTATTTTAATCATATTGAACCAAATTTTACTAACTCATATCAACTGTGTATCTTGTTATTTTTAAATTCAACTAACAGAAGCAGTAAGATTATCTTTTATGAAAATTTGCAAATACTCTTAGAAGGTAGTTAAAAGAGGTTAAAAAGATCAGTAATATTTAATAAATCTAATTTTATTATAAAATGACTCTAATGAATTACATATAACATATATAGAAATTATACATCTATTTTTATTAAAAATAAATATAATTGAAATAAATATTTATTTAAATAAAAAGTCAGTTCTATATAATTACGCATTTTTCACTATTCATCATAAATTGAAAGTTTTCAAAAGAATACCAAAAATTCACCCAAATATGATTATTATATTTTGAATTCAATAATTAAGTCTATTTTAGAAAATTAAAAACATAGAAGTTTCATTTATCAAAATTAATGCTTGTTGTCAAAACCAAAAGGTGGGGTTTTTAAAATAAAAAACTATCAAAATATTGACATGTGTTTTTGTCAAATTTAAATGTAAAATTACTTATAATGACCTAAATTCTATTAAATGATAAAAATTTAATCTAAATATATTTCAAAACCATTCCAATGAATAATTTAACACTATAAATTATTTCTATTAAAAAAACTGTTTTCAATTACAACATAGTATTTTTCACTATTCGTCAAAAATATAAAAGTTAATAGAAAAGTTCCAAATATTTATCCAAACTAAATTTTAATGTCTCTCTTCTAAAAAAGAATATAATTAAATTAATTTGAATATATAAATGTTTCAAATATTTGTTTTAAAAAGTGTTTTCCATTAAGAGGCAGTAAAATTGCATTTTTTTAAAAATACATCTTTTATCTGAAAAATGAATTTTTTCTTATATTATTTCTATGAAACACATAATGTGGATGTTAAAATTATATATGGTATATAATATTTCAAATGTAGTTAATAATATTCAAAAATTCTTTTTAAACAGCTAGTTTGTTATCTTGTGGTGCTCTAGAACTCGGTGTTGCATGTATCACAAACTATTGAATTACTTTAATGAGACAATGTACTATGAAATATGGGGGTGTTACATTAACTCATCCTTAAATAAATTGCGTCATTTTAATTTGAAATTGTTCATCAGAATAAAATGTTAAAAATAGAAAAATATCTTTTTGGAAAACACACATCATAAAATGGGTTAATAAAATTTAGTCTTAATAAGAGGGAATGGGAATGAAAAAGTCACCACCAAATTTTGATTTCGATTAAGAGCATATTGGTGGAAATTAAAGACACATAATTTGATGGAAAATTTACATATTTATAGGGAGTGACTTAAGTCATCAATCACATTCATGTTTAAAATTGAGGGCCTCAAATCCATCAATCTATGATGATTTAAATAAACATTGGTTCATAAAAACAATAGATATTAGGATAATACATTTTTTGTTTTAATAACTATTACCTATTGTTTATGAATTAATTTATTCATAGAATAAGAGGGGAAAAATATTCTAGACATTTATATTTTCATCCTTCAACTAATTCCTAGAACAAACTCATCTTTCACTCCAAAAGACAATATAATTCAAAAATATTATATTTATCTTAATCATATAGGGTTCCAAAAATAATAAATTTATAATTCATTTATCAGACAATAAAAAACTACATTATAAAAACATGGACATCACCTAATCTAGTGGTAGGTGATTCACCCTTTTCACCCGTCGATTGCGGGTTCATGTCTCATGACCTTTCCGGACACAACGGGTTGTCACCCAACCTCCAGGATGTCCTTTTAATGACAATCCAAAAATAATCTAATTAAATGATTTAACCTTAAAAATTTTATCCAATTTCAAACATAATCGATTATGTCCATTATACCTATCTACAATACATATGTCTGAACTCATAGTCCAAAATTTATATGGAAGGTCACATATTATACATGTGAATACCTTCATCATGTATTCTCATAAAATGTTATAATAAATTGAATTTCCTGAAAACCATATTTGAATAGGTATGTACATTCTCATTCATTATGTATATCATAGAATACAAGATATAATCTTAAAATTAAAAAAACTTTTGTAAACTCCAGCAATTATTGAATATAAAAAACATTAATCAGTTTCAAGGTAGTCAAGAATATCTAATATTATTTATCCAAATCAATCATATATTATTCCTAAATAACTACCTTAGTATCTGAACCATATTAAGGTTTATCATTCCCTTATCCATACATTTTCCAAAAAAAATAAACCTGCTATTGAGTCACTTTTCTTGGTTCCACAGAATCTCAGGTCTTTAATGAAATAGTACTTCATTACAATACTTATATACGATATAATTCTTATAACATGTACCTTACTAATTCTATACTCAAATGACACAATACTTTAACAACAGAAGAACTCTAATCATTCCTCTTCATCTTTGGTAGTATAATAACTTGAATATTATTCAATATCTTCTTTTGGGGTAGACTTTGATGATTTGGACATTGATTCTCATAGTGTCCCAACCCCTTGAAGATGTAAAATTTTACATTATGAAATTTTTTTATCCTTAAAATGATGTACTTGGTTTCCTTTTTCTCCAAACATATAAAAAAACACTAATTCCATTCAATCATTTACCATGATGATTCATTCCATAGTTATCACATATGGGAAAATACTACTTTCCCCTCTTCCATTTATATATATTTATGTCTTCTATACTTTTATTCTATTTACTCCATTCATAGACATAGGACATAGATAAATCATTACATGTATTTTTAACATATGATATTAATCATTCATATGATGAGAATACACAGGAGACTATTTTCCTATTAAATGTTATATTAATACCATGAATGATAAGATCTATTATAATATTTTGTTCCCATGTATTATTGGAATTCTAATTCCTTCTCGTATGCACCATTTCTAAAAAATTGGATAAATTAGGTTAGTTTATGAATTTCAATGAATAATTTCAAACATGTAAAATACCTAACATAAATTAAAATGATTTGGCCTAAAATCTATAATCATAAAATGTAAAATTTGTGGAAGTATTTACTCCTAAATACTACATAATGAATTGTAAAGGAAATTTTAATTATCCTAATCATACCCCCTGATGTTTCGTAACCAAGAGTGCAACAAGGCTCATTGTCATGTACTACGATATCTCAGATCAAGCCCGAAACTTCTTGTCAGAGTTTTCACTTCTAGGTACATCATTTCCAGATCAACCTCTAAATGCTCATATCTAGAAAGGGATGTGTTCCTTAGAAAACCCACATAATATCTACATTAAAAAACAATTTAGATGTTCGTATATACTAATCTGCAATGTCTATATTAGGATAATATTTCATATTCAGAGTTTATCTAAATCTAGATTCCATAGTTATTTCTAAATTTACTCTTATAAAAATTTTAATGCCCCGACCCCAGAAACCTGAAGATGTTGCATTATCATAATAAAATGGCATGATTATAAGGAATTAGGTCTTGATGGACAGATCAGTTTATCATTCTTGGAAAGTAGATACATATAATAACATTACAAAACAATTTCAAACATAAAACATAGCATACATAGTTCTTTGAGAATGCCATTATTAAATTTAGCTTAACCCTAAATAACAATCATAATACACTTCTTGGAATCCTGGGATGATAAAACAATAGAAATTGGTGACCTCATATGCTCAGTAAGGGTAAACAATTTAACGAATGAAAACATAAACAATATGCATGATTAATAATTAAATCACCTACCTTTAAAAATAATAAACAAGAACCATTTATTGAAGAAATATGAGCTGAGTAAATAATTCCATAATAAAAAATAGTCTTGGGTATTATAATAGTAGAATAACCACATGAACTATTAATACTATTTTCATAATGAGAGAATGTATAATTATAGACATTCTAAAACATTTTGTCAAGGCACCAGCTAAGACATCAATAAATGATTAAGGCCTCGACCCAAAACATATATCAAATTGAGAATTGCCTCACTCAATTCCACATATAATTGTAACATGAGACCTACTAATGCATGGATGAGCTATAGAAGGCTCCACCTATGATTTACTATATCCAATACATTCCTTATATGAAAAGGTTGAAATATAACATAACCATTCGTATTAGAACTAGCATAAGAAATGTCAATACATTGACCATTAACAATGAATGGTATAAAAATAAACCTTCCATATTCAAACATATCACAAAATCTTCAATACAATATGGATGATGTGTATTGTAATAAATCAACATCAAACAAGTTTAAAATCTAACAAATTATGTTGATATAGATGAATATGTGTTGTAAAACTCTTTGAGAGAGATATCCTTTTTTCATGAAATAATTTATAAGTCACATAACTTAGAAAGGAATTAATTTAAAAGATATTTCTTAATCAATGGTTCCCAAACCACTTTTAATCAATTTAAAGGAATTAACATTTTAAAACATTAATATCCAAATAAATAAATCCTTAAAACCATTTTGAAAACATATACATTAATGAGAAATGTTTTGAATAATAAATATTTAAAACATTTAAAATGATGTTTTAGTAAAATATTTCATTGAAAATAATCCATTTGAAAAAAAATTAATGATACATGGACATGGATATTAAATAAGACCCAGTAGATACTCATTTAAAAATAACCTTGGATAATAAAGAGATTGTAAAATTATCCCTTACCTTGCACTTTCTATTGGTCGATGGTACGTTTAACTTCCTGTATAATGACCAAATTATGTTATTAAATTATAACTAAATCCAATTTATATTTAATATATCATATATGATTCATTTTTGACTTTATAATACCCATTTAATAATTACTTCCATGTTAAATTAACATTTTGTGAAATATCACTTTATTTATCGTACATGTTTGAAATTTTTATTCTTGATTGTAACAAATAGACCATGATTTAAATACATTGAGAATATAAAAAATGATTTATATTTCTCATATATATATATAATATAAATTTGTATAATAGATATATATATATATATATATATGAAATGGAAAACACTATTTATGGAGACGGTAGGCTGTATAAATTCATAATGGTTTTTTCATTTTAACATCGTATTGAACATATGTAAGTGATTAAGATATCTGTAAGTACATATATATATCTATCTTGTAGGATTATGATGTCATATATTACATTCTTATTAATAATATATTTTTTTTAATTATCGTTGAATGGTGTCCGTATAAATGAATCTCATCGCGTTGGGCAGACGGTAGTCTGTACGTATGCACGAGCAACAATATCGTTATGTTGATGGTGAAATCAATTGTAATTGGATAGTATATAATATATAAATAATCATAATCATGATATATTTAATATTTATATTAGTTATACTCATTATTATACTTATCCAAATAATGAATTTTTTGAATAACCAATTACACCACAACGTGGAGATGGTAAGTCGTACGTACACATGTATAGTGACATTGTCATTTATTGTATGGATAGAATAATTAATATGGTTTTACCATATGTATAATAATAACAAAATATGTAGGAGGTACTGTAGTTATTATTTTGGTATGGAATCCACAAAGAAAGAAGAATTGGAAGAAGAAAAGAACATGGAAGATGGTGGAGAAATTATTACCTCTTCTTCAGGTGTTTCATTTTGAGTTGATCAAAAGGGCTCCATAGGATATATTGGTGATCTACATAGGGAATCTAGGTTGATTTTAGTGAAGTTGGGAGGATATTTCGGTAGGTTTAGGCTGATTCAAAATGTTTTGAGGTCTGATTTTGGGAGAAGGGGAAGTTCCCTTTTATAAGAATGGTGATTGTAACTTTAGGAAAAGATTAAAATTTTAATTTAGTATACAATCAGATTCAGTTTATAATGGATCCAAAGGAATTTTCTTCAAGCCTTAGGTGGTTATGGGTCGAAATCCTCTCAACTAATATGATTTAGACAATTTTAGGTTACAATGTTAACCGTACATTTTATATTTAACTCTTAGATAAATAGTTTAACTTTTACCATGTATTCTTGTATTATTAAACAATATGGTTAATAAAATTACTATAAAAATACAAGAGAACCACATGTGGTTCATTATTGACCTATATAATATTATTTAATCCCTTTTGAATATCCTTAGATTTTTTTGGAATAATATATCAACCAATAATTTAGTATTTGTTTAAAAAACACATTGTGTCAATTTTGACACTATATGGTATTTTGTTTTGGTGAAAGTCATAATAAATTATCAATTGTGTCTCTGGGATTTTTTAAATTCAACTCACAGAAGTGTTATAATTATGTTTTCTGCAAATTTGCAAATGCTCCTAGAAGGTGGGTAAAAAAGGTTAAAAAGTTAAATAAAATTTAATACAGCTAATTTATTATAAAATGACTCCAACGAATTATATTTAACTTATTAAGGTATTATATATGTATTCTAACAAAAAATAAATATAAATAAAATAAATAATTATTTAAAAAAAAGGCTGTATTAAATAATGATGCAATGTTTTCACCTATTCATCAAAAATTGAATGTTTTCAGAAAAATACCAAAAATTTACCCAATGATAATTTTGATATTTTGATTTCAAAAATGATGTCTATTTTACCAAATTCAAAACATAGAATTTTAATTTATTAATTTAAAATTTATTCCCACGGACAAAGCCAAAAGGAGGGTTATTACAAAGTAAAAACTACCAAAAGATTGACATGTGCTTATGTAAAATATAAATGTCAAATTACATATAAGGAAATAAATTTTATTAAATGATAAAAATATAATCTTGTTATACATAAAAACCTTTCAAATAAACAATTTAATACTATAAATTATTTCAATTAAAAATGTAGTTTTCAATTAAAACATAGTATTTCTCATTATTCGTCAATATATGAAAGTTATCATAAAAGTACCAAAAAAATTTCCAAGATAAATTTTTATGTCAAAAAACTAATAAAGTATTTAATTTAATTAAATTGAATATATATTTAAGATTCAAATATAGTTTTTAAAAAGGGTTCTCTATGAAAAGGCAGTAAAATTGCATTTTTTGAAAAACACTTCTATTATATGAAAAATGAATTTGTTATTATATTATGTATAAGAAACACATTATATGGATGTTAAAATTATATAGAGTATATAAGATTAATAATGCAGTAAAAAAATTCATAACTGCTTTTTAAATGGCTAGTTTGGTAAGTTATGATGCGATTGATTTTGGTGTTGCATTCAGCACAAGAAATTAAATTACATTAATGAGACAACATACTATGAAATCATGTGGTGTTACATAAAATAATGATATAAATGGATTATTAATTAAATTTATATATAAATTTAACAAGTAATTTTTTATATAACATATTAATAGAATTTAGGGGCTATCCGTGGTAAAAAAATATTTTACAAAGGTGGCACTTGGCATTACAAGACTAAAAGAATCTTACATTAAATTGATTCTTACTTCAAAGGGAAAATAAAAAAGGATAAATAAAGATTTTTTAAACCAATAATAATATGTTATTTTATATTGGTAATAAATTTTACTAACATATACAATAGATATGTTTTTAGTCCATGAGAAGAAATTGGTGAAAATGGGAGGAAAACGTGATCATGTAATCCCAATGTAGTGAAGGTGGTTTAGAAGATCCCTTACCTCTTGAACTGATTATATTTTCAAATTCACATAACCCAAAAAGTAATTAAATTAACTTTATATAATTTATTAACAATAAATATATTTATCATTATTTAGTTTTATAATGTTCATCTATTATCATTTTTATTTATTTTTATTAATATTTTGTCAAACATTGGATATAGAGGATTATTCGGTTAATCCCTCAATAACCATTTTGGTTCATTAACTATTTTCATTGATATTGTTAAATAAATATATGATAAATGGAATTTTGAGTTTATTTATCCATTTTTATTATATTAACACAATATTAATATATTTTCATATGTTATAACGAAATATACCCAAATAAAAAAGGTTCCATGATCAATTCGTTTAAGGTGGTTAATGTTAGTAAAACCATTAATTTATAATATTACATACATATTATCAAATATTAACTTGTAATAATATTTATATCATTATAAATATCATTTTTATATATTAAAAATATTTTTAATCTCAATCATGTATGGTGGTTGTAGAATACAAAATAAATCATTCCGTAGGGATGATAATTTATAGGTACCTGAATGATTCCATCATTATTTATGGAATGATATGGAGTATAAAATAAAAAAATTGTCATTTAATATTCTTATTCATGTTATAGTTATAATAATATTTTTATTTAATTAATTTTTAGGACCATCCGAGAAATGATTTTACAAAAATAGAACCCACAGTTCATAGGGGTGGTAGTATAAAAAACTGATATGGTTTTAAATTATCTTAAAAAATTTGTGGAATATTATTAAATTTATATTCAATTAATAAAATAACATTTAAAATGTCAAAAATAGTTATTTTATCATTAATTTATAGATATATAGTACTTTATGGTTTTTGAAGAAGAAAAGTACTAGGAATGTATATTTGAGAGAATGACATATCCCTTTGGAAGTTCTCCCCTGAGAGAATTATTAAGGATACATATGTTGGTATTCTTGGAAGAAAAGGTCTTATAAGTATTTGGGATAGTTTTTAGGAGAATCAAGGAAATATTTTTACTGTATATAATCTTTTTTAATTGTTCATGATATGTTTTGGAAGTTTTCTAGATTTATAAGTGGGGGAAAACTGTATATTTCAAAATATTCAATTCATTTATGTGATATCATTACACTATTCGATTTTAAAAGTTAATAAAAGTGTATGATAATAGAGAAGGTAAAATTATTTCATGATCCACCATCGTACATTTATTTTGGACATGTAGTCCACATGTTTTAAGCCCTTTTCCTCTTGACTAATCATATTTACCATTTATCTTTTAATAGAGGTAATCAAAATATGTTTATTTCTAGAAATTATGTTAACCATATTTAGTAACATTATTCTAATTATTAAAAACAAGAAATAATTTTAATTGAATAAATTCATTAATTTTATAAAATTTATTAATAATAAAAATGATATTTCATAACAAAACCTTATTTTTTTGAAATTAATCATTATTTGACAAAAAAGATTCTTTGGATTAAATCATGAATATTTTCAATTTTCATGACATTAATTAATTTATCATTAAATAAATAATTTATATAATTACTTTAAATCAATACAATATAAAATTTAAAATAGATTATCCAAAAATTAAAAAAAAAATTAGGAAATTTTTATCTGAATAAAATATTAATTATATTTTAGAATGATAGTCATAAATTTTCTAAATTATATATATATTTTTAAAATTTATAATGTTTACCTATTATATATATTGTTTGTATAATAGTTTGTTTATTAGTTTTTTTGATTATATTACATCATGGTTATCATTGAAGCATTATAGTTTTAGTAAAATTGTATATTACTTACTATTCCTATACTAATAAACTATCTTATAAAAATACAAAAACATTATTTGAATATAATATTATTATGTTGAATATATTAATTTAATTAATTTTAAAAATTCAAATATCTTAAAATTTAATAATTTAAAATTTATATAAAATTATAAAATATATTTGAAATCATTTTTTATAATAAAATTACTTTTCAATGTGTTATCCATTATTATTCAAATTTTTTTAATAATTACTAATGAAATATTAATTATCCTTTTAAACATAGAAAATTATTATTAAAATAAAATATATATATATTCAGATATATAATTAATTTTTAAAATTAAATAAATGAAAAATATAATTTTAGAAGAAAATATATTTCTTGGAATAAATAATCTTACTAGTCTTTTGGCCATATTAACATTCCCAATGAATTAATATTTAAAATGAAAATTATTTTATTTATAAATTTATTTCATAATGTAGAAAACTATATTGAAATTCTAATTCAAGAACTAGATTTCAATGAATATATAATATAGTTCAATTCATTTCTTTTTGGGGTTTCATGGGAATAAAGAAATCAAATCTATGTTTATTTAAATGAATTTAATGTAGTAAAACCATAGGTCATTTCAAAAAACATTTTATGAAAGTAAAATTTATAAAAAATAATCAATAACGAATACTTAGAAAAGATATAATGGTTTCAAAAAATTTAATTTCAATTAATTTTCTAACATTTACAAAAAAATAATCAATATTGGAGACTCGAAAAATCAATTATTAAAATCACAATTTTAATAATAAAAAATCAACTCTTAATGTAGATCTTTCATCAGTAGTTATTTATGTTATCATAATTAAAATAGTTATATTTAATTATTATACTTTCTCTAGGGTTTATTTTAATCCTTTATTTTCTTTTAAATGTATTATAATGAATCCATCGGCTGCTTGATTTTATTTTATTCTTAAAAATTTGAAAAAGTAAACAATTGATCATAAGAAAAAGAATAAAATAAATATAAGAAGAAAAATTAACGAACCGAATGTTGAAAAGTGACACAACTATAAAAAGAAAAATTAACTCATCTGAAGAAAAAAATAGTCTAACAAAAAAAAAAGAAAAATAGTCATGACATATAAACAAATTATCCTATATAAAAATAAAAATCAAGCTTCAATATGATGCTTATGTTTTGAAAATTAATGAGCTGATCTTATTATTTTTTATCACTAAATTTATTTCCAAAATTCATGCTTCAAGAAATGTATTTTAATCATTATTTTATATTATGAATTAATACATGCTTATATATATATATTTTTATAAATTTTATTATATAGTTAATAAGTAATAAATATTTTGAACCTATGGAAAATTATTTTCAGATATATTAGTTTGTATGTAAACTACATTCAATGTGATCATATGTCTGTTAATATACACCATGATTTCTTTGAACATGAAACGATTAACATTTAATTATTTAAAATATGAAAAGCATGAATTACATGAATTTTGGGGAGTTACAAATAACATATATTAGGATTTTTATGAGTTTATTTAGTACTAAATTATATGTTATAACAATATTTTAAAAAAAAAAATATTTTTTAGTTTTTTTATATAATTTATAATAACCCACATGGGAATAATTTACATTTTCATTCAATGAAGTAATGACTTATTTCTTTGGGAAAGATGAAATTCAACTTGATTTATGTTTCAAATTTGAATTTTCTAAAACAAGTCTTCATATTATGTTCAGTATAGAAAGATTTAGGTAATTTTTTTATGGATATTCTTGAATTTTATTGTGTGATATACCATAGTGATCAATTTTTACAATATATAAAACATAAATCATTTGATTCATTTATATGAGAGATAACCACAATGCTTTAACACTGAAATTTTATTTTTCATCTGGTTTTATATTTTAAAATATATTTTGTTTATTATCTACAATTAATAATGTGAGGTTATAATATCAATAAAATGTATTATTTAGCTTATATTACCCCAGCAAAAATATATGTGTTCATTAATAATATGTAATAGGTAATGGGAATAAATATTACATGGTCTAGAAAAAATGAAGGGTTTTATTCTTCTTCCACATCAAAAGGAATAATTTATGAAGTGACCCTAGGTTTGACAAAGATATGGTTATTTTCTTAGTCTACCTTGTGTGAAAAAAGCTTATCCGGTGTTTTTACACCAAGGATTAGAAAAAAAATTATAATTAATTGTGAGTCCCTTAAAATGATAGAGATTCTTTTTTAATGGGTTTGATCTCTCTTTATGTTTTTTAGGGGTGAAGTATAATGTTTTTTCATTTAGATCAAAAAACTATAATAATCAATATTTTTATTTGCCCAGTATATTTTATATAATATTTATATTTTGTTTGGAAATATTTAAAAATGTCAATCCAATCCCACATGCCCCACTTGAACATTTGGAAGATTCTCAATAATACATAAGAATTATTAAAAAGGGATTTTAATACATTTATCACATTTTTCGTATTTTTTTCTAGATGAATAATTACATAAATAGGCAAGGGTATTAAATCTAATTTTTAATTGACGTAATTAATGTGAATGATACATTACCACCTCAATTTCCTCCATTCATTGGTGAATAAAATTATGTCTATTGACAGTATCATATTAAATATTTTGTTATAGACATGGATTAAAATAGTAAGATAACCATGGTGAAACCATATATACTATTAGAATATGAACCTGAACCATTATTCAATAATGATGTGGTAATTTATGTGAAAAATGATATAGTGATGAATATTCTATAGTATGAATTTAATATGAATATTTATGGTCATATAGTTCTTTGAAAAACAAGAAAATAAATTTGTAGAATTCTATAATTTACTCAGTTAGATTTCAAAATATATATAAGAACTAAATTAATAATGTAAATATATGATAACCGTGATTAAAAAATGGGTGTATAAAAGAATGGTAATCAAATGCATCATAGATTTATAATTTTTTAAATTTGAATGAATGATTTTGGAAAATGTTAATACAAATAAATTCTTTTAAAATAATTTTAAGGGCCTTTAAAAAACAATTGCATGCTAAATATGTCCAAATATATGAATGCAATAATTTTATACAATATAAATTAGTTGAGCTTATTGTATCTTCACTATAAAAATAATAATAACAAAAAACTACTACATAAAAAGAAAATTTGAAAAATTTAGGGATTAATTTGAAATAAAATATTGCAAGTCACCACTAAGTATTAAAATTCATAACAAAAATTAAGTAAAAACGAAATGGTAATATACGTATACTAGTGTAGAATAAATAAGTACTATTTGTGAAAAAGAAAAATAAATTTCTTATAGTGTAACGAAATTATGGAGTTAATTGACTCAAATAATGTTAATAGCTGAAGGATATATGTTTCATGTAGGAAAACATAGGTATATTTTTGGGTAAAATGGTTGGGTGCTTCTCATGCATAATTGGTTCTCCAATATATGGTCATTATCGGTGAGAACAATATATCCGCAAAGAATTGTATATATTTATATCTTCATGTTGGTCATCTGGTTTTCTTCCAACGATTCTTAATTATCATCCCCTTGCTAGGTTAGTGCCCATGTTTTTTCATTGTATATAAATATTATTGTTTTACATTCCATATCATTTTCTAATTTTATTTGGAAGATTTTTAAAATTTATTCTTACAAACATTTTATGATTTCTTTTTTTCATATATAATCCTGAATTTATTTTTTAATTTCCAAAACATAAGATTTTTAATTGATTTTCTATTTTTTATTTTAAAAAATAATTACTGTTTTTATAACATAAAATTTTCAAATTGAAACTAATGGTTTCCATTGAGAATGATGTTATATTTATTGTTAGTGGTATTTTTTGTGGATTTAAATTAATCCTTTAACATGCCTTTTAGAATATAAAATCATGGTTATGTATAAATCATTTAAATGGGAGTGATAAATGTCACATGAAAGTGACTCTTGATGTATTCATATATTTTCTAGGTATGGTATTGCTGGTGACCCTATATAACGAAAGGATAATTCAATTGGGGTGTTTTTTAGATCAAATAATTTTTTTATTTACTATTGATTATGTATCAAACATTATGTCCTTGAAACCTATTATATAACTATGGATATATTACGTTTATGTTAAATTTAATTTAGTTTTTAAAGTTATATTGGATGTTCATATATTATTTAAATTTATTTATTATATTTTTTTAAGTATATTATTTGGAAATTAATTTTTTTTTAAATGGATGTTATTGGTAGAAATACATCAAAAACTATTTTAGGTGGATTCCTTTTTTGTTATTGGGATTCTAATAGAAAAAAATAGACCATTATGATTTTATTTGATACCATGGTGAATATTTCCATCTTGTGGTGATTAGTAATGTTCTTCATGCCTTACGGAGAGCCAACACAAGTGATGTGGCTTGTTGGCCGATGCTGGTTTATTGAAAAATGGTATCTGAGACGTCTTATTGTTGGGGGAGTATACATAATATGAATATAAGACCCTTAAAACGAAACGGGTGGCTATCTCTATGTTCTTATCAATTTATTAATATTTATAAACCTTGAGTTTACTTTGGTGATGAAATATTATTCTTTAATTTGAGGTTTTTTCTTTGATATTTTGAAGTATTTTAATTATTTTACTTGTTTTATGGGAATCCCATTAGTTATTTTTTAAAATATAGTGTTTTTTCGGTAAATGTGGTAGGAAAGAATTGGTTTAAAATTTACACACACAATTTGGAAAACCTTATAGATGGGACTAGACACCACCCAGATCCACTCGCACCGTTTGTGCACTTTTCAAAAAACCATGTTGGAAAAGAACTTTAATAAGGACCCTGCCTTAAACCTTACATAAAATTGAGTTATTACAAGATTACACATTGATGATCTTTTCATATTTATATTTTTAGAGAATTAGATCATAAAACATGCATTACATTCCACATCTAAACAAAGAGGTTACATAAAAGATATTATTCATTTTTCCCATCAACGGAAACATATTTAAAAAAAACAAGGATTCTTTCTTGACACTTCCTTGACACTATCATCATATCATGTACCCTTCCCGTGACATAGGACAAACATTTCAAAAACGTGGGATGAGAATAAGAAGCTCAGTAAGGGATATAAAAATATGGAAAGGAAACATGAATACATGTATATATAAGAATGAAATCATACATTACCCATAAAACATAAGCACTTTAACATACCTCATAAAATCATGAATAAATCATAGAAATCATAAGACATAAAGTTAACTTGAGGCATTCATAACATTCTTACGTAGGGAGTAACCCACTTGGCTATGTGTCGAATACCCATCACAGTATATTCCCTAAATCTCTTCGGAGAAACCTTAACGTTTAACCCCTTCGCGTTACCCACTACATTGGAGAGCTATATTAGGCTCACCCACCCTTAGTTTATCTCGGAACCACCCGTATTCATAAACAATGCCCAAGAACTATAACATAATCATAGAACATAACTTAAGCACAAAAATAAAGATAACATTCCCACATTTTAATAACAATATAACATTTTAAGATATTGAAATAATGAATCCATTCTAAAAACCTTTTTCAAAACCATTTAAAACATTTAATAAAGAGATTTTTGAATCAAAGTGTCTCAAACCACTTTGAAGCTTTTAAAATTTTAAATAATTAATATCCATATAAATAAATCCTTAAAACCACTTTGAAAACATGGATATTAATGAGAAATATTTATAAGAATAAATCAAAAAAAAACATTTAAAACAATATTTTAGTTAATGTGTTTTTAACAAAATGAGAGACACTTGAATAAAATGATTGTGGAATAACATTTAATTAGAACTTTATAATATCAGGAGAACAGATGGATTCATGATATAATTTTCCAAAGGAAAGTATATAAACCATATAAAATTGAACTGGTGCATAACAACTATGAAGTCTCTATAGAAATGTAAAATGAGATGAAATCCATTATAAAGAAGGTATCCTTAAATTAAGAATAAATCAATCTCATAATTATGTCTGAAAATATAAATACACCCAATATAAGTGGATATTATGTTTAAAACAATCAAAGGTCATTCACACATATTCATTGGATTACATATTCAATAACTACATGTTAAAACCAAATAAATCGAAATTGGGTTATGAAGTTCCCTTGGTAAAATTTGACTGCCTAACGACGTCACATAAAATTTTAGAAAAAGAGTTGATGAGAGAGATTAAGGGTATCTCATAAATTGTACATAATATTTACATCAATAAGGATATATATGAACATATCCCAACATAATAAGATGAAAATTAAAAGACATAACAAATAAAAGACATTTAAAAAGAGGAGGGTGAAAGGTTCCCTTACCGACTTGGGTAACTTTTGAAACATACACCCCATTAAAGAAAGGTCATACAAGGAATATGTATATACCCATAAATGAAATTATATTACACAAAGAATATAATAATGGGCAGTACATACACAACTCAAAGGAAATAGTGGCAAACATAGAATAAATGTGACGGGAATAAAAGTGAGATGAAAAATCCCTTACAAAAACTCGGCAGCCTAACAGCGCCACATAAAACATCCAAAAATGGATTTTTGAGATCAAATAAGGTTTCTCATAATATGATCATAAAAACTAAAGTATGAGGAAAATAAAATAACATCCACAAACATAAGAAGGATGAGCTTAAAAGAAATGACATAAATGAGAGTGCTTAAAAAATGAGAGAGGTTGGATCCCTTATGAAAATTCGGCAGCCTAACGGCGCCACTCAAAACATCCAAAATGGATTGATGAGAGAAAATAGGGTCTCTCATAATATGGACATAAAACTTAAAGAATGAGTAATATAAAATAACATCCCAATCAAAAGAAATATTATCTTAAAAGGAATGACATAAAAGAGTGTACTTGAAAAGAAAGAGAGGGGTAGGATCCCTTACCTCGGGTCCGACTTGACTCGATTGTTCTTTAACGTCCTGAATTATAAACGTGAGGTAACTTATACTTGCTTAAGAACCTTTTTAAAGGTCATTATTCCTTTTATATCACTTATTTCCATGTTATAAACATTATTTAATCATTTAAGTTAATAATGTTTGTTTTGTCGATATTTGGTTCTTAAGTCGAAAGTGGACTTCTGAAAATTACATGTTCATCGTGTGGTCAAAGGTTCATTGTATCCAGAATGATATTCATGATTTGGATATCATATATATCATATATATCCAGAATATACATGTATTTATAATATTACATAATAATTTAGAGGTAAGAAATGAAATGCACCGTTCATGGAGACGGTAAGCCATGCGTACGCATGAACGCTACTTTCATTTCTATGTCATATTAATGGAATTAAAACTAAATGAGAGGTATGCATATTTTAATTACAGAATTATATTCATCAGTTATATGTAACATACATCATATATAAGAACTTTAAATACATCCTTTATACATCCCACATATGGAATTAAAGAATCAAATCACTTTGAGGGGGCGGTAGTCCGCACTTCCTAAAAAGAAATTATCATGTTTACCCACAATGGAAACCATAATGGTATGCCACAAAAGAAAATTACAAAAGCTTAAGTAAAACATAAAAATATTATATATCATGTATAAATATAGTGATATCTTAATGGCCACCTTTTAAGGTGTTATATGAGTGTTGAACAATCATCATTTCATGAGGCAGAAATTTTCCATCCACAGAAACAGTATGGTCTTTAACCACTTGATGTAGATGTGTGTAAGTGTAGCTCGAATGATTATTATAACAACATCCTAGTATATTGATGATACTGTAGTTGTTACAAAATAAATGAATAAAAATAGTTTAGGGGGTTGGAGAAGCAAAATAAAACAAAAGAACACAAGTGAAGACATTACCTAAAAATTAGGTAACTCTTTTTGATTTGAGCTCAAAGGCTTCCTTGGAAAGACTTCTGCCCAAACTGAGGCTTCTAAGAGTAAGAGAGGGATGTGGAGAGGCACAATGAGCAGGGTTTGGCTGAGCCAAAGGCATGAGAGGTGTGGCTAAGGTGGTAGAGGTGGAGGCCTTTTATAAGAGGAGAGGAGGGACACTTTTGTAAAGTTACAAAATGTTACTTTATTTTTAATTGAGTTTCATATTTTAAAGGTCCCACATTGATGTATTTCGATTATAAGGTGGTAAGGGTTCTATATATACTCATACAATAGGTTTTTTACAAGTGTATGTTATAGTTTTAACATTATCTTTTCATTTTATGTATATCCTTTATTAATGTGGTAATCATTGCATCATCATGATGTCATAAATAATTTATTTTATTTAATGTCTAAAAATTAAAAAAATACTATGATGTATGAAATTGTTTTAGCTTTCCAATGACAATTTATATTCAAAAATCTGACTTGTATAAACCAATTTAATAATTGTTTTAGTTAAACAACTCATGTTTGTGTCATTTTAATTTTAACATTAAATAAAACGGTATTTATGTCATTTTCCAACCAATGTGGCTCCATGGGGTCCCCAAGTTGACCCATTGATTTTCTTGGTCGGACATGACTCATCCAATGAGGGTAGGACCTGTTTATAGGTCATTTCATGTTATTAAAACATTATTTTCACCTTAAACTACACTAATTACCTATAATCGCGATTAAGAACATAAAAGTTACTATTCACACAAAAATTATTTTAATACCATTGAGCCACATTTTACATCCTAATGACAACCATGTATGTCGGATTTTTGAAATTAAAAACACAGAGGTGGAAATGTTTCATTTAAACGAAAAATCAATTTCTTTAACTACCACTTAGTGGTTTCACTATTCATCAAAAATTGATGTTTTTCAGAAAAATACCAAAAATTCACGCTAAGCTATATTTGATATTCTGAACACAAAAATGATGTCTATTTTAAAAAATTCAAAAAATATAAGTCTCATTAATTAATTTAATAATTAATTCCCGCTGTCAAAACAAATAACGTGTTTTTATGAAACAATATCTATTAGAAGATTGACAGTAGTTTAAGTTCAATTTCAAAGTGAAATTAATTTCAATGACCACTATTGGTTTAAATGGTAAAAATATATTCTAATTTTTCTTTAAAAACAATTCAAAAGATAATCTAATCATATAAATAAATTAGATTAAAAAGAGGTTTTGAATTAAAATACAACATTTTTCACTATTCATTAAAAAAATGAACTTTATCTGAATGATACCAAAAATTTACACAAAGTAAATTTTGATATATATATTCTAAATAAGAATTTTATTTTGTCAAATATAACACATAAAATTGTCAAAAAGTGGATTTAAAAGAGGTTCACCATCAAAAGGCGTTTAATCGACCTTCTAAAGAACATTAGAATGTTTATGCTTAAAAATTGACTTCATTCACATTTTTAATCATATAAAATTTATTGTAAAAAGTAAAAATATTTGAAAAACATATATAATAATTTTTTAGTTAGTTCTGTTCATTCCCGCCATTACAACGTGTAGGTGTTAACTACCATTTAAAATAATATTATTTTATTATTAGAGTACAACGTAAGATTACCATGAAACTCATTGTTGGGTATTCGGTACGCCATCGAGCATAGCATCCCCTTTAAGGTAATATTAATATTTTATTCACAAATATGGATACATATAAAAATGTCATATTCTTTATTTACCTGGGGTGTTACAACTTTATTATAACATCTAGATAGTTTATACTTTTTTACATTAATACATAATGTTTTCAATAAAATTCACCTTATGAAACACTGAACCACAATTAAAAAAAGGAAATATAATCCTTGAAATGTAGTTTTACAATCAGAGGGTAAAAATTGGTCTAACCAAATAATGAAATATTTTTTTAAATTTAAAAAGTTAATTAATGATTCAAATGTATATATATAGTACAATATTATAATCTAAATAACTTATATGATTGATATATAAAAAAATTATAACCCATCTAATGTTTTATTTTATGATCATTATTCATAGATACTAAATATTTTCTAGAAATCATATATAATTTATTTGAATGGTATATTAGCACCAATTTCATCATTAATTTGAAGGAAATGGTAATAAAAGAGGATAATATTTAAAAAGATATTTTCCTATGAAAATAGTTTTCATTATATATATATATATTAGTTTAATATATAAATTCTAAAATTTTATAATTTTTACATCTAAAAAAGTATTTTATATTTTAATATAAACTATCAAAATAATCATCGACTGATTTTTTTTAAAATAATTTATTTTTAGGTGAATGGTGAAAAAATATCGATGGAGGTAATACCATAACTTTTATAGAAATATCATAATTAAATAATAACATAAATTTATTAAATATATTTTCTATAAATGATCAATCTGTAATGTGTAATATTTAATTGAAAATTTTATTATTAATTTTTGAAAACCATAATTATCATTTTTAGAACATATCTAATATTTCCCTCCAAATTCATTCTTATTTACGTATATTAATAAAATTATTTCCCATCATTTCGTGAAATAAGATCTCTTAAAACTTATTTATTATTTTAGCTAAAAATACTAAAATAATATAATATGTTACATTTCATCTTTATGCATAAAAATTAGATTATTATGATCAATGTTAAGGAACATAATCATGGTTAAAGGGAAATTTTTGTAGATTTATTTTTTTAACATTATTTAATTTATAACTAATAAATTAATTTTAACTATTTAATATAATTACATTGATATTTTTTTTTACAAACATATGAAATTATATTTTTACGCATTTAATTTTCAGGTAATGTTATAAATGATAAGGAAATATTAATGGATAAAATATCATTTTTCAATGAGATATATTTTATATGTATTAAATATTTTAATTTAAATGATAATTTTATCTTATTTAGAATCACAATTAGATTATATGGAAAAAAAGATACATTGTATATAAATTATTTTTAAATATTAACATATATATTTAATAAAATATAAATTACAAGTGTAAAAACTAATAACCAAGGTAAAACCCCAAATTGTAAAATGTAAAAATAAAGCTGTAAAGGACTTGAAAAATGTGAGAAACATGTGTGAAACATGGGTGGTAGATATATTATTGACTACATATCACCAATAAATTCATTATTCCCAATATATTATCTATGGATCCTTAACCAGTTTATTGGAAACATTGAATTTTAATGGGTATTTACAAACATAGGTTTTCCCTCTACTTATAAAAAGGGATCAGTTTAAAAATTTCAAATATACACAAATCCATGAAAATATTCTTTAATATCATCCCAATCTACATATTCAATATTTCTCTTTCTTTCACATTTTCCTTTATTATATATATGATATCATAATACATTCATTTCTAAGATGACTTTCAGGAGAATGATGAATCTATTCTCCTATGTAAAACAGAATACCTTATCATGTATTATTAATCATTATATTGAGATTACAATTTATCGATGAAATTGTTATAGAATCATAATTCATAATAAATGGAAATTTAATTATACTAATGCAATGTCACTTATCTACCCTCCACTAATACAATCCAAAAAGTGAATATTTCATCATATTTATTACTACCACAATTAATGTCATATTATATTTTTCACAACCACCATAAAATTATTTCTTAAAATATTTATCCATTTAACAAATATCCTATTTACAAAAACATTAAAATTATGTAAAAATAATTATTTTATATTTTTATTCCTTGATAAATTACGTTTAAAAAAATATTTTATAGATAATAAATGACATAATTTTCTTTAATGTGTGTAAGATATTTTTATTTTTAAAATATTTGGGGTTGATCATTAGTGTCTAAATTTAATCAAAATTCATGTTTTGAGCCTTTATTGTTAACTAAGGTATTTATTCACAAGAATTTATCTATGGGAAATTTGATCAAGAATTTTTTTAATAATTACACGGATGATGGAATAAAACATTCCTTTAGATCATGTGATGTGGATAATTGATTTGATTGGAAGAAGTGGTTAATTAATTCAATTATATAATGGAATTGTTAGATTGGTTTCTACTTCATCATTTGTGAAAAATCCTTTATATCTATATTTTATTTGGCACAAATTTAGACAGAAGATAGAGGACCCAATTATGCACAATGAATCCTTCTAGAAGCACAACTAGTTAAGAAATTTTGGATATTAGAAATGTAGTGAATGGTGTATCAAAATAATTGTTCATGCATTAAGAAGTTGATTGAAGATGGGATGTGGTTCCAATATAATTTTATAATCATTTCTTGTGGGGTATATCTTGAATCCATGATCCCTTTAATGGAGACTTATTTAACTTTATTTGAATTATATTTTTTGGGTTTTTGTAATATGATCCATTTAAATTAAATATTTTCTATTTGTTATATGTATACAGTCTCTATGTTTTTTATTCTTTTTGGAAATCAAGATTATAAACATTATTTTTTTATACCATGAAAATTAATTAGCACATGAAAAACATTTCAACAGTGACTACACCACCCATGGAAGGTTGGTTTCTATTAGTTTTCTATCACTCTCTAACATTCTTAAATTATTTTGGAAATGAATGACATTATGTATTTCTAATAATAATATATATGAATTGTTTTTTAACATAAATTAATTTAATCATGTAATTGGATAATTAACAAAAATACATGAGGATGAGTAATATGTGAAATTTTAGAGTTTTTTCTTAATTTGAAAACATGGGATAAATATTTACAGTTAAAATATTATCCCAAAAATCATTTTATCCAAAATTATATGGGTATGATACTTAATTCACCACTTAAATTAAGAATTAATTGGATAGTTAATTAAATCATAATTCTATTATTTCATGTTCTAATGCTATCATAGGGTATAATTACTTTCATCATTTTTGTTGATTTATATTATCTTTGGGATTGGTGGATAATAAAATAATGGTATCATAATTAATTGGATGTAAATTTTAGAGATAAATATAATAATTAATTTAGTTTTTTTGTGTTAAATTTATTATTCCTAATAAAAATTTTAAAAAAATTCTTCTCATTATGTTTTATCAACAAAAAATAATAATAAATAATATCAATTTCAGAAATACACCGTCTAGTTTTATAAAAATAAAAATCACTCCATGATCATTTTAAGTATTGTGTTTTTTTATTTTATTATAAATGAACATTAAATATGATTTTTTATGTACTTACTCTTTAGATATCATCCATGATAAGCTGTTATGCTTCATCTAAGTACCGAAAAATCTGACATCATTAGAGACAATCCATGATAGTGGCTTTCAAATTAACCCCATTACCCAGGAGGATAATATATTATTCAACTAATTAGATCTTATTGTTTCTTTTATATTATCATTTTGTTTTTCCTTATTTACTATTTCTTATATTCTCTTTCTAAATTTATTTATCTCAGTTTTTTTCTCTTTTTGATCATCAATTGAAACATTTTCTCATTATATTGTCCATTATTCCTAATAAATTACAACTTTTTTATAATTTCGTAAATAATATAATATATAGTATCACATTGATCTTGAACATGATATTGAAAACAACCTTTTTCCTCAAATCTGATAATCTTGGTCTTTGGGACGTTTTGTAATTTAACCAACTAGGGAATTCCCCCATTATATGAATTTTTAAATAGGAATAACATAAATATATATATAACTATTCCCAATGGACTAAAATAACCAAAATGAATTTTATAGAACCATTTGGGATTTGGTAATATATTCATCTCCCAAGTTGACCTCTAAACTAAAACCTTGGATAATTAAAATTCTTCCCAAATTTAAGGTCTTATCATATGAGTATCCAAAATAACCTTAAATAATTCAATGTGGTATTTTAAGAAATGACTCCATGAAATTTCACTAAATTTCAAATCAAATAAAGAGGATTGATTTTTTGACTTACTGAAACTAGGATTGTTTTGATGTTTTATTGAAAACATGAATATATAACATCTTGGAATGGTTTTATATTTATTTTTATGAAAATATCTCTCGGATGGCTTGTGTAATTTTATCTCAAATAAACCACCCAGCAGACTATTTCCCTAATTTAATGATTGAAGATATTGTACAACCATATTCACTCAGAGACCATATCAGTTGTAAAAGTAACCACATCCATAGAATAAGTACAATTACATCTCTCCAATATACATCCATGGTACTAAATATCACTCATACATGAGATATGACTCCGAAAAACAAAAAATGGGTCTATTTTCAAAAAAAAAACATCCAATATTATTTTCCTTATCGATAAGGGTTTTAAAATCACAAATGTATATTTGAATCCCAAGCATTAATAATTCAATAATAACAATGGAATTATCAACAAAATTTATATTGTTATACTTATTTAATTTTGAAAAAATGTATTCTTAATCAATAAAATGATATAAAGAGTCATGACCCGTAGTTGATGGAGATGAAGTCACAAGTGATACAAATTTTTACAACCCTCCATGAACTAGTATGTATAAACTCTATAAATATTCCTTGAAATACATCACCAAATTATATGGGGAATGTCAGTGTAATCAAATTTTGATGTGGGAACAAAAATAATGATACATCAGTACCTATCATTCCACTGAGGGAGACTACAATAGAATCCCCATTCATGTCCAAATGATGAGTAGTCCTATGAGAATAGAAAAATAATGAAAATTATTTAATATATTCCCTATAAAACACATCCATTTCCTAATAGATTCATACAATCCAATGATGAGGATATTGAGGCGATTCAAAAAATTATTTTTGGAAATATTCAAGTGCATTAAGATCGACATTCCCCAACATCTTATAATCATGAAAATAATATGTTTTTCCATGTTTTTTGAAGAAAAATATATAAATAGAAGTAGGAAAAAGGGAAATTAGAAGATTAAACATTAGTTGAATATATAAATTAACTCATAACAACAACCATGGTGATGTAATCAAAGTGTAAAGACAATAGTACATTAACCATTCCATGACCCATAAGGGAGTTTCATATCATTGATGGTTTATTTTATTTTGGTGCCTCTATTATTTTCATCCCTCACTCTGTTTTCACCTCCATTAAGATTCGATATCTGATTCGGATAAGGTTAGTGGTGCAATTTGAATATAGGGAAATATCATACCCAATGGGAGTCCATTATGATTTCCTTATTTTAGTGGAATATATAATCGTTCGAGAATATTTCTATGAGTTATAGATAGAGGATGATCATGTAAGTTTCAATGAACCAATCATTCTTATAGGACCATCATTAAAAATAATATGAAAATTGTTTTCTCTATGCGGCTAAACATTCTATGGAGTTTGGAGGTGAGATCGTATGATTTAATATTTTAGAATATATGATGTACCCCTCAGAGCAGTATTCTAATTTTATCCCTCTCATTCAAACCAATATTGTAATGACTCTCAAAAAATTGATTTTCAATCATTTACAAATGTGGAACATTTCATTATTATATAGATATTGATCATTAGTTGTTATTTCATTTTGAAATATAAATTAAGACTAATTTTTCTTGATTAAGCCACACTCATATATAATTATTATGTGGATAATTTTTCTAATTATGTGCATTTAATTTATAATTATGACATGGTTTTTGATTGTTCATATGTATTTGATGGATAATCCACTAATTTTGATGTTTTAAATTTATACCCCATAATTCAATGTGAATATATTTTAGTTCCCACATAATTTTAAACAATATAGATCACACACAAACTAGGAATAAAACCATTTCTAACAAATATAAAATATTCATAACTATTTAACAATGAAAAATTTCCTATAATAATTTCTAATATTTTCCTCCCTAAACAAGAAAAAACAATTATATATTATAAATGATAATATTAAATATATATGGGGGACCATGGAAGATATACTAGGTATGATATACTTTACTTTCGGTAATATAATTATTTTAGTGGACGGTGAAAAAATGGACATACATGCACAAATGATACTTCACCCCACTTTATCATATGTTTTGTAGAAAGAGCATGAAATGTTACTTGAGGGGGGTATAATTTTCACCATTTAAAACTATTATAGGGTAGTAACTATCATGGTTATTGGAATAAAAAATATGTTCACTATTATAAATAATGAAAATGATGAGTTAGTTCCCATTGGAATACAAAATAGTTGGTGAGTGTTCATAGATTATTTGAAAAATCATTACACATGTAAGGATCATTTACCACTTAAATTAGTTGACCATATTAATGAGCTTCATGAAGGTTAGACACACTATTGCTTCTTGGATGATTTATCTTGCTATTTTCAGTTTTCCATGATAGTGGAGGACTGGGAGAAGATTGCATTCAACTACCTGTTAAGTGATTTTTCGTATAGTAGGATTATATTTTGGTATTATATTTCCTCATGTACATTCTAAATATATACTTTGAGTAATGTCTCTAATTTACTTCTAAATATCATAGATATATTTTTGGATGATTTTGTTGCTTATTGGTCATAATTTTATTGGGTTTTCTTGTTTTTTTTAATTTATCGCATAGTTACATTGAAAAACGCGAGTTTTGTACATTGAAATTTTTTATTACATTGTAGATAAGTGAATTTTCATTGGTCATATAGTCTCAACACCTGGAATTAATGCTAATATGTTCATGTTGTATATTATATCATCAATTCCATGTACTACATGTGTGTGTGATATTCAATCATTCATTGAACAAGGAGGTTTTTATGGATTCTTCATCAAGGATTTCAGTATGATCCGTCAAGCATTATCTCTATTACATCAAAATGATATTGAATTATTGTTGGATGATTCATCAAGGTTATCATTTTATGTGAAAAATAATACTCTTACCACATACTCGATCATACAACCCCTATGGTTGGACCATAATTTGAACTTATGTGTCATGATTTTAACTTCATAGTTACAAATTTCTTCTCTTAGAGGGTGGATATGAAGTATCATGTGACTGGTTATGCATTGTAAACACATCATTCACCCTAATAAAAGAATAACATAATTCTAAATGGATCTCTTTAATTTACTTTTTAATCTGAAAAATTCTTTCTTACTTATTAGTATTCAAGGTTGTAGAATTATCTAATCACACAACATTGATGTACCTCAAAAAGAATATAGATGAATATCCATTACTTATTAATTTTATTCTCCTTATATAATAGATTTTCATTGAGAGAACGGTGAATAATGGGTTATAGAACATTGTGGCTTGTCACATGATTAGGATCACTCACATGTTGGAGAGTGATACCCCAAACTAGGCAACACTATAGGAAACATTCCATTAATAACATCTCTATGTCATCTCATTTAAGTATACTTGGTAGGAGGATTTAGTGAATTAAATAGTTTCTATTAAAAATCTAGTAATACCAAAGAAACCACAATTTATAAAATAGATGGTTGAATCTATGTTTTATGTGTGGGATGATCCTAAACATTGAAACATTTTTAGTGACCATGCCTTTTTGAAATGACTATTTGATCATGATTCTGAGTCTCATTCCCATTTTTATCATTAATTTTCTTATGGTGGACACATTAGACACTAAAATATATTAGTGAAGGTACTATAATCTAGATAATATTTTCTACAGTTATTCCATGAAGCCCATTTATTTGGTATGCCAATATCAGGTTTCCGACTCATTGAAAACATTTTTAGGAGACCTGAGACTCCCCAACAACCCATATTATATATTGAAAATTTTTCTGTATGGAGAATTGATATTATGGTCATATTTTATAGATATTTTGTTTTTTTAAATTCGTGTCATTTTATATTATTTTAGTTAATTGGTGGAGGATAAATTTACAATGACTGGTGATTCACATGTTGTAGTGGATTGTTTCAGGGATAAATTATTATTCTGGTTTGGAGTGACAACAGATATCATCATTATGTGATCCCAAACATTGTTTGAATATGTATAAGGATCATTAATAAGTAATATGTTTTCAATTTTTAGTACTATTCATTTGTGTTTTATATTGTGGTATTATTAGGTGAAAATTGAGAAAAAAATAGAAGAATGAGGGTAGTGCACGGTTGGCACACAATTTTCCCTAACCATGCATCCTAAGAAAAATTACGATGAAACCCAAGATAGAGTATATTTTCACTAGTAGAAAAAAAAAATTAATACCATTCACCCTCTTATGATAAACCACGAACACTCTATTAGAGGTGAAACTTTAGGGGATATTGTGTGCCTGAGTAGAAAACAATGTGTATGGGATTTTATTCCAATTATAATTATTAAAAATATTCCCAAGACCATGTATTATACACCCATACAACCTATATATACCCATAATAGACTTCTCTCAATTTTGGAGTCTTCTAGGGGACTATAACACTCCATGACCACGTTCATGATAACTCAATCCCTAGTTGGTAGATCTGCATCTTTTCAGGTATGCAGTTTCTTCCAAATTGATATCTTGTTCTTATAAAATTTTATTGGTGTGTATTTATCCTCTTTTTCATAGGATCTAGATTTATATTTTATGCATATAGATATAGATATATGGATCCCGATTTAAAAAATTAGATATCTTGATTTGTTAAATCAGTATTTGAGGTTATAGAAATAGATCTCTTGCTATGTCATTATTCCGTTCAAGTTAGTGTTTTATGTTTGGGGATCGTTCGTCAATGAATTGCGGTAGGATGAATATATTTCAAATCCCACAGTCATGATTTCAACTATGTGTATTAAATTTTATAATTTTAAGTTGTTAATCAATTCTCTTCTTGATTGAATTAATTAATTTGGAGATTTAATTAATGAGGAGGTATGTGAAATTTGGTTATTGGAATTGTAGATCAGGAATAATTAATTGGTGAATTAATTATTAGGGAATAATAATGGGGTATTTAGGAAAAATTGTCTATTGAGTTTATTGTCAAAATATTGAATTGTGGATTGAGATAATTTTATTTTAATTTATTCTGAAATACTAATATTTGTTATTTTAATTGTTAATTTATGAATTAATTATGAGATATTTATATTTTTGATTTGACATAAATAATTTATTAATTAATTATGGTATATTTTGATTATTAATTGAGATAATTAATTGTTAAATTATTTATTGGTTTTTGATTAATTAATTGGTGATTTAATTAAAGGGATTGATAAGCTTAATTGATATGGGTTACTAAATAATGGGAATTATGTGATGTCTAATTATTGAAATTGTAATGATAACGATTTGATTATTTAATTGGTGAATTAATTATCGTTAATATTATGATTAACTATTGTTTAAAGTAGAAATGAATTTTATTTGGTTAATTTATAGTTGAAATAATTATTTGTTAATGAATGGTAATATAGTCATTCAATTCTGAAATTATTAATGGTAACATAGTCAATAAATAGTTTAATTATGAGTTGAAACATGATCATTAAATTGTGAAATTATTAATTTAATATGGACCCTCGATTGTTTAAATTGTGACTATTAACATGGACATTCAAGTATGAATTAATGAATAATAAAATGTTTATTCAATTTATATATTATGAATTCTAACTTGGGAATTTAATTATAAATTAAATAATGGTAAAATAGAATTATGAGATATGATATCCCTTAATGATAGTTTAGACTTTAGCACATGCCAAAGCATGAATTGAGATATGGGTGTCCATGGGAACCAAATGGTTTATGTGTTTAAATAATGAATAATTAATATTGTGATAAATTTTTTCTAATTTATTTTAGTTTATTCATTATATTACTACATACACTATTATTTTGTTGCATATTTTTTTAGACACCATTTGTGATGGCCTACTAAGTTGTACTGACACAATACATAGGCATCCAGATCGGTACCTGAATAGATTTCATGTTTGTAGGATATTACAAGTCCAAAGGACCTATGACTTATAGATGGGTTGGTGTAGAGTGTGGATGACGTATCTAGATGTGGTTCTACACCCTATTGGAAGTTTTCCATGTCTTTATTTTTGAGTTTTAATTTTGACACATGAAAAATACATTAGCATGTAATATATGTTGATCACTTGTGATATATTATTTACAATAGTGGTCATCATGTGATATTGAAAGCATTCTACTTATGGTTATATATTAGTTTATTGTTTATTTAATTTCCATTGGTTTTTTACTCTAAAAAAGAGTACAATATCCCTATGACTAATATTAGATGCTTGTTACTGGTTGGTAGCCTCTAGCATATGTGGAGGTGCACATACATTGATGTGACCGACCAACTCAGGGCTCTGATGTGTGGAACCAAGGTTGGGACGTTACAAAGTGGTATCATAGCCCTGTTTTCTTTTAATTTATTTATTTTACTTTTTTGGGGATGGAAGACATGTGCCGAAGAAAATATGGGCCTTGGATTTCATATTGTGCCTATGAGTAGTCAACCCATGTATAGGGGAGAACATATGAGCATAGGGTGGGATTGTTATTATTGATGATGGCCAATAATTTTGATTACTATTTCACCTATGGTGATGAACTTGTGGTGTGATATGATAAATTTTGATTTTTTGTTGAGTATTTACTTGTATTCTAGTATTTCATGACGTTTTTTATTACATACATTATTCTAGGCACAATGGGTCATTTTGGGACAATCATTATTTTCGGAACACATGGGAAAATAGTTTATGGGTACGTTCTTGAATAGGAACTATTTTTCCTTGCTTGTGAAATTGTACTAAAAATAGCCCCTAACATGAAATTGAGAATTTTTAGGAAATGATGAAATATGAAAACAAATGGGTTTCAGAATGGGACAATTGAATAATGAGAATGTTTTTACCATTGTCAACCCAGATCTAGGTTTATGATTGTTAGGGGATGTAATACTTCCTCGGTTTTGATAGTGGTCTAAGATTTGGGGAAAAGATTTATTTTTCCATTTTTTCCCCTTTCAAAAAACATGTTATTGTAGTGTTATGTGCCATCATATATGTGTTTTTAATTTTTGATATTATGCCACCACAATGATTCTAGATGATAGGATGACCAATGTACTCGGCTAAGGTGGATCCTCCAATGGTGAAACCTGATGCATCGATTGGGCAGTGTGAGGAACACATAGAGGAGTTATGATAGAATCTCACTCAATTCATTTATCTTATGAAAAGATACAAATGGAGGATAGTTAAAATAATGTCGGACGTTATCTGAGAGTTTCAGTTGCAGCATCCTATGAAATTTACTATATAGGGTAAACATGAGGGAGATAAGTTCTGGATTGAGTGTATCAAGACGATAGTTGACTATTTAGATACTTAGCTGAGGGGATGTATAAAATAGTTGCTTATATGCTACGCGTATTAGAAAATAATAGGTGGGAAATTTTTCCCTATACATGACAATATAATGGTATTTTATGGAAGCAATTCATATATAATTTCCCAGTGCATTTTTATCAAGGGACCATAAGGAAGGAGAGATCTTCTGAGTTCATGGGGATGACTTAGAGGAGCTTCTCTGTAATAGACTATATGGGATTATTTAGTGATTATAAAAATGTTTCTATATGTGTGGAAGGGGATGAGAAAACAAAAAAAATGAATTTATAGGACACACATAAATGTGATATTAAGTACCATGTTAACCTCTTTCGGTTAAAGAAGGTTTACAGAGGAAGTGGATCCGGCTCTCATTGATGTGAGGAATCTAAAGGGGGCCTCCAGTCTAGGGTAGATAGTTGTTGATAGATGGTTATGATATATGAGTTCTGAGAGAAGGAATCATTGATATGAGATTTATATATAAATAAATTGAAATTTGCATGAAAGGACAAGAGGTTCAGTTTTATAGGACCTCACTAGAGTGATCTATTTATAGTGTGGTTGTTCAAGACTTTATCAGATAATCTATTCTCGGCCACCATTAGAGTATGAGTTTTATGATAATATGGGATATCTATAGATGTTCTATAGTTCCCAAGGACAAATTAGTAGTTTTGGTGAAGATACGAAAAATTAGAGTATATGAATTTAATGATCAATACCATATTAGTCTTCCAGGGGGTTTCTATAGGATGAGGTGATATGACAGGTTGATGAGTTTCCTTTGAGAATGAATATCTACATTAGTAGGGTGTTGTAACACAAGGTAGACAAACAACATCACAGGAATGTGGGATAATAAAGTTGCAAGCGATGTAACCTACACATTTAGATAGAGAGGTTGGAACATGGATAATAAGACGTATTAATCTTGTATCATCTAGATTAGATAATTCCATATTTGATACATTTTCCTCTCCTTCGGTAATTCTTTCTGAACATGTTATTGGTTTGAGCCTATCTATGGAGTTCGTGAGTGGGGTGTTGATGATAGAGACACCTCTAGAAACAATTTTGGGGGAAATATTTTTGTTCAAGGGGTGTTCTCTTATGTTTGGAGAGTATCACTTTCTAATGTATCTATACATCAATGACGATTCTATTTTTTGACTAATCTTTCATATGGAATGTCTAGTAGAATACTAATCCTACAAAAACTTTTATCATTTGAGAGTTAATTTTATATCTCCTAAGGGTGACAACTGTATTCACCATAGAGTTGGATATTTTGGTTGGCCAAAAAGGGACAATTACTAAAACAATTAGAGATATTACAACCTAGTTTACTAATCTATTTCTGGATAATGTAGATGTAAATAAGGATGAATTTTCACTTATATTGGACCTATTTTAGGATGTGTTTCCAAATTATTTTGTAGGGATTCCAGCTGTGAGGGATGTGGAAATAATGAGTGATCTCATGCTAGTGGCGGATCTAGATTATATTGTTCCATGTAGAATAGAACCAACAGATCATCATGATCTCATGAATTAGCTGGTGGAGTTGTAAGATAGGGATTTATCCATCTGAGTACATCGCCATTGGGTTAATATGTGTTCTTTTCCATGATGTTTGATGGAATTTTTGGATTATGTATTGATTTCTAGATGTTAAACGTAATGACAGTGAAGAACTGGTATCCTCATCAATGCATCAATGATATTTTTGACTATATGAGAGGTTTTTTTTCTTTTCCAAGATATACTAAAGATTAGGGTATCATCATTTGGGAATTTGGACATCTGATAGACCAAGGATTGCATTTATATGAGGGTATGACCTAAGTGAGTTCATTGTAATTCCATTTGATTGAATGAATGAACAATAAGTTTTTATAGCCTAGATGAGAATGATATTTAATCTATATTTGGATCAATATTTTTTGTGTTTTTGGATTACATATTTCTATACTCTATGTCACATTACGATCATGTCGAAAATATTGACATAATTCTATATACATTGATGGAGCATTAACTGTACATGAAACTATCTAAGTCTTAGTTTTAGATTGATCAGGAAAAATTTGTGGACACATCATCTTAGAGAAATATGACTATGTGGACCAACATAATGACCAACAACTCACTTCATGGGAGTATACCAATAACATATTCGATATCTATAGCTCTCTGGGCTTGGCCATATATTATTAGTGGTTCCTTCAATAATTTCCCGTTTGGCAGCACCACATTCAGTATTGGCCTATAAGGGGATAATGTTTGACTATTTTAGGAAATTTGAGAACGTTTTCTAGTAGAAGAAGAAGCACTATATATTGAAACTGATAATGATCCTACCATATATAGATGAGGAGTATATTATGTGTTGTGAATCTTTAGGAATTTGTCTTGGAGTAGTTTTTATACAGGAGGATCGAGATGTGGCATATGGGTCTAGGTAGATGATGACTAATGAGTAGAACTAACTTACTCATAAAATAGATTTGGTAGTAGGTTTTTATGACTCAATGTGTGGGAAGCACTATCTTTTTGGGAAAAAAATTCTATGTATACTTTTCATAAGATTTTAAGGTACATTATTTTTTAACAATACTTTAATCTCCTCCATTTGAAGTGGGTTGAGTATATGTTGTCATTTGATTTTGAGATAAAACAATATTCAGTGGAATTTTAATAGTGTATTGGATTCTTTTAGTATGAAAACTCATACTTAGGAAGATTAATTTTCCATTGATGATTTGAAGATGATCACATTGTTGGCTGAGATGTATGTTGTGGTTCAAATAGGTTAGGAGAAAATGACTCTCATTTCAGTTTAAGGGGATTCAATCTCTTAGCAATGATCATAGACAAATAGTATGAGGATCTATAGTTCATTACATTATAGGGAATCTTTGAATGTGGATATTCACCTTTATATTGGAGCATAGATGGGGATGAGTTCATCTAAGTCAAGAAACGGGTTGTGGTGCATATATGTATGTGGGAGAAATGATCCTATAGTTGTATTCCTAGATGTGGGAAATACATCTAAGTCTAAACTATATGTTCCATGAAATATTTCAATTGATTTGTTAGTAACTCATAAAAAAGAGATAGTAAAGTTTGTGACACGATGACACACCTTTTAGTAGGTGAATTCTATAAATTAATGAAATGGATTTTTTATAATGATGTTAACCATTCTGTAATTAATTTAGGATGTCATGATCATGAAATTTATAGTGATTATTTTGAGGATTCATCATAAGAATAATTTTTTTTTGCATTTTTTGTGGACATTATATTGAGGGATTCACATTTCTCACCTATATGGGGAACCATCTCAGTGGAGCAGTTTTGTGAACTATATGTTCGAGAGGTAGTCTATCTACAAGGAGTTACGTGGAAAATAGTTCCATATAATGATTTTTGATTTAATTTTTTGATTATTCTAGAGCATATAGAAGGTGTTGGGAACACAGTTTTTTTTGATTATGACACTTCAACCACATATGGATGAGCAGTCAAAGCATACTATGATGCTGATTGAGAAAATGCTATGAGAATGTGTCCCAGAATTTATTGGGTCTAAGGAGAAGCATCCAACTTTGGTGGAGTCTTCAAATAACTATAGTTATCATGAATCTATATATATGACACCATACAAGGATCTTTGTGGAAGGTCATAAAGATCACCATGTTGTAGGATGGATTAAGTTGATTCAGAGTTGTTATGACCATATCTCGTGAAGGAGACATTAGAGAAGGAGCATATGATTCCAAAGAGTATGGATATGTCTAAGAGTAGATCGAATTTATAGAATGATAGATGTAAATGACCCCCAGAGATTATATAAGTTTATCGTGTATTCATTTTGGTGTAACCTAGATTGCGTCATCATGGGATTTAGAGGAAGGAAATGTTTGTGACATGGGTTTTTGGACTATTTGAGGTTTTGGAGAGAATCAAGCCATGGGTGTACAAATTAGATCTTACAAAAAGATACAATTTTTTTTCTTGTCTCCTTCCAGGTGTCACAACTATTAAGGTATCACCTTAAAAATTATCATGAGATCGATGTGGATGATGTTGAGATTTAAATTGATGCATCAATTTGAGGATCATCTGAAACATTTGTTGGATCACAATGAGAATGTTTTGAGAGAAATGAATTTGCTAATAGTTAATGTACTATGGATCTTGGACATGTATAGGATGAATCATGGGATAGAGAAGTAGTTATATAGTGTTGGTGCAAAAATGTTGCACGAAAGGAAGGGCTGGAAAAGAAGTTCGGCCCGCTGCCTCGCGAAGCATCGCTACGAAGCACACCGAGCATCGCAGTCTTGCGAAGCCCCGGAGGTGGTAAATCTCCGCGAACGCGTTTGACGTTCGCGAGCCTGCCGCGAAGACTGGAGGCGGTAACTCTCCACGAACGTGTTTGACATTCGTGAGCCCATCGCGAAGCTCTGGAGGTGGTAACTCTCTGCGAAAGATTTTGATATTTGTGAGCCCGCCAAAAATCTCTGGAGGTGGTAACTCTCCACGAAAGCATTTGATGTCCGCGAGCCCACCGCGAAGCTCTGGGGGCGGTAACTCTCCGCGATTGCGTTTGACGTTCGCTAGCGCGCCGCGAAGCACCTGAGTCGGTGCGCGAGTTCGGCTTCACGGTGCCCCTTGACCTTAAATACGAGGCTCCCCCTGAGTCCCAGTGACGGACGATCTGACCTTTCGGCTTCTCCACTCCCGAATCACGAAGCAGCCTTTGCCGCAAGGAATCATGAGCTCCATGAGGTACTTCTACTTCGCGTGACGCATTTGATTTGTCTCATTTTGACCCCCTCTTCCTAGAGGGATGCCCTTCACAAATCTCAAGGGAATTTGCGAAGGAAGGGGATTCCCAAGGGAACTAGGGCAGTTGAGGAGCATTTATGTTTCGTGAAACACTGAACCTGTACTAGTGATCCCTCTGATAAGGCAATATTGCTACACATCGCGAAGCACACTGCTTCGTAGCACCTTGCTTCACGAGGCACCTCTCCTTCTCAAGGCAGTGCTCTGCGAATACTGTTCCACTTCGCGAAGTGCCCTCCACTCACACCTATGCCCCACACTAAGGCCAAGGCACTCCGCTTCGCGAATCACACTCCTTTGCTTGGAGATTCCTCTTCCCGTTCCACCCTCCAAGTATGAACGATGTGATTTCAAAGACCAACGGACAATACCACTTGTAGCGTTGCTTCGCCTAATGCTTCTTCACATAGGCACGCTAACGGTTGTTGCTTCTTCGTATAGCCATGCTAACGTGGACACCTCGATGTTTCACCCAACAACCCCCCTTAACCATGGACATTCCAGTACCTTCCCTCCCCCAAGGGCCAGAGGGTACCAGTTATGTATGTCCTCGGGGTGAGGAGTGAACCCACCTCGTCCGAGTTGCAGGATGTTAAACTGTCAAACACCACGTCCTCAACACATGACGTTAAACTGTGACCCGACCTCGTGCCTCTCACAAAGGGTCCCCCCAGCTCGGACATTTTTTATGCCACTCGTCTCCACAGGAGCGGAATCACCCATCCACAAGGGATGATATCCTCCTTACTAGAGTGGCGTATGTTCTTAGGAGAAGGGTGACCCTAGTTCCCCAACGGATGGCTGCACCCCTGCATCTCCGTACTTCCCCATGACCAAGGTCAGTGGAGGGAGTGATAGGGAACGAGCCACCTCCCATCATTGGTCCCAAATCCCTCTTTTGCTGCGTTCTGTCGCACAGATGGGCCTCCATCCTTGAGTAAGTCCCAGCACCATGGGCCTCCTAACGCGTAAGCCCCTCTTCGCTTCTCACGGACGCACCCTTCACAGCGTGATCATCAGGTCCTTGTTGTCTCTTGTTTCTCACACCGAGCATGAATCACATGGGCTTAGAGTTGGCATTGGCCATGAAGCCTTCATGCAGCATGACGTTAAACTGCATGCCCTCATCCAGCATGATGTTAAACTGTATGCCCTTATCCCGCATGACATTAAACTGCACACCCATTTGAACTACGAGGTCTATGATCCATGTCAAGGCATGGTATGTAGGAAGCCTCCATGAGGTTCAAGCCTACCCGTCATTTCATCACGTCGGGTCCCATCCTCATCCAGCATGACGTTAAACTGCATTCCAGTCCGACAACAAGCCGTTGTGACTCACCCAACCTGAACTACAAGGATTTTGATCGGTGTCAAGGCATGGTACATAGGATGCCTCCATGAGGTTCAAGCCCAACAATCATTGGCCCAGACCGTCTCCTTGTCAGTGTGCTAAGTCCCCTCCCATTTTAAATCTGAACTATGAGGTCTTTGGTCCATGTCAAGGCATTTTATGTTGGAAGCCTCCACGAGTTTCAATCCCACCCATTATCCAATTCACGTCGAGTTCTACCTGTGTCCAGCATGACGTTAAACTGCATTCTAGTCCGACGGCAAGCCATTGTCACTTCCCGAACTACGAGGACTTTGATCCATGTCAAGGCATGGTACATAAGAAACCTTCCAAAGGTTCAAGCCCATATCTCATCGTACCAAGGTCCCTCATTTACGTCGTTTCGCCGACACCCACCACCTGTCAATTATTAATGTAAGGGTTCTCTACGGTCCCGCATGACGTTAAACTATATTCCATCAACCCTTTGAACTATGAGGTCTTTGATCCATTTCAAGGCATGGTACGTAGGAAGCCCCCCTAAGGTTCAAGCCCATCCCTCATCGGACCAAGGTCCACCTTGACGTCTGTTCGCTGACGACATCCATCAGAACAAGGTCCACCTTCACGTTGGTTCATTGAAGACATCCATTAGACCAAGGTCCACCCTTATGCCGGTTCACCGGCACCATTCCGAACTATGCGGAATTTGATTCTCTGACACGGGGATACGTAATAAGCCTCTTCAAGGCTCAAGCCCAACTTCACTGTCACTCTTGCAACGGTAGCTTGCCATTCCCCCATCCACTTCATTCGTTCATCCATCATCCACCCTGATTCTCATCCTAACTGTCATATCCTAGTGAGACCATGTCGGTACGCTCCTCTTCACAGCCGCCCATGGGCTGGTCCCGGTATTGGCACCCCTTCGAGAGAAATCCCTCAATCCGATCTATTCTAGCCAATGCTCCGTCCGGGATGATCCATCTCCGCTGGACGTTAAACTCGCGGCATACCCTGTGTTAAACATGGGAAGCTGAGGAAAACCTCAGATATGCATCTACGGTATATAGTTCCTCGTGCTCGATGTGGGATTCCTCGGGTGTCCACGCCCTCGAGAAGCCATGTGATCAGGGATAATAGATAGACATGCCAGGTCCCCGGTATCCAGACACGATACTGATTCCTCAACGTGCCTACTCCCCCGACTGAAGGTTACTGCCGTGACCGGACCCTTTGGAATGTCCCGACAGAAGAAGTGTAATTAACTGACGACCATGGAAACATGGCACTGGGAAGAGTTTCACGAACAACGTATTAAATCTATGAGGGAGACCTGGACTAGGTGACGAGTTCTGATGAGGAATCCATAGAAGTAAGAACCGAAATCCCATCATACCGTTTCGATCAAGGAGAAGATTTCCCTGAATAAGGAGCGAATGCCGCCTGCCTTTAGAAAGCGGGAATGCGGGGAAATAGGTAGCGCATCCTCCACGGACAGATGCGCGTGCCCCGCAGAAAGCGTTGGAAGCAGAAATGGTGAACCCAACGTGAAATTCTTCCCCTCAATGTGGATATTAGTATCATTCGAGACACCAATAGATTGACGTGTCACCAGATCCAGATATCTGGTGCCTGGTCTCGCCAAGCATGTAGCGGGCCTGTCGTGAAACTCACCGGAATTTAGGGAAGTAGAACATGTGGCACTCTGTTCTGCAGCGTGTTGGCATGGATCCTTCTTATAGACGTGGAGAATGGAAGGACGTCGGGGCACTGGTTGTCAGTCCTTTTCCTCTTAGTGCTGATGAGATGATCCCTTCGTTTCTTAGGAACCAGGTTGCTGTTAGAGAGACACGATCACCGCCCTCTCACCTACGCAGGGGCAGGGGAAACACTGCCACAACCACCCCGTATGGCACCGCTACCGCCATGACGGCCGCCACATCGCGAAATACAGGGCACCCACGTCCCCTTTCCCCATCATAGGTCATCTAGCGAAGGGTGATCCACAATCTCATACACAGGTACGAGGAGGAAGGGGTCATCCCAACTTGGGATATGGCCCTCTTGGACCTGGAGGCCTCTATGCCCCACCGCCAACGCCACCCTAACAGGCCGCACAAGGAGCCCCTACTCCCTACTCCAATGTTCAACCGTTTCGGGAGCCTCTCCCCGGAACGCCTTGACGACTCCTCGCCTTACGCTGACAAGGCAGGCGCCGTCCGACTCAGCACGCTCAGGGTCCTGACCCAAGTTCTCTAGGAAAGAGCTGCCGCCCGGCCGCGTCAGCGCCGCCATCTGACTCCGCAGGAAGAGCAGGATGGCCATGCCCCTACACCACATGCACCAGCTCGCCTGACCCGACATCAGCGTCAGGCCCGGGATGAGGACGCTCACCCGGGTGCATCAACGTCAACAGCTATAGTGGCCCGAGCCACCGCTGACGTGCATCATGGGGCTCCTGCATACACTGAGAAGTGGCACTCCTTCGCCCAACCAGTATCAAGACCCCAACCGCCCCACGGGCAGGCTGGGTTGACTCTCCGGGTTGCAGGCCTGAGTGGTGATCGTCGTGAGCTAACCCGCGATGATGTCACCCCATACGGAGGCCCTCCCCGTAACACTACTCCATAGAGCGAGGTCCTTCCCCACTCTGAAGATTGTTATGGAGGTATGCCTCGTGATACCCCCATCCCGAAGGAAGACCTACCCCGTTGCAGTGATGCTCAGCATGGAAACCTTTCCAGCGCCCATAATACAGGGTATGGAGTCCATTCTCCTGTCCCCGACCGCCGATCTGAAGGCACCGTCCATCCAGTCATTCTACAACGTGGGGGCCATCCCGACATCCCTCTGCAACCGGTGAAGGTCCTCCTTGCCCCAACAACTTGTGGAGTGAAGGTCAGCCTCGCCCCACCCGCATTAACCATGGAGGTCCTCCCCATGCTCCAGCTGATTCCAACAGAGGCTCCGCCCACATGGTTGCTGTCCATGGAGGTTCTCCCCATGTACCCTTCGACATTTTCCCCGGTTCCCCTTTCACTTCGGCTATCTCGAGTGGGGGCCCTCTTCGCCACGGTGCCAGCGCTGCCCCGAGGCTACCTATTGGGGATCAACCCTGTCCCAAAGAGCCACCCCAGGGCAGGAGAACGGGTCGTCGCCACCACAAGAAGAGTCCTGTGAAGGCCCGGGTGGAGATCAAACCTGTCCGCTTCTCCGACTCGGAAGCGGAATGCGACTCAGTGATGGAACCTTATCCCCGCTCGTTCTTATCAAGGACTGGGGCAAGAACCAGGAACGTTAGCCTCATTATACCGAAATATGAGGTCCACTAGATTCACATCTCTCTCTGCAGGTACATCCAAGAGGAATAAGTCTTGGGAATTCTACAGGTCCCTACCGCGCAATCACCGCCATTGTCACCAGAAGCTCCCACTACCTCTACCAAAGATCACAGAGAGCTATTTTGGGGGTCAACGGTAGTAGAGCGACGGCATGACCTATCACCAGTAGCCACGACTCAGGTGCCGGAAGCTGCGACTATCAGCCCATCATACCATGACATCATGTCCATGTCACCTCACTCTTCAGAGGATGGCCCGAAATTCGGCGGCCAGTCAGCTCGTTCGCCGTATTCTCTGCCACCGAGTTTACTATCCCAGAGGTCTGCCTCGGTATCACTACCGGTCCCTTAGCCACCCCCGGTTGACGAGTGGGGCAATAAAGGGCCAGACCCCGAGTCCAAACCCAGGAGCTTCTGGGGTATTCTCGCCGCGGATCAATTCCCGTAGAAATTCTGGCTGACGGTAGTGCTGAACTTTTGCGCACCAGAGTCCCTTACCCCTGAATAAAAGGGGTGTTTTAGTCGAACCCTATGGGCAACACACTTCCTCCTTCATTACGAGCGGGTGGAATACCATAGGAGTTGAGAGCACTTCATGAAATCGGCGAGCAATTCCACCTGATCGATTTGGCCGCACTCCTTGTGGCCCAGCAACCTGAGTCGCCAGGCCGCCAGAGCGCCCTTCAACGGAAATGTGTTCAAAGATTCAATGTACTCCGCAAAATAGTCAGGGAATGTGAAAGTCTGTGGTTAGGGACCCTATGCCACTCTCCTCTTCGACCCTATCCGACGGCAGCCCGATTTGTTATGCAACATTGAGAACATGCCCTCAAGAAGGGTTGCGGTCCACATGGTTGACGTAGTGGACAAGGAAGATAACCTTGAATTCCTTGATGGAGACTTACACCCTGAGGGTGTACCGCCACTGCTGGATCGATCAGGGAGGGTTACCTATCAGCAGAGGAAGCTGCTTGGCCTCCCCGTACCCACCGAGTCATTGGTACTCGGGAGAAATACCAGCAAGGGTAAGGAGCATGTCAGAACTATCAAGAACTCTGACCCGTCTACCTATGTGAAGAAAATGTGGGAAGATCTAGATAAGGTCACGTTACGCCAGCAGCTTTCTGAGCAGAAGAGGCTGGTTGACGAACTCTTGGCTGAGTGCGCTGCGGAGCGGCGACCCGACTATGGTAATCCCAAGCCGGGGCAGCAGGGGCAGTAACAATTTCCCTGGGGTGAGATGACTCCGGGAAACCGTGATCATGCTACTTATGCAGACAGTCCAGAAGCCAGAACTTACAGTAAGAGGGCGCAATACGTCTCGCCAAACCCCCTGAGCGATGGGGCAATCTGAAGAATCCAGTCCGGGTTCCCCCAGTCGCCCTGTAGGTCATTCCACCAGTTGATCCACGAGCTGCTGAAGACATCTACCTTCTTGAGGAACCTGGAAACACACTTGTGATTAGGGATCCCCGTCAAGACAGGGACCCCCACCCGGATGATCTTATAGAGGCACTCACATCTCACCTAGAAGCATTTGAAATGCATTAGGTAGTGGTCCCACCGGATGGAAAGTTGTATCCCGCGTGGGTGGATGATATGCCTGCACCCCCTGGTTTTGGTAACCCCACTTTCTCTCCCTTCAACGGGACAGGAGACCCACCACAGCACTTGGCACATTTATCTTCCAGGTGTGGCCCCATGCTGGGGACCCCGGCTCAGCAAAAAGCCTCAAAGCTCCGATGTTTCGTACAGATATTGGAAGGTCCAGCATTCGTCTGGTACAGCCAGCTCCCTATCGGATCAGTGAACGGTTGGGAGGATCTCCGCCAGAAGTTCCAATACATGTTCATCTCCACCACGTGAAAGAGTAACATTGCAGACCTCTTCAAGTGCAAGCAATGGCCTGATGAGCGAGTCGCAGATTTCATCGCCCGGTGGAAGGGACTTACGTATTCCCTCGATATGCCACTGAGTCAAGAACAATTACTAAAGATGTGTGTTGGGAACATCAAGACGGAGCGGGTACCCTCCATAATTAAGCAGAACTACCCTGGAGGGTTCAGAGATTTCTCGGATAAGGCTCAGCGCCTTGAGGAAGCTCTACAACAGGCTAGTCAGGCACGTTTGTTGCACCCTATGATCCCAGCCAGGAGGACCGCCAGGGATGAACCCGCCATGGTGGCCCAAATAGAAGCCCCTAGGAAGCTGGAACTACTTCCAGCATCACCATCCCCACAACCCCGCAGAGGTCCTCCACCTCATGCACAGGCTCCCGCCCAGCGGCGACCGCCTCAGAATCGACAGTTTCCCCCGCGGAATGCACCACCGCCACCCAGGAGAGACAATCAGGCGCCGCCTCCTCCGAAGGCCCCTCCAGACCATCATCAGGGCCAGGCCCCCAGGGCCCCCTATCCAGAAAGAAGGCACCAGACTTATTCGTTCAACGAAAATCAGGTCCCTGGATACTTAGGAAGTGCTCTAGAGCAAGCGATTGTGCGCCTGCCCGAGTTCAGATGGTCGGTAGAGGCGCATCTCACCTATCACCCCAATTATTACCCTTATCATAAGATTCTCAGTCACACCTCAAGAAATGCTATGTGTTTAATGACTGGTGTCAAGACCAGGTCAACAAAAACATAGTAAGGTTGAGCCCGGCACTAGCACAAGTGGCAGGTGTCTTTGGAGGATCAGAGATCTGCAGCGACAGCGAAGGTGAGTGGCAGCATGTTACGAGACACGGGTCCCGGAAATACGATGACTGGATGGTTCGAAAAACTGTTGTCCATTCCCATGGTATCATCCGGGCTCACCTGAAGCAGCCAGAACCTTCATAAGAATTAGTCGGTACCACTGCATCGTCTTCACAACCGACCACTTTCCAAAAGGTCAAGCAGCGACGGTGTAAGAAGAACCAACGCGCTCCGCCAGAGCCGTCGACGTCCCACACTCTCAGTGACTTTATGTCCCCTGAAATGGGGATTCCTCCCAGAATCCGCCCGGTGGTGGATGACTCCTCGAGTGACAGTCAGGGTTACACTTCAGTTAACACCATGGAGCTGGTAAAGACCTATATGACTCCCGACGAGGGGGAACGCCAGGCGAACCTCACCAATGTTTCCAGCCGACGTCATCGTTAGCGGAATCACAATCGCGCCGGTCATCGAGGTATGTCAACAGGCACATTCATCCAAGCCGTGCATGCTACTAAGACCATACAGCAGGCTCAGTGTAGAGCTCAACACGCGCGACCCCATCTAACACCCTCGGCTCTACCTCCACCGTCGTTCGTGCTAATAGATCAGGGAGAGCTACCTCGTTCGTATCACAATCAGTCTTTCCCGGCTACAGGCCAGCCTCTGCTGTCCAATCCTAGTCCGGCAGCTACTCTCCATGCTTCAACAAGTAGGCAGCAGGATGCACCCAGTACTAGCCGATCGCCGGTTCAACCGGCAGGACTCGCTATGCCTCCAACTGCCGAACGACCTCCTCTATGCAGGGGTTCGCATTTGGCACAAAAGTATGATGTCCTGAAGCACTTGTCTGACATTCCAACAAGTCTTTCTATCCTTGAGGCCCTTCTCCTATCATATGAAATGTGCGAGGCACTTGGCGAGGCCCTAAGGAGGCCCCTCCAGTTTGAGACAGAGGTAGCAGCTGCAGAAGCCTTCCATACCGAGATGATTGAAAACGCCGAATCTCAGGTAGTTATCTCATTCTATATTGAAGATGAGGACCCTCCTATATAGGGGCACATTCACCCGATGTACATCAGTGGCCACTTCAATGGTGTGGAAGTCCATCGCTGCCTCATTGAAACGGGTTCTGGAATCAACCTAATTCTGACTCAGACATTGCGAAAGATGGGTCTTTCTGAAGGTGATTTTACTCCCTCTGACCTCCGAATCCAGGGGTATGACAGGACTGAGCAAACCCCATTCGGAAATATCCGCCTGAATACTCAGTTCGGTAGCTTAATTTCCAGCACAGAGTTCATGGTAGTCTTTCAGGACACCGCATACAACGCGTTGATGGGTAGGCCATGGCTCCATCTGCATGCAGCGGTCCCTTCGTCGTATCATCAGTGCCTCAAATACTCACTCAACGGTCGAGTAGGCGTGCTCCAAGGAGATGTGTCTCCTTTCACCTCTTGTGAGGCCTGCTATCTGGATGCGGGTTATTACAAAATTAAGGATATGAAAATCCTAGTAAGTGAGACTGAACCCGCCCCAGTCACAAGTGATCCCTGGGAAATCATGGATGACGCCTACATCCTCCAGATCCACCGATTGGAGGCCACGACCCCCGACATGGGGCAATGTTTTTTTGTTTCGGGTACACAGGGAAGGCAAGTTCCTGTATCCAAGCAACGGCGAAAAATCACCTCGTACTCCTACATCAACCATGATTATGTGATCCTGGAACCTCCTACCCTGTACGGTACTAGAATTTCATTCTTATGACAATGGAGGTACGCCATACATGTCTCTTTCGTCGGGCTGGAATCCACCAACTCAAGCCAGCATGTCACCACTGCTTCGATATCATCAAACGGGGCCCCTTAGGCCGAAGGCCAGATGGGATAGGATTGACTGCCTTCATTTTTATGGTCTCGATGGCGAGTAAGTCTCCTGATATGATAACCACTACTGCCCAAGCCGGCATTAGCTTCCCCTCAGGTTTTGATAGCCCATAAGTATCTCCCGTCGTGGGAAATTCCCCCACGGGTGGATAAGAAGACCCGGAGGACTCTCCCCCTGCCATTGAGGAAGGCTTCTCTACCACGGTTGATGAATTGGTACATGTGAACCTTGGTAGCGAGGCAGATCCGAAACCCACATTGATCAGTGCAGCCATGTCCCCTTAGGAGCGGCAGTAGTACCTAGACTTCCTCAAACAACACAGTGATGTGTTTTCTTGGAGTTACAACGAGATGCCAGGACAAGATTCCCATGTAGTCGTTCACCGTCTGGGTCTCCCGAAAAACCATCGTGGATTTAAGCAGCCTCCAAGGAAGATGCACCCTTATCATGGTTCTATGGTTGAGGCTGAAGTTGAGAAGATTATCAAAGCCAAATTCATCAAGGAAGTCCAGTACCCCAAGTGGCTTGCCAACATTATGCCAGTTAGGAAGAAGAATGGGAAGATCAGAGTCTGCATCGACTTCCGCGACCTTAATCTCCCCTGCCCAAAGGATTACTTCCCACTCCCGGTGATGGAGTTATTGATTGACACCATGGCCGGGTTCCAAGATCTCTCTTTCATGGACGGTTATTCTGGGTACAACCAGATTTGGATGGCCCCGACAAGGTGTCCACTTCCTTCAGGGCTCCCCAAGGAACATTTTGCTACAAGGTTATTCCATTCGGTTTGAAATATTCAGGTGCCACTTATCAGAGGGCCATGCACCGCATATTCAAGATGATTTTCGGAACATTGGTGGAATGCTACGTAGATGACCTAGTGGGAAAATCATGTCAGCGCCAGGACCATCTCAAAGACCTCTAGAAGGTGTTCGGTTTCCTCCGTTCCCGTCACATGAAGATGAACCCATTGAAGTGTGCCTTCGGGGTCACCTCTGGGAAGTTTCTGAGCTTTGTTGTTAGATATCGAGGAATCAAGATCGACCTAGAGAAGATCAAGGCCATCAGCCAAATGCCTCCCCCGAGCAACATTCCGGAACTTCGAGGCCTCCAAGGCCACTTAGCCTATATACATTGATTCATCGCGAATCTGGCCGGCAAGTGTAAGCCCTTTTCCTAGATCATGAAGAAGGGTGCCGCCTACGAGTGGGATGAGGAGTGTCGGACCGCCTTCGAGGAAATCAAGCAGTATCTTCCCCAACCTCCGGTTTTTATGCCACCCATCTCCAGAAAGCGGCTAATCCCTTACGTGACCGCCCTGGAATGATCCCTTAGTGCACTGCTCACCCAGAAGAATAACGAGGGTACTGAAAACAGTCTCTAATATCTCAGCCGCATGCTTCTCGATACGGAGGTCAGATACTCTCCTATTGAAAAGAGCTGCCTTGCGCTCGTATTCGCCGTGTATAAGTTGCGACATTACCTGCAGCACCATGAGGTGAAATTGGTCTCCCGGGTAGACCCACTAAAGTACATCCTGAACCACCCCATGCTGGTTGGCCGACTAGCATGTTGGGTAGTGATTCTCCAGTAGTTTGATATTAGGTTTGTACCTCAGAAGGCCATTAAGGTACTGGTGCTGGAAAACTTTTTAGCTGCCCATCCAACCTCTGCAGATCAATCCCTGGACCAGGATTTTCTTAATGAGATGATCCTCTCAGTCGATCATGTCGTCCCATGTTGGCAAATGCATTTCGTCATCGCCTCCCGGAGCCCCAATGGTAGGAGGCTCAACGATCCTAAGCTCAACAGAGTGGTCCTGGGTATTGTCTTCATTACCCCATCGCAAGATATCCTGCCATACTCGTTCCTTTTTTCAGAAGGTTGTACGAACAACGAGGCAGAGTACCAGGCTCTCATCACTGGTCTCGAGTTGGCCCTTGAGATCCATGTGCACCATCTACATGTGAAAGGAGATTCCGAGCTGGTAATCAAACAGGTTAATGACGATTACGTTGTCAGGAAGACATAGCTTGTACCATTGCTGGAGTACACCCTCTGCCTAATGGAACGGTTCTCTTCTCGACCAGAGGTTACCCATGTCCCACGGTCACAGAACAGTCAAGAAGACGCCTTGGCTAGCTTAGCCGCGTTGCTCGCAGAACCCGAGTAAGATGATTTGATCATACATGTGGCTCATCGGAGAGTCATTTCCCCCGTCACCCAAGAGGACAATGATGGTCTGCGGGTAAGTCATCTCACCGCCGGACCCTCTACGTCAGAGGTCCCAGGTTCGTCAGACACAATGGTTAAATCCACTTCCGACAGGAGGGCACCTTTTGTCGAGTATCTCCAAAATGGTCACCTCTCGGATGACCGGGCCGAGGGAGACCAAATCCGATGCTGCGCGCTGCAATTTACCCTCCATAGCGGCCCTAGTCTTGAACTGATCCTTTATAAGCGGAGCTTCAATGGTGTTCTCCTCCATTGCAATCAAGGTGTAGAGATTCCTCAAGTTATGAAAGAGGTTCACGCTGGTTCCTGTGGCCCCCATCATGGTGGGTTGAAGCTGTACCATCAAATCTGGAGGTTGGGGTACTTCTGGCCCTCTATGACCCACGATTGTATTGGGTATGCCAAGAGATGCTACGCGTGCCAAGTTCATGCCAAATTTTCTGCATCGGCCGCCGGAGAACCTCCACCCCACCAAGTACTCTTGGCTGTTTGCGGTATGGGGACATGATGTAGTGGGTCCGTAACCACCGGCAACAGCTTGTCAGTGTATGTTCATCCTGACTGCTACAGATTTCATCTCCTAGTGGGCAGAGGCAGTTCCACTCAAAGAGGACAAGGCCCGTTCCATCTTTGACTTTGTGTGCTCCAATATTATCCACCGGTTTGGGGTACCTCACGCCATCCTCACCGATAACAGCACCGACTTCCGAGCGGATGAATTGAAGAAATTGTACGCCAAGTACGACATTCGTTCGAACCATTCCTCTCGCTACCACGCACATGAAAACAGACAGATCGAGGAGTTCAACAAAACCCTCTCTAACATTCTGCATAAGATGGTGGTCATAACAAGAAAAGTTGGCCGGACAAGCTCCCCAATGCCCTCTGGGCTTACCAGACGACGAATCGCAACTCTACCCAGGTGACCCCATATTCCCTAGTGTATGGAGTTGAGGCCATACTACCCATTGAGATCCAGCTGCCATCGTTACGCACTGCAGTCTACCATCACCAAACATCAGATGAGGTAGCCGAGATCCATCTAGCTGAATTAGAAGCACTGGACGAGAACCGGCTTTGTGCCCTGCACAATCTGGAAAGGCATTAGGATAAGATAGCAAAGGCCTTCCACAAGAAGGTTCGTCTCCGTTCTTTTCTACAGGGTGACTTAGTACTGGCCCTTCGAGTGCCAATGATTCCTGGTTGGAAACCGCCCATTTTAGAACCAAAATGGGAAGGGCCTTATATCATCCATAAGGAATACCACAATGGAGCGTACTCCTTAGTGACCACGGGTGGAGAGCTCAAAAATCCTCCCACCAATGCCAAGTTCCTCAAGAGATACTTTTCCTAGGGAAAGAGGGTCCTGCACGACCTTAAACTGCATCTTGGTCCCGCACAACCTTAAACTCCATCTTGGTCCTGCATGACCTTAAACTGCATGGTAGGGTCCTGCATGACCATAAACTGCACATTATGGTCCAACACGACCTTAAAATAAAAGGTCCTGCACGACCTAAAACTACATCTTCGTCCTGCAAGACAATAAACTGCAAAATGGTCCGAGTTCTATGACCTTAAACTAAGATCTCCCCCCGTCCTTACTACAAGACGTTAAACTGCAAGCCAGTCAGGCCTTCCTGAACGAGGTTCAGCCATAGGCCCCTCGGCCTCCTCGGGCCCACAGCCCCCATCTTCACCACGAGACGTTAAACCACAAGCTGGTCAGGTCTCCCAGACCGCGGTCCAGCCTCAGGCCCCTTGGTTATCCCCAACTTACCCGCTTGAGGGATTATACTATATGGTGTGGGATTACATCCTCATTCACGTTAGATTACTTTCCATACCATACATATCCCCAAATGAGATGCATCCTCGTCCCGCATGATGCTAAACTGCATCTCAAGAACTACGTGTGGCTTGATTCCCATCATGATGGGATAGGTAGGAACGCTCAGATGCATCGTCTTGAGCCCATCCCCAAGCTTTTCTCTTCCACTATCCCCCCTGGGAATAGTTTCCGTAGAGGATATTTGTGTAGCAGGGAGTAGGCTTTCTTAACCCACTCATACAACCCCGCTCACACATGGATTGTAAGGGTCGCACAATGTGCCCACTCCCATTCTTCTATCCTCCCCCGTCCTCACCGCATGATGCTAAACTGCATGGCCTTCAAGAACTACGTGTGGATTGATTCCCATCCTAATGGGATACGTAGGAACGCCCAGGCATTTCGTCCGTTGGCCCAGCAGGAAAGCCAAAATCTTCCCCTCGGGACAAGACATATGGCAGGGTGCACACGTTTTCCCCAACACACGTCAAGCAAGCCTCAACCCGGCTGCACGTCCCCCTCTGGAGACGTTCTCCCATTTTGTGGATGGATACAATTATGCTTCACCCACTCCTTGAGTGGGATTCCATCATTTTCCACACCCGGAGGGACCCCCAAGAATGGCCTGGATACAACGCCCAAGGGATCTCCTACCAATACGGGCCAATGCCCCTAAGGGTTTTCAAGCAACAAGCCGATACAAGTCCCATGTTATGAATTTGGTCAGCAGTCGATGCTCATTTTTTGCTCCCATATCAAGTCACCATAGGAACGCTGTGTTTCGAATATGGTCAATAGTGTCCTCGATCATCGGGTCCACCACGAGATGTCCCAAACATCGAGTGCAGTGATTCGTTCTACCCCATCCCGAAGTGACAAACTTCCCCCCAGGTGGTGCTAGCGATTGGGCCCATGGCCCCGATTCTCTTATAGGGGTGTACAGCGTGGTGTGGGACTATGTCCTCATTTATGTAGGGATCATGTACCAGGGCGTACGCCTTCCCTTACGAGGCCCAGCCTTAGGCCCCTTGGCCTTTTCAGGCCTTGGCCCCCGTCCTCACTGCAAGACGTTAAACTACAAGCAGGTCAGACCATCCTGACCAATGCCTAACCATCAGGCCCCTTTTCCTTTTCGGGCCTTGGCCCAGGTGTTCTCTTATAAGAGTGTATGGTGTGGCATGAGATTATTTTCTCATTCATGTCGGTTTATTCTCCATACCGTACAACTCCCTTGTTTGGAGGTATATTTCTCTCCCCTCGTCCTGTATGATGTTAAACTACATCTGGAGAACTACATGTGGCTTGATTCCCATCCTCATGGGATACGTAGGACCACCTAAATGTCTAGGATTCAGGTCCAACCCCATCTCTCAGGAATCGTCATCCCACCATGGCCCCTTGTTCAACCCTTCCTCCATGAGAGGATTATACGGTGTGGTGGGGGATTATTTTCTCATTCACGACAGTCTCGTAATGACTACACCATGTACCTCTCCCTCCTGAGCTGTTTCGTCGATCCCTTTTCAGCAGTTCACCAATGTGCCTAAGAGCACTCTGGTTTATTACCTGGAATGACAAGCTTTACTCAAACACGTCTACACCCACTTTCCAGGCACTATGTATCCCTGCATCAGGGCTTCCATCACTTTCACACCCGGAGGGACTCCCAAGAACAACCTAGATACAAAGCCCAAGGGCTCTCCTACCGTTACGGGCCAACGCCGCTGAGGGTTTTGAACAAAAAATCGATAAAATCCCGCGTTCTGAATATGGTCAGCGGTCGATGCTCGTTTATTGTTCCCACCTCAGGCTAACGCGATATGGACGCTACGTTTCCACCATGGTAAACTATTTTCCTCTATCTCCATGCCAATCCATTAATCCCAAAATGTTGGGTACACAATTCACACTCTTCATCAAATTATCATGTCCAAGTAGAGTCTTGGAACTCTCGGTACTTTTCCTCTGTGCACGTCTACGCGTTGGGGAAACAAACCGCGTCAAAGGTGTCCTTCAGGGCCCTCTACCGACTCCCTTCTGATGGACACCCAAAGTATTGCGATGAGGATTTCCCCCCTTGTTTCCCACACCGAGTTTAACTCACGTGGGCTTAGGGATCAGGTTTCCGTCTTCACTAACTTGGGAGGTTGTTACCATTCATGGTCCGAGCTCTAAGACCATAAACTAAGATCCATCCGGAACTACATTCAGTATGATTCCCATCCTCATGGGATACGTAGGACCGCCCGGATGACCTTTCTTCGGGTACATCCAATTTAGGGAGCCAGTATCTCCCCCTGTTTCGCCTTTTACCTCTATATAGGCCCCTCTACCTAAGGTATCCCTCTCCGATTGGAGTACAATGTGATGTGGGGTCATGTCTCCATCAATTGTATCTTCATAACACTACGTGCGTTCCCCGCCTAGCATCGTCTCCGCTACGTCTGCGCTTCATGATGATAAAATGTATGCTTGGTCCTATCATACGACCCTAAACTGTGACATTATCATCCTGGACGCACGACGAAAAATGTCATTGCATTGTGGTGACCTCGCTGTAGAGGACATCACGTTGGGTATTGGTCACATGCCATGCCATTTGTAAATGCCTATCACGGCATGATCCTGGTGACGCCACGACTTACTACTGTAGGCCTGTCACGTCACAAAAAAACCACTCACCTTAATGAACAAACAAGATTTATCAAATTCCACTTCTTTTAGTGCAAGGACCACGCCCGCGCTCCCCTATTCCCCTGGCGCGGGTACCATACCATGTAACCATTCACAACTACGTGAGGCTTGATTATCATCATTATGAGATACATAGGAACGCCCGGGCACTTCCCCGCGGGCCCAGCCTAACATTCGTTTTTGGTCATTTGACCTAAAACCTCTCCCCAGGGGGTCATGCGTAGTGCGAGATTACGTCCTCATTCACGCCAATTATTTGAGTTACTCCACCATGTGTCATTTATATCTCCTCCCATACATGGTACAAATTCTACGACCCTAAACTAAGATTCCCCTATGAGAAAGGACTCTTCTCCCCCTATCTAATACGTCTCGTTGTCTAATTCAGATGTGTTTCGCCAAAGAGCCCAAAGTGTGGGATTTTCATACGGACATTCCCTTCGTTCCCTAACCAAGCATCGTGATATCTCTATTTGGATACTCATTCTCTTCCACATCCAAAAGGACCCTCGGATGACATGGATACTAGGCTTAAGGGCTCTCCATGAATGCTGGACCTAAGGGCCCTCCAATCGTTTTGGGCCAACGTCCCTATGGATATCTCTAACAACATTTGTGACATGGTCCCGTGTTTTGAACATGGTCAACGGTCAACCCTCATTTTTTTGTCCCCATTCTAGGCTAACACGATATGGATGCTGGGATTCTGCCACAATCAGCAGTTATACTCCATCGTCACGCCGCCATCATCGTGATCTGAATCTAAAGTGCCATGATTCACACATTTCCACTTCCTCATGTTCAAGTGGAATTCCATCATACTCTTCTCTTTCTCTTCGCGCATCTAGGTGCGCTAAATGACCGTGTTAGTGTCATTGGCTCGGTATTCACTGAGCGTCCCTTTTCCCTAACCTTCCCCTTTTTGTGTCGGGAAATTCCCACCACTACTTCTTGTTTCCCACATCGAGCACGACTCACGTGGGCTTAGTAGTTTTGGCGGGATGTGTACCAACACGGTCAGGATTCTCATCGTCCCGCATGACGTTAAATTGTGCTTTCAGAACTACATATGGCTTGATTCCCATCCTCATTGGGTACGTAGGAATGCCCGACCACTCTACTTCGGGCCCAGCCTAATCCTCACTCTTGGTCCCTCGACCTGAAGAGTTTCCTCTGGGAGTACGTGGTGTGATTTGGACTCCAAGACCTCATTCACATCGGTTCCATATCTACCGAACCACACGTTCCCTGGGATCTTCCCTTTTATTCCACATCCTATCTTATGACGTTAAACTACAGGAGTCCATGTATCCTCGTCCCGCATGACGTTAAACTGCATCCCCATAACTGCGTATGGCTTGATTCTCATCCTTATGGGATACGTAGGGACACCCTGGCATTTCACCTAGGGTCCAGCCCCAGGAATCACAAAATCATGTTCTTCCCGATTCGCAGCCCTCTGGCCTGACCCCTCGGGGGGAACAATGTAGCTGCAATTATTCCCTGAACAAGTTCAGGATGCCCCAAGATCCCATTGGGAAGCGGAAGGCCCCCTCTCCGGGGAGGCCACGTCCCAAAGAAGGAATGATCCATGATCAGACCAATGTGCCCATATGGTGTACTCCCACCACGGTGATGTAATTACATGAGTGTTGGATTCTGTTCGGACAAACCATCACTCTATATTCCATGCTTTGTGTGCCCCTTATTCGGACCCTCGTCCCCTTTCATGTCTAAAGGAACCCCCTAGCGGCCTGGTCTCATGCCTCATCAGCTCACCTACCGTCCTGGGACAATGTCCTAGAAGACTGGTCATGTTTGGAAGGACCCCCTAACAGTATGGATGCCTGACCTAGGGTCTGCCTACTGTCTTGGGCCAACATCCCGAAAGATTGAACGACAACATTTGTGACATGGTCCCGTGTTTCGAACATGGTCAACGGTCGACCCTCATTTTTTCCCCCATTTCAGGCTAACGCAGTAGGGATACTGCTTCTCCTCCATGGTTAACTGTTGTCCCTTATTGTCAGGCCATCCCCACAGTGTTCCAAATCATGGGTGTCGTGATTCACACTTCCCATTTCCATTTGGTTGGACCAATTTCAGTGCCCCTGGCATTGCACCGTTCGTGCATGAGAGAACGCTGAAGAAATGGTAATTTGGTTGTTCGGAAAAGTTCCTTCTCCGGTCAAGCCTCTCCCATCATTCGGAAATCCCGACTGGTAATCCGAATCCCAGATGCATGGAGCATGGTCTCCACTCCTATGTTATCTGGGACGAGAGGGAAAATATCTCATATTTCTCACATCGGGCTCGACCCACATGGACTTGAGGAATTATCGCCGAATGTCCCGCAAACATTGTAGGGATGTAATGAGGTGATTCAAATAGTGGAAATCGTGTGCGCTATGACATTCAAAACTATGAAAGGAAAAATTGAAGCACGAAAGTTACAATAAAAGGTTTTTGGTTTATTACAATACCCGGGGGTCGACTCCCCCCATGGACGGGTTGACCCCGTCAAAAGAGTGTTGCAGCTCCGCCACTCGTTGTCTTGTGGCATCCAAGGCTTGCTGCCAATGACTCATCTCCCATTCCTCCTCAGTAGTGGCAGGGCACAGTTCGTTAGCCATGGCTTTGGCCCTCTCTACGCCAGCTTGAATGGCAGACATCATTCTAGAGGCCTACCTTATATGCTCTTCTGCCTCTGCCAGCTGGGCCTTCAACCGTGAGATCAGATCAGATTGTGCATTAAAAGAGACTAAAAGCTCATCCGCCCGGGTCTGCATCTGTTGGACCTCACCTACAGCCTCCTGGAGCTTCTTGATGTAGGTCGCCTTCCTCAGTTGCCAGCCCACGCTGAGCCCACGATCATGCTCCCGGAACTTCTCACCCATATGATCTCGAATGAGTGCGTGAGGATGTTGGCCATCCACTCCCCCAGCGCACAGTTTGTGTATCCGCGAGCGGAGTCTATCCATTTTGGTCATACATTGCGCTTGAGGGTGTCCTTGATGAAACGCGTGATTAGCATCCACGACCGGTGGCAGACTATACTGCTATCCTCCTCGTCGGAGCCCGTTCGGTCCTAGTCTACATTATTGGCAGGCTCGTACGCGGGATACGCCCGCAAGAAATCCTCGGCAGGATCTACATCTGGTGTTGAATCCAGTACGGCATCCGGCGCCGAAGAAGGAGTGTCAAGACTGGGACCAGCCAGTTGATCCTCTTCATCGGAGCCCACCTCGATGACATCGGGCACGACCCCGCTGGTGGTCCCACCAGTGATGATGTGTGTTGGAGCTTGAGGAGATGGGGGGGATATCGCCACCAGCACCGGCATGCCCCTAGGAGGGACGCCACCAGACATCCCGAATAGTCTTGCCGCAACAGCCCACGCCAGTCGGAGAACTGTACGACAGAGAGGGACATAAACGTTAGTTGGCATAGTCTACATGTGACGATAAGGAAACCGGTAGAGGAAACATACGGAGATTGACCTCTTGACACTGCTCCTGAGCCGGTACTAACGGGACCCCAAGGCGAGGCCCTCCGTATACTGTTGGAAGGTACGGAGATTCCAGAGGAGAAACCTCGGGTGCTCTGGTCCCACCAGACGCGGAACTGGATGCAGCCATAGGCGCAGGTTCTGATGTTCCAGTATCATCACCCGCTGAGGGGCGAGAACGAGGCATGCGAACAAGTTCCTCTTGCATGGCTCAAACAACGGTGAGAAGTCCATAGTGGCTCAAGAACGGACCACAAGGAAAGAATTTCAGAATGCTACCTCGAGAGCCTCTGCAAAATCATCGGAATCTGAGTCCTGATCTCCGACCTCGCCCTCCTCCAACAGGCTCCCTCCTCAAGCCTCATCCTCCCGAGAGGAGTCCTCTGATTCTTCTGGCAGGGGAAAGCGCTCCCTCAGATCAGCAGCTGATAACTGCAGGGGGGGACCGTTTGATTCAACAGTACCCTCATCCAGTCTGTCATTGGGTGAGGGATGCCACTGGAGTGGACATAATCCTCCAGCTCATCCAGGTATTGCTCTGCCTCCGCCGGAGACGCCATGAATCCATCCCGGACTGGGCCTATGGCCGGTAATTCCATCCTAAGGCGATTCAGGTGGGCCCAAATATCGGGTGTGCTGAGGAATTGACAGTTGACATCACGAATGTCCCAGGATTCTGGGAAAATGACATCCTCTGCCACATCGATATGACGCATGCGCTTCCCCGGAGCCTGAGTGGATATCCTACAAAATTCCCTTGGTGTCTGCCCCTCTAGATGGCCCTGCTCTTCCGGAATCACCAGATCTGCCACTGCGGCCGCACCCTCGGCCGGTGCGGGTCTCACCGCCATGGTAGCCCCACCACCGCGAGGGGCCCTAGCTGCCCTCCAACCCCGACCTCAAGATAGAGAAGGTCCGCTGTCACCAACCTGAATAGTCTGTTGCTTCAGCATCTCCCCTGGGTAAGTATCCTCCCAACTAATGCCGTACTCCCTCACCAATCTGAATGCGGCGATGGATGGATGAAATGCATTTCGCGTCTTCCCATATTCCCATGTGAACATGAGCCACATCTGCCTCATTACACATGGGTGCTCCTCGTGGCGCACCTCCTATTAGTCCTTCGGGGTCAGCAACTGGAGGCACCAGAACTACCTCACAAATCGATGCGGGATGTACGGTTCGCAGAGGGGCTCACGATCTACTCGTGCCACCAAAACTCCAACTCGAAAGGCCCGGAGGTAAGCCCATTGTTCTTCCGTTCCCCACCCGTCGTCAGTAAGTTTCCCCGTCGGCAATGGGAAGGGGTGGAAATTAAACTCATCCTCCCTCCACACCCGATTCAGCACCATCGGCATGGCTAGATTGAACGGAATGCTCCCAACCGCATTCAGGATGGAGGGGTGGAAATTTGATCCCAGTGGGAAAATAGGATTTGGATACTCATAAATCCCCCTGATATGCGCTGCGATCCACCCATGCAGGTGGTGGAAGGGCCCGCATATCCTTGGCGGCTTCTTTCCCTCGCCAATGTGCCATAAAATTCTGTATAGTTTGGCGAGCATTGGAATCCCCATATTGATGCACTGCCCCATGTCCAACATGGACATCATAATAAACGAGTTGGGACACACCCCTATGCTTGTATCCCTCAACGGTTGGATCCAACCGCAGATGAGAGTCGCGATGAACGCCGCCAGCCTGACTATCTGCTATTGTTTAGTGCTGACATGGAAACCCCATGTCTTCCACTGGCTGTCCTCCAAGACCCGCCAATACGAGTTCCCGTTACCTCGTTGGGCCGCCCTCGGACAAGTTCGAGGCCTCAGAGGGAACTCTCGATTCTCTGGGAAATTCAGGAGGCACTTGAACCATCTCCTAAAGTGGACATCCCTCACTACCTCCTTGTCCTCTCTGTGGACGAATGCCATCAGCACTGACTCCAGTCACGGCATTTGGTCGGTATCCTCCCACACGCTCATGACGGGGAGGAACTCATCATACTTGGCCCCCTAGATCGGAACCCCAGAAATATGGTGGACATCCCACAGGCTGATTCCCACCTCCCCGTGATGCAGGTGAAAGGTATAGGTCCTGGAAGACCATATTCTTAGCAATTTCGGCATCATTTGATTTAGTTAGTAAGTGTGGAATTGGGAGGCCCATCCCACCTCATATAACCCCACCCTCCTCATCTAGGCCCTAAACTCCTCGCATGAGGCGCCTACCCAGTAGGCCTAGGCCCAGTCATCAGTAAATTTTCCGCCCTTGCATAGGTCCCACTCATCGGACCATCCTTCTTCGAATCCAGCAAAGATGCATTTAGCATGGTACGATAGAGAGGAGGGGACGTCTCCGGTTGCAATGGCTTCCCGTCAATATCGTTTACGTGGTTGTAGAGACAATGAGAGGTGACAGGTGTGAAGTCCTCCCGTGCATGACCATCAGCTGCCCTGAACCATTGGTGCTGGCATAGTGTACTCCTGAACTAGCAAGTTGGTTCATCCCTACTCACCTCAGGGATGAAGACGTCATCCCTCAACCCGAATCCTTACAATGGCAACTTCTTACAATGCAGATAATCTTTCTGAACCTCAGCTAGCAGATCTGTCAAAGAGGAGTGGTCCGAATGGCTTCAGACCATCTACCCATGGCCTGGACGGTTGGACATCTCATCCCAACGGGCGGCATCTGTAAGAACCCCCAATACAGCTTCTTGATGGGCCATTTCGATTCCGGCCCTCAGAAAAGATTTTTTTTAGAACAGATCGCGAAGCTTGATCGCGAAGACGGATCGCGAAGGTCGGTCGCAAGACCATGCCGTGAAGTCTGTCCTAGGTCTACAATCAGAAGTTCGCTTGGCGCAGACGCGGAGTCGGAGACCCACAGTCCGCCGCGATGCTCGATTCGAGGAGGGCTGGCGCAGAGTATGCGGAGCTTCGCGATGTCGAGAGCACAAAAAGACAAGGAAGTTGCTTGAAGACAAAAGTGTTTGACCCCCCTATTTATAGGTGGGGACCCCAGAGCATCGAGGCGCGCCTCACCCGCGCGGAGTATCGCGGGGCATCCAGATACGTGGCTTCGGTCAGCACTGCATTCCCTCTTCGTGAAGTCGAATCACAAACCGCTGACGATTTTGTCGATTTTACCTCATACTTAGACCCTTCACCCTCCACGACTCCAAGTCTGAGGGGGGAAATTGTTGGCACCAAAATTTTTCTCGATTGGAAGGGCTGGAAAAGAAGGTAGGCCCGCTGCCTCACGAAGCATCGCCGCAAAGCACCCCGAGCATCGCGATCTCACGAAGCTCCGGAGGCGGTAACTCTGTGCGAACGCGTTTGACATTCACGAGCCCACCGTGAAGATCTGGAGGCGGTAACTCTCTACGAAAGAGTTTGACGTTCGCGAGCCCGCCGCGAAGCTCTGGAGGTGGTAACTCTCTACGAACACGTTCGATGTTCGCGAGCTCGCCCCGAAGCTCTGGAGGCGGTAACTCTCCGTGAAATCGTTTGAAGTTCATGAGCCTGCTGCGAATCTCTGGAGGCGGTAACTCTTCGCGAAAGTGATTGACGTTCGCAAGCCCGCCGCGAATCTCTGGAGGCAGTAACTCTCCGCGACTGCGTTTGACGTTCGCCAGCGCGGCGTGAAGCACCTGAGTCGGTGAGCGAGTTCGGCTTCACGGCACCCCTTTCCTATAAATACGGGGCTCCCCCTGAGTCCCAGGGATGGACGATCCGACCATTCGGCTTCTACTCTCCTGAATCGCGAAGCACCCTTTTCCCCAAGGAATCATGAGCTTGGCGAAGTACTTCTACTTCGCGTGACACAATTGCTTTTTCTCGTTTTGAGCACCTCTTCCGAGAGGGATGCCCTTCACGAAGCATAAGGGCATTCGTGAAGGAAAGTGATTCCCAAGGTAACCCGGGCAGCTATGGAGCGTTTATGCTTCGCGAAACACCCAACATGTACTAGTGATCCCTATACTAAGGGAGGATCGCTACACATCACGAAGCACACTACTTCGTAGAACCTTGCTATGCGAGGGACCTCTCGTTCGCGAGGCAGTGCTCCGCGAATACTGTTCCACTTCGGGAAGTGCCCTCCACTCACACCTATGCCCCATGCTAAGGCAAAGGCACTTTGCTTCGCGAAGCACGCTCCTTTTCTTGGCGATTCCTCTTCCTGTGCGACCCTCCAAGTATGCACGATGTGATTTCAAAGTCCCATTGACAATACCACTTATAGCATTGCTTTTCCCATTGCTTCTTCACATAGGCATGCTAATGGCTGTTTCTTCTTCGCATAGCCACGCTAATATAGACCCTCTATGGTTCGCTCCACAACCCCCCTTGACCATGGCCATGCTAGTACCTTCCCTCCCCCCAAGGACCAGAGGGTACCGGTTATGTATGTCCTAGCGGTGAGGAGTGAACCCACCTCGTCCGAGCTGTAGGACGTTAAACCGCCAAGCACCACATCCTCAACACATGACGTTAAACTGTGACCTGACCTCGTGCCTCTCGCAAAGGGTCCCCCCATCTCGGACATTTTTTACCCCACTCGTCTCCACAGGAGCGGAATCACCCATCCACAAGGGATGATATCCTCCTTTCTGGAGTGGCGTATGTTCGTAGGAGAAGGGGGACCCTAGTTCCCCAACGGATGGCTGCACCCCTGCATATCCGTACTTCCCCACTACCATGGTCAGTGGAGGGAGTGATAGGGAACGAGGCACCTCCCATCATTGGTCCCAAATCCCTCTTTCGCTGCGTTCTGTCGCACAGATGGGCCTCCATCCTGGAGTAAGTCCCAACACCATGGGCCGCCTAATGCATAAGCCCCTATTCGCTTCTCATGGACGCACCCTTCATGGTGTGATCGTCCGGTCCTTGCTATCTCTTGTTTCTCACACCGAGTATGACTCACGTGGGATTAGAGTTGGCATTGGCCATGACGCCTTCGTCCAGCATGACGTTAAACTACATACCCTCATCCAGCATGACGTTAAACTGTATGCCCTTGTCCCGCATGACATTAAACTACACACCCATTTGAACTACGAGGAATTTGATCCATGTCAAGGCATGGTACATAGGAAGCCTCTACGAGGTTCAAGCCTACCCGTCATTTCTTCACGTCGGGTCCCATCCTCGTCCAGCATGACGTTAAAATGCATTCCAGTCCGACGACAAGCCATTGTGACTCACCCAACCTGAACTACGAGGATTTTGATTCTTGTCAAGGCCTGGTGCATAGGAAGCCTCCCTGAGGTTCAAGCCCAAAAATCATTGGCCCAGACCGTCTCCTTGTCGGTGTGCCATGCCCCCACCAATTTTCAATATGAACTACAAGGTCTTTGATCCATGTCAAGGAATTGTATGTAGGAAGCCTCCATGAGGTTCAAGCCCACCCATTATCCAATTCATGTCGAGTTCTACCTACTTCCAGCATGACGTTAAACTGCATTCTAGTCCGACGGCAAGCTGTTGTCACTTCCTGAACTACGAGGACTTTGATCCATGTCAAGGCATGGTACGTAGGAAACCTTCCAGAGGTTCAAGCCCATCTCCCATCAGACCAAGGTCCCTCATTTACGTCAGTTCGCCGACACCCACTGCCTGTAGTTTATTCACATCAGGGTTCGCTACCATCCCGTATGACGTTAAACTGTATTCCATCAACCCTTTGAACTACGAGGTCTTTGATCCATGTCAAGGCATGGTACGTAGGAAGCCTCCCTGAGGTTCAAGCCCATCGCTCATCGGACCAAGGTCCACCTTCACATCGGTTCGCTGACGACATCCACCAGACCAAGGTCCACCTTCACGTCGGTTCGCTGACGACATCCATAGGACCAAGGTCCTCCCTCATGCCGGTTCACCGGCACCATCCCGAACTACGCGGACTTTGATTCTCTGCCACGGGGATACGTAGGAAGCCACTTCAAGGATCAATCCCAACTTCACTGTCGCCCTTGCAACGGTTCCTTGCCATTCCCTCCTCCACATAATTCGTTCATCCATCATCCACCCTGATTCTCGTCCTTACTATCATATCCCGGTGAGACCTTGTCGGTACGCACCTCTTCACAGCCGCCCATGGGCTGGTCCCGGTATTGGCACCCCTTCGAGAGAAATCCCTAAATCTGATCTATTCTAGCCAATGCTCCGATCGGGCTGATCCATCTCCGCTGGACATTACACTCGCGCCGTACCCTCTGCTAAACACGGGAAGCTGAGGAAAACCTCAGATATGCATCTACGGCATATAGTTCCCCACATTCGATGTGGGATGCCTCGGGCTTCCACACCCTCGAGAAGCCCTGTGACCAGGGATAATAGACAGACATGCCAGGTCCCCGGTATCCAGACACGCTACTGATGACTCAACATGACTAATTCCCCTACTGAAGGTTACTGCCATGACCGGACCCTTTGGAATGTCCCGAAAAAAGCAGTGTAATTAACCAGCGTCCATGGAAACATGGCATTGGGAAGAGTTTCACAAACAACTTATTAAATCTATGAGGGAGACCCGTACTATGTGACGAGTTTTGAGGAGGAATCCACCGATGGAAGAACCGATATCCCATCATCCCATTTCGATCAAGGAGAAGACGTCCCTGAATAAGGAGTGAATGCCGCCCGCCTTTGGAAAGCGGGAATGCGGGGCAACAGGCAGCGCGTCCTCCACGGACGGATGCGCACGCCCCGGTGAAAGCGTCGAAAACATATTGTGATACTGGAAAAATATTGTCGACTCAGAATCGTATAGATACTTGGGAATATAGCTTAAAGATGAGATTTTATATGGTGGGAATGATTTTAAGACCCCAACCATTTCTAGATATTTTTTGATCTTATTAAAGGGTAATATCTTATGTAATATTAAAAAAATATCTTTTGGTTTTTTTATGTTGGGATGTTTTTGGGTGGAAATTGAAAAAATATTGAAGACAAAGGGTAGTGCACAGTTGGAACCTGGTTTTCTCCAATAGTATACCCTAGCTCGACAAATAGTGTAACCTTGAACAATCAATATTTTCATAGTTGGAACATATTTTTAAAAAAATGCACCGACCTAGGTTCACTGTAAATAGAATCCATATTCCCTGAGAAAATACCATTTATACGATATTTTAATCCCCCAAAAAATATTAAAAAATAACCAAAACCCCCATCTCATACCCCCATACTTAATTTCATTACCCATAATCACATTATCTCTAGTCCAAAACCTCATAGAGGGATTCTAGGTCCATCCAAAATTTGATTTTTTTGTGATTTGATGCCTGATTTTTATATCTTCATCTGAATGGGTACATGGTTTATTGCTAATTAATCTCACCTCATTCACTAATTCTTTTGGTGGGTTGTAATACTTTTTTTATCTATATAATGATTTGATGAGTCTAAATCATTAATTGTGGATCAAGATATAGAAATAATAGATCTTGATTTCATCAATCATGTATTGAGGTTTTATATATGGATCTAGAGCTACCTAATAATTCAATTCAAATTGGGGATTTTCATTGGGAAATTGTTAATCAATGAATTGAGATAGGGGTTCAACATTTAAAATCCCATTTTCATGATTGTAACCATATTTATGTAACTATAAAATTACTATTTATTTTTTAGCAATTTATTTCTTGATTGAATTAATTAATTTGATAAATTAACAACTTAAGGGGAATATAAAATTTGGATATTGGTATTGTATGTCATGAATAATTATTTTATGAATCCATTATGCGGGAATTGTTATTTTTTATTTTGGGTTAATTAATTTTTGACATAATTATTGAAATACTATACGATAGATTAAGATAATTAATTTTTTAATTAATAATGTGATATAGAGATTTTCTAATTTAATGATTAATTGATGAATTAATTAAGATATATTGAGATAATTGATTTAAGATAATTAATTAATGAATAAATTATGAGATATTGAAAATTTTAATGTAGATATTTAATTATGTAATTAATTATGTGTTGGTTATTTGTTATTTATTGAGTTAATTAAATAGATTTATTTGTTGAATTTATAGGGGAATCAATTAAGGATAATTATGTGGAGACTAATTCTTGAATTAGTAATGATATTTAGATGATTAATTAATTAGTCAATTAATTAATGGGAATAATATGATTATATAATTTTTGAATTAGTAATGAAATTAATGTGGAAAATTTATTTATTAATTAATTTTGTGTTGATGAATGGTTACATGGTCCATTAATTGTGAAATTAATTATGGTAACATAGTAATTGAATTACGTAATTTTGAAGGGTAATGTGTTAATTTTAGTTGTGAAATTGTGAATGGTAACATGGTCATTCAATTATATAATTTGTCAATAGTAACATGGGTGTTGAAGAATGAATTAGAGTATAGTAACATGATCCTTAAATTTTAAAAATTATGAATGCAAAAATGCTAATTCAAGTAAGTATTAAAGAATGGTAACAATTTAATTCATAGATATGATACCCCTTAAAAATATTTTAGTTTCCAACAAGGGACAAAGGAGGAATTGAGATACAGGTGTCGAAGGGAACATGATGGCTTATTTGGATAAATAAAGAACAATTGATTATGTGATAACTGTTTATTTATTCTTTTTTGTTAATTATTATTATAACTTAATACACTATAATTTTACTAGATACTGTTTTATATGATCTTTGTGGTGGACAAATAATTTGTACTCACACCCTACTCAGGATGCCTAATCAGAACCCAAATAGGGATCATGAATTCAGGAAAAAATTAGATAAAAGGAAATATGTTAGATGGTTGAGTTGTGGTGGAGCATTGATGAGAGAACCATATGTGTTTAGAGAACTTCTTGAGATTTTGAAATTTCTCTACTTTTTACTTTTCATTTTCGAACGTGACAATTACATTATCAAGGTATATATATTGTTTAACTGTCATATTGTATTTCCAGTTTGGTTCCTGATGTGATATTTGCATCCCTTTTCATATGATAATATATATGGTTATTACTTACTTATTTTATATTGGGGGATTAATATGTGAATGTGGTTATAGTATCCCCATGACTCATATTATATCCTCAATGTTAGTCAGAAACCTTTGGAACAAGGGGAGTGATGGTTGAGTTCATGTTACTATCCAGCTCGAGGCACCGACTTATGGGACTCGGGTCGGGATGTTATAATCAGTGACTAAGGGACACACATTTTCCACAAAATTTTTTCTTCCTTTGAAATTTGGGTGTGATATAAAAAATATCAACACTATACCACCGAAAACTAATGTACACTCTAATGTTTCAAATTTTGAATCATTGTAGATGTTAGAAAAATTAGTGAATCTAAATAGGAAGGATTTGGTCAAATTCATGGATGAGGCTCTATGGGATTTTGGGACATAATTAATAACTACCGTTCGTATGTCCACCTTTTGGATAATTTTTAGGAAATCATTTCATCTTACTATGGAGCTCGAGTATCATACATATTTGTCTTTAAATAAATGAAACCTTGGTTCATCCCATTTAAGAGATCAAAAGAACATGGAAATTCTAAATCAGGAGGATATTCAGCTCTCAGTATAAGAAAACCCAAGGCTCTATATGGAATGATAAATAGCATCTCATGATATAATATCCAAAATAAGAGTTTCATGTTGTAGGAAATGTCCTTCTCCTTAGTTCAGAATTGATGTTGATTCCTAGAACATTCCATTCAAGATGTTATAGACCTTATATTGAATCTCATGTTTTTTTTGAAATTGTAAATGGTGTTACTGAAGAGGAAACATAAAGGATATTTATAGTAAATGGTTTTTGGATTAATTAGTACATTTAGGGATTCCCCATACATGTCATTGATTCCATCACACTGCATGATCCCATCATCACTTGAATTTATCAGGATATACCTCTCCCTCTAACATATATGTTATTTTTCAAAAAAATTAATTATTAATTTATGGTTCATATATTATTTCATATTTTCACAATAATGAAAATATAATATATAGTGTATGGGGGAGGGGACAAAATTTTCAGTAGTATATTTAATATTTTAATTTTTTGTTCTATGTGTGTTTTATATTAATTTTTAAAAAATAAAAAAAATTAAAAAGGAAAAAACATGCCACATACTCATTTACACATAGAACATATTGAAAATAAATGTTATCAAAATTTATTGGAAGCATGGAAATAATTTGAATTATTTTATCATTAAGGGTTTATTTTTATAAAATTTAATTCACAGATGATATGATTAGTTGTATAATTTAAAATCCTTTTATATTAAGACACATTTTTTATGATATTTGTTCACAGTTAACTTTGGCATTGATTTCTCCAAATAAAATTTTAGAAAACAAATAATTGTAAAAATATTCCTACTAAATTGATGGTATATCCATTTTCAGTAATATTTTTTTTTTCATCTTACAACAATAATTGATCCATACGTTAATTTATCTTATTGTCGGTTTCATTATTATACCAATTTAATGAACACCTCTGTACCTGATATCCAAATGTTGTATGCCATTAAAAAAATAAAAAATGAAAAATATAAAATATATATATTATCTTAATAAAAATTGTAGTAATGAAGTGTAAATACCATATCTATATCTAGTTCAAGAGAATATGGTTAGACATTTGGGAATTCTTATATGAGGGGGTCTGAAAAGGTGATAATAAAAAGTTTGGCTGATTTATACCAACAATGAATAATTCTTTTGCTTGACCAGAATATATTGAATAAAGGGTGGAGATATGAGCTTGAATTGGTTGGGAAAACATGTGGGTATCTATTGGAATAATAGGTCCATAAATAGTTTATAAAAGATTATATTCATTAGTCACACTAGATTGTTTTGGATTTAATTTATAAGATAATGAATATTAAATTTATTATAATTCACTCATGATGAGATTATTACATTTTCTATATTGCCACTCTGTATTGGTGAATATAAAGATGCATATATTGTCATAATTTTCTATAATACATGATAAGAATATTCTCCAATTATTTCTAATTATTAAGTGTGTGGAGTTTATAAAAATTATTTTTATCCAATATTTTATTGATAATATATGAAATAATTTCCTCAAATGGTGTTAAATATGGTTATTTATAAAATAAATGTGATTATAAATCCCAATAAAATAACGGATCAATATTTGAATATTAACCCTATAATGTGCATTGTAGTGTTTTAGTCATGATATATATCAATGGATTATTTGATCCTAACGTTTTTTTAAAAAATTATTCACATAATGTGATTGAAATTTCATTTACATCATTTGTGATAGATTTGAAAATTTATAAATTTAAATTCCCAATGAAGTTAAATTTGTAATGGACTCATTGTATTGGGTACCAATTCACCATTGTGTTCATATCTACTAAATTCATTCTTCAATTGGGCTCATATTTGGACAGTAGATAGATGATCCAATTCTATAAAAATAATCCTTAGGGATGAATAGACGGTTCATGCTTTCTTATGTCAAAAAGCCTTTCCAAATTGGATTGAAATATGTTTTTGTGAAGTAAGATATTGAGGGATGAGTAGAAATGTTTCACTCTAATTCTCCAATCATTGAAAGAGACGTACCTCTTGAAGAAATGATCCCTTCATCAAATCCTTCTTTCTATTATTATCTTTGTAATTTTTTTTTTTAATTAAATAAATTTTTATTAAATTTATTCTATTGTGTAAATCTTTTATCTTCATTAATTTTATTATTTTGTCTAGAAATAAATAGTTGAAGCATGATTGTTTTACACCCATTCAAAACCTTTCTGCAAGAAAAACACTTCTATGGTGAGTGAATCTCCCTTAGAAGATAGATTCTTCATAGTTATCGATCTACCTCTAACCATATTCAATGTTTGTTTTTAAATAAATGGCCTTCTGTAATTCACATAATATGATCTATGAATTTAGTTTTCAAATTAAAATATGGTAATTATAAAATTTTATATTTAACACAAAACCGTTGAGGTCGATTAATATTTAAATAATGAGAGAAAATAATTAACCATTAAAAACACAATGTAGCATTAATTTTATAGTTAAAATAAAATACCCAATGTCAATTAATCCTCACTTCTATAATGGATATTATCCATAATTAAAAACTGACCACAATCTGTCCTAGGAACAATAATAAAATCATGGTGTTGTGATTGAATGTTTCAATGTATTCCTAGGTTTTAATTCATTTCCAATTTTTGTTTGACGTAATATATCGTAGGGTTTGGAGGAAAAAATATTTGGGGGTCAAAATTAAGTGGATATTAATTTAAATGGAATGATTGATATTTATTTTAAGAGGTTGAGTTATATAAATTACACCTTATAATTGTTTTTTCTAATTTTTTTCATTGTGTTTTATAAATAATTTTGTTTAAAAAATGAAATCTTTTTCAATCATACTTCATATTATTTATAATGGTTTACAAACTCTTTCATCTTTTTAAGAAGTTTGATTGATTTATTTTATTTTCAACATAAATTATATTTAAAATCCCTTTATAAAATGACATTGATCATCCACTTTGCTTCTTCTATGTACTTAAAATTCACACACCATTTTAGATCACCCACAACAAATCCATACAACCCATCAATTCGAGTGAAAGTGAAAGTGACATCTATGTACATATGGACTACATCAAAAAATAGAAGTTATTATTTACTTTTCCCATCACTACCAAAAAAGGATTACTTTTTAAATATTTTTTATGTATAAAATTTAAATTATGAAACTATTAGAAATATAGAATAAAAATATTGAAAATGTAATAAATTTAATTGAAAATAAAAGGTAATAATAAACATAACCACCTAAAATGAACACAACGAAACACCTTTCTTAATTTGAGTCCATTTTTCAAAAAAAATTATGAAATTTATAAATTTTGGACTAATGGAAATTTAAAATACTTAATTAAATAAATAAATATTTATTAGGGATATATTTTACAACACAATTGACCAAAGTCTATATACCAGTCATGTTTCACGGAAATAGACTGAAACACCCTAGGTAAGCACCATAAAAAAAACATAACAAATAAGTGGTATATAATAATTAATATATCATATAAAATGAAATATTATTCAAAAAAATGTAAATAAGTTTTTTAATAATCTTTATATTTTATTCATGTTGTTAGAAACTCATGGAATATAAATTAGGACCTAAGGTAAGTTTTATTTGCCTCTATTCTATATTTTGTGAGAAATGTTTTATATTTCACACCATATTTTTACATATATAGTGTATTATATTCCAATTATTACTTAATTATAAATAGTTTCATTAATTTATTGATATTTTGAATGTACAATGCATTGTAATCCTCTTATGTATTTAGGGTTCTAACATTACAATTATAGTAAGGTTTCCTTGTCACAAATTTAGATTTGATTGGGAAATGTGGAATAATCTAGACTATGTATACTTCTATGTTTTAAAAAATTCCTATCAGATATAATATATATCATTTTTATTTTTTTAATTATGAAATTCACTTTTTCACTTCATGTTCCATTTTCTTGTTTTTTAGATTAAGTGGTTACCCATGCTATGGGGGTTTCATCTCAAATATCAATTTCCAATGTATGATTTCATTTGAATGAAATTATATATGAGGTATTTTACTGGCCCTTCTTTAAAACAACCCATAATTTTATTCCCCTCTTTTTATATTTGGGGTTTTACATGTATTCTCACTATGTCATGTTCCAACGTAACTCATTATTTACCCAGTTTTAAGAATCCAAGCCTACCTCATCTTTTTAGTTAGGAATCCAACAATTACATGAGAATATTAAATGGATAAATATAATTATTTATTTATTTATGCATCAATAAATGATAAGGTTCATTTATAATGAATTTTTCAACTTTTAAAAATATTTTAATAAAATATCTATAATATAAATGATATATCACAAACTTTTTATTTCCAAATCACCCCCTTTTATATGAAAAGTTTTTATTCCAATTCCTTTTTATTTGATAATAAGGAAAGTGTTATTATTTTGAATTTCTTAATTATCTATTTAAAAATGTTTTCAGATTCAACGTGTAACAATTGGGATATGAATTGTTTAAATAACCACCTTTTTTCGCTAAATGGTTTATGGTTATTTACAGTCTGGGAAAATTGTTGATGCCATGTTTATCATTATTCCAAAATATATGATTATTTATTAAAAAAGAATGATAATAATGTATTTTTTTTACCATAAAAATACATTATTTATCAGGATTATGTCTATGTTATCCTACATTTTAATTGAGAAAGAATAGACATTTTATATGATTTTATGTCAATGATGATGTCTTTTGATAAATAATGAATATTTCCTATTAATCTTATTAATATTAATATCTTTTATTGGTTAATTAATTGGATATAAATAAATGATAATTGGGGTGTGATAATCTATATCCCCTTTATTCATTATTACTTTTCGAGAGAGATAAAGAATTGGGGTTTTTGTATATATCAACCACATTAATTCATGATGGTCTAGATGTAAATTTTTTAAAAAATATTATATTGGTTGCATCCTTAATGGAATGAATAATGTATTGGATGTGGCCATGATGGTAATTATAAATATATATAACATTACAAATTACAGATAAATTTATAGATTTATTTATAACCAGGATTTTATTTATATTATTATCAATTGAATTGTATAAAACACTTGTGAGAAGTTATATATCATTATTTGATTATCATTTACTTCCAACTATATAATTTATTATTTTTTTCAAAGATAGGTTCATGGTATATGCATTACATTATTTATAGATTAGATAAACATTATTATGATTCACATTCCCTAGTATAAATAGATAATTATTAAACAAGATATGGATAGAATAATATCATGTGAGGATAATTATTTGTAGAAGCAGAATATATATTGTGTCTTAATTAATTTTTATTTGATGGAAATATTGTCCCTTAGATGATAAAGACAAGGAATTTATTTTTTAATGAATTTTTAAAATTCACTAAATCTATAAATTTAAAAAGTTCTAAGAATGTATTTAAATTAATATTTGATATAAATATTGTAATTATGGGATATAAACATCCCAGGTGTCACATGAATACTATGAAATGTTTGAAACACTTTCCCCTCCATTAGAATATAAAATTCTTTTAATTTTTTGGTTACATGTTTTAGAATAATTGGGAATATTTTTTTTAATATACTATTAAATTAGAGTTTAGATATATATTTAATGAGTTTTATGTCTCACGTTTCATAGGCCTTGCATCGCAAAAGTTCTTAAATAAATAATATAGGGGTTTTTTGGATCACACAATAGGCTAAGCCTCTTATAGGTCCCATTGATCTCAATTTGATCATTAAAACCATCCATTCTCTAGGTTTGAGAATAAATTACTTATAATAATGGATATTGGACCATTCCTAGGAGTTTAACAAGAAGAATCCACCCCCACTATATGGATACATCAGATACATAGAACCTAATGAGAGGACATAAAAGATTTAATGTAGACATTGTTTCCATTTAACTCCAAAAAAATCAATTGTTAGTTTTTCTATGTATACACTATAATGACATTATTGGATGTAGTGGTAGTCTATCACATAATATAATTTTCATAAGGGTCTCACATGGGATATGTTTTAGATAATTCCAAATAAAAAATTATAATTATAAAACTTTAGGGAGGTGATGGGAAAAGGTTTAGTGATATTGGTGAAAGGGAACTATTTTATTGGGGAGTTTGCTATGCAGTTTTTTCAGTTAGTCAATCAATAATTTCATCTCCATATGAAAAAAATATAAATACACAATGTTTTGAGAAGTGAATGAGTCTGGACGTTTTATATGTCTTTCTTATATTCTTATTTTTCAACTATTGTGAGGTGGTCATCATGGCAATGATGCCAGAGGTAGAGATATACAATTTTTTTGGGTTGTTCCCCATCTACCAGAGTTGATTTTGGGGTTGTTATTTATGTATATAAATTCACGAGGGATCTTGACTGGGTTGTGGTGAGAGATATCATATTCCATTTTATTCAACTCATTTGGCATATTTATGTCATATTATAGTGTTTTTATTGTATTGGGGTAAAGGGGAATAATAATATTTAATTATAAGAAGATGCCAATATATTTTGTTAGTGTGGGTGATTAGGTAATAAGCTAATATTTTTTAAGATACATCATCAGAGCCAAAAGTAGTGAACTTATAACACTAGAGGATATCAATTGTAGTAGGATTCAACTAAGGATGTGGGATATTGTGTTTAGAAAAAAGGATATTCTAATCATACTAGGATTTCTCACAGTCTTACCATTCTTAAACAGTGTCAACTAGGTGCATGAGGGTTCTGATATCGATATAAAGACAATTATATTTATGGTGTTTATTTATTTATCTAGGGAATTGCTTTTATTTAAAATTGACACATACAATTTATTTATTTATTTATTTTGATTGATGATTTTGGGTTTTGAACTTAGTTGAATTTTTATGCTAAATTTCACTCTAAACTTTTGAGAAATATGATAGAGTAAGGTTTTAAGATTCTTTAGTGGTGAACAACCATTTAAGATTTCGATGTTTTTTTGGATATCCTATTTATTGACCTAGACATCATTAGGCTTGTTTAGGAATGAAATAAATGGTGAACACTATTTTTCTAATTTATTATTTCCATTAGATAGTTATTCTCTATTATCCTAATGGAAATAATCACGTCTTCAAAGGCGAGTGAGATCAACTATTAGGTATTCCATAACCTATTATTATAAAAACGCGATTAATTTCATTTATAATATCCAATTTTATTTTTTATGATGTTTATTAGACCTTATATGGGTATAAAATTATTTAGTAGGTATCTCAAGGCTATCCTATATGAATTTTAAGGGTTTCCTCCCTAGTGAGAGGTGGAGTTCCCTATTGACCTCCTCCTAGGGATGAGTCAAGTCCCTCAATTTACTCATTGAATATACAATTCCATATGGATGTACTTTTTAGTTAAATTATAAAATCATGATATCATTTTTTAATTCTCTGTATAATTTCATATCATGAATCACATTTCACTTTACAATGAATGTTTAATATAATCTCTAAAACTCACTGATTACTATAAACTAAATACAGTGAACATTATGAATATGTAACTATTCCCCTAAATTGGTGACATGTTCTAATACATTAAGTGAGTGAGATGGTATTATATTATTGACCTATGGTTGGAATTCTATCAGCTTAGGGTTACAGATGTAGATATTCCAAAGAATTATTTCTAGTGCAGTTTTCTTAATGTTTACTATTTTTCATGTCACTCATCCTTACTAATTCCTCTATGGTTTTTATTGCATTTACAAATCAGATAATCTTTATTTAACTCGTGAAAATATTTGTGGCATTGATTGATGATGTCATGGATTATTTTAAAATGAATTAAGAGAATGTGGAATAGTTTTGTTTTCACCCAATGTTTATAATTTCTTATTACCCCCAGATTGATGGAATGAAAGAGTGATATATTTAGTTTTTTGGGTGACTTGTTAGTCATGTTTCTAGATTTGAAATGAATTTCTAGGAATCTTGTTTGGGGGCCCCCAAAATCCTTCTATGAACTAGATAAAACAACCAAAGAGATGGTTTTCAGTTCACTATAATTTATTGTAATGATCAATGAAAATACAAAATAGGAACAATTGAATATATCCTCTTAATTAAATGTATCATATGTAGAAAATCACAAGACCCTAGTCACCATAGAAATTCAATCCTACACTCACTTCCGGAAATTAAAACAAACCATTAAATGATTTATAACTTCAGACTAAATAAATAAATTAATTGAAGACAAGAATAAAAACATTAATGTGGTTTAAATAATTTTTCCTATGAGAATGTGTAAACATTGGGATATTTATTATATTGATCAAATGTATAATATTGCAATCAAATAACTAGTTAAATATGTTAGAATCATTATAATGAATTAAAAATATGTAATCATTTGACCAAATTTTCATATTATATATAAACTATCCATTCAAATGGTTCCCCATGGGGACTATTCGCCACATCCGTTTATATGATATTTTAGTATGTTTTTATGTTCAGACCACCTTCCATCATTTATAAAGATCATCTAAATGGAATGTCACTGGTGATATCAATTAAAATTTTTGACATATAACGATATACATCATAAAATAATCAAAATAAATAATATAATAAACATGTTTCATCATAGTTCACATAATCTTCAAAAAATCCCTTTATTTAATTCTAATATATCATCATCTAATAACCTTTCTACTATTTTAGGAGATAATTAGTCGTAGATTGTATAATGTGTCTTATAGTAATAGACATTAATATTATGATAAATTAATTTTCTGTGATGATATTTTGGATTACATAAAATAGGGCTTCAAATCCCAACAATCTCTTACTTCAATACTTATTCCTTAAAAAAATTATATGGAAACTCTCTAGAAAAATTATTTATTTGGAAAATAACAAACAATTTTTTTTATCTCTTTATATTATCTCAAGTAACATTGAGGCATGATTCTTCCTCAAATGATCATTAATTATAGTTTTAGTGAACATGATCTTTATATTTTCTAAACATACAATCCTTTAGAGATGTAACACCTTCGCATCTCATGAAATTCATATGAATTGATACATTATATTTAAATGTTTAGTCCTTGCATGGAAAAATAGACTTTTATCCAAGTCAATCACACATTGATTATCCCAAAAATGATTCCTCCTTAATGAATTCTTCCATGATCATGTAGTAATTGCTTCATCAAAATAAAATCTTTCCTAGCATATATTTACACACTATAGTCTACAAACTTTATAGATAAAGTAATAGTCATTATTATTTCTGACATCCAAATAATTAGTCATAATACAGAGGTAAAAATAAATCTTATTATTCGCTTTATAATATATAAATATCCAATCAATAACAATTAAATAAAACCTTGTTACTAATTCTATACAAGAACAAAAATGGTATGTTCTGTTCATCTAAAATAAAAATAATTCCATTTTATTATTACTTAGTTTTCTCATATGGAGATTTATATAATGAAACATAAAAAACTAAAAATAATATATATATATATATAACTACATATCATTTCATACATTATGCATATGAAATAATAGAAAAAATTTACATTCTATATGCCCTGGGTTTCTTCTTTGGTTAATGGTGCATGTACCTTTTTCCATTTATTGTGACTGGTATGACTTTTTGAGACTAGTTTTCATATAACCATTGTAAATACTTTTATGATATTATGGATGTATTATTTATGATATAAAACAAAATTTATGAATTTATATTCTATTTTGAACTAAATTCCAAATATATTTATGGATTTATTAATATCCTTCAACTATATACATCGAGAGAACATATATTTCAATTTATGAATATTCCAATCATCTGTTGAAATAAGAAACATGTGATTATTTTATGTTAGAATATTGATTAATGACCCACATATCATTACGTTATACACTTGTGATCTTTAATTCACCATCCAAACCCATATTTTGAAGGAAGACAACATAAATTTTTGTTCATGATTCCCGATTTTGGTTCAAGAAATATAGTACTTTATTCAAATTACATAATATGTTTAAGTATCTATATTCTATCAATCTTGATATAAGAATAATTTAATTCTCTTACCTAACTCATAATAGAGGAAAAATATTTTAATATCCATCTATTATATATTATATTCATCTATTTATAACATTCATAGAACCTTCTTAATTGTTGAATTATTAACTCGAGGTGTGTTTTTTTTGGTTTATCAAAAACATCCTTATATTGAAATCCTTTTTCAAATAGCCACACTTTTGACTGTTTTTCCATTAGTATCCAATTTCAATTAAAAACCGAAATTATTCTTTAAATCCTTTTTACACTATGTTAACTTAATTGGATCTATGTTTCATTTCGTTTTTATTGAATCTATATATTTATTTGTTTTAAACATCCACTATCTGGAATACATAATGTGGCCACAACGTACAGGATATTGTGTTTCCTAAATTTATCATGAAAATATAATTCATATCATCCCCAAACCTCTGAACCAAATTTCCAATTCTTATTGATATAATATGTTGAGTTGGCTATTCTAAATTATATATTTTTTATATTAATTTTAGATCCCAGTCATTTGGTATTCCAAATTGAGCTCTAACTATGGTTAAATTTTAGTAGATTCATTTTTTGGTCTTATATATAGAATTATAGTGAATTTATAAACTTCATAAGATTTATTCAAGATGTTTTTATATCTGATGCGATTATTTTTAACATCTAGGACATTTATAATTATTTTATCTCTTTTAAAAACTTCTACTACATCAGTGTAGTGCTTGAGAGATTCTCATTAATGAGAACAACTATACTATAGATAAATCACCTATCACAATCCCACACACTACAACCAAAATTTTCACCATTAAATCTAATGGGAATGTAATATATTAGAACCACCCTCATGTATATATCAATCATTACCATAAACAAGCATATATTTCATATTTTTTAGACTTTGCGATGAGAGCATTAAATCATTTACCATATCATATCTTCTATAGATGTTATCACACTATTATTAATGTTGGACTTTTTTGGATTTGATATGAATATTTATTGAGTACCAATTCCCCAATTCACATAGGCATTCTTAATTTCAACAACATAGTCATATAATTCTCATTCAATTCCTGATTCATCGTCTTAGAAACATCATTTTACGTTGATGTTTCATGAACTCTTATCTAATTCCATATCAATTTAGTTTAATAATAAATGTGTATATTGTATCTAGAGTATCAAAATATATTATCTATATAAATACACATAACATTTTCACCATTCTCCCTTTCTAAAAAAATTTCATAGGATTATGGAAATGGAATACATCACATGCTACATAATTTCAATAAAAATTATTCGACAACCATCATCAAAACATGTTATTAATAACGAGAACCACTATATTATTGAAATTAGGTGGTCCCCAATTGACTGAGTGAACTATATATATATTTATAGCTCCATGTTTCAATCACAATAGATTGGAAAACCACATTAAATTATTCCTTGAAAAAACATTCACTTTTTACAATTTCATTGTGGTGATGATTTTGTGTCCCATTTTACATTTTCAAAATTATATTTTTCACTATGAGATTACTGAGCTTCTAATTTAAAATATTGATACCATAACTTTTTTCTCTTACAACTAAAATTACAAATTAATTTCTCATTGTACAAAGATATCCATCATTGACTCCTTATGAAACTACAATAGATTAATTTTTAATATTCTATACCCCCATTTAATAACGTAGTACCATAACCTTATTCATTAATATTTCAAATTGAAATAAAAAATTTCCATAGACTTGCGATGTTCCCCACTTCTATGAGATTCATGAATCATTTATTATTTGTTCTGATGTATACTCTATTTTTATAAAAACCACCAAGGAGTCCCTATCCACCATATGGCACATCCTAAAAATCCAAAACACATAATTGATCATTAACATTAAATCCTAAGTTAATTGATTGAATGTTCTAGAGTTAATAACCCACGATTATATAAGAGTATTTTTATTTAGAAAGAAATATATGGTATCATCCATTGAGTTTATTGATTTTCATCTTCTGGATGATGATTCCTTTCTGGTACTGATATTGAAAATTCTATATTTAATTTTTTATATTCCACTTCTTTTCAAAACTCTAATATACAGGATATGGTCCAACTGACATACCCTGAATTTTTTCTTGGGAAATTAATTTTGATTGTTTAATATGATAGACAATATTTAATTAAGGTTATTTTACCATCCATAAAAATTTATTGTATTACATAGGGTTTCAAGTAATTCCCTATTCTCGAGCTCTGCATTCTGGATTAGGTTATATATATCTTCATATATCAAGTCTATTTTTCACAGAGTTTTTGAATGTAGTCATCCTATAATACTATATATCTATAAGTAAATATAATAGAAGTATCCCACATATATATATAATGAATTTTTCATTCATAGATCCATGATACAAATATATCCGGTTTAAATGATTTACATGATTCGATACTACTCCCATTTTTACAAACCTTAATCCAAATATTCATCTCATCAAGGAAAACTTGTTATTCCCTATTAACATATATTATATATCCTTTTTTCCTTTATAACTAAAACATTAGATTTCCATTCATGAATGACAAATGAAATATCTTATTTCATAAACATCCAAAATAGTGTCGTCACCTTTATATCCAGCTGCTCCCATTTTGCATTCTCAATCTACTCATAACTTTTACTTGTGATAAAACGATCATGGATTTATGAATCCTATTGTACTAAAATTGCGTTCTCCAAAAGTAGGAATCTTTTCAGTCAAATTTATTGAGATTATTTTACCATCATCTAAAGACATAAAATCTAATAATTGAATACTTCCACTATAAAACTGAAATACATCAGGGGGAATCCTATGTAAAATTCATTTAATTTTAAAAAAATATTTAAAACCACTTAATGGAGGTGGTACCTCATTGAATACCTATTTATCTTATAAAAATAATAGATGTATGATCTTCATTACACTTGAATTTCTAGAAAAAATTAGGGTTGCGGAAAACAGTATCTTTTGAATACCACCACACACTGTTAGGTGTATCTAAATTTGGAAGTTAGTAAACCATATTCAGCATAAATATTCAAACTTATAATCACATAATTAAACTCATAAAAATATTCTAGGCCATGGAATATCAACCATTAGTAAATAAACAAAATTATATAAAGGAAAAAACATTTTCTTACGTTTTAAAAGTTTTACGACATGCATGGGAGAACATTATATCATTTTTTATATTAAATAGATGTTAAAAATTAAAATCAAATGAAATTTTTTGAATTTTAAAATCATTAAAATTAATTCATCATACTATAATCCTTATATCCACTATTAATATTAATCATTAACTATACATTCAACAATGACAATTGTTCATTTTAGTCCCCACATCCTTTTATATGAAATATAACCCAGATACCAAGTCAAAATTACTTAACATATTCATATATATTTTCTATTTGTAATTCCACTATTGATCTCTAGTGACACTGAAATGTCTTAGAATATTTTGATTATTATTTTTTAATATTATATGGAAATAATTCGAGATCTAGAATTGAGATGGCGGGTTATTATAAGGCTTAGTATGCCAAGAAAAATTAACTGAAATATACTAAACATTAAATAGCATAGGTTAGGGGTTTTCCTAAAAAAGATTAATAATTTCTAAATAGGATCCTTAATTAGATATAAAAGGGTTCAATTGTGTTTTTAATAATTAATATACATTTGGTGAGGCCTAACATTGTTTTGTGTGGGTTGGATGTGCCAGATAATATTTTGACATTTTAAAGAATAAAATAAATTTAATATTTCTTTTATTTCATTGTTTCATAGAGAAATAATGAATATAAATTTAATTAGAATCTTGGTAGGGTCCCAGGGTTAGAATTTATAACACTAGATGATTCTATTATGTCTCTAGAGAGAACCTTAGTGAAATACCTCAACAGATGAAGAAAAGATTGACGATTTAGATTATTCTTGAGGGATCTCCATCAGTGATGAATCCTCAAAAACGAATGAACATTTCCTAGGTAAGGGACTGTAATTTTTAGTTTTTTGTTTCCCCGTTTTTATAATCAATGATTAATGTAGTTCAACCCCCGAACTGGTTGACCCACAATTCGATCATTCTTACAGGGTAGGATTGATTGCTAGAATTTTTTTAGGGATGATTATGATTATACTATTTAGTTTGATTAATAATTCATTGGGGGAAAAGATCAATATTGGAGTGAACAATAGTTGAGGTTCGATCCTCGAGTTAGTTCCATATGATTTTCTATGCCCCTTTTCCATGTGTTCTTTATTCATCCCTAGATATGACATAAGGATCATTAAACCTTAAATGTGTGGTGAATTTTCCAGGCCTCATGAAGACCAAGTGGAGGGGAGATATTGATGGAATGTTGGGATTCATTCAGGATAGTGGCACATGGTGGTGCCTGTGGCGGCATCTCTGATCGGCCTAGCCAAGCTGCATCATGAGTCCAGGGGTCCATCCATACAGATGGAAATCCATCGGAAATGTGTCCAGTTAAATAATAATATTGTATGATGGGTTAGTGTGGGAGCCAACACAACCAGTGGGCGAATAATATGGAAGGTGGATGCGTAAAAAGGCCATGTTGTGTAGATGTCTGTTGGGGATATTGAGGCGGAATTGGTGGAGGCCCAAAAGGCCAGGAGAGAGAGGCGGGCAAGGAAAGACGGTTCAAATTGGGCTAGGTATAGTGGTCTAGGTGGAATCGGCCGGGCTCAAAAACCGATTCAGGCCTTGTAGACTAGGAGAGACCCAGTTGGTAGGTTCAATCCAGCGGGTCTGGTTAAAACCGTGTCATACTTGGCGAAGTTGAACCAGGCCATAGTCGATTGTGGTAGTAAACATTGACATGTGATCATCCATGATGCCATGAAACCATGGTTTCTAGGGGTGTTCAGTCTATGAAATCGACCATAGCAGTTGATCAACTCGGTCCGTAGATAAACCATCTTCTCATTCCATTACCAATGGACCCCTTTATGTCTAAACATAAAATACCCATCTCTTCCAAACCATGCATCTGATAGATGATATGTCTATCAAGTTTTCCAATAACATTGAGACCATCCATATGATACCAATGGTAGTTTTTCACTCATATTTTTCTCCTATGACTCGGGCCATTTACACAGGCAGTACCTAGTTTCAAGGCGAACAATGGGAGTGACAACTACTCTCCATGCATGTAATGTCTCAAGTTTTCATTTTATTATTATTTTATAAATATTATATGGAATTATTACAAGACTAAACATAGAGATAACACATCATTTCAAAGCTGAGTGAGCACGGAATAGTGGTTCAAACTTTTTGTGTTAAGTGAGTCGGTGTGTGTGCGTGGTTGGGTAAGTTTCCAAATGGATGGTCAAATTAAAAATACGAGGGAACCATTTCATCCGGGATGATGAATATACCTAATAACAGGCCTAGCCTCAACTGATGCGGGTCATCAGGAAAAGTATATTTTAATATGTTTTTTGTAAAATAAAATAAAGTAAAATAAATTAAAATAAAATAAATTGTGATGAATATTTTATTTTATTTGGAAAATTTCGCTACAGTGTAATTATGGGGCTGCTGTTTCGATAATTAATGCCATGCCATAATGACTCTAAAATAGAAATGCCGACACATTAATGTCACATCATGATGGAATACTGAAACACATTCCCTTATTTTAATGGTCTAATGAAACATTAGACCAGGGGAGAAATTGGAAGAACTTATTTTAGATTTAGAATATCCTCTCAGTGACAAACGTCATCGATTAAAATTGTTAATCATTGTTCCAATGGAGTAGGAGTATCTCGACGATGATGTCAAGAAATGTCTTTCATCAGCGATTGATCCATTCTCAATGTTGGGGTGGTTTTTGAAATTGTTTTTTTCCCATTCATTAAAAAAATGGGGGACATATATCAACCCACGAACCCATTGAACTGTGCATCATCATTATAGTTAGAGTGAGTTTCTTTTATCAGTTCATTCATGGTATTTTTTTTTTCATGTTTACTATTTCAATTTCCCGATTCTAACATTCTAATGGGAGAGGATTAACCCCATGTCGAATGATGGAAAAGGTTTGTTCCTCCTTTATTGTTTTGTATGATTCTTCCCTCTTTCTCTCATTATTCATGTTCATCATGAGGATATGAATAAGGAATCGTTGCACACCATTTTTTTGGCATAAAAATCACACAAACGAGATCTGACATCGTGATGACCCCGAGGAGGTGCAATGACGATTTTACCAATAAGAAACCGGTTCTAATTCTTGAGGTACGAGTTTATTATTTTCCAATTTCCTTATGTGTTTTTTAGAAAATAAGGAAATAAGGAAAAATCACAAAATTTGGGTGTACACAATGTGTACTTTTCTACACATCGTGTACCTTGGCCGTGTGGGATGAGTACACCGGGGGTGTAGTCTTGTCACCGATGAAGGGTGTAAAAATTGACTACACACCATGGACATGTTATTTTCACACCGTGTAATCAGTCTGCAAGTGACAATAAGGTAGTGGGAGTAGCCGCCAATGGAGCGATAATACACGTCATGTAGTCAGAAATACACATCGTGTACTCATGTCAACATATGAATATTGTGGTGGTGAAACGTTGCTGCAAGAGGAATAGTTAAAAAATAAAAAGTACATGTCATGTTCTTGAGTGTACATGACATTTAGTTTTTTTCACTTTAAATAGTCAGTAGCCTCCTATTTTTATAGAGGAAACATAGAATTCCATGAGGCCATGGGAGATACGACCGAATATTGGTGGAGCTATGAACCACACACCGGAACTCGGATTCCTTCGCTGACGGTCTCATTTGAACTGCATGGGTGAGTTCATCGCTCTTCTTGAACCCTTGCTTGAAATTATTTCCATAGGGGATGTTATTTAGGTTTGAACGAGTTTTTTTATCCCGGATCAACGTCATTCTTAGAAAATTCAGAAGGCGTTGTTTGTGTATATCAGTCAGTAGAGATCAAGGTAGGTGGTATAATTTTTTATTCCAATTGTTGATTGTTTTTGTGTACCGTTATGCTATGCACCGATATTTGGGGTGTCGTAAGGATGTGGCCTTAACTGATTAAATACCTAGAATTTTCATAGGCAATCTTTTGTCTAATTATAAACTAATTTTTGGATTGTTTCATGGATCATTCTCCCTAGTTGTGTTACCCTTGATTAGCTATTTGGCTAAGATACCAGTGGGTATGCCCTGATTTTATCATGCTTTGAGTTTTTTTGAGAGAAAATGTATTTAGATTGTTTGTTTATAGGTTGGGGTCGGCCCAGTTACTTGCTTAGCCTGAGGGAAGTGTTTCGTTTATCCTGAGGGAACTATTCTCATACATGTGGGATGTAGTTTCTATGTTTGTGGGTGACACCTCATATGCCTGCGGGTAATATTTTTTATGCCTATGGGTTGCCACTGTGGTTTTCGATTCTGATTACATAAGGGTAAGGGTATACATGTCTGTAGACAATGTTAACTTTTTATATTCAATGTGGTGATTTAATATGCTTTACCAGACAAGTTAAATAAAAATAATTGAGTTAATAAATAATTAATAAAATGGAAATGTAACTGGTTGAATAGATAATTTTGTGTACTTCCTTGTTTACTGCATTTTATTACTGCACACTACTCCTGCACAATTTCACTGACAGTTGGGCATGGGCCTTTGGTGGTTGTTGACTGGGATTTATTTCTCACTCCCTGTCTGGGTCATGTCTTGTCCCCAAGACGATTACATTGCTACAAGTGTTGATAAGTGGAACAATCCCTATAAAGGAACTTGATTTTTGTAGAGTTGTGGGAGAGCGTGAGACCGAGCTTAGGATTGCGATGAGGCTGAGTTCCTGATGCATAATTTTGTTTTCCTTTGTTGTACTTGCACATTTTATTGGATTATTTTTGAATGCAATGTATCCTGTTTTGGTTGCATTCCTAGTCTTACAGACATAATGAATCATAATATATGTATGGCTGTTTTTATCTTTTACTTATGTACTATTATCCATTTCAGATGGGTATTGTTTATAGCATACACATTTGTATGTTTATATCAATTTATCATGTGCTACACTTTGAAAAATAAGGGCATAATTTCTCCACAATCAAACCTAGGCCCTCACTGGTCGGCAGCCTTTGGCATTTGGGGAAATGCAATTGAGGTCATGTGAACAACTGGGTTCGGAGCACCCATTGCGTGGCTTCCGAAACTAGGACATTACAAAGTGGTATCATAGGGTGTGTCTTTTTTTTACATACTGTTTAGAGCCTATAGTCAGGGATATGAAGGAATTGGTATTTGGTAATAATTTTTTCCCAGGAGTAACTAACCTATATACAGGGAAAATCCAATTTACATGGTGATGCACATTTTTTCTTCTGGTTTTTCAATTTTACAGTTGATTTAATTTCCCCGTTGGGTGACGCACATATGATTCCATGTTATATTTTTATACATGGGTTATTTTTAGTTGCAACCCAATGATATGAGGGTATTACATCACATAAATCATTTAGAAACATGTTAGAATCACATGCCATTCATAGTTTTCATGCCATGTAGGTGCACTATAAATTTCATGATGTTGTGATATATGTTGTTCTAGTAAAATCATGTTGTCACGATAGATGCCTTGATAAATAACTTCTATTTGATAGGGTATTTTTATGTATGGTTTTGTAGAATGAATGCTAAACATTGATTCTTGAGAGTAGTATGGGCACTCATTGACCGGAATTTGGTGTATCGATGAATTTTAACATTGTTTATAACATTTATATTATTACATGATTTCATTTGCAGGGAGTATGGACCCTCATGGTTCTGAATTTAGCACTTATGTGTTGGTTTCAATGTTTTTCGGGGCTCCGAAGTAGTTTTTAAGGCTTACTATCTAGAAAAAACCAGAATACATGCCGGGTAGTTTTGACTACATGTCATGTACTTCTCGGTTCAGGATGAAATGAAAAATGTTTAAGTACACGTCGTGTACAGTATGTACACGCCATGTAGTTTATACCCATGTCATAGGTCGTGTGGGAAGAAACATGGGGTAATGAAACTATGATATCACACGTCGTTTTCTGATGGTACACACCGTATTGTGTTTACCCAGTGTCCACCCATGTAACTAACATCAAAGATGCAGAAAACGTAAGGTTATACACACTATGTCAATGACGTACACATCGTGTAGTTTAACCTAGTAATGTTACTATGTAACTAGCAACACAGGTCAGTGTTACCCTACCTTGTACACGTTGTGTTCCTGTAGGACACATCATGTAGTATTGACTAGTGAATGACCGTGTGGAATCGGCCATGTGGATGGGGAAACATAGTGGTGTACACGCCATGTGTAGGTATAACATGCCATGTAGTGTTTGTCGAGTAATCGACTGGGTCCCTAAAAACACGGGAAGTTGGAATCTATGCCATACAACCTGTTTTTATATGGAACACACTATGTAGAGTGAGATATGTACCTGGATGTGTAACAGACAACACGGGCCGGTGAATCTCATCTAATACATGCCATGTAGACTATATACGCGTTGTGTAGTCTCATTCAAAATAGTGTCATGTGGCTAATCCGTGTAGAAGGACATGGGAAGGGGAAGAAAATTCAAGTAGACACTGTGTGTGTGGACAACACACCATGTGTTTGCAGTGTTACATGACTAGTTTGGCATTAGTACACTCCCACGTGAAAGACTTGATGGAACACACTGTGTAGTTATTATACATGTTATATAGTCTGGTTTTGTATAACTTGAATGTTTTCTTTCTCATGTTCTCTTCTGACACTCCTTATTTTCAGTCCTTGATGATCTTAATCCCAGGCGTGTGTTTGACTTTGTCGAGTCAGGCTGCCGAGATGGCCACACGTTGTTCTCTAGGAGATCGACAATGAGTATACTCTACAAATGATAGACCAGGAGAAAACAATGGATCCTTTAGCAGAGCCAGATGTTGTGCCAACTATTATACCGAGCACAATCAATGATGCGCAGTTCCATGAAGGATTCATGCGATTCATGAAAACCTTCCAGGGAGAACCGTTGCCTACCACATCTATGGAAGAGTGGAAGAATATATTCCCACAGCAGCATCGACCTAAATTTTCAAGGGTTAGTGGACCATAGACTACAAAGTCTTGTGTAGGTTCTATGCAAACTATCTTTGAGCATCTAGAGATTCCTCCAAGGAGGAGGGTCAAGCTCGCTACATACATGCTGCGTGATTATTCCAAGCGATGGTGGGATGTTACCACCCAGACTGAGAATCAATGTGACATTGTGTGGGATGATTTTCAAAAATCTTCAATGAATTTTTCTTTGCAATGATGTTTAGGTCTTATAGAGCTCGAGAGTTCATGAATCAATAGAATGGCGTCATGTTAGTGATGGATTATTCTTCCTGTTTCATCAAGACACTGTGTTTTTCACCTGTACTGGTGGGTGACGAGATTTTGAGGTCTATTTGCTTTGAGTATGGTCCTGATATGACATCCAAGGACTGGTGAACGTTTTAAGGTTTCCTACAGTGGATGATACTGTGAACCAGTCACTGATTACTGAGCAAAACCTACGCGAAACTAGCGGTGCTAGCCAGGGCAGTTCGACACCAATTTCTGGAACTATTTCTACCAGTAATAAGTTGATATAGATGTATTTCTATCACATTGGCAGAACTAGAAATAATATTTCTTTAGGTGGACATATCATGTGCTACCATTGTGGTAGAGAGGTGCACAAGAGTCCTCAGTGTCCAGATGAACCAGTGGAGTGCTGATCTTGCGGCAAGCTGGGTCATATCCAGCATTTGGGTGTAGAATTTCCACCAGTGGATAGTGAGAGGGGTTCTATATAGACTCCACATGCGGGGTAGGGCTAGCAAAATCATAATAGTCTGGGAATTGGGATACGTCAGGACGTTCTGGACGATTTGGTGGTCGTGGTGTTGGTATCATGACACAAGGATCTCAGAGACAATAGGTTGTGTCAGCTCATGGTATCCAGGGTGTGTCGTAGGGCCACGACCCTGGGCATGCATATATAGTTCAACATACATAACAGTAGCAGTATCCTGGACCTTCCTCTGTTAGTTGTAATATTATAGTTTCTTTTGTTTTATATTTAGTGCTTTTTATACAAGTGATACAAATAGGTTTATATCTGTGCCCATTTTGGAGAGACTCGGGCTTTGTGTTTCTTCTTCTTCTGATATTATGATTCTAGTCACTCTGTTGGGAACTATAAAGGTTGATGTGCGTCAGTGCAAGTATTTCCCCGAAGAGGTTTTTGGGAGCCACTTTCTATGGGACCCCTATCTCTTAGAGTTGAAGAGCTATTAATTCATTCATGGGATGGAGTAGTTGGTTCCCTTTCGAACCATTGTAGATTGATATCGTCACATGGTGATTTTCACTTCACCAAAGGGTAGTGAGTTTCTATACAAGGTCGATTGGGATGTCCAGGAGAGTCGAGCTAGACCCGAGCATCAATGGTGAGGTGGTGTGATATCCTAGATTGCAAGTTTATATCTGGATGACCAGGGAACTAGTCATTAGTATTTCCCTTCAGTGGTTGATTATTTTAGGAATGTCTTCCTTGAGAGAGAGGTGGATTTCTCTATTGAGCTTGTGACAGGGGTAGTACCATTGTCCATTCCTCCTTATTGGATGGCTACTTCAGTGATAATGGAGCTCAAGATGTAGTTGGAGGAGTTGAATGGAAAGGGTTTCATCAGACCCAATACATCTACATGGGGTTCGCCTGTCCTATTTGCGAAGAAGGCGAACGGTACCCTCAGAATTTGTGTGGATTATTAGAATATGAACCAGTTGGTGGTCACGAACCGATATCCCATGCCTATTATTGATCATATTTTTTATCAACTTCAAGGATCACAAGTTTTATAGATGATTTAATTGAGATAATAATATCATCATTTACACGTTAGGCCATTGGATATACCACTTATAGCTTTTTGGAGCAGATATGGTCTATACGCGTACATGGATAGGTCATTCGGATTCATGAACGCACTAGTAGTTTTCATGGATTTGATGAATCATGTGTTCCCCCCATATTTGGATTCTTTTGTGATATTCTTCGTGGGAAATATTTTTTTGCACTCATATACTTGACAAGACCATTCTACCCTTATTGAGATCATACTAAGTAAAATGATAGAGAATCAGCTATATTCTATGCTCTCAATGTGCCTCTTTTGGATAGACCAGATACACATCATGGGTCATATTATCTTAGAGGTAGGAGTTTTGGTAGACCTAGAGAATGTGAGAGTAGTAGTTTCATGGGGGTATTCTAAGAACGTATTTGAGATATGGAGTTTCTTAGGGCTGGCTAGTTAATACAAGTGCTTTATACAGGACATCTCCTGCTTAGCAGCACCACTGACAAGTTTGACTAAAAAGGGTGTGAAGTTCGTTTGGTCAGAAGCTTGCAATACATCCTTTCTGGAGCTAATGGGAAGGTTGACATCATCACGAGTCCTGATAATTCCAGATCAAGTGACGATCTATACAGTTTACTATGATGCATCAGGTATTGTGTTGGGAGCAGTGTTGATGTAGGGTGATCAAGTAGTTGTGTAAGGGTCTCGGTAGTTGAGGCCCCATGAGAGGAATTACCTGACACATGGTCTCGAGTTTGCCGCTGTTGTTCATGCGTTATGCTGTTGAAGACATTATCTCTTGGGAGATAATTTTTTTGTGTTTACGGACCACAAAGTTCTAAAATACATTTTCACCCAACATGACTTGAATTTGAGACAGCGAAGGTGGGTCAAATACCTTTATTCCTTCAACTTTGAGCTTCCCTATACACCTGGAAAGGGTAACTCAGTTGCTGATGCACTGAGTAGGTGGACTCAGTTACAGGTAGTGCAGGAGGCCAGTAGTGAGTGGCAGCTCAATGCTTTATTCTCTGAGATGCATTTGTTGGTGCAAGATATTAATGGGAAAGCCTATATTTCCCCCTTAGCTACGACTTCTACCCTCCAGGATAGAGTGAGGATGATACATCTATCATATTCAGAAGGCCTAGTTCTATGGGAGTTGGTGGCAAGTGAGGACCCTCCTCTGGATTGGACGATAGGAAATGATGAGGTGTTTCATATCCGTGGAAAATTATGTGTTCAAGGGGATATTAGAGACGATTTGATGTGGGAGTTTAATGTTTCATATTGGGCAGTGCATCCCGGAGTTACCAAAATGTTCTGTGACTTGAGACGTCAATATTGGTGGTTGGGTAAGAAATGAGAAGTTGCAGGTTTTGTTACGAGATGTTCCACCTGTCAGTAGGTGAAGGTGGAGCATCAGAGGCTAGACACACTGTTACAATAGATACCCATTCTAGTGTGGAAATGGGATGATGTTGTGATGGACTTTGTGACCGGGTTATCGAGCTCACCTCGAGGCAGTGATGTCTTGTGGGTTGTTGTGGACAGACTTACAAATGTAGGTCAATTTTTTACGATCTAGGAGACCTCTGGTGTGGATGATCTTAGGAAGTTGTATACCCAAGAGGAAGTAAGCCTTCATGGGGTCCCTCATTCTTTTGTTTTAGATATGGATTCCAATTTTACATCTCATTTCTGGCAGAGAATTCATCGGGCACTAGATACACAGGTGCATCTGAGCACAGCTTACCACCCTCATACCGATGGCCAATCAGAGTGTATGATACATGTGCTTGAGGACATGATGCATGAATGAGTCCTAGAATTTGGGGGCTCTTGGGATAAACACATACCCCTAGTCGAGTTTTCGTACAATATTAGTTTTTAGGAAACAATTATGATCGGACCTTACGAGGATTTATATGGATGGACATGATGACCAACCATGTGCTATTTGAAGGCAGGTGAGGCAGCTTTACTGGGACGACGTGTCATGCAAGAGACTTCAATGCTAGTCTAGTTGATATGGAAGTGGATGGATACTGCACAGTCTCGTCAGAATTTTGATGATGATCACCGCAAACGACCCTTGGAGTTCATGGTTGGGGACCCGATTTTCTTGAGCGTTTCAATAAGTTTGGGACACCAGTGGATCAAGAGACAGGCTAAACATTCATTGAGGTATGTGGGGCTGTTTGATATTTTATAGAGAGTATAGCTGGTTCCCTATCAGTTGTAGTGGCCAATGATGTATAGGGACATGCACGATGTCTTCCCTGTATCTCAGATACACCGTTATCACTATGAATCGTCTCACTTTTTCAGCCTAAGGCCATTGAGCTTTAGGTCGATGCGTCCTTTTAAGAGAATCCAATTCATATTGTCTATAGGATCACAAAGTTTCTTCAAGGCCGGTCAGTTCCTCTCATATGGGTGCTATGGCAACATGGGTTAGTTTAGTACAAAACATGGGACTGGGAGACCAGCATATGTGATCAATGGCTAGAGTTGTTCTTATATTTATCTTCACTACCCTGGGAAAGGAAAATCAGGGATGAATTTCTTTAAGGGGGATGTTTGTAAGAAACCCGTTCTTATTCTTGAGGTATGGGTTTCTTGTTTTCCTTTATCTTTATTTATTTTTTAGAAAATAGGGAAATGGGGATAAATACAAAAACATTTGGGTACACGATGTGTACTTTTCCATAGGTCGTGTGCCTTGGTTGTGTGGGATGATTACATAGGGTGTGTAGGCCTCTCAGCGATGAATGGTGTAAAAACTGAAACCACGTCATGTACATGTTATTAACACACCGTGTTATTAGTCATCATGGGAACTGAAATGCAGTGGGTGTTGCCGCCAGTAGAGCGACATTACATGCTATGTAGTCAGAAATACACACCGTATACTCATGTTGACAAATGAACAATGTGGCCGTGAAAATTAGCCACCAGTGGAATATTTAAAAAATGAAAAGTACACATCGTGTACTAGAGAGTACATGTCATGTAGTTTTTTTTACATTAAATGGGCATTATCCTCCTCTTTCAATAGAGGAATACTTGAATGCTGGGAAGATGTTGGAGAGACGAATGATCCATAGAGGAACTCCTGACAGCACACTAGAACTCGGATTCCTTTGTTGATGGTCTCGTTTGAACCGTGCGGGTGAGTTATTCACCCTTCATGAAACCTTCCTTCCAATTCTTTCCTGAGGGGATGTTATTTAGTTTCGAATGTATTTTCATTTATCCCAAATCTAGGTCATTATCGGACATTTCATAAGGCATCATTCACTTATATAGATCAGTAGAGATTGAGGTATGTGGTTTGATGATTAATTCCAACTGTTGAGTGTTTTTCTGTATTGTTGTGCTACACGCCCATGTCCGGGGTGTCTTAAGGCTGATACCATAACTCATTAAATACTTATAATTTCATATTAAATATTTTGTTTATGTATAAACTACTATTTAGGATCGTTTCTTGGATATAGGGCCACACCGTGGGTGAGTTTCCCTTATTTAGTCATTTATCAAGGATACCCTTGGAAATGCCTTGATTTTAGCATGCATTGAGTTTTCATGAGAGAAAATTTATTTATATTTCTTTCATACAGGTTGGGCTCGGCCTGGTTACTTTCTTAGCATGAGGGAAGTGTTTTATTTATCCTGAGGGAAACTTTTATAATGCTTCTGGGTAGAAGTTTTTGTTCCTGTGGGCAACACCTCGTATGCATGTGGGCAATAATCATTGTGCCTGTGGGTAGCCACCAATGGGTTTCAATTATTATTTCCTGGGGGTATGGATTTTCAGGTTTGCAGACAACATTTACATTGTATATTCACTATGGTGATTTATTATGTTGTACATTCTAAGATAAGGCATAAGCATGTAATTGATAAATAATTAATAAAATTGAAATTTACTTTTAGAATAGTTACTTTTGAGTACTGTCTAGTTTACTACATTTTATTACTGCACACTATTGTTGAACCCATTCACCGACAGTTGGGCACAAGCCTTTGGTGGTTGCCTACAGGGATTTATTTATCACACCCAGTTTAGGTAATGTCTTGGGCCCAAACAGATTATATTTCTATAGGTGATGAAAAGGGAAAGAGCCCCTATACAGGTACTTGAGTTTTTTACAGGAGTGGAAGAGCATGGGACCATGCTTAGCCTTGCAATGCTGCAGAGTTCATGCTTCACCATTTTTTTCCTTTGTTGTACATGTACGTTGTACATGATTATTCTAGAATGCAGTGTATCATGTTTTGGATACTTTCGTAGACATAGAGCCATATTTCAACATCATATCTATACGAATCTAGTTATATTTTAATTATGTACTGTTATACATTTCAGTTGGGTATTGTTTACTAATTCTGCTTTTCAATGTTTATATCCATTTCCACTGAGCAACACATTGAAAAAGGAGTGCATAGATTCCCCACTATCAGACCTAGGCCCTCACTACTAGTAAACAACCTCTGGAGTTTGGGGAAATGTGATTGAGGTCATGATACCAACTGCGTTCAGGGCCCCTGTTCTGTGGCTTCAAGAATCGAGACATTATAGTAGCAGACGAAAGACGTGGTTCAGGAGTTCTTGTTCGTCGAGAATTCTTCAAGATGGTAAATCAGTACATGTTTTCGTGGCCGATTCGAGGCCTTAAACAAATGGAAATGGCCTTATGGTGTTGGAGAAACATCAACTGGAGAGTTTTGCGATTATTAGGTGGACGGATGAAACATTGGACATCACCAGAGTCTTGACGATGAAGAACGTGTGATTCAGAAAATTTCCAGAACACATGACATGTATCCCAATGAACATGTTGTGTGTCTCCAACTAAGTGGAGACTCGTGTTCAGTTGTTCTTGTGTAAATGACATGACTTGTTCTCTAAACAAAAATATGTATGGGTCCTTACATGGGACTCTTAATGTATCTTAGGTGATACACGGGCACAGGATGGGTACACGGTCGTGTAATCTACCACCTGACCAGACTGGGCAATTTACAGAGACTATCCTATGTACCGATTACATAGGATAGGACACACAGGTTTTAACCAGGTACGAGCACATGGCCACATACATGATGGGAACATAGGTTACGTGGACTATGTGTGTGGTCCATAATACACACGATGTACTAAATTTTCTACACAAAATGTTATTCTGACATGGGACATTATACATAGGTAGTACCAATTGTCGAGATATGTGGAGTGTAACCACATTTACGAAACATGAATATTATTTCACATTGTTTGATCATTCTTGTCAACCATTTCATGAAAAAGTCACTTCAGGGTTAGTGCCCCTTTTTCTTGTTCCCTTGAAGAGAGGGTATAATTTTCTTTCACAGGAGTATGATCACTTTAGTAGGACATTACAATATACAGGTAGGTATAACCCCGAGTGTCCTAGAGTGAGATCCTTTATCTATTCATGACCCTAGGTAGAGTTAGTTATTTACATGAAAACTCCTACAAGATGTAAATCCTCTACTTTGAAGGTGAATCTACATGAGTTAGGGTATCCACCAAGGCCCTTGTAGTGATCCTCATCTTTGTTTCATAATATTTTCCCACTTAAGACTAAGTTCTCTCAGAATGAATGTATATATCTACCATGTATTTTCTTGAAGAATATTACTTATCAAATGGAAAATATCAGAGTTAACAGAATCATAGAGAGAGTTCTCCCAGATGAGTGCTTCCCTGAACCTTCAAACTGAATCCCTAGTCGGGGTACACAATTGTTTGATTTGTATCTAGACTGCAGGTCTGGGATTCGTGTATATCTGGACATGTTTCCCTTGTTATATGTTTGGTAGACATATACTATGTATAATTGAACATACATTTCTTTTGGGAATTTCTTTATGGTTTTCGAGGTCCTCTACTGAGTATTGTTATACTGAACCCAACACAGGCTTTACCCGCACATTTCATGTCTTGTGTAGATGTGAGGCCATTTGATGGAGTCCATGGTGGACTAGGACCAGAAAGAGATTTCTAAGTTCCCTACTGGTTTTGGTGTTTCTACGTCTATGAGAAGAAGTACTAGTATCTATTTTTGTTAACATGTATGACTTCATAGTTTATCGATTCTTATATTTGGTGGGCTAGTATTCGGGCCCAGTTTACATTATGCACTTAAGTTTTTTTTGAACTATATTGGTTGGGTTTAGTTTTCTATAAGAATTTAGTTCCTTAGTGGTTTTTACAATTCATAATTTGAGGGAATGGAGAAGTGTGTGTGTGTGGACTAGTACTTAGGCAATGCCTCCAATGTTAGTAATATGCCAATTCAGTGCTTTTCATTATCCCCTGGCATATTAGAGGTGGGCTTGGGGATCCATGGAGCAGGCCCCACTGGGACGTGTCTTGATATAGTGGTATCAGAGGTGGTCGCTTATACCTTAGTACTAAGAGTCTGTGAGACTGGTTTGGGGGAAATAGTGTTATGTGTTTTGAGCTCATAATTCATGACAGATACTCCAGTGTTGGGGAATGTAATAGATGTATACATACACAAAGACTCTGATAACATTTTTTTGACATGGTGCATGCAAATAATAGTTGAGGGGAATGAAAATAATGTTATATGAATCATATAGAAATGGGTTGTGTTCTCCATGTCCTTGTGTCTGCTATTGATATATACTTTTTGACCATGGTATATCATGATTCATTATTGGATGCCTCCATGAAACTTACCCACTAGGATTCAGCAGCGTGATCACGAGGGTGATCACCACAGTGAACAGGATTCGATAGAGGGACTAGTTCCCTAGGCATTGCATCCTGGTTGTATACCTGTTATTCCACCACTAGTGGAGTAACCCATGGTACCCATATTTATGAAAGATGAGGGGTAGATGATGAGCGTGCTCCATGAGTTCCAGAGACAAATACCCCTCAGGTTCTAAGGTGAACCCAACACATAGGTGGTTGTGGACTTGCTCGAGGAGGTTAGCAATGTTTTCTGTCTAGCGAGGACACGTATAGAACCGATGGTGATCCAAGGAGCGAGTCTTCTTTAGGGTTCAACAGGAGGATGGTTGAGTTTTACCACACCGACATACAATGTGGAGACTCATTTGTGGATAGATATGGAGTGTCTTTTTGGGGAAGATTTATCTCTAGTTACACAGAGATCAGTGTGTATCCAAGATCATCTTCAGCTTCAACTGGGCAGTTTGACTACGAATGACTATTCATCGAGGTTCACCAACATCTCTAGGAACTCGATGAATATGGCCATGGATCAGAACATAATAGTTCATAAATTAAAGAGAGGTCTAAAATGAGACATTTGTGCTAATGTCTTCCTTCTATGCATTTTGACTTATGTTGGAGTGCTCGAGCGAGCCCTGATGATTGAGAGGTTCTTGGAAGAGCAGACACAGCCAACGGTAGTCCGCATCAGGTAGACATGTGCAGTGTCCTTGGATGCAGAGAGACAATTTCAGTAATAGGGATCACGGCGTGGGAGACGTCATAGGAGGACCCAGGACAGAGGATCGACATCCCCAGTCACTTAGGCTAGATCCACTTAGCCTATGGAGAGGTGATGCTACTCATGTGGTGGTATGGGACACCTCACTAGAGATTGTTTGTCCCATTGAGATATTGAAAGTGAGGCAGTGGATGGACCACCAAGGTAGAGGAAGAGAGTGGAGCAGATAGACCCCCAAGGTAGTGGACATGGAAGAGTAGCTTAGATACCTACAAGTGGTGGTCGACCTTTCTATCTACTCCAACCACCACCCCCTGGAGGTCTGTACTAGGCTTAGGGAGCATAGGGGCATTGGTGGGGATTACTACATGCGGTTTAGGCGTACAACCTAGGAACTCTAGGGATGATTCAGGGTATGATCTGTGCCTTTATTACCTTAGTTATCATAATTATAGAAACAATTTCTAGTCATTCCTTCCACTCCACATGTCTTGTTTGAAACCATGAGATTTTGGTAGAACCGTTGACTCAACCCATATGCTTGAATACACCTACGGGAGGAGACTCAATGAAAATGAACCTTTGCAGACAGTGTGATAATACACATGGAGGAAACCGTCTCAGTTGGAAACCTCTTGGTAGTAGTGTGGAGGCCTTACGATGTCATTCATGGTATGGATTTCCTATCTTCAGTCTGTGCCCAGAATGACTGCATTAAAAAAAGAGTGTGGTGTTTCCAAAGTGATGGGATGAGGTTTTCCTTTATCTATGAAAAGGTGACATGGGAAAAACAAAATAACATCATACATAGGAAGGTGTAGTTGATCATTCATGTGTTTTCTAAACCTAGCCTCAGAGCAGTAGATGTAGAGAGCTTACAGTTCCGAATAGTAGTGGCAGAGTACGAGGATGCCTTTCCCAAAGATGTTCCAGGACAATCTCTCCACCAGGATATCGAATTATGCATCTACATAAACCCTGGGACGACACCAATTTTCTCACCATCATAAAAAATGGCTCCTGTAGAGATTCACGAGCTGAGGGTGTAGTTGGAGGATTTTTAGAGAAAGGGCTTCATAAGACCCATCATTTCCCCCTGAGCGGCCCCATTTTTGTTTTCCAAGAATGTATATGGGATTTTGTGGTTGTGTGTGGATTATCAGTGCATTATCCTAGTGAGGGTGAAGAATAAGTATCCAATTCCAAGGATCGAAAAACGCTTTCATTAGTATAGAGGGGAACAATGGTCCTTGAAGGTTGACATTCAGTCAGGTTAGCACATATTACCATTACGGGTCAGATATATACTAAAGACAACATTCATCTGCTGATACAATCACAATGAATACTTGGTGATGCCTTTTGGATTGATGATATCCCCCGCAGTGTTCATGGGAATTATGAACCAGATCTTCCAGTCGTACTTGTACCGGATCATAGTGGTCTTCACCAATGACATCCCTGTGTAATTGTTGTCAGGGGAGGAGCATGCGAGACACCTAAAGATGGTTCTAGATGTAATTCAAGAGCCGAAAATTAATGGGAATATCTTAATGTGCCAATAATGGTATCAGGAGGACCAATTTCAGGGAAATGTCATCTCATTATATGTGGTAGATGTGGACCCAGCTATGGTAGAGGCAACATTAGCATGGGAGCCACCTCAGATCTTAATGGAGGTACAAATCTCCTTGGGTTTGCAGGATATTACAGGACATTCATTTTATATTTCCCCTGAATATTAGAACTGATGATAGCCTTGACCAGGAATGGGTTACCCTTCATATGGAAGGATAAGTTCCATTTTTATTTTGAGCAACTGAAACTGATTTTGACGACTGCCCTGATTTTGAGATTTCCAGAGGAGGGTGTCGGGTACATAGTTTTCTGTGAAACATTAGGGACTGGGCTTGGCTATGTCCTAATGCAGAGATATGTAGTGATTGATTATGGTTCATTCCAGAATAGTCCACAAGATCAAAACTATGTGGCCCATGATCTCAAGTTGGAAGAAGTGGTATTCACGTTTAAGATGTGGAGACACTACATTATGGGTGAGTATTTTATCGTCTACTCTAAAAAAATGATCCTCGAGTGCATCTTCTTGTAGAATGATCTATATATGAGACAATGGAAGGGGCTAGAGATCTTCCAAGAATATGATTTCGAGATCATATATACACATGGGAAGGGGAACAAGGTGGAAAATGCTCTATGTAGGAGATTGATCTAGAAACTACTAAACGAGGCAGCAAAGAAGTTGGCATCGTTAAATTTATCATTCGTGAATAGAATGGATTCATAATACCTTCAGTAAATGGTTGTCACCCCTCCAATATTTCATAGAGTAAGGGAGGAAAAATTTGGGGATGTCAGCTGTGAGTCATTAGGTTCATAGTTAAACTAAGGACATTCCCCTTATAGATATTTTCCAGGTGGGGAGAACATAGTTCTTTTCAGAGGACATACTCTAGTAGCAGTGGCATAGAGGAAGGATGTCCTGGGAGAGTTTCATACACCCCCATAGTGTTACATTCTGGTGTGGAAATGAAGTACCAGAATATATGATGGAGGTTCGGGTGGTCAGGCATGACGAAGGTCGTAGTAGAGTTAATTTCTCAATGCCTCACATGCTAGCAGGTTAAGGATGAGCACCTGGTTCTTCGGGATTAGATCACCCCTAGAAGATACAGAGTGGAAGTGGTATGGAATATCGATGGACATCATGAAAGGCTTACCCCAGATGTCCAAGGTCCGAGATTCCAATTGGGAGATCATTGAATGACTCACCATGTCGGACCACTTCCAAGCAATTGGGGAGCTGAGTTCTGTAGAGAGATTGGGACACCTCTAGGTGTAAGAGATAGTTCATCTTAATGTTGTTCCTTATACAATAGTCTCGTATCGAGACACACTATTAACATCTCGGTTATGGAAGGGATTACTGGAGGCTCTTGGGACTCAGCTACGCTTGAGTAGAGCATTCAATACCTAGAAAGATGGTCAGACAGAGACGACCATTTAGGTTCTGGAGGATACGGTATGGGCCTATATCATGGAATTTGGTTACATTTTTTAGGACCACATACCATTGGTGGAGTTATCAAAGAAAAATATCTACCACTCCACCATTTTTATGGAACCATTTTAAGAATTTTATTGGAGAACTTATCCGTAACGGATTAGCTGGATGAACCCTAGAGAGTTAGCACTTATGGATCCAGAGTTGGTGAGAGCTTCCACTGAGAAGGTGCAGATCATACGATAGGGGATGATGACTACACATAGATCACATAAGTCTTATATTGATAGATAACATAGACCTATGCAGTTTGAGGATGTGTACCATGTCTTCCTTAGGGTCTCACCTTGATGAGGGTGGAAGATATTTGGCCGATGTGGAAAATTGTCTCCAAGGTTTATCGTCCCTTTTCAGATACTTTTTTGAGTTGGAATGTTGGTATACCATATATCTCAACTACCACTGTTGCACCTGGTACATGATGTCTTCCACGTGTTGTAGTATAAGAGGTACATGCATGACCCACCACACGTCATAGAATGGGGTAAGCCGGACATCGAGGATGAAGCGACCATTGCTGAGTACCCATTGGAGATCGGGGATTGGCATTAGAGTATCCCTCTTGGGAGATCAATTCCCTTTGTGTGTGTCCTGTTGTAGCACATGAATCTTTAGGAGAGCACGTGGGAGCAGAAGGCTCTGATCCGTTCCGAGTACCCACAATTTTTTGAGTAGCCTTTAGTTTTTGATTTCTAGGACATAAATATCTAGGATGTGTATAATGTAATGTCTTTTATTTTTTGTGTATTGTTTTTTTTAAATATTATATAAAATTATTACAAGAAGAATCATGGAGATGACATGTCATTTTGAGGCCCGGTGAGACAAGAATGGCGGTTTCAAATTATTTAACTTTTATAGAGTTGGTGTGTGTGGGAGGTTGTGGAAGATTCCAAATAGATGACTAGATTAAAAATCTAAAGGCTCCATTGTGTCAGGTATGAAAAAATTACCTAAAAATGGGCCTATCCTCGACCAATGCGGTTCGAAGGAAAAATTTTATTTTCAGATGTTTTTAGTAAAATAAAATAAAATAACATAACATAACTTGGAATGTTTATTTTATTATATTTGGAAACATCCACTGTAGTGAAATTACTAGGCAGGTGTTTTGATATTTAATTCCACTTCATAATGACTCTAAAACAACAACACTAACACATTAATGTCCCTGTATGATGGAATACTGAAACACATTCCCTCTATTTAATGGGTTAATTGAATGTTAGACATGGGGAGAAATTGAGAAAACATCATGATGCTTTGGAAAGTCCTCATGGGGACGAATGAAATCGATGAAAAGTGTGAATCATTACACCAATAGAGTTGTAGGATTTTGAAGATGATGGCATGAAATTTCCTTCATCAGCGATCGATCCATTCTCGAGGTTGGGGTGGTGTTTTAGATTGTTTCTTCAAAATTCATTACTTAAACGTCCATTGATGATCAATCCAAAAACTAGTTAACCCGCACATCGTCATTTTAGTGGGAGGGATTTTCTATTCATCGTTTGTTGATGGGATTTCATATTTCATGTTTATTTTCTCAATTTTCCATGATCAAAATTTCTAATAGGAGCAGATTAATGTCGTGAGGAATAACGAAGGAGGTTCGTTTATCATTTTTTGTTTTGTTTTATTCATCCCTATTCCTTGTGTTCATTACATTATTTGTGGGGATTTGATAGAGGAATCAGTATGTTCATTTTTCCTTGAAATATGATCCCAAGATGATGATTCGGCATCGTGATGACTCAGTGGAGGTGGGAAGACAATATCGGCGAAAAAAAACAACATTTTTAGGGAGTTCTAAATATTCAAGAATTCTTCGTGTGGGTAAATTATTACGTATGTTCTAGGAATATCAAAGTCCCAAAACCCATGTAAATGGAATTTTGATTTCAGGGAAACCTCAAACATGGAGTTTCGTGATGATCGGGTGGTTGGATCAATGTTTGGGAATCACTAGAGGCACGATGGAGAAGAACCTCTAATTCTGGAAATTTCCTGACCACATGACATGAAACCTGAAGAACTCACTTTTTCAGTCTAAATAAGTATTTGCTAGGTTTAGGAAGAGCATTGAGGCGATGACACAACAAGTAACCCAAAGAACATGATGTGTTAGTCCTTATGCGAGAATCATTGTGTATCCTCGATGAAACACGAGCATGTGATGGATACAAGGTTGTATGCTCCACCACACGTCCAAACCAAGTAGGATGCATAGAGTAACCCATGTTCCAACTGAAAGTGATAGCGCACACATGATGCAACCATGTACGGTCACACAACACCGTACACGAAAGGTAACCCAGTTACTCAGACACAACATGTTGTCCATACTACACGATGTGTACTTACAATTCTACACGGCATGTTCTTATGACTCGGTCCATTTTATACAGGTAGTACCCAAATTCAAGAGACATGATGTGTAACCCTTATACACACCATGTAGATTCGGGAACATTGTATGATCCTTCATGTCCACCATTTCTAGAACATGTTTTGTCTCATTAGTGCCCCTTTTTCTCATTCCCCTGAAGGCTAGGTGTCGTTTCCATTCACTGGAGAACGATCCCTTTAGTAGTACATTACATTATATAGTCATGTATCCCTCGAGAGGCCGTGAGCGAGATACTATATCCAGTCATAACCCAAGGTAGAGTCAGGAATTGATGTTAGAACACCTACTAGATGATGATCCTCAACGCAGTCTATGAATATTGATGGGTTGCGGTATCTTCCAAGGCCCTGGCAGTTATCCTCATATGTGTATCGTGATCCTTTATCACTCAGGGGTGTGTTCTCAAAGAATGATTGTATCTATATATCATGGATTTTTTCCAATGAATAATAATTCTCAGACGGATGACATCTAATTTATTAGAGTTGTTTAGTGATTTCTCTCTAATGAGTGCTTTGTGGATCCTTCGAAATGAATCCCTAGTGGGGGTATGTGGTAGTTTTATTTGTCCCTAGACTACGAGTCTAGGATTAGAGTATATCTGGATGTGTTTCTCTTGTTATATGATCAAGAGACCTATACAATGTAGAGCTGACCTTACATTTTCTTTGTGTTTTAATTTTTGGTTTTTGGGGTCCTCTACTTTGTATTGTTATACTCTCCCCTACATGGACTTTGCCAATATGTGTCATGTCTTGTGAAGACATGCAGCCTTTTGACGGAGTCCAGGGTGGACCAGGACCATACAGAGTATTCTATGTTCCCTACTGGATATGGTATTCTTACGGCTATGAGAAGGAGTCCTAGTACCTCATTGTGTTTATAGGTTGGACTTTTTAGTTTGTAGAATCTTTTTTTCTGTGTGCATGTATTCCGGCCCAGTTTACTTTCAACACATTACATTTTTTGTACACTATTTTTTCGATTTAATTTTATTCATGCATTTCATTCCTTAGTGGTTTTTACATTTCAGCATTTGTGGGCTTGGAGATGTGTGTGTGTGTACTACTATATAGGAAATTCTTCCCATGTTTTTAATATTCTAAATCAGTGCTAGTCAATAGCCCTTGGCCTATTTTAGTCAGTCTTTGGGGGTTGTGGAGTGGGCCCCACTAGGACGGGTTGTGATAATTTAACCTCCATTCCTATGTGTATTTAATCTCTAATCCACCATATCTGGGATGAGTTTTGTTAATTTTCACTCCAAAATTCATTTTCTGGAAGGTTTTTTAGAATCGTTTCATACTCACAAGAGTATGATCCCTTCAACAATAGTTCCTGGATAGAGTTTTTGGAATCCCACAAGATGCCTTGAGAGGATCATGTATTCCTTCTTCATGCCTGGGGAAGTGTCATTAGTATTGATGTGACCAAATTCACTGGGTGTTTATCCTCTACCTAGTTGCTTAATCCAGACTGAGTTGTTTGTATCACCCCATGTCCCTGGTTTTAATCCCCCTCTAATGTGTTGTATCTCTCTTTAGATATATCAGTGTATCTCTCTCATGATATTTTTCATCAAATATTACTTCTTCGATGAACATGATTTGTTATATGAGACTCAGAAGTGCATTTTCCTGGATAAGTGCTTCATGGAATTTTAGGATTGAATCCATAGTGGTGGTATACAGTTGATGTGGATTATCTAGAAAATGTTTGTCATGGTTTGTTATATCAAGATATTATTGTTATATGTTCTTTAGACATATAATTTAGTAGATCCGACTGTATAATTGTTTTTTGTATTTCATTGTTGTTTCAGTGTGTCATACTAATTATTTGTATACTCACCCCTCCACGGGCTTTACCTGCACATGGCTTGTCGTTTGCAGATGATGTATCTTTTAACAGAGCCCCGGAAGGACCATGACTGGATGAAGCCTTGTGAGATTAGGCTGGCCAAGTTGTTCATACAGTGTCAGACAGTAGTTATAGTTACTTTCCCTTAGGCTGGACAAGTTAGTATTATGTTCAAATGAGTTTTAGGAACTTTTTTCAGAATATTTTTGTGGGATTGTATTCAGAACGAGATTACCATTAGTGTACATTACATCATGATGTAATCTAGTAGGGATATAGTTGTATGAATTCCTTGGTTTATATAGGGGTTTCTTTTACATTTCATCATTTTTTTCTTGGAGATATGTGTGTGCGTAAAAGTACATAAGAAATTCCTTCCATGTTAGTGATATGAAAACTCGGTGCTAGTTACCATACCCTGGCCTATTGAAGGGGTGCATAGGGTGTCGCAGTATGATACCCACTAGGACTGGTCATGAGAGAGTGGTATCAAAGGGGATTTTTTCTACTTTAGGATCTAGTGTCCATGTGATTGGTTTATGGAAACAGTGTTAAGTGTTTCATGTTTATATTTTAGTCTAGGGACTCTAGTGTTGGTGTGGTGGCTAACATAACCATACACTATGACTTTGATAACCTTCTATTCGGCTTGGGACATGAGATCACTGCTTGTATGGTAAATAATTGTACATGCATCATATATTAATTGGTGGTTGTTTCCATGTCCATCATTATAATGCTATCCTGATATAATCATTGAGGATAATATATCATTTTTTTGCTTAAAAGATGCGTCTACAATGCATAAAATCTTGGATTCAACAGCTCAATCATAAGGATGACCCCCTCAATGATGATGCTTCTGTACCGGGACAAGTTTCTTAGATATTACAGCTAGGTGGTTCTCCAATTATATAAACACCTATAGACTTACCTATGGTACTTTCATTTCTAAAATATGAAGAACACACCCTGAGAATGCATCATTTTATTCATAAAAAGTTACCCCTTAGATTCTATGGCCATTGAAACCAGTAGGAGATTGAGGAATGACTTGATATAGTGACATGATTTTTCGGTCTAGTCCAAACACTAGCCAGTCAGATGGTGGTCGAGGCTGTGAGCCATCTGCAAGTATCAGTAAGATGATGTTGATGTTTTTCTACCAAGACTGACTCTGTGGTTAATCTCTCATAGTCAAAGTTTGATTGCCTCTTCAGCGGGGATTTATCACCACTTACTATGAGAGGTATATTCATAAAAGATCATCTTCAGCACCTGTAGGGCCTTATGTTGGTATATGATAATTCATTGAGGATTATCATACCTTTCAAAGAGGTCTACGTACAGACATCAAATCCAATATTATCCCATAGAGAATTCCTACTTATGCTAGGTTGTTTGAGCGGGCCTTGGTGGTGGAGATATTCCTAGCTCAGTAATGATAGTTTGTGATAGTCAACAAATAAAAAGAAGTTGAAGAGACATAAACCGTAGGGAGACGATGAATGTCTCAAGGATCCAAACATCGGAGTCATTTCTTGAGGAGGTACCAGGAATGAGGAAATATAGTTTAGGGTTAATAGGGTGGATCCAATCTATATAGATAGATGCAGTTCTACACATATGATGGTAAGGGAAATTTCCCTAAATATTTTCCAACCCTCCATGCTACTCATTTGGAGATAGTGGATGTACCACTACAGAAGTTGAAGAGTGTAACTCCCCAACCCCATAATCCTGGAGCCTGTGCATTATTTTAATACATTGGAATGATTACAAGGAATCATGTCCTAAAGGACCAATGAGTTCAGTAGTCTGGGAAAATGGATTACATGCGTGAACATTATATTACACATTCATACATAAAACACAACATGAATAATACATTGACGATGACATTATTCCCCCAGATTAACCCTGAATATCAAACATAATACACTTCTAAGAGTCATAGGAAAACAAAAAATAACAAATCGTTGATATTAGATGCTCCATAAGGGTAAATAATTTAGAAGAAGTTATAAACTATTGTGGAAAAAGGTGTAATAAAAACCACAGCATTTTAAACCAAATATTAAACATTATATGGAGAAAATAAATCAAACAATACAACATAAACATGAACATAGATATTCTACTAGTCTAATAATCACATGTAATAATTAATTTCAAAATGAGGGAAAGAAAAACACAAGATGACATTACCACATAGTAAAGGCCTCGTTCCAAGACTAAAAATATAATTCTTTCATGGCCTTGAGCCAAGACAGTAGTTTGTCTCATGAGACCTACCGATGAATAAAGGGGCTATAGTGGGCCCCACCCATCACTTATTAAGTCCATTTCATTCCTCATAGGAAAATATTGAAACAAAACATAAACATTCTATTAAAACTAGCATAAAATATTTTCAATACTTCAGCCAAACACCATGAAGGGTATAAAAATAGCACTTCTATAGTCAAACATATCCTAACTCATTAAAAAAAAATGGAAGATCATATAAATCAACCTCAATCCTGAATAATATCAATTTAAGGATGTTGACATTGTTGAAAATGATCAGTAAATTTTTTTGAGAGAAATATCCATTTTTTTAAAATCATTTAAACAAAAAAAATTTATTAAGGATGTAATTTAAAATAGATTTTTGAATCAAAGAATCTCATACCACTTTGAATCTTTTAAAATGAATCATCATTTTGAAACAATCATGTCTATATAAATAAATCATTAATACTATTTTGAAAACATGGACATTAATGAGAAATATTTAGAAGAATAAATATTTAAAACCATTAAAATGATGTTTTAGTTAAATATTATTTTAAAATAATCATTTTGAAAAATACTTTTATGAAACATTTACATGTATAATTAGCATGTATCGAAAAATACATACACATTAACAATCTCGGATAATGATGAGATTGGGGAATTAACCCTTACCTTGCACTTTTCTTTAGTTGAGCGTACATTTAACTTTTGTATAATAGTTAAATAATTGTTATTAAATTATAAAATAAAAACATACCTAAATATGATATCATATATGATCTTCTAATATTTCATTGTTAATAATATTTTAGTAGTATCATTGTTTCATGTGTTAATTGATTCGTTTTCCTTGATATGTTTTGTTACGTAAGACATGTTTGTTATAAATTGGATGCATTTGATTCATATCAATAATGATATTATGTTCATAAACATTATTTTATATAATAAAATGAAAATTATTCTTGAATGGTTACGATGGGGAATGATTCGCATCACGTTCGTGGAGAAGGTAATCTGTATGTATGCATGAATGCTACTTCCATTTCATTTTATTATGTTAAAAGGATTGAAAGACAAATGATACATAGGTATTATATTTCTGAACAATAATATAATATTTTATATATGTAATTTAATATCATTAACACCATCGTTTATGTGTTCCATGTATGGTATGAATGAGTCATATCACTTTGAGGGGGCAGTAATCCGCACTACATCAAATTAAATTATCATATATATATAACATGAAAAGAATAATGGTATACTATAAAAGAAAATTACAGAAGATGATAGGTAAAATAAATATCAGAAATATCATATATAATTATTTTTCCATCATAATGTCCACCATAAGACGTGGTAGTAGGAGATTGAACAATCATCCATTTGTGAGGCTGTAGTTCACCTTCCATAGAAACATTTTGTTCTATAACAATTAGATTGAGGTGTGTGTAAGTGTAGTTCAAATAAATCACATAAAAACAACCTAGTATATTGTTGATATTGGTGTTTTTATAAAATATAAGAATACATAGATTTTATGGGGTTGGAAAAGTAAAATAAAATCGATGAACTTAATAGGAGATGTTACATTTAAATCAAGTTAATCCCATTGGTTTGAATCAAAACGATTCATTGAAGTGACTTCTACCAATGATAATCATTCTGAGAGGAATATTGGGATTTAGGGAGCTTAATTGGGCAGAGTTTGGATGATTCAAGGGGCTTGAGAGGTGTGAGTAAAGGGTTATATGTGATGGATTTTTATAAAGGAGTGGAGGGTCTCTTTAAGAATATTGGAAAATACTATTTTATTATATAATGAATTTCGATATATAAAAGTCCAAAATTCATTATGGAATTAGATAAGATTACTCTTGTTAGAAATATAATCATCCAATAAGGATTGGACTGGTGTTAGATATTGTTTTAATTTTTATAGTCTCGTTTTTAAAGCCTTTATTAAAAATGTTATCATTACTTCAAAATTGTGTCATAAATAATTTTATTAATTTGATGTCTTATAATTAAAAAATAAGTAAAATGATGTAAGGAATAGTTTTTTATTTCATTTTTAAATTTATAGTCTAAAAGATAACTTATATAACCCCATGTAATTTTTTTACTAAAAGATAGGTGTGTTTATCATTTTTGTATTTACTTTAAATTAATTATTATAAAGTGTCATTATCAATATAATATAGATCAATGGGGTCCCAAAATCGACCCAAGGATGACCATGGTCAATCATCTATCAACCAATATGAATACGGCCCATATTAGTGTAATTAAATATTATTATATTAATATTTGTTTACCCTTATTTACCAGATTTACCCTTTAACCAGGGTAAATAAATTTTTAATTGAAGTAAAAGATCATAATGTCAAAAAAAAGCTTCCTATTGAAAAACTCTGGACATCCAGATTCCAAATATAGAATCCAATTTTTCAAATTAAAAACCTAGAAGTTGAAAAAATCAATGTTAAATTAATTCTCGTTGCCAAAACAAAAAGCGTGTTTTTATGAAATAATAACAATCAAAAGATTGATACTTGTTTATGTCCAGTTTAAATGTGAAATTATATCATATGACCTAGATTAAATTAAATTATAAAAAAATAATCCAATAATACTTTAAAACCACTTATATTTATAAATTATCATGATAAATTATGTGGAATAAAAAAACATGTTTTTATTTAATATTTAGTATTTTCACTATTCATCAAAATATGAATGTTATCAGAAAAGTGCCAAATATTTATACAATCTTAAATTTTATATCTTTCTTCTAAATAATAATTTAATTTCATTATATTTATTATATAAAAGAGTCAAAATTTTGTTTTAAAAAAGGTTCTCCAATAAAATGTCGTAAAATTGAATTTTTTTAAAACACTTATTTTATTTGATAAAATGTATTTGTTCTAATATTATGTGTAAAAAACAAATAATATGTATTATGAAGTTATATTGAGTATATAAAATTAAAAATTCAATTAATATTATTCATAACTACTTTTTGAATGGCTAGTTTGGTATGTTGTGGTGTGCTCAAACTTGGTGTTGTGTGTATCACATGTTATTTAATTAATTTGAAGAGATAACATACTATAAAATCATAGGGTTGTTACATTCTCCCCTCCATCAATAAATTTCATCCTCACAATTTGAAAATTTTTATTTAAAATAAAAGGTTAAAAATAGAAAAATACCATTGTGGAAATCCCCCATTAGAAATTGGGGTAATGAAATTTAGTCTTCATAATAGAGAATGTTAAATGAAAAATTCACCACCAAATTATGATCTTGATTAGGAGAACATTGATGGATATTAGAGACACATAATTGGAGGACTAATGTAAATATTTATAAGCATTTATTGTGGTCATCAATCACTAACAAATGTAAAATCGAGGGCCTCAAAGCCATTAATCTATGATGATTTAAAATATCATCAGTTCAAAAAAATATAAGGTTTTATGATGACACATTTTTGGGTTTCAGATCCCTTCACTAAAGTATACGAATTAATTCTCTCATATAATAAGGGAAAAACCTATACATGACATGTGTAGTTTCATCTTTTAACAAATTCCTACCACAAAGTCATCTTTCACTATAAAAGATAATAGAATTAAAAGATATTCTATTAATATTTATTGTATAGGGTTATAAAAATAATGAATTTATATTTTATTTGTTAAAATATTTAAAAAAACAACATTATAAAAACTAGGACATCACATATTCTAGTGGTAGGTGATGCACACTTGTCGCCCATCTATTGCTGGTTCAAGTCTCGCGACCTTGCTGAACGCAATGGGTTGTCGCCTGACCTCTAACTTGATCTTTTTATGACAATTCAAAAAATAATCTTACGAAATGATTTAACCTTAACAATAGAATACAATGACAACCATAATCTATTACAAACTTTAGACATATACACAATACTTCTATTTGAACTCGTGGTCCAAAATATATAAGTAAGGACAAGTAATATTCAAGTGAATACCATCATCATGTATTTTCCTAAAAAGTGGAAAAAAATGAATTTCCAGAAAACAATATTTTAATTGGTATGTTCTTCCTTATTATTTCTGTAAATCATAGAATATTGGATATACTCTTTAAATCTAGAAATGTAGTAATCACCAACAATTTTTGAATAAAAAATGATTAAAAAGTTCCAAGGTAGTCAATAATACCCAATATAATTTATCCAAACCAATCATCTATTATTAAAAAATCAATACCAAATTATCAGGACCATATTAAAGTTTATTTATCATTCATCAATGTATTCTTCAATATGATTAACTTTCTATTGAGTCACTTTTCATAGTAAATCACAATCTCAAATCCTTTGTGAAATAGTACCACAATAAAATCCATATGTACTCCACAATTATTATAACAAATACATCGTTGATACAACATTGAAATGAAATAATTCATTAATATCAACAGAAGAACACTGGTCATTACACTTCATCTGTGGTAATATAATAACATGATTATAATCTAACATCATTATTTGAAGTATACTCTGATTATTGGGAAATTTATTCTCTAGTGTCCCAAGTCATTGTAGATGAATCAATTTACATTTGAACCCTTTTTCTTACCCTTGTAATCACGTACTTGGTGTCCTTTTTCACCACACATATAACTAATTTATATTCCCTTCCAGTGTTTACAAATTTGATTCATTCCATATTTATCACATATGGGGAAAATCATTTTTTTCCATTATTACCATTATCCTTATTTCCCTACAACACCCTTTTCTTCTCTGGCATCCCTTAAAAGCCATAAGGCTAATATAATTCATTACTTATCTTATTAAAACATGATACTATTTCTTTATATAATGATAATAAATTTCAAACTATTTCATTTCTAATATTTGCCATAATACACTGAGATTTGTTACCTATCTTACTCTTTGTATCATGCATGTTTCTAGAGTTTTCATTCCATCTACTAGAAGCCATTTCTAAACAATGGAAAACACATGGATAGTTTATAAATTTCAATGAATTATTCCAAACATGTAAAATACATAACATAAATTGATAATATTATTCATATAATCTAAAATATTAAAAAATGTTTTCTTTGAAGATGTATTTACACCTAAATCCTTCATAATGTCTTGTAATGAAATTGTGAATTATCATAAGAATATCCCTCCAGAGTGTCATAACCAAGTGTGAAGTAGTACCCATTGTCGTGTACCAGGATACCCCGGGTCAAGCCCGAAACTCCTTGTCAGAGGGTTCAATCCTAGGTAAATCTGGACTAGAGCCGCCTCTATCCGCTCAGATTCAGACGGGGATGTATTGGTTGTAAAATTCAAAAAATCTCTACATTACTAAAATTATATGAGGTTCTTCTATAACAATCTTCAAAAAATATCTTAGGGTAATGTTTGCAAATCAGATTTTATCTAAATATAGTTTCCAAGGTTATTTCTAAACTTCATCTAATGCCAACTATAATACTCCAACCCCAGAAGCCCTGAGAGAGTTCATTATTTTAATATATTATCAAGAATACAAGGAATCACGTCCCGAAGGACCGATCAGTTTAGTAGTCTTGGAAAATAGATTACATTCCTGAAAATTACATTACACATTCAAACATAAAACACAAAATAAATAATCCATTGAGAATTCCCTTATTCCCCTTTCTTAACAAAGAATATCTAACATAATAGAATTGCTAGAATCCTAGGAAAACAATACATAAAAAAAGGGTGAGGTCAGATGCACAGTAAGGGGAAATAAATTTTTGAAAGCTATAAACATCTAAGGCATGATGTTTCAGAAAAACAACATCCTTTAAAACATAAACATGAACGTAATATAGAGAAAATACATCAAACATTTCCATATAATCATGCACATGGATACTCTACTACTCGAATAATGACATGTAATAATTAGTTTCATAATGAGGGAATTCCTAACCCTGTACATCAAAACCACATAGTCAAGTCCTCGTTCCAAGACTACAAATAATTTTTTTTCAAGGCCTTGTGCAAAGACTCTTTTTTTTATCATGAGACCGATCAATGCATCAAGGGGTTGTAGAAGGCCCCACCCATCACATACTATGTCAACCACTTTCCTCATATAAAAATATTGAAACATAAAACATTCATATTTAATCATGCATAGTAAATTTTTATACGTCATCCAATAATCATGAAGGGTATAAAAATAGAAAATTTAAAGTGAAACACTTCATTACTCATTAAATGAAATATAGAAGATTGTATAAATAAACCTCAATCATGAATAATATCCATTAAAAGATGTTTACATAGTTGAAAAAAATTAATACAAATTTTTGAGAGAAATATCCATTTTTTGTGAAATCATCTAAAAGCTACCCATTTATAATGGAAGTTATTTAAAATATATTTTTGAATCAATGTGTTCCATACCACATTGAATCTTTTGAAAGGAATTAAAATTTTACAACAATCTTGTCCATATAAGGAAATACTTAATACTATTTTGAAAACATGGAAATTAAAGAGAAAGATTTAGAAGAATAACTATTTAAAACATTTAAAATAATGGTTTAGGTAAAGAGTATGTTAAAATAATCATTTTGAAAAAGAATTTTTTGAAACATAGACATGGATAATAAATATTTCTCAGAAAATACTTACACATAAACAATCTCATATAATGATGACAGTAAATAATTAACCCTTAAATTGCACATTCCTTTGGTCATGCAAACGTTTACCTCCTGTATAATAGTGAAATCATTTCTATTAAATCATAAAAGAACCAAATACATAAATATGATATCATATATGATCTCCTAATATTGCTTTGATATTAATATTTTAAGAGTATCAATGTTTCATCTGTAAACTGATTTGTTTTCCATTATATATTTTGTCATGTAAGCCTTTTTTGGAATTGATGGAATATATTTCATTCATATCTATAATGATATTAAGTTTGAAAACATTATTTTTAAAAATCAAAATAAAATTATTCTTGAATGGTGGTGATGGGGAATTAATCTCAGCTCGTTTGTGGAGAAGGTAATCCATACGTACACATGAACACTACTTCCATTTCATTTATTTCATTTTAATTGGAACGAAAACTAATTGATAAGTAGGAATATTCTAAATCTATTATAATATAATATTTTATATACATTACATATGATGATTAACAACATCCTTTATATGTTCCACATATGGTATGAACGAGTCATATTACTTTGAGGTGGAAGTAGTCCGCTCTTTCTGAAAATAAATTATCCTATATATACAACATTAAAAGAATAAAGGTATACTATAAAAGATAATTACAGAAGATTATAGATAATAAAAATAAAATAAAAATCATATATAACTACATTGCCATCATAATTCCCACTATAAGAGGTGGTAGTGGAAGATTGAACACTCATCGTTTTGTGAGGGAGTAGATTGTCTTCCACAGAAATAGTGTTTAAATACCAATTATATTGAGGTGTGTGTAAGTGTAGTTAAAATACATATCATAACAACAACCTAGTATATCGAGGATACTATTGTTATTATAAAAGAATGTAATAAATAGAGTTTAGGGGGGTGGGACAGTGAAATAAAAGAAAATTACATAAGAGCAGATGTTTCCCTTAGATCGAGTACCTCCCTTAGGTTTGAACTAGAAGGCATACATGAAGTGCCTTATTCATAGGGTAATTCTTATAAAAGTGATAGTGGGATGTAGGGAGCTTAATTGGATAGAGTTTGTATGATCTTATGGTCTTGATAGGAGTGAGTAATGGGTTTGAGGTGATGGGTTTTTATAATGGAGAGTTGGGGCTCTTTAGGAATGTTGGAAAATAATATTTTATTACATAATTATTTTTTGTTTCTAACAGTTTTAAACTCATTAATTCCAATGATAGGATGAAACTAGTTGGTAATAAAATCATCCAATAAAAATTGGATAGGTTTTGGGGATTGTTTTAATTTTTAAAATCTCATTTATTTAAATCATTCATTATTGTGGTAAACACTGCATCATAATTGTTTTATAAATGATTTTATTTATATGATGTCGAAGAACTATAAAAAAATTCCATGATTTAGGAAAATTTTTTAGCTTTCAAATTAAGATTTTTAGTCGAAAATATAACTTATATAAACCCATGTACAAATAGTTTTACTAATAGATATATGTTTATGTCATTTTTGTATTTACATTAAATAAATTAATATAAAGTGTCATTATCACATTCAAGTGGCACAATGGGGTCCCAAAATCAACCCAAAGAGGTAAATGGTCAGAAATGTATCATCAAAAAGGAATATGAAACATATTACTATAATTTTATTTTATTGTAATAATATTTGTTTACCCTTATTTACTAGATATACCCTTTAACCATTGTAAATAAAATATTTACTGAATCAAATATTCATAATTTATAAAAATAAAAGTTAAATATTTACATAATTTGGACCTCCTAATTCCAAATATGAAATCCATTTTTCCAAATTCAATACACAGAAGTGGTACAATTTTATTTCAAATTATTTCCTATTGTCAAACCAAAAAACATGTTTTAAGAAATAATAACTATCAAAAGATTGACTCTTTTTTATGTCAAATTGAAATTCAAAATTACGTCCATTGACCTAAATTATATTAAATTATAAAAATATAATCTATTTCTATTTTAAAACCACTCAAATTTATAATTTAAAAATATAAATTATTTCTATTCCAAAAAGTTGTTTTCAATTAAAATTTAGTAATTTTCACTATTCATCAAAATATGAAAGTTATTTGAAAATTACAAAAAAAAATTATCCATAATAAATTTTTATGCACCTCTTCCAAATAATAATTTAATTTGATTACTTTGAATTTATAAAATTTTCAAATATTGATTTTAAAAATGGATCTCTATTAAAAGGTGGTAAAATTGATTTTTTTGAAAAATACTTCTCTATCTGAAAAATATGAATTTGTTATTATATTATGTCTAAGAGACACATAATATGGATTTTAAAATTATATTTAGTAAATAAAATTAAAAATTTAGATAATACTATTCATAACCACATTTTGAATGTCAATTTTGGTAAGTTGTAGTATGCTTGAACTCTTTGTTACGTGTAGTGGTAGTTATTGAATTACCTTAAAGAGATAATGTACTATGAAATATCGGGGTGTTACAATAGGGAAATAGAAGGTACATCTAAAAGGATAAGGATGTGGCAGAGGAGCTAGGAGATGAGTGTTAGGTGGTCGATTTTTTTACAAGATTCCACCACCACCCCAAGAGTTCCACGCCATGCTCAGGGAGCTAGAGACAGTGGTGCAGACAACTGCATGCAGTCTGGTTTTATGACCCATGGACTCCATGTATGATTCTAGGTATGATATGTGTTTTTATACCCTAGATTTCATATTGATAGACACATGTTCTAGTCATTTCTTTCTTGCCAAATTTCTTGTTTGAGACCTTAAAATTTCTGTAGAACCAATGACTCGACCCTAACGTTTAGATAAAAATACTAGGGGAAACATGATTATAAAACATATATACTAATTGAGAAATCTTAATCATGGTAGTGGGGCTTTTGGATGGAACCTATTTGTGGCTGCAGTGAGACCTTACGATGTAATTCATGGTATGTATTGGATATCTTTGGTCCATTCCCGGATTGAGTGTTTCAGGATAAGGGTATGATGTTTCCACAGTGATGGGATGAGGTTTACCCTTCTCAGTGAAAAAGAACACTATGAAGCATAGGATGGACTCATTTAGAGTAAGTATTGTCTTATCACTCACCAGCTGGCTAACCTAACCTTCGAAGTAGTTGATGTCATGAGATTCCAGTTTCAGTAGGGGTGTAACGCCCCGACCCTAATTATCTAGAGTCGGTGCATTATTACATAACATTGGAATGATCATGAGAAAGATCAAGTCTCGAAAGACCGATTAGTTTAGTAGCCTTGGAATAACTAGATACATCCATAAATTTTTACATTACATCATAAAAAAAACATCTTGTCTTCATATCCCCTCATACTATCCCTGCAGGTCATTCATAAATTACTTCTTCATAATCCTGGGAAAAATAAAACATTGAAAGGGGTGAGCTCGGATGCTCAGTAAGGATAACATTATAGCAGAAGCTTTCATAAATAATCATAAACACTTAAGGCAATTTATAACTAAAACAAAAGCCTTTTAAAATTGAACTTCAACATAGTATGGCAAAAGTAAAATGAAATAATGCCATTTACTTACTCACATGGATATTCTACTAGTCGAATGATCACATGCAATATCAATAACCACTTTCATAATGATGGAATGCATAATGCCAGACTATCATAACCACATAGCCAAGGCCTCGTGCCAAGACTACAAATAAGATTTTGCCAAGGCCTTGTGCCAAGACACTAGTTTGTCTCATGAGACCTACCGATGCATCGAGGAGCTATAGCGGGCTCCACCCGTCACTTATTAAGTCCAATGCATTCCTCATATGAATATTTTTAAGCATAAAATAAACATTCGTATTGAAACTAGCATACGAAATGTCAACACTTTTACCACAAACCTTGAGTGGTATAAAAAAAGCACATCCACAGTCAAACATAACTCATTCGATACAATATGGAAGATTGTATTGTATCACATTAACCTCAATCAAGAATAATGAAGGATGTTGACATAGATGAAAATAATCATCAAAACTATTTGAGAGAAATATCCCCCTTTTCTTGAAATCATTTAAAAGTCACACTATTTGTCAAAAAGCCATTTAAAAATAGATTTTTGAATCAAAGTGTCCCATACCACTTTGAAACTTTTTAAAAGGATTTTTAATTTTAAAACTTTAATGTCCATATAAATAAATCCTTAAAACCATTTTTAAAATATGGACATTAATGAGCATGATTTAGAAGAATAATTCTTTAAAACATTTTAAAATGGTATTTGGGTTAGAGTTTCTAACCAAAAGAGAGACACTTGAATACAAATAATTGAGGTAATCAAAACATTGTAATATCATGAGAATAAAGGAATTCATGATATACTATGTCAAAGTACATTATATACACCACATAAAAGTGATTTGGTGTATATCATCAAAGAAGTCTCAATGGAATGTAAATTGAGATGAAATCTCTCATAAAGGTTGTATCCTTAGGTTAAGGATAAATCAACGACATAATTATGTGTGACAAATATAAATACACTAAATATTATTGGATATTCAGTGTAAATCAATCAAAGGATATTCACACATATTCTTGTAAAAACAATACCAACGAATTGGATGTTTAACTCAACAAATGGAGAATGAGTTAAAATTACTCTTATCAAATTCATATCAATGAATTGAGAATTACCAATGAGTGATTATGTGTATCAAACTTATATCCACAGGAAGGGGAGTGGAAATTATGACATAATCAATTTAATAGTGATTCCACACATAATCTTGGGGTAATATAATCAATGAGATATGCGTAAAGCCAAATGAGTGGAAATTGAAATCTCAAACTCCCTTATCGATTAGGTAACATACGAAACATACACCCATGAAAGAAGTATCATACCCTGATGATGTAAATACCCATAAATTAAAGTATATTACACAATGAATACAATCATGGGCAGTACACATACACCACATGCAATAATTAAGTGGTGATCAATGGAAATCTCACGAAATTAAAAGTGAGATAAGAAACCCCTTACCACGTTAATCAACTGAGTCGTATGGCCAAAAGTTAATAACCACAAAATGATTTACAGAATAACATGAATATAAATATAATCATGAATATATATCAAATGGCAGTACACAATACACCACTTTCAATAATTTAGTGGCGAACAATGGAAATCTCACGGAATTGAAAGTGAGATAAGAGAATCCCTTACTTTGTACTTTTTCCTTGGTCGATGGTAGGTTTACCTCCTGTATAATGGTGAAATAATTGTTATTGAATAATACAAAAATCATTTACTTTAATATGATATCATATATGATCTTTTAACATTGATTTGTTAATAATATCTTAGTATTAACGCCGTTTCGGGTGTTAACTTACTCATTTTCTTTTATATGTTTTGTTACATAAGTCATGTTTGTTGTATCTTATTAATATCCAGAATGATATCAAGTCCTTAAACATCATTTTTAAATCATTAAATGATAATTATACTTTAATGGATACGATGGATAATGAATCTCATCGCGTTCGTGGAGACGGTAGTCCGTACGTACGCACGAACGCTACTTCCATTTAATTTTTTAATTTTTTATTTTAAAAGAATTGAATCCAAATGATACATAGGTATATTACTATTCCAGTATAATATAATATTTTATATATGTTACTTAAGTTCATTAACACCATCCTTTATACGTTCCATGTGTGGTATGAACGAGTCATATAATTTTAAGGGGGCGGTAGTCCGCACTTCCTCAAATGAAATTATCGTATGTATATACGACATGAAACGAATAATGGTATGAAATAAAATGGAATTACAGAATCTTATAAAATATATATCATTAATATCATATTTAATTACAGTTCCATCATAATGGCCACCATGAGAGGCGGTAAGATGTTTTTGAACAATCATCGTTTCGTGAGGCGTTAGTTTGCCATCCACAGAAACATTATGTTCATCATCCATTATATGGAGTTGTGTGTATGTGTAGTTTGAATACTTCTTATAACAACATCCTAGTATATTGAGGATACTGGTGTTGTTACAAAATAAGGGAAATAAAAAGAGTTTGGGGGTTGAAGAAGCAAAATAAATGAAAATAATTTAAGAGAAATCGTTACCTTTAATTTAGGTAACTCACTTTGGTTGGAACCAAAGGACTTGTTGAAATGCTTTCTGCCTAAGGGGAAGATTCAAGGAGGATGAGAGGGATGTGGGGAGCTTAGTTGGGCAGTGTTTGGACGAGCCAAGTGGCTTGAGAGGTGTGAGGAAATGAGAAGGAGGAGTGCCCTTTTATAAGAGGGGCGAGGGGCACCTTTGGAAAAGCTAGAAATATTAATTTATAATAAATTCATATTCGGTTTACAATGGCTCCAAAGTTGACTATTCAAAGGTTGAGGTGGGGATAGGTCGAAAACAACTCATCCAACAGAATTTAGACAGGTTTGGGTACTTATATTAACCTTATCTTTAAGTATTAACTCTATGTTAATTAGTTTCACTTTTACAATGTCTCTTTGTATGTTTATATAATATGGTTAATAAACTTACTATATACATCCAAAAGACCCCCAAGTGGTCCATTAATGATTAACCTATCATAATATAAGTCTCTTGGCCGAACCTTAGATTTTTAGGAATTTAATATCAATTAATAATATAATATTTGTTTTAAGAACTCTTTTATGTCAATTTTGACACTATTCACTAGTTGATTTTTGTGAAATTCATAACAGATTGATTACTTCGAAAAAAGTCAAATAAATCAATCCTAATATATCATATTATCCTAGAAAATTTGTTTAATTCATTAAAAGTTTCATATTATAATTATTTGGGTATTTATAATATCAATTATGTTAATTTTTACTATTTTAGTAATTACTGCATCATCATTGTGTCCTAAATAAAATAACTTGTTTAATGTCAAAAAATTATAAATAAAATATAATTATGTAGGAAATCTTTTTAGATTTCTAATGAATATTTATAATCTAAAATCCAGCATATATAACCCTATGTAACAATTGTTTTTCTAAAAGATATATGCTTGTGTCATTTTGTATTCATTTTAACTTAATTAATATAAACTGTCATTATCACTTACAAGTGGATCCATGGGGTCCCCAAATTGACCCAAAGATGCCCATGGTCGACCATGTATCAACCAATAGGGTTAAGACACATTTTAGGGTAATTTAGTATTATTATAATAGTATTTATTTAAACCCTTATTTACCGGATTTACCCTTAACCATGGTAAATAAAATATTTACCGCAATAATTATTCAAAATTTCTAAAAATAAAAGTTACCTATTTACACAATTTGGACATCCTGATTCCAAATATGGAATCCATTTTTCTAAATTCAAAAAACAGAAGTGGCAGAAATTAATTTAAAATTAATTCCCGCTGTCAAAATAAAAAGCGTGTTTTTAAGAGATAATAACTATCAAAAGATTGACACTTGTTTATGTTCGGTTTAATTGTAAAATTATGTCCAATGACCAACATTATATTAAATGGTAAAAATATATTCTAAATATACTTTAAAACCACTCAAATTCACAATTTATCACTATTAATTATTTTGATTAAAAAAGTTGTTTTTAATTAAAATTTAGTAATTTTCAATATTCATCAAAATATGAAAGTTATCCGAAAAGTACCAAAATTTCACCTTAGGCTAAATTCGATATTCCGAATCCAAAAATGAAGTCCATTTTGAAATATAAAATATATATAATTTCAAAAAGTAGGTATTACTATTCATAACGGCTAGTTTGATTGGTTGTGGTGTGTTAAAATCTCGAAGTTGCGTACAATGCACGTCATTGCATTATTCGAAAGGAAACATACCGAGGAAGCTTGGGGTGTTACATTCTCCCCTCCTTCAATAAATTGCGTCCTCGCAATTTTTTAAAATTTTGCTTGGGAATATAATGGAAAGTCCCACATCGGAAAAAGAGTCAATAAAACTGTCACTTTAAAAGAAAGAAAGAGAGGTATAAGGGTCATCCAAGATAACCCATACTAGGATTCCATGTAAGAAAACATGGATATGGATGATAAACTAAGTGTCAAGTTCTGATGGAGAGGGATAGAAATCATGATCAGGAGAAAGTTAACAATGAGAAAACCACAAACTTGTGTTGGGACAAACGACCATTAGTCTCCTAGTAGGAAAGTAAACGGACAACATTTTTTTTTAAGTTACATTACATAAGGAAGAGGAATTCATTTATGATATTGACTAAGAACATTATGAGATATACTTACATTTTAAGTAGATTTTCATTCTTTAATAAATTTCCACCACTAACTCATTTTTTTAAACGATGAGTATTCAAGAAGACTTGGTCACACTGGAAGAGATAGAATAAACTTCTATAGAATCACATGATCCATGAAGGATAAACCATATATTTACATTGTCTTTGAAGATTAATCAAAACCAAAATGGTCAGTGAATGATCTAATGATCCCCCAAAAGGATATTCATTGAGATAAATATGCACTAATCTTAATTTCTAAAATTAAACCAACAATACCCCAAAGTTAAATAGATACCATTCAATAACCAATTGTCCTTAAAATCCTTTAATATAATCCAAACTAATATTGAAACCCAAAACATAGAAGAATTTGATTATGTAGTCTCCCATGGTAAATTGTATCTCCAAATGACATCAGATACTCTTAAAGTCACATACTCAAAAGTAATTAACCTAATCACATATTCTCTATTATAGGTTAATCATTTCCATAAATAACCCAAATCACTATAAATCCACAATAAAAACGTAGATAAAAATCTATCATTACTCCACAAATGAAACCCCATAGTATTCTATTTTCCTTGGACATATAGTGTTTCCAACAAAGTGAACATCTTCCAAAATAACATTTATCACTTAATCACCAAATCATTTTCCTATACCAAGGGTATTCTTTTGATATGAAATAAGAACCCAAATCAACTTATTATTGATCAATAAAATCATTTAACTAAAAAAAATAGTCACACTAACCAGGGACTTCACGTAGTCCAGTGGTAGGCGATAAATCCCAATCGCACTTTGGTTGTGGGTTCGATTCCCATAGCTTTGTCCGACGCGACGGGTTGTCACACGGTCTACATGTTGTCCTTTTTCAAAAACTATATTTTATAATATTGCCAAAATGAGATAAATTCCTCAAAATACTATATCATAAATTTAACCACAAATGTTATATCATACCTTGAAATCTTCATCCCAAATTAGAATAACTTATAATTCTCTCAAACCCCAATGATCATATAAATCCAAATGGTTATTTATACCCAAATCCACAAGAGAAGAGACAATTCTTCCTCAAATATCATTCTCACATGGCAAACTGCGGGGTAACAAATACAAGAGAAAATTATTCCATAGTAAACCCATCAACAAGGAGTGCTAATACTTTTTTAAACATTTCTCCAAACATTTATTCCCACATAGCTTCTTCTTTGACCAAGAAAATATCCTATAGAATAGGACATTCACTCGGGTAATGGCCAGGTCCCCTACATTTACGGATAATGACTGTAAATGGACTCTTGGGACCATTTTTATCTTCTTCCATAGTACTCTTCATTTTTCTTCGGCAATTCTTTACTTTATGTCCTTCCTTCCGGCACGTAAAACATTTCGTTGTCCCATTGAGACATTTTCCTGGGTGCCTCTTTCCACATTTCCTGCATGATGAAAATTGAGGGTTCTTTTCTCCATGGTCTCCATTGCTAGAGCTCTTATCATTTATCACCTTTCTCTTCCTTTTTGAGTCTGGGAGTTGGTTAATATATATGTTGTTGATCATATTTTTGGAAAACTGATTTGGCATAAAGACGATATCTTTTACGCCTATCAACATTCCATTTTGTTGCTCATTGCCACCACCGTTCCCATCTTGTACATCATTCTCAAAGTCACTATGACTTCCTTGGAATCCAGCCATTGACTAAAACCATAAAGCATTGTGTGAGTAATAGTAGTCGTAAAATCATTTAGAGATTAAATTGTCACCATATTCTCAATTTGAAACATATTAGGATTAACCAAGGTCATTTACTCTCATCTTATATATATATTACTTAAATTGGTCTGTAAAGAAAATGTAAATTATCCTAAGCATATCCCCCGGGAGTGTCGTAACCAAGAGTGCAGCAAGGCCCGTTGTCGTGCACCAGTTCCCGTTCGAGTCTAGCTCAAAGCGGTGTTTTCGGGTTTTACCCCTAGGTACATCTGTGCCAGAGCCGCCTCTACCTGCTCGTATCCAGACAGGGATGTATTGCTCGGAAAACTCACAAAATCTCTACAATACCAAAATTCTAGGAAGTTATTTTATACTAATCCTCAAAGTTCATCTTAGGTCTACGTTCTCTAATCAGAGTTTATCTAAATCTAGCTACCAAGGTTTGTACTAAACTTCCTCTGATACCAACTGTAACGCCCCGACCCTAATTATCTAGAGTCGGTGCATTATTACAAAACATTGGCATGATCATGAGAAAGATCAAGTCTCGAAAGACCGATTAGTTTAGTAGCCTTGGAATAACTAGATACATCCATAAATTTTTGCATTACATCATAAAAAAAACATCTTGTCTTCATATCCCCTCATACTATCCCTGCAGGTCATTCATAAATTACTTCTTCATAATCCTGGGAAAAATAAAACATTGAAAGGGGTGAGCTCGGATGCTTAGTAAGGATAACATTATAGCAGAAGCTTTCATAAATAAGCATAAACACTTAAGGCAATTTATAACTAAAACAAAAGCCTTTTAAAATTGAACTTCAACATAGTATGGCAAAAGTAAAATGAAATAATGCCATTTACTTACTCACATGGATATTCTACTAGTCGAATGATCACATGAAATATCAATAACCACTTTCATAATGATGGAATGCATAATTCCAGACTATCATAACCACATAGCCAAGGCCTCGTGCCAAGACTACAAATAAGATTTTGCCAAGGCCTTGTGCCAAGACACTAGTTTGTCTCATGAGACCTACCGATGCATCGAGGAGCTATAGCGGGCTCCACCCGTCACTTATTAAGTCTAATGCATTCCTCATATGAATAGTTTTAAGCATAAAATAAACATTCGTATTGAAACTAGCATACGAAATGTCAATACTTTTACCACAAACCTTGAGTGGTATAAAAATAGCACATCCACAGTCAAACATAACTCATTCGATACAATATGGAAGATTTTATTGTATCACATTAACCTCAATCAAGAATAATGAAGGATGTTGACATAGATGAAAATAATCATCAAAACTATTTGAGAGAAATATCCCCCTTTTCTTGAAATCATTTAAAAGTCACACTATTTGTCAAAAAGCCATTTAAAAATAGATTTTTGAATCAAAGTGTCCCATACCACTTTGAAACTTTTTAAAAGGATTTTTAATTTTAAAACATTAATGTCCATATAAAAAAATCCTTAAAACCATTTTTAAAATATGGACATTAATGAGCATGATTTAGAAGAATAATTCTTTAAAACATTTTAAAATGGTATTTTGGTTAGAGTTTCTAACCAAAAGAGAGACACTTGAATACAAATAATTGAGGTAATCAAAACATTGTAATATCATGAGAATAAAGGAATTCATGATATACTATGTCAAAGTACATTATATACACCACATAAAAGTGATTTGGTGTATATCATCAAAGAAGTCTCAATGGAATGTAAATTGAGATGAAATCTCTCATAAAGGTTGTATCCTTAGGTTAAGGATAAATCAACGACATAATTATGTGTGACAAATATAAATACACTAAATATTATTGGATATTCAGTGTAAATCAATCAAAGGATATTCACACATATTCTTGTAAAAACAATACCAACGAATTGGATGTTTAACTCAACAAATGGAGAATGAGTTAAAATTACTCTTATCAAATTCATATCAATGAATTGAGAATTACCAATGAGTGATTATGTGTATCAAACTTATATCCACAGGAAGGGGAGTGTAAATTATGACATAATCAATTTAATAGTGATTCCACACATAATCTTGGGGTAATATAATCAATGAGATATGCGTAAAGCCAAATGAGTGGAAATTGAAATCTCAAATTCCCTTATCGATTAGGTAACATACGAAACATACACCCATGAAAGAAGTATCATACCCTGATGATGTAAATACCCATAAATTAAAGTATATTACACAATGAATACAATCATGGGCATTACACATACACCACATGCAATAATTAAGTGGTGATCAATGGAAATCTCACGAAATTAAAAGTGAGATAAGAAACCCCTTACCACGTTAATCAACTGAGTCGTATGGCCAAAAGTTAATAACCACCAAATGATTTACAGAATAACATGAATATAAATATAATCATGAATATATATCAAATGGCAGTACACAATACACCACTTTCAATAATTTAGTGGCGAACAATGGAAATCTCACGGAATTGAAAGTGAGATAAGAGAATCCCTTACTTTGTACTTTTTCCTTGGTCGATGGTAGGTTTACCTCCTGTATAATGGTGAAATAATTGTTATTGAATAATACAAGAATCATTTACTTTAATATGATATCATATATGATCTTTTAACATTGATTTGTTAATAATATCTTAGTATTAACGCCGTTTCGGGTGTTAACTTACTCATTTTCTTTTATATGTTTTGTTACATAAGTCATGTTTGTTGTATCTTATTAATATCCAGAATGATATCAAGTCCTTAAACATCATTTTTAAATCATTAAATGATAATTATACTTTAATGGATATGATGGATAATGAATCTCATCGCGTTCGTGGAGACGGTAGTCCGTACGTACGCACGAACGCTACTTCCATTTAATTTTTTAATTTTTTTATTTTAAAAGAATCGAATCCAAATGATACATAGGTATATTACTATTCCAGTATAATATAATATTTTATATATGTTACTTAAGTTCATTAACACCATCCTTTATACGTTCCATGTGTGGTATGAATGAGTCATATCATTTTAAGGGGGCGGTAGTCCGCACTTCCTCAAATGAAATTATCGTATGTATATACGACATGAAACGAATAATGGTATGAAATAAAATGGAATTACAGAAGCTTATAAAATATATATCATTAATATCATATTTAATTACAGTTCCATCATAATGGCCACCATGAGAGGCGGTAAGATGTTTTTGAACAATCATCGTTTCGTGAGGCGTTAGTTTGCCATCCACAGAAACATTATGTTCATCATCCATTAGATGGAGTTGTGTGTATGTGTAGTTTGAATACTTCTTATAACAACATCCTAGTATATTGAGGATACTGGTGTTGTTACAAAATAAGGGAAATAAAAAGAGTTTGGGGGTTGAAGAAGCAAAATAAATGAAAATAATTTAAGAGAAATCGTTACCTTTAATTTAGGTAACTCACTTTGGTTGGAACCAAAGGACTTGTTGAAATGCTTTCTGCCTATAGGGAAGATTCAAGGAGGAGGAGAGGGATGTGGGGAGCTCAGTTGGGCAGAGTTTGGACGAGCCAAGTGGCTTGAGAGGTGTGAGGAAATGAGAATGAGGAGTGCCCTTTTATAAGAGGGGTGAGGGGCACCTTTGGAAAAGTTAGAAATATTAATTTATAATAAATTCATATTCGGTTTCCAATGGATCCAAAGTTGACTATTCAAAGTTTGAGGTGGGGATAGGTCGAAAACAACTCATCCAATAGAATTTAGACAGGTTTGGGTACTTATATTAACCTTATCTTTAAGTATTAACTCTAAGTTAATTAGTTTCACTTTTACAATGTCTCTTTGTATGTTTATATAATATGGTTAATAAACATACTATATACATCCAAAAGACCCCCAAGTGGTCCATTAATGATTAACCTATCATATTATAAGTCTCTTGGCCGAACCTTAGATTTTTAGGAATTTAATATCAATTAATAATATAATATTTGTTTTAAGAACTCTTTTATGTCAATTTTGACACTATTCACTAGTTGATTTTTGTGAAATTCATAAAAGATTGATTACTTCGAAAAAAGTCAAATAAATAAATCCTAATATATAATATTATCCTAGAAAATTTGTTTAATTCATTAAAAGTTTCATATTATAATTATTTGGGTATTTATAATATCAATTATGTTAATTTTTACTATTTTAGTAATTACTGCATCATCATTGTGTCATAAATAAAATAACTTGTTTAATGTCAAAAAATTATAAATAAAATATAATTATGTAGGAAATCTTTTTAGATTTCTAATGAATATTTATAATCTAAAATCCAGCATATATTACCCTATGTAACAATTGTTTTGCTAAAAGATATATGCTTGTGTCATTTTGTATTCATTTTAACTTAATTAATATAAAGTGTCATTATCACTTACAAGTGGATCCATGGGGTCCCAAAATTGACCCAAAGATGCCCATGGTCGACCATGTATCAACCAATAGGGTTACGACACATTTTAGGGTAATTTAGTATTATTATAATATTATTTTTTTAAACCCTTATTTTCCGGATTTACCCTTAACCATGGTAAATAAAATATTTACCGCAATAATTATTCAAAATGTCTAAAAATAAAAGTTACCTATTTACACAATTTGGACATCCTGATTCCAAATATGGAATCCATTTTTCTTAATTCAAAACACAGAAGTGGCAGAAATTAATTTAAAATTAATTCCCGCTGTCAAAATAAAAAGCGTGTTTTTAAGAGATAATAACTATCAAAAGATTGACACTTGTTTATGTTCGGTTTAATTGTAAAATTATGTCCAATGACCAACATTATATTAAATGGTAAAAATATATTCTAAATATACTTTAAAACCACTCAAATTCACAATTTATCACAATTAATTATTTTGATTAAAAAAGTTGTTTTTTATTAAAATTTAGTAATTTTCACTATTCATCAAAATATGAAAGTTATCCGAAAAGTACCAAAATTTCACCTTAGGCTAAATTCGATATTCCGAATCCAAAAATGAAGTCCATTTTGAAATATAAAATATATATAATTTCAAAAAGTAGGTGTTACTATTCATAACGGCTAGTTTGATTGGTTGTGGTGTGTTAAAATCTCGAAGTTGCGTACAATGCACGTCATTGCATTATTCGAAAGGAAACATACCGAGGAAGCTTGGGGTGTTACATTCTCCCCTCCTTCAATAAATTGCGTCCTCGCAATTTTTTAAAATTTTGCTTGGGAATATAATGGAAAGTCCCACATCGGAAAAAGAGTCAATAAAACTGTCACTTTAAACGAAAGAAAGAGAGGTATAAGGGTCATCCAAGATAACCCATACTAGGATTCCATGTAAGAAAACATGGATATGGATGATAAACTAAGTGTCAAGTTCTGATGGAGAGGGATAGAAATCATGATCAGGAGAAAGTTAACAATGAGAAAACCACAAACTTGTGTTGGGACAAACGACCATTAGTCTCCTAGTAGGAAAGTAAACGGACAACATTTTTTTTTAAGTTACATTACATAAGGAAGAGGAATTAATTTATGATATTGACTAAGAACATTATGAGATATACTTACATTTTAAGTAGATTTTCATTCTTTAATAAATTTCCACCACTAACTCATTTTTTTTAAATGATGAGTATTCAAGGAGACTTGGTCACACTGGAAGAGATAGAATGAACTTCTATAGAATCACATGATCCATGAAGGATAAACCATATATTTACATTGTCTTTGAAGATTAATCAGAACCAAAATGGTCAGTGAATGATCTAATGATCCCCCAAAAGGATATTCATTGAGATAAATATGCACTAATCTTAATTTCTAAAATTAAACCAACAATACCCCAAAGTTAAATAGATACCATTCAATAACCAATTGTCCTCAAAATCCTTTAATATAATCCAAACTAATATTGAAACCCAAAACATAGAAGAATTTGATTATGTAGTCTCCCATGTTAAATTGTATCTCCAAATGACATTAGATACTCTTAAAGTCACATACTCAAAAGTAATTAACCTAATCACATATTCTCTATTATAGGTTAATCATTTCCATAAATAACCCAAATCACTATAAATCCACAATAAAAACGTAGATAAAAATCTATCATTACTCCACAAATGAAACCCCATAGTATTCTATTTTCCTTGGACATATAGTGCTTCCAACAAAGCGAACATCTTCCAAAATAACATTTATCACTTAATCACCAAATCATTTTCCTATACCAAGGGTATTCTTTTGATATGAAATAAGAACCCAAATCAACTTATTATTGATCAATATAATCATTTAACTAAAAAAAATAGTCACACTAACCAGGGACTTCACGTAGTCCAGTGGTAGGCGATAAATCCCAATCGCACTTTGGTTGTGGGTTCGATTCCCAAAGCTTTGTCCGACGCGACGGGTTGTCACACGGTCTACGTGTTGTCCTTTATCAAAAACTATATTTTATAATATTGCCAAAATGAGATAAATTCCTCAAAATACTATATCATAAATTTAACCACAAATGTTATATCATACCTTGAATCTTCATCCCAAATTAGAATAACTTATAATTCTCTCAAACCCCAATGATAATATAAATCCAAATGGTTATTTATACCCAAATCCACAAGAGAAGAGACAATTCTTCCTCAAATATCATTCTCACATGGCAAACTGTGGGGTTACAAATACAAGAGAAAATTATTCCATAGTAAACCCATCAACAAGGAGTGCTAATACTTTTTAAACATTTCTCCAACCATTTATTCCCACATAGCTTCTTCTTTGACCAAGAAAATATCCTATAGAATAGGACATTCACTCGGGTAATGGCCAGGTCCCCTACATTTACGGCAAATGACTGTAAATGGACTCTTGGGACCATTTTTATCTTCTTCCATAGTACTCTTCATTTTTCTTCGGCAATTCTTTACTTTATGTCCTTCCTTCCGGCACGTAAAACATTTCGTTGTCCCATTGAGACATTTTCCTGGGTGTCTCTTTCCACATTTCCTGCATGATGAAAATTGAGGGTTCTTTTCTCCATGGTCTCCATTGCTGGAGCTCTTATCATTTATCACCTTTCTCTTCCTTGTTGAGTCTGGGAGTTGGTTAATATATATGTTGTTGATCATATTTTTGGAAAACTGATTTGGCATAAAGACGATATCTTTTACGCCTATCAACATTCCATTTTGTTGCTCATTGCCACCACCGTTCCCATCTTGTACATCATTCTCAAAGTCACTATGACTTCCTTGGAATCCAGCCATTGACTAAAACCATAAAGCATTGTGTGAGTAATAGTAGTCGTAAAATCATTTAGAGATTAAAATGTCACCATATTCTCAATTTGAAACATATTAGGATTAACCAAGGTCATTTACTCTAATCTTATATATATATTACTTAAATTGGTTTGTAAAGAAAATGTAAATTATCCTAAGCATATCACCCGGGAGTGTCGTAACCAAGAGTGCAGCAAGGCCCGTTGTCGTGCACCAGTTCCCGTTCGAGTCTAGCTCAAAGCGGTGTTTTCGGGTTTTACCCCTAGGTACATCTGTGCCAGAGCCGCCTCTACCTGATCGTATCCAGACAGGGATGTATTGCTCGGAAAACTCACAAAATCTCTACAATACCAAAATTCTAGGAAGTTCTTTTATACTAATCCTCAAAGTTCATCTTAGGTCTACGTGCTCTAATCAGAGTTTATCTAAATCTAGCTACCATGGTTTGTACTAAACTTCCTCTGATACCAACTGTAACGCCCCGACCCTAATTATCTAGAGTCGGTGCATTATTACATAACATTGGCATGATCATGATAAAGATCAAGTCTCGAAAGACCGATTAGTTTAGTAGCCTTGGAATAACTAGATACATCCATAAATTTTTACATTACATCATAAAAAAAACATCTTGTCTTCATATCCCCTCATACTATCCCTGCAGGTCATTCATAAATTACTTCTTCATAATCCTGGGAAAAATAAAACATTGAAAGGGGTAAGCTCGGATGCTCAGTAAGGATAACATTATAGCAGAAGCTTTCATAAATAAGCATAAACACTTAAGGCAATTTATAACTAAAACAAAAGCCTTTTAAAATTGAACTTCAACATAGTATGGCAAAAGTAAAATGAAATAATGCCATTTACTTACTCACATGGATATTCTACTAGTCGAATGATCACATGCAATATCAATAACCACTTTCATAATGATGGAATGCATAATGCCAGACTATCATAACCACATAGCCAAGGCCTCGTGCCAAGACTACAAATAAGATTTTGCCAAGGCCTTGTTCCAAGACACTAGTTTGTCTCATGAGACCTACCGATGCATCGAGGAGCTATAGCGGGCTCCACCCGTCACTTATTAAGTCCAATGCATTCCTCATATGAATAGTTTTAAGCATAAAATAAACATTCGTATTGAAACTAGCATACGAAATGTCAATACTTTTACCACAAACCTTGAGTGGTATAAAAATAGCACATCCACAGTCAAACATAACTCATTCGATACAATATGGAAGATTGTATTGTATCACATTAACCTCAATCAAGAATAATGAAGGATGTTGACATAGATGAAAATAATCATCAAAACTATTTGAGAGAAATATCCCCCTTTTCTTGAAATCATTTAAAAGTCACACTATTTGTCAAAAAGCCATTTAAAAATAGATTTTTGAATCAAAGTGTCCCATACCACTTTGAAACTTTTTAAAAGGATTTTTAATTTTAAAACTTTAATGTCCATATAAATAAATCCTTAAAACCATTTTTAAAATATGGACATTAATGAGCATGATTTAGAAGAATAATTCTTTAAAACATTTTAAAATGGTATTTTGGTTAGAGTTTCTAACCAAAAGAGAGACACTTGAATACAAATAATTGAGGTAATCAAAACATTGTAATATCATGAGAATAAAGGAATTCATGATATACTATGTCAAAGTACATTATATACACCACATAAAAGTGATTTGGTGTATATCATCAAAGAAGTCTCAATGGAATGTAAATTGAGATGACATCTCTCATAAAGGTTGTATCCTTAGGTTAAGGATAAATCAACGACATAATTATGTGTGACAAATATAAATACACTAAATATTATTGGATATTCAGTGTAAATCAATCAAAGGATATTCACACATATTCTTGTAAAAACAATACCAACGAATTGGATGTTTAACTCAACAAATGGAGAATGAGTTAAAATTACTCTTATCAAATTCATATCAATGAATTGAGAATTACCAATGAGTGATTATGTGTATCAAACTTATATCCACAGGAAGGGGAGTGGAAATTATGACATAATCAATTTAATAGTGATTCCACACATAATCTTGGGGTAATATAATCAATGAGATATGCGTAAAGCCAAATGAGTGGAAATTGAAATCTCAAATTCCCTTATCGATTAGGTAACATACGAAACATAAACCCATGAAAGAAGTATCATACCCTGATGATGTAAATACCCATAAATTAAAGTATATTACACAATGAATACAATCATGGGCAGTACACATACACCACATGCAATAATTAAGTGGTGATCAATGGAAATCTCACGAAATTAAAAGTGAGATAAGAAACCCCTTACCACGTTAATCAACTGAGTCGTATGGCCAAAAGTTAATAACCACCAAATGATTTACAGAATAACATGAATATAAATATAATCATGAATATATATCAAATGGCAGTACACAATACACCACTTTCAATAATTTAGTGGCGAACAATGGAAATCTCACGGAATTGAAAGTGAGATAAGAGAATCCCTTACATTGTACTTTTTCCTTGGTCGATGGTAGGTTTACCTCCTGTATAATGGTGAAATAATTGTTATTGAATAATACAAGAATCATTTACTTTAATATGATTTCATATATGATCTTTTAACATTGATTTGTTAATAATATCTTAGTATTAACGCCGTTTCGGGTGTTAACTTACTCATTTTCTTTTATATGTTTTGATACATAAGTCATGTTTGTTGTATCTTATTAATATCCAGAATGATATCAAGTCCTTAAACATCATTTTTAAATCATTAAATGATAATTATACTTTAATGGATATGATGGATAATGAATCTCATCGCGTTCGTGGAGACGGTAGTCCGTACGTACGCACGAACGCTACTTCCATTTAATTTTTTAATTTTTTTATTTTAAAAGAATCGAATCCAAATGATACATAGGTATATTACTATTCCAGTATAATATAATATTTTATATATGTTACTTAAGTTCATTAACACCATCCTTTATACGTTCCATGTGTGGTATGAACGAGTCATATCATTTTAAGGGGGCGGTAGTCCCCACTTCCTCAAATGAAATTATCGTATGTATATACGACATGAAACGAATAATGGTATGAAATAAAATGTAATTACAGAAGCTTATAAAATATATATCATTAATATCATATTTAATTACAGTTCCATCATAATGGCCACCATGAGAGGCGGTAAGATGTTTTTGTACAATCATCGTTTCGTGAGGCGTTAGTTTTCCATCCACAGAAACATTATGTTCATCATCCATTAGATGGAGTTGTGTGTATGTGTAGTTTGAATACTTCTTATAACAACATCCTAGTATATTGAGGATACTGGTGTTGTTACAAAAGAAGGGAAATAAAAAGAGTTTGGGGGTTGAAGAAGCAAAATAAATGAAAATAATTTAAGAGAAATCGTTACCTTTAATTTAGGTAACTCACTTTGGTTGGAACCAAAGGACTTGTTGAAATGCTTTCTGCCTAAGGGGAAGATTCAAGGAGGAGGAGAGGGATGTGGGGAGCTTAGTTGGGCAGAGTTTGGACGAGCCAAGTGGCTTGAGAGGTGTGAGGAAATGAGAAGGAGGAGTGCCCTTTTATAAGAGGGGTGAGGGGCACCATTGGAAACGCTAGGAATATTAATTTATTATAAATTCATATTCGGTTTTCAATGGATCCAAAGTTGACTATTCAAAGGTTGATGTGGGGATAGGTCGAAAACAACTCATCCAATAGAATTTATACAGGTTTGGGTACTTATATTAACCTTATCTTTAAGTATTAACTCTAAGTTAATTAGTTTCACTTTTACAATGTCTCTTTGTATTTTTATATAATATGGTTAATAAACATACTATATACATCCAAAAGACCCCCAAGTGGTCCATTAATTATTAACCTATCATAATATAAGTCTCTTGGCCGAACCTTAGATTTTTAGGAATTTAATATCAATTAATAATATAATATTTGTTTTAAGAACTCTTTTATGTCAATTTTGACACTATTCACTAGTTGATTTTTGTGAAATTAATAACAGATTGATTACATCTAAAAAAGTCAAATAAATCAATCCTAATATATCATATTATCCTAGAAATTTTTTTTAATTCATTAAAAGTTTCATATTATAATTATTTGGGTATTTATAATATCAATTATGTTAATTTTTACTATTTTAGTAATTACTGCATCATCATTGTGTCATAAATAAAATAACTTGTTTAATGTCAAAAAATTATAAATAAAATATAATTATGTAGGAAATCTTTTTATCTTTCTAATTAATATTTATAATCTAAAATCCAGCATATATAACCCTATGTAACAATTGTTTTTCTAAAAGATATATGCTTGTGTCATTTTGTATTCATTTTAACTTAATTAATATAAAGTGTCATTATCACTTACAAGTGGATCCATGGGGTCCCAAAATTGACCCAAAGATGCCCATGGTCGACCATGTATCAACCAATAGGGTTAAGACACATTTTAGGGTAATTTAGTATTATTATAATATTATTTTTTTTAACCCTTATTTACCGGATTTACCCTTAACCATGGTAAATAAAATATTTACCGCAGTAATTATTCAAAATGTCTAAAAATAAAAGTTACCTATTTACACAATTTGGACATCCTGATTCCAAATATGGAATCCATTTTTCTAAATTCAAAACACAGAAGTGGCAGAAATTAATTTAAAATTAATTCCCGCTGTCAAAACAAAAAGCGTGTTTTTAAGAGATAATAACTATCAAAAGATTGACACTTGTTTATGTTCGGTTTAATTGTAAAATTATGTCCAATAACCAACATTATATTAAATGGTAAAAATATATTCTAAATATACTTTAAAACCACTCAAATTCACAATTTATCACTATTAATTATTTTGATTAAAAAAGTTGTTTTTAATTAAAATTTAGTAATTTTCACTATTCATCAAAATATGAAAGTTATCCGAAAAGTACCAAAATTTCACCTTAGGCTAAATTCGATATTCCGAATCCAAAAATGAAGTCCATTTTGAAATATAAAATATATATAATTTCAAAAAGTAGGTATTACTATTCATAACGGCTAGTTTGATTGGTTGTGGTGTGTTAAAATCTCGAAGTTGCGTACAATGCACGTCATTTCATTATTCGAAAGGAAACATACCGAGGAAGCTTGGGGTGTTACAAGGGGTTTCAGAGTCAAAGGATGCCTTTTCTAAAGATTTCCCAAGATTAACTCACAGGCGAGAGATATACTTCTGAATCAATATACACCCAAATATGGCACTAAGTGAATCACCATCATATCTTATGGATCATTAAGAGATATGCGAGGTTAGGGTGTAGTTGGACGATATGTAGAGGAAGGTATTCATGAGACATAGTATTTCTCCTTAGGAATCCCGATTATTATTTTCCAAAACAGTAGATGGGATCTTCTGGTTTTGTGTGGATTATCTACACCATAACAAGGTAATTTTAAAGAAAATGTATCCACTACTGAGAATTGATGAACTCTTCAACCATTTGAGAGTGTAATGTGGGTTCTTCAAGGTTAACCTTCATTGAGGACATCACTAGTTGTGAGTACAAGACATGGATATAATAGAGATGGATTTTAGATACCGCAATGATCATTATGAGTAATTGGTCATGCCCATTTTCAAGATGAACACCCCATCAGTGTTTATGGGAATAGTGGACTAGATCTTTTATCCATATGTTGATTGGTTCATGGTGGTCTTCATAGATGATATCCTTATGTTCTTATCATCCGAGGAGGAGATCATGAGACTCTAATGGATAGTTATGTAAATACATTGAGTTCACTAGATTTATGTGAATCCCTCAAAGATACAAATCTTGATTTTGGTGGTCCAATTTTTGGGAAATTATATCTTGGAAAATGGAGTGGTAGTGGACACGTCCAAGGTTGAGGCTGGGTTAACATGTAAGCCTCATAGGTGTGTGAAGGAGTTGTGATGCTTCATTAGGCTGGATGGATATTAAGAGAGATTATAACATGATTTATCGAAGATATCATCACATATTACTACTTTCACCTGAAAGGGGAAGCCATTAATGTGGACAGAGAAATGTTGATAGGTTTTGCAACAGTTGAGGAAGAGTTTGGTGAGTTCCCTGATCTTGTGATTGTCAAAGGAGGGTGTTGAGTATATAGTGTTCTACGATTCAGTAGGAACCAATATTGGTTATTATCTGATGTAAAGGAAAATAGTTATTTCCTAGTGTTTTCACTTGTTGAGACCACATGATAATAACTACACAACCCATGATCTTGAGTTGGATGTAATAGATTTTTCATTGAAGATGTGGCGACACTACCATATGTGTGAACATTTTATCACCTACTTTGATAACAATATTCTCAAGTATATATTCTCATAGAAGGATATGAACATAAAATAGAGGAGGTGGCTAAAGTACCTCCATGATTATGACTTATAGATAATCTATATTCCTAGAATGGGGAATGTGGTGGTGGATTCTCTCCACAAAGGATCGAGTACGTAGTTACTGGATGTGGCATCAAATAAGTGGGCCTTGCTGATGTTATCCTCTATAGATGGAGAGAGGGGATATATACTCTAGTTGATGGATTTTACCCCAAAAACCATACTTTGAGTCATGGAGGTGGAACTTTGGAATACCATCTGTGAGACTCTAGGTTCTCTGTTTTCCATAGGGCATTATCCTGATGAATTTTCAGAAGGTAGAGAGCATGTCATTATTTTCAATGGATACAGATTTTTACTATTGATGCTGCAAGAAGAAGTTATGAGAGAGTTCCATGTATCCCCTTTGGTTTTACATGTAGGTGTGATGAAAATGCACTAAGACCTCTAACATATGTTTTTTTGTGTCAAAATATGAAGAAGTTAGTTACAATGTTTGATTCTCAATGCCTCATGTGTTAGCAAGTGAAGACTGGGAACCACGTTCCAATAGGCATGACCAAATCCCCTTGGGTGCCAGAGTGGAAGTGGGATGGTATATCCTCATATTTTGTTATGTATTACTATTCTCTTCCATGTGAAACGTTACCATATATGTGATTTTAGAGTAATTCAAAAATTCATACCACATCATACCCTTCTAGGACTAGAATTCAATGGAAGCATGTGACATCTCTATGTGTAGGAGAGAATTTGGCTTCAATGAGTGCCATCACAAATTGTTTTATATCATAATTATCATTTCATATCACGCTTGTGGAATGGATTTCAAGAATAATTTGGATCCCAGTTATGCTTGAGCAAGACATTTCATCCCAAGATGAATGGATAGAGGTAGAACTATTCAGGTTATGGGGGACATGTTGCGGTCTTGCATGTAAGCATTTAGCTATAGTAGGGAGGATCACTTACCACAGGTGGAGTTTTTTTAAAAATAATAGATACCACTCCACTCTTGGTATGACACTATTTGAGGCTCTTTACAGGTGACACTTCAGGTAACAGCTTTGCTGGTCTAACCTAGGAGAGTCAACACTCATGGTCCCGAAGTAAGTGTGAGATACTACTCAGAAGGTCTAGATCATCCAATAGTGGATGAATACTACACAATATTGGATGAAGTAATATTCTAATGGAGAAAAATCCTCTTTTGGAATTAGGGTAAGGAGAACACTAGTTCCTTTGATTCTCACATAGACACAGGTTATAAAAATTTGACCGAGACAACAACTTTTTTTTAATGTTCAACATCACTCTTTAGATCCAGCATATTGTTGGTGAGGTGTCGTACATACTACCTCTACCACTGTAGTTTCCTTGAGGACACTACATCTTCCATGTATCATAGTTAAGGAGGTATGTTCATGACCCATCGCACGTCATAGACTATGGGGTGATGGGAATTGATAATCGGGTGACTTTTGTAGATTAACCAGTAGAGATCGTGGATCGATATGAGAAGATCATTAATTAGTAATCAATTCCCTTGGTGTTTATTCAGTGATGGAATGGAAATATCCATGAGAGAACATGATAGTGGGAGGCTCAGATTCGTGCGCAGTACCCACATATGTTTGAAAATTATTGATTTTGATTTTTAGAGACATAAAGACCCAAATGTTGTGAGAATATAATGTCATAGATTTTTCTGTTTATTTATCTTAAAATTTTCATGGTATTATTTATAGAACTAGTGCTGAGATAGAGTGTGATTCTGGGGACTAGTGTGCTTGAAAAAATTCTTTGAAAATAGAAAACATTAAATAGAAAACATGAGCAGTTTCCCTAAAAAAGTAGAATAAATTCTAATAAGGTTCATGAATAATTAATAGGATTGAACCATTGTATTCAGAGAAACAAATATACTTCAGGAGAGGCCTAACATTGGTTGGAATGGTTCGAATGTGAATGATAGTTTTTGAATGTTTTAAAGAATAAACCAACTATGATTTATTTTATATTAGTGTTATGATGTGATGCAACAATGTGCTTTTTTAATAAGAAGCTTGGTAGTGACCCAAGTGTGGAATTCATAACCTAATAGAATTCTATGATGGCTCTTGAGAGAACTATGGAGAAATGTCTCAACGGATAATGACATGATGATGGATTGATATCATACTAGATGCATATAATAATGAATCCTTGACACTGAATGATCCCCACTAAGGTTGGGCGTTGTGATTTTTAGTTCCCTCTTTCCCCATCCTTAGAATTAATGATGAACACGGATATACCAATTAATATGTTGACTAGAGATTCGATCGTACTTTTGGGATGTGTTTGATTGTAGAAATAATTTTGGGGGATGATTATAATTATACTGTGTAGTTTGATTAATCGTATAATGTGAATGGATTGAGGCTGGAATAAACAATGTTTTATGTTTGTTTTCATGTTTTTCCCTGTTATTTTCTTCCCTGTTTTTCACACACATTCTTTATTTATCATGGAACATGAATTTAGGATCGTTGTGCCTTTGATTCATGGTCCAATGATCCGGTCATGAAGACTCATCCTCATGACGACCTAGTGGATGTCTGATGGTGTTTCCATGCTAAAATAGAACCAATATTTTTGCACGTGGAGGTGCCCAGAGTGGTGGTTCCAGTTGTTCTATGCGAGAAGTGGTGCAGGTCCTGGTGGCTGGTCCAGGCCGATGATGAGGCAGACGATAGAGGAGGAATGTGGAATTTCAATCCCATGATGGAATTGGTGTGTCTAATATGTAAGTACCCTGGAAAGAAAACCCAATTTGTGGAGATATAACCGAGGACCTAGAGGTGGTGCATGTAGAAGAAATGTGGAATAGGATGAAGTAAAGTAGGTCGAACGTGGAGAGCCAGGTGGGCCAGTGTGGAGTTGTTCATGAAAGCCAGGTGGAGCGGCATAAGATGAATGGGTTGCGCTGGGAAAACGGGATGGGCCTAGTAGACTGGGAAGAACCCAAGGGGTAGAGTCATGCCGGTGCATTGGGTCAGACCTGGGTCAGACCCTAGGCAGTCATACTATGCCAAAATCGACCAAGCATCCATACATATATCATTGTTTGGGGCAGTCTATTTGGGAAACCGATCATAGCCAATGGATCGACCGTGTAGTCGGTCCTTGGCCAATGGACCCATTTGCATGGAAACATCAAACCCTCATATCATTTAAACCCTTCTTCTGATTGACGAGCTATCTATGCCATTGCGACTCTGATGTTGAGGTGATCCTTATGAGACCAATTGTGGGTTTTGACTAGGACATATTTCAAATAACGCAGGCTATTTACATGGTTAGTACATGGGGTCAAGGGGCACAGTGGGTATGTATACTAGTCACTATGAACCCTCCTTTCCTATGAGGATTTATCCTCTCTTCCACCATATCATAGATGAGTTTCATTATGGTCATTTCATTTATCATTTCTAGGAAGGGTTTTTTGTTATCATTTCATACTCACTGGTGTATGATTCCTTCTATAATATTTAGATGATATAGTTATTGTAATCTCCCCAATAGATGGGAGCAGATCCTCTATTGGATCTTCATGACCCTATTGGAGTCTTCTATATTAGCACGACCAAATTCCCCAGGTGTTTATCCTCTACATTGCGGGTTAATCCAGATGTAGTTGTTGGTATCACCTTATGGCCCTGACTGTGATCCTCATCTATCATATCATATATCTTTTCAGATCTATCTTCATACCTCACTCATGACAGTTTTAAATAAATAGTAATTCATGGACAGATGTCATCAGTGCTATCAGAACTAGGAGTGCATTTTGTAGGTTGAGTACATTATGGAATCTTGAGATAAAATCCCTAATGGTGGCATGTGGTAATTGTTTCTTATCTCTTGATATCGTGCCTCAGTTTTAATATACATGGATATTATGTTTATATTTTTGGTAGATATATAATTTTATATAAATGAATTTATCTTCAATGTTTTTATTGTTTTCACATTTCAGGGTGACCTACTAAGTATTGTCAAACTCTCCCCTACACAGTCTTTACCCACATGTGTTGTGTCTTTTATAGATGAGTGACCTTTTGAAGTGTAAAGTATAGACCAGGACTAGATGGAGCCATGTGAGATCACTCGGGATGAGTTTTTCATACAGCTTTAGATAGTACTTCCAATACATTGACTTCAGGTTGGATCATGTAGTATTATCTATTGGTGAGTTTTAAGAACTTGTTTTTAAACATATTAGTGGTCTTTAATTCTAGCATATTTTAGCTTTACTATAATTTACTTCTTGTCATATAATAGTTTTCTTATAGTGGTATTAATGCATTTGTTAACTAAGTGGTTTAGTTTACATTTAAATATTTGATAGATTGGGGATGTGTCTATGAAAAAAATTGCATAAGTGATACCTCCCACATTGGTGATATATGGACATGATGATAGTCACCAGCTCCTATCCAATTGGATGTGTGACTGTGTAGTCATATCACGGGCCCCACGAAGATGGGTTGTGACAAAAATCATTTATGACAACTAATTATATTGACAAAAAAACTATGTAATTTATTTTATAAATTTCATTCTAGAGAGTTATTCAAATATTCTAGACACAATTGATGTTATATGAAGATATGAATATCCGATATCATTTTTACAGTATAATTAGATGAGCCTGTTTACCCTTAATTATAATTACCAGCACCATCATGTAACAAAAATTTAGTAACAGATATGAATATTAAATTTCCAATAACATTAAACAATGATACACATCCCAATATAGTATTTATTATTGGACATGTTTTCTAAAAATTTTAATTATTTATATGTTATAAAAATTTTCACATTCATTGATATGTATGGATGAACACTCCAATCCCATCTATGAGGGCTGGATTTTTCAAGGAATTATTTAGTGGAATCATCCATCATTCATGAGATGACAATTAAGGTTCAGTTTATTCTAAAAAGGTTGAAAAAAATATAGAGTTTATAGAAATATTATTTGGAACATTTTATCATATTATAATGATTTCCTTTTGTTATCTTGTTTTATGTAAATTTTATCCACTATTAGGTCATTTTCCGAAGGGAAATATATGAAAGTTAGTACTATGTTTTTTCCATCCATATAATATTTCATTGTTTCTTATAGTATTTAAATACCAGCTAACCAAAAAATGTGAGTGAAAATTGTTTTTTATTATAATAAAAAGTTTATGGAGAAAGTGTTAAACCAAAAATTTTAGTATACATCCAATAAAACAAGCTGGGAAAAGTCCAAAAAAATATGGATCTTCCACTCCCCATTAAGTATTATTATACTTCTAGAAATGATATATTCCATGTATCCTACTTACATAAATACCATCATCTACAATTTTATATGGTTTAAAAGAATGATTTGTATTTAGATCTTGACACCACCATAGTTCAGTTGCCCGATTGGGTAATGGGTTGTCTAGACATAGTGATACAAGGTATGTTTATTAATATAGTCTATATAATTTCACAATCGGTAATATATATATTGAATATGTATTTTTAGGCCTTTTTGAGGGCAATATCCTCACTATTAGTATATTAATGAGAATTGAGATAATTATAGTCCAAAAATGTTTCATAGTGGGAAGATATGTGACTCCATATCAGTTACATGTAGATTTAAATTTGATTATTTAATTTTATTATGGAAATATTGGAGCTATATATAGTATTAGATTGAAAATTAGAAAAATAGTAAAATAGGTTCTACTGTATATTTATTTCATATTTAATACTAACCATGAATCCAAACATTGTGAAAGTGGGAGGGGATTTCTAGTGAAATTTATTAGGTGAATCATTGATTTATAATTTTTTTACCCCTCCAGGTGAACCATGAGTCGCCATTTTATTCTTATTTTTAGTGCTCATGGTCAGCAATACATTTCAAAAACCATGTGGGTTAACCAGTTATTCTGCAAATGGAAAATGATCTTCTTTTCACTATTGATTTTAATTAAAATTTCTCTCATTTTCCACTCATTCATGTGAGTTATCTCCCCCATTCATGGATAACTACTTCAGTTTTATATTTTTTGATAAACCCATGGGTTTGGGAAGTTTATTCAAAATAATCTGTTTTTTTAAATAATTATGTCTCATTATATCCCCTTCTAGATTATTTACATTCTATATTATTCTCATTTATTCTAACTAGATAGGAATGGTGGATGATTTATAATATGAGGTTGTTTTTTATTGATTAATATTATAGTTTCTACACATTACATGATACTAACAATTGAATTTTTATGGTTTTTTCTTAAGGGGATTCCTTTGTCATTGAATATATGGATTGAGATTCTATGTTATGATCCCATCCATTAAAATGACATTAGTTCATGGATTTACAATTTTTTTATTTGTTATATTATATTATAAATTATTTATTGATGATTAATTTATATTTATATTTTTACCATCATAAATTTCTATAGAAAAAGTTTATTGTTTTCCAATTTAGGATTCCATTAAATCCGGTTTTAGTCCACATCTTATGATTAATAAAAATTAAATTAGATTTATATTCAATGTGTTTTAAAATTTTGTTTTTAAAATATGTTTTATTTATAAGGGATATTTTCCTTATTCTTAATCCAATGGATTTTGTAAATTATTTTTGATAATGTGATTATTTATGCTTGAATTTTTATTAGTCTTGACTTGCATGTGTCAATTCTTAAATACATTGTGTATGTTTTTGTATAACCTGAATGGGTGGTAGACAATATTAGTAGGTGCACTAGATAGGGGTCGTTGTTGTAGAGATTAATGAATCCACCACAATTGTTCTTTATTGTCATGTTAACATGGGTTTGATAGTGTTCCAGAAGAGTGTCCTAGTTACCACCCCTTGCTTGGTTGGAGACTATTTTTGGTGTGTGCATGGATGTTTTTTCATTATAATGATATGTTCTTATTTTATATTCCAGTAAAACATTTTATATTGAGAAAATATTTATTACATGTCACACTTAGTCGTTGTTTTTTTTCTTTGGTCATATTTACTTTTGGAAATTTCTTACATTTATAAATCCTATTTTTTGCAATGGTTTTCAACTACATTTTATATATAAATAAAATTGGGTTTTCATTTGTAATTTTTGGAAACTATAAAAAGTGATTTTCATTAAGAAGTTTATAATAAAAAATCATGTTTTAAACTTATTGGTATTTTCCTTACACCATGCATATGGAATCTTGTTTTTGAAGGCACAAAAATGCATGATTTTGAAATGGGAATGGGGACAGTAGTAATAGTTATGCCGAATAATGTATTCATGATCCTTCTTATAATGGGATTGATGGTGATTACTAGTAACATATATATTGATCTATTGGATGAATTTTGGAATCAACATATGTTGGATTATTTTGTGTGTTTTATGTATCAGTTATTAAAGACCTGAAGGGTTTTATTTATTACAATGGATATGTTGTGGTGCAGATATATTAATTTTATATTATAATGTAATTTTTCACTCATTTTTAAATATATTCTGTTACACTCAATATATACATTTCTTTAATGTTTAACTGCTTATTTATATATATGGATTTCCATAGAATATATATATCATACCATATTCTAAATTGGATTCCTTTTTGGTATATTGGATTCCGATGATGAAATCATTTGAACATGGTTGTTCTTGATACCCATGTTTTTTTTACTAACATGTGTAGATCATGATTTCAGTTCATGATTAGCGGTGATCATAGTCAATTAAATTGACTGGTTTACCTAGATTATTTTCTTATAAACAAAGTGTTGTCAAATTTGAAAATGATGAACGTTTATTGATTATTTTCCATTGTTATGAAGAAATTAGAGCCAAATAAATGAGTCATATTAATTTTTTGGTTATTTAATATCTTTTCCACAGCTTTCTAGGTGTAGGGAAAATGAGTTCCTTAAGGAATTAAATATATTTTACCAAGACAACTTGTATAATCAAAAGAGATGACTGTTTGTTATAATTCAAGGGAAGAACAATATGGGTAATCAGTAACATATCATTGGAAAACATGTTATGTTCTTCTTATCAATGAAAGATTATAACACACAATAGAATGAAAGTAATTTCCATTTGAGCTAATAGTGAATTGAAGATTTAGTAGATAATGATGGATCACTTGATCACCCAAAATCCACGTGTTATCTTTAAAACATGTGTAATGATTTTGAAACATTAATGATTATTTAGATGACATATTCTTTAAATAAAAATATGTTTAATAGGTTTCATGAATTAGTGTTTGTTGAAACGTTTTGACTGATATCACAAAGTATCATTCATTTGAACTGATACTATATGATATACATATATGAATACACTATTATAAAATAGTTTATTCTAATAACTCACATGTATGATGTGTTCATATCCATTAAATAGTATCAAAGGATGGTTTAAAAAAGGATTTGGTTGAAAATTTTGAATCTATAAATTGATAATGTCATAGAGTTCACTAAAAACATGGAGAAGGACTCTCATGAGAATCATGGGATATTAAATAATGTCTCATTAGGGAGGAATCATTAAGAAAATATTGTTCTTGAAAAGATGATGCAATAAATAATAATCATATCCAAATTGATTATTTTTTATAAGGAATATCCACTAATAATTTAGAATGAATAGTCCAAATATCAGTTTATATCAATAATAAATATTTTTTATCTACAGGAATAAAATACTCTATATAATATATGTCATAATAAGAATCAAAATATGATGTTATTTTTAATCTTGAATAGAATGTGTGTTATTCTCAATAAGGATAGACACATGATATTTGAGTCCTATGTAGAGGAAGGAATTTTACATGGATACTTTTCTATAAGATTGAAATATTTATCTGTTTTAATACCAAGAAGGTTTAGCCAAGGGTGCAGGACCCATGGCTCTAAATTTTATTGAAAAGAAAATCGAAACAGTGCCCATGCATTTAGGAGATTTTTAAATGCAGCAAAACCACATCTTAAACAAAACACTAGTGCACATCCAGAAGTTACCTTTTTCAAGTCCGACCACGAGCCCTGGCTCCACACCTGGATCCACCCCGATCAGTAGGATATCGACCTCCCCCCTTTTGATTACCCATCACATGAATCTTCTAAGGGGAGTCCCCATGCATTGTCTCTTCAGGTATGGCATCCTGAAGAATAGTGGATTGATGCTCCTTCGATACACGGGGCCCGACGTGCACCCCTTTTGTGAACTACACATTCATGGCCAAGGAATCAGCTACAACATCCTCAGCATTAGATATCCCAGTGGGCCTTCTATTATTGCATCTTGCACTCTTCAAAACATCTAAATTAATTAAATCAAATTCAGGTTTATTAATGATCTCTATCATGGAGAAGAAATTAGCAGCCGGTTTATGCGCAACAACTGAATCCACTGTCTTTTGTTCAACCACCGTTGAAGGGTCCAGCTCCAGATTTCATAAATTATCCTGCTCCACATTAACCAAGGAGGAATCTATCTTGTGGAGACATTCCTCCCCTCGATCGATTTGTGAGTTAACAGATTCATTAGCAATTAAGATTGCTTTATTTCCATGTTGCTCCAGTTTCCCTTTACTAACCTGCTTGAAAAAATCAGGGGGCGCTGTCTCATGCCTATAGTCCTCCCCTTGAGCAATATGCAATCTAGCAGATTCAACAGTAATCTCAGTTGTACCTGCCTAAATTCCCAGCTTATCCAATGAAGTATCATCCTCCACCACATTACCTGCCTGTGGATTTTCTTGAGAAATTGAGCAGGCCCTCTGTTTGTTGTGCAACACCATTTGGAAACCACCATCGTCAATAATCTGTATCTTCCCCTTACCACAAATAGGGGGAATTTCAACATGATCATGCCCCTGATTAACATTGTCTTGAACCTCAATTTCATGTTCTGATTGATGCTCTTCAACCACATAAACATCAACCGTTGACTTATTCATAATTCCCATCTCACCATTGATTACAGATGTCACCTGCTCCAAAGTATTAGCAGTCTATAAAGCAACCCTAGAAGTTGCATGCTGTTCCTCATCAGCCTTTTTCAAACCATACTGAACAACTTCAGAAAAATTTGGAGTTTCCTTGAGAGGATCCTTTCTTTTGGGGCCATGTTTACCACCATCTTCACCTTTCCTCTTATACTGATAATGGGAGTGACCCAATGATTTACATAGGGAACATTTCAAATTACAACGAGATTGAGTAGGAGCATGACCAATGCATAGGCATGACTTACAAAAACTAGGAAACCACTCATACTGGATTGAGAGTTCCAGCCTGATAACATTTTTGAAGAATGTGGTATGGTTTTGAGATACATAGGTTGAGAAGAAAGAGTTAATTCTAATTCTACACAAGTCATTGATGATGAGAAGATATAAATTATCTCACAAACTATGTATAAACAAAGAAACATAATAAAATAGATGCCTATAATTCATTGGATGAAAAATAATTATAGTCAAACAAATAGGGTGAACTCGCAAACACAATAAATACACCATTATCATGTATATCCAAATTTGTTTTAAGAGGATCTTATTGATGACAATTTGGTCTATTAAATGAATGAATATATGGATTAAATAAAGATGAAAGATTCATTTGATATTATTTTATGGTTGATAGAATGGAATACCAATGGGAACTGTTGAGTTTTATATATCGATATTAATGAAGGTTGAATGGGTATTTGAAATAAATCTGATCCTCTTTGAAAGGGTTAATTGCATATTGAAGTTATCATTATATATTAGTCATTTTATAAAGTGGTTAGCATTGAAACAATTTTATATTATTTTCCACAGTGGTGTAATGATTAATTATGGTTTTACATATAGATGTCAATTCACAATTCTATAATTGAATACTTGACGAATATGTGTACATTGAGTAGTCTAGTTAAATTATTTTTTGGGAATATTAGAAAAAATAAATATAATGAATCCACATTATGGGCTAACCCATCCATTAGTAGAGTGTTATTCAGACTAGATCAATACATCTAAACAAATTTTTTCTTTCATGGTGGAGTTGATCAGAATATTTATATAAAAAAAGATTCTGATCAAATGATGAAAACGATTATATATGTAGATGACATAATTTTTTTGTGATATAATGAGGAAAAATCAAAAAAATAATAATAATATTTTTGTTGTGAGTTTGAAATGATTACGATTGGAAAATTGATATTTTTTCTTAGTTTCAGGTTATATAAATACTACACAGAATTTTCATTTCATAATACTATTATTTTTAGGAGGTGCTCAATGTTTTTAGAATGGATGAATCCATGGAAATGACTGTAATGTCCCAGCTAGGGCCGCCCAAATAGAACCTATGTGGGATCCATCACATCAAAATAGGAATGCATCAGTACATATAATAGGTAGATAAACTGAATTGAAGGACAACCAAAAAATTATAGAGACCATGTACTACAAAAATATTCATGAGTTGTATGCTTAATTTAGAGAAAAATTAAGCAAGACTCATCCATATAGTGGATGTCCCACCAACCCGTAGAAAAAACTAGGAGCCAACTGGGCCTCCATAGTCTTCCATATATGGAGTAAAATATATAATATTCATAAATCATATGTATATTTTAAAAAATAGTAATAAATTAAATATGATCCATATATAATAGAAAGAACATTTTCCTATACATGTTGACTATATTTGTAACAAAAAATACACTAGCATCCATCCCAACTCACACATATTCCTGCTAAATCATTAACCTCTATAGCCTTCTAGAATGGTATAGAGTGTATATCTCTATAACATACATATTCTATAATAAATAATTAGAGAGCAAACACGTGTATACTATAACTAACATCGTGTATATAGATAGGGGTGGGTCTAATAACCCAATAGGTATCCTCAGTTCCCATACCAAACCATAATTTCTTGTTATCGATTATGTTTTAATGCAATACATATATAGAGTGATGTCATGTCTAGGTAACATACTAACACAAAATCATAAAAAATGCACAATCAAGTATACCAATGTCTGTACCAAGTCATTATATTCCTCATACCACAACCCTCGTTATACCTGCATTAGTTCTATTAAAAAAACAAGTAATATCACGCCCTTTCAACACCTTTCTTAGCACCATGATATAAATATTTTCTATAAGAATTTTACTAACATAGGAATTCCTTGACATATTCATGTCACTCAGGATGAAACCTGGTCAATGACCCAACCCATCACTACGTACCCATAGAGTTCCATCAATTCACCCAATCCCATCATAGCATATTCTAGGGAGGCCATAAATATACAGAACAATCCATAACAGTTCTTTGGAGCTCACCTTTACTCATAATATCCCATCCCCAAATACAATATGGAAGCTATATTCTAGAAAACCTACTTACCCCCATTGGTTCTATATTGGGAATGATCAATCAAAATACCTTATCCCCATAGGTTCTATGGAGGAAAAATGTCTGGCACACCGGCCTATCCCCACAAGTTATAGCGGTATGGTGGTATAATATCAATTACCCAAACCTCAAACTACAATATAAGGTTGGTAACCTCATGCATGGGATATCTCACATAGAAAATAGAAAATATTTTGTGAATCCCATTTCAGAACCCAACAACTCATCATTGACATACTAGTACCTCTAAACATAGTCCCACACGCGAACATCAACCCAAGTACCTTAGTCCCATACTATCCATATATGTGTTATTCACTACCATTGGGTATTACCCTCCTCTTTAATATTGAATGATACCATGTTTAGTCAAAAACCACATGGAAAACATTATTTCTTAAAAAAGAATCACCCACTCATGTTCAAATGGACCAAATCCATCGTAAAACAAGACCTTTATGTGATATATAAAAAACTAACCAAAAAGTCATTTAAAACCAATATAGACGTTTCCACCACTAAATTACTCTCTCCAGGTTTCTAGGCCAAAATCTCATTAACTTTATCTAGAATAACCTCTTTCAATTTTGATATACCATTTCAAAACCATTTCTAAAATCAACTATTTTATACCAAGTTTACAATTTCCTACAAAATACCAATTTTAACACATTTCAAAAATGGGAAATATTATCAATGAAATGTAATTCACTCCACTAAGAAAATAATATGATGGTAAATCATAACTCTTTTAACCTGGGAACCCCCATCGAAATGTTTAGAAATTTATAATCTCCAAGAAAACTATTATGAAGACCTGATCATATTCCAAAATCAGTGTGAGATCACACATTTCTTGAAACATATTGGTGGAAGTAAGAATTATTGAACACAATCATAAATAATCAAATAAACAATAGTCTTTCGATGGTCAAGGGCCCATACCACAAAGAAAACCTGGCTACTTTAATTATATAGTCCAACAATCACTAGATATACTATACCGAAATTTTCCTCAACTCACAAATCAATATCTCAAATCAATAATATCTAAAAAAAAATTCATAACATTTAATTAATTAAAAACATAATAAAAATAATCTCGTGTACTAATAACCTTCCTAAAGGGCCATCTAATCCATCATGCGTCTGTATGGACATCAAAAAAACTTCAATAAACTAAAAAGATCATAAACTATATTCAATTAGTTATTTGAATAATATAATGAAAATATCAAATTTTAATAGTAGGATCCAAAACTCATCGTTTTGTTAAATTATTTCCTAATCATGAAGAACTGGGTGTGTTTCACAACCACAACACGATTGAGAAAATTCCACATAAAATTCCTTATTTATAAACACATATTTATTGCAATGTCACCACAAATTACTAGAAAACCAAAATTAATCCATGCCTTGACATACCATGTGATAAGTCAAATGATATGATTTTTAGGGATTCATGGGACTCCCTCTATTATTGGAACACAATATTACTTTAATGCACAAATATTTCTCCATGTTCTAACTAAATCATCTCTCCAAAAAATTATATTTATCTAAATGAAAAATAGAAAGAGGGAATGGAGAAGAACTATAGGAAAATATGGGGAGATCATACCTCAAAGTTGTTTTCCAAAACACCCATTGAATCACCAAAGAACATGGATAATTGAAGAAGTGGAGAGGGAATGATTAAAATGGACCTAATAAAAACACTCTAAAAATGGTTCTACTGGTTAGATAGTGTGATTCATCATTTAATTTGGGGCTCTGCTAGCTGGATGATAGCGTTAGTTGATGTGGTGTTATTTTTTCTAGTCCATCAGCCAGCAGGTGGCCTACTAGGAGACCCTACCACATTGACCCCCTAAACATCATTGAACATTGTCTCCCCCTCCCAGACCACCATCTATGTTAAAATTAATAAACAAAAACACATGGACATCGAATTAGATCATTAGATATCCTAAAAACCAACCCAAAAAATTATTTAAATAGCCTCTGGAATTTGTAAACAATGATGATATAGGTCATGATGAACTTCATATAGTTGTGATTCTCATCATCAAGAAGCTATATGAATCTGAAGACACATATCTTAAACTATTAAAATTGTCAATTTAGTAGGCACTATCTATGTTCCATATCTGCGTTTCAATAAAATGTCAGCTATGACACTCCAACACCAATTTCAGATATAATGGGGCCCTTTCAAATTTCATGGTTTGATCTTCACTCCAACCCAAAATCTCCCTCACTATCTGACCTTTCATGGTGCCACATACCCAAACCATTGGATGATCCAAGACACCATCCGAACACGATTTCCTACTCCATGTGGTAGAACCACACCATTAAAATCCCTCCCCATGGTTTAAACTAACTCAAAAAATATTTCATAAATATGTTATGAAACTGACCATATTAATTGATCCATTACACCTTGAGAATCAAAAATCCTACATCCTATTTTACCAATAGATCACATAACTATATCACCATGATCTATTCCTACACATCTAATCCAACAATCTATGTACCTAAATTCCCATCATATTTGTGTTCTTTCATAGAAACCCCACTTCTATTTCAATTGTTTGATGATCAACATCCATACAAACATGACCCTTACTACACAAGGGGCACAAACACATGAATGGGATGTTAATTCCCACCATAGGATTATACTTATCATCTCATCACATAAAAATATATATCAATCTATGATGAGTAGATTTGGAGAATCATTATCATTTCTACCACCACACATAGAGAAAGAACTAAATAAAATCCATGAATTTAAAAAACCAAATTTTAAACAAAAAAAATCATACTGAGGATTTTTATGCTCCACAACAAAATAATATACCTAATATAGATGATTAAAACTAATGGTTCTCCCCACCATAATAAATCCCATAAAAGTGATCATATTATGTTTTCCAAATAAGGGACCAAAAAAATCAAGAATTCCAAACGAAAAAATCACCAAAAATACATAAAAATATCATGGATCCAATATTTAAATCGAAATAATCACATATGGGAACTAAATCATCACATAAGAAATCAAATAACCTATTACACTCAACACTCCCAAAACATCAACCTCATAAAGAAATCACAACTTTCTCCCAGAAAACACAAATTCTATGATAATGTAGCAGAGGCACCCATAGGCATACATATCATGATTAAACTACCAGAGACTCTATGAAATATGTATAACATACCTATAGAATTCATTAACCAACCAAAAAGGCTCTCCAGGTCAACTACATATGATCCATAAAACTGACACACATAAGAACAAATTACATCCTATGCACCACGTAGGAGCAACTTAAATTATTACACAAGTTCTTACCACACTTCTTGGTTTTCTAATAATCCTCTTCATGTATGATGAGGAACCAAAGTAATCAACTAGTACACCCCTAAAAATAGACAGTATCACTTTATATGTATTTTCTTGTGTACTAGTTGATTTCATTAATAAAAAAATTTTCAAAATATTTTACCCAAACTCACATGAAATTTTTAAACACTTTATAGAATACAAGGGTTTTTCATATAGAAAATATTTAAAAATTCCTTATCCAATTACTCAAACCACAAAAAGAAAATTTCAAATTATCTCTAATATAATATATTAAAAATAATTTTTCCAAAAACATTAAAAACACACCAAACATCCTTTGGTTTTCCAAAGCTCCCCATGACATCTATGTGATTAAACAAAAATCAGTATCTAAAATGATAACTACAATGGATGGTTATTTTTTCCAATATCAATCTTATTTATAAAATAACATTTTGATGGAAATTTCAATCATACATTGAGATCCAATTCCACCCCCTTAATTGTAAAAAAATAAAAATCTATTTCAAAACTACTCTCTCCACAATCATATTCAAATATATCCACATTTGAAAAAATATATATATACACCTTGTGCTACCACATTATTTTTCTTTAAAAACAATAATTTCCTTAAACATATAAAATTTATAAAACCATTTCCTTATGGAGGACAAAAAAGAAAAGGAATATTCATTAAAAATCCTCTTGTATCGATAGTAATTTAATTACCCAATATAATGTGTGTGATAGAAATATAAATATTATTATAAGATTATTTTATTGTTTTGGATTATCATAAGGCCAACATATCAATAAACCCCACCCATAGGTTCCTAGATTATTCCCATCTCATTCTACTATAATGATTCATGAATTAAAAAAATGACTCATAACTAAGCCCAATAACTCAACCGGAGTACCACCCATCATGGTTTTGGATTATTAGAAATGATAAATGCTTCAATTATCCTAGAGTGACAAGTAAAAAAAATATACATCTCCAAAATACACTATTTTTAACCAATATTATACATTCTAGTAATTTCCCTCAATATAAATCTTTAATATTGAAATACTATCTAAAATTATATATATATTATATCCACAATAATACTCTTTTGAAGAAACTTTATAACATAATTTCCAAAACGACATAAATAATGCCCATGTAGGGAGAACTACATAACCTTATGTGAGATTCCTATTATCTTAGAGGAATCCAAATCATAGAGAGGGTGTACCATAGTCATAGGGTGACTATTCCCTCCAAAATATGTTCTGGGATTCAAGACTAGATCTATAAAATCATAGGCATTTCAAATCCATATAGTTTACATCCAACCAATCTATAGAAAAACACCGGTTCCCACTCAACCACTATAGTCGAAAAAATAATAAATTAATTATCTATGATGCATCCTGAATAATTTTAGAAACAAAAAATAGTAAAAAAATAGAATATATTTCATATACATGAAATGCCACACTAGCCAATAAATGCTGACAATTACTAAATATTGAAATACATAAGCCTCTAGAACAACTCACATACCATCCCACTGAATCTTTTTCTTCCATGAAAAAAATAAACTTATACAATGAAACCATTTATATTAGATACCTATACCCTAATTGGAAAATAGAAGAATATAACCAAGAATAATGAAACTCTTGTCATTTATATAGATATTGGATGATTCTAATAACCTGGTAGGTATTCCTATTTACATAAACAGAACAAGTTTGTTATGATCAATAATAATTGTATGAAATACAAATATAGAGTGTTTTCATGTACAGGGATATCATGAATAAAACACATGCACATACAAGAATACCAGCTTCGGAACAATGTGTGAATATTCCCCATACCAAAATAATGCAATAACCATTTCATATCCATAAAGGAATCTATAGAATTCAATAACTACAAACTACTTACCTAAACACCATTAAATAATTAATGGATATTAAGAACTGTATAACTCAATAATCTAATGGAACATCTCTATATTCATGGTCATGACCATTTCATGTACTCTAGCGCATCCACTCATACATAGGGAGGTTCATAAAAACACCACAACCCATCATCCTTTAGTCTTGTGGGGTTATCAACACGTTGTACCATACACATAGGATCTATAGTAGTAAACAGTTTTCACATCAACCCATCATAACATGACCTAGCTTGGAAAATATTGAGCACACCATATCATCCTTATTGGTTATTGGGAGGCCCCAATCAATCTAACCAACATATCCTCAGATATTCTAGGGAGGAAAACTATAAAGAAAATTAGACTATCAACATTGGTTCTAGGGATTCCATTTTCATGTACCATGATGCATACCAATTCACTCAGGGACATAAAATAAAGTATAATGTCATCACACATTATTAATAGAATATAATGGGTGCAACCCATATTATAACACACCAACGCATCCTTAGGAAAAAAGGCACACATGATAGAATAATCCCAAATCCCATAGACCTATCAAAATCCTTTACAGGTCTATAAATTCCATCATGATCAACCAACCGCAATGATAAAATAAAAAAATAATTTTTCGGACCACATAAGAAACAAATAATTTCAGAAAAAAACATCCACCAGAAATGGATAAAACAACCAAATCCAAAACAAAACAATCCATTCAGTATTTCCCATAAAAACCATGACACCAATAATTTTAAACATTTCAACATGATTCCCATATATATTTACTCTCCCCACAACCCTAGAAAAAAGTCTACTGAATTAATTTTTTAAAACCCCTTTCGGTTTTTATATGCCATTTCAAAACCATTTAAAAAATAATCTATTTTTTAATATGATTTTTATTTACAAAATCCTCCCACCCCCCATTAAGAACATTTTAAAAAGGGGCCATGTTCTCTTGGAAAGAAAAATTGTTCAAAAAAATAATGAAATATGGCTCATCATTAATCATTCAACTATGGAACCCCCATAAAACCAATTTTGATGAAATATGATCGACATAAACTATTAGAGTAACCTGATCCAATCCAATCCTTATGGTGATATCGAAAAATATCATGTAATATGAAGAAAAATATACTACTTATTGTAGAAAATTTTAAATATATAAATCACTATGAGACTCGTTAATTTCTTGGCCTACCTCATATCAAAGTAGTTCACTTTAATTACACAACTTTCTATCACTTCATTGGAATTTCTAAACACCACCCAACTCCCAAGTCCCTAAATAAAATAAATAATGTAAAAATAAATAATTATAAGATATATTAATAATTTAAAAACCATAAATAATAATGTGTAGATCCTAACCACTCACTTGATGGTCTAATTTATCCATCTAGGGTCTTTTTGGAACACAAACTAGTTTATTATCACCTTCCTAGAATATAATTATTAGAGATTTCATTAATTAAATAATTTAAACGAAAACTCCAATAGAAATTATTTGTTCGAAAGAATGTGGGAGGTCAAATAATGTCAGAATCAAGAGATATTGGGTGTGTCCCAGTCTTAATACACCTGCACGATTAATCCACTGATAAGTGCTAATTTATCAAAATGAATTGGTGGTAAATTTATCCCAGAATACCAACAAACATAAATTAACATTAATGTTACATTCATCAATATATATGGTGTTGGATACTTGATTATGGAATCATTAGATTCCCTCATTGAGCCTCACATAAAATAAAATAAAGGAAATATAATTTCCCCATTCAATATAGAAATATTCTCTACAAAATCTATCCAGAAAATGTAATACATCAAGATATAAGGGGAATGTAAAATAATAAGAGTGAGATTTATCCCACCTATAAATTGAAAGACTGATTACCCTATGAATAACCATTCCTCTTGTGGAATCAATTGACCAAGGAGGGAGGTATAGTCAGAACAAATTGGCCACCTACCATAACCCCCCCCCCGAAAACATGAGTTTCACTCACTAGAGGAAGACCAAGCCCCCCCTCTAAAAACACTCATCAAATAACCCCTATGTTGTTCTTGTGGTCCTCACAACATATTCGGTGGGATCCAATGTTGAATTGTGACCAAAATCATCACCCTTTCGATTATATGAACCCCCAATCCACCTCCCAGAACAATATCTATTTCATTAAAGAACCCCTTTGAGTTTTTCTAATATATGGAATGCATTTTCCCGACATGTTTATCAAAATATACCATCCAAAAAATTAAATTAATAAATTTCAAAGAGAATTTCCCACCCATAATGATGAAGGTCATTAAAATGATCACTTATGTTTCCATTAAGATAATGTATTCAAGGGATTGAAATATAAAATAGGCAAACATCATGATATTTAGAGAGAGAATCATGATATTATTTTACTTAATAGTAAGAAGATTCAATTTTTTGGTTCCACTTTTGATGGTGGATGATAAAAAAATAATCCAAAGGGAATCAAAATTCTAATACTTAATATAATAATATGGTGTAATAAATTAATATTAAATATCAATTATTAATATATAAAATAATTTCAAAATATTTTATTAGGATATACTGATTTTTCTTATTCTAGTTTAGTAAATGATAAAAAACAACATTTGGGGGTGCAGTCAATCTTAGAGGATTGTGTAATTATTAGAAAATAAATTAGTAAGTTTTTATTTCACTAATAACTATAGAATATCAGAATATATTTTCCACAGAATATTTTCCATGTTTGTTTTGTTGGAAGATACAACTTGAGGAAATGTGAATTGATGTGAAGTCTACTATCAGAATAAAATATGATAGTTCAAATACATTAAATTATATAAAAAATTACATCCATAGGTCAAGGATGATGAAGATAAAAATCATGTATCACATTATAATAGGGATGTTTTATCTTGGATTAATAATATTTGATTATATAGTTAGAAAGCATCAATTTACTAATATCTTCAAAAAGGCCTTACCCAAGGATTTATTTGAGAATAATCAATTTAATCTTAGTTTCTAGTTGATCCCCCACACAAAAATAAATATATTTAAGCCACCCCTCACTAAAGCATGTGGTAGGACCACTCATGTATTGGAATGTTTCATTCATCAGTAAACACGTAATTAGTGACTATTATATTAATTGAAAATTCAGAATAGATTATCAGAATAGTGGTACATAAGATATAGGTTTACTAATTCCAGTAAGGGGAATAAAGTTCAATAAACGTATATAATAGGGAAGAACAATTAATTTATTGAATCTATAAGATATGTGTTGCTGTTATAGATTGGATTTCATGTATCATGTGGTGGTCGAGTAGAATGAAATGATTCATTTATGAAATTTTGAGTTCTACTCTAGTTTCACATGATGAGAATAACTCATATGGGCTTAATGTGTATGTTTTGTATACCATTTATCAGTAACAATAATTTCAGATGAATAATAGTGGTTCATTACAACAATATATATATATATATATATATTAAATCAGATGATTAATTAGAATATAATATTTCCAAAAAAATTGGGATGGCTATAAAATCAATTATATATGTGTGTTTTTGGAATGCTTAGATTGTGTTAGTTGATAAATAATGTTATAATTATTCTAGAAAGTTTGCATCTGGTTGTGTTCAGTAGGATATGCATTCTGAATGTGATAAGAGTTAAGGTTGGGATTTTTTGTGGAAGATTACAATTAATTAATCTTGAATTAAGGAAATCATTATATTAATGATTTTTGTAATATAATATTATTTTCAAGTTAGTGTGATAAATTTTTTATGGAAATTACTTCAAAACGATAATAATTCGTTAAAGAGATAAATATTTTTTTTGATAGTGTGAATGGAAATATTTTATAGATCATGGATGAAAATGATAATTTTAATTCTATATTGGTTTACCAAGTGGCTAAAAATCTAATCTTATGAAATGTATGATTCATAGGGTGCATTAACATTGAAGATCCCGTTAATGAATTTATTAGGAAAAAATATGGACTTATTAGGAGGATAAATATAATAAATTATTTTATTTTTAGATAAGTAGATACCATGGAGAACATATGATGAATATTTATTTGTGTATAACTTATGCAGAAATGTATTTTATAGTGGAATTTTAAAAAATAGGCTTTTAAATAAAATTAAAATAGGTAATCCTTTTTTAGTGTAATTAGGAAAAACAATCTAAGGATGTTAAATTTCATATAATAGTATTACAAAATAGAATATTCAGTACTAGAGTTTGTTGTCAATTAATTATTGATTCAATTTTATGTGATGTGGATCACGTGTTGAGTTGAATTTATGATGATAAAACATTATATGGTTATGTGTAATAAATCTCATTAGAAATATGTATCTTTAGGAAAGATAATATTCGATGTGAACAAATTTAGGGGTTATTTAGATCGACATAATATTTTTCTCGTGGAGTAAAAAATTTTCCATAGTAGATATTGAAATGGAATTTTTTTAATTGGTTGTAATCTAGGAGTGATAATGATTCAGATTTAAATATTTCAAACATTTTTCCACATAGTGATTCTATTATATTGGAAAATCACGATTTTATTATTATTAGACTGTCTCAGTGATGGTGAATCAAATAAATTTCTAACATCCCAAATTATTTATTTTCACACTATGAATCTGTTGTGTGAAGGAGACTTTTTCCCACTAATAGTTGAACACAACCTTTTTAGAGGGCTGTTAAATGAAATATTCATACCCTAATTCACCCTTATTAATTTATTCACCTATATTATGGACAATAATATAAAATTCAGGATTCAAAATTTAAATAATTTTAAGAACATAAATAAAATAAAACAATGCCTAAATAAATGAATAATAAAAGAGAATACATTAAATTTTTTACGATATGAAAATGAATCATGACTTAACATGAGATAATAACTAGGTTTTCAAAGTCTATTCAACTCTAAATTTACTACCAAATTACTAAAAAATTAAAAATTAAATTGAACTTGTCTCCTTCCCCAAATATCCATTATATACCACATGTATTATCATATAATTAAATAATTTATTACCTAATTACCTATATTACATAAAAATTTTAGTTAATTCAACTATGTGATGTATTCAAAACAATTTTGTATTCATATTTATCAACTTTACTTTATTCCAACATGAGTACATTGAGCCGATGTATCTTATAATATTTTTAAAATAAACTATTCTTCATAAAAATATTCTTAGAAATCATAAAAATCCATTATAAAATTATCTATCAATATGGATATATTTGTTTACCAATTGGGTTTTTAACACAATGACCTAGAAACGTTAACAGAATACTAGAACCAACATACTACAAAATCGAGTCATGTTCTTGATTATTATGTGATGCCACATGAACCATGAAAATTTATAAAATAATTGAATTATTAATCCTCATTAAAAAATAAGAATATATTATTTCATCTAAAAATATAACATGTGACACATATATACCGAACACTACAAAAATTCATTTTTAAAAGATAGAAAAAATAAAATATGAAATAACTATTTAATTACACATCCAATCACATTGATTAAAAAATATATAATCATTTAATAATATAATAAAATAATAAAAAATAGAAAATAAAGACTATGTCATTTCTATAAATATAAATGTTTTTTTATTGAAATGATATATTTACTATTGGTGATGTTTTAATGGTTTTTTTACATTTTCACACAAGTAAAAAGAGGCATGCAGAGTTGTGCATATTTGTTGTTTTAGGAGACAATTTAGAAGAAATTAGCTAGGTGTTTATTGAGATACACATTAAAAATCATAAAATATTATTCGTAATTCATATCATACGCAGATCATAGTTACAATATGATGGATATTTTTATGTCATGATTAAAGGGAGATCACACCTAAACAATTAAGGGGTCATAAGAATGAAATGTTGTAGTAATATATTGAATTATTGAGATCTTAAGGTAAATTAGATCATGGGGGAATATACTACATGATTCATGTTAGAAATTAACATAGGAAATAATAGTTATAAATTTCATGAAAATGACATTAATGCAGTTTTTTGAATTTATATATAAATATAATAATAATAATAGAGGTGGAATACATGCCATTTAAATATTAATATATATGATTCAATAGATTATTAATAGAAGGGATAATACAATAGAATTAATTTAATTTAATATGAAGACATGAAGAAGAATATAGGTTCAATTAAAGCACCTTTTATGGACTAGTGTTCATATTTAGTAAATAATCATTAGGAGTGATCATTAAGTTAGTTCCTTATATTATTTAATTTTTTAAAATATTTTTATAGTGAGATATGAAGAGGGAGAGTCCTATAGATTATAACTAAATACTTTCTAAAATTTTATAAAACCTAAAATGAGAAGTTACATTGCCTAGTTTATTGGAACAACATTGAAGTATAACATATAGACTGTATAATTATGATGAACTATGTATAATCTTATTTTCCATGAATTTAATGTCAATATTTTATATATATTTTTTGACTAACGATAATAACATTGGATTTATATAATCTAATATATGAACAATATCAATTGGATGGAAGCATGAATTAGACACCCTAATTCTACCCCCTCGCAGGGTGTATCTGTTCGGTGATTGTAAAATATTACACACAGGATATTAGTTAATTTTTATTGATAACATATTATCACATATCATTTTTGTTATTTATTATAAATTTGTGATTGAATTTTTTTGAGATTGATAATGAAGTAGTTTTCTTATAGGGTTGTTTATTTAGGGTGTAGAGATTCGATTTTATATAATATATATATATATATATTATATAATGACTATTTATATGAGATCCTTGGGTACTATGTGGGAAATAAATTATGTTTACTAATAAAACAATGATTTATAGATATCTAGGAACCCATAGTTATCATTTTTATCGTGAAAGTTAACTATGATGAGTCCATGATGGTATGTTAGGGGATGGGTTTGCTGGGACCAATTTCATTTAAACTAGTGATTTTTAGAGTGGTCCTTATTCTTCCATTATAGACCTTAGCGAAAAACCCATTTTTATTTTAAATTATCTATTAGTTTATTTGTACTTAATACATCATGTTACAATTTTTTTTATTCCTTGTTAATAAAATTATTTAAATTTTGAAATATATTTTATTATTCATTATGAGATATGGATTTATTCCATTTATAATCATTATTTATAAAATTAAGTTGTTCTATAAAAATGGAATAAGGAGATTTAGGATATTAGTTTCTAATAAAATATCAAATATATATTATATAAAAATAATTCAATTTTTTCCTTTGATGATGATAAATATAGTTTAAATGATTTATAGTGGTATCTTATAATAATATTTTTGATGACGAGCATACATGAATTTGTGTGTATATAGACCATACAATGTAAATATAGAAAATCTTTTGGTAAATACATCATTTATTTTTGAACATTAAATATCTTATTAACATTTTTTTGATATGGTTATTTCATGATAAACATGGGTTATGAGGAATTTTTTCATGTGGTATTATTATAATTTTTTTATATTGTATTTTACATGAACCATCATCAACAAAAAATCCTTATTTGTTATGATACCATATTATACAATTCTTATACCACATTACATTTATTACAATTGAATGTCATATATAAATTTTTTCTTCACATATTGTGACCTATTTGGATGATGTATTACTATAATACATTTTAATTATTTTTCATAGTTATGTTATATATGGAAACCTCATTATTTATTTCTATATTGATTTCATAGTGTTGAATTTTTGTTTTTATTCATGAAATCATTACTAATATGATTGGTTTTATACCCTAGATACTTGTTCCTGGCCATTTCTTTTTGTACTATAATTTTTTCATGGATGACTGACATAGGTTCTAATGTAGATTGATACAAGCCAATTTTTATAAATATTTCATTGGCGTCCTCATTTTATATATGGAGTAATGTTATAAAGAAGATATGACTATCAAGGCCTAAAAGTTAGATATGAGTAACTGTCTAGGAAACTATTTGTCATGATGAAACTTATAATAACAAGGTTATTCATGAATTCAAAATTGTATCTGATAATTTTTTTATTATGTTTTTATGATGTAGATTGATTCGATATTATGATTGATGGAGTATTTATAAATTATTTTAGGAAACACCAAGCATGAAACCTTAAATTTAAGACAATACATGGGTGAAATGTTACTTTATATCATGTATAAGACCTTTTGTTGACTATTCCATCTATTTCTCACACCATTCAGTGTAATCGATATAGTTTGAAAATAATTTACCAAATAGTTAATCAATAATACACAAAATTATAAATTTCTATAATTATATAGTTTCAATCCCCCATTTATTTTTATTACATTGATTAATATTAATATCTATTAATGTGTGATAAAAGTAATTTAATTTTTTTATAAATAATGTGGGGAACAAAGAATATATTAATCTATTTTTTTGTTTTTTGTTTTTGAATAATATAACTTCTAGAAAAAAACATAAAATTTTAGGGTGGGATCTATAAATAAATTTTGTATTATGAAACCCATGTGTGAATCATAAAATTCATGAGTTATGTTTACAAGGCATTAAAAATATAGGCTATGAATATGAGTGAGTTCAACCACTAGTGGTCAATAATGCTCAGTAATCGACCAAAGTAGAATTCTTTGTGTAGAGATCAATGATCAAAAGATTATAACAACATAATGAACAAATAGAGAACCTTATAATAATGTTTGGATAAATATGGATTGATAAGACCTCAATTATACAGTTTCCCACATATATTTTGTACTTATATATATACAATTTTTAGAAGTTAGTTTTATAGGATAACTTACATAATGTTTTCAAGATTGAAATTTTCAAATAGATTTCTAACTAAAAAATATACCCACATTCCATAGATATGGGAAATGATTGGAGTTTGTAATTTTTTACAAAGGGAATCACATTAAATTGGAATATGATATTTATTTTAGTGGTTTGAGTATGTTGATTTAGGGGGATTGAATTTCCATTTTTAAAATAAAATGATAAAAAATTGATTATTCAAAATAATTTGACATTGATATGACAAAATGATAAATTGATAAATTTAATCTATATTATATTGAGAATATAAAAGTTAATAAATAGGAAAGAAAAGTATAACTTTGACAGATTTAATTTATTCACATTATTTGTACTAATATGGGATTATATAATACATAAAAGGAAAGAAATAAGAAACATAATTTTATAATACATTCGAAAATCAAATCTGATGTTCTCATATATCTCCACCTCACTATTTAAGAGATACGTCTTATCAAACCATTATTTTGATGTTAATGAATATATAATGAAACAAACTACACATACTTTTATCAAAATCTAAAGAACCAACATCAGTTGAATTTAATGAAAACACAAGAACCGACACCCCATGGGTTTTATGAAAACCCAAAAACCGACTTCCAATGAATATTTTCATTTTTCTTAACATATTTTTTCGAAAAAAATCTATCACATTACATGTTGTGGTAACCTATTCCTAACATTGTGGTTGTATGAACCCATTAGAATATATGGTAAAAAAAGATAGATTATATGAGTATAAATATTTTATAATTTCAATCTTTTATCAATTACTAAATGTTGATAAAATTGAGAGAAATAGGGATATTGAGTTTAAGAAGGGTGAATTTTCTATTTTAAATTGATGAATTGATTTCTAAAAATATGGATTGGAGAAATATAGAATTTCAGTTGTGATTTGATCTTGAATTTGGTTCCTGCATTCAATATCAAGATACAAATAGCCAATGACTATTTGTGAATGTTTAATAGGATATTTTGACCCCTTAGGTCGAGTAGGTTATTTAATGGACCAATTTTACCATTTAAAGAAGACTAATTGAAACCCTTTTACTTAGATATATTGAATCTTAATAAATCCTGGTAGAATTTTCATCATAATGGTTTTAGTCTAGGATACCTAGGGATTTAGTCTTTAGTGTGCTGTATGATAGGAAGTATTAGAGTTACTACCAATTTATTTAAATATGTTGAATGTTACTCAAGCTATGTCATAAATTAATTAGCATAGATATTCTACATCATAGTCATTCACCATTAAACATGGCCTTACATGAGATTTTAGGAACTACTGTAACATCCCAGGTAAATAAATAATAAAGAATTTTCATATTTATTTATATGTATGAATTAAATATTAATTTTACTTTAAAGGGGTTGCTATGTTCGATAGCATACCCAATACTAAACAAAGAGTTTCATTGAAATCTTACATTGCACACTAAAAATAAAATAATATTATTTTAAATGGTAGTTAACACATAGCTGCTGTATTGGCGGGAAAGAATAGAAATAACTAAAATATGATTATATATGTTTGTCAAATATTTTTACTCTTTACAATAAATGTTAGAGGATTAAAAATGCAAATGAATCCAGTTTTTAAGCATAAACATTCTAATATTCTTTAAAAGGTCGATTAACCGCCTTTTGATGGATAACCCTTTTAAATCCATTTTTTGACAATTTTATAAACTGTATTTTTCAAAATAAACATATTTATTATGATTGGGACATTGAAAATTACCTTGGGTTAACTTTTGGTATTTTTCTGGCCATGTTCATTTTTCAATGAATAGTGAAAAATACTGCATTTTACCTCAAAACGGCTTTTTCATATAATTTAATTATATGGTTATATTATCTTTTTAATTTGTTTTAAAGTGTAATTAGAATATATTTTTACCATGTAATTCAATTATGGTCATTGGGATTAATTTAAATTTGGAATTAGGCATAAACAAGTGCCAAACTTTTCATAAATATTATTTCTAAATAAACCCGCTATTTGTTTTGACAATGAGATGTTTTTTTTAAATTAATTATTTCAATATATGTGTTTGTAATTTGGTAAAATTAATTACATATTTGGAATCGGAAGGTCCAAATTATGTAATTAGGACTCTTTTATTTTTTGGACATTATGAATAGTAACAACGGTAATTATCTTTAATTATATTGATTAATGAGTAATCGGGTAGTTAAAGACAATAAGATAATATAATAATAATACAAAATGACCACAAAAAGTGTCCTAAGGCTACTGGTTTTCTCATGTACGACCAGGGGATTCCTTTTTCCAAACATGGGGGCCACATGGAATCACTTTTGTGAGAAAGTGACTTTTTATCTTTTTTTTAAAGAATGTCAAATGTAACAAAGAATGTATCACCTAAGTAAAATATTTTTAATTTTGTCTACATAAATTATATTTTGGACTATATATATTAATTTTAAATCTAAAAAGATTTCCTACATCATAGTTGTTTTTTTATAATTTTTAGACATTATATAAATTAAATTATTTATGACATCATGATGATGTATCGATGACCTCATTATTTAACGATTTAAATAAAATGGAAAGATAATGTAACTTCTAAGACCTAAACATGTCAAAAACATATTGGATGGGTGGATTTCGAACCCTTATCACCTTATCCTAGAAACACATCAATGTGGGACCATTAAAATCCGAAACTCATTTGAAAATAAAGTTACATTTTATACCTTTCCAAGAGTGCCCCTCCACTTCTCTTATAAAAGGCCCCCACCTCAACCTCATTAACCACACTTCCAAAGCCTTTGGATCGGCCAACCCCTGCACATTTTGTCTCTCCAAATCCCTCTATTACTCCTTGAAGCCTTACTTTGAGATGAATTCTTCCCAAGGAAGCCTTTGATCTCAAACGAAAGGGAGTTACCCGATTTTAAGGTAATGTCTTCACTAGAGTCCTTTTGTTTTATTTTTCTTCTCCAACCCCCTAAACTCTTTTTATTCATTTATTTTGTAACAAATCCAGTATCTTTAATATAGTAGGATGTTTTTATAAGAATGATTAGAGCTACACTTATAGACACCTACATCTAATGGTTAATGAACATACTGTTTCCGTGGATGGCGAATTTATGCCTCCCGAAATGATGATTGTTCAACATTCTTTTAACACCTTCAAAGGTGGCCATTAAGATGACACTATATATATATATATATATGATATATAATATGTTTATTGTTTCCTTAATCTTCTATATTTTTCATTTTGAGCATACCTTTATGGCTTCCATTATGGGTAGACACGATAATTTCATTTTAGGAAGTGTGGACTACCGCCCCCTCAAAGTGATTTGATTCGTTAATGCCGTATTTAGGATGTATAATGGATGGATTTAAAGTTATTATATATGATGTTATACTGGATTTATAATATACCTCTATATCATTATTATTTCTTTCCATTAATTTATGAGATAGAAATGAAAGTAGCGTTCATGTGTACGTATGGCTTACCGTCTCCATGAACGGTGCATTTCATTTCTTATCCCCAAATGTAATGTAATATTATAAGTACATGTATATAAGTGATATATATGATGAATGATACATCTAAATGATGAATATAATTCTGGAATTAAAATATACATACCTCTCATTTAGTTTTAATTCCATTAATATGACAAAGAAATAAAAGTAGCGGTCATGCGTACATACGACTTACCGTCTACCTAAACGGTGCATTTCATTTCTTACCTCTAAATTATTATGTGATGTTATAAATACATGTATATTCTAGATATATATGATATATATGATATCAAAATCAGGAATGTCATTCTGGATATAAAGAACCTTTGACCACACGAACAACATGTAATTGTAAGAAGTCCACTTTCGACTTAAGAACCAAATATCGACAAAAAAAAATTATTAACATAATTGATTATATAATGCTTATAACATGGAAATAAGTGATATAAAAGGAATAATTAACTTGAAAAATGTTCTTAAGAAAATATAAATTAACTCAAGTTTATTATTCAGGATGTTAAAGAACAATCGAGTCAAGTCGGACCCAAGGTAAGGGACTTCATATCAATCTCCTTTCATTGAGGCATATTTCGTTTTATACACAACATTCTTTTATACGGTGTATAAACCTCTTTGAATTTTACCTTTATACAAAAGGAATCTTTTTCTACGAAGAGTTTTACAAAACGAAAAAAAGGAATGTCTCTTTTAATATATGCGGTGACAAAGACCTTTTCCGCCGCCGTGAGTATTATTTGGTCTTTGGCTTCCTGAACAAGCCGTAATGTTTTTTTTAAAATGAAATAAATACTATATACTCATTTATGTACTTTGGTATTTGAAAAGGGTTTTTATAATGGGTTTGTTATGTCAATATATTTGAGTGGTATATTGTGATCAATGTATGGAAATTTTTTCTTTCCATTATGTTTGTTTTATGTCTTATGATTTTATAATGGTACTTGGACATTTGACGGGTGGTTACGTGATAAACCATATGAAGTGTGGTGCCGTGAATACCATGACAGGTGGTTATGTTAAACCTCCAATGCATTGGGTATGGAAGTCAGCTGTTTGGCTATTCCATTAAGTGATATGTGTGGAAGTCGACCATATGGTTATTCCACATAAGTATGTTTATGTCCCAAGTTACCTTTATATGTTATGTGTTCTTTATATGGGTTTTATGGTAATCCTTTGGTTAAAAAAGGGTAAGTAATGATATCTTATTCAGTAAAGAGTTTTTACTACTTCATAAAGGTGAAGAAATTACTTTGATAAGGTATACGTGGTTTACTTGATGTTTAAAAAACTAACAGTTTTCATTATTTGTGTATCCCTTACTGATCTTTTTATGCTCACCCCACGTTTTTTTGAAATGTTTTTCACAGGACATAATGTCGAATAGGGTCAAGGATGGGATCAAGGGAAAGTCACGATATATAAAACATGGAAGTAGACAAGTTTCTTTTTATGAGTTTTTTTATTCTATGTTAACTTAGTAGAAGTGTATACTTTGTAATCTTTTGAGATATAATAGTTATGTTCTAATTCTCTAAAACCCTCAACCTGAAAAAATCCTCAATGTGAATTATTCATTTAATTCAATATAAAGTATGGTTTATGGTTAGGGCCTTATAGTTGGTATCAGAGGTCGGTTTAGACAACTTTAGGAGTTAGAAAAGAGTTAAATTATAAATTAATTTATGGTATGATTGAAATGATATTGCATTTACAGATTACCATGTTGCTTCACCTAAGGTATTTCATTCTTAATAATGATTTTTCGTAGAGGAAATAGAGAAGTTTTTTTGGGAAGGCATACTGAGGGAAATTACCTTCCAAATCAGTATCCTGAGATGCTCAAAATCTGAACTACATAGTTTATTACAGTGATGGCTCAGTTGACACAGGTTACTACCAAAGGAGTTGAAAGGAAGATTGGTGAACGATCCAGTTTTGGAACTTCCATCCAGGAATGGTGAGTTTGTTATCTACAGTGATGCTTCATTGAATGGACATGGTTGTGTCCTTATGTATAATGATTAGGTAATTGCTTATGCTTCAAATCAGTTGAAAACTCAGGAGGTAAATTACCCCACACATGTTTTGGAATTAGCTACTATTGCTTTTTCTCTAAAAATTTAGAGGCATTAATTGTATGGAGTAAAGTGTGAAATATATACTGATCATAATGGTTTAAAGTATATATTCACTCAGAAAGAATTGAACATGAGACAGAGGTGATGGCTGGAATTAATCATGGATTATGATTGTACAATTCATTACCATTCGGGGAAAGCAAATAAAGTGGCTGATGCTTTGAGATGAAAAAGTAATGCTTTGATAGCAATGCTATGTTTGGAATGAGATCCTTTGATTTTTGATTTGATAAACATTGGCATAGAAGTTGTTGGTGCAGGAAGTTCTTATATTTTGTTTCAGGTATCAGTGAGATCGTCCCTATCAGACAGAATTAATCAAGCATAGAGGGAAGACAGTGAGTTGCAGAAAAAGGTAGAGCTGGTTCAGAAGGATAAGTTGCCTGAATTCAACATTGATAATGATTGTGTTTTGATGTTTGGGAAGAGATTATGTGTGCCTTGAGATTCATAGTTTAAGAATGAGTTGTTCTGTGAGGCTTATAGTTCCCCATTTTCAGTTCATCCTGGTAGAACTAAGATGTACAGAGATCTGCGGGAGTATTACTGGTGGAATGTAACGAAAAGGGATATTGCTGATTTTAATGTGAAGTGTTTGACTTGTCAGCAGGTTAAACTAGAGCGGCAGTTACCGAAAGGGATGCTTCAGCCTTTACTAGTGCCAGTTTGGAAATGGGAAAACATATCCATGGACTTTGTTGTGGGATTACCGAGGACATCTCGGGGTAATAATGCAATCTGGGTTATTGTTGATCGCTTGACTAAATCTGATCATTTCCTTGCTGTACGAGATACTTTTTCACTAGATCAACTTTCCCATTTGTATCTTAAAGAGATAGTTAGGTCACATGGACTTCCTCTTTCCATTGTGTCTGATCGTGATCCCAGGTTTACTTCTAACTTTTGGAAAGGCCTTCAGAAGTCCTTGGGTACTAAATTAAATTTTAGTACATGTTTTCATCCTCAATCAGATGGGTAGTCAGAACGAACAATTCAGACCTTGGAGGATATTCTACGATCTTTTTCGATGGATTATCATGGAAGTTGGGACCAACATCTTTGTTTGGTTGAGTTTTCTAATAATAACAGTTTTCATTCCAGTATACAGATGGCACCATTTGAGGCATTATATGGGAAGCAGTGTCGAACTCCAGCATTTTGGGATGAAGTGGGTGAAAGGAAGCTGAGGGGACCGGAATTGGTGGAAGAGATGGCAGAAAAAGTTCAGTTGATTCAGAAACACATGCTAACAGCTCAATGCAGGCAGAAGAGTTATGCGGATAACCGGAGGAAGGATCTATCTTTCGAGGTAGGTGATCATGTTTTTCTCAAGGTTTCTCCATGGAAAAGTGTGATGCGATTTGGTAAGAAAGGAAAGCTGATTCCAAGGTTCATTGGACCATATGGAATTCTAGAGAGAGATGGATAAGTTGCATATAGAGTGGCATTACCTCTGAGTTTATCTCAGGTACACACTGTTTTTAATGTTTTGATGCTTAGAATGTATATTCCAGATCCATCTCATGTTTTGAGCCTAGAGGTATTTAACCTAGAAGAGAACCTCTCTTATGAAGAACAACCAGTCCAGATTGTTGACTGAAGAGATAAAGTGTTGCGAAATAAGGTAATCCACCAGGTAAAGGTTTTGTGGAAAAACCATGTGGTTGAAGAGGAAACGTGGGAATCTGCAAATGCTTTGAGGGATAAATACCCCCACTTATTTTGATAAGTGAATAAAATTGTGAGGATGCAATTCCCAAAAGGGGGGAAGTATGTAACATCCCAGGTAAATAATGAATAAATAATTTTCATATTTATTAATATTAACAAATTAAATATTAATTTTACTTTAAAGGGGTTTCTATGTTCGATAGCATACCCGATACGCAACAAAGAGTTTCATTGAAATCTTACGTTTCACACTAATAAAAATAATATTATTATTTTAAATGGTAGTTAACACATAGTCGTTGTATTGGCGGGAAAGTATTGAAATAATTAAAATATGATTATATATGTTTGTCAAATATTTTTACTAATTACAATAAATGTTAGAGGATTATAAATGCAAATGAATCCAGTTTTTAAGCATAAACATTCTAATATTCTTTAAAAGGTCGATTAACCGCCTTTTGATGGAGAACCCCTTTTAAATCCACATTTTGACAATTTTATAAGATTTATTTTTCAAAATAAACATATTATTTATGATTGGGACATTGAAATTTACCTTGGGTTAATTTTTGGTATCTTTCTGACGATGTACATTTTTCAATGAATAGTGAAAAATACTGTATTTTACATCAAAACTGCATTCTCATATAATTTAATTATATGGTCATATTATCTTTTTAATTTGTTTTAAAGTGTAATTAGAATATATTTTCACCATTTAATTCAATTATGGTCATTGGGATTAATTTCACTTTGGAATTAGGCATAAACAAGTACCAAACTTTTCATGAATATTGTTTCTAAAAAACCCGCTATATGTTATGACAACGAGATGTTTTTTTTAAATTAATTATTGCAATATATGTGTTTGGAATTTGGTAAAATTAATTAAATATTTTTAATCAGAAGGTCCAAAATATGTAATTAATACTCTTTTGTTTTTTGACATTATGAATAGTAATGGCGGTAATTATCTTTAATTATCTTGATTAATGAGTAATCAGGTAGTTAAAGATAATAAGATAATATTATAATAATATAAAATGACCACAAAATGTGCCCTAAGGATACTGGTTGCCTCATGACCGACCATGGGATGCCTTATTCCAGACATGGGGGCCCCATGGAATCACTTTTCTAAGAAGTGTCTTTTTATCTTTTTTTTAAAATGTTACATGTAACAAAGAATGTATCACCTAAGTAAAATATTTTTACGTTTGTCTACATAAATGATCATTTAGACTGTAAATATTCATTGGAAAGCTAAAACTATTTCCTACATGGTAGTAGTTTTTTATAATTTTTAGACATTAAATAAATTAAATTATTTATGACATCATGATGATGCAGCGATGACCTCATTATTTAACGATTTAAATAAAATGGAATGATAATGTAACATATAAGACCTAAACATGTCAAAAACCTATTTTATTGGTGGATTTCGAACCCTTATCACTTTATCCTCTAAACACATCAATGTGGGACCATTAAAATCTGAAACTCATTTGAAAATAAGGTTACATTTTATACCTTTCCAAGAGTGCCCCTCCTCTCCTCTTGTAAAAGGCCCCAACCTATACCTCTTTACCGACACATCCCAAGCTTTTGGATCTGCCAAAAAATTCCCATTTTGTCTCTCCATATCCCTCTATTACTCTTTGAAGCCTCACGTTAGGCATAATTCTTCCAAAGGAAGCATTTGAGCTCAAACCAAAGGGAGTTACCCGATTTTAAGGTAATGTCTCCACTTGAGTCCTTTTGTTTTATTTTTCTTCTCCAACCCACTAAACTCTTTTTATTCATTTCTTTTGTAACAACTATAGTATCATAAATATACTAGGATGTTTTTATAGGAATTATTCGAGCTACACTTACACACACCTACATATAATGGTTATAGAACATACTGTTTCCGTGGATGGCGAATTTCTGCCTCCCGAAACGATGATTGTTCAACATTCTTTTAACACCTTAAAAGGTGGCCATTAAGATGACAATATATTTATATATTATATATAATATGTTTATTTTTTACTTAAGATTATGTATTTTTCATTTTGAGCATACCTTTATGGATTCCATTATGGGTAAACATGATAATTTCATTTTAGGAAGTGCGGACTACCGCCTCCTCAAAGTGATTTGATTCGTTAATGCCATATGTGGATGTATAAAGGATAAATATAAAGTTATAATATATGATGTTATACTGGAATTATAATATACCTCTATATAATTATTATTTCATTCAATTAATGTATGAGATAGAAATGAAAGTAGCGTTCATGCGTACGTACGGCTTACCGTCTCCATGAACGGTGCATTTCATTTCTTATCCCCAAATGTAATGTACTATTATAAGTACATGTATATAATGGATATATATGATGAATGATACATCTAAATGATGAATATAATTCTGGAATTAAAATACATGTACCTCTCATTTAGTTTTAATTCCATTAATATGATAATGAAATGAATGTAGCGTTCATGCGTACGTACGGCTTACCGTCTCCATGAACGGTGCATTTCATGTCTTACCTATAAATGACTATGTGATATTATAAATATATGTATATTCTAGATATATATGATATATATGATATCTAAATCAGGAATGTCATTCTGGATATAAATAACCTTTGACCACATGAACAACATGTAATTGTAAGAAGTCCACTTTCGACTTAAGAACCAAATATCGACAAAACAAACATTATTAACATAAATGATTACATAATGTTTATAATAGGGAAATAAGTGATATAAAAGGAATAATGAACTTGAAAAGGTTCTTAAGAAAATATAAATTAAATCATGTTTATTATTCAGGACGTTAAATAACGATCGAGTCAAGTCGGACCCGATGTAAGGGACTTCGTCTCAATCTCATTTCATTGAGGCATATTTCGTTTTATACACAACATTATTTTATATGGTGTATAAAACCCTTTGAATTTTACTTTTATAAACAAAGAATCTTTTTCTACGAAGCGTTTTACAGAACGACAAAAAATAATGTCTCTTTTAACGTACGCGGTGACAACGACCTTTTCCGCTACCGCGAGTATTATTTGGTCTTTGGCTTCTTGAACAAGCAGTAGTGTTTTTTGTAAAATGAAATAAATACCATATACTCTCTTATGTATTTTGGTATTTGAAAATGGTTTTTTAATGCATTTTTTATGTCAATATATTTGAGTGATATATTGTGTTCAACGAATGGAAATGTTTTCTTTCCATTATGTTTGTTTTATGTCTTATGATTTTATAATGGTACTTGGACATTTGATGGGTGGTTACATGATAAACCATATGACCGGTGGTTCCTTGAATACCAGGACGGGTGGTTACGTTATAACCTCCAAGGAATTGGGTATGGAAGTCAGCTGTATGGCTATTCCATTAAGTGATATATGTGGAAGTCGACCGTATGGTTATTCCAATAAGTATGTTTATATCCCAAGTTACCTTTATATGTTATGTGTTCTTTATATGTGTTTTATGGTAATCCTTTGGTTACAATAGGGTAAGTAACGATATTTTATTCAGTGAAGAGTTTTTACTACTTCATAATGGTGAAGGTATTACTTTGATAAAGTATACATGGTTTACGTGATGTTTGAAAAACTAACAGTTTTCATTATTTGTGTATCCCTTACTGTGCTTTTTATGCTCACCCCAAGTTTTTTTGAAATGATTTTCACAGGACTTAATGTGTAATATTGTCAAGGATGGGATCACGGGAAAGTCACGGTATATAAAACATGGACCTAGACATGTTTAATTTTAATAGTTTTTTTATTCTATGGAAACTTAGTAGAAGTGTCTACTTTGTAATCTTTTGAGATGTAATAGTTATGTTCTAATTCACTAAAACAGTAAACCTGAAAAGATCCTCAATGTGAATTATTCATTTAATTCAATATTAAGTAAGGTTTAAGTCCGGGGCCTTATAAATACTATTTGATTGTGATGCATATTCCTGGAATTTCATAGTGGGTTTCAGAGAAACATTTTGACTAGGGAGAACTGTTTCGTGTCCTTCTCAATAAATTGTAATTCTTATACCATAAATTCTTGTGGTATTTATTATAGGAATACAATATGGACATAGTTTTGGTATAGAATGAAACACGGAAAAATTCATTTAATCCGAATTTTAATCTATCATTAGGCTAGTTTCCTTCCCATTTTGATAGTCAAACAGTGAACAATAAAAAATACTCAAAAAAATGATAAATCAAAATGAATGTTTGTGCCCATTAAATCATAAACTAGTGTTAATAATCACCATCTTCTTGAGGTCAAATAAATATGATATAAAAATCCTAAAAAATAAGAAGGAAAATTTAAAAAGGAAAGAGTTGCCAAATATATCTTGAAACAATGTTCAGAAGGCATATATCATTCCTTTTTACACTAATAAATTTTCTTCACTCTTTATGAATGAATCTTTGAAATAATTTTCACCTCATTGATCTAACACAATTTGAACTATCATAAATTCTTCTTTTATTTTTCCACTATCTTGAAAACATCACCCATATGATTTTATCAAAAATAATATTTCAAAGGAATGGGATTATTGAAATGATATATTTCCATGATGTATATAAGATATACATATGATTTCATATAAAACCATCAATTATATCATGAATATAAATAACAAAATTCAATTTATGAAATGTAAAATAGATTAAATATATTGGTTTTTAAAAATATAATGCATTAAAAAAATATGATATCGTTTTAAACTCCAGCATCCTTGAATATATGAAAAATTATGTTCACTCTGAAATATATAATAGGACATTAAAAACTCTAAAAAATTAATAACTTTAGATGATATGGTTCTTTGAAACATGTATAATGAAGTAAAATGATATATAAATGGTTTGAAAATAATTAAGAGTGTTATTCCATGATATTGAAAATTAAAACATGAACTTCACAAAATATTGTAATGATAACTGGTAATTAGATAATGAATATTTTATATAAAAATAAAATCTTGTATATATGTATATATCGAACATGATTATTATATAAATATTTCATATTGGTTATAATAAATACTAATAATAAAGAAAATATAAAATAGGTAATGAAAAAGGAGGAACATTGAATAATTAAAACACCCCTATAAAAAAATAGAGTATAAGAAATTAGATATTTCTTTATAAAATTTCCAACACATTTTATCTACATTTTTTATTAAAAAATACATGAGATTTGGGAGATCCATTTTTTAGTATTAAATAGACATGATATGATTTGATAAAGAAAATAGGTAGTGTGTATGTACATGATATCAATTTGGAATCACTTTTGGTACCTCAATTTTTGGTCTTCCAATGTTAGCTACAATAAAATTTAGAGAATAACAAATCTGGGCTCTATTATAATTAGTTAATAAATATTTTTAATTCTACATATTTTTAGTATGATATTTTATAATGATAAAATTAGGTAAAGGATTAATGCATTTATTTATAAAATATCTTAATTTTTTAAAATTTCATTCAGATAATAAATACATTTATTTTTTACAATAGTTCAAATTTTAATTAGGTGAATGTGTCATAATAAAAATTATATTCATGAAATAGAATTAATTATTTTAAAAACCAAAACCATAATTATCCAATTTAACGCAGTTACATCTAATTAACATGTTACAAATTTATTTCTCCTTTACTAAATATTGAATGATAGAATTGTGGATCCTAGATTTTATATTTGGGAAATTCAATATATGATTGGATTATTAATTTCATAACTAAATAATAGTTTACTTTTATTATAATATCCTATTACATAAGAATTTGACCTTTTTTAATAAATAATTAATATTTCATTGAAATAAAATAATGTTTTCAAATGAGTCATTTACAATAATTTTAAATTTCATCATGTTTAAAATGAGAAAGTGTTGAAGATGACTAATTAAAGGAAGAATAGAAGTGATAAGGATAGAGGGAAATTAGAGAAAAAACCTCTTCAAATACCATGATACGAGCCACGTCAATTTTATGACATGATTCATTTTATTAATGTTTTGAATCCATATCCTTATTTCCACTCAATGTCGAATATTTTTTATACATATTAAATTTCTTATTATATATTTTTTCTTTATATTAAAATCAATCTTAATGTTACCTTTTTAAATGAATACTCCTATACATAATACATTAATTTTATTTTTTTGATCAAATGAAGGAATTATTCGGTTTATTAAATTTTTTATATCTTCTTGTCAAGAGTTAAAAAGTAGGTTTATTTTCAGAGTATATTATAAAAGAGAAATTATATTTATATCATTAAAATTAATATTTCTTTTGGATAATTTTTCTTCCTTGTAATATTTATCATATCAAGTATTCAACATCATTCCATATTTTATAATGTATCCAATTTCTTTTTTAGTGTCATATTTTTTTCATTTTCTTCTTTTATATCAATCACTTTTAGATCACAACTTCTATTAAATACCTATATAATTTTCAATAATTTATTCTACTGATAACCCATATTCAAGAGACATTCAATCATTTCAAATATCTTTAAAACATGTAATATTATATATATCCTCTAAAGGACAAAATGACTTCATATTTACTTCATTTTGATAATAATCCTATCAAGGGATGAGGATGAACACTTACAAGGATTGTATTCATAAGTATTACATGGCCCGTAGGCATTAGAGGAAAAAATATCCCATATGCTTGAAATATTTCATACAACAAAAAATAACTACTTGTAATTGCTCCTCCCCAATATCTTCATCATGAAATCAACACTCTACCATTGCATGGCTGTTCAGCTAGGCTTTCCTGTTCATGATCATGCTTGTCTTAATGGCAGGTGCCCTACCCTCTCATTCTAGTAATCAGTTTAGTTTCTACTATGGTGAATGCTCCTTGCTCATTCTTCTCATGGAGCTTGTTCCTTATTTGTTTTCAGGTTCGAATATGCACTTATGGTGGCCTGAAGGCTTCGAGGTGGCCCTAAGGGCCTTACTAACCAGAAGGTCATGGTGGACTGAAGGCCTTAAAGGACGTAAGGACCAAATTGGTGTCCTGAAGGCCAAACGGGGGAATAGTCCCTTCTGCTACAGTGCTAAACAGTACCTACTACAGTTCTTGTTATAGTACATATTATAAAACGATTAAATATAATTTTTCTAATAAGAATATTTTGAACCACAAAAGGAATGATCACATTAAAAATATTTTCCTTCTAGTGAATTTTGAAAATAATATGCTATTAAAAAAATATTATTCATTGAAATTTATGATGACTTCGAGAAACAAAATAATTTTATAGATAAATTTATTTTCGAAATAAATACAAAGATATCATTTAATTAAAATTATTGGTCATAGTATATTATAATTTTATGGGATGAATTTAATCATAATAAATAATATAAGAAATACATAAGGATAATTTAAATTAAAATGTTTTTATATTGTTAACATATACACAGTTAAATTAAGTCCATATTATGAAAATAATGACAACATTAGTTAACTAATTAAGCACATCATAAAATAGATGTATCCAATTTATTCTTATATTTATATCGAGATAGAAATTTTTAATTCATTAAATTGATGACAAGATATAAATTTGTTATGTTGTTAAAAAATAGCATATGGGGATCCATTATAACTCCACCCCAAGATTTTAGGGATATGGCTTATTAAATATTCCATAGATTCATAATGAAGATAGAATGAATCCAAATTACCATGGGTTTAATGGAAACATAAGAACTATATTCCCTTAGAGTTAATAGAATACCAATATCTAATATCACTTATTATTAATATAAACACAATAAACATCTCCAATTTTCGTTTTAATAGATATTATAATGAACATGTTTAATGAAAATCACACTCTTTTTAAATATCATCATCCATCCCGCACATATGGGTTATGAGAACCCATAAAATTTTGATGACATGACATAGATATTTTCTTAATGAAAATAATTTTTAAATATGGTCACTTATATATCTAAAAATATTTATAAAAATGATAGAGTAATAGAGTAAAAAATAATACATACTACTATATTTTTTTTTTAAAAACCCCCCTTTGAAAGAAGGGATTGGGGAAAGCTTGGGATTTGGATTCAATTAAATAAAGTAGTCGTTTACCTTTATTTTTTTTAGATCCAAACAATCATGGTATCTATTTATAGGATTCAATGGAACAGGAGTTCTATTGTGTCATTTCAATGATGTTAATATTTATGTTAACACTTTAATGAAAAAAAACCATTTGACTGATCATGATCGAATTTCATTAAATATTTGATAAATGTTTTATGTTAGGTAGTCAGTTTCATGGAGTTAGGATTTGGTATATTAGATGTAATATGACTTGAACTCTTAGTGGATTTTCCAATTTCAATATTCATTTAGAGTAAAAAAATTCAAAAGTTTGGATGAATTCCATACAAAAGTCCAACGACATTGTGATACACAATATATCATGGCCTTACATGAGATTATAGGTTCTCTGTATTGACTACAATGTGGTTTCAAAGATATTTTCCCTAATATATAAAGAATAAGATAGACCAGGATAAACTTTTGTGTGGTCTATCTCAATACATTTTAATTACTATTATAGTGATTTCTATGGCATAGTGTAGGGAACTATAGCATAGATGGTGATTAACTATAGAAAGATTATAGTAAATGGCCATGTAATAGAAATTTGAATCAATATTTAAGAATATTTATTCCCTATCCTATATAATGGAATTAAAAAAATACAAAACACTGTATGTAATGTTTTAAAACTTAATGAGTGATTATGATCATTAAAAATACTTCGAGAGGCAAATTTGTTTCATAGTTGGTCAAATTTTTTCTTAACATCATTATAAATGATTTCCATAGAGCTCATTGAATCCAGTTGTTCTTGAGCCATGATATAAGAGCAAATATCATTATCTTCTTCATGTCTGCATTTTTAATATGTTCAACAAGGAATAACCAGATGAGGATGATATACTGGAATATATTTGTATAAGTGGATCTGATGTTCCTAATGTTTGAAGCTATTGTTTTTTATATAGTAAAAAATGAATATTCCAGAAATTTTATATGTGTATTAGTGGGAGTATTAAATGGACCTATAACTCCTATTATTCCTTTCAGTTTTGTTGAATATTATTTATTTTTTTTGTGGGAGGTTTCTACTCTCCAATCCCATTTTTTTTTGGAATCACAAAAATATTACCTTCAGTTTGGTTTGTTGGGTCATCTATAATGATTATTCAATTATTTTTCATAGAGTATAAATTTTGTATATTCATACAATATGGTCTCTCAAGGAAAATATTTTGTATATATTATATTGGGGTCTAAATCATATAGGATTAATGAATAAATTTATTTTAAGGGTGACTATATTGCTAGTATGAGACCTTAGAGTGGGCAAGGATACATGTGTTTATATATGGTAGAACATAAACACATATCAATTGTTTATTTACATTTAATTAGTATAGTTACTATATAATGTTTTGATTTTATGGTTTTATCCTTGAATGAAACTTATGATTTAGATTTTGTAATATCATAAAATGTGTTTAATTTATTGGGCATGGAATCTTTGTTGACACTATATGGGAATAAAATTTTTACTCCTTTGAAAAATAAGGAGAGATGTTTTAAGAACACATCCTAAAATATATTTATTATTGATATTGAGAAATTATGGGAATTTATTCTTCATAATAAAATATATTTCATATCATTATTTAAAAAAAATGTATTATTATTTATAAATGATTATGTTATTCTTATCGAGAGAAAGTCATATTAATTTCTCCAGATTAGATTACATAGGTTTAATAAGGGAAATGATATTCATTGTTTAATTGAGAATGGTAAGTGGATTCCAATTGTGTGTCTATCTAATAGCACAAATTCATTTTATTATTATATTTTATTAAATGTAATTTAGATTGATGAATTTTTAAGGTTATTTATATGTATCTCATGGTCTTTTAAAATAATATGTTCTTGTTTCCAAAAATATGGATATATAAATATCAATCATATTACATCTAGGGATGATAATTATTTCCATTCAATAATATGAAATAAATTTATTTAATCTACAAAAATTGAATATTAAATACGATGATGATAAGAGAATATATTTTATAAACCCTATTATGCAATTTTTTGATGAAAATGTTTCTCTCTTCAAAGAAGTAAGAGAAACATATTTAACATAAAATGATTATTAGATGTGAAAACCAGTGAACATGAAAAAAAGAAAAATTTACTAGATTGGGATTTTTTTCTATGATGGAGGGAGTAATATGGCATTCTATAGTGAACTCTATATCAAGGTACAACCAGTTGATTGTGAATGGGGATGATTTTCCCATGACCACTTTGAGGACGTTTTTTTCTAATTATTAGTAACTCATTTTTTCATTTATGAATAATAATTATTACATATAATTCCTAATTTTTTTGAATTATATCGGACATAGATAAATATATTCAATTCAGATAGTGTTTTTGGGTGATATTTTCGTCTCTACCATAATAAATGAGGCATATGATAAAAAATTCTACATTTTATTCAATAAATTGATAGATCATCATCTATATTAAAATTTCATTAATTATATTTTATGATTTATGTGGTTAAATTAATAGGAAATATGTTATATGGGAAATTTAATTTTATGGACATTGAGAAGATTCAATTGGGAGTGTCTAGGGAGATTCCCATAAAATAATTTGAAATGGGAGTATTTAGGAGTAATAAGGATATTAAAACTTTTTATTTTTTAGTTTTACAAAGTTATGATTACCACATTAATATTAACCCAAAATAGTGATTAATTTGAATAATTTGATAATTTATAAAAATATTTTAGAGACATAAATTAATAAAAAACATCATATCCTTCATTAATTCTTCATGATCCCATAAATGGTTATATGTTATGTTTTGATTTCATAGGTATATGTTTGGCATGTAAATTTAGGAATAATTTCTGCATTTTGGTTTAAGAATCTCTATAGTCTTGAACTCATGATGTAATCTACCCATCACAGGGCAAAGAGATTTCATTGATGATCCATAAACTAAAATTATAGTGCTAAAATATATATGAGGATAAGTACATTAAAATTATAGATCATTAATTTTTGAGTTATATTTACATCTAGAGGGATCTCATACTCATGTTTAGATAATGGTTGTAGTATCATTGGGAATTATATATTTATCTTGATTATATTATGGGTAAAATATACATGTCCTTGGATACCCTTTTCATGAAGTTATTAATTCATGTTGTAAAAGAATTTGAGGAATAATGGTAGTTAGGGTAAATATCTATTGGAATGCTTCAAGATATTAAAGAAATGGGGGATTAGATATTTCTGGATAGTGTGTAGGTCATACCTTCCTCATGAGTCCTAATTTATCTAGATAAATCTATGATATGAAAATTTATTTTGTAAGTATAATTATAAATGGTTAGGGGATCCTGGGTGATTAAACTCATTCTATTGATGGTTTGTTATATTTAAATATTGAACGGTGGTCCCTATATCCTTGATGGAAGATTCATTGAATAATTTTCATCAATATATCTATGATACACACAATGGTTTTTTAAAAAATTTATATGATACCGAACAATCATATTGGTGATCGGGATGAACAGGATGATTGCTAAATTTATAACAACCCAAGATATATAGATATTTTTATTGAATCATTTATATATGCGAATCACAACAATTTAAAAATAATTACACAATATCAAGAACAAAATATTTATTATCTTTGATGTTATAATATGTAGGTGACTTATTTTATGATACTCTTTAGCTTTTGTCCCAAATAAAACCACACTAGAATCCCATATATGCTCATCATTGGGTATACTCATTTTATAACTTGTGGAATGGAAACCTAAGAATATGGGTGATCTCAAATTATCAGTAATGGGAGGAAATCATCAATATTTAATCAATGAAAATATCATATGTATATGAAAAAACATTTGAATTGGTGAAATAACTTATTTTAAAGGTGATTCAAAATTTTATTTTCTCATATGTCTTGGTAAAATTACATGTAATCACAAATTACTGATCATATATCTTAGAAAATAAGTATGGAAACAAGATATAATAAACATGATCCATTGGGAATATTCGTAGGAATATAACATAAAGATGTTTATAAATTAATAAGGTACTTTTTCACAATAAAAATAATAGGAAATAATTACATAATGGGTTTTTTATCATAATCCTACAAAACATTCAATGATGGATTAAGCATTACTTCTTATGAACCAGTCCAAGTGGATCATCATAAATCTCATTCACTTAGTTACTTTATTATTATAACTTATACTGGATTAATGACTAATATATCAAAACTCATTGTCCACTATTGGCACGATTAAACCAACTTATGGAAAAAATTTCTTATTTAATATAAAACCATAATTTTTTTCTAGTGTGAGATAATATCCCATAAATAAATATATATACATATGTGTCCAATTTTAAATAAATAATTCAATATACCATAAATATCTTATGGAATGAAATATTGCTTTTCATATACTTTCTTATGTTTTTAGTAAAATTAACCTCATTAATGTGAACTATTGAAACCTAAGTTCAATCAATCAAAAGTAGTATTTCATAAGAAAAGTTAGAAATTGGATCAGGAATAATAACTTCCAATGAAATATATATTTTAGGATTATAGAATAAATGGTATCAAAATCCTAAAACTATTTTTATAAAAAGAAATTAACTATGGTGTAAATGATGATGTTATTGGCCATATAAAAAATTAAAATTATGAATGGTAAATTTTGAGGTATTGAATAAAATTAATTATTAAATCATATTAAAAAGAAATATATGAAATTAATACTTGAAAAAATTGTAAGAGTTTCATAATGTGAAGTGAAAACATTTTAAAAATTGTTACTATTTATAAATAATATTTGATAACGGATCCTATAAAAATAAATAATGTTTTTAAAATTGTGATGTGAATGATTAAAAATAATTTACATTTAATAGTAAAATTTATTTAATATTATTTTAATGTAATTGCTATGAAATCAATTGTGTGAATGAAAAAACATTTAATGTTAAAGGATTTAAAACCACTATTACTTGTATTTTGAAATAGAACTATTGAAAACCCACATTTTGAAAAGTGTAACACAAAAATATTTTGAAAAAGAAATAGATAAAATTTATGTTCAAAAGATACAACATATAATTTTTTTCCAAATACAATATAGGATGTTAGAGGAGAGTAACATATAGACCCCAATGAGAACCCATCAATAAATTCATGGATAATTATTCTCAACAAAGATATAATTTTTTGGAATATATTTATCTAGTCTAAATATTTAAATTAAAATATAATTCTCCCCATAGAGGTAGATTAATTACCATGAAATAAAATCAAATAATTGAGGTAGAAAATATTTTGGGAAATAAGTTCCTGATGAATAACTATAACTCAATAAATCAATGTAGTATTAACAAATACCCACACAAAAATTTGATATTTGGTACCAAAATCCATTTAAATAACGAACCTGACAAGGCCCTTCAATCTCTAATAATTACATTATTATGTCAAAATTCATCCAAATGGAATTAATAAAAAAATATCTATGATATAATCATTCATGATACGAACTATTTCTCTAGAAATTAAATTTAATATAGAAAAATAATTTCCAAAATGATTTATTTTTACTATATCATTTTAATTGGTAGTTAAATAGATATATATAAACTTCAAAATAACCTTTTTGGGAACCTTATTCAAATTAGTATCATTTTATGGACTTGTTTTATTATTATTCCATATATCTATATTGGTTTCTGGTTTTTTATATTTAAAACTGGGTTTGATTAATCCTAGAAATCTGACCAATTATTTATAATTATTGACAATCTAATAAATTAATTCCATGATTGTTTTGGTTCTAATCATTAAACCTAAAATCAAATACCGACATGTTTCAGTGATTTTTTAAACAACAAACAGTTGTTTTTACATTAATCAGATCAAGAGAAATGTTACCAAAATTTTAAAAAAACATATTATTAATTATTTATTTTTAAATTATAATGTCATAAAATATGTTTCTATAGTCACCAATGACTTTTTTTTAATTCATTTTTCATATAGTTGTTCAGGTTGGCCAATATGTGAATAAACTATACTGATTAGATGAGTATGGTTGTACAAGTGGTTTGTCTTGGAATAATTTCATTAATAAATAAGAACAATGATATTATTAATATTTTCATGGTTTTTAATCATTTATTAATATATATTTACATAAATATAGAAACTTGATGAAAAATGGGATACGTTACATCATAGAGGTTTTAATCAGCACAAACATGTGAGGGATGTTTTCATTGCACATAATTGAGAGGGTCATAGTAGTTAATGGTTCCTTATACTATATAAAAAATAATATAATATAAAATTTGATTTATTCATATAACATTAGTATTAATAAATTTTAACTGTTAATATATAAAGGATGAAATGTTAGTGATATCTCACTGCTTACATTTATAACATTAGCTTTTCCTTCGATAAATCCCAAGAAAAGTAGTACATAAGATTTCATTATATGACCAAAATGCTAAATGTTGTTAGACTAGATTCTAGAATATGAAAATAGGGATGTTTTTCAAGAGTGAAAATACAATTTTTATTGGCGTTGATTGATTTTTGAGATACCCGATTTATAATTAGTGAGAATTATTTTTTATAATTATTTTATCTTAATATTAAGATGTAACAATTTTCATATTTCAAGAATGATATAAAAATTAATATAATTTATGGAAATGTATTTTGTTTTTTATATAAATAAAAAGGCATTTAATTTTTTCAACATGTTATGTCTTTTATTTCTTTGGTCAAACCATTTTATGTTTTTCTTATTTTACTACATTAATTAGTTTTTACCTATCCTATTTACATTTACTCATTAAAGTAAAATGGTTCATATTTTATAATCATTAAATATGAATTCCTAATATTATTTAAATTTTATAAAATAAAATTTCTGTGTTTGGGAAATATTAGTATTATAATTAATGATTGTAGCACACAAATAACCCATTTTCAAATGAAATTTTTTGGGTAAGATAATGTAATAAATATTTTTTATTTCCATTATATATATTAGTTTATTATAAAAATTAAGGTTTTTTTATTTTATAGAATTCCAAAAAATAACTATTCAAAAATATTATATAATTAAAAAAAAGATAAATACAATTTGTTTTATTGGAGATTGTTTCTTGAATTAATAAAATGATAAAAACATTTTTGAAAATTAATACTATTAAATGAAATTGTATTTTTTTACCTTAAATATGTTTTTGATAAGAAAATATGTTTTAAATGTTTTTATGTTAGATATTATTCAAGATGTAGTCAAAAGATGATGATTTTAGGATAAATTGGCCAATTCACCCAAAAATCACTTACTTCATAATAACCCAAACACTCATGAAAATATAATTTTTACAAGATTAATTCATAAATGATTATTATTTTGAAAATTATAATTATAAAATTATAAATATAAAAGTTAAAGTAATTTTATTGAAAATTTTCCTTTTAAAATATTTATGTTTTTGTGACCACATTTTGGGTACATTTTTAATTGACTACAATGTTTTTTTTACTATAGGTTTATTATTATTAAATTTTTGTAATAATAAATGTGTAATCACTCTTTTATTGTGTGTTTCATGTGGAGAAATTAATTCTACATAGTATGAATTATTTTTTTTTCCCAAAATATAAGTGCATTATAGTCTCCCCACTTAAATAAATTGCATTCACACAATTTTAACAATAAAATACTAAAAAAATTACAAAGGGAATCTAATAAAAAGAAATAAACAAATATATAATTTCTTGATACAGAAATATTATTAAAATTCAGTAAACATATATTTATTCCCCAAAATATAATTATTCATAACATTTATTATTTCTCTAACAATATAAGACATTATTCTATAACAATTTTTTTTATCAAGACCCACATTATATAATTTTATTATATGTTGAGTTAATAATCAACATTTCATTGATATAAATCCATTAGTTTATTTGAAAAATGAATGATTATTCTTTCAAATAATTTTCTATCTAAGTAGTGACATTTAATCCATTCCAATAAATCACATTAAATTCATCTAATGCATTGATATTACAATTTTCAAAAACCTTGTTCCCATAAAAAAGAATATTGAATACAATACAAATAAAAGATTTTTTCGATAATTAAATCATTATAGTGGTGATTTAACGATTTTAAAAATCATAATTGTTATTCAAGACAATAATACAATATCTCATCCAAAAATATTTATTGTAGGATAAGTGTTCCATTATTATCATGATCATCTTAAATAGTGTTAATTACATAGTTTTAATGTAGTTTTATATGTCATATTTGTTATTGGGGTTTATTTTTCTAATTAGCCCTTGGATTTGGGAATTTATTATCATAATTCCTAAACTCTCTTCATTTGAACCATTGGAGATTAGTTAGAGAATTATACAAGATCATATTATCCTCTATTTAATTAATAATCCTATTTTCCACAATTTGATAATTCCAATCATGGTGGCCTAATCTACCTTATATAAAATATCATCTGGATTGTTTAAGATATTTTTGTATATTTCACTTCTATCATTTTTAACATAAATTAGGTTTGAATGTTATTCCACTACATTATTTTTCATCATAGTTTTCATGAATCTACAATTATATTTTATCATATATGATGTAAAGAGTGTATCAATTTTATATTTACACATTTAGTGCACCTAAAACAATAACTTCATAGCTATAAAAATCAATTATAGTCAATTGCATTCAAAGACATTGTTTTATGATACTAAATAATCATTCATTCATTCTCTCGGGTTTCATAATAAAACTAAAGGAATAGCATGAATGTCTCCTAAATTTTTCCAAATAAATTCAACCAGATAAATCTTCCCATTGATTTTTATCACTAAATTTCATCAATAAAATTATGTGAATAGTTCATAAAAAATATTTGTTGTAATTTTTTAACTCCTCTAATCCAGTAGTGTGATATAAATACATTTTCTTCATATTCTTAATCTTGTCTTGCCATTGGTCACGTTCACCTTCCATATAATACAAAACTATGAAAAAAAATAAAAATGTTTTTATCTTCACGGAGAGAAAAAAATCATCCCTACAGTAATGAATGATTTCTCAAATATTAGTTTTTCAGAACATCTACTAAAAGTGTCTAAATATTGAAACATACAAGAATATAAAAGATCCCCATTAATCCTTGATTTCCTAAGGAAGCCACATGGTTTATTTTATAATTCTATGAATTGAATATTTTATTGAGATACACAACACAATTCTATACTCTATTCCCATTCCATTGGGTTTATCATTGGGGAAGTCAATACATTTTCCCTTACAGCCATTGTAAACTCAATTTATCTTTTCTCCACATAATAAATAGATAATTAAATGTTAAAGATAATAATTTGAATTATGAAATTAAAAAATATTAATATAATATTAGTAATCTATAAATGATATAAATTTATAAATTTATTATGGGTTATTCATTATTTATATCATATCAGGTTCTATAAAAATATAATAAATATGTTCTAAAATCCAAAATAAATGTTCATAAAGGTAATATGTACAATAAAAGAATTCTACATGGGTGTTTCTATCATGATGTATAGTTTTAGTAAAACTCATTGGGCACTAGATGAAGACTAAGTTGATTATCAACTAGAATTTTTATTGGTGATTACCCCAGTTTAAATATTTACCATAGTCAAATACACTTTCTAGATTACAAAAAACTATCAAATTTCTGGGAGAACCGCACAATATCTATTTTACCAAATTTTCATGAAGTTATCCTATAGATTGAATATTCTATTGTTTTTTATTATTGTTATATTATCATAATCGCAAAGATAACTAAATTTGTACACAAAAATATCTAAACCCATCTCTAATAAATAATATAATAACCCATTATAAACATATCTTTATATTAAATTTTTCAATAAGTTATCCATTAAATCCTTGAAATTATCAGACAATATCATGCATTGGAGGTTTAATGTTTTTGATGATAAGCTATATAGAAGACTTATTCTATGATAAATGCGATCATTTATCTATAATCTAAATACCTTACACTCTGATGTATATTCTTCTATGGGAATACTCATATGTGTACCCTAGGAAATAGAATCATATTAAAGGGGAGTGAGATCAAGTACTCTATAAATTTAAAAACCCATCAATATTTCCTAAAATTTTAGATAATAGAAACATAAGAAATCATTACATGAGTAGATATATATTTTTATGAAGGTTGTGTATCAATATGATCTTCCCATTGTCCTTAATATAATGAAATTTATTCTCTAATGAAAAAACATTTAACCAATAAAAGTTTTTTTATAAAAATGAGAAAATAAACATGATACATGGGGAATAATAATATGCTAATGAAATAATGACATTGAAAAATATAATAATGTATAATGGAACCAACATAATCCAGTGAAATCATCACATAATTGTTTAGGTATGAAAATGTAAAAAATATATTAAATGATGGTTTGTGCATTAATTCATTTGTCCCACTCAATATCGAGCATCATAGATTATTACCCATTTCATACATTTTTTTATAACTAATGAATCATTATTGACAAAAATATTTCATCTCATGGCCTATCATTGAATCAATTATAACAGATATTAGAAAATAGAAAACCATAACCAATTTATTATGGGGTGAATTAAACTCCAGTTGTCAGCATATATGCCGATGAATGTCATTTAAATTCATTCCTTGCTAATATAAAAAACAACTAAAAGAATAAAAAAATGGTTTCAAAAAACTTATATATGGGATCACAAAATTTACATCAAGAATGTAATTGGTTGATACAGAAAAATTTCATAACCACAATAGATTATTTTATAAGAAAATTTTCATGGAATTTCATGAAAAATATATTAATTTGAATACAGACATCACAAGTAATGTGGAAAATGATAATGATATCATAAGATAGATTTTATAAAATGTTTCTATATTTACTTTGAGAATTGTTGTCACAAGTCATATTGGAAATTCATTTTCCAATAGTTTACATTTGTGAATATCAAAAAAATATTTTTTAAAAACAATATTTGAAATCAAATATCAATAATGAAACCTTAAAAAAGAAAAAAGGCTTCAGAAAAGGTAAAATGAAAACATTATAAATCATTTTTTCATTAAAAATATTATTCAATAAAGGGTCCTTAAAAGAGAAAAAGAGCATAAAAGGTGAAGTGAAAGAATTTAATAATATTTAAATTTATAAGGAATCACTAATAATATATAATTTTAATAAAATAAATGTAATTAAAAAGAAATTTTTAGTACAAGATAATTAATTTTATTTTAAATTATGTAAAATGATTTTTAATATTTTAAAATGCATTTTTTAAAAACCTATACAATAAAAAGAGTTATAGAACCTCATTTTAAATATAGGATAATGGAAATGAGAAGGAATCATGTGATGACACCTAATTGGTATTATAAAATGTATGTCCTGGGATTAAATATGAGGTACATATTATTTAAATTTCAGTTTAAATTTTTTTTACCTAATGTGATTGTCTAATGAGATCACGAGAGTTTTTGGGGTGTCTAAGACATGTTCAGATCCCATTGTCCAATGATTTTGAGATGGAATGTAGGACACATTATTTGTTGGAAGATTCGACCGAAGAAGTGTAGTCGGGAGTAACAATGCTCAGAAGGAAAATGTTTAACATGAGGTTGAATAATTATAGGAATCCATAATGCAATGGTTGGACTACCATAATTTTTTTTAAATTTTAACATATGTAAAAATCATGATTTTTTTAGGTTTCCCAATCCATTTGAATGAACAACATGAGGTACCACTTGAGGCCGTATGGGGGAATGGTTGATGAATAGTTTTCCCAAAGAAGCATCAAGACCATGAGACCGATTATTTACCAAAGAACATACTATTATACCCTTACATAAATTATAACTATAACCCCTATTTTTGTTTTTCATTCACAAGAGGATCCTCCTTCCGTCGAAGCCCTTTCCAAACAAATGCTAGGAAATTATCTTCATTCACCTTCTGGAATCAGATTCAACCACAGATTGTCTCATTGGATCTTTATGAGTAAGTGCTGCATTCATATTTTTCCATTATTTTTTATTCATATTTATAGAGTAGTTTATGTTCATGATAGAATTATACATTTCCTTGATTTTGTTAGTTCATCTTTTTTCTCTTCAACTAGACAGATTCAGAGGTCGATACTAGGAATGTGTTCTACCACAATCCTAAAGTCAGTGGACTATTAATTTTACCATATTGTTTGCTTTTTATAAATTTCTATAGTTGGGCTACACACTAAACCATATCTTTTCCCCCTAAAATCAATTAAATTATTTAATATAATTGTTTGTAACTGGTTATGGTTTCTCTATTAATGAATTGTTTTTGTCAATGGTTGGTAGAATCAACCTAGGCCACCCATGCGGTGTGGCCTTACATATTTTCATTAATATAACATCCAAACGGGTGGATGTGAGATTTCCAATTTTAGTAGGAGACTTCATGATAATATAATGAATCTTATAAGGTTATAGAAACCATATTTAAGATGTTCCATTATAAATTTCTGGATAGATTTAAATTGAATTAAATAGTTTAAAGAAGATTTCGTTTGATGAAATATTTTTTAAATGATTCAATGGATTAAAATGAACTCTTCAATCGGTAATATGAACTAATGTTTAGTGAAATGATTAATTATATTTTTTCTAAACTGATAATGGTAGTTGATTTCTTGAATTATCCCCTTGGATCATGATTGTATTAGATGTCATGTGCATTTATAGCCTATGGACATTTATTTCGGTAGTGGATTCCTCAAACTTGTTTACTACTTGGTTCCAAATTCCATAGGATTTAATGTGACTTTCTTCCCATTGGATCTAAAATATTTGAAATCACATTAAATATACTCTGTTTATATGCTTCTTGGACTCCAAAAAAATTCCCTATAGAGTCTCCATAGAGATGCTACAAGGGAATAAAGATGATGACCTGGTTTTTCACACCATTGATCCAACCATTCATAGTATGAAAATAGATAAAACAATATCTTCTTTGGTTATAATGGTAATGGATTAAATAGAAAGTTCATTGTAGTTTTTGTAATTTTGATTAATGACTTGGGGTTTATGGATATTTTGTGATGATTTACAAATACACTTGGTATGGGTATCTTATTGCAGTTTTAAAACTAGATGGTATTTCAAAAACATTTTTTTGTCAATATAGACTCCCTTGATTTCAATTTCATGACTAATGTTTATATAGATAGGGTTATTTTTACATTGGACACATTAATTTCATTTCTGTTTAACCTATTAAATAAAAAATATTTCTTGATTGTTATATAACACAAAATGAATATGTTATATACACCGTTGTTGGTGGAATACTGATTTTTATCTCAAACACAATCCAAAATGTAATTGTGTACTCGAAAGGACATCATGTATAAAGGTAGGGACTATTTTATTCTCCCATTGTATGAATATTGACTTTATCATTTAATAGGTGTAGGGGAGGACAAGACTGAGTAATTTATGTGATATTAACTAGATAAAGTGGTTTTTTTATTTTTTGATTATTGTTACATGTATTTTATTGGTATTTATTTTCCCATGTATTTTCTCCCATATTTTATAGTAATATAACATGATCATCATATTGTACTTGAAACTATGTTTGGATTATTTATTAGAACAACATTATAGATGTTATCATTTTTTCACTGTTATTTTATTTTATATTATTTATCAATTTTATGTTTATGATTATTACTACAAAATATCCCTTACATTATTGAATAGAATCCCCAACAACACACCCTATTCCCCAGTTATGAGTGGGTAGCCTCTATATTATTTGGAGGTTTACATGAGGCCATGCTATTTACCAGTTATAGTAACCTTCTAATGGATTTTGGGATGATATGTTACAAATTGGTATCAGAGGTGGTTTTATTTTCAGGATTTATAATTTTGGGATAATAGATAAGATATTAGAAAGGTATTGGAATTTGATAATTATCTGTTCATGAGAGTATCAATCCCACTTATCGATATATGAAAAAAATACGTAGAACATAACATGAATTTCTTGATTTTTGTTATTATAGTTTCATTCATTCTATTATTGGGTAACAAACATTGTATGTGAAATTAATTTTCTTTTATTATTCAATTTCATTTTTAAATTTCCTAATTAGATGAGGGTTTTCTAACTCATTCATTATTATAATCGTCTATTATAATTCAAATTTCATGAATTGTTTTATGTCATATTGTAAAAATTTTCATGAATGCAAGAAATTATTATGTGTTCCATGACTTATATACATATTTTTAATAAATGGTTCGTATAGGGAATTTAGATATGTAAATTGACACTTATAGTAACAACCACAATTCAAATATTTATTTCTTATGTTATCTATAATAGACACCCTATGATGTAAATTATGGAATATAGAGTCATGGACCATTAGTCTCATGGAATAGAACATTTTAAGGTTTGAATTAAGTGGATTGTACACTTTGATTTTAGAGGTGTATGGTACAATAGGGATTATTAGTGGTGACCCAATAGGATCAATCCTTCAAAATTTATTGTAAAATAATTATAAATTTAAATGAATTTGAAATTCTAAAAATAGGGAACGTGAACTATACCCTATTTAGATTGCGTACAATAATGTGTTTCTAGTCCTTTTATGGTTGTTTCTATTAGCATATATTATATTTAGGAGAAGGAATTGGGGGTGGGGATTTTTTATAGGAAGTCATTAACAAGCACTATTATATTAATTTTAACCTCCTCATTTTCTATCCTTTTAAAGGAATGTGTTTGGAATTGGAGAGACATTAAACCACAATGGTATCCAATAATTTCCCAAGAGGGTAGTGATGACCATATTCCAATGTTGGTTGACCTTGTGATACCAATAGAAAAAATTTTAGTTATAGTTATAGTACTAGAGATTATATGGGTTACAAAAACTAATTGCAAGTTCCATGTAGGGTTTTTATATTTTATAAAGACCATATTGGGAGCCCCACGAATTCCTTGTCTATAGTAGTGTTGATGTATGTTTTCTATCAGCTTCAGAAGACCAAATTTGTGGGTGTTAGAGGTCTAAAACATTCTAATATATGGTTTGATAATATCATTTCTATATTTTATCTTCTGGAGAATCCTCCTGTGGGGAGAGTATAGCAAACTAGTCTTAACATACATGTATATTACATCATTTTTGAAGAGTATTCAGTACAATAGAAAAATACATTTATGATGACCGTAATAGTTTAGTGTATTTGGAAACATGGAAATAAAATCTTCTATCCAGATAAAATATCATTATCATCTCATTTAAATATATCCACCTTCAATATTTCTACCAAAAAACATTTCTCCACAACATGATGAAAGGAAACATAAGAAAGAGGTGAGCTCAGATTCTTAGTATGTGAAAATAAGGGAGATATGTTATTAAAAACATGTTCATTGGGGTATGATATTGAGATCGTAACATTAGAAAACCATATCCTTCATATCAAATATCATAAAAATGATTTATGAGAAAAATAGTTGCATTTCATAAGCAATAAATCATAAGGAAAAAACATCATGCTCCATGAAATCATGGATAAGGATTAAGACCTATGATTTGGGGAATGCATAAAAGAATATGAAAATTTATGTCAAGGATTAATACCATATCCTTAATAATATCGTTATCTCGGGCTACAACCCGTGTACCTACTTTAGGCCTAGTCTAGAAACCCATGTACCCACATAATTTTATGCTTGGGATACAACACATTACCTTCCTATTTTTTGGCATGGGCTACTACCCATGTTCCCTCTTTAATTAGTCTTGGGATACAACCCATGAAACTTATTTTTTTAGGGTTAGGATACAACCCATATACCCTATTTATTTTCAGTATGTGGCTTCAACAAATATACACTCTTTATTTTCAAGATTGGGTACAACCTTTGCACCCTAATTCTTTTCATGATTGGGAAACAACCCATACCCACTTTCTTTTTAGGCTTGCACTATAACCCACACAACCTCATTATTTTTGGTGTTATGATAGAACCCATGTATCCTTTTATATCATTTAAAACATATCATTATCCAAGGAGTTTGTGGGAGATATAGTTCTAACACATCTAATAGTAAAATCATTCAGACATGTGAGACATGGAAGTAATACATTTATCATATCATCACCCATAGAAAGCATAGGTCTTATAAACATCAAATAATTAACCATAAAATGAAATGGTTGTAATTAAATTTTCATGACATCATAACCTATATTAAATATATAGGTTTCATAACCATTTCTTCGAAGCATAACCCATGAAAGGGAAATGGATTTCATGAAAATATAACCAATGGAAGAGAAAGAGGTTTCATAAATACCATGACATTAAGAAAAAACATTTATAGAATGGTTATGAATATAACCATTTTATCGGTTTATATAAGTACATTAATATCATAAATTTATTTTATATTAAATTGAAAATAGTTTTTAAATACCATGAAAAATTATTATTGAGTAAAAAGTCCTTATTTCTTCCAGAAAGTCTATTTTCATATATAAAAATATTTTTACAAAAAATTCTAAAAAATAACATGAAAACATATAAAGATGACATGAAATAATTTTGAAATTTTATTTCCATGACAAATAATTTAATGAAAACATAAATATTAACAATCCAACATTGAATATGAATCATTAAAGGAATGATGACGGGTAAATCTATACATATCATACGAGGTAAGAAACAGTCATTTTTTAGACTAAAAAGGTTATAAGGAATGGATTATTTAGAAAGGGACAAAAAGATCCCTCTCAAGATATTGGTAAATGGAAAAGGTAAAAATTTCATTAAAATAATATAGTAGAGTGATATAATATTCTCGGAAACCCATTTTAGAAAACATACATTTCTTACCGTAGGAAGGGTTATATTAGGATTTCATAAAAATAATTTATTAAATCTATTTTGGATAAAGGAGAAGAAAATTGGAACCAATACATGATTATATATTGGATAACCAGATTATATGAAATTTCAAGAATTTACATGATATATAGATAATATTATTTCACCAAAATAAGCATAAAATTAAAAATTTCAAAAGTGATGAAACTATCTCAATAAACCATTATAATATGTAACTTGGGATCATACGCTCCAAGTAAGAAATAAAATTAATGGAATAATAAAAAAAGATTAAAATATTTGTATTCATGACATAACATGTAAAATGGTTGAATATACCCCTCGACCAATGATTTTAGGTTCATAACATAACATGATTCACAATGAATACAAATTGAAACAATACAATTTTACTGATTTCAAAATTTTTGTATCATTATTCCCACAAAAATGATCATAAAATGGACCTATGAATAACCATAAATTTAATTATAATATACATTGAATAAAATCATGTGATGAACATACAAAACACAATAAGGAATGTGTGGCGAAGAAAACATGTATCCCAAGAAAATAAAATGGGAGAAAAAATCCCATTACATTACGTCTTGAATCTCCCGAAATTCATTCAAACAACCTATATAATTAATATAAATTTCTAATAAATATTTTATAGAAACATATTAATATATAAAATTCAGTATCTTTTTTTATAATGAACTTATTTTACCCTCTTTTTAATGATATTATGTTAAGGTTTCAATTTTGGAAATATTCTCTTTGTTCTTCGTATGAGTCTTAATTTTTTATATTGTTGGACTTTATATTTATTAAAATAATTATATAATTTAAATCACAATATAAATATCATGTATATAAATTATATATATATATATTAATAATATATAACATAATGTGGTATGAAATGGAATACACTGTTTAGGGAGACGGTGAGTCGTGCGTACTCATGAACGTTGTTTTCCGTTTTAATTATCTTATTTAAAAAAGTGAATGAAATATAAGTATATATGTAAATTAAATTGTCAAAATAGCATTATAATTTGATATATATCATATAATTTAACTAATATCATCTTTAATAGATTCCATGTAGTATATAAACAAATCATATCGCTTTGAGGGGGCGGTAGTGCACACTTCCTCAAACAAAATTATCGTAATTACACCAAATGGGAAGTAAAAAAGATGTGTGCTGAAAAATGAATAAATAAAATTAAAGATATAAAAAATATAATATATAACATATATAAATCTAGTTTCCATAATAATTTACACCATTATTTGTGGTAATGGAGAAATTAACCATCATAGTTTCGTGAGTCAGTAGTTTTCTTTACACAAGAAAATAGGTTTGATATCCATTAGATGGAGGTGTGTGTAAGATAATTTATAAATATTAGAATAAAAAATAGTATAATATGATTTATAAAGGTTTTTTCTCCTAATATTATTATAAATATATTGTAGTTGTTGATGAAGGAAAATAATGGAAATGTGCGTGAGAGAAGACGTTAACTCTAAATCAGGTAACTCTTTTCGGTTTGTGTCATCTAGTTTACATGATAGGATTTTTGAAAAGATTATGACTAGGAGAAAGAATTTATGATTTTCGGGAAGTGGATTGGGTAGGTATTGGGAGATCATATGAGGTTTGAGTTGTGTAATGAAGGGGTTGAGGTTGTGTACTTTTATAGTTGAGGAGGAGTGACACTATTATACATATTTTAATAGAGAATTTCAACCACAATTTTCATGATTAAATTTTATCAAATAATAGTAAAACATCAATATAAATTATTTTTGGGTCATAATACAGACATCCAATGGTTGTTGTATAGGTGTATACGTCATTTTAGGTAATAAATTTAAGGTTTAGAACTTTATTAGTATAAATTTTCTCCTAAACAATGTAATAATTTCTAATCACATTCACTAATAATCTTGGTAAAAAACAAAGATGTAATTATTATAAATTATAAAATATTATGATTCAAAATAAAGAATTGATTTTTCCAAATTCTAATAAAAAACTGTTAGAAGTTAATTTAAATGTAATCTTTCTGATGGTATGACACTGCTGGTTTCTAAAGTAAAATGATCAAGATTTTTTTTAATTTTTTTATATCCAATTTATATTGGAAATTGGTTCTAATTACAGGAATTAGATTAATTGATAAAAATATAATCTATCTAAACTACTAATCCAATGAAAATTAAAAATTACACATATAAATAATTTGGATGAAAAAGAAGATTTCAATTAAAATCCAGTTTTTATTATTATTCATTATTAGATTAAACCATATATAATAATAAAAAATAATTAGCCTAACCTAATTAATATGTTTCTATTCCGAGATGAATTTTATTTTGATATATTAAATATATAAAAGTTAAGAAAAAATTATTTAAAAAGAGTACTCCATTAAAAGTTTGAAAATCTATAATCATCAAAAATATGGTTTTATGCATAAAAATAAGTACATTTATGTCTTATGTTTATTGAATCTATGGGAAGAATATAAAAAAAAATTACTGTAATATATAAAATAATTATTACATTAATATCACATTCAATTGTAATTATTTTTTTTTATTGGGTTAAACATGGTTTTTGACTATAACAATATTTTCCTTTATATCCAATCGATTTTCATATTCATTTCTAATTAATTGGTAACCTTTGAATTAATATAGTATTTGTGTAAAGAAAATATTATAATAATTTTGATATTACTATTCATATCAATAAACTTAATGACTGTGTTATATTTTATTATAATATATTTTTTTAATAATATATTGTACTTAGTTAACACACATTCTTGCGTGTTATACAAGAAATAGATGAAGGTCAATAGGGCATATATTATAATCCAACCATGTGGTTTTGGGTAACTTATTGAATGTTTATCTTTAATGTAACTTATTCCATGTGTGTTCTGTGTGAAAGGACTTATTGAATTATTGAAATGTAATTTTCAGTGTTTTGTGAAGTGAAAATTTAAAAAGATTAAATTACTTCAAAACAAATTGACAAAATCTAAGTGTGATGCATTCTACCCCACATAAAATTAACTTCCCTATATAAATTCATTTATGTAATAAAATTTTTAATAAATGAATGTTTCATTAATATAATCCGACACAGTAAAAATGAAAAATAAAACACCCCTTAAAAATAGAAAGTCAGAACCATAATGATTAAACAATGTAACTCATAACAAGATTCTTATTTAGGAGAATGTTGGTTGGAATTGAAAACATGGACAAGGAAGGGAAATATTACTATCATTTTCTGATGGAGAGTGATAGAGATTAGTAATAGGTAAAATTTAACAATCACAAATCCATAAATCTGTGATGACCTAAAGGACTATCTGATTAATCCTAAATGATGGTACTGGGATGAATGCTTTTTATCATGAAGATACAATTTTTCCAATGTTTTATCATTAAAATATATACTTTCTTGATTTCAGGAAAGTATTATGTTTTTTTTGTTCCATGACCCACTTCACCTATTTATTCCAAAATGAAGGATACTTTTTAAATCCAAAAGTACTAAGAGATCACTTTTTCCATGAAATTCAATCCCATTTGTCATTATTTACCATTAAAACAAGGTAGTTTAAATAGGATATCACATACATATAAATACTTATATTGAAGATAACTCTTTAATCTCCTATCATAATTTGTTGTTTAACTAAAAATTTCCATAAATTTTTATAATTGATCTTTTAGATTATAAATAATCTATTATGTTTAATGAAAATAATTTATATTAGAAACTTGGGTCTATCGTTGCACTAATATACTATCAAATGTGATTTTATTATTCCATAATCCATGTTAGGAAATATAATCACCTGAAATATCCCCAAATTATGAACAATAAGACTTTTTTAGGGATTATTCATAAAAAATAAAGCATAAAATTCAATACTATGAAAGGATAGGTAATTCTTAGTTATCTTGATTCACTTCATCCATTATAATCATATTTTATTTTACTTTTACTTTCATCATCAACGGTTCTGGGGGATGATCCCCAATTTTATCGATTTTAGTTGGTCACTTTCTTGGGAAATTCCAAAAATCCATACAATTGAAACACAAATGTGAAAAAGGTAAATCCTAAGGTGTTTTATCATTATTTTCATCATTATATAATTTCATCCAATCACTCTGGTATTCAACCACTTGATGTCCTTACATTCCACAATTAAAGAATTTATTAGTTACCTAAATAAAATTCCCACCATGCTTCCATCCACATGTAGAGAAAAAAGGAAGCCTCAACTTACTATCTCCATTGTTTTTTATTCTCCTTTTTATTCCATCATCATCATCTTGTTTAAACCATGAGAATGATATATTACTCTGACCACTATTTCAACTATGATTGAAAAACACAAAATATATTCATAGATACCAATTTATCTTATGGAAAAATTAGTTATGAGAATTTGATTAATGCCGCTACAGAACCAATCAACCTTACAATCTTGATGGATGATAATTATAGAAGGATATCTCGCCAATCTTGTATAATTATACTCGTAGGTACAAATAGATTTGTTATTCTTTTGCTACCACTCAAGGAACACATTTTCCATATTTTTATGAAGTAAATTAAGAATGTAATTTTTGATGAATAATTTTAAGAGATCATCCTAATCCATGGATTTAATTTCATCATGGTTCCTCTAATTCTTGATTATAGTCCACCAAGAGTATGCTTCACATCCAAATAGTTAAATTTTAATAATGAAATTATCATGATCTTGACACTTGATTATGGAGAATATATTTGTAGTGGTACTGATCTAGTGTTCACCAATATGTAGATCATATGACCATCTAAAAGAAGGTGTATGATGGCTCATTAATGATTAGACAGAACATTGTTTCCTCTTTTGATCATCATGATTTATTACCAGAGAAAGCTATGTGAAAATAACAATACGTGTTTTCACCCCATCACCCATACCATTTGTAATTTCATGAGAGAAATCATTGAATTGTCTATCACTATCACCATTAAAATTATTCCTTCAGGTTCCAGCCATTTATTAAATTGAAATAGAATAGTGTAAAAAACAATAGTCATTGAGGGGAACCACGTAGTCATGGAAATTTACTTATATGATTTCTAATTTATGAAACCATCTGTAGTATATAATACATTTTGTTTCTCCTACTTTGTACTCATCCAAAATCAATTTTAATCTGTAATGATGGTTCTTGAAGAGTTTGTTAATTTGAAAAGAATGTTCCTTGATATTGTCAAACCGGTGTGCAGTGAGGTACGTTGTCCTATACTAGATTACCACATGTAATTCCCAAAAGATAATTTTTGATTTGTTACCCCTAGATATATATGTGCCATAGACACTTTCATTTTTAGTTTCCAGATATGGTTTATATATAGTAAACACTTCACTCTTCCATTTAACAAAATTCCAGGACATTTTCACAAACAGTATCTCACCCTTACAATTATCCTTAGATAAGTAAATAGACATTTCTTCTGAAGAATAGTTGGGGATCTCCCTAATGTTTCCTCATCAAATTTTCTAAAGGTTGACTAATCCTCCCTTTAATACAAACTATAGCTACCCATGCTTTAAATATATGAATATTACATCACTTTAAATGAATATTCTACACATTACAAAAATATACTCCTAAGGGCAGTAATTGTTAGTTGTCTTTGGAAACATGGAAACTACATCTTCTATCCTAGTGAAATATCATCAATAACTCCTATAACGATATTCACCATCATTACATATATATAAAAACATTCATTATAACCTAGATAATGGAATCATAAAAAGTGTGATAACTAATGTTTAGTAAGGGTAAACAAGGGAGATTTTTAATCACACACATGAACATAAGGGTGTTATAAGGAAATCTTAACATTAGGAGATCGAACCATGTATATCAAAGATCATAAACAAGATTTATGGGATAATGCATGGCAGTTCATAAGACATAGATCATAAATAAATAAACATCATGTTCCATAAAATCACATCTAATGACTAATACAAAGGATTTGTGGCCTACAAATAAGAATATAAAAATTTATGTCAAGGATACCAACCAGGACCTTCATAACATGTTAGGTTTGTGATATGACCCAAGTAACTAATTTGGCCTTCTTATTAATTTCCTTATACCCAATTTATTTTAGTCTTCAGCTAAAACCCATTTTCCTTCTTATTTATGGACTTGGGCTACTAAATGTGTACCCTATTTCATTTAGTCTTGCTCTTATACCCCCCAAACCTTCTGATTTTTTGGCATAGGTTCTTACATGTATACCGTCGATCTTTTAAGTCTTGGACTACATCCCATATACAATCATTATTTTTGGTCATGGTCTATAACCCATACACCCTCATTATTTTTGGGCATTGGATATAACCCATATACCCTCTTCCATTTTTGGCTTGGGCTATAACCCACACACTGTCATTATTTTTGGGTTGGGCTAAAAACTGTGTACGCTTTGATTACATATAAAACATATAATTAACCAATTTATTTGAGGGATATATAGGTCACACCTATATCATAGTAAAATCAATCACACTTCTGCCAAAAGATAATTAAATACTCATCGTATCAGGAACCATAAAAAAAATAGGTCTTATAAAATTCAAATCATAATACATAAAATGAAATTGCTATTAAAAAAATTTCATCACATTGTAACCTATGTAAAGTATATTGGATTCATAACCATAACATCAAATTATATCATATGAAAGAGAAATGGAATTGATAATCATATAACTTGTGAAATTGAAACATGCTTCATAATAACTATGGAATTATAAATAACCCATTCCTAGAATGGTTATTAAATGAACCTTTAGATAATTTCCAAAAAGTTAATGAGTGACATAAAAAGATATCATCTAAGATGAATTTTTTTTTGAAATATCTTTTAAAAAAGTTTCTTGAAGAAACTATAATTATTATAGCATAATAAAATTTAATAAAACAATTTATAAATTATTTTTTTTAGAAATACCTAGAAAACATTTGTAAAAGACTAGACATCATTATCAAAAACATATTCCATGAAGATTATTTTTTAAAAACAACTCTTGAAATATTATTCTATTAATATTTCAATGGAAACTTCAAAGTAATGACAATGGGTAAATTCTTACATTTCATAAGAGGTAAAAAGAATGTTACATGTTAATGGTAAAAATAGTAGAATAACTTCCATTTCCAAATGAAATAAGAATATTATATTTAAATGATTGGTAGAATAAAAAATGGGTAATATTTTCTTATAATATATATGATAATGGTATAATAATCTTGGAATCAAATTTAAAAAAACATTGATTTCCAACCAATGGGAGGGTAATTTCTGGATTTCATAGAAACAATTTCATAAATATAGTTTTGATGAAAGAGTTGAAAAATGGTTCCAATACATGATTATATTATTGAAATCCAATGTGGAATAAATTTCAAGAATTTCCTTGAGATATGGATCAAAATATTTCATCAAAAGATCCATAATAATAATAATCTAGAATAGTGATTAGATTATATCAATAAAACCTTAAAACATGGTAACATGGGACCATAATATACATGAATTAAATTAAATTAAATTAAGAATAAAAGGTAATTTTAATATTTTTAATCAAGATATAACACTTATACTACATGTATATACACCTCGACGAAATAGTTTGTCTTCATAACAAAACTTGATTCTCAAATAAGGCAAATTAAGACAAAACTATTTTACCAATTTGGTAACTTTTGAAACATAAAACCCATAAAATAATGTTCATTAACTGGGCCTGTAAATACCCATAAATTAAATTATAATATTATTATAATAAGATCATGGGATGTATATACACCACATAAAAAGTAATGAGTGGAGAACCTACCATGTATGTCATAAAAATTAAATGGGAGATGAAATCCCATTACATTTTGTCTGGAATCTCTTCATACTCATTAAAACCACCTATATAACAAATAAAAATTTCTAATAAATCTTTTATATTGACATATTATTATTTATAATATCATATATATGATTTATTATGACCATATATTACCTACTTGTTGATGGTCAAATGTTAACGTTTCACATTGGGTAATATTTTCTTTGTTCTTAATATGACTCTTAATTTGTTATATTGTTGGTCCTCATATATATTTAATGATTTAATGAAATTAAATAATGATATAAATATAATTTATATAATTTATATGTATATTATTATAATCTATAGCATTATTTGTTGCGAAATAGAATACAATGTTCATTGAGATAGTAAGTTGTACGTAATGATAAACGTTGTTTCTGTTTAAATTAGCATATTGAATAAAGTGATTTAAATATAAAAATATATTTATATAATATAGTTAAAATAGAATTATAATGTAATATATATCATATATGTTCACTAATCCCATCTTTTATACATTCTATAATATATATAAACAAAAAAACATATCAATTTAAGGGGGTGGTAGTCCACACTTCCTCAAATGAAATTATCTTAACTACACCAAATAGAATGTAAAAAATATGTGTGTTGAAAAAATAATAAATAATATTAAAGATATAATAAATATAATATATTTAATTTATAAACTGAGTTTCTGTCATAATGGCCACTAAGATGTGTGGTAAAAAAATTATTAATCTTAATTTCGTGAGGTAGTAGTTCATCATACATAGAAACAATATGTTTTATATTTATTAGATCGAGGTGTGTGAATGTTTTAGATATAAATAATGGTATAAAAACATCCTAGTATATGGTTGATACTTTTTTTCATCTAATAATGGAATATTGGTAGTGAATGGTTTGAATAAAGAATAAAGTAGAAATGAGCATGAGAGATGACATTACCTCTAAATTGGGTGACTCCTTTTGGTTTGTGCCAAAAATCATACATCAAAGGATTTATTCCCATATTAAGGCTACAATAAATATATTAGGATTTTTGGGAAGTGTATTGGTTAGGTATTTTTTGATATTACGAGGTTTGACAGGTGTGAGGAATTTGTAGAGTTGGAGGCCTTTTATAGTAGATGAGGAATGGAACTGTTGTAAATATTTGAATTGAGAATTCCACTGATGTTTTTATTATTGAATGTGAATCCAATAATGGACCAAGGTCGATAAAATTATTATATCTTCAAAATATGGACATCCAATGGGTGTTGTACAATTGTATAGGTCATTTTGATTTTAAATGTAAGTTTCAGTACTTTATTAGACTAATTTTTCTCCAAACTGATGTAACCAATTTTAATAATCTCCACTAATCACCCAAGTCAAAAAAATCTGAAATTATTAGACAATATAAATTAATCTAATTCAAAATATGGATTCCATAATTTAAATTTCTAATCATAGAATTGGAAAAATTAATTTAATATTCATCCGACAGATATGATGACACGACAGCGTTTTAAAGTAAATTGATCAAAAGTTTGAAATGTTTTATATGTAATTTCAATGGGAAATTTGTTCAAATTACCTAAATTGGATTAAATAATAAAATAATATCTAAATGAATATTTAATAAAATAAAAATTACAAATTACATTTATAAATAAATTATATGAAAATTAAATTTTGAATTAAAATCCAATTTTTATTATTATTCATTATAAGATGAAACATTATAAAAAATTACCAAAAAATGATCCTAACATAATTTTTATGATTATCCTAAAAATATTAATTTTATTTAGATATATTACATATATAAAAGTTATGAAAATTTTATTTAAAAAGGTTTCTCTATTAAATGGTGGTAAAACTATATTTATAATAAATTGGTTTTATGCCTAGAAATGTGTTTTTTTATAATAGGTTTATTGAATCTATGGGATGAATATCAAAAATATATTATTGTATATATAAAATATTAATTAAATTAATATCACGTACCAGTTTTAGTTAATTTAATTTAATTCTTTAAACTACGTTTGTGACTATAACAATATTATCCATTATATTCCATTAGTTTTAATTTTCATTTCTAATTAATTGGTAACCTATTAATTCATGTAAAATTTTTGTAAACAAAATATTTTAACAATTTATTTAATAATATTTATATCCATAAACTTAATGACTGGGTTATATTTTATTACAATATTATTTATAATAATATATTATAGTTAGGAACTAATTGGACTTGCATTCAACACAAGCAATGGGGGAAGGACCATATTGCATGTAATGTAAGATAACCTAGTTAATGCGTGTAACATATTCCAATTTGGTCTTGCGTGTAAAATATTCTAAGCTACTTCCATGTGAAAGAATGTTTGACTTAGTGAAAAGTAATTTTCAATGTTTTTTGAAGAACAAAATATCCAAATATTAAATGAAATTGAGAAAAATTTCATAAATTATCATGGTGTTACATTCTAAAACCCTTAATAAGAATTTATTCCTCTAAATTCATATAGGTAATCAAAGTTTTATTAAATTATTTTTTCATTAATATAAATCCACAATTTCAAAATTTATACTAAAATTTTCATTAAAAGGTGAAATACGGAACCCTAATGGTTGCCCAATTTTACTCGTAACATGATTCCTATATAGAAGAACATGATTTGGAATACAATACAAGGAAATGGAAGAGAAATATTACTACCATGATAACCTAATGGACTATTTGATCCATTAGAAATAATGGTACTGGGATAAATGTTTTTTTGGATTTAAGATCCATTTTTAGTAAAATATTTTTCACGAAAATGTATAATTTCATGATTTCAAGAAGGTATTATGTTTTTTCATTGTTCCTTGACTCACATAACCTACTTCTCCAAAAACGAAATGTAATATATTCATTTCTTATGTAATAATAAATAACATGTTCCATGATATTACATCCTACTTGTAATTTTTTACCAATAAAAAAGGTAGTTTTAATTGGTTATCCAATATACATAAATCCTTATATGGAGGATAAAATATTAATCTTACTGACTTAATCTGAAGATTAACTATAAATTTCCAAAATGGTTATAAATTACCCTTTATTCCATTTACAGGCTCTTATCATTAACCAAAATAATTTATATTATAAACAAGGGTTGATCATTGTACTAATATGATATCATATGTGATTTTATTATTCCATAATTTATGTTGGGAAAGATAATCCCATGAAATCTCACAAATTTAAGGCCATTAGGAATTTATTAATGATTATTTATACAAAACTAAACAGAAAATTAGCAACTATGAAGGGACATATAATTATTAGTAATGTAGGTTCACTTCATCCATTATGTTTTCATATGATTTAAATTTTTCATTTTCCTTGAGGGGTGGTTGGGGGATGATCTCCATTATTAACCATTGGATTTGGTAACTTTATGTAGAAATTTACATAATTACTATAATTGAAAAACTGTCATGTAGAAGGTGAATCATGATGAAGTTTCTCATTATTTTGTACATTATATATATTTTCCCATATTTTTGGTATTAAACCGCTCAATCTCCTTAAATTCCAAAGATTAAAATTTTTTTAGATCAATTAAGAAAATTACCTCAGTGATTCTTTTAACCTATAGATCACAATGAAAGTCTCATATTCCTGTCTCAATGGTTTTTTTGTTGTCCCTTAAACTTCATATTCCTCTTCTTGTTAAAATATTGAAATTTATAAATAACTCTAACATTGACTTCCACTTTTACTGCACAAAACAATATCTCTTCATGGATACCAAATTCTCTTATAGAAAACTCCATTATGAGACTTGTATTTATGCCACTTAATATCCAATAAACCATAAATTTTGGTTGGATGATAATTATAGAAGAATATCTCTCATGTCCTATGATATTATCCTCATCAGTACTAAAAGGTTCTTCATACTTTTACGTCATATCAAGGAACTCCATTTCCTTATTTTTACAAGTGGAATGTGGAATATACTTTTTGAATAATAATATATTGATGTTGACATAGTAAATGGATTCAATTTCATCTTGCATCCATGTATTCTTAATTGTAATCCACAATGGGCTTTCATCACCTTCAAACAGATAATTCGTCAGAATGAAATTATCATGATTTGGAAACATGATAATGGATAATATATTATCAGTGGTACTGATCTAGTGTTCTGTAATAAGTGGGTCAGATGACCAGTAGTATGAAGGTTGATGATTCCTCCTGAATGATTTAACAGAAAATTGTCCCCTACTTTGATCATCATGATTCATTGCTTGAGAAAGCTATGTGACCATAATAGTGGGATTTTCACTCCTTCTCCCAAAGCATTCAGAATCTCAAGAAATATATAATTATAATTTTCCTCCCAATCACCAATAAAATGGTTATTTCAGTTTCGATCCATTTACTTAATCCAAAAATCAAAGAATAAGAGAAAATTGTCATATAGAGGAACCATGTAGACACCGAAATTCTTTTATATGATGTATAAATTATGAAACATTCATCAATCAATGATAACATAGTTTTTTTATAGTTTAATCATATCCAAATTCAATTATAATATTTCATGATGGTTCGTGAAGAGTTTGTGAATTTCAAAATAATAACCACCGAGAGTGTCAAATCGGGTGTGCAGCAAGGCCCATTGTCCAATACTAGATTACCCCAGGTTAGACCCAAAAAATGGTGTTAGATTTTTTTACCACTAGGTATATTTATTCCAAATCCATATCCACTTGTAGTATCCAGATAGAGATTTATTTCATGGAAAGCACCCTCACTATCCATTACCAAATGCAAGGACATTTTCCTAAACATTAACGCGTCTTTACACATATCTTTAGAGGTATCCCCATACATATCCTCAAAATTATACCTATGGATATCCCTAATATTTACATATCCCACTATCCAATTAATGTCTAAACCTCCCTTTGATACCAACTATACAGACCCATTCTTAACATATATAAATATTATATCATTTTAGATGGATATAATGTACACTACAAAAATACATTTCCTAGAACCATAATTTTTTAGTGTCCATGAACAAATGGAAAAAATCATCTATCCTAGTTATAAATTGTCCACATCTCCAATAAAGATATCCACCATTAGTAATTATACCAAAAACCATTCTTCAAACCCTAGAGGAAGAAAACATAAGAAAAAATGTGGGGTCAACTATTAGTAATAGTAATCAAGGGAGACATGTAATCATAACCATGAATATATGGGTATGATAATGTGATCATAACATTAATAGATCATACCATGTATCTCAAAGGACATTACCATGAGTTATGTGATAATTTGTGGCCTTTAATAAGACATGAATCATAATGAAATAAACATCATGATCCAGGAAATAATAACCAAGGATTAAGACATTGGATTTTTGGCTTACATATAAGAATGAAAACATTTCTATCAGTGCTACCTACCAAGACCTCAATAATATGTTTGTATTGGGATATTACCCATGTAAATACTTCAATCATAGGCTAACAACTCATTCACCCACATTATTTTTTGCTTGGGATACAACACATATACCTTCTTATTTTTGGGATCGAGCTACTACCAATGTACCCTATTTCATTTAGGCTTGGGATAAAACATACAAAACTTCTTATTTTGGGACGTAGGCTACATCTCATTTAACCTCATTGTTTTCAGGAATGTGATTCAACACATATAGCCTATTCTTTTGGGCTGGGGATACAACTTGTACTCCATTACTATTTTTGGGCCTAGGAAACAACCCATATACCCCCCATTAATTTTGGGATTGTGAAACAACACATAAACCATCATTCTTTTTAGTGTTGGGATAAAACCCATATACCCTTTGAGATCATATGAAACATATCATTACCCAATGCATTAGTTTGAGATATATGTGTCACCCATCTCATAGTAAAATCATTCACACGTGTTCCATAAGATAATTAAACATTCATACAATCATGACCTATAAAAATATAGATGTCTTATAAAATTAAAATCACAAACCATAAAATTAAATGGTTATCATTAACATTTCTTCAAATCATATCCTTCCAAAAATAGATATTTCACATAACCATTTAATTGAATCATAAACTATGAACTAGAAACATATTTCATAAATATTTAACCCATGAAAGTGTAACATGATTTATAATGACAATGAAATTAAGAAAATACAATTCATAAAAAGGATATGAATAGATCCATTACATTATTTAATAAATGGGAATATATATAATTAATGTATTTTAACTTAGATGTATTTTTTTAGTTGAAATATATTCCAAAAATGATTCAAGTAGAAAATATACTTACTAAATATAAAAAGACTTTTTAATATATAAAACCATTTAAAAATTCATTTTTTTAAAAAAACACATTGAAAAATTATAAAGAATAATTGAAATAATTTTTAAAACCTTTTTCCTTGAAAATTAATTATAAAAACATTTTATAAATATTATCCCTTTAATATATTTATTGAATATTTAAACGAATGATGTGGGTTAAATACCTACTTGTTGTTATAGGTAAAAAGATCATTCTATTTTAATTGTTAAAATGTTAAAAGGAATTCCATTTTCATAGGGAGACAATAATATTCCCTTTAAGAGATTAGTAAAAGGAAAAAATTCTAAGAATTTTTTTAAATTATATAGGATAGTGGTATAATATTCTTGTAAACCCTTTTTTGAAAACATCCATTTTTAACAGAATGGAGGGTAATGTCTGGATTTCTTAAAAATAATTTAAATATATTTTTTCTGCATGAGTATAAAAATTGAAAAAATACAAAATTATATCATGGGTTAAAAAGGTGAATAAATTTCAATAGATTTCATGAGATATGGATTAAAAGATTTCATCAAATGAAGAATAATTATCTCAAAAGGGAAGAGATAGTTTCAATAACCTCTTATAATTTGGTATCCTGGGATCATACTCTCCATGTAAGAAATTAAATAAAATTAATCATAAAATAACATTTAAATATTTATATTCAGGATGTAACATGTAAAATTTATGTATATGCATTTCAATAAAAATAGATTAGGTTTATAAAAAACATCAATCTCAATGAAGAAAAATCGAGATAAAATTATTTTACAGATTTAGTATCTTTTGAAACATAAACCAAAAGAAATAAAGATCATAAAATGGATATTTTAATAATCATAAATTTAAATATCTGATACATATAATATAATCACCATCAGAACATACACCACAAAAAATGTAAGGAGTGTATAATATAACATGTATCTCACCAAAAATAAAAGACAGATGAACTCCACTTATTTTATCTCTTGACACTCTCCATATTAGTTCAAACCACATGTACAATAAATATAGAATTATAAACATATTTTAAAGGGACATATTATTATATATAATTCAATATGTGGTTTTGTTATGATAGTATATTACCATTTTGTTAATGATCCTATGTTAAGTTATCACTCTGGGTAATATTCACTTTATTCATTGCATGAGTGATAATTTGTTATATCATTGGGCCTTATATTTATTTCTTGATTTAAGTAATATAAATAATGATATAATTATCTTGTATATAAATTTTATTTATATTACAATAATGTATATAATAAAGAGTTATGAAATGGAATACATTGTACATGGAGATGGTAAGGCATACATACGCATGAACGTTGTTTCCTTTTTAATTGTTGGATTCAAAACCATAGAACGAAATATAAGTGTGTTTGTATATTATATCCATAAATATGCATTATAATGTTATGTATATCAAATAAGTTAACTAAACGCATCCTCTATACATTCCATTTAGATTATAAATGAATAATATTTCTTTGATGGTGCGGTAGTCCATACTTTCTAAAAATAAATTACTAAAATTACACTAAATGGAATGTAAAAATATATGTTTTGAAAAAGAGATATATAAAATTAATGATATAATAAATATGATATATAACATATATAAAAGTATTTTCAATCATAATGGCTACCATGATTGGTGGTAAAGGAGATATGAACAAACATCATTTCTAGAGGTTGTAGTTCGTCGTACATAGAAACAGTATGTTCGATATCCATTATAAGGAGGTATGTGAAATTATAAGTCAAACCCTACGCATAAAAATATAATATTTTAGTGAGGATACAGTTGTTTTAAAAATTGAATTTAATAATGATAATCGAGGGTTGAATAAGAAAAATAATGGAATGGAGTATGAGATAAGTCGTTGCCTCTAAATTGGGTAACACCTTTTTGTTTTTTTGAAAAGGATTATATGAAAGGATTTCTTAAAAATTGGTAGTCAAAAAGTTATAAGGGACAATTATTGGGAAGTGTATTACATAGGTAATGGCTGAACATAATAGTTCTGAGAGGTGCGAGGAATGGGTAGAGGTGGTTTCCTTTTATAGTGGACGAGAAGTGGCACTGTTTTAGATATTTTAAGAAAGGATTCAACCCACATTTTCCATGTTGAATAATGATAAAAAAATTAACCATGTTTGAGCCAATTTTTTATATGGTCGAAATATGGATATCCAATGGGTTTTGGAAAATTTTCCAGTAATTTTGGGACTTAAATCTAAGGTTCAGTACTTTATTAGCCAAATGTTTTCTTAAATGATGTAGTTAATTTATTCAGTTGCACTGATATTTTACGTGAAAAACAATCTAGAAATTATTAAAAAATATAAATTTTGATTATTATAAATATGGAATAATTTTTTACAAATTATACTCACTATAGTGTCAAGGGCTATTTAAAATTAATCACTCAGATAGGATAACACAATGAGTTTTACAAGTAAATTGATTTAAAATTTTGTATGTTTTTATATATAATTTCAATGTAAACATTATTCAAATGAAATATATTGGATTAATTTATACAAATATTATCTATGTAAACTATTAAACTAGTTAATATTATAATTTATGCTTATAAATAAATAGGATGAAAAAGATGTTTTGAATTATAATCTCAATTTTTATTATTAATTATAAAATAAAACCTTACATAAAAAACCAAAAATTTACCCAAATATAATTATTATGTTTTTATAAAAAAATATAGAGTTTATTATGACATATTAAATATATATATTTGTAAAAAAATGGATTTAAAAGGGTTATCCATTAAAAGGTGGTAAACTACCTTTATATAAAAGTCGGGTATTATTCATAAAATTGGGTTTGTTTCTATCATGTGACTATAGAATATATGGAATGAATATAAATAATATTTTATTTAATATATTACATAGTTATAAAATTAATATATATTACCAAATATCGTTAATTTAATTTAATTATTTAAAATGGATTTGTGACTATGACAATATTTTCCATTATATTCAATGAGTTTCCATATTCAATTCTAATTAATTGGTGACATATGAATTAATCTTCTATTACAATAAAAACACATTTTCATTATTTAGTTAATACTATTAATATCCATATACATAATATCAAGGTTATATCTTATTATAAATATAATTTTAAAAATATATTATAGTTAGGTATCATTCAGTTTTGTGTGTTACGATAGACATCGATGATGGTCAATAATTTGTGTAATGTACACTAACCATGTTGTTCTGCATAATGTACGCCATGTTGGTGTTTCATGTAACAAATTATAATACACTACCACGTGGACATCTGTCGCATCGATAGTAGTATCCAATTATTCCCCTTTTGGTTGGTTGATATTCACATCATGGAACAAATTATATTAGGGACAATAGTGTTAGTAGAACCATATAAGTTGAGAGTTGTAGTTTCCAAAGAGTATCCTAAGAACAATGTTGAAATATAGAGTTTATTTAGGTAGTTGGATATCAATGGTGTATCATACACAAAATATCACTCTTATAATAACCTATTATGGTATTTAATATGATTTTTTGAGGTTTTTATCGATAGATAACTATGAGTAAGAATTTCATGAGATGGTAGTGAGAATGACTTCATCGTTATAACTGATTCTTGTAGAACTAAGTAGGATCTACATTGTGTATTATGATTCATATGGTATTAGACTAAGAGAATATTTTATGATGGAGGAGTGATTCACTGTTTTGGAGTCATATCCATTAAGGGAACATGAGAGTAACAACCCATTACACAATCACTGGTTAGCCAATGTTGTAAATTTCATGTACTTTTGAAGGAATTATTTATTGAGAGAGTGTCTTCTCAGATTAAAGAACCATGAAATTCTCATGTATATATTTATATTGAATGACATAAATTTATGGAAATTATGTTGGGTTTAATAATTATAGTATATTTACTTTGATGTTACCAATATACCCTAAATGGGAAATATAGTTACTGGTGCACTGGGTATGAGGACTTGGATACAGGTAGTTTAAGAGGAAAATATTGAGTAACTTTTTATGGCCTTCTTATCGGATATTCACTTATGGGTGAAGGATGAAAAAGGGTGTAATTTTAATTCATCTTATGCATTTTTATAAACACTTAAGGATAGTGTGAGGATGATATATTTCCTTGATGCAATGGACCATGTCCTGCAAGAGTGTTTATAAGGTTAGAACATAACTCTTTGTTAGACTATGGGTGAGGATGAAATTATACATATTCATGGTCTTATTTAGTATTGAGTAGAAATGCATGAGGTGGTATTGTGAGGATTTCATGCCCTATATTGGGTAGTGCATCCTGGTGTTACAATGATTTGACAAGACTTGCATCTTCTGTTTTAGTGGTTGGGGATTCTATGAGTGATAGCTAGTTATGTCACAAGTGGGTCCACATATTAGTAAGTGATGGAAAAACACTAGTGACCTACTAGGATATTACAATAGTTACACCTTCTTATGTGGAGATGGGAAGATGTTTTAATTGATTTCATTATCATCTTTCCATGATTTTCTTTAGTTAGTGATGATTTATGGGTTTTTATGGTTAATATCAAGAATGAATCTCGTTTCCTATCAATCATAGAGGCCTTCTCAGTAGATGAGAATTATATATTATATATTCATGAGATTTTTCTCCTTCATGAAATAATTTAGACCATTGTATAAGATATGTATTCCCAATTTACTTCTCAATTATAGAATATTTTAATGATATAGATGGGTACATAGGTTCTTCTAATCATTATATACCATGCTACAACATATTGATAGTGATAGTTCATGACTATAGTTCTGGGGGACTTGCATAAAGAATGTGTACTCGATTTTAGCGCCTCTTGGGAGAGGCATATACCCTTGGATGAGTTCTCATACAATAAAAAAATAATGAGATGATAAAATTCGATGCTTATGAGGATTTTTATGGTAGGTCATTCTAATCATACATGTTCTATTTAGGAAAAATATAGGATATGTTTCTTATACCACCTCTCATGTTAGGTACATTAGAGTAGGTCAAATTGATCAGGAAATATATGGGCGTTGCACATCCTATATAGAAATCTAATCCCATTTACAAATGATAACCTAGGGAGTTTGAGGGTGGGGATTGGATATTTTGAGTTATATCACCGAGGTTGGGACATAAACGGATTAAGAGACTATTTTACCTTTCACCAAAATATGTCGGTCTGTTTGATATTGGAGAGATATTAGGGAATTTAACCTATTTTATTCATTAACATTAGAGGTACCAATTCATGCTATAAATCATAAATGTATCTCAGGTACACCATGTTCAATAACACACATCTCATAATCTACATCCAGAAGTGGTTAAGATACAAATTGATGTGCTCTTAGAGGAGAATCATATTTGTATCATCGATTGGAGGACAATGGTTTTCTGAGGCTGGTCAATTCCAATAATATGTGTTTTATGGATTTATGGTCATTTATTGGATTAGATATGGGAGTATGGGCGATTTACATGCTATGTGGCTAGATTTATTTAATGTTCATTCAAGACATACCATACAAGGTAAATTATAGGATACATTTATTTTAAGGTGAGGATGGTAAGATGATGAGTTTTACTATGAGGAGTGGATCTATTTTATTTTGATTTAAATCCTAATTTTGACCTTATATGAGTGTCTAATTCCATCATGATAGTTCTAAGGTTATATGAGGCTTGTACGAATCTTGAGGGAATATTTTTTATAAAAGGTATCTATGGTGCATGGTGAGTAGAAACCATGAGACCCAAACCCCATGGTTAAGATTAACCATGTTGTGATAGATAGAGGGAAGCATGATGCCACATAGTTTTAGGAACCTATGAAAACATGACAGCACACCAATGAATAAAACTAAACTCTTAATAGAGGAGAAACTAATAGTTTGTGCCCTATTTATTATACCATGTGAATGTACCCTGCATGGTCCATCTTGAGTAAGTGACGAGGAAATAGTTGTAACACAGTTCATACAACCAGGCATCCAAACTATGTGACCAAGTAATTAGAGGGGGGAAGTAACCATTTTCATATTACATTAATTAAATATCAAATAACTCTTTTGTTTTTTCATTATATAGCTAATTAGCCTCTCATTTAAGACATTCCAATCCTAATTTAAGAACATTCCTAGATTCCCTTCTCAGATAGGGACTCTAGAACCTTTTGTATCATTATATCCATGATGGTATGTTCAACATTCCTCTTAGGTTTTTATTAGTTTTTATTTTCACTAATGAAGTTTTTTATGTGCAACTTGATATTCAATATATATAACATTTTAACCTATGATTCATTTCTATCTTGATATACATAGAATCAAAGGTCAATACTATCTCAGTGTTCTACTACAGAGATATAGTTGGTGGTATATTCCATTCCTACTATGATTTGGATATTTTATATCTTTTTATAGTATTTCTTAAAAAAATCCTTATGAAGTTTCCATTAAAATTAATAGAATGACTTGATATAATTTTTTGGAACCTGTTTTGGTTTCACTCTTAGGATAATTTTGTGGTCAAGGGTTGTTAAACTGAACCTAGGCCTCTCATGTGGTGTTCCATTATATATTTCCCTTATTATACCACCATGTTCGGTAAATGTGATCTTGCTAAATATAGAAGGAGCCTAAATGAAAATGTAATGAATTTTTTATTCTTTTTAGCAGCTTGTTTTACCTGATCATTTGTAAATAAAAGGTTTCAATTGAATTTAATCGAATTGATATGTGGTCTTTGTTTATTTCTTTGAATATAATGACATATGCTTTAAAATTTTAATTGAATTATATGTAATTTTTTAATGGGCTGGATGAACTCACGGACTGCAAATTGATTAATTAAATATATGGTAAATTGATAATGATAATGGATGTCTTGGAAGACACAACAATATCAAAATTCTATTATATTACATAAAACATTATACTCCATGGATATTTTTTATAGTAGTGGATTTCTGGGACATGTTTAACACTTGCATCCACATTATATAGAATGTCGTGGGCCTTTCCAACACTTAGATCAAGCATTTTGGACTCACATTTACCATGACCTGTTGACATTCTCCATATAATCCTCCCATATATATATCAACTATCGAAGATTTGATTGATGGAGTTGATGGGGATGAAAGGGTCTTCTGTAACATGGTTCTTACCCTTAACTGTCTAACAATAGATTTCATTGCATGGAAATTGTATATATTGGCCATGGATTAGATGGAGATTTTGTTGTGGATGTTATACATTTGATTATATATAGTTGTTGTTGTGGATTTTATTTATGCTATAGATATTTACATGGCATGTGTATTAGGTTAAAGTTGTTAAACTAGACAATATAAAAACAAAATTATTTATTCAATATAGTAGCCCTTGATTTCATATGCATGATTATTGTTCACAAGAGCCAGGTTTTTCTAGAAAATATCATTATGTTATTAGAAAAAAAATTATTACTATTATACCTAAAATTCACTATACACCACTTCATTGTTTATATATCACAAACTATATTTGTTATAGATATCATTTGTGGGGTGTTATAGAGTGTTTACTCACATTCTATTTGGGACATTATTGGACACTCAAACAGGATTCATGGATGCATATTGGGATTGGGGAAATATCCCACTATACGGTGGTTCAATATAACATTATTTATGAGCATTGGAGCACATGACTAAGCTATGATCTTAATGGTAGAAGGTGATATTAATTTTTTGGATTTTGGTATTTTAATAATTTTACTATATTATATTGATTGTTTTTGAGTATTTCCTATAACTTTAAATATATTCATGAAATGATCATCATATAATACATGTCATGGATTTTTGATTATTCAATACAGTCTAGAGGATGTTATCTTCTATCTATAGTTAATTTATTTGATCAAAGTATAATACATGATTCTTATAATTATTAGAATTTTGTTACTCCAGCATAAGGTAATATTTTCCCTACAGACATATCCTAATCCCTAGATTCTGGTGGGAATCCTCTAGCATATGATGAGGTTCACTAGAGGCCATTTCACCCACTAGCTCATGGAACCTTTTTATGGATTCTAATTTTGAAAATTGCATAATTTTTAATGAGACTATTTGTTAGCTATAAAATATGGAAAATTGGAGGGAAATATCATTATATTGGATGATAATTATTCTCAACATTAATATACATTTTAGAAAGAAACTATTCATGGTTAAATCTTTAATGGCAAAAACCTATTCTTATTAGAGGTAGAGAATATACCATAGTATAAAACTTTTTTTAGAATCATCCAAGCATAGAAGAAATATGTTTAACAAGAAAAATTATAAAATAAATATGGGAGTTGAGAAAAAATAGTCACATACAACCATGTTATCCTTTCTATAAAAACACAGTTAATATAATCACACAATATTGATCTTAAAACCCCATGAACTATATATCCACGGTAAAAAACATCTAGTTGGAAGTAATCAAACTATATATTGTCTTTCATGTTTCAAAATATATCATATTTCCCATGAAATTAATTATAAGAAATAAGTCCCCTTACCATAATTTTTTATTTACAATAAAGCGATTAAATTTCTTTTATAATAAAAATAACAAGCATAGTAATAAATTTTAAACATTATTAATATAAATATACATTTTATAGATATTTTATAATTAATATATTAATATTTATTATTTAATTAATATATAATTTAATTATTGGTTGTAGTTATTTGATATTGTTTTTGAAATATTTTAGTAATATAAGTTTTTTTCTTCATTTATTGCCTAATTTCACTAAATCCCATATCAGTGAAGATATTAAAATTTACATATTTTTCTAATATGGAAATTTATAATTTCATTATATTTTATTTTTTAATGAAACATATATAAGAAATCCCATAAAACAATGTTTCAATGATTATTAATGAATGTTTATTAGCATTTTAATTAATTAAATTAACAAAACAGATACCATTCTAGAACCAAAATGTAATATCCTGATATTTTAACGGGAAATATTATGTTTAATAGTGTACAAGAAACTCCATATTGATCTTAAACAAACAACTTAATATTATTATCTAAATTTGACCATTATAACAGAGATGTTAAATAGGCACGAATAAATTGAATTATAAAATATATATAACGGCTATACCCCTTGAATTTTTTTATTAATTCTATGTAAATGAGTAATAAATTTTTAATAAAATAATTTAATTTATCAAAAACTTATCTTCTTAAAAAATGATATCTGTGGATTTTTATTTAAAAAAATATAATTAATTTTGTGATACTTCATAAAAACTAATTTGATAAAATGAAATTCATTTTCAGATATTGAATATAAAATTTTATTATTATGAAATAATGATAATTTTCAGAAAATTCTTAATTTTTAATGAATAATGAAAAAAAATTAATATTTTTAATAATTTTTTTTTATTTTAAAGTATTTTGATTGTAAAAATATTCTTTTAGTTTGTTATATAATTAAATTAGTTCAATTATATTTTAAATAAACCAATTATGGTTTGAAAGGATTTTTAAACGTGACTGTAGATTAAATACATTTTACATTTAAAAGGGCATTTTTTTGAAAAACTATTTTTATATTAATCTTCCAGTATAATTTTTATATAAATTTAGAAAAATATATGATTATATTTTTTAAAAATTAAAATATATATATTTTTTAAGAATATAGAAATTTATTAAATTTTTCACTTGTATTTTTTTATCTGAAATGTATCCTTTATAATTATTATTACCATCATAAAAGGTAAATCTGGCAATTAATAGTAAGAATAAAAATATAAGGACCAGAAAATTAATCTAAAATTTTCCCATAATTTATTTTATGAGTTATTGTTTTACCATAAGAATCCAAATTCCAAATTTATAACCATTTGGATCCATTGTTATGAGATTATGAAATTTATAATATTTTATTTAAATAAAAGACAATGATGTCATATTCATATTATTAAAAAAGATAATTTTGTTAACATATGGATATCTATAATAGATATTTGACAATAAATAGTAATTGGAAATCTTAATTATTTATCAACATTCTGATAATTTAGTTTTTATCATTAGTGAAGAAATTATTATCTTAAATACCAACACAACACAGAAAATAATTAATTAAATAATCAAAATATTAAATAAATGACGTATAAAATAATAAAATAAATATAATATGAGACAATTAATAACGAAAAATATATTTTAATGGACCTTAAAAAGTTATAGATATATTATAATAGTTGGTTTTAATTATAAGTCTATCGTGTTATTATTAAAATCTATGTAATGAATTGTCCGTAAAATTCACATTATTATAATTTATTCAAGGATATAGAATTTATAAAAATATTAAATTCAGAAAAATTAGTAAGATAATATTTTACATTCCCAAAATGATCCTTTTATAGGGTTTCTTGGTATTTTATAGTAACTATATTCACACTCCAAGAGTACACATTCATTTTTTCAATGCACGAATTAAAAGTGGTTAAATAAAGGCTGAAAAGTATATAAGTGTATAACCATGACCTAAAATTGTCCAAAAATTTATTTTATTTATAATTTTATAAAATTTTGTACTTAGTATATAATGTTAATAATCTATATGTAACATTTCCATGAAAATTACTTATATATTATTTAAATCAATTATAGTTACAAAATTCTACTCTCTTTGTATTTAATATATTTTATGTGTTCATATGTGGATAAAATAAATAATAGAACAATTTTAAATGTATATTTATATTTTAATGAATTTAGTTTTATTTTTAAAATTTATTTTAATATTTAATAATATATATATTTACCTTAAATTCATGACAAATACCAATACAATATTAGATTAATTAACATTAAAATATAATAAATAATTAAAAAAATTGATTTTAATATGTCTGAAAGATTCAATTTGTTATATTAATTTTTCAGATTTATATGAAATATTCAATATTTTTGAATGAATTATATTTTAATTTACACTATTTTTAGGAATTTAAATTCATATTAAATATACAGTGTCCAAATTTACATCAATAAAAATTTATCAAAATTATATATTACTTAAATATATAAAAACCATAAAAACATCATCTTATACCATGTTAATTTAATAAATTTTAGAAATCATAAATTTTACATTAATAGATAACTTTTAAATTTATACCAACATTACAAGCTATTTTTGATTAAAATATTTGTTTCCACGACTAATGTAAAAAATAACTAACAAATGGAAAAATAAAAAACATAAGGATTGAAATGACAAGGAAAAATTTATTAATGCTATTTTTTATGGTATTAAGACATCATACTTTCTTATCATTGAATTAATTTCCATTTTGAGGCATTTTTAATGATAAATTAAGTTATTATTTTGGGAAATTCTAAAACATCCCCTCACATCAATAATAAAAGGGAACCACATATATCCAATAATTTCATCACATTGAATATTCTTTCTAGAAACCTTTCTTCCTATTACTCTTCTAAACATCCATATCAAAATTCTAGAGGTGATTTCACCAATAAAAACAAACCCTATAACTATTTAGTGGTGATCCAAAGGAGGTGTTTCAGAAAAAAGGTAATCGTTCTTATTATCACATTATTTATCTACTATTATTTATCTAATAAAATTCTATGATATGAAATTAAAATAATAAAATAATAATCCTAAATATTATTACTTTTTTTATCATAAACACACAAATATATAACCCATTTCCAATCAAATATTAAGTGAAATTATTTCCCTTAAATATGTATGACATACCATCTATACATAGTGATACAATTAATTTATCTTCACCATATTATATGGGTGGATATTATATTGGTATTAAGGATTATATATAAAATTTAAAATATAATTATACTTTTGTAATGATAATGTCATATTTACCTTTTATGATATAATCTTTTTGGAAATGATAATGTCGCTCGTGTGTACGTATGGTCTACCATATCCATGATGTGATGTGTATTTTTTTCATATATGTATTAAATGGAGGGAAATGAGGATGAATTTTATTAATATATATGATACTTATATTCTATTATAATTACTTTAGAAATATTAATTTTTATTTAACACTCTTTAATTTACTTTAATCCAAAAATGTAAATATTATGTTTGTGTACGTACGTCATATAGATTCCGTGAACGGTGTAATTATTATTTATATATATTCATTATATGAATAATTATACATATATATATATATTATATGATGATCATAACATGATTGACACTCTTGATATAATGTGTCTGATATCAAAGTATAAGGTCTAAAATTACTGAACAAAAACATGTTTTGGGAATAAACTAGTTATCTCCCAAAACAGTGCTCTTAATAAAAAATTATGAATAAATTGATAAATAATAAATTTTATGACAGAATTAATGTTATGTAATTAATTTATAATAAAATTATTTTTATTATCAATGCAGTTTGGACATGTAGGAATGAATTCAAGAATTAATGTAACAAGATTTGTAGTCTCACATTTAAATCTATGAGACATATACCATATTCACCACTAATTATTTTTTGCGGTTTATTTGATTTCCAAGAATATCATATATGAGAATTAACCTTAAATATATTGGTATTTTCAAATGAATTTGATATTCTCTCTTCCATATGGTTTACAGTTCAAAAGTTACATAATCGGTAAGGTATTGTTTTCTCGATTTACCTTCATTGAGACACATGATTTATTATGCACTTATATTATATTACATGTTATAAATATTTCCCTTTTATATTTTTTATCATTAATATAATTATTTTCATGATATTATAAGATTCATGTAATGTTATTTTATCTTCGATCAAACTTTTTTTTATTTGAAAAACATTTTTTCAAAAACAATTTTCTAAAATGTTTTTAGATAATCTTATAATAATTTTCATCGAAAAGGATTTAAAATATATTTAAGATTGTATTCAATGTTTTGTTTATATGTTATTTAGATTTTATTGTCAATGTAAATGTTTTGAAATATGTTTTACAATTTAAAATAAATTTCTATAGATGAAAGGATATTTTCCCCATGAAATGTTTTTATAGGATATTTCAACATTATTTTTCATCTAATAAGTCTTCTGTTGTGGTTTCTCATATTTTAATGTGGATATGTCTAATGATACAATTATTATTCATTATATAAATAGTTTATGTTTATGAATTCATGATTTTAGGGAATTCATTTTCATTTCAATGGGTTCTGTTATTATGAAATTGTTATGAAACCCATTTCTTTTAATGGGGTATGATATGATAAATTATTTATATTATAATGGAAAACAAATGTATTGTTTTAATTATGTGATGGCTGAGATATATATCTACTTCTAATGAATTACGTAAATATTTATATCAAATTATATGGATAGTTCTAGAATGATTAGTGGAACTAGTTCAGTAGTAAGAGGCCAGAATGTGGATGAACTATATTCTGTTAAGGACTTTGTCATAAAAGATGGTCTTGTAGTTATCCGTAACTATTATGTAAATTATTTTATATGATTTTTAATTTAACCTAATTTTATGTCTTATATTTTTATATCATATATCATGATGTTTTATTATATTAAGATTTATGTTCTAAAATCTTTTATGATTTATTCCAAAACCCATGATTTTGGTCTTTGATATAAAAGGGTATAATTTTCAAATATAACATTCATAAAAACATAACATTATGATCATATTATTCCTTATTATTATCATTGTTTGATATATCCTATTCTACCATTACCAATAATCTGTTATCACACTTTTCTTATTATTATTTTTCCTTATTTATGAGGAATGTTTTTAAAAGATTTGTTTCATGAAGTATTTCACCTATATGATTTTGATTAAATAGTGTGAAATAAGAAAATACGGGTATCGTGGTAGATAATGTATATATATATTTAAAAGTTTTTCCTAATTATAAAAAATAAAAACCTAAGAGTTACTTGGGTATGATGGTAATTTAAAATTTTATAATGATGATGTACGTTTTATGATGGGAAAAAGTTTGATCACATTTTTATAGTTTTTTTCATTATAAGTAGATCTTGAATTTTGGATTCGAGGCAATTGGATCAGATTATACCAAATATACACAAGAGGGGGTGAATTGTGTCTTTTCAAAAATCATTGCGAGATTGTGTTCTGCCCTTTAACATTAATCATATGAATTGCTACATCGGAAATTTAAATAGTAGAGTCACAAGATGTATAGTGGTTCGGGGAACAGAAGTCCCCTAGTCCACTCCAACAATTCTCTACTCCACAAGCTTGGAAATTTTCACTATCTAGTCCTTGTTTCAAGAGACCTTTCAACAACTGAGTACATGCAGTTAAAAATTTTACAATTTAAAGCCAAACAAAGCCTTCTCGTTCACTTAGAGAACCTACACATCTTAGTACGTGAATCCAGTAACTCAAGAATATAAAATAATGATTTCTCTATTCCGAAAATACTTTCCATATGTTCATCACAATTTCAACATCAAGCAATTAACAGTAGATGTATCACCGCCTTCAGAAATAATGATATTCACAAAGGAGTCATTCTGATTCGATCTCATTGCAGTAGATATAGAAAAGTAACTCACAAAATCAGCAGTAGAAAATTTACAAATGATCATCGAGGTAAAACGAATGAATCTTCTATCTCTATTTTTCTTCTTCAATAAACATAGCTTTTTTGATCTCTTGAATCAGTAGATCTGTATTTTGGATAGTCTCTGTTTTGTTTCTTCCCTTTTCTTAGAATGATTGAGAGATAACATAAGATCATTAAGACCATCAGATTATATATAATAACGACATGCAGTTCTTATGCAAATCTAGATCCAAAAAAGATACATTTTGACTCATAATATTCAAATTTTTTAATTTACAGAGTAGTAGTGACTTCCCTAAAGACTCATTAAAAAATATCCTTTTAATTTGATCCTTAAACAACTGATAAAAAATCTTTGAATCATTAATGTAGCTCATTAAAATCATCTTTAAATCTATCATGAAATCAGCCTAATAATTAGCTTGCTGATCATTGCATAATAATATTGACTTTAAATTCTCAGACGTCAATCTTAAGGTTGAGTTGTACAGTATGCATCCTTTAAACGTAATGTAGACCATAAAATTAAGGTTGATGGCGTAGCCTTCAAATGTAAGGTTTTCACCATAGGTATTGCAATATATGGTTGATCACAAACATAAAGTTCATGTCACTTTCTTCAAACGTAAGGTTGATCAAAAACGTAGGGTTGTCCATCCATACTTCTCACTTTATCTTTAAAACATATGATAAAAGATACATACTTTTACTAGATCCATACATTTCCATGAATGTATGGTTGTTTACAAAATTAAGGTTGATGTACCATAATTTTGAGGAAAAAAATCTAACGTTTAACACTTACACGTGGTTCTCCTTCCATACGTTTCTAATATCCCAAATGTAGGGTTCCTTCCTAACATAGGGTTATTTTTCATACTTTTGCGATAATGTATGGTTCCTCTTCCATACTTTTTCTCTTATAATGTATACAATGAATTTCTTCCTTATGCTAGATTTCTCTATATAGTGTATGAATAGTGTTTCTAGAACACACTAAAGCAAATCCTGAATATATAGAGCATGAACAGTGTTTCCAGAGCACGCTAAATTCGCAGACCTTAGAAAATAATTCTCTTTATTCAAGAGCTTAAATATTTTTTCAAGAAATAAAATTATAATTAATAATAAATTCCTTCAAAATACATAACAAATAAAATAATTGGAAAATAATTAAAGGTATTTGTGAGGAATCAAATTTTTCATAAAGATATAGAATATTTCTCTAAACATACTCCCCCTTTAAATAAAACATTATGTATTGTTAAAAACAAGACATTCTCAACAGTCTCCCTCTTTTTGATGATCACAAAACAGAAAATATAATTAATGAAATTAACTTACACAAGAGTTAATTAATTACATATAATTTTGAATTTTGGAAAGATAAATACAATATTAGATTTAACTCAATCTCCATTTAATTTATCCATTTTAATTTATATATTTTAATTTATCTGTTTTAATATCTTCCCCAATAAAATGAAATAACAATAATATTTTCCTTTATCCAAATTTCTCCCCCTTTTTGTGAGATCAAAAAATAATGAAAAATATTGAATATAACATAGATTAATGTAGCACTGAATGTATGTAAATGCTATAATTAACTATTTTTCAATAATAAAACCTGGATTACTTGAATATCGAAACAAAGATAGTAAAAAAAATATATATATTGAAACAAATTTTCCAAAAAAAGTACAAATATGATAAATTCATGTATCAAAAATTTCTTTAAGTATTTGGAATAGATACGACTATTATAAACACATGAATCAAGGTTTGGTCAGGGTTTAGTTAGATTCTATCTCCTCTGAACTACGGACATGATTTCATTAAATTTCTCCCAAAGTCTTCGCATTATTTCATCACCAAACATAATAATAAGATTCCTCGATTTGTGAGTCATATGAATATCTTCTATGATATTGACTCTGAAAAACTCATGAAGCCTTTCTTCCTTTTCCATAAACAAATAAATATTCTCTATGAGTTTATTTAAGATAGTTATTATTCATGGTCCACTTGAGGTCAACTGATCAGCCAGAAATTTCTGATTTTCTAACAAGACTGATAAAGGAGCACTGTTGCATTGATGAACATGTAATATGTCACTCATATTTGTCATGGAAACTGTGATAGTTTGAAACATTTTGAGTCAATCGGGTGAAGTACCTGATCCACTAGCCGCACTAGTTTTAACAGATGAAAATTGTGTCTTTATAAGTAAAATGAGATCTGAGAAATCAGACTTCATAATCATTTCGGAATTGTAACAACATTCACCATATCCTTTTTAAAAATTTCATCTTCTTTCTTGGAAACTATACCATACTTATGTTTCTGAAATATCAACTATTTTAATTCTAAGGCTCCTCTCTAAGTATCAATTTCATATTCCAATTGAAAAAACATTTTGTACTGCTCTCCTACTTCATTATTCCCAAAATCAGAGGCACCATGTGCTTGATTTTCATTCTCAGTTCTAGTGTGATGCAACAGTACTAAAGGTAGTGAATCTACATCAGAGTTTTATATTTCCTTTTCTTGAGTAGGATGATCATTAAAGTTTTCCTCAGATTCTTTTCCAGACTCTTCAATAGAAAAATCCTCTTGATGTTCTTCGGTTTGTGCTTCAGAAACATTCTCATCACAAATATCAACAAATTGTTCTTCCAATGGATTTTCTATGATATTATCTTATGGAGTTGACATAGTCCTGGCCACTTCCTCATCAGGCTCTGTCTCCTTTTCCTGTTGATGTGTAACTTCAACATCAGCAACAACCTATTACTGAGTCTCTCTTTTAGCTTATTCATTAATTCCATATTGAATCTGTGATCCTTCCATTGGTTTTGACCACTCAACAATAGCAACCATTGGTTTTTTAGTAGCAGCATCTCTTAAAAAACTGTAACAGAGTAAAATCTATTGTTGTTAGGACAAGGGAAGAATGTTCCTCTTTATCTGAGTTTGAAGTATCTCCAGAAATTTTTCTTCCCCAATGTCGTCAATTTAAAATATTTTCCTCCTTGTAGCAGTGCTTACTCTTGATTCAGCCTGTCCCTCCTTTGAGTTAGCAGACTGAGCTTGAGCACTCTCTGTTTCTTCCTCATCTCTTACTTAATTTTTTTTTCATTTTATAGTGCTCTAGAAATAAACAATCATTTATAAAGTTCTAGTATTGAAATCATTATTTTGATGAAATCTTACTATGTCATCCACTAGTCTCATCATATCCATTTTGAACAACATTTTAGAAATGAATCTACCAAAAGGGTAGAAGATCATTCTCGCTTTACTATGACAATAGTAACTCATGTAACTCACCATGTACACAAGAAAATTTAATTTTATATCACTGTGCAGAAGATAAATTATGTACATATCAGGATACAATATCTTTTCCATCTCTGACATTATTGGTGCTATCCCTATTTGTAAAAATTTCAGAAGGATATTTTGATTTGGCTTTAGATCCTTAATAAGAATCTTCTTTATAGATGTAGAACCAAAAAGAAATGAAATAATGTCCTCATATTTATGCACATAATCTCTTCTATTTTTCAAATCAAAATGAAATTCTCCCACATGAGGGAAGATAAAAATATGAATAATTTCAACTTAAGAGATCAAAACATTCCTATCATATATCTTAGCAAGCATAGTGTCCTCATTGTTTCCTAGACTAAACTATACATACTTAAAGAAATATCCAAGTTCTACCTCATAAATAAATGTTTATTCTCATTTTTGAATGTCTGTTTGAGATTCTTAAATGACAATGCTTGTTTTAACAGATGATTCGTCTGAAATAGCCATTCAAGATTAATCACCTTTTCTTATAAAAGTTTCCTTCCTTCTGAGCACAGTTTTTTTGGAATTACTGGTCTCGGCCCCATTAGCTCTCTTTGTCCTTTCCATTTCTGTGAGAATATCGAATAGTGTGAAGGTTAGGGTTTAAGAGGTCCAATGATTAGGGTCTTCATGTAGTGGTTCGGTTTCATGTGTTATAAGGGTTTTGGTAAAAATGAAACGGCTTAGAAGTCGAAAGGCTTCGAACAGCCTGGATTCCCGTGTTTTTATTAATCGTTATATAGATTTTAAATACAAATAAAATTGATTACGTGGGGGAAGAAAAAACGTATTTTATTTGAAAAAAAGATAACCAAATTATTTTAAACCATATTAAAATGAAAAAACAATACAGTAAAAAAAATTTAATTAAACATAAATATACCTACCTCCCCCTTAATAAAATCAAACCGTTCCATGGGATGTGGTTTAGTAAAAATATCCGCTAATTTAATTTTAGTACATACAAATTCCATTGATATATCCTTTTTACGAACACGATTTCTTAGAAAATAATGTTTGATATCAATATGCTTAGTTTTAAAATGTTTAATAAATTTTTTTGAAATATTAATTTCACTAGTATTGTCACAAAAAATAGGAATATTATTAAAATTTATTCCAAATTCCATAAGTGTGTTTTTTAACCACAAAACTAGTGCACAACAACTAGCAGTAGAAACATATTCCGCCTCAGCCATTGACAGGGCAACTGAATGTTGTTTTTTATTTGACCATGACACTAAGGACTTCACTAAAATGTGACATGTTCCTGAAGTGATTTTCATATCTAATATACAACTACCAATGTCTTCATATGAGTATGATATTAAATTAAAATCAGATGTTTTTGTATAAAGAAGAGATTTAAAAATAGTTCCTTTTAAATATCTAAAAAATATTTTAAATGAAATCAAATGGGATTCTTTTGGATTTGATTGAAATCATTCACAAAGACATACTGAATACATTATATCTGTCCTGCTATAATTATGAAATAATAAACTACCAATCATACCTCTATATAACTTGTTGTCAACATATTTTCTAGTTTCATCGAAATCATGTTTTGTATTAGTAAATATAGGAGTTTTATATGTCATGTTGTTTTTAATTCCAAATTTCATTCTTAAATCAGTAATGTATTTTCATTGATTTAAAAAATTTCCAAAAACTTTTGGATAAATTTGAAGTCCTAAAAAATGTAATTCTCCCATAATTCTCATTTCAAATTTTTTGAATTAATTTTGAAAACTAATTCCAAAGGTATTTATTAGTTGATCCTTAAATTATATCATCAATATAAATTTGAACCAATAAAATATTAGAATTTACATTTTTCTTAATATTTGTTTGATCTAACATTCCAATAGTAAAATAATTTTTCAATAAAAAAGAACATAATCATTTATACCAAGATCTAGGTACTTGTTATAGGCCATAAAGAGATTTAGTAATCTTAGAAACAGAATCTGGTTTTTTAGAATTTTCAAAACCAGCAGTTTGGTCAACATAAACTTTCTCCATTAAATAACCATTCAAAAATACAGACATAACATCCATCTAAAATAATTTAATGTTCATATGAGATGCATCGACTAAAAGGATTATAATGAATTTTAATTTAGCTAGTGGTTCAAAGGCCTCATCATAATCTATACCTTCTTCCTGATTATATCCTTTAGTTACAAGTCTAGTTTTATTTCTAGTTATTATTCCTTGATCATCTTGGTTATTTCTAAAGACCCATTTGGTTCCTATCACTGGATAGTACTGTGGTCTTTCAACTAATTCCCAAACTTACTTTCTTTTGGACTTGATTAATTCTTCTTGCATTGCTATCATCCAGCTTTTATCATATAAAGCTTCTTCTATATACTAGCATTCTAATTTGGAAAGAAAGGTTGTGATTTCTACAAGATTTCCTATATTTCTTCATGTTTTTATTCATGTTTCTATGTAACCTATTATAATCTCTAAAGGGTGATTCCTTAGGGTTCTAGTCTTTCTATTCAGTACACTTATTGGTTCTTCAGTATCGTGTTCTTATGAACTGGACTGAATTTCATTTATATCTTTTTCAAAATAATTTATCATGTTCACAAGTCTCATTTTATCATTAGAGTTAGATTTATCCATTTGATCTGTCCTTTTCTCAAAGGGATCAAATTCATCAAATTTCACATGAATTGATTCATCAACAATCATTAACTTCTTATTATAGACTCTATAAGCTTTGGAGGTAGTTTAATATCCTAATAAAATTCCCACCTCAGATTTTGGATCGAACTTATAATGACTTTCCTTGGAGTTCAATATGTAATCCATGAATCAAAAAACATTAAAGTAATATACTTTATGTTTTCTGTTATTCCAGAGTAAATATGGTGTCTTTTTCAAAATTGGTCTAATTAAAACTCTATGCATTATATAGAAGGCTGTGGATATAGCTTTTTCCCAAAAATTGGTAAGAATACTGAATTCATTTAGCATAGTCCTAGCCATTTCGTGAATAGTTCTATTTATTTTTCAACAATTCTATTTTTTTGATATGTTCATGATGCATAGAAGGTGTGTTTAATACCCATATTTTAGAAAAATGAATTAATTTCATGATTCTCAAACTCTCCACCATGATCACTTCTTAATGAAATTATTTTAAAACCTTTTTCATTTTGAACAGTTTTACAAAAACGTTCAAATCAACTAAAATCATTATTTTTTAATTTTATAAAGAAAATCCCTTTAAATCTATAATAGTCATCAACTAAAAAATATATATAAAATTTACCATCTAAGATAGCTACACTTGAAGGTACATTTAAGTCCATATTTATATGTTCTAGAGGTTTAGTTTTTGCAATTTTGTTAATAGATTTGAAGGATGATTTTTGTTTCTTGCCATGATGACATTCATCACAGAATCTGTCACTTTTAAATCATAGAATTGGAAAATCAGAAAGTAATTGTTTCTTAGATAATTTATGTAAAACATATACATTACAATGTCCACATATCCTATGCCAGATCCATGATTCATTTACTTTAGGAGTTAAGCAGTTTACTTGTTGTTTACACAAGGAATTTAAATCCAGGGTATACACAATGTAAGTTCTAGGTTATCTAAATTTAATTAGTTTATTTTTGAAAATCGAACAAAAATTATTAGAAATATAAACATCATAACCATCATCACATAGTTGACAGATACATATCAGATTGTGTTTCAATCCTTTACAAAACATACATTAATGATTGTGACAGTTTCTGGGTCTCCAACTATTCTAATACTAATGATTTTTCCTTCGGCATTGTCTCCAAATGTGATAAGTCCGCAATCATTTTGAGTGATTGTAGAGAAATTTGATGATCTTCCACTCATAGTTCATTATCAGACACTATCCATATACCATATGTCATTTTTTTCTTTTGTGACCTGCTCCCTGCAAAGGCATTTACACAAATTTTATTTGTACCTATATTCCGTTGGGTCCAGGGGAGGTATCAAAAAGAGATCTGGGAATCCTGACTTGCTTTATTTTTATAATTTCACAAGAGTCAAATAAATCATCTGATACAATGGCCTTCTTAATACAACTTATTTGGGGTTGTCTTTAGAAATATTTTTTATGAATATGTCCCCTTGTTCCACAGTAATTACAGTATTTTCTTTTTCCACATGGAATAAAATAATTCTTTTAGAGCCTGGGTTTTTCACCTTTACTGCCAATTCCAAATCATTCCTTTTTAATGACAATTTTTCCAATAATTTCATTTAATGAATTTTATCCTTTATTAAAAACAAGGGATGAATTTTTATATGTTTAAATTCATTTTTCAGTGATTTTATCCTTCATTCATAATCATAATTGTTTGTGTTAATTGAGTAAAAATTCTTAGTTAACACCCTATATTGTTTCATCATTGTATCCCATTCCTTCAAAACATCCATATGAATGTTATTTAAAGACATATGCTTATTAAATAGAGATTCATATTTTTTCTCAAGAATATTATAGTAGGATTCATATTTTTCATTAGAGTTACCAGATTCAGAACTAGAGTCAGAAGAGTAGTAATATTGTACCTCATTTGTTTCTTCCACAAAACACATTTTGGATTTCATATTTACTTCTTCAATCTATGATTCTAATTCAGAAGTGATACTGGAGTCTTCAGATACACTCCATGTACCATTCATAGATTTTTGGCCATTATTCTCATAATCATTTCTTTTGAAGAATTTTTTATCTGGTCTTCTTTTAGTTTAGTACAGTCACGTCTGATATGAGACATTTACTTCTATTCATAACATTTGACTTCCTTGTCATACTTTTTGAAGGATTATAGGAATCCCTTATTCTTTATTTTGAATTTAGTGAATCATCGGGATAGATGAGCGAGTTCAACATTAGAATTTGATAAATCAGATCTTTATTATTTCTATTTTACACTATTCTTCAGCTTTCTATTTTTTCTCAATGATAAACATTCAAGGAAGTGTCATCTCTTTTGATAAGCACTTTATGTTCATTTTCAATATCTTCCATCTTATCTTCATACATCATTAGTGTTCCAATATGTTCTCTCATGGTTAAATCTTTGACAGGTTTCTACTGTCTGATTGTCATAGAGATTCCATTCCATTTTGTAGGCAGTACTCTTAGTACTTTTAAAGGAGGATCACCTTGTTTAATGGGATCTCCCAAAAACAGTTATGTTATTGAAAATATCTTTCAATATTCCAATAATTTATGTAATACGTTCACCTTCAACAATTCTGAAAGTATCGAATTTAAGCTTAGTAGTTGCATATCTCATTTCCATAATATTGATAGTTCCAACATAAGAAACAACAATAGTTGGCCACATTTCATATACTTTCGGGTATTGAGATACTCTGTTAAATTCATCATGTACTAGACCACATATAACTGCATTCCTTGCCTTTGAGTCCATATCATATTCTGATTTGGTAGTTTCACTCCATATTTTAGGTTTTTCAAGTATTTCATATTGAGTTAGAATCATAGAATATACTCTATATCCACGGTTTATCATATAGATAACCATTCGCGACTTCCAACATCCATAGTTTTCTCCATTGAAGTACGATGCTCTGACTATAGTAATTCCCCCTCTTTTATCAGTCATCCTGCTCTGTGTATAATCACTTTCATCTTGTTAAGGATTTATCTGAATGCTCATCCTCTTATACCAATTGTTGGATTGGATTATACAGAATATACACAAGAGGGGGGGGGGGGGGGGCTGAATTGTGTCTTTTAAAAATATATGCACGATTATGTTCTTCCCTTTAACTTTAATTAAATGAATTGATGCAGCAGAACTTTAAATAGTAGAGACACAAGATGTATAGTGGTTCGGGTAACAGAAGGCCCCTAGACCACTCCACCAATGATCTACTCCATGAGCTTGGTGATTTTCACTATCCGGTCCTCGTTTCAACAAACCATTCAACAACTAGGTACAGGCAGTTGGCACCTTTACAATCTAAGGCAAAACAAAGCCTTCTTGATCACTCACAGAACCTACATAGCATAGTGTGAGAAGTCGGTCAATCAAGAATCGAATAGAATGATTTTTTTATTCTGGAAATACTTTCTAGATGTTCTTCACAATTACAATACCATGAAATTGACAATAGATGGATCGCCGCCTTCAGAAATAATGATTTTCAATAAAGACTCATTCTAAGTTGATCCCGTTGTAGTATATATGGAAATATAACTCAAAAATTTAGCATTAGCAGATTCACAAAGGATCTACATCGTAAAACGAATGAATCATCTACCGTGATTGTTCTCCTTTAATAAACAGAGCTTTGTCATTCTCTTGAATCAACAGATCTGTATTTTTGATAGTCTCTGTTTTTTTATTCCCCTTTCTCATAATGATCACGAGATCATATAAGATCATATAATATCTTGAGATCATATATAATAATTACAAGCACTTATTCTACAAATTTTGATCCACAAAAGATTCCTTTTTGACTCGTGATATTCAAATATTTGAATTTAAATAGTAGTCATAACTTCCCTGAAGACTCGTCAGAAAAATCTGTTTTAATTAGATCCTTAAACCATTGATAAAATAACATTGAATTACTTAAAATTCAGGCTTTAAAATCATTGTTAAATTTGGAATTAAAAATGTATAATAATCAGCTTGCTGATCGTTGCAAAAAAATATCGACTTTTAATTCTCTAATGTTAAACTTAAGGTTGATTTGTACATTATGAATCCTCTGAACGCAATGTAGATCATACAAATAAGGTTGATGATTTATCCATAAAACATAATGTTGTCAATGTAGGGTTAAAAACGTATGGTTGATCACAAACATAAGGTTCATGTCACTTTCTTCAAATGTAAGGTTGATCATAAATGTAGGGTTGTTCATACATACTTTTTTGTTTATCTTTTAAACGTATGATAAAAGATCCATAATTTTACATGATATATACTTTTCCAAGAACGTATGGTTTTTTAAATAAGTAATGTTGATGAACCATACTTTTGAGAAACAACCGTTACATTTAACACTTATATATGGTTCAACTTCAATACTTTTCTAATATCCCAAACATAGGGTTCCTTACTAAAGTAGTGTTCTTTTTCATAATTTTCCAATAACATATATTTTCTCTTCCATACATTTTCTCTTATAAATTATACACCTCATTTCATCCTTACGCCACGTTTCTCCATGAAGGGTATGAACAGTGTTTCAAGAACATGCTAAAGAAGATCCCGAATATGTAGAGCTTGAAGAGTGTTTCCAGAACACGATAAATGCGAATACCTTAGAAATTAATTCTAATTATTCAAGAACATAAATATTCCCTCTTGAAATAAAAATATAATGAATAATAAATTCTTGCAAAATAGTTAACAAATAAAATCAATAGAAAATAATTAATGGTATTAGTGAGGAATCAAAATTGTCATATAGAGATAGATTATTGTTCTCAACATACTCCCCCTTTAAATAATACATTATGTATTGTTGAAAACAAAACATTCTCAATAGAGGCTATTGTATTTGTTATCATTGGAGGGTTTAGATAACTTTTGAGATTAGTATATATTCATGTGAATGTATATTAAGATTTATAGATACAATCATTGGTATATAATACCATATTTTCAGAGTCTTTGACACCCCTTTTGATTTGTTATGATGTTATATTTTAAAGCAATTAATGATATTATTGTTGACATTTTTTCTTGAAGTAATTATGGGTTATTACATTTTGAGATTACAAATGAGACGTATGATATAACTTTTAATGACCAAACATGTTTTTATTTTATGATATGTTGTTTTTGTTTTTGAGGATATTTATCAAATTTCGATAATTTATATTTATAAAATCAATAATTGTTTAGAAAATGTCCTTCACATAATGTGTGTGACTTCCCGTTGGGTTCTAAAAGGCCTCAGAAATTGAACCCTAAACTGACCGGTGACAATGTTACAAGTCATGCCACTAGCCCACATGATTTCTTGATTTTTATGGATTTTTTCAATTAAATTATTTTTTGGTTTATGAATAAGTTTTTTTTCACATATGATTCATATAACATATTTCTATATTATTGGAAGACTAGTTGGTGATTATGTGACTAATATTTTTAGGATGATATTCATTATTTCAGGAAAACTATATGATTAAGGTAAATAAGACACTAAGATTTTATTTGAATTATAAATTATGAATTGTATTTTGAATAAATATATGATTTAATTGGAGATTTTTTGAGATTTAGGTTATTTATGAAAACGGTTAGCGTATCATGAGGAATATTAGGGAAATTACATGTTTCTATAATAAATTAATTGAAACTGATGTAATTTATTGAAAAATGTTAAAATTTATCATAGAAGATGGTGTGATAAAATCCATATATTTCAGGGGTTTCAATATTAGTTTATAATATTTTATATAAATTTTAAGGATAGTTATTTATTGAATAGTATATATTGAAGCTTCATTATTACTATAGAAATTTTATGATTAAAATATTATTTCATCATTTAAATGTTAATTATTTGTAGGAGAAAAGTATTATATTTTGTGAACCATTTTAGGTTAACCATTTTAGAATTTATTAATGTTTTATTATTTTAGAAATAGATATTTAATCTTTTGTAGACTATGTGATTCTTTAAAAGTAAATTTTAATTCTTCATGCTTTAAAAAATTTTCTCCAATAGACTTCATTTTGATAATAAGGTCATTTTTTTGATACTTATTATAAATAAAACATTAATTTTAGAGTAATTATATTTACTTATTTTCTTAGTTTAGAATGAAAATTAATACCACAACATTATGAAATGGATCTTTGAACAAAAACATTATATGTTAACTTTTCTCTCTAAAAAATCAATAGCCTTTTAACCAATCACAAATTTATGGTTTTTTGATGGATAAATATATAGTGGTTATGTTCTTGATTTCTATCCACCAAAAGCATGATATTTAGTCTTGAATTCCATGTTACTTTACAACTATATGGAATCCAATTATGCATTATTTTATATGACCTTTGTAATTCATTTTATATCTTTTCAAGTGAATTTTTTGTTAAATTGTTTTTCAATGATGGATTTTACAAAAGGTATTTTGAAAAATCAAAACCTGGTTACTAATAAAATGGTAAAATTTTCACAACACAATTTATTAATGGTTCAAAGAATATATTATCTTGAGATTTTAAAATTAAATATTATCTTCAATATAAATCAAGATACACCAAATCAATCATAAACAAATAAATAAATATTATTATTTATATACGATAATTATGCCCTATCCATTAAATTAGACTTATTGAAATGTGATGAGAAATATATATATAATTTTCATACATAATTATAATTCTTGAAGTAATTCATTTTAAATAATTACTCTATTTTTAGAAAATATTTTTATTCATCAAAACATAATTTCTTCAAAATAATGATTTTAAAATAATTTTTGTGAAATTATTTTAATTATTTTTTTGGAGTTTAAAAAATATATATATATTATAAAATAAAGTAAATTTATTAACTAATAATATTAAAATTTTCCTACCCTAAAATTTAGAGATTATTTTTTAAATGTTAGAATTTTTAATGAATAGTGAAGGAAAATGATTTGTATATAGTATTGTATTTTATATAAAATATTGACAAGTTAAAATTATGTTGTGAATTAGTTTTAAAATTTTATTCTTATATTTGGGCTTATAATAATCCAATTTTTTTGGAATTAATCTTATAATGAATGTATTATTGCAACATTTAATAATTAAGAAGAAATTTGTTTCTAAAAAATCTTTTTATATTGTGTTTTCCATTTCAATTTTAAACTAAATTCATAACCTTATGTTTTTTTAATATTAAAATATAGACGACATAATTATATGAAGAATATTTGATTTTTTTAAATATAACTATTATATTTTTTGTCTATATGAAAAGTATCCTCTGTAATTTTTAGTATCACTAAAGAGGACAAATCTTGTAATTAAGGGAAAAATAAATGCATAAGGACTATAATATAACAATATAAAAAACCAAAATTTTATTGGATGAGTTTCTTTTGACTGTAATCATCCAAATGGAAAAATTATTACAATTCGGATCCATATTAATAAGATTATGACATATATAATATTTTATATAAATAAAAGTCAGATATTTTATATTCATATTAAAAAGAACTATATCATTTTTAATATACGGTTATCTAGAATATACGTCTAAATTAAAATTTTAATTTTAAATCTACATGATGTATCTATGTAATTGTAATTTAATTTTAATTTTATTGATTAAATAATGACCATAAATACCTGTTAAATGGTGATGCAGTAATTATTTAATTAATATAAATATTAAATAAATTATATGAAAAGTATTTAAATAATTATTATATGAGATATTAATTCCATATATATTTTTTCAATATAATCATGACCTCTTAAATATATAAAAAATTTTCTCTAACTTATTATTATTATCTTCATATTATAAAGCCAACACAAAGAATAGTCTTTCAAATTTACATTATAATATTTTGTTAAATGATAAAAATATTTATAGAAATATTAATTTCATAAAAATATTCAGATAAGCTTAAAAAATTAATAAATGATCTATTTTAGGGTCATTATAATTTTTATAGTAATCATATTAAACCTCTATGATTACAAATCGTTGGTGTCATGGTAAGAGGTAATGTTGTTAAATTAAGGTTATAAATAAAATATAATGGTATAACCATGATGTAAACTTGTCAAAAAAATATTGTATTGATAATATTTTATCCTTATAACCATAGAATAAAATATGAGTTACATAATTCATAATTTTCAACATAATGAACATATATATTATTTAAATCAAAGATAGTTACAAAAGGTCACCATTTTTTTATATAATATCTTTTATCTGTTCATATAGGGATACTATAAAAATATGAATAAAATTTATTATATAATACAATATTAATGAAAATATTTTAAGTATATAATTTAATTTTTAATTTTTATATGTTATATAGTTGCATTAATGGGATGTAAATTTCTAATATATTATATATTTAAATAAAAACATTTAAATAAATGATTGTAAAGATATTAATTTTGATATAATTTTTATGATTTAAACTGTAGAATACATTTTATCGATATGTCGTAATTATTAAAGTTGGTCGAATAATTATATTCAAATATTACCTTATTTTGATGTATTTGAAGTCCAATAAATAGAATAATATCAAAATTGACATTAATGATAATTTATCAAACTAATAATTTATTTTGTTATATAAAAAATATGAAAATATTATCATCAACCATGTTGATGGGATATAGTTATAAAAATCAGAAATTTGCAATTTTTGATTCATTTTTTAATTTATTTTAAATTTATTGACCCTTTATGAATAAAATAGCTATTAAATTGCTTACGGTAAAAAAGAACATACTAAGTGGTAAATCGAAAGGATAAGGTTTCAAATGACTCAAAAAATGTCTAAAATAGATTATATTACGTTACTACAATCTTATACTATCTTATATTTTAATTAATTTCCATTTGGTGGCATTTGTAATGATAAATTAATTTATTATTTTAGGAAATTCCAAAAGCTCCCCAAAACTGAATTATAAAATGAAATCGCCTACCTCAATTCATTTAATCACATTGAGTTTTCCATATGGAAATTTCTCTTGAATTTTTTATTTTAAACATCCCTAGAGACATTCTAGAGGTGATTTAATCCACAAAATGTCAACTCTATAATCCTGTAGATGATTTCCATGGGAGATGTTTTGAAGAATAGATAATCTCTCATACGAATCCCTTTTTTATACCCTTCTATTCCTCCTCTTAATCTATGATTCAACTCATAAAATAATAACATAATAATCCTAAATTATCTTAAATTTTATTATTAATATAAACACAAAAATACACACACCATTTCTCATCAAACAAGTAATGAAAGTATCACTCTTTCTTACGTATGACTTACCATCTCCATGTAATGATATGATTAATATTTCATCACCATATATTATAGAATGATGTTATAATGAAATAAATTATTATATATGATATTTATAATATAATTATAATTATATAATGATATTATCTTGTCTACCATCATGTCATATGATATATTTAGAAACCTTAATGTTGGTTATGCATGCATAAGTACAACCATATTCACGATGCGATATGATTCATCTTTCATCTACATTTCCCATAGATGATAATAAGGATGAATTTTATGAATATATATGATATACATGTAAAATAATTATTATTTTTTATTAATGAATTTTATTTTACCGTTATTTAATTCCATCCATTGAAAAATGAAAATATCATTAATGCGTACATATGACCTTCCATCACCTGGAATGTTGTAATTCATTTTTGTGTACTATATATGAATGATTATAAATATGAATAAAATTATTCTATATACATATTATAGACTTATAAACCCTTTTTAAATGATGAGACCAACATCAATGTATAAGGAACAATACTACTGAACCGAATTATGCTTGGAAAATGAAGTTGTTATCAACTAGAACAATGATTTTAATAAGTAATTAATAACCAAATGATGATAATATGGTATAAATAAATATGAATTTTAAGGTTACAATTATATTTATGGAAAAAATTTTCAATAAATTACTATTTATTATACATGATGTTTGAACATGTACAATGCAAGTTAATACTTAATGAAATAGGATTTGTAGTATCACTTTTAGTTTTGAGATACTTATACCATATTCACAACTCATTTATTTTTTCTATTGTATATACTAAAAAAAATTTAAAACATTTTCCATCACCTTAAATTTATGTGTATTTACATATCCATTTTAGGATCTCACATTTATGTGGTTAAGTATGAAATGTTACCAAATCGGTTGGGAAATTTCCTCTAAATTCTCAATATTTGAGACACATGTTTTGTTGTAAAAATTTATTCTTTTACAATGTTATTACATTACCCTTTAAAATTTAATATCATGTATATAAATATTCCCATTATATGAAATGTTCCATGTAATGTTATGTTCTCTTTGCCCATAATTTGTTTATTAAAAACCATGTTTCCTAAAACTATTTTCAATAATTTTTTAAAATAATCAAGGAAGAATTTTAAAAGAATTTTTTTCAACAAATTACTTTATATGTTTTTGGTATATTTTTCAAATACATTGTTTTGATTATTTTTATAATTTAAAAAAATTCAAAGCTGAAAGGGTATTTTTTTTAATGTTTTCAAAGTATTTTCAAAAAAAATCATCTATGATGACATCTATTATTGTACATGAATCCTTACTAGGGAGACGATGTAAATATAACATTTTAATTATTCTTGTAAATGGTTTATATTTATGATGAAATTATTTTTTGGAATTATTATTCTCTTGGATGGATTATTTTATGATAAAATGTTTATGAAACCCATTTATTTTTATGGGTTATGATACGATGAACGAATTCTATTCATCTGGCCCACATTTGAATGGTTTTAATTACGTGATGGGTGGGACCTATATATCCCTTAAATTTATTGGGTTAAGATATTTTTCTAATGTTATAGACAATTCCAGAATGGGTAGTTAACATAATTTAGTAATATAGAGTCAAAATGAAGAGTGAAATCGGTTTAATAAAGGATTGTTTCTTATAATATGGTCTTGGAAGTAAGCCTTGACTAATTTTATTATAATATTATATTCTTATAGATTTCCCAAAATTACATGTATTATGTTATTCAATCATATATTATGTTCATTTATTATTTTACGATTCCGGTCTTATGAACTATAATGTTTTATTCCATGACTCAATATTTCGATCATTGACATTCAGGGTATAATTTTAAAATGTTATTTTCATTATCACATACAGTTATGATAATTTTATACATTAATATGGTCATGGATTGATATCTTTTATATCTACCAGTGTTGATATTCTTAGATAACCCTTTCCTTATTTTTCATTTTCCTAGGTTATGAGGAATGTTGTAAAATGAATTTTCTCTAAAATGATTCCATAAGGATAATGTAGATGAACTATTGTGAAATCATAATTATTTATATTTTAAATAACTCTAAATAATAATTTTTCCAGTATAATATTTTATTAAATTTAATAAAAAAAATTTTTGTTTATTTTGATGATTTAATAATGTTAATAAAATGATAAACATGGGTTTTCTATATTAATAATAGTATTTAAAAATGTATGGTCTTACCCCATAAATATTTATTATATTATGGAAAATGTTTTAGTTATTTTTATGATATACATATTTCTTTATATATTCAAAAATGATACAATTTTGGTAATAAATTTAATATTCATGTAAAAAAATAATTAAGAAAAATGTCAATAATTGTTCATAAGAAGATTATTACATGATTATTTAAAACATTAAGTTCATTTTTAGAAATTAACATTATGATGATTAATAAATTAATGAAAACTAATTTTAGTAGGAAATTCTATTTTTCAAACACTAATTGTTCTTAAAAATTATTTTCATGTATTTATAATTGATTAAATCATTTTTATTAAAAATATGGCTTAATATTATTAATTTTTTTTATAATGAATATAATGTGGAACATTTTGGTTTTATGATGAATTTGTATCATGATATCAAACATAGTATTAATTTAAAGAAATAAAATATTCCAAAAGTATATAGAGTAAAAGAATTTTTTCCTCATCACCTTACCCGTGAATGTTTAATGTGTTAGAAATACAATAACATTATATATTAATAATTGGTTTCAATATAAATTGATAAATTAAATGATATATATATATATGTAATTATTTTTTCCTTACTTTCCATAGAGTAATAATACAATATTGATTAAATTTTCTATTTGTCAAAGTCATCTCACTTTTGTTCTATACTGGAGAGTACTATGGTTATAAATACTAAAAATATTTATGTCTAAGAGAAAAAAAATTCATGGAGTGTCATTCAATTATTTATCTAATAGATAAATATTTTTTACTACTCAATTGATGAGGGACCATAAAAAATAGATGAGTTCTCAGTATAAATTAATTATGAATTATCAGCCATTATAATATAGTTATACCAAATGATAAATTAAATTTATTGCATAAATCATTAATATGTTTGTGATCAATTTAAAATTGGTATAGAATAATACATATTTTAATTTATTTCACTAATAACAAAATTTACCATTAAATTTAAAAAAATACACCTTTTTAGTATCAATAGTTATAACCATGCTTCTCCCCCCTTTGATTAGCTGCGTTTGGAAAAAAATTATTTAACAGGACATAATAATGTTCATGTTTTGATATATAATGCTTCATTAATATAAAATTAATTATAAAAGTATAAATTTTATCTGAATCCATATTTGGATCGATGATTTTATTTTACACAGTTTATAGTGTTTGATTGAGGGGTTCTCAATGTTTCTCCTTTGAAGGAACATTTATGATTAGAGTGGATCAGTTATGTAAATCAGTTGTATGATAGAACTTTTGAAATATAGTTGTTTTTTTCAGATGTTTTAATTATGAATTAATTTTTTGTAAATAATTTGGTGTATACAAATTGAATAATTATTATCTTTTTAGGACTCATGTGATTGATTAGGATTATCAAGATTTAAATCCAAATTTTGTTATGATGGAGAAGGATGTTTATATTAAGGATCATCATATCATGGTCTTGTGGGGAAAAGATTTTTTTATTCCATTTTCTATGGAATCATGGTAATGATAACCAAATGACTTAGTAATAAGAAATTTTATTGAGGGATATTTGTGGTCCCTCGATGCCACATGTCCGGGCTAATTCAATCATTTAAGTTACTTCCTATAGTATTATGTGTTTTGGAAATAATCTATTTGTAATTTTAAAAGAAAGGATATGATGTATGACAAGGAGAAAATTAGTAGTAATCATCATACCAAAAAAAAGTATGTGTAACACATATATTCCATAATATAACATATGGTTGGTACATGTTTTTTTATCCCTCATGGTTATGACCATGAATTATTTTCTGAATTTTATTGATAAAATTTAATTATTATTTTTATTTTTGTATCCAAATATTAGTTCTCTAATATAATGGATTCTTCTATAGATCACTCCTATAACTTACTAATAAATATCATATTTTCCAACATACAAGTCCTCACAGATTCCAAAATTCTATAGACATTTAAACTCTTTATTTGCCCATTCAACTTTTCTTTCCCATACCCTAATGTCCTCTTCTTTTGCTATTTGTTATTAATTCATATCTATAAATATAGTTATATATATGGGAAAAAACAAAGAAAATGATGATATAATAGTTATGTTCAAAACATATTGGGTACATAAAGGTAATATCTTACGACAATATGTTTCTTAAATTCAAGTCACTTCAAATAGTTTAAGTAGGTTATTAAAAATCACCTTATTATTTTATCATCCATTTTGTTCTTCTGATACATATAAATAATTTATTTCTATAATATGTAAATTAAATGGAATTTATAATTGATATAATATACATTTTAGTGTATTTTGTGACTTATATCATTAAAAAATGGGGTATTCAAAGGCTTTATAGTGTTATGATTTCGATGAGAAATTTCAACAGATGTAAGGTATTTATTGAAATATTTTAGATACTTTCCCACATTAAAATGTTTTTATAACATTTTTTTGTGTATGGTTGGATATATATCATTGTGTATTCTTGTATTCATATTATTGATTCATTTAAAAAATTATGTTTCCCATATTATTGTAATTATTGAATATTGATAACCTCCATATACCTGAACATGTAGGATTTATTATATATTAAGAAATATTATTTCTAATTGATTTTTATGATATTTTTGATGTATGATAATGTATAGAGGGTGTCTTATTTACTTCATAATGATTTTATTTGATATGGTTGCATGAATAGTTTTATTTGTTAATATTGGTTTATAAGGGATCTTTGGGTACTATTTAGAAAATCAAGGAACTATGCCACATTTTTTGGGTATTCCGTCCCAGCTAGAATCCTATCAATATAAATTAAATTTTCAAGTGGGGTTTCCTTAGAGATTCTATGATTGTGGATAAAAATTAGGGTATATCAACCCTAAATATAGTCAGGTAGGTGATACATTGAAATTATCATAATTTTTTATAAAAATTATTGTGGTTTATATATCATGTTATATTTATTAATATTGTGAATTTATTTGCATGTTTTAAATTATACTATTATTCACTTAGTTTATATATTTCTCACCATATGATTTAAATTATTCTTATGATATAGTATTCTTTGTGAAATCCTTTATAATTCAATTTATGGATATTATTTCAAGAACAAAATGGTTTTAAAAAATGTAACTTTTTATGTTTTTTTCCTTTTTAACTGAAAAAATAATAATATCTAATTTTAGTTCTATTATGAAAAAAATTTAATACTTATTATATTAATCTCATCGATTTATATTGGTATTCTATTAGGATTTTAATCAATAAAAAATTGAACATGTTATTTTTTATATTTAAATTGGTATATCTAATATAGTTTAACATAATGGTGATTTTTACATTAGTGGGGTACATTAAATACATTTTTAATATATTTATGTTATGGTGATTTGTTAGTTAAGATTGGTCATATAGAGTTTTTCTTGTGGTATTTTGGATATTTTGGATAAACAGGTACTAACTTCACTTACGAAACCATTTTTTGAAGGTTTTTTATTGTCCATTTCATATATCATTTTAAATTTATTATAAAGTCATGTGAGAATATTATTTTGGATTCACTTCTTATCTCATATTTGAATGATGAAATATTAAAAAAATTATTCATTTTTCATGAATATAATATCTATGGATTCCATGTTCATGATTCATAGTTAAATAATTCAATATTTATTATTGAGATGAAATGGTGAAATTGTTAAAAATTTATTCAGCTTAATAAACATGATATCTATCTAAAATATATGGTTTTCTTGAATCCACTATAGACCTTATCTCGTACTAACTAGGGTGATGTGGTTTGTTTAATCAATATTTTTTTACAGTATAAATTTCCTCATGGGTAAGAATTTTTTCCATGTTATGATACCATAGTAATTTTATTTCATTTAAGAATGGAAGGAAGTTCCATAGAGATTGATAATCACTAGTGGAGTCTTTTTTTAAACTTTTCAATCCCTTAGTGGATGGACTTGGATTATATTTAGAGACAATTCAAATGTGTAGTGTAATATTTATTTCTTATGTAACCTTCCATATTTTTTTATGACATGGTTGAGGAAATTATTATATATATATATATAAACAATTTTGGTCAAGTATCACATGTTATTGATTATATTATGGATCTTTGTGAAAAGGTTGAATGATATTAAACATTCATAACATTCCATTAACATATTTTCATTAATTTATTCATAGTATTATAGTATTTATTAGTTTTTTCAGTTTTTATAATTTGGATTTGAATTGTTCTGGCCTAATTTTTTTTAACCATATATAGTTTGATATGTGATTAAGGGAAGGAATAATGTCTCTGGCATTTTTAATATTTAATCCTCTTCATTAATTCCATTTTATGTTGATGAGGCTAGAGATTTTTTACCAATATATTCTCTTGAGGTGTTGTCATAATGGTATATAAGTACCTTTTAGATATTGAATTATTGGTGGTTATAGTGTTGAAACTGTTTCTTAGTGTTCATAGGGTGGAACTAAGACCCTTTGTTCCAACTAGCTTTATGATGGGAAACACTTATGTGTTTTTGGGATCCCATACCAATTTCTTTATAGGGGGAACATTGATTTTTTAGAAAATATTTTGTTTGAATATTTACATTATCCATACATTCTCATTTATTATAAGTATCCGACCCCAAACCCTATCCCTTTAATATTTTATGCTATTGATTATCTAATATTAATTTTATTATTGATCTATATATGATTGTGATCTCCTAAGTGTAATTATGATAATAAATTCCATATTTATTATTTACCTTACTCTTATTCACCACAACTTCAAAATTTTAAATTTATCAATTTTGGGTGTTTATTACAAATTCATAGATTATATTTTGAATTTGGTGATTGAAGATAGGATATTATAGTTATTTATCTAATAACTATGTGGATTGATTTCAATAAAATATAAAAAAAAATTTGTTTTTGTTCATTACATTTTACTGTGTACAGTGATCCAAGATAAGTTTCTTAAGGCCAAATATAGTTAAAAGGGAAATCCATACTTATTCATGTGATGTTAGGACCACTTGAAAATGACATCACCTTTGGGTGGGTGGGATAATTTTATAAAATAGATGCTACTAGATTCTCAAAATATTTGTTAAACGTAAAGGGGCATGAGTTATGGTTCTCAAGGGAAACATTTAAATGTATACTTGGGTATAGTCGTATAGTTATTTATTTGGAGATAGAACATGTATTGAATTCATAATATATTTGATCAACATAACTATTATCATATTTAGTTTCATATATGAGACTTTTTGTATGATTAAGTATTTTGTTATTCATGGTTATATTTTGAGGGATTTGAAAATTGGACATGAATTTCATGGAGATGTATTTTTCAATCAATCAAAATATGGGTGTAAAAAAGTTGATGTGGATAGTGGTATGTATAATTTACTATTTAAGATCATTTTATGAATGGGTCATAATTATTTTCACATGACATAGGGAGATTAATGTTGTTAATGAAAATTTTTCTTAGGGTAAATAAATATGATTTGTTTGTGAGGGGAAAACTTTTCACAACCCTCTTGTAATGAGTTTATAATGATGAAGGATAATTTAGCTTATTAAATATATATATATAATGAGATTTTTGGGATGAAAATTTTGGTGGAAATAAATTTATTAATTTCTAGTTATTATTTTATTATAATATAAGTTTTTTTTGTTATAAAAATAGTGATAGATTCAGATTATATACTAAAGGTTTGTAAGGTTTTTCTGAAACCTTCTATTATGAAATTACTATGTATATTATCATAGATTGTTTTTAATAAGTTAATAGTATCCTTTTTAGGTCATTATGTGAATTTAATAAGTTGTTTATCTAGTTTTATATAAAATTGATGATGTTGTATGTCATAAAATTGAGGATTTATGCATGGAATTAATGATGTATCCATTTGGAATCTTTAGTACTAAGTGGTATTTCTAGGGACAATAAGGTATGTCTAAATGTAATAAGGCATGGGAAGTGTGTATTAGGATTAAAAACCTATAATGGGATTATTATAATATGGTATCTATGAATGTCAGGGGTGGTAGATGAGTGATCAAAATGGGATGTCTATGACCTTGTAGATTTTTTGTGGATATCCATATAAGGATTTAGGGTACTATTCTTATTAGGTGATGTGTCTCCTATAGTATAAATCTAGGTTTTTGGGGATGGTAGTGAGTTTAGACCTCTAATTATTTAATTTTCTTTTTAGAGACAGACTATTAATTGGGTCCATTATGATAATTTATATCTTTAGGGGATGACTAAAATCTCAATCCACTATAAAAAGATTTTTATGTATGAGATAACTATGATTCTGGTCTTATATGATATATATCACCTCTAGAAAATGGTGATGATTAAGGCCCTATAAAATATGAGTCCTATATAATTGATTTTATACTCAATAAATTGTATAATAATAATACAAGGCATGAGAAGACCAAGAACCTGTATCTACAGGATATATAAATTTCATTGGGGATAATTATAAGAAAACCCCTTTATAGTTATTACTCTTTATTATTGATAATAGTGCACTAAATCATCTAATAAGTTTTATTAACAATAGTGTATGATAATGAGGATGGTCTTCATTATATGATATCTTTTATAACATTCTCCAAAAATTTAATAGAAGGTTGGTTCGAGTATTGAGGTGTCCTAGTTAATACAATATTTCTCAACATTATTAAGTGTGTTCCCTATGTTATGATAGATTATATTAATGTAATTTTATACACATGTGATATATGATATGGAATATGTTATGTATCAATTTTTTTGTGAACCAATACTACTGAGTAGATAATGAAAATAAGAATATTTTAGTGGAATACAACAAATATTTGTTATCACATACTAAATGTTCACCTCAATAAAAATTGTACATATAATTATAAGTATATAGGGTTATATAAGACCAAATGTATATGTGATAATGATATATTATCTTAACATAGTTTCAGTGACTAGAAGAAGATAAAGTTGGGATCCTAATGTAGGGTTACTATGTTTTATTTTTTACATTATTCTACGAAATAAAATCATCAAAGTTAGTGATATTTCATTTCATGTAACAAATTTATGAAATCTAAATGGTTTTATTAATTTAAACATGAATTCATTTTGTTATAAATCTATATTATAGATGATAATTAATTTTATATTTGATAATGTTTTATTTAATATGTTTAAATTATATATCTAGTGATTTATATATTATAATGTACATAATATTTAAAAGGTAATGTCTATAATATAATTACATAAAAACATCACAACTAATTTGGAATATATGGAATATGTGTTTTTGTTCAAATAATTAGATAGTTCCATCATCAGGGTTACAATTTGAGTAAATTTATATGTATTTATAAATGGTATCTATACCTACTGTTTTTTTAATTAATTTTATCAGGGAATTGATGATGTAGATTTTTGATAACTCTTATTTAAACATATGTTATTGTTATTGTTATTTTTAATTTAATTTCTATGTTTGACTAATATTTTTATAAATTTATATAATGAAGACTAATTTTATTTTATTTCATGTTTATTTGGGTATTTTTAGTTTGATGGATTAGTTTTTTAGAATATTAATGAAATTATAGAATAGTGATATTTTTTTGATATGTGAGAGAAGGAAAAAATGGACCAAATATGGAAATCCCTCAAACAAGGGTGAAAAAAACATATCTAGGAAAAAGGAAAGTTGTTTAATAAACCAAAGGAAATTTTTTTTATAATGATAAAGGCCCTATGTCCACCCATAGAAAGGAAGAATGATGAGAATTCATGTAGGATCCAACACTGACGCATGAGAGGTATGTTTGTGCAATATTGGGAGGTTAATATAACCACTGTGAGATAGCAAAAAAATTGTGGCTAGCATCCACCGATACCCACTAGATTATTCTCAAGTCATTTTCATGGGAATTCTTATATATTGGAGACAAAACCTACTCATAGTCCATGTTGGATGTGAAGAGTGGTTACCATTAACATTTTAAAATAATGACATCTTTGAGATACTACACCCTAATATCATTTATCAAACAAAATCTACCACAACTATCATCTCCCTCACTAATTTTCTTGATGTTGGACCACCACACTAGAGCAATAGAACCCATCATCACTATTATCATTCTACAACATAATCAATAACTTCACATATGGATCACCATTACTGATGCTATAGGCATTGGATTTTCTAATGGTACTATGCCACATCCAAGTCAAGCAACACAGTTGACCTATGATCTTGAACGGATAATGTTTCTCTTAAATCACAACCCATATTTAGTTACATGGAGATATATTGTTTTGAGAGTACAAAAATTGAGAACATCCTTTGTACACAACATTATGACGTGGCCATTGTTACTGGGAGAAGAGGTTGCTACATGAGATAATTTCTAGCCCCATTTCTATTAATGAATAAATGTAAAAAATATGATATTTTGTTATTTTTAGTGGTCTATGATTTTTATTATTATAATGTGGAATATCAATTTTATTCTAAAATTTGGGGTTAACCCCATTTTTAAACATGTTTATGCTCCACTGTGTCCCAAAACAGATCAAATAAAAAAATAATGGATTATATCCTCGGAGATATAATGGGTTAGCATATGTATGTCTTCTATTTTGAGGGTTATAAAATATAATTATTTATCTGATAAATTAATTTCACCATAGACCAAGCATTTAACAATTTAAATTTTAATTGTTTCCCCAGCTATAGTATGACTATAGAGTATTAATTATGCCCCTGTAATAGATGAAGAGAATACTAGTTTTAGTTATGTGTAATATTTTTCATAGAGATTAAAGAAAATGGAGTTTTACTATTTTATAAATGGGTGGTGGATGAAAAAATACCAAAAGTAAATAGAAGTAAATTAATTAAAAGGGACATGCCTACCTTTGAAAGGATCAACACTTTGGAGGGATGGGAAGTTATAGTGGACCAATCAAAAGACACAGCAGTTACGTTCCATATTTATTTAATGTTTTCCTATATATATTTTCTAAATTATTATATTTATTGTAAATTAATATTTATTTATGTATCCTTCCACTTATTAGAAAATTTATTTTTGTTTAAGTTTTATTCCTTGTACTATGAAATTTTATTCGTCAGTGGTTGAAAAACCATAAACCATGAAGGACTGACTGAATAAAAGAGGATGGTTCTGATTAATGGGGATGTGTATCTAGGATTTTCATTATTCAATATTGATTAATTATTATAAATTTATGTTTATTTCATTTATAAGAATTTCTTTTACCATATTAATATTGTAACCACAATAATGATTAGGTTGTGGCACCCAATGAAAATTTTTTATGTAGAAAGTGAGATCTGACCAAACATAACCATTTGCAATAGATTGATCCAATTTACCTTAGGAAATTGAATTAACCATGATAGAGGTGTTGGTTATCCTATGTAGTTCATTATATATCAATAGGTACAGTTTTTTAATTTTAATATTCCCATTACATTTAATAATATTTGGATTTTGGTTGATGAAAAATGTTTTATTTTAAGCAAAACCATCCCCTAGAATTAGATGGCCTCTATTGTTTCTCTATATACAAGTCAAAATATAGTTTATGATTATTTTATGTTTACATAAATTTATATAATTTATTTTCATTTAGTTAATTTAAATTGATAATTTTTGACATAATCAAGGAGACACATCAATTATTTTCATGTTAATCACGTGGCCTCCAACATCATTATGAGATCTACTCTGAACAGTCCACTAAAAAACACATATGTAGTTTTTTTAGGTATGGTTAAAAATAACATATATTCATTGATATCTTAGTGGAATAATGATTCCATAAGAGTGTGGTTTTTTGTTCCATTATTAGGTAATGAAATGAAAAATCGTGATAGTCTAGGATGCGATTGATGATGTTGAGATAAGTCTTACATAATTTTTATTTTCTAAATTTCTTTTAGCATCTTTCATTGAGTGTTTTTATATGTTTCATAATTTTTTTTATAGTGGAATACATGATTCCCGACAAGAGTGGTAATATGATGTCACATTACTGTTGAAGAAATTTTGATACCCAAATCCATCAACTTCATAGGAAGTACCAAATTCATAATAATGGGTAGAATAATATATGGGATATAAAAATTCATATGAAGTTTTTTTTTGTTGAAGTTAATCACAATTATTGGATCCACACTATCTATTACTCACCTTGTAATAGAACTGTTATCATTTAGAACATTCATGGATATTATCTGTATGAAGACATATTGAATTTCAATGGCGTAAAATAAATATACAAGTCAAGAGTTGATAGAGACACTTATAAATTACAGATCAAATAGTGAAATGAAATTCAAGGTGTATGATGAGACAAGTGAGGAAGAAAATCATTGAAGAATATTAATATGTTTCTAAAAACCTATTTCCATTTCATCATTCAAGGTATATTTTTCATAAAATAATAGAGAAATATAGAATGAAAATGTGGTTTTAGAAGAAAATTGAATAGGGGAAATTATGATTCTTGAGAAGAATAAAATAATTAAGGAAAAACCATTATGCTATATTGATTATTTCCCAAAACATGACCATTATTCATTTAAGGACTTCAAGAAATATGACTAATGAAAAATAATTTTTATGATTGTGGATAATGCTGAGTCCATGAAAAAATCGATGGAATGATATTAGATTCAAATAAAGATATGTTCTAGGATGAAAGAATCATAGGAAATAAACTAAAAACATATTTGGGAGGTGATCATATTTTCAAGGAAGAGGAATAAAAAAACAAAAAAATCGAACAAAAGCTCATAGATTATAAAGAGAAACATCAAAAAGTACACATGGTTAATATAAAAGTCGAGGAGGATTATGGCCTAATATAATTCGACCAAAATTGGTAACTAAAAAAAAGAATCCGGATCAGAATCATTCATCAACATATAAGAATCATAAGGAAATACAATGTTGAATATCATCTATGAGATAGTTTTTGAATGATACTTGAAATATCTAGGTAAACCCCACATGTATATGGTTCACGAAGGGGTACAAGTTTTTTAAAATATCATATTCATCATAATAGTCGATGTGGAATAAAATATGATTTAATTATGGGAGAGTAATGGTGAATTGATACATTTTTTTGTGAAAAATAACCCTATAAACCTAGTAAATATGAATATTGTTTTTCTCCCACCACTTTCAAGCACAAAGTAGAACCTCCAATAAATTTAGAGGATGAAAAAATTGATTAAATTCTAAGATAAAAAATAACACCTAAAGAATAAATTAAAGTGGAAGTGATGAGAACCAGTGGGAACACCGAGATTTTTGAAAATTTTATTTCAGAATGACATTTAAATCTTAATAATGTTTAAATTTTTATTTCTCAAAAATTTATAAAATAAAATTATTTATACAACATAAATAAACAAGATCATGTGGTTAACACGAATCATATCTCAATAGAAGAATGTTGTGATCTAAAATATCTTACTAGGTTTATAGATTCCCTCTTCAGATGCACATAAATCAATATGTACTGAAATTATTATATTAATTACATTATCTGGATCATTAATAATCTAAATTTTAATACAAAATTCATTTAATTATCTTTTTTATTTAATTTTAATAAAATTTATAATTACATTCGTGATATGGGGTTTTTGGTTAATTACACCAAAATCCACGTATGGTAAATACTGTTATAAATTATGTTTATGATCTATATAATTATAGAATTATTTTTCCTTTATTATCAGAAATGAATAATATTTACACATAAAATTTAAAAAAATTAATAAAATTTTCAAGATTAGTTCATACATGGCGTCTAAAGATAATATAACAATTTATTAGAATTATTAAATACATTTTTTCAAATATAGTTATTCTATAAAACTAAGAATTTAATTAATATCATATTTATACATTGTATACATATTTAAAAAAATTAATACTATTGAGTAATTAAAAATATATATATGACTTTCTTTAGAGGAGGAAGTATGAATATATATATAGAATGCAATTATTTATCATAGAACTGGAGAAGGTTAGATGATGAAATTAATAATGAATGTTTGGTTGTGGGAGGTTCCTCTCCCTCTGGATGTTATCCCTGTGTTGACTCCCTAAGGATATTTATCTTGGACTTTTTGGAAGAATAAAGCATAAAATAAGTGGTGGAGGAAGAAGAGTGGCTAGGAAATAATTTTTTGATGTCTTATATCTTGTAAGTGGGTGTATAAATTGGTAGTAGGTCAACTCATTTATAAGTTATATAAATTAGTTTTTTAAAATAATAATTACATATCAATGATTCCATGACATTATTCATGTTTAAATGGTATCAAAAGAGAGAAATATTTTGCTTGATAGTAGCGTGGGCTGAGAAATATTCAACATTTATTTGCACAAAATTTTAAACATGTGTTGTGCCATTTACCTTTTTTTTGACACATCACCATTTTTGTTTATTACAGTGATAAATAGTTTTATCAATGTAATTTAGGATTATGAAATAAAATACCCCATTTACTTATTATGTGTCAGAAACCTAAATTTAGACTAGATAAAATATAACTCAATATAAAAAAATAGGAATATAACTTTTACATTTCAAAATATAACTTTTAGAAAAAATATTTTTTGTTGAAAATGTAGTTTTAAGGAGTTAATGTCCAAAATTTTATATAAAATTATTTAAAAAATAAAACATTTTATAATAAATTTTTATATATTTATAAAAATTATATAAGATTTACTTTTAGAAGTGATTATTAATTTTATATGACTAAAACTACAAACGACTAATAATACAATTATTTCAAAATATTACAGTCACCATTATCATAGAAATCAAATTTCACAATCGAAACATTATTTTTATGAATAGAATGAAATTTAACAAATTAAATAATATGGCCCATTTAATCAATAATTAGAAATCAATTTTTTTTATTTAAATTCTATAAGTGAGGAAATATATATTTTTATTATTGTGAATATTAAAATTTTATATATTAAAAAGATACATAAGATTGAAAAACAATAAAAATGGGATATATATTAAATAAAGTGTCATTAAATGTATTAATTTAAATTAAAATATATATTTTATGTAAAAATATATGAAATTCTTTTATTTTTTTCTTCTGTTATTATAAATTTTTGAATGTCACCATATTGTCAAAATTGTTATGTCATCACTTTTATTGTATGGCACAATTATTATTGAAAAACCCTAAAAAATTTCCTAATATAATATGATTATTATAATTAAATATTGTAGTATGATTTCTCTATATTAAAATTAATAAATTTTAGAACTATCACTCCTTTGATATTTATTATAATAGAATGAATTTTATTAATTAGAAAATAACTTTTTAACTTTTTAAATATTATTTTTAATAAATCATATCAATTATTATATGTATTTAGGTTATATTTTTTATATTAGTAATATATAGAAATATTTTTTTCTATAAATAATTATCATAAAAATCCAATTTTAGAAAAAATACATGTTTGAGAAATAAACTGATCGTGTAACTTTTATCAATAAATTAATCAGTAATATTTAATTTTCAATAAAATTCTGGATGAAAATATGTTAGACAAGTCTCATAAATAAAATATCACATTAATTATTACATTATTATCTATTTCTAATTTCATGATACATAGACCCTTAATATATCTATGAAATATATAATAATAATTTATGCCCTGGTGGAAGTTGTGCTCTGGGATTCCACTGGGATGTATCTCATGGAAATTTCCAAGGGATTTAACTTCTCTGAGATATTATAAAAACCAACCTAGGTTAACTCGACACATCTCCCTTATTGACCCACTATAAAAAATTAAACAAAAAACAACCAAACATGTTTCATGAATAACCTAAAGAATATAAAAAATGTAAATTTGGGAAATAAAAAACACCCATGAGATGTACAACATCACACTATAAGGATAATAATAGTCATAAAACAAGAGATGAATAAAACATAGTATCCATGTGAAAATACATCACCACTATTGTATTTTTCTATGAAGTAAATGACAACCAATAGAAGTTGATGAACTATAAGATTTCATTCTATCTATAATTTTCCTATAAAAACATTTAAAAAAGAAGAAATGATAATGTTGGTTGTAAGACAACTACTAGAATGATTTCACAAAATAATTTATAAATATCATAAAATAATTAAAAAATTAGCTATAGCATTAAAATATATCCAGTTTGTATGTAATTTTCATAGGGTATATCATTTTATAAATAGTAATTTGGTGTTAATAGAAAATATATATTCACAAAAACTATGAATATGGTATCTAGAATGTTAGAATGCATAAAATTATAATAAAATAAATCATTGGTCACACATGCAGATAAAGTGTTGAGGAACATAGAAGGAAGAGTTACATTATGTATAATCCAATCATGTGTGAAAAAGCACAGGGTTTTTCTCAAGAATATGGGAATAAATATTCCTAAATATAAAGGAACAATATTCCATATATAATATGAGTTGAATCAATAATGATTCATATCACAGTTTGTCCATATCAATAATAGTACACATAGTTGTGACAGACATACGAAGTTGACAAGTCGATTTCATGATGCACTAAAGGTTACCATTGTTCTCTGTAAACCAAAAAGTCCATTAGTGATACACACCAAATGATTTTATAATTACATCATGTAATTAATGAGTTTTATCCTTTGTATGGAGACAACTACATCACAAATAGAGGAAAACTAATTGACTTGTAGAACAGAGATTGGAAATGAGTCGATTAGGTCATCAAATTCATGGATCTATAAGATAACTAATCAATACTCCATCCTATCCCATATATTTGGAAACCACATCGCAAAATGATTCCAATGAGATAAAAGGAGAAGATATCGAGATAGGATTTAATAAGAAGAGGGAAAACAATATCTGAAACAAAACAAAGCATGAAGAGATCCATCATCAACCAAGAAAAACCATCAAGAATAAAAGAAAAGAGTATTATAGAGTTATTAGAAGGATAGGTTTCACCATAATAGAGATTTGTATGTGAATATATATAAAATTATCCAGATTAATTAGGATAAATTCAACTTAAAAAAATTTGGATCAATATGTAGGGATTATATACATTGTTTTAAAAAATTGTAGGCTATGTTTGGCATTTTTACCTTATAAAAATAGTTCTCTATTAACTAGTATGAGATATATAAATTAGTAAAACTATTATCAATCCATGAAAAACCTCTATAAAATAATCCATACAAACCTATGGTTTTATATAATCCTACTAACGATGTGTGGAAACTCTATAAAAGCACCCATAAATCAATACAGTTATCATGGAAAGCTGTTTATTTTGACTATACATTTTCAAACTATGAAAATTCCATAATAGCTTCACTATTATAGATTGTATAGTTTATAAATTTTTTTAACTAAATGTGGTTCTTAATAGGGTTCAAAAGGCATGAAACTAGCCTTGTCTCCAAAAGTCATTAGTGTTTTCAACCTAAAACTCCCTGAAAACACTCAAAATACCCTAATAATAAACCAAGATCAAACAAAAGAAAATAGTTTTCCATGAGGGAATAAAAATTAACCCTGCTATAAAACATTGTATCCCAAGAAATTTTATCAATATTCCGAACACATAAAAAAGAGAAGTTCACTACATCCATATCAATTATTCCTTCCCACACATCCCATTGTTATCCTATCCTTAGTGTCAGAGTAATGGATTCATGGGATTATTATTTGTGCATAGTTTCATATCATAGTGATCCATAAGATATACTAGTCTTTCAAACATAGTGGAATCTAGAACAATATTAAAATCCTAACCTTCAATTTTGTGGGAATGGTCTCATTCATACCTCCTTAGATGGAAAAAAATGAAACTCCTTATTAATCAATGTCAAGAAAATTTGAAATTATAATTGATATTCCACTTTTCCATGTCATTGAATTATCTATAAGGGGATAATGAATCCTTATTACCCAACTAATAGTGTCCCATGTGAGGTTAAAATATATTTTAATACCAACAAACAACCTCCCACTCAATCAAGATTTAAAGATAGTGTTCATTGAATTAATATTGATTTGGTAAAGTCACTAAACTCTTATGGATTAGGTGTAATAATAATATAATCTTTTGAATAAGGCTCAATCCTACAAAAAAAATCAAAACACATCCAATAATATGGGAGATATACATTTTCACCCTTAAATGGTTTCAAAGTATATTATCTACATTTATTCATGGTAAATATTATTATATGAATATTTGACCAAAGCTATATTATTTTTCCTCAAACCAAAAAAAAATCAAGAAAACATGCCCAAATCATATCCTTAAGGATTTGAATATCTCTTTCATTATATATTAATATATCTATAAATGATAAATTATGATAAATATGAAATATTATCCCATTTATTATTACAAATCCTTCCAATAATAGGATGTTAACAGTGGGTCCCTTTCAGAATAAACAATATAAGGAACCCCATGATGCTTCAATACCTCTCAGATATAAAAGTTCCTATAATTTTCCACTTAATTTCCTCCTTGATAGGGAGGAAATAATTCTATTTAATGAGATGAATAATGATCACAGAAATAAAATACATCCAACTAAGTGTCCATGGAATTCTAATAATAATATACATCGAAATATCATCCCACATCCATACCTGAATGGAAAAATTATAAAAAAACATCTGGAATTTGGTTCTCTTCCATAATTATATGTCATGAAAGGAATCATGCCAAAATGCCTATAATTTACTATCACATCACCAACCACTAATACTAAAATTTCATATCAATATACATATTATTATTCCAAGGGTGTAAAAAAACTACAACTATCCTTTGTCCATAAATTCTTACCTTAGAGATATTGGAAGAACATGCCTAACTTCAAAATAGAATACACTAATGAGAGATGGATACCACTCAACCATAGTCTCCTATCCATTTAGGATTACACAGTAATTAATGAAATTAGTGTACATTACATGTTAATTGTTAATCTAATCAAAACAATATTATTAATCTTTTATAGAAGTTAAGAATTCATACCAACAATCCTATTACATTCTAATGCTCTTCCTGGTGAACAAAATCATCAGTTTATATACATATAAGGAATCCTTTATGTCTTGTGTAGTAAATTTCTATCCTAATGAATTGGTGACCACATTCATTTTCCTATGATTTCAAGAAATATCAAAATTTAAATTATGAATAAACATAAAAAGTATATCATTTATAAATTCAGACCACTCCATGTTAAAATATACTTTGTTCTCTTATGATCAGAATATATAAAAATCTAAATAAACCATGTGTTCCACTTCTGTCCTATATTACACTAAAATATCATCCACAAAAATACATCTAGATAGTAAAAAAACCAATGAATGATCCTTTTCACTTAATTAATGAATAGTCTAGAAGTCATAATGAGAATGAATGGCATAAAAGGAAACATGAAAATGCCCAAAATAGATCCAAAACACTATCATTGGTATTTTATCTTATTTGAATATTAAAATAATGTAACACAATTTTAGGTAAATTTTTTAAAACTGTTGACCCCCTCTATGTTCTTAAAAGAGGTCAACAATTCATAATATGAGGTATTTATTCTTAACATTCATATGATTTATCTTGTGATAGTTCATAAAAAGATTTAGGATACCATATACCATTATATAAAAGATAATTCATGAATCCCAATGTGACATGATTGGATAGAAAACGTCATTTTCCTTAAGGTGATCATGATAAATGTTAAGATCCATTAAAATAGAAGCTTTCCTGACATAGGGTGGCATATAAATAGGTATCAAACTAGGGAATGAGTCAACGATGAACTCATACACTCTCTATTATTGTATCCTAGAATAGTATATATAATGTACAACATAGTACACACACATCACTACTTTAAGTGGAATTCTCATATGAGTATTGACATGATCAAGAAACATAATTGAAAACTAGTATTATATTTCTTGGACATATGGAACCATGAGACCTACCCTCCAAAACCTATAATCCAACACAACCTAAATGACATGTGATACCATATTAGTGGATAAAATAAAAAATTATTATTATAATATTCGATCTAGTACATAACCACTATAATTATACTCATTTTAACCAAAAGTGAAATTATATCAGGATAAATTAATCAGAAATCCCACTCTTCATCCAAGATGGTTATCATCCCACAATATAAAGGATAACTAAAATCATATCCATACAACATTCCCTAAGGCATGGAAAAATATAAAATAGACAACATAAACTCAAAATGTAAGATCATAAAACTAATTAACATTTAAAATATTGAAGAATGATTTTACCTTTAATCAAACAAAAATAATACCACAAAAGATGAAATTATAACTATAATTTTTATAGTAGTCACCCCTTATTCATATTCCAATAGTGAAAACTCCAATACATAAAGACATTTGGGCTCAGATACTCTTTGATCCTTCATCATCACCTTAAAATACTCCTTCATATACTGATAAGACCCACAAACATTAGATTAATAATAATGAATCTATGAATAGCAAGAAAATGTGGATCCTCCCTTACTACCATGGAACATCCTTCTACAATAATGCTTAAGATTATATTATTTTTCACAATGGTTCCATATTTAGGGTTTTTCTACAAAAATTGTCTTGGTATAACCAAAACTTCTACACAATATAAAAACTCCACTAACATCCTTGATGAATCCCATTATACTTTTCAGAGTAAAACTATTCACTCTTAATGTTCTTATTTTTTTGGATATATAACATACCCCAACTATCACCCCGAATAACCAAAGCTACACCTAAAACCATTTCCATGAATTGTCATCCTCAATAATATACAATTTTTTGACCAACTCTGTAATGGTTAAAATTAATATGTTAATAATCATTCTATAGATATCAACCCTCTATCCAATCAAAAACCTATATGATTTAAGGATTTCATTCATAACAATCTTCAGAACTAGGTTAACCAACTTAGTAAAACTTATGGAATACACTAATATAATTCCCCCCATTCCCTATAGTTATAAATTACCCATTCCTAGACACTCCCAATATATAAGGATATAACATTTGGTTGAATAATTTCTTGAATGTGGTCTAGGAAAGATCCTTTTGAAACATATCTTTAATGATATTTTCCAACTATATCATTCCAAATCCTACATTCATTAATGTGGAAGAATCAACCATTGGTACCTCTAGAATTTAAAAAATTTGATTCCATATGCACTCAAGAATATCTTTAAATTCATAGCTTCTTTAATTTATCCATGGACGATGGATGAATTTTTCATTAGATATAATGATATATGATCTATAGTTTATCCAAAGTGTTATATACCAGCATATTGTGGAGTGTAAATAGTGTTGTTAATATCATCTACTAAAGTAGGATCTAATGATGGACTATCTTAGGAAAATAGACTCGAATATTCCTTTCATATATTTAGAATATCTATTCTATGATCCATTTTTACAATGTACATATAAAACATTATCTAATTACCTTAATGGAAATTACTTAATTAGAAGACCAATAACATTAATCTATATATATTTATTAATATGATAATAATTTATTATAATGATTGATTCATTGAATGGAGGAAATCATTAAAAATAACATGTTATTTGAAATAAATGAAAAATAAAATTTATTCATGAAAGAAAAACACCAAATGTTAGGATATTGGAAAATATCTAATGTCCCATGGTAACTTGAGTTTAGATATGGGTGTGATATGTCCAACCACCCTCTTTCACATAATTCCCAAATTCTGATGGTCCCAAATATTATCTTGAAAATACAGTAAATGAAACCCATGCATTTCTGTAACCCTTTCAGATGGGTATTGAATTTAACATTTTTTTGTAATTGAGAACTCTAGGTCAACTATTAATTTCACTAATGATGGAACACCATAAGACAGTGATAAAAAAACAAAGAATCTTGTCCCATGAATATTATGATGAACATAAAAAAAGAATATAATGAGGAATAAAATAAAAAATTAACAATTCAATCAAGGACTTTCCATATGGATAATCCTGTTGATAAATAAGGAAATTAATGACACCATTTCTACTAGTGTCTATCCATTACCACTAATCCATCAGGCTAATAAGGGAACAACATCCAATGGAAGTTGATAAACTACATGATAACCATACCTTAACACATATATGGAAAAACCATATTTGTAATATCCTAAATGAAAAATGTAGGTTGTGAAGAACAATCCCAAAAGTATTACACCAAATAATCCTTATAAGGTCTGAATCCATATAAATGTCTTCTCTATAATTTAAAAAAACATGTTTATAATTCATTTTCATATAGTAAAACATTTTTTAATGAATCCACTAGTTTTTATAAAACATTACATACTGAAAAAACCCATGAATATGATAAGTGAATTTAAGTTTGAATGAATTCATAATCATAATAATTTTTTTCACACAAAAAAGATAAACAGTTGATCAGTTGATCATGTAGAGTAAAATCATGTATTAAACCAATAACTAATGAAAAAGAACAATATTGGGCTTTATATAATAGTATAATTTACTTTGATATAAAATGGATCCCTAATATAATATTAATATGAATCTAAATGATACCAATTAAAATAATTGTGTATCTATATTGACATGATATCCTATTTTATCAACCCAAACACTTAGGTTAAATGGGAATTTCACAAAAATACCAATGTTAAAAAATGTTCTATGTGTGAATAAAAATCATTTTACAATAAAATCATGATTTATAATTAAACACAGCGTGTTTTCACCCCATTGATGATGAAGACTAATGTTAAAATCTTAAACACACTTATGTAATTTCATCAAAAAAACGTTGTCCACAAAAATGTTTTTAATATAAAATTTAAAAACATGCATATATTTAAAAATAACTTTTTTATGTCAAATAAATCAATGTCATAATACAAACAAATGGACTTTATAAGATCAATAATAAACTCATTACATAGAAAATTTTTATAGATACACATACATCCATAATTAATGAAACCTAATCATCGTTGAAAAAATTAATTTAAAATGAGTATATCATATCCTCACAAGACTAGATCCATTATTAAAAATAATATATCATTATGTAATAAACATATAACCTATAACCAATACCTGAAAAATGGATAGAAACATAATGATAGTAGATTTGAATAATTAATATAAGAATATGAGGGGGTTTTTTTATCATTAAGGACACATTTCTAGATGATATCTTCTAAAAAAGATGAAATCCATTAGGAATCTATGGGAAGAGGCATATGGAACACTTTTGAAGGATTATTTTGAACCTAAGTGGGATTAAAAGGTGAATATATATGAAAAATATCATATAAAAAAATGTAAAACCAATTATTTTAAAGGTTTATATCAAGGTTCATGGATAATACACACATTTCAAAAAGTCGTACGCTAACCATGAGTGGCCTCAGTGTCATAAAAAACAATGTATATGGTGAATTAATATTTTCATAATAGTATCGGTAAAATGACACATACATGTCTTATTATAAAGGTAAATTTCATTTAATTTCCATTCATGCATTGTTTTTGGGGTTTCCCAAGATTTTATGGAGTAATGAGTGAATTTTCATTAATTAGGACAAACCGTGAGCCCAATTCCTGATTTGAAAATAAATTTTAATTCATTAATAAATCTGTCAGTTTTTTAACATTTTTCATTCATTCCAATTTCTACTTGTCATCGTTTTACATATTAACACCTCTATATTAATTTTTTCCATTTAGGAATCCATAATCATCGGGGATATGGGTTTTATTTAAAGGATTAGGCCTGCCTAAAAGCCCATATCTTGTATTAAAAATATTTTTTAATTCTTTAATATCTCATTCAATATTTACTTTTTTTCTGGGATTACATCTCTCCCCTTATCCCACATAGCATATACACGTCAGAATGCTCTCCTCCCCCTCCATAGAGCTCAGTTTCACTAGGAATTTGGATGAAACATCCTAGAATTTCTCAATTCATACATATTTGAAGAGGTAAATTGATTGTTTCATAACTCTTTAATTTGAAACCTTTTCCCCTATTCAAGTTCCTAAATGATCTATTCATACTTTTTTAGAGTCTCCCTTGAATGGTTAGTTATTTTTAAATTTAGATACTGGTGTATTTGGGATGATCGATTCTATATGTTTTTAAGGTAAGCGATTCTTTGTTGGTTTAATCATTTTCCCTTAGGGTTTCCTCCCACTTTCATTATGATATAAATTTTATAGAAGTTAGCGTTCAAACCTAGGGTTTGATTTGGGGTCATTTTGGTCAAATATTGTTATGTAGTTCTGTATTTGTCTTCCTTGTGGTGTGGCGGTGGGGCGGTTGATGTTTTGCCATTAATATTGAGGGATTTATCATATTTGGTAGGTGATTCCATGGATAAATATTATTTTATGAGTTAGTTTTCATGTTTTACTAGTTTTTCATGTTACCCATATATTTTGTGTGGTGGTAGAACCATTTTTGAGGGATTTGGTTATGAATTTAATTTTATAATTGCATTTTGTTGAAGTTGTGAGGTTTTCGAGTGTAACACAAGTGATATCTTTTGTGGTAGTTTTATATAATATGAAATTGATATATTAGTTGTTTAAAGGGTATGGATATTCGGTTTTTTAATGCCATAGTGTCATCAGGTCCTTGGATGGGGGTTTTTGGAATATGTTTGTTGTGTAAAACATGTTTATACTTCTTTAGAGTATTTTAGGAAAATTAGTGTTTTCATTTGGCTCATTCATGGTATATCCAAGGTGACTTTATAACACTCAAATGTGGTTTTATAAATGTCTTTAGGGATTCCGATCCAAATTTTTAGTGTTTTGGTGTGGCTTTTTCCTTTAAATACATTTTTCAAACTAGTTTTATGAGCCTTTATTGGGTATACTTTTTGAATTGTTTTATGAAATATTTGAATGATTTAATGATTTATGTATGTGGCTAGACCATATTTGAAAAATGTTTTGGAGTGTGTATATTCTTAAATGGTACATTTTAAATGTTAGAGGGGCTGTTTTGTAATGTCTTCCATCTTGGAAATATTTTACAATATTTTTTGAATGATTTACTAAATTGTGTAAGAGATGTGAATGTGATGTGGGATGTTTTGTGTGAGTGTGTTGTGAAAAATGGATATTGGTTGTGAAAAAGGGTATTAGTTAACATGTGAGTGAGATTTTATGTGTGTTTTATTATATTTTAATGGTTTTATAAAGTTGTTTAACGGATTTGTGAAAGTGTTAAGGAAATGTGAAAAGTGGTGTGGCCTATTTTGGTGTGAGTTGGATTTCAGATCAATTTGAATGAAAAGTGAAATTTTGTGACTTTTGTTGTATACATGTGGGATTTTGGTGATTATTTGATGAGGAAATGATATTTTCATGTCAAAATTATATTTTTGGACTTGTTGAACAATTTTTAGCACAAAGGGAATACCATGGTATCTAGGTGGGTGGGTGTGTTCTAGTATGCTAGTGAAACCGTGGGGTTTGGCCTTAGTTTCACTTAGCAAGATTGATGGTTTCAACTCTAACAAATCTATGATGATTTTTATTGGGGACCAATAGTTTTTGGGTATGTTCCCTACTAGTGGCTCATGCACGAGAATAAATATTTGTGATGGTTACTCCCACCGAGATACGAGTTACCTGGGACCCACAATGAGCTTGTGCCTAGGGGTTTCTTCCTATTGATTTTTCTCCATAGATTCTTTATAATTACTATCGGCATATGGTATATTTGACAAGAAAATTCAGTATCTTTGGCATTTATTTTAAAAGTGTTTATTCTTTAAATAATCCCACTTGAAAATTGATTTCTTTTATGTTGTGTCTTTTAGAAATTGTAACTAGAAATTACATGTTTTTTGAATACATGCATACTTTTCTACTTTGAAAGTTTATCGCATGTAATTTCATAGTGGTGGTATCCTACTAGACATTGTATCACACCATACTTACACACTTTGGTGTTTGTAGACATGGTTATTTTTGTTGTTGAATGTTGGATACTGTTTTTAGTTCTAGTGGTTTGGGTTTCTAGCAGGTCCTTGGTGGTGAAGTATTTTGGAGATGGATTGTGGGTGGTTCCCCTTGCCATGATAGTTATTGGGCTGTTTTCTTTTGGGGTTTTACCTCTGTTATAGTCTTTTAGTGTGGTTTTAAAATATGTAATTCAGTTCTGAATTTTTGGAAATGATTGTTTTTTTGAAAAATCCAAAATAGTTTTATTTGCATTCTTTTGGTGATTTAAATTTATACACATGGGTAAATCGTTCCCAATTCTCATTTTATGATACCCAGGAACTTTTTCCTGCCTGTGGGGATTAGGAACGCCATTCAGGCCTTGTAACAGGCTGGGTTGGGTGCCGAATTCGGTGGCAACCCGATTTGGTTCATGGAACAATTGTATTAGATGAGGTTCCCTCTCTTTGGGTTATATTATTTGGGGAGCAGTCGGGATAAGTTTATGTTAGGATTATTGGGACTGGGAATTCTAGTGTGGTGTAGTGTGGTTGATCACCACAACCCATGATGGGATTCCTGTCACTAGAGGAATTAGAGACATTTCTATGTCCTTTGGTTTTCTTTGTTTGATGACTATTAGTGGAAATGAAAAGAGAGTTGGGTTAATTGTCTCAATGAGCTCATTGGTTCTGTAAACCATGTGGAACTAGGGATATTTCCCTAGAAAACTCATTGTAATGGTGAAGTGACTGGAATTTTCCCACCATCCATATGTCCATGTCACCCACTGAAACTAGTTTCCTCTCGCATTGTCTTGTGTTCTTTAGTCTTTAAATCATCAAACTTTGGTTTTAAAGATACATTGTTTTAAGAAGATTAATGTTTTTGGGAAATGATTATCTAATAAAGTGGAAATGGTTATATTTTTGAAAATTGAGATTTAAATTTCCAGAATTGTAGTGGAATGAAAAATGGTGTGTTTTCACCTCTTTTGAAAGCATTAAATATGTCAAGGATTGTTTTGGAAAAGTTTTACCAATAGAGATTTATTTAACTATTTAAGAGGGTTTTAATGGGATGAGATGTTTTGAAATTGATGTGAATAACTTAAAAGTGAGTTTTCATTGGAATGATTGTGCCTTTCTGAAATGTTTTTTTAAATTCGGTAATTTGGGTTCGATTTCATGGTTAGCGGTCTTGAGAAAAATGAAGCATTGGTTAATTGTTTTTGTTTTGAAAAGTGGAATGTGTTTTTGTATTAATAGTTTGTATTTTCATGAGTGACCACATTTAAGGGGTTGTATTGGATGATGTATTGTTAAAGGAATGACTAGATGTGTTTCGAGATGCATATGAGGAGGGTAGCCAGTGTGGCACCGAAACATGCATGTGTGAGGCCCATGGTGTACCATTGGTGGATACGCTAACCACTGAACAAGTTATTTTCAAGAATATGACTTTAATGGAAAAACAAGATGACTTGATCACTAGTCTGAGATGGTGTGAATTTTGTGTTTTTCAAAATGTTGATGTTTTGTGATGTTTTGAGTCCAAGAACCCCTCATGTTTGAACTGTGTTTTGGTTTTTTGTTTGGTCGGTAAGCTTTGTTGGAGGGATGGTTAGTGATCACATCAATGAAATGTTTTGGGACACCTTTATGGTAGTTCCCATCATGTGTTTGGATCTGTTTTATGTTATATATTGACTAATGTACCATCGTGTTTGGGGGCTTCGGTTTAATCATCAGATGAGGTACTCCCCATTAAGGGTTAGTGCACAACTGAATTGCAACCTGGATTTTCATTCCATTTGAAGACCCTCCAGTTGATCAATATAATGAATCATTTTCAGGAGATTTTTAGATTTTGTCTACACGCTTTCCTTTCGTAGTGTGGGGTCTCCTCTTGTAGTGGGATAGTGATCATGGAAGTTTGAAAGAGACCATACCATCAAAATTTTCTTGATTTAATGAAGGAGGTTGTGGTCTAGGGTTGTTAGCAAGGATTAGTATCTCGATGGTGTCTAAGAGGTCCTCTCAGTCCTATATAGTCTTTTAAAAGAAGAATTCCGTGGTAAACTACCAGTGTTTTAAATCTTGTCATGAGGGGATATTGTGGCCACTTTATATAATTGTGTGTTGTTTTGGGATGTTGTATAAGTTCCCTCTCTATGTATTGTTTATATTAGTCGCAATTGTCATGTTCGGTGACACCCTGTGATGTATTGTGCTCGATTGACCTTAATGGTAAAAGACATGAAATGTTATGAGAGTATCTATTATTTTGGGGTAATTCAACCCTTGGAAAAACATCAAAATCATATATTTTAGAGGAAGGTGAGTATAGGTGATTTTTACTTGTATTGTTTCTCACACGGAGAAACAAGGTGTGATGTGTGTGTATCTTTTAAGCCATTATTTTAGTTAATTATTCGGTTATGGTAATGTGAGTTTGGAATGTGTTATGTCTTTGAAATCTTATCTAGGATTTAATTGTATTTGTTGGTTGCACCAAAAGAATAAATCTCGTTCAGGGGGTTTCCATAGCCTAATTGTGAGGCTGAAGATGCTTCAATCATTTGAGCTCCGCCCATAGGTCTGGGAGAGAAGATGGATTCTAGTCAAGGGAAATCCTTGGGTTATTTAAACCATTTTACAATTTCATATATTAATAATTCATGATATGAAGAGTTTAAACCTTTGGTTTTATCATCTTCCTTCAGTTGTTCTCATTCGGTGGAAATAGGTGGATGGCCTTGTACCTATGTCATCGTCTAATGTCATTACCTCCCCCTTTGGATTCCATTGAATCATTATAGAATGGTTGGAAATTTGGATAGACGTGTTGAGGACACAGTTTGTGCATGATTAGTAGTGACTGTCTTCCAGGAATCTGTGTAGAAAAAATGATATGCACAGTTAGGTCATGGTTTCCCAAACTGTGCGGACTAACCCTACTCCCTTCCGAAATCATTATATTTTTTCAGTCTTTTTGTGTCATCCCATAGTGGTTGGTTAATAATGTTGTCTCTTCTGGTGGGGATACCCATATGAATCTCATGTATGTTCCTTCTTAATTTTTGAATGGAATTCTACCCTTTATACTAGGGAGTACGTTTAGGCCTCCCCTTTTAGTGTCATGATTCAATTTTGGAAAAATATAGGTTGTCTCTTAATGTCGGGATCCTATTTGTGTCCCCCTTTACCAATAAATAAGATTTATCTATGGTCTTGGCATGGTGGTAGGCAGTCTTGTTTGGAACTATCAAGTTGGAAAGATCATCCTTGAGTAAAAATTTAGATTGTAGAGCACCCAATGGTTTAGTTAAAGTTAGAGTAACCTTGTTCGGAATTTCTGTTTGTTTGGGTGAATTGCTTGAGTCATGTTTGGATAGTGCTTCAGGAGTTCTCTTTTGGGATAACGTATGAATGTGATTGATCATTTTATGAATGTGATGTATGTTTTGGTTGTGAGAGTAATCCCACCTTATGTAATCACTAGAGGTGTTTTAGACCTTGGGGTGAAGCTTGGAAAAGAGGTACATCTTTGTTTATCGGTTGGGTTATTTTTTTTATTTAGCCTTAATGTGGATTTTTGGGATGGAATGTTTTCTTGGAGGGGGGAATTGTCACATACATAAATCATTTTAAAGGTTAAGATCATTTAATTACCATTCATTCTTTTTTTTTTGTGGTTTACCAAGCTTTTAATGAGGAATGTATGAGCATTTATAAATTGGTCCAAACCATGATCTCAATTCTAGATTTACTAATAAATTTTGATTCCTTTATAAATCAATAATTTATCAACATTTTTCTTCCATTTTAATTCCTACTTGTCATCCTCGGACCTATTAACACCACCATATTAATTTGGACCATTTAGGAATCCATATTCATTGAGATATGGGTTTTTTTTCATGGTCTTAGGCCTGCCAGAAAGCCCATTTCCTGCATTAAAAATATTTTTTAATTATTTAATACAACATTCAATATTTAAATTTTATTGTGATTCCAACTCTCCATCGGGAACACATACCAAAGGTTCCCCCATGCTCTATTCCCACTATTTGGAGGTCGGTTGCATCACGAATTGGGATGAAACTTCTCTAAATTTCTCAAATAACCCAGACATGAAGTGGTAAATTTATTATTTCATAACTCCATCATTTCTCACTCTTTTTCCCCATTAATGTTTCTAAATTATATATTCAACCTTGTTCGAATATCCCTTGAATGGTTGGTTGTTTCCAAATTCATATACTGGTGTATTTAGGGTGATGGCATCTATATTTGTTCTAGTTAAGTGATTCCTTCTTGGTTTCTTCCTTTTCCCTTAGGGTTTCATCCCTCTTTCATTATGTTATAAAATTTCCAGAAGTTAGGGTTCGAACCTAGGGTGTGATTTGGTGTCTTTTTGGTCATATATTGTTGTCTAGGGATGAATTTGTCATCCTTGTGGTGTGGCATTGGTGCGGTTGGTTTTTTCCACCATGTTTTGAGGGATTTGACACTTTTAGTAGGTGATTCCATTATTAAGCATTCCATAATGAGTTATTATTATTGTTTTACTAGCTTTTTATATTCCCCACATGCTGGGAGTTGTGAGAATACCATTTATGAGGGATTTGGTAAAGCATTTAATTTTTTAATTTAATTTTTGTGGAAGTTGTGAAATTTTTGAGTGTAACACATTTGGTATATTTTGTGGTAGTTTTATAAAATATGAAATTGATTTAATAGTTGTTTAAAGGGGATAAAAATTATGTTTTTTAAATCCCTTATTTTAATCAGGGCCTTGTAAGGGGTTTTTTGTAATAGGATTATTGTGTAAAACATTGTTATACTTCTTGAGATAATTTTATGAAAATGGGTGTCTTCATTTGTATCTTTCATGGTAATATTCAAGGAGACTTTATAACACATTAAAGTGGTTATATAAATGTCTTTAGGGCATCCAATTCTACTTTGGTAGTGTTTTGGTGTGGTTTTTTACTTGAAATAAGGTTTTGAAATGAGTTTTATTAGCAGTGATTGGGTATACTCATTGGAATTGTTTTATGAAATATTTGAATGATTAAATGATTTATGTAAGTGGTGAAACCATATTGGATAAAGGTTTTAGAGTGTGTATATTCTGAAAAATATACATTTTAAATATGATAGGGGATGTTTCGTGATCTTTTACATCTTGGAAATGTTTTACAAAAATGATTGATGGATTTACTAAAGTGTGTATGAGACTTGAAATTGATGTGGGATGTATTGTGTGAGTGTGATGTGCGAAATAGATTTTTGTTATGAAAAAGATTATTATGTGACATGTGAGTGGGTTGTTTTATGAGTTTCTATATATTTGAATGGTTTTATAATTTTTTTTAGTAGATTTTTGAATGTTTTTATTATATTTTAAAAGTGTTGTTTTCAATTTTGGTGTGTGTCGTATTTCAAATAAATTTGAATGAAAACTGATACTTTTGTGACTTGTGTGGTATACATGGGGGATGATTGGAAATTTTTTTAGGAGTAAATAATATTTTCATGTGAAAATTATATTTCTTGACTTTTTGAACTTTTTTGAGAACAAAGGGAAAACCCGGGTATCTAGGTGGGAGGATGTGTACTAGTATGCTAGTGGATCTATGGGGTTTGGCCTTAGTTTCACTTAGCAATATTGACGCTTACTATAAACACCCGTAAATTCCAAGGAAAATTTTTTCTTAAGTTCTTTGGGATTTTACATGTACGCAGTTTCTAATGGCACCTGATTCTGAGGCCCGGTGTGCCTGGAATCATTTTTCGAAGATTATATAGTGTTCGTTCAGTGAGCGAACGAGAGGGTTTTTCTAACTTTTGAACTGGTACTCGAAATCAAAATCGGAGGGCACCGATTAAACCAAAACACCGGTAATTACTTAGGAGCACCTTTTCTGAAGGTGAGTTTACTCAGGAGGAGATGTTAAAAATGAGAGGAATAAAATATAATTGTTTTAAAATTTTATTTTATTTCTTTACTAATTAGATTAAGTGTTAAGTGAAATAAAGTTGTGTCACAACTTTATTTCTCTCTTCTAAGTTGTTTAACTTCCATGTGAGGGAGTCGGGATGGGACCCACAAAATCCTAACTTCTCTTGTTAGGATATTTGTGAGGTTGGGACCACATGAGACCCACCCATTCAAATTCATAAAACTCTATCTTAAGTGTGTAACCCTTAAAAACTCCCCATTTATTAGGTTGACTTTCCCCCTCCCCGCTTTATTTCAAATCCAACACATTAGCTTAATTAAGTGAGTTGTGTGTATTAAATTTTGTGTTTTTGAAAAATCTTGGCTTCTGTTAATAAAATAAGGAAGGCCTTTTTTTATTTGGGGTATTTTTGAGTTGTGTGTGGATATTTGGAGAGAATTCTCTATGTCTTGGAGAACTCCATCATCTTCGTTGAAGAATGTCAAGACCTCAACGAAGAACGCTGTCACTGCAAGGAATGATCGACGTGCCATTATTCTCCTCTCCACAGCCGGTGTGAGACGTCATTCCCTCCTTGGACGTACATCAACGCCATAGTCGAAACCAACCCCACGACGCCGACTTATGTCACCGTTGTTGAGGTAGGGGTTGTTTTCATGTTCATGATTATTTTGATGATTCTTCGATAAATTATGGGCCACCTGTTATAAAAATAACGGGAGGAGGTCGGACTGCACGAACACGAACGAACCTCCTCCCCTTTTTTTGTTGATTTTTCTTCGTGGCTTGAAATGGAAGTAGTGTCGATGCACCCCGTGAGGTCAAGAGAACTGCGGGGGGACTGGGCGGCGGTCAAGGAGCGCAGCTCCATAGCGCCGCATCAGTGAGACTGAACGAGGCTGTGCCTGGAGCCGAGCTGCAGCGGAGGATTGTGGCGTCGTCGCGCCGTGCAAGAGTAGTGAGGACGGCCGCTATCGGGGCGGGCCGCGGCGGATGGGCAAGGTGACATCGCGCGACGCCGAATAGAATGAAGTTGCGGCCCTTGGCCGTGGCGATTCAGGAAAAGGGGGAGGCCGGACCCACCCGGCCACCGGCGCACCTGGAGGCGGGACCGGCAGGTCCCATGGAAGCCACCCCCGGCCGGCCTTAATGCCCGGTCGTTAACCTAGAAAACCGGGGGTTGAAACCACTGGCCAACATAGCAAGGCGGACCCCTTGGGTGCGCCATTTCCAAGCAAGGGGTGGTGCCCCCCCCCCCTTCTACATCTGCTCAGCACGTGGGTGCGCACATCGTGCCGGACCGGCCGCGTCGGGCTGGATCGCTCGCGTTGGGCCGAACCCCCGAACTAGCTGTGCAAGACCCGCGCAGGCCGGGCCAGGCCATGCCCAACCGGGCTGGGACGCGCCCAACCGGGCCGGGCCGCGCCCAACCGGGCCGGACTAGGACACAGGTCTGGTCGACCCAGGGGGTCTTGGGCCAGGTCGGACAGGGCCCAAACCCCTTACTTTTGGACAGTTCCATACAAATGCCCATAATTTGGGATAAAGACCACTGATCGACGCACCTTTACTTGTGTTGGGATCCTTGCATCGAGACAGTTGTTTTGATATATTACACTCACGTTTTCGGAGAACATTGGGTATGGCAGGGTTGGTTCGGACACGAAGCCAACCAGGCCCTCAGAGCGAAAACACTTATAACTTGAACTTCATACGTCTGATTGATGTGCCGTTGAATTTGTGGGTTTCCTCTTAGTGATACAGTTCTTTTGGATTACTCCGCTCGAGGTTTGGACGTAGTTGGAGTAAGGTCAGGTTGGTTTAACCTTAAAAACCAACCGGGCCCCTAGGACGAAAAAGCCAATAACTCTCAGACTGTGCGTCTGATTGACGCACTGTCTATCGCATTGAGTTCCATATGATGAGACGGAACGTTGGGATACATCAACTCTGGACATCGTGTCAGTTGATGTATCGAACCTCTTGGCTCGTGAAGCATACCCTCCCGGAATCGAGCGTGCTGTATGCGGGAACCCTAAATCTGGTTGCGACAAAGATGACTATCGTACTAGGATCCTCCGTGGGTACGACGAGGACGACTACTGTTCTGGGATCATCAATGGGATCGACGAGGATGACTACCATACTGGGATTCTTTGTGGGTTTGACGGGGATAACTACCATACTGGGATCCTTCGTGGGTTCGACGAGGACGACTACTGTACCAGGATCCTCTTTGGGTTTGACTTCCGTGATAAGATCCTCTGTGGGTTTGATGATGATGAATACTTGGATTCTCTGTGGGTTCGGTAGCGGTGACTGCTATACTTTGATCCTTCATGGGTTCGGCAGAAACGACTACTATACTTGGATCCTTCGAGGGTTCGTCAGTGACAACTACTATACATGGATCCTATGCTGGTTTGACAGAGGAGATGATTCAGAATCTACATCAAATAATCTCCACCACTTTTTGTGAGTAGTATACATGTGTGAGATGAGTCTTGACATTCAATCATTATCCATGATATGATTGACATGCTTTCCTGTGTGGATTGTATTGTGTTATCCTATGTGGATTGGATTGTGTTATCCTGTGTGGAAAGGAATGTGTTATCCTGTGTCAATTGTGTTGTGAATTTCTATGCGGAATAGGCTATGTTTATCTTGTGTGGACTGGGATGTATTTTGGGCTCGTGTACTAGAGCCAAGCTGGAATTGTTGACTTAGGTATATGTATGGGAATATACCTAAGTAGAGTTGGTTCATTCTTCGTGATTGTATCTTTCATTTGTATTTTATCCTTTGTGGATTCTAGGATACCTTCAGGGGTCTCGGGGTCTCTAATTAGTAGCATATACTAACCCCTGCATGGGCTATGCCCTCACTACATTGTGTTGGATGCAGACAACAGACAGCACTGGTCGAGGTGGAGGCTCGTGGAGCTGAACGGTACCTAGAGGTGGATCACTGGATAGAATGTACACAGAGTGGGTGGCTGGAGCCGAGGTGCGGAGGAGACCATATGTAATCACCCTTCTGGTGGGATTTCTAGAGGATTGCTCAGAGTTTCTGCTTTTCCTTTCTAATGCTGTACTTTCTTTTCAGTAGTACTTTTCTTTCAGTTCAGTTTGTATTCTGGCCCTTTTACTTTTCAGCACTTACGATTGTACTCAGTTTACTTAGTGTTTACTTCATCTTGCGTAGTCTGTGGTGTTTGTTTACTTTCTAAATGCAATTCCTTCCCATTTATCAGGATTTACGCCTTTGGTGCTTGTTGCCAGCCCCTGGCCTATGGAAGGTAGGCTTGGGGTAGTCACTGCACGGGACCCATGGATGGGTCGTGACAAATTTGTATCAGAGGAGTCGATTCTACCACAGAACATAGGACTCTGATAATTTCTTCTTTTTGAAGCAATAGTGTTTAGGGTATTGAGTTTGGTTAATAGTCCAGGGAATCCAGTGTTGGTGCGGTGACCGACGTATGCATACACCAGGACCCTGACTTCTGATTTCTGACTCAATGCACAAAAACATTGATTGCATTTGTGATTCAAGAGTTTTCTTTTTTGATTACTTTCTGTCAGCTCACCAAGTATAATGGATTAACCATGGGACACCTGTTTCTTTTCAGGATGGACCCACGATGGCAGCCAACTACGGTTCCTAGTTACATGCGAGATGGCAGCCCACCGAGCGACGATGCCTCGGTGAAGGGCCCAATTACAGCGGAGGCACTAGTGATACCTTTTCCCACCGAGCCACTAATGCCACCAGCCCAATCCGATAAGAGTTCATGTCGCCTTAGTGCACTGCAAAAGTTTCAGAGTAAGAGACTACCCAGGTTCTGCAAGAAAAAAGGACCCTCAGGCAGCCGAGGATTGGCTAGAGGCAGTTGTATGAGTCTTCAGGTTGGTAGGGACACGAGCAGACCTCATGGTGATCCTTACAGCGATTCACCTGCATGCGGAAGCAGGTAAATGGTGGATCCTGATGCGCTAGGTGCACAACGAGTAATCACTACTTTGGATGGACTTCTATAGACTCTTCCGCTCGGAGTTCATTCCAGCCACCCCTCGTGCGGTGCGCATTCAGGAGCTACTACAGCTGTGGCAGGGCAACATGATGGTAGCCCAGTACTCGGCGAGGATTACCGATCTCTCACGCTACTCCACTAACATGGTACGAGACCCATTCATCTGGGCTCGGTCTTTTGATAAGGGACTGAGGCATGACATCAGAACATTGATGATCTACGTCAACATTCCAACATAGGTAGGGGTGCCGGAGAGAGCCCTTATAGTGGAGAGTTTTCTCGCTAAGCAGTCACTAGTGTTGAGACCCTCCGCAGGACGACCCATATAGGAGTCTTCTAAAGCTAGAAGTAGACATTTGACGTAGATGTCCAAGCGGGCCAGGCCATCAAATGAGCAATATCATGATGCAGATTCGATTGTACGGGGCACACAAAGGAGAGCCAGCCACACAAGGAGCAGGCAATGCTATGCATGCAGCGGGCAGGGTCACATGGCATGGGACAGCCTGACCCACCCGACAGATGAGCAGCAGGTGGTAGAGGGACCTCCTAGGCAGAGGTTCGACCATGGCAGTCCCTAAGGAGCAGGCAGACGAGGCAGAGGAGCTGGTCGATCAGCGGATGGTGGGAGATGCTTTGAGGCCCTACCACCACCACCATTGGGAATACCACCCCGACCGCAGGGAACAGGTGGAAAGGGGAGAGCTCAACTACAGGAAACTGAGGACTATGACCATGGATCTCTGGGAACAGATAGAAATGAGCAGGACTAGCTCTAGACATATATACTTTTGCTTCTTGATGCTTCGAACTTTGTTGATGTCTTTGATTCTTTGTGTCTTTGTACTTTGAGCTGTAGAAATAAAAGACACTTGTTCTTTTAATGATTTCTTCCCTTCCCATTCTATGTAATTTATACTAAGAGGTTCTGCATAAAACCGTTGACTTAACCCTAACTTTCAAGATTCCTACTAGAGGAGACCTAGTGACCACACATTGTTTTCGATAGTGTGAATCGACCCTTGGAGGTGAGAGTAACAGTTGGATCTTTTGGTAGTAGCATCGAGGCCTTAAGACGTCGTCCAGGGCATGAAATAGTACCTTTCAAGTCAGGATTGACTATATTTGGGAAAGAATGTGGTTCATCCAGGGGATGAGACCAGATTTCTCATTTCGGTAGAGGAGGAATCTCAATAGCTCTTGTATATCGTAGAAGAAGATGGGTGGAGATGATTTCTTTCAAATGGATTGTCTCACCCGTTGTTCGTCGAGCGAATGGTTTTCAATTCTCACCTATTCATTAGTCTTAGGTGTATCCTCTCTTAGAAGGACATGAACTTGAGATGGCAATGATGGCTTGAGTTCCTACATGACTATGACTTCGAGACAGTTCATACACATGGGAAGGGGAACTTTGTAGTAGATGCTCTTAGTAGGAGATACGTTCACCACCCGACGCATATCATCGACCATGGGGAGCTGGACATTGATGACAGGGAAACTATTGCAGAGGTCCTGGTGGAGATCGAGGATCGATAGGAGCGGGTCCTAGGTGGGCGGTCGATTCCTCTAGTGCGCATCTGGTGGTAGCACGGGAACCTCCAGGGATGCACATTTGAGAGGGAGGCTCAGATTCATGCTCAATACCCCCATTTGTTTCCCATGTTTTTGATGTAGCTTTGTAAAGGATGTAAAGCCCTGAGGTGGGAGTAATGTAAAGTAACGAAAATTTAAAGGAAATTTTATTCTTATTTTCATTGTGATTTTACATGTATGCAGTTTCTGACGGAACTTGATTCCGAGCCCGGTGTGCCTCGAATCATTTTCCTATGATTAGATTGGGTATGTTCAGTGAGCGAATGAGTGGGTTTTTCTAAATTTTGAACCGGTACTCAAAATCGAAATCCGAGGGCACCGATTAAACCATTGCTCCAGTAATTTCTTAGGAGAAAATTTTCCAATGGTTCGTTTACTCTAGAGGAGTTGTTAAAAATGTGAGGGATAACATATAATTGTTTTACAATTTTATTTTATTTAATTACAATGTGGTTTATGTTTTAAGTGAAATAATGTTTTTTCACAACTTTATTTCACAGTTATAAGTTGTTTAACTTCCATGTCAGGGAGTTAGGGTGGGACCCACTAAATCCTAACTTCTCTTGTTGGGATATTTGTGAGGTGGGACCCACAAGAGCCCCACCCATTCAAATTCATAAAACCCCTATTATGTGTGTTACCCTTAAAAACTCCCCATTGATTAGGGTGACTTTCCCTCTCCCCAAATTAATTCGAAGCCAACACATTAACTTAATTATGTGCGTTATGTGTTTTGATTTTTGAGTTTTTCAAAAATCATGGCATGTGTTAATAAAATAAGGAAGGATTTATTTTCTTTGGGGTTGTTTTGAGTTGTGTGTGGATATTTAGAGATATTTCTCTATGTCTTGGAGAACTCCCTTGTCTTCATTGAAGAACGTCAAGACCTCGATGAAAACCGCTATCACCGCAAGGAGTGATCGACGTGTCGTTCTTCTCCTCTACATAGCCGATGTGAGACATCATTCCCTACTTGGATGTACGTCAACGCCGTCATCTAAACCAACCCCGCGACGCCGACTTTTTTCACCATTGTTGAGGTAGGAGTTGTTATCATGTTCATGATTATTTTAACGATTCTTCGTTAAATTATTGGCTGCCTGTTATCAAAATAACGGGAGGACGTCGGACCGCACGAACATGGCTGAACCTCCACCCATTTTTTACTGATTATTTTTCTTCGTGGATTGAAATGAAGGTGGTGTCGTTGTACTGCGCGAGGTCAAGTGAACCGCAGTCGGAGCGGGCCATGACAAAGGAGTGTGGTGCCGTCACACTCTGCCGGTGAGACCGAAAGAGGCCGCGGCCAAATCCGGGCCGCAGTGCCGTCGCACGGTGCTGAAGAAACGAGGAGGGTCGTGGCATAAGCGGGACACGTCGGAGGAGTGCGGTGCCATCGCTCCGTGCCAGACAAAAGGAATTCGGTGCCCTTGGCCATGACGGTTCAACAAAAAGCGGTGACCGGAATCAACCAGCCATCGGCGCACCTAGAGGCGGGACCGGCAGGTACCGCGGAAGCCACCCCTCGCCAGCCTTAATGGCCTTCCGTTAACCTAGAAAACTGGGGGTTGAAAGACCCAGCCAGCACAACAAGGCGGACCCCTCGGGTCTACCGTTTCCTGGCAAGGGGCAGTGCCCCCCCCCCCCCTTCCGCGTCAGCGCAACGCGCGGGCACCAGCATTTGGCCAGACTGCCCACGCTAGGCCAGGCCACCCGCGCTAGGGCGGACCCTCGCACCAGCTGGGCCGAAACTAGTTCGGGTAGACCAAGGGGGTATTGGGCCAGGTAGGATCGGGCCCAAACCCCCTACTTTTGGAAGGTTCCATACAAACACCCATAATATGGGATACAAACCACCGATTGATGCACCATCAGTTGGGTTGGGATCCTTGGATTGAGTCAGTCATTTCGGTATATTACACTCATGGTTTCCAAGAACTTTGTGTACGAATGGGTTGGTTCGGACATGTAGCCAAACAGGCCCTCGGAGCGGAAACACTTATAACTTGAGTTTCAAACATCCGATTGATGTGTGGTCCACTTTTTTGGTTTCCTCTTAGTGAGATCGTTATTTTGGCTTACTCCACTCCAGGATTGGAAGTAGTTGGAGTATGGTGGGGTTGGTTTTAACTTAAAACCCAACCGGGCCCCTAGAACAAAAAAGCCAATAACTCTCAGACCGGTCGTCCGATTGACGCATCGTCTATCGCATTGAGTTCGTTATGATGAGACGGAATAATGAGATACATCAACTTCGAACATCGTGTCCATTTATGTATCGACCCTCTTCGATCGTGAAGCAGACCCTCCCAAAATAGAGCGTGCAATATGCAGGAACATTTGAGTTGGATGCGACGAAGATGATTACCGTACTAGGATACTCCGTGGGTTCGATGAGGACGACTACCGTACTGGGATCCTCTGTGGGTTCGACGAGGACGACTACCATTCTGTGATCCTCCATGGGTTCTATGAGGATGACAACCATACTGGGATCCTCTGTCGGTTAATCGAGGATGACTACTATACTAGGATCCTCTGTAGGTTCGACTACCGTGCTTGGATCCTCCGTTGGTTCGACAACAAGGACTACTTTACTTGGATTCTCCTTGGGTTCGGCAGCAACAACTGCTATTTGTGGATCCATCGTGGTTTCGGTAGTGATGACTACTATACTTGGATCATTCGTGGGTTCGACAACGACGACTACTATACTTGGATCATTCATGGGTTTGGCTGCAACAACTACTATACTTGGATCCTACATGGGTTCGAAATAGGAGATGATTCAGTGGCTACATCAAATTATCTCCACCCCTCTTTGTGTGTAGAATTCCTGTGTGAGCTGATTCTTGACTTTCAATCATTATCCATGATATGATTTTCTTGCCATCCTATGTGGATTGGAGTGTGTTATCATGTGTGGATTGGATTGTGTTATCCTGTGTGGATTGGATTGTGTTTTCCTATGTGGATTGGGTTGGGAATTCCTAAGTGGAATGGGTTATGTTTTTCCTGTGTGGATGGGGTTTTGTTTTGGGCCCATGTGCTGGAGCCGAGCTGGAATTGATGTCCTGGGTATATGAATGGGCATATACCTAAGTAGAGTTCGTTTATTATTCGTGATTGAATATTTCCTTTGTGGTTTATCCTTCGTGGATTCTGTGAGACCTTCGGGGGTCTCGGTGTCCCTAATGAGTAGAGTATAATCACCTGTTCACACGCTATGCCCGCACTACGTTGTGTTAGATGCAGACGATAGACATCACTGATTGAGGTGGAGGCTCGTGGAGCTGAACGGTACCTTGAGGTGGATCACTGGACGGAACGTACACAGAGCAGACGACTGGAGCTGAGGTGCTGAGGATACCGTCTATACTCACCCTTCAAGTGGGATTTATAAAGGACGGCTCGGAGTTTCTGATTTTCCTTTCTGTTATTGTAATTTCTTTTCAGTAGTACTTTTCTTTCATTTGGGTTTGTATTCTGGCCCATTTACTTCTTATCACTTACTTTTGTACCTAGTTTAATTTGTGTTTACTTCTTCTTGCGTACTCTATGGTGTTTGTTTACTTTCTAAAGGCAATGTCTTCCCTTTTATCTGGATTTACGCCTTTAATGCTAGTTGCCAGCCCCTGGCCTATAGAAGGCGGGCTTGGTGTAGTCACGGCATGGGCCCCAAGGATGGGTTGTGATACTTACAACTCTAACTAAACTATGATGATGATTATTGGGGACCACCATGTTATGGCTATGTTCCCTACTGATGGATCGTGCATGAGAACAAATATTTGTGATGGTCACTCTAACAGAGATACGTGGTACATGGGACCCACAATGAGCTAGTGCCAAGGGGTTATTTCCTATTGCTTTGCTCAATAGATCCTTTATAGTTACCACAGGAATTTGGTATATTTGGATGGGAAATGAAGTATAGTTGGAATTTAATTTTAAAGTATTGATTCTTTAAATTATATCACTTCAAAACTGATGTTTTTTTATGTTGCATCATTTAGAAATAATAAATTGAAATTTCATTATTTTGTGAGGTAACAGGTTGGGTACAATTTTTAGTTCTAGTGGTTCAGGTTTCAAGCAGGTCCTTGGTGGTGATGTCTTGTAGAGATGGCTTGAGGGTGGTTCCCCTTACGAAGAGGGTTATTGGGCTATTTCCTTTTGGTTTTTTACATTTTTCATATTCATGTTGAGTTGTTTTAAAATATGTAATTCAGTTATGATTTTTTTAAAAATATTGTTTTGTTTGATAAATATAGATTCGTTTTATTGGATTCTTTTGTTTTTTATGTTCATAGAATTGTTTAAATCATTCCCTATTGTTATTTTATGATACCCAGGCACTTGTTCCAGCCCGTGGGGATTAGGAACGCCATTTAGGCCTCGCTAAATGCTAGGTTTGTTGCCGATTTCAGTGGAAACCAGAGTAAGATCCTAACAAAAACCATTCATAATCTATAAAAAAACATTATATAAACACCTATTCACCCACAAAATTTTGGAAGACTATACTCATGATCATTGAATCTTCTTGATAATCACCCTTGGACCCATACAATTACATTAGATAGCCATATGGTCTGAATATACATTATCAAAATATCAAAATTGAATAGAGTGTTTAATATAACACACTGTGTGAGTTGTGCACATTTAATACTAACAATACACCTAAATTGTGCACATGTACTTTCTCTAAAAAATCAATTTTATCGACCTCTGGATCCTGAAAATATCTCATGATACCCATTAGATATAAAAATATTCATCTAAATAATACCCATGACCTAAATGGAATAACCTATATGATTTAACAAATATTTTAATTATTGGAGTATGGAATTGTTATATTCTAGGGAGTACGTATGTAAAATTAGTCCCTTTCAATGTACAGATAAATGAAATTTATACAAGATACCTATACTACAATATGAAATTTAATTATTTCATTAGTTTCATAATATTGTTTCATCAATTTAAACACTCTATATGAATGGATATATTATAATAGTAATATTTAATAAATTTATTTCAATGTATCATTATTTCATTTTAGGTTAGAGTTACTTTTGAAAAAAGATATTGACATAGTGTTTATTCCTATAAAAATTCTATAGTATAACATTGGGATATTTAAAATCCCATGAGAGAGAAATATAAATTAGAGTAACACTAAGAAAATTCATCTACATATCCACCTTTGGTTTCAATGATATCATTTAAATACAAGTGTGGAAATATTTAACCACGTGATCATTATATAAAGAATAACTCAAGACAAAAATAAATACTAATTCAGATTTAAAACTCTGTAAATAAAATATCCCTTTAACGTCAATCCAAGAATAACATAATATCCCCAATAGTAAAAATTTTCACAGAATACATAAAAATATACACGTGTGTTGATGACAGAGGGAATCACAACTATATGTAAGATTATATATGATGTTCTATATTAAGCATTATAATAAACATGGAATACATGGTAATAACAAACCTTCTATCTGACACATCAAGGATCATCACATTAAAACCAATTATTATATATTCAAAACCAAATATTCCCTCCCATAAGATCAACATGGACAAAAAAACTCCTATTACATTATAAAAAAAAATTAAAATTTATTATCAAAAACAAATATCACAAAAAAAATTCATTAAAATAAATAAAATTAAATCATTCAAAAATAAATATTCTTTATGTAGATATCATTAGATTAATTTTATAAACCAAAATTTTATTTCACATTGGGGTATATTTTTATGATGAATAAATATAAATGTATCAATGTTTTCTTTAGTTATAAAATTAATTAATAACACATAAACACTTACCTCAATATATATAAAAAAGTTTCCATATATAAAAGGATCCAAAATAATGAAGAAATAACTCTTTTTGAGACATACGGTTTAATAACCCTAATATTAAACCTATAAAACCCCTAAATTATACCCTCTCAATAATTAGAGTGTATAGGTGAAAGAAACAAAATAGGAATTGATTTATGGAATGTATTGGCAGAGAAATCGTAACTTAACAACAAATAATTCTCTATGGTACCAAAGTGGATGACACTATTATTTGGATTAAAATATTAGGATCTAACTTGGGATCTCTTCTGTGTTAGTAAAATTATAGGGAATATAAAATAGGTGGAATACATGAAATAAAATGGTGGATTAATATAAAATAAAAAAATAAAATTGAAAAAATAAAAATCACAGTGTGTTAATTAAAATTATGGAATGAAACCCATACCATGTATGTATGAAAATGTGTTAGATCATTAGTTTGATCATGTCTTGTGATGATTTCTTATGCCTCTACATGATTAAATCTTGCCTAAATGAATTAATATATCAAACATCCTGATTCATAGTGTAATGTGAGCTCCTAAAAGAAATCTATAACCAATCAAAAAAGGTTTTATCACAGATTTCTCATTCCCTTCACATCATTTCCATTCCTCACCCAAAAATTATTAAAGCAAAAATACATACTAGATATTACATACACCAATTGTAGTGAGACCATATAATTTTACGGTATGGACTATTGAAAATATAATTGAAGAAAAACCACAATTCCACTATCAGTGTGATACATCGTGGTCTTGGGATGTCTGTTCTATCATATAAACCCTAAATGATTAATAACAGAAAAAACACCATTTTTTTATAAAAAAATTACATAATATTGAAAAAATAGTAACATGGAGGCATAACAATTCAACCAAAATTCCACATTCAACACATAGTAATTAATTTCAATTGTTAAAAAATTTTAAAATAAGATTTCAACCCACAATATAAAATGTTGTAGGGTTGAGAAAATACTCATGAATCCTCATGAAAATAACGAACTAGAAAACAACACAACTTCCCAAATATAAATGGAAAAATACATAAGTGACGATTAATACCACATTATATGATAAATAAAATGAACATTAATCATGATGATAATCGTTCTTTTAATAAGTCTAAATACTTTTTATAATTTAGGTATAATTGTGAGATGAAAGTTAAACAACTCATATAATAATTATACCACCAATGAAAATATATTTCCCCTAAACACAACTATAGAAATAGAAATCCCCTATCAATAAAGAAAATTATCCAAGATAACCATTATTTATTCCCTAGAGGATGACCCATCAAAAAAATTGTAACAGAGACCCCCTCAAAAAGGTTATGTAATCCTTCAGCACCACAAAAAATAATAATGGAAATGATAAATCATTTAAAACATTCATCAATAAAAACCAATGTGGACTTTAACATTGGGTCATGGCGATGATGGTAAAATACTGTGGGAACTGAAACATATAATAAAATTACATTGTATTTATGAAATAATCCATAATATATTATAGTCACAAATCATGTAAAATCCAATGAATATTCTCAAAATATATATAAATGGTTGATGGTACAGAATAATTCACCCAAGAAATTCCAAGATGAATTTATCACAATAAAAATTATCACCATATATATCACATCAAAAACCATCCTCATGTTAAATAACTAAAACACAAGACATTATTTTAAATAGAAATAATATAAAACCCTTTAAATATTGGGAGAGTTAAAAAGAAAATAATTTCGTAATCAATAATTTTCTAATTTATCATCATACTAAAAAATAATCAATCATCGATCCCAAAATTAACATTCACTAATTTGTTGAATTGTAGTAATAATATTCATTTTTAATATGTAATTTGATATTTGGCCAATTTAAATGTTATCGATCCATCTATGGAAAATTTTATATCTCAAAGAAATGATCTCTCAACAATTCATAATTAAAAATCTTAATATAAATGGACTATAACTCTGAGAAAAGATCCACTCATCTATTCACTGATCTCTTTGAAGTTTCCAAATCTAAAAATGATTCTGTTATTACAATAATCTTATGATTTTAGTAATACTTCCCAAAATCCATCTCATTACCCAGAGATCAACGAGAATAAAATTTTAGAAATTACCTATAGAAACATATTATATTAAAAAACATGTGATAATTACCCCATAATGAATCCACTCAATACACTATTTGAGACATGTAACATGATACAGAAATCATTACAACAAAATTATTAGAAACATAAGTAGGGGTGATATAAGATGATATGTAATGGTAATACATATCATAACATGATAGAAAAAATGAATACGAATTAATTATTATAATAAAATATTTAATGACCTTAATTATTAATAAAATATCGTTTTATAGTGAAATAGGATTATAAAAAGATCATTATGGAAGAATTTAAGATATGAATTTGCTAAAAATACATCTCAATGGTCATATAGCAAGTGAGAATGATATAAATGGTTAAATAAATTATAAATAATAGATAATAAATATAACAACTAAGATCATTGAAAAGAAAAGAATCCTAGTAATTTTAAAATATCTTGATGAAAACCATGTTAATGTGGCACACGTATAAGCATTGGAAAACATGTTTGAGAAAAACAATTATACCCATTTCAATAAGTTGAAACTCATTTTTTCTAAACATAAATTTTTTTCATACCATCCATTCCCATATATTTTTATAGAATAAAATTACATCCCCACCTGAATGTCTAATGATATATAAAAATTAATCATTTTATTAGAGTGTGATATTGGACCCCACCTTCGTTATCTATATATATGTGTGCCACATGAAATCAGTCATGATCATATCTTAAATATCACATCAATAAAGAATGGGTTATCATAAATATGACAGATAACATTAGAATAACAACAATTATGATATTAAAATATAAATTTCAAATATAATTCATAAAATAATTACATAAATTGAATGATCAAAACATCAATTTATTAAATTTAAATATTAACAATTGTATTATTGTGAAAATATAATATGTTTTTAGAAATATATTTAAGACATTGATGTAAAAATTAATTTTAAAAATATTCAAAAAATAATGGAATATTTTTTAAAATCCTAAGATAATGTTTTCAAACCCAATGATAATGTTTTCAAACAAAAAAATAATATAAAATACAAAATTTTTATCAAATAAAAAAGTTAAAATACGTTGATTTTATTGTTTTAATAGAATAAGTAATAATACTTACATGACGAAAATATCTTCTTATTAGGATAAGTGAAAATAAATTGAGATATAATTCTTTTAATTTAATATTTAATAAATAAAGTTTGAGGATGATATAATTTTATCCCTTAGAATTTGGTGTCGATGGTAACAATTTTACTTTTAATGAATGGGAAACCCATTTGATCATTTTGAAATAACAATGTCAAAAATCCATATGAAATAAATGAGGAAAACCCATTATTTTAAAATTAATAAAAAATAAAAAATGGACCATTGGAGGTAAAAAAATCACTAGGGAAATCCTTACATTAAGAGGAAGTAAAATATGGATATGGAAGAGGTATATAGTAAGAGAAATTGCAATAATTATTAGAAATAGTTTATTTTTATAAATTATTATAATAGTTGAGGATTATTAATATTGAGTGAAATAATATATCCCTATAAAGGAAGGTGTATATATATTATAAAATCATCATATGTTATAATAGATCATTGGTGAAATATAACAGATAATAAATGGTTATTAGGACCCATGTACGAGAATTGAGTCATGAAAACCCCATAAAACCTTTGTAACATTTAAATCAAAACAAAATGAGTTGAATAACATTTAAATATCATTTAAAATAATGAAATATAATTGAGTCATGATATTAAATTCAAATACCTTTGAATTTACAACATTAATAAAAAATTATTATGTATATCTTGAACATGTCTCAGTGGATTTAAATTCAAATAAACAATTTCCTCTACTTTTTTAAATTATCAGTTTATGACACTCTATCATTGGGGGAAATATGATTTTTTTTCATAGAACCCCATTTAAATTGAATTTATTTTTGTAACTATTAGTGAACATGGTCTTATATGAGTGGTATAGGGTTGATATTTCAATGTAAATTCTTCAAGGAAGAATTTAATGTAAAGTTATATATTTTAAATGGTGTAATTGACCCCCATTTATAATATAAGAAAATGGAACATTTGAAAAATAAATATTTTTTACTAATTCAATGAAAATATTCCAAACAGGTTTTAAAGATGACATGGGGTTTTTACCATTATTTTTTTAGATTTGTATATTTAAATTTTTAAATAGGTATCTAGTTTCTAAATTTGTTATATTATTTTAAATTAAATATATAATATAACATTTTAAATTTTTTTCTCATATGTAAATAAAAATAATATTGATTTAATATAAAAAAAATTAATAATTAATAAAATGTCACATTATAAATTAAAACTGATAATGTGTAGACAAATTATTTTTTTTGAAGAAGGAAATTTTTATCATTTTGGGTTTTTATTCTTATTTATTATTGGATTCCAACTTAGTGAGTAGTAATACATATTTCAAATATTTATAATACATATTAGATTAATTATTTAATTAATAAAATTTAATTGATTTGATATAAATTCTTAGATATTAATGAAATTATAATTTTAATATAATGTTCTCAACATTATCATGGTGGTTACCATTAATCTAAAAATAATAATTTCATGAAAAACAATTAAATTGTACAAATTATATATTATTAAAATTAGTTTCTCAAATATATGAATCATTTTATAAATATAATTTTATATTTTTTGGGAAAATTTATATTAAGAATTTCACATTTAACATGAAAAAAAACATTTTTCGGGAAAACGTTATTCTAAAAAATGTGTAATGATTATTATGGAGTTAATAATGAACATGATTAGAATGTATAAAAATTATCTACTATCATGTAAATAGTTTTTACTTATTAATAACATAAATAAAAACATCATTTCCTCAATTTATAATTAAACAAAAAATCTGTTTTAAAATGGATTTCAAATTATCAAATTGTTGAGAAAGGGTTTCAAATTTTATAATTTTTTTTGAATTCATTTATTATCACTTAAAATATTTAATTTTAATGGAATATGATTTTGAAATATTTAAATTTTTTATATAATATATAAATTTCATAAAAGTGATGGTATTATTAAAAAATATATTTTTAATATTTAAAAAATAAACTATCTTACAAAATTAAAAATAATTTAATATATAAAAAAAGTTATCATTATTAATATAAAAATTTTGTTAATTTATTCATATTCACATAAAAAACTAATTTAATTTAAAATTGAATATATGGTGAAAGGTTATCTTTAATTAAAACAAATATTTGTACATTATGTATAATTTTTGTTTTTTATTACAACAAATAATTTATAAAAAATACTCTATTAGTCATAGTATAATATATTAATCTTGAAATAATTTAAATTTTACAAAAGAGATTTCATTATATTGTTATATACACTAGTTGAGTAAATATTAAATTTGGAAAATATTACATATATATACAATAACATCATAATCAAATTACCATGGTTAATAACATCCAATTATATGGCTACAATAAAGCATTACGTAGTAATGTATTTTTGGTGTTTTGGGTGGAAAAATCTATCAGAAAATGTATTTATTTATGAAAAAATTTATTGTGTAATCTATAGTCATTATTGTTTATCCACTTAAATAAATGTCATCCTCTTAATTTATTTACCATTTAAATTATAGAATATATAAAGGGAGATAAAACATTAAAATGACATAATATATTTTATCTAATTATTTTTTAACATCATTAGAATTGAGAAAACTAAGAAACAATAATCATCAATAATAAATTCAACAAAATTTACCCCATAACATTATATTACGAAAAATGTGAAAGATTGATTTTAATTCATTGAATAAATTTTTTTCCTTGAACTATTAGATGACCAAATTTTACATGTAATTTTTTTACCAATTATATAATTTAGTGTGCAGTGAATGTGAAGGTAGTCGTTCTATTTTTAAAATAGAATCCATTTTTAGGTTGATATTTTGGTTTTCCTTCGATTTATTTCGCAAACCCTAACAGTCATACCACTAATGGTTTTCCATAAAATAAAAATCACTGAAGATGGTGACTTTATGTTTTTACAAAAAATCCTAGATAAAAAGAATTATTTATGTAGAATAAATCCATTAATTTGGGTTGGAGGCTAAATGAATCTTAATAACCACTATCCACTTCATCAATGGTCATTGCATACCCTTTTTTACTCCATAGGTATTGGGGTTTATGGATTCCTACCCTCCACAAAAATCCATGGATTTGGGAATTAAAATTCATATTGAAAGCATTCTCTACATATAAGACATTGAAATTTTTAGTTCATCCTTCAGATGAGTTTTATCTCTTTTCTTAATGTTATCTGATCCTTTCATTTTTATTTGATAGTTTAATGCTTTATGAACCCCTCTCCCAAAAGTAAACAATATTTCAAAACTATTTATGCAATTCCTATGGAACTCCTTTCTAAATTTTTAACATATATTAAATTGAATTTTTTTACCTTCATCATCTTTATCACATTATCATTTTGGAGACTCCATCCTTCATTTCGTTTGTATTTTCCATATTTCAACTGTATCATCCCGAACATTTATGAATAAAATTACATTTATTTTGATTTATTAAATATAGAAAATAGATGTTCGTATTTATTTATATCCATATGATTTTAAGTGATTGTAATATATATCTAACATTGATAATATAGTCGTTGAATAGTTATCTCAGGACTAGTATAATTTTTGGGTTTTAAAAAATCCTTTTGACAAAGACCAAGGAAATGATGGCCTCAACCAGTAGGATCCTACCCTATGAACAAATTTATCAGAGATTATAAGAGAGATATTATTTTTGGGATTTTTCCTAGTCTAAGACATCGAATATATCAAATATGCCATGACCTGCCCCCTGGGGCCTTTGTTGTGACTACCCTAGACCAGCCTTCTATAGGCTAGAGGTTGTCAACTAGCACTGGGAAGGAATATCCCTAAAATGAAAATGCATTTCCATTAAACCTGTAAGAACTCATTTCCCATGGAATCACCAATATTAAACCTCAATGTAGAACTACAATAGTAAACAGCTGTAATGAAAGATGTTGGGTCCAGAATATAAGCACAACTAAAAAGGTACAATAACCACTAAAAATAGAAAATATATCATGTGATCATCCACCAAGGATCCTACATGTAGGGTATGTATAACTCAACTCCACTGCTCTCCACGTTGACCCATCACCTCTATGTAATGCCTGGTCTAGGCTCCTACAGCCTCAGGTGAGCCGCTCATCGTCTACACCAGACACAACAAGGTGCTGGAAATGCCTGTACAGGGGTGGGTATAGCAATACATTGTAGGGAACTTGAGACCCCCGATGGTCTCTCTCTATGTTCCACAAAGGAAAACCACAAGAATGATATCTATCATAGGCTTAAAGCTGTATAAACTGCTCAAAACTGGTATACTCATCTCATCCACAAAGAAACATAAGGTCCCCACCTCAATCGATTTCTAGGATTTCCAAAGAAGGATCAATGCATAACTCAAGTATTAGGAGTACACGCTCCACGATGAGTTCATACCTAAAGGCTCATGTTTGAGTGAAGTACTCCATAAGGTATTAATCAACCATTCATAATGGAAAATCTAAGAGGATGTTCTCCATCAGGTACATTTTTATAGAACTGTTTCTAGGGACCGAAACTAGAGGTCTCTTAGTCACAGTATTACCCTAAGTTATAACCATGTGAAACCCAGTGAATGGGACCAATCCAAGACACTATGTCTTGCAGTCGAGGGAGCTCGAACTCCTATGAAGGACCCACTCCTCGTCAATATTCGAAGACGGGGGATTACTACATCATATGTGAGGACCTGCACCCTAAACTACAAGGGAGTACAACTCCAGTAGTTTGTTTTCTATAGGGGACCCGCACCCCTGTATTTACGGGGAGTACCAAGCCAAGGATTGAGGACTTACACTGTGGCATGTAATGGGAGTACCAACTCTATATGTGAACATGTGAACCCTACTTAATATTGGAGTACAACTTTGGTAGTTTATTCGTTGTGGGGGACCCGCACCCTTGTACGTTAGGTGAGTATTAACCCTAGGCTAGAAGACCCGCACCCTAGAAGGGCATGGGAGTACCGAAACTGTTGTAGAACCACACAAGGAGGAGCCACACACTGGGATGATAGGGGAGTACAGAATCGTAACATAAAGGACTTGTACCCTACCAGGAAGAGGAGTACCTAACATTATGTGGGTTATGTATGGAGGCACTGTGCCATATTCAAATAGTGGAGTATATACTCTAATGATAGAAAACCAATCAAAGGCAAATGAACTCGCACTCATGATGTGAGGAGTCTCTCCTCTATCGGAGGATATGAGTAAGGAATACTTGTACCTTGAGTCATTAAGGGAGTATCCATCCTACCTCTCACTATAAGAAACACCCTAGTTTTTCTCTTCTGGTTATCAGTCATAACTCACCATCCAGGAATTTCTACATTGAAGTAACCCAATGATTGATCATGTCCTATGGGTTCCAACACAACATATAGCGTGTCAACCAGACACTCATTCATTAATATATAGGCAATTTGGTGCTAAGGGCATGGTTGGATTGGGGTACAATTCGACCCGAATAAACTCCATGATTCATTGAATGTATCAGGGAGTATATAAAAATGAGTGTCTCACTCAATGGATCCCAATACCATAGAGAGTTCATCAAGCAGATGTTTGGTTCACAAGATGCATCTTTTTAAGCATATTTAGGCTTGAATGGGTCCATGTCCGGTATGACCCATTCAGACTACCCCGGCCCGACCTGATCTAGGTTGTACCAACCCTGTTCAGATCCTCTCGACTCGGCCTTGGCCAGAAATGTCCTGGCGGTGATGGGCCACTGCGGGCTCGGCCGCGGGGCCGCAGACCGTCCCAGACCTACTGGTTGACATGACCTGGTGCACTGTCGCTACTCCCAAGCATGGTAGCCACAAACTCTCCAAATATATCAGGGTGATTCATTCGGCTATTCAATGTGTGGGGCCATGTGGCACCACCACGGGGTCCATGGGAACCGTGGGGTGCATGCCCGCTCATGTGGTAGCCCCTTCACCGTGGCGTGTGATGGCGCGCTGCCTCGCCAACGTAGCCGGCTAGTTATATGCTGCCTTTTTCTGTCCACCGCGACACCCACTGATGCCAACCGCCCCCTCCACTACAGGCACCAACCGCCAATGTCACACTATGGGATCCTCTGCGGGCCACTGAGGGAGGATTGGTGGTCCATTCTTCTTTCTCGATGTGCATGCGGTCCCCCTAGGATACCTCCATCATTGTGAGCCTATTGATCTCAAGATTCTATCATATTGGGGAAACCCATCTCTTAAGAATGCACTAAAAATCATGTGGTGGAGGGTCCAGGCCTTGTTCATTCTTCCCGCGTCCTCCTTGTTAGCATTATAACATGAATGAGTAATTTATACATCACATTAAAAATAATTCTAATCCCCATTCAAATCCCCAAAAATGACCACCCACAAAATCAAGATCGATTAGACGAATTGTGGGAATTTTTGATTTGAACGATAACCCCTACCATGTGAATCGTTGGAGTCATCATTATGTTGGGAGGAGAATCAGCACTTTGATCAAACCACTGGCATTTGTTACTCCTAGTTTGTTGCCACACGAGCCTCCATCTCCATTGGTGGAAGGCATCATGTCACATCACCAGAGGTTCCTTGATTGGACAAGCCGTGTCAAAAAATCATCCTGAGGCTCACATAAATAAAGGGAGTAAAATAGTGACTAACACATGAGTAATTAATGAGGTTACTTAAATGAAGTAATTAATGTACCTTATTATTTACACAAGGGGTGGTTACACAACCAATGGGTATCTGAGCATTTAATATCCCATATTTAATGTATAACTACCTCTGTGATCCCCACTACTTCCACTCAACAGGTGGTAAGAAAAAAAGAATAAAATAATAACCTCCATTTTATTTTAGTATTTAAATAAAAAGTCATAAAATCTACTTTTTTCACCTGACCAAATACTCTTGATGTGAAGCTTCCCCAATGCAAATCCTGACGATGTGAATTCAATGGTTCCATCAGATTTCAATTCTGAGAACTTTTTCAAAAGATAGAAAACTCCACACACACCTTTGCTGAATGCACCTTAAAAAAAGTTCAAAAAACATTAACAATCACCCTCGTCCTGAATTGGTCAAGGATATGCTCCACTGAAGGTTAACACACCCTCAAGATCTTCACAGTACTCTCAGATTTTCAATCCGAGTTACCATTTAGAATTTAATAATTTTATAATAAATTAATTGCCACTTAATTATTTTATTTACAGTAAAAAATTAACTACCATCGGTGGCCCATGATGGCCAATTTTAGTATCTTCCTAAGGAAATAATACCCTCATGTGTTTAGTGATGGTATCAAAATTTTAATTTGAGTCACCATTCATGAGTTATATGAATTTGAAAAATCAAATAATTTTATTTAATTATTTTATTTACAGTTAATAGATTTTTGGGTTTCATCACGGGAGGCCTGTGTCGACTAAAATTTTGTTGTGCCTAGGTTAAACGTACCATCATAAATGCAACAATGTACTCAGATTTCTGGTTTGGGAACCCATATAATATTTTTTTCATTTTTTCTTGAAAATTGCTCACACACATTATATAAAGGTGAAAATGTTTTTGCCGGAACATTTTGGCCCTCCAGGCCTGGGAATCACATGCTGTTAGATTTTGTTCTCTAGAAATATTTTCATGTAATAACAAATTATACGCAAATTCTGGGTCATGAAATACTCCCAACATTAAGGATTTACTATCATGAAAGACAAAACAATGGCATAACAAAACAAATGGGTGTACTAAGCATGAATTTGTGACTCCCTGTTCTTTGGTGTCTCCTAGAGATTCTCGTACTTCCAATAATCTAGCACTTGAGGAATCGACCACCCTCGAAGGACCCACTCCTATTGATCCTCTATCTCCATCAGGATATCCATAAAAGTCACCCCATCATCAAAGTCCCGCTCTCCCTAGTTGATAATGTGTGATGACTCATGAACATATCTCCTGAGTTGTGGTATATGGGAAACATTATAGACCCGGTGCATCTACAGAGGAAGGGTTAGGTGGTAAGACACCTTTCCCAATGTCATTAAAATATGGAAAGGTATGATGAACCTCGATGATTATTTGTCATCCCGACCAAACTGGTATAAATATCATCGAGGTGAGACCCGTATGAAGACATGGTCCCACACATAAAGATATAAGGGTCTCCATATCATATAGGCATAATACTTCTACCAAATCTATGTAGTCTTCATCACTGGCCACCAGTTCGGAAACTAGATTTCCTAGTACAATTTTTCCACACCAGGACGTACTAGAAATTTGAATGTTTGGAACTCCCTCAACACATCCTCTCATAGTGTCACTGGTACCCTGGTTCATCCTTTAAAAAATAAGATGTGCTCCCTTCCTTCAGCAAATCCTTCAAGAGCCTATCATTAGGATATCTGAGCACGCCGGGCCTCACTGTCCACTTCACCAAGATATGCCTACCAAAATCATAGAAAGAGTGGGGAATTGATATTCATAGACTATAAGAAAGATGTTTCATCAGCAACCGTAAAGGATAACTATAACATGACTAGCTGCTCTAAAACTTCACTCAGTAGTCGTAAACCACAAATCCTCTTTAGTGTATCTTCCACCACATCCCCCTTCTAATCTCTCAGCTCCTGGAGCTCTACAACAGCCATCTGATATGCAGTTGTAGATATCAGTGCCAACGGAGGTTACAAGTAAATGTCAAAGTCCAACTCTTGTCAGGGTAGTAATCCTGGAAACATATTTTGAATAGGTAATCTTGCACTCTTCTTCTACTGTTGGGAACTAAAAACTCAAAAATCCAACTACCATGAGGGTAAGTCTGGCCGACTAAAAATTGATCGGCTGCACCATCCCATGTATGATTTTATCCATTGCTACATGGGGTTCTTTTTTCACCGACCATGGAAAACAACATTCCAACGTTGTAGATATGCCACATCCTTTTTCCCAAAAAAATCATTCTGAGTATGAACTATGGATGTCCAGTCTATACCCAATCAAAAGTAATAAGGCCTCGATGCTGCCACCCAGAGGTTCCAAACGAAACACTTACCTTATAGGTCATATCACACTTTTTTCCATATGTTTGATTATCGAGTCTCCTACAAAATTTATCCATAGACGTAAGTTTAAAGTCAATAGATTATCTAAAAACTCTAGGTCTTGAACAAGATTCCTAGCATGATGGAATGGTTATTACTAATTTCTATTAATGTGGTAAAATGTTGAATAAAAAAATTGTATCTCGAATCATTCCGGGATCCCTTGGTCCACACTCCATGACCACATGCAGCTACTCCCTTCCCAAGTCCACTAGCTCCCATTGCCCATTGGGGACCGCATTTGGGTGATCGTTGAAACATATGGAAATGTATACCACCATCTACTCCTCTCGTAGATCCTCTTCCACATCTAATGATTGATAGATTCATCTCACCTAAAACTTCCTCTTCCCAATACATTTTACAAGTCCATGTCTACGAGACTTACATCGGATTATTTCTGACCAACTTCTAACATTAACTAGAAGTATCTGATAATCCAAAAAACATTCAACCCTAAAGGTAATTTCAATCACCCTAACATAAGTATGAATGAAAAAATAAATAATTATGGATCAAATGTCCCTAAACACATCATTCCCACTGTTCTGATCCCCGAAGCACATTTTTTATTGTATTTGTTGAGTACCTAGAATGGTCGATACAACATGATGAGTACTCAGATACCTATATGTTGTCCTGACGATGCTATAGAAGCTCCTGGGAACACATACCTCATAGATTTTTATTGAAAGAGACCCCTTCCCAAAATAAGGTTCTTAGGCATGTCCATGAAAACGCCACCTCATCATAAGTTTGGGGTAATATAACCCATACCATCACCATACTGGGCCACGTAGAAAGAAAACTCCCAGGACCACCATTTAATTGTATGGCCCCCTGGATAGATGGAAACTCTGTCACCACCTCAGTCCAGGACTTATCCACATAAGAGTCGAGCATACCTTGTAACCTAAGGGGTATGTATCACTAAAACTCATGTAAGGCACTGAGCCTATAAGTGTCATATACAGGCAGCACTAGTAGTAACTGTTGACCAAAAATCAATGGTATCATTGCAAAACCGCTCGAGGGTACCATCTTGGGCAACAATACGTGTACTGAAGCCTCACCACACTATAGACCATCCTCATGGTCACACATTGGAATCCTGACTGGATGGCTGCATGGAGGCATCATGAAATATAATCAAGGTGAACCACGATCAATATGTTATACCTGATGAGCTAACTAAAAAGAGATCAAATTAAAACATTTCCAAAACACAAAAATCTGTTTTTTCATGCACCGATTATGAAAATAAAAATTCAAGGTCCTGGTATATAGATACATCAACCGCCACACAAACACTAGAATCCCCGAACAGAAAACCACAATGAAAATACTTATCAATATTTCTCCACTAGAATGATCATAGTCTATGTTCTTTTATTGAACCGACTCCTTTGATTCAACTTTTTCACGACCCTACACATGGGGATCATGTTGTGACTACCCCATGCCCCCCTTCATTAGTCTAGGGGTTGGCGACTAGTAACGGAATGGCTTACCCCTAATAAAGTAATTTCCTTTATACATGTACAAACACAGATACCCAGAAAAAAAACAAGATGCAACCATGATGTTAAAATTCTATAGTAAATGTTTGTAAAGAATGTGAAGGGGGCCGGAATATAGGCCCAACAGAATAGGTACAACAACCACTGAAAAGAGAAAATAACACCAGTTATTTCCACCCAAGGATCCAACCTAAAGGGTAGGTACATCATTGCTCCACTCCTCACCAAGTCAACCATTCACCACTGTGTACCTCCTGGTCCTGGCTCCTATCGACTCAGCAGAGATGCTCGTCATCTGCATAAGACACAATAAGGTGCAGGAGAAACCTATGCTGGGGTGAGTATAACAATACTCAGTAAGGACCCCAAGACCCTCGAATGACACTTCGAGTACCACAAAGGAAAGCCACAAGAATGATCTCAATCACAAGCACAACGAAATGGATGCAGCTCAAAACGGGTGTACGCATAGAATCCAGAAAGAAACTAAAGGCCTAGACCACTGTCCATTTCCAAGATTTGAAATGAAGGAAAAATGAATAACTCAAGGATCAAGTGTACATGCTCCATGAACAGTCCATCCCTAATGAAACCCGTCTAAGAGAGTTACTCCTTCAGGTAAAACTCATCCATTCCTAATGGAGTATCTATGTGAAGAGGCCCACTCCCCAAAACATTGTCCTGTATTCAAGGGACCTCCAACTCCACTGATTTACCCACTCCTCATCGCTACATGGAGACGGGGGAGTACTATTCCATATGTGAATACTCTCACCCTAGCCAATAGGGGAGTAAAACTATGGTACTTTTTTGATGTGGGGGACCCTCGCCCATGTGCTTTAGAGGAGTATCATGTTAGGTTAGAGGACCCACACCCTGGAATGGAATGGGAGTACTGACTCTATATGTGAGGTCCCAAAGACTACCCTGTAGGGCAATACAACTATAGTAGTTAGTTCAATGTGGGGGACCTGCGCCCTAGTACGTTAGTGTAGTACCAACACCAGGCTAGAGTACCCACTCCCTGGCATAGCAGGGGAGTACCAACTCTATTGTAGTAGCGCATAAAAGGACCTGCACTCTGGTAGATAAGGTATTAACTAATCCTAACATATAGGACTCGTACCACACCTGATAAGGGTGTCCCTAACTTTATGTGAGAAATGATTGGAGGACCTGTGCCCATGCCCAATAGCGTTGTACCAACATGAAATATAGAAAAACCAATTATTGGAAAATGAACCCTCACTCATGATGTGGGGGGTCTCGTCTCTACCAAAGTATAGGATTAAAGAATACTCGCTCTTTGAGTCATCAAGGGGGTAGCCCTCATAAGTCTCACTACAAGAAACACCGTGGATCTCCTACTCCGGTTATCGGTCATACCTCAACAACCATGAAGTTCAACAAGGAAGTAATATGATAATCTATCATGTCATAAGGGTTTCAATGCAATAGAAGGAATGTCAATCAGACACCCGGTCTGTAAGATAAATTCAATTTAGTGTCGAGGGACCATTTGGATTCGGGTACGATCCAATCCATATAATCTCTAACTTTCTCCGAATGACTTGTGGTGTATCACAAAAGGACCATCATGGTTCATAGATCCCAGTGCCATTGAATGATTATCAAATAGAAATCTGATTCCTAAGATATTCCCTATTAAGTGTATATGGGCTCGAATGGATCCTGGTCCAGTCTGACCCGAACCGGTTCTAGCCGAACCAACCCCATCTGGGTCAAACCCTGCCAGGTTGGGCTAGGCCGCGGGGGACTTGGTCTGCCTGGATGTGAACCAGCCCGGCAGGCTTTATAGGCGTGGCCTACTAGGCGACGTGGCTCTGTGCACTGGCGCGGCTTACCAGGCAGTTGGCCCCCAACTCCCCGATTGACTCAAGAATATTTATTCGGGTCATCAATTAGCAGTTCAACGTGGTGAAGCCATGTGGTCCGCCAGACCCACGAGGTGTGGGTCCCTCTCCTGACATGGCTTTAATGCCATGGCCCCTTCACCACGACACACAACGACATGCCGCCTCACCAATACGACTGGCCAGTTGTCGCCTCCCCAACCCCCTTGAGTCTCTAATGGGGCCAATGGTCTCCGCCCTCTTCTGTGGCTGGAGAGCGCTGACTGCCACATCCACTTCCAGGGTCTCCACAAAGCTTCCATTCCAGTGGATCCACCATGGGCCACCAGGTGACCTCTAGTGGCCAGTTCATCCTTTTGGATCTGTCTATGGTCCTCCCAGTATTCCATCAACGTTTCAGGCATCCCGATCTCAACGATTTTCAAGTTGGAGAACACATCTCCAAAGAACACAATGAAAAATCAAGCATCATAGGGTTCGAGCCTTTTTTATTTGTCCTGCGCCCTTCATGTTATCATTATAAAAATAAGGAGTAATTTATACTTCACATTAAAAATAATGATAAACCCTGATCAAATCCCCCACAATGACCACCTGAAAAATCAAGAATGTGGAGATGATTCTTGAGATATTCTTGATATAAAAGACAAACCCTACCTTGTGAATTGTTTGAGTCATTATAGTGGTGGGAGGAGAATCAACACATTGACGAAACCGCTGGCATTCGTCACTCCAGGTTCGTTACCGCCCGAGCTTCCATCTCGGTTGGTGTAAGTTGTCGCGTCACTTCGCCAGAGGATCCTTGATTAGTGAATCCATGTCAGATCATCATCCCGAGGATCACTTAAATAGAGTGGGAAAAATATTGAGAAACACATAAGGAATTAAATAGGTTCATTAATTGATGTAATTAATGTTCCATATTAATTACACAAGGGGTGGTTACGTAAGAAAAACATAACCAAGCATTTAATATCCCATTTTAAATATCTCACTCTCTTAGGAATCCCCACCATCGCTGCTCAACTGGTGATAGGAAAAAATTAATAAAATAAAAAACTCCATGTTATTTTATGATTTCTTTTCAATGTTTTAAAAATTAAATTTTTCAACACTTAAAAATGGTCGAAGTGAAGCTTCCTCTAAGTGAATCTCGGCACTCCGAATTCAATGGTTCCCTCGAATTTCAATTCCAATCACCTATTCAAAATTTAGAAAATTCTGCCTGAACATCTACTAAAAGTACCATAAAATGTTCATAAAATTTAAAATAGTCACCCTCAAACTGCGTCGTTTAATGATATGATTTGCCTAAGGTGAACACACTGTCATGAGCTTAATGACACTGTCAGATTTTAAATCCATGTTACTATTTAGATGTTAAGGATTTTTCAATAATATAATTGTAACAGAATTATTTTATTTACTGAAGAAAACTAACATTAACATGTGGCCCTTTCCAGTGAATGTTAGTATCTTCCAAATGAAATCTTACCCTTAATATTTCATTGGTGGTCTTAGATTTTTAATCTGAGTGACAGTTCACGAGTTATAATTATTTGAAAATTAAAATAATATTATTTATTAATTTCATTTACTATTATTCCATTTTTGGGATTTCTCACTGGGGGCATGCACCAACTAAAATTATGCCACTCCTACGGTAAAACTACCCCCTAAAAGAAATAGAGTCCTCATATTTCTGATCTGGGCACCCATTAAATAGTTAATCAACATTTTTAGGAAAATTGATCACACACATTATTTAATGCTCAACAATTTTTCAATGAACCATTCTGGGAACTCGAGGCCTTGGAATCCTGTGCCGCCTAATTTTCCAGTATTGAAATATTTCCATATAAGAAAAGTTATATGGAAATAATGGGTCATAACAAAATAACATAAGCATGAGAGAATCCTTTTATGGTAGATGTTCAAGCTCATCGAGATCATGAACCATACTATGTTCACTGAAAGGCCCAATGAATAGCCCACCATCTCACAGATTACTCGTAGGTTGTATAGTGGATAAATAATGTCGTATATATCAAGACCCTAGTAATAGAATTAAGAAAATTATTTTTTTAATAGAATCATGAATGTATTTTCATCATATTATTGATACTTTCAAGATTAATTTTTTTTAATAGTTGTTCTGATTAATATTCAAATTCTATTAAGATATATATTTTGATGAATTGATAGATATTTGAAATAAATATTATTTTAATAATATAATATTATAAAATTAAATTTTCAAATGTAAATGATACTACAAATTTAATGATTTTAAATTTAATTTTTCTTTGTGTTTGATAATTTTTATTGAAAAATAATCCGATAAATTTTCAATAAACATTTGTTTTTATTTTAAAAGTCATAATCAACATATATTGAAAATTATTTATGTAAAATGTATAATATTTTTTGAGTTAGTAAAAATAAATTATCCAACTATGTATGTTTCATAATCTTTTGAGACAATAGAATTTTTGTTTAGTAATTAAATATTTTATAAATATAAAAGGTTATTTATGACATCAGAATGGAAATATAATTATATAATACATAATATCCAAGGTGTATTTGAACAAATTTTTGTTTTACCTTTAAAATAATTTTATATTATGTTTATTTTATTTATTTTATAAAGAATTAGTAAATACAACAATACCTATATATAGTTAATGAATTTAAAATAATTTCATTGAAAGTGTGTCTCACCTCTAAAATAATAACGGCACCCCCTCCCTTTCTATATAAAACCACCGAAGCTCTATTTTTTTTGAATAAAACACCTTATATCTCATTAAAACTCTTATCTATACTCCCTGGAGTCCTCAAAATGTTCCCTATACTGCCATGAAGCCTCTCCAAAGTCATTAAATTCACACATCGAATTAAAGAATTTCTCTCCTCACCTTTGAATTCAATCACATTATTTATGATTAGTTCTTTGAATTTCAATTTTCTGTATTTAATTTAAATATGAATAATTAACTTACAATATAATAGATTTTACTTTAACGTGTGATCATTTATCCCACCGTCATTTTTACCCTTACCTTAGCATTATCCATGCCAAAAGTTTTTAGGGAATTTCTCTCTTCTCTTTTCATTCAATAATTTATTACATATTATGTTCCTTAAATTAAATTTTCATATGTTTGGATATTATTTTCCATGATTAAATTTCTATAAAAATGAGGTATAAATAATTATATCTTCCATTCACTCCCAACAATCCCCTGACAATACTTTATATGCACTCGTTGCTATAATGAATTTCTATAATGGATTCTCCCCCCCTTATTTGAATCAACCACTTCTTTAATGATATACCCTTCAAATTTAAATTTTCTTATGTTGGGATAAATTTTTTCATATCCCCCTTACTATCTGTTTTATGTTTAAATGATGTTATCCCCTTTCACTATTATTTATCCCTCTTATGAACACTTATGTTCTCCTCATACGATACTGAAATTTTGTATGAGTAATTTCTTTTCTCTTGTTTCCTCATATTTAATTATTATTTCATGAATTATATTTTTAAACCATTATGTTGGTGATTTTATTTCCATTTCATCATTACAATACATTTCATTATAAATTATGAGATCCCATATCTCTCTCATTACCCTAAATTTATGAATTTTTATATGATGTTATTATGTTTCTGAAATTGTAAAGAGATGTTCCCTGAAAAAAATAATTGTGTATTGAATACTATACCCATTTATTTATCAAAGGTATTCTCATTTATGAATATTTACATATCTATTGGATTATTACTTTTCATTATTTAATATTCCTTCATCGTAGAATAAATTATTTTTTTTAATGATTCCATGTTATATTATCTATGTGACAGACATAAAATTGAGATTGAAATGTTTTTAAAGGGGGAACCTTGAGAGCACTAAAATGAATCAGGTAGTGTTTAGTATCATGATATGTCATGGTGGGATAGAGGTTTGGTTTATTTATTGATGATAATTTTTCCACCATGATATCTTGGAGTTTTAACATTGACTTATGAATATGATGCATCATTTTAAACTGTGGAAACATTTCCATGTTATGATTATCATGCTATATCATTCCATATTATTTATGTTCCATCATGCCTCATTGATATGCCATTTATAACATGTATTATTATCCTCATGTAATTCCATGTTTATTACCTTACTAGTCTATATATCTCACCCCTTTCTTAGGTATGTAAAATGTATATCCCATGTAGTTATAAGTATGAATGAATGTTTTTGTAATGTCAAAGTGGTTCTGAATAAAGATTTTCTATTTCTGGTTTTATAATAATGTGTAATTTTCCAAAACAATAAAGACACAATAACTATATGTATATTGATTTTATTATGTGATATTTTATGTAATAAATCATTCTTAAATGTGAAATAAATATATAGGCTATTATAGTTGGTTTCATAAGATAGGTTGAGTTATTTTTAGGATTTGGAGTTGAAAACCCTATTTAAAACCCTTAGTTATACAACTAACTTTATAAAAACATCCCTAAATTTTTTTATGTATAGAGTAAATATTTTATTATTTAATTACATCTCTATCTTGATACTATAGGTGGATCTAGTTCTGGTATAGATGTACCTAGTATTAACAACTTTAACATGGCATTCTAGGCCTAACTCGAGGTAATCGAGTTCATGAAAATGGGTCTTACTGTGCACATGGTTTTAAACTCCTAGAGGTTATGATTTGTTAAATTGAAAATCTCTTGGAAAACAATTATTAAGGGAACTAAAAAATTCCCATAAGAATTTTTGTTAGTATGCTAATCATGGATAACATATAATGAATCCTACAAAATCATAAGTTAAGGAAATGAATTTAATTTATATGTTAACACTTCAATGTAATTAGATCCCCCTTTATGTGTTTATATACTTAAGATACTCATACAAAATTTTCCTTTTATTATAAATAATATATAAAAATATGAATAATCATTCTAAAAACTGATGTGAATGGTAGTGTGGGGATTCCCTGATGAGGATTCCAACTCAGTGTGAGTGGGAATCCTAAAATTTTTCATGATACCCTCTCAGTTAACTCATGTTCTGGATAGAAACCTAGGCTAGTTAATGTTCCCTAATACCCCTAAGGGAGATAAAACCATAATCGAGAGCTTAATTTGACAAAGGCCTTCTAATATAAATTTAACATATTATCCATTAATCACGTAGAAATGGATCAATTCTATAGAAAATATATTCTTTTTCCTTCAATGTTAAAATAAGATACGTCTCTTCTAGAGGTTTTTCATATAGGGGGAGAAGCAGATTAGTGGTGGACATTGATCAAGATTACAAATCATGAGGAAGATATCAATGCAATGGATTTGAAGGAATTATTTAATTTGTATTTTGATAAATATTTCCCTTGAACGCTTCATATTAAATTGGAAAGATATTTCATTTCACTCAAGAAAAAGGATAACAAATATATTGGGGTGTACAAGGAAAACATCTGAAGAATTTCAGGATACACCTCTAGATTTTTTATTACCCCTGAATGAATGTTTTGTCGATTCTTTGGTGGGATATATCCTAGAATATCAAAAGCCTTAGAAATAAATTAAACTGATATATATTATTAAATTGATCTTATATTGTTATTATAAAACTATAATAGAATTCATCAATAGATTTATCATTTCATTTACAACATTGAGTACCTTCAATGAGTGGTGTTTCATCATGAAAAATCATATTCTTACTCCTCTTCTTGGCATCACAATTTTTACTATTTCGTGCGATGTTTTTGAATCCATTATTATTATAGGAATATGAATAGAAAAATGATATTCCATATGAGGAAAATTATAAATAATTGGGATTGTAAACATCATTTATCTATTAAAAATGCTCTAAAACTAATGTAACGAAAGATCAAATTAAAATTTATAAATATAAAAAATATCTAAACTGAGTTATCTTATACATCAATACCACTAGTAATAGTAGTAGACCATGAAGACACACATAGTGGGGGTGAATCCGTATTAGGATTCATTTACCCAAATAATAATAATTATTATAGCGTAATAAACCTATACCTTTATTCCATGTATCTTATTAGTTGCTGAATGTATATATTTGTAATTTACCCTTTTAAACACTTTTATAATGTGCATATATTGAAAAAAAATATTTCAAGGTTCGTCAACATATTGGGTAACCTACTCCTTCCCATGTCAACACACACTGATTTACCGATTATATATAATAATTGAACTACTAATTACAATGGGTATCTCGAGAAAATTATAAAACAATCATCACATAAAATTAAACATGTGTGGTTTCCATTTTACTTTGTTGAAAAGAATATATGATATGACAATAGTAAAAATGTATTTATATTGATTCCACAATATTTTTCCCTTATTTATTCATTAATCCTTACTTCCAATAAATTAGTCAACCTAATATCAAAAGGCATAATTTTTGTATTTTTAAAAAATTAAATTCATCCCCTCAATGTCTAAAACTACTTATATGTCCTCAAACGTGTCCCACAAAAATCAATCTCTAGAACTCTTCTCAATACCCTATTCATCTAAATATTTTCTATTTTACACCCAATATTACATTTGTAACCATTTATTTTTCTAATTTATATATCTAAATTGTCTTGGTAATGTTTGATATAGTTTACAAGAGTTTTGAAATGTTTTTGGGGACTCATATAGGTTCTTGGTTTAAGCATAGTGATTAGAAACTATGAAAATCCAATAGGAAATGATGTAATGTGAGACATATGCTATTGGGCCTGAGGAAAATTAGACTCATGGTTAGGATAAACGTTTTTACCATCTAGGAGTAAAAATGAATAGTGTAATTGAGGGAAAACATGGTTGGAACATTGATTGCCTAACCATGTGGTGGTTGTTAGAAATTATTGGTTATGGATTGATTTTTCTAATCATGTGACCGAATAGAGAAAATTTTATTATGAGACCCTAAATCAATGATGTCTCATTTTATAAGTCCAAACCCTCAAGTTTTTTTTTCCACTATTTTAACCCCTAACATGGTTTTCACTCCACTCGGATGATGTGGAGACTCTCCCCTTTGATCAGGGAGTGATTCAATGGAACCACATTGTATGTTGAAGGCCTAATTTCATGGTAAGTATCCATTATTGATGTTTCTTATCTATATCTACTCTTCTTCAATATATTTGATTTATATATGAGGTCCTTTAGTGATATATTTATGATGGTGGATGCCAATTGTGGTGAGGTAAGTTTGTTTTTTTAGGTAACAAAATCTACAGCAGTTTTTTAGAGATTCAACCTCGTTTTTTTGAATAATTTGTGTTATTATTAATTTATAACATATTTATATGGTATATTAATTCAATGTGGCCTCCATTTATAATAAATTGAAGGATTAGATTCATAATTTTTTAATTTATTGAAATTTATTTTCAAATTTTTGTGAAAAGCATTGTAGAAACCATATTTAGTGATGGTTTATAGAATTTCAGAAATATTGTGATGTTTTATTTGTTAAATTATTTTAAAATGATGAATTTTAAAAATAGACTTTTAGTTATATTTATGTAAAAGCATTTTCAAAAAATGTTTTAACCAATTTTTTTTAATGAAATGGTTTGGAGTATTTTTTTCATGGTTTTGGAATATTTTTTTAGCATGTGTTCATTTGCATTGAAATAACCATGTAGCCGTGGGACGTTCCATTCGGGCACTGGTATATGGTGGAATTTTGAGGACTTGGTAGATTTACATAAATCCAATCAATAGTATGGAAATACCACTTGGTAATTCATGTGTGTAATTTTGGATATTTGGAATGGAATTAGTATGAAAAAATGGATGTTGAGAAATGTCTTGAAAGAGTTGTTTGGTCTGTAACATTGGAAATGGATTTGATTTGGGAGAACTATTTTTTATAGAAATAGTTTTATTATGATTTAAAAAGATATAATTTTTTTAATCTAAATGGTATTATATAATGGATCTAATATGTTCGATCCTATAAATGTGTTAAGGGATGTGAATTGGGTAAAAAATAATGATTTTCACTACTCTCCCCCATCTTAGTAACTTTTGTTCATTTGAAGAAATAATTTGTCAAGAAACATGTAAATGAAATTTATCATATTTCTGTAGTGTTTATTCATGATACATGGGCATATATTGTGTTGTTTGATCTTGTATATTGATAGGAGTCATAGAGTTTGTGTCCATGGAGACTTTGATATTTGTGGATTACTTTTCTTCTTCAGTACTCTGATATTTGTTATGGAGTAGTTTTTCATAGTTTACATTTCGTATTACAATGTGTTGGATTATATGTTTTTCATGCATCATATTGTGTTTTTTATTATTAAATTATTGGTTGTGATTGTTTTTATCATCAAAGGTAAAATACTTAGCCAATTTTAATTAATCCCTTGGCTTTTATTTCAATCATTTTTCATGATGTAGATGATGCCTAAGGCCAATAAATATCCTATTTCCTTCTCAATACAATGAGGATTCTCCATATGTTACATGTGGTATCATCTTATCCAATCCATGACTTGTAAATATTATGAGGCTTGTTTGGTAGGTAATTAATTTTTGGACAAATGGTATTGGTTTTTGGTTCTTAGATCTTAAAGTAAGCCTAGTTAAATAATATGTTGAGTTTGTAGAAAAGAGTATCATTTTCATGACATGAAATTTATGGAAAAAAAGGCCTATCAATCCAATTTATTTGAAACATCAAGTTACAAAGGAATTGGGTATAATTGTGTTTTGTGGACATTTATAGAAGTTTTAGTCTCATAGTCTTGGGTTTGTATAATGAGAAGCTCAGGACATGAATTGATAGAAATGACTTCCTAGTAGGTGTATAAATTTAATTTTGAGTAATGTCTTATTTATTTTATGAATAAATATTTATTGATAAAATTTATTAATTTTTTGACATATATGATATTTTGAAAATGGAGTGATAGTTGTTTTTTAAAAATGGTATGATTTTTAAAATCATAGTGCACATTTAAAATTTGGTATAATAAGGAAAATGTTGAATTCTATAATGTAATGTTGTAATATTTTATAAGGTAAAATTTTTAATTTTTATGCCTTTAGTTTCTAAAGAGTTATACTTATCACATTTTGTTTCTGTTATAGAAAATGAGATCTGATATGTGCCATAAAAACTAAACATAGATGATAATGATTATGTTGTTTTACCTGAGCCACATGTGAAATAATATCTAGTTCAGAGAAAATTCCAAGTCATTTAAAATATGGATAGAGGGAACTAACAGGATTCCAAATGTAGGTGGATCATTCTATTCAGTTATTCATGATAAATCATCTCATATTTAAGGATGATTTAGAACTATAAAATAAAGAGGTACAACTAAAGAGGATGAATAAATCTGTTGATTTCCTTGGTGCATAAGTGCAATAGAAATTAATTTTTGCACATATTTGTTGAAATATATTTCATGCTTGTGTTCGGATTTAGATGTCCCAAATAAATTGGACTATGGAACTGCATCAAAGGATTTTGAAAAATTATTCAATAAATAATTATATACTCATAAGTTCAAGATTGTTAGAATGAAAATATTTTTCATTCTAAAATAATAGATCCTCTGAGTGAAACTGTAAGCTGCAAAAATTATGAATTTATTTTTCCTTACACCCGAAGTTTCCACAAGTGATTCATTGAGGGAATTCTTTTTTGAATCGAGGAATAGGAAATTGATTTTCTCAAAGATTTTTCTGTTCTATATAATAGATTATATAGAGATATCCAATAGATATACTATGTTATAAAGATACATCTTTGGAACTATGGGGGGAGGAATCTTGTTTATTCCTACAAGAAAAAGTTGGAACTATAATTTCAAGAAAATATGTAATAGAAACACCTTTTTTCCAATGTATAAGGATGAATTTGAGTCAGACAGCCGAATCAGTGAATGTTTATACAAAACAAAATATTACAGAGGGATTTTTAAAATTTGAAAATACTAATCACATAAATATTAATTGCATGGAACCACAATGACCATGCCATAATTTCATCCAAATGGTGCATCATCATTGGTATTTTTACATTGCCCCAAGTACAGGTGTTCGAGAAACTACTCATTATTTAAATAAATTGTATACTTTTATCGGATGAGTGGAGAGGAAAAATTCACTGCTACATAACTGATCTTCCAATCATGTTTCCCAGAATACAATGACTCATTAGCAAGGGCAATCTCAATCAGTCAATGAAGAACAAATTTCTGAAAGAATGAAATTTTTTAGAGATGAACAAGTGATTGTGAACAATCAATATGGAACATTGATAGTGAGATTTTTGAATCATTTTAATTCTACCATTTTCAATATTTATTTGATAAAGTTGAATATCATTATTCTATTCATTTTTTACTAAATTTTTTATGTGTTTTCATGTTGGGATAATGCATTCAGTTTTAAAATATCAAAACAGTCTCAGACAAATAGAATATTTAAACTTTATGTGTAAAGATTGTCCTATTAATGAATATGGAATTATATTGATATGGGATTGTAGACGCCGGAAAAGTCCGTTGTTCCCAAACGAAGCTCCGGATGCGGAAAGCGAAGTGATATTTTGAGTCAGAGGCACGTTCCGGAGGGCCCGGAGGACTTGCGCGAAATTTCAGAGGCCCGCGCGCAAAGTTGAGTCTCGGCGCGCAATCCTCCCGGGATGCGCGCAATGCGCTGGGCCGGCGCGCTATTTTGCGCGCCCGTGGCCTGCGCGGCTCCCTTGCGCGCCAGGTCCTGATTCCGCGCCCGCGAAGGGAATTCCGCGCCCGAGACCGGATTCCGAGCCTGGGGTTGCCTATAAATATAAGGCGACCCCCGACGTTTTGAAGGTTTCCAGAATCCGAAGCGTCGCTCGTTCGCGCAATCCAACCCCTTCCGCGCGCAATGCCGATCTTCAGGTAACCTCCATTCTTTCGCGCAATAGAGCCTTGGGGTTCGCCTTCGCGCGCAATCCCCTTGGCTCCTTTCCTTTGAATAATCCTTAACCCGAAGGCCTTTGCGCGCAAAAGAAGCCTCTTGCGCGCAATTGCCCCCGGGTGCGCGCAATCCAGCCCGATTGCGCGCACCCCCCTCTTCAAAGTGGCCGTTCGTTAGAGAATGAGCCGTTGCCCCCGCGAGCTGTCCGAAGCCCGGTGCGCGCAATCTCAATCAACCTTGCGCAACGGGCTGGCCCGATTGCACGCCAGCACGCCATTTTGCGCGCCGACCTGCTGTTTTGCGCACAAAGCTCCTCTTTTGCGCGCAATCCTCTAGGGTCGCCCCCCTTGACCCCCGGAGGGTACCCGCCTGCGTGGCGCCCAATGATTTTCATCCTGGGTGCCCGCACCGTGCGTTGTCTTCCCGTGCGGCCCTCCAGGCTTGCGCGAAGTGACACGGACCCATCGGCGGTAGCCAATGTCCAGCATGACGTTAAACTGCACATATGTCCAGCATGACGTTAAACTGCACATACGTCCAGCATGACGTTAAACTGCACATTTGTCCAGCATGACGTTAAACTGCACATTCGTCCCGCATGACGCTAAACTGCATCCGTCCAACATGACGTTATACTGTACTACGTCCAAGCTGCACGACGCTAAACTGCCTAGCCCCCATCGTCCGCGCTGCATGACGTTAAACTGCCAAGCAGCTTCGTCCTCAACACACGACGTTAAACTGTACTTCGTCCGGCAAGACGTTAAACCGTCCGCTTCGTCCTCAACACACGACGTTAAACTGTACTTCGTCCGGCAAGACGTTAAACCGTCCGCATCACCCGATCCCGTGCCTCGCACGCAGGGTCCCCCCCGGTTTGGATGTGGCCCCCACCCGCTTTTCTCTGCAGGGATGTCGGGATTGCCCCTCTTTAGGGACGATTTAATGGGAGCAGCTTTTCCCTACGGGGGTAGGGTATTACAAACCCCTAGTTTCTTGTGGGGGGCTGCACATGTGTATCTCCATTGTGCTCCCCCACCGTCGAAGCCAGTAGAGGGTGTGACTGGGATCGAGGTGTCTCCTACTTTCGGTCCAAGTCCCTTCCAACTGAGTTTTGCCGCATCCGGGCTGCCTCAAGTGCGTAAGTCCTGACAGAATGAACTACGTGGACTTTGATCCCTGTCTTCTAAACAGGGTACGTAGGAAGCCTCCCTGAGGTTCAAGCCCACCACCTGGTCGTCCCGGTCGTATTCACGTCGGTTCGTCCATCAGTGGACCCCTCCAGGGTTCACGCTTGCGTCGATTCACCTATGAATCCGCCCCTGTGGGAGACTGCCCGTGTGTATCTCCACTGTGCCTCCCCACAGCCCCTTTTTCCATTTCTCCTTTTATCGTCCAGCATGACGTGAAACTGTGATCCACCCGGCCGTTCCATCCCCCTCTGTTCGAGGTGGTTCGGTTCAATCCTCCGCCCGGCGGCCTCGACCTCTTCGTGAGTCGGCTTGCCGACGTCCAGCATGACATTAAACTGTATACCCGAACTACGTTGACTTTGATCCGTGCTAACGCGCGGTACGTAGGAAGCCCCTACGGGGTCCAAGATCTTCACTCCATCATCCATCCTAATCCTTACCCGGGCCGCCACATCCCGGTGGGGTCATGCCACTTCACTCCACTCCATATCACTTGGGAAGCCGCCCATGCGTTGGCCCCAGCGTCGGAGGTTCCCCGCAAAGGGGTTCTGTCATCTGATCCACTTTTCGTGTTGATCGGTCCGATGCCGTCCCCGCTGGACGTTAAACTCGCGGCGTACCCCGTGTTAAACATGGGAAGCTGAGGAAAACCTCAGGGGACACAGTTCCTCGCACCCAGTGCGGGATGCCTCAGGTCATCATGCCTTTAAGAAGCCCTATTAGGGACGGAAGACAGACGTGCAGAGCCGCAGTGTTACGACACGCCCCCAGCACCCAGAGCCACCCGGTCTCCTCACCGCAGGTTGCTGCCCCGACCAGACTCCTTGGAGCGTCCGGGCAGAAGCAGCGTAATTAACCGGTGTCCATGAAGATATGGCGCCGGGAACGAGATTCACGAGCATGTCTTAAATCTATGAGGGAGACCCGGATTAGGCGACGAGTTCTGAGGAGACGTCCAAGGAAGGAGGATCTGACATCCCATCATCCCGGTTTCGATCAAGGAGCAGACGCCCCTGAATAAGGGACGGATTCCGCCCGCCTTTGGAAAGCGGGACTGCGGGACCACAAGCCGCGCGCCCATCCCCTCGGGTTGACGGGTGCACGCGCGAACGCGTCCTGGCGGAATAGCGTAACATGACGCACATCCGCACCGAAACAGAAAAATGGTGAACCCGACGTGAATCTCTTCTCCTCGATATGATGACCGATGGCTTTCAGAGGTGTTGGAAGACCGACATGTTTCCCGGCCAAGCATTCAGTCTTACCCGCCAGGGGCTGGGGAAGGGAAATCGGGCACTCCGTCTCGCAACGTCGAGGGCCTGGGTTCCCCCCACGGAAGGCGTCGTGGCACTAATGGTTGGTTGTCGATTCCTTTTCCTATCAGTGTTAATGGGTCCTTCTCCCTGCTTTCAGAAATCAGGTCGCCCGATCCAGTGCCCGATCGTCACCCGCCCACTGGCGCAGGGGTAGGGGAAACACCGACGCGGCTACTCCGCGCGGTCCCGCCCGTCCCACAGCCGTCCCAGCAGCCGTAATTGCGGGACGAACACGCCCTCTCTCCCCCTCGGAGGTCATCCAGAGAAGGGTGATCAACAACCTGGTGCGGAGTTATGAGGAAGAGGGATTCATCCCCACCCGGGACATGGCTCGCCTAGACCTTGAGGAGGCTGCGCCTCGCCACCACCGCCGCCCCCGAGGGACGCGCAGGGAGGCATCGCTGCCCACCTCAACGTCCAACCGCTTCGGGAGCTTATCCCCGGAGCGCTCTGACAGTTCCCTTCCCTATGCAGATGAGGTGGAAGATGCCCGGGATCACCCTATCCGGGATTCGCTCCAGGGATCTACGGTAAGGGCTCCTGCCAGGCCACGGCGACACCGCCGCCAGGCCTCTCAAGTCGAAGAGCGGACTCTCCACCTGCCCGCGCCGCTCATCCCGACTCGTTTGTCCCGACGCCAACGTCGGGCACGAGCGGAGGAGGATGCCCACCTTGGGGCCCTAGCAACAGCGGCCGCATTGGCCCAAGCCACTGTTGGCTTCAGTCGCCAGGCCCCTGTGCATCCTGAGTAGGGGAACTTCTATGCCCGACCTGGATCGAGGCCCCGACCGCCCCAAAGGCAGGTTGGGTTGACTCTCCCGGTTGCTGGTACAGGCAGTAGCCACCGCGGACCACCTCGCGGTAGCGCTATTCACCAGCAGGGTCTACTCCGTGTGGCCAATCAAGGAGGCATGGGTCATCCCACCTTCCGATCCCGGCCCGGAGGCCTGTCCGGAATCATCTCTCCCCGCGTCCCCTTTGATATCTGTCCCGGTGCCCCTCGCACCTTGGTTTCTAGTCCTCTTGGCCCCAGCACCAGTGCGGTCGGAGGACGCCAGGACAGAGATCAGCCCTGCCCCGAAGAACCACCCAGGGGCAGGAAGGCAAGGCGTCGACGCCGAGGGAAGAATGTTACGGAATTCCGGACAGAGATCCGACCGGTTCGCTTCTCTGATTCGGAGGCGGAGTATGATTCGGCGGCAGAGCCCTCCCCCCAATCCCGCCAGTCAAGGGCAGGGGTAGGAATGCGGCACGTCAGCCTCGTGCTCCCCGAGAGCGAGATCGATGTGATCCCCGCTTCTCTCCGAAGGTATTGCCGGAGTAACGAGGGACTGGTAGACCCCCAAGGATCAAGCTTGCGGTTGGTACCGGCCCCTCCGGAAGTGCCTTCCGTCTCGATCGGAGAAGACGGAGACTTTTTCTGGGGACCAACGGTCGAACCACGATCTAGTGCACCCTCGGCGAGCACCGATGCTACGGCAGGATGTTCGCTCGCCGGCCCGTCCTATCGTGATGTGGTAGCCAGGGCACCGCCACCCTCAAAGGGCGGCCCGGGTTATGGAGGCCAATCGGCCTGTTCGCCGTATTCACCGCCGGCCAGCCCGTAATCCCGGCGGCCCGCCTCGGCACCACTGCTGGTTCCCCGTCCGTTCCCAGTCATTGAAGAGGACCAAGGAGACCTGGGTCCCGAGTTTGAGTCGTGGAGCTTCTGGACCGTCCTTGCAGAGGGCCACTTCCCTGAGAAGTTTTGGCCAGTCGCGGGACCGGGCTTTGATGCACCCGAATCGCTCACCCCAGATGAGTTCGAATGCTTCCGCCAAACTCTCCGGGAGACTCGCTCCTGTCTTCACCGCCTACAAATGCCATACCCCGGGAGTCAAGCGCACCTGGAGGATATTGGTGAGCAGTGCCGTCAAATTGACCTGGCCATGCTCCCCGCGGTTCGGCACCCCGGGTCATTTGAGCACCACGAGGCCCTCCAACAACGATGCGTTGAGTGTTTTCAAGTACTCCGCAAAGTTATCGAGGAAGCCACTCCCCACGTGTATATCCGTGGATGGGGGCAGTACGATGCCCTACGCTTCAGTGTGATTCGCCGACAGCCCGATTCGCTGGGTGGCCCTGAGGGTATATCCCCAGGGACAGAAACGGTCAATATGGATGACCTGTCGGGAGAGGGGAACGACTTGGAACTTCTCGACGGGGGCTTCCCCCCCGAAGACAAGCCGTCGTCAGAGCCATCGGTGAGAGTCACTCGTCATCAGAGGAACCTCCTGGGGCTCCCCGCACCCACTGAAGCACTGACGTTGAGCCGAAACGTCAGCAAAGGAAAAGAGCACAGCGAGGCTATAAAGCCCGTCGACCCATCTGCCTCCATGCAGAGGGCAGAGGAGGATCCCGAGAAGGCTACGCTACGTCAGCAGCTCGCCGAACAGAAGAAGCTGGTTGACCAGCTCCTCGCCGAGCGCGCTGCAGAACGACGGTCTGACTACGGTGATCCTAGGCCAGGACAGCAGGGACCGGAACAACCGCTCCTCGACGAGACTCTCTCGGGAAACCGTGATTACGCCGTGTTCGCCGACAGGAAAGAGGCCATTGCCTACGGCAAGAGGGCACGGTATGTTTCGCCACACCCTCCCGAGCGGCGTGACTACCTGAGAGACCCCGCTCGGATTCCTCCCGCTGCCCCAAGGGCCGCTCCGCCCGCCATCCCACGAGCTGCCGAGTTCGACGACCCGGTCGACGACCCGATTGAAGGGCCGTGCAATGCGCTCGTGGTTAGAGATCCTCGCCAGGACTGGAACCCGTGTCCGGACGATCCGATGGCGGCACTCATTGCCCGCTTGGAAGCCTTGGAGACTCGGCAGGTGGCGATCCCACCAGACGGCAAGCCCTACCCAGCATGGGTGGATGACATGCCGGCGCCTCCGGGATTCGGGAATCCCACTTTCGCTCCCTTCAACGGGACTGGAGATCCGCCACAACATTTGGCCCATTTCAACTCGAGGTGCGGGCCTATGTTGGGGACTCTGGCGCAGCAAGAGGCCGCTAAGCTTCTCTGCTTTGTTCAGACACTGGAAGGGCCAACATTTGTCTGGTACAGCCAGCTCCCCGTCGGGTCGGTAACAAGCTGGGAGGACCTCCGTAGACAGTTCCTCTACCAGTTCAGTTCCACGACCCGGAAGACAAGTATCGCAGACCTCTTCAAGTGCAAGCAGAGGCCTGATGAGCGAGTCGCGGACTTCGTCGCCCGATGGAAGGGTCTCACGTATTCCCTTGACATTCCATTGACTCAGGAGCAGTTGCTGACAATGTGCGTCGGGAACGTCAAGACCGAGCTGGTCCCTTCCCTGATCACTCAGAATTACCCCGAAGGGTTCAGGGACTTCTCAGACAAAGCTCAACGTCTTGAGGAAGCCCTGCAACAGGCCATCCAGGCACACCCGCTGCCTCCAATGATTCCTGCAAGGAGAGTCAGCAGGGCTGAGCCCGCTGCTGTCGCCGAGATAGAGGCCCCCAGGCCATTGGAGCTGCTGCCGGCGAGGCCAGCTCCACAGCCTCACAGGAATCCGCCTCCACGGGCTCAGTTCCCGGCCCAGCAGCGGCAACCCCAGAACCGGCCGGCCCCTCCGCGTAATGTACCGACACAACCCAGGCGAGATAATCAGGGTCCACCTCCTCGGCCGGCCCCTCCAGCCCCTCGTCAAGACCACGCTCCCAGGGGCCCGCGATACCTGACTTACTCATTCCACGAGGATCAGGTCCCCGGTTATTTCCGGAGCGCCCTGGAGCAGAGGATTGTGCGACTGCCTGAGTGTTGGAAGCCAGAGGAGGCAATCTTACGAATAACCCCCGCTACTGCCCCTACCATCGGGCCCTGGGGCACATCATCCAGCGGTGCTATGTGTTTAAGGATTTGCTCCAAGACCAGATTAACAACAATGTAATCAGGTTGGGCCCAGCTCCGGCACAAGTGGCGGGCGTGTTCGTGGGATCAGATGACGATAGTGGCAACGAGGACGAATGACAGCTGGTCTCCAACCGCGGATCCCAGAAGTATAATAACTGGATGGCCCGCAAGACGACTATTCGCGCCCAAGGAATCATCCGTGCGCGCCTGAATCAGCCTGAGCCCCCAGAATCTGCGGGTGTTGCTTCGACATCGTCGTCCCAGCCTGCCTCTTCCAAGAGGAGCAAACGACAGCAGCGCAAGAAGGAAGAGCGCGCCCCGCCGGTTCCGCCACTATCCTGCACTCTCGGCGATTTCATGCCCCCGGAGATGGGGGTCCCTCCTCGGATTCGCCCGGTGATGGATGATTCGTCCGATGACGGTATTGGGTACGCTTCGGTTAACACCGTCGAGCTGGTAAATCCCTTTTCAGTTCCCGACGTTGAAGAACACCAGGTGGACCTCCCTAGTGTCCCCGGTCGTCGCCACCGTCGGAAGAACCGCAGCAGCAGGAGTCGCCGGGGCACAGCCGTTGGTACCTCCAGCCAGGTCGTGCACGCCACTGAGACTATGCAGCAGGCTCAAAACCGAGCACAACGTGCGCCGCCCCCCCATTCGGGGATGACGGATTCGCCTCCACCGCTGTTTGTGGTGTGGGACCAGGCAGAACCGCCTCATCCGCGTCGCGACTAGCTCCGCCCTACCACGAGTCCATCCCGGCCTCCTGACCCCAGTACGGTGACCATTTCCCGGACTGCAGCCAGTGAACAGCGAGATGCGCCAAGTACCAGTCGGCCGCCGATCCAACCGGCAAGGCCCTTCATGCTTCCAACCGCAGAGCAACCTCCTGCAACCAGGGGCTCACGCTTGGACAAAAAGTATGATGTCCTGAAGCACTTGGCTGACATCCCAGCAAGGCTCTCCATCCTTGAGGCTCTGCGCATGTCATCTGAGATGCGCGAGGCACTCGCTGAAGCCCTGAAAAGCCCCCTCCAGTTTGAGACAGAGGTTGCGGCTGCAGAGGCCTTTCACGCCGAAACGATCGAGGACGCCGAATGTCAGGCAGTTATCTCATTTTCTGGTAAGGATGAAGACCCTCCTATACAGGGACACATTCGTCCGCTGTATGTCACTGGCCAGTTCAATGGCCTTGAAGTCCGGCGCTGTCTTGTCGACACGGGGTCCGGGATTAACCTGATTCCAACTCGGACGCTCCGGAGATTGGGGTTGTCTGAGGATGACTTTATTCCCTCCGACCTCAGGATCCAGGGGTACGACCGCACCGAGAAAACCCCGGTCGGCAAGATACGTTTGAAGACCCAGTTCGGTGACTTGGTTGCCAACACCGAATTCATGGTAGTCTCTCAGGACACTACGTACAACGCATTGATGGGCAGGCCATGGCTCCACCTTCACGCGGCGGTTCCCTCGTCATACCACCAATGCCTCAAATACTCCCTTAATGGTCGAGTATGCGTGCTTCAAGGAGATGCCTCTCCTTTTGCCTCATGTGAAGCCCGCTATCTGGACGCGGACTATTACAAGAGCAAGGATAAGCAGATCCTGGCAGGTGAGGTTGAGCCTGTCACTGTTGCAAGTGATCCCTGGGCAAGTCTGGATGACGCTTACGTCCTCCCGGTTCAACGGTTGGACGTGGCCAGGGTCTCGACGGCCCGCAAGTCTCCTAATGAGATGACCGCGACCGCCCGTGCCAGCACCAGTGGCCCAGCAGGATCTGGTAGCCCCAATGCAGTTTCCAACGCAGTCTCTCCCGTGGACGATCCCTCCCCGAGTGGAGAGGACGTGGAAGATGCACCCCCAGCCTTTGAGGAGGGCGTCCCCGCCACGGTCGATGAGTTAATACAGGTGAACCTTGGAACCGAGGCCGATCCAAGACCCACATTGGTCAGTGCCGCCATGCCCTCTGAGGAGCGGCAGCAGTACGTGGACTTTCTCAGGCGGCACCGTGATGTGTTCGCTTGGGGCTATGACGAGATGCCGGGGCTAGATCCTCAGGTAGCCGTCCACCGCCTTGGTCTCCCGGCGAACCATCGCGGGTTCAAGCAGCCTCCCAGGAAGATGCACCCATCCCACGGTGCCATGGTTGAGGCCGAAGTTGACAAGCTTATCAAATCCAACTTCATGAGGGAAGTTCAGTACCCCAAATGGCTGGCCAACATTGTGCCGGTCAGGAAGATGAACGGGTAGATCAGAGTCTTCATCGACTTCCGCGATCTCAACCGCCACTGTCCGAAGGATGATTTTCCCCTTCCAGTGACAGAGCTATTGATTGACGCCACGGCAGGGTTCCAATCCCTCTCCTTCATGGATGGATACTCCGGATACAACCAAATTCGGATGGCCCCTGAGGATGAGGAGTTCACTGCCTTCAGGGCCCCCCAAGGTACCTTTTGCTACCGGGTCATGCCTTTCGGCCTGAAGAATGCAGGTGCCACCTATAAACGGGCGATGCACCGCATATTCAAGCCAATCCTCGGCACACTGGTGGAATGCTACGTCGACGACTTGGTGGTCAAATCGCGCCAGCGTCAGGACCATCTCAAAGATCTTGAGAAAGTGTTCGGCTTCCTCCGGTCTCGCTGCCTGAAGATGAACCCGTTGAAGTGTGCCTTTGGGGTCACCTCCGGAAAGTTCCTTGGATTTGTGGTAAGATACCGGGGTATTGAGATCGACCCAGAGAAAATCAGGGCGATTAGCCAGATGCCTCCCCCAGGTAACATCCGGGAACTGCAAGGGTTCCAAGGCCACTTAGCCTATATACGCCGATTCATCGCGAATCTGGCCGGCAAGTGTAAGCCCTTTTCTCGGCTCATGAAGAAAGGTGCCACCTATGTATGGGATAAAGAGTGTCAGACCGCTTTCGAGGAAATCAAGCAGTACCTGCTTCAACCTCCGGTCCTGATGCCGCCTGTATCCGGGAAGCTGCTGGTCCTCTATGTGACCGCCGTGGAACGGTCCCTGGGTGCCCTTCTCGCCCAGAAGAACAACGAGGGAACGGAGAATAGCCTCTATTACCTCAGTCGCATGCTCCTCGATGCGGAAGTTAGGTATTCCCCCATCGAGAAGAGCCGCCTGGCGCTCGTATTTTCCGTACAGAAATTACGGCACTAATTGCAGCACCATGAGGTACAGTTGGTTTCTCAGGTAGACCCGTTGAAATATATCCTGAGCCGGCCTATGTTGACTGGCCGTCTAGCGCGGTGGGCTGTGATTCTCCAGTAGTTCGACATCAGGTATGTGTCTCAGAAGGCCATCAAAGGGCAAGCATTGGCAGACTTTCTGGCAGCTCACCCGACCTCCGCGGATCAGCCGCTGGATCTAGGCTTTCCTGATGAGACCATTCTCTCGGTTGATCGAGCCGATCCATGCTGGCAGATGCACTTTGACGGTGCCTCCCGGAGCCCCACCGGTAGAAGACTCGATAATCCTAAGCTCAACAGAGTGGTCTTGGGTATCGTCTTCATTACCCCGGAGCAAGCCGTACTACCATACTCTTTCCTGTTGTCAGAGGGCTGTACCAACAATGAGGCAGAATACCATGCCCTCATCACCGGCCTCGAGTTAGCTCTCAAGATCGACGTGCCCCATCTGTGCGTGAAAGGGGACTCCGAGTTGGTCGTTAAGCAGATCAATGGCGACTATGTTGTCAGGAAGCCGGAACTTGTGCCATTGTTGGAGTGCACCCTCCTTCTGATGGCTCGATTCCCTTCTCGGCCAGAAATTGTCCATATTCCCCGGTCGCAGAACGGTCGAGCAGATGCTTTGGCCAGCCTTGCTGCGTCACTTGCAGAGCCTGAAAAGGACAACCTGATCGTCCGCGTGACGCGGCGTAGGCTCATCGCTCCCGTTATCCCGGAAGAAGATTGCGGCCCGTTGGTAAGTAGTCTCACCACGGTTGCCCCTATGCTCGGAGCCCCGAGTACCCCAGATATGACAGTCAGATCAGCCCATGATTGGAGGACGCCTTTGGTTGAGTACCTCCGACATGGAATTCTTCCATCGGATCGGGCCGAGCGCGAGCGAGTTCGACGCCGCGCATCGCAGTTTGTCCTCCAGAGCAGTCCCGGCCTGGAGCAGATCCTCTACAAACGCGGGTTTGATGGTGTTCTCCTCCGTTGCCTTCAGGGAGTTGAGATCCCACGAGTCATGCAAGAGGTTCATGCTAGTTCATGTGGCGCCCACCAAACTGGACCGAAGCTGTCCCACCAGATTCGGAGGTTGGGATACTTCTGGCCCTCCATGATCCATGACTGCATCGAGTATGCCAGGAGGTGCCATGCGTTCCAGGTTCATGCGAACTTTGTGCATCGGCCGCCGGAGCCTCTCCATACCACCAGGTATTCTTGGCCCTTTGCAGTCTGGGGGATGGACGTTGTGGGACCCTACCCGCCGGCGACATCCCACCAGTGCCGGTTCATTCTGACCGCCACGGACTTTTTCTCCAAATGGGCAGAGGCGATTCCGCTCAGAGAGGTCAAATCCTGTTCGATCGCTGACTTCGTGACCTCCAACATCATTCATCGATTTGGAGTGCCTCACGCTATCCTCACGGATAACGGAACCAATTTCCGGGCAGCCGAGTTGAAGAAGTTGTACGCCAAGTATAACATTCGCTCGAACCATACATCTCGCTATCATGCGCAGGCGAATGGACAGATCGAGGCGTTTAACAAAACCCTCTCTAACATTCTGCAAAAGATGGTTGGTCAGAACAAGAAGAGTTGGCCGGACAAGCTCCCCAACGCCCTCTGGGCTTATCGGACAACGACTCGCAATTCCACCCAGATGACCCCTTATTCCCTGGTGTATGGAGCTGAGGTCGTCCTGCCCATTGAGATCCAGTTGTCGTCCTTGCGCACTGCGGTCTACGACCAGCAAGCGCCGGACAGAGTTTCTGAAGCCCGTCTAGTCGAGTTGGAAGCACTGGATGAGAATAGACTTCGCGCTTTGCACAACTTGGAGAGGCATCAAAGCAGAATGGCTCGAGCTTTCAATAAGAAGATTCTCCTCCGCTCCTTCCTGCAGGGTGATCTAGTGCTAGCCCTAAGAGCACCGATGATCCCCGGCAGGAAGCCGCCCAAGTTGGAGCCCAAGTGGGAGGGACCTTTTGTTGTCCACAAGGTCTATCCCAATGGCACGTACTCCCTAGCGACTATGGATGGTGAGCGTGTCACACCTCCCACCAACGCTAGGTTCCTCAAGCAGTACTTTGTCTGAGTGTGCCAACGTCCTGCACGATGTTAAACTGCATACGTCCAAGCTGCACGACGTTAAACTGCCTAGCATATCGTCCGCGCTGCAAGACGTTAAACTGTCAAGTGTTTCGTCCAACATGACGTTAAACTGTACTACGTCCGAGCTACAAGACGTTAAACTGTTCAGCATTCGTCCTGCATGACGCTAAACTGCACTTCAAGAACTACGTGCGGCTTGATTCCCATCCTTATGGGATACGTAGGACCGCCTGGACATTCATGTTTCAGGCCCAGCCCCATTTCCTGGGAATTTCTATCCCGCGTTGTGCCTCTGGCCCAAGTTCCCCTCCTTTTTGTGCGAGGCGTATCGCGTGAGCGGGGGATTATGTCCTCATTCGCATTGGTCTACTGGCCGCGCCGTACGCCTCCCCCGTGTGTAGGACTACCTCACACCCCTCATCGTCCTGCATGACGTTAAACTGCCTCTCGAGAACTACGTGCGGCTTGATTCCCATCCTTATGGGATACATAGGACCGCCTGGACGCTTGTGTTTCAGGTCCAGCCCCGTCTCTTGGTTGATCACGGGGATCTGCCCTCTTTTGGTTGCTCTCAGGGTGAGTCCTCCGACCCTTTTCGGTGATCTGTTAACATGTTTTGGGTACTTCGGTCTATGACTCGTAGTGTCAGATTCAATCCCGACAAGTCCTATGTTGCTTGTCAGGCCTCGCTCTTCCTCTTGTTCGAGCCTTCACTCAAAGGGATCCTCGTTAGCGGTTTGGGTACGATGCCTCAGTGCTCTCCTACCGGTCCGGGTCGATTTACCGGCGAGTCCTGGGCCGCAAATCGATATGAATCCTGCGCTTGAGCGGTTGATGCTCGTTTGCTTGCCCCGTCTTAGGCTGACGCGATCGGATGTTGTGTTGCGAATATGGTCAGCAACGTCCTTGATCTCCATGTCGGCTCTTTCAGGCTCTGAACATTGGTTGTGCAGTCCTCATCACACTCCGCCTTTGTGCGTTGTAGTGGAATCTCGACACTCTCTTCATACTGACCTTCAGTACACCTCTACACGTTAGGCAGACCAACCAGGGTAATGATGTCGTTCGAGGCTCCCATGATCTGAGCACCAAGGATATATGCGGATATCCTCCCTAAGGGCCATGCGTAGCTGGACCCTCGTCCCCATAAAGAGGAAGGAGTCGCCCGAACAATCGCGTTCTGGGCCCAGTATATCTGGAGGCTAGCATCTCTGCCCCTCGGGTGATGGACATACGCAGACCCCTATCCCAAGACTCTTCTCCTGGAATCGTGCGTGACCGCAGGGCTGGGTATGTTCCCACCTCCGCCGTGTCCGCCGTACCGCGATAAGAGGATTCCTCCATGGTCCGAACCACACGACCTTAAACTGTGTTGTCTGGTCCTACCACACGACCGTAAACTATGATCGTCTTGGCCGCCCGACGAGAAACGACACTGCATCGTGATGTCCTCCTCAGGGGACACTCATGTTGGGCGCTGGTTAATAACCACGCCATTCATCAATGCCTTCCGTGGCTTGATTATTGTGGCGACGCCAGAGATTTCTCAATCACAGGCATGTCGCCGCACGAAGAAAAACCATTCATCTTTAAGGAAAAACAAGAAATATCAAATGCCGCTCCTTCTGTGTGTGAGGGTCCGACCCGCACTCTTCCCCGCGCTGGTGCCCAATTGTGTTGCGCCGCGCTTCAAGAACTACGTGTGGCTTGATTCCCATCCTTATGGGATACGTAGGAACGCCCGGATGTTTGAAACTTCGGGTCCAGCCCCCCACCTCTTAGAGATTCCCCCTCTCTGGGGAATCCGCCGCCTTCAGGTCACCCTCAAGGCGTGTTCCCCGACCCCTTGCAGTGGTCCACCGGTGTCAAGAGTACTCTGGTTTATTGTCAGGAGGGTCAGGATCCGCTTGGTCAGGTTTCCTCCACTTTTCAGGCTTCGTGCTCCCTTTCATTCGGACCCATCGTCTACGCCCTGGGTGGAGCCCCCATGAACGGTTCGGACACAATGCCTCAGTGCTCTCCCACCGACTCGGGCCGGTACCCCCAATGGCCTCGGGCAGCAAATCGATATGAATCCTGCGATTGAGCGGTCGATGCTCGTTTGCTGCCTCATTCCACCAACGGTTAGTGCGATATTGATGCTGCTTTTCCGCCATGGTCGGCAGTACTCCCATATCGTTACTCCGGTGCCCCCAGTCCTTGAGTGAATGGCCGCATGATTCAAATTTTCCACCTCCCATTCTGACCAGGCGAAACCTCGACACTCTTGACACTATCCCTCAGTGCATCTTCGCATATCCGGGGGATAGGCCACGATGTGGCGTACTTTGAGGTCCTTATGGTCCGAGCTCTAAGACCTTAAACTAAGATCTCTCCTTATGGTCCGAGCTCTAAGACCTTAAACTAAGATCTCTCCTTATGGTCCGAGCTCTAAGACCTTAAACTAAGATCTCTCCTTATGGTCCGAGATCTAAGACCTTAAACAAAGATCTCCCCTTATGGTCCGAGCTCTAAGACCTTAAACTAAGATCTCCCCAAACGGGATTCTACGTCCTGCATGACGTTAAACTGCACTCTCAGAACTACGTGTGGCTTGATCTCCAGCCTGATGGAGTACGTAGGAACGCCCGGGCATCTCAACTCGGGTCCAGCCTCAGGGATCGTTAAGTCCCTCCCCTCCTCGTCGCCGGCCGTCTGGCCTGACTTCGGGTAGAGTGGTTCAGTTGTGATATTCTCCCCGATTCAGTTCGGGATGTCCCATCGCAATGATGGGAAGCGACGGTTTCCTCGTCAAAGAGGTTCTGTCTGAGAATTGGGGTGATTCACGTCCAGATTAGTGCATCCGCCTAATACGCTTTCCCCACGATGGCGCAATTCTGAGAGCGTTGGGTTCTGTCCGAACAATCGTCACTTCGCCCCACGCTTCGCATGCCCTGTTGATCTGGATTTCCACCCTTGTGTCTGAAGGAACCCCCAAAGCGGTATTCATGATGACATGTGGTCCGCCTCCTGCAATATGAATGATGACCTTCGGTCCGTCTATTGCAGTTGTTATGGTCGATCCACTGTCCGCCTACCGTCTTGGGCATTTCCTGGAAGGCCGACCGTTGTGGATGTCTGGATTCGGGACACGCGATTCACCCTTTCTCATTTCCCTATGTTCGGATAAAATCTCAACGCCCCTAGAATTGTCCCGCTCGTGTGTTGGAACAAGTTGGGGGGATGATACATTGATTAGGCTTGAGGTCTCCTTTCCTAGGAATGACCTCCCTCTTTATAGACGAGGCCGGGATTCTGCGCCGCGCGGAACGCTCGATTGCGCGACCGCGGCTGCGAATTGTGCGCCCGGCGCCCCCTTTTTGCGCGCCTAAGTCCCGCGCAGCCCAGGACTTCGGCATTCCGGCGTCTACCTCGGAACCCGATCGTTGCGACCTCTCGCCGATCAGATTCCGAGGGGGGGCTTTTGTAGACGCCAGAAAAGTCCGTTGTTCCCAAACGAAGCTCCGGATGCGGAAAGCGAAGTGATATTTGGAGTCAGAGGCACGTTCCAGAGGGCCCGGAGGACTGGCACGAAATTTCAGAGGCCCGCGCGCAAAGTTGAGTCTTGGCGCGCAATCCTCCCGGGATGCGCGCAATGCGCTGGGCCGGCGCGCTATTTTGCGCGACCGTGGCCTGCGCGGCTCCCTTGCGCGCCAGGTCCTGATTCCGCGCCCGCGAAGGGAATTCCGCGCCCGAGACCGGATTCCGCGCCTGGGGTTGCCTATAAATATAAGGCGACCCCCGACATTTTGAAGGTTGCCAGAATCCGAAGCGTCGCTCGTTCGCGCAATCCAACCCTTTCTGCGCGCAATGCCGATCTTCAGGTAACCTCCTTTCTTTCGCGTAATAGAGCCTTGGGGTTCGCCTTCGCGCGCAATCCCCTTGACTCCTTTCCTTTGAATAATCCTTAACCCGAAGGCCTTTGCACGCAAAAGAAGCCTCTTGCGCGCAATTGCCCCCGGGTGCGCGCAATCCAGCCCGATTGCGCGCACCCCCCTCTTCAAAGTGGCCGTTCGTTAGAGAATGAGCCGTTGCCCCCACGAGCTGTCCGAAGCCCGGTGCGCGCAATCTCAATCAACCGCGCGCAAAGGGCTGGCCCGATTGCGCGCCAGCCCGCCATTTTGCGCGCCGACCTGCTGTTTTGTGCGCAAAGCTCCTCTTTTGCGCGCAATCCTCTAGGGTCGCCCCCCTTGACCTCCTGAGGGTACCCGCCTGTGTGGCGCCCGATGATTTTCATCCTAGGTGCCCGCACCTTGCGTTGTCTTCCCGTGCGGCCCTCCAGGCTTGCGCGAAGTGACACGGACCCATCGGCGGCAGCCAATGTCCAGCATGACGTTAAACTGCACATATGTCCAGCATGACGTTAAACTGCACATACGTCCAGCATGACGTTAAACTGCACATTTGTCCAGCATGACGTTAAACTGGACATTCGTCCCGCATGACGCTAAACTGCATCCGTCCAACATGACGTTAAATTGTACTACGTCCAAGCTGCACGACGCTAAACTGCCTAGCCCCCATCGTCCGCGCTGCAAGACGTTAAACTGCCAAGCAGCTTCGTCCTCAACACACGACGTTAAACTGTACTTCGTCCGGCAAGACGTTAAACCGTCCGCTTCATCCTCAACACACGACGTTAAACTGTACTTCGTCCGGCAAGACGTTAAACCGTCCGCATCACCTGATCCCGTGCCTCGCACGCAGGGTCCCCCCCCCCCTGTTTGGATGTGGACCCCACCCGCTCGTCTCTGCAGGGATGTCGGGATTGCCCCTCTTTAGGGACGATTTAATGGGAGCGGCTTTTCCCTACGGGGGTAGGGTATTACAAACCCCTAGTTTCTTGTGGGGGGCTGCACATGTGTATCTCCATTGCGCTCCCCCACCGCCGAAGCCAGTAGAGGGTGTGACTGGGATTGAGGTGTCTCCTACTTTCGGTCCAAGTCCCTTCCAACTGAGTTTTGCCGCATCCGGGCTGCCTCAAGTGCGTAAGTCCTAACAGAATGAACTACGTGGACTTTGATCCCTGTCTTCTAAACAGGGTACGTAGGAAGCCTCCCTGAGGTTCAAGCCCACCACCTGGTCATCCCGGTCGTATTCACGTCGGTTCGTCCATCAGTGGACCCCTCCAGGGTTCACGCTTGCGTCGATTCACCTATGAATCTGCCCCTGTGGGAGACTGCCCGTGTGTATCTCCACTGTGCCTCCCCACAGCCCCTTTTTCCATTTCTCCTTTTATCGTCCAGCATGACGTGAAACTGTGATCCACCAGGCCGTTCCATCCCCCTCTGTGCGAGGTGGTTCGGTTCAATCCTCCGCCCGGCGGCCTCGACCTCTTCGTGAGTCGGCTTGCCGACGTCCAGCATGACGTTAAACTGTATACCCGAACTACGTTGACTTTGATCCGTGCTAACGCGCGGTACATAAGAAGCCCCTACGGGGTCCAAGCTCTTCACTCCATCATCCATCCTGATCCTTACCCGGGCCGCCACATCCCGGTGGGGTCATGCCACTTCACTCCACTCCATATCACTTGGGAAGCCGCCCATGCGTTGGCCCCAGTGTCGGAGGTTCCCCGCAAGGGGTTCTGTTATCTGATCCACTTTTCGTGTTGATCAGTCTGATGCCGTCCCCGCTGGATGTTAAACTCGTGGTGTACCCCGTGTTAAACATGGGAAGCTGAGGAAAACCTCAGGGGACACAGTTCCTCGCACCCAGTGCGGGATGCCTCAGGTCATCATGCCTTCGAGAAGCCCTATTAGGGACGAAAGACAGACGTGCAGAGCCGCAGTGTTACGACACGCCCCCAGCACCCAAAGCCACCCGGTCTCCTCACCGCAGGTTGCTGCCCCGAACAGACTCCTTGGAGCATCCGGGCGGAAGCAGCGTAATTAACCGGTGTCCATGAAGATATGGCGCCGGGAACGAGATTCACGAGCATGTCTTAAATCTATGAGGGAGACCCGGATTAGGCGACGAGTTCCGGGGAGACGTCCAAGGAAGGAGGAGCCGACATCCCATCATCCCGGTTTCGATCAAGGAGCAGACGCCCCTGAATAAGGGACGGATGCCGCCCGCCTTTGGAAAGCGGGACTGCGGGACCACAAGCCGCGCGCCCATCCCCTCGGGTTGACGGGTGCACGCGCGAACGCGTCCTGGCGGAATAGCGTAACCCGACGCACATCCGCACCGAAACAGGGATTTATAAATTCTTTATATTTTTGTTTATGACATAATACTGAGTATGGATTTGTGGAAAATGTTCAGTGCTAACATCGATTGGTTTACCTAAATGATTATTTTTATGACTAATCACGACATAAAGAATCCCTTTAGAAGAAAAAAGGAATGTAAAGGAAGGTGTAAGGGTTTTATTGGAACCAATAGTTGGAATGATATCATAATGTTTTGAAACATTTAATTTTAAACAATGTAAGTGTTCAAGAATAGATGTTTTTGAGCATTTACTGATCTATTTTTTTATGTTTCTCTAGAATATTTCACAGGTTTTCTATGAAAAAGGGAGGTTTAGTTTATGATTGATCTGATTTCAGGGAGTATTCCATATTCCATACCACCATACCGGCTATAACCAATAGATTTAATGGATTTTAATGTTTAGTATACAGAATTAGAAAATAGAGGATTAATTCATCTCAGGACATCTCTATGGGCAGGACCTGTCTTTTTTTTAAATGTTGTATGATACTCTTAGTTTATATGTAGATTAATATAGTATTAATAATGTTAAGATAATGAATTGGTATCCAAATCAATGCATAGATGATTTTTTTGATCAATTGATGTGAGATCAATGGTTCTACAGCATTATATTTTTATTATAATAAAATAATTGTAGATTTGGAAGGAGGATATTTAGAAGATAACATTTTGGAGAAGATATTTTCACAATGGGTAAGTGGTTATACCTTTAGATCTTATAAATTATCTAACAGTAATTATGGAAATGATGAATTATAAATTTCAAATGAATCTTGATTATTTTAAGTGGTGTTCATGGATGAAAAATTGATGTATTCAAGGATAGGGGTTGAGAAAGAGTAACAATTGGTGATATTGTTTGGAATTTTGTGGGATCATCATCTCTATACACAAATTTCAATTAGTGAATTAGTCATTCCAGAAGTAAATTTTTTTCACCATGTAATCTCTTATGGAGGTACTTCTCAAGATATATAAAAGATAGAGGTTGTTACACTTGTAAACAAAAAAAATGTATTTGAGATATAAATTTTCATGGGTCTCGATGGTTGTTATAGATAGTTCGTTCAACATTTATCATGACTAGATTTAAAAATGATAGCTTTGAAATGGAATAATATTTGATTCTAATGGAAATAGGAATATCTTAATTCCATTCTAGAGATAAATTCTCTCCTAAAATTTTAACCAATATTGATTTTTCTTGAATTAGAATAAGGGTATGTGGTGTATTACAGTGGTTCAGGATCTATGTTTGGAATTTTTATCAATCAAGGCGATCATAATGCTTCTTATGGATTGTAGAAGTTACTATTTCTTGAGAATAATAAACTACATTTTATTTGGAGTTAGATATTATATTAAATGAATGGAATAATTCTCTTCATCAACTCTTTTGAAGGAAATTTATTACATTCATGGATCATTAGAGTTTGAAATTTATTTTCTCCTAAAGGGATTTGAATATGAGAAAATGAATATGGATAAACTATAAAAAATTTGACATTGATTTTAGGTGTACATCATATAAATTAACATCGGTGGTAGATGCATTATCCATAAATTCATATGCTCTACTAGAAAAAGATATATTTGACTAGTGGCAGTTCATATTGATCATAGTAAACATGCACATGGAATGTAATGTATGAAAACATGTTTTTGTTTTCATTCAATTTTATTTGTTTTCATTAGATGGTAATTATTTTTAAAAAGGAATAGAAATAAAATTTGTAATGTGTGGTAATTTGGTCAAAACCCAATGGTGGGGAGACCACTATGGGATGAAATCAAGATGGGAGTTTAGTTTTGTGGTTTCATGATTGGATGGTAATACCTAAGTAGTTTCATTGAAAACATACTAAATCATACCACCGTTCAAGAAGGGATTTTTATATAATCATATAGAATATATAAAAGCTGTTGGAATTATTTTTTTATTAGATCATCGTGAAAATGAAGGTGTGTGAGTTAATTTTGAGATGACACACCTATTATTTGGTTATGGTAGAGCATAAGCTGCTAGTAGGGTTTTTAAATTATTTAGATATTCTTGTTTTCAAATGGGAGAATATATGTAGGGATTTTTTAACAGGTCTCCCAATAATGGTTGGGAAACATGATTCCATATCGGCAATAGTGGATCGTCTCACACTGTAGGCCTATATCATCCCTCTTAGTGAATATCAAATAGTAGAGTACCAGCCAAATACCAATATCCAATATGTGGTAAAGATGCATGGAATACCACATCTATAGTATTACACTGAGGTTGGAGGTTTATGTTTCATTTCTATAAATCATTATTGAAATCCCTTGTAACTCTGTTGATTATAAGTAAAATTTATCATTCTCTGATGGATGGAAAATTCGAACAGATGATAAAAAATAATGGAAGATATGTTGCGAGATTTTGAAATGGATTTTGGTGGCTCATGGTATGATGAAATACCATTAGTGGAATTTTCAAATAATATAAGTTATCAAACCTCGAAAAATATTGCTCCATTTGAATAATTTTATGATCATCCTTTTCATTCTCCACATTGTTGGGTGGAAATAGATTAGAATTACCTGGTTGGGATGAGTCTTGTGTAAGTGATAATAGAGGAGATTTAGTTGACAATCAAGAGAATGGAGGTAGCATGGGGTTTTCCGAAATCATATTCATATTTTCGTCCATAATAGTTTTTTATAGGCGATTGATCATTTGTTTTTGATAATCTCTCCAATGATTCAGAATAAATTTTTGGGAAGTAGGAAAATTAATCTATTTGATACATATTACCATTTGAGATACCTGAAAAGGTTGGTGAGATGGAATATCAAAATGATTTTCCACCACAGTTCAGTGTCTTGTATAATGTCTTTCACATATCTCAGTTGAAAATATATCAGCCTAATCTCGACAATTGGAATCATTGGGATCACGTTGTCCCATATCTAGATGCATCGTTGGTTAAAATCTTGATGCTGATTTTTGATAGTTAAGAGGAATCCATTCATGGTAAAATCATGAATCTATTGTGTTTTATAGGATACATGGTCAGATATAGGAAGAAAAGTCATAATTAGAGAAACTAATGGTAGTGTAATGGCCCGATATATTTCCTGAAAATGGTGGTCTTCTAATTTCCTTGAATGGAATGGTCAGTTGGGAGAACAATATAGTACCAACAGATTCATGTATGTAAACATTTATATTTATAGTTTTGATGGTTGGAATGGACAATGTTTGGGTGTTGTTTTGGATGTTTTTGAGGTATTGGAATATGATTTTTTGGATTTTATGGAGGTTCAAAGTTTGATAATGGTTTGTAGAAACAATGAAGCTCCAACAAGAAACCATGAAAGATTGACAAAGGCTAATGGATATGTGTACATTGTGGCCAAACCATGAAACAACCTAGTATTAACCATGCAATGTGGGAATGATGGAAAAAATGGTTAGTACACTGTTTTTCTAATAATGTATGCCATCTTTTCAAAGGGTGTTGAGAGGTAGTTCATGGTGCACAATTGGTGAAAATGTTTTCTAAACCTGATATCAATCCATGGTAAATTAATTTTTAGATCAAAAAATGTATTCCTCCCTTGAATTTCCCAAATACTCTTGTTTTCCACTTTCTCAATCTAAACTTTGTTTTCTATCCACTCAAATGTTGTAGAGAGTCTCTCCTTTGATCTAGGACTGATCCTTTGGAAAATCATGGTGCATTAAAGTCCGTCATGTTTAGTAAATCTATGCTCATGATGTTTTTCCTTATATATACTCTTATACTCTCACCTATATTCATATAACATATATTTTTAGGATATATCTATGATAATGGATTCCAATTGTGATGAGATATGACAATTTTGATGTTACAGAACTACATCTAAGGAGGGTTCTTAATTATTTGACATATTTTTGTTGAATCGTTTGTTCTATTCATTATTTACACTTTATTTTCAAAGGTAGGTAGCTTCTCTCCCAAATCCTCATATTATAAAATGAAGTCTTAGTTTTAAATTATTTGAATTACATTAAATTTATTGTGATTTGTTTGTGAAAATATTCGTTTCAATGATATTTAGATACAGTTTTGGATTTGTGAAGTAGTTTTTCAAATGGATATGTTGAATTATGTTAAAATGATTATTTTAAAAATGTTTTTTATTTTGATTTCTGGAAAAAGTTTTCTATAATGGTTCTATATTATTTATTAAAATGGATCGAAATTATTTTTTTCCAAATGTTTCCCCATAATTGTTTATCATGGGTTTCTTTTCACTGACGTGGCCCAATGTAAGGGGCATGAGCTATTAGGGCACTGGTATATTGTTACATTATGATGACTTGTTAGATCAACAAGATACTTATAATGTGTATGGAACTATCACCTAGGTAGGAATGTGTGGATAAGATGATATGTTGAATGTAATGGGAATTCCAAAATGGATGTTTAGAAACGGTTTTAGAGATATTATTTTTTTCCATAATTTTGAAATAGATTTGGTTTTAGAAAATAGATTGGGTATGATTTTTTTTATATTCTTATATAAAATGTTTTAAAAAGTTTTATGTAATTGTTTTTATATAAATGATAAAAAATGTTCTATAATACTTTCATGAGTAGGGATGTCATTTCGGGAATCCTACTAGGTTTCATTACCTACCCCCTTCTAGGGAACACTTGTGTGTATATAGATATCCTTTATCTAAACATAAGTAACGGAAAATCATCAGATTTATATATTCAGGATTCAAGATACTTGGGCATGGAATGTGGAATTGGTGCTTGGGTCTTGTAGGGAGTTTATTAGTTGGATTATTTTGATTCATTGAGCATTTTGTTTTAGTATTCAACTTTGGTACTCTATTATTGGTTATGGTTTGGTTTTCTATTTCTCTATTTTGGTATTACTTTGATATGAATTACATTTTTTTATTCAACATAGAGTGTTTTTTTTTATTTGTGGTTCTCTTTGTTTTTATCTTCAAAGGGATAATCATCCTCTAATTGTACTAAATCACATGGAATTTATTTCCATCCCATATCAACTTGGGGATATTTACTTCTACCAGGTAACATCCTTCTACCTTCTGAAACCAATGAGGACTGGCAGGATGTTTCATGTTCACTGATGACTCAAACTAACTTGTCAAGAACACATCCAAAAATAAATCTTTTAAGGAATTATTCACAAGAACACATTCTTAAAATCAAGCCTCATGTAATTCACATTATCACAAGGGTCTATTGTCCTTAATCACTTCTTCCTATTATTTACAACCCATTAGGATTCAAAATATCACACACACTCCTACTTATTATTTTCTATATCATTAAGCGGATTAATCGTCTTCTTCCAGAGCATCAATTCTCTCATATACTCATAAATCTTACCCTTTCTCTGTAAATCCACGGTTCCTGCAAATTTAATATTTTTTCACTATTTATGATTATCTTAAACTGTTTTTTAGGATATATTAAATTTATTAGTTCCTTTCAAAATACCAAAAATGATACACTATTCAAAAAGAAAGATCCACTAGAAAAAATGACACGCATAAAATAACGATTTTATATCTGAAGGATTTCAATATACTAAATTTTATTCTTGTTGATATTCCACCAATTTACATAAAATATTATCCTAATTTGTTAAAAGATATCTGAATTAAATATTCATATACACATCTTCATGAATGTTTTTTTTCTTAAAAAAACATCCACAAAATCCACACTCCAAATCTAAAAATTTCATTGAATATCATTTATTAATCATAGATAGTAGCTAATATTCATTGTTATGATCTTAATATTAATGTGTTTAAAAGTTCATAAACGTCATTTTTAGTCCAAGTTAGATATTGGACTTCATTTCCCATCATTGTGCAATTCATGCTTAAAGTGTCAATTTGGGCCCACTATGTAATTTCATTGTGTAAATTATAATATTCATCATTTTAATTTTATATTTTGGTATATGATTCACCACATTATTTGGAAAAAAATTTCTTTTAGGTCTGATGGATGAATAACAAAGGAAGATGGAGATTGATTCACCAGAATGCAGAAACATTCTGGAAATAGAATAATGGGCATAAGGCCCATCAAACAAATGTTAGACCCACAAACCAAGATCAATGAAGCTCATATTTATAGTTTAGAATGATTAAAATATGAAGATCATTTTATTCAACTATGTACGGAGCTAATTCTGAAGTTTTCATGATGATAAAGAGATCTGAAGTTGAGATTTAAATGGTGGACCCGACATTAATGCACATAAATCCGTCCCACAATTTCGAACATAACATCCAAAATGCTAAGCCAAATTTACTGAAAGGTTTACAGATCATATAGGACATATGGAAGAAGATATTTATCTTCTATGAGCCCTCTAGATTTGGCCTTCCTCAATTACGAATTCACACTTCAATATGATTGATGAATCTAGACTGTTTTCCGGGTCAACTTCGAAATGTCAATTTTCTTTTGATTATTCACCCTCCTTTTGACTCTATTAATTTTTGGGGGGTGAATTGATTGTTGGGGGGTGAATTAAGTTTTTTGGGTAGACCAAAGGATCCTAATATGCAAATATAAGGAGCTGGTGGTGAAGGGAATTAGCATCTATCATTTTTCTTTGAATCCATGTATTTCTTTCATCCATTGTATTTCTTTCAATTGTAATTTCCTGCTTTCAATTTTTAATCGCATCGTCATGTTTTCCTATGTATGTTTTTTTTCATGTTTATTATTTTCATAAAATATCTTCTTCTTATTCACTTTTTATTTTCCTTTTCATCACATGTTGATACCAGTGAATCATGGTGTGAAATTATTCACACCAGCACTTGTGATTTCAATAACACAATGGTGGAGTGTTCGTTCTTTTAATAATTTTTATCTTCTTCAATTCCGCCCCCATAAGTCTATATCCCACTTCCACTGTTAGAATAGCATCAATGGAGGGCGAACCTCTTATGGGTTGATCCAAGGGATTAGCAAGGTCAGGTATTGAATGTTATTTCATGTACTTAATATTTTAATCTATTAGTTATTTTAGGATTTCCATTTGATGAGTTACATTCTTTCTCATCTTTTCCAACATTAACGATGACACATTTTGAGTGCTAGTACGATCTATTTCCTTTGAGTGCTTAGTAACGTGATCCTCAAAGTGAATTACTGATTGGACTTGGAATTTTATAGGGATTAAATTGGTGAATGATTGGAAGAATTATCTCATTGATTGGATATGTATTGAATTAATGACATGAAATTTTCTAATAAAATAAATTCATCTAATAGACCCCATGAAAAACCCTAAGATCAATCCACCATAAATAACTATTTAGTTCACATCATTTTTATTATATGTTATTTAAATTCTATCTTTATTTCTACAATTAAAATCTACCTCAAAGTTGGCCACTTCATAGGCAATCCATCAACAAATCCTAGCGTCTGAAGGATACATTTCCGGTCCCTATGGACTCAACCCCTACATGTACTACATTGACCTCTTTTTACCGGTAGGGTAAATTTAGGTGCAACAATATTTTGGGGCCGTTTCTGGGGACCCAAGTAAGTACCTTAGACCCACATCTTTTTTTCTCACCCAAATTCTCTATTCTCACTCTAATTCTTCTTCCCTTTTCCCCGTTCTATTTCTATGTGTCCGAAAAATCCCAAAACCAATTTTCAATAAACTCCAATGGATTATCCTCCAAAATAACCCTTCATAAACCAATTCTGTAATCAAGTTAGAAATCAATATTGGGAATCACCTTACATCGGTAATTTCATTGACCAAACCTTAATTGAATACACAACACCAGATGAGAAGTACAATTAATGGGATGCTGACTGTTTAAAAGATCAATTTCTATACCTATCAAGAATGATTGAAAATATAAATAATGAGGAATTCCATGATGTACAAACATCTATCAACTCTATTCCTGAAAACATTCTTGAACGATTGTGTAATCAAATAGAGATAATGAATTATGAGGTTTCATCTTTGAGGTTATAACTAAAAAACATTACAACATGTGAAGAAATAACTTTTGAATTTGAGAATTCAGAGTTAGATAATGAATTTAATTGGTCAGGAAATCTTGAAAGTCAAGCTAAAGAGTGTTTAAATCAGAAGGAAATTGATTTTTTGAATTAAAAATATAATAAATTGACATCATGGATTGAGTTTCATGAACATGGCTCCAATAGTGAATTTTTAGGACCACCAATCACTGAACAATTAGGAGAAATACCAAAAATTTATCCTATACACACTTCTGATATTCAACAGGACAATTTTCAAGATGAATCTTATTTTCAGAATGAACCAATTCTTTCTAAATGTTTTGGAGGAGAAACTGATTTTTATTTAATTTTTCAATATCCATTAGGATATTTCAATGATCCTGAGATCAAAATTATTTTACTTTCTTCCAAACTCAAGAATCCCACTATATGAGATAAGAAAGACCTTGTATTTTTAGTTCATTCTTCTCAAAAAACCTATAATGTTGGAATGGTCATTTATGTCTTAGGAAAGGCTAGAAATTCAACCAAATCAACAATTACCATATTTCCTTGGACTTCCACACTAATTATTGACCATGGGATTTCACATGAATCAAATTAAAAAAAATTCTCACTCAATTTGAGGTGGAAAAAAATGGGGTCCAAAATTTTTTGAAAGTTTGAATTGGATAAATTGGTAGTACAAGTTGAGCCAGCGACATTAAACAAAAGCGCTGCATGGGTGGAAACCCATTGTTTTCATGTTTCTAATCATTTTGAATCATTTTCATTTTAATATAATACATTTTCATAGACTGTTGAACTGTTCTTCTTTTTTGAGTAAGTATGGGTATGAAAGGGGAGCTCCATATTCATCCGTGTAACATAGCGTGATCTCTGAGTAATACCTTACCCAGAAATCTAAAAATAAGTTAATGTATCATCAGTTTATTTTGATTTGTAAATTTTTATGTTTTTATAGGTTAAAAAAATAAAAGGACATGTCATAAGTCATAAGGAAAATCCATTCACCACCATCGAAGCCACTGAGACTCGATCCCAGGATTGAAGGGAGACATTGGCATGCGATTTATTCATCAACCACCAGGTGACTTAATTCATTGATTATCATTTTCAAATTTTCTCTTTGAACTCCCCTCCTACCCCCTTCTAACTTTTCTTTACTTTTAACACTAGGGACAGTGTTATTCTATCTTGGGGGGAGATAAATAAAAAAATATTTTTTTTTCAATAAGAACATGCATTGAATGAAAAAATCCCTTAACCATGAACATGATAACACACATTTCAAACTCTGAAATTTCATATCAAAAAATATGGATGCCTTGATTTTGATTTTAATGAATGTTTAAGTTCATAATAATAGTTTTTGGAAAGTGCGGATGTCTGATGGGATTTTTCAAAGTTTACATTTTCATCATTTTAATAAAAATGTCACAATGCACGTCTATTGGATCATGGGAGTAAATTTGAGTTCATGGGTCCCTTTCATTATAGAATAGGGTTACGGGGTCACTTTTAGTTTAATTTGAGTATCCAAAAAAACAAAAAAAAAACAAAAAAAATTTGAAAAACAATAATGGCCACATAGAGCAGCGTTTTGTCCAAATGCGTGGTGTCCGACAATTGGGGATCATGACCCCACTATTTTGTTGACTATAGTTAGGGTTTATATCTCTATTGTAGAGCATGTAATTGACAATATGTGTGGCGTTTGGTACTTGGGGATCACGAATCTAGAGTTTTCTTGCCCAGAGATAGTCTTTTCATATCTATTGTGGTTAAAAATAAATAAATAAAAACTAAAAAACAAAACAAATAAAAAAAATTGGATACTCACCTTAAGGTTTAATGTGATTCCCACCAAGCGCTTCCATTTTTCCCCTTGAACAATAAAATGGTCCCCATATATTTTATGATGCACAACACATTATCATGCTTAATAGAAATTGGATGAAATGTAGCTATGAATTTGAACAAAGGAATGGTATAGGGCTTGGGATATTCTTATTAACCTAGTATATTTTAAATTATTTTGACGGGTTTCATATTTTTTTTGGGATGAGGTCTTTGGGTGAGAAATGTTTATTAAAATGTTTTTGGAAAAGGGATTTGAATTTCATATTTATAATATATTTTGCTCGGGACTAGCAAAACTCATGTTGGGGGGTGATTAGTCACTGAATGTGGCTAATATTCATTTTTATGATCTTAATATTAATGAGTTTAAATTTTTATAAACATCAATTTTAGTCCAAGTTAGAAATTAAACATCATTTCCCATCATTGTGCAATTCATGCTTAAAGTGTTAATTTGGACCCACTCAATAATTTGATAGTGGAAATTATAATATTCATCATATTAATTTTATATTTTTTATATGATTCATCAATTTATTTGGAACATTTTTTCTTTTAGGTCTGATGGATGAATCACAGTGGAAGATGATGATTTTTCCACCTGAATGTCGAAACTTTCTGGAAAAAGCATAATGGGCCTAAGGCCAATCAAACATATGTGGGGCCCACAAAACAAGCTCAATGAACCAAAAATTTATACATTAGAAATATAAAAATATTTGAATCATTTTATTCAATTATGTCCTGAGCTAATTCTGATGTTTCCATAACGATAAAGGGATCTGAAGTTGAGATTTAAATGGTGGACCTGACATTAATGCACATAAATATGTCCCATCATTTCGACCATAACATCCAAACGGTTGATCCAAATTTCTTGATATATTTAAATATCATAGAGGACGGATGTACTAAGATATTTATCTTCTAATACCCCTCCGTATTCGGCCTTCTTCAATTATGAATTCACATGTCAATATGGTGGATGAATCTGGACAGTTTTTTGGGTCAACTTCGAAACATCAATTTCCATTTGATTATTCACCATCCTTTTGACTCTATTAATTGTTGTGGGGTGAATTGATTGTTCGGGGGTGAATTAACTGTTGGGGGTGGACCTATGTCTCCTAAGATTCCAATATAAGGATCTGGTGGTGAAGGTAATTAGAATCTAACATTTTTATTTGAATCCATGTTTTTCTTTCATCCATTGTATTTCATTCAATTGTAATTTCTTGCTTTCAATTTTTAATCGCATCGTTAGGTTTTCCCATGTAAATTTTTCTTTCACATTTATTATTTTAATAAAATTTCTTCTTCTTATTCACTTTTTATTTTCCTTTTCTTCACACGTTGATACCGTTGAATCATGGTGTGAAATTATTGACACCAACACTTCTGATTTCAATCACACAATGGTGGAGTGTTCGTTCTTTTAATAATTTTCTTCTTCTTCAATTCCACCCCAATAAGTCTATATCCCACTTCCATTGGTAAAATAGCATCAATGGAGGGATAACCACTTAAGGATTGATCCAATGGAGTAGCAAGTTCAGGTATTGAATTTTATTTCATGTACTTAATATTTTAATCTATTCGTTATTTTAGGATTTCCATTTGATGAGTTACATACATTCTCATCATTTCCAACTTTAACGCTGACACATTTTGAGTTATAGTATGATAAATTTCCTTTGAGTGCACAGTAAAGTGATCCTCAATGTGAATTAGTGATTGGCCTTGGAATTTGGTATGGATTAAATAGGTTAATGATTTGGAATAATTATCTCATTGTCTGGATATGTCTTGAATTAATGAAATGAAATTTTATAAGAAAAGAAATTCATCCAATCCACCCCAAGAAAAACCCTATGATCAACCCACCATCAATAATTGTTTAGTTCACATCGTTTTTATTATATTTTATTTAAATTATATCTTTATTTCTCCAATTAAAATCTATCTCAATGTTGGCCACTTCATAGCCAATCCATCAACAAATCATAGCGTCTCAAGGTTACTTGTTCGGTACCTGTGGACTCGACCCCTATATGTACTACATCGACTGATTTTTACCAGTAGGGTGGCTTTGGGCGCAAAAAAAATTTGGCGCCATTTCCGGGGACCCAAGTAAGTACCTTAGACCCACATCTTCTTTTCTCACCCAAATTCCCAATTCTCACCCTACTTCTTCTTCTCTTTTCCCCTTTTTGTTTCTGTGTGTCAGAAAAATCCCAAAACCAATTTTCAATCAAATCCAATGGATTATCCTCCAAAATACCCCTTCATAAACCAATTATGTAATAAAGTCAGAAATCAATATTGGGAAACACCTTACATCAGTAATTTCATTGACCAAACCATAATTGAATACACCACACCAGATGAGATGTACAATCAATGGGATGCTGACTATTTAAAAGTTCAATTTCCATACCAATCAAGAATGATTGAAAATATAAATAATGAGGAAGTCCATGATGTACAAACATATATCAACTCTATTCTTGAAAAAATTCATGAATGATTGTGTAAAAAAATGGAGATAATGAATTTTGAGGTTTCATATTTGAGATTAGAACTACAAATCTTTACAAAATGTGAGGAAATCACATAATAATTTGGGAATTGAGAGTTAGATAATGAATTGAATTGGTCAGGAAATGTTGAATGTCAAGAAGAATAGTGTTTAAATCAGGAGGAAATTGATTTTTTGAATTCAAAAGATAATAACTTGACATCATCGATTGAGTTTCCTGAACAAGGCTCCATTATTGAATTCTAAGGACTACCAATCACTGAACAATTCTTAGAAATACCAATCATTGATCCCATACACACTTCTGATTTTCCACTGGAAAATTATCAGGATGAATCTTATTTTCAAAATGAACTAATACTTTCTAAATGTTTTATAGAAGAAACATATTTCGATTTAAATTGTCAATCTCCTTTAAAAAATTTCAATGAACCCGAGATCAAATTTTTTTACTTTCTTCTGAACTCAAGAATCCCACTATAGGAGATAAGAAAGACATTGTATTTATAGTTCATTTTTCTCAAAAAACCAATAATGATGGAATTGTCATTTATGTCTTATGAAAGACTAGAAATTCAACCAAATCAACCTTTACAAAATTTCCTTGAACTTCTACATTCATTATTGACCATGGGATTTCACATGAATCAAATTCAAAAAAAAATCAATGTAAATCAAGTTGAGGTGGACAAAAATCGGGTCCTAAAAATGTTGAATGTTGGAATTTGATAAGTTGGGGGGTAAAAGTCGAGCCAACGACGTTAAACAAAAGCGCTTAATAGGAGGAAACCCATGGTTTTCATGTTTCTATTCATTTTGAATCTTTTTCTTTTTCATATAATAAATTATCATAGACTTTTGTCATTTTCTTCTTTTATGAGTAAGGATGGGTATGAAAGGGGAGTGCCATTTTCATCTGTTTCACATGGTGTGATCTCTGAGTAATACCTTACCTAGAAATCTAAAAAGAAGACAATGTATCATCAGTTTATTTATTTTTTGATTATTTTTATGTTTTTATAGGTTAAAAAATAATAGGATCTGTCATAAGTCATAAGGAAAATCCATTCACCAGCATCAAAGTTTCTAAGACTCGAACCTAAGATTGAAAGGAGACATTGGCATGCGATTTCTTCATCAACCACCAGGTGACATTATTCCATGATTATCATTTAAAAATTTCCTCTTTGAACTCCTCTCTTACCCCCTTATAACTTTTCTTTTCATTAAACACTAGGGACAATGTTATTCTATGTTGGGGGGAGATGAAATAAAAAATGAATTTTTTTTCAGTAAGAACATGCATGGAAAGAAAAAATTCCATTAACCTTGAACATTATAACACACATTGAAAACTCTGAAATTGGATATCAAAAAAATAGGATGCCTTGATTTTGATATTAATTCAAGTTTAAGTTCATGAGCAAAGTTTTTGGAAAGTGCGGTTGTCCGATGGGATTTTTCAAAGTTTACATTTTCATCCTCTTAATAAAAATTCCACATTGCACGTCTACTGGATCGTGGGTGTAAATTGTAGTTCATGGGTCCCTTTCATTATATCATAGGGTTATGGGGTCACTTTTAGTTTAATTTGAGTATCTAAAAGAAAAAAAACCAAAAAAGTTGAAAAAAAATAATGACCACATAGAGCAATGTTTTATCCAAATGCGTGGTGTCCGGCACTTGGGGATTGTGACTCTATAGTTTTCTTGCCCAGAGTTAGGCTTTATATCTCTATTGTAGATCATGGAATTGACAATATGTGTGGAATCTGGCACATGGGGATCGCGGCTCCAGAGTTGTCTTTCCTAGAGTTTGAATTTTCATATCAATTGTGGTTAAAAACAAAAATCAAAAAATCAAAAAAATAAAAATCAAAAAAAATTGGATACTCATCTTAAGGATTAATGTCATTACCACCTTGCGCTTCCATTTTTTCTCCTTGAACAATAAAATGGGTCCCATATCTTTTTTGATGCACAACACTTTATCATGCTTAATTGAAATTGGATGAAATGTAGCAATGAATTTGAACAAATAAATGGCCTTGGGCTTGGTATATGATTATGAACCTAGCCTGTTTTAAATGATTTTGATGGGTTTCATTTTTTTTGGTATGAGGTCTTTGGGTGAGCAATATGTATTAAAATGTTTTTGGAAAATAGATTTGAATTTCATATTTGTAATATATTTTTCTCAGGACTATCAAAACTCAAGTTAAGGGGTGGTATTAGACACTAAAAGGGGATAATATTCATTGTTAAGATCTTAATAGTATTGTGTTTAAAAGTGAATAAACTTCAATTTTATTCCATGTTAGAAATTGAACTTCATTTCCCATCATTGTGCAATTCATGCTTAAAGTGTCAATTTGGGCCCAATCAATAATTTCCATGTGGAAATTATAGAATTCATAATTTTAATTTTATATTTTGGTATATGATTCATCAATGTATTTGGAACATTTTTTCTTTTAGGTCTAATGGATGAATCACAAACGATGATGGGGATTTTTTCACATGAATGCAGAATCTTACTGAAAAAAATAGGCCTAAGGCCCATCAAACAAATGTGGGGCCCACAATCCAATCTCTATTAAGCTCAAATTTATATAGTATAAATATAAAAATATGAGGATAATTTTATTCACCTGTAGCCGGAGCTAATTCTGAATTTTTCATGATGATAGAGGGATATGAAGTCGAGATTTAAATGGTGGACCCGACATTAATGCACATAAATATGTCCCACCATTTAGACCATAACGTCCAAATGGTTGAGCCAAATTTCATTAAATATTTACAGCTCATAGAGGACAGATGGAAAAAGATTTTTCTCTTCTACTACCCCTCTGGATTTGGCCTTTGTCAATTACGAATTCACGCGTCAATATGATCGACAAATCTGGACAGTTTTTCAGGTCAACTTCGAAACGTCAATTTTTCTTTTGATTATTCACCAACAGTTTGACTCTATTAATAGTTGTGGGGTGAATTTATTTTTCGGGGGTGAATTAATTGTTGGGGGTGGACCAAAGGCTCTTCATATGCCTATATAAGGTGCTGGTGGTGAAGTGAATTAGCATCTAATATTTTTTTCGAATCCATGTTTTTTCATTCATCCATTGTATTTCTTTCAATTGTAATTTCCTGCTTTCAATTTGTAATCACACCGTCATGTATTCCCATGTATGTTTTTCATTCACATTTATAAATTTAATAAAATTTCTTCTTCTCCTTCACTTTTAATTTTTCTTTTCTTCACACGTTGATACCGATGAATCATGATGTGAAATTATTCACACCTGCACTTTTGATTTCAATCACACAACAGTCGAGTGTTCGTTCTTTTAATAATTTTATAATTATTCAATTCTTCCCCCATAAGTCTACATCCTGCTTCCATTGGTAGAATATCATCAATGGAGGGATATCCTCTTAAGGGTAGATACAAGGGAGTAGCAAGGTCATGGATTGAATGTTATTTCATATACTTAATATTTTAATCTATTCATTATTTTAGGATTTCTTTTTGATGAGTTACACCCTTTCTCATCTTTTCCAACTTTAACGATGACACATTTTGAGTGATAGTATGATCTATTTCCTCTGAGTACTTAGTAATGTGATCCTAAAAGTGAATTAGTGATTGGCCTTATAATTATGTAGGGATTAAATTGGTGAATGATTTGGAAAATTTTCTCATTTTTTGGATACATCTTGAATTAATGACATGTAATTTACTAAGAAAAGAAATTCATCCAATCCACCCAAATAAAAACCCTAAGATCAACCCACCATCAATAATTTTTTAGTTGACATTATTTTTATTATAAGTTAATTAAATTATATCATTATTTCTCCAATTAAAATATACCTCAAAGTTGGCGACTTCATAGCCAATCCATCAACAAATCATATCTTCTCAGGGTTAATTCTTCTGTCCCTCTGGACTCGACCCCTACATGTACTACATCGACCTCTTTTTACCAGTAGGGAAAATTTGGGCGCAACCAATCATATATCCAATTATATCCCGCGAGTTAAAATCATATTTCTTTTCTAGAATCATGAAATATAATGTCTTCTCATTTCCAAATCTATAGGAGAGTTTTTAGAATCCCACCTTAGTCACTAAATAACACTCAAATATTATTTGATCAGCCATGTATAGTCTATGAATAAATATATTTTCTCAATGATTGATGGTTCATCATTAAAACAATTTTTGAAAACCTAATAATCCCATTTTCATCATCAAAGAATTCATGTTTAATTCTTCTACACATTGACCATATAAACTCATTACTTTATGATTAATAAATTTGTCTCAAATCACAAATTCACTAAGAATCATGATATTATTTACTCAAAATCCAAGATTCAGCTTCATAATATTTTTATATTATTAGAAATATTTATTTATAGAAAAAATAATAATAATAAAGCATTGTTTTTTCTATTATATGGATCATGTACAACTTATCTATCATTACATTCTTAAATCACATCTCTTTTGAGATTTTTTGGTTGCTTATGAAATGAATGGAGAACACTTTCTAGATCCACAAAATGATTTCATTATCATCAAATATTGAAATTTGGAAGCATGATATTTCATCCAGAATAACTATGAAAATTTACTATGTGTTGGAGGTTTTTAATGGAAACTTCATTTTTAATCATTCAAAAATACATTATTTTTAAATTATTTTTCATTGTTTTAAATGAAGTATGTTTTGTTATATATGTTTTACACCCCAAACGTAATCAATTTATATAAAAAATTAAAGACTTATGAGGCCCACAAAAGACATGTTATAATTCCATATAATAAAAAAAATACATATGATTGATAGAGTCATACAATGTCATTAAAATTATTTTAATATCCTTCATGATTTAAGCCAACAACATATGTAATATGTTTGATAGTAAAATAATATAATTAGTAGGAAAGGTCACACATTCAATACTTATTCATTTTTGTTATAAACATTGAAATCCATATTTGTATACATTGATTCAAAACAATATGTTGTTACTTAGTCCTCTACCCCAACCAATTATAATCATCTCAAAATAACTTAAAATTTTTATTTTTATTTTTAACAATTTACAAACACTATTAGATCCATTTTTAAGAACTTAATAAATAGAACAATAAATTTATACTATATTGATGAATTACACTTCCAAATACAGTGCAATGATATTGAATATATACAAATTTGACTATATTAATTTAAACTATCATACATTAGTGTATAAACACTGATTTCAATATCCAAAATACTTTACACTCCAAAAATAGGTCCAATAATTTATTTAAGGAACTAGTCGTGTAAATTATTCTAAGAACATTTATTATAATTATATCTCATTTATTCATCATGGTTGAAAAAACTATTTCATTATTTTATACTCACATCTTCACATTATACCTCATATTAATTTTACCAAATTCAATTTATATCAATGGATTTATCTTTTACAATAAATATAAAAACACAACCTCTAGCTACTATATATTCATAATCTGTAACTAAATTTCATTTTCATAGACCCCTCTTTATACATTGTCAACAAGAATATGACCACATGTGTTGATCCCTTATATACAAAACAATATTATCAATGAGATATTATGTTATTTGGTTGTGAATTAATTATAATATCCCCTTTACCCTAACCCATAATTGATTAAAATTATATATACGGCAATGAATTATGTTGAATAATTTTCTATTTGAATCTTTTTTTATGAATTAGAATGAATATCCTTATAAATAACTCATGAATGGCATACCAAGTGTCAAAAAGTGTCTTCTATGTTTTGTGCATACCATATCCTTACTAAACCTTTATACAGTAATGTATTTTCTTCAAGAGTATCTCATGATTTTTGAATTCCATGACAGATAGAATGTGTGGACTATTACGTTGAACTCTTTAATAATCATGTATACATTATCTACAATTTCATAATTTAAAACTGGTATCAAATCCTCTTAATATTACTTGTGCTCATTTTCCATAACTATCAGTATCAATATAAATCAAATTCAATTTAACCAAATCTGGGGTATATTGAGGTCTTTATTTCATGGGAATTCTTGGCAGAAAATCTTTAAAAACATGTTTCAAAGTTTTTTCAAGAATGTTATTTCAATAAAATTGTTGTTTTAATTGATTTTTATTCCTCTATTGTGATATTATTTTTCCCCAAATACATTCAATAAATTTATAGAATCTATGGAGCTATTTATGTATCATAGTATCTTTAAATGTGAAAAAGTGTTCTATATAAATTTAGATTAATATAATTGGAATTCATTTTATGTGTTTATATTTTTAAAAATAATCAGGGATAATTTTTTTATTGTATTTGTGTATTTTTTTTATTTAATTCACTTAAAATAGGGTGTAACTTAGTTGATAAAAAATAATTTATCCCTATAAATTGAATCAATATTAATTTTTAATTTTTTTGGAAACAGATAATTCATATCAGTCAGTAATTGAGTTGATCAAAAAGATGTGGGGATTAATTTTATTATATACCTATCAAAAAAGAATAGAGAACACAATTTTTTAAAATTCATTTTGTATGTTACATGAAAATAATTTAAATAATAGTTTTTTATTTTTCAATTTATGGGTTTGAGAATGTATTATTGGCATAGGGTATTGGGAAGTGAGAAACATGTTTGTTGAATATTTATTTCATATTGAAAAACATTTTTAGAGATAAGGGTAGTGGTTAACCAAGTGATTCATATTGTTCAGATATTATCGAACCTAGGGGTGAGTTTCCCTTTATAAAAATATAGTGAAAAAATAATGAAATAATAAAATATATTTACTATTATTTGATAAATTAAATTCCAGTTTACAATGATAACATAAATTATATTAAATCAATTAAATGATTGAACAAAATAAATTAAATTATCTGAATCTATGAAAATTAATGAGTCTAAAAATATTAAATATAGGAAAACACATATGATTTGGAGTCTAACTAATGGTATATGTGATCCCATATATATCTAACCCTAAAATATATAGGCCGTTGTTATTAATCTATTGATCATATATATTATCATTAAACCCATCAATTAAAATTATGGTATATGTGTACCCTTTTTCGATTCATTAATAGCCATGGAACTCATCCCCCACTTTTGTAGAGAGTGAACCATTTGATAATGTCAATTGATAAGATTGTGGTTTCATTAAATATACCCATTAAAATTTCACTCAAAAATCTATTCAATTGTATAATAAAATGGAGGAAAACATATTTTAGAGTAAAATTGATAGATGTTGAAATTTAGAACTATAATTTTTCACATTGAGTGTATTTGGAGAAAATTACTAGTTCTCCATTGATTTTTATTGAGTGTGATATTAGGAGAATGTTGATGATGAGATCCTCCATGATTCTCTATATAGAGTTTTTAAAATAATTTGAAAATATTCTAGAATTCACTTATAGAAATTGATAAATTGGAAATAAAATTTAGGAGACAGTTGAAAAATATTAAATGCAGTCATATTGGAACACAATATTAATAGTCATTCACTACACCATATTTAAAAAACCTAACATTATATGGAGAGAGTCATAAGCGCACCAATACTAATAAATCATAGTGATTTTAGTGTGAGAAAATGATAGATTATTGATGGAAATGTTAAATTAAAGAATGTGTGTTCCATCCATTGAACAAGGTAACAAAAACTACCGGTAACAATATATTATTTTTTAGATATTACAAAATTAATAGAGGTATACTTATTACTACACCAATAGAAATGTTGTTTTCCTAGTATATAGAATGATCCAATTATAGTTTTCCTATCATATTTGAATTTTATATAACTATCTTGAGAATAAAAGTGAATTAAAAATAATTTCCTTTTGTATAGAAAAATGGGTTTTTAATCAATTTTAATATCAAAACACTAATTTTAAATATTTGAAATGAGATTATTATATATTTCATTGAAAAAATGAAGAGAGACTTACTATAAACAAGATACTAGGCCCGATCCCATTATGTTAAAGTAGACTATCAATCATACATTTATAAAGCATATGGTTAACAATTTTACTATCTTTATCAAATTTAATTATATTCGTTATTCAAATGAGGTACAAATTTCATCATAATTACCCATTACAAATTATTCTGAGACTTAATTTATGTGTTTCACATAGATTAAACATATATCATCATTTCATTGATAATATTAATAATTAAAAGATAATTTGATATTACCTATAAATATCAAAAAAATACTTTTTTATTAATCTATATTTATTAAAATAGAGAGATTCATTAATAAAGTCATAAATAACAACATCAAAATAATTTCTTATTTGTAAAAGATCAATTTATAAATTCCTTAGAAATATATTTGAATAAAATTCTCCCATTTTAAAATAATTTTAATGGATATAATTTAAAATGTGTTATTAAAAAGCCTGAGGGGATTGTTTTATACTATAGATACCGTTGGATAATTTTAATGAATGATTTTGAAAAAGTGGATTTTCAAAAACTAGGTTGTTTTTTTTGAAATAATTTTTAGAAACAAAACCCTGTGAAAGGTTTCATACAAAAACCATTTGAATTTGTTTGAATGGTATTTGGGTGGGAAATTATAATAAGACACTTATGGAATCCAACCAAGTGACAAGTCAAAATTCTTGACCACTGTTGATCCCTTTTTATTTGTTATATCCTTTTGTAACTATAAATTCATAATTTTATGTGGTATTACAATTATCATATAATTTATTTCATATAACCCGATTATATACAACAATATAATGTTCAATAGTTATTTCCATCAGGGTCCATACATAATTTTGAGTGAATATTTTAATTATATAATAAATGTAATATACAATATATTCAATGTTAAGGGAATTATTATAGTGTTTATGATCATAATGTCAGATAAGTCTATGTGTTTGGACTAACTGAAAATTAACCGATGAGTATGAGTTCTTAATTTTAAATATCATATAAAATTTAAAGTGTTATTTTTTTATGGCACTTGTAAATGAATTTTATATATATTCAAATTTATCTTCAATTTACTTTTAGAAAAAAGATTTATTTGGAAACATATTTTCCAAATACAAATTAAAAAAAAAGTTAGTATAAATTTCATAAGAAACAACAAGGATTGATTATTTCACCATTCAAGACATTTTTTTAATACAAGGTATGTTTAACATGAGTTTTTGTATCTTATAAATATATCATAATCAAATTTAGAAATAAATTTAACATGACTGTATTTCTGGTTTAAAATAAAAAATTTCCATCCAAAAACATTATAAAAGATGACATTGGATTTTTTATTAAAACAATTTTCACATGTGGGTTTCAGTATAAAAGTATTAAAAAGAAGATTATTAATGACATACTATTAAATATTAAATACCCCAACCTAAAAAATATATTGTATGTTAAAATTAATTTAAAATATTTGGATTTTGTCCTTGTATGGTCTGATTTCACCCCTACTACATCATTTTGTTAAGGTGTTTGAAGAGTAGAAAACGATTTATTATACACATCAAAAGAAGCTAAGTCATTAAATTAATAATTTTATAACTCTCATCCTTGATCACTATTATTTTATATAATTTTTCATCCAGTATCATTTTCAACTAATTTATAATCCTCGAAGAATGATTTGCAGGGTTCATAATTTGGTGAAAAAATGTATTCCCTTGTGAATTTTGTAAATTATTAAACCATAATGTGTATAGTAATACCCTATTATAATATCTATTTTAAACAAGAAACAATGTTCATTATTAATTAATTCAATATATTTTGTTAAAAAAATTACTTTCTTTAATTAAACGTGAATTTTAATTACTTACTATATTGGAATGTTTCAAAAACCATATAATCCTTGAAATTAAATTTTTTAAGAACTTATACTAGTTGGAAACTGATGAGATTAACAATAAATTATGTTCCATAGTGATCAAGAAATCTAATCAGAATACAAAACCCACTAACTTCACAATAGAAATTATCTTTTTTGGGATCAACATACATTAAATTAATTTAACATCCATTTTGAAACGATATGTTGTAAATAAAATATTTCATTTAAAATTAAATGAATTGAATAAATTTTGTATTGATGGTTATTTTAAAATGGATCACATAATTGAATAATTCCTAGTAAATTATGGTTCACGAATTAGAAATATACAATATTATTTATAAGTATTGAGTTTTAAAAACCGATGTAACAATCATCAATTATCTTAACATGGTATTTTACAATAAAATTGGCATGAAATCCATATAGTTTATTAATTGGATTTTATTCAAATAGATCCACACACATATGTATTAAGCAACCATGATCAATGTAAAATAATTAATATTTGGGTTTTCACTTAAGAAATTTTTTTACGTGATATAATGATAACATATTTTGGTACCCATACAAAAAATAATCTTCTTATGTTTTCTAATAAATTATTTGAAATTGAGATATTCATAGATGTTTTTCTTTTTGAATATGTGGATGATTGATGGATGTACATCATTATCTAAAATTGATCATTTTTAACTAACAATCATCGATTAAATGAACAATATAAATTCAAAATTAAAAAACAATATCGTTTCAGTAACCAATAACATAAGTACATTTCATTTTCATTTTTTGTGTTGTTTTCATAGTACGAGAAAAAAAGTCAACGTGTTATTTCCTATGTTGTTTAGAGAAAAAATATTATTTCAATTTTCATCACTATAAGTCAATTTTTAAATAGGTATTTTGAGGACATGAAAATTGAATTTTAGTTTCTCAACATCAGATTTATTATTTATAGATATATATTTTATTTCATTCAAGAGATGACCCATTTATTTTTAATGATTTTATTTTTCTACATCCAGTTGATTATGAATCATTTATATTTGATTATATAAATAAAAAATATCATGTCATCCATACTCTAATTGTAACACCCCGACCCTAGATACCCAAATTCGGTGCATTATTACATAAAATTGGCATGATCACAAAGGATCAAGTCTCGAAAGACTGATTAGTTTAGTTGTCTTGGAAACACTAGATATATTCATAAATCTTACATTACATCATAAGGTAAAAAAACTACAACAACATCTTGTATTCATATCCCCTCATACTATCCCTATAGGTCATTCATAAATTAATTCTTCATAATCCTGGGAAAAATAAATCATTGAAATGGGTGAGCTCAGATTCTCAGTAAGGATAAAATTATAGAAGAATCTTTCATATATACGCATAACACTTAAGGAAGTTTATAACTAAAACAAACGCCTTTTAAACTTGAACTTCAACATAAAATGGAAAAGATAAAATAAAATAATTCCATTTACTTACTCACATGGATATTCTACTAGTCGAATGATCACATGCAATATTAATAACCACTTTCATAATGATGGAATGCATAATGATAGACTATCATAACCACATAGCCAAGGCCTCGTGCCAAGACTACAAATAAGATTTTGTCAAGGCCTTGTGCCAAGACACTATTTTGTCTCATGATGCCTACCGATGCATCGAGGAGCTATAGCGGGCTCTACCCATCACTTATTAAGTCCAATTCTTTCCTCATATGAACAGGTTTGAAACATAACATAAACATTCGTATTAAAACTAGCATACTAAATGTAAATACTTTATCCAAAAACCATGAATGGTATAAAAATAGCACATCCACAGTCAAACATAACTAATTTGATAAAATATGGAAGATTTTATTGTATCATATTAACCCCAATCGAGAATAATGAAGGATATTGACATATATGAAAATTATCATCAAAACTATTTGAGAGAAATATCCCCCTTTTTCTTGAAATCATTTAACGTCACACTATTTGTCAAGAATATATTTTCGAATCAAAGTGTACCATACCACTTTGAAACTTTTAATAGGAGTTTTAATTTTAAAACTTTAATGTCCATATAAATAAATCCTTAACACCATTTTTTAAAACATGTACATTAATGATCAAGATTTTGAAGAATAAGTCTTTAAAACATTTAAAAATGGTATTTAGTTAGAGTTTCTATCCAAAAGAGAGAAAATTGAATACAAATAATTGAGGTAATAAAAACATTATAATATCATGAGAATAAAGTAATTCTTGATATACTATGTCAAAGTACATTATAAACACCACATAAAAGTGATTTGGTGTATGACAACAAAGAAGTCTCAATGGAATGTAAATTGAGATTAAATCTCTCATAAAGGCCGTATCCTTAGGTTAAGGATATATAAATGAAATAATTATGTGTGAAAATTATAAATAAACTAAATATGATTGGATATTTAGAGTAAAACAATCAAAGGACATTCACAGATATTCTTGTAAAAACAACACCAACGAATTGGATGTTTAACTCAACAAATGGAGAATGAGTTAAAATTACTCTTATCAAATTCATATGAATGACTTGAGAATTATCAATGGAGTGATTATTTGTATCAAAAGTATATCCACAGGACGGGGAGTGGAAATTATGACATAATGAATGAATAGTCATTCCACAGATAATCATGGGGTAATATAATCAATGAAATATGCGTAAAGCCAAATGAGTGGAAATTGAAATTTCAAATTCCCTTATTGATTAGGTAACTTACGAAACATACACCCATGAAAGAAGGATCAAACCATGATGATGTAAATACCCAAAAATTAATGTATATTACACAATTAATACAATCATGGGCATTACACATACACCACATGCAATAATTAAGTTGTGAACAATGGAATTCTCAGGAAACTAAGATTGAGTTAATAAACCCCTTACTTTGTACTTTTTCCATAGTCGATGGTAGGTTAACCTTCTGTATAATGGTTAAATAATTGTTATTGAATTATACAAGAATCATTTACATTAATATGATATCATATAAGATTGATTTGTTAATAATATCATAAAATTATCATCATTTCAGGTGTTAACAGGTTTATTTTACTTTATATTATTTGTTATGTGAGCCATATTTGTTATTAATGGGACGTATATTATTCGTATCCAGAATGATATCAAGTTCTTAAACATTATTTTTAATCATCGAATGAGAATTATAATTCAATGGATATGATGGAGAATGAATCTCATCGCGTTCGTGGAGACGGTACTCCGTACGTACGCACGAGCGACAATATCATTATTTTGATATTAAAATAATATATAATTGGATGGTATATCATATATACTGAATCATTATAATGTTATATTTATTATTTATATGAGTTACACATCATTATTATACCCACCCAAATAATAATATATTTAATACCAATTACACCACGACGTGGAGACGATAAGTCGTACGTACGCACGTATGGTGACATGTTATTCAAAGGGTGGATAGAATACTGATTATGTTTGTACCATATTTATAATAAATTCACAGTATATATAAGATACTGTAGTTATTATTTTATAATGGAAATAACAAAGAAATAATTAGTGGATGAAGAAAGCAGCTTGAAAAGGGGTGGTGAAAACATTACCTCTTCTTTGGGTTCTTCCTTTTGATTTGATCAAAAGGGATCCTTAGGTTGGCTTTATGATCAAACGAAGGTCTCTAGATTGTAGTGAGGGAAGTCTAGAGAGTTTTTGGGCAGGTTTTGAGCGAACCAAAAGGCTTTGAAGGTGTGAATAAATGAGAAGGAGGAGTGCCCTTTTATAAGAGTGGTGAGGGGCACCTTTGGAAAAGCTAGAAATATTAATTAATAATAAATTCATATTCAGTTTCTAATGGCTCCAAAGTTGATTATTCAAAGGTTAATCTGGGGATAGGTCTAAAACCATTTTACCAATATAATTTAGATAGGTTTGGGTCATTATATTAACCTTATCTTTTAGTTTTAACTCTTTGTCAATTAGTTTGACATTTACCATGTCACTTTGTATTTTTATATTATATAGGTACTAAACTTACTATATACATCTAAGAGACCCCCAAGTGGTCCATTAATGATACAACTATAATGATATAAGTCTCTTGGACGATCCTTAGATTTTTAGGAATTTAATATCAATTAATAATATACTATTTGTTTTAAAAACACTTTTATGTCAATTTTGACAATATTCAATAGTTGATTTTTGTAAAACTCATAAAAATTTTAGTACTTCGAAAAAAGATAATTAAATCATTACTAACATGTCATATTAATCAAGAAAATTAGTTTAATTCATTAAAATTCTCAAATTATATTTATTTGGGTATTTATAATACCCGTTATTTTAATTTTTTACTATTATGGTAATTACTGCATCATCATTGTGTCATAAATAAATTAAATTATTTAATGTCGAAAAATTATAAATAAAATACCATTTTGTAGTATATAATTTTAGTTTTATAATGAATATTTTTTTTTTCAAAAATCCAACATATATTTCCCTTTTTAAAAATTGATTTTATAAAAGATATCTGCTTGTGTAATTTTTGTATTCATTTTAACTTAATTAAAATAAAGTGTCCCTATCACTGACAAGTGGCTCCATGGGGTCCCAAAATCGACCCAAAGATGCCCATGGTAGGACATGTATCAACCAATAAGGTTAGGACACGTTTTAGGGTAATTATTTATTTTTATAATATTAATTGTTAACCCTTATTTACCGGATTTACCTTTTAACCATGGTAAATAAAATATATACCGAAGTAATTATTCTAAATATCTAAAAATAAAAGTTACCAATTTACACAATTTGGATATCCTGATTCCAAATATAGAATCCATTTTTCCAAATTCAATACATAGAAGTTCCATAATTTAATTTAAAATTAATTCCCTTTGTTAAAACAAAAAGCATGTTTTTAATAGATAATAACTATCAAAAGATTGGCACTTGTTTATGTCTGTTTTAATTGTGAAATTATGTCCAATGAAAATAATTGAATTAAATGGTAAAAATATATTCTAAATATACTTTAAAACCACTCAAATTTATTATTTATCAATATTAATTATTTCGATTAAAAATGTTGTTTTTAATTAAAATTTAGTAATTTTCACTATTCATCAAAATATGAAATTTATCAGAAAAGTACCAAAATTTCACCCTAGGCTAATTTCGATATTCCTAATCCAAAAATGAAGTCCATTTTGAGAGATAGAATTTATAAAATTTCATAACGGCTAGATTGATTGGTTGTGGTGTGTTAGAATCTCGATGTTGCGTACAATGCACGTCATTGCATTATTCAAAGGAAAACGTACCGTGGAAACATGGGGTGTTAAACTAATTGTCTTTGAGAATAATTTATTCCATTTATATTTAATGTCACAATTGTAGAAGTAAGAATATAGTTGATAAATATTAGAGTACAAGAATGGGAGAATGAAATTTTCACATGGGTACAAATCTAGTTTTTTTCATCAACATGATCTATAATGAACTAGTTGGTTGAGTTTCATAAATAGTATAAGTATGTTGAAGCCATAGATTAATTTGTTTCTATATATATTGTGAATAGGATATAATTTTTAACTTAATTCTTTTCTTAATTATTTATCTTGTGATGAGAACATTTTCTCAATTTTTCCATTATTTTTTACAATCATATCTTATCACCTTCGGTTTCACTATTCATTTTTATATTTTGGATTATTTATGTAAGATCATTGTTAAGAATTCCTTAAGGATTTTATTTGTATGAAGTGACTGGTCAAAAAACACACCATTGGATCATTCATCACGATTATATTTAGGGTATATGGATTACATGAAAACATTGGTTTCATTTGAAGCAATCTATGGATTTAATGTTATCGTGATTTCTTATTCCATAAGGTATCAGATGTGTTCCATAGCCACCATACATTTCATATATTTTTCTTCTTCAATTTCAATGAATTTGGGATCTCATAAGATAATTAAAACCCCAGAAATAATATTTAGGGGATTTTCTATATATAATAAATCACTAAGGGGATTTCTACCATTATATAAGTAATAAAATATGATAAATATGTTTTTTAATACATTAATTAAAATATATATAGAAACATTATAAATATTAATTATTCATTACCATTCATGATTTCATTACGTTATTCATAAAATCATGTGTAACTTATAATGATCATTAATTTTCATGAAATATTTTTAATCAATAAAGAAAAATTTATTATTTTAAATTAAGAAAAAAATCCATATAATTCATATCATTGTTATTAAATTCAAAATAAAAAAAATATTTGGGAGTCTATTTTCCATCAATTTCTTTAAATTGTACATACTCATGCATTACCATTTTTGAAACAATATATCTAGTACATGTAAGTAATGTTGACATCTGATCCATACAATAAGAATATTTGATTTAATAAAAAATTAGGCCATGCGTATAAAAACTTAGATGAAATAAAAGAAAATTTCAAATTAGTTAATGATTTTATTATAATAATTCAAAATAAATCAATCATTGAAAACAATATATGCTTTGTAGAAAAAAGAACCACACTAATACTAATTATATTCTACAGATTATAGAAATAGATGGTTAATTTAAATTTAAAATATTTTAATGAGGAATTAATGATTTAATGTGAAAATTTGATTAAGAAATTACTGATCAATTTGATTTCAGTTGGTAAAGATAATATCCAGGAAATTAAATCAGGGAAGTGATTAAACCAATTTTTGGATTGTGTTCAAGCATATGTAAAATGATGAAATGTAGAAGTTGTAAATATTATAAAACGCAATTTTTTATAAGATTAGATAAGTATGAATATGATCCCCTAGGTCTCCATATGTTTAATTATATATCAATATTATTAGTCAATTGATATTAACTAAGAAAATAATAATCAACCGACATAATATTTCTTTTTGGGAACCCTGTTGAGATACACCAAGAGCCAAAGATCCCATCCATCACTTTTTATTGTTAGAACCGTTATTGAATTTTTTTTAGAACATAATTTTTTCATTTTGGATAACCCATTAAAAATACTATGCCATTTTTCGTGGATTGATGAGTAAATTCAATTTTGAGATATTTCAGCAGAATATTTAGACCTATTAATGAAATTTCGAACATAAAGTAATATTTTTAATGGGATTTAAACATATCTTGCAAATCATCATCAATTCAGATATGGATAATTTTTGGGAGAATTTTGATGTTTAGTGAATCCTTTTATCATAAATCTATTTCCTTCAAAAATCCTACAGAAAAAATCTAGAACTCAACTAGAGTAATTAAGAATATGATGAATGGATCTAGTATAGGTTTGATCGACCATTAATTTATCTCATGTAAAATATAGGATGAAAAAGATTTCACCATAACATGGAACCTAAAACATGGTTTTGTTCCTTAAAAATAACATCATCATGGCCCTGAATTGTTCTGGAACATCTTGGTAAAGGTCCATAACACCCTGAAGCTGACCAATTTTCTTAGATCACATGTAAAATTAGTAAGATGTCCCTTCACATCCATACAAGGGACTGAAATTTTCTTCCAACTAGATTATATAGGCTTTAAATGAAAAATATAAATTTCCATAACATTAATGAGAAATTAAGTCATCTTTATTATTTTATTTATTCAATCAAGTGGATTGTAACAAAAATAATAAAAAAACATAAATGAAATCTTTTAGAAACTAATATAAGTACATGTACTATGGAAACACCATGAGAGGGATATTTAAAAAATGTCATTACTTTATTATTGGGAAAAATTATTAAATACATGTATAATAAAAAATAATTTCATCATGAGATAGGTATGGACCTACTACTCATGTAAAGATTTCCTATGAGGATATACTTATCCATTTATAAATTGTAAAATAAATATATATATTATTATATATTAAATAATGAAATTCTAAAAATCCATGGTTAGGAATTTAAACACTCCTAGAATCAATCAAATACCCCTAATTAAGAACATATCAAACCATTCGAAAAATATTTGTGATCATGAGTTGAAGATGAGTATCCTTAATATATGCAGTTCAAACTATATATATCCTTGACTATAATTATTACATATACACTATATAAATACATAGAGTGGTATGAGATGATATATTATATAAAAGTTGTTGAAATTCAGATTAAGTATGAGAGGGATTTGGGAACATAAGACCTAAAATGAATAGACCAAAATAACGGATGGTGAATTGTTGATCCATGAATGAATATAAATAAAATTATATCACCAATCCTCAAATATAATCATGGAGTTTAAAAATTTTAATTATACATTAATATTAAGGAATAACATAGGTTATTTTTTATACCCATATTAATATTTCTATTCCACCGGGTAGACCCGTTAACTAATTATGGCGATTGTAACAATAGTCCTTGTATGATTATTACTCTTTGTCGCAAGAAAATTATATTACCTTAGACAAAATACATTGCTGATATTTACTCTAGGGACCAACACATTTAGTTTGATTTTAATTTAAAAAAAGTGTATTTTTTCTAGTTTTGTTTGTGTGGGAAAAAACTAAATATCCAAATGGAGTTTTCAATGATATAATAGAACATTAAAGTCCATTAAAAATTATTATGTATTCATGAGATCTTGAGGTTATTTAGTGGAATGTTTAAATATCATTAGACTATAGGAGTGTAATGTGTTTGGTATGTAATTGGGAGGATATCAAGACTATAACATTCATCAAGAACTATTTTCTTTCATGGAACCCTCATGTTATAAAAAATACCAGACATTAAAGAATATTGTCATTATACTCACATCTAGGTTTATTTGTAGAAGAATTGATATTTTTTATGTTAGTATATAATTTCGTCCATGGTAAATACAAATATATGTATAATGGTGTTGAAATTCAGACATCATATATTGTAGTCATGAATCATATTTTTAATATAGAATTAATCAATAATAATAGGTCTATGTTCATACCAATGGATGTTATTATCTATATAATTGAACAAATAGTTATTTGTACCTTCAGGTTAATGTGTTTCATCCAATTACAAATATACTACATTGGATACTCATCCCCACAACACAATGATTTTATGATATGGATCGTATCATCATAATAAGCATCATGATTCTAGGCATGGATCCATGTGTGTGTTTATGTAATTTTTGTGTGTTCTCTTCCAAAAACACACATACAAACATTATCTACATTGTTCCTATGATTCATATATACTTGAATACTATCACTAGACTGCATATTTTTCCTATGCCTTATTCTAGTTTTGTGTTTTACTACACCTTAATTGGTGTTCTCATGAGTTTGATTGACTATATCTAGTTTTCCAATTCTATTTTTTTATTTCCAAAAATCATACACTTTATCAAAAAAATTGAACATTTTCAAATGATAAAAAACAATTTTATAATTTTGATGAAAAATAGAACAATAAATAATTTCATCTAATTTAATCCTAAAAAAAATCAACAATATTCAATTTTCAATGATTTATAGGAGAAAATGTATAAATTGGAATTCCTTTTATTTAATTAAAAAATAAATTGAAATTTATTATATTTATTAAAATAAAGAAAAAATATATAACATATAAATTCATAATACTAATGAAAAAAATGAAAAATTTAAGATTATAATAAAAAAAATTAATCTTCTATATTCCTCATTCTATTAAATTAGTAGATAATATAAATAAATTTAAACACGTTTAATACCATACAAAAATTACATATTTTACCTAATTAATTTCATCATGGGTCAATAAATTAAAGACATAGTCCCAAATATTTTGTTGTCTTGGTATAAACATCCACCATCTTAAGAGCATGAACCAATCACAAGTGTTTTGTTGAAACTTTTTAATGGAAAAATATTAATTATGGAAATTGAATTAATAATTTAAATTTATAGTTTAACTCAAAACTATATTTTCTGAACCGTTTGACTTTATGATTTGATACATTATATTTTTCTCAAAATAAATAAATACATAATGTCAGTGGGGTACAATTTCTATATATAAAATATAAATTAAAACACTATGATGAATTTAAAAAACATAAGAATTTTATAAAATATGATGAAAAATTAAAAAATGTAGATTATAATGACCATCACAAATAACAAAATGAAAGGACATTGTGATAATCCACAAAACTATTCTAGCTAAACATACCTTAAATTCTATAAATTCTATACTTGGTTATCAATGAGAAAACCTCTCATAGTTAGTTTCAATTGAATATAACTAGTAATTTTATATATATTCCTCATAATATTGGAAAATCCACATAGAAAACATCATATTCACCAATATGTATATGAGAAGTATGATTATAAAATGTGAAAGGAAACTAGTAGTAGTCTACATAAAATATAAATTATATTTTGAAGTTAATACTTGGTATGAAATAGAATTAGATAGTAACAAAAAGTAGAAAAATAATTAAATTAAGTCAGATAAGTAGATTAACAACATTTTACCACTAATATATAATTGATGTAAAAACCATACCCCATGAGAATAAAACTCACATGAAATCACCAATCCTTGTTGGAACACATGAATCCTTTATGGAAAAAATTAACAATGTCCTCAACTATTGTACATTGTAAATGAATAACCTATTAAAATATGGAATAATCTACATAAAGGAATCCCATATCCTTATTTTGATATCCTAAATTACAAGTGTGTTCCCTAATCACCATAATATAGAGAATAAGAGTTCCTGAAACACATTTCAATAGTGTAAAATGGTTCTGAACACACCATCATATCTTGAATCATTTTTATTATATATATTTTTAGTTAGGTCCCCACGGACTGACACAATATATAAATGTATATAAATATAATGGGTATCTGTAATACATATTTCAAAACCTTTTTGACAACAAATGACCTATAATAAAATCAAAAACAATATACATAAGTATATTTCATGATAATTTTACTAATATTCATTGGAATCACTCTCTAGGATGCAATACAAATATATATTTTTAATTTTACAAAAATTATCACAAAAAAACATTTATATTTCATTTTAATATATGGAATATATATACATATTTTTAACAAAGTATATACATTTTACTCTATATCAATAGGGTTATATGTGTAAATTATAGAGAAACAAATCATCAATGTACATACAATGTAATTAGAAAAATGTGTATAATTGAGTCATTCTAAATAAAAAGAATAAATTTTTTATATGTAATTTATAAAAATCATGAGTCGAAATAAAACATACTCTTATAAAAAACTATATTTTACATAAATATAGAAAACACGTCATTACTTAATGATAATATAAACACAAAACCTTAATAATTTAACATAATTCCATGGAAGATAATTTTAATAATACATTTTTATAGAAAAAATTCATTTCCATACATGTCTATAAGTATTTATGTTTCCATTAATATAATACCATGATAGATCAAAATAGAAGTGATCATTCTATTTTGAAATGGTATTCATTAATGTTGATTCAATATCTAACACATAACTAAATGATCATAGTGAAAATATTTCCAATAAACCTTCAAAATGTGTGTACATATATACCCAATTCCTAATCAAACATATACCATAAATTCATAATATTATTTAATTATTTAAATCACTAATTCATAAATATTTATTTATTCACTGTGTCTAAATGAGTTTTAGAATTATTTTGTCGCATTATTTGACTCCATGAAAATTAATTAAAATGAAAAAATGATGGATTAAATTTTCTTATTTTATTTTCGGGGAATATGAATGGGTTTATATTAATGAGTTATTGTATTGATAATGTTATGTTTTGGAGAATATATTGGGTAGTAATATATAATCATTGAAAATTATTTTTTTAAAGGATGTGGTGACTCTTGGAGGAATATTATGGATTCATCCCCTATGAAATATTAATGGAATATAATATGAATTAAAACCATATGGATGAATATGGTTCAACATAATCATCATCCAACCATTTTTATCATTATCTATCCACCATAATAGTGATTACATGAAATATATGCATCATCCAATACATTACACAAACACAACAAAATGGAAAAATATCTTTTTAGTGCATCCAATTTTTGAATAGATCCACCATAAGATTCATTCATATACACCATAAGGATGATTACCACTATATGACATCATTTTAACATATGTTTACATAAATCCTTTTCATGACCAATTATAATAACGGTGTCCTAATGGATGTTCAAGAGGATCAATTTTTCTTTAAACTGATGCTTATTTAAGCCACAGTAATATTAATACTCCACCAAGATATGTCCATGTGACCTAAAATGTGAATGATATTTTGATTTTATGTTATGTGGGATGATAATTATTTGAGGGAAAACTGAATAATGACTGAAACAAAATTTTATGAAAAAATATAATTTTATTAAGACTGGAAATAATGATTACTATGTGGACCTGAATATCCAATGAATGAATAATGAAAAAACAGACATGGCATATATTTTACATGTATTGGGATCTTCTATGTTTCACACAACTACTATTTCTTCTATGATCGTGTATTTATTTTTACTTTTTTTACTCACCTATAATATCTTCTCACTCATCGCATCTATGTAATCCCTTTCATACTAGGGTAAATAATTGAGTGATTAAATAAGGGATGTATGTAATTTATAATTCAAGATATTTTAACTTTAATATATCATAGCTTGCTATTTTTATTATTTTGTTTCAGTATCTTTATAAAATATATAATAGTAAACATGATCATTATTTATTTATTTTTTCTTTTTCTATTGTTTCATTAGTTGATGGTCATTTATATAACTATGCTCAATGAAATCAATATATGATGGAATGTGGAAGGGTGATACATGAAATGATTTGTGATTTATGAGTGTAATTTATAAAATATTGGGATATTTACATTCTCTAGATAACATAATGATGACAAAAATCATCAAATTATATGACAACCATGAATGTATAGGACCAACCATGGCCCAATAACCTTTCATGATATTGTTTTTAATCACAATATTTTATTTCTAATTATTTTATTTAATGAAAAATAACCTCAAATTAACCACTTTTCTAACTAAAAATTAAAAAAAGGTATTAGAATATTCTTTAGAGAAAACACTTGGTTTCCATAAGAATATATTAATCATTGGCAATAAGTGATTTTGAAAAAGACTTGATTGGATGGGGTCAAAATAAATATAAACTGTGGGGAAGGAAGTTCCCAACCAATCATGTTAAATAGGAAGACTATATTTTAAAACATGATTTATTATGTTTTTTCCAATGGAACATGGATTGTTAGCTACAGATCCCAATAATCAAATCAATGATTATAATATTATTTTCGTATCCTTATTGTGAATTAGAGTTGAAGAAAAATAATTTAAGTTAAAGGAATTAAAATTTTTATGAGAATTAGATGCTATAGAATTATTATACAACTTACAAACCTAATAAGTACTTTACATCTATGACAAAAGAAATAAGAATACTTTATATATATTTCACCACCTTGAAATGAAAAACAATAAAAAAATTATAGTCATTCCGTCATATAAGAATCTAGGAAGATTTTATTTGAGTATTAAAATATGTTAAATATATTTTGTTCCATCTACACCAATTATGTAATTGGGGAACATCACATAATTTTTTCATTTATCCTGGATCTATTGATAAATATTTGAATTGATTAACTGCATTATATAGAGGATCTGTAATGTAAATATTTTTCATATAATCATGGGGACACCTTGAGAAGACATCATAGATCTTGTAGTACTCTGTCTAAGAGGTACAAGTATTGGTTGTCTAAATAGGGTAATTTCATATGAATCATATCAATTATTTGAATCGTGAATTTTTAAAACCTTAATTTTTAAAAAAATACATTGAATTAACATATTGAAAAATAATAACTAGTAATGGTGTATGGTTTTTTTTTGAATCCCATATCCATTATATTGAACTTTTTGTTGAGAATAAAGTTATGTAAATTTATTACCTATCTTACCAAAAAAGTTAGTATCTGTGAAAAATAATATATGGAGGTATAAATTCCAATCCCCATATATTCTTAAAGATAATAAAAATCATGTTGGACCCATACAAAAAATTGGTCCCCACAAAAACTCCCATTTTAGTAGAGAAAAAAATATTTTAACTCCTAAATACCCTTTTTACATCTTTTCAACTATCCCATTTTCCAATATTTTTACCATTCCACCAATATAATTAAATAAAAGATACTATTTAAGAAACCTAAACAAGTAAACCATGCCCTTTATAGAAGAAATAAATATCTGATTGTGAGGAATTTAGAAATTAATTCATTGACCAAATATATTATCATAAATGTTTTTTGGAAGTTTTTTCCAAAATTACAAGGAATATAATACACCAATAAACCAAAATGAAGAATATAATTTAATTACAATGACTGGTAGATGTGTAAAGGAAGTTAATTTACAAATACAATTGAATGTGAACTATATCATAAAAACATGAGGACTTTGATGCTAACATGTAAAGATAACTTCCTAAAACTAGTAGGGGAAAATAAAATAGCATAGGTTTGTAGGTAGTTTTTCCCCGAAGAATGAATCAAAATAAACCATTAAAAATATAAAAAGGGAAGAAGGAATATCCCTTTCAACCATCTTCATCTAGGATAATTGTAAAAAATAAGTTACAATAATAAAAAATTAAATGGAAAATAATTGGAACATTTTAAAAATATGAGATCAATATTCAAATTCTATATAATTTTCACGAAAATCCCAATGTATGTTATGTTTTTTAAAAAATATTTCTCATAGAGTATGATACATCCTGGAAATTAGAGGGTTAATTTGTGGGGGGTGATTCAGTTATGAGATCCTCATATTATCAAACTATATTTCATGATTTATTGATATAATATACCTCATACTCCATTGGTTCAAATAATTTTTATATGATTTATGTGATTTAATTTCATCAATGTAATGACTCATTCTGTTTTTACATCATGAATTTTGTGATAATTTATTCCTATAAAAATATTTGTACAACTATAAAATAGATCTATAAAATTCATAAAAGTTACCTTAGAGAATATTCTAGTTATATTTGTAAAATTTATCTACAAAAAAATATTTTATGTAAAACTAATTGAGGAATAAAGAATTATGACACAATCAACACTAATTGGTGTTTGAAATTTTTTCATAAAACCAATTCTAAAATTAATGAATTTGAAGGAAGACCCAAAATTGTCATTCGATACAATAATTTTGAATTAAATACTTTTGAATCGATGAGGTGCCATTTAGAGTATCATTACCTTCTAGCACATCACCACATTAATGAGGCTAAATCTTTTGATGATCCATGTATGTTAACTGAGATTTTATCCTTTTGAAAAAAACATAATGATTGAAAATTCATTGAAAAGATAAAAAATAATAAAACAGGAAAATATACTTACATATTGGATCTAGAGATATTGTTTGAATTTTTTGTGAAAACAGTTGTTTATTTCATGATGAATGAACTGAGTTTTCAACTTGTGTAAAGGATACTTCATCTCAGAATTTGAGGTACCTCAATCTGATATCATCAATATAATAGTCCAATAATATGGAAACAAATTAATTCTCTTTTAATCGAATGATTGTATATCTTAATTAAGTGTAACCACTTCTAGTTATCATTACTCTTAACCTTTCCCTAAGACACACAAAAAATGATAAACATTAATGGGAAAATGTTTATGTCATATGTTTGATTTTATGGGGTATTTTAGACACAAATCCCAAAATATAAATTCAAATTATTTTACATTATGTGTTTTCAAAATATATATGGAAGCCCAAATTGGGGTTATAATAACACCATGGTTAAGGTAGTGAAACATTATACAGAGATGATATTTGATTATGGAGTGTTCTACACTTTTTTTATGAACAATGGTTCATTAAAAACCAAACTCGACACGGTGAGGAATGACGTAGTATTTAAACACTTATTATATTTAAGAATATTTAGAGTCGTTTTATTGATTATCTGATACTGAACTATGTATTTGAGAAAGATAAATTCCGTATTAATTTTATTGACTATATGATGGATGGATTTTTAAAAAGAACCAATTACTATTTTATATATTGATATTTAGGTTAATTCCATCTTCCCATTCAAATTATGAATCTAGTGGAAATAAATATTACATGTGTCATTGGTACTTTTTCATTGAGTAAGATACCATTTCAGTTATTTATTTCCAAACATATATACCAATGTTTTGCGATATATATATTTTCATAACATTTTTAATATAATATACATAGGTGTTCAATAATAAATAAACTATTACTATTACTACACTTATTATTTTTTTTATAAAAAAAATTTAATCATATTTTTTTAAAATAATAATAATATTTTATAAATTTAATTAGATAAAATTTAAAATATTTTTAAAATAAACACATTAAAATTTAGTAATGATGATTTTTCTAGATTTTTTAGAGACATTTGTTATTTTCTTGAATAATGGAAAATACTAAATTTTTTAAATACTACTGCTTTTAGAAAATCATAATTTTGTTAGATTGAATTGAATGTTCTTGAAACCATTCATCCCAAACATATATATATATATATAGAATGTAATATAATAAATATAAAATATTAATAATAAACTCAGAAACATATGAATTGAATTTTGGATATCTATGTAATGTTTTAATAAAAATATATATATTTTAGGTCTTTTAATATAAATAATGAATTCAAATTATTTATTTTTGTTTTGGTTCCAATTTAATGTAATATTTTACACCATTTATTGATAATTATTCATTTAATTATATAGGAATGAATATTTATTTTTGATTTTTTATACAATAATTTTTTGTCTTAAAAATTCATTATTCTAAATTTCTTTCCCCTCATTCAGGTACATTTATTAAAATAATATTTTACAATATATATTTATTTAATATCAATAAATTAATTTCATATTTGGAATAATGAGGTTGAATTTTGTTATTTATTTCTAAATCATTTTTGGTGAAATTAATATGAACCATGGTAAGACATTATCACCTAGGTAATGGTTAAAAGTGTTAAATATATATTTAAAATAAGATATATGTTCTAAAAGACCATATTTTTAAAAATTATAAAAGGTGTTTATTTTGAATAATCATCATATAATATATGAATTATATCATTTTTCAACTTTCATGTGAGTAATACATTTATAATACTAAAATATTAAATATAATTACAAATTAGTCACTCCCTTCAAATGTATATTTTCACCAAATCATATCACATATTCTCCCATTTTGAGATACTTATCCCCAATAAGTGCTTAAAAATAACTTCTCGACTATACTTCCATTTTATTAAAAGTATTTTCTCCTAAATAGTCCAATTTTAGAACACATACCATGTAATCTAGCGGTAGTCATCCAAAAAAGTGGTTGAACTCTTAACATATTTCTTTCATTATTATTTCTTTTTTCCATAACCATAAAACCATTAAAAACCTACTAAATTAATAACATTAGTATCTTGAATTTAATGAAGTAATATTATATATATATATAGAAAATCCCATTTTCATATCCTTTTTCATCTATTGGAAAATGATAACATCACTCATGTGTACGTGTGGAATACCATGTCCATCAATAAATTTGATTTAGTTTACATTTTTTTCATTACATGGATAGTAATAATGATATATTTAACAAATTAATATAATAATTATAATTATTAATTATACATTAAAATTAATAATTTGTTTATTTAATTTTATTTTTAACCATTAAAAATATGAAAAGTTCATTAGTACAAACACATATAATACCATCTAAATTATATGATATTTTTCATTTTTGAGGACTATTATTCAAGGATTATTCTAAAATTTTATTTAATATATTTAAATATTAACAATAAATTGTTTGAGATTTTGTAATTTTTGATTCCATTATTAGGGTTAAATTAACTAAACTATCAAACTAAATCATTTTTGGAAAACTGAATTAGTAAAACTCAAATATTTGTTATGAAAAAATATTATATATAATTAGATAATAAGAAATTAACTCTATATGGTAATGTAAATCCAAATATTCTTCTGATATAAATATATAATAAGTATACATTTATTTTAGAGCATATTAGATCATGTCAAAGTAATGGAATTTATAATTAATTGTTTTATATCACAATCACATTCTTATTTAGGAATGATTAATTTTAATCTTATGTTAGAGTAATCATGAGATATATCTCTCTTAATCCTCATATGTTTTATCATAATCTAGTTATTTATTGGGATTTTTAGGATTTTCTATCATTTATTTCTCCATAGTTCTCAAAATACTAGTTTATTTTTTTAAAACATTATTTCTCCTATTTGGTTGATTATCATTTCATTTCGGTTCCATGTACATAAAAATGGTGTGTGAGAAGTATTATTTAAATTTAAATTATTGTTAAATGAATATATCTACTACCTTTTACATTATTTACAAAATATTTAGAATATTATTTTTCATGATTTTCCATTACAACGCTCATCTGATATTATGAAAAGTGAAAAATTAGTGTTTTAATGTTTTTTTAAAAGACATAATTTTCTAGCTATCCTAGGTTTTATTCACTATCAATCATACATAATAAATTTCCGTATTTTTAGAAAGAAAATTCTAACCCTATAATTCTATTAAATATTTAATTAATTTTTTAAATAATGAATACCACATGTCATTATGATTTCAATATAACATTATAAGTTCTACATAAAATATATTTTTCTTATATGTCAATATTAATTAATTAATGTTATTACACCATATACTTATTTTATAATGAAAAAAACATATATATTTCTTTCTATGGATTATGATCATTTTTTAGATTTATTAACAAGGAAAAATATTTTCATTTCCTATTTTATTTTTCAAGAATGAAAATTTATATTTAATATTATTATAATGAGATTTTTTTATTTCATATTATTAATGTATTATAAATAAAAAGGGATGAGTTATCCCTCTTATATACTACTTATGAATTAGTAGGTATGATTAAAATGAAAATATTTTGGGTTTTTTTGTGAATGACATTCTTATTTATATATAATCTCATGGAATGAGGCCCCAATAGTGTGATTATAATTTATTATATTATACAATTTATCATTAGGAAACTAGTTATTTTTGTCCATATTTTTATTTATATTTTCATTTCATCCAAGGATAAATTCCCATTTTATGATTATTGTTATCTTTCATTATTGGTAATATTTAACTCTTTTATATTAATCAAGTTTTTTTAATTCTTCGTTAGAATTTATAGTATATTTTTGTTTACTAAGAATCTAGGAACACATTTTATTATTTCTTCCATTCCCCATGGTTCCAATAAGAAACATTGAATGGTTATAAGGATATAATAGATGAAATAATAATGTTTAATGTGCAATATTTTGATTGATTCTATGTTTCTATTTGTTATGTGCGAATCATTATTGTATATTGTCCATAAAGACTTATAAATTGTTTGATCCCATGAGATGAGATCACTTATATTATGTTTTAATATAGTATGTTAACCAATGATTCCATGTTACAAAAGTGGGCTTGATATTTTTGGTAATAAAGAATGTGTTTAGGACTCTTATGATATAGATCATGGAGAATAGATTACAATATATCATGAAAATCCTTATAATCCCTTAGGATTTTAAAAAAACTATTCTAAAATATTTTACATATATAAGAAATATATCTTATGATTTAATATTCATGATCTTATAAAGTACTAAATTATGTGAAATTTTATAGAAATGGAAACTGCTGTGAGGAATAAAAATAATATAAAAGTATTAAATCTATATTAGAATTTACCACGTTTAAATTAAAATTATTTTAGAGATGAATAATAACAAAATAAAACTACATTGGGGAAGATGTCATTAGTTATGGACAACAAACTTTCCTTTATATATCATTGTTTTGTCAACTAGGTGAAATGCCCTGAGGGGGGGGGGGTTAATCAGGGCATGACAGATAAAAACTGCTTCCCCATGTGAGATTGATTCATAATTAAACAAAAAAACTTCTCTCTTTCTCCCATAGTAACATATGAATAAAAATTAAATCATTCACATGATGCATCAATTTTACTGGGTTCGGCCTCACATAGCTATATCTAAGGAGCATATAACGAAGATGTTCTGATGTATCAAATCCACTAAATATCATGACTAATTATAAGGCTATGTAAGGATCACTTATATGTCCAATATAACTACCTTTATAATGTTATGGGTATAGTAATTTCATTCCCAAGTTTCACTCTCAATATCTCTTTCATTGGAACACTACCATTAGAAATGATCATTGTCTTCCTCTTCCTTTGGTCACTGCTCTTAGAAGGGATCCACTAACAATTTATGGAAATATATTACCCTTAATTATATATAATGAATTCATCCTCTATTATATGTATATGATCTATTTGTGTCCAAATTTCATCAACTAATGAATAAATTTTTACCATAGATGTACTAGGAAACATAGAACTTCCATTAACTCATGGGTGTGTTGTTAGCTTAATTAATTCCATGGGCACAACATTTTCCTTTTTTGAAGAAAAAAGGCTTTCAAGACACTTTTTACAACTGTGAAAATCTAACATGAATATCAATACATGTGTGTATCTCACTTTTGGCATGCACCTTACTACTTGCACTCATATTCTCTCTTATGCACAACTCCATTCTTGCACGACAACTAACAACATCCATGATAATCACTACATCCAAATATTGGAACCTTATTTCTCTCTATCTCTCGATCATGATCAAATGAGGGGTATCCACCTATTTATATGAATTTTTTTGACACTACACACAAATCAGGAAACATTTCTCTAATTGCACATGTACATTCTTAAAAGTATCTTTCACACAAACTCACCATGCACGAATAATACATAACATGCATTCCATTATTTTCATTACAATATTTGGATATACTGATCTTAACAAATGGATGGAATTCAACTTTTTAAACATTATTATCACTTTTACACAACATAATAATCCAAATAAAAAATTTCCATTGTCATATTTTTGAATATTTTTTTGGGAAAACACTACGAAAAGGTTCCACCTTTGTTTATGCTCTTTTTGTACCAGCTCCAGAGCATCCATTCCTTTTTCATGGTTTTTTTCCAATTTATCATGTCCGAAATATAACTAGAACACCATAAATGGACATGAAAATATTCTTTATCATCAATCAAAATCATCCCAAAAAATAATCAATGTATCCTTGAGGTATTTGTTTTTGAACAACATCCACCTTTGGGATTTTTAAGAATTATTTATATTTTGATAGCTCATAAAAAATTTTCAATCTTGTACCACCATCCGATTAATGTGACTCAAATAGAATTCACTGAATTACTCACAAAAAATCCTAAGCCCACAAGATCCATGCTCGGTGTGAGAAGCAAGAGTATAATTAAAATTCATCAATGAATCTCCACATACATCAACCACCCGAAAGAATTCATCATGAAATCCACTGTCGGGATATTTATCTATTGATTGGTCACTTATAGACACTCTATATTTAATACTCGCTAAGTCTTTCTACTCCAAAAATCATTCTATTAAACCTCTCATCTTCCTCATGTGTCTTGACTGGGACATTTCCTCCCTTCTCTATCCACAATTTCTCCCCCATTGTCAATGTACATGAATAACACTTCATTAATTAACATTTTGGTTTCTTCATTGTGGCATATAATAGGGTAAATTACAAATATGAGTGCGTTGATGAAAAACACACAAGACCGTGGGTAGAGGGGGTCCCTCATCCACAATTTTTCAAGTGCGGGTAGTCTACTAACCTCCCAGAACCAATCAATTCCATTAAAATGATTTGTTGGGTAAGTCCTTAGTTAGAATGTCTACAACCTGTTCTTTTGTAGGATCATACTCAAATATCCCAATCCCTTTATTGATCATCTCCTTGACTAAATGATACTTGTTTTCAATTTTCTTATTATAAGATTTATTGACTGGATTTGTTTGTTAATATTTATAGGACTTGAATTGTTGTAGTGGATTTAAATTGGAGACTTCAATTATACCAATGTATCATCAAGTTACTACTTTGTAAAAAATTAGTTACATTCAAGCTTGAGTGGTAGTAATATATATAGATTTTCTAGTGCTCAATGAAATATAATCATGTTTCTTTCTTATACATCACAATACACCATGATATATTTCACCCCTGGATGTTGACTTTTTGTCAATTGTTGAATTGAACCAATCAGCATTTCTATATCCTAATAACTTTGGCTGAGATTTTTTATTATAAATTAAACAAAATTCCATTGCTTCCCTAATATATTAAAGTATTATTTTCATTGTAGTCAATTGTATTTCTTTAGAAATACATTGATGTCGTACTGCTTGGAATTTTGAAAAGAATATAATGTATTTTCTATCTCAATTACAATAAACCTCCAATTATTTTGATGTACAGTGTAACATGAAATATATTCCCTTCATCATCCCTTGAATGTTTCATCTGGTTAGCCACAGATGTCACCATCTACATAGACTTATCTATTCCAAATATTCTCCATTTTTTCATGGAATATTTATATTGTGAAATTAATGTTCCATTTATTTCCTTGTGTTACCTGTAAACCAAGGAAAAATGTATGTTCACCAACCATGGTCATTTCAGTCCCACTTTTCATAAATTTAGTAAACTATCTACACTGCGCTTTATCTGATCGACCAGATATTTTTTCATCGACATATACCAAAACCATCATCATTTAATTTACCTCATTGTTCACAAATAGATTATAATCAACTCCACCATCTTGAAAAATATCAAATTTTAGGAACTGATCTATCATTGAATCGCATGATCATGGGGCTTGATTCAAACCAAATAGATCCATCTTTTGTTAAAATATCTAATTTCATCTTCAAGATTGAGAAAACCATATGGATGGTCGTTATACAATTATTCTTTGAGAACCCCACACAAAAGCACTTTAGTGACATCCATCTAGAAAACCATGAACATTAATGGCACTAGTTTAACGAAAATTATCAATTTGACTCTTTCCTTACAATAGGTACAAATATTTAATCAACACATATACTCTCTGTTTGGGATTACCCTTTTCATTCTAGTTGGGATCTGTTTCACATTACTACACTGTCTTCATTAATTTTTTATTGCGAAATACACATTTAGACCCTATGAAATTCATATATATTGGCCTTAAAAAAATCACCTACATCAGATATTTCAGAATTTTTCCAAGTTCTTCATTCATATCCCAAACCCAAATCATATCTACAATTTCTTATTAAAAACATTTATTCTCCTTCTATGATAAGTATTATGGTTATTATAGAGTCTTTGTCCCCCTTCTCTACACTGGAACTATGTGATCACCATTTATGTTCTATCTATAAATATTAGCTCTACTCACTGGCTTTTGCATTAATACAGATTTATTATCATCATTCGTAATATTTTTCCTTTCTCCTGAAGAAAACTCTATTACTATAATATCTATTGATCTTTTTATCTCTTCACCACTATCCTCCTGAGTATGATCCAATATTTTATGAAAATTCTACTCATTCTCTAAAATGGTTATATCATTTTTATTAACATCATTTCACAACCAATTATTTAATCATTTATAATATTTGATTTTCATTATGTATCCATTTAATATACCTTCATATCCACTAGATTCATTCTCCATGTGTGTCTCATTATTAAGAATGAAACACTTACGACCATGTAATAGAATTTACTTATTCTTTGGATTCTTTCTATACCAAATCTCATATGGGGTCCTTTCATCGTTTGAACACAATAAAAATTTATTTGAAATATAGATTGATTTCAGGACTACGCCATTCTAAAAATTCTCTGGAATGACATTCATAATGTGCATTGTTCTAGACATGTTGTTGATAATCTGATTTATTATCTCAAATACTCTATTCTACTATACAGTTCATACAAATGAATCGTAGTGCCTTATCCCATGTTTCCCAAGATAATCCTATACATGGATATTTGTGAAGTCCATTCCATTATATTTGTGGGTCTTCTGGATTTTTTGTTCAACTATATTCCCACCTTTTTTATGATATGTTTTTATGCAACCAAACACTCAATATTTGTGTGTGATAATTCAAACTCATGCCATTATGATAAAATCTTCAATTAAGAGAACATAATATCTCCTCCCATTAATAGATTATGGTGAAATAGTTTTCACAAATCCATACAAACCATATCAAGCCCTTTTATAAATCTTTTCCAATTGTCCTTATATGTCTTTAGAATGATCTTTCCTTGTTAAAAATCATCGCACGTATTATTGAAGTCAAATGATAATCATGTTATGTCGCAAAATGAATTGTATTATAGAAAATAATATAAGGATGTTTACCTCAAGAGTCCATGATTTTTATTCCATAACATATTTTCTACTTCCATGGACAAAAATCACATATGTTATTCTCCATTTTCAAGTTAATGATTTCCCCTTGCACTCATTCTAGGAAAAGTAATTGCACTATACTTTTCTATAATTATACATGAATTCCTTAAAAATCATATGGCATTTCATGAGTCACATAGTTGAGTGAAACATAGTAGGTTGTGACTAATTCCATCAATAGTCGAGGCATCATCACATATCAAGTATTTTACCCCAAACATGGATTTCCCCGGGCCAGTAATATTCAGGCCATCATCATTACCAAATCTTGCAATACCTTCCTTTTTGGACCAGATTTCAATTAAAAAAATAAATATATCATATCATGTGATATGTGAATCTAGTTGTAATAATACACATTCTAGTGTGATATTATGCTTTAAAATAACTGAAACCACCACCAAATAACCTCTTTTCTTCATGATCCATGTCTTTTTCATACTAGTTATGGGTGGATAATATTTATGTTCCTTAGTGTATGATGGACTAGCTTCATCATGAAACACTAAAGTGAGATATTACATTTTAATCACTCATGATGGTTCAACGAATTGTGGCTTGTAATCAATTTGGTTATGCTTCAACACATTCCTCTACATGGTTGATGTATAGTATTTGACCATGTGTCCAAATCCTTCCCTCCAAAAATAATGACCCTCAGAATATATTATATATTATTTTAGTTTGTATGGATTCCATTGTTGTTCATGTGACCTTTATTATCTCTTGTCCATAAAACATAGATATTGTGAATGTATCATATTTATATAGTAATAACAACATACATTTGGGGAATTCTTGTTTGTCACTTATGTACGATTTATTTTCCATTGAGTGTTCAAAAAATTATAATTTGGATCACACATAAATTAATATTTTCTTTTAGAACATGTTCTTGTTGTAATAAATTAATAACCACACCTCATTGTGTCTGAATAACCCTCTTATAAGGCATATCATTTTTATTTGACTGTTTTTTTGTTCTTTTATGCCTCTATGCTCCACCTACATATCCTTTTTTCCCTAAATGGTATTCCTTCTAAGTGTTACACGAGGATTTGTGAGTTTTTTCCAATCCCTAAAACTTTATCATATGATGAAAACAACCTCTTCATTTTCATCAATGTCCTCGAGTTGATCTTTTCCAGTGTTAATAAAGCTATTAAATTACCTTTTATATTCTTCAATCATAATATTGTACTCAACAATCATTTATGAGCCCTCTAGCATGGATTAATTTAGTTTTTCAATTTCTTCCTAAAACTCATATTTCTCTTCTTCCTACCACTAAATATAAATTATTTCATCATGGACCACTTTATTGGAATTATTCATTTTGGATCTCCAAACCACTACCTCTTCAAGGGAAGCTTCTAATTCAGCCTAATGTTAAAATATTCTTTTGAATTCCTCTTATTCAATGTCACTTCCTTCCATTTTTGGGAATTGTATTCAACTTACACCATAGAGTCCGCATTATGATCCATCTAATCATCTAGATATTTTATCTCAAATTCTTCTGAACTATATCTTCTTCCAAAAAAATAATCATTATTTTGAGGAATGGTTTCTTAATATTATTGTTTCCATTCACATAGGTTGAAGACTTCTTCATGGAAATTTCAACTACATCTGTCTCATCATATTGAATCTTTTTAGGGAACCTTGCTGCAATATGTCAAAATTTTCCACATGAATGTCATGAAATAGGTAAATCCCCATTGAACCTTCCTTATCCTCTATAGATATTTGAGGAAATGAATGACATTAGCTCATCAAAATTTTCATGCTTATGATCATCTTCAATGGTTATCTTTTTCTTAGCCTTGATGTCAACTTATTCATAATTCCCTTTTCCCCACAGACTCGTTATCATCATTAATAATTTTAAATGAAATAAGAGTAATGTGCAGCTATATATTATAAGATCCTTCAGATCATTATCCTAAAAAACAAAAACATTTGGATTTAATAGATGTGATATTTTCTCATGATGTTCTTAACAATCTTTACATATTCAATAATATCCCCATTATTAGACCTGTCTTCCAAAACAATATTTACCAAGTCAAAGAATTCATCAATAGAATCATTTGGGTTCATTATGATATCCTCATATTTGTTCTATAAGACCTAGAGATTTTCTTATCATACCTCTAAGTCTATAATAAAATTATTTTATAGAATTTCCAAAATAGAATTTGATGTATTACATGACATCACCTTAGTATATATATATCATTTGATAGGGCTCCCCCTAAATCATTGATTCCCTTAGCATGAGAATCTAATTCTTTTCAGTCATCGTTTGATAAAGAACCACTGTCGATATTAGATGATATTCATTGAATATATGTGGTAAATACATCTATTTATAATGATCAGAAGTAGTAATGCTTCGAATTCTACCATATTTCAAAATTGTATCCATCAAATATTGCAATACCTTTATGATTTACCACCTCCATTTCTTCATCCCAGTGAGATTAGATTACTTCTAATGTTTTTCTTTGATACCAATTGATATCTCCACTAGGTAAAATACCCAAAGAGGAGGGGGGATTAATTAGGGTATGAAAATTTTAAAGTATTTCCACAATGGATCTTGTTTAATCATTAAATAGAACACACTTATCTCTATCACTCATAGAAATTTATGAATAGAAATTAAATCATGCATATGAGACATCAATTTCACTTCTTTGACCATGATTTGGATACATCTAAGGAACATACAATGATGATGTGTCGATGTATCAAACCCACTAAATATCAATTCTAATTACATGGTTTGATCTAGATCACTTCCATAACTATCCTAACATCCTCTAAAAGTTTTAGGTTTTTTTCACTACATTCACAAGGGTCACTACCTATGTCCCTTTCCCGAGATTACTACTAGTGGAAATGATTATTTCCTTCCCATTTCCTTTCTCACTACTCTTTTAAGGGATCCACTCATAGTTTATATACCTATAGGTCCTTTCATTATATATAATGAATATATCCACTATTATATATTTATTCTCAATTTAAATTCAACTTTTATATACTTTTGAATAAAATTTTACCATAGTTGTACTGGTTAACTTCAAACATCCATTCAATTCATGGGTGTCATGCTTCATGCATTAAAGCCTTTTGTGTAACATGTGACTTTTTCCATGTAAAAAAGATTAAACGCCAATTTCTACTCGCATGAAACTCTTATGCAGAACACAATACATGAATACAACACCCTTCTTTCATACAACACACAGCTTCTGATCAACTACCATCATACGCGCCACTCCCTACTAGGGTAAAAACACATTACATTCATGAATATCACTACTTGAATGCTCCTATGATAAAATTCTGTATAAGTGTTGATCATTCTTAAATTTGGGTCTTAGAAACCAATTTATTATAGTCATTTTCAACCATGTGTGCTACTCACACAACATTTACTTGAGCGTCCATGTACATTCACAAAAAATCACCTTGAAAAAAAAATATATAAATTTTGTCCCTTCTTTATTTTAACTTAATTTGATGTACGGATATTTAAAAGGGGATACTATAAAAATTTAAAAACCTCCTCAACACTTGATTTCAACTTCATTTCCCAATATCAATTTTATAAATTTTTATATTTCATGACCCAGAATGTTTGAAAACCCAGGGAAACAAAACCACCATGTATAAGATATTATTGTAATGACACTCGAGCATAAATTCATTTTTCATTGTTCATTGTGATCTTAAATTGTTTTTTAGATTCTTTGTAACATGACAAATAACCTAAAAATCCTTGTTTTTTTTCAGAAAACAAAATCAATGTAAAAATCATCAATGTTGCCTTCAGGTATTTCCCCCCCAAAAAAAAATTTGATCCCAATCATGGTGAAAAATGTATTAAACACTTCATGTGACAAATAACTATCTATTTTATTTGGAATACTAATAAGGTAGTTGAAAATATTTGGATAGATTCCTTGGAGAATGTATTTTTCACTTTTAGTTGTAGTAAATATGAGAAATATGACATGTAAGTATGTCATTTACATATAGATATTATTCAATATAGGTAATTAAAATAGAATAATAAATTGGAAAATGGAATATGAATTATAAAATAGACGATTTTTAAGGAGGTATTATTTAAAAACTAATTTCCTTGGGAGAATTGAACATACATGGAGGTGAAATTAATAAATCTATTGAAAAAGTAACATTAAAATATTATAGAATATTGTGATATATTTATATATTTATAAATTTGTTATTTTTATTATAGTATCAATTGGAGAATTTAGATTTAACATGTTTTTATGTGATAAACCTCTCCTTTTAATGAAATTAGGCTCTCAATATTTTCACCAATGATGATATTTCATCATGTTCAATCATCAGAGGGAAATAGTTCGTCACGTATTATTTTTTCAGGGAAATGAAAAAATATATGCGGGATGCTTTGGATAGTATAAATAGAAATATAGAAATGGTAAAACTGGATGATATTAATTACAAACATTTAAAAATTAATGTATTAAATACTATTGAACAAGCTTGAGTGGAGTGAGAAGTTTCAACAAGTGTATATGAAATATCCTTCACTATCAAGATACTATGGGAATTAAATATTCCCCATATCTTCAATGATTCAACTATATTGATATGAGGAACTATTAGAAAGAATTCATGAAGAGTTAGGGGAATTTACCTCTAAAAATGGAAAGGGAGAAATTCAAATCCTATGTGATCACTATAGAAGTGGTTTTGGTTCTAAATAACATGATTAAAGTTATATTGATCATATATTTATATTTAGTAAATAATTCAATATCTATAAACACTATTATCTTTTGAATGATTTTAAAGTGCGTAAAATAATCCCCTACCACTATGAGTGATAGTTTTTCAATTAAAACACCTAACAGTAGACTTATTACAACATGGATATATTGAGGAGTCTCAATTTAGATGGATATATATTCCCAAAATACAAAATTGTTAGGTATACCTATGATTGACTTTGAAATAATTATTGTTATAGATTTTATGTCAATGTATAATGAAATAATTTATTTATGATAGAATATTTTTTGTATTAAATGGGGGAATATAATCCGTTATTCTTCAATTAGAAACATTATTATTTGAATCGTTTATTAATCATCCATCACTAGATCACCATAATTAATTTCATAGATAAGAAGACGATAATACTCTAAAATATGACGGTAAGATGCCATGAGGATAGAGGATGTTCCTTTTTAAAACAGAATGCCTTTTTTATTTCCAGAAGACGTTCCTTGAGATTCATGTGAGCTTGAAATTTATACTTCTATTAATTCCATCATTTATAAAAAACCTATTTCCATAACTCTAAACAAAATAGATCAGTTGGTATATGAAGAGTTGACACAAAATATGGGTTCTATTCTAAGGGATTTATACACCATAGTTTTTCACTATGGGGATCCCTTTCCCTATTTGAGAAAATTTAGAATGGTTTTATGATTATTACAATGATTAATAGGCGATCAATGCATGTATTAGAGATAATAAAAAAAATATATTTATTGATGAATTATTTGATCAAAATCTTGGAGAAGAATATTTTACAATCATATATCTTTGATATGGATATGATAAATTAGTGTTGAATAAGAAATATATACTTATTACTGAGTATTGTATGACGAATGAAATTTCTCAGTTTATGGTAGTGCCATTCATATTAACTACAAACCTTCTTTTTTATAGATATGAGGAATGGAGTAGTCAAGGATTGTATTGAAACTTTATGATGTTATTAATTAATTTTATCTTGATAATATCTAATTGATATGAATAACATAAGAATAATGTATTATTACTTCATAAGAATCTCAGATAATGGAATTATATTAGAAATTTGGTAAGTGTGAATTCAAGAATAAATATATATCTTTCCAGAGCTATATTGTCTCCATGGAAGGAATATCTACTAATCCATCAAAGAAAATGGTTTTAAAATATTGTACCACACATATGAATATAACCTAGATATATATATATATATATATATATATCTTTTTTACTGGTTATTATTGGTGGTTTTTTAAATGTTTTCATTGATTGGAAAACCCATTTTCCAAGATGGTTCAAAATGGGTTTAAATTAACATGGTTATGGGAATATAAATTATTAATTAATAATATCATGAATGAAAGAATATTATTTTGAGGAACAATATCTATGGTGAGTGATGAAAAATATATATAGACTAAATCATTTTGATATACATATTCTCTAATAAATAAATGAACATTTGGAAAATAATATGGTTAGAACTAATCAATGACTATGAAATCATCATAAACTACCACAAAATGTTAGAAAATAAGTTTATTAATGAATATAGTATGAAGGACCATTGAGTCCAATATATATCATTGACTAATATAGATCATATATTTTTGGTATTTATAATATATAGATATTGTAATTTTTAAAAAATGGGAATCATCATAGAATTCCAAAATATTTGAAATACTATAATTACAAGAAAAGTTCCAAGATGGGGGATAAGTATTTAGAAGGTAATATAGAAATATTTAATGATTGGAAATAATATATATTATTTATAAGATTGTAGTGATGATGTTTGTAAAGGGGATATACGTTGGATCTATAATAGTTACGAAAAATTGAGTTACTAAATGTAACATATAGTTAAAATTTTTCAAAACACCATGGTATCATAATGATATAAATAGATTTAGGTAATAATTTATGGTTGGATTGTATGATATGGGAAATTATGGCCTATATATACAAATTCATGGTGTGTCATTGGGTAAATGATTAATTAATATATATTAAGTAGGTCATGAAATATCTTCCTAAACAAATATAGAAGTTGGAAAATTTACAATTCAATTTATCAAGAGATTTATAAAGAATCCTATGAAGAATGATGCAATATATTTTTTTCTGGATATTTTTAAAAGGTATTCACAATTTCAGGATGTAAGCAAATATTTAACCCTTTATTTACTTTGTTGACAATATATTAATGATTTTTATCACATCTTAGTGCACCATTATAAATTATATATGATCATAACCATTGGTTCATATTGTTATTTTGGGGAATTATTTATGAATCTCTCAATAGTGAGACTCATTTGGGAACCAACTATCATCCTCAAACCAATGGGAAGTCTACAATGACTATTCAAATTTTATAATACACATTGAGATCTGGAGTAATAGACTTTCAAGGAATGTGTGATTAGTATCATCACCTAGCTATGTTTTCATATTAAAATTGAATTCATTTATGAATCCAAGTGGTACTATATAAAGTATTATATTGTAAGATATTTTATACGCTAACTTGTTATGAATAAGTGGGATAAGGGAATCATGTTGGAATTGAACATATTGATGAGGAAACTGTGAATGTATATGTTACTAAAAATCACACCATTATAGCTCAAAGAATAAAAAAGAGTTATATAGATAATTGATGGATAGATTAAGAATATATAGTGGGGGTATTGTATTCAAAATGTTTTCTCTAAAGAAAAAATGTATAAAATTTGGTAAAAATTTGATGTTAATCCAACAATTCACTGGTCCATTTGAATTTTTATATTGAATTGGAATTGTGGATTACTAATTTCCTATGTCCTTAATCCATAGAAAATTATCTAACATCATCTATGATTCATTATTGATGAATTTCATGTCAATTAAAATACAAGTACTCACCTTATAGGGAGTGCATTTGGGACCTAAATTTTCATGTAATGAATATTTTTTATAAATTTCCAATAGAAGAGAGACAATGTTGCAGAATCGAACCCATCGACTGATGAATGGTATTTTGAGAAATTACAAAGTAGATGAGGTAACATGGGTTCCTAAAGAATCTATAAGCAATTATTAACAAATTTTTTTAAAAAATTAAATTTATTATATGTTTTTGGAATTAATTATATGGTTGGGGTAATGTAAGGTACATGAGTTCTCTAAAATAGATAAAAAACCTGTAACTACATGATTTTTTTATAGAATGTGATTTTATAAGTTATCTTTTATGAATTTAATTTATATGTGATATATTTTTTATTTTATAAATTTGAAATGATATTTTGAAAAAAAAAATGAAATTGACCTGATTAAATTTAACGATTATTCGCAAATAATTTATTTATAGATGAATAGTTGAAAACAAAATCAAATAATATCAATTCAATATATATTTCATTATATACTATTAACATTAACGTTGATGAAACATTTTTTAAATATTAAATATGAATTTAATAATTAATTTAATGAATTCAAAAATATAATATATGATATAGAAATTTATAAATGACATTTTAGAAAAAAAATTTACTTTTAATAAAATACATTTAATGTTCATATATTTTATGAATGTGTTAAAAATATTTTTATTTGTTTTCCTAAGTAAAATAATAATAATTTTATTGATAAAATTTAAATTAATTCTAGGAAAATTGACTGGTATTATATGTCTTTACATATTCTCCAAGAATATTAATTACTTATAAGGTCAATTAAAAATAGTTTAGTGATGAGTATGGGTAGATCAACATGTAATGAATCATAAATGTGATTTTCTTGGACACTAACAAAAGGATTATTTTATTTTTAATTATTTCACAATGTTGGATCTTTGGTAGATGCTCAGTTGTAGGGCCTAGTTTAAATTTTGGTCGATTTGGAGTTTTTGGTGTGTTTTAGGCCACTTGGCGGGCTCCACAAAGTTAGTGGAAACTACGGGGTCAACCTAGGTACCCATGGAATCACTTATAGAATGTGTATAAGTAATAACATGTTTCACATATATTTTCCTGATCTATATGGGTTAACCCCACAGTTTCCCGGTATTTAAAATAAATAAAAATTATATGAAAAATAAATTATTAGAAGAAGGATGAGAAAATAATATTAGAAGAACTTTTAATAATAATAATAATAATATAATTATTATTTATTTTATTATTATTATTATTAATATTTTGAATATTATTAGTTATTGTTATTATTATTGTTATGTTATTATGTTTATTATATTTTTATTATTAAGATTAAATTTATGTATAATTTATTTTATTAATAGAATATTAATTAAATGAACAAAATAATTAATCCATAACCCTATTCGCCCACATTTCCTTTAACACTCATGAGTTAACCTCAACCTCTACACCATGTGTGAACACCCCTCCATGCCCACCCCCTTCTCCTCAGGTGAGCCACTATCTGGTGAATTCTCTCCCTTACGCGACCCCTCCAACAAACTCCTCTACCTCCCGCAACCCCACCATCCTTGACCCATTTTATGGAGTGAGACCCTATCAGTGACACCCCCACTCTGATGCATTGCATAACCGAAACTCCCTTCTTCTAGTGGAGACTCCTCCCTTGCAGGCCTGGCTACACCTCAACTGAGTATTATCTTCCTCCATCTCTTGGTGTGGAGTTCTCCCTTAGTGGTGTTTTTGGTTTGGAAAAATACTAGATGTTAGGGTTTGATTTTTAGGGATGAATCCTAAACCATTGCGGTCAATATTGATGCTTTTTGATGGATTTATCTTTCCTTGGGTGTGGTTGAGTGACATTTTTTCTGAGATTGATGTTTCGTACCAGTTTTCGGATGTTTTTCATCATTCGTGGTCAGATCCCTCTCCTCATTTCATTTAAATTTAATATTTCATGGATATCTTCTTTTTTCACCTTCACTAGTTATTAATTAGTCTTTCATAATTTTTATATTAGTTGTTCTAATATAAATGAGTTGTTTTTTAATTTTTTTTTGAATATGTGGTGTGAAATTTTTTAGTTTTTTACACCATGTGTTTTCATAGTAGCATGGTTGTTCTTTTTCATGTTTTTCAAGATTTTGAGAGACATATTTTGATCTTTTATATGTGTTATTAAAGAGAAAAACAATGGTTGGGGTTTGCTAAGAGGGTGTTTCACACCAAATTCTTGATGAGATGCCAATTTTTCCCTTATAAAAAACTTTCTAGGCATTAATGGTGGATTTCATTGATTAAATGTGGTTCCAATGTTTTATTTGAATTAAAAAATGGTTTTGTATGATATTTTGTGAAAAGAATTATTATGTGAAAATCATGTGAGGGATGATTGGAACGTTTTAAATTGTTTTATTTGGATAACTATTATTAGAAATGGTCACTTGAAATGTGATAGATAAAGAGGTAGGATATCATTGGGTTGGGATGCCACTCGTGTAATAATTTATTTAATGCAAGGGGATACACCTTGATGAAGAGGGGGTTGGTGTTGGTTGTGTGATAATATGATAGAATCCGTACACGTCTTATTGTTTGGACTGTCAAGAACACCCCTTTGTGAACATAACACGTGAACCTAGCATAGTAAAGAGGAATTTCGAGAGTTTATAGTGCACTTTTCTAGGTTATTGCACTAGAAAGTACCCCATAGTAGGGGTTATTATGTTCTCATTACAATGGGATCTGGCCCCTCCTTTAGGCTAGGTAGGGTGACAATTATGTGTTTCATCATTTTGATGTCATCAGGTAGGGCCAGTTATCGAGATGCATCAAAAGTATTATATGTTATGGTTCTCCTATAAGTTCATAGGTATTCTTATGTTTCACTCATATAAATATAGTTAGTTACATCACTATTTTCATTTATAATTATATATCTTAAACTTTCTTTTGGTAATTTTTTAAAAAAATGGGGAATGTTTGGCTTGTTAAAAATGTTTTTAAGAAGAGTTTTCTAAACGAAGAAGTATTCCTCTTTTTCATCTTTCTTAAAAAATGATCATTTCTTACTCGGTCCCACTTTCCCTTATCCCTTGTGCCTCATTTTAATTCATTAGGGAAATGGATTATGATTGTGATTTTTATACAATAAAATAAAAAGTTTGGGAAAACAAATATTTAAAAACTGTATTTAAAAACCAAAAATCAATGTCTCTTAATTTAAATTGTTTTCTTCAAGAATAGTATTATTCGGGACCACCTACAATGTCTTAATAATCATGACTATATTTTTTCCCTGTTCATAGTTTCTATAGTAGGTATTTGGTTAGGTTCCATATCAATAGGTAAAATTTAATTGTTGATTAGAGAGTGACCATTGGGGTCACATGGAGATTTTTTAGGTGTCTGGATCTGTGTGGTTATTCTGGTATTGTTTGTGGTTAATTTTTTTGGTTCACTAATTGTATTTGTAAAGAATGAAATTTTTTAAAAACATATTCAGTTTGGTTTTTTATTTTATTTATTCAGTTTCAATTTTAATTTTTTTGTTGAAATCATTCCAATTATCTCATATGATGTCATTTTCACTCGTTGGAATATATGGAGGATCATGAACACCTCTCTGTCTCTGTTATGGATCATCTCAGATGACCAGTTCCTGGTTTATCTAGTTTGGTTTATGAAAATACGATATCAGAGTAGGTTGTCTCTTTAATGAACTATTCTTTTTAAAGAGGCCATCATTACTTGGTAGTGGCAATTTAAATAAGTAGGTATGACAAGGCTTGAGATATAGTAATGAGATAGGAATCATGAACCCTTTCAAATTCCTAACCTATGGTTAGTATTGGATATCTAGGTTTGTTTGTGTCTACTGATTCTGGTGATTTTATTTTTATTAGGGAATGAAAATGGAGTTGGGAATGTGTCCTATGCTAGATCACATGGCAGGAAAATCCATGTTGATCAGAGGACATTACCCTCAAATGTTCTCAGTGATAGTTTCATTATTAGAATATATCCTCCACCCAAATGTCGGATCCTTTTACTGACACTAGTTTCCCCTCGTAGACCATTGGTGTTTTTCTTACAATTGAAATATGGTTTTGAAAAGACATTCTATGGAATTTTGTGAAGATAAATTTAAAATGGTGGAGACTTTTTTTGGATGGTGAAAAATTGATTTTCAGTTTTTTTTAAGAATCTATGGAAATGGGGACTGTCATGAATTGGTATTGGTGACAAAATGATAACAATTTCCATGATATTGTGTTTTTATAATCAAGATTGTGATTTATACAAACTTGAATGATTATAAAAAGGATAGTTATTTTAAAAAATTGTTTTTTGTAAATGTGTTTTAAATAAAAATGAATGAGTTTTAATAAAATATGTTTTGATAAAAATGACATTGATGGGTAATTCGATGTGTCTTAAAATTGGATGAATGTTTTTTTGGAAATTGGAAATGTTTTTTATTGTCTTATGGTGTTTCCGTGATTGACCACATGTATGGTCATATGTGAAAAGTGGGTTGGTGACCAGTATGGCAGGAGGATGTTCATGTGTAAGGATCCATAGAATAACATTGGTTTGTGTTCAATCCTTTAATCTTGTTTCATTTTTAAAAGTTCTGTTAATTTAAAATTCATTGATCATTTATGTTATAGTGGTGTGGTGTGTCCCCTTTATTTTGGGAGTGATGTTTCCCTTGTGGAGTTCGAAATATTGAATCCTTGTTGTTGGATTAGTATAGATTTAATTTCTTGTTCCCTTATTTATTATATTCCCCCATTAGGATTTGATGGACACATTATGTTCAGCATCAGGTGGTGCTCTTATAGAAAACACTCCAGTTGATCGACCTATAGACTACGCTATTGAATTCTAGAAGATGAACCCCCCCACTCTATTATGGCCAAGTAGATCCTCTTAATGTGGAAGTGTGGTGGAAGAGGATGAAGAGGGACCTCTATTTCCTTGCGTTTCATGGGTCATTAATTTTAATTTTTTCTACCTTGATACTCAAAGGTCGAACTACGTAATGGTGGATATTTGTGTCTTGAAGAAAATCTTGGGAAGACCATACCTACGAGTTCTTCAAACCTCTATTCATCTAATAGTACTTTTTTAATATGATGAATGTGAGAAAGAGGACGCACATGGTCATTCTTCAGTAGGTTGTTGGATTGGTGTTAGAATTATACAATATCTTCTTGGACAAAGTTCCATATATTACAGTATATGTGGAAAAACATCATGTGAAATCTCGACATTTAGAGTTTGGGCTACATTTTGATTTTTAGCTGCAGCTGGTAGAGTTAAATAAATAACATTATCCAACGTGGTGAGGAAATACTTTAATGAAAAATATTAGTTAGTATGAAGGGATAAGATGGGTAATCTTCTTCTAGATTTGGGATGTGGTGAAGAGGATTCTGGTAAGAAGAATGTGGATATGCCTGATGCTGGTGGTGCTGATAGGGGGATTAAGAGGCCTTCAGACCTCTCATCAAACTCTTTAAGGTGAAATATAATTACACAAGCTTGACATACGTGGTCATTACATTAATTCTCTAAAATAAATTTTACATGACACCAATAGACACACAAATATAATATTAGTAAAGTGCCTTTGGAATCTACAAAACACAACCAACTAGTTCATAAAACATCTAAAACATCTTCTATATAATCATTCATATATTGAACGCCTTTTTGTAATATCATACTCAATACCCTTCTTCAAATAAATGGAGAAAAGAAACATGAAAAGGGGTGAGATCAAATGATCAGTAAGGATATGTATGGAAAATATATTACAAAACATAAATATAAAATTTTAAAAACATGAACAAGACTTTTGAAGAAACAGTATACCAAATTTTACATATACAAAAATCATGTGTCATTGATAAATCTTGTTATTTAATAGGGCATAAATCATAATGGAATAATGAACCATGAGAAAATAAAATTGGAATAAAATGTGAAAATGAGGAAAAAATAAGCTAATAATAAGATTTCTATAGTGGCCAAGGAATTGTTTCCAATACCTTCATGGTGGACCAAGTCCATTACTCAACCAGGTTTACTTATCATTCCCAATATATATTTCTAAACTAGATTTCAATTTCATTCCAAACCTATATTATTAAACCGGATTTACTTTTCATTACATTCATGTATATATCATTAGATTTAAATCATTAACCAATGCATTAATGGGATATATTTTTCCCAGCCATCTTATAATGAAATCATTATTACATGATCCACAAAAACAAAAACCATCCATCATAGCATAACCAATGAAATAAAATGGGTTTCAAAAAAAATTCCTTCATAACATAATCAATATAAAATAATTAGATTCAAAAAAAAAATTCCATAATAAAAAAAATATTAAATTAATAGTAGGGATAGAAATATAACTCTTTTTATCTGATGTGGAAAATAATTTTGATAAAACCCTTGGGGATAATTCTCCAGGTAAATATCCTTTATTCTTCAAAAAACATTTTATATTCTCAAAATTCCATGAAATTTTAAAAGAAATAAATTTATCTGAAAATAAACATGAAATCATATAGAGGAATATTCATTGAAATAAGATATTTTGAAGACGTAAAAATCCATTCATGTTATATATGTTAAAAAACAATCTTCTCATACTTTGTTTGAAAAATTCAAAATGTTCTTTGTATCAAAAAATACCAAAATATTTCATTCATAACATAGAATAAAATTTCACCAATGGGTAAATTTTATTTCAAAAAATTATAGAATAATATCAATATTATTACATATTTAGGAAACATGGATGTGGGTGATACATATACCACAATAAATATATATGTATAAATAATCTCAAATAATAATTTTATTATGAAATTATCTATTACCTTAAGTCCAATTTCTTACGTATGTTTCAAAAAATCCAATATAATTCGGTTAAACATATTATTAAGTTGTATCATTACAATAATAATATTTATGATATCATTTATTATTCACTTATAACATTATATTACCTGTTTATTTATCAATTCCATTGTAAAGAAATTTGTTGGGGAACAATTATTTTATTTATGATATGTGTTTTGACTTATTATTCTTGATCTGATTACATAGATCATAATTTACATACTTCCATTACACTAAATATGATTTATGTATAATAACTACTTAGTATAGAAATATACATAGTAGATAGATAAATGAAATGGAATACATTGGTCATAGATACGGTAGGTCGTACGTATAAATGAATGATGTTTCTATTTCCATAGAGAATTAAATAGAAAAAATTAAATGATATTAACATATATAAATAAATATAGTTGAATTATTATTTCATATATTTCATGATGATTTATTATAAATACTTTTTAAACATTATGAAATTTTTAATGTGGAGAATGAATCTCATCACGTCGTGAAGACTATATGTGGTATGTACACATGAGAGATGATATAATTCCATTTGATGGTTTAAATGGTATAGGATTGGATGGTATATAAATTTTATGGACTAATAATAATGATACATTCATTATTTAAATACATTATACCCATCATTATACCCAACCAATTAATTAATTATTCAATAACATATTACACCACGACGTGGATAGGGAATGTTGTACGTATGCACACATGGTGATATTGTTATTCGTTGGATGAATAAAAGGGGGAATAAACTTGACCAATAACTGCAGTATCATATATTAAGGTAATATATGATGTATTTATTACTTTATTAGGGAATCAAAATAATAATACGAACTGTAAGAGGAAAATAATTTTTAATGATGCGATAAAAAAATTACATTTTTTCAAGTATCACCTTTTGATTTTCCCAAAATGCCTCCTTAAGATCGCTTTTTTGAACAATTTGTGACATCTGGGATGAATTCAAAGAATTTTGGAGAGGAAATTAGTAGGGTTTGGATGAGAAAATGATTTAATGTTGTGATTAAAAGAGAAAGAGGGGTAAACTTTTATAAGAGATTGAAGGTGCACCTTTTGAAATACCAAAACTATTAAATTAATATATTTTTTTAATATAAAATAACTACAAATTGGATTATTTATAATATTATATGAGTATGGGTATAAATAATATCATCTAATATAATTTATTCATTTTTTGATTATATTTTAAACCTTATAATTTTGATTTATCCATATTTAAACTAATTAATTTAAATTAGGATAATAACATTCTAAACCATAAAGAGTTATAAATATTTACTTATGAAATGAAAATGGTCCATAATTAGATGATTTATGACAATTTAGGCCATATAGTTTTCACCTTTTATTTTCAAAATATTTTCGTATTTTGTAAATTATTTATTAATACGTTATTTTTATAAAATATCAATATTTTCAATTTTAACCCTATTAATTGATTTTAAATTTATTAAAATCATAAAAGAAGATAAATTTGAAGGAAAATATTTAATAGATCCCTAAAATGTAAAAATCACCATGAAAATTCATCTTTCACATTAATTACACCATATTATATTTTTGATAATATTTTTAAAACATTCTAGGAAACTTTTCAGTCATCATTAATGTCAATTACTAAATATATAAAAATTCTAAATAAATTAAAATAATTTAGATAATTTAATTATATTTTTAGAGACTATTATTTTTTAATGTTTTTTCATGTTTATTATTACATTTAAATTGTTATAATTATAAAATATATGAGAGTGTCATTTTTTCACTTTCTTTTTATTAATTATAATTAATCACTTTTATGGAAAAAGTCAATTATATAAATATATTCCCACCCTTATGTGATATTGGTTGAATATTATTTATCCAATAGTATTTTGTCAGTTGTTAGGGTAATTTTATTATCTTTATCATATTTTTTCTTAATCAAATTTACCAGATATACCTTTAACTATAGTAGATAAAACATTATCATAGTTACTATTAAAAATATCCAAAATAATTAAAAGTAACATATTAACATAATTTGGACCCATTAATTCAAAATATGAAATCTATTTTTATAATTTTAAAACAAAAAATTTGCAATAAATAATTTAAAATGAATTCCTGTTTTCCAAACCAGAAAGTGGGGTTTTAAGAAGTAAAAGCAATCAAAAGATTCTCAAGTGATTATGTCCAATATAAATGTTAAATTGAATCTACAGACTAAAATTGGATTAAATGATTAAAAAATCCAATTAAACATTAAGACCAATAAAAATTATTTTCTAACCATATAAATAAATTTGATGCAAAGGTTGTTTTTAATTAAAATACAGTATTTCTCAATATTCATTAAAATATTAATTTCATTAGGAAAAAAAATTATCCAAGGTAAATTATAATGTCCTTCATTTAAATAATAATTTTATTATGTCAAATATAACATATCAAATTTTCAAAACTAGATTTAAAAGGGTTTTCCATCAAAATTTTGTAAAAATGTAATTTTTTTAAAATAACTTATTTTTTTTTGGAAAAAATTAATTTTTCCTTACATCACATCTAGAAAATATATAAGACAAATTAAAAACATTAAAATTAATTTATTGAATATTTATTTCCCTAATAAAATCCATAAATTATGTTTTTATTATTTTATAGACTCAATTATTTTCATTTAAATAGTTTTTTTGAAGGAAGTTAATATTTTTTATACCCACCATTATAATGACAAGGTTATACATTTTAGTTATCACTATTACTCGGTTTTCTGTGAAATGAATTCAATCAAAAGAACATGATATAGTGTGTAACAGAATGCAAAAACAATTTTTCATATACTATAAGCTAATATTGTGTTTCATATAGCACAATCAAATCTTGGTGTAGCATACAACACAAGACATAAGAGAAATTAAAAAGAATCTATCTTATAAAATTTCGGGGTGATATATTATAACCCCAGTAAAATGAATTTAACCCTAAAAATATGTCAGTGTTGTAAAAGGTTCACTACTTTAATTTTTCGTTTATAAAATCCCACATCATAAAAAGGAAAAAGAAATCATCATTTTAAAAAATAAAAGTTAGTAACAAAATGATTACCCAATGTAAAACATCACTTGGATTCCATATAAGAGAACATATTTGGGAAGTGATAACATGGATATGGATAAAAAATCAAACCATTATGTTTTGATGGATAATGATAGAAAAAATTGTTTGTATAAGCTTAACTACTAAAAATCCATAAATCTTTGATGATTTAAGGAACCACCAAATTCATCATATAAGAAGGTACTAAGATAACCTTTTTGGTTTTCAATATCCTTTCCCTAATGTGGAAGATCATTTCATGAGAATAAATACATACTTGATTTTTGGTACAATGTAAAAATTATTCATTCCTTGAACAATTTTCACATTATCTCTAATTTAAACAAATGAAGTTGAATTTATCATTCTTGATGTGTTAGTAGATTATGTGATATAATTTTTGGTCATTCTCTCTATCTCAATAAAAAGGATAGAATATGTAAAAAAATATGCATATGTCTACCTATAGTGAGAAAATACATTATTATAAAAAACATAAACTGGAATATAACTTATACTATCCATAAATTGAAAACATTAAAAATCCTAAAAAACTAAATATATAAAACATTAAAATGAGGTGAAATAATTTGACATAACATTTCTCTCCAATATCAAATAAAGTAGTTCATGGTTGTCACATTCCAAACATGTGAATACCAAAACTATTTATTCTATTGAAACATGATAACAACATAAATTATCATATAACCTTAATTAAAACATTAATTCTATAAAAAAGTTCTTATTCAACACACCAATAATACCAAAAATTCTATGATATAAAACCATGATATAAATTTTCCTTATATGAGTCATGAGGACATTAATAATATCAAATATCTCATTGTCTCTTTATCCATTCATTATGAACATATCATGTGCTTTTAAATAATATTATAATCACTTATCAGTGTTACCCGTACCATATACATATTTAAAACCACAATGGATGAATACATAAATATTCCAATATTCCATAATACTATAAAATTGTTTCTACAATAGCAGTTTGAAATCCCAATACATAAACACTTTGTTACTCCAACACATCGTTTTCATAATCAACATCAGCAATAGTGATTACGTGTGATTTTCCTCTATCATTGTAATTATGATGGTTTTGACGTTGATAATCATCAAAAAACCATATATTAGGGCATTTATTAGAATAATACCCCAATTACTTGCACTTGTAGCATTGATGTTTGGGTGGTGCATTCTTTGTTGTCTTTTCACTATTGACATCATTAGAAACCTTCTTCTCATTACATCTGCACACAACTGCTTGATGACCATCTATTACAAACATAAATCATTTCTTAGTCCCTTTAATACCCACTCCACCATGCTTAATTCCACACATTTAGCATAAGGAAACATTCATATTATTTTCACCATTGTTTTGATATTTTTCCATGAAATCCTACTTTTGTTTCTTGTCCAAACCTTGCGATTGATATGTCACACCCACTTCCATTTATAACTTGATAGCATAATGCATAATATCTTCATATCTACTAAAGTCTATTTTAGAAAATTATCATTGAATACATGGTTGTAAACCACTGAAGAATCAATCAAAATTACTTTCACTTTGGATGAAAAATCTAGAAGCATACCTTAGAATTAATGTAAAATATTCCTCGTATGTACTAGTGGATTCATTATCCTTTTTCATAGGCTCAAGGAACCCTTTTACATTATTTTTTTTATAATAAATGGATTTTACGTGTTGGAATATATGTTCTAGAACTCATCACATTCCAGGGAATCAATATCATCTTACTTCCCTGTATTCCTAATTGAGTCCACCAATGGTCTGCTTTCTCCTTCTAAATGATAAAAAACCAAGAAGTCTTTTTCATGTTACGAATAGTGTAGGATGGAAAATATCTTTTCAATGGTACAAATCAATTGTTGAGAAATAAGTGGATTAGAAGACTTACTAAAAGAAGGTGGGTGTTCCCTAATGATGGACACAATAGAATTTTATTCCCTTCTATATGCATTTTTAAGTCAAAAATTGTTCATATCTTGTATAATTAGAGGAATAAAATTATTAATTCCCCATACCATATCATATGGTTTCAAAAGAGGAAAATAATATCATTTTATGGAGCATTGATCATTAATATGGTTTCTTATGGTTCACAACACTGTATAAAACCAAAAAATAATAGTGTGAGAGGAAAAAACATACGAGTGAATCAATATAATCAAGGGGAGTACATTAAATTTCTAATATTATAGGTTTAATCATTGTTTATTCATGATAGTTACCATATTTCTACAATGGTAACCTGTAATTATACTTATCTTTATCAAAATCCCTATACATCCCATAGAAATATTTCTAGAGATCTCAGTAACGTTTTTGCATCCTAGTATCCAAATATTAACTAAAACTTTGCTATGATTCCAACTTTAACGAATCAAGATTGATGTCAATGGATATTAAAATATATTTTCAGAATAATTAATACATTACATAGATATATTCCCAAAGACAGTATTAGTTTAGTGCCTTTGGAAACTAGAAAACATAAATATGGGTTTCTAAAAAATATACATCGTCTCCTGCTTTATCATTCATATATATAACCCTCTTTTGACACATTTTTAATAATAGACTTCTTCAAATCATGTGTTAACGAAAACATGAATAAGGGGTGAGCTCAAATTCATAGTAAGGGTAATCATTCAAAATATCTTAAAATACATAAATAAACAAATTAAAAAACAAGAACATCTATTTGGAAAAAAACATACCACATTTTAACTATAACAAAATCTTGAGTCATGAAATAAATATAGGTAGTTCATAAGGAATAAATAATAATGGAATCATGAACCATGTGAAAATAGAGTTGGAATAAGATGGGGAATTATTGAAAATAACTATGAATATTAGATGATTTCAAAAGTCGGAATAGATTTTTTTTTCAAGACCAGCATAGTGAATGAATTCTATTACTGAACCATGTTTACATGTTTCTCCAGCCATTTATTGCTAAACCCAATTTAACTGCACATCTAACTCTACATAATAGAACCATATTTAGTTTCCTCTCAAGATATGTCTATCTCATTACATATAATTATTTAGCGAATAAATTGGAATGATATTTAGGTCTCATCAATCTCACAATGAAATAATTCTTATATGTTCCACAAAAACATACACCATTCATATAATCCTAACCCAAGAAATCAAACGGGTTTCTTAAAAATCATTCCATCATAAAATAATCCACATAAAATAAATAGATTTAATAAAACTGATTCAATCATAATATCAACAAAATAAATCTAATAATAGGGATTGAAACATAACCCTATGTCATATTATATGTAAAATAATGTTGATAAAATACTTGAGCTTTAATTCTTCAGAAAAATATCATTTCATCCTCAAAACATGTTATTTCATCTCAAAATTCCATACAGTTTTAAAAGAAACCAAATTCATTGAAAATAAAGATGATATTTTGTAGATAATTCTTATTTGAATTATGGTTTTATGAAGATATAAAAATCGTTTGATGCCGAATAAGTTAAAAACAATTATTCTCATATTATTGCTACAAAATTCAAAATGTACCGTGCATCGAAAAATAAAAAAAACAATCCTTTCATTCTATTTAACAAAATTTTTCCATTAGATCAAATTTAAATTAGGAAATTTTAGAAAAATAAGAATAATATTCTGCATTTATAAAATATATATGTGGATGATAAATATACCATAGTAAATAATTACATATTTATAATCTCAAATAATAATGAGATTGTGAAATTATCCCATGCCTTAGGTCCAATTTCTTCCATATGTGACTAAAATTCTTGTATAGTGTATTTAAACCTTTTATTAACTAGTAACATAACAATAATAATATTTAGGATATCATATATGATTCATGTATGACTTCCCCCACTTTCAATGACCCAAAGGCCTTCAGTTTTTTATGGATTTTTGATAATCCACCTTTCACGGGGTGAGGTGGAACTCTTAAAAGGCATGTAGGAGTAAGTATTTCATGGCTCACAGGTCTTAGATAAATTCATTGGACATTAGCATCAAACATTACTTACAACCAAGACTAACTACATGGAATTGCTTCTCCCCAGCATCATCATCGTGAAATCATCTCTCCACATTTTCTTGACTATTTGGATAGGCTTTCTCATGCATGCATAGGCTTGTCCTGATGCCAGGTTCCATACCATCTCATTCATACAATCCTTTTAGCTTCTGCCCTGGTGAATTCACCTTGCTCGTCCTCCTTCTAAAGCTTAATCCTTGTAGGTTGTCTAGTTTGAATCTACACTGATGGTGGCCCAATGACATTGGGTTGGCTCTACGGCCTTACTGACCCGAAGGTCTGTGTGGACAGTTTATTTAATAATTCTAGGTTAAAGAAACAATTTAGTTAATAATCATTTTATTTATCATATGGGTTTTTTATTTTTATTAATGATCTTGTTACATACATTGTGATTTCCTAACATACATAATGTAAAAAATAATTTATATATCCTAAATATTCTGTTTATAAATATATATAAAAGATAGATAATTTAAATGGAATACACCATTCATGGAGATGGTAAGTCATACGTACCCATTAACGTTGTTTTTGTTTACTTATTGAATAAAATGAAAGAAAGTAAATGATATATATATATATATATATATCTAGTGTAATTATTATGCCATATGTTTCAGGCTTATCTATTATATATAATTTATAATCATTCATGAATGGTTAATGTGCAGAAATAATCTCATTGCATCGTGGAAACGGTACGCCATACGTACGAACGAGTGATGATATCATTCCCATTCATTATTTAAAATTCAGGGAATTGGATGGTATATTAATTATAAATAACAATCATAATGTTATAATAATTATTTACATCCATTATAAACATCATTATACCAATAAAATTAAAGTATTGTTGAACAATAGATTACACAACGCTGTGGGGATGGTATGTCACACGTACGCATGAATAGTGATATTGTTTTTCATAGTACTGATAAAAGATGGTATAAGGTTGTGTCATAACTATAGTAACATATAAACATGTAAAAGTTTCTTAATTTATTACCTTTTCTGGAAAAAACGCATGAATATGAAGTATAGGAAAATAAATTTGAATGAGGTGATAAAATAGTTACCTCCTTTCTGAGTATCACCTTTTTATTGCCACAAAAGGCCACTTCAAAAAGTCTTTATTACCAATGTGTTGGATTTAGGATGAATTGGGGGATGTTAGGAGTAGAAATTTGCAGGTTTTGGATGAGTTATAGTGGTTTATAGGTCTGATTAAAAGGGAAGGATATGATTCCATATATAAGATAGGGACTGGGCACCTTTGGTAATACCAACACTATTAAATTAATATAAATTAAATTTTAATTTAAAATGAAAAAAATTGGATTATTTCAAATATTATATGTGCATGGGTAAAAATTTTCTCAACCAATATAATTTCGAAAGGTTTTTATTTTAATTTGAACCTAATCATTTTGATTTATCCTCATTTAATATTTTTAATTTTAATTTTGGTAATAATATTCTAAATAATAAATGGTTATTAATATTGAATTATGTGTTTTCAATTTTCCATTATTGAATAATTTAGGACATTTTTGACCTTATATTTTTATCTTTGTAATATTGTTACATATTTGTGATTTTTAAATAATTTAATACTACGTTAAATTTATTAAATATAAACATTATAAATTTTGACATTATTATTTTATTTTACATTAAATTAAATGCACATAGAAGATAAATTAGATCCAAAATAAATAATACAATAATAACCTCTCTTAGGAAAATATAAAATTATTGGAGAAAATATATTATTTCATATTATATATCTTTTAAAATTTTTAAAACCATTCATTTGATATTTCTAAAAAAATCAGCATCCCTATTATGTCAACAATAATTGTAATTATTTAGACTATAACAATTCGTAATAAATCACATGATGTATAAAATATTATTATATGTATGGATAAATTTATATTTTATTTTTTTCAATTTAATCAATACGTTATAATTATTATACTTATATCATAAATGATATTGACATGTTATCACTTTCATTCATTGTAATTATAATTACATCACATTCAGGGAAAAAAGTCAATTAAATAAATAAATTCAGAAAAATAGGTGATATTGGTTTTATTTACTTAATACAATAGTATTTTTCACGTTTTAGGGTAATTTTATTATCATTGTAATATTGTTGCTTACCCTAATTTACCTGATTGACCATTAACCGCTATAAATAAAAAATATCATAGATACTATAAATAATATACAAATTATAACAGTAACTTATTAATATAATTTGGACCAAATGATTCCAAATATAGAATAAAATTTTAAAAATTAAAATCACCAATGTTAAAATAATTAATTTAAAATTAATTTTTATTATCAAAATAAGAAAGGTGATTTTTAAGAAGTAAACACTACCAAAACATTTTCAAGTGTATATCTCCAATTTAAATGTGAAATTACATATAATGAACAGAATTGGATTAATTCAAAAAAATCAATTACCCTTCAAATCCAAATAAAATTATATTCAATCTATATAAATAAATTAGGTGAAATGTCAGTTTTGAATTAAATTGCAGTTTTGTGACTATTCAATAATATATGAATTTCATTAGAAAAAAATCCAAATTTAATCTAATGGAAATTATGATGTCCCGATTACGAAGAGGAATTTTATTATTTCAAATAATACTTATAAAATTTTCAATTACTATATTTAGAAATTGATTTCAATCATAAGGTTGTAAAACTATATTTTTTTGAAAAAATATATTTTTTATCCGAAAAATAGATTTTAATATAATATCATATAGAGAAAAAATATAATATGATTTTAAACCATTAATTATAATATATTAAATATAAATTTCACTTATTAAATATATAAATTTTGATTTCATTATTTTATAGAATCAATTAATTAATTTTATATAGTTTTTAAAGGATGTAAATACTATTCATACCCTCCATTATAATAACTAAGTTATAATATTTATTTATCACTTATAATCATTCATTAATTAAATGAATTCAAACAAAATAACTTGAAATTTAGTTTAACACAAGCAATGAATATTGTTTTTATACTATAAACTAATATGGTGGGGCATATAGTGCATGCTAATCTTGGTGTAGCATATAACACAAGACATAAATTACATTAAAAAGAATCTATCTCATAATATATCGGGGTGTTACATGAAGTACCGAGAGCTTCCATCAGTGTGGATAGATCTGTTCCACAAGGTTATCGTGTATGAGTGCCAAATGAATCCTTGAAACTTGTGGATTCTTGGGTCACTTTTACCGGTTCTGTCGGGGTGTTTCCAAGAAGCACTGTGAACCGAGGTTGATCTATTCAAATGTCCTTCCAGCATATTTATAGTAGTAGGGTAATGTTGCGGTTCAGTTGTAACGACCGAATCTTTTTGAGTAGTATATTGAATTACTCTTAATTATTTAATAAGATGTTAATGGTTAATGCAGGAAGAGGAGGCGATGGCGTCATCCAGTAGACTTGAACCTTATGAAGCCCACTTATCAGAGCTTGGGAAGGAGGTAGCATCTGTGGGCTTCGCTTTGGACCATGCCCAAGCCGAACTCCAGCGTGTCAAGCTTGAACGCAAACGCCTACGGGAGAAGTTCAAGTTAGTAGAGATTAGTACTAGGGAAATGTTATCTGAGCCTCCCTCAGATTCTCTCACCATAGCACACCTTACACTTAGGTCATATGCCGGTGTTATAAGGGGCTATGTGACGAGACCCTATCTTCTATGTGTAATCCTTTGGGATGAATGAATTGATATTTCTTCCTTTAGTGATGTTTGTGAAATTTCAAATGTCCAGATAATTTTAGAATGTATTTTATTGATGAATTTCGAAAAAAGGATATTTTTAAATATTTATGTAAACCCTAAATAAATAATGATGTGTAATGATTTTCAAAAAATGGTCTTCTACAAAAGTGTTCAGTAAGGAATTTGGAGTGAAATAAGATCAACTTAATTTTTGATGAATAGTAAATTATGAATAGTGATTTTACGCTTAATATTAGTAATGTGACCAAATGGATTAGTAATTTCACTCAAAGAAATTTTTAATATAATTTAGACACCTAGATTAAGTATTGTGATTCAATAAAATGGGTAAATAACAGTTTCATAAATTATTATTCAAGTATTAGTTTTTTCAGATGAATAGTGTTTTTTAATTAAAAATTTAATTAATAATAATTAGAAAATTATTTTTATAAAAATGACATTATTTTTGAACTAAGAGCATCGATATTATGTTATGGTAATTTTTGGGGTTTTTTCTGAAAAAAATGAATTTTCGATGAATAGTGTTTTTATTTAAAAATTAAATTAAAAATATTTAGAAAATTATTTTTATAAAATGGATTTCATTTTTGAAATCAGAGCATTGATATTTGGTGAAGGTGAAATTTTGGGATTTTTCTGAGAAAGTTGAATTTTCAGTGAATAGTAAAAATACAGTTTTAGGGTTTCGGTATGTTTAATGACATCATAACTGTGTCATGATGATGTCATGAGATCTTTTAGTGGTTGGCCGGCCAAGGGTGATGAATTATTGTTTTGGGGGGCCCATTTGGCCTAACTCCTTGATAAATTCCAAGGGAGAGCACATGGGTTTGAGAAAAGCACATGTGAGGTGTCCCTTGGCCATTATTGCCTTGTCCCCTCGCTTTCCCTATAAATACCCACCCCTTCCTCCTTTATTTTTCACTCCCAACTCTCCCCCAGCGAAGTTCTGGTATTCTTACCTTCCAAGGAGTCCTCCCAAGGTTCCCCCAAGCCCTCAAGGTCCAAAACATTGAGTTTCAAGAGTCACGTTTTAAGATAAGGGATCCGACCTCTCTCTTTCTTTTCATGTAATCTCTTTTATGTAATTCCTTTTATGCTACATGTTCTTATGTGAGAGGATGTTCTTTTATATTCCTCTTACTTCCATTTTCATGTTTATATGATGAGAGATCCCCTCTTACTCTCATCATTTCATTTTATGAATGTTTATGTGACGCCGTTAGGCTGCCGAATTTTTAAGGGATCCTTTCACCCTTCTCATTTTTCAAGTTCGATTTTCATATCAAGTATTTCAAGTTACTTTATTATTATGTTGGGGTATGATCTCTATATCTATCATAATGATCTCTTATGATCATATTATGAGAGACCCTATTTGAACTTGTCAATTCATTTTTATTGAAGTTTAAGTGACGTCGTTAGGCTGCCGAATTTTCATAAGAGAAATCTAATTTTTGTCTTCCTTCCATGTTTTTCATTTCAAATGTTATGTCCCCCAAATTTCATTACCATTTCCATATATCCTTCTTATTCCGTCCCCCTACTGTTTTATGGATCATTTATTAGTGGGTGACCCATGTCCCCTCTCTTTTCAATGTTTTCTAAAACCCCGAAACACAGCCGTTATGCTGCAGAATTTTTGGTCTCAAAATGCCTCTCTCTTTTCTCAAAATTATTTTATGTTATAAAGTGAATACTAAAAGCTCTTATTTATACAAGGGTATTCACATATATATCAAAATTTTCTATTTTAAATTCTGGGATTTACGTACATGAGACCCGCTTTCCCTTTCCGTGGGTTTAAAGTGACGTAAGGATCATGTCTTTACAGTTTTTTAAACGTTATGATTATGAAATGAAACCCTTTTATTTTATGCTATATGGGTTATTCACGAAATGTTTGATGATGATATATGTGGATCACATGATAATAAAGGCAAATTTAAGGGTGCACCCTGATAGCGCTCCAATGCATTGGGTAATGATGTAACCACTAGAGATTACAATTTTCACGATACCTTGGTGAATAACCATGGTAATTTTCAAATGACACCTTGGGGATGAACCTTGGTGATATGTTCATGATTGTCTATGTTAAATGATGTATCCACATCTTCATGTTATGAAAAATGTTATTTTTTTTATGAAATGCCTCATGATTTCTTTCTCATGCCTTAAAGTTCTTTTCATGTCCTTATTGAAGTATATCAAGTTCACATGTAAAATGTTCCTCTTGTTTCCCTTACAGGGCCTTCTGCTCACCCTTTCTTTTGATATATGTCCCCATGTAAGGAGATGCAGTAATGAACCTAGGATGAACTTAAGGAGAAGCCTTTAAAGTGTTTAAGAAGAATGATTTATGTTGCTTTCATGTATTTTGTTCCTCGTTTCCAAGACACTAGACCTTAAAGATCCTTAGTTTTGTGTAATGTAATGAAAATTTATGTTATAAAAAGGGTGGGATGCTAAAGTTGGTATCAAAGGATGGTTTAGTTATTTGTGGAAATTAGGATATAAAAACTTTAGGAAGAACCCCATAGAAAATTTTAAATATAGGAAAACTTCCTTGTATTTTGGTAAGTATTGAGTAAGTGATTTATCAAACAAATACATCCCTGTTTGGATACGAGCAGGTAGAGGTGGCTCTGGCACAGATGTACATAGGGGTATAACCCGAAAACACCGCTTTGAGCTAGACTCGAACGGGAACTGGTGCACGATAACGGGCCTTGCTGCACTCTTGGTTACAACACTCCTGGGGGATATGTTTGGTTAATAACAATCTTTTTATGAATCATTATGAAGGAATTATAGAAAAGTGTAATTGTCTAAGCATGATGTCTTAGTTAAATGATCCATAAATGAAATAAGTTTCTTACTAAGGTTTTATTCTTTTAGAAAATGGCGGGCAATAGGAGGAATCGTGCCGATGGTGACCGCAATGCACCATGTGCTGACGGCCCTCCGATGGAAGCCAGAATGGAAACATTCATGAGAATGATGAACCAACTGACTCAAGTTATGAGTAATAACTTGAATCAAGCTGAGAGTCCGACCTCACCGTGAAGGGAACAACTTTCTGTTGAGTCCTTCATGCGTCAACGACCACCAACATTTAGTGGATCTACTGACCCATTGGTTGCGGAACAATGGATAAGCTCCATTGAAAATATCTTTTCTGTACTTCATTGTTCAAAACAAGAAAAAGTCACCCTTGCTGTTTACCGCCTAGAGTGAGAAGCTGATCAGTGGTGGCCACTGATCAAAAACACGAAGCCACGAGGAGAGATGGAAGCTATGGTGTGGGAAGAATTTTGGGGAATTTTCTTTAACAAGTATTTACCTCGTTCCATGAGAACGAAAATGGAGAAAGAGTTTCTCGAGCTGAAGCAGAAGGAGAACGAATCTGTTGGAACCTATGAGATGAACTTCACAATGCTTTCCCGTTATACCTCAAGCTTTTTCATGGACCCTAATGGGAAGGTTGATAGATTCTTTGGCGGACTTCGACCTCATCTACGGAAGAATCTAGCCAATAGGGACTACGATAGCTATGAAGAAATAGTTCGAAGTGCTATGAAAGTTGAACTAGAGTTTGGGGAGACACTGTGGTCTCAAAAATCTAATGAGAAGAAGAGAACTCTAGAACCAAGCCTAGGAAGAAGTTTTGATCAGGAAAGAGGTGGGAAGCATATGCAACATCCCACATGCAATAAATGTGGAATGAAGCATTCGGGGAACTTCTTGATCGGAAGTGGTAAGTGCTATAGGTGTGGAAAAGAAGGCCATATTTCTCGTAATTGTCGTAGTTATGTGAAGCCTCAACTTCCCAACACTAACGACAGAGGAAAGATGATTCTGGCCCTACCCGAAGTCACATGCTTCAAGTGTGGACAGCTTGGGCACTTTGCTAATCAATGTCCAAAACCGAGGGCGGTGGAGGGGAATCACCATCAACCTCAGGAGAGGCCAGGGGAGCAAGGTCGTGCTTTCGCTATCACAATAGCTGAAGTTGAAGTCCCGAACGATGTGGTAGCATGTACTCTTGTTGTCCTCTCAAAACTAGCAAGTACTTTATTTGATTCTGGTTCTACGCATTCCTTTATTTCCTCCATGTTTTCAAGGAATATAGAATCAATCCCTGAACTGCTAGAGGTAGAGTTGTCAGTCAAGACTCCAAGTGGGACTATCCTTACATCAAAATTATTTAGAGACTATAGTGTTTACTTTGGTGAGCACAATCTTATTGCAAATCTAATAGTCATTCCCATTATGGAATTCGACATTATACTAGGGATGGACTGGCTCTCAAAGTATAATGCTAAGATCAAATGCAGAAGTAAGGAAATCTCAGTAGTCTTGAATGAACGACCTACAGTTATCTTCCGAGGAGAGATATCCCGAACTGATCCCTATTTAGAAGCACCTCCTATAGCTTTCTTTATGGAGTTAATCGGTGATGAGGAAAAAGGGAAAGGGAGCATTCAAATTGAAGATGTTCCGATTGTTCAGGAATACATGGATGTATTTCCTGAGGAGTTACCTGGACGTCCCCCAGAAAGAGAGGTAGAGTTCTCCATTGAACTCGTACCTGGGTCTCAACCGATATCAAAGACTCCGTATAGAATGGCAAATGTGGAGCTAGAAGAGCTAAAGAAACAACTCCAAGACTTGTTGGAGAAGGGGTTTATCCGACCGAGTGTGTCTCCTTGGGGAGAACCAGTTCTCTTTGTGAATAAGAAGGATGGATCAATGCGTCTATCCATTGATTATAGAGAACTGAATGGGATCACAGTGAAGAACAGATATCCTCTTCCAAGAATTGATGATTTATTTGACCAACTTCGTGGGGCTCAATTCTTCTCTAAGATTGACCTTCAATATGGTTAAGATCAATTGAGGGTGAAGAAGGAAGATGTTCAAAAGACTGCCTTCCGATCAAGATATGGGCATTATGAGTTTACTGTTATTCCCTTCATCTTGACTAATGCTCCTGCTATTTTCATGGATTTGATGTATATATTCTTTAAGGACTACCATGATAACTTTGTGGTAGTTTGTATTGATGATATTTTGATATATTCAAAAAGTCGTGAGGAAAATGAAGATCATCTGAGGGTTATTTTGAAAACTCTACGAAAGGAGAGGCTCTTTGGGAAGTTCAGCAAGTGTGAGTTTTGGTTACAACAAGTGGCTTTCTTGGGGCACATCGTAACCAATAAAGGAATCTCGGTTGACCCTGAAAAGACAATGGTTGTGGAGGAGTGGCCTCAACCAACAACAGTAACTGAGATTCGTAGTTTCCTTGGATTATCGGGATATTATAGGAGGTTTGTGAAAAAAATTTCACGACTTTCTAATCCACTAGCCATTTTGACTCGAAAAGGGGTTAAGTTCATCTGGACAAAGGAATGTGAGGAAAGTTTCCAAGAGATGAAGAAGAGATTGGTTACTGCACCTGTGTTAACACTACCCTCTATCGGAGTAGGATTCGTTATTTTTAGCGATGCATCTCTGAAAGGGATTGGGTGCGTCCTCATGAAAAATGACAAAGTAATTGCTTATATATCTCGACAGTTGAAGATTCATGAGCAGAATTATCCTACGCATGATCTAGAGATGGTGGCAGTTGTTTTTTCTCTAAAGATATGGAGGCACTATCTTTATGGGGAGAAATGTGATATATACACTGAACACCAAAGTCTAAAGTATATTTTCACTCAGAAAGAATTGAACATGAGACAAAGGAGATGGTTCGATCTTATTAAAGACTATGATTGTTCAATTCATTATCACCCTGGAAGAGAAAACAAATTCGCGGATGCGTTAAGCAGGAAAGATCCTGTTGTTCTGGAAACAATGAGGATCCTCGGAGATCCCATGATTAATGATCTAGTAAAACTGGACATGATAATTATAAGGAAAGGGACATCATTAACCCTATCCCAAATGATTTATCAACCTTCATTACTAGAGAAGATCAAGAAGTCTCAAAAAGAAGATCCTTTGCTACAGGATAAGTTGGAGGCTGTAAAAGATGTTAAGTTACCTGATTTCAATATTGATAAAGAAGGTGTATTGAAATTTCATACAAGACTATGTGTCCCATCTATTCCAGAGATAAAGAAAGAACTGATGGATGAAGCTCATAGCACTACTTTCTCTATACATCCGCGAAGCACTAAGATATATAGAGACCTTCGTGATCATTATTGGTGGGATAACATGAAGAGGGAGATTGATGATTACACTACAAGGTGCCTGGTGTGTCAGCAAGTAAAGGCAGAACAACAACTTCCTAAGGGGGTATTACAACTACTACTCATACCAATATGGAAGTGGGATAATATCACTATGGGCATTGTAACTAGTCTCCCGAAAACATCCAAAGGAAACAATGCGATATGGGTTATTGTGGACCGTCTCACCAAGACATCCCATTTTATCTCTATTGGGGAAGATTTCTCTCTAGATGATCTTGCCAAGATATACGTGAAGGAAGTGGTAAGGCTGCATGGGGTACCACTATCCATCGTATCTGATCGTGACCCAAGATTCACATCAAAATTCTGGAGAAGTCTTCAGCATGCTCTGAATACTGAATTGAATTTTAGTACGACCTATCATCCTCAAACAGATCTCCAATCTTAAAGGACTATTCAGACACTAGAATACATTTTGAGATTATGCTCAATGGAATTTAAAGGTGGATGGGATCAACACCTCCCATTAGTGGAGTTCTCCTATAACAACAGCTTCCATGCGAGTATTCAGATGGCACCCTATGAAGATCTATATGGAAAGTGGTGTAGAACTTCTACTTGTTGGGATGAAACTAGTGAGAGGAAGCTTCTTGGGCCTGATCTCATGCCAGAGATGAAGGAACATGTTCATGCCATCCAACAACACATAAAGGCTGCTCAGAGTCGGCAGAAGAGCTATGCTGACAATCGTCGAAGGGACTTGGAGTTTGGTGTTGGTGACAAATTCTTCCTTCGAATTTCTCCATGGAAGAGAGTCATACGGTTTGGGAAGAAAGGGAAGCTCAGCCCTAGGTACATTGGCCCCTATGAAATCCATGTTCGCATAGGAGCAGTGGCCTATCGTCTAGCACTTCCACCGAACCTAGCTCAAGTTCATGATGTCTTCCATGTATCTCTCTTGAGGAAGTACATACCCAACCCTTCGCATGTACTGAACCCAAAGGTGGTACAACTTGAACATGACCTCTCTTATGAGGAGCAGCCAGTGGAGATCATGGACCGTAGAGACAAGGTTCTACGAAACAAGACTACCCACCTTGTGAATGTGTTGTGGAGGAATCATAAGTATGAAGAAGCGACTTGGGAGCCTGAGGAAACGATGAAGCAAATGTACCCTCACCTTTTCAACTAGGCCTCAAATATAAATTTCGGGGACAAAATTTCTTAAGGGGGGAAGAATGTAATGACCCAATATTTTTGAGTAGTATATTAACTTACTCTTAATGATTTAATAAGATGTTAATGGTTAATATAGGAAGAGGAGGTGATGGCTTCATCCAGTAGACTTGAACCTTATGAAGCCCACTTATCAGAGCTTGGGAAGGAGGTAGCATCTGTGGGCTTCGATTTGGACCAAGCCCAAGCCGAACTCCAGCGTGTCAAGCTTGAACGGAAACGCCTACGGGAGAAGTTCAAGTTAGTAGAGATTACTACTAGGGCAATGTTATCTGAGCCTCCCTCAGATTCTATCACCATAGCACACCTTACACTTAGGTCATATGCCGGTGTTATAAGGGGCTATGTGACGAGACCCTAGCTTCTTTGTGTAATCCTTTGGGACGAATGAATTGAGATTTCTTCCTTTAGTGATGTTTGTGAAATTTAAAATGTCCAGATAATTTTAAAATGTATTTTATTGATGAATTTCGAAAAAAGGATATTTTAAAATATTTATGTAAACCCTAAATAACTAATGATGTGTAATGATTTTCAAAAAATGGTCTTCTACAAAAGTGTTCAGTAAGGAATTTGGAGTCTAATAAGATCAACTTAATTTATGATGAATAGTAAATTATGAATAGTGATTTTACGCTTAGGATTAGTAATGTGACCAAATGGATTAGTAATTTCACTCAAAGAATGTTTTAATATAATTTAGACACCTAGATTAAGTATTGTGATTCAATAAAATGGGTAAATAACAGTTTCATAAATTATTATTCAACTATTAGTTTTTTCGGATGAATGGTGTTTTTTAATTAAAAATTTAATTAAAAATAATTATAAAATTATTTTTATAAAAATTACTTTATTTTTGAACTCAGAGCATCGATATTATGTTATGGTAATTTTTGGGGTTTTTTCTGAAAAAAATGAATTTTCAATGAATAGTGTTTTATTTAAAAATTAAATTAAAAATATTTAGAAAATTATTTTTAAAAAAAGGATATAATTTTTGAAATTAGAGCATTGATATTTGGTTGAGGTGAATTTTTGGGATTTTTCTGAGAAAGCTGAATTTTCAGTGAATAGTAAAAATCTAGTTTTAGGGTTTCAGTATGTTTAATGACATCATAACTGTGTCATGATGATGTCATGAGATCTTTTAAGGGTTTTCCGGCCAAGGGTGATGAATTATTGTTTTGGGGGCCCCTTTTGGCCTAACTCCTTGATAAATTCCAAGGGAGAGCACATGGGTTTGAGAAAAGCACATGTGAGGTGTCCCTTGGCCATTATTGCCTTGTCCCCTTACTTTCCCTATAAATACCCACCCTTTCCTCCTTTATTTTTCACTCCCAACTCTCCCCCAACGAATTTCTGGTCTTATTACCTTCCAAGGAGTCCTCCCAAGGTGCCCCCAAGCCCTCAAGGTCCAAAACGTTTAGTTTCAATAGTCACGTTCTAAGGTAAGGGATCCGACCTCTCTCTTTCTTTTCATGTAATCTCTTTTATGTCATTCCTTTTATTCTAAATGTTATTATGTGAGAGGATGTTCTTTTATATTCCTCTTAATTCCCTTTTCATGTTTATATGATAAGATATCCCCTCTTACTCTCATCATTTCATTTTATGAAAGTTTAAGTGACGCCGTTAGGCTGCCGAATTTTTAAGGGATCCTTTCACCCTTCTCATTTTTCATGTTCGATTTTCATATCAAGTATTTCAAGTTCCTTTTTTATTATGTTGGGGTATGATCTCTATATATATCATACTAATATATTATGATCATATGATTAGAGACCCTATTTGATCTTTTCAATTCATTTTTAATGAAGTTTAAGTGACGCCGTTAGGCTGCCGAATTTTCATAAGAGAAATCTAATTTTTGTCTTCCTTCCATGTTTTTCATTTAAAATGGTATGTCCTCCAAATTTCATTACCATGTCTATATATCCTTCTTATTCCGTCCCCCTACTTTTTTATGGATCATTTATGAGTGGGTGACCCATGTCCCCTCTCTTTTCAATGTTTTCTAAAACCCCGAAACATAGCCATTATGTTGGAGAATATTTGGTCTCACAATGCCTCTCTCTTTTCTCAAAATTATTTTATGTTATAAAGTGAATACCCAAAGCTCTTATTTCTACAAGGGTATTCACATATATATCAAAATGTTCTATTTTAAATTCTGGTATTTACATACATGAGACCGTCTTTCCCTTTCCGTGGGTTTAAAGTGACGTAAGGATCATGTCTTTAAAGCAGTTTTTTAAACGTTATGATTATGAAATGAATCCCATTTATTTTATACTATATGGGTTATTTATGAAATGTTTGATAATGATATATGTGTCTCACATGATAATAAAGGAAAATTTAAGGGTGCTCCTTGATAGCGCTCCAATGCATTGGGTAATGATGTAACCACTAGAGATTACAATTTTCACGATACCTTGTTGAATAACCTTGGTAATTTTCAAATGACACATTGGGGATGCACCTTGGTGATATTTTCATGATTGTCTATGTTAAATGATGTAGCCACATCTTCAAGTTATGAAAAGTGTTATTTTTATTATGAAATGCCTCATGATTTCTTTCTCATTCCTTAAAGTTCATTTCATTTCCTTATTGACGTATATCAAGTTCACATGTAAAATGTTCCTCTTGTTTCCCTTACTAGGCCTTCTACTCACCCTTTCTTTTGATGTATGTCCCCAGGTTATGAGATGCAGTAATGAAACTAGGATGAACTTAAGGAGAAAACTTTCAAGTTTTTAAGAAGAATGATTTATGTTTCTTTCATGTATTTTTTTCCTAGTTTCCAAGACACTAGACCTTAAAGATCCTCGGTTTTGTGTAATGTAATGAAAGTTTATGTTATAAAAAAGGCGGGATGCTAAATCAGTTTTGGGGGTTCTCTTTATAATGTTCCATGGATGTAATTGTAATATCATGTGGTGTTTTATTGTGTTTATTTCTCTTTCAATTATAAAAATGGATGTTGCTAAACCATTTAGAAAATTAAATTAAAATAAATAGATTTGTGAAATTTTTATTTGTGAGTTATGTTTGGGGTTTCTAATGCCTGACATCAAAGTAGAATATGCCTCAAACATGATTGATCTAGCCACCACTCTTGAAGTGATGCTGGTTTATACTCAAGAGAACCCCAGTGGTGTGAATTACTTTGCCCAAACATTGTACTTAGTTTTGAAGTTGAAGGTACCTCAAGCCTCTGATAGAGTTGTTCCATTTTAATTTTTTTTGTTCAATGGAAATAGGTGGGCAGACACCATTTCCACTTTTTGACCCGTGTCAACGTATGATTTTTACATTTTTATAAGGAGTAATATATTTAAAATTTTTGTAAAAATCTTGGTGGTTATTTCTCACCGAATTTTGGCATCTTTGGAAAGGCCCTTATATGAGTTGATATTTGTTTTGGTAGTTCTCATATATTTATGCAAGTGCTTGGGTTTTTTGGGAAGTGGTAAATGGTATATCACGTTTTTGATTGAGTTTTTCTCATGGGTTTTCATAGTTTCTTTAGGTCACAACTTTCATAGGAAACATCTCGTTTATTAGTTTACTTTTTAATCATGTGTTATGGAAACTAAAGTAGTTCATAGTTGGAAATTCCCTAGTTCTTGGTAACGGTGATAGTTTTTTTTGCTGGTATGGAGACTTTGTGTTAGTTATCTGTCATAATATTTCATGTTACTTATTGTAGGGTTTTCAATTTATGTCTCACTAGTACTGTTCGGGTCATGTGGAGAAGTAAAGTATGTTTTGGATAAGTGTTCCCTTGTTGTCCCCTAGCTAGGGTGGCATGTTTGGGTTTTAATTTCCATTAGATGAGTTTCTATTGTGGAGAGAACCATATTTTTTTCCCATTATGTTTTGTTTTTTGTTTCCTCTAGATCATTCAAGTCTGAATTGAGGACTGTACGTTCGCACCAAGGTTCTCGGTTTCTCTCATTTTTTATTGGCCACACCTTTGAGTTTTTGGTAATCTCTGGGATTTGTGACTTTTTGGGTGCAGAAAGTGTTTATGGTGGGGAGAATTATCACACCCCAACCATAAGATTATTTTATTTTTAATTATTTCTCAATGATGTATATAAGATCAAAACATTGATTTGGGGCCTTGTTTAACATTTGGAGGAATTGAGGTTTTTCGTCAGGTTTAGGCCAGTGTGTGAGCACCCTATATATTGCAGAAAACAGGCATTTAGCCCATGTACCAATGACATCACATCTAGAATGGGAAGAAGTTACCACATAGTTGTGACATTTCCAGTTGAGCCATGTGAGGAAATCACATGATTTCCTAGTATTTAAAATAACAAAAAAATTATTGAAAAATAATTAAAAAATGAGAAAGAAAAAAAGAAGATGAAAAGAATGTTTAATAATAATAATATTAATCATATTATTATTATAATGAGTGTTATTATTATTATTCTAATGAATTATATGATTTTTGTGAATGTTATTAATTATTGTTATTATTATACTTATGATATTATATATAATATATTATTATTATTATGATAATTATCATTATTTTTTTAAATTGGGATTTATTAAAATGGAAAAATTATTAATTAAAACATAACCCTCAACCCCATACCTTTCCCTTCACCCGCATGGAGATACATCCCCCTAAATACCCTACGCACCCCCAGGAGCACACCATTCCCCTCTAACAAGCCACACTATTCCATCCTCTTCTCCCACACATAACCCCTCTTGTGGCCTCCTCTCCCTCACATGAACCCACCGATGCTGGTCCCCTCTCTATAAAATGACCTCGTCGGCATTTCCCCCTATCTGGTGCATGGCCTCAGTGACACACCCCTCCTCTAGTGGATTATCCTCCCTTATGAAGTCTTCTACCCCACTAGTGAGTATTACATTCCTCCTTTTCTTGGTTGAGGGTTCTCCCTTGATGGGGTTTTTTGTTTAGCTTAACCCTATATGTTAGTGTTTTATTTTTACTATTTAATTAAAAATATTATGTTCAATATTTATTATATATGTTGGATTTAGTATCCCTTGGGTTTATTTTTGGTTCAATTGATGTTTTAGAATGATTTTCAAAAGGTTTTCTTTATTTTCGGTTGGATCCCTTTGAATATTTCCATTAAATTTATGTTTAAATTGATATCTTGTTTTCACACCTACCTTTATTATTAATTAGAGATGTATCATTTTTATAATAGTTGGTCTATTTTAAATGAGTTTTTTGTTCAATTATTTTTAATATGTGGTGTGAAATTGTAGATTTTTACACGCCATGTGTTTCCTAAGTAGCCTGATTGGCCTTTTCATGTGGTTTATGACTTGAAATGGAATTTTTTGATATTTTAAATGTATTCTTATTTCACAAAATGATGGTTTGCATTTCCAAAATGTGTTTATCACACCGAGTGGTTGACGGAATGCCTCTTTAGACATTGAAATAAACCTTTTTAGACATAAATATTAGTTTTCATTGATTAAATGAGTCTCTAATGGTGTGTTTGGTTATCAAAAAAGGATTTTTTATGGATATTTTGTGTAAATGATTATTATGTGATAATAATGTGGGGCTGGATAGTCATTTTTGAAGTGGTTTCATTTGGAAAACACTTAATTGAAATGGTCAAATGCCTTGTCATGTACAAAAAAGATGGGAATGTCCCCAGTTTGTGACTCCACTTATAAAATAATTATATTATGGAAATGGGATACTCCTTTAGTTGATTGGGCGGTATCAGTTGTGACATTATGTGATAGAATGAGTATATGGATTGTTGTTTTTATTTTTTCAAAACCCATTTATAAAATGATAATGGGAACCTAGCATATCAAAAATGAATTTAGAGAATCTTTGTTGAACTATTATTGGTTGATTCACTAGATAGTGGCACATAGAGTAGTTTATATTGTTATCATTGTTATGGGATTGGGCCCCTCTGTCCAACCATGTAGGATGGTGATCGGGTGTTTGGGGATAATAAGGTCATCGAGTATGGAATGCCTTTGGGATGAGTCACATGAATAATATGTTCTAGTTCTCCTCTGAGTTCCTAGTTATTATTGTGTTGGTATAATACTATTATGGTGGGTTACATTGACCTAGTTATGAAAATAAAATTTCATGTACATAATTTTGGTTCCTTCATAGAAAATGTTGAATGTGTAGCTTGTAAAATAGGATTTAAAAAAGTGTGTTTTGAATGAAAAAGTGTTTCCCATATTCATATATTATGAAAAATGAGAATATCATTCATTTTCCTACATTCCTTTATTCCCTTGAGCCTTTTTTTAAACATGGGGAAGATGAATTACAAATTTGATTTCTCTAATTGAAATGAAAAATATGGGAAACTATATTTTTATAAACTATATTTCATTCCTAAAAATCAACTTATCTTTATAAAAATTGTGTACATTGGAAATAGATTTATTTGATCCTACATACAATGTTTTAATAATCATTCAAATAGTGTTTTGTTATTTTTATATTCTACTATATGTCTTGGATTAGGTTAAGTCATGGTGCATTAAAGATGGTTGTGGATTGGAGTGTGATCTACAGGGTCAGATGGAGGTGTCTTGGTTGTCTGGTTCTGTTTGGTTATTTTTTGTATTTTTTGTTGTTTATTTTGTTTTTTCGTTAATTATAAATTTATATATTTAAATGTTTTTAATCCATATTGAGTTTGGATTGATATTTTATTTATTCAGTTATGTTTTTTATTTTTATTAGGATAAAATACTCCCATTATCTCAGTTAATGCCCTCAGTGCTTGTCATCAACTGGGGTGGATTGGGAACACATCTCTAGCCATTCCATGGATCATCTTGGGAGATTAGTTCAGGGTTGAACTAGGTTGGTTCGTGGATGTTTTTTGTGTTTAACCAAGGATAAAATTTGACAAAATGAACAATTACAAGAAAATGGGTAATTAAAATTCTATTTATTAATGAATCAGTAATGAGAGGGGTGAAATTGTTTGTGTGTGAGTGTTAATATTATTCAAGACAATAGTTTAAATCAAAAACAAAAGATATCAAGAACAGTTGGTTGATTAAGAAGGGGAAACTTATTTTGTGGTTTTGATCATTATTTTTGATCATTCATGCATTTAAATTATATTTTTTTGTACTAGAGAAATCATTATAAAAGAGTTTTTCTGATTTCAACAAGTTAAAGAAAAATTTATATTGCTTATCAACTATAGAAGTCCCTTGATCATTGAATAATAAGTATATTGTCCTTATGGTTAATTTTTATATTGAACTCAATGTGATACACTATTGAGATTCATGTAATTTTTAATAAAATAAATCTATGGTGAAAAATGAATTATATTTCAATCATGATTATTTTTCAATGATACATAATTTTTTTGAAAAATATAAGGAATAAAAACAATTTATGTGTATTTTTAAATTTTATTTATGAATGTATTTGTTATAATTTAAAAACAAACAAATCCCACACTCAGAATGATATTTATATGAAAATCATAACTATGTAGAAAGAGTTATTGGATTAAAATACAATGAAATTCATTCTTTTACAATAAAAAACATAGGAAAATAGATGAATCATATCTAAAACATAGATTTTTTTCCAGATTCCCTCTAGTGATCTATATTTCATAATCACATATTGATTCGCCTCCATGAATTTTTTATCCAATATTTGAGTCCATTCATCTCATTTTCTCTTATCTCATCATCAAGACACTATATAATCTACTAATAATATTATTTCCCTAAAATCCAACCCTCAATATCACCATCAGTATTCAATATAAATCTACATAGATTCCATTTTTCATATTATTCTCTATTCAATATCTATATTGTTGACCAAATCTATACTACCAATTGAATATGATCATTTCATATGAGTTTTCTCCCAAAACAAGTGGAACCATCTTCTTGAATCCTTGTTCCAACAAACATACAATAGTTTCAGGGATCCTCCAACCATTAAACAACTTGAATTATAAAATTACTCTCTTCACCAAATTAAATTCTTCAATAATAAAATATATGTCCCAACAATTAAATTTACCCAATACTTGATGATCATGTGGGAACATTTCTTAACAATTATTTGTTCAACAATTAATTCACTATATTGACATCAAATTATCTAGTCTAGACTGCTTTTAAATGTCCACATAGGTTCTATGCTTGTCCTCCTTCGACAACATCATCCGTCAAATCCTCAGGAAAAACATTGTCCCAATAAAGTCCTAATATCATTGAAAAAAAATAAATTATATGGTTAAAATTCACCAATAATTTATGAAAACCATATTTATCATCCTCATCCTCCATTCAACAGACATAGATCATGATATTATTATGTTAATATTATTCCCCATTACAATATGTGGTAATTCCAAATCCAATAATTATCTTCCACAAAACATATTTAATGTATAATTTCATTTAAATCTAATAGTTTTACCACTATTTGTATGATTATTGATATATTTAACTAAGAACCTAACATGTTCATTATTTCATATTTGAAACCATAAATTTGGGGTTCAGTAAAGAGAACCACCATATTCGATCAAATAAAATTTAAATTTAAGAAAAAACCCATGAATTTTCACTAACAATATTTGGAATATAAAATTGATGAATTCTTCAATTTACATTAAAAAATTCATAATTTTAAAGAGGATTGGAATTTGGTGTCTTACACGAAACTCGAAAATATCCTCAATCAGTGAAATTTAGTACATGATCCTTCAATTAATAGTGAACTTCAAACTCAATATTGGCCAAGACATGGTTGGAATATTCGTGGTTTGTTTTAATTATTCATGGGCATCCATCACATTAATATTTTCAAAATTTTCATGCTTATCTCAAGGTGATGATATGTTATTTATTCATCTGTAGCATCCATCATCCATTATTTCCTTAAATATTGGTTCAATCACCAAGAAACGATGATTTTTGTGGATATATGATGTTATGATTAAGATTTTTTAGTAGTATGTGGTATTCTCCTTACATGGTATGTTTTTGTGATCACCCATATTAAAGTCTTAGTAGTTTTGGGGTCTTCCTCAAATGATCAAGGTTCATTAATTTGATGTGGATTCATCACAGCTAACTCAAGCATGGTGGTGGAATCATCATCCTTAAGTTGTACATTCAGTATCAGGATATCTGGTGATAAGAGTTGATGCTTTTCAATGATTTATCAATACTAGTGATTTTAGGTATTCTAAATGGATATTATAGATTGTTTTTTCACTTACATATGTTCCCGGTGGATTCCAAAAAAAATATTTAGAAAAATATTGTTTTATTCAAATAATGAATATAGTTTAATTTGTTTTAGGTTTAATTAGTCATTCTGTATTATTATTTACAAATGGGATATCCATGGTCTGTTTCATTCATTCACTTTCAACATCCTTTGTTGGAATTGTTAGTTGGAAAATGGATCACGCAATCACAAGGAAAATTCTAGGCAGTTTCATGAACGATATCATTATATTTACATATTACAACAAATTAAGACATGTAGTAATAAGGTTTTTTACACATGGTACATGAACACTATCATTTATTACATTAACCTTAGAAAACATTTCCAGAATACACAAAAAATGATAAAATCATATGCCCAATGATCGTATTATTCTAGTACCATTGAAAACATTGAAACATAATCACCAGTACATAATTTGGCTACATTATCTCACACTAGGTTCATAATGACTTAGACCATTCTTAGACACATCATACATAACACATATCTTCATTTCCTGGGGAATGAAACAAAAAAGTGGTGATCTCAGATGCTCAGTAAGGGTAATAAAGTGTGACAAATTTGCATACTAATAAGCATTATAGTATGAAAAGATTATCATGAAAATAGAAGACCATATCATACATATACAAGATGATGTAATGAAATCATGGAATATGGATTGTATGTTTAGAAGACATGAATTCTGTGGTAATAAAGAGCATAATCCATAAAAGTATAATAGAGGATTAAAATGCTATATTTTTTCAAACACATAGCCATGTAAAATTATCTCCATAATAGTCATGGAATTACTTCATAGACAATAATAGTATATTGGTTTCACTCCCCATACAATCTGGGTAGTCACGGTTCACTCCCATGTTTGTCTTAGTAGCCTCAGTTCACTCATAATACTATCTTGGTAGTCATTCTTCACTCTCATAACAATATTTGTAGTCAATGATCACTCCCAAGACCATATTATTCTTTTTCATGATATATAAATATTTACCCAATGCATTATAGGTATTTATAGGTCCCACCATCTAATAAAGGGATCATAAATACATATACCACAAGATCATTAAAAATCATATCATAACCCATGAAATTAAATGGTTATAAGAAACACATAATCATATCACAACCTATGAAAAAACTATTGGTTTTTAATCAATTCGTTAAAACATAACCCAAGAAAAGATGCATGTTTCAATATAATGTAACTTGTGAAAGATAAATTTGTTTCAAAAACATCATTCCATCTAAACATAAACCAGACGAAAAAAGAATATAAGTGGAAACATTGAATAATTTTTTGGAAAGCTATGACACACACAAATGAATTTCATAGTAGATTGGAAATAATTTTGAAAGAACTCTAAAATCATTTCTTGTTGGAAATATCCTTTATGCATTGATTTTATAAAACATTATTCATTTGGTAAAGTATTTTTGATTTTAAAATAGATTTGAAAACATAAAATGGTATCTTTTAAAAAAAATTAAAATAATTTTTCCCAGAAAATTATCATTTCAGATCATTGGAATGAAAATTAGAATTTTTCTAAGACATAGTTTTTGAAACAAAACAAATCTATGAACTAAGAGATAAATACTATATGATTTTTTGTAAAACATTTCATTATAATATTAGGTACAAAATCTTGGGAAAATTATTCAAGTACATGGTGAAATATTTAATAATTAAAGGATATGTAATCTTAAAAATTTATTTGAGATATGGATAATAATATTTCATCAACCTAAGCATAACCTTAAAAAATCATAATAAATAATGAGATTGTTTTAATAACCTATTACTGCATGTTAACTTGAAATAATACTATCCATGTTATAAAAAAATTACATGAAGCATAGAATATCATTAAAATAGTTAGATGTAGGATATAACATGTAAGTGGAAGTATATTAACCCTGAAAAAAAATTTAGGTGTATTAAAAACATGAGTATCAATGAATGAAAATTGAGACAAAATGATGTTATCGATTTGGTTACATTAGAGACATAAACCCCATGGAATGATGATTGAATAATAGATATGAAAATACCAATAAATTAAAAATAATAATCAAAGAATACATTCTTGTTCTGTATATACACCACACCAAAGGAAAGAGTGGTGAACATGGAACATTTCTATCATAAATAAAAACTGAGATGAAATTTTGTTGGCATATGTCTTAACTCTCATCATACTCGAAAAAAATTTCAATATCAAAAATATAATTTTATAATACATCTATCATAGAACAATGTTATTATATATAATACCATATATAGTTTTACCATTACTTTATATTACCTTCTTGTTTTCAATTCTATGTTATGTGTTATCTTCAGTAATATCGACTTTGCATGTGTGTTAATTTGTTATATGTTTTGTCAATCTAATTATATCATGATCTATAACATGTTTTCCAAGATATAAATTTTATTAATATTTAGAATATATGTATTATATTAAAAAGTATAGTACATGAGTATGAGTAGCAATACACTATCCATAGAGACAGTAGGCCATATGTATGCATGAACGTTGTTTTTGTTTTATTGTCATATTGAATAAAAGTAAGTAAATGAAATATATGTATATATATATATGAATATGTATAAATGAAATTATCAAATTATTACTATTATATCATATATATCATATAATTTTAAAATACCCATCCTTAATAAATTATATGTGGACTATGAATGAATCACATCTCATTAGGGAGGTGGTAGTCTACACTTCCGCAAATGAAATTATCACATTTACACAAAATAGTAAGTATAAAGATATGTGTAATAAAATAATAATGGTTTCATTAATAAATAATACATGTCATATATATCATATATAAATTATATTTCCATTATAATCCCAAATAATGAAAATGTGTTATTGGAATGGACAAATAATCATCGTTTTGTTAGGTAGTAGTTCATCAAACACATTTATAGTATATTCAATTCCAATTATATGGAAGTGATTGTTAGTTTTAGAGAACACATTTTCAGAAAAAGAACTCAATATATTTATGATAATGGTGTTTTTGTATAATCATTGAATACAGATAGTGGAGGGGTGTAAAAAAGACAAATGATTTTGAGGATGGATGTTACCATTTCTTTTGGTATAACCTTTTGGTTTTCAAAAAAGGCCTTCATTGAATTTATTTATGCTAAAATGGTATCTTAAAAGAGGAATATATGGTTTTTGGATGTTTTATTAGAAATATATTTTCAGAAATTATGTTGGTTGATATGTTTGAAGAAGGGGGTGAGGTTGTGGCCTTTTATATTGGAGGAAAAGACTCAATTGGTATTTTTGAAAAGATGATAGGTGTACCGACATTTTTACCAAACAGAAGAAATAAAAAAACACTTAATAATTAATATTGAATGATTGATTTATGGACATTAAATTGGTTTGGACATTTTTCTACTTTATTTGGGTCCTTGCGTTTAGTGTTTATTACATTATTTAGCCTAATTTTTTCTTGAATCGTTGTAATTAATTTTAATTCCATTCACTAATTTTTTTGGTTAAAAATAAGTTGATGTTATTAGATATTATTATTTATGGTTATTACAAATACAGAATCCTTTTTTTAATTATATTCACATAAGGGGTAGAAACTAATTTAAAATAATCCCACATATGAGACAATAATGTGGGATTTTAATGTTAAAATCATCAATTTTTTTCAAAGATTTTATGTTCACATTAATTGGATTTATTTTTCCACTGACCAACATTTGATTAAGTGATAAAAATATTATATAAATAAACATTTAATTACATTTAAAATATATATTATCCCTATAAATAAGTTTCATGAAATTGAAATTTTTAATTAAAATTTTGTTTCTTTCACTATTCATCCAAAAAATTTAAGTTTCTTAGAAAATTCCCTAAAACCATAACTAATATAATTATTAAATTCAAAACATATAAAAGAATTTTATTTTAAAAAAATTTAATTTATAAATGTTCGTAATGTCATATTTATTGTTCTTCACATAAGGACATAAAAACATATCATTTTAGAAAGTATTGTTTTAAAATTTTTAAATACATTACAAAAAAAATATTTTTCACTATAAATATGTTTTATTTATAGAAAGAAATCATAAATAATATTTAAAAAGTAGTTATTACTATTTATATTATTAATTTTAATGTCCAAATTATTATTCTCTAGTTTAAATAATTATAAATAAAAAATATGTTTTGTTGAAAATATGTGTTGAATGTAATATATGAAAAGTATGTGTTTCATGTAATTTATTCCAAGATGGATCCATGTGTATGGAATTTTTGACTTAATGTAGTGAAATACTTCAATTAAAATTAATTCATCAGAAAAAGGTCCATAAAAACTCATGCTGTAATTATACTTCCTTAAAATTATTTTTTCCCTCAAAGATATCTTTTGGGAAAAAACTGAGGATAATTATACTTTATAATATCTTCAAGAGCCCATGTAGCTTCCTCTAACTAGTGAATTATCCAGAATAAATTGATAAGGTTGGTGGTCTTTCTTCACAGAACATTCTATGTATAATCCTGAATTTCGACTTGTTGTTCCTCGAATGAAAGATGATGCTCCAGCGGTACATCCTCTGAGTTTAGTACATGTGAAGGGTCATGTATTTTCATACTTAGGAGAGACAAACAGAACACATCATATACATGATAGATATTTTGAGGAAGTACCATATGATAGGATAAAGTCCCAATACGATCAAGAATCTCAATAGGGTTGATATAAAGGGGTCCTAGTTTCCATTTAATTATGAATACATAAAAATTCTACCACTATGAGATTTATAGAGACATATTTTCACATAATTAAAATTAAAGATCCTATTTTTAGTTATTAACCTGAATTTTTTCCATCTTTGAGTTTCATTGATATGTTGCTAAATGGTTTTAACAATCTCATCCATTTCATTAGTGATATCAGAACGGAATAGGTTTATTTCCCCAACATAATCCCAATACATTGGATATCTAAATTTCTTTACATAAAGGGATTAATAATGATCAATATTAATTATTTAGTGAAATATATTATTTTAATACAACTCCACTATTGGACATCATTGATCCCAACCACCATTATAATCTAGATATCATGATATCAACATATCCTCTATGGTTTAAATTATTCATTCAAACTGAAAATATTTTTGAGGATTATAAGAAGTGATGACACACAATTATTTATAATGTTCTTGTTTTAGGATTCACAAAAACATAAAGGTAATCCTCTGAATTTGATCTAATACAATGTATTTTTTTACTCCATGCAACCTGACCACTTATTTAATATAATTTCTAGAAATGTAATCCTAAGAGAAGTCTTCTTAGATCATGATGAAGTGAGAAGACATTTTAATGTGTTATACAACCACCCATTTACCAATAATCCCTTTAGAGGTTATATTTAGTCCAAAATATCCAAATTTGTGTTCAACCATTTTCATTATGGTATGGGTAATGGATGTAATATCACATTAATCTTCATTCATTAATCCTTATGTTACTAGTATACCATGCCGCAATATACAAAAACCTGGGATATCACTCTTCATGCAATACCACCTGAATTATTCTTCGAAACTCCGATACTACTCTATAGTTATAAGATTAATTGATAGTGAATAATTATGTGAATCCTCTAATAGATCCTTTTTCAAAGAGTGAATGTAAGGAACACATATACGGTTCTGGAACATTATAATCCCATCAATATCATGTTTAAACTCATAAACATTTCTAACCATCTTTTTCATCTCAAAATCTTCCTCCTATGCATCCATAGTTTTCCCTTTCATAGAGGATTGAACATTCATTTGAGAAGGATAAAATATTTACCCTTCATTCTGGATTTCTAGGTCAATCCATTTAATGTACAAAAATATTGGATCCTTTTTTATTCTCATCATGGATAATCCAGCATGATCCTTTCGTTTCAAAGCATCAACCATATTGTTCATTTTCCTAGGGGTGATGTATTTAGTAGTCATAATTCTTAATAAACACTGACCATATTATCTAGAACATGTTCATCTCATTCTTTATAAATGTATATTTTATAATTTTATGAAATATATATTTATCCCACTTTTCTCTATAAAGATAATTCCTCCATAAAATTAATGAAAAAATCAAGACTCCTTACCCCAAATTATGTGTTTGTTAGTTTTTCTCATGAATCATAAACTTCCAAAAGGAATAATTTATTACTATGTTATTCATCATAAGAACACATCATAATCCCTTCATCGATTCATATCCATAGATTACAGAACATTATCTACTATAGGGTAATGTAAGAATATGGGCACTATCTATCTTTCTTGTCAATTACATGAAATTTTCCTCACATTCATCAATCTAGTGTTACTTAAAACCATTATAAGTTAACATGGTCATAACATTATATAGACATGATAAATTATCCTTACAATATAAATAATATCCATATAAACCAAGAATACTATGGATCTCAGTCATCATGGGTTGGTCTCGGCCAGTATTCAATAGACTCCATCTTTCATGGATCTACGACTATACCATATATTTAGATTATGTGACACAAAAATAAATCCTTTTGTATAAAAAATTACTTTTAGTAAAATTTTCATATATTTTCTCCTTCTTTAGTGTCTTTAGTACAATTCTAAAGTGATATTATTGCTCTTATTTTCTCATTGAATAGATAAAAATATCATCTACAATTACTAACATAATCTGATTTAGGTAATCTATAAAGACTCTATTCATTAAATCCAGGAAGATAATAGGGTAATCAGTAAGACCAAAAGTAATAACTATATATTAATAGTTTCTATACGTTTTACAAAATTTTATCTTTGGTCTATCTACACTCTTGACCCTCAATTGTTGATATCTAGAATAAAGGACAATCATGGGAAAGTATTGAGCTCCACAAAATTTAACAAAAAAGTCATCAATATGGAGTATAGGATAATTATTCATGATTGTGATCCTGTTTAAACCCTTATAATGAACAAAGAGTCCAATTGATCCATCATTAATTTTCAAAAAATAATAGTTTCACCCTGAGGTGACACAAATGGCTGAATTTATCCCTTGTCAAGGTTTTCTTGGAGTTTCTACATCAATTTAAGTAAATAAAGTATGTATATTCTATAAGGAGTCATTTAATTAATGTTGATCTAGGTATGATGTATTTTGAGAACTCAACTTCACATTTAAGTGGAAGGATACACCACACTTCTGGAATATACTCCGAATACTCCCAAATAATAGGCATATTATCAATATTGATATTCTCCATAACTATTTGAGATAAAAAAACCCTTCAAAATGAGAATTAATACCCATAATCTGGATGTAATCTACATAGGAAGTCGGTACATATCTTAACATTGATAGATGATCATAGGAGGGTTTAAAATATCAATCATAACTTCCCTTCCATGACAATAGATTTCAGATTTATGTATATAAAGATAGTCTATGAATACAATGACATGAAATTATACAAATAGGTGAATGAGAATATTTTTATAAATCAAATTCCCATAAATATCAAATAGAGACAAATAGTAGACATGGGATGAAATAATAGTACAATTACTGGTTTACATTGCAAAATCAACATCTAATCCTTTTTTTGAATCTTAACACCCATATAAAATTAGTTCGATATGAAAGAGTAGGTAGATCTAGAATCAAATAGTAAATTGTCATTTTTAGAGTGGATGGAATGTGAACTATTTACCATGTTGTTATCATAGCCCTCATAAGAAAAAGTGATTTCCTGAATTTACCCATTGTCCCTTGACTTAAGAGCTTACTAATGTCAATAATCATTACAACACCATAGGTTTGGCCACTAGTTTGAGTAATGCCCATTGTACTTATATTTTTAGGAATGAATTATGGGAGGTTCATTATTTGATGATTTTTCACTATTCACATTATTTTCTAACATCTTCCCATCACATTAGCAATCAACTGTCTGATGGTATTCAGGTCCATAATTAAAACATTTATTGTATCTCTTAAGAAATTTTCATCCATGCTTCTTCCCACACATAGAGCATAATGAAATGGTCATCATCTTCTCATTATGGTTTATAAATTTTCCATTAAACTCAATCCTCTAATTATTAAAAAAACATGAAATTGATATATGACTCCAACCTCCATTTAAACATTTATTTCACAGTGCACTATCTCATTATATGGTCACTTTATTTCATAGACATTGCCTTAAGTCACTGAATATCATATGATCAATATATTCAATTTCAATGATAATTGATGAAGATTACACCACATGTCATCTGAAATTTTCATAATAGGTACTAACAGATTCATTAAATCTTTTCAAAAAATTAGAAGAAAATATTACTCAATCTAGGTACAATGTATCATAGTAAATTACTTACTGAGAAATATGCTCTTGAACTCAACCCAATTGATGGATTCAATATCATCTTCATGCCTTGAATTCTTGATTATAGTCCACTACTGGTCTATATTTCCATCTAATCGATAAACAAGATGAATGACTTTCTAATTCTCTAAACACTAGAGAATGGATAATATCTTTCATGTTGTACTGATCCAATGATAAACAGCATGTCGATAAGAACTCCATTTGAAAGATGGAATATGTTTCCTCATGAATGACACAATGGAATGTTATTCTCTCCATTTATCATTTGGAATTCTACCATTAATTAGAGTATGATATATTTGCGTCTTCATTACAAGAATATTTTTCATCCCATCTCTCATAGCATATAGTTTATTAGGATCAGAATCATTGCATTGTTCATTGCAATCACCATTAACAGAATTATTTCAGGTTCCATATAGTAAATAATAAATATATCATTGAGTATGAAACATTAAATGTAGTGAGGAAACACATATTCATGAAATGACACTTATAGTATGTCTTAATCATGAAACCTTCATTAATATATGTCACATTTTGTTTATACGAGGTTATTAAAAGACAAATTCAATTTAAATCCTTCATGATGGTTGATGAACAGTTTTTGAATTCCTAGACCATATCCCTCAAGAGTGTTAAACAAGGTGTGTAGTAAGACACATTTTCATGTTCTAGGTTACTCCATGATAGGCTCAACCAACCTTCTAATAGTTGTTGCCCCTAGTTATATATAATATATAGCAAAATAATCATATAGTATCCAAAAATGGATGAATTTATATAAAATAACTCACTCTATCCTTTCTTGTAATTCCATGACAATGGACTATACTTTTATTTATCCTTAAAATTATCTATAGACATTCCATTAGGCTTTTCAATGTAGTTTTATCATCCATGATTCCAAAGGATAAATAAACCATTTTTCTAATACCAACTATATAAACCCACAATTTTAATACATTACTATTACCTATCTTTTGAAGAATACATAAAACATTATACAAATAGATACCACAAGGCCAATTTATTATTGATCCTTTGGAAATGCGTAATCATAAACCCTGGTACATAAGTTATCTAAATTTTATCCCACTAGGGTTTTCATGACTAGAACCATTCTTAGACATATATTTGTTAATAAATATATCAATTACGTGGGGAAGGAAAAAATAAAAGTGGTGATATCAGATTCACAATAATGGTAAAGAATGGAGGAATACAAGAAAATAAATAAACATAATGGTATGTGAACATGATCATGAAAATAGAATAAAATAAAATATATATCAATGATTTTATACATGAATCACGTAATAATGATTTGAATTTTATAAGGCTTGAATAATAAGGAAATAAAAAACCTAATCCCAGAAAGCATAATAGAGGTGTAAAATAAGGTTTTGTGAAATACAAATAATCATATAAATGTTTTTTCCATAATAATCATGTAATTAATTCCAATACCATATGGGTTGTATTAGTTAACTCCCCTTACCATATTAGAAGGTATTGATCACTCCCATGTCCATCTTAGTATCTTGATTTCACTCCTCATACCATCTTGGTAGTTATGGATCACTCAAATGGGCATCATAGTTATCATGGTTCACTCCAAATATCGTCATAGTCTATCTTTGGAGATATAAATCCTTGCCTATTGCATTGGATAGATATATAGTTCTTAATCATCATATAATGAAGTCATATATACATGTTTCACAAGATCACTAAAAATCATATCTTTACCCATGAAATGTAATGGGTTTTATAAACATAAAATCATATCATAACCTGTTGAAGAGGATACACATTGCACAATAATTTCATTTAAACTAAACCCTTGAAAAACATTTTCATTCCAAAACATATACCATGTAAATGGTAAACGGGTTTCATGAACATCATTCTATAAAAACATAAACCATTATGAAATAGAATATGAATAAAAGCATTAAATAATTTCCATAAAATTATTGAGTAACACAAATGGATGTCCTCTTAGATGGGAAATAATTTTTACATATATATAAAATAATTTCTTGAGTAAAATTATTTTCTACATTGAAAAATAAATTTTATAACATAAAAAAACATTAGAGACATTTTTTAAAAAAAATCTGTGAAAATGTATCACAGAATTATTGAAAACAATAAAATAGTTATAAAATAATTTTTCATAAAATATAATCTTCAATTATAATTTTAAAACATTTTAGTAAACATAGTTCTTGATAAAAAATAGATTTCAGTCTGGAGAGGTAAATAAGGTCATACTTTTGACACACAACAAAATTCTCAATTATTTTAAGTATAATATAGTAGAATAAAATAATAATAAATGGACATAACATGAATAAAAAATGTGTAATGGAACTAATGAGTTTTATTGAGAGATTGATAGTAATATTCCATTAATAGTGGCATAATCTAAATAATTCTGATAAATAAAGATATTGTTTCAATTAACTCTTATTGCATGATAACTTGAGAACATAATCTCCATGAAAGAAAATGAAATAAAATGAAATATATAATATTTTAAAAAGAACAATATTCATGATATAAAATTTTATATATATTTATTTATGCCTTGAAAAAGAATTTAGGTTCATAAAAAATCATAAGACTTAAAGAAAGGTAATTGGTTCAAAACAATATTACCAATTAGGTAAATTTTAAAAAATAAACCCCGTGAAATAAATACCATAAAATATATATTTAAATACCCAAAAATTTCAAATAATAATCATATAATAAATTAATTATTATTATATACACTGTTCAAAATAAAATAGTTGTTTATATGGTATATTTCTCATAGAAATAAATACTGAGATAATATTTCCTTACCTTGTGTCTTTAATCTTTTTTTACTTGTAAAATTTAAATTTATAATAAAAATAATTTTAATATAAATATATATAAAATCATATTATTATATCAAATACAATATATGGTTAAATATTGACATTATATTACCCTCTTGTTAACATTTCGATGTTAAGGATTCACTTTGGTTAATCTCTACTTTGCATGTGTCGTCAATTTTAATATTTTTTATCATTATAATTATATCATGATACGAAAATGTAATCCAAGATATAAATATAATATATATTAAATATATTTATATTATAAAACATAATATATTATATAAGTACAAAATGGATTATATCATTCATGGAGACAGTAGGTTATACGTATGCATGAACGCAATTTTGGTTTTGTTATTTCATTGAAAAAAAGAAAGTAAATGACCTAAGTGTATATCAATATATATATGTATATATAGAATTATTTTAGTATAATTATTATATCATATATATCATATATTTTCACTAAAATAGTCTTTAATATAGTACATGTATTGTGTGAGTGTGTCACCTTGCTTTTAAGAGGAGGTAGTCCACACTTTCTAAAACAATATTATAATATTTACTAAAAATGGAATGTATAAGGATATGTTGTATAAAATAATTAAATAGGATTAAAGAAATTTTGATTATCTTATATTACATATATAAATAGTGTTCCATTAGTAATTCCATAGCATTAAATGTGGTAATGGAACAATGAAAAATCTTCATTTCATGAAGTAGTAGTTCAACATACAAACTAACAATATTATCGTTACCCATTAGATAGAAGTCTGTGGATCTATACATTGAATCCATAGACTAAAAAAATTATAGTATATTGAGGATACTGGTGTTGTTTTATACAATCATGGAATAATGAGAGTGTATTTCTATAGATGAAAATAAAATAAAGGAGACAGACATAGGATGTTACCTTTTCTTTGGGTAACTTGTTTTAGTTTTCACAAAAGGGTTTCCCCAAGATTATTTATTCTGAATGTTTGGATTGAATAATGGGGGTATGGGATTCTAGGGGTGTATTTTGTATAGATTTGTCAATCCTGAGTTTTTGGAGATGTGTGATATGGGGAATAGGTGGTGGCCTTTATGGGGGAGAAAAAGACCACACTTGGTATTTTGGAAAACAAGTTATGTGTACCCATTTATTTACCAAAACATTGTCATCCAAAACCTAAAAACATGCATAATTTAATATTAATGGACAATTAATGGATATATAATGGGTTATTGACATTTTTATAAGTTAATTGGCCTCTTAACATCAGGGTTTATTCCCTTATTACGCTTAATTTTAATATAATAATTATAATTATTTTTAATTTTGTTCACTAATTTTTTTGGTTAAAATATAAGTTCAACATATTATAAATTATATATTATTTGAATTAACAATACAGACTCATTTTAGTAAATTTTAATAATATAATTTTTAGATAATACTTTAAAATTAATCATGTTGATGGGATGACATTGCAGGTTTGTTAAAGTAAAAATGATCTATCTTTTGAAAATATTTTATATCAAAATTCAATGTGAAATTGATTCCAATGATCTAAATTGGATTAATAAGTAAAAATATGATCCAATTAATATTTTTATAAAATTTTACATATATCTTATCCTCATAGAAAATTTATATGAAAATGAATTTTTCAATAAAATTCACAATATTTCACTATTCATCCTAAAATAATGTTTCTCAGAAAATACAAAAGCATTATTGTTATGTCATGACCCCTACCAAAAAAGTGTACCCCTCTAGGGCCGGAAATGTGAGAAGAGAGATAATGAACCCTGAGTCCCGCCTCCAATAGGCCTCGGGTTGGCGACTAGCACCGAGGCTATAATAAACACACAAATGAGAGGCATTACCCTCTAAGAGAACACATGCAGAAGAAATAGAAAAGATAGACACCAACTAACTCCAAATCAGAACTAAAGTATCAAAGAAAACCCAAGTGAACATATGTAATGTCATGTAAAATTACTACATCTGAAATAGAAAACTGCAAGTACCCAAAGGAATGTAAAAACAGCAGCAACCACAAGCCTGAATAGCTCTTGTAGCCATAAGCTAGTAGTAACCATCCTGATCTTGAACCTGCTCCATGTTACCTGAAAAACAATTTATATATATGTAGAGTGAGTATAATAGTATACACAGTATGATCCTCCCCGAAGACACTCATGAAAAAATATAGAGAGCTTGCTAAATATCAGTGAAAAACAGGTGAATCTATCATGTCACTTAAGCAGGTATACTGAGTTCCCAACCTCACCATGGCTACTCTCACCATGTAATGTATACAAGAATATAGAATATTGTAAATAATATCAAGGGTACCCTGCTACTAATTCCCCACAAGATTACCTCTTTTCCCCAATGACATACGTCTTGTGAATCTCTCTCTAAAGGCTTGCCCATACACACTTAGGCTATGATCCACAATCTGCACCACATGCCCCACAACGGCTTGCCCATAGACACCTGGGCGAAGCACCTCACCATCCTCATAAGCAAAATTAACCAGGTAGTTTCTTCGATCCTCCGCAGCTCTCATAACGTGTATCATACATCGGGTATTATACCTGAATCCATTGCATCCCATACACTGAGTAAGGATCCTCAAGCCATCACAGCCTATACATGTTACACCTATAGTATTGCATAGGATTCTATATCCAGAATATATGTGTGTGAATAACCACAAACCATTACATCACTCTACACACATATTTGGGGAAAAATAATTATTGTGCCTAATGGCACTAGTATCTACCAAGGGAAGAGGGTAGGGTCAAAGGGTGTAGTCAGCCATTCATCCCCCCACTGGAATGTTGAGGAAAACACCCCCCAAGGCTTAGAATCCCAAGGGTTCCAGTTTCCCTTATTGACAGGGTAGAGTATCATATAGAAACTCAAGAAGTACAGAATATACTATAACTCACAACCACACTATGGGCATAACCTAGTCTTAGACACAACTGCAGCTACCGTGTCTCGGACTCCGGGCTGCCACTTATATGACTAGGTATCCTATAAGAACACAATCATTTAAGGGATTTATTATATTACTTCATTCCCATTATATAAATTACACTGTATGTTAATTAATTCTTCAAACATTAATTAACTATGAACAATTTTCACAATAAATTCCATTAACATCACATCCAAAAAAACCACTTACCCTTCCAAAGTTCTCAACCTCATCATTATGTTCCAAAAAAATCCAACCCCATGGGTCAACATCATTTATTTAATCATTCATTATGGAATTACATTCCCATATTCCTAGGAATTATAGAAAAGAATCATATTCTAATAAAGACAAGGGACTAAACACGGTGAGTAGATGTACTACCCATTGAGTCTATTCCGCCTATAGAAAGAGCGTAGACCCATTCTCCCTTGAGAGGCTAAACACCGAAAGCACATGGCATACCTCGCGTGTCTTCTCCTCTTTCGGATAAAGGGTAAGCAAGACCAGCTCCCTTGAGCAGTGGGGAAAATTAATGTAGATTAACAACCAAACAAATCACCAAGCATCCAGCAATCTCATCCATCCCATTACATCATCCTCGGTGTCCTCCCTGACACCCATATGCATAAACTGATGAATCTCACCACTCTCAGTGTCATCTGCCGCCACAACCACTAGGCATCCATGCCAGTAAATATCACAACACTCCTCTAGGGTCACATCACAACCCAAAAAGTAAGAAAGAAAACATAACATCAATTTGGGATTGTGGCCTATTAATAAGGCATCCAGCCTTCAAACAACAGGCACCAATAGTTCATAGGTTTACCAACCAACTGAATAAATCACATACATAAGCATCAATTTGATTAACATCAATTTGGATCAATACCACAACAACAACAACCGGATTCATTTACATGCCTCTTTATCATTAGACAATTAATTATCAATTAATTTCATCTTTATGTTCTTTATCAATTTCTTCAAGAACAATATGCTAATAAGAAACGTATAAATATCACACTATCTAGAAAATCAAGAGGCGGACTGTTACCACGATACAAAGAAACAACATGCAATCAATCCAATTCTTTTAATCTGGTTCAAGTATTTAATTAGGTCAATTTCATTGTTTTCCAAAGGGATAAATCATGCTAACTCTATGACTACACATAAACAATTATAGAATTCATGAATCCCCTACCTCAATGGTTTTCGAGGGAAAGCACAACAGTCGAAAAATGCCCATGAAACTGGGTCGATTCACCACGAATCCTCCTCAGATATCTTCTCCTAACACAACCAAGACTAAAGCTCATCATATTCAACATCGACACACATAGATATACCCATTAAGAATGTAGATCTATGAAACTGAGAGAAGAGGAGGAGTAGATCTATGTAGATTTATGAAACCAATCAGGAACGATCATATACCTCAAGAAACCGGCTTTGATTCCCCAAGAAAAGCCTCCGGATCGCCTCTAAAATGATTGGGAGAGGTTCTTTTACCTCCCAGGAAGGGTAGTCCAGAGTTATGGCCTCTTAGAGGCTTAAACGAACCATTTAGAGGCATAATAGTTCAGAACCACAATTTTAGGATCTATCTTTAAGTGGCCACATGGTTAGTCTTCACGGTTTAACAAACCATGCCCTAGTCGTGCATTAGCTTCTGCCTTGCCAAACACTCCTCTCACGGTTAGTCCACACAGTTAGACAAACCATGAACTAATCATGTGTTACCCACTACCTCTAACACTAACCTTGCATAGTTTTCCTTCACGATTTAGACAAATCGTGCGCCAATCGTGCGAAAGCTATTGCCCTTTAGCTTTCCATAAAAGTCCACCCAAAATTACCCCCAAGTCACGGTGACCTCCCAGAACACCTCCAGCACCACATTTCATAGAGGAATGGACCAGTGTGGTCCGTGCCATTACATCAGATACCTCTCAAAACATTCTAAACCTCGAGAATCCAAAAACTGCTTAAAGAGAAAATGAATCAGGGTATGAACAAACACCCATCGAGATACATCTCAAAAGAGAGAATGCCACCAAAGAAACAAAGGGATCAATCTCATAAACATGAATGTTTCATAACTACACATGTTACAAAAGTACATGAAATGAGGTAAACATCAACCAACTCTGGGTACTGAGCAAATATCTCTAGCTCATGTTCCCAGGTACTCTCTTCCAAGCCATCGTGCAGCCACAAGACACTAAACAAAGGAATAGAACACTCGGGAAACAATTTATCCCTACGGTCTTGGATCTCCACAGGTCACTCCTCAAAGGTTTCATCATCATCAACATATATCTCTCCCCAATCGATGATGTGAGAGTCCTCATGAAGATAAAGATAGAGCTATGATACAAGGAAAACTTCATGTTTCTAACTCATCTGAGGGGGAAGTGATACTCGATAAACCACAACTCCAACACAAGATAACACCTCAAAATACCAAACAAATTGGGGGAAAATCTTACTTCCACATCCAAACCTTCCCTGCCCACAATGGGGAGTCATCTTACGAAACACATGATCCCAAAAATTAAACTCTTCAGGTCAACTTAATTGATCAGCAATAGATTTCTGATGATCTTTCTCTGTCTTCATCCTCTCAAGAATCACTTGTACCATCTCTGTTGTATTCTACACTTCTTCTGGTCCAAGAATTGCTAACTCTCTAACCCCATTCCATCACAACAGTGAAAAGCAAGGCCGGCCATACAAGGCTTCAAACGACGCTATAACGATGGTAGAGTCAAAACTATTATTGTAAGAGAACTCCACAAAGGGTAAGTTCCTCATCCATGAACCTCCAAAAATAAATAATACAAGAGTGTAACATGTCTTCAAGAGGCTGGATGGTTCGCTCTGTCTGAGCATCTGTTTGAGAATGAAATGAAGTGATACCGAAAAATTGAGAACCAACAGAATGTTGGAGGCCTCTCCACACCCTAGAGGTAAAACGAGGATCTTGATTAGAAATCATTGTCCTTGGGACTCCATGAAGTATCACCACCTCCTCTATATACTGCATCGACAAAAATTCCACTTAGCTTGACTCCTTGATCACTATGAAGTGGGTCGATTTTGTTAAACAATCCACTACCACTAAAATAGCATCATATCCTCCCGGTTCTCAAGGTAAACTTGTAACAATGTTCATTGAGATGTCCTCCCACTTCCAATACGGAATCTATAATGGAAGGAAAAGGCCACTAGGAACATGGTGTTCGACCTTCACCTTCTGGCAGACTAAACAGCGAGACACAAACTCTGCAACCTCATGCTTTAGCCCAGGCCACCAAATCTGGTTCCTCAAGGATCGATACATCATTGTCACGCCAGCATGTACCTCTACGTTAAACTATGGAACTCTCTTAGAACCATCTCATGAATCTCCAAGGGAACAAAAATTCTTCCATGATAAAACACTTGGTGTTGTTCATACTCCGACCAACCATTAGTGAACTCACCTCAAAAAACGTTGTCTCTCCAGACTTCCACCTCTAGATCCCCCAACTGGGACTCTTCAACCTTCTACATTAGGGAGGATTGTACTGTAATCATAAAAAGAAAAACTATACCCCCATATTCTCCCATATCATGATGTAAGGCTGAAAGTTCTTCTATTACTCTCCAGGAATCACAATATTCACGCACAGCATCACTACGTGGCTTTCGGCTCAGCACATCAGCTACCACATTCCGCTTTACAGGTGTATAAAATATTTCAAAGTAGTATTCCTTCATGAACTCCATCCACTGACACTGTCATAAGTTCAAGTCACACTGGGATAAAACCTACCTCAAACTCTTATGATCGCTGAAAACCACAAAGTTCTCACCAATGAGGTAATGTCTCCACAACTTTAGAGAAAACACCTCAGCTTCCAACTCAATTTCATGGGTGGAATAGTTTCATTTTTGGGGATTAAATATCTGATATCCATAAGAAACAGCAGACCTCTTCTGCATGAGGACACAGCCTAACCCAATATGTGAATAATCACAGAAAACATCAAACTGAACTCCCTCAGCTAGAAGAAAAAGGACTGGAGCACTTTCTAACTATTCGATTAGATACTCGAATGCTTCCTGACACTGATTAGTCTATATAAATTCATGTTCCTTCCTAGTAAGAGTTGATAGAGGATTCACAACTTGAGAGAAATTGGCTACAAACCTCATGTAGTTGCCTGCGAGACCAAGGAATCTTCGAACCTCTGACACTGTCCTGGGTACTGCCCAAGATACAACTTCTTCTTTCTTTGATGGATCCACATCTACTCCATGTTGGGACATTACATGCCCTATGAAATGAACTTATCGAGCCCAAAACTCACACTTCACAAACATCCTGAACAATTGATGTTGGCGAAGATCTCCAAAAACGGATCATAGATTCTCTGCATGCTCCTCTTCAGATGTGGATTACAAAAGGATGTCATCGATGAAAACTACCACATACCTATCCAGGAACCCATGGAACACATCGTTCATCAAACCCATGAATACATTTGGAGAATTCATCATGCCTAATGGCATTACAACGAACTCATAATTCTGATGACGACAACGAAAAGTAGTTTTCAGAATATCCTCATCCTTCACAAGCATCTGATGATATCCTCACTGCAAGTCGATCCTTGAGAACCAACTTCCACCATTTAGCTGATCGAATTAGTCATTAATCCATAGAAGAGTATAGGGATTCTTTATTTTCACTTTGTTTAAGCGACGATAATCGACACACAACCGCAGACTCCCGTTGACCTTCTTCATGAAAAAAACTGGTGCACCCCATGGTGACACACTTGGCCGAACAAAACCGCACTACAAAAGACCATCAAGCTGTATACGTAGCTCTCATAACTTATAAAGGGTCATCCTATATGGAGACATAGAGATAAGAGATGCTCTTGGTTGTAGCTCAATCGCATACATGATCTCTCTTCGATGGGGTTATGCTACAACCTCTTTTGGAAATACATCAGGGTACTCCTCTACGACCCTAGGAAATGCCAACTGTCAAACCTGTGAATAACTCAACATCATCTTAACAGCCATGGATGATAAGGATGAAACACCCCTTTGACCCATCTGAGGGTCTCACTCACCAATAAACACCACTTGCTCTCCATCTGCACCAAGGAATACGACCTTCCTGATGCAATCCATGATAGCTTGCACTGAATACAACCAATCCCTGCCGAGGATTAAATCATATTGTATTATTCGTAACCCTAGGAAATATCCCCAAGAGCGGTGTTTCCGCAGCACTAGCTCACAATCTCTACATACTTCAAACATGTCAGCTCGACCTCCAATGGGCGTAGTCAATTCCAAGGGCACCGGATGCCTCTCTTTCTCAAGTCCCAATGCATGGAAAATGGTTGGAAATATGAAGATGTGTGTTGCTCCTGAATCAAACAAGGAATACATCAAGGTAGAAAAGAAGAAAAGGGTACCTCAAACAACATCTGGCTCGTCTGGTGCTGGAAAAACTAGAGCATGAAGCTGACCATGACCTCCTCCATGACCTCTCTGGCCCTGATAACGACCACCACCACTGCCATGATCTGCTTTATGAGGATGGGGGGCATCATGGAGATGTCCTCTGCCTGCCCCATCTATCCTCTCCTGATCCAAAACTGGTGCAACCTGCTATTGCTGCTGCCTCGGCTAGAACTGCCTTAATGGAGGAACCTGGAGCGTAGCGCCTATTGCATGATGACCACTATGAATGGTCGGGCACTCCTGCTACTGATGGACACACCCACCATATGAAAATCAAGCCCATGATCCCTTGTCATAGGCACGAGGTTTGCTGCCTCTGGAAAAATGAGACGTGAAGGGCTGGGACCTACCCCCGACTGAATGGAAACTCTTCTAGCCGAGGCACAATGAAGAATGATGCATGATACTTTCCTAGGTCTCTAACCTGTAACCTGTATCACCTTGTTTAGTATCCATTGTAAATGTAAAGGTCCGTGAATCAGATCATATGGGCCCTAAACAACTATGTCTTAGCTGATCTCTAGTGATTTACTCACTTGCTAAACATGAATGGCACAATTTTCCCTATTATCCCATACAACCTCACCTATGTCTAACTCCAAACTACATCATATCCCTCAACCAGACCTCTGATACCACTTTATCACGACCCCCTCCCCACAATGTGTACCCCTCATGGGCTGGAACTGTGAGAAGGGAGATAATGACCCCCAAGTCCTGCCTCTAGTAGGCCCCGGGTTGGCGACTAGTACCGAGGGTATAATAATCACACAAATGTGAGGCATTACCCTTTAAGAGATCACATGCAGAAGTTAGCGATAAGATAGACACCAACCAACTCCAACTCAGACCTGAGGTTTAAAATAAAACCCAAGTACACATTTGTAATGTCATGTAAATGTAATAAAAGTGATAGGGAAAACTGCAAGTACCCAGAAAAATTAAAATCATCAGCAACCACAAGCCCGAACAGCTCTTGCAACCATAAGCTAGTAGTAACACCGTGATCTCCAACCTACTCCACATGACTAAAAAAATAGTTTATATATACGTAGAGTGAGTATAACAGTATACATAGTAGGATCCTCCCTGAAGACTCTAATGAAAAGGTAAAGAAATCATGCTAAATCATAGTGAACAACAAGTGAAACGAACACGTCACCTAAACTGGTATAATATCTTCCCAACCTCACCATGGCTACTCCCACAAAGTAACGCACACAAGAATATAGCATCTAGTAAAGAATATGAAGGGGACACTGCTACTACTTCCCCACTGGTTTTTTGCTTTGCCCCAACAACATACATCTTGTGAATCTCTCTCCAAAGGCATGCTCGTATACACTTGGGCTACGTTCTACAATCTTCACCACATAAACCAAAAATGCTTACTCACAGACACCTGGACGAAGCACCACATAATCATCACAACAAAAAGTAAACTGAATGTTTTTGGGAGCCACCACAGCTCACATAACATATATATTACATCGAGTGTTATACCTCAAGCCATTACCACCCATAAACCGAGTTAGGATCCTCAATAAATCACAGCCTATACACGTTACACCTATAGTAGTTCATAGGATACAAAATCCGGAATATATGTGTGTGAATAACCACAAGCCATTGCATCCCTCTACACACATATATGGGGAAAACTAACTGGTGTGCCTAATGGAACTAGTATCTACCAAGAGAATAGAGCAGGGCAAAAGGGGGTAGTCAGTCATTCATCCCCCAACCAGAATGTTGGGGAAAACACCCCCCATGGCTCAGAATACCCGGGGTTCCAGTATCCCTTACTGGAAGGGTGGAGTTGCGTATAGAAACACAAAAAGTATAGAATATATTATAACTCACAAACACAATATTGGGATAACCTAGTCTTAGACTCAACTGCAGCTAATGTCTCTGGGACTCCGACCGACCACTTCTAAGACTAGGTATCCAATATAACACAAACATTTAGGGGATTTATTAGATTAATTCATTCCATTTTTATCAATTCTATTGTACGTTAATTAATTCTTAAATAATTAATTAACCATGATCAATTTCCATATTATATTTTATTAACATCAAATCCAAAAAAAACCACAGTCCCTTCAAAAATTTTCAACCTCATCATTAAGTTCTAACAAACATCAATCCCATGGTTTAACATCATTTATTCAAATATTCATTACAGAATTACATTCCCATATTCCCAGGCATTCTAGAAAACCATCATATGCTACTAAACACAAGGGGATCAACACGGTGAGTAGATGTAATAACCGTCGAGTATTTTCTGCCTATAGAAAGAGCGTAGACCCTTTCACCCTTGAGGGTATAAACATGAAAATCATGTGGAAACCCCCACGTGTCATTGCCTCTTTTGAAAGAAGGGTAAGAAAGACCACCTGCATTGAGCAGTGGGGAAAAGTAAAGCAGATAAACAACAAAACAAAGAACCAAGATTCCAATAATCACATCCATCCCATTCCATCATCCCTGGTGACCTCCCTAACACCGATATGCATAAACCGATGCATCTCCCCACTCTAGGATTCATCCGCTGTCATAACCACAAGGCCTCAATGCCCCCACATATCAAAACACCCTCCAGGGTCACATCAAAAAAAAGTAGTAGGAATGTAAACATCACATCAATTTGGGATCTTGGCCCTTTAACAAGGCATCTAGACTTCTAACAAAAAGCACCAAAAGTTCTCATGTTTACAAACCAACTGAATTAATCACATAGATCGGCATCGGTTTGATTAACATCAATTTGGATCAGCGACCACAACACCAACAACCATATTCATTTACTTGCCTCTTTATCTTTTTCCAAATAATAATCAATTAATTCCAGCTTTACATTCTTTATCAATTTCATCAAGAATGACATGCTAACAAGCAATTCGTAGATATCACACTATCTAACAAATCAAGAGGCGAACCGTTAACACATTACAAAGCAGCAACATGCGATCAAAACAATTTTGTTAATCTAGTTCAAGTATTTAAATAGGTCAATTTCATTGTGATCCAAAGGGCTAAATCATGCTAACTATACAATTGAACATAAAAAATTAGAGAAGCCACAAATCCCCTACCTCAATGGTTTTCAAGGAATACCACTACAGTCAAAAAACACCTATGAAACCAGGTCGATTCTCCATAAGTTATCATTATATCTCCTCTTCTAACACATCCAGGACCAATTATCATCATATTCAACATCCACATCCTTAGATCTACCCATAACGGGCGTAGATCTAAGAAACCGAGAGAAGAATAGGACTTGACCTAAGTAGATCTATGAAACCAAGCAAGAACGATCACATACATCAAGAAATTCGCTTCGATTCTCCAGGAAAAGCCTCTGGATCACCTCCAAAAACCATGGGAGAGGTTCTTCTACATCCAAGGAAGGGTATTCCCAAATTTTGGCTGCTTAGTAGCTTAAACAAACCATATAGAGGCAAAAGAGTTCATATCCACAATTTTGGGATCTAACTTAATGTGCCCGCACCATGGCTACTATCACCAATTAACACATACAAGAATATAGAATATATTCAAGAATATCAAGGGTAACCTGCTACTACTTCCCCCCTGGTTTTTCTCTTTTCCCCAACGACTTACTACCTTTTCATCTCTCTCCAAAGGCTTCCCCATATACCCTTGTGCTAAGCTCCACAATCTGCACCATGTGCACCAAAAAGGCTTGCCCGCAGACACCTGGGAAATACACCACACCATCCTCACAACCAAAAGTATCCAGGTAGTTTCCGGGAGCCACCACAGCTCGCATAACGTGTATCATAAATCGAGTATTATACCTCATGCAATTACAGACCATACACCGAGTAAGGATCAACAATCTGACACAGTCTATACACATTACACCTATACTAGTCCATATGATACTATATCCAGAATATATGTGTGTGAATAACCACAAGTAATTATAGCTTTCTACACACATATATGGGGAACACTAACTGTTGTGCCTAATGGCACCAGTATCTACCAAGATAATAGAGCATGGTAAAAGTGGGTAGTCAGCCATTGATCCTACCTCTGAATGTGGGGGGAAACACCCATAGGGCTCGGAATCCCCAAGGTGCTAATTTCCCTTACTGAAAGGGTGGAGTAGCCTATAGAAACACAAAAGGTACAGAATATATTTAACTCACAAACACACTATGGGAATAACCTAGTCTTAGACACAACTGCAGCTAATGTCTCTCGGACTTCGGGCTGCCACTTCTAAGACTAGGTATCTTATAAGAACACAACCATTTAAAGGCTTTATTATATTAATTCATTCCCTTTTTATCAATTACATTGTACGTTTATTGATTATTTAAACCATAAATAACCATGAACAAATTCAACATTAAATTCCATTAACATCACATCAAAAATGCCATTTTCCCATCAAATGTTCTCAACCTCGTCATTAAGTTCCAAAAAACTCCAACCCCATGGGGTAACATCATTTATTCAAACATTCTTTAAATAAATACTTTCCCATATTCCACGGAATTCTAGAAAAGCATCATATGATACCAAACAAAAGGGGCTCAACACGGTGATTAGATGTACTACCCGTCGATTCTTTTTCGCCTATAGAAAAATTTTAGACCCATTATTCATTGAGAGGCTAATCATGGAAAGCATGTGGCATACCTCGTGTGTCTTCACCTCTTTTGGAAGAAGGGTAAGCAAGACCATCTTCCTTGATTAGTGGGGAAAAGTAAAGTAGATGAAGAACAATACAAATCACCAAGCATCCAATGATCACAACCATCCCATTCCATCATCCCTGGTGTCGTCCCTAAGACCCATATGCCTTAACTGATTCATCTCGCCAATCTAGGAGGCATCTGATTCCACAACCATAAGGACTCCATGCCCCCACATATCACAACACCCATCTAGGGTCACATCATAACACAAGAAGTTGGAAAGTAAAAATCACATAAATTTGGGCTCTTGGCCCTTTAACAAGGCATCTAGAATTCAAACAACAAGAACCAATAGTTCTAAGGATTTCCAACCAACTGAATTAATCACATACATCACAATCAATTTTATTAACATCAATTTGGATCAATGACCACAACAACAACAACCGGATTCGTTTACATGCCTCTTTATCTTTATCCAATTAATTATCAATAAATTCCAGATTTACATTCTTTATCAATTTCATCAATAACAACGTAATAACAAGCATGTTATAGATATCACACTATCTAGCAAATCAAGAGGCGAACAGTTAACACTGTACAAAGAAACAACATGCGATCAAACCAATTCTTTTAATCTAGTTCAAGTATTTAATTATGTCAATTTCATTGTTATCCAAAGGGATAAATCATGATAAATCTACGATTTCCCATAAATAATTAGAGAATCCACAAATCCCCTACCTCAAATGTTTTCGAGGAAAACCACAACAGTCGAAAAACGCCGATGAAACATGGTCGATTCTCCACGAATCCTTCTTAGATTTACTCTCCAAACACAACCAAGATCAAATCTCATCATAATCGACATCCACACCCATAGATCTACCCATAACGGGCGTTGATCTATGAAACTGAGAGAAGAGGAGGAGTAGATCTACATATATATAAGAAACCAAGCAAGAATGATCACATACATCATGAAACTGGTTTTGATTCGCCATGAAAAGCCTTCGGATCGCCTCCAGAAATTAATGAGAGTGGTTCTTCTACCTCCAAGGAAGGGTAATCCCGAGTTAAGGCCACTTAGAGGCTTAAAAAACCATTTATTCTCAAAATAGTTCAGATCCACAATTTTAGTATCAAACTTTAATTGCCCGCATGGTTAGTCCGCACAGTTTTACAAACAGTGCATTAACCATGCTTTAGCTTCTGCCTTCCCAAACACTCCTCGCATGGTTAGTTTGCACGTTTAGACAAACTGTGCGCTAACCGTGCATTAGCCACTGCCTCCAACCCCAAACTTGCATGGTTTGGCCCACGGTTTAGCCAAACTCTGTGCCAACCATGCGAATGCTATTTCCCTTTATCTTTCCTTAAAATTCCACCAAAATGTACCCCTAAGTCACCATGACGTCCCGGAACACCTCCAACAACACATTTCACAAAGGAATGGACTGGAGAGGTCCGGGCCATTACACGTTGCCTAATTTAAAAAATAAAAAAATAAAAAAAATAAAAAAAATTATATTTATAAAAGTTTATAAATTTTTTTTTTATTTTTTATAAAAGGACATGAAAATCAGTTTGTTTGAGAAAATATTATTTTAAAATATATATAGTCATTACCAAATTTTTATTTTTCACTATCATTATGTTTTATTTATATAAAATAATTATTTATAAAATTTGAAAAGTAGTTGTCTCAATTCATATTTCTAAGTGGAATGGAAAGGTTATAATTATCTCATTTAAATAATTATAAAAAAATGTTGTTTTGTAGAAATTCATTATTCCATTTAATGTACACCATGTTTTAGTTTCATGTAACGTTTTCTAAGCTGATGTTATGTGAATGCAATCTTCGAATTAATGAATTTAATGAAATAAATGAAAATTAATTCATTAAAAAATGAGGTCAATAAAATCTCATTGTGATAACTATAGTCACTTCTGGAGTGACATTTTTATGTGTGTTCACATAATCTTCTAATCATTTTAGTAGGATTATTAACTTCAACTGTGTATCATGTATAATTGATTTTTTTTTTCTTCCTTTCATTTGTGTTCTGTCACATGATCTCTATTTCCATTTTAAATTTCATTCTTTTCATCAATTATTTGATCACACTCCCTTCCTATTAATGGTTTCTCAAAATCTTTTGTCTGATAGTGGAAACTACTTAAACAACAGTCACGTAAGTCCAAAATGAACACAAGAACTATATATTCAAAAACGAAATTAAATTCAAAAAAATTATAACTATATCAAGAAAGATGAGAATTTGAAGTTTTCAAATTGTAATTGGGGATGTTTATTGAATTAGAAATAATTATTATTTATGATTAAAAAATGATACCACACATAGTCAAAATATGTAAAAGTGAATAAATAATCCCAATAAACTTCAAATTTGTTAATATCTAATATGAAAAAATGTATTTAATCTACAAAAATGAAAAAATATCATAGAGATAAATTAAAACATTAAAATCCAAACATATAAATTTTTAATATTATTATCCAAGAATGTAAATTACAATATACAATTCAGAAAATTCCCAAATATTTCCCATTTTGGAGATATCATTAATTTTAAAAAATAATTTATTTCTTCAATAAATAGGTGTAAACATATAGAAACACATTCCAAAAAAACACTCTCACATGTAAATGTTTATCTATTCCCAATACATTCAATGGTTTTTCTTAAAAAATAGAAATTATTTTTTTATCACAAAATAAACATATAAAAATTTGATTTTTAATGAACAAGATAATGAGATGTTCCAACAATTCTCAATGAAAATTTTAAAAAAGACTTCCTAATTTCAAATTCTCACTAGAAATCATGGAAACAATGAATCATAAACCATTGAAAATGTTAAGCTTCCAATATGAATTAACTCACTTACCTACATCAATTATACTTAATGTTACAATTATATGAGTGAAAAAGGATATATTTAAGTTGAAATGAAAGCTTAATAAAATGATTATTCACTTGTCATTCTATACATGAATTTAAAAATCAAAGAACCATTTCTAATCATTTTTTATAACACTCAAATAATATTCATATAATAATGTTTTTCAATGTTTCATTTGGGTTCAATGTTCCCCAAACCTAAATGATTTCAATTTTGAGAATGGAAATTTATTGAAATATTTCACATGAATAAGTTCATTCATAACATTATGAAATAATAATATTGTGTTTATAATTGTATTAATTTATAAAAAATAACGTGTTCTTCTCATGGAGATTTAAAATGGGACCGTAGTTTACCAAATTAAACCAAATTGAAAGGACTTATTTTACATTTTCTTGATTTTCCTGCCAAAAGTAATTTATCATCATAAGCTGAGTCATAACTGATTTATTTAAAATTTATAGTTTCATGAAAACAAAATCATAATTCCTAAATGGACGATGAAATATCACTCTTGATTCTATTTTGGAGAAAAAATATATTAAAAAATAGTATATAACAATAGTCAATAGTCATAAACCCAATTTAATTCAATAATCCCATAAAACATCATTATTGAAAATTTTATTGTACACTAGGTTGGGAAATAATATTTTTAAAATTTAACATTAAATACCTATAGTATTGAAAAGATTATGAATTTTTTTTCATTTTTTTGAAAAAAAAAATTCAAGTGGATTTCGATTTGTCATGAATTGATGTAATATTTAGAACAAAGGAATACCTCTCCCTACCAAAATTAAAATCCAAAATCACCCCAATATTGAGTCATATATGGGAGATACTTTTTTATAATATATTGAAAATTTATTAATACATAGAAATTAATAAAATTTTAATAAAGTGATAAATGTCTTATTTTTTCCACATTTCCACAAAAATTACCAAGATGAATTTTTAAAAGAATCCCATGTTTAGATTATAGTAAAATGAAATAATAATATTTAATCGTGATCACATATAATAAAGATAAACAATATATAGTGTAGTAACATAATGAAAGGTACTTGAATGGTTGTGTGTAGTTCCAAAATTTTAAAAAACCCCACACTCATATCATAGAATTATATAATATGAATATGCATAAGGAAAATTTTCATAAATTACAGAAGTAATCCCCAAATTGTAGAATAAGTTTTATTTATGTTCATTAAATATAATCTCATTTGTATCATTAAGTGAATTTAATTGTTTATTCATTTTCATTTATAAAAAATATAATAATAATGATATAAGACCATATTATATAATATTAATGAAATTATAGACCATTGAATGAGTAAATTATGTTTTATCTAGATGAATAATTACATTTCTCCCATTAGTTATGAAAAAAACAAAATTCCCCATAATACAGTACAAATTTTATCACCATTATAAATAATTCATGATATTATATATTGGAGAATATATAGCATTGGTTTTCATTATTAGGCATGATAAATAAAAGAGAAATAAATAAAAAAATTATGTGTTAGTTCGCATGAAACTCTGTGTTTATCTTCTTCACTAATACATGACACACATTAATATTTTAAAAATATATATGGAGTTTATTCCAAATATATCCATTAAAATAATAAATTTAATCAACAGATATTGACTATAATTTATTTGTTCTACTATCCAATAAGCTCAACCACCGCTTTAACAAACATTTTAATGATGTTGAATGTATCAAACATTTGGTTATCAATTTTCCTTTAAAACATTTTACACTATAATTTAATATATATTCTATTGCACCAACTATGAAATACAAATTATAAATGATTGAGTCAGGAATATATTTTATTATTATTTCTATTAATTTCATCATTTTCATATAATTACCTCCTAATTTCCTCTAACTCTCTCAACTATAGGAATCTTCTCTCACAAGAAAACATGGAGTAACCATTCTCAGAATTCACTAACAAAAATTACTTTTGATGTCATTCCAATGGATGATGAAAAGTGTTACCAAAGGACATTTTGAAATGATGTTTATTTATAGGGGAATCTTATCTAAAGTTTTAATTCCACAATGATTTATCCAAATTCATTGACCAATATTTGCTTTAGGAATAATTTGTTTCCAAAATCTATTTGATCTCTCTCTTAGATACTTTAGTCTTCCCATTAGATTTTGTTTAGTAGTTTATACCTTTTTTATGATGAAAGTCATAATTATCCATTAAATCATTGAACATATAATTTATGAAATGTGTTCCAATATCTATAGTTAATTATTTCGGATGTGAAAACATAGAAAATATTTTCTTATAAATGAAATTATCCAACAAAAAAATAGGTTTGTTTGGATGATTCAGTACACCAACCCACAATGAAAAATATTCCATAGACACAAGAATACATTAAAATTCATGATATTATAGGAATTATTCTGTAAAATCTTTTACCCTATAATTAATAGCATAAACCTATAATTTTACATTTTTTAATATTCTTCAACATTCTAGATATGTACTCAAGCCTTTGAAACTATTCACAACTAATAAAAAGACTCATATCATCCTTGAAAATTGTATTCTAGCAGATCCATGCCTTCAAGAAAATCTGGAAAAATTCTATCCACTATAATATTTCCACCCCAATGTGATGAATAAAATCTCTCAATAATGGGTATCATTTCATACAAAGGCATAGTTCTCCTAAAAATACTAAACCCATGTATTGTAAAATGAATAGGTTCATTCTAGAATTAGTATTTAAACTCAGATATAAAACTTCTCCTTGAGGCTATGAAATTACCTTAGTCATGACACTATAAACATGAAAATTTGTATAATTAATAAAGTAAATTTTTTTCCTCAAATAAGAATTATTAAATTTCTCATTTAGAAAAGATATTTGTATCTCCAATAGTTCCTCTAGTTTTGTGTTTTTATTCATATACAAATGGTTTAAAACTACATTCTCATCTCATTTTAAACCATGATTTTAGGATTAAATACAAGAAACTAAAGTCTCCACCTCACGAGATCTGACATGGAGGTGTTTTTATCCATAAGGTACTTACGGTACAACTGATATATGAATCTAATATTCTTATACCTTATAATTTATTATCATAATTTACCATTAGAAAAATTAATATAATATAACTCATATTTATTTGTGTAATGATTTTTCTATTAATTATCTAGAATATTTTGAGAATAATAAATTAAATATATAATCTTATCCTTTTTTACCCAAAAACAACATGTAATTATATATTATTAGCATCAGGCTATTCCTCAAAATAAAACATATAGTATATGGTATTTCTCCATAGAGATTTTTTTATTTAACCATTAATCATTTTAAATGACTTTATCATTTTCACAATGATAAAAAAATGGTGTATCCTAAATAACAAGTGAATATTAATGCCTTATTATCTTAGAAAATTACATAATATTCCTCAGGTAGAAATATGTATGAGCTGTGAAACTCATAATCACCATGATATTTGTAGGTTGTGAAAACATTTTGGAAATCAAAATTTTATAATTTCAATCTTATAGTCCCTTTGTAGAAACCATGTCACCAAAAACATTTATTTTAGTATTTATTTACTAAAACATTTCAAATTTAAAACAAGTATTTTTTTCTTCGAATCTCCGAAAAATATGTTTTATATTTTCACATTAGATTTAATTTTCACTTCAAATGACATAAAAATTATCCCTGGTGATATCAATTTTCAATTAAATCATGTTTGAGAAAATTTCAGTCATGCATCTATGAAAATTGGATGGAATACCAAAGCTGAAAAACAGAATTAACTAGTAGGAAAATGATCCAAATTGATATGTGAATGTGGTATTATCCTAATCTTCAAGATTAATGGAAATCAATATATAACTAATATAATAATCATGGAAACAATATTCTAATTTCAATCCAAGGGTTCTATTATTTTTGTCAAAAACACCAAGTGGAAATTTTAGTTCCTAATGGTAGCAATGATTTTCTTATTTTAGGTGAATACATTCCACCTAGTCACAATTAATTATAGAATTTACTAATTATTTTTATTTTTTTCCTTGTCAATCCACTCATTATATGAAATATTTATCATCCCAATAAGGGATCCACTAAAACTGTGCTCAGATACTATTGGTCATAATTCCTCAATTGTGCCACCCCATAGGCTAGAGGATTCCTAGTAGAAATTAGGGTCTAATAAAGGAATGGTGGGGTGACTGTAGTATTATGATCAATGTATAATAGTATTATTTAAATTAATAAGTTTATCAATAATGAACGTATTGTGAATAAACTACTGGGCAACATAAGTTAAATAAAATAAATGACAAGGATAAAAATGGACAATACATAATATCCAACAATGCAGTACCCTGTGACTGTAATATAAAACAACAACATATACAACACGTAATGGATAAGGAATAACAATGAAAATAAAAAAGTCCATTGGTTTTTCCCCATGAGAATCCTAATGTCCGTCATATTCGTGTACTCCTAAATAACATGAACAATCATAAAAGCACGTGCATAATTCAAAGGACCCGATCCTAAAAATGTGTGGTTAGTTTGGGTACCCCAGTGTAATTGAATCAAGAATAGGGTGTTATATATACTCAGGTGGACACAAAAAAATATGTTTATGCCTATATAGTCTATGAAAACAATATATACTGAGGCCCATGTATATCAATAAAGTAATAAATAAATAATATTAATCAACTCGTATTATATTTCTATGGGGATCATAATTGACCAAAAATTTTATGGACTTAAACAGAATATCTCTAAACTTATGGTGACATGTGTATTTTTTCATACATTATATGTCTTCCAAGATATACCCACACAAGTGATGGACAGAAATTTTTATGCCTGGGTGTTTAATTTTTAATTAATTATATATATATATATATATTCATGTGGATTACTAGAATGAACTGAGATTTAACTCTAGTGAGCATGTTTAATATGATGAGTGTCATACTCTGTAGGGGTTTCAGTGTCCATAATATCTCAATTTGAAATATGTGGCTTCCCATTCTATAATCTAAATTGAAATAAATAAAATAATTTCCATATAATTAATGGGACACTAACAGAGTCATCCAAAACCAGGAGATAAAATCCATTTCCATAATACTTATCAAGGTTTTGATTGTTATGAACCAAATTCTAATCAAACAGGTACAAGACATCATGCCCAACTACCCAGACAATGTGATATTCCATGCCCATCATCCTCAACCTGGGGGTGTGATAATTCATGATGAATGACCCTAAAAAAGGTCCCTACAGTCATAATACAATTAAATGTAATACTACATTACATATAATCCATTAGATCAATGTTCCATAAATAGGCAACGAGCATCACATAAGGTGAATCAGACAATTTTTAGTATAATTTATATAAAAGTAATTAGGAATCCATCTATACATCCATGCCAACAATATAAGTTTATCCATAATAATAATGAAGGACTTTTCCACAATCATGAAACATCATATTTCAATACAAAATAATTAAAAAATCCATTGCATAAATATTCCATTATTGTGAACTAGGTATAAATAATGATGTAAATGTATATTTATAAATTCAGTTAAGCCATTCAATTGCACTATTATATTTAGGAATACAATACATCTCAAATGTTGTTCTATCATAAATAAGATCAAGGCTATCATTTCAAAATCATTTAACTCATTTACGTTTTCACTTATAAGTGGGATCATTCAAGATAAAAATAATGTAAATATTTAGAAAATAAGGATTATAATCAACATTTTATAAAAAAACACCCCAAGTGGGTGGGTAATTAAATAAGGTGGAATAAGGGTTAATGAGTATAATAACTCTACAAAAGGGGGTGGTTATGGATGAGATGAGTAAAATATAATGACTTTATTCTATTCATAGTGGAAATATTATTTATTGCAAAATGTCATACATAACTAAATTTCATTTTAATGGAAATACAATACGAATTTGGAACACAGAACCACAACATAATTGATAAACAAGGCCTGGAATTACATAAAAATAATTGTACCTCCTACCTCATTCAGAGGAAGAACAACTTATATAATATTGAGATATTTTTTGAGATTATTTGAGAGAAATCAATGAAATGGGATTCCACATCCAAATATGGTGAATTATCATGCATGAAAATTGCATTAAATATGGAGAATGAAACTGATAATTGAGGAATGAAAATGTTTTATACAAACAATGGGCTATCTGACAGACTTGATGGCTCTCGAAACGATGTCTGGATGGATTATTTCTCTTTATAGATGGAGTAGAGGAAGATAAGCCTAATGGATGGGATATTAAGCATGGATTAAAAAAACACTTATCATTATTATACATTGATACATGATTTCTTACATAATATTACAATTAATACCACCTTTAGTATTTAAAAGTCTTGTTGAATTGGGAATTAGTTTCATTACAAATAAAATTAAAAAAGGAATATCATCAACATTATTGAAAACAACCTTAACATTATTACACTTAATCTCCATTGGATAGCAAGGATACATACATAAGAAAGGGATGAGCTAAAAATACAAAAATAAAGAAAATATGGTATATAATGAAGAAGGAAATATATTTTAAATACTAGTTATATATGTGTTTAATTATGTGTGTTAGAATCATAAACATGAAAAATAAGGCATTATATATCATGATAACATAATGGTGATAGGGGAAATGTGGACACAACTTAAAACATTACACCATAATTATGGTTTATGGATAAATGTTAATAAATCACAATGTTAAATTTCATATGATGTAATGGGTTCACCAGATAATCCATTTTATGAATCCTCATGTGACTAATACCTTTACCAATGCGTTGGAGAACTATATAATTCTTAGTGCACCCATAACATTGATTTCAATCTCATTCATACGGGTTCCACATAGATCGTAAAACATGTTTTCCATTTTCATCAATTTTTTATTATATGATAAATCATTTTGGAATTAATATAGATATTTCCCATATTAAATAATTATGTGAATATAGAGGTGAACCCCCTTGATAAGAAATTCTTATGATATTCATGATGAAATTATATTCTCTTGGAAAATCATAGGGAACATTCAGAAATATAATGATACTAGTTAACAAATCATAATTAGAGTTAATGAGTGATTAAGGGGTATCACATAATTTTTAAATAAAATTTACAGTACAAGGGACATGATAAAAATTCCCCAATAATAGTAATTTTAAATATAATACATAAGATAATGATGAAAGTTAAATAAATATGAGAATGAAAAGAAGCCTTACATAGAGGGTGTGAAATCAATGACTTGGGATGAGTATCATAAAAGATCATGAGAACCGTGGGAGTACTAAAGAGAGGGTAGGGTTGAGTAAATATTTTTGGTAACTATTTTTTCTGAATATAAGCGGGAGCTTGTGTATGTTTACATAAAAAATGTGAGGGGAATTCTATGTCATTTCGCAAACATAGGTTATGGACTCTATATAATAAAATAAACAAAACATAAAAGCATCCCATGGTATTTAAATGGATTCAACCAAAGGGTATTAGTTTTAAATAATTTACATGTGTATGTTCCTAAATCAATAAAATAATTCTCTTTTTCTTTTGGAAGTGGGTATTACTGGTAATAAAATTATTTTAAAACCATAAAATATATTAATTAATCTAAAGGATTCATAAATAATTTATAAAATTAATAAAATAAACCAAAAATTGTACTATTTTAAATTTAAATAATATTTTTGGTCTTGGATACCCTTTATTTTATTTATTACATCACTTTTGGGTCAATATAGTGTCATAAAAGATAACATATATTTATATGATATCTAATTTTGACATGAAAGGTAGACTGTGTTAAAAAATTATGAAAAAATCACCATAGAATAAATTTGACGTTATGATTGAAATATAAATTTTTTTTTTATAAAAATAATATTGTATATATTTATATTATAATTTTTAAAATAAATATGTATATTTATTGAAAAATGATGTGGGTATTTTATAATAACAAAGTTCAAAACCATATAAAAATTACATTTTACTTCATAAAAATTATATGATATCTTATATTTAATAAAAAAATAAATATTAATAATAATATTTAATTAAATATTATATATTTCAAAAATACTATAATACCTCAAAATATACATCTTAATAGATATTTAATTTCAAATAAAAACACATTTACTATTTTATTATATAAAAATAAAAAACATTTATAATGTAACTATTAGAAGAAAATATAAACATTATTCCATAAAAAATATAATATACACATTCATATTATTACTTTTTTTATAAATGTTACATTAATAAACTATAATATTAAAAAAATTTAAGGTTTCATATGGTGATAATTGTATTGGGTGTTTCCACATACATGGTAGGGGTCATGATATCGATGAGCTTGAAATTATCAAGTACACAGTTTCACTCATCCTTAATTTGGGGGATCTAAATATGGAATTGTTAAAGGGAAAATACCATTGATTTCATCTCATAAAAGACTTGTTGAATGATATTCATATGGAATGATCATGTGGGTTGAGGCCATCACTTTTATGTGTCTGTCTATTTGATTTTTGAAACCCTATTTTCATAAAAATCATGTGGTTACTCTTAAATGAATATATTATCAATGTGAAAGATAATTGGAGCTATTTTAATTCTGATAGGATATAATAAAACCAAATAAATTCATGTTTTTATATAACCATATCAAATAAAAAAACCGTTATTTCAAATAAGAAGGTTAATTGTATTTAAAATAGTTCAGGTTCATTACAATCACCACATTTCAGAAATATCATCTTCCAAATTATTCATTTTCCTCACCAAAATAGATGGGTGAAATTCAGTTTTTTCACTTCCAATGGTTCCCAATTCACTGCATAAAACATATGGTTTCTCAATTGCACATTTACCAGTTTCATTGTATTATTTCAGAGAACATCGTCTCTATGATCTAATATTTTCACTAGATACTCTTCATAGGAAAGAACATTATCCAATAGTACCAACTCTAGACTGAGAACATGTGGGTGATCTAGTATATAAATTCCTATTATGGATACATTTAATATATCATTTACTAGTGATACTTTAGTTGGGGATGATAATTGATAGGACAATACTCAAATGACATAAAGAATATCCACAGGGCTGATGTATATTGGACTATGATTTACCTTTTTGCCCAGTCTCATAACCTTCTTCCATGGACATAAGTGATAAAATAACATGTCCTCGATATCAATATCATTTTCTCATTACTTATTTTCAAATTATTTCTTTGGTTGAGTCATAATAGCCATTATATGATGTATAATGTTCTTGACCTTTTCATTCATTTCCTTAGCCATTTTCGGACCAAAAAATTTTCATTCCCCAACATCATCCCTACAAGTAATAGTTTGGAAACAATTCCAATAAACTGATTCATAGGGATACATTTAAAATGCTGATAGGTGACTCTTATTTTATGAGAACATAACTTGAGTATGATGTTAAAAACATCATTTTTTATGTAAATTGAGAATTCTCTAAACTTGTCCTCGAGTGAATGGATAGTCTGCTCATATTGGCCATTAGATTGGTGCTGGTAAGCCATGCTGATGTTTAACTCAATATTTATATTTTGTTGAATAATTTTAACGAACATGGCGGTAATTCATGGATATCATGTTGATACAATTGATATTGGAGTTCCATGCAACACCACCACTTCTCTAATGTATATCATTACATGTTTATCAAGTGGGATGTACATTAAAATTGCAATAATGTATGGATTATTTATTATACAATCTCTGATAACCCAAATTGAATTATTTTATTTTTATTTCATTGGATGACCAATGAAAAAGTCCATGTGGATTTTCCTCATTTCAATGTAATTATGGGTAGTGGTTGCATCATCCGCTTGGATTTTTTCTTTTCCAACATTAGTTTCTATCATTCGTATACTTCACGATCTCCTTATTTATTGTTTTTCATGAATAGTTCTCTCTATGATCTAGATACATATTCATTATTATAGGATGTATATAGAAGGTAAAAATATGTGTATAATTCAACATCTCCTTATTTGACTCAGTATTTTATAGTAGACATATTCGTGACACAAATTTTACAACTCATTCTTCATTAACCATTAAATATAAGGATTTTTATTTTATTATTTCGTTTAATTTCATCTAAATTCCAACATAATCTATTGGAGAATCCTTTACCATATCCAGAAGGTATAGTTTGGAAATAATTTATGAATGGATTTATTATATTCCTATCTTTATTATACCTATATCAATATATTTCAAATATAATAATATTATATCGATATCAATTCAAATAAATTACTGAATTTATAAATCCTTTCTACTTTGAGGGTCTTCCACATTATTCACTTACTGATGATTTTAGTGATTTTAGAAGTCATTGTCCATAATAAGTTCTAACCATCTTCCTTGACACATATTCATCTTCTTTTCTGTTAATATATAATTGCTGATTTTTTTATATGTATATATTTCACAATTCTCACAATGAGATTATGCAACTATATTTTCAATGAAAATAACATTGAATCCAATCAAGATCATTTTTTGGTTAGTTATCTTCATGAACTTTCCACTTCCTTGAATCATATGATATCACTTTTTCATTTTTCCTAAACACACATCCCAATCCATTCTTTGAAATTTTTTGGAATACCAACAATATTAGTGCACTTATGGGTTCAATGATTATATGTGAAGTGAATATCCTCCATTTTTCATTCGTGAATCACTATTCACATTCATCATTCTAGGAAAACACGTCTCCCTTCTATGCTATATTGGTTAGAGGGGTTGAAATTTGTGATACATTTCTGACATATCATGATATTCCACAAAAAAAAATTCCCTGAAAACTATGAATATTTTTCATAGATATTGGCCTCGACCATAATTCAATTGTATAAATTTTTAATGGTTAATAGAAATCCCATTTCCACTGATGATATTCCCCCGTAATTTGACTTCCTTTAACTAGAACTTAAATTTGTGGAAGTTTCAATAATACTTCATGTTTGATAATGTCTTTATAATATTACATAGGTATTTCTCATGATCGACCTTGAATTTGGAGTATATTGTATTATAATCTACAAATATTATCCTAAATTTTCCAATGTTATGTTTAAAGACAAAATTCAGCAATTCCATGAATATTTATAGATAATTATTGAGTCCAAAAGGCATTACTATAGCTTGATAGTGTATGTACCTATTATGAAAAGTAGTCTTGGGTATATCCTCATTCATCTCCATAACATGGTAATTCCCTGACCACAGATCCACATTTTAAATTATTGTTCTGTACATAGATGATCAAATAAGTGACCAATATATGGAAGTGGATAATTATTCTTTATCCTGATATTGTTGAGGTCGTGATAATCAATTAAAAGGTGCATTTACACATCCTTCTTCTTGATAATGAGGAAATATTCACCCCAAGGTGAAGTACTTTGGCATAAAAACCCTTTACCTAGGATTCTACAATAGTTTTATCTTCAGATCAACATGTTCCAAAATATCCATTATATATAGAGTCTTGGATAATGAAAGGTCCTGAGGTACATGATTGAAATGAAATTCAACTTCTTAGATAGGAGGAAAACCAGGTAATTGTTTGAGAAACACATCAATGTATTCCATCTAACTGGGAATGTCTTCATGGATGATTATTTCATTAGATATAAATATTTTAGTTAAATATAATTTCTAATAGGGAAATAATATCCATGTTTGAGAAGTTGGTGCTAAAAATATTTTTCCATCTCCTAGGCTTTGTATTGAGTTTGAGGAAAATTCTCAATATCGAATGTGATTTCCTTCTCACATAAATTTATGATGGATATATATATATATTTATATATATATATTGAAAGAAAATACAGTCCCATAATTTCATAATATTTCACCAATGCTAGTAAGAAAATGTTCACTGGGATGTCCAGCCCACCAATTTTTATAGGTAAGGTGTTATATACTTTTGATGCAATAATTGAAACATTTTTCAATTTTATTGACAACTCTAAATCTACGATTTGTGAATGTTTTTTAATAGATCTGCACAGTTTTCATGATATGAAAGAATCATTATACCTATAATTTAATTGTAAATTATCTTTTATTGAGTGAATAAATAGCATACTTGTTACCACTTTGTTATTGGTATCCACCTCAGTTGTTGTGATGAAAAAATATCTCCCTTATTTACTTTGAGTTTGATTATTATCTAAAAAAACCCATGGCTTTGCACATTGTTTTTTAAATTATCCTTGTTCATTTTAGTTGAAGAAATATAAAATGCAATGAGTCTTGAATAGCTAATTCATTCCATTCATTACATTAGTGGGTTTATCTTATAATAAATTTCTATATAGGTTCCAGTCCTTCATATACCTAAAGAAATTCCCCATCACCCCATAGTTAGTTTTCAGGGTTTTTCATTCACCACCATTGACATGTTGGATTTTTAAATTTCATTAAACCATGGTATTTATTTATAATACCATCAAAAAGTAAATATGGTTTCTTATTATTATCCTTGTGATACTGTTATGATTCGCTAATATCCATTTCAAATTTGAGGGAACATATGAATATTTCTTTATAGATATCAATGTCTCTAATCTCTATGTGATTAAATAGACAAGGTTTATTTCACCAAAAAAGTGTTCAAACATACAATCATGAGTATCAACAAATCTTCAGTCATAACGTGAATGTTTTATGATGTTTCCTCATATCCCATGATATATTTTCCATCGTTTTCTAAGATGCAATGGAAATCCCTTCACATTTTAGGTTGAACAGTGAGAGGAAAATATATTTCAAAAAACATTTTCTAGAATTTCTTCTAACCCATCACTATTATATCTTCGTCATGATTCGTATTTTTAATCAATGTACACCAAGAATTGGCTTAAAACTACATATCATAAATAACAAATATATCATACTGTTCTTCTAAAAAATGAATTATGGATAATACATTTCCATTCAGATTATCAATTATTCCATGATTAGGGGATAAAATTGTCAATTTAATGTCAAGGACCTTTTCCACATAAAGAACTAAATTATATCAGGTTATTTTTTATGGTGATTTGGGTGCTCCACCTGATCTATTATTCTATTTAGAATCTATTTTACCTAAGAGAGTATCATTAAAATCAGTTTAATTCCTGCTTCCATTAGGTTGGGCACTTTATTGTGGTAGTCATCACATTGTGTATCTCAATGAATTTTTACCTAATTCCAAATATTTCCATCAATTGGATAGATTAAAAGGAAAATTATGGATGATTATTTTTAAACTATATTTAACATAATTTGGAATATAATGACATTAAACATATAACATATAAATTACATGTATTTCATTAACTCCTTAATTTATAGACTTCCATCAATGTTTTCCTTTATCTATTTCTAAACAAATATTTTTATGGGTATTTTTGTACCCTTAATAATGGTTCATAGTTAGATTATGAACTTATCAAATAAAATCTCATGGTAGTGTCATACCAGTTGTGAAACAAGGCCATTTTTCATGCACTGGTTCGAAATCAAATCTAGTTCAACATGGAAATCTCAGGTTATACCACTATTTTCATTTGTGCTTGATGAACATCTAATGTTATCATCCAGATAGATATTTATTTTATTTATAATCCACTTAGTATATAACTACCAAAATTTAGGGATGTTTTCTTGTACATGGTCATATATGTATGTCTTTCTATAGAGTTTTATAATCCTAATCCAAAAAATAACTAAAATTTTCCACAAATACTGACTATGTAACCCCTTCTTTTTATTTCACATTATTACATTTTTTTAATACACAAGATTTCGAAAAATAAAAAATTTATTTTCGTAATGTATAGGGACTGTCTGATTTAGGTAAATTACATAACATCATAAAATAGTTAAAAATCATTTGTATTAAAAAATTCCTTAACATCATTGAACATAAAACTAAATCAAATAACCTAGGGACATATATATGAAAGGGGTGATCTATACAGCCTTTTAAGGTAATAAACATGTAATAACATGAAGAAGGTCATAAATAATATAGAATTGGTATATCATTGGGGGATTATACAAGGTTAGAATCGTAAGAATAAACAATAATACATGATATAACATGATAAAATAATGTACACATGGGAAATATGGAAGCAACATAAAACACAACATCATAAATATATGTCAATTTGAATTCTAGGTTCATCCACCACATTCATTTCATTATCATGATTATGTGTGCCAAATAGAATATAAAACATGAAATCATTTATCATTAATTTTTATTCCGTGATTAAAAACTATGGAATACATATATGTATGTCCCTAATAAATAAAATATAAGTGTATAAATTTGAATACCATTTTTAGGAAATGTGTATGGAATTCACTAGATAATTGTTTTTTCATGGAAAATCGATGTTAAATAATGACCACAGAACCATAGTATATAAGGATCTATAAAATTTGTGGATGAAAGACAAATGGGTATCCCATTAATTGTAAATAAAATGGACATTAGTAGGGACATGTAAAAATATATCCCATCAATTTTAGTTAGAAATATAATTCATTAGATTATGAGGAAACATCAATAAAGATGAGAAGGAAAATAACCCTTACCTTGAGAGTGTGGGTTGAAATATATTGGAGGAGCATCCTGAGAGCTTAGGGGAACCTTAGGAGGACTCATGATTGGGGAGGGAAGAGTATCAACTTTTTCATGGGGTATTCATGATGTAAAGTGGGATATTTTATGGGTTAATATAGGATATGAGTGGGGGATCTTTATCATTACTCAAAAATAGGTTTTAGAAAATATATAATAAAATAACCAAAACCACTAACCTTACAATTGTATTGTCTATTATTTTCAACAAAAAGAAGTTTCTTTAATTATATTATAGTTCAACGGGATGAAAATAATAATTTAATACCCTTTATGAGGTTGAAGTGAGTCATGATCTTAAAGAAATTATTTTAAAACAATAGAATTTATTAATTATATTGTAATATTCATAATGGATTTATAAAATTAATAATATAAAAATAAAATAACATTATTTTAAATTTTCAACATATTCTTGGTCTTGGATACCATTTATTGTATTTATTAAATAACATTTGGGTCATTATAATGTAATAATACACATCAGATATTTATACTGTATTTAATTTTTACCTAGAAATTAGACTATCTATGAAAATTATGAAAAAATCACCATTGGATAAATTTGATTTTCTGAATCAAAATATAATAATAATTTTGTTTATTTTTTTTATAAATTGTTATTTTCACTATTAAAATAAGAAATTTCATTTATTCATAAATTCTGGGTTCTGTGACCATAACATTTTTTGAATCCCTATTAAAATAATGTTTTACCTTAGAAAAACTATTTGATGATTGATATTTATAAAAAATTATTAATAAAATTAATTTATTCAAATTTTAATTATTTCAATAATTTTTTAATTCATAAAAGAAGATGTACTAATTGTAATTCAATTCCAATTAAAAATACAATTTATGATTTATTGTATAAAAATAAAATTGATTTATAAAGTAATGATAAGAAAAAAATGAACATTAATCTATTGATAATACAATATAAATATTCATATTTTTAAAGTCCTGATACATATCCCTTTATTACAACATCAAATTTCATAATGGTAATGTGCCTGAATTTGAGACTCTAATGGGGGTTTTCGGCATAAATGGTTTGGGTTGTGATCTCAATGAGCTTGAAATTTTTTGATAAATGATTTAACTCATGAATAAATTTTGGGATCTCATCATGGGATTGGCCTAGGTAAAATCCATGTGACCTTATATCCTTAGAAGTTCTGATCAATGGAATTTATAGAGTACGGTCCAACTAGTTGAGGACATCACAAACATTTTGGATGTCAATTTCATTTGTTAAAACCTAATATTTTTAATAATCATGTGATCACTATTAGAAGGTTATATTATCCATGGTAAATATTATTAATGGAATTTTAAATCAAATATTACATAATAAAATAAAATATGTGAATTTTTTTTCTATAAATGTAACATTCAATTTGACATTTAATTTAAACCATAAGGATAATTTTATATATAAATGTTTTGGTCATTACAGGGATGGGAGGGGAAGAGAAGGGAGGAAAATATATAAAAAGAAATTGGGAAATAATATAAATTTAACCATATACATTACAATCAATGTATGGTTATAAAAATTTCAAATGCATGTGACAACCATGCTTGGGATACTTCCTATGAAAGGGGTTCACACGATTTATAAGCATGGTTTGAGAAACCATGAACAAAATGTGAATTTATCCTCATTTAAGATCCCTAAAACGAGTGAATAGGCATATATCCTAGTGTGAATAGTTATATTAAAACACAATACACCCTGAGGCTCACTGAAGAGGTCGTACAGTTTCCCCTGGTGTCTTGCACAATTTCCGGAAAATCGTGCACCTTTTTCAGCTTCTCGTAAAATTGAATTTTTGAGTTCTAATACTCATCAAAGTAAATAAAACACATGACTCACCTCATGAATCATAAAAATTATTCAAAATATAAATTTATGATTATAAATTATCTTAATTTTTGACACTTAATTTATAATACATTTCTTAAAAATGATATAATTGAGATTATTTTTCAATTCTACATTGGTCCAAAAACACAAGACATTAGAATCATCCTAGATTAGACATACTCATGTACTTCAAAAATAGGGAAAGTTATTCTAGAATCAGTTAACCTTATCACATACTCTTGGTTATCATTTATCATTATTAGATTAGCCATTCGCTACACATCTATTATATGACTAATGTTGGGTTCCATGGGTATTTTATGCAAGAAATATGGTTAAATTATATACATAAAATTCAAAATATATCATATAATGATTGAATAAATTTTAATCAAAAAACAATATATATTATCCTCTTTACTTACTTTCAATCTTGGTGATATAATGACTAACATTGATTAGAACTGTTAAAAAATTGAATACTTCAAATCACCAAGGAGAACATACTGCACAAAATTGTGGGGTTCATGCTTCAAGAGAAGACATTATTGTCCAAGACATCTATTTTAAACATGATTCCTATTAAATAACATAGTATAATAGTTATTTCTATTAATAAATTTTATTTACAAAAACGTATTACTCAAATCAAAATTCTTTAATTGTATTGAAAATACATTTTAACAAAAGATCATGTATATGTTCCATGATTTCCACCTCAAAATCATATAAAGGATACTTCTCCTTTATAAAAATCTTTCAAATACTAGTATTAGCAAAGATCATAGGTGAAAAAATTATTTCGTTCATGATATTCAAAAACTCCTCTTCCTCTTCATTAATTTTATTTATCTTTTAAATTCACATCTTATTTAATTATTTTGTATTGGGTGGATTCATTAATTCTATTAAAAAAATAAATTACACTTTATTTTCATCCAAATTAAAAACAAATTTCACCTTTGAAATGTCATGGATATCTTCCCATATGTCTTTAATGGTCCTTACATGATTTATTAGAGTATCCTAGCCTCATTCAATTTCCAATATTAGAAAATCAGCTTGAATAAAGTTCTTTCATACTCCCACTAACAAGTCATATACCCAACAAATTGGGTGATTAATGGAGAAATATACATGTAAGAAAATATAGTTTTGTATTTTTGGACTACAAATATAAATATATGAAACAAGTAAAATTGAAGCATATGGATAATTTTTCTATGACCCTAGAGATAATTAAACTAGCTACATCAAATCTCTAAAGTTGTAAAGAATGAAAAATATACATAGATCATAATGTTTGTAAGGTTTTATATTCTAATAGGTAACTCTATATTTCTATATAAGATTGTACATATCAAATTATTCAATGGGTTTCGTGTCCAAATAGATTTTCTTGATTGATTTTAGATAATATGGTCTTTGATTAAAGCCTCTCAAATAGTAATGTAAGAATTGGGTATTTTGAAAATGTTTAGAAATTTATGAAATTTACAGTATAAATATTCTCTTTTTATTCGTTATACAAATTTAATGATTGGATTAATGATCCTCACACATTCAGGTATCCCTTCAACATCCTCCCCAACATTTTTCACCACCTTCATTTCTTTTTTTTTCAGGACATTTTATTCTGTTAATTCAAAATTATTGTATTTATATAGTTTTTATTGATATTCTATAGAATTCCAAATTCAACATCATCCAAATTAATATTTCAAATTTATCTCATTTTTCAATTAGGGATGATTAGGGTACCTTTAATGGTTCCTAGTGGTTCAAGAGGCAAATTCTAGTTGTCACATTGATAGATTTTTTATCGGGTTCAATTCATTAGTGATTGGATGCTTTCCATTGTCCGTTATATGAATATCTATAAATAACTTCCCTTCTTGTATATATAAATTTTTCCTCAAATATTTCATTTTTATTTTATGAATATAAATTTTGGACTTATATTCATGAAATATAACTTCCATCTATGGGAACATACAACATTCATCATATTGGAAGTTATAATATTTATCTTCTTGTTGGGGATGAAATTTATACCTATGTCATTGAAAAAACAAGGGAATTAGTAGAATTAAGAACCCATTGATCCATATGATAGAGATTTGATATATTTTATACCTCTAATTATTGGTATTTGAGAATGGATCATCCAAACAACACATACATTGGCCAAGTCCATCAAAATTTTCTTTCTTTGTGAGCTTAGTAAAGCATGTCAAAATTTGATCAGCATGAATTTGAATCCCCAGACATTCCAAAATGGTGTCCATACTCCCTAAAAATGTATTTATGGTTTTTATTTAAAATTTTGATAGATTATGATTTATATTGTTGAAAAATATTGAGATCCTTATTTATAGTGGTTGTTATTCATGAGAATTTGTTTTTTGGGTTTTTAAAGATATATTTTCTATGATTTTAATCAAAAAAATACCGTTTAGTTGATTATGTGTATGATAATATTGACCAGAACATCACTGACCAAAAAAATGCTCTTTATTAAATAATTAAAGAAGGAAGAATAAAATTTGTAAGGTTTTTCCATGTATTCGATGATTCCTTTTCTCCTTATGTTGTTTTTTACTAGTGTCCATGTGTAACTAATGATAATGAAATGTCCAATATTTTATTGCCATTTACTGAGGAATTTATTAAATCTAAGAACCTTACATCATTATATTAGATGAATAATGTTATTAAGAAACATATAAATGATTATATGATGATGCACAATTTCCCAAATGATTTCACGATTCACCAGTTGAGGAGTCTTAAAATTAATAATTTATAATATGTTATCAATGTTGATGTAATTCAATGAACATAAATCAGAGTATAAATCAATGAAACTCCATGAAATAAATGTATACATATACATAAAAAAGTATTATGTAACTTTACTTAGAAATAGTTATTACAAATAATATTCATGTTGTCTAATATTTTATACAATATGAAGTTGAATTAAAATGATATTAATGTTGTCTTGTTGATAAAACCAAAAAAGTAAACATCATGGAAAATGTTTGAGTCATTATGTCCATTTTTATCAGATAGTAGGAATTTATTTTTAGGTTTATAATTCTATGGTCTTAATACTTTTGTTACATTGGGTATTAATTATAGAATTTGGCTAGATTTTTTTTATTCACAATAATTTACAAACATATATGTCTATATAGAAGAATATTTTCATTATTTCATTGATTATTCATCAAAATGAAATCTTGGAAATGGAATTGATGTAATCATTTTACCTGTAATCAATGAACTTTTAGAATTATATTGTTATGGGGTGGGATTATTTATTTTAAAATAATAATAATAATAAAAATGAATACTTATTTAATGATAAAAATTATTGAATTTATTAGACTTGTAATCTTATCTAGTAGGAATAGTCATACTGGTTTGGCTTGTCTAGTTTATGATTATTATTTTAAAACTCAATGATTCAATATTATTAATAAATAGAATTTTATGTTGCATAATTGATATAATTATGCTTCTCATAAACTTCTAGTGGAGAAGTCTTTTCTAATGGCATCATGTAACATATTTACAAAAAAATTACCAGCAACTATATTTAAGTTGTGTACCTCTTTTAATGATCATTTTAGAAAAAATATATATCTAATTGAGCTTGTTAAAAATTATGATATAAATTTTGTTGATACTTTTTCATTTTGTGATGTTATTTCCCCCTTCATTCATCGCGTCCATGAGTCATTTGACAATTCATTTAATTGATGAAGCTAAAAATAGCGGACTAGTACACTATCAATGGATCTATCAAATTGAGAGGTATGATGATATTATTTTTATATTCAATGTGGAATTCAAATTTATCAAGTCCATGAATACATGTTTTATTATGTTTCTAAATTTTTCCATTGGATATATAGGTAATTTCAAATCATATTTGTCGAATAAACATAAAACAAATGGATATATGACTTATGGTTGTGTAGACGATGAGTGCTTGAGAAATTATTCTTTGTATTTTGAAGAAATTGATACTATATTTAGTCATGTTGGTTGTGTTGATGAAATCTTCTCTAATTGTCATTCTAAAATATATTCACTTTCATTTACAACTATTTAATGACCGATTCGACAGGGGTAAAATTTTACTCAGATTAAATGGTAGTTTCTAAAATATGATATATATGTGATACTATATACTCATATTACATATCTAGTAAATGGGGAATTTTAATTGAAAACAAATAGACAATTAAGAGGTAAATCTTGAAATGAGTTATAATATAAAAAACCTATTAATAAGAATATTGAGAAATGGTTAACCCATTGTATAATTATATACTCATATTCATATTAATAATGAGTACAAATAATATCTATGTAAAAATAAAAAACATATTCATATTATTTTATAGATAATGAATTTTGATAATTAACCAAACATATCAAATTATTTGTAGTTTTAATGTTTATTGTACTCTATGTAAGGCTAAGATATTTGAAGACTACAATATTCATAACATTAGGTTTCATAAAATTATTTAGGAACACACCCTGAAAACTCAATGTAGTAGAGTATTTACAATTTTAGATGTGAGATATGAAGGAAAAATGAACGATATAACCTAATTAACCAATGGTGATAAATTTTTTGATATCTTATTCAAAATAATGTTTAAAAATATTGATAGGGGTATAATGAATGATTATTATAATTTTACTTCTATTGACTCACATTGGTTGATCAGTACTTTTTACCATACTGAGTATGATCCATTTATCTTGGATCCAAATGTGAAGATGGTTTATTACATGGATGGTGAAATATATGAAGGTCGAAGTGTTTTAATTCACATAATGAAGATATACATGTATGATATGGGTGATGAATACCAATTTTTACCTTTTGAAATTGAACCTCATAAACCAAAAATCATTGAACATTTTTTTTGACCATAATAGAACAATATAACTTACAAGAGATGGTGAAATTGAATCACTAGTCAAAATAGAGGTTGATAGAAATGAGTAAAATGAGGAATAAAAATAGAATTTATAAATTATCAAGGAAAATATATTAAAATATTTAATTTATAATTATTTATTATATTTATAAATTGTTCTATTAAAAAACATATTTCTATTTTCCATCAATTTATATATTTAATATAATGAACCTTATGAATTTCAAGACATTAATGAACAAAAAATTTATGATCATCTCTGATCATCACCTTAGAGCACACCACAACTATTTTTTTCTTTATTAGCACTGAGTGATTCATTAATACTCTAGAGTTCTAGATAACTAGCTGATTCCATAGATATTATTAGTATCCCACCATTTTATTCACCTCTAGTGATATAGGAGTTGGTTAACCCTCCATCTAGGGGATATGGCTGATTTTAAACTACTTGTATTCTTTTCATTGTAATATATATATATATATATATTATTTTTAAATGTATTATTCAAATAGAAAAATAAAATAATATAAGGGAGATGAATATAATAATGGAAGATATATGTGATCTGATGGAATTTAAGATTATCATTCCATTTAATGAGTTTGGGGTGTCCCCCGGTGATGTTGCTAGAATCTATGAGAATCATCTTGTTAATATTTCTTGAGAGATGGTGGAATTTCCAATTAATTTTAATGATTGAAGGAATGTATCCAGATTTTGTGAAAATTAGCACTTTGATACTCAAGTAAAGTCAATATTAATTTTAATATTCATGCATAACAAATTTAAAAGAAATTATTTTTTTGACATACATATAAAGTTTTATTATATTAATTTCTATATTTATTCATTTTGATGTCCCTAACTGCATTTCACACCCATAGGCTCTATATAATTTAGGTATGAAATGGATATATTTTAAATAATAATTGTTTCTTGAGATTAATGAAACATCTCATATCTCATTGTAGATTTTTGAGAAGTGCATGAAGTCAATTCTCCTAAACAATATCAGTTGTTTTATAATATTAGTAGAGAGTCATATCATTGGGTAATTAAATAATTTATTGTATCATGATAACATAAAAACAATAAAATAATATATTTTTAATAATGTTTTTTTATATATTATCTGAAAAATACTATGAATCTTGAAAAATAAGTCATTCCTCATATCACTAGGTTACAGAGTCTTGTGTGCAAAGCAAAAATTTTGGATTCTATTATATATATTATTATTTATATCATTTCAATATAAGTCAAGTATTTATCTATGTTATTTATATTTTTTATAATGGTAAATTCATTATGTAATTAGAATTGTTGAATAGATATGTGACATAAAGTTCAATGGTGACCCAATGAAAAGTTTTTAAATGACACAACTAGAGAGGTTGGGGTAAGAACTTTTCACTGATATTTTATTTTACTTAATTACTAAAAAACATAATAATGAAAATTATATTATAGAAATAGCCAGGGCATAATAATAATTAAATGGGGATATCTACAAGGATCAAATGATGCAAATATAGTATTGCATAACTTCCTACCTAGCCGCAATTAATTGGGATTATCAATTATTTGTTGTTTAAATTTAGTTTTCAGTATTTCATTATAGTAAGGAAATAACCATAAATAGAAATAAATTTTTTTAATTAGATACTATTTTTATGTACAGATAACATAAAAATAATTATTTTTATTTTTATAGTAACATGATAAAATTCATGATATCGCAGATGTGAACCCTTAATAATAATCATTGGATTCCCAAAACAATGTAGTTGCAATAATTTTTGGGAAGTATCATCTCAAACATGTATGGGGTATTGGTTATGGGACAATCAATATGTTTTTATAGATTGGGATTTATCATTAGTTACTCATACACCAATTGGGTGTTTGACTAGTGCCCCAAATCAAGAATAAAAATGTTAAATTATAAGGTTGAAATAAAAAATAAAATAACAAGACTCATATATGAAAACACAAGATCAGTGGTTGTCAAAAATGTATGATTATTTAGTTTCATTAAGTGGATTACAAGAAAGATTTCGAATGATATTTAAATCCATACAGTTTATCATACTAAGGTGAAATCTAAATTCCATAGATTATTCAAACATTTGAAAAGAAAATATACAAATTTCGTAAATAAAACTAGAATGACACTTTTATATGAAAAATATTCACTTTATGTAATACTAACCACATTGTTTGTGAGACTAATTAGTGGAATATTACATTATATCAAAAGCGATTTATGGATCGTCATCCAAGATTTTAAAAAAAATCTGATCTCATTTTAATCGTTTTGACATGGTAAATTATTTTTATAGTTACACATGCCTTTAAAAAAAATTTGGGTGTAAAAACTAGGAAAATGAAATCAAATAACAATTAAATGAGAGAATATATATCATATATTGAGTTATGGAATTTTTTAATTCATGACACATCATTCTCTGTTACGATATTCCTAGGATGCCAATAAATACATTTTTAGTGTTTTAAAACACTAAAAAGTGCATAAAATGGCCAAAATAAATATAAAATGTCCCCAAATTGACATTAAATAAGTGGAAAATCAGATTGGAGTTTATATATATATACATCCATAAAGTAAAAAATATTATATCCGGTGATTTTGGAATAACACAATAAATAATTTTTAAAGGTATCGAAGTCATTAAAAATAAGTGTTGGGTTGAGGGGGTAAAAAATTTTAAATAAGTTTTGATTGAAATGTTATCATGTAAAAATATTTTATGTTGATTTTTGAAATAGAGGAATTGATTACACATCATTTTGATTTATGGTTTTCCCAGGATGATCATAAACGTGATTTAGTGTTTTAAAACACTAAACAGGTGTGTAATGGTAAAAACCACATCAGAAACCCAAATTTTGATGTGGAAGAATATGAAAACCACTAGTGAGTTATTTTGGACATTTATAGGAATGAAACACATTAATCTGATGTGTGATGGTCTTAAAATGACTCATTAAATAGATTTTAAAGGAATTTAATCCATTAAAATGTGTATCGGGGGTCAATAACTGGATAATGATGCCATATTTCTAAAAAATATATAGAAAATTAACATAGATTTATTTTTGAGAAGTAAAAACATATGTTATACCATTTTTAGTTGTAGTTTTATCAAGATTCACATAGAATTGTTTTTTGTGTTTCAAAACACTAAAATGTGTGTGTAACAGTCCAAACCATAGAAAACATCATAGCGTGGACATGAAATCCTCGGACTACCATGGTTAAGTTATTTATGATATGTATACATAAAAAACTTGTCCATTTGGCCTATGATTTGGTCTTAATAACTCAATAATGTGTTTTAAAATGTAAAATCCTTTACGAACATGTAATAGGGGGTAAAAATTAGAGGGAAATTTTAAATTACAACTAAATAAGATTAAAATGTCCTCATATTTATTTTTAAAATATAGAAACCAATATAATTTAATTCCATGTTTTTTTCCTAGAATTCTAGTAAACATGTTTTTAGTGTTTCAAAATACTAAAACAAATTTGTAATAGTCAAACACAACTAAAATAAAACCATATTTAATTGAAATCATTGGGAATCCATTTTAAAGAAATCCTTGATGTGTATGGAGGAAAAACATAAATATATTTTGTGTTGTGGTCTAAATGAATTTTCAAATTGTTATTAATGGAACTAATGCCTTTAAAAATGTGTTTTGTGGGGTTAAGACATGAGAAAAAAGGTTGGATTCCAATGAAAATATTGGAAAATTTCTCCAGATTGGTTTTTGAAATATACGTACTAACAACATGTCATTCTGTTTCATGATTTACTCGGAATTTCTATAAAATACTTTTTTATGTTTCAATACACAAAGAATTCCATAGAAAATGATTTCATATTGATAAAAAATAATAGGAAAACTATCTATGTGTAATTGTTTTACATGTATCAATAGAATATACATCAATCTTATGAGTGGTGTTGTAAGAATCACTTGGTAAAATGTTTTTATTAGTACCAAGTTATTAAAAACATGTATTTTGGAAGAAATGGGTAGGAAAATGATATTATATTACATTAAAATCAGATAAGAACATCGATAGAGTTATTTTTGATAGGTAACAGTTGATGAAACATCATTCTGGGCTATATTTATCTCGAGATTCCCGTAATTTATTTTAAAGTGTAAAAACACTAAAAAATTTATATAGTAGAAAAAATCATACAAACTGATCTCATATTGATTTAAAATAATGGGAAAACCACTATGGTATTGATTATTATGTGTTCACGTAGACAATGCATCAATATGATTTTTGGCGAGGTCAAAATGACTTGGTAAAAAGTTTTAAAGGTACTGAATCCTTAAAAAACATGTTTTACAGTGTGAAGACCAAAGAAAGGGTGCCATGATTCCATAAAATGAGATTATATTGACTTTAGATTTATTTTTTAAATTTACGAATTGGGTGAAAATCATTCTGAGTTGAAGCTTGAATGAGATCCCCCTATTAACAATTTTAGTCTTTTAAAACCCTAAAATGTGCATATAATGGTCCTAAACATTGAAAATAACCTCATATTAATGTGAAATAATGGTACAACATCAATTTTTTTATGTGAATGGGTAAAAATAAAAAAAAGGATGATTTGAAAAGTGGTAAAAATATCTAAAAAATAGTTTTGAAAGGAACTAAAGCCTTTAGAATGTGTATTTGAAGGATCAAATCTTGGAAATAGATGTTGAAAAACCATTAAATCAGGTCATAAGGTCTATAAATTAATTTTTGAAATATAGGAACTAATGAAACATCATTTAAAGATACGGTTTTCTAGGGATGCCCGTAAATGTGTTTTTTGGTGTTTTGAAACTCAAATCAAGCATGTAATAGTCAAAACATTAGTATAAAACCACATATTTTTGTAAAATCTTTTAAATTTTTTTTGTTATTTTTGATTTGTACGCACTTTGAAAATGAAAATATAATGTGTGGTGTAGTCGAAAGTACATAATATTTTTTTTAATATTACTAAAGCCTCTAGTAACATGTTACACAGTGTGTGGGAGGGTCAAAACAAGGTAAATACATTATATATGCATAAAAACATATAAAAATTACAGTAAATTGATTATTTAGTTATAGGATCTAATTACATATCATTCTAAATTATTATTATATTAGCATTCTTATAAATTCATTTTTAGTGTTTTGAAACAATAAAACATACAAGTAATGCTTAAAACCAATGATAGTGGCCTCATATAGACATGAAATCATTGTTGAGACATTGTTGAGTTTTTTATGTGTATGCATAGACATCACACCAATCTAATGTTTTGTCTTATCAGAATGACATAGAAAATTGTTTTTAAAGGTACATAAGCCTTTAAAGTATATTTCAAGTGTCAAAACATGGAAAACGATATCGAATTGTAATCAATTCATGGTACAAATATCAAATTTTATATTTTGATATATGAAGTTATATTAATGGAAAACAACAATTGAGTTATTCTTGTCATTTATGCATAGAAAATACCTCAAAAAATAATGTAGTGCGGTTGTAATGATTCAGTAAAATATTTTTAAATGTAATAATCCATTAAAAACGTGATTTGAGGGGTAAAATCCAGTAAAACGATGAGATATAGTCATTAAATTTGAGGATACACTGAATATTGATTTTTGAAATTTAGTAATTGTGTTAAATCATTCTGAGTTAGGATCTTCATAGGATACCCATAAATGCCTTATTAGTGTTTTAAAACTCTAAAACAAGTGTGTAATGTTGGAAACCATATAAAATTACCTCCAATAGATTTGAAATCTTGGATACCCCATAATATATTTTTTAAATGTGTATGATTAAAGAACACATCAATACAACATGAAATGTGGTCAGAATGACTCTATAAAATATTTTTAAAGTTACCAAATCATTTAAAAACATGTGTTGGGGGATAAAATTGGGAAAAAAGTATTATACATTCATGAAATCAAATGAAAATTACCATATATTGAACTGTGTAATATAGTACCTAATAACACATCATTCCAAGTTACACTTTTTCTACGATGTCCATAAAATCATTTTGACTGTTCTAAATGCTTAAAAAACGTGTCTAACTATTAAAATCATAGAAAAAAGATCATATTGACGTGAAATCATGGGAATATAAGTATTGATATATTTTTGAGATTTTTGACATTTGTTCATGTCAAATTCATTTGGAAAATTTATTGTGTAATATTTAATTACACTAAACATTGATCTAAAAATTAAATAGATTGTTATGTACTTATCTCATTACTATTTCAAGTGTTGAATCATATATTAAATATCTATGTTTATGTTTTTAAAGAGTTTTTCAGGATATATTATTTCTTCTCTATTTAAATTTAATTTGTTTTCTTAAAAAATAACAAATTATGTGTGACAAATTAGTAATATATTTTTGGTCTTTTCTCATTCTAATTAATTTTCACTGACGTTATGAACTTTATTAGGTGACTTATTCTAGTTTTAAGTGGTATAATTAAAATTATTATACACAACATTCTTCTAAAGGAGGTAATGATGAATCATTTTTTTTGTCGAATGATTGAATTTTATCATTTATTATACAATAATTTCCCGTTATTATATTCTTTTTTCATTTTGATCTTCTTATTTTCATATTTTCTGATGGGATTTGGTCATTTCAAAATGATTCAATTATGCGGGGTTGATATATAGAATAAAGGTCATGTGATGGATGTATATTGGGAATGTGTTGATGTTGGAGATATTAAATATATATATTGATGACTGAGGTATGGGTTGATTGAGATTTTGAGATGATTGATGTTATGGTGACTAAGGTAATGGTGATAGTGTATGTATTTATATATCAATTTGGATGAATAATTAATTTATGAATGATTTACAATATGTTTAGTTTTAAAATTACCTCGTGTCAGCATTTTTGTATTTATAATTTTCTACTAAAAAAGTTTTCTAAAAAACTGAGAACAATATTTAGTGTATGTTATTATAAAAATCTTCTAAACATAACCGACACTATATATATTAGTGGCATATAATTTAATTTTATCATTTTTTCTTCTTTTTTTAAAAAAAATCCTCAAAACAATATCCAAAAAGCATCTAAATGCTTCCAAAACGAAACATAAAAAACTATCTGTAACATCCCATGTAAATAATGATTATGTTATTTTCATATTTATTAATTTTTTTTAATAAAATATTAATATTACTTTCAAGGGGATGCTATTTCTCTGGCATACCCAATACGCAACAATGGGTTCCTTTGAAATCTAATGATGCACAATAATAATATAGTAAAATTATTGTAAATGGTAGTAAATTCCTAGCCCTTGTAATGGAGAGAATAAACGGATCTAAATAAAAAGTGATTATATATGTGTGATAAATATTTTTATATTTATCCAATACATTTTAGAGGTTTAAAATGCGAATGAATCCAATATTAAGCATAAATATTCTAATATTCTTTAAAGGCTGATGAACTACCTTTTGATGGATTACCCTTTTTAAATCAACTTTTGGTCAATTTTATATGTTATATTTGAAAAAATAAAATCTTTCTTTTGAATCAAGACATCAAAATTTAATTTGCGTAATTTTTTGGTATTTTTTCGATAAAGATCATTTTTTAATGAATAGTGAAAAAAGTTGTATTTTAATTAAACGACTCCAATTAATATAATTTATTTCTATATTTAGATTATATTTTTTATTGTTTTTAAAGTACAATTAGAATATATTTTTACCATTTAATCAAATTGTTTTCATTATAATTAATTTCACAATGAAAATGGACATAAACATGTGTCAATCTTTTTATATATATTTATTCTTAAAAACACTGTATTTGTATTGAGTGAATGAATTAATTATAAAATTAATTAATGAATATTATATGTTTGGAATTTGGTAAAATAGAAATAATTTTTGAATTTGGAATATCAAATTTACTTTGGATAAAGATTTGGTATTTTTCTGACAAATGATTATTTTTAATGAATATTGAAATATACTGGATTTTTCTTCAAAACTGTTTTTTCATCTAATTTAATTATATAGTTATATTGTTCTTTAAATTTGTTTAAAAGTTTAATTTAATTATTTTTTTATCAATTAATACAATGGTGTTCATTGAATGTAATTTCACTTTACAATTAGATGTAAAAATAAGTCAATATTTTGATAAATTTTACTTCTTAAAAACCCATCTTTTGTTTTGACAATGGGAATTATTATTAAATTAATTACTTCAATTTCTATTTTTGGAATTTGGAAAAATGGATTCCATATTTGGAATCAAATGTTCCAAATTATATAATTATGACTCTTTTGTTTTTCAAAATTATGAATAGTAACGATGGCAATTATCATTAATTATCGTGATTAATTAGTAATTCAGTAGTTAAGGGTAATAAAATAATATCATAATAAAATAAAATGACCCCAAAATGTATCCAAATACTCTTGTTTGAGTCATGGACGTCCATGTGAAGCATTTTACCAAACATGAGGGCCCATAGAGTCACACGGGTGTGATAGTGACATTTAAGAAATTATTTTTAAAAAACAAGCAAAATATAACAATGGTTTGTATATCCAAAGTAAAACAATTTTAATTTTGTTTACATAAATGATATATTAGAAAATAAATATTCATTTTAAATCTAAAAATATTTCCTACATCATGGTATTTTTTTATATAATTTTAAGACATTAAATAAATAAAATTATTATTGACACCATGATGATGCATTGATTACCTCATCAATGAACGATTTAAATAAAATGAAAAATATGGTAAAATATAAGACTTAAACTTGTCAAAAACCTATTTTATTGGTGGATTTAGAATCCTAATAACCATATTCTAACACTATATCATTTTGGGTCATTTAAAATTCAAAAATAATTTTATAATAATGTAACATTACAAGACTTTCCAAAAGTGACCCCATCCCTCTTATAAAAGGCCACCACCTCTACCCCCTTACCCACAAAAATAAAGCCCTTGGATCATCTAACCTCTACTCATTTTATCTCTCCAATACCCTCTCTTACTCCTATCAGCCACACTTTGGGAAAAAGTCTTTCCATGGAATCCTTTTGATCATGTAAAAAAGAGTTACCCGATTTAGAGGTATTGTATTTTCTCTAGTTTCTTTATTTTATTTTCCTTCTTCACTCACAACTTTCTTCTTATTATTTGATCCAATAATAACACCAGTATTCTCAATATACTAGGATATTGTTATGATCATTATTATACTTACATTTACACACACCTCCGACTAATGGTTAAAGAACAAACTATTTCTCTGGGTGGTGAATTACTACCTCCGGAAACGATGATTGTTCAATCATTTTTTAACACCCTTCCTGGTGGCCACTATGATGGAAATATATTCATATATGATATATATATTATATTTATTTCTTTTATATTCTTCTTTATTATAAATTTAAAACATACCTTTATATTTTTCATGTTGTGGAAATTCTATAATTTCATATGAGGAAGTGTGGACAACCATCCCCTCAAGAGATGTGACTCGTTCATTCCAAACATGGAATTTCTAAAGAATGTAATTCATGAAAAGTTTTTAAAAATATAAAAAATATATTATATTGGATTTATAATATCTATGTCTCATTTTGTTTTAAAGTCCATTAATATGACAAAAAATGAATGCAGCGTTCATGCGTACGTACAGCCTACCATCTCCATGAACTGTACATTTCATTTCTTGTCTCCAAACATTGTGTAATATTATCAAATACATATATAATGGATATATATATATGATATTTAAATAATGAACACCATTCCAGAGATTATGTAGTAATAACTACATGGACAATTCTTTTCAAAGAAGTTTATTTTTGACTCACGTACCAAACATGCACAAAACGTATGATATGAACTCACATAATTAACTAATTATTATAAAATGATAATATTTGATATGAATTGAATAATAAAATTTAATATAAGTCCTTAAGAAATTATAAATTGACCATGATTTATTATTCATGAATATAAAGAAAAGAACAAGACAAGTCAGACTTTAGGTAAGGGATTTCTTATCTTGATTTTAATTCCGTGAGATTCCCATTGTTCCCCAATTATTTATAGCATGTGGTGTATTTTTTACTAAAATTTGATTTATAATATCATGATTATATTTATATTCCTGGTATTCGATGATTTATTTGGTTCTTATTATCTTTTTGTCATACGAATTGATTTATTACAACGAGGTAATGGGGTTTTTATCTTACTTTTTATTCCCATGAGATTCATGTTATATTTTCCACTATCTCCATTTATTGTTGAATGTACATCCCATTAATCTACTCCTTATGTGATATAAATCCAGTTATGGGTATTTACATCAACATTGTATGGTCCTTCATTCAGTGGGTGTATGTTTTGTTGGTTACCAAATCAATAAGGGAACCTTTCACCATCTATTTTTTAAAAAGACTTATTTTTTGTTCGGTCTTTAATTTAAATCTTATTATGTTGGGAAATGTTCTTATATATTATTATTTCTGTAAATTTTATGCCCAAGTGACGAGATACCCTTTTTATCTCTCATCAACTCATTTTATGAATTTTAATGTGACGATGTTAGGCTGTCGAATTTCTATAAGGGAACATATTATCCCAATTTCAATTATTTGGGTTAAACCTCTACTTCTTGATTATGTAGAGATCTGAATATGTGTGTATGATCAATGATTGTTTTATAGTTAATATCCACTTATATTGGGTGTTTTTATATTTGTCAGACATAATTATGTAATTGATATATCCTTAATCTAAGGATACCGTCATTGTACGGGACATCGTCTCAATCTATTTTAATTGAGGCACCTTTTGATTTCTACATGACGTTATTTTATACAGTGTATAAAACCCTTTTAAGTTTTCATTTCATTCAAATGGAATCTATTCTCTACGAAGCGTTTTACTAATAAAAAAAGGAATTTTCTTTTTTTTAATATAAGTGGTGACAATAACCTTTTCCGCCGGCGCGAGTATTATTTGACCTATGGCTTCATTAACAAGACTTAAAGTTTTCAAAATGAAAATAAATACCATATACTCTTTTAATGTATTTTGTTATTGAAAATGGTTTTTAAAATGGATTTATTATTTCAATATCTCATAATGTTATTTTATTATTGCAATGTGGGAATGATATATTTTCTTTATGATTAAGTTATGTGTTATTATTATGTTATAGATCTTGGCCATTGTTACGTATACTAGTGGTTCTAGGATAAACTTGTGGTGGGTGAGACAGAGATAGCACTCCAATGCATTGGTTAACGTGATGGAGTTAAACGTTAATGTTTATTCTAAGAGATTTAGGGAATATATGTGATGGGTATTCCAAATGTGACTCCCTTAGTAGATGTGATAGCTATAATGTAAGTATGTCATGTATGCCTTAAGTTACCTTTATGATTTTTTATTACTATATGTTCTTAGTAAATTCTATTTTTTCATGAGATATTAAAAAGAGCTTATGTTATGTATGTATTGATGAACTAATGTTCTTTTTCATTGTCTTATATCCCTTGCTATTATTTTTATGTTCATCCCATGTTTCTGAAATGTTTCCCAGAGGACATAAAGATGAATAGGGTCTAGGATGGGATCATGGAAAGACATGTTGTCTAAAACATGGAACTAGACATCATTCGTTTTATGAGTTTTTATTTTATAAAAAAAATGGAAATTGAGTAGAAGTGTCTACTATGTAATCTTTTGAGATGTAGTAGTTATGTCCTAATTCTATAAAACTGTAAAATTGAAAAGATCTTCAATGATAATTATTCATTTAATTCAAAAATATGTTAATTTTTAAGGATTGGAACTTATATTTGGTATCAGAGGGTGGTTTAGATAACATTAGAGGTTATGGTATTCTTTAAGCTTAAGTGACATTACCATAATATTTAGGATTTCAGAAAGAGTTATTTTTTTAGATAAAGTGAATGAGTTAAAGATAACATGAATAATTATATCATAGTACTATATGATGATTTTACTTGTAAAATCACACAGAGAGTTTAGGTTTTAGTAAATGGCTAGATTTAGAAGGCACCAAAGTAACCGTGGATGTGAAGAAAACTGTGACAATTTTCTGAACGAGCAACTGAATGATATAAGATATTAAATGAGAAATATTGTGGTTATTCTCAACCAAAAATCTGGAGTCATGGTTGACCACCTGATCCTTAGTTATTTTTATAAGACATCATATATACGAGAAACAAATCCCTGGAGAAGTTCAGGAAATAATCATAAAGGTATGTATGTTCAAAAACCGATGTGTCAACTATGTGGACAGAAACACATAGGAAAATGTTTCAAAGGGACAGAAAGATGGTATATATGTAGAAATGATTGTAATAAAGAAAGAACCTGCCATGGAAATATGATGCATCTAGTTGACTCAAGTAATGGTAAAGAATTTCTGTTTGATGGATCAATTGAATGTTTTAAATGTGGTGTGCATGGTCATTATAAAAACACATGTCCTATGAGGATGTTTCAGGAATGAGATCACCCGGTTCATAGAAATATTCTTTTATCAATAACTAATTCCATTCCGATTGAGGATGAAGAAACTGAAAATGACCAATGAAAGGTAAGGATTATTTATTAACATATGTTTTCCTATTATTGAATATTATGATATGATTCATGATTTTGTTTGTAAGAAATAAGTATTTTAGAATAAGTTGGAAATGAATAGTTAATTGATCATGAAGAATGTTGAATGAGTAAGAAGTCATCATTTAATGGATTCAAGAGTTATAGTTGACTTTAGGATAGTGAAATTCTTTAAAGTATTAAGGCTCTTTTGATGATGACAGTACATGAGAAGACTTTTTGTAGTATGTGTAACCCAAATGTTTAATATAGGAAAATTTTATTAAAGTAATAATTATCTTTTCTTTCGTGGATATAGTTATATAGAACCATTTGGGTTTATATGATCCCTGAATTTGTGGCAATTACATGTTAATACATTTTGGGATGAAAAATGAAAGTTATTAGATAACCTTTGTTGTAAAAATATGTTATGGTTATTTTGGATGAATTTATCACTTTTGGGGAATTTTATAACTTATATAGTTTATGAGAAAGGACAATACGCAGATCGTGTAACAACCCGTAATGCCGAACGAAGCTATGATAATTGAACCCAAAACCATAGTGCAACTGGTATTTATTTCCTAACACTATACTAAGTGAACTCCCTGGTTAGTATGGAAAATTATTTTTAGTCAGATGATTTTATGAATCAATAATAGGTTGATTTTGGGTTATCTATGGAAATGATTGACCTAACTTGGAGGATATGTGATTAGGTTAATTAATATTAAATATGATACTTTAAGAGTACCTTATGTTATTTGGAGATAAATGTTATGATTTATCATGGAAGACTATGTGATTAAATCATTCAGAGTATTGGGTTTCAATATTATTTTGGTTTATTTTGAAGAAATTGAAGTGAAATTTTGTATTGAATGGTCTTTTTTGAACTCTGTGTTTTGTTTGATAAATTTTGGATATTAAGAGGAGTATTTTTTTAAGGATTATCATTTTGGTGATTATCTGATCTTGTACTAAAAATTTTGTTTTGGTTAAGGTATAAATACATGGTAATTATATAGCTCAATTTTGTGGATTAGATGATTATCTAGAAGTTGATTATAGCCCTATTAATGTGAAAAAGATAATTATCTTTTGGAGAAAATATGAGTTTGTGTTAAAAATCTATTAAGAGATGAAAGTCTACATGACAAGTAAGTATGTTTACTTATGTTTTAGTTAATCTCATAAATAAATTACTAAATTAAACATAACTTAAAAAAAAAAATTTGTATGTTCTCTTTTCCAACTAGAGAATCAAATACCGCTTAACCAATTGCATGTTTTTGGATTTCAGATTGTTTACCTTCTACTAATTATGTTTTCTATCACTCTCCATCAGAACCTGACACTTAGGTTCTCCTCCATAGCAATGGTTTCCTGGGATCCTAGTATGGGTTATCTTTGGTCACAATTTTACTTCTCTTTCATTCTTTTAAAGTGAAGTTTTTATTGAATCCTTTTCTGATGTGGGGCTTTCAATGAAGTTTCTAAGCCCAATTTCAAATATTGTGAGGAAGAAATTACCAAAATGGGGAAAGGATGTAACATCCCAGGTAAAAAAAGAATATGAAACTTTCATATTTATTAATATTTGTTAATAAAATATTAATATTACATTAAAGGGGATGTAATGTTCGATGGAATACCCAATACGCAACAATGAGGTTTTTGAAATCTTATGATGCACACTAATAATATAATAATATTATTGTTAATGGTAGTAAATACCTAGCCCTTGTAATGGTGAGAAATAACAGAACTAACTAAAATGTGATTATATATGTTTGTAAAATATTTTTTCATTTATCCAATAAATGTTAGAGGCTTAAAATATTGATGAATCCAATTTTATGTATAAATATTCAGATATTCTTTAAAAGGTCAATTAACAGCCTTTTGAGAGAAATAACTTTTTAATTCTAATTTTTTTTAAAATTTTATATGATATATTTGACAAAATAAAATCTTTCTTTATAATAAAGACATCAAAATTTACTTTGTGTAAATTGTTTTGTATTTTTCTGATAATGTTCATTTTTAAATGAATATTGAAAAATGCTATATTTTAATTCAAAGCCTCCTTTTAATCTAATTTATTTATATGGTTATATTATCTATTTAATTTATTTTAAATTGTAATTAGAATGTATTTTTACCACTTATTCCAAATTTTGTCATTAGAAATAAATTCAATTTGAAAATGGACATAAATAAGTGTCAATCTTTTGATAGATATTGTTTCTTAAAAACATGCTATTTTTTGACAGCGGTAATTAATTATAAAATTAATTATGTAAACATCTATGTTTCTAATTTGGTAAAATGGAAATCATTTTTGAATTTGGAATATCAAATTTACTTTGGATAAATTTTTGGTATTTTTCTGACTAATGTTCATTTTTAATAAATAGTGAAAAATACTGCATTTTACTTCAAAACTGCATTTTAATTTAATTTAATTATATAGTTATATTGTTCTTTTTAATTGGTTTTAAATTGTAATTGAATTATTTTTTTATCACATTATACAATTTTATTCATTGGATGCAATTTCACTTTTCAATTGGATTTAAAAACAAGTCAATCTTTTGATAAATTTTACTTCTTAAAAATCCATCTTTGATTTTGACAATGTGAATTATTTTTTAGTTAATTACATTAATTAATTTTTTTGGAATTTGGTAAAATGGATTCCATATTTGAAATCATAAGGTCCATATTATGTAATTAACACTCTTTTGTTTTTGGACACTACGAATAGTAACGATGACAATTATCATTAATTATCGTGATTAATTAGTAATATGGTAGTTAAGGGTAATAAAATATATCATAATAATATAAAATGACCCAAAATGTGTCCAAAAACACTTTTTGGATTCATGTAATACCATGAGAAGATTCTTAGCATCCTTTAGGGCCCATGGAGTCACGTGTGTGTGATAGTGACATTTATGACATTATTTTTAAAAAAGAAGAGAAATATAACCAAGGTTTGTATATCCTAAGTAAAAAAATTTAATTTTGTTTGCATAAATGATATATTAGACTATAAATATTCATTTGAATGATAAAAATATTTACTACATCATGGTATTTTTTTATAATTTTTAGTCACTAAATAATCACATTTATTTATAACACCATGATGATACAGTGATTACCTCATTAATGAATGATTTAAATACAATGTAATGATAAGGTAAAATCTAAGATATAATCGTTTCAAAAACCTATTGTATGGGGTGATTTATATCCCTTATAAACTTATCCCCAAAATATATCATTTCGGGTCCTTTAAAATCCTAAAATCATTTTATAATAAAGTTAAATTTCAAGACATTCCAAAAGTGACCTCCTCCCACTTATAAAAGTCCCCCACCTTTACACCCTTACCCATAACCCTAAAGCCCTTGGATCGTCCAAAATATTCTCATATTATCTCTCCACATCCCTATATTTCTCCTAAAAGCCTCAAATTGGGCAGAATTCGTTCTATGGAAGCATTTGGCTCAAATTAAAAAGAGTTACCCGATTTAGAGGTAATATCTTCTCTTGAGTTTTGTTATTTTATTTTCCTTCTTAACTAAATAATATCATGTTATTATTTGATCCCATAATAACACCAATATCCCCAATATACTAGGATGTTTTTATGATAAGGATTATACCTAAACTTATACACACCTCCGTCTAATGGTTAGAGAACATACTGTTTCTGTGGATGTGAAATTACTGCCTAACAAAACTATGATTGCTCAATATTAATTTACAACATCTCATGGTGGCCATTATGATGTTAATATATTTATATATCATATATATTATATTTATTTCCTCTCTATTCTTATTTATTTTATATTTAAAACATACCTTTATTCATTGCATGTTGTGGGAATGCGATAATTTCGTATGAGGAAGTGTGGACAACCACCCACTCAAGTGATGTGACTCATTCAAGACAAAAATGGAATTTATAAAGAATGTAATTAATGAACATATTATACCTATATAAATAATATATTATACTTAAATTATAACATATCTATGTCTCATTTAATTTTAATGTCCATTAATATGACACAAAATGAAAGTAGCGTTCATGCGTACGTACGACTTACGTCTCAATGAACAGTACATTTCATTTCATACCTCCAAACATTATGGAATATTATTAAATAAATATATAATGGATATATATATATGATATTTAAATCCTGAAGACCATTCCTGTGAGATGTATTTATTACTACATGGACAATTCTCTTCAAACAAGTAAAATTTTTGACTCATGTACCGAACATCAACAAATAGTATGATATGAACTCACATAATTAACTTATTATTATTACATGATAATATATTATACTAATTGAATAATAAAATATAAAGGATTTACTAAAGAAATTATATATTGACTATGGTTTATTATTCAAGAATATAATGAAACAAACAAGACAAGATGGACTTGAGGTAAGGGATTTCTTATCTCGCTTTTAATTCCGTGAGATTTCCATTGTTCGCCACTTATTTATTGTATGTGGTGTGTTGGGTACTAAAATTTGATATATATTATCATGAATCTATTTATATTCATGGTATTTAGTGATTTATTTTGTTCTTATTATCTTATGGTCATTAGACTCGATTTATTACAACGAGGTAATGGGTTTTAATCTCACTTATTATTCCCATGAGATTCATGCTATATTTACCACTATCTCCTTTGAGTGGTGTATGTAATTCAAATTATTCTTTACTTTGAGTAATATAAATTCATTTATGGGTATTTACATCAACATTTTATTGTCCATATTTCATGGGGTGTATGTTTCCTAGGTTACCAAATCGGTAATGGAACCTTTCACCCTCTTCTTTTTAAAAAGACATCTTTTTGTTAGGTTTTTTAATTTACATCTTCTTGTATTGATATATGTTCTTATATATCCTTATTGATGTAAATTGTATGTCAATTTGATGAGATACCCTTTTTATCCCTCATCAACTAATTTTATTAATTTTAATTTGACGCTGTTATGCTTGCGAAATTTTGTAAGGGAACTTCTTAACCCAATTTCAATTCTTTGTGTTAAACCTCTTCTTCTTGATTATGTCGTGCTATGAATATGTGTAGATGACCTCTGATTGTTTGACACTTAATATCCATTTATATTGAGTGTATTTATATTTGTAACAAATAATTATATAATTGATTTATCCTTAATCTAAGGATATCATCTTTGTGCGGGACTTCATCTCAATCTGCTTTCATTTATGCATCATTTAATTTATACACAACTTTATTTTATACGGTGTATAGAACCCATTTGACTTTTCATTTCATTCAAAGGGATTATTTTTTCTATAAATTGTTTTACTAAATGACAAAAATGAATGTTTCTTTTTTTAATGTAAGTGGTGAAAACAACCTTTTTCGACGTTGCGAGTATTATTTGACCTATTTCTTACTTAACAAGAGATAATGTTTTCAAATGAAAAATAAATACCATATACACTTTTTAAATATTTTCGTATTGAAAATGGTTTTTAGAATGGATTTATTATTTCAATATCTTAAAATTTTATATTTTTATTACAATGTGTGAATATTATCTTTCATTTATGGTTAAGTTATGTGAAATGATTATGTTATGGTTCTTGTCCATTGTTACGTATACAGGTGGTTCCATGATAATTTTGGGGTCGGTGAACCCGAGATAGCTCTCCAATGAATTGGGTAACCTGACGGAGGTAAACTTTAATGTTTCTACTAATATATTTAGAGAATACACTGTGATGGGTATTCCAAATGTGACTCCCAATGTAGATTTTATAGCAACAATATAAGTTTGTCATGTATGCCTTAAGTTACCTTTATGATTTTTAATTACTATATGTTATTAAAAAATCCAATTTTTTCATGAGAAATGATAAATAGCTTATGTTTTGTATGTATTGATGAACTAATGTTCTCAATCTTTGTTTTATAACCCTTACTGAGCTTTTTATATTCATCACAACTTTTTGAAATGTATCCCACATGACTTAAATATAAATAAGGTAAAGGATGAGATCAAGGAAAGACATGTTGTTTAAAACGTGGAACTAGACATCTTTCTTTTTAAGAGTTTTTATTTTATGGAAAAAATTGAAACTGAGAAGAAGTGTCTACTTTTTAATATTTTAAGATGTAATAGTTATGTCCTAATTATCTAAAACTCTAAACTTCAAAAATCCTTAAAGATAATTATTTATTTAATTCAAGACAGTGTAATGTTTTATGGACGGGTCATGATACTATCACTAAAAAAATAACAACAGCTAAATGATTTCTTACTGTTATATATGAGGTTGCATTATTGACATAGGCCAATATATTTAGTGGTTGTTTAAAACACGACCAATAGAAAAGAAATTCATTTCCAAATTCTCTTTTTTTATTTCCATGAAAAGAGAAATAGTCTATATACTAATTAAAATATTTTGATAAAGTAAATGATATTGATGGGCGTGTTTTTGTATGGATTTCCCAATATTAATGCATTTAATGTAATCATTATAGAATTAATTTTAATGAGATTACATTATTTTTTATTATCTCAACTTATTAATTTATAGTTTATATTGATTTCAATGGAATAATTATATCACTCACTAAATAATAAATAAGTTACCAATGTCTTCAACTTTTCATATGAACATAGTGTGCCAATATCATGAGCTGCATCAAAATTTCAATAAAAACAATTATGTGGTAAATGAATTTGAAATTCATTTCAATCAAAATATGATTTCCTTGATACTATATGAAATGAAAAGAAAATAACATCAATGAATTTCATAGTTCATCCTAACTATATTAATGCATGATAGATGAAAAAGTGGTTAAACATCACAACCTATTAAACCAATTGATATTTATCCAATGTTAAGAACTTCGTAAAAAGTTTCATGAATATAAATATAAAAAAATTAATTCAAATAAGGTATAAAAAGGAGATGGAAATGGGTTAATCAATTTTATTATTTAGATCCCATTCTTGATTGTAACTTGTTATATCTAGTTCCAGAACTGAAATTGATTTGTCATTAGGTCATTGTTCACCAATATCTTGGGTTAGTCATCTGGTATTTCTCCCTCTCACCTTTTAGAATATTAATCTTCAATCAATAATATAGATTCATGAGTCCAAGGATAAAAATAAATCTCACTACTCCATATTCAACTATTTATATCTCACATATAATATTATTAAATATAAATCAAACTCAATGATAACTAAATCCAACATCCCAAACAAATTTGATCTTTAGACATGGGTATACTCCCAAATCATGTTTGCAAATTTTCCCAAAACATAATTCCAACAATCATATAAAAAATCTAGTGAACCTGTCATTATTGAAACCACATGAACAATATTATAGATCATTACATATATTTTAATTCTTAAATAATAAAATTTAAGGGACCATATTTATATTTAACAAGCATATGATGCACATATGTCATGTTTTCTTTACAATTCATTAATTTGTGTATGATTTTCTAGATTTATCATGAATTATCTTGTATTTACCATTGATTAAGGCCCATATAAGTTCCATTATCATCCTCCAAAAACAATATCATCTACAAGATCCTCTGTAAAATAATTTAATTTCGTCATTTCTAGGATTTTTAAAAATAAATATTTGATGATTTGGTTAGATTTCACAAAAAATATATGAATCCCAACATCAACAGTGTCAAAATCATTACAACAGACATAGATCATGAATTGACTTAGGTAATATCATTTCTTATTCCAATAAATGATCATTATAAATCTTGAATTAACCATAATAAGTGAGGCATTAACATAATTATTCATTAAGATCAATTTTCTCTATTGTGACTTATAGGTTTTTTGAGGCATTCATCTGGTCACCTGGTTTGTGATATGATTAAAATTAGAATCAGTGACATTGGGGTTTTGTGAATCCAAACACCATATTCTATTCTCAATAATACATATATCAAAAACAATATTTTATAAGTTTCTCCAATAATCATCGATAATTAAGACATTCAAATTCCAAAATTTAAATGTGATTCATTTTCAATTTCTAGGAGATATTATTTTCATTTCTAAATAGAATATTGACCATCTCTTCTTTTTTAAAAATACAACACATCCTCCATACAAATTTAATAATCATCATATCGATTATTTTCCAATATTCTTCCAAAATCTTCTTAGTTTATTTGTCATTATCACTAGCATAGACTACTTCAATATTTGAAAAAACAATGTATATATCTCACTAAACTCACATCGTATTAATGAAAATATAACATCTATTGGGAATCATTCACCAAAATATCCATTATATCATTTATCATTAGTCGAAATTACATATAATTCTAGTTATATACTTGGTTCTTGAGTTATGGGTGGTTTAGTTCTTCATGGGTGTGGTTTTAGGTATATTATATTGTAGTCTCGATAGTTCATGTGTTTTCCTCAAATAATCAAGATGGATTAATTTCATGTGGGTTCCTTATGGGGACATATGAATTTTTGTTTCTTTTACAAACATGGGAATATAAATCATATTTAAAATCTATGTTGATGAAGTGGTTTTACACTGTCTTAGGATTTTCAGTACTAGTGATTTCATGTTCTTGATAGGGGTACTAGGTTTTCTATTTTCCTATATAGAGGAGCTCAATGTATTCCTCAACCTAATTCATCTGGAAAATAATTTCTATAATTACATCATCTTCTTCAATTTTTTGTGTGTTCATATTCAACAAAGCGGATCTTGGTTGTTCTTAATATCTTAAAATTGACCGTATGAACTCCTCACCTTCAATATATTTCATTAAAATGTATTTCTCATTATAGTTTCACATTATGGGAACAATTAGATCCAAAATAAGTCATGTAATAAATTGGTATATTCATGGCATGTTCTCACATTTTCACATTAAATTTATATATTTTAGGTACTTTTGTAATGGTAGTCTCTTATAATTTTAAAATATAGTCAATTCTAGAGTGCCACCTTTGGGTATGATCATTTCAAATTGGCATCTCCTTGGAAGGTATAACGTCCTTAAGATTGTGTCAAGTACAAATTAATTTTTATCTTTTGGTTAGTTAAGTGAATAATTACGACCTTTATAGGAAATTTGAATTCAATTCATATAGTCACATAAGTTACCATGATCCCATCATGTAAAAGTATTAATAAGTTAAGTTAGGTGATTATGAAATATCATTGAATAATTATCCACTTTTATTAAATGATAAAAAAATATTTATTCATAATAAAATATAAAATATAAAATAAATAAATTTATTTTAATGCATTTTCAAAATTTTAAATAATCTATTGGAAAATATAGATTATGTCTATATTTAAATTAATAAATCAATTTCAAATATGAAATGATATAACCATGAATGAAAATAGAAAAAAAATCTATAGAATTTATATAATAAAAATCAAATTAATCATGATCACATATGTTAAAATTTTTATCCAATAAAATAATAGGAAAATTATATTTGAGAAAAATCTATCCTTTTAAAATCCCAAATACACATTTTATAAAAAATATTCTAGGAATTTACCTTCCCATGAAAAAAATCCCAAAATTTTCAAATATTTCCTTATTAAAGATCATCTTCTTTTAAAAAAACTCAATTAATCTTCTAAAATTGAGTTAGAAGAGTTTATAAACACAAGAAAAATCACAATGAATAATTTTATCTGATTTTGGTATAAAAATATTTTTCATATAATATCATTATCTAAATATTGTTTTCCATTGAGATATATATTGTTGTTTTTAAAATTAAATTTACCACTTAGAAATTGATTTTATAGGAAATGGATTTTATATATTAAATTTTTAAGATCAAATCATATAGTTACATCAATTTTACTATAATTCATAATGAATAATCTTTATGTAAAAAAAATTAATCACTATGGGATTGGTTTAAAGTGTTAATAATGGGTTTAGAACAAATGAAAAGGTTCAAAATGTCATAAATGTTTTTATAAATTTCATTTTATGATTATATTTTAAATCATCCTTAATCAATATTATAATTATATTAATTTTTTCTATCTAAATGAGGGTATTATATTTATTAAAATTTAATGCTAAGAATATTTATATGTTTGTAACTTCTATAACTTATTATAGGGATCATACTCACTTCACTTATATATATATTTTTATCTTCATTTCTCAGATAATTACTTAAAAAATAACTTCCAATGAATACTCCATATGTCATAGTGGTCCTTTTCTTAACAAAAAAACCATACTATGAATTCTTAAGGTGTAAGTCAAAGGTGGTTATCCAAAAAATTGGTATAACCATTCTCCAAGATACTTCATGTCTATTTATTCTTTATCATTTTCCAAGATTATCATAATAATTATAAAACTATGACAAAGGTATATTTAATATTAAAAAATTATATTAATTTTATCCTAAACACCTTTTTAATATCCCTTTAAATCCATTATATAATGATAATTTTGATCAGGTTATTGAGTGGACTACCACTTATATGATGTTAAGTGGATCCAATCATTTTCAAATTAAATGTATGGAAAACATTTTTATTTAAATAATATATATTATATTTAAAATATTAAAATTATTCTATATTAATAATCAAATATTAATGTCAATTTCCTTTTATCTTATAGAAAAACCATAACATTGTTCATTTTCACATATTGACGACCATCTCCATGAAATCATGTGATTAATTATTATGGAATTCCATTTATTTATAGTTATAAAACACAATTCAACATGTAGTGGTGATAATTATATAATTTTAATAATTTTGGTTCTGATGAAACTATGACTTTTGTGTAAGGACTAGAGCTGTCAAAACAAATACATTACATAATATATAACGATTAACCCTAATATATTGATTTAATTTAAAAATTATTAATAAATGGATATGAATGTAATAAATGTTTTTTTTAATATAAATACGAAAATGGTTCTTATATATTATGATAGTAATTTTAAATTTATTTTATAATAGATTGTAGAATGTCGGCCAATAAACAATATGAGTGTACAATTTATATAGATATCTCATTGTTTATTGGGATTGTCTATGCTAAAAGTTATATTAGGGAAATTATATTATATTTAACTCTTATAACCCATATATTTTATTATCATCTAGTTATTTTAGCAATTTTATTTTTTTCTATTCATTTTCCTCAGTTTTTATGAAAATACCGAAGGAATGTTTCGTCAAAACTGACAAATTCTCTCTTTATGGGTTATTGAAACTTTTCATCCATGTGTGTGAACTTCCAAAAAGACATTGGATGTATTTATTTATTATTAAATGATTATAAAAAGGTTTTTTACTACCATAGATTATAGATAAATATAATTAAAAAAATATTTCTAAATACTTCCCATTATGAGTTAATTTTTAGTTTTTACATATTGTGAAAAAAAAATCTTAACATTTACCACATGAACTGATTTTAGGGATTTATTTGTCATTATTCATTATCAAGCATCCTTGAAAATATGTTATATATTTTTATGCAAATTATATGACCATTATTTAAGAAAATTTATGATTAATGTCTTTTAAAAGGAAAAGGATGCTTATTCATAATTTCAATGTGACATCTTATTTTCATTAAACAATATATGTTTTATCTAGGTCAACATACTTTAATTAATGTTATAATTTATTTGGGGTACAACTAATGATACCTGCATTTTATTTCACTAAATTTCTTATATTCATGTTGTCTTTTAATTACCAAAGAAAATTATTACATTTCACATTCTCATTTATTATAAAAACATTTTTATTGATTATGAGTATTTTAAATTCATATAATTCATGGGATAATATCCTTTAACATAGTAAGTCATAATAGGGACCTGTTATATCTCCTTGATGAATGAGCTAGTCTTATCAGATAATTTTTTTTGGGTATTTGGTGTCTTACATAACTATTTATGTATGATGCCTTATAATAATTCCTTGATAGTAATATTTTGATATATATATATATATGTGGGTTTTATCGTTAGGAAACTATTTATTAATATCTATGTGATTAATTACATTGCTACATCATCTATGGATATATTTTCCTTATATAAAGAAACTAATGTCACATTTTTGGTAAATATATATTTCTATAGTACTATTTAAAATTTATTTACTCTATGATTGGTTCAACTCTATGATTTCCTTTACTATGAATCTAAGAAACCCCAATATTATTTTTTCAATTAACTAGGGTACTAATAAGTAAACATTTTATGATTTTTTCAATATATAAAAAGAAATAATAGTTCTATCAGTATAAATAAATATATCTTATATTTATTTATTTTATTTTTAATATGAAAACTATATGTTTATTAGTAATTTGAAGACTAAAAAATAATTCAATATTTTAGGAAGATATCTATTTTTTGTATATGTTAATATAAGCATTGGATGTTGAATACTAGAGTCGAGTCACTACATTGAAAAATGGTTTTATTTGAATTTAGATGTATTTACTATTATTTGAAATTAATTTAATTTATGATTGTGAATTTTGGGAAAAACCTTTGGAAAATTTTATTTTAATGGATCTTAGTTCATAATAAATAAAGGAATATCTAATTGTTATGTCTATAATAGTCCCTGAGAGTATAATATAACAAAAATAAATTTTTTTGATAAATCCAAAATTGATGTTATTCAATATTTACCTTATCCAATTTATGTATATAATTATTGTTTATTTGGTATATTATGGAATATACATGTGGTTCATCATGAATTTTAGTAATATTAAACATCCCCATTTAAGATATTTTTATGTTTCTATCTTCATAATTGATATTGATTTCATCAAATATTTTAATGAGAAGCAAAATATACTAATCAATCCCCTAATGATGTAGCCACCCAGCAAGGATCTAAATATTGAGTTCAGCTGTTATACATTAAACTAGGAAGTTTGGATTATTTTATCCAAAATAGTTGTATACATTCATCAAAAAATTTCTAATACACCAAGAAATTTGGATGCTCGACAGATTAATAACAAAAACCCCATAAACAAATCTCTAGATCTATTTTTTATTTATAAAAATTTATATCAAAGATTTTAGGAATAAAAAATCCCAATATTTTTTACCATATATCTAGTTGTTATATATTAAGAGGGTTTAAGAAAATCAAATTATATTTATATGGATGTGTTTGATATAATATTTTTTTCATGGAGATCAAATATAATAATAGAATGAGATATAGGTGACCACTCACTTGAGTAAGATTACCAACACTCCTAAGGTTGAAATAATTTATGATGAACTAGTGGATAAATTCATTCTAGGAGTGTACTTTTATTTTTATTAAGAAAAACTTTTCTGGTATATTTATATAGTAAATTGTCCGTATCTATTAAGGTCCTATATAACATTCAACCCAATATATTATCAATATCAAATCCAAAGAAAAATTTTACTTTTTGGAGAATCCATATAAAATATATTTATAAAATTATAATTAGATTTTTTTTGCATGATTTTTATATATAGATTATATTTGAATTATTTCATAATTTAGCTAGTGATGTACACATTGGACCCCAAAGTAATTTAAGAAATGATATATAATCATAAATATATTATATTAATACATGTATATATCAATTTTTTTATAAAATTTGTGAAGTACATGTTCATTTGTAACGTCAATGAAAAACAAAAAAAAATTCAAATAACACATAATAAATTGTGAGATATTTGAGATTTGGGAAATAGACGTCACAGTACCCTTTCTCATGTAATTGGGTAACTCTTATGTTATATCAGTGGATGATTATTTCATAAAATATGTTGATGATAAGGACATAAAATATAACGTTTCTAATGTTTTTTTTTTGTTATTTTTGGACTAAGATATCATGAATTTTTGAGTTGACAAGATCAATTAACCAAGATAAAGGGACATATTTCAACAATAGTGTCATTGAATCTTTTATAAATAGGATTTGATTGAAAAAAATACATCAACACCCATCCACAAAAAAAAATATGTGGTCATGTCCATGATTCAAATTGAGGAATAAATGGGAACCTAGAAAAAAATGTATAGGTATATACGAATTATATAATATAATGTTTATATTAATGCTTACAAACTAATATATGAACTTATAAAACACCCCTTGTAATGACACAATATTTGATAACTTATTGGAATATCAAAAACCTACAAATTTAATTGGAACACAAGGATATGTGGGAAGTTATGGGGATGAATCATTACATGGAATGAGCTATAAAATATTAGAAACATAAATTTTAAATGTTTTATGAAATTTGATGCTAGGATTTTAGAAACTAATAAATTTTAATTGAATAAGCTAGATTGTATCATGAAAAAATAATCAAACAAAATGATTTTAATCTTGGGGAAGAAGTTTTTTTATAAAATTCAAGACTGGATATGATAATAAGAAAAAAAATTATTCTTTCTGGTATGATTGATTTATATCTACTCGTGTATATATATTTTTTTATTTTATTTGTTTTTAATGATATCTAGTATGAACCAATTATTATTAATGGGATCAACATTAAATATTGCATTTAAAGTATTCCCAAAGAACTAATGAACTATATCAAACAACTCTATCTTTTCAAATAATGAATCCCATATGGTTGTACCTTTCACTAAAAGTTTTTTATTTATTTTTATTCCATTATGTATTTTTATAAATATTTTAGTATTAATTTCGACAATGCATCATTTCATTATCAGGAAGCTATCATTTTTATTTATGGATATTTATTTTTTTCCTTGCTAAATATTTATGTTTTTCTATTTTTTGTGTGTTCTTTCATCAATTTTATTGTGTTTTGACATATTTTTAACTAAATTGGTAAATCCTTGAAAACGGTGAATCCATTTAATTGATTAAGAAACTTATTTGGCACATTTAGTCACATTAAATGAAATATAAATTAAACGTGTTTTCAATTTCAATGTGAGGGTTATTATTAAAGGGGTTATTTAATTGTAATATAATTACATGATATGATGTATTTTATTTTAATCACTTAACTTTTCTGTTTATAAAACCTTTTTTATATCATTTAAAATATCACATTTTAATGAGGTAACCAGGTTGCGTTTTAATTAATAACATTATTGAGTATTCTAGTAAAACCTTTTATATATATAATCATTTATTATAAGTTATTAAAGAATTGTTTTGTTTTAAATTATTCTTTTATAAGGAACTACAATTTTTGAAATACCTATACATTTAACTATTGTATCCCTGAATAAAAATGGACAACATTTTTAAGAAGAAAATTATAAATAATAAATACATATATACCACACAATGTAATAATATGAATAATCTATATCGAATTCTTGTGTTTGGGAGGGATGATTGTGAGATTGAAAAATTTATTTAAGTAAATCAGCATTATATAATTAAAGAATTTTATTCATATTTTTTATTACTATTTATTGAGGAAAGTCATTCTAGGAATGAAATTTGGATCGATTGGATGCCATTAAATGGTGGAATGTAGTGTAAATTATTATTTTGAACTATATGTTTCTTATATTAATCTCTATGAATAAAAACATATTTTGAATTACATATTTAAAAACACTATTATCTATTATTAATAATTGACTAGGGTATAAAATTATTAGTATCACTAAATCATTATATGGTAAAAATTAATAAGAATTAAAGATATTCTTAGAGGTTAGTGGGAGTTAATGGAATATGAAATCATATATGAAATTATTCACGACATGTAGGATCTCAAACAGGTATTATTTTGAGGAATTAGTAAATCTTCATTGATAAAATCCCTAAGAAATCAAAAAATGTATGTAAAATATCTCTTAATATGGTTTTATGAATTTCACACATTAACTAAAAAATGAAAACCAACTCATTACATTTTTGATCTAAAAAAAATTATTTTAAAACATTGAAAAATAAATAGATAGAGAGGATTATAAAAATAAAAATATAATGGTGGTATCATTATAATATAAACTCAAGTATTTGTAGATAAATCAATGCATTGTTTATATGATACGGAGTTTGTTTTTTGATTGAAATTATAAAGCATGAATTATTATTCAATATAGATAAAAAATATCTAAGCCACCCTTATTTTTTAATATTATAACCCACCATACATTAAGAAAAAAATGAGAACCCCCATGATATGAAAATAATCATGAATCATTGTTTATAGTTGAATAAATTCATCAAGAATTTTTTGTCCCATTCATGTACAGGGAATAATAGATAATAAAATACAAATTCTCATATGGGTGTGGAGTGACATATTTACAAAACAATAAGAATAAATGTGTATGATGGAATGAAAGATGTTTTAAATAATTAAATAGTCATAATAAAAAATATAAAAGTATGACTATTAAGGATTACTAATGTGATTTAATTTTTTTATATGGAATCTAAAAAGGACTATAGTTTGATTTTTTTCTAGTGTAATATTTTTTAGGATACATTATTTGGGTCTCCAATTAGAATTTTTGGGGGAATTTACATAGTCCATAAATTCATGATATTTTTTATTATATATTTAATTTTACTCACATTAATTTATTTATTCATTGGGATATAATTGGTTTTGAAATTATTATGTCAAACCATTTTATATGTATAAAATTACATAAAATTGTATAATTGGGAATTTAATTAACTTATTGTATTTTTATAGTAATATAAATGAATATTTATTGATTATTATTCAAATACATTATATGATTATTAAGATCATGGATTGTGAGATTTAATGCCTTTCATGATAATATATATATTAAAAAGAAGTTGTGACTCTTGAAGGATTTTTATGGATTCATCGCATATGAAGGATTTGAAGAATAGAGAATTCATTGACACAATAATAATTAATCAAGTGTTGCATAATCAATATCTAACCACTATTAGAATTATCTAGAATTAGTATACATGAATTCGTACTATGTATGCATAATCCAACAATAAACATAATAATCATTCAACTTGAATAAATTTTATATTTACTATTACATAAACATGAATCCAGCCTCTATATACATCACATACTATCACAAACCAGACCAGGTACCCTGGTAACCCGATAACTGTGCAAGTCCTGACATGACTTAAAGGGTTTTCTTGATCCCCATAAGTTGGAGAATATCAGCAGAAATCATAAAATATTAATTTCAGAATGTTTTTTCCCACAAGAATACAGAAGAAAAAGATAAATGACAGTTTTCACATCAAAAAGAAAACACCACTTTGAATAAATGTACCCAAATAAAAGGAGGAATAAAATCCAAAGTACTATAACCCAAAGTACTAGACAAGAAAAATGACCCCAAGTTAAATAAGGACACAACTCACCATGTCCGAATCTCAATCAGTGGATCCACCTCCAAAAGATACCTCCCCTTTTCTTGCACATAAAAGACTAAAGTCTATAAAATCCCAAAGGAAAATGTTTGGTGTGAGCCAATGGCTTGTAAGATACCGCCAAAGATTATGTAATTGATTCAAAATATATATTACCCAAACAAAAGCTTTTAATTTTTCAGTACATACAGGTTTGGAAATTTAAAATCATATTTAAAAAACATTCTATAAAATAGGAAAATGAAGGAAAATACATTAAATGAACATGATTTACCTTACAAGATAAGGGATCATTCTAAAACAATGTCTTTTGTAAAAAATTTATATTAAAGAGTTTATTTAAAATTAGCTATCAAGAAATTCCTTTTAAACCACATTGGAATAAAATTATATATCATATATAAAAATACATGTGACCAACATGGTAAGTTTCCAAAAATTATGATTGTATAAACTATAAATAGGATTTTAAACTCTCTATGTGAACTCAGAAAACATTTTAGACACACATCCCTATGACACTTCCCACTCATCACCAACATATCTTGGATGTGACCCATTGCATGTAGGTTTTATTTTGTTGAAATAGCATAGAGTGTATCCAAATAACTCACTAAATACATAAGGCTTTCATATTCTCTTACATGATGGGAGAACAGTTGTAAAAATTCTTAAAATATGATCAATCCATGTCTCCTATTTTAGATCTACCAATTTCATTAAATTTAAAACCAAAAAATGGTTTTATTGGAAAACATGCCTTTTTCACAAGTTAAAATCATTGGGTTTGTATCAAAACATTTAAATCCATTTTAGTGTGTCTTTAATCCATTCAAAAAAAATTCCATCTTTTTTGAAATTAATTTTCACAAATATATTCATTAATTTAATTGAAAACAACTCTATGAAAATACATCATTTAAACTCAACAATTTAAAGTATTTTAATTTTCCCAAACCATCCTTTATTCATTATAATTATGGTTTTAGCAGGTTTTCAGGCCAAAACCAATTAAAATCATTAAATTCATTATAATTGGGTTTAATTCAATAAATTGAAATCATGTTTATGAAATTGAATTAAGATAAGATATTTAAATAAACTAATCAAATCAATTTTGACAAATTTGGAAAATCAAAATGGAACTACATACCACATTCATGAAGAATGAAAATAGAAATGGCACCCGTCAATGAGAATGAAGGTGAAGGATATCATGAAACTCAACCATGAATCATGATCCATCACCACATTAAATAGATCCATCAATCCTTAAATGGTCCATTAAAATCCATAGAGAATAGAAATAGATAAATAGAGGATGTATGAGGATGATAGATAACACCTACTTGGAAATCACAACACCAGTGAGAGGAAAATTAAGAGCCCATCATATCTTCCGAGAAATAGGGGCTCCTAGGAAAACCTCCTAGGAAGAGTCTAGTGTTGAGTGGTGACTGTTCCAGGAATAATAGACCAAGCAGTAGTGAAAAATTCATTGCATAACATTAAGCGCAGTCTGGGTCACTATTACAACGCAAAATATTATTAATGAAAATTCCTATTGATCTATTTATATTTAATATTATGTAAAATGGTTATATAGAATATGATCTTCCTTGTTGTTTTGTTTTGTTATTTCAATATACCATTAGGAACTGTTACTTTTTCTAATATAGCCTTTGAACAGTGATAACATGATTACTATAAATATTTGGCTTTAAGAAATCCTATTTACTTAGAAAATGGAATAGATGACCTCATATAGTATAATTGCTCCATATAAAGACGTTTTTTCAGTGGTAGGAAGGGAAGTGGTGTCACTGGGATTCACTATTGACCAAGACCAAGCTAAGCTCCAACACATTATGCTAGAATGGAACCGTCAATACGAGAAGTTGGAGTTAATAGTAATTACCACCTGAGTGATGTTATCCAAGCCCCCACCCGAGGAGTCTTTCATCATCACACACCCCAAACTTAGGTTTTATGTGAGTGTTATAAGGGTATATGTAACTATACACTAGCACCATGACTATTTTCTTTATTTTTTGTGTAATGAATATACATTTATTTTGAAAATGTGTTTTAAAGCCAAAATAGAATTTTTAATTAATACTCAATTAAGAAATATATTTTGATGAATTAATGTATTTGTGTATTAAATGACATTTTAATAATATATTTTTAAAAAATTTAATTTTATTACATATAAATGGTTGTATAATTTTTTATGAATAAAATTTTAATTTTTAATTGGGATAGAAAGGTGTTCTTGTCAAAACTAATGAATTTTCGAGAAATATTAGTTTTTAATTTAAATGTAAAAATTCACATATTTATAAAAAATTTAAATAAAAAGTGTAATTTTTTTTGAATCATAATTTTGATATTATTCAATGGTGAAATTTTTATAATTTTTTTAGCCAGTGGATTTTTTGGGTAAAAATTAAACACCTTATATATATATAATGTGTTTTTTGAACATCATAAGGACCCAGTAGTAATTTAATAATATTATATAAACAAAATATTAATAAAATATATTTTTATACTTTAAAAAAATGTTATTTTATATTTGATTAATTAATTTTATGGTGATTTAGTGAACCCTCAAAGACTTATAAAACATTTTCACATTTTAAAATGATTTTTTGTGAGTGTGACTCACCTCAACATATGCGAGAATAATATTTTAAGATGTTAGTACACTATACATATAAAATACTTTTCTCCGCTACGCTTTGGATAAAACAACATTCATAAATTACGGTTTGGTTTGTGAATTTAATTATTTAATTATAAAGGTTCCAGAACCAATGTTTGTGAAATATTACAGAATTTCCCATTTTTCCTATATAAACCCAACAAAAGATACCACTTTTATTCAATAAAAACCCTTGGATCACATCCCTAATCTGAAATCTTCTCTCTAGAATCATTACAAGGAACCCCAATCTCTTAATAATCTTATACCAAGGCTCTCCCAATCTTTTGGATCACACATCCATGTAAGGTATTTCTTCCTCTCTCATTTTTTATCCATGTTACTTTATGTTGTTATACCCTTGTATCATTAAGTAATAATGTTGGTTTATGATTTCAAACCTTAGTTATACTTCCATCCTTATTTTTGAATGATTATATACCCTTTTCACTCTCATTAATTTTTCCCATGTACAACTGTTACCATACCGATATTCCATAAGTGATTTCTCTCCCCTCATTTATATTCAAGAAATTATTTGGTATTAGGAATATAAAATTAATTACATATGATAGGACATTGTTCAATACTACCCACATACTGTATATTTCATGTATATGTGATGATACACCACTTTATCTATCATCAACCATTTTTATGAATTCTTATCTCATGCTGATGTACAACCAAAATTGCACCACGAATTTCCAAGACCAAGTAATGGTGTTTTGAATTCTATGCCCATTTATATATCAACAATATTCACCTTTATTCTCATAAACTTATTGATTATAGTGTTTCATGTATTAATTCCACATTCCATCATCATTGAATAAATGGTGATGTTTAATGAATCAATTTTATATTATCCATGTGGCACACTTATGCATGAAATGAATTGATTAAGAATGGAGAGCCCTTATAGCACTCCAATGCATTGGGTAATGATTTGTATCATCATAAAAAAGTGAAATGAGGTTTTAATAATTATAATTCATGTGAAATAAGGTTTTACTCATGATCCATGTTCAATGAACATTATTTTATGCTAATATCAAGTTAAATATTCCTGCCACATTTCCATTTTTGATAATCATGATATATCAAGCCTTTATGATCATTTTTGTCATGAACCCATCCCCACAAGGTGTACCCCTACTGGGCCGACAATGTGAGAACAGAGATAATGACCCTCGAGTCCCACTTCCAGTAGGCCCCGGGTTGGCGACATGCACCGAGGGTATAATAAATGTACAAATGTGAGGCATTACCCTGGAAGATAACACATGTGGAAGAGAGAGATAAGATAGACCCCAACCAAATCCAACTCAGAACTGAAATAAAAAAGAAACCCAAGTACATATATGAAATTCCATGTAAATTTTCTACAACTGCTCAGGGAAACTACACGTACCCAAAAGAAAATAAAACAGTAGCAACCACAAGCCCGAACAGCTCCTGCAACCACAAGCTTGTAGTGACCCGCCTGATCTCCAAACTGTTCCATGTGACCTGAGAAATATTTTATATATACGTACAATGAGTGTAATAGTATACTTTGTAGGATCCTCCCCAAAGCCTCTCATTAAAAAGTAATGAAATCATGGTAAATCATAGTGAACACCAAGTGAAACTAAATCGTCACCTAAAAAGGTATACTATATTCCCAACCTCACCATGGCTACTCTCACCATGTAACGCATAAAAAAATATAGCATATAGGAAAGAATATCATGGATACCCTACTAATACTTCCCCACTGGTTTGCCACTTTTCCCCAATGACATACATCATGTGCATCTCTCTCGAAAGGCTTTCCTGTATACACCTGGGCCAAGCTCCACAATTTGTACCATGTGCACCACAAAGGCTATCCCACAGACACATGGGCTAAGCACCAAACCATCCTCACAACCAAAAGTTACCAGTTTCTTTTCGAGAGACACCACAGCTTGCATAACGTGTATCATACGTCGGTTATTATACCTCAAGCCATTACATCCCATACATCTAGTAATGATCCTTAAGCCATCACAAACAATAAACATTACACATATAGTAGTCCATATAATACTATATCCAGAATATATGTCTGTGAAATAACCACAAGCCATTACATCACTCTACACAAATATATAGGGAAACTAACCCATGTACCAAAGGCACTAGTATCTACCAAGAGAAGAGATCAGGGCTAAAGCTGGTAGTCAGCTATTCAACCTCCCATCAGAATGTCTGGGAAAACACCCCCCGGGTCTCAGAATCCCCAGGGTGTCAGTTGCCCTTTCTGATATGGTGAAGTAGCATACATAAGCACAAAAAGTACAGAATATTTTATAACTCACAACCACACTATGGGCATTACCATGTCTTAGACACAACTACAACTAATGACTCTCAGACTCTGAGCTGCTACTTCTATTAGTAGGTATCATATAAGCACACAACCATTTGAAGAACATTAATATATTACTTCATTCCCTTTTTATCAGTTCCAATGTATATTAATATATTTTTTAACCATTAATTAACCATGAAAAATTCTAAATTAAACTGAATCGGCATCACATTAAAAATCAACTGCTCCTTTTAATATTCAACATCACCTTTAAATTCCAGCATCTCCATCCTCGTGGATTATCACCATTTAATCACTCTTTCATTACAGAATTAATTTCCTATATTATCAAGCATTATTGAAAAGAATCCTATGCAACAAAACACAAAGGGGTCTCAACACAGTGAGTAGATATACTACACGTCGATTCTCTACCTCCTATAGAATGAGCATAGACCCATTCTCCCTTGAGAGGCTAAACAAGGAAAGAACATGGCATAACCTCCATGTAATCGCCTCCTTCAGAAGAAGGGTAAGCAAGACCAGCTTCCTTGAGCTGTGGGGCATAAAAAAATTCAAACAAAACCACCAACATCCATCCATCCCATCCATCCCATACCATCAACATTGGTGTCCTCCCCGACACCCACATGCATAAACCGATGCATCTCCCCACTCTAGGCATCATCCGCTACCACAACCACAAGGCCTCCCAGCCTCCACATAACACAACACCCCCACAGGGTCAAATCACAGCACAAGCGGTAGGAAAACAAACATCACATCAAATGGGCTCTTGTCCCATTAACAAGGAATCCATCCTTCATACAAAAATGAGCACTCATGGCTCTAAAACTTAAGGCACTCAACCTTATGAACAAGAGGGTAACTAAGAACCCTACCAGGAGTTAACTTTTATCAACCAACCAGTTCTGTAATACCACTTGAATTAACATATTCAATTCATATGTTCCAATTCCAAGAAAACCTATACATTATGATATCTCAAAATATTTAACATGCTTAATATGACAATTTGATTAACATAAAAAATTCGAAGAACTACAACAACAGAAACAACCAGATTCATTTACATGCATCTTTATCTTTATCCAATTAATTATCAATTAATTTTGGCTTTACGTTCTTTATTAATTTCCATCACGAACAAACAGCTAAGCAAAGCAAGAATAGATATGAAACAATCTAGCAACACATGAGGCAATAACATACGAGTGATAACAATTTCTTTATCTGGTTCAATTTTTTAATTAGGTCAATTTAATTGTGATCCAAAGGGATAAATCATGCTTACTCTAAGATTGAACATAAACTATTAGAGAATCAATGAATCCCCTACCTCGAGGAGATCTTGATATTCTTTATCGACACAATGGGTCACGACCTTCCTCTCGCGACAAATGCATCCACCCGAGGATGCCACGATATGACTGCAACAACCAAACCCCAAGAAAACCCCATTAGAGGAATGGATATTACATTTTATAATATGAAAAGGAGAACAAGAGAAGATGATCTCCAAAGGAATGATGATAAAACACACCTTATATCAAAGAATGATTGACACAGATTGGTTGCATCCAAATAGGGCAGAACCAATCATATGAGTAATGTTTGATTGTGCAACTCCTACGGGAAGGATTGAAAGGTTCTAGCATCTCATAGCTGAGAACAATGAGGAAGAACAAGGGAAGATGATATCTTTTCCCTTTTGAGGATTTAATGAGGCGAAGGTTTAAGTTCTGTTAAATTCTCCATTAAAAACGTATCGCATTAACCCACACGGTTTTACCATGTAATACATTCCAAGCATTAGGAATAATTAATATAGGATTTATGTCCTTTGAAACGGACGTATGATCCCCTAAAATAAGGCATTAAATGTATTTTACATTAATGGGAATGTAAAAAAAGGACATAACTGTAGGAAGCTGGAAACACTGTTCACCTACCGTTACTGTACACCAAACCGATCTGTGAAACTGATCTGTGAAACCGATCTGTGAGTCACAGATACCTCTCAAAGGCAAAAGCACCCTGAGTTGTTCGAAAGATGGAACAAAACCACGACATCTGAGAGTAAGGGAACAAACAATCCATATCCAAACAATTCAATCATATCATCACATCAAATTTTTGTAAAAGAAAGGATAAAAAACTCATCACAATAATTTAAAACAGCTCGGGGTACTAGACACGCATCTGTGACTCACGTTCTCAAGTACTCTCCTCTATGCCACCGTGTTGCCAAAATACATGAACTAAGGGGATAAAACGCCCATGAAACACCTTATCCTTGTGGTATTGAATCTCCGCAGGCCACTCCTCGAAGGTTGCATCATCATCCATATCGATCTATCCCCAATTGATGATGTGAGAGTCATCATGAAGATAACGACAGAGGTGTGATACATGGAAAACATCATTAATCTGAATCTTCTGTGGGGGAAGTGATACGTGATATGCCATATCTCCAACAAAAGCTTACACTTATAAAGGCCCGAAAAAATGGGGGGGAAAGCGTACTTCCACAACCAAACCTTCTCTTCCCACAACGGGGACTCACCTTCAGAAACACATGATCCCCAACATTAAACTCCAAGGGTCTCCTCCTTAGATCAGCATATGATTTCTGAGGATCTTGCATTGTATTCATCCTCTCACGAATCACCTTAACCATATCTGTTTTATTCTTTAGTAGTTTTGGTCCGAGAAATGCTGAATCTCCGACACCAGTCCAGCATAACGGAGAACGGAAAGGTCGGCCATACAATTCTCCAAAAGGCGCCATACCGATGGTGGAGTGAAAACTATTATTATATGAAAATTCCACCAAGGGTAAGTTCCTCATCCATGAACCTCCAAAATCAAGAACACATGGTCATAACATTTCTTTGATAGTTTGGATGGTTCGCTCAGTTTGACCATCCGTTTGAGGATGAAAAGCAGTGTTAAGGTATAGCTGAGAGCCAAAATCATGTGGGAGACCTCTCCATACCCTGGAGGTAAAATGAGGATCTCGATCAGAAATAATCATGCTAGGTACTTCATGAAGTCTCACCAACTCCACTAGATATTTCCTCAAAAAAATTCTTCTGAGCATGACTCCTTGATCGCTATGAAGTGGGCCCATTTTTTTTAAAAGATCCACTACCACCCAAATAAATCATGTCCTCCCAGAGCTTGAGGTAAACCTGTATGAAAGTCCATTGAGATGTCCTCGCACTTCCACTGTAGAATCTCTAATGGCTGCAGAAGAAAACCAAGAACATGGTGTTCAGCCTTCACCTTCTAGTAGACTAAACATTGAGGCACAAACTCTGCAACCGCTTGCTTCAGCACATGCCACCAAAACTGACTCCTCAAGGATCGGTACATCTTTGTCACAATAGGATGTACTGCTAAGTGAAAACTATGGAACTCTGGGATAAGTATCTAGCGCATTGTCAAGTGAACAAAAATCCTTCCATGATATAACACTTGGTTTTGTTCATCCTCTGACCAACCATCAGGGGCCTCACCATGAACAACTATGTCTCTCCAAACATCCACCTCTAGATCACCCAAATAGGTTTCTTCCCCCATCAGCATCAGGGATTTCTGCACCATCATCTAGAAAATACAACCTCTACCTCCAACCTCTTTCATACCAAGATTCAAAGAAGATAGTTCATCCATTACTCTCCAGGAATCATCAGATTCAGGCCCAACATCACTACGTGAATTTCAGCTATGTGCATCAGCTTCAACATTCCCTCTTCCAAGTGTGTACGATATTTCTATGTTGTATTACTATAAGAACTCCATCCACCGACACTGTCGTATGTTTATTTCATGCTAGTAGAAGCCATAACTCAAACTCTTAGGATTGGTGAAAACAAAAAAGCGCTCACCAATGAGGTAATGTCTCCACAACATCAGAGTAAACACCATGGATTCCAACACAAGATCGTGAGTGGCATAGTTGCGTTAATGGGGATGCAACTACCGACACCCATAAGAAACAACTAACTTCTGCATCATGAGAACACAACCTATCCCTAGATGTGATGAATCGCTGAAAACATCAAACTGGACTCCCCCAACTGGAAGACAAAGAATGGGAGCACTTAATAACTTCTCATTTAGATACTCGAAAGCTGGCTGACACTGATCAGTCCATTCAAAGGCCTGATCCTTCCTGGTCAGAGCAGTTAAAGGAGTTTCATCCCGTTATAAATTAAATACGAACCTCCTGTAATAGCATTTGACACCAAGGAAACTTCTCACCTCTATCACTTCCTTGGGGGATACCCAAGACACCACTGCTTCTATCTTCAATGTATCCATGGATACTCCTTATTGAGACACATCATTCCCTAATAAATAGACTTCTTGAGCCCAAAACTCACACTTAGAAACCTTCCCCAACAACTGCTGTTGGAGAAGAACACCCAAAATGGCTCGTAGATGCTCTGCATGCTCCACTTCAGATGTGGAGTAAACAAGGATGTCATCAATGAAAACCACAACAAACTTGTCTAGGAACTCACTGAACACAGCATTCATCAATCCTAGGAACACAGCTGGAGCATTAATCACACTGAACGGCATTACAACGAACTCATAATGACCATGACGATAATGAAAAGCAGTCTTCAGAATATCCTCATAATTTACCAGCAGCTGATGATTTCCTGACCGCAAATCAATCTTTGAGAACCAACTTGCACCCTTCAGTTGATCGAATAAGTCATCAATCCACAGAAGAGGATATCATTTATTTATTTTCACATTTTTTTAGCGATGATAATCGACACACAACCACAAATTGTCATCAGCCTTCTCCAAGAACAAGACTTATGCACCCCATGGTGAAACACTTGGCCGAACCAAACCGCACTGTAACAGACCATCAATGTGTATACGTATCACTCTCAACACATAAGGGGACATATTATATGGAGACCTTGAGATAGGGGACGTTCCAGGAGGTAGCTCGATCCCAAACACGATCTCTCGTCGAGGGGGTAATGTGACGACCTCTTCTCAAAAGACATCAGGGTACTCCTCCACGATACTAGGAAACGCCGACTGCTGAACCTCTGATGAACTCAGCATCAACTCATCTATTAAGGATGATAAGGATGGAACTCATCAATGACCCATCTGAGGATCTTGCTCAACAATAAACACCACTTGTTCTCCATCCGTATCAAATTAAACGACCTTCTTCCTGTAGCAATCCACGATAGCCTGCACCGAATACAACTAATCCATGATGAGGATGACATCATTTGGTTATATTCGTAACGATAGGAAATATTCCCAAGAGCGGTGTTTCCCCAACACTATCTCACAACCTATACATACTTCAAACAGGCTAGCTCGACCTCTAACCAGCGTAGTCAACGCCGAAGGAACTGGAAGCCTCTCTTCCTAAAGTCCCAAAGCATGGACACGGGTATGTTATATGAAGGAGTGTGTCACTCCTAAATCAAACAAGGCATACACCAAGGTATAAAACAAGAAAAGGTTACCTCAGATGACGTCTGGATCTCCTGGACCTGGAAACACTAAAGCATTATCCTGACCAAAACCTCTTCCACGGCCTCTCTGACCCTTATTATTACCACCACCATGACTACACTCTGCTCTCGGAGGACAGGGATCATCATGGGGTTGTCCTCTACCTTCCCCATCTACCCTCTGGTGATCTAAAGCTGGTACAACCTACTAGTGCAGCCTCTGCTGGAACTACCTCAACGGAGGAACCTGGAGCGGAGTACCCAGTGCACGATGACTGGTCTCAAAAGTCGGGCACTCCCGCTACTGATTACCACGACCACTATAAGAAAAAAAAGCTCATAATCCCTTGGCATAGGCATAATAGTTGCTGCCTCTAGAGAAACGAGATGGGAAGTGCTGGGACCTATCCCCAAGTAAACCGAAACACTTCTGCCCTGAAAACCAAGAATCCCAGACCACATCTCTACTTCGTGAGGAATCTTGACGACCCCCCTCTCATGATGATCCAGTCCTAGAAAATGTCTTCTCAACAACATCTTCCCTCGCCATCACCTCAACATATGTCTTCAACATATGTGGGGTGACCTGGCGGTGGATCTCTGGATGCAAATCCTCCTCAAAATGCCTCGCCCTAGCCTCCACAACTGGTAATAGGTCTGAAGCATATCGTAGGAGGTTTATGAAATGGATTCCAAGCTCTCAAACACTAGAGCTCCCATATCGAATGGTAAGAATCTACTGGTGACTTGATGCCTTCGCGGTTGAGGAAAGGAACTCATCTCTAAACTTGTCTCGAAACTCCTCCCATGAGATCGCTGACTCCTCATGATCTCGGAGGAACAAGATCCACCACTGCCATGATGCTCCACAAAGAATCATCACAACCAAGGAAACCCAGTTCTCCTTCGGATCACAAATCGAATTGAAGCCGATCTCGACCTACTCTAACCAGTCATCTATGACTGGATCTGAAATAGATCCCTCTTACTTCTACAGTCTCTGGCATTAAAACTCTCGGAGTTTCTCCCTCCAAGTTTCATCATCGTCGACCTCTACCCGACGATGTTCTGCTGGAACAGCCTGCTGGTCATTTTCTACGCAAACCTGATGAGGATGTTGGCCATGATCCATACCTATAAAATAAAAAACTGTTAGTGCTGTTATGCCTGGAATATGGAAGGCTCAAGATTAAATAATTAATTTATTTTTTGTTCATTTTAGGTTAACCTAACCCATGGTAAACCCATTCAAACACATGCACAAGGAAGAATGATGCATGATCCTTTCCTTGGCCTCTACCCTGTAACCAGTATCACCTTGTTTAGTAGCCATTGTAAACCTAAAGGTCCGTGCATCAGATTATAGGGGGCCCTAAATGCCTCTGTATTAGCTGTTATCTAGTTTTTACCTCACTTTCTTAACATGAATGACACAGTTGACCTAACAACCCATTCAACCTCACTTGTTTCCAACTCCATACATTATCCTATCCCTCAACCAGACCTCTAATACCTCTCTGTCACTACCCCCTCCCCACAAAGTGTACCCCTCATGGGTTGGCAATGTGATAAGGGAGATAATGACCCCTGAGTCCTGCCTCCAGTAGGCCTCGGGTTGGCGACTATAACCGAGTGTATAATAAACACATAAATGGGTGGAATTACCCTCTAAGAGAACACATGAGGAAGAGAGAGATAAGATAGACAAAAACCAACTCCAAATCATTACTGAAACATAAACGAAATCCAAGAACATATATGAAATTCAATTCACAAGTACTCTAACTAAAAGGGGAAACTACAAGTACCCAAAAGAAAATATAACAACAAAAACCAAAAACCCGAACAGCTCCTGCAACGACAAGCTAATAGTAACCCTCCAGATCTCCAACCTACTCCATGTGACTGAGAAAGAGTTTATATATATGTAGGGTGAGTATAACATTACTCTCAATAGAATCCTCCACAAATCCTCTCGAACCAATGTATAGAAAGCATGCTAAAGCCTAGTGAACAATAAGTGAAACTAACTCGTCACCTAAATAGGTATACTATGTTCCCGACCTCACCATGGATACTCTCACCATGTAATGCATACAAAAATATAGCATGTAGGAAATAATATCAAGAGTACCCTGCTACTACTTCCCCATTGGTTTGCCACTTTTCCCCAATGACATACGTCCTGTGCATATCTCTCTAAAGGTTTGCCCGTATACACCTGGGCCGAGCTCCACAATATGCACCATGTGCACCACAAAGGCTTGCCCACAGACACCTAGGCTAAGAACCACAACATTCTCACAACCAAAAGTAACCATGTAGTTTTCAAGAGCCACCACAGCTCGCATATCGTTTATCATACATCGAGTATTATACCTCAAACCATTACAGTCCATACACCGAGTAAGGATCCTCATGCCATCACACCCTATTCACGTTACACCTATATTATTCCATAAAATACTATATATAGATTATAAGTGTGTGAAATAACCACAAACCATTACAGCCCGCTACACACATATATGGGGAATCTAACTGATGTGCCAAATTATCTAGAACCTACCAAGAGAAGAGAGCGGGGATAAAGGGGGTTGTCAGCCATTCAACCTCACATATGAATATTGGGGAAAACACCCCCCCCCCATGGATCAGAATCCTCCGGGCGTCAGTTGCCCATACCGAAAGGGTGGAGTAGCATATAGAAACAGAAAATGTATAGAATATATTATAACTCACAACCACACTATGGGAATTACCTAGTCTTAGACACAACTATAGCTAACATCTCTCAGACTCTGGGCGGCTACTTTGATGACTAGGTATCCTACAAGCACACAACCATTTCAAGAGATTTATTATATTACTTTATTCCCTTTTTATCAGTTAAACTATATGTTAATTAATTATTTAAACATTAATTAACCATGAACAATTATGAATTAAACTTAATTGGAATCACATTCAAAATCAAATACTCCTTTTAAGATTCAACATTTCCATTAAATTCCAACATCTCCATCCCTGCAGATTATTTCCAGTTAATCAATCATTCATTATAGAATTACATTTCCATATTCCCAGGCATTCTAGAAAATCATCATATGCTACTAAACACAAAGGGGGATCAACACGGTGAGTATATATATTACCCTTCGAGTCTTTTCCGCCTATAGTAAGAGCTTTGACCCATTATCCCTCGAGAGGCTAAACACGGAAAGCACGTAGCATACCTCGCATGTCTTCACCTCCTTCAGAATGAGGGTAAGCAAGACCAGATGCCTTGAGCAGTGGGAAAAAAGAAATCAGATAAACATTCAAACAAAACCACCAACATCAATCCTTCAAATCCGTCCCATACCATCATCCTTGGTTTCCTCCCCGACACCCACATGCATAAACTGATGCATCTCGCCACTCTAGCCATCATCCGCTCCCACAACCACAAGGCCGCCCTACGTCCAAATATCACAACACCCCTACAGGGTCACATCACAGCACAAGAAGCAGGAAAAGAAACATCACATCATATGGGATCTATTCCCTTTAATAAGGAATCCATACTTCATACAAAAATGTGCACTCATGGCTCTAAAGCACAAGGCACCAGGCCTTACGAACAAGAGGGTAACTAAGAACCCACCCAGGTGTTAACTTTTATCAACCAAAAATTTCTTTAATCCCTCTTGAATTAGTAGATTCAATTTGTAGTTTTCAATTCGTGGAAACATATTCAGTAAGATATATAAAAAGATTTAACATGCATACTATGCCAATTTGTTTAATATATAAAAATAAAACAACTACAACAATGGAAACAACCATATTCATTTACAATACTATTTATCTTTATCCAATTAATTATCAATTACTTTTGGCTTTATGTTCTTTATCAATTTCCATCAAGAACAAACATCTAAGCAATGATAGCTTAGATATCACACTATCTAGAAAAACATGAGGCAATAACATACAAGTGATAAAAATTTCTTTATCTGGTTCAAATATTTTATTAGGTCAATTTTATTGTGATCTATAGGGCTGAATCATGCTAACTCTACAATTGCACATAATAAAATAGAGAAGAAATGAATCCCCTACCTTGAAGAGTTCTTGATGATCTTTATCCACACAACGAGTCACGATCCACCTCTCGCAACAACTGCATCCACCTAAGGATGCCATGGTACGACCACAATAACCAAACCACAAGGAAACCCCATTAGTGACATGGAGATTACATGCTATAATATGGAAAGGAGAACATGAGAAGACGATCCTCGAAGTAACAATGAAAAAACATACCTTATATCGAAGAATGATCGAAATAGCTTGGTTGCATCCAAACAGAGAAGAACCAATCCTAGGAGTAAAGATTGATTGTGCAGCTCCTATGGGATGGATTGAAAGGTTCAAGCATCTCATAGCCGAGAACAAAGTGGAATAACAAGGGAAAATGAAATCTTGTCCCATTTGAATATTTAATGAGGCGACGGTTTAAGATCCATTTAATTCTCCAACCAAAAATGATCGCATTAACCCATGCAGTTTGACCAAGTAAAACATTCCAAGCCTTATGAATAATTAATATAGGATTTATGGCCTTTGAAATGGCCTTAAGAACCATTGAAATAAGGCATTAAATATATTTTACTTCAAAGGAAATGTTTAAAAAAAGGGAAAAATTGTAGGAAGCTGGAAACACTATTCACCTCTGATTAATGTACACCAAACCAATCTCTGAAAATTATCTGTGAATCCAATCTATTAAACAATTCTATGAAACCGATCTGTGGAACCGATCTGTGAAACCGATATATGAAACTGATCTGTGAAACCGATCTGTGTAACTGATCTATGAAACCGATCTGTGAAACCGATCTGTGAGACTAATCTATGAGACTGATCTCTAAGACTGATCTGTAAAACTGACCTGTGACACCGATCTATGAGACCGATCTGTGAGACAGATCTGTGAGACCGGTCTGTAAGACCGATCTGTGAGACCGTTTGCGAGATTGATTTGTGAGACTGATCTGTGAGACCGTTCTATGAGATCGATCTCTGAGACCGATCTGTAAGACCGATCTGTAAGACCGATCTGTAAGACCGATCTATGAGACCGATCTGTTATTGTTTATAAAACTAGAAACACTGTTCACAGAACAAGATATTTGGAATAGTGTTGAGGATATGTTACCTTGACCTCATTGAACACCTCAAACACTATATTTTCACAATGTAATGGACCAGAGAGGTCTGGGCCATTACAATGTTTCTCATGTGCTCCATTGATATGATTATTTCCTTGTATGTACTATATTATTTATGGTATTCCATGTTTACTCCATTAATATGCTTTTTATCTCATCATTTTTAAATGTATTTCATTATGTTATCCCAAGCTATGCTATGTACGAGGGATTTTTATGGTTATGTTAATGAAATTTTCAATAAATATGTTGTATTTATATGGTTAAGTTGTCATATAATGACCATATTTTCCCAAGAAACTAGACTTATTGAACCATATATTTTTATTTTGTGAAATTTTATGTTATAAATCATTTTTATGTGTGTAATAAAGAAAAGGGTAGTTATATGAGGAATAAGAGGATAGGTTTAGTTATTTTTATGATTATAATTTGAAAACCCTATTAAAATACATAGGGATAAGAAAAAGTTTAATGAAGTAATACATATGTTTTTTGAGTATTGATTAAGTGGTTTATTGTGGAAATACATCCCTTTCTAGATAAGAGCTGGTAGAGGTAGCTCTGGAACAGATGTTTCAAGGGGTAAAAAAACCACATTGAGGTACACTCGAATGGGAACTAGTGAAAAATAATTTGCCTTGTTGCACTCTTTTCCATGACACTACTAGGGGATATGCTTTGGTATATTCATAAGTATAGTATGGAACATTATTAATGGAATAAAAAAATTCTCCTAAGATTATATGTTGGGAAGTATATCATGGATATCATAGATTGAAGCATATAAATTAAAAATATATAGAAATAAAAGTAATTTCAATGTTACCCTTTATTCATTGAATTCTGCTTTATGTGTTACCACTAACGTTCCATTTATTCAGGCTAATGATGAGAAATAGGCGAACTCGGAAAAAAAAGCGATGTGAATATCAATGTGAAAACTATTCTACTAAGATTCCCAATCTGATTGTATCGGGAATAGAAAACATTGTCACGATGCTCTCTCACTTAACTCATGTTTTGAATAGAAACATGGGTTATGAGGAATGTTCAACCCCCCCAAAAAGAATAAAATTTAATCAAGATCTTCATGAGACAAAGTCCTCATAATTTTAATGGATCATCTGATGCCTCAATTGCCAAAAATATTAATCAACTACATTGAAAATATATTCTCCATCCTTAAATGGTCCGAATAATTGATGGTTCTTTTAGATTATTATTATATGAATGGTGAAGCTGATAATTGGTGGATATTGGAAAAAAATATTACGCTTGAGGAGGAGATCGAGGCGTTTGAATGGAATGATTTTTGGAAAGTAGTTTTTGATAAATATTTCCCTCTCACCCTCAGACTTAACATAGAAAGGGACTCCATTTTCCTCATGAAAAAAATATGATGAATACATTGGAGTGTATGAGGAAACATTCACAAGACCTTCTAGATATACCTCGTGCTATGTCTTTACCCTAAATTCAAGGTTGATAGCTTATTTGGTTGGCTAAAACCTAGCCTACCGAATTCCATAGTGATCTTTTACTTTGAGATCTATGAGGAAATTGTCCGATGTGCCCTTAATGTCAAAATTGAGAATGGAGAATGTTAGGGGGATTATGGGGATAAAAAGAATATGTTGGACATTAATTCTATAATTTATATGGATAAATCCAATGGTGATAAGAAATTCAATAACCCTACATTCCAAATGTGTGGAAAGATGCACCCCAGAAATTTCTTGAAGGGGGCGAGGAAATGATTTAGTTATCGAAGAGAAGGGAACCTGGATATTAACTATCAGCAAAACAACCTGCCACTATGAAAAAGTAGAAAAAATCATCATTCGACCCATAAAGGACATATAATTTCTTCAACAGAAATGAACTAGGACACGTTTCAAACTAGAGCCCTAAGCCAGGGGTTTTCAATGGAAACCAACAACCTCCAACGTAGAATGGGAAAGATTTTTCCATCACTGCCAGCCAAGAAAACCCTAAAAATGATGTGGTGATAGGTATACAAGTTATTCTTTCAATAATTGTATATGTATCTTTTGATTTTGATTCTATGATTTCTTCTATATCCAAAAATCATAGTAGAACAATCCCAAAACCACCACAAATATCTGAATTAGTGATGATAGTGAGAATGGATAATGGGGATATCATTTCATCCCAACAATATAACTCCTCCCTTGTCTTAATTTGCGGATTGAAATTCTCAGAAAACCACTTCATACTCCCTCTGGTAAAATTTTATGCAATTCCTGGTAGGAATTGGATTTCCCGATATAGATCCAACATAACTTGGATTGAGAGGTAAATCACTCTCTATCTAGTCAATTGACCCCTGATTCTGTACATGTTCAATGAGGATGATGAATCTTCTTTAGCACCATCATCTCAAGTGGGTATATTACTGCCCTATTAGAACACATATCTGGATCATTTGATTAATTATAAGGAATCATGCATCCTTGAAGACATGATTATTGTAAGGGAAATTAGTGATGTGTATCCCAATTAATTTCTATTACTCCCTCCAAGAAGAGATGGTGAATTCTCAATTGATCTTATTCTTAGGGTATTGAAAATATTCAAGAATCTATATAGAATTTATGTTGGGGAGATTAAGGATCTGAAAAAAAAAACTACATGAGAATCTGGATATAGGTTTTATATACCCAAGTGCATCACCATGGGGTGTATAAGTCCTCATTAGCATGAAGAAGGATAAGACAATTTTGTTTTGTACTAATTATTGTATGCTAAAAAAAATCACGATAAAGAACAAGTATCATTTTCTTTGAATTGATGACTTGATCGATCAACTACTTGGAGCACAATACTTCTCCAAGGTGGATTTGTGGTTGGGATATTACCTTCTAATGGTGAAGAATGATTATATCACTAAGAATTCTTTTCGTAGAAGGGATGAGCATAGTGAATTCATATAAATTCCATTTGGACTCATTAATGCTCCCAAAATCATCATGGAATTGATTAATAGAGTCCTTAGACGTTACCTTAACAAATTTTTGGTCGTAATTTCAGATAATATTCTTATATTCTCCAAAACCACTTAGGATTATGTGGAGCATCTATGTATAGTACTAGGGACCTTGAGAAAGGAGAAGATCTATGGAATGTACAACAAATGTATGTTCTGTTTGAAGGATGTATCATTCATGTGTCATATCATCACAAGAAATTGGATATCTGTGGATCCATCCAAGAATACAACAATTGAGGGATCGTCGAGGGAAAAATCGAAGATAGATATCCATAGATTCATAGGGTAATCTGGATATTATCCCATATTTGCGAGAAATTTCTCATGAATGCCAAAAACTCTTAGCAAGCTAACCAGGAAGGGAGTCAATATTTTTTCGAGTGATGAATGCAAAGAGTGATTGAAGGTGTTGAAAATGAGGATTATCACTGTGCTCATGATCACATTACCCACAAGTGGCCATATTTTTGTGGTATTCAGTAATGCATTGAAGAAGGTAATGGGATGTGTGTGTTTAAAAAATGTTGAAGACATTTCGTATGCTTTATGGAAAGTGAAATTTCATGAGAAAAACTATCCATCAAATGATCTAGAGTGGGTTGTAGTAATATTCTCTTCAATGATTTCATGACATTATCTATTTTTGAAAAGTGTGAAATATATATGAATCACAATAGCTTCAAGTATATATTAACATAGAACGAGTTAAATATGCACTAACGAAGATGTCTAGGGCTGATCAATGAATATGACTTTTAAATCCATTACCACACTGGGAAAGATAAATAGGTGGAAGAAGCTCTATGTAGGACAGATCAAATGATTATATCATTAATGATAATTGAAAAGTATTAAATCTTCTAATATTTTTTTAAAAATAGACAAGGGAATCATAATGATAGGAACATCGTCAATACTTTATCAAATTATTGTTCAATCTTCTCTTTTATAAAGGTTAAATGATGTTCAAAAAGATAATGTGGGAATTCAAAAAAAAGTGCATACTATCAGAAAAGTGAAATAATCAGTGATAAATTTTAATGAATTTGTAATTGTGAGATTTGGGTCAAGACTAGGTGTTCCATCAAATCCAGAGTTAAAAAAATAACGTTTGGATGATGCACATAATTCATCTTTCTCCATTCACCCAGGAAGCACAATGACATATCAAGAGATCTGAAATCATTAATGGTGGGATAACATGAATAAGTAGATTGATGAGTATACATCAATGTACCGGGTGTGTCATAAAAAAATGCTAAGAGGAATAAATATAAGGGGATAATGCAATGGTTACCCATACCAACATGGAAATGGGAAAAAATAACCATGGTATATGTCACTGGGCTTTCTAAGACATCCAAATGAAACTATGATATCTAGTTTTTTGTGGATCATCTTATAAAGACTGCACAATTGATTGTATTTTTGGTGGTTTTATCATTTGATCAACTGGCATAGATATATTTCAGAAAATTGGAAAGGCTTCATGGAGTAACACTATCTATTGTATCATATCAAGACCAAAGATTAACCTCTTTGTTCTGGAAGACTTGTCAACATGAATTGAATACTGATCTAAACATATGTATGGATTATCATCCTCAAATTGATGTCCAATCTGTGCAGACTATCCAAACACTTGAGGACATGTTGAGAGCTTTTTCAATGGACTTCAAAGTAGGTTGGGATCAACATCTTCCCCTGGTTGAATTCTCAAACAAAAATAGTTTCCATTCAAGGATCCAAATGAATCCTTATGAAGTCCGTTATGGGAATAGGTATAGAACACTAACATTTTGATATGAAGTTGGGGAGAGAAAACACTAATGTCCAAAATGGTCAACGAAATGGTGGAGAAGGATAAGACAATCCATCAACACATTAAAGAAGCTCAGATTCGATAAAATAAATATGTTGGTAATCATCGACGAAACCTAGTGTTTGATATTTGAGACCTAGTATGCCTCCTCATATCACCATGGAAGAGAGTAATGATATTTTTGAAGAAGAGAAGCCATGCCCAAAGTACATCAACCATTTTGAGATCCTTGATCACATTCGAGCAGTGGCCTATTAACTAGAACTCTCCCCAAACATATCTCAATCACATTATGTATTCAATTTATAAGTCTTGAAGATGTACATACCAAACCTCTAACATGTACTCAATCTATGGGTGGTACCACTGGATAAATACGTCTCCTATAAATAGAATCCGGTAAAGATATTAGAACATATGAAATACATTCTATGAAATTAGACAATGACCCTCATCAAGTTTTTGTGGTGAAACCACATGTCTTAAGAAGCAATGTGGTAATCATAAGAAGTGATGAAGCATAGTTACCCTCATCTATTTTAGTGCGGGAATAGGAATATTCATGGGAAAAATATCTTAAGGGGGGAAATTGCCATGACCCAAACATTTATTAATGAAAACTTCATCGTGGTCTAATTAAATATCTTATTATGTAAAATGGTTATAAAAAATATGGACGTCTTTGGATTAATGTTTTTGTATTTCAAAATAATAAAATGAATTAGTACCATTTCAAAAATATCTGTTGAACAGTGATCAAATATTTAGAAAAAATATATGGATTTAATAAATCCAATTTACTCAAAAAAAGGATGGGATGGCCTCATCCAGTATAATTTCTCCATCCAAATCACATTTATCAGAGCTCGAAAAGGTGGATGCGTCATTGGTCTCCACTCTTGAACAATCCCAAGCCGATCATCAACACATTATGCTTGAACGAAACCGCCTATGGGAGAAGTGGAAGCAAATATTGATTACCACATGACTGATGTCATCCAAGCCACCCTGGGAGTCTGTCACCATCGCATACCTTACCCATAGATATAATGAAATTTTATAATGGGATATGTAAAGAGTCCCTAGAGCCATGATATTGTGATAAATTTTTTGTATAAAGAATTTACATTTATTTTTTGAACGTTTTTTAATGACAAACAGTATTTTTAGTTAATATTTAATTTAAAAATATATTTTTATAAATGAATGGATTTTTTAATTACATAATATATTAATAATTATTTTTAATGAATTTATTTTTATTAAATATTAATGATCGTATAATTTTTAGGAATAAAATCGTAATTTTTATCAGGGATTGAAAGATATTTTTGTCAAAACTACAATATTTTCGATAAATGTTGGTTTTTATTTTAATAGTAAAAAAATTCACATATTGAGATAATTATTTCGATAAAATGATTATTATTATAGGAATCAGGACATCAAAATTATCCAAAGGAGATTTTTTCATACTTTTTTGAGATTGTTGAATTTTTGGGTATAATGTAAACAACGTTTAAATATATAATGTGTTTAATGAAATCATAATGACCCAATAGTTAGGTAATAAAATACTATAAAGACGATTTTCATCTAGCATATGTTTTATCTTTAAAATAATGTTATATTCATTTTTTTAATAATTTTATGATTCCTCAGGGGGGGCTTCAAGACTTATAAAAATCTTTTACTTTTCAAAATGATTTCCTTGAAAGTGTGATTCACCTCCATATAAGAAAGCCATATATATTAAGAATTTTGACCAATGTCCTTATACAATAATTTTATCCACTCCCCTTTCTCAAAAAATGGGCAAAAACCATTGTTTGGTTTGTGGTTTTAAATATTAATTTTTATAGATTCCAAAACATATCTCTGTGAAATATTAATGATTTTCCTTCTATGTTCCTATATAAACTCACCCAATATCCCACTTTTCATAACATTAAACCCTTTTCCAACATCCATAATCTAGTGTCATCTATCTAGAATCATCCTAACGCACCCCAATCCCAAATATGCTTCTCTAAAACCTCCCCCAAGCCTTTGGATCAGACATCCATGTAAGGGACTTGTTCCTCACTCATTTTTTACAATATTCATTATCATTCTATACCACTTTCATTTAAAATAAAAATTTTGTGTTATGATTTCGCAATTCCCCTATACTTACCTCCTTTTGTTTGAATTAATATATACCCCTTTCTCTCTCACTAATTCTGCTCATGTAAACCTGTTACAAAGCTGAAATTCTATATGGTATTTATCTATCCTCATTTACATTCAAGTAATTATTATTTATTATGAGTATAAATTCCATTACATATGTTAGGACATCTATTTATAAAACCCCCATTCTATCTATTTCATGTACATATGATGAGACACCACTTTCTCTCTCATCAACCATTTTTATGGATTCTTATGCCACGTCGTTTTGCTGCAGAAATTGCAACGCACTTTTCCTAGCCCAAGTCATTATGTAGTGAATATTGTGCCCACTTCTCTCTCAAAGGTATTCAACATTATATACATTTACATATTGATTATAGTGGTTAATTTATGAATTTCATTCCATTATCATGGAATTAATTTTGATGTTTAATGAATACCTGTTATATGATCCAGGTGGCACACTTATGCATGATGTGAAATGATTAAGAAGGGTGCACCCTTATAGCACTCCATTCTATTGGGTAATGATTAGTATAATGATATGTAATGTGAAATGAGGTTTTAATAATGATAATTCAAGTGTAATGATTGTACACTCATGTTTCACATTCATTGATACTTTGATCATGCTAATATCATGTTAAACGTTATTTCCAAATTTCCATGTTATGATAAACATTCTATATCATGAATTTATTTCATGTTTCTATTGTGATCGATTGATATGCCAATTTCCGATAATGTACTTTATTCTTAATGTTATTCCTTTTTTACTCCCTTACTGGGCTTTTTATTTCACCCTTTCTACATGTATGTCCTCAGGTTATCCAATGCAATGCTATGTATGAGGGAATGTCATGGTCATGTAAAATAACATTTCAATAAAGATAATGTATATTAATGTCTTATGTTTTCATTTAATGTCCCTAATTAACTAAGACACTTGACCTCTTGTTCTTTTTAGTTTCCTTAAGTGAATATTAATGCTAGAAATCATTTTTAAGTGTGTAATAATGTTTAGGGTTGTTATAGTCAGGATTTTTACCCTTGGGTCACGACGTGTAGGCCATTGTAGATAAGTATAATGGAAAACCTATTGCCTTGGGATGAAAATCCTCTATTTAACCCCTACAAAGTGCGTACTAGCTCGGTACATGATCTCATATTTCACAATATGTTCTCCCAATCCATGACATGAAACTATCACTAAGTTCATGACATGTACATCATATACACGGATTGTAAATATACTACAGTCTACATTAATCCCAGAAAAAACAAATGAAAGGAATTTTTTAAATTAAATGAAAATTTGAAAATCGAGAAAACATACAAATTCTAGGTAAGAAGATGTTACAACCTCCCCACCATAAAAACATTCTTCCACCAGAAATCCAATGATGGAGCTTCCATGCCAAAGATATAAGACCTGTTCTCTCTCATCAGTGCCTAGTGTTCCCACATATTATTAATATAAAATCCATTTTCCATAGTACTGAACCAAAGGCTTTTTCTTCCCATTAAGAATTATAGTCTTGAAAATAACTGTCAAGACCAGTTGCTCATTCAATGATAAATCAGGCTCGATCTCAATATCACTCTAGCTCAAAACGTGATATGGATAAAATAGATACTTTCTCAGCTGCGATACATGGAAAATTTTATGTATCGACATCAACTACGATTGATGTTCCAGATGGTACACCACCTTCCCACATGCTCAAAAACCTCGAGAAGTTGCACAATGTGAGGAGAAAGCTTCCCTTTCCTCCTTAGCCATCAATGAACCAGTCTGGGTGATACCTTTTATAAGACCACATAACCCACTAAAATCTCCAAAGGTAAAAAACGTCTATAAACATAAGATTTATAGCAGCTATGTGCTATTAAAATCCTATAACATATCAGTAAAATATTTGCATTTATCTCTAGCACTAATGTTTGTCCCACCAAAGAACAATAAATAATCGATGACCAACACAACATAGTTTTTACTAATGGACATACAAGGCCTCTAAATTTTCCATTCTGATGTCATACTAGTTATTGTTGTGGTATGAAAATTCAATAGGACCAGCATGATCATCCCAAGCCCCACTGAAGTCAATAACATAAGAACAATACATATCCTCAAAAATATGTATAGTTTTTTATGTCAGGTCATCCGACTGCAGATGGTACGACATTCCCAAAAAACATTAGATACCAATTACCCATAATGGCCTCTCAAAAAGTGATAAGTGAATCTAGGATCCCTATAAGATATTATAGCTAAAGAAACTCTTTTAATGAAAATAATATCTTTCATGTAATGTTTTCCTGACAACTCAACTTTGGCCGTATCACTAATGGGTTTAAATTGATCTGACTTGGTCGGCTTTTCGATCACTTCCCATATTTAATTATTCATTCTCTAGGTCAGATTCAACAGAACCACAAAGTCCATAGAGATATCATCCCACATCCACTATGGGACTAGAAGTGGTTAATGAAAACGTGATGGTTTCTTGTTCTTAGCATTCACTTCTTTCCACGTATAGAAAAGAGGAACAAACTCAATAATGTCATGTCTAATACCTGGTCACCATAAGAACCACCTAATTTCATATAATATATTTTTGGTTCCTGGGACATATCTCAATGATAATTATGAAATTATCCCATTACTAGATTTATTTGCACTAACCACACAACAAAGAGGTTCCAATATCATAGAATACATTTTTTGGAGAAAGAACACTAAAAAATGTCCGAAGAATACAAATAAAAAAATTATATAATTCTATGGAACTCATCATCAAGAAATTGATATTGAACAATAATACCAATAAGTGTAGATGTGAATGACATACTATCTAAGGAAACATCATCCCCTTCCTCCAGAACTCCAATATGAAACTATCCAAAGGGCACCCTCAAAATCAACTCTTCTAAAGGCTCTTTCTCTTCTAGGTTTAGAGGATTCCTACTCAAATCCTCATCAACTACATTCCATTTAAATGCAGTATAGGTGATGTTAAAGTGAAAACATTCTATGTACATTACCCAAAAACCCTGCCAAGCAATCAAATCATTTTGAGAGATGATATAACTAAGGATTTTGTGGTATGATTACACCATAATCCTTTCTCCAAAAATGTAATGTCGTTGACTTTTTAGTGTGTGAAACAAAACTACACGTACAAAATCAATGGTTTTATAATTATTCTCATGTATCCTAAGATGAAGAAATCCATATGCTATTATATGACCACCCTTCATAAAAATACAACCTAATATAGAACCTGATGTGTCACAGAAGACCACCTAGCCCTGCCTAACTTCTAGAAGAGTTATCACCGGTGTAGTAGTAAATAGATATTTCAAAATGGCAAAAGCACATTTAATTTATAATATCATGCAATCCTCAAACCCATCTATATTAGAGAAGTCGTTAGAGAATCCATCTTCAAGATGACTTTCGTAAACCAGCAGTAATTTATGGAAAAGCCCAATATGCTCTAGATCTCGAAGAAATTTTGTTGTTTCTCCAATGTCATAATAGCCATAACCATCTAAGGATTGCATATTCACCTGGTTAAGACATCTCATTTCCCAATAATTTAACTTCCTAAATCCAAAAATCACACATTGAAATCATTCCATAATGGAGATTATTTATCAATAGACTCAGATTTATTCTTAGATATTGCACATGATCATACTCACACATGGAGTAGACAAGAATTGCATCCAAAAAAGACTACCATAATTCTATCCAAATAATCATGGAAAATATTTTTCATTAAGGCTATGAAAAATGAAGATTTATTTTTTAAACCAAGGGGCATAACAAGGTACACATTGTGGCCATACCTACTCCGAAAGGCAGATTTAATAATGTAAGATTATTTTATCCTCGACTGATTGTTACAAGATGGAAGGTCACTATTTGAAATCCACTTCACCAATTTAAGATGATCATAATGATCATCAATCAATGGAAATGGATTTTTGTTATTTTTCATAACTCGGTTGATCATTCAATAATCAACAAATAATAAATGAGAACTATCTTCCTTCTAGCAAAGAGGACTGGCGCAACCCAATTTAAAACTCTTGGATGAATAAATCATTTCTAAAAAATTTCATCTAGAAGATACATCAGCCCCATCAGTTCATTTGGAGACATTCAATATGATAGGATAAAGACTGGTTGAGTTCCAGTAATTATGTCAATAGAAAATTCAACCTCCCTCACCGGTGGAAGACTAGAGATATCGTAAGGAAACATGTCGTAAAACTCGACGATTACTAGAGGAAAATAAAAACCCATTGAATCTCATTCATGGTCAAAATAAATCATCGATATCACAATCCCGAACACTAGATAGGAAGGTCCAACTATTCTGAACCTTGGGTCCCATTATCCTTGAAAGACATGTTGTACACCTATAGAAGTAGTAAGTTATTCCCATAAAAGATAACAATAAATTCATGATTTATTGTAAATGATTAAATCAATCCTAAATATTACAATAGGAGATTTAATATCAAGAAACAGAATGCTCCAAGATAGCTTGACATCTGATAGAGAGAAGACACAAGCAGGACTTTGGATCCCCTGCTATCTTTTCATACCAAGGGGTGTAGTAATATCCATTTCACAAGATAATTTCCCTATAGGAAGACTCATCAGGTTGATAAAACTGGTTGAAATGAAATAGTGAGATGCACCAGTAGCAAAAAGAGTAGTCACTAAGGATTGAACAATGGTAATGGTACCTCTCACAATCACTTGACACATGTCTTCATCCATTGGATAATCTTCCACTGCATGATGAGGCTTTGTTCCGGATGCCTATGTTTGGAACCCTTTTATCATCGAAGCATTTGATCTCCCAATAGTTTTATATGGTGATGATGATCATGTCCCACTACAGAGATTAGAGAAGTGATGGAAGAAAATCTCCATGTTCCCGGAATATCCGCAACATCTACAGTTATTTGGATGCTCGGTGCAAACCCTTCTGAAATATACTGTCCTGCCACACTAATAACACATTAAAAAAATTCATAATAGAGCTGTAAGATGTATGGAATGAATTTTATGTCAAGAACTACTGTGAGGATGATCATGATTAAATTTTTATTTAATGGAAATAAGTATTCCCCTAGGATCACAAGGATCTCTCAACCACCCTCACATTCCATCCAAGTCCATTTTATCCATCATCTCCCTATTCAAAAAAATACCAACATAGGGAAGCTTCCACAAGAAAAACTAAGAATGGATATCTATTAAAAGTCCCAATTAGAACTATTGAACCTTAATCCTCTATTTAGATACTATATATAATGAAAACTCCACCATATTAGCAAATAAATATGATTATTAGGTAATAGTTTTATCGGAATTCTTGAGCATAAAAACACAACAACCTTGGCCAACACTATTGACTTTTGATAGAACAGGTTATTGAAAATAACATTTTGCCTTTATAGCCTAATCCCTCATGACTCCCAACCATCACTATCTTGTCAAAACATATCCTTCTTGGTCCCTCTAGTATGATGGTGGCACACTTCACCTTGATCACATTAGCTATTTTGAAGAACTAAAGTAGAGTTTCTATCATTCTTAACAGTTCCTTAGCATGTTGAGGGTTAGTATAGCCACATAAGATAGGTGGATTCTTGTAAAGTAACTCTTGAGAACAATTCCAAGGAATATCCCCATAGGGATCCATAGCAGGAGCCTGAGTGGGAACAATAGGTGGTGCTAATCCTAGATATTAGACAAATTACAACATCACATAATCAAAATATGGATCAATAAAAGGGTTTTCAGTGTGAGGATCAATAGTTTTCTTTTCCTATATATTATTTGCATGCCTTCTCAGAAGAATAATTCTATGCAACATCAAAAGAAAAATGGATAAAATTATATTAACACCCCATATAAGTAGAAAGAGACAATATTCTCAACATAAGGGACAAAGATTATTTGGATTTCGACCAATCCAATTCTCTTTAGTGAAAGTTTTAAGAATAATCCAAAAGATGAATTTCCCTAACAACAATTAGAAAATTCAGATTCATTGTGTTGATATTTTTTTCGGAAATTCAATTGAAAGAACCTCCTATATCCAATCATGATTTCAAAAATGCATATTGAATTCAATGAAATGATCAGCCACCACCTCTGATACAAATTTTTCACGAATCAACATGGGTACCCTAGTATACCAATAACCGCACCATTCCTGACATAACTAGAACTGTGTTCCTGATCCCCATGAATTGGTGATGAGCACCGGGAATCAAACAATATACAAGTGGGAAAAAATTACAATAAGAATATGAAAGTATAAGATAAAATAAAATATGCATATAAATTGTAAAACCCCACTAGGATTAAAAGTACCATAATAAAATGTGGCATAAAATCAAAATTACTAAAACCCAATGTACAAAATATAAAAAATATCCCAAAGTCCCGAAAGGAAACAACTCACCAAGTACAATGCTTAATAGCTGGATCCACCTCCAAGAGATCCCTTCCCTTTGATCGAGTATGGAAGAAGGAAGTCTGCAAACACCCGATGGAAAATGTAGGGGGTAAACCTAGTCCAAGTAGGATACAATAAAATATGACATAATAGTTGATAGATATATTATTAAAAGAAAAAAATTCAATATTTTAGAATAAATAGGTTTTGAAATTTAAAATCATATTTAAAAGATGATTCCATTCATTTTAAAAATGATTGAAAATACATTCAAAGAATATGATTTACATTAAAATAGATGTAATATTTATAAAAAATGTATTATGTAAAAATTTTATATAAATTTTTTTATATAATATCTGTACGAATGTAATGTAGTTCCAAAAACATTGGAATACATGATTATCTCAAATATAAATAAAAAACCAAGAAACATGATCATCTTCCAAAAGGTACAACAGTATTAACCAGTAATAGGATTTCACACTCTCTATGTGAACTCAAAAAAATGTGTATACACACGTCCCTTTGAAACATGCCAACGGAGACTCGTCACAATCCCTTGGGGGATGTGACTCACTACATGTATGTTTTAGAATGTTGTAATAGCATAGGGTGTATCCAAATTACTCACTAACTATGTAAGGATTGCATTCCCTCTTACCGGATGGGAGAACTATATTAATACTTCTTAATATATGATCAATCCCGTTCTTCCATTTCAAAAAAAACAATTTGTTTCCATTTAAAACCAAAATAAGATAAACCCACAAGGTGTATATCAATTCATTAAATTCCATTTCTACCAGTATAAAATATGTTTCTAAAAAATTCCATCATTTTCACAATTAATTTTCACAATTAAATTCATAATTCTAATTGAAAACATTTCCATGAAAATACACCACTTAAATTCATCAATTTAAAGTAATTTAATTTCTACAAACACACGCCAATTTATTGAAATTTGGTGTTTTCCAAATTTTTTTGTGAAATCCATTTGAATTCATCCAATTCATTGGAATTGGGTTTCATTCTAGATATTAAATGAGAGTTTATGAAATTTAATTTGCATCAGTAATTGAAATAGACCAATCTAATCATTGTTAACCAATTTGGAAAATTATAATGGAAACCATCTACCACTTTCATGAATAAAAACTCTTGCAACGACACCAATAAATGTGAATGATGGTGGAATGGATCTTGAAACTCAACCTATGGGAATGATCTAACACCACATGGAATAGATCCATCAATCCATAGATGATCCATCAAAAAATGAAAGGTATGAGAAAGAGATAAAGAGAGGAACTGGGAAGATGAGAGGGAACACAAACCTGAAAATAAAACCACATGCAAGAGGATGATCTCGAGCTGATTGGATCATTCTAGGAGGGGAACCTATAAAGGCCACCTAGGGAGTGTCTAGGGTTTCGATACAAGAGTTCTGGGAATAATAAAAAAGGTTTTACTACCAGAAACATTACTTACGGATGGGTGATGGTCATTTCATAATGATTACCTAGGGGAAAAGACATGTAGGCCATGAGGGTTATGTACACAGAAAAAGCCAATCATATCAGGTTGAGAAATCTCAATTTAACCCCGACATTACTTTTACCTCAGGTAGAGGAAGTATACCTTCTCATGAAATGATCTCCCAGTTTAGGACATGATCTCCCAATCCTCATCATACAAACATCACCATGTAAATGAAATGTAAATTAGGTACAAGGTGTGTACCAGTTCTGCTGTATGCAGTAAACCCAGAAAAAACACATAAAAGGATTTTTTTTTTACCAAAAGTGAAAATAGAAAAGGTTTAAAAATTACCTGATCATGGAAACATAATGCTAAACATAGACACACTGTTAAAATTACTCCCACTTTATAAACATCATTTTCACCTCTGTAAAAATTATAAAATGTAAGAAAGAACAACATGAAGGATTTAAAAAGTTATATTTTTATGGATAATTTATTCATTATATTGAATAATGATGATTCTAAATCTATATTAATGAAACCAACAAAAGGAAAACATATGTATTATAACTATCATGAAATTTTCATCATAATAAAAGATAAAAGCTATGGATTTTAGGGAATATGGAATCATGAATGTGTATGAATTTAGAGGAAACAATAATTCTTTTAAAAAAATAAAATGAATGTCTCTCTTGATATTTTGATCAATTGAAGATAAATGATAGAATGAACCTACAGGATAGAGATTTTACATCAATGGAGTCTTCTATGCCTTTCACCTCTTCTACTAATATTGTTTTCATGTTTTAATTATTTCACATTGCATTTTTTGTTTTATATACTATATTCTCTATCCCTAACACTTTAAAATAATTGGTTATACCTCAAATGGTTGTATAATGAATTCACTGATTGGTAAGTGTACTTAATTCCACTAGTATTGCTTGGAAGTATAATTTTTATATAACTAAACTCCCATTTATTTAGTTTGTTTATGTATTCATCAAAAATATATAATGATTAATGTGATAATTTATTATTAACTTATGTTTTCTGATTATTTCCTTTGTTATAGATCATTAATAACAGATCACTCAAGATAACCTAAAATAGAGAATTTTGAGTGGTGAATGACTTGGTCATCATAAGATCATATTTGAAGGGTAATAGAACACTCTTATTTTAATTATTAAAAAAATGGGATTTGATAATGCAAAAATTCACTATAATTTCGTTATTGTATTAGACCACACACAAGGAATGAGATTATATAGGGTCGTGATTATTTTTCTTTTTATTCTCACCAATAATTTCTACCATGGTTAAAAGATAAAATGATTGTGAAGCATTTTATTCTAGGGATAATTTATGGAAGAGTAAAATATTTAATCTCTTTGATAGCATTGAAATTTGTAGACAAAACCATACCTAGTCACATCACAGTTTAATGTTTTTAATATCTTTTATTTCATCATTTTTTCTTGTAATTAAATATCAAAAAACTAAAAACATTCCATTTTATAAATAAAAGTAATGAATATTTTATTATTAATCTTTTTAGAGATAACAATAGCTTCTAAAAAGATTACATTTAACCTAGGAAAAAGGTATATTTTTGACACATTCTATTATAGTGTAACCAATATCAAAACACCAAAAGAAATCCGATCTTTTAAAAAATATCATCCTTATATCCTGTATCACAATATATCTATTGGACTACCATTACAACACATCCCAAAGTTAATTATTTCCAAAATTTCATTGACCTATGACAATTCATCTCTCCCAGAAAGAAACACAATAAAATATCATATTCTAATATTGAGTACAATAAATTATTTAAACAAGTTCCTAAACATATACTAACTTGGTAACCCCATCAACTCATAACATAATTAATATGAAAATATAAATCCTTAATATATATTAATAATAAAAAAATACCTAATTTTCATACTCTTACTACATAACAAAACCCCATAGGAATAATTCTTTCTTTTGACCATTACACACTCAAGGAAAACTACTTTCTTGATCCTACTAACAAGATTGGACTTTCTCTTGAAATGATAATCACTTATACAGTATATAAAATAAATTGAACAATAATATTAAATTAAATCTGAACACTCAAATAAAATCCTAGATAAATGTACCAAGTAAAATAAAATTCCCATAAAATTATTAATGATAAATCCATAAATAAATATTATTATTAAGTTTTGGAAATACCGTACTTTAAAAAATATATTTATAGAATATACGGGAAATAATTTTTAAAAATGAAATGTTATTATTGTTTTTATTTAAGGGGAGATATATTTGAATCTGTTAATCGCTGTAATTGTTTGAATTTGGGTGTGGTTCATGGTTTTCCTCAAACTGGGCAGCATGGGAACCGGCTACCCTCAAACCGGCTTTTTGAAATCTATAAAAAAATTATTATCGGTAAAAAGAAGGAAAATCATCATTAACCTATGAATAAATTATCTTACAAAATCTTCCTAATTACATGGCCACTAATAAGGTATTCATGAAAACACTATTTACATTATTAGTTACTTATAATTATTGAATTAATTAATATATTAGTGTTAGAATTTAAACTAGGGATATTTCATTTATTTAAATAACTAGATGTTATATGACAAAATAAAAAATATTCCCCCAACCAATCTTTATAATGATAATTGATCTCTATTATTTCATGCTTCTGATAAAATATCAAATTTCACACTCATTCCCATATTTATTAACATATGAGTCCTGAGATACAGGATCTTTCACTACAAATATGTAACGAATTCCGCATCAAGGGTAACATGTTGTGTCCCTGAATTCTTATTTCCTATTTTTATATCATAAATAATGAAAAATACTACCCTAATAAAATATTTAACAACTAGATCCAAGAACATCATTGTAGGAGCCGAATATATTCCAAGAAATGAGAGAATAAAAAGAGGCCTCACTCCCTGCCTTGCGAAGAACCGACGTGAAGCCCCCCCCCCCTTGAAAAACGCGGCCGCAATGAAGCACTAGTGGAAGTAATGCTCCGAAAATTCCCTGACGTTCACGAGCTCACCACGAAGCACCGGAGATGATAACGCTCCGCGACCGCCCAGAAGTTTATGAACCCGCCGCGGAGCAGAAGAGGTGGTACCTCTCTATCAATTCAGCTGACGTTCGTGACCCGCTGCAAAGAAAATGATGCCCCCTTTGCACCGTGTGAGCTCTGCTTCACGGTGCCCCTTCCCTATAAATTCCAAGCTCCACCTGAGCACCCCAGACAGGAAATCCAACCATTCGCCTCCCTAGCTCCCAAATCACGACGCACCCTTTCCTCTGTGAATCATGAGCTATGCGAGGTATTTTTAATTCGTGAGGCGTCTTTGCAATATCTCGTTTAGATCCCCTATTCTGAGAGGGAAGCCCTTCGCGAAGTCTAAGGGCTTTCACAAAAGAAGGGGATCCTCATGGGGACCCCGAAGTTGCTGAGCGTTTATGCTTTGTGAAACACCCACCCTGTACACGTTATCCACATGCCAAGGCAGGGTCACTGTACTTCGCGAAGCACACTGCTTCATGGCATATTTCTTCTCTAGGCACCTCTACATTACGAGGGAGTGCTCCGCGAACACCCATCCACTTAGAGAAGAAACTCCCACTCAAACCTATACCCCATGCTAAGGCCAAGGCACTCCACTTCGAGAAGCACACCCCTCCGCAAGAGCCCTCCACTACGCAAGGCAACTGATCTCCGCAAGGCCCCTGCCTATGGACCCCTCTGCTTGGTAATTCCTCTTCCCGTGTGACCCTCCAGGTTTGCATAATGTGATTTCAATGTCCCCTAGATTTCACCACCCGTAGTTTTGCTTCTCTTAATGATTCTTCACATAGGAACACTAATGGCTATTTCATCTCCACATATCCACACTAACGTGGACCCCTAGATGGTTCACTCTGAGACCCCCTTCACAACAGCATTGTTGCTACCTTCCCTCCCACCAGGAGTAGAGGGTACCAGTTATGTATGTCCTAGTGGTGTGGTGTGATCCCACCCCGTCTGATCTGCCGGATAATAATCTGACAAGAACCTCTACCTCAAAACATGAAGTTAAACTGTGATCAGACCCCATGCCTCACACGTAGGGTCCCCCCGGCTCGAACATTCTTTATGTCCACTGGTCTCCAAGGAGATTGGATCAACCCCCCCCCCCCAATAGGGGATGATATCCTCCTTATCAGAGTGCTGCTTGTCCACGTGGAAGGGCGGACATCTTGGCATAATCCCTCTAGCCCCTCTTGCAGAAGGTATCACCCATGAACCTCCGTAATTCCTCACTGCCTGGGCATGCATAGGGAGTGATAGGGAACGAGACACCTCCTTTCTTCGGTCCCAAATCCTCTACCTCTGAGATTTGTCTCTCTCAGGCCTCCACACTAGAGTATGTCCCAGCACCATGGGCCGCCTAACGCATAAGCCCCTCTTCGCTTCCCACGGATGCACCCTTTGCGACGTGATCATCTGGTCTTTGCTACCTCCAGTTTCTCACACTAAGAATGAGTCACGTGGGCTTAGACTATGAATTGAAAATGAAACCCACCCCCACCCAGCATGATGTTAAAATGTATACCCCCGTCCAGCTTGAAGATAAAATGTATGTTGTCCTACATGACATTAAATTGTACATCTATTTGAACTATGTGGTCATTGATCCAGGTCAAGGCATGGTACATAGATAGCCTCTATGAGGTTCAAGCCCACCGCCTGTCGTTTATTCAGGTCAGGTTACACCCTCGTCCCGCATGACGTTAAACTGCATTCCAGTCCAGCGGAAAGCTGTTGTAAATATCCTAGTCTATGTGGAATTTGATCCATGCCAAGGCATGGTACGTAGAAAGTCTCATGAGGTTCAAGCCCACCACCAGTGGAACCCAGGGTTCACTTTTACATCGGTTCGCTGATGAATCCCAACCCGAACTACGTAGGATTTGATCCGTGTCAAGGCATGGTACGTAAGAAGCCTCCATGAGGTTCAAGACTAACACACATTGACCAAGGTCCTTCTACAAGTCGGTTCACCGACACCCACATCCCTTCTGAACTACGGGGACATTAATCCATGTCATGGCATGGTGCGTATGAATCCTCCATGAGTTTCATAACCAACACCCAATGGACCAAGGTCCCCCTTCACGTCGGTTCACCCTCATCTTGCACGATGTTAAACTGTGTCCTTCTGAACTACGAGGGCTTTGATCCATGCCAAGGCATGGTATGAAGGAAACCTCACGAGGTTCAATCCACCCATTCACCTGGACCAGGGTCCTCATTCACGTCATTTCCCCGACATTCCCTCATCCCACATGATGTTAAACTGCATCCCAATCCAGCGGTATGCCATTGTGACTCTTCGATCCAGTTGCTTCGACACCCCTTCTTGTCAGTTCTACAACCCCTTTTCCTAAACAACGAGGACTTTGATCCATGCCATGTCATGGTATGTGGGAAGCCTCATGAGGTTCAATCCCACCACCCATTGGAAGAAGGTCTTTCTTCAAAGTCGGTTCTCCAGCGTCCAAACCGAACTACGATGACTTTGATCCATTTCAAGGCATGGTACATAGGATGACTCCAAGAGGTTCAAGACCAACACCCAATGAAACAAGGTCCCAATTCATGTCAGTTCACCCCCGTACCACACGACGTTAAACTGTATCCTTCTGAACTATGAGGACATTGATCCATGCCAAGGCATGGTACGTAGGAAACATACCAAGGTTCAAGCCCCCCATCCTCCCGGACCACGGTCCTCATTCACGTCAGTTCCCCGACATGCCCCCGACCCGCATGACGTTAAACTGCATCCCAATCCAGCGGTAAGCTGTTGTGACTCTGCCATCCAGTTGCTCCCACACCCCTTCGTGCGAGTTCCAAAGCCCCTGTTTTCCAGAACTACAATGACTTTGATCCATGCCAAGGCATTGTACGTAGGAAGCCTCAGGAGGTTCAAGATCACCACCCATTGGACCAAGGTCCTTCTTCAACTATGGTTCCACATTGTCCAACTAGAACTACATGGACATTGATCCATGATAAGGATTGGTATGTAGGAATCCTCTCGAGGTTCAAGCCCACCACCTGGACGTTCCTACCTGATTCACATGGATTCCACTACCATCTTGGGCGGCCTAGAGTGTAAGCCCCACACATCCATTCTGAACTACAAGGACTTTGATTCCCTGCCATGTGGATACATAGGAAGTCTCTTCGAGACTCAATCTCAACACCGTCGTCATCTCTATGACGACTCCATTTCATTCCCCCTCTATTCCGTGTAGCTTTCCATCACCCATCCTGATTCTCATCCGGGAAGCCACATCCGAGTGAGATCATGCCACCCTATGCCCCTTCATAGCATTTAGGAAGCGTCCCATGGTTGGATCTGATATCATTGTTCCCTAAAGGGGGATTCCTCAATCTGATCTACTCCAGCTAGTGTCCTGATCAGCCTGATCTATCTCCAATGGATGTGAAACTTGCGATATACCCTATGTTAAAACATGGGATGCTAAGGAAAACCACAGATACATGCCTATGGAATATGATTCCTTGAACTTGATGTGGGATGCCTCAGTATTCCATGCCCTCAAGAAGCACTATAATAAGGGTCCAAAGACAGACACGCCGATTCCCCAGCATTCAGACATGTTAATTATTCCTCGACATGACTACTCCCCTGACTGAAGGTTGCTACCCTGACCAGACACTTGGCAATTTCCAAACAGAATCAGTGTAATTAACTGGCGTCCATGGAAACATGGCATTAGGAAGAGTTTCACGAACAAATTATTAAATTTATAATGGATACCCGGACTAGGTGTAGAGTTCCTAGGAGGAATCCACGGAAGGATGAACTGACATCCCATCATCCTGGTTTCGATCAAGGAGTAGAAATCCCTGAATAAAGAGAAAATTCATCCCACCTTTGGAATGCTGGAATGTGGAGTAACAAAAACTACGCCTTTTGCACTCAAGCGGACAGACACGCATGCCCCAACGAAAGAGTCGGAAACATAAATGGTGAACCCGATGTGAATCTGTTCCCCTCAATGTGGAGATTAATAGCGCTCGAGACATCAGTAGATTGAAATTTCACCAGATCCAAATATCTGGCACTGGGTCCCGCCATGAAAATAGCAGGCCTGGTGTGAAACTCACCATATGTTGGGGTAGTAGAACCTGGGGCCTTCCATTCTATAACGTTGTCCACATGGATCCCTCTTTCAGGCCACGGAAGAGGGAATAGCAGTGGGGCACTGGTTGTTGATTTCTTTTCCTCACAGTGGGGATATATTAATCTCCCTGTTTCTCAGGAATCAGGTTGCTGCTACAGGGACACGATCACTGCCCACCCGCCTATGCAGGGGCAGGGGCAATAATGGCACATCCGTTCTGTGTGTCTCCTCTACTACCACAACGATGTCTGAATCCACGAGTGTGGGGCATCCATGCCCCCTCTCCCCATAAGAATTCATCCAACAAATGGTGATTAACGACCTCGTACATCATTACGAGGAGGAGGGAATAATCCCAACTATGGATATGGTCCGCCTAGACCTGGAATCCTCCAGGCCCCACTGTCAACGCTTCCCTTGAGGGCCACGCAGGGAGCCCCTTCTTCCCACCCCAACATTCAATAGTTTCTGGAGCATGTCCCTGGAACGCCATGATGATTCCCTACCTTACGCCGATGAGGTGGGTGATGTCCAGCTCAGCCCAGTTATATTTTCGATACATGGACTCCAAGAAGGGGCCCCCAACCGGCCGCATCAGCGCCGCCATCCGGCCTTGCCAGAGGAGCAGGTGGGCTAATCCACTGCACCACCCGTGCGAGCTTTCCGGACCCGACGCCAGCTTTGGGCCCGAGCTGAGGATGCCCGCCAAAGGGGCGTCAACGTAGAATAATATTGTGGCCCAAGCCACCACCTGCACATATCATGAAGTCTCTACACACACTGAGTAGATGCACTCTTATGCCCAAACGAGATTGAGGCCCCAACCACCCCACGAGCAGGCTGTGTTGACTCTCCGGGTCGCAGGCCTAAGTGGTGATCACCACGAACCAACCCACGGTGAAATCACCTCGTACGAAGGTCCTCCCTGTACCACTACTCCATAGAGCATTGGACTTTCCCATTCTTAAACTCCTCATGGATGTATACCCTGTGCTACCCCCAACCCGACTGAAGATTTTCCACGTGGCAGGGACACTCGGCGCGGAATCCTCTCTCCTACCCACCGTAGCGGGTATGGAGTCCCTCCTCTAGTCCACGACCGTCGATATGATGGAATTTATCATCCGGTCCCTCTTCAACGTGGGGACCCTCCCTACATTCTCTACACAATTGGCGAAGGTTCTCCTGGTGCTGGAAACCGAAGGGGTGAGGGCCAGCCTCGCTCCACCAGCACCAAGTATGGAGGTCCTCCCTATTCTCCCGCTGGATCCAACGGAGGTTTCGCCCATTCAGGTGTTGTTCATGGAGGTCTTCCCCATGTTCCCTTCGACATGTTCCCATGTTCCCCTAACAACCTAGTTGTCTCAAGTGGAAGTCCTCTTCGCCATGATGCCTGCACAACCCCAAGACTACATGTCATGAACTAGCCTTGTCCCTTGGAGCTAGCTAGGGGCAGGATGGCGGGTCGTTGCCACCTCAAGAAGAATCCTGGGAAGGTCAGGGTGGTGATCAAACCAGCCCTCCTCCCAGATTCGGAATCTGAATGTGACTCAGTAGTGGAAACCTCTCCTCGGTCCTCTGTGTCATGGACCGGGGTAGGAAAATTGCGTGCCAGCCTCATCCTTCCGGAATGCAAAGTCCACCGGATTGCCTCCTCTCTTCGTAGGTACATACTGGAGGAGAAAGTTATGGGAATCCCGCATGTTTTGACCATTCAGTCACCACCGTTATCACAAAAACCTCCCTCTACCTCAACCAGAGATCCCAGAGAGCTATTTTGGAGACCAATGGCAGTAGATAAATAGTGAAACCCATCACTGATAACCGCAATCCTTACACCAGAGGCTATGGATATCAGCCCGTCGTATCATGACATTGTGGCTAGGTCACTGCACTCTTCGGAGGATGGCCCGGAATTCGGCGACCAGTCAGCTCGTTCATCGTATTCACCACCTCCCAGTCTACTATTTCAGTGGTCCGCCTTAGTACCGCTACCTGTTCCTCAGCAACCTCTTGTAGATGAGTGGGACAATACGGGGTCAGACCCTGAATCCGAGCCCAGGAGCTTCTAGAACATTCTCGCAGTAGATCACTTCCCCATGAATTTCTGGACCGAGGAAGCATCAAACATTTGTGCACTGGAATCCCTCACCCTGGAGGAAGTCGAGTTCTTCCGTCAAACCCTATGGGCGATGCACTTCTATCATCGCTATCATCGGGTGGTTAACACTAGGAGCCAAGTGCACTTTGAGGAAATCGGAGATCAATGCCGTCTGGTCGCTTTAGCCGTACTCCCCATGGCCCAGTGCCCTGAGTCACTAGGTTTCCAGAGTTGCCTCAAATAGAAATGTGTTTAGAGTTTCAAGGTACTCTAAAAAATCATCAGGGAAGCTAGCCCCCACGTGCAAGTCTATGGCTGGGGATAGTATGCCACCCTCTTCTTCAATCCTATTCAGCGGCAGCCCGATTCGTTATACGACAATGAGGACATGCCCCCAATAAAGGTTGCAGTCAACATGGCTGACATAGTGGACAATGAGGACGAGATGGAGTTTCTCGATGGAGATTTACCCCCTGAGTGTGTACCAACGCTACTGGAACCATTGGGGAAGATTACGCGTTAGCAGAGGAACCTTCTAGTCCTCCCTGCACCCACCGAGTCACTGGTACTCAGTCGGAATGTTGGTAAGGGTAAAGAACATGTCAGAACTATCAAGGACATTGACCTGTCCACCTCTGTACAGATGTAGTACAAAGACACCGAAAAGGCTGCATTGCACCAGCAACTTGCTGAGTAGAAGAGGCTGGACAATGAACTCTTAGTCGAGCACACTATTAAGAGGCGACCCGACTATGGTGATCCTAATCCGGGTCAGTAGGGGCAGGAAATACTTCCCCTGGTGAGATTCCCCTGAGAAACCCTAATCATGCTACTATCGCAGACAGGGCAGAAGTCGAAACTCACAGTAAGAGGGAGTGATACATCTCACCAAACCCTCCTCAACAGTGAGGCAATCCGAGGAATCCATCCCTTGTTCCCCCAGCCACCCCAAGGGTCGTTCCGCCAGTCGCTCCATGAGACATTGAAGTTGTTTACTATGTCGAAGAGCCCAGAAATGCACTCGTGGTTAGGGATCCCCGTCCAGATATGGACCCCCACCCGGATGATCTTATAGGGGAACTCAACGCTCGCCCCGAGTCGTTGGAAACACGGCATGTGCTAGTCCCACCAGATGGAATACCGTATCCCGCATGGGTGGATGATATGTGTATGCCTCTGGGATTTGGGAATCCCACATTATCTCCCATTAATGGGACATGGGACCTGCCGCAACACCTCGCCCACTTTTCCTCCAGGTGTGGCCCCATGTTGGGAACTCCAGCACAGCAAGAAGCCGTAAAGATCCGATGTTTTTTGAATACATTGGAAGGCCCTGCATTTGTCTGGTACGGGCAGCTCCCCATTGGATCGGTTACCGGCTGGGAGGATCTTCGCAGGAAATTACTATACTAGTTCAGCTCCACCACGTGAAAGACTTGTATCGCATACCTCTTTAGGTACATGCAATGGCCTGATGAAAGAGTCGCAGACTTCATTGCCTAGTGGAAGGGGCTCACAAATTCCCTCGACATTCCACTGACTCAGGAGAAACTACTGATTATGTGCATAGGGAATGTAAAAACAGAACTGGTTCATTCTCCGATCACATAGAACTACCCTAGATGGTTTTGGGACTTCTCAGATAAGGCTCAGTGCCTCGAGGTAGATCTACAACAGTCTAGTCGGGCACGTCTACTACCCCCTATGATTCCAGCAAGGAGGGATGCCAGAGCCGAGTCCACTATGGTGGCCCAAATAGAAGCCCCCAGGAAGCTAGATTTACATACAGTGGCACCGGCTCTGCAACACCGGAGAGGCCCTCCAACTCAGGCACATGCTCTTGCCCTGTAGCGACCACCTCAGAACCGAAAGGTTCCCCCACACAATGCGCCACAACCGCTTATGAGGGACAATTAGGATCCTCCTCCTCAGCAGGACCTCCAACCCCTCGTCAGGGATAGGCTCCCAGAGCCCCTTATCTCGAAAGAAGGAACTGGACTTACTCGTTCAACAAGAATCACATCCCTGATTACTTCCGTAGTTCCATAGAGCAGGGGATTGTGCACTCACCCGAGTGTTGAAGGCTGGAAGAGGCGAATCTCTTTGATCACCCCAACTAATGCCCCTATCGTTGGATACTAGGGATCACCCTAAAGTAGTGATATGTGATTAAAGACTGGATCTTTGACCAGGTCAAAAACAACATAGTCAGGATGGACACATCCCCGACACAAGTGGTGGGTGTCTTTGTCAGGTCAGAAAGTGGTAGCGATGACGAAGGCGACTGGCAGCAGGTTCCCAGCCACGGGAACCATAAATACGATGACTGGATGGCCCGTAAAACCGTCACATGTTCCCATGGTATCATTCAGGCATGACTGAATCACCCAGAGCCTTTAGAAGAAGCGACCAGTACCTCTATGTCGTCATCTCATCCGGCCTCTTCCCAAAAGTGAAAGCAGCGACATCACAAGAAGAAGCAGCACGCTCCACCACTGCCATATTTTTCCCGTACTCTCTATGACTTCATGCCCTCTGAAAAGGGGATTCCTCCTAGAATCCACCTAGTGGTGGATTATTAGCAAAGTGACAGTCAGGGGTACGCTTCGGTTATCACTGTGGAGCTGGTAAATCCCTACATGGCTCATGACGAGGGGGAATGCCAGATGAGCTTTCCCAATGTCACCAGCTGACATCAATGTCAGCAGAACAACAACCACATGGGTCATCAAGGCACAACAGCGGGCACTTTCAGCTAGGCTGTGCATGCTACTGAAACCAGACAACAGGCCCAGCATAGAGCTCATCACGCGCAACCTCATCTCGTGCCCTCAGATCTACCTCTACCACTGTTTGTGCTACTAAATCACTCAGATCCGCCTCGTCCATAACACGACCAGTCTTGCCTGCTACATACCTATCTCAATTGTCCAGTCATCTTCTGGAAGCTACTCATCAGGCATTAACTAGAAGGCAGCGGGATGTGCCCAGTACCAGCCAGCTGCCGGTCTAGCCAACAGGGCCCTCCATGCCTCCAATTGCAGAGCGACCTACTATATGAAGAGGTTCTTGTTTGGCATGAAAGTATGATGTTCTAAAGCACCTTTCTAGCATTCCAGCAAGGCTTTATATCCTTGAGGCTCTTAAACTATCATCTGAAATGCTTGAGGCACTTGATGAGGCCCTATGGAGCCCCCTCCATTTTGAGACAGAGGTAGCAGCTGCAGAAGCCTTCCACAATGACGCAATTGAGAATTCCGATTGTCATGTAGTTATCTCATTCTATGAAAAGGCTAAGACCCTCACATTTAGGGTCACGTTCTCCCATTGTATCTCAATGGCCAGTTCAATGGCGTGGAAGTCCCCCGATGCCTTGTTGACACAGGTTCTAGGATTAACCTAATCCCGACTTGATGACTGCGAAATATGGGTTTGTCTGAGGATGACTTAACTCCCTCTGACCTCAGAATCCAGGGATATGACAAGACCGAGAAATCCCCGGTCGGCATGATCTGCTTGAAGACCCAGTTTGGTGGCCTAATTGCCATCACCGAGTTCATGGTCGTCTCCCAGGACACCACAAACAACGCATTGATGGGAATTCCATTACTCGATATACATGTAGCGATCCATTTGTCGTATCACCAATTCCACAAATACTCCCTCAATAGTCGATTAGGCATGCACCAAGGGAAAGCATCCCCTTTCTCCTCCTGTGAATCTCGTTATCTGGACGCTGACTACTACAAGTGTAAGGATAAGCAGATTATGGCTAGTGAGATTGAACCAGCCCCGGTCACAAGTGATCCTTGTGTAGGTCTGGATGATGCCTATGTCTTCTCAATCCATCGAATAGAGGCCAAGACCCCTGAAATGTGGTAATGATTTGTCGTTTTGGGTATGACAGGAAGGCATATTCCTAGCTCCATGAAATGGCAGGAAATCACCTCGTACTCCTACACCAACCAGGCTTGGGTGGTCCCGGAACCTCTTACCCCTGTACGGTATCGGGATGTCCTCCCCATGGAAAAGGCAGTACATCATACGTGTCTATTCCACTAGGCTATAGTTAACCGACTCAATCTGACGAACCACTACCGCATTGATATCATCAAACGTGGCCCCTCTAGGCTGAAGGCAAGATGGGATTGGGTCAACTACCATCATCGCTCTGGTCTCGGTGGCACATGAATCTCCTGATATGCTGAAATGCACCGCCCAAGCCTGTACCAGCCTCCCATCAGAGACAGGTGGCCCATAAGCACCTCCCCCCATGGATGATGTCTCCAGAAGTGGAGAAGACTATGTAGAGGATGCTCCCCCACCTTTGAGGAAGGTGTTTCTACCACGGTCGATGAACTGGTACAGGTAAACCGTGGCAGCGAGGCAGACCCGAGGCCCACATTGATCAGTGCCGCCATGTCCCTTGAGGAGGAACAGTAGTACATGATCTTCCTTAAGCAGCATCGATATGTGTATGCTTGGAGTTATTGTGAGAAGCGATGGCTAGATCACTCGGTAGTCGTCCACGGCCTTGGTCTCCCGACGAACCATCGCGGCTCCAAGCAGCCTCCCAGAAAGATGCACCCTTCTCACGGTGCCATGGTTGAGGCCGAATTTGAAAATATTATCAAATTCAACTTCATCAAGGAAGTATAGTATCCCAGGTGGCTAGCCAAAATTGTGCTGGTCAGGAAGAACAACAGACAGATCAGAGTCTGTATCGACTTCCGTGATCCAAACCGCCACTATCTGAAGGATTATTTTCCCCTCCCAAGGACAGAGTTGTTGATTGATACCACAGACGGGTTCCATGCCCTCTCCTTCATGGATGGGTATTATGGCTACAACTAGATCCTGATAGACCCTGAAGATGAGGATTCCACTGCTTTCAGGGCCCCCAAGGTACATTTTGATACCATGTTATTCCCTTTAGCCTGAAAAATGATGGTGTCACTTGTCAGCGGATCATGCACCACATATTAAAGCCAATTATAGGAACATTAGTGGAATTCTATGTCGAATATATGGTTTTCAAATCCCTCCAGTGCTAGGACCATCTCAAGGACCTTGAGAAGCTGTTCGGTTTCTTCTGTTCCCGCCACCTGAAGATGAACCTGTTGATGTGTGCCTTTGGTGTCACCTCCAGGAAGTTTCTATGATTTGTTATCAGATAATGAGACATCGAGATCGACCTAGAGAAGATCATTTACATTAGCCAGATGCCTCCCCCAAGCAACATTCAGGACCTTTGAGGTCTTCAAGGACAATTAGCCAACATATTCCGGTTCATTGCGAATCTGGCTAGAAAGTGTAAGCCCTTTTCCTAGATTATGAAGAGAGGCTCTGCCTATGAATGGGATGAAGAGTGTCAAGTTGCCTTCGAGGAAATCATGCAGTATCTACTCCAGCATCCTGTCCTGATTCCACCTGTCTCCGGAAAGCTGCTGGTCCTTTATGTGACCACTCTAGAATGGTCTCTCAGCACCCTGCTCGCCCAGAAGAATAATGAGGGGACAAAGAACAAACTCTATTACCTCAGCTGCATGCTCATCGATATGGAGACCAGATACTCCCCTATCTAAAAAGGCTTCCTTGCGCTCGTGTTTTCCATACAGAAATTGCAGCACTACCTGCAACACCATAAGTTACATTTGTTCTCTTGGGTGGACCCACTAACTTACATTTCGATCCTCACCATGTTGACTGGCCCGGTAGCACGGTGGGTGGTGATCCCCATCATTTCGACATCAGGTTTGTTCCCCAGAAGGCTATCAAGGGGTAGGCATTGGCAGACATCCAAGACACCCATCCATCCTCTGTGGATCAATCCCTTGACCTAGATTTTCCTGATTATACAATCCTCTCAGTCGATCATGTAGTCTCATGTAGGAAAATGCACTTCGATGATTCCTCCCAGAGTCCCACCAGTAGCAGCCTCAACGATGCTAGGCTCAACATAGTAGGTCCGGGTATCATCTTCATTATCTCAGTGCAAGCCATTCTATCATACTCATTCTTGTTGTCAGAAGGCTGCACTGACAATGAGGCAGAGTATCAGGCTCTCATCACCAGCCTCGAGTCGTCCCTTGAGATCGATGTGCCCCATTTTCATGTGAAAGGGGATTCTGAACTAGTTATGAAGTAGTTCAATGGAGACTATGTTGTCCAAAATCCGGAGCTCGTACCATTATAAGAGAGAACCATCCATCTACTGGCCTAGTTCCCTTCTCGACTAGAGGTTCGCCATGTCCCTCAGTCAAAGAATGGTCGAGCAGACGCTCTGGCCGGCCTAGCTGCGTCACTTGCAGAAGCAAAGCAGGATGATCTGATTATACACGTGGCACACCGGAGAGTCATTTCCCATGTCACCCCCGAGGATGAAAATGGACCAAGAGTAAGTCATCATACCGCAAGACCCTCCATGTTAGGATCCCCAGGTTCTTCAGATGTAGTGGTTGAGGCCACTCCTGAATAGAGAGCATCTTTTTTCGAGTATCTCCAAAATGGTTGCCCCCCCGGATGATCGGGGCGAGCACGAGAGAATCTGATGCCGCACTCTACAATTTACTCTCCAGAGTGGTCCTAGTCTTGAGAGGATCCTCTATAAGTGGGGATTTGAAGGTGTTATCCTTTGTTTCATTCAAGGAGTTGAGATGTTTCCGATCATGCAATAGGTTCGTGATTGTTCTTGCAGTGCCCACCAGGCTGAGCCCAAGCTGTCCCATCAGATCCGCAGGTTGGGGTACATCTGGCCTTCTATGATCCATGATTGTATTGTGTTTTCCAAGATATTATACATGTGCCAAGTCCATGAGATCTTTCGACATCGGTCGCCAGAGCCTCTCCACTCCACCATGTACTCGTGGAAATTTCTTGTGTGGGGACTCGATGTTGTGGGACCATATCCACCAACGACAGCTCGTCAGTTTAGGTTCAATTTGACTACTACATATTTCTTATCCAAGTGGGAGGAGGCAGTTCCACTCAAAGTGTTCAAGGACCATTCCATTCATTGACTTCGTGATCTCCAATATCATCTGATGGTTTGGAGTCCATCATGCTCTCCTTACCGATAATGGAACCAGCTTCCATGAAACTAAGATGAAGAAATTGTACACCAAGTACAATATCCGTTCGAAACATACATGTCGCAATCATGCGCAAGAAATTAGAAAGATAGAGGCGTTCAACAATACTCTCTCTAACATCCTGCAGAAAATGATTGGTAAGAACAAGAAAATATGGCTGGACAAGATCCCCAATGCCCTCCGGGCGTATCAGATCACGATTCACAATTCCACCCAGGTGACTCCATATTCCATGGTGTATGGGGATGAGGCTGCCCTACCCATCAAGATCCAGCTACCATCATAACAAAATGCAGTCTATGATCAGTAGGCACCAGATATGGCGACCAAAATCCGTCAAGCTGAATTAGAATCACTGGACGAGAACATGCATCGTGCCCTGTACAATCTGGAAAGACATTTGAATAAGATAGCCAGATCCTTCAAAAAGAAGTTTCTCCTTCACTCTTTTCTGAAAGGTGACCTATTGTTGGACCTCCGAGCGCCCATGATCCCTGGTAGGAAAAAACCCTTGCTGGATCCCAAATGGGAAGGACCTTACATCATACATAAGGTTTACCCTAGTGGATCATAATCCATGGTGACCAGGGATGGTGAGCGCATAACTCCTCTCAGTAATGCCATGTTCCTCAAGAAATACTTTTTCTGACCCTCATGGTCATGGACGACCATAAAATGTATGGTCCCGCATGACCCTAAACTTCACATCATGGTACTGCAATACTTTAAACTACACCACGTTCCTATATGACAATAAACAGAAAAATTGTCCGAGATCTATGACCTTAAACTAATATCTCCTTCATCCTCACTGAAAGACTTTAAACTGCAAGATGTTCGGGCCATCCTGACCGAGGCCGCTTGGCCTTTTCGGGCCCCGACCCCTCGTCCTTACTGCAAGATGATAAAATGCATGCTGATCAGGCCTTCCTGATAGAGGACCAACCTCAGGCCCATTTTCCTTCCATGACATAAGATCCCTTGTGGGATTATACAGTGTGGTGTGGGATTATGTCCTCATCCACGTCATGTTACTCACCGGACCATACATATCCCCAGATAAGATGCGTCCTCATCACGCATGACGTTAAACTACATCTCCTAACACATGACGTTAAACTACGCTTTTAGTACTATGTATGGCTTGATTCCCATCCTAATGGGATACATAGGAATGCTAAGACATCTTATCTTAAGGCCATCCCCGAGCATTTCTCTTTGACTGCCCCCCTTGGTATAGTTTCCTCGGAGGATCCTCGCATGAGAAGGAGTTGAATTCCTTATCCCCACTCCTACGAGGATTATAATGATCACACCATGTGATCAATAGCATTCTTCTATCCTCCTAGGTCTTCACCGCACGACGTTAAACAGCATGGCCTTCAATTACTACATATGGATTGATTCCCATTCTCATGGGATACATAGGAATGCCCGGAAATTTCTTCTGTTGGCCCATCCCAAAAGCCATAATTCTTCCCCTCGGGTCAGGACATATGGCAGGGAGCATGTTTTCTCCCCAATTCACGTTGAGTTAGTCTCTACTCGGTTGTACGTCCTCCTCCATTGAGATGTTCTCCTCTTTTGTAGATGGGTATAACTATGCTCCACCCACCCCTTGATTAGGATTCTATCACTTTCTCCATCCAGAAGGGGCCTTGAATGGTATAGATGCTAGGCCAAAGGGTTCTCTTACCACTTCAGCACAACACCCTCGAGGATGTTGAGCAAAAAGCCAATACTTGTCCCGAGTTTCGAATGTGGTCACCAGTCGATTCTCATTTGTTTCTCCCATCTCAAGTCACCATAGGGATGTTTTCTTTCAAACACGGTCAACAACCACCTTGTATCTTTGGTTCCACCCCAAGATGTCCCAAACATCGTGTGTAGTGTTTATTTCTGTCCCGTACCGAAGTGTCGAACTCTTTTCGGGTAGGGCCAACCATCGGGCCCCTGGCCTAGGTTCTCTATGATGGGATTGTGTGGTGTGGTGTGGGATTATGTCCCCATTAATGTTGGGATACTATCCTTGCCCACACATCCCTATACGATACACCTTATCTTCCCCTTATCCTTACTGCAAGACAATAAATTGTAAGTTGTTCAGACCTTCCTGACCGAGTCCAAGCCTCAGCCCCCTTCGCCTTTCCGGGACCCCAGTCCCTCGTCCTTACTGCAAGACGATAAACTTCAAGCTAGTCAAGCCTTTCTCACCGATGCCTAGCCTCAGGCCCCTTGACCTTTCCGGGACCCCAATCCATCATCATCATTGCAAGAAAATAAACTGCGAGTGGGCAAGGCCTTCTTGTCCAAAGCCCAGCTATCAGGCCCCTTGGCCTTTTTGGGCCCCTACCCCAAGTTCTCTTTTACGGGACTGTGTGGCATAGAATAAGATTATATACTCATTCACATCAGGTTACTCACCATTCCATACAAGTCCTCTTTAGGTTATCCTACCCCCTGGGTATCTTCAAGAAATACATATGACTTGATTCCCATATTTATGGGATATATAGGAACACCAGAAACTCTAGGCTTCAGGTTCAACCCCATCTTCCGAAAATATCCATCCGACCATGGCCCCTTGTCCTACCCTTCCCAAGAGAGGGGAGTATATAGTGTGTTTTGGGGCTATGTCCTCATTCTCGTCATGCTTGTAATGACCAGGCCATGTACCTCTCCATCCTGAGCTACTTTGTCGCCCCTATTTGGAAGTTCACCAATGTGCCTAAGGGTACTCTTGTTTAGTTACCTGGAATCTAGGACTCTACTCGGGCATGTCCGCACCTAATTTTCATGCTTTTTGATCCTCTTCATCTAGTCTTTCATCATCTTTCACACTGGTACGAACCCCCAAGAATGGCCTGGGTACCATAACCAAGGACTCTCATACCATTACTGGCCAATTCCCCATAGGGTTTCGGGAAACAAATAGATAAAAATCCCACATTGTGAATACAGTCAGTGGTTGATGCTCATTTTTTGTTCCCATTTCTGGGTAATGCGATATAGATACTGCTTTTCCACCACGGTCAGCAGTAACCCTCCATCACCACGCCAACCCCATTAATCCCAAAATATCGATTACATGATTCACATCCATCTCCATCCCCATCATGTCCAAGTAGTTCTTCTAAACTCTTGATACTATTCCTCAGTACTCATATGCATGTTAGGAGAACAAATCCACATTAAATGTGTCCTTCGGGGCTCTTCTGACTACCCCTCGATGGACGTTCTGGGAATTGAGATAAGGATCTTCCTCCCTTATTTCCCACACCAAGTTTAACTCACGTGGGCTTAGGGATTTGGTTGAGGTCTACGCTTACTTGGAAAGTTGTCATCCATTCATGGTCCGAGCTCTAAGACCCTAAACTATGATATTCTTATAACTATGTCTTACTTGATTCCCATCCACATGGGATACGTAAGAATGCCTAGGCCTCCTGTATATGTGTCCCGTTTGGGTTCAGCTAATTTGTCTTCTCTGTCTTGCCTTCGAGAATTTGACTACAGGACCGCGTGGCATGATATGGGATTATGTCCTCATTCACATTGGGTTTGAAATAGTCATACCACTTGCACCCCGTTCTATGAATTAGCCCTCCTATTTCTTGTCCTGCAAGACATTAAATGGTGCCCTCCAGAACTATGTGTTTCTTGATTCCCATCTTTATGGGATACATAGGACCACCCGAATGTTTAGACTTTGGGTCCATCCCCACCTCATAGAGATCTCCCGATCTTCCGGTCACCTTTGCACCTGGCTTGTCCCTCTCCATGAGGGATATATAAGTGTGGTACATGGTTTTGGAAGCATGCCTCCCATATTCCAAGAATCCTCCATCTCTTGGTCACCCTCAAGTTGAGTCCCTCGACCCCTTGCAGTGGTTCACCCACGTTTTAAGAGTACTCTGGTCTAGGACCAAGAGTGTCAGACTCAACATGGTCAAGTTCCATCCACATGTCAATCTTCGTGTTCCCCTTCATTGGGCTACCATTATCATTCACACCCAAATGGACCCCCAAGAACAGCATGGATACAACGCCTATGGAATCTCCTACCATTAAGGACCGACGCCCCTGAGGGTTTCAGACAAAAAATTGATACAAATCCCATGTTTTGAACATGGTCAGTGGTCGTTGATCGTTTGTTTGTCCCCATTTTAGGATAACGTGACAGGATGTTGTGTTGTGAACATGGTCAATAGTAATCCTCTATCGTCACGCCAACCCCTTTAGGCCTTTAATGGTGGTTGTATGATTCACATTACGTTCCACCCCATCGTGTCCAGTGGAATCTTGACAGTCTTGACACTATCCCTCAGTGCACCTTTGCACGTCAGGGGGACAAAGCTAAAATATGTCATCCTTCGGGGCTTCCATGGTCCGAGCTCTAAGACCATAAACTAAGATCATTATTAAGGGATATGTGCAGCTCGATCCTCATTACCACGGGATGCGATGGGTCACCCGGACGTCTTGCCTCTGAGTCCAGCTCAGCTGGGAGATGGTTCGTCATGCCCCTTTTTTTCATTCCCTTATTCAGGCCCCTTTGGCCCGAGGTTCCTATTCTGGAATTGTGTATGGTGTGATGTGGGATCATGTCCCTATCCATGTTTTTTTGTCCCTCGACACCATACTCATTCCCCACTTAGCATCACCTCTACTAGGTCTGCGATGCATGACATTAAAATGCACGCTTGGACCTACCATATGACCCTCAACTGTGACATTATCATCCTGGCTGCACGATGAAAAAAACGGCACTTCATTGTGATGACCTTATGGTAGAGGAAATCACATTGGGTATTTGTCGCATTCCATAACATTTTTAATGCCTACTATGACTTGATTCTTGTGGAGACACCAGGGATTTCTCCCATAGGTCTGTCTCTTCAAACACAAAAAACCCCTCACCTTTATGGAAAAACAATATTTATCAAAATCCGCTTATTTTAGTGTAGGGGCCACACCCACACTACCCTTTTTCCCTGGAATGGGTACCTTATAGTTCCACCATAAAGAACTACGTGCAGCTTGATCCCCATCCCCATGGGGTACGTAGGAATGCCTTTTCACTTTACCTCAGGACCAGCTCAACTCTCGTATTTGTTCCCTTGAAACAAACCTCTCCCAAGTGGGGTTGTGTGGTGTTGTATGGGATTATTTCCTCATCCACGTCGGGTTTTTTACCGCACCATACAATTCCCCGGTTCCCATCCATGTCAGGTTTTTGTAATTACCCACCATGTGCCTCCTGTGTTTCTTCCCACCCATGGTCTGAATTCTACGACCCTACACTAAGATCTACCTATGGTAAGGGACTCGAATCCCCCTATATAATGTGTCTCATTAACAAATTTAGATGCATTTTGACAAAAATCCCGACGTGTTGAATATTCAGGGAGATATTCCTCTCATTCCATGTCCATGCTTTGTGAGCTCACTATTTGGATCCTCATCCTCTTCCACGTCCAAAAGGACCCTCGGACGACAAAGATACTAGGCTTAAGGGATCTCCCTGGATGCTGGGCATAAGGGATCTCCAATCGATTCAGTCCAATGTCCTTAAGGGCTCTCTGACAACATTTGCGACATGGTACTGTGTTTTGAACATGGTCAATGGTCGACCCTCATTTGTCTATCCCCATTCTACGCCAACGTGATATGGATGCTACATTGCCACCATGGTTAACAGTTATCCTCCATCGTCACACCACCATCATTGTGATCTAAATCTCAAGCCTCACGATTCACACATTTCCACTTTTTCATGTTCAAGTGGAATTCCAGCAAACTCATCTATACCACTTCATGCATCTCTATGCGCCACATGGTCATGTTAGTGTCATTGGGCCGATATTCACTGAGCGTCCCTTCGACCTAACCTGACCCTTCCAGTGTCGGGAATGTTCCCCATTACTTCTTGTTTCCCACATCGAGAATGACTCACATAGGCTTAGTACTTTTGTTGGGATATGTACCAGTGAAACCAGGTTTCTCATCATCCAACATGACATTAAACTGTACCTCCAGAACTACTTTTGGCTTGATTACCATCCTAATGGGATACATAGGGGCACCGTGGTATTTTTCCTAGGGTCCAGACCACAAGAATCATAAGTCGTGTTCCTCCACATTTTTGGCCCATGGCCTGACCACTTGTGGGGAACCATGCAACTACTAATCTACCCTGAACAAGTTAAGGATGACCCAAGATGACATTGGAAAGTTGTGACTCCCTTTCCAGAGAGGCTCTATCTGAATGAAGGAATGATCCACGATCAAACCAATGTTCCCATCTAGCATTCTCCCACCACAGTGGCGTGACTTCATGAGTGTTGGATTCTGTTCGAACAAACCATCACCCACATCCCACTCTTTGCGTGGCCATTTTTCGAACTCTAGTCCTCTTTCATGTCTAGAGGAACCCCCTAACAGTATATATGTTCAGCCTATGTCCATCCTACTATCTGGGTCAAATGATCTAGAAGACTAACATATGAAATTTTGAGTCTGGTCCTGTGTTTCAAACATGGAAAACGGTCGACCCTCATTTGTTATCTCCAATTCAGGCTAATGAAATACGGATGTTGTGTTTCCACCACTGTCAACAGCTATCCTCCATTTTCATGCCACCCCCATAGCGGTCCGAATACTGGGTGCCATGATTCACACCTCCCACTTCTTTATGTTCAGACTAATCCCAACACCCCTGGTGTGACCCAGCTCGTGCATCAGAGCACATCAGAAAAATGGCTCATCGATTGTTCTGAGGTCCTAATCCTCTAATTGGGCCCCTACAATGTCTTTTTGAAAGATTCAGATTTTATTCTTAAACCCCGAACACCCGGATCATGGTTTATGCATTATGTTCAGATGGAATAGCATGGTAGTCACCCCTTGTTTCTCACATTGGGCTCGACCCGCGTGATCTTAGGGACTGACCACCAGACACATCATGAATGTAACATATGAATATAAATATAGTCTCGATAAGGGAACTCATGTATTCAAAAATAAAAAAATGAAATTACGTTTGGGAGTCTGTGATCCTTATAGGACTCGCGGGTTTATCCCTCCTTTGGATGGTTTGACCTCGTCGAAAGAGCATTGCAGCTCTGCCACCCATCGACTTGTGGCATCCAGAAGTTGCTGCAGCCGGCTCAGCTCCTACGCCTCCTCAGCAGCGATGGTGCGCAACTCAACAGACTCAGTTTGGGCCCACATTATGTCAGCCTGAATGACGCCCAATTCATTGGAAGCTTGCCCCAGAAGCTCTTCCTACTCTTCCAGCTTGGCCTTCAATAGAGAGATCTGTCCTGATTGTTTGTTAAGAGAGGCTGAGTGCTTGTCCGCTCGGATTTGTAGCTGCTGGACATCATCATCAGCCTCCCAATGTTTCTTGGTGTACGTATCTTTCCTCCACTGCAAGATCAAACTGATCCCGTGATCATACTCACAGATCTTGTCCACCATAAGATCTCAGATGAGCAGATGAGGACGATGGGCATCCACTGCCCCATCACACAGATCACGCAGTCGCGACGGAAGACTATCCATTTCGTCCTGCCATAATGGCTAGGTGGTCTTCTCGATAAATCACATGATCAGCTTCCTGATCAGTCGTGGACTATATCGCTATCCTCTTCATCAGAGGTCATCTCATCCCAGTCCATACAGTTGGAAGTTTCGTATGTGGGATACACCCTCAAGAAATATTCAACGGGATCTACATCTGGCATTGGATCCGGCGTGACATTTGGCGTCGAATCAGGCGTGGCAGGACGTGGTTCGATCGGTCAATCCTCATCGTCGGACCCCAACTCAATGAACTCAAGCACGACCACGCCGATGGTCCCACCAACGATAGAAAGCACATCAGCTTGGGTGGGATGGGTAAATATCTCCACCATTACTAGAATACACCTGGGAGTGGCAGTACTAGAAATTCCGACTAGCCTCACCGTAGTGGCCCATGCTAGTCGAAGAAATGTATGTAATAGGAAAGGGCACTAACGTCAGTTGGTACGAATAACATATGGTAGTAATAAGCTTAGTTGAGAGTGCATACTGAGATTGAACCCCGTGTACCGCTCCTGAGCTGATGTTGACGCGACCTAGAAACCTGTCCCTCCATATATTTTCAGAAGGTCTAGAGATGCTGGAGGAGCCACTTTGGATGTTCGAGCCCCACCAGACACCAAATAGGATGCAGCCACAGGTGCCAGTTCTAAGGGTTCTGCATCATCACCCACTGAGGGGTGAGAAAGATGTCTATACAATGTGTCCTCTTTGGTGTTTCAAGTGTTGGTGATGAGTTCATAGTGACCTTATAGCAGACCCTGAAGAAAGAGACTTGGGATATTACCTCGAGAGCCTCCGCGAAATTATTGAGATCCGAGTCTTTATCACCAACTTATCCCTCCTCTAACGAGCTCCCTCCACCAACATCATCCCCCAAAGAGGATTCTCTTGACTCTTCCGGTAGGGGGAAACAGTCTCTCAGCTCAGTGGCCAACAGCTGTGGGGAAATGTCTGGTTTAGCCGTACCCTCACTAGGTCTGTCATTAGATGCAGGGCACCACTTGAATGTACATATTACTCCATCTCAGCCAAATATAGCTCTGCCTCCATCGTAGACACTGCAAAATCAACATGGACATGGCCCATACACAGTAGGTCCATCCCTAGACGGTTCACGTGTTACCACATCACAGGAAGGCCGAGAAACTGCAGGTTAACTTCCCAAATGTCCCAGGCCTCAGAGAAAACAACATTCTCTGGCATGTCGATATGGCTAATCCACATCCCCAGATCCTAAGTGGATATCCTACGAAATCCCCTCAGTGGCCGCCCCTCCAGATGGATCTGCTCTTCTGGGACCACCGGGTCCACTAATGCTATTGGACCCGTCGTCACTGCCTCACCCTCAGCTGGTGCATGTCTCGCCACCAAGGTAGCCCCACCAACGTGGGAATCCCTTGCTGCCCTCCGACCCCGACCTTGGGATAAGGGAGTCCTGCCATCACGAGCACGTACGGTCAGATGCTTCAGTATTTCCCTCGATAAGCTTCCTCCCTCCTGATTACATATTCATTTACCAGTCCAAAGGTAGAAGTGTGTGGAGGCAATGAAATCTGTATCTTCTAGTCATCATGTGTGAACATGAGCCACAATTGCCTCATTACACATGGTTACTCCTCATGGTTCACCTCCCAGTAGACCTGCGGGGTCAGCCGTTGCAGGCACAAAAATTGCCTCACAAACCAGTGTGGGGTGTACGGCTCGCAGAGCGGCTCGCGAACCACCTGTGCCACCAAAACTCCATCTAAGAAGGCCAAGAGGTAGGATCGATTCTCTTCCGTCCCCTAACCATCATCAATAAGTACTCCTGTCGGAAAGGGAAACATGTTTAAATTGAACTCATCCACCTTCTACAATCAGTTCATCACTAAGGGAACGTTCAATTAAACTGTGAAGAACCCGAGAACATTCAGGATGGATGGGAGGAATTTCGACCCCATTGGAGATAAGGGGTTTGGATACTCATAAACACCCCTGATGACCGCCGTGATCTACCCATAAAAAAGGTGGAAGGTGCTCACATTTCCTCGACGGATTCTTTCCCTCACTAACATGTCGTATCATCTTGTGCAATCTGTCGAGCGTCGGAATCCCCAGATTGTCCCGCCATCCTGTGGCAAGCGTGGACACCATGATGAATTAATTGGTTCGTTCCCCTATGTTGGTATCACATACTTGTAGGATCCAACCAAAGATAAGGGCCGCGATAAACGCCGCCATCCTGACTATTGGTTGTTGTTCATTGCTGACACAAAAACCCCAGGTCTTCCACTAGATGTCCTCCAAGAGCCTCTAATATGAGTGCTCCTTCACCCGTTAATCCCACATCGGACAAGTTCGGGGCCTCGGGGGAAACTATCAATCCTTAGAAAAGTTCAGAAACTGCATGATCCACTTCTTAATGTGAACATCTCTCACCGCTTCTTTGTCCTCTCCATGGACCTGTCCCATTAGTACCAGCACCAGCCACAGAATCTGATCTGCATCCTCCCACACGCTCATGACGGGGAGGAACTCATCATAAATATCCCCCAAGATCGGTACCCTAGAAATATGATAGACATCCCACAAACTGATGCCAACCTCCCCGTTATGCAGGTTAAATGTGTTGGTCCTGGATGACCATCTTCACAACATCTCTGACATCAGCTGTTTCGGTTGATAAATGTGGAATTGGTAAGCCCATGCCACCTCATACAAACCCACTCTCCTCAGATCGGCCCCATACTCCTCAAATGAGGCACCTACCTAGTAGGCCCATGCCCAATCATTGGTGAAGTTTCCTCCCTGGTGCAACTCCCACTCATCGGACCACCCCTTCTTCGAATCCGTTAGAGCTGCCATCAGTATCGTGTGGTACATGGGAGGGGACGTCTCTGGTTGCAATGGCTTCCCATTAATATTTTTCAGATGATTGTACTGACAGTCAGTGGTGACCAATGAAAATTCGTCATGAGAATGACAGTCAGCCACCCTGAACCATTGATGCTAGCATGGGGTGATTCTGAACCAGCAAGCTGGTTCATCCCTACTCGCCTCAGGAATGAAGACATCATCCATCGGCCCGAATACATACAAAGGAAACTTCTTGCACATCGGATAGTTCTTCTGGCTCTCTGATAGCAGTTCTATCAAATAATTATGGTCTGAGTGGCTTCGGACTAGCTCCCCCAGGCCCATACAGTTGGCCATTTCATGCCTCCGGGCGGCGTCTGTGTGCACCCCCAGCACAAATTTTTGATGGGCCATTGGATTTTAGAACATGGATATATTTTGGGTCGGGTTTTGAAGCTTTTCCGTGGAGAAAATTCATGGATCTCGGTCACGAATCCAAGACACGAAGCCTGACCTCGTCTTGAATGAAGATGTTCTCTTGGCCCAATCGTGGAGTCAGAGACTCACTGTTCACCGTGAAGCTCGATTCGCGGTTGGCATAGACAGAGTATGTGAAGCTCCGCGAATCGAGAGCGCAAAAGGACAAAGTCGCAGAGAAGGGAAAGGACAAAAGAGAGGTCGGACCCCCTATTTATAGGCGATGACCCTGGAGCTTCGCGGCGCATTCAAACCACACGTAGATTTGTGGCGCGTCCAGACTGCGTGGCCCCTGTTAGCCTCACGCACCCTCTTTGCGAGTCAGCGCCACGAACTACCGAACATTATGGCAATTTCCCTCCGACTTTGACCCTTGATACCTCAATGGCTCCAAGTCTACGGGGGGGGGGGGGGGGCATTTTTAGGCACCAAAAATATTCGATGAAAGGGGAGAAGAAATAGCGTCCTTGCGGCCTACCTCGTGAAGCACCGACGCGATGCCCCCCAAGTAATGCGGCCACCGCAAAGCACCATAGTAGGTAACACTTTGCGAATGCCCCAACATTCATGTGCCTACTATGAAGCACCCGAGGAGGTAATGCTCCATTACCACCCTAACATTTTTGAACCCTCCGTAGAGCAGAAGAGGCAGTACCTCTCCGTGAATCTGGTTGACGTTCGTGACCCACCGCGAAGCAACCGAAGCCCCCTTCGTGCCGCATGAGCTCTGCTTCCCAGCGCCCCTTGCCTATAAATACCATGCTCTATCTGAGCACCCGGACGGGCAATCCGACCTTTCACCTCCCTAGCTCCCAGATCACGATGCGCCCGTTTCTCTGCAAATCATGAGCTACGCGATGTACTTTTTCTTCGTGAGGCATCTTTGCATTGTCTCGTTTTGTTCCCCTCTTATGAGAGGGATTCCCTTCGCGAAGTCTAAGGGAATTCGCAAAGTATGGGGATCCCTAAGGGGACCTGGTTAGTCATGGAGCATTTATGATTCGTGAAACACCCACCCTGTACATATGATCCACATTCCAAGGCAGGGTCACTGTACTTCGCGAAGTACACCGCTTCACGACACGTTTATTCCCGAGGAACATCTGCTTCGCGAGGCGGTTCTCCTTGAACACCCATCCACTTCGCGAAGAAACTCCCACTCACACCTATTCCCCCATGCGGATTCCAAGTAACTACACTTCTCAAAGAAAAACACTCCACAAGTTCCCTCCACAACGCAAAGCAACCGAGCTCCGCAAGGCCCCTGCCTGTGGACCCCTCTTCTCAGCAATTCCTCTTCCCGTGCGACCCTCCAGGTTTGCACTATGTGATTTCAAATTCCCCTATACTACACTACCAGTAGCGTTGCATCACCTAATTCTTCTTCTCATAGGCACACTAATGACTATTGCTTCTCCACATATCCACGCTAATGTGGAACCCTCGATGGTTTGCTCTGATACCCCCCTTCACTACGACATTACTGGTACCTTCCCACCCACCAGGAGCAGAGGGTACCAGTTATGTATGTCCTAGGGGTGTGGAGTGAGCCCACCCTATCTGATCTTAGGACGTTAAACTGCCAAGCACCTCGTCCTCAACACATTACATTAAACTATGATCTGACCCCATGCCTCCCATGTCGGGTCCCCCCGGCTCGTACATTATTTATGCCCACTGGTTTCCATAGAGATGGGATAATCCCCCAAAGATGATGATATCCTCCTTATCGGAGTGGAGTTTGTTCATGTGGAAAGGCGAACATCTTGGAGAAATCCCCCTTGCCCCACTTGCAGAAGGTAACACCCATGCACCTCCGTACATCCTCACCATTAGGGATTGCAGAGGCCGTGATAGGGAACCACACACCTCCTTTCTTCGGTCCGAAATCCTCTCCCTCTGCACTTTGTCGCTCTTGGGTCTCCATCTTGGAGTAAGTCCCGACACCATGGGCCGCCTAACACATAATCCCCTATTCACATCCCATAGATGCACCCTTCACAATGTGATCGTATGGTCTTTGCTGCTTCTTGTTTCTCACACCAAGCACAACTCACGTGGGCTTAGAGTGAGAATCAACTATGACACCCACCCCCATCCATCATGACATTAAAATGTATTCCCCCCATCCTGCATGTTGTTAAACCGTATGTTATCCTGCCTAATATTAAACTGTATATCCATTTGAACTATGAGGTCTTTGATCAATGTCAAGGCATGGTACCTAGGAAGCCTCCACAAGGTTCCAACCCACCGTTTGTCGTTTATTCACGTTAGGGTACACCCTTGTCCCGTATGACGTTAAAATACATTCCAGTCTAGCGGCGAGCCGTTGTGACTATCCTGAACTACGTGTACTTTGATCCATTCCAAGGAATGGTATGTAGAAAGCCTCATGAGGTTCAAGCCCACCACTAGTGAACCCCAGGGATCACCTTCACATCGGTTCGCTGACAAAGCCCAACCCAAACTATATAGACATTGATCTGTGTCAAGGATGGTACGTAGGAAGCCTCCATGAGGTTCAATCCCAACACCCTTTGGACCAAGGTCCTTCTTCACATCAGTTTTCCGACACCCACATCCTTTCCGAACAATGAGGGCATTGATCCATTTCAAGGAATGGTACATAGGAAGCCTCCACGAGGTTCAAGACCATCACCCAATAGACCAGGGACCCCCTTCACGTCGGTTCACTGCTATCCCACATGATGTTAAACTGTATCCTTATGAACTAGGAGGACATTGATCCATGCCAAGGCATGTTACGTAGGGAAACACATGAGGTTCAAGCCCCCATCCTCCTGGACCAAGGTCATCATTCACGTCGGTTCCCCGAGATGCCTCCATCCCACATGACGTTAAACTACATCTCAATCTAGTGGTAAGCAGTTGTGACTGTACCATCCAGTTAATATGAAACCCCTTCGTGTCAGTTCAAAAGCCCATTTTCCCGATCTACAAGGACTTTGATCCATGCCAAGACACGGTACGTAGGAATCGTCATGAGGTTCAAGCCCACTACCCATTGTACCAAGGTCCTTCTTCAATGACGATTCTCCAGCGTCCAACCCGAACTATGGGTACATTGATCCATGTCAAGGCATGGTATGTAGGAACCCTCCATGAGGATCAAGACCAACACCAAATGGACCAAGGTCCCCCTTCACGTCGGTTCACCCCCGTCCTGCACGATGTTAAACTGTATCCCTCAGAACTACGAGGAATTTGATCCATGCCAAGGCATGGTACGTAGGGAACCTCACGAGGTTCAAGCCCCCCATCCACCCGGACCAAGGACCTTATTCATGTTGGTTCCCTAACACACCCCCATCCCACATGATGTTAAACTGCATCCCAATCTAGCAGTATGCCATGGTGACTCTGCCATCCAGTTGCTCCGACATCCCTTCGCGTATGTCCAACAACCCCTTTTCACAAACTATGAGGACTTTGATCCATGCCAAGGCATGGTACGTAGGAAGCCTCACAAGGTTCAATCCCACCACCCACTGGACCATGGTCCTTCTTCAACATCGGTTCTTCAACATCCAACCCAAACTATGTGGAATTTGATCCATGTTAAGGCATGGTACGTAGGAACACTCATGAGGTTCATGCCCACCACCTGGTCGTTCCGACCTCATTCATGTGGGTTCACCCACCATCTCGGGCGACCTAGAGTGTAATCCCCACAAATCCATTCTAAACTACGTGGACTTCTATTCCATGCCATAGGGATATGTAGGAAGTCACTTCGATACTCAATCCCATCACCACTGTCATCTCCATGGAAGCTCCATTTCATTCCCCCTCTAATCCGTGTAGCATTACATAACCCATCATGATTCTCACCCGGGCTGCCACATCCCATTGAGATCATTCCACCCCATTCCCCTTCAAAACATTTGGGAAGCTACCTAGAATTTGGATCTGATAACGTTATTCCCTCATGGGGGATTCCTCAATCTGATCCACTCAAGATAAAGTCATGATCAGCCCGATCCATCTCCGCTAGACATTAAACTTGTGGCATACCCTGTGTTAAACCATGGGAAGCTGAGGAAAACCCCAGATACATGCCTATGGAATATGATTCCCTACGCTCTATGTGGGATGCCTCGGGCTTCTTCACCCTCGATAAGCCCTATAATATGGGACCAAAGGAAGACACACCAATTCCCCAACATTCAGACACGTTAATGATATCTCAACCTGACTACTCCCCCGAATAATGGTTGCTTCCTTGAACGGACCCTTTGGAATATCCTGACAGAAGCAGTGTAATTAACTGGAATCTATGAAAACATGGCACTAGGAAGAGTTTCATGAACAATGTAATTAATGTATAAGGGTGACCCAGACTAGGTGACGAGTTCCGAGGAGGAATCCACAGAAGGAAGAACCGACATCCCATCATCCTGGTTTCGATCAAGGAGATGACGTACATGAATAAGGAGTGAATGAAACCAGCCATTGGAAAGCAAGAATGAAGGGTAACAAAAGCCATGCCTATTGCACTCAAGCGGATGGACACGTGCGCCCCGACGAAAGTGTCGGAAACAGTCCTTTTACGTACTACGAACTGCCACTACCCTATTTGAAATACCAATTAACCCAAGGATTAAAACTATCATTGAGTTATTATGGTTACTTTTTGGAAATATGTTAACAATATTAATTGATCATTCAGGTAAAAATTGGATTCTATAAAAAATCCTTCGAGCCCCATCAATTTTTCGTATTTCACCAAAATAAATATGCAACATATTCAATATGATGAATAATTTTTCCTAGGAGGTATACCTTAAAACAATATATATTAATATGAAATCATATCATTTGTATAAAAAAAATTTATCAAATGGAATATAAACATAGTAATAAGAAAATTTTAAATAGTAAAAATAATGGAAATTAAAATAATCCCAAAGAATCCCCTTCAATATGACATCCCATGCATCAGCATATACAGATAACATAATAATTGATATCCTTTCAAATATATCATCTAAAATATATGAATTGTAAAAATATACATGTACTATATCATTCAAAAAATATCTCTGGTATATTTTTATTTGAACTAAGATGCATAGGAAAAATATGATTCCAAAAACTATTTAGCGAACCACCATTTTTCCCATACAAAATAATTTTTATAGAATGTTAAATATTTGGTATGGAATGATATGAGAAAGAGAACTAAAGTGTAATGTTAGATAAAAAATAAATTAATATTCTTATTCTTATAACTTATAATTAATAATAAATTATATAGACTATAATCATGAATTTTGATTATTGGTCTCCCATATACTCAACAATCATTATAGGATCCATTGAATCGAACTTCATCTTAACAATTAGTTCCTATAATTATGGTACCTATTAATCACTAGATCCTACAATCCCACAAAAAACTATTCATCATAGAAAAAAATAGTACTCCATGAGAAAACATGTCTACCATAAGATAATCATTATATGAAGAATATGAACATGGATCAACTATATTGGTCTTAAATGTTCTTAAATCACATCTTCATGGGGAAAAATAGTTCTCAAAGAACCATCATCCATCGAAACATAGGTATACTATAATTATTTGGTTGATCCCCTCATTCTCATCACCCCTAAACATTTTTAAAAATATAATGGCTAGCTAGAATACTCAAGTAATTTGATTCCAATATCTATCTATGTACAATATAATCGTTAATAGTATCTCCATATATTCATCATTGGTATAACTAACCTTTTTTATATGATTTACCATCAAGGGTTTTTTAACCTTCATAGTATATCCATTATTTTTTTTCAATAACACTGAATTATTAACAATATAATGATAGATAATATATATTATTATTATATTCATATATATATTATAGTGTATATATCCATAATTATCAATAAGAAAAAATTTTAATCCATGCAAATTTATATATGTACATGGAATGAAAATGTATATAATTGTTCAAAATAAAATACTAAAATTATTATTATTCATTTCATGTATACATATATAGTACTGATAATTACCTTTCATTTTTAAAATAATCTATAATGTGGAATTATTGGAAATATTACATTAATAAATAAAAAAATCCAATCCAACAATAAATTCATTACCACATTTCTAATGAATTTTTTTTTTAAACAAGAATATTTAAAATATTAAAACCATTTCCACACTTGTATCCACAATTATTTGATTCTATTCATATATTACAATAAAAAAAATTATAAGGTATTAATCTCCCTGAATATTCCACTAATAAAGGATAATATATATCTCTAATAGGTTTTGGTGTGTGTGTTTAACTCACTTACAATGAACCATACCAATTATAGTATTGTTATACACCATTAAATATATTAAAACTAAAGGATAATCTCTCACCTAAAAACTATAATAAAAATCTCATATCATAAGGGAATTTCTCAATGATGGATTAAAACTATTGAAATAACATAAATTAGATATCACAGTGAGAGGTAATTTGGCATAATAACTAGTTCAAATTGATGAGGAATATCCAACCTAACAAAACTCATGACTCCAAATTGATTCACACTCCCACTAGAGTTCAAAATGCTACACTGCTAATTCTAAAAATTATATAGGTCTCATATTAATTTCATATGGATCATATAGCCATTATTATATTTACATGTTGATGAAGTATCATTAATAATGTTTAAATATCACCGTAAGATAAAGGATTCATTTGTAAACTATATATTCATATAATATTATTTATACATGTTGTTTTCCAAAAAGAATTATACATCAATAAAAGCCCACATTTTATCTTGAATATAGCATTGGTAAATTTTTCCCAAAAATTATTAGTGAGTTTAATATAACATAATAATTTAAATCATTAATGGTTCGATATTATGCAAGTGGTATGTTAATATAAGACATATGGAACCTTATTTAACCTCTCATATATTCCATAAACATAATCATCCCAAAACCATATTACCCACACATCCTAACTAATGTTCACAGTCAATACAAACATGAATATATATATAAATAAATTAAAATATTATGTTAAAAAAAATAGAGTGGTTTATATATTTACATAAGAATCCATATATATCATTTGGCTTTAAATGTAAGAAAAAAATATTTTTGTAAATAACACCAATAATAATGATTTTATGGTGGGAAGAGGATTAATAATTGAAAATATAAAAATAAAGGTCTCAAAAAGTCATTACTTATTGAATCCCAAAATAACGGATGGATTGATGAGTGGTTCATATTTAGTGATAAATAAATATAGAAACTTTTAGGGGAGAATAAAAGAGTCAAACAGTTTGGATCATGGCTCATAATAGTGAGAATATGGTATGTGGAGGTGACATTAATTTTAGTAAAATAATTAATTTTTAATAAAAGAAGATATAAAAAATTAATCTTCAAGATACTAGGTACCTCATACAAGGACATTCGTTACAAAATGGTCTTTTGAGGACACTCCCTTTATGAATCACTCGATGTGTACCTAGAATCCTTTATTGGGTGTCCAATATACATTACCGTTTGAAATGACATTCCACCCCCTCCAAAAAATTCCCATATATTGTAACCACAAATGAGAGAATCAATTCTATATAGAGACACAAAAAAAATTATCCTCAAACATTGAAAATGATGTATGGATCCCAAAAAAATCCCAATCACCCTAAAAACTAAAGACTTGTTTATTTTGATTTCGCAAAACTATCAAAACACATATCACTACATTTACAAGAAGGTGATATACTGTTCTAATAATATCCCCAAAACAATTATGGGATTTAAGTATTTAAGAAGGGGATTGAAAAACAATTTATTTCTATTTTATGTATTAGCACATATACTCTACTACCCAAGGGACACTACCACATTATCTTATTCAGTGATAAATATTATAAGAAATATCTAGTTTTCTTGAAAATAAAATAACAATAAAGATATAATAAATATTAACAGAAAAACATGATGGGTGTTTATCTTTAGCATAATGTGACTATAAATTAAATAGCCACCATTTATCATTATATATATTATTAAACTAATATGTATTTCTAATTACATTCCTTATTTTGTTGATGAATTTCTTATCGATTTATTCATTGTGTTCCAAAGATATTTTCAAGATAACACACATATTTTCAATATTATATATATATGAATTTTATATAATATTTTTGAAAAAAAATCTATATTTAAAAAATTACAGCTTTCTATATTATATACAATTTTTTATTTTTTATATAAAAATATCCCCTCTAAAACAAAATTATCAATAGAATGGTCAAATAGAATAAAAATTATAGTATCTCATCTAGATATTTTCTTTGACAAAACAATTAATATTTTTGGTTAATTAGTGCATGTGGTATCATATTAATTCTTGTTAGAAATTGATAATTCTAAAATAGAATATACAAAAAATGGATTCATATTTAATATTTTTTTATAAATATAATTTTTAATAAATCTAAAACAATATTCTTAATATCCTTTTTTACTTATATAATTTTATTAAAAGGTTATAAACTCCATTGTGTGGATTTATATGTCATTTTTTTACTATGGATACTAATCTCTTTATACTCAAACCATGAATTTGAAAACACAAATTGATATAATATGATTTGATTAACATTAAACATATCAGTACCCTTCAACTATATATATTTTTTGTTCTTATACCAATAATTTAAAAACCATCATTATCCATATTAGATTCTAATATACTATAATGAATTTATAATAATCAAAAATTACCATTATTTCACATTGGGTAGAATCTCAACACAGGATTTTCCACTCAAGTAGTCTTCGGGGTCGGTTTTCCGTAAGGCATGAGGCACGTCATGGTATATTCCAAATGCTACATACTTGTAGAAAGGGAATGACAAGTTTGTATTGGGGAGAGTATAAACAGTGGTGATTATTATAAAAATGTGAATATGAATAATGCACATTTAATGAAGGATCATAACTCAATGAAAGAAGTAGGTAAATTCAGCTAATGTGTAATAAAATAGAAATAGTAATAAATACAAATCCCAAAGGCATAATAACATTTTTAGATGATATACATTTCCAAAATGGTTATACAAAAAGTTTAATATGGTTTCCAGAGGCCTTCATACAAGTAAATATATAAGACACTAAGAGGATAAAAAATATAAACCCATCATGTGATAAAAACCACCATGGTCCATTTACATCCATCCCTTGAAAAAGGTCTACTCTGATCACTATGGTATATCTCCCTATCTGGATACCTTCTTGGATATCATGTACGTTAAGTATAAATGCATCCTAATAGGCCCATTAATGGTGTGAGTATGAAATAATTAGTCCACCACAAATTTTCTACTTTCGTACATCAATAATTTTGAAGGTGTTTGAAGAATATAAATAAAATATCATTGAACTCATGTTAAATAATAAACCCTTTTCCATTGGCCTCAAAATCCACAAGGAAGTGTTTACCTACATCGAACAGTGTTGGTAACATCTTCATACATACTCCATAATTTATATATAGAACATAACAAAATTATATATATATATATATCACTTGGCTATGACACTTATATTATTTCATAGGAGTGACCTAATGAATTTCATATCAGGTGAGCCCTCGGGTTCCACCAATAAATATACCACCAGCACCCTCTTCCACAAACCATATAACTAGTTTTCAAATGGCATGCCTAGTCAATATTTCCCAGTTCCAATGGACCTCCACTTAGAAATTCCCAATCTGATCAATAGCATAACATCCCGAGGAAAAATGATATACTTTCACTAGTATATAATTATCATCGTTGTAAAAATAGCCAACATCTATAAACCTGAAGATATTTATCCTCCCATAATCATGATCTATCATACCGAAGTATAATAGTTGGTCAAAACCCCCAATCAACGGTCTCAGCACCATCACCCAATGGTCCATCACCATCATAAATGAATTTATTTGATGATGAAATCCTAAATAAATGGTGTTCAACACCATTTCGAATGCGGTAAATAATCTATCAAGGCCCCCGTCAACAATTAGTTTTAGAACCACCTCAATAGAGTCTTATTTTTGTGAACACGACTCTAATGGTGCCTCATCTAATGTAAATGAGCAGAAATCTCCATCATATAAATCATACAATACATTCAACACCCCATTCCCCTATGACAAAATCACTATATTTTGATGGTCAACACCATCCCAATTCTAGGGATCCAATCACTCAACATAATGACCCCATTGACTCAATATGGTGACCATGTCGCCTTAAGAAAGTCATCATCATCAACCTAATGTGTCTCAGACCAAACCTTACCTAAAAACCATATCGCCTCTGCCATGTTGATCAAAGCCCTCTCAATTATCTCGGTCCATCAATGTCATGTTCCCAATGAACCAAAGAAGTCGTACACAATCAACTTATTTAAGTTAAACAACAATACGTGTCTAAAAAATTATTAAAAATCACCATATAAAGCTTATAATGTATCTTCATAGCCTAGAGAATAACTGAAAACATCTCATAATATTGAATCAATAATTTCAAACAATCAATTAAATTATATGTAGTCTAACTTTATCAACCCAATATGTCAATTAAATTACTCACCACAATAATCCTATAAAATAAAGGAGAAATATAGGAACCATATACCTTATATCCATAAGCACTCTTTCATATAGTATCATCCCCAAACTCAGGACGAATTGAGAGAAATATGATATTTTATTCAAATTCCATTTAAATAGGGAGAATGATATTATATATATTTTTCATTCCATAATTAATGTTAAATGATGAAATGAACAAAGTGGATTTTAGGAATTAACATAATGATTCCAGTGCGATGAAATAATTCATTTCATAGCTCATATGATGGTGGATAACCGACGCATAAGGTGGAACAAAACAGGAGATCCCTATACTTTGAAAGATTTAAAGGGAGGATAAGGAGTTAGAATACCTAAAAAGATCGATGACATGTTGTTTCAACTGAACACATTAAATAAACGACATGAATTGGACATATATTTTCACGAACCATGAGTGAATTTTGATTTTACCACTATACAAGAACCACACCTCACATGTTTGGGTTCTTGGTTTTCCAAACAATAAAAATCTCATGCATATCCTTACATTCAATATATTTAGAAAACATTCCTGATTTCTCTCCCCCAATCACATGGTTTGAAAATCCATGTCCAGTTCATAATTGGGCTGCATGGTTTCCTTTTACAGGCCATACGGGTTGACCAAAGAGAATGTTTTTCGGACCACTAATATAAAAATTTCCATTGGGGTGGTAAAATTCAACCCTCTCAAATAACTGGTACAATACATTCTCTCCACCTTATATTAGCACATACCCAAGCTATCATGAATTACATTGAGATAGTACAAAACATACACATCTCATTTCCATTAACATTGTCTACCTTGGTTATTAGCCTCGGAAAATTCCCCTTGTGGAACTCCCCAACATAGGAATTACCTACAAAGACAATTCTCAACTGATAAATTAAATATATTATTATTCAACCAACCATCCACTATATAAAATTCCTCTGATGAAATATCATCATTCCTATTCTTCATTAGGTACTCAATTGAAGCATGTTTTATATCGGATACCCATCATGTCTCACATTTAATCAAGTGTTCATTTCACACTCATGCCATACATAACACCCATCAAAACCCAGAAATCATTAAATTAAAATAGATCCTTCATAAAAAGTAATGATCACAATCAACATACATCATATATAAAAATTAATTCTCATTAGAATATTAATGCCAACACACCTCATAGAAAACATTCATTTTACCATTGCCAATTATAAATCACTGTGCATACAAAAATCATATCTATATCACACATCCCAACCAATTCCAACATAATAACTAGAACATTATTAGTCTAGAAAATATAAAATGAGAAATTAATGCACCAAAATATTCCATGTAAAAAAAGAAATTTCAGTGGACACTATCACAGTATACCTCTAACTCTCATCGGCTCATCAACCTACTCTGACTCTGACATCCCAATAGCGTGTAACTGACCTACAGATTGACTACCAAAGGCATGTAAACCCTATAGAGTAGTACTATCTTTTAGCTATTAACTCTTATACTTGGTCTCTGTATCTCTACCATGACCTATGGGTGAGTGTAATCCAATATATTTTCACCAGGTTGGATTCCAGTCCTACCTCAAATCCTTGCATCTGACCCGGTCCCTTACTCCATGCTATCAGAGAAGTCTTCATATAATCCTCCTCTGATGACCAATATGAACACAATCTAGACATTACTTCACAACACAATCTCTATATCTCTTAATATGCCACCACTTCTTGAACTAGAACAACATTATCTATGAACTATACCACACTGGCCTTCAAATGTCTCTCTCTAGACTGCCCAGATAAGGCTCTGTATGCCCCCACTTCCTTTTTCATGAAGAATCATATGTAATCTATCCTAATGATGAGACATAGATTGAATAAGAATAGTCCATAAATTTAGCCTCTTTTATCAAGAATTATTGTCCTCCTATGAGAATGGTGTCTACCTAAATATGTTTACATGTTCTTGGATGTCATACTTCAAGTCGTCCCCCAATCTCTGCACCAAGGCGATGTCATAACCCAAAATAGAAATGATTATACTTAATAAAATTTAGCCTTTATTATTTTAATCTAATTGAAAAAATATTAGAAATGCATTTTTATAAAAATTAATCTTTCATCAATTCCTACATGTTCATTTTTTAATCATTTCCTCGGGCAATTTCATTTATGGTGCTACATTTGGTGATGTCTCTCTTTGTACATTATATGTGAAGAGTAGAAAATGATTTGTGAAAGAGTTTATGATAAAATTGTTCATATATTCTTGTATAGAAGATTATAGATCTTATTTAAGACTATTATGTTATAGATATGTTATTGATGGGGCTATAGAATACTTTGATATATATGGTTATATCACTCTATGTTAGTTATCTGGATATTTTATAAACTATATTACTAGTAATAGATGGTTGGGGATGTAAGGTAAATAGGATAATTTAAAGAATAATTCCTTAATTAGTAAGAAGAATTTCTTATGGAGGGAAAAATAATTTAATATTTAGGAAAATTGATCGAGAATAATTTTATTTTAATATTTAATAAATTTATTATTGAGCATCGCGAGGAATAATATTTATTAACATTTGTATCAAATAACAGTTTATATGTGTGGTTTCAAAAACCATGATGTATGGTACAAATAATTATTCCTGGATAAATTAAGGTATAATTTGTGTTTTATGGCATTGAATATTTGGTTTATTATAAAAAAGTTTGATTATAAAACATTAAAAATAGACAAACCCCTTTTTTAGTCATTTATATTCTCACTCCTCTATATAATTTATTAAATTAATGTTATGATTTTTTATAAAAAAAATTTATATTAATTGATTATAATGATAGGTTTTGAATATGACTTTGGTCATTATTCCATTAAAACCCATTATTATTATTTATAATATTAATATTACCAATTAATTAACTGAATAGGGGCTTCACACACACTCATCTCCATTTCATGATAGGGAAATAGAGGATGGGAGGAAATATTCCCCCTTTCCCTAAACCATTAATGGTATAATATCAATTCATAATATCTTATATAATTTTTAATTCATCAATTAATGGAAAACCATTCTTCCTCTATATTCTTAAACTTTTATACTATTTCCACAATGTATAATATTTTCATTTTTATAGCTCTTTCATTATAATGGTTTTCATTAAGGAATTGAGAAACCATTTAGAGTAATGGGTTGCAGGTTATAGGATTCTCACAAACAGTAATGCTAATAAAAATATTATTTTTGTACATTAAGATGTAGTTTTATAGATCCCAAGGCGTTTTTATAAAATTAGGTCTCATATACACATATAAAATGAGATATTTAATTAGCTATTTTATGATCATTATATTTACTATTTCAATAGAATATATTTTATCATGGAGATTGATGATATGATTTTTGGTTACGAAAAAAGGGAGTTGTATATGATTTTACATTATTTTATATGTAAAAAATGATTTTAATGATATTAGTTAAATATAGAAAACATTTTTTTTCTAATGGTAATATAATTTATAAATTTCATATACAAATATATATTTTTTAATAATTTGATTTTTCAAAAATTGATTTTCATCTGCAGTCATGTTTAGAAATATTAATTATAATTAATTCATTTTATAATATGTGGAATGTTAAATTTTTATTTATTTAGAAATAAACAAAACATTAAAATTTCATATAATCAAATGATTTATGGGTTTGACGTTTTTAAATTAGGTGTTTCAAATGACAATGAAATATGCTTAAATGTTTTTTATGGTATCATATTTATTTTATGTATTTTTATAAATAGTGATAATGTTTTAATTAAATTTCTTATTTATTTAAAATATTTAAAATGTGAAAAATATTCAATTTGATACCACTAGAAAAATTATTATCAATCCCATTTTTTCTATGGAGATGATTTCTTTTTCTCACTATATTTTTATACAGTTATAGTTATACAACCATCCTTATAATATATACTAGAATGTATTTAAAAATGGATATATATTTTGAAATGGGTATAAATTCAGTTTTTCATTATATATGAGAGATTGTTTGTCTCCACATTTTTCTATTAGGGATTATTGAGACATTGATTATTAAGACTATGATGGTGTGACAATAAAAAATGAAGGTATTAATGATCTATGATATAATTTCAATTGAAGATATCCACCATTAGTAAAGTATGGTTTGAAGATAGAGACCATTGGTGATTTATAAGGAAGATCATGTATTTATATAGGATTATTCATGTCTTTTCTTAAGGTGAATTATTATGGGAATACTGAATTGGTTGACGATAAATTACTGGTTATAGAACATGAATATTGGTATAATGAATCATATCATTTACCATCTTCACTATTGTGGGATTATGTATATACAAAATTATACATGTCATAAAATTTGAGTAGCATACAAGACCATGATCAAATTAGAAACAAGTGATAAGTTTATATTTATGTTTACATGTGTTTCGTTAAGAATTTTAAGTTATTTTAGCATAATCATTATATGTATCTCCATGGGTGTGTGATTCGTTTATTCTGATTCATTTCAAGTCTTGATGTCATTCAAAATAGCATATTAGATCAGGAAAATAATATTTTACCTTACTTCCCCCAATATTTTTTTATTTAATTTTTTTATTTCGAAATGTTTTAAAGGTTCTTGAATGTGGAGACACTGTTTTCATTCTAAAAATAAATTATATATTATCATATTTCATCTCTTTTTTATCACATCGATTACATGGGTACTCCGGAAATCATAGATAATTATATATTTTAAATAAGTATTATGATGGAAATAAAATTTAAATTTAGGGACATAAATATCAATGGATAATGTTCTATAATGGGAAAATACAAATATTTCACAAATTAGACACCTGATTGAATTTAATTCATGATAGTTATGATCAAGTATACATATATATATAATAAAATATTAAATATTGTTATTTTTTTAATATAACCTTTAGAGGAATATTTTGAATATATATATATATATTAATATGCTGATAATTATCACCATTAGAGGATTTCATGTGATTAAACATAATTTAGATGATATATAATAAATGTGTACCCTATGATATATGGTTGTAAATACAACTGTTAATATTTTTTATTTCATCAACTACCTTGGTCATTAAAACATCCACTCATAAAATAATGATTCACATTAATGACGATTTATTAATTATTTAACCTTATATAAAAAAGACTCACATATCACAGTGTCGAATATAAACTAAGGAGAATGAAATAAGGGAATGTTGGAAGATATAAGACCTTTCCACCATCAGATCTCTACAATGGTATTCATTAAAAATATAATGAAAATGGATAAGAAATTTGAAGAATGATATAGAAATGATTATATTTTCATCAATACAATTAATGATCAATGGTTTCTAGGATTTTTTATGTCATAGCTTGCCCAGTGACATTTTTATAACCCCAATGAAAACTATATTATACATTTAATTGTAGGGGGACTTGTTTAGGGTCTAGCAGGATGAATCAGTTATGTTAGATTTTAAAAAATGATTTATTGTCTAATTTATTTCAAATATTTTATTATTATTTAAATTTTATTAATTAATTTTTTTATATTGTATATATCAAATTATTTTTTATGATATTAAAATAATTATATTCTATATATAAATAACACTATATTCATTTTCTTGTTAGTATTTTTCTATATATTTATAATAATTTATTACATAAATATTAGATTTTATGTTAATTTGAGTAGTTTGGAATCCCACAGTAAGGAATGTCATAGTAATAAACATTAAAAAAAACAAGAAAAGAAATGTGAAATAGAATCTCATATTGAATAATTTCAAGATGTTTTTAAAATTGGTCCAATATTGATGTGGTGTTTTTCGATTGATAACTTTGAAAACATGAATATTTATAAAAAATGAAATGTATTGTATATGTAAAGGGTCTATATAAATAAATATATATATAATTAAATAAAAATAAAAATATAATAAATATATATTTTTTATAATAAGTTTATATTGAAATTTATTTTTTAAAACTATCATAGGAAATACATCTTCATTTTTTATAATTTTCTAAAACTGTTCATTCCGATTAGTGTGGTACACTTTTTCTTCAAAATGGGTAGTGAAAAAAAAAATTTCCTTTTTTAGGTCTAGTGAACTACCTCAAATATAAAAATTACCAGAAACATCAAACATCACCAAATAACCCAATTGTTATTGGTCTGACGCCTTAGGTGATCATTTAAAATATTGGTTTAATAAAAGTATCACAACTTCCCAAAATAATTTTTATGAAAAAGTTGACATTGGTTGTCCCATGTGGTATATCTATGCTAATTTATTCTTGGTGTCACATATATCCCCATGTTCCAATCATCACATATGGTTTATATGGTATTGAATAATTTATCTTTTTAACCGAGTTAATAATTGGTAATCCATATGGGAGTTTTGGTATCAAGATTATATTATATGTATTGGATCATAGGTAAATAACAATGATAATCCTTGAATGTCAATCTATGGAATTATTATCCCCCGACCCTTAGTCGAGTGTGATCAAATCCAATGGGTGATGTAGTTCACCCTAGAGAAACCAATTACATTAAATAGGCTTAGTAGGGTTATCTCCATAGAATATTAGGTCAAATATTTAATTTCAATAAATAATGATCTAAAAATCCCATAATCATCCATATATAATAGATTTTTTTTGGTTTTGTTGGACATTTTGTCTTATAAATTACCAATCACACACAACATGATCATGTGCTCATAAACACATACTTTTCATTTTGGATTATGATACGAACAATCAAATTCAAGATATAACCATCAAAAATTAATAAATAAATAAATATTATTTAATCTATTACAACCCATGTATATTTTAAGGATCAAATTATTATATAATTTTTAAAAAATGGTAACTAACAATTACATTATTCATAGTAACAATTATGTTTTATTGTATACAAAACAACTTAATCCCTAATGAGTTTAAAACCTATCCCAATAACTATTTATACATTCCATCTTATTAATCATATAATGTGCAAAATATTTCTTCAAAAACTCAAGAAATAAAAATATAGTAATAATTAATATCAAATTCTTACTAAAGGAAATCATACAACTCAATTAATATAGCCAAAAACCTGGAAAAAAATTATTACAAGAATAATTGAACAACACGAATCCATAATAAACTAAAATTTTGGGAATTCCAAATCTATGATATTAAAGGAATACATGGAAGATAGTAATAATAATTTCCTAATAATTTTATTCATATTTATGGACATAAAAAACATGCCATAAAGGCCTTGTTCAATGACACTATCCTCTTATTTGGAGTGGTTTTCAACCAACCAAACATGTTTTGTCTCAAGAGACCTATCGATGCATCAAAATGCTTTATAATTATGGGTCTCCCACTTAACTTATTTCTGTATTATGAATTCACCATTGTATTCAAAAATACATTTCATAAAATTCCATAATGATCTCACTACTATATAAAACATTGTAATCAGTATAAAGAATGATAAACAATTTCGCAAAAAAAAATAATCCATGTAACTATATAATAGTCATCAATAATATAAATACATTTCCCCAATTGAAAATCACTTTCATCGTGGTCACAAACCATCATAATTTAGAAGTTGGATGGTCAAAAATACATAGTAAACTTGAAAATATTAATCTATATATGAATTCATATACATTTCATCATTTTAATTGAATAAAAATACCATCTAGGTTATTATCATTGAATTTGAATTATAAAAAATATGTTATTCATAGTATAGTATAAATTTAAATATGTATAATTCAACACTATAATAACATCATCATAATCCATTTGGGGAAATAAGGGAGACAATTGTTGTATAACAAAACCCCACTGAAAATATTAAATATATACGAGTGTTGACCTAAGTAAAAAATACCTTTTTAAATGAATACATCAACCCATATCACAAAATATGATATCAATAATACAATTTTTTAATAACTTGAGTTCAATCCCAAAAAAAATATTGTATAAAGAACATGATTTTATAATAATGTGAGTTCAGTCAATAAAATGACTATATATATATTAATGATAAATTCATGAATCATAAACACCAATGGGTTAATAATTTTAAATATGAATAGTTATACTGAAGAAAAAAGATAGAAAATATTTTTGAAAGCATTTAATTTATTGATTTAAAATACAAATTTACTTGTTTTAATCAAGTTCATTTATTGAAATTTGAAAATTAATGCTTTTAAAAACATATAATTTTACAAAAATATATATAATAATTTAGTCCTAATAAGACATAAATTATATGATTGGGAAATGAGAATGAGAATAAAAAACATAAGATTGTGAAAAAATAATACTCTTATTATATTTCTTTAGAAGAACATTTTTCAAAAAAGAGAGTTTATGAAGTGTAAAAACACATATTTTTATTAAAAATTATATTTAAAAAATATATATATAAAATACCATATAATAGAATTTTAGGTATTTAGAATTAATTATGTCTGAAATAATATCATAAATAAACAATGATACTCATTAAAGGAATACTTAAATTACCAATATCTCATGTATACATCATGCTCCATAAAGCATTAATCATTTACAAGTTGGTATATGTGGTAAATTTATTGAAAATTAGAGAATACTGCATGATTTCCTAAAATTTCAGAATTTACGTAAATTATATGAAATATGTTTTTATGAGTGTTCCTATCTCAATGAAATAAAATTTAGTTACCAAAAATATAATGTAAAGGGAAACAATTTATAAAAACTCATTTGAAAGCAGGTAATTTATTTTCATTAATTTATAACATGTATTAAAATAAAATAAATTATAGGAAATTGATGGGATAATAAATAAATAGAACATTGTATAATGGAAATATGGTTTATATCTTATTACTTGTATCAAATAATCAGAATTGTGACCAAGAAAGCCCTAATGGCTTGAGTAACACTTTAATAAAAAAAACCCTTAAAAGGGTTGTATTGTAATTCAACATAAACTAACTTTTTCAAAATTTAATTCATAATATGATGTCACAATTAGTAATTAAATTAACCATAAAATGTTTTTTTGGTGAATAATACCATTAATATATCAAATATATAAATTTTAGATGAAAACCCTTCCCTTTTCCATAATTCATTATGTCGATGTTCTTAATGTTATGATTAATAATACATTATTATTTAGATAAATTATTAGGAAAAATATACATATAAATAATATTTAATATATTATACTTAAAATAATTTTTTATTTATTTATTATTATTTTTATTCACTCCTACAGTTGGTTGAGGTTGTTTCCTCAATTTTTTTGTATTTCGTTATATATGATGAACATTATAGAGAGAATAATAAAATAAGTTTATATTTTATGTAATAAAACTAGTTTTATAGAAATAAGCTTTTTTATGATAAATATATATTTAAATCCATCCATAATTGTTCGAAATGATAAATGAAACTCTTTGCTCATGGAGAAAATAATTTTAAAGCACCAACAATTAATGATTTCATATCTCAGCCATAAAGATTGAAATTATGAATAGTATAATTTTAAATTTCAGAAACATAGTTATATTTTATATATCATATTCATCATTCAATTATGACCTTAAAAAATACTACGATATGTGGTTATTAAAAAAAGGCGTCTCTTTATGGATGAGCAAATTTGTACACACAGTCTAGCGAATATTTTGTTTTAATTATTTAATCGAGTGGAATAAACAATGATTTTTACATTATTATAATGATAGAAAAATATAATAAACATTATAATTTAATTATATTAAAATTAATATTAGAGGGTTTTAAGAGGGTATTTAAAAAAATGCTAAATATTAATAAATAAATATTATAGAGACTCAATATTCTGTTACAAATATTGATAAAAATGATTTCATTAGGATAACATATATAGAGCATGGTCTTATGGATGATTAAATTAATTACAGGATATGTATTTTGGTAACTTTTTCCATGGCAACGTTGATGGTGTTTTTAACATTGAATATGTTGAAGTGATCCCCTTTTATATGTGATAAAAAAAATGAAATTTTGGTAGTACACATTACCCTTCAATGATATCCATACAAAAATCATGGTTAAAATTCATAGATATTTAAATTTAATAGATTTTCGGGTGATATAGGGACAATAAATAAATAAAAATTTATTTTTACACATGTTATTAAAATTTATGATTTCATATATTATTAGGTTTTTACTTTTACTTTTTTTACCATGGTTACTAATTTTTAACTAATAAATTCATGTTTTATTAAAAACATAAATAAACCCCTTTAATAAATTTTTTTATTATTGAAAAAATATAATATCTATTTATCCTAATTTATTTCACTTATTGGAGAAAGTTTTCAATATATTAAAACATTCTTCATATAGAAAATTTATTTTTGTCGAAAAGGGTATTGTAACCATTATGTGTTCTTAATCATAGTAGGAATTGGTTACCAATTAATTTTATGTTAATTTATTTATATAAATATTTATACATCATTATATATTCATTATTTAAAATATATTAATTAATATGATTAGTGAAAAATTTCACAATATTGATAAAATAATTATTCTTAATTAACAGACTTATCATTCTCATGATTATTAACATTAATATTAATATTCATAAATTAATGAATAGTTATAAATGGTTATTGTATAATATTAGGATACTATTGATCTACTATACAAAATAAATTGTTTTAGATTTTTTTAATACAATTTATGAGATGTAATTTTTATATAAATTGATAAAAACTCTTTTCTAATTAATATATTACTAATGATTTCAAAAGGATATACAACTAAATTATTAAAAAATATAAATTTAAAATGATGGACATTATTATTCAATATATATCATTTATAGAAAAAAAATAAAAAATTAAAATTACTTCTTATATTATGAAAAAATTACTAGTTGTTGATTTTACCGAAATTGGTATTTTATATAATTCATTTATAAACCAATTATATCAGAAAAATTAAAAAAACTATTCTTAGAAAAATATTTATATAATAAATACAAATTTTATGTTCTCTTTTTCACATTAAAATTGTATGATTTATATATAAAATTTGTAAATAAAATCATAAAATATAATTAAAACCAATTTTATATGGAAGATGAAATTGTCAAATATTAATTGTTTCTGTTCTTATATATTATGATTAACAAACTATATTGGTGTTAACAAATTATTATTATCCAATATAGCTTATTATAATTAATTATACATTCTTCAAAATTGACATGCACCTATTATAGAAGGTTGTTCTTAGGATGATACATTTCTAAAAAATAAATTATCTCATTAGTCATTTTAGGTATACAAACTAAATTTCATTCATAGTAAATGTTGTATTTATTTTCAGAATACATATATTTCACAATGTATTTACTCGTATTCAAAGCTATTAATTCGATTGAGTGGTTTTAATGCGAATACTTAATAGGTATATGTTTTATAAATATATCACAAATTTCAATTTCTATTAGTGTTGCTTACAGATTATGTTACTGAACACATTTACTTCATAAAGGTAATAATATATTATGATCTTGAGGTGTTACATTCTTCCCCATTAAATAAATTCATACGCTTTATTTTAATTATTACTTTTTGAATAAATAATATGGGGTATTCTTGTTATATACATCATTCACAATATAACCTACAATATTAAATTTACCATAATCTATTAAAATATATCTATTCATTTATATCAATTAAAACAACCTTTCATTTATAAAAACATTTACCATAGCACATATATACCTTAATATTTTATTCTACATAAAATACATTTCCCAAAACAATATGAATCTCATGGCCAATAAAAAAATTTTATGTGATATATTCCTCTAAAATTTACCACTATCTTTATCCTTAACTTGTGCAACCACATGTTCTTAAGATCACACAATATTTAATTTTTATCATAATACAAAAATTATTATGAAATTCACCAAAAATATTGTTGATCAATTTTCAAACACTTGGATACCAACACTATCGAGCCCCATTTTATCAAAATCAATCAACCATGTATTACCTCAACATAAAGCATGTATTAAACCAAATAACCTTTTATACCTCCATTGTGTATGATTCTATAATTATCCACAAAATAAAATGTTATTTTAATAAAACATTTCATGTTAATTGATACCATTTAATATAAGATTCCATAACATTAAAAAAACTACTAATGAAAAAATCCACAAATGTTACATATAATTCCCATAACTTTTAGAATATATAATAATGTACTTGATAAATATCAGTTACTAATGAAAATAGGGATGATCTTAAGGAATTTATTTCTATTTAAATATCATATCCTCTACTATATGTAAGACTAGGAAACTCACATTTTCCATAATAATTCTCATATTTTTAAATTATTAATAATACATATATTCTTTCATATATAGTTATATATCAAAATTTTTTATTGAAACATTTGTTCCTCATATTTATCTATGGGATCCTGTTTCAAACAAATTAAAAAACCAAAATGGATATGATTTTAAGATCCCATTGTCAAATAAAATAATGTATAATTTTTTTAGTATAATTATACTTAATTATATAAATTCATTTATCTAAAGGGTTCATGGACATTTTGGCATCGTATTATCTATGTTTATAGTTTAGAGTTCATGTTTAGGAAAAATTATAATGACGTTCTCACTTGTTGAATGGTTTATTCAAATAGATCGCCAATCATTTCTACACAATAAGCATGGATATGGAGTAATACAACTATGGGATATAGGTTTCACATCAAATCAAAACCTACAAGAAATTCGGAAAAAGAAAATTACAAATCATTCATATTTTTTTCGAACCATTCAACATAACATTAATAGATATGGGTGCATAGACAATGGCCAATGCATGTTTTGGAAACCCATATGACCAAAGCATACTCCCATTTAAAAATTTATAAATGAGGCCTTTTTTTCAAATACATGAACCGTTATTATCTGTTTCTCCTACAAAAATACCATGGTATCCCCCCATGCTTTATATATGTCATCTTATCATCTCCTTGAATTTTTGGTATCTCCTTCTGAGGGTATCCATTTTGATCAATATCTATTTGAATTATCACCATTGGTAAGCATATTAATCATTTTCAATCCGTTATCTATTTCTATTTATTCCTTTTTTATTATTCTATGGTATCTTATAAAACACGATTTTTGTGTTTTTTTAGTTTTTCATTTTCACTCATCCAAAAACAAATGAGAGTGATACTAGATGGGGATTCTACCACCAACCTAATGTTATTGGTCAAATACCTTCCATATAATTATAGTTTCTTTTATGTTATTTTCATTGTGCTAAAAACTATACATTACATACATTACTATAAAATGGATTAATACATTGAATTAAATTTTTAGACCAAAATAATCATTTTTTTATCCTCTTCAACATGGATAGAGGTTGAAATTCCTAAGACAAACCATCCCGTTTAAAGTGAGTTCTATTAAATTCTAATGACTATCACTCATTCCTTATGACTACACCAACCTATTGTTATTTTGATATTTCTACTTTCTAGTTGAATAAAAAATTAAATTAAATTAATTATTTTATATTAATGACATGACAATTTTCCATTTTATAAATTGTAAGTGGAATGAATAATGAGGTGAGAAAAATGTTAACAATTATGAATACCTATATTGGACCATTATGATTAATAAATGAAAATATTAATGGAATGAAGAAAATTATAATTGATAAATGTGTTGTATTTATACATGTATCATGATTAAATTATTATATGTAATAATTGATTATTTTAATGGACCTGAATCAAATTAATTGTTTGTACCAACATATGTATGGCATGGATTGCTGACCTGTATTTCCATGGGTTAACTCAAGGGATTAAATATTACATATTTATGTGACCAATATGTGTGATAAAAAATTAGGCTGTGGTTAATGACTTAAATATGTTAATTACATGGAGTATTAATGACGATTCACATTCATTTCGGAAATCATTGAAGGACATGATTATACACTTAGTGTTTTTTCATTCCCTCATACAGGTGATTCTATAGATAATAAACATGGAATCCCAATAATTTTTATCCCATAATTAGCTATAACATATTGTATGAACTAGGTTATAAATCATTATAATGGAATTTCTGTGGTTCAACACATATATTACCCTCAGACCCCTATAACAATGGAATATTGTTGTTACTATGAGTAGGATTGATCTCATAATTTAAAGGATGACATGCTATCACCAGACATCCTACATGATTATATATTATGAAATTTTTTACTATGTTCTTCGTATTATAGGAATATCATAAATGGTATTATGTTTAAAGACACCCATCAATGTAAAAAGAAGGTATCATCATCGATTCTCACATTGAGGATCATTATCATGACACTTCTACTAATTATTAACTTCATTTATATTATAAATACACACTATTATCTTTTATATTTAAATAATATATTTGAATTTTATATCATTGATGGTGGACTAATACATTTTTATCCAAAAACGATTAATGATGAAAATTGGTAACATGGAAGTGTACTTGGATGATGTTATTGACTTAAGAAATCTCTTTGTCCTGGAATCTTGATCCTTTTTTATGGGATCATGGTAGTAGATGACCGATCCAATTATCTAGATGAAATATATATAGTTCTTAACCTATTATTACTTTTTACACATGTATTGGTGGTATTACTAATCTCATGTATTTATTTAAATTTTTTAGAGAAATAAAATCATTTGTATATGATAATGATTATGGATTTTTAATTTTTATTATCAGTTGACAGTTTATTTAAATTTTATATTATATGGGGTATTTGGTTTAATTTATTATTACAACTAATGTGATCCACTTGGATAAAGAGAATATTGTCTGCCAAATAAAACAACATAGACCTTATCTATTTGTCAGTAACCATTAGAATATAGGGGTGATGTTTAAGGGAATACAGACAACTAGGTTTGACTACATGTGAGGGATGCAGGGTCAGGATGTAAAAATTTATTTTTACAGTTTTATTTGTTGTATTAATATTTTGAAATTGGTATTCTTTAGACTAAGAAGTGTTCAATCATGGTAATAATCTATGTATGGGTGTAGATAACCTGCATGAAGTAGGGGTAGCCATGTTTCCAGGGATATGAAATGATTTTCTAGATTTTGTATGTTTTATTTTATCTACTCTACCCATTAGGCGATGTACATGTTTTGGATTTCTATTATTATTGATTTTATTATACTGTTGTATTGGTATCTAAATTAATAATTATTTAATGTATCATTATATTCAATTATTTTTTTGAATTTAATTCATATTTCATGTGATTTATGTTTCATTTCTTGAATTCCAATTTGATATTATATTTTAGACCCCGGAAAACGCGTCCCCAAAATTTTCCAAATGCCTCCATACATGATCCAAGATCGTAGTCCATTTCTCAATCTTCGATTTGGTAGGTCGCAGGGCCCGAACGGAGCTACGGATTACGAGTTATGGACGTATGAAGTTTGGATGGAAATTTGGTTCGCCAAGCCCATTCGCGAAGCCCCCTCCATGATAACGGAGCGCCGCCGCGAAGCAATGAGGCGAGAGGCTCCGCGAACTCGTTTGACGTTCGCGATGCGCTGCGAAGACCCATGGCGAAGCACTGATGCGAAGCACCTATGCGAAGCACCCGTGCAGCGCGGTCCCGCGAAGCTCTGGAGGCGGTAACTCTCCGCGAACGCATTCGACGTTCGCGAGCCCGCCGCGAAGCTCCGGAGGCGGTACCTCTCAGCGAATGAATTTCACATTCGCGAGCACACCGCGAAGCTCCTGAGGTGGCGCGGGAGTTCTGCTTCGCAGCGCCCCTGCCTATAAATACCCAGCTCACCCCCTTCTCCAGGGGGACGGCCATGACCACTTCGCCCCTTGGGCGGCCGAGCAGAGCTCCACATTGCGGCTCCGCGAAGCCATGCTCCGTGAGAAGCTTCCTTCGGGTTGCTGCTCCGCGAGCTGAGACTCCATGAGTCCATGCTCCGCGAGCCTATGCTCCGCGATGATGCCCCGCGAGACCAAGCTCTGCGAGAGCCCTTTGCTCCGCGAGCCCATGCTCCGCGAAGCTGCTTTGCAAGACCAAGCTCTGTGAGACCCCTTTACTCCGCGAGAGACTATTGCTCCACGAGGCCATGCTCCGCGAAGCTGCTTTGCGATACCAAGCTCCGCAAGACCCCTTTGCTCTGCGAGAGACTATTGCTCCACGAGGCCATGCTCCGCGAAGCTGCTTTGCGATGACCTATCCTTCGCAAGGATCCCACCTTCGTGCGGACCAGTCCCTTCGCAACCGTCACAGACCCCCATGAAAAATGGAGAGTCGTACTGCGAACATTTCGGGCCGGGAAGCCAGGATTTTCCATTGCGCCCTTATGCGCACCCACCTTCCACCTATGGAATACCATGATTACAGATACTCCTCCACGTACCATGAAACACCTTGAGTTGACATATTCTTCTGGGTTTCATTCCATGTCGTGAGTTGAGATTCTCATCATCAATCCCCCAAGTACCTTGAGTCGAACCATTCCTCAGGAAACTCCTCCAAATCCTATCACTTGTCTCCTATGCCAGGTTGAACCAGAAAAGGCCGCCCTTGCGTATGTCCCAAAACCAACCATTTATAGGCACCTTCTTCCTAACAGTCCTTTCTACATGACTATAAACAGTAGTAATCCTTATTTTCCAAAAATAGGATGCCCCTTGCACCATGAAAGAGATGCCTTATGCTCCTAGCATGAGACACCAACAGTCCTACCTGCATGATGTTAAACTGTAGTAATCCCTATGTTCCAGACATAGGATGCCTCTTCCATTAAACAAGAGATGCCTTATGCTTCAAGCATAAGATGCCTAACGCCATGACTATAATGGCATGATTCCAACGCCCCTTGGCACTATCCCGCTTGTGCACTAGTGCATAGGTGAAGGCCCCATCCCACCAGTGAGTTGGGATGCCCTCATGGCCTGACATGAGGAAGACATTATGGGAAGCTTCTTGCATAAGCCCCATTCACCAGTGCCGCTCCTTAGCGACACCCGGGAAGCTTCTTGCATAAGCCCCATTCACCAGTGCCGCTCCTTAGCGGCACCTGGGCAGCTTCTTGCATAATCCACATTCACCAGTCCCGCTCCTTAGCGGAACCCCGGAAGCTTCTTGCATAAGCCCGATTCACCAGTGCCTCTCCTTAGAGACACCTGGGCAGCTTCTTGCATAAGACCCATTCACCATTGCTACTCCATAGCGGCACCCGGGTAGCTTCCTAGCGTAAGCCCCATTCACCATTGCATCTCCATAGCAGCACCTAGACAGCTTCTTGCATAAGCCCCATTCACCAGTGTCGCTCCTTAGCGGCACCCAGGCAGCTACTTGCATAAGCCCCATTCACTAGTGCCGCTCCTTAGCGGCACCCGGGCAGCTTCTTGCATAAGCCCCATTCACCATTGCTGCTCCATAGCGGCACCCGGGTAGCTTCCTAGCGTAAGCCCCATTCACCATTGCTACTCCATAGCGGCACCCGGGAAGCTTCCTAGCATATGCCCCATTCCCCATTGTCGTTCCATAGCGGCGCCCGGGCATCTTCCTTGCGTAAGCCCCATTCACCAGTGCCGCTCCATAGCGGCACCCAGGCAGCTTCCTAGCGTAAGCCCCATTCACCATTGCCGCTCCATAGCGGCACCCGGGCAGCTTCCTAGCGTAAGTCCCATCCACTATTGTCGCTCCTTTTCAGTGGTAAGCCGTTGACATCCCTATGTAGCAGTAATCCGTTGACAACTCTATCCAGCGGTAAGCCGTTGCGACCCTATTTAGCGGTAATCCGTTCACAACCAATCCAGCGGTAATCCGTTGAAACCAACCAATTGGCGGTAAGACGTCATCAGAAGAACTATGTGGTCTTTGATCCATGTCAAGGCATGGTACGTGGGAAGCCTCTTCAAGGCTCAAGCCCAAAATCATCATCATCCTTTTCTTTGGGCCTCCATCCTGGAGAAAGTCCCAACACCATGGGTCGCCTAACCCGTAAGCCCCTCTTCGCTTCTCACAGACGCATCCTTCACGACGTGATCGTCAGGTCCTTGCAACCTCTTGTTTCTCACACCGAGCAAGACTCACGTGGGCTTAGAGTGAGCACTGACCCTGACCCCCACCCACAGTTAACTACGAGGACTTTGATCCATTTCAAGGCATGGTACGTAGGAAACCTCTATGAGGTTCAAGCCCGCCCATCATCCATTCACGTTGGGTCCCATTCCCGTCCAACACGCCGTTAAACTGCATTCTGGTCCAGTGGTAAGCCATTGCGACCCATCCTCCCGAACTACGAGGACTTTGATCCATGTCAAGGAATGGTACGTAGGAATCCTCCATGAGGTTCAAGTCACTTTGCTCGGTCGCTCATTTACGTCGTGTTTCGCCCTCGTCCAGCATGACGTTAAACTGTATGCCCCTCCATCTTGTCCTGCATGACATTAAACTACACACCCATTCTCACCAGAACTACGAGGTCTTTGATCCGTGTCAAGGCATGGTACGTAGGAAGCCTTCCAAAGGTTCAAGCCCAACACTCATTGGACCAAAGTCCACCTTCATGTCAGTCCGCCGACAAAGCCCCATCAAAACTATGAGGTCTTTGATCTATGTCAAGGCGTGGTATATAGGAAGCCTCCACGAGGTTCAAGCCCACCCATCATCCAATTCACGTCGTGTTCTACCTACATCCAGCACGACGTTAAACTGCAATTCCAGTCCGACGGCAAGCCGTTGTGACCAACCCGAACTACAAGGAGTTTGATCCATGTCAAGGCATGGTACGTAGGAAGCCTCTATGAGGTTCAAACCCACCATCTGGTCGTTCCGACCTCATTTACGTCGGTTCTCCGACACCCACCGCCCATCGTTTATTCATGTCAGGGTTCACTATCGTCCCGAATGACGTTAAACTGTATTCCATCAACTTTGAACTACGAGAACTTTGATCCATGTCAAGGCATGGTATGTAGGAAACCATCCCAAGGTTCAAGCCCACCACTAGTGGACCCACGGGTATACTTTCACATCGTTTCACCGATGAAACCCCCCGAACAATGAGGACTTTGATCCGTTTCAAGGAATGGTACGTAAGAACCCTCCCAGAGGTTCAAGCCCATCTCTCATCGGACCAAGGTCCATCTTCATGTCGGTATGCTGATGATACGCATTGGACCAAGGTCCACCGTCATGTCGGTACGCTGACGATGCCCATCGGACTAAGGTCCACCTTCACGTCGGTACGCTGACGATACACATTGGACCAAGGTCCACCTTCATGTCGGTTAGCTGACGATGCCCATAAGACCAAGGTCCACCTTCACTTCGGTTTGCTAACGCATCGGACCAAGGTCCACCTTCACATTGGTTCGCCGGCGCCATCCCGAACAACGCAGACTTTGATTCCCTGCCACGAGGATACGTAGGAAGCCTCTTCAAGGCTCAAGACCAACTTCACCGTCGCCCTTGCGATGGTCCCATTTAACTTCCCCTCCACTTCATTCATCCATCCATAAACCATCCCGATTCTCACCTGGGCCGCCACATCCTGGTGGGATCATTCCATCCACCTCCTCAATGCTTCTAGCGGTGCATGGGCCGCATTCCATGTGTAAGCCCCAACATATCTCCGGGTCGTTGTCTTCTGTGAACACCCCAATTCATCACCCCTTCGAACTACGTGGGTTTTGATCCCTATCCTCTACACAGGGTACATAGGAATCCTCCCAGAGGTTTAATCCCATCCAATGGTAATTTACCCCATCTTGGGGTTCACTTCCCCTGATCCACCCTTAGTGGTGTTCAGATCAGCCATTATGGTGTGACATCTCCCCTCTACGGGGCACATCACCATCGATCCGTCTCTATGGGACGTTCTGATCACCCTTATTTCACCTCTGCAAGACGTTAAACTCGCGGACGACCTTGTGATAAAACAGAGATACCTGAGGAAAAACTCGGATGGAACGTCATTGGCGTAACCGTCTTCGCAAGACGTTAAACAATATGCATACCCTGTGTTAAACATAGGAAGATGAGGAAAACCTCAGGTACATGCCTATGGAATATGATTCCCCACATTCGATGAGGGATTCCTCGGGATATTCACTCTTGAGATTCCCTCTCATGAGGAAGAATATAGGTTCCCCAATGTCCTTGTACCCAGAAATTTCCTGACATGCCTGATGTTTCCGTCTACTCCGATCGAAGGTCACTACCATGTCAAGACCCCATGGAATGCCTCGACGGAAATAGTGTAATTAACCGACGTCCATGAAGATATGGCACTAGGAATGAGATTCACAAACAACCTATTAAATCTATAAGGGAGACCCGGACTAGGTGACGAGTTCTGAGGAGGAATCCACAGAAGGAAGAACCGACATCCCATCATCCCATTTCGATCAAGGAGCAGACGTACCTGAACAAGGAACGAATGCTGCCCGCCTTTGGAAAGCGGGAATGCGGGGCAACAGGCAGCGCGTCCTCCACAGACGGATGCGCGCGCCCTGGCGAAAGCGTCGGAAACATATATGTTCATTGGTTTCTATACATTTATTTAAAAAAACATTTCCTCTAGGAAAAGGATAAAAAATTGGTTACATAATGTTTCATATCAATATAAATGATATTTTCCCAGAAATCATTATCGGGGATATGAAAACCCACAATATTAAAATAACAATATATTTTATTGAATATGAATCATGCAACACTTAGTTTAAATGAACCACAACATGTTATTAAAATTTTATAATCAAAATACGATCACTTTAACCTAGAATTTAATTTAGTGGGTTTGAAGAGAGAAAAATACTATATGAAATGTATTTAAAATTTCTACTCAATATAAATTAATTTTTAAATATTAATTAATTGATCCCTCAATTTTATGAAATTTCATTTTATACATCCAAATTATGTTTTGTTCAAATAAATTACTCCATTATATTAAAAAATAATATAAATATTTTTTTCCATTTTTTGAAATTATTTTTGAAAAAAAAAATTTAAATTAATAATTCTGATATAATGATTGGAAAATTTTATAAGAATTTTATAAAAATACTATATTTTCATTGAACATGGAAATATTCCAATTTTGATGAAATTATCATAACATTTTAATAAATTAAGAAATTTAAAAGTTCCATTATTTATATATTTTTTTTTAAAAATTGAAATATATTATTTTTAGTTACATTAAGATCAATGTATTACATTTAATGCATCTCTTTATAGGATTTTAGCATATAATTATTAAAAGACTTAAAATTCATTTTTGAAAACTATTTTCAATTGAAAAAGTGTCTCCATATTTATTAGTTTGTATATAACGTAAGTAGGAATGATTTAAATGAATTTTGTTGATTTTATATCTATAAATGTCAATTTAATTTCCTTCAATTATTATTACTTGTTATATAGTTAATATGAGATAATATTTTCCTTAAAAATGTATTTCATGAAATCCCATTTTCTAATACATCTATGGGTATAAATTTAAATTATATTATGAAACATATATGAGTAAAATTTAAAATAATATACTCCATATTTTGAATAAGAATAATTTATGAAATGTAAAAAGTTAAAATAAATTTTTTTACGTAATTATTAGTTATAATTTTAATTAAATATTAATGCGGTTATGGTTAGAATAGGTCTTCCGAGGGCTAAACATAAAATTATAAGGGTTAAAAATTAATTAATAATTTAATAATTAATATTTTTTTCCTAATTCTACCATATATCTCATTATTTTATAAAATTTTGTATTTTGTAGTATTTCTTATTTTTGGAAAATATGGTTGTAATTTTTTTCATTTCAAAAATAAAAAATATGTCCTCTCTGTTATAAAAGAACTCCCACAATCCTTACATTTACACACTGATTTTTTTAGAAAATAAATGAAAAAATAAATTCCTTAATTACTTACACTCATTTTGGAATACTTGGTCTTATCAGAAATAAAATCTATATTGGATTTTGGTGAAAACCTAATGAAATTTATCAAATAAGAGATAACATCTTTAAGCTGAATTTTATTTTATTTCTTCATGGACATCCTTAAAATATTATTAAATATTTATCATATAATATATTCCATATTTTATTTAGAAAATATGTTTTTAAATTATTTTTATGACCTAAAATCATCTCATCCTTCATATAATGGTAAACAAAACTATTAATCTTATATATGGGAGACTATCGCCTCATGAACATATGTAATTCGTCTTCCATCACAACTCTCATGGATAAATATAATTAATTTTATTATATTATATTTATTATAAAAATATAATTATGGAATTATAATACCACAACCCCTTCTTATTTTTCATTTTGTAGGGAATATGATAAAGTCGCTCGAGTGTATAACCGACTTCAGCCTAATTAAGTGATGTTATTTGATTTCCAAAAATTATTTATGTGGATGGAAATGAGGATTAATTATATTTTTATATTTTATATTAATGATAGGAAAATAATAAATTAATGTAAATATATCCTGATATTTATTACATTACAATCCATTAAATAAATGGTAATATCATTTGGGTGTGTGCTAGAATGCTGCCTCATGAAGCGATGTGTTTTGTTTTTAATATCGAATCAAATGGATGGTAAGTGTACGTGTATTTAATAAAATAATATAAAATTTATCACATAAGAATTATTCTACAAGGATAAAATAATAATTAATATATCACCATGATCATCAAAAAATGGAAATGTTACTCATGGGCATGTATAGCCTTCTGTCTCCATGATGGTAACGCAGTTCATCTTTCATTACCATGTTTCATAGTTTATTAAAAAAAATAATCTCTATGTATAAAAATGATAACTAGGTTGTGATTAACATATTTATATAATTTAATAATAATATATATTACCAAATTAACTATCCATTTTGATTTTTGACAAAAGATCTACTTATCATTAAATGTGTGATGTGAAATTAATTAGAAATGTTACATTATATGAAATAGTAAATAAATTGAATTATAAATTAAAAAATTAATATTTACAATATATATAAATAACATAATTTTATTACATAGAAAGATAATGAATGTACGTTATGATTCTGTCTTGAGGTAGGGGTTTCCATCTCAAAACATCATTCTTTGAGACACATGTTCTTTTTTGTACATAATTTAATTTATATGGATTATATACCATAAAATTATATATACTATATTATGTACTTTTTTTAATCCTATTTGAAATAAAAATTAAATAATTTCATTCCAAGGGGTTATGAAAAAAAAGTTTCCAAATCAGTAATGGTTTTTTCTAAAATATAACATTAAAAGGGATTCTTCATTGTTAAATTTCAATAATTGAAAATAATTTGATCATTTTATAATAAATACATTTAATTTTATTCCTTATGGTTATTAAATAATATTTCATGTCAGTGTATCATTATACAATAATTTGTTCTTTAAAATTATATGGATTTTTTTAATAAAATCTTACTTCATTTCCTAATTCGGTCACAAACCTTTTAACTTAAATTTTCATGTACTCGTTAAATTAAATAAGATTTTTTAATATTAACCTAATGTTTTATAATTATATTTATAAAAATATTTTAATTTTTAAATAATTTTATAAGTCATATTGTTGTAATTTTTTAAGCACAGTACTTTTTATTTTCATAAAAAAATTGTATGTAGTCATAATTTAATGTACTTGATATGTAAGGAATTTTCTGGAATCATAACCACTGAAATATTGGATTGATACTGTATAAATATAAATATTTTTTATATAAATATAAAAATATATATATATTGACATATTTTATTTTTCAAATGTTTTTTTCAAAGGGAAATTGTTATTTTACTCAATAAGGTTTTTAATCATCTTAAAAGAATTTCTATTCACCTACAAAAACAAAATTATATCCTTGAATTCGTGTAATTTTAGTATATATTTCATTAAGATATATTAATTTATCATCATCAATTTCATTTATGTATTAATACATGATTTATTTTTTTTATAAATTTTCTTATTTAAGAAATCAATTTTGATAATGTTAAAAGACCTAATTATGCAATCAATTTTTTTTATTTCGGTAAGTGATATGAAATGAATTAAGAATTATTTAATTTATGTGGCATACATAGATCATGAAAATTTTATGATATGTTCACCTAGATAGTTTTGAATATCATTAGGGAAATCATTAGTCTCCCAAGACATCATAAATGGGATTTAAGAGTAAAGAAAATCCATTATGGTAGCTTCTCTACTATGATATTTCATTTAGGAAGTTATCATTTCCTCATGTTTATATATTATTTTGTATATCATCCACATTTCCTATAATTAAATGATCTTTTGATAAATTTTTCATTAAATTATTCTTCCATGTGATTACTCATCTAACTTCTCTTTTATGATATCATTTTATACCTTTTGATGCACATGATATGCTTCTTTATAATGATTATTTCATTTTAAGGTTTTTATGTCACCCTTTTTATATAATAATTACATAGTTTATTCCAATATTTTTAGAACACAAGAAATCAAAATATTAAAATAATGATTTTATATTTTTTGTTCTTTTTTTATATTTTCATCATAGTCTTCCAAAGAAACATGGACTCATAATCCTTGGGATCTTACATGTTGGATTTTTATATTTTAAAATAATTTAATAATATTTGTAAACGTTGTGGGTATCCATAGTTGGTATCTGAGAAATTTTATGAATCTGATCGTTTAGAACCCTTATGTGTGATAATTTGACCAATCAGGGATCATTACCCAAGGTCTCCATGTGGAATGGGATTTCACTAGGGATGATGGTATTAGTCCTGCATATGAGGTGTATCAAGCCATGTGGTTCTCTTATATGTATTAATTATAGTCCATATCGAATTATTTAAGACCAATAAAGATGTTATTTGTGAAAATATTTATTAAACTATTGGAAAATATGAATAGAAATCAACGATGTGGACAATATGGGTAATTATAATGGCAAGTCTATGTAGAGAAAAATATATTGGAATTTTTGGGAATGATAGATAGTTTGGTTTATAAGGATTTACATCCTTGTGTAGATACTACAAGTGGATGTGGCTTAGTAATAGTTAAAAAAATGGTTAATTTTACAATAAAAATCACATTTATCATGACTCGAACGTCACATATTTCATAACTATGGGCATTTCTGCATACCTAATTAGATAATCAAAAGGGTTTTTGTGAAATTGAAAAACTATATATGAACAATCATGATGAAATTGATTATATAAAAATTATATATTAAATATGTTAAACCAAAAGTGACATGGGATAATAGTTATTTGGGTGATCATACATTTAAATGCATATGTACTACAATTGATGTTTTTCCATCAAATTATAAAATAAATATGTGTGTTTTGTGACAAAAATATGGAAGTATAATTCATAGGTTTAGTATGAGTTTTAGAAAAAATATATATTTAATGATGAATTAATTATATTTTATGGACATAAGTTTAATAGTATTTCTAACCATTAGTTTTTATCAAACTATATAGGTTACGGTAATAACAATCAATAATTATTTTTCAATATAGTGGGAAAACAATTCTATATAAAAAATATATTTGATTTCAAACATATTTTATCATAAATGTTATTTTGAAAATGTTTATCATATTTTTCAGACATTATATTAATTATAGTTTTAGAAAATGTAATGTAGAAATTTTGAGTGACCACACATCATATATGGAAAGGATATAGGGAATGAAACCACAGCCAAAGGGTGATAAAGGTGAAGCTCCTTGTACATTACAATGTAATGTACTAGTTAATATGAATTTTTTTTACTTAAATGTTTTAGTGGATAAAATTTTTGTCGATATTGGGAATGATATTAGAGAGTCGATATTGTTTTTATTTTTAGGTGATTAAATATATTTGGGAAATGTTTTATTGTGCTGAGATATATATATATATATAAACAAAATATTTAAGTTAATGAATTTTTTGGCAAGAAGTATTTTATATTTTGAGATATGTAACTCTAAATGATAGGAGAGAAACATTGATATTAATACCATCACCCATTTTGAGTTCATTAATGTTATTTGTGTTATATATTAATTTATTTATTCAATTTACTATGTTAGACATTTGGATTCATTATAGTATTTTGTAGATTAATATCTTCATATTATTTTTGGGATTTGTCTAACAATTATATAACCATTTTTGGTTTTAATAAGGATAAAAGAAATATATTGTGACTCCTTAATAAATATTTCTACCCATTAAAAGTTAAATATAGTGATTTAAGAATAAAAAAAATGTCAAATATTAATTTATCAGAGTTATAGGTGAAGTAGAATGTGATTGAAGGACAAAAAAATATTACAATTATCTCTACGAAATAAAAATACATCTTGTAAGTATATTTTATATTTTCAATGAAATAAATATTAAAATAATACCCAAACAGTAGGTAGTGTATCTCGAAAATCATTAATCCCATTACCTTCATTTTCAAAAGAATTAATTGTCCTTAAATTTGTCTAATATCTATAATTTTGTTGATAATTACATTAGTTGGATTATTATATTTAATGTAATCAATAACCCCTACAACTCTACAATATTATTTTTAATTTCTTATATATCCATATCAATAATTTCAATAAATTTTCCCAAATAGGGAAACATAGTTATGAGATGAACTTTGAATATCCATTTACCTATTTTTATGTAGAGGATTAATAATGAAAATTAATGTGGGTTTTCTATTGAGAAATTTTTTAATTTAAATCCCTTGATTTCTGATAACAATTTGAAATAAAAAGGACACAATATTTTAATGGGTGTTTATTATAACACCCTACGACTTTAAAAGAATAATATGTTCGATAGTATATTCAATACGTAAAAATGATTATAAATGAACTTCAATATATTATTGAAATATTATAATTTAAACAAGATCATTTCAGCCAAGTCATTAAAATACTGGTTTTGAATATGATTGAATATTTTATGATATTTATATAATTTTTATAATAAATTTATTTTTAAATGTAATTTTTAATTTACTAATCACATTATTTAAATTAAGATCATTTTATTCATCAAAAATAGGTTTTCTTTAAAAAAATGGTTTTACATCATTCTAGGAATAATTATATATTTATTTTTTAAATACAGAATCTATTTCTTATAAAATGTAATTAATTTCTGAAATAATTACATATATACTAAAATATTGTGAAATTATTGGATTTTTTTTAAAATAAATATTTTTCTCTAAATAGAGAAAATACCATTTTTTGTAAAATTTACATTTTTAAATAAATTATTAAATTTAATGTCCCATTATATACATAAAATTATTTTAAATTTTTATATGTAACATATAGTTATATTAAATAAAATAAAATAAATTTAAATAATATTTATATTTAATTTTAGTATATGTTAATTGATAAACATTAAAACATATTTTTCCAAATACTATTTTGTTGTGAAATTTTTTTAACCATTTGAATTTACTAAAATAAAACATAATGTTTAGTTATTTATATATAATTTAAATTATATATAATTATTTAATTATCTAAATTTATTTAATAATGATTATTTTTTATATAGTTAATATATGACCATCTTTTCCTTTAACAATGCATTTCTGGGAAATTGTTTTCTTAACCTATATGTGGGTTTAAATTTAAATTAAATTATTCCAGTTATATTAGTTAAATATGAGAAACTAGATTCCATATATTTAATCAGGGTTGGGTTATTGGTTCACTCCCTCTAGTTGCATCAGCTTGGCTTGGGTTCCATTCCTAGTCACGTAAAAAGGCACTATATGGTCAATATAATTTTTGGCCAAAAAGAATAGTGAAATTATTAAATATTATTTACAATATTTACTGTAAATATGGATTTACCTGAGGTTAATAATAAAATATAACTTATTATAGTGATGCCAAATATGAATAATTCCTATATTATGGTCATATTTATACCTCATCTGTTCTAATATTATTAAATGATTTTTTGGATCATTTTCTCCAGTTAAAAAAATTATTGTAATTCCTTATTTTCAAAAAAAACAAATTCTTCATCACTACCACTTATAAAAGGCAACCCCTTTTCTTTCCTTTAAACCCAAAAAACACATTCAATCAAAAAACATAATGAGAATAATCACTTACCAACATCCCTAAACTCATATTAGAATCCATGTTTTGATCATAAATTCATCCTAGAAAGGATATTGGTGGGCAACTAAAGAAGTTTTCCGATGACGAGGTGATATCCTTATCCAATCCGTTTTTATTAATTCATCCAAATAATTTGAAATTATTCATACATTTTGAAATAATAACTTTCAAGTCATCCATATACTTTTATTTTTTAAATTTAATTAAATTACCTAAAACCATCACCTCCTTTCTCAAATGGAACACATAATCATTGATCTTGTGTACAACGAACTACCTCCCCACGAATAGATGAAATTATATTTCCAGCGCATTCTATAACAGTTATATAGAGGGATATATATAATGTTTATAAACTATATTTATGATATAAAACTTTCTTTTCAATTATAAAATATCATAATCCTTATTACATTCCATTTTATATGGAATACAATAACGTCGTAGGACTGTACGGTGGACCACCACCTCACGAGGTGATGTGATTCATTTATCTATTTTGAATTACATGGAAAGTAATAAAGATTAAATTTTTTATATATGTTATTAATTAAATTTGAATTATTCCCTAAAATAAATATATAATACACAGTAAAAAATTACTGTCTATTGAAAAAAATGATAACATCGTTCATGTACACGTTGGACTATAACCTCACAAAGCGATGTGATTCATTTTTATTACCCCATCTCATTGATGGTATATATAAGTTTATTTTAAGGAATAATTTTAAATTTATGATATAATGGTCATTATTTTTTGATAGACAAATATACCTTATTTTCATCATAATCATTAACAAATGAAACATTGCTAATACGTACAATTGTCGAACCGTCTCCATGATTGTATTGTAGTTCATTTTTTATAAGCATATTTAATGGTTTGTTTTATAAGTATAATTTATGCATAAAATTATAAATATTTAATTATTAACATTATTTATATAATTTATTAATAATATATTTAACCATATTGAACATTAAAATTTGATATTATACCTATGAATCATTTATCATTATAACCTATAGTATGAAATTATTTGTCTGAGTAATTGACTATGAATTTGAATAAAATAAACTAATTTTAAAATTAATTTTAATAAAATATCTCATGAATGTAAATAATTAATTTATGTTTTTTATATCACTATATAAGGAATTTATGTTATGATTTAGGCTCCAAGTAAGATTTTTCATCACAAAATGTCCTTTTAGACACATGTTCTTTTATGCACATAATTTCTATTACAAAGTGTATATACTTCCCATTTATATATTATGTCATGAATAATTCATACTTCAGGGTATTTCATGTTAAAATTATCATAATTTAATCATGGGGGTTATAATTAAAAAATTAACTAAGTGATTTGGGTTTATGCTTCAATCTAATTTTAATCGTGATTGTTCATTATTGAATTTAAATTATAGAAATTTATTTGCTAAAACCTGACATTGTTCCTCTCATTGATACATATAATTATTGAGAAATTCTTTTAGTAAAACCTCACATTGTTTCTCTCATTGATCGAAATACATTTAGATTCCACATCATTGTTTTATTTAAATTATTTTAAAAACTAATTTAGTATTCTATTATAATTATTAAATTCATTTTACATAAGAAATTACTTTTAATATATGTTTTAAAATTTATCCTTCTATCATTTTACAATCAGTTTGTAACACACTCATATTTATAACTTATTTATTTTTAAAAAATTCAATCTCATTGATAGATTATGATGCACCCATCCATGGTTTTAAAAAAAATAGTATATTAAATTAATAATTAACAATGACCATTATATATTATCCATTAAGTTGGGGGGTATGAATATTTATAAGTAAATTATCAAAAAAATATAGTTTAGTCATGTATAAAATAAATTAGATGGATATATATTGATTAGAAATAAAATATGATCATTTGAATGAAAAATAAATGTTTTATGAAAAAAATTATTTTTCTAAAATGTGGTTTAGTTTTGCATTGAACACATAATATTAAATTAATTTCTACAAATATTTGAAAATATATTTTTTAAAAATATTTTATTTCAAATTATAATATAATTAACATCTTAGGCTGAATTTTTGGGGTTTTTCTAAAAAGATTTATTTTTTTGATTAATAGTGAAAATAATAATTTATTATTTGAAAACTACGATTTATTTTAAATTATTTATAGAGTAAAATTTTATTTTATACTTTTTTAAATTATTATTAGTCAAATAATGTTATAAAAATAATATTTATTTTATTTTTATAAATATCATATTATATTTTCTTTTAAAAACCATCAATAATTATGTGAAATTTGTCTTTTAAAACTAGATTTTCGAATGTGTATATGGGGATAACATTACATTGGATTCTTCCAAATCTGTGAATTGAATTTGGAAATATTTATTCAATATTTTTAATAGAAATAATTTATATTATCAAATACTATCAAATTCATATTTTGTAAATAAATTATTATATATCTATTTTAAATTTACCATATTCGATAGCTTAGGTTGCATAAATTATAAATTTTAAAACCATGATATAAAATAAAATATTAATATAACTATTGGAATATTGATTTGACCATTAGGAATAGTAATTTTACCCATAGAATAATATCTTCAACTATTAGAGTATAACTAAAATTTAGTTATTTTATAAATGAAAATATAATATATTTATTTTGTCGAATAAGAAAATAATTGTTTTAAAATTGATAAATTATGTGTTGGTACCTTTATGAATTGTAGATGATTATTTTTGAGATTTTAAACATAATATTATAATTTAAGGAAAATTTATTTCCATAAAATAGAATCCAAAAATATGTTTTTTTATAGTTAAAATATAAATTTTTCAGACCATAATTAATATTTCAATGTTTTATAAAATGTATTATAAATTTAAAGACAATAGTTATAAAAAAATTATGTTTCTATGAAATAAAAATTTCTCATATAATTTAAATTATTTTTAAAAATGTATTTTATTTGTAAAATCTAAATTTCAAAAAATTAGGGTTCTTTTTGAGAATTTTCTAAAACAGTTGGGTTTTTGGTGAATAATGAAAAATGGTAATTTATGGTGTTTTCCAAAAACAAGAATTACAGATTGATGGTGGATGTATGGATTGTATAAAAACCATTATTTTGATATCACAGTCACTATTTACATTTTTAGTCATAATAATCAATACTATTGATAGTCTTGAGACAAAATAATAAAATAATTTATAAAATAACAAGATTCATTCTTCTCTTCATCCTTAAATACCTCCCCCCACCACACCTCCTCCAAAAACCTTCTTAGCCTTAATGTTTGTCTATATTTTTACAAATTACCTTCTAAAGACTATCCCACATGTACAAGATCTTATGGTCTTATTGAAATAACAAACCCAATATCATTAAAAATGTTCTCAATTTAAATAAATTAAAGAGGATAAATTCTTTTTTTCATTCTATTTTTATTAAATTTAAATTATTTTATTTTATTATTATCTCCTCGCCAATGATTTAAAAAACATCATGATAACTCCATTAACATATTAACACTTGAATTGAATTATGTAAATGTAACATATCTATCCCGACCTGACCCAATGGGGCTCAAGCCGCGGCTTCCCAAGACAACCTCCAATAGGACAAGGGAAGGTGAATAACATCGAGTAGGCTATCACACAATTGAAGTAATTAGTCTAAGGTACAGAATCGCACGCTCACACATACACATCCATGAAATAGTGTAGATATATATATCAAAACTGAAATTAAGTGCATGAATACATCTAAACCACAACTAGAGTACAAAAAAATTGAACAAGGGAAAATAAATGGTCCACCAAAAGAGAAAAATAAAAGTGTCTAACCTGCTCAGAATGAAGAGATCACTTTCTAATTCACCTGCAAGAAATCTCCTCAGCACAGCTCCGGTAAACACCATGGTAGGTTCAATTCAGTACTCTCTCCCAGCATTGGGCCCCCTGGGGCTCTGTCAAAAGTCCAATGGTCTTCCTAAGACAGAAATCCTGTGTGGGAAAAGCATGTACAGTGGTAAGTATTAAGATAATCACCAGGAACCCCAGAACCCCAAAACAAAAAAATAGTAACTTAAAGGAAATAGCTAGCTCATCCTAGCTAGAAAGAACCCAAATGAGGGAGATACTCTATCTCGAGGCCAACCTAAACCCAACATGATTAGCGAACTCTGATATGTTATATGTGCATACATATACGGTGAACATACCGATTTACACGTCTCACACATCAATCCTAATGAGGTTCTGAACTCATCACTAGTGATAGGTACCGAACTTGGAGAACACACTCCATAAGCTCTGTCATCCTATATGACACACATCTAAAGGATACACACAATCATGCCACACTCCACCATCCCAGATGGCCTGTATGAGGGAACTCCCTCTTCAAATATCATTACTAAGAAAACCCCACTAAAATAATGGAATCACCAAACTCCCCAGATAAGGGATCACACCTTTGGTCCAATAGGGGATACATGAACACACTTTAGTAACTCCATAATTTCCCACATAGGTGATCACTCCCAGGATCCGCTGGGGGATACCACAACCCGATATAAAATTCAACATATCATATCACTCAGATAGAGTATTTTCACCCCTGTAAAGATAGTCAAAATGATGCCAAAAACTCTACCTGGTATAACATTCAAATTATTGGATCGAACCGTCAATACCAGAAACCCATCTAAAACCACGCACTGAGTTTGTAATCACATTACCAATGATACTGTTACCTTACAGAAAACCACATACTGAGTAGGTGATCATATACCCGAAGATACTGCAACCCAACTAAAGTTGCCAACTACATAGGGGATCAAATTCTCGATGATACATCAAACCCCACAGGGTTATCATTCTAGATAAGGGGTCACCACCCATGGATTAGCGATCCTAGAGATACTAAGAACGCGGTCTAGGGAAGGGATGCAAGAGGATCATAATCCCGATTCACTAGAGGGATACCAAAACACTATCTCAAATCATCTAATTGAGAGGATCATAAACCAGTACTGGGGTTGTAATGACACAAAAACCGTCATAGGAACAAAACAAGGGAGATCAATCAACTGAGGTTGGTTTGAACGTCGCAAACCCATGAGACCCGCAACATCGCCACACTACGAACCTCCGTGGTCCAAATTGAGGCGACCATCATGTTTTATGTGGATTAACACACAAGATAGGATATTTACAAACCCAAAATGGTTAACCAGTGAAAATGGTACTAACAAAAATAACATGTATGTGTGGGGACCACACCAAGATTCCAAAACTCATGAAACAGATCGACTACTCGTTCATCCAAAACGGATATCAGACGAAAAAACATGTTTCTCTATAAACACCCAAATCCAGCCTCATGAGGCCCACATTTTGATCTAGGTCCCAACACCCAAATACTATTTTGAAATTTCTGCCATACTATTAGGATCACAATAGCACATACAGTGCATCAATTAGATGCTCAGTGAAAATGTTACGACAATTCAAACCTGAATAATAATAAAATATTATTATAATTTCAACATTGTATTTCCTTGGACAATGAATCCAACTCATAAAAATTACCACTATGAAACAAATGGTTCCCCATGATGTGCATAATTCATCACTCTAAACGGCTCATGAATTGGACTTTTGGTTTTTCAGGTACAGGTGTATAAAGAACCCCTAAAAAATTTTCGGTGACCCACTATTTGTCTCATTGGAAACTGTCGCACTGAGAATGTAAACTCACGTACCGTTGCTGTAATCCACTATACAAGATCCTTAAATCTCCATGGGGTCACCACGCTGTTGCCGCCCTCATAGGTTTTTTGCATGGACATCACTAGAATCTGGTATTTCCATCAGAAATCTTCCTAGGACCACCGGGAGCACCCAACTGCTCCAAATACAAATATGAAACATGTTTCAGAAATATCATGACCCGACCTGCACAAAACATATGAATATTTGGAGAAAAATTGAATAGATGAGATCCATGATTTTAAAACTCAATCCACCTACCTTTTGGCTGAATGACGAGGCTTCTAGGCCAGATCCGCACTCGGGGCTGCTATTGAACCATCCAGGAGCGATCACCATCAGGATCTGAGTCTGATGGATCATTGTTTCTTCAATCTAGTGGTTCAATGCCTGAAGTTGGAGGGAGCCTCTACACAATGAATTTGAGGGATGGGGGATAAGTTTGATTGTTTTTTATTTATTTTTTATTCAATTAATAAGTCAATTCAAGAAATAACCACGGCCACGATGAAACCTCTAGGCACATAAAAGATAATGCCACCCATAAGGTAATAATGGAATTTTAAACTCAATGGTGCACTCAGAATTTTGATCTTAGACTCCATTTAGGAGTCATTCGAGCTAACACCCATTAATAAATTATTCCATTATTTATGAAAATTCCACTAGTCACCTATTTCTATAGAATGTCCACAAATGAAATGTTAATACCCCGCCTAGGGTAAATGACATGCTCCAGATTCAACTGTAACCTAGATTTCCGGATCCATTATTCCATCTATGAGATAAATAATCATCATCACATGAATAGTATAAAATACATAATATTTTTATAAAATTAATTCCAGGCACACACGGCATCAGAATCACATGCTTCTTTCACGCCTAGATGTGGAATTATTTGTAGGAATATTAAAATGAATAATAGGACCAAAACCCAAGTCGCTAAATCCTCCCTAGAATAGGACTTTGCATCCTAAAAATCCATAAGCATAAGGGAAATAAACTAAAATCAGAACATGGTATTCCACAAGGGCGAGTTCACTAAAAAGAACAACAAAGCCACCAAGGGTTCCCATGCTGCTATCTATCACACTATGGGGAACCTAAGGATTTTGACCCAAACTCACAAACAAACAACCCTACCATGAAAACATAATTCAGAGGGATTCACCCTCCGTACCAGGATACTATCCGCTCTGGGAGGCAATGACTCTCCCACATAGTTTTAATTGCGTTAAAAAAGTGTCTTGGTGGGGGAAGGATCCCTCTTCCTTTTGAATTTGACGCACATAGAACAACACCAACACCTACACATGGTCTTAGCGATGCCGTAATAAATCTCGTGCAAGAACCAAAAAGGAAAGAGTATTTACAAACAGTGTGTCTCAAAACTACTATACAAATTAGACATGAAACAAAGAGTACCTCAATCTTTCCACTATGCCTCAGGTTCAACATCCTCTAAGGAATATTGTTTTTCTAGACCCATCCTCTAGTTCCCTGAGCCCGATGTAGAACACTTAGGGGTGGTGGTGGTTGAAACTCATACCACATGAAATCTCCTACTACAACACCCACTCGGTCACCACATATGACACCCTGTAGACGTCCATACTAAAGACAATGTCTCTTCCAATGTGCATGTCAATTGACACCCTCCCAGCTACAAGGAATGTTGGAAAATCTCTAGCATGATGTCCCTGGTTGTCACAAGCGTAACTCTACTACTCTTGAAGCAGACCAAAACTTAACTAAGAGACTTGTGCCTCATATCCTCTATCATGGGGCCACTTCGTGAATAGTGGAGCATGATCTGACTGCAATGACTATCATAGGATACTAGCTATGAATCCAGCTGTGGAGGTCTCAACTCTTGCATACCCAACACTAGTAGCCAGAAAATCCTCATCCCGAAAGCTTTCCACATCCATGGCCTACACTATCACTCCATCATAAGTGGTAGCTACAATGAATACAAACCTAGTCTTATATCTTTTCTTAGACCATTCTCAAAGGTCTGAGACATAATGAATGAGTCTCGAACCATTTTTTGGGATTATCGCAACATGACTATAATCCTCACTGAGTACTCTGACAGGGTCATGCATCCTTCCAATGCTGTAGAAGCTCTTGGATCGACACTAAAATCAGTGCCACCGGATAGAAATATTCTCTGAAGATCCACTCAAAATATGCACTCATGAACATCTCCTCGATGTGGGACTGCCTCAATAGACTCTAAAACAACCCAGAAGAACCATGAATAAGGTTCACCGATAGAAACATAATTTAATCTGGAGGCTTCCTCCCCAGGATGAAAAATCGGGTGACTGCTTTGAGCCAGTCATCAGCTACCTGGGGGACTAGATCACCCATATACCTTAGAGGTCATTTCCTATAGAACTCATGAAGCACACTATGCCTATGAGCATCCTTATCTAGCATTTCTGGCAAAACCAACTTCTTTAAATATGGTGGATCAACTGGCGGACCACCTGGAGGTCCAACTTTAGAACTTGTGCCCTCCTCCAAAGCCTCTACTTAGGGTGAATTGTCACCACAATCCCTCTTCGATACCCTCGATGGCAGGAATCATGGAGACATTCGGAAAGAAAGTCATCACACACCACAGTCAAAGAGTATATATGGGGATATGACTCAAGAAGATTAACGAAAAAACCAATTCCTATATGATTCATGTACCATTATTTCCATAAAACCAGTTTAATAATGTCCTGAATTGAAATACGGGTTATTAACGCCTTGGTGAATGGATAGGTCAGTCGCAACACCAACAATGGAGACCATAACCTTAAATCTGATCTCAAAACATCCTAAAAGTGCCGCAATTCAACCCATTCCATGATCTCATCTATACCACCTATGCTCAAAGATCCCAAAGGTGGAACCTCCTCTAATACCACTCTATCACGACTCGACCCAATGAGGTTCGAGTTGCTACTCCCCAATCCTGCCTCCAATAGGCCAGGTGGTGATGACTACCACCATGTAGGCTATCACACACGTGGGAGGCATTATCCAAAGGTACCTATACACATTCACCCACATATATCTCCACGAAACAGTGCATATATATATATAAAAACTGAAAAGAAATTCATGCATAGATCTTACCCTCTACCAGAGTACTATGAAAGTTCAATATTTAAAAACATAGCCCACAAAAAGAAAACTAAAAAAGCCTCAAACATACTCAGAATGAGGGGATCACTGTCAAACGCACCCGCCAGAAATCTCATCAGCTCAACATCGATAAACTCCCCAGTCAGTCAAGCTCACTATGCTCCACCTACTCTGGGACCTCCTGGGACTCTGCTGAATAGATTATGGTCTATAAAAGACCCAAATAATTTAAAGGAAAAGCCCTTATAGGGGTGTGTATCAATGTTCTCAGTAGGAACCCCAAAAACAACAAAAAGTATAAAAATAGTAAAAGAATGGCAACAATCATCTCACCCCAACCAGAGGGAACATAAATGAGAGAGAATATATATCTCGAGAAAATCCACGTCAAAACATTACTAGTTACCAGAGCTCAGGTATATGACCGTACATATACCATGATCATCCATATTTACTCATCTTAAAAATGAATCCTAACTTGGTTCTAAATCATCATTAGTGATAGGTACATAACCCGAAGAGCACAATCCATAAGCTCTGTCATCCAATATTACACTAGTTTAGGATATACACCCAATCGGGCCTCACACCACCATCCTATAAATCTGATCTGATACATCATCACTATGAACACCCGGGTGATACAAAGGAAACACCAAACTCCTTAGATATGGGATATGTACAAGGGTTTGCAAGGGGATACATGAAACCACACTGGTAACTCCAAGATCTCATTGATAGGGGATCACTCCCACGATCCGATGGGGGATACCACAACTTGATATGACATTCCATAGATCATATCACTCAGATAAAGGATCGTCACCCATGTAAAGATAGTCACAATGATGCTGAAAACTCCATTTGATTTAACATGAAAAGTTGAGGATCAAATCAATGATACAACAAGCCCTTCTCAAACCACACACTGAGTAGGGGATCACATTACCGACGATACCACAACCCTACGGAAAACCAAACTCTATTTATGGGATGTTAAACACGACGATACCACAACACTACTAAAATTGCCCACTTCATAGGGGATCATATTCCCATTGATCTCACAGACCCTCTAGGTTTGTCCAATTAGATATGAGATTGCTGCCCATGGATAAGCGGTCACAACAATAATAAGAACCTAATCTAGACAAGTGAAGTTAGAGGATCCTGATACAGACTCACTGGAGGGATACCACAACTGTATATGAAATAATGTTATTGAGGGGTTCAGAAACATGAAATGGTATTGTAATTCCAGACAAACTCTCATGGGAACAATCCAAGGGAGTTCACTCAAACCCTGGTGGTCCGAACATTGCTAACCCAGGAGACCGACAACGTCTCCACACTGCGCACCTTCGTGGCCCAAAACCGAGGCAACCAATATGTTCTATATGAAAAAAACACAAGATATGCTATTTACTAACCAAAAATGGTCATCTAATGAAAAGGGGACAATTCAAAATAACTAGTCCGAGTAGGGCCCACACCAAAATTACGAAACTCATCAAACGAATCACACCATTAAGATACCCTAGGAAAAAACCCACACAATCAACTATTTATTCATCCAAAATAGACATCAGACGAAAAATTCGTGTTGCCATGTAAACGCGCAAAACTAGCCTCACGGGGACCACCCTCTACTCTTAGTACTAGCACCCAAAAACTATCCTAAAACATCCTACTTATAATCTGGATCACAATTCCACTTACTACGCTTCAATCAGACGTTCTGTGCATACATTACGGCAGGTCAAAGGTGAATATTTATAAAATATTATAATTATTTCAATGTTTTGTAGCCCTAGATCATCAATATAAATCATAAATATTCTCAAAGAAAACATAAAATGTCTGACTCAACACAAGGAAAGAGTCTCAACAAATAGATCATGAATTGGACTTCTTGTTTTTGTCTTACAGAGGTTGAAAGATTCCCCAAAAAATTATGCCCCGACCACCACCTACCTTGAGATAAACCACCGCACTGGAGGCAGAAACCACCACATGAGAGGTGAAATCCCCTACTCCTGAGATTAAAACCTCCATGTCACCGCCCTTTCTAGATTCAACCATGGCCGCCACTAGAAACTGGAATTGCTTCCAGAAATCATCTGAGGAACACTCGGAGCACCCCGTTGCACCAAATTCAGATCCAAAACATATTTCATAAATCTAAGGACCCAGACCACACAACTATTAGGATGATTTATAAAAACTATGTATAAATTGGATAAATGATTTTAAAACTCAAATAACCAACGTTTTTGGTGTAACACTGATGCTTCTAGGCTAGATCCACACTCCTGAGCAACTGTTGCACCATCAGGGAGTGATCGCGGTAAAGATTTGTCTCTGATGGATCATTTTTACATTGATATGGTGGTTCATAGCATGAAGGGGGATGGATCCACAATGAAAATAATGTGATTAGCAGAAGAAGATGTATTGATTTTTATTCTTTTTTATATTATTAATTAATGAATTCAACAATCGTCCACGCCCCGAAGAAACCTCCCACCACCTAAAATATTAAGTCACCCCTGGGGTAAATGCGACATTCTGAACTCAAAAGTCTACAGAAAAATTCGATCTGAGACTCCATTCATGAGTTATTTAAGCCGTCTCCCATAGATAATTTATTTATTTATTTACGAAAACACCACTGGTCACTTTTTTCTTCATATGGCTCATTTCTGCAATGTTTATACCCCACCTAGGGTAAACGGCATGATCCATACAAAATTGTGCACTTGAATTTATGACTACAGCTACATTTTAGGATATAACTCATCATCGACATGTGGAAAGTATAAAAACATTATTTTTTATATAATTAATTCTAGTCACACCAGGCCTTGGATTCACAATTTTATTTCATTCCTAACTCAGGATTTAATTAGAGAAATATTCTGATGTTGGATAGGGGAAAAACCCATGATTCTTAAATACATCATAAATTCTCTTCTATTATTTTTAATTCTTGAAATGGAAACATCATTCATGTTGTGTCGATTCACTGCCTTTGTGTATGATGAGTATTAATTTTCTATTATCACATTCATGGCTGGTCCAAAAATTATTATTATGGTTAGAAAATATTTTCGTATAAATATAATATGTTATACAATGTTTTGGAACCAAAATATAAACATGTTTTCAAATAAAATGATATAAGATCCTGATGGTCGTATTAAATTATGAAATAAATTAAATCAATTTTATTGACTTCTAATCTAATGAATCATCCATATACCATAAACTCAAATTGTATATAAAATCATTTAATCTTATTTATGTTCATTAAAAAAATATATTTTTTATTCTGTTGAATAATTCTTATTTTACATGAGCTTCTATAAAAGTATATATTTTCATAATCATTATAAAACCAAGAAAAGAAACACTTCTAGAACGATGAAATGGAACACTATAATTCAACCAAAGTTCTATAAAAGACATTATAAAATTAAAATAATGAAAATACTTGTATTAGTGGATATTTATTTATTATCTAATGAATCTAATTTTATTATCCTATACATTAATTACAATTGTGGAATGATTTCAAACATAAGGTAAGGGTTTTCTCATCTCACATTTATTTAAGTGAGATATAACTTATTCATAATCATTTTTTATGGTTTATGTATAATAACCATTAATATATCATATCATCAATATATATATATTAATTTTAATGAATGTCTCTTTTTATGATAATTATTTTTATGGGGCATACAATTGAGCTTTTAGTGATGTGGTAGTGAAATTATTAACCCAATTTTTATTCATTGGTTTAAATATCTCCTTAATTGATTATGTCATATAAATAATGGTAGTGAAATGATTTTATAATACCTAATTTTTTATTTCCTCTTATTTGTGTGTCTTATAGTGGATGTACATATTTTATTCATTTGATTAATGCTCACTTCAATATCTGTATCAGACTTTCCTTAAAAATTAGCAGTATATAATTTTTTTTAAAACATATTATCTCTACCTAGAACATGTTATCTAAAAAAATTAATATGAGTTTTTAGTATTACACTATAATTATTTTATTTAATTTTTACTTTTTATTAATTTTTTACCAGTCCATCTTAAAATAAAATTTTTTATTCTCTAACTCTCTGGATTTTAAAAATAATAATTTTAATGAAAATTTAATGTTTCTCTTAAGAAATATTCAATGATTTTGTAAAAATATTTATATATATGTCAATATCCAAATTAAATATTATTATCAATTTATTTTTTTACCTTATTATATCTTCTACCAAATTTTGTTTAAAGTTTTATAATTATTTATAATGGGGATGTATTATTTTGATATAAATTTCAGTATTAATCTAGATAGATTATGGTTATATTATCTAATTGGGGAAATTATTCACATTTCATATGATAGTTTCAATATGAAAGTATATTTTGGAAAATTTTAACCCATTTCAAATGATAAATGCATTTGAATTAGTACATGTGGGGCATGTCACACAATAGCTCGTCGATTCATCAGTCAGTTTCAAGAGAAAAACATCATCCGGATTTGGCTCTGGCCTGACCGACTTATATAAAATTACTATCCATGTCCTTGATGGTATGTTTATGGTGTATGACATTATGAATTATCTCATTATGATATATGTTATTTCTAATACATGTGATTATTTGACTAGAATAAATCATAGTTATTTTATATTTTCATGTGGTAATTTATATATAATTTTTAATCATAATTTATTCAACCCATACTATAATCAATATTATTTATTAATGAAATTTGTTTTTAGTTATTCACCTTTCCATATCTATTATATTTATTTATGATAGATTCCATAATATTATAGCCCTTAGTCTGATTCCGATCTCAACCATTTCTATTGTTTTAGTTTCCCCATGATAACAATATTTTTATTCTGATTGAAATGTAAGGATAATCTAAGGGAGTATGAGTGTTTAAAATAGAAATATAATGTTTTATTTCATTTCATGTTGATATGTAACAATTATTTGTTTATCTATTTCTACAATGATAGTAAACTATTCAGTGTATTGGAATGTGATATCATATTCTTAGTACCAATGAAACAAAGGCTCCTTATCCGGGTTACTAACGATAGGTTCATTATGTTTGTATAAGAAATAGTTTAGTAGAAACATTGTAAACATGATTTAGGAAACAATATATTAAGGAAATATTACAATATAACAGACTTTTATAATATTATAAAGGAATCCAAGCTTATGATATTTATTATAGTTATATTTTTATGTGTTTCAGTAGGTTTTAAATTAAAAAATATAATCTAGTGTAAGCCATTTTTTAAAAGTGATATATTTCTTACGGAATGGAAAAGAAATCAAGGAACATAATCCATATATGGATTTCCATGTAATTAAATATAATGTTGTTGGAGATAGATCTAAAATAGGACCTGACAAATTAGAATCACACTAAGATAACTTTTTTAGGTTATGAGTAATATGATTACTCACATGGAGCATCCCCATCCACAACGTGGTGTTACAATTTTTGACTGATTGATGAGGAAACACAATCTATCATTCAATGGTATTTCAAAACTATTTTTAGATGAAAAATGGATATGTTATATAGAGAAAATATTTCTTTATTTTGTAATTAATGAAATGGAGAATGTTATTATCATATTTTATCATCTCTTGGAAGATTCAGATAAATGTTGGTTAATAATTCAAAACCCAGTGTGGGAGGAAATTGTAAACATGTAATGGATGCATTTTAAGTAAATTTTCATGGAAACATATTTAACTTATGAATACTGTGATGATAAGGAGAGACAATTCATGATTCTGAGATAGATAGAGGATGAAAATGTTTATAAATATAAATCCATAATTTCAAGGTTATGAATGTATATCATGGACTATGTAAATAATTCGAGGACCATTATAGACAATTTGTTTTTGTGTTTTAAACCAATTATATACAGTAATCTATTTTCCAAACATTACCATCAAACAATGATATATCATTATGTTATATTAATATAGAGAAATAATTTTCCAATCCATATAGATTAGAATGGAAGAAATATAAAAAATGGATACATAGTTCTCTTGAAAATTAAATAATAAGGGAAAAATATAAGAACATAATTTCAAACATGCAAGAAATATGGGAAAACATCATTGGACACAACTATTGGGAATTATAGATTGTTACATGTGTGGAGAAAAAGTCCACTTGGCCCAAGATTTCAACAGAAATAATAAAGTCAAAAATGTGAAATGTTTTAGCTCTGAGGAGATATGTCACTATAGAAATGAATTTCCTTAACATCAGTTGATGTTTTCCAAAACATTTCTAGGTAATAAGGCACTTCTATTGTAGTCACAACATATGATCTTGAAGATCCTAATGATTTGTGGAATTTTCCCTTAATCTTCTCCTAAAAATATAGCAAAATCTTTATTTTATTTTTAGATAATAAAATTCTTATATATCTTTATGTTTTTTATAAACAATTGTTATTTTAATTTAACGCTAAAAAGGGATATGTTAGTAAAAACATATTGCAGAACCCATAATACAATAAATATTTATCATGAAGTTCCTATTATGACTCATAAATTTTCTATAATTCTTGATTTTATAATCATTCCTATGGTTTAATTTGACATAATACTTTTGATGGACTATATTTCAAAATATGACACAATGATTTTTTGAAAAGTAAAAGGAAATTATTATTCAAGATGAAGATATGAAATTCTTGTCTATAAAGGAGATACATCATCATCTGATTCATATATATATATATAGTAGCTATTATAAATGATATTCATAGAGAGTAATAATAAATAAATCCTACTAATGAAAAAAATGATCTTTAAAACAAGGATGTGCCTATTGTATAGGAATAAATTGATGTATTTCCAAATGATGTACTTGGATATCCTCAAGAATGAGAAGTTGAGTTTTCTATTGATTTAATCCCTAATAGAATACCTAAATAATAGATTCCCTATATAATTAACTTGTTGGAGTTTATAGATATAAAGAAACAACAAGAGTAATTCAGTGATAAAGGATTTACATACCCTAGTGATTCACATTGGGGAACTCTTGTTATGTTAATTAAGACGAATGATGGATCTATGAAGTTTTTCATTATCTATAGGGTGATCAAGGGTATAATTATAATGTACTAGTATCTACAACCTAAAATTGATAACTTATTTGACCATCTTCCTAGAGACCAATATCTTTCATTGATTGATCTTTTTTCTGGATATCATCAATTTCATGTAGATAATGAATATATTCCAAATACATCATTTGAAATAAGGTATATACAATACTATTTTGATGTAATTCCTTCTGTACTGAAGAATAAACACTCTTTTTTTATACACATAATGAACATAGTATTCAACAAAAATCTTCAGATTTTTTTGGCTTGTTTCTTGATGATATCTTGTTGTACTCCAAAAGCTATGATGATAATGAGAACAAGTTCTAGATTTATCTATAGAATCCTATATGAAAATTATTTTATGGTATTATCATAAATTCTTAATTATTAATTCAAACTATATCTTTTCTAGATCACATTGTCTCTAAGGATGTAATCTCTATTGATCTATTGAATAAAAAGGGAGTTAGAAATTCCCTTCACAAAGGAACGAAACCAATGTATGTAGTTTTATTAGTTTATAACGTTATTATTATATTTTCATTCATTGTTTTCCCAATTATCAATTACTAAATCAATTATTTCTTATAAAAAGATATGTTTATTTAAACAAAAGAATGTGATTAATTCATTAATGAATTGAATAAGAGATTAGTGAGTAGTCTGATCCTGACTCTTCTATCAAGAAATGGTATATTTTTTTATTTATGGTGATGTATCAAAATTATTTATAGGTTTCTTACTTAGAAAAAGTGAAATAGTTATTTATTATGCCTCAGGGATGTTACAAACTCCTAAAATAAATATCCAACATATGATCTTGAGTCTTTTATTGTAATATTTCCTCTAAAGATGTGGATACACTATCACTATAGTGAATTATTTGACACATATATATAGAATTATAGTTTTATATATATCATATCATTGAATGAAATAAAACTGAAAAAGATGGTTTTGATCGAGATACTCATGGATTTTGATTGTTGAATACACTATCACAAAGTGACGGAAAACGAGGTAGTAGATGCCTTTAGTAGGATTGATCATGGAGTTATAAAATAAACTAGGATTGTAAGCATGTGTGCATGAATCAATTTTTGATTTATATGATAATATTAAATTAAGGTGAAATATCACTACATTTTCAAATCATTTCCAAATAATCTTTCCTATAAAGGTTAAAAAAATTTATGTGTGATGATGAGAATTTTTCATAGAAAACAAAAGCTATGAATGAAGTGAAATTGTTAGAATTTGAATTTGAATATAAAAATTTGAAATTTGGGAAGATGATTAATTTTACCACTATACCTAATATAAAAAGTTAATTTTTGGATAATTCTCATTGATATAATTTTCCTATAAACTGACGAAGCAATAAGGCATATCGAGATTAAAATGAATTTTGGTGGGATAATGTAATGTGGGAGATTATTTTTTATGTATCAAGATGATTAGTTTTTCAATTAGTGAAAGATGAATGAAAAAATCCCATTGGATTCATAAAACCTATAAATATTCCCATATATAAATGGGATAACATTGTAACGTCCTAGTTCTAGGTGCCTCCCAGAGGCACCCCATACCCGGTTGGTCACATTGCCTCAAGCGCATTTCCTAGAATGCCCGAGGCTGCCGAAAAGAAGCAAGGGACATGGGTGTGATATTGGGGAAACTATTCCCTTATTTTTATAGTAACCCAATGGAAGGAAATACATAACAAAATAGATAGTTGTAATAACATGCTATAAGTAAACATCAGAAGAATGAATGTAATAAAAAACTAGCGCACATATATAAATTATGCTTAATACATTTGCCTTTGAATGTAGTCAAACAAATCACAATTCTGGAATACAGTACTAAACCCATGTACTAAGAAAAAAATAAACTCCAGTAGCAACAGAAGCCTCATCTTGGTTCCATGCTATCCAGCTCCACAACAGTAAATTACCTGATGTAGAAGGGCGCTTTACCTTATCTATACATGCATCAATATAATCTATTTTGGACAAAAGCATGACCCAAACATGGTGTGAGACTATTCTAAGACGGAAGGCACCCAGTGATCTATGCCAAATAATCATTGAATATATATGATAGGAAATAAGAAAAAAGAAGCTGTAAATAACTAAGTACTCAAATATAAACAATAATAATGTTTTAATTTCATTCAATTTCAGATATCATGAAAGTAGATAATCACAAAAAGGCAACCCTATATGAATTAATCATAGCCAAATTCCTCTGGTTCAACTAAAAAAACACAAGCAACCCTATGGGATGTACACAAAGTCTAACCCCTCTGGTTCAGCTTTAGAAAAGACTCTCTAAGGAAGCACTCACCGTCAATTCCCCCTGTGGTCTCGTATCGGTAATTATAGACACTCTAGGGAAGCACTAAACATAAAATTCTCCATGTGGACTCAAAATGGGGAAACTACAAACACTCTATGGGAGAAAAAATTTCACCACTCTATGGGCTCACAACATAATAACACAGCTTCTCAAATAAAATCACATGGGCCAAACAATACTAAGCATGGAAAGAAGACCATCCTAATAGGAAAAGCTAGACCAAACAGTCAACAAAAAAAATAATGGTAAAAATATCCATATCATGGAAATGATTACCCAATTCACAATCAAACGACCTCTAATCAGGCACAATAGGCAAAAAAGGTAATAATAGTCCTAAAAACAATACACACACAATACATTATACATGGGTATTAGGTAATTTTGCACATATAACTCAAATTATAACTATAGAAAGGAAAACACCACCTACCTTGGGGTGGTATGGATGATATATACCAACATCAATCCTTGAATCTCCCTAGAATGTTGTAGATATACGATAAGGTTAAAAAAATTCGACTAAATATATCTAGTGAAAGATGATATTTCAGGAAACTAGGATCTAGAAGAAGGAAGATATTGTTGTGGAGATTCCAATGCAATCAATAACAGTTTATTTAGAGAACATATGATGAGTCAGAGGCCCGAAGAAGATTCACACTATAAGGTCTCTCGTGGATGAGACGAATGGAGAAGAAGGTACTTTTGTGAGTGAGACACGACCCAGGAATATTTAATGAAAAAAATGAAAATTACACAGGGGTTTCATTAAAAGTACAAGTAGTGCACTTTCCATAACCATCCTCCCCTTTAGGAGGTCTCCAGGTCGCCCCACAAATCCATGTGCTCAGTCTTTACACGGTCAGCATGTGACTACCCATGGTAACTGGGTACATGGTCTGTAGTTATAAGTACATGGTGCGTACTACTGAAATTTATAGAAATTCCTCTTTTACAAAAAAAACCAGAAAAGAAAAATGTACCTGAAAATAATATCTAGGTTCCTAAAAACTTTCCCCCTTATAGAAATTCATCCCCAAATTTCCATATTGAGGTGGTATAAAAGAAGAATCCTCCAAAAGCTCCAACCATTACGATCATACATCATTCTCCCTCTCCCAAGTCTCGTCTTTTACTCGCATGTGCTTCCATAGCAATCATACCAGAGGATGGGATAGTCCACAAGGAACCTTCACACTTCGATCAACAATACAGATAAGACGCTCCTTGAATGAGTCATCACCCTCTAACTCATCCTCCTCATGTTGAAAAACATGAGACTGCTCGAAGATGTAATGTCGGAGAAATGAAACCTGGAATACATCATGCATATAATTTTACCTTTGTGGTTAAAGAAATCAATAGGAATCTGGAACAACCCATTCCAAAACCTCAAACGGCCCAATGTATCTCAGTGAAAGCATACCATATCTCCAAACCCTCCTTTGTACTAACCTCAGAGTGAGACCTAAAAAACCTGATCGCCGACCATGAACTCCAGAAGTCATCTCTGTCGATCAACATAAAACTTTTTTCGTGACTGTGCAGAATCCATCCTCTTCTGAATCAACACTATCTACTCTCACGTCAATGGTACAAGATGAATTACCTACATAGCTGTCTCTCCTATCTCCCACCAACATAAGGGTGATTGGCATGGACTACCAAAAAAGCCTCATAAGTTTCCCTCTGAATCGTTTCTTGATATCTATTTTTGTAGGAACAATCCAGAGGAAGTATGTGATTATCCCATGAACCTTCAAAATCCAATATGCATGATCGAATCATGTACTCAGAAACCTAAATTATATGATCGTATTGGCCATATGTCTGAGGATGGTAATTTTTATTTAGAAGTAGCAATGTACCAAAAGATTTTTATAGCCACTTCCTGACCCGAGAAGTAATTTGTGCATCCTTTTCTGAAATAATGAAGTGTGGATCCACATGTAGTCATACAATCTCGTATGTATAGCCTACCAAAATCATCAATACTAAAGGTGTTCTTGATTGGAATGAAGTGATCAAACTTCATGAGTCTGTCAATGACAACCCAAAATGCATCATTCCCTCGAGGTGACCTTAGAAAACCAGCCATAAAATCGATCGCGACGTCATTCCACTTCTACTTAGGAATGGGGTAATGATTGAAAAATCCCTACTGGTCACTGATGCTCTGCCTTCAGTTGCTCATCGGTGGAATACCTCATCAAAAAACCCGAAATATCTCTCTTTATACCTGGCCACCAATATTGATGGTGTAGATCATGATACATCATGGTGGAACTAGGATGAACTACCAAAACTCAGGAATGAATGTCCCACATTATCTCCTTGCGTATGTCTGTAGACACCCATACATGCCCATCAATATGCAGGATCTCAACCTCACCTATGTTCTATCCATGAATAAGGTCATCTCCTAACACACATTCCCATAGTACTAGGCCTTCAGAATCAGATTGTTACCTCATTCACAGTCGATCAAGTAGAGTGAAGGTTATGGCTATAGATGAATGAAACATTTTCTTTTGTCTATTTCTCCCCTAAAAATGCATCATAGAATATAGAGAAAAAAAATTCCCCTCACTACTTACCTCTTGAACTCCCTGTATTTGTGTCCCCCATCTCAGTCCATCAGCTGCTGTGTTGCTTTTCCCTTGCATGTTGGTAAGTTCAATGTCAAAGGAGTGAGGGTAGTCAACACACCTTTGCTATCTCAAATTCAGGTGATGCTAAGTGATGATATACCTGATTCATTTTTGGTCTGTGAAAACCACAAAATTACCTCCCAAAAGATAATGTCTCCAACACCAAAATGTATGAACAACTAAAGCCAACTCGAGATCATGTGTTGGGAAATTCTTCTCATGTGGCCTCAACATCCGAGATCCATACGCAATGACACTTTCCACCTGCATAAGAACTGATCCAAGCCCAATACCTAATGGATCACAGTAAACATTATAGCTCTCGATCATCTCTAGAAAAACTAGTATCTGTGCTAAATTAAACTAGTCTTTCAACTCCTCATAGGCTAACTCACATGAATCTGACCATATTTACATCACATCATTCTTAGTTAGACCCATCTTTGGTGCTGCTATGCATGAAATTCCTTGTAGGAATCTTCATTTGTAACCCACTATCCCCTAAATAATTTTTACCTCAAAGACTTTCTTCGGATGCTCTTGGGAATCTTCTTCTATCATTTTCTCGGGATCTACTGATAATCCTCTCTTTGAGATTACATGACCCCAGAACTAAATTTGGTCTATCCAAAAGTGGCATTTGGAGAGCTCAGCATCTAACTGACGCTCTCTCTGTGTACTAAAAATAATTTCTAGATGTGTGGCATGGTCGTTTTGAGTTTGTGAGTACTCCATGATATCATCCATGAAGACTACCACGAAAGTATCCATGTATGGATGCAACACATATTTCATCAGTGCCATGAAGACTGGAGGTGTGTTAGTGAGACTGAACGACATAACCACATACTCGAATAGTATATACATACTCCATAAAGCGATAACAGGTATATCAAATAGTCTAACACATAATTTATGGTAACCAAGTCACAAGTCAATCATCGAGAACACCTGGGATTTTCAAATATGATCATAGACGTCATTAATCCTCGACAAGGGTTATCGGTTCTTGACCGTCAACTGGTTCATCTTTTGACAATCTACACATTTTTTGAGGTAACCATCCTCCTTTATCTCATATAGGGTAAGAGATCTCCAAGGAGATATACTGGGTTGGGTGAAACCTTTTTTTTCAACTCCTCCAAATTCTTATTGTGGTCTGGTAATTCTCATGTAGCCATCCTATAAGGAGGAATGGGCAGAAGTTCTACTCCAGGAACAAACTCAATAGAAAATTAAGCCACTATCTCTTGAGGAAAACCTAAAAATTCTTTTGGAAATATTTCCCTACAATGATCCTCCAGTAGAGTAAATTCCTCCTGCGATGTCCCCGGTCATCTAGAAATGGAATAGAAATGTGGTATAAAACTCCTCCCATCACATGATGCTCGGGTCCCGCTCTGATAGTCTGGATATCCTAGTCTCCCTTTTGAAAAAAACAATCATCCATCTACCAATACAAAACTCACACTACGTTGATAGCAATATAAAGTAGCCTAGAATGGAATAAACCTGTCCATTTTGAGAATGAAATCATAGTCTATCATCTCTAGGATATAAAAGTCCCATAAAAGGTAACACCCACCATCCTCTATAGGGTACACCTTGCACTATTGTACACTATCCATTCTTTTCCCCAATGGTCTGTCCAACATCATGATATTTGCAGAAGAAAAGATATAGAGCCAATGGGTCTCCCTAAAAGAAATAATCATAAAGATATAGGAATACCATGTATTGAAAAGAGTAGAAGCTAAAACTAAGGAAAATTGGATCATACCTCGAACTGTAGAGGGTTCAGAATCCTACACTTACTAGATCATCTCTATTGAAAATGTCTAACCTAGATCACAACCCTGTGACCTTTCCTGACCACCCTGCGCTGATCCACCCAATTGCCTCTGTATACCTAAAGATTGGCTGACATGACCATGACCTCCACCTCAGCCTGAGCATCTGTAAGAACTCCAGTTCCCAGACTGGTGAGAAACTGGTGGTGCTACTCCTAAATGAGGAGTCATATAAGAACACATGTCACCTACTTCTGGTTAGAAAAACTGAAAAAATTCTAATGGTTACCACCTTTCCACAAGTTAGGAACTCCACTATGTCTCTCAGGCAATGTGGGATCATATTCCCGCTCTTCCCACACTAGTAGCACACCACCTGGCTACCTGAAGATGTCTCTCATCTCCTTGGATCTCCACTTGTAGACACTCTATGACACTTCATGCTATCAGTAGGAGTGTTACCAACATCGGATGTCAACCCTCCCTGACTCACAACTCCAGAATCTCGATGATTGTGCTCAGTGATCCATTCATGGTTGAATATAGAAGTGATTGATGTCAATTTGAAGATGTTCACCTATGACCAAAAGTTATTCCAAAGACCTTCCTAAAACGTCCTTTTCAGGAATAACTCATCACCTCATGGGATGGGTGTGATGTGAAACTGCTCTATGAAATAAGAAGAATACTCCATAACTGAAAGAGTACCCTACTCTAGACTCCTGAATTCTCAGGCTCGATATTCCCTCAAATTATTCAGGTAGAAGTATTCGTAGAGGGCATGCTAGAACTCATCTCAAGCAATAACCTGCTGGAATTCCACAAGTGAGATCACATCCCACCGTCTCTTGGTGGAATCCAAAAGCATATATATAGCGAGCTTCATGCTCCTCTATTTGGGCATATTAATTTGGTCGAAGATAGATATAAAGGATTCTATCCATGAAACTACAGTCTGAGGTCCAATGTCCCCTATAAAGGAGTGAATATGCTACTATTAGAAGACTAGTGTTATCCCTACCATAGACGGGGTTGGATGTGGTGATACTTGGAAGGTCTGGATAATCCTCATAATGCTCTCTCAGAACTGTGCATCAAAAACTGGCTCTGGAGTGAAAACTAGTGCCAAGACTGGAAGTACAGAGGGATCTACTGGTAGCCCCTAATAAACCATGTCATGTTTCTGATCACTTCCCTATAACTGTCATACAAATGGAGGATGTCTTGGTGGAATGACACTTCACGATCAATCACAAACCTTAGATCATGATTATCAATGACTAAAACTAGAAGTACATGGGGGAATCATGAATGGGAATGAATTCATGATTTTCGAAACATAGATAGATGGCTTATTAATCCCATATACAATGTGTTCCCGTAATCATTCATATGTAGTGTACATCTACAAAAATTGGTCATGTAACACTCCATACAAACAACATATTGTCCTAACACACTGACTGTACTTGAAACCTCTTCTCCTTCCGGAGTTCTTCTACATGAAAAAGACACATGGATCTCCTAGAACAGGACTACACGACATTTATCTCCTAAAAATGGCATATACCACCTAATATATATCTTCCTGTGTCATTAGAAACACGGTTGAAGACTTGGTTGACTCTACACAATGTGTTTGTGCCGGACACGACATGTTCTAGAAGTATCTCACCGATCCATGTTGTTAGTCACATGAACGGTTACACAAGATACACTACATGTCATGTTACTAAATTACAAAGTGTGTATAACCTATGTTTTATCCATCCATGCCATTATTCACATGTCTTGATACAGAGTCTCTACAACACGGCATGTACAATCGATACACGTTGTGTTATCCCAAAGATTTTATAAACCCCTTGTCTGTGCCAATACAACTAGTGATAAAGTTAGATACTACATCGAATGCACATAAGTATATGGAATGTACGTAAGAAAATAGTTACTTCTCGAACAGAAGGTTACGTGGTGTGTATTCATCATTAAATGTCGTTTATTGTGAGTTTTTATGGATAGTAAGCCTCATAAACTAGTCTGAAACCCCAAAAAGACACTGAAACCCCATTAAAGTGTCATATTACAATATGTGAAGGCCCATACTCCCTGCGAACCAATGATTGGAATCTTATAAATTTTATATACATTAAAACCAAGGAAATGAACCACCAAATTCTGATCCGTGAGGGCCCATTACACCTCAAGAACCACAATTTAGAGTTCATTCAAACGAAACCTCACAGAATTCAACACCCCATCCAAAACAGGTATTCTATCAAGGAATCTATCACAACAACATTTATATCAAACACAGCATCTATCACAACAACATGAAATCGGTAACGCACCCTAAATGGCATGGAAAGAATGAATGATATGTGATTTTGTGAAAGATCCAATATGATGCAGGATATGTAATACCCCCATATCACTGGGTGGAAATAGAAACAGAAACTCAATAATATCAACAATAACAACACAAAATATGTTAATCACCCAATGGTGAAATCAAATCAACCGTAATAATTGCAAAACCAGAAAATTACAATGAGGAGGAAGATTGGTTTTTCCATGTATATGGGTTACCTACTCCAAGGAACATCTTATTACCAAGTTCCAATTTCATCCTATCTATGACCGTAGGCTCTAATCATTAATTTATGTATAAAATACTTCCTCTGATACCAATTTGTAACGTCCTGGTTTCGGGTGTCGCCTAGAGGCACCCCATACCATGTTTGTCACATGGCCTCAAGCACATTTATCCAACACTAGATGCTGCTGACTAGCAGTAAGGGCCTTGAGTGTGATAGTTGGGAACCTATTCCCTCATTGGCAGTTTAATAGTGTGGAAAGAAACAGATTACAATATCTAAAGTAGTAATAACATGCAATAAGTAAACAATGGAAGACTGAATGTAACAAACAACTGGAGCACATATATAAACGATTCATAAAACATATGTCTAGGAAAGAATCCATAAAAATTACAATGCTGGAATAGAGTAAAAAACCAAAGTATGAAGAAAAATAATAAAATATAGTATCAACACAAGCCGTAGCTTGGTCCCATACTCTTCAGCTCCACTGCACTGAAGTACTTGCTTTTGAATGGAAAACTCCCCTATCTATACCTACAACAATATAATATATTTGACCCCCGAAGAATGACCCAAACATGGTATGAGACTAATCCCAATAGGAAACAACCCAAAAATCTACGCCTAACAGTCAATGAATATATATATGACAGGGAATAAGAAAAAATAAGTAGTAAACAAGGAAGTACTCAAAATTAAACAATATTATAGTTTTAATTTAATTCATTTTCATATATGGAGTAAAAAAGATAATAAAAAACAGGTAACCCTCTGGGAAGTACTCCCAACCTAACCCTCTAGTTTAACCAAAATTAACACATGTAACCCTATGTGATGTAGACACAGTCTAACCCCTATTGATCAGATTTTGAAAAGAATATCTAATTAATCACTCACCATCAATTCATTTTTTGGTCTCGAATCAATATCTATAGAAACCATGGGGAAGCACTCAATGAAAAATTCCCCTTATTTTCTCGATACATGGAAACTACAGAAACTCTAAGGGAGTATAAATTACATCCCCCTAATGTCTTGAATGTAATGTAAATAGAAACTCTAGATAAGACCTCAACATCCATTCTCTCCATGGTCTACTACACCAGGTTATCACGACCATGTGTAAGTAAATTTTTCACAACGATACATGGAAGACAAATTAAACCTCATGAACTACTTGGTTAACTAGTCTACATCATATCATAGCATGTCAGATAAAATCACTCCAGCCTAACAATATTATGCATGGAATGTAGAGCAGGCTAACAAGAAAAGCTAGACCAAATGGTCAATAATAAAAAATAATGCAAAAAACATCCATAGATTTGATAATATAACACCCATAATAATAAAACAACCTCTACTCAGGAACCCAATTCATAGCAAGCTATAACACGACAAAAACCCATACCACACACTACCCTGAACAGGGGTTTTTGGAACTTTTGCACATATAACTCATAGAGTAACTACGAAAAGGCACAAACCACCTACCTTAGAATTTTACAGAAGATATATATGATCCTCAGGCCTTGAGTCTCCATAAAACACTGTATATCTAAAAAAATTCTAAAAACATTCAACTGAGGATATCTCATGAAAGGGGAGAAATCATAAAATGAGGCTCTATTTGAAGGATGAGCATACCATGTAAATTACAACGCAATTAACTGTGTTCAATTCAATGAATAGATGAAGAAATATAGGCATATATAAGATTCACATCGTACGGTTAATCCTAGATAAGACGAATTGAGAAGAAGGTATTTTTGTGAACGAGGCGTGACCTTGGTCCATTTAACGAAATAAAAAGAAAAGTACAATTCATGTTCATTAAATGTACATGATGGGTACTTTCCAAATCCAACCTCTACATTAAGAGGCCTCCATGTCACCCCACACGGCCATGTGCTCAGCCGTTACTTGGCTAGCACACGGGTACCCGTGGTAACTGGATACACAACATGTAATTATATGTACATAGCGTGTAGTCCAGAAATTTCCAAATAATCCTCTTTTTCTCAAAAACAACCATAAAAGAAAAAATTACCGGAAAAGAATATCTTGGTTCTTAGAGAAACTAATATGGTTTCATTAAATCTATTACAAAAGGCTCCATGAATTGATGATTCAATATCTCTAATTGTGGACTAATTTACAAAATATCCAAATTTTCTCACTATAATGGATGATTTCCCATTGGAGTTCCTAACACGACTATATATTTATAATTTTTTGACCTCATGTCGAACCTAAATCGACTATGTATAATAGTGATCCATCTATTACATCAAAATTATTGAAATTTATTCTAATGGAATTAGATAGCAATTTTCATTTTATTACTTCTTATCACCCTCAAACATATTGAATATCTAAAAGGGATATTCAAATGTAAGAAAAAAATATACCATAATCTCTTAACATTTACATTATATGGGATCAATACTTTCCGTTGGATGAATTTTCTAATAACAATATTTTTTCTTTCTTGTATTCAAATAGAACGATCTCTTGCATTATATAGAAAGAGAATTTGTACTCAACCCATTGGGATGAAAAGGGTGAAAAAATGTCCTAGGAAAAGAACATATTGAGTAGGAAATGATAAAGGTAATGACTATTATTATCATAAGAAAGTTTATCAATATATGCGAAAGAGTTATTCTATAATCCATAAAAGGTATGGGAGTTTCTTGTGGGAGATCATGTATTTCCTATAGAATATCCATGAAAGTATGACATATGGTTTGTTAAAAAAGGGAAACTAAAACAAGGTAAATTATTCCAATTGAAATTATAGAATGAATTGTTTTTGTAAATTAATAATTAGGAATTCCAGAAATCTTATCTAAATGTTGTGATGTATTCCACATCTCTTTGTTAAGGAATTACATTCCAGAACCAACACATGTTCTCACTTCTAAAGAAATCGAATTCGAAGCTGATTTAGTTTACTATTAAGTACCTCTCAAGATTCTATAAACTTGATAATCGGTGTTGATGAATCAAATGAAATAGCTGGTAATGGTAATTTGTAAAAAAACATAATGTGGTTACGTGGGAACCAAAGGAAACTATGATTAATAACTATCCAAATTTTCTTATGTTGTGACTTTTTGAAAATTTCATGGGTGAAATTTTTGAATGAAGGTAGAATGTATGACCCTGATATTTTATGTTATGTATCTCTTAAATTTATCATATTCAATTACATAGTTTGCATTAAACACAGTGTTTTGAAACATAATATACTATTAAATATTATTATAACCACTGGAATAATGATGTGACCATTATAAACAGTAATATTTCCATTATAATAACAATAAAACCTATGAGTATAAATAAAAATTTTGTATAATATAAATGGAAAAATGATATACTTATTTCACAGAATACATAATTAAATGTCTCAAAAATAGTAAATTAAGTGTTGGGATTTTTGTGAAATGAAAATAATTGTTTAAAAATGTATACTTAATATAAAAATGTTAATTATTTTATTTCATAAAAGAGATTCATAAATTAATATATTTCTTCATTATAAATATATTATATTTTTGTGACTCCCTAATTTTTTTTAAAAGTACTATAAAAAATTTATTATTTAAAAATATGTATTTTCCAAATAAATTATGGTTTCAATTAAAAGATAAATTTCAAATACATTGAAAATAATTTTAAAAAAAATTAGATAATTTTTGAAATATTTATGTTGAAAAATTGTTGGGGTAAATATTTGGTAATTTTCTATAATGAATATTTTTATGAATATAAAAATATGGTAATTTAATTTATCTAATAAATACATGAATTGATTATTAAAGGATGATGTATGTCTGATTTAAGGACCGTTGATTCTAAATGACATACACCAGTTACACGTTTTAGTCATAGTAATAAATAAAATTGATATAATTATTTCAATATAATAAACAAATGAATAAAATAATCAAAAAACATCCCTCTCCTCCCCTAAAAATATCAACCATCAGCACACCTTCTCCCCAAAGCATATAAGCCTTGACCCGTGTTTAGATTCTTCTATATTATCTTATCAAGCCTCTACTCCACTTCCAAGAGCTCCATGGTCTCAATAATAGACTTGACTCATGCGCTTTAAAGAGGTTCCCAAGCTTATGAAATAAAACAGGTAAAATCTGATTTCACTAAATTTTAATTTCATTTCCTTTTTTTATTATAATTTCCTCAGAATACTATTCAAAACATTGCATGACATATCTAGTATCATATATATACTATATTTAATTATGTTAAGGTAATATCCATCATTAATTCCCTTCTCATTTCCCTTTGTTATAAAAATTATAACATCGCATGTGATGTGTCGATTCACCACCTTCATGGATGAAGAGTTTTTATTTTCCATTAATGCTTTAATGGATGGTCATAAAACCATTATTATGGTTAAAACATATTTTTTATTCACAATATTAGTAAAACATTCTCTTGAACCTAAATATACAAGTACTATTAGAAAAATTATATATGTTCCTGATGGTATTTAAAACCACTAATATAAATTAAATCATTTAAAAAAACATTTATCTAATTATTATCCCTTATTCCATATAATAAAATGATATATATGATCATTTATAAATATTTTTTTTATTAATAATAAATTATTTATATTCAACCAAATTATTTTCATTTTTTACAAACATTAATACATGCATACATGTGACAATATCATATAAAACCATGAAAATAAACACTTCTAAAATGATGCATTTGGACACAATAACTCACAAAAAAGTTACTTTAAATAACATAATTAAATTATAATAAATAAAATAAATGTATAATAGTTTATGGGTTTAGTAATTAATGAATCTAATTTGAGTTTCTATGATTTGAATTATATGTGTGGAATAATTTCAAAAATAATGTAAGGGTTTTCTCATCTCACTATTATTTCTACTAGATATTCATTATTTACCACTATTTATTGTGTGTGGTGTATATATACATCCCCTTGACTAAATTATTTTCACATCAAAATCATGAGTATCGAGTGAGAGCCCACAGACTAATGGTTAATATCAATTGGCACTAGTGCTACCAAACAATCACAAAATATATGTTCAAGAGTCAAATGATATCATTTTAGATGCATAGAGGACACATGGTATTAGGGTTAGAGTTCATTGGAATTTTAGGCACCTTCTCATAGTGTAAGGACTTGTTAATATGTAGTAGGATATTGTGATAATGTGTCCTAATAGTAGGAAATCCATAGTTATATGTGTTATTGGATGTCCCTATGTATGAATGATTTTATATGTCATTATAATTTATGATTATTATTAACGAGTATCATGAGTCTCATAATTTTATGTATTAAAAAACCCCAGGATGTTTGATGTTAATGGTGTGGTAGGTACATTGGGTGCATCATAAGTAATATAACATTAATGAATAATGTTGGATCAGATTTATTCATTATGTTCATAAACTAAATTTAATATATAAACAAATTTTAAGAAAAATATATATCATAATAAATCAATGCCTTTGGTGTTATATATGAATGTTATATATACAAAAATTCAACGAAAGAGACATCAAACACATAGGATAAATGCAGCAGAATTAATCCTATTTGATTTGAGATATTAAGATAAAGGGATTCCAATACACTGTATGCATCTATATGATGTATTATATAGTTATGTGATTAAAACATTTCTCTATGGCTGAGATGATATGTTTCAAGAATCTACCGTTTGACATTAGGATATTTCACCAAATCCCATTGAGAAAGAGGCCAAGTGAGTCACACACTAAATATATCCAGAATCTCAGTTAAATAAAATATTATTATTTATTATTTAATAAAGTGAATAAATATTATTTCCACGTTTGGTTTAATAATTTTTCATGTTTTCATGATCACATTTATTCCATATCATGTTATTTGATAGAATATAATGCGAGAGGAATATTTAATAAATATTTATTTTCAATTTATTTAATATAATATTTATATATTTATTGAATAATAATGGAGTGATATTTACTTAATAAATAAGTAGTCACTATCCAAGGTCTAATAAATATTATGGAGAATAGATGGAATGAGATTTTAGGCCATGTGTTAAAATAATAAATACTGAATATCATATGAATAAATAATCATAAAATTTAATTTTCTTGTAAATCACATGCCCAAAAATAATAAAAATAATATTTTAGTTGAAATAGGGTTTTTTATAGGATTAGATAAATAAATAATTGAACATATACAATGAATATTATTTTAACCATAGTGATATATTTTCGTAGTCATGTTATTTTTCTAAAACAATAACTCATTTTCATGGGTTATGCAAAATGAAATCAGAGAATTCCCCCAAGTCCATGAGATCTCTCTTCTCCAATATCAATCCAAATAACAGAGAGCAATAATCCTCCACCAGATCATGGATCATGCTTTGGAATCAATTATCATAGAGATCAATTGTTGACAAAACAAAATAATGTTTCTATCAGGATAACACCTAGATATTCCTTCAGCGATGTTAGGAGATTTGTGGAACACATGTGGATCACTTTTAGAGGGATGCTGCACATTATTCATATAGTACAAGGGCTATGCATCCCAAATTTGTTACGAAATCGATCAATAATGAAATAATTAAATCAAGGTAAATCATAGTTAATTAAAATAGTTATAAATTATATGTTATGGTGCTTTCTATGGTTCTATTTTGATTCATATTTTTATCATCATTAATTCAATTGAGTTGAACATGACATTTAACATCATGTTCATCTGAGATTTATTATTGAATATGGAAAAATCTATGATGTGCATCTCTCATATCACGCTTCTGCTACACCCAGAACATATATTATTTATTATAACCACTGATGTTCTTCATTATGATAAATAGGTCATAGTCTCCCCATTATACCATCAAAGACAACCATTGATATTTTTTATCCTCTAGCATAAGGGGATGTACACATGAGGCCTTATATTAAACTAGGATTTATTGATTATGATTGATTCATGATCGTGTTTTCGTAATGATAATATCCAAAATTTTAAATGATCATTTTGATTATGTATTTAATTCATAGGATCTTATTTACAAAATAATATCCCCTATGATTATATTTCCATGTGTATAGTCTTGGACCCAGTCATTGTGCATCAATGTGATGGATAATTTAGTGATTAGTTATATTGGGGGGGGGGTATTACACTTAGATGTTTCTATTCCACATATATATCAACATTTAAATATCAAGGTTGTTTTTCAAGGAATTCCACATACTCAATACATTAACAAAACATTACCATGTAATCTAATAGATAGACTAATTATTATGATTTTAAATAATTTAATCTCATTATAATTCAAAAACAAAATGTCTATTGTTGTAATATCATTAAATAATATGTTTTACCAAAGGTCTAAATATTCTATTTAAATTATGGTAAACCATTACTTTTTACTACTAAAATTATCCTCAACAAAAATACAAATCTATACGGTTACGTAATCCATTTCCTTGATCCCATATTAGATGTGTCAAATCCATACTATTGGATATCATTTCAAAATACACATACATTTTATTATAGATTTTAAATCTGCTATAAAATTTTGTACATTAATATATTTAATTAAAATTCAATAATAGTTTTTTTATCCGCAACATCTAAAGGATATTTTAATAGTTTTTCAGTATTATAGAATTAATAAAAATATAGTAACTAATAATCTAACGACGCATGAATGAAATACATGGAAATCACATTACCTTTGTGTAATACTTAATACATTATACAAATATATTTCCATAGATTGTATTAGAATAGTGTCTTTGGAAACATTGAAAATAATATTCAAACGTGTTGAAAATTTTTCAACAATTTCTATAAAGATTTTCCCCATTTATATCTCTACCGAAAACCTTTATTTATATCATGAGGAAAAGAAAACATAAAAATAATGAGCTCAAATGCTCTGAAAGGGTTGACATAGAAAACATAAGACAAACCATAAACATTGGAAGATTAAAACATGAACAAAAACATTAATCAACAAAATCATGAGTCATGTAATCAATCATTGCAGGACATAAGGCATAGATCATAAAGGAACATTAAACATGATAGAATAACATTGACATAAAACATGTAATTTTTGAAAAAAAAGTTCATATATTATGATTTCCATGGTATCCAAGGTATTGATTCCAAGACAATCATAGTGGAAAAATTATATTACTAAACTAATTTCAATCCTTGTTATATCCATGTATAACTGAACCAGATTTACTTTCCATTTCATTTGTGATTATCTAATGATATATAAATCTTTACCTAATTCATTGGAGGAAGATATAGGTCCCACCCATCTCATTATGAAACTATTATTATGTGTTCCGTAAAAACATATAAAAACATTTACCCTAATAGAACCCATTTAAAAAAATGGTTTTATTAAACATTCAATCATAATTGATAAAAAACAAATATACTTCCTAATTAAAATTACATCATAAAAAAATAAAATCATGGAAATATATATAATATTAATGTAACCATTTTTTATGTGTTTCAACTTAGATGGAAGATAATTTTGAGAAAACTCTTGAAATTAAATATTGAGGAAAATGTCCCTTCATCTCCAAAAATACTTACATTCACCAAAATGCCAAAAAATTATAGAGGAAATAATTTTATGGGAATTTAACCATGTAAATTTCTATGTGGATAAAAAAGGAAATAAAGGGTCATGAAATATTAAAAATATGTTCATGTTGTATAAGTTAAAAAATAATTCTTCTCATACATTTGTCGAGAAAGCCAAAAAGTACCTCAAATGGTAAACAAAAGAGAGATTCTATCCCTACCATGTAGTAAAAGTGAAAAAGGGGTAAAAATTAATTTAAAAATACATAGAAGAAAATTAAACAAGTTTTGAAAACCTTTTTAGAAAACACGGACTTGGATGATAATTATGTCCCTAGTAAATAGTTATGAATAAACAATCTCAGATAAAAATAAGACTGTCTATGTTAACCCATACATTATAATTTTCGTTAGTTGAGGGTGTGGTAACCTCCTTAATAATTGTTAAATCATGTTATTAAATTATAACAGGAACAAATCTATATTTATAATATCATATATGATCCTATTATATAATTTTATGAATATTATTGTTATATTACAATTATCTCGGGTATAAACTGCTTCATTTTCGCATTCATGTTTGTCAATGTAAGTCATTCTTTATATGAATAATTTGAATTTTATTCATGAAATTATGATCATAAATATTATTTTTAATCATAATATAATTTTTTTTTATTATTTAATTTTTATCATGTATAATAAATCACATTGTGTCGTGGTGACAATAGGACATACGTACACACAATTGACGTTATCATTTTCTTGAAGGTTAATTGGTAAGTAATCAGATGATATGTTAATTATAAAAAATAATTATCATTATATATTATTTATTTAAATCCATTATACTCATCATTATACCCATCCTAATAAATTATCCTTTTAATAGAAAATTACACAACAGTATGGAGATGGTAAGCCATACTTACGCACAAATGGTGATATTATAATTCATAGGATGGATAAAAGGCGGTATAATGTTTTTCCCATAATTATAATAACATCTAAGAATGTATATTATACTATATTTATTACTTTATCATAGAATAAACATAGAATGAAGAAGTACCAGAAGAAAATTAATTGAATTTAATTGTTAATTCAATTACATCTTCTTCGTTGGACTTACTTTAAATGACTTCTTAGGGACATTTGGGATGGAATTTTTGGGAAACCAAGAATTTAAAAAGTATACAAAGAATTGTTATATGATAATTGATATGGATTTAGTTGAGATATGAGGAACAATATGGTTTGTGGAAATTTGGTATGGGATTTTTTTATAAGAGAGGATGGGAACCATATGAATATATTGAAATATTATGTTATTATAAAGTGATTTTCAATTTCAAAAGGTCCAAAACTCATTTAATTCGAAGATAAGATTTTGAATGTTATAAATACTCTCATACCATAGGATTTAGACTAATTTAGGTCTCAAATGTAAACTTATTATATTTTTATTAACCATTAGTTAACTAATTTTACTCTAACCATTTCATTTGGTATATTCATAATATATGGTTAATATAGTAACAATAAAATTACAATAGAACCTCAAGTGGGTAATTAATGAAATATTAAACATTATATAACTCTTTTGGACCAATATTATATTTTTTGGACAATTATATCATTTAATAAATTAGTATTTGTTTTAAAAACTCATTTATACCATTTTTTATACAATTTATATCATGCCTTTTTAAAAATACAAAACATGATTCATTCGAAAAACACAATTAATTAAAATATAACAAGTCATAATCATAACTAAATTTTATTGATGGCATAAAAAGTATCAAAATAAATTTATTTTAATATTTATAATCTAATTTATTTAAATAATACATTAATATAGAAACCCATACATCATCATTTTGTCCTAAATAAATTCATTTATTTGATGTCTCAATATTGTGAATAAAATACCATGATATTGGAAATATTTTAATATTTTAATTTACTATTTATAGTTGAAATTTATCTTTTTTATAACCCTATATTAAATTTTTTTATTAAGAATATACATGTTTATGTCATATTTCTCTTTACATTAAATTAATTATTATAAAAAGTCATTTTCACATCCATGTGGTTCCATGGGGACCAAATATCAATTCATGGATTACCAGGGTGGAAACAATCTCACCCAATAGGATTAGGACATGTGTTTGGGTGGTTAAATATTCTTGTAATATTATTATTTTACCCTTATTTACAATATTTACCCTTTTTCCATGGAAAATGAAATATTTACTTAATTCACTATTCATAATGTCAAATAATTAATGATTCTATTTTACACAATTAAAAAAATATGATTCCAAATATAGAATCCAATTTTTCATGTCTATAACATATAATATTCAGTAATTAATTTAAAATTAATTCCCGTTGAGAAAACCAAAAAAGTGGGTTTTTAAGAAGTAAAAACTATCAACATATTGACATGTATTTAAGTTCAATTTAGAAGAGAAATTATTTCAAATGACCAAAATTATATTAAATGAAAAAAAACATAATGAAACTATACATTAAATCCTTCTAAAAATACAATCTATCTATATAAATAAATTATACAAAAATGTAGTTTTTAATTAAAATGCATTATTTTTTATTATTCAAAAAATTAATAATTTTATCAGAAAAAAACCAAATATTCAAAGTAAGTTAATTTTTATGTCCCGCTTAAAAATAAGTAGTTTATTTTTTCCAATTATATATATAAAAGTCTTAAAAATATATTGAAAATGGGTGCACTATAAAAAGTTAAAAAACCACATTTTTAGAAAAATGTGTCATTTTTATAAAAAATTGTACATGTTCTTATATCATCTAATATATATATATATATATACAATTCAAAATATGGTTAATAATATTCAGAATGACTAGTTTATATCCCAAAATTATATTTTAATAGTGTACCATTGTTTAGTAAAACTCGATATGTCGTACAACGCACGGTATCGAGGAAGGTCGCTCTTACATGTAACACAAGCCAAGAATAGTATTATGTATAGTTCAAGATAATATGGTGTTTTATATACTAAAATTTAATATTATTGTATCATAAAACACAAGAAATCAAATAAAATAAAAAAAAATATCCCAAAATACATGGGGTGTTACATTCTACCCCACAGAAAATTAATTTCAACCAAGAAAAGTTTTGGGGTTTTAAATGGTTTATTACATGAATGATTATTTAATAGAAACCCACAACATAAAAAAGAATACTAAAACATCATTTTAGAATGTAAATTACAAAAAATAACCATCTCCCAGTGTAACTCATCACTCGGTTTCAACATAGTAGAACATAGGTGAGAAGTGAAAACATGGATATGAAATAGAAATCTAAACATTATATTCTAATTGATAGTGATAGAGAATATGGTTTGGATAATTTTGACTACCATAAATCCATAAATCAGTGATGACATAAGGGACCTTATGATTCATGGGATTATAATTTACATGGATATCATTTTTAGTTCTCAAGATCCTTTTCCTAATGTTGATGAATTTTTTAATGAGAATAAATAATTACTTGATTTATATTCCATTGATCATTCCGTAAAAAATTTCCACATCATATATTATTTTATGAAAATAAGATGAATTTTTCATTCATGAATTGTTCGCAAATCATGCAATAGAATGATAGGCTATTCAATTTGTCTCAACAAAAAGGTTATAAAAGGTTACCAAATATGCATAAGCCCACAAATATTGAGATAAAACATTAATCTAAAAAAATTAACACCGGAATATAATGTATACTATCCATAATTGGATAACATTAAAATACATCAAAAAACCCAAAATATAAATTTTTATAAAGAGGTGTACTAAATCGGCTTAATATTTGACTATCATATCTCATTTGGATGTTCATGGTTGTCACATTCCAAACATGTGAAAACCATAATCATGTATTTGTGATGAAACATTATAATAACAAGAATTACTATTGATCATTAGTAAAAACATTAATTCTGTCAAAAGTTACTCTTTACACTCACAAAAAATACCCAAAAATATATATACTCAAACTGTGATATCAGTTTTTCCTTATATCATTCATATGATAATTAATACAATCAAACATCACATTATCTCCTTTTCCCTTAATCATGCGCATATCATGTGCTTTTCAATAAGATTTCAATCAATTTTCATTGTTACCGGTCCAATATAATTATGGAAAACCAAAATATACCAATACATAGAAATTACAATATTCCATAATACTATAAATGAGTTTCCAAAACACTATTTTTGAATCCCATTACATAATGACTTAATCATTCCACCACTTTATATTCATTATCAACATCACCAATAGTGATCGCATGTGACATCCCTTTGTCTTTTGAATTAAGTGGCTACTGATGTCATTCATCATTAACCCTTGGAATCAGGAATTGTTAAGAATAATTCCCCATTTTCCTTTACTTTTATCATTGATGTATTGATGGTGAATTCTCTTAGTATTTTCTCTACTCACATCCTTATCAACCTTTTTCCCATTACATCAGCACTAAAATGATCAATTATATTCTTTTATAATCATGAATCATTTTCGAGTCCCATTATGAAAATCACAACCATGCTTATTTCCAAACATTCATTATAAGGAAACCTTCTTATTATTTTCACCTTTGTTTTTAGATCTTCCCTTGAACTCCATATTTAATTTCTTATCAAACCCATGAGATTGATATTTTAGTCCAACATCCAGTTATGCCTTAATATCCCAACTGACAATCTCTACATAGCTACTGAATTTTATTCTATATAATTCCATTTGAATACTTGGTTTTATTCCTCAAAAGAATAGATCATCATTACTCTCAGGTTGGATAATATATTCAGGAGCATACCTTGAATGACTTGTAATATTCACCTCATATGTACCAACCGATTCATTGTCTTTATTCATAAGCTCATGTATTTTTTTCCATATTTTTTTCAAAGAATACATGGGATGTAATTATTGAAGAATAAGTTTGTGAACTCATCCCATTTCATGGATTAAATTTTTTCTTACTGCCCTATATTCTAAATTAGTGTCCACCACTAGTCATCCTTACCTTATATAAAACAGATAGAAAAAATGAACTTTTCATGTTCAGAACAGGGAAGTATGAAAAATATCATTTCAATTGAACTAGTCTATTGTTCAGGAACTAGTTGGTCATAAGACCCACAGAAAGAAGATTGGCATAGCCTCATGATGTACTCAATAGAATATTATTCCCTTCTCTGCTCATTTTGAAATCCAAAATGATTCATATCTTATATATGAAAATAGATTATATTTTGAATTCCTTCTCACATAACATTTGATGGTTCAATTATAAATTCATTACATTTCCTAGTGCATTAATCAGAAACATGGTTCCTTCAGGTTCATCCATCATCTAAAATCCAAAAATAATAGTTTGAGAGGAAAAATTTAAACTAGGAAAAAAACATATTGAAGGAGAAGTACTTTCAATCAATGATATATTAGGATTATTCCTAGGTTATTCATGATCATTACCACGATTATAATATATTATGGTATAGTTATACTTATCCTAAGGGACCTCCCTAAATATACCTTAGAAATATCACAAGTGATCTCACTAAATTTTTTTCATCCTACTTTCCAAAGGTTGACTAAACATTTTATCTAATACCAACTCTAATAAACCACGATTGACGTAAATGGGCGTCAGATTTCCATTGTGAAAAAATTAACACTTTAAACAAATAAATACCCAAATACGATAACATTTTAGTGTCTTAAGAAACTCGGAACATAGTCTTCTAGCTTGGTGAAAGATATTCAACATCTCCCATAATGTTCTTCCCCTGTTTTTGTCCTTCCTAATACCATTATTTAAATCATAGAAAAAGAAAAAATAAAAAGGGTAATCTAAAATTCATTATTAGGGTAAACATGGAGAACATAAAACAAACAATAAATATATGATATTTAAAAAATAAACCTAATGTTTAAAGACTGAAATCTTGAGTTATGAAATAAATCTTGGCATTACGTAATGAATATATCATAATGTAAAATTATTGTTTAAATAAAAGCATTAGAATAATACATTTAATTATGATAAAAATATTTACATAATATAATATCCATATTATCCAAGGAATTACTTCCAGGACCATCATAGTGGATAATGTCCATTTCTTATCTAAGTACACTCCACGTTCCAACCCTATATTACTATACTAGATTTTCTTGTTGTTCCATTCATGTCGATCTGAAGAGATATGAATATTTACCAAATTAATTAATGGGATATATAGGTCCCACAAATATCATAATGAAACCATTCTTAGGTTTTCTGCAATAACATAAAAAAACATTCACCATAGGAAAACCCATGGAATATAATGGGTTTCTAAAAACTCATTCAATCATAATTGATATAAAAAATGGATTTCAAAAATAAAATTTCAACTAAAACGTAAAAAAAATCGTGGTAATAACATTTGTTTTAATGAAAACATTTTTAAATAGTGTCATCTTAGATGGAAAATGATTTTGAGAAAACACCTAAAATTTATTCTGGGGGAAAATATCGTTTCTTCTTCCTAAATTTTTTCCATCATCAAAATGCCACACAATTTTAGAAGAAATAATTTTATGTGAAAATAACCTTGTAAGAATGTACGATACTCTTCAATGAAATAAGGATTCATGAAACTGGAGAAATCCATTCAAGCCATCTATATTAAAAAAACATGTTTCTTGTAATTTTGCGAAAAAAGTCAAATAGTACATCATATGGTAAACAAAAGAGTCATTCCTTCCATATCAAGTAGTAAAAGAAAAAATTTGGTAAAAATGATTATAAATATATATAGAGAAATATTAAATACTTTATGAAAATATTTTTAGAAAACAAGGATAATGATGATAAATATATCCATAGTCAATACTTACGGATAAATAATCTCTAATAAAAATGAGATTGGAAAAGTTATCACTTGCATGATACTTTTCGTTATTCGAAGGTGTGGTTACCACTAGTATAATTATTAAATCATGTTTTTTATTTATAATAGGACCATATACATATTTATTATATCTTATAAGATCCTATTATATAAATTTTTTTATAGTATTTCAACATTACAATTATTTTTGGTGTTAACAGCTTCATTTACCCTTTCTTGTTTTTCGAAGTAAGACATGTTTGTTATAAAGTGGATGTATTATATTCATTACAATAAGTTCATAATTCTTATTATCACTTATAATATATTTTTTATAATCATTGTTGAATTTTTAATGTGGAAAATAAATCTCACCACATCATGGAGATGGTAGGTCTTACGTACACCTGAGAGACATTATCATTTTATTGATGGTTAACTAGTATTTAATTGTATGGTATATTAATTATATAGAAACATTATCATGTTATATTCATTATTTAAATCCATTCTATCCATTATTATACCAATTATATTAAATTATTTTTTGAATTAAAAATTACACAATTACGTATAGACTGTAACCCATTTGTATGCACACATAGTGATATTGTTATATGAAGGATAGATAAAATGAGGTGTATGGATGTAAAATAATTGTAATTACATATCATGATGTATAATATAAAATATTTATTAAAGTATTATGGATTAAACATATAAATAAGAAGTAGAGGAGGAAAAGAAATTCAATTGAATTGGTAATGAAATTCCCTCTTCTTCGTTGGACTTCCTTGGGATCTCTTCTTAAGGACACTAGGGATGTAATTTTTGGAAACCCAGGACTATAAAAAAGTTATATAAGAAGTTTTCTAGGATAATTTTACAGTTTTTTCTTGATATATAATGTTCGATGTTGTTTGAGGAAATTTTGTTGGATATTCCTTTTTATAACAGAGGTGGAGGGGCACATTAGGAATTTATTGAAATATTTTTTTATTATAAAATGATTTTAGGTTTAAAAATTTCCAATACTCATTAGATTTTAATATTAGATGATTATTTTTTGAAATAATATAAACCAAAAGGTTTTATATATATTTAGGTCTCAAATATAACATTATCTTTTATCATTAACCCCTAGTTAACTAATTTTACTCTTAAAGTGCCGTTTGGTATATTCATACTATATGGTTAATATAGTTACAATAAATTGTTAATAGAACCTCAAGTGGTTACTTAATTACATGTTCAAATTATATAATTCATTTTTCTAAATCATATATTTTTATAAATATTATATCATTCAATAAAATAGTATTTGTTTTAAAAACTCAATTATGTCTATTTTTATACTATTCATGTCATGACATTTTAGAAATCCATAAAAACTTTATTTTATAAAAAATTATTCATTAATTCAAATATAAAAATTCAAAATCAGCCATATAATTTCACTATGTTATAAAAAGTTTCAAAATAAATTTATTTAAATATTTACAATATCATTTATTTAAATCATTCATTAATAAGTGAATCATTGTGTCATCATTATGTCATAAATAAATTTATTTATATGGTTTATAAAATTATAAAAAAATACCATGATAAAGGAAATATATTTATGTTTCTAATAACTATTTATAGTCGAATTTATCTTACATATAACCCATTGTTAAAATTTGTTTATTAAGAGGATACAAGTTTATGTCATATATCTCTTTAATTTAAATTAAATCTTATAAAATGTTATTATCAAATCCAATTGTTACAATGGTCCCAAATTCGACCCAAGGATTCCCATAGTAATAAATATCTAATACAATATTATTAGTACATGTTTTAGGGTATTTTCATATTATTATAATATTATTTATTTGCAATTATTTAACATATTTACCGTTTAACCATTGTAAATAAAATATTTATTGATTTTACTATTAATAATGTCAAAAAATGGTACATATTAACAAAATATTACCGTTTTGATTAAAAATATGGAATCCCTTTTTCAAAATAAAAATACAGAAAATTAAATAATTAATTTAAAATCAATTCCCTAGGCCAAAACCAAAATGTGTGGTTTTATGAAGTAATATCTATCAAAATATTGACATGTGTTTATGTCCAATTTAGTAGAAAAATAACATATAATAATAAAAAATTGGATTAAATGATAAAAACATAATACATTTAACTGTTAAACCATCTAAACATTAATCTAACTATATAAATAAATTAGATGAAAATGCAGTTTTGAAATAAATGCAGTATTCTTCACTATTTATTAAAATTTTAATTTTATCAGAAAATTACAAAAAAAATCAACACAATAAATGTTTTATGTCCCTATTCAAAATAATAAATTTATTTTGTCAAATAGAATATATATATTATTTCTAAACTAGATTAAAAATGGGTACACTATCAAGTGGTGGAAAAAATACATTTTTTGAAATATACTTCTTTTATCTAAAGAAAATGAACTATTTCTTATATCATATCTATAAAATACATATAAAATTATAAATTTGGTTAATAATATTCATAATTGGGATTTTATGCCCCGGAATAATATTTTAACAATATATCATTATTTCATGAAACTTAGTATGGAGTAAAATGCATGCTATTGAGGAAGGTTGCTCTTGCATATAACGTAAGCCAAGAATATTGTTGTGTATACTACAAGATCATGTGGTTTTTCATATAGTTTAAGATAGTATTTGTATAGTATATGACTCTAGAGATTAAATAAAATTAAAAGAATCTATCACATAAAAACTCGGGGTGTTATAGATAAATTCCATGATCATTGTATCAAATAGATATCTTTTCATTATACATGACTTCACTTAATCCGTAAACTATCGTCACCATCTCATAGAAATTATATAGAAAAATTATCCAATTAGGCATATCATGTGTAATAATTGTATTCTTAACATATGGAAAATTAAACATAAGAAGTGGCGACCTCAAATGCAAGGTATGGTAAATCATACAACATATGTAATAATTGAAAAAATGGGAAAAGTATTATTGAATGAATAATTTGATAATAAAAAGTTATAATTAATTGAATCTAAATGAACTCTATATGGATTATAATAAAGAAAAACATATATATCAATAAAACTATTCTGATACTATTGAAATTCATCATTTTGAACAACAAAAACACGTTGTTTAGGAATTTTTCAATGAAACTATCATTTTATGGGGAGAGGTATAATATAAAACAGTAATAGTATACTAGTTGATCTATTTTGGATCTATATAGTATTTTACCAATCCCATAACATATTTTTGTCTAATTCATTCAATATAAGATTTAGGAATACTTTTCAAACATATCCAAAAGTAAATACTTACTGAATAAAACATACATATCCATATAATTGAATTTATGGAATGTAAATATATAGTAAACATACTTTATAATTCAATAATCCTAATGAATATTAATAATTTTATCGCTTTCAATAAATGTTAGAATAAAACATTAATACATATAATATAAGAAGGTTGACGATCAAAATATACATAGTCAACGTTACATTAATCATCTATATTTTAATTCAAATATGTTTCCCTAGTTAAATATTGTTACATTATTTTAAGTTGAACATCATCTAAATATGAATTGTATAAAATCTTATGTTAACACCATATAGTGAAATGAGAGTATTACTATGTCAAAACAAGAATAACATATTCATAATACATATAGACCACGAAGGGGGTTGGTATCAAATTAACATAATGAAACTTTAAATGGGTTATGACACAATTGAAAATTACCGTCACAAAATAATTCATCCATTGGTATCAAAAATGAATTTATTAATAATTAAATTTGATTTATACCTTGAATTTAGTCCCCCAAATGATACCATATATAAATATATTATAGCATATAACATTAAATATAAACCCCATTAGGGTAAATAATTTTCAAATTGATATGGTAAATAGAATCAAACAGAAAATATATTTCAGAAACATTGTTAACATTAAAGTAAAATAGAAATTTACATATCTATTTGAAAGATGACATTGGAAAATGTGACATAATTTCTTTTGAAAAAAATTCAATTTAATAACAATATCCAAATATATAGTCTTGAAAAAATATATTTTATATTCAGGAAATGAGATGATGATATAATAAATTATATAAAAGTAAAATGATTTTTTTTTATTTCCCAATTACCATGCATAGAAAAAAACATTCTAAAAAGTGTGAAAATAAATTCATTTTTATTATAATTCATTTTAATAAATAGAATTATAAATTTACATTAAGTATAATAATAATTTTATAGATGAAAATAGTGGATGAATGGTGTTTCTGAAAAAAATAATTGTATCAGAAGGAATGAGGAACTGAGTTATCTATATTTCTAATGGGGATAAAAATACTATAAAAAACATTTTCAATAGGATTGATGTGTAGAAAATGTTAAAAATTATCTAAATACATATAATACATTCATAATGATGAAATTCACTAAATTTTATGATATAATTTCAAGTGAATGATCATATCTCAATTAAGGTAAATTTAATACCAAAACTCTTACATCTTCGGTAATAATTGATTTAAAAGTAATCTGATAAAAAGAACCTAATTTGGGTTATATTATCCAATTAATTACATATAAATAATTTATAAACCATAAAAGTCATATTATGTCATATGAAAACCATAAAATCTAATAATATTTCATGACATGTTACATGATACAAATAATTATAACTGAGTTCAACAAACACATTATGGCTTGCGTAACCATTTAATATAAACCCTTTGAATTATGGGAATCTAATTTAATAGAAAATAACATGTTTAAAATAAAATTATTGATATTATAACTCAATTGTAAATTTTATGCATCTGTAAAATTGATTTAGGTTTATAATAATAAATATGTCGTAATGAATGGAATTAGAGAAGAAAACCCTTACCACGTTACAAATTATATTTTAATGAACCTAACATCCTTAATAATAATATAAATATTATTATTTACATTTTTTCAAACATTATTCATCTATTATTTATTTATAATATAAATGTTATTATCATTTGGTTTAATAAAATCTATAGTTTTCTTTCCTACATCATTTTGTTGAGGTTTCTTGGTCTATTGTTTTATAATGATTTTGTTATGTTGACCATGGTTGAATGTTTTTTATATTTTTTAATTTAGAATAATATTAATTGTGTTATTTAAATATTTTATTATATTATATATATTTTAAAATTCATCTATTATGGGTAGTTATGCCAAATGATAATCATTTCTTGTAGAGGTGGTTATCTGCACGTACATATGATTAATCTTCAAATATGTTAATGAATGGGGGAAAATATATTATAATTTGAAATTTTATAATAATATATATATTTTAAATATAATATTTATTAATAATTATAATCTGTTACTTTTACAATGTGAGTTTTTTATGATTAATGAATTATGTCAGCTCACTAAACTAGTAGTTTGTACACATCCTCTTTAAGTGCATTTTGTTTTACTTTGTTGATGGAGATGAAAATATAATTTATGTTCCCTTAAAATAAAAACATATATGTTTTGTAATTATACATATTTCATTATATAAGTATATATATAATATTTTTGGATGAAAAATGTTAAGAAGAAAATTTTAGTAACTTGGTATTGCTTAAGTTTGAGACCTAGTTTTCCCTTAGAGATCTCATTAGAAATGAATTCATTGGGATAAATTCTAGAAACCATGAGAAAAAAATGAGAAAAATAGTTCTATTATATGAAGTATTAGATTATTTTAATAGAATATTGTAGTGGTATTTATAAAATTGATGTGGTGAAATTGATCACCTTTTATAAGTGAAGAGAATTGTATTTTTGGGAACACCATTAAATTTATAGTGACATCATTACATTACTAAATGGTAAAAGACTCCAAAGGATAAATACAATGAATTTTGTGGTCAAATTTGATCTATTAAGTCACCAAAATTTATTTCAATACTTTTTTAATCTTATTGGAAGATATTTCTTCGTAGGTTATTTAATTTTACCTTTTTCCACATTCATAATTATTTTTTATTTATTTAATTTTTATTTCACTAAAAATATAAATTATCTATTATTACAAAATTTTGGTGTTATAAACCTAAATTTAAACTCCATTTAATCTAATTCATTTCCTATATATGATAAAATAACATTCAATGTATATCATTATATATATACAAACTATTTTTAGAAAGATAATATTGTAAGAATTATGTGTTATTAATCTAATTTAGAATTTGTTACCATTCAAATATGTGTATATATAATTATATTTTTTCTAGAAAAATATTAATAATTTATGATGTATTAAATTTATTTATTAGATATAAATTGATAAATATTGTAAAAATAATTCCTTAAAAATAAATGTCTTGTCATTAAAATTGTCATTAACAATAATAATAGCATTCATAGTTTTTTGAAATTTTTTTAATTTATAATTTCATTCATTTATAATATTTTATTAATAAATAATATTAAATAAATTCTAATATATTTAATTTCTATAATTTTGGAAAAATTATTTTTCAATATTTGTGGACAAAAACAATTTTTAGAATAAAATAATTCTTATGCTTTCAAAATAATCTACCTATATTTTAAATAGAATCATAGTAATTTAAAATGATTTATTTTCCTTCAATATACCTCTATTTTATTTAAAAATGTTTATAATTTATTTTAATCATTATTTTTATTATAATATCTTAAAATTAAGAATTTTTTACAAAATTTCTATTGTCTTTTAGTTTCCCGAATGGCCAATTATTTCTAAATTTTTTTAAAAAATAATACTTCAAAAATATTGTTCTTATAGATCTATAATTTTATTCCATATTTTACAATTAAAATTTTAATATTTTATAATTTAATTATAGAATAAAATCTTAAAATATAAAAAAATCATTTTTTAGAAAACAATATTTTAAAATATTGATAGTTATTATTATAATTTCATAACATTTAATTACTAAATTAGTGTTATAATATTATAAATTAAAACATAATTTAATAACATTAATCATATTATTCTTGAAATGTAAATATTTATTGGTATGAAAAGATCTTGTTAGAAAAATACTTTTCTAAACAAAAAATGACCTATTTAGTAATTTTAGAGAACCTAATTGAATAGAATTCACATGAAAAGTATATTTTATTTTATTTATTATAATATCATATTAATTTCCACTCCTATTAATTCCATCAAATTAGATATATCATTTTTAATTAGAATACAAAAAAAATAGATTTTTTTCTAAGTAAATCATGGTTCGGTTTTGGTTTGGTGTTGGTTGTGGTGAGAGATATCCAAAATATTGAAATTATTAAAAGAAATTATATATTATGATCTTAAGGTGTTAAATTTCATACATCATGGGAGGTGAAACAAGGAATAAATATATTTTATAAGAGGATTATGGGTTCATAATTGATCTTGGGATTCGAAATGTGACACTTGAAATCCTTATTTTACATGATTCAATTTGTTTAATCTTTCTATAGAATATTTTTTATATCATCAATGTTTGATTTAGAAAAAGTATGTAATCATGTATATGTATTATTGTAATCATACAATGATTCATCTATAATAATGAATAGTAGTAACATATCATAAAATGTCCCCCATATTATGTAAGGGTGAATATTTTACATACTCTTTGTGATTTATGATTAGAATATAGTAATATGTTTTTTTCCTTGTGTCACTCTTATTTGGTAGATTGGTTTCATTGAATCTATTTTATGATGATATAGGGTTATTTTATAAAACATTCACATGTTTTTTATGGCATATTAGACTGATGGACAACAAAATTTCATTGGTTTAAATTCATGAATTCATATTTATCCCGTGATATGATCATATGAATATATTTATATTATATATAGTATAATTATAAATTCATTGAGGTGTAACCCATGGTTTTTCACTGATTTTATTAAACTCTACATCATAATTTTATTCAGTTCTTATTTGATGAACTATAACACTGGGATTTAATATAGTGTGAATATCTTTAGAGTCTTGGATTTTATTATTTATGAAAATTAAACATTATTATAGTTTTTATCTAGATGTTTAATCCACTATCATTAACAATTTCATGTTCAAGTATTCTTCTAACTACATATATTTTTGGTAAATAATGATCCTATATTATTGAGTTAATACCATTCTTATTTTCAATAAATTTGTCTTTTTTTGTGATTTTATAAATTTAACTGAAAACATTCATGTTGTAAATATCGTAGAGGGAGGATAAAAATTTATATTCTATAGTTATGATGCCATTTTTTGGAGTGATTCTTGGGGTGATTTTAGGAATGAACATACTTTTAGAACTTATAAAATATTAATTATACTTTATTAAATATGGTTGGTGATGTTTTTGGATATCTCGAATACATATTATGATTTACATTCATGTATTATTAGCCATAATAAACCTTTACATTGGTATTTCTCCATATCTTCATTGACCTATAGGTACTGTTATATGTACCATTTCATTGTAAATGTTTTTGTATAATACATATATTTATATAAATTATGTAAATTTAACAATATATAATGGGATATATATTATTGGGGTCTAGTCTTTAAAGCTGGTCTATTTGAGTTCTTTGGTAGACATTTTATTTCGATGAGTTTTCATCCCTGTTAGGTTATTTCAATAATTAATATGTATTTAAATATTTATAAAATCCTTTATTTGTTTTTTTAATTTTATCATGATAAATAATTTTGAATGGTATATCACACATTCTTACATTTTCTTAATTTACTTTTCATATTTCAATTTCATAATTTCCATGGTACTTCTTCACCGCATATTGTTCATTTAAAAATCTATCGCATGATTACTATATTCTCTTCAGATAAAATTATCAATAACATTTTCTGTTAGATTAAAGAATTGAGAGGAAATCTTATTTCTTTCCTTAACTCAATAATGATTCCAATAAGGTCTTCCCATTTAATTATATCCTCAAAAAATATTGTCATAATCCTTTCATAAACAATCTCACACACATTGGAAATTTAATATTCAATAGTCACAATGTCTTCCACCATTACCCAAGACATATGTCTAAGACATAGATCTTACTCAATGTTTTATCCTAATAGCCTACTCAGTTATTATATGATGTGTTTTACCTAGAAATGATAATGAAATTAATATGTTCAAATTTATCATAACATGTCAAATGAAAATAAAAAAACCCAAAACATAAAAATGGTCAACTAGAAGAAAACATAATGGATTATTTAAAGACCATATAAAGAACATACCTTATTTAAAGTAGATTTAATCTACTGTAGTTCATGATCCTCATTTATCAATTACCAGATAATTATTTGCCATAAATATAATCCACTATAGATAGACTACCCAGAAACATTTTATAAGGATATCATTTACTCCCCCTATATATTAGTATCACATAATAATAGAGTAATTTTGACGATGAGAGAGTTTAATCAAATACTATCTGAATTTAATAACATATAGTGAATCTATGAAATCTTTTATGAATAAATGATTCATTTATGGAAGGGAATATAATATTTCATTCATATCCTAAAACTATATAATTTCCTTAGGCATAGTGTTTTACATTATAACATTTTACTTCATTTACCTTGTAATCATTAAAATCCTAAATGTTTGAAAAAATATGTTATACTTAATTCAAAATATCATCACATAGTTTATAACCAATTTAAAAGACTTCAAGTATTTAAATAAGTGATACATTAAAGATGTGGGGACATCAGGTCACAAACATATTTCATCATGGAATATATACCATTTACAAGTATATGTCCCTTATCATATCTCCATATATTGGGCGTAATGCATTCAAACTTCAAATCTTCCTCAAACAAAAAAACCTCATAGAGTTTATGTGAATTTTAAAAAACATCTAATATCATATTATAACTATTTTATATAATCATTGTTAATCATAATTTATTTTTGCTAAAAAATTAATAAAAAATAATTCAACATTCCACAACCTTATGTTTGACCTTGTGGCCCTTGGTATCAATAACATTGAATATGAATTATCAATTCAAAGACATTATATGTGGGAGGATTTTTAGTAAAATCCAATTATACCTAAAATATAATTGTATCTGTATTAAAAAATATCATTAGTACACATATTTAAAATAAAATATCAAGAAATGTTATTTGTACATATGTGCATAATTTGGTAACCTCGCTCTCTACTAAATCATACATAACGATGAAAATTAGAATATGTAAATCTCATATTAGTAAACTCAAACATTCTTGATTCATTGAAGTTGGCTAATTAATATAGAGTAATAAGTTGTATTTCATTTTTCTTAGTAGATGATCACATCAAATGTAACTCAATTAAGAATTGTTATACATTTACCCAATCTGAGACAATTAGGGATACAAATGAAAAAACATTTATATATGAAGTAAAATCCCATCTTTGTTAAGTAAAACCAATTATATTATAATTATCATACTTATAAAATAATTTATAACCTGAAAATAAATTCTTGTATTTGATAGGTAACAAATTATTAAGGGTTAAATCTGAGGTACTTTATTAACAAATGTAACAAGAATTAATAAAATGTATATACCCCTTTGAATATCAAATAACTTATTTATGAAAGTCTATCCAATATATAATCTTAAGGAAATATAAAAAACTAGTTACAATGTTTCCCAATGGAGAACTATATATCCCTATATAATACATCATATAGGACAATCCTTACTTGTTTTAAAAAAATTATGACATTTCATTAAAATAATTTCTAAGGGATAAGTCATATATTTTCCTTAAGGGGGTAGTTTTCATTAAAATCAACTAATTTTTTTTGTAAATCATGACCTCATTATAAAAAGGGAATTTATTTAAATAATAAATCCCAATTAAATTTTGTAATCCGAATAATTCAATCAGAAAAACCTATTTGGGTGAAAAAAAATTTTTATTAGTGTTTGTTCCTAAAACATATTAGAAAAAACACTAAACATTCCACTGAAATGGGTTTTTACATGGAATTAGAATCTTTCCCCCTAAATAATATTATTAATGAGATGTTATTTTTAAGGTAATTAGTATGTCTCTTAGGGAAATTGTTTCCCTATAGTTATAATGTTGGATCATGTATCCAAAATTATTCCCCTATTTCTCCTATTATATTTATTTCCATCCTTAGTTTAGAAATGAACAACGTGATTTAAAATTCAACCTCTATCATTTATAATAAAAAAAATTAATCAATTTTTAATCTAGAATATGATAATTAAAAATTTTGAAAAAAATAACCAAATAATAGGTCCACCAATAAGGATGAATAAAATTATTTTTGGAGATATGGATTAATCCTCATCAATTTAAAATGGATCATCAATTTTAGACATTTTAATGACTTAATTCCCAACTTCAAATACCAACAATGTATCTTCAATCCCTCTAAAGTAAATAAGGTTTTTTATTACAAAAAATGTGTATATATAACATAAATATGATTATTATAAGCATGTTATGATCATATCAAAAGAAACATCGGGATGAGTACACAACATGGAATACATGATATATCCTTTTTTAATGAATAATGAATCTCATTCATGTGTTTTATTTATATCTACATAAGAGTATATTTATCTTCCTTATCACTCAATTAATTTTTCCCTTTTAAAAAACCATATATATGATTTCCATGTTATACATGTTGATAAATTTTGCAATACTTGTGTTTCGACCAAGGGTAAGAAACCATTCCATCTAGCTCTATTGATCCCTGAAGAAATTACATATATCATTTCAACTAGGTATTTTATAGAAAATCATTTTCCATAACAATATTAAACATTATTTAATTAAATATATCTTTTATGATAAGTATTATGTCATATATATATATATATAGCTCTCTAGAAATATAGAACTTTACCCACTTCACAGAGTATTTACACCATACTCCAATCCATTTTTTATAAAATAATACTGTTTAATTTCATTGTCGAAACTTATATACATAAACTCTATTATTCATTATAAAATATTTATATTGATCATTTTATCCTTCATACCATAATGAAAAAATTAATATCCTAAAACCTATTGTGTTATAGCATATATATTGTTAATGAAATTTCCATTATGCAATGAAATATTTCGAATCATTGGGTTGGTATCGAATTTATAATAATATTATATGATGAAAAATCACATGGTTTATCTTTATTGTAACTAGTAAGAATATTTAATAATAGATAACACACAAAAAATTTTAAACACTTCATTTCTAAAATATTGTTATTGGTTAAAATTATTTTTTTCGGGTTACATTTATTTCAAAAAACTCATATGCAGTTTTGGGGATTTAAGTATTCCAGTTGATTATATTTTTTAAAAAATTCATTTTTTAAATATATTCCATTTATTATTTCATAGTCTCTATCCATTTCCCAGAATATGAACTATTGATACCCTACTAAAATTTTATTGGTTAAACTTTTATTAGTTCAATTTCATCCTCATAATACGAAACAAATATTTCTATGCTTCATAATATTTATAAATCTGACCAAAAATTTGAGTTTTATGTTATCCAAAAGCTTAATATATTTCCATAACTGCATATTGAACAAACTGTCTTTCTTTCTGATATATTGTTCATATTTTTTGTTAAAAAAATACCATATTTAGTTTTACACCCATTAACTCCTCATACAACATATTTATTCTTATTTAATATAATATTTTTATACATAAAATCTTTCAAATATTATGGATTATAAAAATAAAAATTCATTATCCCTTAGGTAAATATTAAGAACAAGATGTATCAACATTTAGGTTCATGTTATTATAAAAAAATTCATTTCACATATAAGTTAAAAATAAAATCATTCAAGAATGATATTATAGTACATTTACTAGATCATATCTTATATAATGTCATTATAAATAACTTATATATAAATTTGTTAAACAAAATTAATAGAAAATATTGCGTAAATTAAAAAGAAATAGTAAAATTAAACCAACATGGAGATAAATTAACAATTTATAAAATTGTATAACCCTTCATTTTAATTATATCATTATAATGTTATATTCTTTGAATATTGTACTATGAAACAATTCCACTACCAATCAGATGTAAAATAATCTCTTGGATAAATTATTTCCGAACGTGAAGTAATTAATGTATCATAAAAATTTTACCAATTTTATTATTAGCATATTTATTAACACTAATTAAAAATATATTACATCAAAGGTAAAAATTATATTAATTATAAAATTATTCCAATATAAATCATTACTAATATTTATTTTGTTTTTTATCTAGATTTTAACCACATATAATTTTTATACTCATTGTTATAAATACATATTTATCTATTTTGATTAATTTCTCAATAAATCAATAAGATGTTCTCTTAAAATTTCATTAAATGATATTTTTGAATAAACTATCCTACATTTTATAAAATAATTACTTATAAATATATTCAAATGACCCATATTTCTTTATTTTTAGTGGAATTAAAATGTATATGTATAATATTAAAATTGAAAGAGTATTTAATGTTTAAATCATTATTTATATCCTTTTTATATTGAAACTGAAGTGAAATCAATAATCTTTAATAATGCACCACATTCCCTTAGAATGCCTCCATGGTAGATATATTACATAATTTTAAAATTATGTGGCATACTTGGATACTATTATAAAGTAACCCACACATAGTGGGTGGGAAAAAAGTGACATACTACCTGGACTAACATGATTATGTTGATCCTAAGAGATTATTTTTTCCCATGTTGAACATTTTGATGATGGTGGGGGTAAATATTTGTCACAACCCGTCCTCAGGTCCCATGCCGGGGCTACCCCATGTCCGCCTTCCAAAGGCCAGGGGCAGGCGACAAGCACCAAAGGCGTAAATTCCGATAACTGGGAAGGCATTGCCTTAATAAGAGTAAAAAAACACCACAGATTTCAAGGGGAAGTAATACACTATGTAAAAAAGAAAGTAAATGGGCTAGTATAAAAACACAACTGAAAAGTGCAGCTACAACCAAATGAAAGTACAACAGAAAAGACAACATCTAGAAAAAAGAAGTAGCTCATGGGTTGTCCACCTCGAATCCAACCTGAAGGGTAGGTACATATAGTGTAGCTCCTGGATAGTCCACCACTAATCCTACCTGAAGAGTAGGTATAGATATACACCTCAACTCTCACTCTTCAACCTCCTCTGAGTACCGTATCTTCATGAAGTCCACCTACGGATTCTGACTTGTCGTGAGGTCTACCTCCGGATACTGACTCGTCGTGAGGTCCACCTCCGGTTATTGTTCAGTCCTCGAACACTCGGCCTCCGTCTGCACTGTCGGTCGTCTACATCCAACACAATGAGGTGAGGGCATATACCGTGCATGGGTGAGTATAAAGATACTTAGTAGGGACCCTGATACCCTCAAGGTCTCACTAAATCCAACAAGGATAACCACAAAGTAGGATCTAAATAGATAACCCTTACTTAGGTATAAGCCCATACTTATACCTAAGTTATCAGGTAAACCATCTCAATCAAGAGGTATCACAAAGATAAGAAATCAACAGATAACCACTACTTAGGTATATTACCATACATATACATAAATTATCAAGTAACCCATCTCAATAATGAGGAAAACACAAAGGGCATTGACTCAGCTCAATCCAGGATTTTCATTATCGAAACCACAACTGCTGAAGAACTCCTCCTCTGTCGAGTACACTGATCATGTCACAACTCCAAGGTATTGCTCATTAACCTTAGACTGCTGAGGTACTCCTCTTGTCGAGTACCGCGGGTTAGCCCCCCAATCACAGTACTACTTCCTGCGGGGGTCTGCTATCCAAACACAGTAGTGCACCCCCCCCCGAATAGCCTGCAGAGGTACTCCTTCTATCATGTACTGCGAGTCTTCCACACAAACATAGTTGTGCTCCCCACCATGGGTTCGCCACCCAAACACAGTAGTGCCCCCCCATAGAACTATATAAGTCACTCCGACTCGAATCAGACAAGCAGTCATCATGTCTCATCTAGCTACACGGTCTGCGTACTCTGTACGCTCGTCTCCGGGAGTGTCCTCTCCACGAGTTACAAGTAGATACTCCAAGTATCACAAAGTCCCACAAAGAAATATCTCAAATGACCTCCTCTTCATAGGGGTCTCAATGCAATAGACAATGCGTCAATCAGACGCCCGGTATGTGATTTATTATCCTTTTAGTCCCAATGGCCTAGTTGGATTCATGTACGAACCAACCCGACTATATCTCAACTGTACCCCGGTTAGATTGTACCTGAAATCCAACCGGTCCGCTGGAACAGAAAATATGACAACATTCAGACCGAATGACCATTTAGCAAACCATCAGCAGAGTTGATGGAGGATCGTGTAGCTGGCTATGACCTGATAACTACTTTTCATGATTCGAGTCAGAGTGACTTGTATAGTTCAGTGGGGAGAACGACTATGTTTGGGTGGTCGACCAATGACGGGGAGCACTACTATATTTAGGTGGCAGACCAGCGGTACTCGATAGAAGGAGTACCTCTGCAGGCTATTGGGGGTGGTGGTGCACTATTGTGTTTGGGTGACAGACCCCAGTGGGAAGCAGTAATGTGTTTGTTTGGCTGACCTGCAGTACTCAACAGGAAGAGTACCATAGTTGTCTAAGGTTAGTGAGCAGCATCTTGTAGTCGTGACAGGATCAGTGTACTCAAAAGAGGAGGAGTTCTTCAGAAGTTGCGGTTTTGATAATGAAAATCCTGGTTTGAGTTGAGTCAATGACCTTTGTGTTTTTCTCATGATTGAGATGGGTTACCTGATAGATTACATATATGTATGTGAATATACCTATGTTGAGGTTATCTGTTGATTTCATATATGTCTGATACCTCTTGACTGTGATGGGTTATTTGATAACTTAGGTATAATTATGGGATTATACCAAAGTAAGGTTTATATATTTAGATCCTACTTTGTGGTTATCCTTGTTGGATTTAGTGATACCTTGAGGGTATTGAGGTCTAACTGAGTATTATTATACTCACCCCTGCATGGGCTATGCTCGTATCTCGTTGTGTTGGATGCAGACAACGGACAGCACAGACGAAGGCTGAGTGTTCGAGGACTCGACAGTACCCGGAGGTGGATCTCATGACGAGTCAATATCCAGAGGTGTACCTCACGATGATCCATAATCTGGAGGTGGACTTCACAACGAGACGGTACTCAGATGAGGTTGATAGGAAAGAGCGTTGAGGAGGCTATCTATACCCACCCTTCAGATAGGATCCTTGGTCGATGATCCAGGAGTTGCGCTATCTTGTACCTACCATTCAGGTAGGATTCTAGGTGGATGACCCATGAGCTTCTTCTTCTTTTCCAGCTGTTGTCTTTTATATTGTAATTTCATTCAGTTGTAGCTGTAATTTTCAGTTGGGTTTGTATACTAGCCCATTTACTTTCTTTTGTACTTAGTGTATTACTTCCACATGGTAATCCATGGTGTTTGTTGACTTTTATTAAGGCAATGCCTTCCTAGTTACCGGAATTTACGGCTTTGAGGCTTATCTCCAGCCCCTGGCCTTTGGAAGGAAGGCTTGGGGAAGTCACGACAAGTTCCCAAGGACGGGTGGTGAAAAATTAGTATTAGTGGAGTTGGTTCTACCATAGAACTTAAGACTCTGATAATTTTTTTCTGTGAAGCAATAGTGTTAAGGGTACCGAGTGTGGTTTTCAGTTCAGGGTGTCCATTATTGGTGCGGCGGTAGACATATCCATAAACCAGGACCCTGACTACTGATTTCTGACTTTGTGTATGAAAACAAGAATTGCATGTGTGTTTCCTAAAGATTTAATTTCAACTCAAACTAGGTCCTCTCACTAGGTATAAATCATTTGATAGTGTCACATTTGTTCAGGATACCTCCATTCAGACAGTTAGTTGGAGTTCCGAGAGAGTACTTGATGACAACTCACTGCGTGATGAGGTTCTGGTGCAGGGCACTTTTTACTATTTTTTCACCCTCAGGCGGTGTACCGGCAGCAGCACCACCCATTGGGAAGCAGAAGCCACCAGTCGTACTAGCGAATGGTGCACGCCGACTGGGCGCGTTGCACGGGCCCCAGCAGCAGAGGCCTCCTAGGTTACGAGGTGAGGCAGATTCCTAGGTAGTAGTAGACAGGATGGAGGTGATAGCTAGAGTTATACACCTAGTTTATACATAAGTAGAGAATAGTATGATCTTTGATACTTGTGTTTTCCAGTGAGTGACCATGAGGTTGGTCTGCATAGTGATGAGGCTTCGGTACGTGGACTGATGCCTCAGATAGTACCTTTGGGTAGTGTATCAGTTATACATCACTACTTGTTCATCAGTAGTTAAAACCTGTGGTACTGGTAGGTGACACATGTAGGATTACTGCCTTACACCTGTTCCAACATCAGATACCCTCAAGGTCTGAGATGAGCCCGTCACTAAGGTAGCTGAGGACTGGCTTGAAAAAGTGGCTAAGTGTTTTTCTAGAGCTTATACAGTTACGGCAGAACTACTTGTGGGTAGCTGAGTATTCATTGAGGCATACTGACCATTCTGGGTACTCGATGAATATTATTCGATCAGTGATATGGAGCTCGGACCACTAAGCGTGGTGTGTTTAAGGATATATGAGCTAGAACCTTATCCTCTATGCATTCCTACCTATGTTAGGATGCTAGAGGAATCCTTGGTGGTTAAATGTTCTTTTTCTGAACGAAAACAATTAGAGATTGTTATTAGTGGAAGAGCATGGAATTGGCGCCAGTCTCAGAGAATTGGGCATGTAAAATGTTTCAAATAAGAGAAAGTGTTAAGGAAATATTAATATGCAGAGAAGCAAACATTGAAGCAGAGCTAAGAGAGCAGCATGTGGTGGTGTACTTTTCAACATGTTATAACCATCCACCTTTGTAGTCCCCGCCAGGCACTGGGAGCAGGAGGGATGGGGAAGAGAGTCGTTGCATGCAGTTAAGGAGTGTGACCCAAGGGCTATAGGTATGATTTATCATACGTTCAGTGTCTAATACTTCCTCCTGTAAAAACATACCTTAGTATGAATCATTCCTTCCACGAATCATGTTTCAGACCTAGAGTTTCCGGTTAAACCGTTGACTTGACCCTCACGTTTGGAGATACCTTGAGAGGAGACTAGATAATCAGACATACACTGATGGTGTGATCTGACCCTAGATGCGAGAGTTTTGGTTGGAACCTCTTGGAGAATGTGTCAAGGCATTACGATGTTAGTTTGAGTATGGACTGGGCAACCACAGTTCATACACATATTGATTGTATTAGGCAAAAAGGTTGTGGTTTACCTACAACGTTGGGATGGGTTTTACCTTGGTTGGCGAAAAGGAAACCCCATACAACACATGATGTAATTAGGTATACTTGGGTGCAGTCGATCACTCTTGATTCGACTAGATATAGATTTGTGCCAGACTTCTCTAGTGTTGTTGCACCGCTTTTTAATGAATAACGGGAAACACTTCATGTGGATAGAGAGATTCCAGTAGAGCTTTTCATGATCTGAGGCAGAGGTTGACCAGTGCACCCATCTTGAGGGCATTGGTTACATAGTTCTCTACGGTGAAACATGGACCGGACACAGGTGTGTCTAGATGTAGAAGCGGTCAATGATCGCCTATGGTTCACATTAGTTGAGACTGCATAGAATATACAGAAGTCCAATATTGATAGGATATGGGGACCAGTTGAGTTCGAGGATGATGACAATGTATTCTTATGGGTCTCACCTCGATGTGGTCTAAGGAGATTTTTCTGGGGTGCCATGTTATCTATGGGATTCATCAGTCCTTTCTCGGTCCTCAGTGGTGTAGGCAAGGTGGCTTAATGCCTGGCCCTTCCACCTCAGTTGAACTTGGTGTACAATGTCATCCACGTATCTCAGCTGAGGAGATGTGTGCATGACCTATTCGTCATCATCGACCACATAGAGCTGGAAGTCGATGATGGGGAGACATTCATGTGGTTCTAGTAGAGGTTGAGGATCGACATGATCTACTTCTATTTTTCTAGCTGTTTTCTTTTCTGTTATACTTTCATTTAGTTGTAGATTTACTTTTCAGTTGGGTTTGTATACTGGCCCATATACGTTCTTTTTTACTTAGTTTATTACATCTACTTGTACTATGTGGTGTTTTTTAATTTTATTAAGGCAATTCCTTCCCAGTTATAGGAATTTACACCTTTGGTGCTAGTTGCCAGCCCCTGGCCTTTAGAAGGTGGGCTTGGTGTAGTCACAGCACGGGCCCTGAGGACGGGTCGTGACAATTTTACTGAAGGTGATTCCATCAGTCGTCATTATTTTATACCTCCTTAGTACCATGTTTCACATCGATTTACCTACCAGGCCACACTCTCCATGTACTACTCTTTTACATGAATAAAAATTTACATGATGATTATGTCAAATTTATAATCAATGTTAAAACAAGGTAACAACATTTAATGATCTAGACTATAGTAATAAAGAGACATTGTTTTACTTTATTACATTGGAATAATATTAAATTAATAAAATAATGATTGACAAACTAATTTAGTATTCTTGGTAAAAACAATACACACATGAATACCATATTATAAAAAAACTCAAATGAAAAAATAATATTTTTTTGTGAATTACATTATACCCTATAACATATACTCAAATATCAATCAAAGTACACATAATGTATTCTAGGGAAGGAAGAAAATAAGGGTGACATTAAATTATTAATAATGGATAGAACAATTTAATTTATCATTAATCAATATAAATAATCAAAATAGAAAAATAAATAACTGAATAAACATGAATTAAATATTTTGACGATAATTATTAGATAAGGCATATTAAAAATGAAATTATAAATAACTAAAATCATATTATCTTTGATCAATAAATATTGAATTAAATGAATTCAAACATAATATCATATCTGAAATCTCATAGGTATTATGATAAGTCATAATCAATATAGAATGGTAAATAAACGAATAAAAATTACATTTAATCAATAAAATGTGAATAAAATGTATTTATAGATGATATCAATTCAAGAATTTCATGGCTAATAAAAAAAATATTCCAAATGATGGAAATTATTTATCATTGTATTTTATATTCATCGGAACATGATAAATATAATATTAATCACATTCATATGATGGTTTAAAACTATAGGAAGAAACTCAATTAATTCTTGGGTAGTTATACACCTCATGACATTATCGATGCATCGAGGGGATATTTATAAGTAGTTCCCACCTCATATGTTACTATTCACACATTTCTCATATATTGAATAACTAACATAATTCATAAAAAAATGTATTTTTATGAAATATAAATATTGATTATGGAGTATGTATTTTTCCATATTTATAAAGTTAACCAAATAACATTCTAATTTAACACTATGTAAGAATCTTATACAATTTTTGAATCAATCATATCCATGATATGAACAATATGTATCAAAGTGAATTGAAAATTTAATAATCATGAACCAAAATATATTTATTTTAAACAAATAAAGGGATAATATATAAACCACCTGAAATTGAATCATTTTATATTAAAAAAATTCTCAATAAACTATAAATTGGGAGAAAATACCACAAATTGATTATACCAATGAAATGAGAATTAATAAATTAAAAGAATATGTGTATCCAATGTAAATCCACATATAAAATTATTATATACAACTTAAGGTAATAAAAAGTAATTATAAACATTATAATATAATATGAAATGTAAAATAAGAAGTATATAAGGAAATTATAAGAAATTGAGTTATGAAATACTTTAAGACTAGGTAAATTTCATGAATTATCCCCTTGAATGAAATAATTAAAATTAAAACATAAAATACCATTATTTATTGATTATTAATGATAATGTATATAAAGGGGCTATTATTTACACCATATAAATGTAATTATGATCACAATAATAGGGTATTCCTCAGTAAAGGGAAATTTGGATGAAGTCCCTTACCTTGGGATTGAATTGTCATGTAGCTTATTCATCATCCATAATAATAAACTTATGCTAATTATATATCTATTAAGAACCATTTAGATTTTTATTATTTATATTATTTAACTTATTAAAATGTTATATAAGATTACATAATTATGTTTATATTGGATGTTTCGAAGATATACGTCTTATTGTCAAAAATAAATTTTGGTGGTCAATTATGGAAAATGAAGTCATTAATTAGACATATTCAAAAAATTGAAAATGAAATAATTATAATAATTATAAATAAATTATACATATAAATCCAATCAATAAATAAGGTTATGAAAAATTTACAATGTTTTAAACATGAAGTTGGTAGGTCGTAGGTATACACAAATAACATTTCCATTTTTCACAGATCATTTTGGAATCATGATGAATAATATTTTATCATTAATTATATATAATAATATCATATATAAAATATTTTTTATCCATTATTTTATATATGATAATTATTTTATGGTGATGAAAAGAGATCCACATCACTTTGTGAAGGTGGTAGTCCATATATAAAAGAATGATTTTATCATTTTCACTATAAGATAAAAAATGATATATTATCATATATGTATGATTAATATGTCACTAATTTCATAAATATTTATCATATTTCATATTTATTAATTAAATTTATCTTTATTATCTTCCATGTAAATCGTTAGTGAAAAACAAATCACATTACTTCACAATATGATAGTCCACTATACACACAAGAGATGAAGTCGTGTCCCCAATAGAATAGAAAGTAAAATAATATTGATATAAATATTAGAGAGGAATTAATATGTAACTAATATCAATAAAATTATCTATATCCATCATCATATGCAATAGTGAGTAGTGTTTATGGAAATCATGTCACATTGGTTCGCTAGGCTGTTGTCGACTGTAAATACTGGTGATGTGAATATTTCTAATTTGATAATAGAGGGGATGGATATATGTAATTAATTTAATATAATGAAATATAATTATATCATTGATACAATTTTAATTAAATATTATTAAATGAATATGATTTTAAAGTGGTGAGAGAAGAAATAAAATAAACAATAAATTTTGGGAATTTTACCTCTCTTCTGACAGCATCTATATGATAATAATGAAAGTATTTCTAGAATATATTTATTACAAAAAAAGGATTATATGATGACTAAATAGATTCTGGTAATTAATATGCTTTGGGACTGGAGAAACCAAAATGGATCAATTTCTGTAGAAGAGACGACATTGTTTGTCTGTTATAGTTGAGGTCAGTTGAACACTTATATTGTTTGGAATAAAAATTGTTTACCCATGTTTTCCACATGAAATAATAGTGAATTTTTTTTATCTAGAATCATACATTCTTTGGTCGATATATTTATGTAAAATAGAATTTTTACAATTTTTTATGAAATTTTAACACGTATCTTCTTTGTTTTACCCATAGTAAATCAGTTTCTACATTAATTGTGAAAATATTGTTTTACTAATTTTTATACATATAATTTTAAAAAATTCGGTTGAACAAATTATATAAGATAAATTAAAATTATTACATGTATTTAATGAAATTATCCCAATTAAATTCATAGAATTTGAATAATGATGTATTATATTATACTCATATATGTTATAAAACATTATCTTCTAAAGATAATTTTCTCATAAGTATAGAATGGGAGGATAACAAAATTCAACATTAAATTGATTATGAGGACATAAAAAAGAACAATTTTAATATACAATAAGTAATTTTACATAAAAATTTATAATGTAATCTGGCCCTTTTAAATATTAAAATGAAAATGTAGCATTCAATAAAAAAAATTTATTTTTCTTTATTCATAAAAATATAAAATTTTGAATAAAATCACAAAAAATAAACACAATTTTTTTTTATAACATGACTTCAAAAATTATTTTCATTATTTCAAATTAATTTAAAAAATTATTACAAATTAATTATACATCATGTTTCCAATGTGCGATGAAAATGTTCTTTAGAAAAATATATTTTTTTGGGAAAAAAATTAATATTTATTTTAAATTATTCATCTTTTATTTCATATCTACTAAGTACTATAATTTTAATAAATAATTTAGTAATATTCATAATTGAAAATTTAAAATCATTTTTATTATAGTATATTATCTTACAAATCAGTTAGACTTAGGGGGTGTTAGATATATTCCATCAACGATGTTTAATTTAAAGAAATACTTTCTTGTCATTTAGTATCAGTGTTATATGATTAATATTCTATTGAATACATTGTTATTTTTTAGAATAATTTAGTGTTACATTATCCCCACCATATAAAATCTTTTCCTAAATAATTTATATTTCTCTTAGAAATAATGTACTTGATATTTAAAATTTAATTTGTTAAAAACCCAAATTTTAAAAAGGAGTAATAAAATATTATAAAAATAATATATAAAGGGAACTAATAAAGTAATATATAATAACATATATCTAGGATTATAAGTAGGAAAAAACAGTTCTCATTTAATGATAAAGAAGATAAGAAAAAATAATTTATAGAATGATATAGGTTATTGATAACAATAAATTGAACGATCAATGATAACATAGGGACCTCAAAACCATAAATCGATAATGAAAGAAATTAAAATTTGATTCAATGGATATAATGTTAATATGATAATATTTTTTATTCAATATACATTTTATAATGTTATAAAATATTTTACTTTCTATGAATATATAGAAATATACTTACTTGATTTTTTTCTATATTGTATGCATAATTTTATCCTTTGGCTATGAATCGATCAATTTATAATTTATCAACTTATCAATTAAATGAATATAAAAAATGATTTTTTATATGGAAACTATTAATATACACATATAATGGATCTTAATATACATAATAGTGTGAAAAGTCATTATTTCTATCTCTAACTATTTTCCAACACAAATATGGTTTTCAAAAGTTATCTAAGATAATAAATTAATCTCTAAACATCAAAACTAAAACAATATATGAATTATTAGTATAAGTGTTTCGATATTTTCAATTAAAACCAATTAAATATTAATTATGAAATCATATAGGATAGTGGTAGGAAGAAACCTTTATTGTCATTTAGTTTTGGGTTCATTCTCCATGACCTTTCCAAACTTTTTATGTTTTAACATGGTATATAGTTTTCCTTTTTTTATATAATTATATTAATATAATTCATATAACATTCTGAAATTATGAGGACCCATAATTACTATACAATTAATTAAAATATAATCTTTAAATTCTACAAATATATTTAACCTTTAGTCCAAATAATTTTAAATAAATAATCCTTAAAAAATATTTCATATAATAAACAAATATGTTATATTATATAAATGATTTCCAAAAATATCCTTAGTATTTGTAATCTATAATCACAAAAAATATAAAAATGGGGTTTTAAGATATTTATCTTATAATCAGCTATAATATTTTAAACCCATGATGGTATCTACAACTCTTAAGTTAATAATGACATATATTCTTCGGAAATTCTAAGAAATCCTAAAATGATTCACAATTCTCATAACCAATATACCATTGGTAAAAACATATATTAATTAATTCATGAATCCAAGTACATAAAAAATTCATCTATTTTATTTAAAAATAATTCCTTCTACTATCTAGGGATAAACCTTTAGGTCATGGAAATGACTCAAACAATTCCTTAGTTTCCTACATTTTGGACAATATAATATAAGTGGAACCCGAGGATAACATTTATTTAAGTTCATCGCAATGAGTATTTTTACTTGTTAATTATTTTCATTATTCCATTGTTTTCAACACATAATAAATTTTATCATTATTTTAAGGCATAACAATGGGTATCTCATTACATATTTATCACATTATTTAAATCCATTGGTTCAACCTCCATGGTCTCTAGCACTCAGTCTCTACGAAAACTCCACCCGTCATTTTTTTGGTGAATCTAATAGTTCATTATATAATATCCTATATATAATTTTTATAGATATATACATAGGAATAATCATAGTATAATTCAAATACTACCATCAGTCAATATTATTTTTCATAGACACAACATTTTCCTTCATGTTCTATGTTAATATATATCATTTAGTCTTCATCCTATGAGTAAAAGGAAAAAAGAATATTAAGAGAGAAAGTAATTATAGTAGAAAAAATCGAATAATCATCTATTGTATATTTAAAAAGACATTTTTTGGATTAGAAACAATAAATTTAATATATGTTATTCACTAACATCCTATATATGAATAATTAATTATGATTTATAATGAAAATTTCAATTATACAAAGAATATCCCATGAGAGTGTCCGACCATGGGAAATTAAAGGATTGTAATTGTTCCATAGGTGTTAACCTAATCACACCTAATGAATAATTTGTAGTGATACTACAACTAGGTATTGGTATGCCATAACCATGTACACATGTAGTATCTAGATAGTGGTGTATTTCAAGGAAAACCCACATATTCCATTTATTAGCAAAACATTATGATTCTTTTATATACATATCCTCAAATTATATCATAAGTTTATGACCCCAAATATATTTTTCTATATATATAGTTCATGAGGTTTCTAAAACCCATATTTTGATCCAAACTGTAGGGATACCAACTCTAGTTACCTAGACTCAGTGTCTATATTTATTACAATGGAATAAGATACAAGGAATCACATTCTGTAGGATTAAATAGAATAGATGTCATGGAAAACTATATATATACATGATTCTCATATTAAATTTGAAAACAAAAATTACAACATAATTATTTTATAATAATATTATTAATCCATATATAATTTGATTTCATATCAATCATAGAGCACTTTATTGATTTATTAGAACATAAAAAAATATAGTTTTGCACAAATTTTCATTAAGGGAAGATTATGGTGGAAGAAGTCAAGAATCAATTAACTTAATATACTTGGAAATATAAACAAACTATAATACAAACCAATTAAATAATTAGACTATCATGATTAGATGAGTAATAATCTATTTGGATAGTTATATAACTGAACACATAAGCTATTTAATTATTAAACTAGAAATAAATGCATCAATATATAATATCATTGTGAAAATATCATAAATAAGAAAATTTTATATAATAAATATGGAAAGGAATGTAATTAAAAAGATATTCCATTTAATCAGTAACTGAAATATGAAATGCATACCTACATGATAACATTGAGAGAATCCCTAAAATAATAATAACTAAATTCTTAATGAATGAAATTATTAATCATTGGGTTTCATGTTCTTATGAATATGACAACAATATATCATGAAAATTCTTGTTTTATTTTTAAACTACACGTTGAAACTCATTCAATGTTATCTTATAGATTCTCTTTTCGAGACAACCAATTCATTGAGGGGATACCCAAAACTAGGGCCAAACAATTTTTTTCTTTTCTAGTGAATTCCTAATACAATGAACAATTTACTTAATATATGAAAAATCACCATCATCATCAAATATTCACTTTGAGTAGATAATAATTATTTTTCAAAATTCCCCTAGATAATAAAATGACATCCAACATATTCACCAATGTAAAAAATGTTATATGGTTTTGGAAATATTGATATTTATAATACAAATAATATCGATAAAAATGAATTTCATCATTAAACATAATGAACAACTAGTTATTAATGTTAAATACTTCTAGGGTTAACAAATATACAAAATATAAGGGACTGTGTTCATATTAACAAATATGTCTCTATGAAGTGGAAATTTTGATAGAATATCTTATAATGACAATAATATTGAGGTTGTAATTTTTTAAGGATTATATTATGTGTGTCAAATTTAAATCCATATAAAAAAACGTGAAATATAGAATAATATAATAAAAATTCATTATATATATATAATATTACAATATCAAAGGTAAATAAATATGTATGCAACCTAATGAATAGAAATTGAGTTATGAAATACTTTAAGACTAGGTAAATTTCATGAATTATCCCCTTGAATGAAATAATTAAAATTAAAACATAAAATACCATTATTTATTGATTATTAATGGTAATGTATATAAAGGGGCTATTATTTACACCATATAAATGTAATTATGATCACAATAATAGGGTATTCCTCAGTAAAGGGAAATTTGGATGAAGTCCCTTACCTTGGGATTGAATTGTCATGTAGCTTATTCATCATCCATAATAATAAACTTATACTAATTATATATCTATTAAGAACCGTTTAGATTTTTATTATTTATATTATTTAACTTATTAAAATGTTATATAAGATTACATAATTATGTTTATATTGGATGTTTCGAAGATATACGTCTTATTGTCAAAAATAAATTTCGGTGGTCAATTATGGAAAATGAAGTCATTAATTAGACATATTCAAAAAATTGAAAATGAAATAATTATAATAATTATAAATAAATTATACATATAAATCCAATCAATAAATAAGGTTATGAAAAATTTACAATGTTTTAAACATGAAGTTGGTAGGTCGTAGGTATACACAAATAACATTTCCATTTTTCACAGATCATTTTGGAATCATGATGAATAATATTTTATCATTAATTATATATAATAATATCATATATAAAATATTTTTTATTCATTATTTTATATATGATAATTATTTTATGGTGATGAAAAGAGAGCCACATCACTTTGTGAAGGTGGTAGTCCATATATAAAAGAATGATTTTATCATTTTCACTATAAGATAAAAAATGATATATTATCATATATGTATGATTAATATGTCACTAATTTCATAAATATTTATCATATTTCATATTTATTAATTAAATTTATCTTTATTATCTTCCATGTAAATCGTTAGTGAAAAACAAATCACATTACTTCACAATATGATAGTCCACTATACACACAAGAGATGAAGTCATGTCCCCAATAGAATAGAAAGTAAAATAATATTTATATAAATATTAGAGAGGAATTAATATGTAACTAATATCAATAAAATTATCTATATCCATCATCATATGCAATAGTGAGTAGTGTTTATGGAAATCATGTCACATTGGTTCGCTAGGCTGTTGTCGACTGTAAATACTGGTGATGTGAATATTTCTAATTTGATAATAGAGGGGATGGATATATGTAATTAATTTAATATAATGAAATATAATTATATCATAGATACAATTTTAATTAAATATTATTAAATGAATATGATTTTAAAGTGGTGAGAGAAGAAATAAAATAAACAATAAATTTTGGGAATTTTACCTCTCTTCTGACAGCATCTATATGATAATAATGAAAGTATTTCTAGAATATATTTATTAAAAAAAAGGATTATATGATGACTAAATAGATTCTGGTAATTAATATGCTTTGGGACTGGAGAAACCAAAATGGATCAATTTATGTAGAAGAGACGACATTGTTTGTCTGTTATAGTTGAGGTGAGTTGAACACTTATATTGTTTGGAATAAAAATTGTTTACCCATGTTTTCCACATGAAATAATAGTGAATTATTTTTTTTATCTAGAATCATACATTCTTTGGTCGATATATTTATGTAAAATAGAATTTTTACAATTTTTTATGCAATTTTAACACTTATCTTCTTTGTTTTACCCATAGTAAATCAGTTTCTACATTAATTGTGAAAATATTGTTTTACTAATTTTTATACATATAATTTTAAAAAATTCGGTTGAACAAATTATATAAGATAAATTAAAATTATTACATGTATTTAATGAAATTATCCCAATTAAATTCATAGAATTTGAATAATGATGTATTATATTATACTCATATATGTTATAAAACATTATCTTCTAAAGATAATTTTCTCATAAGTATAGAATGGGAGGATAACAAAATTCAACATTAAATTGATTATGAGGACATAAAAAAGAACAATTTTAATATACAATAAGTAATTTTACATAAAAATTTATAATGTAATCTGGCCCTTTTAAATATTAAAATGAAAATGTAGCATTCAATAAAAAAAATTTATTTTTCTTTATTCATAAAAATATAAAATATTGAATAAAATCACAAAAAATAAACACAATTTTTTTTAATAACATGACTTCAAAAATTATTTTCATTATTTCAAATTAATTTAAAAAATTATTACAAATTAATTATACATCATGTTTCCAATGTGTGATGAAAATGTTCTTTAGAAAAATATATTTTTTTGGGAAAAAAATTAATATTTATTTTAAATTATTCATCTTTTATTTCATATCAACTAAGTACTATAATATTAATAAATAATTTAGTAATATTCATAATTGAAAATTTAAAATCATTTTTATTATAGTATACTATCTTACAAATCAGTTAGACTTAGGGGGTGTTAGATATATTCCATCAACGATGTTTAATTTAATGAAATACTTTCTTGTCATTTAGTATCAGTGTTATATGATTAATATTCTATTGAATACATTGTTATTTTTTAGAATAATTTAGTGTTACATTATCCCCACCATATAAAATCTTTTCCTAAATAATTTATATTTCTCTTAGAAATAATGTACTTGATATTTAAAATTTAATTTGTTAAAAACCCAAATTTTAAAAAGGAGTAATAAAATATTATAAAAATAATATATAAAGGGAACTAATAAAGTAATATATAATAACATATATCTAGGATTATAAGTAGGAAAAAACAGTTCTCATTTAATGATAAAGAAGATAAGAAAAAATAATTTATAGAATGATATAGGTTATTGATAACAATAACTTGAACGATCAATGATAACATAGGGACCTCAAAACCATAAATCGATAATGAAAGAAATTAAAATTTGATTCAATGGATATAATGTTAATATGATAATATTTTTTATTCAATATACATTTTATAATGTTATAAAATATTTTACTTTCTATGAATATATGGAAATATACTTACTTGATTTTTTTCTATATTGTATGCATAATTTTATCCTTTGGCTATGAATCGATCAATTTATAATTTATCAACTTATCAATGAAATGAATATAAAAAATGATTTTTTATATGGAAACTATTAATATACACATATAATGGATCTTAATATACATAATAGTGTGAAAAGTCATTATTTCTATCTCTAACTATTTTCCAAAACAAATATGGTTTTCAAAAGTTATCTAAGATAATAAATTAATCTCTAAACATCAAAACTAAAACAATATATGAATTATTAGTATAAGTGTTTCGATATTTTCAATTAAAACCAATTAAATATTAATTATGAAATCATATAGGATAGTGGTAGGAAGAAACCTTTATTGTCATTTAGTTTTGGGTTCATTCTCCATGACCTTTCCAAACTTTTTATGTTTTAACATGGTATATAGTTTTCCTTTTTTTATAAAATTATATTAATATAATTCATATAACATTCTGAAATTATGAGGACCCATAATTACTATACAATTAATTAAAATATAATCTTTAAATTCTAAAAATATATTTAACCTTTAGTCCAAATAATTTTAAATAAATAATCCTTAAAAAATATTTCATATAATAAACAAATATGTTATATTATATAAATGATTTCCAAAAATATCCTTAGTATTTGTAATCTATAATCACAAAAAATATAAAAATGGGGTTTTAAGATATTTATCTTATAATCAGCTATAATATTTTAAACCCATGATGGTATCTACAACTCTTAAGTTAATAATGACATATATTCTTCGGAAATTCTAAGAAATCCTAAAATGATTCACAATTCTCATAACCAATATACCATTGGTAAAAACATATATTAATTAATTCATGAATCCAAGTACATAAATAATTCATCTATTTTATTTAAAAATAATTCCTTCTACTATCTAGGGATAAACCTTTAGGTCATGGAAATGACTCAAACAATTCCTTAGTTTCCTACATTTTGGACAATATAATATAAGTGGAACCCGAGGATAACATTTATTTAAGTTCATCGCAATGAGTATTTTTCCTTGTTAATTATTTTCATTATTCCATTGTTTTCAACACATAATAAATTTTATCATTATTTTAAGGCATAACAATGGGTATCTCATTACTTATTTATCACATGATTTAAATCCATTGGTTCAACCTCCATGGTCTCTAGCACTCAGTCTCTACGAAAACTCCACCCGTCATTTTTTTGGTGAATCTAATAGTTCATTATATAATATCTTATAAATAATTTTTATAGATATATACACAGGAATAATCGTAGTATAATTCAAATACTACCATCAGTCAATATTATTTTTCATAGACACAACATTTTCCTTCATGTTCTATGTTAATATATATCATTTAGTCTTCATCCTATGAGTAAAAGGAAAAAAAAATATTAAGAGAGAAAGTAATTATAGTAGAAAAAATCGAATAATCATCTATTGTATATTTAAAAAGACATTTTTTGGATTAGAAACAATAAATTTAATATATGTTATTCACTAACATCCTATATATGAATAATTAATTATGATTTATAATGAAAATTTCAATTATACAAAGAATATCCCATGAGAGTGTCCGACCATGGGAAATTAAAGGATTGTAATTGTTCCATAGGTGTTAACCTAATCACACCTAATGAATAATTTGTAGTGATACTACAACTAGGTATTGGTATGCCATAACCATGTCCACATGTAGTATCTAGATAGTGGTGTATTTCAAGGAAAACCCACATATTCCATTTATTAGCAAAACATTATGATTCTTTTATATACATATCCTCAAATTATATCATAAGTTTATGACCCCAAATATATTTTTCTATATATATAGTTCATGAGGTTTCTAAAAACCATATTTTGATCCAAACTGTAGGGATACCAACTCTAGTTACCTAGACTCAGTGTCTATATTTATTACAATGGAATAAGATACAAGGAATCACATTCTGTAGGATTAAATAGAATAGATGTCATGGAAAACTATATATATACATGATTCTCATATTAAATTTGAAAACAAAAATTACAACATAATTATTTTATAATAATATTATTAATCCATATATAATTTGATTTCATATCAATCATAGTACACTTTATTGATTTATTAGAACATAAAAAAATATAGTTTTGCACAAATTTTCATTAAGGGAAGATTATGGTGGAAGAAGTCAAGAATCAATTAACTTAATATACTTGGAAATATAAACAAACTATAATACAAACCAATTAAATAATTAGACTATCATGATTAGATGAGTAATAATCTATTTGGATAGTTATATAACTGAACACATAAGCTATTTAATTATTAAACTAGAAATAAATGCATCAATATATAATATCATTGTGAAAATATCATAAATAAGAAAATTTTATATAATAAATATGGAAAGGAATGTAATTAAAAAGATATTCCATTTAATCAGTAACTGAAATATGAAATGCATACCTACATGATAACATTGAGAGAATCCCTAAAATAATAATAACTAAATTCTTAATGAATGAAATTATTAATCATTGGGTTTCATGTTCTTATGAATATGACAACAATATATCATGAAAATTCTTGTTTTATTTTTAAACTACACGTTGAAACTCATTCAATGTTATCTTATAGATTCTCTTTTCGAGACAACCAATTCATTGAGGGGATATCCAAAACTAGGGCCAAACAATTTTTTTCTTTTCTAGTGAATTCCTAATAAAATGAACAATTTACTTAATATATGAAAAATCACCATCATCATCAAATATTCACTTTGAGTAGATAATAATTATTTTTCAAAATTCCCCTAGATAATAAAATGACATCCAACATATTCACCAATGTAAAAAATGTTATATGGTTTTGGAAATATTGATATTTATAATACAAATAATATCGATAAAAATGAATTTCATCATTAAACATAATGAACAACTAGTTATTAATGTTAAATACTTTCAGGGTTAACAAATATACAAAATATAAGGGACTGTGTTCATATTAACAAATATGTCTCTATGAAGTGGAAATTTTGATAGAATATCTTATAATGACAATAATATTGAGGTTGTAATTTTTTAAGGATTATATTATGTGTGTCAAATTTAAATCCATATAAAAAAACGTGAAATATAGAATAATATAATAAAAATTCATTATATATATAATATTACAATATCAAAGGTAAATAAATATGTATGCAACCTAATGAATAGAAATTGAGTTATGAAATTATTTACCACATGTTAACATTCATTTAAATTCAAATTTAATGAAATTATTATAATTTAATCAAAAAATTCCATTAAGTATGACATATTCATGATTGTAAATTTAATGTGGTGGTATGTACACTATATAAAAGATATTAGGTGAAAAATAATATAATATACCACAATGAAGTGAAATAGACAAAAATTCGGTTAACAATAGTCTCACTCATCTTATTTGTTCATAATCTTTAGAGAGAATAAGAATATTTTATTTTAATAAAAATAAATAAAATAACAAATAACATAACCCTGAATTACAAAAAATTAAAATATTTCGTAGTAAATTTATTAATAAAAAACATATAACATTTTATGTCATATATGTCAACTACACCTAAACTCTTTATTATTATGAAGAATAGAACTAGAAATTATCACAATGATAATATACCATATGCATTATTAAAAAAATAATAATATAAAAAATAAATTATTTTTCAATGAAAACCATTCAATCTTTATAAGAAAACCAATTTCTTGCACCATATATTTCATGAAATCCAATCAACCATGTATTTTACATTAATTCACTATTTTAACAAAATATTGATAAATATGGGCCATTAAACTATTTTTAAGAATTACTGTTTACTAAATTTTATTCCAATTCATAAATTGGAATTAAAAATCTGACTACATTTTATTTGTCATAATATTTTCTACATTTCATTCATTTTTTCAATATAAAATAAGAAATTAATAAGTCTCACTTACACTCAATTAAATATATTATATTTCCACCCAAAATTATTATGTTATAAAAAATAAAATATATATCAGTTTTTAAATTTCAAAGAAATTTTCATAGAGAACATAGGAACGTCAACCAATATAGAAACTCTACCCTCACATTTTATCTCTTTATACACTAATAATGATATTGTAAACAAGTTAGAAGTCTAATTATTGTAGGTAATTCCTGTGAAATTCCATTAAATTATTAACCAAACATTTCTTTTCTAAAAAAATTAGAAATTTAAATTTAAATTCTATTCTCCTTGTCACAAAACAATATGAAATACACTATTAAAAATTTATTTTATCTAAAAAATATCATATTCAAAATAAGAAAAACCCTATAACTCAGAATTTATCAATTAATGAGACCCCCATAATCATGATTCCTTATCACATTATCATACTCATTCAAATAAATAACAAAATAAGTATATAACAACGTATAATATTTGTAATAATCTTTTCATTGTATCGTAGAAAAAAATATAAAAAAATATATGTGGGGAATGTGATTTCATACTTATTAAAACATGAATAAGAAATATATTGGATATAACAATAGGAATAATTTAATGAAACACCATCATATGTATTTTGGGTATTTAATTTCTACATTTAACATCTTATAACTTAATCCAACATCATCTTAGACCTATAATACAAATATACACTAGTAGTAGTATATGATCCATTCCTTTAATGATAAAAAATATGGCCAATAATTTTTTACTCATAATTAATATATATAAAATATATCCCAAAATTGAATCCCAAATATTAATTCCAAATAAATTTGTAAAAAATATCGTTTCCTCTATTTAGTGATTTTTAAATGCTTTTTGAAAGATAAAAACTCACCATATAATGACATATAATAGTAGAAATAATTCACATGATTTGGAATTTATTATAGTCTAAATGGATATAACTATAATTTAATGGGTCTTATAACAACCTATAAAAAAATATTTTCTCTTTGTTGGGGATATTACTTTTCCATTTCAGTGGGACTAATAACCAATTTTTAGTTAATCATTTAAAAAACCATTAATTAATGGGGGAAACCATACTTATTGGCCTTTTTTTATATCCAATTTCATAGAATCTTATAAAACATAAAATTTCCACCAATCACCAATATTTTATTATTATGTTCATTAATATCTCATTTTTATTTATTTCTCATAGTATACACCTCTTTTCATTCATCAATTAGAACAATATATCATCCTTTATTTTTTTCCCTAACCCAAATAGTTATTTTTTATCAATATCTTTTCATAATACAATTAATATTGAGAGTTACGTGATATGTAAAATAATTTAAAGATAAATCCACACATACAATATAAATTATGTCTCACCTCATTTCAATACAAATCCATCCTTATATATGAGTTTTTTACCTATTCCCATCTGAAGATCAAGAAAATATATTGAAATATGAAAATTATCCACTATAAAGTAAATATACATAATAAAAAATCAATGATATATCTTAATAGTTTATCCTAATTTTAGTGAATTTTTTATTGGGTTCTTCACCTGTAATTCAATTATTCAAATTTTTGGGTGTGGCGTGATGATAATAATTATAAATTCATCACAAAAAATCTTCCAAATTAAAAAAAAAAATTAATGAGAACATAAAAACTATATAAATCTTATTGGTTTCATTATATATTCATCAATACCATAGTTCAACAATATTCCATATTTTTTATTATTACTATATTTTAAAGAGTTACCTTATTTGAAACCATATCTTTCACAATCATTTATAATGTAGGCATGTTATTAAATATGGTAGTACTAGTATTGTATATACACTGTCTTTCAAAACCATCAACCATCATAGTTATTTCTTCCTTAATAACTTTCTATATTATCCATTGTGAGAATGGTATTCTAAGTTTCAAAAAAAAATTATTCATCTATAAATTTCATTGAATCTACCCATAACTTCCCCTTTAACATTTTATATAATTTTCACTATTTGTAAGATTTTAATTCATGTTATATAATTCATGGTGTAGTACTTAGTGCATGATCATAAAAATTTTCTTATTATGTATATACTTATATTTGGGGTGAATTGTAGCCTAAAACATAGATTAGACGATTTAAACCAAAAACACAAAACCTCTTAATGTAATTATGTGACTCAGACTCAGTTAGATTATTAAAGACATAGAATTAGAACCATATATGAGTCTGATTCTATTAGACTAAAATATTGATATCAAAATAAATCCAATTAATCAGAGTCTTATTATCATCAATTTATTTATAATGATAAAGCCAAACAAAATACAAAGATGAGTATAATGAGAAACTTTATATTAAATGTAGAGGAGTAGATAAATTTAAAAGTAATATATATAATATCAATATAAAATTAATAAGGACATACAATTTATAGAATGAAGATAACTATTTTAACCTTTAATGAAATGTAGTCAATAATTTTGACTAAAGATATCCACTATTTTATACTAACAGTGAAGTATGTCTTTCCTTGCCAAGATTTCCCTGTATATGATGATCCGACTAGCTCTCTCTTCCTATCACCTAATTCCCATGATACAATGATCATATTCTCTATATTATTGTCCCTTTAATCCCACAATATGAATATCAATTTTATTCTTCCTTACCTTATAATTCCTCAATAAAAACTATTAGATTAATAGTCTCCCAATCCTTAGAAGCCCCCAATCAATAAAATGATAGAATGTGGATTAAAATAGTTTTTAAGGAAAAATCTATTAAAATGATCCATTAAAAATAAAAAATCTATAATATATTAAACTAATCATGAGAAATATGTTCATGTCGAAAATTCATTAGAAAACATTAGTTGTGAAAATGAACAAATGAATCTGCTCTCACTAATGAAATAAGATCAAAACTCTTAAAATTACTTTGTATTTATATGCAATGTCCCCTCAGTCATATTAACCTATTATTTAGTGTCCTTAGTCTATATAAATATAACAGATCATTAGAACTGATTATCTAATGTTTTATTTTTTAACACTATTATTGTGTTTAAGATATTCCTTATAATTGAAAAATGTCTAGGTGTTCTGATTATAAACATAGGTCTATCTGATACACATCCTTTTCAATTATCAATAGAATTATCTTTATGAGAGATATTTTGGTTTTTAGTACCAGTATTAGTCATATTCTGATGAGTTTTTATTACAAAAGACCTCACTAATGTCCAACACCTGTTTTAATAAAAGTTCAGATTACATAATCAGACACATACTCTTTCTGATTATTCTAACAAATAATTATAGATTTATATTCTTAATCTATTAGAATTTATTATATATTGTAATTAATAAAGTTTTATAAAAAATTAATCTATAGAACTTGGGATAAAAAATGAAGTAAACTTTTTTCAAGAAAGCTTGTGCGATTTTCAAAACCAATGGAACAGAAAATTAAGAATCAGAACATTTGACTCAATAATCTCCCCCTTTTTTGAAATCACAAACCCCAAAACATTAATAAAAAATATCATGAAAAACATTCAACAAATTTTTCATTTAATAACTTCATATTTATAATTAATCATTAATCCATCACTTTATATGTGTTTTTAACTTTTCAAAATATGATATTTAAAATAATGGAGAGTAATAAAATATTTCTTTCTTAAGGAATCGTATCCCCCTTATGAATTATTCACCCTTATAGATTATATTACACATTAATAAAATATCTCCCCCTTTATATTACAACATTATTTTAAGAATATCAATCATTAGTAATCATTTCTCCCCCACGGTTATTTTCAAAATGTAATGGGGAATAAATCTATTTTTTCAAAAAAGTTAGATATCTTACAAAATAATACAGAATACAATATTGAACAAATAATCATCGATGAATAATATTAAAGAAAATATAACCGATCGAAATTGTAAAAAATTCACACAAATTAGATTTGGTTAAAGAGATAACTCATTAATAAACATTACAATGTTATGAAAAATATTGATAAAGAAACTCATCAAGATTTAAACATAATGAAGATCAATATGTATTCATCAGTGTATTTTCAAAAGCAGTAATCTACTTGGAACAGATTCATTCCTCCTAATGTATCACTATCCTTTCTTCTTTTAAATCATATTAAGTCTTCAAACATTTAACATCCTAACAAATATCAATGATTTCATCATTAAAAATGCTAACTTTATCTTTATACAACTTAATTATTATCATCCCAATCTTTATATCATTGATATTTCATTTTAAAATATTTACTCTATCACTACATTTGTTTGATGCATCTCTTCATCTCTTGAAAAATCAGTTTTAAACCATATATTTTGATAACATATTAAAACAACATGATGAATATACCATGTGTTTCTTAATATTATTGATTTAATTATAATACATTTGAATATCAAAATAAAACATGTATGACTACATAAAAATTTATTTCATGACTTTTTTATGATTATGGGAACATTTTTATAAAGTATGTATTACATCCTTGATCCAAATCATTGATTCCATTAATAAATTCATTGACATAAATTTACCATTAACACTATTCTTTATTATTTGGAATATTGATTCATGATTATGAATATAAGGAATTGTTTTTTCAAATATTCTAAAAACATAAAAAATGTATTCAAATAATTTTAGAACTATTGTTCCTACAAATTCTGATAGTTTGGGGTTTGGATGAGGAGGTTTTAATAATTAGTTCTGACTTATAATTAATTTAATTTATTAATATATTTATTTATAACATCCTCCACACATTAATTATAAAATTTCATATAATTGGAAATTTGAAAAAAAAAATTAGAAATTGTATCGATCTTTAATTTTTCATTAACAATAATTTTTATATTTTTGTTCATTTTCTTCATTCATATATAATGATTCCACCTCTTCTTCTAAATATGATTCATTCTCCAAATTACTTCGTAATATAATTATTTATTATCATTGGAAGGAATGTATAAAGAGGATTAATATGATTCCATTGATTTATTATTAGAAAGAGTTAATTAATTAACATCATCTTAATTTTCATCTTTTGTATCACTCTCTTCTTCACCATCACTTCTTAAACTTCTTATTAAATCACTTTTCATTCATATTCGACATCATCTTCTCTCTCTTATCCTTATTTTTCTTATTTTTAGTCATAATACTTTTCTCTTGTTTACTAAAAATTCATACATCAAGAAATCCCACACTTTTAATATATCTATATCTCCCTTTATTGGAATGAGAAATTAACGAATCCATTGATAAACTACAGAATTATCAAGGTTTCTATGTGAATGCTTTAATAAATTTTATCATTTTTAATAAAATTATTTTGCTTTAGTTTTATTAAAACTATTATGACTATTCAGTAGCTTATGAGATAAAATAAATTGCTTCACCTTCTAAAGGAATTTCCACTACGTCTAAATGTTTCATATAAGATAACATGTATCTTTTTCAATACATATAAAACCTAATTTTTTCTCATACATTATTTAAAAAAACTAAACACAAATATAGAACACATAAACTACATCCGGATAGTACAAATTGAATTAATTTTCTATTTTTTCGACACTAATAGATTCCCATCCTTAAAAAGAGATGATATTATTCATATTAGAATCACATTTTTCTAACCATGATATTTATATAAGCATATCCCTAAATACAAACCATTTGGAAAAGTCATCCTTTTTTCACCATTGGATCAAACATTAGACCATGAATTTGATGAAAAGGAAATGTTTTAGACCGAGATCATTTAGGGGTACAAGATGTTGGGTGAGAAAAAATAGATCATTTGATGTGGGACATGGGGGTGACCCTCATTTATATTGGCATTAGGGTTATGATTCATCATCCATGAGAAGATATATGGTTTATATTGAACCCATTCTGATCTGGTTGTTAAAATTCATTCAATGACTATTTTTAAGAGTTGTGAACACTCATTGGGTTTTTATTATTTTCATTTATAGATAATAAATCCAATTATGATTTCTGAAAAAAAAAATTAATAAAAAAATAATTTATATAACTAAAATTATATTAAAAAAATAAAAAAAATAATGTAATTAGATATTATAAAATTTAAAATATTAAAATATTTACTTAGGAATTAGAATGTTTCATTTGTATAAATAAAAATCCAAAAAGTAGATTTTGTAATATAATAATGATTGATATGAAATGAATACTGAATTTGATTGGTTTGGAAATAAAATTTAAATATTAGTATTTATTACAAAAACTAATTAAAATATTTTTTAATCTGCAAAAAAAATTAATAAATTTTGAGTCTAAAAGTTTTCATAACATTTTCCATGTCATGAAAATAATTTTCCGATTTTGAGTGTAATTTCTTTAATATTAGAGTGTAAGAAACTCAATATGATATGAATATTTTCAAAAAAAATATAATTTTAAGGAAGGCTAAATTTATTGAAAAACTAAAGCAGATATACTCCCCTATGAAGAAGAGATTATTAATCTAAGGGGATAGGAAAACAAGAATTAAATATTAATGATCACATAACATTTATCTTTCCTATCCTCAGTTTTACATATTCATATCTATCTAATGTAATGGGGTTTGTAAATAATGTTTGTATGTTGATCATATGTTCTCAAGAATTGTAAAATAAAATATCCAATTTGTATTGGATTACAAACTAAATGGTGTATAATATCTATGATTATAGTACGTCAGTGATGTGTTGTGTTTTTCCTTAGAGTAGTGGAAGTTATGTAATCACAAAATATTTGAGTTTAATAAAACTCTTTCCATACTCAGTGAGTATTGGATTCAGCCACAACCGTAGCGAATATGATCATTTATCTGCCATATATTTAGCTATAATTGTTGAGAGTAATACCGAGTGTTATTTAATTTAAGACTAAGAAACTAATGAATATTCTATGAAACGAAACGTTCCAGATAATCATTTTCTATCAATTCAACTCCCACCAAATTTGTCACCCAAAATAATTATTTTTTCAAAATATGTTTAGAAAAATAGTAATGTCTTAAATTAATATATAAATTAAAATAATGAAAAAAAATTATATATATTATAAATGGGATTGTTTTGGATTTGATTGATAGAATTCACATAAACACAGAGAGAACATTAAATCATTATGATTAACAGTTATGTAAAGTAAACCTCCTATCATACCTCTAAAACTATTTTGATAAATTAGTTTTCCCACCTCATCAGGATACAATGTATTTTAGGAACATAAGGGAGTACTAATTCATTATTTATTGTTATATCTATATTTCATAGAATGATATTTTTTAAACATTTCTTCATATAGAAATTTAATTTAATGTTCTTGATAATTTTGAAAATGATGAAAATATGATAACACACCCATTATACTCAATTATAACATAGATTTCATAAGATTAGAAATGGAGTAATTAAATTATTAATTAGTTTAAATGAATAAAATTCATCCACATATTTTTTTATAATCAAATATTCTTTATTTAATTCAATTATAAGAAGTGTTAGATCTAAATCTCCCTTAACACTTTCTTTGAAATTAAAAACAATCCAATAAATCCAACCATGATATATGGGCTTATTGAAGTCTATATAATGATTTTTTATGTATAAAAATTTTTTATGGATGTTTTATATTTTCAAGACTAAGTGGTGATTCAACATTAAATCCCTCTAATCATATAATTTATTAAATTAACACTTAAAATCCAATGAATAATTTCAAAATTAAGGAGTACGAAAAAATAAAATTAGTATTATAAGAGCTTCAAGTAATAGTACGAAGGAATATGTTAATTATTAATCTATTATCTCACATTAAATATTACTATTTTCCAAATTTACATCTTTATATCTAACAATTATTTCTTTTTCATCACTTTTATTTGAAAAAACCCATTTTACTGAAATTATAAAACATCATCTGGGACATTGAACTAAATTACAAAATCTATACCCATTAAACACATTGATTACATATTTCATTTATATAATCCAAACCTCATCAACTAATCCTTTATCATGATTATTAGGTAAAAATATGAATAAGAAAGCAAGATGTTCAATTTTATTTCACAAAGAACTTCTACTCCTAGCAGGTTGATCTAAATCTTCAATGATACAGTTAATATGATTATTAAAAAGAATACAATGACTTATTTTATTTTGAAAAGAATATTATTCAACAATAGGTAGAAAATATTCCATATTAATCACTTCTGAAGCTATTTTGTGGGTTTTATCATTATAAGTGGAATATTCTAAAAATTATGAAAACAAGCTCTAGAAATAAAATCCAATGATGTAGGTTGAGGTTGTTTGAAAAAAAAAGAAATATTTTTTCAAATGTATCATCAATTGATTCCTGAGCTATTCAAGAACATTTATTAACCACTCTATATGCATTATAATTAGTGTAATAACAAAACAAATTCCTTCATTAGATTTGGGTGAAAATTCTGGTAAATTATCAATCATATTATAGATGAATAATATTAAATCAAAAACAAATCTATAATAAAATTTGGTTTTTCTTTTATCCATTACCAATGAGGTGTTTTTTAACAATATACATAGTTAATAATCAATTATTATTATGGAAGAAACGTATTAACCACTCCATCACTAAAATTTTTTACAATTGATTATTCACTCATTAGAGTTCGAGTTATATTTGAAGAATTGTATTTCTTCTTTAAAATATAATATTTTTGTGGGAAAGGTATAGAGAATATATGTTTTATAAATTTATTCCAACAAATTGTATTAAATTAGAATTTACAAATTCTCTACCCTAATCAATATGAATAGTTAAAAAAGGAAGGGTTTTCCCATTTTTAACATTGGATACCAATGTTTAAAAAAAGATTTATATTTCTTTATTTGAAAATAAATTCATGTATATAATTTGTATTCATCAACTAATACATATAAATAGTATTTTCAACCAACAATTATAGTTTTTATAGGATCAAATAAGTTCATTAACACTAACTATAAAGCATTAAAGGTTGAGAATTCACTAATATATTTAAAACATGGCTTATATTCCTTAGCATATTAATACTTGTTATTGAAGATTGAAGTATCAAACCAATGTTGTAGTAGATCATTAAAAATTCATTTATTTTGTAACTTAGGTATATTTCTATCGTAAATATTTCATAACCTTATATTCTATAAACAATATTGATATTCCATTTCACTAAGGTAAGCTATGTATTTTCTCCTAAGGTATTCAAAGTTAAGGGTTGAATATGTTTTATGAAAATTAGAATAATGATTAAATTTATCATTGTAACTATGTACTAATCATTTTTCATTAATAAATTTCACATGGTTACTATCATAACATAATTTACATAGTCATATAATTTTTTTATTGATTGCATTAACATATACAACATTTTTAAATTATATTGTTTTTTCCAAAAGAAAATAGTTACCATTTCTTATAATATTACATTAATAAATTCCACCAAATGGTATATTTACATCATTGATTTTGACAATATTACTGAATATTTATTTTTTTACATGTCATATTCTAGGATAATACACTATCCATATACCATTTATTCATGTTTTTGTTAGTATCATTTTTTCCTCAAAACAAATTTATTAGACTTTTGGCACAAACCTTCTTCTCTTTGGAAATTTCAGAAGAAAAAACATTATGAATCCACATTATTTTTTAAAAAAATATTTCTAAAAACAATGATATGAAAAATAATTTAATGAAATATTATTTTTCCAATATCCATCACTATTTAACATTGTTCAAAACCTATTTTTTTAAATAATTTATTGTTTCTAAAAATATGTTTTCAATTTCTAAAACCCATTTCAGTACTATAACCATGAGGTATAATTTTTTATTCATTTTTTTCAAATTATCTTTAATAGTGGTAATGTATTAAAAATGTTTTTGAATAAAATAAATTTTTTATTTTGGTTTTATGATTTTCTTACCATCATAAGTATTATTATATGAATTATAGTCTATTTATAATACAATTTTCATGACAATCCATATTCAAAATCTTCATAAATAGATACTTTTTTAGAAATAGTTTTATGAATTGATTTTTACAGATATGATATTTCGTTTAAAAAAATTATTTATCAATCATCCTTATCAGTTTTATATTCAGAATTATCATTTTTTAAAAAAAAAATTTATTAAAGTATAGAAAAATGAGAAAATCATCCTAACATGAAAGGGTATTGTTTTATTCTGAGGAAGATTGTTAATTAGAATATGTAATACCTTAATCATTAAGATACATATAATATAAATATATATTGGTATAGTTTCACATGTTCATACATTTTAAATGTAATAATTATTAAGAACATGTATATTTTCAATAAGACTAATGTTTCACAGTCCGTAACATTTGTTCTTAGATGAAAAATCAAAAGATTCACCACCACTGGCACAACATTTTTTTGAAACATTCATGATATTAATGAAATTTTAAATTTAAAAGATTTTAGGATTTATTTATTAATTTTAATCATTTTTATCTTTCCTATTATTATTTAGAAAATCCATTCAGATGTGTCCAAATTTCAGACATTCAATGAATATGGCATCAGAATCATTCTTGTCAACATTATCCTTGTGAAATTTATGGTATCACTAATTAAAAAATATCATTCCCACAATATTATTTATTATATGAGTGAGATTACCTGTAACACCCCAGGTAAATAATGAATATGACATTTTCATATTTATCCATACTTTTGAATAAAATATTAATATTACTTTAAAAGGGATGCTATGCTCGATGGCGTACCCAACACGCAACAACGGGTTTCTTTGGAATCTTACGTTGCACTCTAATATAAAATAATATTATTTTAAATGTTAGTTAACAAGTAGCCGTTGTACTGGCGGGAAAGGATAGAAATAACTAAAATATGATTATATATGTTTTTAAATTTTTTTACATTTACCCAATAAAAGATAAAGGCTTAAAATACGGAAAGAGTTCAATTTTAGGCATTTATACACTAATTTTCACGAAAGGTCCACTTATCACCTTTTGACGGAGAACCGTAATTAAATATAGTTTTGATCGATATTATAAATTCTATTGGACCAAATATAACTATTCTTTAGAATCGGGACATCAAAATTTACTTTGTGTAAATTTTTGGTACCTTTCTGATAAAGTTCATTTTTTAATGAATAGTGTAAAATGTTGTATTTTAATTCAAAACCTCTTTTTAATCTAATTTATTTATATGATTAGATTATCTTTTTAATTGGTTTTAAAGTGAAATTAGAATATATTTTTACCGTTAAATCCAATAGTGGTCGTTGGAATTAATTTCACTTTGAAATCGGACTTAAACTAGTGTCAATCTTTTGATACTTATTGTTTCATAAAAACACGCTATTTGCTCTGACAGTGGGAATTAATTAATAAATTAATTAATGTGACTTATATTTTTTGAATTTTGTAAAATAGACTTCATTTTTGAATTCTTAATATCAAATATAGCTTAGGGTGAATTTTTGGTAATTTTCTGAAAAACTTCAATTTTTGATGAATAGTGAAACCACTAAGTGGTACTTATAAAGACTGATTTTCCGTTTAAATGATATTTTTCCATCATTGTGTTTTGAATTTCAAAAATCCGACATACATGGTTGTCATTAAGAAGTAAAATGTGGTTCAATGAGATTATAATAAATTTTTTGGTGAATAGTAACTTATTAAGTTCTTAATCGCGATTAGTGGTAATTAGTGTAGTTTAAGGTAAAAATAATGCTTTAATAAAATAAGATGAGTTTGAAACATGTCCTACCCTCATTGGTTGTGTCATGGCCGACCAATAAAAGCCATAGGTCAACTTGGGGACCCCATGGAGACACTTTGGTTGGGAAATGACATAAATATCTTTTTATTTAATGTAAAAGTAAAAATGACACAAACATGATTTGTTTAACTAAAACAATTGTTAAATGGGGATATACAAGTCATATTTTTGACTATAAATAGTCATTGGAAAGATAAAAATATTTCCTACATCATACTATTTTTTTTATAATTTTTAGACACTAAATAAATTAAATTATTTATGACATAATAATGATGCAGCGATGACATCATTATTTGATGATTTAAATAAAATGGAATGATAATGTAAAATATATGAACTAAACAAGTCCAAAACTTATTGGATGGGTGTATTTCGAACCATTATCACCTTATCCACGAATTATATCAATGTGGGACCTTTTAAAACCGAAACACATTTTCAAATAATGTAATATTTCTTTACATTCCAAAAGTGCCCCTCCTCTCCTCTTATAAAAGGCCCCCACCTCTACCACCTTTCACACACTTATCAAGCTATTGGCTCGGCCAAACCCTGCCCAATTACTCTCTCCACATCCCTATCCTCATCCTAGAGGATTCCCTTTGGGCAGAATCCTTTCAAAGGAATCCTTTAGGCTCAAATCAAAAGAAGTTAAACTTTTAAAGGTAATTCATTCTCTCTTGTTCATTTGTTTTATTTTTCATCTCCAACCATCTAAAATCTTTTTATTTACTTATTTTGAAACAACACCAGTATATTAAATATACTAGGATGTTGTTATAAGATTTATTCAAGCTACACTCTCACAAAACTACATCAAATGGGTAAAGAACAAACGGTTTCCGTGGATGGCGAAATTCTGCCTCCCGAAACGATGATTGTTCAACACTCATTTAACACCTTCAAAGGTGGCCATTATGATGTCACTATTTTTATATATGATATATAATATGTTTATTTTTTCTTTAAGATTCTGTATTTTTCATTTTGTGCATACCTTTACGGTTTCCATTATGGGTAAACACCATATCTTCATTTAAGGAAGTGCGGTCTACCGCCCCCTCAAAGTGATGTGATTCGTTAATGCCATATGTGGGACGTGTAAAGGATGGATTTAAAGTTATTATATATGATTTTATACTTTAATTATAATATACCTCTATATAATTATTATTTCTTTCCATTAAAGTATGAGATATATGTGAATGTAGCGTTCATGCGTACGTACGGCTTACCGTCTCCATGAACGGTGCATTTCATTTATTATCCCCAAATGTAATGTACTATTAAAAGTACATGTATATAATGGATATATATAATTAATGATATATCTAAATGATGAATATAATTCTGGAATTAAAATATACATACCTCTCATTTAGTTTTAATTCCATTAATATGACAAAGAAATGAAAGTAGCGTTCATGCGTACGTACGGCTTACCGTCTCCATGAACGGTGCATTTCATTTCTTTCTTCTAAATGATTATGTAATATTATAAATACATGTACATGATGTATATATATGGTATATATGATATCCAATTCAGGAATTTCATTCTGGATATAAAGAACCTCTGACCACACGAACAACATGTAATTGTAAGAAGTCCACTTTCGAATTAAGAACCAAATATCGGCAAAACAAATATTATTAAATTAAATGAATACATAATGTTTATAACATGTCAATAATTGATATAAAAGGAATAATGAACTTTTAAAATGTTCTTAAGAAAGTATAAATTAACTCAAGTTTATTATTTAGGACGTTAAAGAATGATCGAGTAAAGTCGGACCCGAGGTAAGGGATCCTACTCCTCTCTTTCTTTTTAAGTACACACTTTTATGTCATTCTTTTTAAAGCTCATATTTTTTGTAATTGGGATGATATTTTATATTACACTTACTGTAATTTTTATGTTCATGTGATGAAAGACCCTATTCTCTCTCATAAATCCATTTTGGAAGTTTTGAGTGGCGTCGTTAGGCTGCCGAACTTTCGTAAGAGATCTAACCTCTCTCTTTCTTTTTAAGTACTCTCCTTTATGTCACTTATATTAAGCTCCTCTTTGTAATGTTGGGGGACGTTATTTTATATTCCTCTTTATGTAAATTTTATTTTAATGTGATGAGATACCCTATTTGATCTCATCAATCCATATTCAGATGTTTTATGTGGCACCGTTAGGCTGCCGAGTTTTCGTAAGGGATTTTTCATCTCACTTTTATTCCCGTGAGATTTATGCTACATTTTCCACAAATTCCATTGAGTGGTGTATGTACTGCCCATTATTCTACTCTTTGTGTAATATAATTTCGTTTATGAGTATTTACATCAATGATCTATTTTCCTTCTTTCATGGGGTGTATGTTTTGAAAGATACCCATGTCGGTAAGGGAACCTTTCACCCTCCTCTTTTTTAAAAGACTTCTTTTGTTGGATCTTTTAATTTACATATTGTTATTTTGGGATATGTTCTAATATATCCTTATTGATTTAAATTTTATGTCCAAGTGATGAGATACACTTTTTATCTCTCATCAACTCATTTTGATGTGATGCCGTTAGGCTGTCAAAGGATCTTTTTAACCCAATTTCAATTTCTTTGGGTTCAACATGTAGTAATTGAATATGTCATCCATTGAATATGTGTGAATGACCATTCATTGTTTTAAACTTAATATCCACTGATATTGGGTGTATTTATATTTGTCACACATATTTTTGAGATTGATTTGTCCTTAATTTAAGGATACCTTCTTTATAAGGGATTTCATCACATTTGACATTTCTATTGAGGGTTCATTGTTGTTATGCACCAATTCATTCTTATATGGTGTATATACTGACATTTGGAGTATTATATCATGAATCCATTTATTCTCATGATATTATAAATTTGTGACTAAATGTTATTCCTCAATTATTGTATTCAAGTGTCTCTAATTTTGGTAAAACCCCTTTAACCAAAATGTCGTTTTAAATGTTTTAATTATTTGTTCTTATTAATATCCATGTTTTCAAAATGGTTTTAAGGATTTATTTATATGGATATTAATGGTTTAAAATTTTAAGCTTCATGGTGGTATGGGACACTTTGATTCAAAAATCTCTTTATTAAATGTTTTAAATGGTTTTGAAAATGGTTTTGATAAAGGATTCTATTATGATATATTGTGATGTGGAAATGTTATCATTATTTTATATTGGTTTTGTGTTTTATGATTTTATATTGGTACTTGGACATTTTAACGGGTGGTTACGTTATAAACCATATGACGGGTGGTGCCATGAATACCAGGACGGGTGGTTACGTTATAACCTCCAATGCATTGGGTATGGAAGTCGGCCGTATGGCTATTCCATTAAGTATGTATGGAAATTGGCCGTATGGCTATTCCATTAAGTGATATGTGTGGGAGTCGACCGTATGGTTTTTCCACATAAGTATGTTTATGTCTCATGTTACCTTTATATATGTTATGTGTTATTTATATGGGATTTATGGTAATCCTTTGGTTACAAAAAGGTAAGTAATGATAATTTATTCAGTGAAGAGTTTTTACTACTTCATAAAGGTGAAAAGTATTACCTTGATAATGTATACATGGTTTACTTTTTGTTTTGATAAACTAACAGTTTTTATTCTTTGTGTATCCCTTACTGAGTTTTTATGCTCATCCCAAGTTTCTGAAATGTTTTTCACAGGACTTAGCGTGGAATAGGGTCAAGGATGGGATCAAGGGAAAGTCATGCTACCAAAAACATGAAACTAGACATGTTTCTTTTTAAGAGTTTTCATTTTATGGAAATTTAGTAGAAGAGACTACTTTGTAATCTTTTGAGATGTAATAGTTATGTCCTAATTCTCTAAAACTCTAAACCTGAAAAGATCCTCAATGTGAATTATTCATTTAATTCAATTTTAAGTAAGGTTTAAGGCTGGGGCCTTATAGTTGGTATCAAAGGATGGTTTAGATAACTTTAGAAGTTAGGGTATCCTCTAAGCATAAGTGACATTACCATAATGGTTAGGATTTCATAAAGAGTCATAGTTTTAGATAAAGTGAATGAGTAAGTGTATCTTAGTGTTTACCTTCCTCATTAGTACATGATGGTTTTTTTGATATACTCACACTGAACTTTTTGGTTTTAGTAAATGGATGGATCTAGCAGGCACCAAAGTGACAATGGGTTTGAAGGAAACTGTGGTGGATCTCTGATTAAGATACTGGATGAGATGGGGGATTCAATGAGGAATCTCATAGTTATTCCAAACCAAATATCAAGCATTCATGATCAACCACTTAAAACTTAGTGAGTTCCCTAATGCATCATGCACGAGATGGCCGACTCGATGTGGAAATTCAGGTAATAATTATTATGGTAACCATTAGGGTTTATATGATCCTTACTTTTTAGGTAATTATGGGTTACTCTATGATATGATGGAAAATTAAAGGCATGAGATAAACATGATGTTAAAATATGTTATGATTATTTTTGAAGATTTTATCTCGTTTTGGGGAATGTTTTAAGAATTATATAGTTTTGAAAAAAGGACAACACGCAGACCGTGTGATAACCCGTCGCGTCGGACAAAGCTGCGGGAATCGAACCCACAACCAAAGTGCAACTGGTATTTATCGCCTACCACTGGACTACGTGAAGTCCCTGGTTAGTTTGACTGATTATTTATGGTTATATGATTTTATTAATTAAGAGTAATATGATTTTGGGTTATTTATGAAAATGATTAACCTATCATGGAGGATATGTGATTAGGTTAATTAATTTTCAATACGGGACTTTAAGAGCAACTGATATTGTTTGGAGATAAATGTTACGATTTATTTTGGAAGACTATGCGACTAAATCCTTCAAATATTTGGGTGTCAATCTTATATTGGTTTACTTTGAAGAATTTTATGGACAAGTTAATTATAGAATGGCTCTCGTTGATCTTTGGGTTTTGTTGGACAACTTTTGGAGATTGAGAATAGATTTTCTTTTTATAAAGGGTTATCCTTTTCTGGATTATCTGATCTTGTACTAACCTTTTTGGTTTTTGTTTTGGTTAATGTCTAAAGACATGGGAAGTATATAGTTCTCTTTGGTGGATTAGGTGATTCTCTAGAAGTTGATTATAGTACTCTTAATGCGAACAAGTCTCCCTAAATACTCTTATTTTGAAAAAAATATGAGTTTGATTAAGGAATCTAGTAAATGTTGAAAGTCAACATGATAAGTGATTATGTTTCCTTATGAATAAATTCCTCAATAAAAATTAACTCAAAACAAAAATGTTGTCTATTAACTTTTCTTAGTAGGGAACCCAACACCGTTTAACCCATCACAAGTTTGTGATTTTATTATTGTTAACTTTCTCCTAAACATGTTTTCTATCACTCTCCATCAGAACATGACCCTATGTTTTCTCCTCCATGTCCATGTTTTCCTACATGGAGTCCTAGTATGTGTTAACTCGGGTGACCTATGTACTTATCGTTCTTCATTTTAAAGTTATTGTTTTACCGACTCTTGTTCCGATGTGGGACTTTCAAGGATGTTTCCAAGCGCAATTTTAAAATTGCGATGACGCAATTCCAAAAAGGGGGGAAGGATGTAACACCCCAGGTAAATAAAGAATATTACATTTTCATATTTATCCATAATTGTGAATAAAATATTAATATTACTTTAAAGGGGATGCTATGCTCGATGGCGTACCCAACACGCAACAATGAGTTTCTTGGGAATCTTACGTTGCACTCTATTAATAAAATAATATTATTTTAAATGTTAGTTAACAAGTAGCCGTTGTACTGGCGGGAATGGATAGAAATAACTAAAATATGATTATATATGTTTTTAAATGTTTTTACATTTACCCAATAAATGATAAAGGCTTAAAATACGGAAAGAGTTCAATTTTAGGCATTTATACCCTAATTTTCACGAAAGGTCCACTTATCACCTTTTGATGGAGAACCATCATTAAATATAGTTTTGATCGATCTTATAATGTCTATTGGACCAAATATAACCCTTATTTATAATCGGGACATCAAAATTTAGTTTGTGTATATTTTTGGTACCTTTCTGATAAAGATCATTTTTTTAATGAATAGTGTAAATGTTGTATTTTAATTCAAAACCTCTTTTTAATCTATTTTATTTATATGATTAGATTATCTTTTTAATTGGTTTTAAAGTGAAATTAGAAAATATTTTTAACATTAAATCCAATAGTGGTCGTTGGAATTAATTTCACATTGAAATCGGACTTAAACTAGTGTCAATCTTTTGATACTTATTGTTTCATAAAAACACGCTATTTGCTCTGACTGCGGGAATTAATTATTAAACTAATTAATGTGACTTATATTTTTTTAATTTTGTAAAATAGACTTCCTTTTTGAATTCTTAATATCAAATATAGCTTAGGGTGAATTTTTGGTAATTTTCTGAAAAACTTCAATTTTTGATGAATAGTGAAACCACTAAGTGGTACTTATAAAGACTGATTTTCCGTTTAAATGAAATATTGCCATCATTGTATTTTGAATTTCAAAAATCCGACATACATGGTTGTCATTAAGAAGTAAAATGTTGTTCAATGAGATTATAATAATTTTTTTGGTGAATAGTAACTTATTAAGTTCTTAATCGCGATTAGTGGTAATTAGTGTAGTTCAAGGTAAAAATAATGCTTTAATAAAATAAGATGAGCTTGACACATGTCCTACCCTAATCGGTTGTTTCATGGCCGACCATGACAAGCCATGGTTCAACTTCGGGACCCCATGGAGACACTTTGGTTGGGAAATGACATAAATAACTTTTTATTTAATGTAAAAGTAAAAATGAGACAAACATGATATGTTTAACTAAAACAATTTTTAAATGGGGTTATACAAGTCAGATTTTTTACTATAAATAGTAATTGGAAAGATAAAAAGATTTCCTACATCATAGTATTTTTTTTATAATTTTTAGACACTAAATAAATTAAATTATTTATGACATAATAATGATGAGGCGATGACATCATTATTTGACGATTTAAATAAAATGGAATGATAATGTAAAATATATACACTAAACATGTCAAAAAGTTATTGGATGGGTGGATTTCGAACCCTTATCACCATATCCACGAATTATATCAATTTGGGACCTTTTCAAACCGAAAAACATTTTCAAATAATGTAATATTTCTTTACATTCCAAAAGTGCCCCTCCTCTCCTCTTATAAAAGGCCACCACCTCTACCACCTTTCACACACTCCTCAAGCCTTTGGGTCGGCCAAACCCTACCCAATTACTCTCTCCACATCCCTCTCCTCATCCTAGAGGATTCCCTTTGGGTAGAAGCCTTTCAAAGGAAGCCTTTAGGCTCAAATCAAAAGGAGTTAAACTTTTAAAGGTAATTCATTCTCTCTTGTTCATTTGTTTTTTTTTTGCTTCTCCAGCCATCTAAACTATTTTTATTTACTTATTTTGTAACAACACCAGTATCTTCAATATACTAGAATGTTGTTATAATATTTATTCGAGCTACACTCTCACACAACTACATCAAATGGTTAAAGAACATACGGTTTCCGTGGATGGCGAAATTCTGCCTCCCGAAACGATGATTGTTCAACACTGATTTAACACCTACAAAGGTGGACATTATGATGTCACTATATTTATATATGATATATAATATTTTTATTTTTTCTTTAATATTCTTTATTTTTCATTTTGGGCATACCTTTATGGTTTCCATTATGGGTAAACACGATATCTTCATTTAAGGAAGTGTGGACTACCGCCCCCTCAAAGTGATGTGATTCGTTAATGCCATATGTGGGACGTGTAACGGATGGATTTAAAGTTATTATATATGATGTTATAATGGAATTATAATATACCTCTATATAATTATTATTTCTTTCCATTAAAGTATGAGATAGAAATGAAAGTAGCGTTCATGCGTACGTACGGCTTACCGTCTCCATGAACGGTGCATTTCATTTCTTATCCCCAAATGTAATGTACTATTAAAAGTACATGTATATAATGGATATATATAATTAATGATATATCTAAATGATGAATATAAATCTGGAATTAAAATATACATACCTCTCATTTAGTTTTAATTCCATTAATATCACAAAGAAATGAAAGTAGCGTTCATGCGTACGTACGGCTTACCGTCTCCATGAACGGTGCATTTCATTTCTTACCTCTAAATGATTATGTAATATTATAAATACATGTATATGATGGATATATATGATATATATGATATACAAATCAGGAATGTCATTCTGGATATAAAGAACCTTTTACCACACGAACAACATGTAATTGTAAGAAGTCCACTTTCGAATTAAGAACCAAATATCGGCAAAACAAATATTATTAACTTAAATGATTACATAATGTTTATAACATGTCAATAATTGATATAAAAGGAATAATGAACTTTGAAAAGGTTCTTAAGAAAGTAGAAATTAACTCAAGTTTATTATTCAGGACGTTAAATAATGATCGAGTCAAGTCGGACCCGAGGTAAGGGATCCTACTCCTCTCTTTCTTTTTAAGTACACACTTTTATGTCATTCTTTTTAAAGCTCATCTTTTTTGTTATTGGGATGATCTTTTATATTACACATACTGTAATTTTTATGTTCATGTGATGAGAGACCCTATTCTCTCTCATCAATCCATTTTGGAAGTTTTGAGTGGCGCCGTTAGGCTGCCGAACATTCGTAAGAGATCTAACCTCTCTCTTTCTTTTTAAGTACTCTCCTTTATGTCACTTCTGTTAAGATCCTCTTTGTAATGTTGGGGGATGTTCTTTTATATTACTATTTCTGTAAATTTTATTTTAATGTGATGAGATACCCTATTTGATCTCATCAATCCATATTCAGAAGTTTTATGTGGCACCGTTAGGCTGCCGAGTTTTTGTAAGGGATTTTTCATCTCACTTTTATTCCCTTGAGATTTATGCTACATTTGCCACAAATTCCATTTAGTGGTGTATGTAATGCCCATTATTCTACTCTTTGTTTAATATACTTTCGATTATGAGTATTTACATCAATGATCTATTGTCCTTCTCTCATGGGGTGTATGTTTTGAAAGATACCCAAGTCGGTAAGGGAACCTTTCACCCTCCTCTTTTTTAAAAGACTTATTTTGTTGGATCTTTTAATTTACATATTGTTATTTTTTGATATGTTCTCATATATCCTTATTGATGTAAATTTTATGTCCAAGTGATGAGATAAACCTTTTATCTCTCATCAACTCATTTTGATGTGATGTCGTTAGGCTGTCAAAGGAACTTTTTATCCCAATTTCGATTTCTTTGGGTTCAACATGTAGTCATTGAATATGTCATCCATTGAATATGTGTGAATGACCTTTAATTGTTTTAAACTTAATATCCACTTATATTGGGTGTATTTATATTTGTCACACATATTTTTGAGATTGATTTGTCCTTAATTTAAGGATACCTTCTTTATAAGGGATTTCATCACATTTGACATTTCTATTGAGGGTTCATTGTTGTTATGCACCAATTCACTCTTATATGGTGTATATAATGTCATTTGGAGTATTATATCATGAATCCATTTATTCTCATGATATTATAAAGTTCTGACTAAATGTTATTCCTCAATTATTGTAATCAAGTGTCTATAATTATGGTAAAACCCCTTTAACCAAAATTTCGTTTTAAATGTTTTAATTATTTGTTCTTATTAATATCCATGTTTTCAAAATGGTTTTAAGGATTTATTTATATGGATATTAATGGTTTAAATTTTTAAGCTTCAAGGTGGTATGGGACACTGTGATTCAAAAATATCTTTATTAAATGTTTTAAATGGTTTTGAAAATTGTTTTGATAAAGGATTCTATTATGATATATTGTGATGTGGAAATGTTATCATTCATATATATTGGTTTTGTGTTTTATGATTTTATATTGGTACTTGGACATTTTAACGGGTGGTTACGTTATAAACCATATGACGGGTGGTGCCGTGAATACCAGGATGGGTGGTTACGTTATAACCTCCAATGCATTGGGTATGGAAGTCGGCCGTATGGCTATTCCATTAAGTATGTATGGAAATTGGCCGTATGGCTATTCCATTAAGTGATATGTGTGGGAGTCGACCGTATGGTTATTCCACTTAAGTATGTTTATGTCCCAAGTTACCTTTATATATGTTATGTGTTCTTTATATTGGATTTATGGTAATCCTTTGGTTACAAAAAGGTAAGTAATGATATTTTATTCAGTGAAGAGTTTTTACTACTTCATAAATGTGAAAAGTATTACCTTGATAAAGTATACATTGTTTACTTTTTGTTTTGATAAACTAACAGTTTTTATTCTTTGTGTATCCCTTACTGAGTTTTTATGCTCATCCCAATTTTTTGAAATGTTTTTCACATGACTTAGCGTGGAATAGGGTCAAGGATGGGATCAAGGGAAAGTCATGCTACCTAAAACATGAAACTAGAGATCTTTCTTTTTAATAGTTTTCATTTTATGGAAATTTAGTAGAAGAGACTACTTTGTAATCTTTTGAGATGTAATAGTTATGTCCTAATTCTCTAAAACTCTAAACCTGAAAAGATCCTAAATGTGAATTATTCATTTAATTCAATTTTAAGTAAGGTTTAAGGATGGGGCCTTATATTACCAATCTCATTCTTAGAAGGTTTAGATGTTCTGGAATCGAATTGGAATGTAAAATTCATCTTCCTCAAAGAGTTGAAAACATTATCCGGAGTTTGATCATTAGTAGGAATATTTATTGTAGTAAAAGAGAACCCCGTATTATTTTAAGATTACAAGTATCTATCATTAATATACGTTCATTTTTAATAATATTTCTAATGATATCATCCATAGTAATATTATTTAATGCCCTTGTCTTATATAAATCAGTTATTTTTTATTTCCACTGAATGGGCATATTATTAATAATAGTTTTCAGATGAATTTCATTAGTAAGAACTTTTATTACAATAAATTTTAAAATATATCTAATTTTCATGAATCTATGTAGACTCATAGAAAGTAATAATCCAAATAATAAATGAATTTCATAATACTCTCTTCTATGAATTTATCTTCTACAACCAACCACTTTAGAAGTAACGATGTGTCTGACTTTAATATTTTTACATATAATATTATAATCCTCAAAAATAATTATATAACTATTAATTATTCTTATAATAGAAAAAAATAATGTATTCATACCATTATTATTTAGTCGATAAACTTGTTTTTCATGATGAGTTAAAAATTTACTTATATACCTATAATATTTCAATCTCTAGTATAGATAAAAAAATTGTATACTCCATTATTGATAATAGTTGTTTACATCATATCACTCAAGTTCTCTTGATCAGAACCATCAAAGATAGTTAGTATTTTTTAATTTATATTTTCTATTGAATAAAAATATAGACAATACATCTTTTTGAAATTGAAATCATTTTTTACAAATACATATTAGTGTTTAAAAAGAATATAAAATAGAAGTTTATAACTAAACATACTAAAAAATTTAATTGATTTAAGATATAACAATTGAACAATACGAAGTAATATAAACCTCCTAGGATACTAATTTGAGGATCATAAAAATTTTCTCTTGTGGGATATAATTCTAATCGGGTAGTGAATTTAAGTTTAAAAATATATTTTAAATATTTAATTTAAAAAATCACAACACCATTTATTATATTATCAGACTTATAATCAGTATAATAATCTATGTGAAATAATCAGAACCACAAATCTGTCTGATTATATCATTTTAGAATATCAGTATAAAGATGTATCCAATTAATTTTGATTATTTTTATTGTAATCCTATTAATAAGGGTACAAACAAAAAAATATAACATTTTGTATGACGATAAAAATTTATTACATTTAGTGGAATATATACTAATAAAAACAAACAATACAATGGATATGTAAGAGAAAGAATGATTTACAATATACCAGGAATGTCAGTCAGAGGTAGACCACTGACCATTTATTATGATAAAAGAAAAGTACCACAAGAATACATAACAAACTAGAAAACCAATTACATATCATAAAATTTATACCCATCAACACCTCCATGATAGACTTCCTCTAGAGTGACCGACTCCCATTATGATCCTTCATCTTGTTTTAGGATCTTGGCACACATATTTCGAAGGTTCAATTTATCCAAAGAGATCAATTTAGGTTAAGAATGACTGAAACATGACTTAGGGGACATTAGCTTCAACAAATCAGAATAGTCTTTCCTCACCCTTCTATTTGTTTTAGAGGGTACCTCATTTTCAAACATCTTCTTACCATCCTTGACAGCATCACTATAGGAAGACCAAACCATCTCTACAAGGTTATCCAGGTCACTATCCGAGATTTCCCCCCAATTTCCAGAGACAAGATCATATTTGGAAAAATCTATCACTTTCCAGACCTGTAATGAATCCTGTTACAATCAATTGTGACCAAAAATTGTTGTTGTTCCATGACCTCTTGGCCAGTATGCACCTCCTTCAATACACCTACTAAATCAAGTTTCATAGTGTTCCCTTCATTCATTGATGACCTATCCTCCACTTGAGAGACCTAACCAGGCTACAAAGATTGAAAATGATTTATAATATATATAAATATATAACTATTTTGAAATTAAGATAAATTTATTATATAACCATTAGTAAGGATATTTATTGTTTTATACTTAAATTTAGTACATCCACTCCACACCAAAAATACTATTGATATGAAGAACAAATTAGCTCCATCTTCCTAGCCCTAAAATACATCAATATAATGATTGGATTCTATGTATTATTATCTCAGTAGAACCTTGATTCAAATATTAGGGCATGAATTCTTAACCACAAAATCCATTGACCTAATAGATGAAATTTACTATCTTACTGTCCTTATAATCCCTCGATCATAACAATGACCTGACACAGATTAAAATTAAAAAATTTCTTAATGATACATACTTAAAAATTATTCTATTAAAGGAAGAACACTATAAATAACCACACAAAATAAAAATGATTGATTAATGAATAGAAATATTGATATAATATTATCTTTAAAAATGAAAACATGATTCATCTCCTACTAAAGTAACCATCTCAAAACTCTTCAAATGACTCGATATTTATAGGAAGTCTCCAATATGTCATATTTACTTGTTTTTAATGTCCATAAATAGTTGGAACCATACATCTCCTTATAAGTAAATTTAAAACTTCATATTGATTAACACCATTACAATGTTAAATATATTCCTTACGATAGAAACAATGTTTTTATTTAGATAATAAAATTTGGTTGTCTGATTGACTTCCATATTAATTTTCAATAATATTTTATTTATGGGATTTAGTCAAATTTTAACATTACCAATATCAGTGCATTAATTTTTAATTTTTTCAATTTGAAATACATGACTAATTTCTTACTCATATTCTGATAAAAGGTGACATTGATTAATTCGGCATATATTCATTATAATTATTAAAAAAATAACTATACGTTTATATTTTTAATAGTATTACATTAATTCTATTTATGGTAAAATAAATTTTTTCTAAAAAAACACACTAAAATACGTGTGGAATAAAAAAATATTAAACATTTATTAAGAACGATTTTTATAATTTTCACAACTGAAGGAGTGTAAAAGTGCGAGAAAAAATTATGACCCAACATTTTATTCAGTATGTTTCGCACTCATATGGGAGATATCTTCCATATTTATTCCAAGATGGATATCTTTATTACTTGGTAGTAATATTTTGGCTCTATTTATGATTTATTTAAAAAAAATTGATTATGGAATTTTGGACATATCATATCTGATTTGTTGTTTTCAATTATTATTTTAAAATTATTGTATAATGAATGTGTTTGATAGTGAACTAATTTTCATTTTAATATTATCAGAAACCTATTTATTTTACACTTTATTTAAATCTATTATTTTCATATGGATTATATTCTAGACAAAAAATTTGATGATTAAAATCTATAAAACACTCATCTTTATAGTGCATAAAATAGGTTTAGTTTCCAACCATCATTATATCCACTATATTTTTAAACGATTCAATATATATAGTCATCCTTCTTTGGACATATAATATCTCAACTCAATTCCTTTATAAATATTTTTTCCCTTGTGGATAATATTTCTCAGTATTATTTCCCATAATTAATATTTTTCTCATGGGAACTTCTTTATCATTGATCCTCCAATTCAACTGTTTACAATAAAACTATTTATTTCAGATAATCAAATATAAAAAACATATATTTAGAAACCAAATATCTAATATATAGTAAATTCACTACCTTAATTTTCCCTTAATCTACTACCATTTAGAAAAAATTGGTTATTTATTATATAGATTAATATATAATATCTCATTACTATTATTTATATATTTTTATAGTGGAATAAATTATGTTCGGAATGGTCTCTCAATCTCGTCACTTATTTTAATAGAAAATTATTTTTTTAATGAATTATTTATATTTATCACTACTATATTATTTAAATAATCGATGACTTATGACATCATTTACAACATTGATAATTTGATATGTGTATAGTATTCCATTGAATAATTTCAATTTTCTATTTGGATATTCAGAGAGTAAAATAATTAATTGAACTAAATTTGAAAACATTTAGATGGCCATTATAGTTATATATATGTTTTTTATCATAACTGAAGGTACAAATATACACGGTTATATACCCACATGTGACCGTATATCATTCCTGATTAATGTTCCATACCATACATTCCCCCATTTCACAACATGATCTCTATATTTTAATTGATAAACTATAAACATGTTCACTAATATTTTTTCATTCACTGAGTACATTCCTAAAAAAGGATTTTACTCAATGTGTGTCTTCCATTTCCTATAAAATTTCATTCAAGTTGTGTACTTGAGTATAAATAATGTATGACCTAAAAATAACTTCCTTAGCATTCTAACATTAACAAAAAAAATTGGTTAAAGATAACACTAATCATAATATAGATAATATATTCTTCTATTAATCCCATTAATCCTCGAAAAAAACAAGAAAACATTTACCACCTATGAGAAATCATTATTTCAAAGAAAGGATCATGTTTAAAAATTATTTTTACAATTCAATAAAACTATTACTATAATGGAATTGTATATAACAAGTAAAATATTTATCCCATAAAACTATGGATCCTTATTATGAAACATCGATTTAATTTTTACGACTTATTGATTACATTATTAAATTAAATCTAACACATATTTATTAACTGTTTAAAGATTAAACATGAAGATAATTTATTAATCTTGGGAAATGAGACAAATAATAATTTATTATACTTAACAAATAGTCATATTGATGTTGTAAATGAATATTAAAAATTTATTTATCTTGGTTTTTATTCACTAAAAACTAAAAAAATATTTTATTACTCTATACTAATTAAATTCATTAAATAAATAAATTATAAATACTACCTTTAATGATATAATGATCAAATCCATCCATGTCGATGAAAAAATTGAAATTAGTGCAAGAATTAAATAAAAAGTTTTGACCAATTAAGAAAAAATCTATCATATCAAAAGAAAAATAGATATTAAAGAGGTACTGAATAAAAAACCTTAAAGAAAAGAATTTAGAAATATTTTCTATAATATATCACATAACATTTTAAAATAATTAATTTAGTTTCAACACCATCAATTTATATCAAGAAGAAAATATATTTTTTATATTTTAAAAATATAAATTATTCCAAAAATCATATCTTTAAAAAAACAATAGTCATTCAACCCTTCATGAAATCAATTTAAGTGAGTTGATGAAAAAAATGATTCAACAAATTTTAAACACCTTCCATTATATATATTTATATAATAAATATATATATCTTCTTCTATTTTAAATATCATATCCTCAATAAATTTCATAATAATCGATATAAATATTCCTTATGAATCATGTAGGACTCATAAAATATATTCTTACATTATATATTCATATTTAATCTAATATGGATATCTCAAAACATTATATCTATTAAAATCATTAAAATATAGCCAGTTGGACACAATCATGTTGTGGAATCTTCAAATTTCCTTTAAATATCCTCATATTTACAATCTAGTTTCATTCTACCAAAAAATACACATAATGTATTTTTAAATTCCCTTATTTCATCTAATAACCATGCCTAATTTTTTATATTTTCTACCATGTTTGTTGTCCCTATATGATTACCATCTAAAATATTCCTTCAAATCATTAAAAAAAATTATCCTATTTTATTTCTCATCTATAGTTGAAGTATCAAAGTCATAGTCTTAATTGTATTACTTTTGAACTATAACCATTAAACATGATTGGTATCATGAAAATTTAATAGTCTATATTGTTTTCATAAAAATAATTTCATTTCATTGATGTTTATTCTACAACTATAGTTCATCATTCACACTTCATTTCAATTATTCAAATACAACCCAAATTTTCCTTTACTAAGAACCATGAAGTCTTTCATCAATTTTTCATTACTGTACACTTCAGTTCACCAAAGTATTCTTCATGATTTATCTGAATAGAAATAAATAAATAGTAATTAACTTAATAATATTAACTCATTTTTTAGTAAAATTATTCAGATTTATGAATGAAAAAATTAGATATATTAATGTTTAATAATAAATCCACACAAATATTTAATGAAAAATAATTATCTAATAAACATCAATCCTGATTCGAAAATATTATTCCATTAACAATATATTAATTATTCTTCATATGCTACTTTATATAACTAAGAAAAATTCTCAACTCCTAATACAAGTGAATTTATTTATAATACTAATCTAGAAAAAATCTCAATCTCATATAAATTTTTTAGAAATAATTTAATCTATAATAGGGAATATTTATTGTATGAGTATTATATTTTAAAATTTAATCATTATGAAAATTTATTTAATATGCTGCCACTAGAATAAAAACCCGTTATAAAAATTCTATTCAAGGGTTATGATCTATATTTAAACATGTGATGAGTTCACCATAGTCTTAGACTAAAGACATATGCATTTTGTTAGATAATAATTTAAATCATTTAACATTAATTATTATAAAAATAGAAAAATCTATGGATATAGGTAAAACATTAGAGGATTATAAGTTATTTTTATTGAACCATAATGTAATAAATCAAAGTAAAATATTGGTAAATGTTTAGTATGATGGGGAATATATGAGGAAATAATTTTTATATACAACCTAAAAGTAAATATCTGAATAAAATTAAATCAATAGGATATAAAATTGAAAACATTTAGATTTAGTATGAAAATCAATGTATAAAAATTTATTTAAAAACAATTTCAAGATTCCAATGTGACAAATATTTTTTAATTGATGCATGTTCCTAAAATATATATTCTAATTCACTAATGAATGTAATTAATTTAATTAATTGAGTATATAATTGTAAATGTATTTAAAGAGGTCAAATCCATATTTTGAAATTAAAAAATATATTTTCTTTAACATAGAAAAACATATCAATTAAATTTTACTAAATTGCAAACTATTTTAGGAAAATACATGTCAAAATTATTATTTGTAATTTAATTCTCTATATTATTTTAGATTTACCACTTTAATGATTGTTTTTATCTATGATTTAATATAACAATTCTTTTAAGGGAAATTCTTATGTAAACATAAAAGAAAACAATTATTAAAAATTGTAAATGATTAAAAAAATTTAAACACATCATTATAATCATTGTACCTTACCATTCATGTTAATTTTAAACTCATTATTGATTAATAATAAACTATCTAAAAATAAATTAATTGAAAAGAATGTTTTTATAATTTATATACTAGGTTAACTTTTTTAACAATAAATAATATTTTAACCACAATCATTGCTCATTGTAAATGACGCTAAAAATATGGAATGAAATTACTCTTGAATGAAAAAACTAACTATAAATATAAATTTATAAATGATACTAAAATTTATGAAATTAGAATCTTCTAATAGAGTTGAGAAACTGTGGAATTATTCAAATAACCACATAATAAATAATTTTCCTCTTGAATATAATATCATTTGTACCTATAAAACCCAATAGAAATAGACTCAAAATATCTATTTTAAACTCTATATTTCCTCCATGGTTTGTGCAGTATAATAGAGAAAATATATTGTCTACTTTTCACTAATGATACCAAGATATCCTTGAGATATTGTAATACTGAAAATAAGTAAAATCATATATGTTTTTACTTAAAATAGCACCATTGAAAAAATATCAGCTCCAAAATGGTGTGATGCTCCATAAAATTCACATGCATTTTTTTTACAAAACATCATTCATGACATGGTAATTTTTAGTGGTAAATTTTTCCTATTTTTACATCTCTACTAATTTCATATTTTTATTTTAATATCTATAAAAAATATTTTCATATTATCGAAATTATTCAATAAATTATAAATCATTCATTAAACTCAATGTTTGATGAAAAATTCAAGATAACCTAATATATTTATAATATAAGAATTTTTTCAATGAATGTTTTCATCGAATCGATGTAATAAATTGAGTGATATAATTTTTAAACACTTGAATCATTTATTTCATAAATATTTCAATTATTTGTGAAGGGGTCCCTTTATCTATAATCATATCCCGATACATATTTTGGTGAAATTTAATATATTGATAAAAATTTTAATTTTAAGAAAGTGATTAACCAACTTAATTGATCAGCATTATCAGTTTCCCATGAAAATATTATTTTTTTAATCAAAATGGTGAAATTGAATATCTATTATTTTTTAGATACTAGTTTTAGAATTTGACTATTTTTATAATAAAAAAATTGGATTCTTCCATACGATATGTGGTTTTCAAATTCATGCATACGATTATGTTCATTCACAACAATTAAAAAGAATGTATAAGAATTATTAATTTGAATAAAATTATTTATTGGTTATTATACATGACACATAACATAAATCACCATTTACACATTAATTTTTTATTCGGTCACATGGAATCATGGGAAATTTCCCAACTATGAATGAAGCTCATAAGGGGGGTTTTTTGGAACTATAATTGACATGTTATCTAGAAAATATGTATAATAATTTGAATAGGGAATATGTTTTTTTGTTATAAATTCAATATTTTTGTTTCTCTTATTATAAATTTAAAATTGGAATGAATTTCCTTAATAATGAACATTAGTTAAAACCCATCATTGTCATGGATTCAATTGAGTTTTATGAATTGATTTTGAGATATTAATGAAATAATTTCATGTTTAATAAATGTAAATATATTTATGTAATTTTTGATTAATTAAATAACTAATCCTATTATAAATTGATATAATGATTTACTTCATATTAATTTATTCCCTTTATAATAACTAAATCCAGAGTTATTGGTTGATAAATATTATAAAGGGAGTTTTCTTATTTTTACAATTCTATCATTGTTTTTTGCGACTTATGAAAATAATCATAAAAAATGATTCCAAATTAGTATTTTAGATTTTAGAATTTACAATAGTATCAATATTTGGTGAATTGTATTGGAATTTAACCAAAGTTAAACCATCAAGGATTTCAGTGATATAGTGTATTTGTGTCCACTAAGGGGAGTTATAGGAGTATATGGGTTTTGGTGATTTATTAGATGACTCACTTTGTCCCAAATATCCCTAATTGTTATAAAGTATGACATTGTCTGAAAAAATCATTAATCCATTAATTTAGTTCATATATTAATTTAGGGGAAACATCTCTCTCATTTTGTATCCATAGTCATCCCATAACTAAATGGTTTTTCATCCAATGATACGATATGAATGGTGTAGTCACTAAGCAAGTCTATTGATCATAGGTGTGAAAAAATTTGGATAATTTCTATTTAAACAATTTGAATAAAGGGTTATGGTTGATATGTGTTATAAATACCCCGAGTACATATGATCACAACAGATAACTAATATAATGTTTAGGAAGTTACTTAAAGAAGACCAATGTAGTGGGAATCAGTGGATGTATTTGGGTGTTCCATGTGGCACCAATAAGAGTCTCAACATCATTAAGAAAGTGAGGAATACTATTTTTGATAATTAATGTTCTTTTCAAATTCCCATTACATTAGAGACCCAATCTAACCATGTCTATTTAAATTACAAGTAATTGGATTAATGATATAAATGAAACTAAAATTTAGTTAATATAAATATTTTTTTTTAAAACATAAAATTGTAAAATTAACTGAATAGGGAATGAAATATGTGGGTTACAATAAATTTTTTTAATATGTGAAATGTTATTGCTGAATATTTATTTATAGATCAATGATTTCAAATTAGTCAATGGTAATTACATAAAATATATTTTTATATTAACATTGATATTTGGTGAAAAAATATAACATTATGTGAAAGCATGAATTGAACACATAAATGATTTTCTAAGCTATGAGAGGTGGTGGATTGTCTATGTAAATAAACAAGAAGTGGTGATATGTGTATCATAATAATGGAAATATCATCATTTATTTTTACAATGAATCCTTTGGAAATTTGTGAAACATTATTGGTTATTATGAATTCATTTGGAATTAAACAATTCAAGAAGATGAATAAATATGTTTTGAATCGATGGGAATAAATCACTGTAATAAATATAATTCTATGATTTGAAATTTTCTTTTCAAATAATAAACGGATATTCAAATTTAATTAATATTATGAAGGAGAGAATTATTTTATACTAGTTATATATTAATTAAATATGTCTTCAAGGATGAAAATATTAAGAGTTAGGTATTGCATATAAATTTGGTTTTTTATACCTTGATAAAGAATGAAATTTAATTGATTAAAAATTAAATAATAAGTGATAATAATTAATGTTTTGATAATATTGAGTGTCTTTATTAGTTAATATTTCAAATGATATAATGTTTTAAGAATGGGGATGTGAATTGCCTCAAATTGTGGGACATGATCACAGTAGAAACACAGGTACATAATAAATTTTTTCTAATTGATGAAAACATAATAAATAATTGTGTCTCAATACATAGTGGATATGGTAGTTGACTCTTCTAAATAATGATTCAAGTGATTCAATATAATATCAATATAAGTAATTGTATTATTTTTCAATGATTATAGTAAGGAAAATTAAATCCATGTTATCGAAATTGAATCAAAACCATGATTTTATATGGATAAATAAAAAATTTAATAAAACACCTTTCATTATCAAATCAATATCTATACATTTCAATGTGCTCAGAATATTCAAATAATGTTGATGATATTATGCAATTTAGGGATAACTATGATGAAATTATTAACCTCTATGTTATGATATAGTTACCAGGATCATTAAATAAATACTATATATATTTTATTTAATATTTATTTACCATAATTCTTTTTATTTAGATTATATCATATGATAAATGTAATATAGTAGTTGGATATCTATATAGGGAGTCTTTAATGATGTATAGGGGGATTCATGATTATTAAGAGGCTAATATTATTTTTTATTATTAATCAGTAGAAAATATATATCTTTTTATGGATATATATAAATAGTAATAGGATGTGATGGTAGCACTAATTTATAGTCACCCTCTACCTAGGGATAGTGTGTGATGATAGTAATTGTTCTCTTTCACACCCATAGATCAGGGTGGATAATGATGATGAATTGTTAATATAATTATTTCACCTCACCCTTAGCTCTAGGTTGTGGGATATTAGATATCTCTAATAAATAGTTGGGGATTATTATCTTCATTAATATCCTTATTTGTAGACAAATGGGGATAGAATATTTATAAATTATCCAAAATGATAGAACATGGTGGAAGGGATATCTGTAGATTAGAATTTCCTCTAGAAAAATTGTAAGGAGAAAGTGATTTATGGTAGGTATCCTTGGGAAATGAAATTCTTCACTCACATCACATTAGTATTGTCGTTGGTGATGATCTACCAGATAAAAAAACTTCTCATACAAACTATTCTAGGACATGGGAGTGTTTATTATATAGATATACTCATAGTTATGTAAATTTAATTATTTACACTAGGATAAAAATTTATCCTTGGATATGTGTGTTTTATATACCATATGAACATTTATAATCATATACCATTAGATATGGGAATGTTTTTTATATAGTGTTTTTTATCCAGTACATTAAAAATAAATAGAGATGTTTATATCTTATTGTGTTTCTCGAGGAAGAATTGACAACTGATAGTGTGTTGGGGGATATTTAGTGGTTTTTAGTTTCAAATAATTCCTTTTTAACTAATCATCTTTGAAATGAAAATTTATCTATCTACAAAATATATTCTCATCACCTCACATCTTATATAGTAAATGAAAATAATGGGAAACAAAAAATTATTTTTAAGGTTTAGTTTAAAATAATACTTCATATCCTAATTTATTAGTCTCCTAGATCATAGATGCTCTAATATATGCACAAGTTGTACCAAATCCCATGACTGTCGTATTCCTATCAATATAGAGTCACACTATTTTATGTCTCTTTATTCATAGAGTATATCATATTGAATCATATATCCCACTATAGCGTTATAACGTAATAAAATTATGATCACTTTATGACCATGGTTTCTTCCGTTTACTCAATGAAAATCATCATCCATGGACTATATGGATAAAATTAATTTCCCATGTACATTTCAATAACATCTTAACCTGAAAAAAGTATTTGTAAGATATTATAGTCTTTATCATCAGTTTATTTTCATTATGTTCTTATTGTAATGAAAATCAATGAATAGATGGTATGAGATGTATACATCTCCTTGATTTTATCCTATATTTTATCCCTTCTATTCTCTATAAAACCATGAAGTATCAGGGTTCCATAATTCTCATTTAATAAATTTCACATTCTTTAAATTTTCACTAAAATTTTCTTTAATTACTATATTATTTTATATTAACATAATAATTTTAATATTTCAATTCCATTAGAATTTTGAAACTCCCTCAAATATCAGATGGTTTGAAATAATCTTCCTTAATTCTGTAAGATATTTCCTTTTTATTATCATTCCACCTCTATATTTAAAGTGTAGAGACTCGTAGAATGATGTACATAGACATTACATTACATTTGCGGAATACTTAATACATAACAAAAACAGACACACCAGGATCATAATAGTTTAGTGTCTTTGGAAACTCAGAATATAATCTTCTAATCATGGTGAAAGTTCTTCAACATCTCCCATAAGATCTTCCACTTTTTCATTACTTAACTAAATCCTTTCATTCAATCCTGGGGTAAAATAAAACATAAAAAGGGTGAGCTCAAATTCTTAGTAAGGGTATGCATGGATTAAATAAAACATACTATATACATTTTAACTTAAAAACATGAACATAATGTTTAAAAATAAAAATCTTGAGAAAAGGCATAAATCGTGGAAGTACATAAGGCATAGATCAAAATAGAACATAATTCATGATAAAATAGCATGGGAATATAACATATAATTGTGGCATCCATTAATCACATGTAATGATTTCCATAGTAGCCAAGGCATTTCTCCCAAGACCATCTTAGTGGACATAGTCCCTTTCTGAATCGAGTTCACTCCTCATTCCAATCCTGTAATACTGAACCAGATTAACTTACTGTTCCAGCCATGTCTATCTCATGAGATATAAAATCTTTACCCAATGCATTTGAGGGAGATATAGGTCCCACCCATCTCATAATGAAATCATTTTTATTTGTGCCAAAAAATCATAAATCATATATCATAGCATAACCCATGTAATATAATGATATTCTTAAACATCGTGCCATCATAAAATAATCCATATAAAAAATGGATATCTTTTCATCATAAAAAAATCAAACCATGTAAATAATGGAGACATTATACTTGAAATATAAACATATTAAATAATGTCATTTTATATGGAAAATATCTTTGATAAAAACACTTCAAATGAATTCTTGAGGAAAATATCCTTTCTTCTTCAAAATCAATTTCTTTTCACAAAACGTCATGAAATTTTAAAAGAAAGAGATTTTTTTGAAATTAATAATGAAATATTTTGGGGAAGCTTCATGAAAATAAGGCTTTATAAAACCGTATAAATCCTTTCATGACGTATACATTAAAAAAACATTCTTCTCGTACTTTTTTCGGAAAAGTCAAAAAAGTGCCTCGTACGTAATCAAAAGAATGATTCCTTACATACAATGTAGTAAAATTAAAAATGGGTAAAAAGGACATTAAAAATACATAAAAAAACTTTAGAAAACATGGACATGGATGATAACAATAACCCCAATAAATACTTACGAATAAGAAATTTCGGATAAAAAATAGATTTGCAAAATTATCCCTTACCTTTGGTCTGATATGCTCTGTTTGGAACCGAACGTACTGTATAATGATTTAAATAATGTCATTGACTTATTACGTAATCATATTCATTGTTATGATATCATATATGTTTCACTTATGACTTTATATTACCCATTCTATTGTAAATTCCATGTTAAAGAAGCATTTTGGGTAAAATCATTTCATTTATCATATGTGTTTCGACTTGTCGTTGTTGATATTATTACTTATATCCTGATTTACATAATTCCAGTATGTAAAACATGTTTTATATATAATATATATTCATCATATACATATATTTTATAGGTTGATAAAAGTAATGAAATACACCGTTCATGGAGAAGGTAGTTCGTACGTATGCATAAACGCTGTTTTCGTTCCCTTATTGAATTGAATGGAATTAAGTGGATGATATATATATATATATACATAAATCCAGTACCTTAATTATGTCATATTTTTCATTATTATTCGTTATATATACTTTATCATTATTCATGAATGGTTAACATGGAGAGTGAATCTCATCGCGTCGTGGAGACGGTAGTCCGTATGTAAGCACGAGCGATGATATCATTCTCAAGATTGTGGAATTGTATTATAGTGTATGTATAATATTTTAGAATCAATATCACTTTAAAATAATAATATATATTCACTAATTTCACCCTTATACCCATCCAAGTAAGGTGGTGGTGGAAAATAGATTACACCACGACGTGGAGATGATATTCCTTACCTACACATGGGTGGTGATTTCGTTTTTCGTAAGATGGATAGATGGTGAAATAGGGTTGTTTCAAACATATAATAACATATCAGTATATTATTGATACTGATGTTATTACTTCATAATGAAACAACTAAAGAATAATAAGTGGAAGAAGAAATAAAGATGAAAGAATCGGTAACGGGCATTACCTTTTCTTTGAAGCGCCTCTTTGAGACCTCCTATTAAGGCACTAAAATTTGCCTTTAAATAATACCAGAACCTCTAGGTTGTTTATATGGAAGTGGAGAAGAAAATTTGGCAGGGTTTGGCCGAGATTTAATGCTCAAAGTGGTGTGAGGAAGAGAGGGAGGAGGTGCCCTTTTATAAGGGAGGAGAGGGGCACCTTTGGAAAAACAAAAAATATTATTTTATTATAAAGTCATATTCGGTTTTTAATAGATCCAAATTGATTTATTTCTAAGATAATGTGGGTATGGGTCTAAATCCTATCATCAAATAACATTTAGACATGTTTAGGTTTCTATTTTAACCTTATCATTTAGATTTAACCTTAAGATAAATAATTTTACTTTTACCGTGTCTTCTTGTTTTCTTACACTATAAGGTTAATAAACTTACTATAAAAATCCAAAAGAACCCCAAGTTGTTTATTATTAATATATATATCATTATCTAAGTCATTTTGTTGACCCTTATATTTTTAGGAATAAAATAACAATTTATAATATAATATTTGTTTTAAAAACTATTTTATGTCAATTTTGACACTATTTGGTAATTGATTTTTTTTAAAATAATAGAAGTATTATTAGTTCTAAAAAAGTTAATTTAATCAATACTAACATGTCATATTAACATATAAAATTATTGTAATTCATAAAAAGTCTCAAATAACATTTATTTGGGTATTGATAACATCAATTATGTCAATATTTCATTAATAAGATAATTAATTAATCATCATTGTTTCATAAATAAATTAAATTATTTTAAGTCTAAATTTTTTAAATAAAATACCATTATGTATTAAATCATTTTATCTTTCTAATGAATATTTATAGTCTAATTTATCTTATGTATAATCCTATATTAATAATGATTTAGTTATTAAACATTGATTTTAACTATTTTAACCCTTCTTTAAATAAATTAATAATAAATGTCCTAATCTAATCCAAGTGGGCCTAAATGGTCATATTTTATTCCTAAGGTTGTTTTTGGTCGAATTACACTTATCTAATAGAATTATGACATGTGTTAGGGTAATAATAATAACACTTTTACCCTGAATTACCCTATTTACTTTTAATCGTGGTTAAAAAAAAGTAAAAAGACACTATTCACCAAAAATTATTTTTATCTCATTGAACCACATTTTAGTCCTTGATATTATCCTTGTCTCTAGTATTTTCGGATTTCCACTCACATAAGTGGTAAAATTATGTTTTATGAAAAAATCAGTTTTTTTTAACTACCACTTAGTGGTTTCACTATTCATCAAAGAAATGAACGTTTCCATAAAAATAACAAAATTTAGGGCTAAGCTATATTTAATATTATGAATTCAAAAATTATGTCTATTTTACCAAATTAAAAACATATCACTTGAAATAATAAATTTAAAAATTAATTCCCGTCGTCAAAACAAATCGTGTGTTTTTAAAAAACCAATAACTATCAAAAGATTGATACTTGTTTATATCCAATTTCAAGGTGAAATTAATTCCAATGACCAACATTGGATTAAATGGTAAAAATATATTCCATTTACACTTTCAAACCAATTAAAAAGATAATCTAACCATATAAATTATTACGATGAAAAAAGTTGTTTTTAATTAAAATATACCGCGTTTTTAATATTTATTAAATTATGAAAATTATCAGAATGATATGAAAAATTTATCCAAAGTAAATTTTTATACCCTGATTCCAAAGTAGAATTCTATTTTTTCAAATTGAACTTATAGACATGTCAAAAACAATATTTAAGGTGGGTGCGCCATCAAACGGCGTCAAAACTACATTTTTTTTGAAAAATACTTATTTTACTAGAAAAAATGATTTTATTCGCATACCATGTTCTAGAAAATGTGTAAGATGAATAATAATGTTATAAAATTAAAAATTTAGTTTATACTATTCATAAAAACTAGTTCATAATAATATATTAACCATATATCGTTGTTTAGTGAAACCTAGTATTGCGTACAACACAAGCTATAGAGGAAAGTCGCGATTGCGTGTAATGCAAGATAAGTCAGGGTTACGTGTTGTGCAAGACTCCTCCGTTGTTTTGTATAACAGAATCCAACCATATTTCATTTATAAATTTAATATATATATATATAATTATATATATAAACTCAATTTTTTGTAGAATAACTACTATCAAAATTGTGTGTAACATAATCCAAAAATAGTGTTGTGTATACTGAATGCTCATACGGTGTTGCGTATAGCGCAAGGTAATCTTAATGGAGCATACAAAAGAAGACATCAATGATATTAAAAGAGTATTTTTCATAAAATTTCATGGTGTTACATTCTACCCCCCCCCTAAAATGAATTTGTCCCTCGAAATTCGTCGGGATTATAAATGGTTTACTACTCGAAAGTTTGTTTAATAAAAACCCACATCGTAAAAAGTAATACCAAAACAAAGCTTTAAAAACTAAAGTATGAAATGTAATGGTTACCCAAATTAACTCATCACTAGGTTACCACGTTGAAGAACATAGATGAAAATATGGATATAGAAGAAAAATCTAACCATCAGGTTCTGATGGAGAGTAGCAGAGAAAATGGCTATAAAAAAGCCATCAATCACAAAGTCATAGAATTGTGATGATCTAAGGTACCATCTGATTCATCAGATATAAGGGCACTAGGACAACATTTCTGGTTTTCAAGATCATTTCCCTAAAGTTGATGAAATTTGAATTAGAATAAATATATTCGTGATTAGGGTACAGTCTCACCGTTGTTCGTTCTTTGGACAATTTCCACTTCATCTCTTAAAGAAATGAAGATGAATTTCTCATTCGTGAAGTGTTAGCAGATCATGTGATAGAATTATGGGTCATTCCATCCGTCTCAAACAAAAGGTTATAAAGGTTATCAAAAATACATAAGTCCATCTATAGTTATATTAATCATATATGGTTCCTAAAATGGACTTATACTTCATATATCATAGTGCTTAATATAATAAAACTAGTTTCCACTAAACAGGGACTTCCTGTAGGCCAGTGGTAGGCGATATAGGCCAGTCGCACTTCGGTTGTGGGTTCGATTCCCACAGCCTTGTCCGACGTGATGGGTTGTCGCTCGTCCTACAGGTTTTCCTTTTTCTAAAACTACATTACTATAACATCCCATAAATAATATCGAAAAAACTTATATCCTTAAACAATACTAACTTATCTCCAACATAATCCATTCCAATATTTAGCCTTATCCCTAATACTGTAGTCCACTCTCATATTATAGTGAAACCGATTACCAGATATTTCATATAACAAGCATGTCAATTCCATCTTTGATCCCCATATATCATAAGATATGTATTGTCGGTCACATTCCAAAAATTTTAAAGCTTTAATCATGTATTCTCTTGAAAAATTAATACCCATTGAATCTTAGTGAAAACATTAATGCTGTCAAAATTTATCTCTTTCCGCATACCAAAATCCAAAAATTCTAATACTCAAACCATGATATAACCTTCTACTTATATCGGCCATGAGCTCATGAATACTATCAAACATTTAATTTTCTCTTTATCCCTTCATTATGCGCATATCATCTACTTTCCAAAAATATCAGAATAAACATTCATGGTTAATGGTACCATTAATCATACACATTCATAACATAAGTAAATACAACAATGTAACAATACATAGATTAATCTTTATTCCATAGTACCATGAGATTACTTATACAACATTACACTTGATAAACATGTAATCATTCCAATACATTCTTAAACCATTGACCGAGCTTCAAAAATTCTTTCATCTCACATATCATTTGTAGTCTCTTCATCATCATCAACATAAATACTACCCATACGACCATACTGATTCTCTTCATGAGACTTTTCCTTAGGGAATTGGATTGTATAATGCCCGTACATTCCACATTTAAAACATTTAACCATTGTTGATGTCGTAGCAATACCATTATCCTCATTCATGGTGTTAACTGAACATTTTCCTTTGCACATACTTGCTTTGTGTCCTTCTTTTCCAAACCCAAAGCATCTTCCTGTTCCCTTGAAAAAATCTCCCCGATGCCTCTTCCCACATGATTTACATGAGGGAAATTGAACTTTCTTTCCTCTATTATCATCATGAAACTCCATCTTTATCTTATTATCTGAGTCGGGAAACTTACCAAAGTTGAGATTATTGATCATATTATGAGATTGATGATTAGGCATAATAACGATGTTTGGACTTACAAATCCTGTTCCATTTGGTTTCTCATGAAGAATATCATTCCATTGTCTGCCATATCCTCCATTATCATGAATCTTCCTGTTTCCAGCCATTTTCTAAAACCCAAAAAGAATAGTGTGAGAGGCAAAAATCATGCTAGGGAAAACAACATAGAAACGGGTAATTAACATCAATATCTAACATCTTATGTTAAATTCTAAGATCGTTACCATAGTTATAGGACTATATCTTATACATATACTTATCCTTAGGTACTTCCCTAGTCATACCTTAGAAATATCTCTAGGGATCTCACTAACGTTTTTGCATCCTAGTTTCCGAAGGTTGACTAAACCTTTCCTCTGATACAAACTGTAGATACATGTAGCTTGAAGTACATTGAAATTACATTACTTTTGCAGAATACTTAATACATAACAAAAACAGAAACACAATGGTCGTAATAGTTTAGTGTCCTTGGAACTCAGAATATAATCTTCTAATCATGGTGAATGATCTTCAACATCTCCCATAAGATCTTCCACTTTTTGATTCCTTACCTAAAACCTTTCTTTTAATCCTGGGGTAAAATAAAACATAAAAAGGGTGAGCTCAAACGCTTAGTAAGGGTAATCATGGATTAAATAAAACATACCATATACATTTGATCTTAAAAACATAAAAATAATGTCTAAACCTCAAAATCTTGAGAAAAGACATATATCGTGGAAGTAAATAAGACATAGATCATAATAGAACATAATTCATGATAAAATAGCATGGGAATATAACATGTAATTTTGGAATCCATTAAGAACATGTAATTATTTCCATAGTAGCCAAGGAATTTCTGCCAAGACCATCTTAGTGGACATAGTCCCTTTTTGAATCAAGTTCACTCCTCGTTCCAGTCCTGTGATACTGAACCGAATTAACTTACCGTTCCAGCCATGTCTATCTCATGAGATATAAAATCTATACCCTATGAATTGGAGGGAGATATAGGTCCCACCTATCTCATAATGAAATCATTATTACTTGTGCCACAAAATCATAAATCATACATCATAGCATAACCCATGTAATAGAATGAGGTTCTTAAACATCATGCCATCATAATATAATCCATATAAAAAATGGATATCTTTTCATCATAAAAAAAATCAAACCATGTAAATAATTGAGACATTATACTTGAAACATAAACATATTAAATAATTTCATTTTATATGGAAAATAGCTTTGATAAAAACACTTCAAATGAAATCTTGAGGAAAATATCCTCTCTTCTTCAAAATCAATTTCTTTTCACAAAACATCATTAAAATTTAAAAGAAAGTTATTTTGTTGAAAATAATAATGATATATTTTGGAGGAAGTTTCATGAAAATACGGATTTATAAAACTATAAAAATCCTTTCATGCCGTATACATTAAAAAACATTTTTCTCATACTTTTTTCGGAAAAGTAAAAAAAGTGCCTCGTACATAAACAAAAGAAAGATTCCTTACATACCATGTAGTACAATTCATAATGGGTAAAAAGGACATTAAAAATACATAAAAACACATTTATAAAACATGGACATGGATGATAACAATAACCCTAGTAAATACTTACGAATAAGAAATCTCGTATAAAAATGAGATTTGAAAAATTATCCCTTACCTTAGGTGTGATATGCTTCGTATGGATCCGAACGTCATGTATAAGGATTTAAATAATGTCATTGACTTATTAAATAATCATATTAATTGTTATGATATCATATATGTTTCACTTATGACTTTATATTAACCGTTATTTTGTAAATTCCATGTTAAAGTATCCATTTGGGTAAAATCATTTCATTTATCGTATGTGTTTCGACTTGTCGTTGTTGATATTATTACTTATATCCTGATTTACATAATTCCAGAATGTAAAACATGATTTATATATAATATAGATTCATCTTATAAATATATATTATAGGTCGATAAAAGGAATGAAATACACCGTTCATGGAGACGGTAGTCCATACTTACGCATGAACGCTGTTTTCGTTTCCTTATTGAATTGAATGGAAGTAAGTAGATGAAATATGTATATATATATGTATACATAAATAAAGTACCTTAATTATGACACATATTTCAGTATTATTCATTATATATTCTTTATAATCATTAATGAATGGTTAACATGGAGAGTGAATCTCATCGCGTCGTGGAGACGGTAGTCCGTATGTACGCACGAGCGATGATATCATTCCCAATATTGTGGAATTTTATTAAAGTGTATGTATAATATTATAGAATCAATATCACTTTACAATAATCATATATAATCATTATATTCACCCTTATACCAATCCATGTAAGGTGGTGGTGGAAAATAGATTACACCACGACGTGGAGATGGTATTCCGTACATACGCACACGTGGTGATTTCGTTTTCTGTAAGATGGATAGATGGTGAAATAGGGTTGTTTCATACATATAATAACATATAAGTATATTAGTGATACTGATGTTATTACTTCATAATGAAACAAATAAACAAGAATAAGTGGAAGAAGAAATAAATATGAAAGAATCGGTAACGGGCATTACCACTTCTTTGAAGCGCCTATTTGATACCTCTTCTTAGGGCACTAAAATTGGTCTTTGAAGAATACCATAACCTCTAGGATGTTTATATGGAAGTTGAGAAGAGCATTTGGCAGGGTTTGGCCGACCTTTAAGGCTCAAAGTGGTTTGAGGAAGAGACGGAGGAGGTGCCCTTTTATAAGGTAGGAGAGGGGCACCTTTGGAAAAACTATAAATATTATTTTATTATAAAGTAATATTAGGTTTTTAATAGCTCCAAATTGATTTATTTCTAAGATAATTTGGGGATGGGTCGAAATCCTCTCATCTAATAAAATTTAGACAAGTTTAGGTTTCTATTTTAACCTTATCATTTAGATTTAACCTTAAGATAAATAATTATACTTTTATTGTGTCTTCTTGTTTTATTACAAAATAAGGTTAATAAACATACTATAAAAAGCCAAAAGAACCCCAAGTTGTTTATTATTAATATATATATCCATATCTAAGTCATTTTGCCGAACCATAGATTTTTAGGAATAAAATAACAATTTATCATATAATATTTGTTTTAAAAACTATTTTATGTCAATTTTGAAACTATTTTGTAATTGATTTTTCTGAAAAATAATAGAAGAATGCTTAGTTGTAAAAAAGTTAATTAAAGCAATACTGACATGTCATATTAACATATAAAATTATTGTAATTCATAAAATGTCTCAAATGACATTTATTTGGGTATTGATAACATCAATTATTTCAATATTTCATTAATAAGATAATTAATGCATCATATTTTTTCATAAATAAATTAAACTATTTTAAGTCTAAAAATTATAAATAAAATAAAATTATGTATTAAATATTATTATCTTTCTAATGAATATTTATAGTTGAATTTATCTTATGTATAACCCAATATTAATAATGATTTATTTATTAAACTTTGAATTTAACTATTTTATCCCTTCCTTAACTAAATTAATAATAAATGTACTAATCTAATCCAAGTGGGCCTAAATGGTAATATTTTATTCCTATGGTTTTTTTTGGTCGAATTAAATTTATCCAATAGAATTAGGACATGTGTTAGGGTAATAATAATAACACTTTTACCCTGAATTACCCTATTTACATTTAACCGTGGTAAAAAAAGTAAAAAGATAATATTCACCAAAATTTTTTTTCATCTCATTGAACCAAATTTTAGTCCTTGATATTAACCGTGTCTCTCGCATTTTCGAAATTCCACTCACAGAAGCAGTAAAATTATGTTTTATGAAAAATTCAGTTTTTTTAACTACCACTTAGTGGTTTCACTATTCATTAAAAAAATGAAAGTATCCAGAAAAATAAGAAAATTTAGGGCTAAGGTATATTTGATATTATGAATTCAAAAATTATGTCTATTTAACCAAATGCAAAACATATCAGTTTCATTAATTAATTGAAAAATTAATTCCCATTGTCTAAAAAAATCCCGTGTTTTTAAGAAACAAATAACTATCAAAAGATTGATACTTGTTTATATCCAATTTCAAGGTGAAATTAATTCCAATGACCAAAATTGTATTAAATGGTAAAAATATATTCCAATTTCACTTTAAAACCAATTAAAAATATAATCTAACGATATAAATTGTTGTGATAAAAAAAGTTGTTTTTAATTAAAATATAGCGTGTTTTTACTATTTATTAAAATATGAAAGTTATCAGAATGATATGAAAAAATTATCCAAAGTAAATTTTTATACCCTGATTCAAAAGAAGAATTTTATTTTTTCAAATTGAACTTATAGACATGTAAAAAACAATATTTATGGTGGGTGCGCCATCAAAAGGCGTCAAAACTACATTTTTTTTTGAAAAATACTTATTTTACTAGAAAAATTTATTTTGTTCTCATACCATGTTCTAGAAAATGTGTAAGATGAATAATAATGTTATAAAATTCAAAATGTAGTTGATACTATTCATAACGGCTAGTTTATAATAATATTTTAACCATATATCGTTGTTTAGTGAAACCTAGTATTGCGTACAACACACGCTATCGAGGAAAGTCGTGATTGCATGTAATGCAAGACAAGTCAGGGTTGCGTGTTGTGCAAGACACCTCCGTTGTTTCATATAACAGAATCCAACCATATTTCATTTATACATTTAATATATATATATATATATAAACTCAATGTTTCGTAGAATAACTACTATCAAAATTGTGTGTAACATGATCCATGAATAGTGTTTTGTATACTGTAAGCTCATACGGTGTTGCGTATAGCGCAAGGTAATCTTGTTGTAGCATATAACAGAAGACATCAATGATATTAAAAGAATATTTTTCATAAAATCTCAGGGTGTTACATAAATATACGAAATAACCATGATTGTTTAATCAGTTTGTATTGAAATATCGTATTATCTTATTACAATAAAATTCAAATTATTTAAATCCACCTATATATATCCATATGTTCATGAACTCATAAATATGATGTCGTAGTATTAACATGCTGCATGGAACTCATATTAGTGTCCATCATATCCCAAGATATTTATCCACCATTTTAATAATTTATTTTGATCATTTTATTATCTATTATATTTATATCATTTAAAAAAATCTTTTGCAATAATTTTTTTATTCTGCATTTATTAAAGATATTTATTATGAAAATTCATCATACTTATCAGTCTAGTTTATCTTTATTATATTTTCATCGGTATGTAGTTTCCTCATGATTCAATAATGTAAATAATTACTAAATAGACAATGACTAAAAATTTAATAATTATGAACCACATGAAAATATGTTTACGAAGACTCGAGGATGATGTTTACATCGCTCTACGATCTCATTTACTAATATAGGGAGTGGATCTTACATAGACTGATGTGTAGGAAAACTGTTCTTCTATAACACATGAATAAATTATAATATTGCATTGTAATTTTATAGGTGCTTCTAACATATCCTTATGATCAATTATTAAAATTATATAGATTATAAAATCATAGTTATGCATCCATGGTTTTGTTAGATTTTCAAATTTAGAGTTATAATTCCTAACTTCACTCTTTTGAAACTAGAGTTCACTCAACCAACCATAAAGAACTATAAAAACATCTATAAAAATCTATAAGTATCATCTAGAGGTATTACTATAGTGTATTAATGTATTTAATTTATTTAATTGATATTGTATCATCCATTATATCTATTTATAGCTCATCTATTAGCTATATGTCTCCTCACCCAGTCACAAGTGTTATTAATAACACTTTTAACATCCATACTAGACTCTTACATGAATCCCAACACATCATTCTCCATAAGTAATTTAATTTCAAACTAGAAACTCTAATATGAATTCAAAAAACGCATTTCAATTTACAATATAGGCACACTCTTTTCCAAAAAAAACATATGAAAAAATTACATTTCAAAGCCTTATTTAACACAAATACAACTTGTTTATTTAGAAACATAAATCCTCATTTTATTTTCTTCTCAATATCCCTTTTAACTTCAATATTGTCAGATAAATTCATATCCCTATTATTTAAAATAAATTAAATGTGACTATATGTGATTTCTAACCAAATTTTCTATTTCATATTTCATCTAGACAAATTCTTCTCCTATTTACAATTTGATTCACACCTTGTACAATTTATAATAGATAATGGTATTACAAGAATCCAATTATAATGCATATATTATTTAGTCCACTCTATTCTTATTTGGTCTAACTTAGTTAAAAATATGTATTTAGCAAAGGCTTCACATGTTCTCCATAAACACTCACACTTTTTATATTAACTATGAATCATAATTTCTCTTGATGGTCATAACAGATTTGAGAAAATATTAACAAAAACTATCATTCAAATAAATTTTATATATATCATGTCCTATATAGTTTTAATTCTACCTTTTTCATCTTTTATCAGTAATAAATCCCCATTATAAAAAATATTGATCTAAAATGGTTAATTTATATCATTGATCTATATAATATTTCACAAATGGGATGCTATCAAGAATTTTTGGACTTTCTTTATGATTTCTTCACTTCCAATTGTCCTCTCTACCATGGTATATACTCTATTTCTCAATTTTCATACTGTTAAAAAAATCATGAAGAGCACCAAATATTTTTTCCACCAGTGATTTCTCCTTGATTCTATTTTAATTCCATTTATATTAGCACAAATAGATATAAATAATATGAAATCCGGAGGACCCTATTTTTTCCAATCATAAGAGACACTAAGGATGATAGATTTATCTAAACCAAGGCTTTTCGGTCCATATTATTAGAGTATGGGAAGTTGTTTTCATATAACATTTCCTATTATAATCCATAATAATTTTCATGATTTCCTTATTCTAATGAACATATCCATTTTATGAATACTTTTTATTAACCATATAGGTCAATGAAATTTTTTTACCTTGTGCTTTAGTTTTCATTATAATTATATCTTCTGAGGGTAGTAATATTTTCATACAGTCTTTTTTTCCATTATAACAATATTCACCCACTTACACAACATTCCATGAATTTTTTATCTCATCTTGTAAATATCTTTTGTTATTATTATATAACATCATTTTTATCCGATGTTTTTCCACAATCACATGGATTATTTTTATTTTTTTATTTATTTAGATAATTCTTGTTGTTCATGACACACTATTATATATCCATTCTTAAAAATATATCGTTTCTTGTGTTTTTCATATTCTTTCTTATCAATTGAAACTTTGTAAGAATATTATCCATTGTTTTGTGAATTTTTCTTCCATTTAAACCATATGTAACATATCAAGGTATAATAGTCATTAAATCATCAATATAGATACATATTCCCTCACATATTCAATGTTTTTCTTCATTAAAACCATTTTTTATAGTTATTATACATTAATGAAACCACATATATTATTTTGTAAATCTATCCTTACATGATCACCAAAGATCCCCATTGTTTATTTATGTTTTCCTGAAAATGAAATTTTACACCAGAAATAGTATTATCTATTTATATACCATACAAAACACTAATAAAATCACTTAAAAATTATTTTTCATAATTTCTATAAATATACCAATAATTTTATTCTTGTTTTATCCTTCAATATTGAGCTAAATATTTCCTAGGGGAAGTTTTTTTCATTGAATATTCCTATATCCCACTAATATAGAAATCATATTCCCATATTTCATTCAGAATAAAATTGTTTCAACATATTTTTCATATAAAATTTTAAAAAATGACACTAACTATGAAATGAATTTGGTGCATATTTTTCCTCCCTATCGGAACACTTCATTTTTCATACATCTTACTATTCACCAATACCCTAAATTGAATTTCAGAATTATTATTTGATATTATTAAAATAATTTTGGACTACATATAAAATGTATTCTGACAAAGACAACCCATCTTTTTAGTATCCAAATATTCCTAAAGATCTCTAATATAATTTTCTTGCACTACCATAATTAATTTATTTTTCTTAATCGCATCAATAAAAGATAATTATTTATTTAAATAATTTATCTTATTTTTATCTATATCTTTATTTTATTTTCATATATTTCTATTTTTTTATCATTTGTATAATACTATCAATACAAATTACAGCTCATGTTACAGTTACCACTATATATATATATATATCTCTCTCTCTATCTTTTTTTATTCATTATCACAACTTAATTCAAAACATCCTTTCACAACATAGGAAAGTAAATTGAATTAACAATTTGGTTTATGGTTTGATTAGTAAAGCTTTCCATTATTTCTCATTATAATTATTTTATCACAATTGAAATTTTTCTTTAATTCAATGTTTTTCTTACTTTTATATTACTCCTCATCATCCTATATTATAGAAAGTTATAACTTATATCACTGGAATTATATGTAAAACTAACCATTTTCATCATGGTTGTAGCACATTGATAGTTTCTTGACATTTACATTATATTTTCCATTCTAAATACTTTTTGAGAGAAGTGAAATAATTTTCATTGAGTGAAAATTATCCTCATTATTTGAATAAAATTATTCTAAAACCTATTATTTTATCCTTTTCTATTTCACATTCATTTAAAAGACATATTATTTTAATTAATTAATTACTATTGGACTGTCTCCTTTCTTATAATAAATTATTATATTATAGATATATAATATGATAAACTATTATATATATTGTAAATATGATAATTTCAGACTAAACCAATCTAGATAACTCCATATTAACTTTTTTTATAATTATGGAATCAATTATTTAATCAATTGAGTTCACATTGTAAATTTTTTCAACGTTAAACTCAATTTCCCAAAATGAATTTTGTTAGATGACTTTATAAAAAGTGGAAATGTTTACATAATATAGAGAATAATAATAATGAAATATTTATCATATTTTTACTTCAATTAAAATTCAGAAACCTATAATGGAATGTGCTTATAAATAAGGTACTATGTAATGATCATTAAGATGGTATGTCATACGTACTAATGGTTAACATTTTCATTTATCAACATGTATTATGTAATGATGGTAATTATTATATTATATATATAATTAATATTATATCTTATTTATACTATTTATTTATTTTAAATAAACATATGTATGGATTTCATGTGATGTGTTCATGATAAATGAATTACATCACATCATGGAGGTGGTAGTTCACAGGTACGTAATAATGAAGTTATGATTTTTTATGGATAGAAAAGTGATAAAATAAATTATATATTTTATTTAAATTAAAATAAATATTTAATAAAATTTATACAAAAACATAAATTACATAATTATATATATTTGTGTGGGGTGGTGATAGAAAATGAATTACATGTGTTCATGAGGAAGTAGTCTGTTGTAGAATCAAATTGTCTTGTTTCCCATTTATGGATGAAATATATATATACGAGTTATAAAATTAGAATAATAACATATAAATATATATTAGATAATAATTTTTTATACCAATAGGGTTTGTGAATATTTTAAGGAGTTGTAAGAAGAAATAAAACTAAAATATTTGGTTAAAATTGTACCTCCTCATAGGATAGTTTCATTTCATTTCCCTTAATCCTTGTATTTATTCTATTATGTCTAAACAAAGAAAAATAAAATTTGGGGAGAGACTATATGAATTTATTTTGTTAGGTATATTCTATGAAAAATGGATTTTGATTTTTGGATAAAAAATAGAGGATATTACCTTTTATAAGTGAGGGGATGGGAACTCTTGGAATTTTATAAAGAATTAAATTATTATAAATTAATTTTAATGTTAACATAGATAAAAATTGATATTAGTATGAGATAATAATTCCATGAATTAAAAAAATTATACTAAAATATTATTGGAAAATGTATAGATGAGGTTTTTACCATAATTATTTTATCCTAACCACTATTAACTATTTTGGATAGTTATCATGATAACAATGTTTTTTAATATTTATTTTTATGATAGTTACTATAAAAGGAAATACGATCATATAATAGACCATGATTTATATTTAAAAACATTTTCTTATCCATTTTATGATGATTGAAAATATAGGAATTTTAAATGATCTATTTAAATAATATATTTTTAAAAATATCATTAAGGTGAATTTTATAAAATATTTATCTAATTTTACTTTTATAACATAAATAAATTAAAAAATTATTATAATATAAATTAAATTCTTTATCCTTTTATAGTTATATAAAAAATATAGGTAAAACAATTTTCATTCAAATTATACTGAATTATATATTTTTTAATTCATTTTTTGTAAATCTCAATTAATTTAAAAAATATGGTGTAATTAATATGTATGAATTAAATTTTATTACATAATTAATAAAAAAATTATATAAATTAACATAAAAATTAATTTAATTTTAAAATATACATTTATATGTAATCATAGCTTCATTTTATCCTTATGAAATAAATTTAATGATAATAAAACAAAGTGGATGATATTGTTTACATTTCATAAAATATAATACTATAATAGAAAAAATGATGGAAAACGGAATATGGTCATATAAAGGAGTATAGTATAGATATGGACCAAATAAATTCATAAAATAAAATTTATCAAAGTGTTAGGGTAATGTTTTAGTCCTTATTATACTATATTTAACTTTAAATAAGAAAGTTGACATTTAAAATGGTAATATTTAAATGACATTCAAATAATGAATAAAAACATAGAATCCATATTTCAATATTAAATTCAATGAAGTGGAATAATATAATTTAAAAACTAAAATTTTAAAACCCAATGTAAAATGGTTTCTTAAAAAATTCCTTTTAAATATATTTTTTAAATGAAATTTAACAAACCATTTCATTCCAAATTCCATAATTATATTTTTATTTAACAAAAATATATATTTTAATTTTAATTCTAATATAAAATATAATTTTACCTTTTAAATAATTAAATGCTAAAATATAGATTCCAATAAAAAACATTTTTACTCATTATTCATAGATAAATAAAACATTTAATAAAATTCTAAAAAATTCATTCTAATATAATTTTTATATACATTTTTCAAGAATGTAACCCTTTTTATCAAATTTAATATTGAAATTTTTTGGACCTTATTTATAATATTTTATATAAATGTTAATAAAAACCTTTTGATAAAAACACATTTTTGTAGTACAAAATAACATTACAACAAAAATGATGGGTTATTTAATAAGTATTAATAAATATATTTATAATTAATATGAACTATATATATATCATAAATATGTTAATACTATTTATAATAATTAATTCAATTTATTTGTTAAAACATTCATAGTTAAATAATAAATTTACATTATAAATTTAAGATTGCAGCTTTGAATCATATACTCCCCACTTCATATATTACATCAAATAAATAATCACATTGTCATCAAAATAACAGTTTTGAAAACTGTAAATGAGTTTTTTGAAATTCACCATCATAAAAATGTTTAATAAAACATCCTCTTAAAATGATGGAAATTTTAATATAATGGTAATATTGAATAGTTTATGAAATGCTACACAAATTGGATGATATTATTTTGAACTAAAAATATCAACTTAGAAGAGAATTATAATATCAATATAATTATAGAGATTTATGGATAACATTGATTATTATAAAGTGAATTATTAAGTAAATTTAATGATCTTAATTTGATATGGAGATAAAAATAACATCAATTCATAAAAAATGAGGGTAATAGGATAACATTTTGGTTACAAGTCTATTTCCAAAAAATGAAGAATTTCCATATCATCTAGATAAATAACATAAAGAAATATGATTCATTGATAATTACAATTTCATCCTATATCTAGACATTAATTGAAACCAAAATGGTTAGCACATTTTAATATAATTCCATAAATTAATAAACCATCATATTATGAAATAAAATATTAATATATAATATCTCAATATTAAAAACCAAAGATAAGCCTTTATCATTTGATAATTAACTAACCATAAAAATCATTAAAATATTCTCGATCGATATCATTGAAAAAAAACAAAAACATTTGAAAATAATTTATTCTACGATAAATTTTAAATTTATCCCTAATTAATAATATCTTATAAAAATGTCATATAAAAAATAATGTATATTTCTGAATAATATTTTCATCATAACATGCTAATCATTTCAATAAATGACCTACACTACAATAAATCCAAATTTAAATCATATACGCATCTAAAAGATAATACAACCTTGTTTTCATAAATAAAATCAGATTATAACATATAATATTAACAAAATTTGTAGTTATATACTTCCAAGATAAAATTAGTAACTTAATTACCAAATCAACTTTGAATCACATGGTTTTCAATATGATAATAAATTTATTCCCAAATTATAACAACCCATAATTACCTCATAAAAAAAGATCATATAAACATTAATTGTTATCAATACCATTAATCACAAATTTATAAAATGTAAAGGAATGCTTACTAAAATATCTTTTTGAAATGTTAAACATAAGTTTTATATAGACCACATATATCAAAATTCAATAAATTTCTCCAAAAAATTATAATCTTTTTTACTCTATCAATTTTGAATGGTTCTAATTCACTCTGATATATATTCCATGTTTTTTAAAAAATAATCATTAGGTGTTCCGTGATTCTCGTAATATTTATAATATATAAAAAATATTGATTAAATTCCACTACATTATAATTATGAATATTCAACACATAAAAAAATCCTTCATTCAATATCTATCATAATCCATTCTATATTATTTGTTTTCCAATTCCTTAATATTTTTTTCAATAAATAATGTATAATAAATATATATTTATGTATCATCAATACCAAAATAAAAATGCTTTATACATTAAAGAGAGAAAAATAATTATTAAATTATATCCATAAATCATGGTATTATTTTATACTGTTGATATAACATTTACCTTTCATTATGAAGTCCATATATATAGGAAAATTAATATTCATTTTCTTGTGAGTATTTCCCCTACTAAATGAGATGAATGAGTTGATATTTTTAAATTAAATAAGATATACTCCACGATCAATATAAATTTTAGATTAATTATAGTGGGTTTGATAGATAATATATTTTCTTAATTATTTTATTTATTTTAAAAAATCTTTCAAAATCTTTTTAATAATACTTTTCTATGGAAGTGCTGATATCATCACCTCTAAGGGACAACAAGTTTTTATGTGATCATGATACATTCATTTTGATATATTATATTTAATATATAGAAATTAATATTATTAAAATATAAAATAAATAATTATATGTTAAAAGGAAAATTTCCCTTATAAAGACATTACCCATATAAATTTTATAATACAATAACCTTCAAATCCATTTTACCTATGATTATTATCCTTCTAAATCCAATATCCAAAAAATATAATATGTGTACATAATATATTATCCCTACTTTTTTTATGTGACAACTATCATTTGATTTAAATAACACATATTAATCATTTTAATGTTACAATAATTTTAATTATAAACTTATTATAATATCCTAACCCATACTATTTTCTAAACAATGCTTCAACACCAACTATAATGACATAACCCTAACAAATCCTTATTTTGAATATTTAGATAAAAATATTTTTAAGTTATATTATACATGATATTATAGGTTTAGAGATTGATATAATTTGGTAATAACTCTTATGTAGAAAATTCATAAATTATAAAGTGCAACATTCAACATTGTATACAATTAATCAATAATATAAAACAATAAAAATGAAACATATTATCTTTTCCTGACTATTATAATATAATTTCATAGTGGATTATTATTTATTCTTACCAATACATAATACCTATGAATAAATATTTTATAAAATCATGTGATAATAAACATTTTAGTAATGTATAAAATTGAAATAGATAAAATTATTAGACTATTCTAAAAAAATGACTAATTAAAAACTATTTTACTTTATCATATTAAAATTTATTCTTAAAATAATCACCTAATTACACATGAAATCATAACTTATTCACATATCATTCATAGAAAATTTATTAGAAAATATAATGGAGAAATAATAATCATGAGGTTTTTTTAATAAATAATATGACCCATGAAAAACATTTTTATAAAAACATGTATACTTTTTACATTAGTGAGTAGCCCTTTTTATAAATATATTTATCATAACTTTTGTAATAAAATTATTTCCTTGAAAATTCATAATACATCATAGAAATGGCATGTAGTTTAATTGATTCATCATCTTTATAAAATGCTTAAAAACACTAATTCAAACCCTTACAATTAGAATAATATATCGTAGATGTGTAACTTAATTGTTTTTAGATCAAAAATAATTACACATTGAATTGTAGAGCCATATAAAATAATCATTCATCAGGAGAAATATCACATTAATATATTAGCATAAAAATTTTATAAATACCATTAATTATGTAATACTACTGAAAAAAAAATTCAACTCGTAAGGAAAATAGTTTTGGTCATCAGAATCACATACTTTTTAAAATCAATTTTCCATAACTCAAATACAAATAACAAGGGATGTAGGGTAATGTTTTTCCAAAAAATTGGATCTTATAATGTAATTGAAATATCATGATGTTTTTAGATTGTATAAAAATCCATTTATACCATATATACTAATATATAACATTCTTTTATCATTTATAAATAATTTTAAAACATTCTATATAATACATATAGGAAAATTCCATTGGAAACGCCATTTAAATAATGTAAAGAGAGATATATAATTTCATTTATTATTCACTTTTTCTATATAAATACATCAAAATTATTTTAATAAAATATGTAAATTTAATTGAATTATTTAAATAATACATCATTAAAATATTTTAATCACGAATTCTAAAGGATAGTGGCCCTTTCATAAACCCAAAAAAATATTCCATTTTTTAAAATTGTAAATAATTGGAAATATAATAAAAAAATATTTTTACCATCCATTTTATTATAAATTAAATGTTTCATAAATCATTTAGAATAACTAGGACATGGAAGAATAATAAATGTATTGGAAACATTAAAGAATGATTTTTTTAAATTAAGGCATTTTAATTGACTCTGAGATGTCAGGTAAATTCATTGTATTCCAGGTAAAATATAATTTTTTTCATTCATAAAAACCATTTTAATTTTTTTATTCCATTCACCATGTAATAATAAATTATGTAATGAAATAAGTTCACTTATAATGTTATGATGATATTTGGCGCATATTTACAAAATGACATTAGTAGGAAGAATATTTTCATAGATATCATTATCGCATAATATCAGGCATAATAAAAAAGAAATGAATATCATATTTATACAACAATTATAATTTTAAATACATACATAGACTATGGTTATAAAAAATAAAACATTTAGCCATCATGGAGACTGTAGGTTGTATGCATGCATGAATAAACTTTCTATATTTTAATGAAAATTATAGAATATCGTTTGTGGATAGAGAAAGGGAAGCTAGTCGTGTTGTATATATCCTTTGTGGATAGAGAAAGGGAAGCCTTTCAACAGACGCCCACAGTCACTCCTCCACTACTTCAGCGGATCCGAGAGGCATAGCATGGGGACGTTGACAGTGAGACGTGACGTGCACATATATCCTCAAGACATGCACCTAATGGATTCTCTGTAGGAGAAGAGCACGTCGTGCTTTTAAGAGGATGTACCACGGTACCCGTTGCATTATATGAGGAGGTGATGAGGGAGTTTCACACATCCCCTATAGAGGTTCATCTTCGAGTAGCGAAGATTTACCAGGACCTCAGACGACATCCAAGGTGGCTGGGTATGAAGAAGGTTGTGCAAGAGTTCGTTTCACGATGACTCACCAGCCAGTAGGTGAAGGCGGAGCACCAGGTACTAGCAGGATTGATACAAACCTTGGAGGTTACGAAGTGGAAGTGGGATGGGATATCTATGGATTTCATGACAGGGCATCCACATACTTCTAGAGGTCATGACTACATTTGGGTGATTGTCGACTAACTCACCATTTTGGCCCACTTCTTACCCATCAGAGTGAAGGGCTCAGTGGAGAGCATGGGATGCCTCTACGTTTAGGAGATTCGATGGCTTCATAGTGTGCCATCGTTTATCATTTCTGATCGAGATGCTCGCGTTACATCCCGACATTAGAAGGGGTTGTAGGAGGCGTTTGGGACACAGCTACACCTGAGCACCTCCTTTCACCCTCAGAAGGATGGAAAGACAGAGAGGACATGCTCTGAGCATGTGTCCTTGACATTGGTCGCTGTTGGGAGGATCACCTACCCTTGGTGGAGTTGGGTAAAATAATAGCTACCCCTCCAACATCGTGATGGGACCATATGCGGCATTGTACTACCGACGTTGTAGATCACCACTGTGCTGGACAGACCCTGGGGAGTCAGCACTTTTAGGACCAGAGATGGTCCAGGCCACGACAGAGAAGGTGAAGATCATCTAGTAGCGGATGAGGACTGTACAGAGCCAATATAAGTCATATGATGATAGTAGGTGGAGACCACAAGAGTTCGATGATGGCGGCCACGTTTTCTTATGGGTCTCACCTCGGTGTGGATTACTGATATTTTCCGGTGAGGAAAGTTATCTCAACTCTTCATCGGACCATTCCAGGTTCTCAGTAGGATAATCGAGGTGACTTATCTCTTATCCCTACCAACTAAGTTGAATCGGGTGCACAAAGTCTTCCACGTATCTCTTCTGGGGAGGTACGTGGATGACCCAACGCATATCATCGATCATTGGGAGTTGGACATAGATGCGTGTCTACGTTTGTGGAGGTTCCGATGGAGATCGGGGATCGACAGGAGCGGGTCCCACATGGACGGTCGATTCCTCTAGTGTGCATCAGATGGAAGCACGAGAACCTCCAGGAGAGCACATGGGAGCGGGAGGCTCAGATGCATGCACAACACCCTCATTTGTCATCCTAGTTTGTGATGTAACTTTACGGGGAGGTAAAGACCTGAGGTGGAAGTAATCTAATGACCCGTAATTTTCAAGGATAATTTTTTGTTAATTTCTTTGGGATTTTACGAGTACATAGTTTCTGACGGCACCTGATTCAGAGGCCCGATGTGCCAAGAATCAATTTCCAAAGTTAAGCTCTGGTATGTTCATTGAACTAAGGAGCGGGTTTTTCTATCCTTTGAACCAGTTCTCGAAATCGAAATTCTACGGCACCGATGAAACCGCAACATCGGTATTTTCATAAGAGGACCTTTTCCGAAGGAGGGTTTTCTCATGATGAGTTGTTAAAAATTGAGGATTAAATGTGAATTAAATAAAATTTGTGGAACAAATTTTACTTATAACCTAATTAGTTTTATCATAATTATGGGATTTGGGGTGTGACCCACTAGATCTTAACTCCTCTTGTTAGGATATTTTTGAGGTGGGGACCACACGAGCCCCACCCCTTCAAATTCCTCTAACCCCTCTTAAAGTAGGAATCCTCCCCCATTAATTTATAACTCACCCTCTCCCCCTATTTATTGAATGCCAAATCACATATTAAATTAATTGATTAAATCTATTCAATTAATTTAATTAAGAGTTTTAATTTTGAAGTTTTGAATTGCTTACATGGGTAAATAAAATAAGGCAAAGCCTTATTTTACATTTGATGTATTTTGTTGTGTTAAGAAAAGGGGGGAGAACTATTGAATATTCTTTTCCCATGGAAGAAATTCATCTTCTATGGTGAAGAACGCCCCTAATTCAAGGAAGAATGCTATTTCTCAGAGGAAGACCAATGACTCGGCGGCCTGGTTTCCTACGTTCTATTCTTCCTCCACGACAATGGAGGAGGCACTAATGCAGAAACTCGCCAACGACATCACGCTATTCAATCTTCTCTTCACATCAAAGGAAGGGAGACACTACATCCTCAGACATTCTCCATCGATGTATATAAAGCTTCAACCCATAACCCCATTTCCCGCGATGATCATCATTTGACAACTTGTGTAAATGTAGGGGTTAATTCTTCGTTCATGTATTATTTAACAAACTTCATTGTCAAATGATGGGCCGCTTGATATCGATATAACGGGAGGAGGTCAGACCGGAAAAACATGGTTGATCCTCCTCCAATCGATTCATCGTCACTTGCGTAGTGATCCTTGGATCGAGACAGTCGTTTTTGTATATTACACTCAAGGATTCGGTGAACATTGTGTATGGTCAGGTTGGTTCGTGCATGAAACCAACCGACCCCCCGGAGCTGAAACACATATAACATGAGCTCCAGATGTCCAATTGATGTGCCGTCAACTTTGTTGGATTCCTCTTAGTAATATACTTCTTTTTTCATACTCCTATTGAGGTTTGGACGCAACTATAGTATGGTTAGGATGGATTTATCTTAAAAACCAACCGGGCCCCTAGGATGAAAAGGCCAATAACTCTCAGACCTGGCGTCTGATTGACGCACCGTCTGTCGCGTTGAGTTCCTATTGTCGAGACGAAAATTTGTGATACATCAACTCTGTACTTCATGATATTTGATATATCGAACCCTTGGATCATAGAGTGGACCCTCCTGATATCGAGCATGCTGTGTGTGGGAACCCTAGAGATGGTTGGGACTATGACGACGATGACGACTGTACTTAGATCCTACGTGGGTTCTGTAGTGAGGAAGACAGTACATGGATCCTCCCGGGGTTCGGCCGCGATGACGATTGTTCATGGATCCTATGTGGGTTCGGTAGTGACGGTTACTGTACTTGGATCCTACGTGGATTCGGTAGTGACAATATCTATAGGTGCATCCTACATGGGTTCGGTTGAGGAGATGATTCAGAGGAAACATAAATCATATCCACCCCTCTTCGTGATTAGAATACCTGTGTGAGATGCGTCTTGACTTTCAATCATTATCATCAATATGATTTTCATGCTCTCCTGTGTAGATTAGGTTGTGCTTTCCTGTGTGGATTGGGTTGTCTTTTCCTAAGTAGATTGGGTTATGTTTTCCTGTGTGGACTGTGGTGTAATTTGGCTCGTGTGCTGGAGCGGAGCTGGAATTGATGACTTAGGTATATGTATGGTAATATAACTATGTAGAGTTGGTTGATACTTCGTGATTGTATCTTTCCTTTGTGGTTAATCCTTTGTGGATTCTGGGAGACCTTCGGGGGTCTCGGGGTCATTGGGTTTGGATTTCTTGTATGGATTAGGTTGTGTTTTCCTATGTGGATTGGGTTATGTTTTCCTATGTGGACTGGGTTGTACATGGGCTTGTGTGCTAGATTCCAGCTAGAATTGATGATTTAGGTATATGTATGGGCATATACCTAAGTAGAGATTGTTGATACTTCATGATTGTATCTTTCTGTTGTGGTTTATCCTTTGTGGATTCGTGGAGACCTTCTGGGGTCTTGGGGTCGCTACTGAGTAGCATATAATCACCCCTACACGGGCTATGCCCGCACTACATTGTGTTGGATGTAGATGATAGACAGTTCTGATCAGGGTGGAGGCTCATGGATCTAGACGGTACCTGCAGGTGGATAAATGGATGGGACATATAGGGAGCAGACGGATGGAGCTGAGGAGCTGAGGAGACTATCTGTACCCACCCTTCAGGTGGGATTTCTAGAGGAAGGCTCGGAGTTGCTGCTTTACTTTCCTATTGTGGTAAATTATTTTCAGTTGTACTTTAACTTCCGTTGGGTTTGTTTTCTGGCCCATTTACCATCTAGAACATACTTTTGTACTTAGTGTTTACTTCATCTTGTGTACTTTGTGGTGTTTGTTTTCTTGTATAAAGGAAATTTCTTCCCTTTTATCGGGATTTACGCCTTTGGTGCTTGTCACCAGCCCCTAGACTATGGGATGTGGGCTTGGGGTAGTCACGACACGGGCCCCAAAGACGGTTCGTGACATTACCACTGGTACTTTCTCTCAATTATTCAATCTCTTTTCTCCTCAAAAGTTTGTTATTTTTCCCTATATAGCTATCCCCTTTTCTAAAAATACATACCTTTTGTGTTACTAAGGTATCTTTTTTATATTTTTAGTAATTTCCCTGAATATATCATTCAAATAAAACTATAAATACTCAAATCAAACAAATGGGTGATGTAGAGTCCATGGAAGATCATTTTGGAATTATTTTAATTCAAACTAGGATATCAATATTTTTTAGTTTTATCAACATTAGTTTTATAGTATACTCAAATTCCATAATCATATATAAAACATTGGCCTCGAACTTAACTAAGTGTTGAGGATATAGAATAATATTCTTTGGGAGAAGTCTAACTGTGATTCCACTGTCATTGAGTCTCTACTATCCTTGTTTGGGATAAAACATCTTATTTTATAATATGTCATTCCAATAAAATATAAAGAATATATATAATCCCAATTTTATCCAAAAATCCAAAAATCGGTAATGTGATATTACCAATAAACTAGATGGGATGCAATAAAATGAGTGGATGATATTGCGAAGATATTTTGAATAATGTTTTTAAATATATATGTAAATGAACACTGAAAAAGTACATTTATACTTTGGAATTATTTTCTAGAAATATTTTGAAATTTCGATAGAATTTTTTGAGGATTTATCAGTAGAATAGAGTAGAAAATAAACACCTCATGTAGTTTTAACACCGTCATCTACATTCATTTCCCAATTAAGGGATATTGATTAATTATGGTATAATTTCCATTTATGTATCCTTTAGAATTTATTTGTTTTATTTCAATAGGTATTCATATCATATAGACTCTATCTTATGGAATTCCACATATATTTGTCATATAATTCAATAGATTCATTTAAAAATTGTCATATATTAGTAATTTTACAAAATCCATCAGAAATGATAAAAAAATAGAAAACACATTAGGACAATCACATTTTATGGATGGATACCTTGTTTTAATCTGATCATAAGATAATTATATGAAATATTTCTTATAAATGAATCCTTAACCTCTCATTGGGTTTCCACCATGAACTCAATTACATGATCTATATATAATTTATTTATAGATTACATTATCAAAACAAATATGACAATAATTTCAAATTTTGATAGACTATGTATCTTATTTTCCACCATTTTCCATGTAGTCAATAATTTTAATACAAAATTGAAGTGTGAGTTATTTAATTATAGATTAGGATGATCATTTTTATTCATTTGTTGAATGAGAACTTATAATATAATCATTTTAATAATCATAATAAAAATATCGTTTTTATAAATATTTTAATAGAGATTATTTGAAAAAATTATCAGACCTATAAAAAACCTAAATTGATTCTTGACTTGTCAATGTTCTCAAAAAAGAAGAATTAACTACTAGAAATGAGGAATTGACAATATCAAAACAACATCACTGTATGATAAAATTACTATTTATAGAATATAATCCATATATGTTATATAGTTAATTAGAATGCATGTATAGGAGATATTATAAACAAGGATTAACTATGACTTATAATGATTATATAGATGATGACTGGTGTAAATATGTGAATCCACACTTATAAATCAATATATAATGAAATTATTGAATAAGAATGACTAAATATCCAATGGTAACATATTTTAACTATCAGATCATGTTTGTTATAAATATTAGTGGTGAGAGATGTTTCCATTGACTATTTTACAATGACAATTGATTAATATGGAAACATATTATTAAATCCCTCAAGGATCAAGGAATGAGATATACTAAATACATTATCATTTCATTTATTATAATTTCTTCTCATTTTATTATTATTCCCTACATTTATTATGAGTAATAAATAACATAGAAAATTTATATTAATCCTTTATTTTAACATATTTCTTATAATCCTCCATTTTTTGAATAAACATGTTTTTTATGTACTTTAACATTTAATTCTTGAAAAAACTGGACATATAATTCATTTGTGTATGTATTAGAAGAAATTAATTTGGATATAATGAATAGGTAAAATTATATCTATTATTGTAGTAGTGATATAATAATATTTTCCCAAACTCCAATATCAATATTTTTTGACAATTTAATTAGTGTTTCCAAATTTATTTATTTTCACATCGAGTAGTGATTTTTATAAAACACTTATTTTTACATATTCTCAATGAAAACGTAATTTAAAATATATGAACACTATAATTAATATCTAAAAAGTATTTTTATAGGACTTGTTTTGATATAAATAACATCATATATTCACACCTTCTTATGGAAGATTTACATAAGAATAAACTAGTTCCCGAACAAGTTTCAAAAGTTTTTTAATACTAATGTATAATAAACAAATTTTCATTGAAAACAATCATTTTAGTATAAAATTAACGTCTAATACCAAAATATACCACCACACTTTTATAAAATTGATTATAAAAAATATAAATATATAATAAAGGTCTTCCTTATAAACATTGGAACAAAACACTAGATTTTGGTCTAAAAGGCCTACCAAATTGTTGATAATGATGATACATCATTCAACTATGATTAAATAGTGGAGTTCTAGTAATATAAAATCCTATATAAAAAAATATATTATTTCTAATCAAGTAGCATTTACTTCAAAATATCCTTATATAATATATCTATCATTATTTGGAATAAACATCAAGAAATACCCAAATAATTTTGGAGATAATCAGAGAGATATACCATGTGTTGTATTAGTGTTTGTAATACCTCATAGGATGAACTATGTGTAAATTTTCCAATGATTTGTATAATTTTCAATGGTCTAAAAGAAAAATGATAAACTGGGTCAAAAAATAATTGGATAAATCATCATCAATATAATTATAAGTGAATTTGAATTAAATTGAATAATAGTAGAGTGATAAAATTTAACTGTTGTAGAGGTGAATTTATTGGTAAGAAATTTCATGAAATATGATATATTTCTAGACTGAAATTATTAAAAATAAAAACATAAGAATAAGGTAGTTTCCTTCTTATAAAAAATGATGAAACTTATCAATGATACTGATTATTAACTTAGTGGTGATGATTTCTGTCGAATTGGAAAATTAATTGAAAATATATTCTCGATAATTTGATATTGGATGAATAAAAATGATAATAATATAAGGATAGGAGAGATATAGAAAATATATAGAAAAAAAATTATTTTAAAAATATTATATGACTATAAGATATTAATAATCACTTAAAAGTATATTATCAATCCCTTCATAATAAGTAAAAAATAACAAAGAATGGATTGAATAAGTGGCTGAAAAAATGTATTTAGGGGAATTTAAAAATGAAGTAGTATGAAAACTAATATTTGATAATTGTTTGATTAGGATATGGTGATATTCTTATTATTCATTAAATAAACATATCTTCATAATATATCATACATCATATAAAATGTGTGTAAATTTATTACCTACAGATCATTAAATTATTTTATTTTTGAAAAGGTTGATCCGACTAGTCCAAAATTGGATAATTGTTTTGAATATTCAAATCAACTAAATAATCCTTAAATTCTACATAATAATAAGTATTGATAGAACAAATCCATTTTAGAGGTGGTAAATATTAAAATTTCTACTATTTATATGGAACTTTTTCTAAATCTACCATTATTGAACCTCCAACTAATCATTCACAAGTAATTCAATTCAAATTAATGTACATAATTTTGATGAAAACATATTCTAAAATTTTATAAGGATGTTAAAATAAATTAATCATTGTACCACTTCACATAACTTCTAATTATAGTATATAAATTCACACACAACATTCACAATAAATAATTATTAAAATAATTAATTTTTTCATAGAATAGGGCGAACCCCATAAAATCTTCATGAACTATTTAATATTATTTATAGTGTTCCAATCATTAGGATTATAATGGATTCATAATTTAAATAAAATATTATTGAGTTATATAATCATATATTTTTAATAACATAGCAACACTTGAAAACATAGGATTGTTCACATTAAAGGGTGAATGGTGTCAACAACTAATATGATGGTTCCCAGAAAGATATGGGTACAAAAATTATGTAATTAATTTATTTCCACGAAAAAGGGAAATTTTATAGTGGTAGGAAGACTTGTTACATAATTAATAGTTTCTCAAATTAGAATATTAGGGATAATATCATCCTTAAAAATATGAAAATTCTATCTTGTGGAAAATATATCATTAGATAAAATTTAAAATTCTATCTAGTGGAACATGGTAATGTCTATGTCTATGGAAATAAATTAATTTTAAAAAATCTATATAATCATTGTTTAATGAAAATATTAACCATTATAATCCAATAATACAAGGATTCATGTTAACATCACTATTTTTAAAAAAGGAACCACGATAGTAGTTAGTGTGCATTACACACCATATCATGAATAAATAAAAAATTAAATATTAATATTTTAATGTTACATTTATAATATATTATTTAAAATAGAGGGAATGAATAGAATTAATTGAATTAATAAAATATTTTTTACACATTTTTATATAATTGGTTTGTGGAAAATTAATTATAAATAATTGTTAAAAACTTTTTAAACTAGAAGGAAGTGTTTTTGTAAAAAAACAATTTAAATTTGCAGAAGAGTATTTTAAAAATAATTAAATCACTCTAGTTAGATGATATTATTAAATTAATATTTAATATATTCAATATAATATAAAAAATTTATATTATGTGTTTCTTATAAATAAGATAACTAAGAATAACTTTTTATGCATAAAAGAGTATTTTTTTAAAGAATACAGTATTACCTCCCTTTGATAGGGAAACCATTTTAAAAATAGTTTTTGAAGCATTAATTTATTATATTTGGAAAAATAATATTACTATGTGAAATATTATTATAAAAAGTTATTTTTTATGAGTTTATGGTATTCCTTGGACATGATTTATCATTGGGTGAATACTAAAAAATTACTATATCGAAATTTTAAACTACTTTTTCATCAAATTTATCAACAGTGTAAAATTATATTTGTGAATAGTTTTAAATTATAATTATATCATTTTGTATAATTTAATAAAATATATTTCGTTTTAATATATTTTATATTTATTTTTGATATTATAATATTGTGATCTTTTGAACGGTTTTCCAAAAGAACTGAATTTCTCAATCTATCAAAATGATGAATTTTAAATTTCTTTCAAGGACATATGTTTTTTGAATTTTGAAAAATGTAAATATTTAGTTTTAATTTGTATGAAATTTATTATCTAATAAGATCGAATTAATTTTGGAAATTATGAATAGTAACTTTACTACTAATTTTTATTACCACGATTGATGGTAATTAATGTAAATATGGGTACAAATAATATTATAAAAAATATAGAATCACACTACCACTTGTACTAATTTTATAGGATGGGTGTTTTTCAACCAAATGTATCATTGTGTTGAAATTATGTCCTTTATATGAAAATTGGGTAATAAAAACACATTTATATTATTATATTCATGGAGAAGACAAATTTTGTTACACCCTTGTTTTTGACACGAAATGTGTTTTTAATATGGGTTTATATAAGTTATATCATCAACTATAAATATTATTTATATATATAAGATACTTAAATTCATAACTATATTTTATTAATAATTTTAATTAAATAAATAATTAAAATAAATGTTGACACAATAATTATGCAGTAATTTCTTCCATAATAGATGACTCAAATAAATTATATTAAAAATGTTAACTTATATATAATTATATATAATTTATTCTATCCAATAAATTTTAGGATAAATTTGACAAGTTATGGATGATATAATGTAGTTTTTTCTAATATATCATGTTTTTAGGATATTTTCTAAAAGTCGACTAATTAATTAGTTGTGTTAGAATTGAAATTATTTATATTTTAAAATAATTAATATTTTATTTAATGGAATAAAATTTAAAAAAAATCCAAATTATAGAATAATTATTGGGATAAGTCAAAACATTTTATCAATGACTACTTTAGTTGTTGATTTTCATTTCATAGAAATTATTTTAACCCTCAAAGTGTAAATTATATGATCTAATGGTAATAATTAACAATGGTTAAAACAAAAAAATAAGGATTAATAGATATTTAAAAAATATAAAATTATAATTTTATTATTGTAATTAGACTCAAAATAATCATCTCTTAGAAATAAATAACATTAGTCACATTTTAAATTCATAATTTATTTATCTTAATTTAATATTTCAAAGTATTCCAAGAGTTCCACTTCTCACTCATAAAAAAGGGCACCTATTATTCACTATTATTCACTCCATGAAACCTATTTGGGTTAGAAAATATCTACCCAGATACCTTCATATAATCACTATCCATATTCTAGATGCAGTATATTTTACAAAACAATAATCTTATAGGTGTTCGGTAGTTAACCAAGGAGATCATCTGAAGAAGTGGTATCATTTTTTAAATAAGCATTTCTATTTTATTTATTTTTACACATTATTCAAATATTATTCCAACATTATGAAATAAAAACTCAATTATCATCAATATACTATGTTTTTTAAATTTTAATATCACCACCTAAATCCATCTCCACTTACATGAAATGGGAAAAGATCTATTCATTCGTGCGTACGTGTGAACTATCACCTTTACGAACTGATATAATTCGTTTTCCATTAAAATTTATAAAGATTGTTTATATGGATGGAATTATTTATTATGAATGATATTAATGACAAATTATCATTAGAATATATTATTATATTAATTTTATTCATATGTTACAAACACATAAAATGATAATGTTGTTTGTCTATACATGTGAACTATAACATCCATGATGATATTTGATCCATGTTTCATCACCACATCACATGGATGATAAATATAAGTATACATAAATTATTAATATGATTTTAATTAAATTAAAATCATTTTTTAAATAATTAATAATACATAACATCTTTCTATAATGATCATTGATAAATGAAATTGTTAATCATATGTGTGTATGTCTTACTGTCTACATGATTTTAATGTAGTTCATTATTCATATATACATGTAATGGATAGATTTAAATGTATATTTTATGTATATATGATGTCATTATTTAATGAATATTATTATTTAGATGATTTCATATTGACATCATTGACTCTATTTGACTTATCGATGTCATTTTGGTCTCTTGTACCGAATATTGTCAAAACATCTAATGTCAATTAAAATGTTTATGTAATTGTTATAAAATGCTACTAAGCGATATAAAAATAATAATAAACACGAAAATATTGTTATAAATCAAGGATAAATTGTCATATTTATTTTTTCAAAATAAAAATATTGTATGAGAAAAGACAGACTCATGGTAAGTGACTCTTTAACTAAAATATTATTTTAAACATTTTAAATATCTACTCTTCTAAAACACTCAATTTCAATTCCATTATTTAAAAATCATTATATGAATTTATTTTTATGAAAAAAAAATTATTAAAATTTAAAATTATATAATAGTACTCAATGTTATTTGGTATACATTGACTCAAACATTTCTTTTTAAAATTATTGGAATTGGTTTTTGAAAATAGATTGGTTATATCAATAACATGAATTTTTTATAACTGAAAATAAAATTTTATGAGTGAAATGTTTAAATTTGAAATTACATATGTGTTTTTAATTGTACATTTAACTTGTTATACCAATATAACTAATATATAGGGTTTATCTTATTCTTAATCATGAAAGATGGGTGATCTCAATATAGCTTATATGAAGGGTGATCCCCATTATAGTTCTCTAATGAATTGGGAACTCAAGTGATGGAAGTCAATTATATGTGTATTACATTTTTAAGGGTTAATATATTATTAATATGGAAATGATGTTCCAAAGAACCTATTTTTTAATGTATTCTATTGATTTTAAATAAAAAATATGTTATTGGTTTTTATGAGTTCACTATACTAATGATTCTCATTATTTATGCCCCTTACATAGAATTTTGGGATCTTCCCATGTTTTGAAATGATTTTCATTGGTCTAAATATTGATAAGGCCAGTGAATATTTTATGGTGAAATAATGTAATATGTGTTGTGAAAAGAATTCATGTTTTTACGTTTCCTTTGGTGGATGAAAATGGATAATGAGTATAAGTGTCCACATGTAATGTATGGGTCAACATAGTATGAGTTTTTCCTCATTATCTGAAACTATGAACTAAAAAACCTCAATTTTGAATTATATTTCAGAAACACTAGAATAAGTTATGTTTAAGGAGGGTCCTTATTGTTATTATTAGAGGATGATTTAGAAAACTAGGTAGATTAGAATTTCTTCTTATGAGATGGGGATACCGTCAGGAGTATATAATTTCTTGGTATTTTATATGTTCCATATCTTATAAAACCCATTATAGGTTTTAAAGAAAGAAATTGTTAGGTGAAAAAAGATATTTTTGGAGAAATTATTTTGTTGACGTAATTATGTTTTAAAAACATTTTGGGATGAAAAATAAAAGATATGAGTGAACCTTTACGGTTAATATATTTTATAGATATTTATAGAACATTATCCTATTTTTCATATTCTATATGAATTTTTTATTTTTAGAAAATAGATAGCCTATAGGATGGTTTAAAACCCATCATGTCCGGAAAGGCTGAAAGAATTGAACAGAAATCCTAAGTGAGACATGTATGCGTCTAGTACCACATTCCTATATAAAGTCTCAATTCGTATAACATTTCCTTTTTAGTAAAAAAAATTATTTAACAAGAATAAATTGATCATGGGTACATTGGATTTATAAAAAAGGTAACCATGGGATTTGGAAATGATTGGGAGATTAGGTGAATAATTTTATATTGGAACACATTCACAATATTAGGAACTATATATGATTAATATAAAAATAATATTATGGGATCTTATTTTAGATTTTATTTATGAATTATATTTTTGAGGAATCTATGATTTTATTATGGATATATAGTGTTTCAGGGTTTTTATAGAAATAATTTTCAAATATTCGAGAATAAATGATTTATGAAATTAAATTAATGTTGTGAGGAAATTAGAGTGATTGATGTTATTTAGATTTAAAATTTTAAATCTATCATATACGAATATGTGTCCAAATCCTTCTATATTTTGGGTTTCAATATTAGTTTTCATTATTTTGAGTAATTTTATGGAAATTTATTTTTTGAATCGTATAGGTTGAACATTGGATATTATTGTTAAATTTTGGATATTTAATTATTTTTTCATAATAAAATGGTTTATTATTTTTGGATAAATGTTTTATATTATGTTATTATTTTTGGTTTTTTAATGCCTAAAAATAGGATAAATATATAGTTAATATTTTGTTGATTATGTGATTATATAGAAGATTAGTATAGTTCTTTAGACAGGAAAAAATTGATCTTGAATACTAATGAATTAGAGAAGAATATGAGTATGTGGTGGAAATAAATTAACGTATGAAGCTATACTTGTCATGTTACTATTGTTAATTATTATCATAGACAAGTGGGTAAAATAATTACGAAACTATATGAAAATGATCTTACAACAGCAATATTATCATATTACTTTTATCAATGATATTTTAAACCACCTCCTATTAATGGTTTATTTATTGTTAAAATTACAATTATTATGTTCTTGATCCCTATATATCAGTCTTTGAGTGTTATATTTATCTTTTATGAATGTTCTATAGTGTACAAGATATTCAAAATCATTATTAAATGAAAACTAAAATATAATATTTAAAATTTATCCATTATAACATAGGAATTTGAATAAAATCAGTGATTATTATTAATCAAATTATAAGGATATTTTTTAAACATTTATATTTCATTATTTTGATACAAATTATTTATAAATAAATTTTTAAACTATTATAAAATAAAATGAAATATTTTCATAGAAAAACTATTTAAAAGTTCACAATTTTGTTTTATAAAGAATATGATTGCACTTTTTAGATTTTATTAATGAAATAAATATATAATATATTCACTATAATTTTTAACATTAATATTATATGTTTTTTAATCAATATATAAGAAAAAAATCAATTTTTTTGTTAAAGAGTATTATTTTTCAAAAATGCGATTTTTAGAGCCCTTTTATAATGAACACATTTTAAATATATTTTTCTCTTTTTTATAAGTTATATTTCACAAAATAATATTATTCACTAAAATAGTAGTATGAACATTTACGTTAAATGACATTTAAATATTTTTTTATAGGATTACTTTTTTTATAAATAGAGAAAAAATATATCATTTTAATTAAAACTACTATTTTAGATATTTTATTTGTACTGTTAAATTATATTTTTGGGTGGTTTGTAGTATAAATAGAAAATTTATGTATATATTAATCAAATATAAATCATTTTAATCAATTTTAAATTGAAAATTTTTATAAAAACATTATGATCATTTGAATGGTTTTCCATAAAAACATGTTTTCCCAATCTGTCAAGGTGGTTAATTTTAAATTAATTGTATCCAGTTTTGTGATTTGATTTTTGAAAAACATACAAACAGAATTTTAATTAGTATTATATTTATGATCTAATAGGATTGAAATATTTATTTATAAATTATGAATTTTATCATTTGTAGTTACTTTTATTAACAATGTTGAAGGCTAATATGGTAAATAAGGGTAAAAATAAAAATACAATTAATATAAAATTACCATAAAAATTTACTTAATTTCATTGAATGGGTTTTTTTACCAAAATATTCCTTGATTTGAAATTATAACCTTTTTAAGCCACTTGGGTATGAGTAAGACATTTATATAAGTTATTCAAAGAGAAGATAAATTTTGTAACACTGTCGATTTTATCAGGTAAAGTAGTTTTAATATGGGGAAATATAAGTAACATCATCAACTATAAATATTATTTAGAAATACTAAATTCATACCAACATTATGGTAATTTATTTATAATTTTAACAGAATAAATATAAAAATAAATGGGAAAAAATTACAATGCAATAATTACTTCATTAAGGGAATAATTTAATAAAGAATAATTTAAAATAAATAATATTTCTATAAATGATATTAATTTTATAAATATCCTATTTTCGTCCAAATGAATGTAATAAGTCATATAATTTCATAAATTACTATTATAGTCTTATTTTTTCATTTTATAGTAATTATGTAAACCCTTAAAGTATAAACTACATGACATCATGGTAAGAAATAATATGGGTTAAAGAAAAATGATAAGGATTACAAAATAGCCAAAACTTATTAATTTTTCAATATATTTATGGTATTCAAAAATATTCATCTTATATTCTAAATAAATTTATTGGGACCCAATTTTATTAAAAATTTAATTTATATTAATATAAAATTTTAAAATATTTCAAGGGTAACCATCTCCTCTCATATAAAAGAGATCACATTATTTTCTATTATTAAAACCTAAAAACATATTTGGATAGGAAAACATCTACCCAAAAAACTTTTTATAATCCCATCTGAAATTATATTGGTGTTTTTTCGGAATAAATCTCAATATATATGTGTTAAGGTGTTTGTAAAGTGAAATCATCCCAATGAAATTTAGGGGTTTTAATTAAGTGTTTCACTTTTATTTCTTCTTCCACATCCTCCAAATATTACTCAACCGTGATTAAATAATAACTCTAGTATCATAAATACAGTTATATTTTATAATTTATATATCATCACTTAAATACATCTCCACTTCTATAAAATAGGAAAATAATTAATTGTTTGTGCGTACATGTGAACTATCACCTTCACGAACTGATAAAATTTATTTTCCTTTACCATCTCTCACGACTGGTTATAACTATTGAATTAATTTTTATATATGATATTAATTAAATATTTATTATTATAATAGAATAATGTATCAATTATTTTCTTAATTTCCATGCTCATAAAAATGATAACATCATTCGCATGTATGTGTTAAATATCACCTCTACAAAGAAATGAGATCTATTATCCATCCCCATATTACATGGATATTATATATAATTATATATAATTTATTAATATGAATTAGTGATATTATATTAATGAAGGATAGATAAAATAATACTTATCCTCTTTCCACAATGATCATTGAAAAATGAAAATGTGGATTATTCGTACAAATGACTAACTGTATCCATGATTAGAACGTAATTCATTTTTCATATCCATATGCAATGGATAAATTTAAAAGTATAACTGATATATTAAAGTTATTAATATTTAATGAATTGTATTATGGATATGATAAAATAGTGACCTATTAGGCAATATTTGACTTATCAAATACATTTTGGACTCATGTACCAAATATCCTGAAAACATATAACATGAACAAAAATAATTATGAAATTTTCATAACATTGTAATAATTGATATAAAAATAATAATAAAAGGTATTCTAAGGTTCTCAATAATGTAGAAATTAACCAATATTTATTATTCTAGACTACAAATACTGTACGTAACGAGACATGCACATTGTATGGGACACTATAACTGAAACATCATTTTAAATTTTTGAAAATTTATTACTCTAAAAAATTTTGTTTCATGTCCATGTATTAAACATAATTTATATGAATGTATTTATTAAAATATTGCTATTTTAAAATTTTAATTTACATAAAATATTTCAATGTGGTATGGGACAAAATGATTCAAAAAATCATTTTTTAAATTGTTTTAAATAGATTTCTGAAAATGGATTGGTTATTTCTATAACATGAAATGTTTTCTTATTAATGAAAATGAATTTTTATGATTTTCATATAGAAAATTGTATGAATTTATGTATTGGTGCATATAATTTTAAATATTTTTCTCAATATATCTTATACGAAGGGTTGAACCCCATTATAGATCATTAAATATGGGTGTACCTGATATAGCTTATATGATTGGTGAGACCCATTATTGTAATCCAATGCATTGGGTACTCGAGATTTGGAAGACGAAAATAAGTTTATTCTACTTATGAGGATGAATGTAAAAGTAATGTGATAAATATTTCCCAAGGAACTTATGTTATTATTATGTGATTGAAAAATAAATTTTATGAAAAAGTTTTCAATAGGATTTCATACAGCATGACTAGGTATTATCTTTCATTATATCCTTGTTTCTGACACTTTCTTTGGGGCATACATCTATCTATCGAGGACGACAAGGATACACTGGTTATTTCCCTGCATTCCCGCTTTCCAATAGTGGGAATCATCTTTCCCTTGTTTAGGGATGTTTGATCCTTGATCAAAATCGGATTATGGGATGTTGGTTCTTCCTTCCGTGGATTCATCCTCAGAAATCAGAACATTCTCTAGGTATCCCGTATAGAATATAACTTTTTTCATGAAACTATTCGCAGTTCTGTATCATCAAGGATTACGTTTAGTTACACTGCTTTTCTCGGGACATTCCAATGGGTCTGGCCGGTGCAGCGACCTTCAATCCGTGGAGTAGTCACATTGGACATAACTGGCATGTCTAGACACTCGAACACTAGCACGTCTGTGTTTCTTCAGCTTATTATAGGGCTTCCCCAGTGAGCGGAAGCCTGAGGCATCCGTGGTCTAATGTGGGGAATTATATTTCATAGGCATTTCTGAGAGATTTTCATTTGCTTCCCATGTTTAACATAGGTGATGTTGCTTGTTTAACCTCTAGAGGAGATGGATCAAACTGATAAGAACACTGAATAGAGTGGATCCTATGGGTTCTTCCCCTAAGGGGAACACTGATTTCAGGACTAAAATGTGGTTAGTTAATAGTTTTCCACTAGAAAAAGTGAATAGGTTGATGGGATGATCTCATCGGGATGTGGCGGCCTGGGTAAGAATTAGGATGGATGATGGACGATTAAGTGAATTGGATAAGGAATTAAATGGAGTCAAACCGAGCATGGAAATGATGTTGGGATTGAGACTTGAAGAGAACTCCTATATATCTATATTGCAGGGAAAAAAATTACACATAGTTCATGATGGGGTATAGGATCGGGGTATGCGTGGAGAATATGGACCCGATAATGTACATGGGCTTACACATGGTTAGCAGCCGGAGTTGGTATGACGCCATTGGGGTGGTCCAGATATGTGGGTCCCAAAGAAATGGAATAAAGTTACTTACCGTTGATTTCAGAGTACACTATCTTACCGCTAGATGGGATTTACAATGACTTATCATTGGATTCATGTGACAATGGATTACCAATGAATGAGATTAAAAATTGCTTACCACTGAATGGGGATCACAGTGTCTTACCACTGCCTGGGGATCACAAAAAATTACTACTGAATAGGGAACAATTTAGTTTAATGTGGGAAAAAAGGGGACATATATTATAACGTCATGAAGGAAGGGGGTGAACTGACGTGAAATGGTCGGGACCAATGGGTGTTGGGCTTAAACCTCAGGGAGGCATCTTATGTACCTTTCCTTGGTATGGATCAATGTACACTTAGTTTATATGGTGTGGTGAACTGAAGTTAATGTGGTTCAAAACCAATGGATCATGGGCTTGAACCTCAAGGAGGCTTCCTATGTTCATTTCCATGGCATGTATCAATGTCCACATAGTTTAGAAGGAGTGGGAAGTAACATTAAGGGGGTCTGAACCAATGGATAGTGGGATTGAACATCAGAAAGGCTTCCTACATATCGTGCCATGGAAAAGATCAAATTATACATAGTTCAGAAGGAGTGGGGACCAATGTGAAGGGGGGTCACAACCAATGGATGGTGGCATAGACCCCTAGAAAGGCTTCCAATATACCTTACCATGGAAAAGACCATAGTCCATATAGTTTAGGAGGAGTGGGAAGACACAGGATGGTGGGTCGAAATCAATGGTTGGTGGGCTAGAACCAGATGGATGCATCATACATACCTTTCCATGGAAAGTATCAATGTCCTCTTAGTTTATTGGGAGTGGGAACTGACATAAAATGGAGTCGGAACCAATGGATAGTGGGTTTGACCCTTAGAGAGGCTTCCAAAGAACCTTGCCTTGGCAAGGATCAAATTCCACGTAGTTATGGACAAGTGATGAACTGACGTGAAGGGGGGAGGAACCAATGGATGTAGGGAATAAACCACAGGGAGGCCTCCTACATACCATTCCTAGTAAGATTTCATTGTCCACATATTTTCAGATGAGTGGGTACCGACCTGAAGGGGTCAGAACCAATCGATGGTGGACTTGAATCTAATGAATACTTCCTGCGCACCTTGCCTTTGAACGGATCAATTTCCATGTAGTTCGTAAGGAGTGAGAACCGATGTGAAGGGTGTTTTGAACCAATGGATGGTGGGATTGGACCTTAGGGAGTCTTTCTATGTACATTTCCTTGGCATGGAAAAAAGTCCACAAAGATCAGGTGGAGTGTTTGGGGATTACACACTAGGATCCCCTAAAAGGATTCCATGGTATTTGGTTGCTCTAAGTTTACTTGAGTCATTATCGGTGTGAGAAACAAGAGTCTACAAAGACCTGACGATCACATCATGAAAGGTGCATCCGTGGGAAGTGCAATGGGGCTGACAGATAGTCAGTAGCCCAAAATGGAAACAGGGGCCTACACATGGTTAGCATCCCAAGGAGATGGTGATTGGTACATAGTCCAGTGTGGAGGATCGGAGGTGAAAAATCCCAAAGGAAGAGGGATTTGGCACCGAATAATCGAGGGCACCGGTTCCCCCCTGTCATGGGCTAGTAAGAAGATAGGAGGAGCCGGGATGATACATCCCATGTGAAAGGCTAGGGGATTAAACCAATTTGGTTTCCATTTCCCTGTAGACTGATGCTGATACGATAAAAAGGATCTCATTCAATGTGTGGAATAATCACACTCTTGTGGAGACTAGTGGGCATATAAAATTTCCATTATGGGGCGCTCCACGTAAGACACATGGGGTAGGGTCAATGTTTAACGACATGTGCTGAGGATGATGGTTCTCATCAATTTAATGTCCTGCAACTCGGACGAGGTGGGTTCACTCTGCACGCATATGACATAAATAACAGATACCCTCCCACCATTGAGGAAGGGAAGGAATCAACATTTCCAGGGTGACGGGGTGTTATGGAGTGATCCATTGGGGGTCCACATTAGCGTGGCTATGTGAAAAATTAATAGTTGTTAGTGTGCCTATAAAATGAAGAATGAGGAGAAGAATTGAGACCAGAAGTATCACCCTAGGGATTTTTAAATTACTTCCTGAAAACCTGGAGGGTTTCATGGGAAAAGGAGTTGCGATGCAAATTGGATCATAGGTAGAAGCTATGTCAAGCTCTGATGCTCTATGTAGTGGAGGTATTTTTGAATGGGTATGAATCCCAAGGTTTTTTTCCTAGCATAGGTGTATAGAATAGTTCATATGGAAGGTTCATTACCATGTGGAAAGGCATTCGTGGAACAGTGGTTCGTGAAGAAAGAATCTGAGGGAAGGGTTCAAATCCGCAAGCTTTTTCTCGGGATCCTTCATTGGTACCATCTAAGTTTATCGATATGGGTAAAAGGGTGATCTTATACCCTCATGATTCTTCTCCAATGACTTCATCTTCCATGTCCATGGCTTTAGTCCCTTTTAGTAGGGATTTGGTTTGCTTCTCCCGAGGTGAGGTCGGCAGAGTGGCGGATCCCCCATAGATGTGATGCTCCACATCAACATCTTCAGTTCCTATTAGAGATATATGTGATTATCCTCCCATATAAACATATATGGAATACCTCCATTGGACCTGGGGCCTAATGTGTTGGGATTGGATCCTTTGGCCTCAGCTAGTGAGCATCAACTCCCCTCATCGTCTTCTCTACAGTGGTTCCAGTTATCTTCTCCACTTCATGTTTCGGAAGATGTGGTATCCCCTCCATCCTTGCATCTGGGATCTTCGATGTCATCTCCCGTCGCCCAGGCTCTTATGTCTCAGACCAAGAATGTGGTGGATGACAACATCACCCTTTATTCAGGGGATTCTCTCAAGGACTGGAAAAGTGGAAGCCACTCTCCTTCATCTTCCAACAAAATCAAGATAAATGGCAAATGCACTCGCTCCAAATCTAAATCTGGAGCTTCTTATTCCCCTTAGATGATTCTTCAAACCAAGGAATTGATGTCTGGGAACAAATATATGTGAAACAAAACTCAATGTATAGGATTTTAATCTAGAGTTCCAGAGGGCATAGAGCGAGGGAGAAATCTTATTTTAATGTTAGTGAATTTTCCAATCACTCAGTTTTTATGGTGGCAGTACTATAACAAAAACAAGGTTCAGGTAGAATAACAAATTTTGTTCAAAGGCTAAAATAATGTGGTTTCTTGCATGGGAACCCTCCCAACCCTCACATATGGCTCTTATAGAAGGAGATTTTTTTCATGGATTTGATTAATGAGAAGGACCAATAACTCTCTACAAGAATAACGGTAGGATCTCAATGTTTTTCCTACACTTTTATATATGAAAAGTGAAATGACCAAGAGCAAGAGGTCCATTGGAGAAACCATGAAGGCCTTCTTGACGATAAATCCATCTAGACTATTGGAGATTATTTAATCAAAGTAGCATCTCTAGAAGTGAAACATGGTAGAAGGGATTTCCCATGGTGTGCCAGCTAGGCCTTCATTTCATTTTTGGATAGATATGGGCTGATGGATGTTTGATTTGAGGGAGACCATTACACCTAGTGAAAAAACCAACGTGGTGTATGATTCACTTAGTGTCAGCTCAGTCAGTGATTAATGAACTAGGTATCTTTGTCTCTCATTATGGATGTTAAAGTATCTTATTTATTTCATTGTCTATCTGATCATTCTATGTTTCATCACTGTCTGGGCTCCAATACTCAGAGAGGCGAGTGCACCCATTTTTCATTCTTGTGGGTAGAACATCCAGGATTCCATGATGTACTCGAGGATGCATGGGACTGGATGCATTTATGGAACCCATGGATATATTTTCAGAATAACTTGAGGTGGCTGAAAATTTCTCTTCGATGGTGGAGGATGTTGGTTCCTGCTCATGTACAGGATATGATTGTGATTATTAAGGGAGTGGAACTCTTGGAGGCCAGCCTAGAGAAATGATGGGATGATGGATTATTTATTGACCTCATGGCTAAAAGGATCTCTTTACTGATCTCCTTTTAAAGATTGAGAGGCTAGAGAGAGAGAAATGGTGCAAGGGTTATGTGGCTTCGTGAGGGGGACCGAAATACTAGTTTCATTCATTCTTGCATCAAAGAAAGGAACTGGCCTCATTGGCCCAATATTCTTTGAGGTTATGGATCATACACTAATGATTGGGATGAAGAGGGGAATCTGGCCAATGAAATTGTTAATGATATTCTTGCAGGTCCTAATTCTAATATGACAAATGGTTACCCAAGTGAGGATACAGATCTTTTTGAGGGCCTTACTAGTTGTGTTTTTATGGATTTCGACGAGGGGATGAGGAGGTATCTGTAAGAGGATGAAGTGAGAGAGGTGGTGTGGTCTTTGAACTACATCAGTGCCGTAGGGATGGACGAGATACCCAATTCTTTTTACAAGGATGCATGGGATACTATCAAACGGGACTTGGTGAGAGCTGTGCAGGACTTCATTCAAGGTGGTGATCTTCCACGCATAGGTAGTGCGACCAAGGTGGTTATGATTCTGAAGGTAAACAACCACCATCTTGATGATCAGTATAGGCCGATCAACATGTGAAACATTCCTTATAATGTCCTTGCAAGTATTTTCATCAAAAGGCTTGTGGTGAACATAAATGATTGTTTGGAAGCACCACAACATGGGTATATTAAAGGGATGTCAATTCATTGTGCTATCATAGTGGTTCATGAGATGATATATGGGATCAATAATAAGGATTTTGGGAATTACCTCTCTATCAAGCTTGACATGGGTAAGGCCTACGATAGAATGGAATGGGGTTTCATTCTAAAGGTGTGGACATTCATGGGTCTCTCAAATTGGACTCATGATCTACTCTTCTGCTGCTTTATCTCGACGTGGACCTCCACTTATTTCATGTGTAAACATTTCGGTTTCTTCAAGGAATGTAGTTTTTTGAGGCAGTGGGACTCTCTTTCACCCAATCTTTTAATTTTATCCCAAAATGATCTAATCTTTTTTATCAAGAGGAGGTTGTGCATGGGGAGAATCCTTCCTTTTCGGGATAGACAAGTGATGAAGGTAATTTCTCACCTAATGTTTGCAGATGACACAATTTTATTTTTCAAATGTATTATGATATCAATGAATGGGATGAATGAGGTTTTTAGGGAAATCTGTAAATGGAGTGGTAAGGTGGTGAATGGGGATAAAATTATATTTTTCTCTGATAGGGACCTCTCGGCCAGAAGGGATGTATCTTTGGAATCCGGTTTCCAAATGAGGAGATTCTCTTTACCCAATGTTTATATTGGTGCCATGTTGAGTCCACACTCCCTCCTTCTTCATCACTTTGTCAAGCTTGTGGGTAAGATTATGTGTTGCCTTTTCAATTGAATAAACATGTTCCTATCTTTTGGAGGGCCCATCACATTGGTCAATAGTGTTCTAGTTTCCATTCCCATGAACCTCATGTGCAGTGTTAATGTTCAAAAAAATGTGATTGAAAACTTGGAAAGATAAATGGTCTCCTTCATTTGGGACAACCAGATTGGGAGTAACCAGCAATGGGCCTCGGTGATGTATTTGAAAAGACCTATTTATGAAGAGGTCATAAACACAAGGAGTGTATCCACAACCATTCTAGGGATGTATGATAATATTTCATGGGAGGAAATGGAGGGAAGAACTCTTTCGTCCCGGCTCATGCAAGACAAATACGGCTTGAATTTGGCAGTGTAGAGGTTTATGCATTCGAGATCATGGAAGTTGATTCATCTTTACTTGGAGTATCTTCTTCCTCATGTGTGATGACTGGTGGGTAGAGGGGATGTGAGTTTAAATAAGTAGGACATGGGAGGAGGGGATCTCTGGTTTCCCTGCTGCCCAGTAGCAGACATGAATTTCATAGAATCTATGGCGCACCATGATTTCATTCATTCAATTCCCAATGGGGATTAGCTCACTACCTTTAAGGAGATCATTCCATGTGAGGAACCAAACTGGATTATTTTTATGGGAGCTACATTGGATGAGTTTTCTATGAAATTGTTTGTCTCTGTAAGGCATGAACCCATTTCTAGCGTTCCATGGGGGTTATCGTTATGGTTCAAGGGGATCTTCATGATTTGGCCTTTAGCGCTCTCGATTCACGACGCTCCACATACTTTGTGATTGATCTCCGTGAATGAGGCCTTCTGCTTCACGGCACACAGTGAGTCTTTGACTTTTCTATAGGGGTCTCTGCAGCTTGTCTCTGAAGGCAGAGGTCGGGCTCTACGAACTTCTTTCTCTAAGAACTCCACGAACGATCTCCATGAAAGAGCATCACGATTCAGAACAAAAAACGTCCAACCCTGAAATCTAAATGGTCCAAGAGGCTTCCAGGGGGTCCATATGAATGTTGTCCGAATGGAAGAGATGACAGATAGCTCATGTATAGGGGAGTTAATACAGAGATATTCTGACCATAATTCATTGGTGGAGCTACTGTTGGAATGAAAAATGAATTATCCACAGTGCAAGAGGCCACCTCTGTATTTCAATGGACAAAAGGATGAAGTATTCATCCCATATGAGAGTAGGGATGATCATGCTTACTGGTTAATGATAATTTCATGAAAGCGCCAGTGGTTCAGGGTGGCTGACAACATTGCCCGGGAGGATATCACGCTGGTCACCGCAGACTATATTTACAATCTTCTAAACAACATTTACGCGATGTATCTACATCTAGATACATCCCCCCACCCCTATGTACCACACCATCTTGAAGGCATCCCTATGGAAACCAAAAACGGGGTGGTCTGATGAGTGGGAACTGTGCAATGGTGGATACATCATAGACAACTTGGCATGGGCCTATATGGGAGGTTCTTCATGAGAGGAATTCATGGTAGTGGTGAGATTCGTCGGTATGTATGAGGCAGATTGGGCCTCCCAATTCGACATCTATCAATCGAAATAGCTGATGCCAGAGTTGTTGAGTAGATGGTCATCGAGGACCAATATCTTCCAATGCCACCACGGTGATGTCAACATTAGATTATGGGATGTGGATTAGATCTCTGGGGTTACCTATTCTAGGGGCGATGTATGATGAGTTCCTCCCTGTTACGAGTGATTGGGAGGATTAGGAGAAGATTACTCCATTGTAGATGGAGTTAATGAACCTTGTACAGGGAGAGGAAAACCAGTAGGTGAGGGAAGTCCCTATCAAATGGTGGTTCAACCAGATCTAGAACTTCTTAGAAAATAGGCAGTTCCCTGTGAGGCCTCGGGCGAGCCTGAAGGGGGCTCAATGAGAGAAGGAGCACTTGTACTGGAAGAATTTGGAGGATAGCTAGTGGGAGATGTGGGGGATCAGTGTCTTTACCGAGCAACAGCTGGTAGTCACATTGGCTGTATTTATGGCATCACTCATCTTTGATTGGATCCTACCGATAAGATACACGATCATGGGCATGTGACCGAGAACGTTTATTATGCCGTCAATTATGGAGACAGGAGGGCGGGTCAACCTCTGGATCTCGATACTCTCCAAGTTGTACATGATGTTATGGAATATCAGTGAGGGGGAGAAGCCACAATGAATATGTGGGACATTCCACATCTTGTATGGGTGGATAGCGGCGCATGTTAGGGGGTTGTATGAATATCGATACCCCAAATCCCCTCTAGGATCGAACTTATTCATGTCCAATCAAAATACCATAGGGATACTTCCAGCCATGCTGACGATGTAGTTAGTACTAAACAAGGTATGGAAGGTAGAGGGGCTCAACTTTCACCTGGTCCCATTGCCAATGGGTTTATTCACTAATTATGGGCAGTGAACAGAATAGCATCAGGGCCACCTTCTTTACTATTGATGTGTTTTCTATATGGAACAGGTGGACCGTGTACCCCTTTTGAGTGGTACACCCCACATCTATTTACAAGGAAATTTTGGTTCATGCAGTGACTGACCCCTCAGGTCTATTTAGGGGTGCGCTATGAGGACCATCCGTGTGTGATGAGGTAGATGTAGCTCATGTTCACAGGGGGAGAAGGAAAGAAGCGAAACGATTTGACTCCACCCATGGTCGTCTATGGACTGGTGATGGAGTACAACAACAACTAATATGTGGCCTAAAAATGTGAGATGTTGAAGTAAATAACAATTAGGGCCATCGATGGTGTGACTCCCCAACCTCGAGGTTGGAGACATATGGTGGCAATGAAATCCCATGGTGGCGGGGATGCCGTGGTGGCAAGGCCTGCATCGGTTGAGGGGGAGGTAGCAGTAATAGATCCAAAAGTGGACCCGATGGTCCCAGAAGAGTATAGTTTTCTTGAGGAGAGGCCACCAAGAGTATTCCATAGAATATCCACCCATGAACTAGGTAAGCAGCTACAACATATTGACATGATGGAGAATGTTGTCTTCCAAGAGGCCCGGGACTTCTGGATGCCAATAAGAAAATTCACAGCGCATCCAAGATGTTGAAACACCTGAACCATCTCAAGATGGATTTTATCAGAATTGGCCCAATTAGGGCCAGTTTTGTAGTATCCAAGGTGGAGGTGGAGAAATACCTGGAACAGTTGGAGGAATTCATGTACTCCCAGGGTGCCCCACATCCAATGACAGACCGGGTGAAGGTGTTGTTACATCCTACGACCCAACCACAATTGTCAGCTGCAGAATGGAGGGAGTGCATTTCTTTTCCGAAAGAGTCGGACCTGTCCTCCTAGGGAGAGTTGGTTGGTAGAGGGTTCCCATTGGGGAGGGTGAAGATGGTGATTCGGACCTAGATCCTATAGGGTTTGCATAGGCTCTCAAGGTAAGACCCTGAGTTCCTTCCACATGATATACATCTACGATACTTTGGATTCCACATTAATATTTAAACTATAATGGAGGGCCTCAGACATAGATTTGTTTCATGTCTATTATTGGATGCAGATGTGGAGACATTGTGATCCACGCCCATGGCGACACTGATTACCACGTCAAGCGGGGCTTGGACACCTATGTTGGCTCATATATACTTTTATACGTTCAAACGATATACCGAGGGCCATGACTAAGGGTCTGTATGGAAAAAACCTAGGAAAGAGAAAGAGAAATTGATCTCTATAAGCCTCCTCTAAAAAATTCATTACTTCCAACCATCGATTAGGACAACAAACATCCATGCACTTCTTGGTATCCACAGTTCTTCAAATGTTTTGTGGTTCTTGGCGAGGTTGGTTGGTACTTCTGGTGGCACCCTTCTTAGGAGAATGCTGGTGGTTGTGGAGGAGAATATCTATATTTACAATGTAGCGGCGCTCCAAAACACTGGTGGGACTGTTATTAGGGCAGGGCCTGAAATTATTGAGGTGTGATACAGTGATTAATATCGATCAGACAGTACAGGTACTCCCATTCCCAATCCCACACTAGATGTGGACCCTGCTAATGAGTTCATGGGGGCGTTCACTAAATATGAGTACTCCAACCCCTCATACTATGAAGAGACAATCATTTATGACGTGGATAGAAAAATAGTCTGATGTTGGTTGTGTAACTTGATCAAGTGCTTCATCGATGACTCCCATCATGCACAATGGAATGACTCTATAGAGAGACATTGTTTGAAACTATGTGAACTGTGTGTTGAGGGGTGGATTCCCAAAGTCCACATATGGTCGTCTGAGATCTCATGGATGAGATGATCTTAGAATATGACCATGGACTAGGTGTGGGTTTTCAATGGTGAAATGTGGTGAACATCATGAGGCTTGAGGTGGCTAAAAATGAGATTCAGAAACTGCATATATAATAATATGAACATTCATCCTTTTTCAATGCATTGTTGGAGTTTATATTGATATTGAATACCCAGCTGGAAGAGGCTGAAGAGCATAGGAGTAAAACTTTGGAGGAGATGACCATTATCCAAACAAATGAGGGTTCCCAGATTTTAGCTGATGAACTATGCCCCATCGCTGCTGAGCAGGAGTGGGAACTGAACAAGAGATAATAAATCATGGATTCCACAAGCCATAGGGTGGCGAAGATGCAATTATCTTTTAACGGGGTCAACCCATCCATGGGAGTGGTTGATCCTCTATTATAGTGACGCAGGCAACTTTTGAACACACTGTCATGTTTTTGACTATTCATACTAGATAAAGGCATGATTTTAGTTATTCATCTATGGGTTATTTCATTTCTATTACATTCATGGAACATCAAACAACCTGTCCCTAAGCTCACGTCGGTCGGTCCCGATGTGAGAAACAAGGGATGACCATATTTCCAATAAATCTGAATATAAGAGTGCAAACCAAGAATCGTGCATTTGGGGTTTGAAAAAACAATTCATATTTCTAGGTAGAAGGGCGAGGCATAAGTGGAGGACAAGGACCTCAGAAAAAACAATGTTATATCTTCCCAATGAGCTCTATTGTATAAGGGTTGTAATGCTAGGGGAATTTGAAATCAACCCGAACATAAGGGAGTGGAATGTGTGAATCATGATACCCCAGATTCAGAACACTGTGGAGGTGGTGTGAAAATGAAGGATAACTGATGACAATGTTCAAAACATAGTATCTTTACTACATTATTGTGAAATTGTGTTAACAAATGAAGGATTCCCATTAAACATATTCGAAACAAGGGGCCTGACTCAAAATGTCATCATTGGTCTTCCAGAACATTGTCCCTAGATAGTGGGTGAGCCATAGGCCATGAATCCATACAGTTAGGGGGTGATTTTATACGTGAAAGTGGACGAGGGTCGAAATAAAGGGCATTGAATACAAGTAGTGTGGATTGATGGGTCATTTAAAAGGATTCCAACAATCTTGAAATGTCACCACCATGTTGGAAACAAATTTGGAGGGTGTATTGGCCTGATCAGGGATGAAACATACATTGGAGAAGGACCACTATAGTACAGACCTAGAATGCTCTTTAATTTTACATTATAGGGATGCGTATGACATGCATGTAGTTTAAATGTCATATTCTATGTATGATTAACATAGTTTAATGGTCATACATTCTAGGCCAGGATTTGGATAGGGGGAAAGGGTTAATAACCTTGGGGCTAGGCCCATGGGGAAATGCATGGGCGTCACAACATATACCATGAGGATGATAATCAAGACAAACGTAGTTCTTGAGAGCATAGTTTAACATCATATCAGACGATGAGTGGTATGTGTGGAATGGTTGCGCGAGTACATGTCCTACCAAAACTAATAAGCCCATATGAGTCGTGCTCTATGTGGGAAAAAAGAAGTAGTGATGGGACTTTCCAAGCGTAGGAAGGAAACTGTTAGGGGTGATGGGACACTTGGTGAATGACGTCCAATAATTCTGACCTACCTACTCGTCACACATAGATGTGTGAAGGTTTAATGTCGAGTATGCTATAATTACACTTAAACATATTGGAGGGGAATAATGTGAATCATGATGCCTGATATCTGGACCACAATGATATAGGCGTTACAATAGTGCATCACTACTGACCATGTTATAAACATAGTATTCTCTCTATGATAGCCTTGAATTGGGATAAACAAATGAAGGTCGACTGCTAACGATGTTCTAAACACAGTACCTGTCATAAATTTCATCTAATGTCTTCAGGGACGTTGGCCCTAGATGGTCGGTAACCCATTGTGGGATTAGACCAGGCTGTAAAGGGGGTCCCATTAGACCTAGAAGACGATGATGATCCAAATAATGGGCTCACATAGTATGGACATGTAACGGGGGAATGTCCCTGTGAAATTTCCATACATCGGGCTCTTTTCCACAAAACATCAAAGTACAAGAATAAGATGTATTAGATAGAGGGATTCTATTCCATTTCCAAGGAAAAGGGTCATGGGGTAGCACACTTCCAAATTAATTGTCGTAGGATGGTCTATTAATGGGGTATATGATTAAACTAATTGTGCATAGGGCGTCGAAGTAGACAAACTCAATGTACAGTTCCCATAGGGAGATCCTAGATTAGGTTCATATAACTCAGACCAGGTTGTGAAAATGAAAGTGTGGAACATGGTACAACTATTTCAAAACCAAACACCAACAAGAACAGAAGAGGAACCAAACACACCACATGTTCCCAAAAGAGTTCCGTCCAAGGGTCCAGAATAATGGGAAATATGATTTATGACTCTCTTGACATGGACCAATTGATAAAATGTATGGGAATTCCTATATATCTAATGTGGATGGGAATAAAGCCCAACTTAGTTTTGGAAGATGTTGTTTTGTTTCAACTCTTGTGGAAAGGATGTGTATTAGTCATATTTTATAATCATAGAGATCAGACCATAATAGAACTGAAGAAGGGATACATGTGGGGAAATTATTATTCAACCCATCATGAGTGATGATGGTAGTAGTTTGTATCACCATAATGTGCTCCCTAGTAAACATTTAGTTTAAGGGACCAAAAGTGAATGTTAGGCTTGGCTCGATGAAAAGTGCATGAGCGTTCTTACATAACCAATGAGGATGGGAATCAATCCTTATGTGGTTATAAGGGTGGAATGGTAAGATATCAGTGCTAGACATATTAAAGTCGTGTAGCTCTAGCCCTTTCACCAAAGGATTTGAAATTTGATAGATATTGTTTTTCCTTTAGGATGAATATGTTTTTTGCGAAGTCACAATCCTAGGATTGAATTTCCAGGCATCACCACAAGAATCTAGTTTTATGTAGGTATAGAAAAATGGTATGGTGCATGACTGATACCAAAAATGATTTTCCCTTGAGTTAGTACACCATGATGTAGTGTCGTTTAATGTCAGGAATCCAAGAATATAATGTCAATGTTCAGGGTTATGTGATGGGACCAACCAAAAACATTAACTTCGTGCAGTATAGAAGTAACAGTTTAATGTCATGTGGTACTAGGAATCTTATATTAGAGTCATATGGGTCAGAAATATATAGGAGAGATGAGGATCAAGAGGTTATGTGCATGGAATGATAAATAATACCGAATGTGAATGAGGATGAGGCCCACATCACACTGCGTACGATTCAAACTAATAAACCTCAGGACATGTGTCCAGAAAAAGTTAGAGAATATAGGGTAGGAGAGACTAGCTCTCCATTGAAATGGACCAAAAGAAAAGATTTCTAGGAATTCCTAAGTATCTCATGAGGATGGTAATCAATCCATACATAGTTTGAGAGAGAACAGTTTAACATAATGAAGAACAAAAAATAGTTTATTGTCATGTGGGACATCATACAGTTTAATGTCATGAGGGACAGAAGGTAGGAGGTACTAGATTCATGAAGGGGAGTGTGTAGTGCGACTATTATAAACCTTACGTGAATGAAGTCATAATCCCACAAATTCCACAACACATGGTCCTATAAGAGTTGTGGCCTAAAATGAAGAACAGAAGAGATAAATTAGTGGAACTCGAGTTGGAACTAGAGATGAGATTTCTGGGCATTCCAACGTATCCCACATATACCATAAGGAAGGGAATCAAGACATATGTCAATATATAGAGGGGAACTATAAAGAGATCACAGTTTAAGGACTTTTATATTGGACCACATAGAATCATAATTCTTTCTAGTAGGCATAGACATCGATCCAATCCATTAGCCCACATGAGTCAATCTAGGTGTGTGAATCATGGGAGGAAGAGTTATTTTCAACATATGGGATACGTGTAAAGTGGAAGTCGGTGTGGAGCCCTGACCAACACCTCACTGTACCTTTGTCATCCTAATGTGAAAATGCGCATTAAGGGACAGTACCAAGAGCTTCAAAATTCCACTTGGACATGGTGGTGTGGAAAATGATGTGAATCTTGTAACAAAAATTTAAGGCTTTATGGGGTTAGCGTGACGATGGAGGATTATTTTTGACCATTTTCAAAACACACCATCTATATCGTGTGACCTGAAATGGGAACAACATATGAGCATCAAAAACTGACTATATTCACAACATGGGACATGTATCAATTTTTTGTTCAAAAACCTCAAGGACATTGACCTATAATAGTAGGAGAGACCTTGGGCTAATCCTCTATTCCATTTGGGGGGTCCCTTCAGATGTGAAAGACTATGAATTCCCAAATTAACGGGAACACAATGCTGGAAAAAATGTGTGAAAACATGTCCAGGTAGACACTAACACTCCAGGATCTAAGCCAGTGTACTCTTGGGCACATAGGTGAATCACACAAGAGGGTCGAGGGACCCAACATATGAGTAGCTAATTTAACAAGATGAGTGTAGGGAAATGGAGAGAAGGGTGCTCAGAATAGAGAGGTATATGGAGTGGTTGTTATAAACCTGACGTGAATAGGTACCTAAGACAATACCAGACCATATATCCCTCTCTTGGAAAAACGCAGACCAAGGGGCCAGTTTGATAGGAAGGTTTCTGAGAGATGGGGTGGATCTGAAAAATAGATGTTTAGGAGGTCCTACATATCCCATTAGTATGAGAATAAATCCATACATAGTTCTGATTAGGATGTTGTGTACTTTATCATCACGCACCAAGGACTATGGTGATCTTAGTTTATGGTCGTAGGGATCAGAAAATAGATGCCTAGTTTAATGTCAAATGTGTGGGATAGTTGAGTGAAGAGGTAAAATATATGTGCCTATAGAAAACCACAAAACTACGATGATGATAGAAGTTAGCTGTTGACCATGTTCACAACATAATATATGTATCTATGTGACCAGACGTTGGAGATAACAATTGAGAATCGACTGTTTACCATATTCAAAAAATCATACTTATATCAATTTTTCACTCACAATACTCAAGGATGTTAGCCCATAATGGTAGGGGAGCCATTGGGACAAGCATCCATTCCATTCTGGGGGTCCTTCTAGATATAGAAGATGATGGAATCCCAAATGATGGGGCTCGCAATGCATGGCAGGTCCTGTGCTTGCAGAAAGGATGATATCCAAAAGGGTTGTCTCAAAGGGGGTATGTGGGGAATGGTAAAATAGCCCGACATGAATAAGGATGTGAGTCTATACCACACTTCCCTCTCCTAAATGATAACTCGGGCGAGGGGGAGAATGTGTTAAGGGTCCTAAGGCTGGGTGTACTAACTAACTATAGCCAAATGACCTCTCATGTGGGTATTTCCTTACATCATATCCTAAGCCCATGAAAGAAATGCTTGGTGTGGGAAACAAGGATTATGACTAGGATCTTCCCATCACATATGGGATCGACAACCGGATTAACACTCCTGCTGAAGGCAGTATGAAGCTTTTAGAGACATTAGGGCATAATGAGCCACTACACTACATTTTTGGGACATATGGGGGTGATAACAATGAAAACAGATAGTTTTTCACCAGATTCAAAACATTTCCTCCACAATGTTGTAACCTTAAAAGGGAACAACAATTGAGCATCGATCCCAGACCATATTCTCAAAGTAGGGCTTGTAATAATTTTTAGTTCAATACCCTCAAGAACATTGGCTCGTAATGGAAGGAGAGCCCTTGGGCTGAACATCTGTGCCATTTGGGGGACCCATCATATGATAAAGTTAATTTAAACCTAGATTATGGAGTTTTTGGAACATAGATGTGACCATGTAACTTGAGGTCAAGATGGATAGTAGAATAGATGGGGATCTTTATGGAGGATGGATACATTGTACGATCATGGTGTGCTTAACGTGGATGAGGGAAAAATCATATTCCACACCATGTAATTTGACCCAATGAGAGGTCCCTATGATTGGGTATGAGACTATGGACAAAATGTTTGTGCATTGATATGTATCCACTATAGATTGGAATAATGCAATATGTAGTTCTGAAGGCCATACAATTTAACACACTACGGTAAGGATTTGGGAGGATAAAAGAACTAGGGAGGGAACATGGTGAAAAAATTGTAATCCAGACATGAGTAGGTCCAATGAATCCGATATAACACCTTGTGGGATCCTCCAAAAAAACTATACCCAGGGGGGATAGTCAAAGTGGACACTAGGGCTGGACTCAAGATGAGGCCTCCGAGCCTTCCTAGGTATCCCATGAGGATGGAAATCATTCCATACACAGTTCTTGTGGTTTAATGTATCGTAGGGAGACTGTAACACCCCAAGGTTCCATGATACGCTTCTATTTTAATAATAGAGTAGCATGTGTTGTACTGAACTTTGAGTTCTAACACACACCACAACCAATTAAACTAGCCGTAATGAATAGTAATAACCACTTTTGGTATTTTATAAATTTTATTATTCAATAAGGGCTTTGTTTTTGGATTAATATTATCGAAATTAGCTTAGGATTAATTTTAGGTATTTTTCTGAAAACTTTAAATTTTTTGTGAATAATGAAAAACACTGAGTTGTAGTTTAAAACCAAATTTTTATTTAAATTTTTATTTAGTTTATTTAAATTTATTTTAGGTCAAAATAGATACATAATACCTATATAAGTTCTTTTTAATTCATTGGAGTGAGTTTATAACAGTTTTTTATATATAAAATTTTTTATTGAACTTATCACCGTCTTTTACCCAGCTCCTAGGAGATTTTGCAAGTTCACATAAAACATAATTTTACTACTTCTGTGAGTGGAATTTTGAAAATCTGAGAGACACTGTTAATATCAATGATCAAAATGTGGTTCAATAAGATAAAAATTATTTTTTGGTGAATAGTATCTTTTTACTTTTATTTACTACGGTAAAAAGTAAATATGGTAATTAAGGATTAAAATGATATTAGTATTACCCTACCACATGTACTAATTCTATTGGATATGTATAATTATACCAACAAGAACCTTTGAAATAAAATATAAACCTCTTTGGTCCACTTGAATTAGATTACGACATTTATTATTTTTTAATTCAACTAACAGTTAAAAGAGATAAAATCAATGGTAATAACTAAAACATATTTAATATTGGGTTATACATAAGATAAATTAGATTATACATATTAATTAGAAATCTAAAATGATTTCCTACGTAATGGTAGCTTATTTATAATTTTTATACATTAAATAATTTAATTTATTTATGACACAATAGTGACGCAGTAATTACCATATTATTGAAATATTAAAATAATTGATATTATACATATCAATATAAATGTAATTTGAGATTTTTTATGAATTAAACAAATTTTATAGGATTATATGACATGATAGAATTGATTAAATGAATTTATTTTGAATTAATATAGTTTTTTGGACATTATCAAAAATTAAATATTAAATAGAGTCAAAATTGACATAAAAAAGTATTTAAAACAAATATTATATTATTAATTGATATTCTATTTTTTAAAAATCTACAGTTCGTCCAAATGACATAAATAAGTTTAAATATATTAATAATAAACCACTTGGGGTTTTCCTGGATTATTATAGTAAGATTATTAAAAATATAATATAAATATAAAAGAGACATGGTAAATGTCAAACTATTTAACTAAGAGTTAAATATAAATGATAATGTAAATATAGCGACACAAACCTGTCTAAAATATATTGGTTGAAATTATTTCTACCCATACCCACCATAACCCCGAAATAAGTCACTTTGGAGACCTAATCATTCATTAAAATAATTTATCGTGTTTTAAAACGTGAAAATAAATTATACCAGAAAAATATTAATATTTTTAATTTAATATATTATCCTTTTATAAAAAATTATCTCATCTTCGTTAATAATCATTAAATATCACTATTGTTTCGAGTGTTAACTTCCATATTTTCTCAACATGATTAATAGTGAAGGATTCGTATCATTTAAATTGGATATAGTTATATCAAATAAAGAATAATATTAATGTTACAAAAATAATTTTTTTCATTACATACGACTTTATAAAAAATCATTAAAATTAAACATTGAAAATTAAATGCAATGCTTCGTGGGAATGGTAAGACATATATGTGCACAATGGAGGATATAATTTATTAAACGGTGGAATGGTAAGGGAATGGGAGATATATTAATTTTTCATAATTAATATAATATTATATGTATCAGATATATTCATTAAATTTATCATTATTTCCTTTAATGTAAATCATTATTGAAAAATGAGTCTTAACGCTTCGTGAGGCATTAGTTCATCCTACATGTGTGTGATGTTATCATATATTAAAATGAATTACATGTAATAATTTTTATTGATATTATAAATCCATAAGTATAAATATATTTTTAATATTATATATATATACATTAAATCCAACATTTTATCCATAATTGAGAGGTGTTTATGGAAAACGAGTTTCATCAGTTCACGAGGTGGTTCTCCTTTGGGAAAATGATTGATGAATTTATTTCCCATTTCATAGAATATATGATTGATATATGTTATTAAATTAACAGAATATTATCTAATTAAATGGAATATATTAGATTTCTTATATTTTTAGTGTTAATAAATAATTTATAAATGTAAAATAAGAATAGAAAATTAAGATCTTGGTTATGGTAATTGCATTATCATAAATAATCATTAGTTGGATATCCCATTATGGACACTAGGGTGGAAATTTTTGAAACACCAGAACCTCAATAATGTAGAACGATATATTGGATTGAAATTTTTGTAGGGTTTTTATTCCACATGGGATGTTATGTGTGATGAAGTTAGGGGAGGAAGTTCTCTTTTATCACTGATGAGAAGTGTCATTTTTATAAATACCATTAAATATTCTATAATGGGAAGTTACTCGCACCCAATGAACATACAAAAATTATAAATAATTTATTGGATGATTATTATGGTTCATCCAATTCTACACCACCTAAAAATAATTTTTATAAACAATTTTCTTCCCTTATAATCAATATTTAATTACTTTTATCATTTTAGTTTTCACCACGGTAATTTGTTTTTGAAACCATGTTACTTTAATCGTTAATAATAAAATTATATGAAAATTATCATATATTTTATTCATAGTAAATTATAAATTTAATAAATTTTATCAAATAGTAATTGTATGTTTTGGGAAAATTAATTTTAACAAAAGCGCATGTAACACGCAGAACTACGTTTTACTATTAACTGATGTAATTAATTTTTAATGACTTTAGTATTCATTATGAACTGACATTATTTTCCATTATTATATAATAGTAATTATTATAATTATATATATGTAATCTATTTTAATAAATTTAATTTTCATAAGTGTAAAAAAATTATTTTACAATCCCACAAACCCATTTCAAAAAAAGGTTCTTTATGAAATATATTTTTCAAATATAAGATGATATTATTTTATCTATTTAGATAATAACCATCAGTAGATGGATTTCAATAATTATATTTATATATATATTTGATTAATTTAATTTATAACATTATTTATTAAATAATATTTTAATTAATAAAAATAGACAAACATTGTAACTTTTTAAAAAGAAACAATTTAATAAAAAATGATTAGTTTTCGGAAAAATTCCTAATTTCCTCCAAATGATGTCATGTTTATTCCAATAAAATTGAATGTTATTATATTTTTAGTTACACGTATTATAAGAAAATATTATCAAAAAAATATGGAATTTTTAAATATGATATTTTTTATTATTTATAAAATCATATTCCTAAGGTAAAATTTTTAAAATATATTCAAGCCTTATTTTGACCAAATAAAATACACATTGATATTAATCCAATCAAATAATAGTTTTTGTACCATTAATTATTAAAATTTACATTTTATTATAGTTTTAATAAAATGTAATGTACATTTAATCTAATTTAGGATTGAAGATTCATGTAGTGAACGATATTGAATAGATTGAATTTATTAAAAATGAAATATATGATAAACCCTGATGGTGTAATATAAAAAATTTATCTTATTCATAAATTATAAATTATCAACTATGTTTTAATGGTAACATCTGAAGAATAATAATTTGTTTATTTTAGGCATGGTGATTCATATTTTTTATGGATTCAATCATATTATACTTTATATAATATATACAGATATTACATAATCCACCATTAAGAAATTTCATACTCTTAATTTGATCTCATCCTCATAAACTATGTTTTTTAAATCTCATAATACTTTTTTTAAATATTATATCCTAAAATGGTTAAAAAAAACATCCAATTTAAATAAAATAAAAATTATGTTTAATGGTATTATGTAATAAACCATAGCTACGTTTTCATATAGGGAAATAGAGGTGGGAATTGAAAACATGGACCTAGAAGAAAATAAATTAAATGCTAAGGAAAAATAAAACATTATAGAGAACATGGTCAGAAAAATTAAATCATAATAATACCATAAATTGTGATGGGATAAAATATAATTGATTTCTTTTAAATAAAGGTACATAAATAACATTTTTTCACGATCACATCCTAAAACATGAGGAATTCATTTATCTTTCGTACTAAAATCAAAATTAAAGTTATTTACATGAATTGTTTAATTTCATCCATTGATAAATTTCTACCCTAATATAATATCTTTCTTTAAACAATGACTATTAAAGTAGAATTTATTTTTCCTTAAGCATTAACAGAATCTTTTAACCTGTCATATCCTTCAATAAAATGAAAACAAGTTATTCCTCATGTATTTGAACATTAATAAAATCCATGTTGTTTAGCACAATGTAATATAATTACCAAAAATAAATAAACCATTATATATTGAAAATAAAAATTAATCCCAAAGCCTCAATAATAACACCCAAATATTAATATATATAATTTTATAAATAAATATGTTTAAAATTCATCCAAAAATGATGTACTTTTATTAGAACCAACAGATGATAAAGACATTATCACATATTCATCCAATATAAATTTAAAATATATATCAAAACAAATAAATCACTATTAATGTCTCTTACCAGTATGTGTATATTCCATTTTCATATAATCTCCCATATATTATAATATTTTACAAAATATTATAACTCACCATAAACCCAGATTTATATTATATATACATAAAATGTTAATTCAATCATGATTCCTCAAATAAAACCAAAAATATCACATAATATTCAAAAAAAAATTATAGTTATCATTTCCCAAAATAACATAATCACCAAGTCACTCTTAAGTCACCTAGTTATGATTAAACTGATGTTCAATGAATCAAATTAATCATAATATTTCAAATCAATTAAATAGAAAATTATATCTGACTAACCAAGACATCACAGGTTCCAATGGTAGGAATTGAACACCTCTCACCCATTTGTTGTGGGTTTAAACCTCATGACATTGTTAGATGTGATAGTTTGTCTCCTAGATTTGTATTTTTCCATTTATTAACCCTATATTTGTAAAATAACTATAGTATTAAAAATTAAATGTTGAAAATACAAAAAAATATATGTAATAATCCATTATAATATATACTCTAAAGGATATGAGTGCTATTAATCTTATGTCCACATAATGTAAAATTAATTATTCCATAAATAAATTTTATATATGTTTAAGATAAGGGTTACATATATAAAAAAAATAAAAAAATTAAATCAATATATCCAAAAGTATTCCTATTACATAAATCATTAAAATAGCTGTACGAGCCTTTGAAATTATTTTCAAAATTATTTATTCCACTACATCATAACACTCAAATACCAATATAAAAAAACCATAATCCTTGAGTGTTCTTCATAATCCATTGACCATTATTTACTATCTTACTCCTTAATATTTCATTCATATAAAGAACATGAATCATGTCAAGGGATTTAACTATGTCAAATTGTAATCCATTAAATAATCTATATCTTTCATATTATATTTTTGGTTTCCTCATATTAAACTATAATGGATTTAGTTATTGATAAATAGATATCTGTATGATAATGATGATACCATTCATAATCCTTCCTAATATAACTTTTTGATACATAATGACCATACACCACATGTTGAAATAATTCAATTGATACTTCATGATGATGTTATCTCCCCTTTATTGAGTTAACTGAATACTTCCTTTTTTACTTGTAATATATTTGACATATCATTCATTAACTTTATACAAAAAATCAACTCATTCATTTAATAATTGTTCATGGGTGTATCTTCCCATATTCATGAACATAATTTTGAAAATATTTTTTTACATTACGATATTTATTACCCGAAATTACCTTAATTTTAACCAATTTTTTATTTAATGTATTAGTAATCTCACCAAGGTTCATGTTGTTAATAATAACTTATGATAGCTGGTTATGAATGAATATAATTGTTTTCATTTTATCTCCCATGTCATTAATTTTCTTACTCTATGTACCACCGTATATTCAATCACAAATTTTATCAATTTCAGTCTTGTTAGATCCATCCATTTACTAAACCAATAATTTGGCATGAGTATCTCTATAAAATGATAATTAACTATCTTATGAGGATAATAAATTGTATGGTATCCTTAAAAATGGAGTAATAAAATATTCTCTATTTATGATACATATCCCAAATTCTCTTAAAATGATTAAACTTTTTTATGAAGGAAAGTTAAATTTTGTTCTGATAACATCTAGAATAAAAAATTTATCTAAACCATACTCTAAAACCAATAGTGAGGACTCATACTAAATACTTTTAACTATTTTGAATTTGAAGTATAAATCACTTTATTTATCTCTTAATAACCTTTTAGGATTACAGTTTCAGTGAGTTAGCATATAATGAATTTTAAACTAACACATATATTTTATAGTGTACGCTTATATTCAATATCCATATTTTTAATCAATATAAAACATTTTGAAAATAAACATTTTTTCTATTCATTTCACGTATTCAAAATCATCATCTTGACCATATCCTTAGACCTACTCATACTATTAAAATAATTATAAAAACTTTTTATGAGAAAAAAAAGACGATTAAGGGACATAAAAATAATGAAATAATGCTATATTCCATGAAAACAAATAAAAACCTTCCTCTTCCAAAACAATATTTGGGCTTAAAATAAATATTCTATTACATAATAAATCACCTTCTCTTTAAAAATATTTTCAAAAAAAATTCATAAGATATATTAATGTAAAAATAATCCTTATAATGTAATTTTTAAATAACATAAAAAATGTAATAACTTTTTCAAAAAGTTATAACATTCACCTTTAAGATGTATCATATACATTCCATTAAGCAAAAAATCATTAACATACCATGAGAAATATTATGATTCCCAGAAAAACAAATATAAATCATTGATAATAATTGTAAGATACTTGATTCCCCAATTTCAAGTCACCCTTACATGTGTTATAAAACCAAGGGTTAGAAATGGAATAACCATAATGGTTATATTTGGATTAACCATCACTGTAATACATTACACAACTATCACTGTTATACATGGAATAAACATCCTCGTAAATTCCCATAATCTCAATAGAGATACATAATAGTTTAAAACGTTACATATTATTAATTTCCATCATAGTATATTTCCATATTATTTTAGGAGAAATATAATTTGTTAACACCATACCATTGACTAATGCATTGGACAACTACAACAGGCTCTCCTAATTATGGTTTATCAAGGATCCACCCATCCTTAGTTAAAAACAGAACCACCCATACTTCATTCATATATAAATATGAGTTATTATAATTCCCAAAAACAATATCCTAATCATAACATATAATATATTTGATGATAAAAAATTTATTTTCCCCCATATGATAACATTAGAAGATAATGATAAATTCCATCTCATTAAAAAAATTATCAAATAAAAAATTTCCAAAATAATGTCGAAGAGTTTTCTTAATTAATAAAATAATGGATGAATGTAAAGGAATAAAATGATATAATAATGGTTTTATTGATGGTAAAATACTATATCCTAGAGTATATTAAAAAACACACTCTTGATTCCTTTTTTAAAAGAATGTAAAATCATTTCATAAAATGATTCGACATAAATATAGTTGGATGAATGTCAAAAGAAACATAGTTTATTTTATAATTCACTAATGTATATATAAATACATGTAGAAAACCAATATAAAAATAAATATATGGAATAAATTTTTTTTAAGGAAAACATTAAATTATAATTTAACAAATAAATTCCCTTTACAACAGTCTAACTCGTCATATTAATTCTTTATCATCCAATTATTTGGAAAATCGCATTATATAAACACCTTAAGCCCTCTAATATTTAAATTATACCCAAAATATGTCCTATAAAACATGGTTATGGATTTTATGAATGTATTTGGGTTAATGTTGGATAAACCAAATGGGTTTTTATGTGTGGATTAAAGAGAATAATATGTGTCCATTAGATTAGAGGTGATGGGTTATCTGGTAATATCTCAAACTATTATATTTATAAATATTAATATTAAATTTCAAATGGATAAAAAATTATTTATTTAAAATATATGCTAATAGTGGTTTTATATCATCTTATCCAATAAATTTTTTTAATGTGTGGATCACATATTTTCTTTATCATTTTATATAAACCATTCATTAACCCTTTTGACAATTGCAAAAATGATAAATGTTTCTTCCATTAAAGGTTTTATAATGTTAATATAAAAAGAAATACAAACAATAAAAGGACCATAAATGAGGTAGTTATCTATATCCCATTTATGTGAAAAAATATATCATTTTTACAAATTCAAAAGCATATAATAAAATTTTATTTGTTATCAAATATCATTAAGGTTTATTTTAGGATGAATCATTTATTTTGAAATTAATGAAATAAATGAAATAGTTTAATTCAAATAAAATGAATCCATACATTTATAATGTGTTTATTTTGTTTAGAAAATTCATTGATTAAATAAATTAATTCAAATACTAATAATTTTAATATTTCTATTATCATTTATAATATTTTCCATTTAAATGTACAGTTATTGCATTATCATTGCATAAGATATTATAGAAACCATTTCTCCTCTAAAAAATATTACTAAAATACTATGATGAGGATACATCATGTATAATAAAAATTACTATTTTAAAAAAATTACCTGATATTATAATTTTATTTCTTATATTAATTACCCATTTTTACCCCTTACCGTTGTAATAAAAATTGTATGGAATAAATTTATAATAACCAAAAAGGGAAATATTTTAAAAAATAAACAACTAATTACAAATGTGAAATAATTTTTAAAATATTAAAATAAACGAGTGTAAAATTAAAATTCAAAATTAACTAGAAAGATTTGATGAAAAGAATTTTTTTTAATAAAATTCTTATTTTAGGTATAATATGTTTTCATACAAAATTCATAGTATAACATTAATTATTTTTAAAAAAAATATAATATGAAAAATAAAAATATACTAATAAAAATATAAAAATAATCCATAAATGAATTTAAATTTATAAATAATAAATAAAAATACATTTTCTAGAAAATATTTGTATTTTTAAATATTCATAAAGAAAATCAATCTTTTCAGAAATTTATAATTATATCACATTAATATAATTATAGATTTTATATTTTAAAAATTATGAAAATTTCATCAAATATGATATCTAATTATTACAAAAATTATGTATAATTACTTTTTCATAAAAACTGATTATTCTTTTGTTAAAAAACATATTTTTGAAGAATAAAATGACTTCACTAAAAATCGAGTTATTATTTTTTCATCATTAATAAATAAATTTGTGTAGATTAAAATTTATATATTTTTTTCTAAACTAGTTTATCCTAATCGTAACCACTAATTTAAATTCCGTTTTATAAACTCCACCTGTAAATAATTATATTTCGCAGGTAGTTTGTGCTTGAGGTTGCATATTTTGTATTCTATCAAAAAAAGTATTATTTTAAAAATAATAAGATGTTTCACATTTCATATTTAATTAACTTGAAAATAATTACCAATTTTCAATAAAATTTTTCATCTTCCCTATAATTATAATATCTAGATATTTTAAAATGAAACAAAATGTTCATTAATGTAAAAGAAACACCACATCGAGTATAAACAAAAAACTAAATATTATTATTTATATGTGACTAATATAACCTAGCTATTAAATAATTAGAAATGATTGGAATTAAAAAATATAGATAATATTCATACTTATATCTTCTATTTGAATTAATTCATTTTAAATAAGTACATGTATTTTAGTAAAATCATTTAATTTCTAAAAAACATATTTTATTAAAAAATGGTATTTATTTCTATTTATTTTGAAATAATATATTTCTTTTTTGAATCATTTTGAAAATGTTTTTGACAAAGAAATTAATTTTTTAACATAGAATATTAATATATTCTTATAGATAAATATTTATAATTTTTTGAGAATATTTAATTTTTAATGAATAATGATACAAATTACAATTTTGATTAAGAACTGTATTTTATTTTAATCTATTTATACTGTAATTTTTTTGTTTTAATTTTGAATTTTTATTTGTTAATTTTGATTTCATATAATAAATTTCTGTTTTTTGAAATGAAATTTACAATTGAATATAGTATATAATCCATTTTTTTTAAAGGGAATCTTTGGAAAAACTATTTTATGTTGCATTTTTCAAGTTAATATTATATTCAATTATTAAATGTTTTTTATTTGTAATTTTTAAAATGTATTCCATATTTTATTTAATAATTTCATGATTTAGTAAATAGTTTACTTTTATTATTAGTTAATATGAATAATAACCTTTGTAATTTTTGTTACCACAAAAAATGGTCAATCAGGTAAGTAAGCATAACCTTAAATGATAAGGACAATAAAATGAATCTAACATTGTAAAAAAATTATTTAATTATATAGATTCATCCATAATCATAAAAGGGATAAATTATAACTATTTGGATCAATTTTAATCAAATTATGACATTAATAATATTTCATTTCAAATAAAATTCAAAGATATAATATTTATATTTCTAAAAATTAACGTTTTTAATATTGGGTTATATAGAATATATATTAGAATATAAATAGTAATTTGAAATATAAGAGACTTGTCTTCATCATGATACTTTAAATTAATTTTTAGTGAATAAATAATTAACATAAATTCCCACACAATGCTGGTAAATTAACTTTTATATTTAAATAAATATTAAATAAAATATATAAAACTTTTTTCAATATATAGTCATTATGATACTTAATAAAAACCAAGATTTTTATATATTACCATTACATATTAGATATATTGTAAAATATTTTTTTCAGAATTATATGTTTTATCTTGGTATTATAAAAGTAAATTTAACGAATAGTTATTAAAATTGATATTATGAATATTTAAAACTTAATAATAATTAATTAAAAGAAATAAAAATATAAAAATATTAAATTATGAAAAATTATTGTGAAATAGTTTTATATGTCATAAATTATCAACTTATGTGTTTTTTTAATTGTATAGTAAATATATTAACTGAGAAAGTGTACAAATATATATTGTCACAGTAACAAATAAAGTGGGCAAGTAAGGGTTAAAACAATAATATAAGTGTATGACAATGACCAAAAAACTCCCAAAAAAATTATTTTAAAAATAATTTTAGAACCTTATGAACATATACTCATATTTGTGATATTTAATTAACATAATTACTTGAAAATCCTAAATATATTTATTAAATCAATGATATTTACAATATACCACTATCGTTGAATTTAATATATTTTTTGTGTGAAAATACGGATGAAGTCATGATAAGAATTTAAATATATTTTTATATTGAACTTAATAAAATTATTTAAATTATATAAATTTATTTTTAATTTTTATTAGTTATATAGTTACCTTAGAATCTTGAAAATTTCAAATAAATTATTTATATATTTAACAAAAAAATAAAATAAACGATTTTTAAAATATTATCATATATATAATATTAAATCATTAATTTGAGAAAAGAATTTTATCAATCAATATAACATATTAAATTTGTGGTAAATTATAATATTCTAATTTACCATTTTTATGTATTTTATGTCAAATTAAACGAATTGTTTCTAAATTGATATTAATGATAATTTATAAAAATAATATATTACTTCATTATATATAATTAATAAAAAAATTATTCAAACTTTTGAATGGAATATAGTTAAAATGATCATAAATTTCCCAACTATGATTCATTATTCCAATTATTTCCAAACTATTAACCCATTATGATTAAACTAGTTGTTACCATGTTTAAGGTGCAAAATAACTAACCAATGACGTAAATAAAAAGAAAAAGGATTAATATGAGAAAACAATATGCCTAAATTATATTTTTTGGAGAATATTACAACCATATCCTATCTCCTCTAGAAATTAATTTTCTATTATATGGAAATTAGATTGGTAAATTAATTTATTCTTTTATGAAATTATAAATCTCCCTCAAATTAATTATAAATCTGAACCTACTACCTCACTTCATTTAATCACATTTAATATTATATATCAAACATACTTTGTCAATTAATTTTCTAAACATACCTTTTCATATTAAATAGATTTATTTATCTTCTAAATTCCAACCCCTAAACCCATTATTAGAGATGCAAAGGAGTCGTTTCAAAAAAGATATAATCTCTATTATCGATCACTATATTTTTCTAATCATCTATATCTCTTATAAATATATTATATTATTCAGACAAAAGAAATTATTAATACTAAATTTTCATAATTTTAATTATTTTTAAAAACAAACCAATATAATCCCCTTTCCCATTAAACAACAAGTGAAAGCATGGCCTATGCGTACTTATGAATTACTGTCCCCACATAGTAATACAAATAAATTTTCATCAAATATTTTTTTTTGGATTGATAATTTGATTGAATTAATGATTATGTAAAATATTTTTAATATGACAATTCCTCTAGAATTAGAGTATCATATCTACATTGTTATCATTTAATATTTTGATAAACTATAACATCACTTGTGTGTGCAAATGGAAAACCATATCAACAATGCTATGTGATTCTTTTTTCACCTATATTTCACATGGATGATAGTGGAGATTAATTTATTAGTGTATATGATATGAAAATGGTTTTGGACAAACAAATTTTTATTTACATTTATTTCATTCCATCAATCGAAAAATGAAAAAAAAAGTTTATGGGTACGTGTGGCCAATTATATCCATGAATCACTTCTATAAATTTAACCAATACCCATGGTTTGAAACCGTGATTATATCCCCAAAAATATGGGTATAGGCTGTATCCATGGTTTCAAGGAACTATGGGAAACCAAGGTGTTGTTATAGACATGAGTTTTACCAACCATTTGAAGTACATATACCAATGGTATTATGAATAGTGGGTCCTCAATGTGTGGGTATAGAAATGACGTATCCCCATGTTTAAAAAAAATATTAAACCCATGATACGAAATCCATGGGTCTAGGAATAGAAAAAATGCTGCACATAATTTTTGAAACCTAACCGCATCTACACAACCAAAGATCATTTACACTACTCCATTTACACACACATAAACAAATTTATATATATTCATACGTATATTAATAAATCATGGGTATTGGTAATAAAACAAGGTAAATTGGTTTTCCATCCCGATTTTTTCCCATCCCAATATTTGGGAACCTATACACATGGTTCAATAAAATATTTTCTATAGGTTTAAACTATACCCATAATTTTCATGAACTGTGCGGATATATTTCCAGACTAAACCCTATACCCATGGGTCTCCAAAAGCAGTGGGTATAGGTTTTAGTCTTGACGGTTATCCCTATAGTTCATGAAAATTTTGGATATAAGGGCACCAATACCCACTGTTCATTATAAACAATGGCTATAGTTTTTACCAAAAATATTCATGAATAAATTTTTATATTCCTGTATTTATGGAGTAATTCTATTTCTATGGAATATTAAGAACTATGGGTAGTGTTTATAAAATATCATATATATCCATGAATTTTTTGAAAACCATTGGTATATTCCTTCTTTCCAGTAGTGAATTCTATTATTCATTTTTATCTATAATTTCTCAGAATGATTTTAAATATCTATATAAATAATATATATTATTTTCATAAAATTATTAAAAAATGGGAAATCATTATACTGATATAAATGTATAATGATAAAGAATATAGAACCGAAACATGCTTGGAAAATGAAACAGTTGTCAGCCAGAAAATTAATTTTAATGGAAAATTATTCATAAACAGATGATAAGATTTCTGAAAACATTAGTCATGGTATGACATAATTATTGTTATCTAACTAATTAATAATTAACATTTATTAATTATATAGATTTCTGAATATGTGCAACTGAAGGAGATACTTATGGTAAGGTGATCTATAGTATGACTTTTATATTTTTGTGCCTAATAACAGATTCACTGCTCATTTCATTTATTTTGTTTATATAATTCTAATGTATTTATTATATTATTCTTAACCATAAATTTATGGTTATATACAAATCCATTTTATGATCTATCAATCTTATGTAAAACATTTCAAATGTAACCAAATTTGAATGTTAATTTGTATAATTTTATCTTTTCTGAGAAAACGTTTATGTTATGAACATGTATGATATTAAAACATATATATACTATAAATTTAAATATTTTATAATGAATATTTTCATTTTCATGATATTATATGTGTCATGTAATATTATTTTATCTTTGGCTGAAATTTTTTTATTTCGAATACTGCATTTAATAAAACTGATCAATATAATATTTTCATGTTCTGTTACAATGAAAATGGTTTGATTATGTTTTTATGATTTGAAAACAACTTTTTCAAGAAGAAAAAAATATTTTCTACATTTTTTACCAAATTATCATTATAAATTATTTTTTATCCAAGACATCATTTGTTGGTGTTTATCATGCTTTATTAGGGATATGATCTAAGGATAGAATTTCTATTCATTCTCTAAATGGTTTATGATTTTGTTTTCATGATATTTATGAATGTTATGACTATTTATGGGTTATTATTGGAAGAAATATTAACGAAACCCATTTACTTTCTTGTTCTATGATATGATGGATTATTTAAATTTTTCATCAAATCATATGTTTGGATTTAATTATGTAATTAGTGGGACCTATATGTCCATCCAAATTATTAGCTAATTATTTATATCTCATGAGATAGACAACACTGAAATGGGGAGTGAACAATGTTCAGTAATACTATGATGGAATGAATAGTGAACTCAGTTCAGTAAATGACATTATCTTCTACGATGTCCATGAAATTGAGCCTCAAATAATATGAAAATTATTTTATGTGCTTATTCAATTTCCACAATTCTATGTCATATGTTAGGATATCTTAGCTCGTGTTCATTTTTTCTTTTATGACTCATGTTTTAGGCAAAAAAATTTCATTCCATAACTCATCATTTTGACCTTTGTTATAGAGGTTAAAATTTGTAAATTTTATGTTCGTGATCACATACCAATATTCCCATCTTATAACTTCATATGATCATGGTATGATATATAATATGTATAACCTTACTGATAATATGAGCTCACCATTTTCTTCTGTATGATTTTCTAATGTTTTGATTAAGGTTTATTGATTAATTTTTCCTAGAAGGATTTCAAATGGATGATTTTGGTGAATGATTATGATATAATAAAAAAATTTATAGAGGGATGTACTAATGATCTTTTTGACCCTAATTTTTTAAAACAATTTTTATGGGTTTTTTTAGAGAATAGTGTTGCATTTTTTGTCAACATGGTGTTAATATGTGTATGGAATTATAGTGAGTGTAGTGGTGATGATGATTGAAGATGTGACTTTATTCCAAATAATATGTCACTTAGAGAATCAGTATGAAATAAAATTGAATTTCATTAATGGACAATCTGAAAAAATAATTCTGTCAATTTTTGAACTTATTGTATTTTCCAAGACATGTGTTATGGAGAACAAATTTTTTCTAATAATGTTTCAGTGTATTGTGTTTTAATGAATATAGAGTTGAAGAAGAGCATCATCAATGGATGGATGATAGAATACGATTAATGTGATTTGGAATTCTTGTCCAAAAAATGAAGAAGTGGGAAAGAGAAGTAACATATGAGAATGGTTAGGTTTTCTAGGTTGAAATTTCCATACATTTTTGAACTACTATGTGGCCATGAAATGTTATACCTTGATGTTTTTTAGTATGGTCTTAGAAAAAAATATGGGCCAGCCCGCAAGCCATCCATCCTACATGGGGAGGCAGCATGCACCACTTAGTGGAGTGGCAGAGCCTTTTGTCCCTAGATAGTAATACCTCTTGTCCCAGCCCAAGAGAACACATGAGCATTCCCATAGGGGTACATGAGAGAGTAGAGAAGCACCACCATGTGGGGTGGGACAACGATATCGATTGGGAATAGAGAGCGCCCGCAAGAAGAATGTTTTTGGATGGTACCAGAGGAGGAAGACTAAAAAATTGAATGGATAGGGGAGTGTGTTGATTTATATATCATGGTCTACCCACATTTTTTCAATGTGAGACAACTATTAATTTTTTTAAAGAAATACCTATCGTTCATTTGATCTCAAATGAAATCTCTACAACATAACTAATATCATTTCAGTGATCCATTCACCTCTATCTATATCTGAAATCATCTAATTTGATGATCCTAAATCATCCAGAAAGTCTTCTTCTAATACAAATTGCATAAAGGGTTCTTGATGCATTTCATCTCACCTGAGCATAGCTTCACATCTGAGACTTTTCTTCCATCCACTCTTGAAGATAAAATCCACCACATTATTAACTTATGGACAATGAGAACTCATTGAAGAAATTACATTTGCGTCCATGATATGAAATAATATAGAACATATGTGGGCCCAAGAAAATGGAGTTGTGAGGCCACATAATAGAGATTGAGAATCCTTGATTGATATTTGGGCGCTTCCCCAAATCCATGCATGCGATGTCTTCACGTGAAATGAGGAGCCCGCATTTTACAGAAAGAAACTAAGATATGATGCATATCAAATATACATGGTTTAAGATTTCAATACCAACGTTATCTTTTATTCAAAGGTATAATTTAAAATATGTATCTTATTGGTATTTGAACTTTCAAAAGAGAGGTAATCCTCTCTTATAAAAAGAGGGCCCTTGACCAAGGGTTTTCCTTTTGAAAATATTGAGGAAACACCTTTTTGAGAAGAATCAGAGCACTATGCTGAATAGGATCCACATTGATCAGCTATGTGAAGAATAAGTGAATCCATAGGTATTCATGAAGTGCAATGGACTCTTGAATCGCCCATGTAAGGAAGAGTAGATGCATGATCTTTGCTAAGAAAATCCTGGAGCACACGATTGGTTTTCTAGAAACCTCACTATGTCTTGTGAAGGTGTTCCTGCTGGTACTCAATCATTGAAACCACAAAAATTTTGTGCATTGTGAAGACTGAATGATGAACCATTTTTATTTTTATGATGAAAAACACAAGTCTATTTTTTGGGATATCCATGGAGCTCTATGATCATATGAAGAGGAATATCCTCTAGTTTTCACCATTAATATAAAAAATATTTAGGGGTTAATTTTTTTAATAAGAAATAGATTTCATGAGGTAGGATCTTTTATGTGCATGTATTGAGAATATTCACTCATGTTGTTTTGTGAAGAAACTAGAGGCCTCATATCTTCGCAAATGAGAATGGAGGATTCATGCCAGGTGCCCTTGCATACTTGTGAATGAGTTGTGACCATATTCCTGGAAAGAAAAAAAGATACAATGTTTCTGAACATGTGAATAATAATGAGGAATACATAATAAGAACACACATAAAATAATACACCCATTTAGGTATAATAAACACCCAAATAATGATTCCAATAAAAAAAAGTGTTTGTGTGAAAAGAACAATAGAAGAAGGAATTTTGTGAGTGTTTATTGAGTGTACACGAAAGATACTATATATGAACTAAATCATGTATAATCACATACATATATGAGAAGTCATTAATATATAAAAACAATATGTTTTTAATTCCAAGAAATCCTTGCATGAAGATAATTTTAATTGATACTGAATCCGGACAAAATTAAAGAAGATCATATCCAAATTGATAGTGTTTGATAATCCCAGGGGAAAAAATATTATAATATTGACAAAGATAATTCTTTCATATTAGTATTATTAATGTGATACTGTGCACCATTAGCACACACATAAGTGAGGAAAGGTCTTTATAAGAAGAATAAATAATTTCGTGCGAATTATTACTCTGATGGCTAATTAGAAACTTGATAAGAATTATTGAGAAAGGACAACAAAGCTTGTCAATGGTCATTAAAGATTCTTGAAGAGATACATAGTAATGTGTGATTCATCAAGCTCATGGGGAAAGGGTATCAATTCATATATATTTAATCAAATATCCTTGAAATAATTAAGCTGATCATGTGACTCAAGAGCTAGAAGAACCCTGTGTGAGTTAGGCTGGAGAAGAAGTCTTCAATGGGACTCTAGAGTGGGCCAATGGATTCTAGTAACACCATGTGAAGAAGTATAATAAAATTCTTGTGGGACTTACGAGAGATATAGTTGGACTTTATATCATCCATTATAGTTATTCATATTTTTATAGTAGAGAATTTCTGTTGGGGAGAATAACCAATAAAGTAAGGAGTAAGTCTTTGAACTGAACATTATAAATCCTTGTTCTCAATTACATTACATATAGAAAATCATTTGAGGTAATATTGGGAGACACAAGAAGTGTGTGTTAGGGATTTAATGAGCCATATAGTTTTAATTTAAGAGAATAAATTTATAAAATGTTTAATGAGATCATTTATTCATCCTCCCCCTCTCACTAATTCAAACTGTCTTGGGAAAATTAATTGGAATCAGAGGCAGGTTCCCTTTAAAAGATTCAATGGAGTCTTTATGAAGTGCATATTTTAGAAAATGAGTGAGAAAACTCAAATAGAGATTTCTTCCAAGACTCATAAAAATAGAACAAATAAATAGGAAAGTTAGTTGAATGATAATCATACTACTAATGGGCAGACACCATATACTAAAGGTAATTTGAAAGGCACAACATGTGATATCTTTTTTTAATTCTTTTCTGATGATTACTTTTCAAGATGTGATGACGAAAGATCAATTAGTGATCTTTAATATCCACACAATGGTCATCTCAAGAAAATCCCTATAGAAGTGTCAAGACATTTTGCTATAAGAATTGCTGCACTTCATGATGAAAAATCACAGCTGGAAGAAGAATATGATGCCATAGGGGAGGAATTGTATAAAAGGGTTGGTATATCCAAAACACTCACAAAACTAGTCATGGAAAAGGGTAATAAAATTTCTATTTTCCATGAATGAAATTATCATGATACTGAATAATTTCATGGAAGTATTTGTTATAAATAATTCATTGAGATTGTATTTGATAAAGAATTCCATGCATTTGACAAGTTTCACCAAGATTATATAGTTGTCAAAGCCGCTCAAATGGAAGAAAATGATAACAAGCTAAAGGAGCATGAAACGTAAATGTGAAAATTAATGAATGTTCATGAAGAAAAATGAATATTCTTGAATAATATTTGGTAAAGTAAGATGTTGTTAGATGAGGATGATAATAACTCTCTCAATATGTAATGTAGAGAGCCGGAAGAGAAATTGAAGAATCTAGAATCACTCTTAGATGGAACTTCCCATACAACTAGAAGAAAAGATGTTTCTACTCGTGTTTTCATTGAGAACTATGATTCAAAATGGAATATTTAATAATCTTCTAATCCAATGGAAACATCCAACAAGATGAAGGTATCACATAACCAAGTTATTTTAATTCCTAAAAATTTAGTTTCATCTACAAGTATAGGTTCCAAGTTACAAGATAGAAATATATGGATTAAATAAAATTTGGATACCTCCATCTAAATTTCAGGTATGGATATTGAAATTGTTAAGAAAAACAAATCCTAAATAAATGCACTAATGAAATAAAGAAAACTCCAGGAAAACCAAGCACAAAATATATCTTGATAGATACTACAAGGAATAGAAGGAGATTTATTTTCTACTGTTGGTGTTATTGGAAGTTTGGGAATCATTCCAATGGATGATGGAATAAGGTGTTAGGATAAGAAAATTTTGGAATGCCTACATATTGGGAAAGTAGATGTGAATAAATAAACTATCCTATAATGATACAATAGAATACAGAGATGAATAAGAATATCCTATGAAAGCACAAATTTAAATATCTTGAAGACTTCTATGATAATTGAAAAAGAAGTTGTCACAGTTTTTGGGGGTGCTGGTTTTGTTCAACCATATAGACTTAATAAATTGAAACGAAGAAAAGTCAGCAAAAATTCATAAGAAATGAACAATAGTGGGAAAATATTCCATTGGTAATATGAAAAATAATTATGTCAAGAAAAATGTAAAAGAAGTTATTCCTAACAATAAGTTTCAACTAGATTCCATGAATTTCATCCAATATATGAAAATATACTTCTACTTTGGGTAGATTGGTCACATTATGGTACACTTAAAACATGTCATGGAAAATAATGGATGAATGTTGAATGTAAATGAAGAATCAATTGTGAAGATGATGGAATTGATTGAAGTCATTTTTTAAGATAATTTAGATAAGATTACAAATAAAGGTAACATGAAACATAGATGAATCCATGTGGAAGATCCAAACCAAAATATGTTAATATGGAGTGATTATTAATCTATCCTAATGAATTGAAAATTTCTAGAGAAATTCAAAATGATAAAGATGAATTACTAGGTAAAGGAATGTAAAATGGGAAATATATCACTCCAAATTTTAAAAAATTCGAATATCATTAGAGGTTATCAGCACATGGAAACCCAAGAGTCTCAAAATTACTTTTTAGAATGTGAAAGAAGGCAAGAAATAATGCAAAAAAAAGTATTTCTATTTTAACATATCAATCAAAATGTTTAAAATAAAATACATTCACCAGTTGGATATGGTTCTCTATAAGAATGGATATGGACCAACAATCCCCAAAAGTTAATGGTGAATTTATGTAAAGGGTCCATGTAGAAAATGAAAGAACAAAATTGAAAATGGAGATAACAACCCACCAAGAAGAGTACCAGACACATAAGAGATACATGGAAATGAGTTCTTGTGTTGAGAGAAAATGTGCATTCCTGTTTCTCCTATGAATAAGCTCACATGTGTTCCAATTTGTTTTGTAATATTTTTTTTGTATAAATATGATTACATTATAGGGTATTAAAGGTGAATTTCAATATAAATATGGGAATTGAAAAAAAAAATGTTGAGAAAAACATGTTGGATGCATTATTCATGGGTTTATAATCACATGAAATGTTCCACAATGGAAGAGGGTCAACATAAATAACTTGAATATTATTTGAAGATATTCTCCCACAAGTTAAATCAAAGGGATTTCACCCCTTTAGGGGGATAAAATTTGAGTGATATGATATCAAGTATTATTGGATGACAAATATTGAAATTCATATCATCTCAATAAGTGGAAACATGAGGTATTACATTCACAAATTCATCCCTTGTTCTTAATTGTATTAATCATGTCAATTAAGGGAGAGTTCTTGATTGAGGAAAAGATGGGATGAAAGGGGTATTTATCATTATAGAAAAACTTTTTAATATATTTGGTGAAGTATTTGTAGGATTTACCATTTCATTAATAAATATGATTGTCTACAATCCCTTAGTAAAGAATTGATACAAATTGGGAATGATTTTAAATATATGGTTGTTTATGGACATCATTGAAAACATTGGTGGTTACTCTATTGTGTTATACAGCTTGTTAACCAAGTTAGATATTGATTTTAATAACTAAAGTCTATTTTATATGTTATCCATTTTACGCCATCTATCTTTTAGAAATATTAATGAGGATCTTATATAAAGTGTGGAGAATAAGTTTAAAAAGAGACCCCACTAAACCGTTACATTTGGATTCCAAAAAGGGTGAGATAATATTGGCCCAAATATGGACCCATATAAAGTGTTCTTAGATGGTATTAACAAAAAAATAAAATGGGGATTTTTATAGATCATAGTGTATAATTTTTTATCAATAATGTGTCAATATGTGTTTGGAAAGGTAGTGAGTGTGGTGGTGATGATGATTGTAGAGGGGAAGTTGTTCCAAATCTTATGCCACTTAGATAATTATTATGAAATGACATTGGATTTCAGGATTGTAAATTAATCATAAATGATTTAGATGATTGTTGTAATGATCCAATATTCTTATACATGTTTTAAAGAGAACACATTATTTACTAAAATGTTTCAGTGGATTTTGTTTCAATGCAGGAGGATTTGAAGAAGATATAAATATATTCTTGGATGATGTTAAAAGAGTAAAGTGATTTGGAATTCATGTTTCAAAAATAACATAAAGATAAGGGAAAGAGAAGGAATGTATGTGGAGTATTAGTGTCTCTATGTTGATATTTTCCTTCATATTTGAAATAATAAGTGGCCATGAAATGTTATACCTAGAATCTTTTTTATGTATATAATTACATAAAAATATGTCCCATCCCAAAATTCAGAATGCCTGGCGTGGTGGTACACAACACTATATGGAGCGGCTTGTCCTTATCTCCATATCCAGCTAGACCGCTTGAACCGACTTTGGGAACAAATGAGCACACCCACAAGGGCGCATGAGAGAGAAGGTTTGCTCCACAATGATGGGTGGGATGATGAAAATGGTTGGGCATAGACCACACCCACAAGATGATTGTACAGGGTGGTAAGAGAGGAGAAGGAATTTAATTTTTAACTACGGGATGAGTGGATTCAGGGATATGCCATAATTTACTCGTGTTGCTGTTTCGATGTGGGGAAACAATTAGAAAATACGGATGTGATCCCCGTAGTTCATTATATCTCAGGTGACATCTTCGTCACACTCCTAATCTCGCATCCCATGAACTAAAATCCATGATCCACATCTTATTCGAGCTGATCTGACGATCCTCCACCATCTACATTGTCTTCCACTACATCCAATTTCATAAAGGGTTCCAAATGCATTCCAGCCCAACAGAGCATAGCCACACCTCAGAGATCTCGCTTCCATCCAATGCTAAAGAGAAACTCCACCACAATAGGATCTTCTGGACAATGCGAACTCTTGGATGTAATTAAATTTACATGCATACCGCAAAATAATGAAGAAAACACATGTGCAAATGAAAAAATAGTTGTGAGGCCATGTCATAGAGATAGAGCATTCTTGATTGATATTTTCACACTTCTCTTAATGAATGCCCGTGATGTCAGGATGTTAAATGTGGAGCCCACACTGAATACAAAGAAACCATGATATTTATTATATCCCATATCTGCGTTTTAGATATCAAATCCAAGGTTCTCATCTATTGAAAGGTATAATTTAAAAGACGTATCATACTAGTATTTGATTGTGTCAAAGAGATGTTATCCTTTCCTATAAAAAATGACCCCTCAATCAACTATTTAGTGTTTAAAAATGTTAAGGAAGTGGATGTTTTTGAAGAAACAAAGTATCTTTCTAAAGAGCTACCATGTCGACATGAAACATGAACGAGAAGATAATCTGCATGTTTTCGATATGTGAAATGAACCCTTGAATCATCCTTACAGAGAAGATAAGCCACACACTCTATGAGAATAAAATCCATGAGCATGCAACAAGTTCTCTTGAAAAGTCACTATTTCTCATGGATGTGTTCCTGTACATACTCAATCGATGCAACCACACAATTATTGTGCTTTGTTAAGGTAGAACTAAGAACTATTATTTGTTCCGTGAAAAATATACACACATCTAGTGCTAAAGATATTTTTGGATCTCTATTATAACATGAAGTATATTACCCTTAGGTTTTTTCCTTTAATATACACTGTTTACAAGTGATTCTAGTTTGATAAAGAATGATATTATAAAAGGAAACATCTTGGTTGTACATGCATTTATCATATGCAATCAGGTTCTTTATATGAAGTCACCCAATGCTGCATGTTTTCACAATGGATACAAGAGGTTTAATGCATGGTGCACATGCATACATGTGCATGAGTTGAAACCATATTCATGAAAAGGAAACAAGAGACAATTTGGGTGCACATGTGATGAATAATGAGGAAGATAGAAGAAGAAGAAACATAAAATTCTATACAATGTCTGGATTAATGACACAAAAAAATATTGAACCAAATCTAAACAACATGTGTGTGTATGAAAATTACCAAAGAATAATGAATTGTGGGTGTGCATTTTGACTTTACAATAAAAATATTATACATGCATGTAATCATGTATAATCACATACACATGTGAGATGACATTTATATATATAAGCATGATGTTTGGAATTCCATAAAATCCAGGCATGAAATGAAAATGAATTGAGACAAAAGGCAGAAAAAATTAATGAAGCTTTATCTGAGTTGACAATGTATGGGAATCCATGATGGAAGACAGTGCTGAAATTGAGCATGTTTATTCATTCATATTAATATTCTTGAATAGATTGGGTCTACCATTTTCATTAAATTGGATATAATTAAATCATATAAATAATAATATTAATGTAACAAAAATTAATTTTTTTCATTACATACAACTTTATAGAAAATCATTAAAATTTTACATTGATGATGAAAAGCGACACTTCGTGGGAATGGTAAGACATATGTATGCACAAGTGATGATATAATTTATTATACGGTTGAATGGTAAGGTAATAGAAGATATTTTAATTTTTCATAATTAATATAATGTTATATGTATCACATATATTCATTAAATTTATCATTATTACCTTTCATGGAAAGTGTTATTGAAATATGAGTCTCAACGCTTCATGAGGCATTAGTTCAATATACATGTGTAACATCCCGAAATTTTGAATAAATCTTGTTTCCGAATATTGTCTGTTATTTTATTTTATTTTTAATACTCAACAAAACTATTTCATTAGATAACATGAGTATAATTAAAATGAGACTGTTGGGTTTTTTAATGTCATATGACCATTGGTCAATATGACTGCTAGAAACTAAACATTTTGATATTTGTCTCTAAATAAAAGTTATCTTGGTTAATTAAAATTGAAAGAAGATTTTATGGCCTCACCCAGTAGTCTTGGACAGATCGAAACCCATATAAAAGAACATGGGAAGGAGGTTGCACCACTGGGCTTCGATCTGGACCAAACCCAAGCCGAACTTCACCGTGTGAAGATAGAATGGAATCACCTTCACGAGAAGTTCAAACTGATAGAAATTACTACTCGTTCGATGTTGGCCGAGCCTCCCTCGGATTCTTTCACCTTAGCACTCCATACATTTAGGTCCTATGATGTTGTAATAAGGGGCTATGTATGGTGACTGTAACTGCCTTGTGGAAACCTTTGTTTTAAATAATAAATTTTGATTTCTTTTTATGATGATGTTTATGAATCTTCAAATGTCCAGATAAATATAGTATGCATATTTTTGGTGAATTTTAGAGAAATGATATTTTAAAAAATGTTTATGTAAACCTTAAATAATAAAAAATGTGTAATTATTTTCAAAAAATGGTCTTCTACAAATATGTTCAGTATGAAATTTAGAGTCTAATAAGATCAACATGATTTTTGATGAATAGTAAATCATGAATAGTGATTTTATTCTTTGGATTAGTAATGATACTAACTGGATTAGTAATCTCACTTAAATAAAGCATTAATATAATCTAGGAACCCTGATTAAGTAATGTGATTCAATAAAATTTTTAAATAACGGTTTTATAAATTATTAGTCAAGTATTAGATATTTTCTAGTGAATAGTGTTTTATAATTAAATATTTAATTAAAAATATTTAGAAAATTATTTTTATAAAATGGATTTCATTTTTGAACTCAGAGCATCGATATTATTTTATGGTAATTTTTTAGGTTATTTCTAAAAAAAATCAATTTTCAGTGAATAGTGTATTTATTTAAAAATTAAATTCAAAATATTTAGAAAATTATTTTTATAAAATTGATTTAATTTTTTAAATCAGAGCATCAATATTTGGTTAAGGTGAAATTTTGGGATTTTTCTAGGAAAGTTGAATTTTCGATGAATAGTGAAGATACAGTTTTTAAGTTACGGGTGTTTAATGACATCATTAAATGATGTCTTAAGTATGTAATCAATATGGTCAACTTATGAATAGTTAGATAAGTTATGAGGTTTCCAATGTGGCCAATAACATGGGCAAATACCATAGGAAAGCCCATGGTTTTTCCAAAAACCACTAATGAGGTGTCCCTTGGCCATTAATGCCTTGTCCCCTCACATTCCCTATAAAAACCAAGACATCCTCTCATACATTCGACTCCAAAATCATCCTCAACGAATTTATGGTCTCCTTACCTCCCAAGTAGTCCTCCCAAGGTTCCCCCAAGCCCTCAAGGTCCCAAACGTTGAGTTTTAAGAGTGACGTTTAAGGTAAGGGATTTGACATCTCTTTTTTTTTCAAGTAATCTCTTTTATGTCATTTATTTCATACTCCATGATCTTATGTTTAAGGATGTTCTTTTATATTCCTATTAATGACCTTTTTAACTTCATATGATGAGATTCCCCCTTGGTATCATCATTTCATTTTAATAATGTTATAGTTGCGTCGTTAGGCTGCCAAATTTTTAAGGGATTCTTTCATGCTTCTCGTTTTCATGATCTATTTTCATGTCAAGTCTTTCATGTTCCTTTTTATTATTTTGGGGTATGATATCTAAATATATGATACTGATTTTTTATTTTCATATGATGAGAGTCCCTATTTGATCTCATCAATTAATGTTTCTTAAAGTTTAAGTGGTGTCGTTAGGCTGCCGAATTTTTAAGGGATCCTTTCACCTTTCTCATTTTTCAAAGGTCTACTTTCATGTTAAGTCTCTAAAGTTACTTTTTATTATGTTGTGGTATGATCTCTAAATCTATCATACTGATATTTTATGTTCATATGATGAGAGAACCTATTTTATCTCTTTAATTCATTTTTTTTATGTTTATGTGGCACTGTTAGGCTGCCAAATGTTAAAGGGATCCTTTCACCTTTCTCATTTTTCAATGTTCTACTTTCATGAAAAGTCATTCAAGTTCCTTTTTATTATGTAGTGTTATGAAGTCTATATCTATCATACTGATATTTTATTTTCATATTATGAGATGCCCTATTTTATCTCATCAATTCATTTTGTTGAAGTTTAAGTGACGCTGTTAGGCTGCAGAAATTTCATAAGAGAAATCTTATTTTTGTCTTCCTTTAATGTTCTTCGTTTCATATGGTATATCATTCAAATTTCAATACCATTTTCATAAATCCTTTATATTCTGTCCCCTACTGTTTATGGGTCATTTATGAATGTTTGACCCATGTCCCCTCCCTTTTCAATGATTTCTAAAACCTCAAAACATATTTTTTATGCTGCAGAATTTCCGTCTCAAAATGTCTCTCTCTTTTTCTAAAATTCTTATATATTATTATGTGGATACTCAAATATCTCTCTTATATATGGGTACTCACATATATGCCAAAAGGTTATATTTTATATTTTGGGATTTACATACATGAGACCCACCGTCCTTTTCTGTGGGTTTTAAAGTGACATAAATATCATGTTTTTAAAGCAGTTTTTATAACGTTATGATTATGAAATGAATCCCATTTATTTTATGCCATATGGGTTGTTTATGAAATTATTTATGATGATATATGTGGTTCAAATGATAATAAAGGCATGTCAAGGGTGAACCCAGATAGCGCTCCAATGAATTGGGTAAAGACATAATCTCTAGAGATGCCTTTTTGACATATACCTTGCTGAATAACCTTGGTAATTTTTAATGTCACCTTGGGGATGGACCATGGTGAAACGAAATGATTGTCAATATTATGTTTTTTAGCCACATCTTCAAGTTATGAAAATTGATATTTTTATTATGATATATCTCATGATTTATTTCTCATGCCTTATAGTTCTTTTTCATGACATTTTTGATGTATCTCAAGTTCACATGTAAATATTTCCACTTGTTTCGCTTACTGGGAATTCTGGTCACCCTTTCTTTTGATGTATGTCCCCAAGTTATGAGATGCAGTAATGAACCTAGGACGAACATAAGGAGAATCCTTTCAAGTGTTTAAGAAGAATGTTTTATGTTTTCATGTTTTATGTTCCTGGTTTCCAAGACACTAAACCTTAAAGATCCTCGATTTTGTAAAATGTAATGAATGTTTATGTGATAAAAAGGCGGGGTGTTATAGTTGGTATGAGAGGGAGGTTTAGTTATTTGTGGAAATTAGGACATGAAAACTTTAGGAAGAACCCTATAGAAAAGTTTAAATATAGGAAATATTCCTGGTATTTTGGTGAGTATTGAGTAAAGGGTTTCCAAGAAAATACATCCCTATCTGGATACGAGAAAGTATAGGAGGCTCTAGCACAGATGCACTTAGGGGTAAAACCCGAAAACACCGCTTTGAGATACACTTGAATGGGAACTGGTACATGAGAATGGGACTTTCTGCACTCTTGGTTACACAACTCCTGGGGGATATGCTTTGGTAAATTCATAAGCAGAGTATGAACCATTATTAAAGGAACAATGATAAAATAAAATAATGATTCACAGAAGAATATATGATCATGGATAACCTAGATTGGAACCAAGGGGATCACATGTTTGGGTATTCTTTTCTTCTACAAGTTTATCCTTTTATTCTTATGTTTCCTTTTCATGATTATTGGCTATGTATTTAAGCCCCCTAATTATACATTCCTTTCTTAGTTAATGGCGGGAAATGTAAGAGAATGTACTAACAACCAATGTGATAGGAAATATTATGATTGCGCTATTAATGTGACAGAGATGATGAGAGATATTGTTGAACATATTACGATTATGCCAAACCGGCTATCAAAAATCACAATTAATAATTGGTACCTAGTTGAATTCCCAAATTCATCAAAGAAGAAGAAGAAAAAGTCTCGAGGATGTTCATCTGATAACATTGAAAAGGGAAAGAAGACCCAATTTATTTTTTGCAAAAAAGTATGGGAAGAGGCACGAAGGAGAATTTCACAAAGTAACCGGGAGATGTTTTGAGTGTGGGAAGATATGGAATAAAGTAGCCAATTGCTTTTAAAAAATGGATAATGTGGTGAATGTAGATAAGGTTCGATCTAATGTACCTTATACATTTCGATGTCATAAATGTGGATAAGTTAGACATTTTCCAATGAAATTCTCTCTGGAAATGGGTGAGAAGCATGATGAGCATCAAAAATCTTAGAGGGCAATGGAACAATGAAATTCCTATGCTAAGATGGATCCTGATGACTGTAGTACATGTAACTTCTTCGCAATAATTGTCTATGTCATGTTGTATTTTAGTTCGTGCTCTATGAGCATATATTTTATGTTTTCTTAGATCATCGAGTCACTACCTAAGATGATTTTATATCATTAAGGAATACATCTATTGTTATGTACCACATGTTTATGTAGTGAAGTTGTTCTTCTTAAAAAAAGGTGATTAGTGGATTAAAAGATGACATTTATTTTGGAAGATGTTCACTATTTTGGGAACCCTATTTGATCGAGGTAAATAGATTACTACGGTATTTTCATTGAGGAGTTATGGTTGACTTATATTTTGAAGAATCGATGAATTTAAGGTGAAATTATGTTATTATAGGTTACTTATGGAAATGATTGACCTATCTTGGGGAAAATATGTTTAGGTTATTTACTTTTGTTATAATATGTTAGGAGTGGTCGATGTTGTTTGGAGATGAATGATAATGTTTATCATAGTGGACTATGTTATCAAGTGCTTCTTTAATTTGGGTTTCAATCTTACTTTGGTTTATTTTGAGGAATTTTTAGGACTGTTGTTTATGGAATGGTCTATGATGAACTTTGGGTATTACCATGGAACATTGATGATTTAAAAGTAGTTTCCATTCCTATGGGATTCATTCTTTTTGGACAGTTGTTTTACCTTAACCTTTCTATTTTTGGGATAATTTTTAAAGATATAAGAAATAGATAGTTAATCTTTTGTGGATTATGTGATTCTCTAGAAGATGATTCTCATGCTTTTGATGAGACCAAGGGATTCGGAATTCTCATCATTTGGAGAAATGATTATTTTTGGCAGAGACTTATTAAAGGATGAAACTCTACTTGAAGGTATGTATGTTTTCTTATATTTTTGTTCTATGTAGTAAATGAATTCCTCAAAATTATGAAAAGGAACATAAAACAAAAACATAGTTGGTTTACGTTTCCAACTAAGTATCAATGACCGTTTACACACATCAAAAGTTTGGAATTTTCGTGTGGTTAACTTTCTCCTAATCATGTTTTCTATCACTCTACCTTAGAACGTGACCCTTTGTTTTTTCCTCCATGTCCATGTTTACCTATATGGGATCATAGTATGGGTTAACTTGGGAGACCTTTTTACATCCATTTATTTCTTTTAAAGTAATTGTTTTAATGACTCCTTCTGTGGTGTGGGACATTCAAAGAAATTTCAAAACCTAGTTTTAAAAATTGCGAGGACACAATTTCTTAAGGGGGGAAGATTGTAACGACCCGAAATTTTGAATAAATATTATTTCCAAATTTTGTGTGTTATTTTATTTTATTTTTTATAATCAACAAAAATGTTTCATTGGATAACATGAGTATAATTAAAATGAGACTGTTAGGTTTTTGACTGCCATATGACCATTGGTCAATATGACCTCTAGAAACTAAACATTTCGATATTTGTCTCTAAATACAAGTTATCTTGGTTAATTAATATAGAAAGAAGATTTTATGGCCTCACCCAGTAGTCTTGGACCAATCGAAGCCCATCTAACAGAACTTGGGAAGTATGTAGCACCACTGGGCTTTTCTCTGGACCAAACCCAAGCCGAACTTCATCGTGTGAAGCTAGAACAGAATCGCCTTTGCGAAAAGTTCAAAATGATAGAAATTACTTCTCGTGCGATGTTGGCCAATCCTCCCTCAGATCCTCTCACCTTAGAACACCTTACACTTAGGTCCTATGATGGTGTGATAAGGGGATATGTAAGGAGACTGTAACTTCCTTGTGTAATCCTTTATTTTAAATAAAAAAATTTGATTTCTTTTTATGATAAAGTTTATGAATTTTCAAATGTCCAGATAAATATTGTATGCATATTTTTGGTGAATTTTAGAGAATGTATATTTTAAAAAAAATTATTTAAACATTAAATAATTAAAAATGTTTAATTATTTTCAAAAAATTGTCTTCTACAAATATGTTCATTACATAATTTAGAGTCTAATAAGATCAACTTGATTTCTGATGAATAGTAAATTATGAATAGCGATTTTATGCTTAGGATTAGTAATGTGACTAAATGGATTAGTAATCTAACTTAAATAAAGCATTAATATAATCTAGGCACCTTGATTAAGTAATTTGATTCAATAAAATGGTTAAATAACAGTTTCATAAATTATTAGTCAAGTATTAGTTTATTTCGGGTGAATAGAGTTTATTAATTAAAAATTTAATTAAAAATATTTCGAAAATTATTTTTTTAAAATGGATTTCATTTTTTAACTCAGAGCATCGATATTATTTTAAGGAAATTTTTGGGGATTTTTCTGAAAAAAATGAATTTTTGGTGAATAGTGTATTTATTTAAAAATTAAATTAAAAATATTTAGAAAATTATTTTTATAAAATGGAGTTCATTTTTGAAATCAGAGCATCAATATTTGGTTAAGGTGAAATTTTGGGGTTTTTTTGAGAAAGTTGAATTTTCGATTAATAGTGAAAATACAGTTTTTAAGTTACTGGTGTTTCATGACATCATTAAATGATGTATTAAGTATGTATTCAATATGGTCGACTTATGAATAGTTATATAAGGTATGAGGTGTCCCAATTGTCCAATACCATGGGCAAATACCATGGTAAAGCCCATGGTTTTTCCAAAACCACTAATGAGGTGTCCCTTGGCCATTAATGCCTTGCCCCTCACTTTCCCTATAAATACCAAGATGTCCTCTCATCCATTCGACTCCAAAATCACCCTCAACGATGTTATGGTCTCCTTACCTCCCAAGGAGTCCTCCCAAGGTTCCCCCAAGACCTCATGGTCCCATCCTTTGAGTTTTAAGTCTGACGTTTAAGGTAAGGGATCCGACCTCTCTCTTTCTTTTCAAGTAATCTCTTTTATGTCAGTAATTTTATGCTTCATGCTCTTATGTTGAAGGATGTTCTTTTATATTTCTCTTACTGACATTTTTATGTTCATATGATTAGAGACCCCCTCTTTCTCTCATCATTTCATTTTATGAATGTTAATGTGGTGCCGTTAGGGTGGCGAATTTATAAGGGATTCTTTCACGCATCTCATTTTCAAGATTTATTTTCTTGTCAAGTCTTTCATGTTACATTTTATTTTGTTGGGGAATGATCTCTAAATCTATCGTACTGATATTTTATTTTCATATGATTAGTGTCCCTATTTGATCTCATCAATTTATTTTTGTTGATGTTTAAGTGGCGTCATTAGGCTGCAGAATTTTTAAGGGATCCTTTCACCTTTCTCATTTTTCAATGTTCTACGTTCATATCAAGTCTTTCAAGTTCCTTTCTATTATGTTGGGGTATTATACCTCAATCTATCATACTGATCTTTTATTTTAATATTATGAGAGACCCTATTTGATCTCTTCATTTCATTTTTGTTGTAGTTTAAGTGGCGTCGTTCGGCTGCTGAATTTTTAAGGGATCCTTTCACCTTTCTCATTTTTCAAAGTTCTACTTTCATGACAAGTCTTTCAATATCCTTTTTATTAGGTTGGGCTACGATCACTATATCTATCATAATGATATTTTATGTTTATATGACGAGAGACCCTATTTGATCTCATCAATTCATTTTGTTGATGTTTAAGTGACGCAGTTAGGCTGCCGAATTTTCATAAGAGAAATCTTATTTTTGTCTTCCTTTCATGTTATAAATTTCATATTCTATATCTATAAAATTTCAATACCATGTTCTTAAATACATTATATTATGTCCCCTACTATTTTATGGGTCATTTATGAATGTCTGACCCATGTCCCCTCTCTATTCAATGTTTTCTAAAACCTCAAAACATAGTTGTTATGCTGCAGAATTTCCGCCTCAAAATGTCTCTCTCTTTTTCTAATGTTCTTATATTTTATTATGTGGATACTCAAAGCTCTATATGATATATGGGTATTAAAATATATACAAAAAGGCTCTATTTTAAATTCTTGGATTTACATACATGAGACCCACCTTCCTTTTCTGTGGGTTTTAAAGTGACATAAAGATCATGTCTTTAAAGTAGTTTTTAAAATGTTATGATTATGAAATGAATCCCATTTCTTTTATGATATATTGGTTGTTTATGAAATTATTTATGATGATATATGTGGCTCACATGATAATAATGACATGTCAAGGGTTTTCCCAGATATCACTCCAATGCATTGGGTAAAGACTTAATTTTTAGAGATGAATTTTTAGACTGATACCTTGGTGAATAACCTTGGTAATTTTTAATGACACGTTGGGGATGGACCTTGGTGAAACGAATGATTCAAAATATTATGTATTGTAGCCACATCTTCAAGCTATGAAAAATGTTATTTTTATTATGATATATCTCATTATTTCTTTTTCATGCCTTAATGTTCTTTTTCATGACATTGTTGATGTATCTCATGTTCACATTTAAATGTTTCCCCTTGTTTCCCTTACTGGGCCTTCTGCTCACCATTTCCTTTGATGTATGTCCCCAGGTTATGAGATGCAGTAATGAACCTAGGACGAACATAAGAAGAAGAATTTCAAGTCTTTAAGAAGAATGTTTTATGTTTTCATGTTTTATGTTCCTGGTTTCCAAGACACTAAACCTTAAAGATCCTCGATTTTGTAAAATGTAATGAGAGTTTTTGTGATAAAAAGGTGGGATGTTATAACATGTGTGGGATGTTATCATATATTTAAAGGAATTACATGTAATAATTTTTATTGATATTATAATTCCATAAGTATAATTATATTATTAATATTATATATATATACTTTAAATCCACAATTTTATCCATCTTTGAGATGTGTTTATGGAAAACGAGTTTCATCAGTTCACGAGGTGGTTGTCCTCGGGGAGAATAATTGAGGACTTTATTTCCCATTTCATGGAATATATGATTGATATAAGTTATTAAATTAACACAATATTATCTAATTAAATTTTATATAGTAGATTTATTATATTGTTAGTGTTAATACATAATTGATAGATGAAGAATAAGAATAAAAAATTAAGATCTTGGTTATGGTAATTGCATTATCATACATAATCATTAATTGGATATCCCCTTATGGACACTAGGGATGGAATTTTTGAAACACCAGAACCTCAATAATGTAGAAAGATATATTGGATTTAAATTTTTGTATGGTCTTTTTAATCTACTAGGTTTGTTTTGTGTGATGAAGTTAGGGGAGGAAGGTCAATTCTATCATTGAGGAGAAGTGTCATTTTAATAAATACACATAACTATTCTATACTGGGAAGTTACTCTCACCCAAAGTACCTCAAAAAATGATTATAAATGTATTGGATAATTTTTATGGTCCATCAAATCCTCCACCACCTAAAAATAATTTTTATAAAACGTTTTCTTTCCTTATAGTCTATATTTACTTTTAGAATTTTTGTTTTCACTATGGTGACTTGTTTTTGAAACCATGTTAATTTAATCATTAATAATAAAATTCAATGAAAACAATCATATAATTTATCCGTATTAAATAAAGTAAAATATATTTTATTAATTATTAATTGTATGTTTTGTTAAAATTAATTTTAACACAAGTGCATGTAACACACAAAACCACGTTTTAACATTAACTGATGTAATTAATTTTTAATGACTTTAGTATTCATTATGAAAATACATTATTTTCCATTATTATATAAAATTAATTATTATAATTATATATATGTAATATATTTTAATAAATTCAGTTGTGATATGAGTAAAAATAGAGTTTTACAATCCCCCAAATCCTGTCAAAAAATGTTTCTTTAAGAAATATATTTTTCAACTAGAAGATGATATTATTTTTACTATTTAAATAATAACCATCAATAGATGGATTTAAATAAGTATAGTTATATATATATTCTATTAATTTAATTTATATAATAATTTTTTAGATATTATTTTAATTAAAAATAACTAATAAACATTATAACATTGTAAAAAGAAACAGTTTAATAAAAAATGATTAGTTTTCAAAAAAATGCCTTATTTGCCTCCAAATGATTTCATATTTATTTCTATAAAATTAATTGTTAATATATTTTTAGTTACACATATTATATGTAAATATAATCAATAAAAGATGGAATTTTTAAATATGATATTTTTATTATTCATAAAATATTATTTCTATGGTAAAATTTTAAAAATCCATTCAATTGTTGTTTTGAAAAAACTGAAATACACAGTTATATTCATCAAATAAAATTATAGTTTTTTAACAATTAATTATTAAAATTTAAATTTTATTATAGTTTTATTAAAAAATAATGTACATATTATCTAATTGAGGAATGAAGATTCATGTAGTGAACGATATTGAATAGATTGAATTTATTAAAAAGGAAATATATTATAAACCCTGATGGTGTAATATAAAAAATTAATCATATTCATAACTTCCAAATTAACAAATATGTTATAATGGTAACATTTTAAGAATAATAATTTTTTGTTTTTAGGCATGGTGATTCGTATTTTTTATAGAATCCAACATATTATACATTATATCATATATACATATATTATATACTCCCCCATTTGGAAGTTCCATACTCTCAATTTGAACTCATCCTCATAAACTATGATTTTGAATTCTCAGAATACATTTTTTAAATCTCACATACTAAAAATGTTCAATTAAACAACCACTTTAAAAGAAATAAAAATGATTTATAATGTTATTATGTAATAAATTGTAACTTGGTTTTCATATATGGAAATAGAGGTGGGAATTGAAATCATAGACCTAGAGGAAAAAACTAAAACCCAAGGACTAATAGAACATTATAGAGAACATGGTCAAGATGAATTTAATCATAATAATACCATAAATTGTGATTGGATAAAATATAATTGATCTCTTTTAAATAAAGGTACATAGATAACATTTTTCATGATCACAACCAAAAAATGAAGAATTCATTTATTTTCAGTACTAAATTCATCAATAAAGATATTTACATGAATAGTTAATTGTATCCATTGATAAATTTCTACACAAATTTAATATCTTGCTCGAAATAAAGAGTATTCAAGTAGAATTTCTTTTTCCTGAAGCACTAAAATCATTTATTAACTTGTCTTATCATTCGATAAAATGATAACAAGTTATTCCTCATGTATTTGGATATTATGAAAATCCATATTGTTAAGCACAATGTAAGACAATTCCCAAAATAGATAAACCCTTATATAGAGAAAATAAAAATTAATCCCCAAGTCTCAATAATAACACCCAATGATTAAAATAGAATATTTTATAAATATACAAGTTTAAAATTCATCCAAATATGATGTAATTTGATTGAAACCAATGGATTATACTGACATTTTCAGATATTCTTCCAATATAAATTTAAAATATATCTCAAATCAAATCAATCACTATTAAAGTCTCATATCATTATGTGTATATTCCATGGTCATATGATATCACATATAAGATAATATTTTACAAAATATAATTATTCACCATAAACCCATGTTTAGATTATATATATATCAAATGATAATTCAATCTTGATTATTTAAATAAAACCTAAAAATATCAAATTTTATTCAAAAATTTATAGTTATCATTTTCCAAAATAACATAATCACCAAATCACTCTTCTGTCACCTAGTTATGATTAAACCGATGTTCAATGAATCAACTTAATAATAATGTTTCAAACCAATTAAATAAAAAATTATATCTGACTTACCATAACATTACATGTTCCAATGGTTGATATTGAACACTTCACACCCATTTGTTAAGGGTTTAATCCTCACGACATTGTCAGATGTGATACGTTTTCTCCTATCATGGGGTTTTTACTTTTATTAACCCTATATTTATATAATTACTATAGTATTCAAAATTATTGTTTGAAAATACACAAAAATAAATTTAATAATCCATGATAATATATAACCTAAAGGATGACAATGTTATTAATGTTATGTCCAAAAATGTAAAATTAATTATTTCATAAATAAATTTTATAGAAGTTTAACATAAGAGATATATATATATATATATAATATACAAAAATTAAATTAATCTATATAAAAGTATTCCAATTACCTAAAACCTTAAAATAAATGTATGAGCCTTTGAAATTATTTGTCAAAATCAATTATTCCACTTCATCGTAACACTCAAATACCTATATACAAACACCATAAACCTTGAGTTTTATTTATAATCCATTAATCATTATTTTCTATCTTAATCCTTAATAATTAATTCATATAAAAAAACATGAATCATGAAAAAATATTTAACAATGTCAAAACATAATCCAGTAAATAATCTATATCATTCATATTATATTTTTGGTTTCTTCATATTCAACTATAATGGCTTAGGTATTGATAAATAGATATCTGTACAGTAATGATGATACCATTCATAATCCTTCCCCATATAACATCTACATAGATAAAGACCATACACCACAAGTTGACATAATTAAATTGATACTTCATGAAGAACATATTTACCCTTCATTGAGTTAACTAAATGATTCCTTTTTTACTTGTAATATAATTGGCATATGACTTCCTTAACCGTATATGAAAAAGCATCTCATTCATTTAATAAATCATCATGGATGTTTCTTCGCATATTCATGAAACATAATTTGGTAAATATTTTTTTAACTTTTTGATATTTATTACTGGAAATTTCCTTTATTTTAATCCATTTTTATTTAATATATTAGTAATCTCATCTAAGTTCACATTGTTAAGAATAACTTATGATAGCTGGTTAAGAAAGAATATAATTTTTTTCATTGTAACTCACATTTCATTAATTTTCTCACACTATGTACCATCATATATTCAGTTACACATGTTATTAATTTCAGTCATTCTAGATCCATCCATTAAATAAACCAATAATTTAGCATGGGTATCTCTATAAAATCACAATTAACTATCTTATGGGCATAATAAAGAGTATGGTATCCTTAACAATGGAGTCATAAAATATTCTTTACCTATGAAACATATCCTCAATTTTATTTAAACTATTAAACTTTTTTATCAAGGAAATTTATATTTTGGTCAAATAAAATCAAGAATTCAATATTTATCTAAACCATACTCTAAAAAAATCTTGAGGACTCATCCATAATACAGTTCTACTCCTGTGAATTTAATGTATAAATCACTTTCTTTAACTCTAAAAGATATTTTAGGATTACAGTTTTAGTGAGATAGATTATAATACATTTTAAACAAACACATATATTTTATAGTGTACACTTATATTCTGTATACATGTTTTTAAACAACAAAAAAAATTTAGAAAATAAACATTTTTTCTATTCATTTAAAATATTCACAATCATCATCTTGACTGTATCTTTTTACCTACTCATACTATTAAAATAATTATACAAATTAGGGATGAGAAAAAAATAATGATTAAGGGACATAAAAATAAGGAAATAATGCTATATTCCCTGAATACAAATAAAAAATTTCCACTTACAAAACATAATTTGTGCTCAAAATAAATATTTAGTAAATTAATAATTCACCTTCTATTTAAAAATATATTCATAAAACATTTCATAATAAATATTAATGAAAAAATAAGCCTTATAATGTTATTTTTAAATAACAAAAAACAAGTAATAAATTTTCCAAAAAGTTATACCTTTCACCTTTTAGAAGTATCATATACATTCCATTAATCATAATATCATTACCATACCTTTTGATATATTATGATTCCTAGAAAAACAAATATAAATCCTAGATAAACAATGTAAGAAACTTGATTCCTCATTTTCATGTTACCCTTACATATGTCATAAACCCAATGGTTAAAAATAGAATAACCATTATGGTTATAAATGGATTAACCATCAAAGTAATACATGAAATAACCATCACTGTAATACATGGATTAACAATCCTCATAAATTCCCATAATATATTTAAAGATACATAATTGTTTAAAACTATCCATATTATTAATTACCATCATAGTATATTTCAATATTATTTTAGGTGAAATTTAATCTGTTAACATCATACCTTTGACTAGAGCATTGGAAAACTATAATAGGATCACCTGACTTTGGTTTATCATGGATCCACCCATCCATGGTTAAAAACAGAACCACCAATACTTGATTATTAGGAAATATCAGTTATTATAATTCCTAAAAAATATACCATAATCATAACATATAAAATATTTGATGATAACCCCATTATTTTCTCCCATATGATAGCATTAGAAGATACTGATATATCCCATCTCTTTAAAACAAATAATCAAATAAAAAGTTTCCAAAATAATGAAAAAGAGTGTTCTTAACTAATTAAATCATGGATGAATGTAAAGGAATAAAATGATAGAATTATGGTATTATTGATGGTAAAATCCAATATCCTAGAATATATTAAAATAGCACACTCTTGTTTCTTTTTTCAAAGAATCTAAAAACATTTCATAAAATGATTCCACATAAATATAGTTAGATTAATGTCAAAAAAAACATTGTTTATTTTATAATTCACTTATGTATATATAAATATATATAGAAAATTATTTTTAAAATAAATATATGGAATAAATTTCTATTTTAAGGTTAAAATTAATAGATAATTTAATAATTAAATTCCCTTACCAACAGTCTAACTCGTCATATTAATTCGTTTTCAACAAATTATTTTAGAAATCGCATTACATAAACACCTTAAGACCTCTAATATTTGAATTATACCCATAATATGTCCTATAAAACATGGTTAGGGATGTGAAGAATGTATTTAGACAAATTTTGTCTAAACCAAATGGGTTTTTATGTGTTTATTAAAGATAATATGATGTGTCTATCAGATGAGAGGTGACGGGTGCTCTTATAATATCTCAAAATATAATATTTATAAATATTAATATTTAATTTTAAATGGATAAAACTATATTTATTTAAAATATAGGGTAATAGTGGGTTTATATCTTCTTCTCCAAAAAATTATAAATTTATGGATCACATATTTTCATTATAATTTTATTATAACCATTCATTAACCCATTTTACAACTACAAAAATGCAAAATTTATCTTCCAGTAAAGGTTTTATAATGATACTATAAAATGAAAAACAAACAATAAATGGATCTTATTTGACTTAATTATCTATATCCCATTTATTTGGGAAAATATATCATCTATACAAAATTCAAAAAAAATACAATAAAATATTAATTATTATAAAATATCCTTATGGTTTTTTTATAATGAATCGTTTATTTTCAAATTAAAGAAATAAATAAAACAATTTAATTGTAATAAAATGAAGCAAAACATTTATAATGTCCTGATTTTGTTTATAAAATTCATGGCTTTAATTAAATCATTCAAATACTAATAATTTTAATATTTCTAATACCATTTATTATATTTTCCATTTAATTTTACAATTATTACATTACCCTTGTATAAGACATTAAAGAAACTATTTCTCCCTTATAAAATAATAAAAAACTACTATGATGAGGATAAATCTTGTATAATTAAAATTACTATTTATAAAAAACAAAACCTCATATTATAATTTTATTTCTAATATTAATTATACGATTTACCCCTTACTGTTGTAATGAAAACAAGTATGGAATAAATTTATAATAACCAAAAATGGAAATAATTAAAAAAATATACAACAAATTAAAAATGTGGAATAATTTTTAAAATATTAAAACATATGTGTGGAAAATTAAAATTCTAAATTAACTGGAAACATGTGATGAAAAGAAATTTTTTTAATATGCTTATTTTAGGTATATAAAGTTTTCATACAAAATTTAGAGTATAACATTTTTTAAGATAAAATATTATAAATAAAAAAATAATAATAAATATATAAAGATATTCCATAATGGAATTTAAATTTCTAAATAATTAATAAAAATAAATTTTTCTAAAAAAATTGGAATTTTTAAATATTTATTAAGAAAATCTATCTTTTTAGAGAATTATAATTATATCACCTTAAGATAATTATAAAATTTATATTTTAGAAATTATGATAATTTCATAAAATATGATATCTAAATATTTCAAAAAATATGTATAAGTTATTTTTTATAAAATGTAATAATTTTTTGTTAAAAAACCTATTTTTAAAGAGTAAAATTACTTTACTAAAAATTGAGTTATTATTTTCTTATAATTAATAGATAAATTTGTGTAGATTATAATTTATATATTTATTTCAAAAATATTTAATCCTAATTATAACCACCAATTTAAATTCTCTGTAATAAATTCCACAGGTAAATAATATTATTTCACAGGTAGTTTGTGATCGATGTTACATATTTTTTACTCTATCAAACAAACAATTAATTTAAAAATCATAAGATGTTTCACATTTCGTATTTAATTAGCATGGCAATAAATACAAATTTTCAATAAAATGATTCATCTTCCCCATAATTCTAATATCTAGAGATTTTAAAAGGAAACAATATGTTCAATAATTTACAAGAAAGACCACAACGAGCATAAATAAAAATCTAAATATTATTATTTAAATGTGACTAATATAACATAGCTATTATATAGGTAGGAATGATTTGAATTAAAATATATATATAATATTCATACTTATTTATACTATTCCAATTACTTATTTTTAAATTGGTATATTTCTTTTAGTAAAATCATTTAATTCCTAAAAAACATATTTTATTAAAAAATTATATTTATTGTTATTTATTTTTAAATAATATATTTCAATTTTTAATCATTTATAAAATGTTTTTGATAAAATAATTAATTTTTTAACATATAATATTAAAATATTATTATAGATAAATATTTATAATGTCCTGAAAAGATTGAATTTTTAATGAATAACCATAAAAATACCAATTTTTATTAAAAATAGTATTTTATTTTAAACTATTTATATTGTAATTTTTTTAATCTATTTTAAATTTTTATTTGTTAATTTTTATTTATGATTATAGAAATGTGTTTTTTGAAATTAATTTTAAAATTTAATATATTATATAATCAATTTTTTTTTAAAAAAGAATCTTTTGAAAAACTATTTTATGTTGCATTTTTTCAAGTTAATTTTATATTCAATTATTAAATGTTTTTTATTTGAATTTTTTAAAATGGATTCTATATTTTATTTAATAATTTCATGATTTATTAAATTGTGTACTTCTATTATTAGTTAATATTAATAATAACCTTGGTAATTTTAGTTACCACAAAAAATTGTCAATCTGGTAAATAAGTGTAACCTTAACTGATAAGTACTGTAAAATGAATCTGACACTTTAAAAAATATTATTTAATTATATATTTTCATTCATAATCATAGAAGGAATAAATTATACCTATTTGAATAAATTGTTATCAGATTATGACATTAATAATATTTCATTTAAAATAAAATTCAAAGAAATCATATTTATATTTTTGATAATTAACATTTTTAATATTGGGTTATATAGAATATATATTAGAATTTAAATTTTAATTTGAAATATAAGAGACATATCTACATAATTTTAATATAATTTAATTTTTAGTGAAGAAATTATAATCATAAATTCTTAGACAATACTGATAAATTATCTTTTTTATTTATATAAATATGAAATAAAAGATATAAAAAATATTCCAATAAATATTCAATAAACTACTTAACAATAACCAAGAATTTTATTGATTTCCATTACATATTCAAGATATTGTAAAATAGTTTTTCATAATTATAAGTTTTATCTTGATATTATAAACTTAAATGTAACGAATAGTTTTTAAAATTGATATTATGAATATTTAATAGTTAATAATAATTAACTAAATGAAATAAAAATTATAAAAATATTAAATTCTGGATAATGATTGAGAAATAGTATTATATGTCATAAATTATCAACTTATGAGTTTTTTATATTTTATATTAACTGTATTAACTTGGAAAGTGTACAATTCTATGTTGTCACGGTATAAAATAAAGAGGGAAAGTAAGGGTGCAAACAAAAATATAAGGGCATGACAATGACCTAAAAATTCCCAAAAAAAATATTTTAATAATAATATTTGAACCTTACGAGCTTATACAAAAAATTTTATTATTTAATGGACATAACTACTTGAAATCCTAAATATATTAACTAAATCAATGATGTCTACAATATACCACTCTTTGTGAATTTAATATATTTTTTGTGTGAAAATAAAGATGAAATCTTGATACGAATGTAAATAAATGTTTATATTAATCATAATAAAATTATTTTATTTATATAAATTTATTTTTAATTTTTATTTGTTATATAGTTACCTTTGATTGTTGAAAAATTCTAATAAATTATTTATATAATTAACAAAAAAATAAAATAAACTGTTTTAAAAATATTATCATATAATTAATTTTAAAGAATTAATTTGTACAAATAATTTTGTCGATCTATATAACATATTAATGTGTTGTTAAATTATTATAATCCAATTCACCATTTTTATGTCATTTATGTAAAAATAAAGGAATTGTTTCAAAATTGATATTAATGTTAATTTATGAAAATATATATATTATTTCATTATATAAAGTTAATAAAACAAATATTCAACCCTGTGAATGGAATATATTTAAAATCATCATAAATTTCACATTTAAGATTCATTATTCCATTTATAGACAAACTATTAACCCATTATGATTAAACTAGTGGTTACGATGTTTAAGGTCCAAAATAACTAACCAATGATGTAAATAAAAAGGATAAGGATTAAAATGGGAAACAAATATGACTAAATTATATTTTTTTGAGGATATTACAACCATATCTTATCTTCTCTAAAAATTAATTTGAATTTTATATAAATAATAATGGTAAATTAATTTATTCTTTTAATAATTTCTAAATCTTCCTCACATTAATTATAAATTGGAAGATACTACCTCACTTAATTTTATCACATATAGTATTCTATATCAACCACACATTGTCAATTTCTTTTCTAAAACTAGCTTTCTTATGTTATATCGATAGATTTATCCTCCAGATGCAACCCCCCTAACCCTTTTTTGGATATGAAAATGAGATGTTTCAAAAAATATATAATCTTTATTATCAATCACTATATTTTTCTAATCATCTATAACTCTTATAAATATATTATGTTAATCATACAGAACAACTTATTAATCATAAATGTTTATAATTTTATTTATTATTAAAAACACACCAATATAATCCCCTTTCCCATTAAACATCAAGTGAAAGCATGGCTTGAGCGTACTTTTGACATACTATCCCCACATAGTAATACGATTCATTTTTCATCAATATATTTTTTGGATTGATATTTTGATTGAATTAATGATTATTTAAAATATTTTTAATATATTTATTCTTCTAGAATTAGAGTATCATATCTACATTATTATCATTTAATATCTTGATAAACTATAACATCACGGATCCTTCCATATGGAAAACCATATCTACAATGCTATGTGATTTGATTTTCACCTATATTTCACATGGATTATTGTATAGATTAATTTTATTAATATATATTATATGAATTTTTTTTTGGATAGACAAATTTTTATTTACCTTTATTTCATTACATCAATCGAAAAATGAAAATAATGTTTATGCGTACTATTGGACATCCTATCCATGAATCTCTACTATAAATTTAAACAATCCCTTGGTTTTAAATCGTGAGTATATCCCCAAAAACTGTGGGTATAGGCTATAACCATGGTTTAGAGGAACTAAGGAAAACCAACGATTCGTTATAGAGATGAGCTATACCAAAGATTAGAAGTACTTATATCCATGGTATTATGAATAGTGGGTCCTAAATTTGTGGGTATAGAAATGACTTATCCCTATGGTTAAAAAATTTTAATCTCATGATACTAAAACCATGGGTCCAGGAATAAAAAATGTTGCGCATAGGTTTTGAACCCTAACCGCATCTCAAAAACTGATTTCCATTTCCACTACACCATTTATATAAACACAATAACACACACATATATATATATATATTAATACGTAAATTAATAAATCATGTGTATAGGTAAGAAAACAAGGTAAATTGGTTTTCCATCTGATGTTTTTCCCATCCAATCATTTGGGAACCTATACACATGGTTCAATAAAATATATTTTATATGATTCAACTATACCAACAATATTCATGAACTGTGGGGATAGCCTTCTTGAAGAAACCTATATTCATGGGTCTACCAAAGTAGTGGGTATAAGTTTTATTCGTGAATTCTATCCCCATATTTCATGAAAATGTTGATATAAGGGCACTTATACCCATAGTTCATTATAAACTATGGCTATAATTTTTACCCACAAAATTAATGAATTAATTTTTATCTTCTTGTATTTATCATGTAATCCTATTTCTATGGATTATTATGAACTATGGGTAGAGGTTAGAAAATATCTCACATACCCATTAATTTTTGGAAAACCATTGGTATAAGCCTTCTTTCCAGTACTGAATTGTGTTACTCAATTTTTATCTCTACTTTCTATGAATGATTGTAAATATGTATATAAATAATATATATTATTTTAATAAAATTATTAATAAATTGTAAATGATTAGACTGATATCAATGTATAAGGATAATGATTTCTGAACCGAAGCATGCTTCCAAAATGAAACAGTTTTCAGCGAGAACATTATTTTTAATAAAAAAGTATTCATAAATAGATGATAAGATAAATGAAAACATTATTCATGTTATGATATAATTATTGGTATATAATTAATTTATAAAAAAATTTATTAATTGTATAGTCTTCTGAACATGTACAACAGAAGGAGATACTTACGGTAAGGTGATCTATAGTCTCACTTTTATTTTTATGCGACTTATACCAGATTCACTACTCGTTTCATTTAGGTTGTTTATATAATTCCAATTTATTTATTATATTATACTTAACAATAATAATATGGTTACTTATAAATCCATTTTATGATCTGTCATTCTTGAGGTTTACAATTCAAAAGTTACCAAATCAGAAAGTTATTTTGTATAAATATTTCTTTTTTTTGGAAATATGTTATGTTATGAACCTGTATTCCTTTAAAACATATATATACTATAAATTTGCATATTTTATAATGAATACTATTATTTTAATGATATTATATGTCTCAAGTAATGTTACTTTATCTTTGGTCAGAAATTTGTTTAATTAAAAAAATGTGTTTAATATAACTCGTCATTATAATATTTTATGGTTCTTTTACAATCAAAATGGTATGATAAATTTTGTATGATTTGAAAACGGCATTTCCTAGAAGAAAAAATATTTTATTCATTTTTTTATCAAAATATCATTGTAAATTATTTTTCATCCAAGACATCTTATGTTGGTGTCTATCATGCCTTACGGGGGATATGATCTAAGGATACTATTTCTATTTAGTCTCTAAATGGTTTGCCATTATGATGTCACTATTTTTATGAATTATATGATTATTTAGGTGTTATTTATTGATGAAATATTAATTAAAAAAATTTCCTTTCATGTTCTATTATATAATAGATTATTTATTTTTTGTAAAAATTCATATGTTTGGATTTAATTGTGTAATTAGTGGGACCTATATGTCCATCCGAATTATTAGATAATCATTTATATCTCACAAGATAGACAAAACTGAAATTGGGTGTGAACCCAGTTCAGTAATACTATGATTGAAGGAAGAGTGAACTAGGATCAGTAAATGACTTTATCCTTTATGGTGTCATGGATGTGAGCCTCAAATAATATAAATATTATTTTCTATGCTTATTAAATTTCCACAATTACATGTCATATGTTAGTATATCATAACTCTTGTTCATTTATAATTTTATGACTCTTTTTTTAGGAAAAATTTTTTCCACAACTCATCATTTTTACCTTTGTTATAGAGGATAAAATTTTCAAATTTTATGTTCGTGATCACATACCACTATTACCATTATATAATTTCATATGATCATGGTATGATATATATTATGTATAACCTTACGTAGAATATTATCTAACCATTTTCAATTGTATGATTTTCTGATGTTATGAGGAAGGTTTATTATTGAATTTTTCCTAGATGGATTTTAAATGGATGATTTTGATGAAATATTATGATATAAGAAAACCATGTATAGTGGGAGGTAATGTGGATATTTATGAACCTAATTTTTATAAAACAATTTTGTTATGGGTTTTTGTAGAGAATATTGGTGTATTTGTCATCAATAAGGTGATAATATGTGTATGGAACAGTGGTGAGTGTGGTGGTGATGATGATGGATGAGGTTAATTTATTCAAAAGTTTATGTCACTTGGAGAATCAGTATGAAATGACATTGGATTTCATTATTGGACATTCTGTATAACTTATTTAGACAATTTCTAAACTGATCCTATTTACCAATATATGTGTTATAGAGATCACATTGATTACAATAATGTTTCAGTGTATTATGTTTCAATGCATGTGGAATTGATGAAGAGAAGCATCCATTATTGGATGATATAATATGATTAATATGATTTGGAATTCTTGTATAAAAAACATGAAGAAGTGGTAAAGAGAAGTAACAGATGAGAATGCTTAGGGTTTATAGGATTAAATCTCTATAAATTCTCGAACTACAATGCGGCCAAGAAATTTTATACATTGATGTTTTTTTAGTTTGGTCTTAGATAAAAATATGGTCATGACCAAAAGTCATCCATCCTGCAAGGGGAGGAGGCATGCACCACTAAGTGGAGTGGCTGAGCCTTATCTCCATAGATAGATATCCTTCTTGTCCCATCTCAGGGAAACACATGAGCATGACCATAGGGGATCATGAGAGAGTAGGGAAGCACCACCATGTATGGTGGAACAATTACAGTTGTTGGGAGAAGAGGGTGCCCGCAAGAAACAGTTTGGGGTGCTACTAGAGGAGGAGGAATATAACTTTGAATGGATAAGGGAGTGTCTTGATTGATATATCATGGTCTACCCACATTTCTGTTTCAATATGGGACACCAATACAATTTTTTATGAAATACCAATCAATCATTTGATCTCATGTGAAATCTCAACTACATATCTAATATCACGTCTAGTGATCCATTAATTGTAGTCTATATCTAAATTCATATAATATGATGATTCTCAATCGTCCACATTGTCTTATTCTACCTCAAATTGCATGATGGGTTCTCAATGAATTTTATCTCGCCAGAGCATAGCTACACCTCTGAGATCTCACATCCGACCACTGGTGAAGAGAAAAGCCACCACATTATTATCATATGGACAATGTGAACTCATGTTTGAAATTAAATTTTCGTGCATGCGTTGAAATAATATAAAACATTTGTGGTCTGATGAAAATGATGTTGGGAGGCCACATCATAGATATTGATAATCCTTGATTGAGATTTTCATTCATATCCTAATGCAAGCATGAGACTTATTCACGTGAAATGAGGAACCCATATTTTACAGAAAGAAACAAAGATATGATGCATATCACATATCTATGTTTTATGATTTCAATGCCAATGATATTAGCCATTCAATGGTATAACATTGAATATGGATCTTGTGGGAATTTGAACTTGCAAAATAGAGGTAATTCTCGCCTATAAAAATAGGTCCCTTGACCAAGGGTTTGGGGTTTTAAAATATTGAGGAAATTTTTTTTTAGAAGAATCAAAGCACCCTGCTAAATAGGATCAACACTGATCTATTATATGAATAAGAAGTGAATCCATAGTTATTCAAGAAGTTAAATGGACTCTTGAATTATCCCTGCAAAGAACAGAACCTGTACGCTCTATGCTAAGAAAATCCAGGAGCACGTGATAGGTTATCTAGAACCCTTGTTGTGTCTTGTGAAGGTGTCCATGCGGGTACTCAATCATTGAAACCACATCATTTTTGTGCATTTCTAATACTTAACCATGACCCATTCTTATTTTTATGATGATGAAACACACGTCTTGTTTTAAGGAGATCTATGGTGCTCTATGATCACATGAAGAAGAATATCCTCTAGTTTTCACCTTTAATATACACCATTTTTAGGAGATATTTTTTCAATAAGAAAGATATTTCATGAGGTAGGATCTTGTGTGTGCATGAATTGAGAATTTTCTCCCATGTTCATTATTTGAATAAACTAGAGGCCTCATATTTTCACAAATGAGAATGGTGGATTCATGCATGGTGTAATTGCATACATGTGCATGAGTTGAGACCATATCCCTAAAAAGAAAACAAGAGACAATATTTGTGAACATGTGAATAATAATGATGAAGACATAATAAGAACACACATAACATAATACACCCATTCAGATTTATAGAAACACACAAATATTGTTCCCAATCTAAACAACAATTCTGTGTGTGCAAAGAACAATAGAAGAAGGAATTTTGTGCATGTTTATTGAGTTTATAAGAAAGATATTATACATGAATTCAATCATGTATAATCACATAGATCAGTGAGTATTCATTGAGATATAAAAAAATGGTGTTTTGAATTCCATCAAATCCATAAATGAAGATAATTTAAATTGAGATTAAATTAGGAAAAAATTAATGAAGATCTATTCCAAGTTGGCTGTTCTTGAGAATCCTATAAGGAAAGAAGTTATAATATTGAGAAAGGTCATTCATTAATATTAGTATTATTAAGGATATTGTGTTCACCATTTGTACATACATATGTGAGGCCAGGTCATTATAAGAAGAATAATGAACATCATGGGAATTATTGCACTAAGGACTAATCAGAAACAAAATATGAATTATTGTGCAAGGCCAACAGGCCTTGTCAACGGTCATTGAATATTCTTAAAGAGATACCTAGGAATGTGTGATTCATCAATATCATGGATAAAGGGTATCGGATCATATATATTGAATCAAATAGCCTTAAAATAATTATGTTAATCATGTGACTCGAGATCTAGAAGAACCCTGTGTGATTTGGGTAGGAGAATAAGTCTTGAGCGGGACTCTAGAGTATGCCAATGGATTCTAGTAACACAATGGGAAGTACTATAATGTAAATCTTGTGGGACACAAGAGAGATTTAGTGGGACTCTTTATTCTTCATTATAGATATTCATATATTTATACTATAGAATTTGGGTTGGGGAGAATAACCAACACAGTAAGGAGTAAGTCTTTGAACCAAACATAGTAAATCCTTGTGTTCAGTTCCTTAACATTTAGAAAATCATTCTAGGTATGTTTGGGAGACACAAGAAGAGTGTATCTGGGATTTAACGAGCCATAGAGTTTTATTTTTAGAGAATAAATTTGTAAAATGTTTAAAGGGGTCACTTATTCACCCCTCCCCCTCTCACTAATTCTAAATGATCTGGGCACATTAATCGGAATCAGAGGCAGGTTCCCTAAAAAAGATCCAATGTAGTCTTTATGAAGTAGATATTTTAGGAAATGAGTGAGCAAACTCAAATAGAGATTTCATTGAAGACTCGGAAAATAGAATGAATAAATAGGAAAGGAAGCTGAAGGGGAATCATACTACTAATGGGGAGACACCTACTACTTAAGGTAATTTTTAAGGCATAACATGTGATATCTCTTTTTATTATTGTTATTCTGATGAATACTTTTCACAATGTGATAATGAAATATCAATTAGTGGTCTTTAGTCTCCACTCAATGGTCATCTCATGAATGTCCCTAGAGAAATGTTAAGACATATTCCTGTAAACATTAGTGCACACCATGGTGAAAAATTATTGTTGGATGTAGAATATGATTCCATGGAAGTGGAATTGGCTAAAAGGGTTTGCATATCCAAAACTCTCACAAAACTAGTGAATAAAAAGGGTGGAAAAATTTCTATTTGCAATGAATAAAATTATCAAGATAATAAATAATTTCAAGGAAGTATTTTTATAAATAATTTCTTGAGATTTTATTTTTTGATGCTTTCCATGCATTTGAAATGTTGCACAAAGATTCTATTATGGTAAATGTTTCTCAACGTGAAGAAAAAGATAACAAGGTAAAGAATATTGGAACGTCCTTGAGATAATTATGGAATGTTCATGAAGAAAAAATGATAATTCTGAAGAATAACTGGTAAAGTAAGATGTGGTTATATGAGGATGATAATAACTCTCTCAATATGAAATGTAGAGAGCTAGAAGAGAAATTGATGAATCTGGAATCACTCCAAGTTGGAACATCCTAAACATATAGATGAAGTGATGTTCCAACTCGTGTTTTTGTTGATAACTATGATTCAAAATGTAATATTAAATCATATTCTAATCTAATGGAAACAAATAACAAGATGAAGGTATCACATACCAAGTTATTTCGGTTTCTACTAATGTAGTTTCATCTACAAGTATAGGTTCAAAGTTAAAATCCGTTAAGATGTGGATTAAATAAAATGTTGACACCTCCATCTAAATTTCAAGTATAGATATTGAAATAGTTAATAATAAAAACTCTTAAAAAGATTCTCTAAAGAAATAAAGGCAACTCAAAAAAACCAAGCACTAAATCTATCATGATAGATACTATTACGAATGGAGGAAGATTTAGTGGCTACTGTTGGTGTTATTGGATGTTTTGGAATTAGGATAATTGTTGATGGAATAAGGTGTTAAAATTTGATAATTACAGAACTACTATATATTGGGAATGTAGATGTGAATAAATAAGTCATATTACATTGATAAATAAGAATACAAAGATGAAGAAGAATCAACAAATGATGAACAAAATTGAATATCTTAAAGGCATCTCTGATAATTGAAACAGATGTTGTCATAGTTATTATGTGTGCTTCTTTAGTCCAACCATGCAGATTTCATATATTGAAACGACAAAAAGTCCACAAAAATTAAGACGAAAGGATGAATAATGGAAAAATATTCTATTGGAAATATGAAAAATAATGCAGTCAAGAAAAAAGTAAAAGAAGTTACTCCTATCAAGAAGATTCAACTAGATTCCAAAAATTTCATCCAATCAATGAAAATATTCTTCTACTTTGGGTAGAATGGTCACACTATAGAACACAACATAAAAGTCAAGCAAAAGAATGGAAGCAAGTTTAATGTAAATAGAGAATCTAGCGAGAAGATGATGGAATTGAGTGAAGTCATTTTTTAAGATAATTTAGATAAGATTCCAAATAAAGGTAACTTGAAACAAAGATAAACCCATGTGGAAGCACCAAACCAAAATATTTTAATATAGATTGTTTAGTTATCTAGCATATTGAATTTCAAATTTCTAGAGAGATACAAAAGGATAAAGATGATGTACTAGCTAAAGAAATGAAAAATGGGATATATATCACTCCGCATGAAGAAAAATTAGAATTTCATTAGATGTTATCATCACGTGGAAAACCAAGAATCTCAAAAGTACATTGTAGAAGGTGTCTGAAGGCTAGAAATAATTCAAACAATGGAATTACTATTTTAACATATCAAACTAAAATGATGAAAATTAAAAAGCATGCACCTGTGGGATCTTGTTCACTCCAAGAATGACTAAGTACTAACAGTCCCTACTAGTTGATGGTGAATGGATGTAAAGGGTCCATGAAGAAAATGAAACAAAAAAATTGCAAATGGAGATAAGAACCCACCATGAATAGTACTAGACACATTAGAGATGCAAGGAAAGGAGTTCTTGGGTTGAGAGAAAATGTTCAGGCCTATTTCTTCTATTAAGAAGCTCACTTGTGTTCCAATTTTTTCCGTTATATTTTTTTTGTATATATGTGATTACATTGTAGTGAATTGAAGGTGAATTTCATTCTAAATATGTGAATTGAATAATAAATGTGGAGAAAAACATATTAGATGCATTATTCATGGTTTTTAAATCACATGAAATACTCCACAATGAATGATTTTCAACATAAATATCTTGAATATTATTTGAAGATTTTTTTCCCCAATATAAATCAAAGAGATTTTACCCCTTGAGGGGGATCAAATATGAGTGATATGATAACAAGGATTATTTGACGACAAATCATGAAATTCATATCATCTCAAGAAGAGGAAACGTGAGGTATTATACTAATATTTTCATACATTATTCTTAATTTTATTTATCATGTCAATTAAGGGAGAGTGCTTGATGGATTACACAATGGAATGAAAGGGGGGATTAATATTTCTAGAAGAACTTTTTAATATATTTGGTGATGTATTGGTAGGATTTCACATTTCAATGATAAATCTGATTATATACAATCTCATGGTAAAAAGTTGATACACATTAGGAATGATTTTAAATCTATGGTTGTTTATAGATATCAATGAAAACATTTGTTATTGCTTTATTGTTTTATATAGCTGGTTACCCTAGGTAGACATATAGTTTATTAACTAATGTCTATTTTCTATGTGATCCATGTGACATCTTTTATCTCATAGAAATATTAATAAAGATATTCTTTAAAGGGTGGACAACAATTTTTTAAATAGACCCCACTAAACTGTTGCATTTGGATTCCAAAAAGGGGGAGTAAATATTGGAACACATATAGACCCATATAAAGTGTTCTTAGATGTTATTGACCAAAAAATAAAATGTGGATTTTTGTAGGGCATCATGAATCATTTTTGGACAATGAGGTGTCAATATATATTTGGAAAGTAAGTGAGTGTGGTGGTGATGCTGATTGTAGAGAGGAAGATGTTCCAAATATTATGCCACTTGGAGAATTATTATGAAATGGCATTGGATTTCATGACTGGAAATTCTACATAAATAATTCAGATGATTGTTGTAAAGATCCAATATACTGATACATGTTTCAAGGAGAACCCATTGATTACTAGAATATTTTAGTGGATTGTGTTTCAATTCAGGATGATATGAATTAGATTTCAATCTATGCTTGGATTAAGTTAGAAGAGTAAAGTGATTTAGAATTCATGGTCCAAAATGAAAATTAAGAATAGGGAAAGAGACGAAAAGTATGAGAAGGGTTGGGGTTTCTATGTTGAGATTGTCATTCATAATTGAAGTAGTATGTATCCATGAAATGTTATACCTACAACGTTTTTTAAGAATATGATTAAATAAAAATATGGGCCATCCCACAATCAAGAAATCCTGGGGTGGTGGCATACACAACTATGTGGAGCGGCTGATCCTAATCTCCCTGTACAGCTTGCCCACTTGAACCGACCATATAGAGCACATGAGAACACCCACATGGGAGCATGAGAGGGAAGGGTTGTTCCATAGTGATGGGCGAGATGACAATAGTGGTTGGTCATAGAGCACGACCACAAGATGATGGTACAATGTGGTAATAGAAGAGGAGGACTATAATTTTTAACCGAGGGATGAGTTGATACATTGATATACCACAGTTTACTCGTGTTGTCGTTTCGATGTTAGGAAACAATTAAAAAATGCGGAAGCAGTCCCCGTCATTCATTAGATCTCATGTGACATCATGGCCTCACAACTTATCTCACATCCCATGATCTAATATCAACCATAAATATCTTATTTTTGTTGATCCGACGATCCTCCAATGTCCACACAGACTTCAACTACATTTAATTTCATGAAGGGTTCTAGATGAATTCCAGCACACTAGAGCATAGTTGTACCTCCGAGATCTCACTTTCTTCCACTATTGAAGAGAAAAACCAGCACATTATGATCACTTGGAAAGAGAAAACTCTTGGATGTAATTAAATTTACATGCATACAAAAAAATATTAAAGAAAACACATCATCCAAAGAAAACATAGTTGTGAGGCCATGTCATAGATATAGAGCATTCGTGATTGATATTTTCATACTTCTCCTAACGAATGACCATGATGTCATGATGTGAAATGAGGAGCCCACATTGAATACAATGAAGCCACAATATGCATTGTATCCCATTTCTACATTTTAGATTGCAAAGACAAGGTTCTCGTCTATTCAAAGATATAATTTAAAAGGTGTATCATACTAGGATTTGATCATGTCCAATAGATGTGATCCTCACCTATAAAAAAAGTTCCCTCGATCAAGGATTTGGGGGTTAAAAATATTAAGGAAGAATCTGTTTTTGAATAAACAAATTACCATACTGAAGAGATACCATGTATATCTACAACGTGAATGAGAAGAGAATCTACATGTTTTCAACAACTGAAAGGAGCTTTTGAATCATCCTTACAAATAAGAGAAGCCACACACTCTATGAGAAGAAACGTCATGAGCATGCAATATGTTCCCTTGAACCGTCACTATGTCTCATGGATGTGTTCCTACTCGTACTCAATCGATGAAACCTCACCATTATTGTGCTTTGAGAATATAGAACTATGAACCATTAATTGTTCTGTGAAGAAGAAAAACACATCTACTGCTAAGGAGATTTGTGGAGATGTCTTCTCACCTGTAGTAGAATACCCTTAGGTTTTAACCTTTAATATAAAATGATTACAATTGGTTTTTGTTTGATAAATAAGAAGATTACAAGAGGCAGCATCATGTCTGTACATGCATTGATCATATGCAATCAGGTGCTTTACTTGATGTCAACCTAGGATACATGTTTTCACAATGGAGACTAGAGGATTAATTCATGGTGCACATGCATATATGTGCATGAGTTGAATCCATATTCATGCAATGAACACAAAAGAAATTTTGCGTGCACTTATGAAGAAGAAGGAGGAAGATAGAAGAAGAACACTCAGAAAAGACTATACACATTCCGCTTTGACGAGACAAAAAAATATTGAACCAAATATAAACAACATGTGTCTGTATGCAATAAAACAAAGAAGAATGAATTGTGGTTGTGAATTTTGACTTTACAAGAAATATATTATACATGCATGCAATAATTTATAATCACATACACATGTGAGATGACATTGAGATAATAAAACATGAATTTTGGAATGCCATCGATTCATGCATGAAATGAAAATGAATTGCCATGAAAGCCAGAAATAATGAAAGAATATTTATCTGAGTTAATAATGTTTGGGAAACCATGAAGGAAAACATTGCTGAAATTGAGCACGTTTATTATTTCATATTAATTTTATTCAAAAGATTGGGTTCACCATTTTCACAAACATATCTGAGGATGGCTCTTCATAAGAAGAAGGAAAAAATTCCCCTGAATTTTCACACTTAGGACTGATCAAAAATGTGATCAAGATTATTGATCAAGTCCAACATACCTTTTCAATGGTTGTTGAATATTCATGACTAGATACACAAGAAGGTGTTATTTATAGAAATCTTTGTGAAAATGCATCAGATCATTTATAGTGAATCAAATATCATTCATGGACGGAAGCTACTCATGTGACTTGAGTTCTAGAAGAACCCTATATAATTAACGAAGGAGAATATGTCTTCGGTTAGATTATGGAGGAAACCCGTGGATTATGTTAACACTATGGGAAGTATAATAAAAAACCTCATATGTAACTTAAGAGACATAAAATTGGAAATTGTATCAGCCACTATAATTATTCATCTGTTTGTAGTGGGGAATCTATGTTGGGAAGAATGACTAACATAGAAAGGATTAGGTCTTTGAAATGAACCTTATAAATCCTTATGTTCAGAACCATTAAATTTACAGAAAACTTTGAGGTAAGGATAAGAGACACATGAATTGTAGATCAAGGCTTTAACTAGACATCAAATTTTCATTTAAAATAGTAATTTGTTTATATTTTTAAATGTATCTCTAATTTACCCCCTCCCCCATTCAATTATTCACACTGATCAGGTAACTTCTGTTTTTAATAATTCTCTAAAATTCAAAACCAATATCATCTTTGGGAATGTACGTGATCCAATATTTTCTTCAAAATATAAATTTTTATAGTATAACATTTTTCATGTTTTATATATTTTTATCTATAGAATCAGATTCAAATGTGATTATTCGATTCTTTTATATTTTTTATCAGAGGATCCTTTAGATAACATTGTAGATTGGGATGTTTTCGTGAGTACTAATCCTAAGAATTATATATTCCATCATGGGTATATAACACCAATTTTTTGATTCTTATACCCCCATTTTTATATTTTAAGTTATGAAATTTTATGGGGACAAATGATAGTTTTGGAGATATTTGTTTTCAGGTACTTATGGGTTATTAAATATTGATACGCAATATGAAAGGCATGGGATAACTATTGAGGTAAAAAAAATTCCATAATATTTAAATTGTAATGATTATTTAGGAGGCTGTTTCTGAAGTTTCTAGAATTTTATATGGATTATATTTATATATTATTAGAAAAAGGTCATCCCACATTCAATGTGATAACCAATTATTCCAGATAAGGATATAGAAATTGAACTCAAATCTGTAGGGTGATATGTGTGCATCACCTACCACTATCCTACATGATATACCACATAGTATGACATATTTTTTTAGCTAAAAATTTTTATATTTAAAAAATAATTTGATTTAGGTAACATGATTTTCATAGAATATATTTTTATTAGATTGGAAAATTATTTTGTGATTGATAGATTAATGTTATTATAGAATACTTTTATTTTTTGGTATGCTAATACAATTATGGTGAATATGAAATTATGGTATTTTATTTGAGGACTAAAGGTTGGATTATATTTAAGAAACATATATGATTTTATTTCATTTTAATGGTTATTCAGGCTATTTAATAAAATTGTATTAATATCTTGATAATTTTTTGGGAAATTACTTTTTGTAAGAGACATTAAGTGGACATAATTAAATTTGGAGATATATGTTAAATTTTATCTTCGAATAACATGGGATGAAAATAATTATAATTTCTGGGTTTATTGAATAGTATATATTATTTTTGAGGAATTTAACGGTTATCTATTTCTTGAATGGTATAAGTTGAACCTTGTGAATTACTGTTGAATTTTGGAGATTAACATGGTTTTTTAAATGGTAATTATTTTATGGGAATTATGTTACATTGTATAATCCTTTTGTTTTTAGTTAATGTATCAAGATAGGAGAAACATAGTTGTAATATTTTGTAAATTATGTGAATAATACAATGTTAAGTATATTCTTTCAGGAGTGAAAAAGTCATATTGAATACTAATCATGTGTATAAAATGATTAGTTTGTGGTTTAAATTGATTATTAAATGAAACAATACATTTTAAGTGAAAATGTTTTATATTTATATTAGAATAGAATGAAAATTAATTCCCTAAAATATTGAAAATTATGTTGGGAAAAATGTAATTAGTTTACTTTTCTTACATAGAAATAAATTCACTTTTATCCCATCACAAATTTATAGTTTTTTCATTGTTAAATTTATAATTTATATGTTATATATCACTCTCCATTAAAATATTTTATATTTTTTATCTTATAATTCATTGTTTTCTAATATGGAAACCATGAACATGTTTTTTAGATGACTTTCTTACTTCATTTTCTATATTTTAAAGAAAAACAATTATTGACCCTTTTTCTGATATGAAATTTTAATAAAGGCATTTTGTTAAATAAAACCAAGGTTATCAAGATAACTCTAAAATTCATATAGAATGATTAATGAAAGGGGGAGAGAATGTAATATTTATTTATTTTAAAATGAAACATGATGTTCCATTGCATACATGAAATGCCACATCGAACATAAATGAATAACTAAATATTATTATTGAAATGCAATCATTATAACCGAGCTCTTAAAATGAAATAATGAATAGTATTATGAAACATATATAATGTCCATACTCATTGATAATTTTTTAATTAATTATTTTTCAATAAGTGCATTATTTTTAGTAAAATCATTTTATTCATTAAAAATATATTTCCATCAAAAAATGATTTTTATTTTATTTTATGTATAAATTATATAATTAATTTCTAGATATTTTATAATGTTAGATTTTTAAAATTAATTTTATTTAAGAAAATAAAAATTAATAAATTTAATATAATAAAATTTTGATAATTTTCAGAAAATTTTGATTGTTTCTTGAATAGAGAAAAACAATCCTTTTGATTAAAAATGATTTATATTTTAATGTTTTTGTACGGTCTATTTCATTTAATGACTAGTTAAAAAAAATTTGTACTTTAATTTAGTTTAAAATACTACAATTATGGGTTTTAAATTTAATTTTATACTTGAATGTAGTACAAAAACATTTTATTTTTAAATGGTTATTTTATTGAAAAAAATCTTTTTTTTTCATTTTGAAAGTTTAATTTTATAATAAATCCTTAAACTTATGAATTATGTATTTATCAAAATTTATTTCTTATTTTTATTAATAAGGTACAAATTTAAAAAATATATCTCTTTTAGATTTTTTCAATATGACTACTGAGCTTCGTAATTTTTTACACCATTGTATAGGGTATGTCTAGTAATTAAGGGTAAAAATATAATCATAAGGAATGTAATATGGATCTATAACATGACTAGATTTTTTGGATGATTTAAAATTGACCATAATATTTCAATGCATGGAATCATAACTATTGGGATCCATTGTAATAATATTATGATATTTATAATATATTATTTAAAGGCAAGTAAAATGTTTCGTATTTATATTTTTTTATAAATTTTAATATTTTTATATAGATTTATATAGATAATATCTTCAAAAATATATATTCATATGAATCATAAAATACTTATTTAAATATTGGTAAATTAAATTTAATTACTATTGAGAAAATAATTACATTAAATGCTCACACAACGTAGATAAAATAAAAATTTTATAAATATAAACATGAAATAAAAGGATTTTAAAATATAAAAAAAATATCATTTCATATAATTGATGTCAATAATGAATTTTTTAGATTTCCTTATGCTTATACTGTATAATAAAATAATTTTATTTAATTTTACATGTTATAATAATATTATTAATGTAATTGAAATGAATCGTTTTTAAGATTAACATTATGAATATTTAATATTAAATAATATTTTATTTAATGTTATAAAATTTAAAAAAATATTAATTTAAGCCCAATTATATAGATAATGATCAAAATTTTATAAAGGATCAATTTAGAGGTTGTTTGTAAATTTATTGTAACTGTATTTACCCTAAAAGGGTACAAATCCATGATCCCATTATAAGAGATAAAGTGGTAAAATTAGTGTTTAAACATATTAGTGTACAACCATGAACTAAAATTGTAAAAAAATTATTTAATTAATAATATTCTACATTTATCAAATAATTATCTAAAATAAGTTATTTAATTTAGAATTTTTCATGAAAATTAATTATATATTATTTAAATGAAAGATAGTTAGAAAAATGTAAATCTGTTATTATTAAACATATTTTATATGTTCATAATGTTATAAAAACTATATATGAGTGAACATAAAAATCTATATTAATTTTAATGAAAATATTTGTTGGTATTAAAAATTATAATTTAATTTTTATAAGCATTTAAAATACCTAAAATGCTTTTGAAATGATAATACTCTATTTATTTAATAAATAAATAAGATCAAATAAATGATTTTTAAAAAATAGATTTTATATAATAAAAAATTATTAATTATTGAAATTAATTTTATAGATATTTATGGCATATTATATTTGTTTAACATATTATATTCTATTTTAAGATTTTTTCGATGTATTTGAATTCAAATTAAATGAATTGTTTCCAAAATGAAATTAATGATAATTTATCAAAAAAAATATATAATTTATTTAAATTAAATAAAAAAAATATTATTTTTGACCATTTGAATCTAATATTGCTAAATACCTCCTAATTTTTCCATTTATGAGACATTTGTCACTTTATAGTAACATTGTTAACTATTTTTATTGAAGTAGAGGTTTCCACAATTTAGGTTAGAAATAACTAAACAAGGTGTAAATCCAAAAATATGACATAAAATCACACAAAACAAGTCTAATTTCTATTTTTATGTGATTAAAACAAAATACTATTGTATATTTTAATTCTTATAAAATTGGATGCATTTGTAATGATAAATTAATGTATTTTTTGGGAAATTCCAAATGTTCTCCTAAACTCAATTATAAATGGTATCCTCATACCTCAATTCATTTAATCACATTTAGTGTTATATCTAGAAAATTTTATTCCAATTACTACTATAAATTTTCATTTTCACATTATTTATGTGAGGGTATCATCAAAAGGAAAAGACTAGAACCCTACTGAGGAGATACAGTGTAGATGTTTCGAAGAAGAGGTAATGGCTATTACTGGACACTTTCTTTTTCTAATATGACTTACCTATAAAAAATATATGATTTAAATCATAATATAATAAATTAAAAATCCTAAATATTCATAAATTTCATTATGATTTTAAACACACCAATATATACACACTTTCCCATCAAAGAAGTGGTTAATGTGTTTCTTGTTCGTTCGAATGAAAAATCGTCTCCACAAAGCCATATAATTCATTTTTTGTCACCATGTTTATGCATTATTATTTAGAAGGGATTGATTATTATATATGATAATTGTATAATAATAATACTTAAATATTTATAATATCATATCTACCATCATATCATTTAATCTTTTTAGAAACGACAATGCTTCTTATTTGTACGTATGGACTACCATCTTCATGATGTGATGTGATTCGTTTTTAAAATATATTTTACATGGACGATAATTAGGATGAATATTATTAATATATATGACACATTTATTTGATATAAAAATTATTATATAAATATCAATTCTTAATTACCATTCTTCCATTCCATCAATCTATGATTGAAAATAGCGTTTTTGCGTACATGTGGCCTACCGTCATCCTGAATAAAGTAATCCATTTTTATCTATAAAAATTGTGAATTATTATAAGTATTTATATATTAATTATATATTATATATATGAATTGATTAAAAATCTATAAATTATGAGAAAAATTACAGAGTATGAGGAAAAAGACTGTGAAACTGAAACGTACATGGAAAATGAACCACTTATCACCTAGTACAGTGATTTTAATAAAAAATATTAATAAATGGATGATAATATTATATAACTAAGTTATAAATGGTACTAAATATTTATTGTTATGCAATAAATGATTAATAAAGTTATATTTGTTATAAAAGATGTATAAACTTGTATGAAAAAAGTTAAGACTTAAACTAATAGGATTTGTAGTCTAACTATATTTTTTCTATCATATTTCATATTCACAACATGATTATGTTTTTGTTTAAAAACATTATATTAATGTAATATATGATCTTTATCCATAAATATATATTGTTATTTACCTATCTATTTTATGATCTCCCTTTCATGTGTTTTACGGTTTAAAAGTTACCAAATTTGTGAGGTAATTTTGTCTTAGTTTTCCTTCTTTGAGAGAAATGTTTTTTTATATACCTATATTATATTACAACAGGTATATAATACCCATTTTTGATTTAGTTTCATGAATAAATTCATTTTATACTATAATATGTTTCATCTTATGTTATTTTCTCTTCAGTTGGAATTTATTTTAAATCAGAATCAATGTTTTCTAAAAATGTTTTCTATTTTATTAAATAATATTTAAAATTTACTGTGGAAAATCATTTCCAATATGATTAAAATGATTTCAAATGTTTCCATTAAATTATTTTCATGGTTATTTTCAATGAAAAATGTTTTCAAACTTTTCTATGATTTAAAATTCAATTTTCAAATCGAAAAGTTTATTTTCCTCATGAAATGTTTTAAAGGGATATTTAAAAATTATTCTTCATATAATATGAATTTCTTTGCTGTTACTCATTCCTTAATGGGGGTACGTTCCAATGATACTATAATTACTCTTTCTCTAAATGTGTTTTTTAAATAATGTTATGATGTTTATGAATTCTTTTTTATGGGTTATTCTATGATGAAATATTTATGAAATTTATTTTCCTTCATGGTTATGATATGATGAATGATTTATATTCTTATAGAATACATATTTATTTTTGTCATTATGAGTATTGTGGATTATATATATCTCTTTCCAATTCATTGGGTAATGATTTATATATCATGATATAGATAAAAATGTAAGTGGGAGTGAACCTGGTTCTGTAATACTAGGAGGGAATGAGAAGTGAACATATCTCAAAAAATGACATTATCCTCAATGATGTCCTGGGATGTGATCCTTGAATAATATGAATGTTATTTTATATTGTAATGTGTTTTACAAAATTCCATATATTATGTTATGTTATCATATCTTATGTAATTTTTTTGTTTTATGACACATCCCTTATGAATGTCCTTGTTTTAATAAATGACTCAAGATTTTGTTAATTGATATATCAGGTATAATTTTCAATTGTTATGTTCAGAAACTCATAAATTTATTCTCATATTATACATTATTATGAACATTGTTTCATATCTCATATTTTTTTCCTTACTAATAATCTGATCTCACCCAATTCTCATATGTTTTATCCCATGTTATTATTAAGGTCGTTAAATGAATTATTTCTATAATGATTTATCGTGGATGATATTGATGACCTATTTAAAAAAGATAAATTATATTTATATTGGGTGATCATATTGATATTTATAAAGTAATTATTTATAAATATATGTTGTTAAGAGTTTTTATTCATTTCTAAAACACTAAATCTAAAATTTCCTTTGGAATATATATGATCCAATATTTTATTTCTTTTTTGTTTAATTTTTTTTTTCTGGGAAAAATTGGGTTACATTTTTAATGATTTATTCATTATTAGAGGATCTATAATTATAGATTATTGGATATTTAAATATAAATGGATTGTTCTATAAACTATAAGTGTCTCAATACATTTCAAAAATTGATCTTCAATATGGATATCATCATTTTTGGTTGAAAATAGAGAACATACACCAAGAAGTATTTCACATACAATACTAGCCCAATGAAATCATATTGATTCCATTTTGAGTCAATAATTCCCTTTATATCATCATGGATATAATGAATATAGACTATACAGATTACATCAATCATTTTTTAGAATATATGGAAGATATTCCCATATATTCAAACAGTATGGAAAATAATAATGATTATTTGATTATTTTGTGGAATACCCATTGAATTTATATATTATGTGTATAATTTTGAATGTTTTATTTATGGTTTCAGAAATTATCAGTCTTTTTTATTAAATATAAAAATTGGGTATAACTCTGGATCATTCAATGATATATTTGATTAGGAAATGTACCAGACTGGTAATTGTGATAGTGATATATTATTTTCATACATTTGGTGTATATTAATAATTTATTGTTATGATTTATCATGTCTATATAATCCATTAACTCTGTTAACTTTGAAGGTATTCAACTCCTCGAGATAATGACAGTGATGAAAATTTCCTAAATAATAAGTGTTAGTTAGTAACTACACTTATAATAACATTACTATGTATTTTATATGGTTTTTTTCATAAACAATGATATATTAATTAAGGTATGGGGTTGTGTCCCCATGTATAAATACATCGTGGTATCATATTCATTAATACATTTAACAATTAATTAGTAAACTTTACTTATGCATGATTTAGAAGTACGAGTAGTGATATTTTCAGTGATGGCTTGGAGAGATTGTCACTATAGATAAAAGTGATAAATATATATTTATCTCAAGATAATAATGTATATATTCAAATAATAGTTGTTAACCATTAACCAATGTATATGATTATGGTTGATTAATATCAATGAATACTCGATAGATTTCCACGCTAAGATGAAATATAATATCACTGAGGCTCTAGGGTGTAAATTCCATGGTACCTTATCGATGATTAATGATCAATGAGAACTAATACTTGTGTATTTTAAATGAATGATCCATTAAATTCTATCGGTGTGGTAGAAATTCAATATTTCCAAAAATAATACTCATCCATCTATCAATGCAACGAACAAGGAGTTATAAGAGGATGAAATAGTGTTATAAATTAATTTAGAGAATATGCCATAGTAAACCTATGTTAATGATGCAATAATAATATCATAGAAAAAATTAGGCATTACATTAATTAAAAAATTTAGGAAATAGATATTTGATGACGCAAATGGAAAATCATTCTCTATCCATCACAGATAAAAAAAGATGTATAATGATATATAGAATCATAACATGTCGATGAATTTGAAGAAGGAGATTATAGTATATTCAGGTCTATGGTCAGTATTCTAGTATATTAAGAACTAAACAATCTATCAGTTTGATGAAACATTTACACATACATGTATGTAAGTGGGATAAAATCACTAAGGATTGCATTTCTGTTCTTCCTATAACCTCTAATGGCCATAACACCTTTTATGATACAGTAAATCACCTCCTAGTGTAAATATATTTAATTAATATATGAGATTATTTCTCACTATCCACAAATTTTTATTATATACGATGAGAAAGTGGTAAGTATTTATAAAGCATCCTTATTAATTGAATTTGATCATGATCTGGGGCTGACCTTGATGTTCAAGACTATTATTCTACATGTAGTTGATAGAGATCTGAATATTAGAAATACATTTCCTATAAAGATAAATAATAATTCTAAAATTATCATTAAATCTATAAAATATATATTGAGACAATGTGGAATGAATTTAAATATAGGTTGATATTAATACATTCTATTAGAAGAGTTATCATATAAAAATAATTTCTATCCTAGAAATAGAATGTCACCACATAATGATCTGTATGGAAAGAGTAGAAAAAATAAAACATGTGGATATGATATTTTTGATCATAAAATAATGGGAGAATATATTTATCAAGAAATTATTGATAATATTAAATTATTAATTTATATATTAAATATATTCAAATTCAAAAAATTATATAAGTTCATATTTATCAGCTAGAACTAGTATTTTACGTTGTTGATATGTTATTCCATTATATTTTTTCATGGATGAGGATAATTATATTTTGGAATATGGAAAAGGATACCCTAAATACATTTGTCCTTTAAATATTATTTATTTTTTATGAACTGTAGGTAATAGATTAGAACTCCAATCCAACCTCACATAGATACATGATGTGTTCCATGTATCTCCTTTTCCAAAGTACATACTATATATATCACATGTACTAAACTCTGATGATGTACAATTAGAACATGAAATTGCATATGTGGAACAACTAGTATAAATCATATATCACGGAGATACAAAACTATGAAATAATACTACTCACCAATGTAATGTTCTCTAGAAGAATGATATGTATGACATAAAAAGGTGGGTACCCAAATATGTAATTATTCAAAAATTATCATATTTGAATTTATTACAATAAGGACAATTAGGGATGAAATTATCTCATTGGGTGTATCATATAACACACCACATGTTTAATATATATTTTATTCTTTTACATAAACATTTTTTGAATAGATATTTTCAAAAAAAATTGAACTAAAAAACTCAAGATTAATTTTTCTAAGAAGGAATATTTCAATACAATAAATAAATTAATACGTTATGGGAATGAAATATGATCTGTCATTATAAAAGATACAAGTGAAAATAAAATATAAGTGAAAAAATTTACCAAGAACATGGACTCATTATCCTCATAATTTGTGTTGAAGATCATATCTTATATTATATTTATTGAAATAAGGACAATAATTAGAAATATAAGAGAAATGTTGAGAGATATGTTAATATGGAAACTATTTTAAGAATTTATATATTGATATATATGAGAATAAAAGATTATTATTATATAAATGGTCCTTATATATATGGTTGATAGAAATATGGTCATCAAATATATGGATTTTTGGTAATCATATATCAAATATATATATATATATATTATGGATATATAATATTTATTAAAAACATAGAAAATAAAATATAATTTTAAAATAATAATTTAGGCGGATTATTGAGAGATATTTGAGCTCAGTGATTGATGACTTCAATGATTATTAGGATTTACTCTTCAGACATTGAGTTTTAATGGAATCATTCGATTATTTTATAGAAATAGACACAATATTTATGAGTGATTATTTTTATTTAAGGTTTTTTAGAAATGTTTTTTTTAATTTTTTAGAAAATGACTCCATGTAAATGGATCACTTAACAAATTACAAGGGATTAATTTTGACTCTAAAAAAATCTCTTCGGATGGATCTGAATTTGTTCCCATCTAGTTCATGAGTTCCATAGTTTTCTAATTCACTAGTTAATGAATGGGATGTGTTTCATGAATCACATAATGAATCATCGTATATAATGTTGATGAACTATAATATTATGTCCTAATGTGATGTGTCCCCTAAGTCTAAACAATGGGACCCTTCATGATTTAGTGAATTTTAATAAAAATACATCTTTTGATGTGTTTCATAATGATTAAACAAAGTATTTTTAGAATATAATTAATATTGTGGACACTACCTTCATCGATGCATTATAGGGTACGCTTGATTGTATATTTTTTTAAATATTATCACTATATTTTATTTATTTTATCTGCAAAATCATTAGAAAACTAATTGAGCCATTATGTTCTTAGAATATTTTAAATATTTATATGGATTTGATAGTTGGGGGATTAGATCTATAATAAAGGGATTTTCAATATAGTATTTATTTATTATTCTTTGAATTTTTAATCATATGTTTTTATATTTTTTAATTTGAATCCATTATATGGAATCGCATATTAGGATCAAAATTATGAATCATTAAAAATAATTATTTTTAATACAAATAAATTTAATAGAATTAGGGTCATTAGTTGGTTTAACAAGTATTCAAATACTTTATAAATATTTTTTGACTTTTAAAATTTCAATCATGATGTGCACAAAGACATAAAAATGAAATATATGATCACTTATAAAACATTAATATCGAGGATGCCCATTTCTCTATTCCAATTAGTGTAGTCATTTTAACAACATATAATTATCGAATTTAATTAATTACTAAGTATGAAAAGATTCATGATTCATATCATGGTGTACATAGTATAAGAAATGATAATGATAAATGTTTTATGAGGTTATATTATACAAATTATGGGATGTGGAGTATCTATATAGAGATATTCCTAAACATGATACCTAGGATGGTTCCAGAACAGGGTTCATGGGTTGGATGCAATTATATAAATCTAGGGTCAAAAGAATATTTTTTAAATAAACGTAATTTTTTTGTCACCAAAAAAATTAAAAAGTTCGACTTGACAGTGTAATATCTGGGAGGATATGATTAGATTTACCATAACATAATTAATTAGGGGAAGAAGTGAATCCAAAAAGAGTCTAAAAAGTTATGTATAGACTAATAAAGGATGTTATAAAGAGATTTTCAATTGTATTCGGGAATTTTAATAATGATTTTAATTAAGAAGAGTTGTATTTTGATATTGAACATGGGATGAAAACAACTATTCTATATGAAGACTAGTATGGTGGTTATGGTTATAATAGGGAAAAGGATAAAAATGGTTTATTAATATTATTTAACCAAAGAGGAAAAACAATATAACAATGAAACATCACCACCTATTCAATCAATACCAAGATAAAGGTGTAAATAGTGAAATTCCAGTGGGGGATCCTATTATAGATGAATCTAATTATATTATTTGAGTAATAATTTGATATTAGCATTAAAAACTGATAATTGAACTTATCCCTAGCTCAACCTTGGGTATCAAGAATATCATTGAGAAGATACATTCTAAATCGTAATGTTCCTTGATCACTAGTATTTTTGTGTTACTAGGTTGTAAGAAAAATTTAAGGAAATCCCTCTTAAAGTAAATAATGATTTTCATATTAGAAGAATTAGAATGAACCTTATTGAAATTAAGGACTAGTCCTATTACTTTTTAAATCCTACTATTCCAATTGAATGAGAAACAACTACTGATCTGAAGACTGATATAGTAGTAGGTGGAATAATTTTACTATAAATGGATAAATCCACTTCTTTGGGTGATGAAAAAGTAATGATACAAGTAATTGACACTAAGGAAATCACATTGGAAAATGAAGAGGTTCATTGATCCTGTAAAAATCCATTTTATGTAAATAATTTTTCTCTATGAAATAAGATGTAGGTGACAGTTAATTTTTCCTACCCCAAACTAACTATTATGAAGGCATCCTGAATGGGTATTAATGGACATACATTAGAATCAACCTCAAAGAATAATTCACACAACTTTCAATGATTTGTTTCTTGGGATTTCTACATTGTTGATGATACTATGGTTATTTCTAATATTAACATATCTGAATGGTGGGTTGGCATAACTAACATGGTTGTAGTTGATCAATTGTTGTTTGTGAAGGGGACTACATATACAATTTTGATTTCGTGATAGAATCTATTTTCGAGAAACTACAATAGTAGTGATGCCGTTATAGATAGTGAGAAGACAACACAATCTCTATTATCATTATATATTGATATATATATATATAAGAGAATATTTCTTATGAATTCAAATAATATCATGAACATTCTTGTGTAACTGGATATTATAACATGTATTGGTAATGCGATGGTATTATATGAGGAAAAAGATCCTTATATAACTTTGTATCATATACCACTTGATAGAAAATTGTATCTTAAATGTTAATGAATATGGATGACATTGGTACAAAGGAATTTTCTACTGATTACCCTAGGAAAATGAAGTGTGGCTAGTTTTTTTAGCAACTCATTTACATCTTGATGATCGAGATTCATTTAATAAAACTAAAATATGTGAGGAGATGATATTGGTCAAGAGCATGAGGTACTCATAATAATATTAATTATATATATGAATATAATAAATGATTTATGATGATGTTGTCTTATGGTTATGATCTACATTTAGCCATTTCTTATATATGGATATATTTTGGTTAAATATTTAACCCTTTGTACCTATTTTTCACATTTTAAAAATGAAACCTCGCATTTGGTTTTCCAAACACATAATTTAGGCTGTTTCAAGATAAAAATTAGTTCAATAATGTGAATTTATAAAAATTAATTATTGTATAATAAAGATAACCTAAAAAATATTAATCAAACTATTAATAATAATAATTTTATTATTTCTTTCCACTTAAATAATATTTATTAAAAAATATTTAATAAATATTTTGTATTTTTATTGAAAATTTATTTTTATTTTATTTTATGTAAATACATAAAATTCATTTTACATATATATTCAATTGAATTAGCATGCATTTTATTATTCTCAAATGAAAAAACATAATAAAAATTATTTTAATGTAAAATTTTGTTATTTCTCAAAAGCCAGTTTTTTTAATTGTGGTGTATTTTATCTTAATTAGTTAAATTTATCACCATTAATGGAATATTATAATAAAATTTTCATTTTATTGGACATGTTTTTAACACCTATTAATATGTTCATTTATATGAAATAATATTATGAACACAAAATGTCTAATTATCACTTTTCCCTTAAAAGTAGTTTTTTCTATATATTTTATATTTTTCATTAAAATATACATTTCCTATGTTTATAAATTGAATTAGTTTAAATAATCTATAAAAATGTAACTATCAAATCCATATTATGAATGGACATTATATTCATTTTTTGGTATAAAAATAATCTACGAAGGTGAAACATGAGTAGTCATGGTAAAGGTAAAGTATTGTAAAAATGGATTAAACTATTTAGTAATGACCTATAATATAAAACAAACCACTCAATAAATATTTATATGTGGAATTTCATGAATATAAATTACAATTTCCTATCTAATTATCAATTTTTAATAGGTAATCCTTGATTAATGAATCTTTTATATATTATGTAATTAATATTATCCAAAATGGCACCCGAATAACATATAAAATAACCCCATCACAAACCCACTTAAAAAAATTCTTAATGATTATCATATAAAGAAAATATCTTAAACCAAATTATCATACATCATTAAAACATCATAACAGTTTTTTTTCACCGAAATACTTACATAGAAATGCATAAGGAGCGGTCTAATAGAGGATATCCAAAAAAAGGTAATTTCTTATCTAGGTTAATTGGACAATCTTTCTTATCCCAATAACATCAAATATATTATACTCGTACTAATATAAGTGCACGAGTATCATTATTATATATAAATTTTATTATATTATTATAATAACCAATATCTACCATCCTTCCCTCTCATTAGAAAATGAAAATGTCAAGAGTGTTATTGTCAGACAACCACCTATATAGATGATACATTTCTATTTTCATCATAACCTTAAATATAATTTTATAAAAAAATATTTATTATAAAATATTATTTTTTAACATATTTAATATTTTTGAAGGATAAATTGGTAATTATATATGTAACATTAATAATTAATGGTCATTGAAAATATTAACCACCTAAAATGGTAATACATAGATACATTTCATATTTTGAATATATATTTTATAACCAAATTAGTTTTATAAATTTTGTGATGTTATAATGTTATAAATCTGGTATATTTAAAATTACGGAGGCGGTGAAACTATTTTATTTTCCCTTTTAGCATTTTAAACATAACGAATCAGTTTTAGAGGAACTGATTGAGCAACAGTAAGAGTCCAATGAGATAAAAAATAATACCCAAAAAGGATAAAATATGATAAAAAAGGGACCATAAAATTTGAATTATACCAAAAAATTATATAGAATAAATTATTTAATAAATTGAATTTTGTTATTCAAGTATATAGACATATGTATCCTATAATTCAAGAGAAATAATTAGTGTTCACTATCATATCTCATTTTTCACTGGAGATTAATTTGACATAGGCTGTATGGGGGATAATTATATTATATATCTTTCTAAAACAACCATTATTTTCAAATACTTTATTTTTCATGAGTTTTAAATTTCCTCCTAACATTTTACCCTCCTGATGGTTCATAATTATATCAGAGTTAGTCTTGTAATAATATCAAACATTACCTATTATTTTCATTGAAGAATTTTTCTCTTTCCTATTAATATTTTTTATTTCATTTTATGGATTTCCGGAACATTAATTTTATGATTACATAAAGTAATTTTCAATATCTCAATTTTTTTTAAAAAATTAATATTCTATTAATATGTTTTATGTTAATTTTTTCCACCAATATGACTCCTATTATAGTATGGTCAAAATAATCATCCTTTTATAACTGTTTTTTTTATCCAGTAACTTTTGATGATTTTATTGTTGTTATAGATAATGAATCTACCAATCTACGTATTTATAGTTTCAAAATAAAATATTTATTTCCATTATTTTTTTAAATTTATCATTTTAAAAAAAATTATATAGAAATAAAAAATAAATTAAAACATATATTTAAATGAAATTTTATAATTTTTCATAAAAGGGATTTTAATTGATGTTGAAATGATTTATTAGTTTCTATTCCTTGCATGGGTTTTTCTCTGCTAATAATGTCCACATTCTTTCTCTATATGGATTATGATCATGTAATGATAACGTATTCATGATACATATTTATTTTTTAATAATTAATTAAGCTATGATAGAATTATGAATTTTTTCATTATCATGTGAAACACATATATGTGGTATATCATTATGAGATGACTGAGTTTGTTATATCCCTTTAATCTATTTTTAAATATTTTATACCGTATTATATCAAATGAGATCATTGATAATCATCCCAATCCCAATGATATATGAGTAGTCATCTACATCCCAAGGGTTCCAAGGTAGTTAGCATATACCCCAAGGTACATTAGCGGTAATCCCAATGCATATATGTTAAATAACTTGGATAGGGGTTTCCCTAATAAAATTGTGGCATATAATCAATCATCCTCATTTAAAATCCCCTTATATATGTACAACCTGCCAATTATGAGTCCCACAGAGTATAATGACATTTCCATAAACATTACTTAATATTGATTTAAATCAAGAATTCACAATAAGGATATTTTTAGGTTTAGAGGTTTAGAAAAATAGGCCACAACTATTAATATAAACTTTAATATTACAAAGTAGACACTTATACTATAACGGATTTTTCACAATAATAAAACTCCTTGAATAAAACTGGAGTTCTTTTCTTGATATAAATCTTCTTGAATGCTTCATTTCTCTTACCATTCCTTATAACCTATAAAACATTTCAAAAACATGGGATGACCATAAAAATCTCAGTAAGGGTTATAAAATAATGAGATGAAACATTAACCCATCATAAAATACAAATCAATGAAACCGTAATTTTCAATCATAACATACCTTCTAAAATCATAATATTTATGAATAACACATATTAATCATAAATAATAAATGTAACAAGAGGAATCCATATCATACATACATTTTAGCTATCACAACTACAAAGGGAGTCACATTTGGAAGACGCATTATAGTATATTCCCTAATTCTCTTAGGAGAAATACTCACATTTACCTCCATCATATTACCTAATGCATTAGAGAGTTATCTTGGGCTCACCCACCCTAGGTTTATCATGGAACCACCCATATTCATATAAAATTACCATGAACCATAACTTATTCATAACACAGAAAACAAGCATAAAGGAATGATAACATTTCCTCATTGTTATCACAATATATTATTTCAAGATATTGACATAATCATTTCTTTATCAAACCATTTAAAGAAACCATTTAAAACATTTAATTAATATATTTTTTAATTAATGTGTCCAATATAAAATTGATGACTTTAAAATATATTTAAAACATTAATGTTCATATATATAAATCCTTTAATCCATTTTTAAATCATATAAATTAATGAGAAATAATTATATGAATAAATCTTTAAATCATTTAAAACAATTATTTAGTTAAAGAGTATCATAACACTTGAGAAAGATTTGAATAATCATAAATAAAGAATAAAATGAATTAAAACATATATAATCTGGAGAATAAGGATATTAAAGATATAACATTTCAAAAGGAAGTATATACACCATATAAAATTGATTTTTTTTAACAACAAATAAGTCTCAACGGAATGTAAATTGAGACAAAGTCCCTTACAAAAATAGTATCCTTATATTAAGGATATATTAATCACGTAATTATGTTTGACAAATAAGAATACACCCAACATAAGTGGATATTATGTGTACAAAAATCAGAAGTCATTGACACATATTTATAGCACAACATATTCAATATGTCTATGTTTAACCCAATGAATGGAATTTGGTTAATTAAGTTCCCTTACAAAAATTCGACAGCCGAACAACATCACATTAAAATTATGAAAATTAGTTGATGGGAGAGAAAAGGTCATATCATCATCTGGATATAAATTTTTAAAAAATATGGATATATATATGAACATGTACCAACATAATAAGATGTAAATTAAAACACATAACAAATAAAAGCATTTTAAAAAAAGGGGACAGTGAAAGGTTCTCAAACCGATTTGGTAACTTAAGAAACATACAACCCATGAAATAAGAATCATAAAATGAAGATGTAAATACCCATAATTTGAAATATATTAAACAACAAATACAATCACGGTCAGTACATACACCACACAAAATTATGTTGTGGCAAATATAGCATGAATCTCATGAGAATAAGATGTGATATAACAACCCCTTACTACATTGTAGTTAATTACGTCGTAATAAAAAAAGTTTATAACCACCAAATGAATCATATAATTCCATGAATATAAATTCAATAATTATAATATATATAAAATGGTAGTACACAAAAGACCACATGCAATAAATATTTTGTGAATAATGGAAATATCATGAAATTAAAGGTGAGATAAGAAATCCATTACCTTGTGTCCGACTTGAATTGTTTGTTCCTTATTCATCATGAATAATTAAATAAAGTAAATTTATACTTCATTATGAACCTTTTCAAGATTATAATTCTTTCTATATCACTAGTTACCCTATTATATACATTATGAAATCATTTAAGTTAATAATATTCATTTGGTCGATATTTGGTACTTGAGTCAAAAATGGAGTTCTTATAATTTCATGTTGTCCTTGTGGTCAATAGTCCATTATCTACAAAATGATATTCCTGATTTAGAAAACATATATATAATATATATCCAGAATATATATGTATTTATAATATTACATAACATTTTGAGGTAAAAAATGAAATGCACCGTTCATGGAGACGGTAAGCCGTACGTACGCTTGAACAATACATTCATTTCTATTTCATATTTTAATGGAAATAAATAATATTTATAAATTGGTATATTATACTTCCATTATAATATTATATATAATATCATCAAATCCATCCTTTATACGTCCCACCTATGTCATTAACGAGTCATATCACTTTGAGGGGGCGGTAGTCCGCACTTCCTCAAATAAAATTATCGTGTTTACCCATATTGGAAACCATAAGGGTATGATATAAATGAAAAAATATATATTCATAAAGAAAAAAAAACAATAAATATCATATAAAAATACAGTTCCATTTTAATAGCCTCTGTGAGAGGCGGTAGGACATAATTGAACAATCATCGCTTCGTGAGGAGTTAGTTTCGCATCCACAAAAATAACATATTTTCCCCCATTAGATGCATGTGTCTGTAAGTGCAGTTTGAATGAATCTCCGAAAACCATCATATAAAATTTTGGATATTGGGTTTGTTATAAAATAATGGAATAAAAGGAGTTTAGTGGTTTGATAAGTAAAATAAAAGAAAAGAATTTAAGATAAATTGTTACCTTTAATTCTGGTAACTCCCTTGGGTTTGAACCCAAAGGGTTTGTTGATGTTCCTTATGCCTAGGTTAAGTACTCAATGTGGAATAATGGTATCCTGAGACAGTATTTGGTTAGTGTATGGATGAACCAAGGGGATTTAGATGTGTGAGGAATTAGTTAGAATTGGTGTCCTTTTATAAGGGAGAGGAGGGGATCTTTACGAATGTTTGAAACTATTATTTTATTATACACATATCATTGGTTTAAAAAGGTCCATAACTGATTAAAGTCAAAGATAATATTACTCATGATATAAATAAAATCATCTAATTATAAATGAATTGTTTTTTTATAATTTTTTAATATTTATAATCTTATTTATTTAAATCATTTAGTAATGAGGTAAATAGTGCATTATTTTTGTGTCAAAAATAATTTTATTTATTTGATGTATAAAAATGATAAATAAAATACCAAGATGTATTAAATATTTTTTCTTTTTAAATCAATATTTATAGTCTAAATGAAAGCTTATATCACCCTATGTAAATATTAATGTAATAAAAGATACTTGTTTATGCCATTTTTGTCTTTTCTTTAAATTAATTAATCTAAAGTGTCATTATCAATTTTATGTGGCTCCATGGAGTCCCAAAATAGACCCAAGGATTCCCATGGTCATCCATGACTAATCCAGTAAGGTTAAGACAATTTTTTAGGTTAATTATTATTATTATTATATATTTTTCCTTTAGTTGCCCTATTTTACTTTAACAACGGTAAATAAATGTCAAAAGTTACTATTCACCAAAAAAAACAATTTCATCATTTTAATCATTTTTACTTAATAATAACAATGATTTATGTCTGATTTTCAAAATTCAATTAAGAGAAGGGGTAAAATTTCATTTAAATGAAATGTCAGTATTTAACTACTATTTAGTTGTTTCACTATTCATCGTAAATTGATGTTTTTCAGAAAAATACAGAAAAAATTAACCTAATCTATAATTCTTATTAGAAATTCAAAAATGATTTCTATTATAAAAAATTAAAAACATTTAAGTTTCATTGATTAATTTATAATTAATCATGTTGTCAAAACTAATAGGGTGTTATTAAGAAACAATATATTTCAAAAGATTGACACTTGTTTATGTCCAATTTCGATGTGAAATTTATTCAAATGACCGCCATTAGAATAAATGGAACAAATATTATATAATTACACATTATAAAAAATTAAAATTATAATCTAACCATTTAAATAAATTAGATTAAAATGAAGATATTAATTAAAATAAAATATTTTTCATTATTCATAAAAAAAGAATTTTATCAGAAAAATACCAAAAACATTACCCAATGTAAATTTTGGTGTACCAGTTCTAAAGAATAATTCTATTTATTAAAATATAACCTATAAAAGTGAAAAAAACATGATTTAAGTAGTGTTCTCCATCAAAAGTCAATAAATTGAACTTTTAGTGAAAAGTGGAGTATTTATGCTTAAATTAAAATTCTTTTATTATTTTATGCCTCTAAATTTTATTTGATAAATGTAAAACACATTTAGCAAACATGTATAATCATATTTTATTTTGTTATTTTCATCCCCAATAATGAAACTTCTAGTAATTAACTATCATTTAAAATAAAAATATTATGATATTAGTGTGAAACATAACATTTCCAAGAAACCCATAGTTTCATATTGTGTACGCCATCAAACAAAGAATCCCCTTTAAAGTATAATGTATATTTTATTCCAAAATATTAATAAATATGAAAAATGTCATGTAATTTATTTACATGGAATGTTATATCTTTCCCCCCTTTTGGAAATTGCGTCCTCGTAATTTTAAAAATGGGATTGGAAACATGATTTAAAGTCCCACATTAGAAAAGAGTCAATAAAACTATCAAATTAAAAGAAAGAAATATAATTACAAAGTCACTTGAGATAACCCATACTAGGATTCCATGTTGGAAAATATGGATATGAAAGAGAGAAAAAATGGTCATGTTTTGATAGAGATTGAAATAAAACATGATAAGGGGAATCTTAACCACCATAATATCACAAACATTTGTTGTGTTAAACTCTCTTTGACTACCTAGTAGGAAACATAAATCAAAAATGTTTTTGTTTTATGTTCCTTTTAATAATTTTGAGGAATTCATTTACTACATAGAATATGAACATAAGAAAATATATTAACCTTTATGTAGAGTTTCACCCTTTAATAAGTTTCTAACAAAAAAATATTTTCCCTAAATAATGAGCATTCAAAAAGACTCGGTGTAACAGCCCGAGATTTTATGAAAAATATTCTTTGTAATTTTATTAATGTATTGTGTTGTACGCTACACCAAAATGAGCTTGCACAACATGCATCCTTGACTTTCCTTGCATTACACGCAATCACAACCTTCCTCGATAGCGTGTATAGTACGCAATACTGAGTTTCACGAAATATTATTAAAACTAGCCGTTATGAATAGTAATAACCAATTTTTAAATTTTAGAAATTTTAGCTCTCAAAATGGACTTCATTTTTGGATTCGTAATATCGAAATTAGCTTAGGGTGAAATTTTGGTACTTTTCAGATAACTTTCATATTCTGATGAATAGTGAAAATTACTAAATTTTAATTAAAAACAACTTTTTTAATCGAAATAATTAATAGTGATAAATTATTAATTTTATTTGTTTTAAAGTGTATTTAGAATATATTTTTACAATTTAATACAATGTTGGCCATTGGATGTAATTTCACATTTAAACCAGACATAATCAAGTGTCAATCTGTTGATAGATATTGTTTCTTAAAAACACGCTATTTGTTTTAACAGCGGTATTTAATTATAAAAATAATTAATGAAACTTCTATGTTATGAATTTGGTAAAATAGACTTCATTTTTGAATTCTAAATATGAAATATAGCTTACGATGAAATTTTGGCATTTTTCTGAAAAACATCAATTTTTGATGAATAGTGAAACTACTAAGTGGTAGTAAAAAAACTGAATTTTTCATAAAACTTAATTTTACCGCTTCTGTGAATGGAATTTAAAAAATTTGAGAGACATGGTTGATGTCATTAAGTAATATGTTGTTCAATGAGATGAAAATAATTTTAGGTGAATAGTAACTTTTTACTTTTATTTACCACGGTTAAAAGTAAATACGGTAATTAAGGGTAAAAATGATATTAATATTACCCTAACACATGTCCTAATCCTATTGGACAAGTGTATCTCGACCAAAAACAACCTTAAGTGTAAAATATTATCATTTAGGCCCACTTGGATTAGATTAGGACATTTATTATTATTTAATTAAAGAAGAGTTAAAAGAGTTAAAATCAATGTTTATTTACTAAAATATTTTTAATATAGGGTTATACATAAGATAAATTCGATTTTAAATATCCATTAGAAAGCTAAAAATCTTTCCTACATGATGGTATTTTATTTTTATTTTTTAGACATCAAATAATTTAATTTATTTATGACACAAAGATGATGTAGTAATTATCTTATTAATGAAATATTGACATAATTGATATTATAAATACCAAAATAAATGTAATTTAAGACTTTTTATGAATCCCACTAATTTTCTAGGTTACTATGATATATTATTGTTTATTTAATCAACTTGGTTCGAACATATAATTCTGTTATGACTTTCACAAAAATCATATATCAAATAGTGTCAAAATTGACACAAAATAGTTTTTAAATCAAATATTATATTATTAATTTTTATTTTATTTCTAAAAATCTAAGGATCGGCCAAATGACTTAGATAAGGATATATATTAATAATAAACAATTTTGGGTTCTTTTGGCTTGTTATGGTATGTTTATTAACCATATAGTGTAAGAAAACAAAAAGACACGGTAAAAGTTAAATTATTTAACTTAGAGTTAAATCTAATTGATAAGGTTAAAATAATACCCTAAACTTGTCTAAATCATATTGCAAGATAGTATTGCGACCCATAACCACTTTATCTTCGAAATAAGACTCTTTGGAACCGTTATAAACCGATTTTGACTTTAATATAAAATAATATTTTGAGATATTCCTAAGGTGCCCCTCTCCTCCCTTATAAAAGGACACCTCCTCCCCCCTCCTCCTCACACTAATTTGAGCACTCAAGCTCGACCAACCTCTGCCAAAATCCCTTCTCCACTTCCCTAGAATAATCCAAGAGGTCCTGGTCTTCTTCAAAGACCAATCTTAGTTCCCTAAGTAGAGGATTCATAGAAGCATTCCAAAGAAGAGGTAATATCCATTACCGATCTTCTCAATTTCTTTCTTCTTCAACTTCTTCTTCTTTAGTTTTTTCATGATAAAGTAATAACATCAGTATTTATTATATACTGATATGTTATTATAAATATGAAACAACTCTAATTAACCTTCTATCCATCCTACGGAAAAAGGAAATCACCACGCGTGCGTACGTACGGAATACCGTCTCCACGCCGTGGTGTAATCTATTTTCCACCATCACCTTACAAGGATGGGAATAAAGGTGTAATGAGTAACTATATATGATTATTATAAAGTGATATTGATACTTAAATAGTATACATACACTTCAACACAATTCCACGACCATGGGAATTATATCATCACTCGTGCGTACGTATGGACTACCGTCTCCACGACGCGATGAGATTCATTCTCAATGATTAGCCATTCATGAATGATTATAAAGTATATATAATAAGTACTAATGAAATATATGACCTAATAATGATACTGGAATTATTTATATTTATATGTATGTCATCTACTTAATTCCATTCAATTCAATAAGGAAACGAAAACAGCGTTCATGCGTACGTACGGACTACCGTCTCCATGAACGGTGTATTTATTTCCATTTACTGATTTATTATATATGTATATTATGAATATATATATATATATATAAATCATGTTTTATATTCTAGAATTAAGTAATCATGATCTAAGTAATCATATGAATAATTACAAGTTAAAAACACGAACGACAAATGAGACGATTTTACCCAAAACGCTACTTTAACATGAATTTACAAAAGAACGGGTAATATAAAGTCATAAGTGGACCATTTATGATATAATAACAATGAGTATGATTCTTTAATAAGTCAATAACATGATTTAAATCATTATACAGGAGGTTCGGACACTTACAAAGCAAGTCGGACCTAAGGTAAGGGAAATATCGCAATCTCATTTTTATCCGAGATTGTTTGTACTTTGAAATTTACTGGGGTATATTTTATCATCCACATCCATGTTTCATCAATATGTAATATTATTTCCATCCACCTAAAATTGTTTAAATCCATTTTTTCCCTTCGGTGAGTTTTTAGTAATATGTATGAAAGGAATCTTTTGTAGTTTTTCGTACGAGGTACTTTTTGACTTTTCCGACAAAAGTACAAAGAATGTTTTTTTAACTTATACGGCATGAATGGATTTTTAAAAAATTATTTCCAAGAATCTTCCTTTACAAGTTTTCAGGTTTATTTTTAATAAAATTCTTTTAGATTAATATTGTATGATATGTTAAGAAAGGAAAAGTGTTTTTGAAGAAGAAAGGATATTTTCCTCAAGAATGGAGTTCAAGTGTTTTATGAAAATTATTTTCCATCTAAGATAATAAAGGGTTCTGTTTTTATCCCTATTATTACATTGATTTGATCATGTTGTGATGGATTTATTTTTATTAATTCCTTTATCTTATATGAATTGTTTTATGATGTCATGTTGTTTAAGAATCCCATTTTTATTACATGGGTTACGCTATGATGTATGGTTTATGATTATGTGGCACACATAAGAAAGGATTCATTATAAGATGGGTGGGACCTATATCTCCCTACAATGCATTGGGTAAAGATTTTATATCTCATGAGATAGACATGGCTGAAATGGTAGGTTATACCGGTTCAGTGAAACGGGACTGAAACGAGGGCTACTCGATTCAGAAAGGGACTTTGTCCACTAAGATAGTATTGGCAATGAGTCTTGACTAACAAGAAATGATTCTCTATGATTATGTGTGTATGCCACAAAGTTTCATGTTTTAAGTTATGATTATTGGGATTACATTTCACTTCTATGATTTATCCCATGTTATGATATTATGAGCTCTTTTGCAGGTTAAGATTTCCAAAAGCTATGTTCTTATGTATATGATGTCATTGATATTTCTTTTGTTTACCCTTACTGAGCATTTGAGCTCACCCTTTTATGTTTTCTTTTCCCCAAGGTATAAAGAAAGGTTTTAGGTAAAAAAATGGAAGATCTTTATGGGAGATATTGAAGATCTTTCACCACGATTAGAAGATTACGTTCCGAGTTTCCAAAGACAATAAACTATTACGATCCTTGTGTGTGTTTTTTTTGTTATGTACTAAGTATTATGAAAAATTAATGTAATGTCCATGTACGTCAAGCTACGGGTCTCTACATTTGGTATCAGAGGAACGGTTTAGTCAACCTTTGGAAACTAGGATGCGAAAACGTTAGTGAGATCCCTATAGATATTTCTACGGTATGTCAAGGGATGTCCCTAAGGTTATGTATATGTATAAAAATAGTTCTAGAACTATGCTAACGATCATAGAATTAAACCTAAGATGTTAGATATTGAAGGTACTCCCCCTTTATTATGTTGATTTCCCTAGCATGATTTTTGCCTCTCACACTATTCTTTTTGGGTTTTAGACGATGGCTGGAACCCGAAGGAACCGTGTTGATCAATGCAATGGACAATGAAATGATTGTCCTCCTGAATAAACAAATGTTATGGGATATGGAGTGCAAAATCTTATTTCTATACTTACACAAGCTATGAATCATTCTTGACTTCCAAATGAGCAGAGGAGGGAACAATATTCTATTGAGTCATTCATGAGGCAACGTCCACCTTCTTTCAGTGGGTCTTCTGATCCACTTGTTGCTGAACAATGGATCAGTACCACTGAAAAGATATTTTCAGTTCTTCAATGTTCTGAACATGATAAAGTCATCTTAGCAGTATATCGTTTGGAAGGTGAAGCTGATCAGTGGTGGAATCTTATCAAGAATACAAGGCAAAGAGATGAAATTGAGTCCATGGAATGGGACGAGTTCAAGAACTTATTTTTCATTATGTACTTCCCTCGTATTCTTCGAACAAAGATGGAGAAGGAGTTTCTTGAACTAATGAAAAAGGATGATGAATCTGTTGGTATATACGAAGTGAATTTTACAAGATTTGCAAGGTATGCATCTGGAATTATCATCCAACCTGAAAGTAAAGTTGATCGATTTTTCAGTGGCTTAAAACCAATTCTTCTAAGGGCATTAGCTATAAGAGACTTCAGTAGCTATGAAGAAATTGTGTGTTGTGCTATCAAGGTAGAAATGGTAGTTAGTGTTACATATCCATCTCATGGTTTTGACAAGAAACGAAAGATGGAGTTCAAGGAGAAATCTCAGAATAATGGTGAAAAGAAAATGAATGTTTCCTTATGCTCAATGTGTGGAAAGAAGCAAGGTGGAGATTGTCTTAAAGGGACTAGAAAATGTTTTAAGTGTGGAAAAGAAGGTCATCAAGCAGCTGAGTGTCGAAGTAATGGAAAAAGGTTTTCTAATGATGTGAATAAAGCAAACACTGCAGAGAACGTACCACCAACACTTAAATGCTTCAAGTGCAACGAAATGAGGCATTATGCTAATAAATACCCTAATCCAAGGGTTAGTGATGATCAACATGAGCAACCACTGAAGGCAAAGGACAAAGGGAAGTCACATGCGATCACTATTGGCAATGTTGAATATGACAACGAGGTGGTGGAATGATTAAGTGTTTATGTAATGGGATTCCAAAATAATGTTGTATCATTGAGTATTGCAATATTTATTGATGTGGTATTCAAAGTGATTGAGATATTTTTTTGGAAATAAGATGATATGCGCAAAATGAAGGGAAAACGATAAAATGAAATGTTTAATAGTATTCATGAGCTCATGATTGATATAAGGACTATGTGATATCATGGTTTGAGTATATATAATTTTGAGGATTTTGGTATGTGGAAAGTGTTAACGTTAAATTGCATTCAGGTTTTCACTAAGGTATTCAAGAGAATACATGATTAAGGACATTGAATGTTTGGAATGAGACCAACAAAACATATCTTATGATATATGGGGATCAACGATGGTATTAAATCTCTGGTAATCGTTTTCACTATGTTATGAGAGTGGAATGAAGTATTATGGATAAGCCTAAAGATCGAAATGGATTATGTTAGACATAAGTGAGTATTGTTTAAGGATAGAAGTTTTTTTTCGATATTATTGATGGGATATTATAGTAATGTAGTTTTAGAAAAAGGACAACCTACAGGACGGGCGACAGCCCATCGCTTCGGATAAGGCTGTGGTAATAAAACCCACAACCGAAGTGAGACTGGCCTTTATCGCCTACCACTGGCCTACAGGAAGTCCCTGTTTAGTATAAACTAGTTTTATTATATTAAGCAGTATGATATATGAAGTATAATCCCATTTTAGGAACCATATATGATTAATCCCACTATAGATCGACTTATTTATATAATTTTTTGTTAACCTTTTGTCTGAGACAGATGGAATGACTCGTCATTCTATCACATGATCTGCTAACACTTCACGAATAACAAATTCAACTTCATTTATTTAAGAGATGAAGTGGAAATTGTTAAAGGCACGAACAACAGTGAGTTTGTTCCAACATAAAGTAAGTAATTATTCTAATTCAAATTCTTTAACTTTAGGGAAACAATCTTGAAAACCAAAAATGTTGTCCCATTGATCTTATATCTGATGAATCAGTTGATACCTTAGATCGTCACAAATTTATGGCTTTGTGATTACTGGATTTTCCATAGCCATGTTCTCTACCACTCTCCATCAGAACATGATGGTTATATTTCTCTTCCATATCCATATTTTCACCTATGTGGAAACCTAGTAATTAGTTTATTTGGGTAACCGTTAAGTTTCATACCATTGTTTTTAAAGATTGGTTTTGGTATTCTTTTTTACGATGTGGGTTTCTATTAAAGAATCTTTCGAATAGTAAACCATTTATAACCCCGACGAATTTCGAGGGCGAAATTCATTTTAAGGGGGGTAGAATGTAACAGCCCGAGATTTTATGAAAAATATTCTTTGTAATTTTATTAATGTATTGTGTTGTACGCTACACCAAAATGAGCTTGCACAACACGCATCCTTGACTTTCCTTGCATTACACGCAATCACAACCTTCCTCGATAGCGTGTATAGTACGCAATACTGAGTTTCACGAAATATTATTAAAACTAGCCGTTATGAATAGTAATAACCAATTTTTAAATTTTAGAAATTTTAGCTCTCAAAATGGACTTCATTTTTGGATTCGTAATATCGAAATTAGCTTAGGGTGAAATTTTGGTACTTTTCAGATAACTTTCATATTCTGATGAATAGTGAAAATTACTAAATTTTAATTAAAAACAACTTTTTTAATCGAAATAATTCATAGTGATAAATTATTAATTTTATTTGTTTTAAAGTGTATTTAGAATATATTTTTACAATTTAATACAATGTTGGCCATTGGATGTAATTTCACATTTAAACCAGACATAATCAAGTGGCAATCTGTTGATAGATATTGTTTCTTAAAAACACGCTATTTGTTTTAACAGCGGGATTTAATTATAAAAATAATTAATGAAACTTCTATGTTATGAATTTGGTAAAATAGACTTCATTTTTGAATTCTCAATATGAAATATAGCTTACGATGAAATTTTGGCATTTTTCTCAAAAACATCAATTTTTGATGAATAGTGAAACTACTAAGTGGTAGTAAAAAAACTGAATTTTTCATAAAACATAATTTTACCGCTTCTGTGAATGGAATTTAAAAAATTTGAGAGACACGGTTGATGTCAGTAAGTAATATGTTGTTCAATGAGATGAAAATAATTTTAGGTGAATAGTAACTTTTTACTTTTATTTACCACGGTTAAAAGTAAATACGGTAATTAAGGGTAAAAATGATATTAATATTACCCTAACACATGTCCTAATCCTATTGGACAAGTGTATCTCGACCAAAAACAACCTTAAGTGTAAAATATTATCATTTAGGCCCACTTGGATTAGATTAGGACATTTATTATTATTTAATTCAAAGAAGAGTTAAAAGAGTTAAAATCAATGTTTATTTACTAAAATATTTTTAATATAGGGTTATACATAAGATAAATTCGATTTTAAATATCCATTAGAAAGCTAAAAATCTTTCCTACATGATGGTATTTTATTTGTATTTTTTAGACATCAAATAATTTAATTTATTTATGACACAAAGATGATGCAGTAATTATCTTATTAATGAAATATTGATATAATTGATATTATAAATACCAAAATAAATGTAATTTAAGACTTTTTATGAATCCCACTAATTTTATAGGTTACTATGATATATTATTGTTTATTTAATCAACTTGGTTCTAACATATAATTCTGTTATGACTTTCACAAAAATCATATATCAAATAGATTCAAAATTGACACAAAATAGTTTTTAAATCAAATATTATATTATTAATTGTTATTTTATTTCTAAAAATCTAAGGATCGGCCAAATGACTTAGATAAGGATATATATTAATAATAAACAATTTGGGGTTCTTTTGGCTTGTTATGGTATGTTTATTAACCATATAGTGTAAGAAAACAAAAAGACACGGTAAAAGTTAAATTATTTAACTTAGAGTTAAATCTAATTGATAAGGTTAAAATAATACCCTAAACTTGTCTAAATCATATTGGTTGATATTATTTCGACCCATAACCACTTTATCTTCGAAATAAGACCCTTTGGAACCGTTATAAACCGATTTTGACTTTAATATAAAATAATATTTTGAGATATTCCTAAGGTGCCCCTCTCCTCCCTTATAAAAGGACACCTCCTCCCCCCTCCTCCTCACACTAATTTGAGCACTCAAGCTCGACCAACCTCTGCCAAAATCCCTTCTCCACTTCCCTAGAATAATCCAAGAGGTCTTGGTCTTCTTCAAAGACCAATCTTAGTTCCCTAAGTAGAGGATTCATAGAAGCATTCCAAAGAAGAGGTAATATCCATTACCGATCTTCTCAATTTCTTTCTTCTTCAACTTCTTCTTCTTTAGTTTTTTCATGATAAAGTAATAACATCAGTATTTATTATATACTTATATGTTATTATAAATATTAAACAACTCTAATTAACCTTCTATCCATCCTACGGAAAAAGGAAATCACCGCGCGTGCGTACGTACGGAATACCGTCTCCACGCCGTGGTGTAATCTATTTTCCACCATCACCTTACAAGGATGGGAATAAAGGTGTAATGAGTAACTATATATGATTATTATAAAGTGATATTGATACTTAAATAGTATACATACACTTCAACACAATTCCACGACCATGGGAACGATATCATCACTCGTGCGTACGTATGGACTACCGTCTCCACGACGCGATGAGATTCATTCTCAATGATTAGCCATTCATGAATGATTATAAAGTATATATAATAAGTACTAATGAAATATATGACCTAATAATGATCCTGGAATTATTTATATTTATATGTATGTCATCTACTTAATTCCATTCAATTCAATAAGGAAACGAAAACAGCGTTCATGCGTACGTACGGACTACCGTCTCCATGAACGGTGTATTTATTTCCATTTACTGATTTATTATATATGTATATTATGAATATATATATATATATAAATCATGTTTTATATTCTAGAATTAAGTAATCATGATCTAAGTAATCATATGAATAATTACAAGTTAAAAACACGAACGACAAATGAGACGATTTTACCCAAAACGCTACTTTAACATGAATTTACAAAAGAACGGGTAATATAAAGTCATAAGTGGACCATTTATGATATAATAACAATGAATATGATTCTTTAATAAGTCAATAACGTGATTTAAATCATTATACAGGAGGTTTGGACACTTACAAAGCAAGTCGGACCTAAGGTAAGGGAAATATCGCAATCTCATTTTTATCCGAGATTGTTTGTACTTTGAAATTTACTGGGGTATATTTTATCATCCACATCCATGTTTCATCAATATGTAATATTATTTCCATCCACCTAAAATTGTTTAAATCCATTTTTTCCCTTCGGTGAGTTTTTAGTAATATGTATGAAAGGAATCTTTTGTAGTTTTTCGTACGAGGTACTTTTTGACTTTTCCGACAAAAGTACAAAGAATGTTTTTTTAACTTATATTGCATGAATGGATTTTTAAAAAATTATTTCCAAGAATCTTCCTTTACAAGTTTTCAGGTTTATTTTTAATAAAATTCTTTTAGATTAATATTGTATGATATGTTAAGAAAGGAAAAGTGTTTTTGAAGAAGAAAGGATATTTTCCTCAAGAATGGAGTTCAAGTGTTTTATGAAAATTATTTTCCATCTAAGATAATAAAGGGTTCTGTTTTTATCCCTATTATTACATTGATTTGATCATGTTGTGATGGATTTATTTTTATGAATTCCTTTATCTTATATGAATTGTTTTATGATGTCATGTTGTTTAAGAATCCCATTTTTATTACATGGGTTACGCTATGATGTATGGTTTATGATTATGTGGAACACATAAGAAAGGATTCATTATAAGATGGATGGGACCTATATCTCCCTACAATGCATTGGGTAAAGATTTTATATCTCATGAGATAGACATGGCTGAAATGGTAGGTTATACCGGTTCAGTGAAACGGGACTGAAACGAGGGCTACTCGATTCAGAAAGGGACTTTGTCCACTAAGATAGTATTGGCAATGAGTCTTGACTAACAAGAAATGATTCTCTATGATTATGTGTGTATGCCACAAAGTTTCATGTTTTAAGTTATGATTATTGGGATTACATTTCACTTCTATGATTTATCCCATGTTATGATATTATGAGCTCTTTTGCAGGTTAAGATTTCCAAAAGCTATGTTTTTATGTATATGATGTGATTGATATTTCTTTTGTTTACCCTTACTGAGCATTTGAGCTCACCCTTTTATGTTTTCTTTTCCCCAAGGTATAAAGAAAGGTTTTAGGTAAAAAATTGGAAGATCTTTATGGGAGATATTGAAGATCTTTCACCACGATTAGAAGATTACGTTCCGAGTTTCCAAAGACAATAAACTATTACGATCCTTGTGTGTGTTTTTTATTGTTATGTACTAAGTATTCTGAAAAATTAATGTAATGTCAATGTACGTCAAGCTACGGGTCTCTACATTTGGTATCAGAGGAACGGTTTAGTCAACCTTTGGAAACTAGGATGCGAAAACGTTAGTGAGATCCCTATAGATATTTCTACGGTATGTCAAGGGATGTCCCTAAGGTTAAGTATATGTATAGGTAATAGTACTAGAACTATGCTAACGATCATATAATTAAACCTAAGATGTTAGATATTGATGGTACTCCCCCTTTATTATGTTGATTTCCCTAGCATGATTTTTGCCTCTCACACTATTCTTTTTGGGTTTTAGACGATGGCTGGAACCCGAAGGAACCGTGTTGATCAATGCAATGGACAATGAAATGATTGTCCTCCTGAATAAACAAATGTTATGGGATATGGAGTGCAAAATCTTATTGCTATACTTACACAAGCTATGAATCATTCTTGACTTCCAAATGAGCAGAGGAGGGAACAATATTCTATTGAGTCCTTCATGAGGCAACGTCCACCTTCTTTCAGTGGGTCTTCTGATCCACTTGTTGCTAAACAATGGATCAGTACCACTGAAAAGATATTTTCAGTTCTTCAATGTTCTGAACATGATAAAGTCATCTTAGCAGTATATCGTTTGGATGGTGAAGCTGATCAGTGGTGGAATCTTATCAAGAATACAAGGCAAATAGATGAAATTGAGTCCATGGAATGGGACGAGTTCAAGAACTTATTTTTCATTAAGTACTTCCCTCGTATTCTTCGAACAAAGATGGAGAAGGAGTTTCTTGAACTAATGAAAAAGGATGATGAATCTGTTGGTATATACGAAGCGAATTTTACAAGACTTGCAAGGTATGCATCTGGCATTATCATCCAACCTGAAAGTAAAGTTGATCGATTTTTCAGTGGCTTAAAACCAATTCTTCGAAGGGCATTAGATATAAGAGACTTCAGTAGCTATGAAGAAATTGTGTGTTGTGCTATCAAGGTAGAAATGGTAGTTAGTGTTACATATCCATCTCATGGTTTTGACAAGAAACGAAAGATGGAGTTCAAGGAGAAATCTCAGAATAATGGTGAAAAGAAAATGAATGTTTCCTTATGCTCAATGTGTGGAAAGAATCAAGGTGGAGATTGTCTTAAAGGGACTAGAAAATGTTTTAAGTGTGGAAAAGAAGGTCATCAAGCAGCTGAGTGTCGAAGTAATGGAAAAAGGTTTTCTAATGATGTGAATAAAGCAAACACTGCAGAGAACGCACCACCAAAACTCCAATGCTTCAAGTGCAAGGAAATGAGGCATTATGCTAATAAATACCCTAATCCAAGGGTTAGTGATGATCAACATGAGCAACCACTGAAGGCAAAGGACAAAGGGAAGTCACATGCGATCACTATTGGCAATGTTGAATATGACAACGAGGTGGTGGAATGATTAAGTGATTATGTAATGGGATTCCAAAATAATGTTGTATCATTGAGTATTGCAATATTTATTGATGTGGTATTCAAAGTGATTGAGATATTTTTTTGGAAATAAGATGATATGCGCAAAATGAAGGGAAAACGATAAAATGAAATGTTTAATAGTATTCATGAGCTCATGATTGATATAAGGACTATGTGATATCATGGTTTGAGTATATAGAATTTTGAGGATTTTGGTATGTGGAAAGTGTTAACTTTAAATTGCATTCATGTTTTCACTAAGGTATTCAAGAGAATACATTATTAAGGACATTGAATGTTTGGAATGAGACCAACAAAACATATCTTATGATATATGGGGATCAACGATGGTATTAAATATCTGGTAATCGTTTTCACTATGTTATGAGAGTGGAATGAAGTATTATGGATAAGCCTAAAGATCGAAATGGATTATGTTGGACATAAGTGAGTATTGTTTAAGGATAGAAGTTTTTTTTCGATATTATTGATGGGATATTATAGTAATGTAGTTTTAGAAAAAGGACAACCTACAGGACCGGCGACAGCCCATCGCTTCGGATAAGGCTGTGGTAATCAAACCCACAACCGAAGTGAGACTGGCCTTTATCGCCTACCACTGGCCTACAGGAAGTCCCTGTTTAGTAGAAACTAGTTTTATTATATTAAGAAGTATGATATATGAAGTATAATCCCATTTTAGGAACCATATATGATTAATTCCACTATAGATCGACTTATGTATATAATTTTTTGTTAACCTTTTGTCTGAGACAGATGGAATGACTCGTCATTCTATCACATGATCTGCTAACACTTCACGAATAACAAATTCAACTTCATTTATTTAAGAGATGAAGTGGAAATTGTTAAAGGCACGAACAACAGTGAGGTTGTTCCAACATAAAGTAAGTAATTATTCTAATTCAAATTCTTTAACTTTAGGGAAACAATCTTGAAAACCAAAAATGTTGTCCTAGTGATCTTATATCTGATGAATCAGTTGATACCTTAGATCGTCACAAATTTATGGCTTTGTGATTACTGGATTTTCCATAGCCATGTTCTCTACCACTCTCCATCAGAACATGATGGTTATATTTCTCTTCCATATCCATATTTTCACCTATGTGGAAACCTAGTAATTAGTTTATTTGGGTAACCGTTAAGTTTCATACCATTGTTTTTAAAGATTGGTTTTGGTATTCTTTTTTACGATGTGGGTTTCTATTAAAGAATCTTTCGAATAGTAAACCATTTATAACCCCGACGAATTTCGAGGGCGAAATTCATTTTAAGGGGGGTAGAATGTAACAGCCTGAGATTTTATGAAAAATATTCTTGGTAATTTTATTAATGTATTGTGTTGTACGCTACACTAAAATGAGCTTGCACAACACGCATCCTTGACTTGCCTTGCATTACATGCAATCACAACCTTCCTCGATAGCGTGTATAGGACGCAATACTGAGTTTCACGAAATATTATTAAAACTAGCCGTTATGAATAGTAATAACCAATTTTTAAATTTTAGAAATTTTAGCTCTCAAAATGGACTTCATTTTTGGATTCGTAATATCGAAATTAGCTTAGGGTGAAATTTTGGTACTTTTCAGATAACTTTCATATTCTGATGAATAGTGAAAATTACTAAATTTTAATTAAAAACAACTTTTTTAATCGAAATAATTAATAGTGATAAATTATTAAATTTATTTGTTTTAAAGTGTATTTAGAATATATTTTTACAATTTAATACAATGTTGGCCATTGGATGTAATTTCACATTTAAACCAGACATAATCAAGTGTCAATCTGTTGATAGATATTGTTTCTTAAAAACACGCTATTTGTTTTAACAACGGGATTTAATTATAAAAATAATTAATGAAACTTCTATGTTATGAATTTGGTAAAATAGACTTCATTTTTGAATTCTCAATATGAAATATAGCTTACGATGAAATTTTGGCATTTTTCTGAAAAACATCAATTTTTGATGAATAGTGAAACTACTAAGTGGTAGTAAAAAAACTGAATTTTTCATAAAACTTAATTTTACCGCTTCTGTGAATGGAATTTAAAAAATTTGAGAGACACGGTTGATGTCAGTAAGTAATATGTTGTTCAATGAGATGAAAATAATTTTAGGTGAATAGTAACTTTTTACTTTTATTTACCACGGTTAAAAGTAAATACGGTAATTAAGGGTAAAAATGATATTAATATTACCCTAACACATGTCCTAATCCTATTGGACAAGTGTATCTCGACCAAAAACAACCTTAAGTGTAAAATATTATCATTTAGGCCCACTTGGATTAGATTAGGACATTTATTATTATTTAATTCAAAGAAGAGTTAAAAGAGTTAAAATCAATGTTTATTTACTAAAATATTTTTAATATAGTGTTATACATAAGATAAATTCGATTTTAAATATCCATTAGAAAGATAAAAAGCTTTCCTACATGATGGTATTTTATTTGTATTTTTTAGACATCAAATAATTTAATTTATTTATGACACAAAGATGATGCAGTAATTATCTTATTAATGAAATATTAACATAATTGATATTATAAATACCAAAATAAATGTAATTTAAGACTTTTTATGAATACCACTAATTTTCTAGGTTACTATGATATATTATTGTTTATTTAATCAACTTGGTTCGAACATATAATTCTGTTATGACTTTCACAAAAATCATATATCAAATAGTGTCAAAATTGACACAAAATAGTTTTTAAATCAAATATTATATTATTAATTGTTATTTTATTTCTAAAAATCTAAGGATCGGCCAAATGACTTAGATAAGGATATATATTAATAATAAACAATTTGGGGTTCTTTTGGCTTGTTATGGTATGTTTATTAACCATATAGTGTAAGAAAACAAAAAGACACGGTAAAAGTTAAATTATTTAACTTAGAGTTAAATCTAATTGATAAGGTTAAAATAATACCCTAAACTTGTCTAAATCATATTGGTTGATAGTATTTAGACCCATAACCACTTTATCTTCGAAATAAGACCCTTTGGAACCGTTATAAACCGATTTTGACTTTAATATAAAATAATATTTTGAGATATTCCTAAGGTGCCCCTCTCCTCCCTTATAAAAGGACACCTCCTCCCCCCTCCTCCTCACACTAATTTGAGCACTCAAGCTCGACCAACCTCTTCCAAAATCCCTTCTCCACTTCCCTAGAATAATCCAAGAGGTCTTGGTCTTCTTCAAAGACCAATCTTAGTTCCCTAAGTAGAGGATTCATAGAAGCATTCCAAAGAAGAGGTAATATCCATTACCGATCTTCTCAATTTCTTTCTTCTTCAACTTCTTCTTCTTTAGTTTTTTCATGATAAAGTAATAACATCAGTATTTATTATATACTGATATGTTATTATAAATATTAGACAACTCTAATTAACCTTCTATCCATCCTACGGAAAACGGAAATCACCGCGCGTGCGTACGTACGGAATACCGTCTCCACGCCGTGGTGTAATCTATTTTCCACCATCACCTTACAAGGATGGGAATAAAGGTGTAATGAGTAACTATATATGATTATTATAAAGTGATATTGATACTTAAATAGTATACATACACTTCAACACAATTCCACGACCATGGGAACGATATCATCACTCGTGCGTACGTATGGACTACCGTCTCCACGACGCGATGAGATTCATTCTCAATGATTAGCCATTCATGAATGATTATAAAGTATATATAATAAGTACTAATGAAATATATGACCTAATAATGATACTGGAATTCTTTATATTTATATGTATGTCATCTACTTAATTCCATTCAATTCAATAAGGAAACGAAAACAGCGTTCATGCGTACGTACGGACTACCGTCTCCATGAACGGTGTATTTATTTCCATTTACTGATTTATTATATATGTATATTATGAATATATATATATATATAAATCATGTTTTATATTCTAGAATTAAGTAATCATGATCTATGTAATCATATGAATAATTACAAGTTAAAAACACGAACGACAAATGAGACGATTTTACCCAAAACGCTACTTTAACATGAATTTACAAAAGAACGGGTAATATAAATTCATAAGTGGACCATTTATGATATAATAACAATGAATATGATTATTTAATAAGTCAATAACATGATTTAAATCATTATACAGGAGGTTCGGACACTTACAAAGCAAGTCGGACCAAAGGTAAGGGAAATATCACAATCTCATTTTTATCCGAGATTGTTTGTACTTTGAAATTTACTGGGGTATATTTTATCATCCACATCCATGTTTCATCAATATGTAATATTATTTCCATCCACATACAATTGTTTAAATCCATTTTTTCCCTTCGGTGAGTTTTTAGTAATATGTATGAAAGGAATCTTTTGTAGTTTTTCGTACGAGGTACTTTTTGACTTTTCCGACAAAAGTACAAAGAATGTTTTTTTTAACTTATACGGCATGAATGGATTTTTAAAAAATTATTTCCAAGAATATTCCTTTACAAGTTTTCAGGTTTATTTTTAATAAAATTCTTTTAGATTAATATTGTATGATATGTTAAGAAAGGAAAAGTGTTTTTGAAGAAGAAAGGATATTTTCCTCAAGAATGGAGTTCAAGTGTTTTATGAAAATTATTTTCCATCTAAGATAATAAAGGGTTCTGTTTTTATCCCTATTATTACATTGATTTGATCATGTTGTGATGGATTTATTTTTATGAATTCCTTTATCTTATATGAATTGTTTTATGATGTCATGTTGTTTAAGAATCCCATTTTTATTACATGGGTTACGCTATGATGTATGGTTTATGATTATGTGGCACACATAAGAAAGGATTCATTATAAGATGGGTGGGACCTATATCTCCCTACAATGAATTGGGTAAAGATTTTATATCTCATGAGATAGACATGGCTGAAATGGTAGGTTATACCGGTTCAGTGAAACGGGACTGAAACGAGGGCTACTCGATTCAGAAAGGGACTTTGTCCACTAAGATAGTATTGGCAATGAGTCTTGACTAACAAGAAATGATTCTCTATGATTATGTGTGTATGCCACAAAGTTTCATGTTTTAAGTTATGATTATTGGGATTACATTTCACTTCTATGATTTATCCCATGTTATGATATTATGAGCTCTTTTGCAGGTTAAGATTTCCAAAAGCTATGTTCTTATGTATATGATGTGATTGATATTTCTTTTGTTTACCCTTACTGAGCATTTGAGATCACCCTTTTATGTTTTCTTTTCCCCAAGGTATAAAGAAAGGTTTTAGGTAAAAAAATGGAAGATCTTTATGGGAGATATTGAAGATCTTTCACCACGATTAGAAGATTACGTTCCGAGTTTCCAAAGACAATAAACTATTACGATCCTTGTGTGTGTTTTTTTTGTTATGTACTAAGTATTATGAAAAATTAATGTAATGTCCATGTACGTCAAGCTACGGGTCTCTAAATTTGGTATCAGAGGAACGGTTTAGTCAACCTTTGGAAACTAGGATGCGAAAACGTTAGTGAGATCCCTATAGATATTTCTACGGTATGTCAAGGGATGTCCCTAAGGTTAAGTATATGTATAGGTAATAGTACTAGAACTATGCTAACGATCATAGAATTAAACCTAAGATGTTAGATATTGAAGGTACTCCCCCTTTATTATGTTGATTTCCCTAGCATGATTTTTGCCTCTCACACTATTCTTTTTGGGTTTTAGACGATGGCTGGAACCCGAAGGAACCGTGTTGATCAATGCAATGGACAATGAAATGATTGTCCTCCTGAATAAACAAATGTTATGGGATATGGAGTGCAAAATCTTATTGCTATACTTACACAAGCTATGAATCATTCTTGACTTCCAAATGAGCAGAGGAGGGAACAATATTCTATTGAGTCCTTCATGAGGCAACGTCCACCTTCTTTCAGTGGGTCTTCTGATCCACTTGTTGCTGAACAATGGATCAGTACCACTGAAAAGATATTTTCAGTTCTTCAATGTTCTGAACATGATAAAGTCATCTTAGCAGTATATCGTTTGGAAGGTGAAGCTGATCAGTGGTGGAATCTTATCAAGAATACAAGGCAAAGAGATGAAATTGAGTCCATGGAATGGGATGAGTTCAAGAACTTATTTTTCATTAAGTACTTCCCCCGTATTCTTCGAACAAAGATGGAGAAGGAGTTTGTTGAACTAATGAAAAAGGATGATGAATCTGTTGGTATATACGAAGCGAATTTTACAAGACTTGCAAGGTATGCATCTGGCATTATCATCCAACCTGAAAGTAAAGTTGATCGATTTTTCAGTGGCTTAAAACCAATTCTTCGAAGGGCATTAGCTATAAGAGACTTCAGTAGCTATGAAGAAATTGTGTGTTGTGCTATCAAGGTAGAAATGGTAGTTAGTGTTACATATCCATCTCATGGTTTTGACAAGAAACGAAAGATGGAGTTCAAGGAGAAATCTCAGAATAATGGTGAAAAGAAAATGAATGTTTCCTTATGCTCAATGTGTGGAAAGAAGCAAGGTGGAGATTGTCTTAAAGGGACTAGAAAATGTTTTATGTGTGGAAAAGAAGGTCATCAAGCAGCTGAGTGTCGAAGTAATGGAAAAAGGTTTTCTAATGATGTGAATAAAGCAAACACTGCAGAGAACGCACCACCAACACTTCAATGCTACAAGTGCAAGGAAATGAGGCATTATGCAAATAAATACCCTAATCCAAGGGTTAGTGATGATCAACATGAGCAACCACTGAAGGCAAAGGACAAAGGGAAGTCACATGCGATCACTATTGGCAATGTTGAATATGACAACGAGGTGGTGGAATGATTAAGTGTTTATGTAATGGGATTCCAAAATAATGTTGTATCATTGAGTATTACAATATTTATTGATGTGGTATTCAAAGTGATTGAGATATTTTTTTGGAAATAAGATGATATGCGCAAAATGAAGGGAAAACGATAAAATGAAATGTTTAATAGTATTCATGAGCTCATGATTGATATAAGGACTATGTGATATCATGGTTTGAGTATATAGAATTTTGAGGATTTTGGTATGTGGAAAGTGTTAACTTTAAATTGCATTCATGTTTTCACTAAGGTATTCAAGAGAATACATGATTAAGGACTTTGAATGTTTGGAATGAGACCAACAAAACATATCTTATGATATATGGGGATCAACGATGGTATTAAATCTCTGGTAATCGTTTTCACTATGTTATGAGAGTGGAATGCAGTATTATGGATAAGCCTAAAGATCGAAATGGATTATGTTGGACATAAGTGAGTATTGTTTAAGGATAGAAGTTTTTTTTCGATATTATTGATGGGATATTATAGTAATGTAGTTTTAGAAAAAGGACAACCTACAGGACGGGCGACATCCCATCGCTTCGGATAAGGCTGTGGTAATCAAACCCACAACCGAAGTGAGACTGGCCTTTATCGCCTACCACTAGCCTACAGGAAGTCCCTGTTTAGTAGAAACTAGTTTTATTATATTAAGCAGTATGATATATGAAGTATAATCCCATTTTAGGAACCATATATGATTAATCCCACTATAGATCGACTTATGTATATAATTTTTTGTTAACCTTTTGTCTGAGACAGATGGAATGACTCGTCATTCTATCACATGATCTGCTAACACTTCACGAATAACAAATTCAACTTCATTTATTTAAGAGATGAAGTGGAAATTGTTAAAGGCACGAACAACAGTGAGGTTGTTCCAACATAAAGTAAGTAATTATTCTAATTCAAATTCTTTAACTTTAGGGAAACAATCTTGAAAACCAAAAATGTTGTCCTAGTGATCTTATATCTGATGAATCAGTTGATACCTTAGATCGTCACAAATTTATGGCTTTGTGATTACTGGATTTTCCATAGCCATGTTCTCTACCACTCTCCATCAGAACATGATGGTTATATTTCTCTTCCATATCCATATTTTCACCTATGTGGAAACCTAGTAATTAGTTTATTTGGGTAACCGTTAAGTTTCATACCATTGTTTTTAAAGATTGGTTTTGGTATTCTTTTTTACGATGTGGGTTTCTATTAAAGAATCTTTCGAATAGTAAACCATTTATAACCCCGACGAATTTCGAGGGCGAAATTCATTTTAAGGGTGGTAGAATGTAACAGCCCGAGATTTTATGAAAAATATTCTTTGTAATTTTATTAATGTATTGTGTTGTACGCTACACCAAAATGAGCTTGCACAACTCGCATCCTTGACTTGCCTTGCATTACACACAATCGCAACCTTCCTCGATAGCGTGTGTAGTACGCAATACTGAGTTTCACGAAATATTATTAAAACTAGCCGTTATGAATAGTAATAACCAATTTTTAAATTTTAGAAATTTTAGCTCTCAAAATGGACTTCATTTTTGGATTCGTAATATCGATATTAGCTTAGGTTGAAATTTTGGTACTTTTCGGATAACTTTCATATTCTGATGAATAGTGAAAATTACTAAATTTTAATTAAAAACCACTTTTTTAATCGAAATAATTAATAGTGATAAAGTATTAATTTGAGTGGTTTTAAAGTGTATTTAGAATATATTTTTACAATTCAACACAATGTTGGTCATTGGATGTAATTTCACATTTAAACCAGACATAATCAAGTGTCAATCTTTTGATAGATATTGTTTCTTAAAGACACACTATTTATTTTAACAGTGGGATTTAATTATAAAATTAATTTATTCAACTTATATGTTATGAATTTGGTAAAATAGACTTCATTTTTGAATTCGCATTATGAAATATAGCTTAGGATAAAATTTTGGCATTTTTCTGAAAAACATCAATTTTTGATGAATAGTGAAACTACTAAGTGGTAGTAAAAAAAATGAATTTTTCATAAAACTTAATTTTACCGCTTCTGTGAATGGAATTTCAAAAATCCGAGAGACACGGTTGATGTCAGTAAGTAAAATGTGGTTCAATGAGATGAAGATAATTTTTGGTGAATAGTAACTTTTTACTTTTATTTACCACGGTTAAAAGTAAATAGGGTAATTAAGGGTAAAAATGATATTAATATTACCCTAACACATGTCCTAATCCTATTGGACAAGTTTATCTCGACCAAAAACAACCTTAAGTGTAAAATATTATCATTTAGGCCCACTTGGATTAGATTAGGACATTTATTATTCTTTAATTCAAAGAAGAGTTAAAAGAGTTAAAATCAATGTTTATTTACTAAAACATTTTTAATATAGGGTTATACATAAGATACATTCGATTTTAAATATTAATTAGGAAGCTAAAAAGATTTCCTACATGATGTTATTTTATTTGTATTTTTTAGACATCATATAATTTAATTTATTTATGACACAAAGATGATGCAGTAATTATCTTATTAATGAAATATTGACATAATTGATATTATAAATACCAAAATAAATGTAATTTAAGACTTTTTATGAATACCACTAATTTTATAGGTTACTATGATATATTATTGTTTATTTAATCAACTTGGTTCTAACATATAATTCTGTTATGACTTTCACAAAAATCATATATCAAATAGTGTCAAAATTGACACAAAATAGTTTTTAAATCAAATATTATATTATTAATTGTCATTTTATTTCTAAAAATCTAAGGATCGGCCAAATGACTTAGATAAGGATATATATATTAATAATAAACAATTTGGGGTTCTATTGGCTTGTTATGGTAAGTTTATTAACCATATAGTGTAAGAAAACAAAAAGACACGGTAAAAGTTAAATTATTTAACTTAGTGTTAAATCTAATTGATAAGGTTAAAATAATTCCCTAAACGTGTCTAATTCCTACTGGTTGATATTATTTCGACCCATACCCACTTTATCTTCGAAATAAGTCCCTTTGTAACCATTATAAACCGATTTTGACTTTAATATAAAATAATATTTTGAGATATTCCTAAGGTGCCCCTCTCCTCCCTTATAAAAGGACACCTCCTCCCCCCTCCTCCTCACACCAATTTAAGCACTCAAGCTCGGACAACCTCTGCAAAAATCCCATCTCCACTTCCCTAGAATAATCCTAGAGGTCCTGGTCTTCTTCAAAGACCAATCTTAGTTCCCTAAGTAGATGATTCAAAGAAGCATTCCAAAGAAGAGGTAATATCCATTACCGATCTTTTCAATTTCTTTCTTCTTTAACTTCGTCTTCTTTAGTTTTTTCATGATAAAGTAATAACATCAGTATTTCTTATATACTGATATGTTATTATAAATATGAAACAACTCTAATTAAACTTCTATCCATCCTACGAAAAAAGGAAATCACTGCGCGTGCGTACGTACGGAATACCGTCTCCACGCCGTGGTGTAATCTATTTTCCACCATCACCTTACAAGGATGGGTATAAAGGTGTAATGAGTAACTATATATGATTATTATAAAGTTATATTTATACTTAAATAGTATACATACACTTCAACACAATTCCACGACCATGGGAACGATATCATCGCTCGTGCGTACGTACGGACTACCGTCTCCACGACGCGATGAGATTCATTCTCAATGATTAGCCATTCATGAATGATTATAAAGTATATATAATAAGTACTAATGAAATATATGACCTAATAATGATACTGGAATTATTTATATTTATATGTATGTCATATACTTAATTCCATTCAATTCAATAAGGAAACGAAAACAGCGTTCATGCGTACGTACGGACTACCGTCTCCATTAACGGTGTATTTCTTTCCATTTACTGATTTATTATATATGTATGTTCTGAATATATATATATATATATAAATCATGTTTTATATTCTGGAATTAAGTAATCATGATCTAATTAATCATATGAATAATTACAAGTTAAAAACACGAACGACAAATGAGATGATTTTATCCAAAACGCTACTTTAACATGAATTTACAAAAGAACGGGTAATATAAAGTCATAAGTGGACCATATATGATATAATAACAATGAATATGATTCTGGAAGAAGTCAATAACATGATTTAAATCATTATACAGGAGGTTTGGACACTTACAAATCAAGTCGGAACTAAGGTAAAGGAAATATCGCAATCTCATTTTTATCCGAGATTGTTTGTACTTTGAAATTTACTAGGGTATATTTTATCATCCACATCCATGTTTCATCAATATGTAATATTATTTCCATCCACCTACAAATGTTTAAATCCATTTTTACCCTTCGGTGAGTTTTTAGTAATATGTATGAAAGGAATCTTTTGTCGTTTTTCGTATGAGGTACTTTTTGACTTTTCCGAAAAAAGTACAAAGAATGTTTTTTTTAACTTATACGGCATGAATGGATTTTTAAAACATTATTTCCAAGAAGCTTTCTTTACATGTTTTCAAGTTTATTTTTAATCAACTTCTTTTAGTTTAAAATTGTATGATATGTTAAGAAAGGAAAAGTGTTTTTGAAGAAGAAAGGATATTTTCCTCAAGAATGGAGTTCAAGTGTTTTATGAAAATTATTTTCCATCTAAGATAATAAAGGGTTCTGTTTTTATCCCTATTATTACATTGATTTGATCATGTTGTGATGGAATTATTTTTATGAATTCCTTTATCTTATATGAATTGTTTTATGATGTCATGTTGTTTAAGAATCCCATTTTTATTACATGGGTTACGCTATGATGTATGTTTTATGATTATGTGGCACACATAAGAAAGGATTCATTATAAGATGGGTGGGACCTATATCTCCCTACAATGCATTGGGTAAATATTTTATATCTCATGAGATAGACATGGCTGAAATGGTAGGTTATACCGGTTCAGTGAAACGGGACTGAAACAAGGGCTACTCGATTCAGAAAGGGACTTTGTCCACTAAGATAGTATTGGCAATGAGTCTTGACTAACAAGAAATGATTCTCTATGAATATGTGTGTATGCCACAAAGTTTCATGTTTTACGTTATGATTATTGGGATTACATTTCACTTCTATGATTTATCCCATGTTATGATATTATGAGCTCTTTTGCAGGTTAAGATTTCCAAAAGCTATGTTCTTATGTATATGATGTGATTGATATTTCTTTTGTTTACCCTTACTCAGCATTTGAGCTCACCCTTTTATGTTTTCTTTTCCCCAGGATATAAAGAAAGGTTTTAGGTAAAGAAAAACGGAAGATCTTTATGGGAGATATTGAAGATCTTTCACCACGATTAGAAGATTACGTTCCGAGTTTCCAAAGACACTAAACTATTAAGATCCTTGTGTGTGTTTTTTTTGTTATGTACTAAGTATTCCGAAAAAGTAATGCAATTTCCATGTACGTCAAGCTACGGGTCTCTACACATGGTCGCATCAATAGCACAAGAATCATCTTCTACAGAACCACATAATCCAAAAAATAAGAACTATATATTTCACTTGTCATTATACATCAACTGAAACAAAAATGGTTAGTAGGGATCATATAATACTCTAAAAGGATAGTCCATTATAAAACATAATTAAACTATTAATCTCCAAAATTCAACAAAAAGTTCCCAATGATCAAGAATGATTATTCAATACACCAATGTCATTAATATTTTTCAAAATAATCCATACTAATATTGAATCCCAATACTCATAAGGATTTAATCACAATGTCTTCCATAGTAAATCATACCATTTATCTCCAAAAAAAAATATGCTACTCTTAATGTATCATACTGAAGAATATTTAACCAAATAAAAAATTCTCTATGATAGTTTAATGATTTCCATAAATAACCAAAATCATTATATATCCACAGTAAAATGAAATATTCATCTAAAATAAAATTTCCACCATTACTCCACAAATGTAATTCCACAGTATTCAATTTTTCTTAATCATAAAGTGTTCCCAAAAGATAGAACATCTTCCAAAATCCCTTTTATCACTAAATCATCAAATCAATTTCTTATACTAAGGATTTCAATTTGACGAAACATAAGATCCTAAATCATCATATTCATGATCAATAGAATCATTTAACTAAAATGAAAACGGCATACTAACCATGGTCTTCACGTAGTCTAGTGGTAGGCAATATATCTCAATCACACATTAGTTGTGGTTTCAATTCTCGCAGCTTTGTCCGACGTGATAGGTTGTCACACAGTCTATGTGTTTTCCTTTTTATAAAACTCAAAAATAACCCTAAAATGTTTTAAACTCAATGGTTTCCTTTTACCTCATATTTTCTTCACAATTAATTATGATCTCAGAATATTTATTCTTGAAGCCTTATATATATTGTCATTTTTTATTTCACCATAATATGATAAAATAAAATGATTAGAAAAATAAATAATATCATACCTTAATCATGGTGTCTACTTGGTTTCATCTTCATCTTATTCACAAAGGTAGAAGGTCCATCCATTTCAACAATGACTTAGATATCATTCAACATAATTTTACTCCATCATCAAAATACACCTTGCAGAACAAGGGTCATATGGGTCTTCACAAAAAAACAGATTTGGAAAATAATCATGAATGACATTTAATATTAAAACTTTCTATAAAGTAGTCAGACCAAATTTTAGTTGAAACATTCAATTAATGGTCCTTTTAAAATAACATAGGTATGTGATGAGAGACTATATTTTAAAAGAAAATTTAAATAGGTTTTTCAAGGGTCCAATTCTTTAACACCTTTTTCAATATCACATTATGCTTAAAATTTGAGATATGGTAAAATATTTGAAAATTCCATTATAATATTTACCATTTTTTGAAAATATGAGAATATTGTGAAAATATAATTTTTTTTTAAAATAGAACCTATGATCCATGATGATAACGAGTTACATTGGAGGTGTTTGATATCTCAAAAAACTGTTTGCAAGTTAATTGTATGCTAGATAATGTTTCACAATCATCTGAACGTGACATTGAAATATTTAATTCATGCAAGTCATCAGGAAGAGGTAAGAATGTCATCTAAGATCCTCCTCCTACAATTTGTAACTAACATTCCATGAATTGAAAAGCTATAAAACAAGGATTTAATTTAAATAATAGACATAGGGACTAACCATGTGTCTAAAAAAACTCATAATCCCTAATGTTTTCAAAACTGAGCACTGATACCAACAATAAGGACCCAAACATAATCATTACATAATCATGAGATAAATAATGAATTCACATTGGGGATATTTTCAGGTTTATAGTTTTATAGAATTAGGACATAACTATTATATATCAACATGAATATTACAAAGTAGACACTACTACTATAACTGATTTTTCATAACAATAAAACTCATTAAATAAAACCAGATTTATTTTATTGATATAAATAGAATTGAATACTTCCTTTGTCTTACCTATCCGTATAACGTATGAAAACATTTCAAAAACATGGGATGAGAATAAAATGCTCATTAAGGGTTATAAAATAAGGAGAGTAAACATTTTATCCATCAGTAAATACAAATCGATGAAATTATAATTTTAAATCATGAAATACCTTCTAATATCATAGTATTTATGAATAACACATAGTAATAAAAATAATAAAGGTTACTTGTGGAATAAATATCATACTTACATTGTAGCTATCACAATTACAGAGGGAGTCTCATATGGAATACCCATCAATGTATATTCCCTAAATCTATTAGGAGAAACATTCACATTTACCTCCGTCACGTTACCCCATGCATTGGATAGCTATCTCGGGCTCACCTGCCCTAGGTTTATCACAGAGCTAATCGTATTCGTAAACAACACCCAAGAACCATAACATAGTCATAACACATAATAAAATCCTAAAATAAAGATAACATTTCTACATTTTTATCATAATATATTATTTCAAGTTGTTGACAAAATCAAGTCTTCATCAAACCATTTCCAAAATCCATTGAAAACATTTAATAAATAGGTTTTTGAATCAATGTCTCCCATACCAATTTAAAGATTTTAAAGTAATTTTAAAACACTAATGTCCATGTAAATAAATCATTAAAACTATTTTTAAAACATGGTCATTATTGAGAAATATTTATAAGAATAAATCCTTAATGCATTTAAAACGATGTTTTAGAAAAAGTGTTTCATAACACTTGAGAAACAATTGACAAAACATAATTATAGAATAAAATGAAAAAAGACATATATTATCATGAGAATAAATATATTAATGAAATAAAATTTAAAAGCTCAGTATATACACCATATAATATTGAATTTATTTATAACAACAAATAAGTCTCAATGGAATGTAAATTGAGACAAAGTCCCTTAAAATGATCATATCCTTAGATTAAGTATAAATAAATCTTATAATTATGTGTTAAAAATAATAATACACAAAATATCAGTGTATATTAAGTGTAAAAAAATTAGATTTCATTCACACATATTAATAACATTACATAATCAATAAGTTTAAAGTTAACCCAATGAATGGAAATTGGGTTAAGATGTTCTGTTACAAAAAGTTGACAACCTAACATCTTCGCATAAAAATTCTGAAAATTAATTGATTAGAGAGAAAATGGAATCTCATAAGATGGACATAAAATTTACAAAAAAAGGATATAGAATAACATATCCCAATATAAGGAGATGAAAATTAAAATACATAACAAAAATAATTCTTTTAAAAAAAGAGGAAGCTGAAAATTTCCCATACCGATTTGGTAACATAATTAACAAACACCACATGAAAGAAGTATCAAAAAATGAAGATGTAAATATCCATAAATTGAAATATATTAAAAAAGAGTACAATCATGGTATGTATATAATCCACCCAAAATTAAATAGTGGAAAATATAGCCTGAATCTCATGAGAATAAGAAGTGAGATAAAACCCATTTACCACGTTGTAATCAATCAAGTCATAAGAACAAAAGTTAATAACCACCAAATGAATCATGGAATAAATTTTATATTAATGTAATCATGATAATATATGTAAAATGGAAGTAAAAAATATACCACATGCAATAAATAATTGGCGACCAATGGATATCTCACTGAATTAAAGGAGAGATAAGAAATCCCTTACCCGTGTCTGAAATTACTTGTTTGTTCCATGTTATTCACAAATAATAAATTAAATATAATTTAGACTCAATTAAGAATATTTTTCAGGTTTATTATTCTTTTTATATAACTTATTACCATTTTATAAACATTATTCATTCATTTAAATTAATAATGGTCATTTAGACGATATTTGGTACTTTAGTCAAGAATGGACTTATTATAATTTCAAGTTGTCCTTGTGGTCAATAGTACATTATCTCCAGAATGAAATTAATGATATAGATATCATAAATGAAATATATATGCAGTATATATATGTATTTATAATATTACATAACATTAAGAGGTTTGAAAAAAATGCAATGTTCATGGGGATGGTAAGTCGTACGTACGCTTGTGCGCTACTTTAATTCCTATTTCATATTTTAATGCAATTAAAACATAATTATCATATTTATATTATAATTACATTATAATATCATATATATAATATCATTAAATCCATCCTATACACATCCCATAGATGGAATTAACGAGTCATATCACTTTGAGTGGGCTGTAGTACGCACTTCTTTAAATGAAATTATCACGTTTATCTAGATTGCGAACCATAATGGTATGCTATAAATGAAAAATAAAGAAGCATAAATAAATAATAAAAATAATATATATCAAATATAAATACAATTCTAAATAAATGGCCACCATGAGAGGCAGTATAAGACAATTGAACAAAAATCACTTCGTGAGGCGTTAGTTTTCCATCCACAAAAACTGTAAGTACTTCCCCCATTAGATGGAGGTGTGTGTAAGTGTATTTTGAATATATCTCATAACAAAATTATATACTGGTGTTGTTATAAAAGAGAGGAATAAAAAGTGGTTAGTGGTTGTAGAAGTAAAAAAAAATAATTTAAGAGAAATTATTAACATTAATTCAGGTAACTCCCTTTGGTTTGAACCAACAATTTTTTTGAAGTGACTTCTGCCAAATTTAGGGTTTCTAGGTGGAAGAGAGGGGTTTTAAGGATTATTTGGGAATAGGATGGATGAGAAAAGGATCTTGAGAGGTTTGAGGGATGGGTTATAAGTGGAGTCCTTTTATAAGGGAGAGGATGGGCTCTTTATGAACATCTGAAAACTTTATTTTATTATAAACCTATCTTCAGTTTCAAAATGTCCAAAATTCATTAACGTATAAGATACGATGACTCATGTTATAAATAAAATCTCCCAATAATAATTGAATAGTTTTTGTATAATGTTTTAATATTTATAATCTTATTTATTTAAATATTTTATTAATTAGTTAAATACTACATCATTTATGTGTCAAAAATAATTCTATTTATGTGATGTTTAAAAATTAAAAACAAATACCATGATGTAGAAAATATTTTTATCTTTATAATGAGTATTTATAGTCAAAACGATAACTTATATAACCCTATGAAAAAATTAATTTACTAGAATATGTTTGTTTATGTCATTTTTGTCTTTACTTTAATTTAATTAATCTAAATTGACATTATCACCTTTAAGTAGCTCAATGGGGTCCCCAAATAGACACTAGGATTACAAAGATCTTCCATGACTCATCCAATAAGGTTCAAATAAGTGATAAGGTAATTTTTTATTATTATAATATTCTTTTTACATTGAATTACCCTATTTAACATTAACCACAGTAAATAAAATTCAAATGTTACAACACATGATAAATTATTTTCATCTAATTTGACCACATTTTACTAAATAATAATAACCAAATATTTGTGATTTTTGAAATTCAATTCACGGACGAAGAAAAAATTTATTTAAATGAAAATGTCAGTTTTAACTACTACTTAGTGGTTTCACAATTCATCAAAAAATAATCTCTTGCCGAAAAATACCAAAAATTCATCCTAATATATATATTAAATTACAACTTCAAAAATTATTTGTGTTTAAAAAAATAAAATACATATATGTTCAAATGATTAATTTAAAATATATTCTCGTTGTTAAAACAAATAGTTTCTTTTTAAGAAACAATATCTATCAAAACATTGACACTTATTTATGTCCAATTTCAAAGTGAAATTTATTCCAATGACCACCATTGAATTAAATGGTAAAAATATAATAACATTACACATTAAAACAAATTAAGAATATAATCTAACCATATAAATAAATTAGATTAAAAATTTATAGTTGAATTAAAATACTGTATTTTTTAATATTCATTAAAAATTTAATTTTACCAGAATAATACCAAAAAATTACTCAATGTAAATTTTGGTATCCTGATTCTAAATTAGAATTTTATTTGGTCAAATAGAGTGTATAATAGTCACCGATACTATATTTAATGATGGTTCTCCCTCAAAAGGAAGTAAATATACCTTTATGTGAATATTATAGTATTTATTCATAATTCGAATTATTTTCATGTTTTAAGCCTCTATATTTTATTGGATAAATGTAAAACATTTAACAAACATGTATAATCATATTTTAGTTAGTTATGGTCATTCCACCAATACAAATTCTAGGCATAGACTACCATTTAAAATAATATTATTTTTTTATTATTGTGAAATGTAAGATTTCATAGAAACCCATTGTTGTGTATTGGGTACTCCATTGAACATAACATCCACTTTAAAGTAGAATTAATATTTAATTCAAAAATATTAATAAATATGAAAAATTTCATGTTCTAAATTTTCCTGGGATGTTATACATAAGGTGTGGAGTTTTGGGTTACAACACGATATTATAAGATCACCCAATCCTCCCACATATTCTATTTTTCTTACTGTTGTAGTGCACTAGAAGAATATTTTATTGTATAATCATTAAATATGGTATAATTTTGATAATAATTTACATTCCTATGGGTGTAAGTTTCCTAAATTCTATACATGAACTTCAAGTTTATGTTATCCCTGCCAGTCATAAGATCAATTAAATTCAGGCACAAATTAAGGCAGATACTAAATTTATACATAAAATATCTAATATAATTGGATTGTGACACTGACATAATTGGACTCATGTACAGTTCATTAAGGTGATAAATATATTCTTTCCATGAATACAACATGGGGGTGGATGTTGAGTTATAACTAATTATAATGGGGGCACTATATTCACCTCTATAGGAGGAATTTTCATATTGTGGTGTTTTATATGGATAAAATAATGTGTAATAATCCTAAAAGAAAATAGTATCGTGAAAATTAAGCATATGGAGGTTTGTGAACATTCCTCGGAGTTTTGATACACACTACACATGGCATTATTCATCTGAACATATTTGTTTTTTGTTTTTTGTCTATAGTTTTCAATGAATATGTAACTCTTATAGATATTTTAACTAAATATAATGATGAGGAAGAATTTGGAAGAAATAGTTTTTTGTATAATGTAATAATAATTAAATGAGTTTTCAAAAGACAACATCATATGAATTTATTCATTATATATTATATAAATGAATTTTTGAGACATATATTAGATGTTTGAGTTCATTACATAGATAAAGTGGGAGAGAATCATTGGGATATTCATTTAATACTTAAGGAATAGGTTTTTCTGAACATTATAGTTTTATATAAATTTTATAATAGGGTATTATATATATATACATATATTTAATAAATCAATTTCTAAAGTTCCATCCCTAGGATTATATGCTTTAAAATTTAAAAAGTATCATTATAAAATATCATATTGAGGATTTATAATATTAAAAGATTTGTGTTAATATGTAAGGATACAATATGCGATTTATAAATATAAACAACATTTATTCTATGTTGTAAATCATTATTTTTAATGTGAAAATATAATTTTAGCTCATAAAAAAGGCCACCTAGGTAATCCAATCATTATAGAAGGAATACAAATAAATATCAAGGGTGACTCATCCATTAAAAGTAGTTTGGTGGTGAGTAATTGTGTGAATCAATACTATAAAATGTGATGGGAAGGATTTTACACTTGTGTTGGTATTCAAGAGTAAATCACTAATGAATTGAGGGACCCATGTGTTATTTTTTTCGTGGATATAGAGTGTGGTGGTTTTTAAAGAAGTGTCATGTTAGGTTATAATTAAATTTGGGATCAATGAATATCAATATTAATCATTATTTCATAAACAAATTTGATATAAAGAAGTAAATGAGGTGTATAGATCAACTTTCCATGAACTATATTTACATTGTGACTGTTTCAATTATGAATGATTTTGTTTAAAAATAAGAAAATGAATGGGAATGAGGATAAATATTTGAAACAATATCATATAAGCTGTGGAATAAAAAATAAATGATACATAAGATATTTGAATAATTAATAAATCTTGAATTTTTTCACCAAAATATATAGAAATTTTAATCCAATCCATAGTATAAAAAATCTAAAGAAGATCATATGGATCCTAATGAAAAAGAAGAATTTGGTATTTATCATCCAAGTATGAGGATTAAAAATAATGAATGATATATGTATTACATTATCCATAATACGTCCATACTTAAGATTTATACAAGATTGAGTATTTTGTTTGTGTAAGACATTAATGTCATGTAAAAATTCGATCCACTATAAAACCTTTTTGGAATAATAATTGGTGTTTATAAGTTAGCATGTTTCCATATTTTGAAGAATTCATGTTTAAATTTCACTCAATGGTAAACATGATGTAATATGATCTTTATAATACCATAACGTCATATTCTATTTTAGTTTTTCCTTTTAAGAAATTCAGTATCTTCCATGTAATAATTTATTAAATAAAAATTATTATCTTGATAATATTAATCATGATTTATAAAGGATGAATGAATTATTCATTGAGCTTGTTTTACTGTAATGGAGATTTCATGATCTCAATTTCCAAATTAATTCATAAGTTTATATAATGTGAATTATATGTGGTTATTGTAGAAATAATGTCATATTAGAGAGAATTTAGTTATGGTTTGAAGGTTTATACCCCATGAATATTGTTACAATTTTGAATATATTTTCATAAATAGTTTTGAGAGAATCTATTCATGTAACTAATTATTTTAGGTATAATATAATGGTAATTTTTAAATAAATAATGGCCAAATATTTAAGGATATGTAAATTCCATATAATGTTTAATATTAAAAATAATGTATTTACATGGTTCTATGAAATTCTTGTATGAGGGTGAAAAAAAGATAAAATGTAAAAGGATCTTGGATAAGAAAAAACATTCATTAATAATATATATATATATATATATTATTTTCTAGAGAAGCCTTATGAATACAGGACCCTATACATTTTAAAACACAATAAATATTTATTCTCTAATAAGAAATAATATCTATAACAATTATCCCCACGATGAATTCTAGTGATTCATATCCAATGAGAAGTGTAAATTTATGTTAATAAAAATATATTGTAATTCAATAATGAAGATGAATAGAAGAAGTAGATTGAAGAAAAGTTGTTGTGTAGATTTATTAATTTATATATAGTTGAACTCCATCCTTGGTATGATAACCTGAGTTATTATATTTGTTGATGTGAAAAATAATGTTGAGATTTTTGATCTAATACACATCCAAATGAGTAATTAGTTCTTTAAAGATGATGTAAATGTAGGATAAGATTAAAAATATGACCCATGAATAAAACATATAACATTAAAAGTCTATATTGATGAACAAATTTCAGTCATTATGAAAATTTTATATCATTTTAATGTGTGGGATGTACCGATGTTATAGTTATATAAATGCATAATCTAGATATGTTAAAACATCATATTTATGAATAACCCCTACACGTTTGATAATCATAAGTTGATACTAGTGCGACATATGACCTTATATGAATATATATCCTAACAAGGATTAGACTTCTATTTAGGAAGGATAAAATTATATATCATTTGTCTTTTCATGCATGTGGGTTTAGATGTGTTGAATTAAAAAATAATGGTGAGAATAGAGAATAATAGAATTTATCATCATAATAAAAGAAATAGGTAAAATAAAACATATAAAAAGTACAAATTTAATTAAAAATCACCATCCACCCCTCCCACAATTGAATACATCCCTAATTTGTGTCTTCAATTGGTATCAAATCCTAGTTTATCGCTGATTGAAATAACTATTTTTAAGAGTTATTATATAATATTAATTAGTTTGGCATTCAGAATTTAAAATATTTTCCATATTTAATATTTTTTTAATAATATAATTTTGTTACAATTTATATTAAGGAATTAGATTATATTCATTCTTTGAAAAATATGTAATTCTCCGAAAATACTATATTAAATAAGAAGAAGAATGAGAATAAAATATTGAGTATTATTCCTCACATGTCTAAAGATTTAGAAGAGTCAAATTCTTTATTCAATGCAAGGGAAGAGTAATGATACATCCTAAATGGGGGGGAAATTGAGGTTCTATCTAACACGATGGAAATGGAAATCTATTTCACTACAAGTATTTTAAGGGAATCATGGTGTCTTGTGATTTGTAAAATTTCATTATTAAATTTTTATAAATAAAAGTAAATTGTGAGTAATGGTAATGATATTTCTATATGTTCTCAAGAAACATAAGTAAGTGGATTAAAAAATATGTTTCAATATTTCCCGAAACAATTGGTTTCTAATATGTGTATAGTTATTATAAATCATTAAAAAATAAATCATCTAGGTTAGGGACGTGTTAGAAGATATATAGAATGATTTAGAGGAAACTAAAACATCCTTTTTTTTACTCCATATATGTTGGTTCCAAACACGATTTAAATTATTTTATTGGAAAAAATGATCTCAAAATTTTAATAATATTGGGTAAAAATTATTATTGAATGGATGATACCAATAACATTTTTGATGGGAAGATCCATTCGTTGAAAATAAATCTGAAAAAAAAATGAAATTTTGAATTCACTATTTTATGTAAAATATAATAATAAAATGTAATCTGATCCATTATTTTAAGAAAATGTATAAATACCTGATTAATATGTTCAGATAATTTATAACTAATGGGATGAAATTATACATGTGATATATAAGTAGAATAATATTTTCAATATAGATAATACTTTACTTTCGATTAATTATGACATATATTAATAACTAATGTTATGTATTCACAATATTTAGTTTTAATAATGGACTGTTCAACTCATAGACATATGGGATTTTATTTCCTTAAATGAATTACAAATTATTGAAAACACATCTTATAATCATCAGATAATATTGATATGGAAGTAAAAATGATCAAGGTACCATAAATTTATTATTTTGAAATTTATAATAAATATATAATAATAAAAAATACTGATTTAAATAAAAACCCATTAATTCTTGGATTGAAATGTTTGATGAGAGAAATACCCCCACGTATATGGTAGGTAAAACAATGAGATTGCAATTGGATCCCCCCATAGAAGCTATACAATTTGTGTATAAGGACAAAAAATAACTTCCTTAAATGTCATTAGTATATTGATATTAATTCGTTCAATGAAACATAAAAATTTCATGGGGTTACTATTGGTGGTGCTATAAGTTTGGTCATGTGGAATTGGTTTTGCGATCAATCTGTCAATTCAATGGGTTTTATGTAATCTTCTTTAACAAGTTGGGGAAAAATATACTTTTTATTGGGAATGATATACTTTTTATAAAATTTGTTGACAGGTAAAAATTGATAGAACATGAAGGTCCAAAGGCCAACATGCCTATAAAAAACATTATTCAATGGTCCCCCTTGCATTAAGTATGATACATGGCCATTAAGTTCCTATGTGAGTAGTCTATATCATGCAACATTTCTATCTAAATGGAAATCCCCTACCAGTAATTACCTAACACTAATCCTAGTATAAAAGTTTCATTCCCACTTTCCATATATTATTTCATCATCCTAATGCATCGCATAAGGATATCCCTCCATCCACGATATGGGATGTGTGCTTGTTATTAGGTATCATTTCACTTATCTCTCTTTCCAGATGCCTATTTGAATATGTATAAGTGTTCCTCACTGGAATCACCTTATTGTTTATTTACATACTTATAATGGTCCCAAGTGTAGATAGTAACCTATAATCTCATTCCATTATCTATAATTTTTCATTTATTTAGAGTGAAGTATAGATAATATTTGTAAGAATGTATTTCCATCTTGTTGAGTCCACCTACCTGGTGGTTCCTACCTATAACACCTTGTTGTTGTTTTGATACATTTTCATATTCATAGCCTTTCTTCCTTCCACCCACTAGTGTGGAATCTAATTCCGTATGGCCTAATAGCCATTTTTGGATAGATGTATGAGTGGCAATTATACCCAATTACATTGACCTAATGCCAAATTTGGGTGAATAGTTTTGGTTATACTGCAACACTTTTATACCATCTACATTAAGATTACATCATCTTTTAAATAATCACCCCACCATATCTTGTGCCATATTATCCAAAATATAGTATAACATGGGTTTAACAATATGGTACAACTCCAACATCCAAATGAAACATATTTTATCGGTAATAAATCCATAGATTTTGAATTAGACATATATGAAGAAAAATATTTATAAATCAATCAGACATCATTTGCTAAATGATTTTTGGGATCTATTGAATCCTTTTTTACTCAATGATCACTAATTATTTCATTATAATTTAAAAAAAATTATGTTTACAAGAGACAAAAAAATTGTTGTATAAATATTAAATATTCTTGGAAATGGGGATAAAGAATGCTAGAAATAAATATATTTAAAAAATTATCAGAGCTAACCATCGATATGAAAAATAAGGAAAATCATGTTTTAAGAATGTCCAATAAGTATAAATATAATGATTCTTCTCCAAGTTTATGTGTGGTGGATATCACTCTTAATATTTTATGTTGGTACCCCAAACTAGATTTCAACATACTCAAATATTCGTTAGTTATTTGGATTGAATCAATAAGGTAGGAAAAGTAGATGGAAGATGAAAAAGAAAAATATTCTCATAAAGGTTAAGATATGATTTGATATAGAGAATCCAAATTTTTATTTTTTATCCAATAAATTAAAAACATTTTATTAAAATATACATTGAGGGAGGTGCGTGATGACTGAAAACAATGATAAAATTTGGGAACACTATTACCATAATAAGAATCATTCCCAAACAACATAAAAAATACAATACATGATAGCTTATATTTAATGTAAATTAAAGGGGGGTCTATACCATATATAGAATATATAAATTTTAAGAGATCTATGTTTCCTTAAAACAAAATATGTTTAATATTCAAATGATCTTGAATGAAGGATAGAATGAATAGAGAAACATGAACAGAATGAGATTCTATAAAATTTTGTTAACATGAAGAATCCAAATATTTGGTTATTACCCAAGGAGACACAAAGTTATATTACCCTATAAGGCATTGATATTCTTGGTATTCAAAGGTTATTCAATTCATCAATTTATTAACTCTCAATACTATTAAAGTGATCTTATCCACCCAAAAAAGTGTCGCATTATATGATGTTTTTTTAAATGTTGATCTTGTTTAAAGACATGACCTATTTTTCTATACAAGATATTATTTAGGATACATATTTCTCTCTTTCGGTGGGTATTTTTTATGTAAATTTTAAGATATGAAATTACTGTGATTTCCTTAACTGGGCTACAATAAGAATTATTAAATCAATGTTGTATAGATCCACCAAACCAATAAGATATCAATCCACATTAAATTGGGTTTAGGATAGGTCACCCATACTGTGGGTCACTTTTGGTGGTTGTTTCATGAATCCGAAATCAAAGTATTTCATATTATCATAATAATGCACCATAGTACACACCCTTGGGTCAATTTAAAGGGGGATTCTCAAACCCATTATGTGTGTGTATTTGAAAATAATGTTATATATAAATATATATATGAAATGAAAAAAATACATAATTATTCTTTTAAGAACAAAATAAGTAAGCACATATTAGGAGATCAAAGTTGTTGTTATCACTACCTATTAAAATATTATTGATAGTAAATTAAATGTAGTGATAAATAATTTTCACCATATACCCTATTGTCTCTATTTCGATTACCCCACACTAGGATAACTACATATAAGAAAATACTCTTTTGAATGTTTATTATGACATATCTTCAACAACCATAAAAACCCATTACATATTCCATTATATAAACAAATTATATAATGGATAATAGATAAATGAGATTAAAAATATGAGATATACTAAAAATGGATAATTCTAGTACCATATTCAATTTAACTATCACTAAATTTAATGAAATTGTATAAATACAGACATGAAAAAATATAAACACTCAAAAAAATAATGTCTCCATCCCTCAATGAATCAACAATAACAATATTTTATTTCAATGGATTTGATAAGGGAACAATTGAAGAACACAAAATAGAAAAGAAATTAGAATGAGGGAAAAATAATACTAAAATACCCAAAATGTGTAAAATTTAATTACAAATAAAAAATAAAATAGAGAAAGTGAAAATGCCTAAATAAATGGATATTTTTTTGAATGGAATAGGAGAAGTAAAATTATAGGCATGACGATTGAATATGATATCTCCAAATGTATCTTCCAAATACTTTTGTGTGATATCCCCATTAATAGATAGTTTTTGAAAAGTGTGATTCATTAATATTTTTTTCACTCTCTCATGTACTGACACCCAAAATTGAATCTTGATTGTCTATATGGTTAAATATTTATGATATTTTTACTCTTTAATTGGGTTTTTCCCCAAAAGGCTACCTAAATTCCAATAAACTAGTTTCTCTTACATTATTTTCCTTTATAATTTCCAAATATAAATTTTCAATAGTAGTAAATTTTTTCATCAACATATATATCATCCATTAAAATTTTCACATATTTTTTTAAATATGTTTGGAGATATGGGACCGTCATTGAATGTTGGTAGAATTTTTCATTGATTTCGAGGAAAGAACTACGAGTTCATTTTGGGGCATAAATTATTTATTTGTCTCTTGATAAATATAAGTGAAATAAAAAATCAGATTTATTGAATATTAAAGAAGAATATTTTAGAAAATTGAGTCACCACAGAATGATTTGTGTCTTAAATTAGAAGGAAAAGAAAAATAATTAATAATCCCATATTATTCCATTTTGAAAATAATGATAAAATAATTCCAAAAACATAAAAATTGGGCCACTTTACTATAAATTAACTCATTGGTGGGATTAAAAAATTTGAAATATGTGTTTTTTTAAGATTTAATCTTTCAATCACTCCAACTACAGGTTTAGGGAAAACATTGTGGTTCCCAAGGTCCTCACCTTCTATAATTCATTAAAATATTCACATCGTTGTAAACGATCAACTTCCTATAGCTTATGAACATGCTGGCCTCTTTTAAAACTTCACATAATGGAAGACATCCTCGAGTGTAGATCGATAATATGTTTTTTTTTCATTTATTCATATTAATAATATAATAAATCCAACTTATCATAGTTTCTTTTTAGTTTTAGAATGACACTATAGCTCATCTTCTCATTGTTGTTGAAATGATATTACTACCTATTTTTGGGGAAATTGTTCATTGAATTGAAAAAATTTATTCATCAATCCATCCCCTCTCCTGTAACACCTCTTACACCTCATTATGATTGGATATGAAATATGCACATTTATCTATCTTGTTCTGCTACCTCATCCATCTATTTGATCATTTCATTAAATTAGAGAGTATTCATAAACAAAAATTACCATGTTAGCATAATTATGGTCTATTAAAATCACCCAAAAAACATCCATGATATTCCTACATAAACTATACAGTTTTATTAATCCATATATTCATCATAGACATAAATCCATTTTTTTATCAAGGATTAATTCTCTATTTAATTTACTTTAGAAAAAAATTAATTATCATCAAATTATTATTTGATCAAGGAATAAATTAAAAAACATGATGTGTGAATATTTTGTAAACTATTGATACAAAATTAGAATTAAATTCTCAAAATTTGGTGCATCTCCTACAAAAAATTCCCCCAAATAATATTTCCTTTGAACACCAAAATGTGCTTTTTGTATCTCTATGATGAAATTCACTTATGTGAGACTAGATCTGAAAAATGATATCCATTTTTCCTTATCATATATAAATAAAAACTTCCACTTCAATCATATATGAAAAACATAACTCCATGTACCCCATCATGACTATATTAGTCCTTTCCAAAAAATTATAGATAAACACTCTAGACACCACTCCCAACACTACAACTTGGTCCATCTCCATTTTATGTGTTTGTCACATCGTTCATCATGCCATAAATATAATACAATTTCACAACCACAGTGTGGTAAAAATCATTACTATATTTCACTCAAAATAGTATGTTCCATTGAATATTCAACCTTTATTAGACCAAGTTACACTAACAGGCCCTCTATGAACTCTATATAAATTAAAACTCCATGCCTCTACACTATGTTTCACTTGTGATCAATAATTACAACACAGAGACCACCATAACATGGCCTATTTCAGTCTACCTATATTATTTATATCAGTCTCCAACATAGGAATAATAAATTATGTGGCCACACCTTCCATCTTAATTATATTATCCATTCCCATTGAACATGGGGTGTTATTTACCATGTCCTACAATTTGAAAGAAGAAGAGAAATTCCTTCTAATATGATATATTTTTATTATTACATTCTCTAGGAACCCTTCAATATATATTATTTCAATTTATTGATATTATATGTATCTTATATAATTCAATTGCACTTCTAAATTACCTCTTGACTTTGTTTTCATTGAGTGGAAAATGAATCCAATTTTAAAACATCCAAGATATATTTTCAATAAATAAAACTTCAAAAAATAATTCTCATTAGTAAAAATAATCTAAGAATAAAATTTAAAATATTATTACTTATTATCAATTTAATTTTCAAAATTCTCCAAAAATCCAACATGATACATTATGATTTATAACAATCTATCCTATTGCATTTTTTATAATATATAACACATATTGAAAATATATGATACTCACCCGTATTGGTAATGAATTAAAAAAGTAAATTAATCTTCCATAAATTATGGGGATCCACTATTAAAACTCATTCTCTACATTTTAATGGCGATATATGCTTTTATCGTTAAATTTTATTACCCTATACATGTGGGAAAAACTGCAATAAATCTCAGATCCCCCTTTATATTCAATTTAAAATAAAGATTCTTCAAGGGATTTAGGCTCCCCTATATGAATTTGGTGGAAGTTTATATCTAATATTCTCTACACATATGAACCTACTTTCATACTCTAGATTCATCCACCTTTTAATTAACCAATCTCCTTGAAATAAATGATAATTTCTTTTGTCATTCCAAAATATATAGTATCCTATAATCAAATATTTTTTAAAACATCAATCCTTTATAAATTAATTATGTGAGCATCATACATATCATTTTGGATTTTTATAAATACATTATCCCTAGTGATCCCAACATCATTATACTAAATATGTATTTGATGGGAAAAACCATGGTTTTCATTTTCACCAATTAATACCATTGAATTATTAGAGAAACATTGTATTTTTAATTTCTCGCAAAATACAACATAATGAATCACATTATACCTAATATGGAAATTTAAATAAATGATTCAAATTTAACTAAAATATTCTTAATCTATTTATAATATTTATAAATATTTTATATAGATTAATAGCCTTTTATTTTTTATATAAAAATCCTCTAATACTATAGATCAAAACCTGAACTGTTAATGTCCAAATTAGGGATATTACTTATATCAATAAATATTCAACATGTTGCCCTTTTTAGACCATCATTTAATCCTTATCAGTAATTATTTGAACCCCTTATTATAAATTTTTATAGAATAATCACTAAATTGACCATATATAACCAATATTACTGCATCTCTTCAAAACTACTTCGAAATAATAAAAAATATAGTGATAGAGGAACCCCAAACATTATCTAATTGAGAATAGGGATTCCCATATTGGAAAAACACCTTTATGTACATTTTTCTTTCTCCATTTTCAACATTTTAGAATGGAATTGAATCATATATTCAATCACATCATCATATTTTTTGTCTAGTCTTCTAAACATCTTTCGAAAGGATCTTCTTTTTCTGATACCACCTGCACACTTATCATCATGAATTTGAATATTTTCCTTCTTTAGAACTATATTTTCCATAATTATAGATTCAATAACACATGAACATATATATTTTTGGGATGTATTATGTGTAGTTATCACCTCTATATTTATTATCCATTATATATTTAACATTTTTCTTTTAGTGGGTTTTAATATAAAGCATACACATTTTTCATCTTTAGTAGGAATGAGTTCTATATCAGATTTTATATTCCTTGAGTGATATTCTTAACATCCACCACTATCATAGTGAGAATAAAAAATGATTTAATTTATATATTTTTCTTCTTTCTTTCTAAGAGTGTTGGTGTGAGGATTCAGATCATGGTTCCCAAAACTCCATTTTTGCAGGCACTTCATTATTATCCAAAAAATTGAACATATATTAAAATATAAATGGTCATTTTCATATATAAACCCATAATTTGTTTTCTATAGTATTGTTGTGTTCCCTTATGAAATCTTTTCCATTCAATACATTCCTCTAATTTCAATAACTTTCCTTGTGATAGATGTTGAAACAGAAAAACAATTTATTATAAAAATTATAATAGAAAAGGTATATATTTTATTGATATATAGGTAGAGATATATATATATTATATCATAATTTTTTCTATTGTATTTGAAACACCAACTCATGATTTTACCATGTCTTCTTAAATAATTGAATTTCACATCTTATTATTTTGTGAATCTCCTCATCCAGATCTAGGATGGGCCTTATTTTTTCTTCAATATTTTATATGTAGACTCTTTCGTCACATTGGAGATAAATTTGGATGGATTTTATTTTGTTATTTTATTTTTTATCCTCTTATCACGTTCTTTGACCTTCTAATCTTTCTTCATTAATTGATCTTTCATTTCATTCAGGCCTAAAGTAGTACCCATTTTAGCTTTTATATTTCTAAAATAATAGTTTTTAGTGGAATGATAAATTTCTTAAACATTATCTTCATGGGAAAAAATTAAATATTTTTTGTGATATACCATAATAATGAGAATTTGTTATTTAATCATAGATATAATTTTCATTATGAATCATTTTAAGGCCACATATCCTCTCTTTTACCTCTTGTAGTCTAAGGAAAGATCATAAATGATTTCTTAATATACATTGTGCACTAATACACTTAGATCCACCTTTTATTGTAGAATAGGGATCTCCTCTTGGAAATTTCATTAACTATATATTAATTTGATACTTATTTTTTCAATACTTCATCATATCATCATTTAAGGTCCATAATAGAGTTTAGAATACCATATCCATTCTTTGAATCATTATTATAATTAGAAGTGAAATAAGATAATTTTTTTAACCTTTGTTGTATATTCGTTTCTTCTATCATTCTTATTATTCATGGATTTTGACATAAATTACTATTCACTATATTTTACAACGAGTTATTAAATTTTCATCCACATATATTTATAGAACATTCTTTTTGTATCATCATTAATGATTTCTACCCAATTAGAAGCCTCTTTTTAATATTTTTAATTAGGTATAAATATTAATATTTATTTGATATATTTTAAATAGAACCTCATGATTCTATAAAATAACAATTCCATTATTTATTATTTTAAAATTATCTCCATGTAAATATTCTATATAAGAAATAATATGTATTTTCCATATTTTTCAATTAATTCCATTTGACATAATATCATTTTTTAGTATTATTATTATCTTTAATAACACAAGACCATTATAGATAAATAATAAATTCATATAATGTTGAATATACATTTTAAAACCACCAGTTAGTCTCCAAAGGTTCCCATAGTAAGATTACTCTGAGAGAGGATGGGATAAATTGTCCTTGGAAAAACAATTTCAATTTAACATTTTTTTCTTTTAACTCGTTATAACCTTAAATGGATATTTAACTATCAAACATGAATGTAAAATTATATAAAATTTTCATTTGATCTTGATATAATTAAAACACTTATCTATACATTTGTTATAATATATTATTTATCATTCCTTTTTATAAATTTTTTGTACATATGTAACGTAAATAATAAAATAATAATTTAATTTTTTCGTCGTCCCTTAGATAATTAATGGATAATAATGTTAATATTATATTAATTCTACAATTCACAAAAATATTATTAATCTAAAAATAATTTTATAGGACACTCTTAGTTGGGGATACTCCCCTTAAATATTTATGGAAAAATAAATTTTTAACAAGGGTCACAACCAGGAATATTTCATACTTTGATCACTAAAATATAATGGCTCCTATTATTATTGTTTTTTAACATATATGTATATTCATTATCATTACATTCATATAATATATAATCATGTATAAATAGATACTATTTTTGGTACTTTTGGTTCCTATTCATAATATGTGAATCCCACAACATTAAAGATCATTTTTCAGTCTAGAATGTAATTATAAATCCTATTTTATTATTTAGTGTAATAAAATTATTTCCTCCACTTTCACAGAGTATTCAATAGATTAAAACACAAACGTCCTCTTTATATAACCTCTCAAGGAACAGCTCTTCTCCCTAATAATTTATGCATGTGAAATATGATTCGGTGTATAGCATATTATAATACTTCATTCTTTGAGTCCATCCCTTTAAAAGTTGTGGGGTCATGACCAAAAAAATCAAACACTTGTCAGAATTATTATAGGTCATTAGAATCACCCATTATTCAACCATGATTTTCTTCTAGGAAGGTCATAACTATTCTCAAACATAATTGATTAATAGTCAAACATCCTATTTTAATTATTGGATTTACTATCCATTTAGTATAGCTTATTATCACCTTATCCATCGACAAAATTTATTATATATCATGTCTCAAAACTGAGACACATGATTTATGAAACATTGATTATCTATTCGAGAATAAAAAAATTAATTCCTCTATATATGTTAAATCACTAGCCAATAAACCCAAAAAAACATTCTTTTGAACACCAAAGCATTGTCTATGTTTCACCAGGATAAAACACCCATCAATAATCCCAATAGCCCTATCTATTGTCCATTTTTCATAGTTGTATAGAAATTTGAAGCACCACAACCATCATACAAGAATAGAACACCACCAAAACCACCACTAAGACTATTATGATCTTTCATTTAGATCTTAAGTATACTCCCCATACGAAACACTCATCACCATGGTATGGACCATCTAAAATGCCAACATTGACTACATTGGGATTTATAAAATTAATGTAGTATAGTTTATGGACCACGGTGGCCCTTCTATTGTGTGGCACAAAAAAAATTCAATTTCCCCATTTAGCATGGCTTAGGTCAGGGAAATATCAACCTTATATTTTCCATGTTTCACCAACAAAGTCTTATATAAACACTACATACACTAAAACACCCTTTAACACCACTATAGGAAATAAGTTCTCTATAAAACCAACATTAGGACCCCCAAAACATGACCCATTCCTATTTTACCATATTTGGAATCTCATTCTCTACCATGATCATAATAATTATAATGGTCACAAATACCTTCTTCTTAATCTTCTCTATGACCATTGGCCATGGAGTGTTATTTTCCCTGTCTGGAAACATCAACACTAGTTGAAAATATTTAATGTGTTGTATCATGGTCCTCCAACAAAATTATCCAAAAAACCATCAATATACTTCTATCCACACTGTAGACCTTGTATTATTCATTTATATTTCCATTGCATTACCAAATTTTCACCAGAATGATTTTTTGTGTGTTGAAAAATAATAAAATATAAAAAACGTAAATGAATCCTTATTATCAATGACACAATGTATTGATAACTATCATTATAAAAAATAATTTATGATTTATTATAGTCATATTTTTCCTTATCATTAATGCATTACACCTTATTTTCAAAAAATACAACCCAATTATTTAGGATTCTTATGTACATCCACCACATTCTGTTACTATTGTGTATTTTATTTGTACATATATTTTAAATTGTTTACTTGGAATCATGATATTAAGGAATGAACTTCAATTGAATTCTATCCAATTAGAACTAAAATGAATAGTGAAAAATCCACCAATGTTGATTAGTCTATATATTTTTATTTTGAATAACATGCATTGAATATGATATTTCATGATGAAGATATAGTTGATTTAAAATCACTAAATCCAATTGAATCGATAGATTATGGTTCATTCAAATTATAGTATATTTTATAATCTACATATTAATAATATCCTCCTAAATCGAGACAATATGGAGATCCCTCAAAAGGGGGCATTCCTGTGGAGAGTGAACAAGAAAATATTTAATATTTAATTTCATTCAAATATAAATATTGGAATTTTCTTTTCAAACTATTATTGAAAAATTATTGATTTAATATTCACTCATCCATTGTATCTAAAATCCCTTCTTAATATTAAGGAAAATAATTTTATTTTAGTCAATGGGATAAATGATAAAAATTTAGATTATTCAATGTTATTTTTTATCTCTATAACCTATATTTCAAAAGTAATATTGTTTTCATGTTTGTTGTACTGATTGATGGAAAATAATGTCGACATATTTCGTGATTTGTTTTATAGAAATTGGTATCATCAATTATCTTATCCTTAAATTGAATGTCATCTTTTCAAAAAGGAGATAAGTTTTATATTCCAGTTGGTTCTAAATTAATTTTATAATTAAATTATTTTTTGTCTAAATATAATCATTTAATTTTATATATCAATAATGGACTATCTAAACATATAGTGGAATTATTTATTGAACATTTTTTTTGGTATGTATTGATACCATCATCAATTGAAAACTTCAATTTATTTTTTTAAGGTGGGGAGTGTAAATGGAAATGAATGATGGGTGAGAATGGGTTAGGGAATGAGTGAATGAAGAGATCACATATTGACATATAATTTTAAGGATTTGAAAATAAATACAAATATGGGGAATATTAACAAAAATTTGAAGGTGTTAAAATTTTTTATGTGGTTGTGAATGAATATAAATCTATTAATGAATTTTCATATCTACATGATGAACTCTAAGAATAAGGATGGAATATCATCTTTGATGTTTGATGGATAATTATAAGAATATTAAAACAAAGATATCACACACATGTTTCATTATATATTATGTGAATTTAGTTTAATGACATATATTATATGTTAGTGTTATTTCTAGGGAACCATTGGGAGACCGGATTTGAGAGACTCATTTGTTATTCAATGAAAAATGTATTACAAATTTTATTTCAATGGATAATATATATTTGTGTAATATATATATCTGTTATAATGAAATTTCAGAGGATCGATAATCAGGTTTATAATAATCGAATTTTAATATTTTAAAGGATATTAAATGAATGCATCACAATTGGAATACTAGAGATTAGGATATTTCAATTCAGAAAACTATTATTTTGATAATAAAATTATAATTTTTTATTGGAACATATATCTCCATACGTAATCCAAAAATACACATGATCATATTGTTAATTCATGAACAAAAATATGTTAAACTCATGGTTCAACCATCCAAGAGTTGGATTGTGAATATGACCATCTTTTTTAGGTATATATTGGAATGGTTGAGGGAAAAGAGAAGATAATTCTATGAGGTGGCCTAACTAACTTGCTAATGTGGGGTGATATCTAAGGGTTTTTATTGAAATTCCATAAATTATAATGGTTTATATTAAATATATATTCAATTTTATCAATGTTTTGGATCCAGAAATAGTGATATTATTACCATTTTTAAAAAGATTCTATCTTATCTAGTAATAAATGATGTATGGATCATCCTCCACATGTTTTATATTTTCAATGTATCTATATCGATTCATTGATCCTACATTTAATGAATGGAATAATAAGGGGAAGCTGAATGCAGATTCCATGTTCTATCACAACATCTTTTAAATATAAAGGTAGTGATGTATTATTAGTTTTATAATTGGAAGATTTTTGTGATGATTCGTTAGATGATATGAACACTATATGCCTACTATTAGTTTAGATAATTGTATGAATATTATTTTGACCTTTTTGGACACAAATAATATTATAAATATCATTAGTGTTTGAAAATACTTAGGAATAAAGGAACATTGTAAAATAAAATCAAGATTAATTTTATGTGAAATACGTATATGTGTATTATTTTTGGTGGATGTTTAATAAAATAAAATGAAGTATAACATATATCCACTATATGTACTTATAATATAATAACTATTTATTGAAAAGCATTTTTGGCATGAATTTTTAAGAATACGTGTAATAATTTTACTCTGACGTATAATTAAACTTATATATTCTTCATAAACCTTTAAATTACAATGAAATTATATTTTTTTATATTCATAATTCCAATTTCATCCATGTAATATTTTTCAAAAATAAAAACAAGTGTCATGATCACATTTATCATGATTTAATCAGGATGAATGAAGAATAATTGGATTATATTGTGTCTCAAGGAAGATTCCATTGTCTATATTACAATATGTTGTAATATACATATATGTATTTAAAACATGATGATATTATAAAATAAATGTTATAAGGATGATATTATTGGCAGGTTACGAAGGAGGAGAAGTTGATGAAAATGTGTACTTGTCTAAAAACAATTTCTTAGACTATTATTTGAAAATATTTTTGCGTGATAATTTTATAGTAATATGAATATATAAAAAATATAAAATAATTAATGGCCATATAACAATGGGTTTTGAATTTTGGAAAATTTTAGGGATTCAGACTATAGTATTTATATGGTTTTATAAAAAAATGGGAATATAATCATAGAGAATGCCAATAAATAGTACTATCTTAGTGAAACTGATTCTATTATTCATAATATATGAATATATATTCTTATGTTCGATGAATAAATGTAGATGAGAGACCTGATACATTTTATAAAAAAAATTATTTTATTGATGATGAAAATTTACTTGACGGTGTTAATTTCATGAAAATGTATGATTTTATAGATGTTGATAATAAAGTTGAAGGAAATATAGTTTTTTTGTGTTTCACTGAAGAAGATAATAAGGGAATAATATGGAATAATAGATATAGGTTATGTAATTTATTACTGTATATATAGAATATGTCTTTCTATTTTACAAGAAATTAAAAACATATCATTGAGGTTGTGAAGAATAAGAATGAGTTTGTGTAGTACTGTTCATAAAAAGGATGAAGTATGTGAAAGCTTTTGAGTATGTAATTGAAGAATGAAAAAGGTTAGAAGAATCACATCAATAAGATTAGTAATATATATTAATTAAATTCATATAATTATTTCAAAAATATTATATGATTGTATAGTGTGAGAAAAGAGTGTGTATAAGAGGAACCAAAGCATAGTTGGGATAAGTGAACATGCATGTTTCAAAGATAATCCCTTCTCATTTTTTTCACAAGTTTTCAAAAGTGTGTCATGTAGTCTCATAGGAATATATATCACACTAATGATTAAACTTTTATTTTGATAGGTAATCATTGTACATTATTGGGTCTTTAGTTTGGGTTTGTTTGGATGTGTTGTATGAACGATCAAATGTGATTTGTGCAAACTATTGAATCATTAACCGTAGCTAGTAATATTTCTTACATTAAGGGGTTAAAAAGGATAAATTTTTTTAAAATTCACCAATACTGATTCAACCCCAATATTGAACACATCCATGACTATTCCATTATTAAGTTACATGGGTTGTTATCCTATGCCTACAATATTTTGAATAAGTGGATGGACTAGTTGATTAAGGGAGGAGTGCACTTATGGGCTAACATGAAACATGTTATTTGCTTCCATAACAAATTAGATAAATATTCTTATGTTACATATTATTTCTTTTTTATGAACTTATATTATTGACTTGTTACTCATGTTTTATCTTATTCCAATCAAATTATGTATAAATAAATTATTTATGATCTATTATTACTTATGTATGATATCACTAAATAAAGGTTAATTTTCATTGATTATGTTATCTTATCCACATACTAACCTTATGCCCTCTTAGGATATTTGATGATGGCACTCATTCATACCCTTATTAAGCATCTGAGATCACCCTATCTCATGTTTTCATTATTCTGGTTAAGAAGATATATATTAAAAATTATTTTTTTATAAGTATACTATAACTAAATAGTATTAATGGGTTATTTTTATGTGATATTATACGATATCATGAATATTTATCTACTCAAAAATTTCCCTAAACCAATATGTTAGTCTAACATAGTTTGGGATGAAATAAATATTCGTGTAATATGTATATATGTTGTGACCATGTTTCCTTATATGGTATTAATGTATATGTAAAATTTTTAGTCGTCACCACAGATGTAGGATCGAGGATATCATATTCTACAGAAAAAACCAAAAGGTATCATTTATAAATATTTCGTTACACGAAATGCATGGTAGAAGAATTAGATTCATGTGATGAATTATTGAAATCGAAGTATAATTGACTTATAAATAATGATGAATATGATTAATTTTTATGGATCTATTTAGTGAAATATAAATAGGAAAACACAATCATGATTGTGTGAGATTTTGACTACCTCTATTTTGTAGATTTTCCACTTCTCATATCTCTCTCTTCTCCATCCTTTTCAATCTTGAGATTCAAACATATTATTACTGGAAGAAATTATTGGTTGACAATCAAGATATTTAGTATATTTTTAGGTAGAATAATAAATTTGTATGTCATTTAGATTTCTAATTGTGATCTTATTTATGAAAATGATGAAGATCATTATTGATTCATTCATGATAATCGTGTCATATCACCAAATATGATACAATGTGTATTAGTAAATATGACCAGATGTGGTTAAATGGTTATGAATAAATTATGATAAGAAGTTAATTTACCATATGTGGTCTATTTAAAAAATGATAAAATTTCATAGAGGTGGAATTTTTGAATTAACATGATATTATTCTAACCCAAATACCACTTCGTATTGTTTAATCCCACAATGATCGAAGTAATGCTTGCTCACCTTATGTAGTCACCCATTCACTTGTTTTATTCTTAAATGAACCATGTGGTATATCACAATATCACTGTGTTATGGATTCATAGATTTAAATATGGCATATTTCCATGTCTTGTGTTAATATGACTTATTATCCTTATGTAATATATTAATTATTTACTAGTTATTATTGGAAGAATCATTACAGAGTAACCTCACCGAATGACATAATGCAGTGTGGTAATGTTACATAGTCTAATCGTAACATTTGATTCCACTATAATGATGTTTTAATCATATTGGTAGTACCCTATATTGTTTTTATTCTTATAGATGCTATGAAAAAATTTATTTTGTAAAAAATACAATATATATATTTTTTAAAATTTAATTCATTTTAAATTATAGGTAATTTTATTATGGGGTATATATTAATTTCAAAGAAAATTATAAATTAATTAACAATAAATTCTTTATAATTAATTAATTTTATGTTTCGGAAATATTTTTTAAATCAAAATTTCATAATCTCAATTATATGTTTTAAAATAATATTTTCCAAATTATATATAATCAATAAAAAGATAGATATAAAATGATGATTTTAAATTTATGTGGGTAATTTATATTATCTAAATTTTGGTACATAATACATTTGGAATATAAAGTAGATATATCTAAAATAATATCACTTATTTAACATTATTGCATATAATAAACACTGTGTAAGAGTTCATATTAGAAAATTAAAAATATATTTATTATATTTATTTAACAATGTAATGTCCCTAATTCAAGAAAAATTTATAAGATGTTTATATTTAGATTTCATTGTGAATTGATCAAAAGAAGATTATATTATAAAAAATTATATTAAATTTTCATTCTATTAATATATTCCCTTAGTCTAAAATTGTTTATCTCATTTTTAAATATAAGAATTTTTCTTTTGTTTTACATATTCACTCTTTTATTCATTGATATAATATTTTTATATTATAAATATTTTAATGGTTTAAATTAATGTTCTAAACTCCTTATAAAAATTAAATTAGGTTCATATAATGATTTTAATGGTAGGTATAATAGTGGATTTAGCTTTCTTTTATCTCAAAATGGATTCTCTATGAGTTGTTTAGGGATTACAAACCAATATGGTTTGAACATATTGATTTAGGGGAAGGAGTTTTATTATAAATAAAATAATTGGAATATTACAAACATATAATGATAGCAACATGTGAATAAATAGTGATTCTATGTCCCCTTTTAAATTATTAGTGTTAGATTAATTCGAAAGAAGACGCATTTTAATACCTCAATCATTCAATAAGGTAGAGTTCACCAATTTAGGGTTCTAATTGATTATCTTATGTATTTCATGGTGGAAATGGATAACCAACAATGTTTGGTAACAACATTATGTAATGAGAATACTTGTAAACTTTTCTGTGAAACCCTATTAGTTTGGTTTCCATTGGAATATAATTGAGAACTTATATATAATAGATTGGAAAAAGTTCCATCCACTCAAAAATCCTAGATTCTTATATGATATGATTGGTATGATGCACTACCTAAATATATATTAGATTATAGAAACCCCAATGTGAAATATCATTACTGAAATATTTAACTAGTACTACTAATAGATATATATTTTTTAAAAAGTCAATTTTACTTTTATTGTGGATAAATTTAATAAAATTTATTATTAATGGTCTGTAAAAAACGAAACTAATAAAATAAAATCATTTATTAAGGATGAATGATATCATCATTATCCAATATCTATTTGAGATAAAACATAAAAGGAGAAGAATAATATAAGAACGAAACTAAAAACAGTAAAAAATAAAATGTCGTATATAATAAAATCTATGTGAAAATCATTTTTCAGTTACAAAGTATGGAGGTCGTTCAATAAGGGAATCTATATTATTATGTAAATCCTAGATGAATTAATTAATGTTTCCTTTAAGACTTATAATATCTATATAGTTCATTCAATATTCACCATTTTTAATTTTCAAATGATATACTAGAAAAAAGATTTATTTGACATTGTTAATGTGTTTAAAATAGAAAAGTGTGTCATGTGAGCTCATGTTCATGTAATCTATTAATTGTACAATTCATTGAATTATCAATCTTGAAAACGAATATTAATTTTCAAAATAATGATGTGTTACTTCAAATACACATTAATGATCATTGAAACCTAAATAAGAATTCATGATTTAACCAAAATGTATTCATGTTTTTAATAATAAAATGTGAAAATTTGAAAACATCCAAAAAAATCCATGTCTGGTATCAATTTTATAGAATTAAATTCATTTTTTTTAATTTAATATGATACAAAATTTATAATTTATTAATGTTTTCAATATAATGTAGTTAAAAATAAATGAAATTGTTAACATAATAAGAATGTTTAATTAAAATCATGGATATGAGGGTTATAAATTGATTTATTCAAATATAATTGATTAGTTCTAGATTATATGTATCTTAATAATGTATGATTATAGTTATATAATTTCAATTTTTTGACAATATGAAATTTTTTCTATGAAATAGTTGCAATGATTGTTTGAATGATTAATAAAAATGGGTTTTGATTTAGCATATTTTACAAAATAATTGAGAATAATATAAATGAATAAAAAAATTTAGGAAAAAATTATTCATCAAGATTATTGTTAAAATAAATGGGATTTGATCCCACAACTGTCAACATAATTTTTTAAATACATGTATTAAATTTATGAAAATAATCCAAAAAAATATTATTTCATATAAAAATAATAGTTTCAAAAATATTTTTATTAAGATAATAAAATTTATTACCTAACAAAAAAGTGATTTAGTATCATATAAATATATTATGAACATAATATAGGGACTAAGGGACTAGTGATAAAATATGTGGACTTAAGAATGTTAAAAATATAAGATGAATGATTATTCCAATTTAAGTGAATCTCACTTAAATACCCCAAAAACTATTCGTTATGATGATACATGACTAATAAAAATAATTAAATTTATTAACAATATATTTCATTGATAATTTTGCTAATAAATTGTTCCAAATGGAAAATCGGATGATAAATTTTGAATTAGTTCTATGTAGGAACATAACTTTATTAACATGAAAACACTAGATGTTGTAAAGCTAGTGAGTTTGAATACTATTTTTAAGGTGTTCACCATTGTGAATATGATTCGTATGTCTCAGAATTATACAAATATTTTTTCCAAATATGTTACTAAAAATTTAAATTTTCATATTTTATCATATGGTCAGATAAAGATGTTTTCGTAATTATATAGTTATTTAATGTCCATATCAAAACCATAATTTTGAAATAATCCTAAATATTATATCTATATATACAATATCTATTTTTATAATATATTCCCCTATGTATGGATTAATTAAAATCCAAAAATATTTTTTGAAAAAAACTGTATGATGTTATAGAAAATATAGTCTCAACATTATCATGCATTCATGTTGGATGTATATTTATATATATCATCATGTGAAATAATAATTGAAATATAAATGTATGAAAATGAGTGACCCCAAAATAATGTTCTTCATGGGGGTATTGTATTATATGATGAAATTTTTATCTTAACATGATTTGTATTCTTTTATATATATATAGAATTTTAGCATATTGAATAAAATAAATCATGCATATTATACGACCCACAAAGTATAAAACAAATAGTGAAATATATAATCAATTTGGTATACTATCTGTGTGTGGTTAATATTTTGATCCCATGTACTTGTGGTTGGAATGATACATTGAATGAAAAAATCTATAATTTAATACATTCCTTACCCATGTTTGGAGGCTTATCTAATCATGGGTGGTTGGTTATATTATTTATCATGTCATAAGTTTTATCCTAATGATGATGGGTTGTATCCTCTTATAGAAATGGACTGACATATGGAACCTTGATTTTGATTGACTGAGGTAGTCTAAAACTATTCATATATAGAACAAATGTTGTGATTATCTATAAATTATCAGGAATGTGATCTGTTCCTCAATTAAGGTGAATGACATTTGAAATTCTTTTTTGTCCTTATCAATATATACTCAAATAATATAGACATATGAATTAAATATATGATATTAATATACATTATGTGTCGTGGTCAATAAATTTATTATTAAAATCCATGATAATATAAAAAAGGACTAAATATGATATGTCTTATAGACTCATTTATAGAGATACATGTTTCTAAAGGATGTCATGATAGATACCATGGTAGTTTGAGTGACACTACTTCTTTTCTACTTTCTTATATTTCCTTAAATTTATGAATTTAGGAATTTGAATTTTTATTATTTTTAATTTTTTTGTCACACATTGTAGTTGATAAGATAGGGATTGATTTTTAATAATAAATATTTTCTATAAGCAAATTAGAGTTTATTAAAATGGAATCTTGTATAGGTATTCAAAATTTATTACCTATGGTGTATTGAAAGGTGATGTTGAAAATATTATTACAAAAGTTTTTTTGAATATATGTAATTATAGTTTTGGATTATGTATTCACTAGTTATTTTAAATGAAACAATACAATTTTAAATATAATAAATACTATATATATATAAGTATTTATTTTGGATTTTGATTTTGATATTCTAAAAATCTCATGAATTAAGAAATATCATATTACACGATATGTGGAGGTCATATAAAACATTGGACTATCACAAGATATTTATTAAAGGATATAATAATTTATATAATTTGAAATCATTCCACTTCTTGGAAATAGAATGGGAATTTTAAGTGGTTAATGTTAAAATCCTCCAAAATTTATGATTTATAAGAGTTTAATTAGTTTAAATTCATTGGAGAATCATTTCAATCAACAGAAAAATAGATGAAATGTTCATATAATTAATGATAAAATCATTTTTATGTTATATTTTATGATAATAATTGAATTATTTTCCCCAAATTGAGTTAAATATGTTTATTTTTTGAATATTATGGATGAGATCATTGAATTTATTAATTTCCTGGAAATTTCTGTTTTTATACATTAATGTGAATTTTTGTATTATATTAATATTCAATATGGATTATTTAAACTTGAAATATTATGAAATAGTTAATAAATACGATATAATGTTATTTAATATCATATAATCTTGATCATGTATTTAGTTGGAGTAAATGGGACAAAAAATCATGAATGGAATGAACATGCTAGTTTGGACACCACTTTGTGATTATGCCAGATATTATACATCCTGATTTGGATATTGAAAAATTAGGTTAGTTGATAGAGGAAAAAATTCCTATAAATTACAACTTTTTTAATGATCACAGTGTAATGCATATTTGACATTAATTATTCATTTCAATTTAGATAAAAATACCTCTCTAAAATTCATTTTTTATAATTGTAATGAATTTAAAACATGGCCTTCACAAAACTCTACAAATGTGGTTATTTCTCATTTGAAGGGGGATTACTATCAAATAAAGTTCTTAAAGAATAGGATAAGTGGATCATATCCATTTCTATAAACCATTATCGGAGGGAAGCATCCATGCTAGGATATCCTCCAATATGATAATATTTTCCACGTCTCTTTTATAACAATTTATTAAAATAAAACACTATTTCCCATCTATGACATATATTATTTTCAATTTACATGTTATTTTATTTACTTTTTTGGTAAGTAAATAAATATTATAAAAAAATTTGGATATACAATTTCTAAGACAATACACATGAAAAATGTATCTATAATGACTACACCACCCATGAATGAGTTGTATTTCATTATAAGTGATATAATTATTACATTATTCACTTATTTTTTATGTATCAATAAAATAATATAATTCACATAATACAGGGCTAACATGATAGTAAAAATTAAATATTCTAGTTATATTATATTAGAATTTTCTTTATTACATTTCTATGGATATTTTCGATTTATTGTTATAGATAATTAGGTCATTACTCACACATAACTACTCAAATATTGTGAGTTATTAATATCCTCAACATCAATTTTATTATAATGAAATTTTTTTGAAATAAAACAATGTTTCTTTTCTTGATTATTATTTATAATTTTTCCATTTATCTCATCATTTTATCTATTATCCCTGATATCCTATGAAACAATTTAAAACTTATGATGAGAAAACAATATCATAAAATGGAATAATGGAACGAAAAAAATTAGTCTAATGAAAATTCACAGAACATTTTCATAAAAACATATATTTTAATTCCATAAGTGGAATAATCCATTTTAAATTATCAGTATCTTACCCTTTGGAATTCAATCAAATTTCATGAAAATCATTAGATATCATCTAAAATATAAGTAGGTATCATGGGAAATCTTATTCCATATCAACCTTACAATCATTGTATCTATCTTGGCTACCTATAGTGTAACCATCATTGTTACATTCAGAAAAATCATAGAATCATTATTCCAATAATATATGAGGGGAAACATATCCATTAAAATCCATCCCATTACCCAATGCATGTGAGAGATATAACGGGCTCACCCACCCTCATGTTTTCAAAGAAAAAATCGTAAACATAAAAAATTCATAATAAACATAACCTAAGAAACAAACATAAAAATTGAATACATAAACACATAAATGAAAAAATTGATATTAAAATTATACATTAAACATGTATTGGAAGCATAAAAACATTAAATTTTTATTAATATGTGAAAATAAATTTATAACATATATATTTATAAAAAATTTCCATCCTTATTGTTTTAGGAAAAGTCATAAATAACACCTATTAAAAAATTAAAAATGAATAAATTAACAAACGAATTTAAAAATACATTCATGATTATAAATGAATTTTAAAATCATAATAGAATTTTAAAAATGGGAAATAATTTTTGAAAACATGGAATGGTAGAAAAAGTGAAATTTATGGGTAGCTTTAAAATGAATGTTTTTAAAAGAATACCCCATATTAACATAATATTGTTAATGTGGAAATTATTAAAATGAATCGAGAATCGGAATCCACGGTTAATCCACAAATTTTTTTTAAATAAAACATAGTATACTAGAAATACATTTACCACAAAATATTATTATGAATGAATCATGAATTAGAAGTTTAACCCAATGAATGTAAATTGGTTTGATATATCCCATAGCCTCACATATGGATTCCTTAAAAAGTGTTCAAACCTCTTGTATAATGGTTTAAATAATTTTATTAAATCATTAAAAACAATATTAATATTTATAATAACTTAGGTGATGATTTTATAATATATTAATACCCATTTAATAATAACATTTCATTTATTTCATGGGTTTATGTGCCTTTGTTTCATGGTTTAATGATAGGTGCATTTTTATAAAATTATTGATATTCTTCTAAAATAGGATTGAAACTATAGAAGTGACACATAATTGGATGGATGAGATTCTAGAATTATGACTAAAATAATATATCATTTTTATTTCATACGTGAGGATCATTCATTAATTATAATGTTAATGATAAATGTTAAATTTATTTTGAAGGTTTTTTCGAACATCATGATGTAGTCACGTATTATATAATATTTTTTCTGTGTATTAGTTAATGAAAATTTAATTGGTTATAATAATAACACTTTTATCACAATATATGATGTTAGAATATTAAAATTTAAAATTATTAATCATTGAGACATTAAGAAAATGTAATTGGAACAGTGGTTTCATTTAATTGAATAAGATAAGATGAGAAATGAAATGGATATTAAATATTAAATTAGAAACACAATATTTATTTATGTAGAATATTATGGAGTTATAATTCCTTTATGGATGGTAATTATTAATTGAAATTTTGAAAAGAAAATTAATTAATAGAGGAACTTCTACATAATCACATATTCAATATAACTTCCTTGAGAGACACTTAAGGACAATGAATTTGGTCTTTTGGTAAGATAAAATAAAACATTGACCTAGAGATATTCAGGGGGAGATAATTGGTAAGATAATGGAGGATATCGTCTCATTTTATTTGAAATAAGTTGGTGAGGAGTGGTGTTTAAACTTAAGTGGAGGTGGTTTTAAGTGATTAAAATAATTATTATATTATATTTAACCCCAACCACAGAGAGGTGATTTAATTTCACAAAAATTATATTTTTCATTATTATTGTAGAGGCTGGTTAGGGTAAATAAATAACTCAACCAACAAATATTTATTTACTTTTTTATGTATATTAATATTTTACCTTTTATCTTTAACCTGAGTCACTAATTTACTTATATTGTAGTAAATAATATTTTTACCGTGGTAAATAATATTTTTACCATGGTATCCCTTTCATAACTAAAAATGAAGGTATGAATAAAACCATGTTTTTACATTATTATTTCAAATATAGATTTTATTTTAACAAATTTTATGCAATTAATTTTCAAAATTATATTTTATATTACCCTTGTAGGTACAATGTAAAATGGGTTTTAAACTGAAATATTTAATATTTATTAACTCTTATATATATAATATTAATTTGAAATTAGTTTGAATGAAATTAATTTTGTTGATTTAAGTATAATTGAACTATTTAAACTTTAAACCAGATTTAATGTATAATTTCACTATATAAATAAATTAGATGATAAATTAGTTTCCAATTAAAATGAATAACATTTCCTTAATCATAAAAAAATAAAACATGACAGAAAAAAATTCAAACTAATATAATATTTATATATCGATTTAAAATAATTAGAAATTTTTTCGTATAAATTTATAACAGGGTCAAAATTTTGTGTTAATAGTGTTTTACCATTTAAAGATATAAAAATTTCATTTAGAAAAATATATCTTTTATGAGAAAAAATCATTTTATTATTATAATAAGCTTATAAACTTTTTTGGAGAAATTAAACGATTTTTATAAAATATATAAAATAGAATTTTAATTATCATATTTCAATAAAAGTGATCAATTTAATAAATTAGGATAATAATATATTATGTGAATAAAATAGTTTCCCTATAAAAATACATCCTTTATATTAAATTTTCTTTTTATTAAATTTTAAATTAATTGGTAAATAATTAATTCATTAACTAAATGTGGGTAAAATATATTTTCGTATTTTTTTAAAACATATTAATATCATCCATTTTAATGGTTGAGTCAAAATTATCGCATTTAAAAAATATATTTAGACAATTTTTAAGCTCAATGTGGCATATCTATTATGATATTGTGCTTAGTGTTTAATTTTTATTTCTAGTTGTGTTAAATTCTACCCATAACCTCTAATAAATTATTTCCCTTGAATATAAAATTATGATTAAAAAATTTGGAGTTTAAATTTTCAAAATACCTTTATTTATATCCCATATCGTTAAAACGATCAATAAAAATTTATTTTGAAAAAGAGTGAAAGGAAACTACAAAGGTCACATGAGATAACTCATTTCGGGTTTCCATTTAGGAAACCGTGGAAATATAAGAGAAAACTAACTCTCAAGGAATAATAGAGAGTGATATAGAATGTGATCACGATAATGATGACCATCACAAATCCATAAATATTTTATGGAATAAAAGGCTATAAAAAATTTTAAACATATATCAATTTTCATTAAAAATAATTTTTTATATAATTATGGAATTATTTGATTATTTTTACATATAACACAAGTAAAAGTACTTTATTTAAATGTATAATTTATTGCATTAATATATTTCTAACACAATCTCTTCTTCTCCATAAATAATGTGAATTCATGATTAATTTTCAAACCTGAATCCTTATAATCAACTCATACAAATCACAAAATCCATATAATTGTAACTATATATTCCCCATGTATTAAGGAATTAACAAAATTCAAAAAGTTTAGCAAGGAATAATAAAATACACCAAAAATAATAAATCATTATACGATGAAAAACTACTGAAATATGTAAGATATTCTGACTATTTCAACAAATACCCTAAATCCCAATAAATCATATATCCTTATAGAATATAATTTTTCTTTTATTTCTCAACTAAAATCACATATTATTTTATTTACCATAATCATATATGTCCCCAAAAATAATGAAAGTCTTAAAAAATAACATTAATATATTAGTCACAAAATCATTTTCTAATCACATGGAAATCAATATGAAAAAATGTTTCCAAAATGACCATAAAAATTATTTATCAGGTAATTCAACAAAGAAAAACAATTTCATAATAATAAGGACATCACATATGTTAGTGGTAGGCAATGCACCCTTTCCGCCCTTATATTTTGGATTTGATCTCCATGGCCTTTTCATAGGTGACAAGTATTCACCCATCTAACGGGTTTTCATTTTTGTAAAACAATATTAATATAATAAATATAAAATAATATAAATTTCAAAAACATACTTAAAATAAACTTAATATATTCTAACCTCAACGATTATCTCATACCTTTCATTTATCAATGCAACAAGTATAAACCCATAATTACCTCTAAACCATATATCATATAAATCCTAAAGGATATCCATAAAATTAAACTTATGTCAAGAAAATAAATTTAGAATTATTCCTTAGGTATCCATATAATCAAACACTTGTTAATGATAAGGGATATATATGAATCAAACAACTATTAAGGAATAAGAAGAAATCGAAAAGTACTCCAAAAAATGATGCTTAAAAAAGTAGTTTTTATTTTAAAACATATGATAATATTTAAATATACCATCATATCACAATTCTTGAATTACTATATGTAGAAACCTTGGTCATTGAAAATTTATCATAATACGTTATCCATATACATTCATCCTATTAGTTAATACTTTACTCCTGTAAAAAAGGAATCATTTCCTATAATCCAATAATGGAAAATATGAGGCATGAAATAATTCGTAACATTAATATTACATCTTCTTCATTTATAATATTAATATAATAATGTATTGCTAAAAATTAATTCATAACATATTGTTTATCCAATTTGTGAGCATCTTTCTAGGGAATTTATGAGCATAATGACCATACTCCCCATGTTTATAACATTAAATTGGTATATTTGGTTGATCTTCAATCACTATTGTAGAGTAAACTAATTCCAGGATTTTTTCCATCAAAGATTATTCTTTTATTACCTATATTACCACATATAAAATATGTTTCTGTATTTTTATAACATTTTCCACGGTTATTATTTACACATTATTCAAATATAAGTAATTTAATATTTTTATGATTATGATCATTGTCACCTAAACATACACAAGGATTTATTTATCTCATATTTTATGAATTAGGAAACTCAACAAGGATCAAGATTTTAATCAACACTCATCATAGCTAGTCTAGAATAACCAAAAGAGGTATCAATAAAATTCATATTCCATTCAGTTCTACATTGAGAACACCACAAAATATTCCTTCACATCATTTGTCATATATATTTATATCTGATCCTTCTATTATCTAAAAAACATTAGTGAGAATATATCAATTAAATCACAATATACCATCTTATAGGGATGATATACATAGTGATATCTTTATTCATGTTACTCAAAATCATTCAATTTATCAAAAATAACATTGAATATTCCTACCATGGAAACCATTGTGATTATATAATAATTTTGATATATAGATGAAAACTTTGATATCCTCTCAATTTATCTAAAATATTCTCTGATACAAACTGTAAGGACCAGACACTAAAAATTACATATTCTGGTTATTTTATTCTAGAATTCACATTATTACATTTCTAGAGATATGTTTAGTTTTTTTTTATAGATTTAAGTCATAATACATATAGAAGAGATAAAATATTACAACGTAGACACATTTCATCAATATACTTTATTTTATAATAAATTAAAATAAAAAATTGTTTCTTTTCATGCTCAATCTTCATTGTTTTTCCCCTTCATCGCTTATTTTTCTATATTTTCCTATTAATCGTATGATTTTTTTTAAAATAATGTGATGATAAAAAATTATGATTTAGTAAAATAAAGTAATAGAATATATTCTTCTATTTAAAAACCTAAAACTTTTTCATAAAAATCATTTTATTCAGAAAAAGGAATAATCTTTTCAAAATGATTAGTATCTTGCACTTTGAAAATAAATATATTTTCATGAATGGGTCCATATAAACATTCGACAGAAATTTTTTTATATCTATGTTACAAATATTTTAGCCTAATAAACTATATAGGGAGTACCTTTCATTGTTTGATTTGGAATAATCATTAATGCACTATTCCTATAGTATCATAGGAAAAACCAATCTAGATAACCATAACCCATTAGCCAATTAATTGAATATTGATAATGGGATCACCCTCCATTGGTTTATCATGGAAAATCCTATCCAAATAAACAAATACAATGAATGATAACTTTAAAAAATACATAATTCTTGCAAAAAAGAATCCTTTTTAAGGAAAATGTTATTTCTATTTTGAAATCAATTTTCTTTTTTTACAAAGTTGAACAGTAATAAATGAATGAAATTTAATTTAAAATAAATTTCAAAACAATTAATAGATATTTCAAAAAATTAATGAATATTTAATGTGATAAATTCATTTTATTCTGTATATGTTTAAAAAACACTTCCATCATAATTTTCCTGGGAAAGTTACAAAAAAAAGATTTTTAAAATCAAAAAAATAAATATTAATAAAATTGAAATTTCATAAGTGAGTATAAATGAAATTAATAAATAATATTTGAATAGTAAAAACATTTTTGAATATAGTTTTTGAAAACATAGAAAAGTATAAAAAAAGATATTTAAGAGAAACCTAAAAAATATAAATTTTTAAAAGAAAGTCCTTTATCAATATCATATTGATGAAGTAGGAATTAATAAAATTAATAAGAATTATTTATCAGTTGTAAATACAATAAAAAATTAAAAATAATACATATAATATTCAAAGGTAACTTCATACATAAGCTTAGTATGAAATAATCCAGTAGTAGAAGTTAAACCCAACGAATTGAAATTGGGTTATGAAATCTGCTTACCTCACATTAGACTTCCTCCAAAAATATTCAACCCCCATGTATAATGGTTTAAAAAATATTATTAAGTAATTATAAAACTTAAATAATATTTATAATACCTTATTTTATGATTTATAACAACTTATCACCAATAAAATAATAATATTTCATTATTTTCCTGGTTTCATGATTGGTTTATTTGTGTATAATTATGGATGTTCATGTGACATTTGATAAAAAAAATAAATTGAATAAAAAATATTAATTACCATAATGATTTATTAATGTTCCTATATAATATTTTTATTTCGAACCTGAGGATGATTCAATATAAATAACATTAATGATAAATGTATTGTTCAATTTGGTAGTTTTTTTGAATATCACAGACAAGTTTTACTTATATAATATTATGTTCATATATTATTTATAGTACAAGAAATAAGTTATAATAATCCTATTTTAATCTTATTTGACTATAATTATAAATTAATTACCATCCATTAAGGCGGGGTTAAAAATGAATAATCATTGTTAATATAGAAGGTAAACCGACAAAATTTTTATAATAGTATCATTTCATTGAATAATAGGATTTCAGAAATTAACTGGATATTAATTATTATATTAGAAATTAAAATAATTAGTATATTCATTATTCTAGAGTTATCAATAATTGACTGATTATTGATTTGTGGAGAATGTAGAAGAAGAAAAGAAATTAAGAATGATATTTTGAGAACATTAAATCATAAATATCACAACCTTGAGAGACACCTGAGTGGATTTTATATTTTCTATTGGTAATACAAGGTGAAAAATCACATCTGAGAGTGATTATGAGAGGTCTGGTGTCATATTTTAGGTCAATCAGGGCTTGTGAGTCTAACTGCGGTGGTATTAATACAAGAAGATATGTGTGTTTTGAGATTAAAATGGTGATTATTTTATATTTAATGCTAAACACATTGAGGGGGAATTAATTTTAAATAATTATATTGTCAATTAATGTTTTGGGGTATTTATATTGTTAAAAAATACATCATCCAACCATTATAGATATTATTCATTTTCTTTGTTAGGATTTAACATTTGTTCTTCAACCCCTGTCACTATTTTTCTTTTAATATGGAAAAAAAATTTATTACCCGAACAACCTTTCTATACCAAAAAAATTAATATCCCTTAAAACAATTTCCCTAATGATTAAAAATTTGGAATATATGTTACAAATTCAATTCAAAGAAATCAAAAATTTTGATTTGAAATTATTCTCAGAGTCATAATGAAAAGGCGGGTACTTAAAGTGAAATGATAAAAATTTATAAATGTTTTTAAATCCATTTTGAATGTAAAATTAATTAAATTGGCCTAAATAGAATTTATTTATGTATTTCAATTAATTATACTTTTAACGAATATTTATGTATAATTTAACTATTTAAATAAATAATATGAAAAAACAGTTTCCAATATAAATGAAGTATTTTCACTATTTATCAAAAACTGAATTTTTCCCAAAAAAATACAAAACATCAACATAATAAAATTATGATATCCCAATTTTATAAAAAAAATAAATTTTCAAATTATATTTATTAATCTATCAAATTTTTTTTAAAGAGGTTATCTGTTAAAAGGGGAGAAAATTGCCTCCAAGAAAAAATAACTTTTGATGCTTATAATTGAATTCATTCTTATCAAAAGTCAATAAAAATTATTTGATTAATTTAAATTAATTTCATTAAATATATAAAATAAATATTATATTAATATATTTCACTATTAGTGATTTATTTATATTATTATGATAAAATTATTTTATAGGCATAAAATAGTCTTTTAATAAACAAATTTGTAATATACAATGAATTTTTACTTTCATTTATAATTAATTGGTAACAAATGAATTTTTTTTTCAAAACTTTTGTATGATATATTGTGTTAATTTTTTTAATCTCATTCATTTCCTTGATTTCAATGGCTCAGTGATAACTAACACATGTCAGTAATAATATTTTTTTCATCTATTTAAGATCAATGTGGCATATATTTTATGATATGGTGCATATTGTTTCATTTTTAAATATTGTGTATAAAAAATATGATCAATTAATAAAGTTTAAAATATAAATTAAAATAAAAAAGGAATTAAAATATTATCACAAAACATGTGAGGTTATTTATTGTGTGAATTATAAGATTATGATCATAATTGGTTAAATAAAATAACACTAGATCATTATCTAGAGTTAAATTAAAATAACTGAAATCAATTAATACTCACTTAAAATATATATATGATACCCAATTAACCATTTTCTGTAAAATGACTATGTAATTGAAATCATTTTTGGGTTCTTTGATTATAATTTATGAAGTTTTGATAGGATTTAATTCGTTATCTTTGGGGTAGTGGTATATTATGATAAGGTTTGGGGATAACAAATTAGGGATCATAATTAAAAAAAATTCAGATTAATTAAAAATGATTAATAATTATTTTTATATGTAGTGTTAGATCAATTATGAATTAAGAAAAATAATTTAATCATATCATTGTGTTTTATCCATCATACATCAAAAAATTCAATTTTCTTCCAATAAACTTCTCCTAGTTTTACACACATTAATAGTAATATTTTTAAGTATAATTTTTATATATATTATTTTAAAAATAAATTCCATATTTTTTTACTTCATACATAGATATGAACTATATTCATATACCCCAATGCACCTAAGTATCAAAAAACCTCACATCATTTGACAGAAACCACGACACTAACGTTCCAATAACATTATACATTATGAAACATATGAGTTAATCCAATCACGATGAAATATTTATATACAATGTGGAAACAACAATTTTGATTATATATTTTTCCATACTCTCTTTTTTTTATTCTCCTATAGTCATAGATCTCTATTCACACATCCTTTCAAACCTGAGATATTACCCTAGCATGGGTAGGGGAGAGACCTTCTTAAGAATAGAGTTATTTAGTAATGCATATGGATACACCAAGGAGGAAGGATTTTTTTAGTTACTAATTATTTTTCTTTAAATTTCACATGATGATGATAATTCTTATAGCATTCATTGTTTAAAGGTAAAAAAATCAATTTCATAATTATATTTATAATACTGTGTTTTAATGTATTCATTCATGTTGGTAATGTGATTTTTGGTTTCTATGTTATTTTAATTTCATAAATGATTTTAATTCAATACTAAGAACTCTATAATTATGTTCAAGAAAATAAATCAAGGAATAAATATACATGTTAAAGAGTAGTCCTATTTTAAAATTTTTGGCGCATGAATGATTGATATAAAATCATCTAAAATTCAAGTAGAAGATATTAAATATAATATTTTTTTCATTATAAATTTTCATCATATTTAATATACATACTCATTGAATGTGAAATATTCACATAATATGATGGAATAATATTGATAAAAACATTATTACTATTTTCATACATCAACATATATTTATTAAAAATTATAAAAATAAAATGTGATGTGGGATAAAACCCACTGATCACCAAGTACTACCCATTTTTAATGTGTTAATGGACCTTAAAAATCTGTATATTCATTTATAATAATTTGATTATTTAAAATTAAAATATGTATTGTATAGATATATGATCATGATAGTAATTATAAAATTATGATTAAAATGATATAAAGGATTCAATTATAAGGAATCCATTGATTCACACCCACATGTCAGTGATTATTATATATCCCAAGTGGGTCTAAAAGTCCAACTACAAAATGTTTCTGTGGAACCCTAGATCAAATCACTCCAATTTAGGGCTAAATCCCATTACTTGTATACAATTTTTGGATACAAGTGAGGTTAATCTGGAAAAAATTACATATATTTCATTATTTTAATCATTTCATACCATAATAATAAAATAATCTCAGGATTAGAATGATTAGCATATTTGGGGATTAGATATATAGGAAACTAATTTTATGATAAATGTTAAAATTTATACACAATCAGACAATTTTATATCCCCTTCATGAAATTACATAGGTTACACCATCCTCTATATCCTTTAATAATGAGAAAAAATCAATGTTGGGAGCTCAAATTCATTTTACAAAAAAAACACATCAACATTTCATCAAAGTGTTAGATCATGTGAATATTAGAAAACAATATATGTGGGTAAATGACGTATTTAAAGGAGTCTAGAACAATAATAGTTCTTTTATAACTCATGATATATGATATAAAATATCAATCTTCTAACGTATACAAGTGAATAAGAGTGTGGAATCATATGTTAATACGGGATATTGATGAGAGAATAACATAAGTATAAGAATATAAAATAAGAGAATAGAGAAAAAATTAACTCAAAAATCATATATCAAGGATATCCATCATGACATTTATCACATGGTAGGTTATTGATAACAACCCGTGTACCATCAGTGGATTGACCATACCATCCATGTACGTCGGATCTTGGTATTACCACCTTTATACTCTTTGCATTAGGCTTACCACCCATTTAATCATGTGATTTGTCATTAAAAAATACATTCATGGGCATGGGGGAACTAGTTGTGCTCCCATGGAATTAAATAAACTCATATATACACTTCTGATCTCATTAGATATAATCATTACTAATAAATTGGATGAATTCATTGTACCAAATCTATCAATTAATGGTGATAATATACAATCATTACACAGGATCATAATTACATTCATCATTTCATCATAACTTAATTAACCCATTAAAAATTAATGTCATTTTTGAAAATCCCTTAAAAATAATCATAACCAAATTGGAGAAAGTTAGTGAAAAGTTTCATGAGAACATATACCACGTTAATCCTATGAAATGTAAAATGATGTTAAAATAGATGGAAACACCGTTTTTAAAATTATCAGTTGTACCACTTTTAAATATGTAAACAAATATCCTTTCATGAATTCATTCCAAACTCCTTAAAATTGTATTCCCCAAATCAGTACATATTTATATTGATAAAAAATTTTAAAAACTACCCCTTTAAATCAAAAATAGGATTTCTTAAAACAAATTTTATAATTGAATGTTTATATCAAAAATATTATTTGATAATAAATTAGAATAATAAAGGATTGATTCATAAAACCAAAATACAATAAAAACTAATTTAAAATAAAGAAATAATTTTAATATTAATCCTTTTGTTTCCAAATATATTACAATATTTCCTTTTATTTTCAAAATCATTATAGATCAATAAAATTTTAAAACCCATTATTAAACATGGAATGTAATAGAATAAAAAAAATTTAGATTGATTATAAATGAAAAGTTAACTCAAATTTAAAATGACATTAGAATTAAATCCTATATGGAATTGGTAACACTTGAACCAATATTCCTATAAATATAGTTAAAGGAAGGTTCTATAATATATTTTATACTCATTAAATTTAGAATAACATGACATTCATTTATAGTATATACACCAAGAAAACCATTATATCTTATGAAACAATCTAATTCAAACCCCTTAAAAGAGATACATTGAAATTGAACATATAATACAATTAATAAAAGATAATATATGATATTATATATATATATGTGTAATTATTAATACAAATTAACTAATAATATTTTAATAAAACCAAACTTATCAAAAATAAATGAAATTTATATAAATCACCCATACAATGCATTAATACTATATCAAACGTGGTATAACCTCCTATATAATAATTATAACTATATTAATACCTAATTTAATAATATTTTTCATATCTATTACCTTTAATATTGAAAAATTATATATACATATTTATTACACATTTACTGGTTCATTATAGTTTATGTTCATCATCAGATGTTTTCGATTTTAATTTTTTCACATGAATTATAATTCCAATGTTGGTCACCATTTTTTTGATACCATGTTCATGATATATATATATTATTTAAGTTACTACAATAATTATTCTATAATGAATTATAAATTTCAAATTGATTTTATTAGGATTTTATGTTATGATTCTTGATGGTGAAATCAGTTGTCTAATTATGTCGGTAATTTTTAATAAACAAAGGGTGGTATATAAAAAATGTTTAATATCAACATAAAATGTCAGGCACATTAAGAAAGTATTATTTTCTAAATTATGTCTAATAATATAATTATTAAATATTATATAGTCACCTATGATAGATATTTATATCATTTTTAATGTAAATTGATAAGAAAACCCAATCAAGATCATGCTATAATCAATGAAAGAGTATGGTTAAGAAAGTGATTCAATTAGAATAATATAATTTTTAAATAAGTATAATGATAATCTTTATTTATTTAATTTTTTAATAATATTTTTATAAATCTTTTTTATTTATAAAATTCTTGATGGAAACTGATATAGGTTTATTAATTTAGGTTGTTGTCTACATGTACACATAGGAGACATTCTAGATTTCATTTTCCCAATGATTGGGCGGAATATATAACATTTTAACCTCATAAACCTATAAAAACAAAGTTATAGATTTGTAAATAATGAATTCCTTAAATATGGTTATATTATATTCATTTGAGGTTGGAGAATAAATAAGGGGAAAGAATTATATAAATAATAATGGATATTTGTACCTTACCTATTAGAATATTTCAACTAAAAATTAGAATAAGTCTTTGAAAGGTGATCATTTTATATGAATAAAACTAACAAGATGTTTTTAATATTTTTGTGGAGGGATTTGTGTATATTTTGGATCAATTTGTGATGATTTATTTGGGAGTAAATATTAGGTGAGGTGTCTCCTTTAATAAGGGAGAGGAGTGGAATTTATGTGAGAATATAAAAGATTAATAGTGTATTCAATGTTCAAGTGGATAAAATAATGGAACATAATGGAACTAGATAATGGGTAAGGGATATAAGTCCAAAAAATATAAAAAATTAGATACATATTTATTGAGTTTTTAGCCTTTTTTCTATTCTTTTATCTATTTACCTAAATTAAATTTTACATGGTAACTCATTGTTAATCTCTGCAATTAAATTTAATTAAATAAATGAACAAATTAACTAATTTTAAAAAATATTTCTTCAAATATAAAATTATTTTTTATGAAAAACAAATTGTGTGATAAATTATACTTCTAAAATTAATTCACATTACATTTAAATATAATTTTTTTTAAAAACTTATTTTAATCATTATATTTATGGTCTTGATAAAATTATCAATTTTTTTTGTAATATATGTTTTTTTATTATTAATAATATATATTTTACATTTAAATATATAAAAAAATTCAAGCATAATAACATTTAATTAAAATATGTCTTCCAAACGAATTTTATTGAAATGTTTTAATTAAGTTATTATTTTATTCAACATAGGATTCTCCAATTTAAAAATTTATTTTAAAATGTATATCATAACTCCTAAATTTTTTAATATATTAATTTTTTTATCAAAATATTAGTCTTCCTTATATAATTATAACTTCAAAAAAAATAAATTGTTTTTTAAAATATTTTTTTTTAAATATTTATATAAAAATAAACAATTTTTGGGAAATAGAATCAATTCATCATAAGATGGTACTATTATGTTGAATCCAAAATTAAATATTATTGTATAGCATTAATTTTCAAGAAGGGTTATAAATAAATTTTAATATAAGAATATAATTCATCATTAAATTTTTTTTAATGAAGACTTATTTTTAAGTATAAATCTATGCATTATTATTTCATTTCAAGTAAAAACTATAGGATGGATAATAATTAAATTTATAGTTAAACAAATTAAAATATAATTTTATTATTATTTAATCCTATATTGATGAAATTAATAAATACATTACAAATAGTTACATGAAAGCAATTATGTTTTCAATATTAAATTTTTTAAATCACATTTAATTTTTATTTATATTTTATGAAAAAAACCACAATGAATATTTGTATTTTCTCAGTTTATATATTATGTAATTTTTTTCAATTATTATAAAATTTATATCTTCAATAAACTATATCAGGGTTTGATTTAGATAGATTTTTTGTAACACATAAGGTATAAAAAATTTCACATTTTCTTAAAGGATCTAAAAACACAAATCAATATACATCTCTCACATATATATTTCAAATTTTGATAATATCATAAGTGAATTCCATGAAAAAAATTATTATTATTATATTTATTTATTATTATCTAATATTTATTGACCAATTCCTTCATTAATTAAAATATTATATAATATTTATATCTATTTGAACTATTATTTTATGAATTGATTTTAGCATGTGGTTTAAAAATAATCAATTGGTTTTCTATGATGGGTTTCTGTATATTTTTACTAATTTTCAATTGTATTGAATATTTTCTATATAATAGCTAAGTTATAATTTTCCAATATCAATATGAAGTAAATTTTTGAGGATTACTCCAATATTTTATACTCTAATTCCAATAAAGGAATGTAGGATTTACATATATTTAAAATTAGAAATATAAAGAAGTAAGTGACCCTAAATATGTGGAGATTTGATTATATTCAAACTATTGAAAATTCTTGAACATTTTCAGAGGATTTTATGGATGTAATGTCAAACACCATAAATGGAAATATTGTACAATGTTAGAAGATAGAAAAATATTTAGAACAACATTTTCAAAATATTAATGGGTGTTATCATTATTAGGCAATTTTTCCTTTTCTAAATTTCAATGAAGGATGAATACATGATGATTTAAATGAGGATACTGAATTTAGACAAATCTCAATAAGATTTCATCCAAATGAATCACTAAAATTAAAAGATATAGATATTGAAAATACTATTTTTAGCAGTCTTTATTAAATTATCAATAATATACCATATATGTAATAAAATTAGTTATTTATGAGAATAAAAGGCTATTAATAATGAATAATATTTGGTTTCTAGAATCGAACAATAAAAAACTATGAAATTAATAATGACATAAATATTAAAAATCTATATACTTATAGATATAATGTGATTCCTAAAATAAGATCTATTACACTAGAGAAAAAATATAATTTAATGAATAATAATTAGATATAGATACACCCAAATTTAAAATGGTTCAAAAATAATGGTGGTGACTCCAGAAAACAAACATAACAGAAAACCAAACTCATTAGATAATGGGTTTTCAAAAAATTAATGAATAAATAGATTGAATCTATGGGATAAGCAACTTACTATTTTTCTTATATAGTGGAAGATAACAAGTGGAATAAATAATTTATCATTACATATGATTGGTATTTTTTCAAGGGTAAAAACCTCCAATGAGAATAACTGGCCAAAAAATAGCCCATTAGAGGATTGTAAATCTATTACTATTACTATAGGGAAATATATAAAAAATTTCCCTAAAATCATCAAGGAACACATGTTTCCTGATGGAATAAATATATTATGAATTTTTAAAATGGAATATAATTTGAGATATTATTTAACTAACTACTAGTATTATACTCCATCTGTGTAGAACATGATAAACAATTATGTCGTCAGGGTAGATATTCTAATGGTGAATTAGAATAGGATAAATATATATATATATCAATGATTTTTAATTTGACTAACAATAATTAAATATTGGAGAATATTTTATTGAAAGGGATACAAAAAGTTTTCATTTAATACACTTAGATTTATTATTCTATAAAATCTAATCAGAGTAGAAAATCAACTAAACACATAGGGAGACCCAAAATTTCTTCTTGAAAGTCAAATAGTATTCCATATAATAATTATAATAATGGTATACAATATTTTGGAAATAATCATTCATTTGATGTGCTTGAGAAATAAAATTTCGATATTGAGAAAAATGAAGAAAGATAAGTGATGAATAAAATGATTAGATAAATTTATAAAAATAATATATGGATAAATAAATTTGAAAAAGGAAATCCTCCTATAAAATCATGTGGTACGATTTATCAAAATATCTTCCCTTACAAGCACCTAAATTATATGATTAAATAATTAGTGATCCTTTTATACGAAAAGGGGAATACATATTTTATTAATATAAGAATTTTTATCCTTTATCCCAAATAATTTTAATCTAATAATGTTTTTCTCTCAATTGGTACCATTTGTTCAACAAAAAAACACAAAACTGGTATCATCATTAAATTAATAATATTAAAAAAGGAAAATAGATAATAATATATATATAAATATATATTGATTAATATTATTTTTATAATTAGTTTTATATTTTATAATTAATATAATTTTTTTAGTCACATATTTTCTAAAAAATAGTTTTAATATTCCCTAAATAATTCATTAGGAATGTTATGTTTATAAATTATTCATAATACAAGCATGAATTGGATTAATCCTAAAAAAACTATATTGAAATGATCATTCACCACTCTTATATTAATTATTAGTATTTTTCACTATGGGAGAAAGAAAGATATAAAATTCCTATTAAAAGTGGAAGTAAATATAAAATGGAAAAAATGAATGAATATTATTTACAAATAATGCAAAGGCCTCATTCAAAAGAAGATAAATATCAAAAAAACATCTAAATCGTGGATTAAAAAATAACACCATTCCCTTAGTAAAATTTTTCCATCATATTATATATTCTAATGGGGTGAAAAAGATGACCAAATAAATACAAAGCTAAAATTAAACGATTCAAATTAACGATTACAAAAACAATTAATGGAGAAAATGTTATTTCATACCATATTATTTTTTCAAATTTATATTGTATTTGATTATTTATATAAAAAATATATGATGATAATGAAATTCCATGAAAATTAAATATTACAGATTTATGTTTCAATGGATTTAATTCTTATTGGATTTAGTTTTTAATACATTTCTAGATTTTGATAAACCCATTCCATGAAGAATTATATTTTGGGATTTTTTATCACGTTGCATTTATTTTAGTAATTTATTTAGAGATCACAAACATGATATAAATCACTAACTTCAAATATAATGACATTACCCAAAATAAAATTATTTTATATACATATATAATGATTTTAAAGATTTCATGTAAATATGAGTTTTCAGAGGTACATGAAAATTATATTTTATCATCTTAAAAAATATATTTATTAAAGGAGTTTATAGTTTTTCTATGATTAATAGAGGAAAATTGTGGGGGTGATAAGTTTCATTTTTATCAGATAATAAAGTATAATAAAAACCATTTATAGGGTTTAGATTTATAAATAATAGAGTATATATATCAAGTAGTTTATTATAAATCGTTGTGAAAAAAATAACGAGATTCCATATTCCTAATAATTTTTTACTCTATGTGGTGAGGAAATTAATCACTATCATTATCAAATTTATTGGTGTGGTGGAATGAACCTATAAATAGCAGTGGATATTGATTCTTGTTAACCTAAGGAGTTCGTGAAACCCTTATATTTTCTATATATACATATATATAATTTTGTTTTATTTTAAAATGGTCATGAGAATACATCACATTAGATTTATATGATTATATTTTCTATATATCCAGGCTCTACATGGAAGATAATTCAGATTTGAGAATATATTGACTCAAAATTTCATATGGTTCTGAATTAATCAAATGGAACTATTATAATCATTGAAAAATTTATCTATTTTTAATATAAGAGAATATGATGTGATGAGTTTCCCATGATGAAAAATCAAAATATTATATAATTGGTTAAAACAATGTCATTTAATACATCAATACACATCATCATTCATTAATAATGAAACAGAATATGTAATGAAAGGTACGTATATAAGAAATTCGATAATCATGAAAAAGAACTCTCATAGATGTGTGAATAATGAAAAGTTTTTTATAAAAATATCCTTGATTTTATTTGAGTTGAATGGAAGAAAGAAATAGTTTCTATTAGGTATAAAAACATGTAGTATTTTTTAAACCCAATTAGTGTTCAAGAAAAATAGAAATGGTATATTTACATGGGTTGAAGAAGTATTTATAGTGTATTTTATAATTTATGGACACAAATAATAGTTTTGGTTTTTAAAATTGACATAGTGATTCTTGATGGGTATTTGAAGGTCGTATAAAATAAAAAATGTAGTGCTAAAACATCTAAAAAATACCAATAATATTAAAATCTACCTATATGTTTGGAATGAATAAAAAATGAAGAAAAATAGTTTACCATTCATATTGATGTTCTAGCATGTTCAAGATTTATATGATATATAATGACATAAAAATGTATAAGTTGATGGACCCCTCCATATTAGTGTATCCATTTATTTTAGAAACCAACCAATACCCAGGTAGGATATCTCTAAACACCATAGTATATTAGAACCTTTATTAATGGTGCGAAAAAATTTAGGTATTTAATATTATCTCATCCAAGATGAGTTATAAAAAGATCATTAAGTTGTAACCTCACAATACCCTCAATAACAATCTATATGGAATTATATATTCCTTTGAGATCCCAGACAGTCATCCAATATTCATAACAAATTTCATAATTTCTTCCTAATATTATAATTATTTTATACAGAAAACAATATCCTTAATAAATTTATTTAATGTTAAAATGAATTTGTTAAATATTAATACTCCCAAAATTTCTCATTAGATGATTAATATCAAGTTATGATCAAATTTATGAAATGTTTTGGATCAATTCCTATAAATTTATACGATATATGAAAATAACATTCTTGGTTCACTAGGACATTGTATCTCACACTATGTCATGGTTTACACAAGGTTAGACAATAGTGTGGCCCAAATCACCACACTATGGTGGCACCTTTAGTTAGATAAATTAAACAATCACAAAAATTATTTAATTCCTCATAGGAATATCAAACATTCACCTTATTCATTATGATTAGAAATGAATAATTAACCCATATAAAAAAATACATACTGATATTTCAATAAATATTTTTGGGGATTCAATCATATATTTTTTATCTAGGTTATATAAAATAAAATAAGCCTGAAAAACAACGATAAGTTCTTATAGTTATCATATAAATCAAATTTATGGTAACTTTAAATGTTCAAAAAACATAAACCTCACACACATATCCAAAAATATTAAATACAGAGGCCATTATAACATTATTGAGATTATAAATTTTAATATTTTTATAAGTATACGTTCAGTGGAATAAATAAAAGTGTCATTTCTACTCAATCTATAATGATTTCTTACATGATCTTTATCTAACACATGTATATTAATAAAAAAATTTACTAGATGTTTCATTTACCACTATTAAGATTCATATTTTACCTCTATTATTTATATAGTTTCTATAGCACAAAGATTATGTCAACACCATATAAAATTTTTATACATTATCATCCCCATGAGTATAAACTAAATAGGTTCGCGAATATATGACATATCATTAGTCCATGTTGATGAATACATTTGAAACCCCACATCCAAATAAATAATAAAATATAATGTAGCTTATCTAGGAATATTTATAATCATAGTTTATCTATATAAACCATTTGAAAAAAATCTATTACTTTTCATAGAAGTGTAATCATTCCATCTTGGTTATGTCTAAAATGATGATATGTTCCTGAAAAAACAAATCGATATCATGATAAGCTAAGCATCGAGGATTATATTACATAGTTATCAAAGTGTAAAGGTTATCATGATATATATCATTCCAATATCATTATTGGAGATTCAATAGAATATGTGATCCCCTATTATACCAAATCCATTCTATATCAAACTCTTTGTAGTATACATGATGGTTCATCAAGAAAATAAATTCTTTTTTACCTTTTGAGAATATTTCATTTAAATAAATGAAATCCTACAAATGATAAACATTATAGTTCCTAAAAACATATAATATTTCACAAGAAACATTTACTAGGGATTTCTAAAGTTCTTATATTTAGTAGAAATTTTTTATTACAATTTATATATGTTATATATCTAATGAAAAATAATTAACACGTGGATAGTTTTTATTGTATAACATGATATATTTATTATTATTTAACTCTTTTATTAATTCTAACAAACCAATAGATGAGCCCTCAACAAATAATATCTCTTTTGAGATACATATAGATAAAACATAATATCATTTCATATTTAATTTTTTCTAAACACATTATATCTCAATAAAATTACATCAACATCTCTATTTAACCATATAATAAAACCCTCCCCGAAAAAACTATTATTGATTATCATATATAATGAATGGAAATTTGAGTAGTTGTGAGACCTAGGAATCATTTTCATGATGTTAAAATATTTGAATATTTTATTGAAACTCCTTTATTTAATGACACCAAATTTCATCAAGTTAAAAAAAGAAATTTGTTTATCAAACTCCTTATCTGTTTATCATCATCATACTATGTTGAACATTTCACTTAATAATTTTATTTAATATAGGTTTTAATAAAATAAATTTTTCATTAAATTAAAATCATTAAAAACATACCCTTAACTCTATTTATAAATTATATGAAAACCTCTTTGAATTGAAATTTATTAATATATTATTTATTATAATTTTAAATGTATAAAATTCTAATGATACTCCCATTTACCTCTTCGAAAATAATTTTTTTCTTTGAATATCATGCTAAGAAATAGAATGTCTTTAATTTTATGAAACAAAACATATTTCCTTTTGATTGAATATTGAACAGATAATCATTTTCATCTGTACGAATTTTGTTATCAAATATTATTATAAAATTATTCTGAAAAAAGTATTTATAGTAAAAAATATATGTCATTGAACGCTATGGGAACTAATTTCTACATATTTTAACAAATATATCGGATAAACGCATAGTTCTATTGAAAACCCATTGAATTCGAATAATATTTTCGAAACATGTTATAGAGTTTTATGAATCTTATACCATGTATATAACAAAATATTACTAATAAAAATAATTCCTAATGAATAGCCATAATTATCATATTATAAAAATATATAGAAAATAATCATTAATTTTAATTCATTATTTCTAAATATGAAACTTTTTATAAAACACTATGATTTACCAACATTTTGTTTATTATTTAAAAAAAATAAATGATTAAGAAATTCTTACAATGAATTTTCACTTATTTACATTTAAAAAAATTATAATTTAAAATTATTTTATGACATAACATTAAAAATAAATTTATTGATTTATATGATAGTAATACTTGGAGTGGACACTCAAAATTGTCTCACTACCCATATTTGGAATACATAATAACACCATCCTATGGATAAATTTTTCATCCATGCAAATAACATTGAGAGGTTCACAAACATTTTTTTCTTACTAGAGTAATTATTAAGGGAATTTCTAACATATGTTTCTTCTTAGTGTACAAAACATTACCTACATATACTCTTAGTAAACCACTATAACCTAGATATCCCATTGTGATTTCATCCACTCGAAAACAATTGATAAAATATGGAAAAAATTTAATTATACTCAATCACATATTTTGAACATGTTCAAGGATGAGTGCTGAATAAATTTCAAACCAGAAAATGTCTCAAATGAAAACATTTATATGAACCAAACCAATGTACCATCAAAATCAGTATCTGGGCCCATTCAGCAATAAAGAAAAGATTATTCCTCATATATATGGGTTGGTGAAAAGTACTAGGGAACCCAAAAATTACCATTGGGAAATATTTATCACGTAGGAGGTAAATAATATCATATTATAATTCAAAAACATCATTTGATAAACATATCAATACAAAAACAATTTGGTATATGGATTTGATACAAAAAATAAATGAATACACTTGTATAAAAACCCATATCCATATGGTCTACGCGCATCTATAAAATACCATGAAACATGAATATCAAAATACATAAATGATCCCACAAAAAATGGAGATGAGAATATGATAACCTAATATAATAAACAAATAGTTATACACTAGATTTTATAATTTCGGTGTAATATATAGATCCCAGTAGGATTTCACCAAATATTATATAGAGTTAATTCATATAATAATTAAAATATTATAAAATAGGATCATAAATATAGTGAATATGTGGATTAATATTTCAAGAATATAATAATTGCAACAAAATAAATACTAAAAAGTTTTGAGTTTAAAATAGATGATTAAACATTTCAAATTTATTTATCATCCCAAATTGGGAATTACACATCATTTTGTCCTTGCAAAACCAAATAACATCATGAAATTCTATGAAAAAAATTTCACTAGATATAGAGAGATAAATCAATATAAGTAAAAAATAACATGATATCCATTTTTTTCAAGAGTCAATACCATAAATCCATGGTGCATCATCTTAGTAAACACATCAATCAAGAGTAGTAATCAGTCATGAATGATAACTCCAAAATAATGTTATGGTAGTAAACATTTTCATGTATCGATTATCAAGTATATGTATTTCATATTTATAACCATGATATCATAAAAATTACGACATATAAATTATAATAAAAAATCATAAATACGGATCGTTAGGTTTATATCTAGTCTTACGGGTGTATATTAAACTAGTTACACATGAAGATTATTTCTTAGCCACATGTTCATAGCCTGAACCAATCATGTTCTATATGGATCCACTAGACATGGTGGGTTTCATATAGAACAGAATTAATCTATGGAATATCATGTAAATACTTATCTTTATTTATACATTAAATGAAGGCGAGTGATGAAATTAATTCTCATGGATTACTATGGGGATCCTCATCAGTATTATGATGGGATAATGTTCTCAACATTTCATTCAATCATAGTTCACTTATCACTCACCTTATAACTCTATCAAGTGAATAATTCCACTTCAACACCCAGTTGTCATATGTACATGAATCAAGTTAATCTTATCAAGCAATTTACAGAAGATATGAACATTGTAAAGATCTAATCTCTCCATCAAGAATTATCAATTTCATTTCCAAACAATTTCTAGAAATTATCTTTTAAAAAGTGGTTGAGCATGACCTATTCCTTTTAAAAATTATCTCCAATATGGCGAATGGTCCTTCAAACAATGTATTTTATTATCAAAATAACAAATAATGTAATATTAATTTTCACAATATACGAGTCACAATGTTATTTTAAAACATAGTTTTACATCCTTTTCCCCATGTTATAAAATTACTTACGTACACCCATTTCAAAGAAATGGAAAAATCATTTAAATTGATATCTTGTTCATTTAAAAAATTCATGATTTTGTAAACCTAACAAAATTATTACATATTTCAACCCATTTCATTCAAATCCCATCATTTAACAATGTAAATGAAATCTGGTCTTAATCTCTAACAATTCACAATGTATCATTGAAAAAAATATTTTAATGAAAATAAATATCATATAGACTTTCAAGAATTAAATTTGGTTAAAAAAATAGAACATTTATTAAGAAGATGTTATTTATTTATATAAATCCTATGGGAACAAAGAATTACAAATGGATGAAAATCCATAGAAAGATTAATTTGGATTATCTGAAAACCCATATGTACAAAATCTGATATGTGTTTCCTTTGATGGTGACCACCAAATCAAATAATATGTACCTCTATAGAAAATATAATAAATAAAAAATTATATACAAAAAAGAAATGATTCCATGAATCTAAATGACCCCATATCCTATATAAATATGAATCAAGAGAAGAGGACATAAGTACCTCAATGTGGAAAAGAACATACAAAAATAAGATCATTTCATCAATAAACATTTTGATCCACTAATAGAAGAGTCTGGTAGATCGAACTCACCTCTAGATGTATCACAAAAGCCAAATGGATCGAACAGAGTAAAATGGATCATTTAAGATTTAAATAGGGGGTCATGGGATAATTATTTCTTGGAAAACAAAACAATATGACACATCCCCAATTACCAAGACATTCAAAGATGTGAAAAGAGGGAGAACCTGGCATATTGAATAAGGATACACCATAACCCACCTAATCAATATATAGACACTTCTTTTTCAAACATTACTAATATATCATTTTAAATATAAAAAATATAGTAGTTTCTTAAAACAAAGATCAAGAAGTTTATTTTCATAGAAAAACTAGGAAAATTAAACACAACTATGTAATAAAAAATATTATTTAATTCATTATTCTATATATTATTAGTGGACTTCACAATCTCCTTAGTACAAGTAATCACCTTCTTATATACATTAAATAAATTGGTCCGCTAAAAACCTATTATGATGAAAAATAATAATATTAATAAATATAATAGGGGTGGGAATAATCATCCTTTTCTTCATAACATAATTATTTAATCATAACAATGATCATGAGATGAAGCATTCGATAAATTCAAGGAATTTGGCAATACATAAAAATGAAAATCATATCTTAGTGGCCATCTACAAAAAATAGTTATAAAAAAATATTTCATTATTTTCATGAATATTTAATATTATATCATCATATGAAAACATTAACTAATGCATTAGTGGGCTATATAATTCTGAACACACCCATCCTATCATATCACTTGCATAATCATGCATTCCATATATAACATTTAACAATGTTTTCAATAAACTAACCAATGTAATGTAAATTTACTTCATGATAATTTCAGAAATAATAATTTAATTATTAAATAACGGGGTTCCCAAAAAAATGGAATAATATAATTTGTATAAGAATTATCGATCTTTATTGAAGAAGAAACAATCACTAGATATGTAAAATATGTGTTTTTAGAATAAAGAGTTATTTTGGAAAAATTATATTCATTTTTAATGAAATATGATGTAAACTTTTATATCATAGAAAATAAAATGGAAAGATAATAAATGATTATTTAAGGAACCTTAAAAGAACATCCATAAGGGAAATGGTTTCATAGAGGGAAATTCAAAGAAGGAAAACCAGGATTCATAATTCCCTTACCCTATGTGTAAATAATTTCTTCACTTAAATATCCCATATAATAAAATTAGATTCATTAATTAATTAATACAGATTCTATAATAAATTTATTTTTTTTATTAATTATTTTTTATTTTTAATGGAAATTATTTTCTGTTATAGTGTTCAATTCTATCATTATGTGAATGCTAGTTTTCATGGTTTTGAATATCAGTTCTCTTGAATACAAGTATTGATGTACATTTATAATTGGGATCCTTTTAGAGAATCTATATTATATGTTATTAATGACTGTAAATAATTTTAAATTATCTTATATACAAGTTGGATATATGGTATTATGATTAGTCATTAGATAAAATGTTAATGATTATAAATTAGATTAATTTTTCTGTTTTTCTATCATCACAAACTAGTTTTGTTTTATTATTTAAAAGAATTTATATATGATAGTTACAAAGAATAAAAAGGGAAATTAAATTAATTTTAAAATACTTTTCAACAATAATAATGGTTTTAAGACCATCCTATAATGTGTTATATGAAAATTAAAGTGCATCATCCTCGATGGCAGTAAATCGACACATCACAGAAAATGATTTAATTTTAAGAATAAAATATACATAAGAAGGGGTGTGATTTGAGATTATTTAATTAAGATAATAAAATTATAGTATTTTTAATATACTTGAGATATCATGAATAATGGATAATGTGATATGGGGATATAATAAAAAATGAAATGAAATTGAAATGATATTAAAATAAAATAATGTTTATTATAACTCTTGTATTTTTCTCCATATGGACCTCCTTATAGAAATTGGTTTTAGTGTTTTTTTGTGGAAAAAATATTCTACATGTGGTAGAGTGGGTTGGGGTAATTATTTTTTATAAATTGAAAAATCTACCATTGTTTGGACCTTTGAGGATAAGAGGTGGTGAGCGGTGATATTTATAGGGGAGGAGAAGGGTTTTATTTGATTTTTTATTCATTAGTTTATTATATTGTCTCAAGACTATGAATATTTTAAAATGTATCCTAAATATATTAAATAATGAAGGATAGTTAAATATTATGGTTCATACATAATCCATGACTCAAAAAATAGTGAATTTAATCTATAATGTTATACTATGTAAATTACTGTATTTCACTATTAACAAAAAATTAAACAATTTTAGAAAATCCAAAAAATACACCCAATAATCTATTGATGTATTTAATTAATAAATAAAACCAATCTTATGGAAATAATACTATAAATATAAGAAATATGTTTTTTAATTAAATCCTTCTTTACTTGGAATATACAGACATTAAATTTATAACTAATTTCATAATTCTTCTGCCTATAAGGTAGCACATTTACTAGAGGTGCTGAAATGGAACAACAATAATCGCCACCTATCCCATTTTTTATGGAGACATGTTCTCTTCGAATTTACCATCCTGTTGTTTCGACCTGTTCGGCACCATTACCCATCAATAAATGTTGAATTAACATTTCTATAAATGTTGGTCCCACTGAGAGATTGTGTGGGGGGTCAAGTATTGATTAAATCGGTCCTTCTCAAATATAACTTCCTCGAATGGTCTCCAATGGGTTTTTCATGGAGCCACAAATTCCCAATGGCCCTGGAATCCCTGATTCATGGATGATCATTCCTAAGCCAGTCACTATTTGGTTAATGACTTGGCTATTAACTGTGAAAGACTCCATTGGTCAAGAGGATGAGAGGTCAGGCTCACCACATCTTTCGAGGGGAGGATTATTTCGTGTTTAGGGACTCTATTATAGATTTAAGTCATATTTATACATTCGTGAATCCTTGATTAATTCCAAAAGAGTGTTTCCATGTGCTACCCTTAGTTTTCAAGACTATCTTGAGCATGCATATGTTTGATGTGATGAAGGTGATGATGGCATAGCGATATTATAAGGCACTCAAGAGTTTATCGTCATCCAGGGTGGACAGAAGCTGACTTGTTGTTGGGTCTGGGCCCAAAATGAGGGAATCATACATATCCTCTGGAGTGGAACTAAAAACAATGTATTTCGGTTTGTATGGGGTTAATTCATAGAATTTTCCCATTTGATAAACATGCATGGGTGGAACCTTTGTGGATGTGATTGCTTTGGAGCTCGTGCCTTTTGGTATGCATCTTATATATCCTGATTAATTCAGGAATCAATTCCCTCGTACTTCATAACGTGTTGGGCATACACATTGAAGCTGCCCATTTAAGGTAACATGATTTGGTGGACCATTTCAGATGTGAACTATTTTGAGCTCAGGCCCTCTAGTAGGTGTCCTATGTGTCTTGATTTAGTTTGGAATTAGAGTTCATGTTGTTCATAATGTCTGTGGATTACTCCTAGAAGATTCCCTTTTAAGGGGATGTGATTCAGTTGACCCTTTCAGATGGGAAACCTTTTGAGCTCTGGCCTTTTGGTAGGCGTCATACGTATCCTGATTTAATCAAGAATTAAAGTTCATATAGTTCAGAATATGTGTATGTTATCATCCCCACAAACCCCTAAGCCCACATTAGTCATTCATGATGTGATAAAAAAGAGGATTTTAAAGATTCAACAATATGCACTCCTCCTCCCTTGTTGGTGGGGGAGGGAGAGCCTGCAACAGATGTGGTTAGGGTGATGGTGGGCAAGGGAACAGAGTGATAAACCATTCCATGTGAAATTTAATTAAAGGTCGCACGGTCCTTCTTCTGAGGATTGGGGAGATACCTTAGTGGGAGGTCCCCGGAGTGCATTCTGGGAAGGGGAGGAGTTTCATCATCACCATTTGGGGGACCGAACATAACCACTTATACTGATCATTGACCCTTATTGAATAGAAAAAAAAAGTCATCACCCTTAATCCAATGAATGAGGAGGTTCATGTTAGGTTGGTATGGAGTATGAAATTCTCCAATGATACCAACTGTAGGATTGAAATGATACTATAGATTCTCAATATACAAGAGGGGTGAATTTTATACTTTAATAAATTATTTTTGAACATATAAAGATGGTAATGTTTAACAATGTTAAAAAAAGTAGATTCACAAAACCTCTTAGATCTACAAACATGCTTGATTGCGAAAATGTGGTTCCAGAAATGAAACTCAAATTTTTTTACAGAGATTATTATTTGAACAGAAACTTTTAGAATCATACAAAATCAAAGCATACAAGTATAAGAACATATAATATAGTTATTGATTCCTCAATAAACAAAATTCTATGGAAAAAGTGAAACAATACAGTAACAAGTAGTAAATATTTTAACCCAAAGAGAAGGGTATCCAACAACCTTGGGTAAAGGACCCTTGATTTATACTTTTAAGAAAGTTTGTCTCACCCACACCAAGGTAATCCCTCAATACGAATATCAGTGTATGTCTTGATATTTCCGGAAGCCCTCGAACTTCAAGTTAGTCGGCACCATTGTCTTCCTATCCTCGGAAGTCCTCGAATGTACTCAGCATCATTCAGAGTCACATGAAGCCATTCTGAACAAGATGTTCAGTACGGACAAAGCAATAAAGACTCTCTATCCAGAAATCACTTCACCAGCATGTAACCTCTAGATTGATCAACTTTTTATGATCGCTTTCAAATGAGATCCTATTTATAAGTACATCTTCAACCGTTGGCTCCCTCCTCCAATGGTCATTTTTCCATGATTTTTGGAGGGACCTATACACATGTCACTAAAACAATAGTTAGTTAGTAACTGAGTGAATGACATTGTTTTATAAATAAAAAATGTGTAAGCAAAAATATGGTTTCTTAACCAAATTAATTGTTCAGAGTGAAAGGAAAAAAATGAAAGTTTAGTGTCTAACCAAAAAACAATTCGGTGTCTATAATATGTAAATATTCTAATTATGTTTTATAAAGAATTCATAACCTGAATTCTATATAATTATAGAGCTTATATTTCATAAAAATTATGACTCTAAATTCAGTAGAATTCGGAGTCTGAACATTCAATGTTCGGAGTCTGAATGCATAAGAATTTAGAGTCTGGACATAGAAATTTCAGAGTCTGAATGCATAAAAATTTGGATACTGAACATTAGAATATTTAGAGTCTGATTTTAGAGAATTCACAACCTGAATTCGGATCCTGAAAATAGAATTCATTATATCTATGTATATATATGATTCTGAGGTTATAGACATAAAACCTAATTTTATACATTGAAAAAATATGAAATTTGAGAAACATGGTAAAGATAAATTTCCATAGGGAAGTAAAATTCTCCTTATCATGAAAAAAATTATGGTAAATGAAATTTGACTTAAGATAAGGTGTCTATTATTTTCAAACCATAAAGGAATGGAAAATTCATAAGGAAACCTTTTTGACTCGACAATATCCCCCTTTTTGGAAAGCAAAAACATCCTTATGAAAAATAATATAAGGACTTCTAATAAAAATTCATAGACTCTGAATGTAAACCATACCACCCTTATCCCATGGTCCAACATGATTACGACTAACTCCCCATTAGTATTTGGAAACACTAAGGATATTATTCATCATTTTTTGAATGAGACATAACATTTCATTTTATATTTTAATATTCTTGGATAATAACTCCCCCTTAAGTGAACTCCCCCATAAATAGGTAAATTTCTTCTTTAAATAATATCATTTTTTCATTTCTCCCCCTTTGTGACATTCAAAAATGAATTAACGGAATGGAAAAGTAAATATGGTACATAATATATTAGTACAAGAAAACAAAAAATATACGAAGAGCAACCAAAACTTTTATTAGGATTGGAAAAATTTATACAAGGAAAGGAATAAAAAAAAGATCAGAATTGAATAGGATTATCCTTTCTTCACCACCGTCATAAAAATCATTACTATTGTTTCCAACTTCTTGAGATCCTTGAGATCTTCCTCTGCACATTTGAGAATTTGATCATAATCATCTATTTTGTTCTCTAAGGCTTCTATTTTTCCTTATTGAGCCTAAAAAGATTCTTTCTGACCCTTCAAAGCTTCATCCTACTTGAAAATTTTTCTTCTATCTCAATATTGAGATCCCTTTCCCTTTTCCAACTTTGATAAACTGAATAATACTTCTCATTCAGATCATTCACTTCTTGAAACCGAGAATGTTGATCTATCGTTAGATTTTCCTCAAAACTATTTGTGAGATCATTGATCTTTACATCTTCAGTGTCAAATTTATCCTTAACACTATCTTGGAACTCAGCAAGATTTCTCATGTCTTTAATAGTTTTCCTTGACCTTCTTTTCATTTTCTTGAAAGATATTTTGTCGGGATCGTAGTTTATGAAAACTGTTTTGAAATATTCTTCATGCTTCACACACTTATCAATCACCATGGATACTGAATCTGATTTCTGATTTACTGTGTGTTGAAGTATCTGGAATCTGGAGTCTATATTGGGAAATATTGGTACAGTGCCAACAAGATTATTCAAGGACTGGACTATAAATATCATGTCCAAGGGATGATGATTTTGAATTAGAAACTTTACTATGTGAGGGATATTTCTCTATATCAGCAACTTTCCACTTTGGATAAACACCAACATCTTTCTTCATAACCACAACTTTTGTAGGTGTATCAACAACAACATGTTTTCCCTTATCAGTTTTCGGAATGGCTACCTATTTTTCAAGAGATTCATGTTCACTATCAGAGAGTTGAACAATTCTTCCTTCATCAACTAGTTCCTTCTTATCTTGTGCTTCAGTATCCTATAGGTAAATAATATCAGGATTAGAACATTCTTCTTCGGATAGCTTATTCACTTCTTCTTCAACTTTGTCATATTCACCTTTCTCATCTTTCTCAGGAGTATCAAGCTTTGAAGACTCAGCTTCAAATGTTCGGAATGAATGATTCTTTGATGGTCTTTAATTTTAATGAAAAACAATCACATGCTTTATGAGATCTTCATTATCACCACTGCCTTTTTCATCCCCTTGTTCTCCGTAAACTACATTATCTCAGACTTTTTCTAAAGTCACAAATTTCTTTCCTGGTGTCTATGGTAATGCTTTTAATAAGAAGGATTGTGGTAATATATTATTTTTGGAGGCTTTTACAGCAGCTTTCATAAGATATTTCATAATCTCTGCTTCAGTCATCTTTTTCTTTTCTTTCATTTCTTTTTCTTGGTTTTCAAGCAAATCCATTGTCTTTTCTGTTATATATTTTTCATCAGTAGGATCCAAACCAAATCTTCGATCGCCTTCCTTATTTTTTTCCTTGTAATCCCTCTATTTTTCTACAACCTCATCTGAATATGATTTTTTTCTTCTTATGCTTTGGTGGTGTGGATAGGGTTTCCTTTTCCTATGGAGTTATTTCCTTTTCTTTCATTTCCTTCTCCTTCCACTTCCTTGCAACCTTTTTAGAAATATCATCCACTTCATGTTTCTTCGATAAGCCTATGGATCCTCCTTAGTTAAATCATAAAATTCTTCAGATTCATTAGAAAATCCAACATTCATCATTCTTAGAGTATCATCACTTACCAGAATAACATTGAAATTTCTTGGCTTAGAACAACAAGGTATTTGTAAGGAATCTAAAAACAGATCAATAATATTTGAGGGAATGGCTCGATACATAATAATTTGAGCCATAAAATTTCCATTCATTATATTCTCCATTTTAATCAGGATATGCTTAACTAGGTTAATCTTTCTTAGATTGACCCTGAAATCCTGGATATGCATGTCACTCTTCTTCAAAGTATCCTTGTCACATTTTCTCAGAATAATGAATCCTTGAACCCACAATTAGAGAATCTGGAATATTTTATATAGGATAACAATATTCCGAGTCTTTACATTGGATAGACTGAGGAGATACATAACCTCCACCTTAATAATGCTTCCGCGAACATCTGGCACATTATGAGAATAAAAATCAACATCTCCTTCATAAGAAACTCTAATAAAACTGACTTACATGGTATAAGAAAGTGCATAAGTCTTCCCCTTTCTCTTGAAAGAGAATTTATCTTTTCATTCTTCCTTGAAAAATCATGTTGACTCATAAAATTCAACCAACAAGTCTAGAAATACCATATCCTTAGGTCCATGTTTTGATACGCAAACACTCTCCCACAAATTTCGCATGTTATTCTTTGAGATGATAAAATCATTATTAGAAAATAAATTTGGATGTACCATCCTTTATCTATAAATTTTCCATTTAGAAAACAGTTTGAAAGTTGACATGTCATTCTGGGAAGATACTTCGACAGACATTCTGAGTTAAGGAAACCTTGAAATTCTAGAATGGGTTTATGTAGGAAGGCAAGGCATCAGCACATGAATGCTTTGGGATCAATGTGGGACAACCATCAATGGTCCTTTATATAGGTGATTGGGACAACAGTTCAGCTTCCATACTCAATCAAACAGTTTAGAAACCTTCTGATCAGATCTGATAGTTGAAATGATAGCCTGATGGAAATTTTGATGGGATCTGTTCTTTTGATGTTTTTTTAATAAAAGAAATTGAATTTTAGAAAAAAAGAAATATAAAAATTGAAAAACTGATGAAAATACCAACTTTTAAATGATGATTACGAAAATTTAAGAAAGGAAACATACCATACAGATTTCTAGGAAGATTATTCATATTGAAGAAAATTCTTCTGGGAGAGAATTAGATTCTGGAAATTTTGATTACGAAAATTTTACGAACAGAAATATTCATTACAAAAAACATATTATGAAAAATGTAGAAAATATTCATTATGAAAATTTAGAAAATCTTCACTAAGAAAATTTGGAGAAAAAAATATTCATTACAAAAATTTAGAAAATCTTCATTACAAAATTTTTTAAAATCATCAAAAAGAAAAATTTATAGACTATGAAAAATTTCCACTTCAAAAAAAATAGACAATTAATTTTTTTTAAAAAATATTACAAAAAAATGTACCCCCACTATAAAAATGATTTTGTTATTGTTAGGAGATTAGTTTCAATTGGAAGATAACAAGGAATATAACCTTACAGTTATAATTCCTAACTATTATTTAATGGATTCAAATCTATAGGAGGATAATTATTTTGAGAAAATATCAACATGTTTATCTAGTGTTCCGATAAATTGAAGAATGATTTCCCCTTTTGTGTGTGATCCCTCAAAAAGAGATTCATAATATCAATGTGTTTTTCATGAGAGTGAAGTGTAGTGTTTTTATTTAAAGAAACAGAAGTAGTATTATCACACAAATTTGTTGTTTTTTTAAACTCATACCATAGTCTGTGATTGTGTGTTGCATCCACAATACATGAGCACAACAACTTCAAGGTGTTACATATTCAGCTTCAACAGTGGAAAGTGATATTGAGTGTTTCTTTTTCATGACAAAGAAACTAATGAATCTCATATGAAATGAAAAATTCCCGATGTAATTTTCCTTTCCATTCTACATCCACAAATATCAGTATCTGAAATTGTTTTAAACAAAATCATTTCCAGAAGTATAAATGAGTCCATGATCCATGGTACTCTTTAAGTACCCCAAAATCATTTTCACTGCATTAAAATGAGATTGCTGAGGATTGTATTGATATATTTCACATAATAATCATGAAAACATTATGTCTAGACGACTAGCTCTTATGTAATTTAGGCTTCCTATCATACCTCTAAAATATGTTTGATGTACTAGTTTCCCACCTTCATCATGATCAAGTGAATTTGAGGAACCAATGGGAGTACTTGTCCTCTTAGTGTTGTCATATAATTACTTTTTAAGAATATATTTAATATACTTATGTAGGGATATATAAATTCCATCTTGTTTTTGAGAATTATTAAAACATAGGAATAATGTTAACTCACCAATCATACTCATTTCAAACTCAGATTTTATTAGATGCATAAAGGAATCAGGTAAATATTGCTGAGTTAAACCAAATAAAATTACATCAAAATAAATTTGAATAATAAAAACATTTTTCTTATCTTTCATTATAAAAAGAGTTGGATCAACATATCCCATAACATAATTATTTTGAATAAAAAATCTTGTATGTCTATCATACCAGGCTCGAGGGGATTTCTTAAGTCCATAGAAGGCTTTGGTATGTTTAAAAATATGTTCGGGATTTTTTGTATATTAAAAACTTGGAGGTTGTTCAACAAAAACATCTTCATGAACATAACCATTAAGGAAAGAACATTTAACATTCATTATAAAATGTTTGAAATTGAAAAATGCTGCAAAGGAAAGTAGAATAAGAATTCATTGATGTTTATCTACTGGAGCATTGTTTTTTTTCATAGTATATTCATTCTTGTTGATTTCATCCTTTAGGAAACAATATAGAATTATTTCTTACAATGAATCTATTTTCATGACACTTATATCTAAAGAACCAATTTACTCTAATAAAAAAATTCCCTTAGTAATTTCAACCACGGTCTAGATTATATTCCTTCCAAAATCATTTATCTCATCTTTCATAGATTTTATCCAATCATCATCACCTAAAGCATCATCAGTGATTTTTTTAACTAAATGAGAAAAATAAAGATATATGTTCTACTTTATTTATTAAATATCTTCTAGTCCTTACATATTGATTTACATCACCAATGATACTGTCACTGGGATGATTCTTTAGAAATAATTGATTTCGGTTTTCTAAAACTTGTTCTTCAACATATGGTAGGAAGTCTTATGGGGTAAATGTTTTAGAAATAGATTCCTGACAATTTTCCTTATCAGATGGATCTTCTAACAAAGGTTGATAATCATTTTCTGGAAAACAAAATCTGAAGATATAGGTTGAGGTTGTTTAAAAACAAAAGGATCAGTTTCATAAAATTTGGATTGTACTATTTCATCAGCAGTACAAGTTTTTTTTAAAACTCTATAATCCTTTTAATTTGTGGAGTAGCTTAAAAAAATTCCATCATCGAATTTTGTTTCGAATTTGTGTTGATTTTATTTAGTATTCAGAATGAATACCTTACAACCAAAAACCTTGAATTAGGAAATTCTGGGTTTTCTACCATTCCATAACACATAAGGAGTTTTATTATGAAAAGGTCTGATCAAAACATGATTTATAGTATAACAAGAATAACTTATAGCTTCAAACCAAAAATGATTGGCTATAGAATATTCACTCAATGTGGGTCCTATTATCTCTTGATTAATTCTATTTCTTCTTTTAATAACACCATTTTGATGAGGTGTTCTAGGTTCAGAGAAGTTATGAGTAATGTCTTTTCTATGACAACATGTTTCAAAATCAGAATTTTGATATTCTCTCCATGATCAAAATGAATAGATATCAATGGATGATTTTTCTCATTTTTAACTTTGGATCTAAAAAATTTGAAATTAAAAAAAAGTTTCCAATTTCTTTTCTAGAGAATAGACCCATGAAAATCTAGTGTAATCATCAACTAAGACAAATACAAAATATTTTCCTTCAATGCTTTTATTTTTTGTTGGATAAAAAAGATCCATGTACAATTACTGTAATGAATCAGTTCTGGATACTTCACCAACTGATATAAAACATGATTTATGTTTCTTACATATTAACAAGGATCATATAATTTTGAATAATCAAATCTAGGCTCTCTTGGATCATTAACTAGTTTTTTTATATAGATTTTTTAATAGATCCATAAGGATACAGTGTCCTACCATTCTATTCCATAACCGAGAATGATCTTCCCTTGATCTAAGGAAAATCCATTCTTGGATCCTAAGGGCTTATAAGTTTAGTGTGTATACATTCTCTTGCCTATTGTTATAAAGAAGAAACTCTTCCTTGGAATTGTTTACTAAGAACTTTTCATTCATAAAATTCACAAGGTAACCGTAATTACATAATTTACATATGCTAATGAGGTTTTTCTTATGACCCTTAACAAATAAAACATTTAAAATAAAATATTTTCCAAGAATACAATGTTACCTATACCAATAATTTATCTCTTAGCATTATCTCTGAAAGTTTCTTTTCCTCCTTTAGTCCTGATAATCTTATCAAATCAGTTTTTATTACCAGTCATATGCCGGGAACATCCACTATCCATGTACCAGGTATTGTTGTTGGTACTTTCTTTGTTTTCCTGAAAATAATAATGTTAGACATTTAGAATCCAAAGTTTCTTGGATCTGGAAACATTAGAAATAAAAATATTAGGTATCCACATTTTCAAAGATAAATAAGCTTTATGAAAACCTAATGACTGGTTTTTTTTAGGGAAGAGTTTTTTGACTAATTCCCACCACACAAATAGTTAGTGCTGAATGGAGAACTTTGAGGAACAAAATAATTGATACCAAAAATAGGTATTGACCTAGTATAACCAAATCCAGAATTATTCCTTAGAGGTTGAATTTGAGAATAAATTTTAATAAATTTTTCTATTCCAATGGTAATTTTCTCCAAACCCTTCCTCACATAAATTATTTCTGACTTCAGTCTAATAACTAAGTGAATGTCTTCCAAAACCATAGTTTTAGCACTACAGACAAATTTCAAAAAATATTTTCTTAGAAATTTAATTTTCTAGATCCTTATAATGTTAATCCTTATCATAATTAACTTCCACAAGTTTTTTTGAAATACATTAAAAATCGAAATTCTTTATATCAAGATCATTAGAAAGATCTAATATCTCTCTTGTCAGAATAGATTTCTAGAATTTTCCTTATCAATCATTTTCTTGAGTTTTGAATTCTCATTCTCAAAGAGCTTAGGAAACCTAGAAACGTATTCATAGGTAGGTAATGTATTATCATCATCATAAGAATATTCTTCATCCAAGGATTCATAGTATTTACTATTACAATTTAAATATACATAGGTGATGGATTCAGCATTCTGTATCGTAGCCATTAAGCAATGATTTTCAATAGGTAGTCTAGCTATTAAACAAATATAATTAGGTCTAAAATATTTGTAATCTGATGATTCATCTGAAGAGTCACCTCCATTGGCACTCTAGGATTCATTAGCTTTATAAACATTCATAGCTTTAGCTTTGTACTACTCTTTCATATTCCATTCAGAATTCTTTTCCTTTATATATTTTCTTGTATGTATAGTAAAATCAGGCCTTAAATGTCTAGGTCTTTTGCATTTATAACAAGGGACATCAAGGTCATTCTTATCCTTCTGTTCTTTCATCTTTTATCAGGATTGAAATTTTTATGTCCACCAATCTTTTTCATCCTTCGAGAAAGATTGGAAAATTCATTTTATGAAGATTCACTCCCACTAGATTCGGATTGAATAACAATCATATTAGATTTATATGTTGTAACTCCCTTAGGACTCTTGAATTTAATATTATTTGACTTTGTTGTAAATGAAACACAGAAATTCCATTCTTCTTGTTAATATTATCAGCATATCTATTCATTCTAGTCTCATATTGATGAAATGTTGCAAAAAGATCATTAGGAGAAATCGGTGTAACTTTTCTATTCTCATATATAGTTGTCCTCTTAGATTCCCACTAATTAGGCACAATATCAATGAACATTTCTACTAGTTCCTCATCATATAATCCTTTCACACCCATATATTGTAAGTTGTTGACAATAGTCATAAATCTCTATTGTACAATACAAATAGGTTCTCTATAAATAAAGAAAAAATCACGGTACTCAGCTCTGAGCATGGCTCCTCTAGTTTCAATAACATTTAGTTTTCCAAAGTTTGTAACTCACAAATTCTTCCAAATACAATTTCCTTCTTCACAGGATGAAATCTGGATATATATATTTCTACTCATAGAAAAATGGAAAGTATTGGGTACTTTATAATTCAATTGATATTCATGTTTTTCCTGGTTGGTTAAAGTACTGGCTTCCTTGTTAGGGATTTTATACCCTCTAGTAAGCATAACGAAATTGTATACTCTAGTATTGATAATAAATTTCTTCATGCGATCTCCCTGATATTCATAATCATTCCCATCAAAAATAGGTGGTCTAGTAGGATTTGTGTTCCCTATGGAACGAACATTGATTCCTGTCATCTCAATGAATGTATTTCCAAACTACCATGTTAGTATTGATAGATTATACAAAAGGATAAAAATATACAATGCACCAAAAATATAGAATAATAAAAAACTTGAGTAAGAAAAATTATATGTGAATATAATTATTTCAAAACCCTACTATGATGCCAATTATTAGGTTGGTATGGATTATAAAATTCACCAGTGATACCAATTGTAGGATCTAAATGATACTATATATGATCAATATATAAGAGGAGTGTAAACTGTATACTTTAAAAAATTAATGTGTAACTTTTAAAGATGGTAATGTTTAAAAAATTTAAACAAAGTAGATTCAAAAACACTCTTAGTTCTACAAACATTATTGATTCTTACAATCTTATTCTGAGAATGTAATTCTGGAAATGTGTATTTAGAGATGGTACTCAACAAAAGTTTATAGAGATAAATATTTTACCTTAAAGCATATAGAATCTTTCAAAATCAAAGTGTACAGGTATATGTAAGTATAAGACAGTCATACATTCCTCAATAAACAAAAATCATCGTAATACTTGAAATATTACAAGTAATAAGTATTATATATTTTAACCCTAAGAGAAGGGTATCCAACAAACTAGGATAAAGGTCCCTTGATTTATAATTTCAAGAAAGTCTGTCTTACCCACACCACACCAGTGTAAGCCCTTGATATGAAGATCGGAGTCTGTCTTGCTATCCCCACAAGCCCTTGAACATTAAGGTAGTTGGCACCTCTGTATTACTATCCCCGGAAGTCATCGAATGTACCCAACAACATTCAGAGTCACATGAAGTAATTCTGAACAAGATGATCAGTACACCCAAAGTAATAACGTCTCCATCTCTAGAAATCACTTCAGTTGAATGTAATCTCTAGATTTATCATCCTGTTATGAGATCTTTCTAATGAGATCCTATTTGCAGGCACATCTTCAACAGTCGGATCCCTCCTCCAACGGTTATATTTTTCCTTGATTTTCAGAAGGACCTATACATGTGTCACACAAAAAATGGTTAGTTGGTAACCAAATGCATGACATCATTTTATAACTAAAACATGAATAAGAAAAAATGTGGTTGCTTAACCGAATTAATTTTTTGGAGTGAATGAAAAACATAATGTTTTGAGTCTAACCAAAAAACCATTCAATGTCTATAATATATAAATATTCATAATCTTATTTCTAATGAATTCATAACCTGAATTCTATTTAATTCTAGAGTCTAAATTTCAAGGAAATTTAGAGTCTAAATTCAGTAGAATTCAGAGTCTTAACATACAATGTTTAGAGTCTAAATGAATTAGAATTCGGAGTTTGATCTTATAATCTTCGGAGTCTGAATGCATAAAAATTTATAGTCTAAACATAGATTGTTTGGAGTCTTAATTCAAAAGAATTCAGAGTTTGAACATAGAATGTTCAGAGTCAGAACTCAAACAATTCGGAGTTTGAAAATTATAAAGTTGGGAGTATGATTCTAGAGAAGTCGGAACCTGAATTTATATCCTGAAAATAGAAAGATTTATATCTTAGTATATGTAAGAGTCTAAGGTTTTATACCAGAAACCAAATTTTATACATAGAAAAAATATGAACAGCGAAATACATGGTAAGGATAAATTTTTTGGGGGAAGGAAAATATTCTTTATAAAGATAAAACATAAGAGAAATGAAATATTCCTTATGATAACGTGTTTGTGATTTTCAAAACAAGAAGGAATGGAAAAGTCATTAAGAAAGCTTATTGACTCAATAGTTCACATCAAAATCCCATGGTTGGACTCTAGGTTACCATGGTAAGGTATCCTCACAAGCATTCCCTATCCCCGGACATTTGGTGGGAGGGGCTTCAGGACTCCACTTACTGTGGGTATGTACAGTCAATGGGGCATACTGAGGCACCTGATGGTCTGATAATATGGGTATGGTGTCCTTGGAGGATACATTGGACTAGTGTCGGAGGATTAGTTAGCAGCAGGATCATGGAAGACTGGACAATAATGGAGGGGTGAAGTTCTAACTGGAAGGAACAAGTCCCAAAAACAACTGATTCTTCATATTGGTTTCTCGTGTAGGATGGGTTTGGCTCTGAATTCTGTATCAGTGTGTGGGACGAAATTCCATCCACATATATGTTTTGTACTTGAGCATGGGTATATTACACCACGTACCAAAGTGATATGCGGCTCACCATTCCACGTTGTGTTATATCCGCGTACCGATTGGGTACGTGGTGCTAGGTTATGTCCTGCTAGTCGTACACTACACAAAGCACAATACTAAATAGGGTTCTGGGGAATACCGTTCAGGGGAAATTCATCTTAGAGAAGTCATAGGTTCATAGTTCACCAGTTAGGTTCGCAGTTTTGTGGTTATTTTTCAATTCCCCCATTTTATGGTTTGCTGCTGGCTATAACAAAAGAGGTAGTGGTTCGTGGTACGTTATTTTGTGAGGAAAAAAGATGGAAGCCGATGTGAAAACTTTATGTCTCCCTCATGTTTTGTCATCAGTCCTTCTTTACATTCTTATACATATATTCTCTTGCCTCCTCGGTACTTCTATTGTGCTCCATTTATATAGAATTGAAGCGATCATATCTATTCGGACCATGACAACATTTGTGGTGGCCCATTGAGTAAATATTATAATCGTTGGATGACTCAGTCAACATCAGTTTGTAGAGGCTTCTGGTTCATGTTAATTGTTTGAGGAACCCCACATGTTCATTACATCCATGAGATGATGGGTTCTCACTACGGTATGCAGAATGGCCTTACACGCACAACTCCATCGATGACACGGTTCCTAGTTTTCCTTGCTCACTGGCCATCATCTTGTTGGCCAGTTGTTCGTGGACCATCTCTCATACCGGGTAGTTCGCTGTCCATCTTTTCCACATATCTTTCTAGTGATGGTACTCGGGCCAATAAAATATCATGAAAACATGAAATCATTAAATTTCCTTTAATTAAAGTAAAATCAATATGAGTCTCGATGCCTTGATAGACTAATAATAACCACCTGCTTCCTTATAAAATGAGATTGTGGTGGAGACATTCTTTTTAGGGTAGAAAATTTTGGACCCTACAAATAACCCTATCTGAATGGTGTCCATTCAGAATGAAAAGGGAGAAATTCTGATGTATAAGTGGTCCTGAAATAATATTTTTTGCGGTAGAAAAGGTCGACCCGGTAGGAGGGGACCACCGAAATATATAGGGGCACATGTCATTGTTTTTTTACCATATCATGTAGTGAAAATAATTCCCGATCTTCCTGTTCTCTTTCACTCTCATGCACCATGTTCCTCGTGAAAATATTGTTTGCGAACTTCTATATACATTCGGAAAACTTATTTCCTCCCCATTTCCCTATCCTCTTACAAACTTTTGGATTCAACTAATGGGAATGTGGAATTTAAAACATAAAATATGGATTCTGTATTGAAGAATGCTAAATGGCTGGGTTTTTCGTATACTAAAATTCAATAACTATTAATACATAAATAAATTTTAAACTGCAACTTCTGAATGCGAACTTAACTGAGAATGAGGTATGAGATTTCTTCATTTTGTGGACCATTATATTCATTGGCCAATGGTCCACAGGCCTACGCCTCATAGTTAATTCATGTACCATGGTGGTACATAGTGAATTTCATCTGCATACCATAACTGTATGTGGAGTATCTTCCACATGTCCTGTAGTATGTGGATTTCTATTTTCATGTGTTGTTTCTAGGAACAATATGTGGAGCCTTTTGCAGATATTATTAAAGTCCTTTAGAAATTTTTTCATAGACGTTATACAATAATTTTCTATTGTAATGGAATTTCCTCAGCTTATGGATCTTCGTATATAGGCTACAATGGATGATTCATAGGCATCAAATAACATCACTACTTCTTTTGAGGCTACAATTAATTTTCATATTTTGTTACTGAAGAATGATCGAAGGATATGGAGTCTTTGGTTGACGAAAGTCTCTAACCATTCCATTTCACCAATACCTTGTGAATCTTCTCATAGTGGGTAGATGGTAGTACGAGGTCTCAGATAGGATTCATTCTTATGGGATTAACCTTATTTCGAACACAAAGATCCTGGTGCCACACCAGATTGATCATCCCACAGTTGGGATAATTTATAAAACTATTATGAAGTCCTTGATTTATTCTAAGGGTAGGTATCTTCATAGAGATAATACCAATGGGTCTTTGCAGCACTAAGGAACTTGAATCTTAGTGGGTGTATAGAGGAAGCCTAATAAAATGGAAAAATATTATGACAGAGTCAAGAGGAAGGCTATAGGGAATTAGAAGCATGGTTGGTCAGATCGATGTGACCTTTAACATGGAGGCTAATTTGGCATGGATTTGGTGGTGGAACTTTTGGGTTCTCCGGAGTTGTGGAGAATTAAATGAAACCTACAACTTATGGGATTGTATGAGGCCACCAAGTTTTATAAGACACACACCCATCATCTATCTTCCCTTATTTCATATCTATTAATCAGGTGGAATCCGGACACCACACTTTCCATTTGACCCACGAGGACGATGAAATGATCCATTAGAACATCTGGTAGATTTCGTGAGTCCCTATCATTGGGGACATGTATGATGATTTTTCCCTCCCTCCACTGTTTGAGATGATAAGGAAATAAATCCCCCTTTGACTAGGAAACTAACCATCCGAGCAAAGACACATTTGAAAGAATTTCATCCCTCTCAGAAGATGGGCATTCCTTTTGATGACTGGTTTTGTGATTTTTCAAAGAATATTGGTCTTGAGCCCAATCCATAGAGACCTAGGGATATTTTCACCAAATCCACTTGAGGATGATCATGTACATACTGGCCAACCTTTGAATATGGGGATTTCTGGAAATGGGAATGGAGGATCATCCCTAACATTGATCGGTTATTTTGTATGGCGGAGTGGTTGGCTATGTTCATGAGAGGGTGTATTTTACTAGTGGAAGAATATGGGGGTGTAAGAGCCTCAACCTTTACCTAACCACTCATTTGGCCACCAAAAACTGCTTCAATTTGGAAATCCCTATGTTTTCTAATATATACCTATAGTTGTGCTAAATCTACTAAGGCGGGTCACCCAACCAGTTGGCTGACCATTTTCAAATTCATTAGGGATGGATGGGAGCCCACATATGGGGTTATTCCCTCATCAATTCCTTGACAATCCCTTATTCGACCTTTCGACAATATCTTCAAATCAATAGTGGGGTCATGCCAGTGGATTGGGCCTCACAAGATAAGCAAGTGGAGAAGACTGAAAGGAATTAGAAACACATAATGGATTGACTATGAATTTATTAATGTTTTTTTAACACCATTATTATTCCCCCACTGGAATCATTATGAACAATGCATCTGAAGACTTCATTATTCGAGGTAACTTCTTTTCATTACAATAATTCTTCTATGCTACTTGTATTAGATGGGCACTCATCTATGAGGGATATTCACCCTAATGGTTTAGCTAACAATTGAATAGAATTTATATGTTATGTAATCCTGCACTTAACATCACTCTCTAGAAAAAACATCTTATGATTGCTCGCCAATTATGTCTAAATTTCACTCTGGACGACACCCATAGCCAGCTTAGACTTCTATATTCTATAGATTTTTTGCCTTTCCTTACTAAGAATTATTCTAAGGACTATGTTATGTAATATTAAAATAGATAATTAGGTTAATTGGTGACCATTTTAGAGACTTCCAGGGCATCCAAGGTGAAGGGAAAGGGGAACCAAAAGGAAGATGATGAACACCGTCGACCTGGAAAACTTTTTTGAATGTCTCTTTGCTCCCTCCCTAGTAATGTTGTGATGGGTTGGGTTATGACCTCACGAGCAGCTGAATAAGCTATTGGAGCAGCTCGCAAGAGTCCATCATCTATTCATACCAAGGCCAATTTTACGGTGTCGTAGAGTAAATGCGACCTTTTGAACGGTCATCCATCTTCCAATGGACAATCCTATACCGATTTATGGAAACTCCTCCAGACAAGGGATGTTGCCATAAATGGTATTGGTTTCATGTCAGAACCGACTGAAAATTATTTTGATGAGGATCCAGATGAGGTGGGATGATACTGTAAGGGCCTCGAGCCCCTTATCCACTCCCAAAGTGGTCATCGTACATACTCACATCAAAGACTGTACATGCTGCGACCAGAGACCATCGATGTTGAAGACGATGTCATTGGGTTACCTATTGTGGACTCAAAGAAAAAGGTTTCTTATTTTCCCCCATAATCTCATAAAATATTCTTTTATCGAGGTTCTAAGCTTGTAGGGACCCCCGCTAAACATTTTCTGTTGGCGAATCCTACCCCACTTCCTTGGATTAACCCTCTGCCATTGTCCATCCCAATTATGGTTGTCTTTCCAGACACCTATAATGTTTGGGATGAATTATGGGAAACCACTATACAAGAAAATATATAGAAACTTCATTAGAGGGGGTTCTTTGATATTCCAGGTTTTGGGGGAGACATAGCTCCTACTAGAACATCAGTCGATGAAGATCCTGACAACGAGGCTGCTTACCTGACTAAAATCGATTAGTAACATCACACTCATATGGATAGTCATTACTGGTAAGACTATGTGGCATTGATTACATTACTAGTACAACCAACGAGAGAGGTCTTATTTGCATCCTTTTGTCCTTAAATTAATTTATTGCATGGATTATGAAAGATCCCCCATTTTCCACTTATTTTTCAGGGACTACCGTGTATTATGAGATGTATTTTTCCCAGACATATTATCCTGGAGGTACTGTAGGTGGGGAGTATGCACCTCACTTGTAGGGGGTACTACTGAAGGTCCTCCAAGATCCCAAGAGCATACTGATGTTGTAATTGCAGACCCATCCAAGGCATTTCCTCCTCTATCTCCTCTTGGTGGTCTTATTTAGGATCCATCTCCCTAACATTAAATGAAATGTATAAAAACCTCTCAGCTATCAAAGCGTATTCAAAGGTGGATCACAAGTAAGTTACCTATCACATGTTGATGGAACCAAATATCCTTTCCTTTTATACCCACTGGTACACATATGTTTTTAGACACACGACCTATTGTTGACTTGACGACAACTATTCTAGCATCTCTAGATACTATCCCATTCGAGGTAGAAATAGGGTTTCCATCTGTCGTGGTTGATCGAAATAGGGAAGTAAGGCCTTTTGATGAGACTGGGGGTGTTGATGACCCCTCAGATGTGACCTCTCCCACTCAAACAATTTCCTCCCCAATTATAGAAGTTCATCCAGAATGTGAGGTTTTATTTGATCGTGCTGAGCCAACTCTCGTGGAGAGGGATAGGTTGGTCTTTGCGATGGGGGTTGTGTCTAGTGTTGAGCATCGAGTTTTCCTGGATCATGGAGGGGATTCATATTTCATTGAGCTAAAAAATCTCAATCGAACTACTTTTTCCCCTATAGAGGGAATTGATTCAAAATCCAATACTCTAACTTCTCATGGTGGCTTTGGGGAAGTCAGGGTCGGCGAGGCTGTTGTACCATCCAATGAAAATCCTAAGCGGGCTATTAATCCATTTTATCCAATTTTGTGAGGCCTTAAGTTTTCTACCACGAGTATTATAAGAAATTTTTAATTATCTGTATTAGTTTTCCCCACATGTCTTGTACCAATCATATACCTTTTAAGGGTTGTCTTGGGAAATGTTGCTCTGGATGATCCTGGTTTTGGGTCCTCAATTTGCTTTCATATCCATGGAGAATAGATGAATATTAAAGATTTAGTGCCACATGTTTTGGATAACAATACTAGTTTGGGGTGGGAGGTATTGTAGTCTCCTCTCCATCCTCCGAATCACAGTCACACTATTTGGAAAAGGCGTACATCCCATCCTTTACGTATATTATAATTAATAGAGATGAGTCTATTGTTGGGTAAAGTCATGTTGTATCTACCGAACCAAGTCCCTCTCTAGTGATGTTCATTAGAGATTACATTTCATCATCAGGGAGTGATTCATAGACAGATTGAGTGAGCCAATCCAAACATCATCCCACTTGGAAAAAGGTAAAGAGGATCAATTGGGGATTAATCTCTCAGACTTCATTGGATGAGATGCAATACAGACATCAAAATTTACACCTAAAATTTATAGACCTGGGATTCAGTGGATTTTACTATCTAGGCTTTTATGATATAGTAAGGCTAGAGGATGTTTCTCAAGAAGAAATATGTGCACAAGAATCTGGACACTCTATGGAAGATTCGACAACTTATCTAGATTCAACATGTAAAATTCACATTGATGAAACTCCTGATTATGTTGGGGCATTTGAAATGATTCCAAAAGAACTCATAATGAAGATCATTTGATGGAGCTGCTTGACTCGGAAGTGGAGTGATAAATCCTGAAACTGGAATGGTTCAAGAAGGAGTGGGTTTGGTCCCTAGATTTCATTGAGTAACTGCGATAGAAAATGCAGGAGGGAGAGAGAACCAGACTCTATTCATGAGGGCCACAGAGGTGATGTGAGAATGTGAAGAAGCTGATACTGCAAAATTATTGAAACTTCACCAGGATCTAGAGGAATCTCACCAATCGTTGATGCAGCTTTGTAACTCTATCAAATATCATCTATAAAGGTCTTGCATTTTTCACAAGGAGAGGCTTCGAGATTTGGATTCCCCCCAAATATTTTTATGGAATATGATGGTCCTAATTTTCCATTAAATTCCCTCCCATTTCTTTTTATGTCAAGATAATTAAATCTTGTACAAATATTATACCATGACCTGGAATCAGTCATCTAAAATAATTGAATTGGGATCAATTTTGTTTTCCTGAGACAGGGGATTCAGCGATCATAGTTGGACTATTGTTGAGGTTTTATGGAATACCTCAGGAACATTTATGTTTTTTTCATTATTATTTCCCGAATTTCTGCCTAAGTCTACATTTTATATGCTTAGCGGGTATAACATGGATTTTTATTAGGCCGACAATAATGAGTTTTGACCTAACAAACTTAAAACCATTTTTGAGGGATCAATGTGCTTTTAAAGAACACATACTAGAATTTTTTTCCATAGGTTCCTTTTGTGGATTTTCCCTCTACATAGTATGGTGTCATTTCCTTTATCTAGTAGTTCATATTCCTACTGATCAAACCTATTACTATTTTTTTATCTCAAATAGCTTTGAAGAAACTGAATGGGTTGGGCCCTAACTCAAGAATGTTAATCATGAATGTTCAAGTATCCTTCAAATGTGGATTATGGAATATATTTAACCATTTAATTATGGATTCTGGTTATGCATGTGGCTTGGGAGCCATTTTGGGCCTATTGAGGTTGGAAATGACTCTCCTATGGACTATTATTTTTTTTATTGATGGCTATTTTGGTTGGAAACATATTCATAGCTATCGAGGAATGATGGTCATAGTTAATAGAAGGTGTCAACTAGATATTGTCCTTCCATTCCCAATGGAATGGTGGGATTTGAAACATTTTGGATTTATTTTTTTGTTGGGATCCACAATGGGTGGCTGGCCAAATTAGTGTTGTCTGAGAACATTAGAAACATTCATATCATCCATGAGGGGAAAATTGTTCCCACACATTTCTTACTTGCATGAGGGAGAGCTGGTGAATTGTATGTTCAGTTAAGAGTCCCCCGGTTTTTTCTTCTTTTTCCAGGGGATCATGGAAAGAAGGAGGTATAAAATAAGACATCCAGGTGTTTTCAATATATAGGGGTGAGAAAATATGTGAATGTCATTTGAGAGTACGGATGATGGAATGTACTCTCCTAGGGGTGGATTTTCCAATCATTGATGGCCATCTTCATGGGAGACATATGCAGAGCCACCATGTCAAGCTATTCTAAGTCATGCCAAGGTTTAAGAAACACACCAACCTTCCATTTCTGATGGCCTTTTAGGATTATAGATATTGGGATGTTTTGGAATATGGTTTTAATCATCGATCATGGGTTCACCACATTAAAAAAGGAGGATTTATAGCTGATCCTATTTGGGGAAACCCAAAAAAAAGTGTGGAAAATCTTTCATTTCATGTGTATCAACATCACACATACTGATAGAATATCATTTAAGGACCTCAAAATAGGCCAGATATGAACCAGGACCATATGTTCTGATATATCTAGGATTTGAGAATGGCGGAAATTGTAAACCATGACATTGAGTGCCCTTATATCAGGATAGATGGAATGAATCTTGTAATGCATTGGGCATACAAAGATAGGAGAGGACTTAATTGGGAATGAGTTTTCCATTGATTGACAATCATTTTTTGGGCAACATATGTATATCAACTAATGCATGATGTTCATAGTCAATCAATGGTGTCCACATGACATAGTTTCCATTCCTAATTTCCTTGGAGGGTTGTGGAGAATCATGATCAATCAATTCACATAGTTTAGAATATTTCCAGTGTGTATAAAAACTTGTTGGGGACATTTGGGAAACAATTTAACCATGGAATGGTGTCCCTTGAGCAGATATCCCTTGTACACGGTGTGAGGTAATTGTTCCAGCATTTGGATACATGATCGTTAATGATCACATGGAATGTACATGGGGTTACTCTTATGGGAGGTGACTCGGGACTTTCCGTTTAGGTTCATATTGCTAGAAATAAATATGTAGGCCATTTGTCCATAATGTCAATGTGTATCATTGACTGAAATCCTTAACCTCACGTGAGGTTTGATTGCTTTGAGAAACAAGGGATTATGAGGATTTTGTGTCATTTATTAGGAATTGGCTATTTAGTATTAGAGGATACATTTTTGGGATTAAACCATTTTTATGTAATTTAACATTGTTTTGTGCAGATGATTTTGGCCTTGCAGTTTAGCATTGTGCGGTCAGGATGATTTTGGCCTTGGAGTTTAATGTCATGTGGTGAAGATGATTTTGGACTTGCAGTTTAACATCCTATGAGGAGGACTATTTTGGCATTGTAGTTTTACATATTGTGGTGATGATGATTTTTTCATTGTATTTTAACATCATTCTGTGAGGATGGTTTTGGCCTTCCAGTTTAAGATCGTGTGTTGAGGATGATTTTTTGTCATAAAGGTACCCAAATGTTGTTGGTTAATCACAATAAGGATTTTCTTTCATTCCTTTGAAATGAGTCATGATATATGGTTTAACCATAGTCCTTGGGGAATCATGAATTAGGAGGGATGTCACGGTTCTTGAAATCCATTGGGAGTATTGTGATAAAATAGGACTATCATAGGGAGGAATTTTCTTTTGATTGACGACCATTTTTGTGGGAAACATATATATAGCCACCAAGGCATAATGTGAATAGTCAAACATTGGATTTTGCAGAAAACTGGCCTACCATTTTAGATGGCCATGGAGGTCTATGGGGATCCAAGTTTACATGAGGTATGGAGAGTGACAAATGGGAAATATGTTCTTGGGAGAAGAGAATACCTGGAACATGATTATCTATTGTATACATGGAGATTCCACATAGGTATCACCCATATTTATGGAGGGAAGATTGTCTTTTTTACTTCTCATGAATGAGAGGCATGTTCATAATCTCATAATACTCTGGACTGAGATACACATAACTCTAGAATAATTTTCAATTGTATTTCCATATGAAAGGACCTTTCATGGAGTCCCCGTACAGGTCTAACCTATGCATGGGGGAAATGGGAATATTTTGTAGGTGGATGGGCCAAGATGTCGAATCTAAGCGTCATTGGGTATCCTGTGAGGGAAGGAATCAAGAAACACGTAGTTCTGGATGTTCCCTACAAATAGTTTCACGTTGTTTTAGGGATACTTGGAGGCATTTCAGTTTCACTAGATATGGGTTCTCGGCCTACCATATTCCCATACAGTTTATTATCTTATGAGAATTATTACCACAGATCTTAAACTCGCATGAGTTATACTCGATGTGAGAAAGAAATAATTTTCATAGATTCACCCTCGTAAGTCTGCGGTGGAAGTCAAATCGAGGTGGGTATTTTCATTTGCTTTTCTTGTGGGGCTAGGCCAAGATGGAAGAGCATGGTGTCGCTACGTATCAAGTGAGGAAAAGAATAAAGACCTACGTTGTTCTATGTGTACCTCATACCGGTTTGGATCATCCCAAAGGGTAGGAGCACATTCATTCTACCCATCACAGTTGCTAGGTCTACAATGTGACCCCACAGTTGACCATTGTAAGATAATATCTATCACTATTCCTAAGCTCACAGTATTTGTACTCAATGTGAAAAACAACGAATGAAAATGTTTTCCTCTACGAATGTGGGTTTATATAGGGCCTATTGGTGGCATTTTTCTTGATGGGGGCTGGGCCAAAATCGAATATAATTTTTTCTCTATGAATCATGTGAGGGCTGGAATCAAGCCACATGTTGTTCAATGACAGATCATGTAGTTTGTTTTCATACAAGTAGGATGGTATTTCGTATATAGTTTAATTTCTCATGACAAAGACATGAGTCAAAATATAATTCCTTGTTTCATGGATGAGTTCCTTATAGTTTATCTTTTTGTGGAAATGATGATGACTCGTATCTTAAGGTCTTAGAGTTTGGACCATATCATTTGGGAAATTTTTAATCTTATTCAGGGCCACTGAGGTTGGTCCTTAGCTCCATTGTCTTATTCCATTACTCAATGTTTAAATTCAAAGAGTTCAGACATTGATATGGGGTAATTTTTTATTAATCATAGTTTAGGGTCATAGATCATGGATCGTGCTTTTAATTAAATTCATTATGGCTCATAGTTTATTGTCATAAGGCTTGGCCCATGGTATTGGGGAAATTCTTTATGATTCATAGTTTCAATTCCTAGAGCAGGTACCATGGTATTGGAGACTTTATTTATGACTCATAGTTTCACGTCATTGAGCTTTCATCTCAACATTGGATACATGAAGTATTTCTTCATGAAATTCACATTTGTAGGAGCTCTGATGAGTTTACATCCATTAATATCAGGGAGTATACTACATTAGTATAGACTTGTGTATGACATATGGTGCTTCCCACATTGTTTCAAGCATTGGGTGATTCTTCCCAAGTATCAACGGGGTTCTGAGGACTAATACCACTTCTCCATCAAGGAATGATCAATGGAAAACCCTTTTTTTAGGGCTCGTGAAATTCAGTTTTGGTATATTTACTAATGGTTCAATTTATGTATCATTTCATCATCTAGCTACTCTAATTCATCAAACCGTTTCTGTAATTTCTCATTCATGGACTGTTGGTCGCAAATGGCCACACAAGGTGTTGGCAAGTGGATTTTAATAGGTAACACTCCCTCTTCCTTGTATAGTAGTGTGTACGTGGTTTCCCCGGATGTAGTGTGGGTCATTGTCCGGTAAGCCCAAAAATCATGCAGGATATTATCTGGACACGATTTCTTATCCTTATAGGCCATATTTGGAAGTATCTTGGAAGGAGTCTTGTTGAAATCCTCTATCTTCCTATTGAACGTTGTGTGGTAACGAGACAACCGACTGGCCTGGATTCCATATTCCTTTTACAGCTTCACTAGATTAGCAGAGCAGAAGTTGGTTTCGTTGTCCATCGGTATGTTATAAGGGACACCAAATATGGATATGGTGTTGGGATTCACAAAGTAGATGATGTTTTTCACCCCAACATCATCAAGGGGTATGATTTCGGACCATTTAGAAAAGAATTCAATCACTGTGCTTATGAACTTGAATTGTCTAGTTGTAGAGGGATGATATGGTCCCACACCATCAATTCCCTAGGAGACAAGTGGCCAATAGTACCGAGTTGTGTGAAGCAAATTCGGGGGGTGTATGAAATTAGCATGAACAAGGAACGAAGGGAACATTTTTGTGAATTTTTCACAATCCTTTATCATAGTGGGATAGTAATATCCCAACCCTTCAAATTGGGAGAGAGAGAATGGTTGCGGACTAGTGTGCTCTACAAGCTTCCGAATGCACTTATTTCTTGTTGGAAGTAGTTTATTCTGCATAAAAGAACATGATATGGTCTCTGTAAAGTCCTCATTTGTAGAGAAACTTATCTTGGTTAACCCCATTGAACATGATAAAATTGACTGCCCATCTTCAGACCTTCTCCCTTTATTCCCTATTTGGTGTGAGTTCCCATTTCTGAAGGTAACATTCAAAGGGGGGATTCAACCAGTGGTATGACCACAAGGATCAGGGTTATGAATAATTTCATCTATTTCATTTTTATTGCTCTCTATGAATTTGTAGAACATCTGACAGAGAGAAATTCAAATGACTATTCCATCCCATTCGGCATTGACGAAGCATGTGGCTGCGTATTATAAATCCCTTGATTGAGAATTTTGTGACTCGAGGACATGAATCAACATTGGTGCTTATGGGAATTCTTCCATCAGTGCTCAAAAATTGTTATCAAGGGAACAACACATCATTCTTGATAGCATAGTCACTGTGGACCTATTTGATTACTAGATCTGAATAACCCTTTATTTTCATATCTTTGGTTTTCTGATGGAGTGCCAACTCCACGCCTATAATGAGGGAATAATATTCCACATCATTGTTCATACATCCTTCCAAAAGAAGGAAAGTGTAAGGTATGGTGTCCTTTTCGGGAGATACGAGTACGGCTCCCATGCCCACTCTGTTGAGTTTGGGAACCTCCATCCTTTTCCCTGTCGAGCTTTAAGAAGAATTGTCGAAATATATTTCCCATATTTGGGGGTCCTTCTATATTGAAAACACTTCTTCATCACGATGTTCAACATATAATGGTGTTGTTTCTTCCAATTGGTGCACTACCAGGAATTCTACTTATTCATAGCCATTGATTTCCTTCTTGGGAATGTGCCATATGTAGAACTATTGTAGGATGAGTTCCAATCATGATAGGCACCCATATAGCATGTGATATTTGAGTATATACCTGAGTTTTTTATCCCGATAGACCAAGTGGAACTCATGGTGCTACAGGTAATGCACTTCCTTCAAAATGGTGAATATTAGGGCTAGATAGTTATTTTCAATCATTAAATACCATGTGTTGGTGTTGATCATTGTCCTTCAGAGGTAGTAGTGGTTGTTCTCACTAGTAAAATCATTTTTATGTGTGAGGAAGGTGTCTATTTACTATTCAAAGGATGTTACGTAAAAAATGAGTGGTCTCCCCGTAATAGGTGGCATGAGAACTAGCGAGCATAGGATGTATCATTTATGATTTTCAAATGCTTCTTGACAATCGTTACACCATTCATATGTAAATCCGTTCATCATGAGCCTGGTGAAAGTAAACATTTACATAATAGGTTGGCTATAAAGCACCAAATGTATGATAGGTGCCCCAAGAGGCCTCTGAACATGGTGAGGTTGCGTTGTGGGGACATTCCAAGAATGCATTTTTTCTTCTTAGGGTCCACTTCGATGCAACAATGGTGTATGATGAAGTTGAGTAATTTTCCCAAGGAAACACCCAAGGTGAATTCTAGGGGATCCATCTTCAAACTATGCTATCACAATTTGTTGAATACAGTTTCATGGTTATCCAGGTGGTTCGAACACTGTTGTGATTTAACAACCATGTCATTGACATAATACTCGACAAATTTTCCCAAGAAGGTATTGAAGATGTGATGTATGGAACACTGATATGTGGCACCAGAAATCATTAAGCCAACGAGAATTGCATTATAACATAACACCCCATAGAGGTCCATAAATGTTGCAGATTCTTCGTCTCCTTGGGCCATCTAGATTTGACTGTATTCAGAATATTCATCCACGAAGGAGAGGGATTTGTATCTGGTTGTTACATCGATTAACAATTATGTGACCGGGATTAGGAAGTCTTATTTTGGTCAATTATGATTAAAGTCCCTAATATTAATGGAGATTCTAATATTTCCATTATTTGTTTTGGATAGGGACTATTTTCACCATCCAGATATGATATTAGACCTCCCGTATGAAGTTGGATTTTATTATCTTGTCAACTTCATCCTCTATTTTCGATGTATGCATCGGGTGGGTCCCCCATGCTGCCATCTTATAGCCCCGGTGATCTTCTGGTAAGACTAGATGGTGTGTAGCAACATTATGATTGAGGCCTAGGATTTCTATGTAATGACAGGAAACCACATATCGGTTCTACTTTAGGAAGGTAGTGTATGCCTCTTGTTCCTTGATTGGCATGGCCACAATGATACGAGTGGGGTGCGAGTTGTATTTGGTTCCCATATTTATCTCCATAAGTTCATAGATTGTGGTGGAAACACCATCCTCAAATGCAGGAGGGGAATCCTTCAAGTCTTGTTAAACTTAGTCTTCTTCGTCGTCATCTTCATCATCATCCTCTTTTGATGGAGAAAGTATTTTCGGGAAGAACTCTATAATGTGTGGAGATGAATCTCCTTTTTCATTACTATGTGAGGCTATGGTAGTTTGATGTCCCAAGGATGGGATGGGAGCATCATTGGTAGTGATTTTCCTGACAAAATGGGAGTCAGCCCACTCTTATGTGTCTTTGGATAGGGTGGTCAAAATAGTTACTTGGTAGACATCAAAGTCTGTATTTTTACTTGTACATATGTATTCAACCTGGTTGATTGGTAGTACTTACTCCTACCCATGTCACTGGAGGGGGTTAGTAGGAGCCATCTCTAAACCATTCGTGTCATTGATTCAATCAACATCATTGACTGAAAGATGTTTATCTTCCAACTCAACGAACCAGGCATTGATATAGTTCGACTCGTAGAACCAAAAATGGATATTTATTGGAATGAAACTTCCCGCATTTCCCATTAGTTCAATATTTGATAAATTGATGGGATGAGTAGAGAATTTTAGCATACTGATGTATCCAATGCCACCCCAACACGACATTGAACTCTGTACTTTGTCACACCACCAGAAATTTGGAATCTGATATGAGATCTCTGAGACAAGTTTTATGTTTGTTTTTACCCAATGTTCTCTGCTCACTTTTTTTGTATCCTAGAATATTTTTAGTGAGGGGTGTCAAGATGTATTCATCATGACCCAGTGTAAGAAGCATTCTCAAAGGGAGGATGTTTACTCTAGAGACACTATCAATGAAGATCCTTTAAACACCAATTCCATTTATTTTGTCAGAAACATATAATGGTTTGATATTCCCTTCCATGATGGAATCTTAATACTTTTCATTAATGGATATTATTGTATGGAATTCTTTGGGACTGGTCAATTTATGGTAGAATTCGGTAGTTAAATATTCATCCTCGAACTCCTAGGGACTTAGCAAGGCTTCGATGAGTGCCTTTAGAATATTTGTGGACATACTCAATGCATCTAAGATTGATAGATTTGCTGGTACTGAGGGAAGCTACATTAAAATGACATTTTTCCTCTCAAATGGTCAGTGCATCCCAGCTCCAGGAATCTCATTCACAGAAACATTAGGGGTTTGAGATGTGGAGGTAGATGGTTTGGCCTCTGTAGTAGGGGTCTGTGGAGCTTTAGTCCTCTCAATGATAGGCCGAATAGGTCATCGTGTGTACATTTGGTGATTCAGTAAATGTTTTCCCATTATGAAAACTCCTTAATAACTAGTCATGGATTTCTTTTGGTGAGGGATGAAAGAGAATTTTGGTTCCTATTTTGTCTGTCGGAGGGTACTTCCATGAGTTTCCAAGATTTTAATAGTTCGACTTGTGGTGTGACTGAGAATTTGACTCCTGCCACAATCATGCCATCCGGGAAACCTCTGGCCTCTACGGACTCCTCCTCCGGATCTACAGTTGGGCATGAAGAATTCATCTTCATGGCCATATTCTTCATCAGAGAAGGGTTCTATCAAGTGAATTACATTAATTGATCCAAATATCATCTCTATATCCGACATAGTTCCTGTATGATTGTCTCATTCTGATAGTGCTATTTGGTGGGGAGATGCCTATTGTACCATTTTGTGGGGTGGGTCCCATTGTACCAACACAGCTGGAATGAAGACCAAAAGTGTCAACAATGACTTCAGATATGGTTTCATCTCATCTTTGTTCTCATTATTTCATCCCTTCGGGACATTATAGGAACCCATTGCTAAGGGGGACGACTGGGTTTTATAGGGAGATATTGGGGGCACAATTGGATGTTTCAACTTCTCATAGAGGATTCCATGGACATGGTTGACAGTTGTCTGGGTCATCCTACAGTCAAAAGTTTCCTCCTTTTTTCGGGTGACTATCTTCCACACCTCTTCCGCTAATGATTGTAAGGTGGAATCATACACCGCTTGTGATTGCGGATGGGCCAACATTACATTCCCAGAATCCACCTTCTTTAGTAGGAGATCCTTGAAAACTAAGCATGCATGGATGGAGTGTCCTAGTATTCATTGATATGGAGAGTAATTTTCACAGTCATCATGTCCCACTTCATCGGTTCACTTTGTCTCTTACATCCAAAGTAGATTGCAATTAAAGGGGGATATGAAATTGCCGCAGACCTGGTCATCTTGAAACAAATAAAAATTAATTCTTCGTTCAATAAAATGAATTATTTTATCCCCTCCTAGATCATCTTAACAAGTTTGGGTTGTTTTTGGTGTCTAGGGGGTCCCGCACGGTTCGGTGGGGGCGTCAAAACTAGATCTTGTGTCGGCGTGGCCTAAGCGTGATAGACATCGCTTCAGCTTTTCATGTTTTCTTACTAGGGACCAATGGGTTCACTTAGGACTTGAGATTAATATTTTTCATGGAGTATTATATCCCTTGGGAAATGGCAGAGAAGTCTCTAAATTCCATGGTATACATCACCGAGATAAGAAGTATTCATAATTTATCCCGAAGGTTATCGAAGCACATGGTGAGCATCTCATCCTAGGAGAATGGGTGGTTTAGGCAATATTAATTTAATTTCCATCTGGAATGGATGTCTGATACCCTATCTTTATCACACTTCATACAGTTCATTATATCATTAACCATCATCCTGGGTAGCGTTGAACAGAACTATAAGAGAAACTATTATCAGAGGTCCCCCCAACCTATAATTTAATTTGTTGGTTGGATAGTATACAATACTAATGTCGATCCATCCATGGTTCGTACGAAGAAACTAAGTTTCACGTCTCCTTTCTGCCTTGTAGATCCCATCATGGGGTCATAGTATGGGGCATATTGCATTAAATGTTGTTCTATGTCCCCCGAGCCATTTAATAATGTGAATATAGGGTTCTCAATGTTTGGTTGGGGTGGAAGAATGTGAACCCACTTAGGGTAGGGTTTTTGGTCTACTTTTATAAGAGTGTGTTGCACCTTCATGGATTCTAGTTAATAAGTTAGCTATATGACAGTGTTTAAGATCCCTTGATGGACATCCTGTCAAGATTGAGCTTGAGGTTCTTGGCAGGGGACAAGATTAGGTGTGCCGATGCTGCCAGAATTTGAGGTAAATACCGAGTTAGGGGCATCATTTGTTGGTTTACATCGATATATTCATGTTTCCTTCCTTGTGGGGTAAGTCTTGATGTCCTTCTAGGGCTGGGTTTAATGGTCCATCGAGCTAGGATTCATTCACCAAGATGAGTTTCTGTGGTGTGGGCACCTCTTCTAGGAGCACCTGCTGATGTTCTGCAGAGGGAACACATCTGGAGAGATAACTCCAACGACATGGCTCGACATTAATTCACCTGAGCTCTTTCATTTCTTCCTGCTACATATAGAACCATTCCATGAGGGTGAGGGTAACATTTTGATTTGTATGATAAGGTGGGTCATATACGACCTTGGATTTATTTCTCACCTTTTTTATGCTTCAGGGGGACGTAATGTTGGATTGATTGAGGGGGCACCTTGTTGGTATCATTGGGGAATTTAGATATAAAATTACCCCAACCCTCTAGGGTGTATTTGATACTATATTTCGGCGGTAGTAGCCGTTATTTTCACCCTTTCAATTTCATGTACTATCATGCAGGTGTAATCGGAGTATCGTATTGGGTCTGGATGGATTCTATGGTCTTTTCAAAACATGAACACTAATTTTTGGTTGGATTCCATTAATACAGAAGCATTTTGGATGTTCTTAGTCGCTCGACATAGATGTTTTTGATGGAAAGATGTCTTCATCCCAAATGCTTTTAAAGCTTACTTTAGGCTGTTTTTTTGTTGAGTATACCATCTTTCCTGAGCAGGGTTTTCATTTAGTTATTTCCTATGGGATATGAAATTGTAGTATTTATTTTCCATTGGGGCCTGTTGAACATGAAATGGGGTGAAGTGAAAAGATCCATGTTCTCTTGACACATGAATGTGAACTCCAACCAGGGAATTTACAATGAGGTGATTCAATTTATGCAGTGCACAGAGGAAATCATGTTCAAGGTTTTTTGTCCATCTTCATGATTTTGGTTTCCATGTGGATGGGAGGGCTTTCAGGTAGTTTATACTGAGAGGCTCCTCTATTGGGCTGACATGGTCAACGTACCATTTGTAGGTAGGAATGATTCTTTTAGATTTAGAATATTTTACAATATATTGAGGTGAATGCCATGTGTGCATTCCTCAAAAAAATTCACATGTTATGTCAAAGTTTGAATTTTCTGTAGGCCAATATATAACAGTTATATTATCCCAATCTAGTTGTCTTCTCACAAGAAACATATCTTGTTGTTGTTCTTGTGTAGGATCCTCTACTTGATATTCCAATATTGACTACTTCTTGATAATTTCACTCCATGAAACTGGGCTGGTGGGAGCCTTATTAATTTGTGGACGAATCGAGGGTGGCTCATATGATGAGTGTGGCACAGGGCCATCGTTTGGATCATGAATAATACCACTTGTTATAGATGGAGTGCCTGATGCTTCATACTCCCTTCCGAGTTCCTATGAATTAGAGGGATTTCACATATTTGTTCCAACAAAGGGAGGACCTTCTTGCCAGTATGCATTTTGATTTTGGGTAGGACCTCCACAGTTGGAGCTGTATTGGAGAGGGCTACTATTGAAACTTGATTCACAGCCAGGCGAATTTTCTAGATGGTGTATACCCAGTGGATGACCTTAAGGGCGGGATATAGAAAGGGGATGCCCTTTCTCTTCTTGATGTCATTATAGAGATGACCTTTACATCAACTCTCATTATGGTGATGACATTCGAAATGAAATTCACCATGGTGAGTACTACAATTATGACTTGATACCTAGATGTAGGGAGAATTTCTACAATGTACATCCTGGTGAGGGTCTTCAAAATGCACAACAATGAGTGGTGGACCTTCTTATTTCTTGGAGTTACTATGGGGAGGACATTCATAACAACTGGAATTTTGGGGATTGTCTTTGCAATGACCGTCAACTTGGCTAGGACTACCACTATGACATGATGTCTGACTACAGGGAGAAGCATATCTGAAATGTATAGCCTAGTTAGGACCCTCAGGGTGGATGATAGAAAGGGGTGGACATTCATGCTATCTGATCATCATGCTAAGGGGAGAGATCCCCGACTTGCATCAGGAGATAGGATATCCTGATTAATCATTCTTGACCCATGGAAGAAGCCCCCATGAGTTCTCTGTGGAGGACCTTCAAAGCTACTGGTAGAGTCAATAAGGGGTGGACCTTCGCAACTGTTAATACCACTTCCATAATTTGGAAATGGAATGATACGGTCTTGATACTTTGTTGATATATGTTTGAGGGCATCATGAACCACATCTTCTAGCAGAGCAGGATCTTGTATGTGCTCTTCATTTTACAGTTTCCTTTTTCACTTTTCATTTTTTGGGTGCACTCTTGCAGGTAACAGAGGCTATATGGTATGGGTAATGGCCTTCATATATGGGTCCCTATCTTCTTGGGTCCCATGAAGTTGTTGGGATACGCTGACAGACATGTGGAGTTTTGGAAGGGATGTATGCCTGCCCTTGAAGGGACACCACGTTGGAATATCATCTCCCAATTGGAATAGGTATTGTTTCCTGATCTAGTTGTCTGTATACCATGGGATATTGTAATTGACCCTCCTAGACTATACCATGGATGCATAACTACTCTATATTGACTAAATCATTTTTCGAGTGAGTCATTTCATTCAATGAAATCGGGTCGTGGGGCTGATTGCTCTCCTTTACCACTGATGTAGTGATATCATGGCATGTTTGGATGATATGGTCTGTAATTGATATCTAATATTCCATCATTGGTAGGATTTCATGAGAAACATATTTTTCTAGAATCGTTGTGAAGTCCCATTCTGATGACATAGCATGATTTTGTGCCTGCTCTGGTCCTCTATGAGTATTTAGTAGATATTGGCAGTTCTCGAGTGCCGATACATTAGAACGAATCCTCCACCGATTGTCTTCTCTGGTTTCAATCATATTTAAATGGTGGTATTAAAATTTATGAGTTATGCTTTACATCTTCTCTCTTTCTACTGAATTTGCATCAAGGGCTTTGTATGCATCTGCTGTAATTTGACTCTGTTCATGTTTGACTGCCGCCCTATTTGGATGGCGGGCTTGAAGTTCCTCATCAGGTGTTTGTGCTTATGTATAACTTATGGCATCCCTATTTAGATGGAAAGTTTGAATGAATTATTAATTTTTTATGAATGTGTGTAGCTAAGTGATGCCTTGGATGGTGGGATTTTTGTGGCTCATTAGATATATGCATATGCCAGTATTTTTCCACTATGTATACGTGGCAGGACCAACAAGCAATTTTAGGAATGTGCATGTGCCCATATTTTTCCACCCTATTTACATGGTTGGATTGAGTGGAGAGGGAAGAGTCATATGTGTTCCCTTTTACTATCATCGTGTTAGTATGGAAAAACAACTCCTCCTGATCCAAGGTGATAGCATGTTCCTGTTTATATATTCTACGCACTTGGTGGGCAGCCTATGGAGCTAGTGTCTCTTAGACATTGGTAGGTGCCCTAGGTAGATGGTCCTCTTTAGTGGGGGGAGGACTGGTCATCTGGCGTCGATGGATATGCTCTCTGGAAGGGCCTCTTGGGTAGGACACATGTGTTGTTGAGAAGTAGTCATCCACATTGACATCATCCACATCACTAAGGTATGGGAGGTACTCATTGTCACGTTCTGGGGATAGGCTCCCGAAACGATTTGAAATGAACATTGGGGACGCCTTATGCTGGGGTGCTGGTAGTGGTTGAAGCAGCGACTGGCTGAGCATTGAAGACTGGAGGGCTTCTCTTGCGGCCTCTAGTGTGGGGAGTGTACCATTTTAGTGTTACTCTTTGATCAGTGTATTGGATACAAAATGGTGAAGGAAGTTGTGTAGGAGAATGGGTCTTGTTCTTTGTTGAGGCCCTGACCACCAAAGGGATCGGTAATGTGTGTCTGCATGTGTCATCAGTATGTCATTTTAATCTAAGGTCTCTCTATGGGAACCTACAATATACATATATATCTCACAGACTACAAAACGTCGTCAAAGTAGCATTCCCTTAAACAAATGCATATTTGGTGATTAAGCTAATCACCCTTCCCCTTTTCTTTTACTATGTGGAAATGGTGGTTGAGTGGGGTAGAATCTCCACCTTGGTTAAGGATTCACATGGAGGTCACAATTTTCGATATGCTTATGAGGGGCTACATTTTTCATGTAATAGGGTGGAAAAAATGGTCTCATGTGTAGTATCCTTTTTTCTTTTGTCATTAGGGTAGAACTGTCACCTTGGTTAAGGATTCATATCAGGTTCACAATTCTTGTTCTGTCTCCAGGGTGGTGTGTTTTGCACGTACCGTGGAAAAAAAAGTTTAATGTGTGGTATCCTTTTATCTTTTATTATAGGAGTAGAACGCCCACCAAGGTTAAGGATTCACGTCGGTTTAACCATTTTTTCCACCATATAGGTGGCGTGTTTTTCACATTCTAGGGTGGAAAAAATTGGTTTTCATGCGTTTTCCTTCTTTATTATATCATTTTGTGTACAACCGCCACCTTGGTTCAAGATTCATGTCAGTTTCACCATTTTATAAGCCTCTTTGGTAGTTTATATAGAGGCGGTGCGTAAATGGTATGACAAGGATCATCACCTTCCCTTTTCTGTAGATATTTGTTCACATTGAATTTAACATTCCATTGTTTCAACCCGTTCGATGTCATTATACATTAATGATGGTCAAATTAACCCTCTTGGAACTTTTGGTCCTAGAATTTGATTGTGTGGTGGTCAAGAACTCATGGAATTAGTCCTTATCAGATATAACATCATCATATGGTCTCTAATGGATATGTTCGTGGGGCCAAGAATGACCAACGGACCTGGTATCCATGATCAATGGATCTACTTTCCAAAGGCAGGCACCCATTGGATGAACATTTGGCCAGGGACTCTTAAGGACTCCATTGGTCAAGAGGAAGGGAGGTCAGGCACACTGTACCCTTCCAGGGGAGGATTTTTTCCTGTTTCATGAATCTCTTAAAAATATAAGTTGTGATCATACATTTGTGAATCCTTGGTTCATTCATGATGAGTGACTCCAATGGCTACCCTTAGTTTAAAATATCATCGGGAGCATACATATGTGTAATGCCACATAGGTGATGTTGGATTTTCAATATTATAAGGTTCTCTGGATTTTATCATCATCTAGGGGGTGGAAGGTGACTTGAAGTTGGGATCAGGCCCCTAGGGAGGGCTTCCAACATATCCTCAGGAGAGGAATCAGAACCCATATTGTTTGGATTGTATGGGGATTACGCCTAGAAGAATCACTTTTTATAAACATGATTGGGTGCACCCTTTGTGTATGGGAACCCTTTAGAGAATGGGCCTTCTAGTAGGTGTCCATCATATTTTGATTTAGTCAGGAATCATAGTTATTGTAGTTCTTAATGTGAGTGGCTAAAGCATTGAGCTTCCCATTCAAGGGGACATTGTTTGGTGGAACCTTTCAGATGGGATATATTTTGAGATCATGGCTTCTAGATAGCATCCAATGTATCCATATTTAATCATGAATCAGAGTTCTCAGTATTAAGAATTTGTGGGGCTTACACAAAGACACTTTCCAATTAGGGGTACAAGATTTGGTTGACCCTTTCATATGGGCGCCCTTTAGAGCTCGGGCATTGTGGTAGATGTCCTATGTATCATGATTTAATCAGGAATCATTGTTCTCGTAGGTCAAAATGTGTGTTTGTTTTAATTTCAACGAACCCATATTCCCACATGAGTCTCACTCAATGTGAGAAATAAGAATATTTGAATGATTCAATAATGCACATGCCTCCTCCCATGTTGGTGGGGGAGGGGCAACCCGTTGTAGAAGAGGTCGGGGAGACGGTGGGTGAGGGCGCATAGTGGTGAACCTTTCCAAGGGAAATGGCATTAAAGGCCATGTAGTCCTACCTTAGTAGATCGAGGACATACCTCAATGGGAGGTCCTGAGAGGAAATTATATGAAAGGGATGCATTTCTTACTCACAAAAGGGGGAGCGAACATAACCCCTTCGATTGTTCTCTATCCATAATTGAATGGAAAAGGAAGTGATCACCCCTAATCCCAATAGTGGGGAGGTTTATGTCGTCATCCTAGGGTAGGAATCTGGATTACCATGGGAATATAGCCTCATAGGAATTCCCTAAACACGCACCTTTGTTGGGAGGGACTTCATGACTCTGATTATCATGGATCTGTAGACACAATGGGGTGCAACGATGTACCTGATGGTCTGATTATACAGGTCCAGCGTCCTTGGAGGTGGTTATGGCATAGTTATAGAGGATTGGTTAGCAGAGGTATCATAGAGGACTAGACAGTAACTGAGGGATGAGTTTGGAATGGAAGGAAAAATACCCGAAAAAACATCCATTCACTGTACTGGTTTCCCATGTGGAGTAGGGAAGGCTCGTAATAACTTAGCAGTATACTGTCAGAATGACCATCCATATATCGTCGTTGTAACGCCCCGACCCTAATTATCTAGAGTCGGTGCATTATTACATAACATTGGCATGATCATGAGAAAGATCAAGTCTCGAAAGACCGATTAGTTTAGTAGCCTTGGAATAACTAGATACATCCATAAATTTTTACATTACATCATAAAAAAACATCTTGTCTTCATATCCCCTCATACTATCCCTGCAGGTCATTCATAAATTACTTCTTCATAATCCTGGGAAAAATAAAACATTGAAAGGGGTGAGCTCGGATGCTCAGTAAGGATAACATTATAGTAGAAGATTTCATAAATAAGCATAAACACTTAAGGCAATTTATAACTAAAACAAAAGCCTTTTAAAATTGAACTTCAACATAGTATGGCAAAAGTAAAATGAAATAATGCCATTTACTTACTCACATGGATATTCTACTAGTCGAATGATCACATGCAATATCAATAACCACTTTCATAATGATGGAATGCATAATGCCAGACTATCATAACCACATAGCCAAGGCCTCGTGCCAAGACTACAAATAAGATTTTGCCAAGGCCTTATGCCAAGACACTAGTTTGTCTCATGAGACCTACCGATGCATCGAGGAGCTATAGCGGGCTCCACCCGTCACTTATTAAGTCCAATGAATTCCTCATATGAATAGTTTTAAGCATAAAATAAACATTCGTATTGAAACTAGCATACGAAATGTCAATACTTTTACCACAAACCTTGAGTGGTATAAAAATAGCACATCCACAGTCAAACATAACTCATTCGATACAATATGGAAGATTGTATTGTATCACATTAACCTCAATCAAGAATAATGAAGGATGTTGACATAGATGAAAATAATCATCAAAACTATTTGAGAGAAATATCCCCCTTTTCTTGAAATCATTTAAAAGTCACACTATTTGTCAAAAAGCCATTTAAAAATAGCTTTTTGAATCAAAGTGTCCCATACCACTTTGAAACTTTTTAAAAGGATATTTAATTTTAAAACTTTAATGTCCATATAAATAAATCCTTAAAACCATTTTTAAAATATGGACATTAATGAGCATGATTTAGAAGAATAATTCTTTAAAACATTTTAAAATGGTATTTTGGTTAGAGTTTCTAACCAAAAGAGAGACACTTGAATACAAATAATTGAGGTAATCAAAACATTTTAATATCATGAGAATAAAGGAATTCATGATATACTATGTCAAAGTACATTATATACACCACATAAAAGTGATTTGGTGTATATCATCAAAGAAGTCTCAATGGAATGTAAATTGAGATGAAATCTCTCATAAAGGTTGTATCCTTAGGTTAAGGATAAATCAACGACATAATTATGTGTGACAAATATAAATACACTAAATATTATTGGATATTCAGTGTAAATCAATCAAAGGATATTCACACATATTCTTGTAAAAACAATACCAACGAATTGGATGTTTAACTCAACAAATGGAGAATGAGTTAAAATTACTCTTATCAAATTCATATCAATGAATTGAGAATTACCAATGAGTGATTATGTGTATCAAACTTATATCCACAGGAAGGGGAGTGGAAATTATGACATAATCAATTTAATAGTGATTCCACACATAATCTTGGGGTAATATAATCAATGAGATATGCGTAAAGCCAAATGAGTGGAAATTGAAATCTCAAATTCCCTTATCGATTAGGTAACATACGAAACATACACCCATGAAAGAAGTATCATACCCTGATGATGTAAATACCCATAAATTAAAGTATATTACACAATTAATACAATCATGGGCAGTACACATACACCACATGCAATAATTAAGTGGTGATCAATGGAAATCTCACGAAATTAAAAGTGAGATAAGAAACCCCTTACCACGTTAATCAACTGAGTCGTATGGCCAAAAGTTAATAACCACCAAATGATTTACAGAATAACATGAATATAAATATAATCATGAATATATATCAAATGGCAGTACACAATACACCACTTTCAATAATTTAGTGGCGAACAATGGAAATCTCACGGAATTGAAAGTGAGATAAGAGAATCCCTTACTTTGTACTTTTTCCTTGGTCGATGGTAGGTTTACCTCCTGTATAATGGTGAAATAATTGCTATTGAATAATACAAGAATACTTTACTTTAATATGATATCATATATGATCTTTTAACATTGATTTGTTATTAATATCTTAGTATTAACGCCGTTTCGGGTGTTAACTTACTCATTTTCTTTTATATGTTTTGTTACATAAGTCATGTTTGTTGTATCTTATTAATATCTAGAATGATATCAAGTCCTTAAACATCATTTTTAAATCATTAAATGATAATTATACTTTAATGGATACGATGGATAATGAATCTCATCGCGTTCGTGGAGACGGTAGTCCGTACGTACGCACGAACGCTACTTCCATTTAATTTTTTAATTTTTAATTTTAAAAGAATCGAATCTAAATGATACATAGGTATATTACTATTACAGTATAATATAATATTTTATATATGTTACTTAAGTTCATTAACACCATCCTTTATACGTTCCATGTGTGGTATGAACGAGTCATATCATTTTAAGGGGGCGGTAGTCCGCACTTCCTCAAATGAAATTATCGTATGTATATACGACATGAAACGAATAATGGTATGAAATAAAATGGAATTACAGAAGCTTATAAAATATATATCATTAATATCATATTTAATTACAGTTCCATCATAATGGCCACCATGAGAGGCGGTAAGATGTTTTTGAACAATCATCGTTTCGTGAGGCGTTAGTTTTCCATCCACAGAAACATTATGTTCATCATCCATTAGATGGAGTTGTGTGTATGTGTAGTTTGAATACTTCTTATAACAACATCCTAGTATATTGAGGATACTGGTGTTGTTACAAAAGAAGGGAAATAAAAAGAGTTTGGGGGTTGAAGAAGCAAAATAAATGAAAATAATTTAAGAGAAATCGTTACCTTTAATTTAGGTAACTCACTTTGGTTGGAACCAAAGGACTTGTTGAAATGCTTTCTGCCTAAGGGGAAGATTCAAGGAGGAGGAGAGGGATGTGGGGAGCTTAGTTGGGCAGAGTTTGGACGAGCCAAGTGGCTTGAGAGGTGTGAGGAAATGAGAAGGATGAGTGCCCTTTTATAAGAGGGGTGAGGGGAACCTTTGGAAAAGCTAGAAATATTAATTTATAATAAATTCATATTCGGTTTCCAATGGCTCCAAAGTTGACTATTCAAAGTTTGAGGTGGAGATAGGTCGAAAACAACTCATCCAATAGAATTTAGACAGGTTTGGGTACTTATATTAACCTTATCTTTAAGTATTAACTCTAAGTTAATTAGTTTCACTTTTACAATGTCTCTTTGTATTTTTATATAATATGGTTAATAAACTTACTATATACATCCAAAAGACCCCCAAGTGGTCCATTAATGATTAACCTATCATAATATAAGTCTCTTGGCCGAACCTTAGATTTTTAGGAATTTAATATCAATTAATAATATAATATTTGTTTTAAGAACTCTTTTATGTCAATTTTGACACTATTCACTAGTTGATTTTTGTGAAATTCATAACAGATTGATTACTTCGAAAAAAGTCAAATAACTCAATCCTAATATATCATATTATCCTAGAAAATTTGTTTAATTCATTAAAAGTTTCATATTATAATTATTTGGGTATTTATAATATCAATTATGTTAATTTTTACTATTTTAGTAATTACTGCATCATCATTGTGTCATAAATAAAATGACTTGTTTAATGTCAAAAAATTATAAATAAAATATAAATATGTAGGAAATCTTTTTAGCTTCCTAATTAATATTTATAATCTAAAATCCATCATATATAACCCTATGTAACAATTGTTTTGCTAAAAGATATATGCTTGTGTCATTTTGTATTCATTTTAACTTAATTAATATAAAGTGTCATTATCACTTACAAGTGGATCCATGGGGTCCCAAAATTGACCCAAAGATGCCCATGGTCGACCATGTATCAACCAATAGGGTTAAGACACATTTTAGGGTAATTTAGTATTATTATAATATTATTTTTTTTAACCCTTATTTACCGGATTTACCCTTAACCATGGTAAATAAAATATTTACCGCAGTAATTATTCAAAATGTCTAAAAATAAAAGTTACCAATTTACACAATTTGGACATCCTGATTCCAAATATGGAATCCATTTTTCTAAATTCAAAACACAGAAGTGGCAGAAATTAATTTAAAATTAATTCCCGCTGTCAAAACAAAAAGCGTGTTTTTAAGAGATAATAACTATCAAAAGATTGACACTTGTTTATGTTCGGTTTAATTGTAAAATTATGTCCAATGACCAACATTATATTAAATGGTAAAAATATATTCTAAATATACTTTAAAACCACTCAAATTCACAATTTATCACTATTAATTATTTTGATTAAAAAAGTTGTTTTTAATTAAAATTTAGTAATTTTCACTATTCATCAAAATATGAAAGTTATCCGAAAAGTACCAAAATTTCACCTTAGGCTAAATTCGATATTCCGAATCCAAAAATGAAGTCCATTTTGAAATATAAAATATATATAATTTCAAAAAGTAGGTATTACTATTCATAACGGCTAGTTTGATTGTTTGTGGTGTGTTAAAATCTCGAAGTTGCGTACAATGCACGTCATTGCATTATTCGAAAGGAAACATACCGAGGAAGCTTGGGGTGTTACATTCTCCCCTCCTTCAATAAATTGCGTCCTCGCAATTTTTTAAAATTTTTCTTGGGAATATAATGGAAAGTCCCACATCGGAAAAAGAGTCAATAAAACTGTCACTTTAAAAGAAAGAAAGAGAGGTATAAGGGTCATCCAAGATAACCCATACTAGGATTCCATGTAAGAAAACATGGATATGGATGATAAACTAAGTGTCAAGTTCTGATGGAGAGGGATAGAAATAATGATCAGGAGAAAGTTAACAATGAGAAAACCACAAACTTGTGTTGGGACAAACGACCATTAGTCTCCTAGTAGGAAAGTAAACGGACAACATTTTTTTTAAGTTACATTACATAAGGAAGAGGAATTCATTTATGATATTGACTAAGAACATTATGAGATATACTTACATTTTAAGTAGATTTTCATTCTTTAATAAATTTCCACCACTAACTCATTTTTTTTAAACGATGAGTATTCAAGAAGACTTGGTCACACTGGAAGAGATAGAATAAACTTCTATAGAATCACATGATCCATGAAGGATAAACCATATATTTACATTGTCATTGAAGATTAATCAAAACCAAAATGGTCAGTGAATGATCTAATGATCCCCCAAAAGGATACTCATTGAGATAAATATGCACTAATATTAATTTCTAAAATTAAACCAACAATACCCCAAAGTTAAATAGATACCATTCAATAACCAATTGTCCTTAAAATCCTTTAATATAATTCAAAATAATATTGAAACCCAAAACATAGAAGAATTTGATTATGTAGTCTCCCATGTTAAATTGTATCTCCAAATGACATCAGATACTCTTAAAGTCACATACTCAAAAGTAATTAACCTAATCACATATTCTCTATTATAGGTTAATCATTTCCATAAATAACCCAAATCACTATAAATCCACAATAAAAACGTAGATAAAAATCTATCATTACTCCACAAATGAAACCCCATAGTATTCTATTTTCCTTGCACATATAGTGTTTCCAACAAAGCGAACATCTTCCAAAATAACATTTATCACTTAATCACCAAATCATTTTCCTATACCAAGGGTATTCTTTTGATATGAAATAAGAACCCAAATCAAATTATTATTGATCAATAAAATCATTTAACTAAAAAAAATAGTCACACTAACCAGGGACTTCACGTAGTCCAGTGGTAGGCGATAAATCCCAATCGCACTTTGGTTGTGGGTTCGATTCCCATAGCTTTGTCCGACGCGACGGGTTGTCACACGGTCTACGTGTTGTCCTTTTTCAAAAACTATATTTTATAATATTGCCAAAATGAGATAAATTCCTCAAAATACTATATCGTAAATTTAACCACAAATGTTATATCATACCTTGAATCTTCATCCCAAATTAGAATAACTTATAATTCTCTCAAACCCCAATGATCATATAAATCCAAATGGTTATTTATACCCAAATCCACAAGAGAAGAGACAATTCTTCCTCAAATATCATTCTCACATGGCAAACTGTGGGGTTACAAATACAAGAGAAAATTATTCCATAGTAAACCCATCAACAAGGAGTGCTAATACTTTTTAAACATTTATCCAACCATTTATTCCCACATAGCTTCTTCTTTGACCAAGAAAATATCCTATAGAATAGGACATTCACTCGGGTAATGGACAGGTCCCCTACATTTACGGCAAATGACTGTAAATGGACTCTTGGGACCATTTTTATCTTCTTCCATAGTACTCTTCATTTTTCTTCGGCAATTCTTTACTTTATGTCCTTCCTTCCCGCACGTAAAACATTTCGTTGTCCCATTGAGACATTTTCCTGGGTGTCTCTTTCCACATTTCCTGCATGATGAAAATTGAGGGTTCTTTTCTCCATGGTCTCCATTGCTGGAGCTCTTATCATTTATCACCTTTCTCTTCCTTGTTGAGTCTGGGAGTTGGTTAATATATATGTTGTTGATCATATTTTTGGAAAACTGATTTGGCATAAAGACGATATCTTTTACGCCTATCAACATTCCATTTTGTTGCTCATTGCCACCACCGTTCCCATCTTGTACATCATTCTCAAAGTCACTATGACTTCCTTGGAATCCAGCCATTGACTAAAACCATAAAGCATTGTGTGAGTAATAGTAGTCGTAAAATCATTTAGAGATTAAAATGTCACCATATTCTCAATTTGAAACATATTAGGATTAACCAAGGTCATTTACTCTCATCTTATATATATATTACTTAAATTGGTTTGTAAAGAAAATGTAAATTATCCTAAGCATATCCCCCGGGAGTGTCGTAACCAAGAGTGCAGCAAGGCCAGTTGTCGTGCACCAGTTCCCGTTCGAGTCTAGCTCAAAGCGATGTTTTCGGGTTTTACCCCTAGGTACATCTGTGCCAGAGCCGCCTCTACCTGCTCGTATCCAGACAGGGATGTATTGCTCGGAAAACTCACAAAATCTCTACAATACCAAAATTCTAGGAAGTTCTTTTATACTAATCCTCAAAGTTCATCTTAGGTCTACGTGCTCTAATCAGAGTTTATCTAAATCTAGCTACCAAGGTTTGTACTAAACTTCCTCTGATACCAACTGTAACGCCCCGACCCTAATTATCTAGAGTCAGTGCATTATTACATAACATTGGCATGATCATGAGAAAGATCAAGTCTCGAAAGACCGATTAGTTTAGTAGCCTTGGAATAACTAGATACATCCATAAATTTTTACATTACATCATAAAAAAACATCTTGTCTTCATATCCCCTCATACTATCCCTGCAGGTCATTCATAAATTACTTCTTCATAATCCTGGGAAAAATAAAACATTGAAAGGGGTGAGCTCGGATGCTCAGTAAGGATAACATTATAGCAGAAGCTTTCATAAATAAGCATAAACACTTAAGGCAATTTATAACTAAAACAAAAGCCTTTTAAAATTGAACTTCAACATAGTATGGAAAAAGTAAAATGAAATAATGCCATTTACTTACTCACATGGATATTCTACTAGTCGAATGATCACATGCAATATCAATAACCACTTTCATAATGATGGAATGCATAATGCCAGACTATCATAACCACATAGCCAAGGCCTCGTGCCAAGACTACAAATAAGATTTTGCCAAGGCCTTGTGCCAAGACACTAGTTTGTCTCATGAGACCTACCGATGCATCGAGGAGCTATAGCGGGCTCCACCCGTCACTTATTAAGTCCAATGCATTCCTCATATGAATAGTTTTAAGCATAAAATAAACATTCGTATTGAAACTAGCATACGAAATGTCAATACTTTTACCAAAAACCTTGAGTGGTATAAAAATAGCACATCCACAGTCAAACATAACTCATTCGATACAATATGGAAGATTGTATTGTATCACATTAACCTCAATCAAGAATAATGAAGGATGTTGACATAGATGAAAATAATCATCAAAACTATTTGAGAGAAATATCCCCCTTTTCTTGAAATCATTTAAAAGTCACACTATTTGTCAAAAAGCCATTTAAAAATAGATTTTTGAATCAAAGTGTCCCATACCACTTTGAAACTTTTTAAAAGGATTTTTAATTTTAAAACTTTAATGTCCATATAAATAAATCCTTAAAACCATTTTTAAAATATGGACATTAATGAGCGTGATTTAGAAGAATAATTCTTTAAAACATTTTAAAATGGTATTTTGGTTAGAGTTTCTAACCAAAAGAGAGACACTTGAATACAAATAATTGAGGTAATCAAAACATTGTAATATCATGAGAATAAAGGAATTCATGATATACTATGTCAAAGTACATTATATAAACCACATAAAAGTGATTTGGTGTATATCATCAAAGAAGTCTCAATGGAATGTAAATTGAGATGAAATCTCTCATAAAGGTTGTATCCTTTGGTTAATGATAAATCAACGACATAATTATGTGTGACAAATATAAATATACTAAATATTATTGGATATTCAGTGTAAATCAATCAAAGGATATTCACACATATTCTTGTAAAAACAATACCAACGAATTGGATGTTTAACTCAACAAATGGAGAATGAGTTAAAATTACTCTTATCAAATTCATATCAATGAATTGAGAATTACCAATGAGTGATTATGTGTATCAAACTTATATCCACAGGAAGGGGAGTGGAAATTATGACATAATCAATTTAATAGTGATTCCACACATAATCTTGGGGTAATATAATCAATGAGATATGCGTAAAGCCAAATGAGTGGAAATTGAAATCTCAAATTCCCTTATCGATTAGGTAACATATGAAACATACACCCATGAAAGAAGTATCATACCCTGATGATGTAAATACCCATAAATTAAAGTATATTACACAATGAATACAATCATGGGCAGTACACATACACCACATGCAATAATTAAGTGGTGATCAATGGAAATCTCACGAAATTAAAAGTGAGATAAGAAACCCCTTACCACGTTAATCAACTGAGTCGTATGGCCAAAAGTTAATAACCACCAAATGATTTACAGAATAACATGAATATAAATATAATCATGAATATATATCAAATGGCAGTACACAATACACCACTTTCAATAATTTAGTGGCGAACAATGGAAATCTCACGGAATTGAAAGTGAGATAAGAGAATCCCTTACTTTGTACTTTTTCCTTGGTCGATGGTAGGTTTACCTCCTGTATAATGGTGAAATAATTGTTATTGAATAATACAAGAATCATTTACTTTAATATGATATCATATATGATCTTTTAACATTGATTTGTTAATAATATCTTAGTATTAACGCCGTTTCGGGTGTTAACTTACTCATTTTCTTTTATATGTTTTGTTACATAAGTCATGTTTGTTGTATCTTATTAATATCCAGAATGATATCAAGTCGTTAAACATCATTTTTAAATCATTAAATGATAATTATACTTTAATGGATACGATGGATAATGAATCTCATCGCGTTCGTGGAGACGGTAGTCCGTACGTACGCACAAACGCTACTTCCATTTAATTTTTTTAATTTTTTATTTTAAAAGAATCGAATCCAAATGATACATAGGTATATTACTATTCCAGTATAATATAATATTTTATATATGTTACTTAAGTTCATTAACACCATCCTTTATACGTTCCATGTGTGGTATGAACGAGTCATATCATTTTAAGGGGGCGGTAGTCCGCACTTCCTCAAATGAAATTATCGTATGTATATACGACATGAAACGAATAATGGTATGAAATAAAATGGAATTACAGAAGCTTATAAAATATATATCATTAATATCATATTTAATTACAGTTCCATCATAATGGCCACCATGAGAGGCGGTAAGATGTTTTTGAACAATCATCGTTTCGTGAGGCGTTAGTTTGCCATCCACAGAAACATTATGTTCATCATCCATTAGATGGAGTTGTGTGTATGTGTAGTTTGAATACATCTTATAACAACATCCTAGTATATTGAGGATACTGGTGTTGTTACAAAAGATGGGAAATAAAAAGAGTTTGGTGGTTGAAGAAGCAAAATAAATGAAAATAATTTAAGAGAAATCGTTACCTTTAATTTAGGTAACTCACTTTGGTTGGAACCAAAGGACTTGTTGAAATGCTTTCTGCCTAAGGGGAAGATTCAAGGAGGAGGAGAGGGATGTGGGGAGCTTAGTTGGGCAGAGTTTGGACGAGCCAAGTGGCTTGAGAGGTGTGAGGAAATGAGAAGGAGGAGTGCCCTTTTATAAGAGGGGTGAGGGGCACCTTTGGAAAAGCTAGAAATATTAATTTATAATAAATTCATATTCGGTTTCCAATGGCTCCAAAGTTTACTATTCAAAGGTTGAGGTGGGGATAGGTCGAAAAAAACTCATCCAATAGAATTTAGACAGGTTTGGGTACTTATATTAACCTTATCTTTAAGTATTAACTCTAAGTTAATTAGTTTCACTTTTACAATGTCTCTTTGTATTTTTATATAATATGGTTAATAAACTTACTATATACATCCAAAAGACCCCCAAATGGTCCATTAATGATTAACCTATCATAATATAAGTCTCTTGGCCAAACCTTAGATTTTTAGGAATTTAATATCAATTAATAATATAATATTTGTTTTAAGAACTCTTTTATGTCAATTTTGACACTATTCACTAGTTGATTTTTGTGAAATTCATAACAGATTGATTACTTCGAAAAAAGTAAAATAAATCAATCCTAATATATCATATTATCCTAGAAAATTTTTTTAATTCATTAAAAGTTTCATATTATAATTATTTGTGTATTTATAATATCAATTATGTTAATTTTTACTATTTTAGTAATTACTGCATCATCATTGTGTCATAAATAAAATAACTTGTTTAATGTCAAAAAATTATAAATAAAATATAATTATGTAGGAAATATTTTTATCTTTCTAATGAATATTTATAATCTAAAATCGAGCATATAAAACCCTATGTAACAATTGTTTTTCTAAAAGATATATGCTTGTGTCATTTTGTATTCATTTTAACTTAATTAATATAAAGTGTCATTATCACTTACATGTGGATCCATGGGGTCCCAAAATTTACCCAAAGATGCCCATGGTCGACCATGTATCAACCAATAGGGTTAAGACACATTTTAGGGTAATTTAGTATTATTATAATATTATTTTGTTTAACCCTTATTTACCGGATTTACCCTTAACCATGGTAAATAAAATATTTACCGCAGTAATTATTCAAAATGTCTAAAAATAAAAGTTACCTATTTACACAATTTGGACATCCTGATTCCAAATATGGAATCCATTTTTCTAAATTCAAAACACAGAAGTGGCAGAAATTAATTTAAAATTAATTCCCGCTGTCAAAACAAAAAGCGTGTTTTTAAGAGATAATAACTATCAAAAGATTGACACTTGTTTATGTTCGGTTTAATTGTAAAATTATGTCCAATGACCAACATTATATTAAATGGTAAAAATATATTCTAAATATACTTTAAAACCACTCAAATTCACAATTTATCACTATTAATTATTTTGATTAAAAAAGTTGTTTTTAATTAAAATTTAGTAATTTTCACTATTCATCAAAATATGAAAGTTATCCGAAAAGTACCAAAATTTCACCTTAGGCTAAATTCGATATTCCGAATCCAAAAATGAAGTCCATTTTGAAATATAAAATATATATAATTTCAAAAAGTAGGTATTACTATTCATAACGGCTAGTTTGATTGGTTGTGGTGTGTTAAAATCTCGAAGTTGCGTACAATGCACGTCATTGCATTATTCGAAAGGAAACATACCGAGGAAGCTTGGGGTGTTACAGTCGTTGTATGCAGGAATTGGTATTTTACACCACGAACCAAAGTGATATGTGTCTTACCATGATGCTTTTGGTTATATCCGCATATTGAATTGGTATGCGGCGCCTTGTTCAGTCCTTGTAGTGGTACACTACATGGAGTAGCACATTGCAAGAGGATTTGGGGGGTTATCGTCTAAGAGAAATTCATCCAAGAGAAGTACTTGGTTAATGGTTATCTAGATATTTTCTCATTATGATTAATATTATTATAAAATTACTCTATTTTAGGGATAACGGCCAAAATTAAATGTGGGGGGAGTGGTTCGCAGTTTATGCTTCCCTGATGAAACAAGATGAAAGATGGAGTACATCCTTTTTTCCCTCAACCTTTCATAATATGTCTTTATCTCCATTCCTTCTCCCTCTGGGCCTCTGACTCCTACATACTTATATTGTGCTCTTTTTGTAGAGAATCAAATCAATGAAATGATTGGTTCATGGTACGGTATGTGGAATGACCTTATGAGAACAACAATTTTGATGAAAGGGTTTGTGGTTTGCCTTGCTCTCTGGCCATCACCTTGTGGGCCAGAGGTGCATGGACCATCTCGCATACTTGGCAGTTCACAATCCATCTTCTCCGAATACCATTTTCCATGATGGTATGTAGGAAACTAAAAAACCTTGAAAACATGAATTCCTTCGATTTACTTCAATGACGATAAACTTAATTTGAGTCTATTAACATTTAATGTCTTATAGAAACACTTGATTCATTCTACAAAGTGATTGTGGAGGGACTTTCTCTTCATGGAATAATTTTTAGGCCCCTATAATAATACATTGAAAAATTAATTAAGGTCTCATACAATTATCTTATAATCACATGAAAACAAAATATTGATTTATTTTTATATATTATGACAATACAATTTCTTGTAAATCATTAAATTAATTATAAAATTGAAAATAAAAATTTATGATTTATAAAAATATCAACACTTAATTAATAATTTTTGAAAAATTTATTAGTTTTTACTATGATATAAATGTATCATATTTTCATTTATAATATATATAAATTTTATTTATACTTTCATAAATAAGGTTACTATACTATAGCCCATATTATTGGTAAAAATGATCACATTACACATTAAGAGGTCATGTTATTATTCCATTCGTACATGTTTATTGACTTCTAAAAATTCCTCTTTTTAAATTCATTCATCATTTATAATGATTTTACTATGTTATCTAAGTGATTTTTTGTGATTTATACTATATTAAAAAATTATAAAAATGGAGTTTCGATTGAAAATAATATTGTTTGTTACATTCTTCCTCACTTATGAAAATTTTCCCTCAAATATTATTTAAAAAAATAGGCTAGGGTACTTATCCTTCATCACTTCCTCTAGTTCCCATGTTTCCTCCTTATATGAATGGTTACACTATAGTAATTTTTCTAAGTGAGTGGTCTAATTGCATTGATATTTATCAACATGTTCTAAGTTCTTCACAAGATTCTCCATGTATAAGTGATAATTATCCAACTATACAACCTCGAGAATTAGTACATGTGAGGGATAAAGTATGAACTTCCAAGATAAGGATACATTGAATACATAATGTACATGTGACATGGTCGATTAAAGTCTTGGGTGATAGGCAATAGTTGTGACATGATCAAGAATCTCAAAGGGGGCGATGTATTTGGGACCCATAAATCATTTCATTAAAAATATCATCATCCTCTTTCATGGATATTTGTAGAAAAATACCATGTCTCTAACCTAAAAATCATGACCCCACATCCCAGAGATGATTTTCTACATAGATCTTCTGCTAAATTTTGGTTACCTTGATGTTTTTTTGAATTGGATTCATTTATTTTACCATTTCATTGACCATTTTTGGTTCTAAGAGCTTAAATTCCCTATCATAATCCCAACATTCTAGTGTTATATATTTTTTTACATAAAGTGCTTCACGTTTATCAATTTAGATGCTCAACTGGAAACTACTTTTGTATGAGAACTCATGTAATGGTAAATGTTGGTCCTATCCTCTATTGATGTCCATAGAACATGATCTAAAAATTTCCACCAATGATTGAATAGTCCATTCAGATTGTCCATCATTTTTAGAATAATAGGATGTGTTCAAGCTTGGTATTTTTTAGATCATGATGTATACATTTCAAGAGCATAGAGTTGAATAACATATCTTTATCAGATACAATCGTTAGTTGTACTCTATTTCACCTTACCAATTATTTGATGTATATATATGAATGTTTATCTACTGAGAAGTCCTCATAGACTATGAAAATGTGAGTTTTCTTTATAATATAATCCATAAAACCCCATATATCCTTTTTTCAAATGGATTACTTCAGATGTCTGGTGAAAATTTCAATGGTTATATTTTTCCATTTACATATTTTTTTATGTAATGGTCTTATCATCCCTTAAGAATTTTTTATTTTATCCTTCATTTGATATAATACCAGGGAAAGTGATGTATATTCAGCCATCTCCTTCCTCATATTGTCCACCTAATGGTTCTCATATATTTGTGATAAAAAATTGTGCTTCCTTAAGAAATAGAGAAGGTTGAGCTATGTTTGTCATTTGGAAGATCTTTATTTATCTATAGATTGGATGTTACATATAGTCATGACCCAAATATAATGCCTCCTTCCAAATCCAATTTGTACTCTCTGGATTTACCAATTCTAATATAACACAAATTTTTTAGAATTTCAATAACATTTTATAGAATCCTTTAGTTTCACTATGAGGGATGGTTGAAAAAAAAATTCAGAAAGGATTGAATTTTTTACTTCTTGAATGACTCACAAGTCCATCCTTTGCTGGTCTATGTAGATTTTATCCTTCTCAATTCTCATTATTGATAATTATGTGCATTCCTTTTTACTAAGAGCATCTCCCACCCTATTTTCATTATGAAGATGTTCGTGGATTGATAAATTATAATTCATGAAATCTATAACCTTATCATTTATAATTTTTAAGATCCTTATGTGTTTATATTTATTTTATTCTATTATTATCAATATATATCTTACACTACAGACTGTGTAGATAATACAACTAGATTGTCAATGCATTGAGCAAATCCATCAAATGAAGATCATGTGTAGGAAAGTTTTATTCTTGAATTTTCTCCTTTCTTTAGAGTTTAGGGAATCACATTATCTTTTTTCATTATTACAATGCCTAATCCATTCATGGATAAATCATTTTCTATAACAAATATTTCCCCACTTTTCAGAAGTGTGAGTACTTGTGAGGTGATTGGCCGCATCTTTAACTCTTTGAAGTAGTCTTCACATTAACTCGTCTAGAAGATATTTTCCTTTTTCATTCATATGGGTTAATGGGATTTAAAACCATGATTTGTTTTCAGAAATTAGCTGTAATAGCCATATAGACCATGGAAATTATGGATCTCTATTTCAGATGTTGACCTAGGACACTCATCGATTGCCTTTTCCATAGAAGGGTCGATTTTTATTCCATTATTGATGATAACATTCCATGGGAATGATAGTTACTCCACCTAGAACTATCATTTACAATTCATTTCATAAATTTACTCCCCTCACAATGTTTTTATTTCATTATTTAGATACTCCTCATATTCTCGATTTCTATTAGAGTATATTAGAATATCATCAACAAAGACTACAACAAATTATTCATGGTAGTCTATAGAGATTATTCATTATGTCTATGAATATTTATGAATAATTAGTGAGTCCAAAAGTCATCATTAAAAACTCATTGTATTCATAGCTCATTTGAAAGGTATCCATGGGAATATCTTCCTTCCTATTAGTTAATTGGTGATATCCCAACTGACGGTAAACCTTATAGAAATAAATGGAACTATTTAGTTGATGGAAACATTTATTGTTCCATGGTTGGGGATACTAGTTATTTATCATGAATTTTTGAGAAAAATATAACCAATATGGAAGCACAATGATCTATCATTCTTATTGATGTATAGGATAGTTGAACACCATTGTGAAGCACTTAGTTTTATAACACCCCAGTCCAAATTATCCATTTGTTTCTTCTTCAGTTATTCTTACTCAATAGTGTTTATTGTGTAATATTCCATTGATATTTCTAGATAACTAGGAATAAGATCAAATGAGAACTAAACCTCTCTGTTAGTATGATGAATAGTAAATTGTTAACTAAACCCATGAATGTAGTCACTTATAGCTGGAATGTGTTCATGCATGATTTTATCATTTCTATAAATAATTTGAGCAACATATTCCTGCTCATATATAAATAATATCCACACTAGAAATGATGATTTTGATAGATATTCATCATCATCATTACAAAAAACATAATTGGAGGATTCCTTTTGACGTGAAGAGCGATATCCCTTTATTAATTGTTGATTTTGAAATTTTATAAAAATAACTATTGTATTTCCAATATTTCATGAATCTACCCCAAAAGAAGTAATAAAATTAATTCTATGTGGTTTAGTCTACAAACATTAACTGGGGAAGAGTTATATTCAATGGACGCAATAATTTCCCCATTTTCTAATTTCATAGGTAACTCAAATCCAAATTTTGAGGTGGTTGTTGAATTATTCAACTAAACAAGACAAACAAAAAATAATGTATAGAACAAAAATAAAATTGTATGTTTTCTATTCCTGAATGAATAATCACCGTACTTTTCCCCACATCAATTTTAGGATCCACCTTTGTAATATTTATGATATAATAGTTTCCTTGATACATTTACATTGGATTATTATAAGGGTGATTACCCAAAAGGAATAGAGGTTCAGTGCACTATCGTTCATTGTACCCTTTCTCCCTACATATTTAGCATTGAAATATTGGTGATTCTCACTTTTATTCCACCAAGTATTCTATATTCCTCATGTCTCTTCACTAATAATTAGTTCAATGTCCTTCACTCCCACACATAAGCATTTCCAAAACCCTTTGAGGGAATAATCATGATGATTCTTTACACAATTAGACATGCATGTGGTGAAGATTTTGTTACTCCTTTTTCCTTACATCCCCCATCTTGAAACCCCATCTTTCATTTCCTATCTCAATAGCCTTGGGACAACTCTCCCATCATCAAATCAACTTTAAGAGAACATCTAACAACATATTAATTACTCCCAATGTCTCTAATAGCTAGAACATTTTGAATTTGTCATTTTAAATGACAAATTAATCTATATATTTTTTCATCATTGCTGAAATAAAAACCCATGGGATACCATGAATAACTTGTGAAATTGTCTTCATAATCCATGATAGATTCAGCCAAATTTTTCTTCATCACTATGAATTCTCACTCAATATTTGTTTGATGATTTTGGGGTAATTAATTATTAATAAATATTTTTTTATATTCTTCCCACTCCATCTATTTAATTTCATCCTTTATCCTCATGTTATTAACCAATTACAACCTTTGATCATAATCTCTATCTAAATGATAAACATCCATATTCACCATCTTTATCTTAAAATAGTGAAGCACTAAAATTAATATATCCATTATGTTGGCACACTTTTTGGGGGATATTGGATTGGAAGATCCACTAAACATCAATTATCATTAACTCTTAAAAGACATGATATATAGTTTATACCTCTAATGTAATGGAGGATATTCTACATCATTCATGTTATTATTCATAGCCTGAGACATCTGGGTAGGAATTTCCATTAAATTTTGATATCCACCACCTATTGAATTATGGATGTCATTTGGAAAATTGATACAGTATACCACATATAGACTATTGGACTCATTTATTTTTGTTTAATACCATTTTCAAAAAAGAAAAAGTTTGAAAAAAATAGAATTCCAAAATTCATGAATAAATAATTTATCCTTTTTTGTAATTAACTCTAATGGAATATATTGTGGGATCCATATGTTTATAATTCAACTAAAATAATGAATCTTTGGTGTTTATATATACATAGTCATTAAATTTTTTTATCTAATTATAATTACAAAAATAAATAAACCATGATCTAATACCAACAATAGTGACCCTATTTTTTCTTACATTTCTAGTACATAATTTTAAAAATGAAAAATTTAATATTTCTACAAAACCATTATTTAGAGGTTTAGTGTCATGATAAAATTAGGATAATTAATAAATTTTACACAATAAAACATAAAACTTATTTAATTTATTAATATCTATCTTCATAGTGTCCTTTTTACTCTTCCATATACAGGTATCCACATGAGGTTCTACTTCAAATAAAGGGGTGAGCTGAAATCATGAGAATATGTAATATAAGAACATGAATAAATATTACATGGTGTGAGAATAATCATCATAATCATCATAACATATGCATAGGATCATCATTATTTTCATGATATAGTGTAATAGATAAAGTCATGGAATGCGGTAAGGCATAATAATGAATCAGCATGTCTTAGTGGTCAACTACCACACATAGTTGTAGACAATGCTAGAAACATGTTAATACATAACAAATCGGAATAATCTTAAAATAATCATTGTGAAAAATACTAGAATCATGTTTATTCATATTGAATATTATTTATAAAGACCCATAATTTACATACATTGTTATTACTTTAGAATTTAAGCACACTTATTACAACATATAACAAAACCAAGAAAGGACCGTATAGGTATAGAGTCTTTAGAAACTGGGAAACATAAACAACTGGTTCATAAAGCATCTACTTTGCCTCCCATTTATTTCATCATATCTAGAGTCCCTTTTTGGAATATCCTACTTAATAACCTTCTTCCAGACCTGGGAAAATAAAACGTACAAAAGGGTGAGCTCAAATGCTCAGTAAGGGTAAACAAAAGAAATTTCAATCACATCATATACATAAGAACATAACTTTTGGAAATCTTAACCTGCAAAAGAGATCATAATATCATAACATGGGATAAATCATAGAAGTGAAATGTAATCCCAATAATCATAAAATAAAATATGAAACTTTGTGGAATACACACATAATCAACGAGAATCATTTCTTGTTAGTCAAGACTCATTGCCAAGACTATCTTAGTTGACAATGTCCATTTCTGAACCGAGTTCACTCCTCGTTTCAGCCCTATTTCACTGAACCGGTATAACCTACCATTCCAGCCATGCCTATATCATGAGATATAAAATCTTTACCCAATGTATTGGAGGGAGATATAGGTCCCACCCATCTCATAATTATATCATTCTTATGTGTGCCACAAAATCAGAAAACCATACATCATAGCATAACCCATGTAATAAAAATGGGAATCTTAAACATTGTGACATCATAAAACAATTCATATCAGATAATGGAATTCATAAAAATATAATTCCATCACAACATAATCAAATCAATTTAATAATAGGGATAAAAATAGAATCCTTTATTATCTTAGATGGAAAATAATTTTGATAAAACACTTGAACTCCATTCTTGAGAAAATATACTTTCTGCTTCAAAAAACATTTCCTTCCTTAACATATCGTACAATTCTAATCTAAAAGAATTTGATTAAAAATAATCTTGAAAACATGTAATGTAATTTTCTTGGAAATAATGTTTTAAAAATCCATTAATGTCGTATAAGTTAAAAAAACATTCTTCGTACTTTTGTCGGAAAAGTCAAAAAGTACCTCGTACGAAAAACGACAAAAGATCCCTTTCATATATTTTACTAAAAACTCACCGAAGGGTAAAATTGGATATATAATATTGTATAAGTATATAAATATTACATATTGAGGAAACATGTATGTGGATGATAAAATACACCCCAGTAAATTTCAAAATATAAACAATCTCGGATAAAAATGAGATTGTGATATTTTCCCTTACCTTAGGTCTGATATGCTTTGTACATGTCCGAACCTCCTGTATAATGATTTAAGTAATGTTATTGACTTATTACAGAATAATACTTATTTTTATGATATCACATATGGTTATATTCTTATCTTCTTAGTAGTAATATTTCATTGCTACTTGTTATTCGGGTGTTTATAACTTTTGGTTCTTATGCATGTTTTGTCGAATAAATTCATATTCTTCTCTTTAGGTTATAGATACCTCATTTTCATAATGATATTAGTGTAATATATTTCATATTAATTCATTCAATTCATTTATATAATCATTATGATATGAAGATCATGTAGAACGAGTCGCATCACATCGTGGAGATGGTATTCCGTACGTACGCACGAGTGATGATATCGTTCCTATGATCGTGGAATTGTATTGGAGTGTATGAATACTATTTCAGAATCAATATCACTTTATTATAGTCATATATAGTCATTATTTACACCATTATACCCATCCAATTAATGTGGTGGTGGAAAATAGATTACACCACGGCGTGGAGACGGTATTCCGTACGTACGCATGTGCGGTGATTTCATTTTCCGTAGGATGGATAGATGGTTAAATAGGGTTGTTTCATACATATAATAACATATCATTATATGAGTGATACTTATGTTATTACTTCATAATGAAACAGCTAAAGAAGAAGATGTTGAAGAAGAATAAAATTGGAAAGGATCGGTAATGGATATTACCTCTTCTTTGAAGTGCTTCTTTGAGACCTCCTTTTAGGGCACTAAAATTGGTCTTTGAAGAAGACCAGGACCTATAGGATGTCTCTAGGGAAGTGGATAGGAGAAAATTTAAGGGGATTTCCGAGCATGAAGGCTTAATGTGGTGTGAGGAAGAGGGGGAGGAGGTGCCCTTTTATAAGGGAGGAGAGGGACACTTTTGGAATAACAAAAACTATTATTTTATTATAAAGTCAAGTTCGGTTTTTAATAGCTCAAAATTGAGTTATTTAGAAGATTAGGTGTGGATGGGTCGAAATCCTATAATCCAATATAATTTAGACAAGTTTAGGTCATTATATTAAACTTATCGTTTAGTTTTAACTCTTAGTTAATTAGATTGACATTTACCATGTCACTTTGTATTTTTATATTATATAGTTAATAAACATACCATATATATCTAAGCGACCCCAAAGCTGTGTTTTATTAATATATATAACCATATCTAATTCATTTGGCTGAACCTTAGATTTTTAGGAAAAAAATAACAATTAATAATATAATATTTGTTTTAAAAACTATTTTATGTCAATTTCGACACTATTCAATAGTTCATTTTTATGAAACTCATAACAGAATGATTACTTCGACCAAAGTTAATTAAATCAATCCTAAAATTTAATATTAACCTAGAAAATTAGTTTAATTCATAAAAAGTCTCAAATTATACTTATTTAGGTATTTATAATATCAATTATTCTAATATTTCACTACTATGGTAATTACTGCATCATTATTGTGTCATAAATAAATTAAATTATTTAAAGTCTAAAAATTAAAAATAAAATATTATTATGTACAAAATCTTTTTATATTTCTAATGAATATTTATAGTAGAATTTATCTTATGTATAACCTTATATTAAAAATGATTTAGTTATTAAACATAGATTTTAACTATTTTAACCCTTCTTTAAATAAATTAATAATAAATGTCAAAATCTAATCCAAGTGGGCCTAAATGGTCATATTTTATTCCGAAGGTTGTTTATGGTCGAATTAAACTTTTCCAATAGAATTAAGACATGTTTTAGGATAATACTAATATCATTTTTACCCATAATTACCCTATTTACTTTTAACCGTGGTAAAAAAAAAGTAAAAAGTTACTATTCACCCAAAAATTATTTTCATCTCATTGAACCACATTTTACTTACTGACATCAACCGTGTCTCTCGGATTTTTGAAATTTCTCTCACAGAAGCGGTAAAATTAAGTTTTATGAAAAATTTAGTTTTTTAATGACCACTTAGTGGTTTCACTATTCATCAAAAATTGAAAGTTTTCAGAAAAATACCAAAATTTCACCCTAGGATAATTTCGATATTCCGAAACCAAAAATGACGTCCATTTTGAAAAATAAAATTTAAAAAATTTCAAAAAGTGGTTATTACTATTCATAACGGATAGTTTTAATAATATTTATATAGCATATCATTGTTTGGTGAAACTCGGTATTGCGTACGACGCAAGCTATCGAGGAGGGTCGCGATTTCGTGTAAAGCAAGCCAAACAGGTGTTGTGTGTAGAAAAATATTACTTTGATGATTTATATAACATAAAAGTCTCAGGTGTTACATTCTACCCCCCTTAAAATGAATTTCTCCCTCGAAATTCATCACATTGTAACAAACAGATGAGGATACCTCTCCCTCATCATATCCTCAAGCTCCCATGTAGCTTCTTTTAATTGGTGGTTCCTCCATAAAACTTTCACCAATCGAGTGGTCTTGCTTCGTCGGAATTTTTCACTACGATCCAGAATCTCTATCAGTTGTTCTTTATAAAAAAGATCTTGCTCCAGCGGTACAACTTCTGAGCTGAGTACATGTGAAGGATCAGGTATGTACTTTCTCAAGAGAGATACATGGAACACATCGTGAACTTGACAGAGATTCGGTGGAAGCGCCAATAGGTAAGCTACCTTCCCAACACGATCCAGTATTTCGAAAGGACCGATATATCTAGGCTCAACTTCCACTTCTTTCCAAATCTCATAACCATCTTCCAGGGAGATATTCGTAAGAACACTTTATCACCCAATTCAAACTCTAGGTCTTTTCTTCAGTTGTTGGCATAACTTTTCTGTTGACTCTGAGATGCTCTTATGTGTTTTTGAATAGATCTGACATTTTCTGCCATTACATCAACGAGATCAGGTCCAAATAGCTTTCTTTCACCAACTTCATCCCAGAAAGTTGGAGTCCTGCATTTCTTTCCATAGAGAGCTTCATATGGAGCAATCTGAATACTGGAGTGAAATCTATTATTATATGAAAATTCCACCAAAGGTAGGTGTTGATCCCAACCACCTTTGAAATCCATAGAGCAAGCTCTCAACATATCATCTAGAGTTTGAATTTTTCTCTCAGACTGACCGTCTGTCTGAGGATGATAAGCAGTGCTGAAACTCAATTCTGTATCCAGAGTATGCTGATGACTTTGCCAGAACTTCGAGGTAAATCTCGGATCCCGATCAGATATAATAGAAAGTGGTACTCCATGAAATATTACCACTTCCTTTACATATATCCTGGCAAGCTGATCCAGAGAGAAATCCTCTCTAATAGAAATGAAGTGTGCAGACTTTGTAAGACGATCAACTATGACCCAGATAGCATTATTGCCTTTGGATGTTTTAGGAAGTCCTGTGACAAAGTCCATAGTGATGTTTTCCAATTTCCATTCGGGTATGGGTAATGGTTGTAACATACCCTTAGACTTCTGTCTCTCAGATTTAACTTGTTGACAAACCAAGCATCGAGAGACATATTCAGCAACATCTCTTTTCATTCCATCCCACCAGAAGTACTCTTTCAGGTCCCTACACATCTTCGTGCTTCCAGGATGAATAGAGAATGAAGAACTATGAGCCTCATCCAGTAGCTCCTTCTTTAATTTGGGGATGGGAGGAACACAACCTGATTCCTAATCATTATTATCCCATCATAATCAAGGTTGAATTCAGGAACATTTCTCACCTTGTTTTGTAACTCGACATCTTCTTTCTGTGCCTCTTTAGTCTTCACATGTATAGATGGTTGAACATTCATTTGAGAAAGATAAGATTTTCCCCCTTCTATTATAATTCCATGATCCATTCTTTGTAAATCCATAATTATTGGATCTTTTGTGATCCTCGTCATGGATAAACTGGCATGGTCTTGTCCACTTAATGCATCTGCCACCTTGTTGGCTTTCCCAGGGTGGTAATGGATTGAGAGCCATAATCATTAATCAGCTCCAACCATCTTATTTAGCACATATTCAACTCCTTTTGTGTGAAAATATACTTTAAACTTTTATGATCAGTATAAATGTCACACCTTTATCCATAAAGATAATTCCTCCAAATCTGTTATGCAAAGATTACCGCAGCTAACTCCAAATCATGTGATGGGTAATTTTGCTCATGGATTTTCAACAATCGTGAGGCCTAATCTATCACAATATCATTTTGCATAAGAACACACCCCAATCACTTCTTGGATGCATCACTATAGATCAAAAACCTTTCTTTACTACAAGGCAGTGTGAGCACAGGTGCACCAGATAACCTTCTTCTCAACTCCTTGAAATTCTCTTCACATTCCTCCGTCAAAACAAACTTAACTCATTTCTGAGTCAACATACTGAGTGGATTAGATAATCGTGAAAAATATTTCACAAAACGTCGATAATATCCAGCCAAACCAATAAAACTTCGGATCTCGATTACTGTTGTTGGTCTCGACCATCTTTCGATAACTTCTGTTTTTGCTGGATCCACAGATATCCCCTCTTTTTATATTATGTGATCCAAAATGCAACATTTTGAAACCAAAATTCACACTTGGTAAATTTGGCCTAAAGCTTCTCCTTTCTTAGGGTCTTCAATATAATTCTCAAATGATCTTCATGTTCTTCCTTTCTCTTTGAATAGACAAGAATATCGTCTATAAAGACTACCAAAAACTGATCAAGATAGCCTCTAAAGACTCTATTCATTAGATCCATGAAGATAGCAGGGGCATTAGTAAGAACAAATGGCGTCACTATAAATTCATAGTGTCCATATCTTCTATGGAAAGCCGTCTTTTGGTATATCCTCCCTTTTGACCATTAATTGATTATACCCTAAATGAAGATCAATCATGGAAATGTATTGAGCTATGCATAGTTGGTCAAATAGGTCCTCAATGTGCAGGAGAGGATATTTGTTCTTGATAGTGATCTTGTTAAGTTCTCGATAATCAATGCTGAGTCTCATTGATGTATCTTTCTTCTTAACAAACAGAACAGGTGCTCCCCAAGGTGATGCATTAGGGCGTATGAACCCCTTATCAAGATTCTCTTGGAGTTTCTTCTTCAATTCATGTAACATAATTTGCGCCATTCTATAAGGTGTCATTGAAATAGGTAAAGCACCCGGTACGAGTTCTATTGAAAACTCAACTTCACGATTTGGTGGAAGCCCCAGTAATTCCTCCAGAAAAACATCAACAAACTCCCGTACAATGGGAATATTCTTAATCATGAGTTTCTCACCGACCATTTGAGATAAATAACTTTCATTTAGTGGAATCAATACCCATAAAATGGAATAAATTTCCACTGGAATGTTATGTTCATCATTTCTTCGATAGACGATCATAGATTGATCTGGAATATGAAATGAGACTTCCCTTCTTTGGCAATTGAAATGAGCTCCATGTAGAGAAATCCAATCCATGCCAATAATAACATCAAATTCCACTATAGGAAGGATCACAAGATTTGTAGGAAGAACTTTCCCACAAACTTCAATCGGAGAAGAATTATAAACTTTTGATGCGACTGTTGTGCCATTAGGTGTTGTCACAGCTAACTCAACATCTAATTTTTGAGGTAATATGGTGATACCCTAAGAAAATTCTTCAGAAATAAAGGAGTGGGTGGATCTAGAATCAAATAAAACATTTTCTACTTTAGAGTGGATGGTATGTGTACCTTTCACCACATTGTTATCATACTCCACATCGCTTATAGAAATTGCATGTGACTTTCCTCTGTGTTTATGTTTACGTGTTTGTTGATGTCGACCATCATCATCAGCCCTGAGATTAGGGAATTTATTGGCATAATGTCCCATCTACTTGCACTTGAATCATTGAAGTGTAGTAGGTTCATTCTGTGTATCCCTTCCTTTGTTTGAATCATTAGACATATTCTTCCCATCATCGCGGCATTAAAATGCCCGATGACCTTCCTTTCCACATTTGAAACATTTACATGTCCCTTTAAGACAATTCCCTCCATGTTTCTTTCCACACATTGAGCATAAGGGAATTCTCATCTTCTTTTTAGTGTGCTCTTTAAATTTTCCTTTGAATTCCATTTTCCTCTTCTTATCAAACCCATATGACTGATGGGTTACTCCAATCTCCATCTCAACTTTGAGAGCACATCGAACGATTTCCTCGTAGCTATTGAAGTCCCTTATGGCTAAGGCCCTTCGAAGACTTGGTTTTAAGCCACTAAAGAATTGATCGATCTTACTCTTAGGTTGGATAATAATACCAGAAGCGTACCTTGCATGTATTGTAAAATTTGTTTCATAGGTACCAACAGATTCATCATCCTTTTGCTTCAGTTCAAGAAACTCTTTCTCCATCTTCATTCGGAGAATACGAGGGAAGTACTTATTGAAAATTATGTTCTTGAACTCGTCCCATTCCATGGACTCAATTTCATCCCTTTGCCTCGTATTCTTAATAAGATTCCACCATTGATCAGCATCACCCTCCAAATGATACACTGCTAATATGAATTTATCATGCTCAGAACATTGAAGAAATGAAAATATCTTTTCAGTAGTACTAATCCATTGTTCAGCAACTAATGGATTAGTAGACCCGCTGAATGAAGGTGGACGCTGTCTCATGAAGGATTCAACAGAATGTTGCTCCTTCCTTTGCTCGTTTGGAAGTCCTGCATGATTCATAGCTGGAGAATGTTGTGTGAGCATGGCTACAAGATTTTTCATTCCAGCTCCCATAACATTTGGTTGCTCAGGGGGACAATCATTGCATTTCCCGTCGCATTCCGCATTAACACGGATCCTTTGGGTTCTAGCCATTGACTGAAACCAAGAAGAATAGTGTGAGCAACACAAATTATAATAGGAAAACCAGATAATAAAGAATAAAATTTCACACTTAAGGTCTTATCCTAGGTTATTCATGGCCATTTCTAAAACACTAAGATTGTTTTCTATGCTTAGACTTATCCTTAGGGTTTTTACTAAGGCTTTCGCATCCTAGTTTCCAATGGTTGACTATACCTTTCCTCTGATACCAACTATAACGACCCATACTTTACATACATTGTTATTACTTTAGAATTGAAGCACACTTATTACAACATATAACAAAACCAATAAAGGACCTTATAGGTATAGATTCTTTAGAAACTAGGAAACATAAACAACTGGTTCATAAAGCATCTACATTGCCTCACATTTATTTCAACATATCTAGAGTCCCTTTTTGGCATATCCTACTTAATAACCTTCTTCCTGACCTGGGGAAATAAAACATACAAAAGGGTGAGCTCAAATTCTCTGTAAGGGTAAACAAAAGAAATATCAATCACATCATATACATAAGAACATAACTTTTAGAAATCTTAACCTGCAAAACAGATCATAATATCATAACATGGGATAAATCATAGAAGTGAAATGTAATCCCAATAATCATAACATAAAACAAGAAACTTTGTGGCATACACACATAATCATAGAGAATCATTTCTTGTTAGTCAAGACTCATTTCCAAGACTATCTTAGTGGACAAAGTCCATTTCTGAACTGAGTTCACTCCTCGTTTCAGTCCTATTTCACTGAACCGGTATAACCTACCATTCCAGCGATGTCTATCTCATGAGATATAAAATCTTTACCCAATGCATTGGAGGGAGATATAGGTCCAACCCATCTCATAATGATTCCATTCTTATGTGTTCCACATAATCATAAAACCATACATCATAGCATAACCCATGTAATAAAAATGGGAATCTTAAACATCGTGACATCATAAAACAATTAATATAAGGTAAAGGAATTCATAAAAATATAATTCCATCACAACATAATCAAATCAATGTAATAATAGGGTTAAAAACAGAACCCTTTATTATCATAGATGGAAAATAATTTTAATAAAACCCTTGAACTCCATTCTTGAGGAAAATATCCTTTCTGCTTCAAAAACACTTTTCCTTTCTTAACATGTCGTACAATTCTAAACTAAAATAATTTGATTAAAAATAATCTTGAAAACTTGTAAAGTAATCTTCTTGGAAATAATGTTTTAAAAATTCATTCATGCCGTATAAGTTAAAAAAACATTCTTCATACTTTTGTCGGTAAAGTCAAAAAGTACCTCGTACAAAAAATGACAAAAGATTCCTTTCATATCATTTAATAAAAACTCACCAAAGGGTAAAATTGGATATAAACTATTGTATAAGGATATAAATATTACATATTGAGGAAACATGGATGTGGATGATAAAATACACCCCAATAAATTTCAATGTATAAACAATCTCAGATAAAAATGAGATTGTGATATTTTCCCTTACCTTAGGTCTGATATGCTTTGTACATGTCTGAACATCATGTATAATGATTTAAATAATGTTATTGAATTATTCTAGAATCATAATTATTTTTATGATATCATATATGGTCATATTATTAGCTTCTTAGTAGTTATATTTCATTGCTACTTGTTATTCGGGTGTCTATAACTTTTTGTTCTTATGCGTGTTTTGTCGAATAAATTTGTATTATTCTCTTTAGGATATAGATACCTCATTTCCAGAATGGTATTAGTGTAATATATATCATATTAATTCATTCAATTCATTTATATAATCACTATGAAATGAAGATCATGTAGAATGAGTCGCATCACATCATGGAGACGGTGTTCTGTACGTATGTACGAGTGGTGATATCGTTCCTATGATCGTGGAATTGTATTTGAGTGTATATATACTCTTTCAGAATCAATATCACATTATAATAGTCATATATATTCATTATTTACACCATTATACCCATCCAAGTAATGTGGTGGTGGAAAATAGATTACACCACGGCGTGGAGACGGTATTCCATACGTACGCACGCGCGGTGATTTCATTTTCCGTAGGATGGATAGATGGTTAAATAGGGTTGTTTCATACTTATAATAACATATTAGTATATGAGTGATACTGATGTTATTACTTCATAATGAAACAACTAAAGAAGTAGAAGTTGAATAAGAAAGAAATTGGAAATGTAACACCCCAAGATTTCATAGTGTGTTATTTCTTCAAAATAATAACTTGCACTACACGCAACACCGAGTTCAATCACACCATGACTTACCAAAGGAAAAAGCCATTCAAAAGAGGTTAATAATATTATTGACTAAATTTTAAACTTTATATAATCCTTATAATTTTAGATTCAATATTATGAGTTTCTTAGATATAATGCAAGAACAAATTCATTTTTAGTATTGCACTTTTATCAAATTTTAATAGTGAACCATTTTTAAATACTATATTTTAAACTTTTTGACTAAATGGGGACATCAAAAATTTAAAATGAAACATCCCAAGCTTCTACGGTACGTTTCCCTTCGAATAATGCGATAGCGTGTGTTGTACGCAACCTCGAGTTCTAACACACACCACAACTAATTAAACTAGCTGTTGTGAATAGTAATACCTACTTTTTGAAATCATAAATATTCTATATTTCAAAATGGACTTCATTTTTGGATTCGGAATATCAAAATTAGCCTAGGGTGAAATTTTGGTACATTTCGGATAACTTTCATATTTTGATGAATAATGAAAATTACTACATTTTAATTAAAAATAACTTTTTTAATCAAAATAATTAATAGTGATAAATTATGAATTGGAGTGGTTTTAAAGTATATTTAGAATATATTTTTACATTTTAATATAATTTTGGTCATTGGACATAATTTTACAATTAAACCGAACATAAACAAGTGTCAATCTTTTGATAGTTATTATCTCTTAAAAACACGCTTTTTGTTTTGACAGCGGGAATTAATTTTAAATTAATTTCTGCCACTTCTGTGTTTTAAATTTGGGAAAATGGATTCCATATTTGGAATCAGGATGTTCAAATTGTGTATATAGGTAACTTTTATTTTTAGACATTTTGAATAGTTACTGTGGTAAATATTTTATTTACCATGGTTAAAGGGTAAATCCGGTAAATAAGGGTTAAACAAATAATATTATAATAATACAAAATTACCCTAAAACGTGTCATAACCTTATTGGTGGACACATACCCGACCATGGGCATCCTTGGGTCAATTTGGGGACCCCTTGGAGCCACTTGTATGTGGTAGGGACACATTATATTAATAAAGTTAAAATAAAAATAAAAATGGCATAAGCTTACAGCTTTTAGAAGAACAATTTTTACATAGGGTTATACATGTTGTATTTTCGATTATAAATATTCATTAGAAAGATAAAAAGATTTCCTAAATAATGATATTTTATTTATAATTTTTAGACATTAAATAATTTATTTTATTTATGACACAATGATGATGAAGTAATTACTATAATAGTGAAAAATTAAAATAATTGATATTATAAATACCCAAATAAATATAATATGAACCTTTTAATGAATTAAACTAATTTTCTAGGATAATAAGATATATTAGGATTGATTTAATTGACTTTTTTCGAAGTAATCAATCTGTTATGTGTTTCACAAAAATCAACTATTGAATAGTGTCAAAATTGACATAAAAGAGTTCTTAAAACAAATATTATATTATTAATTGATATTAAATTCCTAAAAATCTATGGTTCGGCCAAAAGACTTATATTATGATAGGTTAATCATTAATGTACCACTTGGGGGTCGCTGGGATGTATATAGTAAGTTTATTAACCATATTATATAAAAATACAAAGAGACATTGTAAAAGTGAAACTAATTAACTTAGAGTTAATACTTAAAGATAAGGTTAATATAAGTACCCAAACCTGTCTAAATTCTATTGGATGAGTTGTTTTCGACCTATCCCCACCTCATACTTTGAATAGTCAACTTTGGAGCCTTTGGAAACCGAATATGAATTTATTATAAATTAATATTTCTAGCTTTTCCAAAGGTGCCCCTCACCCCTCTTATAAAAGGGCACTCCTCCTTCTCTTTTCCTCACACCTCTCAAGCCACTTGGCTCGTCCAAACTCTGCCCAACTAAGCTCCCCACATCCCTCTCCTCCTCCTTGAAGCTTCCCCTTAGGCAGAAAGCATTTCAAGAAGTCCTTTGGTTCCAACCAAAGTGAGTTACCTAAATTAAAGGTAACGATTTCTCTTAAATTATTTTCATTTATTTTGCTTCTCCAACCCCCAAACTCTTTTTATTTACTTTCTTTTGTAAAAACACCAGTATCCTCAATATACTAGGATGTTGTTATAATAAAGATTCAAACTATACATACACACAACTCCATCTAATGGATGATGAACATAATGTTTCTGTGGATGGAAAACTAACGCCTCACGAAACGATGATTGTTCAAATACATCTTACCGCCTCTCATGGTGGCCATTATGATGGCACTGTAATTAAATATGATATTAATGATATATATTTTATATATAAGCTTCTGTAATTCCATTTTATTTCATACCATTATTCGTTTCATGTTGTATATACATACGATAATTTCATTTGAGGAAGTGCGGACTACCGCCCCCTTAAAATGATATGACTCGTTCATACCACACATGGAACGTATAAAGGATGGTGTTAATGAACTTAAGTAACATGTATAAAATATTATATTATACTGGAAAAGTAATATACCTAAGTATCATTTGGATTCAATTATTTTAAAATAAAAATTAAATGGAAGTTGCGTCCGTGCGTACGTACGGACTACCGTCTCCACGAACGCGATGAGATTCATCCTCCATCGTATCCATTCAAGTATAATTATCATTTGATGATTTAAAAATTATGTTTAAGGACTTAATACCATTCTGTATTTGAATAATATACAACCTATCCTTTACAAACATGTCTTACGTAACAAAACATACAAAAGCAAACGAGTAAGTTAACACCCGAAACAACGATAATACTAAGATATTATTATCAAATCAATATTAAAAGATCATATATGATATCATATTAATATATATGATTCTTGTATAATTTAGTAAGAATTATTTCACCATTATACAGGAGGTTAACCTACCCCAACCAAGGAAAAGTACAAGGTAAGGGATTTTCTTATCTCACATTCAATTCAGTGAGATTTCCATTGTTCGCCACTAAATTATTGAAAGTGGTGTATTGTGTACTGCCATTTGATATATATTATCATGATTATCTTTATATTCATGTTATTCTGTAAATATTTTGGTGGTTATTAACTTTTGACCATACAACTCAGTTGATTAACGTGGTAAGGGATTTTCTTATCTCACATTCAATTCCGTGAGATTTCCATTGTTCGCCACTAAATTATTGAAAGTGGTGTATTGTGTACTGCCATTTGATATATATTATCATGATTATCTTTATATTCATGTTATTCTGTAAATATTTTGGTGGTTATTAACTTTTGACCATACAACTCAGTTGATTAACGTGGTAAGGGGTTTTCATCTCACTCCTTATTCCCGTGAGATTCATGCCATATTGCCACCATTACCTTTTGTGTGGTGTATGTACTGCCCATAATTATATTCTTTGTGTAATACACTCTAATTTATGTGTACTTACATATTCATTGTATGATACATCTTTCATGGGTTGTATGTTTCATAAGTTACCAAATTGGTAAGGGTTTACTTTACAACCTCTTCATTATCCAAGGTTGTTTATACGTAATAATCTACTGGGATCTCTTTATCATCCACATCCATGTTTCTTAAAAATGTATTTCAAAACATTTTTACTATTTACAAGAATATGGGTTAAAGTCATTTATACCCTTGTTTGACTTTTTATAAGAGGTTTATAAAGGAATCTTTCCGTCGTTTTCAAAACAAGGTCCTTTTTAACCTTTTCGACAGAATTGAGGTAAGAATGTTTTTTTAACTTATACGGCGGGTGCAGTTATTTTACGCCATTATAAAATCTTCAAAGCTTTCCTTAAAAGCTTATAAGAATATTTTCAAAGAAAATGTTTTATTTTATATGGATCTTAAATGATTTCAAAATAAAAGGAGATATTTCTTTAAAAAGAATTTTGATTTCATCTATGTCAACATCCTTTGATGGATTTTAAGATTATTTGAAGTTGATTTATTATGATACAAAACTTCTATATTGTATTGAAGGTTTTGTGATATGTTTGACTGTGGATGTGCTATTTTTATACCATTCATAGTTTATGGTGAAATTATTGACATTTCGTATGCTAGTTTTAATACGAATGTTTATGTTATGTTTAAACCTTTTCATATGGGAATGCATTGGACTTAATAAGTGACGGGTGGAGCCCGCTATAGCTCCTCGATGCATCGGTAGGTCTCATGAGACAAACTAGTGTCTTGGCACAAGGCCTTGACAAAATCTTATTTGTAGTCTTGGCACGAGGCCTTGGCTATGTGGTTATGATAGTCTGGCATTATGCATTCCAACATTATGAAAGTGGTTATTGATATTTCATGTGATTATTCGATTAGTCGAATATCCATGTGAACAAGTAAATGGAATTATTTCATTTTACTTTTGCCATACTATGTTGAAGTCCAATTTTAAAAGGCTTTTGTTTTAGTAATTCATTGCCTTAAATGTTTATGCTTATTTATGAATGTTCTGCTATATTGTTATCCTTACTGGGCATTTGAGCTCACCCCTTCTCTATGTTTTATTTTTCCCAGGTAGTGAAGAAGTAAATTATGATTGACTTGCAGGGATATTATGAGGGGTTAATAGTGTGGATATGAAGACTTTGTTGATGTAGTAGTTTTTCACTTTGAAATGTAATGTAAACCATTATGATTATATCTAGTGTTTCCAAGGCTACTAAACTAATCGGTCTTTCGAGATTTGATCTTTCTTGTGATCATGCCAATGTTACGAAGTAATGCACCGACTCTGGGTAGCTGGGGTCGGGGCGTTACAGTTGGTATCAGAGGAAGTTTTGTACAAACCTTGGAAACTAGATTTAGATAAACTCTGATTAGAGCACGTAGACCTAAGATGAACTTTGAGGATTACTATAGAAGAACTTCCGAGAATTTTGGTATTGTAGAGATTTTGTGAGTTTTCCGAGCAATACATCCCTGTCTGGATACGAGCAGGTAGAGGCGGCTCTGGCACAGATGTACCTAGGGGTAAAACCCGAAAACACCGCTTTGAGCTAGACTCGAACGGGAACTGGTGCACGACAACGGGCCTTGCTGCACTCTTGGTTACGACACTCCTGGGGGATATGCTTAGGATAACTCTCATTTTCTTTACAAATCATTATGAAGGGTTTATGAGTATATACTTCCTCAAAGAAAACATTTTTTTGATTATGGATTATATCCATAAATAGTTCAATTTATGTTTAGTGTTTTATAAGTATGGGATTATGTATTTCGATTCATAAACTACTCTAGTTTATGCAATTGTTTAGAAATGGCGCCCAGTAGAAGGAATGAGAACTCCAGAAATGCACATGATCCAAAGAGAAGGAAGGATCATATCTTTCATGGTCTTAAGCTAGAATTTATAATAGAAATAGTCTCCCATGTATTATCAACATATGAAGAAATAATATCATGTGTTGATAAGATAAGTAAAGAGTTTACTGAGTACTATGGCTTTAAGGGAAGCAAGAGAAGAAAAGGATAGAAGAGAGAAAGATGGATAAAGGGAAGAGGGAAAAGAAGAATTTTCCCATATGTGTTAACTGTGGAAAGAAACACCCTGGAGCTTGCCTGAAAGGAATGGGAGTTTGTTATAAGTGTGGAGGAAAAGGGCACAAAGTACGTGACTGTAAGGGTAAGAAAATGGTTTCAAATGTACAATGCTTCATTTTCAAGGAGTTTGGACACTACACGAACCTATGTCCCAGTCATCAGACTATGCCGCAAATGATGCTATTGGATAATAATCAAGTTATGATACTACCACAGATGAAGAGGAATGATTAGAGTTCTTATGTTGATTATGTCAATTGAGTGTTGTATCAACAATGTACTTGTTATAATAATTATGGAGTATATAAGGATTGTACTGCAGTACTATTTCATTAAGGACTTGAGTTTGTGTGGAAAAAAGAAAAGTGACTCAATAGAAGGTTAAATTTTTGGAAAATATTTGGTTGAGAGAAAGATAAACCATAATATGGTTCTGATACCGAAGTAGTGATTTTAGAATAATACATGATTGATTTGGATCAAATATATTGGATATTCTTGACTACCTTGAAGCTGATTAATGATTTGTATATTCCATCATTGTGGGGTTTAAAACATTTTTGGATTGATGAAGTATATCCACCATTCTATATGGAATAAGGGATCATGAATGTAATCAATAAGGATTATGGTAAATCAGGATGTTTCAGTGTTTTAAAAGAATACATGATGAAGGTATTAATATTCTATTATAGGGTAAAAAGGATCTACATTATGTTTACCTTCCTTATAAATGTTGGATTGTGAGTTTGGACAGAAGTATTTTGGATAAATTCTAAGTTTGATATTAATTTTGGACTGCCATAAAAGGACAACCCGGAGGTCGGGCGGCAACCCGTCGCGTCCGGCAAAGCTGCGAGACTTGAACCCGCAACCGAAGGGCGACAAGGGTGTATCACCTACCACTGGCCCACGAGATGTCCTGGATTAAATAATTTAGTTTTTATTAAAATATCTTGTAGATGAATTATAAATTCGATTATTTTGGAACCCTATACGAATAGTGTAAATAGAATTTTTTTTACGTTCTATTATGTTTTAGAGTGAAAGATGAGTTTGTGGTAGAAATTTATTAATGGATAAAACTCTAAAGTATGTATACCTCCTTATGTTCTTAGCCAATCTCATAAATAAATTCCAAAACATTAAGAAAAGGAACTTAGAACAAAAATGTTGTCCTAGATGGTACCTTAAATCATCACTAATTTATGGCTTTGGGATTGTTGGCCTTTTCATAGCCATGTTCTCTACCACTCTCCATCAGATAATTGATGGTTAGATTTCTCCTCCATATCCATATTTTCCTACATGGATCCCTAGTATGTGTTATTTTCGGTAATCTTCATACTTTCCACTCTTTAGTTTAAATAGAGGCCTCATTAATTCATTTTTCAATGTGGGATTTCAACTAGGATATTTTGAAACGTCAAAAATGTGTTATCCTAATACCCTATGTTTTGTTGAACCGATGGTATTTCAATTCATCATAGATTAATGAATTTAAGGAACTCAATTTTATACTTGTTTGTGATTGATGACCTCAATCACTACCTATAAATATTTACGTTTTTCCTCCGATTATATGTCTCCAATTTCCACCAATGTTCTCCTAATCGAGATCATAATTTGGTGGTGACCCTTTGATTTCTCTTTTCCTCATATTAAGACTAAATTTTAGTAACCCAATTTCCGATGTGGGTTTTCCCAAAAATATATTTTCTACTTTCAACCTTTTATTTTCGAAGAACAATTTCAAATTGCGAGGACGCAATTTATTGAAGGAGGGGAGAATGTAACACCCCAAGATTTCATAGTGTGTTATTTCTTCAAAATAATAACTTGCACTACACGCAACACCGAGTTCAATCACACCATGACTTACCAAAGGAAAAATACATTCAAAAGAGGTTAATAATATTATTGACTAAATTTTAAACTTTATATAATCCTTATAATTTTAGATTCAATATTATGAGTTTCTTAGATATAATGCAAGAACAAATTCATTTTTAGTATTGCACTTTTATCAAATTTTAATAGTGAACCATTTTTAAATACTATATTTCAAACTTTTTGACTAAATGGGGACATCAAAAATTTAAAATGAAACATCCCAAGCTTCTACGGTACGTTTCCCTTCGAATAATGCGATAGCGTGTGTTGTACGCAACCTCGAGTTCTAACACACACCACAACTAATTAAACTAGCTGTTGTGAATAGTAATACCAACTTTTTGAAGTCATAAATATTCTATATTTCAAAATGGACTTCATTTTTGGATTCGGAATATCAAAATTAGCCTAGGGTGAAATTTTGGTACATTTCGGATAACTTTCATATTTTGATGAATAGTGAAAATTACTAAATTTTAATTAAAAACAACATTTTTAATCAAAATAATTAATAGTGATAAATTATGAATTGGAGTGGTTTTAAAGTATATTTAGAATATATTTTTACATTTTAATATAATTTTGGTCATTGGACATAATTTTACAATTAAACCGAACATAAACAAGTGTCAATCTTTTGATAGTTATTATCTCTTAAAAACACGCTTTTTGTTTTGACAGCGGGAATTAATTTTAAATTAATTTCTGCCACTTCTGTGTTTTAAATTTGGGAAAATGGATTCCATATTTGGAATCAGGATGTTCAAATTGTGTATATAGGTAAATTTTATTTTTAGACATTTTGAATAGTTACTGTGGTAAATATTTTATTTACCATGGTTAAAGGGTAAATCCGGTAAATAAGGGTTAAAAAAATAATATTATAATAATACAAAATTACCCTAAAACGTGTCATAACCTTATTGGTGGACACATACCCGACCATGGGCATCCTTGGGTCAATTTGGGGACCCCTTGGAGCCACTTGTATGTGGTAGGGACACATTATATTAATAAAGTTAAAATAAAAATAAAAATGGCATAAGCTTACATCTTTTAGAAGAACAATTTTTACATAGGGTTATACATGTTGGATATTCGATTATAAATATTCATTAGAAATATAAAAAGATTTCCTAAATAATGATATTTTATTTATAATTTTTAGACATTAAATAATTTATTTTATTTATGACACAATGATGATGCAGTAATTACTATAATAGTGAAAAATTAAAATAATTGATATTATAAATACCCAAATAAATATAATATGAACCTTTTAATGAATTAAACTAATTTTCTAGGATAATATGATATATTAGGATTGATTTAATTGACTTTGTTCGAAGTAATCAATCTGTTATGAGTTTCACAAAAATCAACTATTGAATAGTGTCAAAATTGACATAAAAGAGTTCTTAAAACAAATATTATATTATTAATTGATATTAAATTCCTAAAAATCTAAGGTTCGGCCAAAAGACTTATATTATGATAGGTTAATCATTAATGTACCACTTGGGGGTCTCTTGGATGTATATAGTAAGTTTATTAACCATATTATATAAAAATACAAAGAGACATTGTAAAAGTGAAACTAATTAACTTAGAGTTAATACTTAAAGATAAGGTTAATATAAGTACCCAAACCTGTCTAAATTCTATTGGATGAGTTGTTTTCGACCTATCCCCACCTCATCCTTTGAATATTCAACTTTGGAGCCTTTGGAAACCGAATATGAATTTATTATAAATTAATATTTCTAGCTTTTCCAAAGGTGCCCCTCACCCCTCTTATAAAAGGGCACTCCTCCTTCTCTTTTCCTCACACCTCTCAAGCCACTTGGCTCGTCCAAACTCTGCCCAACTAAGCTCCCCACATCCCTCTCCTCCTCCTTGAAGCTTCCCCTTAGGCAGAAAGCATTTCAAGAAGTCCTTTGGTTCCAACCAAAGTGAGTTACCTAAATTAAAGGTAACAATTTCTCTTAAATTATTTTCATTTATTTTGCTTCTCCAACCCCCAAACTTTTTTTATTTACTTTCTTTTGTAAAAACACCAGTATCCTCAATATACTAGGATGTTGTTATAAGAAAGATTCAAACTATACATACACACAACTCCATCTAATGGATGATGAACATAATGTTTCTGTGGATGGCAAACTAACGCCTCACGAAACGATGATTGTTCAAATACATCTTACCGCCTCTCATGGTGGCCATTATGATGGCACTGTAATTAAATATGATATTAATGATATATATTTTATATATAAGCTTCTGTAATTCCATTTTATTTCATACCATTATTCGTTTCATGTTGTATATACATACGATAATTTCATTTGAGGAAGTGCGGACTACCGCCCCCTTAAAATGATATGACTCGTTCATACCACACATGGAACGTATAAAGGATGGTGTTAATGAACTTAAGTAACATGTATAAAATATTATATTATACTGGAATAGTAATATACCTATGTATCATTTGGATTCAATTATTTTAAAATAAAAATTAAATGGAAGTTGCGTCCGTGCGTACGTACGGACTACCGTCTCCACGAACGCGATGAGATTCATCCTCCATCGTATCCATTCAAGTATAATTATCATTTGATGATTTAAAAATTATGTTTAAGGACTTAATACCATTCTGGATTTGAATAATATACAACCTATCCTTTACAAACATGTCTTACGTAACAAAACATACAAAAGCAAACGAGTAAGTTAACACCCGAAACAACGATAATACTAAGATATTATTATCAAATCAATATTAAAAGATCATATATGATATCATATTAATATATATGATTCTTGTATAATTTAGTAACAATTATTTCACCATTATACAGGAGGTTAACCTACCCCAACCAAGGAAAAGTACAAGGTAAGGGATTTTCTTATCTCACATTCAATTCCGTGAGATTTCCATTGTTCGCCACTAAATTATTGAAAGTGGTGTATTGTGTACTGCCATTTGATATATATTATCATGATTATCTTTATATTCATGTTATTCTGTAAATATTTTGGTGGTTATTAACTTTTGACCATACAACTCAGTTGATTAACGTGGTAAGGGATTTTCTTATCTCACATTCAATTCCGTGAGATTTCCATTGTTCGCCACTAAATTATTGAAAGTGGTGTATTGTGTACTGCCATTTGATATATATTATCATGATTATCTTTATATTCATGTTATTCTGTAAATATTTTGTTGGTTATTAACTTTTTACCATACAACTCAGTTGATTAACGTGGTAAGGGGTTTTCATCTCACTCCTTATTCCCGTGAGATTCATGCCATATTGCCACCATTACCTTTTGTGTGGTGTATGTACTGCCCATAATTATATTCTTTGTGTAATACACTCTAATTTATGTGTACTTACATATTCATTGTATGATACATCTTTCATGGGTTGTATGTTTCATAAGTTACCAAATTGGTAAGGGTTTACTTTACAACCTCTTCATTATCCAAGGTTGTTTATACGTAATAATCTACTGGGATCTCTTTATCATCCACATCCATGTTTCTTAAAAATGTATTTCAAAATTTTTTTACTATTTACAAGAATATGGGTTAAAGTCATTTATACCCTTGTTTGACTTTTTATAAGAGGTTTATAAAGGAATCTTTCCGTCGTTTTCAAAACAAGGTCCTTTTTAACCTTTTCGACAGAATTGAGGTAAGAATGTTTTTTTAACTTATACGGCGGGTGCGGTTATTTTACGCCATTATAAAATCTTCAAAGCTTTCCTTAAAATCTTATAAGAATATTTTCAAAGAAAATGTTTTATTTTATATGGATATTAAATGATTTCAAAATAAAGGGAGATATTTCTTTAAAAAGAATTTTGATTTCATCTATGTCAACATCCTTTGATGGATTTTAAGATTATTTGAAGTTGATTTATTATGATACAAAACTTCTATATTGTATTGAAGGTTTTGTGATATGTTTGACTGTGGATGTGCTATTTTTATACCATTCATAGTTTATGGTGAAATTATTGACATTTCGTATGCTAGTTTTAATACGAATGTTTATGTTATGTTTAAACCTTTTCATATGGGAATGCATTGGACTTAATAAGTGACGGGTGGAGCCCGCTATAGCTCCTCGATGCATCGGTAGGTCTCATGAGACAAACTAGTGTCTTGGCACAAGGCCTTGACAAAATCTTATTTGTAGTCTTGGCACGAGGCCTTGGCTATGTGGTTATGATAGTCTGGCATTATGCATTCCAACATTATGAAAGTGGTTATTGATATTGCATGTGATTATTCGATTAGTCGAATATCCATGTGAACAAGTAAATGGAATTATTTCATTTTACTTTTGCCATACTATGTTGAAGTCCAATTTTAAAAGGCTTTTGTTTTAGTAATTCATTGCCTTAAATGTTTATGCTTATTTATGAATGTTCTGCTATATTGTTATCCTTACTGGGCATTTGAGCTCACCCCTTCTCTATGTTTTATTTTTCCCAGGTAGTGAAGAAGTAAATTATGATTGACTTGTAGGGATATTATGAGGGGTTAATAGTGTGGATATGAAGACTTTGTTGATGTAGTAGTTTTTCCTTTTGAAATGTAATGTAAAACTTTATGATTATATCTAGTGTTTCCAAGGCTACTAAACTAATCGGTCTTTCGAGATTTGATCTTTCTTGTGATCATGCCAATGTTACGAAGTAATGCACCGACTCTGGGTAGCTGGGGTCGGGGCGTTACAGGAAAGGATCGGTAATGGATATTACCTCTTCTTTGAAGTGCTTCTTTGAGACCACCTTTTAGGGCACTAAAATTGGTCTTTGAAGAAGACCCAGACCTCTAGGATGTCTCTAGGGAAGTGGAGAGGAGAAAATGGCAGGGGTTTGCCGTGCATGAAGGCTCAATGTGGTGTGAGGAAGAGGGGGAGGAGGTTCCCTTTTATAAGGGAGGAGAGTGGCACTTTTGGAATAACTAAAAATATTATTTTATTTTAAAGTCATGTTCGGTTATAAATAGCTCCAAATTGAGTTATTTCAAAGATAAGGTGGGGATGGGTCTAAATCCTCTCATCCAAGCGACCCCCAAGTTGGGTTTTATTAATATATATAACCTTATCTAAGTCATTTGGCCGAACCTTAGATTTTTAGGAATAAAATAACAATTAATAATATAATATTTGTTTTAAAAACTATTTTATGTCAATTTTGACACTATTCAATAGTTGATTTTTTTGAAACTCATAACAGAATGATTACTTTGACCAAAGTTAATTAAATCAATCCTAACATGTCATATTAACCTATAGAATTAGTTTAATTCATAAAAAGTCTAAAATTATACTTATTTTGGTATTTATAATATCAATTATTCTAATTTTTCACTATTATAGTAATTACTTCATCATCATTATGTCATAAATAAATTAACTTTTTTAAAGTCTAAAAATTACAAATAAAATATCATTATGTAGGAAATATTTTTAGCTTTATAATGAATATTTATAGTTTAATTTATCTTCTGTATATCCTTATATTAAAAATGATTTAGTTATTAAACATTGATTTTAACTATTTTAACCCTTCTATAAATAAATTAATAATAAATGTCCTAATCTAATCCAAGTGGGCCTAAATGGTCATATTTTATTACTAAGGTTGTTTTTGGTCGAATTTCACTTGTCCAACAGAATTAGGACATGTGTTAGGATAATAATAATATCATTTTTACCCTTAATTACTTTATTTACTTTTAACCGTGGTAAAAAAAGAAAAAAGTTACTATTCACCAAAAAATTATTTTCATCTCATTGAACCACATTTTACTTACTGACATCAACCGTGTCTCTCGGATTTTTGAAATTCCACTCACATAAGCGGTAAATTTATGTTTAATGAAAAATTCAGTTTTTTAACAACCACTTAGTGGTTTCACTATTCATCAAAAATTGAATGTTTTCAGAAAAATAACAAAATTTCACCCTAAGCTAATTTCGATATTCCGAAACCAAAAATGAAGTCCATTTTGAAAAATAAAATTTATAAAATTTCAAAAAGTGGTTATTACTATTCATAATGGCTAGTTTTAATAATATTTTAATAGCATATCATTGTTTAGTGAAACTCAGTATTGTGTACGACGCAAGCTATCGAGGAAGGTCGTGATTTCGTGTAAAGAAATCCAAGCAAGTGTTCTGCGTAGAAAAAGATTCCTTTGATGATTTATATAATATAAAAGTCTTGGGTGTTACATTATCTCATGAGATAAACCACATTATTTAAATAATTGAAGAACTATATAATTCTTGTTGAACTCGTCACATCAAAACATTTACATAATCATGAATTCCACATAGAATGTACAGAACTGTTATCGATAAAATAAACCATGATAAGAAAGTTATTTTCATGATAATTTCATAAATAATAATTTCATGAATAAATATTTGTGTTTCAAAAAAAAAATTAAATAAGATACTTGGTATAAGAATCATCAATCTTGAGTGAAAAAGAAACAATCAAAAAAGAAGTAAAAGATGTTTTTTTTGAAAGATGAGTTATTATGGAAAAATAATTGCATTTGTCAAAAAAAAGATTGGAAACATCTATACCATAGAACAGAAATGTTAAGCATTATGAAATAATATTTATTGAACATTAAAATATCCTCCATAATAAAAATGGTTTGAAATAAGTAAACCTAAATAAGAGAAATTGGGTTTGATAATCCCCTTACCTTATGTCAGAATTCATTATTCACTCTAATATCCAAAATAATAAAATTAGATTAATTAATTTATTAATTCAGAACCTATAATAAATTTATTTCATTTATTATAAATTTATTATGTTGTTCTAGGTCTGTTCTGATGTGTTACACAACTCAATTCCATCATTCCTTAAGAGTTCATTTTCTTGGTTTTTGTGGTAGGTTCTCTTGTATACAAGTGTAGAACTTCGGGTAAAATATGGATAATATTTTATATATGAGATTATATTATTCTAATGAAAATTATTAATATTAACTAAACTCATAAATAAATTTTTATTTTATGATGATGAATCATTAGGTAAAAAGTTAATTATAATCATTTAGATGAATTTGGGGGGTTTTCAGTCATTATTAACTATTTTTGTTTTATAATTTAATATTATGAATATATTATAGTACCATTACATAAAAATGGGTCTAAAATAAATTTCAAAATATTTTTAGTGAATTATAATTATTTTTTGACTTTCGTTTAGGGAGGTAAACGAAAATGAGAGTGCATCATCCATGATGGTGGTAAATTAACGTATCATAGATGATGTTATCATTTTTTTGAATAAAAGGGAGTAGAGAAGGGGTTTTAGGATGGAGTATTTAATTAAAAAAATTAAAATTACATTATAAATATGATTATGGCATCAAAATTAAAAATTTATTAGGGGAGATTAAGAGATAGTAATAATAGAAAATATATTCAAAAGAAATAAATAGAATGGATTGTGAATTTTTCATCTTCTGCTTGAGAACATCCGAAGGGAAATTGGTTTTATATAATTTTATTAGAAAAAAATACTCATGGAAATGGATAAGGGGATTTATAATTGTATTATGTAGAAATTTTGAAACAGTAACATATTATTTGGGGTGAGGAGAAGAGGTGTCAAGGGGTGTTATTTATAATGGAAGAGTGCAGTTTGTTTCTTTATTTTATTCATTAGTTTATTATATATCCTATAGACAATGTACAGAATGAAAATTAACTCTAAATATACTAAATAATAAAGGGGAGTTTGAAATTATTGTTCTTAAATCATCCATGAATCATGAAATAGTAAATTTAAATTATAATGTTATATAATGTAAATTAATGCATTTCATTAATCACAAAAATTTAACCGTTTTTAAAAAATCCAAAAAATTCACCCTATCCATTTATCGAAGTTTATAATTGAAAATTGAACTATATTTTTATAAATATTATTTTATAAATATAGGAAATTTATTTATTTTAATTAAAACAAAAATTTTAAGTTAAAATACTGATTTTAAGATAACAATTCATTTTATAATTCCTTTAAATTTTAAGTAAGGAATCATAAAATTAACATAAGATCATAAGACAACTAAATAATAATATATTTTATGAAAATAAACTTTCTTATAAATTATTATATTAATTATAAAATATAAAAGGAAAATTTATGTTTTATAAAAATACAAACACATAATTTATAATTCGGAAAACATTTATTTTCTTATATTATTATATAATTACATTACTTTTCCCTTTATAAGACGGTTAAACCTTATTTATAATTTCACAGGTTAGGTTACTATTCTATTTTCCATATTAATGTTCCTAATTTTCACATTTCTATTCAAAAGTTCAAGTTACTATTATGTTGGTGTGGGATCCTTAACTTCTTTAAATACACCTTATTTCATTCATTCATCGCTTACAATGTTTTTAATATAATCTCTAAGTAATTTAATTTTTTCAAACTATATGGAATAATTCTAATAAGGGATTTTACATTGACAAAATTTTGGGTTGTTACCGTCAAAACTACTCCAGGATCCCTAGTGCATTCGGTGCCTATATCTTATTTCCATAGGGAAGGACTACACTGATTCCCACAAAACACTATGTTGTATTCTTCCATAAATTTTTATTAGGGGAAGGAAAATTTACCCCAATCCTCCACGAAGAATCCATATTACCAACATGTAAGATCCTGACCTCTAGTATAGAGTTATGCCGAATCCTTACATCCACCCCTAAATGGTCCATAAAAATGATTAGGAATCAAAATCCTCCATGCCATGACAGATCTAACCACACTGTAGTTGAGCTAGAATATGAATTTCTATAAAAATCATCCATCCTACAGTGAAACAGCTCCATTCTACAGGAATATTTATCCACCCATCAGCCCCTATCAACTAAATCATAGCATCATATAAAAATATATAATTTATATACTCTGGAAAAAATTAGTATCACTAAAATATAGGTGATATTGTATAAGAGATAAAAATTTATGAAATATTGAAACATGATATTAAATTCTCTCAACCATAACAATTTATATTACCCAAAATAATCGTACACCTATGATATAAAAATAATAGACAAAAAAAACTCTCTCACTTATCATGAGAGGATGCCGGTCCCCAAACTCAAATGAAGAATAACCTAAAAAATATTAAGTAAATAAAAACCCCAAGATCCATGAATCTTAAAAAATCTCAACATAACTCATATTTATTGAAAAAAATGGAATGAATTGGAGACCTGTAATAGTTCCCACCCAGTATTAAAAAATTAAAAAAATAGTTTAAAATATGAACAACATTCCCATTAAAACTTGATTAATATATTCAAAACTAACTAATAAGATATATAAATGATCCAGGATGAAAAACCTCAATGGAATAGAAAAATGAATCACCTCAATTATTCTAAAAAAATAAAATTCTCAAAATTTTCATCGACTATCAAACACCCACGAGCATGAAATAGAAATGAAAAGTATTTTATCCATGGGTAATGTACTATATGGTAAAATAGTATTTTTAACACTAATCCCCTACAACTAGATGTGATCATTAAAAGAACCACCAATAACTCAATGTAAATGGTCCTCCAAGAATCAACATCATCCTCGTTGCTAGAGTATAACCCCAATTCATAGGGAAGTCAAACCAAAAAGTTATAAAAACAAAAAGTTTAGAAAAAAATAGATAAGTACAATCAGAAAGGTATATTATCTATATCATCAAGATAAATCTAAAAAAACCTATCAATATAAGAGTATATCATGGAATAAAAAACCCATTAAATAAAGGACCTCAATGAAATATTCCACTCGATACCATGAACCCCACAAAACCTCTCAGGATCTAATACCATTCATGGCTATCGATTGAAAACTTCATAAGAAAAATGACCTCAAGAAAATGAAACCTTATTCACTCCCATAAACATGTTATATAAGAGATCATCGACAAGGATCACATCACAAGACTCCAAATTCTCAAAAATAAAATTGTTTTAAAAAACAGAAAAACCATAACAAGGAATAATGAAAATGTTACCACCCCAAAATCAGAGATAATATATTGGATGATCTTCTTAACCAACTAGAATCCCCTCCAATGTGTGATAATATTGACTTTGAGGCTAATTTATAAATCCCAATCATCTATAAGAATATTCTACCCAGAAGTCTAGAGGTAATATTTTACGAAAAAATAATCTTTTTTAGATGTACCAACTTAAAGAACTTCTTGCGGTGACCCAAGTGGATGCATTATTCACAGACTTTTAGATATTTCCAAAAACCATAGAGTGACTTGGTGTTTAACATGTGAATTATCTGAAAAGCTGCATCTTTCACTAAAAACCTGTCCCACCTCAACCAACAATAATAGGTCACCAAACAAGTAATCTTATCTTACGAAAACATTGAATGATAGATTTCAACATTCCATATTTCTTATAGCTCCATCTCCGCTTGAAAGACCCTTTCAATCCCCTTTATAAAATATTTATATAGGTCGTCAAGACAGCATCTCCAATATTTAATTTATTAATGTTTATAAATTTTCAGAACGAATTCGTTACCAATAATATTATGTAAGAAAAATACAAAACATAAAATACTATTGTCATAATTCATGACATAGATATCATCTTTACCGAAATACATTGTCTCTAAAACTTCCTCTATATTTAATTCCACATGGTACACAAATAGGATAATTACAGGACTAAATAATTCCCATGAATTGTTTTTCATTTAGATAATATGTACTAATGTCATACCACAACACATGAATATGACCCTTAAATAATGAGTTGATAGACACAACCATCAGAGAATCACAAATTTTAATAGAAGAAAATTGTTCACATCATAATGCCACTTATTTTATTTTTGTGAACCCTACTCACTTCAATAAGAATGTGGATAAGTATACTGAAAGAAATGGATGTTCAAAAGGATTGAAGGCTCAAGATCCACCACTCGATCAAGAGTTTGGTTTACCTTTTTAGTTGGAGACGTCGCATCTAGCAAGTGTGTGGGATTACTATAAAGACCAGAATTATGAAAAAAATCAATCATTCCTGGAAAAATTCATTGAAACATTTTTTTGACAATAAAAAACATATCCATATCTACTCATGAATAATGAAACATTCAAATATAGAATAAAACAATTTAACATGGTTCTAATAAATTTTGTTCAACCACCAATCCATTGAAATGAAATATTTATCCATTTTAAAAAATATATATTTCCTCAAAAATGTTTAATAGTTCTATAAATCCGCCACAAAATCAAAAATCCATTACCAGATCAAGGAACATTTTCAATGGTTTTATATGCATTAACCATAATTTATAACTTTCTGTTCCATTTTAAACCCATTACAAAACAAAATTTCATCGTAACATATTTAATTAGTACAACACTAAAGAATCATTGAGAATCATTATTCTGAGCCACACATTTCATAAAATTAACTTTTTTTTCTAATTGAATACTTATTTCAACTGAATCAACAAACATTATTTAATAATAATTTTGATTCCAAGTATTTAAAATCAAAAATAATGAGATTAAAGATGAATTAAGCAAATTAGAGGGTAAAATAAAATACATCCACAGGCAGCCAACAAACCTCACACTAGTTAATTAATTTTTGGAAACAAATAGATAGGGTATCATTATTTGGTTAGTGTATAAATAGGAATGGATTGATCATATGATATAGTAAACTACAAACCAACCATACAACAGTTTAGGTATTGGAATCATGATCAGTCAAAATAACTAATCAAAGTATACCATTTTGTGAAGGAATAGTGCAACTCATATAATCATTCTATTCAATGAAAAAAATCATAATATATTTCAAAAAAAATTATAATAAATTTATTAATCTATATAAAATTTATCATTACGAAGCTAATAACTCAAAAAAATATGTAAACCCCCTCATTCCTTAGTAAATAATGTCCCATTTTTTGAGGAGGAGGTGATCGAGCACCCACTCAAGAGTACCTACTATGTACTAAAATGTTCATAATCTCTTTACACCATATCTCACCCCTCATAACATAATTTATTTTATGGAAAAATATATTTATTTTTATAAAATACCTCATATGAAATAATTTTTAATGAACCAACCCAAGGTACTATCTAAATAGGCATCTTGGAAAATTTTCCACATACCTGAAGTGCATTATAGAACTCAATGGGCTAGTTATATGCACCATGGAATCCAAAAATAACATTCTGGAAATATTTTGACCATAATATATAACAATAATAATAGTGCATAATGTTAAAATCAACATTAAATAAAACAATAAAACCAAATCAATTACAAGGATAAAATTTAAATAAATTATATAAGTAATAATTATAATAAAACATATCTCAAGATGGCCCACAATCACCCACCATGTCCCAAGACCACTTCCCTCATCAATCTGAGCACGAATACACCAATAATGGTGACAAAAACAAGATCACCATTTATAATAACATATCGGCTACAAACATGATATGGTATATTATGGTTGTGAGCTCTAATTCCAAGTAGGAATTTACTAAATATTAAGGTCAATATATAAGGTAATAAAAATATTGGAAAAGTAGTGACAAATTGATGAATTCAAGGATGTGCATTTTATGATGATGAAAAATCCAGTAATGTCAATTTATAAAAAAATGGTGTTCTAATTAAATGTTTAAACAGATAAAAATCATTTATTAAACCAATGTTGAGAAAATTCATAATTTAATCAACAAAAAACCAAAACAATTCTAAAAAATAATTGAAAACCATTCAACAAGCTAAATCTTGATCCATCATGAATAGTATAAATGTTAAACTGATATAATAATTTGTATAATAGTAAATAAAATGGATCTGAGGTGAAATATCTCAATCACAACATTAACCCTTAGAAGTAATCAATTTGAAAAAGAGACAACAATGAAAGTATTGACAAAAAATATTATAATGAATCAACTATCAATTATATGCTTTTCATGTGTATAAATAAAATATAAATGTGTGACTTAAAATGATAAGCTAAACAATCATCAACATAAATCATTAGTCTTATATCTCAACACATGGTTCTAATGAAATCTTATTATATACAATGGATTTTATATCTACACATTCATTGCATGAACCTATTTTCGTCACTAAAAATACATTAAATGGGTCGTGAGTCATCTAGAAATGGATAAATCTAGGTCCTCTAATCTAACTAGAAAGGTTTCAATGAAATTTAAAAATATGTGAGTGATGAAATCATGTAACATCGAACACCATAGGGATCCTCATTACTATAACAATGGGTTAGAGTCCTCAATGTTTTATGAATTATCTATTTGTATCCCACTTTCTCCTAATCTACCCCTTTAAATGACCCTATTTATCACTAAAAACTATTAAGTAAAATAATAAAGTAAATAATAACAAGGGACTCATCCAATATCTCATCATAATAAGGTTCCAACATAGCCATTAAGAGTCATGAAATTCAATAAAAAAACCTATTAATTAAATAAAGATTTTAAAATGTGTGATCATCCTATATTCCTATCACAATTCATCACCTAAATGATGAAAATCATTAAACCATTTTTTTAAACAACCCTTAGGAATTCAAAGGAATTTTATCAATTTTAGAGCTTCAATTTCAATTCAAAACATGTGTTTCCACCATTTTTGACATGTGCTCAAATCACACATTTTAAATAACAAAATAATATCCAAATAAAAGATAATGTGAAAAACATTCAAATAGGGATCATTGACATTTCTAAAATTTAATTGTTTCAAACCCTAAGGAAAAAATTACATATTGTAAACAATTTCATTGAAATAAAATAATATCTTTGTTGAAGAAAACCACTATCATAAGCCCTCAATTTCAATAATATTACCTGGGAAAAAATATTGAAAGAAAATAAAATTAAAAGAGTCTATATTGTGGTTATTCAAGGTAAAAAACATAGAACATATATTATATATATGTAATAAATGACTATAAATCCTTAATCAACATTTAATTAAAAGATTAATTAAAATAATAACAACACTAACCTATAATATTAATAAATCCCACCAAAAAATCTAATTTTTTTATTCCTCCAATGGATATCACTGAATAAAAGAAGAGGGATATCAATAAAAAAGTTACTAGATAAAAAATTCCACAATAACCATTCATGATACAGTGATTCCAGAATCCATCATATCATCTAAGAAGAATGAATGGATATAATACGAGAGAATCAAGGTCACTAGTAGATGAACCTAATAAAATTGGATCACCACTACAATAAGAACCTCAAACCACCATGCGAAGAGGCTCGGAGATCCAAAATGACTCAAGGGGACTCACGAAATCAAATCGGTTCAAGTAGACAAAAATGGAGGAGTTTCGAGGTAAATAGGGGTCTTGGTTGTTTTTCTTGAGTGAAAAAGACCGCTATATTGCAACCCCAAGGACATGGGGTAGAATGATGAAAAATAGAGAGACCATGGTGTTGTACACAAGGCTTGGATGAAACCACCCCTAGTCAAACATACTCTAGGGTCCATTGAATAGTTAAATCTATGATCTTATTTTACCAAGACATGACTAAGGGGAAACGAAAAATACCATATTGTATCCACTATTTAATATTAATATAGATAAGAAAAATTTTCCATGTCTATTTATTCAATAGTTTCGTTTAATATTTCATAGAATCTGGCCTCTAATAAAGAGCTATGATGTAACCTCCAATCTACACTGAAACACTAAATGAAAATATAGATAAAACTGAATCATACGCACTATAGTTGGGATGACATAAAATTTCCAGTCTGTAATAGGCATCCACATCAGAATCATTCATACCACAGTCAGTCTACTCCACATAGTATCCATCCTTCTCAATTTTTAATCCCATATTAACAAATACATAGCATCCTATAAAAATAAATAATTTAAAAAAACTACATAAAAACCTACCAAAATTCATAAAAAACTACTGATCATGTATAAGGTATAAAAATTACCTGAATATTGGTATTGACGTTCTATAACATTACTCTCTTAAGTTCATTTCCATAATCAATCATGATATGTATTTGAGTGATGAATTGTGGTTCTTTTAGTACTCCTATAACTAATTCTTTTGAGACCTAAAATTTATTCCATTTAAATTTTATTTGAATCATATAGATTAATATATTTAATAATATCCCAATTTTGTTACTCTAGGATGTATTACTATCACACATAGAATTTTCCTTATTTCAAAGAAATATTACTTCTATTTCTATATTAGAATTGTATTATTATTTCATTATTGTTATCCACTTTTCAACTATTAATCCAAAATCCAATTCAGAAGATAGTGATTACTTATTATCTAAAATGAAATATTTTTTAAAATGAGTGTCTTGATTTTTATTGATTCAATAAATATATTTATTAATTCACTACAATGTAAATGATGATAAATTTCAATATAAAAGAAATTTATTAGTGGTCCTCGATATATATTTCATCATGAATTAAACTAGTTAATCACCTAAATATTTCATAATGGTATAATGTAGATTATTACGAAAATTATATCACATATGACTCTTTGATAGTTTACAATATATTTCTTCATCATAATCAGTTATTTGAAGTTACTCAACATTGACCTTGTAGTGTCCTTCCTTAGTGTTTCAATGCTATGTCTAAACTAATGTAAATGACAAAATGGATGCACCTATGTTTTAATTATAGTTAATTACTTTTTTTCGAGACACAAGATAATCTAGGGGTACCTAGATTTCGTGTGATCGATGTGGTTTAATTATAGTGATACTAAAAAATTCTACATTAAAATGATTTTGAGAGAAATAATTATTAGAGGGGATTTATTATACGAATATTATCTCATGTTATTTCCCCATTTTTAAAAAGGATTATAAATATTTATTTTGGAACCCCTTTCCATTTTATCAAGTTAATATATTCAAATCATATTGACATGTAACTGTTTAAATTAGATGAGAAAAATTGGTTCATGGTAGAAATAAAATAAACCATTTACCAAACCTCACATGTATCTCCTTGATTACATTCATGATAATTGAAATAATAATTTTATTAACAACTTCTAAATTATAAATAATTTAACAAAATAAAAAAATATCATTAAATTGTAAAAATGTAATAATATAAATAAATAATGAATAAATACATACCAACATGAGAAAAATAATTATAACTTACTCATAAATAAGAGAATTTTGATTTAGGAATGCATAGAAATAATCAGTTCAATTTTACCCAATATGAATTTTTTAGATTATCATTGAAATGGATTTGATATAAACTCTATAATTTTAAAATGTATGATATACTTATAAACCCATTTTTTATCCTATAACTATCATTTCATTATTACCAAAATAATTATCATATTTTAATCCTCATATAATTTATTTTTTTAAAACATTGATTATATTATCGAAAAAAAATTGATTTACATAAATAGTATTCAAATTAATTATTTATATGAAAAATTTATATTTAAAACATGAACTATTCATTTGTATATGTTAACATATTTATATTTTGAGTCAGTTTATATTAATAAGAATGATATTAATTACATAACCATAATAGAATTTATACAAGGATTATATATGTGTTTAGTTTTTTGGTATGAAAGATTTTCTATAATATTATCGTAATGTATTTTTCATGAATATTCTTTGAAAAATAGCTTGCACCATAGTGTAATTCAAACCAATATATTCCAATGGAAACACTACAATCCATAATAATTTTATTTTTTGTTATAGTTTTATTTATTGTGTTATGTAAATTTTTTCAACAAACATTTAATGGGACAAGTAAATTTCATTTAGGACTTCGTAAGCTCAAATTAAATTGGATTTTATCTTGGAAAATCCCTTACTTTGAAGGCCATCATAGAATATATAAATGTTCATGAAAACAACGATTGTTTTCCCATGTTTCTCATTTTTTCATGATTTTTCTTTAATTCATTAATTGGATATTTTATATTTTATATAACATAGTCAATAAATAACAACAATTAATATAATATTTGATTCATGGATTAATAAATTAAAATCTTATAAAATCATTGAAAAAAATTCTCATTTTGGAATAAATTATTTAATAGACCCAAGAGTTCACATTTTATAGATTCCTTTGTCCATTGGAAATCCTAAACAAATATTTACAGATCAGATAATATAGCACTAAATGGATTTGTAGGGATGTATGGTATCTAAAATATTATGGTAAAACATATAGAAAAAACTAACAACATAGAATCTATTAATACGAATGAAATGAATAATAAAATAATGGATAAAGTTGAATATTTCAACATATTTATGTTTATTATCCATGCTATACTTGAGTATTATAAAGATCATAATAGGAGAAACCAATGTGCTCCTCCTTCCAAGGGAATCTTTAAGTTTTTGTATCAATATACACTATGTCATGACAACTATCAACACTATGGTCATCTAAAACATTGATAAATGATGGGAGTGAAATGAGAACATGACTATCGTCTAACATTTAAGGAGAAATAATAGGTTAATTGATTCCAATACTTGTAGTATTATACCTAATGGACTATTTTGGTCTGTATTTGTCTAAATTAACCCCAATAACTGGCCTACATTCCTGATATTTTGTATGTAAATTTCTTAACATTGAACTCATTATAACATTCAGTATGATCATCATTTAATTAATTTCATATTTAAATGATTATTTTTATAATTAAATATCTATAAATTAAGTATCATATTATATATAACATGTTATGATATCATTTTAGATATGTATTTTATTGATTCCTATGAGTTATCACTACATACAATAAAAACATCCACTATCGATGGTGGAAAAATGTTATTCAATACATCATGTCATAAAAGGATAAAATAATATGTATTATAAAAAATCATGTTATCCTAGTTCCTATTATGAGAATATATTTAATTTTAACTACTATTTCATTGAAAAAATAAAACAAATATCATTATTTTTGAACATGGTAGTTAGATAATTTTTCATGAGATCATTGATGACAATATACATAAATCACATTACAGTATCAATAGCTATATCATTATTTAAATGTGAAATATCGATGGATTTGTAATCAGAGGATAAAAAAGATACTAGAGTTATGGAAGAATAATAACATAATTGTTTGGAGAAAAAATATCATGGTTTCAATAAAATATTTTTTTGAATAAAAATAAAATTGGTCCATAAATGTTTTGGAGGATATAAGATTTAGTAGTTGATTCTAGATCCTGATTTGACTAAGAAAATCCTCAAATGAATATAAATATTATTCCATGATTCATAAAATATTATTTAGAACAATAAATTTGCGTTCCATTCCAATTTTTAATGGTTTGAGTGATTTATATAAAAAATGATTTTTGATACGGTTTCATTGACCAACTATATTAAATACATGACACATGGTACATGATTTCAATATCCAAAATTCAATATTTGATCAGAAAAAATAAAAGAAATAAAAATACATTACTTTTCTAAAAATAATTTAACGATATTTTTGTTGAAAATCATGATTGTTATAAAATTAGAGTGAAACAAAGAGACATGTTTTTAAAATAGATAAGTCTAACCATTGAAAATCATATGTGAAATTATTCAAATACACTATTATGAAAAAATATTTATGGGATGATTACGTAGAAATGTTCATGACATATCTCAAGGATAAAAGATATATCTTGGTGGGTTACCCTATGTGAGTATTTTATTCATAACATTAGTCAACATAAAAAAAATTTATTGAAAGAATATGGAATTTATTATGAGATAGTTTTATTTTATATCTCCATCACATTCACTATAGTTTATTTTTTAAATTTACAAGATACACATTATGTGTCATGATTTATCTCTCTAATGTGTTCAAAACTATATCCCTACATCAAACATTTTTAAATTGATAATAATATAAAAAACCATGTGACATGGGATTTAACACATTTATCCCCAATAAAAATCCACTCATAATGAGTTGGCGAAGTTTTAACAAATATATTTCCATTTTCTTATTTTATTTTAATTATTTTGATCACATAAGTTATCATATAGATCTATGTTCTAACTATAAATGTGAGTGATCATCACTAAAATTACTAGGTAATTCTTTATATAAATATTATGTTTATCTTTAGTTCATTAATACCATCATTCCATGTATTTAATAGATTTTAATGTTTTTTAGTTTTACATGCTTATTTTTTAAAATATTAATATTAATTTATATTCTGATTACATTTAAAGATTAATTATTATATATATTTTAATCTCTATTTTCATACTCAAATTAGTTTATTGGTTTTTTAAAAAATATGACTTAACATTGAAATTATATTTTCTTAAATGTAAAAAATCATGTGGTTTTATCGATTTATATATTTATTAATTAGATAAATTTAATTATGTGTCCTTCCGTAAAATTTTCTCTTATGAATATTTAATTTATATTTAGAATGAACTTTAGGAAGGGAAACTGATTAAATGAACATGAAGTGGTATGTGAAGTTTCATATATGTTGTATTAAAAATATTATACCAATAGTATGTCATGGTATTCAAAATGATAATGGAATTGTGATATCATATGTAGTAATAAATATTTGTTGTTTCTCATGTATCTAATAAGGATTATAATATTGAACTATCACCAAGACACATTTTAGCCTTAACACTATGGAAATATTAGTTTTTTAAATAGTGATAAATTGAATGAAGAGGGAAATATATTTCTTAACACATTTTCAGATCAGTGGATATTAATAGATCACACCATATTATATCTTCATATCACCATAGTTATGTGGTGTACTTTTTGGGGGGTAAGATGTATAATACAACTACGAATTCATATTTATTATTTTCAAACTCAAATTTATGTTTTAGTGGGATATTTGGGAATGAATATTTATAAAAAAAACACTACAACAAGAAAAATAAAAAAAGGAAATCACGATTCATTACATCTTGAGACCAAATAGACATTATAATATATCCTTAATAAGTCCCTACTTTTATGGTATATATTGGATCAAAGTCTATTATGAATGCTAGTGAGGATGACATCTATGATCTATATAAATTCATTATAAGGAAAAATATCAAATTATTATTCCACAAACATGAAACCAGATCCACTAATTATATCTTCTTATGTTAATTAATAGAAGCATAACATTTACTTGATCATCTTATAGTAGTACAATTATACTATATTTAGACATATCGTATTCATTATATGTGGTATTTATAATTTTATTGATGATATTATTAATAATTTTAACTAAATGATATGGTAATGAGAAGTACCCCAACTAATATGTTGTTAGATACTTAGATCCATAACCATTATGAGGGATTTTCGGGTTACCCCCTTCAGCTAGTTTGTTGAACACACCAAATGGGGACCATTCTTCAAATTATATCACCTTAGTAACCTCTATAGTTTACCATTTGGTATTTCATGGGACAATGATCGTACTTGCAGATCATTTAAATATTTGTTTGGGAATATTATTATAGACATTGTATAATATATATTTCTTCCATATAAATATTGAATAATTTTTCAATTTTTATAAAACCTTCTACCTTGTCTTCTCTCATAATCCAGATTGAAAAAATTCATTTAACATATACCTCTTAATCCTCTAAGGATGAATCCTATGAGATTTCCTCAGTCATAATTCAGCATTAGAATAAATATCAGTTTCTACAACAAACAAGTCCTTATATTCTAGATAAAGATCAAGTCCTTTTACTTTTAGGATATTATTCATTCAACTAGATACCACAAGATTCCATTTTTCATTTATTATTCCAATAATCACCACATACACCTTCTGAATCCTATTATGGGTCTTGATAATAGTGATATTTATGTGCTCTAAGTATAATGTCTTGTCATGTCATTTAGATGAGTGACAATACTATTCATGTATAGTTACTATAATTTCACATTGATACTGATGATGGGATATTATAAGTTGATAATGATAGTGAAATGTTCTACATTTGATGAAATATCAATGTTTTATTCTAGCATAAGAACATTTTGAAAAATTATAATCGAGTGTAAATTGTGATAACCATATATCACTATGTGTAACACCAATCACCCATTATGATATCCTATATCATGAAATATGATATATTAAAAATATTGTCACAATTCCATTAATAAATATTAAATTCTTTTGTCATTGTATATTTATCATGTATATATACCAAATCACATGGTTTTAAAAGTTGTTAAGCTACCCAATGACACAATTCAATTACATGATCAATCAATATATTTGTATTCAATCATGAGTGAAGGTTAATGTTTTGTAAGATAAATTAGGCCCACAAATATCACATCATTCCAAACCACATTGCATGACCAAATAACATGATTCACTATATTAGTTGGTTTAGAAAATTGATAATGAGACCATTGTACATTCCATGGGAAATGAGTGTGACCTAGGGAATAAGGGGGCATGATTTAGTTGGATAAATATATAAGTACCTTTTGAGGGTGGCTATAAGGAATTAATCCAATGTTATAATGTACAAGTGGGGAAATCAAAATAATGTGACGATCAGGAGATCATTCTAGGTACGAATAAAAACATGATAAAAATAAGAATTCCATTCCACATAATACGAACATGTTGAAAGATAAAGATTGGGGTGGACATTAAAAGATAGTTGAATCTATTAAGAATTCCAAGAAATATAATTCGGAATTATTCCAACATGTCCCTAATCTATTTATATTATTATTATTATTTTCTTATGTTATATGCAACGTCCCAGATCCATGTGCCACTCCACAGGTGCCCTGAACTAGGTTGGCCACATGACCTCATGCACAATTCTCAAAATGGTAGAGGCTGCCATCTAGAAATGAGGTCCCATGTCTGATAGTTGGGAAACTATGCCCTCATTTGTCAAAGTGTAGTGCAGAGGAATAAAATATAAAAACATACAACATCAGCGAAAGAAATAAACCATACATAGTTAATATTAACACCTGCAGCAAAAATAACCATAAGTTATATTGATAATGATGCAACATGCCTCTAGTTCTATGAAAACATCCAGAACATGTTACACAATAGTAAAATATGATACACGTACTGGTATAACAGAATAAAACAAAATAGCTGGCAGCATCGCCAGCCTAATCTCATTCCCATGTTCCTCTACTCCTCAGAAACAATCAAGTACCTATATAGAGACCCTTGCCCTTATCCATACCTGCAGAAATGTAATCTGTTTGGGGCCAAAACAAGACCCCAAACAGGGTGTGAGAAATAAATCCGAGTAGGAAGCCACCAATGTCCCATGCTCAACAGTGTGAAAAATGTGCAACAAAAGTGTGCAGTAGTAAAATGAAATTAAATAAGCAGTATTAAAATGTAACAAAATTTACTAGTTATATTGACATTTTATTATTCATCTTAACCAATTAATTTAATAAAATTCTGTGCTCAAAAAAACAAGCCCTCTGTCCAATCAAAATCTTTCCCTCATGCTAATATAGTAAAACCACAACCTCAGTCATTCCCTCAGGCTAATATAGTAAAACCCCACCCTCAGGCATTCCCTCAGGCTATATAGTACCTTGACCTCAGGAATTTCCATCATGAATAATAGAATTTTTCCCTCTGTCCAAACTGAAATGAAACCCTCAGGAAATCAGGATCATTCCCTCAGGCATTACCCACAGTCTAATAGAACTACGCCCTCAGGCTAATCAATAATTCCCTCAGGCTAATAAAGTAACCATGCCTTCAGGCTATAAATAACTATACCAATCCCAACATTTAAACATGAAATTATTTACAATTCCTCTCAAGGAAAAAGTAATGCATAAATTAAACAAGGCATACCCTCAAGTATCCTGTCCAAATGACTAAATAGTGGAACACACCACATGGGTGGTCCTGGATCCAAGAAGCGATCCCAAACAACATTTTATTATCACATTAAATTACCATTAGAGTTATAGTTATTCAAAAACAGCTATGGCCTTAGCCAAACGATACCCCAACATGGGTACGTAGCACAACGATACACAAAAATGCACAATATTTGGAATTTAACACCAAGCCACCTATGTCAAACGCCACTGAATGGTATACTTGAACTACGCTCCTCGAATCGTCCAAGAATGACAATGATATGAGGTGAAATAAAAACCATTAAAACATTAATTAATTTCCCTCGGGAAATAATTGGAAAGAACTGCTTATGGAGAAGGAGAGGATTACCCGTACGTTTCCAACGAGATTGTCAGAAGCAGAAACGGATTCCCAACGTGTGATATAGAGCTCCTTGACGGTTCGGCCCTCTCTCCGGACTACTCCTCGGATTCTAAGCCTTCCTTGTGAACCGGGGAAGGGGATACTACCTATTTAAAGAACAAAATAGACTACACGACATGTACTATTGCATACACGATGTGTATTTTTCATTTTATTAACTATTCCTACGGCGGCTTCTCACCAACATGGCACTGATCACATGTCAACATGAGTACATGACATGTAATCCATGAATACACGGCGTGTACTGATGCTCAGCTGGCGGCTTCCTCCACCGCCTTACTATTTTCCTACCCACGAACTACAAGGTGGGTAAATACAAACTACACTGCGTGTAGTCGGTTTTTACTACTTTTTCCCCTGACATAGCTACACACCCTATTTACTCATCATACACGGACAATTTACACCGCGTGTGGAAAATTACACGGCTTGTAGTCCCAAAATTTAGGATTTTTCATCATTTTCCTTATTTTCCAAAAAACACTTAAGGAAAAGAGAAAAGAATAAACTCGTACCTCAAAACTAAGAACTGAGTTCTTACATACATTCCCCCTTAAATCAATACTTCCCCGAATATCCCTTCTAAGGGTGGCGATGATAATGCTGTGAACAACTCAGACCACTGAGCACGTACGTCGGTCTCTTGCTCCCAGGTTTTTCCCTACACTCACCCATGCTTCAACAACACTCGTACAAGAGGAACTTACCGGCCTCTGGGAACCTTCGTGCTCTTATCAACGATTCAAATTGGATGATCCTAAAAGGACTCATCTATATGATGCTCATCCTCCTCTGGATAAAAGACATGAGACAGGTCTGAATGATAGCGACGTAACTGAGATACATGAACGACATCGTGCATGTCCCGGTACCTCTGTGGTAATTGCAACGGATAGGAAACCGACCCGACTCTCTCAGGATCTCAAATGGGCCCACATAACTCGGTGAAGGTTTACCCTGTCTTCTGATCCACCTATGTCCCAACCTCGGTTAAACATGCATGAAAACCTGATCCCCGACCACGAACGCTAAGGGTCGTCTGTGGTGATTAGCATAAGATTTCTGACGAGACTATGTGGTATCCATTCACTTTTGAATCAGTTGGACCTTCTCAGAAGTCTCCTGCACGAGACATGGTCCTAGTAAAGCTACCTCACCTACCTACATCCATCACAATGATGATCGGCATGTCCTACCATACAAAGCCGTGTAAGGTGCCATATCATTAGTGATGTGAAATCTATTATTATAGGCAAACTGGACTAAGGGTATATGATTCTCCCTAGAGCCCCCAAAGTCTAGGACGCATGCTCGCAACATGTCCTCAAGCACCTGTATCGTAAGCTCGGAATGACCATCTGTCTGAGTGTGGTAATCTATGCTCCGAATCACCTGTGTACCCAGTGAACTCTGAAAACTCTTTCAGACATGAGACATAAAGAGGGCATCCCTATCTGACACAACAGAATGAGGGATCCCCTGAAGACATACGACCTCTCGGATATACAACTTTCCGAGCTCGTAAACAATGAAGGTTTCCTTGAACTGAAAAAAGTGAGCTACCTTCTGGAGATAGTCCACAACAAAACACATGGAATCATTGCCTCGAGGTGACCTCGAAAACCTAGTCACAAAATCCATCGCGACATCATACCATTTCCACTCTGGGATGGGTAATTGCTGTAATGTTCAGGATGGCCTCTGATTCTCCTCCTTGACCTACTGAAAGGTGGAACACCTCGTAAAAAAACCAATTATTTATCTCTTCATTCCCAGCCACCAGTACTAACGTCTCATGTCATGGTACATCTTCGTATCCCCAGGATGAACTTCCCAAGATGAAGCATGATACTATCGCACCATCTCCTCACGTATATCCCCTCGAACCCATACTCATCCATGGAAACATTGTAACTCATCATCTCATATCACCCATCCAGGAGGAAGGTCCTCACTTTCCACCGACTCCCATAGAACTAGGACTTCGGAATCAGATAACTGTCTCATCCTCACTTTATCCAGGATGGTAGAAGTTATAGATAAAGATGAAACATAGGTTTTTCCCTGACTATCGTGGTCCTCCAAATACATCTCGGAGAACAAAGCCATAAGCTGCTACTCACCACTGGCCTCATGAACTGCATGTGTTTGAGTCTTCCTACTCTGTGCATCAGCAACTACATTACCCTTACCAGGTGATTAGGCAAGCTCAAAATTGAAGGACTGAAGTTATTCGACCAACATTCACAGCCTCAAATTAAAGTCACTCTGAGTAAATATGTACTTGAGACTTCTGTGGTAGGTGAAAACCAAAAATTTATCTCCTAATAGATAATTTCTCCAATAGTGAAACACATGAACGACTACACCAAACTCGAGATCATGCGTCAGGTAACTCCTCTCATGTTACCTCAACTACCAAGACCCGTACTCAACAACTCGATCGCCCTGCATCAACACAACTCCCAACCCAATACCGGATGCATCACAGTAAACAATATATCTCTTTCCATGCTCAGGGAGTATCATGATTAGTGCTAATTTCAACTTCCTCTTCATCTCTTGAAAGGCTGTCTCGCAAAATTCTGACCACACAAACATCACACCCTTCTTAGTCGATCTCGTCAATGGCGCTGCTAAGTGGGATAAGTCTTGTATAAATTTCTTGTAATAACTATCAAGCCCAATGAAACTCTTTATCTCAAAAACGTTTTTAAGATGATCCTAGGAAACTACTAATCTAACCTTCTCTGGGTCTATAGAAACTCCTTCCTTTGAGATGATATGACCCAGGAAGTGGATCTGGTCCATCCAAAAATGGCACATTGAGAGCTTATCATATTGATGATGCTCTATGAGTGTACTCAATAAGATCTCATGATGAGTGTCATGGTCATGTCAAGTGTGAGAGTACACTAAGATATCACCCATGAATACTACCAAATAAGAATCCAGATATGTACAGAACACATGATTCATCAAATCCATGAAAACGGCCTGTGCGTTCGTGAGTCTGAATGGAATAACGAAGTACTCGTATAGACCATACCTACTCCTAAAGGCTGTGAGAGGTTTATCAGATGGTCTAACATGAAACTGATCATATCCTGATCCCAATTCAATCATAGAGAACACTTGTGCAACTAGAAGTTGATCAAAAAGATCATCAATCCTCAACAATGGATATCAGTTCTTAATTGTCAACTGGTTCAGCTTTTCAAAATCCACACAGAGCTTCAGGGTACCGTCTGCCTTCTTCACGAAGAGGACCGGCAAACCATAAGGAGAAGTACTGGGTTGGATGAAACCCTTTGCCTGTAGCTCCTCTAACTGTCTCTTGAGCTCCCACATCTCTAGTATAGCCATCCTATAAAGAGGAATGGACACCAGCACTACTCCTGGCTCAAGCTCAATAGAGAAATTCACCTGACGCTCGGGAGTTCGACCCAAAAAATAATCTTAAAAGACTTCATTGAAACGATCAACCACTGGAGGGAAATCCTTTTGAAAAGTCCTCTGATCATCCAGATATAAACTCACAATCTGGGCTGTCACACCACCTCACCCACGATGCCCTTGTCCATCTTGACTCGCCTGGACATCCCATTCACCTTTGTATAGAAATTATCCACCCTATGGTGATGTGAAACTCACCCTGCAACAATATCAGTCCACAAGGGCTCGAAAGGGAACCAACCGGTCCATCCCAAAAATGACATCATAGATCGTCATCTCTAAGACATAGAGGTCCCAATGAAAGTGACACCCTCTAACCTCAAGGGGTCACTCCTTTCACTAATGCACACCAGACGTTCTAGTTCCCAATGGAGTGTCTAGAATCGTAACAGGAGAAGAAAAAGAAACAGAGATCCCAAGTCTCTCCCCAACGGGTGTAGATATAAATCTATGTGTAGCACCCATATCGAAAAGTACTGAAGATAAGATAGAAGCAACTTGAATAGTTCCTCTGACAGTAGAAGGTCTAGGATCCTACTCCTTCATGGTCTATTGCACTGCATATACTGGCCTAGTGCCGCTACCCAATGACACAGCATGGCTAGACTGAGTTGTCCCTCCCTACTGCCTCTGAGCTCCTAGTGTCTGGATACCATGTCCACAACCACCATCTCTCCCTACATACCCGGACGTATTCCAGTTTCCCTACTGCTAATAAGCTGCTGGTCCTACTCCCCCACATGAAGTCTGTACAGAACCCATCTCACTAGACACTTGTAGAAACGCCCTGCAAAAGCGTTGCAGATGCCCCATCTTTCCACAAGATCATCATTCCACTGGGTCACGTGGACACTACGACCTCATGTGCCCCACTTTACCACACAGGGATCACATGACCGGTCCACCTAAAGAAATTTCCTGGCTAGTACTACCACTATGAGAGAAACTCATCTATCGCTTCCTCTTACTGGCAGAAATAGTACCAGAAACTAGTGTCGAACCACCTTGTCATGTACTACAATCTTCTTGAAGGTTCCTCAAGGGAATCTGTGCCTAGTTCACAATAGCATGTACTTAAGGAAACCTGAAAACATTCACCAGTGCACGGATGTCATAACGAAGGCCATCCTCAAAGAGTTGAGGCCTCAATGTCTCATCATCCTCCAGAACAGGAGAAAAACGCTGAAGCTCGGTGAAATGATTAGAATAGTCTATCACTGACATAGCTCTCTACTACAGATTCATGAACTCTCAAGACCAATTTTCCCTCACCGTCTCTAGGAAAAGAAATCATAGAAAGCTATCTGAAAATCTTCCCACACCATGTCTATGTGATGCTCTATATGAGTGGTAACATCCCACCACCTCTTGGAGGACTCACGCACTATATACATCAGGAGCTTGACCCTCCGCCCTGGAGGAGTCTCAAGATGCTCTAAAATAGTCTTCATAGAACCCATCCAAGACTCCGCATCATGTGGTCTGCCATCCCAGGGAAATGTATGCGGATGATGCTGCTGGACGATACGAGTCAGCTCATCCATAGATGTGGTAGCCGGCGGTGCTCCCTGAAAGGCCTGCATAAACCACATAAAGCCTTCATGGAACTACTCATCTATGCCTGCGTCCATTATAACAGCTGGCGCCGCATCTAGTTCTGCTAGAGGATCCACTGGTAGCCCATGGTCCATCATCTCTAGAGTGTAATCGATGCATCTCTCCTGATGAACAATGCATGGTCATGTCGGCGACATGAGTCTACAAGGTCAGTCACACCTGTTAGATCAATATTATCACATACTGAAAAATGATGGGATGAAAAGGGGAACAGGAGGAATAAGGCAATCATGAGTTTAAAAACAAGAGTACACGACATGTATACTGACTTATCTTCCCCTAATTGATTCCTTCTACATGGAGAAGCCACATGGTTCCCATTGAACAAAACTACACGACCTGTATATAATCTATATGGCTTGTATGGTGTAATTTTCAACTGCCCATGTCATTCATAACACAGCTGACTACTCGGATTGATACTAAACTGTGTGTTACACCCCTTCATGGCGTGTACACGTCCTTATTTCCCAGCCAAACAGCTATGTCCACATGGTCTGTCCTCGGACAATACTACACGGTGTGTCCCTCAAGTACACGGTGTGGACTAGATGAGCTTCGATGACCCGTGTTGTTAGTTACATGTTCGGAAACACCACTCACACTACACGGTGTGTTCCAGATGGACACGACATGTACACGAAAATATTACCGTAACTCGTGTTGTTAATTACACGGCCGAATCCCCGGTCAGACTACACGGCGTGTTCTACAGTGGACACGACATTTATGTCTTAAAGTATCCTGCTTCTGTGTTTTTAGTTACACGGCCGAACTCCGGGTCAACACTACATGACGTGTACATCAGGTACACGGTGTGTTCGCCCCAAGTATTTCCCTTCCCTGTGTCCCCACCCACATGGTCCATGAAATGGATAGAGATTACATGGAGTGTACTAAGGGTACATGGCGTGTACATAAAAAGGTTTATTTCCTTCCCGAATAGAAGAGCACACAGCGTGTGTTCGATGAACTACACGGCCTGTATCCAGGGTTTTCCAGACAGTAAGCCTTTGAAACTACTCTGGAAACAAGTATATACTGAAAACAACACCTAAGTGGAAAATTTCGATCTGTGATGGCCCATACTCCCCACGAATCAATGTTTGGCATCTTATATATGTTATAACAAGATAAACAGTCAACGATTCACCAAATTCTGGTAAATGAGGGCCCATACTCCTCAAAAACCAATGATTGGAATCCATTTTATCATGGCCTCTCACAAACATACCCTAAAACATAACATGTATTTATCAAAGCATCCATTAAAATAACATGCTTTTTGAGCACAAAGACTGTCACAACATCACAAAATTTCTAATGCACCTACATGGGATGGAACAATGCATGGCATGTGATATCGAGCATGTTCCTAAATGATGCATGAGATGTCATAACCTCAACTAATCAGGTTGAAACTAAATAAAACCCATGTATAAAATATAAATAGCATAATATCAAGTGTGTCACCCAACGGTGAAAATCAGATTAAGTGTAAATTGTAAAATCAATAAAATTGTAACACGAGATAATTTGATTTTCCATGTACATGGGTTAGGTACTAATGGGAAAAACTTATTACCGACTACCATTTCCTTCCTTTCCCTGAACAAGGATACAAATAGTAAGTCAAAGAAAAGAACTCCATTGATACCACTTTGTAATGTCCCAGATCCAGGTGCCACTCCACAGGTGCCCTGAACCCGGTTTGCCACATGACCTCGAGAGCATTTACCCAAATGCCAGAGGCTTCCGACTAGTAGCGTGGGCCCAGGTCAGATAGTGGGGAATCTATGACCTCATTTTTCAAAGTGTAGCGCAACGGAATAAAATATACAAACATACAATAGAAGCGGAAAAAATAAACCATACACATTTAATATGATCAACTGTAGTAAAAGATAACCAATTGTTATATAGATAATGATGCAACATGCCTCTAGTTCTATGAGAACAACCAGAGCATGTTCCACAACATTACAATACGATACAAGTACATGTACAACCGAACAAAACAAAACAACTATCAGCATCACAAGCCTATGATCAGTCCCATGCTCCTCTACTCCTCAGTAACAATAATGTACCTATATAGAGACCCTTGAACTTATCCACACCTGCAGAAATGTAATTTTTTTGGGGCTGAAGACATGACCCCAAACAGGGTGTGTGAAATAAATCCAAGTAGGAACCCACCAAAGGCCCATGCTCAACTGTTTGAAAAATCTGCAACAATAGTGTTAACTAGTAAAATGAAATAAAATAAGAAGTACTCAAAAGTAGCTAACTTTACCAGTTAAATTTCAATTTTATTATTTATATTAAAATTTTAATTTAATAGCATTCTGTGCTAAATAGACCCAAGCCCTCAGGACATTCATAATCTTTCCCTCAGGCTAATATAGTAAAACCACTCCTGTAGGCTTTCCCTCAGGATAATATAGTAAAAGCACGCCCTCATGCTTTCCATCAGGCTATATAGTACCTTTCACTTAGGCATTTCCCTCAGGTGAAATAGAATCATTCCCTCAGGCCAAACTAAAACTAAACCCACAGGTAATAAGGATCCTTCCCTCAGGCACTGCCCTCAGTATAATAGGACTACGCCCTCAGGCTAATAAACAATGCCCTCTGGATAATAATGTAACCACACCCTCAATATATAAAGTAATCGGGCCAAGCCCTACATTTAAACATGGAATTATATACAATTCAACTCATGGAAAAATTAATGAATAATGTAAACATGGCATACACTCAGGTATCTTGTCCAAACGGCTAAATAGAGTAATGCACCACGGGGGTGGTCCTGGATCCAACAAGCGATCCCAAACAATAGTTTACTATCACATTTAATTACCTTTACAGTTCTAGGTATTCCGAACAACTACAACCATAGCCACATGATACCCCAGCATGGGTTTGTAGCACAAACATACAAAAAAATGCACAACAATTGGAATTTAACACCAAGAAACCTACCTCAAACCCCCCCTTGAACGTAATACGTGAACTACGCTCCTCAAATCATCCAAGAACTATGAAGATCTAAGGTGAATGAAAAACTGTTCAAACATAAATAACATTCCCTCCGGATAGAATTAGTAAGAACGACATAAAGAGAAGGAGAGGCTTACCCGTACGGTTCTAACGAGATTGTCAGAGGCGGAAATAGATTCCTGGCATGTGAATTGGACCTCCTCGAAGAATCAGCCATCTATCCTGACTCCACCTCTGGTTTTAAGCCTTCCTTCTGAACATGGAGGCTACTTCCCATTTTAAGCAAAACAAAATAGACTACACAGTGTGTACTATTGGGTACATGTCGTGTAGTTTTCATTTTTTTAACCATTCCTATGGCGGATTCTCACCAGTGTGGCATTGTTCACCTATCGACATGAGTACATGGAATGTAATCCATGAATACATGGTGTGTAATGACGCTCAGCTGGTGGCTGCCTCCACCACCTAACCATTTGCCTACCGACTGACTACACTACGTGTAATTACAAACTACACGGCGTGTAGTTGGTTTTTACCCCTTTCGTCACCGACAAGGCTACACACCCTGTGTACTAATCCCACACGGCCAGAGTACACTACCTGTGGAAAATTACACGTTGTGTAGTCCCAGAATTTTAGATTTTTTACCATTTTCCTTATTTTCTCATAAAGACATAAGGAAAAGATAAAGGAAGTAACCCGTACCTCCAAACTAAGAACATAGTTCTTACATTATATATAATATTTAAATGTGGTAATTTATTTTAATTCAATTTATCATTACTAGACATTTTCTTGGTTTTTATTCTATATTTTTATCTATATTAATAAATGGTTTTATATTTTATTAATAATAACTTTGTGTGGGTGATGGAAACAAATATGAAACAATAACAATATACTATTATTCAGTAGACATTCAGTGGTTATATTGTCTATGAGTGTGAGTATAAGATTACTCTAAGGACATGAGTTATATAATTAACCCCCATAACAGGGGTGGTGTACAAATTTTTCCCCCAACCCTTGATATATTTATAAACAAAACTTTTCACCTATATAACCCAAAATATTTACCTGATTCATAAGTATATAGTTGTAGCACATGACCGTGTCGATGATGAAAATTTATTTCTCATATTTTAAATCTTATGGAGAACTCCAATTGTAATGATGTGTTTATTATAAATTCTTAAGTATGGTTTAAGAGATAATATCAATTTTTGTTGTGGTGATAACTAATTTAATGTCATTTGAAAGGCCTATTTCAGGAAAAACATCAAAAAATCCAAGCATAGAAGAGTGGATGACCAAGGTCATCTCTACGGGGAGATTTATATTAAACCTAGTGGGATTATATATTACTATTCTTATTATTGAGTTTGTTTATTTTAAAATAATTAATAGAATAAATAACAAGATTGGTATATGAGAATATATTAAAAGTTTGTAAATTAAATAATTGAATTCTAAACTGAAAAATGATGTGATGAAGTTAAATTATCCAACTACTAGATACATGGAATAAATTTAATCTATCTCTTTTTTAAATGTAAATGTATAAATTGATATCATTCCTTATCCACATACATTTTCTTATGTTTTTTAAAAAATAATGCACCATTGAGATCTCCTTATCCCACCATATTTAATTTTCTCTATTATTTAGCGTTAATAGAAATCCAAAATAATAATAATTAACCACCTAGACAACCAATATCAATTTATTTTGTTCATCACCCAATTCCCCCATACCATTGTAAATTGGGAAACTTGAGTGATGGAAGGTAGTAATTATTTTTGAAAGAATAAATGATGTAGTAGACATGTAATGATAATTGAAAATTTCCATATCAAACATGACACAACCAACTATATAACTAAAATTGTAATGAAAACATGGAAACAAAAATAAAGTGGGACACCAAATAATTCCTTGAAATCATATCCTCAATTTAGTTATCTACCATCACAGATTTGGAGATCACAGTGATAAGAAATAGAAAAATAATAAAATTAGAAATAAAAAATCCAAATTAGAAAAATGCATGATGTATAATGACAATGTAAAAAATATAATCAAAATCCTAAACCACTATAGGGAATTAGTGAAAAATCTAGTTATAAATTCCTATTAACAAAGAAAACAATTACTATTCATACACATCTCTTATTCCTTCCCCTCAAATAATCATATTGTAAAAAATAATTCCCCACAACTGAGTATATTCATTTGGGTATGATATTCCCCATGTGGTCGTAACACTATGGAATTTCTATATTCCTTTAAGAATTTGAAATGGGGTTCATAGATGGTCCCATTTGGAGATGAATGTTATCCATATTATTACATTAATCATAAATATTAATGAATGATTACAAATTCTTTTTCATTGAGAATTCATCATGAAATATATCGTAGGAAAGAGAATTGTTGATGAATAAACCCCAAATCATAACATGTATTGGGTATTGGTAATAAATTTCAATGGTCAATGTATCATGTGTCAAGGGTTGAGAGAACATTTTAAAGGATACAAATTTGGATAGGTTGAAATCAATCTGTCATGTAAAATGGGATTCATATTACATTGAAATATACTCAAGTTTATGGAATAACAATTCTAAATATGTTAGAAGGAATTCATATGTTCATTTACACAATGAGGTTAAATTGGGTCACTGATGATGTATTTGTTAAAAATATTTGACTCAATTAGTCATCGAAACTTGAATGTGAAGTTTCTAGGAGGTTCAATTAGGGAGTAAATTTATCCCAAATGTATTTATATAGTCCATGTGCATATTTGATATCATTATAACTAGTTGGTATATCATTTTTATATTGAAATTTATCACTAGGAATGAGTGAAATCTTGTAATATCATGTTGATTCCATTTTACTAGACCATAAAAATTTTGATTATAAAAAATATATATCCTTGTGTGATATTCAGATATTATTTCATGGAATTAATGTGTTTCTTATATGGAATGAAGGATCTATTGGTTCATGAAATAGAATAACATTTCATAATTGATTCATTATAACCCTTTTTATATTTGATTTGATCATTGATTTTATCAATTAATTCATCAAAATGAACATACAAACACTAAATTTGAGGAACATAAATGGAATTAAAAAAAGAAAATATTAATTTATTAATTAAAATCATCGATTTATAACATATTAAAATTAATAAATTCAATATCTGGAATATCAAAAGAAGTGGAAAATTTATACATTTTAAAATAATAGGGTTATTTTATAGTAAATAAAAAAGAAAAATATGGAATTCAAGGGTCTAGTAACTTCTCCACACTTATATATTTTCAGCTAATGGAAAACAAATGTTTCCATAACCATTTCATCACAAGAGTTCAAACAAGAATTATAATTCCTATCTAGTTATATTATGAATCAATGATTTTTATTGAGAATTGTTTAATTAATTCATGATTCTAACATGTTATAGCTCCCCGAATATATCTACCATGGATTTGTAAACTACTACATATATTCACAACTCTGTGATATAAATTATGAAACTATTTGTTACATTATATACACATTATAGTACTGTGATATTTATTCCCACAATTTATTATATAATTTTTTTAAAAGTGACACATATTATTTTCCCCGTGTCCTGTATGTTCATAATACTTATTAAGGGATTTCTTCTGACAATGAAACAAATAATTCTAAATAATAGTCACCCCAATGATAAATTTATAAATTTGGAATGTGAGAGGATGTTAGACATCCAGATCACAAATTTATTGAACTGTAATTAATGAATTTTATTTTTCAAACACACATGCACTCCATATACCATTTTGTCCCATAAAATTTGAAATCATGTACCAAATTATAGTTTTACCATGGTTCAAATGAGTTATTATTATACACATTTATTCAAAATCCCTATGGAGTTATTTCTTTATAGATAAATATTTCACCATTTATTGTGATAAAAAATCCAATATATTAATATGAAAATATCAACCACCTAAAAAATTTCAATTTTATTATTACCCTAGTGTCTCATCATATATTCTAAATCATTAATGTTAATTTCTAAAGCTAAAAATGACCAGTATTCCATTACAACTAAATTTTTTATCTAATTCAAGAGCAAAAATCAGGAATAGAAATAATTGTAAAATCCTAATTAACCTTGCACCATACCCCTAGTATTTATTATTATTATCCTAATTAAACTAAAATAATATACACGTGCTATATATAAATATATTAACTGCAAAATTGGTAGGATAAATACAATATAGTGATTATTCAGAAATAGAATCATGGGTTAAGATTCTTGTTTAATCAATCTAAAACTCTAAAACCCCCCAAAAATCACTTTTTTATTCAAAAACTATATTATAAAATTAAAATAAGAAAATTTGGTAAATATTTGGTTTAACCCCCATGTTGGTACTATGATTATATTTCCCTGATTTAAGAAACACCATCTGGTATCCTCAATCAAAATGTTGACTATTCTAATGTGATGTGGACCACATAATTTTTTTTCTTCTAGTGCACATTTATATAAACTATATATATTGGATTTCATAGATAGAATACTATGTGTCCACAAATCTTATAGTAAGTCTCATATTGTGTTAATCATATGGATGAAAGTATGAGTAAACTTCCATATAATTTCTTCTACTACATCAATAGATTTTTCTTACATATTTTTTTTACAAAAACATTAATTTTATCCCATGTGAATCAATAAAGGATTCACTAAATTGTTAAAATTTAATAATATTAATGAAAAACTAATTTAGATATTAATTAAAATCATTAATTTATTAAGACATATTATTTTATTTTATTACAGAGTATCTAGAAACCCCACCACTTCATTTAATATAGTTAAAAAAATATTCTATTTGTTCAATGGATATCATATATTCCACAATAAGAACATATTACTCCCCCAATAACTCTCCAATGTAATGTATTAATTAACTAAATAAAATAAATTCTAAATAGATTGTGCTAGTTCATAGTTCACATTCACTAAAATTTAATGGAAATTTGTTTAAGAATAAATTGAATCCATGTATCATATTTTAATGGATATCATTATATTTATCAATGTCACCTAGAGGATTATGGTTATAGGTAGAGTAATGTAGTCAATAAACTCCAACCCCTAATCCAATGTCACTATCCTTGTGGGGTCTCTATATTCTATAAGAAAAATATGTACAATGTTGCATATTCATCATTATTAAATATTACAGGATCAATTATCAGTTCATTTATTTCAAATTATCTTCCTAGTGAATCCAATTATTTTTAATCTATCACGGAATCATCCACTTATTAGTCTTGTTTATTTATCAAAATTTATTGTGATGTTAAATATATAAATAGTATATCATTAATTATCTATTTTTATCCCTCCTCGTGATTTTATAAAATAATGATCAATGAAGAAACATCTTCGTTCAGTATATATGGAACTTATGGACCTAGATACTATTCATTTGATTCTTGTGGTTTCTCATGTTGTTCATATAGGGTAAATGTAGCAACATAATGAGGGGAGAGATAAACATTTTTTATAGAATTAACCAACTGGAACAAATTTTTTTTTTCACATCTCCGCAGATTAAAGTGAATAAATGTCACATTATCATCTCAGAATCATCTTGCACGCATAACATTTATATAAAACAGAAATGAAAAAATCACACGTATATTTAAAATCTTCTTCCATGATGTTTGAGATAGTCCTTAGCATAAGGTTTTTGTTACCCAAAACAAATGTAAATTCACTTATTAAAAAGAAAAACCATGGGAAGGGGGTTTTTTTGAACCCTTTAAACATGGAACCTACCATATAAAATACATATCATTAATTATCTATGATAGAAGAATCACTAGTCATTAGACATTAGAGGAAAATCATTTTTCACATTAATAAGAAAATATTCCTAGATATGCTATAAATTAGGAAAAAAAATTAATCACATGACTCTTCAAGACTAAAAAAAATATCATCTTTCTCAATTGTATAAAAATTATTTGACATCTTATCTCTCTTAATTTCATCAAAATATCTTCAAAAACACCTCTATTCGTTATCATGAACATCAATATTTGGAAACATCCACAATATCATTTGCTTTAAAATAATCCCATTCCACTCTTTTTCTTTGACCCTTTATATATTTTGATGTGTTGTATAAGAATATTCTCTTCTCATTATATCTTATTCTGTCAAATAGTTTTCACAAAAAACTCATTTTTTGTTTAGCTTCCTCACAATACATTTATCTTAAATATCTAAAAATATTATTGATGAATATTTATTAACATTCAAACATTGAAATTCCCAATACTAAAAACATAGTGATTTTTATGATTTTGAAACTGGTCAAATAATAATATTATTATACTCCCATATTTTAGCTTCATAAAGAGAGTCACGAATTCCATTGGAATCCAAATAATTATGGAATTAATTTTCTTCTAATATCCACAATATGAATATTCATGAATCCAATATTCTTTTTTCCCTTCACAAATAACACGTATTAATTTCCACATATGTGTGGTCATGTGAAATAAAATTAGTATGGTTAAAGGAACCTTGGTATGCCCCGACCCCAATTCCCCAAAGATCGTTCATTATTACAAGACATTGGAATGATATAAGAAATCATATCCAGAAAGACCGATTAGTTTAGTAGCCTTGGAAGTAATAGATACATTCATATGTTTTACATTACATCATGAAATAAAAAACATCAAAAAAATTTTATCCCCTTTAAAACACACATATATCCTTAGCCTATTCCTACTGGTCAACAATAATATACTTCATCATATTCTGGGAAAAAACATAGAAATGGCTGAGATAAGATGCTCGATAAGGATAACAATATAGATGAATATTTTTTAAAAATGGATAAACATTTAAGGCAATGTATTACACTAAAACAAAAGACTTCGAAACTTAATCATCATCATAATATGGAAAAGATAAAATAAAATAATTCCATTTACTAATTCAAATTGATATTCTACTAGTTGAATAATCACAAGGAATACCAATAGACACGTTCATAATGATGGAATGCATAATTCCATACTTCATAACCACATTGTCAAGGCCTTCTGCCAATACTACAAATATGATTTTTTCAAGGCCTTCTGCCAAGACACTATTTTGTCTCATTAAACCATTTGATGCATCAAGGATCTATAGTGGGCTCCACCCATCATATAATAATTCCAATGAATTCCATATATTAAAAGGATAAAAGATAACATAAACATTTATATAAAAACATGCATATGAAATAACAATTTTTGATCCATAAACCAGGATTGTTATAAAAATAACACATTAAAATTCAAACATATACCAAAAACTTTAATTCAATATATAAGATTTGAATCATTATAAATCTACTTCAAACAAGCTTAAAATCGATCAAAATGATGTTGACATAGATGAAATCAAAAAAAAATTTAGAGAAATATTTCTTTCTATTTTGAAATATTTTAAATGTCATATAATTATACAAGGATACATTTATTTTGAAAATATTCTAATCATCTTGTAATGGAAGCTTCAAATATGTTATAATGGAATAAAATATCTGCACCAACCACATAAGTAAAAAACCATTCTTACCTTAATTTAGCTGAAATGGTTATAACGTAAGTTTTGGAAAACAATGGAAAAATTACTTTCAAAAGATATAAAGTCAAATATCCATAAAACTGACTATAAACCATTGTATATTAAATAATAATAATGTTTTGACATACATTTTTAAGAAAAAATGGATGTGGATGAGGGAGAGGTCTCAGTAGATACTTATGTAAAAACAACTTTAGATAATAAAGAGATTGTGAAATTAACCCTTACCTTGTACCTTTCCATAGTCGATGGCATGTTAAAATATTTTATATTAGTTAAAAAATTGTTATTAAATTATTAAATAACTATATACATAAATATGATATCATAAAATATCTTATAATATTTTTTTTGTTAAAAATATTTTAGTAGTATCATCATTTCAGGTGTTAACTGATTCGTTTTCCTTTATATTCTTATTTACATTAGCCATTCTTATTATGGATAGGATATATATGATTCAAATACTTAATTATATTATGTTTATAAAAATTATTTTTAATCATAAAATGGAAATTATTATTTAATGATTACGATGGGGAATGAATCACATCGCCTCCATGAAGACGGTAATTTGTACATACGCATGAGCGACAATATCATTATATTTATGGAGATATCGGATGTAATTGGATAGTATAAAATATTTAAAGAATACTTAAAATGATATATTTATTATTTTCCTTACTTATAGTCTTTATTATACCCATAAAAATAATGAAGTGTTTGAATAACAAACTACACCACGACGTGGAGATGTTAAGCTGTACGTATGCACGTATGGTGACATTGTCATTTATAGGATCGATATAATAATGAATATGGTCATACCATTTTCATAATAAAATCATAGTATATATAAGATATTTTATTTATTAATTTTTAATGTAATGAACAAAATAAAGAGGAAGTGAAAGAACAAAAGAACTAGAAAATGGTGCTGAAATCTTTACATCTTTTTCGGGTTCTTCCTTTTGATTTGATCAAAAGGGATCCATAGGATATCTTTCTGACCAAAGGAAGGCCTATGTGATAAATTAAGGAATGTGTGGAGGATATTTTGTCCGGGTTTGGCCATGCCAATAGGCTTTTGAGGTGTTAAATTAAGAGAAGTATAAATGTCCTTTTATAAGAGGGTTGAGGTTCACTTTTGGAAAAGCTAGAAATATTATTTTATAATAAATTAATTTTAGGATTCTCATGGCTCAAAATTAATTATTTATATTTTAAGGTGGGGTTGGTCCGCAAACCTCTCAAAAAATAAGTTTTTTACAGGTTTATTTATTCATATTAACCATTTCTTTTATATTTAAATTTTCGTTTAATAGTTTGTCATTTACCATGTCTCTTTGTATTTTTATATTATATGGTGAATAAAATATTTTAACACGCCAAGAGAAACACATGTAGTTAATTATTAATATATATAACCTTATCTATGTCCTTTTTTCTTATCCTTATATTTTTTTGAATATTATATCAATTAATAATATAATATTTTTTTAAAAAAACTCAATCATATCAATTATGACACTATTTAGTATTTGAATTTTTTGAAATCCAAAAAAACATTATCACATCGAATAATATTTATTACACCATCCTTAACATGTCATATTAACCTATAAAATTACTGTAATTCATCAAAATTCCAAATATACATTTATTTGGAGATTTATAATATCAATTAATTTAATATTTCATTAATAAGGTAATTACTACATCATCATCGTGTCATAAATAAATTAAATTTAATTAATGTCTAAAAATTATAAATAAAATACCATTATGTAGTAAATTTTTTATCATTATAATTAATATTTATAGATGAATTTATATTGCGTATAAAACTATATTAAAAATTATTTAGTTATTAAGCATTGAATTTTACTTTTTTAACTCTTCTTTTAATAAAATATTAATTGATGTCCTAATCATATCCATGTGGACCACAGAGGACCATATGTAATTCCAAAAGTTGTTTTTGATGATTTATACATATCCAATAGAATTAGGACATGTGTTAGGGTAATTATAATTTCATTTTTTACCCTTATTTACCCAATTTACATTTAACCGTGGTAAATAAAAGTCAACTTTTACTATTCACCAAAAATTATTTTCATCTTATTGAACCACATTTTACATGGTCATATTAACTGTGTCTCTCATAGTTTTAAAATTCCCCACACATAATTTGTAAAATTAGGTTTTATACTAATTTGAAAATGCTCTAAATAGGTGGGTAATAGACGGTAAGAAGTTCGATAAAATTTTATATATCTAAACATATTATAAAATGACTCCAATGAATTATGTTGAACATATATAGGTATTATGTGTCTATTTTGACCTAAAATAAATTAAAATTAAATAAATAATTTTTTAAATAAAATGTCAATTTTAACCAATAACATAGTGTTTTTTCATTATTCATCAAAAATTGAATGTTTTCAGAAAAATACCAAAAATTCACCCTAAGATAATTTTGATATTCCAAATCAAAAAAGGAAGTCCATTTTGAAAGAAAAAGTTTATAAAGTTTAAAAAAAATGGGTATTACTCTTCATAACAGCTATTTTAATTGGTCTCAATGTGTTAGAATCTCGAAGTTGCGTACAATGCTAGATATTGCCTTTTTCAAAAGGAAACGTATTGTGGAAGCTTGGGGTGTTACATTATTCTCTCATTCAAATAATTTCAACCTCTAAATTTGTAACGCCCCGACCCCAGTTACCCAGAGTCGGTGCATTACTTCGTAACATTGGCATGATCACAAGAAAAATCAAATCTCAAAAGACCGATTGGTTTAGTAGCCTTGGAAACACTAAATATATTCATTAGTTTTACATTACATCATAAAATCAAAAACTACTACAACAACATAATGTTTCCACAGTCCACACTACAATCCCCTCATAATATCCCTGCAGGTCATTCATAACTTACATATTCACTTCCTGGGAAAAATAAAACATAGAAAAGGGGTGAGCTCAAATGCCCAGTAAGGATAACAATATAGCGGAAACTTTCATCAATAAGAATAAACATTTAAGGCAATGTATAACTAAAACAACAGCCTTTTAAACATGAACTTTCAACATGGTATGGCATAAATAAAATTAAATAATGCCATTTACTTATTCACATGGATATTCCACTAATCGAATAATCACATGCAAAAATAAATAACCACTTTCATAATGTCGGAATGCATAATGCCAGACTATCATAACCACATAGCCAAGGCCTCGTGCCAAGACTACAAATAATATTTTGTCAAGGCCTTGTGCCAAGACACTAGTTTGTCTCATGAGACCTACCGATGCATCGAGGAGCTATAGCGGGCTCCACCCGTCACTTATTAAGTCCAATGCATTCCCATATGAAAAGGTTTAAACATAACATAAACATTCGTATTAAAACTAGCATACGAAATGTCAATACTTTCACAATAAACTATGAATGGTATAAAAATAGCACATCCACAGTCAAACATATCACAAAACCTTCAATACAATATAGAAGTTTTGTATCATAATAAATCAACTTCAAATAATATTAAAATCCATCAAAGGATGTTGACATAGATGAAATAAAAATTCTTTTTAAAGAAATATCTCCTTTTATTTTGAAATCATTTAAGATCCATATAAAATAAAACATTTTCTTTGAAAATATTCTTATAAGCTTGTAAGGAAAGCTTTGAAGATTTTATAACGGCGTAAAATAACCGCACCCGCCGTATAAGTTAAAAAAAACATTCTTACCTCAATTCTGTCGAAAAGGTTAAAAAGGACCTTGTTTTGAAAACGACGGAAAGATTCCATTATAAACCTCTTATAAAAAGTCAAAAAAGGGTATAAATGACTTTAACCCATATTCTTGTAAATAGTAAAAATGTTTTGAAATACATTTTTAAGAAACATGGATGTGGATGATAAAGAGATCCCAGTAGATTATTACATATAAACAACCTCGGATAATGAAGAGATTGTGAAATAACCCTTACCTTGAACTTTTCATTGGTTGGGGTAGGTTAACCTCTTGTATAATAGTGAAATAATTGTTACTAAATTATACAAGAATCATATATATTAATATGATATCATATATGATCTTTTAATATTGATTTGATAATAATATCTTAGTATTATCGTTGTTTCGGGTGTTAACTTACTCGTTTGCTTTTGTATGTTTTGTTACGTAAGACATGTTTGTAAAGGATAGCTTGTATATTATTCAAATCCAGAATGGTATTAAGTCCTTAAACATAATTTTTAAATCATAAAATGATAATTATACTTGAATGGATACGATGGAGGATGAATCTCATCGCGTTCGTGGAGACGGTAGTCCGTACGTACGCACGGACGCAACTTCCTTTTAATTTTTATTTTAAAATAATTGAATCCAAATGATACTTAGGTATATTACTATTCCAGTATAATATAATATTTTATACATGTTACTTAAGTTCATTAACACCATCCTTTATACGTTCCATGTGTGGTATGAACGAGTCATATCATTTTAAGGGGGCGGTAGTCCGCACTTCCTCAAATGAAATTATCGTATGTATATACAACATGAAACGAATAATGGTATGAAATAAAATGGAATTACAGAAGCTTATATATAAAATATATATCATTAATATCATATTTAATTACAGTGCCATCATAATGGCCACCATGAGAGGCGGTAAGATGTATTTGAACAATCATCGTTTCGTGAGGCGTTAGTTTGTCATCCACAGAAACATTATGTTCATCATCCATTAGATGGAGTTGTGTGTATGTATAGTTTGAATCTTTCTTATAACAACATCCTAGTATATTTAGGATATTGTTGTTTTTACAAAAGAAAGTAAATAAAAAGAGTTTGGGGGTTGGAGAAGCAAAATAAATGAAAATAATTTAAGAGAAATCGTTACCTTTAATTTAGGTAACTCACTTTGGTTGGAACCAAAGGACTTCTTGAAATGCTTTCTGCCTAAGGGGAAGCTTCAAGGAGGAGAAGAGGGATGTGGGGAGCTTAGTTGGGCAGAGTTTGGACGAGCCAAGTGGCTTGAGAGGTGTGAGGAAAAGAGAAGGAGGAGTGCCCTTTTATAAGAGGGGTGAGGGGAACCTTTGGAAAAGCTAGAAATATTAATTTATAATAAATTCATATTCGGTTTCCAAAGGCTCCAAAGTTGACTATTCAAAGGATAAGGTGGGGATAGGTCGAAAACAACTCATCCAATAGAATTTAGACAGGTTTGGGTACTTATATTAACCTTATCTTTAAGTATTAACTCTAAGTTAATTAGTTTCACTTTTACAATGTCTCTTTGTATTTTTATATAATATGGTTAATAAACTTACTATATACATCAAAGCGACCCCAAAGTGGTACATTAATGATTAACCTATCATAATATAAGTCTTTTGGCCGAACCTTATATTTTTAGGAATTTAATATCAATTAATAATATAATATTTGTTTTAAGAACTCTTTTATGTCAATTTTGACACTATTCAATAGTTGATTTTTGTGAAACTCATAACAGATTGATTACTTCGAACAAAGTCAATTAAATCAATCCTAATATATCATACTATCCTAGAAAATTAGTTTAATTCATTAAAAGGTTCATATTATATTTATTTGGGTATTTATAATATCAATTATTTTAATTTTTCACTATTACAGTAATTACTGCATCATCATTGTGTCATAAATAAAATAAATTATTTAATGTCTAAAAATTATAAATAAAATATAATTATTTAGGAAATCTTTTTATCTTTCTAATGAATATTTATAATCGAAAATCCAACATGTATAACCCTATGTAAAAATTGTTCTTCTAAAAGATGTAAGCTTATGCCATTTTTATTTTTATTTTAACTTTATTAATATAATGTGTCCCTACCACATACAAGTGGCTCCAAGGGGTCCCCAAATTGACCCAAGGATGCCCATGGTCGGGTATGTGTCCACCAATAAGGTTATGACACGTTTTAGGGTAATTTTGTATTATTATAATATTATTTTTTTAACCCTTATTTACCGGATTTACCCTTTAACCATGGTAAATAAAATATTTACCACAGTAACTATTCAAAATGTCTAAAAATAAAAGTTACCTATATACACAATTTGAACATCCTGATTCCAAATATGGAATCCATTTTCCCAAATTTAAAACACAGAAGTGGCAGAAATTAATTTAAAATTAATTCCCGCTGTCAAAACAAAAAACGTGTTTTTAAGAGATAATAACTATCAAAAGATTGACACTTGTTTATGTTCGGTTTAATTGTAAAATTATGTCCAATGACCAAAATTATATTAAAATGTAAAAATATATTCTAAATATACTTTAAAACCACTCCAATTCATAATTTATCACTATTAATTATTTTGATTAAAAAAGTTGTTTTTAATTAAAATTTAGTAATTTTCACTATTCATCAAAATATGAAAGTTATCCGAAATGTACCAAAATTTCACCCTAGGCTAATTTTGATATTCCGAATCCAAAAATGAAGTCCATTTTGAAATATAGAATATTTATGATTTCAAAAAGTAGGTATTACTATTCACAACGGCTAGTTTAATTAGTTGTGGTGTGTGTTAGAACTCGAGGTTGCGTACAACACACGCTATCGCATTATTCGAAGGGAAACGTACCGTAGAAGCTTGGGATGTTTCATTTTAAATTTTTGATGTCCCCATTTAGTCAAAAAGTTTAAAATATAGTATTTAAAAATGGTTCACTATTAAAATTTGATAAAAGTGAAATACTAAAAATGAATTTGTTCTTGCATTATATCTAAGAAACTCATAATATTGAATCTAAAATTATAAGGATTATATAAAGTTTAAAATTTAGTCAATAATATTATTAACCTCTTTTGAATGGCTTTTTCCTTTGGTAAGTCATGGTGTGATTGAACTCGGTGTTGCGTGTAGTGCAAGTTATTATTTTGAAGAAATAACACACTATGAAATCTTGGGGTGTTACATTCTCCCCTCCTTCAATAAATTGCGTCCTCGCAATTTGAAATTGTTCTTCGAAAATAAAAGGTTGAAAGTAGACAATATATTTTTGGGAAAACCCACATCGGAAATTGGGTTACTAAAATTTAGTCTTAATATGAGGAAAAGAGAAATCAAAGGGTCACCACCAAATTATGATCTCGATTAGGAGAACATTGGTGGAAATTGGAGACATATAATCGGAGGAAAAACGTAAATATTTATAGGTAGTGATTGAGGTCATCAATCACAAACAAGTATAAAATTGATTTCCTTAAATTCATTAATCTATGATGAATTGAAATACCATCGGTTCAACAAAACATAGGGTATTAGGATAACACATTTTTGACGTTTCAAAATATCCTAGTTGAAATCCCACATTGAAAAATGAATTAATGAGGCCTCTATTTAAACTAAAGAGTGGAAAGTATGAAGATTACCGAAAATAACACATACTAGGGATCCATGTAGGAAAATATGGATATGGAGGAGAAATCTAACCATCAATTATCTGATGGAGAGTGGTAGAGAACATGGCTATGAAAAGGCCAACAATCCCAAAGCCATAAATTAGTGATGATTTAATGTACCATCTAGGACAACATTTTTGTTCTAAGTTCCTTTTCTTAATGTTGTGGAATTTATTTATGAGATTGGCTAAGAACATAAGGAGGTATACATACTTTAGAGTTTTATCCATTAATAAATTTCTACCACAAACTCATCTTTCACTCTAAAACATAATAGAACGTAAAAAAAATTCTATTTACACTATTCGTATAGGGTTCCAAAATAATCGAATTTATAATTCATCTACAATATCTTTTAATAAAAACTAAATTATTTAATCCAGGACATCTCGTGGGCCAGTGGTAGGTGATACACCCTTGTCGCCCTTCGGTTGCGGGTTCAAGTCTCGCAGCTTTGCCGGACGCGACGGGTTGCCGCCCGACCTCCGGGTTGTCCTTTTATGGCAGTCCAAAATTAATATCAAACTTAGAATTTATCCAAAATACTTCTGTCCAAACTCACAGTCCAACATTTATAAGGAAGGTAAACATAATGTAGATCCTTTTTACCCTATAATAGAATATTAATACCTTCATCATGTATTCTTTTAAAACACTGAAACATCCTGATTTACCATAATCCTTATTGATTACATTCATGCTCCCTTATTCCATATAGAATGCTGGATATACTTCATCAATCCAAAAATGTTTTAAACCCCACAATGATGGAATATACAAATCATTAATCAGCTTCAAGGTAGTCAAGAATATCCAATATAATTTATCCAAATCAATCATGTATTATTCTAAAATCACTACTTCGGTATCAGAACCATATTATGGTTTATCTTTCTCTCAACCAAATATTTTCCAAAAATTTAACCTTCTATTGAGTCACTTTTCTTTGTTCCACACAAACTCAAGTCCTTAATGAAATAGTACTGCAGTACAATCCTTATATACTCCATAATTATTATAACAAGTACATTGTTGATACAACACTCAATTGACATAATCAACATAAGAACTCTAATCATTCCTCTTCATCTGTGGTAGTATCATAAGTTTATTATTATCCAATAGCAGCATTTGCGGCATAGTCTGATGACTGGGACATAGGTTCGCGTAGTGTCCAAACTCCTCGCAAATGAAGCATTGTACATTTGAAACCATTTTCTTACCCTTACAGTCACGTACTTTGTGCCCTTTTCCTCCACACTTATAACAAACTCCCATTCCTTTCAGGCAAGCTCCAGGGTGTTTCTTTCCACAGTTAACACATATGGGAAAATTCTTCTTTTCCCTCTTCCCTTTATCCATATTTCTCTCTTCTATCCTTTTCTTCTCTTGGTTCCCTTCAAAGCCATAGGACTCAGTAAACTCTTTACTTATCTTATCAACACATGATATTATTTCTTCATATGTTGATAATACATGGGAGACTATTTCTATTATAAATTCTAGGTTAAGACCATGAAAGATATGATCCTTCCTTCTCTTTGGATCATGTGCATTTCTGGAGTTCTCATTCCTTCTACTGGGCGCCATTTCTAAACAATTGCATAAACTAGATCAGTTTATGAATCGAAATACATAATCCCATACTTATAAAACACTAAACATAAATTGAACTATTTATGGATATAATCCATAATCAAAAAAATGTTTTCTTTGAGGAAGTATATACTCATAAACCCTTCATAATGATTTGTAAAGAAAATGAGAGTTATCCTAAGCATATCCCCCGGGAGTGTCGTAACCAAGAGTGCAGCAAGGCCCGTTGTCGTGCACCAGTTCCCGTTCGAGTCTAGCTCAAAGCGGTGTTTTCGGGTTTTACCCCTAGGTACATCTGTGCCAGAGCCGCCTCTACCTGCTCGTATCCAGACAGGGATGTATTGCTCGGAAAACTCACAAAATCTCTACAATACCAAAATTCTAGGAAGTTCTTCTATACTAATCCTCAAAGTTCATCTTAGGTCTACGTGCTCTAATCAGAGTTTATCTAAATCTAGTTTCCAAGGTTTGTACTAAACATCCTCTGATACCAACTGTAACGCCCCGACCCCAGTTACCCAGAGTCGGTGCATTACTTCGTAACATTGGCATGATCACAAGAAAAATCAAATCTCGAAAGACCGATTGGTTTAGTAGCCTTGGAAACACTAGATATATTCATTAGTTTTACATTACATCATAAAATCAAAAACTACTACAACAACATAATGTTTCCACAGTCCACACTACAATCCCCTCATAATATCCCTGCAGGTCATTCATAACTTACATCTTCACTTCCTGGGAAAAATAAAACATAGAAAAGGGGTGAGCTCAAATGCCCAGTAAGGATAACAATATAGCGGAAACTTTCATCAATAAGAATAAACATTTAAGGCAATGTATAACTAAAACAAAAGCCTTTTAAACATGAACTTTCAACATGGTATGGCATAAATAAAATTAAATAATGCCATTTACTTATTCACATGGATATTCCACTAATCGAATAATCACATGCAAAAATAAATAACCACTTTCATAATGTTGGAATGCATAATGCCAGACTATCATAACCACATAGCCAAGGCCTCGTGCCATGACTACAAATAAGATTTTGTCAAGGCCTTGTGCCAAGACACTAGTTTGTCTCATGAGACCTACCGATGCATTGAGGAGCTATAGCGGGCTCCACCCGTCACTTATTAAGTCCAATGCATTCCCATATGAAAAGGTTTTAACATAACATAAACATTCGTATTAAAACTAGCATACGAAATGTCAATACTTTCACAATAAACTATGAATGGTATAAAAATAGCACATCCACAGTCAAACATATCACAAAACCTTCAATACAATATAGAAGTTTTGTATCATAATAAATCAACTTCAAATAATCTTAAAATCCATCAAAGGATGTTGACATAGATGAAATCAAAATTCTTTTTAAAGAAATATCTCCTTTTATTTTGAAATCATTTAAGATCCATATAAAATAAAACATTTTCATTGAAAATATTCTTATAAGCTTGTAAGGAAAGCTTTGAAGATTTTATAACGGCGTAAAATAACCGCACCCGCCGTATAAGTTAAAAAAAACATTCTTACCTCAATTCTGTCGAAAAGGTTAAAAAGGACCTTGTTTTGAAAACGACGGAAAGATTCCTTTATAAACCTCTTATAAAAAGTCAAAAAAGGGTATAAATGACTTTAACCCATATTCTTGTAAATAGTAAAAATGTTTTGAAATACATTTTTAAGAAACATGGATGTGGATGATAAAGAGATCCCAGTAGATTATTACATATAAACAACCTCGGATAATGAAGAGATTGTGAAATAACCCTTACCTTGAACTTTTCATTGGTTGGGGTAGGTTAACCTCCTGTATAATAGTGAAATAATTGTTACTAAATTATACAAGAATCATATATATTAATATGATATCATATATGATCTTTTAATACTGATTTGATAATAATATCTTAAAATTATCGTCGTTTCGGGTGTTAACTTACTCATTTTCTTTTATATGTTTTGTTACATAAGCCATGTTTGTAAAGGATAAGTTGTATATTATTCAAATACAGAATGGTATCAAGTCTTTAAACATCATTTTTAAATCATCAAATGATAATTATACTTGAATGGATACGATGGAGGATGGATCTCACCGCGTTCGTGGAGACGGTAGTCCGTACGTACGCACGAACGCTACTTCCATTTAATTTTTATTTTAAAAGAATTGAATCCAAATGATACATAGGTATATTACTATTCCAGTATAATATAATATTTTATATATGTTACTTAAGTTCATTAACACCATCCTTTATACGTTCCATGTGTGGTATGAACGAGTCATATCATTTTAAGGGGGCGGTAGTCCGCACTTCCTCAAATGAAATTATCGTATGTATATACAACATGAAACGAATAATGGTATGAAATAAAATGGAATTACAGAAGCTTATATATAAAATATATATCATTAATATCATATTTAATTACAGTGCCATCATAATGGCCACCATGAGAGGTGGTAAGATGTATTTGAACAATCATCGTTTCGTGAGGCGTTAGTTTGCCATCCACAGAAACATTATGTTCATCATCCATTAGATGGAGTTGTGTGTATGTATAGTTTGAATCTTTCTTATAACAACATCCTAGTATATTGAGGATACTGGTGTTTTTACAAAAGAATGTAAATAAAAAGAGTTTTGGGGTTGGAGAAGCAAAATAAATGAAAATAATTTAAGAGAAATCGTTACCTTTAATTTAGGTAACTCACTTTGGTTGGAACCAAAGGACTTCTTGAAATGCTTTCTGCCTAAGGGGAAGCTTCAAGGAGGAGGAGAGAGATGTGGGGAGCTTAGTTGGGCAGAGTTTGGACGAGCCAAGTGGCTTGAGAGGTGTGAGGAAAAGAGAAGGAGGAGTGCCCTTTTATAAGAGGTGTGAGGGGCACCTTTGGAAAAGCTAGAAATATTAATTTATAATAAATTCATATTCGGTTTCCAAAGGCTCCAAAGTTGACTATTCAAAGGATGAGGTGGGGATAGGTCGAAAAAAACTCATCCAACAGAATTTAGACAGGTTTGGGTACTTATATTAACCTTATCTTTAAGTATTAACTCTAAGTTAATTAGTTTCACTTTTACAATGTCTCTTTGTATTTTTATATAATATGGTTAATAAACTTACTATATACATCCAAGAGACCCCCAAGTGGTACATTAATGATTAACCTATCATAATATAAGTCTTTTGGCCGAACCTTAGATTTTTAGGAATTTAATATCAATTAATAATATAATATTTGTTTTAAGAACTCTTTTATGTCAATTTTGACACTATTCAATAGTTGATTTTTGTGAAACTCATAACAGATTGATTACTTCGAAAAAAGTCAATTAAATCAATCCTAATATATCATATTATCCTAGAAAATTAGTTTAATTCATTAAAAGGTTCATATTATATTTATTTGGGTATTTATAATATCAATTATTTTAATTTTTCACTATTATAGTAATTACTGCATCATCATTGTGTCATAAATAAAATACATTATTTAATGTCTAAAAATTATATATAAAATATCATTATTTAGGAAATCTTTTTATCTTTCTAATGAATATTTATAATCGAAAATCCAACATGTATAACCCTATGTAAAAATTGTTCTTCTAAAAGATGTAAGCTTATGACATTTTTATTTTTATTTTAACTTTATTAATATAATGTGTCCCTACCACATACAAGTGGCTCCAAGGGGTCCCCAAATTGACCCAAGGATGCCCATGGTCGGGTATGTGTCCACCAATAAGGTTATGACACGTTTTAGGGTAATTTTTTATTATTATAATATTATTTTTTTAACCCTTATTTACCGGATTTACCCTTTAACCATGGTAAATAAAATATTTACCACAGTAACTATTCAAAATGTCTAAAAATAAAAGTTACCTATATACACAATTTGAACATCCTGATTCCAAATATGGAATCCATTTTCCCAAATTTAAAACACAGAAGTGGCAGAAATTAATTTAAAATTAATTCCCGTTGTCAAAACAAAAAGCGTGTTTTTAAGAGATAATAACTATCAAAAGATTGACACTTGTTTATGTTCGGTTTAATTGTAAAATTATGTCCAATGACCAAAATTATATTAAAATGTATAAATATATTCTAAATATACTTTAAAACCACTCCAATTCATAATTTATCACTATTAATTATTTTGATTAAAAAAGTTGTTTTTAATTAAAATTTAGTAATTTTCACTATTCATCAAAATATGAAAGTTATCCGAAATGTACCAAAATTTCACCCTAGGCTAATTTTGATATTCCGAATCCAAAAATGAAGTCCATTTTGAAATATAGAATATTTATGATTTCAAAAAGTAGGTATTACTATTCACAACGGCTACTTTAATTAGTTGTGGTGTGTGTTAGAACTCGAGGTTGCGTACAACACACGCTATCGCATTATTCGAAGGGAAACGTACCGTAGAAGCTTGGGATGTTTCATTTTAAATTTTTGATGTCCCCATTTAGTCAAAAAGTTTAAAATATAGTATTTAAAAATGGTTCACTATTAAAATTTGATAAAAGTGAAATACTAAAAATGAATTTGTTCTTGCATTATATCTAAGAAACTCATAATATTGAATCTAAAATTATAAGGATTATATAAAGTTTAAAATTTAGTCAATAATATTATTAACCTCTTTTGAATGGCTTTTTCCTTTGGTAAGTCATGGTGTGATTGAACTCGGTGTTGCGTGTAGTGCAAGTTATTATTTTGAAGAAATAACACACTATGAAATCTTGGGGTGTTACATTCTCCCCTCCTTCAATAAATTGCGTCCTCGCAATTTGAAATTGTTCTTCGAAAATAAAAGGTTGAAAGTAGACAATATATTTTTGGGAAAACCCACATCGGAAATTGGGTTACTAAAATTTAGTCTTAATATGAGGAAAAGAGAAATCAAAGGGTCACCACCAAATTATGATCTCGATTAGGAGAACATTGGTGGAAATTGGAGACATATAATCGGAGGAAAAACGTAAATATTTATAGGTAGTGATTGAGGTCATCAATCACAAACAAGTATAAAATTGATTTCCTTAAATTCATTAATCTATGATGAATTGAAATACCATCGGTTCAACAAAACATAGGGTATTAGGATAACACATTTTTGACGTTTCAAAATATCCTAGTTGAAATCCCACATTGAAAAATGAATTAATGAGGCCTCTATTTAAACTAAAGAGTGGAAAGTATGAAGATTACCGAAAATAACACATACTAGGGATCCATGTAGGAAAATATGGATATGGAGGAGAAATCTAACCATCAATTATCTGATGGAGAGTGGTAGAGAACATGGCTATGAAAAGGCCAACAATCCCAAAGCCATAAATTAGTGATGATTTAATGTACCATCTAGGACAACATTTTTGTTCTAAGTTCCTTTTCTTAATGTTGTGGAATTTATTTATGAGATTGGCTAAGAACATAAGGAGGTATACATACTTTAGAGTTTTATCCATTAATAAATTTCTACCACAAACTCATCTTTCACTCTAAAACATAATAGAACGTAAAAAAAATTCTATTTACACTATTCGTATAGGGTTCCAAAATAATCGAATTTATAATTCATCTACAATATCTTTTAATAAAAACTAAATTATTTAATCCAGGACATCTCGTGGGCCAGTGGTAGGTGATACACCCTTGTCGCCCTTCGGTTGCGGGTTCAAGTCTCGCAGCTTTGCCGGACGCGACGGGTTGCCGCCCGACCTCCGGGTTGTCCTTTTATGGCAGTCCAAAATTAATATCAAACTTAGAATTTATCCAAAATACTTCTGTCCAAACTCACAGTCCAACATTTATAAGGAAGGTAAACATAATGTAGATCCTTTTTACCCTATAATAGAATATTAATACCTTCATCATGTATTCTTTTAAAACACTGAAACATCCTGATTTACCATAATCCTTATTGATTACATTCATGCTCCCTTATTCCATATAGAATGCTGGATATACTTCATCAATCCAAAAATGTTTTAAACCCCACAATGATGGAATATACAAATCATTAATCAGCTTCAAGGTAGTCAAGAATATCCAATATAATTTATCCAAATCAATCATGTATTATTCTAAAATCACTACTTCGGTATCAGAACCATATTATGGTTTATCTTTCTCTCAACCAAATATTTTCCAAAAATTTAACCTTCTATTGAGTCACTTTTCTTTGTTCCACACAAACTCAAGTCCTTAATGAAATAGTACTGCAGTACAATCCTTATATACTCCATAATTATTATAACAAGTACATTGTTGATACAACACTCAATTGACATAATCAACATAAGAACTCTAATCATTCCTCTTCATCTGTGGTAGTATCATAAGTTTATTATTATCCAATAGCAGCATTTGCGGCATAGTCTGATGACTGGGACATAGGTTCGCGTAGTGTCCAAACTCCTCGCAAATGAAGCATTGTACATTTGAAACCATTTTCTTACCCTTACAGTCACGTACTTTGTGCCCTTTTCCTCCACACTTATAACAAACTCCCATTCCTTTCAGGCAAGCTCCAGGGTGTTTCTTTCCACAGTTAACACATATGGGAAAATTCTTCTTTTCCCTCTTCCCTTTATCCATATTTCTCTCTTCTATCCTTTTCTTCTCTTGGTTCCCTTCAAAGCCATAGGACTCAGTAAACTCTTTACTTATCTTATCAACACATGATATTATTTCTTCATATGTTGATAATACATGGGAGACTATTTCTATTATAAATTCTAGGTTAAGACCATGAAAGATATGATCCTTCCTTCTCTTTGGATCATGTGCATTTCTGGAGTTCTCATTCCTTCTACTGGGCGCCATTTCTAAACAATTGCATAAACTAGATCAGTTTATGAATCGAAATACATAATCCCATACTTATAAAACACTAAACATAAATTGAACTATTTATGGATATAATCCATAATCAAAAAAATGTTTTCTTTGAGGAAGTATATACTCATAAACCCTTCATAATGATTTGTAAAGAAAATGAGAGTTATCCTAAGCATATCCCCCGGGAGTGTCGTAACCAAGAGTGCAGCAAGGCCCGTTGTCGTGCACCAGTTCCCGTTCGAGTCTAGCTCAAAGCGGTGTTTTCGGGTTTTACCCCTAGGTACATCTGTGCCAGAGCCGCCTCTACCTGCTCGTATCCAGACAGGGATGTATTGCTCGGAAAACTCACAAAATCTCTACAATACCAAAATTCTAGGAAGTTCTTCTATACTAATCCTCAAAGTTCATCTTAGGTCTACGTGCTCTAATCAGAGTTTATCTAAATCTAGTTTCCAAGGTTTGTACTAAACATCCTCTGATACCAACTGTAACGCCCCGACCCCAGTTACCCAGAGTCGGTGCATTACTTCGTAACATTGGCATGATCACAAGAAAAATCAAATCTCGAAAGACCGATTGGTTTAGTAGCCTTGGAAACACTAGATATATTCATTAGTTTTACATTACATCATAAAATCAAAAACTACTACAACAACATAATGTTTCCACAGTCCACACTACAATCCCCTCATAATATCCCTGCAGGTCATTCATAACTTACATCTTCACTTCCTGGGAAAAATAAAACATAGAAAAGGGGTGAGCTCAAATGCCCAGTAAGGATAACAATATAGCGGAAACTTTCATCAATAAGAATAAACATTTAAGGCAATGTATAACTAAAACAAAAGCCTTTTAAACATGAACTTTCAACATGGTATGGCATAAATAAAATTAAATAATGCCATTTACTTATTCACATGGATATTCCACTAATCGAATAATCACATGCAAAAATAAATAACCACTTTCATAATGTTGGAATGCATAATGCCAGACTATCATAACCACATAGCCAAGGCCTCGTGCCATGACTACAAATAAGATTTTGTCAAGGCCTTGTGCCAAGACACTAGTTTGTCTCATGAGACCTACCGATGCATTGAGGAGCTATAGCGGGCTCCACCCGTCACTTATTAAGTCCAATGCATTCCCATATGAAAAGGTTTTAACATAACATAAACATTCGTATTAAAACTAGCATACGAAATGTCAATACTTTCACAATAAACTATGAATGGTATAAAAATAGCACATCCACAGTCAAACATATCACAAAACCTTCAATACAATATAGAAGTTTTGTATCATAATAAATCAACTTCAAATAATCTTAAAATCCATCAAAGGATGTTGACATAGATGAAATCAAAATTCTTTTTAAAGAAATATCTCCTTTTATTTTGAAATCATTTAAGATCCATATAAAATAAAACATTTTCATTGAAAATATTCTTATAAGCTTGTAAGGAAAGCTTTGAAGATTTTATAACGGCGTAAAATAACCGCACCCGCCGTATAAGTTAAAAAAAACATTCTTACCTCAATTCTGTCGAAAAGGTTAAAAAGGACCTTGTTTTGAAAACGACGGAAAGATTCCTTTATAAACCTCTTATAAAAAGTCAAAAAAGGGTATAAATGACTTTAACCCATATTCTTGTAAATAGTAAAAATGTTTTGAAATACATTTTTAAGAAACATGGATGTGGATGATAAAGAGATCCCAGTAGATTATTACATATAAACAACCTCGGATAATGAAGAGATTGTGAAATAACCCTTACCTTGAACTTTTCATTGGTTGGGGTAGGTTAACCTCCTGTATAATAGTGAAATAATTGTTACTAAATTATACAAGAATCATATATATTAATATGATATCATATATGATCTTTTAATACTGATTTGATAATAATATCTTAAAATTATCGTCGTTTCGGGTGTTAACTTACTCATTTTCTTTTATATGTTTTGTTACATAAGCCATGTTTGTAAAGGATAAGTTGTATATTATTCAAATACAGAATGGTATCAAGTCTTTAAACATCATTTTTAAATCATCAAATGATAATTATACTTGAATGGATACGATGGAGGATGGATCTCACCGCGTTCGTGGAGACGGTAGTCCGTACGTACGCACGAACGCTACTTCCATTTAATTTTTATTTTAAAAGAATTGAATCCAAATGATACATAGGTATATTACTATTCCAGTATAATATAATATTTTATATATGTTACTTAAGTTCATTAACACCATCCTTTATACGTTCCATGTGTGGTATGAACGAGTCATATCATTTTAAGGGGGCGGTAGTCCGCACTTCCTCAAATGAAATTATCGTATGTATATACAACATGAAACGAATAATGGTATGAAATAAAATGGAATTACAGAAGCTTATATATAAAATATATATCATTAATATCATATTTAATTACAGTGCCATCATAATGGCCACCATGAGAGGTGGTAAGATGTATTTGAACAATCATCGTTTCGTGAGGCGTTAGTTTGCCATCCACAGAAACATTATGTTCATCATCCATTAGATGGAGTTGTGTGTATGTATAGTTTGAATCTTTCTTATAACAACATCCTAGTATATTGAGGATACTGGTGTTTTTACAAAAGAATGTAAATAAAAAGAGTTTGGGGGTTGGAGAAGCAAAATAAATGAAAATAATTTAAGAGAAATCGTTACCTTTAATTTAGGTAACTCACTTTGGTTGGAACCAAAGGACTTCTTGAAATGCTTTCTGCCTAAGGGGAAGCTTCAAGGAGGAGGAGAGAGATGTGGGGAGCTTAGTTGGGCAGAGTTTGGACGAGCCAAGTGGCTTGAGAGGTGTGAGGAAAAGAGAAGGAGGAGTGCCCTTTTATAAGAGGGGTGAGGGGCACCTTTGGAAAAGCTAGAAATATTAATTTATAATAAATTCATATTCGGTTTCCAAAGGCTCCAAAGTTGACTATTCAAAGGATGAGGTGGGGATAGGTCGAAAAAAACTCATCCAACAGAATTTAGACAGGTTTGGGTACTTATATTAACCTTATCTTTAAGTATTAACTCTAAGTTAATTAGTTTCACTTTTACAATGTCTCTTTGTATTTTTATATAATATGGTTAATAAACTTACTATATACATCCAAGAGACCCCCAAGTGGTACATTAATGATTAACCTATCATAATATAAGTCTTTTGGCCGAACCTTAGATTTTTAGGAATTTAATATCAATTAATAATATAATATTTGTTTTAAGAACTCTTTTATGTCAATTTTGACACTATTCAATAGTTGATTTTTGTGAAACTCATAACAGATTGATTACTTCGAAAAAAGTCAATTAAATCAATCCTAATATATCATATTATCCTAGAAAATTAGTTTAATTCATTAAAAGGTTCATATTATATTTATTTGGGTATTTATAATATCAATTATTTTAATTTTTCACTATTATAGTAATTACTGCATCATCATTGTGTCATAAATAAAATACATTATTTAATGTCTAAAAATTATATATAAAATATCATTATTTAGGAAATCTTTTTATCTTTCTAATGAATATTTATAATCGAAAATCCAACATGTATAACCCTATGTAAAAATTGTTCTTCTAAAAGATGTAAGCTTATGACATTTTTATTTTTATTTTAACTTTATTAATATAATGTGTCCCTACCACATACAAGTGGCTCCAAGGGGTCCCCAAATTGACCCAAGGATGCCCATGGTCGGGTATGTGTCCACCAATAAGGTTATGACACGTTTTAGGGTAATTTTTTATTATTATAATATTATTTTTTTAACCCTTATTTACCGGATTTACCCTTTAACCATGGTAAATAAAATATTTACCACAGTAACTATTCAAAATGTCTAAAAATAAAAGTTACCTATATACACAATTTGAACATCCTGATTCCAAATATGGAATCCATTTTCCCAAATTTAAAACACAGAAGTGGCAGAAATTAATTTAAAATTAATTCCCGTTGTCAAAACAAAAAGCGTGTTTTTAAGAGATAATAACTATCAAAAGATTGACACTTGTTTATGTTCGGTTTAATTGTAAAATTATGTCCAATGACCAAAATTATATTAAAATGTATAAATATATTCTAAATATACTTTAAAACCACTCCAATTCATAATTTATCACTATTAATTATTTTGATTAAAAAAGTTGTTTTTAATTAAAATTTAGTAATTTTCACTATTCATCAAAATATGAAAGTTATCCGAAATGTACCAAAATTTCACCCTAGGCTAATTTTGATATTCCGAATCCAAAAATGAAGTCCATTTTGAAATATAGAATATTTATGATTTCAAAAAGTAGGTATTACTATTCACAACGGCTACTTTAATTAGTTGTGGTGTGTGTTAGAACTCGAGGTTGCGTACAACACACGCTATCGCATTATTCGAAGGGAAACGTACCGTAGAAGCTTGGGATGTTTCATTTTAAATTTTTGATGTCCCCATTTAGTCAAAAAGTTTAAAATATAGTATTTAAAAATGGTTCACTATTAAAATTTGATAAAAGTGCAATACTAAAAATGAATTTGTTCTTGCATTATATCTAAGAAACTCATAATATTGAATCTAAAATTATAAGGATTATATAAAGTTTAAAATTTAGTCAATAATATTATTAACCTCTTTTGAATGGCTTTTTCCTTTGGTAAGTCATGGTGTGATTGAACTCGGTGTTGCGTGTAGTGCAAGTTATTATTTTGAAGAAATAACACACTATGAAATCTTGGGGTGTTACAAAATTTCTATAATACTACCTCAAAAAAAGATTCGCGTGGTTTTTCATCATTAGTTAATCAGGTCCCCCCATTGTCTCTTCTATTTTATGGTTTCTCCATAGAACTTTTTCCAGACGAGTCGTCTGGCTTCTCAGCACTTGTTCTATTATTTCAAGAATTTTGATTGGCTCTTCACAATCAGACAGATCATGATCGAGTTCAATTTCCTCATAGGTGAGTACATGCATTGGGTCAAACATTTAATTTCTCAACAATGATATGTGGATCACATCAGGAACCTTGAAGAGACTTGGAGGCATTCTAAAACGATAAGATACAACTCCAATTCATCCTAGAATATTGAATGCTCTGATGTACGTGGGACTCAATATACCCTTCTTACCGAAACCTATAACAGCCTTTTATGGAGATATTTTCAAGAAAACATGATCTCCTACTTGAAATTCAAAAATCCTTCCTTCAGTTATCGGCATAGATATTTTTCATACATTGATATTATTAGATGTGGTTTTGGATAACCTTTACCTTTTCCATTGATTCCTTATCACGTTCTGGTACTACGAGATTTCATTCACCAACATCATTCCAACAAGTTCGTATACGGCATATCTTTCCATATAATGCTTCATATGGTGACGTATGAATACATGAATGGAAGATATTGTTATAGGAATATTATACCAGAGGTAAATATTGATCCCACATACCCTGAAACTCATGTGAGGAAGATCATAACATGTCTTCTAAGGTTTAAAAATCTCGTTCTAATTGTCCATCAATTTGAGGTTGTTAGGTAGTGCTCAAATGAAGTTCAGTATCCATAGACATCTAAAGGCTTTTTAAGAATATTGATTTAATATTGAGATCACGATAATAAAAAATTGATAAGGGTACTAAATGAAGTCTTACAACTTTCTTAATATATAGTCTTTCCATACGTTCAAGTGGCTAATATTCTATTATAGCAAGAAAATGAGCTGGCTTGGTAAGATAATAAACAATGGCCCATATTGCATCATTCTTTCTAGGAGTCATTGGTAGCCACATAATAATGTCCATTGTAATATTATCTCATTTCCACTTAGGTATGGGAATAGGATGCATGACCCCTCCAGGTTGTTTCCTTCCAGCTTTCACTTATTGACAAACCACACATCTTGACACAATATTAGCAATCTCTCTATTCCTGTTGTCCCACTAAAAATATTCTTTCAAATATATATACATCTTGGTGCTACCATGCTGTATAGAGAAATTGGAACTATGAGAATTATCCAAAAAATATCTTTTCAGATCAAGTATATCAAGAACAAATAGTCTCTTCCCAAATTTCAAAATCTCATCTTCATATATGAAGTCAGTCAATGTCCCATTGTTCACAGTTTTAATTTTATTTTGAAATTACTCATCATCAATTTGAGAATATTTTATCCTTTCTAGTTAATATTGTTTGGAAACCATTGGAAAAAGTATTGATGTTTCACCTTCCATGGTTATTCCAATATCCATCTTTACTAGATCCATGAAAATATGATCCATTTCAACTCTCAACTTGTTCACAACTCCTTGGTCCTTTCTACTAAAAGAATATTCCACCTTATTTTCGATTCACAGGTGGTAGTGTATAGTGGAATTATAATCCTTCAGTAGTTCAATCCATCATCTTTTCCACATGTTGAGTTCATTATGTGATATAATATAATCAAAACACTTTTGATCAGTATAAATCTCACATTTTTTCACCATGGTGATAGTGTCTCCATATCTTAATAGAGAATATTATAACAACTAACTCAAGTTCTTGAGTGGGATTGTTTAGATCATTAATTTATAGTAGTCGGTATTCATATGAAACAAATCTTCCATTTTTCATAAGGACACAATCTAGTCCTTTCTTTGAATCATCACTATAAATAATAAACCCCACATTCCCTGATGGTAGAGTCAAGATAGGATCATTAACTAATCTTCTCGTCAGTTATTCAAAACATTCTTCATAGTCTTTTTTTCAAACAAATTAAACCCACTTACATGAGATCTTTGTTAATGGGTTAGCCAACCCGAAAATTTTATGGAAGAAACGTCGATAATAACCTACTAAACCAATGAAACAGTATACCTCAGTTATACTCATCGGTGTCGGTCATTCATGGATTTCCCTGTTCTTTGAAGGATTAACATAGATTCCATCCATAGAGACAATATGGCCCAGAAATTAAATCTCCTAAATCTAGATTCCACACTTTCTAAACATCCCATATAATTGATTTCATCTATGAGTCTTCAGAATAATGCGCAAGTGATTTTCATGATCTTCATACATTTTCAATTATACCATGATATCATAAATAATTATGACTACAAATTCATCAATATATTTATTGAATAATATATTCATTAGATCCATGAAGACAGAAGGTGAATTATTTAATCAAAAATACATTATTATAAACTCATAATGCCCGTACCAAGTTCAAAATGATGTTTTTATAATGTCTTCCTTCTTCACACACAACTAATGATATCCAGATCGAAGTTCAATCATTGAAAAATAGTGAGCTCCATGATGTTGGTAAAATAAAACATCAATGAGAGGTAGGGGATACATGTTCATTATTGTTATAGCATTGATCTCGCTATAGTCAATGCACATCCTCATATATCTGTCTTTCTTCATAACAAAAAGGATAGGGGCTCCCCATAGAGAAACATCGGGGCGAATAAATCCAATATTAATCAATTCCGCTAGTTGTTTCGTTAGTTCAATTAATTAAACAATGGGAATTCTATAAGGGGTATTCGATATGGTCATTGAACTAGAAATTAAATAAATGGAAAACTCAGTTTCTCATTCTGGAGGATGTCCCGGTAAATCCTCTAGAAACACATCAACATATTCTTAAACAATTGGTACATCCCCTATTCCTGGATTATTTTTCTCACCAATAATTATTTCATTATCATCCTCCCAAATAATTGAATTTATTAGACCTATTGTTGTGGTTTTATATAAGAATTAGGTGGTGACATTTCTTCTCTTAAGATAAGGCACTCCTTATCATCATAGAAAATTGTAACCTCCTTCATCATATAATAAATTTTCCCATCATGGTCCCAATTCCATTACATTATTATGAATATATCAAATTCAATCATGGGTATGATGATCTGATCGGCAGATAAAGAACATTTATGTGACCTAATGGGAACTAATTAAAAAAACATTGTTGCGATGATACTTGCCTTAGGTTTTTTGACAGAAAACTACCTTGTTATGTCAAATTAAAAATATCTAATTTTCATAGAATAGAGGTAAGATACGATACAATGCTATGCTCCATAGTCAAAAAAAGCATTTGATAAACTTTTGGAAACTATTAAATTACATACCACCTTGTTTTTCGGAGCATCAACCTTAGCCATAGTTATCACATATGCTTTTCCTTGCTCCCTTGACCTTTTCTGAGGTAAATTCCCTTGGAGATTAGAACATTCAGTTCCATAATACCCCTTTTCTCTTCAATTGTGTCATTCAATAGCATATTTATTCCCCTTTCTATCACGAGCATGGTGGCCTTTTTCACCACACTTGTAACAGACTCCCATTCCCTTCATGCATTTACTAGGGAGTTTCGTCCCACATTTACCATAGGATAGCTACACCTCTTTTCTCTTATTCCCCTTATTTCCATTTCCACAGTGTTCAACAGATATCCTCTTCTCATTCATTTCTTTATGTTCCTAAGACTTTGAGAAATCTTTTTTGGTCTTGATAAAACATGATATAATATCATCGTATAATTAGAAAAATTGTGTGATTAATTCTCAATGAAAAATTGTTTTTATCCCATCAAATAATTGATCAATCTTACTCCTTGTGTTATATATATAATCTTTTTTATGCCTTTCTAACATTCTAATTTTCACCTCATATTTTATAACATTCTCATCTTCATTTTACCTGAGATGTAGAAATTTCCTTCCCATTTCTGCTCAATGGTCATAAGGAATGTACTTTTCTAATAAATTCTCTATAATGCATCTTCATTCCATAATTGATACTTCATCATCTTCCTTTTTGTTTTAAATCAATGACCACCATTTATTTGTATCTCCCTTGAGGCGATAAATATCCAAGACAACCTTTTCTCTTTCACTACTCCCCAAAGTGTGAAATATTTTCTACAATAAATTTATCCATTTCTAAACTACAATTAGATTTGTAATACCATTGAATGTTTGTGGTTCTTTCTTCATGAATCGGCCTAAAATTGATCCTCTGTGTTGTGGATCGCGGTGATCCATACGGGTAATGTTATTATTCATAACCTGAGTGGGTTGTCCTAGTATGGTGATAAGCTGATCAGACCTAGTTGCTCAACAAACTACACTATATTTTTCTTTAGTAGGAGGGAAATCCCTACATGGATTAAGTTCAATGAAATAGATTACATTCCTTCCATTAGGATCCAATTCGATACAATGGAATACAATAAATTAGTTTATGAATCACAATACATAATTCCAAACATGTAAAATAGATAACTTAAATTGAACAGTTTATGGATATAATCAATAATCATAATAATGTTTTATTTTAGGTGGTGTATAATCATAAATCATTCATAATGGTTTGTAAATAAAATGAGAATTATCCTCTCCATATCCCCAGGTACTGTCGTAACAATGAGTGCATTTATGCCTATTGTCGTGCAATAGTTCCCATTCGAGTCTCTCTTAAAGAGCTGTTTTAGTGTATATCCCCTTCATACATCTGGGACAAAGCATCCTCTACCTCCTCGTATCCAAATTGGGTTGTATTTTTTTGGAAAACTCACAAAATCACTACAATACCAAATTTCTAGGATGTTATTCTATTATTATCCTCAATGTCTATCTTAGGGTAATGTTCTATTATCAGAGTTTCTCTAAATACAGTTTCCATGGATAGTACTAAACTTCCTCTGATACCAAATATAACACCCTGACCCTAGTTACCCAAATTTGGTGCATTGTTACATATAATTGGAAAGTTATAATAAATCACATCTCAAAATACAGATAAGTTTACTAGTCTTGGAAGTACTAGATACATTCATAAATTTTACATTAAATCATGAAATAAAAACAACATCAGCATTCTGTCCCCTATTAAACACAATAATATCCTTAGCCTATCCCTGTAGCTCAATCATAAAATAGTTAATCAAATCATTGGAAAAATAAAACATATAATGGGGTGATCTCAGATGCTCTGTAAGGATAAAAATATAGCATAAACTTTCATAAATAAGCATAAAAATTTAAGGAAATGTATTAGACAAAACAAAAGACTTTCCAACATATACTTTAGAATAATAAAGAAAATATAAAATCAAATAATTATATTTACTAATTCATTTGGGTATTCTACTAGTCTAATAATCACATGGAATATCAATAGTCAATTTCATAATGATAGAAGGCATAATGCCAGACTTCATAACCACATAGTCTATACCATGTGCCATGAATACAAATAGGATATTTTCAAGGCCATATACCAAGACAATAATTTGTCTCGTTAGACCTACTAATGCATCAAGGAGATATAGATGGATCCACCCTTCACATACAAATTCCATTGCATTCATCATATGAAAAGGTTTAAAAAAACAAAAAACATTATCATTAAAACTAGCTTAAGAAATGTAAATAATTTATCCATAAACCATAAATGCTATAAAAACAACACATCCACTATAAAACATATCACAAAACCTCCAACATAATATGTAATATTTGTATCATAATGAATCAACTTCAAAAAAGCTTAAAATCCTTCAATAAGAATGTTGACATAGATGAAATCAAATTTTATTTAGAGAAATATCCCTCTCTATTTTAACATCATTTAAAAGTCATATAATTATAAAAGAAAACTTTTATTTTGAAAATATTCATATAAGCTAGTAATGGAAGATTTTATTATGTTATAATGGTGGAAAATAGCCACACCCTCTGTATAAGTCAAAAAAATATTACCACATTTTTATCGAAAAGGTCAAAAAGTAACTTGTTTGGATAACGACGGAAAGATTCCATTAAAAAAATATAAGGTAAAATAAGGGTATAAATAATATTATCCCATTTTATAGTAAATAGTAAAAATGTTTTGAAATAAATTTTTATGAAAAAATGGATGTGGATGATAATGAGGTCTATGTAGATACATACATAATAACAATCATGGATAACAAAAAAATTTTGAAATTAACATGTACCTTGTACTTCTCCTTAGTTGATTGTTTGTTAACCTCCTTTATAATATTTAATACATTGTTATTAAATTATTCAACAAATATATACATTAATATGATATCATATTTGATTTTATAATTTTTCATTCTTAATAATATTTTAGTAGAATCATCATTTCAGATGTTAACTGATTTGTTTTCATTTATATGCTTGGATACGTAATCCATTTTTATTATGGATAAGATGTATTGGATTCATATAAATAATGAAATTATCTTCATAAAAATTATTTTTAATCATAAAATTATATTTATACTTGAATGATTACCATGGGGATTGAATCTCATCGCGTTCTTGGAAACTATAATCTGTACGTACACACATGCATCAATATAATTATATTGATGGAGAAACCATATGTAATTTGATGTTATATCATATATACAGAATCATTAAAATGTAATATTTATTATTTAAATTAGTTATACTAATTATTATTCCCATCCAGATAATGATGTGTTTGAATAACAAACTAAACCACGATGTGGAGACGGTAATCTGTATGTACGCACGTATGGTGACTTGGTCATTTGTAGGATGGATAGAATAATGAAAATGGTTGTAAAATTTTTATAATAACATTCAAATATATATAAGATACTGGAATATTATTTTATAATGTAAACAAAAAATAAATAGGAAGTGTAAGATTAAAATAACATGAAAGAGGTGATGAAATATTTACATCTTCTTTGAGTTCTTCCTTTTGATTTGATAAAAAAGTCTTCTTAGGATGTATTTTTGAAAAGGATGTCCACCAGAATATAGGGAGGAACGTTGGGAGGATATTGGGGAAGGTTTTCTCTTAGACAAAACGAATTGGAGGTGTAAAATTAAGAGAAGTGGAAGTGGAATTTTATAAGAGTGGTGAGGGTCATTAGAGGAAAATCCTGAAATATTATTTTATATTAAAATCATTTTCGGATTCTAATGACTCCAAAATGAATTATTTAAAGTATAAGGTGGGGATGGTTCGAATGCTTCTCAACCAGTTGGTTTTATATAGGTTTAGGGAATCATATTATCCTTATCTTTTAGATTTTACTCATAGTTATTTAGTTTGTCATTTACCATGTTTTTATGTATTTTTATATTATATGGTTAATGAACTTACAATATCATGCCAAGAGAACCCCATGTGGTTAAATGTTCATATATTTAACCTTATCAATGTCCATTGGCCGCACCATATATATTTTGGAATATTATATCAATTAATAATATAATATTTGTTTTAAAAGCACAATTATGTCAATTTTGACACTATTTTTTTTATTTTTTTTTAATCCATAAAAACATTATCACTTTAAATAAATTTTTCAGACCAACCCTAACATGTCATATTAACCTATAAAATTATTTTAATTCATCAAAAGTCTCAATTTACATTTATTTGGATATTTATAATATCAATTATATTAATAATTCATTAAAAATTAAATTATTTCATTTTCATTATATCAAAAATAAATTAAATTATATAATGTCTACAAAATAAAAATAAAATACCATTATGTTGTATATTTTTTTATCTTTGAAATTAATATTTATAGTCTAATTTATATTGTGTTTAACACTATATTAAAAATGGATTAGTTATTAAACATTTAATTTTACTCTTTTTAACTCTTCTTTAAATAAAATAAAAAAAAATCATAATCTAATCTATATGGACCAAAGAAGATCATATTATATTCCTATGGTTTTTTTGGGGTCTAATTATAAAAATTCAATAGAATTAGTACATTTTATAGGGTAATTATGATTTCATTTATACCCTTAATTACCCTATATACTATTAACCATTGTAAATAAAAGTCCAAATTTACTATTTACTAAATTTATTTTTACTCTTATTGAACCACATTTTACATACGGATATTAAACATGTTTCTTGGAATTTTGAAATTCAACTCAGAGAAGGGGTAAAATTATGTTTTCTTCAAATTTTCAAATTCACCTTAGAGGTGGGTGAAAGACTGTAAAAAAGTTCAATAAAATATTATATATCTAAATTTATAATAATAGGACTCCAATCAATTACATTAAAAATATTTAGGTATTATGTATCTATTTTGACATAAAATATATTAAATTAAAATAACTAATTATTTAAATTAAATATCTTTTTTAACCAATAACGTAGTGTTTTTTCACTCTTCATAAACAATTGAATGTTTTCATAAAAATAAAAACAATTCACCCTAAACTAATTGTGATATTTTGAATCCAAAAATGAAGTAATTTTTGAATTATAAAATTTATAAAATTTCAAAAAGTGGGTTTTACTATTCATAATGGATAGTTTGATTGGTCTCAGTGTGTTAGAATCTCGAAGTTGTGTATAATGCAAGCTATTTCATTATTCAAAAGGAAATGTATCGTAGAAGCATAGAGTGTTATAATCCACCACATGATGAAAACACTAAATCAAGTATATTTATATATATGATCTATAATCATTTCTTATGAGAAAATAATTATTAAATATAAATTATGGATGGACATTAAATCGTTATTTCATATATAATATAAGAATAATATATAACTAATTCTTAGTCCTGCAATATGAAATATTAAATATATAATATCATAGAATAATTTAGTTTAATATTATGAATCAAAAATATTTTTCTTTATTTTGTATAATTTAATCTTAAATATATTCTGGAAGCTTAAATATATCCTTATATAGAAGCAAAATTACACTTACATGGATCCTAGTGACTCATATTTAGCATAGCATAGAATGTATTTAACCTTACATGGATTCATGTTAATCATTTGTAATTATTAAAAAAACTAAATAATATCATCTAACTCCCTGTTATTATAAAATATAATCATATTAATCTTAAAAACACATTGAAATAATTTATTTACACTTTATTAACTCCAATATAATCTCAAAAATTTCATGAATCATAGAATTTTTTTAAAACATCCTTGAGTTAATAATTTTTTGATAGTTGGTTATTCTCACACACCCTTTTAAAATCATGAGTAACTCTAATACATTTTTAGGTAATTAATACACCACCCCAATTTACTCTTACACACAATTAGGATACTCATATTAATCCAATACATTTCCAAATTTTCAAAAACCTATATCCCGGAAATTTCCCTACCATTATCCACTAAACTCTAAACTACCTTAACATGTTAAAATTATTTTAACAAAAATAAAATATATTTATAAAACCATAATAATCCATCAAAAATTCATCATATAACATATCTATAATAACATAAAGACATCTTCAAATTATCTTCAATAAAATTAGATATATAAAAAACATTACACTGTTTAAAACTGAGTTTGTAAATATTTACTAAAACTAAAAAATTACTACTACCGTAAAAAATTAAGTACCTAATTACTTGAGATCTTTGTAAATATTATATTATTATTTGTTGTTCTATAATTACTCATCAATGAATATAAATATAATCTAAGATCATCATAATTGTCATTATCATCCATTATTTACATATATTACATGCATATGTCAAAAAAATATAATGAGTTTTAAAAATAAATGAGTAAAATGATTTATCCTTCAAAATTAACAAACTACCACATTAAATGACCTACTTCCATCTCTTAGATTGTTTATCAATGTGCATATATCATTCAACATATCCATGCTTTATCAAAATCGTAATCATTGAATATCAACTTATATGAGAAAATCCATTCATATTATCATATAATAAAATCATTAACATTCATAATAGGTTGTATATATAAAAAATTAAGGAATAGTTGATCATTCTCATTTCCCAATATTAAATATATATATATATATAATTACTAATAGAGACTTATCACACTCATGTACCTTGCTTAAAAGATTATTATATTTACATAACTCATGTTGGAATCCCAAGAGAGGATACTTCACTCTTCTAGTTTGTTGATATTTATTCTTCATTCTTTATATCCCCTCTTCACATATTGACATAATTTTCTTATTGATAAAAATTAATATATATTTTAATCTATGAGACTATTAATCTATCACATTGAATTCATTGTCAATTCCTATAATGGAAAAGTGTACTAATATATATTAACTCATTTTATTGTCTATCTAATAATTATAAAAAATATATATATAGGATTATATAAAATTTTAGAAATTAATTAATCATATCTATGACCGAATGATATATTATTAGTGTAAAATTATTATATGATTAATCAACTTCCTCCACTATTTTTCATAGAAATGCATTTCTCAATATGTTGTAACATTTTTTGATATTGAGAAAACCAATTTATACCCCCTTATCATCAGAAATATTTTTTCAAAATAATATTTGGATAATGTGACATACAATCCAAAATATTGATAACATCATGTATTTTAAAAAAAAATTATATTAACTACAATTATGATTTTATGGATTATTTCAAAAATAATCTCCAGCAGATTAGGTATTCTTTAATAACTTCTTTATTAATGCTGAGATCTATTGTAAAAAAAATTTGAATTATCCTTATTTATTTTATTTATATTAAATTTTCAACTCATCATGTATCTCAATATGGATCACTCCATGATGGATTTTACAACCAAAAATGATATCTACAGAGCATGCTCATCACTTCTGTTCCTCCCCTAGATACATCAATAACCACAAAATAATTGTATAAAATAAGAAATAGTAATGGGAATAAGGTGGTTCCTTCTATAATTATAATTGATTGAAATATGGCCGATACTTTTTGATCACCCATGAAACACATTCTATTTTAGCGTTAACTTTGAGATAACTGGTCATTATTTCTCCATCATTTTTATGAATATAAGCTTCATTGGAAATCAGTGTATTCATTATCCCATGATAAATAAATATTTGTAAGAATTTATTTATTCACAGTACCATAAAAATAAGATTAATTTCATTTTTATTGATTAATTTTAACTATCATATCCTATAATGATGTTCAAAAGATCATTTAGCCTTATTAAACACTTCCACATTTCCTTCACCTTCCAAACAGCTTCTGATAAATCATAAAGTCAAATTTTATTTGTAACTACTTTGGAAATTGAAATTATTATTTATTCACATATTTTTAATATAAAAAACTAATACATTTATTTTATTTTATGATATATATTTCTCATTCCTTCTACAAATTACCTCTACTAATGCACAAATTTGAACCTTCTTGAAATAGTAATTGGTATATTATTTTCTCGAACAATAGAAGAAACAATTTTTCATTGTTAAAGAATCCAACATATCCTCCATGATGATATTTTTCTATGGACATAAATATTCAATTAAAGACATGGTGAACTAACTATATTTAATTTATTTATTATCTATCTTATTTTGTAGCCTTATTCATAAAAATGGATTATTATATCAGTGGATGATTTTAATAAGTACTATATATCTTAATGAACCAATTTAATAAAACTTTCCTAGAGAGAATATATTCTTACAAACCAATTTGTATTCAGTTGGTAAATTTTTATTGGTCTTCTATATACTCTACATTGACTCAGAATTTATTTCATATGATATCATCCATATTTAATTTTTCTAATATTATCTTCCAATAATATATAGTCTTATTCCAAAATTATTCATATCACCACTATTATACAATGAATCATGAAATAATTTTCCTAAACATATTATATCTATATTTTAGTTCATGTTTTTTTGTGTAAAACAAGTTTATCTTGATGATCATTTCGGTAATTGACCTTCTAGTAATATATTTCAACAAATTTACTTTATTGGACGGTTTATTATATTTTTTATCCACCAATACATGTCTAAAATTTACAATGTTACATTAAATATCTTTTAATATGGAATTACATTAAAAACACATCTCTAATCCATTGAGAAAAAATCAACTGGTCTTTTTTATATAAATATTTGGATAATATGACTCCATTATTGGTAAAATGTCCGGCTCTTAAGGATAATGAATATTATAAGAATTATATATGGTAGAATCTGTTTTCATAGAATTTATTTAAGAATCATCTTGGGTCACTTCCACGTTTTCAATGTTATATTCTAACTCAAAAAACATCATGTAGAGAATATTATTACAATATTTATCAACATTGATACGTGTCTCACTATTATTAATTATCATCTAAATATAATTAAAATTTTCTTTATTCATCTTTCTCATCATTTTTTCAAATAATTGTTTATATTCTTTTTCCTTTTTTATTTGAACTAAAACTTTGATGTCCTGACATTAATGATATCATTTGTTTCTTCTAGTTTACTAAAATTATCTACTTGAATTCTAAAGGGAAAATATTTATACTAAAAATCATTTAAGAGAATATATTTCATATCTAGAGAATTTTTTTTGAAGCAATATATATTTTAAAATTTTTATACAATTTGTTTTGCTGATGTTTCTAATCTTCAACACATGTTTTTATATTTATCCCACTTACTCTTTGTATATTCATCAGGTTGGGTGATCACCTCAAGTTATACATTATATGGGGTTATTTTTAAAAAAATATACATGATTCATTACACAATTACATTAAATATTTTTCTCACCCACTTTTATACAGTTTATCAAGAGGATAATATTGAAATGACACTTTAATACTCTATTCATTATATAAAAAATATGAATCAAATGAGGTATATTTATTTTCATTATTAACAATAATTTATTTTTTCACCACTTCATCTACATCCATGTTGGGTCTAATTTCATCAGGATTACAACATATTAAAGTAAGGATTTCAGTTTTTTTACATATCAAGTATTCCATATCAAATTTCCTAATCTCATTATTTCCATTGTATAGAGTCACTAAAGAAAGCCTATTTAGACAAGTAGTAGAAGCACATACTCAATGTAAATACATTTTGATTATTTTGGATTTGAGGATCAAAACATAAATTGCTCAAAAATTGAGATTTCAATTAGGGGTAGAACATCAATATCTGATTAATTATTTTTTTCAATATGATTTGTGCAATCACACTAAAATATGGGGTGAATCCATATGAATTTATTTATTTAATTAAAAAAATTTCTCCTATTTACTTACACACTAATTAATGTGAATGTATCACACATTATCAACTAACACTTCCCCTCTATATATGAAGTAAAATAAATGAAAAAAATAATTATGATTAATGGAATTTACAATGTTTTCATAAAATGTCTCATCATGTACACAATTTATAGTGGTTTTAATCTAATACACACATAGATGATATCTAATTATCAAGGGAAAATAATGGTATAGGGTTGTACTTGATTACATTATAAATTTAAACTATAAGATTAAATTCATAGAACCATCCATCAAAATAAGAACCAACTATCCATTATTTGGACATTGACACAACATTACATTTCTTCAATAACATGATTATGTTCTCTTATACATAATTTGAGATCTGAAGCATTAAATTTTAACTTATAGAAAAAATAAAGTTTATATTATTACCCAATAATAAATCATTTTATTGATACATATCTCTAATAAATTGATATAATTATTTTATAGATATCTCACTTCTTCAACAATAATCTTAACACTCAATATCTACAATGACAAAATAATCCGTTCAAAAATATATATATCTCTCATTTACATTGATTCATCAATCATTTTTATGTAATGGGTTAGAATTCTTTTCTCAATTTCATTGTTCTGTTCAAAAAATTATTCATATTTCATGTCATTCATTATTTTTTACCTCAAATTATATTTTTCCCAGAAACATGAAATATTATTGCGGAAAATCTCTCTATATTCAAACATGATAAATTTAGATAATCTGTGAATCATATAGATATTTTAAAAATGATAATACGATTATCCTATAATATATAATCTTTATAAATATAGTGAATAAATTTATTTTAATCTCCACAATTATCACACAAAATATATTCTGAAATATTCAATTCAAATCGAAAATTAGCTAAACTTCAACTTCCACATAATAAATTTTATATCTTCTTTTCCTATTATGCATGGTAACATTAGAGAATACTATTATGGTGAAATGATTAATCTCATGTTGAATAAATTCTTCAAATATCATTATAAATATCACCAAGAAAATAGCTTTCCCAAAATGAATATTATGTTTGAATTATTGACTAAAAGTAATAATTTCTATGATTCCGATATTATAATTCACCTAGATACCTATTTATAATATTACATGACCAAAAAATAATTATATTTATCATATGAAAAATTCATGGTACTCTTATATGGCATAAAATTAGATCATGCATGAGCACAATTTGTTCCTACATAGCATCATGAATATTAAATCTATTCTTATATTGAACCAGATTAAAAACATGCATGTATCATTATATATTATAAAATAAAAATTAATTTTTAGTGGTGACCTCATAATGTATTTTAAAAAAAACAACATAATATTACTCTAACATTACTCCAAGTAACTCTAATAAATATCAGACTATGTTTAGGTAACGCTTACCCGACATTAGTATACACTTTTAGGGCTATTAAACTCTTCAATTTATTACTATATATCTTATACACATTCATTGATATAATCTCTGTAATATTATTATCCCATTAAAATATATTATTTAATCTAATATAAAACCTATTTTATCTTATCTAGTGTTAAGTAGATCATAATTATGTCAGTCAATATATCATTTATAAATACAATATTTTATGTGAATTGATGAGTTAATCAACAACCACTAGATTTTACTCACATGAATAAGTTATTTTTTCTTATAAAAAAAATATAATTCTAAATATTCCAAATAAAATAAAATTTAAAACATAATTAATTCTTCCCAACACTTCTCTATACAACCTCACCTGTATAAAATTGATTGAAAATGCAACAAATAAATTAAAAACATCATCAATATTTCCAAAAAATCATTAATTAAATTTTTTTAATATCAATTATCTGTAGTTAATATCAAAAATAAATTTAGTATTATTATATCTACCTAAATCCTATATACTAATACAATAATTATTTAAATTCAACTTAAAAATTATTTCTGAAAAAAATATTCAACTACCATAGTTAATTAAAATATTCTTCAATATCACTCATTTAATTGTTATGATTCAATTATATATTAATTAATCTCGAAAATATATCTAATCAAATTGACCCTCATCATAATTTAACAGTTACATCCATTCCATATATTTACTATAAAAATAATGATGAATTCTCACCAAAACTATACAACAATCTTTCATCATCAATAATAACATAAAAACTAATTCAAACCTCTTACTGGTAGTACATAATTTCTCATATAAGAGATATATAAAATTAAATATTCCATATTCTCTAAAAAACTCCCCACCATTAAATGTCATCTTTTAAAATCCATATTGTTTTTCCATCATCTCATCATGTTATTAAGAATGGAAAAAAATATATAAATAAAATATAAAGGATCATCTGATTATTCTCCTTTTCCAGATGTCAATGTTATTATATTTTAAATAAAAATAACGAATGATGCCATCCCATACTCATGTAACATTATAAAATTATTCTTCAACATTAATTATATTAGGTTGAAATCACTTGTGATGATAATTCATTCTTCACATTTATTGTGATCTTATTTATTATTCATGTTCACATAGAACTTAATGACATTAAGACCAGGGGATATAAATTTTGTTCAAACACTATTATCTCAAAACATATTCTCAATAATTATTTTTCATAAATTTAAATACCATCATCCATGGATCCATCATATCATTTAATAGTCACATTTTCCAGTTCACCTAATGGATCTTTTCATAATCTCCATACAACTCGGTTTGTATTGTATAATAAAATTCAGTATAAACCTGAGGGAAATAATTACATGCATAATAGTGTTCCTCATTAAAATTCATCATATATTATCTATATAAAAACTAATATAATGAACATTAAAATCAATTGATTATTGATATTAAAAGAAACTGTTCACCAGTATATTCCATAGTATTAGTTCTAAATAGATTAATGTTATTCATTTTTTCATGAATAAAAAACAATTTAATTACATCATAGTACAACATAGGGTTCATTAAATTTCATCTCCATAATGTTGATGGTAATAAACACAGTATGAATCCCTTGTACCACTTGTTTCTATTTCTATAAAAACAACTGCTGAGGGTGTTAGTTAGTGTGATGGTATGAATTGTTTTTGAATGAAATTCATGAAATATAAAATAAAATAGTTTAAGAATAAAAGGAATGATCCTATATTACACTAAATTTAATAATTGGTTTTTTTAAATTTTGTTAAATCACTCAATGAATGACTCTATATAATTCATTTTCCTCCTCTCTTTTTATGCTATCCAAACTACTTTATACCTTGGAGATCCCCTTGGAAAATTTAATATCGTTTCCTATAAGTGTAGAGTGTATCGAAAAGCAAAATAATAGAAATCCACCACCCAACACCTTTAATCAATCTTATGTTGTTCATTTATCAACTCTCCAAATCCTATGATACATTACAATATCTGAGTGAAGGGACATTAACATGTTTTGGAATAGGGACAAATCAGGATTTATATATATATATATTCATGATTTTGATCACATAATAAAACTCTGAACATCCTTATATTTCACTCTAAAAATTAAATAAAAACATATAATATAAGTAATAATTCATAGAACAACATTAAATCCCAAAAGTTAATTTTCCATAGGTTATTTCTAACCCATCATTTATTTGGAGATCATATTTAAAAATACATATTTGAAGAAATATAAGAAAAATTATCAATTATAATTACAATGTATTTAGAAATAAAATGTATGTTATATATGTCTTATCAAAAACCATTTGATGGGACTGGGGAATCCCATTTTTGGAACCCCCATTATAGTGGAATCGATCAAATTATTATAAAAATGTTGCAATTAAACCCCTCTGTGAATAAAAACGTGTTAGTAAATTCCTCATGATCATATAAATATATTTATATTGAATAATTTCCAGGAAACCTTCTCATTATGTAATTAAATTATTTGGTTAGACCGTAGAGATAACAATCACATATAGCCCATTCATGTTGGTAATATTATATAGAAAATTCCATTGATTCATTAATTACCATGGATGTTTTTGGTGTATTTTCACATAATAAAACATAATGGAATTTTTTGGATCATTTAATAGTGTGGAATCATTATCTTCAAAATATATATTGTTTTTTTGTCATTAGAATAAATTTATTTGTCAAAGGATCATGCATCAATGTTTTAGAGTGATTTCCATTCCATTAAACATTGTTCTTGATATGTCAAAGAAACATTGTGGGATATTTTGGGTTGGATGTTTTACTATAAAGTGCACTATTTGATATGATCTCACAACTCAATTCATTTCAAGGAGTCCGTTTTTTTTACCCACGATTTTATGTTAGCTCACTAATGTTATGGGAATTTTGAATTAATGACTCAATTGTACATAGAACATGTAATGAGTTAGTTTTGTTGGTTTGTAATCGGTGTTGAAATAGCCTCATGTAATTCGGCCAAGAAACATTAGAATTTAATGTTTTATTAGTTAGGTTGTAGGGATTTTTTTGGAATATAGTGTCCCTTTATGTTTGTGTATGGGAAAAATTGGCATATTTTCCCCTTCTAAAAACCCTTCATATGAGTAAGATGGAAATTTAGTAAAACATCAAGGCTCTCCATGAGATGGAATTTCCAGAATAAATCATTTAAAATATGTAATGTATGATCTATTAGGTTTTATTGGAATAATCATATCACTCAATGGTTTCTTCATAGGCCAATTGATCTCCGATTTTATCATGAATTTCCTTGATTTTCACATGAACGAAAATCAAAAAATACAAATATTTTATTTCTATAGAGATATATCATTTACTATTAATTTAATAATCAATATCATTTATTCGAGATATATTTTCATTATTTAATAAATACTCCTAAATATATGAAATTATAATAAATCTCTATGAATTTTGAATATGGATGGGATATTATGAACCAATAATAATAGAAAAATATGATAATTTGGGGTTGAATAAGTCCCCCAAACATATCTACATTCAATCCTAATATAATACAATCTTCTAGAATCACCTCAATAGAGGAGATCCACAAGTCATATCTTCTTTATAATGTTATGTTAATAATTAATTAATATTAAATGAAAATATGAATGGAAAATATGATTATATCATGAAATGTCCTCTTAAATTGTACTTCCTCAAGTACCTAACACGCAATGTATGTTCAAAATTCCTTGATACAACATATTATATAATATAATGCATCATCTTCCCCAAATTTATCTATGGTAATCATTCCATTAAAAATTTATTTCGTATTTCAAAAATAAACTTATTATATTTCTCCTAATATGTGTACATTCATTGATCATATTAATTAGGAAGGGATAATATAAAACTAAATCAGTCCAAATACTAGGAACCTTACACGATTTTTAGTCATAACTAAGTAATTTAAGTAGGATTTTAAAAAATAACTCTTAGATTTACATAAAACATATTAAGGTATTTTATTTTCCACATACACAACCTAGGACAAGATGGCATGAAAAATTTTCAATTGGATTCCAACATTTAATTTTACTTCTTTTCAAATGTTTTATTATAATATAATTTATTTTGGAATTCTGAGGTTTACTTTCTTTATAGTAAACGGATCATTTCAAATAGTCTTCAAAAAATCATTGAATACATATAAAAATGTAATCTACGAAAAAAAATATACAATTATATTTCATCCCCATAACTCCTAAAATGAGATTACATTTCATGAATATGAGTTTATAGAGTGTGAAATGATATGAATAATAGTTCAGCTAATTTTTTTTTAACTACAAGTACATCAGAAATAATGAACAAAAAAAATGAAAGAAAATAATAAACTATAATACCTCCCATACAAATATTTAATACATTCATTATTGAGATCATGAAAATTGTGTAATGGGTATGGGAATTAAATGGAATGAGATGTGGGATACATAATACCTAATGATTTTTAGGAACTGGAATCCTATATAGTGATCCTAGTCACTACCTTTTACAACCCAAAAAAACAAAAAACATATTTTAATTTTCATCCAAAATTATATTAAAAAAGTTAATGAGACATGGAATATAAATCTTATAATAAACCCTTATGTTGGGATTATGTTTATACTAAATCATGATAATCAGTACCAGATGTTATACCCAATATGAAGGCGGATTTGGATTGTGTGATTTACACCACTACATATTTCTCAATCACTTGAATTGTATATAGGGGATCCCTTGGAAAGTTTTATTCATTTTATATCACTTTATATTAAAGAATAAAAAGGATTATGGATATTGATTTAAGTTTTAATCCCATTATATGTCAAATTTACTACATCTTTTCTAGATTCTAAAACAAAATTTGATTCTAACAATGTCAGTGTTATAGAACAACTATTAATAGAAGATTTATTAAAAACATATTTAAATGAAATTAAAGATAAATAAATTTTAGTATGAATTTAATCAATAATATTATTTACATTTAATTTTTTAACTTCATACAGAACCCATATTAAGAAAACCAATTTATTTATTCCCTTTAAATAGTGTTTAATTTCTTCATCCAGCTTCATATTGACCATTATAGGTTAATATTCCTCGTAATATATACTCACTAGGGAAATCTATGTGTTTATTGAATCTCAAATAATAGAATAGTATGATTTAATTTTTAATTAAATTCTACTGTAATTTAATATAATTTCGTTTAATAATAGACTAGTTACCTATACTGGATCATTATTAATATCTTATCCTCTAATCAATCCCCCTTTAGTTTAAAATTTTCCATTGGTTGAATTAAGATAGTTGGCTCCAATACCAATAAAAATATCTACATCTAGAGGGTTTATCCTTATTTCATGAAGAAAAATAGGTAAACATTGATATCATCCCAATATGAATCTCTTTTTCATCACCAAAAAACAATGTTGGTTTGTGGTTAGAGATTGTGGAAGGTAGTCAATCTACTATAATATATTTAAAAATATCACTCTATTTATGTAATCATTATCATTCATATAAAAAATACGTATAATGATTATAATTATCCATTCTATAATATATAAGGGTCTCATGGATGTTTATTTCTTAAAAATTCACTTTGAAATGTATAAAAATCTAAAATGATAACCAATAGTAATATAATTTTTCCTATATATGTTAGTGATCTACATTATTAATATTGGACAATGTTTGGATAGTAGATCATCATGTAACTCATTTTAAACAACCATGAATCATAAAAAAGAAATATTTATAAGGAATATTATTCCACCATTGGTTTATGTTATCATTGATCTAGAAAAACATCATAATATTGTATGAGGATATTCTATTTTCCTAATGAAATCGATATAACCACACTGAGATGGTTTATCAATTATTATGGATGAATTTAAACAATTTAAACTAATTTTATTTCTTGAATCAATTTAGATTAAGGATTATAGTTCTCATACTGTCATATTATAATTAGAATGCATATAACAGGTATAAAGACCAAAAAAATATTCTCATATATTCATGACATGAAGTCACAATGTAAATGTTATTCCTCAGTGTATGGTGGATTATATCCCCCCACAAATATATTATAACTTTTTTTAAAGAAAATTAATGTGAATGGGGATGTACATTATCCATTTATATATCTTATACATAAAATTTCAAATTTAACCCCAACCAGATAAGTAAGAATCAATTCATTACCCTTCAAACAAAACGTCCAACCAGACCTTTCATCATTAACCAAATTTTTTGATAAATACCTTCAGGTAATATCTATATCAAGAATAGATATATTCTAGAATAAAAATAATTTTCTATCTTCTTTAGTTATATTAATCATTAATGGTTGGCTATTTAACTTAATATTTAATATAACTCTCTGTAACAATCTTATTAATCCATCAAGAACATTGAAACCAAAAAAGACTTACAGGTTTATTAGATTGTAAATAAGTTCCTTAAATTGTTTTCATTAACCTTTAATATTTTCAAAAATAATTTCATAGAAAATTATCTACTATTTAATTATTATATTTTTTCATATTTATCTCAAAATATTCCATGTTTTCAATTTTCTACGTCAAATTATATTTAAGCTTATGAAATCCAAATATTCATGAGGATAATATCTCAACATTCAACCATGGAAATTTTTATTAATAGGAGCCTCTAGATATTCATTGTTTTGATATATGTAAAAAATAATATTGATAGCCCATGGTATTTGAAATTTTTAAATGGAGTTAAGTATCATTTTGAATATCTATAAATATTATAGAAATGTGAATCTTAAATTCACAATTCTGATATACATATAAATTCGGCTATTCTTTTCTTTCATAAATTAATCATTTTGTTTTCAAACTATTCTTTCCCACTTGAAGTGATATTATTGAGTTGTAATGATTAAACTTTTAGTTTAACTCTTAATGAAATATATTCATAAATCTAATATATAATCATGGATTTACCAAAACTATTATTATATATAAATTATTCAATAATAGAAAATCATTATCTGATTTATGTCATAAAACCCGAAAATTAACGTATTTATAAACTTATATCACCATAGATTAATTATACAAAACAGTTTAAAAATATTTGTTATTAAATAAAAGTTGTAGACTAATTATTATGTGGAAAAATTTTAATTTTATGTGTCATCTCAAATATGAAATCTATTTTATACATATCAAAATTATTCCAATATAGTTCTTAGTTACTCTTTCATAACTCAGTCTAGACTAAGTTTACCCTTATATTGCATCAGGTATCTCTTACATAGAGTTGAAAAAAATTTACTTATATTTAAATATGACCTAGTAAATCATCCATAATATTAGTTTAATTTTAAATACCCCATAAATCATTGAGTTCCCCAAACAAAGGGATTGTTTAGTCTTGTGCATATTCCAGAATCCTTGAATTATTTATACATATCTCCAAACTAATCTTGTGTTAGAGTATATTACTACTTCATACACATAAAAAATATGTATTTATTCATATACATCTCAACATTATTCACACACCACTTCAATTTAATCTTATAAAACATTGTTTCGCAATTATGTATCCAATACATATCCAAATTTTTAGAAACCTATAGCTCAAAACAATATCTATACATCAAAAATACACTATAATGAACCTAATATACATTAACAATATTCAAAACACATTATATAGTTTCAATAAATCATCATAAATTCAATGATGGTTTTATTATAATTATATTCATCTCTATCAACTTTATGACATATTTAAATTATCTTCATCCACAAAAGAGTTTTCTTAATTCTCAAGCATTATATAATTAATTAATTTTCCATTTGTGATTAAAAAGAAGTGGAAGTAGTCGAAAGAAAAATAAATTTCCATATTTAAATTATTTATTAATAAATTATGTCTTATTATTAATAGTTTTCATCAAATTTATTAATTATTCCAAAACATGTCCCAACTCATATAAATTCTCACCATCTTCCAAGAGTCTCCACTATTACAATAATATATCGAGAACCTGAGGATGAATTCTCACCAAAACATCATTTTCATATTTCTTCTTCTACACTAGAATAAATTTCCATTAAACTATATTATATTAATCTATTAATTTATAAAATCATAGAGACAGAACATTTAATAATTTACATGCAGCACGAAACATCTCAATTTCAAAAATAATCTTTTTGTGTGAAAAATTCTTTATATAGTAATCTCATAATATTTTTCATCCCTAGAAATATATATTCAAGATAAATTCTATGAATAAATCGATAATTATCATTTTATAATACTCAATAGATGAATATTTTCTATAAAACATGATAAACGTAAGCATCTCGCACTCATGTTTCATGAGTAAACGATACATTATCATTACATAACACTTGATGAAATTACTTGCAAGGAAAATTCAATCAAGTCATTAATTGAAATATTAATCTCCATTATTCGTCATCAATTATGTAATATTGACATTTAATCTAAGGGATACCTAGTCTATTCAAACAATCACATCTCAAAACACATCTATAAAATTTATTAATGATAAAAAATACAATTAAACATCATCCAAAGGGTCGAAATTATTCCCATTATTATTTTTATCCACATCAATAATAAAAATGTAATTTAATATATCTTACCTATTTTCTTGTGACCTTACCCTTTATTGGAAATTAAGAAATATTTAATATAAAATGTATGTTATCAATTAATAAACATTATATCTACTTGATTAAATCACAATGTAGACAAACGGAGTGACTTGTCATGACCCGTCCTCGAGGTCCGTGTCGTGACTACCCCAATACCACCTTCCATTGGCCGAGGGCTGGAGACTAGCACCAAAGTCATAAATCATTATGCTAGGAAGGCATTGCATTTATAGTATTAACACACACACAATGAAAGAAAGATGGAAGCAATGCACTAAGTGAAATCTGAATACAAAAAAGTAGTGTTGAATGTAAAAGGGGCCAGAATTACAAGACCAATAGTAAAGTATAGGTACAATGGAAAACAAGTCCAACTGAAAAAGGAACAACAGTTGAGAAGGGAAGCTCCTGGAATGTCTACGGAGTATCCTACCTGAAGGGTAGGTACATATGATCACCTCAGCACTCCACATCTATCGGTCCCCTCAGTGTACCATCCCACCATGTGGTTCACCTCCGGGTACCATCCGGTCCTGGTTCACTCTCGACCTCCATCAACGATGTCCATCGTCCGCATCCTACACAATGAGGTGTGGGCATTGCCCTTGAAGGGGTGAGTATAATGGTACTCAGTTGGGTCCTCAAGACCCTCTAAGGTCTACCAGAATCCTTGAAGGATAAACCACATATGGAAATATACAATCAAAATGTATCAAAATACCTTACTTAGGTCTATACCCATACATATACCTAAGTTATCAATCTCAGTTCGGCTCCAACTCTCGAGCCTAAGCACAACCTAGTTCACATAAAATGTCAAGTCAATCACATCAATGATAATTATTGAATGTCAAGACTCAACTCACACAGGTATATATCTTTCGTACATCGATATAGATGATCAAATGTAGTCACTGGTTCATCTTAGCTGTCATACCCACAAAGCATACAAGACCAGCTAATCTATCGGACCCAAACAGGATACAAGAACAGCTTCTCTGTCAGGCCCACACATGATACAAGTATAGAGGTCAAACTACCATACCCACACACGATACTAGAATAGTATTCATCACTGTCAAACCCACGAATGATCCCAGAATAGTAGTCATTGATGTCGAACCCACAGAGGATTCAAGTACAATAGTCGTTGGAGTTGCAGCAAGCTCTAATGTTCCAGCACACAACACGCTCGATTCCTAGAGAGTCCACTCCTCGAGAAAAGGGGTTGATACGTCTACTATCACTATGTCTAGAGTTGATGTATCCCAAATTTCAGTCTCATCATAAAAAACCCAACGTGACAGACGACACTTGAATCAGACGCCCAGTCTGAGATTTGTTGGCTTTTCCGTTACAGGAGCCTGTTTGGAATTACGCTCATTCCAAACCCGACCATTTTCAAAATTTATCCAAAACTCACTTAGAGTATCTGAAAAGGATCATCTCATTGAGAGGTTTCCTATTCCGCAGAAAGTGCGTCGATCGGACGTGCGGTCTGGAAGTCATTCACATTTATGTGAAATGGGCCCGGCCCGTCAAGGCCAGTGGGCTGGCGGGTCGTCCCGACCCGATTTAGTGGGTCCAACCTGGCAGGGGGGTCGTCCCGACCCTGTAGAGCACAGCTCGATCTGGTACTATGGCCCGTCCCGCATGAGGGTGGCCTAGCCCATGCCAGGGTGGCCCGGCCCGTGCGGTAGGTGGCCCGGCCGGCAGTAGGTCGGCCTGTCCCATGGCTGGCCGCAGCTTGGCCAGACGGCCGTGTGGAGTGGGGGATTCCCCCCCCCGGATTTCAAAATGGCGGCATCGAAAAGTTTCGCGCCTCTTGCCCGACCATCCAAAGCCGGCCGGTATTCTCCAGTGCGAGCGGCCCGCACAGGTGGGCTGATGGTCTCCCACACGGCACCTTCGGGTGCCGGGGCCTTCCCCAACCCATCCGGCTGCCTGCTAGCCAACTCACTCGTAAAAGTGGCCCATGAATGCGGTCTGCAGTTATCTGTAGTGCAGCACCCTCGTGACGCCACATTTCCTTCAGCACGACTGGATTTAGCCATCCGGTTATTCTTCGGCCGAGCGGCCTGGTTGCGGGCTGCAGTCTTTTAACGAGTCGACGCATGGCCTCCGTTTCTACCACCGCATCAGTTGTTGCCACCGCTTCTATCTCTTCCTCCATCTAAAATACGAAAAAGGATCAATGTAGGGATTTCAGGTCATTTTTTTCGTCTCATGCCCTTCGCATTAGGCGATAATAGAAGGCCAAAAACAAACCATGAATATCAATGAGGAACAAAGTAGAATTTATTCACATAAAATTATACAGAACCCCTACCTCGTATATTACATTTCACATCATCGATCCACGAAAGACAAGCATCACAGAGGTCGGGCGTCACGGAATATGGATGTTGATTCCGCTGATGTCGGGGTGCATCCAAATAGAAAGTGTCGTTGGAGAAGTTCATTGCATTCTTCATCCGATATGTTCTTTGTTGATGAACGATGTTATTCATTGAGGGAAGAACACTATTATTTTAATTCTTTTGAGCTTTCTCAATTGAATATTTGCCAACGCAATTAAAATAAAAAGGCCTCTCAAATATAATTATTATTCCACACCATTCAAAATATTTCTAACACAGAACAATTAATTAAGTGATTCACTTAATTAATTTTCCATGGCTTGGAAAGAAATTCAAGGGTCTCATAAACATTAAACAATGGTGAGTTGGCACTTAAATGGAGGAAGGTGTAGAATCTCCTCTATTAAGTGGGAGTTCAAAAGTTAAAAAAAAATCATGGGAGTTAAAGGGGAGATGAAGAATTAGGTGATCATGTGTGCCCCACCACACATTATCCCTATAATGGGGGTTATGTGGGGTGCGGTCCCCACCCCAACTTCCTTTTGGTTGAAATAACCAACTCTTAATGAAAATTTTACAATATAACAATTTTAATTATTTTTCTATGAACCCCCAAATAATAACTTCTACTCTCGAACAAACAAAAGTGTGGTATTTGTATCTTTAAGCGAATATTGGCGCTTTAGGTTCATCGTTTTCCTCAGTTACAATTCTGAGCAAATGGTTTATATGATAGAAACACCCACACATACGTTTAATGATTGTACCCGAACAAAACTTCAAAAATTTATTTCGGGCACACCGGGCCTCAGAATCAGGTGCCGTCAGAAACTACGGACTCCTAAATTTCCAAAGAATTAAAGAAAAAAAATTTACATCAAATTTACAGGTATTTACATTACCCCAGCCTTAGGGATTTACGTCCCCATAAAGCTACAACACACACTAGGGAAACAAATGGACGTACTGAGCAGGCATCTCAGCCTCCCTCTCCCATGTCCTCCCCTGGAGGTTCCCATGCTGCCCACGAATGCACACTAGAGGAATCGACCGTCTACATATGACTCGCTATTGTTGATCCTTGATCTCCACTGAGACCTCTGTGAACGTCACCCCATCATCGATGTCCATCTCCACATAGTCGATAATGTTGGACGAGTAATGCAAGTATCTCCTCAACTGAGATATGTGGAAGATGCCATGCGCCTGATGTAGTTGAGGTGGAATTGCCAGGTGGTAAGCCACCTCACCTACTCTGCTGAGGACCTGGAATGGCCCGATAAAACGTGGAGATAAATTGCCACCTTGGCCAAATATTTATAGACCTTGAAGAGGTGAGACCCATAAGAGGACGTGGTCGCCATCCTCGAACTCCAGTGGTCTCCGTCTCCTATCAGCATAAGACTTCTGTCTACTCTGTGTAGTCAAAATCTGCTCATGGATGATCTGCACCTTCTCCATCGCAGCTTGAACCATCTCTGGTCCTACAAGTGCTGACTCCCCTAGGTCAGTCCAGCACAAAGGTGAGTTGCAAGGACTGACATACAATGACTCATAAGGTGCCATCCCGATGTTGGAGTGGTATATGTTATGGTACGAAAACTCCAACAAGGGTAAGTGATCCTCCTAACAGTGACCAAGGTCATGGACACATGTACAGAGAATGTAATCGAGATTCTGAATGGTCCTCTCAGTCTAACCATCCGTCTATGGATGAAAGGCAGTGTTCAAGCGAAGCTGTGTCCCAAAGCCCCCTATAACCACATTCATAGCCAGGAAGTGAAATGAGTATCTCGATCAGAGACGATAGTCGAGGGGACACCATTAAGCCATACAATCTCTTGAATTTAAAGGCATCCCAAGATCTCTACTAAGCCCTTCTCTCTAATTGGTAAGAAGTGGGATGACTTGGTGAGTCAGTCAACGATCACCCAGATCGTGTTGTGTCATATAGATGTACGTGGAAGCCCCATAATGAATTCCATAGATATTACATCCCACTTCCACTCTGGGACCTCAAAGGTCTAAACCTAACCTGCTTGAACCTGGTGCTCTGCCTACACTTGTTGACAAGTGAGGAATCGTGAAATGAACTCTACTACATCCTTATTCATACCCGAACACCAGTGATGTCATCTAAGGTCTGTATACATCATCGCCACTCATGGATTTAATCCTATAGGGGAAGTTAAAAACTCCCTCATTACTTCCTACTATAGTGAAACTGGAACCATGGTACGTCCCCTGAATAGAATGATGTGCTCTGCACCTTCAGAAAATCCAACAGGTGCATTTCCTGTGGATATTTGAGCAATTCGCGCCTCGCAGTCAACGTCCCCATGCTATGACTCTATGACTCACTGAAGGAGTGGACGAGTGACTGTAAGAGACTAAAGAAAGTCTTATGCATCTCTATCAACAAAGGATATCTGCAACACAGCTAGCTACTCTATCACCTCTCCTAGCAGCTGAATTCCCGATCTCCTAGTGAGAGCATCTGATACAACTTTCTCCTTCCCAGAAGTATAGACTATCTCTAAGTCATAGTCTTAGAGGAACTCGAGCCATTTTTCCTGCCTCAGGTTCAGGTCCTTCTGCGAGAAAATGTACCTGAGACTCTATTGGTCAGTTTAGACTATAAAATGCTCGCTCATCAGACAGTACCGTCACATCTTCAAGGAAAAGACCACTGCTGCTAACTCTAGATCATGGGTAGCGTAGTTCTTCTCATGCTATCTCAACTGACAAGAACCTTACGCGACCACTTATTGCTCCTACATCAGGACACACCCATGTCCGATCAATGACGTGTCACAGCAAACTACGTACCCTACTCCCTCCTCTGGAATCCTCAAGATGGGTGCACTGGCCAATATCTGCCTCATCTCTTGAAAGATCTGTGGGTATCTCTCTAACCACATGAATGTTTTCCCCATCATCGTCAATGATTAAAGTGGTGGTACAACTCTAGAGTAGTCTGGAAGAAATCTCAGATAGTATCTAGTAATACCTAGAAAACTCCGAACCTTTATCACACTCTTGGGTGGCTCCGAAGAAAGTACTACATCATTCTATACTGGCTCTACTGCTACTCCAGGCTCCATGATGACATGTACAAAAAATTGAACCTTTCAAATCCAGAACTGGAACTTCATGAGCTTACCATAAAGGTGGTGCTCTCATAGTGTGTCCAGTACTGCCCACAAATGGTTGGCCTGCTCCTCCTCAGTAGTCAAGTAAATCAGTATGTTGTCGATTAATACCACGAAAAAATGATTGAGGTATGGCTAGAAGATCCTGTTCATGAGACTCATAATAACTATTGGTATGTGGGATACGCCAAAGGGCATAACTGATAACTCGTAGTGGCCATACCGACACCTGAAGGCTGTCTTCTACACAACCTTGTCTCCAACTGTATGCTGATGATAGCCTGACATGAGGTTTATCATCGACAACCATCATGCTCTATTGATCTAATCAAAGAGGTATTCAGTCCTTGGGAGTGGATACTTGTTCTTCACTGTCACCTAATTCGGGAAATGGTAGTCGACACACAGTCACAAGCTCCCATCCGCATTCTTGGCGAACAAAATCGGAGATGCCCAGGGTGAAACACTGGGTCAGATAAATACCTTTCCCTGCAAGTCCTCCAGCTGTACCCGCAACTAACAAAGCTCAGCGGGAGCCATCCAATATGATGGTGTAGATATTGGTCATGTCCCAGGGTACATGTCTATGTAAAAGTCTACCTCTCTACGAGGAGGTAGTCCTGGAATGCCATCAGGAAAAACATCCGAATAATGATCCACCACAATAGCAAAACTCTGACTTCACACATCAACCACTCCGAGGATGAGACTAACCAATTGACGTGTGATCGGTTTCCCTATACTCTGTGTAAGTCCATCCAGCACTGCAAAGTCTTCCTTCTCGCCGTTGAAGGTGAACTTCGTCCCATTCATGCGGACACACCTCACATTGTGCCTAATATAGTCAATCTGAGCATGAACCATGGATATCCAGTCCATACCCAAGGTGACGTTGTACGTCCTCGACACTGCTACAAGAAGATCCCAGCCAATGTTCTCGCCTCCAAGAGAAAGATCAAACTGCCGGCACTAGTGCATAATTGTGATTTCTGGTCCCATAATTGTCTCTAGCTGTAAGGATCGAGCCGAAAGATCCGTTGGAATCTCTGTGCTTGGAAAAAGGGAAGTGGAAATAAAATAATGACACAAACATGTGTCTATAAGTACTAAAACAAGGGTGTAGTAGACATAGATAGTACCTCGAATCATCTAAGGTGCACCGTGGTCATGGGCCTCAATTGCCTGGAGCTGATCCTACCTCTACCCACCAACACCCTGTGGTCAGGGAAGACCTCCTGGTGGTTGTGGTGCTAGAGCCTTGAAACATCATCCACCACTCGCTACTCGGCTGGCTCCTCTGCCTTGTCTAACTCCTCCCGTTGGACTACCACTATCAAACCTCTAACCCTATATAGGAGGTACCACTACTATCTGGTGCTCATCTTCATGGTGTTTCGAGTAGCCACGAGCCACATGGCCCTGGCCAGTGCATACATTGCACTATTTTCTCCTTGTAAGGCTGGATCTATTTCATGTGCCCCGCACAACCAAACCTGTATCCTGTGGTTTCCCACCTGATGGATTTGTCTTCTTGGACCTCTGCGTCAACTGTCTTGTGTCGGTTGTAGAAGACTCTGCTACGTGTCTTCCTACGAAAGGTCTCGCCACTGGTTACTGCTTATTGGGAAAACTTTCCACTTGAAAGACTCGATCCAGCACCCCCTCCTGCATCGGGATGCTCAGGGGAATCGTCGAAGCCCTGATCATGTGACTGAATCCATGCTCGACGGTCTGTGCCCTGATGAACGAGTCTCGTACCATATTTGTGGAGTAGCGAGAGAGGTCAGTGAACCTCACTGAGTACTTTGTTACTACCATAATTCCCTACAATAGATGTAGTAACTTCTGAATCCGCACTGCACAAAGTGTGGCTGGAACAAACTGTTAGAGAAAGAGACGGTCGAAGTCTGTACAAAGTAAAGATGCCTCATCATGAACCTGGTGTATCAGGCTCCACCCTCTGCCTGCTGGCTCATGCAGGAGACTCGTGGCAAGGATCACTATGAGGTCGGCTGGTGTCCCTACCAATCTGAAAACTCTCACGATAGCCTCCATACAATCCTTAACTGCATGTGGGTCCATCTATCCCCAGAATCCAGGTGGCCTCTAGCACTGGAACTCGTGCAATGCACTCATGTGGCATGCACTCTTCACTACTGGGGCTGGTGGTATCGGTGGTCCCGCGGGTAGAGGTGTTGCTGGTATCTCCGCTGTGATGGGGCCCTCCATCGAGGCCTCGTCACTCGGTGGGCTACCATCTCGTACGTAACTCGGAACCCCAGATGACTGCCTTTGTGGGGCTATCCTAAAAATAGACAGTTGTGACATAGTCAAACGGTATACCTGGTGAGCTGACATAAAGTAATCACAATGAAATCTTTTCAATGGAAACACGCAAGCAATCATTGTTTTCATGCACTAATTTGGAAATCAGAGGTCAGGGTCATGGTGTATGGATACGTCGGTCGCTGAACCAGCATTAGACTCCCTTGAATGAAAACCACACTTAATACTCTTAACACTAATGCCTCACCGAAAAGAATGATCATTGTCCTGTGTTTTTGGGTAGACCATTGTACTCTGATACCAATTTGTCACGACCCATCCTCAGGGCCCCTACCGTGACTACCCCAAGCTCGCCTTCCATAGGCCAGGGGCTGGCGACTAGCACCAATGGCGTACATACCTATGCTGGGAAAAAATTTCCATCATAGTAGTAACACACACACAAATAGAGTAAGTTGGAAGAAAAGCACTAAATGAATATTGTATTCAAAAAGTAGTGTTGAATGTAAAAGTTGCCTAAAAAACAAGCCCAATTGTAAAGTATAGGTACAACGGAAAACCAGTATAACTAAAAAAGGAACAATAGTTGAAAAGGAAAGCTCCTGGAACATCTGCCGAGTAACCTACCTAAAGGGTAGGTACAAATGTATACCTTAGCACTTCACGTCAATTAGTCTGCTCCGTGTACTGTCTCACTGTGTGGTTCGCCTCCGTGTATTGTCCGGTCCTGGATCACTCTCGACCTCCATCAATGTTGTTCGTTGTCTGAATCCAACACAATGAGGTACGGGCATAGCCCGTTCCTGGGTGAGTATAATGGTACTCAGTAGGGACCTTGAGACCCCGGAAGGTCTCCCAGAATCCATGAAGGATAAACCTTATAAGGAAAGATACAGTCACAAAGTATCAAACAACCTTACTTAGTTATATTCACATACATATACCTATGTTATCAATCTCAGTTCGGCTCTAACTCTCAAGACCAAGAACAACCCAGTCCACATAAGATGTAAAGTCAATCACATAGATGATAATGATTAAAAGTCAAGACTCAGCTCAAACAGGTATACATGTTTCTTATAGCGATAGTGATGAACAAATTTAGTCACTAATTCATCAAAGATGTCGGACCCACACATGATACAAGACTAGATAAGCTGTCAAACCCACACTGGATTCAATACCAGCTACTCTGTCGGACCCACACATGATACAAGTAAATATGTCAAAATTCTAGACCCACATAGGATACAAGAACATTATTCATCGCTGTCGAACCCACGAAGGATCCCAGTACAATATTCGTCACTGTCGAACCCACAGAGTATTCCAGTATAGTAGTCGTCGCAGTCGTAGCCAGCTCTGGGGGTTCCCACACACTACATGCTCAATTCTGGGAGGGTCCGCTCCTCTAGAAAAGGGTTTGATACATCAACTATCATTAAGTCCATAGTTGATGTATCCTGAAGTTCCATCTCATCATAAGATACCCAAAGTGTCAGACGGTGCAACAATCAGACGCCTGATCTGAGAGTTATTGGATTTTCTGTTTCTGGGGCTCGGTTGAATTATTCTTGATCGAAACCCAGTCTTTTTCCAAATTTGTATAAAAATAATTTAGAGTAAATCAAATGGTCCGTCTCATTGACAAGGTTCTATTTCCATAGATAGCACGTCGATAGGATGAACGGTATGGAGCCCAGCACATCAAGTAGAGTGGGCTGGTGGGTCGGCCCGACACGATTTGGCTGGTCTGACCCTGCTGGGGGCTTGGCATAGCCTGGTGGAGAAAGGCCTAGCTCAGCGTTGCGGCTCGATCTGCGCGAGGGTGGCCCGGGCCGTGTGGCAAGCGGCCCCGCATGCGCATCGGCGGCTCAGCCCGCGACCGGCCGCGGCTCATCCAACTGGTCGAGCGGAGCCGGGGGCGCCCCCCTGGTATTCCGAAACGGCGGCGCCATGCTGTGCCACCCCTCGCACCTTGCATGCCAAACCTGACCGGTCTTCTCTGGCATGAGAGGCCCAGATAGGCAGGTCATTGTTCTCCCATGCAACACCTTCGGTGCCACAACCTTCTTCAACCCAGTCGACCTCCTGTCGGCCGGTTCTCCGGCTGAAACATCCTGCGGAAGTGGGCCATGGTTCTCCGCAGCGTGGAGCCCTTGTGGCGCTGTTTTTCCTTCACCCTCCCCCGGCTTTAACTGACCGGTTCATCTTTGGCTGAGCAGCCTGGTTGCAGGCCGCAGTCTTCTAACGGGCTGACTTATGGCCTCCGTTGCCGCCACTGCCTCAGTCGTCACCACCTCTTCTATCTCTGACTCCATCGTGAATAAGAACAAGGATCAACAGAGGGTTATTGGTCCTTGTTCGTTCATCCTGCGCCATCTACGTTATGAAATAAAATAAGGATGATGAAAAACCAAGGAATTAAATGAATAATGAAGTACAATTTATTCATGTAAACTTATACAAAACCCATACCTCGTATATTATGGTTCACATTGTTGATCTGTGGAAGATGAGCATTGCGGAGGTTGGTCGTTGTGGAATACAGACGTCTATTCCGCTATCGTCAGGGTGCATCCGAAGAGAAAGAATCATTGGAGAGGTTCTTTGCATTCTTTGTCGGAGTTGTTCTTCATTGAAGAATGGTGTTCTTCATTGAGAGAAGAACAATATTCATCTATTTCTCCAGAGATTTCCCAATAGAATATTTTCCTACACAAATAAAATAAAAAGGCCTCTAAATATAATAATATTTCCATGCCTTTCAAAATATTTCAAACACACAATAATTAATTAAGTGATTCACTTAATTAATTTTCCATGGGTTGGCATGAAATTCAAGGGTATCATAAACATTAAACAAAGATGAGTTGGCACTTAAATGGAGGGAGGTGAAGAGGCTCTTCCATTAAGTGGGAGTTCAAAAGTTAAAAAATGGGGTTTCACGATAGTTAAAGGGGAAATGAAGAGTTATGTGCTTGTGTGGGCCCCACCACACATTATCCTCTAATGGGAGGTTATGAGGGGTGTGGGCCCTACCCCAACTTTCCTTTGGTGGAAATAACCACTTCTTAAATCAAATTGTACAATATAACAATTTTATTTAACTTTCTACGAACCCCCAAATAATATGTTCTACTCTCGACCAAATGGAACTGCAGTAAAGGTCCCTTTAAGCGAATACCGCTGTTGTGAGTTCATCGGTGTCCTCAGATTTCTATTCTGTGCAGCGTTTTATAAGCTAGGAAAACCCACATGCAATTTTTCTGATCGTACATGATTAAAAATTAAAAAATTGATTCAAGGAACACCAGGACTTGTAATCAGGTGCTATCAAAAACTGCGGAGTTGTAAAATTCCAACGAATTAAAGAAAAAAATTACCTTGAGATTTCCTTGTCTTTACATGACTAATAACATTCTATCAATATTCTTTAAAGGCAAGTATTTCTCAAAATAATCTCTATTATATTTCCAATAAACAAATAATGTTATCCCTACATCAGTCTCAAATTGATTCTTTAAAATCTAAGATAATATAATTTGAATATAATTTCATAATATTGACAATGTCATGAATTTTAACAGAATTTAAAAATTACCTTCAAATAATGATCTTTTTTATACCTTTTTAAATACTCTCACCATCAATGGGTGTACTGAAACAAAGTTTCCTCTAATAAATTTCCCTTATGAAAATTAAAATCAATAAATCCCACATCAATTTATTTTTGATAATTATTCTATAAATGATGCAATTAAAGATAGCCCAATCTAAGATAGATTATCCTAAATTTTATATTATCAACATCGCATACTCATATATTAATTTATCACCCATAACATGTTAATTAACATTAATTATCTAAATAAAAAATAATAAAAATGACATATAAATAAGAATGCTCCTTCAATAATCATTACTTACATCTATATTGTTGAGATCAGTTCCTAAACCAATATAATACATCCTTTTCTACATTAAAATTGAATGAACTATTTATTATTGCTCCTCAATTTTCATGGCTAAAAAACATATCAATGCAGTTTGGCCTTCCTTATCCTTTTATCTAACTTATATGGTGGTATTTTCATTCTCATATTAGAAAATAACAGAAATTATTTTACTTTCCCATAATTCATTTTCATTATTGTCTCCTATTGTACTGGTATAATTATCATGAAATATTATGAATCATTTTTAGGATTACTTATCCTTTGACACATATTTTTAAATATCATATATTCAATATAAATAGAAAAATCTATTGAAACTAGAATTTTTCTTTATTCTTATTTATATATTTCACCAAACCAATCATTTTTATTAATCCGTGGATTAATTATTTTATTTTTTCTGAAACATACCACTATTAGTATCAAAACTCATGTATTTATTACTATATTCCATGGTGTATACTATTTTAACAAATTATAGAAAACTTCATCTACTTGGTGTAGCATCATAATTTGCCTTATTGGAGATATATATAATTAATATTTTATATTTCTTCAAACCAAATATAAAATCACCTTCTATAATTCCCTAATTCATTATAATATTTTGTTTTCCTCTTATTTAAATTATATTTATAAACATTTTGCTTTATTTTAATTATAATTATTCATCCTAATGAACGATATTGCTAAAATTTTTATTAAGATTATAAATGATTCAAAATTAATTTTAAAAGGTTATATTTTATATATTAGTCCTCTTTGTACATTATTTTTACCTAAATTTTTTCCTCAATGATATGATGATTATTATTTTGATATTAATTGACATGTTTTTTATATAATAAATAATTATATGCCTGACTGATTAAAAAATAATATTTTCTTGTGAATATTGATTTATTTAATTAAAAGAAAACATGGATAGATTTTTATTCTTATATTTTTGTGTGAACCAAACATTGTCTTTAACACTGTTTTGGTAATTAACTTTTTTATGAACGATTATATGCCCTTTTGATATAGATCTAGGTTTATCATAAATTTGTTCAGCCTATATTTTTATTAAATTTAAATTCTAACATTTACTGCATATTGAAACATATTTAATATAAAAAACCTCTAGAAAATATTTGAATAAATTCTTTATTGTCTTCTAGATATGTATTTAGATAATATCAATCCCTTATTTATTAATGATAGAGGTATTTTGGTATAAATATTATCATTAAAAGAATTTATTAGAGATGATCATTTATTATATGCTTTTGATAGCCAATCTTTTTTCACTACCAGGTTTTCTTGTTTGACTTCATTAGAAGAATGACATATGTTGAGAATTTTATTCTCATCTTGATCTATCATACATATTTCTTAGCCACATTTTCTAATCATCAAAATATATTTTTAATATTCAATATCGGTCATATTCTTATGTTGTAATGAATTTTCATTATCAATTTTTTTTTCTTCAATATTCTAGTGGGAATTATTAATATCAATGGTGTACTTTTTTATTCATATAATTATTTTTTATAATCCTAAAAAAATACAAGAACACATATTTCACCAAGACTATTATGAAAATAATTTTGAATTATGGACAACATGACTTGAATCACTATATTTTTTCACTTTGGGAATCAATGTATTATTAAAATTTATATACATAAACATTTCTTGTTCTAGTTATTACTCCATACTTAATATATCTTCTTCATGATGGGTGGTATCATCTTTATTGATACTAAATGAATTATAAATAAAAGTGATAAACTATTTTAGAAAATTCTACAGTTTTTTTTGAAATCATGTATAAATATTTATATATTTACTTTAAATATTAATATTCACATCATGTATGTGATTGAAATATAAGAAAATAATGGTAAGAAATTTCCAAAACCATATATTTCAATAAATACAATGAAAAGTATGAGATACAGCTATTTCACATCTTCTCAGAAGACTATTATTCTATAATGTATTCTTTATCATTGATTGGTGTGTCATCCCCCTGATTATAAAATCTATAAGTAAATATTTATTACTCTATTAACATGATTCATTTTATCTCCAATTTGATTATCCCATTTTTCTTTGAAAAATTTATGACTTATAAAAAATTTCATATAGATTAATAATAGAAATGTATTCGTAAATTCTATATATTATGGTTATATATTAAGATAAATTCAAATATTAAAATATACTATCACTAAGAAGAAAACAAATGTAAAAACTAAATCTCTTATAATAATATTTGACCCCATAGGATTAGAGAAAGAACACTAATAGATGGGGCCAATCCATTTGAATAGACTTAATAAATTAAAACCAGTGTTTAATTTATATCTTTACACTTGATAAATTGAATAGATCAAACCATATCAACTCTTATGATTATTTTTATATTATGTATAAAAATAAATGAATAATATTAATATATATATATATATATATGAGGATTATTTCAAAAAATAATCAATGTATATCTTGTGTGGTGGTTCTTATCACTCACACAAATGGATTATCTCTTGTTATCTAAAATAATCAAGGTTAAGGTGTTGAACGTGCTCTCATTATTCCTTTAACATAAATTATTACTTGCATTGGGGAAACTGGCTCAGCAAGCATCATATCATTATTATTCAAACAATAGAACTAAATAGGCCTTTCTCTAACATCTGTAATCTTTTCGATAGACCTTAATGTTGGATGAATAGTAATCCCAATTATGAACTAATATATATATATTTTTTTATCTTATTTCTTACTGGTAGTACAATTTTATGGTTTTTTCAGTCTCTCTATTTCTATCATTAAAATATCATCATGGACATACCAAATATTTTTTAGCTACACCGACACTCAATATATTTAATGGACGTATTGAATTAAAAATAAATATTTTCCATTACAATTCATTGAAGAACTAAATATTCTAATGTAATAGGAAAAAAAATTATAAAATATTTATTTCATATTATTTTTTCATAATTATCATAATATCCTCAGTTTTATCACCAGCTTCCTAACACTATATTTATTCTCAAAAACTATATGTATTTATAGAGAAAATATCTCATTATTAAAATTTGTGTGTGTATATATATATTTAATAATCTTAGCCTCATGGTATTCTATAATTTCAAACTGATCAATTGATAATCATGATATCCTCTAGTATTTGATCATAAATAATAGAATTAAGAAATTATTTTGAATTGTTATAATTTCCATAAAAATGATCTTACCAAAATTTCACATCTAATTTTCATGACTCTTATTTTATAATTTTGCTTCATAAAATATATATCATTATTCCATATTTATATGGATACTTTGTGTAAAATATAATTTTTACGAAATAAACATGAAATTTAAGGACATTACATTACATTTGTGGAATACATAACACATGACAAAAATAGATGCCCTAAGACCATATTAGTATAATGTATTTGGAAAAAATTGAAACATAATTTTCAAACATGGTAAAAGATCATTAAAATCTCCCATAAATATCTTCCCCTTTAGTTTTCATACCTATAAAGTTTCATTATATCATATGGAAAAGAAAACATAAAAAGGGTGTGTAACATCCCTGGAAAATAAATAATATTAAATTCTCATGTTTATAAATATTTGTGAATAAAATGTTATTATTACTTTAAAGGTAATGTTGTTCTAGATGGAATACCCAATACGCAACAATGAGTTTCTTTGAAATCTTACGTTGCACACTAATAATAAAATAATATTAATTTAAATAGTTAATGCCTAGCCGTTGTAATGGCGGGAATGAACAGAACTAACTAAAAATGGTTACTTATGTTTGTTAATTTTTTTTACATTTATCCAATAAAGATTAGAGACTTAAAATGAAAATTAATCCAATTTTAAGAATAAATACTCTAATATTTTTAGAAGATCGTTTTACCGCCTTTTGATGGTGAAAATTTTTAAAATATAACTTTTGACAATATTATAAGCATTATTTGTCAAAATAAACTTATTCTTCGGAATTGGGACATTGAAATTTACTTTGGATAAATTTTTGGTATTTTTCTGACAATGTTCATTTTTTAATGAACAATGGAAAATAATGCATTTTACATCAAAACTACTTTTTCATCTAATTTATTTCTACGGTTAGATTATATTTTTAATCAATTTTAAAGAGAAATAATAATGTATTCTTACCATTTAATCCAATGGTGGTCATTATAATTAATTTAACTTTGATTATGGACATAAACAAGTGTCAGTCTTTTGATAGATGTTGTTTCTTAAAATCATGCTATTTGTTTTGACAGCGGGAATTAACTATATGATTTATTAATGAAACCTCTATGTTTTGAATTTGAAAAAATGGACATAATTTCTGATTTTGGAATGTCAAATATATCTTAGGGTTAATTTTTGTTATATTTTTGATAATGTCTTTTTTTAATGAATAGTGAAAAATACAGTTTTTTAATTCAAAACTGCCCTTTCATCCAATTTATTTATATATTTATATTGTCATTTTAATTTTTTAAGGTATAATTGAATTATGTTTTTATAACTTAATACAGTGTTGTTCATTATAAGTAATTTCACTTTTCAATTGGATGTAAAAACAAGACAATATTTTGATAAATTTTACTTCTTAAAAACCCGTCTTTTGTTTTGACAATGGTATTTACATTTAAATTAATTACTAGAATTTATGTGTTTTTAATTTTATAAAATGGATTCCATATTTGGAATAATAAAGTCCAAATTATGTAATTAAGTCTCTTTTGTTTTTGGACATTATGAATAGTAACGACGGTAATTATCTTTAATTATCGTGTTTAATTTGTAATTTGGTATTTAAGGGTAAGAAAATAATATCATAAAAATCTAAAATGACCAAAAAATGCGTCCTAATGATAATTTTGGTGTCATGGACGACCATGGAATGCCTTGTGACAACCTTGGGACCCCATGAAATCACATTAGTTTGATAGCGACCTTTTGTCATATTTTTTTAAAGAAAGGAAAATGTAGCCAAAGTATGTAACACCTAAGTAAAATAATTTTAATATTGTCTACATAAACGATCTCTTAGACTATAAATAGTCATAGGAAATATAATAATATTTCCTACATAATAGTAATTTTCTTATAATTTTTAGACATTATATAAATTAATTTATTTATGACACCATGATGATGCATCGATTATCTCATTAATGAACGATTTAAATAAAATGAAAATATAATGTAAAATCATATACATAAACTTGTCTAATAACTATTAGATGAGAATATTTATAACCCTTATCACCTTATCTTCGCAATATATATATGTGGGACCTTTAAAATTTGAAACACATTTTAATATAAAGTAACATTTCTTGACATTCCAAGAGTGCCCCTCCTCCCTCTAATAAAAGGCCCCCACCTCTACATCCTTACCCACACCCCTAAAGCCATTGGCTCGGCCAAACTCTGCTCATTTTATCTCTCCAGATCCCTCTATTCATCCTATAAGCATTACCTTTGGCATAAAGCTCTTCATGAAACCCTTTTGTATCAAACCAAAGGGAGTTGCCCAATTTAATGCTAATGTCCTCTCTTATGTTCTTTTGTTTTATTTTGCTTCTCCAACCCCATAAACTCTTTTTATTACATTATTTTGTAACAACACCAGTATCTTCAGTATACAAGGATGTTGTTATGATATGTATTCGAGCTCAACTTACCCACACCTCCATATAATTGTTAAAGAACCTGATGTTTCCATGGATGGAGAATTACTGCCACACGAAACAATGATTGTTCTATCTTCTCCAACCACCTCTCATAGTGTCCATTCTGATGGAAATATATTTATTTATGATATATATTATATTTATTTCCTCTCTATCTGTCTGTATTTTTTATTTAAAACATATCATTATGATTTTCATGTTGTGCCAATGAGATAATTTCATTTGAGGAAGTGTGGACTACCGCCCCCTAAAGTGATGTGACTCGTTCTTGCAATACATGGAATGTATAAAGAATTAAATTAATGAACATATGTGTCCTATATAACATATATATTATACAGGAATTATAATATATATATATATATATCTAATTTGTTTTTAATTTCATTAAATACAAAATAGAAATGAAAGTAGCGTTCATGCGTACGTATGGCTTACCGTCTCCATGAACTGTGCATTTCATTTATTACATTTAAAGGTTATGTAATATTATAAATGCAAGTATATAATGGATATATAATATATATATGATATCTAAATCATGAATATAACTCTGGATATAATGGATATTTTTTCACATAAACCACTTGTAATTATAACAAGTTTATTTTTGACTCAAGTACCAATGATCGTCAAAACGACCGTTATTAACTTAAAAAATTACATAATGTCTATAACATGGTAATAAGTGATATAAAAGGAATAATGATCTAGAAAAAGGTTCTTCAGAATGTATAAATTCACTCTAGTTTATTATTCAGGAATATAATGAAATGAACAAGACAAGTCGGACTTGATGTAAGGGACCCTACATATATCTTTATTTTTAAATACTCTCTTTTATTTCTTTTATTTTAAGCTCCTCTTTCATATGTAGGGGGATGTTCTTTTATATTACTATTACTACAAATTATATTTTCATATTATGATATACCTTGTTTGATTTCATCAAAACATTTTTTGGAATTTTTAAGTGGTGCCGTTAAACTACCATGTTTTCATAAGGGATTTTTCATCTTACTTTTATTCCCGTGACATTTATACCACATTTGCCACTATTTACTTTGAGTGGTGTATGTAATGCCCATTATTCTTCTCTTTGTTTAATATACATTCATTTATGAGAATTTACGTTAATGTTGTATACCCCTTCTTTCTTGTGGTTTATGTTTCAAAAGTTACCCATGTCGCCAAGGGAACCATTCACCCTTCTATTTTTAAAAGACTTCTCTTTTGTTTTGTCTTTTTGAATTACATATTCTTAGGTTTGGATATGTTCTTATATATCCATATAGCTGTAAATTTTATGTCCAATTTATGAGATACACTTTATCTCTCTCATAAAATCCTTTTCTAAAATTTGATGTGATGCTATTAGACTATCAAATTTTTGTAAAGGAACTTCTGAACCCAATTCCAATTCGTTGGGTTAAACCTTTACTTCTTGATTATGTCGTGCTATGAATATGTGTGGATGTCATCTGATTTGTTTACAATTACTATCAAATTATATTTGGTGTATTTATATTTTTCACACAAAATTATGTCATATCTTTATCCTTGCTCTAATGGCATGATCAATGATTGGGATTACATCTCAATTTCTTCTCATTGAGTCATTTATTAATGATATGCACTTTTATTCTTTTATAATATCTATATTAATACACTTTTACTTTCCATATCCATATTATATCTAAACTAAAGTCATTTAAATCTTTTTAAAATGGTCTAGTTTCTTGTTACTTATAATTTAAATGTTCAAAATGGAAAAGGACTCTTTTATTAGAACATTGTTTTAAATGGGTTTAGAGATTTATTCTTTTAAAAATTTATCATCCTTGTATATGTTTTAAAAATTGTTTTAAGGATTTATTTATATGGACATGAATGTTTTAATACCCTTTCAGATGTTTTGAAGTGGTATGGGACACATTGATTCTAATATCTATTTTAAATATCATCTTTAAATATTTTCAAAGTATAAAGGGATTTTTCACTCAAAGAGTTTTACTGATTTTATTAGATTTTTTTATTATAATATCATGATGTGATCTCTTGTGATTTAAATGTGGAAATTTTATGTTTTTTATTCATGTTTTAAGTGTTATGATTACGTTATGGTTCTTGGTAAATGATTATGAAATTAGGTGGTTCCGTGATAAATTATGGGCGGGCGAGCTCGAGATAGCTCTCCAATGCATCCGTTAACGTGAAGGAGTTAAACACTAAGGTTTCTCCGAAAAGATTTAGGAAATATACTATGATGGGTATTCCAAACATAACCATGAGGGTTACTCCCTACGTAAGAAAGTTATGAATGCTTAAAGTTACCTTTATACGTTCTAATTTCTTTGAGTTCTTCCTAAATCTTATGATTTAATGAGGTATGTTAAAGTGCATCTATTTTATGAGTAAAGTATGATTTCATTGATTCTTATGTATACATGGACTAATGTTTTCTTTCAGTATTGTTATAACCCTTACTGAGATTTTTATGCTCATCCCATGTTTTTGAAAAGATTTTCACATGTTATAAGGAAGGGTTAGAGAAAGGAAGTATTCCAGAAGATTTATATTGAAAAATTAACTCCTGTTTTATTTAAGGATTTTTTTTATTGTTGTGAAAAATCGTTTATAGTAGTATTTTCTACTTTTTCATCTTTTATGATGTAATAGTTATGTCCTAATTCTCTGAAACACTAAACCAGAAAATATATTCAATGTGAATTATTCATCTAATTCAATAATATGTATAGTACTAAGGCCGGGTCCTTATAGAGTGATCTCAAATGATCAGTAAAGTGAAACTTTTCGAACAACAAAAAAACATAAATATAAGAATTTAAAACAAGAACATTAAATTTGTAAAACAAAATAATGAATCATGAAATAAATCATTGAACTACATAAGGCCTAGATTATAAAGGCACATTAAACACAATAAAATTTCATTGGAAAAAAAATGATATTGTGGAAAATAAATAATCACATAATATTATTTCTATAGTATCCAGGGAATTTCTTCCAAGACCATCATAGTTGACAAAGTGATTTTCTGAACTTGGATTACTTTCCGTTAAAACAATGTGTTACTGAACTGGGTTTTGGTATCGTTCATGCCAAGTATTACTGAACTAGATTTACAATCCATTATAGTATTGTAAATATCATGATATATAAATATAAAAAAAAATCATTTTAGGGAAATATATATCCCACCCATCTTATAATGAAACCATTTTTACATGTGTGCGAATATATAAAAACATTCACCATTGCATAACCCATAAAATAAATTTGGTTTTCTAAACATCATTCTATCATAACATAGTCCATATAAAATATCATTCCATAATTAACACGATCAAGTCATAGTAATAATATGGATAGAAACATTATGTTATTAAAAGACAATCATCTTATATTGAAAATAATTTTGATAAAATAGTTGAAATTAATTCTTGAGGAAAATATACTTTCTTCATCAAAAAAATTGTATTTTCTCAAAAATCCATGTGTTTTAAAAAGATAATAATTTAATTGAAAATAATAATGAAATCATGTATAGGATTATTAAAGGAAATAGGGTTTCATGAAACCATATATATTCATTCATGACGTATAAGTTAAAAAACAATTATCCTTGTACTTTTGTTGGTAAAATCAACAAGTACCTCAAATCAAATAATGAAAAAAGATTCATTTCATACTATTTTATAAAAATTCACCAAATTTTATAATTAACAACAAAAAATTATATAAGAATAGGATTAACATTACATTGTTTTTAAGGATGGATTTTGATGACAAATATTCCCATGAAAATACATGCGTATTGACAATCTAAAATAAAAATGAGATTGAAAATTAATCCCATTCCGTAGGGATGATATGCTTCATATGTGTCTGAACCTTCTAGAAAATGATTTAGATAATGTTATTAAATTATTCCAGAATCATGGTCAACATATGTGGTCATGTTCTACATTTTATATTTGTAACAATTCATTGTTACTCATTATTCGTGTTGTAACTACTTTATGATTGTATGCATGTTATGTCAAATACGATTGGGTTCTCATTCTTAGTCATATTTATATCATTATAAAATAATATTAAAAAAATAAATACTATATTACTTAATTCGGAACATTTATGTAATCATCCTTTAGTGGTTATCATGTAAAATTAATCACATTTCATCATAGAGAAAGTTGGTCGTACGTACGCATGAGCGATTATATCATTGTTATAATTGTTGAATGATATTTACTTTCATAGTGAACACTATTTTAGAATCGATATAATTTTATAATAATATTATATAGTAATTACACACATTTTTATACCTGTCCATATATGGTGGTGGTGAAATATATATTACACCACAGTATGGAGACTATAATCCATACGTACGCAAGCGTGGTGATTTCATCTTACTTAGGATTGATAGAAAGTTGAATATGGTTGATTTATAATTATAATAACATCCCAATATATATGTTATAGAAGATTTATTACTATATAATGAACCAAATAATTATGCAGAAGTAGAATGAAATATGAAATAATTAGTAGAGGGGAGTACCTCTTATTTGACATGGTATCTTTAGATCTTCTCTTAACAGAACCCGGGTTGTTCTTTTGAGAATACCAACACCTCTACAATGTTACCAAAGAATATTATAAGATAAATTGGTATTTTATGGACAAAAATTAAATAATAATGAGTTGTGGAGATATGAGGGAGGGGGTTCCATATTATAATTCAGTTGAAGTGCACTTTTGGAAACCTTAAAAATATTAATTTATATTAATTTGTAAATCAATCGAAATACCTAAAAATGAGATATATTCCAAGATATTGTATGATAAAATATAAATATCATCATCCAATAAAATTTAGATATGTTTTGATGTCAATTTATTTATTAACATTTTAATTAAGATAATAAATGTTTCAATATTAAAATGGTGAAATATTTTAATATACCATATAAATAATAACATAAATTTATAATTTAGAATATTTTAGACAATTTAAAAAATATTATATATTTTTTAAATTTGTTTATTATTTTTTAAAAATTTATTAAAACATTATTTTAAGAAAATATCAATTCTGTCAATTTTTCCACTATTCATTTCATGGATTTTTGGAAATATCCAGATATGGTTTTATCCAAGAAAAAAATAATTTATAATATCAATAGTCTGTAAATAACATCTATAAAAATTATTAGACAAATTAATTATCCAAAATTATATTTATTTTAATATTTTAAATAAAATTCATTTGATGTCTCTATTATTAAAGTAAACACTAATTTAATATTGTGTTATTAATTAATAAATTTTTCTGTTGAACCAAAAATTATAATAAAATACTATGATGAACATATATTTACTATATTACATAATAATGTATTTATAAAAACTTATCAATATGAAAATCCAACATTAAAAATGTTATACTTATTAAATTACGAATATGAAAACTTTAACATTAATTTAAATAAAATTATTTTAATGTCACAATCTAATCTATAAGGCTCAAAATAGTAACATTATTTATAATTGGATGACTATGGTTGAGATATAATCGACCATAAAAAATTTTCCATATGATTGGGACTTTTTTGGTTTTTAGGATTTTAATTACAAAAATTTTATTGATTTCTCATCAATTAATTAATTTTTACATCATTAAAGTATAAGACATTATGGTAATTGTTTATTTTCTAAAAATTAAAATAAATTTCATGATGTATTTAATTATTTTATTTTCTTATGTACTATTTATTTTTGAATATATCACCATTATATCCTTTTATTTTAATTATTATACTTATATGAAACGTGAGATTGACATTTTGTCACTTTCAATTGTTTTATGAATATCTATTCCATATTCATTTTCATGTGGCCACCAAATGAATATGTTTCAAACACAATATGTTAAGGGATGAATCTTATTTATTATGTGGTATTTTTTTTGATTATTTTATTGTCTATATCATATCATTTTTTACACTAATTTATACGATTTACCTTAAATTGTAGTAAATAAAAATTACCGTAGTTACTATTAATAATACCCATAAAATAAAAGTAACCAATTACCATATTTTATACTCAATTATTCCAAATATAGAATGAAAATTTTATTATTCAAACCGATAATTTTTTTGAATTAATTTAAAATTAATTATCATTGTCCAAATCCAAAATGTGGGGTTTTAAGAAGTAAAACCCTATCAAAAGATTGTTGTGTATTTGTGTACAATTTAAGTGTGAAATTACTTCAAATGAAAAAAATTTATTAAATGATAAATAAATAAACCAATTAAACATTAAAACCAATTAAAATTATATCCTCACTATATAAATAAATTAGAAAATAGTGATGTTACGAATTTAAATGCAGTATTTTTCACTTTTCATCAAAATTTGAAATTATAAAAGAAATACCAAAATTTAAACCAGGTTAAATATTGATGCCCTATTTATAAATAATATGTTTTTTTAAATATAATATTTAAAATATATAAAAAATAGATTTAAAATTGGGGCTCCATCAATATTTGGAAAACTGTATTTTTTTTTAATACAACATTATCCGAAAAAACTGAATTTTTTATTACATAAGAAAAATGATAATGATAAATAAAATTAAAATTTTGATTTTTATTATTCATAAAATATAGTTTATATCACCTTATATAATAATATTTTAATAATGTATTATATTTTATTGAAACCCTATATAGCATACCATGCAAGCTATCGAGGAAGGTCGCTTTTGGGTGTAATGAAATCCAAGTCAGTATTTTGTGTTGTGAAATCATCCATTGGTTTTTCATATAACATAATACAAACAGTTATCTTTTGTACATTTAAATAAATATATAATCACACTTGCAAGAATTTAATTCTATCAAAATAACCTGAAATTGTGTGTAACACGGGATAAGAATAGTGTTGTGTATACTGTAAGCTTATATGGTGTTGCATATAGGGCATGATAATATTGATGTAGCATACAACAGAAGTCATTAAAGAAAATATAAAGAATATATCTCATATCTCAGGGTGTTACATTCTACCCCCTTAAAAATAATTTCACTCCCAAAATTCATCAGGGTTATAAATGTTTTAATACCTGAATGTTTTTCTCATGGAAACCCATATCGTAAAAAGGGATACTCAAAATTCATTTTAATAAAGGAAAGTTTTGAAACATAATGGTTACCCAAAGTAACTCATTGCATGGTTTACGTATAGGAGAACATAGTTGGGAATTCAAAATGAAGAAATGGAAAATAAATCAAACCATCAATTTTTGATGGATAGTGATTGAGATAATGGTATAAAGATAGTTAACTACCAGAAAGCCATATATCTGTAATGATTTAAGAGACCATTTTATTAATTAGATAATAAGGTACAAGGATAACATTTTTTTCATGATCTTTTTCCTGAAGTTGGTAAATTTTTTCATGATAATAAATTCATATTTGATTTAATACAATATCAATATTGTTATTTCCCTGAAAATTTCCACATAATCCTTTATTTAATGAAATGAATTTGAATTTGTGATTCTTAAAGTGTAACCAGATCATGGGATTGAATGATAGGCCATTCCATCCGTCTTAATGAAAAGATAGCATTAGAAATCAAATATAAATAAGTATACATGTACTGAGATAATACATTAATCTAATAAGCATCAAGCAGAATATAACAAATACTATTCATAATTGGATAAATTTATAATCCTTTCAAAAATTAAAAATTAAAACCTTATAAAATGGTTAACTAAATTGAAAAACCATTTTCCCCCATATCGCATAAGTTAGTTGTTTTTTTTCACCTTCCAAACATGTGAATACATTAATCACGTATTCTCTTGAATCAAGATAATAACATGAATTACCATATATCCTTTGTAAAAAACATGCATTTCTTAAATATCAACTATTTCCACACACCATAAATAACAAAAATATTATATACTCTATCCACGGTATAACTTTGTGCTTATATAATTCCTGATCTCATTAAAACAATAAAACATCAAATTATTTTCATATCCCTTGATTATGATCATATAATGTGCATTATAAAAACATTTAAATCACTTTTCATGGTTACCAGTACTATATAATTTTGGAAAACAACAATGGACCATTGTGTATATATTAAATTATTCCATAATACTATAATTTATATTCCACAGCACTAATTTGGAATCCCATTAAATAAACACTAAATCATTCTACAACATCATTTACATACTATACAGCACTAATGGGGATTTCATGTGACTTCCCTTTCCTTTTTACTTAAGAGGTTGCAGATGTCGATCATTATTTACCCTTGGATTAGGGCATTGGTTAGTATAATTCACCATTTTCTTTCACTTGTATAATTGAGGTGTATGTGGTGCATTCTCTATATTCTTTTATCTATTCACATCACTAGAATGACTTTTCCCATTACATGGAATCTCAATTTTTCGATAACCTTATTTTCCACACTTGAACCATTTACTAGTCACATAATTACTATCTCCATCATTCTTCTTTCCACACATTGAGAATAAGGAAAAATTTATCTTCTGTTCACCATTGTTTTTAGATTTTCCCTTGAACATCATCTTTTGTTACTTGTTAAAACCATGAGAATGATATTTGACACAAAATTTTATTTATTTGTGGACTAAAAACCAAAAATATCCTCGTAGCTACTAATGTTTCTTAAAGATAGTTACATTCAATGACATGGTTTTAGGCCACTGAAGAATCGGTCATCTTTACATTCAGGTTTGATGATAAATTTGAAATCATACGTTGAATGTATTTTAATATTCACCTCGTATGTACCAACTGATTCATCACCCATTTTCATAAGCTCAATTAACTATTTTTCCATCATTTTTGACGAATATGGGGGACGTAGTTACTGAAAAACATGTTCTTGAAGTCATCCCATCCAATAGATTCTATTTAATCATGATGCCTTTTATTCTTAATTAGAGTCCACCATTGGTCTGATTCACCTTCTAAACGATAAAAAGATGAAATGACTTATTCATTTTTTGAAAAATAAAATAAGGAAAATATTATTTCAATGGTACTGATCCATTTTTCAGTAATATGTGGATAAGATGACCCACTAAAAGAATGTGGGAATTTCATCATAAAGGACTCAATAGAACACTGTTCTATTCTTTTCACATTTAGAAGCCCAAAATAATTCATAGCTTTTGTAAGTATAGAAATAAAATTTTTTATTCCATATCCCACAACATTTCGTTGTTCATGAGGAAAATAAATTAATTTACTATTGCATTAATCATTAACATGAAAACATTAGGTTACATCAATTGTATAAAACCCAAAAATAATATTGTAAGATGACAAATCATTATAGTTAAACAACATAATCAAGGGGAAGTACTTTCAATATCTAATATCGCATGTTTAATCATATATTATTCATGAACATTATAATATTTCTTGGACTGTAACATATAGTAATTCATAACCATAGGGACATCCCTATATATTCCTTAGAAATATCTATTGAGAAATCACTAATGTTTTCACATACTAGTTTCTGAAGGACTACTAAAACATCACTCTGATAACAACTCTAACCACCAATGATTATTACATATGGAAATTATATTACATTTAAAAAATACATATTACATGACCCAAATAGATTCACAAGGACTATATTATTTTAGTGTCTCTGGAAACATGAAATCTAATCTTCTAACTTGAGGAATGATCTTCAACATCATCCATAAATATCTTCCTCTTTAGTTTTCCTACCTAAAATAGTTCATTATATCATGGGGAAAAGAACACATAAAAAGTGTGGGATCAAGATCTCAGTAAGGGTAAACATGAAAACATAAAAACACATAAACATAATAATATGAAAATATGAACATAAATTTTTAATATCAAAACTGTGAGTCATGAAATAAATCTTGGCAGTACATAAGGCATAAATCATAATGGAACATTAATCATGATAAAATATAATTGTAATATAACATGTGATTATGGAAAATAAAGAAGAATATAATATTATTTCCATAGTATCCAAGGCATTTCTTCCAAGACCCTCATTGTGGACAATGTGAATTACTTAATCGTGTTTACATGTCGTCCAACCATGTATTATGGAACCAAGTTTACATTCCATTATATCTATGTATTACTGAACTATGTTTACATTCTATCCATGTCATGTCTATTTCAAAAGATATAAATTTATTCCCATTGCATTGGAGGGATATATTTTTCCCACCCATCCCATAATGAATCCATTTTTATGTGTACCACAAAAAAAACATAAAAACATTCACCAAAGCATAACCCATGAAACAAAATGGGTTTCTTAAACATCATTCCATCATAAAAAATCAATATAAAATATAATTCCATAATTAATATTATAAAATAATTGTAATAATTGGGATAGAATAATTATTATATTCCAAGATTATCATTTTATATGGAAAATAATTTTTATAAAACACTTGAAATTATTTATTGAGTAATATATCATTTCTTCTTCGAAAACATTTTCTTTTCTCATAATTCCATACTATATTAAAATATTGGAATTTAGTTTAATATAATCTGGAAATTTTGTATATGATGATTCATGGAAATATGTTTTCTTGAAATTTTAAATATTCATTCACATCATATATGTTAAAATAACATTCTCCTCCAACGTTAGCTAAAAAATGTCAAAAAGTACCTCAAATCGAATAACGTCAAAACATTACATTCAAAAAAAATTATAAAAATTCACCAAATTGTAAAATTAACTATAAAAAATTATATTAGAATATGAATAACATTATATAGTTAATAAACAAGGTTGTGAACGATAAATATAACCTAGTAAATATATACAAAAAAACAATCTCGGTTAAAAATGAGATTTCAAAATTATCCCTTACCTAAGGTCTGATATACTTACTAAATATATGAACATCATATATAATTTTTTTGATAATGTTATTATATTATTCCAGAATAATTTTCATCTTATATGGTCATATTTTCCTTTCTTTGTTTGTAACAATTCATTATTACTCGTTATTCAGGTTTTAACTACTTTATGATCATATGCGTGTTTTATAGATTTAGTTATGGTTATCCATCATAGATAATATTAATATCATAATAAAATGATATTAATATTATGAATACCATTTTTATTAATTTGGTACACTAACATAATCATTCTTGAGTGGTTATTAAGTAGAACGAATCACATCACATCGTGGGGATGATATGTCGTATGTATGCACAAGTGACAATATCATTCCCGTAATTGTTTAATGTTATTGATTTGAATGGGGTAAATTATTTCAGATTGAATATAGTTTTATAATAATAATATATAGTTTTACAACCATTTTTATAAAAATCCATGTATGGTGGCTGTGAAAAATAGAATACACTATAGTGTGGAGATGTTAAGTCGCGCGTATGCACACATGTGATTTAATCTTTCATATGATGGATAGAAAAAAGAATATAGTTTTTTCATAATTATAATAAAATATTAGTATATAATTTCTACTGGATTTGTTATTATATAATGAAACAACTCATTAATTATTAGAAGAAGTAGAAATAAATATGAAAAATCGATATTGGAGATTACCTCTTCTTGGAAGAGCTCTCTTTAGATCTCCTGTTAATTGAACTAGGGTTGTTCTTTTGATAATACCTTAACCAGTATAATGTCACTAGGGATATTTATATGGGAAAAGGGTATTGTATTTATGAACTTTAAGGCTTAATGAGTTTTGGAGAAATGAGGTAAAAAGTTCCCTTTTGTAATTGAAGTGAGGGGCACTTCTGGAATTCTCAAAATTATTAATTTATAATTATATTAAAATAAATTCAAACACCACCAAAATGAAATATATTTGAAGATTAGATATGGTAAACTTGAAATCACATCAAAACATAAAATTTAGACATGGTTTGATGCCAATTTAAACATTATGATTTTAATTGACAATTAGATATTGTATTTAATTTTAATTAAGACAAAAATGTTTCAAAATTATAAGGGTGAAACATTGACTTAAATGATTTCAATTATATAATAAATGAATAAAATAGAACATTTTAAACTATATAATAATTATTATAAAATTCTTATGTTGTTTTATGTTTTTTCAATAATATTTAAATCATTATTTAATAAAATATAAATTGTCTCTATTTTGACACAATTCAGTTTTTGGATTTTTAGAAACATCAAGATAAGATTTTTTCCCTAAATTATTTTAATTATATAACAAATGTGTAAATTTCATATATAATATACATTTGAAAAATTAATTATACCCAAATATATTTATTTTAATATTTTTAATATCATTCATTTGATTTATCCATTTTTAAATAATATGTACATAAATAATGTGTAATTATTTAATATACATATATTTAGACTAAAAATATTAATTAAAATACTATGATGAACATATATTTATTATATTTCATAAGAATACATGTAGTCAAATTTTACTATATGAAAATACAATATTATAAATGTTATACTTATTGAAGTATGAATGGGAAAACATTATCATTACATTAAATAAAATAATATAAATTTCATAATCTGTTCTATATGGATCCAAATGGTCACTCGCATGACCCATGGATTCATATGGTTGATATACACTTGACCAATATGATTTGGTAATGAATTTGGGACTTTTAATTTCTTTTAGTATTTAAATAATTTTTTTTATCGATTTCTCATCAATTAATTAATTTTTACATCATCAAAGCATATGACTTTAAGATATTTATTTATTTCCTAAAAACTAAAAATAAATTATTGTTAAGCATATAATACATTTATATTTCCATATGAATTTTATGTTTGAAGATATCACCTGGTTAACCATATATTAAAATTATTATACATATACGAAATGGGAGTTAGACATTTTCTAATATTCATTGTTTTCATTAATATCAATTTCATTTTCATTGTCACGTGGACATTAAATGACTATGCTTTGATCCAAATTTCTTATGTGTATAATTTTATTCATCCTAAGGTATTTTTGTAGTTTTTAAGATAATTTTATAGACCTTATCATATTATTTGATAAAATAATTTACCCAATTTACCTTTAATTGTGGTAAATAAAAATTACCCAAGTTACCATTCATTATAACACCCCAATCTTCCACAATACACTTCTCTTTGTATAATACAATAGCGTGCGTTGTACGCAACTTCGACTTCTAACACACCACAACAATAAAAAACTCGATGTTATGAATAGTAATACCCAATTTTTGAAATTTTATAAACTTTATCTTTCAAAATGGACTTATTTTTTTATTCTGAATATCGAAATTATATAAGAGTGTATTTTTTTATTTTTCTGAAAACATTCAATTTTTGATGAATAGTGAAAAACACTAAGTTTCAGTTTTAAACCGAATTTTTATTTAAATAATTATTTATTTTATTTAAATTTATTTAATGTCAAAATAAATATATAATACCTATATATGATTAATATAAATCATTGGAATCATTTTGTAATGATATTAAATATATAAAATTTTATTTAACATTTCACCACCTTTTACCCACCTCTTAGGAGCATTTGCAAATTTATCTAAAACATAATTTTACTGCTTTTGTGAGTTTAATTTCGAAAATCTGGGAGACATGGTCGATAATAGTATCTAAAATGTGGTTCGATAAGATGAAAATAATTTTTGGTGAATTGTAACTTTTTGCTTTTATTAACTCCGGTTAAAAGTAATTAGATTAATTAAGGGTAGAAATGATATTATAATTAACCTAAAACAAGTCCTAATTATATTTTATAATTATAAATCGAACAAAAACAACCTTAGGAATAAAATATGAACCTCTTTGATCCACTTGGATTAGATTAGGAAATTTATTATTATTTTATTAATGTAGAGTTAAAAAAGCTAAAATCAAAGTTTAATAACTAAAACATTTATAATATAGGGTTATACATCAGATAAATTCGCTTATAAATATTCATTATATATCAAAAAATACTTCTTACATAATGGTATTTTATTTTATTTTTTATACATAAAATATTTAAATTTATTTATGACAAAATGATGATGTAGTAATTATTTTATTAATGAAAGATTAAAATAATTGACATTATAAATATAAAAATAAATGAAATATGAGACTTTTTATAAATTAAACTAATTATATAGGATAATATAACATTTTATGGTTTTTAGATGAATTTAATTGGAATTAATAATGCAGTTTTGAATTTATAATAAAACAAAAAACCCAAGATTGTCAAAATTGACATAAAATAGTTTTAAAAAAGAATTTTTATATTAATTGATTTATATTCCTAAAAATCTTAGGCTAGGCCAAAAGACTTGTATAATGTCAAGAGTATCATTAATAAACCACTTGTGTTTTTCTAGGATGTATATAGTAACTTTATTAACCATATAATATCAAAATACAAAGAGACAAGGTAAATGTCAAACTATTTAACTATGAGTTAAATCTAAAAGACAAAGTTAATATAGTGACCCAAACCTGTCTAAAACCTATTTATTGACTAGTTTCCAACCCATACACACCTTATCATTTAAGGAAATAATTTTGGAACCATTACAAACCGAAAATGATTTTATTAGAAAATAATATTTCTAAATTTTCCCAAGGTTCCCCTCACCCCTCTTATAAAAGGGAACTCCCCTTCTCTCTAAATTCACACCTTCAATTTCATTTGGAATGGTACATTCCTTCCCAAATAACCCTTAAACTATCCTCAGTTCATCCTATAGGCCTTCCTTTAGTCATAAAACCAAGCTATGGTGCCATTTTGATCAAATCAAACGGAATAACCCGAAGAAGAGGTAAATATTTCATCAACTCTTTCAAGTTCCTTTCTTCATCCACTTCCTCTTACTTTGTTATTTCCATTATAAAATAAAAAATCCATTGTCTTCTATATTATTTGATGTTTTCATAAATATGGTACAACCATATTCATTATTCTATTCATCTTTTGAATAGTAGGTCACCATATGTGTGTACGTACAACTAACTGTCTCCACATCATGGTGTAATTATTATTCCATACATTTATTATTTGGATGGGTATAAAAATGAGGTTTAATTGATGTAAATAATAAATATAACATGATAATGATTTTTTATATATGATATACCATCAAAATATGTATTATGTTAATATCAAAAGAATGATATTGTCGCTCGTCCATACGTACGGATTACCGTCTTCTAGAACGCGATTAGATTCATTCCCTATCATATACATTCAATAATAATTTTTATTAGATGATTGAAAATAATATTTAAAGACATAATATAACTTTTAATATGAATAAGAGACATACTATTCATAACAAACATTATATAAATAACAAATCATACAAAGGAAATCAAATTAGTTAATGCCCGAAACGATGATAATACAAAGATATAATTAACAAATCAATGTTAAAAGATCATATATGATATCATATTTACGTATATGATTCTTTTATAATTTAATAACAATTATTACATCATTATAAATGAGGTTAACCTACCCTTGAACAAGGAAAACTACAACGTAAGGTTTAATTTCACAATATCCTTTTTATCTGTGGTTGTTTTTACGTAAGTATCTGATGAGACCTCTTTATCATCCACATCCACGTTTCTTAAAAATGCATTTGAAATAATTTTTACTATTTAAGAGAAAATGGGTTAATGGAATTTATACCTTTATTTGACCTTATATGTTTTTTAAAGTAATCATTTAGTCATTTTCCAAACAAGGTACTTTTTGAACTTTTTTACAAAAGTAATGATACAATGTATTTTAACATATATGGAGCGTGTGACTATTTTAGGCCATTATAACATCTTCGAAGCGTCCCTTACAATATTATAAAAATATTTTGAAAATAAATTTTTTCTTTTATAATTATATTCCTTTTAAATGATTTCAAAATATAATGATATACTTCTAAAAAAATGTTATGATAAGATCTATTTCAACATCCATTGATGGATTGTATGATTATTTGAAGTTCATTTATTACGACACAAAACATCTATATTGTATTTATGGTTTTGTAATATGTTTGACTGTGTATGTGCTATTTTTATACCATTCATGGTCTATGGATAAAGTATTGACATTCCGAATGCTATTTTTTATATGAATGATTGTGTTATGTTTAATCCTTTTCATATTAGGAATTAAATGGACTTGGTAAGTGATGTGTAGAGCCTGATATAGCTCCTCGATGCATCGGTTGGTCTCATGAGTAAAAATAGTGTCTTGGAACAAGGACTGGACAAAATCTTATTTTCATTCTTTGCCCAAGGCCTTGACTATGTGGTTATGAAGTCATTCATTATGCATTCCATCATTATGAAAGTGACTATTCATATTGAATGTGATTATTCGACTAGTAGAATATATATGTGAGTAAGTAAATGGAATTATTTTGATTTATATTTTCTATATTATGATGTTGTTTATGTTAAAAAGTCATTTGTATTAGTTTTATACATTGCCTTAAATGTTTATGCTTATTTATGAATGTTTCTGCTATATTATTATCCTTACTGATCATCTGATCTCACCCCATTCTATGTTATAATTTTTCCAAGATGTAAAGAAGTATATTATGACTAACATTCCAGGATATTATATGGGATCTCCATGTTCTATATGAAAAAAATGTAATTTTAGTCTTCCATTTTATGATATAATGCAAAACTTATGAATGTATATAAAAGTTCCAAGACTACTAAACTAATCAGTTTATCGAGATATGATCTTTTGGGATCATGCCAATGATGTGAAATTATGCACCGACTCTGGGCTTCTGGTGATAGGGGGTTACAGTTGGTATCATAGGATATTTAGTAGAAACCTTGGAAACTACATTTAGGTAATCTACGATTAGTGCACATAGCCCTAAGATAGACTTTGGGGATTAGAATAATTAAACTTCCTAGAATTTTGGTACTGTAAAGATTTTGTGATTTATCCAAGAAATACATACATGTATGGATACGAGCATGTAGAGGAGGCTATGTCATATATATACCTAGGGGTAAAACACAAAAACACTACATTGAGTTAGACTCGAACATGAACTAGTGCACGACAACGGTCATGGCTGCACTCTTGGTTACGACACTATTGGGGGATATTCTTAAGATAATTATAATTTTAATTACAAACCATTAGGAAGGTTTTATGAGTATATACATCCTCAAAGAAATCATTTTTATGATTATGTATTATATACAAATATTGGTCAATTAATGATAAGTGTTTTACAAGTTTGGTTTTCTGTATTTCGATTCATAAACTAATCTAGTTAATGCCATTGTTTATAAATGGCACCATGTAGAAGGAATGGAAACTGTATCAATCCACGCACTCCATATTGGGATTTCTCTCCTACTCAAGATAATTATAGATGTTCTAGTGATTCAACTGGTGTTGTTCAGATAGTCACCATACTAGGACAACTCAATCAGCTTATGCATAATAACATTAGCAGTGTGGAGCACCCTGATCCACATCATAGATGATCATTGTTAGATCTCTTCATGAGGCAACATCCACCAACATTCAATGTGAGTAAAAATCCATTAGTATATGAGTAATGGATAAATAATTTTGAGAAAATATTCCTCGACTTGGGGAGTAGCGAAAGACAAAAGGCTTTCATGGCTGTTTACCACCTCACTAGATATGTAGATCAATGGTGGTCATTGATTCAAAACACAAAGGAAGATAATGAAGTATCAAATGTGGAATGGAGGGATCTAAATGAGACCTTCTTTGAAAAATACTTTACTCATGACCATTTAGCAGATATGGAAGGATTTTTTTTGAGTCTGAGGCAAAAGGAGGATGAGAATGTCACAAAGTATGATGTTATCATTACATGGAAAGAGAGGCTTGCTGCAAATTATATATGTAACCCTAGAAGTAAGATTAATCATTTCTTTTATGGGTTAAAACAATTTTTCCACCGAGAATTAGTCTCAAAATCCTTCTTGTCATACGAAGATATTGTCTCATGTGCTATCAAGACAGAAAAATATTTCTCTACGTCATACTACTTTAAAACAAAGAAAGAGAAGAAGAGATTTGACGAACACTATGGAAATTTAAATAAGGGGAAGAAGGAAAATTTTAAATATACATCATGCAGTAAATGTGGGAAGAAACACCTTGGTACTTTCCTGAAGGGAATGGGAGTCCTTTACAGTTTGGTGAAAAAGGCCACCAAGATCGTGATTGAAAGGGGAAGAAAGAGGTCGTCGATGTTGAAATCTACAATTATAGAGAAAGGGGGAATTATGCAAATGAATGTCCTAAAAGTCAAGGGTACTTACCTCAGAAAATTCAAAGGAATAATGGCCAAGATTATACAATTACTACTGCTAAGGTTGAAGCACTAAAAGACATAGTGGCAGGTAATTTTTTTTTCAAGTCTAGCTAATGCTTTATTTGATTCTGCATCATCGCATTGTTTCATATCTTCACAGTTTTAGATGATAATTAGATATTTCCAATTTGATTTAACAAGGGATTTGTCCTTCAAAAATCATAATGGAATTATCATTCCAAAAAAAATTTGAATCATCACCCATTAAGGCTTATAAACATTATATATCTACTGATCTCATCATCAAACCCATGATTGAATTTTATATAATCCTCAGTATGGATTACATTTCAGATCATGATACGAAAATTTATTGTATGAAGAATGATGATACCATTTTTGATGATGATAAGGAGTACATTATATTTTGACAAGAAACGTCACCACCTAATTCTTATCTAGATCCACTCCCAATAGATCAACTAAATTCAATTATTATGGAGGAAGAAAATGAAATAACTGTGGGTGAGTAAATGAATGTTAAAATATAGTATGTACCTATTGTGCAAGATAGTGTCGATGTATTTCTATAGGATTTACCTGGACATCCTCCAGAATGAGAAATTGAGTTTTCCATTGATTTAATTCATGTTTCAAGGCCCATATCAAAGACCCCTTATAGAATGGCCACTGTAAAATTAGTGGAACTAAAGAATAAACTAGTGGAATTGAGTAATAAGGGATTTATTCGCCCTAGTGTTTCTCTATGGGGATCCCCTGTCCTTTATGTTATGAAGAAGGATGTATCTATGAGGTTGTTCATTGAATACAGAAAGATCAACGTTATAACAATAATGAACAAGTATCCCCTACCTCACATTGAAGATTTATTCAACCAGCTTCATGGAGCGAAATACTTTCAATGATTGAGCATCAATCTGGATATCATCAGTTGTGTGTAAAGAAGGAAGAAATTCCAAAAACAACATTTTGAACTTGGTTTGGCCATTACGAGTTTACAGAAATTCCTTTTGGATAAACTGATAAAACCTCTATCTTCATGGATTTAATGAATAGAGTGTTCAAGGAATATCTTGATGACTTTGTAGTGGTATTTATTGACTATATCTTTGTATACTCTAAAATATATGAAGGTCACAAAAATAACTTCCACATTATTCTAAGGACTCTTAGAAGACATGAATTATGACAACCCTGCTTTTTATTACAACTTAATCATGCTTTATTACATAAAACTTCACTTGATACAACAGAGAAGATCTAGAGGTTTAGTGTCTTTGGGGATTAGGATCATTACATAAAAACTTTAAACTTTAAATACAACATCTTTATTGAAAACTTCCTTTACATGACCACTACATTCCTTCTTACTTAGCATTGCATGGGATAACCTGAGGACATGCATAAGAAAAGGGTGAGCTATAAAGCCCAGTAAGGGAGTAAACAATGAATAACATGAGGAGTGAAATACATGTTAGGAAATAGGCATATCAATAGAGCATAATAGAAACATGAACGTAAAGTCATGATAAAGCATGATAATCATAACATGGAAATGTGGCAACAACACTTAACATTGAATTAGCATGAGCCAAGGCTCATTGCACATGGAGCATGAGTAAACCCTCATTGCACTTGAAGCACGAGTAAACCCTCGTTGCACTTGAATTAGCATGAGTCAACACTCATTGCACATGACGTATCATGATATTATACTTTACCCAATGCATTGGAGCGCTATAAAGGGCGCACCCTTCTTAAACATTTCATTTCATGCATAAGTGTGCCACATGGATCATAAAACATGGATTCATAAAACATATTAATTTCTTCCACGATAAAGGAATGTGGAATTCATACATGAAACTTTACAATCAATATGTAAATTTTCATAAAGTTGAATACCCTTGATGGAGAAATGGGCATGGTATTCACTACACAAAGACATTGGCTTAGAAAATCGGTGCGATTTCGGCAGCATAACGGCGTGACATAAGAATTCATAAAAAAAGTTGATGAGAGAGAAAGGGGTTCCTCATCATATTTAAATGTAATGGACAGTAAGGAGGTCATATATATACATGTCCCAACAATCGAAATGGAATTTAGATTCATGATACAAAAGTATTGCTTGAATGTAAAAGAAGAGAGAGAAGTTCCTTTTGGAATTTCGGCATAGTAACAGGTGTACATGGGAGGCATTTAATGAGAGATAAAGGGTTATCCCATCATTCAAACAATAAGAGGGCAGTATGGGGGAGGTGCGAAACCATACCCCAACATTCATAATTGAAATAAAAAGGGCAATACAACTTAATGAAAATTGACAAAAAAGAGAAAGGAAGAAAAAAACCCTTACTTGGAAGTGTGATTCCAAAGGCTAGAGAGAGGCTTGTGAGAGGCTTATTGGGAGCTTGGGGAACCTTGAGAGGATTCTAGAGAGAGTAGGGCAGAGGTTCGATGAACTTAAAGGGCTTTTAGTGAGGAGGAAGTGGGAGCTTGGGTGGGTTTATATAGGAAAGGTGAGAGAATTCTTTAATATTTAGGTTTGGGACCCCTTATATTAAAATAATCCAAGCCACAAACCATCCCATGGTATTTGACCATGGTTTCTGGAAAAGTAAATAGGAAAAAAATATTTTACAAGTCCAAGGTCCGAACTTATTAAAAAATTAGGGTTGCTTATGTGGAGGTGAGTCACACTCCCATGGAAATTAATTTAAAAAGGCAAAGTGTTGAATAAGTCTTGAGGGATCCATTAATGCTTTGAAAAGTGAGTCAAACAATCCCAAAACCTCATTTTTTTAATGATAAAACATATATTGGCCGAACATAAGGATTATGGTATTTTATTACATCACCATTGGGTCATTATGATGTCATAAAACACATTATATATTTAAATGGTATTTAATTTTTACCCAAAAATTTGACTGTCTCAGAAAATTATGAAAAATTCACCGCTGGATAATTTCGACATCCTGATTCCGAAAATAATATTTATTTTATCTAAATAATTTTCTAAATATGTGAATTTTCACTTTTAAAATAAAAACCGACATTTATAAAAAATTCACAGGTTTTGACAGAAATGGCTTTCAAACCTTAATAAAAAATTTAATTGCATTCATAAAATTATAAGATCATTTATATTTAATAAAAATTAATTTAATATTAATAATAATATTTTATTAAAATATTATTTAATTCAATAATCCTTTAATTTAATAAAATATAATTCTTAATTAAATAATAACTAAAAACACCATTTGTACCTTAAAAACTAATTACAATGTATCAAAAATGACTAGAAATTATATTCATTATTATATACAAAAAAAAATAATGTACATGAACACGGTGCTACTTATTTTTTACATAACCCCTTAAAATAGCCGCATAAGACCTAATGGTAAGGTGTGCGATGGTGACAGACTCTTGGGGTTGCTCGGATAACATCGCTCGAGTGGTAATCTCTATCAACTTCATTTTTTCCCATAGACGGTCACGTTCGAGCTTGACTTGATGAAGCTCAGCTTGGGCTTGGTCAAGGGAAAAGCCCAAAGACGCCACCTCTTTTCCGAGCTCCGAAAAATGGGCTTCATAAGGGGAAATTCTACTGGATGAGGCCATCGCTTCCTTTGTCTGAGTAGAAATGGGTTTGTTAAAGCCTTATATTTAAACTACCCAGATGGTCACTGTTCAATGGCTATAAATGTAACGGTCACAAATCTTAACGTAAAACTAATGAAGTTGACATCTTATAAAAACATTTTTCATAAAGAAACATTTAACTGGATCAAGAGGGATTTTCCATTAATGAAACTTTGGGTCGTTACATGAATTATATGGGATGTTTAGAAAGTTTGAATTATGGCAATAAGAGATTTCTTTTCTTGGCCATATTGTCTCTAAATATGGAATCTCTATTGATCCTTCTTAGACAAGAGAAATCCATGAATGGCCTGAACCAACGAGTATAATTGAGGTACGTAGTTTTATAGGTTTAGCATGTTAGTATCATTGTTTCATATAGAATTTTTCCCGATTGGATAACCAATTTACCAAGCTCACACGTAAAGGGGTGAAATTTGTTTGGAAAAATTATGTGAAGAATTTTTTGAAGAATTAAAGAGAATATTAGACAATTCTTCTATATTTAATCTACCATCGAGGAATGATGGGTTTGTTATTTATAGTAATGCTTAATAGAAAGGACTTGTTTGTTTCCAAATGTAGAATGATAGGGTTATTGCATATGCATCATGATAGCTAAAAATTCATTAGAAACATTATCCTACTCATGATCATGAGTTAGCAGCTATAATCATTGCTTTGATGATATGGATTAATTATCTATATTGTGAAAAATGTATAACGACCCATACTTTACATACATTGTTAATACTTCGAAATTGAAGCACACTTATTACAACATATGACAAAACCACAAAGGACCGTATAGGTATAGTGTCTTTAGAAACTGGGAAACATAAACAACTGGTTCATAAATCATCTACAGTGTCTCCCATTTATTTCATCATATCTAGGGTCCCTTTTAGCATATTCTACATAATATCCATCTTCCTGACCTGGGGAAAAGAAAACATAAAAGGGTGAGCTCAAATGCTCAGCAAGGGCAAATAAAGGAAATAAAAATCATATCATATCTTTATGAAAATCAAAACCTGCAAAAGAGATCATAATATCTTAACATGGAATAAATCATAGAAGTGAAAATGAGATCCCAATAATCATAACATAAAACTTGAAACTTTGTGGCTTGCACACATAATCATGGAAAATCATTTCTTGTTAGTCATGACTCATTGCCAAGACTATCTTAGTGGACAAAGTCCCTTTCTGAACCGAGTTCACTCCCCGTTTCAGTCCTGTATCACTGAACCGAAATAACCTTCCGTTCCAGCCATGTCTATCTCATGAGATATAAAATCTTTACCCAATGCATTGGAGGGAGATATAGGTCCCACCCATCTTATAATGAATCCTTTGTTATGTGTGCCACATAATCATGAAACATACATCATCGCATAATACATGGGATTTTTGAAACATCATGACATCATAAATCAATTAATATAAGATAAAGGAATTCATAAAAATAATTCCATCACAACATGATCAAATCAATTTAATAATAGGGATAAAAACAGAACCCTTTATTATCTTAGATGGAAAATAATTTTGATAAAACACTTGAACTCCATTCTTGAGGAAAATATCCTTTCTTCTTCAAAAACATTTTTCCTTTCATAACATGTCATACGACTTTAAAATAAAAGAAGTTGATTAAAAATAAACTTTAAAACTTGTAAAGGAAGCTTCTTGGATTTAATGTTTTAAAAATCCATTCATGCCGTATAAGTTAAAAAAAACATTAATCGTACTTTTGTCAGAAAAGTCAAAAAGTACCTCGTACGAAAAACGACAAAAGATTCCTTTCATACATATTACTAAAAACTCACCGAAGGGTAAAAATGGATTTAAACAATTGTAGGTGGATGGAAATAATATTACATATTGATGAAACATGTATGTGGATGACAAAATACACCCCAGTAAATACTTACGAATAAACAATCTCAGATAAAAATGAGATTGTGATATTTCCCTTACCTTAGGTCCGATTTGCTTTGTTCGTGTCCGAAGCTCCTGTATAATGGTTTAAATAATGTTATTGACTTATTCCAGAATCATACATATTGATATGATAGCATATATGGTCATATTATTAGCTTCTTGTTAGTAATATTTCATTGTTACTTGTTACTCGGGTCTTTATAACTTTTTGTTCTTATGCGTGTTTTGTCGAATAAATTCTTATTCTTATCTTTAGGTTACAGATAATTCATTTACAGAATGGTATTAGTGTAGTATATACCATATTCATTCATTCAATTCATTTATATAATTATTATGTAATGATGATCATGTAGAACGAGTCGCATCACATCGTGGAGACGGTATTCCGTACGTACGCACGAGTGATGATATTGTTCCTATGATCGTGGAATTGTATTGGAGTATATATATATATTATTTCAGTATCAATATTAATTCATAATAATCATATATAGTTACTCATTACACCATTATACCCAGACTTGTAAGGTGATGGGGGAAAAATAGATTACACCACGGCGTGGAGACGGTATTCCGTACGTACGCACGCGCGGTGATTTCATTTTTCCGTAGGATGGATAGAAGGTGAATTAGGGTTGTTTCATATTTATAATAACATATCATTATGTAAGTAATACTGATGTTATTACTTTATCATGAAACAACTAAAGAAGAAGAAGTTGACGAAGAAAGAAATTGAAAAGATCGGTAATGGATATTACCTCTTCTTTGGAACGCCTCTTTGAATCCTCCACTTAAGGAACTAAGATTGGTCTTTGGAGAAGACCAGGACCTCTAGGATTATTCTAGGGAAGTGGAGAGGAGAAAATGGCAGGGGTTGGCCGAGCTTGAGTGCTCAAATTGGTGTGAGGAGGAGGGGGAGTAGGTGCCCTTTTATATGTGAGGAGAGGGGCACCTTAGGAATATCTCAAAATATTATTTTATATTAAAGTCAAAATCGGTTTATAATGGTTTCAAAGGGTATTATTTCGAAGATAAAGTGGGGATGGGTCGAAATCCTATCAACAAATAGGATTTAGACAAGTTTAGGGTATTATTTTAAACTTATCAATTAGATTTAACTCTAAGTTAATTAATTTAACTTTTACCGTGTCTTTTTGTTTTCTTTCACTATATGGTTAATACACTTACTATAACATGTCAAACGAACCCCAAATTGTTTATTATTAATATATATATCCTTATCCAAGTCATTTGGCCGAACCTTAGATTTTTAGGAATAAAATAACTATTAATAATATAATATTTGATTTAAAAACTATTTTGTGTCAATTTTGACACTATTTGATATATGATTTTTGTGAAAGTCATAACAGAATTATATGTTCGAACCAAGTTGATTAAATCAACATTAATATATCATAGTAACCTAGAAAATTAGTGGAATTCATAAAAAGTCTTAAATTACATTTATTTTGGTATTTACATTATCAATTTTGTCAATATTTCATTAATAAGATAATTACTGCATCATCTTTGTGTCATAAATAAATTAAATTATTTGATGTCTAAAAATTACAAATAAAATACCATCATGTAGGAAATCTTTTTAGCTTTCTAATGAATTTTTACAATCGAATTTATCTTATGTATAACCCCATATTAAAAATGATTTACTTATTAAACTTTGATTTTAACTATTTTAACCCTTCTTTAAATAAATTAATAATAAATGTCCTAATCTAATCCAAGTGGGCCTAAATGGTCATATTTTATTCCTAAGTTTGTTTTTGGTCGAATTACACTTGTCCAATAGAATTAGGACATGTGTTAGGGTAATATTAATGTCATATTTACCCTTAGTTACCCTATTTACTATTAACCGCGGTAAAAAAAGTAAAAAGTTACTATTCACCAAAAAATTATTTTTATCTCATTGAACCACATTTTACTTAATGATATCAACCGTGTCTGTCGGATTTTGGAAATTCCATTCACAGAAGCGGTAAAATTAAGTTTTATGCAAAATTCAGTTTTTATCCTACCACTTAGTGGTTTCACTATTCATCAAAAATTGAAAGTTTTCAGAAAAATACCAAAATTTCACCCTAGGCTAATTTCGATATTCTGAGTCCAAAAATGAAGTCCATTTTGAAAAATAAAATTTATAAAATTTCAAAAAGTGGTTATTACTATTCATAACGGCTAGTTTTAATAGCATATTGTTGTTTAGTGAAACTCGGTATTGCGTACGACGCAAGCTATCGAGGAAGGTCGTGATTGCGTGTAAAGCAAGCCAAGCAAGTGTTGTGTAGAAAAAGATTCCTTTGATGATTTATATAACATAAAAGTCTCGGGTGTTACATTCTACCCCCCTTAAAAAGAATTTCGCCCTCGAAATTCGTCACTTTGCAACAAACAGATGAGGATACTTCTCCCTCATCATATCCTCAAGCTCCCATGTAGATTCTTCAAGTTGGTGGTTTCTCCATAAAACTTTCACCAAGCGAGTGGTCTTGTTTCGTAGGAATTTTTCGCTACGATCCAGAATCTCTATCGGCTGTTCTTCATAAGAAAGATCTTGCTCCAGCGGTACAACTTCTGAGCTGAGTACATGTGAAGGATCTGGTATGTACTTTCTCAGGAGAGATACGTGGAACACATCCTGAACTTGAGAGAGATTCGGTGGAAGCGCCAATCGGTAAGCTACCTTCCCAACACGATCCAGTATTTCGAAAGGACCGATATATCTAGGGCTCAACTTCCCCTTCTTTCCAAATCTCATAAACCTCTTTCAGGGAGATATTCGTAAGAACACTTTATCACCCACTTCAAACTCTAGGTCTTTTCTTCGGTTGTCGGCATAACTTTTCTGTCGACTCTGAGCTGCTCTTAAGTGTTGTTGAATAGATCTGACCTTTTCTGCCATTTCATCAACGAGATCAGGTCCTAATAGCTTTCTTTCCCCAACTTCATCCCAGCAAGTTGGAGTCCTGCATTTCTTTCCATAGAGAGCTTCATAAGGAGCCATCTGAATACTGGAGTGAAAGCTATTATTATAAGAAAATTCCACCAAAGGTAGGTGTTGATCCCAACCTCCTTTGAAATCCATAGAGCAAGCTCTCAACATATCTTCTAGGGTTTGAATTGTTCTCTCAGACTGACCGTCTGTCTGGGGATGATAAGCAGTGCTGAAACTCAACTCTGTATCCAGAGTATGCTGAAGACTTCGCCAGAACTTCGAGGTAAATCTCGGATCCCGATCAGATATAATATAAAGTGGTACTCCATGCAATCTCACCACTTCCTTTACATATATCCTGGCAAGCTGATCTAGAGAGAAATCCTCTCTAATAGAAATGAAGTGTGCGGACTTTGTAAGACGATCATCTATGACCCAGATAGCATTATTGCCTTTGGATGTCTTAGGAAGTCCTGTGACAAAGTCCATAGTGATGTTTTCCCATTTCCATTCGGTTTTGGGTAATGGTTGTAACATCCCCTTAGACTTTTGTCTCTCAGCTTTAACTTGTTGACAAACCAAGCATCGAGAGACATATTCAGCAACATCTCTTTTCATGCCATCCCACCAGAAGTACACTTTCAGGTCCCTATACATCTTCGTGCTTCCAGGATGAATAGAGAATGAAGAACTATGAGCCTCATCCAGCAGCTCCTTCTTTAATTCGGGGATGGGAGGAACACAAACCCGATTCCTGAACTTTATTATCCCATCAGAATCAAGGTTGAATTCAGGAACATTTCTCACCTTCTTTTGTAACTCGACATCTTCTTTCTGTGCCTCTTTAATATTCACATGTATAGATGGTTGAACATTCATTTGAGAAAGATTAGATTTTTCCCCTTCCATTATAATTCCAAGATCCATCCTTTGTAAATCCATAAATATTGGATCTTTTGTGATCCTCATCATGGATAAACTAGCATGGTCTTGTCGACTTAATGCATCTGCCACCTTGTTTGCTTTCCCAGGGTGGTAGTGGATTGAGCAGTCATAATCCTTAATCAGCTCCAACCATCTTCTTTGGCGCATATTCAACTCCTTTTGTGTGAAAATATACTTTAAACTTTTATGATCAGTATAAATATCACACCTTTCACCATAAAGGTAATGCCTCCAAATCTTTAATGCAAAGATTACCGCAGCCAACTCCAAATCATGTGTTGGGTAATTTTGCTCATGGATTTTCAACTGTCGTGAGGCATAAGCTATCACCATATAATTTTGCATAAGAACACACCCCAATCCCTTCTTGGATGCATCACTGTAGATCACAAACCTTTCTCCACTACAAGGCAGTGTGAGCACAGGTGCACTAGATAACCTTCTTTTCAACTCCTTGAAATTCTCTTCACATTCCTCTGTCCAGACAAACTTAACTCCTTTTCGAGTCAACTTGGTGAGTGGATTATATAATCGTGAAAAATCGTTTACAAAACGTCGATAATATCCAGCCAAACCAAGAAAACTTCGGATCTCAGTTACTGTTGTTGGTCTTGACAATCTTTCGATAACCTCTGTTTTTGCTGGATCCACAGATATCCCCTCTTTTGAGATTATATGACCCAAAAATGCAACTTTTTGAAGCCAAAATTCACACTTGGTAAATTTGGCATAAAGCTTCTCCTTTCTCAGGGTCTTCAATATAATTCTCAAGTGATCTTCATGCTCTTCCTTGCTCTTTGAATAGACAAGAATATCGTCTATAAAGACTACCACAAATTGATCAAGATAGTCTCTAAAGACTCTATTCATTAGATCCATGAAGATAGCAGGGGCATTAGTAAGACCAAATGGCATCACTATAAATTCATAATGTCCATACCTTGTACGGAAAGCCGTCTTTGGTATATCCTCCCTTTTGACCCTTAATTGATGATACCCTGAACGAAGATCAATCTTGGAAAAGTATTGAGCTCCGCGTAGTTTGTCAAATAAGTCATCAATGCGTGGGAGAGGATATTTGTTCTTGATAGTGATCTTGTTAAGTTCTCGATAATCAATGCAGAGTCTCATTGATCCATCTTTCTTCTTAACAAATAGAACAGGTGCTCCCCAAGGTGACGCACTAGGGCGTATGAATCCCTTATCAAGATTCTCTTGGAGTTGCTTCTTCAATTCCTGCAACTCAATTGGGGCCATTCTATAAGGTGTCTTTGAAATAGGAAAATCACCCGGTACGAGTTCTATGGAAAACTCAACTTCACGATTTGGTGGAAGACCCGACAATTCCTCCGGAAAGACATCATCAAACTCCCGTACAATGGGCATATTCTTAATCGTGAGTTTCTCACCAACCATTTGAGATAAATAACCTTCATTTAGTGGAATCAATACCCATAAGATGGAAGAAATTTCCACTGGAAGGTTATGTTCATCCTTGCATTGATAGACGATCGTAGATTGATCTGGAATATGAAATGTGACTTCCCTTCTTTGGAAATCGATATGAGCTCCATGTAGAGAAAGCCAATCCATGCCAAGAATCACATCAAATTCCACTAAAGGAAGGATCACAAGATTTGCAGGAAGCACTTTCCCACAAACTTCGATCGGAGAAGAATTATAAACTTTTGATGCGATTGATGTTCCATTAGGTGTTGTCACAGCTAACTCAATATCTAATTGTTGAGGTAATACGGTGATACCCTTAGAAATTTTTTCAGAAATAAAAGAGTGGGTGGATCCAGAATCAAATAAAACATTTGCTACTTTAGAGTGGATGGTAAGTGTACCTTTCACCACATCGTTATCGTACTCCACATCGCTGATAGAAATTGCATGTGACTTTCCTTTGTCTTTAGCCTTAAGAGTTTGTTGACGTCGACCATCATCATCATCCCTTGGATTTGGGCATTGATTGGCATAATGCCCCATCTCCTTGCACTTGAAACATTGAAGTGTAGTAGGTTCATTATGTGTATCCCTTCCTTTGTTTGCATCATTAGACATCTTCTTCCCATTATCACGGCATTCAAATGCCCGATGACCTTCTTTTCCACATTTAAAACATTTACTTGTCCCTTTAAGGCAACTCCCTCCATGTTTCTTTCCACACTTTGAGCATAAGGAAAAGCTCATCTTCTTTTCCGTGTGCTCTTTAGATTTTTCTTTGAATTCCATCTTCCTCTTCTTATCAAACCCATGTGACTGATGGGTTACTCCAATCTCCATCTCGACTTTGAGAGCACATCGAACGATTTCCTCGTAGCTATTGAAGTCCCTTATGGCTAACGCCCTTCGAATACTTGGTTTTAAGCCACTAAAGAATCGATTGATCTTACTCTCAGGTTGGATAATAATACCAGAAGCGTACCTTGCATGTCTTGTAAAATTTGCTTCATAGGTACCAACAGATTCATCATCCCATTGCTTCAGTTCAAGAAACTCTTTCTCCATCTTTGTTCGGATAATACGAGGGAAGTACTTATTGAAAAATAAGTTCTTGAACTCGTCCCATTCCATAGACTCAATTTCATCCCTTTGCCTCGTATTCTTAACAAGATTCCACCATTGATCAGCATCTCCTTCCAAACGATACACTGCTAGGATGACTTTATCATGCTCAGAACATTGAAGAACTGAAAATATCATTTCAGTAGTACTAATCCATTGTTCAGCAACTAATGGATCAGTAGACCCTCTGAAAGAAGGTGGACGCTGCCTCATGAAGGATTCAACAGAATGTTGCTCCTTCCTTTGCTCGTTTGGATGTCCTGCATGATTCATAGCTTGAGAAAGTTGTGTGAGCAGGGCTACAAGATTTTGCATTCCAGCTCCCATATCGTTTGGTTGCTCAGGGGGACAATCATTGCATTGCCCATCGCATTCCGCATTAACACGGTTCCTTCGGGTTCCAGCCATTGACTAAAACCAAGAAGAATAGTGTGAGCAACACTAATTATAATAGTAAAACCACATAATTCAAGAATAAAATTTTCATGCTTAAGGTCTTATCCTAGGTTATTCATGGCCATTTCTAAGATTGTGTTCTATGCTTAGACTTATCCTTAGGGTTCTTACTAAGGCTTTCACATCCTAGTTTCCAAAGGTTGACTATACCTTTCCTCTGATACCAACTATAACGACCCATACTTTACATACATTGTTAATACTTCGAAATTGAAGCACACTTATTACAACATATGACAAAACCACAAAGGACCGTATAGGTATAGTGTCTTTAGAAACTGGGAAACATAAACAACTGGTTCATAAATCTTCTACAGTGTCTCCCATTTATTTCATCATATCTAGGGTCCCTTTTGGCATATTCTACTTAATATCCATCTTCCTGACCTGGGGAAAAGAAAACATAAAAGGGTGAGCTCAAATGCTCAGCAAGGGCAAATAAAGGAAATAAAAATCATATCATATCTTTATGAAAATCAAAACCTGCAAAAGAGATCATAATATCTAAAATGGAATAAATCATAGAAGTGAAAATGAGATCCCAATAATCATAACATAAAACATGAAACTTTGTGGCATGCACACATAATCATGGAAAATCATTTCTTGTTAGTCATGACTCATTGCCAAGACTATCTTAGTGGACAAAGTCCCTTTCTGAATCGAGTTCACTCCTCGTTTCAGTCCTGTATCACTGAACCGAAATAACCTTCCGTTCCAGCCATGTCTATCTCATGAGATATAAAATCTTTACCCAATGCATTGGAGGGAGATATAGGTCCCACCCATCTTATAATGAATCCTTTCTTATGTGTGCCACATAATCATGAAACATACATCATCGCATAATACATGGGATTCTTGAAACATCATGACATCATAAATCAATTCATATAAGATAAAGGAATTCATAAAAATAATTCCATCACAACATGATCAAATCAATTTAATAATAGGGATAAAAACAGAACCCTTTATTATCTTAGATGGAAAATAATTTTGATAAAACACTTGAACTCCATTCTTGAGGAAAATATCATTTCTTCTTCGAAAACATTTTTCCTTTCATAACATGTCATACGACTTTAAAATAAAAGAAGTTGATTAAAAATAAACTTGAAAACTTGTAAAGGAAGCTTCTTGGATTTAATGTTTTAAAAATCCATTCATGCCGTATAAGTTAAAAAAAACATTCTTCGTACTTTTGTCAGAAAAGTCAAAAAGTACCTCGTACGAAAAAGGACAAAAGATTCCTTCCATACATATTACTAAAAACTCACCGAAGGGTAAAAATGGATTTAAAAAATTGTAGGTGGATGGAAATAATATTACATATTGATGAAACATGTATATGGATGACAAAATACACCCCAGTAAATACTTACGAATAAACAATCTCAGATAAAAATGAGATTGTGATATTTCCCTTACCTTAGGTCCGATTTGCTTTGTTCGTGTCCGAAGCTCCTGTATAATGGTTTAAATAATGTTATTGACTTATTCCAGAATCATACATATTGATATGATATCATATATGGTCATATTATTAGCTTCTTGTTAGTAATATTTCATTGTTACTTGTTACTCGGGTCTTTATAACTTTTTGTTCTTATGCGTGTTTTGTCGAATAAATTCTTATTCTTATCTTTAGGTTATAGATAATTCATTTACAGAATGGTATTAGTGTATTACATACCATATTCATTCATTCAATTCATTTATATAATTATTATGTAATGATGATCATGTAGAACGAGTCGCATCACATCGTGGAGACGGTATTCCGTACGTACGCACGAGTGATGATATCGTTCCTATGATCGTGGAATTGTATTGGAGTATATATATATATTATTTAAGTATCAATATTACTTCATAATAATCATATATAGTTACTCATTACACCATTATACCCATCCTTGTAAGGTGATGGTGGAAAAATAGATTACACCACGGCGTGGAGACGGTATTCCGTACGTACGCACGCGCGGTGATTTCATTTTTCCGTAGGATGGATAGAAGGTGAATTAGGGTTGTTTCATATTTATAATAACATATCAGTATGTAAGTAATACTGATGTTATTACTTTATCATGAAACAACTAAAGAAGAAGAAGTTGAAGAAGAAAGAAATTGAAAAGATCGGTAATGGATATTACCTCTTCTTTGGAACGCCTCTTTGAATCCTCCACTTAAGGAACTAAGATTGGTCTTTGGAGAAGACCAAGACCTCTAGGATTATTCTAGGGAAGTGGAGAGGAGAACACGTCAGGGGTTGGCCGAGCTTGAGTGCTCAAATTGGTGTGAGGAGGAGGGGGAGTAGGTGCCCTTTTATAAGGGAGGAGAGGGGCACCTTAGGAATATCTCAAAATATTATTTTATATTAAAGTCAAAATCGGTTTATAATGGTTCCAAAGGGTATTATTTCGAAGATAAAGTGGGGATGGGTCTAAATCCTATCAACCAATAGGATTTAGACAAGTTTAGGGTATTATTTTAACCTTATCAATTAGATTTAACTCTAAGTTAATTAATTTAACTTTTACCGTGTCTTTTTGTTTTCTTTCACTATATGGTTAATACACTTACTATAACATGTCAAACGAACCCCAAATTGTTTATTATTAATATATATATCCTTATCCAAGTCATTTGGCCAAATATTAGATTTTTAGGAATAAAATAACAATTAATAATATAATATTTGATTTAAAAACTATTTTGTGTAATGTTTGACACTATTTGATATATGATTTTTTTGAAAGTCATAACAGAATTATATGTTCGAACCAAGTTGATTAAATCAACATTAATATATCATAGTAACCTATAAAATTAGTGGAATTCATAAAAAGTCTTAAATTACATTTACTTTGGTATTTATATTATCAATTTTGTCAATATTTCATTAATAAGATAATTACTGCATCATCTTTGTGTCATAAATAAATTAAATTATTTGATGTCTAAAAATTACAAATAAAATACCATCATGTAGGAAATCTTTTTAGATTTCTAATTAATATTTACAATCGAATTTATCTTATGTATAACCCCATATTAAAAATTATTTACTTATTAAACTTTGATTTTAACTATTTTAACCCTTCTTTAAATAAATTAATAATAAATGTCCTAATCTAATCCAAGTGGGCCTAAATGGTCATATTTTATTCCTAAGTTTGTTTTTGGTCGAATTACACTTGTCCAATAGAATTAGGACATGTGTTAGGGTAATATTAATATCATATTTACCCTTAGTTGCCCTATTTACTATTAACCGCGGTAAAAAAAGTAAAAAGTTACTATTCACCAAAAAACTATTTTTATCTCATTGAACCACATTTTACTTACTAATATCAACCGTGTCTGTCGGATTTTTGAAATTCCATTCACAGAAGCGGTAAAATTAAATTTTATGCAAAATTCAGTTTTTAACCTACCACTTAGTGGTTTCACTATTCATCAAAAATTGAAAGTTTTCAGAAAAATACCAAAATTTCACCCTAGGCTAATTTCGATATTCTGAGTCCAAAAATGAAGTCCATTTTGAAAAATAAAATTTATAAAATTTCAAAAAGTGGTTATTACTATTCATAACGGCTAGTTTTAATAGCATATTGTTGTTTAGTGAAACTCGGTATTGCGTACGACGCAAGCTATCGAGGAAGGTCGCGATTGCGTGTAAAGCAAGCCAAGCAAGTGTTGTGTAGAAAAAGATTCCTTTGATGATTTATATAACATAAAAGTCTCGGGTGTTACAAAATGTGAGATTTATACGAATCACAAAAGATGGTAGTATATTTTCTCACATAAAGAACTCAACATGAGGAAATGGAGATGGATTGAACTAATCAAAGATTATGATTGCACAATACACTACCACCCGGGGAAGGCAAATAAGGTGGATGATGCTTTGAGAAGAAATGATCTTCGGATTTTGAACAAGATGAAAGTAGAAAGGGATCCTATTTTCATGGATCTGGTAATGTTATATATGGGAATAACCATGGAAGGTGAAACATCAATGATCTTTCAAATGGTTTCCAAACCATATTTATTAGAAAGGATAAAGATATCTCATGTTGTTGATGGGGAGTTTCCAAACATATTTAATTCTGTGAATAATAGGAGATTGAGTGACATTGTATATGAAGATGATATTTTGAAATTTGGGAAGAGACTTTGTGTTCCCGATATACCTGATCAAAAAATAGAATTTTTGGATGATGCTCATAGCTCCAATTTTTCTATACACTCTGGGAGCAGCAAAATTAATAGACATTTGATGGAACATTTTTGGTGGGACAAAATGACGAGGGAGATTTCTGATTTTGTGTCAATATGTATGGTTTCTCAACAAGTGAAAGATGGAAGGCAACAACCTGTAAGAGTCATGAAACCTCATCCCATACCTAAGTGGAAATGGGATAATATTACGATGGACATTGTCATGGGACTACCAAATACTCCAAGAAAGAACGATGCAATATGGGTCATTTTTTATCGTCTTACCATGTCTGCATATTTCCTTTCTATAGGAGAGTACTTACTGCTTTAAATTTTACCAAGACTGTATATTAAAGAAATTGTAAGACTTCATGGAGTATCCCTATCGATTGTTTCAATTTGTGATCCCCATTTTACATCTAGAATCTAGAAATGTCTTCAGAAATCCCTGGATTGTAAACATCGTTTGAGCACTACCTACCACCATAAAACTGATGGACAATCAGAACGGTCTATTCAAACTTGTGAGGACATGTTGAGATTATGGTCACATGAATTTCAAGGTATGTGGGATCAATATTTACCTCTTTTAGAATTCTCCTATAAAAATGGCTTCCATTCAAGTATTCATATGGCACTATATGATGCGTTATATGGAAAGAGATGTCACACCCCAACTTATTAGGATGATTTAGGTGAAAGAAAACACGTAGGCCCTAATCTTGTGGTAGAAACGATGGAAAAGGTGAAGGTAATCCAAACCCACGTCAAAGCAGCTCAAAGTAGGGAGAAGATCTATGTCGATAACCGAAGGAAGGATTTTGAATTTTAGGTATCATATCATGTTATCATGAAGGTATCTCCAGAGAAGGGTGTTATAAATTATCATAAGAAGGTAAAATTATGTCTCATGTACATCGGATCTTTCGAAATTCTATAATGAATTCGGGATATAGCTTACCATTTGGAAATGCCGCCAAGTCTCTCCAAAGTTCATGATGTATTCCACATATATGTGTTCCGAAAATAAATGCCTTACCCAATGCATGTACTCACCTATGAGAAATTATAACTGGAACCCGATCTGTCTTATTGCGAAGTGCCTGTCAAGGTTCTTCATATATGAGAACAAGTGCTGAGAAACCGAACGACTCGTCTGGTAAAAGTTCTATGGAGAAACCAGAAGATATAAGAGTCAATGTGGGATCCTGAGGAACAAATGATGAAAAACATCCTGAGTCTTCATATGTAGTAATATTATATAATTTTTCTGGAAAAAATTATTTTAAGGAGGTAAGAATGTAACACCCAAATCTTCAACGATACGCTTCTCTTTTAATAATATAATAGCGTGTGTTGTACGCAGCTTCGAGTTCTAACACACCACAACCAATCCAACAAGCTATTATGAATAGTAATACCCACTTTTTGAAATTTTATAAATTTTATCATTCAAAATGGAAATCATTTTTGGATTCAGAATATCGAAATTAGCTTAGGGTAAATTTATGGTATTTTTCTGAGAACCTTCAATTTTTGATGAATAGTGAAGGACACTGAGTTATAGTTTAAAACCGAATATTTATTTAAATAATTAATTATATTATTTAAATTAATTTTAATTTAAAATAGATACAAAATACTTATATATGGTCAATGTAATTTAATGGAGTCATTATGTAATAATATTATATATATATAATTTTATTGAAGTTTTCACAGTCTTTTACCCTCCTCCTAAGGGAATTTGCAAATTTACGTAAAACATAATTTTACCACTTCTGTGAGTTTAATTTCAAAATTCTGAGTGACATGGTTGATATTAGTAATTAAAATTGGGTTCAATAAGATGAAAATAATTTGTGGTTAATAGTAACTTTTTGTTTTTATTTACCCAGGTTAAAAGGAAATAAGGCAATTAAGGGTAAAAATGATATTATTATTACCTTAAAACATGTCCTAAAAGTATTGGATAAGTATAATTTGACTAAATAAACCATAGAAATAAAATATTATCCTTTTTTACCAGTTTTATTAGATTAGTAAATTTATTATTATTTTATTTAAGGAAGAGTTAAAAGAGTTAAAATCAATGTTTAATAACTAAAACATTTTTAATTTAGGTTATACGTAAGATAAATTCTACTATAATTACTCATAAAAATATAAAAATATTTCCTACATAATGGTATTTTATTTATAATATTTATACATTAAAAAATTAAATTTATCTATGACACAATGATGATGCATTAATTACCATATTAATGAATGATTAAAATAATTGACAATATAGATATCAAAGTAATTGTAATTTGGAAATTTTTATATATTAAACATATTTTATAGGTTAATATGACATGTTAGGGCTGGTTATATGAATATTTTTCGAAGTAATAATTCTCTTATGAATTTAGCAAAAAAATACCAAATAGTGTCAAATTTGACATAATTGAGTTTTTAAAATAAATATTATATTTTATATTTATATTATTTTCCTAAAAATATGTGTTTCGGCCAAAAGACATGTATAATGATAGGCGTATCATTAATTAACAAATTAGGGTTCTCTAGGAATTATATTATATGTATATTAACCATATAATATAAACATACAAAGAGACATTGTAATTGTCAAACTATTTAACTAAAAGTTAAATATAAATGATAAAATTAATATAGTGACCCAAACCTGTCTAAATCCTATTGGTTTAGAGGTTTTTGATCCATCCCCTCCTTATCCTTTAAAATTTCCTTTTTGAGATGTTAGAAACCGAAAATGATTTTATTATAAAATAATATTTCTATCTTTTCATAAGGTGCCCCTCGCTCCTCTTATAAAAGGGCACTCCCTGTTATCCCTAAATTCACACATTCAAAGCCATTTTTTCTGGGAAAACCCCTAAAACAATACCCTCTAAACTATTCGACCTTCATCCTAGAGGACTTTCATTAGTCAGAAAGAAAACCTATGGAGACCATTCGATCAAATCAAAAGGAAGAACCTAGAGAAGAGGTAAATATTTCATCACCTCATTCAAGTTCCTTCCATCTTCCACTTCAACTTTCTTTTTTGTTTCCATTATAAAATAATAAGTCTCGTATCATCTATATAATTTTATGTTATTATAAATATTATACAACCATATTCATTATTCTATCTATCCTTTGAATGACATGTCACCATACATGTGTACGCATAGCTTACCGTCTCCACGTCGTGGTGTAATTGTTATTAATTAAATTATGATTTGGATGGGTATATTAATGATGTGTAATTTATGTAAATAATAAATATAATATGATAATGATTCTATATATATGATAAACCATCCAATTTTCTATTATTTATTATCAAAATAATGATATTATCGCTCGTGCATACATACAAATTACTGTTCCTCGAAAGTGATGAGATTATTTCCACATCGTATCCATGAAATAATAATTTTTAATAGAACATTATTAATAATATTTAAATAATTAATATCATTCAGAATATGAATAAGATACAACATATCTATAAAAAACATTTCATACGTAACAAATCATACGAAAGAGAATTAAATAGTTTACACCCGAATGATTGATAATACTAAGATATTATTAAAAAATATATGTTAAATGATCATATATAATATCATAATAATGTATATGATTCTTGATTAATTTAATAACAATTACTTCACCATTATATAGGATGTTACACTTCCATCAACCAAGGAAAAGTACATTGTAAGGGTTAATTATACAATCTCTTTATTATCCAATGTTGTTTTTACTAAAGTATCTGATTGTACCTATTTATCATCCTCATCCATTTTTCTTAAAAATGTATTTGAAAAAAATAATATTTAATAGAAAATGTGTTAAATTAATTTATACAATTTTTTTACCTTATATGTTTTTGAAAGGAATATTTCTGTCATTTTCCAGAAAATGTACTTTTTAACCTTTTCGACAAAATTAAGTTAAGAATTTTTTTTAACATTTATAGTGGGTGAAACTATTTTCCGCCATTTTAACATCGTTAAGGCTTCCCTTACAATATTATAAATATATTTTCAAAATAAATGTTTTCCTTTATAATTATATGATATTTAAATGATTTCAAAATAGAATGAGATATTTCTGAAAAAAAATGTTTTTATTTCATACTTATAAACATCCTTTGATGGATTCTAAGCTTATTTGATGTTGATTTGTTATGATACAAAACTTCCATATTGTATTGAATCTTTTGTGATATTTTTGACTATGGATGTGAAATTTTTATACCATTCATGGTTTATGGAAAAGTATTGACATTTCATATGCTAGTTTTAATACGAATGTTTATGTTATGTTTAATCATTTTCATATGTGGAATGCATTGGACATTGTATGTGATGGGTGGAGCCCACTATAGCTCCTCGATGCATCGGTAGGTCACATGAGACAAACTAATGTCTTTGGCACAAGGCCTTGAAAAAATCATATTTGAATTTTTGGAATAAGGCCTTGACTATGTGGTTATGAAATTTGTCATTTGGCATTCCATCATTATGAATGTGGTTATTGATATTGCATGTGATTATTCGACTAGTAGAATATCTATGTGAGTAAGTAAATGGAATTATTTTGATTTATATTTACCATATTATGATGAAGATTATGTTTAAAAGGATTTTGTTTTAGTTTTATACATTACCTTAAATGTTAATTTTTATTTATGAAAGTTTCCATTATATTGTTATCCTTGATGATTATCTGAGTTCACACCTTTCTATGTTTTATTTTTCCCAGGATGTGAATAAGCATATTTTGACAACCTTAAGGGATAATCTATTGAATCTCATTGTTTTATTATGAAAAATTGTTGTTGTAGTCTTCCATTTTATGATTCAACGTAAACCTTATGAATGTATATTTTATTTTCAAGGAAACTAATATAATCGCTCTTTTGAGACATGATCTTTTGTGATCAAGAAAATGATATGTCATAATGCACCGACTCTGGGCTTCTAGGGTCGGGGTGTTACATTCATAATATACATAAAATTATATTAAAAAAGTAACATAATTTGGACCCGCTTGCCCCAAATATTAAATCCATTTTTTGTAGTTCATAATATGTAATTGGTAGAAATTAATTTGAAAATAATTCTCATTGTAAAAAAAAGAAACATATTATGAAGTAAAAAATTATCAAAAGATTATCATGTAATTATGTTCAATTTAAATGTTATATTACATCCAATGACCAAAAATAGATTAAATGATAAAAAAAGAATCCAATTACATTTAAAAAATTAAAAATATAATCATACTATATTAATAAATTAGACCAAAAGAAAATTTCAAATTAAAATGTATTATATTTCATTATTCATTAAAATATGAATTTTATCAGAAAAATAATATTTTAACGAAGTTATATTTTGAGCCTCTAATCTAAATAAAATGTTTATTTTTTTTTCTAATATGATATATTGAAGTGTCAAAAACAAGACTTGAAAATCACACACCATAAAAAGATAAAAAATAATGTATTTTCTGTGAAAATTACATCTTTTATACGAAAAAAGATTACATTTTTTCTTAAATAAGATAAATGTTAATGTTAAATAAAATTCAAAATGTGGTTAATAATAGTCATAAATTAAGCTTATAACCCATTAAAAAAGATATTTTAGTAATATAACATTGTTTAGTGAAACTTGGTATTGCGTGCAACGCAAGCTATCGAGGAAGTTCACTCTTGTGTGTAACACAATCCAAATTAGTGTTGTGTGTACTGAAAGCATACCTTTGTGTTTCATATAAAATAATCCAAAAATATTTCGTTTATAAATATGATAAAAATATTTTCTCAGTTTTGCGTGAAATTAATTCCATCAATATAACATGAAATTATGTGTAACAAAAGCCAATAATTGTGTTGTGTATACTACTATATAATACGGTGCTACCTATAGAGAATGATAATCATGGTTTAGTTTAAAACATAAGAAATCCAAGAAATTAAAAATAATCTATCTCATAAAATCTCAACATGTTATATACTACTCTTCTTAAAATAAATTTCTCCCTCAAAATACATGAGGGCTATAAATGGTTTTTTTACTGAAAGTTTCTTTCATGAAAACCTACATCATAAAAAGGGATACAAAAACTTCATTTTAAATAGAAATGTTAGAAACATGATGGTTACCCAAAGTAACTCATCATAGAGTATCCACATAGGAGAACATAGGTCTGAAATGAAAACATGGATATATATTAAAAATCTAACTATCATGTTATGATAGATTGTGATAGATAATAAGGTTTCTAGAAAGATAACAACTAGAAATCAATAAATCTATGATAATTTTAGAGTCCATATGATTCATCAGATAAGAAGTTACTAGGGTAACATTTTTTTTAATATCGTTTTAATAAATTATATTATTTTTTCCTGAGAATAAATACATACTGGATTTTAGTACAATCTCACTATTTATTTTTCTTAAAACAATTTCTACTTCATATATTATTTAATAATATGATGTTGAATTTGTCATTATTTAGGTGTTATAAGATCATGAAAAGGAATGATTGTTCATTCCATCTGTCTCAATAAAGAGTATATCACATGTAATAAAATATTCATTAGTCCACAAATATTCAGATAATTCATTAATCTGATAAACTTAAAAATGAATATAACTTGTACTATATATAAATGGATAAAATTACAATACATAAATAAACAAAAAATATATAACTTTATATATATGTGAACTAAATCTACATAACATTTATATCCCACATGTCATATGGTTGTTATTTTTTGTCACATTCCAAACTTGTGAATACCTTAATCATATATTCTCTTGAAACATGATAATAACATAAATTTCCATATAATCTTAGTGAAAACATGCATTATGTAAATATTACCTCTTTCTACATACCAAAAATACCAAAAGCATTATATACTCAAACCAATATATTACTTTTTCTTTATATCATTCATTGGTTCATTAATACTATCAAACATTACATTATCTCCTTGTCCCTTCATTATGTGCATATCATGTGATTTACCAAAATATTTCAATACCTTTTCATGGTTAGCAGTAACATATAATTAGAGATATCCAAAATGGACCGTTATATAGATATTCAAATATTCCATAATACTATAAATGAGATTCCACAACAATATTTCAGAATCCCGTTACAAAAAATAATAATATTTTCACCACTTCATTGTTAAGAACTACATTTCCAATGTTTATCGCTTGTGTCATACCTTTTTCTTTTGTATTATGATGTTTCTAACATCTATCTTCATTAACCCTTAGATTAGGGAATTAGATAGCATAATTCCCCATTTCCTTGCTCTTGTATTATTAATGGGTTGGTGGTGCTTTCTCTATAGTATTTTATCTATTCACAAAATTAGAAACCATTTCCCATTACCTCGTCACTCAACTACATGATGACCTTCTTTTCTAAAATTGATATATTTTATAGTCTATTTAAGACAATCTCCACTATTCTTATTTCCACAGATAGATTATAATGAAATATTCATTTTATTTTCCATATTGGGTTTTTAATTTCCCCTTGAACTCCATCTTTCATTTCTTCATAAAACCAAGAGATTGATTTGTGACACCATCATCCATTTATTCCATGATAAAACAATTAAAAATCTCTTCATAGATACTAAACTATCTTATATCTAATAATATTAAACGACCTGGTTTTATGATACTGACGAAGCGATCAATGTTACATTCAGGTTGAATGACAAAGCAAGAAGCAAACCTTGCATGTCTGGTAACATTCCCTCTAATATGTACCAACAGATTCATCATCCTTTTGGTTAAGCTCAAGGAACATATTTCCCATAATTTTTTAAGGAATATGAGGGAATTAATTATTGAAAATTATATTCATGAAATCATCCCATCCAATGGATTTAATTTCATCTATTTTTTTTATTATTATTTAGAGTCCACTATTGGTCTACTTCAACTTCCAAATGATAAATAGATAAAATGAATTTTTCATGTTCTGAACATCAAAGTATAGAGAATATATTTTAAATCATACTTATACTTTCTTTTGTAACAATTGGATCTCATGACTAAGTTAATGAATATGTACATTGCCTCGTGAAGTACTCAATAGAATATTGTTCTTTTCTCTTCTCATTTTGAAGTCTAGAATTATTCATATCTTGTGTAAGTATAGTATTAAGATTTTTCATTCCATATCCCATAAAATTTGGTTTCTCATAAAGAAAATCATTTTATTTACTTTTGAATTTATCGTTAACACAGTTCCTTCAGGTTCCAATCATTTCCCAAATCCCAAAAATAATACTAGGAGAGGAAAAACACATAATGGGAAATAAACATAATCAAGGGAGAGTACGTTCAATTCCTAATATAATAGGTTTAATCATATTTTATTGATGATTTTAACCATTATTATTGGTCTATAACCTATAATTATACATATCCATAGGTACATCCCTATAAATACCTTAGAAATAACTCTAGGGATCTCACTATTGTTTTCGAATAATATTTTCCAAAGGTTAACTAAACCTTATTTGTGATAAGAACTCTAACATACCATTCTTGTAGTACATGAAAATTAGATTAATTTTGTGGAACACTTAATACATGACACAAACTGATGCCCAATGACCATATTAGTTTAGTGTCTTTGAAAAAATGGAACATAATCTTCTAACATAGGGAATGATCTTTAATATCTCCAATAAAGATCTTATTATTTAGATTTCCTACCTAAAACAATTACTATTATCATGGGGAAAGGAAAAAATGAATAGAGTGATCTTGAATAATCATTAAGGGTAAACATGATGAACATTAAACAAAACATAAACATAAAAAATGTGAAAACAGGGAAATAAATTTTTAACATAAAAAACATGGGTCATGAAATAAATATAGGAAGTACGTAAGGAATAGATCATAAATGAACATTAACAATGATAAAATATAATTGGCATAAAATATGTAATTATTAGAATAAATAAGAACAGAATATTATTTCATTAGTATACAAGGAATTTCCGCAATGAGCATCATATTGGAAAAATTCCTTTATTGAACAAGGTTTACTTTCCATTCCAGCCATGTATTACTGAACCAAGTTTAGAATTTTTTCAATCAATGTATTAATAAACCATATTTACTTTTTATTACATTAATATCAATCTAATGAAATAAAAATAATTACATAATGCATTGGTGGGTGATATATTTCCCACCCATCTCATAATAAAACAATTTTTACATGTGCAAAGAAAACATAAAAACATTCACCAAATCATTTCCCATGAAATGAAATTGGATTCTTAAACATCATTCCATCATAACATAATTCATTAAATATATCATTACATCATTAACACAATCTAATCATAGTAATAACAGGGATGGAAGCATAACCCTATTCATTGAGCATCATCTTATATAGAAAATAATTTTGATAAAAAACTTGAAATTAAATCTTTAGAAAAATATCCTTTCTTCATGAAAAACATATTCTTTTCTTAAAATTACATTAAATTTTAAAAGATAATAATTTAGTAAAAAATAATCATGAAATTGAGTTGGGAAATCATCATAGAAATAAGGGTTCTTGAAACTGTAAATATCCATTTATATCGTATATGTTAAAAAACATTCTCTTTGTACATTTTCAAGAAAAATAAAAAAAACATTGAATCAAATAACCCAAAAATATTTCGTTCATACCTTTTTATAAACATTCACCAAAGGTTAAAACTAACATTAATTTTTTATAAGAATATAAATAATATTACATTGTTATGAAACATGGATGTCAAGGATAAATATACCAATGTATATACATACATATAAACACACTCGTATAAAATTATATAAAAAAATTATCCCTTAACATAGATATAATATGCATCTTATGTGTCCAAAAATCCTGTTTAATTTTTATTGATAATTTTATTAAATTATTCTAGAATTATGCTCATCATATACGGTTATATTCTTTTTTATTACCTGTAACTATTAATTATTACTCGTTATTCGGGTTTAACTACTTTATGATCATATTCATGTTTTGTCGAATAAGATCTGGTTCTCCTTCGTAGTCATATTTATTTCATTATAAGATTACATTAACATAATAAATACAATATTTATTAATTTGGTAAATTTATATAATCATTCTCGCGTGATTATTATGTAGTACGAATCACATCACATCGTGAAGATGGTCGGTCGTACGTGCAGAAGAGCAACGATATCATTCCCATAATTGTTGAATGGTATTGATTTCAATTTAGTAATATATTTCAAAATCAATATAATCTTATTAAAATCATATATAGTTAATAGATAAATTTTTATACCCATCCAGGTACTGTGGTGGGGAATAGTAGATTACCTCATAATGTGAAGACGGTAAGCTATACATACACAGATGTTGTGATTTCATATTTCTTAGGATTGGAAGAAAGACAAATATGGTTGTTTCATAATTATAATAACTTCTCATTATATAAGTTCTACTAGATTTATTATTCTATAATTTGACAACTTGTTAAGTATAATTAGATGTGGAAGGAAATATGAATGAATCGGTAGAGGAAATTTCCTCTTTTTTGACGTGATCTCTCTAGAAATCCTATAAAAGGAACAACGGTTGGAATTTTGAGAAGAAACAAACATATATAATGTCACTAGGGATGTTTAGAAAAGATATTTTTCCTGGATGGAAAAACTATAACTCTTAATGGGTTGGTGAGAAATGAGGGAGGAGGTGCCCTTTTATAATTCAGCTGAAGTGATCTTTTGGAAACCTCAAAAATATTTTTTTATAATAATTTGAAAATAAATAAAAATCCCTCCAAAATGTGTTATATTTGATTATATGGTATTATAATTTTTATATATCATAAACCAATAAAATTTAGACATGTTTTTATTTTAATATAAAATTTATTATTTTAATTGATATTTAGTTATTAAATTTAATTTTAATAATGATAAAAATTGTTTCATTATTAAAATGATGAAATATTTACTTATGTGATTTAAATTATATAATTTATGAAAAATATAGAACATTTTAGAACATATAAAAATTATTCTATATTTATTAAATTGTTTTTTAATTTTTAAATAATATTATAAAACATTATTTTAACTAAATATCAATTGTGCAAATTTTGTCACTATTCAATTCATGGATTTTTAGAAATGTCATGATAAAGATTTATTATCGATCCAAATAATTTACTATATCCATAATTGATAGTAGTAATATATAAAGTTCATTAGAAAATTTAATTATCTAAAATTATATTTATTTTAATATTTTTTATCACATTTATTTTATATTTCCATTATTTAGATAATCACTACATAAAAATTGTGAAATTATTTAATATAAATTTCATAAGAGTAAAAATTTAAAATAAAATAATATGATGAAGATAAACATTCTATATTTCGAAATAATTTATGTAGTCGATTTTATCTGAAATAAAATCTATCATTAAAAATGGTATACATATTGATGTATATATGAGTAAACATTAGCATTAATTTAAATAAAATAATATAAATGTAATAATCATTTCAATAAGGATCTATACTGTTACTATATTTAACATTGGGTTATTATGGTTGAGCTACAGGGAACTGATAATATATTTAGGTGTTTTTGATTTTTATGGTTATTGGTATTTTAATAACAATATTAATTAATTTCTCATCTATTAATTAATTTTTACATCATCAAAGAATATGACTTTTGGGTAATTAATTATTTTGTAAAATTTGAAATTAAATTTCCATGATTTATTCAAATTATTTATCATTCACTTTACTATTTATGTTTGAAGATACCACTAGATTATCACTATATTGAAATTATTACACTTATAAGAAATGTGAGTTTGACATTTGGTGATATTCATTTGTTTTATTGATACCTATGTCATATTAACTGTAAAGTTGAAATTTATGGAGTATTTTTTGAAAAAAAAATGTTAAGGGTTTAATTTGATTCATCCAGTTGGATTTTGGAAGGTTTTAGGATAATTTCATTATCCGTGTCAAATAATTTTTTACACTAATTTACTCTATTAACATTTAAAAATGTTAAATAAAAAATATTGTAGTTCCTAATCATAATATCTAATAATTAAAAGTAACCAATTAACATTGTTTGGACCCAATTAATCCAACCATGTAAAAAAAATTCTTAATTCAAAACACAAAATTGGTAGAATCTAATTTAAAATTAAATCTTATTGTCAAAAACAAAAAAGTGGGTTTCTTAAATTAAAAATATAACAAAATATTGTCATGTATTTGTGTTCAATTTAAATGTGAACTTACATCCCATGACCAAAATTGGATTAAATGATAAAAAAATAATCTAATTACACTTTAAAAACAATTAAAAAGATAATCTATCAATATAAATAAATTTGACGGAAATGGAGTTTTGAATTAAAATGTAGTATTTTTTACTTTTCATAAATATATGAATTTTATTATAAGAATACCAAAATTTCAACCATGTTAAATTTTTATGTCCTCATTCTAAATAAGATATTTATTTTTTTAAATAGAATATACTTAAGTGTTAAAAATTATATTTAAAATTGGTGTGCCATCAAAAGTCAGCAAAAACTGTTTTTTAATAATTCTTCTATCCAAAAAATTTGAATTTGTTCTTACATAAGATAAATGATAATGTTATTATAAATTTATAATGGGGTTAATATTATTCATAATGGCAAGTTTATATCCCATTAGTTAATAATATTTTAATAATATAACATTGTTCAGTGAAACTCAGTATTCCGCACGACATGAGCTATCAAGGAAGTCCACTCTTGCATGTAATAGAAGCTAGGTCAGTGTTTCATGTAATGAAAGATTCCTTTGGTATTGAGTACCAAATAATCCAAACACAGTTAATTTATACATTGTAACAGATATTTACTCAAACTTGTGTAACTGAATTCTATCAAATTAAATTGAAATTGTGGGTAACACAACCCAAGAATAGTGTTGTGTATACTTCAATCTAATAAGGTGATGCATATTAAACAGGATAATCATGGTGTTTCATACAACTGAATAAATCAATGAAATTACAAATAATCTATCTCGTAAAATATCGAGATAATACTATTATCATCAAAAATAGTTAGAATCATTGATTAATGAAACCCATTGTGATATATATAGCACTAAAGAACATTATGAAATAATCTGATATAGATCATATGATTCACCTAAAAAAGGTTTAATCTTATATGGAAATATTATATTCATACATGGAAATTAAAAATATAATTTTCATCTCAGGATACGTTACATTTACTCTTATGTGAGAAGAGTTTCCTCTTAAATATATTTTAGAATCTTATATCTAATCTTATGAAGCACCATAAGAATGTTACATCACTCATGAATACTCTTAACTATATCAATAAAAATGCAGCATATCGTTTTTAAACATTTGGATATTCATACAAAGATTTTTATATTTCCCAATTAATCATTCGTAGATTGAGTTATTCTTCTATCAGATCATATTAATCTTATGTTACCACGGAAAAATCTTATTTACTCTAATATAGTTTATGATTAATCTTCCATAATTTTAGTAATCTCATAATTTTTAATACATAATTTGTAGATAGTATTATTTCAGAGATTTTATATCCACCCACTCATTTCATACATTATCATTACATAATGTTTATGGAATACATTAAACATTATACAAACTGATTCCCAACTACTGTACAAGTCTACTGCCTTTGGAATAATGTAAACAAAAACACCGATATATAAGGGAGATACATTATATCCCAAAAATTTCTTCATGACTGTAACCCTTCTGCGACACATCAAACATAATACATATCATTATAGCCTATGGATGGAAAAAAATATGTCGTAATCATAGATGCACGATAAGGGTGTTCAAGGGAGACATGTAACACTAAGATTATCATAGGGGTTTGAATAAGAGGTGTATTTCTAGATTACATAAATAGATGATATCATTTCCTATAAGTCAAGATTCATTGCCAGAACGTATAATGTAACTTCATGGGGACTGAAATTTTGGGTGGGACACAACACCATCTTCTTTCAAAGTTCATTATTTTTAAGGGGTCATATTTTCCAATCTTAATATATTGGATCGGGTCCCCCATCGCCTAAATTCTTGGTTACTAAACCTACATACCAGGACACACCACTATCCATAGTCATAGTCCTTTACATGTTATGGAATATGTTTCCCCATCATCCCATAGGGGGTCAATCCGGTCGAATTTTTTCAAATAATTATCTTAATAGATATAATCAGTACATAATTAATTGGAGGGAGATATAGGTCATACCAATTCATAATAAAATCATTCATTCATGTTCTACAAGATTATAAAAATTCGTCATACCAGGACCCATAAAAAGGGATTCATTTTATTAATATCCTATCATAATACCATGAAATTAAATAGGTACCAATTACTTTTAATCACATTATAACCTATGGAAATGATATGGGTTTCAAAATCATTTCATCAAATCATAACTCATGAAAAAAAGTTGGTAACAATATATGACCCATGGAAGAGAAACATGCGTCCTTTGAATCATTCCATAAACACATACACCATTCGAGAAATAATATTAATGGATCCTTTAGATAATGTCCTAGAAGTTCATGAGAAACGTCCATAGATGCCATATTATAAGGAGAATAACTTCGATAGGTTATTTGAAAAATATTTATTGAGGAAAATATCCTTTCTTCATTGAAAAAATATTTAAAACTAATAAAATTTTAAAAACCATTTTCATCAAAATATCTGGATAAATTTATAATAAATCATTAATAAAATTTTGAACACTTTTTTATTGATATCATAAAAGTGCGATTGAAAACATTTTGAAAACAATTTCAAATGAAAACTTATAAAAGAATATTGAAAATGTTTTCAAAAATGTTCCATTGAAAATAATTTTAAAATGTTTAAAGGTAGCTTCAAAACAATTAAAAAATTTAAATCATTTTTTCATGAATATGTTCTTAAAATATTATCTTTGAATTTTTTTTAAAACATGGTTCTTGATGTTCGTGGCATGTGTCTCAAAGAATTAAAATTGAGAAAAAACTACTTTTCTTATTTGGAAACTCTTGAAACATAAACTTAATGAAAATGATATCATGATACGGATATGTAAAAACCCATAAAATTTAGTTTTCAAATCATATAATATATTCAGGGGTAGTATAATCACCACTTAAAAGATATGAGTTTTCAATATTGTGTAAATCTCATAGATATAAAAGTGAGACTCAAAATACCCTTACCTTATGTCTAGAATATCATTATAATCATTGCGACCTCATATATAGTAAATATATAATTATTATAGTGAACAATATTCTTATATCCAATACTATATGTGGATTGATTATGAATTTATATTACACTATTGATAAAAACTCAATGTTACAGTTTAATTTAGGGTAATATCTACATTGTTCGTCATATGTCTTCTAATCTATTATTTCTTGTGTAATTATACCTATATGATGATATAGATAATGTAAAAAATTATATAAATAACATGTATATTTATTATATTAGTATTATAATATTCTATAGGATATAGAAATATTGAATTTAGTTGACCGTTCATGGAGACGGTAGGCTGTACATATGCATGAACATTGTTTATGTTTAATTATCATATTAAATGGAGAAATTAAATTATATATATATATATATATGAATATATTTTTTAAATTAGAGTGACTATATAATATATATAATATAATTTCACAAAACCAATCTTTGATACATTCTGTGTTGTGTATGAATGAATCACATCACATTGAGGGGAGAGGTAGTCCAAACTTCTTCAAACTAAATTATCGTGTTTACAAAAAATGGAATGAATAAAGATATGTGTTTTATTAGAATACAAGAAGAATAATGGAATAATATATATCATATATATCATATATAAATATATTTAATATCATAATTCCCACTATTAGATGGGGTGGATGAAAATGAACAATAATCATTTTATGAGGAAGTAGTTTTAATGAAGCATATAAAGTGTGTTCATTATCCATTTGATGAAAGTATGTGTATTTGTAGGTAGATCCCTTCGTATAACAAAATATAAGTATATTACAGATAGTATTTTTTAAATAATCATGGAAAATGTATAATTGAAATTTTGGAGAAATAAAATAAAATAAAGGAGCATGAGGGAGGGTGTTACATAATAATAGGGTAACTCTATTTGGTTTTCTCCAAGTGGATTACTTGGAAAGTTTTCTACTCAATGGTTTGATTAAATAAGCAAGGAAGGGATGTTGGGAAGTGTATTGGGTGGATAATATAAGAACCGAATCAGTTTGAGTGGTGTGAATAATTAGTAAATGTGGTGTCCTTTTATAGGGATTGTAGAGGACATAATTATCATTTTTGAAAAAAAAGTTTGGTTTACCCATGTATTTACTTAAAAAATGCCATACCTATAACATCCCTAATCTGGATGCCACCCAAAGGTTCCCCATGTATGGTTAGCCAAATAGCCCCATGGGCATCTCCCAAAACACTATTTGTTTTTGAGTAGTAGTGTGGTCCTATGAGTGATAGTGGGGATACTATACCCTCATTTGCAGAGTGATACATAGTGGAATAAAAGAGATAAAAATAACGGAAGTAGTAATGAAATATAACAGAAGTAAATAGTGGAAGACTGAAAATATATATAACTAGATATCATATCATACAAAATATGTTGTTGAATGTTACATGTTTTAGGAAAATATCCATAACATGTTACACTATAGTAACAAATAATATATGTACTAAATGAAAAAAACTAAAAAACAGAAACTCAAAAGCTTTGCAAGATCTATCATGGTCCCATTCTCTCTTCCTAATTATCATATAAAGTTACCATATAAGTGTGCATTCCATTATCAATACCTACAACCATATAATCTTACCATGCCCAAAAATATGACACAAACAGGGTGTGAGACAAAGTCCCAATCTCCAACCACCCAATCAATGTGTTAATCTATTAGGGAATATGTATAAAAGGTAGTGTACAATAATAAAACCAGTAATGTAAGAATTATTCAAATGTAAACTGTCCTACACGTAGTTTTTTCCATTTACATTCATTTCATGTTCATTAAAAATTCAATTTCATTGAATTATATAAGTCCCACGATCCGACATAATAATGAATTCCCCCATCTACAACTAAGCATAATAGATGTCATAGATGACTATAAAAAATGAATACCTTATCCATGATTTTTCTTTGTCCTGGAAATCCCATCATAAGATGTTCCATTTAAATATTCAATCTATAACCTAATACAACCGTTGAACATGCTAATTTTCCATTCATGTACCAATCTAGGTGTAATTCCTCCAACATCATATGATCATATTTCAACGAACCACTCTTTAACCAGGCTTCATTCTAGGTGTGGTATAAGTAAAAGTAAACTATTTAACCCTTTAATGTTTAATATTGAATTAATGTTTTCATATTAGAAGAATAACTAGTAAATTAAACTATTAGATGGATTTTACATTTACAAAAAATCACATGGGAGAAGTTTTTATAAGAAGAAACACTTGTAAATTAAACAGTTACATGTCTATTACATTAAAAAACTCTTGTTGGAAGGTTTTTAGTTGGAGGAAAATATTCCAAACATGCACAACAAGGAAAAGGTAAATAAAGGTCAAGGGGAATACCAACCATCCCATACCCTAAACAATAAAATTACAATTCAAAAAGATTTTAATTTATTAAAATACTCAAATTATTTTGTACAACCCAAGAAAGGGAAACATAAGAAAGAATCATAATAATCCAAGGCCAAACGTCCATAATGCTCATTCATGGAAACTCTCTCATGGGGTGTCCCTAAATAAATGTATAAAACCTAAAATATACATTAAAATAGTTAATCAATTACCTGAAAATCAATATGAAACATCATGGGTCAATTATAAATCAAAGAGACAACCCAAAAATGGGATTTCGACACTCCATAATATATAAAAACCCTAAAAATTAGTGAAGGACATGAGGCAACCTAACATGTTCTTGTACAACTATCCTCATCCAGCTTTGGCCTCTAATTATTCCCTGAACATAGTAGATCTGTAAAACATGAATAATCCCCCAAACCTTGATAATTAGGTTAAGAGGATAAGGGAAAAAGAAATGATCATAAGAATTAGAAACAGCCTGGAGGGGTTCCAATGCAATCGAAGGCGATCAAAATGATGTTCAGATGAAGAAGGAGGAGAAAACCCTTTCCTCGGGTTGGGTTGTGCTATAGTTCGTGAAAAAAGGGAGGTGAGTTCTATCCATCTAAACAAAATATGCCTACTATTCGTTTTTTGAATAAAACAAAATACAAGGTTTGTAATGACATCTACATGCCATGTATATGCATCTTCACCCATTTTTGATGATATTCCATAAAAATCAAAAACAGGTCATAGAAAGACCATTAACAGTGTGTATTTGGATTACATGGCATTAAACCACAATTCATTCAATGTAATAGGCCTGCAACCTAGCCATAAACCACTTTTTCCTACTCATTCATAAGTATAATACAAAAATAAAACATATATACCTCAAAGGAAAACTAGTTTCGTACAAACATCCCCCTCAATTCAATTGGTCCACTAATTTCCCTTCCAAGGGTGGTGAATAAACATCTGAAAATAACACTGGGAACTGCAATCATACATCGGCCTCCATCTCGCATGTATCATCCAATACTTGGCAATGATTCCATATCACCCTTCCTAAAATAATAGACCAGCCATGATGAAACTTTATGGAACGATCAAAAATTCATATAGGATGCTCAACAAAAGACGCATCAACCTGTAACTCAACCTCCACGGGCTAGAAATTGTGATATATGTATGAAAATTAATGTCGTAACTATGAAATGTCGATAATGTCATGCATAGTCATTTACCTATGACGTAACTATAACTGAGAGGTAACTGACTCAACTTTATCTAGAATATCAAAGGACTCGACGTATCTCAATGTAATCCGACCCTGTCTTCTTATACTATTTTTTATCATCCTCATTGATACTTTTTGGAAAACAAAATCCCTTACGTCGAACTCCAAAGTTCTACTGCAACGATTCACATATGATTTCTAAAAAGTCTACATAGTATCCATACACTTCTGAAAAAACTAAACGTGTTCCGTTGTCTCCTAGAAATGATGAGGTCCTGGTTAGTTTCCTCTCCTATATCTATCCAACACAGTGGTGATCATCATGGACTACCCTAAAAATCCTTAATAGGCACCATCCAAATAGTTTCTTGAAATCTATTGTGATAGTAATACTCCACCAAGGGTATGTGTCTCTCCCAAAAACACATGAAATCTGGGACGCATGCCTGTAGCATTTCTTTCAGCACCTAAATTGTGCAATCTGATTGGACAGATATCTAGAGGTGGTATGTTGTGATCATATGTAACTGTGTACCCATAACCCTATATATACAATTCCATAAATGAGATGTAAACATGGAATTCCTGTCTAAAACAATATAATTTGGGAACACAAGAATTCTTAGAATCTCACGAATGTACATCCACCGAAGCTCATCAAATTTAAATATTTCCTTGATCAGAATGAAATGTTCAACCATCATGAAATTTTCTATAACAACCCATATGATATCATTACCTCAAGGAAAACATGGTATACCAGTAACAAACTCCATCATGACATCATTCTTTTTCCACTTAATAATGTGTAGCTACTATAAATCTCTAGTTGGTCTCTAGTGTTCCACCATCACATGAAAATAAGTGGATCACCTCAGGAAAAAACTAGTCTCATATTTTTCCACACATGGCCACCAATACTGATGATGTAAATACTGATACCTCTTGGTGATTGTAGGATTCACTCCCCATAAAGAGGAAAAAAATTCATGTATCAGCTCCTCACACCTGTATGATGAAACCCATACACGACCATATAACAGAAAAACTTCATCCTCCCATACAGTCCAACAAATATGAGGTTCCATACCTGAAAAACTCTGTTATAGAAATCGTCCTTATTAATACGATTGTTTCTTCACCCTCACATTTTCCAGTAGGTTAGAGATAACCACTATGGATTAATGAAATGACTTCCCTGGACTGTTATGCACCTCCAAGCATGTCTCATAGAATATATATATAAACTTATACTCATCCTTGGACTATTTCACTTCCTAAACCAGATTCCTCCTAATCAGTGCATCATCCAGAGCATTGCCTTTACCAAGAGTGTAGGCATGCATGAAGTGAAAAGGCTGAAGGTATTCCACCGACCGTTGATGACTCAGATTCCGATCATCCTGATTAAATATGTTATTGAGTATTTTGTGGCTATTTTACACAAAATAAACCACTCCAAATAAATAATGACTCTATCAATTTAAGGCATATACTAGAGACACTAACTCGGGATCATGTGTTGGGTAATTCCACTCATGTGGCCACAACTACCAAGACCTATACAAAATTACTTGATCTTCCTACATAAGTCCTACTCTCATATTGACACATGATGCCTTATATTACACATTTTTATTCCTAATCTACTCTAAAAAAATTATTACTGGTTCATAAGTCCATATCCATTTCAGCTCCTGAAAGGTTTCTTATATGAATAAATCCAGAAACACATCACACCCTTTTTATTATAGAATTTCAAAAGAACTATTAAATGTTAGATTCCCTATATGAATCACATTTCGAAACTATCCCTCCCTAAAAAACTCTGCAACTCTAATATATTATGGGGGTTATCCTATGAAACGACTTCTCTCCCCTTATATGGGTCCATTAATACTCCAGTCTCTGAGAAGATATCTCCCATGAAGTGAATCTAATCCATCTATAAGAAGCACTTTATGAGCATATCATATGACTGATATCTCTCAACGTACTGAGAATGACCTCATGATTTGTGGCATGGTTGTTTTGATTTTGAGTATACACGAACATATCATTCATGATACCCCCAACAAAAGAATCAAGATTAGGATGGTACACCTGCTTCATCAGTATCATGAAGACTATTAGTGCATTTATGAGACCAAACTTCATTAACAAATAATCGTACAGATCATACCTTCATTTAAAGGCTATGTCAGGTATGCATGAAGATATGAGATGCACCTGATGATAACTATATCTCATGTAAATCATTGATAAAACATGAGAACCTCAAATATGGTTGAATATATCATCTTCCCTCAGTGGGAAATAATGATTCTTAACCATAAAATTGGTCAATTTATGATAATCCCTATATATTCTGTGTGTACCATGTACCCTTTTCACAAAACTATCAATATAACTAGAAGGAGTAGTATTGGTTGGGATGAAACACTTTTCCTCTAAATCCTCTAGTTGTCTATTATGCATTTGGAGCTCTGTCCTAGACATTCTATAAAGTGGAATGGATATCGGTGTAGCTCCTAGTACTAGCTTGAAATAGATCTCTAGCCTATGTCACCAGAGGTAATCCTGAAAAGTCATTTTTGAAGACATCCCAGAAATGGTCAAATTCTAGAGGGAAATCAATATAACTTATTCGTTGGTCATCAAGATAAAAAAAATTAATATGGAATGTCATTCGGCCCAACATAAGATGTTCAAGTCCATCTCCTCTCATATGTATATCCCATTCTCCATTGTGTAGAAATCACCCAACCAATAGTGACGTAAAACTCACTTTGTGGCAATAGATGTAAAAAGGCTTGAAATGAAACCAACTAGTACATCTTGGGAATGACATAAAACATTATCATATTGATTATGTAGAGGTCCCATATGATGTGAAACCAACTAACCACCAAGGTTGACCTTTTCACTCATGCACACATGCTGATCTAATCTATAATGCAGTGTCTAGAGTCATATAATCATCAAATGTATTAACATAGATCCCAAGTCTCTCTACAACGTGGACATATATAAAACTATGTGAAAGCACTATATCAAAAATTAATGAAGATAAAATTAAGGTGACTATGATAGAACCTCTGCTAGTAGAAGTTGTGGGACCTACTCCTACTAGGTATGCTACACTACATATGTATGACATATATGACGACCCTATGACACTATCTAGATACCCTAAGTTGATCCACCCATCTATCGCTGAGAGCATAGTGTATGGATACCACATCCACAACCACCACCTCGGTCGGAACGACATAACATAGGATTTCTCCTTGTCTGATGAGAAGCTTCTGACCCTGCTCGTGAATTTGGATTTTGTGTGGGTCCTCTCTCACTAGCTATTAGTGGAAATGTCCTATAGAAGCGTTGTATATTTCCCACCTTTCCACAAGATCGGAACACGACTTGGTTCATCTTATACTGTAGTCATTTATTCCCAATCATACCAAATATGTTGCACCTCACTTTTATACATGAAGATATGTTTTATTACTTGTATAATCAGGAGAATGTTCCAAACAATGCATCTTACTACTGGTTGATATAGTACTAGATCTCGTAGTCGAACTACCCAAGCTCATACCTCAATGTTCCCATAGGTTAAACTCTGTAATCAGTGCCTAATAAAATATAGTAGATATAGAATTCAATATGTTGACATTTACCTATGATTAGATATCATATTTGAGTCCATCCTTAAATCACCAAGCCTTCGATATATCATCACCCATTCAAATTGGTGTGAAAAAATGTTCCCCAAAATAAATGTGTATAAGTGTTCATAAATGACTGGTTCAATGTTCCAAATGCATAATCTCTAGGGCTCTATCAACCCTCAGTGCCTTGGGAAAATAATAATTAAGTAATACTATCGGAAAATCTCCCAATTCCATATCAACATGACGTTATACCTATGTAATAACAACCCATCTTCTCTTAGAGTAATCACGTAGCATATTAGTTTTGAGCTTTTCCATCATCTAAGGAGGAATCTCTAAATTCTCTATGATCAATAGCATGGAATCTATCCATGATTGTGAAAAATGTGGTCCTCCATCCCCCAAAATTATGGGTGGATGTTTCAATTAGAATAGTCATGCCAGATCAGCTATAGACATGGAAGGTCATGGTTCTCCAAAAAAGTATTTCATGAACCTAATAAATCCTTCACAGAACTATGCATCAGCACCGAAATCTGGTATAACATCTTGTATCATAACTAGAACAACTAGAGGATTCACTTGTAGCCCATTACTAACCACCACCAGTGTATTATTGTCGCTACACTCCAAGTGTACAACTGTATGTCTTAGTGGTGGAATAAATCTACATGGTTATGAAAACCCATTAGCTCCACATCATTTTGAAGGATTTCAGTTCAAGAGATCAAAAAAAACATGAAGCGTCCCTTATAGGGCACTAGAAGAGGAGTACACTATGTGTAGACACTGTAAACCACATGTTTCCTCATACTCCTGCATGGTCATGTACTCTGATTGGGCTAGTAGTGTAATCACCCTTGGTACATGGCACATAAGGCTGGTACATGGTCTGTACCCAACAAATGTTACATGTTCATATCCCTTAACCAACTTGTCCATTTACCTAGTCAAGCCATGTACTTATACACATAATGCAACCTACAATGGATTTTGTAGTGTATTCTACATGGACATGTACTCCTATATGGATAGACATACCTGGGATATCTACTACATAGCCATGTAGCAGCACACTGCATTTATACATCAAACATAGAATGCTCCCCCGTAAACAACAACTTCCTCAAATGGAATGAACACACGCAATGTACCCTTATACCACATGCCATGTAATCTAGGTTTCTAGATGGTAGAAACCTCAGATTTCATGAATCCCCCTCAAATATAAGTATTTTCACATTTATATACTTAATAGTATGAAAATTATAAATCCTTGGGGGCCCATAATCCCTGCTAACCAAAGCATGGGTTCCACCTATAGCACATTATAACACGATTTGAAACAATGTCGAAACATGATAAACCAAATTCCAATCCATGTGGGACCATAAAACTCAGGGATAAATTCTTGGAACCTATTCTTTTTAGAACATAGAACATACCAATAGAATTATCAAAACAGTATTCATATCTATCATAGTACCGATCAAAACAACAAGCTATTAATAATGATCCTAAATGGAATGGAAAGAATGCATATAACGTGATTTCTAGCATGTTTTTATATAATGAATGAGATGGAATTCCATCATCTCATAAAGTTTCATCAAAATAAAAGAAAAATAATTTCAATAATAGAATCGAAAAACAAATACATCATCTAATGGTGAAATCGAATCATCTATAAAAACTCAAAATTAAAAAAAAATCATAAATTAATTTGAAGGATATTTGGATTTTACTTGTACACAGAGTAGCTACTATTGGGAATAGGTCATTACCAAATCCCATTGCATTTTTATCACTTACTGTCTCAGCCAAACAATAAATAAAACCAAAATAAAACGTGATTTTTTACCACATTCTAACATCCTAGATCTGGATTCCACTGAAAGGTTCCACATTTTCATCTAGCCACAGGGCCTCAAGAGAATCTCCCCAAATTTTTGATGCTGTTGACTTGTAGTAAGGGCCTATGATTGATTTTGGGATACTATTCCCCCATTAGAAGATTTTAAAACAATGGAATAAAATTGAAAAACAATAGAGGAAGCAATAATACCGTATAACAAAAGTAAATAGTTAAAGACTGATAATATAAATAACTAGATTTGAAATCAAAGAAAAGTTGATAAAAAATGTTACATGTTCTAGGAAAATAGACAAAACATGTTACACTATAGTAACACATAATATATGTATAAAATGTAAAAAAAGCGGATTAAGAAACATAGAATCATCATAAGACTCAGCTTGGTTTCATGCTCTCCTTATCCAGAGTAGTATATCAGGTACCTATAGAAGAGTGATTTCTATAACAAGCCGAAGCTTGACTTACATGGAAATTACATTACTTTTGCGGAATACTTATTATATAATAAAAAGAGACACAGAAGGACCGTAATATTTTAGTGTCTTTGGAAACTTGGAATATAATCTTCTAATCGTGGTGAAAGTTCTTCAACATGTCCCATAAAGATCTTCCCCTTTTGTTTTCTCACCTAAAAGCATTCATTTAATCCTGGGGAAAAGAAAACATATAAAGGGTGTTCTCAAATGCTCAGTAAGGTTAAGAATTGAGAAAATAATACAAACCATATACATTTGATCATTAAAACATGAACAAAAATTTTTAACATCAAAATCATGAGCAATGACATAAAACCTGGAAGTACATAAGGAATAGATCATAATGGAACATCAATCATGATAAAATAGCATGGGAATAAAACATGTTATTGTGGAAAAAAATTAATCACATGATATTATTTCCATATTAGCCAATGCATTACTGTCAAGACCATCATAGTGGACAATGTCCCTTACTAAACCTGGTTTATTTGCAATTCTAGCCTCGTATTACGAAACCTGATATACTTGCCGTTCCAGCCATGTCTATATCATGAGAAATAAATCTTTACCAAATGCATTGGATGGAGATATAGTTCCCACCCATATCATAAAGAAAATTATTCATACTTGTGACAGAAAATAAACTTAAAACATTAATAATAACCCAAAGAATAAAATGGGTCTCATAAATATCATCACATCATCACATAATCCATATAAAAAATAGATATTTCATCATACGAAAATTTAAACCATGTAAATTATATAGATATTATACTTGAAACATACACATATGAAATAATGTCATCTTATATGGAAAATAGTTTTGAAAAAACACATGAAATGAATTCTTGATTAAAAATATCCTTTCTTCTTCTAAAACATTTTCTTTTCACAAAATGTCATGAAATTTTAAAAGAAAATTCTTTTGTGTAAAATACATGTGAAATATTGTAGAGTAATCTTCATGAAAATAATGCATTATGAAATCGTAAAAATCATTTCATGCTGTATAAGTTAAAAATAACATTCTTCTCATACTTTTGTTGGAAAATTCAAAAAGTACCTCGTAAAAAAAGATTCTTTACACACCTTGTAGTAAAAGTCAAAAAGGGTAAAAATGACTTTTTACATACATGAAATCATTTTTTGGAAACATGGACATGGATGATAACAATAAATCCAGTAAATACTTAAGAATAAACAATCTCGGATAAGAATGAGATTGTAATAGTTATTCCTTACCTTAGGTATGATATGCTTCATACATATCTGAAACTCCAGTATAATGATTTAAATAATGTCATTGACTTATTATAGAATCATATTCATTGTTATGATATCATATATTGTTCACTTATAACTTTATGTTACCCGTTCTTTTGTAAATCCCATGTTAAAGCAACGTTTTGTGTAAAATCATCTTATTTATCGTATGTGTTTGGACTTGTTGTTCATGATGTTATTTTTACATATATCATGATTTAATTACTTATATAATTTAAATCATTATTTATATATCATATTATTCATTATATATCCATAATATACATGTATTTATAATAGTACATAACATATAGAGGTAAGAAATGAAATTCACCGTTCATGGAGACGGTAAACCGTACGTATGCATGAACTATAATTTCATTTATATTTATTATTTTAATTAAATATTTGTATTATAATTTCAGTATAATATCATATATAATATCATTAACTCCATCCTTTATACATTCCACATAAGGCTTTAATGATTCACATCACTTTGAGGGGGCGATAGTCCACACTTCCTCAAATGAGATTATCGTACTTACCAACTATGGAAACCATAATGGCATTATATAATTGGGAAGTAAAGAAGCATAAGGAAATCATAAACATAATATATATAATATATAAATACAGTTCAATCATAATGTCCACCATGATAGGCGGTAGAAGAAAATCGAAAAATCATCATTTCGTGAGGCGTTAGTATTCCTTCACAGAAATATTATGTTCTTCATTCATTTAATGGAGGTGTGTGTAAGTGTAGTTATAATACATCCCATAAAAACATCCTAGTATTTTTAGGATACTGGTGTTGTTACAAAATAAAGTATTAAAAAGTGTTTAGGGGTTGGAGAATTAAAATAAAAGAAAACAAATTAAGAGAAACTATTACCTTTAATTTTGGTAACATCCTTTGGTTTGAACCAAAAGGACTTCTTAGAGTGCCTCTTGCCTAATAGAAAGCTTCTGGGGGTAGGATAGGGATGTAGGGAGATAATTTGGGAAGAGATTGGATGATCCAAAAGGCATGAGAGGTGTAAGGAAATGCATAGAAGTGGTCTCCTTTTATAAGGGAGAGGAGGGGCTCTTTAGGAAATTGTGAAAACATTTTTTTATTATAAACTAATATTCAGTTTCATGAGGTAAAAAACAAATTAATATCGAATATAAGATGACTAATATTAGAAATAAAACCATCAAATAGGAATTGGACAGGTTTTGGATGATATTTTAATCATTATAATCTTATTTATTTAAATCATTTATTAATGAGGTAAATACTGCATCATTATTGTGTCATAAATAATTTAATTTATTTGATTTATAATAATTATAAAAAAAATACCAACATGTAAGAAATTGTTTTATCTTTCCAATTAATATTTAAAGTTGAAAAGATAATTTATATACCCCCTTATAAAAAATAATTACTAAAGGTTTTTTGTTAATGCCAATTTCGTCTTTACATTAAATTATTTAATCTAATGTGTCATTGTATTTCATACGTGGCTCCATGGGGTCCCAAAATAAACCCATGGATGTTCATGGTCGGCCATTACTCATCCAATAAGTTTTGGACATGTTTTAAGGTAATTTTTTATTATTATAATATTCTTTTAACCTTTAATTACACTATTTACCTTTAACCGTGGTAAATAAAAGTAAAAAGATACTATTCACCAAAAAAATTCTCTAATTGAACCACATTTTACTCCATGATATTATCGGTGTCTCTCAGATTTTTGAAATTCAACTCACAGAAGCTGTAAATGTATGTTTTATGAACAATTTCAAAAGCTCCTAGGAGGTGGGTAAAAGACGGTGAAAAGTTCTATACAATTTTTTTATAAATCTAAAATTATTACAAAATGATTCCAATGAATTTAATTGAACATATAAAAGTATTATGTATCTATTTGTAACTAAAATAAATTTAAATAAAATAAATGATTATTTCAATAAAAATTTAGTTTTAACTAAAAATTCAGTGTTTTCATTATTCATAAAAAATTGATGTTTTTCATAAAATTATCAAAAATTCAGACCAAGCTATTTATGATATTCCAAATTCAAAATATATATCCATTTTTCCAAATTCAAAACATAGAAGTAGTATTAATTAATTTTAAAATCCATTACCGTTATCAAAACAAATAGCGTATTTTTATAAAACAATAACTATCAAAAGATCGACATTTGTTTATGTCCAAATTCAAAGTGAAATTATTTCAAATGAAAAAAATTGGATTAAATGGAAAAAATATTTTCTAATTACAATTTAAAACCAATTAAAAAGATAATCTAACCATATAAATTATTGCGATGAAAAAAGTTGTTTTTAATTAAAATATAGCATGTTTTTACTATTCATCAAAATATGAAAGTTACCAGAATAATATGAAAAAATTATCCAAAGTAAATTTTTATATCCTGATTCCAAAGATAAGTATTATTTTTTCCAATTGAACTTATATACATGTCAAAAACAATATTTAAAGTGGGTGTGCCATCAAAAGGCGGCAAAACTACATTTTTTGAAAAATACTTATTTTACTCGAAAAATTGATTTTCTTCTCATAAAATGTTATAGAAAACGTGTAAGATTTATAATAATGATATAAAATTAAAAATGTAGTTAATAATATTAATAACGGATAGTCCATAATAATATTATAACAATATATCATTGTTTAGTGAAACCCGGTATTGCATACTACACACACATTCGAGGAAGGTCGTGATTGCGTGTAATACAAGCCAAGTTAGGGTTTTGTGTTGTGAAACACTCATTTTTTATTGAATATAACAAAATGAAACCATATTACATTTATAAATTGAATATATATTTATATATACTCAATTTTTCTTAGAAACAAACTTGAAATTGTGTGTATCATGATCCAAGAATAGTGTTGCGTATACTAAAAGCGAATACGGTGTTGCTTATAGAGCAAGGTAATATTGGTGTAGCGTACAACAAAATACATCAATGAAATTGAAAGAATATTTTTCATAAAATCTGAGGTTGTTACATTCTACCCCCTTTAAAATTAATTTCTCCCTCAAAATTCGTCGGGGTTCTAAATCATTTACTCTTCATAGAGACACACATCGTAAAAAGGAATGCTAAAACTTAATTTCAAAAAATAAAGTTTGAAACGTAATGATTAACCAAAGTAACTCATCAATGGGTTTCCACATAAGAGAAAATAGGTGATAATATGAATATGGAAGACAAATATAATCATCGTGGTCTGATGGAGAGTGGTAGAGAACATGGCTATGAAAAATCCAACAATCACGAAGCCATAAATTTGTGATGATCTAAGGTACCATCTGAATCATCGAATATAAGGGCACTAGGAAAACATTTTTTGTTTTCAAGATCATTTCCCTAAAGTTGAAGAATTTGAATCAGAAGAAAAGAATACTTTATTTTTGGTATAATCTCACCGTTGTTCGTGGTTTGAGATATTTTTACTTCATCTCTTAAAGAAATGAAGTTGAATTTGTCTTTCGTGATGTTTTAGCAGATCATGCGATAGAATGATAGGTCATTCCATCTGCCTCAAAAAAATGTTAGCAAAAGGTTATATACATAATTCCATCTATGGTGAGATTAATCATATATGGTTCCCAAAATGGACTTATACTTCATCTATCATATCACATAATAATATAAAACTAGTTTCTACTAACCTGGGACTTCATGTAGGCCAGTGGTAGGAAATAAAGGCATGTCGCATTTTGGTTGTGGGTTTGATTTCCACAGCCTTGTCCGATGTGATGGGTTTCCATCCATCTTGTAGGTTTTCCTTTTTCTAAAATTACATCATTATGACATTCCAGCAATAATATCGAAAAAAAGTTCTAGACATAAAAAATACTAACTTGTGTCCAACATAAACCATTTCAATCTTTAGGCTTACCCAAAATACTATTGTCCAATCCCATATTATAGGGAAAACGATTACCAGAGAGTTCATAGAACAAGCATGTTAATACCATCATTGATCCCCATATATCATAAGATATGTCTTGTTGTTGGTCACATTCCAATAATGTGAATACATTAATCATGTATTCTCTTGAAAAATGATTACCCATTGAACCTTAGTGAGTACATGAATGCTGTCAAAAGTTTACTCTTTCCACATACCAAAATCCAAAAATTCTATATACTCAAACCATGATATAACCTTTTCCTTATATCAGTCATTAACTCATTTAATTTTCTCTTTATCCCTTCATTATGTGCAAATAATCTGGTTCCCAAAAATATTTGAATCATGTTTCTTTGTTACCGGTACCATAAAATTATTGGAATCCATAATAGACCAATATATAAATATTCCAATATTCCACAGTACTATATACAACATTATTTTGGAATCCCATTACATGAACAATAAATCATTCCACCGCATTGTTGTCATATTCAGTATTGACAATAGTGATCGCATGTGACTTCCCTTTTTTCCTTTGCTTTAAGTGGTTGCTCATGTTGATCATAATTAACCCTTGGATTAGGGAATTTATTAGCATAATGCCCCATTCCCTTTCAATTGAATCATTGAAGTGTTGGTGGAGCATTCTCTGTTGTCTTTTCTCTATTCACATCATTAGCAACCTTTTTCCCATTACTTTGACAATCAACTCCTCGATGACCTTCTTTTCCACACTTAAAACATTTTCTAGTCCCTTTAAGACAATCTCCACCATGCTTCTTTCAACACTTTGAGCATAAAGATACATCCATCATCTTTTCACCATTGTTTTGAGATTTCTCATTGAACTCCATCTTTCGTTTCTTATAAATCGATGGGATGGATATGTAAAACCAACTTCCAGTTCTACCTTGATAGCACAACACACAATTTCTTCATAGCTACTGAAGTCTCTTATAGCTAATTCCCTTCAATGACATTGTTTTAATCCACTGAAGAATCGATCAAATTTACTTTCTGGTTGGATGATAAAGCCAGATTCATTCCTTGAAATCCATGTAAAATTCGCTTCGTATATACTAACAGATTCATCATCCTTTTTCTTAAGCTCATGGAACTCCTTTTCCATCTTTGTTCGAAAAATATGAGGGAATTAGTTATTGAAAAATATGTTCTCGAACTCATCCCATTCAATGGAGTGAATTTCACCTTAGGTCCTTATATTCTTACTTAATGTCCACCATTGATCTGTTTCGTCTTCTAATCGGTAAATAACCCAAATGACATTTTCTTGATCTGAACAACGATGAATGAAAAATATATTTTCAATGGAACTGATTCATTATTCAGAAACAAATGGATTAGAAGACCCACTAAAAGAAGTGGGATGTTGCCTCATGAAAGACTCAATAGAATATTTTTCCATTCTCTGCTCATTCGTAAGTCTAGAATGATTCATAGGATGAGTAATTATAGCAATATGATTTTTCACTCCATCTCCCATAACATTGGTTTTTTCAGAACGAAAATCATTGCATTGTCCATTACATTGATCAACAAGGTTCCTTCAGGTTCCAACCATCGTCTAAACCCCCAAAAGAATAGTGTGAGGGGAAAAAATCATGATAGTTAAAACAACATAATAAAGGGGGAGTAGCATCAATATCTAACATCTTAGTATTAATTACATGATATTTACCATAATTCTAGGACTATAACATATAATTTTACTTTACCTTAGGGACATCCCTAGACATACCTGAGAAATATTTCTAGTCATCTCACTAAAGTTTGGGCATCCTAGTTTCCAAAGGATAACTAATCCTTTCCTCTAATACCAACTGTAATGACCCGTATCTTGATGTAAATAGACATTACATTAATTTTTTGGAATACTTAATACCTAACAAAAAACAAACACACAAGGATCGTAATAGTTTAGTGTCTTTGCAAACTTGGAATATAATCTTCTAATCGTGGTGAATGATCTTCAACATCTCCCATAAAGATCTTGCCCTTATGTTTTCTTACCTGAAAACTTTATTTATATCCTGGGGAAAAGAAAACATATAAAGGGTGTCCTCAAATTCTCAGTAAGGGTAAGCACGGAGAAAATAAAACAAACCATATACATTTGAACATAAAAACATGATAATAAAGTTTAAACATCAAAATCTTGAGCAATGACAGAAATCATGGAAGTACATAAGGCATATATCAAAATGGAACATCAATCATGATAAAATAGCATGCGAATAAAACATGTAATTATGGTAAAACATTAAGCACATGAGATGATTTCCATAGTAGCCAAGGCATTGCTGCCAAGACCATCATAGTGGACAAATTCCCTTACTAAACCGGGTTTACGTGTCATTCCATCCCTGTATTACTGAACCCGATTTACAAGTCATTCAAGCCATGTCTATCTCATGAGATGTAAATCTTTACCCAATGAATTGGTGGGATATATAGGTCCCACCAATCTCATAAGAAAATCATTTATACATGTGCCACAAAATAAACGTAAAACGTTCATCATAACCCAAATAATAAAATGGGTTTCATAAACATCATCCAATCATCACATAATCCATATAAAATAAATGGATATTTCATTATAAGAAAAGTGAAACTGTGTAAATCATAGAGGCATTATACTTGAAACACACACAAATGAAATAATCTCATCTTATATGGAAAATAGTTTTGAAAAAACACTTGAAATGAATTCTTGGGGAAAATATCTTTTATTCTTCAAAAACATTTTGTTTTAAAAAAATTCCATGCAATTTTAAAAGAAAATGAATTTTTTGAAAATACTTATGAAATATTGTAGAGTACTCTTCATGAAAATAATGTATTATGAAACCATAAAAATCCGTTCATGTCGTATAAGTTAAAAAAAACATTCTTCTCGTACTTTTGTTGGAAAAGTCAAAATGTACCTTGTAAAAGAAAGATTCTCTACATATCATGTAGTAAAAGTCAAAATGGGAAAAAAGGACTTTAAAAATACATGAAACCATTTTTAGGAAACATGGACATGGATGATAACAATAACCCCATTAAATACTTACGAATAAACAATCTCAGATAAGAACGAGATTGGAATAGTTATCCCTCACCTTTGGTCTGATATGCTTCCTACGTATCTGAAGCTCATGTATAATGACTTAAATAATGTCATTGACTCAATATAGAATCATATTCGTTGTTATGATATCATATATGGTTCACTTATTACTTTATATTACCCATTCTTTTGTAAATCCCATGTTAAAGCAACGTTTTTGGGTAAAGTCATCTTATTTATCGTACGTGTTTGGACTTGTTGTTCTTGATGTTATTATTACTTATATCAATATTTACTTACATCTAGAATGTAAATCATGATTTATATATCATATTAATCATTATATATCCAGCATATACAAGTATTTATAATAGTACATAACATATAGAGGTAAAAAATGAAATGCACCGTTCATGGAGACGGTAAACCATACGTACACATGAACGCTACTTTCATTTATTTTTATTATTTTAATGGAATAGTTATAGTATAACTCCAGTATAATATCATATATAATATCATTAACTTTTTCCTTTATACTTTCCATATAAGGCATTAACGAATCACATCACTTTGAGGGGGCGATAGTCCGCAAATCCTCAAATGAGATTATCGTATTTACCAACTATAGAAACCATAAATGCTTGTTATAATTGGGAATTAATGAGGAATAAGGAAATAAAAAATATATTATATATCATATATAAATATAGTGACATCATAATGGCCACCATGAGCGGCGGTGGGAGAAAATCGAACAATCATCGTTTCGTGAGGCATTAGTTTTCTATCAAAGAAACATTATGTTTTTAATCCATTAGATGGAGGTGTGTGTAAGTGCAGTTTTAATACTTCTCACAACAACATCCTAGTATTTTTAGGATACTGGTTTTTTGTAAAATAAATGATTAAAAATAGTTTAGTTGTTGGAGAAGTAGAATTAAAGAAAACAATTTGATATAAACTATTACCTTTAATTTGGGTAACTTCCTTTGTTTTGAACCAAAAGGACATTGTGGAGTGCCTTCTGCCTAATGTAATGATTCTAGGGGGAGGAGAGGGATGTATGGATCTTATTTGGGCAGATTTTGGACGAGCCAAATGGATTGAGAGGTGTGGGGAATTGCATAGAAGTGGTCTCCTTTTATAAGGGAGAGGCGGGGCTCTTTAGGAAAGTGTGAAACAATTATTTTATTGTAAACATATATTCGGTTACAAGAGGTCCAATACACATTAATGTCGAAGATACGATAACTCATATTCGAAATAAAATCATCCAATAGTAATTGGATAGGTTTAGGATGATATTTTAATAATTATAATCTTATTTATTTAAATAATTTATTAATGAGGTAAATACTGCATCATTATTGTGCCATAAATAATTTATTTTATTTTATGTCTAAAAATTATAGAAAATATTACAAAATGTAGAAAATATTTTTATCTTTCCAATTAATATTTATAGATGAAAAGATAATTTATATATCCCCTTATAAAAATTAATTACGATAGGATTTTTGTTAATGCCAATATTGTCTTAACATTAAATTAATTAATCTAATGTGTCATTATCTTTCATAAGTGGCTCCATGGGGTCCCAAAATCTACCCAAGGATTCCCATGGTCTGCCATTACTCATCCAATATGGTTTGGACAAGCGGTAAGGTAATTTTGAATTATTATAATATTCTTTTAACCTTGAATTGGCCTATTTACTTTTAACCGTCGTAAATAAAAGTAAAACGTTACTATTAATCAAATATTGTTTTTCCTAATTGAACAACATTTTAATCATTTATATTCACCGTGTCTCTCGGATTTTTGAAATTCAACTCACAGAAGCGGTAAAATTAATTTTAATGAAAAATTGCAAAAGCTCCTAGGAGGTTGTTAAAAGACGGTGAAAAGTTCAATACAATTGTTTTTATAAATATAAAATTATTATATAATGATTCCAATGAATTTAATTGAACATATATAATTATTATGTATCTATTTTAACCAAAATTAAATTTAAATCTAATAAATGATTATTTAATTAAAATGTCGGTTTTACCAAAAACTCAGTGTTTTCATTATTCATCAAATATAGATGTTTTTTAGAAAATTACCAAATATTCGGCCTAAGATATATTTGATATTATGAATTGAAAATTGATATCCATTTTTCCAAATTCAAAACATAGAAGTGGAATTAATTAATTTTAAAATTAATTCCCATTATCAAAACAAATAGTGTGTTTTTAAGAAACTATAATTATCAAAAGATCGACATTTGTTTATGTCCAAAATCAAAGTGAAATTAATTCCAATGACCAACATTGGATTAAACGGTAAACATATATTCTAATTAAACTATAAAACCAATTAAAAATATAATCTAACCATATAAATTTTTATGATGAAATAAGTTGTTTCTAATTAAAATATAGCGTGTTTTTCATATTCATCAAAATATGGAAGTTACCAGAATAATATGAAAATTTTGTCCAAAGTAAATTTTTATATCCTGATTCCAAGTAAGAATATTATTTTTTCAAATTGAACATATAGACATGTCCAAAACAAGATTTAATGTGGGTGTTCCATCAAATGGCGGCAAAACTACATTTTAAAAAAATACTTATTTTACTCGAAAAATTGATTTTTTTCTCATACCATGTTCTAAAAAATGTGTAAGATGAATAATAATGTTATAAAATTCAAAATGTAGTAAATACTATTCATAACGGCTAGTCCGTAATAATATTATATCAATATATCGTTGTTTAGTGAAAACTGATATAGCGTACTACACACGCTATCGAGGAAGGTCATGATTGTGTATAATGCAAGCCATGTCAGGGTTGCATGTTGTGAAAGAATCCTTTGTTGTTGCGTATAAAAATATACAACCATATTTCATTTGTAAATTGAATATATATATATATATATATATACTCAATGTTTGATAGAAACAAACATGAAATTGTGTGTAACACGATCCAAGAATAGTGTTCCATATACTGCAAGCGAATACGGTGTTGCATATAGTGCAAGGTAATCTTGGTGTAGCGTACAATAGAAGATATAAATGAAATTGAATGAATATTTTTCATAAAATATCGGGTTGTTACACATTAAATTATCAACACCTACAACCTTACAATCTATTTTGTCCCAAAAAAATGAGCCAAATAGGTTGTGAGTCTAAATCCAAGTAGGCAACCACCAATTTTCTGCACCAATATGTTAGTTAATTTATTTATATATAACAATTACTATACAAAAATTAATGTAGTGAGCTAGGAATTAATCAAAAGTAATGCTTCCTAAAATTATTGTTTTTCATTTACATTCATTTCATGATCATTAAAAAATAATTTACATTAAATTATATAAGTCTTGATATTTGAAATAATCATGATATCCCCTGTATAAAATAATGAACAAGAGATGTCATAGAAGACCATCTAAACCAAAAAATGTGAAGACCTAATAAATGATTGTGATTTGTCTTGGAAAATAAATCACAAAATTTTTAATTTAATTATTCAATCCTTATCTTGTTCCCTTCGTTGAAATTGATAATTTGAAATACAATTATCAATCCAGGTAAAATCCCACAAAAATTTTAAGAGCATGTTCTAGAAAACCTCTCATGATCTTGGAATCACTCCATGTTTGTTATATGTAAAAGTCAACTCATGACATATACAAATTTCCAACAGAGCCCAACCATGGAATCCTTCATTAGATCCATGGTTTGATCAGCAATTAAATAAATCCTCCATGAGCCCAACAATTATATCTATGTCTCGCATTAACATAATAATACCCACTTTGAGTCTATCCATTGAATTATAATATGAAACCATGGTTCACCCATGGTATAAGGTGAAATAGTCACATCATCCCATCCATGGCATTCTAACCTGAGACCATGGTTCACCCAACACTATTAAACCCTTTAATATTTATGATTCAATTAATAATTTCATATAAGTTCCAGACATGAAAACTAAAATATTTCATGGATGTAACCATTAACCAACATATGTTGGAATATTTTTTATATGAATAAACTCATTTAAATTAAACATCTGCATGGCTATAACACCAAACAACTCACGTGGGTAGGTTTATAGTTGGTGAAAACATTCCTAAGCATTTTAAACTTACAATGAAAAATAATTGTCAAGGGGAAAACCAATAATACCATACCCTAACAAATATAATTACATTTCAACAACAATGTAATTTTTCAACCAACTAAAATCATTTTTAACAACCCAAGAAAGGAAATCAGAGGCGTGCCTCATAGGCATCCTATAGAAAAAGGAAAAAAATGGTAATTCAAGGAAACTCACCAATGGGGTGGCCCTAAATCAAATAATAAAAACATAAAAAATCCTATATTAGAATTATTAAATTATCAAAACATCAATAACTATAAAATAACTGTCAATTATAAATCATGGAGACTCCCCAACAAAGGGTGTGTGGCTCTATAGTATATATAAATAGCTTGATAATTAGAAATAGAAATGATACTAGCTACCTCATACTCGTATGACTCTCCCCATGTAGCATCGACCGATAATATGACCGACAATGGAGTAGATCTAAATAAAGAGCATAGAATACCAAACCTCACTAAATATGTCGAGAGAAGAAGAGATGAGAAACATCTCAAGTAGAATCGATAACTCACTAAAGGTGTTATAATGCAATTGATGTCGATCAAAATAGATATCAGATTAGGAATCGAGAGGAAAACCTTACCTCGCATCATCTTTGGTTGTAGTTTTCATAACAGGGGTGGTGAGGCATTTACATAAAAAAATGAGGCAACATCTGATTTTTTGAAAAAAAAATAAGCATCATGTACTGACAAATACACACCATGTATATGCATGTTCAATCTTTTTTATCGACATTCCTTAAACATCATAAATGGGTCTGGTCCAGACCATTATATTTTGTATACTAGGATAACACAACATGTAACCCCTAGTCATGTTGTGTATTAAGATTTTAGAAAATTCCTCAGCCTCTTTTTCCTCTTCTTTCTAAAATACCATCCAAAAAAGAAAAGAATCGAACCACAAAAGAATAATTGAGTTATTACAACACCAAACAAAAAACAATTCAATAATTCATGGTTAACAGTAGAATAATTTCCATAAAATGGGGTTTTTACCAGTGGATAGTTCATTAGGGATCTTATTATTAAGGAATATTCCTTTGTTATTATTAATTTTACTTTAATCATTGTAATTATTTTTAATTACATTCACTGATTTTTTTAGTAAAAATCTATGAAGAATTTATTAAAAAATTTCTATTATCGTGATTAAAAATATGGAATCTATTATACTAAATTAAAATCACATTAGTAGAATAAATTAATTGACATGTAATCCTACTAATGGGAAATCAGTATGGGTTTTTAATGCAAAAATGATCAAAATATTGATATGTATTTATATCCAATTTTTATGTGAAATTAGTTCCAATAACCTATAATTAGTTAATTGAAAAAATTAATTTGTCCTTATAAATAAATTATATTAAATAGAAGTTCTAAATTAAATGTCAATATTTTTCAATATTCACCCAAAAATGATGTTTCTCATAAAAATCCCAAAAATTCACCCTAATCTAATTTTGGCCTTTTAAAAAAATAGTGTATTTCATCTTATAAAATTTCAATATGTATCTATAAATAAATTTTTTATTTATTAAGTAAAGGACATGAAAAGAAATTTATTTGAGAAAATATTATTTTTAAACATATAAGGACATTACAAAAAAATTTACATTCATTCTTAATATGATTTATTTAGATAAATAATTATTAAAAAATATTTTAAAAGTAGTTGTTTCTCTTTATATTAATAATTTTAATAGATATGTTATAATTATATCAGTTAAATATTTATAAAAAATAAATATGTTTTCTATAAACTAAGTGTTTCATGTAATAGATGGAAAGTTAGTGTTGTGTGTAATATAATTAAAGTTTGTGTTTTATGTAACATATACTGAGTTGATTCTATGAGAAATTAATGTTTGACATAGCTTAATTCAAGGTATTAATATGATTTTAATTTATTTCGAAAACATTTTTCAAAAAAACATAGGGTGTTACATTCTACCACCCTTAAAATAAATTTCATGACCAAAATTCATCATTTTGGTACAAAAAAGTGATGATTATAATTTTTCGTCATATCTTCTAGTTCCCATATATCATACTCTAATGGGTGATTCATCCAAAATATTTTGACCATGTTTGTGGTCGTGTCTTGTATATCATTCTCTATAGTTGTTCTTTGTAGGAAAGATCATACACCAACAATATGACCTCTAAGTTTTGTACATATGAAGGTTAAGGTATGTACTTCCTTATGAGAGATTCATGTAACACAACATTTAATTGAGAGAGATATTGAGAATGTTACAAGTGATATTCTATAGTCCCGATTTGATTAATAATTTCAATTATGTCGATATACCCAGGATTAGTTTTCCATTCATCCTATATCTCAAAACCATCTTCTAGGGTGAGATTTATATAAACTAATATTCACCAACTTCAAATGGAATTTCTCATTATAGGATATTAGAATAAATTTTATTCAGAAATTGAGATTCCTTGATATGCTACTGAATTTCTCTAACATTCACTAAAATTTCATTAGCAATCTCATGTCCAATAAGAATTAATACTCCAAATTCATCCTAAATGGTTGGAGCTCTAAATTTTGAACCATATTGTGAATCATAAGGTTCGAAATAAATAAATTAGTGACATATATTAGCGTACGAGAACTCAAATATATTAAGGTGTTGATCCAAACCATTTTTTTAAATACAGAGAAAATGATCACAACATTTCTTCTAGGGTTAGAATTGTTTTTCTAGACAAAGATTATATTCGGGGATGATATGTTGTGTTGAAACCCAATTATTTATCATGTTCATGACGAATACAGTGCTAGATCGTAGAAGTAAACCATGGATCCCAATATAATACAATGGAATATGCAACTTCATTCAACTTTAAAATTCATTAATTTATACATGGAAAGCTAATCTCGATATAAGTACTCTGTAAAAGAGATGTATGTTCTGACTAAGTAAGTTGATCAACTACCACCCATATGTCATTAAACCCATTAGAGGTTTGAGGGGTCTAATGATAAAATCCATTGTTTTTTTCTCTCATTTCTATTCAATAATGGGTAATGGAAGCAACATCCCTTTATACATTTGTCTTTGATCCTTAACTTGCTACAATACAGTGAATACAAATACAAACACTGCTATATCACTATTCATACCATCACGTTATATATATTTTATCATACACATATATATATATTTTACTTCTAGGATGATTGTAGAATGAAGAAATATATGCTTCCTCTAATAGCTCCATCAAATATGTTATATAAGGATCAAATATATGGTTCCTTAGCTTTATCATTCCATCCTGATCAATATTAATCATAGAAATATTCCTAACATTCCTTTTCACATCTATATCTTCAATCCATGCATTCATAATATTCACATGGATATTGGGTTGAACATTCATTTAAAAAAGATAATATTGTTCCACTTTCATTAGTATTTCTAGGTCTATCCTTTTCATATTAGGAAATATTAGATATTTTTTCATCCTCCACATGGATAAGATGGCAAGATCCTTTCGAATCAAAGCATCATCCACCTTGTTCTCTTTCCAAGGGTTATATGGCATTTAGTGTCCATAATAATTTATCAACACCAAAAATATTCTAGGGCACATGTTCACCTTCTATTTTGTGAATATATATTTCTGAAATTTATGATCAGTATAAATATGAAACTTTTCCCCATAAATATTGTTCTTTTAAATCACTAATTCTTAAAATTACCGCATCTAACACCAAATCATTAGTTGGATAATTTTTCTTATGAATCATCAACTGTGATGATGTAGAAGCGATAACCAAGTTATTTTTCATAAGAAAACATCCCAATTCATTCTTTCATGAATCACTAAAAATTACAAACACTTATCCACAAAAGGATTATATAATAATAGGTTCCCTAACTGATCTTCTCTTCAGTACCATGAAATTTTCCTCCGATTAAGATGTCTAGAGGAACATGACACCCTTCAGATTTATATTTTTCAAAGGATTATATATTCATGATATATTCTCCACAATCCTTTGAAAATATCTATCTAAATAAATAACAATATATATTTTAGCCATCTTGGTTGGTCTATTCCAGTATTCAATATCCCCTATTTTTATATTTCCACTATTATACATTCTCTTGGGATTATGTGAACCGAAAATAAAAACATTAATATCCAAAAGTAAACATTTTAATTTTTTACATATAGTTTCTCCTTCCCTAGGGCCTTTGGTACAATTGTAAAGTTTTATTGATACACTTCCTTTCTATATGATTAGATAATAAAATCATCATTATGGACTATAAAAAATAATTATTGAGGTAATACATAAAAACAATATTCATTAAATCAATTACAATAGAAATGGAACTAGTAATAAAAATGAATTAATATATATTAATAGTTTCCATACCGTACATGGAATACTATATTGGGTATATCCTCCCTCTCAACCCTCAATTAATGAAATCTAGAATGAAGTTCTATCTTGGAAATGTATTGACCATTATGAATTTGATCATGGAAGTCATCAATATGGGGATTATGAAACTTCTTCTTGATTGTGATCTTTTTTAACTTCTGATGATCAACGTAGAGTCTCCTTGATTCATATTTATTTTTCAAAAACAAAAAAGAATAGATGCACCCCAAGGTGACATCCTTGGTAGAATTAATCCATTATTAAGGCTTTCTTGGTGTTTCTTCTTCAATTCCAGTCACTCAATTAGGTCCATTCTATAGGTATTCAAAGAAATTTATGTGGAACAATGTATAAGTACTATTGAGAAATCAACATAACATTTTGGTGGAAGTCTTGGAACATATTCTGAAATGACGTCCAAAAATTTGGTAAAAATAGGCATATCATCAATTTTGAGTTTCTCCACAACCATTTGTCATAACATTCCCTTCTATGTGGTAATTAAGACCCATTCAATAGATTTATTCTCCACATGATGTTCATACATACCATCACATTTATAGAATATCATATGGGGGTATTAAATTTCAGAACTAATGTCCCTTCCTCGACAATCGAAATGTGATTTAAGAATAGAGTGATAATACAAATCTAATTTAAAATAAAATTCCAATATTAGAATAATAAAAACATTTATTAGAACAACATTCCCACAAACATCAACTGTAGAGGAATCAGACTTGAGATGAATTCAACACACCCTTATGGGTTTTCACTATAAATTACATATATAATCATTTCTGTAGAATATTAATACCATTATAATATTATTTAGATATTGTAGAGTGGTTATACCCAACAACAAATAAGTCAATATATATTCATGATTGGTTGGTATGTATACCTTTCACCATGTCATTATCACCCTCCTTTTCAAAAATAGTGATCACGTGAGATTTCCCCATGTTAGTTGGTTTAAGAAGTTTTCGACATTGATCATCATCATATTCCCTTGGGTTTGGGTATTGGTTATCATAATGCCCATTTTACTTACAATTCTAGGACTATAGTGTGGGAGGGTAATTCTGTTTGTATTTTTTAATATTTTCATCATTGTCCAACTTCTTCCAATTAGTGTAGTAATCAATTTCCCGATGGCTACACCATATATAGTTATAAAAAATATTAGAACCCATAATTAAGTTCACTCTAGGATTCTTCAACCAATGGAACATAATGGAAGGATCATCTTCTTCTCCTCATGGTTTTTAGATTTTACTTTTAACTACAACTTCGTTATTTATTAAATCCATCATATCAATATAAAACTCCAAGATCCATTTCTACATAAATTTCAATATGTAAAATTTCTGCATACCTACTAAATTATATTATGGAAAATGACATTCTAAGACTTGGATTTAAGACACAAAATAGAACATAAACTTTACTATTAGGATGGATATTAATTCCAGAATCATACCTCGCAATACATTTAAAAATAGCCTTGTAGGTTCCAATTGATTCATCGTACTTTTTCTTCCACTCAGGGAACTATTTTTCCATATTTGTATGAAGAACACATGGGGAGTACTTATTTAAGATTATGTTCATGAACAATTCCCAATACATGGATTAAATTTCATCTTAATTCATCGTATTCTTGATTTGAGTCCACTACTGGCATACTTCTCCATTAAATCGATAAACAACTAGAATGAATTTCTCATGATCCCAACACTACATAACGTGTAATATATATTCATTTGAAAGGATACAGTGTTTAGAAACAGTTAGATCCAATTAACGACTTGAATAATGTGGTCTATTCCTAATTAAGGAATCAACAAAAGGTTGTGCCCTCCTTTTCTCATTTTTATGATTAGCGTGATTCATAACTTGAGAATGATTTATGAGAATATAAATGATTGTTTTTATTCCATATCCTAGAGCATTTAGATTATTAAGAGAACAAACATTACATTATCTACCATAATTATAATTAATGTGGTTACTTTGGGCTCCAGCCAATAACTAAAACAAAAAAAAATTATAGTAATAAATAATTTCACAATAGGGAAACACATAATCATGAAGATCCACTTATTACACTACTAAATTATAACATCTCCTATAATATAAGACACCTTAGGATTATCATAGGTTATTAACATCCAACTTATATTATAAATCCTTCATGATGGATTGTGGATGGACTAGTTTTGGATATTTATAACACAGAGAGGGGGTGAATCTGTGTAGGGGACTTTTTATACAAATTGTATCATTTTATCTCTGTACCTTTTGACCAATTATGAATTTGATTCTCAGGATCTTTTTTTCCTAACACATGAAATAATATGAACATAATAAATATATGAACTTGATATTTTTAAGAGGTTCACAACTCAATAAGAGTATAAAGTCTTTGTCATGTATGGGTATGAATAGTACATGTATTGTCCACTATAATGCAGTAACATGTTACATTCTGTTTCCTTTGAAAATAATCCTTTAGATATTGTGAGACCCTACACTTTAGAGGGGGAAAATTAACAATTATACTTCCCTGAATTGGTGATGAAAAAATCTTAATGGCTTCTCTTTATTGGTTATTTATACTACCTCGCATGACAGTATTCACAATATTGAAATGGGTATGTAACACTAAGAAAGTCCTCTAAAAGTTCAGTCATGTCTAATTTCACAATACCACTTGATCTTATACTTTTAACTTGTTACATGTTTTTTCAAAATCAAGTAACTCTTCTTAATACGTCACTGAAGAAAAACTGATAGCTATACTATCTTTTTCTCTTTATTATTCAATGAAAAACCAAATACATTGAATCATATTATTCATCTTCTTAGAATAATAAACTTCCTTTGCGGTTTCCAAAATAGTATGGACCAACTCAACGTAGCATCATCATAGTCAAACTGCCCTAAATAATTATCAATATTTAGTTGGGCACACTCTCTTACATCTTCTTCCTTGATACACAATATTAGCAATTCATGTAGTTAGAGTAATCTAATCTTCCTCTTGGTGCAGTAGATATTTGTTTAATTAAATTTAACCTTCTTACATATGCATTCAAGCATAAAAAAATATTTTCCTCCATTTTTTTCAAATGTTTCTATATATATTCATCTAAGCATGAACTAATTTCATGGTCCAAACCACTATCCACTTTGTGTTTGTTAACACACACACAATATGCCTCTTATTTTCTTCTCAGTCATCCCTTTTCATGAAATCTATAATGGGTGTAGTCCATTGTTCACCTAGTTCATGCACACTCAAGTGTCTCAAATTAAGAACATGATTGCATGTTCATCATGTATGCATTTATCCTCTTCATAAAAATACTCCTGCAATTAGTTTAGTTTTTCATCGTGTAAATAGTATCACCCAAACCGTGAGCTTTGTTGGTATTATTCATGAAGTACAGTGAGGGTTTTTGTAAACTACTCAGTGTTCTTATTCACTTTCTTCTTTCAAGGGATGCACATATATTGTAGGTAGATGTTTTGTAGTTCTTATTGAATCATAGTGGGAGTATTTGACACAAGAATTGGCTCATAATATTAGTTGACTTCATGAAACACAATGAGGGTATTAGAGGGTATGGCACCTACCATCGGGACAAGCTTGTGCATGCACGAGAATGCCTAGCTGAATAGCCATGCAGAGGTGAAGAGCTGATTTCAAGATGAAGATGCATGGGGAGGAGCAGTTCCAAGTTGTTAGTTTGGGTTGCATGTAATGTTTGTGCCTATGGGAAATGGTTCCTTTGTGGCCTACGGGCTTGTAATAGGGTTCCACCTCATCCATTGAAAGGTGTATTATCAAAATCAATAAAAAATGAAGGCCTTCAGGCCATTGGAGGAGAATGAGGGTATTAAACCCCAGTCATGTGAGTGTGGTACCCAATTCAAGATATGCACAGAGCATCGACAAGGATGTGTTTATCCTCCTTCATGCAACCTAGATAGTTTTTGGGACTAACCTCGTTATGATTCCTTGATAGGTCGTGGTGTATTTCTCTTTTCCGAACCAGAAGTGATCAAAGAACTCCTTTTCATTCACTTTGTGAAACAGAAACTCGAAGAGAATCTATTCTATGAACAAGACCTCATAGGTGGGATGAATGGATGAATATTATTTATTAATGGTGTGTCTCCATTTATTAGTGATAATAAAATCTTTTTTTGTGTTCAAATATCGTATGCTATTACCTGTTTAAATTTTTCCTTTAAACGATCAATATTTCCAGTTTTAGAATCATTAATGATGGTTAAATATTTGACGAGCAATCTGGGATTTATCTTTCAATATCACATCCTTCTTCATTGAGGTGTAGTACTCAAAGGCATGTGATTATGAATTCATTAAAAATTCATTAAAAAAAATCTCGGATAATACATGAATGTCGGTTGAACGACATAGCCTCGACAAATTCCTTTTCCTTTGGAGAAATCGAGTTCTTCATACTCCTCTCATGGTTGCGAGATGTTAGATGCTTGTTTTATCATGTTTCTATCTTTATACACTCATTTGGTTGCAAGAGATCATCCATAATTATTTTCCCTTATTCTCTGGTGAGACATCAGCAACATTTTGCAGTGGAAGGAGGATGATGGTGGCACAACTGATACATAGGTCATGGGGGAATTCGATGAAATTGATTAAATGAATGGGGAACCATATTTGATTTGTGACCATGATTTATCCATTTATTAAAAATCATGTCTCACATTGAATCAGAAACATGGTAGAGGCACGATATATTAATCAAGAAGCTCTGCCTAATACTCATATTTTTATTCCCCCCTCCCCGAAATAGCCTTGTACTGGTTCTGTGGGTGCACTCTATAGCCACTTATTCTTGGTCAAAATACCAAATATATGCATGGGATAACCCCTTTATTCTCATGTGGGCTTAAACATGACCCTGCATATACATCCTGGGGAAGGCTAGTCTATCTTCCCTTGGGTGTGGTCGACCATGTGTTTGTCATGTGCCCTCTATTGAGGATAGTCGGTCGGCATAGTGCAATGTCTAATTTTTTAAGTATTCCACATAAACTTACATAGTCAATAACCATGTATGATAATATAAAATGCATGGCCACCTTATAGTTCCATGACCTTCCACAATTTCACTTATTCTCTTCATCTTCAACCATCATTCTTCATTATTCTTATTATTTTTGGGAATTTGAATTCCAAAGAACATATTCATCCTCAAAATAACTATATTCATTATTATAGACAATGTATTACCTTTGATACATGTATTTTCAACATCAGACTAGTGCATTAATCATCTGATTAAAAAAATGGTGAATTCCTCAAGTTTGGCTTCCAATGTTATGAATCAATAACAATTATCTATGTGTCATCACATCAAAAAATATCTCCTAACTAAATATCATTATAGATACTTATTCATTTTTATCATCTTTGGAAACCCTTGTAAAAAAATACAACTCATACAAAAAAGGGTTCCAAAAAATATCACCCTTTTTATCAGTGGCAATACACAAAGATCATTCTTAAATGAATCTATGAAGGTAAAAATGTGAACATTCTCACTCCCCTTTTCTATTCCACATTTATTTGAATTTATGTGCCCCTTAATGAAAAAATACAATGTTCATGGGAAAAGGGTATCAATATATACTTAAGAAATGTTACATCCATCATTTCACTCAAATTCTACATGAACTATGATTAGTGTAGAAAAATAGATGATTTTTCATAGACAATAATGGTTTCCCTTAACATCAATAATGATACCTCTTGAGATGAGAACAGTTGTACTTGTCTTCAAGGATTGTTAACTTTCATTCAATAATGAAATCACAAAAAGGGTCATGAATCATTCTTATGATTGTTAACCAGAAACACCTGCACTCACATCAACAAATGTATCAACAATATTCAAGTTCCATAGATTGTATAAGTTACCTTGGGAAACAACCATTCTTCTTATGTCACAAAATAATTCTTTTACTCATCATTTGTAATTATTTTTAATTTTTAATAACATATACTAGAAGATTAGGAAATGAAATTATTTTTCTAATGACATGACCATTATAGAATTTCAAGAATAATTAGATTTTTCCCCAATTTAAATAATAATTCTAGAAGCTTATTAATTTTTCTCCCCCATTAGAGAAGCACATCACATTCACTATTTATTATGTTCTCCCCCTGATAATTGTTTTCACCATAAATTCCATATATTATAATGTAAAATGCAATGCATAAATATTTCATGGAATTATGTGGATCCTTATCACTTTATCAGTATGAACAGAATGTTTGAGATAATTTTCTCAAACAAGTTTCAATACATAACATTTGTCCTAATATATGTTACGTATGTGTGGATCTCTTCACAGCCTCATCTCCTTTTTGTGGAGAACATTACTTCTTAAAATCCTTTAATAAATAATAAATCATTAATCTTTTTTGGGAAAACTTCTTTCTCTAGTAGTAAGGTTATCTAACCTTTGGTAATGTGAACGGATTTCTTGAATATCTAAATTGAACATAATGTCCTCTTACACTATTATTTTCTTATGCATCATCAAGATTCATCATTCTTTCCAAGTATTTAAGATAGATAAATAAAATTTCATCAGATGTTTTGGAAGCCTATTTTGGTCGTCCACATTGGTTATATTGAGTATCGTCCCTTTTAGTTGTTCTTTTAGATTAACCACCCTTGATATTTATGAATTTAGAATCCAAGAAGTCTCACATTTCCTCCTTGGATCCTTCTTGAGATAATTTATTTTCATAATTATTCTAATCACTTCCCAAGGCTGGTTTTCAATTCCTTGGTTTATTATTTGATCTTCTTTTCTTATCAACTTTGAATACATGTTGATACGTTCATGTACCTTCTTAGTGACCACTAAAACTGCATCAGAGATGTTGTCAAGTATTCAAAATCTGTTTTCAGTAAACAAATTCTTCTAGATATATGAATGTTTCTTCATTCTCACTTTCTTTATTATCCATTAAATGTGAATTGTTTATTCATTTATATTTTTATGATTATGCCATGAATTTAATGTTAAATTTCCAAATCTATCGCAGTAACAATATTGACCCACAAACCTATATTTCCAAACCTCTTATGTATTAGATTAATGAGTGATCGCTATATATTTTTTAACTTTTTGTGGAATCACCTTCAACATTATTCTTCATATCCACCCTAGACAAGGTGATCGGTATGTAATCACCTTTCCTTATCAATATTTTTTTAAATTTCTTATCGAACTTGATTTTTTTTAGAAAATTATATAGAAACATGAGTAAAAGATGGTATGGATAGTACCTTATTCATCTCAAATGATAGTGATAGAACATTAAGTAAAGTGTTGTTCTTTTTATAACATGTTGGAAGTCATTAATACATAGAGTCCTCTAATGAATATTGAGTACTAGTAGAAACTGTCTCTTTCTTTTTTGAATTTTAAATATGATTCTTCTCAAAAATTGTCAACTGAGCTCCCAATTTTTGAAATTTCATATTGAAGATAATTTTATGATTTTCAATCATAATCATATTCTCTCCACAAGAATTCATTGTTCATTCAACTTCATCTTCATGCAGCTTCACTTTTTCTTGAAATAAAAAAACAAGTCCCTGGATATTCATTGAAGTTTCATCAAAATATAACTCCTTGAACTATGTTCTATTTTTCAGGTAATATTAATGATCATGGATATTTTCATTTAGAGTGTCATTTAATCTATCATTCTCTTAAACATCTTTGAGCAATTTTTTGGGACACATTTCAAGTTCCCACTTTGTTTCTTGAGAGGATCTATCCTTTATATAGATCTTTAATCATTTCACTATTTTTTCATGCAATCCCTTGAACAAAGATTAAATTTCCCCTTATACATAGGTGATATCTTCTTGAATGAATTGAAATAATCCAGAAAAAATGGATTCAATTTTTCAGAATCCCATGAAAAATAACTCATAATCTATCAACATATAATTCTAGAGATGTTATATATTGATCATCAAAAATTGTGAAAGTATTTTCGTTATGAGAATAATTTCCAAATTTAATAACACGTAAATTATGTTCACATAAGATAGGAAGGTTATCCATATTCTTGTGGATACTTGGAGCCACCATCTCCTAACAATCCAATCCAGATGTTTTCTCTTTATTAGAAAGTTATAGAGAACCAAATGATTCTTCTTCATTAGATAAGAGTGATTTTTTCAACAAAATTATCTACAATTTGTTTCGTATTCATCATGGTCTTGGTCGATATTCACTTCATCCAATATATAACTGAATATTCACTAAAATTGAACTTCATTGTTGACTCATTAAATAATCACAAGTATCTAAAAGAGAGTATCTTCACGGTAGAGAATCTATTAGAGGTGGAGCTCTATATTACAGAAATTTAATATAACAGTTTGAGATATGACACACTGAGTGGGGGTTGAATCAGTGTTGGGGATTTTTTAAACCAATTGTTACTTTTTTATATGTTTTTATTCAACTTTTAGGATCTAGATTCTAATATTCTATTTTGATTTTACATGCAAAAATATAGAAGATGTAAAAATATAAAAATGATATTTTTATAAGGTTATCTAATCAATAAGAGTAGATTTCCCTTTCTCTGTTTGGGTACGACTAGTACACAAATTCTCCGTTATAATATATTAATAGTATATAGTGTGTAACCTTCGAAAATAATTCTTTAACTAGTGTGAGTCCTTGCACATTTGAGGGAGGAATGAAAAAATTTTACTTCACTAAAATGGTGATGAACTTTCCCAGCTTTCAACTCCATTTTAGTTCTTGATACTTCCTCCAAAGACAATATTATCCCTATTGAAAAGTGTTCTTTACACCAAGAAATTCCTCCACCAGTTGAGTCATGTCTAATGTCACAGTGCTTCCTGATCTTCTATTATTCAATATTTAATTAAATACGATAATTCAAGTAACCCTTATTACTACTTCACATCAAAAAATTTGATAGTTGCACAATATATTTATCCATCTTCTTCAGTGAAAACCCAACTACACTGAAACACCATCTTTTTATTTCAAGAATAAAAAAATTATTATTTTATTGTAAAATCAGTAAGGGACAGCTTATCATAGTATCATCATAGTCAAACTACTCGGAATAATTATCAAATTTCCGTTAGCCACACCCTCATTCTTCTTCTTCCATGATAAAAAATATTATATGTTCATGTAGTATCGATACTCTTATCTTTTTCTTCGTGTATTTGACATTTTTTAAACTGAATTTTCCCTTTTTACAAATGCATTCAAGCATGCATGAAATATTTTCCTCCACATTTGGGTGTCAAATTGTTATACATATGTGCATGGAAGTGTACATTTATTTGACTTTCCAAACCACGTTCTTATTTGTGTTTATTAACACACACAAACAATCTACCTCTTATTTTCTTCTCATTATTATCTTTTCTTGAAAACTTGAATGGGTGTAGTCCACTTTTCACATTTTTCATGCACACTCAGGTGTCTCAAATCATGAAAATGGGTGTAGGAGCATCATTCAAGAATTAATCTCCATCAAAAAAACACTCATGTAATTTTTGTAGTTAGTTAATGAGTAAATAGGATCACCCACCCAATAATCTTTGTGGGTCTTCTTCATAAAGTAAAATGAGGGTTCTGTTAAAAGAGTTGGTGTTCTTATTCTCTAACTTCAAAAAAGGATGTATGGCTCTTCTATGAATAGTGTGTTAGATCATCATAGTTCTTTGTGAGAGTTCATAATTCAAGAATTGGCTCAGGGTATCAGCCGCCTTTTTAAAACATTGTGAGGCTCTTAAACCCTAGTCACATGAGTGCTGAAACCTGTTCACTCTATGCACTGAGCTTCATACAGGATGTGTGGATCCTTCTTCACACAACAAGGATGGTTTGTGGGACTCTCCTATTTGGTAAGCCCTAAAGGATCATTTATCCTTTATATTTGAAAACACATAATAGTTCGTGAAACTCCTTTACTTTCACATAACAAAAAAAACCTAAGAGAGACTCTGTTCTAGGAACAAGAGTGCAAAGGTATAATTAATGGCAGCATCTTTTTTGTTCTCACGGCCTCTTCTTTTATAGAATGGAATCAAATATTTTTTCACATTCAAATTTCATATGATATTCCATATTTAAATCATTACCATTAATAGCTAATATCTATAGATTGTGATGTGTTTTGTGAATTCCCAAAGCATATATCCCTTGAGTGTCCAACTATCTCTGCATCAATACTCGTTGTTGTGTACTAGGTTAGATAAAGACAAGAACAACCCAACCTGTCAAATTTATTACTCTTAGGTTCATATTTTCTAGAGACACATCAACTTGAATTATCTAGGATGGGATGTATTTATTGGAAACCAAAATATCTATCCCTTACCAAAATTCTAGAAACTGTTTCTATACTTTTCTTTAACCTTTGATTTTTCCTTAAAAAAGTCTGTAGTATTATCAAAAATGTCTTGTCATCATATATTCCAATGTTTAATTATTAATTTCACCTGATAAAAACTTTAGGGACCCTCACTTTTCATACATTAACATTACATAACTTCTTCTGTGATACTAAAACCATTAAACAATAGATGCCCAAAGACCAACGTAGTCCTATGCATTTGGAAACATAGAAACATAAAAACCTATAAATAATTGAGAAACCTTATATATCACTAGGTTATTCATGACTAAAATAATTCATAGAAACATCATACAAAATAAAGATCTTCCTAATATTGGTAAGGAAATATAAAAAGGGGTGATCTTAGATGTTTAGAATTAGGTAAAAATGGGGAAATGTAATCATAAACATGGGCATATGGGTATGAGAATGTGATCATAACATTAGAAGAAAATACCCTAAATATCTTTAGATCATAAATAGGAATCATGGCATTAATATTGTATTTTTATAAGTCATGAATACAAAGAAAATATTGAACACAAGACATGAAATAATGTTATTGGAATAATACATGAAAATGTTCATACATAAACTTGTGATATAATCCATTTAAGTCAATACAATTTTTTATAAATTAATAACAAACTTCATGTATACTTCACCTAGTGGATAGGATACACCATCATCGCCAATAATATCCCTTTCCATGTAAGGTATTGGGTTTCCCAATCTTCTCCTAGTGGATCGTGTTTCCCTATCTTCCAACTTCATGGTGACTACACAAACTCGGTGGGACACACCACCATCACCAGTCACAATCATTTCCATGTAAGGTATTAGGATTTCCAAAATTCCCATAGTGGATAAGGCCCGTAGACATTATTCAAATCATTGTATCATGAAATATAAATCATCACCCAATGCATTGGAGGCATATATATATATATATATATATATATATATCCCACCCATCCTATTATAAAATCATTCATTCATGTTCCAGAAGATAATAAAACATTAATCGTATCATGATCCATAAAAAGATATAGGTTTTATAGACATCCTATCATAATACAATAAAATGAAATAGGTAAAAATAAATTTTCATCCCATCATAACCTATGGATGAGTGATTTAGGTTTCGTAACCATTTCCTCAAATCATAACCCTAGGAAATGAAGTGGTCTTTAATTGCATATAATCTGTGGAATAGAAATATGTGTCATAATCATAATTCCAAATAATCATCAGCAATTTAAGAAATAATATGAATGGATAATTTGGATCATTTCCTATAAGTGATAGAGTATCAACAAAATATGACACATTTGATGAACAATTAGTTGGAATTAAATTTTAAAAAAAATTCTAATGGAATATTTGCTTTCATCCTTTCAAAAGGATCATAGATACATAAAACTTTTCCAAATCCATTTTATTGAAAATAAAAATTGAAATTTTAAAATATAACTTTGAGAATTTTTTGGGAAACATTTTATTTCAAAAAATATAAAGATATATTGAAAACTTTTTGAAATCCATTTTCATTGCAAACATATCGAAGATGAATAAAAACATTTGAAACCAATTTCATTGAAAATTATTTGAAAACCATTAAAATAAGATTAAAAATAATTTCATATATTTTAAATTATTTTAACTTAAAATGATCGTAAAATATAATATTTTAAAACACTTTTGAAAACATGGTTCTTGAGGTTCATACCATGTTTCTCAAAGAAGGAACATTGAGACAAAACAACATTTCTAATTTGGTAAATCATGAAATATAAACCACGTGAAAGGGAGATCATCATATATATATGTAAATAACCATAAAATTAAGGATAAAAAACATTGAATATATTAATTTGTATTATAATAACCATCCAAAATATATGAGTTGGGAATAAGTCGTAAATCCCATAAAAATACACGTGTGACTGGAAATCCCATTACTTTGTCCTTGACACTTGTCATAATAATTCAAAACTCATTTATATAAAAAATAATTTCATTATACAGACCCATATTATTATATATAATCCCATATATGGTTTTATTATGAATTCATATTATCACATGTTAATAATTATATGTTAAGGTTTTACTTTGGATAATATCTTATTTGTTCTTTGCATGTGTCCTAATTTGTTATATGATTGTTTTTTATACTTATATCATGTTATTATGAATGAAAAACAAGATATAAATACCATGTATATTCATTATATGTGTATTATAATTATCTATATATCATATAAGTATGAAATCGAAAACACCATTCATGGATATTGTAGGTCGTATGTACGCATGAACGTTGTTTCCATTTTCTTATCGTAATGAAAGGAATAAAGTAAATGAAATATATTTATATATATTTATATAAATAAATTTTATAGTATCATTATTATATCATATATATCATTTTTTTCCACTAAATCCATCATTATTATATTCCATGCAGTGTGTGAACGAATCACACTGCTCTGAGGGGTGGTAGTCCACACATCCTCAAAAGAAATTATCATATTTACAAAAAATGGAATTTATAAGGATATGTGTTAATAAATAATTAAATAAGAACAAAAAAATAATATATATAATATAAATCATGTATTAATATAATTTTCATCAAAATTACCTCTAAGAGAGGTGGAAAATAAAAATGAACGATCATTATTTCATGATGTGGAAGTTTGATTTACATATAAAAAGTATGTTCATTACCCATTAAACAAAAGGGTTTATAAGTGAAGATAGAACCATAATAATGAAAAAATATATTATATTAAGAATTCTATTGTTCTGGAGAAATCATGTAATAATGTTAATTTAAATATTATAGAACGAAAATAAAAGAAAAGAGTTTGAGGGATGGTGTTTCCTCTTAATCAGTTAACTCTATTTTTTTCACCAAAAGGATTCATTGGAAGGTTTTCTTACCTAATATAGGATTCAAGGAGGAAGGGGTGAATTTGGGAAGTAGATTGGGATAAAATTTCCTAATCATAAGTGTTTTTTATAGGTGTGAATAATGGGTAGAGGTGGTGGCCTTTTAACGGGAAGGGAGAGGACATACATGGAATTTTAAAAAAATTTAAAAGAAACTCTATTTTTACTTATAAAAATCAAAAACCATAAATTGATAATAAATAATGTAAGTTTAATGGAAAAATTATTTCCCCAAAAATTGGTTTTGGACAATTTTATAGGTCATTTGGGCCTTTATGTATAAGGAAAATCCCATGGTTACGATTAATTTTACCATAATACTTTTAATTAAATTTAATTAAATTTAGAAATATTTTTGGTAAAAAACTAATTTATCATTATTAGACATTAAAAAAAATTCTGATTCCAAATCTGGAATCCATTTTTCTAAATTCTACCCACATAAGTGGCAGAAATTAATATAAATTTAATTCTGATGATGGGACAACACTTTGGGTTTTTAATGAAAAATGATCAAAAGAATGATTTGTTTTTATTTCCAATTTCAGTGCGGAATTTGATAAAATGACATATAAAAGATAAATTTATAAAAAATAAATCTCATTAAAATTGAAAATTATTGAAAAATATAATTTAATCATATAAATAAAATAGATTATTTTTTTTATGAAATAAAAATCATTATTTTTCAATATTATCCCAAAAATGATGTTTCTGAGAAGAATACCAAAAGTCGCCCTATGCTATTTTAGAAGAAATAAATTAAAATGATGTTTATTTAAGAAAATTCAATTTTTTAAATTTTTTAAGATAATTTTTTTTGTTTTCATGTAATGACATGAAAAGATATTAATTCATGAAAATAGTATTTTTAAACATATAAGGACTTTACCAAAAAATATTCCATTCATTATGAACATGTTTTATATATATAAATTTATTAATGAAAATATTTTAAAATATGTTATTACTATTCATATTACTATTTTTAATGCCTAGTATATAATTATATAATTTTAATAATTATAAAAAATATGTTTTGTAGAAACTCAGTGTTGTTTGTAATGAATGCCAAGATGATGTTCTATGTAACATACACTGAGTCGGTGTTTTTTGTAACCTGTGCAGAGTAGATGTTATGTGAAATGAATTTTTCGCATAACATAATGCATGATATCAATGAATATTTAATTTATTCCATAAAAAAATGACCATAAAAAAAGGTGTGTATCATTTGGTTATTATTACAAATCTGTTATAAATCTATAATTATTTTTATTGAGTCACATAGTCATTCATCATCCACCAATGATATCTTTTACATAAAATTAAGTGTTTTATACATAGCCATTAATTATCCAGATATTCAATTATCTATAACTCAATATTTCTCTGTTCTTTTTAACCACACTCTATCCAGCATTATACATGTCAAATCTATAATAAACACTTTAAATAACATTGGAAAATCATGAAACTATCCAAAATTTTATTCATAATTTATTCCATCTAATTTTTTAAAAAAATACCCAAATTATATTCAACCATGTTACCATTTTTCCAAATTATATTACCACATTTAGTTACATTGATTTTAGTATTTCTGTGAAATGAAAGAAAACTAGTCCTATAAATAATAAAAATTATCAATTACATCATATATTATACAATTTCATCAGATTATTGAAAATTAACTAATTATTCATCAATGAATACATAAAGTATATCATGTATAATAAATAATTGTCATTTTTAATGAGTTACATCCATTAAATTATAATATATAAAACGATATGATGAATAAATTCCAAAACTGTGAAACATTCGTTCCTCACCTATATCAATATTCTAGACCATTGACATTTATTATATACAATAACTCATTTCACTAGTCTTAAAGACATAACAATCATTACTCTACATTCTCCATGAAAATAATTAGATTTCAATATCCACTATTATTATCCAATTTTTACCTCTGCATATCTTCAACTTCTTCAACCTATAAAATATATTCTCTAAATGAAATATAATGCAACATCAAATATTTATCTTTTTCCTATTTTCCATAGATATGTTTTTGTGAATCATGATTAATGATAATATTACCATGTCATGTATCATCGTAAATAGATTCTTCAACTTTTCCAATCTCATATTGACATCAAACTAATGGATAATTCCATCATCCCATTCATTAAGATCTTATTCTTCATAGTTTATCATCACTCAATAGATATTTATATCCCTGCTTGGGTATATATATATATATATATATTATAATAGTATTATCTCGACATAAATTTACATAAATATATAAAAATACCAAAAACACACATCATCATCCATGTAAACAATAAACATATTAAAAGTGAATTATTATTATTCATTAACTACATCTCTTTATAGTGTTCCTACAACATGAAATTTTTAAAATAAGTTATATAAAGCATCACATGAGAGAAACCAGTTCATGTCTAGTATTATTTCTCTTAAATTTTCCTAATTGGAAATATCTCTAAAAGGGAAAATAATAAAATAGAATAAAATGGAATTAGATTATAATATATCTGTCACCAAAATCCTCCCCTATAGTGAGACCAAAGTGATTCGTAGCTGATTAATGAGAATAATGAAATAATAATTTATTGAACACCTAGTGAAACATAGTTTTAGATCAAGGTCATCATGAATTATTGATTCATATAGAATATAACATGATTCTATTTTATTGTATTGTTCTTGTTTATTTTTCTCTTTTACAAGAATTGAAATTTTGGAATACTGAAAATTTGGTTATTGGTCATGGTTTGAAGAAAGTATAATTTAATAAAGTGTAAATTAAAATAATTTTTTATTAAAAGAATGATCTCTAGTTCATTTATATAGATTCATTTAAAATTATATTAGTTTCTTTTAAATCATTGGATAAATAACTCAAAATAAATTTTAATTCACCTCTATCTGATTATGTTTTTGAAATCCTAGTCTACCATAGAGATATACTTGGAAAACTATATTTAATTTAATCAAAAATGGAGTGGAAATAGATACCACCAACCATAGTAATCCACTACCTCAACATCAAACTCCATAATAATTTATTTATCACACAACTCCAGAGATATCATTACACAATTGAGAATTATGGTGATGAAAGGATAAAATGACTTTGAATATTTGGAAATGTGTCTGTAGAGAAGTGGAGATGATTTATGATTTCAAAAAAATTCATCGTTTTGACGCTCCTTTCTGTCACAGAGTTTAATGAATTGAAAAGGGAAATACCTTGAACCCAAATTGATTCATCCCTTGAAGAAAACATCAAAAATTGAAAAAGGAATGAATAATGGTTCTTTTCCCTTTTGGGTCGCGCAAGTTACATCACTGTCGCGCAAGTATACTTGCGCGCCACCTAATGTTCATGCAAGTGACTTGCGCACCCTAGAGGATAACCGCCCAGGGTCTTCTCCATCCTATAAATACCCCCGGTGGTCCCCCCATTTGGAGGAGGAATTTTTCCATAATTCAGATACAGAGCTCTGAACGCCGAAGTCTCTTCTTCATGTCTTCTGAACACTTCTAAGGTAATTGTTTACCTAGAATAGAAGGTATAAATAGGAGAAGTAATGTCTAAGTATTAGAATTCAATAAAAATTGCACGCCTAAGTGTTTTACCCTTAAGGTAAATGAACACACTTGCATGCCGCCCTAATTCATCACCATAATGTGTGCGCCATCTTCTAGGAAGCCTCTAGGGATGATTCTAAAGGCATTGATCAATGATCACCCAAATATTACTCTAAGGGCTGAAAATCACGTATGTACCCATGTGTCATGCATGTATACCTATGGGACTAGGACTTGTGTGCCCACGCAGTACCTATGCTCCTGGTATGACATGCGCGTCCCTACCATTTTGGGTGCCTTTCTACCCCATTTCTCCCCTATTTTGTCATTCCACCTCTCCTATTTAAAATTCAGTCTTGAAGACAATCTTCAAATCCATTTATGGAATGATTTATTGATTTGTCTTCCTTATCTGAAAGGAACTACATGGAACATGTCTCAAAATCTAGTGATTTACACATCTTTATTTCACTAAATATTGAGATTTCATTCACTCATCCTCATCCATTAAGATGGGATAATCCTTAACCTGGTACTCCTTTTCAAGAGTAGGCCCCAAGCCCTGTAATCTAGGCATCCTATTTTGGAGTAATCCCCAAGTCCCTTAATTTTTGAAGTCCCTTAACCTGGCCCTCCTTTTCAAGAGTAAGCCCCATTATTAATTTCTCTTAACCAGTCCTAATTTACTTTTGATTTGGGCTTATTTATCAGGAGTAAAACCCAATCATAAGTCCCCTCCTAACTTGGGCATATTCCTTAGGAGTAAGCCCCAAGATTAGAGTATCCAAATATCCATGAAGCACATATACCTTTATGGAACTTGTTCCCGGATTTCTTCCTTAAAGAAAGTCTTAATCCTCATTTATTTGGGCATTCATACACACATAAGCCTCTCATCATTGCATATTTTGGGGCACAATTGTCTGGTTTCTCCAATACCTCTTGTTTCTCACACCGAGCATGACTCACATAAGCTTAGAGTGTAAATGTAATCATAACATCTTTTTTGAACCACCAATCGTGCATAAACATCATACTCCCTTAATCAAACTACGTGGGTTCTGATTACTTTTAAAAAAAAGGATACGTAGGTAGCCCATCAGCGGGTACGATCTCAACACTTAAATAATCCATGTCCTTCTACATGAAAAAACACTTCAAGTTCCTCACTGAGTGGCTTTAAAAGTAGTATGGTTATCATAATGACCAAGAAAATTTTATGTAATAAAGGATACCATTGGCTAAGAACCTCTAAACAAATACAGATGATTCTCTATCGATGAAGAACCTCGAATACATATAAAAGATTCTCTAAATTTCCTACATATAAATCATTGATTGCCAGATCTAAGGGAATGCTCATTTTATACTTGGAAATGTAATAAGGATTTTTGAACATAACTTAAATCTAAAAAGAGAGTCTCAGAGTAGACAATAATTCCCCTAAAATAGGTGTGATCAGTCCGACCTCCCATCCACTAGACCAATGCAAATTCTTAAGCCTCATCAGTCTACAACTAATGAGTGCCTACCTTTGGAAAGTAAGTCCAAATAGATATAGAATCATTGGATGTTTCTAGTTCTATGAAAAAACCTATTCGAAACATCTTGGAATGTTTGAATCATAAATCATTGAGATCATCCTCAATTCCAGAGGGAAAAAATGGTTAACATGACATGAATCCTTAGCCATGTTAAAATGATGTTTTACTTATTTGTACGGCCCCTATTTAAAACTAAATGTGAGGGCCAACAAAAATAATCATTAATATATGTGCTCATCCAAAGGTTGTAGTGTCTGAATTTATCTTGATTACGTCTGTTATATCGAATAGGAGCTCTTTTCCAATATTTTCTACATTCTATGAAATGGCTACTCTCAAGTTCACATCTGTGAATACGTCTGCTGGGAATGCCACTTCTGCTACTCCGACTGGATCATCGTCTTCTCTGAGGACAACATAAACTACTCATCATCTTCAACGCTGGGTATCAAACGCACTGGTTAAGGAGTACCATCAAAACTGTACTATTCCAACTCTAGAGGTTGCACGAAAATCCCTCCAAGTGAACAATTCACCCTGGTCATCCGGACAGCAATGATCCGTGATCAAGAAGCAGGCGGTGCTAACCACTATCTCCAAACGTTTTGGGTCTTTATCCCCAAAACGCAATCACCATACGCTACCTTATTCTGGGGAGGTGAATGAGCAAGTCCCTCAGGGACTTAATTCAATGAGACATGAGTCATTCCTGAGGGCTCCCATCAACACTCCCCACCAGACTCGTGCGGTAGTGCACCCTCAACATGATGAGGGTACCGACTCCAGGCATTCGGCTTAGGTTCCTCGAACCCGAGCAGGCAAGACGAATCGCCAGAGGTGAAATCCGGTTAACAGTGAGTAGGTTCTCATCTCTGCCATCTTTGGAGAAGTCCACCAACCTAACTTGGTGGAAAGCAATGAGCGGGAACACACACCTGCCCGTTTTAATTCCGCTGTCCAGCAGACTCATCTGGCAGCATCACGCCAATCCCACCAGGCAATTTTGGCAGAGTACTATAGGCAGGAACATATACCTGTTTATACATAATCAGCTAGTCACCAGGCTCATCTAACTACATATGATGGAGCTCGTCAACAACATTTGGAGAAGTTCAATCAGCTGGCACATACACCTGCTAGTACTGATCTAGCCCAACAATAGTCTCGCTTGGTAGCATTTGGAGAAGTTAGTCGGAATGATCCGGTGACAAACAAGAGGCAGACTCAACATTCTTCCCCCACAATTTAGTACTGTGAAAATTCACTGACAGGAGAAGGAGCACAGGAGCAGGCACATACACCTACTCCATGCACGGAATGGATGTATATCCCCTTTCCAGCAGCTAAAGTCAGCAAGAATATTCTATCAATGGTGATAGTGTAGAAGAAAATACCTGCTCGTATTCTAGATTCTTTCTATGATATTATAACAGCTTCAACAACATCTCAGGGAAAGACACATAAATATATCCCTACCAGTGGAGTGACAAATCAACAGTTCACTCCGGAACAGACACACACATTTGTTCCCGTCCAAGAGGGTTGTGGGGCATACTTTTTCATATCATACGTACAACCAAGTCAGGCACATACACCTAATTTTTGTAGAGATCATCAGCCTAACCTGGCCATCTATACTGATCAGGCACATACACCTGCTCAGAGTAGTCACATTTGTCAACAAGTGGATTCCAAGGCCAGTAAAAATGAATCTAAGAAGAAGACTTTCCCAACACATTCAAGAGATCAAGATCCAATCTGTACCAAGGCCTTGCTCGATGCTGGAATTTATGAAGCCCTCAGACAGTTTTCTGTTGGAATTAATGATTATACTCCCTCATTTCCCAATAGTGGGAACATTAATTTCAAAGGTATTCAATAGACACTTCCTCATGAAGGCTTGCTTCATGACAATTCGTTCGATCTCGATGGTTCATCTTCATATGAGAGCTATTATAACCCTCTGTGTGGCCAGAAGACCAGGAGAAAGAGGTTTAATCTTTTGCTGTAACCCACCATGGTGGTCCTCCCCATGATGATCAATTTCACTGTGAAATTCCTCTCCGATGTAGTGATGCACATTGCTCGGAAAATTATCCAGTGGACAATGTAGTGCAGAGAAATCCCTCTTATCTTGAGGCACATGCAAATGGGAAACCAGTCATGTCTGATGCTTCATCGCTAGTAGGTGAAATACTTTCTCTATAGGAATATATCCAAGGGTGTAGGTCATTCTATGAACCACACCTATGTCATGCATCATCTAGTTTGATCAGTGGTTTCTCTACCAATCTTATTGAATCTGATGAAGCAACAAGGAAGCACATGCTCTAGTCAAATCTGGTAGAAGAATCTTCATTGAATGATAATGAGGAAATGCTGAACATGAGAAAACAACTGGCGAAGGGTGATGTGCCAGTCAGGTTCTAGCCTCTGGCTAACTCTCAGAATGACATTCCAGAGATGTTGATGGATGATGGGATTCATGATATTTTTCTCAACATATGGAAAACTCATTGTCAGTTGAAAAACAATGTATTTTCATATGATGAATATGGAAATCATGGTAAGATAATAGAAGGGTTAAAACATCAAATTGACTTGGCATCTCTACCAGTTTATCGATATCTGAAGGCTGAAAATCAGCAGAGAGCCCTTCAGCGTTCATGCATCGGCGCACTAAGAAGATTGCACCAGTTAATTTCCAAGGCACCATCAAGTATTCATGTCATAGGATGGGGTGTTAATGGAGCACTACATTTCATTGTGCTCCCCAGTCATCAAAGCCTGCCGAAAATGGTCTCACGCAATGTTATTGCCCGTGGGAAGCCACAATCAACTGGATTTTCTTGTAATCAAAGGATTTCCCAAGAACATGCTTCAAATAGTTCCTCTCAAAATCAATATTACAGAGATAAGGTTGTTTAATTACTCCTGAAATAAGAAAACGAGAATATTGAACATGCCTCTTGTATGGAGCAAGCACATAATCATGTGACAGATGTGTCAGAAATCATCCAACTGTCTTTCAAGTCGGGTGATAAAAGTGGATACAGGCTGATGCATCCATCTAATTTCCGGACCAATATCCACAATATCATGAGAGCTTTTAAGAAATTCTCAAACATAGCATGTCAAGAGCAACCCCAGCTTTCCAGAATGAGGACACTTTTAAACCAACCCTCGGAATCAACAAATAGAATTCGAGGAGTTGAGCGGGAACAGTAGGAACAGCCCTAGCCCACCGGACTGGGGACTTTTTCAAATCGTCAATCCCCTCCTCAGAGAAAGTTTGTCTTTTATCAATTGGGGAAGAATCCTCGAGAGGAAGGAAGATCCAAATTATCAGAAGATTCCCTCCAAATTACGGTTCGTCAAGAAGTTCTTGAGGGACTGAATCAACAAAAGGCAATGTCTCATAAAAGACATGAATGAAGACAAAATCACAGAAATGATGATAGAAGGGATGTGATGTGTTATGCATCAATCAATGTCATCAATGTCATTGTTACTGATCCACCAGATGAGGCTCACTCAGGGGACTCAGATAAAGAGTTTCGTACTCAGGAAGTTGTACGCACAAACATAAATGAATAATGTGTGCATACACGAAATCAAAGATTTACCCAAAATCCTGGTGTTCCCTTAAATAACACACATCCCCCTATCCAAAAGGGATCAAACAAGGTGAAGGGAAAGAATCAGGTTACATATCCTCCCTTTGGTGAAGGCTAATCCCTCTCATTAGAGCAATGAATTGCACAATAGGAGGAAGAAATGAAGGAATTGAGGAGAGTAAATGGAAAACTACTTCAGGGTAGTCTTCCTCCTAAGCATGCTGGAGTCAGTCAGGCAAGGGAGTTTTTGGAAGCTACTGAGATGGATCATGAATGTCCTCTATTATCAGTACACCCTCACAGGTCTAATCCTATGGGTCAAGTTCAACAAAAATTGGCAGTGCTGCCATCAGTTGCAGTACCAACTGCCATACCTATCCAAACTCCAGTTATTGCACCTTCCCAAGTCCAATTTCAACCAGATGTTTCTAAAAAGTTGATAACTACCATTGAGTCATTAACAGCTCGGTTAGAGACTATAGAAGGGAAGCGTGTGCAGGTTCAACCAGAAAAGATAGCATACCCTGAATGGGTATATTCAATCTCTCCCCCATTAAATTTTGGGCACCCTATATTCCCTATTTTCAATGGATCAGGCGACCCTGAACAGCATTTGATGCATTACATGTCCTGTTGCGATCCTATGATGGGAACTCCGGAGCAGCACGAAGTAGTGAAACTCAGAAGCTTCATGCAAACCTTGCAAGGACCAGCTTTTGTCTGGTATACACGCTAGAAATCCCAGTCAATTACCGGATGGAAAGAACTTTGTCAATGATTTATTATTCAATTCAGCTCAGCTTTTCCAAAGCCAATAGTTTTTGATCTTACAAACTGTAAGAAAATGGATAATTAAAGAGTCTCTGATTTCATTGCTCACTAGAAGGGACTAACATATTCCCTGAGCTTAGCACTCCCTCAAGTGGAACTATTTCCAATCTGTGTGGCAAATCTGCCCGATGAATTACGTACATCATTGATCCCTGTGAAATACAAAGGAGGGTTACGAGACCTTACCTACATTTCTCAACATATTGAAGATTCATTTATATAGACTAAAGCTAAATCTCATGTAATTCCATCAGCTCCAGGAAGGAGAATGGGTAAAGAAGAAAATGCTACTGTTATGCTTAAACAAGCACCTATACCTACTTCTACCTAGAAACCTTCATATTTTAGAAGGGATCCACCTACTGAGTGCCAACAACAAAGGCCGTTTCGTAATGATGATCAAAGACAAAAAAAATTTGAGGATCTGAAGAGAAAAAAGATACTCTTTCCGAAATGAACAAGTTCCTTGTTACATCATTTTGGCTCTGGAAAATAATTTGGTTCAGTTTCCAAGGCCCAAAACGCCAATCAAGGAAGGGGATGAAGACCGTCCTAAATATTTCCCCTTTTATAAAATGTTGGGGCATCCCATCCAGGAGTTTTTTTCTTCAAAGACATCCTGAAAAATATGGTCGACTCAGGACAAGTCAGATTAAAAGGCTCTTCAGCTCAGGTATCATGTGTTACATCTACATTTACAGAGGGGGAAGGTGAGTGGAATGAAGATAATAACAAAAATTCACAAAAATATAGTGATTGGATAGTTATAAAGATGATCTACAAAAGTCATGCTATTTTTCGAACGTAATTGAAAAAACCAATTGTACCTTCTTCCATGAATGCCGCAACAAAACCCTCTTCATCAGAGGGAAAATTCAAAATGAAACGGTATGATTCAAATAAAGAAAATGAATCAGAAGAAGATGAGTACATGTCAAAGCCTATATTTTCTTTGACCTTAGAAGACTTCATGCCATATACTTCAAATCAACGGGCACCATCCCACCAAACGGTACAACCTAAACAGGCTAATCCGGCAGAGTCGTCATCGGATGAAGAGTTGATTTTCAGTTCTGTTAATATGATTCAATTAACAGATCTATATGCCAATCGCAGTTTCGATTTCAATGATCCAAAATTCCATGTATCAAACAAAGGAATCAGAGGGAGTTTTAGAGGCTCGGGATAAAAGGGAAGACGTGGATCTTTTAGAAGCCACTATTAAAATTCTACCCATACTAGAACTGTGTATGCCTTAGAAACTCATGGTAGATCCCTTCAGCGAGATCATCAAGAAAAATCAAGTTCTTCTACACATTACAAATTAAATCCTGGAATAGTTATTTTGGAGGATCGGTTGGGGGTTCCACCTTCATCCTCTCAAAAAGTAAATAGATCTAATTGGTCTAATCATCCAAAACCAAGAATATTGCCAACTCCTATCCCAATAAAATATGAATCAACTTCCAAATCATCGGTATCCAAGGAACCTGCTAAATCACATGTTTCTATTGGGAAACGCAGACCTCTGGATAAAAAGTATGATGTATTGAAACAACTGGCCCAAGTACCGGCCAAGTTATCAATTTTGGATTCTTTGAATCTGTCAAAGGATCTTCAGGAGGCAGTCATCGAGGCTTTTTCAAGTACTCATGAGTTTCAAACAGAAATTTTTGCAGCTGAAGTCTATCACATAGAGAATAATCCTGCAGAATTCTATGCAATAATATCTTTTTCTGATGAAGATGAAGATGATGTTGTGCATGGGCATATTATACCTTTGTACATAACTGGAATGGTCAATGGCGTAGACTTCCGAAGAGATTTTATTGACAATGGTTCATGAGTCAACCTCATGCCCATTCATACACTTCGTCGATTGGGCCTCACGGAATATGATTTATCTCCTTCTACCATGATGTTTCAAGGACATGATAAAAATGAACAAGAACCACTGGGCGAAGTTACACTCAGAACTCAGTTTAGATATCTTGTATCCAATTCAGATTTCATGGTTGTTGATCAAGACTCACTTTTCGAAATCGTACTTGGAAGACCCTAGCTACATCAACATGCGACTATCCCATCATCATACCATAAATGTCTCAAATATTGTTTCGATGGTCAAGTTGGGACATTATATGGTTATAAGGCCCCATTCAAGACATGTGAGTCTCAATACATTGAAACGGAATTCTATCACATGAAAGAAAATGATAGATCCACAACAAAGGAGATTACCAAAGTTAATTCTTCATATGGTTTGGAGAAGATTCCAAAAAATTCATTTTTGCATGTGCGTACAGATTATGTGTTGCCTATCAGTAAAATTTACAAGATAGACCAAAATCAAGATACTCTTATGGAAAGATCCATAATTTCAATTACGGCAATCGAGCCAGACAACATGGGAGAAATTGGTGATCTTTTAGGCAATGATGAAAGCTCAAATGGATATGTATTCATTTCGTATGCTGAAATCCAGCAAGTCTATACTTCGCCAATTAGGCCAGAAGAAGTTATATCAACATTGGAGGTGAAAAATGATGTCAATTCCCAATCCATCATCTCCTATTTATTACCCATAGAGGACACATCATCATCAATTGTGTCAGAAAAGGAAGCCTCTTCTTCATGATGTTCAAATTTTTACATCACTCTTAATCTTGGAAGTTCTTTTTCACCATCTACTATGCATGTAGAAATAGAACAAATAACACATTTTGATGTAGAAGAGGAAAATCTCAGAGATGCTCCTCCAGTATTTGAAGAGGGTATCTCTACCACTGTGGATGAACTCAGAGAAATAAATCTGGGTACAAAAGAAGATCCACTCCCCACTTTAATCAGTGTGGCCATGACTCTTGAAGAATAAGATATATATATTTCCTTTTTAAAGAAAAATTGAGACATATTTTCTTGGTACTATACAGTGATGCTCGGGCATGATCCTGATGTTGCTACTCATCATTGGGGATTACTAGATGAACATCGAGGATTTAAGAAAGCCACAAGCAGAACACACCCAACTTATCCTTCCAAAATAGAAGCTGAGGTGGATAAGCTTATCAAATCTAACATCTTCTGAGAAGTTCTATAACCCAAGGGGTTGTCCAATATTGTCCCTGTAAAGAATAAGAACAGACAAATTTGAATTTCCATCGATTTCAGAGATCTTAATCGGCATTGTCCTAAGGATGATTTCCCAATTCCAATTACATAACTTTTAATTTACGCAACACTTGGCTATGAAGCACTTTCCTTCATGGATAGATATTCTGGATATAATCAAATCCGAATGGCCCTAGAAGATGAGGAATCTACAGCCTTCAGATCCCCTCAGGGTGTGTTTTGCTAACCGGTAATTCCCTTTGGCTTAAAGAATGAAGGTGCAACCTATCATTATGTCATGAATTTTATCATCAAACACATTTTTGGGAAGTCTATTGAATGCTATGTGGACGATTTGGTGGTCAAATCCAAACAATGTTTTAATCACTTGGCTGATTTGGAAGTCATATTCAGCAATCTTCAACAACATAATTTGAAGATAAACCCCATAAAATGTGATTTTGGGGTAACCTCAGGAAAATTTCTCAGCTTTTTTGTATGTGATTGTGGTATTGAAGTCGATCCTGAGAAGACAAATTCAATCCATGGTATGTAACCTCCTCGAAATTTGAATGAATTATGAGGACTTCAAGGACAGTTACCCTATATTCGGTGTTTCATCTCTAATTTGGAAGGAAAAAGTTTACCCTTCACCAAATTGATGAATAAGGGAGTCACATACCAGTGGACTGAAGAATGTCATGAAGCATTCGATATTCTCAAGAAATACCTCTTGAGTCTGTCGGTACTCATGTTACCTGTTGAAGGAAGACCACTTATCCTCTACGCGATAGCATTAGAGCGATCACTGGGTGCCTTTATTTCTCAGAAGAATGATGCTGGGAATGAAAATAGCAGCTACTACCTCTTTTGGACTATGCTTGATGTTGAAACCCAGTATTCAAGTATTGAAAAGTGCTGCCTGGCATTAATATTTTCAGTTCATAAGTTGAGACACTACCTGCAACTTCACGATGTCCAATTGTTATCTCTCAATAACCAGCTCAAATTCATCCTTAGTCGTCCAATTTTTACAGGACGTCTGTCAAGGTGGGTAGTTATTTTTCAGCAATTCGATATTCAGTATATGTCTTAGAAGGAAATAAAAAGCCAAGCTCTAGCTGATTTCCTGGATAAACACTCTTCAGTGGATGAAACATCCTCAGATATTGAACTCTCTGATGAGGAAATATTCTCTATTCAATAATGTCCTCAGGCATGAGAAATGTAATTTGATGGTACATCCAGAAGTCCAACATGGAGGAAAATGGAAAATCCTAAATTCAACAATGTTGGATTAGAAATTTTTCTCATTTCTTCAAAAAAGGAAGTGTTACCTTATTCCTTCTTATTGTGGGAAGGTGGTACCAATAATGAAGCAGAATAACAAGCTCTCATCGCAAGATTGGAATTGGTGCTCCAAGCACAAGTGAATCACTTAAAGGTGAATGGTGATTCAGACCTGGTAATCAAACAAGTAAATGGGGATTATGCCATCTGAAAAGAAGAACTAATACCATTGTATGATTATGTCAGAGAGTTAATGGTGGAATTCCCTTCAGAACCAACATTTTCTTATGTCCCGCGATCATAAACTGCCCAAGCTGATGCACTGGTTAATATAGCCACAGCTCTGGAAGATCCAAATCGGGACGAGACAACCATCAATATTGCACATCGTCATGCAATTTCACCTTATGTTCGAATCAGAACAAATGAAATTAATGAAATTAGTCCCATTCTTGAACCGTATAGTCATACTACCGTATAGATGTCACCTATCAGGGAATACCTTCAAAATGGAACACTTCCACCTTATATAGCCGAGAAAGAACAAATTCAGAAACGTGTGGCCAATCATACTCTTTATGATAGCCTAGATCACCTAGAGAAAATTATCTACAAATGTGGTTTTGATGGAGTTCTCTTCAGATGCATTGATGGTTAAGAGACAATGGCTGTCATGAAAAATGTTCTTGCAGGAGTCTGTGGTGCCCACCAGTCTGGACATAGACCGTCTGATCAGATTCGATAGCTTGGATACTTTTGGCCTTCAATGATACAAGATTGTGTTGATTTCAAAATGAAGTGTCATTCATGCCAAGTAAATTCCAACTTCATTCATCAACGTCTAGAGTTTCTTCATACAGCTAAATACTTGTGTCCATTTTCCACATGGGGAATTGATGTGGTGGGAACTTACCCTTCAGTTACGGCCATGCAGTTTAAGTATATTCTTACTACTACTGATTTCTTTTCCAAATGGGAAGAAGCAATACCTCTCAAGGAAGTCAGTTCTAAATTCATTGTTAGCTTCATCAATTCTAATATCATTACCAGATTAGTTGTTCCTCATACCATAATGATGGACAGTGGAACCAACTTCTATTCATTTGAGGAGAAGAAATTGTATCAAGAATACAACAAAAAATCCAACCATTCATCTCAGTATCATGTAGCGTCCAATGGAAATATAGAATCCTTCAATAATACTTTGTCAAATATACGGAAAACGATGGCGGATAAAGATAAGAAAGCATGGCCTGATAAACTCTTCCATGATTTATGGGATTATTAGACTACCACCCACATGACAATGTGGTCAACTCCATATTCACTAGTATATAGAATGGAAGCCATCATGCCCATTTATGTTCAATTACCCATGCTCAGAATATCCATTTGTGATCATTCATCTACATATGAGAAATCCCAAAAGCTATTGAATGAATTGGAATGGTTTGATGAGAAATGAGTGTGCACTTTGCACCACTTGGAAGTTTATTGGAATCGAATAGCACGAGCTTTTAACAAAAAAGTCCATCTTCGTTCATTCACTCTGGGAGAATTGGTATTAGTTTTTAGAAATCCAATAATACCAGGAAAGAAACCACCCAAGCTTGAGACAAAATAGGAAGGACCTTACTCAATACATAGGGTCTACTCCAATGGAGATTATTCATTAATCTCGATGGATGGAGAACTCATCACTACTCCATCCAATGCCATATTATTCAAGAATTGTTTTGTATAATCACAAAATATATCATCATTGGTCTGGTATGACCATAAACTACACCACTGTCCAGCAAGACGTTAAGCTGCATAACCAACGGTCCATGCATATGACCCTAAACTATTTGCATATACTCCAACTTGACGTTAAACTGTGCCCCCTTCATTGCCCTTGCTATATGATGTTAAACTATACAGCAATGGTCCATACAAATGACCTTAAACTATTTGAACTTTCTTCCAACATGACGCTAAACTGTGATGTCCTAACTACATGACTCTAAACTGTATAAAATTATTTTACGTTTGGAAAAATGTTAAACTACATAACCAACGGTCCATGCATACGACCTTTAAATATTTGCACGGCCCTTATGTCCAGCATGACGTTAAACTGCATCATCCACGGTCCATAAAGATGACCTTAAAATATTGGCACTTACGTCCAACATGACACTAAACTTTATTGTCCCTTTTTCATCCAAGATGACGTTAAACTATGGAAAAGTCACTAATACATCCAACATGACATTTAACGGGGTACTATTTTGTCCTTACTACATGATATAAAACTGCACAATCCTCTTTTTGTCTAACATGACATTAAACTGTGTTTTCCCCATCGTCTTAACTACATGACGCTAAAATTTAAACAAATTCCTTTGATACGTCCTACATGACATTAAATTGTGCATTGTTATGGTTTTTGATACCTCTTGTTTCTCACACTGAGTATGAATCACGTGATCTTATATCAAACATCAACCATAACACTCTCTCTGGGCTACTAACCATGGGTAAGTCCCAACAATATCATTTTTTAGGTCGTTGTCCCCAAGAACAACTTGATCATTAATTCATTCTTTAATTGAACTACGTGGACTTTGATCCTTGGCTTCCAGGTTGGGTACGTAGGCAACCTCCAAAGATTCAATCCCAAAATCAATCTCTTCACATCAGTTCACCTACATCTCATACGATGTTGATCTGTGAAACAACCCCTACAATAAATATGTTTACATTGGTTCACCTTCGTCCTTTCTATACGACATTAAACTATACAACACTTTTGTCCAGTATGACAATAAACTATTACATTCATTGATACCCTCATCTGAGAGGGAATCATTATTTTCATTGCTTTTAAATCATGTTTCATTCCAAAGTCTATGTGCATACATAGAAATGCCCGAACCTTTTATCATTTGTTAAAGAATCATTAAACTAAAGCCCCTTTTCACCCTTCACATGTACGAACCAAATTTCTACAAAGGGTATTTCTAGAACTAAGTGGGCTTTATTCCCATCCTTATGGGATACGTAGGAACGTTCGAGTGTCCATCGAATCTAGCCCCAAGTATTTTGGGCCGAACACCAAATTCCTCTTTCAGTCCCCTGGCTGAAAATTCCCCTTGAAAACACACACTGTGTATTTCTTGTAATGGTCTGAGATCAATGACCATAAACTAGGATCTCCAATCCTTTGGTCTTGTACGATGTTAAACTGTAGTTTAAGACCTTCATATGGCGTTATTCCCATCCTAATGGGATATGTAGTGAAGTCCAACATTTAAATTTAGGGCCCAGCCACAACATGATTATGGTTAGAATTGATCTGTGTATCTCTGTATACATTGGACCATACCCATCATTATGTGTCATAATCCTAACCTTAAATATTTTCACATCGTCATAACCATGTTCTGGACTTCTAGTCATAAAAATGTCAAACTTCTGAGAGTTGTTTTTCCTGACTATTAAGCATGTTCCCTTAGGTGTCCTTGCATAAGTAGTCTACATAACAGATTTGTCAGCCAAAAGATACTATTATTTGACTATACAGCCAATGGCCTTAGGTGGCCCTACATAATTCAACCATCTAACGGGTTTGTCAGATACTAGTAACTTCATTCTTGGGAAGAAAGCCTCTTTTGTCCTTATTGGTCTTATCAAAAATATGTAAGGATCCGCAAAAAATAGCTATCCTTAACATATTTATTTCATGTTCTTTTTCATGATTTTAAAGTATTCAAGTCTATGGTTTATATTTTCCTTCCCTACGTTTGGGTCAGACCATCATAGCAGTAACATTCATCCAATTCATAGTCAAACCTATTTTGAAATATCTTCTCCATATTCAAGTACCTCTCTCCATACAACAAACTCAATGCTTTGGAAAATTTGAATCCTCATAAACTTCCATTGGATTTTTAGCAGCAGAAAGTAAATTTTTTAGAGTTCTTTTGCCTGACTATGCAGCACGTGCCCTTAGGTAGCCTTGCATAAACAGTCCTGATTATGGACCTGTCAGAAAAAAGATGCTATTATTTGACTATGCAACCAATGCCCTTAGGTGGCCAGGCATAATTTAACCCCATAACAGGTTTGTTAACTAATGGTAACTTCATTCTTGGGAACTACATCTTCTAATGCATTTTTATCTCTTTTTCATATCATTCCTCATATTCAAATTTTCATATACCATAGTTTACAAATTTCCCCCATACATGAGTATGGTAATATATTTTTATATATATTGTCAAGTAATTGAGTCAATTATAATTCATTCGGTCAAAGATATTTCGACCATAAACATTAGCCTTTTTATGTCTGACATGCATGACTTTTAACTGCCAATAACCCCAAAGACCCCTGGTTTCTCTTTATTCCTCAGAGTCAAATCATCTTTTCTTTTCGGATCCAACTTTGAGGGTGGAAATTTGTTGATGCTCCTTTCCACCACAGAGTCTAACAAATTGAAAAGGGAAATACCTTGAACCCAAATTGATTCATCATTTGAAGAAAACATCAATAATTGAAAAAGGCATGAACAAAGGTTATTTTCGCTTTCGGTCGAGCAAGTTCCATCACTATCGTGAAAGTATTCTTGCACGCCACCTAATGGTCATGCAAAAGACTTGCGCGCCCTAAAGGATAACAGCCTAGGGTCTTCTCGAGCCTAAAAATTCCACAGTGGGCCCCCCATTTGGAGGATGAATTTTTCCAGAATTCAGATACAGATCTCCAAACGCCCAAGTCTCTTCTCCAGGTCTTGAGAACACTTCTAAGTTAATTCTTTACCTAGAATGGAAGGTCTAAACAGGAAGACTAAGGTCTATGTGTTAGAATTAACTAACACATGTGTGCCTATGTGTTTTACCCTTAAGGGAAATCAACACACTTGTGTGTCACCCTACTTCTTCACCATAAATTGCGCGCCATATTCCGGAAAGCCTCTTGGGATGATTCTAAAGGCTTTGATCAAGGATTGCCCAAATATTACTCTATGGGCTGAAAATCGCACAAGTACCCATGTGTCGTGCTGGTATACCTGCACGACCAAGACTTGTGCACCCACGTAGTACCTGCGCGCTTGCTAGCACATGCGCGGCCCTACCTTTTTGGGTGCCTTTCCTGCCCATTTCACCCCTCTTATGTCATTCCACCTCTCCTATTCAAAATTAAATATTCACAACTCTCTTCAAAGCCATTTATTTAATGATTTATTGATTTGGATTCCATATATGAAAGGAAATATATGGTACATCTCTCAAAATATAGTGATTTACACATCTTTACATCACTAAAGATTGTGATTTCATTCATTCAACCTCATCCTTTAAGCTGAGAGAATACTTAACCTGGTCCTCCTTTTCAAGAGTATGCCCCAGTCCAAATTATCATTAATGTGGGCATCCTCTTTAAGAGTAAGCCCCAAGTCCTATAATCTGGGCATCCTCTTTAAGAGTAATCCCCATGTCCCTTAATTTTTCAAGTCCCTTAACCTGGGCCACCATTTCAGGAGTAAGCCCCAGTCTTAATTTATCTCAACCTATCCGAATTTATTTTTGATTTGGGATTCTTTATCAGGAGTAAAACCCAATCATTATTCCCCTCCAAATATGGTAATCCTCCTTAGGAGTAATCCCCAAGATTAGAGTATCCAAATCTCCCTGAAGAACATATACCTTTAAGGAACATGTTTTTGGATTTCTTCCCTGAAGTAAATCTTAATCCTCATTTATTTGGGCAGTCATACACACATAAGCCCCACATCATTGCATATTTTGTGGCACAATTTTCTGGTCTCACCAATAGCTCTTGTTTCTCACACTGAGCATGACTCATGTCATCTTACAGTGTAAAATTAATCATAACATCTTTCTTTGAGCCATCAATCATTCATAAACTTCATACTCCCTTACTCGAACTATGTGGGTTCTGATTCTTTTTCCAACATAAAGGATACGTAGGTAGCCCGTCAGCGGGTATGATCCCAACTCTGATATAATCCACGACCTTCTGAATGAAAATAAAGTTCAAGTTCCCAAATGAGTGGCTTTAAAACCAGTATGGTCATCATAATGACCAAGATAATTTTATTTTTTGAAGGATACCATTGGCTAAGAATCTCTAAACAAATACATATGATTCTCTATCGATGAAGAACCTCGAAAACATATAAAAGATTATCTAAATTTCTTACATATAAATTATTGATTGTCAGATCTAAAGGAAATCTCATTTTATACTTGGTAATGTAATAAGGATTCATGAACATAACATAAATCTTTAAAGAGAGTCCTGGAGTAGATAATAATTCCCCTCAAAAAGGTGTGATGACTTCGACCTCCCATCCTCTGGACCAATGCAAATTCATAATCCTCATCAGTATAGAACTAATGAGCACCAACCATTAGAAATTAGGTTCAAATGGATATGGAATCATTGGATGTTTCCTGTTCTACGAACAAACCCTTTAGAATCTGCTTGGAATGTTTGAATCTTAAGTCAATGAGATCAGCCCCAATTCTAGAGGGAAACAATCGTATACCACTATCTCACCATGTGAAGAACTCAAGACATTGAAAATTATTATAACATCTTGGAAAACCACTATCTTACCTAGTATCAAGTCATTGTGATATATATCTAGAATCATGGAGTTGAAAATCATTGTGAAAAATAATAGTAAAATGAGAAGAAGGGGTATGAGTATCAATTATAATCATTATTAATATATAATTATAATTTAAATACAGAGGAATATATTATAATTTCTCCAATGGTGATCTTGGAAACCACTAGTTATGAACTCCTACTATAGTTTACTTCGCCTATTATTTAAATATAAATCCATTTTCTTCCCCACTATGAATCATTACAAAATAATATGTTCCCCAAAATCCATGTTATTTCATTACATTAGATATTTTTAATCTATTATCCCATTTATCTAATTGTCATATCTGGTAATAAATTGGATACATAGACCCCAGATAGTCCCCTAGAGTCTTCCATATTAGGCACACAATTTCTATCATTAAAAAATGACCATTGTTGATTTGTATATCATCTTTATTTTGAATTTATAATTGATGTTTTTAGAGGCAATAAGAATGTGTTATTATAATCCTCACAATATAAGTAACATTATGTATTGGGAATGTATCAGCTTGTAAAGGAACCATCTATCAATGTTCGAGAGGGCACTGTGGTACGGAAAAGTATTGTGTTTAATAAGTTGAGGTTATGTTGTGTGGTAATATGGGTTTGATATTATATTAGTTTGTTATATATTATAAGGAATCAAAATTATCATTATATTTCATAGAGTTAAAAATTTATGTAGGCCCTTGTAGTAACATTTTTTCATTAATGTAATATTTTTTTGAATGATGAGATTTTGATATTATTTTACATGTCAATATAATTGGTTTAATAAAATGGTCCATTGATATATTCAGAATTTATTTTTCTTACATTAAACCATTAATGAATTATGTTCTTATAGTTATTTTAAAGGGAAATAAATACACATAGGGATTTATTTTCCATTTGAGGAAACTACATACCACTGCATACTGTAGATAATTATATATACAAGGATAGAAAGAGGCATACAATCAAATTATTTTTCGGTTGAATGATCTCACTTATTGAATTTTATTTACCGATCTATTTATTTTAGTTATTTTTTTTCTCCTTTGTATTTATTTCTTTCTATTAAGTGTATGGATTTTTATCTACTGTATTTATCATTCATGCCCCAATAGTTTAATGAAAACAAGTGTGGCTGGCCTAAAACCACATTAAACAAGAATATTACATTCATATTGGAGAATTTTATTTCCTAAAATCATATTTGATCCATCAACCATTTTTGTTTTAATTTTAATTTATTTAGTTTCTCTACCACACATAGTTGTTATAATTAAATATAGGATTTATGATAAGTGTGGGGGAAATGGAATCAATCATGATGATAATCCCTCTGCTATTTAAAATCCTTGAGGATTTATTATCCAAAAGAGTTGTTCTGATGAAATCAATTTTACATGATTAATATAGGATTGTTTATTACACTAATTTTTTTAGAACTCTAAAAAGTTGAATGTTTTCAATTGTTTGGGATTATAGATAACACAAGAAATAGGATCATTCAATAACCAGTTGCTTCAAAAGAATACATTTCATTTATGATAGTGATTTCATTTTGTATTTATATTTACAATTCTCATGAATTGATTGAACATCAATATGATAATTTTTTATGAAGGAAATAGTAATTTATTCCTAAACATTAAGAACAATATATGATTCATACCACGAGTAAATGAAATTATTTGGGTTTAAAAACATAGTTATTAGGTTGGGAGTTTTAAGGACTTTTGTTATTTTTCTTGAAATAAAAAATATATTTGATATATTTTGCTACATGAAACACTTAAATTATACAAATGAAAATACATATTTAGATAAAATATAAATATAAAATATTTCCATCAAAACATAGTCATTAAGTATAAGGAATTGACCATAAATATTACATACTCTAGTCATTTCAACTAGAATTCACTTTCAAACATTTAAAGAGATATTCATGGATTATAGGTTTAGAAAATTAGTTCATAATTCATAAAAAATATCCCAAAAAAATCATACAAAGTGGTACTACTATAAACATCAATTATTTTTCCCATAATACAATTTTTATAATAAAATATGAATCAATCCCTGAAATATCATCTCAATAATCATCTTTTTTCCTTTTTTTTTTCTTTACCACATTAATAAAACCCTATAAATAATTTTAATGCATGGGGTGAGAAAACAAATCTCACTATGGGAAATAAAAATTTCAGAAGTAATCAATTATTCAATGAATAATTACAAACATTTGAAATAATTATTTTAAATATATAATTCACAACTATAAAGTATCATGTACATACAATTTGAAAACAATATATTTCCATAAAACAAATAAATGATAAAAACAATTTTAGGTACATAGTGAATTAATTAACTAATATTTTAACCCTTAGGGAAACCATATTTTTTTAACCCTCGTAACATACATTCAATGTAAGCCTCCTGTGAACCTTATGATGCAACCCTCACGGCTACATAATGGTGCAACCATATCAATAACATTTATAGTTAACATTATGGTTAACATCTAATAAAATCATATCCAATTCATTGGAGGGAGATATTGGTCTCACAATTCATCATAAAAAAATACCTAAGAACTAGATCATAATCATAAAAAATTAATACATGGATCATTAAAATAATTCGTGGAAAATTAATAAATTAATTATGGAATATTACACACATACAATTGAAATATTTTCATTGAAAATATGCATATATTCACATAAATTAAAATTAGGTAAAATTAATTCAAAAGGAATGAAGTAAATTCCATTAATTTCATATATGTTATAAAAATATTCCTTTTGCATTTTGTGAAAATAGGAATTAAAAGAGGATTTTTAATGAATAGACCCTTACCTCAGGTTCTTCTTACATAAAATGTTTTCAATATTCCAGTATAATGGATAAAAATGTTTTTTTAATATATTAATAGACTATTATATTGTTTATACTATGTTATATAACCATTCTATAACATCATTCAAAACATTCATTAATAATATTTAGTTATTTCTACTCTTTTTAGTGCATTTATTTCTACATTTCCATGGTTGGTTCATTATTAATATTCTTTTCGAATGGATTAAATACTCCAAAAGTGGAAATAAATGGTTTTAATATTTTTTGAATATTTTAAAGGATACCATATAAATTATTTTTTCTAATATGAGAATGATTAATTAGATAAAACATTAATGAAAATGATTTAATTTATTTGTGTCATATTTACAACGTCCACAAACTTATAAAATTTATTTTATATCATGTATATATATATTTATTCCAGAACATAATATACCATATAATATGTATAATACCATCTTATTTAACTATAATATTTTTTAATGGACAACCTTGAATGTGTTATTGGAAAATAAAAACTCGCCATACCTGAAGGCGGTGAACAGACAAATCATAGAAATTTTTTTCTATTTTATAGAATAAGAGGGGAAGACAAGAGGTTTGATAATGAATATTACATTAAAACAATAAAATTACAGAATATATAATATATAAGGTTTTTCATGTCACATGGATGAGGGGAGGTGATGATATAACAATAAATGAAATTAAATTGATAAAAAATTATAAAATGAATGAGGGTTTAACCTCTTCAATCCTTCTACCTGAGAACTATGATGAGAAACATCGTTTTGGACTTTTGGTGAGACCAGTAGGTGATGTATGGGGATATGAGTATTGGTAAGGTAATTGGGTAGATATTAAACAAGATATAATGCATCGATGAGTGAGGAAAAGAGTTTGTGAGTGGTGGTATTTATAATGGAGGAGAGGGGTGTTTTATTATTATTATATTGATTTTTTTATTATTTTGGATCAACACAATGAATAGATTTGATTCCAAAGACAAAATATATTAAAACATTCATTATATTTTTAACCAATGGTTGTCAAATAATTTATACATCCCCCATGACTCAATAATTCATGTATTTATCTTATACCATATATTTTTGTATTTCACTATTCAAAAAAAATTTAACTACTTTAGAAATATCGTAAAAAATCACCCCAACAATTTTTTAGATTATAAAATTTAGAAATGGAAACATTTTTTTGAAAATATTTTTCTCAATATAAGAAATTTATCTATTATTGAAATTCATCATCTATTCAAAAAAATACAAATTTGAAAATTATAGCTTATTTTATAACACATTTAAAAATTAATTATGGACTAATTAAATTATCTTATAATCACTAGTCAACAATATAATAATTTATGATTCTATTTTATGAAAATAAATTAACTATTAATTCATTAAATTAATTAGAAAATTATAAATAATCATTTTTGTTTCGCAAAAAATACAAAAACTTAATTTATCATTTAAAAAATTTATTTTCATATTCCATAATATAAACAAATCATATTTACACATATAAGATAACATTATTTTAATTATAATTTCCTACGTATGGTTAATATTATATTTTTATAATTCTCTTAATTTATCTAAATACCACTTATTTAGTTATAAATTTACAATGAATTGAACTATTTAAATATATAGTGAAAAAATATTATTTTATAACTACCTGGGATATACCATTATACACCCCCCCCCAATTTGGAAATTTCATCCAAAACATTTTTATTCACATATTCAATAGGTGAGGTTACATTTTTCTCATATCATTTTCAATTTACCAGGTTTCTTCTTCAACCTTGTGGTTTCTCTACAAAACCTTAACATGGGTAATTTCTATATTTAAGAATAATTGCCCTTTACCGTCAGGAGTCCAAACTGGGTTCTCTTCAAAAAATGGTCCTCTTTTAACTTAAATAAGTATGGGATAAATACATTCATTGATTCTAGAAAATACATTCATAACAAAAAAACATTAAAAGCATTGTGTACGTGTGATAATCTAAGAGGCATGACTTCTTGATTGGAAATTGGTCTAAAATACTATAGTATTTCAAACGTTCCAAGGAACCATTGACTTATTTATCCATTATTTCGATGACAAATATCACATTTCGTTAGGGATATTTTAGGGAAAACACGATAAACTGAAACAAAAGAAAGGCCTTTTCTCATCTTATCTGTATAACATTTCTTCCGTCTAGGATATTTCCTTATCGATTTCTAGATCAATATCACTTTCCCAATCATATCCTTAACTTATTCTGGTCACATAAATTTCCATTCCCAAAATTAAATCCAAATACACTATATTCTAACTAAATATTATAAATAATGACTTAAAAGGTACCATATGTGTTCTGGAATGAAAACCGCTAATATAAGAAAACTCAAGTAAATAATGTTTTTTATCCAAACATAATTGGTATCCAATTGAATAAGATTAAATCATATTCTATAATATAGGAATTATTCACAAGGTATGTCCATCAGATTAAGGATTAAATGTAGTGAAAATATTTAATTCATTTACAAATTACTTTTACTGGACATTCCAAATGTTATAAGTCAGCCTATGATCATGATCAAATACCATGTAGAGTGGAACTCCATGTAACCTGACATTATCATTATGGTATATCATATAATTATTATCTAATGATGACTAATCTCGAATAAGAAGGATATATACATACTTAGTTAGTCGATCAATAATAACCCATATCACAGTTTTACCTCAAGAAGAATTTTTTAGTCCCACCATGAATTCCATGGATATATTTTCCCATTTCAAATTTATCATTGAAAAAATATAAATTATCCCATTTGGTAATTCATTCCCTTCTTTAACCTATTGACATGTCTAAAATGTCACTGTAAATTTAAAAATATATCTTTTCATTATATTCCACCGGGTATACTACCATCTCAGTGCATCGAGGATAAACTAAAATATGAGAACTATAATCACCCCTTATAAATTATTTCTTCATTTGGGATTCACATGTAACTAATAATATCATTCAAACTATCAATAAAAAACCATTATAAATATTAAATATAAGAAAATTATTGTTCTTAACAAATTCATCATCATTCTATATCATGCATTATTCCTTATATGCATGCTTAATTAAGTCTAAGAGTGATGATTATATAGATACATAAAAATAGAATAATTTCATATACCGACAACATATAAAATAAAATTCCTCAAATAAATAACCAAGACATCATGTCCCAAACATTACATGGTAAATGTATCTTGATGTTTTTGAATTAAGGTATTCAGAACAATCATTTATTTTTCAATATGGGAATTGATTGTGAAATCATAATCAATTATTGGATTCATAAATATTCTCTTAATCATGTTTGATTAATTTAGAGTAAATATATAATCCAAACATTTCTGATCAGTATATATTACGCATTTGGATCCATATATATTATGCATCAAATTTTTTTAAGTGAAAACAAGAGCTTCTAATTACAAATCATGTGTGTGATAAATTTTACTCATAAAGTTTTAATTATCATAAAGAATAAAAAATTACCTATTGATTCAACATAAAATCACACACAAGTCATATCAATGATGAATAATTATAGATAAAAATAATTATTTTTGGAAGTGAGGTCCAAAACTCTAACATTCAAAAATCACTCCTACAATTCCTGAAAACAAATATCACATTCTTCTATTCAATTTCTTCCCCATTTTTATGTTAACATAGTCAGCATGCTAGATAACTATGAAATTTTCATAACAAACTACTAGAAATTTCTTATTTATCAATGAAAACAATGAATCTCATTGACATTTATTGGTCTTTTCCATTCATTAACCATTTTTTGACTGGATCAACTTTTATGACCTCCTTATTTAAAACATTTCAATTGTACAGATACATATTATAACAACAAATTATATTTAATAAATTTTTCAAAATAACTATTATTCATTGGGGGTTTTTAGAACAATGCTTTTATTTTATTCAATATCTTAGTAGGTTTTCTAAAAAAGCAAAATATCTTCAATAATAACAATAAGAAACATATCCAAATATTCATGATATATTCTATACATAAGATTCATAAATACAACATGATCATTTTTCAAACAAATGGGAATAACAAAAAAGTCATAAATCCCATATATTGTATGGAAATTTGTTCTTAGAATGTCATATTTCCTCACTTTCATCGGATGTTAGCCGAATAACTAGTCAATCAAGGAAAAAATTAAGGTCTGTGTAACTATTCAAACTAGTCATTAATATGAGGAAATTGAAATGTATTCTTAATAGTAATGTTATCCAGATATTTTTAATCAATTTAATACCTAATATAACCCTTATTATTTTTTATAAAAATATGGGCACCCCATTGGGATGTTAAAGGATGAATAAAGACATTATGAAGAATCTCCTCCGACATATTTTTCAAATGAATTAGTGACACATAGTCCATTTGACAAGGGGTTTTCAATTTGTATTATTAATAAGATTAATGTATATAATATATTCAACTTTTTGATCTGTTAAAAAACACATAAAATCATTATGAAAAAATAATGGTATTTATTTACCAACGAAACATTAATTAGATGAATAGGTCCCTTATTTTCAACAATATATAAAAGATAAATTTCATTTCAATATTTTAAGAATTTATCCAAATCATAATATTTCTAAATTTTTTTTCAATCATTGTTATATATAAAATTAAAATATTTCAACAATAAAAAATATATTAACACTATAGTCAATAATATCATGGTAAATAGAAATCCAATCCATACCCAGAATAACATCAAACTCTTATATATATAAAAAATGATTATAAGTAATTTATTTCCACATAAAATAATAGAATTATTATTATAATTCATTTTTCTATTAATATTCCCTGAGTATTTTAACCAAAATATCTTGTTTCACTTATTAAGGTGATATTATTTATTTTATATAATCTTTATCAGAAATAATGGAATGTGTAGACCCAATAACAAATAAAACAGTAAGAAAATGTGAGTAAACCAATATTGTACCTAACACCACTTAACATGACTGTTCAATATCTAGTGATCTAGTCACAAAGGATTTCACTACACCTTTATTCATAAAATACGGATGATTTCAATCATTCAGATATTTCCTTAGGTACGTAATATCGTAATACCCCAACTACCCACATTTACACTAATTTAATTTTTTATTATCATAATTAAATGTTAGATAATTTTTTTTGAAATATTTGTACATATGTCTAAAAATACCCCATTGAAAACACTACCCTAACTTGTTAAGGAATTCCTATAGTTTCTTTTAACCACACTTTCCATAAAATGGATAATGGATTTTCATAACCTCATATCTCTTTGATTGAGTCATACCCTTTCCTGTTATTTGGACCATTTCTTATTCTTATTTTCAATGTAAAAAAGATCATAAATATACTATTTTTCTATGTTCCCAACACATTTAATAACATTCTCATAACATTTGTATTCATGAGAGTCCAAAACACTTTAATATCACTTCTTCAATCTTAATTAAAAATTGATTGATTTTACTATCAAGATCTCGAATAATATTAGGTGGATAAATTTACAATTGGGTAATATTTTCTTCTTACACAACCACTAAATCGTCAAAAATTGGTTTAAAATTAATGAATTTTTACATCCTACATCGAACCACCATTGGAAAAAAATTCATGAAAAATAATATTAAATTTACCCGATTTGAAGAAAAAAATCTATCTCTTTAATTGATATTCATCACCATTGAGAACCACTTGTCGAGTTCACCTTTAAACTAAAGAATATAAAGACTAACCTTTGTATTACCTAACACTTCATGACATCGAATATATTTTCAATTAATTTAATCCAATCATTATCAACAACTACGTTAGATGACCCACTAATAGTCGGAGGGTGTTTCCCTATAAAATTTTTCATTATAATCATGTTACATTATGGTAGATCTGGATGATCTCTTACATGGTATCTGCCACGATTTGTAGTCTACATCAACTAATCCATTACTATCAAAAACATATCATTTCTAAATCCCACCATACTGGGGTACAGATTCGGAAAGTTAGCAGCATATTTATTCCTTCAAACATAAGTTCCCCTATTTCTTCTATTGAATACCCTTATAATCATAAAAATATTAGAAGAACAAAAATTGTAATCTTCAAAATATATATCATTTTATCATAACCATAAGGTGAAAATATTTTATGTATATTATGTTAACGTTATCTGACTCCTTAATTATATTTGATCATTGATCTGATACCAACTATAAGGACCTGGCCATAATGATTAAATACCCTAGCTAATTCATATAGAATTTACCTTTATAAATTCCCAAAAAACATTTCAGTTTATAATTTTATAGAATTAAGTTATAATTTAGATCTATCAAAACAATGAAGTATAAAAAGTGGAACTTCTAAAAATATTATTTAATTTTTCAATTATAAAATTGTTTTCAATAAAACATGAATTCTTCTATTGAAAATCATCACAATAGTCATATTTTCATATAATTTTAACATACCCATCCTTAAAATCCTATGAAAAACAATTTAAACATATAACAAGAACAAATATATTATTAAATTAAAGTATTAAAGACTCTGTTAGTCGATGAATAATTGTAAATACATGAAATCATTTTCCAAAATATATATTTCTCACCCATAAGGTATCATATAATTAATTTGGAAAAAAGTGATTTCCACATAACATAGGAATTAAAAATAAACCATTTTAGGTACTTGTGACATTATATAATTAATATTTCACCCTCTAGGATACCATATCATTTGTAACCCTCACTTCAACCATAAAATGAAACCCTCAAGACTACATTTTGATGTAACCCTCATATTTCCATTATCATGTAACCATCGTATTTACAAATGGAATGACCATTATGATCATCATAAAACATAAACATAACTGATTCATCAGAGGGTGGTATAGGTACCACTCTTGTAAATAAATAATTACCATGAACCAAAACATAATAAAAAAACATGAATACATGCATCATACAAATCATTCAATAAAAAATCTCTTATTAATGGAACACTATGCACATACAAAAGAAAATATTTTCATGAAAAATATATATTTCAATATGTAATGAAATAAACCAAAGATTTAAGGCAACATACAATCATTAATGTCCTATAATTTCTATATATGCTTAAATACATTCCATTTGAGATTTGTGATAATTGAAATTAAATAATAATTTTTAAAGAAAAGTCCCTTGACTAGGGTCCATCTCACATAAAATGTTTCCAAACCACAGGCGTAAAGGTTTAAGAAGTGTTATTAATATATTAATTAACTATAATAATTTTTATACTACCTTATAATACCATTTTATAACATCCTTCCACACATTTATTAATAATATTTTGTTATTTCCATTGTTTCGAGTGCATTTATTTCATGGTTTGGAAGGTTGGTTTATTATGGATGTTCTCATAGAATGGATGAAAAACTATAGAAGTGGAATGAAAACATATTAATATGTTTCTATAATTTCAAATGATACTATATATCGTTTTTATAATATGTTGATAATTCGTTAGATAAAAAATAACTAAAATGAATTAATTTATTTTGTGGTTTTTAAGACAATCACAAATTTATATCATTTTATTTAATATCATGTTTATATAGAGGTTATATAAAATTATATAAATTAAATTATCAACAATTATAAATAATTTTACCATAATAATTGTTCTTTGGAAACTTTTAAGGCAGTAAAGGAAAATGAAAACTCTTCGTCCATAAAGGTAGTGAATCGACACATCACAAATGATATTTCATTTTCTAGAATATGTAGATGAGAAGTGGGGTTTGATGAAGGATATTTGATTAATATAATAATATTATATTATATGTAATATAATGGAGTTATCGTGTAACTCTGATGAGTGTTGGTTGTATGAAAGAAGGAAAAAAGTAAATTGAAATGAAAATGAATGAAATTGATAGAGGATTTCACCACTTTAATTCTTATCATTTAGATATTCTTTAACGAACTAGGTTTTGGAATTTTAGTAAGAATAGTAGGGCTTTGATATTTAGAATAGGTTTGGGAAATGGATTTTTATGAAATTAAATAAGATACAATTCATTTAGGTGTGTGGTGAGAAGGTTGTTAGGGGTGGTATTTGTAGTGGATCAGAGGGTGTTTTCCAATTATTTTATTCATTATTATATTATTTTGTCACAATAATATGAATAGTTTTGATCCCCAAGAAAAAAATAAAGTATCTAGTGCGTGATATTTCTATAAAATTGTTCTTATATTAGCCATACATCACCCATTACTCAATAATTCATGTATTTATATTATTCCGTAAAATAGAGTAGTCGACAATTAAAAAAATATAGTATTGTTGAAAAATATGTAAAAAAACCCTATCCATTTTTTAATTTTTTAATTATAAAATGGAACCAATTTTTGGAAAATAAATATCTCAATATGAGAAATTTAATTTTTAATTAGAATCATCTATTAGAAATAAAAATTTTAAAAATAAAACTAACATTATAATAATTTAAAATGTTATATAACATCCTGTAAAATAATTTGATAATCGTAAGAAAAAAATTATATGAAATTATTAGATTTTATGAAAAATAAAATTATTTCAAATATTTATATTAATTATAAAATTATAAAAATATATTTATGATTCACAAAAAAATATCAACACTGAATTTGTCATTCTGAAAAAAAAATTCACTAAATATCTGATATAAATATATTATATTTTCACTCATAAATGAATAAATTAAATTTATAATTTCATAGGTGATTATATTATTCTATTTGTATAAATTCCTTAATTTCTATAAATACCACTTATTTCATTATTCATTTTTAAATAATTTATCAATTTTATTATAGAATAAAAACAAATTATATTATACGTGCTATATTTATTACATTGAGTTAGTTGGTATAAATAGTAGCATAAAAAATATGAAATATTTTTAAAATGAAAATATGCCACTTTAAAAATAATTTAAATTCAATTTGTATAGAAAAAATATCATGGAAATTAATTTTTTACCAAAGAATATTTTTTTTGAAAATAGTTTTTTTATTTCAAAAATATATTTATTTTTTAATTAAAAAATAACATAATCTATTTATAATATGAAAAATATACTATAAAATGTTTAATAAGTATATGATATGAATTATTTTAAAGAATAGTTAACATTTCAAAAATCAACTACTCTATATGAACAACTTTTTTCTTTATATTGTGTTTTGATTTAAAAAATAATTTCTAAAATCATAGATATTTAAATAGAAAAAATTATCATCATTTTTGAAATAAAATTACTAAGAATAACTTTTTATTAAATTTTATTATTGTTATAAAAAATTGATTTTATGGTGAATAGTGAAAAATAATGTTTTTATAAATAACATGACATTATTAAATTATTCTAAGTAAATATTGATTTAAAATTTTAAAACAATTTTTCTAAGAACGAATATTTATTTAATAAGTGATTTTAATAATTTAAATATTTTTTTAATTCATTAACTCGTAGTTTACAATTCAGAACTTGAGTTATATTGTACAAAAAAATATTTTCACATATTAAAAATTTCATAATTTTGAATTACTCTTTATCTCATCTATAAAATGAATAAAATAATTGTTTTCAAATTTTTAATAACTAGTTCATCATGACATAATATGATGAATTTAATTTTTTTGCGAATAATGGATAAATTAACTTTTTATAAACAAGTTACTAAGATGAAAAAGAATATAGTAAAAATGAGTCACCTTATTAGTAAAGGTACTAATATGATTAAAAAATATTGCTAATTGAATTTTTGAGGAGTCTATTTAACATATATGTTATCCACATCACTATTTATCAATAATGGAGAAATATATCTTGAATGTGAACTTATATAGTTGAAATATTTTTGGTATGTAATAATATCTGTCCTTTCAAATTATAATAGTGGGAATCTAATCCTTATTTCCCCATACAAAAACCCCGTATGTTCATCCCAAAATATCCATACCCTATCCTCCAAGATCAAACCATCCGTAATGATATTATATTCTTCTCAAAATCCTTCAATTAATGTTTTAATCCCATTCACAAATGACATAATGTGTGATTTGAGGTATAAGTTCTCTGTCACTCTTTCTCTTTTCTAATTATTTATGTGTTTTACATGTTCCTTAAATATCATTAAATGTTTTTAAAATTATATCATTTGAATCACTATTATAAATTTATTTTATTATAATGGTCTGACATGTATTAAACACCCTCCCCATTTCTATTAAGAAAAATGCATTCGTGAATCGTGTGTTTTGTGGAGTACCACCTCAATGAAGAAATGTTTCATTTTACATAACTAAAAATATATATACATTTAGTTAATGTTTTATAATATATATATATACTATAGATAATTATTACGGTTGTTTTTTGGTAACAAAAAAATATTTATTTTCATTATTTAATCAATAGTTATTTGTAAATAACCAATAATTAGTTCATGATATCTTTCATCATTAAGAAAATTACAAAAACTCCATTGTAAGGGACCTATAAATTTATAGGTGATTATAAAAAATTATTTATTGTACTGTAAATTTTTTTTAAATAATTATAATCTCATAAAAAAGGATGATGGACACTAGTATTATGAATAATGTTCAAAAAAATAGAGATTAATAACACCTGATGATGAAAAGGGATCGAAACTATTAAATAAATAATGAGATATTCTATTAATAAAGATTATATAAAGAAATTTATATGAATAAGGTTCCAAAATAATTCATTATGATATTTATCATTATGATACATGGGGTAAAATAAGTTTCATTTAATGTAGGGAAAATGATTTGGGACATGGTAACTCAAAATTATGTCATTGAGTTATAAATCATAATACTGGACATTGAATTTTTATTTTAAATGATTTTATATTTTAATGTAAAATTACTTTTTCTCCCTATTACAATTTCATATAAGGAATTATTTTCTTATTTCATAAAAATAAAGTATATTTTTTTATAAAATAATCATAACTATGAAGAAAAAATATGTTTTAAAAATATCTTTCATGATTAGTTTTTCATTATATTCAATATGATATAACTCAATCAGTGTTATGTCTCTTATTTTACACAATATTATTCTTTTTATTGTCTCATTCTTATGTATTGTAATGTTTGTTTATAAAATAACATTAATAAGTATTTTATTTTAAACAATAGTTATGTTTTATGTATCCAATTAAATTTACATTGGTTCTTTATAAAAAGTAAATAACAACCATTTAAATGATTTCTGATACACGTTTTATCTCTATGTTTTTATTTTGAATATTTAATTATTTCCATTTTATTATTTTATGAAACCCTTTTTATTTCAATTTTCACTTTATGATGATAAAATTTAATGATTTTTAAGTAGTACACATATTTATGAATGAGTGAAAAGTATTTCTAAACAATATTAGGTATTATTTTTTTAAACCAAGGATGTGTGTTTATATTATAAACTTAATAAGGCTTCTTCCATTATATCCCTCTAATGAATTAACTAAATGTATATATCATTGGAGGTAAATTATACATATATATGTTTTATTTTCCTATGTGAGTGGGAATTGATCGTGTGGATAATCATTGTAATGTTCTATATACTCTTGTGTGTCCCTTATTTGAAATATTTTATTCATTTTTTTATAATTCTCACACAATGTTGATGGAGAAATTGTTTTCCCTCTTTTATTTTTTGATCAATTGTTAATGGGTTTTATTCATTATGATATTATTCATTTGTGATTATGTGATTATTTTATAATCCTTTTATCCATGTTTTAGTCATTATATTAAAATGTATATCATTTGAAGCATTATGTTATTATTACATGTTCTTGTTGGATCACTTAAGATTTAGGATTATCATAAATGATTTTATGATATTTCTCTTAATATATTGTTTTACCTTTTTTTGTATTCATCCATGATTGAATGTTTATTCACCATTTACTGGTCATTTTTGGTCATTCAATTCATATGTTTTCATTCCCCAAATTTTTAGGATGAATCATACAAATGAGAGGTATATATGAGGGTATATTATGATATCTATAAGAATATATAACGTCACAAATTGTAAAATTAGTTGATTGTATGGTTAATAACTCATGTGATATTATTTTTATGAAATATTCTAATTATATCATGTAAAATATATAATATAAAGGGATTTATGGTATAGTTCATTATGGTCGGTATCAGAGTAATGTTTTTGTTTCTTTTAGATATTATAGAAACTATTTTGTGAATTAAAGTACGATATCTTTTTTGTAAAACCAAATAGTTGAGTATAAGTATAGGATGAGATCATGAAATATTGGTGATGACCTAATATGGTTATTTCAGAAAACAAATACAACCATGTATGGATACTGATAAGTTGATCGAGAATATAGAACAATTTTACTAAGGGTTAATGATCCTATAGAGGGTTTAATGGGTATTAACTCCCCCATTAACTACTACAAGACAAATTGGCTTAACTACACATCATGCTAGACACCCCCAAGTGTTATTCATTAGTTGTTTTCATACTATTTAAACTTTTTTGAAGGATTTATCTCTAGATTACATAAATGTTTTACATTTAAGATAATAAGAAAAATCAACCTATTGTTAAACTAATAATTTTATATGTTGAATATAAGGGATTATAAACTATCATGACAATTTAAAATAATAAAATGTTTAAAGTTGTAATTTATTTGAATTTTTTATTCCCTTATGATATAAATTGTGAATCATTCATGTTAAATCTTTTTGGTTTTATAAATGGATTTATCTATAAGTAGTCATGTTATTAATGTGTTAGAGTGATAATGCAATTATTTATACAATGAAAACCTGAAGGAAATGGGATCTATAGAATGAGTTCTTTTATAACTTATCAATCAAATATAACAACGTAAAAACAAAAACGTGAACCTTGTTTATCCAGTAAACACACAAATAAGGGAGAATCTATCTATTAAGTCATTCATATAGGAACGTCCAACCAATTTATGTGGATAATCGAATCAAATTATTATCTATAAACTGATCAATGTAATAAAAAGATACTTTACACTCTCTATTGCATTGAATAGGATTTTCTTGGTTTAGTTTTTTTGTATTATGAAGCTGATGCATACCAATGATGGAATATTATTAAGAACACATTTACATAAGATAAATTATACACATTGGGACAAGAATATTTTTTTGATATTTCCCTTTACAAAGAATTTTCCTTGGACATTTTTTAAGAAGATAAAGGTGCTTCTTGAAAACATGCTTTTACTCAGGGTTTTAGAAAAACATGTGGATATAGTTCACCCCAATTTCCATGGGGAAAAACAGTTTTTCATGAAGGGCCTATATCCATAGTTATCAAAAAACCATTGATATATTTCACCCCTATTCCTATGTTTTTTGTAAACCATTTGAATAGGTTTTGAATGGGTAAAACTTTTCATTGGGAGGACCTATACAAATGGTTCTCCTAAAACCATTGGTATAAGTCACCCCCATATCCAATATTTTCAATCCGTGGTAATAGGTTTATTAAGGAAGAAAAAAATTTACTGTGATGAACCAATACCCATGGTTTGACAAAACCATATGTATAATAAATTTTTTGAGAAGAAATTATAATGGTTTGGGTAATCCTTTGCTATATGTTGGCCCATTTTTTCCATAATAATTAAAATAATAATAAATATATTATGTAAATACATTCATATATATATATATATATATATAAAGATATTTATATATAAATGAAAAAATGAACACATAATCTGTTATATGGTAGTGGTAAATTCAATAGGTTTTGGCGAAAGGTGGTGGTATCAATTATCATTTGGGGATCTTTTTAATAAAGTTCATATACAGATGGTTTGACAAACAATTATGTATTGGTTGGCCCATTATTTATTCATATTAAGAAAAAATATAGTAAAGACCTTAATATATATAAAAATATATATTTGAATATAACTGTAAAAAATCTGTTATAGGCTAGTGGTAAAGGTTTTAGATCATTAGAGGAAGCTGTTGGGAAAATATCCTAGTGGAGGAATGTTTTTTTAATAAAGTACATATACCTGTAGATTGACTAAACCAAGGACTTATGTATTTCCATTGAAATTTCAAACATAATTAGTCTTGGGACTATGGGTAGATGTCTATCACAATTTCTAAATAACCCATGATTCATATAACTGTTGGTGTAGACTACACCCATGGGTTTTTATGATATACACATGTAGTTTTATCTGAGATAGAGACTATAAAAATAATCACTTATTGAAGAGATTAAAGCATAATTTTTTAAATGAATAGTTAATAAGATACTATGGGATGTATAAAGATACTTCTATATGTTTACAAAAGGTTAATACTGAATTTGGGGTTTCAATATTCTCTAGAAATTGAAAATGAAAGGTAGAATTCCAAGGTAACCCTGATGTTATGTTACATCAGGGGAATAAATATGAACAACGTACTTATCAAAATCCTAGGAAAAAGTTCATAGGTAATTTTAAAAAATGATCAATGAAGTGTTTTATGTGTTGTAAATTATTCCATCAATCCCAAAACATTCGAACTAAGGAAAAGAGTCTGGTTAATAGATTATAGGAGGAGATATTCCAAAAAAAAATCTACATGAAAAAGAATTCTTTATGTGTTGGCAGGTTAGAAGCAATACAAATCAATGACCTAAATCAAAGGAAAATGAAGAAAATAGGCCCCATTCAGCTTCCCATGAATTGGAAATAAGGAAGTTAATTGGTGAACTATACCACTGATTTAAATCATAATAATTAAGTGATCTAAGGTATAAGTACTATTTAATATTGATCAAAAAGAACATTATTTTATTCTGGTTTATCGTGTTATTTTATATCCCATGTGTTTTCATAGAAATTTTGAATCCCCACATTATGTGATATATATAAAACTATATATGAAAACCATTGGTGGATCAATGATCTTATCTAAGATAAATAAATATTCCATGATTGAGATTTATTAGAGAATACATCGAAAATATCTTATTTTTCAACCCATTGTTTACATTGACGGGATTTTTGGTTTGGATTTGTTGTCACTGTATAGATCCCAGGTATGTTTTTAGGAGGAATATATCCATTTTAGTATTACATATGAAATTATCATTAAGTAATAACATAATAATTATCTCCTATTGAATGAAATCTTTATTTTATGAGTCATGATACCCAACAATAAGGGACTTTTCACTCAAATCATTATAGAGGAATCAAATATTGATGACATGCCTACTCTATAGGAATATATATATGTAATTATTATTTAACATATTATTCTTCCCCTATAGTGTGAGGTAATTTTAACGATTAAATTTATGCATAGATCGAGCGATATCTAAATATATCTATTTATATTATCCTTTGTTTAATTAGAATTATTAAAGAATCGTCTAAAAGATAATTTAGTCAAGGTTTTTCTTCATCCTAGATGTTTTATATATGGAAAACTAGTATTCTGTATTGATATGAAAGATATATCTATTTCAAATTTTATTGAATATCATTATACTAACAAGATCACAATTAAGAATAAAGGACAATTAACCTATATTGAAGAACAAATTAATCTACTTAAAGGATCTCAATACATCATGAAGACTGATCTTAGAGCTATATATCATTATTTAATTATTAAAATTTTTAATATTAATAATAAATATTGTGTAACAAGTCATTAATTCAATTATTTTATAGTGATTCAATTAATATTTTCTAATTTCACTATAATAATTTTGTATCTAATTAATAGAGTCATTAGGGTCTACCTGGCTCAGTTTTTTAATGTTTGTATAGAATTAATTCATATATACTCAACGATCATGGAATATCATAAAGTTAATTGACTTATTTTATTTTATAAACCTATGATATTATATGTTTTATGAAAAATTTAGTAAATGTTAATTCTGTAGATAAAATGTTTCATTATTTGGATTCATAACTACTAGAAAGGGAATATCTGTGAATCCTTTAAAAAAATATGTTATTGAACAATGTCCAATGTCGACAACTATAGAAATGATATATTTTTTTCATGATTTTGAATTATAGTATAAATAAATAGTGAGTAAGTTCTGATGATTATCAAGTCCACTAACAATGTTAGCATTGGATATAGTAATGTTATTTTTGAATGTGAAATGTGAAGACATGTTCATGGATATGAAGTATAGTATTATCACCACTCCTATACATAACATACATTATAGTTGTTAAGGTTTTATAATATATAGTTATTCCTTCAATAAGGTCTTGGTTTGTATCATCTTGTGCAATATAATGTTTTATTTTATCAAACAAATTAAAAACTATTGGGAAATATTTTTTGTGGGATGATTTATGGATGGTCGTAGGGATAATTTCATTGACGATTTGGAGAAATTATATCATTAGAGAAATTTGTGACTTATATAATGATTAAAAAAATGAAATATATTCTCACACAAAAGGAATTTAAAATGTTCCAAAGATTATGGTTGGAATTTATTAAATATTATGACTTTTTGACGCATTATAATGTTATGAAAGAAAATTGGTTCAATGATCTCTATGTAGGAAATAACATACTAAACTATCCATGATGAGGATTTAAAGAGACCCAATATCAATGGATTATCAATGGTTGAATCTCAAGGCTATAAGGGAAGGTGGGAAATACAATCCTTCCCATGTGATATTACAATTATCCATTCATGTGAAGATAATAGGATACCAAAAAGATGATGTAGGGATTGAAATATTTTTTAGAAAGATTCTTGTAACGACCCAATGTTTCATTAATGGAAAATCCCTCTTGATCTAGTTAAATGTTTCTTTATGAAAAATGTTTTTATAAGATGTCAAATTCTTTAGTTTTACGTTAAGATTTGTGACCGTTACTTTTTAGCCGTTGAGCAGTGATCATCTGAGTAGTATAAATATAAGGTTTTAACGAACCCATTTCTACTCAGACAAAGGAAGCGATGGCCTCATCTAGTAGAATTACCCCTTACGAAGCCCATTTTTTAGAGCTCGGAAAAGAGGTGGCATCTTTGGGCTTTTCCCTTGACCAAGCCCAAGCTGATCTTCATCAAGTCAAGCTCAAACGTGATCGTCTACGGGAAAAGTAGATGTTGATTGGAATTACCACTCGAGCGATGTTATCCAAGCCGCCCCAAGAGTCTGTCACCATCGCGCACCTTACCCTTAGGTCTTATGCGGCCAATTTAAGTGGTTATGTAACAAATAAGTAGCACCATGTTCATGTACATTATTTTTGTATATAATAATGAATATAATTTCTAGTCATTTTTGATACATTGTAATTAGTTTTTAAAGTACAAATGGTGTTTTTAGTTATTATTAAATTAAGAATTATATTTTATTAAATTAAAGGATTTTTGAATTAAATAATTTTTTAATAAAATATTATTATTAATAATAAATTAATTATTTATTAAGTATAAATGATCATATAATTTTATGAATGAAATTAAAATTTTTATTAAGGTTTGAAAGCCATTTCTGTCAAAATCCGTGAATTTTTTTTATAAATGTCGGTTTTTATTTTAAAAGTGAAACGTCACATATTTAGAAAATTATTTAGATAAAATAAATATTATTTTAGGAATCAGGACGTCGAAATTATCCAATTTTGAATTTTTCATAATTTTCTGAGACAGTCAAATTTTTGGGTAAAAATTAAATACTATTTAAATATATAATGTGTTTTATGACATCATAATGACCCAATGGTGATGTAATAAAATAAAATAATACTTATGTTCGGCCAATATGTGTTTTATCATTAAAATAATGAGGTTTTGGGTTTGTTTTACTTACTTTTCAAAGCATTAATGGAGCCCTCAAGACTTATTCAACACTTTGCCTTTTTAAATTAATTTCCATGGGAGTGTGACTCACCTCCACATAAGCAACCCTAATTTTTTAATATGTTCGGACCTTGGCCTTGTAAAATATTGTTTTCCTCTTTCCTTTTCCAGAAAACATGGGCAAATACCATGGGATGGTTTGTGGTTTGGATTATTTTAATATAAGGGGTCCCAAACCTAAATAATAAAGAATTCTCTCACCTTTCATATATAAACCCACCAAATCTCCCACTTCCTCCTCACTAAAATCCCTTGGAGTTCGTCAAAACTATGCCCTAATCTCTCTAGAATCCTCCCAAGGTGCAGCAAGCTCCCAAGAAGCCTCTCACAAGCCTCTCTCTAGCCTTTGGAAGCACACTTCCAAGTAAGGGTTTTTTCTTCCTTTCTCATTTTTGTCAATTTTCTTTAAGTTGTATCGCCCTTTTAATTTCAATTATGAATGTTGGGGTAAGGTTTCGCACCTCCGCCATACTTCCCTCTTATTGTTTGAATGATGGGAGAACCCTTTCCCTCTCATTAAATTCCTCCCGTGTACACCCGTTACTATGCTGAAATTCCGAAAGGAACTTCTCTCTCTTCTTGTACATTCAAGCAATACTTTTGTATCATGAATTAAAATTTCATTTCAATTGTTGGGACATGTATATATATGACATCCTTACTGTCCATTACATGTAAATATGATGAGTAACCCCTTTCTCTCTCATCAAACTTTTTTATGAATTCTTATGTCACGCCGTTACGCTGCCGAAATCGCACCGATTTTCTAAACCAATGTCATTGTGTAGTGAATATCATGCCCATTTCTCCATCAAGGGTATTCACCTTTATGCACATTTACTTATTGATTGTAATGTTTCATGTGTGAATTCCACATTACTTTATCGTGGAATAAATTATTATGTTTTATGAATCCATGTTTTATGATCCATGTGGCAAACATAGGCATGAAATGAAATGTTTAAGAAGGGTGTGCCCTTATAGCGCTCCAATGCATTGGGTAAAGTATAGTATCATGATACGTCATGTGCAATGAGTGTTGACTCATGCTATTTCAAGTGCAAGGAGGGTTTACTCGTGCTTCAAGTGCAATGAGGGTTTACTCATGCTCCATGTGCAATGAGCCTTGGCTCATGCTAATTCAATGTTAAGTGTTGTTGCCACATTTCCATGTTATGGTTATCATTATTTATCATGCCTTTATGTTCATGTTACTATAATTCTCTATTGATGTTCCTATTGCCTAACAGGTATTGTAATCCTCATGTTATTCATTGTGTACTCCCTTACTGGGTTTATAACTCACCCTTTTCTTATGCATGTCCTCAGGTTATCCCATGCAATGCTAAGTACGAAGGAATGTAGTGGTCATGTAAAGGATGTTTTCAATAAAGATTTTGTATTTAAAGTTTAAATTTTTATTTAATGATCCTAATCCCCAAAGACACTAAACCTCTCGTTCTTCTTTTTTGTATCAAGTGAAGTTTTATGTAATAAAGCATGCTTAAGTTGTATTAAAAAGCAGGGTTGTCATAGTTGGTATCAAAGGATAGGATTAGTTATTTTTGGGATTAGAAAACCCTAGTAAAGCCTTAGATACAAGACTAAGTATAATAAAAGCATCCCTATGTTTTGGTAAATACTATGTAAGTGGTTTATCAAACAAATACTTCCCTGTCTAGATACGAGCAGGTAGAGGAGGCTCTAGCACAGATGTATCCTAGGGGTAAAACCCGAAAACACCGCTTTGAGCTAGACTCGAACAGGAACTGGTGCACGACAATGGGACTTGCTGCACTCTTGGTTACGACACACCCAGGGGATATGTTTTGATAAATTCACAATCTTAGTATGAACCATTATTAAGGGAAAAATGCCCCTAAGAATATATGTTTGATGGAAGATCATAAAAAGCCTGGATTGAATCCTATAGACTCATGAGTTGAAGAGATTAAAGTTTATTTATAAGTCATAAACTTTTGTCTTTGGATTACCCTTTATTTTTTACCCCTAACATTCCTTTTATTCCAGCCAATGGCCGGTAATAGGAGAACTCGGGCTAACAACCGTTGTGAAGATCAGTGTGATGATTGTACTTATGAGATGCCCAATCCAATGGGAGCGGGAATCGCGAACTTTGTCATGATTCTCTCTCAGCTAACTCAAGTTTTGAATAGAAACACTGGTCAAGAGGAACGTTCAACCCCCCCTAAGAAAGAACAAGTCGCTATTGAATGCTTCATGAGACAAATGCCTCCTACTTTTAGTGGATCATCTGATCCCATGATCGCTGAACAATGGATCAACTCCATTAAAAAGATATTCTCCATCCTCCAATGCTCTGAAAAAGAGAAGGTTCTCCTGGTGGATTATCGTATGGAGGGTGGATCTGATCAATGGTGGACGTTGATCAAAAATACGATGCCTGAGGAGGTGATCGAGGCTTTGGAATGGAAGGAATTCCGGAATATGTTTTTCGATAAATATTTTCCACGCACCCTTCGTCTTAAGATGGAAAGGGACTTCCTTTCCCTCAAACAGAAAGATGAAGAATCTGTGGGAGCGTACGAGCCAAACTTCACAAGGCTTGCATGATACCTTTCCGGCTTTGTCATTACCCTCGAATACAAGGTTAACCGCTCCTTTGGTGGGCTAAAGCCTAGCCTGCGTAAAGCATTAGCGATCCGTGACTACGACAGCTATGAGGAAATTGTCCGATGTTCCCTCAAGATTGAAATGGAGATCGGATAATCAGAGGGGTATCATGGGGACAAGAATTTAAGGTGGAATTCAATGCTGGTGTTCTGATGGATAAATCCAACGGTGCTAAGAAATTCCAGCACGCCACATGCCAAATGTGTGGAAAGAAGCACCCTGGAAATTGCCTTAGGGGGACAAGAAAATGCTTCAAGTGTGGAAGAGATGGGCACCTAGCTGTTAACTGTCAGCAAGAAGGACCCGCGGCTACGACAGAGGAGAGGAACTCTCTGTTCGAACCTCAACGCGTTGTTCAATGCTAAAAATTCAAAGAACCGGGTCATTTTGCAAATCAGTGCCCTAATCCAAGGGTTATCAGAGGCAACCAACAACCTCCACGACAGCAAGGAAGAACTTTTTCCATCACTTCTGCCGAAGTGAACCTCGAAAACAAAGTGGTGATAGGTACTCTAGTTATTCATTCAAGAATAGGGAACGTACTTTTTGATTCAGGTTCTACGCATTCTTTTTTATCTCAAAAGTTTAGTAGAACAATCCCTGCACCACCACAAATCATGGAAGTAAAGATGTCGGTGAGTAAAGAAAATGGGGAAATCATTGCATCCCAAGAGTATAAGTCCTCCCTTGTTATAATCTGTGGGTTAAATTTCCCGGAGAACCTCTTCATTCTCCCTTTGGTGGAATTTGATGCAATTCTTGTCATGGATTGGCTTTCCATATATAGAGCCAACATAAATTGTCGGGAGAAGGAAATCACACTCCATTTGGAGAATCGACCCCCGATTATTTACAAGTTTCAGGAGGAAGATGAATCTCCTTTAGATACATCTTCTCAAGCATGGATATTACTGCCTTATGAGCACGCATATCTGGCTCAGATGATTGAGTCCAAGGAAGAAACCACCCTTGAAGAAATGCCTATTGTGAGGGAATTCACTGAAGTATTTCCCGAGGAACTTCCAGGTCTTCCTCCAAGAAGAGATGTTGAGTTCTCAATTGAACTTATACCTGGGGCGCTTCCAATATCAAAGACTCCATATAGAATGGATGTTGTTGAGCTTGAAGAGCTGAAGAAACAACTACAGGAGAATCTGGATAAAGTGTTTATATGCCCAAGTGCATCACCATGGGGTGCACCAGTCCTCTTCGTCAAGAATAAGGATCGGTCAATGCGGATTTGCATCGAGTATCGTGAACTTAACAAAATCACGATATAGAACAAGTATCCTCTCCCAAGAATCGATGACTTGATTGATCAGCTTTGTGGAGCACAATACTTCTCCAAGGTGGACTTGCAGTTGGGATATTATCATGTAAGGGTGAAAAAGGAAGATATCCCCAGGACTGCTTTTCGTACAAGGTACGGGCACTATGAATTCATATTAATGCCTTTCGGACTCACCAATTCTCCATCAATATTAATGGACTTGATGAATATATTCTATAGAGATTACCTAGAAAAATTTGTGGTAGTCTTTATAGATGATATTCTAATATACTCCAAAACCAAGGAGGACCATGAGGAGCATTTAAGAACTGTACTGGAGACTTTGCACAAGGAGAAGCTCTATGCCAAGTACAGAAAGTGTGAGTTCTTGTTGAAGGAATTCTCATTCTTGGGCCATATCATCACAAGCAATGGGATATCTGTGGACCCCTCCAAAACAGATGCAATTGAGGGATGTCCGAGGCCAACATCAGTAACTGATATCCGAAGCTTCTTGGGGTTAACTGGATATTATCGACGATTTGTGAGAAATTTCTCACGATTTTCCAACCTTCTTACCAAGCTAACTCAAAAGGGATTAAAGTTTTATTGGTGTGATGAATGCGAAGAAAGCTTCAAGGAGTCGAAAAGGAGGCTTATCACTACACCCGTGCTCACTTTACCACAAGTGGGGAGATTTTTGTGGTATTCAGTGATGCTTCGAAGAAGGGATTAGGATGTGTGCTGATGCAGAATGATAAAGTGATATCCTATGCCTCAAGGCAGTTGAAAATCCATGAGCGAAACTATCCAACGCATGATCTGGAGTTGGCGGTGGTGATCTTTTCCTTGAAAATCTGGCGGCATTATCACTATGGAGAGAAATGTTAGATATATACTGACCACAAGAGTCTTAAATATATATTCACACAGAAAGAGCTTAATATGTGCCAGAGAAGATGGATAGAGCTCATCAAGGATTATTACTGTTCAATACATTACCACCCTGGGAAAGAGAATAAGTTGGAGGTTGCCCTAAGTAGAAAGGATCCAGCTATTCTATCAATGATGAGAATTGAGAAGGATCCAATCTTATTAGACTTGATGAATATGTATGTGGGAATCATAAAGAAGGGAACATCATCAATCCATTCACAAATGATTGCTCAACCATCTCTTTTGGAAAGGATAAAGGATGCTCAAAAGGATGATGTAGGAATCCAAGAAAAAGTGGAAGCTATGAAAAAGGGAAAATCCTCAGAGTTTAATGTTAATGAAGAAGGAATTGTGCGGTTTGGGAAAAGACTATGTGTTCCATCAAGTTCAGAGCTGAAGAAGGTTCTTTTGGATGATGCACATAGTTCAAATTTCTCTATTCACCCCGGGAGCACAAAGATGTATCGAGATCTCCGAGAAAACATTTGGTGGGATAATATGAAGAAGGAGATCACCGAATATACATCAAAGTGCCTGGTGTGTCAGCAAGTGAAGGCAGAGAGGCAGAAGTCTAAGGGGATGATGCAACCATTGCCCATACCAGAATGGAAATAGGAGAACATCACCATGGACTTCGTCACTGGACTTCCAAGGACATCCAAAGGCAACAATGCAATCTTGGTTGTTGTGGATCGTCTTACAAAGACTGCACACTTCATTGCTATTCGAGAGGATTTCTCTTTGGATCAAATGGCACATATATATATCAGGGAAGTGGTACGGTTGCATGGAGTACCACTATATATTGTGTCTGACCAAGATCCAAGATTTACCTCTATGTTTTGGTAGAGTCTTCAACATGCTCTGAATACTGAAATGAACTTCAGTACGGCCTATCATCCTCAAACTGATGGCCAATCCGAGCAGACTATCCAAACACTTGGGGATATGTTGAGAGCATTCTCAATGGACTTTAAAGGAGGATGGGATCAACATATTCTTCTAGTTGAGTTCTCTTATAATAATAGTTTCCACTCGAGCATCCAAATGGCACCATATGATGCCCTGTTTGGGAAAAGGTGTAGAAAACCGGCATGTTGGGATGAGGTCGGTGAACGTAAGCTTCTTGGACCAGAAATGGTCAAAGAAATGGTGGAGAAGGTGAAAACCATTCAGCATCATATCAAGGCATCCCAAAGTCGACAGAAGAGTTATGCAGATAATCGTCGACGAGACCTTGAGTTTAAAGATGGAGACATGGTGTATTTACGCATATCTCTATGGAAGAAGGTCATGAGGTTTGGAAAGAAAGGGAAGTTAAGTCCAAGGTACATCGGACCCTTCGAGATTCTTGATCGTGTTGGGTTTGTGGCCTATCGACTAGCACTTCCACCTACTATGGCCAAGGTGCATGATGTCTTCCATGTATCCCTCTTAAGAAAGTACATACCAGACCCTTCACATGTACTCTCTTCTGAGGTGGTACAATTAGAAGAAGATCTTTCTTATGAGGATCAACCAGTGAAGATCTTAGATCGTAGAGAAAAAGTTCTATGAAATAAGACAATGCCCCTCGTCAAGGTGTTGTGGAGAAACCACAAGTTTGAAGAAGCAACATGGGTGTCAGAGGATATGTTGATGCTAAGTTACCCACATTTGTTTTAGTGTGGGAAAAGGAAAATTTCGAGGGTGAAATTTCTTAAGGGGGGAATTTTGTAACGACCCAAAGTTTCATTAATGGAAAATCCCTATTGATCCAGTTAAATGTTTCTTTATTAAAAATGTTTTTATAAGATGTCAACTTCTTTAGTTTTACGTTAATATTTTTGACCATTACTTTTTAGTTGTTGAGCAGTGATCATCTGTGTAGTATAAATATAAGGCTTTAACGAACCCATTTCTACTCAGACAAAGGAAGAGATGGCCTCATCTAGTAGAATTTCCCCTTATGAAGCCCATTTGTCAGAGCTCGGAAAAGAGGTGGCATCTTTGGGATTTTCCCTTGACCAAGCCCAAGATGAGCTTCATCAAGTCAAGCTCGAACGTGATCGTCTACGGGAGAAGTGGAAGTTGATTGAAATTACCACTCGAGTGATGTTATCCGAGCCACACCAAGAGTCTGTCACCATCACACACCTTACCCTTAGGTCTTATGCGGCTATTTTACGGGGTTATGTAACAAATAAGTAGCACCATGTTCATGTACATTATTTTTGTATATAATAATGAATATAATTTCTAGTCATTTTTGATACATTGTAATTAGTTTTTAAAGTACAAATGGTGTTTTTAGTTGTTATTAAATTAGGAATTATATTTTATTAAATTAAAGGATTTTTGAATTAAATAATATTTTAATAAAATATTATTATTAATATTAAATTAATTTTTTATTAAGTATAAATGATCTTATAATTTTATGAATGCAATTAAAATTTTTATTAAGGTTTGAAAGCCATTTCTGTCAAAACCCGTGAATTTTTTTATAAATGTCGGTTTTTATTTTATAAGTGAAAATTCACATATTTAGAATATTATTTAGATAAAATAAATATTATTCTTTGAATCATGACGTCGAAATTATCCAACGGTGAATGTTTCATAATTTTATGAGATAGTCAAATTTTTGGGTTAAAATTAAATACCATTTAAATATATAATGTGTTTTATGACATCATAATGACCCAATGGTGATGTAATAAAATAACATAATCCTTATGTTCGGCCAATATGTGTTTTATCATTAAAATAATGAGGTTTTGGGTTTGTTTTAATTACTTTTCAAAGCATTAATGGAGCCCTCAAGACTTATTAAACACTTTTCCTTTTTATATTTTTTTCCATTGGCGTGTGACTCACCTCCACATAAGCAACCCTAATTTTTTTAATAAGTTCGGACATGGCCTTTTAAAATATTTTTTTCCTCTTTCCTTTTCCAGAAACCATGTCAAAATACCATGGGATGGTTTGTGGGTCGGATTATTTTAATATAATGGGTCCCAAACCTAAATAATAAAGAATTCTCTCACCTTTCCTATATAAACCCACACAAGCTCCCACTTCCTCCTCACTAAATTCCCTTGGAGTTCGTCCAACCTCTGACCTACTCTCTCTAGAATCCTCCCAAAGTGCCCCAAGCTCCCAAGAATCCTCTCACAAGCCTCTCTCTAGACTTTGGAAGCACACTTCCATGTAAGGGTTTTTTTTTCCTTTCTCATTTTTGTCAATTTTCATTAAGTTGTATTGCCCTTTTAATATCAATTATGAATGTTGGGGTATGGTTTATCACCTCCCCCATACTGCCCTCTTATTGTTTTAATAATGGGAGAACCCTTTCCCTCTCATTAAATGCCTCCCATGTACACCAGTTACTATGCCGAAATTCCGAAAGGTACTTCTCTCTCTTCTTGTACATTCAAGCAATACTTTTGTATCATGAATTTAAATTCCATTTCAATTGTTCGGACATGTATATATATGACATCCTTACTTTCCATTAAATGTAAATATGATGTGGAACCCCTTTCTCTCTCATAAAACTATTTTATGAATTCTTATGTCATGACGTTACGCTGCAGAAATCGCACCGATTTTCTTAAGCCAATGTCATTGTGTAGTGAATACCATGCCCATTTCTCCATCAAGGGTATTCACCTTTATGCACATTTACTTATTGAGTGTAAAGTTTCATGTGTGAATTCCACATTCCTTTATCGTGGAATAAATGATTATGTTTTATGAATCCATGTTTTATGATCCATGTGGCACACTTATGCATGAAATGAAATGTTTAAGAAGGGTGCGCCCTTATAGCGCTCCAATGCATTGGGTAAAGTATAGTATCATGATACGTCATGTGCAATGATTGTTGACTCATGCTAATTCAAGTGCAACGAGGGTTTACTCGTGTTTCAAGTGCAATGAGGGTTTACTCATGCTCCATGTGCAATGAGCCTTGACTCATGCTAATTCAATGTTAAGTGTCGTTGCCACATTTCCATGTTATGGTTATCATGCTTTATCATGCCTTTATGTTCATGTTACTCTAATGCTCTATTGATGTTCCTATTGCCTAAAATTTATTTTACTCCTCATGTTATTCATTGTGTACTCCCTTACTGGGCTTTATACCTCACCCTTTTCTTATGAATGTCCTCAGGTTATCCCATGAAATGCTAAGTACGAAGGAATGTAGTGGTCATGTAAAGGATGTTTTCAATAAAGATGTTGTATTTCAAGTTTAGTGTTTTTATGTAATGATCCTAATCCCAAAAGACACTAAACCTCTCGATCTTCTTTGTTGTATCAAGTGAAGTTTTATGTAATAAAGCATGCTTAAGTTGTATTAAAAAGTAGGGTTGTCATAATTCTTTATTTAAACATTGATAAAATAGGATAATAAGGTTTTAAACCCAGATATTACTATTATAAAAGCAAAATATAATGATGGAACTTTTGGATAATTCCCAATGTTCATCCATCTCTAATTATACAAGAAGTGAAAAGATATATATGGATCTAATGAAAATAATTTGGTTGGGGTAATATGAAGATTGAAATTAATGAATTCATATCTCAATTGTTTTATTCAAGTATTGTAATGGTGAATGAAAAAATTATAAGGGTTTGTTGTAACTATTGTGTAAAAATGATTGAAAATCTGAAACCTCAAAATTCATTTCATCATACGATTCCCTAATACTTTTAATTTCCATAATATTATTTTTAGTAGTCAATCTGATTTAAAATTTATCACATTTTATTTCCATTAATTATGATTCCCCACATGATTATGCAATTATGATATACATAAGGGAATTAGAAATTAGAAAATCTATTTGTTTTACCACTATACATTGTATTTGATCAGGATCTGAATATTACATTATATATATGGGGAGGCCATCAAAATTCAATGGGTATAGAGTTATTTTTAAGAACTACTTATCGCCCTCAAATATATGGTCAGCACGAGTGGAAAATTAAAAATATAGATTATTTTCAAGTTTTTGTTTTATTTATTTCAATATATATTAGTATCAATACCTCCCCCTATTATATTTTTCCTAAAATAATAGTTTGAATTATAACATTATAAATATCACAATATTAGGCTCTATATGGGAAATTATTTAAGACTACAACATCATAGGATGAATTTGTAATTAGGAATTTGATATGTCTTCACTTTTTCCATGAAATAAAGAACATGATTTATACCATCACTCATCATATGAATGTGTCATAATGAAGAAAAAATATTAATGCAGATAATCAGTAATGATATCTAGAGGATAAATTTATTAAAAATATGTTCCTACGAATATCTCATAGGAACCATGTTATGAGATATGGGAAGATAGGAAATATGTCCCTATATACATAATTCCCTTCAAAAAAAGTTGTCATTTCAGGCCTATAGGTTATTGGTCAAAACTCCCTTTGGATCACTCACAACTGTATGCTGTGTTTCTTGTATCAATTTTGAAGAAGTACACACTAGAACCTTCACATGTACAAAACATTGAATATGTGAAAATGGAATAAGATCTCTCCTATGGGGAACAACTGGGGGAAATTTTGGATCTACTAGATAAGGTTTTATAGAACATGACTGCTCATCTGTTGAATTTTATGTTGAGATTTAAAAAGTTTGATAATGTTATATGAGAACAATTGGAAAGAAAAAATCATACCCTTAGTTTTATTTCATTCAATTTAATTATAATTTGAGGGTTAAATTATTTTAATGGAGTAATATTTTATAATTGATGTTTTTCCTCATTAATGAAAACTATGTTTAACAGATTTCTTTACATGTAACAAGAAAAAAAATCATTAATTATGTTGGAAAAATATAAATATTATATATGACTATTAAATTCAAGGTATTGAATTATTAGGTCTGAATATGAGAAAAAAATGAAAATATATGTATAATGAGAACTAATTCTTCTTTAAATGATATTTAAATTAAATTAATATAGCAATAACATCTTAGAAAATAATTTTATGACTAAAAAAATATGTTTTATAAAATCCATTATTTATTTCTTGAAAATGAGTATATAATATTTAAATTATTCAAATATTATTTATAATATCAGTATGTTATTACTAATAAATTTATTTTATTGAGTTATATGAAATAAGAATAAATTAACTTAAGTACTATGAAGATCTATTTTCTAATATGTATAATTTTATGATATATTTTATGATTTAATTTCAATGTTGAATTATCAAATTTTAAAATTAAAATTTTGAAAAAGTAAGTTTTTTTTGTATTAATAATAATCATATAATCTTTATAGTATGTTCTATTATTTTTCTATAAAAAAATGTAGGTTATTAATGAAAACTATTGTTTTTAGAAATAACAAGATGTTAAGACAGTAATATTATGTAGATATCAATTGGAATTTTGGAAATACATTTTTAGAATACGAAATATATATTTTATAATATATTTTAATATTTTAAAATTTCAGGTTTTAATTCATTAACTAATATATTTCATTATTGAATTTCAATTGTATTCTTCGAATACCAATTATTTAATACATTATACGTTTATACTATTAAAAATAATTTTTATCACTATTAAGACATTAATAAAAGATATTTTATTTAAAATATATATTAATATGGTCTAAATTATATATTTAAGAAAATTTTATTTCTGGTTATAAATGAAAGAATGCATATGTAAACACTAATTTTTGAAAAAAAACAAACATTGTAAAAATGATTAACCTTATAAGTAAAGGGATTCCCATGTATAAATAATATATACAATTGAATGGTGGGGGTTTTATCAATATTATATTTTCTCCACTATATTACATATCAGTTTTGGAGTACTTTTCATTGAGTGTACCATTCTATTTCAGAAACTATGAGGGTATTTAAAAAAATATCACTCATTCTCACTTGTAAATGGGGTACTCCAATCCTTATTTCACCTCACATAGAAAAAATATTAATCATACCCCAAAAACTCCCCAATCATCTCCTAGAAAATCCAATATATTTAATGATTTTCTTTTCAACTCAAAATATCAACCATAAAAGGTTAAATCCCCTTTGTTAAAGTGATAATCAAAGAAGTGAGCTATAAGTTTTTAATAGCTCGTTCTCTTTAATATTTTATATATGATTTCATTCTTCCTAATGTATAATCATAAAATCATAAAATAATAAATTTGGTGTCATTGTAAAAATTTTATTCTATTAAAATTATGTTATTTGAATTTACCACCTTGCCTATATTCATTAAGAAAAATGAAATCAATAATCGTGCAGTTAGCATACTACCGCATGTATTAATATACTTTGTACATTGCTTCTCTCCAAACATGGATAGTTTGATTTTAAAATTGATACATAAAAATGATAAAGAAAATTAATATATAAATCTATAATTCAGTTCTTTTTAGATAACACAAATATTATTGATCATTATAATGCAATCCATTAATATCATTAAATAACCGAAAATTTGTTCATCAATATATTAATTTGGAAAAAACAAGGCTAAAAATACAATTTAATGGAATTAAAAAATTAAGGTTATTTCTAAAACATCAACTCAAATACCTTTAATTCTTTTAAATAATGAATATTTTATGAAAAGGGCACAGTGAAACATCTTTTACAATCATAGTTCAAAATATTCAATATTAATAACATGCAATATTAAAATGGATAAAACAATCTAATATATATTAAGAATTGTAGTTAATTAATATTAAAAATTGAAATGAATAATAATAAGGTTATAAAATAGATAATAAATATGTTTATATTTATTATACAAGAGGTTAAACCACTTTTGATGAAATCAAGGGAAATATTAGGGGATATAGCAACTCAAGCTATTTATTTGAGTTATTCAACATGTTATTGAACATAGAAATTCGATTTCAAATTATGTTCTATTTATTTCATTAATTGTTTTTGAAATAATTCCATTTTCATGAAATCATTTGTTTTATTATTATTAAAAAAATTATACTATTTGAAAAGGGCCATATAACTGTGTATTTTAAAATGATGAAAATATAAATGATTTTAAAAGGCACATTTCATGATTTGGTTATTATTTTCTTCATAAGGATACACCTCTAATGGATTAATTATTATTGAATCACCCTATATTATTCTTTTATGAAGTGATTAATTTGGATGATCATGTTTTTGATATTACATTATTTATTTTTTGATGTTAATATTTTTAATAGGTTGAATGCCAAGAGATGAAATTGTTCCAAATATAGGGTTCCCCTTTTGACAACTAGTTTAAGAGGGGACCCATTATATGGAAAAAGTATTTAATGAAACATGAAATGAGGATCCTAACATGGTCATAAATTTGACAAGGGATAAAATGGAAAGAAAAACACTAGAAATAGTCATTCAACCTCATACAAAAAAGTACAATAGTGAAACATGATTTTGATAATGCGTCCCCCCAGATAAGAATATTTGGTTTAGGGGAAAAAATATATATATATGATAACCCCTCCAACCAAAAATATTATTTAGGTGGTGAGAAGATGTAATAGCCTAAGCGTCCACGATATGTTTCCCAATGAATAATTCAATATCTTGCATTGTACGCAGCTTAGAGATTCTAACACACCGTGAACAACAGAACCAGCCATTATGAATAGAAATACACGCTTTTTGAAATTTTATAAATCTTATTTTTCATAATGAACTTCAATTTTTTAATTCCGAATATCGAATTTTTCTTTGGTGAATTTTTGGACATTTTTTGGAAACATTCAATTTATGATGAATAGTGAAAAACACTGCGTTATTGGTTAAAACCAAACTTTTTATTTAAATAATTATTTATTTTATTTAAATTTATTATAGGTTAAAATAGATAAAAAATGCCTATATAAGTTCAATTTAATTCATTGTATTCATTTCATAATAAGTATAGATATATGAAAATTTTATTTAACTTTTTCCCATCTTTTACCCACCTCTTTGGAGCATTTGAAAATTTGCAGAAAACCTAATTCTACCACTTATATGAGTTCAATTTTGAAAATCCGAGAGACATAGTTGATGTCAAAAAGAAAAATGTGGTTCATTGAGACGAAAATAATTTTTTGTGAATAGTAATGTTTTACTTTTACTTGCCACTGTTAAAACTAAATATTGTAATTAAGGGTAAAATTGAGAATATAATTACCCTAAAACATGTACTAATTCTAATGGATAAGTTTTATTCTACCAAAAAAAACCTTATTAATAAAATATTATCCCCATTGGTCCACTTGGATTATATTACGATATTTATTTTTATTTTATTTAAAGAAGAGTTAAAAGAGTTAAATTCAAAGATTAACAACATAACCATTTTAATATAGGGTTATACATAAGATAAATTCGACTATAAATATTCATTATAAATATAATAACATTTCCACCAAAAATCTATTTTAATTATAATTTTTATAAATTAAATAATTTAATTTATTTATGACACAATAATGATGCAGTAATTACATTATTAATGAAGAATTCAAATAACTGATATTATAAATATCCAAATAAATCTATATGAGTCTTTTGATGAATTCCTATTATTTTTTATGTTAATATGACACTTTATTGTTTATTATATAATTTTAATGCTAAGTAATCATGTTGTTATGATTTTCAAAATTACAAATAACAAAATAGTGTCAAAATTGTCATAATTGATATAATATTCGAAAAAATCAAACGATGATAAAAAGGACATTGATATGGTTATATATATTAATAATGAACAAAATAGGGATTTATTGGTTTTTTTAGTTTTTTTATTAACTATATAATATAAAAATACAAAGAGACATGGTAAATGACAAACTATTTAACTAAGAGTTAAATATAAATGATATGGTTATTATAAAGGCCAAAACCTATTGTTTGATAGTTTTTCCACCACTAACTACCTTAGACTCTAAATAAATCATTTTGGAGCCATTAGAAGATGAAAATCATTTATTTATAAAATAATATTTCAATCTTTTCCTAAAGTGGCCGTCAATTCTCTTATAAAATGGTACTTCTCATTCGTTTAATTTCACACCTCCAAATTCATTTGGCATTGAAAAACAATACAAAAATATCCTCCCAAATCTCCTCCATTAATCCTATAGGCATTCTTTTGTTCATAAATCCAAACAAAGCATCCCTTTTGATCAAATCAAATGGAAGAACCTGAATAAGCGGTAAATATTTCATCACCTGTTTCACGTTCTTTTCATCATCCACTTCCTCTTTATTTTTTGTTTACATTATAAAATAATAACTCTAGTATCATATATATACTGTGATTTTTTTATAAATATGTTACAACCATATTATTTGTTCTATCCATCCTATAAATGAAAAAGTCACCATACGTGCGTACGTAAGGCTTACCGTCTCCACGTCGTGGTGTAGTTTGTTATTTAAAGAATTAATTATTTTTGATTGGTATAATAATGAATATAACTAATTGGAAAAATAAATATAACTTTTTAATGATTCTTTATATATGATATAACATAAAATTACATATGATTTCACCATCAATATAATGATATTGCTGCTCGTGCGTACTTACGAACTAATATCTCCATGAACGCGATGATATTCCTTCCCCATATTAATCATTAAAAAATAATTTTTATTTTATGGTTAAAAATTATTTTTATGAACATAATATCATTATGTATATGAATCAAATACATCCTATTCAAAAAAAACATTACTTATATAACCCACCATATAACGGAAACCGAATAATTTAACACCCTAAATGATTATACTATTAAAATATTGTTAACAATGCAATATTAGTGGATCATATATGATATCATATATATGTATATGGTTCTTGTATATTTTAATAACAATGTATTAACTGTTATATAGGAGGTTAACATATCATCGACTAAGTAAAATTACATGGTAAGTGTTAATTTTATAATCTCGTTATTATTTGAGGTTGTTTTTAAGTAAGTATCTACTGGGACCTCATTATCATCCCCATACAGGTTTTCTTAAAAATTTATTTCAAATCATTTTTTTTATTTAAAAGACAATTGATTAAAGTCATTTACACCCTTAATTGACATTATAAGTTTGGAAATGACTCTTTCTGTCATTTTCCAATCAAGGTACATTATGAAATTTTCGACCAAATTATGGTAAGACTGTTTTTTAACATATACAGAAGGTGGGCCTATTTTATACTGTTATAACATCATTGAAGCTTCCCTTATATTCTTATAATAATATTTTCAAAATAGATGTTTCCTTTTATAATTACATGACATCTAAATGATTTGAAAATAGAAAGATATATTTCTCTCAAAGAGTTTTGATTTCATATATTTCAACATTATTTGATGGATTTTAATCCTATTTGAAGTTGATTTATTTATGATACTAATATTCCATATTTTATTGATATTTTTGTGATTTTTTTATGTGCATGTGTTATTTTTATACATTTCATGGTTTATGGATAAATTATTTACCTTTCATAAGATATTTTTTATACGAATGTTTATGTTATGTTTAAATATTTTCATATGTGTAATGTATAAGACTTTGTATGTGAATGGTGGAGCCCGTTCTAACTCCTCGATGCATTGGTAAGTCACATTAGACATACTAGTGTGTTGGCACAAGGCTTTGAAAAAAATTTATTTGTTGTCTGGGAACATGGCCTTGACTATGAGGTTATAAAGTCTAAAATTACGCATTCCATCATTATGAAAGTGGTTATTGATATTACATGTGATTATTCGAATTGTAGAATATCCATATAAACAAGTAGTGGAATTATTTGATTTTATATTTTCCATATTATTCTGATGATTACGTTTAAAATTATTTTGTTTTAGTCTCATACATTGCCTTAAATGTTTATGGTTAATTATGAATGTTTCCGATATATTATTTTCCTTACTGAGCATCTAAGATCACCCATTTCTACGTTTTATTTTTTCCAGGACGTGAAAAAAGTAATTTATGGTTGACCTATAGGGATAGGATAAGGATATAATTGTGTTCAAAGGGGACAAAATGTAATTCATGATTTTATTTCATGATGTAATGTAAAACATAGGAATATATCTAGTACTTCCAAGGATTCTAAACTAATCGTTCCATCAGGACATGATTCCATGTATCATGCCAATGTTATGTATGAATGCACTGATCCTGGGTGATTGGGGTCAGGGGATTAAAGTTCTTATAAGAGGAATTATAGTTCGAACCATTTAACTAGATTTAGAAAAACTCTTATTAGAGAACATTACCCTATGACAGACTTTGATGATCAGTATAGAAGAACTTTCTAGAATTCTGGTAATGTAGAGATTTTTTCAGTTATCAAAGAAATACATATCTCTCAGGTTACATACTGGTAGAGGAGGATCTGGCATAATTGTACCTAGGGGTAAAAAATGAAAACAACACTTTGAGCTAGATTGGAATTGGAACTGGTGCACGACAACGGGCTTACTGCACTCTGGGATACGACACTCCTGGGGGAAATGCTTAGGATAATTATAATTTTCATAACAAACCATTATGACGGGTTTATGAGTATATAATTCCTTAAAGAATACTTTTTTATGATTGTGAATTATATACATAAACTGTTCAATTTATGTTAACTATTTTACAAATTTGGAATTATGTATTGTTATTCATAAACAAAACTAGTTTATGACATTGTTTATGAATTATGCCTAGTGGAAGGAATGGAAACCGTATCAACACACGTAATACATGTAGGGATTTCCCTCCTAATCAAGATAATGATAGTGGAGTTTCTAAAGAAGCTGGTGCTGATTAGCTTATCACCATACTTGGACAACTCATTCTGGTTATGAATAATAACCTTACCCTAATAGAGCACCCTGATCCACAACGCGGATGATCAATGTGAGACCACTTCAGGTGGAAACAACCACCAACATTCAATGGGAGTAAAAATACATTAGTAGCTGATCAATGGATATATTTCTTAAAAAATATATTTCATGCAATGGGGATGTAGATTACCGTTTTGAAATACTCCAAATGTCTCCAAAGTTAATGATGTGTTCTACTTTATAATTGTTGAGAAAATTCATGTCTGACCCTTCACATGTACTCACTAATGAAGAATTAGAATTGGAACCCGATCTATGATATTTGAATATCCTATCATAATTATTGATACCAAAGAATAATTGCTGAGAAACTGGACAACTCATCTAGTAAAAGTTCTATGGAGATATCATAATATGGAAGACGCATCTTAAGAATCTGAGGAACTTATGATGAAGAACCACCCGAATATTTTAATGCAGTAATATTCTAGAAATTTTGGGGGTAAAATTACTTTATGGAGGGGAGAATGTAACATCTCAAGCATCCATAGTATGTTTCCCTTTGAATATTGAAATATCATGCATTGTACTTAACTTCGAGATTCTAACAAACCGCGACCAATCAAAATAGCCATTATAAATAGTAATACCAGATTTTTGGAATTTTATAAATTTTATTTTTCAAAATGGACTTCATTATTGAATTCAGAATAACGAAATTATCTTCGGTAGAATTTTTGGTTTTTTTCTAAAAACATTCAATTTATGATGAATATAGAAAAACATTGCATTATTAGTTAAAACCAAAAATTTTATTTAGATATATATTTATTTTATTTAAATTTATTTTAGGTCAAAATATATACATAATACTTAAATATTTTCAATTTTATTCATTGGATTCATTTTATAATATGTTTAGATATATAAAAATTTTATTCAACTTTTTACCATCTTTTACCCATCTCCTAGGAGCATTTGCAAATGTGCATGAAACTAAATTTTACCCCTTATTTAGGATGAATTTCAAAAATACAAGAGACATGGTTGACATCAGTATGTAAAATGTGGTTCAATGAGATGAAAATAATTTTTGGTGAATAGTAAATTTTTACCTTTATTTATCTCGGTTTTAAGTAAATTGGGTAATTAAGGGTAAAAATGAAATTATTATTTCCCTAGAACATGTCGTAATTCTATTGGATAAGTTTAATTTTACCAAAATAAGCCTTATTAATAAAATATGACCACCTTTGGTCCACATATATTATATTAGGACATTTATTATTTTTTAATTTAAAGAATATTTAAAAGAGTTAAATTCAAAGATTAATAACTATAACATTTTTAATATTTGGTTATACATAAGACAAAATCGACTGTAAATATTCATAATAAATATTTAATGACTTCCAACGTAATGTTATTTTATTTCTAATTTTTCAAAATTAATGATTTAATTTATTTATGACATATTGTTGATGTAGTAACTACCTTATTGTTGAAAAACTAAAATAATTGATTTAATAAATATTCAAATAAACGTAATTTGAGACATTTGATGAATTAATCTAATTTTATATGTTAATATGAAATGTTAGGGTTAATTAGATTATTTATGTTCGGATTAATTTTTTTCCATGATTTTCATAGAAACCAATTAATAAATTGTTTCAAAATTGACATAATTGAGTTTTTAAAGAAAATAATATATTATAAATTGATATAATATTCATAAATGTATAAATATCGGCCAATTGAGTTAGATAAGGTTATATATATTAATAAATAACAACATGGGGTTCACTTTCCTTGTAATAGTATGTTTATTAACTATATATTATAAAAATACATAGAGGAATGGTAAATAACAAACTATTTATCAAAGAGTTAAATCTAAACGATAAGGATAATATGGTGACCAAAACCTATCTAAAAACTATTAGTGAGAGTTTTTCGTTCCATACATATCTTATACTCTAAATAAATTATTTTTTATCCAATAGAAACTGAATATTAATTTATTATAAAATAATATTTCACGCTTTTCCAAAATTGACCCCCACCTCTCTTATAAAAGGGTATTTACCCTTATCTTACTTTCACACATCCAAATCCATTTGGATATGCCGAACCCAACCCAAATATCCTCCCAACATTCCTCCCTTCATCCTAGAGGAATTCCTTTGGTCATGAAGCCAACAATAGTTCCCTTTTGATCAAATCAAAAGGAAGAACTCGAAGAAGAGGTAAATATTGCATCACCTCTTTCAAGTTTTTTTCTTCTTCCACTTCCTCTTTCTTTGTTGTTTCCATTATAAAATAATATTTCCAGTATCATATATTTTCTGTGATTTTATTATAAATGTGGTACAACCATATTCCTTATTCTATCCATCCTATAAATGACAATGTCAACATACGTCCCTACACACATCTTACTGTCTCCATATCATGGTGTAGTTTGATATTCAAACACTTATTTATTTTTGATGGGTATAATAATGAATATAACTATTGTAAATAAAAAATATAACATTTTATTGATTCATTATATATGATATACCATAGAATTACATATGATTTCACAATCAATTTATCGATATTGTCGACTGTGCGTATGTACGGACTACCGTCTCCACGAACGCGATTAGATTCATTCCTCATATTAATCAATCAAGAATAATTTTCATTTTATAATTAAAAATAATTTATATGACCATAATATCATTTTGAATATGAATCATATACATCCTATCTATAACAATCATGGATTACGTAACCAACCATATAAATGAGAACGAATCAGTTAACACCCGAAATGATGATATTACTAAAATATTGTTCACAATGAAATATTAGATAATCATATATGATATCTTATTTATGTATATGGTACTTTTATATTTTAATAAAAATATTCTTACATTTATAAAAGTGGTTAAAATACCATCATAAAGGACCTGTACAAGTTAAGGGTTAATTTCACAATCTCATTATTATCTGAGGTTGTTTTTACGTAAGTATCTAATGGGACCTCTTTGTCACCCACATCCATGTTTTATTAAAAATGTATGTCAATACATTTTTAATATTTATGAGACAAAATTTTAAAGTCATTTATACCCATATTTTACCTTATATGTTTTGAAATAAATCTTTTCATCCTTTTCTAAAAATGGTACATTATGATATTTTTGACAAAATTAAGCTAAGAATGTTTTTTTAACTTATTCAGCGGATGTGGAAATTTTCGGCTGTTATAACATCATCGAAGCATCACGTAAAATCTTATAATAATATTTTCAAAATAAAAGTTTTCTTTTATAATTACATGACTTCTAAATGATTTCAAAATAGAAAGTTATATTTCTATCAAAAAGTATTTATTTCATCCATGTCAACATTCATTGATGGATTTTAAACCTGTTTGAAGTTTATTTATCTATTATACAAATCTTACCTTTTTTATAGAAGGTTTTATGTTATATTTGATATTAGATTAGTTATTTTTATACCATTCATGGTTTATATATAAATTATTGACATTTCGTATTCTAGTTTTAATACGAATGATTATGTTATGCTTAAACCTTTTCATATGAGGAATGCATTGGACCTAGTAACTGAGAGGTGGAGCACGATATAGTTCCTCGATGCATTAGTAGGTTTCATGAGACAAACTAGTTTCTTGGAACAACGCCTTGAAAAAATTTTATTTGTAGTCTTCTCACAAGGCATTGACTATGTGTTTAAGAATTCTAGCATTGTGCATTCCATCATTATGAAAGTGGCTATTGATATTGCAAGTGATTATTCACCTAGTCGAATATCAATGTGAATTAGTAAATAGAATTATTTGACCTTAACATTTCCTTATTATGCTAATTTTTATGTTTGAAAATGTTTTGTTTTAGTCTTATACATTTCCTTAAATGTTGTATGCTTATTTATGATAGTTTCTGCTATATTGTTATCCTTACTGAGCATCTGATTTCACCCCTTTGTAAGATTTATTTTTCCCAGGATGTGGAGAAGTATGTTATTGTTGACCTTATGTGATAGTATAAGGATATAAAAGTGTTAAAATTGGAAAAAATATTGTTGATGTTTTTTTTTCATGTTCTAATGTAAAACTTATGAATATATCTAGTACATCCAAGGATACTATACTAATCGGTATTTTGGGACATGATTCAATGTATCATTCCAATGTTATGTAATAATTCACCGACTCTTTGTCATTGGGGTCGAGGCGTTACACTGAATGATAGGTTCCAACACACCTATCAATTTTTTCAATGGCCTACCTGAAAATTAATCTAGGGAACTCACTAAACCTTCATCCTAATGAAATGAAAAACCATATTGATTACAATATGAAAAATTCAATTCTTGAATCACGAATGTAGATCAAGATATAACGATATATGGTTAAATTATGGGTTTCTACAAACCCATACCACCTTCGAGGACTCCCACCTGGGAGTAACTACAAGATACTACACAACCTATCAAATGAAATGTGGCTAAATCCAATGCTCATAAAGATATCTAAAACACAACAGAAAACAATTCATTGAAATTGATGTGGATTCCTACAGAACCATACATAAATGAGCACCGAATTCGAGATCTATTGACTCAATCCAATATACTGATTCTCTGATACAAAAGGTTTTGCACATCACTCTGTTGATGATAGCCGAACAAGATCTGGCTCCACATCCAAGAACCTTCATGATGCTTTGTTTCCAACCTTGAATATCCAACTACCTCTTATAAAACAAGAGCCATCACAACAACCCTAGAGATGAACAAAACCATGATGTCTATGACCAAAACAAAATATATTCTCCTAGATAAAAAATTTTGATAGATTAATGATATATGAATGTACTATAATATCCCTAAATTTGGTCAAAAGTTAGGCTACATAAAAAGTATTCACAACTTGTGAAGGATTCACTACAATATAAACAATAACAAAAATGTAGATCATCAGGGAAGATTGCAAGATATTGGAGATGAAGCCGAAAAATCGTCGTGGTGATCATAAATCGAACATGAGTGAGTGATAGAAGAAGGAGGTTACATCAACAATGATATATAGGATAAATCCAACCCCAAAAATCCTCTGATGATTCCCAAAACATATTGAATAATGTTATGAGAGGAGGAAGAATATTGACTTTTACCATAAATGAGCACATAGGAATACCTGAAGAGTGGGAGTGATCATACCCAGAGAGTGTTATTTTATGCTACATTAGTTATGCATTAGGGTATTACAATGAGATCAATGGTATAAATGTTCATGATGTAAATTTATACCATTTTGATGACTTTTGTATAATATTTTATTTTTTAAAAAAATTTACTAAAATTGAATGGTTTTCAATATTTATTTTCCATGAAATAATTTTTTTAATTGCTTCCTTATGTAAATTTAATGATTTTTAAAATGTTGATTAATGTAACTCTAATTTTTCAATGGGTCATTTCTGAGGTGGCAAGTGAATGAATTTTTTTTGAAAAAAGATTATATTGATGAGTGATGGGTGGGTCCACTATAATCCAATGTCATGTAGTTACATTACAAACCTGATATGGGTGGGACCATTATAGCCCTTTAATGAATTGGATAAAAATTGAGATATCATGTGATAATTTATTCATGAGTTTGTTTATGTTTCTCATAAGCATAGGATGTAATTGTATATCTCATGAAATTATTGATACCTTTTAAAAAGAATGTTCTATATTATAAATATTTTCATCGTCATTTTTTTCTCTAATCATGTGGATCATGATAATAATATTTCACAATGATAATGATAGCTCCATTATTAATGTATGGAATCTATTAAGAAATTATACACTCAAGATTCGTAGTCTATGTTAAATAATTAAATTCATGCTTTATTTACTATGTTTCCATGTGGATATTTTTTGGAATTAAAATGTTAGGCCATATACCTGGAAGAACACTTGTGTTTGTTTATTATAACACATTATGTTATGATATTTGTCATATCCTTATATTATTACATATTTTAATGAAAAAATCATTGATGAATTGTTTATTTAACCCTTACAGAGAATTTGAGATCTCCCCAATCATATGTAATACTTCTGTAGGTTTTCAGGCTAGATATTACTGAAGGGATGTCTATAGGATAGTCTATTATGGTTCCTTTAATGGGATATGATCTAAAGTACTATAAAATAATAGTATTATTTTAATATTATCCAAATAACATGAACCTATCAATCATTGGGATATTATTATTTAGGAAATATACAATTTATATCATGTGAAATATATTAAATAAAGCCATGTTTCACATGGGTATCTATAGTTTTAGAAATTTACAATATTGGTCAGATACCAATAGAAATAAAAACTAGATTTTATTTATTACCACTACATTTTATTTCATTTATAAAACACTGAATGTTATAAAGTCCATGGTCCTGAAAATATTTAGGGGGTATGGTGATCCATTGATTAGATTTAGTTGTATATACATTTTTGTTACACATTTTTAGGTTATTAGTGAATTATTTTTTAACTAACGGTGTTTGGTTTGATTCAAAGTAATTTTGTATTTTAGACTTAAAATTAAAAATTTTGAAATAGCGAAAATATCCTTTACATGATACGTATCCATACCCGATGTGTACACAACATTTACAACATTCTTATAAGGACACATTCCTACCCTTGATGTTTAAAAATGACATGAATACATTATAAAATGTGTAACTCAAGTATGTGATGCAAAACATTCAAGAACCAGATCCTACCCAAAGTGAAATCCATACCTGACATGTAGAGATTTACTGATGTGAAAAATTGAAGGCTCACCCAATCATATATTTGATTATATTTATCAGAAGGAAAAAAAGATCTCAGTTTCATGGTGTCCAACTCAATTTCATAATGTTCTAATATCAGGACCCAAAACATTTAAGCTACTATAGGATGGGAATTACATTCACACTATCTACATCTGAGGCCTATTTGTATTGTATAGTTCCTCCGTGCATAGGAAGTTCACACGTCACTATTGTTTTCTTCATTTTCATTAATATATTTAATTACTTCTTGTCATAAAATAGTTTTCTTTCATTATTGTATTTTCTTCATTTAATTTATGTGATTTGGTTAATCCTCTTTCATATATTCTTCATCAGTTCAAACATACTTACTTTTCCAATGTTCGATTCCATTGACGCACCCCATTATTCACTAAAACACACATATTTCATCATGTTTTTATAATTAGAATAAATTCATTATTGTATATAAATTTTTTTCGTTAATGATTGTTCATTATTCATTATATCATCATATGAAGCTAGTTTTTGGTTAGATTCAAATTTCTTTAAAATGATTTATATTTATTAATTATGTTTAATCCATGATTTTTTCTTTTGAAACTATTTTTCAAATATGCACAACATGCAACATATTTCCATTATTTGGATCATCAACACAATGTAAGGCTGATCCTCTAAGTGTTATGGGTTGAGATTATGTGTTTTTCCAAACCTAATGAATCTTTATATCAAATCTCGGTAATCATATTTCTTCTAATAAGGCCAATAATATTTTTTCATTAAATTCATTCACACAACCTTGTCCATAGGAAATGGGATTGATTGAATCTATCTTAATAATAGTTGAGTAAGACTATGAAAATTATCCTATAATTATTTCTCAATATGAGCCATGAATAATTCATCTAATTCATTAATTGTACCCTAACCATGGAATATTTATAGAAAAGGTATATCCAGTTTGTTTGACCAAAAATAATTGGTTATATTTTCACCACTTCCCAACCTAAGCCAAAGGAGCATTCCAAATTAATTCTAGGATTCACTTTGGTGAAAATCCCTAAAATTAACCCCAATCACATATTTTTAATTAAAATTAAAAACTAAAATTCTTAATATATTCTAAACCCCAAACATTGAGAGTGAATGTTTGGAATCCTTCTAAAGATATTGTTTGATAGGCTACTATTTAGGCTGTACTTTTTAAGGGATCCACCCAATTTTCCACTTTAATTTTCCCTAGTAGTAATTATAGTTTGGGACAATAAATTATAATATAATCCTTGTCCAAGTGAATTCAACGACAAATGTAGATGAATAAAATTTAACCTCCATTGCCGAGGTCAATAGTTTTTCAAGCATAGTGATGTTCAGACGAACCCCAGAGTACCTCACCCTCCTTATATCTTCCTTTTTCCCCTATTTTCATTTTACTCCTTTGGGAACACTTGCATCCAAAATATCTCTCTCTATACTTATTTATTTATTTCCAAATTTAATTATTTCTTTCCTTCTGTATTTATTTCATTCCATCATTATTTATTTCTCTCTTCTGTGAAATTGTATCCACTATATTACTTTGAATCTTTCAATATGCCAGTATAGAAAAAACATACTTGCATTTGATCCTATGATTGATTAAACCATCATTGCTCAATAAAAATTTATAATGGAAAAGTGTAACAATCTTATATTTCCACTTATTAATGACCCCATTATAGACCACCTTCAGTCATTATGAGAAACAATCACAATTTGAGTTCACTCCAAGCGAATATTAAATATTTTCTATTAGTGGTGATGCACCCATAGTTTTTCACCCACCAATTCAATCGCACCTATTTGAAATCAAACATGGACTCATTAATATCATCAAGAGTATAGGTATGTTTATTGTGATTTAGAGAGGAGTCCCCCGTGAACACATCTAAAACATTATTGAGGTTTTTAGCATTTTTTTAAACTATGGAACATCATCACATGCCATTATCTTAATATATTTCCCTTTATTTTTGAATTATAGATCCTTGCACTAGAAAATAATTCTTTCTTCCAAGTTATTCATGACATGGGATGAGTTATAAAATCATCACCTATATAATTACATCCCACACATACATACATGTATTCCCCAAAATAAAATTCAAAACATCATTAATGTGAATAGAGAATTAGCATTGGAAACATGAGATGTAGGAACCATGTTTTTGAATCAGATACGGATCCTCTACGTTTTGGTCTAATTCGCTTTTTTGGACCTAATGTGGTTGTTTAATGTGTTTAAAAAGGTCTCAGGGGTGTTTAGGGATCATTTCGAACCAATGACGCGTTTATTTGGAAAAAATGATCATATCACATTGTTAGTGTAATCTTTTTGAGGAGGATGCATGGCTAGTCTAGACCGTAAAAATGGTAAACATTTTCCAGTAGATCCATATCACATGGTATGTGTATGTTTTCTCAAACCATATAGCCAAACCATTTGAGTGAACCTTTTTTTCTAGGTACCCGTTTTGGGTTGGCATATGGTTTTGGAGACCATGATTCCCAACAGTGCACAGTCTAATGATTTTTTAATTTTACTATTTTACCCATAAGGATAAAATATTCACACTCTTTCCCAAACACATTTTCCAGTAGGTTGAACATCCATTTCTCCCATTATAGATAATTTTATGTCAAAATATAGGGATTAAGAGATCTCATTTGTTCAAGATCAGATCGAGCATCTATTTGTCACGTTGAATGCACAATTATAATAACATAGGTCTTCTTACATCGATCTTAATCTCTCTTTCTATCAACCTAGTTATCACTAAGTGATTCATTAAACATGTTTTTTTATCTACTCCAATCTAAGCCAAATTAGAAGCCAATATTGGAGGAGGAGGATATTTATATTAGTAGTAGGTGGGTGGCCCATAACGTCTCCCACATTATCATTGATATGGGGTTTGACGTATGGTTCCAATGGATTTCATCGGGTGTCATTTATTGTATTTAAATATCATAATTATATTCATAAGAACCATTTGGTTATGGAATTTCTATAAATTTGATTAGTTATTTGTGGTTATAATAATAACACACAACCCCCCATGTTGTGTCATCTTCAATAATTTTTTTTAGTATTTTGACAGATTTGTGCCATTGTTCAGGTGTGTTTGAGTTTGAACACAATAATGGTACTCCTTTTGACATTAATTGCCTATAGGATCATGAAATTGTTAATATATTGTACGTTTTCACTTCCACATAACCCACTTATGGTATGTTCATAAATGTAATTAATACATTTAAATGATATTACATAAATGATACTTAAGTCTATGACATGGCCTTATTAAATGTTAATGAATGTTTAGATACATGTCAGTAGAATAACTTTACTTTTTCAATGAAGTATGTGGAGTGAAATTTATTAATTGAACTTGAATTATATGGTTTTAATTAATGGTATTCATACTACCTGGACTTGTTAATCTAAGAAAAGGGAAGTCTTGAACTGAGTGAATTAGTTAAAGTAATATTTACCATCTGACCAAATTAATTGTAGTGAATTATGTGTAAGGTGACTTTTTATGAATATATTCCTTCACATATTAAAAGGACGTTCTTACTCATATTAGCTATTGGATTCCATATGGAATGACTTGGGTTCATTAGGACTTCATTCTGATGTCGGATTCTTTAGGTGAGACCTACCTGGGAACCTGATCCTTTTTTACATATGGATTCCTAGTTTTACATTATAGTATCCCATCATTATTATTACAGGAATCCTGTAATATGCACCTTGGATCCACCATGATATGAGGATACATGGTTTCATCCTTGGTCCCGATAACTTCTTCAATCATGTTTTACCATAAGTGTATTCCTTTGACTTGGTTAGAAACATTATAGTGGGAATTCATTAGATGATGATCATTGAATTACACTCTAACACCTAAAATAGACTATATTAATACCGAGTCATTGTCCCCTAAGGTATACATTTCCTTTCCGATTACCATGGAACCACTTTGTATTAATTATCAATTTGATTCCCCTGTTACATCTTCAAAACTTCAATATTTAAACAATAATGAGGTGATGTCAGTGCTAGATATGCTCCACCTGACCTATTAATAAAAAATGAAAATTATCTAATTAATAAATGGTTTACATGTTCATACACCAGTCGAGAGATGAATAAGGTACATGGAATGTGGTCACATTATAATCCTTACATTATAAAGGATTTCCTGTACACTATTACATTTCCATTTCATGAGAAAATGTTTATAGACACCGTTGGTAGTAGACCACCAATATTAATCTCACATCCTCTCTGGGTGGTGCTTAGTTCCCAGGACAAATTAAATGTATGATGGTGTTGATAAAGGGAAGAGTAATTCTTTAAAAACATCAATACTTACTATTCTAGGATATATCTGGTTGCATATGACTAGGTTGTAGCTTTAGATTCTTGGGGTAATTTATATATTTATTTTTTGATACATTGGGGTTTTAATGTATGCCTGTTATATTGTATCCATTCTTGCAATATTTCTAGTGACATGATATATATCGTCATATGTTGTTGTATGTTTCTTCATTTATTTCAGTTACAATTGATTTATCTTTTTCTATAGGGCATTTTATTTACTTATTTCTTCTCATATTTACCTCATTATATAATTATCCACTATGCTGCACTCTGTTAATGAGGTCATCGTCTCTCCATAGACACACCATAGGCCTCACTTTTACACGGAAACCTCAAGTGTTTGGTGATCTTTTTTGGGTCCATGTGTTCCACTGTGCTCAAGGCACCTCCTAAATGAAATTCGAGTAACAAATTTGTATAAAAGTTAGTTCCTTTTTGCATTACTATTTGTAGATTATAGTCAGAAGATTAGAAACACTTGGGTCATGGTCATAAGCTGTGATTGGGCATCATGTACCCATTTTCAAGGTAAAATCCATGTTTCCTGAATTATTAATGGTGTACTTCTTCTTATTAATACACTTGGTATCCTTTCATTGTATTGTGATGCACATTTTTTATGGACTTATTTTTTATTAATATGATTAAGGATGTCATTTTATCCATGTACTAATGATATGAAGGAAATGATCTTTGTTACATGCATCATTATATGCACCTATAATTAAAATTTTAAGAATATTCTCATTCCATATACGTTCATTTCTCTACATGAATTTATTGATATTCGTATGAATATTTAGTGAGGTTGCTTTTACATATTCTTTTGTTTCTTTCAGGATATGATTGAGTGATTTCTGGTTTCATATCATGAGGTTTTATGGGACATCATGGGATGGAATAAGAAATTTAATGAATCAACCATTTTATAATAAATTCATGTGTGTTTTAATATTAGTTATAAGAAGTATGGGACCTTATTCATAGGTACAAACAACTCATTTTAAATTAAATTTGATACAAATTCCAAGTGAAAAAATTAATGTGTAATGGTTGCACATCCATATTCAATGTTTTTAAGTTTTTGAATTTTAAATGTGTGAAAATAGTAATTAAAATGTTAAATTAAATGAAATGGTTTCATGTAAATGATGAAGCAAGTTACTATTGATCAATCATCCACTGGAACCCATGAAGTTAATATATGAGCACTTACCGATACTAGGCCATCTAAGCAGGTTGTTATGGTATTATACCTTTTTTAGTGAGTTTTCATGCATTCATATTCTAATATTTATGATATATTTATGATTCTATGTTTTTTCAGAGGTGTTTCCATAGTATTTTTATACCAATTCCACCACAACATCCTTGTATCATATGCCGTGAAGGTTATGATGACTATGCTTCAGACATGGTGGGCCATAAGCTACTAGTAATACCACCATGATTTTTAATTATGAACCATCTATTGTACCTAATATGTGAACGAATGACAATTTCCATGATATTATTCTACGTATGATATAGTCAAGGCATGGTGCTCTATGACCTGCATCTATAATGGTTGATCTAACTTGTGAGTTTAACATATTAAATCCTCTCATCTTCTTAGGGGATGGTGTTCCATAGTCTATTGAGTGTTTTCTAGAGGCCTCGATGTCTATATTTGATCATTTAGAGACTCCTATTAGGAGGAGGTTTAATATTTATAATTATATTCAATAATATTTGGCCATGCACTAGTGGGATGTGATTACCCTGACTAGTTTTCATCAGGGCATGTTATGGGTTGATTTCTATACTTCCTTCTATGATATGTTCTTTCTTCATATGATAAGAGATAACATATCATTGGAGTTAATACATATTGATAATAATGACCCACACTTAGACGATCCCTTCACTAGTGAACCATAGACCATAGCTGCGCTCGTTCGCTGATGTTGTCGCCGGATGATCATCAAAGGTACGGATTTTTGGCCTTAAATACAACGCGGTTCTGGATCATGATGTTAATCCAACGTTTTTTCCACACCGCAGGTAGCCTGCAATTTCTTTTTATGATTTTTAGGTGACTTTTATTGCCTCGGATTTACACCCTGTTTTGTTTGATAAATTTTCTTGTTCGTAGACCTTCTCTGATTTTTCATAGGGGATAATTAGAAGGTATTCTGTTTTTAGATTTCAGCATCAGTTTGGTTAGCTCGCACATAACTATATTCCACTTTGCTGTTGAGGTTGACTTCTATGTACTCTATTCTACAGAATCATTGTTTTTTTGTGGGTACCCCTTCATGTACTGAAATAGACCCCGAATTTTGACCCATTCAAGGAATCCCCAATTGTTCCACTCTAGGTTGGTCTTCCAGGCCTTCCCCTACACTTGTTCAAACAACCTTCCCTCTTTCCCATTTCCATGGATATTAGAACTCCATTAAAGATGTAATTGGACACTAGGAATCTCTCAAGGCCTTCAGTTGCACAAATCTGTATTGATACTTATGTTTCTAGGGAATTTCCTTCTCAAATCTGGATCCAGAATGGTGAAACTGGTTTTTGTAGTTGTTGTTTAGGAAAATTTACCGTCTTACTGCCTATGTTTCCTTAGACTAGGACATGCCTCAATGGAATGTGGAATCAACGATTATTATCATCAAACTAAAAAGAATATTTGGACAGAGAAAGGCTAGACAAATCAACCACCTCCTTCAATATCTACATCAAGTAGATTGAAAGATGGGTCTCAGACCTCCCCCAAAGAGGATCCACCTATGGTTGTGGAATCAAATAACTATTATAGTTCACCCCTGCCTTTGGAGGATCTGCCGACAGTGCAAATACTAGATGATACTCCAGATGATGAAAATGAATGGTGTGAACCATCTAAAAATTGTGATTCACCTCATGAGGAAGAAGATAAAACAACTAATATTAAGGAAGATTATTTGATAGCAATGGGTAGGATGAGGGAAAAACCAATATTTGATGCGGATGGGTTCAACACCCCTAACCCCTGAAAAATGAGGAATCACAAAGAATACTCTCAACTTTAAAAAACCATAGTCACACGTTATTTGGACATCTCCAGATAGGATGTCTCTACTACTGACACAACTCTGCATCTATAGGCCCAACAACATGCTAAAGTGGAAAATTCGAAAAATGTACCCTATTTTAATGATCCTAAATCTATGGAGATGCTTCAAGATGAAATTTTATATCAATCTTTTAGAAGAGGAGAGATTTCAAAGGATACTTACTAAGCTATCAAGTCGGATATATTCAATGAAAGAATGATGAAGGAGTTTAAAAAAACTCCCTAACTCATCTTATTGGTCAGGTGGAAGCTAGAAGACCTTGATTATGGGAGTCTATTATTGTCTTGCTCTGGTCTGATATTTGGAAATTTTTTTAGATGATCTTGCTATTTTTTATTTAGAAACTGGGGTTTTCTAATTCTCTTTCTGGACTATGTCTGGCTGGAACCTGTTCATGCTGTACCAATTTAAGTGGTCTAGTTCCAGCTTTGTTTTTGTTCATCTGCATGATTCTGATACATTTTTGCTTGATATTTTCACCAGATCATCAGTTGCGGCTCTACCTTGCTGAGGAGCTATCTTGGAAGCGCATAAATAATGGAATTTGTGCCCTCCATCCTAATCTGAAACTTGAGTTGGATGGGCTTTTGAGGATATCCTTACCTTTACAGAGAGAAGACCATATCCCTCATCTTGAGGTATAGGATTATGATGTTTCATCTATAGAATTAGAAAAGAGATTGTCATGTTGGTACAGTGCTTGGTTTGAAACAAGGAATTCAGTAATACACTTGCCAATATTTTTGTTGTCTTTTCATTTTATCATTACATCTAATTTTCTATGATGAGAAGGTGTTTTCATGAAAAGGCTAGAATTCTCATCAACCCATTTGAGAAATTTACAATCATAATTTCCCCCTTTTGTTTGTGTATCTTCAAGGAACATAGGCAGTGATTTTTTCTTTATTGTGATAAAAAATAGGAGTTATGGTGTAGGTGAGTTCTGATTGGAAAGGTGTGATTCTCGGTAGATGCTATAGTCAGTCTTGTCTCTATTCTTGTTGCGCTCTCCCATGCCCTCCCAGAAATGATCTAGAGATTTCACTGTCCTTTCTTTTCATTGATTCTCTTGCGAGTACAAGTCCATTGTACCTAATGTATTCATCTGACATTTTTTACTTTTATTTTATAAATTTTCAGTAGTGTGGGTTTACTCATGCTCCAAGCCTTTAAAAAAAGAATATTGAGAATGGTTATATTTTATTTATATGGTTATTTAGTATTTTTCATGGAGTTTTAGTGATTTTATCACTTCTAGTGGGTTATGAGATTTCAAATTCTACAAGCATTAAGGATGGGTTCCAATATACCATCCATTCTCAAGTGAATGTTTTCTACCTACATAACTTTTTTGAGATCAAAAATCAGTGTCTAATCACTATGTTTAGGATGAGGGATGATGAGAGGAATAAGAATAAAGGATCAGTGCTAAGACATGCATGTAATTCTTTGGGTGGCTGAATGTGGTCCCTCGTGTTTTCTAATTAGGGGAGTGTCAACAAGGGTACCCATTTTGGTAGATATATAGTATGCCATCAGTGTGGAAGAAAGGTCAATCAAAGTCGCGGTGTGATAAAGACCAACTATTGTGTCAGGCTTGCAACCATGTTGGGAATCATTAGCATTTTTATAGGTCCTTTCCATCAACTTCTAGTGGATGAGTTTCAGAAACACCTCAACATTCAGGAGTATGATCATCTACATCATGTTAGGTAGGGAGTTCGAGTAGCACCAACTAGAATGGTTGAGGAGGATGTTATGGTCGTGGTAACCATACCATGATCACCAAAACCACCAACAGAGTAGTTTTGATCATGGAAGTTCAATAGTTTCACAAGTTTGTGGATCATATCAGTTGCATTCATTACAACAAATACATGAGGATCAGGCTACAAAACCATATACAATACAAAGTATTATTATACTATAATGCAGTATAATATCTTTTTTATTTGATATAGGTTCTTCAAAAAAATTATATCTTTATCTATCATGGAAATCATTGGGATGGAAATATAGTTTTACATTGATGTAATGAACATAAATACACCATTAGGGGCATGATCAAAGGACATACTCTAGTCCACGGACTACCCCTTTAGGTATGTAGTTATTTTTAGATATGGGCCTCTTTGTTCTTGAGTTGAAAATATTCATTTTAATTATTAGGATGGATTGGTTGATTTTGAATCACGAATTTATAGTCTATAATCATTGAAGGGTATCTGTTACATCACCATAAAAATAGTTATATTCAAAGGGTGGTTGGGATGTCCAAGCAATAAAATCTAGACCAATGAATCATTGGATGGGTAGGATGACTACCCATTTTACAAATCTCATCATAGAAGTTCAAGGTTTAGACATATAATAATTCCCATTAGTAGTAGATCATCTCATAGATTTATTTCCTCTTCATGTTTATGGATTTCTGAATAAGAGAGGTATAATTTATGATCGGTCATGTTGCAGGAGTAGCTCTATTGTCCATTCCATCATATAGTATTGCACCAACCAAGATTCACGTGCCCATGTGGACATTATAGGATCTAGAGGTCAAAGGTTTTACAAGGCTTAAAACATTATATTGGGGTTAACTAATGATTTTTACTAGGATGGTGGATGGGACCCTTGAACTATGCATGGATTATAGATTGGTGTACCATATTATAGACAAGAATTGGTATCCATTACCTATAATAGATTATCTCTTTGGCTATCTCTGAGGAGCTAGGTTCTTCTATAAGATCAACCAAAGACCATTCTATCATCAGGTGCAAGTCAATCCATTAGACATACCTCGTATATGTTTATATAGTAGGATTGGTCTAAATGAGTACCTATTTTTACTCTTTTGACTTAAAAACGTGTATGGAATTGTATTGGCTGTAATGAATAGGTTTTTACACCGTGATTATAATTCATTTGTCATTTTCCATTTGGATGACATTTTGGGGTATTCTCTCACTCATAGAGAAAATTCCAAGCACATTGAGAACATTCTGCATGCCCTGAGAGAGCATAAAATTTATGCTAATCATGCTAAGTTCTATTTATGGATCATAAATTTTCCCTTCTTGGGATATATTATTTCATAATCCGGAATCACGATCGACCAAGAAAAGTTTAGTATATATTTTCCTAGTATAAACAGTAGAATTTTTTTAATAAGTGGAGTTTCATGGGGATGGGTGGATATTATAGGACTTTTAAATAGGACTTCTTACGTATTTTTTCACCTTTTAATGGCCTTAAAAGATGGGTTATTTATTTGTACGATTATTAGCATGAGAGAAATAATTTCAGGAGAATAAAGGTAATATTGTATCATTAAATATTATGATTCTTCTATAGATAGGAAAATGTTATATTGCCTTATTTGATACATCTAGAATAAACCAAGGAGTAGTGATAATGCAGGATGATGGAGTCATTGTGTAAATATCTTGGATTTTGGGGCCTTGTTAGAGAAATTACACGATGTGAAACCTTGAGATAGAAGTAGTGGTGCATGATATACATTATTAGAGACACTATCTTGTGGGTGAGAAATTTGTGGTGTACAAGGACCAAAATATCCTCAAATATATCTTTTCACAATATTAAATGAATCTCATATAGTGAAGATGGATTGAATATTTATTGTACTTTGATTTGGAGCATGCATATATTCCTTGAATGGTAATGTAGTCACTAAATCTATTTGACAGAAAACATGGGAACATGCAATATAGGAATCTCATGAGGATTGGTAGTTATTTTCCATATTTTTAAACTAAATATAGAGTTTCATGTTATTCAAAAACATTCTTGCCTTTCAACCTTGAAAGTTACCTATTTCCTCGTTGAAAAGTTTATGAGTGGGCAATTTTTAGATCCAGCAGTCTTGGTTCACTGAAAGGTATCTCAATAGCTGACATGCCTTTGGATTGGTTTCTAGAAGGAGAGGACATAATTCACATACACGGATGTGTCTGAGATCCTTCATGTACGAGGGAGGATTTGATTCAGGATTCTCACGATTATCAATTGTCAATTAATCATAGAATATCCAAAATGAATCGAGATATGTGATGACAGTATTGGTCGCCTAGAAAGAAATGTTAGATATAAGGTTCTATCACAATGTTTACTACTAATTAATAGGTGAAGGAGTATCATCAAAGACTTTCAATATTGTCAATGCTGATTCTAGTCCGCATTTGGTAATGGGATGAAATTTCATTGGATTTTGTAGTTAGCATACTTAGGTCATTGAGGGGTAGTGACATTGTATGGGTAGTTATTGACTAGCTATCAAAATAAACCCACTTCATTCTTGTTTTGGATACATTCTCAGTTGATATGATGGGAAGATGGTATGTCCGTGTGAACATATGACTACGGGGGTCCCTTGTACTATTATTTTAGATAGGGATTCTCATATCACATCCTAGTCCCAAAATATCGTACATATATCTATATGTATACAAGTGATTTTAAGAATATATTTAACCCAAAGATTTATGGGAAGTCGAAAAAGAATATATGAGTTCTAGAGGAAATTATTTAAGCATGTCTCGTTGATTTATGTGGTTCTTGGGAGAATCATATCCTTCTTGTAGAGTTCACCTATAATAACAAATTTCAAGTGACAATTTAGATGGATCCTTTTTAGGGGATGTATGGTACGATATTTCATTCACACCTATGATTTCAAAGGTAGATAAGGTATCCCTACCAGGTCATTGACTCATGCGTGAGACTCTGGAATTGTTTCAATAGATCCCGAATTGAATTTATACTATTCAGGCTTTTAAAAAATGTTATGTTGATCACCGTCGATGGCCTATGGAGTTTATGGTTGGGGATTATGATTTCTTGTGGGTATTTCTCATGTTAGGTCATAGACAGATATAGAGATGAGGGATGTTTTTTCCTTGTTTATTTTGGCCATTTGTGATTTTGGAGTGATTCAAGCCAGTAGAATATCAATTTATATTACCTAATAGGTAATGTTTCATGCAAGATGTATTTAACATTTAGTATATTTTCGATTATAAATTTGACCTATATCATTATATTTATCACATGGAAGTATAGATTGATGTAAATTCATTATTTGAGGAGTATCCTTGATGCATCATTGACTAGAGCATGAAGACACTCCGAGGAAAGTATGATCTTCTAGTACTAGTGCCATGGTAGCAAGACCATGTACAAGAAGAGACATGGGAGCGAGAGAATGATTCATATGTTCAAGGGTGAGATTTATTATTAAATAGTGTTTCACCACCCTAGTTTGGTGAACTCAATGATGAGTTCCTTTTATGGGGAAGACTACAAGAGCTTGGTTTTTGAATTTGGTATGGATCCAATAATTGTTTGGTCTAAATCACATTTAAGGACCAAAAGTGGATGGTTAATGAGTTCACAAAGGTTTCATGGTTGTCCGGGGGTCATTCAAATCCTGAAACCCAACTTTTTAGGAAGAATGGTCTTGTTGCATATTTAGATTAAATAGTTCGAGGAGGACACACTATCAGTCTAAACAGTGCAGATGGTCTACTTTTTGGGAAGATCCATATCATGTAGTTGGATCATGGTTTCTCAAACCATACAACCTAAACATGCATGTTCCCTCATTTCTCTAGGTACCCTTTCCTATTTCTTTCACAGTATGGAATACTATGAATCCAAAATCCATAGAGGTTATTTTGTGGGTATTTTTACTATTTTACCATTTATGATCCAATTATTCCCCTCCTTCTACCCTAATCTGATTTTCTATCATATGAACCTTCATTAATTCTATATTTGTTGTTTTTGTAGGATAAATATATGGATATAGATATCTCTTTCATTCAGGATCTGATTGATCATTCGTTTGTCACGTTGGATGTGTCACAGTACGTTCCAAAGTCTTCTTAAGTCGTTCTTTATTCCTCTTTATCAAGACCTAGTTATCAAGGTGTGAGTAATTATAATCTTCTCAACATCTAGTACGATATAATAGAATTTAGATGTCGATACTGGAGTAATATATTCATATGAGTAACATGAGGTTTTTCTATAACTCATCCCTCAATCTTGATGCATTAGGCTTTGATGTGTGGGGCCCACAGACCTCATCAATTTCAATTTTTTGAATTTATATGCCATGGTAATATTTATTATATTTATATGGTTATGGTCATTCTCTAAATGTGATTATTTTTTTGAGGTTTATATTTATAACGCACGTAGGGTAATATTCCATAATAGTGTTTTTTGTGTTTGGACATATTTGAGTCACTCATCCGGTGTGTTCGAGCATGGCCACAAAAATTCCAAGCCTACGGACATTAATTTCTTATTAAATCACGAAATTATGTATAGATGTTACCTTGTCACTTCTACTTTATCCACATATGGTATGTTCCTATTTTTAAGTAATTAATTGAAAATATATTATGGAAAACATTCCTATGTACATGAACTTTCCATATTAAATATAAATTATGGTTTGGTGGCTTGTTAATAACATACATTTCCATTTTCATGGAAGGATTCTATGAGACCTTCTTGATTGAACTTCACTTACAATGTTTTAATTAAACGATTTCATGTAACTTTGCATTGCTAAACTAATGAATGGAGTGTATTGAACTAAGTGAATTTGTTAATGGATTAGTTATCATTTGACAAAATTTGTAATAGTGAATTAAATTTATGTTTTATATTTATTAACATGGTCCTTTAAATATTTATTGGATGGCTTGAATCATCTCATATCATGGATTTTTTAGAGAATGACGTGGGTGCTTGATGATGTCATTCTGAATCAAGGATGTGAGTTTTTTTGGTTGAGACCCAAATGTAACCCGATCATTGCCTACCTTTGGATTCTAAATATGAAATCATAGGATCCCATCATTATTATTACAGGATTTCCAATATATAATGATTGGATCAAACCTGACATGAGTTTCCTTTGCAAAATTCTTAGGAACAACCAATAATTACATCCTATTTAACCATGAATAAATTCATTGGGATTTGTTAGATGAATCATTATGTGAATGAATTTGATTATGATAATTTCATTACACTCATTCTCCTTAGATAGACTCAGTTACTACTGAGTTAGTGAACCTAGATGTCTAGGTTTCCATGGTGATTACCATGGAATAGTTGATATTAATTTTAAATTATGGTTTCCTTGTTACATCATGGAACCATAACTATTTGTTATTTCATGAGGTGATGTTAGTGCTATTTATGCCTAACATGACCTAAGAATATGAATTATTAATTACTTATTTACTGAACTAGTTACATGTTTAGACACCAAACAAGGGATGCAGTAGGTACATGGAATTAGTTACAGTATACTTCATTTAATTATATATGCATGCTTTCCCACTATTATATTTCCTTTACATTGGATTTATGTTAAAAAAACCTTTGGTTGTGGACCATTGAGATATATCTCACACCCTATCTAGGTGTTGTTTGGTACCTGGAGAGGATTATGTGTATATAGGTTTTTATAATGGGATCTGTAATGATTAAAACACTAAATTGATTGTTGTTCTAGGATTGAGCTGATAGTAGATGACTGAGTAGTAGCTCAAGGTAAATGAAATAGTTCTTGTATATCCTTTTTACTGCATTGGGTTTTTCATTTATTTCTGCTTATTTTTATCCAAGTTTTCAATAATTCTACTAACATGACATATATCACGATATGCAATTGTTTGTTATTCCAATTATTTAATTTTTCATTCATTTTATTCTTTATATTGTGAATTTGTATACTTATTTCTTCCTCTATTTACCTATCATTAAAATTATATAATGTGATACTATTTGGTAATGTGGTTATTGTATCCCCAATGACACATCATAATTCCTCACTGCTAGTTGGCAGTCTCTAGGGTTCGAGGATATTCCATTAAGTCCATTTGGTCCACAAGGCTCGAGGAACCTCCTAAGTGGAATCTGGGTTAAGGATGTCACATGGGATATATTCAAGGAGATGACCTGAAAATTCTCACATAAAAAACTTGATGAGTGCCTTTAATTGAAATAATATTATCATGGACTCCATCTTGTTTCATGTACTTTATTAGAAGTCTTTGTTGATGGTTGTCTCATTTTTAAAATGTTGATTGGTAGCCATGAAATTATTGATGAATAATCACACAATTCAAGTATTTTCCAAAAATAACTATGAATTCCCTAACATGGTATTCATCTAATTGAAGAGAACATCCTTCTTTCTTCTAAAGTTGAGGGGATTACTAAGATGATGGAATCATTTTAGTTTCCTACAACACCTCCACCTCTACATCTTCATTAATGGAAATACAATCATGTGAGAAGTGAGGAGGTCCGAATTCATTCCAATATTACAGTGTAGTGTAGGATTAACATCCATCTCAATAGTTTTAGTATATCTATTACAATCAACAATTACAAGAGTTAATGAAACTCCAAAAATATCAACAGATGAAACTATAACGAAAAATTCTAGATCATATATAGCCGAAAAATCCGGGTTAATTTTTTTAGAGGTGTGGAAAGTTTCTATATTGGAATCAATGACAACATGGGTACCCACCCCAAGGTCCAGCTACACGACTCCAATAGTAGTTCCAATAAACCTTTTTTAGAAATCTGCAATATCCTCCAGCACAAAAGAAATCATTTATAGAAAGGTCAACCAAGACTAGTTCAAGAAGCCCAACCCCTTCATAAAAATCATGAAAACTTGCTAACTACCTTCTCAGAGAGGGAAGTCTAAAGGGTTATGACCAAAGAAATAGAGATGAAAACCCACAACACTATATAGTGAATCCTAGAGCATCAAATGGGGTAAATTTCTATGTTTTTATTTTATTGGTTATTGAGTTCTATTCTTTATAATACTGGGGCTCATACAATAGAGGATGATCAATCCATAATTGTTAAAAATCAATATGTGATGGATTTTCAGAAACCTGGTGAAAGTGATACAAATCAATTAAAATATTATGATTAGGTTGATCAAGGGAAAACTATAATTGTATAACCATAAGTGGATAATTATATTTAAGTATGTACCAAAAAGGATGATGGTGACATATAATAATGGAAAGATGGGGGAATTTGAAAATTAAATGAATATGGTAATACCATTGCATGTGAATTACAGTTTTTCATATTCAATTTCACTAGTACCTACTTATGGCCAATACATTAAAAATGTGCTTTCGAGTATAGAAGAATATTTAAGATTTACGAATAATCATTTAGAATAAATATTTCCCTATTGTTTTCCAAATGAAATTTCCTCCAAAAAATTAATACCCTATATGTTTCTCAATTCCAATTACTATTTTGATGTATACATTTAATAAATGCATGGGTGATATAGGTATAAGTATATATTTAATGACCATGAGTGATTATAAAAATTTGGGGATCATAAAACTAAAACAAATAAAGATTTAACTCTAACATAATGCCACATTAATCTAGAATCATCGAGGATTTATCAAGGACATCTTGGAAAAATATGAAAAATTTATTTTCCTTACTAATTTTCGTTCCCTGGATATGGAAGAGGAATCTGTAATATCCCTCATTATTGGAATATAATTTCTCTCCACTTGGAATTTGATTACTGATGTTAACATGGGAAGAGTTAATTTTAGATTAGGTGAGGAGAATTTTATGTTCAATATGGAAATATCTCTTATTAAAAGAATCATTTCCAAAAACCATTAAATAATTCCTCATTCTAATGAAAACAAAAATCATGGAAAAATTAATATAATAATAAAATAATAATTACTTTTCAAAATGGACTAAATACATTCACGAATAAAAATTTCACTACACCCCTAACAAAGGAGCTCATCCATTATTTTATCTTCAATATTTTCAAAATCCTTCTAATGTGGGGAATGAATTCAATGTTAAAGTATTCTTGTTATTGTGATAATTACAGCTTGAGAGAATAAATAAATCATAATTTTTTTGGATACGTAGGTTAGGAATGGATACGTTATAATAGTCTTTAAGAAGTTGATGGGGGTTCTATAAATTGATCGGGGGGGACCTAACCTACATTGTTTTAATGAAAAAAGTACATGATGTGTAATATGTACATAACATGAAATTTTCAAAATCAATTTTGAAAAAAAAACATTGAACCTAGGGTTCATGGTGACACCCCATCACTGTATATTCCACATGATGCAACCACCTACCACTCCATACTCGCTCACTGATATACCTTAACATCCAATCCCACCCATGTTCTCCACCCAATATGGTGTTCACCCCACAGGATGACTTCATGCCTGAGAACATGAAAACCCCTCATACACCCAAGCAATGAGTGTGCGCACCTCCTACACCAACTACAAATATTTATTCCTTCAAATATACATCATCCATTTCATGTGATTCTTCATACGGTGAGACAATGTAATTCTCTAAAGTATAAAAAGGACAATACAATACTCATCTTCATCTATGCCTCTATTTATCACACCTAAAGAACTACGTCTCCTTGGTCCATTTCCAGGAGAAGAAAATGGACACAAACAAAAAATTGCATCTCACCATCAGGGAGCACATCCATATCCATCATGAGGTCCTTTTCCACATGTACCACATACACATGACCTCTATCATATTGTTGAGGTAGGATACATACTTGGTGCTCTTCCTCAAGTTCCATACCAATTTTGAGATGGGCATCGAATTCATAGAATTTTGAACTGAAATATAATCCTGGAGGCTCAGCATGGGGGAAATTGAAATTATCCTTGACATATATTATGTCAAATTTATTACCTACCCAATCTTACCTACTCTATAGCTGAAGACATACTAGTCTGATGCTTCATTACATTGTTATAGGATCACCAAATACATCCCTAGATTTTATGCCTTCCTCACCACAATGTTCACAAACCTCATATGTGTAGCCCATGGGATCCTACACAGGTCATTAGTCTGGCTTGGCAAGTATATTGAGATAGCCAAGGTGGGGTCAACGAATATGGGGTACTTATCTAATCTTCATCCATGGGACCCACCTCCATCAACATAGTGAGATAGATTGGATAATTTTACAGGACATTGGAAATAAAATATTGATTGTTAATTAATAGGTGGATTTTTTATCACTCATCTAGATAGGCACCATGATTTTTTAAAGGTGGTTAGGCCACACACATCCCTTGGTCCTATGGGAAGAATATCTCTTATACTGATCAACAATATGGTGCTTCTTATGAAGGATGTAGAATCTACCATTGGGAAAAATCATACATGGAGGATGATTATGAGGTCCCCAAAATATATTTTTTCGATCCACCAATGACCATAGACCCGCCTTATCATACTACTTCTCCTACCCCATCCTCCACTATTGTAACTACCATCCCTTCATCCAAAACTCCCTAATCCCTTCTACGCCCCAAACACATTCAATAAACACAACTACATTTCCCACTACACTAACCAACCCATAATTCCCAGCTGATTATTGGGCTATTCACCATTTAATACAATATAATATCTGATCAATTTACAACTACCTATGTATCCTCTTTGAAATGTTTTACTATTTTGACCACCTACCCACTATAACCTCTAATCCATCATCCCCTATCAACCCTACATATGAATCCATGCCCACCCAATCTCCTACAATGGTTGACCTACCATTTGAGCACACAATCCTTGTTTCCCAGTAGATATTTGTGGAATTAAATGCCTAATGGGGAATGTTTCTAGACCTTCCACCATCTACTGAGATACTATTCAGGGACCCCACATCCATATCCTCAACCCCTCTCATGATTTATAATTATCCTCCAGTTTCCACAAAGATAGCATCTTGAACAATGGAATCCAAAATAGTAGTTAATACAATATCCCCTTTTTCTATACCTGATATAGATAGGGTAGGACAACCACAAACACCTTTTACCCGATAAAGGACCCTTTATGACCCCTTGAAAATTTTTTGAATATTTCTAATTTCCACTATTCACAGAACCCATTTTATATTCATCCTAGGTGATCTTATATATTAATTTTCTCAAATTCATGGATATATCATTTAACTTATTATATATTTGGTAAAAAATTCCTATTCAACTATTTCATGGATTATTTTTAATTTCGTTGTTTAATTACAATAACCTGGTCAATCTCTTCTTCCTCTTCCATGGTCATTGATGAACATATTCAACGACTATATTCCCCCGTAAATTGGATGTCACATCATTTGGATGATCTCAAGAAACTTTGTCAAGAGATTTATTTGGAAATCCATGTTCATTAGTGGTAAATACCATGATCTAAACATATTGTTTTTTCACTACATGAGAATCATAATCAGTATGCTCTGATGTTGATTATCGCTACTAAGCATCCCGTTGAGCTCGATGATACAACCAGCAGTTATTGTATGTGGTATAATAATTTTAAGTATATGGAAGTCACTTATTGATATATATTTAAATCTATCTCAATATTGATGACATTATTATCACATCATATAAGGAAACCCATAATTTTTCATTATTATTATTCTTTTAATTCGAATTATAATTTTAATTTTAATTTTTTCAATAGGTAACTTTCAACATCATTTTAACCACATATCTTCATGTATCTGAGGAATGATTCACTTCTTTGAACATCATGAACCTGCCATTGTAATGACTTCATCATGTTTCAACCCCGATGAAAAATATTTTATGTACTGAATGATTATTCTTTCACAAAAATTAAGCAGGTATCATAGTTTTAACTCATTATCCACTATGATTTACCATGTAATGACACTCATCAAAGAGATATCGAATACATAAAATTTATTCCAATATTTCTATTTCATTTATTATATAATATATCTATCACTTCCCTCGGATTATGATTTCATAGACAGTAGAGACAATACCACATAAAAAGAGTGTGGGATTATTTGATGATATTTTCTATTGATACACATGGATTATTGGTTAGTGTTGTTATTATTTGATAAATTTTTCATTAAATTCATGATTTAAACCTAGAAATGGATTTCACCCATTTAAATAAAAACCATATTAGGGTCGGGATTATTGAAATCTACATTTTAATGTTTATATTTTTAGAATGAATGGAGTGATTAATAATTAATTTAAAAACCATGTTTTTTAAATTTATTATTATTGACTTATTACATGATTTTTTACCCGAATTGATTTTGACAATTTTTTATACTCTCATTACCGAGGGTTTTCTGTACCCAAACTCTTATATTCATTTCTATGAATATTTCCTGAGTGACTCCTAGGGAATGTATAACTATCATAACATGTTTTGAGATCATACTCTGGCTATGATTAAAAAAATATGAATTTAATATGATTGAGGAAATAATTTTTGAACTATTTTGTTCTATGATCTTCCTTACATATTTCCATCATTAGCCCATAGTTTCTATTAAAATCTTTATTAAGAAACAACTATTCCAGGACTAATATCCTTTCATAAAATTATCATGGTATAATGTATGATTATATTTTGAAAATGTTTCGGGGATTTTTAAGATGATAGTCAATGGGTATTCTGATTATGTAGATTTAATATAGAACTATTACCTGATTGAAATGAGATGATCCCTAATTTCTTTTAATTTATTTTCCTAACATTCCCCTCAAAAAAATAAAAAAAAAGAAACGATAAAAAATAAATAATTTTTTTTCATGTATTAAGACAGTAAAAAATCAGCATTTCCACCCTAATAAATGTCTTGATGGATCATATGCAGTTAGGGGAAGGTTATGTGATATTTCCTAAATAAAATGTTTCAAAAATAAAAAAATGATACATTGTAAATTTTTATAACATAATTGAAACACTAATGGATCCTTGATAAGATTATCGGATCAAGGTAACTATTTTATCTCATTGTATCTACATCATTAGACTATTAATATTTGTCATTTTGAGATTAATTTTCATTTTCTTGCAAACTTCCCTGAATCATAAATATATTTGAACACTTGTTGTTGAATCCCTCATGATTGATTAGAAATTTGTCTTCATGAAGTAAAGATGATATAACTAATGTAATCTTATGTATAGATACATATTTTCAATGTATTAGAATATCTCAAGTTATATTTTAACATATGTGATGAGAAAAAATAGTTTTTGAGATAAATTTAAAATTAGGTTTGGAATTTTAAAAAACCATTATGAAATTTTAATTAAATGAATATGAATATATAATAATGAACTAAACTACTATATAAAAAGATTTTTCCATACATGATTGATTCTGGAGGACCAAAATTTTCTTCTTACACTATGTCTAATTTACATGGCTGCATTTCATATTTCCTATTTTTAAAATTGAACTTTTGGAATCCCAGTTATGATTCTTTGTTACTTAATTACATGAAAAAATTCAAGTGTGGGGGAATTTTATTAGCTAAAATTGAATATACATTTTGCATAATTTTAATGGTTAATTAATGAATTATTTGTTGGTTTAGATATTTTTTGTTTTTTGGAAGGAATTAAGAATTATATAATTTAATGAATCAGATTAAAATGTTTTAAAAATAGAATTTACATTCCATGTATCATATTCACAACATGTTTACTCCATTAAAAGGATGCCTTAATGCCAATAGAACATCTAGTGAGACTTTAGCTAGAAATGAATAAATTAAATAGTGTGTAACACATCTAAATGATGTTAATATTTCAAAAATATATACCAAAAAAAAATTAAATTTCATACATGAAGTGAAACAATTATTTGTTGTACAAAATCAGAAGCTCGCGTAGTTAAATATTTGAGCTTATTATTTAGTGGGAAATAGGATCTCAGTTACACATCATGAAACTCAATGTCCTAAAATATAAATTTTGTGACATAAATAATTTAACTGACAACAATAAATGATGGAATTTGACAACATTTACTTCTCATGCCTATTAATATTTCGTAGTGTCTCCACACATATGGAGTTTAGATGTGACATTTTTCTCATGTTTTCTTCTCTTGTTTTCATTCCTTCTTTTCATAAACTAGATTGCATTAATTGTTTTCATTATATATTTGAATATATGTGAGTTGGTTAATACTAATTTATCTATTTTTAATCTTTTAAATCCAAATTTCTTTTCATCCACACATTTAAATTGTTGCACCTTGTTCTACATCAACAGAAACACATTTTTCCCAATGTTATTCATTGGCAGTATGTTTGAGGTTCTTTCATCACTATTTTTGTTGAGGATTTTAATTGTTCATTATTTTATCATATGAAGATATATTATTATTATTTTATCATTTATTATATCTTATAAATTTATAATAATTCTTATAGTCCTGTATTATTATTTTTAAATATTTTTCAAGTATGCAGCACATGACTAATATTTCACTTCTATTAATAATCACCACCATGCATGAATAATTCTATTTGGGTTAGGGGTTGATATTAAGGGTGTTTCCAAACCTAATGAATCATTATATTAAATCATTTTTACCATATGGCTAGTTTTGAGGTTAATAATAATTTTCCATCACATTCTTTCACAGAACCATGACCAAGAAAACTATGATTGAATAAACCTAGTATAATTGGAGTTGAGCTGGACTATTACCATTATATCATGAAACCCTTTATGTATAATACATGTGTAATGAATAAATGTTGTTAATTATTCATTGATCAAGGGATTTTATCATAATAGTAAGATCTCACTGATTTGCTCAAAAGAAATTGGTGACCTTTTCACTACATCAATTCATAATCCATAGGAACATTACTTGTTAAATAATAGAGTATGTATTGTCAAGAGAACTAAAATTGACCTCGATACCTTCATTATTAATCTATATTTAAAAAAACTGCATAATAAAAGATAAAATCCAAAGCTTATGAGTGAATGTGAGGAATCTTTCAAAGGGTTTTTTTATTAGTTATTTTCCTTAAAGTAATATTTATGGGATCGACCCTGTTCTACAACATTATTATTCCCTAGCAGTAAATGGAGTTTGGGAATATAAATTCAAATCTGATATAATCCCACGTGAATTAAAGGAAATGTGTAGGTGATTCACTCATCCTGAGGATCTAAAATGAGTGTTGTTAATCAACCATGACATGTTTAAGGAAAAACAAAATAAAAGAGTCATCATGTTAAAAAAACCCTATTTTAGTGGTTATTATTAGCTAAAATATATCATGGTTAATTCCATTACATTGTGGTGAGTTTCAACGTTATAATAATAAATGTAAATATAACCATTGGGAATCATGGAATATTGGTATTTATATTCATAGTTCTTTTATATCAATATTTTACCAATTTTACCATGTTGTGGTTGACAACCAACTCATAAATGTTTTTTTAATATTATATAAATTATTTTCCACATAAAATATTATAGGGAAATTTTGATAGACTTCCAATAAATCCAAAGAGTTTTCTAGGGAGTATAATATTAGTTTTTTTGGAAAAAAGCGAAGTTTCACACATAATCAAACCTTTGAGTTACTCATGGATGATTATATAACCATGATCATCATCATCTAGACTTCTTGAGCAGTTGTTATTATTTATATATTTATTTAAATATGTTCATAATTTTTGGAATGTATTCTTTCATCATTACTCTAATGTTGTTTATATTTACATATGGTTATTTAATGTAGGATAGAAATTAATAAACAGAAATAATGAGCCTAGACATAAAAATATTTCGTTAACATTTTAAAAAATCATATTTCTTTTACAATCTTTCCCAATATTTATCACTCATCAGCTTTTTTGATTTTTATAGTTGACCATTTTTGTATATATTCCTTATCGACCCCAATCACATTTCAATTATTTAGGATCATAATGATAGATTATGATCAAATTTAAGAGGTTTAATTTTCATGAATACCATCATGTCGTCATGAGTGATTCCATCAATCCACCATAAATTCACTATTTCTTAGGCCATTTAAATAAATTATTCTAGTTATACCCAAATCTAGGTATCTTGTTTGATTTGGTGGAAAACATAAATTATACGTAATTTTAATGATGATATTAAATTATAAGACATATCATGCATCAATTATGGTGGTTTGTAAACATTATTGATTTAATATGCAATTTTTCTTGTTATGTATGGTATGTCACATCATCTCAAGTGTTCAATTGACCTTAAATAAACCTATATTTCCTTCCATAATCCGATAAGAATAGGGTATGAGTGTCTATGACCACATTTCACTCTATGATAGTATTTCATGGATTCTATGGCTATCGATAGGCTCGAGATTGATATGATGTGTGATGGCCTTATACAAGGGGCCCAAATAGTGTAGACCATTTTATTATGTTCTTGTTTAATGGTCCTTTTTAGGTATAATTAACCTCATTTGATGATGTATTCAGTTTTCCCTTATGGTTTTTCCATTATTTGATTATTAAAAGATATCAAGATAATTAAATTAACATTCTCAATCGATAAAATTTAGAGATGGGTGTCTCCCTACATTATTTAGTGACCTAAAAGTGTATAAAATGTGGGTTTTAATTATAATGTTGGGATTATTTGAGGAGAAATGCATAAATTTTAGAGTTGTGTATGTTATGAATATTAATAAATGTTTAATTAAATAGCACCATGTTGTAAACCATAAAATTATGATGTGATGGAATATGAAACTGATATGTTTGGACCTATATTTATCAAGGACATCATTCCCATAATATGAGTGACATTATGAGATGGATATACATATTGTTGATATAAAATAATTAGAGTCTCATTATGGTATTTTCCCATGGTATTTATTGTTATACTAGCCACGATTGATATGCATGAGGGTTGAAATGATTCTACACCATGTAAATGAAACCCATTATTCTTATTACTATCATGACCATATGTTTAGGTACCCATGGTGTAGACAATATAAATACGAGAATTTATTATCGATTTTCGTGATGTTGAAATAAAATGTTTGAGATGACCATTGAGTGAGACTATATATTCTAATGTCACTTTTTCACATTATCTTAATATTGATTTGAAGTGATTGAGAAACCATGGGTTAAGATCATTATTTCCATCATCTATGGTTATTATATTTTTGTTATTTATTTTTAAGAATATTTGACCAATATTTTTATCAGTCCTAGTTATTATTTTCATCAATATTTTTTCTGATTTTTTTAAAGTTAATTTATGGAGACCCAACATTTTCTTACATTACTGTTACAACATTTTAATGATAGAAAACATAATATAATTACACATAGATGATCCAATATATTATTTTCATGGGAAAACTAGGACCATACATAAAAAATAAAACATCAAGCATAAACATTTATTTAATTTCTTCTTCTCTAGCTTCTTATTGGAACATGTCCTCTCATTAGTACATGAAGCCACCTGAGGATATACATAAAATGGGTGAGCTAAAATCCCATAAAGAGGATAGATAAGAAAAATATAGCATGGGGTGAGCATAATCGTAACATCCGAAAAAGATCATGAACATTAGACGAAGCATAAATATAAGAATTGAAATGTTGCAATGCACAACCAATGAAACATCATGTCTTAGTGGTTAACTACCAAACAAACTTGTGAGAAAAGATGGAATATTTTTAATAAATCATTTCAAATTTACTCATGAAATTCATAACTTTACCCAATATATTGGAGTGCTGTATAATTCCGAGTGCACCTGTCACATTGAAACATTCATATTGCGCTATATAATTCCAGGCGCACCCATCACATAATAACATTATAACCACCATGATTTCAACAGAGAACACATATCAAAAATGTGAATAAATAACCCATTTAATGTAATGTGTTTCATCTCATAATAACTCATTCATAAGCATTGGGTTTCCAATGGAAATATTGAATAACATACATGTTACAAGAAATGTCCACTTTGAGTGAGAAGTGAAAGGGGTGTTCTTAAAAGTGGAGTTCCTTTGGAAAACATTTTTTTGACATAGAAACCAGTGATAATCATGTATATCCAAGAAAATAAAATACAATGATGAAAATATGACCTTTATGGAGTAACCATATAAAAAATTGAGTGAAAGAGGGAGAACCTGAAGGATGAAAATTGGGTTCGAGATTTCCCCTTACCTTGTATCTGAATACTTAATTCTCCTTAATTTTCTATATAATGACATTATATTTATTAATTAGAAATAAAGAACCTTTTTACATTAATATGGTTCATTATTGTTTCATTATGTTATTTAATGTTCCATTGGATGAGTTATATAGTATTAAAACAATGTTCAAGAATGTTTGTTTTCATGGTTTTCTTGAGTGGTTCACGTGTATTCTTAAATTGATGATCGGGTAGAACATAGGTAAACATCCAGAACTGTTTTTTTATTAATGATATTACATGATTTTTAATGTTATTATAGTGATTTATATTATATCCTTGTGGATTTATCAATATATAATAATTAAATGATGATTGTTTGGGTTTATTTGAGCGATTTTGCGATCATAATGAACTTGTTTTATTTTATCACTTGAAATATTGTCATAAGATAGTACCAGAACTTTAAATAGGAGATAATACATATAAAAAATTCTTTTTCAACCATAAAAATGGTTTCATGACAAGATCTGATGGAATAAATGGGAGAAGAAAGCATGTCATTCTTGAAGGTGATAAATTAACACCTCACAAGCATCGTTATCTTTAATAAAATAAAAGGAAGATGGAAAGGGGGATGGATGATATAATATCCCATTAGAATCACATAATTACAGTATATGTATAATAGTGGATTTATAATTACCATTTGGATGATGATATATGGGGAGAGAATAAGAAATAAACTTGAACTTGAAAGGAAATTATTGGAGAATAGGGAGAGAAATTACCTCTTAAATCCTTCTCTTGAGATCCTCCTTAAGGAAGATAGGCGTGGACTTTTGATGAGACCATCAGCTCTAGAACATGGGATAAGGGCTAGGGAAGATTTTTGGGCAGAGTTTATGGAGGGCTTGTAGATTGAGAGGTGTGAAGAAATGACGGCGTGAGAGGTGGTATTAATAGTGGAGGGGAGAGGGGTTTCCTTAATATAAAATTCATTAGTTTATTAATTTCCCCTAAGACAAGGAATAATGATTATTCCATGAAAACGAATAGTAATTTTATCATGTGATCCAGAACCAAGTGGGCTTACATCTTCAGAACATCACACATGACTCTATTATTTTCTTATTTAGCTTATTTATTAAATTACGGTATTTCACTATTCATAAAAAATTCAAGTATTTCAGAAAAAACCCAAAAATTTACCCCAACCATTTATCGACGAGTAGAATCAAAAAAATAATTCCGTTTTTAAAAATTAATTTTCTAAATATAATTTATTTAATATTTAATTAATATAACAATTCACTTAAAAACAGTTTTTAAGATTAAAACTGATTTTATAGTGCTTCAATAAATTACATAGGGTCTTATAAAATTACCTAAAAACTGTATGAAATTGATTTGATTATTAATGAACACATTTTAAGAAAATAATTTTTTATTTTAAATTAATTAATTAATTAAAATAAATTATTTATGGCTTACAAAATACCAAAACGTTTACTAAGATCAAATTGTCACTTTCTAAGATCTCTAAATTTTATTTAAATATTCATGGGTGAGGTTACTGTTATGTTGGATGATTTTCTATTCATAAGGGTCATATTAATATTCATAAGGGTATGTTACTATTCATAAGGGTAGGTTACTATTCACGAAATATTATTTTTGTTTCAAAAGACTCCAAAAATCATCTTGAAAGCAACCGTGTGTGCTAGATTTTTGAAATTCAAAACATAGAAGTGACAAACATTTGTTTAAAGGTAACTTAGCACTTAGTTGTTCATTATGTTTTGTGAATATATTACATAATTAAAAGAAGGGAAATTTCTATTTAAAAACATTAGTTCGTTACATTCTTCCCCCTTAAAAAATTTCACCCCCAAAATTTCACTTTACACAAATAGGTGAGGGTACTTCTCATTAATTGCCTCTTCTGGTTCCCAATTTTCTTCCTCAAACTTATGGTTCCTCCAAAACAATTTGACAAGATGGGTAGTCTTTTTTCGTAGAACCATATCTCTCTTATACAGAATCTTTATTGGATGATCCTCATAGAAGAGATCATCTTCCAGCTGCACCACCTCTGAGTTTAGTACATGTGAGGGGTCTCCTATGTACATTCTCAGTAGTGATACATGAAACACATCATGAACATGAGACATATTTGGTGAAAGTGCAAGAGGATAGGCCATGGCTCCTATGCGGTCGTGGATTTCAAAGGTGACAATATACATTGGGCTTAGCTCCCCTTTCTTCCCGAATAACATGACTCTCTTCCATGGAGATATTTGAAGGAAGAATTATTCTCCAACGTTGATCTCCATATCACTTCGAAGGTTGTCAGCATAGCTCTTTTTCCAACAATGAGTAGCTTTGATGTGTTTCTGGATGACTTGAACCATCTCTATCATCTCATAAACAAGATCTGGTCCAAGTAGCTTTCATTGTCAAACTTCATCCCAACAGGTTGGAGTTCTATATCACTTCCCATAAATAGCTTCATACGGAGACATCTGAATACTCGAGTGGAAGCTATTGCTTTATGAGAACTCAACCAACAGTAGATGCTGATCCCAACCACCTTTTAATTCAAGATAGCATGATCTTCGCATATATTCAAGCGTCTGAATATTCCTTTCAGACTGGCCATCAGTTTGGGGGTGATAGGTCGTGCTGAAATTTATTTCAGTACACAAAGCATGTTTAATACTCCTCCAGAATATAGATGTGAACCTTGGATCACGGTCAGAGACAATTGAGAGTGGAACATCATGTAGTATCACCACTTAATTCACATATATCTTTAAAAGTTGTTCAAGTGAGATGTCTTCCCGAATAGTGATAAAATGGGAAGTCTTGGTGAGTCAGTCGACCACAACCCATATCACATTATTTCCCTTCGACATCTTCTGGAGTCCCATGACAAAGTCAATAGTAACATTTTCCCATTTGTACAAGGGTATAGGTAATGGATACATCATACATTTGGACTTTTCTCGCTCAAATTTAACTTGCTGACATGTCAAGAGCCTTGATATATATTCCGCAATCACTTTGTTCATGTTATCCAACCAGATGTGTTCCTGGAGATCACAGTACATCTTGGTACTCCAAGATGGATAAAGAATGTTGATCTATGTTCATTGTCCAACAGCTCCTTCATTATCCAGGATGATCAAGGCCCCCAAAGCCATGTTCTAAACAGAATCACACCATCATCATCAATATGGAACACTTTTAGCTTCCCTTCCTTTATTGTATTCACTCTCTTTTGTATCTCCACATCATCCCTTTCTGGTTACTTAATCATCTCCTTGATAGATGGATGCGCAATAATTTTTGAAAGGTCAGATGTATCCCCACTCATTATGATTCCCAAATCAATCCTTTTAATATCCATGAAGATAAGATCATTCTCAATCTGCAGCATGGATAGAGAAGCATGTTCTTTTCTGCTTATAGAATAAGCTACCTTGTTCTCCATTCAAGGATGATAGTGAATAGAGAAATTTTAATCCTTGATTATCTCTAACAATCTCCTTTGACGCATGTTGATCTACTTTTGTGTGAATAAATACTTTAGGATCTTATGTTAGGTGTATATGTCACACTTCTCCCCATAATGGTAGCAGCGCTATATTTTCAAGGAAAAAATCATAGCTTCCAGCTCTAGATCATGCGTCGGGTGGTTTAGCTCATTGATCTTCAACTGTTGTGAGTCGTAGCCTATCACATTGTCATTTTTCACGAGTACACAACACAATCCTTTCTTTGAAGCATCACTTTATATCACAAAAAAATTCTCCACTTTTCGGTAGTGTGAGTATAGGTGGAGTGATCAACCTTACCTTTAGCTCCTAGAAACTTCCCTCACATTCTTCCGTCCATACATACTTAACCCATTTTCGAGTATTCTTAGTTAGTGATCTTTAAAATCATGATAAGTTTCTCACAAAACGTCGGTAGTACCCAACTAATCCCAGAAAACTATGGATATATATGACACTAGAGGGCCTGGCCCATTCCTCAATCGCCTTTATCATTGAAGGATCCACAAAAATTCCCTCAATTCTGCTCACATGTCCCTAGAACATGACTTGTTTCATCAAAAAGTCAAACTTTCTATACTTGGGCTACAACTTCTCCTTTCTCAATGTCACTAACACTAGTCTTATATGTTCTTCATGTTCCTCCTTTCTCTTGGAGTAGATTAGAATATCATTGATAAGAACTTCCACAAATTTTTCGAGGAAATTTCTAAAGACTCTATTCATCAAATCCATGAAGATTGCAGGGGAATTAGTAAGTCCAAAGGGCATCCCAAATAACTCATAGTGCCCATACCTTGTACAGAAGGTAGTATTCTTAATATCTTCCTTCATCACCCTTACCTGATGATATCCAGAACGAAGATCCACCTTTGAGAAGTATTGAGCTCCACTAAACTGGTCAAAAAAGTCATAAATACTTGGGAGAGGATACTTGTTTTTATGGTGATCTTGTCGAGTTCCTGATATTTGATAGACAACCGCATTGTTCCATCCTTCTTCTTCACAAAGAGAACCGGTTCACCCCAAGGTGATGCACTAGGGAAGATGAATACTTTTCTTAGATGCTCTTATAGCTTCTTTTTAACTCCTCTAGTTCGATAAGAGACATCCTATAGAGACACTTCGATATAGGAGTAGCTCCAGGTATGAGTTCAGTTGAGAACTCAACCTCATGATCCGGGGGAATTCTGGGTAACTATTCTGGAAATACATCCCTGTATTCCTTCACGATGGAAATTTCCTCAAGGTTGGAACTTTCCTTCGACTCTACCATTTGGATGAGGTATGGTTCTACATAGGGAATTAACACCCACACCATTGAAATATTTTTCAAATGAGATTCATGATCTTCCTTGAATTTATAGAGGATCATGGGATGGTTCAGAATATGAAATGATATTTCATTTTTCTGATAGTTTATATGTGCTCTATATAACGAGAGCCAATCCATTCCCATTATAGCGTCAAATTCCACCAAGAGAAGTTTTAAGAGATTTACTGAAAGAATCATCCCACATAAGCTACTAGGAGATTAGTCAAAAACTTGGGTTTCAATGATTTCACCACATGGTGTTTTTACAGATATCTCTACTTCAAAGTTTCTGGACATCGATTCTATAGTTCTAGCTAACTTTCAAGATTTAAAAGAATGTGTAGAACTAGAATAAAAATAAAACTTTTGCCATTATTGAGTTTATAGGAAGTGTACCTTGTACGACTTCATTATCATGCTCCACCTGCGATGTAGTGATGTCATAAGCCTTTCCTTGATTCCTATGGCATTGGTGGATGCTGACATTGATTACCATCAAGAACTCGATGTTTAGTGCACTGGTTTTCATAATTCCATAGCTCCCTATAGTTGTAGCATTGAACCATGAGTGGTTCTGTCCTTTCACTAGCTACAATATCCTTATTTTTCATGTCTTTTCGACACTCTTTATCATGGTGTCCTTCATTCCAACACATTAATCACTTCCCAGTCCCATTAAGGCAATTCCAATGGTGCAACTTACCACATTTTTGGCGTGTGGTTCATTGAGGTTTCTTCCCACTTTCTTCATTAGATCCTCCTGCATGAAACTCCATCTTTCCTTTCTTATCACTATAGACATGTGACCATTCTCCAAACTCTATATCCACTTTGAGAGAACACCGAACAACTTATTCATAAATCCCAAATTCCCAAATTGTAAGAGAATTTTTAAGGTGTGGTTTTAATCCACTAAAAAATCTATCATTTTTTCTATCATTGTTGATAACAAACCCCGTAGCGTACTTTGAAAAAGCCTTCTGAAATTCCGTTAAAATGTTTTGGTAGATTCACCTTCTTTTTTCTTGTGCACTTTGAATTCTATCTCCATCTTCGTATGAAGAATTTTTGGGATATACTTATTAATAAACATTATCTTAATGTCTTCACATTCCATCTCTTCAATTTCCTCCTATGGTTTGGTTTTCTTAATCAAATCCCACCATTGATCGGCTTCTCCATCTAGACGATAAATGGCTAGGGTCACCTTTTCCATCTTAGAACAGTGCATCACAGATAAAATCGTCTCCATGGAGTTCACCCACTATTCCGCAACTAGTGTATCAGATGATCCACAAACGTTGGTGGTCGTTTCCACATAAAACATTCGATAGCCAGTTTCTCCCTCTTTGGTGAAGGAGGATGTTCCCCATTATTATGGTTATTGTTCATAACCTATTATAATTGGGTAAGCATTGAGATGATGTTTTGAACTATCTATCTCAAAAAAATTGGGGATGTCGTTTGGGAAATCATTGCATTAGCCCTCGCACGAGTTGTTGGCCTGATTTCTCCCAGTTCCCACCATTTTTATAAAATTGACAAGGTTAAAAAAAACCTAAGTAGACAATTCATGAATAACTTATTCATTTAAACAATTTATACTAAAAGAATAACATATGGGATCCCGATGTAAATACTCTTGTGTGAATATTTGTACTTAGTCTCATGCTATTGGTTCTCTCTATGGTTCATTAGTCCTAATCCCAAAATTAACTAAACCTTTCTTATAATACCAACTAATGTGACCCAAAACTTTCTTACACTACTGTTACATCATTTTAATGATAAAAAACATAATGGTATTAGAAATAGATGATACAATGGTTTAGTGTCTTGGGTAGTCTAGGACCATACATGACAAATACAACATCAAGCATAAACATTTATTTAATTTCTTATTCTCAAACATCTTTTTGGAACTTTTACTCTTCTTAGTACATGTGGCCACCTGAGGATATATATCAAAATTGGTGAGCAAAAATACCAGTATGAGGATAGATAAGAACAATAGATAATGGGGTGATCATTATCATAACATGGGAAAAAGATCATGAACATTAGAGGAAGCACAAATATAAGACTTGAATTGTGGAAATGCACAACTAATGAATTATCATGTATTAATGGTTAAATACCACACATAATTGTGAGCCAAGATAGAATCTTGTTCACTCATCATTACACCTTTACTCATGAGATTAATCACTTTATCCAAAGCATTGTAGCACTGTATAATTCTAGGTGCACCCGTCACATTGAAACATTCATATTGCGCTATATAATCCTGGGCTCTCCCGTCAAATCTTAACATTATCATCATCATGCATCCCACATAGAACACATATCTAAAATGTACATAACTAACCAAAATAATGGAATGGGGTTATTATCATAATAACACATTCATAAGATTCGGGTTCCCAAAAGAAAGAGTGAATATCATACATGATACAAGAACCGTCCACATTGGTTGAGAAGTAAAAGGGGTGTTCATAAAAGAGGAGTTCTTTTGGAAAACATTTTTTTTGACATAAAACCCATTGGAAAAGATGTATATCCTAGAAAATTAAATTTATTTATGAACATATGTTCTTTAAGGAGTAACCATATAAAAATGGAGTGAAATAGGTAGAACCCGAAGGATGAAAATTGGGTTTAAGATATCCCCTTACCATGTATCCGAAAGATTCCTTTTCATTAATGTAATGTATAATGACATTATATTCATTAATTAGAATTATAGAACCATGTTTACATTAATATGGTTAACTAGGGTTTAATTATGTGATTTTAAGTTCATTGGATGAGTTATATAGTATTAAAACATTATTCAAGATTGTCTGTTTTCTTGGTTTTCTTGAGTGGTTCACTTGTATTCTTAAATTGATGTTCGTGTAGAACATTGGTAAACATAAATAACTGATATGTTATTAATGATATTAAAATATTTTTAATGACCTTATAATGATTTATATTATATACATGTGGATGTTTCAAAAGATAATAATTAAAAGATGATTGTTTGGGTTAATTTGTGTGATTTTTCGATAATAATGAACTTGTTTTGATTTATCACTTGCAATATGGTCATAAGTGAGTTCCAGAACTTTAAACACGAGATAATACATATAAAAATTCTTTTGGAACCATTAAAATGGTTTTATGACCATATCTGAAGGTAGAAATGGAAGAAGAAAGCATGTCATTTTTTAAGGTGATAAATTATCACCTCACGAACAACATTCTCTTTAATAAAATAAAAATAAGATGGGAAGGGGGTTGGATGATATAATATCCCATTAGAGTAATAAAATTATATTATATGTATAATAATAGAGTTAAAATACAATTTTGATGATGATTGGTGGGGAGATATCAAGAAATGAACATGAACTTGAAAGGGAATTAAAGGAGAAGAGGGAGAGAAATGACCTATTAAATCCTCCTCTTGAGATCCTCCTTAAGGAAGCTAGGCTTGATCCATTTATGAGAACATATTCTCTTGAACGTGGGAGAGCGGATAGGGAGGATGTTTGGGAAGAGTTTAGAGAATTCATGGAGCTTGAGAGGTGTGAGGAAATGAGGGTGTGAAAGGTGGTATTTATAGTGGAGGGGAGAGGGGTTTCCTTAATATATAATTCATTAGTTTTTTAATTTCCCCTAAGATAAGGAATAGTGAGTATTCCATGACAATGAATAGTAATTTTATCATGTGATAATAATTCAAGTGGGCTTACATCATCCGAACATCACACATAACTCTATAATTATATTATTTAGCTTATTTTGGTAAATTAGGGTATTTCACGATTAATCAAATATTGAAGTATTTCAGAAAAAATACCCACAATTTACCTCGACCAGTTTTTGTCATGTAAAATCCAAAAATGGAGTCCATTTTTTTAAAAAAAATTCTAAATATTATTAATTTCATATATAATTAAAATCATAATTTACTTATCAAACAGTTTTTAAGATTAAAACGGATTTTATAGTGCTTTGAAAAAGTACGTATGGTCTTATAAAATTATCTAAAAACTACAAGACATTGATTTTATAATTAATGAAAACATTTTAAGAAAATAATTTTTTCTTTTAAATTAATTAATTAATTAAAATTATTGATTTATTACTTACAAAATACCAAAATGTTTACTAAGTTCAAATTATCACTTTCAAATATTTCTAAATTTTATTTAATTATTCATGGGTGAGGTTACTATTATTTTTGATGATTTAATTTTCGTAAGGGTCATATAACTATTTATAAGGGTATGTTACTATTCATAAGGGTAGGTTACTATTCACCAAAAATTATTTTTGTTTTAATAGACTCAAAAAATCATCATAAACATAACCGTGTATGTAGGATTTTTGAAATTCAAAACATAGAAGTGACAAACATATGATTAAAGATAACTTAGAAGATAGTAGTTCATTATGTTTTGTGATTTAATGACATAATTAAATGAATTGAAATTTCCATTGAAAATAATTAGGTCGTTACATAATTCATTATATATAATTTTTAATTTATAAAATAGAAAATTTTTCCTAAATATCTAAAATTTTTATTATATTTGAGAGAATATATATATGGATTTATTTTTTAATTGAAATAAATAATAAAATGGGGTTCTATAAAAATATCCTATAATAAATTAATGTTTTGTATTATTAAAAGAAAAGGGGGAGATAACATGTGAATAAATATGAAAACAAAAGGTTTTATTTGATTATCCTAATCTGGGAAGTTATTGAAAATGATTAAATAAATTGTCCAATGGTCATTGTGTGTTAATAAGTAGTAGTGTAATTGGCCATAAAAGGTTAAAAATAGAAAAGGAATAACTCGAAGCATGTTACGAACTCACCCAAGTCGACCCCAAACCACTCATCATATTCAGCATGCAATATGGTCCAAGTGGTGATCTCGATCATCCCAGGATTGCAACTAGTGTGAGGGAATCAAAAAGAAACAAGGGAACAATTTCATCTAAAAAAATAAGTTAAAAGTGGAAAATAAATAGAGAATCTTAATTAAATAAAACATTCTAAATTTAACATCATTAATTCAAAACTGAAAAAATAAAACAATAGTCAAATAGAACTTATTGACCAGAACATCCACATGTTTCCAATATGGTAACTCAACAATTCCAAAACCAACCATTGTCCCACAGTGATTGAGTCCAAGCTGTAAACTATGCCAAAGTCTATAAAAATGAATGAACTACTTGTATGAGTATTAAAATGTAGTATAAATAACCTAAAAATAAATTCATATGGAATTTCATTTTTGTAAAAGAAAAATCAATTTCTGATTTGAAATACAATATATAAAACTAGCTTTTTACCACACACACTCTCTTTAAAACCAAATAAAATGCATTTCCCTTTTTCCCTTGAAATCTATTTCCATTATGCAAGAAAAAAAGTAATAATTAATGTGGAGGATAGGGTTATCATTTAATACATTATAAAGGGAGTGAACAATATATTCAAAAAAAAATTCATAAATTCTTTAAAAAATCATCACTTTTAAAAATAATAACACCACCAAATAGAGAAACCACAATGATCAAATAACATTGGAAATGGGAAAATATCATGTAAGAGTAACCAAACAATAGGCATCTATGTCATCCACTATATACAACAATGTAAAAAATGATATAGGAGAACATAATAGATTAGTGGAATAACCTATAACATACTATAAATATAGAAACATCCAAAATGAATGTGTCACGTGATGAAATCAACTATCTCCCACATTCATGTTCACACACTACTTGGATTGAATATGGAGAAAATTCCCATAAAAAATTTTTAACAAAACTCTTGTTATGGTCCACCATCAAGAGTAAAATACTAAGCTAGTTCATCAATTATTCATCAAAAAATCCCTTAAATATTCTTGGTTCCCATGTAAAGTCAATCGTGGGTTTGAGCTGACAATGAAAACCAATAATACAATCACATAAACATATATAACAGACAATAAATTAAAATAATATTTCACCCCCATGTAAACCCAAAGAAAAACTCTCTTTCCTTTAAACCATCTGAATATATGGATCTTATCACTTTGGGCCTCTAACAACAATCAACATAATGAAGGAATGAGAATTTTAAAAGGAGAGTTTTCATGATCAATCATTTTCACAAAAACGCCAGACAGGCCTCAATAACCCTTCAAGAAACCAATATGTTTAAGATAAAAAAATACCCCTTTCCAAAAAGGTGAAAACACACCATTCACTAATAAAAAAATATTTAAGGTAAGATCTACACTTTTATCTGTGCTAAAAAAGAACTAATAAAGGGGCATTTATCATCGCTAAAAATAGCATTGATAAACGGGGGCCTTTATCAGAGCTTTTTTTGCAGCACTGATAAAGGGGGAATTTATTGGTTCTTTTCTCTACCGGTGAAAAAATTTATGTCTCAAATAAAATCATGAAAAATAAATTATGGTTATATAAGTATATTTATATTTATATATATATAATATAAATTTCATAAATATGTTTTAGATACATATAAATAGACTATAACATTTTATATATAAAATATTTTGTGAAAATGTATTTAAAATATTTAAAAAAATTATTAATTAATAATTTACTAATTATTATTGATTAAAAATAATTTGATAACAATTTGAAGACAAAAAAATAAAAACAATTAATAAAAGTTCTAAAATAAGTTGAAAATGTGACTCAAATTTCAAATGGCCATAACATTTGATTCGGGTGTTCGTTTCAGCTCTATAGCATATCAAATAGAATCCTATGATGAGATCTACACACTAGTGACCCCAGAGAAGCATTGGTCAAATTCTAAGAGGCCAATAAAGGCCCATAAGGCCTTCAAAACTGATTTTTTAGTTGGGATACACTGATTTTTTAACATTCAAACCAGTATAACTACTGATCCAAATTTTTGTTAGGCCTGTACCACAAATCATATCGAAGATTAGTTCATTTTCATCTATTTGACTGGTTGTGGAGTTGAAATGGGATTCTTGATTATATGTTATGGTCATTTAATCATTCTATGACTTTTCAAATAATCATATATATGTATTTATTCGTAAATATATAGGTGTCTGTGTCTGTCTGTGTGTGTGTGTGTGTGTGTGCGTATGTGTGTGGTAAATATGTCTGTATTTATGTATTTATTTATTTATAAAAACACTTAAAAATATATTTGTTCATAAATGTATTTTCAACTAATATTATAAGTATATATTAATATACAAATAAATATAAGGATAAAAAATTATAACTATATATATATATATATATAAATATATGAGTGAATATATATATATACTAATATATGAATAAATATATTTTTGTTAATATTAATCTATATCTATATAACAATAAATATAACTATATATATAAATAAATAGATATATAATTAAATAGAAAAAAATGAAATGGCTTAGTGGTAATGGTGCATCTGCGAAATGGGGGAGGTCGCGGGTTCGAGTTCGGGTAGAAGCAAAGTGTTGTGTGGATTTTAGGATGCAGGGGAAGGGCAGTGCGTGGGAGACATTGAGGGGGGGGGGGTTCCACCTAGCGCTGAAAAAGGGGGTTCAAGTGCTGTTAAAAGTTCTCCCTACAATATCTAATTCTAATTTAGTTATTTTTTAAATTTTTTGACTTTTATCAGTGCTTTTTAAAAGAACTTATAAAGGTCCATTTTATCGGTGCTAAAAAATCACTAATAAAGGGGTCCTTCATCAATGATTTTTAGCACTAATAAAATGGGCCATTATCAGCAATTTTTGATGCTCTGATAAAAGGGACCCCCATATATCATTGGTGAGCTTTACAATGCTTTTTTAATGTTGTTAAAGCCAGTTTTCGGGCAGATAAAGCCCATTTTTAAGTAGTGATTGTTCATTTCACAATCATTTATAAAATTCCATTAAAGAATTCATACAATATTTTCAAAGTATATCCACTTTTATAAAAATTCCTTATGGGCCACTATTATCCGCATTGAGCTTTACAGTGGTTTTTTAGCACTGTTAAAGCTCATTTTTAGTGCTAATAAATCCTGTTTTTGTAGTAGAAATTGTTAATTTTAAAATCAGTTATAAAATTTCATTTATGAATTCATTCCATATTTTCATACTAAATCCACTGTTATAAAAATTTCTAAAGGGCCACACACAATCATCACCTGTCAATCCAATTTAAATGAACAATACTCACACAAAATTCTAGTCCAGGACTTTTATAATAATATTTGATAAATATAACACACCATTTAGATTCCTAAAATTTATTTTAAAAGTCAAACCATGCTTTAAAATTGATGTATCATTTGAAAAGGCCGGCCAGGTAATTTATCTAGAACATGGTCGTCTTAGCTGAAAATATTGATATCATATATGTCAAAATAATTATTTAAACCGACTCACTTCTCGTCAAACAATTATTCCAAAATTCATACTTCAGTAATTAACATATAAGAATGTTTTTAAAAAATAAAAAATCATTCTTCAATTTAAATACATGTTTATAGGTTATCCTATTTAAAACTCATGAACCATCCAAAAAACCCACCCAAAACAACTTTAATATTGTCTATAGAAGTATGAAAAATCACCAGGACCCATAAACACATAATAGAAATAAAATACACACAAAAAAACAAGAAACTTAGACACCAAAGGCGAAGGAAGAAGATGAACTCGATAGAAAATGTATGGATAAGGAAGAGGAAGAATAGTAGAGATGATTACATTGAAATAACTCACGTAAAAAATGATAAAAACCCTAGATCCACACAATGTGAGAAAAGGGAAGGCTTGGAGAATGACATATAATATCCCTTTATGTGTGACTAACCTAGGTGAGAGAGAAATTAGCATTTTGGGTTTAAAATCCAAAAAGGGTATAAGGGTAAGTTCAAATTTTTATTGAACTGGAGATATTTTATAGTTTTCCAAACTGTTCACAACTATGAATCTCTCACTGTGAAAGAGGAAAAATATTCCTAGTTATTCTAACCCATTTACCAAACCATGCATCAACCATGAGGTCTCATATTTCAAAAATTAAAACATTCTACATAGCTTTCCCGTAGAAGAAAAATGGTTTCCTCTAACCATGCGCCAACCCTGTGCCATCTCCTCTAAAGCCCAAAATCTAAATTTTCAACAACTACGTTATGTTAAACTGAAAAATAGGCTGGGGACCCAAAAAAATATCACCACTAAATAAAAAAATGTATATGACCGCATTCCTTGTCATAATGTTTTAGCTCTCATATAGCCATGAAATCTAATGTTAATTAATTCAAATTACATCGTTCATTTGATCACATGAATCAAATAAAAAATTATATAAAAATACCAACTAATTACAAATATAACCTATTCCACTTACCCAAAATGGTAAAATGAGACAAAACCACTTCCCAAAAATTGAAAAAAATCCTGAGCTATATCTCTTATAACATTGCATGAATTAAAACTATTAGGCATACTCCCAAAATCCCAATGTCTACTCAGGATGAAGAATCAAAAACCAAAACCCAAGTGAAACCACATGGTTCTAGGCCAACAATGGATAATAAATCCATTTACAAACACGGGAGGTTGTAAGAGACTACCCACCATTAGAAATAAACTAGAACCAACCAACTATATAAGAAACGACAATATGATCTTGGTGCTTCACCCGAATTTTTTTGATCTGACCATCTTAAAACAACATACAAAAACATTCATGTGAAACCCATCCTGAAATAATCTAGGAACTCCTCACATATACAAAAACATTCCCACATAGAAAACTCATTCACACACTGGAAAACCAATCCCCCAATAAGGGGGTCTCGATGAAAGAGATCCCCACCCAAACGACAGGAAAATCCATAAGTTATTTTTTCATAAGAAGAAACTGTCTCCATAATTGCACAACCCAAAAAAAGTCTTCAAGGAGAACCACACAAGGTCTACAAAATAGAGATTCATATCCGAAAAGGCACACCCACTACAATTATACTAAGGAAATCCCACAAAGATTTTTCCATGGGGAGAAACATAAAATGACAAGGAAACTGATATATGAACATTTAAACTAAACACTCCCCAATTCATTATATAAGGGTTATACTAACATTCCATGCTCCCTTGGTGATTCCAGGAGGCATGAAGAGATTCACTCCTGGAACTATGTATCTAGTCCTACTGACATGAAACATTTATTTCCCCACAATTAGGATTTGACAATCCTCTATCGTAAATCTTACGATTTGGTTCCACAAGCAGCCACACAACATCCCAGGTTGATCAATATGAACATGACACACCATGGAACACACTTCACTAAAAAAGGCAATTCCAATTAACTATTACATACAACCACATCATCCATTTTCACCATAATTAGAAACATTTGAACAAATGTACTCATGGAAAAAACTTCCACATAGAAATGAAAAATATATAAATTACAAAATAAAATCATGAATCCATTTAAAAATTACATATCAAGAGATCCAGATATCCATTTTTTACATTTTAATGAAAACATCACACCACAACACACCATCTAGCATAAAAATTACAAAAGAAGATGGATTATATAGAAAACAGCATTAAACTAAGCCTTGAAAAACACCCAACTCCGACAAAATAGCATGAGTGTTTTTTTAAAGAGGTTTATCTGGATCCATGTCCCTTCCTAGAAAAACCCTAATAGAGTCATGGGAAGTGATTCTGGAATCCACATGTATGGGAGGCCATTGGAGAATTCAAACACGAAGAATTATTTTGATCTATCATGTCTCACTAATGACACACCAAGATCCTTCTCTCATAGAAATGTGACGAGAGATAGGGAGGAATTTTAATTCTGAATCCTGAACCAGTAGTTTCAATAGAATTTTTGGTTTAATTACTATTTTTCCCATCACTATTTCTAGATATTGGAGGATGTTTTACTACCTTATGAACACCTACAACCACAGATTCATCCTGAACATATTTTCTCCCTATGTTGGAAAAAAACATTAGACTGTACTTTGACACCTTAAATTGTAGATTAGGATGAATCCCTCTCTCAAAATTTAGATCCATCCAAGAATAATCTATAGAAAATTTCTGTAGGAATTGTATTAGATCTAAAAATTGTAAAAATAATTCCAACACCAATCCATAAAACTATAATAGAAAACTCATTTAAATCCCCTTTCTCACCATAATTTCCACAGAGTATTACCATTGCATGAAAAAATACTTAATGAACTCCCAAGTTAGATCATCCCAAATATTGGTTAAATATACTAGATTCCACTACTTCTACACCATACCTTCATGCATAATGTTTTCAAACATTACGTTTAAACACATTAGAAGTTAAGGGAAACTGATGATCCTTTTGATTCCCCACAAACACTCTTCCACGTTGAGTGTATCCACGTGACCATAAAAAGGAGGAAGATTAAACTTATGAAAGTCAAGAATGATATATATGGGTTTATCAACAAGAGGATCTTTAAATGTTAAACCACCCATGTCCACAAATCGAATATCATTCAAATATTTGGTATGGGTGTAACTAAGAAAAAAAAAACCAAGAACTCAGTAAAAGCCAATTCCTTAATAAGAACTCTCAGAATAAAAATTCCAAATAACAAAAATTTCACCATTCATAATTGATTAATCCACAAAACTGCCAGTTAACCTTGTATCAAAACTTCATTTTCTCTTAAAAACAAATTTTAAAAAACAATACATACAAGATAAGCCTCACTATCACTAATTGTATTCCATAGAGAATCACACATACACATACCCATTCCATTTTTAGTACACATCCACTCATGCCATTTCAATCACTTTTCCATCTATTCCAGGAAGCATCCACATCCCCAAACACATCCATGAATGTGGGTACCCCTTAGATTACCATATGTAAAACTATATCTTTCATATATCTAAAACAAAACATTACATCTGAGTTTCAATTATTTGATCTAATCCATCATTTTAAATTTTACAAAACTTTTTCAAAATAACACCTTCTTCTAAATCTATATCCATAATCAAAATATACAATTCAATCCATTTTCTTCCATTAATAAATAAAAAATCCCATGATTTCCATCCTAAAAACCCATTTCATCACATTTAAAATATTTCCATAATTCAAAAAAACTCATTCCATAGAAAATAATTTGGTTAGAAATCCATTTTATTAAAAAATTATTATTATTTAAAAAACTTTTATAAAACCCTCTTAGAAATAAATATATATTTTTTCAAATGATTTTTTTGATAATCCTTGGGTTTTAATTATAGAAACACAATATCTATAAACCCATTCCAACATGACCCGTAATATCATTTTTTCAAAAATAATTTTCACAGTATTTCAACAATTAAGATCTAAAAATTTGTTTACATATTCTCCAAACGAAACCATAACCAATTAAAATATACATTTCTCAATTAAAAAAAGGGTTTAAAAAATCAGAATGAAGGAATACCCAGAGAAACTCAAAAGGGGATACTATTATTGATTAGCGACTTGACTATATATATATCGTTCATATTCCAATCATGATACCATCATGGGGAATATTTCTGAACATTTTACATGGATCTATGTGTCATTACAGGCCCTATGATCTCACCAAGACCCCTGAACCAACTCCCTTTTTGTATCCCAATAAATAAATAAACTATAAGAACTAGAGAAATTATATGTAACCCCACTTTAATTTGAAGCCCATGGTTTGGTATAGAAATTTTTGTCTAGAAACGTCCACATAACTACTCCAAAATATTTTATAGTCCATATCCATATACATTGACATACCATATATCAAAGGGTTCTATAAAATAAATTACCTCTATGGAACCCATCCAACATTGAATACATTTTGTCATTAACTAACCTCAGTCGACCCTAAGCTGTTCACCCATGGCAGACCAGAAATGGTCCGGGTGTCATTCCTGACCTTCCCTGGATTGAAACATGTGGCAGGTAATCAATTGGTAACTGATGGAATGATTTATTAATATAAAATTATATAAACTTTATAAAACAAATAGATAATCACAAATAAATATTGTATTCTAAATTAAATGTTACATAAATAGAATTGAAAAAATATAACAAAATTATACAAAACCCCAAACTGAACCCGAAAACCACAATATCCCCATGTAACCCTGAGGGTCACTCTCAAATACCATCACCAACCCTTCCCCATAATAATCAAGATCGAGATGAAACTTGTGACAAAATCTAAAAACAAGAGATAAATAAAGGTGTGAGTATTAAAACTCAGAAAGAATGATAAAAAATTTATTCCCAATGCATTTTCATTAAATAAATTAAAAATCAATTTCATGTTTGAAATAAAATATATAAATAATAGATATTATAACACACTTCCTTGTTAATTACAAATAGATTCCATTTCTATTATTCCATTCAAATCAATAACACTTTTCAAAAAATAAGATATTGTCATTTACAAGGATCATGATAATGTTTTCATTTAAAAAGGGGAAAAGAGAGTGAAAAATAATTTAAAAATAATTTCCTAAATCCATTGAAAACTAATTTATCACATTTCCTAAGAAGTTCACCACCCAATAGTGAAACCATAATGATCACATAACAAGGGAAATAGAAAAAATATCACATAAGTGTAACCAACCTATAGGAATCTCAATCATACACCATATAAAACTATTTTAAAAATTAATGGGAGAACCTAAGAGATCGATGGAATGATCTAGAACATACTATGAATCTTGACTCATTATAATGAAATTACTTACCCAATTACATCTATTGTCACCCACACATTCTATCTCACCCTACATGGTATTATCGATGATAACATTTCAATAAAAACAAAAAAACAAACCATGATATATGACACTAGCCAAAGAAATGACCTAACCCAGTGCATCAACCTCTCACTATATATATAGTATCTATTCATGGTTCCCATGTCAACACCAAAGTGAGTTTGATTCAATAATTACTACCAAGAATTTAATCACCTAAACATATATCCCACAAAAGCAATTCACACAACAATTCACCCTTGAGTCAACCCAATGAACAAATATATTTCCTTTAAACCATATGGCCAAAAGGGAGCCACTTATTATGGGATTACCAAAAAATCAACATAACCAAGGAAATATAATTAACAAAGTAGAGTTTTCAGGAACTACCATTTTAAAAAAATCACTAAAGGATCCTAACACACTATTTAGGAAGGGACAATTTTTAAATAACCTAATAAACCATTCCAAAAAAATTTCAAAACACCATTTTCATTTCAAAATCAATTATAAAATTACTTTTTAGAACATTCCCCACATTTTCAAACCAAATCTACATTCATCAAAATGACAAATATTCCACAAACCATCATCACATGTCGAACCATTTTCAAAGAACCACACTCACTCAACTTTCCATTCCAAACCATTTTAAAGCCCATTTGATAAATCCAACCCTCCATTTTGGATGTCACAGATATATTTTCAATGAAAAATCATCCATTAAAAATCAAAATCCATTTTCAAAATCCAACCAAGAAATTTATCAAACACTTATTGTGTATAGCTCAACAAAGCTATGTAATATATATCCAAAAAATTATGAAAACTAACTCATTTCTCATAAAACTTGTATCACAATAAATCATACATTTATTATTTACATACAATGAAGGTGATAAAATGAAAAATATAATGATTATTAAATTTGAAAATAGAAGTGAAAATGGAAACATGCCTCCAAATTATATAAATTCAACTACTCCAACCCAAAAAACCTTATAATGGTCTGATGAAGAAATAAAAAACAAAAATAACATTATACATAGAAAATGACAATAAATAACCATAAAAATAGGAACCTTATTCCTATATTACCATGGGGTAAGAGTAATTAATTAGAAAATGTAATTAGAAGGTGTATGGAGAAGAGAAGAGAATATTACCTCGAGAAATCACAATAATATCGTAAAGAAACCTCTATATCAACACCTTGGGAGATTAGGGGAGGCTTGATCAAGAATGTTGAATCTCCCTTTGGGTCGTAAGAAAACGGGGAAGAGAAAAATAAGTGTTTTCATGTTAAAATCCAATGAGGGTTGAATGATAAGATAAAATGTTTTAATTAGCCGAACAGGTCGCATAGTTTTCCTAATATGTTTTTCGAACCTTGTGGGAATGATAGGTCCATCACTATTTAAGAGTAACATGAAGCTTATTTAGTCCTCATAATTTTCTAAACTATGTGACAACAAGGATGTATCCACTATCTAAAATGATCATTTGTCATATGGTTTCCTAGAGAGGGTCATATGGTTTCCCTTAATCGTGATCCTCCTACTATCAAGACATAAATTATAAATTTTCACCAACAAAATGTGGTAAAATTGAATAATATTAAGAGGAACAAAAACAAATAGAGGAACACCAAAAAATATAAAAAATTTTGTGACATAAAATAATAAGGTGGAATTTATGTTGGAATCATAAAATTAAAACTCACCTATGTAAGAGTAACTCTAACATATACTAGCACATTCCATTTCATCCTCAAAGACCACCAATTCCACTGTGTGTTCTAATAGATACTAAATACATTAGAGTGCCCACTCATGCTATGATTTCATCTTTATCATGGTCAATACAATCCCAATATCCAAAATAATTTGATGTACCAAAAATTCCGCTTTATTAAGGGACATAACCCCATCCTCATCCAACACATACTCAAGGTCAAATGTATCTTTCAAAAAATAGAATGTACCACCCAATGATTTTAGGAATTATTATTTTTCAAATTAATTTATCTTTTTTATATTTTTCATTTCACATGACACTAGACATATTTATATCACACACACATGGATATATATATATATATATATATATATATATATATTAAAATATGAAGTCGAACCTCCATTTCACATGACAATAACTTGGCTTGCTCAAAATGATATACTGACTCTTCTTGTGCTAATCTCAACACCAACTTGTGTTATGTTACATGCAACACCAAGTTTCTATGAAGCATCATTTTAATGTTATTTTTCTAAATAATAAAATTATAACCATGCCACCAAAAATATTTATATGAATATTAATAAATATCATTCAAATATTTTTTATAATTTCTTGTATAAATAATACATATTGATAACAAAATATAAATTTTTGGTAAAGTCCTTTTATGATTAAAAATAATATGAACTACACATCATGTCCTTCTATGAAAAATCATAAAATTAATTTTAAACACATAATGAAAATTAATTTTATAAAATACAATTATTTTTTGAATTTATAATCTATAAACTATCTTAGGATGAATGTTGCGGATTATTTTTGAAAGAAATCATTTTTTATTAATAGAGAAAAATAAGGATTTTAATTAATAATTTATTTTTTGTGTAAATACTTATTAATTTTATATTATGTTTTAAATTTTATAATTCCACATTAGATAATTTAAATATATTAATACAATTTATCTAAATATAATAAATTTAACATTGATATTGAATATAAAAACATAAAAATATTTTTAACATCTTTCAACTTTAAAAACCCATAATTTCATCACCACTAAGGGATTAACATAAATCGTAGTTTTTTAGCTTCAATAAATTAAATTTAGAAAAACTAACATACTCAATGTTAATAAATATAATTATAATATTATAATTATATAATGTTTATTTTGGACTAAAATGATTAGTAAATGTGATTAAAATTAATCAAGGAGAATAACATCAAATTAAGAATAATTATAAATTAAAACATAATATAAGAGCCCAAATGACCAATGCACATTGAAAAAACCCATTAATATACCTATGTATTCCATATAACATAAATTATGGATATATTAGGTATTTTATTAATTTTTGTATGTAATAACATTCGTACACCTGACTTGATTTATGAAATTTCAAGCGACTACTTTTCCTTCCCTATATAGGGCCACCAACTCTCCCACACTGTCACAACTATTAATCCTATTTATTTTGGTCTATATATAGTAAATAGAATTATTAAAATAACTCACTTCCTCTAAAAATCCTCCCCTTAGGCTGAAGTCATTCCATGGAAGCCTTTTTGAAAAAACTAAAAGGAGATACCTGATTAAGAGGTAACGCCTTTTCTCAAGACCTTTCTTTATTTTTCCTCCTCCACTCCCTCTACATCCCTTATTTTATAATTGTATAAAAACCCATGTATTACAATTATTTTAGTATTTTATATGATAATTTTTTTCTCGGAACTTATATTCACCTCCATCTAATGTGTATGAAATATACTTTTTATGTGTACGACAAACAACCACCTCACTAAACGATGAATGTTTAATTTTCCGTTCCACCTTTCATTGATGGTATTTTGATGGAAAATATATATAAATATATTATATATTAAATTTATTATTTATTTAAGCTTTTTTATTCTTTTTACAAAATATATCTTTTTTGCTTTCGGTTTTGTGTTAATACGATAATTTTGTTTGACAAAGTGTAGAATACCCCCCCGTCAGAACGGTGTGATTCGTTTACAAACTACATTGAATGGATTATGTATGGGTTTAGTAAAATTATATGATAAATTTTTATTAATAATTATATTATAAAAATGATAAATATATTCATATTTCATTTACCTTCTTTCTTCCAATATGATAATAAAAACATAAACAACACACATGCTGATGTATGACTTACCTTCCCCATGATTGGTGTATTCCATTTCATATATATTTATTATATAGAATAATATAATACAAATATATTGGATATATATTTTACTTATATCATGGTTTAAATTCATTAATCATGATTTACAAATAAGGACCAACAATATAACAAATTAAGACACATACGTTGAACAAAGCGAATATTACCTAAAATGAAAACTATACATAGGATGGTTAACAAATTGGTGATAAAAGGTAATAATCCAACCATATATGTTATTAGATATAATAATATAGTTATTTAAATGATTTATAATAAAATTATATTTATTATATTGGTGGTTTGAATGACTACTATGACAGTCAAGACACAAGGTTAGGGGTTTCATCACACTTTTTATACCCAGGACATACATGGAATGTTCAAGACTACTTCCATTTTTGTGTTGTATATGCAACCCATGATTGTATTATATGTGTAATATAATTATATTATTAAGTATTCACATATCCATTTTATGATCATTCATTCATGCGTTTTATTTTTCAAACGATACCAAATCGGTGACATTGTTTTGTCTCAGTTTTCCTTCTTTGTGACTCCTGATTTGTTATGCACCTAAATTCTCATTCTAGTTGTATATAATTACTTTTTACAAGTTATATCATGAATTTAATTATTTTTATGATATTATAAGATTTATGCATTTTAATTTTTTTCATGTATATTGTTATCAAAAGTTAAAATGTTATAATAGTTTATTAATACAATCTCATCACTTTTCCAGATTGTTTATGTTTATGATTACTTTGATGGAATATTATGATCCATATCACAATAACATTTAGGAATTATTTCTCCTTTGGTTATTAATTATTTATCAATATTTGTTTATAATTTATTCCACTATTTGGTACATAATATATTTAGTAATTTGTTTTTATAAAAGTAAAAATATTCACTCTCTTTGGTCATAAATCTATGTTCCTTAAAAACTGTGTTCTCTAAAAATATTTTCAGGGTATACAGTACCATTATCCTTTATTATTTAAAAGTTAATTTTTAGCCTTTTTTCTTTTTTTAAATCACTTCAAAGGAATCCTCATGAAGCTTTCCAAACAATTCATTTTTCTATCCTTTATACCATGCAAAATGAATGTACTTTTATCCTTTTACGGAATATACATATTTACCCACTGTCATTTCTTTGATGCTTACAATACATTTTTAAAAGGAAAATGTTTATGAAAATGATTTTTAAAATTTTTCGTCAAGGAAAATTTATTTCATTATTTTTTCAACCATATTTTATAAATATTAAAAAAAATTATTCTGAAAATATTTTCAAGACTTGTTTATAAATTTTCAATTTATTTTCAACGAAATGGTTTCAGAAACAATCTAAACCTATTTTCATTTTTTCATGTAAAACGACATTAAAATATTTTCACGATTTCCCTATATTTTTTCAATTTTTTTTAAAATTGAATTATTTTCAAATAATTATTAATATTATTTCATATGTTTTCAATTAAAAAATTTAGCCTATATATTTTCATTCTTTATTTATATGTTTTCAAATTGATTTCAAAGAAAAATGTTTCTAAAATTATTTTATGCATATTTTATATTTTTTCAAGGAAAATTGTTTTTATTATTATTTCAAGTCTTCATTAAAAGATTTAAATTTATTATTTTTATGAAAATTATCTTTCATGGGTTTTACATATTAGAAATACTTTTTAATTGAAGAAATGATATTTTTATCATGAAACATTTTTGTAATACATTTCAAAATTATTTTCAATCATAGATGACATCCATTGATACCACTCATGGCATTCAAGGAGATGATCTAATGGTTAAAGTCATATAATTTCTATGAATGTGTTATACTTAATATTATAGCCTTTATGAAATCTAATTATCATTCATGTGTTATATGTTTACGAAATCTATTTTTATTTCACAGTTTTTTATTTTGTGGAAATAATTATGAATCCTGTAACTTTTTCAATAGGTTGTGATATGTTTATATGTTTGTGATACCAATTTCATTTACGAGTTATGATATTAGTTTTTACGATTTTTGGGCCCATTTATGTTTAATTTCATTATGAGATGTGTGGGACCTATATCCCCCTCAAATTTATTGGGTAAAAATTTATTTCATAGGAGAAATACAATACAAAAATAGGAAATGAACTCTGATCAATATTAAAGGTATTTAATGGTAACTGAAATATGTTTAGTATTATAGGGATGGAGTCTGAAATGAACTCAGTTCAGTATTATTGGGCTAGAATGAGGAGTGAACTCGGTTCAATAATACAATGCTATAATGGGGAGTGTAAACCCAGTTTAGTAGAGGACATGGTCTACAAATGTGATCTCAGAAGAAATGAATTTACTACTATGAAATTAATTATATTTTCTTATGTTTTTGTTACAATTCCATGATTTTTTTCCAATGTTCTTCTTACATGGATTATTTTAATAATTTCCATATGATTCATGTATCGAGAACTTCAAATCATCTTTATGATATCCAATATAAAGGATCTAATGCACAAATGTTATAATCAAATTCTATACCCTTTTTTACATGTTATGTTTAAAAATTTATTTTATTTATCTTAGGAGCATGTAACATCACCCATTTCTTTTTTTCCTATTCCCAGGTTATGAAGAAGTTTTATTGGAAGAAGTACTAAATGTGAAAATATTTATGGGGTATTTTGTAGGTAGTTCACAAGGTTTGATGATTTTATTTCTATCCTCTAAAAGGCAATAAACTATTACGATTCTCATGAGAGTATTTTTGTAATGTACTCAATATTTACCAAAAATAATTTAATATACATGTATATTAAGATTGATTTTCTATAGTTGGTATCAAAGGAAATTTTTAGTCAACCATTAGATACTAAGATGATAAAACATTAGTGAGATACCTATGTACATTTCTACGGATATGTCTAGGGATGTCCCTATGGACATGTATAGGGTTGAGTTTTCATTTACCAAAATTTCTTGGAATTTTGGTAAATGATGGAGTGGGTGGTTTCCTAGAAATACATCTCTTTATTGATACTACAAGTGTATCTGGATCAATAACAGATGTACCTATGGTAAACTATGAAACCTCGTTATTTTATAGTTCGTTTCTTCAAAAATAATATCAGTTAATTAGATATCTTATCATGCACTCAAGACTACATATCTAAGAAAAATAACATTGTTATCTATGATCGTTATATCAAAGATGCTAATTTTAATTTTCCACTTATGTGATTTGAATTTCAAAAAATAGATATACACGATTATGATCAGTATGATATTTAAAGTTTGATGGGATAAACATAAGTTTTAATGAATAGTAACTTACCCTTAGGAATAGTACTATTTCCCTTATAAATTGTAATGTACCCTTATAAATAGTAATACGACACATATGAATATTAAACACACCCATGAAGGTATAAATAATATTTAAAAACCATATAAATGAAAGTGAATATTGTAATTTTTAATAATTAAGTGTTGGTATTTTTGTGAGAAATAAATAATTAATTTGAATTTTATAACAAATGATTTTATTTAAAAGAAAATAAATTTTCATAAAATTTATAATGACCCAAGACGTGTACATATATCATTACATGATTTTAACCATAATTAAACATAAAATTACAAGCCATGGATCATATAGTAAAGTGTCTTGTTAGACTAGGTACATAAACAAACATCATAAAAACAAGTTTTTATTTAATCCCCATTACGTGCTCCTAATTTCGATTGTTATCATACATGAACATAAGATATCCTAGGTATATCATGAAAAAGGTATGAGATAAATGGAATTTAGGGGTTTTATCATAAGAATAATGCTTTAGAACATTCACTAGGAAGTATGAAATTATGGTATAAAAAGGCATTTAATATAATTCAACATATGAAAACATAAAATGTATTTCCTAAGATCATATAAACCCAAAATAATAGTAATTTGGTAGAAAAATAAACATAAATTTATCATGGTTTATGTATCATTGAACTTAGAGGTGAATATGTTAAGGTTAACCACCTAGACCATTTCACATGGTAGCACAAGGCAAGGTTAACCGCCAAGACTATTGCACTTAGTAGCACATGTCATGTCTAATAACCAAGACCGATACACATGACATCTCAAGAGAAAAAACATTAGCCAATGAATTGGTTCACTATCTGGGTCCACCCATTGTAAAATGTTCATGAATATTCTTTCTATATACATAATCATACATAATCAATCACATGTAAACATAAGGGATCCCATGAAATGAAATTGGATTCATAATCATGACGTAAAGAATAATTTAATGAATGTTCCAAAAAAGTTGCCATATAATAAAATAAATAATACTAATATAGACATTCATAAGAGAAAATAGAAATATATCAAGGTATGTGATGTCAAACATAAGTGATAACTTTTGAAAAGAATTTTTAATAAGTTTTTGCATTAAATCATTTTAGTGCGGTTTTAAGGAAAATACTAAAGCGAATTTAAATTAAAAAAGAGAATAATTCTTCATTTAGAACCACAAGTGAACCCAGATTTTTTGAATAATAAAAATATTTGTTTAAAAAAATAATTTTGTCTTAATATAGATTATATAGTTCACTTGAAATTGAGTTAGAATTCAAAAAGTTCCCTTAACACAAGATTGCTTTTCGGGAAGTATTGAGGAGGGAACCATTTAATTTAATGTATATCCTTAGAAGATAATAATGATTGGATCCTTCTTTATGATTTTGGGAATATTAACAACTTCTAGAACAAGTACATAAAAATTACAGTTAACATTATTTCAAAATAATGAGAGAGATACCTGAAGGAATAGCGGAGGATCTGGCAGAATCCAGTACCTTAAGACTGATGTTGTTCGCCACATGATATAAATAAACTAAATAATAAAATTAGTATAATTAATTAGTAATTCTAGATCCTATTATACATTTAATTGATTTATTATAACATTTTTGAGTTCATTCATAACCTTTTTTTATTAGTTATGTGGTGCAATATCATTATTTCGGTCTGTTTGTTTCATTATGAGTTTACTTATATAGAGGAATGAACAATCATGTAAAATGAGGATGGTTTTCTATAATTGAAGTTATATTTTATTATTCAAATTCCATAATTTTACATATTTTTATATTTTATTTGATTACTTGGATTGATGTTGAATCAATATGTAAAACATTACAGATAACCTTTTGGGTAAATTGGTGGTTTTTTTCACTATGAACACATATTGTTTTATAAATCAATCCCATTTATACAAAATGATTATAGAATAATATATGAGACATAATAAATATATTGTAGCCAGTTCCAACTACAATAATTGTTTCATGACCACAATTTAATATGGTAGTGGAAACTGAAAACCAATAGTCTTGAATGTGCATCATTAACACATATTCGATAGTATTTTTACTACTAGTATAAAATAAGGGTAATAGAGAGAAGATAATAACTTAATACATTATCATAACAAAATTCCATTGGATATAAGTTATAGAGTTTATATAAAATTTGGATGAGGAGATGAAAGGAAATAAAAATAACAAAGTATCTTTAAATAAATGTTAATGATTTGAAATGATGAATTTAAATATCAAATTAACCTTCCTTGAGATCCTCTTATGAGAAGAGAATTTCGCCTTTTGAAGAGGCCAAGAGATTCTGGATGTGGGGGAGCAGAATGGGGGAAAATTTGAGTATAATTTTGCAAAGGCACTGGGTATGAGAGGGGTCAATATTAGAGTGGAGTGTGGGTGGTTTTAATAGTGGATGTGAGGTGGGTTTTCATAATGTTTTAAGAATTAGTTATTTATTTGTACATATGAAAAGAAATAGGGATGATTCCATGATTAAAGGTAATAATAAGTGCATGTGAGTTTGAATCAATGGCCATTTACATCATCGATGACTCAAGAAAGATGAAAAAATTCAGTTCTTACAACTTATCGTAAATTATCATATTTTACTATTCATAAATAATACTGCAATCTTGAAGAATCCCAAAAATTCACCCAAACCATTTTTTGAAGTGTAGAATAAAATAATAAAATCCTATTTATGAAAATAGTTTTCTAATTATGGGATATTTAATTTTTAATTAAAATCATCATTTATTTGAAAAATGCATATTTTAATATTATAATGATTTTATAATACTTTTAAAAATTATCTAATGGATCATAAAATTGTCCTATAATCAAAAGACATCAATAAAATAATTTATAAATAATTTTTTTGAAAATAAAGTTTATTTTTTAATTATAAATTTGTACATAAATTTTTAATTAAATATTAATGACTTATAAAAATACTAACACAAAAATATTTTTACTAAAAAGATAGTTATATTTTATTTATACATTCATTGGAAAGGATACAATTTATGTGAAAAATTTACTATTCATAACGGTGATAAAAGTATTCAGAAGTGTAGTATTACTATTCATATGGGATGTAAACATTCACAAAAAATTATGTTTGATTTAATTTGATTCCAAACAACTTACCAGTCACAACTGTATATGTTAGATTTTAGAAATTCCAATCACAGAAGTGACAATATTATGTTTAAACGACACAAAGTACATAGTAGTTCATTGTGTAGTGATTTCATGTGATTATATGAAATAATTATAAGAAGGAATTTTCCATTTATTATTCATTTGGTAATTCAAAAATGTATTCCTAAATTAATATTCTTTTTCCCTATTATTTAAGGACAATATAATGTGACCTGAGATAATTCTTTAGGGTAATATAAATGAAGTTATATTTTTGAAAACTAATTTTTCAAGAAAATGGTAATTTTAATTAATAATTTAATTTATCATATCTATAAAATTATTTTAATAAAATGGAGTTTATTTTTGGATGGTACACATTAAAAAATGATTTGGGTTAATTTTAAGGATTTCTCTAAAATACATGGATTTTTTGTAACTAGTGATAGTCGATAATTTATGAAATAGTATACGTAAAATAATTTATGCTGAATTCATTGGTCATGGATTATTAAAATGGAAATTGGTGAAATGTCCCATGAAGTTATGACTAATTTTGGTCATAATATTCAATACTATTTCTTTTCTTGAGTAGAATAATAAAATAATGAATAAAATATTGAGAAATCACTAATATCTATCCCTATAAAAACCTCCTCTCACTCCCTCTTCTCTTAACTCTTCTAAGAAATTAAGCATATAAATTTTCTATAAAAATAATATTTCTTATCTCCCATACATTTCTAGGATCCCTCATTCTATTCAAAAGACCAAAAACCATTCTCTGAAGGAGGTTCTTAATGAGGTTACTTCAGGAGGTAAATCCCCTTCCTTTTTCATTTAATTTCATTTCAATTTTTCTTTTATTATTTTTCTCTCATCATATAATCTATTAAAATCATAATTATATAACCAATATAATCTATATATTTGAATTCGATCAGGTTAATATAATATACATCATCCATATCCTGAGTCACCCTCTTTTATATTATAACTAAAATCATCGTTGGTGAGGTGTAATTTACAACCATCATGGACAATAAGGTTTTATTCATCAAATTATTCATCAGTTATTTTCATGAAACCATTTAAATAGTCAATAATGATTTTAAAATATATTATATTAAACTTTTGTATTTTGGAAGAAATATATTTACAAAATACTAGACGATAAAAAAATATATTTCATTATAATCAGTAACACCCATGATAATTTAAATGATGATAATTAAATGAATTATCTAATTATTCATCCTCTTAAAATGTATCAAATTGATATATATAACCATTATCACATTTTTATTTTAATTAATAATATATAAATTTAATATTGGTGAATTATATCCATTCCCCATGAACTTTTGTACTCATACAGAAGTATGGCGATCATGAAAACCAAGGAAACAAACACTCTTGATCGATAAATCTGTATCTTATTACACATCCTAAAGTATATAATTGAATGTAAAAAATTTATAATAAATAATATAAATCTCTTGAAGGTTGTGAATTAATTAATTGATGTATTTAATTTGATTATTCTTGACCTTATGATCAAGTGAACAACACATTCAGGCATACGGGAAGGGGTTTCTTGTCTCACATTTATTTCCAGGACATTTCTATTGTTCTCTACATGTTTCCTCTATGTGTGTTATAAATGTTATCACATCATATATAATATCATTTTACTTTTTATATTAATGGTATTCAAGGATCCATTTTATGATTCTTAATTTTTTCTCGTGTGATTCGATTGATTGCGATGTGGTAAGGGACTTCATCTCAATTTTCTTTTCTTTGAGACTAATGTTGTATTGTGAACCTAATCCTTTTTATGTGGTTTATCTATATCCCCTTTGAGATTAATTTTCATTTTAAATTACATTACTATTAAATATCTATATTCTTGTATAATGTATATGATTATTTCTACAATAGTGTACTATTTTATATATGATGTATATTTTAAATGTTTGTTTAACTGAGAAAATATTGATGAATTAGTATCCTCTAATCAATATAGATATTGATTAGGAATTTCTATCAGAAATTTATTATTTCTATAATAATTAATTGTATGTGCAGTGATGGGTGGGTGCTGATATATCCGCTAGATGCATCGACAAGCCTCACAAGACAATAAATCTAGGGATATAAAATATGAGATTATTTCCAAAACATAATCAAATGGGTTTCTACCAATAGAATTAATCTGCCTCGATTTTAGGATCATTCTTGTAATAGATACATGATATCAAAATAATAAGAATTTCCATTATTTTGAATTCAATTATTAGTTCCCCTGATTTTTTCAATATGTCAAAAACCATGGATGCATTTTCATTCTCAGTTTAGGGAGGGCATGTGTCTTTCATTTAATCAGTATTATATATTGATTATGTATAATATATTATGATTCAAATTATTATTGTTTCATTCTTAAACTATTTTTAACCCTTAATAAGAATTTAATGTCACCCCTTTCATTTCATTTCATTCCTCATGTTTTGAAAAAGAGATAATTTATTGATTTTTTAAGGTTGTAGTTTATTAGAATTTTTTATGGATTGTATGTTATTTTCTTCTGAAAATGTTAAATGGGTCCCATGTATATTTTAGTTTTTTAAAAAAATACTAAACTAATCTGTCCTTCTAGAGTATACTCTATATAATCTTGCCAATGCAACAAAACAATGCATTGGCATTAGGTTTCTAGGGTTGGGGTGTTACAGTTGGTATCAGAGGAAGTTTTTTAGAAACGTTGGGGACTGGATTTAGAAAAAAACGTTGATGAGGGTACAAAACTCTAAGACATACATTGAGTATTAGTATAGAATAACATACTATAAATTTGGTAATGTAGAGATTTTGTGGGTATTCATATCAATACATCCTAGTATGGAAAGTACAAGTGGATGTGGTTCTATCATAGTTGTTTATAGGAATAACAAATTTGTCAAGGTGTTCCGACCATTACTCGGGGTAACCAAGTAAATGAAAACAGGACTAACTGTGCACTTAGTTTGACACTTCCATGGGATATTCATAGGATAATTCACATTTTCATTTAAAACAATTATGAATGATTTAAAATTAAATTTACGACATGTTTATAGTTATGAGATTAGTTATAGAATAAATTTTCAGAATATGTTATGCCTTTTTCGAGTTCAAAATAATGAAATATGATTTATAACCTTATTTATTATGTGCAATTATTTATTAATGGTGCCTAATGGAAAAAATGGAATCAATAACCACAGAAAATGTAGGGATTTCCCTAATGACAATGTTAACACATTTAATATTGGAGCAGTAGAATACCTTTTAGTGATTCTCCCAAGTCTATACAAAGTTCCTGATGTGTTCCTTTTTTCATTGTAATAACAGTACATGCCAAACTTAACACAAGTACTCACCTATGAATAAATAAAACTTGATCCTCGTTTTTCAAACTCTAAAGAGACTATCAAAATTATTGGCACAAGGGAGATACTATTTATATTTCGTATAACTAGATTAGTAAAGGTTCTATGGAGACTCCATAAAATAGTAGAAGAAACATGGTAATTAGAGGATATTTTGAATAGGAAACACCAATTTATTTTTATAGTACATTATGAATGAGAAATATCGAGGACAAAATTTTTTAAGGAAGGAAGAATATAACACACGATGATTTTATAGTCTGGTTCTTCTGAAATAATTTCAATTCATTAGATATATTTTTGGGAATGAAATAATGAGTCTCCACAAAATAGAAAATCATTATAGTAGATAAGTATAACATAGCTATTAAGATTTATTTTTCCACTTCTATGAATTGAATTTTGAAAATTAGACACACATGGTTGTGTTTAGTACGATATTTCGAGTCCAATGTGATCAACTAAATTTTTGGAGAATAGTAAACTACCCATAGGAATAGTACTTTTACCCTTATGAATATTAATGTACCCATTTGAATAGTAATATGACCCTTATGAATAGAAACCTAAACCATGAATGTATAAATAAAATTTAGGCACCTTAAAAATGAATGTGAATATTTAAAAAATTAAAAATTAAGTGTTGGTATTTCCTTTCAGAAATAAATATATAATTACAATATTATTATTAGTAAATTTATTTAAAAGAAAATTATTTTTCATAGAATTTATTCGTAAAAAAATATTTTTTTCCTATGATTATATGATAATCTTGTAAGACAACAGAAAATTATTCAGGGTATTATAAAATCTAGTATAATTTTAAAAACTTATTTTTCGAGAAAATTTAGATTTTAAATAAATAATAAATTTATAATATTTATAAGGAAACCATAAAATGGAATTAATTTTTATATTATACACATCGACATATTTTTAGGGTGAATTTTTGGAATTTTTCAGAAATACATAAATTTTTTGTGAATAGTGAGATTCCATAATTTACGAAATATGCTAAATAAATGAATTTATGATTTATTATTGAGTAATGGATAATGTAAATGGACATTTATTCTAACTCACATGATCATATTACTATTATTGGTCACAATAATCAATACTATTTCTTGTCCTGACAAAAATAATAAAATATTCAATAAAATATTGGGAAATCACACCTCTAATCCATTATAAAAAACACCCCTCACTCCCTATTCCCTTCACTCCTATAATCCATGAAACCACTCAAATTTCACCCCAAATACTGTTTATTATTCCCTCCCCACTTCCATGATCCCTTTTTCATTCCAAAAGAACAAAACTCTTTCCCTTATAGAGGATCTCTAGGAGATTATTTCAAGAGGTAAATCCTCTTCCTTTTTTTTCATTTCATTACAATTTATCTTATTTTCTTAATATCTACTCAAATCCTCTATCCAAATGATCATGATAACTCCAATATAATATTTATATAGTAATTATATCATGTTAATTTATGATAAATCATCAATCTCCTTACAATCACACTTTTATTTTATAAATGAATTCATCATCTGAGGGGAGCCAATTTACGACCATCATGGACAATGAAGTAGCATTCATCAAATTATTAATCAAAGGTGTCCACGAAACCATTTAAATGATTGATAATATTTGTAAAATTTATAATATAATCCTTTAATGTAATATAAGTATAATATTTATGAAATACTAAATGATAAAACAAAATGAATTCTATGATGATTCATGTAACAAAATGATATACATTAATATTTACACATTATTATGTTCATTAATCACATATTAATTAAATTTTGGAGAATTATATCTATTCCACATTATCGTATACACTCATACACAACAATGTCAATCATGAAATCCAAGGAAACAAACCCTCTCGAGTGATAAAGTTGTATCTTATAACTCATCCAAAATATAATAAATGAACATTATAAAATTATTATAAATTAAATACATATATATAATTTTCTGAATTATTTTATTAACATATTTAATCTGATTATTCTAGACATTAAGACCATGTTAAGAACACATTCGCGTATAATGTTAGGGGTTTCTCATCTCACTTTTATTTTCACAACATTTCCATTGTTCACCACATATTTTTTTATGTGGTGTGACTATGATACCAATTGATATATAATATCTGTATTCTATTTATATTCATTTTATTCAATTATCTATTTTATGATTATTCTTTTTGGTCATAAGATTCAATTGATTATGACGTGGTAACATACTTCATCCTAATTTCCAGTTCTTTGAGAATTACATTGTATTTTTTCACCTAATAGTTTTAATGTGGTGTATCTACTTCCCCCTTGAGATAATTTTTCATTTGAAATAAAATTCATTAAATATCAATATTTCTTGTTGAATGGATATGATTATTGTATTAGTCGTATATCCTTTTACATACGATGTTTATTTTGAATGTTTTTTTAACTCTGGAAATATTGATGAATTTATATACTCTACTCAATACAGAAAATGATATTTTATACTGTTCTATAATTAATTGTTTTTATAAAAATGATTTTGACATTAAGTTATAAGTGGGTCCCTCTATATCCCACTGATGCATCAACAACTCTCAAGTGATAAAATAGTTGGAAATAGACCCTTCGTGTTTGTTTCCAAACCATATTCAGATGGGTTCATATACATAGAGATAAATAGTCTTTATTTTATGATGGTTAATGTGAAAAATAAATGACATCCAAATAATAATCATTCATGTTATTCAGAATTAAATTATTACATTCCAAGAGGTTTTCTATAAGATAAAATTCATGGAATCATTTTAATTCTCTGTTTATTTATGGCGTGTGATTCTAAATTATTCACTATGCCATTTTGATTATGTTTAATTGATTACGATTCAATTTTTATCGTTTAATGTTTCAACTATATTTAAACATTGATAGGAATCTGATATCACCCCTTTCATTTGTTTGCCTTCCCAAAATTATGAATAATATATCATTTATTCAGTTTTCAAGGATATAGTTTATTAGATTTCGTTATTAATTATATATTGAATTCTTATCCCAATGTAAATGGGGTTACACATATGTATCTGGTATCTTCAATACTAATAAATTGATCTGTTATTTGGGATCTTATTCCTTTTCATCATGTAAATTCAATAAAATAATTCACTAGCTTTGAGTTTCTGGGTTCTGTGCGTTACACAAACAACCATGACAATATGTTTTGTGCCAGACTTAGGGGTAATCTTGTACATGAATATGGGACTTTCTGCACAATTGGTTTGATACTTTAGAGAAATATTCATTGGGAATTTAGATACCATCATGAAATATTTAAATATAATTTTTCTATGAATAACCTAGGGTGTCTTAGATTAAGTAAGGTGTCATGATTTCGACATCCTATAAGTAAATAATTTCCGGACTATTTTGTTTTTTTACAATGATAAGTAATGCTCACACTATTCTTTAGGTTTTAGTCATTATATGGAACCCAAAAGAAGCAATATTATTATTGAATGTGATTGGTGATTTGTTGATGATTATCCAAGTGGGATATTCACAATAGTGAGATATGTTGTGATCATGGATAATTAGCTTTTGATGGAACATGATTGAGAAAAATTATCTTAATGAACTCTTCGAATCCACAAGGAATACAAAAAGGTATTTTTATAATAGTTTGGATAATGGATACCATGTAAGAAAGAATATTATATTTCTTTTGTGTAAAAAATGTTGGAAGAACCACATAAGTGAATGTATTAGAAGAATAATAATATGTTTTGACTATTGAAAATATGGGTTCAATGCATGTGAATGCAAGAGAAGAAATGAAAATTCTATTAATTAATTGGATTATAATGATTGAATCCCTAATATATCATCTATGTTTAAGTGTTTTAAGTGTAAATTATGTGTCATTATCAACACAATGTCCCAATACGAAATCACTTGAAGTGAACCAAAAAGTTGGTGTGAGTAATCGTTACATTAATGATGACGAAGAGACTAAATATGAAATGTAAATGGAGAGAGGTATTGTGTAATAAGTTGAGGTATCCTTGTTAATGGAATAAGGAAGAAGTTAAATAATCATTGTTTAGTTGTTTTTTGAATCCAAAAATTTGTTATATGAATGATTAAATATATAAGGATTGTCCTATATATGTTATTCACATAGAATTTAAAAGTTTATATTCAAGGATCCTGATGGAATGGGGACGTGAATTAATGATAATGTGATATTTTACCTATGGTAAGGTAATAATTAATATGTTCATTATGTTAAAATAATTTTGGTATGAATTAGTTAATTTTAGATTACTGATTACAATGGAAATAAGTAATAACATTATGATATGTGGGTTATGCTGTCATTGATAAAGTTTACAACATTTTTTGGATTTATGGAATAGATCCAATAGACATTGGAATAAGGAAGATTTTTTTGGTTTCCAAATGGATTTATAGTGGTTATGAATATTACCAAGCTTCAAGGGAATATAAAAAAAGGGTATTTAAATTTTTGGAAAGTGAAAAACTTGTGGTATTTTTGTGATATGGGTGATAATTTTTATATTGATTTTTTGACCCTTATTATAGTGTTTTGTATTTTCAACTTTCATAAGTGTTATATGGTAAACCATTGATGAAAATTTATGTTAAACTTTGGAGGAAGTATTTATGTATTGATATTGTATTGAAAAAACCTTATTAAAAGGATATTTAGTTATTAATCTTATTTCAAGGATATCAATCATTTTTCGTAAATTTTATTAGTGTGGTTCTAGAAGATGAATTCATGTTTGTTGGTTGACAGACACTCACACCATAAAAGGAAATTGGTGGTGAACCCATGATCTAAGAATGTTAAGGGTATATTGCATACCACTAACCTATATAATGTCCTAGTTAATGTAAAATTATTTTTTATGAATAATTATTTATGTTCAAATAGTAGTGTTAATGTTTTATGTTTTTTGATTAATGAGTTAGACATATTTATTTATAGTAATATTTATAGATAAGTAGTTATATATTTTAATATTTTTTGAAACTTAGGATTTGCTAAAAGTACATTTTAGCACTACTGGTGTAAAAGTACATTTTTGGACATCCATTACATGAAGTAATATATGAACTAGGAATTGATAAATGAACCACTAAAGTATGAAATTTTATTTATTGAAATGTATAATTTATGTATATTTCCTTATATTCTTGATCAATAATATAATTAATCAATATTTGGATAATGATCAAAATAACATTTGTTTTTCTATTACCTCAATTTGGTTGAACTGATTGTATTTTAATTCATCATAGATTTAGGTACTTGAGTCCATCAATATTTATATGATCTTTCACTTTTTTGTGATTGATTACCTCATTCCCTCTTTATAACTATATATGATTTTCCTCCATGTCAAAATAATACTTCCAACCTAGGTTATCCTACGTGTAAACCCAATTATATTTTACTTTTGGTAAATGATATGGTCCCAACATTCCCTTTTAATGGATGTTTTTGAATTCATTTTAATGATGTGGGTTTCTATGAATGAAACCTTCAAGTATTAAACAATTTATATGATATTTGAATTTTTCGGGAAAAATTCATTCTAAGGGTGTAGAATGTAACACCCCAAGATTTTGTAAATTATTTTTTCTAATTAATTAATCCTTTTGATATTTTTCATTTCACATGACACATAAAATTGTTATTATTTATATATATTTATATATTAAAACAATATGTTAAAACTTAATTTCACATGAAACTAATATGGCTTGTGCAATACGCAATACTGACTCATCTTGTGGTACCTAAAACACCGACTTGGGGTACGTTACACACTACACGATGTTTCTGTGAATCAACATTTTATTATAATTTTTTCAATATGATATAATAATATTATAGACATTAAAAAATATTACATGGATATTAATAAATAATTTTGAAATATTCTATTGTAATTTCTTTGTCGAAAGAAAATAATATTGACAATAAATGATATAATTTTTGGTAATGTTCTTATATTTTTATAAATACAATGAACTACAATTCATGTCCTTCTAAGAAAAATAATGACATTAGTGTTTGACACAATCATAAATTGAATTTTATAATATATACTTCATTTTTTATATAATAATTCCAAATTTTATTCGATTAAATTGTTTAGTTATTTTTGGGAAACTTCAATTTTTTAGGATGAATAGTAAAAAATATTGATCATTTGTTAAAAACATCATTTTTTGAAGAAAAAAATTATTTTTAATTTATAAATGAAATTTGTTGAAGTTGAAAGTAGATCAATTATACATATTTTAATTCAATTTAGATTATTATAGACTATTTCAAAATGAAATTGAATATAAAAACATAATAAATTTTTGAACATCATTCTACATTTAAAACATGTCATTTCTTCCCATCACCAAGATTAACATTAATACTAATGTATACACTTCATTGAATTTATTCCAAAAATACCACTATAAACGATTTTAATCATTATAATCTTTAGATTAAGATTATATAATGTTTTTTTCCAAGATGATTTGTAATAGTGATCAAAATTAATTACAACAATTATGGTCAAATTAAGTTTAATTAGGAATTGATCCCAAATCATAGTAGAAAAAAAGACCTAAAAACATAGAAAATCCTATTTTTATGGAAATATTTCCTCAATAAACCTTAAATTATAAATTTCCATTATCATTACTGTGACATTTTTTGGGTAAGAACATGTGTACACCTAACTGGTCTTCAAAAATTCCAAGTGATTCATTTTCTTTCCCAGTAAAATGTCACACCTCTCCCTCATACTCACACCTCAAAAACCTCCAAGGATCGAACAATCACTACCAAATAAAAATAAATACATGAATCCCTTAAAACTAGAATAATTACCATTGTTATAAGTCATACTATAAAAGCCTTTCTGCATAAACTAGAAATAGTTATCCGATTAAGAGGTAACATCTCCTCTCATGTCCTTTAATTTATTTTTATTCTCATCCCAATCCACTATATTTATTAAAATATTTTATAAAAAAAGTATCCAAAATATACTGGGATAATTTTTTATACTCGTATTACCAACACTTACACACACACCCATCTAAAGCGTAACTGACATATTGTTTACATGTACGATGAACTATCGTCTCACAAAACCATGGTTGTTCAATTTCCCATTCCACCTCTCATGGTGTAAATTATGTTGGAATCTCAATTTATATATGTTATAGATTATTTTTACTAATTTTTAAACTTTTTTATTCCTTTTACAACACATATCTCTTATACATTTCATTTGATGTTAATATAATAATTTTGTTTTTGGATGTTTGGACTACCGCACCCTCAAAGTGATGTGATTCATTCAAATGCTACGTGGAATGTATTTAGGATTATTTTAGAGAACATATGTGATATATATGATATAATATTTATAATATAGTGAATATATATATATATCATTTACTTTTTATTATTTAATAATTCAATGAAAACATAAACAATGTTTAGGCATACATGCAGCTTATTGTCTCCAATAATAGTGTATTCTATTTCATAATTATTTATTTTATAGAACATTATAGAAAAAATAAACTGGATATAATTTATATTTATTTCATGTTTCATATTATTTAGTAATTATATAAGTATAAGGAATAACAATATAACAAATTAATACACATGCAGAGAACAATGTGAATATTACTCGAAATGAAACCATAACACATGATGGATAACAAGCATGTAATATATGGTCCTAACCAAACCATATAAGGTATTAAATATAAAAATATTATTATTTAACGTATTTATAGTAAATTTATCTTTATTATTGTGTTAGTATTAATGAGTACAATTAGATTCATGACATAATGTAAAGGGATTTCATCTCACTTTTTATTTCAATGACATGCATGCTATGTTCACAACCCTTTTCTTTTGTGTGGTGTATATACATCCCATAATTTTATTCTATTTATCTTATACAAAAATTTATGGTTATTAAATTATACATTTTTTATCTATCATTCAGAAGGTTTATTTTTTAAAAGTTACCAAATTGGTGAAATTGTTTTGCCTAAATTTGACTTATTTGACACTCCTGATTAATTATGCAACAAAATTCTGTTTTGAGGGGTATATAATATAAATTTACATGTTATATCATGGATTTTATTCTTACTATGACAATATATTTTTCCTGTAATTTAACTTTCTTACATGGAGTTTATGACCCCAATTTTCCTTGTTATAAGAGTTTGTTGAGACAATCTCATCTCCTTTTATGATTGTTTATTATTATACATCCTTTGATGAAATATTACAAACCATATATCAAGAAAATTCTTGATTATTATCATTTTATTATTATTAATCATTTATTGATATATTGGTAAAATTTAATCACTATTGGAACATAATATAATTAAGAATAATTTTTTAGAATGCCAAATTTTACCCTCTCTTCGGTCGAAAGTCTATGTTTATTAAAAACCTTGTTTTTTAAAAATGTTTTCCAAGAATATTGTACCATTATTATTTATCCTTTAGAAGAATTTTTTAAACATTTTTGATTTTCCAAACTCATCAATGAAATATTCTTTTCCCTTTATTAAAAATAAATTTTCATTTTTTTCACCATTTAAGAGGAATGATTATTTTACCTTATAAGACATGTATGGATTTACCTGCCAACATTTCCATAATGGTTTATTTAAAATTTTAAAAATTCAATTTGTTAGAAAAAGTTTTTAAAATATAATTTCAAGGAATTTTTTTTCAAAACAATTTCACCTTTTCTTATATGGTTTCATGTAAAATGGTTTTCCAAATGTTTTCAAGACATATTTATAGTTTGTCAATGTATTTTCAATGAAATGGTTTTTTAAACATTTGCGAACTCGTATAATGTGTTTCCAAATAAAAAGGATTTCAAAAAAAATTCATGTGTTACTAATATGTTTTCTTATTATTTTCAATGATATGGTGTTAATAAATTAATCAACAACAATTTATTTTTTTAATAAAATGATTTTAAATTGGTTGTATGTTTAATAAAAATATTTTTTTAATGAAGAAAGGATAAATTTATCAGGAAATGCTTCTGAAATATATTTCAATATTATTTTCCATCTAAGATAACATAAATTAATTTTACTCATGCACATATCTGAAATGATATAATGGTTCCATTAATATTAATTATATAATGGGTTATTATTAATATCATGGTCTTTAATAAACTTATTTCTCATTCGCGTGTTATATGTTTATGATATCTGATTCTCTTTCATGGGTTAGGATTTTAATGAATATATTATAAAACCTTTATCACTTTCCATAGGTTAAGATAATTTTACATGTTTTTTGTACCCATTTAATTTCATGGGTTGTAATATGATAATTTATGATTTTGTGGCATATGTATATATGGTTTCATTATGGGATAGGTGGGACCTATATCTCCCTCCAATACATTGGGTAAAGATTTATATCTCATTAGATAGACATGGATGGACCAAGAAATGAACTCGGTTATATATTAATGGTCTTAAAAAGGAAATTCACTAAGTTATGTTTTAATGGGATAGAAGAGGAAATGAACTCAGTTTATTATTACATGGATAGAATTGGTAGTGAAATCGGTTCAGTACTACAGGGTCAGAACTGGGTGTAATCCCAGTTCAGTTATGTTCTTTTTCAACTAAGATGGTCGCTGTATAAAATCTTTTACTACATTAGAAATAATTTTATATGATTATGTGTTTCACAAAATTACATTTTTTATTCCTATGTTATTATTTTATAGATTATGATATTTATTTCCTTGTGTTTCATGTCTCATGAACTAGAAATCATCATTAAATTATTGATTATTTAGATACGATCTTCAAATTTTATGCTCAAGTTCCATAACTTTTTTATATGTTAGGCTTAAGAATTTCATTTATTTACCTTACTAAACATCTAAGATCACCCCTATCTTATATTACCATCCCCAGGTTATGATGAAAGTTTTTCATTATATGTACTAAAGGTAGATATCTTTATGGGAGATGTGGATGTTATTTTTGCACGATAAAATATTTTGTTCACAAGATTCAAATGACACTAAACTATTACAATAGTTTGGCATATATATTTTAAATTTACTAAATATTCATTTGAAATGATGTAATATACATATATTTTATTCTTGGTTTTCTATATTTAACAGATAATTCAGGGTCCTTTTCACAAGATAATTTCCATTTTACCCCTATATAGGTATCAAAATTCACTTCATTAATGGAATTCTATAACATAATCCTATACCTTGATCCAAAAAACAATTAGCATTAATTACATACCCTTTGGAAGAATATTTTTATATTAATTTTCATTCCATATCAATAATGTGTTGAGGGGAATTCATTTTTGAATTCATCCACTAAATTATAAGGATATATGGGAATATAATTAAGCAAAAATATTTAAGTGTAGTCAGGAAAATATCACTTATAAAAGCTACATAAAAACTCTCACAAACATATCCTTAATTTATCAAACATACACCTTGACTGATCAATCCAATTCCCAACTCCTATATGATATTTACTAATATTTACACGCATAATCATCCTATAAAAATATCCCAACCATCATCCATCACCATGAGATACTCTTCCAGACTCTTCCCATTCTCCAAATTTCTAACTCATTACATTTTTCCAATGGTTCTAAATTCTATTCCATTACATTTAATATAAAATATTATTTCATTAATATATAAATCTTCTAAAAAAATTCAATACGATTTATATCTCTTTCATTCCTAGGTAGTAGAGTTGTAACACCATAATATTTTAAAAGAGTATTATGATTGATATCATATCAAAAATACAACACCATGTTTAAATGAAACACAAAATATTAGTATAGGTATAACCTAGTTGTTAAATTAGTGTCTATTAATATGATTAAATAAATTTTGAAATATATATATATATATGTAGTAGTCCAACTCAACAAAAGTATTTATTAATTCTTAGGAATTAAGAACTTAATTTTTAGTAAAGTAATTTCATTCAACAAAACATGTGTTTTCTTAAAAAATGTTTTTAATTTTTTTTTGGTAAAATATTATAATATTTGTTAGAATATACATAAAAGTTTTTTGATGAAATGATGATCACTTTTTAAAATGTCCTATTAAAATTATATTAGGATGGATTTTTTGTATTTTCTAAAAAGATTGATTTTTCAACAAAAATTGAATAATAATGACTTATTTTAATTTTTGTTTTATATTCAAGTATTTATAGTATAAAATTATTCTTTGGATAATTTAAAAAAAAAATCATTAGTTACATTATATTAATTACTATCCAATTATTTTCATTACAATTTATTTTATGAATAAAATATTTTTAAATGAATTTTTTATACTCCACATATTTTTTGAAAAAAGTATTTTTGTTGCATTTATATATTTTATATAATTAATTTATTCAATTTTTTTTAATTAAATCATGAAAAATAGATACAATATTTGGAATTAATATTTCTAAATTTGATGAATAGTTTCCTTTTATTTTTTGTCATTATGAATAGTGACCAATGTAAATAACTATCACTCAAGTATGGGTAAATTGGGTAATTAATGTTTAAAATAATATGACAAGGAACAAAAAAATGTCTATCACAGATTCAATTATTTAATTATAATAAACTAGTTTTTCCATTCACACCCTTGGTTAGAAAATATGGAAACATTATTGCATATTTATTTTATTTTTACATTAATAATAATTATGTAAATGATAATGTCAAAAATTACACATTTTTGTTTCCAATTTCTATAATATATATGGACAAGTATAGGTTGATTGTAGTGTTATGAAATTAAAAGAGTGACCCTCCCCTCCCTTATTTAAAAGATATTGTCTGAGAAAGAGGCATAATCATTAACAAAGTATAATAAATTTATTTCTTCTTAATCATCCCTAAAATATTATAAAAACATTATGAAATTGTAATAATAAGTGTGATGTTATCATTGAACCATTTTAATATATTTATTAACTTGATTTTATTTAATTATATTCATTATAATAATATTAGTTAATTCATCTATAAAAAATAAAATCATAATTATAATTTTTTTAATTTGTAATTCTAGAATTAAATTGTGGTGAAGCATTGATAATTTTATTAAAAAATTTATGTATTTAGTGTATAGTTAAAAATACGCATTTGATTGAATTTTGTTTTTAAATCAATTATAAAAAATTAAAATTATACTTAGAATTAGTATTAAGATAAAATTAGTCACCTTTATGAAATACAATCCAATAATTCTTTTTAAAATTAACTTTACCCTTTAATTTAGTTTAAAATCATTTTAGACATGATAAATGAATTTTTATGAAAAATAGTTTTTTGTAGTGTTTTATTTATTTAATTTTTATCTAAATTAATCCAAATATTTGTTTTGAATAATGAAAAATTTATTCTAGGTTTTAAATAAATGGCTCAATATTTTTCAAAATGTCACTATTTATTTTTCTACGTTAAAAATAATAACCTTATTAATTTTTGTAATTAGGGCAATGGGAATATGTGGTAATTAAAGTTAACAATTAAAAGACAAGCACTAAAAATATCCCTAACACTTTTAAAAATTTCATAGGTTGAGTATAGTTTTTCAATAATCCTCCAAATTTATAATATATGGGATTTTTCTATTTGGAGCAGATTTTGATATTATTTAGATTTAAGTGAATATAATGTTATAAATGTAGTATTATTTCATTTAATAATAATAATATGATTAACATAATGATAAATATAGGATATCATCAATTCTAAAATCTTTATTTGAAATATATGTTATTTTATTTCATCTTGTTAATTTTTTGTAATTTTCACTAATGAAATAATTTTTTAAATTCTTATAAAGCTCACAAAAAGATTTTGTCTAGATAGAAATAAAGAAATAAAATGTTTTTTTGATAAAAAACAATAAAAAATTATTTGAGTTAATTTTTGTTGTACTAAATTTTTTTAGATAATAATTATATGTTATTGATGTTTTAGTTAATTTTATTGTAATTTCATTGTTTTATTAAATTTTATAAAGACATATAAAATTAATATGTTCAAAATTTACATTAAGTATATTTTATAATAAATAATTTTCAATTAAATAGTCAAAATTCGTTAAAATATTATATTAATCCAAATGAGTGGTATATGATTTATTATATAAACCAATGTTCATTATGAACTACTTTTCTGTAACACCCCAAGCTTTTGAAAATAAATATATAATTCAATTTTATAATCTATCCACTAAACACAACTTTTCCTCTTCTTTGTTTGGAATTTATAATAATGGTCATTTAGAGTTGTGTTCAGTAAGTCAATTGGAGTCTGATAGAATGAAATTGATTTTTGGTGAGTAGTAATATACCCTTATGAATAGTAATATTAATAGTTATATGACCCTTTTGAATAGTAAATAATGACATTATTTTTTCATAAAGAAATATGATAATGGGATCTTAATAATTTTTTCAATGTCACATAAAACTAACTATACCTCTATAAATGTTATTTTTCGAATTATCTATGACATTATTTAAAAATTAATTTAAAAATATTTGGAGAATTATTTTTGAAAAATTGAGTTCACTTTTGAATTATACATGTTCAAAAATGGTTTGGGTTAATTTTTGGCATTTTTCTAAAATTCGAGAATTTTTGTGGAATAGTGAAATTCGATAAAATACCGTATATACAAATTATCAGTTGTATATACTATTCATGATATCATAAATGATGCAAGGACACTTAGTTCGAACTCACATGCACTTATTACTATTAGGGGTCACATGAAACAACACTATTGATTGTCTTGAGGGAAATAATAAAATAATAAAATAAATATTCAAAATTTACTCCTCTCCACAATAAAAACCCCTCACCACTAACTGTTCTCATCACTCCTATAATTTTTGAAGCCCATCAATGTTATTCCCAATTACCTTTCCCATGTATCTCCCCCACCTCCAAGAAGTTTCTGGTCTTTCCAAAAGACCCAAAACCCCTTCCCTTAAGGAGTTTCTCAAGGAGGTTATTTCAAGAGGTAATGCACCCTTATTTTTCATTTGGTTTCATTTCAATTTATCTTCTTTTTCAATCCTATCCTCACCTCTTCGGTCCAAATAATCATGATAACTCCAGAATCATCTATATACTATAATTATATCATGTTAATGGATGAAACATCATAAATACTCTTACTCCCTCCTTTTTATTTTTATAAAAGAAATCAATGTCAATGAGGTTCCAATTTATTTCCTTCGTGGACGATGATGTTTCGTTCATCATGTTCTTACTCATTACTAGTCATGAAACCATATTTATGGTTGAACCAGACTATAATATATATATTATAACCTAATTAATATTCATGATCCATAATATGTACATATAATTAAGTTACATGACAAAACTAGTTCATAATAATCCAAATACCGCTGAATAATCGAAGTGGTTGTCATCTAATGATTCATCCTCATTCCATGTATCCAAATTATAAAAATGACCATTATATATTATTTATGTTCATAAATTATATATAATTCCAATTCTGGAGATATATAAACGTTCCACATGAACTCCATTACTTACAAACTAGTGAATCGATTATGAAAATAAAAAAAACGAACACCTCGGAAACACGAAATTCAATATAATAACATAGAAATAAGGGAATAAATGAACTAAACAGAATTATTATAAACTAAGTACATGTATAATAGGTTCTTAAATAAGTTATTAATAAGTATAATTTCATATTCCATGAGCATATGTTCAAGAGCCGAAAATTTTTGGAGTTAAGGTAAAGGTTTTCCACCTGAACATCCATTTTCATTCGGGTAACATTTATTGTCTAATTTACTCAATGAAATTATTATGTATTTTTATGTACTCCTCAGAAATTATGTTTGGGTATTCTATATATGTACAAAAACTATAATACATCCCTATTTTTGGGAGAGTTACATGTTTTAAAAGAACCTCTCAAAACTGTTTCAAAAAGTACGCTCCCGATACAAGGGAATTTCTCAAATTCATATCTATTTTCAAGGGAAATATATAATCTATTTTTCTAAACCATTATTCATCTAAAAAAACTAGTTTAATTATGAAAATAAAATCTTACTTCACTTCTTTTTTTGTACAAATATTTTTCCAAAAGAAGTCTTCTTTTCCAAATAAAAGAGTATTTATCTCAAGAATTGCTTAATGATTTTAAAAGAGTGTCTTATTCTAATTCAAAACTCTTGTTGATTTCATTGTATTATTGGGTATAATCATTTAAGAAGTAATATATAATATTTTATTAAATGTTTTATGACTAACTCTATTGTGTATGATCTATCCTAAAACCATTCACCATATTATTTTGAATGGTTAGTGTTTTATGATTAATGATTGGAGAATGTTAGTAACATTTAATATGATAGCTTAAATATAAATGTATATGTTGTTTATGTTGATCCCCACTCATATGAGGAATGAATTGGACTTATTAAGTGACATTTTGTGCCTACTACAGCCCCTCGATGGATTGGTAGGTCTCATGAGACAACTAGACATGGAATTGGTCGACGCCTTTACCAATGTGATATGGATTTTGGCCGAGGCATTAATCATTAGATGTCTTGGCCGAGGCCATGACAAAATGTTTTATAATGTCCGGAATATTCACATCCATCATATTGATCCTAGATATTGAATGTTCATGTGGTTATTAGACTAGTATAATTCCCCTGATTATGTTTTATTATGGAATTATTTACTCATCCCATATACATGCCATAATGTGTTCATGTTTATTATTAAAGGCATGTGTTTTCAGTTATTCACCATGTCTAATGTTTATATTATCTTCCGCTGTATTTCAAACTCTTACTGAGCATTTGATCTCACCCCTTCTTTATTTTTTATTTATCTCAGGACATGAAGAAGTAAATTATGAATGACATGGAAGCATATTCTAGGAGACCTAATTTTTCTAGTGGAATAATTTATTGTCATTTTTCCTTTCCATATGTAATGTTAAACTTATGTATATATCTTATTTCCAATAATACTAAACTATTTGGTCCTTCAAAATTCGTATTCCTTGTATTTACGTCAATGTGAATCAAATAAGGCACCGACTGAGGGAAACTAGGGTCGGGTCCTTCCGTTGGTATTAGAGGAAGTTTAGTAAAATACATGGAAGCTATATTTAGAAAAAGTAGAATTAGGGAAGATTCCCTAATTTAGTATTTGAGGATATACATACAATAATATCCTGGTATTCTGGTAAGGAATAGATTATGTGGCTCTTTCAAACAATACATCCCTATCTGGATATGAGTAGGTTGAGGTGGCTCTGGTACAGATGAATTTAGGGGTAAATCCTGAAAACACTACTTTGAGCTAGACTTGAACGGGAACTGATGCACAACAATGGGCCTTGTTGCACTCTTGGTTACGACTCCTCCATGGTATATGCTTAGGATAATTAACATTTTATTACAAGCCATCATAAAGGATTGAAATATAAAATATTCCTCAATGAAACGATATTTGTGAATAGGGGATTAGCCATTCGTAAGATCTCAATTTTTTTAATTATTTTGTTAAGTTAATATTATACATTATTATTCATAACCTAATCTGGTGTATGCCATTATCTAAAGATGGTTCCATGTGGACGGAATGGAATCTGCATAACACACATGTCCCTTGTAGGGAATTTCCTCTGATGAAAGATAATGATATTGGCTCTGGTGTTGTGACTGGTGTTGAGAAACTCATTACTATATTGGGAAAACATACTCAAGTTATGAATAATAACCTTACCCATATAGAGCATCTAGATCCAACAAATGGTGGAGCTATCCTGGTTCACTTTATACGACAACAACCTCCATCATTCAATGGGACTACAAACCCGTTTGTAGCAGAGTAGTGGATATGTTCCCTTGAGAAGATATTTCTCTCTTTGGGATGTAATGAAAGATAGAATGTTTTCATGGAAGTATATTTTCTATCAGGAGATGCGGTTTAGTGGTGGCCATTAATCCAAAACATAATGTATGAGTAAGAGATATAAGAGATGGCACGGATGGATTTTAAAGAAATCTTCTTAGAAAAATATTTCCCTTGTGAGTAGTAAGCAGATATGGAGAGAAAATTATTGATTCTGAGGCATAAGGAAGATGAAAATGTTTCCAAGTATGAATCTAACTTCTCATGGTTAGAATGACATGTTGTGGACTATCTAAAAAATACAAGGAAAAAATTTGATCGATTCTTTGATGGCCTAAAGCCATTCCTCCGGAGGGAACTGGTCTCCCAGTGTTTTTCATCATATGAGGATATAGTTTCATGTGCCATCAAGACAGAAAAATAATTCTCTATGTCTTATGACTTTAAGGGATAGAATGAAAAGATGAGGGATACTGAAAACCCTGGGAAAGGAAATAAGGAAACAGGGAAGAAGGTATGAGTGTCATTTCCACCATGTGACAATTGTGGAATGAAACACCCTTATGCATGCTTAAAAGGAAAAGGAGTATACTAAAAATGTGGTCAAAAAGTCCATCTTGTTGGTGATTACAAAGGGAATAAGGAATCCAATGATGTTCAATGCTATAATTGTTGGGATGTGGGACATCACGATAATGATTTTCCAAAGAGTCATGTAAATATGCAATAGAAAAGGCCAAGGGATCAGGGACAAGCTTATGAAATCACAACTTTAGAGGATGATGTTCTTAATGATGTGGTGGCTAGTACTTTAATCATTTACTCAAATATATCCAATACATTATTTGATTTTGGATCGTTGCATTCATATATATCTTCCCAATTTCCCAAGAAAATTTGATATGTTCAATTTAATTTAATAAAGGAGTTTTCAGTCAAAACACCTAGTGGATGTATCATTGCAACAAAGGCATGAAGATGAGTCCCCCTCCAGACCCCAAATTGTGCTCTAGTTTCTAACCTTACCATCATACCAATGACTAAAATTGATATTATAATCAGTATGGATTGGATGTCAAATTATTATTCAATGATTTATTGTATGTAGTAGGAAGTTACAATTTTTGAAAATGGTGTAGAATCCCTTGTCTTTAGGGCGGAAACTTTGAGACTTGATTCTTATCTAGAACCACCCACAGTAGCTCTATTGAATACAATACATGGAGAGGAATATAAACCAATATCTATGGGAGAGGAAAGAAATCATCAAATTGAGGATGTGCAGATAGTGAAAGAGAACATTGATGTATTTCTAGAGTATTTACCTGGACATCATCCAGAGTGGGAAGTTGAGTCCTATATTGATTTAATTACTGCTGCAAGACCTATATCAAAGACTCCCTATAGAATTTACACTGTGGAATTATTAGAGAAAACGATATAACTATAGGATTTGATTGAAAAAGGATTTATTTGGCCTAGTGTTTCTCCATGGGGAGCCTATGTCCTCTTTGTCAAGAAGAAAGATGGATCCACGAGGCTATGCATTGATTACAGAGAATTAAATGCTATTACGATTTAGAATAAGTATCCTATGCACCGGTTTGATGATTTATTTGAACAAATTCATGGAGATAAATACATTTCAATAATTTATCTTCGATCCGGATATCATCAATTTCAGGTTAGGAAGGAAGATATTCATAAGACAACATTTCAGACCATGTATGAGGATTACGAGTTTGCAGTGATTCCTTTTGGATAGAACAATTCACCCTCTGTTTTCATGGATTTAATGAATAGATTTTTCAAGGAATATCATGATAACTTGGTTGTGGTATTAATAGATGATATCCTCATATACTCAAAAAAGCTACGAAGACCATGATAGTCACTTGTGGGATATTTTGAGAACTCTTTGAATAAATAAATTATATGGGATGTTTAGAAATTGTGTATTCTGGCATCAATAAATTTCATTTCTGGTCCATATTGTCTCTAAAGATGGAATCTTGGTTTATCATGTGATGACAAAGGCAATCCAAGATTTTCCCATGCCAAAAAACTTAACTGTGGTACACCGTTTTATTGGATAAACAGGTTATTATGGGCTTTTCATTCAGAATTTTGCCTGACTGGCTAACCTGGTAACCAAGTTCACAAGTAAAGGAGTAAAGTTTGTGTGGAAAAAAGAATATACATAATTCTTTGATGAATTGAAAATAATATTGGTCAATGCTCCAATTTTGACTCTTCCATCTAGGAGTGATGGATTTGTAATATACAGTGATGCATCAAAGAATGGATTGGGTTTCATCCATAGGAAAAATGATAAAGTTATTGTTTATGTATCAAGAAATTTGAAGACCAGTGAGAGAAATTACCCAAGTCATGATCTAGAGTTAGTATCTATAATATTTTCTCTAAAAAATTTGGAGGCATTATCTCTACGGAGAGAGATATGAGATTTATACAGACCACATGAGTATGAAATAAATTTTCTAAAAAAATGAACTCATCATAAGGCAAAGAATATGGATCGAGTTACTCAAATATTATAATTTTTCAATACAAAACCACCCAGGAATGGAAAATAAGTTGGAAGATGCATTAAACAGGAAAGATCATGGACTATTGACTCAAATGAGGTTTGAAAGAGATCTTATGTGCATTGATATACTGAATATGGATATGGGAATTGTTAATGAAGGGGAAATATCACACCTATTTAAAATTATTTCTCAACCATCTTTACTAGAAAAGATAAAACGTTCTCAATCTGATGATGAGAATCTGCAGAAGAAAATTAATACAGTTATGGATGGGAGACTAGCAGACTTCATGTATGAAGAAGGAGTTTTGATGTTTGGGAAGAGTTTATGTGTTCAATCAGTAACTAATATAAAAATGGAACTATTAGACGATTCTCATATCTCAAATTTATTTATACACCTAGGATGCACCAAGATGTATAGAGATATGAAGGAACATTTTTGGTGGGAAAAAATAAAGAAGGATATTTCTGATTACGTTTCGATATGTTTAGTTTGTCAACAGGTGAAGGCGGGAAGACAACATCCTAGTAGAGTCATGCAACCCCTTCTTATACCTAGGACAAAATGGGATGACATTATGATGGACATTGTCATGGGGCTACTAATGAATCCATGAATGAATGATACGATATGGTTCATTTTTGAATGATATACAAAATCATCACATTTTATTACTATAAGGGAATATTTACCACTTGAATGTTTAATAAGAATATATATTTTTGATTTTTTAACACTTCATGGTGTACCCTCATTAATTTTTTTATCACAATCCCTGTTTTACATGACGATTCTATAATAGTCTTCAGAGGGACCTAGATACATATCTTTGTTTGAGTAGTGCCTACCTCCCACAAACTGATGGACAATCAGAACAAATTATTCAAACACTGGAAGACATGTTGAGGTCTTGTTCACATTATTTTCAACGCATGTGGAATCATTATTTACCTCTCGTAGATTTTTCCTACAAAAATATCATCCATTAAAATATTCAGATGGCACCCTATGAAGAATCATATGGGAGGAGATGTCGTACACCAACTTGCTGAGATGATGTTGGTGAATGAAATCTTGTGGGACCAGAACATGTTTAAGAAACAATGGAGATGGTGAAGATTATCTAGAACCATATCAAAACAGTTCAAAGTAGGCAAAAGAGCTATCCTGATAACCAATGGAAGGATTTGGAGTTTCAAGAAGGTGATCACGTTTTCTTCATATTATCTCCATGGAAGGGTATTATATGATCGAGTAAGAAGGGAAAATTAAGTCTTGGGTATATCGGACCTTTTTAAATTTAGGACCGATTTGGAGCTGTAGATTACCGTTTGGCAATGTCGCCATGTCTCTCTAAGGTTCAAAATGTGTTCCACCTGTCAATGTTAAGAAAGTACATGCCAGAACCAACACATATACTCACTTATGAAGAAGTATAACATGAGCCCAATCTATCTTATTATGAAAATCCTATAAAGAATCTAGATAATAGAGAACAAGTATTGATAAATCGGATGACTTGTATGGTAAAGGGTCTTTGAAGTAACCACAAGATGGAGGAAGCAACATTGGAGCCTGAGGAGATTATTTTAAAGACATACTCGAATATTTTAAATAATATTTTGTGAATTTCGAGGAAGAAAATTTTATAAGGAGGGGAGAATGTAACACCTGAAGTTTTTGAAAATAAATATAGATTACAATTTTAAAATTTATCCGTTAAATATTTTCCTCTTCGTTCTTTAGAATTTCAAAAAATGTTCATCTAGAGATATGTTCAGTAATCATTTGGAGTCTGATATAACAAAATTGATATGTTGTGGATAGTAACACACCCTTATGAATAGTAATATGAATAGTAATATGACCCTTATGAATAGTAAATAAGGATATTATTTTATTTTCATAAGGTAATATGATAACGGGACCTTAATTAATTTTTTAATGTCACATAAAACTAACTATACCTCTAAGATTGTCATTTTTCTAATTATCTATGACAATATTCTAAAACTAAATTAATAATATTTATAAAATTATTTTTGAAAATTGGAGTTAACTCTTTATTTCTACATGTCAAAAAATTGTAGGGGTGATGTTTTGGGATTTTTCAGAAATTCTAGAATTTTTGATGAATATGGAAATACGATAAAATACCGTATATACCAATTATAAGTAAAATACACTATTAATGACATCACAAGTGATGCAAGGTAACATGGTTCAAACTAACATGCACTTAGTACTATATAGGATCACATGAAACAACTCTATTGGTTGTCCTGAGGAAAATAATAAAATAATTAATTAAATATTCAAAATTTACTCCTCTCCTCCACTATAAAAACCCCTCACCACTCCCTCTTCTCTTCACTCCTCTAGGCCTTGAAGCTACACAATGTTCTTCCCAATTACCCTTCCATATTCTCTTCCCACGTCTAATAATCCTCTTGTCTTTCCAAAAGAACAAAACCCATTTTGATAAGGAGTTTCTCAAGGAGGTTATTTCAAGAGGTAAAGAACCCTTCTTTTTTCATTTGGTTTCATTTCAATTTATCATATTTTGCTATCCTATCCTCACCTCCTCCTTCCAAATGATCATGATAAATCCAATATAATCTATATACTAGAATTATATAATGTTAATTTAAGAAACATCAAAAATACTCTTACTCCATCATTTTTATTTTTATAAAAGATATCAACGGCCCTGAGGTACCAATTTATAGCCTTTGTGGACGATGAAGTTTCATTCCTAAATTTCTACATCATTACTGGACATGAACCCATATTTATGATTTCACCAGACCATAATATATGTATTATAACCTTATTCATATTCAGGATCCAGAATATGTACATATAATTAACCCATATGGCAAAACTAGTTCATAAAAATCCAAATACCACCGAATAATCGAAGTGGTTGTCATCAAATGATTCATCCTCATTCCATGTAACCAAATTATAGAAATAGCGATTATCAATTATTTATTTTCATAAATATTATCTAATTCCAATCCTGGATATTTATAACCATTCCACATGAACTCCATTACTTAAAAACAATTGAACCGATTATGAAAATATAAAAAACAAACACCTCGGAACAACAAAGTACAATATATAAACATAGAAATAAGGGTATAAATGAACTAAAAAGAATTATTATAAATTAAATACATGTATAATAGATTCTAAAATAAGTTATTAATAATTATAATTTAATTTTATAGGAGCTTATGTTCATGAGCGGATCACGTTTGGAGTTAAGATATGGGGTTTCCACCCGAACATCCATTTTCAATCAGATTACTTTTATTGACTAATTTCCTCAATGAAATTATTATGTATTCTTATGTGCTCCAGATAAATTATGTGAGGGTATTATATATATGTACACTAACCAGAATACTTCCCAATTTTCTAGATAGTTACATGTTTTAAAAGAAGCTTTCAAAACTGTTTCCAAAAATTCGAGTCTGATACAAGGGAATTTCCCAAATTCATATCTATTTTCAAGGGAAAAATATAATCTGTTTTTGGAGACCATTATTCTGATAAAAATAGTAGTTTTATTATGAAAATACTATGTTTCTCCAATTCTATTTTTATACAAATATTTTTCCAAAATAACTCTTCTTTTAAAAATAAAAGAGTATTTATCTTAATAATTACATAATGATTTTATAAGAGTGTTTTTGACTAATTCAACAAACTTGTTGATTCCATAGTATTATAGGGTTTAATAATTTATGAAGTCATCTACCATATTTTATTTAATTTTTTATGACTAACTCTATTGTGTATGATCTATCCTAAAACCAGTCACCATATTATTCCGAATGGTTAGTGTTTTACGTTTAATGATTGCGAAAAGTTAGTTACATTTCATATGATAGTTTCAATACGAATATATATGTTGTTTGTATTGATACCTTATCATATGAGCAATGTATTGGAATTATTATGTGATGGGTGGGACCCGCTATAGCCCATCGATACATCGATAGGTCTCATGAGACAACTTTATGTGAAATTGGACGAGGCCTTTCCCTATGTGATATGGATTTTGGCTGAGGCCTTAATCATTAGATGTCTTGGACGAGGCCATAAGAAAATGTTTTAGAATGTTCGGAATATGCACTTCCCTCATTATGAAGGTAGTAATTTAACGTTCATGTGGTTATTTGACAAGTATAATACCCATGATTATGTTTTATTATGGCATTATTTACTCAGCTCATATCCCTGCAATAATGTGTTCATGTTTATTACTAAAGGCATGTGTTTTCAATTATTCACAATTACTAATGTTATATATTATATTCTTCTGTATTGAATACTCTTATTGAGAAATTGACCTCACCCCTTCCTTATGTTTTATTTCTCTCTGGACATGAAGAAGTAAATTATGATGCACATGGAAGCATTTTCTAGGAGACATGATGTTTCTAGTGGAACAATTTATTGTCGTTTTTCCTTTACATATGTAAGGTAGAACTTTGTATGTATCTTTTTTCCCATAATACTAAACTATTTGGTCCTTAGGGATTCATATTCCTTGAATGTGTGCCAAAGTAAATCAAATAAGGCACTCGCTCTGGGGAACTAGGGTCGGGTCCTTACATTTTCCATGTATTGTAACTTTCTTTTCCCTCAAATTGTAAAATGTTGTGTTTCGTGGAAATCTTCAAAAGGATTATGGTTGGTTAAAAATAAATGATTTGTTTAAAAAACATAGTTTTAACAAGTAAAAATTGAATTTTATGAGATTATTTTTACCAATGTAAATCCTATATATGAAATAAATCATTTGTAATCATTTTTACATTATTCATTGTTTACATTAAATAAATATATTATGTATTTCAATGAGTTCCCCACCCCTCACATATAAAAGGGAATGTCCTCTAATCTATTATTATAATGTCAAAATTCTATTAATTCATAAACAACCGATCAAAATCCATTCATATAATTACTCCCAATATTATAGGGGTCTATTTTTATATAAAATACCAACATTATAAGGATTACATTATAAAAAAATGGGAATTTTCCAATCTACATGATTAGATATCAACCGAATATTTTAGTATTGTTTTTTGACACCCCTCAAATATATATAATCATTTATAAAATAATAAAAATAGTATCTAACACATAATGAAATGTTTTTATATTAATTACACAATATATATCCTTCTCACCCTATGTATAACTGGAAAATAATCCATAGTCCAGGTGTATGATGACCTATCACCTCTCAAAACAGTGTAATGTGTCTTCAATCATAGCCTATCATTACTGGTTTTATTGATAGATTTATTTTTTATATGTTATTCAAGAAATATTTATCAATTTTAAGTATATTATGACAACTAATATTTTCATTTTCATTTACTATAAAAAGATAACACCATTTTTGGGTATGTGTGGACTACCAACTCAATGATGTGAAGTGATTCATTTTTTTATCACCAAATCAGATGGATAATAACTATTATTATTTATAACTGAAGAATATAGTATTTTTATATAATTATAATTATGTACAGATAAAATAATACTTTTAATATTTTCAAAATGATCATTGAATTATGAAAACAATATTCACACGTACGTTTAGGAAACCCTCTACATAATTTTAATGTAATTATTTTTTTTACAAAAATATTTCATGATTGGATTTAATATTATAATTGAGTTATAAATATTATAATTATTTCATGATTATAATACTAGGGATTATGTAATAATTTACACTTTTACTATAGTAAATTTGTCAAATTCATTTTGGATGTATGATCAAAATATCATCAAAACATCTCATATAATCTTATTTGACTATCTAATTGTATGTAAAAGGAGTATGAGGGAAATAAAAGGAATAATAAACACCAAAAGTGTTTTAAAGATAGTAAATAATTAAATATTTTTATTATTCAAGAAGATGAGAACACACTTGATAGGTCGGTCGCAATGTAAGGGAATCTCTTCTCAAAAACATTTTTAATGTCTCTAATCAATATATTTCCATTTCATGTACCAATTACTACATTTATTATGGATTTATTTAAATTGAAACATAATAATTACAAAAGAAAATATCTTTCTCTTTTTACTTTTTTCAAATTATTTCTAAATGAATCATTTTACGTAATGTTTTTACTTTCATTAAAAAGTCAAAAGGAGTTTTTTATTTGAACATATATAGAAATAGTGTCTTTTCACTCCACCATAACAATTATATTATTTTGGATTCCATTACAGAAATTATTCAATAATTTGAATATAAAACATATTTCCTTTCATTCTAGGTATTTTAATTTTGACGATGGGGTTTTAAAATAATGTGTAGTTCAATATATCATTGGGTTTCATATTGGATTAAATGTGTTTTTAAAATGTTTTTTGATTACAAGGTGAAATAATACAATGATCTATTAATGATATGTTATAAGATTATTACATCTGAGAAATAGATGATATTGATTTAGATTATACAAAGGGTTGTTTCTACTATAGCTTTTGAAAAAGGTGATCAATATATAGATTATACAAAACATGAGTGAAATTATATCCCTCTAATTCCTTATGTAATTTTACATATAAAAATTGGAAGGAAGGATGGAGTTAACCTATGTGATTTCAACCCTGAAAATATTTGGGATTCAGTTTTTTCCAAAATGCGATTGAAAATTTTTATTAATATGATTCTTTGTATATCCTAAAACAAGTTGTATATTTAATACTATGTGTATTAATGTTTTTATTTAAGAAAAAATTTAGTATTTTTAAAATGAAAATTATTTATTTCAAACACTTAATTACTAATGTGATAAATGATTGTATTATTTGGGTTTTTATGTTTTTTACTAGACTAAGGGATTTATTCATTTTATACCCCTTACTCAGCTTATTTTTCATATCCCATATTAAAAATATATGGTTTAAGTATGGGTATGGTAAAATAAAAAATCAAGATAAATGTTGGAAAATTTTTTCATGAAAATAAATCTGGTTTTATTATAAAATTTTTATATTGATGGAAAATGGATACTAATTAAAAGTGTTCACTTTTCATAATTGGGAATTTGGTGTAAGATTTATAAACTATTTACCTAAAATTATAAAACTAAAGTATAATTGGAATTTAAAGAAAGGTAATTATTTCCTAATTACACTATATTATGTAATTTTATTGTCATGTTCCAAAATATTGGTTCCAAAAATTAGAATTATATAACTTTACAGTTCAGGATAATGTAAATAGCATACACATGAATGATATTACATTATGGTTAACATTATATGATATATTATTTTAAGATTAACTTTTTTCTTAACAAATCCATGTATGTTCTGTGTGGTTTTACTTATAATAAATAGGGAATATGATATTGAAATTCACCAAGATGATAAAATTAATCTAAACCAAAAAACCAAAATTATTGTAATTAGAATGGAGTAGTCTGTTTCTATGATGGATTTTTTTACATAAAGTATATTGGTAGGTTATCTAAATGTTGTGGAAAATCCCATATATCATATTGGAACATGAAAATAGTTGATAATTTCATGAAACAACAACTTCCATCGTTCTGTTGTACCTCTGATCCAATAGTAGTTGAGGATATATCAATACACTGTAAAAGGTCATTTAATTATTTGGATTGTTACTATAATAAATATTTGATTACTGGGTGGAGGAGTTATATTTTATATTTTTTTGGGGATATAAACCACTATAAATACATTAGTTATTTTTATTTAAAAGTAAAACTAAGGTATAAGTAGACTCATATTAGCACTAATTTCTCACTAGCATTGGTAAGGTTAAAAAATTAGATAACTTTAATTTAATTGTGGTTTTAACAACCTCTTTATTTTATAGAGAAAAAATTTAAAAATTCCTCTAAATGTATTTTAATTATCTAAAAAATATCTAACTATTTTTTTGTTGTTTATAACAACCAAAAATATATTTTTAAAAATTAATTGATGATGATTTTAGGTGGCACATGACCACCCCAAAAAATTTGATATTTTTTTAGAATATTGTACCAATTTTTTTGTTGTTTTTATATAGTGCTTATCGATGACAAATATTTTATTGTTTTTATATAATATTGAAATAGTTTTGGGAAAATTCATAACCACCTATAAACGATATAATTTTTTCAATTTATTTTCCAATTTTAGGTTAGTTAATGACCCCCACAAAAGACAATTATTTTTTAAAAAATTACTCCATAAATTATGATTTAAAAACAAATTACTCAGCAACACCTCTGACACATTTCAGTTTCACTACTCAATGTTCAACACACACACCCATTGAGTCGGGCTTCACTTTCCCCCTCCCCATAACAAAGGAAACTCCTGGAACATGTTCCTCTATGATTGGAATCCAATCACTCAGTTTTGAAAACAGGACTCAAAAAACACAACCCCAAAAGACAATACTATTTTAATATATTGAGTTTAAAAAATTTATATACAAATTCATATATTTATATATAGTAAAATATTTATATAAATAAATATTATTTGTATAGTATACATAAATACATTTAAAATATTTATATACACATTATTATATCATTATAAATATTATATATACATTTCAATTATATAAATTTATGTAATATATTAAGTAATATATAAAAATGTATACACAAATTTATATATGATATAATATATGATATATATTAATTATATATATTAATTTATCAATATTTATATTATCTATACATTTATAATATATATTGAATACATATATTTTAATGTATTCAAAATTATAGATATTTTATAAGCTTATAAACATTTTGAATATGATATAGACTAATGTAATCATATATTTATTATATGTATATTTATTTTATATAAATTTTTATTATATATTATACTAATATAGATGTATATATAGTATAAAAATATAGATATATATTATATTATAAAAATAAATTATGCAAATAAAATATATAATGTAAAAATATTTACTATAAAAATATATATATCAAAAAAATATGAATATGTATTATATTATATATATATATTTAATGAAAATAAAAATAAAAATATATTTATTATTAATATATTTATTTATTTGTTATATCTATATATATATACATAAGTGTATTATATATTTCTTATTATATATTATATATTATACAAATGTTTTATTCATATAAATATATACACACACATACACATATACCAATATATATTGTATTATATAAAAAATATAATATAGATATATTTTTTTAAAAAAATAATATTATATTATACCAATCCATAGAAATATGTATATTAATATTTTATATATTTATATGTATAAAATTTAAAAATAAAAAAGTATATATCATAGATATATATAAATATATTTATTTTTATATATATTATTTACTATATTTATATGAATATAAAAATATATATTTTATATTTACATATTACCCAAATATATTATAAAAATATATATTATTTTTAGAGTATGTTCATAATTTAAAAATGATATTTTATCATTTATTTTTTTGAAGGAGATTTTGATCAATTGTTGTATATGGTGAAGAATAATAAAGAAGAAAATTACCATGAGTATCTTTAATATATTTTCCTTGGGAAAATTTCCCCTATAATAGTTTGAACCGGTAAGGTCAAACAATTCCAATAATTGAGACAACAAGATGAGGATTCTATAGTTTTTTATGATGAAAATTTTAAAATATTTTCCATGTATATATCAAATTTAATTCCAGACCTTGATAATATAATTGTTAGATTCTAACTAGTATTTAAACCATGTTTGTGAATAGATTTATCCATTATATAATTAAAAATAAATGAGGATTTTTTTCATGGTGCTGAGAAATTTGAGGTATATTTTTCGGATACATATGTTCCCATGGATAAAAATGGTATGGAATGGCCAAGGTGGTAGTCATTGGGAAAAAACCAACTAAAAATCATTGAGGAAATCCTCCAACATGTTCCAAGTACAGTAAAAGAAATTATAGGGAATTTTTCAAAGAATATAGAATGTGTAACTAGTTTTGTAAGATTGGTCATAGGGATCATGAATATGGACAAAAGTGTAATGAATAATCCATGAATGTGGTAATAGATAAACATACAATGGGGATATGTTTTAGTAATAATAATTTGTCACGTTTTGATAACATGTGTTCAATGTTTCATACTAAGGGTGGAAATAATTTATTTTGAAAACAAAATGGTGTAGAAAAGTCATTTTATTCTAGTAAGGTTGATGCATGACCATATAATTATGTGTTTACAGGTATTCGGAGATTTTTTTTTTGAATATTGATATCATTTTAAGTAAAAATAATTTTATTGTGGAAGAGGATTATATTCTAATGATTTTCTTTTAGACTATATATGGGAATTATGATTTTGTAGTTATTCTATATTGGAAGTATAATTCATTAGCTATAGTCATGGATGTTATGAATAGATATATCCATGACTATAAAGATTATTTTAGAGTTCTATTTTTTGATGATATATTTATATACTCTAAAATTCACAAGGATCATGAATGATACCAGATGATATTTATGAAAACAATAAATGAATAAAAACTATATGGAAAAAATATTAAATGAAAATTATGGTTGGAAAAAAATTAAATTCCCTAGGAATATTGTTGTAAAAGATTGAATGACTGTTGAACCTTCTAAAACTACCATTGTTGTGGAATGGCCAAGTCCAACAACGTTCAAATTAATTAACATTTTTCATGGTTTAGTGGCTTACTTGTAACACATCACCCATCCATTTTGTCTTAAGAAGTGATTGTTGTGGTACTTGGTCTTAGGTGAAATATCCAAAACTCTAAAGGCTGATAATAGATCCCATTGGACATATAAATAATTGGTGAAAAATTTTACATTTTAATTACAAAACATACACACAACATAAAAAACAACAAACCAAACCTCTATATGATTAATGTCTATAAAAACTCAAGATGTAACCAATCCAATAAACCATATTGTAATACAAGAAGAAACCAAAATACATAATCAAGAAGAACAAAAATACCACTAAAATAAAAACTCCCAAGTGATATCAACCAAAAATAGCAAACCCAATCCATGCCCCAACTCCACATTCGATTCCCAATATTTTGCGAGTCATCAGAAAATAAATGAGATATTTTGTTCCTAACTATTTCTTGATAGATTACATATGTAAATTCATAGAAGTACAGATGAATGGGTGAGATTCTTAACAATGTTTGACATCCCAAAAGACTTCCCAAATCATAACACTATGTATCAAATGATAGTGTAATTTATATAAAATATTTTAAAATAATTATAGACAACTAATATTAAAACCATAAATATTTTCCTTGATATCAATTCCTATTCTGAATCCATTCGGGTTTATTTTGTAAACCCATAACCATGTATCAACACACCTTCCCACCACAAATTCCTAGGTGGCGGTTTTGTACTCTTAAGTGGACTCTCATCAATCCACCAATTCATTACCATATGACCTATACCAGGTTCTAAAATGGAATATGCCCCTTTGATATAGAAACAAATATGAATTAACTCTTACAAATCATATATGCTGAATCCCTATGCCAAACTATTCCACTTAAATTCATTTAATTATTCAATTAATTTTAGAATACACTTTAATTTCATCAAAACCAAATCAAAATTTTAAAATAATCATTTTAAAATTATAAACAAAAAGGGGGTTTTATTAATCCATCCAATTTCAAAAATTAATATTCCATAAAAATAATTTGTTTTTATAAAGAATCACACAAGGATTTCACAACCATTTAAGGAAAATAATTTAACAAAAAAACTAATATATAAAGTTCTCATTCATAAGGATAAAAGAGAGCATTAACTTACATCACAAAAAATGGTGAAAATTAATAATGTCATGGAAAACCGTGAGATTGGGACTCTAATATTTTTCCATTAGTAAATAAAATGATAAACCCTCAATAGTTCTATCAAATAACATGAATTTATCATCCATGTATTCCATCTATGATTTAAATAGAGAAGAAGGAATTTTCAATGGGGAATGATGGGGGATACGTTATTATTAATGAATATGAACCTCTCACATGATTTTATACACCTATGAATCACATTTGAATTAATAAGAATCATATCTGAATCTGTGGGAGAAAACTTCATTCATGACCATGAGTAATTATTTGATTGTGAATGCATTATGGATTTTATTCGGATTAGATCCACATTGTTTTGGGGTGATCACTATAAATTTCATTGATACAATAAATGGTTTGGAAAATGATATTCCAAATATGTTGGGATACTATCTTAATCAAATAACATGAATTATTGGTTCACATAGAAAAATAAACTATGTGCCTACTTTGATTTTCATGAACTTTTGAGTTTCATAGTTTTGCATGGACACTTTTCAAATTTTGAAAAAACATACACCAAATGTGTTCCTACCTAGCTCCCATTGTGTTCTATTCTATGGTTTCTTGGGGATGGATCATGATTTCAACTAACCATTCACAAATAATCTACCTCTATATATGAAAACAAACGTGTAAAACCCATCGAAACCTCCCGAAACATAACTAGAGAATTATAATCATTTGGAATACATGAATAAAGGCATCTATATAAAACAATATGGATGATAAATTTCCCCACGATTTCCTTTTACGACTCTATAATGTAGAAACCCACTATTTTCCTTGAATATTTTGGGCCACTACATAAACATTTCGTTATCATACTCCTATTTTTCTTCGTAAATCTGACCATTTTTTCAAAAAACCCACACCAAACACATGCTTTTCCCATGAAATATGTTCTCTTCCCTATCCAAAATCTTTATTGGAATATGAATGAACATAGCATATGGATCCATCTCAAAGTGATTCAATCAAATCATATCGAAAGGATCAACATGGTACTTCTTCAATTGAGATACATGAAACCCAATTTGTGCTAATATAAACCATTCCTGAAACGGAAAATTATATTCCACCTCACTAACTAATTCAAATATCTCAAAAAGGACAATATATCAAGGATAAAACATCCCCTTCTTACCAGAATTATGACTCTCCTACAATAGAAATATTCTTAAAAACACATGATCACTCACCTACAACAAAAACGATCATCAACGATTACTAGTATACACATTATCATGAATTTGTGATATCTTCATCTTCTTTACGATCAACTAAATATTATATGTTTTATCTTGCACATGGCTAGGAATAAATTATGAACCTTCGCATGTTTCCACCAAAAAATTTAGAAAAGGATTATGATTCTCAGAAAATGATTCAAAAGGAGACACATAAATTGACACATGATAAATATTATTATATTTGAATTATATTAATGTTATTTTATCCCCAAATGAGACCCCAAAATCCATCAAAAAAGACCAAAAATTTTACTACAATATCTTTATTATCCATTATTATTTTCCATCTTTTTTGGTTCATAATTAATAGTCATTATCTACATTCTTCCATTGTCAAACTACATATTTTTTTCAAAAACATGATATAATCCAGGGGTCTTGTTTAAATATAATTGATACTGGAACATAATCAATTGTTACAATATCCCTAAAATATAGTATGGAAATGTATTCCAATGTATTAATTTCTTAAATAGTTATGATGTGGGCCAACTTTTTGAGTTGATCAACAATCAACCATATGTAATTATGCTTCCTAACCATCCTTGGTAGACCTGTTACAAAATATATGGATATCTTCTCCAATTTTTACATAGAAACTAGTAAGCTCTATAAAAAAACAACATGTTGTTTATGTTTTTCCTTAAACTGCTGATAAGTGAGTAATCTAGATAAATACTCCACTATAGGTCTTTTCACTCTACTAATAATTTTTTCCTTATATGAAAATGGTATGATCATCTTATCTCGAACCAATAACACTAAAATACCATATAGCTTCAAACCCACAATGATCTCCCCACTATTTAGTTTTTTACTCATAGTAACACAACTATGAATGAATGTCTAAGAAACTATTTCATGCTCATCCAAACCATTTGAAAATTAAACTGGAAGGAAAACTTTAAAATAACCTTAGTTTAGGAAATCAATGACTTGATTCATCCTATTACACCCGATTTCTTATATTTCTAGTTCATAATCCCATATAACGTTGGTGGATTATTATTGGGGAACTAAAACTAATTGTCCACTTTATTAAATTTATCAATCCTATTACCCACAAATTTGGCATGATAATAATTTAAAATAATTTAGACCAACCATTGGTTCACATTTGGATCATGTGGAACCACATTTTTTATCTTCCTCATAATGTTTATTTTTATATGCCTACCTGGTTCTATTCAATATAACTGTATGTATTTCCTTTTAGTCTCATTAATTAGAAACTAAAGGGATAGAAATTAAAATTTACTAAATCAACACATATCACAATGTCACATTCCATAATTCAACCATCATTAACATTTCAATATTTTTTGAAAATACTACAATTATTCTTTTCAAAACAATAATTTTCACTATTTAAAAAAATAATCCCATTTTTACCATTTGATAAAATATTAAAATTACAATGAAAAAATATTTCTTAGTGGAAATATTTTAGTCAATTCATTTCATAAAACATTCTTTCGATAAACCCATGATGATGTTTTGATTGTACAACTAGAAGTGTCTCCAAACACATATGTACACAAACACCCTAGAAACATGAATTTCATAGAAAATATTAAATAAATATATATATTTATTTATGATATAAATTTCAAGTTTCAAAAATCCAATATCCTAGATAATTTCCCAAATCGTGAAATGAACTAGAATGGTATCATTTATCCCAAAAATATAGACAGTCCATGCAAGATTGAGACTAATTCCAACTGAATGACTGTACAATGATGATACCATTTGATACATACCTCCCCTCCTCATTTGCTTTAAAAGTGACATGTGTCCTACTAGGTCCTTCGGGACTTCCCCAAGAAACCAAAGGATATAAAGAAATAAATATGGCCTCAAACAAATTTGGGGGATCACTATCCCTTAGAAAGATAAAACATCTAAACCATATAAAAAATACCATACCAATCATTTATAAGATTTATGAGTACAAAACAAAAATAGAAAATAACCAAATAAAGAAACTGTATAAGAGTAATATCACACTATAAGATATGTAATTGATGAAAATTAGAAGTCCAAAATACCCAAAACTCCAATGTAACAAAAAACTGTAACACCCAACCTACTCCAATATCGAACTCCTCATTCCATGTCCATAGTATCAAGATGCTTCACTAAGATATGATATACTTCACTTTAACCAATGTATTGATAAATGGCATTAGTAAATGAAAATATATTCCCAAGTAGGTTGTATGTCTAGCATAAATAGGATTTCCCCAATGACATCCCAACTCAATCTAATGGGAGAAAACATGTAAGAACTATTTGTATAAAATTGTTTAAAATTTGCTTAAACAATTTATCTAAAAATTATATAGTATTTCAATGGAAGATATTTGAATGTATAAAACCTTTTCTCATTTATTTGGTATAAACAAATCCATGTATCCACACATGCATAATAAATTACTATATGATAATTCTATACTCTTGTGTTTTTTCTCATTGATCCCCTAATCCATAATATGGTTATTATGACATGGTTTCATATGTGTATACACCCATCCCACAAGGACCATATATGAATGCACTCACAACTACAATGTATGAAAAATTATAATACCAAACCATTCCATGTTAATATTTTTCATTCATTAAATAATTTCACAATATATATTACGTGTGTCAAAACAAAATCATAAATTTAAAATAATCATTTTAATATTATAAAGAAAAGGTAATTTTCAAACAACAATCGAATTATTCAAAATTTAAAATCAATAACCATAACAGGTTCCCATCAAGTACCACAAATGTATTTGGAAACCATTATAATAATTTCATTTAATAAACACTAATCATTTTTTTGTAAGTCATGTGGATATTAGAGAGAATACACATACCTTACAATGGTTGGTGAAAATATAGAACAAGGCGACAACAAATAAAGATCCATCCATGGATCTACTTTCCTTCAATGAATCCAATGAGAAAAAATAAAAAATACCATAAAAAACATGAATATATCCACTAAAGATTTGATATTAGATTTCAAAAGAGAGGGAGAGAATAAGGATACATCAATGAAGACTGATAAAGAAAAAGTATATACTGATGAATTGGGACCTCCAATGTGCTTTGATTAACATATGTAATGAATATGGATTTAAAGAAATCATCTATAAAGCATGTGGAGAAAAATTAATTAATAATATAAAGTTATTATGAGATTAATGATTTATTTTTAAGTTAAATTATATTAGATCCATAATTTAAGGGGTTCATACTATACACCACATGGTTTAGAAAACATTGCACCAACCATGTGATGTTATAGTATTAAGAAAAACCATACCTGGTGGAAAAAATAATGCAACAACTATGATTTCCCCAATCATTCTAGTTCAATGGTTTCTCATAGAAACGTTAAAGGTTTGGCCAAATTGTTCACTTGTAATGTGCATGTTTACATTTTCTTCACATCCATAGTGTCTTAGAGATGGTACCTAGTTTCTACTAACTATTCCCAAACCTGAAACCTCTGAAAATATCTATAACATTTCAAAACATCTTAGAGTCTCCCAAAAAAATATATAGAATTATATGTACTCAAAATACATGAATAAAGTGTGATTTACTTTAAACTGGGGGTAATAAATGTTTTACAATTTTTTTTGGAAACTTTTCATTGTTATTTATCCCACTTAGTAAATTATCTCAAAAAAGATTTAATTTATCTATATAAATAAATGTGATTACTTTTTAGGAAAAAATTAATAGTGGTGAATTATTTGGTGTTTTCTTTTCATTTTTATAATGGTTAATTAGTCATCTAAAAATCCCCTTTTATAGAGAAATTATTTTTTTCAATATGAATAAGAATAAAGTAATTGTTTATTATTTACAAAAATTGAATCATCTTGAGTTAAAATATCCTACACATGATTCAGAATTATCTGTTGTAGTTTTTCTATTTAAATTATGTGGAATATTTTATATAGAGAAAATGGTGAAACATACATTGATCCAAAAATATTTAACTTAATACGTTCTTAGAAAGAGACGAATAATAGATATAGATGATAGACAGAACATATTAAGGATTACGATTGCATAAATCATTCTCATCTATGAAAAGGAAAAAATAATTTAATGCACTGAGTATATAATATAATGTTTCATTAACCATGTTATATTTGGAACATGACAATTTGGTAAATTATTTGATGATTTTTTTCTATGATAATGTTCATAAAATAATATCACCCATTTTTTCATGTTTCAAACAATCACATCTATTAGAAAGAATTAAGGAATATATAACGTATTACAGTGAGTTCAGCAATAGGTAGAATTGGTCAAGAATGTTATGTTTCCAAATTTTAATATTGATATAATATTTATTTTTCATATTTTTAGAAGAGATTATGTGTATCAAGTGACACACAGTTTAAGTGAGTTTTGTAGATTTTAGATCGAAAATTCTCATTCTTTATTCCACAAGGTTATAAAATGACGTATAGTGACCATTAGGAGTATTACTGTTGGGATGGAAGAAAAACAAATTTCTTCAGGTATTACCAATAAAATTTTCCCTTTTCACCAAGTTACATTTTATTGTAAATGCACGAATGGGAAGATTTGTCATTTTCTAGTAACAATGTGGAAATTGGAAAATATAACATTGTATTTCATAGTTTTATTGTATGACACTTGTGAAGGTAATAATATGATTTGGATTAATATTGAATGATTATCTAAATATATTCATTTCATTTCCAATTAAGTTAAAATTTATTCTGATCAGTTATCCTGAATATACCTCATGATGATAGTTAGGTTTCATGGAGTTCCAATCTTTATAGTATCTGATCATGATCAGATGTTCACTTTATGTCTTTAAATCGGTCTTATAATTAAATGGGTAATTAATATAATTTAGTAGAGATTTGCATCCTCAATCTGATAGATAGCCTAAGAGAATGATTCATACATGAGATTATATTCTTCATGAATTTTTATTGTATTACAATAGAAGTTTCTATCAATATCAATATTTTGTTTAGTTTTCATATAATAATTGTTTTCAATACAGTATTTAGATAAACCCTTTTGGGGAATTATACAGAAATTTGATTCAAAATATTTCATTTTAGGTTGATGTAAGTTAAATAATGTTGTTGGGAATATATTTTCTAGATGAAATGGGTTATAATATTCTGGTGATCTAATATCTTATATGGAAATATCATGGTGGGAAGAAATTTTATGTAGATAACTAAACGAGAGATACATCTTTTGTGATGAGTGATTAGGTTTTTTCTTAAATTCTATCAATGGATATGTGTTATTATTTTTATCCAAAAAGGTATACTATGTCCATGGATTATTGTACCTATGAAATAATATATAAATTTGGATCATTTATGCACTAATTATTCTTATGTGTGAGTTTATCTTTGGAACATAATGTATTTTTTGATTTGATGTTGATAAAATATATAACTGATTCATCTCTTGTTTTGATCTCTGAAGTAGATTGTTTTGAAGATGAAATTTCTTATAAGGAAAATCCAGATCAGATTGTTGAAAAATGTGTTTTCAAATAAGTTAGTTTTTCATGTTATGGTGTTGTGGAAAACACTGTTATTATGGATGAAAATTTTGTAATATAAATTGTTTTTGATGACATATATCTCCACTTGTTTAATAAGTGCAAAAAATTACAGTTTTGTAAATTTAAAAAGGGGGATAATGTAAAAATATAGATAATTTTTTCATAAATCATTTTCATAAATTATTGAAATTTAATATGGATAATTATTATTATATTAAGTATATTAATTAATTTTTTAGTCCAAAGGTAATGATTTATGTCTTAAAAAATGGATTTTCATTCATTATATGGTTTTATTAAAGAAAATTATTCTCTAACTATATATTTTTATTGTGAAAAAATTAATTTCATTTGTAAATTAATGATATTAAAATTATCTTAGGGTTATTTTTTATAATTTTTTAAATGATTATGATTTCAATGAATTGTGAAAATACTAAATTTAATTTATTTTTCTAAATTTTACGAATGAAAAATATATTTATAATTATTAAAATGTAAATAGATTATTATTATTTATAATCCAATTATTTTTTTTGAAATTAATTTCATACAATAATTAAATATTAAAAAAATTTACCCTTAAAAATTAATTTTTTTAAAACTATTTTTCTTCTTATTTTTATAGTTTAATAAAAAATTATATTTTACCACTTCAGTGTTTTGACCCATAAAAATTATTCTATATTTTTAATCAGTGGGTAAAATTTGGGTAAAAATATCCTTCTTACTTTTTTACATTTTTATTTGTAACCAAATTAATTTTTGTTATCACAGTGACAGGTGAATTGTGTAATTAAAGTCAATAATAAAATAATAAGGACTAAAATATATCCTAGCACATGAATTATTTTTATTGGTTGATTTTATAACATACATAATAATCCAAAACTCAAATATATGGTCCTCTTCAATTTGGAAATTATTTTCACCTTTATAATATTTACATATATATAATTCCAAAAATATCACACTCTAGGTTTAAATACTGATATTATTTTTAACATATGGTTTATGATATCAACCGTAATCCATTATTACTTTGTTAACTCATTTATCATAACTATATTGATCTAAACAGAGCAAAAAAATTGTTTTTCAATAATTGTAAAAAGGGTTAATAAGGGTTTAAACCAAATGATAAGTGTCAAAAAGAATTATAAAATGCACTAAAAAATTTATGAAATAATTTTGAATAATAATCATCTTATATACAAAATCAATCATTATTGAGCCATTTGGATATGAAGAATTTTTTCAAAATAAAGAATCATATACTACAATACAATACTGGAATCTGTAACCTCATTCTAGATTTTTTTATTTAGAAATAATTCAATCCTTACACAGATTAGGCTGTAAATAAAGGATATTTTCAAAATAAGCAGATTTGGGTTTTGATTAATGTTTAGGAATTATTTACTCCTCCACTTCCTTCAAATACTATTAATCCATTCTAAATTAATCACACATTTATCTTACATATACATATATATTTTTATGTAAATTACAAATCGTATTTCCTTTTACCCCTCCAAAAAATTGGAAATGAAACCATCATTCATATCTACAACAGACTACCGCCCCAAAAACTGATGTAAATAGTTTTCTGTCACCTCCTATAATGTATTTTTATTATGTTTGATTTATTATATATACCCATATATTATTTGAATGACCTATTATTAAATCTATAAATATAACCTAACACGTATTTATTTTTCTTTTTATTTTGGGAGAAATTTTAACGTTGTTTGAGCATCCGTGTATACCAGCACCTCAATGAAGTGATTTGTATCATGTTTCATTACCACATTTCATGGATAATAAATATATATATATTTAAAAATATGTTTTTATTAATTATATTATCATAATTATTAAATGATAACATAATACACACCTTTCATTCCTAATGATCATTGAAAAATTGAAATGTTACAAAACCATACATAAAACCTACCATATCCATGATGTAAATTATGTTTGTATTGAAATGAACAGTAGATCATATAGGTACACAATGGGGGAGGGGTTGAATCAGTGAACACATGTTTTTACCAATTTTATTTTTCTTTTTTCGAACCCCTTCATAAATCGAACCTACGCACTTTTTAGATAGAGTGGATCACTTATATTAATATGAAAAAATATACCACATGCAAGTTAGAATGAAAATGAAGTACAAAATATATTATTTTTACATGGTTCACCCTAAACTAGGAATACTATATCCTTGTTTTGTTCGTGATGATATGATACATAGATTCTCCACTATGAATCAATCATTAATAATAAGTGCAATGATCAGGTATAAACCAAGAAACCTGATGGGTTGGTATGAATCTTTTCCTGAATTATAGTAAAATCAGACCAGTGTTATTTATCTTTACACATGCCAATGTTTTATAATTGCAACACTATCAGACTTTTTAAGATCAAAATATATTCAAGTTAACATTGAAATATAAAAGATGATATTCCTCTTCCAGTTATCTAATATAAATTCACTCATCACTTTATAACATCAACTGAAACTCCACGACATCTATAGAATATCATAAATAACACTAGATGCAAGTTAGTTCAGTATAAAATCTGGAATTGAATAAGATAATACTTTAAATTCAACTCACTACTATATTAGAATGATCAACATAATATATCTCAATGCTCTATATGTTGACTACTAATACAATGATTTATCTTAACTCTTAACATTTTTATAATGTTGATCTTTCTCAAATATTAATTATAAAAAAATATAATTAGTTGTCTCTATATAATATTTATCCAGTTAATAATTCTTCTACATAACTCTCAGCCTTTCTTACCAATGAAATAATCGATACGAAAATCAAAAACAATTATAGAAATAATGTCTCGGATTCAATCTCAAACACTACACCAATAATAAGAAATTAATATTTCATCTGAAATTATTTTAACTCATTCATTTATTTATAACATTGTATAGATGTGTCACTTTATTAATTATTTAATTTGTATAAATGCACATCATATTTTCTCACAGAACCCCATTCATGAACTTATATCACACTACCTCTTTAATATTCCTTAGTATATTTTATGACTTCAAAAATTATTAATTTTGTGCACTCTCAAAATGATAAATTCACACTATTCAACTGCCTTCAAAACACGAGATTATCCTTGCCCTAAATAATACCTTCCTATTATTTTATAATCCATGCACACACTAAATACTTTCTCTACAACAACTACAATTTGTATGCACACACTCACTATCCATACTACTTACATGTGGACCTAAAAACACAAACTTATTTTTTGAGGACTTCTATATCATAGATAATATTCATGTCATCTTCATGTATATATATTTAATTAATCGTGTATCAGGATTTATATAGACCCTGGCATTCATTATTCTATCACTCAAGACACAATGTCATTTTTTTTGTTTTTCCTTTGTATGAACGAATTGCACAGTGTCTGTTGGAATAACACAACATGGGAATTATTAAAACAATAACAAGTATACTTTTCATTCAGGCATCATAACTTATCAAAGATGGTATGAAATATTCTAAAAATTCATTCAAATCAGATATTCTTTAATAATAATTTTGTAATAGAATAATAGAATACCTTGTAGTTTATATTGTTCTTCATGAAAGCCCAAGGATATGTTTATGTGTATCGTTCTTCTTGGATGATTTCGTGGAACCATGTTCATTCTGAGAAAAACAAGTGTGAATATCCTACGATGTTTTCTCGCGTCATTATTCAAGTTATAACAAGCTTCTTGAATCCTTATCCTCATGAACAATAGGTTACACATAACAATTTCTCCCTCTCAAACTCCCATAGATACTGTTAGATGAGATATTAGAAACAACATCAAATGATCTCTAACTTCTACATTTATTATCCTTGAACAGAAGCTTCTAGAATTATAAAAAGTTATCCATTTTTTATCATAAAATCATTCCATGAACCATCACCATCTCCAATAAAACATCACATATTTTTCACAATAATACATTTATTTCAACAATATAATTTGATGAAAATAATTCAGAAGAAGATTTCAATCAGATTTGGGTTTTCAAAATGCTCAAAAGTTGATCAGAGGTGTTTTTTGTAAGATTCTTTTGAACATTTAAATGGAGATACAGAAAAACACAACCCTCGGACTTGGAAATGTTTAATTATGACTCAAATAATATGGGTTTGAAGCATAGAAAATACATTCAGATGGACTCAAATGTTCAGATGACTCGATTGAAGGTACAGATGACATGGAAATGGAATTTCTATTGGATGAAGCTTCTCGATGACTAGGTTTATAAGACAATGCACAAGATATAATGGATGGCTTGGATAAATAGATTGGTAGAACAACTATCACAATAGTTTTTGGGATCGACAACACACCACCACTCGGGTGCGTATCCTTGCATGCCATGTGACCTACTAGCACTTCCACCAAATTAGTGTTGTGGCAAAGAAGACTGTTTATTGGATAATTTTAAATAGGATAAAAACTAAAATTCGTAGCTGAAAACCCTTATGATGTGAAATTATAACAAGTCGAATTTCTTATAGATTCTTCATCTTACCTTAATGAACTGTCATTTTTCATTTTTCTTGAAAATTTTATACATTTTCATCTTCATTCAATAAGAAGATCATATTTCAAGGTATTATTCAATCTTCAAAAAAATGTTGTAAAAAATGAATCATCTTTTCACATGTGTCCTTGAAATAAAGAGAATAGACATTTATCAAAAAATCTAAACATATTCATGAAAAATAAATCATTTATTGATGGATAATCTAAAAATAAGGTAAATAATGTGCAACAATCATATGAAAAAATCATGGTACATAAGTACATCTCTTCAATCATCACATTATATTTTTATTTTAAGAAATATCTCCAAATATAATAATAAAACATTGATAATTTAATAATTATCCATGAAAAATAAATGTTAGATCCTCAATCTTTAATTACTTTCACATTTACATTTAATATATTAGCTGCATTGATACTAATTACAACACAAATATAAGTTTATAAAAATTTGGGATCATAAATCTCCCCCATTGGATTTATTATTAATACCCATTTTTCATTCAGAGATAATGTTTTATTCTCCCCCTTAATTGAATATAAACCCAAAGAAATATGCTATGGAAGTCAACTTATATAGTTCTTTAATAAGTAAACTTCTTCTCTTCTCTCCTGTTAATCTCCTCATTTATTAACAGATAACACTTGTTAGAAATTAAAATTGTTCTATTTGAGATAAGGAATTCATCAAATTTATTAATGAAATGAGTCATTAATTAATCACATCCATGTATACATAGCAATCCCCTATGTAGAAATTGAGGGAAATCAATATAGGCATCAAAACTGGAAATACATTTTTAAGTATGTGATGTTATCACTATAATATTATTTTATGAGTTATTCAAAATATATTAAACTAATCCCTTTTATTCGTCACGATAAATAGATTAAAAACATTTAATTCTTAGAATTGATTTCACCTTTATCAATCCAATTTAATTTTTTCATTATAATATCACATTATTCTCTTCAAGATCATAGTTTTTATTAATATTCATATAGGAGAACATAACACTTTAATGAAAATAAATAATTTCTATAATAATACATCATTAAATAAATATCTTTCTAGAACATTAAATATTTATTCGACGACAATAGTTAAATTAATCTTTGATAGTTGTTTTTTGTTTATCCCCTTAGAGAGATGAGCATCATCTATGTTCTTTATCATGATTTACATTCCCCAAGAATAATCTTCATGAATGATTTTTATTAAAATAGTAATAAAGAAATCCATGATGGATAGATTTCCAAATAATTTATAATATTTTCATAGAAATAATATATTCAGGACTCTCTATGAGTATTCTCTTCACCATAAATTCCTTATATAAAAGAAAAAAATATATAAAATACACATGGGAATAAGGTAGTTCATCAATGAATTTTCAGTTAGAGAAGCATGGATGAGATTTATCTCTCCACCCAAAAACACCTTTCAATTTGGCTTCAGATTAATTAAAAAACTTCATTCTTATTCAGTCATTTACTTTCATAATTTTATCATCTAATAATTTCATGAATTTCATTATTTCATCAAATTTCATCTTATATGGAATATACTTCTTCTCATTCACTAATACTGCACTTTAATACTTCTATTCCTTCTCAAAATATTTATCCAATTAAAACTACTCTTCCAAATGACTAAGAATTATTTTGTTATATGCTCAAAAATCTTCTTGTTTTTAGACTCCTTTATAGTATCATTTTTGGAATTATAATCCATTGGTGCTACTCTGTTGGTCTACAGTAGCTCCAATTTGTTCAGGAATCAATGTCATATATATATTTATGTCTACATCATGCCCTGTCAATTTGGACCATCCCCAAAAATCTCCAGTGATCATAGGGTTATCCATTTAAGACAACCTCTCCTAAAATTTTAAATTTTTATCTAGATTTTCATGTACCAAATCAATATGTTATTTAATTATGATAATAATTTTCTTTTATTTTCATCTTACTTCCTATAGAATTATTGTGTATGACATATTTATAATGGTCCATAATATCACCATCATTAAAAAGTATAATCATTTCTGTATAGGTGTGACATTCATCTGATCATTCATCTTAGGTGTAGCATGATTTACAATTTTTTTGACATTCATATCCTATTTAGATCCCATGGAAGACTTTGTTTCTTTTTTTATTTTCAACAACATTTGTTGTGGTCTTGTCTTCATATCCTTACATGGATAGTGAATAGTTATAACATACCATCACTCATCATATATGAGAAAACTTATATTGAAATAATCACATAACTCTTCAAGACTATCAAATTTATTATTTATAAATATATTCTTCTTCATCTGTGAATTGTGATTCAATTTTTCCAGATTTCTCTTCTCATCAGATCTGCACCCCCAAAACACCATCCTTATTTTATTGTCATAAAAATACATGTTATTCCAATTGCCTATATCTCAATGCCGAAATATCAAGAAACCCCAATAGTATCCATCAAATCTTAATTTCTTCTTCTGGGGCACAACAAGTCATGAATTAACATCCTGTTTATTTTGAATAATATGATTATTTATTTTACATATTTTTGGGAAACATGAATTCACATTATACTTTATATCTATTTTTGATGATATGATAGATTTATCATTATTAGTTTTCACCCATGATTTCCCAAAAATCGTTTTGGAACCTATACATGTACATTAACCTGTATTAGTACAAAAAAATATCATTTATCAGGGGATACATAATTCATTTTTCCTACATCTGATTTATCTTTAGAAAATCTCAAACTTATCATTCCACATGAATGAGTCCTTTCAAATGTAGGGATCATTTCAGAATCATTTTTGAAATTATTTCTGATTACATAATTTTTTGACGATTCAGCTTGAATAATCGCAATATTTCTGAAGATGAACTCAATCTCCATATATATAAAATTTATATCTTTTTTCATATCTTCAAGTGATTTCACCATGAATTAGCATTCTTTCTATGAATTATTTAATTTTTTTCATTCATATTTTTCAAATTTACATTCATTTCTAGACACATTATGCTGTGTTAATTTTTATAATGTTCAACATATTTAAGTTTGTCTTCGCATTGACTCTTCATTTCCTGAACATGATCATTATGAATTTTTATTATTTATAGTATAGAATTATTCAGATCATTAATTCTCTTTGTATTAACCTTTTTTTTGTATTCTTCATCATTCATAGAGATTTTGTGTAATTTATCCAATGCATAAATCACATTTTTATAAACTATGTTAGCCATAACAATCCTATAAATAGTCACATTCAATTAATCTTCAATCAATTTAAATATTTCATTGGAATGCAATATAGACAATTATTTTAATCTTTTATCTCAGATTGATATCCCATTCTTGTATATATTTTCCAACATAGAATTTTTAATATTCCTTATAGAATTATGAGATTCTTCAAGTACATGTATCAAATTAGAAAGACCCCACTCAGTAACTTCTTTCTCCTTGAAATTTCTTTTGAATTGTTCTCCAACAATGGAGAAATATTCATTATGATGTGAAATAGTTGCTCATTTGGAATCAATTATTTTTGGGAGATGTTTACATATTCGAATTTGTTTTCCGAAGCATGTTCCATTTCATCAGTTTCCTTTTAAATTTGTGACAATACATCATATAGTCACTTGATATAAGAAAATATATAACTAAAACATTAAAAATGAACATTATACAGAGATTTTTTTATTTTTTAATAAAAATGAATGACTGATTTAATAAAATATTCTTTATTAAAACCTGAATATTAATCATTAAAAGGATTATTATTTTCTAATTTATCAGTTACCAATAATAGACTGTCATTCAAGATATATTTAGATTTTTACAAATGCTCTTTCTTCACCAAATTATTTTTTAGATTTATTTCCTTGTTCTTTTATATATTTTTCATGGTTTTTATAGACCTCCTTGTTGACACTGATAGATATATTAACTGAAAATTCCATCTTACTCATATCTTTTAATTTTTAAAATCAAATATTCAGTTCATTTATGTCTGATACAAATAAATGGTAAAATCGAATAGATCCAATCAGAGGTGTAACATATTCTTAGATACCAATTAATGATCCATGTGGATCGTACATGTAAACTGTGGGGGTGGGGGTGAATCAGTGTACATATGTTTCTACAAATTTTCATTTGTTTTATCTAACCCATTTTTAATTCAAAACACTTCACTTGTTAGAGTGAATGGATCTTCCATGTTAACAAAAAAAATACCACATACAAAATATAATTTAAGTGAAGAACACACACAAAATATTATTACAAGGTTGTATCATGATGTGGATTATTACCTCATTGTTGTGTTTTGGATGATATGAGACACATATTATTCACTATGAATTAGTGAAAAATTACAATTAGGGTAGTTAGGTATCACTCTGAAACCTTGTTTGGTAGGATTGATCCATTTTACAGATTATTATGACATCCCACCAGTGTTATTTATACTGAATTTCTCTAGTGTTTCCCAATTATAACAATAACACAATGTGTAATGTCACAATATATTCATGATGGCACTAAAACACAAAATATGATCTTCCACTTCGAGCAACCAACAATAAATTGATTCAGTACAGTGTCACGTCATCTAAAAGTCAATTAATTCCATTGAATATAATCAATAACATTTCATGAAAGTGGGTTCAGTATAATCTAATAAATTTTAGATTATAACACTTCAAATTCAACTCACTGCTATATCATAATTATCAATTAGAAATATCCAAATTCTTTTAAAGTAGACATCTAATATATTTCTTTGGATTAATTCTTAACATTGTAATGATTCTGAACATGCTCATATATTTCTGATAACTGAAAATACATATTTTTCTCAATACAATACTTCATGGGAAATTCCTTCTTCTGCTAAACACCTAGCCTCACATAAAACTGAAATCAAGGATACAATATTTTTGAAACACTAATATAAATAAGGTCCCATCTTCAGTCTGAAATAATAAATGCTGAAAATGAAATTAATATTTCATGTGTACTTATTTGAAATCATTCATGTATTTATAACATTCATTGATGTCTAACTTTATGCATTATTTCATGTGTATAAATTCACATAATATTTTTCCATTTCACTCCCTTCATTCATGTATACAACACAACCACATAACTGTTTCTTCATGTATTTTAACAGAGTTGAAATTATTAATAGTGAGTGCACTCAACAGGATGAATTCACTCTATTCATCTTCCTTAAATAAATGAAATTATTACTACCCGCATTACTACCTTTCTATTCATTTTTTATGAATTAACACACTAAAGACTTTCTCGACATCATAGCCCCTTTTTATGTGCACAATAACTATCCATAATACTTCCATAGAGACCCAAAAACAAACCCTGTGCTTTTGTGCACATCTAATTAATACACAATATTCATCTAATCTACATGCATTCATATTTCATTCTTCATGTGTCATTCATTATTCAGACCCTTGAGTGCATTATTCTATCACATAAGACACAATATAATTTTGTGTTTTTCTTAGCATCTACAATCTCACACTACCTGTTGGATTTACAATATTTTTGTGTAATTCAAATAATCACTTTTACACTTATCCTTAAACTATCATACTATCTCAAAGAAGTTATGATGCAATATCATACATGTAATAAAAATCATAAATTATTTTATAATCTTTGTGTAATAGTATATTACACTACATTGTGGTTCTTAGTATTCATCAAAGAAGTTTAAGGATATGTGTAATCGTATCATGCTTATTGAATGATTTTATGGGAAAAAGTATCTTCAAGATAATAATGTGTTCCAATCACATGTTGTCTTCTCAAAAACTTATTTGTGTAAGTAGAATATTTATGGAACCATCTCATCCAGAAACAAAGGTTTCATAGAAAAATATTTTTCTCTCAAACTCCTACAGATATTCTCAGATGAGAAATAACATACAATATCAAATGATATTTACCTGTGGTTTTTATAGGCCATGACTAGAACCATGTAGAAATATAGAAAATCATTCCATTTGTAGCTTAAAATCGTGTCATCAACCATCAACAGCACCAATAAACATAACATTTTCTTTTCATTACAAAAAATTGATTGAAACACCTTAATATGATGTAGAAAATTTATAATATGATTTCAATTTTTTTTCAAAATTATAAAAAGATGATCAGAGATATTTTCCCAAGCTATTGTCGACATTACAATTGGGAACCCAAATAACAGAACCCTTGGACATTTTAATTGTTTAATATTACTTAGCTCATATATTTGTTAATATTGGGAAATATGTTTAGATTCCCTCAAATGTTTGGATGAAACTATTGAAGGTTCATTTGATGTGGCCATTATGCTCCGACGGGAAGAAGCTTCTCTATAGATTCTTAGAGAATATAATGCACAAGAAATAACGTAATGATGGGATAATTATATTGGGAGTGAAATAGTCACAATTTTTTCTGGGAGAAATAACAAACCACAAGTCACATGAACGTCTGTTCTTGCTAAGTTACATGCTCACATTCAAAGATCATTTGTGGTGCTGCATAGCTGACCATTTATTGGATAATTTTAAATATGATAAACAATAAAATTATTATCCAAAAAATCTTATGAATTTTCATTCAAAGATGTCATAATTCATAAAGTCTCTTCTTCTAGCCCTAGTGAATTATCATATATCCATTTTCAGGACAATTCAATGTTGTTACTTCTTCATGGAATAATAAGTTCATTTTTCATGGCATTCTTCAATCTTAAAAACAATGTTGTAATCAATGTATCCTCTTTAGACACATGTAATTGAAACATACTAAATAGTAATTTCTCAAATCATTAAAACGTCTTCATTCAAAAAATTCATTTCACATGGGATCTTCTAAAAATGATGTAAATAATGTTCAACATCCATATGCACAAATCATGGAATATAAGAACAATTATACCATCTTCAGATTTAATGTTTCATTAAAATGAAATCTCCAAAAAAATAAATGCAACCTTACCAATTTAATAACTATCCATATTGACTAAATGATATATCATCAATCTCTAATTAAATTCACATTGACTTCTTATCAATTATGTCTCTTGATAATAATTACAATAGAAATCCCACTTTAAACAAATTTGTGTTCATAAAATTATTCATGAAAAAAATTAATGATTTGTTTTAAAATAATAATTTATCTATATATATTATAATTATAACATTTTTTGAGATGGAAAATTTACATTGATGACCATAATCAACATATTGATGTTATTTCAAACATATGATCTTAATATCGTTAAATCATCCTATATAAATTAAATTGATTTTGTAGTTGCATATAAATTTATAATAAGTATAATTAAATTATTTATAATTGTGAACTTTTAGGTTAACTATATAAATAATTAATATAAGTTTATTATTTGGGAAGATAAGTAATAGTCATGACATGTTGAGGAAATGGAAAGAGGCAATCTTTAAAAAACTTCTTTTAATCTCTCCCATTCAACCTTTTCTCTACCATGTAAAAAAAATTTAAAAAATATTAGTGGTGTATTTATATGGAAATATAAAAATTATATTATAAATTTTGTATACCCGTTATCTTTTATTAAGTTGTTTTTAAAATTAATCTTTTTATAGATTATTTTTACTCTCTTATCAAATGTAAAAAAAGAATTTTTTATTTTTACATATACGATGACAATGACTATTACCCTTATTTTATTTCTGATTTATTTATATGAATTCATGATTTATTCATTGAAAAACCATATTTCCTTTCATTATGTGTAATTTAGTTTTGAAAATGGTTTTTGAATGCATAGCATATTTCAATATACGAACATGTTTGGATTATGAGTTTGAAGGTATATTTCAATGGTTTTATGATGAAAAAGAGAAATAATAAAATGATTTCATCAGGATTTAGTAATTCGGAATTGTAAATGGGAAACATGTGATTCCAATTTATCTTATATGACTGGTTGAGGCACATTAAATATCCTGAAAAATTTGTGACCTTGATATAACTTATATAAAGGGTGATGCCCATTATATCATTCCAATTCGTTGGGTAATGTTCCATTTAATGAAATGAAAGAATGGGTTAACCTATATGGCTTATAATTATAATATAATTAGGATAATTTAATTTCTAACATGGGTATAAATGTTTTTATTAATATTTTGTTCATTGTTCCCTAAAAGGGTTTTCAATCACTTTTTCTGGGTTTTAAGGGTTTGTAATTGAGTAAAAGGAGTCTGGTTTTCATGTAGAAATTCTTTATTTCACATGATAAAATAATAACGTGATAAAGGTAAAACATTTATATATTTTATCCTCTCATAGCTCTAACAAGTCTTTTCTTTTTTATACCCCTTATAGAGCTCTTTGTTCTCATTCCACCTTTTTAAAATTCTTTTCACATGTTTTAATGGCGTGTAAGAGAAAAGATGATGTCATGTTGAATGTCATGAATATTTTTAATGAAAATAAATCATTATTTATTTAAAAATATTAATATTTTTTTAAAACAATTAATAACTAGTAGTAAAATATTTATATTAAATGGGATTGTTTTTTAATAATAATGATATAATTTTATAAAATTCTAATCCTAAGTGTTCTTTGAGAATGAATGGTAGTTAAGACTAGTCTAAAAAGAATATATGATGTAATGATTAAGGATGAGTACATTTCTAAATAAAAAAATACTATCTTGAATATACTTATATATTATTAACTAAATGTGATCACTTAAACCTATCTCTGCTTCTATATAATATGAAAGATTCTCATCGTACAATTGTACTGTAGTTATCTCATCACAAATTGATATAATCCAACTTCTATTACATACACTCATAGATACACATAATGATGTATTTATTACCATATATGGTATTTTTTATTTTATTATGGTTCTAAATTTTTTATTATTATATACCTTTATTTTTTTCAACATTCAAAAATAGAAAAAAGATTCATGCATTTGTATGGATTACTAACTCTATGAACATTGAAATTTAGTTTTTAACAAAGCACTAATTGGCCAAATAAAGGAATATATATATATTTAATTTATATTATATTGATTTCTTGTTAAATATTATGTATATGATTTTATATGGATAAATATATAAATATCTTTACTACCAAACTAGATCATGCATAAAAAAAATAAAGTAATTATCAAGTACAACAAGGATTTGATAGAGAATTGATTATAAACGAGTGGTCAGATGTTTTAATAAATTCGTATATGGTATGATATATATGAAAATAAATATATAATATATTTATTATTAATATATATTTATTATAATGGTTTTTATAATTCATATGAGGTTAGGCGAGACTTCTGTTAAGGGATGTCTCTAAACCACCCTTTTTCTTCAAGTTATAACCATTATATCTCAAACTCACATTCCCAATCCCGATTATGTTATGGGATAATAATAAATAATAAATAATACATATATATTAAATATATAAATATATCATATTTTTACTTTTATGAGATAATTTATTCCATAAGTTCATTTATCAAATTCCTACTATAAAATCAGTAATGATTAAGGGGAACTTTTCAATCCAATAATCCATTAATGTAACAGTCATTTAAAGATTTTATTACCGAATGAAACAGATTATTTTGTGAAATATGATTATATAATAAGATAATAACATCCATTAAATGTAATTCCATATTATCTTTTCCATAATTATGAAATTTTCTTTGATTATAATATGATTGAATATTATGAATAACATTTCTTTGTATCGATAATTATTATGATTTTAAATTATATTTTATTTTATTCTGTGTCATATATAATAATGAATATGTTATGATGGTTGTTCCTAGATAGTTCTCCAATGCATTGGGTAATGTTTTTGTGTCAGGTAATTTTATGTATATGAATTGGGTATATTCCAAATCCATTATGGGACTCTATCCCCCATGTGATCGTGTCTTCATAGTAATAGTTTAATTATGCTTTCTCATGTTTCTTATCACTAAAAAATTTACTATATTTTAATGATATTATGAAACCATGTTCATTATGTTATTATTCCATGTGTGAACTCATAATCCTTGACTTTAATGGTAGCATGTTATACCTTATATTAACATGGTATACTTCCATAACATGTATATTTATTTTAAATTCATTGTGTCTTGCCAATTTTTTCTATAAATTACCTAGGTTATCCAATGTATATTTATGAGCCCAATTTGAATAATGATCTCATTATGGAAATTAAAATAATGGGTTACTGTTTTTTATATTGGGGTTATATGTACCTAGTATTTCAAACACACTAGGATTTTGGATCCATATTATTTGTTTAATGGATATTTAGGTTAAAAATTATTTAATAATATTTATAAAAATAAATTGGTCACTATATATGTTATAAAAGTAAGATCTAGTGGTATTTTGGGACTACTAACAGAATAATTTAGTGATAAAACTAGGTATAAGTCTATGAATAAGAAAATATTTTTCAACTTTAGTGATATATAGGGAATGTGGATTCTGAAAAATTTAATCAATGTATGGATATTCCATGTGGATGTGTCATTATTATAGTTTTCTGTAGTGGTAATAAATTTGAAAAAGAACCACTATGTATTTAATTAATTTTTATTTGCTGCATAAAAATGAGGCCTTGATAAATACTAAGATTGACACTCCTAGTGGATATTATTCCAAAAATTCAAAAACTCTTTACATACCATTATAAATTACTTGGATAGATTTTTAGGTTCATAAAATTAATTAGAAAAATAGTATTGAGAACCAATTTTTAAAACTAGAAAGAAATAATTTGTGATATTATTGTCTTTTATAAGTTATTACGTAAAAGATTATAATTCTCCCTTTTGTATTTTTGTCAGATAGTTTTTCTCATATTATTTCTCTATGTATTGTTAATCTCTAGAAATAAAATACACCATTCCAACAACAACCATGATTGGAAATTTGATCTTTTCCCTAAAAATATTCCAATTAATAAGAATGTGGGGTATAGTTACATCAAGTAAGTACTCATCTAACCAAATCTATGAATAGTAACATGAATATTGCATAACATCCTCCTCCTATGAAATAGATTATTTTGATTGTGTCTCTTATGTGAAAAGGGACTCTTAAATTTAGTGGATATTCTGATCAAATTACGATTGAATAATGATGTAAATATATTTATAATATATTATCAGTACTCAAATGTTTAGAATAAGGGGAATATGTATATAACTTTTATCACAAGGAGGGGGAATCTGATCAGTGGTGGATTTTAATCAAGAACATGATGTTCTAAGAGGAAATTGATTCCTACGAATGATATGAATTGAGTAAAAATAATTTTCAATAATAATTTCCCTGAAATAATTCATCTTCAAATAGAGATATATTTAATTTTATTGATTAAAATATAAGATAAATCTATTTTAAATAAGAGGAATACCTCACAAGGATTTAATGATAAACATCCAACTTCATCATCCTTACATAATGTAAGGTGAACCGAATTTTTAGTTGATTTAAAATATCCTTCAAAAATCACAGATAGTTTTTGTCTTCTATAATAATTATTATATTTTACATTATGCAATTGTGGTTGAGATAGATATTGGAGGCTCTCAGGGATCTTGTGAACCTAGTGATGGAAAGTGTAAAATGGAGTTTTCTTCAGGAGGATTAATAGAAAAATCTAATGGAAAAAATAATATCCAACATTCCAGAGGTAAAACATCCTAGGGTGAAACATCCTAGAAACTATATGAATGTATAAAATATATTCTTACTGTTTATTAATGAGGGTTGTGAGGCTAATCCATAATGAATATATATGATGAAACCCACTAAATAAGTAGAGGAAAATAAGGTTAAGGTAAACACTTGTCGTGTTATATAATGCATCAACAACAAGGAACATGAGAAATATGCAATATGATTCCATAAGACAAGTTATTTTAGAGACAATAAATTAAAACAAGCTTTATATACTAGTGATAGAGGAAGGGTATATGATATCACTACTATTGAAGTAGATATTGATAATAATGTGGTCATAGGACCAATAGTCATTCATTTTAGATTAGTAAATTTACTTTTAGAATATATTACATTCCATTATTAAATATCATTCATTTTCAATTGTACAATTCATACCCCACCTCAAGACACGTGGATTGAAATATCCATGAAACAAAAAGTGGATCAATTATTGTATCCAAAGTATATTACTCATCCCTAGTCAATTTGTTTTACTAAATAACCAATAAAATATCATATTTCTATGTTTATTAGAGTTTAATTGATTATTTTGAATGGATTGGATGTCCTTATATAAATACCACATCAACTATACGGAGGGGGAGATCAATATCCACATCCAAAGACAATCGATTGTTCTGTTTATTTGTAAGGAGAAGGATGAATCTATCTAGAAATCTTCTACTAAAGAATGTATATTTTTTCCATATATTCTAGATTATCTATCTTTAATGACTGTTAAAAATATAAATTAAACATTGAATACATTACAATTTGTTAGGGGTTTTTTCCCATGGAAATATGTTCAGGAAAAGAAAAATTATTTATGAACGATATCTAGGGGGTTTTCACCATGGAACCACAAATACCCAATAGTTTGATATTCATTATGATTAAGGGAATTTCTTTCCAAAGGTAGGAACTCTTTGGATGGTTGTGGCCAATTATGCTTAAGAAGTCACGTTAATAGAGAGGATGGGATGTCGGGACTATCAGACACTTTTGGGGGAATTTTTACCTACTCTACGACCTTGTTATAGATATATGATGTGCTTTTGAATCCTTAATTAATTATCAATTATGATGTGGGTCTCACTCGAATAAAAAAAATTATTATCATGTATAAAATTTATAATAATTTTAGGTATCTAAGGTTCTTCATCAATGGAGGTATCTATATGTATCTCAGGTCCTCCATTAGTGATACCCCCTTATGTATAAATTTGATATTCTTTTGTTACGACGATGCTTTTTTTCGAGAGACTAAGTGGGGAACTCTTTTATTTATTATCATCTAGGGAGAAAAATGTTTTTTTGATGTTGTGATCAAAACCATGTGATGTGATTCCTATATATCCTTAAAAAATGAATCAGAACCCAAGATGTTCGGTTCCACCTAATGGGTCACGTCATACCTTTTAGGGTCATATGATGAGGTCCTAATAATATAGTTTAAATTCATGTATAAAGGAAATCTAGAAAAAGGTTACTAGTAATATTTGTGTGGGGGACATGTACTTAAGAATCCCTAGGAAACTGGAAGGGATGTGAATTTCAAGGATGAATTAAGACCTACTGGGAATGTGGCATATAGAGAATAGGTTTTATTTGGGGAGTTGGATTTGGATCTCATGGAGATTTCATGTGTATCCCATTATGATGGTAATAAAATCATATATTGTTTGGTTGGGAGGATACATTCTTGTGGTGGCCCAAGAAGGATCGTCTTGTAGTGGAGTATGGACCCTTCAGAGGATTAATTTGGGGCCTAATCATAAAAATGATTTACTAAGGTTATTTGGGGTTATTAATTGGGGATTTATTATATGAAATATGGCCATTGAACATGGTCCCTAGGTATGAGTCTGATTTATTATAGTTATAGTAAGAATATGAGTTCCCATGGTTCTATAATATAGGGTTGCACATAGATTTATCCCTTGATTGGAAAGATTTGGTCTTCCTTATGAGGAAGATTACCAATAATATTTTAGGTCAAATGGATTTCATGACCACCATGATCATTTAATCCCACTTGAGTCATGATCGGTGTTAGAAACAAGTAGGAATAGAAGATTAGGAAAACCACACAATCCACTTTTCCATGAGATTAGGTTCATGTTCTTGAGGTCCCGCTCCCATTGAGGCACTCTGATGTAAAGTTAGAGTAAGATTAAAAGTATGATACCCTACTAAGATATGCAGATGATTATGTGGATTTCATGATCATACTGATTGAAGGGGTAAGCGCATGATCTATAAAACCAAAAATTTCTTCTTCTCTATTGGTGGAATAGGATGGGTCAATAGTGGAAGAGGATGAGGGTAAAAAAATTGGAACTATTAACATTACCCTACAATGGGTCCAGGGTGTTGAAAAAGTGGATATAAGGAAGAGAGAGAGAGAGGGTAGAGGACGCTGCTTCCCAACCCCTATCTGACCAAGTGTCCATGGGTTAGAGAGACGTAATATTGAAACTTCCTACTAGAAATTCCTGGGGATTACTATTGGAGGGTTGCCCAAAATTCGGTCTTGTAAGGAAAAACGAGGATACTTTTTCAAAATTAATAGAAAATCAAGGGTAGAAATCATCATCTCTATTATGAATATGAGGATCTAGGTTTTAGAGATGATAAGGGGATGAAATTTTCCTAACACTAGTGTCCAATATTAGGAACTCCCACAATTTTCCCTGGGGTAGGGGTCCATGTATCCATGAGTATATACACAACAAGTCACCCCTATACCCAGACCGACCAACCATACAATTACATGAAACATATGATTATAGGAATAAACATGCAAATGGGAGACATTATGGGGCACCATGTTACATGGTTGTGCAATCCATAAGGAATTGGTGGAGGTTTCAACTTAGTCACACTTATACAAGGGAATCCAAGGAGAATTAGACCACCCTTATATGGAATTGAATAGGACCCGACAATTGGTTCTCGCATGCTTGTGGTATAGGAGAACCAAGAGAGGCTTGCAAATATGGTTCTCTATGGAGGTAAGCTTAGGAATGTGAATGAATGATTCCATAGTTGGTACCCTTTTTGGCTAGTTCTATGTGAGTTGTTGGTTCCCTATGTGACAGACCACTTGGCCCACTATACTTGGGTGAGACCTTGCTAAATCTTTCAAGGGTCTCCATAGGTGTTATTGGAACTGGCTCATGCATTTCACTGGTTAAGGAAAGGGACATAGCTCTAGTGTTCTTTAACCACATGATGAGTGAATTTCATAAACATGTATTATTTATATTAATTCATTGAATGAAATTAGTTTCAAAATAAACATTCAATTACCTCTTGTTGTGTTCGTACAAAGGAACCAAGAATGTTTTGATAGGATTGAGTGAACGACTTGGGTGAGAAGAGATTAAAGAGGCCTTCAAGAAATCTATTCCATATAATTGAAGACCCCAAGGTTTTATTTATAGGGAAATATGGAACATTGAGGGATGAAGTTACTCTGAGTGGGTGTCTTGTGTAGGCAAATCCTGTCAAATGATCACACAGGAACCCAATGTTAAGATGGTGCTTTTAGGTATATGGCAGAATTTACATTGATGGATTCTGTGAACAATGAACTACGTCATTTTTCTTATTATCTTATCCCTTAGGTATTTCCCTTTGACTCCTTTTCATCCATTAGATAAATTAGAGTTTCAAAAAAATATCCACCCCCTCAGGAGTGGATCTGATCAAAAGATGATGGTATGGTCTTTTTTTAAAGGGATGAAAAGGGTGTATGGATAATGAATGTAATCTGAGTATGTCATATTCCCAAGTAGTATACCCTATTATTCTACATTTTTAGTCTATTAAAGACTATATTGTGGTTTTTATAGATACATAGGTCATACTAGGTGAATTCTTCACATATAAATAATGTTTTCCTTTCAGCATCTTGCTCTCAGAACTCTATATATTCTTGTCTCATTGTGAAAGTCTCCCGCGCAGACCCTTCACTGAATCTTTTTCATTAGATGAATTGTTTTTATAAACATGAAATGTATCTGTCAGTGATAAGTGTATTCCTTGGTGAGTGGATTTCATTTTTATTCATATATCTTTTCAGATTCTAAGACTAATCAGTTAATGGGTTGGAATAAATAATGGGATTTGTATAGAGGAGTTGGTTGTAAGCCTGCTCATTTGTGGTCGTATTGGAAGTGTCATAGATGTGTTGAGATCAAGAAAGAGCTACAAAATATAAAAATTAATTAGTAATTATTATTAGGGAAAACATATGTATATAACAATGGATAATTCATTCCTAAGTTGCTGATATAGTGGATTCTGTAGAAAAAGCATATCCAATTGATTCATGTCATGTTTGAATTTTCTAACAGAAAGTCCATAAGATCTCTAGGCCTTTGATCCTTGGAGAAACATATGAGAGTTCATTCCTTGAAATGGATATGGGATGGAAGAAAAAGGAGGCCACCTTTGATGCATGATCTCCAGAAAAAAATAGAGGGTATTATGAAGGAAGACCCTTGCCTGAAGGGGGTATCAATCAAAAGGAATGGATGAGTGCCTTCTTAAATCCTGAGGAGAATTGTCCTAGTTTTAATTGAAACACAAGGTGTCATATGACGGTGAAGTGGAGTTATCATGATATATTTGTGCCCACTTTGGAGAAGGGGGAGTACGAAAAATAGGGGTATAATCGAAAATACAACATTCCTTCAAATACATTCCCTATGGTGTTTTTTATCCATTTGGCAAGGAGCCTATCTGTTGTTGGTCTAGGATTCCATTAATGTCATACTTTTTGGAACATTTGACCTGGTGTCCATGCAAGATGAAAAGAAGCATGTGATATTGGAAATCCCCATCCTGTAAATGATTTATCGAATCCTACCACATTTTCATGTGGGGTATGACTATTTCTGAATTTTTGACCATTCCAGGTACAATGGGGATAGTTATCATCTCATGTTATATAAAACTCTATGTTAAGTAGGGTTGTTATTTTTAGGGGCCCTTTTTGATGGTATGATGAGGTTTTTTTTAATATTCTATCATTTTCTCTAAATTCCAATGAGATCCCATTGATTTCGATCCTATTCATAGAGTTAAATTTCATCCCATATGGGGGACCACCTACTTGGAAATTTTACGATTATAGGAAGGATATTACTAAGATTAGGTCATATATAATGGCCATATAGATGGAGTTATAGTAGATTGTGTCAATGGATATGTTATATGTGAGTATTATTCTTTATACATGTATTCATTCCAATTCAAGATCCTGTAAAAAATAATTATATCTCATATAGTTTGTGTACAATTAAAAAAGAACCTGATGGCAGTCTGATGTCTAGAGATGATTACAACCATGATGAAAACTCAATCGGTTATTAACGTGCCTCCCATGGATGTGACCACTAGATTGAATTTTTGGTTTTTCAAGACATAGATTGCATCATACCAGGAGGGAGTTTTGGCTAAATATATCACCTAAATTGGCAATAGAACATCTTATAAGTGTGTAAAATGTGATAGAAATGATTACACTTCTATTGAAGATGTTTTCCCCACTCAGAAGGATGCTTTCCCCCTTATATGGTGTAGAAGATAAGGTCCTAAGATCACCCAAATTACGTTGTTTGAGGATTAACTTGTTCGTCATAACCAAAAAGGCTAAACCCACTACAATTTCACCAATACATCCCAGCCTTCATCACCATATTGAGAGATAAGTTCCATTTTATCCTACCCCATCAGTTTCAGAGAGGGATAGGAAGCCCATAAAATCCAGGGTGGTTGAATCTTCATCAAGGAAGACCATGGGGGATTCATAATTCAAATGATCGAAGGTAATGAATCTATGGAAAATAATTTCCCTTTATGTTGAAATCAAATGGTCACTCTGTCGTGTTGGGTTGAGAAATCCAAGGATAGGACATGATCGAGCTCAAAAAAATATTTTCATTGAAGTGGATCCCCCTGAGGTGAACATTTACTTATGGGGTCTATACGTGATCATTTTTGAAACTAGGAATCGAATCATGACCACAAGACAGGTGGATGACATGATGAGGTGGGGCACTACTAAAGGGATTGACCATTCATATTTTGAGAAGTGGAATTATTATATCAATCATGAAGATGTAACTCCTCCTTTTACACATTATTTTTTTCATCATTTATTTTACCTAGAACATAGAAATTTTCTGAAGGGGAAGGTTATTATTATTTGAACAGGTACTGGGGGAATTCAACTAAGGATCAATTTACAAAATATTTCCCAATCAATACACCTCTTAATATTGATATATCGTCTATTGAATCAGTATAGTTATCACCATGGAATAAATTAATGGAGGTTGAAATAGTGTGGTAAAATATATTCCCCCCCTCAAAAATCTATCTTTGAGGAGGCTTATGATAACCCTCCTCCATTAAAAACATATTGTTTGTCGGAGGATAAAATCATTGGACCATCGCCACATCTGTAGTGGTAAGCCACTATGAAACTATTAATTTCTGCTTCATCTAAATCACATGTACAAACACGATTGGACCATATAATCTCCCTCCCTATCTTCAATCAAGGGACTTAAAAATGATCCACCATGAACTAAGAAGGTAGAAATGGAGAATGTGAGACCCCTATTGGTGAATTGGCTTCACTGACTATAGAAGTATAAGGGGTTGAGGATATGCCATCTACTCCTACCATCATTCCTACATATGTCGAGGGGGTGGAAGAATCTTCTAATGTTAAAGGTATATCATAATGCGTCATAGGCCACCTATGGACTATTGTCCCAATGATATTTCAGGATCATCCCATAAACTAGAGGACCCTATGATGACTTATTTTGGTACTACATCTATCTCTGAGGATTCTTTTTTGGGTCTCAAGTCATTAGAGAATAGTGATGTTCCAATTCCTAAGAAACATATTTTTTGTTTATCCATGAGGTATATTACTAGAGGGATTTGGATTTCAATAGATTTCGTGAGAAACACTAGAATGGAGATGGATGAAATACTATGATATTTTAATCTGCTAACAACTTTAGAAAACTTTTAGGCACATAATTGAGAGTTGAATGGGTAAAAGTTTTCATTTTTATGAAACCAATTCATTTTTCCATGATTCTATGATAGTGACTGATTTTAATATGAAACTCCACCAATGGATAATATTATAGTGATGAAATTTTATAATTATGAAGAATTACATTTTAGTATCACTTTTGAGGGGGGGGCACTCAGGTGGACCTTCAAAAGGAGATTATTCCTGATCCTCATTTGGTGAATCCTAGGATGAACCAAGAAAGTTAAACTCATTAAGAGGTTCCTAATCAAAATACAAAATTCGAGTATGTTGGGGTGAAATCATCCTAAGTTGCGGACATGTTTATAGGTGATCATAACCGGCTACTAATCATCCTCAATTTATTTTTTCAAGTATCCTTTTGAAGTTAATGATGAGTATTTCCTACTTTTTAGTTCCATTAATATATATGGATGTGTCTCGGGGTGAATCGTTTTTTCCTATGAAGTCAATACTAGAACAAGATGCCATTATCTACCAATATGGATTGTGGCATGGTGTTCCCTAATTTGAGAGTATGTTTCTCTCACTAATAAAGGCTTTTTCTCAAATTTAGAATTGTTATTTTCTCTCCACATAACCCTGCCATGTGTCATGGAGGGATATATAGAAAATAATATATGATATTCTTCTTGAACTAATAATTATTTAATCCAATAACCTTCATTCTATTTTGGTATGATGGGATATGGTTAACTTGATTACAAAATTATTCATGTTGGTCTGATTGTGATCATTCTAAAATGGGAAAGATAGCAGGAGCTTCAATAATTCCTTACAATGAAAAATATTGTTGTCAATTATGATTTTATAAATAATGCATTATCCCATGTCGAGGCCAAACATAATAAGAAAGGAGTATAATTTTTGAAGCAGATTAAAAAGAATACCATTCATGTGACACACCTTCAGTTCGAGTTGGATGCTATTTGTGAGAAGCTCGTACAACTCCACTAGTCATTATAGGAATCCTTAACTATGGGGTTAACATCTATTGTGACTCTAATAGAAGCACATCTCTTGGACAAGGAAACTAAATCCATTCGATTGAATGGGCTTCAATAGGTGGTTGATGGGGATCGAGAGTCTGTTCAATAATAGAATAGTTATTATGATTGTATCATGTAAGTTTTTATGGATAGACTCTATCTTGTGGATGTTCCTTATGGGTTTTTTCGTCATAAATGATTAGAATTTTTTCCAATCATCTATTTCGTCATTCCTTCATTATTTCTATGATCCTATCAAAACATTGAAGCAAACATTAATAACAAGGAATATTTGTATTAGGTGGTCATAAACATAGCTATAGGGATGGAAAAAATATATATTTTTTGCCTAATCCATGGTTCTTTGAAAGCATGATTTTTATTTTTTTTCTTAAACATTCCTTTTTGGGTTTTAACCAAATAAATTTTGTTCCTTGTAACTTTTCATTGCCCACTAGTGAGATATGACTTGGCATTCTTCCACAGTTCCCACTAAGGGTAATAAACCTGGTGAGTATTATGTCTCTTTTTTGTAGGTAGTTTAAAGTCATACATGAAAAAATAATGAGGATTTTGTTTTTAGGTTGAATTGTTTTGATAATAAAATTCAAAATTACGTCATAGAATAGGGCTTGTGGGTTGATAATATTCCAACATTCTTCAAAAATCCAATGGTGAATTTTGATCCACAATTTTGTGGTTCCTTGTTCTAAAAATTGGTATTAGGTAATAATGGAAGTCTCTATTGAGGATGATGTTACTAGAAGTTGATAAACCCATTTTTTGGGATGATTTATATAGATCTTGATTGGGTGTACTAATACATAGTCATGTAATGGAACCCTTTGGATAATAGGACCTAAAAGCTATGACAAGTTGATTCCAATCCAAATGGGGTGTATTACTATATAGTAAAAAAATTAAGTTCTCATAAATTCAAACATTATATTTCTGATAGTTGAAGGAAGTTTATCGATATGTATATTTCTCATGACCATGATTTGTGATTTTTACAAAGGCATGTATTTTGGAATGAAGGGAATATCTGTCGTGGTTTTTTCCTTGATTGGAGAACTATTGCTCCAAAAATTTACCTCAAGTGAAGGACGGTACATTTTTAAAGATGGTTAATGTCAGGGGGAGGTCCCTTTCTAACAGGGGTTAATGTTTAATGTAGATTAATGTAATGTGACTAGGACTTTGACTTTGTAGTTGAGAATCAAATAGTGAGGATGTTTTTTACTATTTAACATTTTATGACAAAGACATTATTCTATGCACTTTAAATATATAAAGAGATGACATTTTGTTAGGCTATTTAATGTCAAATAATGCTTATATTATGCTATTCAGTTTAATGTTGTATAGTGAGGAAATTAGGTAGTCTAGACTTTAATGTCTTTAGATTTGAACTAATGGTTTATGGTTCTCTCATACCTCGTAATATGATTCTAAATGTGATACCATATCTGGGTGTGATAGGATAATGTTGTATGCTATGATTTGTGGATTCTTGGATCCAATGATTGGTATGGGAAATTGTCTAATGAAATTAGAAGAAGTTTCTCTTAGAATGATATTACTGCTAATTGAAAAAATCGATCTGTGGGATATTTTATGCCTATCCAACTGAGATATGTTATGCATAGTCACTTATTTTTATCATTTGGATAAAAGAGCCATTATCAGGTTTTTTTATGTAAGTCCAACTAGGGAATATACTAAATTCTCATGGAAAGAAGTCCCTACGAATTTTAAATTTCAACCAGTAAGAGCCAATTGTGGTTTTTGATGATTATAATTTTACTAAGGATAATGTTTTGGTTACGAAGGAAATGTACCTGGATATGGAAGGGTAATTTAATGTCAAAATTTTCAAATAATCATTGGAATATGTTTTCTACACAGGTTTAACCTAGGAGTAGGGCGATAAGGTTCCTATTGTTTTTGTCCATGCACCTAGGACCATAAAGTCATGGAACACATAAGAGACATGGGGCCTCTCAGACCAAGTTTGTTCGTTCTTTCATTGGTTATGAAGGAGGAAATTGAAAACCATTTTCTTGAAGGGTCATGGATCAAGAGAAAGGATATAGGATAATTAAGTGAGATATGACCATAGAATGACTTTTGGGTTTGAACATAATTTCATCAAAGATAATGTATAAAATTGAATATTTTCCCAAGGAAAAGTTATCAAGGATTAAAAAACCCATTTTGTGGGATTTTTTATGAAAATCCAACTAGTGCACATAATGCATCTTCAAAATTGTAATCCCTTGGATGACAGGCCATGAAATTTGTATGCAACTTATGTAATTCCTACTAGGGCTTTTTACAGCAAAGTCAGGAAAGGATTTCCTAAGGAATCATATAATCTATCACAATGAGATAAATAATTATTATGGAGATATGAAAGTGTCCAGGATTGGGAGTACAACATGTAGATGGGATATTTCTAAAAATAGATGAAACATTTGGACCAATATGGGCTTGGATACGATTATTCCCTTACATAGATCTTAATCATATGTAGATGTGGTACGTCCCTATTTTTATGATGTATTCTTTAATAAAGGGACCCATGTTAAGAGATATTGCATATTTTTTTTTTATAAAGGATAGGTGGAATTTTTTCCCTAGGTCTCTAACAAGGAACAAATGACTATGTGTCACTATATATCTCAATTGGATGAGAATAAGGAAACAAATAGTTCTGGACGGAATCGTATACTATATGGTCCTGTGATGTGGACATCTAGTGTGCCTTTTATGGTCTTTCACTAAGGACCAAGATAGCCCCAGTGTGAAATTGTTTTCCCTACACATATGTCGAACCCCATTAAAAACTAATAAGAGCATGTGAACTAGGCTCGGTATGAGAAACAAGTAGTTGTAATGGTTTCTTCTGCAATGTAAGGGAAACAGAAGTGATGAATCTGGGAATTTAGATTCTTTAGTCGATGAGCGAGGAGATATAATCATGGAATCTCATGAAAATCATCATGATGAGAATCAATCCATATGTAGTTCTTGATATCCCATGGATTTTAACAACATTTGGTAAGTATTAAGATGTATTGACTTGGAACATGAGATTATGTTGTGGTTGGGATAATGTATATGATCTGATTGTCAATATATTTCACATTGGGGATAGAATCAAGCCATACATAATTCAAAAAAAGTATTTTATGAGTAGATTTTAATTACTACATAGGGAGTATTGGGGATTTTGTGTTTTAATTATTCTTTGACCCAATATTATAGGTTTGGGTGTCACAATATATCTTTATGGAGAAAGCATCAAGCCACATGTTCTTCTTGAAATACATCCCCATGCTAATCAGTCTTTTCTAAAGTGAAAGGGGCTTTAATATTATCTAGACTACTCGGTGGGCCCAAAACCTGAGATATAGGTGTTACCACAGATCTCTTTTTAATGAGAATCAAGATATATGTTCTAGAAAAGTTCCTTGTGTTGACATGGATCATGTACATGGAAAAAATGCATATATTTTATTTTTATTATGCGTGGGCATGTTGATGGATATCTGAGTATCACTACATATCCCATTAGAAATGAGAATCAATATATACATTGTTGTTGAAATTACTATGTAGTTTACAATCCTATGATGAGCACGTTGGTAATGCAATTTATCAATTTTTTTATAAAGGAATATAAATTTAGGGGGTATACTTAAAAATGGGGCCAAAATTCCATTGTATATTATCAATGATGTAAGTGGAGTTTCTGAATGGGAGCTTCCAGAATTTTCTTCCTCATGTCTATCTAAGGGGGAATATCTACCCACTCAGGGGATATATTGATATTATTGGGACCTACGTGTGAGATGGAGGCCCATGTTTTAAGGGATATGTTAAATATCTCAACTCTTGGTACATTGGGATATTCATAATATCAAATGAGATATATGCTAACCATGCAGTTTAATGTAATCCGGTGAAGATGAAGGGTGTCTAGAAGTTTTATGTTATATTACTAGGGAATTTTTTTTCTTGTTTATTCGTGTGCGATAAGAATGAATATGCCTTGTAATTTAACGTCAAGCGCCATGGACATTATTTATTTCATTTTTAATTCATGCGGAAAAGACACCCAAACCAGTTTAACATATTGCTAAATGGATGAATATAGTGTTATGCATTTTATTTTTTTTATATCTTGGATGAATGGTGTATGATTCACACAAAATATTTATTTTGAAACCTTATATGGTTTGGATTCACAATGAGCTCTCTATCCAATGAGATCATGAAATAATCTCAATTAGAGTGGACATTGTGTATGGAGTAAGGTCCCATCCACTTTGGCTCAAGCATTGAAGGCTTTTTTCTTAGCATCATTGCAGTCCTAATGATAAGTACCAATTCTCCAATGAGATATAAATGTAGTAAGAACTTCTTGTTCAAGTATATCACTATAGGATTCTAATAGACTTCCATGTCATGCAAGGTATGCATGATTTTTTTCATTCTATCACTCCAATTTATATAGTATTTCTAGAATTTCACAACTTTAGATAGTCAATCAAACAGTGAAACATTGAGTGATGAAAACTAATCTTAAATAGACAAAACTACTTTTATCCCATATACTACTGAATACAAGGTGTCATATATAGTAGAGTGGGTTGTAGTTTTGTAATTACATACGGTATGGAAGAGCATTCTAGGAAAACAATTATTATATTTATCCACCATATTTTGGAGTACGATTTAATGGGTCATTTTAAAATCATCTATATATCCATTATATGTTGCATGACGATGAAATAAATGGTTAGATTTGATATTATACTATTGATATATATCTCTAACTCAAAATAATAGAAATTGGAGACATTATCCATAAATATGGTATAAGGGACACCCAATCTAGTGATTATATTAGCTTTGATGATGCTGAAAATCCATTTGGCCTTGACTGCATTTAGGGGTATTTCCTTGACCCATTTGTGGAAGAAATCAGTAACTGTTGAGGTGTATCTGAACTGCATGATTATAGCTAGAGGGTATGGACCTACCACCTCCATTACCCATATCGAATATTTCCATGATTATTTAGTTTCATGTAGTATATATGGGCGTTTATGGATGATTTTGTGATGCACATGACAATAATGAAATTTCCTGGTGAATTATGTACAATATTGTTTTATAGTGGGATAGCAATTCCAAAGCCAATGGATTTGGAGGGAAATATTTTATCTATAGTAACATGAACCACAGACTAATGTATGTACTTCTTTCATTATAGTCATAGTATCATATCCATCGATACATATAAGAAAGACTCCATAAAATACTTACATTTATAGGACCTTATGTTGACTTGGGCAATAATAAAGAGGGAAATTGATCACTCAACATCAGATTTGATCCTTCCCAGTTCATTATGATGGGAGCACTCTATTATAACTATAATATGTGATTATAAATATCCAACCACTGGTATGTGCACATGGATTAGGAATGGATAAAATCTCATTAATCTCTTCTATTTTGATTTGAAAAAAAAGTTGAAACCATTCTATTGTGGGAAATTATGGAGACTGTTTCATCCCAGTTTGGATCTTCCAGATCTATAGCTGCATTTTACAATGTAACTCCATAGGCATTATGTGATCCCTGGACATTATAATATGTTTTATTTAAGGGTAACTCTACCACAAAACCTCAAAAAAAGTCAATAAGGGGGGTAATTTCTTTTTTTATGGAGTAATACATATTGATATGTTTTTTACCGTCTCTGGATCTCCCTTCACTTGCATGTGGTTCAACAGTATTTGGAGTTCCAATTATAGTCTAGCAATGATGGAATTATATTTTTACTCATTGATGGTATACCCTTCTGATAATTTGTAGGATCATGATAGAACTTCCTTCGATGGGGAGATAAGAATAACCACAAACCCATATTTATTTAGAATTGCATCTACCAATTTCCTTCCTATAGGGATTATGAATGCTCTATCAAAATACATTTCCCATGATCAGGATATGTTTTGAATAGAAAAGACTTCTTCATCTACAAATTTGGTATTTAATAACTTCTCTTTCGTAGATGGGTTCTCAATAAGGAAATATTCCATGATAAGACCTTTTAAAAATTTCATAGGAATGAATTGTTATCAAATTTTACCCATCATAACAGATTTCATGTCTGCATAGGATGAATAAGGATAAATTGGAGTGGCTAATTATGAGAAAACAATTTGGATTTGTTATGATGCATGTAGTACCTCCACTTCTGAACTGTGAAGATTAATTCTGGGTAGCTATTATCAATATCTAAATAACCAATCTCATTTTTGATCCTAGTTTGAATGTGGTACTAAAATATGTTTTTAGTCCCAACATAATTGTTTCGTGTACGGATGCCTCCTAGTGATCATTATAGTTCCATCACATAAACATGGATTAGCCTTCCTTCAACAGATATTGTCAACATTAGTGGGATGAATAGCTATTTCTTAAGGCTATCAAATGACTCCTAATACTCAACGGTCCACGGATATGTGACCCCCACATTATTCTGTCTGTTGATGGGAAATCACTCTCCTTCAAGGTTGGATATGAAGTACCGGATGTCGACAATGTTTCATTAATTTCCTCCCAACACTATGATGTTTCTAGGGTTTTATATGCTAATGATTACTTTTGTTTTCTCAGGATCAACTCCAATATAGTGATGGCATACATTTAAGCCAAGGAACATTCCCAAGATTACCCCAAAAGCAAATTTTGTGGAGTTCATCAATATGCTATGTTTTCTGAGCATTTTTATTATAGTCTCTAGGTCATCTAGTTGCTATTATGTTTTCTAACATGACTTGTAAATCATCAACATAACATCCAAAAAACATTCTGACAGTGGTTTTGATGATGTGATGCATATAATGTTGGTCTATGGAACCAGTGTTCTGTATACCAAATGGAATTACCTTATAACATAATACACTCTGAGAGAACATGAAGTTAGAGGATTCTTTGTATTCCAAATCCATTCATAATTGGTTTCACCGGGAGTATCCATAAATGACAGATATTTCATGATAACAAGTTTTTTAATCAATATGTAGTTCTATGATTTGAAATTGGAAGTCATATTTGTGAAATTTTTCGATGAGATCTCTAAATTGATGAAAACACTAATTTAATAGTTCTTATTAATTATGTGTATGATATTGGATATTAATTTTTGATATTGTACCTTTGAGATGATGTCATCCTTGATGACCATATCCACTTCAGCTTCAATTTTGGAGGTTTGAGTTGGGTGTGCCCATTCTGCTGCATGTTTGTATCCTTAGTTGTCTTTTTGAAAACCCATGTGATGGGTGGCCACCATGGGATCGAGACCTGCCATATCTATTTAATTATAAGAGAAAATGACCTGATTATTCTTTTGGAAGGAAGTACAGACCTCTTATTCCATGGTATTCATGGCCACACTAATCAGAGTGGGTCATAGATCCTCTTCCCTACCATAATTTATATCTCTGATTTTATCCATAATGGTGGAGAAACCTCCTCAAAATGTTGTAGGGTTATCCCTGAGGTCTTAATCCTCTTCCTAAAACTCAAGATTTACTTATTTATCATATTATTAGGTGGAAGGAGATGAAGGTGGAATATATGAGTAACATAATGAATCATTATTCAGACATCTAAAATATGAAGCAATCATTTCTAGCTTAATTGTTGGCATGGTGCCTTTTGGGAGATTTGAATTGAAAATAAGGAATTGCGAATAACAATCCCTATAATCTCCCATTGACTTGTCATCTTTGTATTTTCTAGCTGGTGAAACATGGAATAATTGAAGATCATTGGGAGGAATGAATACATTTTAATCTATGGTTTCATCAATTTTCAAAGATTTGAAAACCTCTCTTGCACAATTGGGTTCATTTGACACAGCATAAAAAAAGGAATTATTTGAATGAGTGATTGAATTTGGGTCCAACAATTCAATTTGTTTGACTGTTAGTATAGACACTCTACTGAGTTTCCTAAATGGAATAGTCAAAATCATCTCCAAATATTTTATGGCATTAATCTGAGAAACATCATCTGTCATGGATTATTTTCCTCCCTTTTGGTAGAACACTACATCAATGTACTAGGAATATATGGATTTGAAATGGGACATGTCACCAAGAAATGTATCAATTTGAACATTGATCCAATATTTGAGGCATTGATGGTATGATGAAGGAATGGCCTTATGATGTTGTATCCATGGTCTTCATAACAAGACATTGAAATCTCTATCCTACTGAACAACCATGAATTATGTATCCGACACAAGATCCTCAAAAAGAGCTCTAATTTTGATCTCCCCAAGAGGATCATTCTCTACGTATCATAACCTATTCATAACAAGGTGGAGGGGGAAAACTATGATTTATTGATAACTAGATGGAGAATGTTTTGGAGCATAGTGATGTTGAAACATGGGATGTTATCAATAAAGGTTCATCCAATGTGTATTTCATTTATCCTATAGTATATATAAATGGTTATAATGATTATTTGTATGAAAACATACTCTTCCTAGTCTATGAAATAGATAATTGTATGAAATTATTTAGGATAATTTTCCACATAGTATACATCAGATGTGATGACATCAACTTCAAAATTCGAGGGTCAATACTAGGACAATATTAGTATTTCCCAGAGGATATTTAATAGACTAAAAGAATCCCAGATTGACAACATAGCCCGAACATGGGATAATTGCTTCAAAAAATCATACTTCAAATTCATAGGTCAATACTTACCATCATGGGCTTGTCATTTATCATGTGATTTGGGATTTGATGTTCCTGATGTAGATGGACTGTCCCTTAGAATAGAAGTTGAATGTGGTTCCTCTACTATCAAGATAGTTCCACAGGGTTTCTGTACATGCTGGGTTGATTTGGTGATGATATATCCACTAAAAAACCTTCTTGGATGTTTTTTAGGGAGGACCCTATCATGAAATGGGGAATTTACTTGTTCATAATGAACTCACTAGAGATATCTTATGCATGTTTGAACCACATAGATGGTTTGAGTCGGTGTGTGGTTGCAGTAGAGTCTCCTAGCTTGACCAGGTCATCCCCAGTTTCCTAGACTCCATGGACCTCTTCCCCTAGTTCCATAATTATGATTAGGTATTCTGGTATCATAACAGTGCTCACGTTTTTCAAAGTTATCCATTATGTGAATAACATCAAGGGAAAAAATGATCAACACCTCATCTGATGAAGATTCAATTTGACGGGTTGACTCTCGTTAGGTTGTTTGGATGGGTGGTTCCCATGCCTTTGGGATTATTGGAATGAACTATGCTATGGTCAAGGAATTCCTTATCCTTGAGAGGAGTGCATCTTTTGGTTCATTCTTCATACCCTCCACACCACATCTTTTTTATATTACTGAATTTTAATGTAATGAAGTGTTGATGAAGTTGTTTATGTTATAGTGGAAGTGGAGCATGGCATAATAGACTATAGAAACTATGATCAGTGGATAAAATGATTCCAATTGATCATTTTCCTAAACATCCATTCATCAAACACAAGAATACTCATACACAATACTTATTACCATTCATTTTCCTCCTATCGATTGGTGTAAGAAACATATGGTACATAGGCATATTAATTTATTAGTTTCACCTAACCAGAGTCCACCATATTTTGTTGCATGAATTTAAAAAAAATCCTTAGTGTGCTCACAAAAAATTTTATGAATGGGTAAATAGTTTGGGTGATATTTTAACCTTTTTGTTTGGGATTCCCACACATTTGTAACATTACCAAATTTTTTTTCAATTCCAAGATGATGTATGCAATGACATTGTAATTTTCAAAATAATAGACTGTGTTTTTTCGTCTCCAAAAATTGTTTTTTCCAATGATCTCTTTGATCTCCATGAAAAGGCAGGCATTGCTACAGACAATCGTGAGGTGGATAAACATTGTATGGTGCCGGATTTGAAGTAGGAGTTGGTACAATGGGATACTTAAATTTAACAGTGGATGCTTATACATTTCTTGTTATCCTTCCATAAGATTATGGATTTACATAGTACTTTTACCTATTCATTGTGATGGAGTCCTCCACTCTTTGAGAAATAATAGAATGGTATTATAACAGTCATATGAATTTCACAAGGATATGTGGTACGAAAAACTTGTCACACAGATTTAAAAAAAATATTGAGAGAAAATCTCCTTGAGGGAGTGGTAAGATCAAGGATTATTCAGTACCTTCCAACGAATAATGGAAGATGAGACACATTCATTCATCTTCTTCATAGAGTTTGAGAGACCATATATTATTTCGTTCTAAATAATTAAGATTAACTGATATAAAAAATTATGACAAAGGCCTTCCCACCATGTGATTTACCAAGATTGTAGGCTAGTGTACTATACGAAATCAAGTCCCTATAGTGATTACATTAAGAAACCAACATTCATATATTCCAATTGTTCGGGGGTACCCATATTGGGGTCATAGTGAGAGAAAAAATACATAAAATACTTCTTTGGTTCTCCTAAACCATTGAAAATTATAAATTTTGGATTCCCAAAATTTTGTTGGAGAAGAGTTGGATCAACCCTTTTTGGGTAAGGTTTCTTTTCTAGATATATCATATCATGAAATACCTCTACAGATTCTAACAGATATATTGGTGTATCAATTATATTCATGACAATTAAAGTAATGTTTGGATGAGAAAGAGCCTGAACAAATGTGGCGGCTAGATCCTATATGGGTTTGATGGCTGGTATTTCTATTGGAAGTGGCATTGCTGGAATCTTATGTGGGCTATGAAAAGGATCAGGCCTAAATGGATGTTCCCAACCTTACTCTGGTTGACACTAAATGAATCTAATTTATAATATTCTATTATGGGATCCGAATATATTGGTGGTTGGCATTCTATGTCATGTAGATGTTCCATATCTACTTCAGTCTCTGATGTGAACCCCTTTTCTCAAGGTGTGACAATTGAATGTATGATTTTAGGATCTTATTTGTTACCATATTTAGCTGTAATTTTTCCTTATAGTATTTATGCATTAATTATTTTCAATTATATCAAATCTTCCAACCACAAAAAAAAATCTTCCACCTAAAGATGCATAAAATCTCCAAGAGATTAGGAGGTACAATATGATCCTTTCAATTTTTCTTGATGAATTATATTCGAGGTGTTAAGGATGGATTGTTTAATGGAGTGAAAATAAATAGGGAAATACTATATTTTATAGGAAGAACACATCCTTAATTTGTATCACTATGGGTCACATTATGAACTAGAACTTCCTCTTCTGACTCCTTTGAATTGGCCTCGTGTTCAGTAGAATCTAAGAGGTCGGTGTTGATGATGTTTGTTGATGTGAAATTCATTGTAATAATTTCATTAGTGTCTTTCCAATACAGTTTTATTATACTCCCTCCATCACACATTATCATATCCTATTCTGATTTTCTGTGAACTCCTTGATGGATATAAATATGATGGAAATCTATAGATAATTTATTATTTCATGTTTCAAGTGAATGTACTGGATCACAAGATGAGATGAACTTGTTTGATTCATTATGAACTACCATACCCTATCAGGATAAAAATGATTCCCACATAGGATTGGTTTGTGATAAATGGCCCCCACACCTAAGAGATGTGTATATTCCTGTTTTAGTTTAACAAAACCTCAATCATGATTAGATGGCCCCACATGTTGTGTTAAAAAATATCTCAACCCTATTGGTTGGGGTTTCTCCCGATCATCCATGGATGATACTAATCTATCTCCTCTTCTAATTCTAGGGTGTTTTTTAGAATGTCAGCTAGTATCGTCATTCTACACAATCTAGGATTTCTCTCCCTAGAATGTTATTGTGCAGTTTATGACATCTGGGATATCTGATGGTGAATTTCTCCAAATCATGAGGGTCTGTCGATATTCCCAGATGCCAGGAAAAATAGTCTTCCAAAATCCTACTCACTTCTAGCCTTTTGTTGGTGATATTTTTTGGGCCTATATTTCTAAGCATGTCTTTTGTTTTGAACAAATTTCATTTGTTGGATCGGGCCTAAAGGTTTCACACTACATGACAACATTTTTGACAGGCTCTTCTATTTTTGGAGAATTGATAAATCTGACACTCCATTTTCACCCCATAGTCTGATATGAACACAAAATGGGGTAACAACAATCAGTTTTCGCAATCTCATTAATTCGCGGAGGCATTTGTGTTGAAGGGATCCTTATTGGTTATTTATCGTCATCTGTTTTTAATCTATGGGAGATGCTAAGTCTAATTTTTTGTTAAAACCATCTATTACATTTACTGGAATTTGATGCTCATCGTAAGGTAATACTTTTTATTTTAATTGATATACATTTTTCTATATGTTTATGTGGATGTCATGAAAACTATATTATGTCAATTCCATTGTAATTCTGAATTGAGTGGGGGATAAAATCTAGAACATGATCAATATGTCATCCTTAAATAGTTACTTCCTAATATTTAGTAGGTCTTCTACATATTTTACCAGAGACACCACTACCTGGGACAACCAATGTGAATTCTTGCTAGCTTTCTTATCATCAGCATTGAGATTTTTTGCGATTTCCTCCATTGTGGTGGAAGGTAGAAGAGAAAAAGTAGGTTTAGAGAAATAAATTATAATTAGGATGTTTTCCATTTGATAAAGGACTTAACCTAAAAATGATGAGGTAATAAAATTGGAAAACCTATTTTTTCAATTTTCCTTGAAATTGGAAGGATTTCTCATCACTATGTTGTGAATGAGGTAATTTTCATGACAATGTAAAAAACTACTATAGAGAGAACTTTTGTAGTGAACACCCTTATGGGGAGGACCACTATGGTGGATTATAGAAAGTGGTAGGCCATCTTGATCCTTGATCTTTTGTCCATGAAAACAGATGTCGGGGACCTTGTTCGGAGATAGGATCTGAAGATTAATCAGATTATGTACATAAATAAATACTTCATAGTGAAGTTCGTAAGTAGGACCTTTAGAATTACTACTATTAAACTCGTACTTTAGTAACTAGATAGTATTATATTTATCATCCATATATAAGCATCTATAGCCATCAATAAAATTTTCAATGAGTATAATTGGATTGTAAACCAACAATTTTCTTTACAGTTCTATTTTGTGAGGATTTTTATGCCATATATTGAGTTATTAGGAACACATGATGGGGAGAAGAGAATTTCATGGGAAAATGTTAGAGTCTAATTTACAGTATTTAATCTAGGAGGGTTACACATGTGCCACCAGGACAAATAAAGATGTTCATGTCTTCCCTAAGGTGATATTTTGATGAGACCACCCCATATGGGGTGGGGGTAGAGTAAAGGTATTTTTCTTTAGGAACTACATTTTATTCATTGTGATATCCTCTAAATTCATTACGATGTCAGTAGGGATTTTAATCCCCCCTTTCGCCTTTATCAATATATGAAATGAGGATTCAGTGATAGGAATGTTTATATATTCCTATTTTCAATCTGTATTAGGTGTATGTGCCTTCTAATGTCCTGACTTTCCAATCTGTGGATATTGATAGTACAAATGTGGGGGGGTATATAGTTCATTCTACACATAACTTGCCATCAATAATTTCTAATGTACGTTTATGGGTGCTTCCAAATGGGGCTTCTTGAATTTTTGATGATTGTAAGCAGGTTTGTGTGCCTACTCACAGCTTACCTACATATGTAGTTTTTGAGATTCTTTGAGTGATGCCAGATGAGTCATCTATTAGGCTTTGTTCGAGCAGGAAGGTGTACATTCCTTCTCATAGAATTCTGCCAGATTTGAACCATGGTATTCCTTGAATGTCACTAGATGAGTTTACTGTCTTGCTAAATTATGGTAGATGGTTTTATGTTCCCGCTCTCAATTTACCTCAAAATTTGGTTGGTGGGATTCTCCATAGGGTATAGTGGTATATCACTTATCTCATGTGATCGTTCGCTATCCTTTGTGGGACATCTTGTGTTCCTATATATAAAGGACTATGGTCAAACCATAGAGGATAACACCTTCATCATGTTGAGGGACCACTATAATATATCATTGTAGTTGGTGATATCTATCAATATCCCTTTATAATGACCCATATTTATTTAGGATGAGTGTTTATGTGGCCTCCTGGTCCTCCCACTTGATATATTAGACGTACTGGTTATCGTGGTTTGGGGATAATCTCTCAAAGTGGGTGAAGACGACAATCAGTGCATTCTACATCTGTACCATCAGTCATTTTTGATCGGATGATCGATGTGACATAGTCAGTAGGAGAGCCCATATAGAGGCCTACAAGGCTGGGATAGTACAATTCTGATAGTAATCCCAATCCAGTGCATTAGAGACCCAACATTGAATATTCTAGGTTGGTGATGGTATTTTCCATGTGGTCGTGGAAACAATCTGAGTAGTAACCATGGAATGTTTTGGTTAAATATGGATTAAAGGTGTCTCTGAGAGTGAGTGGCGTTTTATACATCAAAAACAATAACTCTTCAAAGCATCCCCTCATTTGGCTGAACATATAAGTAATTGATTATCTAATCTCTACCACATTATTTTTAATAGAGATAGGTGTATGACATGTGAGTGATACTATCATATTGGTTAATGATTCATGTCAAGTTCACCAATTTTTGTTTCCAATATAAAAATTTTTTTAGGGAACATTATCTCTTAATAGTTTCCAACGGGTTTTCTTCATAGAACCAGACCGCCCACTAGATCTATATCCATGATAACTCATGGACCTACTTTCCATGGGTAGGAACTCATTGGATGGTTTTGGCCAGAGGTACATAAGATCTAACATTTGTTAAGAGGATGGTTGTATGAGCTCCTAAAAACCTCTGTTGGGGTGTAATTATTACCTACTATGATGATATCCTATGGATTGATGATATGTTTTAGAATCATATATTTATTACCAAGTATGATATGGGTTACCCAAAAATTAAAAATCATTAATTAGCATGTATGGCATTTATATTCCTCTATATGTATCTGAGTATGTTAATAAATGAATGTATCATTATGTTTTTGAGGTTATCCATCAATGGTATCCCCTTATGTAAAAATTAGAGACACTTTGGTTATGATGACATAGGTTTTATAGCCATGTATTGTGGAATAGTGATGTGTATTTTTTTTATAAGGAGGAAGAAGTTATTTTGATGTTGGGATCGAACATATGTGATGGGATTCCTACGTATCCTTGTGAATGGAATAAGAACCCACATAATTTGGTTCCATATAATGGGGACCATTATACATTTGAAATTCATGTGATAAAGACGTAACGACATAGTTAAATGCATGTGGAAGGGATGAATTGGTTGAAGGTTCCTAGTCAATGTTTTTTATAGTACTTATTCCAAATCATCCCATAGAACATAGAAGAGGTATAGTTTCTAGGTTGAATTTATCATTATAGGTATTGTGGCATAGAGAAAATACTGTTGATTTGGGATATTGGACATGGACCTCATGGATATAGCCTACATATACCATTTGGATGGGAATAAAATCCTAATTTTTTCATTTGTGTGGAGGTATACCTATGGATTCCTTTGAAGGATATTATTACCATGGAGTATTTCCCTTTGAGAGAATTAAGTTGGATCTTACTCCTGAATTGGATTCCCTCTGGTGATTTGGGGGTTTTAATTTTGTATTACTGCTAAGAAGGATGCACATTGATCTCAGTATATTGGTAGGCATCCTACATATCCCTGTTATAACAGAGATCAATGATAAAGTGGTTCAGTAAATGGGGCTTACCTATTGAGGCTACCCTTGATAGGTTTGATTATGGTTACTCTTGAGGATTACCTAGAAGGTTTGGTATCATGTGGATTTCATGACAACCATAAACCTCTAATACCACATGAGTCATACTCAGTGTGAGAAAAAAGGGTAAATTTAAGATACATTAAACCACATAATCCACATTTCCCTATGATTGGGTGCATGTATTTGAGGACCTGCGTTGATGGCGGCACTCTGATGGATGGATGGATGAAGATTAAGATTTTTTCCCCTTCCAGAACATGCATTTTACGGAGGGGATTATGTGATCATGGATATTTATCGTGGACACCAAATATATGAAAAACCACACACTTCTCCTACTCTACTGGTGGATGAGGGTGGGACCATGGTGGACGAGGTCGATGGAATGAAATTTACCTCTCTTCAATTTACCTTGGAATTGGTCCAAGGTATGGAAAATTAGGAAGGATGCATATTGGACAGAGGGAGAGGACTCTGGTTCTAATACCCACTCTGACCTAGAGTCCATGTGGTAGAGAGGAGGTGAAAACTCCTGCACGAATGGTTAAGTGAATAATATAATAGGGATTCCCAAAAAATATTCATACATTGAGGGAGGAGAATATTGTTCCTGGTTGAATGGAAAATCATGCATAAACAATATCATCAAAACATGGAATTAGAGGCTCTAGGATTTAGAGATGATAAGGGGATGACATTTTCCTAACCTTAGTATCTATGGAAAATAATTTCCTCCCACTGTACCTAGGGAAATGGTAATATGAACATGGGCATACATACCAACAATCACTCCAAGGACCCTGATGATCCAACTAGAAAATTTTGGGAATCCTTTTACCATAAGAACCCACACCAAAATGGGGGACATGCGGGTGTGCCACTCTCCATGGTTTTTAAAGTACGAATTCTTTAGTGGAGGATTCGACATTGTCCCTCTAACATAAGGGAAAATGTGTAGGAGTTTTCGTTCCATGGATGGATTTGAATACGGTTTAATTATTCACTCACATTGGTTAGAGGATAGGGAAAATTAAGGGAGGAGTACACAGTGGTTCCACTACCTAGGTAGGCCTGGGTGAGTCATGGAAGGATCTCATACGGACTGCTCCGCACAAGTATGATTGGGAAAGGTAGCGGTCCCCACGGTGATTGACTATATAGACCCTGACACCTTGGTGAGATCTTGATCAAGCCTTCATGGTTCTACATAGGTTATATTGAATGTGGATCACATAGGTCCCCTGTTAAGGATATGTATATCTCACACTTGTTCATTTACCATAGTACGAGCATGTAAATTTTAATGCTATTATTTATTTTAAACCATATGTTGAATTTAGATTCAATATCCACATTCAATTCCCACTTCTCATGATTCAGAAAGTTACCTATAATATTAAGAGATGATTGAGAAATGGACTGGGTAGAAAAGATATTTTGTCAGCCTTCAAGAAATCTCATAAATAAAAATGCAGACCCTAAGATAATATTTATAGTAATATTTGGAACCATGGGTGAGGGAGTTACTCAGCACCGGTCTCTCATAGAGGCCTATCATGGAGAATGTTCAGACGGTTTCCTAGGGTGATAATAGGGTTTTGGGATACTAGGGAAAATATATGTTGGATGTTTTCACGACCCTTATCCTTTTGAATTTCTCTTTATCCTTTTTCCCTTAGATATTTACCTCTATCTCTATTATGAACATGTGGAAAAATGATTGTCAATAGGGATTATTTTTTTAATTCCATAAAAAAAATTTCTTCCTCTTGAAAAATAGGTTGAGTTATGAATGAATCATATGCATAGATCTCTAACAAATTTCTAATATTCCTTACATAATAATCACAGTTGTGTTTAACAGACTAAAAATTTTTTTATGATAGTATATAGAAAATGTTTTTATATTCTGGAGTGATTCTCCATGGGTTACTCATTTTCATTAAATCAAGAAGAAGCTTGGGTCAATTTACCTATGTTTGGATTATCATCAAATAAACAAAATCATGATAAAGAAAAATTATCAACTAAAATGGATAAAATAATTTTTCAAACTAAAACATGGGCCCCATTATTTCTATATGGCGGACCTTAGAATAAGATATCACCAATTAGAGGTGAAGAAGATTGATTTTATCTCTAATATATTTATGATATATTATTAATATAAATTTTTTTAGAATAATATTTCATCCCTTTTAGCCTATGATTCTATATATAATAATTATAAATACTAGTAGAAGGGAAGAAGAACCCGGGAGTCAAAGAAGAAGAACAAAAACATCCCAATTTTCCAAAAATCACTAGGTGAACAAAACTCTTATATGTATATTAGGTATATTTTAAACTATATTTCACCAACAATGATGGACTAGGAAATAACACATGTGAGGTGTAATGCCTCATACACCATAATGATTTCTTGGGAAATGAGTTCTGTTCTAAAATACAATCAATTTAACATAAATCAAATTTTCAATGTATAACTATTAGATAATTAAACCATGTTCATAAAGGAATTCCTCGATGAAGTGCACACATTCCCACACAATGATATGCTTGTGGATGAGATTAACAAACATAATCTCCCATATTTTGTGATGTAGAGTAAATGACGATATTTTTCAATAAATATAAAGAGACTTTTAGTTAATTGGAATATTATCAAGGATAATTTAGGAGGAAATTCTCACAAATTTATAATTGAAGAAAACAAGGAGAAAATTCCAAAAAATCACTCAAACAGAATATGATAATTACAATGTGGATTTGTAGAGGATCCAAATATACTATGAAAAAGTCAAAAATCATAATCTCTCACACCAATTTTTATTGGAACTATTCTATTGTAGACTATCCTAGGATGGACCATCTATAGTTAACCCACCTACGGGAGGGAACAATTGAAATAAATGTTAAAGAGAGTTGAAATACCTATTCAATATTCTTTATTGTAATTCAAGGGTGAATTTAATGATAAAAATAAGGATCATTGTTCAAGAATCAATTATCATCCATGATATTCACTCAAAACCTTATTCAGATCAAATTGAATTAAATGTACTGACATCCGTGACATAGAGAATATAATATTCTGGACTCTATGAGGGGATTGGGAACAACTCATTTGATGTATAGAAATATAGAATAATTGTAACATACTCGCACATTAAAATAGATTAATACTATATTATTTTTTTGAATTGATCCAACAAGTAATTATTTTTACTCTGGAAAAATTAATCATATTTAGGAAAGTCAATTTTAAGTGAAAAAATCTATTTATAGAATGTATAATTTTTTGGAAACACTATTTTTCTAAATGGGGTTGTTTCATTAAAATATTACTGATCAACATTGAAGAAAAAACATGACACCTAATGGACGAGTTAATGATACCTACTGAATAATGAAAATAATCATATTCAATGTAAAATTGCGGTTTTCTAACATGGGTATTTTCATCTAAATTATTTATTACTACTTTGAAATGATCTACATTTAAGGGACTAATTTGAAAAAAAATCCTTGGTAGATAGAGGTATTATGAATGTAAATTTTTTTAGTTTAGAATGATATTTAATGACAAATTTGTATTCTTATTTTGACTATTAATCATTATACCCTTCTTGGATAAATAATGAATAAGAATGAAATGTTGGATCAATATATGATGAGATGTTATCAAGTGAATTTCCCATGGATATCACTTTAAGAGGTGATGGGCATATGTTTGTTGATATCCTACTAGACGTTGATTGTATATAGTCAAGGGTGGATTAATTAAATATATTTTTATAATAATAACTATATTTATATTTAGAAAATTTTCCATGATAAACTAAAATTTATTATCTAAAATAACTATCTGAAACTCAACTCTAATAGGTTAAAAGTTAATGATTTAATTAAATTATGCATGAAATAATTCTAATTTTTTAACAATTGGTTGTGATATTTTTAATAAATCTTTTGAATAACTAATATAGAAAAAAAAGTTGATAAATAGGTATATAATATTTTTTAAAAATAATTTATAAACATATTATAAGATAAATCAATGTTTCTTAATTGTATTATTATGTTATAAAAATTGAAAGATATGAATAAGTGTAATTCATTTCCTAAAATAAATAATATATGGGTTTGAAAACACTACAATGAATCAAAAAATTCCATTTATAATAGAGATAATTATTTGTAAATTTTTAAAGAATGGTTTAATAGAGAATTATTTTAATTACAAGGGGAATTTTCAACAGAAAAACTCTATACAAGAAATTTTATAATAACAATATGATTTCTAAGGGACTATGAATAATATAAAAACACTAAAAACTCTAGAAACAATATTTGTACAAGAACATAATAGTTTTCAATATATAAATATCCATATAATTTTTTTTCATGGATAGTAAATGAAAGGAATAATATAGGTTATAACAATAAATCACGTAAAAATTTGATGGAAACCCAAGCCATAATATTTTTTTAATATTCATTTGGATTATTATTTGTTTTGTTGAATTTGAATAATTTAATTACAACCTCAATTAATTTTTACAATATATTTTATATGATCTCACATGGAATAGAAAGGAACAAAAATTTGGAGAAAAGGAAATTGAATTGAAGGGTTTTGTTTAAATATTCTATTAAATGTTGTCCAAGATACTAATATTCCATTTCAAAAATTCATATTTTAATATTCAGGTGTGTGAATTCATTTTTTACAAATTTAATATAAGTTGTGGGAGATAGAAAATTATATATTTTGTGTCTTCATTACTGATTAAATGCATTTTATTAAACTAAAAATAAATACTCATTGATAAAAAATAAAAATTAAAATATTAAAAACATTTTATAGATATTTTGAATTTTGGATTGTTATGAATGGTAATATGTTCTCAAATATTTTACAGTATTTTATTGTATTAATGATCAGGGGATTAAATGATATATTTTTTTCTAAAATTATGTAACACATAAATAGTTTAACATATATAAATAACTATGAAACATTCAAATTTGAGTTGTGTGATTATGTATTGTCTTCACTATATTCTCTTGAAATGTCATAGAAGAAGGGTGTGTGAGTGAAAAATAAAAATTTACCAAATAATTGTAAATTACTTCTGGAGAGTTGGTGTCCATTACACATCTTTATTAAATTAATAATTAAAAATAGTCTTATTGGATTCTTATAAATCATAATTTTTATTTCCAGTAGTGACCTACTCAATTCTAGTGTAACGTAATATCACATCTCATTGGTATAAATATGTTGGTAAAATGATACATCCTTTTTAGTGGAATTTAGGGAAAGGATATTATTAGATTCATGTGAATATTTGATATAAATAGTATTTGGATATTTTCTAGGATGAAAAATTAATTAGGTGATAATGTGATGTGATGTAATGTACATGAGGTTGGGGGAATTAAAAAGATTCATTATTTTAACGTTTAGATCCAAATAAGTAATTTAAAATAATAATTAAATGAGTTTGGGATTAAACATTGCGGGAGTTGAATTGTTGTTGTAATTTATTACCATATAACTTAAATGAGTATAAGTAAGGCTCGATTATAGGGGAATTTGGTTAGTTGTTTTTATATTTTTTCAAAAAATATATATATTTTTTGAAATAAAAGGTTAATTAACATAAAAATCAATGATTTGTGGGTGTTTATTTATTTAATAATAATTTTTTAAAACATTTTATAAATTAAATCCATTTTAATATAATCATTGATAAATAATTAAAATTTTTAGATTAATTTTAGGCACTAAAATAACAATTAGGTTTTTATAGAATAAAAATTTATAATGTATCCTGGAATGGAAAATATAAAATGAGTGAACATTATGTGAGATTAGATGGAAAAGGGGATATCACATGTGAATAATGTTTAAAATATGAGGTTGGGTTTGATTAAAAGGTATGGGAATGTAATTTAAATAATTATAGAAAAATTATAATGGCCGATACATGACATAAAAATGTAGTTGAAAGGGTCTGTGCATGATTAACAATTGGAATTGGGGCTCTCATAAGAATAGTGTGCATTTTCTGTAGGATTAATTAGATAAATATAAACTATTGTAATATTATATATAATAAATAATTGGACAACTCTATTGTTATTAAAGGGTTTGTTGTCTCTCCTTGAGTGAAAATTTCTCATTGACACTTTAAACTAACATTTCATTTTCCAAAGCTCAGTCTGGCCTACTCAATTCAATCCTAATCTCCAATATAATGTCCTGAATTTCAAATTCCACCGCAAAAATAGATGTAGCAAAAAACCAAGAAAAAACATCCTAAAGGTAAAACAAATCCCCAAACCCATCCAATGTCTCCTTAGGTATCTCATTTCCTATAAAAATTCTACGTGACCCCCCGAGGTAGGTAATCAAATTCATTCCAATGGTATAATTTTCGTGTAGAAATAGAACCCCTAGAAATTAATGAAGCACTTTTGGAAAACATAAAAGTTAAGATAATATATTTGTATGATTTGTTTGTAAACACATGGGAATTTATTGAGAGAAAAAAAGGTTAAATTCATCCTATAGATTGGAATGATATGGGTGAGAAACCCTGATCTTGAATATTCAAGGCAGTTATGGAAATATCATATCATGAAGATGTGTCTGATGCCTCATAGACTTATCCTCCATCCATTCATCTTCTATCACACATTATACATCACATTATATATTCATTAATTCTGTTTTTGAATTTTGACAATATCATAAATCTTGGATGACCCACCTAATCATAATCCTTCATCACCAAAGAAACATTTAGCTACATATATATCACTCTAAATTTATCTCCTTCCACTAGGAAAATTGTTAGAAATACCTTTCCCTTCACAGGTATCAATATTCATACATTTTTATTATTTATTTTCTCTACCCATATTATCATTTGTTAAATAAAAATCGTACACACTATAAATTGATATATAGTAGTTAGAGCTCAATGATTAGGGTTTTCTACATTACATAAATGATAATTATCTTATTTCATTATATAATATTAATTATATTATGTATGTTTATAATTATATTAACGTGCAGGATAATAAGGATTTTAAAACCAATAGTGTCGTATGTATTTTATATAATAAATTAATCATAATTAATTTCAAGACACTTAATTTTATTAACTCAAAAATATTGATTAATTAAAACGATAGTGAGGTTGAGTAAATGATATTTGAACTATAAATAGTGCAATAAATTATTGATCTTTAGATCTTAAATAATGATAGTTAATGGGTGGAGTCAATACTAAATAATAAAAATTGCATAACTATAGCTACATGAATGTGGCAGAAACATCATAAGGACTCTTTTTATTAGTAGTATGTTCCATTCCAGTGTGTGTGGGGGTTAGGGAGTTGGGATGTTTATATTAAATTCTAATTTTCAATTTCCTTCCAATTTATAAAAAGTTATATTGCTAACCAATTTTCCCCATAATTGACAAGTTTAAATAAGAAAATTTATTAATTCTTGTTATTTTTTCAATTCCCAAAACTAAATATTCATGAACATAAATTTTAAATAAACGATTATCAATTCTAGCATGGATTCACACACCATTCATCAAAATCATTGCAATTAAATTTTTACGAAACCAATAGTGATTATTGGATGGAACAACCGATCCCAGTATGAATTACTTTTTACTATATATTATTTTTTATAACATTTTATATAACTATAAATATTTCCCATTAGTCTTATAATTTTTTGAACTAGGGTTTAGAGAATGAGAGATAAGACCCTAAAAGTACGGGATATTTTTCACTTAAAAGTATTTAACCATGTTTTGGTAGAAACCATCATCAGTTGAGACCAGTATGAATTTGGGGTAGTCAATCAGGATTTAATGACATTTTTATGAGAAACTATTGATATGATTATTAAATAATATTGATACATGAATGGGTCCACCTATCATATTTCATTACATCCAAAAATAGGCTGTTCGAGAATCTATATTAAATTATATAATTATTTGAATGAAAATATACATACCTATTGTACTTATAATAATTATCATGATTTTAGAGATAACTTATCATTAGATGAAGTAATAATGGTCACACCATGTATAATGACCACATATGATAAAATGAATGATATTAGGTCATGTTTTGAAACAACACTGGAACACCTCCCAATAACTAGATACTTATGTAAACACTATAAGTTTATATAACATGTATGTGGGAGGTTATTTTACGCAATTTAAATAATAATTATACATAAATTATTTTAATAATGAATTGAAATGGCCAAATAATCCCTAATGACTCAAAACATAAATGAGGATTTCAATGGAGTAAATTGAGAGAAGAAAAAACACACAATTCATGATGTGGTACTTAAATAAATCAACAAACACCAAAGATGTCTAAAAGACTAAACGATACATGAAGTTAAGGTTCTTGATGAATATTTTTAAATTTAAAATAAGTTAATTATGTCTTAATAATCCAAAATATGGATCTCAAGTATTTATATCTTCCATGGGAACCCTATAGACAACCCCATCATCATCTCCCTGATGACCCACATATATTTAATAAAATTTAACACCCGAACTAAAGTAATTCATATATTAATACCTTTTTTAAGAATGCGATTTACCTATACTCTTTTCGTGATCTAATGTATAATCACTGATCTGTAAAAGGAAAATGGAAGGGGTGAGAAAAATAAACTATGTTCGCATGCACAACCCCAAATTTAATATTCATCCCTAATATATAATTTATACACAAACATATCAATTCATGGGTATATAAATAGGATAAATTGATTTGTAAAATCTAGAGATATAATTCACAATTAACTCCCTATAATAATAGGATCCATACTTTTTGTTCATTCTAAAAGCCACATATTAATGTCTAAGATTATCGAGACTTGGAAATATTTCCTTATTTCCTAGAAATTGAGTATAATGTCTTGTTGGTTCAGAAGCCATTCAATTTAGGTAACAAAGGTTCATGAATTATTTATTCAAGGAAATTATGTAGCCTATCCATTTAGTAATATGGAAGGGTAGTATAATTGAGTTTGGAAACCCAAATAATGAACTTGATGATTAATCTATTTGTTAAACCAAGATCTACCTAATTACTCTTTATTATGACTCATATGACCCCTTTCAAACATTCTTTAAAAAAATAACAATTAAAAATGATAATGGTATTGAATATGGATTCATTCTCAAAAAATTTCAAATATATAAAATTGAATATAAGGATATTAATTAACATTTATTTTTAAATATAATATCATAATAACGTTATGACCATCATTGTTAAAACATTAAATTGGTAAGTTAGAAATTATAAAGTTTTTATTACACATTAAAAATTATAATACTATATATAAACAATTACGGAAAAAATAAAATATACAAATTAATTATTGATTTAACATGTATATAGTTTTTAAATTAAATTTCCCTTTTAAGGAGTTTCACTTATTATAATAAAATTAATGGAATATTACATGGGAATTTAATTATGGAAAAATATATGACAATATCAATAAGTATCTGAATATGAATATAAAATAGAGAATGATAGATTTAACTGAATTATTATGTCTCATTTATTATGATTTGATTAGTTTCATATCATTTATAACCCAACTCTTTGAAAATATAATAGTGAGTAGAGAATTATGTACTGATTAATTTATAGAAAATACCAAAGGGACTATGGATGAAGATTATGAATCCACTATTTCCTAGGATAAAAAAACCATAGGGGAAATATGTATTGGGTAAATTTTGAAAAAAGATGAATATGATGATATATTTATAAAAAATAGTATAATATCATCTCATCTAAATACTATGAAAGGAATTATGAGTTTTTTTGAGTTCATAATACCTAATTATTTGAAGAAAAGGATTGCATTTATTTCTATGATAAATGTTAAAAAATGTAGATGGAAGTTAGTTTGGGTTTAACCATTATGATGTTAAACATGAACAACCAATCTAATTTACCCAATTAAAGGGAAAGGGAGGTTGGACTCTGAAAAGAGCGATTAATTATAATATCTCAATGAAAGAGTTACTGGATTCATTTATGTAGAAAACCTTATGTACGGAGATAATTGGTGTAATAAGTAGGTATTGAAATTAAAAACCCACCCCACATAATGGGAATTTTGATCAGGATTATACTATGTAAGATGTTAAATGACCCCAGAAACTCATAGGACCTCACAAGGCAAACTAAAAATTATAAGCGCTCACCATTTACATGGAACTATGTCACCAGTTACTCTATTCTTACAATACGGTTCCAATTTTAAATTTTCCATCATATTTTTATAAATACATATTTAATTATTATAACACCAATTTAACTACAATTTAAACAAAAAAATAAAATTACTAACAGTTATGGGGAACTGAAAACATATAGTTGTCAAAGCCACAATAAACTCTCTTCTAAAAAGATTCTAATAATTGAAAATCTTCTGTGATATTTAATAGAGAACAAAATAGTAAATTGACTTTTTATTTTGAATTTCCACTCACTAATATCACCTTGGGGATATTCATGTTTCAATATCACTCAAACTAGAGGAAAGACCTAGCCCCATAAGATATTTTTTCTTTTTTTGATGATACAAATCATATTCTATGTATACAATGAATCAACCTCATGCTTAATGGGTTTATAAAAAAATTAATATGTGTTGGGAGTGTACTTTCTTAGATGGGATACATGTAATGTGTTCTGTATGTGGTTTTATCATGATGGTATATAAATATTAATATCCACCTCTCCCACATAGGCTAGTATTTGAAATATTATAATATACCTAGGAGGTAACATCATATTATTTCCTATCTTTTATATGACCTAATATAAAATATAATCATTAAAATACATCACCACCCACCTAGAATTCCAACGTTAACCTTTACTAATCAGAAATATACTTTTTCTAATGACGAATTTTTATGATATATGTCAAAACATAACTGATCGAGTCCATCCTGGAAGATATAAAGCAGGGTGAGAAACCTCCAACCCCCCAATAATGGGATAGGGTCTATGAAAAGCATGGAGAACGAATAAACTAGTATGGGAGGTGTTATCTATATATATCTTTATGAACACACACATCCATCTCCATGAAAAAGTTTATATGAAAAAATAATGTCTAGAACATCTAATGTATAGCCATGCATACAGATCCTATGATGAATACATTAAACTAAAATAATATATATCAAATCAAATAGGGGATAAATACTTATCCAACTTAAAATTATTTCTCAACCTAACAATAACATTAAAGGGGAATTCTGAAGAGATCCCATCTTCTTATCCACATGTTGGACCTCAATACACGGTCGATTCACCCATGAATCACTATACATTACTGATTTCACGAATTTTATTATTATTATTCGAAAAATAAATAACTTTTTAAGTTAAGAACCATGATAGAGTGAGAATATTTATACCCAATAATAGACAAATAAAACCAAAAATTGATTAACAGAATGATATACCAATAATCATCTCAACACATAGAAATTAAAAAATGAAACCCAAAGTATATATATGATCATAAAAAACCTAGATGAGGGGTAAAGGGGATATCCATCTCCAAAAACCATTATAGTATAACGATTTATCCTATAGCTATATAAGATTATTTTCGATTTCCAACATCATGGACAACCGTGAATGAATCTTCTGGGGTTGGTCCTACACATCACCTCAATGTTCAATATAAAAAAGATCAAAAACTTTTATGGAGCACTCAATCCCCACTAGATCTCAATGATAAAAGAGAACCCCACCATAGTTAGTGGACCCACAACCTTCTACAGTACTAAGATATCCCAACTCTACCTATGTAAAGAGTGTGTAGAACCCACGTCGGGGTGTGATAGAGGAGAACCAACCTCGACATCTATCTAATGATCCTACCAGATCACTAACATAGGTCATGTATCAAATTAAGAAGATTAATGTTCAAAAAACCTTAAATCATATATCATATCAAACAACAAATCCACTATCACATTCTAAATAGAAAAAAACTTTTTGGACTCTACTCATAGGAAGAAATACATGTCCAAGAAAAGGAGATACATAAGGTAGAATTCCTAGTGAGAAGTACATAGTGTGTACATGGGGACACGTGGCATGTGACCTTACCTCATCAACTTGGTTTTTTCTCCCATAGATGTGTCTTTGGAATCATTTTCACACGAGAAGGATTTTAGAGTTTGTATACATCATGTATAAACCACCTGAGGCCTTCCCATGTCCTCTCGACCAATGCCCATTTAAACAGGTTGATCTTCTGTACCATTCCTATGTTAAATTCCCTGATCATGCTCATTTACTCTAGTTATAAGCATGTTTCCCATCATGTACATGACCATGCAATCCAATAGTATATGTTTTTCCACTAGCCACAGGTCACATGGGTTGTATGAACCATATAGGACATTTAATATTTTTCTCCACATGAAAACCTAGAAGCCATATCTAGGGGACTAAAAATCATGTATTCTATTGGGATATATGGCACATAGTCATCATTTTTCATAGAAACCATTTTTTCCACTTGGATCTCTTATCCATTGTTTCCACTTCCATCCATTCTTGGTTAACCACCCAAATCACTCATGATTAACGTAACAACAGCTGACCTTCAATTTCTAACTTTTTATGGTCAAAAATTAGATTTCTCATAAACAATGTGAGATTTCCTTATATGTTAGCTTACATTCTAGATCTCAAATAAATATTAAAATCACATGTATCCAGGAAAACACATCGACCCATCCCCAACCCATTGATTCATAATCATTCCTGAAACAAACATGATTTTGGGGGATTGATCTCCCTCAAAAATTACCTAGTAATTTTGAACCATTATATCATTGGAAAATAAAAATTCAAATGAATAATAGTGGATAAAAGAACAATAACTACGAGAAACCATAATTTTTTGATGCATTCAAGACCAATGAACACATAAATATAAATGAGGGTAATATAAATGGATTAATAATGATAATTTTGTTTTTATAATAAAACATATGATTAGGATCATATTATTAATGAATTTCAGTTGAAAAAATAATTTGGTAATTCGATCACATCTGAACCTCTCCCGGAAAATTAGAGTCATGAACTCATATTCCAAATTTATAGAATGCAATGACTGGTGGGGGGAATCACAAAAAAATGGTGAATTCATAATATTTCTATGTGTATGTCATGACATGACCCAACGGGGATCAATCTATGACTCCCCAAGCCTAACTCCAATAGGCCAGGGGCTGGCATCTAGAAAAAAGTAGGCTATCACAAATATGGTAGGCCTTATCCTATCGTACAAGTACACATGAACCCAAATACAGCTTCATAATATAGTCCAAATTTTTAAAAAACAAAAATGAAATGTCTGCATATAACAATACCACAACTAAAGTACAGTAGATGTACAAAAAGGGTAAATATAGATCCCACCAAATAAAACCTGTAAAAGCGTCTGACATGATCAGAAGAATGGGATCATTTTCCAATGAACCTATTGATAAGATTCTATGACCTACTCTAATAAGCACCCAGGTTGGTCTAGATAACAATTCTTTTCCTGCTCAAGGTCCACCAAGGACTCCATTGAAAGGAATGTTGTCTACACAATATACAAAACATGTGCTGTCAAATCCTATTAAGGGGTGAGTATAATAATACTCAGTAGGCACCTCAAAACCATAATATAAAACAAGAAATGGCATGGCATAAGTCCTCTAATCCTATCTAGAAGGAATCCATGTGAGACAGAAACTCCATCTCGAGACCATTCTCGGCTATACTTGACTAGTCATCTTGATGTCCCTGGAATGTCAGCAAAAAACACATGTCACAAGAATTCCCAGAGTATACACATATATACTTATCTTAGTCACCAAGCTGCATGTAGTTCTGACCACATCACCTACAATAGGTTTTAATCGAGGTCCTACTGTTAAAAATGCACTGAGCCCAAATCTAGCTCCTAGCATAAGAAATCATGTCAATGCTGACCTAGACCATATGCAAGGTCAAAATAAATATATAGAGTCTCACACCTCATCACTACCCCACAGTTGAGGGAGTAATAGCTCAAAATCCAACCTAAGAACCCATTGTCGCTCTTATCTATAGGGGCACACACCTCAACATATCGAGGGAGTAATAACTACTAACAATTAATCATTCATAACAAGTGGAGGCACCTTCTCCTAGCTACAATGTGAACACAGGGGAGCGCTACTCCACACGTGTGAACCCGGGCCCTTTTATGATAGGGTAGTACCACTCATAGAAGCATGATCTCACACCCTACCATGGTAGGGGATCACTATTCTAGAAAACCTAAGCTCATACCCGTGTTAGGGGAGCACCACTACTTGAGGTGTGGGCCCGCTCACATGGTAGGAGAGCACCACTATAAATGATGTGGGCATGCACCCATGTAAGTAGAGAACCACTCTTTGATACATGAGCCTACACCCTAATGTGGTTTCAGATCATGAATGCTAGGATAGGGGACCCGATCACTGTCATGGAAGGGGAGTATCGACCCTACCATCCAATGATAATGGAGAGCATCCACCCTGAAACAGTATGAGAGTAGTCTATCTGCACAAACACCATGGGGAAACATTCACCCTAATCCATCAGGGGAGTAACACCCCTAGAAGAAACAACCCAAAGGTAAAACACCCTCACCCAAAGAATTGGGATTCCTATAAGCTATAATGTTGGAAACCATCATGTTATATTTGGGAAAACACTCAGGATAGATTATTTACTCGCCTGAAAATGAAAACCTGTGAAAAGGGCACAATTTACCTTAACAAGTCCAAACAAAACATTTGGGGAATGTGCCTCAATACTGAGACACATTAAACAGGTCACATAGATTCAATCCTCTCAAAAAAACCACATGGAATACACTATTCATACATATTAAATAGACACCCGAAGAGAAATTCATGTTTCACCATAAACATACCAAAACGGCCCTTGTGGGGCCCACACCGCTATTTTATTTTAGGAACCCAAAATTTATCTTGAAATTCCTTCCTTACAATCAAGGTCACAATGCCACTGATAGAGCATCAAATAGATGCTCTGTGTAGATGTCATGGTGGTTCAACATAGAATAATCACAAAATATTATTATTATTTCATCATTTTGTGACCTTAGGCCACGTACCCACCTCCTAAAATTCCATAACATTTCTCAAAGAATTTTTATCAATGCAAGGTTCATGACACCATAGACGGCACCAGAATCAGATGTCTAGTTTTCATGTTACTAGGGTTTAAAGAACCCTTGGTCCAAATTGAATAAACCAACCACCACCCCCGCTTACCAAACTATATCACTAGACCTCCCCTCATTGGAAAACATTAGTGGACCACTATGGACACCATGGCGCTCCTAATTCAAATATGAAACTAGATCTGAGATCCTTGTATCCCGATCTACACTACTATGAGTTGAAATCAATGTTTCATATATGATTTCAAGAAAAAACAAGTGGTGTGTGCTTATAAGTCAAGACTCCTACCTCATAGTGAATCGTCAAAGATCCGATTCCATATCCAATCTATGGAGATCTTATTTTACTATTCGATAATGTACACCATCATGATTCAAGATTGACATCACTTCGTTTCGACGATCCAGCTTTTGGTTCATTCTTCGGTGAAGGATAAGTGTGATGAAGAGCCACATGTGAACCCATCGTGAAGGTGGTGGGAGGAGAGAGATAGGTTAATTAATTAAATAATAATTTAATTAATTTTCCCACAATAAATTTTCCTTTCAACATGGCTCCATACAATACACTTGACACGAACAACATTATGTCATGCCATGGGTAAACACAACATTCTAAACAACTCTGTGGTGTAAGAAATTCAAACTAATATTCTATTTAAGAGTTATATGATCCATCATCCAAAATAAATTATTTTTAGTTATTTATGGAAACATCCTTGATAATGTTTTCCCCATAAGGCCCACATTAACAATATTTATACCCCACCTAGGGTAAATGACATTCTCTAGACTAAATAGTGCCCCCAATTTCCTAATCTGAGCTACTATTAATGATATATCCCTATTCATCTATGTGCATAATATTAAAAAAATTAATTTTTTTTTTAAAAAAATTTATGGAACCATTGGGTCATAGAATCTATTGATATCTTAGCACCTTGCTCTAAAATTATTTACGGAAATATTCCAAACTATTACTGAGCTAAACCCAAGTTGATGGACCCACCCCACATTAATGATTTCTATCCCTGAAAAGAAAAAGGTTTTGAATGCGGGAAAGAAACAAAACTCTCACCTATGTTTCCAATTCCATCACGTTCACCAAAACACTAGAAATTCACTTTGGTTACACATGTTACCATTGAGAACACACTCTAGGGAACCCAAGGCCACACCCAATTCCAGCTCAACCAGGTTGATATCGTGCGGAAAAGCAGACACAAATCTCTTTAATTGTGACTGGTGGAAAACACCAAGCACTATGTTCATCTACTATCATCGGTTCTAGGAAAACTCTCCCCTTGCCCACCTAATGTAGAGACCAACGAAACCCCAATCTGTACATTGCATGTTAAATGAATTCATTCACCTCGCATCGATATTATCCACTATGTATGACATTGAATCACCCTCTGGGATTTGTGTCATATCTATGGAATGAATCTTAGTATGGAAGTTATTCCTCATCCTTACAATATTGATGATGTGTTGAACCGAACCACACCCTCACATCTCATCATTCAGGGTAAAAACTAAAAAATTGGGCTGATCAAGAACATATATGGTCATACAAGGCCTTTTGTGTAAAACATTTAACACACAACCACACCCCAAACACACAAATCAGAGGTACTCATCCACAAAACCTTAACACTATCCTATTTGGATAGAACTATCTTTGGAACATATTTTTTCATCATTTCACAAAAAACATGTTTCAGTGGGGAATGATCTCTCTTTATCAAGTAGTCAAAGTGGCCAAGAAAAATACCAAACAAACATCAAGAAAAACTGAAAGGAAACATTACCTCATACTTGTGACTAATAAAACAACTATATAATGTAGAATGAACATAGTATGTACCACTATCCATATCCAAATACTCTAGGTTAATGTCCTCTATAACCAACAGTTTTTTCCTCCTTCATCCATCTCCCTTAGCCAACCAAGGACCACCATGGGGAGGTAGTGGGAACAAGTAGTTCCTGATACCTCTTTCTAATCCACTTGCACCTATGTCACTTCCCTTTTATTATGTAACTACATTCTCGAAATGATGCCTTGGAAAGATAGTCTATCGGTCGTCTCCCTCTAAACAGTATGAGGGGTCAGATAGTCTTTAGAAAGATGTCCTCGACCATTCCAGGAAAGTCAGTTCCTATCCTACAACTAACCAAATCCCAGGACTAGATCATACCCCTCATAACCACATTCTTGAGTCTTATCATGGTAATTCCTCCTATGTTTTAACTAGGATTCCTACTGTCTCCCAGCTTCTTCAGAAATCTCATATTCAAAAACACTGCTATGGGCAGAGTGTGCATGTGCCATGGCCAGGAATCTCTCTACCACTAGGACCACTCCATTACTCCCCACGTAGGTGGGAAGGAACAATGATACCACACCTAATCGAACATCTCTATAGAGGCCCTACTCGATAATCCAGTCCCTAAAGAATGGGACTTGAACCATGTCTTGGGAGTAGTTTGAGAAGTTGATGATCCCCACTTAGTACAGTGACATGGTCTTGCTCCACTATCGAAGTTGCAGAAGCTCCTATATCTACACCCACCATAGAATGACCAGATAAAACTATTCCTTAAATAAAAATTCAATCTTAGACTAGGTGATCATCTTATCATTGTGGGTTTCTAAAGCAAGAATCCACCAGCGCCGGACCAAACAATGAAAAAGGCTCAATTCTAGGACCAAAATCTGAACGGGAGGTTTCCTCACCTGGAAGAAAACTTGAGCGAGTGTCGCATTTCAATCATCAGTTTCATGGGGGTCTAGGTCACCCTAGAACCTTAGTGGTCACTTCTTATGGAACTCGTGCACTAAAATCAACTTGTTTGCATCCTTATCCTACACTACCGGTACAACCTTCTATTGAACAGGTGGTGGATCAACAGGAGGACCACCTAGTGATCCATCCTTGGAACCCATTCCATGTACCAAAGTTTCTACATAGAGTGTATCATCACCTATATTTTTCAATGAAACCTATGTAGCTTTCATTGTGGAGGAATCCTAAAATATAATCAAGAAGCACCACGATAAAAGAGTATATCTCGAAAGCTGACTAGATAAAGAAAAGGAAAACCCAAAACACAATCATATATGATGCATATAACATTGTTTCCCTATGACCAATATCTTAATATATTGAGTTTAAAGAATATTTGACAATGTCCTGGTGAATGGGTATGTTAGCCACTGCATCAACAATAGACTTCCTAACCAAAAATCTGAACTCCAAACACTCTAACAGTGTCTTTATGCAAGCCAATCTAAACCAACAACAAGACTGACTACATTTTGAGGCCCCAAAGGTGGAACCTCCTCTAATATATCATTTTACTGACCCGGCCCAATTGGGATTGAGATACAACAACTCAATCCCACCTCCATTAGTCCATAGATTGTATTCTAGTGTCGAGTAGGATATGACACAGATGGGTGTCCTTAGCTTATCATAAATGTATGCACACACCCATATACACCTCCATGAAATAGTGTATATATATATAAACTAAAATGAAATGAATTCATACATATATCACACAACTAGAAAATAATAACAGTACAAAAGGAAAAATATAGATCCCACCAAATAATAATTTTAATAGAGTCCAACCATCTTGAATGAAGGGGATCACTGTCAAATGCACCCACCAGTAACTACTTCATCCGAGATCCGGAAATAACCTGTGTAGGTCTATCTCAAAATAATTCACCTACTCTGGGTACACCTGCTACTCTGTTGAAAGTCTTTTGGCCTACTCAATACAGAAAACATGTCTGAGAAAATTCTATTTAGGGGTGATTATAAGTATAAACAGTAGGAACCCAACTACATGAGAATAAAAGAAGAAACTGAAAGGCATTTGTCCACTTATCCCAGCCAGTGGGAACCCAAATGAGAGAGAAACAACATTTCGAGACCATTCTCATCTACATAAGACTAGTCAGATCGACATCGCTAGCATTTCAAAAAAACAACACATTATAATTGAATTCCTAGAACCTACACAGATATACTCATCTATGTCCCATAGCCTCATGAGGTTCTAACCTCATCACTAGAAATAGGTTCTACTCAAGGCCCTTCATGTAATAATGAACCAAACCCAACTCTAGATCCTAACACAAGAGAGAATGACAATGTTGACATGTACCCTGCCAAAGGTCAATGTAACTATAGAGAGTGTTTCACCTCATCAAACCCCACAATCGGGGGAGTACTATCCCCTGAACCAACCAGAAAAATCTATGTTTCTTCAGTTTGGAGTGGACAACACCTGAGTACATCAAGAGATTTCTAACTCATAACTAGGAATCACGCAAAAAAAAGCTGAAGAGCATGCTCCCCACTATAGCGTGAACACAGGGGAGCACGACCCTGTAGGTCTGAACCCACACCCTAGTACAATAGTAGAGTACCGCCCTGAGAAGCGTCTTCCTGATCCTGAATTCAGTAAGGGAGAACTATTCTGAAAAATGTGATACCACACCCATTTTAGGGGAAAACCCCCCTGAGGGAGGTGGGCCCACGCCCACCATGTGAGATATCTTCCCGTACCAATGGTAGGGGAGAAACACCGTGATAGATGTGGGCTCAAACCCACGGTATAGGAGCACCACCCATTGAAAAATGAGCCTGCACCCTAAAACGAATGGGGAGAACAATTGCAATGATAGGTGACCTGATCCATATAATGGTAGGTGAGTACGAACCCTACCATACAACATGATTAGGGAGTCTGCGCCCTCACACTATAGTGGGGCAGTCCAATTGCATTAACACTATAGGGAAAAATGAACCCCAATCTATCAGGTTAGTAACACCCCATGAAGTAACTACCCAAATGTAACTGACCAAAACACATTTCTTGGGGATTCCCACAAGCTGTAACATAGTCCACCATCATATTCTACTTGGAGAAACACTCATGATTGGCTATTTACTTTACTGAAATGGTCAACAAGTGAAAAGGTAATTATTCACTACCAAAATCCCAAACAGATCATGTTGGCCCTATGCCATTAACCTAAAACACATCAAATATGTTTTTCCACTATGATCCACTCCGAAAACAACATTGAAACCTCTAATATTTCATCCAAAAAGAAATCCCAGTGAAAAAGTCAGATTTCTCTGTAATCACCTAAAAACGGCCCTCAGGGGGCCCAAACCCAAATTTTGGTTTAAGCACCTAAATTTTATCATGAATCATCCACCTTACCATCTGAGTCGCAATGCCACTAATGTCGAGTCTATATGTTTATCAATAAAAAATTAGTGGTCGGTAAATGTTGCATAATAATAATATTATATTATTATTATTACAACATTTCATATCCCCAAACCATGAAACGAACTCGTTAAATTACAAAACCATTATCCAAGGGGTTTTTTCTGAAAGAAGGGCCATGTCACCAATGAGGAAACATTAATAATATTCATAGTTTTCATGTTATGGTTGTTTAAAAACCCCTAAACAAAATTTTCCGAATAGGCCACTGCCATCGAACCTCTGTCCCCGCTGACCGAACAACTGCCAGAGCCACCGCCTGAGCTCTTCCAAAATGCCTTGAAAGACCTATCCTCATTGCTAAAATTTTTGGACTACCAAGGACAACTTGTTTCACTAAATTCATATATGAAAATAGATATCATATCCTTATATCAAGATCTGCAATGCTACGTGATCAAATTAGTGTTTTAAAGAATATTTACAAAAAAACAATCGGTAGGGGATTAAAACCCAACCCTCCTACCGTGTGGTGAGTTCCTGAAGCTTTGAGGCAATATCTACACTCTGGTTTCACTGATTCAGGATCAGGGATCATCTTTCATCATGATTCGAGACTGAAAATGCATAATTTCTATGATTCGTCTTTTACTTCGTTCATCGGTGAAGAGGAAAAGGGAGGAGGATCCTCCTACGCAACCATCGTCGGGGAGGGGGGATACAGCTTAAATAATTAAATTTTCATTTAATTAATTATCCCAACATAATATTCCTCATCAACTCACCTCCATAAAAAACACCTGGTGAAAACAAAATTATGTAGCAACTAGGGTATATGAAACATTCTGAACACAACTGTTGGCTAAAATTTTATATTCAAGACTTCGTTTAAGAGTTATTTGATTCATCATAAAAAATAAATAAATATATTTTATTTACGGAAATTACCACGATAATGTTTTCTACAGCATATCCACACTGAGAATACTTATACCATGCATATGGTAAATAGAATGATCCAGACTTAGTTGCGCCCTTGGTTTCCTTATCTGAGCTACCATTTAGGAGATAACATGATTATTCTATGTCCATAGTATGAAAATACTTAATTGTTTTATAAAATTTATTCTAGGTCCACTGGGAAGTGGAATTGCTTATCGTCTTAGCACCCACCTCTGGAATTATATACATAAATATTCCAATGTTTGACAGGAACAAAAATGAGTCACAACAGTGGACATAGAAAATAATCACATAAATGTGGAAAATTATAAAATAAATGGGTTAACAAGGAAAAAATGGGTTTAATAACACAATTTATGATCTATCTAATGTGAAGAACAAAAAACACCAGTAAAATAAATTCATATAATAAATCCATGCAGAACCTTTAAAACAAATTTTTAAATCCCCAAATAATGATCCCTGAATCAATTATAGAATGGTCTTCGGTGAAGCCTATGTTTTCTAGTGATGAATAATGATGTTTTTTATTTCTTCCTACCTCTTGATTCAGCTTAACCCATTCATCATCACTATCTGGTTGCAATCCATCTATGATTAATACCCCTCCCCCTATCTAACATCCCAATTCTATACAACTAACCCTAAATATTTTCTATAATATCATATTTATAGAGTTATTAGGTTAGTTTCCACCATCTAATAAAAATAACTAAATAATTTTAGTTTTTTAAATGAATCCATAAAACATTATCTTCCATAAAACATCTAACTCCAACCAACCTTATTTTTCCCTATTGTAAAACTCACATTATGGAATCAATAGTGGTCTCATATTTACCATCTGAGGCCCCTACTAATGGTAAAACCATTTATACTAAAATTATCAGTGTGAATGCATTACGATATATTAATATATATATATATATATATATTAATTTTGGGGTCTAGGGATACCTATACAAAGCACCGAACCCTCTAAAAAATATATATATATTTAGAAATATTCAATGGATTAGTCCCACAAAACTAGAGTCACTACATTATCCCCTCATTTAATTATTTTATTCAGGAAAAGAACAAACTATATAAAAATATTGGGGAACTGTCCATGTATCTAGATATGAAACATCCCAATAGATCTACTTCATGTTCCTAGGATTCTAAATAAAATGGACCGGAGGGGTGGTCAGTCCTCTTTGGATCCCCTCCTACTGATCATCAGTCTCCACCAAGTACTATGTTAGGAAACATACATCCCCAATTTCCATATCACCTCATTCAAAAACCTATATCAGATCATGAATATATCTCATCAGTCAAGAAAAAATGAATATTTCATATACCACGTCTACTAGTTGGGAAAATTCCATGAGCTAAGAATCATGACCGGCACTTTTCATGACTGTGAATGGACTGATGTACCACGGGTATAACATTCCTCCCCAGCCAAACCTCCAAATTCAAATTCAAGTGGAAACCCTTAAAAACATGTTATCCTTCATCATGATCCATGTTATTATGATGTCAATATTTGTAATATTGCTATATGTTCTGGGTTGTCCTCATGTACTCCCAGATCCCCTGAACCTTCTTTGTCATTTCATGGACAATATTTATCCCAATAAGAGTGGTCATTATAATTTCAGTTCTTAGAAATGGTAAACAATAGGTTCTCCTTTATAATTCCATGAATGTTACTATGATGATATTACAGTGATAAATATTATTATAAGAAAACTATACCCATTTAAAGTGACCCTACAAGCTCTAGTCGAAGTCCAACACAAAATAACTCAGTATATGCCCCAACACATGGTGAGTCTACTCGGTCTTCCCATACATCTTGAGGTGAAACACTACTCAAATTCTCAACTAGGTCCTGAAGGATAGCGTTATCACTCTCCAATACAATTACATGAACTAAGAATAATGGTTGGATATGATCATCAAGGCAACCCCATGAAGTCAGATAATCTCTCATATGAGCAACTGCCCAGAAATATCAACCAATATTATATATTAAATGTAAATAAAGTACATTGAAATCATATGTTGAAAAAAATCAAACATACATCACTATTGTCTCCCACTCTCTATAGAATAGTTATCTAAAATTCCATTAATATTCCATCCCATTTCCACTTCAAGATCTTTGGAGGACTTTTCAAACCCACCGTAACTTAATGCTCATCTTTTTCCTAATGACATGTGAGATACATAGAGATGAAATCAGTGGAACTCCACCTCATTCTAGATAACAAAAAATATTTCTAAATACCATTTTACATATTATCAAATAATGTAGGTATATCCATAGTTGATGCATGAGACTCAATCTTAACCTCCTATTTCAATATTTTCAGAACCACTATCCATCAAAAATAATGTATTACATGTTCCCCACCATTAAAAAATTCATTTATTGTATATCATAAGGATATATGGCTACATAGAACCAAAAACTTTATTCAAACCATCTCATCCTCTCTCATGAAATGATTTATTTGATGATTCACCACTGCCGATTAATGAAAAATTGTACCTCGTTCCTCCATCGGGTTTAGCTATAATGAAAAGAACTACTCAGATGCCTCCTCTACCAAGTATGAATGTGAAATCCTGCAAATGGATTATACCACCATTTTTACCTTCCCAAATTTATATACTATCACGATGTCATTATCCAGTAGGAACATAAACCAATTCCTCCATCTCAGGTTATATCTATCTACGTGAATATTTACATGAGACTTTTGTCATCCATGTAAATAAAGAAACATTTTATCAAAAGAAATTTCCACCAAATATTCAGATAAAATAATATCATTACCAACTCCAGGTAAGAATTTAAATATTTCTATTAATGGTGTCTCAATATCCAAGACACATATAAGATCACTGCATTACTGTACATCAATGCACAATTGATCCTCTCTCCAAAGGCATCACAAAAATCTACATACTCCCCAACCTCCTATGATAATCTAAATACATTATCACTAGAAAACCAGATCCTCAAAACCACCAAGGCTCCATAATAGTGTTATTTCTAGGTAAAAAATTCCCTTTCTATACCAATGTAGTAAAATCACCTATACCCTTAGATAATTCCACACAATCCAGTTATACTAACGCTCTATGATAAGAAAAATCTACATCACTGACATCCTCTAGGGTGTCTCCTACAAAAACAATACATTAATATTTATGAGATCCCCAATTACACCATCATCAGAGATTATAATCCCCTAAAACTGAAACGCTCAAATCCAATATTGGAATGTTGAGTGCATACCATTATGATTGTTCTCCCATTGTATGTTAATGACCATCTTTCGATGCTCTGTATGTTCCTCCTATACGTAATAGTAAATTAGTATATCATTAAATAATATAACCAAAATGAAGTCCACCTATATTTGGAAGATCCTATTAAAAATAGTCATAAAAATTGATAGGGAATTGATCATACCAAAATGAATCACTAGGAAATCCTATTTTCCATAGAAACGTCAAAATGACATAATAATAATATCATCTTTTTAAACCTTCAAATAGTTTTAGTTAGAACTGAGATCAATCTTTGAGAACAAACTCATGCCTCTAAACAAGTTGAAGAGGTCATCTATAATCATAATGGTGTACTTTTTCATTATAAACACCCAATATACGTGATTATAATTATTGGAAAGCCTCGTTATCCCATCAAAATTTCTCATGAAACAATAGGATCATACGAAAGGGACACCGCAAGATTAATAATACCATTCTATTGAAAATCCTACAACTACACCCTTAACTCCCAGAACATGATAAGTGCCATGTGATATTTTTTTGATTATATCGATGTTTTCCTTGGGTGCTTTTTTTCATAGAATTCCACTTCCCACCTTAGAAATAGTCTTGTAGCATCCTCATGTAATACTTCCTTGTAATCCTTCCCAACTAAAGGAATATAGATAGCAGAAGAACCCATTACACAATGAAAACATTTCACCATATGATGGGTTATGGGTTTAAGATTCTTTCTTGAAAAGAACATTCAGTAATACATTAGATCTCTCTCACCAATAATGGAAAATAACTTCCCATAATTCTAATAGAATCTATCTCATTTATGATGGAAATTTATCTGGTGTACAATAATAGAGAAAAATTCCATACCAATTCTGACATTATATGATGTCATCATAAAAACCAAGAGTTCCTCTGAAAAAATCACTCCACTAAGTGTCAGCTCCCAATGTCAGTAAACATGTGATATATAATAGTCACTCCCTTTTCGGAGCTCTAGATAATGATGTTGGGACAATTTCTTGATGTTGATAGATTTCTTTTGAATGATAGATAAATAGATGAATGAATGAGTAATGACGAGAACATGAGCCTCATCCTAGTTGATGAGAACACATCAAGTGAATCGATGTGACGTAAGATCATATTATGGTGGAGATATATTTCTAGGTAACTATAGAAGTACTATAGTAGGTATTGTTCTTCCTTGTAGCAGTTGGAACTATTCATTTCATTAGGCCTTCGAGCCACTAGTTTAGTCCTAGAGCCCTCATTTTCCTTCAATCCACCGAAGGCCTTCAATTCAATAAGTCCTTCGGGCCACCTCATGGCTTTCGGGCCACCTCAATGCCTTCGTTCCCCCTCAAGGCCTTCAGGCCACATGTAAATGTAAATGCAACCAGATATATTACAAGGAATAGGGATCAAGATAATGATTTAGAGCATGGACATTTATTGGAGAAGAGCTAGTTGGATGTTCAATATTGAGAGGGTATGGAATTTCCATCTTTAGAAGGCATGTGAAGCTCTATATACGATAACTAGTCAATAATCCATGTGAAGGTGGAGATTTGACATCACGATATTTATTGACTAGTGGTTTTTCAACGATGTATTGTTTTGGATGATTTTCTAAGACCTACGTGTCATGTAATCTGTCACTTAAGACTTTGGGCCTTGTAACTGTCCCCCCTCATCCCTAAAAAGTGAGATTATCAAAAACCAATCAAAATTAAGGCCTTCAAAAAATTCAAAAAATTATTAATGACTTTGTGTATTGGTAATGGAGGAAGAGTAAATACTACATATACCAAACCTCATATCATCTCATGAGAATCTTAGTCATATCCTTGCATAGTATATACTTTCCCATAGTCCTAAAAACTATCCATATAAAAAATCCTTGGACAACAGTTGTTGGTGTTTACTGTAGCTCATTTCATCTCCATCCACCATAAACTACTCTATTTGGAGCTTCACTAGCTCCTCTATCCGCAACACCTCCCTATGGTCCACCATAATCATGCCTAATAGATTCATGATCATTGTTCCTCATCTTCCATAGTGTTACATCAACTATATTCCTATCATGATTGGTATAATGGGTTGTTAAATCATGATGTGTTTGATCTCACCACTCAAAAGAATATAATCAGCCTTCAATTAGTTGCTTAGAACCTTTGTTTGATGCATGAGATATGGATTCACATGTATGAGTCCAAGCATGAGTATGTCGATTTTCCAAGACCTCTACAACAGAAATATGTTATCTACTATAGATACCTCAACCCAATAATTTCTACTACCTTGAAACCATCATCATGGAAAATCTTAGTAATCGGGTCCCACTATATAAATCCAATAAATGTAGGAAGTAATAATTAGACTAAGCTAACATGAATATCCCTACAAAATCTCTCCTAAAATTTATTCTATTCAAAAAATACATCTTGCACCATATCGAGTGAGTTGGGTATCTGTCTAGAGAACCTCATGGAACACTTAAGAACATACATATCGCCTTTTCGTAGTTTTTTAATCTCATTTATCTAAACATAGTGAAAACATTAACAGTAGAACACATTGTTACAAAATGGTGGGATGGATGATCATGGTTCATTTGTATCATAATGGGTATACATCACTATAATTCACTAGAACCCCACTACGACATGAATAATTCGACCTACAAGAATAACCAAATGAAAATGTAGGGTTTTTATATGCATGATTTCATGGATCACAAACTCAACCAAATCCTCTAATTCATGAGGATTTAGATCCTCGTGATATCATAGTAGTCTTTATCTGTAGAAATAAAATAGCATGACATGTTTTAGGTGTCATTAGACTAGAATTCTAGTACAATATACTACCCAAATGTAGTTGTCAATATTTCCTACCCATTTGGAGTATACCCATTATGAGATGTACCCTTAACTATGTTCTCATCGCTAAATGAAACATTTCACAATCTAGTATTGGAAACCAAGATAGATAGAATGAAAGAGGCATCTTTAATGTGATCATGATGTACTATAGTCATATAATCATATATATGGGTAGATTACTCAAGAATTATAGACAGTAAATTCAATCCTATAGGATTCATGTGAATTTTTTTTCCTACATCTAATTTCTCAGTGTTTCGAGTTGAGAAGTAGGCAGTCATAGTCCTTGGGAAATGGATAAATTAACTGCTACATCATTAATGTGATCTCTATCCTAAAATCCACACTCATGGAAGTCTAACATAATTTACCTAATTGAAGAAACAATACTAACCATGTGAATCATTCAAACACTAATTTACTGAAAAACTATAATAATAAAACTCTATCACAACCGAACCCACTAGGTTCAGACTGGCCAACAACAACCTTGCTGTGACAACCCCAAGCCCACCTCGAATAGGATAGGGTCTAGTGAAATTTCAATAAGGCATAAAATGATATGAAATTATTTATCTTAATCTACATTTTTTACACACAAATCCATGTAAATAAAAAAGTGTGGGGTAATAAATAATTACTCTAACATTTAGAGTATAACCAAGCATGAAAAACCTCTAGAGTCCATGATAGAGTATGAAAATATAAACCAAATCCTATTTGGGAATATTTAACACCCAAGTGAAAATGAAGTAATAACATGTAAAAATAGAAAAATGAACGATTATGAGAAACTAACTACTAATCTTCTCATCTAATAAACCAAATTTGTTAGTGAACCCATGTATCACTAAGTCCTATCAAAGTCATGGATTATATTTCTTCTATTTTCACAATAAATAACACATACAATAATATAAACTGCTTGGGATTGTATATATATATAAATTATGAATCCTTACATACTAAAAGGGGTGTAATTTGAATATACAACAATAATATTCTCAATGGAAAACAAGAGTAAAATAAAACACAATATATATATATATATATATATGTTCATAAAGAAAGATTATGTAGTGAGAAAGGGTTGAATAGATCATAAAAACACTAAACAATGTTATGATTCTTCTAGTAGAACCAAAATTGTATCTATAATTCCTTGAATCTTGTAAACCATGTATGAAAATAAATATACTATTAAACATATATTAATAAAATCTTGAACATTTCTAAAAGTTATAAAAAACAAAAAAATAATGAGACATACCTCGATTAGGGACATATTGTTTTATATAGAAATCCCAAATTTTCATATATTAAAATTACCTTACTTTTACAGAATACCTAATATATTACACAAAAAACTCCAAAAATAATATTTTTCTTGTTTCCTTTGTATCATAAAAACATAAAAACTTGAAAAAGTGAGATACATTAACTTAAACTAGGTTTTACTTTACTCGAACCCTTCTTAAATGCATTACACATAATAAATATCTTCATAACATTGGGAAAGGAAACATAAAAAACAGGTGATATCCGATTATTGGTAAGGCTAAAAATGGATATATGTAAACATAAACAAGAGAATAATGGTATGAGAACATGATCATGATAATATAATATCATAACATGAATATAAAACATCATAATCAATAATCATGGCATTAATAGTGGATGTTCATAATATATGAATCATAATGAAATAAATAACATAGTCAATGAAATCATAACATATGAATAATACATTTAATTTTTGTCATACACATGAGCATAAAAAATAATTTCCATGGTAGTTAAGGTATCACAGCCAAGGCCATATTAGTGTTATGGGTTCACTCACCATACCATCTTGGTTGTCATGGTTCTCTCCCATGTCCACATTTTTATTATTACTTCCATCCAAAACCCATATTGGTTGCCACGGTGCACTCCAATGTCCATGTTAATTGTAATGGGTCACACCCAAGACCATATTACTATATCTCATGATATATAAATCCTTACCCAAATCATTGGAGGGAGATACACATACCACCCATCTCATAATGAAGACATATATCCATGTTCCAAAAGATCATAAAAAATAGGATCATATAACATGTATTTAAAAGGTTATGATAAAAATTAAATCAACTTATAACAAGTTAGAAAATATGAATGTTTAATAACCATTTCATCACAATCATAACCTAAGAAAACCAAGAGGGTTTCAATAGAATATAACTTGTGAGAGAGAAAATAGTTTCTTAAACATCCATCCATCAAATAAAAAAAATCCTAGAAAGAATATGAATTGTAAATTAGGATCATTTTCCAAAAAATCGATTATAATCTCCAATTTATTTCACATTATTTGGAAAATAATTTTGAAATATATTTTAAAAAAATTTCATTGAAGAAAATATACGTTATAAAATAAATAATTATAAAATACATAAAACATTTTGTAAAACATTTTTATTTGAAATTATCAATGAGAAATTATAAAAATATATGAAAACCATATAAAAAGTTTAAATTTCTTTTTCCTTGAACATTATCTTAAAATAGCATTTAAAATCATTTTTCGAAATTATTTTTAAAACATGGTTATTCAATAAATATATATTTCCGAGTGAAGAGAGAAATACTATCAGATTTTTCTTAAAAATAATTTCTTAATTATTTAAGTACAAAAGAGTTTTGAAATGGTTCCAGTACATGGAGATATAATTAATTAACTATGGATTCAAAAAATTACGAATTTTCTTGTGATATGTATTATAATATTTTATTAATAGAAGTAAAATCATAAAAATATTAATAAACAATGAGATTGTTTCAATAAATTTTTACCACAAGGTGTCCTCGGATCAAGACATCCATGTAAGAATATGATATTACATGAATATTAAAATATAATGAAATGAATAATATTTAAGATATAAAATTTCATATAGAAATATATACACCCCAAAAAATGATGTAGGTGCATAACAAAACTTCAGTCTCAATGAAGGGAAATTGGGACTAAAACAACATACCAATTTGGTAACTTTTTCAATATAAACATAGACCATGAAAGATCAAAGATAGATATGAAAATAACAATAAATTTAATAATAATAATAATAATATAATAAATTAAGTAAGTTATATACTCTACAAAAAATAAAAGAGTGGTAAACATGGCATGTTTTTCATGGATATAAAAAGTGAGATGAAATTCCCCCTCCTTATGTCTTGAATATCATTGTACTCATACAAGATTTGATGTATAATTAATGTTTTTTACTATACTTATTTTATAAAGTTATATTCTTATATCTAAGTACATATTTTTTTATTATGAATTTACATTACCTGATTATTAACAATTTCATATCAATGTAACACTCTGGACAATATTTCCTTTGTTTTTCTCATGTGTCTTAATTTATTATATCTTTATTCTGTGTACATATATAATGATTTATAGAATTTAAATACATGATATAAATATAATTTATATTAATTATATTTGTCTAATAATAATCTATATAATATATTTTTATGAAATATAATAAACTATTCATGGAGACGGTAAGCTATATATATGCATGGGTCTTTCTGTTTTATTGTCATATTAAAGGAATGCAAGTAAATGAAATAAATGTATATATTTATATATATACATATATATCATTACTCCCTAATAATTATTATCAAATATATATATATATATCATATAATTTCACGAAACCCATCGTTAATAAATTCTATGTAGAGTGTGAACGAATCACATATCCTTAAGTAGGCAGTAATCCATACGTCCACAAATGATGTTATCATATTTACACAAGATTGGAATTGAAAATGTATGGTTTATAAAATATTTAATGAGGAATAGATTCATATTATATATAATATAGGTCTTGTATATACAACATTTTCATTATAATTACCAATATTTAAAGGTGGTAAACGAAAAACGAACAACATCATTTCCTGAGGGGGTTGTCCACCAAACACAAGAATGATATGTTCATTATCAATTAAATAGAATTGTGTGTAAGTGTAGGTATAAACCATAATATAAAAACATATCTATATATTGAGGATAATTTCTTTATTACATAATCATGGAATAATAAGTGTTGAGGTGGTGGAGCAAGAAAATAAAATACAGAACCTTAAGGAAGTTTGTAACCTCCTCATTGGGATACGCCTTTTCAGTTTGCACCGAATGGCATCCAGGATGTATTTAGGCCCAAAGGGAGGATTCAAGGAGGAATACTGGGTTTTTTGGAAGATATTTGAGAATATTTTTTCTGATTCAAATTTCTTGATAGGTGTGAGGATGTAGGAGCATTGATTTAATTTTTATAGTGGAGGAGGAGTGGCGCTCTTGTAAATTTTTGCACAGGGAACTCCACCCATGTTTTCCCTATGTTTATTTGATCTAATAATGGTTCCAATTATATACAGTGTAGAATAGGGTCTATATATATACATCTAATTGATTTTGAACAATTTTAAGGTTCTTTTTGTCTCTTATGTTTAATGTTTAGTCCCATATTAATCTTAATTTTATCTTAATCGATGTAATAAATTGTAATTACTATGATAAATATTTTTTTTCAAAAATTACGTGGTCCTAATTAGAAAATATAAATAATCTTGATTCCAATTATGGAATTTTATTTATAAATTCCAATCACATAAGTGGTGGAAATTAATTTAAATTTAACCTCATAGATGTGACCAAAATAAGGGTTTTAAATGCAAAAACATTCAAATGATTGCTATGTTTTTATATTCAATTTCAAATTAAAATTGACTCAAATGACCTAAATTAGATAAATTGATAAAAAAATAAACTTATTAGTCATTAAAAACTTTTCAAAATAAATTTTTTTTTAAAATAAATTAATTGAATATGCAGTTTTGAATTATAATTCCTTATTTTCACTATTCATTAAAAAATTAAACATTATTGAAAAATACCAAAAATTAACCATAACCAATGTTTTATGTTTCAATTTCAAAAATTAATTTATTTACATATAAAATATATATAAATTCCAAAATTAATAATTTAAATTTCTCCATTAAAATTTTGTAAAACTACTATTAAAAAAATTATAACATTTTATATGTAATATTGGGTATGTTGTCATCTTATGATTATGAAAAAAATTTGGTGAATATTAAAAATATTTTATTGAATATATAACATATAAATTTAATTATTATCATTAAAATTTAGTAATTAATTAAACATATTAATATAAATCACCTTTTTCACTAAAAAATTGTCTTTTATAAAATCATTCCCTTTATCCTCATTTCTATTCTATATTAATTGCTAATTAATAGGTAACCCCTTAATTAATATATATATATTGATATGTTAGATAATACTACACTATTAAATTTAATTTCTTGGTTATATATTAATAAGTTATATAATAATATTTTTAATAATATATTATTGTTTTGTAAAACTCAATCGTGATTTTTATGCAAACAGTCATGGAATGTTAATTTTTCGTGTAACATAAGCTAACATACACATTTCATGTAGAAAAATATATACATTCTCTTTTTTATAGTAAAGAATTAATTATATTTGTGTATAACATAATCTAAACTTAGTGATTTGATATAAAATACTATTTTTAGTTATTGTTGAAATGAAAACCATCAAAAAGATTAAATTATTTTGAAAATATATATTTCACAAAATCTCATCGTGTTATATTATTCCCCCCATAAAATGAATTTTGACCTAAAAATTCTTTTAGTATTCAAATACATTACACTTTAATTATTCTTTCATAGAAACCCATATCATAAAAATTAATTTTGAAACATCCTTTTAATAAGGGAATTTTAGAATCATAATGGTCACCCAAAGTAACATATAACGAGATTTACACATAGAAGAACATAGAATGGATGTGAAAACATGGACATGGAGGAAAATAAAAAATATTCATTGGGAGTGGTTGAGGTCATTATTCACCAGAAATATAATGATTAATGGAAGGATGGGGGACCTAAAACAATAAATCAATGATTATTTAAAATTCCATATGTTAAAACAGTTCATTATTAGGAAAAAATATTTTTGTTCATTTCCTAATGTTAATAATTATTTTGTTAAAAAATATTATAATAAAATATTCTATGTTGATATATTTATATAAACACAATTTCATTACTTGGTTAGGAATTGATCAATTTCAAATTTATTCAATACTTCAAGAAATGCATACCCATAAATTAAAATTGATACTTCAATAACAAAAATATACCTTTAATATATATTACATCCAATAAAAGAATGAAGAGATGAACTATTTATCTAAAACTATTATTCAAATTCAATATGGTTAATATGTGAATATGTTTATCTCTAAATATAAAAATCAAAAGTATTTGTTCATTAGGATTTTTTATTCATCATATTTTTAAATAACAAATTAAATACTATTCAGGGCATCATGTAGGCATGTAATAGGTGTGAATCCCTTATCATAGTTCTATTGGGGGTTCCTGACCTGTATCAATACCGAACTTGATGATTTTTCACCCAACAAAATGGTTTTACTTTTCTAATACAACGTCAATATAATTTACCAAATAAATATGATGGATATCATTGAAATATGGTTAATAAATAAATAGCCTTTTAACCGAGGTTTTCAATACAACCTCAATACACAAATATTTCCTCTAATTTTATCTAAAGGTTTTCATAAACGATTAACCCTATAACACTTTGGAAAGATGAAAATCTAGAACCATAGAATAAAATCACAGAATTAGCTTAATATTGATCCACCATATATCACAATGTTTCTTTAGTTAACACATTCTAATCATGTGAAAACCATCATCATATATTCTCTTAAAACATGGTAATAACCTGAATTACAAAAAACAGTTTTGTAAAACATGAATGGTTCATTATTTCAGAGATTACTAGATATATTCCTCAAATATAAGATATTGGAAACTTCATCGTTGAAAACATACACAATTTTTTCAACAAATCCAAATTGAATTCAAAGTTCATCAATACTATCTATTTTTCTTTATCAAAATAAATCATCTCTTCATCCAAGCTTAGCATAATTTTACCAATATATTGAACACATTTAAATTTTCCTTCCTTCAATATAAATATAACATTCACATTAAATCACTTTTCTATTTATTCATCACCACTCAACGTATCATTTCCATAATTAACGAAAAACATATACAAAAATACATATATATTTATTGATTTGTATAACATAATCATTGAAATCCAAAAAATAAATACTTCATTCATTCAACTTTACTCTTAAACAATTACTCGGGCTTCATCAATATATTCCATAATACATGTTTCCTAGAATATGAAAGATAATTCATATATTACGGTTCCTCAAACTGAAAAAAAATTATTCTTCTTTTTAATGTAATCAATACTATTATAACATCCTATACCTTTCAAATTTCATTTTAAGTCTCTTTATCTTTAGAAGTATAAAAGATAGTTATAACACCTTCTTAATTATCTATAGAGTAAATTGGGACATCAATTTTTATAATGCCTATATTTTCTATATTTTAAACATTCAGTGCTAAACCAGTACCCTCTTGTTCCCTCCGATGACCAAATCCTAAAATCATAGGTTAAGAAATAGTTACCATAGTAGAAAACAACATAATCATGAAAAATTACATTTACTATGTCTAAATAATGACACCAACATTTTTAATCAATGAAACATTAGTTTTATCCAAGGTTATTCATAACCAAATTATTTTTAATTCCATATCAGAAATGAATTTTAATTATCTACGTGATGGGTGGGACCTAGTAATAAATAGTTTCTCGACGCTTTAGTAGGTCTCATGAATCCAAACAGGTGGCCACATTAGTTATGTAATAGTATTCTACCTCCCCATACAATTAATGTGTCTTGGACATATACTTTACTATATGATTCATGATTATTTCAATGAGGCCCCAATGGTATGATCATGAATTCCCATCATTATCCATTTACTTTTATGATAATTTAGTTATCATTATCCTTTTGTTTACTTCCATGCATGGATATATTGCATGCTCAGGTAATTGACCTAATGGAATTTTCATTGTTTATTCACTCCACCTTATGATTATGACTTATCTAATAATGAAATAATTTACTATAAACCTTCCATTTATAGTTATATTAGGGGAACTGGTTAAATAGTTTTTCCTTTCCCAAGGATATGCGAAGTAATATTTGAATGATCATAAATTGCAAACTAATTCATTTCATGTTGTGTGTTAGTTTTCTAATGTAATATGGAAATAGTTTATTTATCTATCCTCTCTGAACTAATAAAATAATCAGTCCTTTAGTGTATGATCCTATTTATATTGTACCAATATAGTAGATTTGAAACCATATTCAGGTTACTACAGTCGTGGTTGTCATACTAAGATCACTAGAGAATTAGGAGCAAAATTTACTCATTAAAAACCACGTGTTTCCCATCAAACCTATATTTCATCCATTATATATATATTTTCATATTCAATAATAAATAATCAATATATCCAAAAAATTAACCATTGATGATACTATTATAGACCTATATCACATTAAATAATTAATCATAACCTAGGGATATAGAAATTTGAGAAGGGTGAGATTAAATGTTTAGTAATGACAAACACATGTATTATTAATCAAAGATAATAAGTAAGAATTATATAACCATAAGGGTATCGGAACATTCTCATAACATAAAAAAACATATCCAATAATTCATAGAATATAAATAACGAGTCTTGTCATAATTCTTTTTTGTAACAATATACATGTGTCAAAAGTGTATGCAATCAATGATATCAATCATAATATCCCAAGATTGAAAGATAATGAAAAAACTTTTTAGAATAAAAATATTTATAAAAATCATTTTTCTAGTAATAACACTATGAAATGTTTCACATATTAGGATTTGGTTAACAAAACATGTACTACATTTGGGAATGGACTGACCACTATTGTATATTCATTGTCTTGGGTTAATCAGTCATGCAAACTCTCAAGCTTGGGCCAACAAACCATGTACCCCCTTAGTCTTTCAAAAATATACCATATACCCATTTCATGTCATGATATTTAATTCATTGTCCAATTCACATGAGGTTTGTGTAATGTCCTAGACTTTCAGTATAATTGTTTTTAATTATATAGAATTATTTCAAGACCATGTAATATTACGGCGCATAATTCTAAGGCATCGAGTTTCAGGAATGATCCATTGATGTTTTGTTAAACTTTATATAGCACGTGTAAGCTGTTTTCATGAAAAAATAGAATAACTCATAAACTATTTCATGGATCAGAAATCTTAGGGACATGTTGCACTCAAGATGGTGGTTTTACCCTAGGCGTGATTAATGTTATGTCAGTGGGGGCCTCCTTTGGGAAAACCCAAAAAATGGCATAACTCTAAATAAAATAATTAAATAATGATATTTTATTTTTCAAATTCTTATAACTCATGAATGGTTAATCGGATAAAAATATTGAGGCTACTACTGAGAACATGAGGGAATGTTCTCTTTAGGAAGATTTTAAAATTGTCTAGAGCTGGCCACCAGTGGATGTTTCCTTTTTTTCATAAATATAATAATTAAGTGAAAACTATTTTACTGTCATAATCCCTAACTTATGAATGTTATCTCAGATTAAAAATCCGAGAGTACCATAGTGTTTGTTGGGGCGTGTTCTCCTTTGGCAGAGCCTCACCTTTCCCGGCGAGGGATGAGGGTGAACGTTATTATTTTATTGAATATTCATTAATGTACGTTTAGTAAACATGCAAGATGTGTTTTCTAACTTTTGAACTGGTTCTCGAATTAAAAATATTAAGGCATCTTTGAACTCATAGTGCTTGGATTCTCTTAAGGTAGGTTTATCCTCGGCCATCGTGGGTCGAGAGAAGAAGTAGGTTTTTTCATTTTTCTTGGAGGATTAAATAATATAAATATATTTTATTGGAAATTTCATCCAACCTATCCTTTTAATTTTTTGTCGAGGGGACCACAAGGGGTGTTCATGCATTTAAATGATGGGCATTAAATGACTAGTTACAAAAATATTGTAACCACCAATACCGTTAATTAATAGGAATCATTATTTCTATATAAATGAATCTCATCTTAAACCGAGAGTTATATTAACTATTCCTTGAGGTTGGGTGTTTGTTTCCATTGGTAAAAGGATGATGATGATCTTGAGGATCTTAACAATGAACGAATATCACAATCAAGAACCAAAGATTGTCCTCCGAGAAGCGTTGTTGGAATCTTGTTACGGGAACGAAAAACACCATCCCGCCTTCAATCACAATCTTTCTCCAACAGATTTATGAGTATGGGGTTTGGTTTTATGTATGATGAATATTTATTTGTTAATTCATCTTGTTCATGATTCTCAACGATGATGGCCAAAAAAATATGGTCATCAATCCGTGAAAAGACCATGATCCTTTGTATTTCGTTCTTCATGTGTTCTTCATCGCAAAATAATTAAGCACGCCAATAATTCAATGTTTCGTTGAGCGCGACATACATACGTGGAGATCATGACCTATGTATGACGATTATACAGTCTTCACATTTTTCTGGCTTAGAATGAAGATGTGGTGGCCCATAGAAGGGACATCATGGCAGTGTGATTTCAAGCGTGTGTTCAGGATGTGGCTCAAAGTGTGGTAGAGGGTGCGATGTGTGGAGGCAAAGGGTCGATGGGAGGTAGCATCCTGGCGATGTGGTAGTCTTGAGATGCTATGGATAATGTAGTTGGAGGTGGTGGTGTAAGTATGGTCATGCAAAAGAAGATGAAATTATGGGGGAATAAAATTTAGAATTGATAGACAATTAAATTAAAAGGAAATAAATAAAAAATAAAAAATAAGGAGAACCTGGTAGTGGAGTCTGGCATGCAACAAGAGGGAAGAGGAATTTGTGTGTGTAATGATATTTTGAATTGAATGAAAATAAAAGAGTTAAATAAAAATAAAAAAATATAATAATGATATTATGATTTCTTGTTGAAAATCCATAATTTGTCAGTTTCTTATCAGTGAAAAATCAGATTCGCAAAACGTCTACGGTAGTGCGACCCTAATTCTAATAAGGATATTCCGAGTCATATTTTGGTCGTATTTTTCAGGTTTTTGGATTGAGAAACCAAAACTCTCATGAATTAATATATTTAATAATATTATTAAATCTTCGACCCTCCATAACTTCTACGTGCGATCTCCGATTGACTTTCCATCAGTGGCGATGTGATCTGGTCATTAATATGGCCGATTCAAGTCTATTATTGGATTCAAAAGTTTGGTTTGTGACTCTGGTCCATGAAACACCCAATAATATTATTAATATTTATATTACGGGTTCTTGTATCTGACATATCTACCTCATACGGTGTCAAAATGACGAACTGTCTATGATGATGCAACCCAGAAATTAAGACAGATGTTTTAAGACCAATTTTGGATATTTAAGTCGAGGTCGAGGTGTGGGCCCCACGAGGATCAGTTTTCATGTGTTGTGGTGATATGAAACCTTTTCACTCGGTTTCCCTTTTGGAAAAATGGGTAGTCCATCTTGTGTGTTTTTTCTTCTGAATCGTAATGGTGTGACCCGTTTGGTTATCTGATGTCGTTTTTAGTATGACCAGGATGGATCGAACATGAATCGAACTGGGACCTCGACACTAAAATACCTATATCAATCAGACCGGGTTCTCATTTGATAAACCATCTGTGGAGTTGGGACCCTTGGATATAAACAATCCATTTAACTTACTGCATTAGAGATTCAAAGAAACAGGAAGTTCATCTGAGTTGGAACGCAAACAAATCCAATCAGGCCCTTAGTACTAAAATGCCTATAACATACAGACCAGGCGTCCTGCTGATGCACCGTCTATTTCATTGGATCCCATACGACATGGAGGTCTTTTGGATAACTCTTTTTTGGAGCTTAGTGGTGGTCTCGGTAAAAGATGTATCTCAAGGGGAAGATTCTATGGAGCTCGAGCACACCGAGTGTGGGGAATCCTTTGGCTGGCTATAACATGAAGAAATAACATTGATCCTTTGTGGTTCTGTGCTAGGGGATCTGTGTGTGTCAGTGCATACCGATTATATTTGGGTTAGATCTTGTGTGGGTCAGCACTCAGTGATCCTATGTGGGTCAATGCATACTGATCCTGTGTGGGTCGGGGGGGCGGGTTAGTTACCAATCAATCTTATGTGGGTCTGAAGCAGTGCTACTTAATAGAATATGATGATCTAGCCTTATGACTAATAATTCGTACTTTTGTAATTAAGTTATACCTGATTGTGAGCCGAGACAATTACATCATCGTGGTGTTACCTATGTGGTAATTCTATCATCGTCATGTAACCTGTGTTATACTTATACTTTTTTGGTTTTGTCTTTGTGGTGTTAAATGTGTGGTACTTCTATGTCAGTGGTGTTACCTGTGTGTTACTTCTAACTTAGTGGTTTTACCGGTGTGGTATCTCTACTTTATTGGTCTTACCTTTGGGGTATTCATCCCTCATGAATGAGATGGGTATATCCTGATAAATTAGGTATATGTGAGGGCATATACCTAAGTATAATTGATATCGTTATTTTTGGTATTTCTATTGTGTAACTATAGGAGTCCTACGGGGTCTCAGGGTCCCTACATAGTACTGTTATACTCACCCCTACATGGGCTACGCCCGCACATAGTTGTGTCTTTTGCAGAAGATAGACAAAATCGATTGAGGATGAGGGAGCTTAGACAGGACGGTACTCAGAGGTTGACTATTTGACATTATGTGATGCAAGGTAAACTGTTCCTAAGGTATACCTACCCATTAGGTAGGATCCTTTGTGGATGATCCATGAGTTTTTTTCCCCCATTTTAGATATATTTGTACTTTTCCATTGTACTTGTACTTCTAGATGTGTTTGTGTTCTTTCCCCATTACATTTAGCACGCTTTTTCTATATTAGATTACATTGTGTTTGCATCTTGTTGTATACTAGTATGTGTGTTTGTAAAGGTTAAAAAGGAAACTCCTTCCCATTATTGGGATATTCCATTTTAGTTATAGTTTCTAGCCCTAGGCCAATCGATGGTGAGCTTGTTTTAGTCACAACACAGGCCCTAAGGGATGGGTCATGACAAAATGCTATCATAGGAGTTATGTTCTACTGAAGAACTGGGAATCTAATCTTTTATGTGTGGAGAAATTGTGTTATGTGTTTTGAGTGTGGTTTTTAGTTCGGGGAGTCTAGTATTGGTGTGGCAGCCGATGTATCCATACACCAGGACCCTAAATACATATTTCTGACTCAGTGAATGAAAACACTGACAGCGTGTGTTTTGGAAATTATTTTATTTGTTTTCATAGTATTTCTATCTCCATTTATATCTTAATTATTATGGCGCACTTATTCCTTATCAGGATGCCACCATGTAAAAACCATCTAGGATTCCTAAGAGAGTACATAGTGACAGCCCACCAAGCGATGAGGATCCAGTGCATGGCCCTCTTAATGTGTTGGCACCTTCGGGTGATGTACCAACAGCACCACCACCCATTGGGCAGCAGTCAGAAATAGATGCTACTAGTGGATCATGCTGGCCAACTGAGCGCATTTCATGTGTTCTAATGGCTGAGGACTAGGCGGAGGCTCTAGAAATATTTTTCGGCCGAGTTGAGACACAAGAAGAGTAGATGGTGATCATATATTCAATTATTTTCTATTGAGTGACCATGAGGATGGTTTTCAGAGTGATGAGTCTTTGGTACGTGGACTGTTTCTTGAGATAGCACCTTCGAGTTGTGTGTTAGATATATCAATGCTCGTTGGTCAGCAGTTAAAACTGGTGGTACTAGTAAAGGACACATGTAGGATTGGTTCCTTATACATGTTTCAGCATCAGATACCCCTCATGTACTGAGGTGATCCCAAACAACATGTGGCTAAGGATAGGATTAAGGAAGTGGCTGATTTTCTTTCTAGCTAGGGCACCATTCAATCATATGGATATCTAGGTAGATATCCTTCTTTATGGATCAGTAGGATGATGACAGGGTTTAGATTACCCTGATCTTGAAAATAGATTACTTTTTTCTAGAAAAGCTTTAGAATATTCTTCAAAGAAGGGTGTCTCATTCCATAAAGGGCTAAGGTATGAGAGTACCCAAGAGCTTCTACAACATCGGTAGGAAGACATGTTAGTAGCTGAGTATTCATCGAGGCATACTGACCATCCCAGGTACTCAATAAATATAATATGATCTGTTCTTCAGGGCTCGGACCTCCGAGAATGGTGTGTTTAGGGACATATGATATAGCACTATTCCTCTATGCATTACTACTTATGTTATGGTGCTAGAGGGAACCATTGTGGTTTAATGTTATTTGGATGAGCGAATACATCTAGTGAATGTTAGCAGAGGTAAATTATTAAACTGATGTCAGCATCAGATACTTGGGAGTGTTAAATTTATTGGGAAGAGGAAGTGATAGGGATAGATAATTCTATAGGGCATCAGACGTGGTAGTGGAGCTAGGAGAGCAGCAAGAGGTGGTAAAAATTTCGGCATGTTATAACCACTAACCCTATGTGGTCCCCAACAGGATCAGGGATCCAGAAAATCAGACTTGGGAGTGGCTGCATGTGGTTATGGAGTGTTACCCAAGGGCTTTATGAATTATTCGAGGTACGTTCTATGTCAACTACTCACTATCATATCAATAGACATAGGTACCAATTATTCCTACCTGCCACGAATCATGTTCTAGTCCAAGAGTTTCTATTTAAACCATTGACTTCACCCTTATGTACGATGATACCTTTGGGATGAAACACAATAAACACACTTATTTAGATGGTGTGATATGACCCTTAATGTGATATTTTATGTTGGAACCTCTTCATGGTTGCATTAAGTCCTTATGACATTAGTTTGGGTATAAACTGGACATCCACAGTTCATACTCAAATTGACTGAATTATGAAAAATGGTTGTGGTTTATCTACAACATTGGAATGGGGTTTTCCAAGGTCAGTGAAAATGGAAACCCATGAAACACAGGATACACTCATGCATAGGAGGGTGCAGCCGGTCACTCTTGAGTCGGCCAGCCTTACCCTTGTGGAAATAGATGTTTGGTATTTTTTGTTCCCAACAGTAGTGGATGAGTGTGGGGACATCATTCAAAAACATGCTTCTTAGATTACCTCAATGAAGGGAGAGAGAATTATTCTTTGGATGGGTACTATAGGAGTCTTGAACAAGAATTCTCAAGGGTAACATCACCCTTGTTAGCATTGATGATGAATGGGTATCCTTTGCTGTGGATGATGAAGTGTCAGCAGAGCATTCAGAAGTTGAGACAACGATGATGTCTAGAGTTCATCTAGGACTTTGACATTGAGATAGTCAACACATATGGGATGGGTGACATGGTAGCTAACACACTCAGCTGGAGCTCTATTCTATAACTTCTGATTGGGGAAACAGATTAGCTAGTCTCTCTTCAGATATCATTCTAGGATAAATATGGAGAAGGTTACCTCCATTCTATGACTCTCTCTCTCCCTCAATTCCTCACTGAATTTGGGAGGCATAGTTTGAGAGGTTTATTACGAGGCCCGACATGCTTAGATATCCTCAGGACAGTCTTCTAATGGATATTCTAAATGTGGGGAGCACATCATTCTCTTCAGAAGTCACACCATGGTTCCAGGGATTCTTCGGGAGGAGATGTTATGGGTGACCATGTCTTCATATGAGTCTCACCCCAACTATGATTGCAAAGGTTTGGCCGGGCTGAAATCTATCTCTGAGGTTCATCAGACCTTTCTAGATTTTTAGCAGAGTGGGAGAGGTGCCATATTGTCTGTCTCATTCTTCGCACCTGCACCTGATGCATAATGTTTTCCATGTTTCATAGCTAAGGAGATGCGTGCATGATCCAACACATGTTATCGACCATGGGGAGTTGAACTATGACGATGGGGTGAATTTTACAGAGATCCTGGTGGAGAGAGAGAATCGAATGGAGTACGTCCTTTAAGGGTGATCGATACCTCTTGAGCATGTTTTCTAATAGTATGAGAACCTCCAAGAGAGAACATGGGAGAGGGGGATCAAATTCATGCTCAGTACCCCCATTTGTTTCCTTAGTCTTAGTTTTGACTTTCAGGGATGAAAATCCATATGGTTGTAAGAATATAATGTCTCAGAATTTCCATATATTTTTTTTAATTATATGGGATTATTTTGAGACCTCTAAATCTGAAAGCACGTAATTTGGAGGCCCATTGTGCCGAGAATCATCCATTCATGTTTTTTTAAACATTAAATAGTGTGTGTAATTAGATTTCTTAAAAAAACATAATTACCCTTTAATGGTTTCCCACATCAAAAATCCTAGGGCTCTGTCACGCTTAGGATGGCTGGTTTACCTAAGTTGCAACTTATGTTTAGTCGGTGCGGGCCTCCTATGGGAAAACCAAAAAATGGCAAAACCAAAAATAAAATAATAAAATAATGTTATTTTGTTATTAAAATTTATATAACTCATGAAAGATTACTCAAATTAAAAATCTGATCCCAATGATGATCCCATGATGTTATGCTTTCTTTAGGAAGATACTAACATTGGCCGGTGTGTTCCACCATTGAATGTTAGTTTTGGGCCATAAAAAATAATTAAGTGACAATTATTTTATTTTGAAAATCCATATCTTCTAAACTGTGACACGAATTGAAAATATTAGTGTATCGTGGGGTTCTTTGGGAAATTTTCTCCATAGGAAGAGCCTAACCATGACCGGTGCAGGTCGTGGGTGATCATTATTAATTAATTGAACATTTTTAAGGTACATTTTGTAAGCGTGCCAATGATTTTTTCTAACTTTGAACCAGTGCTTGGATTAAAAATCCAGTGGCACTGTTGAACCCATAGTGTTAGGATTCTCTTATGGGTTTTTTAACCACAAACACAGTGGGTCAAGAGAAAAACATGGTTTTTGAATTTTTTGGAGGATTAAATAAAATAAAAAAAGTATATTTTAAATATCCTCACACCTCTCCAGTTAATTTTTTGTGGTAGGGACCACAAGAGCGCGGTCAGACATTTAAATGCTGAGCATTAACTGACTAGTTACCAAAAAATGTGTAACCACCAATCCCTTTAATTATTAGGATTCATTAATTATAAATAAATGAATCACCTATTAAACATAGATTTATAATAAATCTTCCATGGGGTTGGGTGTTTTTTCGGTTGGCAAAAGGAGGAGAAAGATCTTGGGGCTCTTGATGAAGAACAGATCTTACAAATGAGAACCAAAGATCGTCATTAGAGTGGCATCGTTGGAACCTTGTGGTGAGAACAATGTACACTGACCCACCTTCAATCATGAACTTTCACCAACGGATTTACTAGTTAGAGGTTCAATTTTATGTGTGATAAAAATCTACTTGTTAATTCATATTTTTCTTGATTCTAAATGACGATGGACAAACAAACATGGCCATCGATCCGCACATAGTCCATGATCCTTTCTATTTCATTCTTCGTGTGTTCTTATTCACCAAATGATTTAGGGTGCCAATAATTCAACGTTTTGTTGAGAGCGATATGTGGATGTAGAGATCTTGACCTTAGTATCACGAATATACGATCATTAAATTTTTTAGGCTTATAATGAAGATGCGGCGGCCCATGGAAGGGGTGTCATGGCGGAGTGATTTTTGGCTTGTGTTCAGGGCGCGGTTCCAGATGAGGTAGAGGGTGTGACATGTGGTGGAAAAAGAACCGCAAAAATGCAGCAGCTGGGCATATTGGAGGTCTAGAGGCATCGTGGTTTGGGTAGCCAGAGGTGGTTCTAGCGGACTGGCCATGCAGAAGAAGAAGAAATCGTGGGAGATGAAAGAATGGATTGGAGGGAGAAATAAATTAAAAGGAAATAAATATAAAATAATAAAGATGTAGAACCTGGTGGTGGAGTCCATCCCACGATAAGGGGGAGGAGGAATTTGTGTATCGAATGAGTTTTAGAATTTATGGAAAATAAGATTGTTAAATAAAAATAATAATAATATAATAATGATATTATTATTTTTGGTTAATAACCCATAATTTTCCGTAACTTATTCGTTCGAACTCAGATTAGCGAACTGTCTGTGGCTATGCAACCCTGATTCCTAGACAGTCATTCGGAGTCCAATATTGGATGTCTTTTTTGGGGTTTTGAATCTGGTACCCGAAACACTCGTGAATTAATAAATTTAATATTATTATAAATCATCAACCCGCTACAACCACTACCTTCAATGTCTGATTGACATGCTGATAGTGGAGATGTGATAATTTCATTAATATGCTTGATTCATGTCTAATGATGGAAACTAAATTCGGGATCATGACTCGGGTCCACGAAACACCAAATAATAATAATAATTATAATATGGGATCTTGTATCAGACATATCTCCATCAGACGGTGTCAGAATGAACATACATCTGTGACGTTACGACCCTAAAATTAAGATTTATGTATCATGACCAATTTTTTATATTTATGTCAAGGTCTATGTGACTGAACCTTGAGGCTCGGTTCGCATGTGTTGCGGTGAAATGAAACATTCTCACCGGGTATCTGTTTTATACAAATGGGTAGTATATCTCATTTTTTCTCTATTCAAATCATAACGATGTGGCCCGTTTGGTTATCTGGTTTCGTTTGAAGTATGACCATGTTGGATTGAACACGAATACAACATAGCCATCAGTAATAAAAATCCTAGAGCTTACAAACTGTGTGCACGTTTGATGAACCTTCTGTGGTGTTGGGACCCTTGGAGTGAGGCGGTTCTTTTGATATAATCCATTAGAGTTTCAGAGAAACATTAATTTTTTTTGGTTTGATCACACATGAATCCAAACGGGCCCTTGGAAAAACAATTCCTAAAACTTATAGACCGGCCGTTTGGTTGATTCGTCATCTGTTTTTTGGATCCTTTACGACATGAAGGCACTTTGGGTTACAACTTTATGGAGCATAGTGGTAGTCATTGTTTCATTGGTATCTCGAGGGGAAGATTCTATGAATCTCGAGCACACCGAGTGTGAGGAATCCTATTATTGTCTATAAGATGAAGAAAGGACATTGATCATGTTTGTTTCAGTGCTTATCTATCCTCTATGGTTCAATGCATACCGATCCTGTGTGGTTCAGATCTTGTGTGGGTCTACACTCACTGATCCTGTGAGGGTTAGCGCACACCGATCTTGTGTGGGTCAGGGGGTAAGTTACCTATCAATCGTGTGTGGGTTATAAGTAGTGTTATTTAACAGAATAAAATTATCTAGCCTTATGAATAATCATCTATACATCTGTACTTATGTTATACCTGATTGTGTTCCAAGTCACTTCTATCATCATGGTGTGAACTCTGTGGTACTTCAATCATCATAGTGTTATATTTTTTGTTCTTCTACCTTTGTGGTGATGTCTTCATGGTGTTACATGTGAGGTACTTCTATCCCCGTGTAGTTACATGTGAGGTACTTCTATCTCATTGGTTTTACCTATGTCGTATCTCTACCTTTGTGGTGTTACATTTGTGATATTCTTACCACATGAATGAGATGGGTATATCATGATAACATAAGTATATGTATGGGAATATACCAAAGTAGAGTTGAATTATTGCTTTGTTCTATTTCCATTGTGGAACTCTATGAGACCTACGGGGTCACAGGTTCCCTACTAAGTAACGTTATACTCAACCCTGCACGGGCTATGCCCACAACTTTTTGTGTCTTGAGAAGATGACAGACAACATTGATCAAGGAAAAGGGTGCCATGACTGGACAGTACTCAGAGGTGGACCATTTCGCCTGACATGAGGAAGGGATTACAGATCGTGAGTTGAACATACCCTTCTGATAGGATCGTTGATGGATGATCAAGGAGTTATCTTCCGCCTTTTTAGTTGTATATATACTATTCCATTCTACTGGTACTTCTAGTTAATATTGTATTCTGACCCCTATACATTCAACACTGTTTTACAATAGCAGATTACTTTGTGGTTGAATCTTGTTGCATACTAGTATGTGTGTTTGTACAGGTTAAAAAGGAAATTCCTTCCCGTTATAGGGATATGTCATTCTGGAGCTAGTCATCATCCCCTGGCCTATGGAAGGTGGGCCCGGGGAAGTCACGTCATAGGCCCCGAGGGAGGGTTCATGAATTATTGTTAATTTTTAGTGCCACACACCACATAATTAAAACCATAATCATGTATTCCAAAACATCATAAAAAATTCAAAATTTCATCATAGCATAATTAATCTATTAAAGAGATCTGAATATCATAAAAATATTCTGACAATACCATCATAAATATCTATTTAGATAATGAAATTGGATGGTATAAAAAGATAATATCCTAAGTGAATCATAAAAATATTTAATGGTGTTTGACATATATGAATGATACTATTATAAAATCATTTGAAATATACTTCTATATATAAGAAGAACTATACATTTATCTTTGTAAATTTTAAAAGGAAAATTTTAATGTAGAAAAGGAAATATGATTTTCTTTTGATATCCTCAAATAATTTTAATGTAATATACTATATGAAGAAATGGATTGATGGAAGGAAAATTCATTCTTTTTATAAACATTTAAAAAAATTCCTTTTGCACATCTATAATGGGATTTAAAATTGAACCATTCAAAAAATGAAATGAATATCATATTAAATATGTTTAAAAATGTAAAATATAATATTATATATTTTCTGAGGTTTTTCCATCATTGATTATTCCATTGGACCTTAGTGGTTCAGTCTTGATCGGAGACATAGAGACATTATTGGGGAAAATGAAATATTGTTCCGGGATGATTGTTATTTGATTTAGTGGTGTGTTGGAATAAATGTTTGAAATGTAATTAAGAGGTATTTTTATGAGTTTTTAAATATTATTTGGTAGTTCTTGCACTTAATAGAATTTGGGATAAAAAAATTTCACTGGAAAATTTCATGTAGTGTACATGTTACATAATGTAAAACTATCACCAGACACCGGTCATTAACAAGTTCATGACATGAAGTGGTTACAAATCAAGAACATAATTTAAATCATGTAAATATTAATCTGGATAAATATTAATAGAATGAGATGGATATTTTATTTAACATGTATATGAAAAAATACATGATGTGAAAGGATCACATGTCGTGTATTCCTCAGACCCAGTGGTTTTATGTAGGCTGTATTTATGTTAAATTTAATTACATGTCATGAATCCCTCTACTCTTTACCCTAAAATAATTTATATGTGATCTTGGAGTCTCCTCATTCATTCTGGATGTCCTAATTACACATCTGATCCCTTTATAGATGTGTTTCCTAGGATTCCCTCTTCTTCCCAATTATTCACGGTCATTGTGGTGAAAATCATTGACTTAAGGATTGATTTTTGTTTTATCCTTTTTTTAAGGTGATCAGGGCCATTTCATGTGATCTTACATTCCTTCTTCAATGTTAGAATTTGTCATTGGAAGCACTGTTTTAACCACAAGATAAATACACTATTTCTAATCCTATCTCTATGGTCTGTGTAATTATGAATTTTATCCAATAATAGGACTTCACTGATGTGATGTACACTCTAATTAATTTATTATTTGTATAATTGTAAATCATATATTGGAGTATTATCCAGATCCCTTTGTATTTAATTATTTATGTAACCATGATTATGAATAACCGTTGGGTGAGAGACCCCTAGACTAAAATGAATTGTATAATGGGTTGATGTGTGTTTTGGATTCCATGAAATTCAACTGATTTATTGATATAGATTTACCCTAAAATGGCCATTGATTACTAAAATAGATATCATGTAAATGGGTTAAGATAGAATTGATAAATTGAATATGAATTTAATGATAAATGGTTATTTGAGAAATTATCCATTGACCCATATGATATGATATTGTGATTTTCATATTATTATTACTTGTGTAGTCTCCCATATTGTAATTCTTAGCTTGAGAGGGATCAATGGAGACCCATGATTTAATGCTTATAATGAGAATTAATTACCCAGTCTCTTACTCAAATTGATTATATTCGGTGGTTTTTTCCTACTCCCATGTTTTAAAGCTTATATTGGATAGGCTATGCATATTATGATGATGAAATTCTTATATTGGGTAGGCTCTTCCCAGTCTCATGCATTAATGCTTATATATCATAGTCTCTTCATAGTTCCATGTTGTATTGATTATGAATAGGTCTTCAACCAATTGAATTGTTTTGACATAGTATCTGGTTATGTTTTCCATGGTAGTGATACATGTTCTGAGACATTCTATCATTGTGATAAAGTGGGTGGATTTTTTATTATATAAATTTATATATTAATACCCAAGTGTTTCACATTATTACGCACATTTATTTGTCAATATATTTATTTTTATACGGTTTTTTGGCCTTCTATATTTTACTCATACCCTATTTGGAATGTTGTTTGGTACCCAAGTAGATTACATGGATACATGTTTGGCCAATGAAAATGGACGTTATTTATTATTTTATTACTTGTTAGATGGGATGCAGTTTGGAGATGGGTTTGACATGGGGTCTGAGACTATGTTTTTGTATTATACAATGTTAAGTGATTATTTTATTTATATTGATTTCAATTTGACATTTATACACATTATTGTCTATCATTACATGATTCATCATTGTTGTTTTCTTGGTTTCTCATTTACATTCCAGTTGTGTGATACATGGATTCCACTATTGTAATGTTACTATGATATTAATTATTACTTCATTATTATATTATATGATATTGTATAATAAAGAGTATTGTCTCCCCCACTATATATATTACACCCTCTATGCTAGTCAGTAGCCATTGGTTTATGGGGAGGCACACTTGAGGCAAAATAACTAACCCCATTTGGCCATGTGAGAGAGAACCTCATTAAGATATGTCACAATATTGTATCTAAAGAGCATGTTATTCTTTTTTATTACATTACATCATTATAATGCTCTAAAGGGGACAATATAGTGTGGGGAATTGGTAATGAGCACGTTCATTGAAGTATCTACCAAATGTATGGATAAAAATATGAGTTTTCAGTGATGGGATTGTTGTTCATGATGTTCATTAGTTATAGTTGATGTTATTTCAACTTGATTGATTCTTATTTTCTGTAATGTTATTTTTTCATGGTATCAATTATATCTTATTATATATTTATATTTCCAATTATGTAACATGATGAACATGATTGAATTATTATGGGAACATAGGGATATACATTAACCTAGATTGTTCATTATAGGGACAAGTTTTTCACAAGTTATATATAATTCCCTATATGAACTTTGAAATAATATATTATTTATATATGAAAAAGGGTATGAATAAATTATTATTTCATGATAGAATACTTTAAATAAATGTTTAGAGAGACGTTTAATAGTAGTTCTCTACTGATGTCACCTTTTTTATGTTGAAGTTTTCTTAAATACATATCTCTAAGGAATACGTTAATCTTGTTGAGAAAATGAATCCTCATCATCTTTGAGTTGAGCATTATGATTTTGGAAATTAGCATAATCACAATATGAAGTGCCCAGATCAGTGTGAATCACTGAGAGGGGGAGGGGGTGAATCAGTGATCCTTTAAAACTTTTTACTAATTGATTCTTAATCAATTAAACCTCTATGGCTGGTTAAAGCCTCGATCCACTCTTCCTATATCTCTCACCTTTCCACGAATGATGCAGTAAATGTAAAGGCACTGGACACAAGGATTTACAAGGTTCGGCACCAAAGGCCTACATCCTTGCCATGCTCTCCCAGCATGGATTCTCCATTATAACCTGTTAAAATTACAATGGTCGATACAGAGTCCCACTGTATCTCTCCTGAGTCCCACAGGAGGGTCTTTATACTGCGTCCCACAGTGTTACCAGAGTCCCACTGGCCTGCTCCAGAATCCCACTGAAGACTTCTTTTCCCTGAGTCCCAAAGGGTCTTCTCCTGGCTCCTCGAGTCACACGAGTAGATCTTCTTCACTTTAAGCTTCTTCAAGTATCCTCAGCAGCCTGGGATAAAGGCTGCTGGCCTTGCTCTTCTTCTGATCACTTGTGGTGAACAGGTCTTCTCATCTTGCTCGGGCTTTATCACCTTCTTCTAAGGATGCCCCGGCTTCTCTCCAATTACTGAATACTCAGACAATTGAAGTCTTTAACTTCAGTCTGGTCCAGTCTCACTTCAGAACAACTTCATGCACTGAATGCATGGCAACACTGGTTCCTCATGCACTGACTGCATGGCCTTCTCAAATCTCTTCAAGATCTTCAAGTCTTGGACTCCTCAGATGCACACCACTGATTTAGCACTGTTCACGTGTGCACGTGCATGCATGCATGCATGCACTCCCCTTCTTCTCTTCTTGGTGTAGTAAACCCTTAGAGGGTGTAGTCAACTATAGCACACACCTCCTTCACAATCTTCACACACTATATTAAATTGCTCACACACTCAGAAGTGTGTTTTACTTCAGTGTGAGGGTCTCCTCTTTCTTCCTTCTTCTAAGTGTGTTCACTTCACTTAGTGCACACACACTAGGTTCGACCTCCTTATCTCATTGCACACAAAACTTCTTCACTTTGGCAAACACTTGAGCTTGGCCTACTTCACTTGCAAAGAACACTCACTTCCTTGTTCTTTTAATCTTCTTCAAAGTGTGCACTTCTCTTATGCACACACTTGGTTCTTCATTTTTCACACACAAGGGCTACGGCCTTCTTCTTCAAATGCACACACAAAGTATGGCCTTGTCTTGCTCACACCCACTGCCCGTAGGGTACTTAGCACACACAAGATGTATTCTTCAATTTGGCACAAACACAAGGGCTACGGCCACTTGTTTAAAGGCCTCGGGTATTTCTCTTCTCCTCTTACCACACACACGAGGCAAGGCCTCGGCCTTCTTTGGCACACACACAATGTGTGTAGAACACAACACGAACTCCCTGTCTCAAATGAAGGCGCGCAAGGGGTGCGGCCCTGTTCTTCCCTTCACAGCCGTGACTGTCCCACTGGCCGTGGGTCGCGCAAGCCACAGGTGCAAAGCACCGCAGGCGCGCAAGTGCAAACCGCGCAGGGTATAACACCGCGGGTGCGCAAGCGTGTCAAGGACACCTTGGCCGCACTAGTGCAAACCGTGCAGGAGGCACGGTGCACAGAGGGGGCGCGCAAGTTGGCGCTGCCCTTCCTCCTCTTCTTGTCGCGCAAAGAGGTTGCGCGCAAGGAACTTCAGCCCCACAAATCTTTGCGCGGCGGCTTCTTCTTCGCGAGGCAGAGGCACACGCGGATCAACAGATCTTCAAAAACATCAGCAAGCATTCTCGAGGGCTCGGCCTCATTTATATAGGCCGAGGAGAAGCGGTTCTATCCGCGTGAAATAACTTCAAACTCCCGAGATCTTCGGATCTTCAAAAATATTTCCAAATCTTGTTTTTTAATCTCGGTTTCACGCGGGCTCCCTTTATTTTTGTTCCTCTACGTGCATGCGACTCATAACGCATGCACAGCCTTCGGTTTAGGCTCATCCCATGCAAAAACACCAACCACGTGGCCTCGGCAGCTTCTCTTGCCTCGACCTCAACCGAAATCCTCCAAACATTGCATGCATAGTCATTTTTAGGCATGATCCTGTTCGTTTTGGCCAGACGAGCACGAGGGTGGCTTCGGTTTACTCAGAGGTGGCCGTGAGCTCGAAAACCATCTTCAGGTTGCCTCTGGTTCGAGCGGAGCTCGCGGGAATGCGCGGGGAGGCCTCTGCCGAGCTCGGGGAAGAGGACGAGGCCGGGGCCGTCGGATCAGATCTTCAATGGCCTGGATTAGATCGTGGCGCCGCGAATGGATCGTGCGGCGCAGATCAAGCGCACGATGGCTCGGACGGCCAGGATCTCTTCCGCGGGAAAATCCCGCGTCCCACATCGAAACGGCGGCCGAATTTTCCGCGGCTTATCAACCAGGCGCTCCCTCCAGCAGCCCAGTTGAACTTCCCCCTCCACGGTGCCGCCCCGCACCGTGTTCTCCCTGCGGGCGTGCTCTGCGCCCACTCTTGCTCCTGCGGGCGCGCTCCTAGCGCGCACTATGCTCTCCGGGTGCACGGGTTTCACCACCGCGTGCCCTCCGGGGGCTTATACACGGCCCCCTCTACCTCTGCCGCCCGGGCTGGCCACATGGGATCCCCCCTTGGGCGTGGCGCCTTAGGCCCACATGTGCCTTGGGGGTTGAACCCTTAAGGCTGGCCTTGGCTGGCCAATTTTTTGCAACAAAAACACTACGTCCTTTGTTAAACAAAGTGACCAAGTGTAACATGCCAAGTGCCACTCCAAGCCATTCTTCTTCCCATTTCTATTCTTCTTCTTCTTAGAATTCCTCCATACTTCTTAAACAAATATTCATCACTTAGGAATGGAAATTCTTGAAGGTTCTTCATCTTCAACCGAGCTCCTTAATCACATAAATTCTTAAATAAACTTCAATGATCCAATTAGAGGTCAAGTTGGATCACATTCACATTGTCATGCACTAAGAATTAGTACATGGTCTTCTTCAGCTCACTTCATCCACTTAGAAGTTGTGGATGGCTCTCCTTTCAACTCCTCACCTCATGCATTGTAAAGACAATGCATGGTCTTCAATCAATGTTGTGACTTTGTATCATCATGATACAAGTTCTATGAACGTAAAGATCAGCTCATCAATCGTCTGATTTTCATGGAGAATGTTTCAACCACAATTTCCAATACCACTTAGTGAATCTCCTAAGTGACATGCATCTTAGTACCATGGCCATTCTCCTTCATCACCATCACCATCACATCCTTTGACATTCACATCTTGACTCCTTGACATCCATTCATTCCAAGACAACTTCATGCCTCATTGACAACAAATGCAACACAATGCACTTCAATCTCCCCCTTTGTATTTGTTGTCAATACACTCCTTTATCACATATGAATGGGTCAATATGTGTGCCAATATTTTCTCCCCCTTATTGGCAATCAAATGCAAAGGTGTGTTGTGGTTCTCTTCCACAATATCTCTTCCTCCCTTTGAAAAGTATTTTCTTGAAAAACACTGAGAGAGGGATGATGTCACATGTTCTTCTTTAGCAAAGAACCTTTAGTAAATCAACTCTAAGTCTACTTGGGCTAACCCGGTGTAGAAAACAAGAGTGATGTAACCAAGGTACTCAATGCTGTCCAACATTCACAATACATGTGAGATCATGCTTAGGGGTTGATTTTTTTTTTCAGATATTCAATGAATTGCTAAATCCTGCACATACTCCACAAAACTCATTAGAAAGTTCAGTGCAATGATAAAGCTCCCCCTTTCATCCATTTGTCTTCAATCCATACTCCCCCTTAATTGACAAGATAAATGCAATTAAGAATCAAGGGATGAAAGTATGATTGGAATACCTTCACTTTTCTCAAGATGATATTAATCTCAGAACATCATCTTCTTCAGATTTGCTCCCCCTCAAGGGGTGCATTCTATTCTGTCCAAACCATCCTCCAGATGAGAATGATCATCATCTTCAATTCCCTGCAATGTTAGCACATGTATATACCAAGAGTATAAGGGAATAAGATGGAACCTCCTTGGTTCATCAATGTGAACAACAAGGTTGAGAAGATTCTCTCAACCGAGATGTCCCATTTTCACCATTCTTCACACTTTCACATCTGATCTTCTTTGATGTTTGTGCTGGTGTGGATCTCAACACATCTTCATGTGAAATCATCTTCTTCCCTTTTGCCTTAGCAATTGCCAGAACTTCATCTTCAGCTCTCTGTAGATCTTTGGCAAGTTGCAACTGATTTGGCCATATGACTAACAAGTCATTTGGAAGTGAGGCCTTAGTTTTGGAAATTCCACATGGTTCTTTTGATGCTGTTAAGATACCTTTCTTAGGAAACTTATTTTCAATCAATCCCTTATTCTTCTGGATTGATTGTCTTTTGGAGTTCAGTCTGCTTCTATTTAGTTTCATGGCTTCTTTACAAAGGTCCATGATGTGTCCTTTCTTTCCACAGTAGAAGCATGTTTTCTTGGTGGTCCTTCTGGATGCATCACCCTTCTTGGATTTCAATTCCAAGGACTTCTCTTCATTCTTCAAACTCTTCTTGGGAGCATCTTTCACTTTCTTCTGCTTTCTTCCCAAGGAATCTCTCTTAGCCAGGTTCAGTGATCTTCTCTTCTTTTCTTCTTTGGATACAGTTGGAGATTGACATGTATTATTTTGACCACTTTTGAAATCATCCCAGATGTTGTCAAGTAATCCAAATCTGTTAGCAGTAAACAGATGTCTCTGGACCTGTGGATGTTGCTTATTTCCTTCTGGCTTGCTCCCCCTTAGCATGGGCTTCCTCTGTGCTTTGGCATTCAGTGGATTGTACCAACAATCCTTTTCACAATGGCCATACTTGTTACAACACCAGCATTGTCCCACGAATCTTGACCTCTTCAGTCCTTCTGATTGTAGGGTACTTTTCTTGACCTATTGTGCTGTTTCAGGAGAGCTCTGCTTCTTTACTGTCTTCATCCATATTTGTTTGGAATTATTCTTCCATCCTGTACTTTTTGTGGAAACACAATTAGAAGCATCAGTACAAGATGGTATGGATGGTACCTTCTTTCTAGAAGATGTTGCACTTTTATTAGAGGATGTCTTTCTCTTAGAATCATCCTGCTCAAAGTTCACTTGAGTAGCAACATTTCTTCTTTCAGCTGACTGGGAGGCTTCAGCATTGGGTGTTTGTAGATTTTTCAATATCACCTCTAGTTCTAAGCATTTCATATTGAGGGAGTTCTTATCATCCTCAATAGTTCTTAGCCTACCTTCCCAATTCTGTTTCAGCTGTTCCATCTGGTCATCATGCACCGTCTTCAATTCAAGCAATGAATTGTCAAGCTCCTTTACCCTTTTTGCTTTGTCTTCAAGTTGAGCATCTTTGACAACCATTGAAACTCTGTGTCTCTTTTCCAGTGCATGGAAAACATCTTTGATCATTATTTTAAAGAATTCTTTCTCAGAAAGGCTTCTTTGCAATTCTTCAGTAGTGTCTTCATATCTTTCATTGCAAAGAGATACTGTTTCATCTTTAGCATTTACCAGCTTTCTGAGAGTGTTGGTTATGCCAACCCTTTTTGCCAATTGGACTTCCAGAGAATTGGCTTCATCTTCTAGCAGTAATTTTTCTTTTTGAAGATCAAGGAGGCCTATAGCTATACACATTGCAACTTTCTTGGGGACTCTCTTCTGAAGATATTTGATTGCATTTAGAAGATCATTGTTTCTTCCATCTTCATCACAGCTAGAGCAGGCTTCATTAGAAGAATGATAAAAGGAATTGTCATCTGATGTGACATTCACATTTCTTGCCATAGAAGGAGTTTCTCTGATTGCATCAACCTTCATCTTCATCTTCTTGGCCTGTTTCTTCTTTCTATTTTTCTGAGACTTGGCAGATATCTCCATTTGATGCTGGTTGATCATTTCCTCAAATCTGCACTTAGTAAAGACTCCCTTGGATCTTTTAGAGGAAACCTCCCTCTGATACCAATTGAAGTGCCCATATCAGTGTGAATCACTGAGAGGGGGAGGGGGTGAATCAGTGATCCTTTAAAACTTTTTACTAATTGATTCTTAATCAATTAAACCCCTATGGCTGGTTAAAGCCTCGATCCACTCTTCATGTATCTCTCACCTTTCCACGAATGATGCAGTAATGTAAAGGCACTGGACACAAGGATTTACAAGGTTCGGCACCAAAGGCCTACATCCTTGCCATGCTCTCCCAGCATGGATTCTCCATTATAACCTGTTAAAATTACAATGGTCGATACAGAGTCCCACTGTATCTCTCCTGAGTCCCACAGGAGGGTCTTTATACTGCGTCCCACAGTGTTACCAGAGTCCCACTGGCCTGCTCCAGAATCCCACTGAAGACTTCTTTTCCCTGAGTCCCACAGGGTCTTCTCCTGGCTCCTCGAGTCACACGAGTAGCTCTTCTTCACTTTAAGCTTCTTCAAGTATCCTCAGCAGCCTGGGATAAAGGCTGCTGGCCTTGCTCTTCTTCTGATCACTTTTGGTGAACAGGTCTTCTCATCTTGCTCGGGCTTTATCACCTTCTTCTATGGATGCCCCGGCTTCTCTCCAATTACTGAATACTCAGACAATTGATGTCTTTAACTTCAGTCTGGTCCAGTCTCACTTCAGAACAACTTCATGCACTGAATTCATGGCAACACTGGTTCCTCATGCACTGACTGCATGGCCTTCTCAAATCTCTTCAATATCTTCATGTTTTAGACTCCTCAGATGCACACCACTGATTTAGCACTGTTCACGTGTGCACGTGCATGCATGCATGCATGCACTCCCCTTCTTCTCTTCTTGGTGCAGTAAACCCTTAGAGGGTGTAGTCAACTATAGCACACACCTCCTTCACAATCTTCACACACTATATTCAAATTGCTCACACACTCAGAAGTGTGTTTTACTTTAGTGTGAGGGTATCCTCTTTCTTCCTTCTTCTAAGTGTGTTCACTTCACTTAGTGCACACACACTAGGTTCGGCCTCCTTATCTCATTGCACACAAATCTTCTTCACTTTGGCAAACACTTGAGCTTGGCCTACTTCACTTGCAAAGCACACTCACTTCCTTGTTCTTTTAATCTTCTTCAAAGTGTGCACTTCTCTTATGCACACACTTGGTTCTTCATTTTTCACACACAAGGGCTACGTCCTTCTTCTTCAAATGCACACACAAAGTATGGCCTTGTCTTGCTCACACCCACTGCTCGTAGGGTACTTAGCACACACAAGATGTATTCTTCAATTTGGCACACACACAAGGGCTACGGCCACTTGTTTAAAGGCCTCGGGTATTTCTCTTCTCCTCTTACCACACACATGAGGCAAGGCCTCGGCCTTCTTTGGCACACACACAATGTGTGTAGAACACAACCCGAACTCCCTGTCTCAAATGAAGGCGCGCAAGGGGTGCGGCCCTGTTCTTCCCTTCACAGCCGTGACTGTCCCACTGGCCGTGGGTCGCGCAAGCCACAGGTGCAAAGCACCGCGGGCGCGCAAGTGAAAACCGCACAGGGTATAACACCGCGGGTGCGCAAGCGTGTCAAGGACACCTTGGCCGCACTAGTGCAAACCGTGCAGGAGGCACAGTGCACAGAGGGGGTGCGCAAGTTGGCGCTGCCCTTCCTCCTCTTCTTGTCGCACAAAGAGGTTGCGAGCAAGGAACTTCAGCCGCACAAATCATTGCGCGGCGGCTTCTTCTTCGTGAGGCAGAGTCACACGCGGATCAACAGATCTTCAAAAACATCAGCAAGCATTCTCGAGGGCTCGGCCTCATTTATATAGGCAGAGGAGAAGCGGTTCTATCCGCGTGAAATAACTTCAAACTCCCGAGATCTGCGGATCTTCAAAAATATTTCCAAATCTTGTTTTTTATTCTCGGTTGCACGCGGGCTCCCTTTATTTTTGTTCCTCTACGTGCATGCGACTCATAACGCATGCACAGCCTTCGGTTTAGGCTCATCCCATGCAAAAACACCAACCACGTGGCCTCGGCAGCTTCTCTTGCCTCGGCCTCAACCGAAATCCTCCAAACATTGCATGCATGGTCATTTTTAGGCATGATCCTGTTCGTTATGGCCAGACGAGCACGAGGGTGGCTTCGGTTTACTCAGAGGTAGTCTGGAGCTCGAAAACCATCTTCAGGTTGCCTCTGGTTCGAGCGGAGCTCGCGGGAATGCGCGGGGAGGCCTCTGCCGAGCTCGGGGAAGAGGACGAGGCCGGGGCCGTCGGATCAGATCTTCAACGGCCTGGATTAGATCGCGGCGCCGCGGATGGATCGTGCGGCGCAGATCAAGCGCACGATGGCTCGGACGGCCAGGATCTCTTCCGCGGGAAAATCCCGCGTCCCACATCGAAACGGCGGCCGAATTTTCCGCGGCTTATCAACCAGGTGCTCCCTCCAGCAGCCCAGTTGAACTTCCCCCTCCACGGTGCTGCCCCGCACCGTGTTCTCTTTGCGGGCGTGCTCTGCGCCCACTCTTGCTCCTGCGGGCGCGCTCCTAGCACCCACTATGCTCTCCGGGTGCGCGGGTTTCACCACCGTGTGCCCTCCGGGGGATTATACACGACCCCCTCTACCTCTGCCGCCCGGGCTGGCCACATGGGATCCCCCCTTGGGCGTGGCGCCTTAGGCCCACATGTGCCTTGGGGGTTGAACCCTTAAGGCTGGCCTTGGCTGGCCAATGTTTTGCAACAAAAACACTATGTCCTTTGTTAAACAAAGTGACCAAGTGTAACATGCCAAGTACCACTCCAAGCCATTCTTCTTCCCATCTCTGTTATTCTTCTTCTTAGAATTCCTCCATACTTCTCAAACAAATATTCATCACTTAGGAATGGAAATTCTTGAAGGTTCTTCATCTTCAACCGAGCTCCTTAATCACATAAATTCTTAAATAAACTACAATGATCCAATTAGAGGTCAAGTTGGATCACATTCACATTGTCATGCACTAAGAATTAGTACATGGTCTTCTTCAGCTCACTTCATCCACTTAGAAGTTGTGGATGGCTCTCCTTTCAACTCCTCACCTCATGCATTGTAAAGACAATGCATGGTCTTCAATCAATGTTGTGACTTTGTATCATCATGATACAAGTTCTATGAACTTAAAGATCAGCTCATCAATCGTCTGATTTTCATGGAGAATGTTTCAACCACAATTTCCAATACCACTTAGTGAATCTCCTAAGTGACATGCATCTTAGTACCATGGCCATTCTCCTTCATCACCATCACCATCACATCCTTTGACATTCACAACTTGACTCCTTGACATCCATTCATTCCAAGACAACTTCATGCCTCATTGACAACAAATGCAACACAATGCACTTCACAATACATAAGAACTAGAAATTCATCTAGATCCTAAGGATTGGATTGATTTTTAGCTTCATGAAATCTTCTTAAGGGTCATGTGAACCATGGAAACATGGACTATTAACTTCATTCCATTATTGTCTGAGCATATGAGAGAGTTCGATCTGTAAATTCCACCTACGTTCACAATCGAAGGAGGCCCCCAGGTATCCATGTTATATATATTTTTATCCCATGTGATAATTAATAACCTCAAGACATGAATATATAAGAGGGAGAATCTTGTAGAGTATATGCTCTATGGACCTACAAATCGTTGGATGGATATTCTATAGAAAGCATGGTATAACGATGAGTTATCATAGAAAAAATTCATGGATAACTTCATGGGACACACCTATCTGGATATGTTATGGTATGGTAGTGCTTGAGAGTTCATGCACCTTTCTCAGTAGAGTATTTCATTGATGGAATATGTTGAATTTTTCACCTCACTATAGTGCATTGTGTTATATTCATAAATTGATGAGGTCTCCAGGCTGAGATGTTTCCAATATTGGAATCACTACGGGATTAGGTCACAAGTGAATATTTTCCCTTATGATTCTTTCTAGATGTGATGAATCAGTAACTCATTGAATGGAAACTGAGAGTGGCCCCGACCAGGGGATATGATTTTTTTGCAGGGTGAACTAGGAGCTCTTCTTCTGGTGTAACGATGAACCACAATGATAGTTTTTACAATGGAAATAATGTAAACAGTATTTCAGGTAGTGGTAATCTATCTCATTACTATTTTCCATTGGATTACATTTAGTGTGGAATGTTGGATTATAATTGGCCTAAGTGTCCATACCCCTCTTTAGGGTGTTGTTCTTGTTGAAGCATGGGACACTAGTAGATTTTTTTCTTCGATAATGCAATAATAATGTAGGAGTAGGGTTCTAGGATATGTACCATATCCTAAGAAGGACATAGATAAAATTTAATAGATTGGTAGAAGGAGTTCCATAGGATTTTCAGGTTATGATAGGGGACACGGTACCCATGTGTAAGATAATGAGTTCCAGGTAGATATAATAACATACGGGAGTTTACTCGGATCCTAGGGAAGAGGGGCTGGTTAGTGTCATGTTAGGGAGACTACTCCAGCTATTTTGGATGAATGACCTTCTATTGTCAGTTCTGTTATTCTTATATCATATAACCATGATTTATATATTTTATATAGGATCACCGCATTCATTTTTATATTCTAAATATTAAAATGGGTTGTGATTGGTTTTGGAAATCTTGGATGGTGCGTTATCCATAAGAACATCATCGAGAGTGTGTTTAAAGGATAAAAAATAGTTTAAATCATGTTCTATATAGATTGGAAATACCCATTTCTAAAAGGAACTATTTTTTCTTGAAAAGACATGTTTCAATTTTATTCTGGGTATGGATTGTTAGTCCAATACTTGGTTCATATTAACTATTACTCGAGGTGAGTTTCCTTTATATATCTAAAAGGAGGAATATATTCTCACATGAGAGAGTGGTATCATCAGGATGGTTATGCATTATCTTTTCATGTGTGGATTGGATTATCTCATCCATTAGATGGTAAGTCTTTGTCTATATGATAGAGGATTATATCAATATTCTTTTCCTCTAGTGGTACACGATTTTCATTATTTAATTACTAACATGTTATATGAAATACCTCTTGAGAAATTGATCATGTTCAGTATTGAGTTTGTGAAATGCGAAGAGAAATTCACTATTCAAATTTATAAAATGGAACCAGCAAAGCTTCGGGAGTTAAAAGTTTTGTTGGAAGATCTATAAGATAATGGACTTATGTAGATTAATATATCTCTACAAGGTTACCTAGTATGTTTCTCTATGAAGTATGATGAAAATTTATAGTTATATACGGATTATCAGATATTGAACTAGATTATGGTGAAGAACTAGTATCCCCTTCCATCTATCAATGATCTCCTCAATAATCCATGAGGTGCTAAGAAATTATCGAAGGTCGATTTTAGATATGTATGCCCTCATCTGAGGGGGACACCATCAAGCATACCGTGTACATGTTTCGGGATCATATCCGGAATGTATGAGTTCATAGTGATTCCATTTGGGCTGATCAACACTTTGGTGATATTTTTAGACTTGATGAATTAGATAATTGATCCTTTAATTTACTGTTTTTTGGTTTTTTGGTCAATAAAATTTTAGTAAACTTTAAGTTATCAAATGATCATGCCAAAAATCATGAAAACATATTGGGTACCTTTAGAGAGCATTTCTTTATTCCAAGATTACCAACTGATGTTTCAGGATTGATAACTATAGTTCTTGGTTAATGTCATCTCAAATGAAGGAATTTCTGTGGACCCATACAATGTTGAAACCATGGTTACATTGTAGTGACATAATAATGAATTTTAGATTTATAGATTTATGTTTTTATAAGGTTATTATTCGTATTTATTCTAATCTTCTCCAACCTGGTATCACATATATCTGTACTAACAAAGAAATGGGTGAACATTGTTTTTTCATATTATTGTGAGGGAAATTTTATAGCGATGAAATGTAGGCATACGTCAGAACTTATCCTCACATTATGTGTGAGGGGTAAATAATATATTGTGTATTGTGATGAATCCGTAGTTACAATTAGTGATTTTCTGATGCAGGTGGATTGAATCGTTGCTTCTGTGTCCTGAAAGATGAGGCCGCTTAAGTGGAATTATCCAGCTCACAATCTGGAGTTAGATGTGGTGGTACATGCCCTGAGGTTCTAGAGACACAATACTATCATTCAATGGTTTGTGATGTATATTTACTATAAGATCCTTAAGTCTATATTTTCTCAATGGGACCTCACACATCATCAAAGGAGGTGGTTCCAGTATTTATAGGTTGTTTTCATAAATTTGGATTATAATATAAGAAAGGGAAACATTTTTTCTAAATATTTGACCCAAAATAAAGATAATGGGGAAGTTTATATGGCTTATGATGAGTGGTCGATGATTGTACTCTTTTCAAAAATTCATTTAGATAGTGAGGAGACATAATAATGAGTATATAAAAAGTTAACATCTATTAGAATTATGAATATATAATGGATTAAGATAAAGTAATAATTTGATTTGGAGGGATTTGTTCTAAGATACAACTTATATGGTGGGGATACACCATCAATTTTCTCTTTTGTTATTAGAAAATATATTATTTTCTATGATAAGTATAGGATAAAATAGGATTAAACTAGGAATTGATTAGTGAATTTAATGATACTACATGGGTAGTACATCCTGTTTTGAGAAGGACATATCATGATCTCCTTACATAGAACTAGTGGTCAGGATTGAAGAATTAGGTAATGAGATTTGTGGAAAGATGTTTCAATTGATAACATATGAAATCTGAGAATCTGATTCGAATTGGGTTGTTGCATTGTATGCCCATTATGTAGTGAAAATAGGATGATTTTAGTATAAATTTTGTGGAGGTATTTCCCGAGACACCCCATAAGAATGATTTAATATTGGAGACCATGGATGCACTAATGAACGTATACCACCTATTGAATATCTGGGAGACCATATAAATTTATGATCATGGATGTCCTTACATGTAAGGGATATTTTAGTTTCACATTGTTTAAAGGATAAATATTTTTGATTGGGATCCTTGTTTCACATAATGATTTTGGAAGGGTTTTCAGAAGGCTCCCAAATTACAAGATCATATGATAATATCCTATCATCCCAATACTTATGGTTATTCTAGTATGACTAATTTGATTATTGAGGGTATGTTACAAGATTGTGTATTAGATTTTTGTGATTCCTTGGATTATGATATGGAACTTGCAGAGTTTTCATATAATAATAGCTTCCAAGAATTGATCGAGATTGATTATTTCTTATATTTTTACATAAGGTTGTTATTTTTACCTTTTTTTGGTAAGTGGTTTGAGTGTTAGTGATTTATTTTTAAATTCACATGCATGAGATGTTTGAGTAATTTTCGCTGATCATGAGAAAGTTTTTTATCACACATACTAGGTAAAAAGAATATGATGATGATCAGAGATGGTCATTGGAGTTTGATATTGGTCATTGTGTTTTCATTGAACTATCTCCTAGTTCGAGGTAAAACGTTATAAAGAAACATTGAAGGATATCTCATAGGTTAGTTGGCCAATTGAAGATAGTAGAAAGGGTAAGTACTATGGTGTACCGATTTTCTCTTCATCAACACTATAATTTAATTCACGATGTGTTTCACATGTAACAACATCATGATATAATACCTTGAACTTTATCATATAGGAAGCATCAAGGATGTCATGTTATTTTATGATGCAACCATTTAGGATATTCCTATATATATTTTTTATGATACATAGAAGTATCTCTATCGTAAGATTATACATCTAGTTCATGTGTAGTACCTGCATAGGCTGGTTCAGGAGGAGATCTGGGAGAGGGATTCTTACAATAAATAACAATTTAATTACATGTTTACTAAAACCCCACAAAGATACTAAGAGAAGTTAGGGAATGAGCTGTTTTATAGTGGGGATGTTGTAAGATATTTTCTTTCTCTAGGTACGTGAATTGTAGAATTCTTCAATATACCATGGTGTGTGATTTTTTATAATATATGGAGAGACATTGTTGGGAAATATTAACTAATATTCAATAATTTATGTTGTTTGGATTAATGGATTCCAAGTACAAACATGTTAAAATGGATTATGAGCGGTTTTCCATGTGTTTATAAAACATTAATGGTGGTATTCGAACATATATTGAAACTAGGTTGAAAAATATATGCTGGAAAATTACAAATTGTGTACATGTTACTCTACTAGTAACCTGCACTATACACAAGTCAAGGAATTTTTATTGACGTGAAGTGGATAAACATCATGATCTAAATTCACATTGTTTTAATTTCATTAATGATAAATATTATGCTGGGAAAATCGATGATCTTATTGGAATAAACACTATGTATTCACTAGACACTGTGTTTTTATGTAGTTAGTGTGTATTATAAATTTCATTCCATCATGTGAATTCGACTCCTCTTCACCCTAGGTTGTTTTTAGGATATTTGGGAGTCTTTTTATCCATTATAGATGTCATGATTACACATCCTACCATTGGTGAGTTAATTTTCTTATGTTTCATTCCTCTCGAATCTCATTCATTATCATTGTAATGTAAATATTTGATAGTAGGTCCGTTTTTTGTTTTTATATTGATCCAATGTGATCTAGGATACAAATTGTAACTTTTTTCCCATTCATCAATGTTATAATTTCTTATTTGAATAATTGCAGTGATTTCCAGATAATGGTAGTGGTTCTAAACCAAACACTATCAAATGATTAATTTTTATGTATAAAAAATATTTTGTTTTCACTAACATGATGTGAATAATAAGTATTTCATTCATTATTTTATAGTAAATCAGAAATTTGAACACATGTTATACCCCTTTGGAGTCAATTATTTATGAAACATATCTTATTAGTACACATTGGGTGAGTAAAACCTTGATTAATATGTATTGGATAATGAATTAATTTGTGGTTATAATTCCATGAAGTATAAGTGATTTCATAATATTTATTATAAAAGGAATTGAACTTATTTACTGAAATCATTGACATGTTAATGGGTTAAGAACAAATTGTTATATGGACTATGTAATTATAAAATAACAGATAATTTTAAAAATTATCCATTGATCCATAGGATGTAATATTTTATATCCTTTTTCCATTGACATGTGTTATGTCACATGTTGTAATTCTTAAATTTGTATGGATCTTCCCATTACCGTACTATAATGCATGCATTTAGCAGAATCTACCTAGTACCATATTGTAATTCCTATATTGAGCATGATATTCCCAGTCCCATGCCAGAATGATAATATTGAGTCGGATTTTCGTGTACCCATGATGTAATTCTTATATTGTGTAGGATATAACTAGTACCATACTAAAATTCTTATAGAGAGTTCTTTACCTTGTTGTTCGACTATGCTACGCTATTTGGTTATCGTGGGAATGGGTTTTATACCTAATTGGAGATATTACATCTTGGAATATAAGGAGGTTGATTTATGTTATATAATAATTATTTAATTAATACCCAATTTTATATATTAATTTCAAAATTCATTAAATCAATCTATTTTTTTTAGACATGGTGGTGTCAACCTACAACTTTTTACTTACACAATATTCTGGTAGCCATTTGGAAACTGAGAAGATTACATGGATGTTAGTTTAGACATGGGAAATAAATATTATTGATGATTTTTTTGATTGATTGGATTGATTTTGGAGATGGGTTTAACATTAGGATCAATACATGGGTATTTTAGGATTATTTTTGGTCAGCTAATTCTTTTTTTCTATTGTTTGTAGTTTTTCATATAGATGCATTTCGTTCTGTCATTACATGATTCATCATTATTGGATTATTAGTTTCTCAATTACATTATATCTGTATGGTAAAAGGATTCTGAAATTCTCCAGTTACTCTGATATTTATTATAATTTTCTTATTCTAACATATTATAAACCATTAAAGAGGGTATTGTCTCCCCAATATACACATCACACACATACTGCTAGTATCCTTCCTTTACTGTACGGGGAGGCTTGCCTGAGGACCAGTAACAAACCCAATTTTCCAACATGAGAGAGTTTCGTGATGAGAGATGTTATGTAAATATAATATAAATTTTTTATATCATTTAAAATTATATATAAACATTTACAAAATAATTATTAAAAAACGGATACGGAGGAAAATTATTCCCAACCAGAAGAAGAAATAAGGATGGATTTTATTTAAAAAAATTGTTCCTTTTTTAGTACCAATTAGTGAAAAATAGATATAATACATGAAAAACATATATATAACCAATATAAAAGAAAATATAATGTGTTTAATAGAGATAAATTTCATGAAATTCCTCATAATGGAAATTGGAACATAAAGAATCCGGGTAAAAAGTGACTTTATATAAAAAACACTAATAAAATTGTGTAACCATTGAATTAAATTAAAATATATGTGATAAACATAAATGGATTAGTAAATAACCATAATTTCAATCATGATTATAATAAAATTCAACTATGAGGTGTGTATACACTATAATAAAAATGTACTTAATATTGAATATATCTCAATGAAGGGAAATTGAGATAAAGAAAACTATAAAAACATTTGTAATATTTTATTTGAAAAAACGTCAAACATAATACATATAATGTAACATTAACTAATATTTTTAAATATTATATACGAATTTACAAAATAGGATTGTGACCACTTATGGAGAGGTGAATTAGTGGAATATTGTTCTTTTTATAAAAATGTTTCTTAACATATGTAGTAAAATTTCATGACCTCTTAAACATGTTAAAGATACGTTACACTAGAAAAAATATTCTACAACTAACCTTCCAAATGAAAAAATTTAAATAGAATATATATCATGCTATTTAAATGGTTCTGTTAAAATACCTAGTCCTTGGCATGTTGGATGGTCTCATTAACATTGACTCCTTTACAATCAACATTCTACAATACAATTTCAAAAGAAAAGAACAGAACTACAAACTAGTATATATATTTATAATGTTGTTTTTTATACACCCCATTTATCCATTTTATATCCACTATCCCAATTGATGGTTGTACAACACATCATATGATACAGTTCACCAATAGGTAAGTATCAAAAATTATAATCTTATCTTTTATTCTTCTATTCTAATACACTACAAAATGTTCTTAACATCCCCCAAAATAAAGTAGAATCAAAATTTACTTGATCACAATATTAATGAACATCATAAATTCTATGAAGATGATTTTGTTATTGAAACTTATTCAACAATCTCAGTCCACCTTAATTCCTCATTAAATGTTATTCCATTTGGTTCTCGTCTAGTATCATATGTTTTATGGAATCTATCTGGTTTTCTCTGTCGAAATATTCTTATAATCCTATTTCTTCCCTAGAGTATAATATCTATTTGAATCTCACAACTCATCCATCGGATATAACTCATTTCAATGGGGAATTCTCTAATGAATCTTGCTCTAATGGAATTTACTATGATGAACATATACCGATGGATCTTCTGCAACATAAACATAAAACCCAATTTAAGTTAGAATCTAAATACCTACCTCAAAATAATATGGGTATCATATCTCATCACACATGAATATTTCCAAGCATGAATGTACAATTCACATATATTTTTAGTTATCCCATAATGGAAATAGTGGGGAAATAAATTATTTTTCTTGGTCAATTATATTCACATATCCTTGAATTTTATATTGATTTAATCATTGTATTTGACTCATTCAACTCTTTTCAATATATATTGGATCTTTTTCAACATTAATGAATTTTCTAAAAAAATCATACTTCTTTGAATTAATAAAAATGATCCCAGTATAATTTTCTATGTATGATCAATCATTTTTTTGACAATGATTTATGTTTCTGACACAATCTTTGTCTGATGGACTTTCTTAATAGAAAATGTGTCTGATGAAATTTTTTAAGAAACTTTCTTCCGATTGATAGTAAAAAATTTCCAAAACAAATTTGTTTCGGATTCTTCAAAAATCATTGGAAGACTCTTCTTTGGGAGACACCTTACAATATAATGAATCTCTTTGTTGTTCTCACAATCATTTTTCTATAGACACCTCCTTCCAACAACTTTGTATGATTCAACTATAATAAAAATTTCTATGTTTATGATTTCTCTAATATATCTTTTATCACATTATTCTATAAGAATAATTTATTTATTTTTCAAAAACTATTCTTATTTCTCATTCAAACAATTATTTATTATAGATATCATATTTCTATATTCATATAACTTCAACTTGTTCTTACAACTTCATTCAATATGTGTAGATTATATCATGTTTAGAGTTTTATTTAAATACTATTATTCATCATATCATTTCTGTTTTCTTTATATGTAACCAATATTTATTTACAAGTCTCTAATTAAATAGATATTTGTTTCCACTTTATTCATCAGATCACCATTCTCAAAATTTATGTCTTTAGCATATTTGCTTATAATTTTTCTTCTTTCATGAGTTGAATGTTCGTATCAATTTCTTTTTCAGTATTTCTTTTAAGAATTCACTACATCTCATTGATATCTTCTATATCACCAATATTTTATAAATAATTACTTATATATCTAAAATAAGAAATGACGTTGGGTTAATGATCTTTTTCATCATTAGATTCAATATCATCCATCATTCCTCTACTCAGATAAATGTTTTCCATCATATCATAAACAACACATTACTTGTGTTTCATTCACTTCTGATACTAATATTTCTTATCATATTCTTCAAACTCATACTCTTAAAATTTATTCGATGAAATATATTGTGAAAAACTTCATTTCCCTTCCAAAATTACAACATTTGAGTGTTTTATCATTATATTTTCCTTTATTATATTTCATTAATTTGAGGCAATGAAATGTCTTTAAATTTTCAACTTCTTCCTATACTTAAAAATCACTCAATTCTTCTTCAAATACTTAGTCTTTGATTTCCATTTAAAAAATATTTTGAAAGAAATTAATCTTTTAGGATTTTTATTGAAAGCAAGATCATTTCTCATTTTATATTCAACAATAAAATCCTAATGGTCATCCAAAGATAAATATTCATAAGCTTATAAAGCTGATACATTGGAATCAATTAAATTTGTATTGTTTCTCACCATTTTCTTTAACAATTAAATAATTTTTGACAATCTCACCAAAACATTTGATATTAATCACAATTTTATTTACTATTGTAATGTACCTATGAAAACATTAACCATCATCCATTTTCATATCCTTAAATCATATTTTTGATATTTATATCCCGGATTTAATAAATTTATCATTTCTTTCACAACAGCACCTTATATTATCCCATATTAGTTTTTCTATTGGTATCTGGATAATCATTTAATTAACATTATCAATAAGGTTCATATTTTTTTTGATATTTTCCATCCTCTTCTAAACTCCCCATATCGGTCGCTATCATGACAACATCATTTATGGGAGGAAATCCCATTATTATATAATCTATTACTTCAAGGCCAAGAGAAAGAAGATAGTATAACATCAAATTCTTCTTATAGTGATAGTTTTCTCTATCAAAAATTGGAATATATAATTTTTTTAGCGAATTGAAATTATCCATACTCATATATGGATAATATAGTGGGAACCTGGAGCTGATACCAGGTGAGGTTCCCAAATAAGATGAAGACAACTAATAGGGGTAGGGGTGATTCAATGGTATATTTTTAATATTATAATAATATTTCTTTACTGTTTAATAAAATTTATTGTCATGTATAAAATGATTTTGTTATGACCTAGTCAAATATAACATATCAATCTTGAATTTTTTTTGAGTCAATTGTTAAGGGAAGGATGCACAGATTATATACAAGGTTCCATAAAAGACATACATCTTACCGTGTTGGAAAGTCCCACCATCATGGATAAATATTGTATCTTCTCTCTAGAATATAAATGGAAAAGAAATAAATAGTTCTAAAAACTAGTAAATACATTTTTACAATAGTCGATAATACCAAAAAAATAAAATTTTCAAATCCACATTCCCCATAACTGGTTATACATTCAATCATACTATCCTCTTCTACAACTGGTAAAAACCAACTTTTAAAATATTTAGTTTTCTTCTATTTTATAATATTTGTTATAAACCGCTTCACTTCCTACATAAGTAAGATGAATAAAAAATTTCATTTGTACAATCTTCATGAACATCATCAAACCTATGAAGAAATTTTTTATATAAAAAATATACTAGAATATCTATCTATAAATATTACATAGTAAAATTTAGTTGGTTTGGCTCCCATATTGTATCCTTGTTCTTATGGACACTATATATTATGCTTTATAAGATTATACTTCTTCTATATATGATTCAATTGAGTAGAGAATCACGTTGGAACTCACAACTCATCCTTCCAATGGATGTCAGTATAAAGACCCAAAATTCTAAAAATGAAATTTATCTTCTTATGATTATTACATAAATCGAATAAAATCACTTACAGTACATAATAAAATATTTTATATAATGTGAATGAACTAATAGGCATTTCTAGAAATTAAATAACCTATACTGATAAAATAGTAACTTTCCCTTAGAAATAGTAATAAAACCCTTGGGAATAGTTTACCAACCAAATGAATAGTTACCTCATACCTGAATATATAAGTAAAATTTACCCTAATTATTCATGAATGTGTTATATTATTTTTTCATAGTATAAGTAAATGAATATTATAAAAAGTATTAATATAATTGTGGGTATTTTTGTAAGTCATAAATATTTAATTATATACTATATTTAATATAATTATTTAAAAAAATATATTTTCATAAAATTGATTAATATAATAATATTTCTTTGAATTATTCTTTTCAGATAATTTTTAGTCAACTTAGTTAAATTTTCATAGTGTTATAAAATCATATATAATTTTAAAATATGAATTTTTCTAGAAAATTAAAATTTTACTAAAAAATTAAATCGATCATATTTAAAAAAATTATTCTTATAAAATTGAGTTCATTTTTGATTTATACCCATCCGAAAAAGTTAATGATGAATTTTTTTTTCTTCTAAAATACTTGATGTTTTTTAATATTAAAATATGATAATTTATGATAAATTTTAAATACCTGGATTATTGAATAATAGGTGATTTATGGATGATATAATCCAATAATATCGATTTAACCTTAATTATTTAAATATATTTATTTACAATTCTAAAACTATGCTATTTATTGAGCCAAAATAATAAACAAATGTATAAAATAATAAACAAACTCTACTTTGCACTATTAAAAATACCACCCTCACCACCCCTTCTTCGTACACCTCCAAAACATTGATCCATGTCATATTTCAACCCAATAATCTTCTTAATAACCAAATCCATGAATATGATCAATTTGTTTTATAAAACTATCTAATCAAATCACAATAAGGAGGTTTTCAATAAGAAGAATTCAAGAGGGAACAATCATCTTTCCATTATTTTTATTTTTTTCAGAATTGTTTATTTTTTTATCCTTCTATAACGACCCCTATAGGTATATATATGATGAATATAGTGTTATTTATGTACTAGAATGATATTATTTTAATGTATTATTCATAATTGAACTCGTTTTTTTCTCTCTCTCTCTCTTATTCTATAAATTTAAACATCACTCGTGATGTGTCAATTTGGTGACATCTTGGATGATGCATTTTATTTTTCAATTACCTATATCCATGTTGGTCATAAAACTATAATTATGGTGATATTTTATTTTATAATATATAAAATAATATATTTATTACTGTATAACTAATATATATATTTATATTAAGATAGTAGAAAAGATGAAACTATTTCATAATGATTAAAAAACTGCCAAAAGGATCTAAACGATTATCATTAATGTTCTATATATGACTCATCCTAAAATATATAAAAAATATATATTATACAATTAAATAATATTTATTTTCATTAAAGACATAAAATTCCAATTATGGAGAATTAAACACATTTTACATGAACATCATTACTTATAAAAATGAAAATTGATACCGAAAAGCTTGAAAACTAATGCTCCTAAACGATTAAATTGAGCTCTATAATTCATCAAAAAGTCCACAAATGAACATTATAACAGTATAATGAATAAAATTCATGTATTAATGGTTCTTAATTAATTAATTACATTTTTTTTAATTTGGTTATCCAGGATGTTAAGTTCAACTACAAAACACATCCGGGTATAAGGAATGGGTTTCTTCCCGAATCTCCATTTTCATTCAAGTTATGCTTTCTCCCTCTATACACCAATGTAAAAAATTAAATTTTTTTATTGTTCTTATAAATTTTCTATATACATTCCAAAATCATGTATCCAGATAACTTTATCCTATTTATCGGAAATACATGTTTTACATAGTTCCCATTTCAATTCTTCCCGATGTGCAAGCCCGATTAAAGAGAACATTTCGATTTCTTAACAATTTTCAAGTACCATCGATAATATGTTCCCTAAATACATTATTGTTTTAAAATCACGAAATTTTCATAAAAATATATATATTTTAATTTTTGGTGTTATACAAAAAATTATGTCAAAAATTGATTTTTTTCTAAAAGGACTATTCATTGAAATGAAAAGTAGTATTTCTCTCCGGAATTCCATGATGATTTAATTAGAGAATTTTCATATTGTTTAAAACCACAATTGAATTTTATGATTTATTGAGATTGATATCCTATGATTATCACCTACCATATTTCAATAAATGGTTTGTGATCAGTTTCACTGTGGAAGTGGTATCTTAATATCAGTCACTATAAAAATTAGAATGGGTGGTGATTACATTTAAAATTTTTGGAATGTTATTTACCTTTCATATGTATATATTGATTATGTTTAACCTTATTCATTTTAGTAATTAATTGGACTTAGAAACTGAGGACTAGATATCTCTATATTCCCCTATGCATCAGTAGGACCCATGAGACAAAACAGATATGCGCATGGTTGAGGCCATCCCCATTTTACGATATGGTTTTGGAAAATGGATTATTTATTTTAGGATGTTTTGGATGAGGTCGTCATGGATTGTTTTAGATTTTTAGCAAATGAATTACATCATAATGAAATTATTAACTTATTATACATGTAAATATTCACCTTGTAGAATATACATGGATAATATTTTTTATAATGTGATTATTTCTATTGATTTATTTATTAAGATTTTATACTCCCTATATCATGTTCATGATTTTATTCTAATGGAATGTGTTTTTCACCATTTTAGCATGACTTATTTTTTATATCATAATCTAGTGTATGAAATACACTTACTGAGCATCTTATCTCTCCCTTTTCTTATGATTTTTTCCCTAGGATGTGAAGATGAATATAGTGAATGACTTATAGGGTTAATCTAAAATATTTTTTTTACCAACGGAGTTTAAATGTTGTTATTATTTTCAAATTGTAATGTAAACTTCATGTATGTAATATTTATTCCAAAAATTCTAATGTGATTTTTCCTTTGTGATTTGATTCCTCTATGCATTTCAATGTAATAATATAAGAAACTAATTTTGGACTAATGGGTTCTGGGTCTCTACAGTTGGTATCTGAGGAAGCTTACTAGATTACATTGAATCTATTTATATATAAATAATATATTAATTAACATAACTGAAATATATAATTTCAGGATATTCATAGAATAACATTCTAGAATTTTGATAATTTATAGGTTATTTGGGTCTTCTAAACATTACATCTATGTATAGTTACTATAAGTGGATGTGGTTCGTGATCAAATGTACCTATGTGTAAAAACTCTGAAAATGTCTCATGATCCTAAATTGGGTAACCATGTACAAAATAATATGCCTTACTGCACACTTGTTTTTACACTGTAGTGGGATATTCTTAGGATAATGTTGTTTTCCTTATAAACCATTATAAAGGATTTAAAAGTAAATATGTCCCCAAAGAACCCATGTTTATGATAATGATATTTGTTATGCCTAAATTTTAATTATTGCTATGTGTTTTTGTAGATAAAGAATATACATTTGGATGTATAACCGAATTTAGTGTATGCTATTATTTAAAAATAGAACCTAGTGGAAGGATTCAAAATGTTTTCAATATAGGTATCCCATATAGAGATTTCCCTCATATGAATGTTAATGATAATGGAATAGGAGCTACAATGGTTGCTGAGTAACTTATTACTATAATGGTATAACTGAATAAGGTTATGAAAAATACCTTTATGTATATAGAGCATACTGATCCATAATGCACTGGATAAATGTTAGACAATGTTATGGTTCAATGGCCTCCATCATTCAATGGGACTATAAACCCATTCAAAACAAATGAATGGATAATTTCCATAAATAAGATATTTATCTCATTAGGATGTAACAAATAGGAGAAGGTTTTGAGGGATGTTTATCATTTATCAGGAGATGTAGATTTATTTTTTTCTTTAAATAAATACACAAATGAGAAAGAATAAATAATGAAATTGGAATAGAGGTATTTTTAGAAATTATTTCCAGAAAAATAATTTTTTCAGGAACATCGTGATGATATAGTGAATAAATTCATGAGTCTGAATCAAAAATGGGTCAAAACATTTCAAACTATGAATCCATATTAACAAGGTTATAAATGCATGTCTCAGACTACATACAGAATAAAAGGATCAAGAATGATCGATTCTTGAAACGTTTATATACATTCAACTGAAGGGGGCTGGTCTCCCAAAAAAATTCCATCATATGAAGATAGGGTCTCATGTGCCATCAAGAAATAGAGATAATTATCTATGTATTATAAATTCAAATTAATATTTGATATGTATATGGTGGTTGAGGAAATAATTGATAAAGGGAATAATTAAAATGGTATGTCTCCAACATGCGATACATGTGGAAGGAAACACCATTAAGCTTGGTTAAAAGGAAAAAAGAGTTCTCTACAAGAGTAATGGAAAATTACATCATGATCAAGATTGAAAAGGAAATAAAGAAGCTACCAATGTTCAATGAAACAATTGTCGGTAGACTAGAAACTATGCAAATAATTTTCCTATGCATCAAGGAAATATTCCCTAGAATAATCCAAGGGAACAAGGATAAGCTTATGAGATCAAATTGTATAGGTTGCATATCTTAATGATGTGGTGGATGGAACATTAATCATTACATAAAACATAGAAAATGATTTATTTGATTATTTATCATCGCATTATTTTATATCTTCCCATTTTTCAAAAAAAAATAGGCATTTAACTTTTGATAATAAAGGAGTTGTCAGCATAAACTCTTAAGGGATGTATCATTGTAACAATGATGTGTCATTAAGTCCCCTTTATGACAAAAAAACATTAATCAGTTACAGACATTCTAATCCTACCTATGATTGAGAATTTTAAAATCCTCGATATGGATTGGCCTACAAAATATGATGTGAAAATATATTTCAAAGAAGAAGTAAATTATAATTGGTGAGGAATATATAGAATCCCATATCTTTAGAGTAGAAACATCATTATCTATTTCGTATATGGATCCACCTAAAGTATCTCTCCTAAATGAAATTAAATGGGTTGATGAGAAAACATCATCTATGGATAACAAAATAATTCTACAAATTGAAGATGTACCTATAATGAAAAAATATAATTTGGTATATCTTGGAGAGTCACCTTGACATACTTCTGAGTGGGAATTCTAGTTCCCTATATATTTAATTCCTGGTGGAAAACCTATACCAAACACTCCCTATTGATTGGAAACTATGAAATTAGTGGATAATATGTTACAACTAGAGGAATTAAGTGATAATGGATCATCCTCCCTAGTGTTTCTTTGTGGGGAGACCATGTTCATTTTTGTCAAGTATAAAGTTGAATCAATTGTACATTGCATTGAACATAGATAATTGAATGAAATTATAATAAATAATAAGTATCCCCTACCGATAAATGATGATTTATTTGTTTAACTTCATAGAGATCAGTATTTTTCAATGATTAAACTTCAATATGGATATCATCTATTGTGTGTCAGAATGAAAGATATTCCAAATACATATTTTTGAACTAGGTATATACATTATGATATTACAATATTTTCATTTGGACTCACTAATGAAACCTCTATTTTCAGGGATCTAATAAACAGAGTTCTCAAGTAATATCTTGATGACCATGCTATCAATTTTATTCATGATATCTAGGTATACCCCAAAAGTTAAAAAAACATGAAAATCACTTGTGGACCATTTTTAAGAAACATAGAAGAAATAAATTATAAAGGTTGTTTAGAAATTGTGAATTTTGGCTTCAATTAGTTTCTTTTATTGTACATATAGGCTCAATGGATGGAATATCTGTTGATCCTGTGAAGAAATTGTGGTTCAGGAATGGTATACACCAACAAACAAAACCGAGATACGTAATTTCACTAGTTTAGTATGTTACTATCTATTTTTTGTTCAAAAAAATTCTTATTAGCATACTAGCTAACCAAGATTACTCATAAAGGGGTAATTCATTATGTAAAAAAGAACCTGAATAATTTTTTATTGAATTAAATAACATATTATTGAATTCCTTGATCATGACTCTACCAATTCGAAATGGTGGGTTTGTGATTTATTATGATGCGTCAACTAATGAATGTGGATATGTACTTATGAATAATGATGCAATTACATCCTATAAATAAATGTAGTTAGAAACTCATGAATAGAAATATACAATTCATGATCTTGAGTTAGAAGTCATAATATTTTCTCTAATGATATTGAGACATCATCTATATGGTGAAAGCTGTGATATATATGAAGTATATAAGAGTTTTATATATATCTTCTCTCAGAAATAACTCAACATAAGCCAAAGGATATAGCTGGATCTAATCACATATTATGATTGTTTAAAACACTGATACCCTTGGAAGGTGAATACTATCACGACCCGACCCAACAGGGCTTGACTCACGACTCCCCAAGCCCGCCTCCAATAGGCCATGGGCTGACGTTTTGTGCCGAGTTGGGTATCACACAAATGGGAGGAATTAGCCTAGGGTACCTATACACATGCACCAACATACACATCCATTCAACAGTGCTAATATATATAAAAACTGAAAAGAAAATGCATGCATACAACTCACCCAAACCAGAGTACAGTGAAAGTACAAAAGGGTTAAAACATGCCCCACCAAAAGTAAACTGGAAAGTGTCCAACCTACTCAGAAGGAGGAAAAACACTGCCAAAACACCTCTAGGTAATCTTCGTAGCACAGCGCTAGTAAACACCATGACCAAACCCGCTCACTATGCTCCGCCTACTCCGGGTCCCCCTGGGACTCCATCGAATGGCATGTGGTCTGCCCAAGACAGAAACATGTGGGGGAAAATCCCATGCAGGGGTGAGTATAACAACACTCAGTAGGAACCCAAAAAACCCAAAAAAAAAAAGTGATAAACTAAAAGGCAACAGTCCACTCATCCATGCCAGACAGAACCCAGATGAGAGAGAAACTCCATCTCTTCACCATACTCAGATAAACACAACTAGTCATCTCAATCCAAGTGTATTACCATACATACATATTGAACAATATAGATATACCCATCTCACACACCAATCCACATGGGGGTAACGAACTCATCACCACAAACGGTTCACAACCAGGAGAGCACACTCCATGATCATTGTCATCCCAGATGACACTCGTCCGGGAGATATACTCCATCGGGTCCCACACAAACATCTCAGACGCATACCAGAGAGATCATGCTCGTCGGATACCGTCACTGAGAGAAACCTCACTAAAACAACATAAACACCAAACTCCTATGATAGGGGATCGTTCCTAGGGTCTACTAGGGGATACTATAATCTATACTGGAATACAAAGATCTCACAGATAGGGGATCACACCCAGGGTCTGCTAAGGGATACCAAAACCCGATCAAGTGTTCGGCAGAAACACGCCACTTAGATAGAAGATTATATCCCATATAAAGGTGGTCAAGATGATACCAAAACCCTATCCAGTAAAACTCGTGATGTAGGGGATTGAACTAACGATGACACAACCCTACATAAATCACACGATGAGTAGGGGATCACATAACCAACGATACCGCAACTATACTTTAATCCTCATGCCGAGTAGGGGATCGTATTACCGATGATGTGAAAACCCTACTGAACATTGACCACTGCACATGGAATCATATCTCCAATGATGCCACAAACTCTACGGGTTTAAACTACTAGATAGGGGATCACCACCCATGGATAGGTGGTCACATCGATACCAATAACCTGATCTAGGGTAACGATGTTAGAGGATCAAGCTCAGGGCCGACCAGAGGGATGCCAAAACTATGACAGATTAAACATCCAATCGTGGGGATCACAATACTAGACTAGGGTTGTGATGCCTCGTGAACCCTCTAAGGAATGGACCAAGGGAGTACACTCAACCACTGTTGGTCCCAACATCGCTAAACTGAGCGACACGACACAACGCCACCTCGCGCACCTCCAATGCCAATCTCGATGCCACCATCACGGTCCGTGTGGAAAAACATGCAGGATAGGCTGTTTACTCGCCCAAAAAGGAAAATGGTGAAAATTGAACTATTCAGCTCAGCCAGCCTATGCGGGGCCCACACACAATCCTGTTACTCTTCGAGCAGGTCACTCTAGTGAAATCCCCTCGTAACAACACACGAGATAGACTACTCGTTCACCCAAAACGGCCACCTGGTGAATAAGGTACTATTCACTAGATCCAGCTCGGGTGGGGCCCATGCCACAATCCCGATACTCGTCGAGTTGATCACACTATTTTGATCCCCTTGAAAAATCATGTAGGATCTGCGGCTCAAACAACCCAAATGGACACCCGGCGGGAGAGTTGCATTATTCCGAAAACGCCAAAAACACATCCTTGAGGGGCCTGCACCCCATTCTTAGTCCCAATTCCCGGAATCCATCTCAAAAAAGTCCTCCATATAATTAGGGTCTCAACGCCACTGATGACATGTCATTCGGATGCTCCGGGTAGAAGTTACAATGGCCCGTAGTCAAAAAATAATAAAATATTAATATTTTATATTACGTTTCTAACTCTCGGGCCATGATTCTCAACCGTTAAACCCTTAAACCCTCTTCGGAGGGTCTTCCGCATCACCTGGGTTGTGCTGACGATGACGGTGCATGAATCAGACATCTAGAGGGTAGGAACTGGGGGTTTAAAAACCCCAGTTTAACAAACAGTGTCGGACCGTCATAGGTCGGCCCGCGCCGGACAACCTGGCCGCCGCCAGACGAACCGGCCCCCGCCGGCAGCCCCATCCACCACCGCCACGGCACGGAGGGAACGCACGATCACACATGTAACTCCCCGACCCTAATTATCTAGAGTCGGTGCATTATTACATAACATTGCCATGATCATGAGAAAGATCAAGTCTCGAAAGACCGATTAGTTTAGTAGCCTTGGAATAACTAGATACATCCATAAATTTTTACATTACATCATAAAAAAAACATCTTGTCTTCATATCCCCTCATACTATCCCTGCAGGTCATTCATAAATTACTTCTTCATAATCCTGGGAAAAATAAAACATTGAAAGGGGTGAGCTCGGATGCTCAGTAAGGATAACATTATAGCAGAAGCTTTCATAAATAAGCATAAACACTTAAGGCAATTTATAACTAAAACAAAGGCCTTTTAAAATTGAACTTCAACATAGTATGGCAAAAGTAAAATGAAATAATGCCATTTACTTACTCATATGGATATTCTACTAGTCGAATGATCACATGCAATATCAATAACCACTTTCATAATGATGGAATGCATAATGCCAGACTATCATAACCACATAGCCAAGGCCTCGTGCCAAGACTACAAATAAGATTTTTCCAAGGCCTTGTGCCAAGACACTAGTTTGTCTCATGAGACCTACCGATGCATCGAGGAGCTATATCGGGCTCCACCCGTCACTTATTAAGTCCAATGCATTCCTCATATGAATAGTTTTAAGCATAAAATAAACATTCGTATTGAAACTAGCATACGAAATGTCAATACTTTTTCCACAAACCTTGAGTGGTATAAAAATAGCACATCCACAGTCAAACATAACTCATTCGATACAATATGGAAGATTGTATTGTATCACATTAACCTCAATCAAGAATAATGAAGGATGTTGACATAGATGAAAATAATCATCAAAACTATTTGAGAGAAATATCCCCCTTTTCTTGAAATCATTTAAAAGTCACACTATTTGTCAAAAAGCCATTTAAAAATAGATTTTTGAATCAAAGTGTCCCATACCACTTTGAAACTTTTTAAAAGGATTTTTAATTTTAAAACTTTAATGTCCATATAAATAAATCCTTAAAACCATTTTTAAAATATGGACATTAATGAGCATGATTTAGAAGAATAATTCTTTAAAACATTTTAAAATGGTATTTTGGTTAGAGTTTCTAACCAAAAGAGAGACACTTGAATACAAATAATTGAGGTAATCAAAACATTGTAATATCATGAGAATAAAGGAATTCATGATATACTATGTCAAAGTACAGTATATACACCACATAAAAGTGATTTGGTGTATATCATCAAAGAAGTCTCAATGGAATGTAAATTGAGATGAAATCTCTCATAAAGGTTGTATCCTTAGGTTAAGGATAAATCAACGACATAATTATGTGTGACAAATATAAATACACTAAATATTATTGGATATTCAGTGTAAATCAATCAAAGGATATTCACACATATTCTTGTAAAAACAATACCAACGAATTGGATGTTTAACTCAACAAATGGAGAATGAGTTAAAATTACTCTTATCAAATTCATATCAATGAATTGAGAATTACCAATGAGTGATTATGTGTATCAAACTTATATCCACAGGAAGGGGAGTGGAAATTATGACATAATCAATTTAATAGTGATTCCACACATAATCTTGGGGTAATATAATCAATGAGATATGCGTAAAGCCAAATGAGTGGAAATTGAAATCTCAAATTCCCTTATCGATTAGGTAACATACGAAACATACACCCATGAAAGAAGTATCATACCCTGATGATGTAAATACCCATAAATTAAAGTATATTACACAATGAATACAATCATGGGCAGTACACATACACCACATGCAATAATTAAGTGGTGATCAATGGAAATCTCACGAAATTAAAAGTGAGATAAGAAACCCCTTACCACGTTAATCAACTGAGTCGTATGGCCAAAAGTTAATAACCACCAAATGATTTACAGAATAACATGAATATAAATATAATCATGAATATATATCAAATGGCAGTACACAATACACCACTTTCAATAATTTAGTGGCGAACAATGGAAATCTCACGGAATTGAAAGTGAGATAAGAGAATCCCTTACTTTGTACTTTTTCCTTGGTCGATGGTAGGTTTACCTCCTGTATAATGGTGAAATAATTGTTATTGAATAATAAAAGAATCATTTACTTTAATATGATATCATATATGATCTTTTAACATTGATTTGTTAATAATATCTTAGTATTAACGCCGTTTCGGGTGTTAACTTACTCATTTTCTTTTATATGTTTTGTTACATAAGTCATGTTTGTTGTATCTTATTAATATCCAGAATGATATCAAGTCCTTAAACATTATTTTTAAATCATTAAATGATAATTATACTTTAATGGATACGATGGATAATGAATCTCATCGCGTTCGTGGAGACGGTAGTCCGTACGTACGCACGAACGCTACTTCCATTTAATTTTTTAATTTTTTATTTTAAAAGAATCGAATCCAAATGATACATAGGTATATTACTATTCCAGTATAATATAATATTTTATATATGTTACTTAAGTTCATTAACACCATCCTTTATACGTTCCATGTGTGGTATGAACGAGTCATATCATTTTAAGGGGGCGGTAGTCCGCACTTCCTCAAATGAAATTATCGTATGTATATACGACATGAAACGAATAATGGTATGAAATAAAATGGAATTACAGAAGCTTATAAAATATATATCATTAATATCATATTTAATTACAGTTCCATCATAATGGCCACCATGAGAGGCGGTAAGATGTTTTTGAACAATCATCGTTTCGTGAGGCGTTAGTTTGCCATCCACAGAAACATTATGTTCATCATCCATTAGATGGATTTGCGTGTATGTGTAGTTTGAATACTTCTTATAACAACATCCTAGTATATTGAGGATACTGGTTTTGTTACAAAAGAAGGGAAATAAAAAGAGTTTGGGGGTTGAAGAAGCAAAATAATTGAAAATAATTTAAGAGAAATCGTTACCTTTAATTTAGGTAACTCACTTTGGTTGGAACCAAAGGACTTGTTGAAATGCTTTCTGCCTAAGGGGAAGATTCAAGGAGGAGGAGAGGGATGTGGGGAGCTTAGTTGGGCAGAGTTTGGACGAGCCAAGTGGCTTGAGAGGTGTGAGGAAATGAGAAGGAGGAGTGCCCTTTTATAAGAGGGGTGAGGGGCACCTTTGGAAAAGCTAGAAATATTAATTTATAATAAATTCATATTCGGTTTCCAATGGCTCCAAAGTTGACTATTCAAAGGTTGAGGTGGGGATAGGTCGAAAACAACTCATCCAATAGAATTTAGACAGGTTTGGGTACTTATATTAACCTTATCTTTAAGTATTAACTCTAAGTTAATTAGTTTCACTTTTACAATGTCTCTTTGTATTTTTATATAATATGGTTAATAAACTTACTATATACATCCAAAAGACCCCCAAGTGGTCCATTAATGATTAACCTATCATAATATAAGTCTCTTGGCCGAACCTTAGATTTTTAGGAATTTAATATCAATTAATAATATAATATTTGTTTTAAGAACTCTTTTATGTCAATTTTGACACTATTCACTAGTTGATTTTTGTGAAATTCATAACAGATTGATTACTTCGAAAAAACTCAAATAAATCAATACTAATATATCATATTATCCTAGAAAATTTGTTTAATTCATTAAAAGTTTAATATTATAATTATTTGGGTATTTATAATATCAATTATGTTAATTTTTTCTATTTTAGTAATTACTGCATCATCATTGTGTCATAAATAAAATAACTTGTTTAATGTCCAAAAATTATAAATAAAATATAATTATGTAGGAAAGATTTTTATCTTTCTAATGAATATTTATAATCTAAAATCCAGCATATATAACCCTATGTAACAATTGTTTTTCTAAAAGATATATGCTTGTGTCATTTTGTATTCATTTTAACTTAATTAATATAAAGTGTCATTATCACTTACAAGTGGATCCATGGGGTCCCAAAATTGACCCAAAGATGACCATGGTCGACCATGTATCAACCAATATGGTTACGACACATTTTAGGGTAATTTAGTATTATTATAATATTATTTTTTAACCCTTATTTACCGGATTTACCCTTAACCATGGTAAATAAAATATTTACCGCAGTAATTATTCAAAATGTCTAAAAATAAAAGTTACCTATTTACACAATTTGGACATCCTGATTCCAAATATGGAATCCATTTTTCTAAATTCAAAACACAGAAGTGGCAGAAATTAATTTAAAATTAATTCCCGCTGTCAAAACAAAAAGCGTGTTTTTAAGAGATAATAACTATCAAAAGATTGACACTTGTTTATGTTCGGTTTAATTGTAAAATTATGTCCAATGACCAACATTATATTAAATGGTAAAAATATATTCTAAATATACTTTAAAACCACTCAAATTCAAAATTTATCACTATTAATTATTTTGATTAAAAAAGTTGTTTTTAATTAAAATTTAGTAATTTTCACTATTCATCAAAATATGAAAGTTATCCGAAAAGTACCAAAATTTCACCTTAGGCTAAATTCGATATTCCGAATCCAAAAATGAAGTCCATTTTGAAATATAAAATATATATAATTTCAAAAAGTAGGTATTACTATTCATAACGGCTAGTTTGATTGGTTGTGGTGTGTTAAAATCTCGAAGTTGCGTACAATGCACGTCATTGCATTATTCGAAAGGAAACATACCGAGGAAGCTTGGGGTGTTACATTCTCCCCTCCTTCAATAAATTGCGTCCTCGCAATTTTTTAAAATTTTGCTTGGGAATATAATGGAAAGTCCCACATCGGAAAAAGAGTTAATAAAACTGTCACTTTAAAAGAAAGAAAGAGAGGTATAAGGGTCATCCAAGATAACCCATACTAGGATTACATGTAAGAAAACATGGATATGGATGATAAACTAAGTGTCAAGTTCTGATGGAGAGGGATAGAAATCATGATCAGGAGAAAGTTAACAATGAGAAAACCACAAACTTGTGTTGGGACAAACGACCATTAGTCTCCTAGTAGGAAAGTAAACGGACAACATTTTTTTTAAGTTACATTAAATAAGGAAGAGGAATTCATTTATGATATTGACTAAGAACATTATGAGATATACTTACATTTTAAGTAGATTTTCATTCTTTAATAAATTTCCACCACTAACTCATTTTTTTTAAACGATGAGTATTCAAGAAGACTTGGTCACACTGGAAGAGATAGAATAAACTTCTATAGAATCACATGATCCATGAAGGATAAACCATATATTTACATTGTCTTTGAAGATTAATCAAAACCAAAATGGTCAGTGAATGATCTAATGATCCCCCAAAAGGATATTCATTGAGATAAATATGCACTAATCTTAATTTCTAAAATTAAACCAACAATACCCCAAAGTTAAATAGATACCATTCAATAACCAATTGTCCTTAAAATCCTTTAATATAATCCAAACTAATATTGAAACCCAAAACATAGAAGAATTTGATTATGTCGTCTCCCATGTTAAATTGTATCTCCAAATGACATCAGATACTCTTAAAGTCACATACTCAAAAGTAATTAACCTAATCACATATTCTCTATTATAGTTTAATCATTTCCATAAATAACCCAAATCACTATAAATCCACAATAAAAATGTAGATAAAAATCTATCATTACTCCACAAATGAAACCCCATAGTATTCTATTTTCCTTGGACATATAGTGTTTCCAACAAAGCGAACATCTTCCAAAATAACATTTATCACTTAATCACCAAATCATTTTCCTATACCAAGGGTATTCTTTTGATATGAAATAAGAACCCAAATCAACTTATTATTGATCAATAAAATCATTTAACTAAAAAAAATAGTCACACTAACCAGGGACTTCACGTAGTCCAGTGGTAGGCGATAAATCCCAATCACACTTTGGTTGTGGGTTCGATTCCCATAGCTTTGTCCGACGCGACGGGTTGTCACACGGTCTACGTGTTGTCCTTTTTCAAAAACTATATTTTATAATATTGCCAAAATGAGATAAATTCCTCAAAATACTATATCATAAATTTAACCACAAATGTTATATCATACTTTGAATCTTCATCCCAAATTAGAATAACTTATAATTCTCTCAAACCCCAATGATCATATAAATCCAAATGGTTATTTATACCCAAATCCACAAGAGAAGAGACAATTCTTCCTCAAATATCATTCTCACATGGCAAACTGCGGGGTTAAAAATACAAGAGAAAATTATTCCATAGTAAACCCATCAACAGGGAGTTCTAATACTTTTTAAACATTTCTCCAACCATTTATTCCCACATAGCTTCTTCTTTGACCAAGAAAATATCCTATAGAATAGGACATTCACTCGGGTAATGGCCAGGTCCCCTACATTTACGGCAAATGACTGTAAATGGACTCTTGGGACCATTTTTATCTTCTTCCATAGTACTCTTCATTTTTCTTCGGCAATTCATTACTTTATGTCCTTCCTTCCCGCACGTAAAACATTTCGTTGTCCCATTGAGACATTTTCCTGGGTGTCTCTTTCCACATTTCCTGCATGATGAAAATTGAGGGTTCTTTTCTCCATGGTCTCCATTGCTGGAGCTCTTATCATTTATCACCTTTCTCTTCCTTGTTGAGTCTGGGAGTTGGTTAATATATATGTTGTTGATCATATTTTTGGAAAACTGATTTGGCATAAAGACGATATCTTTTACGCCTATCAACATTCCATTTTGTTGCTCATTGCCACCACCGTTCCCATCTTGTACATCATTCTCAAAGTCACTATGACTTCCTTGGAATCCAGCCATTGACTAAAACCATAAAGCATTGTGTGAGTAATAGTAGTCGTAAAATCATTTAGAGATTAAAATGTCACCATATTCTCAATTTGAAACATATTAGGATTAACCAAGGTCATTTACTCTCATCTTATATATATATTACTTAAATTGGTTTGTAAAGAAAATGTAAATTATCCTAAGCATATCCCCCGGGAGTGTCGTAACCAAGAGTGCAGCAAGGCCCGTTGTCGTGCACCAATTCCCGTTCGAGTCTAGCTCAAAGCGGTGTTTTCGGGTTTTACCCCTAGGTACATCTGTGCCAGAGCCGCCTCTACCTGCTCGTATCCAGACAGGGATGTATTGCTCGGAAAACTCACAAAATCTCTACAATACCAAAATTCTAGGAAGTTCTTTTATACTAATCCTCAAAGTTCATCTTAGATCTACGTGCTCTAATCAGAGTTTATCTAAATCTAGCTACCAAGGTTTGTACTAACCTCCCTCTGATACCAACTGTAACGCCCCGACCCTAATTATCTAGAGTCGGTGCATTATTACATAACATTGGCATGATCATGAGAAAGATCAAGTCTCGAAAGACCGATTAGTTTAGTAGCCTTGGAATAACTAGATACATCCATAAATTTTTACATTACATCATAAAAAAAACATCTTGTCTTCATATCCCCTCATACTATCCCTGCAGGTCATTCATAAATTACTTCTTCATAATCCTGGGAAAAATAAAACATTGAAAGGGGTGAGCTCGGATGCTCAGTAAGGATAACATTATAGCAGATGCTTTCATAAATAAGCATAAACACTTAAGGCAATTTATAACTAAAACAAAAGCCTTTTAAAATTGAACTTCAACATAGTATGGAAAAAGTAAAATGAAATAATGCCATTTACTTACTCACATGGATATTCTACTAGTCGAATGATCACATGCAATATCAATAACCACTTTCATAATGATGGAATGCATAATTCCAGACTATCATAACCACATAGCCAAGGCCTCGTGCCAAGACTACAAATAAGATTTTGCCAAGGCCTTGTGCCAAGACACTAGTTTGTCTCATGATACCTACCGATGCATCGAGGAGCTATAGCGGGCTCCACCCGTCACTTATTAAGTCCAATTCATTCCTCATATGAATAGTTTTAAGCATAAAATAAACATTCGTATTGAAACTAGCATACGAAATGTCAATACTTTTACCACAAACCTCGAGTGGTATAAAAATAGCACATCCACAGTCAAACATAACTCATTCGATACAATATGAAAGATTGTATTGTATCACATTAACCTCAATCAAGAATAATGAAGGATGTTGACATAGATGAAAATAATCATCAAAACTATTTGAGAGAAATATCCCCCTTTTCTTGAAATCATTTAAAAGTCACACTATTTGTCAAAAAGCCATTTAAAAATAGATTTTTGAATCAAAGTGTCCCATACCACTTTGAAACTTTTTAAAAGGATTTTTAATTTTAAAACTTTAATGTCCATATAAATAAATCCTTAAAACCATTTTTAAAATATGGACATTAATGAGAATGATTTAGAAGAATAATTCTTTAAAACATTTTAAAATGGTATTTTGGTTAGAGTTTCTAACCAAAAGAGAGACACTTGAATACAAATAATTGAGGTAATCAAAACATTGTAATATCATGAGAATAAAGGAATTCATGATATACTATGTCAAAGTACATTATATACACCACATAAAAGTGATTTGGTGTATATCATCAAAGAAGTCTCAATGGAATGTAAATTGAGATGAAATCTCTCATAAAGGTTGTATCCTTAGGTTAAGGATAAATCAACGACATAATTATGTGTGACAAATATAAATACACTAAATATTATTGGATATTCAGTGTAAATCAATCAAAGGATATTCACACATATTCTTGTAAAAACAATACCAACGAATTGGATGTTTAACTCAACAAATGGAGAATGAGTTAAAATTACTCTTATCAAATTCATATCAATGAATTGAGAATTACCAATGAGTGATTATGTGTATCAAACTTATATCCACAGGAAGGGGAGTGGAAATTATGACATAATCAATTTAATAGTGATTCCACACATAATCTTGGGGTAATATAATCAATGAGATATGCGTAAATCCAAATGAGTGGAAATTGAAATCTCAAATTCCCTTATCGATTAGGTAACATACGAAACATACACCCATGAAAGAAGTATCATACCCTGATGATGTAAATACCCATAAATTAAAGTATATTACACAATGAATACAATCATGGGCAGTACACATACACCACATGCAATAATTAAGTGGTGATCAATGGAAATCTCACGAAATTAAAAGTGAGATAAGAAACCCCTTACCACGTTAATCAACTGAGTCGTATGGCCAAAAGTTAATAACCACCAAATGATTTACAGAATAACATGAATATAAATATAATCATGAATATATATCAAATGGCAGTACACAATACACCACTTTCAATAATTTAGTGGCGAATAATGGAAATCTCACGGAATTGAAAGTGAGATAAGAGAATCCCTTACTTTGTACTTTTTCCTTGGTCGATGGTAGGTTTACCTCCTGTATAATGGTGAAATAATTGTTATTGAATAATACAAGAATCATTTACTTTAATATGATATCATATATGATCTTTTAACATTGATTTGTTAATAATATCTTAGTATTAACGCCGTTTCGGGTGTTAACTTACTCATTTTCTTTTATATGTTTTGTTACATAAGTCATGTTTGTTGTATCTTATTAATATCCAGAATGATATCAAGTCCTTAAACATCATTTTTAAATCATTAAATGATAATTATACTTTAATGGATACGATGGATAATGAATCTCATCGCGTTCGTGGAGACGGTAGTCCGTACGTACGCACGAACGCTACTTCCATTTAATTTTTTAATTTTTTATTTTAAAAGAATCGAATCCAAATGATACATAGGTATATTACTATTCCAGTATAATATAATATTTTATATATGTTACTTAAGTTCATTAACACCATCCTTTATACGTTCCATGTGTGGTATGAACGAGTCATATCATTTTAAGGGGGCGGTAGTCCGCACTTCCTCAAATGAAATTATCGTATGTATATACGACATGAAACGAATAATGGTATGAAATAAAATGGAATTACAGAAGCTTATAAAATATATATCATTAATATCATATTTAATTACAGTTCCATCATAATGGCCACCATGAGAGGCGGTAAGATGTTTTTGAACAATCATCGTTTCGTGAGGCGTTATTTTTCCATCCACAGAAACATTATGTTCATCATCCATTAGATGGAGTTGTGTGTATGTGTAGTTTGAATACTTCTTATAACAACATCCTAGTATATTGAGGATACTGGTGTTGTTACAAAAGAAGGAAAAATAAAAAGAGTTTGGGGGTTGAAGAAGCAAAATAAATGAAAATAATTTAAGAGAAATCGTTACCTTTAATTTAGGTAACTCACTTTGGTTGGAACCAAAGGACTTGTTGAAATGCTTTCTGCCTAAGGGGAAGATTCAAGGAGGATGAGAGGGATGTGGGGAGCTTAGTTGGGCAGAGTTTGGACGAGCCAAGTGGCTTGAGAGGTGTGAGGAAATGAGAAGGAGGAGTGCCCTTTTATAAGAGGGGTGAGGGGCACCTTTGGAAAAGCTAGAAATATTAATTTATAATAAATTCATATTCGGTTTCCAATGGCTCCAAAGTTGACTATTCAAAGGTTGAGGTGGGGATAGGTCGAAAACAACTCATCCAATAGAATTTAGACAGGTTTGGGTACTTATATTAACCTTATCTTTAAGTATTAACTCTAAGTTAATTAGATTCACTTTTACAATGTCTCTTTGTATTTTTATATAATATGGTTAATAAACTTACTATATACATCCAAAAGACCCCCAAGTGGTCCATTAATGATTAACCTATCATAATATAAGTCTCTTGGCCGAACCTTAGATTTTTAGGAATTTAATATCAATTAATAATATAATATTTGTTTTAAGAACTCTTTTATGTCAATTTTGACACTATTCACTAGTTGATTTTTGTGAAATTCATAACAGATTGATTACTTCGAAAAAAGGTCAAATAAATCAATCCTAATATATCATATTATCCTAGAAAATTTGTTTAATTCATTAAAAGTTTCATATTATAATTATTTGGGTATTTATAATATCAATTATGTTAATTTTTACTATTTTAGTAATTACTGCATCATCATTGTGTCATAAATAAAATAACTTGTTTAATGTCAAAAAATTATAAATAAAATATAATTATGTAGGAAATCTTTTTAGATTTCTAATTAATATTTATAATCTAAAATCCAGCATATATAACCCTATGTAACAATTGTTTTGCTAAAAGATATATGCTTGTGTCATTTTGTATTCATTTTAACTTAATTAATATAAAGTGTCATTATCACTTACAAGTGGATCCATGGGGTCCCAAAATTGACCCAAAGATTCCCATGGTCGACCATGTATCAACCAATAGGGTTAAGACACATTTTAGGGTAATTTAGTATTATTATAATATTATTTGTTTTAACCCTTATTTACCGGATTTACCCTTAACCATGGTAAATAAAATATTTACCGCAGTAATTATTCAAAATGTCTAAAAATAAAAGTTACCTATTTACACAATTTGGACATCCTGATTACAAATATGGAATCCATTTTTCTAAATTCAAAACACATAAGTGGCAGAAATTAATTTAAAATTAATTCCCGCTGTCAAAACAAAAAGCGTGTTTTTAAGAGATAATAACTATCAAAAGATTGACACTTGTTTATGTTCGGTTTAATTGTAAAATTATGTCCAATGACCAACATTATATTAAATGGTAAAAATATATTCTAAATATACTTTAAAACCACTCAAATTCACAATTTATCACTATTAATTATTTTGATTAAAAAAGTTGTTTTTAATTAAAATTTAGTAATTTTCACTATTCATCAAAATATGAAAGTTATCCGAAAAGTACCAAAATTTCACCTTAGGCTAAATTCGATATTCCGAATCCAAAAATGAAGTCCATTTTGAAATATAAAATATATATAATTTCAAAAAGTAGGTATTACTATTCATAACGGCTAGTTTGATTGGTTGTGGTGTGTTAAAATCTCGAAGTTGCGTACAATGCACGTCATTGCATTATTCGAAAGGAAACATACCGAGGAAGCTTGGGGTGTTACAACACATGAGGCGGACCCCCTGCTGGGGGGTCCTCGATGATTGACATCGAACCGCCGCCAAAGCGGTGGTCCTTAATTGAAACGCGGCCCGCCGCCGTAGGCCGCCCCTACTGGCAGGCCTTCCGAGGTCCACTGGAGGCACCTCAGAGGTCCAAACGCTAATTCGGAAGCATCTACGCCCCCCAACTCGAGCCCATATCTACCCATATTCATGTTCAAAATAGAGAAAAACGCAGAAATTTGGGATCCTGGATTTTGAAAACATAAAACGCCTACCTGTTGGTTGATCGCTGATGATTTGGGTGCAGAATGACACCCTCGACGCCCTGAAGCTAGATCCTTAGAAGAAAGGCTCTGAAAATGGGCTATCGGTGCTTGATTTGGTGAAGAATGGATGGGGGAGGTGTGGGTTGCATCACCTGTGTGCATAAGAGGTAAATGGGGGGGTGATTGATTTCTGTGTTAATTTTTTATAAACAACTCATTTGACTCCCTTCCAACTCACCTACAACCCAGCACCCGATGCTGACACTAGTAAATAACCTTTTCCACTTATTTACAAAAACGCTCATGGCGGAATTTTTTCACAGCAAGCCCACACTCGTAAAGTTTACACCTCAAATAGGGAAAAATTTATGTTCTGTATGCAGTCGTGCCCTCAAATTCCAAATCTGAGCTATCAATTAGATGATATCACACCCCTGCCACGTGCATAGTATAGAAAAATAATAATTTTATAAAATTAATTCTGGGCACACCCGGTCTCGGAATCGCACGCCGTCTTCGCGCCTAGCTCTTGAATTATTCGTAGAAATATTCCAAAGGTTGACAGAGCCAAAACTCAAGTCTCTACATCCTCCACATTTAGAAATTTTCTTCCCCGAAAAGACAAAAGCACTAGGAGAGCTACTGGACTCCCAAATAGGTCTCTCATGCCAGCGAGTTCCCCAACAAACACCCCAGACCGAACACATAAGTTAGATGGACTCCTCCACCACACCTCAACACTATCCTCTTTGGGCGGCACTGAATCACCTTCATGGTTTTGATCGTGTCACAACAAATGTGTCTCAGTGGGGGAAGGATCCCTCTTCCTCACATATTTGAAGCTCGCCGAACAACACTCACACATGGTCTTACCAACTCCCTGAACAAAACTCGAGAAAGAAACATAAAGGGACGAGTACTGCTAAACAGTGTCTATCAAACTATTGTTGATAGTAGAAAGGACACAAGGTGTAACTCTATCAATCTACGGTGTCTCTAGGACAAAAGCCTCCAATTCATGCATTTATCCTCACCCTCAGCCACCAGCTCCCTGAGCCTGGTGTGCACCACCAGGGGTGGGGGTGGTGGGAACTGATACCGCCTACCACCTTCTCCTACTGCACCATCTCTATCACCATGCCCATCACCCTGCAGACCTCCTTGGTCATGACACTGCCTCTGCCTAGGCTATCTGTTGACCGGCTCCCTATTAGCAGCATGATAGGTCGGACATTATCTAGCAAGATATCCATGACAGTCGCAAGCATAACACCACCTCTCATATAGCTGACCAAAAATGGCATGCAGACCTTATGAGCCCGGAGCCTTAGATCCTACATCCTGAGGTCGCCTCCTGAAATGTTTCCCATTCCCTGTCCCCTAAGTCTGTCATCATCTACTAGATGCCGATCCGACTGAAAAAGTCTTAGCTCTCGCGTGCCCAGCCTTAACCGGAGAGATTTGATCAGCCAGAAATATCTTCACCACCAAGGATCGCTCTAGTACTCCATCATAGGTGGGCAGACAAAAGGAAACCACACCTGCGCGGACTCCCTGCGTAAGCCCTGCTCAAAGGTCTGTGCCCTAAAGAACCGGTCTCGAACCATATTTAGGGAGTAGCACGACATGTCTGTAAACCTCGATGAGTACTCCGACCCGGTCCGGCCCTCCTGTCGAAGTTGAAGAAGCTCCTGAATCTGCATTGACCTCAGTGTCACAAGATAGAACTCTTCCCTGAAGAGCCACTCAAACTTTTCCCATGTGAGAATCTCCTCATCATGGGACTATGTCACTAGGCTCCACCAACGCCCAGCCGAACAATGCAGAAGCCTCACCGCTAGGACCACAATCTGATCTGGAGGTGTCCTCACTAGGTAGAAAACTTGGGTGACTACCTCAAGACATTAATCAGATACCTGGGGATTAGGATCACCCCTGAACCTTAGAGTTCGTTGCCTCTGGAACTCGTTCGTCACACTCATCCTGCATACAACCTCATGCTGCACCGCCAGCACAACCAACTGCTCGACAGGTAGTGGCCCAACTAATGGACCACCTGGAGGTCCAGCACCAGAACCTGTACCCTGGTCCATATCCCATACATGGGGTGGATCGTCACCACAATACTGCTGCGGAACCCTCGATGGTTGTCTTCGTAGAGGCATCCTGAAATAAATTCATGATGCTCCATAGTCATAGAGTATTTCCGGTGAGCTGAATCAAGAAGAACAATGGAAAACCCAAAATCCAGTAATATATGATGTATATACCATTTTTCCCTATGACCAGTGTATGAATTTCCTGAGTTGAAAGGCAGGTCATATGAGTCCTGGTGTATGGATATGTCGGCTGCTGCACAAACACTGGATTCCATTATAGGAAATCCAAACACGAAACCCCCATACACAGCCACTATGCAACCCAAACCAAAATCCCAGCTAGATCAGCTATGCTCTATGATCCCAAAGGTGGAACTTGCCTCTTATAATAGTCTGGCACGACCCAAGCCAATGGATCTTGATCCAAAACTCTCCAATCCCACCTCCAATAGTGCATGGGCTGGAGTTTAGTGCCATGTAGGATATCACACACATAGGAGGCATTATCCTTAGGTACCTATACACGCACACCCAAATACACCTCCATGTAACAGTGCAGAGATATATAAAAACTGAAAATAAAATGCATGCATACAACTAACACAAAACTCAGTACAATGAAAGTGAAAAAGGGGCTAAATAGGGCCCACTAAAATTAAATTGCAATGTGTCCAACCTACTCAGAAGGAGGAAAAAAACCACCAAAACACTTGCATGTAAGCTCAGCATCATAGCACTGGTAAACAACCCGGTCAAACCCACTCACTAAGCTCCACCTGCTCTGGGTCCTCCAGGGTCTCCGTCGAAAGGCATGTGGTCGGCACAACACACAAACATGTGCGAGCAAAGCCCGTGTTGGGTTGAGTATAACAATACTCAGTAGTTATCTCAAAAACATAAAATAAAGTGAAACTCAAAGGAAACAGTCCTCTCATCCCAGCCATAGGGAACCCAGATGAGAGAGAAACTCCATCTCATGACCATCCTCAAATAAACACAACTAGTATGCTCAATCCTGGTGTATGCCCATACATACACCTTGAACAATCCAGATATACCCAGCTCATGCACCAAGCCACATGAGTTAACATCCTCATCACCAAAAACTACCCACAACTAGGAGAGAACAATCCATGATCATTGTCATCCCATATGACACTCGTCCGAGAGATACAATCCATCGGGTCCCACAAAAAAATCTCAGATGCTTACCTGAGAGATCACGCTTGTCTGATACCATCACTAAGAGAAACCTCGCTGAAAAAACATAAACCCAAAACTCATTGAATAGGGGATCTATTATAGGGTCTACTAGGGGATACCAGAACCCACACCAGTATACAAAGATCACATAGAGTGGGGATAACTCCGAGGGTCCACTGGGTGATACCACAATATGATCAAGTGTTCGGCAGAAACACGTCACTCAAATAGAGGATCGTCGCCCATAAAAATGTGGTCACGACGATACTAGAACCCTATCTGGTATAACTTCTGATGTAGGGGATCGAACTAAAAATTTCGCAACCCTACAGAAACCACGCACTGAGTAGGGAATCGAATAACCAACAATACGGCAACCCTGCTAAAATCCTCATTCTGAGTAGTGGATCGTAATACCGACAATGCCACAACCCTAATGAGAACGTACCACCACGTAGGGGATCATATTCCTGATGATTCCACATACCCTATGGGGTTAACCTACTAGATAGAGGATCTCCACCTATGGATAGGCAGTCACAACGATACAATGAACCCGATCTAGGATAACGATGCTAGAGGATCCCACTCTGTGCCTACTGGAAGGATGCCACAACTCTAACAGATTAAACAACCCATCGAGCAGATCACCATCCTAAACATGGGTTGTGATGCCTCATAGAACCTTGTAGAAACTATCTAGGGGAGTACCCTCAACCACTGGTAGTCCAAAAGTCGCTAACCCGAGTGACCCCCCACAACGCCAACCCACCCACCTCCAATGCCAATACCAAGGCCACCATCGCAGTCCACATAGAAAAACACACAGGATATGCTGTTTACTCAACCGAAATGGACAACCGGGGAAAATGGAAATATTCACCACAGCCAACCCATGTGGGGCCCACACACGATACTGTAACTCTTTGAGTGGGGAACACCAGTGCAATCCTCTCAAAAAAACACACTATGTAGACTACTCGTTCACTCAAAACGTCCTCCTGGTGAAAAAGGGACTATTCGCCGAAGCATGCCCAGGAGGGGCCCACGCCATGATCCCAATAGTCATCGAGATCCCCTCAGAAAAACATGCAGGATCGTCTGCTCAAACGCCCAAACGGACACCTCGTGGGAGAGTTGCGTTTCTCTGAAAATGCCAAAAACCCAGCCTTGAGGGGACCACAACCCATTCTCAGTCCCAACACTAGGAAACCTACTAAAATAGTCCTTTGAATCATCAGGGTCTCAACGCCACTAACATCACGTCATTCAGACGCTCCGGGTAGAAGTTACAACGACCCGAAGTCATAAAATAATAAAATATAATTATTTTATATGACGTTTAAAACTCCCTGGCAATGATCCCAAACCGTTAAATCGTAGAACCCATACCAGAAGGTCCACCTCATCCCTAGGTTCATGCCACTACAAACAGCGCACAAATTGGACATCTAGAGGGCAGGAAACGGGGATTTAAAAACACCCTTGTACCAAACAGGGTCGGACTCACTTGGGCAGGCCCGCGCCGGTCGACCCGGCCACCTGTGCCTCCAATAGTCATGGATCGGTGTGCACACGCACTCAAAAGAGGTCGACCATAGTATGGGGGTTCTCTAGTGATTGAAACCAGACTACCGTAATATTGGTGGTCTTTAATTGAAGGATGGACCGTTGTAGCAGGCCGCCCCTACTGGCGCAGCCCCTGACGGCGCCGCCCCTGATCTGGAAGCATCTGTACACCCCCCAGGACCTGATATACCCGTATGAAGGTTCAAAACAGAGAAAAACATAGAAATTTGGGATCCGGTATTTTCAAAACATACAATGCCTACCGGTTGGCGGATCGCTGACGCTGTGGGTGACGAAGGGTGCATGCGGCGCCCTGAAGCTGGATCCGTAGACGAACAGTGTGGAAATGGACTTCTGAAGCTCGATTTGGCGATGAATGGACGGGGGAGAGATGGGTTGTGTCACCTACGTGCGTAGGAGGAAAATTTGGGGGGATTATTTATTTCTGTTTTAATTTTATTTTAAAACTCATTTTACTCCATGCCAACTCGCCTCCAACCCATCACCTAATGCCGACCAAGGTACAGTCAACCCTATGGTATACACGCCATTCTGAACACAACAACGAACACAAATTTTTGATCCAAGACTCTGTTTAGATGTTATTTGAGCTGACGCTCTTAAATAAACATTTCTGATTATTTATGAAAATGCCCATGGTGGTGTTTTCCACAGTAGGCCCGCGCCCGCAAAGTTTACAGCTCACCTAGGGTAAACAGCATGTTCCGGACACAACAGTGTCCTCAGGTTCCAAATAAGAGCTACTGATTATGAGATATTACACCCCCACCACATGCATAGTATAAAAAACATAATATTTTTTTGAAATTAATTCCAGGCACACCGGGCCTCAGAATCGCACACCATCTATGCGCCTATCTCTGAAATTATTTGTAGAAATATTCCAAAGGCTTATAGGGAAAAAACATGAGTAGCTACAAATACATTACTAGATTCATTGAGTAGTAAGGATCATGGAGTTCTAAAAAATGGGGATTCATAATGATCCTATGTGTATGGTTCTAGTGAGGATTGATATAGAAATTTTCAAAGAAGGTGAAATATCATTACTTTTTCAAATGGTTTCCAAACCATCCATACTAGAAAGGAGTAAATGTTCTTTGTTTGATGATGATAAACATAAAAATAAAATTATAGATGTGAATGGTGGGAAGCTAGTAGACCTTGTGTATGAGTATGGTATTTGGAAATCTGGGAAGAGATGTTGTCTTCCGTCATTACCCAGGTTAAAATCAAAATTATTGTATAATGCACATAGCCAGCATTTATCTATACATCTTAGTAGTACTGATATGTATAGATATTTGAATGAATATTTCATTTGGGATAATATAAAGCAGGATTTTGCTGATTATGTATCAAGATGTTTAGTCTGTCAACAGGTGAATTCTAAAAGAAAACATCATAAAGGAGTTATGCAACCTCTACCTAATCCTACATGTAAATGAGGTGATATCCCCATCATGTTTATAACTGTGTTATCAAACATTCAAATAATGAATGATGTGATATGGGAGATTATTGATCGACATACCTAATATGTCCATTTACTCGCTATATGGGGGGATTTTCCACTATATCATACTACATGTCTCTATATTAATGATGTTTTAAGACATCATGGAGAACCTCTTTCAATTATATTTTAACATAATCCATTATTTAAATCAATATTATTGAAAATTCATAAAAAATATTTAAATGCTAATATTATTTATGTACTTTTTATGAAACTCTATTTGACGGTAAGTTAGAACGGATGATCCAAAATTAAAAATACATGTTGAGATCATTCTCAATATAATTTCAAGGTATACGGGATCAGTATTTAGCTATGCTACATTTTTCCAAAAACAATAGATTCCATTCAAGTATTCACATCGAATCATATGAATCATTGTATGGAAAGAGATGTTGTACAACAACTTGTTGGGTTGATGTTGGTTAAAGGAATATTGGTGGCCCATAACCTACAGATAAAACAACAAAAATGGTAATGACTATTCAAACCCATATTAAAGAATCTCAATGTATGAAAAAGTTATATGCTGATAAAAAAAGTAAGGGTTTTTAATTTCAGGTTGGAGATAATGGTTTCTTGAAAGTATTTCCTTGGAAGGGTGTTGTAATATTTATAAATACAGGGAAACTAATCCCTAGGTACATCGTTTATTTTAAAATTATAGAGATAATTAGAGTTATGTATTATAATTAGGAAAATTTTCATATCCTTACTAATTTACACATTTGGTTCCACGTCTCATTGTTAAAGAAGTACTTGTCATAACCAACACATTTTCTCACCTCTAAAGGAATAGATTTGGAACCATACTTGTCATATTGTGAAGAGCCTATCTAGATTGTGGACACTATAGTACATGTGTTACGGAATCATATAGCTCAGCTGGTAATGGTACTTTGGAAAAATCATAAAATTAAAAATATGTTATGTGATCCTGAGGATCTTTTAATGTTCAACAACAAAAATATTTTTAGGATGTAACATTTTGGAATTTTTTAAGATGATATTTTTGTAAGAGGGGAGAATGTAATAACCAAGAAATTTATTATTGAAATTTCAATTCATAAAATTATTTAATAAACCACATAAAATCACTTATAGAACACAATAAAAACATTATAAATGAATAATGAAGGAAATAAGTGGTATTTACTGATATTAAGAATCCCATTTTAGTGAAATACTAACGTACCCATTAGAATAGTAATATGACCTATATAAATAGTAATGTTGAAATATTATTAGTAAATTCACCCAAGAAATTAATATTAACTTTTAGGTCCTTTATTAATGAATATATGATATAATTATATCATAGTATAAGTAAATGAATTTTATTAAAATTAATAATTAATGTGTTGGAATTTTTGTAAGTCATATATATTTAATTATTATTTTATAATTACTATAATTGTTTAGAATAATTTTTTTCTTCAAATAAATTAATATATTAATATTTCATCATCTTATGAGTTTAATATTATTATTTTTTTATGTTAGTTAATTTTTTAAATTGTTATAAAATCAGTTATAATTTTATAATAAGTATTTTTTTGAGTAAATGATGATTTTAATTTCAAATTAAAGATCACATATTTATAAAATTATTTTCATAAAATGGAGTTCATTTTTTAATTCTACATGTCAATAAATATTTAGATAGAGTATTAAGTATTTTTCTATAATAAAAGCATTTTTGTGAGTTGTAAAATATGATAATTTATGATAAATGTCAAATACATAAAATATTGAGTCATTGGTGATGTATGGATGATGTCAGAGAATAATTTAGATATATAATAAAATGTTTTATTATATTTGGTGATAATTTTCAAAATATTCATAGTCATGATCCAAAATAATAATCAAATGAATAAAATATTCAAAAGACACCCATCTCTTCCACTATAAATACCACACCCAGCATTCCCTTTTCCTCAATCCTTCTATGCTTTGGGCCATCTAAAGTTTATAAAAAATCATCTTACTAGTAGACTTACCCACTTTCAAGTGGTCTTGGTCTCATAAAAAGTCCAAAACCAATCCCCTTAAGGACATCCTCATGGACAATAATTCAAGAGGTAAAAATACACTTTCATTTCATTAATATTCATTCAATTTCGTTTTTTTCTTATCATTCCCTAACCTAACATTTATAATGATACAAGATCACTTCAGATTAATTTATATACTATAATTATATAATTTTAATGGAAGATCCATTATAAAAAACCTTTCTCTCTCCCTATTTTATTCAATAAATGAAATATTTCCCGTGATGTGTCAATTTACCGACATCATGGATGATGACTTTTCATCTTCCGATAACACATTCAATGGTTGTCAGGAAAACATAATTATGGTTACACCATATTTTATTATATATATTATAATTTATTTATTATTCTATTACAATTATATATATACATGATATTAATTAAAAACATTAAATTATTTCCTGAATATCGAAAAACTACTAAAAAGATTTAAATTATTATCATTAATGTTATATCTAATGAATCATACAGATATGGATTTATATAGATTTAGGTGTTCTTCATGTATCAAGGTGAGTTTTTGAGGTTGTGATGTTTTCTATATGAAAATTTGGGGTATCTTTGTCACAGATGTTCCCTACATCGGTCTTATAGAGGCTTTGGGGATCTTGGGCTATGTCCAGCATCTGGGTTATTGGTGGAATTTTCATCGGTGGATGGTGATGGGTTTTCTTATTAATGATTCATATGATTTGATCTGGTCATTACTATTATGTTTCTTTTTGCAGTGAATCTTCTATGTGTGTCTGATTGATTCGGGTTGGGAGGTGTATTATGTTATGCGATTTTTTTTTATTCTGGTTGATTATGGTTGGGTGGTGTATTATTCAATGCAGTTAGAGGTACTATGGTCTATGATTCCATATCTGCATCAGGGGATACACCAGAAGATGTAAGAGTTGAGTGTTTCGATCAGATCATGGCTATTTGGATTCGAATGTCTGAGAGGGCATGGCTATTTCCATCGGTACCAAGCTCATGCATCTCCGCATGGGACGGCTAGCCAAGTAGCGATGAAGAGGTAGAAGCATGACTGATTGACTTATGCTGGGGAGGGGCTTACATTGTTGATTTGGTTTGGTTTTAAGGATTTTGATCCTTTGGACCATACTTTAATGTCTTAAGACATTGAAGTCATGTTGGGTTTCCCTTCTTCCCTTAAAATAGATTTATGATTTAATAAAAAATAATTTTCAATCATTCAAAAGAAAAAGGGTTATTTCTCTCAATAATTTATTTTTCCATTTATTAGAGTATTTATATCTATTTCAACAACTATAGTGAATTTTATGATTTATTGAGATTTAACTCCTTTGATTATCATCTACTATATTTTATTAAATGGGTTTTGATCAGTTTGATGGTGGATGTGCTATCATAATATAATTTATTGTTCTACTCAGAATGATAAATGATTACATTTACATATTGGGGAAAGTTATTAACATTTTATATGTAGACGTTGTTTATTATTAACCCCATTCATATGTGGAATTAATTGTACATATAATGTGATGGGTGGGTCCTGATATATCCCCATGTTGCGTCATTAGGTCTGATGAGAAAAAAATATATGGACTTTCCTGAGGCTTTTCCAATTTTCAGATATGGTTTTTCCCAAGGCCTTAATCACTTTCAGATGTCATGGATGAGGCCTTAATGTTATGTTTAAAATGTTTGGCATATGTATACCCTCATAATGATATTATTAATTTATAATCCATTAAAATATTATACTATTATAATATCTATGGTTTAACATCTTTCTCTTGTGATTACTTATAAGGCATTATTGGTTCAGCTTTTATCATTTCCATCTCATGTTCAAGATTATGTTCTAATTGAATGTATTTTTATTCAATCACAATGTATTGTTTTTTATATTAAATTAATCTAAATTACATACCCTTACTGAGATTCTGAAATCACCCCTTAATTATGTTTTATTTTTTCCCGGGATATAAAGGTGAATATTATGAATAACTTGCATAGTTAATTAAAGAGTTTTTTGGTGTTACCAATGGAGTTTATTGGTTACTTTTCCCTTAAATATGTAATTTAATGTACATTAATGTAATTTAAATTCCCATACTACAAAAATAATCTGTCCATCGTGATTCAAGTAATGTATATAGGAAAATGAATTTATATCACGTACTAACATCTGGCTACTGGGGTTGGGGTCTCTACACTTAGTCTGATGGGGTTTGATATGATGCATATGTCTCTAATTGAACTTTTCATGATGGGATCATTCTGATGGATCATTATTTTTTTCGTCTAAAACCATATGTCAATTAAAAATTGCAATACCTTACACAATTGTATCAGTGTGTCATCTCTCATCAGATGTGAATAGTTTCAAGTATGGATGTAATGTAGAATTCAATTTATTGTTATCCAAGAATGGTAAATATTGAAAAATTTCATTTTCAAACTAAACAACCAGATATCTATGAATTTAATTTTTATTCAAGATTCATATTTTACATATTCAAATTTTCTCAATACATCTACTATGTTTTCAAACATTCTAGATTCATCTCACAAATTCAGATTTCTTCAAATTTAAAAACATCCCTATTTTATTTTCATGGTATGATCATTATAAGTTTTTTGACTCTGATTTATGATTCTACTTCACTTTTCGTCTTATGGACTTCCTTACCTAAAAATGTGTACAAATTATTTTATAATTAAAATACATTCCAATAGATCTCAACATAAATAATCATTATTTTATCCTCATATACCAATAATAAAAGGGATTTATCAATTTGTTTCTTGATTCAATAATGAATAAAAACAAGAAAATTATTTTCCTCATTGATACATCAAGTCAATTAAAAATTGATGACTAAATATTTGAATAACATGTTTTATTATTCAAAATATTTCAGTCCCCCATATCAATTCCAAACCAACTCAAACTTTTTAATATTTTTATCTACATCATCATTATAATATAACTCATGACACATTTTATCAAAATGATTTTAGGATTATGATTTCAAAGTAGAGATCCTCCTCTGGTCATTCTCATGAAGATGAATTTGTCTCATCAACATTTTTCAAACCAATGTTTTCCACCAAATGTTTTTTCAGTGTCACACACTTTCTGAAGAACTAGTTCCTACTCCCTATTCAATGGATCATTTTTAATTCTTTTCTGATGACCCATTCCCTAGTAAAGAAAAACCCAAATATTTTTAAAATTACTAACTTCAGGTCTTATAATCATTTGATTGATTGTTCCATGTGGATTATTTGATTCATTATCCCTAAAAAAACATCACAAATATGGTCTTCCTCTGATGGAAGTATTCATATCATTCATTAAGCATACCAAAAATGAATATCCTAAATCAGTATGATGAACCATCAAATGAATTAGTGGAATACCATGTCTTATCCAATGGTGTTGAGGAGTTCATTAGAAAAATAAAACTCTTCTACCTTCTAAAATATTCATCATATAGTGGAATAATTTTTGTGGCTAATTAGTGTGACTAAAAAAGCACCTTCAACTTTTCACATTTTTTAACCTCCAAAATATTCTTTTCAATGTCCTAAATTCTTATAAATATTTTATCATGAGAACCGTTATGATTTATGAGCACTAAAAAATCAACAAGGAATCATTTGAATTTCATGTACTTGAAAATGTATCAATTCGTCGAGGTTTGGAATTCTAGGTCTATAACCAAATTTCCTTTTGATTTTACATGTAATCATTTCAATCTTTTTCATCTTCCAGATTAGCCCGATAGGGTGTTTCCAGAAACAAAAACTCTTCCCTTTATCAAATTAAAACATATATCATCTATTTAAAACAAATACAAACATAACATAACTTGGTCCCAAATAAATAATGATATAATATTTAAAAATTATTCATATAGATCATGTAAAATTAATTTGGATAAAATTTAGAAGCTAGTATGGATGAATTGAATTTAGGAAAAAGAATTCCTTACAAAATTAATATTTTCTAAAATTAAGTCCCAAACATATTTAAGATTATCATTATTTTTATCTCCATTCAATTTCTTAATTTATGATAAATTATCAAAGAGAAATTATACAAAAAAATATAATACAAGTGGTGAATACAAAAAAAATATCAATTAAATAAAAGTAATTTTAGAAACACTTCCCAAAAATAAAAGTTTCTATTAAAGAACATTAGACTGATGTATAATTAACACAATGGAGGTAATTATATATTTTATAACGTTTTACACATCAATTATATTTTATATTATTATACTATATCATTTAATGCACATGTATTTAATATTTAATTTATATTTTCATTATTATATGTTAGTAATTTCAATTATTTCACACATGATTACATTTGTGCCATCATGCCCCATTCATTTATAAAATTTAAGCATTAAATTATTATTTAAGGAAATATAATATATATTCCATGATGTTATATGAATTTCCATTATAATTCAAAAATATTTTATGTTTTAATTCTGGATGATAAAATTTGTGATGAGTTTATTATGGGTAATTTATAAATATATATGTGGATTACATTATAATTATTATTAATTATTATATATTGATTAAACAAACATTTTCATGAAATTTATTAAATCATATTATCATTTTTATATTAAAAATTAATTATTATTACCATCTATGTTAGGTGTTGATGAAAAAAATGCATAATCTATGGAGGTAGTTTCTACCTTGTACACATTGGAAATTTTATAATTTATTAATCGATGAAGGATGATGAATTTAAAGAATTATTTATATTTATAAAATTATAATTATTTTATAAATATAATATATATTCATCAAATAATTATATATGAAAATCAAGGATAAATGATAATGAAAAATCAAATACATCGTATCATGGATGTTGTATGAAATACATATATGTGACTGATGTTTTTATTTTCCATAATATGGTGATAAGATAATAGGTGGTTATAACATAAAATGAAAAACATAAAATTATATTATACATAATATTTAAATTATGTTAATAAGGTTATTTAATATTTTTATGAAGTTTAGGTGTAACAAAACATGAATGATCATTGTAAGAATATATAGCTCTTCCCTTTATAGTCTCCTTTGGAAAACTACATAAGGAATCATGGATGATTATTTTAGGGGAAAAAATATTTTCTATGTTGTGTATACGAGTTTTAGGACAGAATTTGGGAATATAATGGTTTGTATAAGATAAATTTAGTTATGAGAGGAATTGAGGAGTGGATGTTCCTTTTTATATACAAATCTAGTTCTACCTTTGAAAATACCATTAACATTAAAATACATATAGTCATTTTCATGGGGTAGAGGAAAAAAAGAAGTCTAATTTAGAATATAAGATAGTCTAATTTTAAAATATACATATCAAACCATGTTTATAACTATATTTGGGATAATTTAAGATTTATCTCTTAATTTTCGCACCCCAACCCTTTTTACCCATTACTATGGAGAAAAAATTCTGTAGTGGTAACTTATTTAGTTTCCTAAAAACTAAGTTAGATATATTATATAATATTTATTATTTAAATTCAAAATATGGAATTCGTTTTGAAATATAAAATTTCCAGTGGTGGTAAATATATTTTTTATATAAATATTAGTAACATAAGGAAAAACAATATTTCTTTAAATATGTATTTTTAAGAATAAAATTTATTTTTCTATAAAATCAATTATAAGATTGAAAATCATAGAACATATTGGTTTATGAATAAATATGGGAGATAAATGTGAAGTTAATTATATTAAAAAATAGAATGTACAATTAAAAAATCATTATTAATTAAAATGATATGAACATTGTTATTTTATTATTATATTATATGACATGTGTTTCGAATAATTAAAATGTATTTGAAAATTTATAATTTATTATTATATTTATTATTTAAAAAAATTCAATATTTTTTTATAATTTTTTTGATAAAATTTTATGTCATTGTTATTTTATGTTGATGTCATAAGAGTGACACTATTTGAGAAACTATATTTTTGACCATTAATATTAAAATTTCAATTATCAAAAAATATAAAAAAAACTCACAATAATGTAATTTTTATATAATGATTTATAAAATTAACATAATATTTAAAAAATTAACTTATGAAGTTGAAAAAGAATAACTTGATTGTAGTATTTCATAAGTTGAAAATATAATTTCCTAAAATAATATTTTAATTCATAAAATGAATTTATGGTATATAATGAAAATAAATATTTATTTTCCTTATATATCCTAATGATACAATCCAAAACCCTATGTAAAAAACCCCATTAAAAAATAAATAATATCTTATTGTAATATAAATTATGGTGGAATTTATTGGTGGTGGTTCAGCTAGAATAACTTCCATTGAGATTTTGACGATCCTTAACTACTCTCATATATGATTTCACTAAAGCCATACATGTTGAAGTTAAACATGATATTATTCAAGGAAAACCTATTTATAATAACTCAATTTCAATCTGGGACAATGTTCATCTTATGGAAGTCTCATACTTCTTGAAACTATTAGTTTACTTTCAATATAATCTATATCACTTAGTTTATTCTATTTATACACACTAATTCGATTAATATTTTCTAAAAATGATTTTTATTCTATTAGAATTGTTGGGTATGGTATTATTTGACTATTTCATATAAAATAATATATTCAATACCATATTTATTTTTGGAAAATATAAAGTAAAAATTCAGTGTGTTACACATTTAATTATAACCTAGATGAGCCTATGAATCCTGTTTTCATCGATGTTTTGGTCTATGACTCCCGATTTAATTATATTTGGAAAACCTATAATGGTAACCATAATAGTTTTATTAATATAAGTTCATTACCTGAAATATATATTCAAGCTTAATATCACCCCACCGCATTCATTGAAGACACTATACATACGGCCTACCATAACTCAATGGTTATGGAACACCTCCCTAACTAACTCAAATTTAAATGACACAAATTGAATTATACAATCATTATTTATAGATATTGAATGAGGTATACCATGTATATTGGTTTCTATATATGCACTAATACTCCTTCCTCCCCTATATCCTATCTCAACCTAAATTTATTTATTCGCAACACTAGAAAAATTATCCATGTTAATAAGTATCACAATAGTCAAAAGGGGATATTTCTAGACTATTTTAATTTGGAATGACTAGAAAAACTTTTCCTTATTTATATATGGAGAGAATTGGGAATGTTTATTAATTGTGGAGTTAGAATGCATTACCAAAGTCAAACATTATTTCATATTCATAAAATTAAAAACTTTTACAATACGTAGTGTATCATGGTTGAATTGTGATATTAAAACCCATTGAAACCCTATACATGTGATTCCTTTGAATTTCATATCATTGATCATCATATAATAATATCAACATAACACTAAATCTATAAAAAATGTGCATTTCCAAACTCAGTGCAACTCTAGTGGTGCATGATCACTATCTTGTGGAGAATTCTCATCCACACCTTCAAATTTGAAGGAAGATTTTTTTCAGGGTGGAATCCTATTAAACTAAAATATAATAATATAACACAATATTCTATAAATAATAACCCCTAAAACAATTACTAAATCATATTATTTGATTGTATGAAGTCCATATCTCCCGGAAATTCATTTTTCTTTCAAATAATGTATTTCATCAGTAAAACGTTTTTAAATTATTTTTGATCATTTATAAATTCTAGATTTATTATATATAATAATATTACATTATAATTTATATTTAAATAGATCAATATAACTAGTATTATAAATTTAAATAACTACCAATTAGAGGAATGAATTGTAGCACCATATTAAACACTTCATTGGTAATAAATATATGGGGAAACAAAATTTGTTTTTTATCTTTCTACAAATATGATATTTCAACTGGTTCAAATAATAATATAATATAAAATATAGAGAATCATGAAACAAAAAATGACTTCTTAGTCATTAATACGTATCAATTTCTAGTATAGTGAAAGTGATCTAATATGTAGAACAAAATATACTGTGAAAGGAATGGATTGATCCATGAATACACTTATTGACTCGAGATTCCACCAAATTTTGGAAGGAAACAAATATATATGAAATAATCTCTAATTAAAATTGGTAATATACCATTAATAATTGAAAACTTATACTGGAGAACCGTTGATGTAGTCACTAGTATAATTTTCCAATGATCGTATCCTGAAAATGAGAAAGGTATTTGGTCTAGTTTCTAGAACAACACATTCACATCAACTAATAAATAGTGACTCTAATAAATAATAGGATATTAGGAAAAATACATGTTGGAGTTGTTTTACACCATTTTAAATATTAAATATATCGTAAGGAGTCAATTCATATTATATCATTATCAAAAATCCCCACATACGATTGGAATGATACAATGTTACAACAAACAAAAAACTGAGAAGTAAAACATTGAAAATGAATGTAGTTATATTCATATACATCATTATACCCCACCCATTTTTAAAAATGAAAATGACACATCAACATATGGTCTAAAACCAAACTATATGTATGAATAATATGAAATTGAAATATGGATTAACAGAATAAAATGTTGGTGAAAAGTGTTTGTGTAATCCTAGGAAACCTTTGGATAGCCCCATCAGCTAACTAATTTTTGTATAATATATCATAAAATTTGAGACGAAAAGTATAAGAAATCACATATAAATATATCCCATAAATGATCACTTTACCAATCCCTAGATCCTAATCAAACGTATATGTATTCATATAAGAAATTTATATGCATGGTCTAAGTAATGTATAAAAAATAGTTAGTCACCAAACCACCTCTAGAATACTTTCGTAAGAACAATTATATGAAGAAATACACAATGTATTGAAAAGTTATGCTGGATAACTAGGAATTTACATTATAGAGACATCAATAATAATTAAATCCTTATAATTGAAATGATTAACCCATTACATACATATATATATATAATTATTTTACCAGAAATCACATTTTACCTCCCAATTAAAGACACCCCAATACCTATAGGTTCAATAACTTTAAAGGAAACATATATAAACATATAAATTCACAATCATTATTCAAAATACCCAGAAAATATTAATAAAACCTAATACCATTATATATATCATACATTATACTACTATAAATAATTTGGGAAATGGTAACTTAAGAAATGGTTAGAGTATATGCTCTATAATGGGTTAATATAAGATATATTAAATAAAGATCATATTTGAAAATAATATGAACTTATATTTTTGAAATATAATAAAATTACATTAAAATATCATTAATAAATTATACCAAATAATTCATGGATCATAAATCATTTGTCATAATTTGTTTTGCATAATACTCTGAAATTAGCCATTAGAGTGTGAAACATGATCTAATAATCATGATCCTTGAAATCATAATAATGAAATTTGTTACAATTTTGAAATATGTAATAATAATTTGGAAAATACACTAGAATAGAATATCCTTTCCCAAGAAAAGGTTTACTATGAATACTGTCATCAAATAGCCTATAATGGATTGGTATCACTCCCATATCAAACATATAACATCTCATGATATATATTTCATTACCTAACGCATTATAGGGTTATAATTTTGTATTTATAAATCACATATTGAGAACCAAACACAACTATACCAAATGAAAACGAAAATATTACTCATTATGACTTTGTTTAATCAAAATGGGATAATGTATCATATTTCATGAATATAGTGGGAATTATTTTATTAGATAATTATAATAATTCTTTGATAAATAAGAAAAAAATAACCACGTTATTTAAGAAAACAGTTATCACAAATAAAATAATTTATAAGAAAAGATAATTGAATTTATTTTGGAAACAATGAATACCTTGAGGGGAATATCTGTAATTACACAATATTGAGGAAAATAGATCTTTCATAAAATTTTAATAAATAGATTAAATTAGATTTTTTTAATGAAAGTCAGTGTAAATTGAAAATAACCCCGGAGGAAAATATTAAAAAATTGATTCCATTAATTATATTTGAATGAAATATAATTTTATATTAGAATTATGATGATAAATCATATAATTATAAAGAATGAAATTTATATGAAAAATAATGATTATGAACATAGAGGAGAGTGATCTTTGGAAATAGTATTGATATGGCCTGCTCCACTTATGAGAAAAGACTTTGTAGAATTATTTGCAAAAGGGAAGGGAAATGTTAATAATACTTGTAATAACCATTATCAAACTTATAATAAACCAATATATGAGTTTTTTAAATAAAGATCATAAATTTCCCCATTACAAATTAATATATAAGAAATATTGATTTTAATGTGAGATTAGAGAAGAAATCCTTTCCTCAATCTTCTGCTTGGTAGAACATATTCTTACTCCATGAATAAAAAATTATGTTTTATTTTTCATATGAACAATAAAATTATAAATATTTACTTTTCTAAATAATAATAATTTATAGTTCTTTATAACACATATATAAATTATATAATGTTACGATTAAATATTTATTTATTAATAATTCTATTTTCATAGCATGATTTAATTTGATTGGTTTTTCTTCTAGGGTCTATGATCATCAATTCTGAACATCAACATTGTTCATGGAGATTTCTTTGTTTGTTTGATATATTTATTGAGTCTCATGGTCCATTCATGTAATGCATTGAATTCCTAAAATATATTTTTTTAATTTAAATTTAATAAAAATTATTGATTTGATTAATTAATTTAAGTTAATATATTACGATTCCAAAATTATGAAAACATATTAAATTAATCAATACTATATATTATTATAAAAAATTAATGTTTTTTAATCATTCCAGATGTAATAATTATAACATCGTTGATGTAGGTTGTAGTATTGACCCGTACATGAATATTTTATTAAGACTAAATGGTATGAACATGTTGTTTCAAAATAATAATATCATAATTATAAGTCGTTAATGATTTAAAATACTTGAAATTAAATTATTAAATTAAATTTAAAATTATTTGGATGAATAAGATAAAGAAGAATGATTATTTAGTGGATAATAATATCATTTAAGACTTCAATCTCCTCTTAGAGAGATTCATAGAAATGTGCCATTTAGGAATCATTTTTCTGATATGTTCTTCCGAAATTTTTAGTATATATTTATGAGAGTTTATTTTGGATGGTATTTGAGATAAAAATTATAGAATTTTTTACATTGATATGGGTAGAGTAGGAGTCCTTTTATAGGTTAGAATGATTAGTATTTTAGAATAAAATTTTGATTATTTTTTCATATAGGTTAAATAATATTAATAGAATTGATTTCAATGATATGAATTGGTTGATTATTGATGAAATGATTGTAATTTCACATTAAAACCCATAAAACTGAATATAATCTGAGATTCATTTAATTAAATATATATAATCAATTAATGTTTTATATTATAATAAAATATAATATATGTTTAATAATTTCAAAAAAAGGTTTATAATTTTAAAATATTATTTTTAAATTCAGTTTTTTCTCATTAAATACTTTTTTCGAAGATGTAGTGGTTTCATAATATTTATGCCATATTTTTATCCATATAATGTGATAAAAGTTACCGAATTTTCAAAAACTATATATTTTTAATATGAAAAAAAATGTTTGACAAAAAATCACAAATAATCATCCTTATCTATTTTTTTAGGGCTAATCAAAAAACTATGTTTGATTTATTAAATTAACTTTATAAAATTTATAATTTTAAATTTCAAATGAAAAAAATTTTAAGAAAACATTGATTTTAAGGTAAAATTACTTCTTAAACATTTTGTGCTCTTATTATTATTAAATATAAATTAAAAAATAATTTATTTTTTATCTATTACATTATATTCCTAAATATTAAATTTTATTAGGGTCGTAATTTTAATGTGATTAATTAAATTTATTAGGATAATATACAAACCAAATAGAGAAATATATCTTTGAAAAATATCCACTATTTCGCATTTAATTATTTTAATCAAATCCATTTAAAATTTTTTATTTATCTTTTAGACATTAAAATTTATTAATCCATTGGAATTATATTTATTTATTTAATTTTATAAACACATAAAAAATTCATCAAAAATAATTTTAATAACATAAAAATAATTATTTATAGAGTAACACATTTTAATAAATTATTCTCTTTTTTCACCATTTCATTCATTCCTCTATTAATTAAACATATTTTGTTCCATTTATTTATCTTGTAATCTATTTCATTTTTCTATTCTATATTACATGTGTGAAAAAATTATTTAAAATTATATGATTATGATGTCTTATATTAATGAATATTGTTATAAACCTCATTTAACATTTGTTATTATATAAATGATGTAAAAAATTTATGACCCATTGTGTTTAATTTATATTATATTATAACTATTATAAATAGTGATTTTTTACATCATTTATATTTCAATCGATGTAAAAAATAACTATCAATTTTTTTTATATCATAACTGTTGTAGAAGACCATTAAAAAAATTAATGTGTCAACAACAAGACTAAATGTTTTAATCCTACATAAATATGAACCCAAAATTTCTCACTTTCAAACCTCCAACCCCGATCTCTCCTTTCTCCATATTGTTATCTTCCTCTTTATTGTCCTCTATCTTCATTATCATGACATCACATACACATTTGGTGTCATGCTTTACAATTTTCACTAGTATCCATTATTTCTCATTAGATATATTAATTTTGTGAAATATACTTATCTATTTATTTAATATTTTTCATGGTAGTTATTATACATTCTCCATTATTTATAAGTATTTTTAAATTCTAATTCTATAATAAGTTATCAGATTTTTTTTAATTTTTTTAATGATCTTTTTCTATTCTCATTTTTCATTCTATTTTTTCCGAAAGGATATTATATATATTCAATTTTTGTTAATTCTTTTAAAATATTCTCTCATTCATATATAAAATATTTATTTTAAATTTACATAAAATTTTATATTTTGGAGAGATGGATGATGTTTAATTTTTTTCAACCAACCATGAACATATCACACCACAGAATGTTTATAAATCATTATATTTTACATTCATTATCACTTAATCTAATTTCATCTCTGTATTTAATATTTTTTTCATGTAATATTCATTGAATTCACATAACAAAAAAAATAATCTAGTTTGAATGCAATAGTGGAATATTACATTTAATATTATGAGATTTCATAGAAAGTATGTCTTCTTTCCTTTATTAATAAATAATAAGTACTTTAATAGATATTTTTATTCCTTCAATTATATTTTGATGAACATTATAAGATATTTCTTTTCCATTATATTTTTACGCATGTCACTTTGTTTTTGAAAAAAAATTTGTTATTTTTTGTGTCATTCTTAAACCTATTCATTTCATAAATAATATATTTAATGAAATGATATTTGAGTGTATCATATATTCTTTTCATTCTCTAAACTAAATTATTGTAATAGTAATCAAGGCTACATAGAGAGTCACTAATGAACTATATAATTATACATATATTTTTCATATATATAATAATAAATTTCTTTACATTCATAAATCATTTAACCATTTATATTAAGATATTTACATGTTTTTTATGTAATCAGTTGATATATAATTACCCAATTATATTAAATAAATAATGAATAATTTAGTGTTATTAGTTTCTATCCATTTAAAATGATTTTCAATGATTTAACATATATACCTTGATTTAAAAACAATTATGAATTCATAAGAGTTAAATATGAAAAATGATAGTTTTTAATTAAATATTATACGTTTATTTTTTATTCAAATAGTTTTGTTTCATTTTTTTCAATATTTATAAAATATAATATAATATTCTATTTCAATATATAAAACATTATATTCAACACTTTAAATTTTTAATAAGTGATATTGAGTTATGTTTTTATTAAATGAAATTTGAACAACTAATGAATATGTCAATGGTGTTGATAATGTTTTATAATTTTCCCAAAAAATCGTTATAAGGACCTGTTTTACTATACATTCCTGAAAATATAAAATATACAAAATATAAAATCCATAGTTATCAATGGTCACGTAATTTTTAATTGTTTTAATTTGAGTTATATTCATTGAATGTGGCATAGTAAAATTGGGATTAATTAAAAATTAATTTATGCTAAGTATTTTCAAGATGATAAATCTTGTAAAATTAAAGAAATTATTTGTGATATTAAATTAGAGGAAATTGAGAAATAACACATGCTTTGTTACTATAAGGGGATATTAGAATATAATTATTGCATGGTTGGTTGAAATTTACTCAATTATCAATTATGATAATATTTATTAACATGAAGGCCTAAATTGGATGGAGTGAAAAGAGTTTTATAGAGTTTCTAGATATATAAAAGATATAATTCATAAAGACAATAATATTCCATATTAACAATATAATATGATCACAATATTATTCCTAATGGTTTTTAGATACAAATAGATACATTAATTCCCAAATAAAAATGTCAACTATAGTAAGGGATACAATTTTGGCCATAGTTTCCTAAATTTTGGAAATCTGGGAATAAGTTGAAAGAAAATTTACAGGTTGGTTTATAAATTACAAAGACTACTGGAAATGAAATTTGGTATCTTATAATAATTCCTTATTTAAAATATTTATTTACAAATTTAAATGATAAAAAAATTCTGATGGCAAGTTGATAAATAAATATATGAATTAAAAATACATCATCCTATTGATTGTGCACATAAATAAATTTCAATTGATTTCTACATTTGTAATTGAAGATACAATTATTATAATAATATCATTCGATGAAATTAATTCATTTTGGACAGTCAGTATTAGAATATTTTCACGAAATATTTTTTTCTTAATTTATAACTTATCTTTAGAATTATAACTTAATTGACTGTATATCATATGGAATTAAATTATTTGTAGACTAAAAAACCATGAAATGATATTGTAGATCTTGGAACCATTAATTAATTATTTGAATCATTTTTAGAGGATGATATCATTGAGTGAGTATTTTAAAAAATTTAATATTTTCAATTTCAATAAATTATTATGTTCACAATAAATTAATTCCCAATATTTGAAAAAAATGGGATATATTGTACAGTGTTATAATGATTATCTGAATATTAAAGAAGGTACTTAATATCACAATGTACAACATGTGAGAAAAATAGTATGCATGTTATCAATGAATTTTTTTATAGATTACTCTTACTAATGAATTAGAAAATTCATTATTAGTTTAAGCTGAAATTTATATTTCTCCAAAACCATAGTAAACTGGATAACATTTTTATAGGGTTAAAAACATTGATGTCTCATTACAAAAGGGATGAAAATATTTTAATGGATGAAATATATGGATGAAATGATCAATATTTTTGTGATTCAAAATTAAATATATCAGGATGTGTAACATAACAGTTATGTATTACATGTTGTGAAGAATATTAACTACGGTTTAATTGTAATTTTGTAGATATTATAGGTAAGACTAAGTATTAGTTGAATGGATCGTTTTACTTAAAAATGATGAGAATATGTTAATAGCTATATCACACTCCAATATGAATATAAAAATACCTATATCTAAATTGGAATACATTATCCATGAGGGAAAAAACAATTTTTTCACTTGCATATGGGGTGTCAAACAAACAGTGGGTTATTCTTTAAAGGTGAAAATTATATGTCACTAAAATATTTAAATATAATAGTAATGAAATATCAATATTATCGTGTCTTGATGAAATTGATAATAATAGTTTCATTTTGTTGAATACTACTAATCCATATGAGAATTACTATTATGGAGATTTTTTATATTTTTAATTCTATATTTATTAAATATATGGTTTTGAATTCGTTGAAAGATTTGCAGAATTATAAATTATCAACACATAGTTTATAGGAAATATATATTCCACCATCATTTTTTTAATTACTAGTGCAATTAATGTTATATAAAGTGTGATAAAAAAAATTTTGGGTCCTTTATTTCTATGATTGATGCATCAATTTGAAAGTTATATAAGGATATTGGAGGTATATATTATGAATCCATATTAACTAGAATCCTCCATGGTTGAGATGTACATTTATAATTCGGTTATAATTTTATGTAGAAACCCAATTTTTAGTGTATCACATTTGTTTTCCAAAATATTTCCATGAAAAAAGTCATTTTTTGGGGAAAGAGAAAGATTATCATTAATTTAAAGTCTGTGAAAAATGAAATGATAAATAAGGACCATTCATAGAACTTTAATTGTATAGATTATGATCAAACATATATATTTATGTTCACTGAAGCGGTGATTTTTTTATTGTAATATAAAAAACCCATATATCTACATCATGGGCATATAATAGAGTTATTGATGAAATATGTGGGACTAATTTCACTGATATTTGAGATCTCAGGTTTGAATAAATGTGTTATCGGTAAAAGAATGGGCCAAACATGATGAATTCGGTATGACCATTGATTAATCAGAATCGATTGAAATAAACATATGGTCATTTTTTTCTAGAAACATGATTTTATATATATTAATGATCTATCAAATGTGATGTGATATGTCATTCCAAAAAGAAAAAATTCATTTTGGTGATAAAAATCTGACAATAATGATGATTTAGATTATTGGATAATATTAATAACCCCTATGTAGACATGGTTTGTGCCAACTAAAAATACCCCGAGCATGGAATATGGGGAGAAAAAACTTTTAGTAATATCATAATATTGTTATTAATATATATAATTTTATTTTTTAACATTTTAAATTTCATAAAATGATATATATATTATTTTTATTTATTTTACATAGAAAATATATTTATAAAAAATATTACAATTTTTTTAGATTTTTTCCCTTTAGTTTATATAATTCATTAGTTATAAAAAATTATCTGTTACAATTAGATTTTTATAAATTTTTATTTAATTATTTTTTTCTTCTCAATATATGAAATTTTGGTTCAATAATATTGGAATTTTTTTTATCATTTTTAACTAATAACAAATTATATTATTCTTTTTTATTTTTTTTATTTTTATTTATTTGGAATAATTTTTTCAACTATTATTAAAATTTATTTTAAATATCTAGAATTATATAATGCTATTGAACATTTTTTTATCTATTTAAATTTATGATACAAAAAGTATTCTGTATATTTTTTGATGTTTTTTAACTCCTCTATCAAAAAAGATAAAAATATGTTTCCTTTATATTTTTTTATTCTTTTCTTTTAATTTGATAATTTTAAATTTAATTTATAGTATCAGTTGGATTTTTATAGTATTTTAGTTGCTTTTTTTTTACATTCAATATCATTTCATCTCACATTAATATTGATAGAATATTTTTTAATCATTTTTTCTATCTAATTTAACATATAGGTATAAAAAACGTTTTGTTTATTTTATTTTTTTGTCCAATTATATTTTCTTTAATTTTATTTTTAATTTTTGGGATTTTATATTTTGGTTCTAGTATTCTTCTTATTAATTTTTAGAAGAATTTCAAATCAAATAGGGTAGTCACCTCAATATTATAGAGTGTAGTATACACATCATTCTCTAATGTAACCTCATCATCCTTCTTCCTAAGATCCTTCTACATCCATAGGGGACGAGATGGTTTCTACGGTTGGTAAACGTGGTAGAAAATGTTTATAGATATTATCCCCTTCTCATTTCCTGGAATAGATGATATATTTTAAGATATATGATAATAGTAACCCTAGAGGTTCAATTTAGAAACAATATAGAATGTTTGTTCAAATGAATGATCAAAAAAATGTTAGCAATTTTCATTATGATTATAGATGTGTGGACATAGTGACTTTATCCCGTTTATAGGAGAACACTGGTTAAGAATAATGGTTAATATTTTAGCAATAATGAAATATTATTTCTAACAATAGTTTTTTACATTAATATTGGATAACACATGATATAACTATCTATAAAGAAGTTAAGAATAAATTTTTATATTTTGGTTCTAGGATTTATTTGGAATTTAAATCTACCCTAATATTTTTAAAGACTCGGAAATTTCAAGGAAAATTTTTTCATAAATACTTAAGAATATTATGAGTCTGTGGCTTCTGACGGCACTTGATTCTGAGGCCCAGTGTGCTTGGAATCAATTTTCAAAGGTTAGCTCGGGTACGTTTAGTAAATGAATGAGGGGGATTTTCTATCATTTGAACTGGTGCTCGGAATTGAAATTTGAGGGCATTGATGAATTCACAATGCCGGTAATTGCGTAAGGGGACCTTTACCGTAGTTACGTTTGTGCATGAGGAGAAGTTAAATATTGTGGATTAAATAAGAAGTGAATAAAAATGTGCAACAATTTTTATTCTGTATCGAAGTGGTTATATCCATCATGGGGGAGTTGGGGTGGGCCCCTAACTAACAACGTGAGGATATTTGTGAGGTGGGGCCCACACGATCCCCAACCCTTCACATTCCCTAAAACTCCTTAAACCTCCCCATTTAAACTTGTTAACTCCTCTTTAATGAGGACTCTTCCTACCCCTCTCTCACTCCATTAAAACATTCCAACCTATCACATATTAATTAGAAAACTCATGGTTTAATTAACTAAGTGAATTGGAATTTGAATTTTTTAAATTTGAATGCATGGCTTGTTTAATAAAAGTAAGGAGAAGCATTATTTTATTTTCGGGATGGCTTGTTGTGTTGAGATTTTGGGGTGAGAGCTCTTGAGTTTAGAAGAACGCTTCATCTCATTTGTTGAATAACGCAAACTCTCTGATTAAGGACTTCGACCCATCGACCCTGAATTATCCATCCGCTTCTTCCTCCACAACAATGGAGCATGCACTGACGCGGGAACTTGCCAACGATGTCACACCTTGTTTTCTTCTCTCCATGATAAAAAGGGGAGATGTCACTTCCTCCTCATTCACTCTTTGTTGACGACTACGAATCCTTACCCCACGACACCGACGTTCTTCATCATTTTCTATGGTAGGGGTGTTTTATGATTGAATCTTCTTTCCTTCTTGATTTTTTCTCTTTAATTTCCTGCTACTGAACTAATGCGGAGAGACCGGGCCAAACTAACACAGTATGAATCCTCCACCAATTTTGTTATTGTTGGTGGTTCTTCGTGTTCTTCCTGGGTGATGAAAAATGGATCGTTACGAGGTCGTTAAGGGATGCAATGATCCCAAATTGAAGACTCATCATCACATAAACCTAGCAGAGGTGCAACAAAAATAGTGGGCGATGGTTCGGACCAGAATGGGATAGACTGTTCCTCGGCCGTTCTTCGAGTGAGAATTAAAAACATGTTTTCGGAGCCGATCGGAAGCCTGAGAATTCCGGAATCAACTTCGGGACAACAGGGAGACCTAGAGTATGATGTTTCGTGACGAACGAATGATTGGAATGAAGAACCGGAATTAAGGGAGGCGTGATGGCCAGATGCGTCGTTTCTAGAACATCCCAGACTACAAGGAGTGTACTCATGGAGAACACACCGTGTAGTGCGGGCATTCTGCGGCTAGGGTTTCAGATGTCAGATGACTAACACACGGCAGGGGACCTCTATCACAGGGCGTGTACTCGCCACACAGCAATGAGGTAGCAGATACGCGAGACCCGACCTGTAACCCAGGAATACACAGACACGGTGTGGAGTACACGGGCATGTACTCTACCACACGACCAGACATGGCCAATGGTGCAGGCTAACCTATGTACCAATTACGCCTGTTGGAGAACACGAGTTGAGGCCATGTACGGGCACATGACCAGCATATACGGAGCTAAACGTTGATGTATGGACACGACGTGTAACCATACCACACGCCGTGTACATACTTTTTACACGAAGGACTCTTCGACATGGGAAGTGGTACATGGACAGTACCCAGGGACTGAAGAAACGGCGTGTAACCTTACCACACACCGTGTACTTAGTTTTTACACGAACAGCCCTTCGACACAAGCTGGGGTATACAGATAGTACCTGGGGACTGAAGACACGACGGGTAACCATACCACACGCCGTGTACTTACTTTTTACATGAACATCCCTTCGACATGTGCTATGGTACACAAGAAGTACCCGAGTCCTGAATACACGGTGTGTAACCATACCAACACGCCATGTACTTTTTGGAAAATGGATTGGTCATATTTTACTCAGTGTCTTGGGCATGTTTGTTTTGTTTATCCCCCTATGACATGGCAGACTTTTGGGATACATCAACTCTAGACTTTGTGATAGTTGATGTATCGATCCCCTTTATTCATGGAGTGGACCCTCACGGAATCAAGCATTCTGTGTGCGGGAACCCTAGAGCTGGCTGTGACTGCGACGACGATGATGAATGTACTTGGATCATACGTGGGTTCGACAGCGAGGATGATTGTACTTGGATCCTCTGTGGATTTGACAGTGGTGACGACTGTACATAGATCTTATTTGGTTTCGGCAGCGATGGTTACTATACTTGGATCCAACTTGGGATCTACAGCGATGACTTTTGTACTTGGATACTACGTGGGTTCGGCAGAGGAGATGATTCAAAGGAATCATCTAATCATCTCCACCCTATTTCATGATTATTATACATGTGTGAGCTGAGTCTTGACGTTCTTTCATTATCATCGATGTGATTGACATGCTATCCTATGTGGAATGGTTTGTTCTTTCCTGTGTTGACTGGGTTGTTCTTGGGCTTGTGAGTTCGAGCCGAACTTGAATTGATAACTAAGGTATATGTATGGGCATATACCTAAGTAGAGTTGGTTGATACTTTGTGTTTTTATCTTTCCTTTATCCTTTGTTGATTCTGGGATACCTTCAGGGGTGTCAAGGTCCCTACTGAGTATCGTATACTCACCCCTGCATGGGCATTGCCCGCACTACGTTGTGCTGGTTGTAGACGACGGAAAGTACTGATCGAGGTGCAGCCTTGTGGAGTGGGATGGTAACTGGAGGTGGACCACTTGGAGGGACGTGCATGGAGCGGAAGGCCGGACCCGAGGAGCTGAGGAGACCATCTGTACCCACCCTTTAGGTGGGATAGCTGTAGGATGAATCGTTGGTTGATAATTTACTTTACTACAGTTGTTCTTTCTTTACTGTTGTATTGAAATTTTTGTTGGGTTTGTATTCTGCCTCATTTACTTTCCAGCACTTACTTTTGTACTCAGTTTACTTAGTGTTTACATCAGCTTGCATACTCTATAGTGTTTGTTTACTAATATAATGGCAATTCCTTCCCTTTTATCTGGATTTACGCCTTTGGTGCTAGTCTACATCCCCTGGCCTATGGAAGGTGGGCTTGGGGTAGTCACTGCATGGGCCCTAAGGACGGGTCATGAAATATTTCTCTCAGAGGAGTCGGTTCTACTGTAAAACTCACGACTATGATTATTTCTTCTACGAATAAATAGTGTTAAGAGTATTGAGTGTGGTCTTCGGTCCAAGGAGTCCAGTGTTGGTGCGGTGGCCGACGTATCAATACACCAGGACCCTGAATTCTGATTTATGACTCTGTGCTCGAAAACACTAATTGCATGTGTGTTTCAAAAAAATTTCTTTGTGATTACTTTGTATCAGCTCACCAGGTATACTGTATTAACCATGGAACACATGTTACATTTTAGTATGGCCCCATGATGGTATCCAGCTAGGGTTCTGAGCTTTGTACAAGATAGAATCCCACCCAGCAATGAGGCCTCGGTGTAGGGGCCCATTACTGCAGAGGCACCGACGGTACCTCTACCCGCATGGCCACTGATACCACCCACCCAAGCAGCGGAGAGTGCACGCCGCTTGAGTGCGCTGCATGTGTTTCGGCGACAGGGGCCGACCAGGTTCCGCGGAGAGACGGACCCTCAGGCAGCCGATGATTGGCTGGAGGCTATTGTCTGTGTCTTCAGATCGATAGGGACACCACCAGATCTTATGGTGATGTTTTACGTGAGTGTTTTGCACGCAGTAGCATTTAGATGGTGGAGCCTAATGCTCCAGGTTCACAACGATGAATCTATTATTTGGATGGACTTCGAGAGCCTCTTCTGCTCAGAGTTCATTCCAGCCACCCTCTATGCGGTGCACATCCAGGAGTTACTGCAGCTGCAGCAGGGCATCATGACAGTATCCTAATACTCGGGGAGATTTACCGACCTCTTGCGCTACTCCACGGTCATGGTACGTGAACCATTCATACGGGCCTGGACCATCGAGCAGGTACTAAATAATGAGATAAGTTCTTTGATGATCTCCCTCAGCATTCCAACGCAGGCAGGAGTACTGGAGCGAGCCCTTATTGTGGAGAGATTCCTTGCGGAGCATATGCCAGCGGTGATGCCAACAACATAGCGACACGTAGAAGAGTATTCTGCAGCCGGCAGTAGATAGATGTCGCGGAGGTCCAAGAGGACCAGTCCATTATTTGGGAAACCTCATAATACTAGTTCGGATGTGTGGGGCAAATGAAACAGATCCAGTCATACGAGAGGCAGGCAGTACTATTCATGGGGCGAGTAGGGCCACATGGCTCATTACTGCATGAACCGTCTTGCATTGGAATATCAGATGGTTGAGGGACCACTATGGAAGAGGAAGAGGTTCGAACGTGGTGGTCCGCAGGGAGTAGGTGGACGAGGCAGAGGAGCTTTCCAAGAAGCGGGTGGTGGGCGATGCTTTGAGGCTCTACCACCACCACCACCAGGAGGTCCACCCCAACCATAGGGAGCTGGCGGGTAGAGGCAGGCTCACCTTCAGGTAGTGGTGGCTTACGACCACGGCGCACCTGAGATTATTCGAGGTACTATCTGTGTCTACTCCACCCTTGCTGCAGTTCATATATACATAGGAGCGAGTCATTATTTTATTGTCGTTTCCCTTGTTCAGATCTCGGAGATTTGGAAAGAGCCATTGGCTCAATCCTTACGGCTCTAGGCTCTTACAGGAGCAGACTCGACGATTATGCACTGGTTCCGGTAGTGTGACTTTACTCTATGAGGCGAGATCTTCATCTGAGATCTTCTTGTAGCGGCGTCGATGCCTTACAAGTCATCTTGGTCATGGATATGTTATCCTCCGTTCCTGCTTAGATCGACTGTATTAGGCACAAAGTGTGGTGTGTTTGAACAGATGGGAGTAGGTTCACCTTCACCAGTTAGAAGGGAGCCTTTGAAGCACAGGATGGACTTACACAAAGGAGAGGGCATCCGATCACCCATCAGTTGGCTAGTCTCATCCTAGGAGCAGTTGATGTGCGGAGTCCGAGTTATCATGTTGTGGTGGATCAGTATGAGAACGTTTTTCCTGACGATGTTCCAGGAATACCTCCTCAAAGGGATGTATATTTCCACATTGACATGTACCCCATGACTGCCCTCATATCTACGCCAGCATATCTGATGGCTCCCTCTGAGCATCGTGAGCTGCGGGTACAGCTGGAGGACTTGCAGGGAAAGTGATTCATCCAAACTAGTGTTTCACCCTAGGCTTCTCCGATTTCATTCACCAAGAAGTCAGATTGGAGTTTATGACTATGAGTCGACTACCGTCGCCTGAATCAGGTGACTGTGAAGAACAAGTATCCACTCCCGAGGATTGATGACATCTTTGATCAGTTCATGGGAGCACGATGGTTCTCAAAGATAGACCTCAAGTCAGGCTATCATCAACTCAGATTTCGAGATGAGGATGTACAGAAGACGGACATCAGGTGTCAGTGTGGCCACTTTGAGTTCTTGGTTATTCGTTTCAGAATAACCAACGCTCTATCAGTTTTCATGAGTCCCATGAAAAGGATCTTCCAGCCTTACCTCGATCGATTTGTCATAGTCTTCATCGATGACTTACTTATTTACTCGACTACTGAGGAGGAGCACGCCTACCACTTGTGGGTCATACTAGAAACACTCTGAGAGAACCAGCTTTATGGTAATCTCTCGAAGTGTCAGTTTTGGATTCGTGAGGTACACTTCATGGGTAATTTCATCTCTGAGGCGGGATTTATAGTGGATCCTACGAAGATCGAGTCAGTACTTTCTTAGGATCCACCTAGGATTGTGATGGAGGTGCTGATTTTCCTAGGTATGGCTGGGTACTATCAGAGATTTTTTCCAGACTTCTCCAGAGTTACAAAACCACTTTCATCTTTGACGAAGAAGGGGAAACCCTTCATGTGGTTAGATGGATGTTATCAGAGCTTCCAAGAGTTGAGACAGAGATTGACCAGTGCACCCATCATGAGGCTACCAATGGAGGGTGTAGGGTACGTAGTTTACTACGATTCATCGGGGACCGGACTCGGGTGTGTCCTGATGCAGGATCATGTAGTGATCACTTATGGATCAAGACAATTGAGTCAACATGAGAATAACTATTCTACCCATGACCTGGAATTAGTATCAGTGGTCTTCTCGTTGACGATGTGGTAGCACTATCTGATGGGGTACTACTTTACAGTCTACTCAGACCACCAGAGTCTCAAGAACATCTTCTCGCAGAAGGACCTGAAACTGAGACAACGACGATTGATCAAGTTCATTCCGGACTATGACATTGAGATAGTTTATACTTTTGGTAGGGGAACATAGTAGCTAATGATCTCTAAAGGAGATCGAGAATTCATCTACTTGGAGAGGCAACATACACTACTGGAATGCTGGCCTTTCCCCACGGTTAGATACCAACGGTTCTTCGAAACCGTTGGGGAAGGAGGTTTTTACCAACGGTTCATTAGAACCGTTGGCATAGAGGTTTCCAGGGAGCTTTTTCCCAACGGTTCATGAGAACCGTTGGGATAGATGAGGTTTTAGCAGGTGTATCCCAACGGTTCTGTAGAACCGTTGGGATAGATAGACATATGCCAACGGTTTTTAAGAACCGTTGGCAAAGGTCCTCCCCAAATTCCCAGTCGCCTGTTCTCTCCCCAATTCGCGATACACAACCCTAAAACGGGAGCAGCAGCGGATTTAGGCAATTTTGGAGGTACCGCCGGCCTTCAATTTTCCAGCTCTTATTCAGGTTATTATTCTTCTTAACTGAAAATGTATTCAAATGTTTGGATAGTATTTAAACCTATTTTCATTTTTCCCATCAGTTTAGGTGATTTTGGTGCTACTGCCGGCCGGACCAGCCTAAGGGTGAGTTTTCTTGAAAATTCCTTTTTGGATTTTACCCCTTGAACATGGGATGTCATTTGTGAAAGGTTATATAAATCGAATTGATTGTTCGATTTCTGAATTGAATTGTAAATTAAATTAATTAAGGGTATTTTATGGTTTGCATTCCCCTTTTAACACATGAATGCCAATTATTTTTTAACACATGTTTTAATTGTATTGCCTTGCCAATGTGAGTAAAGTAGAGACTATGCTATGAATCTATGAAATTGGATTGAATTTATCTTATATTTTATGTTACCATGTTAGATATATTATAACTAATGCATGTGATATCTTTATAGTCTTGTTAGGAGTGTTCTATTAAAAATTCCCATGTGAGTGCTTGAATTTTCATTGAATTGCTAGCCATTATGAGTTATGTTGAGACCATGATATGGAATTGATTGATTAAGCAAGGGAATCTCATTATCTTGTCATTACAACATGAGTAAATGAAGCTTCATTCTTTTCAGGTTATTATTTGATTGAGTCGCCATTTTGAGGTGAGTTGTATTAAATACCTTAGTTTTTGACCTTGGTATGTTTAATGAATTGTTTAAATGAAATGGAATTCATTAAATGATTAATAGTAAATAGTGATACATGGATTCTATTAGGATTCCAGGTATATAATCTTGTTTCTATTAACTTATACGCTTTATGTGATAAATGGATTCACAGTGGAATTCCACGGATATACTCATTTCATTGAATATTGATTAAGCCATGGGTGATACATGGATCCAAGGGAGGGATTCCATATATAGACTTATTGAATGTAGAATTATATTCCAATTGATACATGGATTCTTATGATAATTCCATAGATAGACTTATTGAATGTAGAATTATATTCCAATTGATACATGGATTCTTATGATAATTCCATAGATAGACTTATTGAATGTAGAATTATATTCCAATGATATGCGTCTTGTGTGGTGGTGGTGTGGTTTATGTGTTTTATGGTAGTAGTGAAGTGTGTGATTATGTAGTTAATGTGAACCCATAGGTTGAGTATTTTGTGTTATCTATATATCATGTATTTTTATGTTATTTCTACACATTCCCAACCAGAGTTGGATAAACTTACCAACGATCAGAGGTTTTGAGTTATGGGTATTTTTTCTAATATTTAGGATGGTGGTTATATGTTTGGATATCTACCATGTCTTCCCTACACTTCCTTCAAAAGTGATTGACCATGTGTTTTTAGGCAAGATGCGATGTGATTGTCCATGTGTCTTCAGGTGAGATGTACTATGATTTCCCTAGTGTTTTTCGGTGAGGTGTGATGTGATAAGGCTATAATAAGATGTGGCATGTGGTTGGGGTCATGTAGGGTAGGAGGATGGCACAAGGTTGATGTTATTCATGTTCATGATACCCTACTAATATGGTTATGGGATGAGTCATGCTGTTATGTGATATAACACATTAAGTTCTTGTTGGTTTTACATTTTTTCAATAACACATTTGTATGTTTTTTTGACATGTGTAGTTGATACCTTGATTATTTTCTTCCTTTATCGTTTACTTAAATGTATATTCTATTATAGTTAATGTCTATTGAATTGTTTATGACAAAATGACTTATATAAATTCTTTTTACAGAATGGACAGAAGTTGGATGTATGAAACCGATCGGATCTCAGATGATTTTCAAAACAATTTGGAGAGCTTTATAGATTTTGCATTTCACAATGCTTCAGATAGTGGTCGCATACACTGCCCATGTTCCAATTGTGTTGGTAAACCTTGGTTGAGCCGTGAAGAAGTCAGCTACCACATAACCAAAAATGGGTTTCAAGCAAACTACTTTCTGTGGTATCACAATGGGGAGAAAACGAAATCTCAAATTGGTGATGATTGAAATGAAAATACTGGAATGGAGAATTTGTTAGATGATCGGTTTCCGTTTATTCGTCATCATGAAAAAGAAAGTATTTCGACTCAAGAAGACTTCGATATGAGGACAACTGATGCATCTAGTGAAAATGATGATATTGATAGGGTGAAAAAATTGAATGATGCTGCCACGACTCCAGTATATCGGCAATGCGATAAAATGAAAAAGCTGGAATTTTTAATCCGATTATTTCATGGGAAAACTATGTATGGGATTTCTAATACAGCAATCGATTACATTCTTACCCTCTTGAAGGATTTACTTCCAGATGATGCAGATATTCCCTCAAACCACTATATGGCATGGAAGTTAGTTGAGGAACTTGGATTTTCAAGAAACAAAATTCATGCTTGCCCGAAAGATTGCAGTTTATTCTGGGAGGAAACCACTGAACGAAATGATTGTATAAAATGTGGCACATCCCGCTGGAAGTCAAAATCAGATGGAACACCATCCCGCGTTCCACAGAAAGTAATGTGGCACTTTCCATTGATCCCCAGACTCCAGAATCTTTTTATGTCTGATGACATATCAATAAAAATGAGATGGCATGATACCGAGAGAAAGAAGACTGATGATGAGTTGGTTCATCCTGCAGATGGATTTGCATGGAAGAGATTTGATGCACGACATCCTGATTTTGCAGCTGACGTGCGTAATGTGAGGCTGGGTCTTTCATGCGACGGTTTTAATCCGTTTGGGCAGATGCTTACTTTGCACAGCACATGGCCAGTTTTTATACACATTTATAATCTTCCCCCATGGTTGTGTATGAAAAAACCTTTCACTTTCATGAGTATACTCATATCTGGTCCTTCTGATCCTGGCATTGATATTGATGTATACATGCAACCTTTAATAAATGAGTTGAAGCTTCTTTGGGATGTGGGTGTGCGCACATACGATGCATGTTCGAAAGACATATTTCAGATGCGCGCTGCGCTTATGTGGACGATCAATGATTTTCCGGCTTATGCAATGATGTCTGGATGGAGCACGAAGGGGAAACTGTCATGTCCAGTTTGTATGAAGAATACACGATCCAGAAGACTGAAACATCGTTGTAGTTTCAGTTTTATGGGACATCGACGATTTTTGCCAAAGGATCATCCATATAGAATGAATCGTCGAAGATTTGATAATACTATAGAGACCGATGATCCACCTCAGCGTATGTCTGGAACTGATGTGCTTAATGAATTGAAAGATTTCAGTTTTTCGTTCGGGAAGGGTCAAATGAAATCTGGAAAGAGAAAGAATGTTTCCACAGAAACCTGTTACAATTGGAGGAAGAGGAGTATCTTTTTTGATTTGCCTTATTGGTCAACCAATTTGCTACGTCATTTCTTAGACGTAATGCATATTGAAAAGAATATATGTGAAATGTTGATTTCAGTTCTTCTAAATGTCAAGGGGAAGACAAAAGATGATTTACGATCTCGACGTGACTTGGTGGATTGGGGCATCAGACCAGAATTGCATCCTGTGCGTATCAGTGAAAATAAATGGCAACTTCCATGTGCTTCTTATGTGATGACACCTACTGAAAAAAAAACAATTTTTGGAAGTATTAGAGACTATTAGAGTTCTTGATGGCTATTCAAGAAACATATCTAAACGGGTCAACAGAAGAGAGTTGAAGCTAAAATCTTTGAAGACTCATGATTATCACGTTCTACTGCATGAGTTGCTTCCAATAGCAATCCGTCATCTTTTGTCCAATAATGTAAGGGTGGGTGTTATTCGGTTGTGCCATTTGTTTAGAGATCTTTGTGCTAAGAAGTTGTCCAAGTCTTTCTTGCAAAAAATGTTGACAGATGCCCCATTAATTTTGTGTGAGTTGGAGAAAATATTTCCCCCATCATTTTTCACATGCATGCTGCATCTGACTGTCCATATTCCAACTGAAATACTTATCAGAGGACCTGTTTCTTTTCGTTGGATGTATCCAAATGAAAGAAATATGTTCACATTAAAGTCTTATGTTCGAAACAAGAATCATCCCGAAGGTTCTATCGTGAACGGTTACTTAGCTCAAGAATGTATGGATTTTTGTTCAATGTATTTGTCTGATCTTACTACAAGAATGAACAGACCAATGAGAAATGAAGAAGAACAATATGAGCAAATTGAACCCAGTTTTCCATCACTTCCTCAAACAGGAGGAATTCCTGGATCATATACATTGAAGACATTAAGCCATGAAGAGCGAGAGATGGCACATCGCACAGTTTTGTTCAACTGTGATTTGTTCGATGACTATATCAGGTAACAAAATTGAATATGTATATCTTACATATATATCTGTTAAACTATTCATATTTTTTTATCTACAGGGAACATAAAACAATGATAAATAGAAGCATCGTTCTTTATCTTTGAGAAGGAGAGAGACTTTGCATAGCAAAGAGTTTTCTGCTTGGTTAAAATTGAAGGTAAAAATATTACTGTTTAAATTAATTATTTCAATATTTACTTAAGTTTAACTGTCATTTATATTGCAGGTATTGAGTTTGTCTGCTGACTCTGTCTCTGAGGAAATAAGAGCTTTGGCTTTTTGTCCTAATACCGTGGTTCGTGACTGTAAATCAATTGTTATCAATGGGTACAGATTTATTGTCACTGAACGAGCCAAAAACATGAGAACACAACATGATGGTATTATGGTTACTGCCACAACAGATTGTTATGCCAGCGCATCAGATAGTAGACCGCGACTTGAAAATGTGGGTTATTATGGAGTCGTTGAGAAAATAATAATATTGGATTATTACTCTCAAGGACGAGTCACAATGATGAAATGTCATTGGTTTGATTCGATGACGAGACATGGCACATTTATTGATGATTGTGGATTTCGAGTAATTAATATGACCCGCACTCTTGCAACCGAAGAACCATATGTGTTGGCATCAATGGATAAACAAGTTTTTTATGTCAAAGATCAACTTCAACCTGAATTTGGTGTCGTAGTTGAAGTAATTCCAAGACATATTTTTGATGATGCTGATGATGGAATTGACACTGTCCCTATTGCCATTGGAACCAATCCATTTATTTCTTTTGATGACTCCAATAGCTCAATTGTCAGAGTTGATTGTGAACCTGAAGTTGTGGTTGGAAATATAATGAATCATTCATCCATGTTCTCAATTCTTTTGGTTTACCTCGAGTTGGGTTGTTAAGGGTGGTAATATTCATATTTATTTAGTATTGATCACAAATATGTTTTAGCTGACTTGACCGTTATGTGAATTTTCAATGTTTATTGGTTGCTGTTTTATTTGAATTGCATTTTCTAATTTGGAATTGAACTGTATTCAAACCAAATCAAACAATATTTCTAACTTGGTGAACATTACAACTTGTATGTTTTATTAAATTCATTCAAGCTCTTCTAAAACAATTGATAGCTAAATTACCAATGAATCCCCTCATTCCCTCATATATTTAGTTTTTTGGTTTACACATTAATTTTCTTTTTCTAATTAATTACATATTTGTTTTCCAATGCAGGAAATGAAGCCAATTGAAGAGAGACGAAGAAAAAAAATGGCGGAGAACAATCGTCGGATGGAGGAGATGGGCATTCCACCATTAGTGCCTACAGTGAGTACTTTATTTCAAATATATATATATATATTTACAGAATATATAATGTCATGTGATTAATTTTTTTTGTAAACTTTTTTGTAGGATCCACCATTACGTCGACAGTTATTCGACGAGGAGCCTAGTACTGGTCCGAGTACTCAGGCCGGTGGTACGAGGAGGACGATGACGAGGGCGATGATGATGATGATGATGGAGATGGTGATGCTGATGTGGGACATATTGATCCGTTACATTTTTGACTTGAGATTTGATGTTTAATCTATTCTAGTTGTTGGTTTTATCTAGACTCGTAGTATAGTATTGGAGTTGAATTATTTTTATATATTGTCTGTTTTTATGGATGTTGTTGTCTTTTAGTGGTTGTGTGTTTGAGAACTCCCTGGACAACCCCCCTCATTCTTGGACGCCCGTTCTGGCCGTTTCTGACACCATAACTGCGTTATCGGTCACCGCGGGCACACGACAAGTCCGATTGACGTGCCGTCTGCTCGACCACTTCAGAAATCACTCACCCGTATTTGTCGTCTGATTTCAGGCCATTCCGACATCGTTCGGCCCGTTTGGACCCCCCTCACGCGCGTTTACGAAGCGCGCGCATCACTTAAAACACTAATATTGAGCCGTACCGCGCAAACCGCACGTCCGATTGACGTGTCGTCTGCGCGTACACGTCACAAATAATAATTAGAATGTTTCACGGTGGTTTCAGCTCAATCCGGAGACGCGGTGTGGCCGACACCACTCAAAGTGTCCGTCTTTTGTTTCAAAAGGACGTCATTTTAAGTGAAAAGCATCAACTGGCTTACGGAAAACCGACCAAACGCATTCCGAATCTGTTGATAATTTATCCCAACAATCCATGGGTCATATGTGACATGTACGAGCCAACCCGGGATGAATCCGAGTCGCGGTGTGGCCGGGATAAGTTTAAGTGGCTCTCTTTTGTTTAAAATGAACACCATTTTAAGTACATACGGAAAAACGACCAAACGGATTCGGTTTCCGTTGAAACTTTAGGAGAACGATCCATGGGTCATATGTGACGTGTACGAATCAACCCCGCCACAATCGGAGACGCGGTGTGGCCGACACCACTCAAAAAGTGTCGGTCTTTTGTTTCAAAAAGACGTCATTTTAAGTGAAAATCATCAAGTGACATAGGAAAAACCGACCAAAGGCATTCGGACTGTGTCGACACTTTAGCACAAGGATCCATGGGTCGTATGTGACGTGTACGAGTCAATCCTGCCTCAATCCGAGGTGCGGTGTGACCGACACCGTTCTAACTGTCTATCTTTTGTTTAAAATGGACAGGATACGCAAAACCGACCAAACGCAAAACCGACCAAACACATTCTGAATCTGTTGATAATTTATCACAACGATCCATTGTTGCACCCCTCTCTATTGGATTTTAATGATCACAATCACTCTAATTGTATTCTAACTTGTTTTCAAGTGTTTTTGATGATAGGAAATAGGGTGCCTAGAAGCTGGCCCAAGAAGAATTCAAAATGGACTGTTTAAGTCCACCGGCCAGCCGGATCCAGCCCATCGGCCAGCCGGTGGACTAGGCAGAAGGCCTTGCCCTCTGCCAGGTGCCACCGGTCAGCCGGTGTCTGGCCACCGGCCAACCGGTGGGCCCAGACAGAATGGCATACCTTCTGTCCAGACCACCGGCCAGCCGGTGCCTGACCACCGGCCAGCCGGTGGAACCCAGACAGAATAGCATGCTTCTGTCCAGACCACCGGCCAGCCGGTGGCTCAGCACCGGTCAGCCGGTGGAGCCAGACAGAAATCCCTTGCTTCTGTCTGGTGCACCGGCCAGCCGGTGGATCAGCACCGGCCAGCCGGTGTTCTCAGTCAAACTGACCAGGCTGGCCCACTTGATCCCCAACGGCTCCGAAAGCCCTCCAACGGCTATTTTGAAGTATTTGGGAGCATTTCTCCTATAAATAGACGTCCATGGATGCCGGGAACACTACCGATCATATACCGAAGCATACCAAAGCTATTTTAATCATTTGAGGCTCCTACGACAATTCTCAAAGGCTACTTGAGATCCAATTGCCATCCTTGAAGCTTGGGCTGCCTCTACATCAACTACACTCACCTCTTGGCGCTCAAGGCTTCCTCTAGTTTGTTCTAAATTATTTACATCAATTGTTTAGTTCTTAATTGGGTTTGTATTAAAACAAACCACCCTTTTTCTTCCTTCTTTCAATTTGGGTTTCTTGCTACAACCATAATAAAAAAGCAAGCTGTAAGAAGGTGATCTAGCCTACCTTAAAACGGCTAGTGGGTTTCTTGCTATAACCATTAAAAATCATGCGGTCGTATAAATCTCCTAACGGTTGAGTTGGGAGTGGAGACGTAGGCTTGAGTTTAAAGCCGAACTCCGTTATCAATTGTGTCTTGCCATTTTACTTTCCGCTGCATTTAAATTTGTTTTAAATTGTTAATTAATTTTAAAAAGAAAATTCACCCCCCCTCTTGCCATCACCTCCGACCCAACATCCATCAGTCATATGTGACATATACGAGCCCACTCGGGCTCAATCCGAGTCGCGGTGTTGCCGGGATCAGTCTAAGTGGCTCTCTTTTGTTTAAAATGGACATCATTTTAAGTACATACGGAAAACCGACCAAACGCATTCGGTTTCTGTTGAAACTTTAGGAGAACGATTCATGGGTCATATGTGAGGTGTAAGAATCATCCCCGCCACAATCCGAGGCGCGGTGTGGTCAACACTGCTCTAACTGTGTCTGTTTTGTTTAAAATGGGTAGGATTATAAGTGAAAAGAACTGGCATACGCAAAACCGACCAAACGCATTCGGTTTCCATTGAAACTTTAGGAGAACGATCCATGGGTCATATGTGACATGTACCAATCATCCCCGTCTCAATCCGAGACGCGGTGTGGCCGACACCGCTCTAACTATGTCTCTTCTGTTTAAAATGGGCATGATTATAAGTGAAAAAGAACAACTGGCATACGCAAAACCGACAAAACGCATTCCGAATCTTTTGATCATTTATCACAACAATCCATGGGTCATATGTGACCTGTACGAGGCAACCCGGGTTCAATCCGAGTCGCGGTGTGGCTGAGATCAGTCTAAGTGGCTCTCTTTTGTTTAAAATGGACACCATTTTAAGTACATACGGAAAACCGACCAAACGCATTCGGTTTCCATTAAAACTTTAGGAGAACGATCCAGGAGTCATATGTGACGTGTACGAATCATCCCCGCCACAATCCGAGCCGCGGTGTGGCCGACACCGCTCTAACTGTGTCTGTTTTGTTTAAAATGGACAGGATTATAAGTGAAAAGAACAACTGGCATACGCAAAACCGACCAAACGCATTCAGAATCTTTTGATAATTTATCACAACGATCCATGGGTCATATGTGACGTGTACGAGCCAACCCGGGTCAATCCGAGTCGCGGTGTGACCGGGATCAGTCTAAATGGCTCTCTTTTGTTTAAAATGTACACCATTTTAAGTACATACGGAAAACCGACCAAACGCATTCGGTTTCCATTGTAACTTTAGGAGAACGATCCATGGGTCCTATGTGACGTGTACGAATCATCCCGCCTCAATCCGACATGCGGTGCGGCTGACACCACTCAAAGTGTCCATCTTTTGTTTCAAAAGGACGTCATTTTAAGTGAAAAACATCAACTGACATACGGAAGACTGACCAAACGCATTCGGATTCTATCGATACTTTAGCACAACGATCCATGGGTCATATGTGACGTGTAAAAGTCAACCCCGTCTTAATATGAGATGTGGTGTGGCCGACACCGCTCTAACTATGTCTCTTTTGTTTAAAATGGACATGATTATAAATGAAAAGAACAACTGGCATACGCAAAACCGACCAAACGCATTCGGAATCTTTTGATAATTTATCACAATGATCCATGGGTCATATGTGACATGTACGAGCCAACCTGGGATGAATCTGAGTCGCGGTGTGGTCGGGATGAGTCTAAGTGTCACTCTTTTGTTTAAAATGGACAACATTTTAAGTACATTCGGAAAACCGACCAAACGCATTCGGTTTCCATTTAAACATTAGGAGAACGATCCATGGGTCATATGTGACGTGTACGAATCAACCCCGCCTCAATTGGAGACGCGGTGTGGTCGGCACCACTCATAGTGTCCGTCTTTTGTTTCAAAAGGACGCCATTTTAAGTGAAAAACATCAACTGGCATACGGAAAACCGACCAAACGCATTAGGATTCTGTCGATACTTTAGCACAACGATCCATGAGTCAAATGTGACGTGTACGAGTTAACCCCGCCTCAATCTGAGGTGCAATGTGGCCGGTATCACTTCAGGTGTATGTATTTTGTTTAAAATGGACATCATTTGAGGTAAAAATATATGGTATAGAAAAAACCGATCATATTATGAATTGAATTTCAGATTCCACATATAATTGTCATCTAAATTTTAAATTGAATTCTATATGAATTATGTATGTTTATGAATTGTAATTTAATTATGGATTTGTATAGTTTCAGGATCCATTATATGTTAAATGTGTATGAATTTGTTCGTAATTGAATATGTATGTTTTATTTTATTACTGGTACAATAGTTGGATCGAAAATGAGGTGAAAATGAGGTGAAAATGAGGTGAAAATGAGGTGAAAATGAGGTGAAAATGAGGCCTAATGACTGGTGGTGATGGACAGGGGACAGGGGCTGTGCAAATTGCAGGGTGCTGCAATTTGCAGCATAGGTATGCCAACGGTTTCAAACCGTTGGCATATAAGTTTTTAGCATGTCTTTCCCAACGGTTCCAACCGTTGGGAAAATGTTCCATGGTATTTGGTTTTCCCAACGGTTTGGGAGAACCGTTGGGAAAAACTATGCCAACGGTTCACCCAAACCGTTGGGGTAGGGTAAATTTTATGGCTCTATTGCAACGGTTGCCAGTAAACCGTTGGGAAAACTTTTCGCAATGGCTTACTTCCCAACGGTTCTAAGAACCGTTGGGAAAACCTTTCCCAACGGTTTCAGGGGCTTTCCCAACGGTTCTGAACCGTTGGGAAATAGTGTATTTCCAGTAGTGATAGCAGCTAGTCGCGTTACAGATATCCATCATAGATAGAGATGGATAAGCCTTTCTATAGTCACTCATAGTCACACCTCCACTACTTTAGTGGGTCAGAGAGGCACAGCGTGGGGACATTGACTGTGAGACATGATGTACATAGATATCCACAGGATAGATGCCTGATGGATTTTCTGAAGGAGCAGATCACATCATCCACTTCAGGGGACGTACCATGGTACCAGTTTCACTGCTGGAGGAAGTGTTGAGGGAGTTTCACACTTACCCTCTTGCGGTACATCCAGGATTGGCGATGATATACCAATATATCAGACGATAACACTGGTGGCTTTGTATGAAGAAGGATGTGTTAGTGTTCCTTTCATGTGGCTTCACCTGCCAGTAGGTGAAGGAGGAGCACCAGGAACCGGCGGGCTTGGTGCAGCCCTTAGAGGTCCCATAGTTGAAGTGGGATGAGATATCCATGTATTTCATGACTCGTCTCCCACGTACTTCTAGAGTACACGACTCCATCTGGGAGAATGTTGACCAACTCACCAAGCAGGCCCACTTCTTACCTATCAGAGAGTAGGGCTCAGTAGAGAGCATGGGACACCTCTATTATCAGGAGATCGTACGCCTTCATGGTGTTCCATCATCTATCGTCTTCGATTGATATGCTCTCTTTACTTCCGGACTTTGGAAGTGGTTGTAGTAGGAATTTGGTATGCAACTACACCTGAGCACTACCTTTCATCCTCAAACAGATGGCCAGATGGAGAGGACCACTTATACTCACGATGAAATGCTTCGTGCGTGTGTCCTCGACTTTGGTCGCAGTTGGGAGGATCACCTACCCATGGTGGAGTATGCGTACAAAAACAGGTACCACTCCACCATCAGGATGGCACCATACGAGGCATTGTACGGCCGACCATGCAGTTCCCCTCTGTGCTGGAGTAAACATGGGGAGTCAGCACTCATTGGACCAGAGAAGGATCAGGCTATGACGAAGAAGGTGTAGATCATCCAGAAGCAGAAGAAGACTGCATAGAGCAGACATAAGTCCTATGCTGATAGGAGGCAGATACCAATGGAGTTTGAGGATGGCGACTACATTTTCTTATGGGTCTCACCTCGACATGGATTACAGAGATTTGGCCAGGGTGTCAAGTTATCTCTATGCTTCATCGGACCATTCTAGTTCCTCGGTAGGGTAGGTGAGGTGGCTTACCGTCTGTCCCTTCCACCTCAGTTGCACCGGGTGCACGAATTCTTCTACGTATCTCAGATGAGGAGATACATACAGAACCAGATGCATATCATCGACCACGTGGAGTTGGACATCGATGATGGGGTGACATTCACAGAGGGTCTTGTGGTGATCGAGGATCGACAGGAGCGGGTCCTATGTGGGTGGTCAATTCCTCTGGTGCGCATTCGTTGGCAGCATGAGAACTTCCAAGAGATCACATGGGAGCAGGAGGCTCAGATGTGTGCAAATTACCCTCATTTGTTTCCCTAGTTTATGATGTAGCTTTACGGGGACAGAAATCCCTGAGGTGGGAGTAATGTAATGACCCATAAATTTGAAGGAAATTTTTTTCATAAATACTTTGGAATTTTACAAGTATCTGGCTTCTGACGACACTTGATTCTGAGGCCCGGTGTGCTCGGAATCAATTTTCGAAGTTTAACTCGGGTACTTTCACTAAACGAATGAGCGGGGTTTTCTATATTTTGAATTAGTTCTCGAAATTGAAATATGAGGGCACCGATGAATTCTCAATGCTGGAAATTGCTTATGGGGACTTTTACCGTAGATGTGATTCTGTGGGATGAGAAGTTAAAAAATGTGGATTAAATAAGTAGTGAATAAAAATTTGGAACACATTTTATTCTAAATCTATGTTGTTATATCCTACATGGGGGAGTTGGGGTGTGCCCTTGACTACCCCAGTGAGGATATTTGTGAGGGGGGGCCCACAAAATTCACAAACCTTCACATTCCCTAAAACTTTTTAAACCTCCCCCTTTAAACTTGTTAACTCCACTTTAATGAGAACTCTTCCTCTCCCTCTCTCACTCTATTAAAACTTTCCAACCTATCACTTAATTAATTAGAAAACTCATGGTTTAATTAATTAAGTTAATTGGAATCTGAATATTGTAAATTTGAATGCATGGATTGTTTAATTAAAAAAAGGAGATGCCTTATTTTATTTTTGGGTATTCTTGTTGTGTTGAGATTTTGGGGAGAGAGATCTTGAGATTTGAAGAATGCGTCATCTCCTTTGTTGAAGAATGTCAACTCTCTAACGAAGAATATCAACTCGGTGACCCTGAATTCTCCATCCTCTTCTTCCTCCGCGACAAGTGAAGAGACACCGACATGGGAACTCTCCAACGACGCCACTCCCTATTTTCGTCTCTTCGTGATAAAAAGGGGAGATATTTCATCCTCCTCGGACACTCTCGATTGATGACTACAAATCCATATCCCGCAACGCCGATGTTCATCATCATTTGTTGAGGTAGGGTTGTGTTATTATTGAATCTTCTTTCCTTCTTGTTTTGTTCTCTTTAACTACCAGCTACAAAACTAATGCAAAGTGACCGGGAAAAACTCACACGATCCTAATCCACCGCCAATTTTGTGATTGTTGGTTGTTCGTCATGTTCATCATGGGTGATGAACAACAGATCGTTACGATTTTGTTAAGTGACGCAACTATCACAAATTAAAGACTCATTGTCACGGCCTCCTAGTAGAGGTGAAAAGACAATAGTGGGCGAGGGTTCAGACAGGAAAGGGATGGACCGTTCCTTGACCGTTCTTCGCGCGAGAATTAAAAACGTGTTTTCGGAGCCAATTGGAAGCCCAAGAATTCCGGAATTGACTTCGGGACAACATGGAGACCTAGAGTCTGATGTTCCATCACGAACGAATGATCGGAATGAAGATCTGGCATCAAGGGTGGGGCGCTAGCTAGAGGCATTGTTTCTGCAAAATTCCAAACTACACGGCGTGTACTCAAGGAGAACATGCCATGTAGTGCAGGCATTCTGCGGCTAGGGTTTCGAACGTCAGATGACTAACACATGGCGTGTGACCTCTGTCACACGGTGTGTACTCACCACACAGCAAGGAGGTGGTGGCTACGCGAGACTCGGCATGTAACCTGGGAATACACGGACACGGTGTGGAGTATATGGTCATGTACTCTACCACATGGTCGTACATGGCCAGTGGTTCGGGCTAACCCGTGTACCAATTACATGGGTTGGAGAACATGGGTTGAGGCCATGTACGAGCACATGGCCAGCATACACGAAGCTGACCGTAGAAGTTTGGACATGGAATGTAACCATACCACACACCATGTACATACTTTTTACACAAACAACCCTTCGACATGGACTATGGTACACGAACAGTTCCAGGGTACTGAAGACACGTCTTGTAACCATACCACACATCGTGTACTTAATTATTACACAAACAGACCTTCAACATAGGTTGTGGTACACAGACAGTACCTGGGGACTGAATACACGATGTGTAACCATACCACACACCATGTACATACATTTTACACGAACAGCCCTTCGACATGGGCCGTGGTACACGGGCAGTACCAACGGTCTAAAGACAAGTCGTGTAACTATACCAATACGCCATGTACTTTTTGGAAAATGGCTTGGACATCTTGTACTCAATTTCTTGGATATGATTGTTTGGTTTAGCCCCCTATGACGTGGAGGACCATCGTGATACATCAAATTTGGACTTCATGGTAGTTGATGTATCGATCCCCTTTACTCATGGAGAGGACCCTCTTAGATACAAGCATGTTGTGTGTGGGAACCCTAGTGCTGGATGAAACTGTGACGACGATGACGACTGTACATGGATCCTATGTGGGTTCGGAAGTGAGGATGATTGTACTTGGATCCTCCGTGGGTTCGGCAGCAATGACGACTATACTTTTATCCTACGTGGGTTAAGAAGTGATGGTTACTGTACATGGATCCTACGTGGGTTCGGAAACGACAAATTCTGTACTTGGATCCAACGTGGGTTTGATAGAGGAGATGAATCAAAGGCTACATCTAATAATCTCCACCCCACTTCGTGAGTAGTATACCTGTGTGAGTTGGGTCTTGAATTTTAGTCGTTATCATCGATATGATTGACTTGAAATCCTGTGTGGACTTGGCTGTGCTTTACTTTGTGGACTAGGTTGTTCTAGGGCTCGTGAGTTGGAGCTGAACATGAATTGATGACTTAGGCATATGTATAGGCATATATCTAATTAGATTTGGTTGATACTTTGTGTTTGTATCTTTCCATTGTGGTTTATCCATTATGGATTATGGGAGTCCTTCGGGGGTCTCAGGGTCCCTACTGAGTATCATATACTCACCCCCGCATGCGCATTTCCCACACAACATTGTGTTGGTTGAAGACGACGGACAACACTGATCTAGGTGGAGTCTTGTGGAGCGGGATGGTACCTGGAGGTGGACCACTTGGCGGGACGTACACGGAGCGGACGACTAGACTCGAGGAACTGAGAAGACCATATGTACCCACACTTCAGGTGGGACAGCCGAAGGATGACTCGGTGGTTGGTGATTTACTTCACTACAGCTGTTCTTTCTTTACTGTTGTACTGTACTTTGAGTTGGGTTTGTATTTTGGACCATTTACTTTCCAGCACTTACTTATGTAATTAGTATACTTAGTGATTACTTTATCTTGCGTACTCTGTTGTGTTTGTTTACTTATATAAAGGAAATGCCATCCCTTTTATTGGGATTTACGCATTTGGTGCTAGTCGACAGCCCCTGGCCTATGGATGGCGGGCTTGGGGTAGTCACAACATGGGCCCCGAGGATGGGTCAGGACAATATTAGATTTCATTTTTTCATTCTGAAAACAAATGAAATTCAAGGTTATATATTTCCTTTTATATATGAAGAAGAATTGATGTATTTTTTTATTTGATGGCAAGAATAATTTTTTTCAGTTTAGTTTACAATTTCGCAAGATTTTTGTATAATAATGTACATAATAGTGATTTTCTGTCATCAATTAATAGAAAAAGATGATATTTCATGAGGAGATCCAATAAAAAATATATAATATCATACTATATCTCATGTAGGTAATATGTGTTAGGAAGAAAAAACAATCATCTATAAATTTCATAATTTAATATCCTTATCATCACGATTATTATAGGTTGAATGCCCCCTACGTGAAATGAAAAATGGAAGATTTCCAAATAGTGAAAAATAATATCTTAGGGAATATTCAAGGTTTATTCCTAGGAGATTATAAAAAATTATTTTTCTTATTTATGTTATTTTAATGCATTATATATTTTGATACATTAGTTAAATTTTAAAATATTCTATATGGAAATCCTTTTAGGGGTTGATCCTACAGGGTACTTTCATACCTGAAGGTATGAATGATAATTTAGCCAGTACATTGGGAAGTACCAGACACCTGGGTCACGTATGGGGATACATGGAGGGTTTGTTGGAAAAATAATTCTTTGATCATTCTAGAGATTCATTAATATAGGATATATATAAATGAAAAATACAATCATTAGCATATTAATCATAGTATATGGGTTAGATGATTGAGGATAGGATTAGTGGGTCTATGTAGATATTATTTGAAGTCATGGAATGTTAATTTAGGATTAATATCAAAATTCTCTTCTAATATCTACATATCTCTCTTCTCTACCTCTATCTACATATCTATCACAGACAACTCTTCATCCACAGCTTCTGATATACTATTATAAATATGTTGAGGATACTTAATATCAGGTTGTTTCGTATGGGATTTTATATTATAGTAGGTATGTTTTACATCATCATTGGATAACTATATATCATCTTAGGGAAATGATACAAGATATAATAGATCGATTATCAAGAGTATTATTCCTTATAGATGAGGTCATTATATTTGTTAAAAATGTCATCCATGTTGTACATTAGATATCTTGAATTTAATGATAAATTACAACCAAGGTTTGTATAGATTATATATTTTCTATTTTAAAAGACATAAAATTGTATTAAAATTTAAATATATAAATATATTAATAGGAATACATTAAATGTAAAGAGATATTGAATAGACATAAACTATTACATGTCATTATGAATTAATATACTACTTCTTATAGACTTTATATATTATCAACATGTTCATAATTTTTGATGGATTTTTTTGAAATTATAATGGATTCTAGAATTTGTGGGTGTGATATAGGTTTGTTGATTTAAACGAAATATATCATATATATTTCAAATTGATATTTTTTTGGACATATATATGTTTTATCATTTCCATGTAAGATGTGTCAGGAATCGACCCTTGTCGGGGCTCGAGCCACAACTTCCCCAAGCCCACCACCTTGGGCCTGGGGCTGGTGACTACCACCAAAGGCACTACAAACATAGAGAGACATTTTTTAAAGAACCATTACACACACACGGCCAAATCATTACAAAAAATGTAGAGGAAAAGGAAAAAACAGATTCAATACTACTATAAATAAACCAAAAATGCATGAACCACATCCAATATAAGTACGATACTATAAACTAAAATGAAAAAATGGTAAAAAAATGCATAGCCAACCAGAAAAGTACCACAACTAGGCCATAACTAAAAAAGATAAATAGTTGAGGGATCCTCACTCTTGAATCCAATTTTATGACCACTATATGCTGTCCAAGAACCTGTATCCCTACGCTCCTCTTATATCAAGATTAACCTATATTTTTTCTTCATAAGGAAATATATGTTCATGTAAATCCCATACAGGGGTGAGTATAAAAATAATCATTAGGACACCCTGAAATGATAATTGGGGATATCTATGAGGTACTTTGAAATGGAAAGTGGAATATAGGACAAGGTATATTAAAAAGAGTACAACTCAACCAAAAAAGAGTGTCAAGCAAGCTCATGAAAACAAAACTATCTAGAAATGGTGAGAAGATGAACTTCTCATCATGTCATTACTACATACTGTTGGAGTGTATACTCATTCAACAATGAGATGCTAGACATTGAATGTACGTGGGTTACATCTGTTTTCCTCAGAATTCGGGGATGACCTCTTGATGGGAGGTTCAAATGTTCCGATTGGTTTCTAATGAGTTTGTTCGTAGAACTGAAAACATCCAATGATTCCACATCCATTTGGACCTAATTTCCAAAGGTAGGTGCTCATTAGTTTGTGGACTGATGAGTCTTAGGAATTTTCATTGGTCGAGAGGATGGGAGGTCGGACTCATCACACCTTTTTTGAGGGGAGTTATTGTCTATTCCAGGACTCTCTTTATAGATTTATGTTATGTTCGTGAATCATTATTACATTACCAAGTATAAAATGAGCTTCACTTTAGATCTTAGAATCAATGATAAAATATATATGAAATTTAGAGAATCTTTTATATGTATTCGAGATTATTCATCGATATAGAATAATCTGTATTTATTAAAGATTCTTGGTCAATGGTATCTTTCGGAATATTTATATAAAATTCACTTGGTCATTATGATGACAATTCTAGTTTCAAAGCCACTCAGTGGGGCACTTGATGTTTATTGTCATGGAATATTTCAGAGTTTGGATCGAACCCACAGATGGGCTACCGACGTATCCTTTGTTTTGGAAAAGGAATCAGAACCAACGTAGTTCGAGTAAGGGAATATGATGTTTATAATTGATGGCTCAAAGAAGGATTTCATAATTACTTTTACACTCAATTCTCATGTGATTCTTTCTTGGTGTGATAAACAAGAGGTATTGGTAAAAAAAATTAGACAATTGTTCCATGAATGATGCAATCATAAGAAATGATGTGGGGCATATGTATGTATGACTGCCCAGATAAATGAAAGGTTAGGATTTAATTTAGGGAAGAAATACAGGAACAGGGTCCACAAAGGTATATGTTCTTTATGGAGACTTTGAATAATCTAACATTGGGGCTTACTCCTGAAAATGAGGCCCAAATTAGGAGAGGACTTATGATTTGTATTTTACTCATGAAAAGGAATCCCAGATCAATGGAAAATTAGGACTAGTTAAGAGAATTGTGACTGGGGATTACTCCAGAGAAGGAGGCCCAGGTTAAGAGACTTGAAAAATTAAAGGGATTTGGGGCTTACTCCTGAAGAGGATGCCCAAATTCGGATTGGGGCTTACTCCTAAAAAAGGAGGCCTAGGTTAAAGGAATTATGACTAGGACATACTCCTGAAAAGGAGGCCCAGGTTAGGGGATCTCTCATCTTAAAGGATGAGGTTGATTGAATGAAATATCAATCTTTAGTGACATAAAGATGTGTAAATCACTATGTTTTGAGGGATATTCCACAGAATTCCATTCAGATACAGAATTCAAATCAAGAAATCAAGCCATAAATGGCTTTGAAGAGTGTCTTGAAGACTAAATCATTAATAGGAAAGGTGGAATGGCTCAAGAGGGGTAAAATGTGCAAGAAGGGAATCCAAAAAGGCAGGGGCGCGCAAGTCCTGGCAGGCGTGTAGGTACTGCATGGGCGCACATTTCTTGGTCGCGCAGGTACACCTGTGCGACACATTGGGTACTTGCATGGTGTTCAACCAGTAGGGTAATACTTGAGCGACTTTTGGTTAAGGCCTTTAGAATCCTCCTGAGGTTCTTCCAAGAGAGGGGCGCGGTGGTTCTATTGAAGGAGTAAGGCGGCGCGCAAGTTTGTCAATTTCCCTTAAGGGCTGGCCACCTAGGCACACAAGTGTTGATGAGTTTCAACACTTAGTCCTTCCTCTCCCTCTTTAGATCTTCTTTTATAGGTAAGAAATTACCGTAGAAGTGTTCCAAAAACTTTGAGAAGAGACTAGAGCACCGAGAGCTCAAATCTGAGTTTCTGGAAAAAAATCCCCCCAGAATGGGTGGCCCACAGGGTCTATTTATAGGCAGGAAAAGACCCTGGGCGGTTATCACTTAGGTCGTGCAAGTCACTTGCGCGACCATAATGCGCCACCAAAGTGGACTTGCACTCCTATGAGGAAACTAGCGCGACTTATGGGAAATCTTCTCCTTGTTCAAACCTTTTCTGATTTTTGATTTTTTCTTCGAAGGATGAATCAATTTGAGCTTAGATATTCCCCTTTTCAAATCTGTAGACAGTCCCCCCTCAGAGTTGGATCCAAAAGAAATGAAGATTTGACTCTGAGGAAAAGAGAGACATCCAAAGGAATGGTAGTGTGCAAGTCTTGATGGCGCAGATGGCGGTGCACAAGTGTGCATCACGCAGGGCCTGGCTCTCAGGGGTATGATGCGTAGGGATCCGGCCGCGTCAATAAATAGAGGGCCTCACTTCCATACAATGCATCCGGATTTCCGGATTTCAAATCGTCGAGCTCTCGTCGTGCAGGTCACCTTAACCGCGTAGGTTGCTCTGTTTTTCGGTGTTTCCATGATGGAACGCTGCTGTCAAGGTATCTTTACTTGCGCGGTGATACCTGCGCGCCAAATACTTGCACGACATATCCATACTTTCACGCCAAGTTTTAGATTTGCGCGTCTTAATGCCTTTTCCATTTTTATTGAATTCATTCACAAATCTTATGAAAAATAAACCCATTTAAGAATTAGTTAATTCAACTTTTGTGTAGATTCAGTGGCTCTTAAGGGAATTAAAACGGATGATGAACTGGCTAGCAAGAAGATTGAAGACATGATGAACATCATTGGCCATGATTACTTTGATATCTGCGAAAACACTCTCCCAGATTTGGCTAAGTACTTGAAGAAATATCATCTTAATTTCCCACAGTGTATCTACCTACCTCTATATGGTCATCGTCATCTGCAAGGAGTCAATGATTCAGATCCAAAGAACTATACACCTGAAATTCAGCTGCACTGCTACTCCTTCATTTCGTTTATGTTGTGCATTAAGAGAAACAACAATGGTGTGAACTTTCAAATTAATCATCCATGTCATTTCCTTGCAGATATGAAAATGGAAGAACCATGGCCTGAAATGTTTTCCACTATCGTTTGGTGGAGAGAAGACAAACATGTCATTAGAGTAATATCTGAATAGAGTAATCTCTCCAAATGGCTCTTTACTTCAAATGCTCGATTCTCAAATCCATGTTTCCATCTTCCAAGTCTGTTAGACAGAAATAGAGTCACTGTTTGATCAGCAGAAAATTTTCTCAAACCACTCTCAAGAACATCCTTTTACAATTTTTCCAAGAAGATCTAGTATCACTGCATCTATTATTGTATCCAGTTGAATGAATGAATTCCAGGTGGTTGCTGATGAAGCATGGGATGCCATAAATCAAATGAAGAGTTATGTTGAAATCCTCTTTTAATTCCTGAAAAAGAGAAGAGACTCCAAACTGTGGATATACTTATAACTCTTATGTATCAATGAAAAACACTTTCACCTTCACTCATTTGTACATACATTCTCTTTATGCTTTAGATTCTACCTAATCCAATGGGCCTAGTAAGCATAGTTTGATTTTTACTAGGATTAATGTAAATAACCCTATAAACTTCAAACCTTTTAATTTCTCAATGTTACCAAAATCATACTAAATGTATGTTTAGTGAGCTGGAACTTGACTTTTATTCAGAGTTCCCTTGTCTTTTGTGGGCAGTTTAAAGTCATGAACGTCGGACATAAAAAGGCTAATGTTTATGGTCGAAATAGCTTTGAACGGAATGGATTAGAATTTACCCAATTCCTTGACAAATCATTTGAAAACATAGTACCATACTCAAGTATGAGGGAAAATATGTAAACTATGACATAAGAATATTTGAATCTAAGGAATGAAATGAAAAAGAGCTAAAAGGCATTAGAAGAAGTAGTTTCCAAGAATGATGTTACCATTATTTAACAAACTCGTTAGGGGGTTGAATTATGCAGGTCCACCTAAGGGCATTGGCTGCATAGTTAAATAAAACAGTATCTTTTGGCTAACAAGTCTGTTATGTACACTGTTTATGCAACGCCACTTATGGGCACATGCTGCATAGTTAGGCAAAAGAACTCTCAAAAATTTACGTTCCTAGTTCTAAAAGCCAGAGAATGTTTATAGAGATTCAAATCATCCAAGGTATAGAGTTTGTTGTATGGAAAGAGGTACTCGAATATGGAAAATATATTTCCAAACAAGATTATCGAAGAACTGGATGAATATCACTCCTACGAAGGTCTGACCCAAACGCATGGAAGGATAATATAAGCCATAGACTTGAATACTTTCAGATCATGAAAAATGATATGGGACAAGTATGTTAAGGATGGCTATTTTTGTGGATCCCTAGATACTGTCATTTAAGTCAAATAAGGAAAAAATAGGAATTCTTCCCAAAAATGAAGTTACCACTATCCAACAAACCCATTAGGGGGTTGAATTATGTAGGGCCACCTAAGGTCATTGGCAGCATAGTCAAATAATAGTATCGTTTGGCTAACAAGTCTGTTATGTAGACTGTTTATGCAAGGGGGACTATGGGCACGTGCTGCATAGTCAGGCAAATGAATTCTCAGAAATTTGACATTTTTGTGACTAGAATTCATGAAAAGGGTTATGAGGATCTAAAAATATTTATGTTTATGATTATGACACATAAAGATGGGTATTGTTCAATGTATACAAAGATACACAGATCAATGCTAACCATAATCATGTTATGCCTGGGTCCTGAATTGAAATGTTGGACTGCACTACGTATCCCCTAAGGATGAGAATCAAGCCATTCATAGTTCCTAAACTATAGTTTAACGTCGTGTGGGACAAAAGGATTGGAGATCTTAGTTTAGGGTCATAGATCTTAGACCATTGTAAGAAATACACAGTGTGTGTTTTCATGGGGACTTTTCAGCCAAGGGGCTGAAAGTGGAATTTGGGGTTAGGCCCAAAGACTTGGGGATGGATTCGAGGTACACTTGAACATTCCTACGTATCCCATAAGGATTGGAATCAAGCCCACGTAGTTCTAGAAATACCCTTTCTACAATTTTGGTTTGTACATATGAAGGGTGAAAGGGTACTTTAGTACAATGATTTTTTTACCCAAGATAAAAGGTTTGGGCATTTCCATGTATGCATGTAGTCTTTGAAATGAAACATGATTGAAAAATCAATGTAAATAATGGTTCCCTATTAGGTGAGGGTATCAAAGAATATTTTAGTTTACTGTCATAATGGACAAAAGTGTTGTATAGTTTAACATCTTATAACAAGGACGAATGTGAACCAATGTAAAGATATTGATTCTAGGGGCGGTTTCACGAATCGACATCATATGAGATGGAGGTGAACCATTGTGAAGAGATTGGTTTTGGGCTTGAACCTTGGGATTTTGCCTACATACCTAGCCTAGATGGCAGGGATCAAAGTCCGTGTAGTTCAATTAAAGAATGAATTAATGATCAAGTTGTTCTTGGGTACGACAATCTAAAAAAATTGTTGTTGGGACGTACACATGGTTAGCGGCCCAAAGAGAGTGTTATGGTTGAGGTTTGCTCTAAGATCATGTGATTCATACTCGGAATGAGAAACAAGAGGTATCAGCAACCTTAACGATACATAGTTTAATGTCATGTAGGACGTATGAAGGGACTATGTAGTTTAAAGTATTGTTGTTAGGACTATTGGTGCTGCACAGTTTAGTGTCATGTAGAAGGGACAAAGTATAGTTTAATGTCATGCAGGACGTATCATGGACCTTCTGTACAGTTTAGCATCATGTAGTTAGGAAGATGGGGCCAATAGAATTTAGCGCCATGTTGGACAAAAGTGGGACTGTGCAGTTTAATGTCATGCAGTGAGGAAAAAAGAGTACACCATTTATCGTCATGTTGGATGCATTTGGGATTTTTTCCACAGTTTAGCATCATATTGGACGAAAGTGAGAATAGTTTAAGGTCATATGAATGGACCGTGGATGGTGCAGTTTAATGTCATGATGGACAAAAGTGTAGTTTAAGGTCATACATGACCTTTGATGATTATGTAGTTTAACATCTTTCCGGATGTAAGAGACTTTTATACAGTTTAGCGTCATGTAGTTAGGACGTCACAGTTCAACGTCTTGATGGATGTAAGGGACTTGAAAATATTTTAAGGTCATATGTATGGACCGTTGATGATTCAGTTTAAGGTCATACAGGACCTAGTTTGCAGTTTAAGGTCATACTTGACAATTTAGGGAAATTTTTCACAGTTTAACGTCTTGTGGGATGAAGTTGCAGTTTAAGGTCATACTGGACCATTTCTGTATAGTTTAACGTCATATAGCAAGGAAGAACTGGTGCCGCACAGTTTAGTGTCATGTTTTATGGACAAACTGGTGAATAGTTTAAGGTCACACTAGACCAAGGAGGAGTTTAAGGTCATACTGGACCATTGTTGTATAGTTTAACGTCATATAGCATGGAAGAACTGGTGCCTCACAGTTTAGTGTCATGTTGCAGGGACAAACTGGTGAATATTTTAAGGTCATACTGGACCAAGGAGGAGTTTAAGGTCATATTGGACCATTGTTGTATAGTTTAACATCATATAGCAAGGAAAAACTGGTGCCACACAGTTTAGTGTCATGTTGCGGGGACATACTGGTGCATTTTTCAGTTTATACAAAATACTTCTTCAAAAATCTGGCATTGGTTGGAGTAGTGATGAATTCTCCATCCATCGAGATTAATGAATATGCTCCATTAGAGTATACCCTATGTATTGAATAAGGTCCTTCCCATTTTGGTTCAAGTTTGGGAGGTTTCTTTCCTGGTGTCATTAGAGTTCTGAGAAAAAATACCAATTCTCCCTGAGTGAATGAATGGAGAGGAACCCTTTTGTCAAAATCTCATGATATTCGATTCTAATAGACATCCAAGTGGTGAAAAGTGCACAATCTTTTCTCATCTAACCGTTCCAATTCATTCAATCGCTTTTGAGATTTCTCATATGTAGATGACTGATCGCAAATGGCTACACTGAGAGAGGCTAATTGGACATCAATTGGCAAGACTGCTTCCGTTCCATATACCAATGAATATGGAGTTGATGGTGTTGTAGTGCGGGTGGCAATCCGATAATCCCATAAAGCGTGAAAGAGTTTATCAGGCCATTAATTCTTATCTTTATCCACCATCTTTTTCAGTATATTTGAAAGAGTCTTGTTGGAGGCATCGATCTGGCCATTGGCCACTACATGAGACCGAGATGAGTGGTTGGATTTGATGTTGTATTCTTGATACAATTTATTCACCTCGGATGAATAGAAATTGGTGCCATTGTCCGTCAATATGGTATGAGGGGCACCAAATCTGGTAATGATGTTAGACTTGATGAAGCTAACAATGCATTTAGAACTGACTTCCTTGAGAGATATTGCCTCTGCCCATTTGTAAAAGAAGCTAGTAACAGTAAGAATGTACTTAAACTGCTTGGCCGTAGCCGAAGGGTAAGGTCCCACCACATCCATCCCCCATATGGAAAATGTCCATGAGTATTTAGTTGTATGAAGAAACTCTAGAGGTTGATAAATGAAGTTGTCATGTACTTGGCATGAATGACACTTATTTGTGAAATCAACACAATCTCGTATCATTGAAGGCCAAAAGTATCCAAGCCTTCAAATTTGATCAGACAATCTATGTCCAGACTGGTGGGCATCACAGACTCCTTCATGCACTTCTTTCCTAACAACCATTGTATCTTCACCATCTATGCATCTGAAGAGAACTCCATCAAAACCACGTTTGTAGAGAACTTTCTCTAGGTGATCTGGGCTATCAAAAAGAGTAAAATTGACCACACGTCGCCAGATTTGTTCTTTCTCAGCTCTATCGGGTGGAAGTGTTCCCTTTTGAAGGTATTCCCTGATAGGTGACCTCCATCCTGTAGTATGACCATATGGATCAGGAATGGGACTAATTTAATTAATTTCCTCTATTCTAATTTGAACATAAGGTGAAATTGCACGACGGTGGGCAATACTGATTGTTGTATCATCCCGATTTGGATCATCCAGAGTTGTGGCCATATTAGACAGTGCATCAGCTTGAGCATTTTGTGATCTTGGGACATTAGAAAATGTTGGTTCAAAAGGGAATTCCACAATTAACACTATGACGTAATCATACAAAGGGATTAGTTTTCTTTTCTGATGGAATAATCCCCATTGATTTGTTTGATTACCAGGTCTGATTCACCCTTCAACTTTAAGTGATTCACTTGTTCTTGAAGTGCTAATTCCAAGCCTGCGATAAGAGCTAGGTATTTGGCTTCATTATTGGTACCACATTCCCATAATAAGAAAGAATAAGGTAACACTGCCTTTTCTGGAGAAATGAGCACAATTACTAAGCTAACATTGTTTAATTTAGGATTTTCCATTTTCTTCCCTGTTGGACTTCTGGAAGCACAATCAAAATACATTTCCCATGCTTGAGGAATTTCTTGAATAGAGAAGAATTCCTCATCAGGGAGTTTAATATCTAAAGATGTGTCTTCCACTGAAGGGTTTTCAGCCAGGAAATCAGCCAGAGCTTGGCCCTTTATCACCTTTTGAGACACATACTGAATGTCGAATTGCTGCAAAATAACTACCCACCTTGCTAGGCGTCCTGTAAGCATTGGACGACTAAGGATGAATTTGAGCGGGTTCTTGTGATATACCAATTGGAACTAGTGATGTTGTAGGTAATGTCTCAACTTCTGAACTACAAATATTAATGCCAGGCAGCACTTCTCAATACTTGAATATCGGGTTTCTACTTCAAGCATAGTTCGACTGAGATAGTAGAGGCTGTTTTCATTCCTAGCATCATTCATTTGAGCAAGAAAGTCACCCAATGATTGATCTAGAGCTGTCACGTAGAGGATAAGTGGTCTCCCTTCAACAGGAGGCTTGAGTACCAATGGGCTCAAGAGGTATTTCTTGATAATATCGAATGCTTCTTGACATTCTTCAGTCCACTGGTAAGTGACTCCCTTCTTCATCAATTTGGTAAAGGGTAATATTTTGCCTGCCAAATTGGCGATGAAACGCCGAATATAGGCTAAGTGTCCTTGAAGTCCTCTTAATTCATTCAAATTTTGAGGATGTGACATACCAAGGATTGACTTGGTCTTCTCAAGATCGACTTCAATACCAAAATGGCGTACAACAAAGCCGGAAAATTTTCCTGAGGTTACCCCAAAAAAACAATTTAAGGGGTTGATCTTCGAATTATGTTGTTGAAGCTTGCAGGATATGACTTCCAAATCATCCAAGTGATTAGAACGTTGTTTAGATTTAACCACCAAATCATGTACATAACATTCAACAATCTTCCATAAGAAGGGTTTGAAGATATGACGCATGGCACGCTGATATGTTGCACCTGCATTCTTTAAGCTGAAGGGCATTACCCGGTAGCAAAACACACACTATGGGGCTCTGAAGGTTGTAGATTACTCGTATTCTGGGGCCATTTAGATCTAATTATATTCGGAATATCCATCCATGAAGGAAAGTGCTTCATTGCTAGCTGTTGCAACAATTAGAAGTTCTGTAATCGGAACTGGGAAATCATCCTTAGGACAATGCTGATTAAGATCTCTGAAATCGACGCGAACTCTAATTTGTCCGTTATTTTTCTTTAAAGGGACAATATTATCCAACCATATGGGATATTGAACTTCTATGATGAAGTTTTATTTGATAAGCTTATCCACTTCAGCTTCAATTTTGGAAGCATAGGTTTTTTGTGTTCTTCTCCTGGCTTGCTTAAATCCTCGATGTTCTTTTGGTAAACCCAAATGATGAGAAGCAACATCAGGATCAATCCCGGGCATTACTGTATAGTTCCAAGAAAAAATATCTCTATTTCAATTTAGAAAAGAAATATACATCTCTTGCTCTTCAAGATTCATGGCTACACTGATTAAAGTGGGGCGTGGATCTTCTTTTGTACCCAGATTTATTTCTCTGAGTTAATCCACAGTGGTAGAGATACCCTCTTCAAATGCTAGAGGAGAATCTCTGAGATCTTCCTCTTCTTCTTCATCATGTGTTATTTCTTCCATTTCCACTTGCATAGTAGATGACAAATTACAATTTTCGTGATCATAAGAGACGTCAAAATTTGCACATTTTGAAGAGGAAGTTTCCATTTTGGACCCTATTGATGATGAAGAGTTTCTTTGGGTAATAAAGAGGAAATGACGGATTGAGAATCGACATCATTGTTCACCTCTAATGTTTCTATAACTCCTTCTGGCCTAATTGGTGAAGCATATAATTGTTGGATTTCAGTAGATGAAATGAAGACGTCACCATTTGTGCTTTCATCAATGCTTGGTAGATTACCAATTTCTCACATGTTCTCTGGCTCGATTGCCATAATTGACATTATGGATCTTTCTATAAGAGTATTTTGATTTGGGTTTATCTTGTCAATTTGACTGATAGGAAACACATAATCTGTACACACATTTGTAAATGGATTTACTTGAATTTTTTCCAAACCATATGGAGCATTAACTTTGGTAATTTCCTTTCATGTGGATTTCTCCTTTCCCTTCATGTGATAGAATTCCGCCTCAATGTATTGAGACTCACATGTCTTGAATGGGGCCTTATCACCATATAATGTTCCAACTTGACCATCGAAACAGTATTTGAGACATTGATGGTATGATGAAGGGATAGCCGCATGTTAATGTAGCCAGGGTTTTCCAAGCAAGATGTTGAAGGCTGAGTCTTGATCAACAATCATGAAATCTGAATTGGATACAAGATCTCCAAACTGAGTTCCGAGTGTAACCTCGCCCAGTGGTTCTTGTTCATTTTTATCATATCCTTGTAACATCATGGTAAAAGGAGATAAATCAGATTCCATGAGACTTAATCGAAGAAGTGTAAGAATGGGCATGAGGTTGACTCCTGAACCATTGTCAATGAAAGCTTTTCGGATGTCTACACCATTGACATTGCTAGATAAATACAGTGTTCTGATATGCCCATGCACAACATCATCTTCATCTTTATCAGTAAAAGATATTATTGCATGTAATTCTGCAGGATTATTCTCTACGTGATAGACTTCAGCTGCAGCAATTTCAGTTTCAAATTCCTGAGGACTTGACAAAGCCTCGATGAGTGCTTCCTGGAGATCTTTTGATAGATTCAAAGCATCCAGAATTGATAACATGGATGGTACTTGGGCCAAGTGTTTCAATATATCATACTTTTGATCCAGATGTATGTGTTTCCCAATAGGAATATGTGGTTTAGTAGGTACCTTGGAAGTAGATTCTTTGGAAGTTGATGCATCTTGTATTGGGATAAGCATTGCAAACATCCTTGGTTTTTGAAGATTAGACCGATTAGATCCATTTACTTGCTGATAGGAATAATATGGAACTTTCAGTCGGTCTTCCAAAATAACTGTATCAGGACTGAATTTGCTATTGGTATAAGAACCTTCTTGTTCTTGTAGAGCTCGCTGAAGGGCTCTACCATGAGTTTCTGCTGCATACACAGTTCTAGCAGGGGTAGAATTGGAATAGTGGCTTCTGAAAGATCCATGACTTCCCCTATATCCTGAGCCCCTAGAACTTCCTCTGATTCCTCTGTTTCATACATGGAATTCAGGCTCATTGAAATTGAAACTGCGACTGGCATATGGATCTATTAATTGAATCATATTAACAGAACCGAAGATTAACACTTTGTCTGATGAAGACTTTTCCTGATTAGTAGGTTTAGGATGTGCCGTTTGGTGGGGCGATGCCCGTGGCTTTGATGTAGATGGCATGAAGTCTGTCAAAGTCAAATATAACATAGGCTTTGACACATACTCATCTTCTTCTGATTCTTTTTATTTCTTGTAATCATGTCGTTTCGTTGAGGTCTGTCCTTCTAGCGAAGAGGGTTTTTCCACAACATTCATGGCAGAAGATAAAATTGGTTTCTTTAATTGTGTTCGCAAAATAGCATGATTTCGACTGATTATCTTTCTGACCATACAATAATCATACTTCTGTGCATTTCTTTCTTTTTACTTATTTCCATTCACATTCCTCCTCTGGAACTGTAGTAGTGACACATCCTACCTGGGCTGAGCAGCCTTTCAATGTGACTTATCCCAATTCGACCATCTTTTGCAAGAAGTCCTTGAAGACGAAACACTCCTGGATGGAATGCCCCAACATTTGATGAAAAGGGAAATAATTAGGATGGCCTTCATCTCATTTCTTGTATGGACTCTTGGGTATTGGAAATTGAACCAAATTGTTTTTCAGAGCCGAAATGAAATAAACAGGAACATGTTCATTTCGGAAAAGTATGTTTTTCTCTTCAGATCCTCAAATTGTTTTCATCCTTGATCTCTTTGATCATCTGGATGAAACGGCCTTTGTTGTTAGCGCTCAGAAGGTGGATCCCTTCAAGAAGATGAAGGTTTTGAGGTAGAAAAAGTTACAGGTGCTTGTTTAATCATAACTGTAGCAGTTTCTGCTTTACCCATTCTCCATATTGGAGCTAATGGAATTACACGAGATTTAGCCTTATCTGGTATAAGGGAATCTTCAATCTGCTGGGCAATTGAAGTAAGGTCTCGGAACCGTCCTGTGTATTTCACAGGGATTAATGGCGTGCGTAATTCGTCACACAGATTTTCCACACAGATTGGAAACAATTCTTCTTGAGGGAGTGCTAAAATCAAGGAATATGTTAATCCCTTCTGGTGAGTAATGAAATCAGAGACTCTTTCATTCTCCCTTTGCTTACAATTTTTAAGATCGAAAACTATTGTCATTGGCAAAGTTGAGCTGTACTGAAGGAGGAATTTTTGGCGAAGATCCTCCCATCCGGTAATTGAATGGGATTGCAAGCCTGTATACCAAACAAAAGCTGGTCCTTGCAAGGTTCGCACGAAGCATCTGAGTTTTACTACTTCTTGTTTCTCTAGAGTTCCCATCATAGGATCACAACAAGACACGTAATGCATCAAATGCTGTTCAGGATCGCCTGATCCATTGAAAGTAGGGAATACAGGATTCCGAAAACTGAATGGAGGAGAAATTGAATCGACCCATTCAGGGTAAACTTTCTTTTCTTGTTGAACTTGCGCACGTTTCCCTTCCATAGTTTCTAACTGAACTGTTAATGACTCAACAGTAGTTATTAGATTTTGAGAAACATCCGGTTGAACTTGGACTTGGGTAGGTGCAATGACTGGAGCTTGGACAGATGTGGCGATTGGTGCTGCAACTGATGGTAGCACTGCCAACTATTGTTTCAATTGACCCTTAGGATTAGACCTGTAAGGGTGTACTAATAGAGGAGGATATTCCTGATCCATCTCAGTAGCTGCAACAAATTCCTTTGGCTGACTGACTACATCACGCTCCCGAAGAAGACTACCCTGAAGTAGTTCTGCATTCAACCTCCATAATTCCTTCATTTTTTCCTCTTGTTTTGCAATCCTTTTCTCTATTGAGAGCGATTGACCTTCTCCAGATGAAGGATATGTAACTTGGTGCTTTCCCTTCCCTTTGTTGGATCCCTTTTGGAGAGGGGGAAGTGGGTTACTCAAAGGATTACCTAGATTCTGAGTAATCCTTTAACTTCATGTATTCACACCTTCTTCATTTGTGTCGGTGCGTACATCTTCTTGAGCAGGAACCTCTTCATCTGAGTCCCCTAAATGATCCTCATCTAGTGGATCAGCAACAAAGACATTGATGACATTGATTGATGCATAACTCATCGCATCCCTTCTATCAGCATTTCTGTGATATTGTCTTATTCCATGTCTTTGATGAGACATTTCCTTTTGTTGATTAGATCCTTCAGGAACTTCTTGACGAACCGTAATTTGGAGGGAATCTCCTGATAATTAGGATCTTCGTTCCTCTTTAGGATTCTTCCCCAATCAAGAAAAGACTGACTTTCTCTGAGGAGGGTATTGATGATTTGAAAAAGTCCCCAGTCCAGTGGACTGGGGCTGTTCCTGCTGTCCTCGCTCAACTCCCCGAATCCTTTTTGTTGATTCTGACGGTTGGTTTAAAAGAGTCCCCAGTCTGGCGTGCTGGGGTGGTCCTTAACATGCAATGTATGAGACTTTCTTGAAAGTCCTCCTGATCAAGTGAACTGTAGTCTGAAAATTAGCTGGATTCATTAACCTGTATCTGCCTTTATCAACCGGTTCAAAAGACCGTTGGATGATTTCCGACACTTCTGTCACTTGGTGACGTGCTTGCTCCAAAGGAGGGGCATGTTCAATATTCTCGTTTACTTGGTACAAGATTAATTCAACAACTTGTTCTCTGTATTCTTGATTTTGAGAGGAACTAGTTGAAGCATGTTCTTGGGAAAACTTTTGATTACAAACAAAGCCCATTGACTGTGGCCAGTTATTGGCAATAACATTGCATGTGACCATTTTCGGTGGGCTTTGTTGACTGGAGAGCACCATGAAATTCAGCGCTCCATGAACACCCCATCCTCGGACATGAATACCAGATGGGGCATTGGCAATTAACTGACGCAATCTTCTTAGTGCGCCAAGGCATGAACGTTGAAGGGCTCTCTTCTGCTTTTCAGCCTTCGGATATCGAGAGACTAATAGAGACGCCAAATCAATCTGACGTTGTAACCCTTCTATTATCATAAGATTATTTTCATATTCATCATAAGATAACACTTTATTTTTCAATTGAAAAAGAGTTTTCCATATGTTGAGATGAATATCATGAATTTCCTCTTCCGTCAACATTTCTGGAATATTATACTGAGAGTCAGCCAGAGGCCAAAACATAACTGGCACTTCACCTTTCTCTAGTTGTTTTCTAATGTTCAGCATTTCATATTTATTATTTGATGAAGATTCTTCTACATGATTTGACCAGAGTTGGTGTTTCCTTGTTGCTTCATTGGATTCAACATGATTTGTTGAGAAATCATTGATCAAACTAGAAGATGCATGACTTAGCGGTGCTTCGGAGAATGACCTACACCCTGAGATATCTTCTGATTGATAAAGTATTTCACCCTCTAGAGATGAAGCTTCATACATGACTGGTTTCGCATTTGCAAGTTCCTCAAGATAAGAGGGATTTCTCGGCACTACATTGTCCACTGGAGCATTTTCTGGGCAATGTGTATCACTACTGCGGAGAGGACTTTCGCAGTGAAATTCATCATCATGGGGAGGACCACCATAATGGGTTACAGCAAAAGATGAGATCTCTTGCTCCATGTTCTTCTGACCACACAGAGGGTTCCTGTGGATCTCATGTGAAGATGAAACTTCGAGATCGACCGAATTGTCATGAAGCAAGCATTCATGAGGAAGTGTACGTTGAAGACCTTCGGAATTAATGTTCCCACTATTGGGAACTGAGGGAGTAGAATCGTGAATTCCAATAGATAATTGTCTGAGGGCTTCAAGAACTCCAGCATTGAGCAAGGCCTTGTTACAGATTGGCTCTTGATCTCCTGACTATTTTGGGCTGGTCTTTTTCTTAGATTCCTTCTTACTCGCCTTGGAAACCACTTGTTGACGAAAGTGGATGCTCTGAGTAGGTGTATGTGCCTGATCAGGAAAGATGGACAGGTTAGGCTGATGATCTCATCTCAAATCCATTGTATATGCCTGACTTGGTCGTCCGTATGATATGGGGGAGTATACCCCATAACCCTCTTGGATTGGAATAGATGTGTGTGTCTATTATGGAGTGAATTGTTGATGTATCACTCCACTGGTAGGGATAGATTTATGTGTCTTTCCCTGAGATGATGCTGAAGTTGTTATAATATCCTGATAGGAATCCAGAATATGAGTAGGGATTTGTTTCTACTCTTTCACCATTGATAGAATATTCTTGCTGACTTCAGCTTCTGGAACAGGAATATACGTCCAATCCAGGCTTGGAGCAGGTGTATGTGCCTGCTCCTGTCCTCCTTTTCTTGTCAGTGAATCCTGAAAGTACTCAAGTGTGGGGGTAGAGAGTTGAGTCTGACCCCTATTTTTTCGGGGCTTTCTGACTAACTTCTCTGAATGCTACCAAGCGAGACTGTTGATAGGATTGATTAATACGAACAGGTATATGTGCCTTCTAATTACACATTGCCAAATGTGGTTGACGAGATCCATTATATGTAGTCAGATTAGCCTGCTGACTAGCTGATGATGTATAAATTGGTGTATGTTCCTGCCTATAGTACTCCACCGAAATTTCCTGGTGGGATTTGTGTGATGCTGCCAGACGAGTCTGCTGGACACTGGAATTAAAACGGGAAGGTGTATGTGCCTGCTTCTTTCTTGCCATCATGTTAGGTTGGTGGACTTCTCTGGAGATGGCAGAGATGAGAACCAGCTCACTGTTGACCGGATTCCACCTCTGGTTGTTCGTCTTGCTTGCTCGGGTTTGAGGAACCTAAGCCGAACGCCTGGAGTTGGTACCCTCATCATGTTGAGGGCGCACTGTCGCATGAGTCTGGTGGCGATTGTTGGTGGGAACCCTGAGGAAAGACTCCTGACTATTTGAATTAAGGTCTTGAGTGACATTCTCATTCACCTCACCAGAATAAGGGAGCGAATGGTGATTGCATTCCAGGGATAATGACCCGAAACGGTTGGAGACGGTAGTCAGCACCGCCTGTTTCTTGATCACTAGTCGTCATTGTTCGGACGACCGATGTGAGTTATTTACTTGGAGGGCTTGTTGGGCAGCCTCCTGAGTTGGGAGGGTACCGTGTAGACGGTACTCCTTAACCAGTGCGTTTGATACCCAATGTTGAAGACGCTGAGTAGGTTATATCGTCCTAAGAGCAGACGATGATCCAGCAGGAGTAGCAGCAGTGACATTTGCAGTAGCAGTATTCACAGGTGTGAACATGAGAGCAGCCATTCGTAGAAATGCAGATGATCTTGGAAAAAGAGTGTCTGTTTGATATAACAGACGTAATCAAGATAAATTTAGCCACTACATCTTTTGGATGAGCACATATGTCATTAATTGTCTTGTTGGCCCTCTCATTGAGTTTAAATAAGGGGCCTAACAAATATGTAAAACATAATTTTTAATTTGGTCAAGGATTCACGTCGGGTTCACCATTTTTGTTTCCCTCTGAATTCGGGGATGACCACTTGATGGGAGGTTCAAACGTTCTGATCGGTCTCTAACGGGTTTTTTTGTAGAACCGGAAACATCCAATGATTCCACATCCATTTGGACCTACTTTCCAAAGGTAGGCGCTCATTAGTTTGTGGAATGATGAGGCATATAAATTTGCATTGGTCGAGAGGATGGGCGGTCGGACTCATCACACCTTTTTTGAGGGGAATTATAGTCTATTCTGGGACTCTCTTTATAGATTTATGTTATGTTCATGAATCCTTATTACATTGGAAAGTATAAAATGATCTTTCCTTTAGATCTTACAGTCAATGATAAAATTTGTACGAAATTTAGAGAATCTTTTATATTTATTCGAGGTTCTTCATTGATAGAGAATCATCTGTATTGATTAATGATTCTTGGTCAATGGTATCCTTCGGCATATTTATATAAAAGTCTCTTGGTCATTATGATGACCATGCTGGTTTCAAAGCCACTCAGTAGGGCACTTGAAGTTTATTGTCATGGATTATTTCAGAGTTGGGATCGAACCCGCAGATGGGCTACCTACGTATCCTTTGTTTTGGAAAAGGAATCATAACCACGTAGTTCGAGTAAGGGAGTATGATGTTTATGATTGATGGCTCAAATAAGGATGTCATAATTACTTTTACACACTAATCTCATGTGATTCTTGCTCGGCGTGAGAAACAAGAGGTATTGCTAAAAAAAATAGGCAATTATGCCATGAAAGATGAAATCATGAGAAATAATGAGGGGCTTATGTATATATGACGGCCTAGATAAATTAAAGGTTACGATTTACTTTAGGGAGGAAATCCAGGAGTAGGGTACATAAAGTTATATGTGATTTATGGATATTTTAATACTCTAACATTGGGGATTACTCATGAAAAGGATGCCCAAATTAGGAGAGGACTTATGATATGGGTTTTACTCTTGAAAAGGAATCCCAGATCAAAGGAAAATTAGGACTGGTTAAGAGAATTGTGACTAGGGCTTACTCCTGAAAAGGAGGCCCAGGTTAAGAGACTTGAAAAATTAAGGGATTTGGGGCTTACTCCTAAAGAGGATTCCCAAATTATGACTGGGGCTTACTCCTAAAAAGGAGGCTCAGGTTAAAGGAATTATGACTGGGACTTACCCCTGAAAAGGAGGCCCACCTTAGGGGATCTTTCATCTTAAAGGATGAGGTTTATTGAATGAAATCTCAATATTTAGTGACACAAAGATGTGTAAATCACTATGTGTTGAGGGATATTCCGCCGAATTCCATTCAGATAAAGAAGTCAAATCTATAAATCACGCCATAAATGGCTTTGAAGTGTGTCTTGAAGACTAAATATTTAATAGGAAAGGTTGAATGGCTAAAGATGGGTAAAATGGGAAAGAAGGGCACCCAAAAAGGCAGGTGCGCGCAAGTCCTGAAAGGCGCGCAGGTACTGCGTGGGTGCGCAAGTCTTGGTCGCGCAGGTATACCTGCGCGACACGTTGGGTACTTGCGCAGTGATCAACCAGCTGGGTAATACTTGAGAGACTTTTGGTTAAGGCCTTGATAATCCTCCTGAGGGTCTTCCAGGAGAGGGGTGCGCGGGTTCTATTGAAGGAGTAAGGTGGTGCGCAAGTGTGGCCATTTCCATTAAGGGTTGGCCACCTAGGCGCGCAAGTGTTGATGTGTTTCAACACATAGGCCTTCCTCACCCTGTTTAGATCTTCCGTTCTAGGTAAGAAATTACCATAGAAGTGTTTCAGAAGCATTATGAAGAGACTACGAAGCCGGGAGATGAAATCTGAGTTTCTAGAAAAATATCCTCCTGGAATGGGGGGCCCACAGGGTCTATTTATAGGTAGGAGATGACCCTGGGCAGTTATCACTTAGGTCGCGCAAGTCACATTCACAACCATAATGCGAAACGCAAGTGGACTTGTGTGCCTATGAGGAAACTTGCGTGATTATGGGCAATCTTCTCCTTGTTCATCCCTTTGCTGATTTTTTATTTTTTCTTCAAAGGATGAATCAATTTGAGCTAAGATATTCCTCTTTTCCAAACTTTAGACTATGTGATGAAAAAGGAGAATCAACAACCTCGTTCATATTTTCCTCTTCTGGAAGGAGAGTAACCAAACCCTAAGGGGTTGGCATTGGAAATATAATATGTATATATATATATATATATATGATCAGTCAAAGAAATAAAAATTAGATAAATTAAGAGTATCTACATCTCACAACTCATCCTAATAATGGATAGTTTCCAAAAATCCTATAAGAAACCACCATCGATTCCCAATATCCTTCTTATGTACCCTGAAGTAAAAGTAAAAGGGACATAATCACCACAGCATGATACAATCTACTTTTGGTTCCACATTTTCACCTGCATGGTTTTAGGTCGTGTCACAAGGACACTTCTTGGTGGAACAAACATCCCTCTTCAAGGTGATTCCAAAAGTACATCAAATCACACCTCATCACAGTGTCACATAGTTAAGAGGTAATGTATCAAAGTCACAGACCCATGCCCAAACTAGCTGGAGGATGCCACTTGTCATCAGGTATCTATGCCCTATTACCTATGGGGGAAACATCACCAGAAAGTCAATGGGGACCAACTGCCTAGCCATGGTGAAGGGTAATACCCTCTAAGAATCATCAAGGGACCCAATTCTCAGTGAAGTTGGAGGGAATCCACGAACTGCTATCAGTGACCACTACCCAGCCCAGTTGGAGGTTATCCCAAAACCTGTCTTTAGAGACGACTATACTTCCCAAATGTAGGTAATCCTAGAAACTAGTCTGACCATCTATACTAGATGGTACCTCTCAAAAAGAACTGATTAACTATACTGGCCATCACTACTAGATGGTAACGTCTCTGAATGCACCCATAGAACTATATTGGCCATCAGAGCTAGATCATGCCTTTATAAAAATACTAAGGAACCACACTGGCCATCCCATTGAGATGTTAACCGCATGAAAAGCACCGAGGAACCACACTGTCCATCCCTACTAGATGGTTCCACTTGTAATTATTTCTTTGTGGTCATTGGGTGTCATATTGGGTAGCTGTCACCCTAGGAACATCTTACATCACATCTCAAAAAGTGGTAAATGGCATGTACGGGGCTCACACGTTGTGTGGCCATACCCCAATGTCGGTTCATGTACCAATACATTATTGGATAATAAATTGTTATAAATGTTCCATGAGGAGTGCCTAGGTACCCCCAGATAACATGGAACATCTAGTCAGAAGGTTGATGGGCACAAAATACACTTCATTGATCTAGAGGGACAAAAACATAATTTTTTTGATAGGCCTCCCCAAACAACCCAAGAACATTTGACTACAACTCATCATACATCTGGTCAACTATCATAAGAGTGGATTATAATGTTTCTTGAGGGTTCTCTTCAAACAAATTAGGTATCTTCCATCGATATTCCTTTCAGGTTTCCACAATTTAGTAGATCACAAATAACGATCCATAAATCCAAATATGTCACACCATTGTGATCCTTGTGAAAAACACGCAAAGTTGACTATTCATTCTCTCCAATCAGAAATCTGATGGAAAAGTAGTATTTTCTAAAATTTCACTTGAAAAAAATCACATGGGTACCACAATAATATCCTTAAATTATTTATATATATAGTTCCATTTTTATCCACCTGTAAAATCACATAAGATTAACTATCTGTTCATCTAAATTGGATACCCAGTGAAAAATCTCCATTTCACCGCATCACATGAGAACCAGGCCTCATGAGGCCAACAAAACATCATCGTATTAAACACCGAAAAGTAGTCAGGAAAATCACACATAGATAACAGGGTCGCACATCAATGGATGTTTCAATAAACAAACATTCCATTAAAAAGATCTGTCTGAAAAAATAACCCCAAATAATAATAATAATTAAATTATTAAAATTAAATTTAGGCGATTAATGTAACTGAACCCCAAGAGAAAGTCATTAAATTTAAGAAATAGTCTAAAAATATCTTTCTTGATGAGAGGATCTCATCATCACCAATGAAGTTCAAATGGAAATTCAGTTTAGGAGAGACAGCTATTCAAATTTTGATGGCCCGATATGAACCGGTTTGGACCACTCTAAATCAACCGATCCTCCTAGGCCGGCGCACTTCGGCCAACCCAGTCTGCTTCATCAAACCAAAACCCACCCTCATGTCCCATCCCATCTTCTCCATGGCCCGGTCTTCCACTTCATGTCTTGGCCTACTCCTTAGCTCACCAGCTACACCAGGTGGCTCTTTGACTCATCAATGCGGCCAACTGTATCATGTTGGTCATTATTCCATGGGGACACGCATTGTGACCCCACTATCGCCACATGATCCACCCAGCACATTGTTGGACATGTTCCTCTAGTTCCCCTACCTAACCACCATATTATATCAGATCCCCAAGCAACAAAGGTTTACTCACAACCCCACTTCGATGACAACACTCCACGTCGTGCCACGAATCCTTTGCACCAGTTGCCTCTCCCCCAGAAACACAATCCAACCCCACGACATCATGGCTTCTACCACTTGTGGTTACTATCGTGAACTGCCAAAGGCTCTCCAGTAGTCCCTACTATGGACCACCGAGACTCATTTGGTTGCACGATTTCAGATCTGAGGATAAATCGTTTATCCTTATGATGAGACCTTCATGGAACCAGCCTCTGATAAATCATCCAACGGAGAGACCATGTGTCTAAAAATTGAGCAATTAAAATCCCTAATGAATGGACGCATTTCAGATAAAAGTGGATTCAACAAGGATTTCAGATAATGGACATGTTTATTCGGCCTTCACCTTGATGTTCAATGCGATGAAATTGATGATGAATTAAAGAAAAAAGGAAATTGAAAATTTTGGTGCATAAATCCAAGGGAACCTACATTGATTCAATCACCCATCATTAATGAGGCACCTGCTACTATCCCGGATTGATCCATCAAGGTTTCAGAAGATATTTCTCCATGATATGATGAACAATAAAAGATCCATTAAGGGAGAGAGGATAAATAGTGACTTAGTAGATAGATAAGGGATTAGGGATAACACTAATCACAAATCATTAACTCTATATTTATTAGCATATAGCTCAGAGTGCTATCTGAAACTCCCATTCCCTCTAATCTTATTTCATGATTACTATTGGTGCCAAAATATGGCATGAAAGGAAGGGACGAAAAAGAAGGCTGGCATGCTACCTCGCGAAGCACCGACGTGAAGCACCGCCGTGAAGCACCCCGAGCATCGTGGTCTCACGAAGCTCCAGAGACGGTAACTCTCCGTGAATGAATTTGACGTTCGTGATCCCGCCGCAAAGCTCCAGAGGCGGTAACTCTTCTCTGACGACGTTGACGTTCGCGAGCGCGCCGCGAATCACCTGAGGTGGCGCACGAGTTCTACTTCGTGGTGACCCTTCTCTATAAATACTGGACTCCCCCTGAGTCCTAAGGACGTACAATCTGACCTTTCAACTTCTCCTCTCCTGAATCGCGAAGGACTCTTTGCCCCGGGAATCATGAGCTCCACGAGGTACTTCTACTTCGCGAGCCACCTTTTATTTGTCTCGTTTTGAGCCCCTCTTCTGAGAGGGATGCCCTTTGCGAAGCTCAAGGGAATTCGCGAAGGAAGGGGATTCCCAAGGGAACCCGGGAAACCGCGGATCATTTATGCTTCATGAAACACCCAAGCTGTACTAGTGATCCCTATGCTAAGGTAGGATCGCTACACATCGCGAAGCACACTAATTCGAAGCACCCTGCTTCACGAGGCACCTCTTCTTCACGAGGCAGTGCTCCACGAATACTGTTCCACTTCGTGAAGAACCCTCTACTCACACCTACGCCCCATTCTAAGGCCAATTCACTCTGCTTCGTGAAGCACACTCCTTTTCATGGCAATTACTCATCCCATGCGACCCTCCAGGTTTGCACGATGCGATTTCAAAGTCCCATGGACAATACCACCCGTAGCGTTGCTTCGCCTAATGCTTCTTCGCATAGGAACGCTAACGGCTATTGCTTATTCGCATAGCCACGCTAACATGGACCCCTTGATGTTTTTCTCCACAACCCCCCTTGACTATGGCCTTACTGGAACCTTCCCTTCACCATGGACAAGAGGGTACCGGTTATGTAAGTCCTAGGGGTGTGGAGTGAACCCACCTCGTCTGAGCTGCAGGACGTTAAACTTCCAAGCACCACGTCCTCAACACATGACATTAAACTGTGACCCGACCTCGTGCCTCTCACGAAGGGTCCCCCAAGCTCGGACATTTTTTACGCCACTCGTCTCCATGGGGGTGGAATCACCCATCCACAAGGGATGATATCCTCCTTATTGGAGTGGCGTATGTTCTCAGGAGAAGGACGACTCTAGTTCCCCAACGGATGGTTGCACCCCTGCTTCTCCATACTTCCCCACTACCAAGGTCAGTGGAGGGCGTGATAAGGAACGAGGCACCTCCCATCATTGGTCCCGAGTCCCTCTTTCGTCGTGCTTTGTCGCACTCCGGGCTTCCATCCTAGAGTAAGTCCCAACACCATGGGCCGCCTAATGCATAAGCCCCTCTTCGCTTCTCACGGATGAAAACTTCGCGATGTGATCGTCAGGTCCTTGCAACCTCTTGTTTCTCACACCGAGCATGACTCACGTGGGCTTAGAGTGAGCACCGACCCCGACCCCCTACCTCCAGCGAACTATGAGGACTTTGATCCGTGTCAAGGCATGGTACGTAGGAAGCCTCCATGAGGTTCAATCCACATTACTCGGTCGCTCATTCACGTCGAGTTTCACCCTCTTCCATCATGACATTAAACTATATGCCCCTTGTCCCACATGACATTAAACTGCACACCCATTTGAACTACGAGGTCTTTGATCCATTTCAAGGTGCGGTACATAGGAAGCCTCCACGAGGTTCAAGCCCACCCATCATCCAACTAACGTTGAGTTCTACCTGTGTCCAGCACGACGTCAAACTGCAATACCAGTCCGATGGAAATCTGTTGTGACAAACCCGAACTACAAGGATATTGATCCATGTCAAGGCGTGGTATGTAGGAAGCCTCTACGAGGTTCAAACCCACCATCCGGTCGTTACGACCTCATTCACATCGGTTCACCCCCGTCCCGCATGACGTTAAACTGTATTCAACAATTCGAACTACGAGGACTTTGATCCAGGTCAAGGCATGGTACGTAGGAAGCCTCCCTGAGGTTCAAGCCCATCTCCCATCGGACCAAGGTCCCTCATTTACGTTGGTTCTCTGACACCCATCTCTCGTCGTTTATTCACGTCAAGGTTCATTCTCATCCAACATGATGTTAAACTGCATTCCAGTCCGATGGCAATCCGTTGAGACCATTCCGAACTACGAGGACTTTGATCCATGTCAAGGCATGGTATGTAGGAAACCTTCCCAAGGTTCAAGCCCACCACTAGTGGACCCCCGGGTCTACTTTCACGTCGGTTCACTGATGACACCCCTTGAACTACGAGGTCTTTGATCCATGTCAAGGCATGGTACGTAGAAAGCCTCCCCGAGGTTCAAGCTCATTTCTCATCAGACCAAGGTCCATCATTTACATCGGTTCGCTGACGAATTCCATCATCTGATCTACGAGGACTTTGATCCATGTCAAGGCATGGTACGTAGGAATCCTCCCCGAGGTTCAAGCCCACCACCACTAGGACCCTCCTAGTCCTCCCCATTCACGTCAGTTCACTGATGATGCCCTTCGGACCAAGGTCAACCCTCATGTCGGTTCACCGGCACCATCCGAACTACGAGGACTTCGATTCCCTGCAATGGGGATACGTAGGAAGCCTCTTCAAGGCTCAATCCCAACTCCACTGCCGCCCAGTGGATGGTCTCGGTATCAGCATCCCTTCAAGGGAAATACCTCAATCTGATCTATTCTAGCTAATGCTCTGATTGGGCTGATCCATCTCCGCTGGACGTTAAACTCGCGGCGTACCCTGTGTTAAGCATGAGAAGCTGAGGAAAACCTCTGATATGTGTCTATGGCATATAATTCCCCGCGCTCGATGTGGGATGCCTCAGGCTTCCACACCCTTGAGAAGCCCTGTGACCAGGGATAATAGACAGACATGCCAGGTTCCCCGGCATCCAGACACGCTACTGGTGCCTCAACGTGACTACAACCCCGACTGAAGGATTCTGACCTGACCGGACCCTTTGGAATGTCCCGACAGATGCAGTGTAATTAAACGGCGACCATGGAAACATGGAACTGGGAAGAGTTTCACAAACAACGTATTAAATCTATGAGGGAGACCCGGACTAGGTGACGAGTTCTGAGGAGGAATCCACAGAAGGAAGAACCGACATCCAATCATCCAGTTTCAATCAAAGAGTAGACATCCATGAATAAGGAGTGAATTCCGCCTGCCTTTGGAAAGCAGGAACGTGGGGCAACAAGCGCAGCGCATCCTCCTCCGCGGACGGACGGATGCGCGCGCCCTAGCGAAAGCGTTGGAAACAGAAATGGTGAACCCGACGTGATACTATTCTCCTCAATATGGAGATTAGTAGCATTCGAGACACCAGTAGATTGACGTGTTACCCGATCCAGATATCCGGCACCTGGTCCCGCCAAGCAAATAGCGGGCATGTCGTGAAACTCACCGGAAGTCGGAGTAGTAGAAGGTGGGGCACATCTTTCTACAGCGTGTTGGCATGGATACTTCTTACAGACATGGAGAATGGAAGGACGTTGGGGCACTAGTTGTCAATCCTTTTCTTCTCAGTGCTGATGAGTTGATCCCTTCGTTTCTCAAGAACCAGGTTGATGTTACAGAGACGCGATCACCACCCGCTCGCCTACGCAGGGGCAAGGGAAACATCACCACAGCCACCCCACATGGCGCCACTACTGCCACGACGACCGCCAAATCATGGAATATGGGGCGCCCACATCCCCTATCCCCATCAGAGGTCATCCAGCGAGGGTGATCAACAACCTCGTGCGCATGTACGAGGAGGAAGGGGTCATCCCAACTCGGGATATGGCCCGCCTGGACCCAGAGGCATCCAGGCCCCGCCATCAACGCCGCCCTAACAGGCCACGCAGGGAGCCCCTACTCCCCACCCCAATGTTCAACCGTTTCTGGAGCCTGTCCCCGGAACACCTCGACGACTCCTTGCCTTTTGCTGATGAGGCGGGTGCTGTCCGGCTCAGCCCGCTCAGGGTCCCGACCCAAGGGCTCCAGGCAGGAGCTACCGCCCGACCGCTTCAGCGCTGCCGTCCGACTTCGCAGGAAGAGCAGGCAGGCCATGCCACTGCACCACCTGCACCCGCTCGCCTGACCCAACGTCAGCGCCGGGCCCGGGCTGAGGATTCTCACCCAGATGTGTCAACGTCGACAGCTATAGTGGCCCGATCCATCGCCGACGTGCATCATGAAGTCCCTGTATACACTGAGAAGGGGCACTCCTACACCCAACCAGGATTGGGACCCCAACTTCCCCACAGGCGGGCTGGGTTGACTCTTCGGGTTGCAGGCCCAAGTGGTGATCGCCGTGAACTAACCCACGGTGATGTCACCCCGTATGGAGGCCCTCCCCGTACCACTACTCCACAGAGCATGGGCCTTCCCCACTCCGAAGTTCGTCATGGAGGTATGCCTCATGCTACCCCCATCCTGGAGGAAGAACTGCCCCGCGGCAGTGATGCTCTGCGTGGGAACCTTTCCCACGCCCACTCTACAGGGTATGGAGTCCATCCTCCTTCCCCTTACCGCCGAACTGAAGGCACTGCCCATCCAGTCCTTCTCTAACGTGGGTTCCCTCCCTATGTCCTCTCTTCAACCGTCGAAGGTCCTCCTCGCCCCAGCAACTCGAGGAGTGAAGGTGAGCCTCACTACACCCGCATTGACCATGGAGGTCCTCCCCATGCACCTGCCGATTCCAACAGAGGCTCCACCCACATGGGTGCTATCCTTGGAGGTCCTCCCCATGTACCCTTCGACATTTTCCCTGGTTCCCCTCGCACCTCGGCTATCTCGAGTGGGGGCCCTCTCCCCCATGGTGCCAGCACCGCCCCGAGACTACATGATAGGGATCAACCCTGTCCCGAAGAGCCAACCCGGGGTAGGAGAGCAGTTCATCGCTGCCACAAGAAGAGTCCTGGGAAGGCCCAGGTGGAGATCAAACTTGCCCGCTTCTCCGACTCTGAAGCAGAATGCAACTCAGTAATGGAACCTTTTCCCCGCTCCTTTGTATCAAGGACTGGGGCAGGAACCAGACGTGTTAGCCTCATTCTCCCGGAATATGAGGTCTACCAGATTCCCATCTCTCTCTGCAGGTACATCCAGGAGGAAGAAATCTTGGGAATTCCGCAGGTCTCAACCGCGCAATCACCGCCATTGTCACTAGAAGCGCCCTCTACCTCTACCATAGATCACAGAGAGCTATTTTGGGGGCCAACGGCGGTAGAGCGACGACATGACCTGTCTCCGGTAGCCGCAATTCCTGTGCTGGAAGCTGTGGCTATCAGCCCATCATATGGTGACATCGTGGCCAGGTCACCTCACTCTTCGGAGGATGGCCCGGAATTCGGCGGCCAGTTAGTTCATTCGTCGTATTCTCCACCGTCGAGTTTACTAACCTAGAGGTCCTCCTCGGTACCGCTACCAGTCCCTCAGCCGCCCCTAGTTGACGAGTGGGGCAATACAGGGCCAGACCCCGAGTCCGAACCCTAGAGTTTCTGGAGTATTCTTCTAGGGGATTACATCCCAGAGATTTTCGGGATGATGGCGACACTGAATTTTCGCGCACCAGAGTCCCTTACCCCTGAAGAAGTGGGGTGCTTTTGTCGAACCCTATGGGAGACACACTTCTGCCTTCGTTACGAACGGGTGGTGTACCCTAGAAGTCGAAAGCACTTCGAAGAAATCGGAGAGCAATGCCGCCTGATCGATTCGGCCGCACTCCTTGTGGCCCAGCACCACGAGTCGCCAGGCCGTCAGAACACCCTTCAACGGAAGTGTGTTCAGAGCTTCAAAGTACTCCTCAAAATCGTCCGAGAAGCTACCCCCCATGTGCATGTCCGTGGTTGGGGACACTATACCGCTCTCCTCTTCGACCCTATCCGACGGCAGCCCGATTCGCTATGCGACGTCGAGGACATGCCCTCGAGAGGGTTCATTGTCCACATGGATGATGTAGTGGACAAGGAAGACGATCTTGAATTACTTGATGGATATTTACCCCCCAAGGGCGTACCTCCACTGCTGGACCCATCAAGGAGGGTTACCCGTCAGCAGAGGAACCTGCTAGTCCTACCCGTACCCACCAAGTCACTGGTACTCGGTCGAAATACTGGTAAGGGTAAGGAGCACGTTGGAACTGTCAAGCACTCCGACCCGTCTGCCTATGTGTATAAAACAGAAGAAGATCCCGAGAAGGCCACGTTACGCAAGCAACATGCTGAGCAGAAGAGGCTGGTTGATGAACTCATAGCTGAGCGCGCCGTAGAGCGGTGACCCGACTATGGTAATCCCAGGCCGGGGCAGGAACAATTTCCCCCTGGTGAGGTGCCTCTGGGAAACCCTGATCATGCTACTGCTGCAGAAAGGGTAGAAGATGGAACTCATGGCAAGAGGGCGCAATACGTCTCGCCAACCCCCCCCCCCCCAAACGACGGGGCAATCTGAAGAATCTAGTCTGGGTTCCCCCAGTCACCCCACAGGTCGTTCCGCCAGTTGGTCCATGAGCTGCCGAAGCCATCTACCATGTTGAAGAACCTGGAAATGCACATATGGTTAGGGATCCCCATCAAGACAGGGACCCCCACCCGGATGATCTTTTTGTGGCACTCACAGCCCTCCTCGAAGCGTTGGAAACGCGGCAGGTGGCGATCCCACCTGATGGCAAGTCGTATCCCGTGTGGGTGGATGATATGCCTGCACCTCCAAGTTTTGGGAACCCCACTTTCTCTCCTTTTAATGGGACAGGGGACCCGCCACAGCACTTGGTACGTTTTTCTTCCAGGTGTGGTCCCATGCTGGGGACCCCGGCTCTGCAAGAAGCTTCCAAACTCCGATGTTTCGTACAAACATTGGAAGGTCCAGAATTCGTCTTGTACAGCCAACTCCCTATCGGATCGGTGACCGGTTGGGAGGATCTCCGCCGGAAGTTCCTATACCAGTTCAGATCCACCACATGGAAGACCGGCATTGCAGACCTCTTCAAGTGAAAGCAAATGCCTGATGAGTGGGTTGCAGATTTCATCTCCCGGTGGATGGGACATACGTATTCCCTCGATATGCCACTGACTCATGAGAAATTACAGATAATGTGTGTGGGGAACGTCAAAACGGAGCTGGTACCCTCCCTGATTACCCAGACCTAGCCTAGAGGGTTCAGAGATTTCTCAGATAAAGCTCAACGGCTTGAATAAGCCCTGCAACAGGCTAGTCGGGCATGTTCATTGCCCCCTATGATCCTAGCTAGGAGGACCGCCAGGTCTGAACCCACCGCGGTTTCCCAAATAGAAGCCCCTAGGTGGCTAGAATTACTGCCGGTGGCACCATCCCCAGAACCCCACAGAGGTCCTCCACCTCAAGCACAGGCTCCTGCCCAGCAGCGACCGCCTCAGAACCGACATGTTCCCCTGCGCAATGCGCCACTGCCACCCAGGCGAGACAATCAGGCACCGCCTCCTCGGAAGGCCCCTCCGGCCCCTTGTCAGGGCTAGGCCCCCAGGGCCCCTTATTCGGAAAAAGGCACCAGACTTATTAGTTCAATGAAAATCAGGTCCCTGGCTACTTCCGAAGTGCTCTAGAGCAAGGGATTGTGTGCCTGCCCGAGTACAGAAGGCCGACAGATGCAAATCTCACTGATCACCCCAACAACTGCCCCTATCATTGAATCCTAGGTCACACCCTCAAGAAATGATATGTGTTTAAAGACTATATCCAAGTCCAGGTCAACAACAACATAGTCATGTTGGGCCCGACACCAACGCAAGTGGGAGGTGTCTTTGTAGGGTCAGAAATCGGCAGCGATAGCGAAGGCGAGTGGCAGCAGGTTCCCAACCACGGATCCCGGAAATACGTCGACTGGATGGCTCGAAAAACCGTCGCCTGTTCCCATGGTATCATCTGGGTGCGCCTGAAGCAGTCAGAACCTTCAGAAGAGGTAGCCGGTACCTCTGCATCGTCTTCACAGTCAACCTCTTCCCAAAAGGGAAAGCAGCGACAACGCAAGAAGAAGCAATGCGCACCGCCATTGCTGTCGTCATCCCACACTCTCGGTGACTTTATGCCCCTAAAATGGGGATTCCTCCAAGAAGCCTCCCAGTGGTGGATGACTCCTTAAGAGACACCCAGGGGTACGCTTAGGTTAACACCGTGGAGCTGGTAATTCCCTATATGACCCCTGACGAGGGGGAACATTAGGAGAATCTCCCCAACGTTTCCAGCCGACGTCAACGTCAGCGGAATCACAACTGCGCTGGTCATCGAGGTACGTCAGCGGGTACTTTCAGCCAAGCCGTGCACGCTATGAAGACCAGACAGAAGGCTCAGCGCAGAGCTCAGCACACGCAACCCCATCTAACGCCCTCATCTCTACCTCCACCGCCGTTTTTGCTACTAGATCAGGGAGAGCTGCCACGTTCGTATCACAGTCAGTCTTGCCTGGCTACAGGCCAGCCTCTGCTGTCCAATCCTAGTCTGGCGACTACTCTCCAGGATTCAACTAGTAGGCAGCAGTATGTTCCTAGTACTAGCTGATCGCCGGTTCAACCGACAGGACCCGCTATGCCTCCAAATGTCGAACGACCTCATGTAAGAAGAGGTTCGTGTTTGGCATGAAAGTATGAAGTCCTGAATCACCTTTCCGGCATTCCGGAAAGATTTCTATCCTTGAGGCCCTTCTCCTGTCATACAAATGCACGAGGCACTTGCCGAGGCCCTAAGGAGCCCCCTCCAGTTTGTGACAGAGGTAGCAGCTGCAGAAGCCTTCCGTACCGAGACAATTGAAAACGCTGAATTTCATGCAGTTATCTCGTTATCTGGTGAATATGAGTACCCTCCTATACAGGGGCACATTCTCCCACTGTACATCACTGTCCACTTCAATGGCGTGGAAGTCCGCTGCTGCCTCGTTGACACGGGTTCTGGAATCAATCTAATTCTGACTCGGACGTTGTGAAAGCTGGGTCTGTTTGAAGGTGATTTAACTCCCTCTGACCTCAGAATCCAGGGGTACGATAGGACCGAACAAACCCTAGTCGTAAATATCCACCTGAAGACTATGTTCGGTGGCTTAATTACCAGCACCGAGTTCATGGTTGTCTCTCAGGACACTGCCTACAACACGTTGATGGGTAGGCCATGGCTCCATCTGCATGTAGCGGTCCCTTCGTCATATCACCAGTGCCTCAAATACTCGCTCAACGGTCGAGTAGGTGTGCTCCAAGGATATGTGTCTCCTTTTTCTTCTTGTGAGGCCCACTATCTGGATGCGGGTTATTACAAAATTAAGGATAAGCAAATCCTAGTAAGTGAGGATGAACCCGCCCCGGTCAAAAATGATCCCTAGGAAAGCATGGATGATGCCTATTTCATCCCGGTCCACGGATTGGAGGCCACGACCCCCGGCATGCGGCAATGTTTTGTTGTTTCGGGTACACAAGGAAGGCATGTTCCCATGTCCAAGTGATGGCAGAAAATCACCTCGTAATCCTACATCAACCAGGCTCAGGTGATCCCGGAACCTCCTACCCCTATATGGTACCGGAATGTCAAGATTATGACAACGATAGTAAGCCGTACGTGTCTCTTCCGCCGGGATGGAATCAACTGACTCAGGCCAACACATCACCACTACTTTGATATTATCAAATGTGGCCCCTTAGGCCGAAGGCCATATGTGATAGGATCGACTGCCTTCATTGCTATGGTCTCAATGGCGAGTGAGTCTCATGATATGATGACCACTGCTACCCAAGCCGACACTAGTTTCCCCCCAGGTTTTGATAGCCCATAAGTATCTCCCGTCGTGGGAAATTCCCCCACGGGTGGGGAGGAATACCTGGAGGATGCTCCCCCTGACTGCGAGGAAAGCGTCTCTACCACGGTTGATGAACTAGTACTGGTGAACCTTGGTAGCGTGGTAGATCCGAAACCCACATTGATCAGTGCAGCCATGTCGCCCGAGGAGCAGCATCAGTACATTGACTTCCTCAAAAAACACTGTGACGTGTTTGCCAGGAGTTACAACGAAATGCCAGGACTAGATCCCCAGGTAGCCGTTCACCTTCTGGGCCTCCCAGCAAAACATCGTGGGTTTAAGCAGGCTCCTAGGAAGGTGCCCCCTTCTCATGGTGCTATGGTAGAGGCCGAATTTGACAAGATTATCAAAGACAACTTCATTAAGGAAGTCCAGTAACCCATGTGGCTTGCCAACATTGTGCCGGTCAGGAAGAATAATGGGAAGATCAGAGTTTGCATCGACTTCCGTGATCTTAATCGTCGCTGCCCAAAGGATGACTTCCCACTCCCGGTGATGGAGTTATTGATTGACGCCACAGCCGGGTTCCAAGCTCTCTCGTTCATGGATGGCTATTCCGAGTACAACCAGATCTGGATGGCCCCCGAAGACGAGGAGTCCACTGCCTTCAGGGCTCCCCATGGTACATTTTGCTACCAGGATATGCCATTCTGTTTGAAAAATGCATGTGCCACTTATCAGAGGGACATGCATCACATATTCAAGCTGATTCTCAGGACATTGTTGGAATGCTACGTAGATGACCGCGTAGTCATATCATGTTAGCACCAAGACCATCTCAAAGACCTTGAGAAAGTGTTCGGTTTCCTCCGTTCCCGTCACCTGAAGATTAACCCGTTGAAGTGTAACTTCGGGGTCACCTCTGGGAAGTTTCTGGGATTTGTTGTCAGATACCGAGGTATCGAGATCGACCCAGAGAAGATCAAGGCCATCATCCAAATGCCTCCCCCGAGCAACATTTGGGAACTTCGAGGCCTTCAAGGAAACTTAGCCTATATACGCCGATTCATCGCGAATCTGGCCGGCAAGTGTAAGCCCTTTTCCCAGCTCATGAAGAAGGGCGCTGCCTACGAATGGGGTGAGGAGTGTTAGACCGCCTTCGAGGAAATCATGCAGTATCTGCTCCAACCTCCGGTCTTGATGCCACCTGTCTCCAGAAAGCCGCTGGTCTTTTACGTGACCTCCCTGGAAAGATCCCTCGGTGCACTGCTCTCCCAGAAGAATAACGAGGGTACTGAGAACAGTCTCTACTATCTCAGCCGCATGCTTCTCGATACAGAGGTCAGATTCTCCCCTATTGAAAAGAGATGCCTTGCGCTCGTCTTCGCCATGCAGAAGTTGCAACATTACTTACAGCACCATGAGGTGCAATTGGTCTCCCGGGTAGACCCACTGAAGTACATCCTAAATAGCCCCATGGTGACTGTCCGACTAGCACGGTGGGCGGTGATTATCCAGCAGTTTGATATCAGGTTCGTACCTCAGAACGCCATTAAGGGACATGCGTTGGCAGACTTTTTAGCTGCCCATCCAACCTCTGTGGATCAATGCCTGGTCCTGGATTTTCCTGATGAGGCAATCCTCTCAATCGATCATGTCATCCCGTGTTGGCAAATGCATTTCGACGGCACCTCCCAGAGCCCCACCAGTAGGAGGCTCAACGATCCCAAGCTCAATAGAGTGGGCCTGGGTATTGTCTTCATTACCCCCGACGGAATCAGTCCTACCATACTCATTCCTGTTGTCAGAAGGTTGTACGAACAACAAGACAGAGTACCAGGCTCTCATCCCCGGCCACGAGTTGGCCCTCGAGATCCATGTGTCTCATTTACATGTGAAAGGAGATTCCGAGCTGGTAATCAAACAGGTTAATGGAGACTACGTCTTCAGGAAGCCGGAGCATGCACCATTGCTGGAGTACACCCTCTGCGTAATGGCCCAGTTCACTCCTCGACCAGAGGTTACCCATGTCCCATGGTCATAGAACGGTCAAGCAGATGCCTTGGCTGGCTTGGCCGCATCACTCGCAGAACCCAAGCAAGATGATTTGATTATACATGTGGCACACCGGAGAGTCATTTCCCCCATCACAGAAGAGGACAATGATGGCCTGCTGGTAGGTCATCTCACCACCGGACCCTCCACGTCTGGGGTCCTAGGTTTGTCAGACACAGTGGTTGAAGCCACTCTTGACTAGAGGGCGCCTTTTGTCGAGTACCTCCAACATGTTTTCCTCCCGGACGACCGGGCCGAGCGTGAGCGAATCCGATGCCACGAGCTGCAATTTACCCTCCAGAGCGGCCCCAGTATTGGACAGTTCTTTTATAAGAGGAGTTTGGATGGTGTCCTCCTCTGTTGCATCCAATGAGTAGATATAACTCATGTTTTTCAAGAGGTTCACACTAGTTCCTGTGGCGTCCATCAAGCTAGGCCGAATCTGTCCCATCGAATCTAGAGGTTGGGGTACTTTTGGCCCTATATGATTCATGATTGTATTGGGTATGTCAAGAGGTGCCATGCATGCCAAGTTCACGCCAACTTCCTGCATCGGCCGCCAGAGCCCCTCCACCCCACCAAGTACTCTTGGCCATTTGCGGTATGAGGACTCGATGTAGTGGGACTATATCCACCGGCAACAGCCCGCCAGTGAAGGTTCATCCAGACTGCTACAGATTTCTTCTCCAAGTGGGAAGAGGTAGTTCCGCTAAAAGAGGACAAGGTTCGTTCCATCATTGACTTTGTGAGCTCCAATATTATCCACTGGTTTGGGTTCCCTCACACCATCCTCACCGATAACGGCACCAACTTCCGAGCGGCTGAATGAAAGAAATTGTACGCCAAGTATGAAATCCGGTCGAACCATACCTCCCGCTACTACACGCAGGCAAATGGACAGATCGAGGTGTTCAACAAAACCCGCTCTAACATTCTGCAGAAGATGGTTGGTCAGAACAATAAAAGTTGGCCGCACAAGCTCCCCAACGCCCTCTGGGCTTACCGGACGACGACTCGCATCTCTACCCAGGTGACCCCATATTCACTGGTGTATGGAGCTGAGGTCGTTCTACCCATTGAGATCCAACTTCCATCGTTACACACAGCAGTCTACGATCAGCAGACATCAGATGAGGTAACCAAGATCCGTCTAGCTGAATTAGAAGCACTGGACAAGAACCGGCTTCGTGCCCTGCACAATCTGGATAGGCATCAGGATAAGATAGAGAGGGCCTTCAATAAAAAGGTTCGTCTCCGTTCTTTCCTACAAGGAGACCTACTACTGGCCCTTCGAGCGCCAATGATTCCCAGTAGGAAACCGCCCAAATTAGAACCCAAATGGGAAGGGCATTATTTCATCCATAAGGTTTACCCCAATGGAGCATACTCCTTGGTGACCACGGATGGAGAGCATATAACCCCTCCCACCAATGCCAAGTTCCTTAAGCGATACATTTCCAAGGGAAAAAGGTTCCTGCATGACCCTAAACTGCAAGATGGTCCTGCACGACCTTAAACTGTGTCTTCATCCTACAAGACGATAAACTGTGAAATGGTCCCGCATGACTTTAAATTGCACGTTACGGCCCTGCACGACCTTAAACTGTAGGGTCTCGCATGACCATAAACTGCATCTTCGTCCTTCAAGACAATAAACTATGAAATGGTCCCGCATGACCTTAAACTGCACGTTATGGTCCAACATGACCTTAAACTGTAAGGTCCTGCACGACTTTAAACTGCATCTTCGTCATGCAAGACGATAAAGTGCAAAATGGTCCGAGCTCTATGACTTTAAACTAAGATCTCCCCCCGTCCTTACTGCAAGACGTTAAACTGCAAGCCAGTCAGGTCTTCCTGGCCGAGGCTCAGCCTCAGGCCCCTTGGCCTCCTCAGGCCCTCGACCCCCCGTCCTTACTGTAAGACGTTAAACCGCAAGCCAGTCAGGCCTTCCTGACCAAGGCTCAGCCTCAGGCCCCTTGGCCTTCTCGGGTCCCCGACCCCCCGTCATTACTGAAAGATGTTAATCTCAAAGCCAGTCAGGCCTTCCTGACCAAGGCTCAGCCACTGGACCCTTGGGCTCCTCGAGCCTAAAGGCCCGTCTTCACTACGAGACGTTAAACCGCAAGCTGGTCAGGTCCCCCTGACCACGGTTCGGCCTCAGGCCCCTTGGTTTTCCCCGACATACCCTCTTGCAGGATTGTATGGTATGGTGTGGGACTACGTCCTCATTCACGTCAGATTGCTCGCCGTACCTTACATATCCCCAAATTAGATGATCCTCATCCTACATGACGTTAAACTGCATCTTAAGAACTACATGTGGCTTGATTCCCATCTTCATGGGATATGTAGGAACGCTCGGATGCCTCGTCTTGAGCCCACCCCCAATCATTTCTCTTCCACTACCCCCCCTGGGAATAGTTTCCTCAGAGGCTCCTTGTGTAGCGAGGGGTAGGATTTCTTATCCCCGCTCATACAACCCCGCTCACACAAGGATTATAAGGTTCGCACCATGTGACCACTCCCGTTCTTTTATCCTCCCACATCCTCACTGCATGACGTTAAACAGGATGGCCTTCACGAACTACATATGGCTTGATTCTCATCCTCATGAGATACATAGGAACACCCGAACATTTTGTTTGTTGGCCCATCAAAAAAGCCAAAATCTTCCCCTCGGGTCAAGACATATGGCAGGGTGCACACTTTTTCCCCAACTCACATCAAGCAAGCCTCGACCCGGCTGCACATCCCCCTGGAGATGTTTGCCACTTTCGTGGATTGATACAGCTATGCATCACCCACTCCTTGACTAGGATTCCGTCATTTTTTTCTCACACCCAGAGGGACCCCTAATAATGGCCTGGATACCATGCCCAAGGGCTCTCCTATCGACAAGGGCCAACGCCCCCGAGGGTTTTCAAGCAACAATCCGATACAAGTCCCGCGTTGCGAATTTGGTCATTGGTCGACGCTCATTTTTTTCTCCCATATCGGGTCACCAGGGGAAAGTTGTGTTTTTAACATGGTCAACAGTGTCCTGGATCTTCGGGTCCACCCCGAGATGTCCCAGACATCGAGTGCAGTGATACATTCTACCCCATCCCGAAGTAACAAGCTCCTCCCTGGGTGGATCTAGCAGTCGGGCCCACGGCCCCGATTCCCCTTAGGGGTGTACGGTGTGGTGTGGGACTATGTCCTCATTTACGTAGGGTTCATGTACCCTGTCGTACGCCTTCTCTCACGAGGCCCACCCTCAGGCCCCTTGGCCTTCTCGGGTCCCCGACCCCCGTCCTCAGGTAAGACATTAAACTGCAGACCCATCAGGCCTTCCTGACTGATGCCTGACCTTAGGCCCCTTGGACTTATCGGGCCCCTATTCCCAACCTCTTACCCATGGTGTACGGTGTGGTGTGGGACTATGTCCTCATTTACGTAGGGATCATGTACCATATCGTACGCCTTCCCTTACGAGGCCCATCCATAGGCCCCTTGGCGTCCTCGGGTCCCCGACTCTCGTCCTCATTGTAATACATTAAATTGCAAGTAGGTCAGGCCTTCCTGACCATGTCCTAACCATCAGGCCCCTTGACCTTTCCGGGCCACGACCCAGGTCCACCCTTTTAGGAGTGTATGATGTGGAGTGAGGTTTTTTTCTCATTCACATCGATCTCGTAATGAACACGCCATGTACCTCTCCCTCCTGATCTATTTCGTCGATCCATTTTCGACAGTTCACCGATGTGCCTAAGAGTACTCTGGTTTATTACCTGGAATGCCAAGATTTACTCGGACACATCCGCACCCACTTTCTAGGCTTTGTGTATCCCTGCATCCGGGCTTTCATCATCTTTCACACCCGGAGGGACACCCAGGAACATCCTGGATACTACGCCCAAGGGCTCTCCTACCGTTACGGGACAACGCCCCAGAGGGTTTTGGACAACAAATCGATAAAATCCCGTGTTGCGAATATGGTCGGCGGTCAATGCTCGTTTGTTGTTCCCACCTCAGGCTAACACAATATGGACGCTGTGTTTTCACCGTGGTTAACATTTTTCCTCTATCGCCATGCCAACCCATTAGGCCTAAAATAACTGGTGCACAATTCACACCCTTCATCACTTCACAGTGTCCAAGTAGAGCCTCAGAACTTTTGGCTATTTTCCTCCGTACATGTCCGTGCGTTGGGGGAACAAGACGCGTCAAAGGTGTCCTTCAGGGCTCTCTACCAACTCCCATTTGACTCGCCCCAATATTGCGATGAGGATACCCCCTTGATTCCCACACCGATTTTAACTCATTTGGGCTTAGGAATTGGGTTGACATCTGTGCTTACTCGGGATGTTTTCACCATTCACGGTCCGAGCTCTAAGCCCATAAACTAAGATTCTCATCTGTAACTACATTCAACTTGATTACCATCTTGATAGGATATGTAGGAATGCCCAGGCCCCTTGTCTGTGGGTCCAGCTTGAGTTCAGAAAATTCACCTCTCTGGTCCTGCCTTCAAGACCCTGACTACGGGACCACGTGGCGTAGTGTGGGATTATGTCCTCATTCACATCGGGTTTGCAATAGTTGCACCACGCACACCCCCATTCTGAGAGTTATCCCTCTTATTCCGTGTCCCGCATGACATTAAAAGGCACCCTCCAGAACTATGTATGGCTTGATTCCCATCCTCATGGAATACGTAAGACCACCTGAATGTCGAGGATTCGGGTCCAGCCCCACCTCTTAGAGATCTATTGATCTCCCGGTCACCTAGGCCACTTGGTCTATCCTTCTCCAGGAGGGGGATATGTAGGTATGATACAAGGTTTTGGGCACCATGCCCCCTTCCCCCAGGAACCCGCCATCTCTTGGTTACCATCAAGTTGAGTCTCTTGACCCCTTGAAATGGTTCACCCATGTGTTAAGAGTACTATGGTCTAGGAGCAAGAGTGTCAGATTCAACTTGATCAAGTTCCTTCCACTTGTCAAGCTTCGTGTTTCCCTGCATCAGGGCTTTCATCACCTTTCACACCTGGTGGGACCCCCATGAATGGCCTTGATACAACGTCCAAGGGATCTCATACCATTACGGGCCAACTCCCCCGAGGGTTTCGGACAACAAATTGATAAAATCCCACGTTGCAAATATGGTCAGCGGTCAATGCTCATTTGTTTGTCCCCATTTCAGGCTAATGCGACAGGATGCTGTGTTGCGAACATGGTCAGCAGTAATCCTCTGTCGTCACGCCAGCCCCATCAGTCCTCGAATTTTGGTTGCATGATTCACATCATTTTCCACCCCATCATGTCCAGGTGGAATCTCGACACTTTTGGCACTCTCCCTCAGTGCACCTTTGCATGTCAGGGGGACAAAGCTGCAATATGGCATCCTTCGGGGCTCCCATGGTACGAGCTCTAAGACCATAAACTAATATTCATCTTGTACTACGTTCAACATGATTCCCATCCTCATGGGATATGTAGGACCGCCTGGACGCCCTGTCTTCAGGTACAACCCATTTAGGGTGTCGGTCTCTCCCCCGTGCTTCACCTCTTACCTCTATATATAGGCCCCGCGGCCTAAGGTCTCCCTCTCCGAGTGGCGTACAACGTGATGTGGGATCATGTCTCCATCAATTGTGTTTTATAACACTACGCACGTTCCCCGCCTAGCATCGTCTCTGCTACGTATGCGCTGCATGACGTTAAAATGCATGATTGGTCCTATCATATGCCCCTAAACTGTGACATTATCGTCCTGGTCGCACGACGAAAAACAGCAATGCATTGTGGTGACCTCGTTGTAGAGGACATCACGTTGGATATTGGTCATGTGCCATGCCATTTTTCAATGCCCATCATGGCTTGATCCTTGTGGCGACACCACGACCTAATACTCTAGGCCTTTCGCTTCACAAAAAAACCACTCACCTTAAAGAAAAAAGAAGATTTATCAAATTACTCTTCTTTTAGTGGAAGGGCCACAGCCGCACTCGCCTTTTCCCCTGGCACTGGTACCATACCATGTCACCTTCCAGAACTACGTATGGCATGATTCTCATCCTCATGAGATACATAGGAGTGCTCAGGCACTTCCCCGCGGGCCCAGCCTAACCTTTGTGTTTGGTCCCTCGACTCGAGCATTTCCCTAGAGAACGCATGGTAAGTAGGGCTTAGGTCCTCTTTCAGGTTGGGTCTTGTTTCCAGGTGTCCCCTTCTCCCTTTACCCATTTATGGTCTAAGGTCCATCAAGAACTATGTGAGGCTTGATTCTCATCCTTATGAGATACGTAGGAGCACCCTGGCACTTCCCCTCAGGCCCAGCCTTACTTTTGCTTTCGGTCCCTTGACCAAAAACCTCTTCTAAGGAGGTCGTGTGGTGTCGTATGGGATTACGTCCTCGTTCATGTAAGGCTGTTCATCGCACCGCACACACCCCCTATTCCCATTCACGCCAGGTGTTTGAGTAACGCCACCATGTTCCTCTTATGTCTCCTCCCATCCATGGTCCGAATTCTACGACCCTAAACTAAGATATCCCTATGGGAAAGGAATTTTCTCTCTCTATCTAATACGTCTCATTGTCGTATTTATATGTGTTTAGACAAAGAGCCCGAAGTGTGGGATTTCCATAGGGACATCCCCCTCATCCCATGACAATGCTTCGTGAGCTCGCTATTTGGATCCTCATCCTCTTCCACATCTAAATGGACCCTCGGACGACTTGGATACTAGGCTTAAGGGCTCTCCATGAATGCTGGAACTAAGGGCCCTCCAATCGTTTCGGGTCAACGTCCCTACGGATATCTGACAACATTTATGACATATTCCCATGTGTCGAACATGGTCAACGGTCAACCCTCATTTGTTTTTCCCCATTCTAGGCTAACGCGATAAGGATGCTGGGATTCTTCCACGGTCAACAGTTATCCTCCATCGTCACGCCGCCGTCATCGTGATCTGAATCTCAAGATCCATGATTCACACATTTCCACTTCCTCATGTTCAAGTGGAATTCTATCATACTCGGCTCTTTCTCTTCGCGCATCTAGGTGAACTAAATGATCGAGTTAGTGTCACTGGGCCGGTATTCACCGAGCGTCCCTTTGCCCTAACCTGCCCCTTTCTGTGTTGGGAAATTTCTAACACTACTTCTTGATTCCCACACCGAGCACGACTCAAGTGGGCTTTGTAGTTTTGGAAGGATGTGTACCAACACGGCCAGGCTTCTCATCGTCCTGAACGATGTTAAACTACGCTTCCAGAACTACATATGGCTTGATTCCAATCCTCATGGGGTACATAAGAACGCCCGACCAATCTACTTTGGGCCCAGCCTAATCCTCACTCCTGGTCCCTCGACCTGAAGAGTTTTTTCCGAGGGTACGTGGTGTGATTTGGACTCCAAGTCCTCATTCGCATCGGCTTCATATCTTCCGCACCACATGCTCCCTAGGATCTTCCCTTTTATTCCACATCCTATCGTATGAAGTTAAACTACAAGATTCCATGTGTCCTCAGCACATGACGCTAAACTATGGCTCTACCCAGAACAAGTTCAGAATGCCCCATGATTACATTAGGAAGCGGTAAATCCCCTCGCCAGAGAGGCCTTGTCTGAAAGACGGAATGATCCATGATCTAACCAATGCGCCCATATGGTGTACTCCCACCACGGTGGTGTAACTACCTATGTGTTGGATTCTGTTTGGACAAACCATCACTCCATATTCCACGCTTTGCGTCCCCCTTATTCGGACCCTCGTCCCCTTTCATGTCTCACGGGACCCCCTAACGGCCTCGTCTCATGCCACATCGACTCACCTACCATCCTGGGCCAACGTTCTGGAAGACTGGTCATGTTTGGAAGGGCCCCGTAACAGTATGGAAGTTTGACCTATGGTCTGCCAACTGTCCTGGGCCAACGTCCCGAAGGATTGATCGACAACATTTGTTACATGGTCCCGTGTTTCAAACATGGTCAACAGTCGACCCTCATTTGTGGTCCCCATTTTAGGCTAACGCAGTAAGGATACCGCTTCTCCACCATGGTTAACGGTTGTCCTTTATTATCACATCATCCCCACAGAGCTCTGAATCTTGGGAATCGTGATTCACACATCCCATTTTCATCTATTTCGACCGATTTCAGCGCCCCTGGAATGGCACCATTCGTGCATAAGAGCACGCTGAAGAAATGGTAATTCGGATGTCCTAGAAAGTTCCTTCTCCGATCAAGCCTCTCCCATCTTTCAGAAATCCGGACTGGTAATCCAAATCCCGAATGCCCAGAGCATGGTCCCCACTCCTATGTTATGTGGGATGAGAGGGAAACTATCTCATGTTTATCACATCAAGCTCGACCCATGTGGGCTTGGGGAATTGTCGCCGAACTACCCGCAAACATTGAAGTGATGTAACAAGGCAGTTCAAATAGTGGAAATCGTGCATGCGACGGCATTCAAAACAAAGGAAGAAAAAAAAATTGAAGCACGAATGTACCAATAAAAGGTTTTTGGTTTATTACAATACCCGGGGGTCGACTCCCCCAATAGACGGGTTGACCCCGTCAAAAGAGCGTCGCAGCTCTGCCACCCTTTGGCTTGTGGCGTCCAAGGCTTGATGCCGCTGACTTAGCTCCCGCTCCTCCTCGGCAGCGGCGGGACGCAGTTCGTCAGCCTTGGCTTTGGCCCTCTCTACGCCAGATTGACCGGCAACCATCTTTCCAGAGGCCTACCTCATATGCTCTTGTGCCTCTGCCAACTGGGCCTCTAACCGTGAGACCAGCTCAGATTGTGGATTAAGAGATGCTGGAATCTCATCTTCCCAGGTCTGCATCTGTTGGACCTCGCCTTCAGCCTCCTGGAGCTTCTTGATGTAGGTCTCCTTCCCCCGCTGCCGCCCATGCTGAGCCAATAATCATGCTCCCAGATCTTCTCAACCATAAGATCTCAGATGAGTGCGTGAGGACGTTGGGAATCTACTTCCCCAGCGCACAGTTCGCGCTACCCCGAGTGGAGTTTATCCATTTCAGCCAGCCATTGTGCTTGGGGGTGTCCTTGATGGAGTGCGTGATCAGATTCCACGACCGGCGGTGGACTATGATGCTGTCTTCCTCGTCAGAGGTTGTTTCGTCCCAGTCTGTTCGATTGGTAGGCTCTTATGCGGGATACGCCCTCAGGAAATCCTTGGAAGGATCAATATCTGGTGTTGAATCCAGTACGGCCCCTGGCGCCGAAGCAGGCATGACAAGACTGGGACCGACCGGTTGATCCTCTTCCTCAGAGTCCAACTCAATGACATTGGGTACGACCCATCTGATGGTCCCGCCAGTGATGATGTGTGTCACAACTTGAGGAGATGGGAGGACTATTACCACCATCACTGGCATGCCCCTAGGAGGGACGCCACCAGAAATCCCGAGCAGTCTTGCCACAACAGCCCATGGAAATCGAAGTACTGTATGACAGAGAGGGACATAAACGTTAGTTGGCAGGCATGGTCTACATATGAAGAAAGGGAAACCGGTAGAGGAGACATAGAGAGATCAAACTCCTGGTGCTGCTCTTGAGCCGGTACTGACGGGGCCCCGAGGCGAAGCCCTCCGTATACTGTTGGAAGGTCTGGAGATTCCGGAGGATCCACCTCGGGTGCTTTGGTCCCACCAGACGCGGAAATGGACGTATCCATAGGTGCGGGTTCCGAAGGTCCCGCATCATCACCCGCCGAGGGGCGAGAACGAGGCCTGTGAACTAGTTCCTCCTGCATGACTCAAACATCGGTGAGAAGTCCGTAGTGACCCCAGAACAGATTGTAAGGAAATAAGTTCAGAATGCTACCTTGAGAGCCCCTGCAAAGTCATCAGAATCTGAGCCTTGACGAATGACCTCTCCCTCCTCCAACAGACTCCCTCATTCAGCCTCATCCTCCTGAGAGGATTCCTCTGATTCTTCCGGTAGGGGGAAGCACTCCCTCAGATCGGCAGCCGATAACTGTGGGGGGACCGTCTGATTCAACTGCACCCTCACCCGGTCTGTCATTGGGCGAGGGACACCACTGGAGTGGACGTAATCCTTCAGCTCATCCAGGTACTATTCTGCCTCCACCGGAGATGCAATGAATCCAGCCTGGACTGGGCCTATGCCCGGTAATTCCATCCCGAGGCGATTCAGGTGGGCCCATATCTCGGGTGGGCTGAGGAATTGCCAGTTGACATCCCAAATGTCTCAGGCTTCCGGGAAGACATAATCCTCTTCCATGTCGATATGACGCACCCGCTTCCCCGGAGCCTGAGTGGATATCCTACGAAATCCCCTCGGTGGATTCCCCTCCGGATGACCTTGCTCTTCCGGAATCACCGGATCCACCACTGTTGTCATACCCTCGGCTGGTGTGGGTCTCACCGCCATGGCAGCCCCGCTACCGCGAGTGGCCCTAGCTACCCTCCGGCCCCGACCTCAAGGTAGAGGACGCCCACCGTCACCGAACCGAATAGTTGGTTGCTTCAACATCTCCCCTGGGTATGAAGCCTCCCAACTAATGGCATACACCCTCACCAATCCGAAAGCAGTGATGGATGGAGGAAATGCAATTCGCATCTTCCAATATTCTTGTGTGAACATAAGCCACAACTGTCTCATCACACACGGGTGATCCTCATGACGCACCTCCCAGTAGACCTACGGGGTCAGCCGCTGGAGGCACTGGAACTGCCTCGCAAACCGATGCAGGGTGTACGGTTCACAGATTGTCTCATGATCTACTCAGGCCACAAAAACTCCACCTCGAAAGGCTAGGAGGTAAGCCCAATGTTCTTCTGTTCCCCGCCCGTCATCAGTATGTATCCCCGTCGGCAATGGGAAGGGGTGGAAATTAAACTCATCCACCCTCCACACCTGATTCAGCACCATCAGAATGACTAGTTTGAACGGGAATCTCCTGAACGCGTTCATGATGGAGGGGCAGACGTTCGATCCCGGTGGTGAAATGAGGTTTGGATACTCGTAAATACCCCTGATGTGCATTGTGATCCACCCATACAGGAGGTGTAAGGGCCCGCATATCCTCGACATCTTCTTACCCTTGCTAATGTGCCGCAGCATTCTGTATAGTTTGGTGAGAATCGGAATCCATAGATTGATCTGATACCCCATGGCCAACATGGAAGCCATAATAAACGAGCTGGGCCGCACCCCCATGTTTGTATCCCTCACCGGTAGGATCCAACCACAGATGAGAGCCGCGATGAACGCCGCCAGCCTGACTATCGGCTGTTGTTCAGTGCTGACACTGAAACCCCAAGTCTTCCATTGGCTATCCTCCAAGAACCACCAATACGAGTGCCCCTTGCCCTGTTGGTCCACCCTTGGACAAGTTCGATGCCTCGGCGGGAACTCTCGATTCTCTGGGAAATTCAGGAAGCATTTGATCCATCTACTAAAGTGGATATCTTTCACTGCCTCCTTGTCCTCTCCAGGGATGAGTGCCATCAGCGCTGATGCCAGTCGCGACATTTGCTATGTATCCTCCCACACACTGATGACGGGGAGGAAGTCATCATACATGGCCCCCATGATCGGTACCCAAGAAATCTGGTGGATGTCCCACATGCTGATGCCCACCTCCCCGTGATTCAGGTGTAAGGTATTGGTCCTAGACGACCATCTTCTCAACAATTACATCATCAGTTTCTTAGGTTGGTAAATGTGGAATTGGGAGGCCCATGCCGCCTCATACAACCCCACTCTCCTCAGCTCGGCCCCAAACTCCCCGCATGAGGTGCCTACCCAGTAGGCCTAGGCCCAATCATCAGTAAAGTTGTTGCCCTCGCGCAGGTCCCACTCATCGGACCATCCCTTCTTCGAGTCCTTCAAAGTCGCCTTTAGCATGGTACGGTAGAGAGGAGGGTACATCTTTGGTTGCAGTGGCCTCCCGTCAATATCGTTCACATGGTTGTAGAGACAGACAGCGGTGACGGGTGTGAAGTCCTCCTGTGCGTGACCTTCAGCCGCCCTGAACCATTGGTGCTGGCATGGTGTACTCTTAAACCAGCAAGATGGTTCGTCCCTACTCGCCTCAGGGATGAAGACATCATCCCTCAGCCCGAATCCGTACAATGTCAGCCTCTTACACTGCAGATAATTCTTCTGACCCTCTGATAGCAGATCTGTCAAAGAAGCGTGGTCCGAATGGCTTCGGACCGTCTCCCCAAGGCCTGGACAGTTGGCCATCTCATCTCGATAGGCAGCATCTGCAAGAACCTCCAATACAGCCTCTTGATGGGCCATTTCAATTCTGGCCCTCAAAAAAGAATTTTTTCAGCCAGATCGCGAAGCTGGATCATGAAGCTAGATCGCAAAGACAGATCGTGAAGGTCGGTCACGAGACCAAGCCGCGAAGTCCGGACAAGGCCGACAAGAAGAAGTTCGCTTGGCGCGGACGCGGAGTCGGAGACACGTGGTTCGCCACGAAGCCCGATTCGCAGAGGGCTGTCGTGGAGTACGCGGAGCTTTGCGAAGTCGAGAGCACAAAAAGACAAGGAATTCGCGTGAAGAAAAAAGAGGTCGACCTCCCAATTTATAGGCGGTGAACCCGGAGTGTCGCGGCGTGCCTCACCCGCACGGAGCATCGTGACGTGTCCTGATCTGTGGCCCCGGTCAGCTTCGTGGGCCCCCTTCGCGTAGCTGCACCGCGAACCACCGAATATTTTGGCGATTTTCCATCATACATCGACCCTTCACCCTCCTCAGCTCCAAGTCTGAGGGGGGCATTTGTTGGCGCCAAAATAAGGCACGAAAATAATTGATGGAAAAGAAGGTTGCCACGCTGCCTCACGAAGAACCGACGCGAAGCACCACCGCGACGCACCCCGAGCATCGCGGTCTCGCGAAGCTCTAGAGGCGGTAACTCTCCACGAACGCATTTGAAGTTTGCGAGCCCCCCGTGAATCTCCAGAGGTAGTAACTCTCCGCGAACACATTTGACGTTCGCGAGCCCGCCGTGAATCTCCAGAGGGGGTAACTCTTCGTGGACGACGTTGACGTTCGCGAGCGCACCGCGAAACAACTGAGGCGGCGTGCGAGTTCTACTTCGCGGCACCCCTTCCTTATAAATACTAGACTCCCCTTGAGTCCCAAGGATGGATAATCTGAACTTTCGGCTTCTCCTCTCCCGAATCACGAAGCACTCATCGCCCCGGGAATCATGAGCTCCGCGAGGTACTTCTACTTCGCGAGCCGCCTTTGCTTTTGTCTCGTTTTGAGCCCCTCTTCCGAGAGGGATTCCCTTCGCGAAGCTCAAGGGCATTCGTGAAGGAAGGGGATTCCCAAGGGAACCCAGGCAGCCGTGGAGCGTTTATGCTTCACAAAACCCCCATGCTGTACTAGTGATCCCTATGCTAAGGCAGGATCCCTCCACATCACGAAGCACATTACTCCGCAGCACCCTGCTTCGCGAGGCACCTCTTCTTCGCAAGGCAGTGCTTCGCGAATACTGTTCCACTTCGCGAAGCACCCTCCACTCACACCTACGCCCCATGCTAAGGCCAAGGCACTCTGCTTCTCGAAGCACACTCCTTTGCTTGGAAATTCCTCTTCCTGTGCGACCCTCCCGGTTTACACGATGTGATTTCAAAGTCCCATGTACAATACCACCAGTATCGTTGCTTCGCCTAATGCTTCTTCGCATAGGCACGCTAACGGCTATTGCTTCTTCGCATATCCATGCTAACATGGACCCCTTGATGGTTCGCTCCACAACCCCCCATGAATATGGCCTTACTGGTACCTTCCCTTCCCCAAGGACCAGAGGGTACCGGTTATGTAAGTCCTAGGCATGCGGAGTGAACCCACCTCGTCCGAGCTGCAGGACGTTAAATTGCCAAGAACCATGTCCTCAACACATGACGTTAAACTGTGACCTGACCTCGAGCCTCTCACAAAGGGTCCCCCCAGCTCGAATATTGTTTACGCCACTCGTCTCCATGGGGGTGGAATCACCCATCCACAAGGGATGATATCCTCCTTATTGGAGTGGCGTATGCTCTCAAGAGAAGGGCGACCCTAGTTCCCCAACGGATGGATGCACCCCTGCATCTCTGTTCATCCCCACTACCAAGGTCAGTGGAGGGCATGATAAGGAACGAGGCACCTCCCATCATTGGTCCCGAGTCCCTATTTCGTCGCGCTTTGTCGCACTCCAGGCTTCCATCCTAGAGTAAGTCCCATCACCATGGGCTGTCTAACGCGTAAACCCCTCTTCGCTTCTCACGGACGCACCCTTCGCGACATTATCGTCAGGTCCTTGCGACCTCTTGTTTCTCACACTGAGCATGACTCATGTGGGCTTAGAGTGAGCACCGACCCTAACCCCTACCTCCAGTGAACTATGAGGACTTTGATCCGTGTCAAGGCATGGTACGTAGGAAGCCTCCATGAGGTTCATGCCACATTACTCGGTCGCTCATTCACATAGAGTTTCGCCCTCTTCCAGAATGACGTTAAACTGTATGTCCCTTGTCCTGCATGACATTAAATTGCACACCCATTAGAACTACAAGGTCTTTGATCCATGTCAAGGCATGGTATGTAGGAAGCCTCCACGAGGTTCAAGCCCACCCATCATCCAACTCACGTCGAGTTCTACCTGCGTCCAGCACGACGTCAAACTGCAATTCCAATTCGATGGAAAGCCGTTGTGACCAACCCGAACTACGAGGAATTTGATACATGTCAAGGCGTGGTACGTAGGAAGCCTCTATGAGGTTGAAAACCACCATCCAGTCGTCCCGACCTCATTCACGTAGGTTCACCCCCGTCCCGCATGACGTTAAACTATATTCCACAATTCGAACTACGGGTACTTTGATCCATGTCAAGGCATGGTACGTAGGAAGCATCCCCAAGGTTCAATACCATATCCCATTAGACAAAGGTCCCTCATTTACATCGGTTCTCCGACACCCATCGCCCATCGTTTATTCACGTCAAGGTTCATTCTCATCCAACATGACGTTAAACTGCATTCCAGTCCGACAACAATCCATTGCGACCATTCCGAACTACGAGGACTTTGATCCATGTCAAGGCATGGTATGTAGGAAACCTTCCCAATGCTCAATCCCACCACTAGTGGACCCCCAGGTCTACTTTCATTTCGGTTCACCGATTACACCCCTTGAACTACGAGGTCTTTGATCCATGTCAAGGCATGGTACGTAGGAAGCCTCCCCGAGGTTCAAGCCCATTTCTCATCGGACCAAGGTCCATCATTTGCGTCAGTTAGCTGACGAATTCCATCATCCGAACTACGAGGAATTTGATCCATGTCAAGGCATGGTACGTAGGAATCCTCCCCAAGGTTCAAGTCCACCACCACTAGGACCCTCTTGGTCCTCCCCATTCACGTCAGTTTGCTGATGATGCCCTTCGTACCAAGGTCCACCCTCATATCAGTTCACCGACACCATCCGAACTATGAGGACTTCGATTCCCTACCACGGGGATACGTAGGAATCCTCTTCAAGGCTCAAGACCAACTTCACAGCTGCCCATGGGCTGGTCCCAGTATCGGCATCCCTTCAAGGGAAATCCCTCAATCCGATCTATTCTAGCTAATGCTCTGATCGGGCTGATCTGTCTCCGCTAGACGTTAAACTCACGGTGTACCCTGTGTTAAACACGGGAAGATGAGGAAAACCTCAGATATGTGTCTATGGCATATAATTCCCTACGCTTGATGTGGGATGCCTCGGGCTTCCACGCCCTCAAGAAGCCCTGTGACTAGGGATAATAGACAGACATGCCAGGTTCCCCAGCATCCAGACATGCTACTGATGCCTCAATGCGACTACTCCCCCGACTAAAGGTTGCTTCCCTGACCGGACCCTATGGAATTTCCCGACAGAAGCAGTGTAATTAACCGGCGCCCATGGAAACGTGGCACTGGGAAGAGTTTCATGAACAACGTATTAAATCTATGAGGGAGATCCGAACTAGGTGACGAGTTCTGAGGAGGAATCCACAGAAGGAAGAACCGACATCCCATCATTCCGTTTCGATCAAGGAGCAGACGTCCCCGAATAAGGAGGGAATGCCGCCCGCCTTTGGAAAGCGGTAACACATGGCAACAAGCGTAGCGCATCCTCCTCCGCGGACGGACAGATGTGCGCACCCCGACGAAAGCGTCAGAAACACTTACTTAAAACACCCCATTGTGAACTCAAGGGGGTCTTAGATTTCTACTCTATGTCCATTATAAATTTTAATTTTATTATGTGTTCGAGATAAAATAATTAATTTTAGTAACTGGATTTTATATTTTTCCCTAGGTAAATTTTCACATAGAAGTCCAAAAACAACAATAGTTATGCCCATATTTGTGTAAAAACCATATTTCATAGTTAACCATGGCCTCATATTTTTTATTCGAGCTACCGTTTAAGTGAAATATAATATTTTTCTTCTGTATAGCATAAAATATTCTAATCATTTTTTTATAATTTATCTTGGGAAAATCGAGCCTTGAAATCACACAATTTCTACGTGCCCATATTTAGAAATATATATATATATATTATAATGTCATAAATGGAAGAATCCAGGTCTCAAAATCATTCCCTCAATCAAGATTTTCATCCAAAAAACAGAAAATGTATAGAAGAAGCTCGAGCTACTAAGACTACACATGGATATCCCACTACTAGACAACACCTACATGTTTCCATAATGGCATAACATGTGATCCAATGGGATGTTTCATTATCATATCATATGCACCTGCTAATGACATGCATTGAAATATGCATGACTCTCCCAAGCTCTGACAAGTATGAGACATCATGCCCCAAATCCTGCTATACGGTAGGGCATGGTGGTAGGAAACCTCTTCATCCATTTTCACGGTCCCAAACGGCCCGTTGAAAGTCATTTGATAGTTTGCCTCCCTGAAAAAACATCTAGATCCCACATCATGACATGAATCACAATTTGTACCTAGAACAATGTCGTGGAATTCCCTACTTTAGAATATCCATATGGTGAAACACCTAAGGATATCTGGTCACATAAGATTCCACAGACGTTTCATCACCATTGAGACTCTCATACATTATTAGTAAGAAAATAACACTTCACCATTGAATAAAGAAAATATATACCCTCATAATGCTTCAGGGTCAACTATCGGGCATCTAACTGCACCAAAAAACCCTGAACTAGATGAGCCTAGGATATCCTTCTATGGGATTATTCTATAACCTTGCCTTTTCCAAGAGAATATACTGTCTCAATGTCTTATTTATGAATGATGTTCAACCATTTTTGTCACCTCAGGATCATGTATCTTTGGGGGAAGACACACCTTATACTATGGTGTTCCGAAAAAAACAAAAAAGGACTCTCGCATAATATAACATCATTACATTATCAGGGAGTAGATAGCCTCTTTCATCCTCATGTAGTGAGTTGTTTAGTTCTGTTCATGGAGTCTCCATCACCTCAACCTATACTTGATAACTGATGTATCAAGGCTGGCATAGATCACACAATGGTTCCAGAAAATATGGAAGGTTACTACAGTCATCTAACCACAAGATGCTAGACATGGAATGCATGTTGAATAACTGATGTTTCATAAATTCTATTATAAGGAGAGTAATTCTGAAAATAGATATTATACTACATCCACTAGAGACAACCTTAGAAAAAAAGTGCAAAGCAGGATAAATCCACATGAAATGGTAGGACCTAGTCTGAACCTTCATCGCACAACCTCACCCTGAACATAAAATTCAAAGAGACCCTTTCCACCACACCATGATACAATCCTCAATGGGAATCACTAACTTTACCACATGGGGATTTTCACCTCAAAAAAATTAATATCAGTAGGGGAATGAACCCTCTTCCTCGTTCATTCAATGATATATTGAACAGGCCTGATACTTTGTTATACAGATGTCATGTGTAAACCTGGTAAATAGTCTTGCAAGGATTTGAGATGATAGAGTAATTAAGACAATTTCTAACAAATTCTAAAAAATTTAGAAAATACAGAGGGCGTACCACTTATCATATGATGCACTGTAGAATCATAGATATCTAGAGAATGTGTCTCTCTGTATCTCATACTAAAAGCTTCTAATCCTGGTGTGGGACACCAAGTGGTGATAGTAGGAGATTAACCTCATGATGTCATCCCCAAACTCTATGTCCTCCTTCCCCTCTTGCAGCACCACCCCCCTGGGGACTACCTTATCTCAGCCTAGGGGATCCCGGATCATAGCATTGTATATACTGTGATTGTTCACCTATTTCTTACCTGTTATTATTAGAATATCTTTTCATGCAGTCTCATGCCATGTTACCTCACCCATCTAAAGAATAACATCATCCCTCTTTAGGTTGTCCATGCACTATGTGATACCTTATCCGAGTATGACTATGTTAATGGGACTGATTATGCGGGAGCCTCCCAGGTCGAGTTCCTCTCATCTGATGCCTGCTAGTTGTAGAAACATTCTCAGCTCTGTTGTGCTCACTCCACAGCTATTTGTATAGTGTCTAACTGACAAAAAGCTCTCTTTCACCAATTCATGCTCCAATAACCCGACATAGTTTGGGATGCATAAGAGTACTATGGAATCACAGATATCTCTATAGAGTCTTTGCTATATATTCCATTCTTGAAAGTAGTTATCATAGATTATATAAAAATTTCAGCGTTTAAGGTCTGTGAACCTAGTCACATACTTTTCCACCATCATCCCTCTCTTATAAAATTATAGGATCTCCCGAATCCAAACGGAGTTCAAGAAGTATGGGTTACTCCTCAAAAAATAGATGTTGGAAGTCACCCCACAAGTGTTCCAAATTTTCAAGTATATGAGTAACCATGATCCACCATCGCCCAACTACTTATTGGAAAATTCATTCTCCCAATGAAACTATACGATATTTCAGGGTCCGTACAAGCCTTAATAGTTGTACCACTAACTATAACCCAACCTCTCTTGCAAGACGGTTTGTCTCACCATGGAACCACAATGGTCTCTATCGTGGTAACTCACGATGTGTGCTCAACCTGAGCACACACTTATCTTGCTCTATTAGTGTAGTATACTTATAAATAAGGGGAGGTCTAGCTACCTCCCACTTAGAGGATGGGGGTCACATGATTGGTCTGGATCTGAGCCTGCGTCACTCATGGGGACTTCATCATGAAGTGAATATAGTATCTTAAATGGCTTCCATTGTGGGGACATCCTGAATATTTTCAACAATTATCATGGTCAGATGAGCATATATACATATATAGGTATATATATATATATTGATAAGAATTGAGAGTTGACTCAAGTAGGACAACCAAAGATTCAATCCTATATGATGCATGTACCATTGTTCCCATGAACCCGTGTCTTAGCCTGTCGATTTGACATGTGGGTAATGAGTGTCTGGGTGAATGGATACATCCTCCACTCTTAAAATCACTGGACTATCAATCATAAGATCCTATATTGTGACACATCGTCATTATTTCCCTAAATCAATCAAATATGTTTTTAGGTATGAATTCAAACAACATACCGATGGTCGAACTAGCTCTGGTTCTAATTTTTCAGGACCTGACCCTTATCGGGGCTCAAGTCACAACTACCCCAAGTCCACCTCCATAGGACATTAGTGGTGACTAGTGTCGAAGGGACAACAAACACAGGGAGGGAATTTCTTAATAACTTATAAACACACACATAGTCAACTCAATGAAAAAATTGTAGGGGGAAATGAAATAATGATTCAATAATGGTATAAATAAAACAAACATGCATGAACCACTAACATTACACTTATATTAATGTAAACGAAATGGAAAATGGTGGAAAATAGTGTCTCAACTAGAAAAGGTTAGAAACCTAGCCGTAACACAAAAATAGAAATAGCTAAAGGAGAATTGCTCCTGAATCCCTATATTTGACCGACATATATGGTCCACGTACCTGTATCCCTATGATTATCTGAAGCCATGATCAACCTGTACATTGTCTACATAAGGCAAGACTCTTGTAGCCCAATACCATGCAGGGGTGTTTATAAAAATACTCAATATGATGCTTCAAAATGGTGAAGGGGGAGCAGTAAGAGATACTCTAAAAATGAAAGTAGTAGTTAGGACTGGGAATAGAAAAAAGAGTGCATCTCAATCAAATACAAGATTAAAGTAAGCTCATTCAAACACAATTATCTCTAAATGGAAAGATGATGAAGTTATCATCAAGTCTTTTCTACATATTATTAGAGAGTAGAATCATCTAACCATGAGATTCTAGACATAGAAAGAATTTAGAATACCCCACGCATCTATGCCTATCCGGGAAGGAGAGTAACCAAAACCCAAGTATTAAGATCTCTAAATAGAATATATATATATATATATATATATATATATTATAAGTCAAAGAAAGCCAAATGAGATAGAGTAAGGGAATCTTCATCTCACAACTCATCCCAATAAAGAAATGTAGCCAATAGTCCCAGAATAACCACCATTAGTGCCCAGCATCCCACACATCATCCCAAAACTACATGTCAAAGGGAATCAATCACAAAACATTGGTACTATCTACTTTTGGTAGACATATCCAACCTGAACAATTTTAGGTCATGCACAAAGATGTGTCTTGATGGGAAAATCATCCCTATTCTTATATTGTACAATGTTATGTCAAATCACACCTCGTAACTATGTCACACAATCATGATGTCATGTCTCAGTGTTGAGAACCCTTGCCCAGCCCAACAGGTGGATGCCACTCCTCAAATGGTATTTTTGACCTAGTACATTAGGTGGGAAACATGACCTGGAATTCGACAAGGGACCGATACCAATCCCCACTAGAGGGAACTTCCCATCAAGTATATTTGATGTGAACGACTACCTAGCCACATTGTAGGGAATCCACGAACTTCTGTCAGGGACCGCTGCCTAACCTAGCTAGAGGTATGCTGAAAAACTACTATGGTTATCCAAGATGGATGGTACCTCTCGGAAAGCACCATGGAACTACAATGGCCATCCCTGATATATTTTAATCTATCAGAATGCACTAAGGAAGAACAATGGTTATACCAAGTGGATGGTTCCTATATGAAAAAAATTGAGAAACCACAGATGGAATCCCCATTAGAGGTAATCCAAGAACATTCATTAAGGACCACTGCATAGCACAATTGAAGTTAATCCCGTAAACTAACATCGGGGATCGTAGCCCAACCTCGATAGATGTAATCCAGAAAACTACACTGGCTCTATCTACTGGATGGGAACTCACTGAATGAATTGGGGAACTACACTGGACATCCATGATGGATGTAACCTCTTTGAAAGAACTAATTAACCACTATAGAAATCCATACTGGATGGTGCCTCTCGAGAAACACTACAAAACCAAATTTTCCATCACTTCTAGATGCTAACCGGTCGAAAAGCACTGTGGAACCACACTGGCAATCCCTACTGGATGGTGCCTCTAAAAAAACACCATTTTAGTCATTAGGTTTCACCCTAGGAAGTCATCACAATTGGAACAACTCACATCACATCTTATAATGTGGTACATGGCACGTATGGTTAACACACATCATGTGACCCTGCCTCGTTACATGGTCGTGTACCTAACCACTCTCAGGTATTAAATTTCGAACAGGTACCCCTATGCATGCCAAGGTACCCCATAGATTATATGGAACGTATAGTCAGAAGGACAATGAGTTCACTCTAATCATCATTGTTTTAAAGCGTCAAAACATAATTTTACTAATACACCTTCTCAAACAGCCCCAAAACATTTGAATGCATCTCACTATACGTCTTATCCACATTCATCCGAGTGGATACTGATCAATTTCTTGGGTTACCTTACATCAATTAATAATGATCTTCCACCGATATTTTATTTTCTTGTTTCCACAATTAAAGAGATCTCGAATAAGGATCCACACATCCAAACAGATCACACAGTTGTGATCCTTATAGAAAAACATGCAAGGTCGACTATTCATTCATCCTAATCAGAAATCTGATGGAAAATTCATATATCGTGGAATTTCACATGAAAAGAATCACATGCGGCCCACACCATGATCCTAAAATTAATTATACAGATCACACCATTGTGATCCTCAAGGAAAAAAATCAAATTGACTACACTATTATCTAAAATGGATACCCAGTAAAAAAGTATTATTTGACCAAAACACGTGAGAATCAGGCCTCATGGGTCCCACAAATCATCTTCTATTTAAACTTAAAAAAATAGTATCATTAAATGCACCTAGAAACCAATTCCGTTCCTCTACTAACATTGTGTTAAATAGATGTTCTATTTAGAATATAGGTTTGATACAAGAACCCCAAATAATAATAATTAAATTATTAATATTAAATAATGTTGTTTCGTGTAAAAAAACCTTGAGACCAAGTCATAAAAGGCCCAAACCTGTATAAAAAGATCTATCTCATAGAGAGGGACTCATGGTCATATAGTTCATGTCAAACATATGCACTATTTATGAGATATGGATATTTAAAGAAAAATGGTCCGATTTTAATTGGTTTCTCCCACTCTGGCCTAACTGATCCACCTGTGCCGGCCTGCTCCAACCTGCCCAGTTTACTTTTCCATCCTATGGCCAAGTTCTATACTATGTGGCCCAATATGCTCCTCATCTCTCCGGCTATTCCTGCTGGGGCTCTACCTCGTCAACGGTGCAACGAGTGTCGCACGGGTCACTACAACCTGGGTTTACGCTCCACAACCCCACTATCACCTCTTCCTCCACCTAGCACACCACTACCCCAACATAACCTATTCCCCCATTTGACCTCCACATTACACTAGAACCCCCAAGAAAACCATTCCACTTGTGACCCTCCTATGCCAACACCTGGCCACACCGTCCCACGACTCCTCTACATGTGCCACCTCACCACAAACAGCAATGACCAACTCTAACAGACATCCACCAACTCCACCTGTGGTGGCCACTGGAAATTCTTGTAAAATTCAAGGGAAATTTTTTCTTAATTTTTATTGTAATTTTTCAAGAACGCGGTTTCTAATGGCGCCTGATTCCGAGGACCGGTGTGCCTGGAATCATTTTCTGAAGATTAGCTCTGGTACGTTCAGTGAACGAATGAGCGGGTTTTTCTATCTTTTGAACCGGTACTCGGAATTGAAATTTGAGGACACCAATGAACTCGCAGTGCCGATATTTTCATAAGAGGACTTTTACCATAGGTGCGTTTGCTTGGGAGGAGACGTTAAATTTTGGGGTTTAAGGAAGAAATAAATAAAATTGTGAACAATTTTATTTTTGTTAACCAAGGGAGTTAAATTCTACCATGGGAAGTTGTTGGTGGGACCCACAACCACCCAACTTCCCATGTGTGGATATGTGGGAGGTGGGGCCCACATGAGACCCTAACACCCCTTGATCTTCCCATAACCCCCTTGACCTCCCATAACTCACTTCCCTCGTAAATTTTGTAACTCCACTTTAACTTTTTTAACTCTCCCCTCTCTCCTCTTTAATTTTGCCAAAACACATCTTAAATTAATTGATTAAACCTCATCAATTAATTTAACTAAGTGTTTGAATTTTTAAAATAGTTTGAATGAAGGGAAAAATAATAAAATAAGGAGAGGCCTTATTATATTTTTTTGAGTTTTGTTGTGTGAGAGAATTTGGGAGAGAGCTCTTCCCTCTTCTGAAGAACATCATCTCCAAACGAAGAACGACCTTCCAACTCGGCGAATAACTCTGTACGTTTTCTCCAATACTTTTTCTTCATCTTCCACTACAAGAAAGAAGATGCCGACTATTGAGACCGATGCCAATAACAACGTTATCCTTCTTCTTCTGACGTTGATGGAAGTGATGCCTTTCTTCCGCGACACCCGACTACCCCGACGTTTGACTACCGCGACATTCGACTTCCGCGACTCGACGACGTGCGACGTCAATTTCGAGGTAGGGAAATTTATTTATTGTTCTCTTATCTTTTGAGAAAAGAACGATGAGTGCAGAACTACCATTTCCAGGTTGATCCACGGATCATTCGTTCATGCAGGTTGATGTTGAGGTTTATTGATTTTGCGGTGAAATATTTCTTTATTGTCCGTCAACTTCTATTTGATGGACGCTTGCTATCATTATAACGGGAGGAGGTCGGACCTCACAAACACGACCGACCCTCCTCCCCCTTGTTGTTGATTATATTGCGGTTCGGAAGATGGCGTCACGGTGCGATGAAAACGCGCGGGAACTTGGAGTGGGGCGACAAGGATGCGCGGTGCCGTCACGCCGCGCCGTCAAGGCCGAACAAAAGTGTGGTCATAGTCGGGGCCGCGAAGGCGAACAGAAGACTCTGCAGTTGTTTCTTTTGACGTGCGGATCATCGGGTATTGATGGAACGGGCCGCAGAGACGATTTTATGTTTCCGCAGTGAAGAATGGGACCCGGGATGAGGATCGGCGCAGGCGGAATTGAAAACGGACCACATGAGTAACTCTGGTGGCCCGCGGACACCACCGGCGGTGCGGGTCGCTGGTGCGGCGGTGCCCCGGTGCGCCGCCTGGAGAAACCGCCGCGGCCGAAGCCATGGTGGCGAGCTGGAGGATCCCGTGGCCCCGTGGGATCCAGGGGGGAGACGCGGCGTGGGCCGCGTCCGCGGAGCACCGGCTCGCTGGTCGAGCCAGCGAGCCGCCTGGCCGAGCTGGGCCGGCTTGGGCGGACCAGGCCGGGTCGCACCCATATTGGGCCGGGCCGCGCTGGTCAGTCCGGGTCATGCCCAGTCATGTCGACCCGGTTCCAGCTGACCCAGGGATTGTTGGGCCGGGTCGGTACGGTCCCAGACCCCCCGTTTTCTGAGCTTTTCGGTATTTTTCCCATATCCTGTGATACAGACCTCCGATCGATGAACTGTCAGCGGAGATGCGATCCTTGGACTGAGACGGTCGTTTTGACATATCGCACTCAAGGTTTCCGAATAATTTGGGTTCGGCCGTGTTGGTTTGTACACGAAACCAACCGGGCCCTCGGAGCAGAAACACTCGTAACATGAGCTCCGGAAATCCGATAGACATGCCATCAACTTTGTTGGATTCCTTTTGATGAGATAGAACTTTTGGCTTACTCCTCTTGAGGTTTGGATTCCATCGGAGTGCGGTCGGGTTGGTTTGCACCCGAAATCCAACCGGGCCCCTGGAACGGAAAAGATGATATCTTTCAGACCGGGCGTCCGATTGTTGCACTGTCAGTCTCGATGATCTCCTCTTGATGAGACGGAACTATTGAAATACTTCGCTTGAGTTTTGGATGCAGTTGGATAGTGGCCGGGTTGGATTGCACCCGAAATCCAACCGGGCCCCTGGAACGGAAAAGCTGATATCTTTCAGACCAGACGTCTATTTGATGAACCGTCAGCGACGTTGGTGATCACGTGGAGAAACAGTCCCTTTGAGAATAACCTATGGGATTTCGGGGCATAGTTGAGATACGACCGTGTTGGTTCGCACACGAAACCAACCGGGCCCCGGGGATGAAAGAGCTAATAGCTCACAGACCGGGCGTTCGATTGACACTCTGTCTGCCGCGTTGAGACCCCTATGATGAGGTGGATCATTGAGATACTTCTTCATGGGACTTTGAGATACTTGGAGTATCTACTAGTAGCTCATGGATCGGACCCTCCCGGAGACGAGCGTACGGAGTATGGAGACTGTGTAGCTGGCTGTGACCTGATGACTGCTTTTCCGATTCGATTCGAAGTGACTAGCATAGCCCAGTGGGGAGCACTACGTTTTGAGGTAGCAGAACCACGATGGAGGAGCACTACTGTGTAAGGTGGCAGACCCGTGGTACTCGACAGGTGGAGTATATCTGTAGGCTACGAGGGAGAGAACTACTATGTGAGGTAGCAGACCCATGGCGGAGGAGCACTACTGTGTGAGGTGGCAGACCCGCGGTACTTGACAGGAGGAGTAACTCAGCAGTCATTGGTTGGTGAGCAGTACCTCGGAGACGTGACATGATCACTATACTCCCAGAGACGGAGCTCTTCAGTAGTTACAGTTTCGATAATGAAAATCCTGGTTTTAGCTGAGTCTCTGACCTTTGTGTTCACCTCATGATTGAGATGGGTTACTTGATAACATGTGTATATGTATGGGAATATACCTAAGTAGAGGTTATATGTTGTGATCTTCTTTGTGGGTATCCTTGTTGGTTTTAGTGAGACCTTGAGGGTCTCGGGGTCCCTTCTGAGTATCCTTATACTCACACCTACACGGGATATGCCCGCACCTCGTTGAGTTGGTTGCAGACGACGGGCAGTGCTGACGAAGGCCGAGTGTTCGAGGACTGGTCAGTACCCGAAGGTGGACAACAGGACGAGACAGTACCCGGTGGTGGACCACACGACGAGTCAGTAACTGGAGGTGGACCACACGATGATTCAGTACCCGTAGGTGGACCACATGACGAGTCAGTATCCAGAGGTGGACTTCACGATGAGACGACACACAGAGGAGGTTGACGGATGAGAGCATTGAGGAGCTGCACTATCTGTACCTACCCTACAGGTAGGATCCGAGGAGGACGACCTAGGAGCTGCTTCCTTTCTTCCAGCTATTGTCTTTGTTTAGTTGTAGCTATATTTCCATTTCGGTTTGTATTTTGGCCCATTTAATTTTCATCACATTATTTGTACTTAGTGTTTTACTTCCGCTTGTACTCTGTGGTGTTTTGATACTTTTATAAAGGCAATTCCTTCCCAGTTATCGGGAATTATGCCTTTGGTGATAGTCACCAGCCCCTGGCCTATGGAAGGCGGGCATGGTGTAGTCACAACATGGGCCTTGAGGACGGGTCGTGACAAATTGGTATCAGAGGGGTTGGTTCTACCGCAGAACTTGTAACTATGATATTTTCTTTCTGTGAAGAAATAGTGTTAAGGGTACCGAGTGTTGTCTTCAGTTCAGGGAGTCTAGTGTTGGTGCGTGCGGCCGACGTATCCAGACACCAGGACCCTGACAACTGATTTCCAACTTTGTGCACGAAAACACTGATTGCTTGTGTGTTTCCAGAAGTTTATAAAAGTAAGATCAAACCAGGTCATCTCACCAGGTATAAATCTTTTGAACGTGTCATGTTTGTTTCTTTCAGGATTCCTCCCCGCGGACGACCAGCTAGAGCCCCGAGAGTTGTTCGTAATGACAGCCCACTGAGCGAAGTGGCCTCAGTACAAGGCCCTATTCCAGTTGAGGCACCAGCAGAGGCACCAGCGGTACTACTAACCATTGGGCCACTGATTCCACTAGACTCAACAGCAGAGGGTGCATGTCTCTTGAGCGCACTGCATGAGTTCCATCGCCAGAGTCCACCCAGGTTCAGGGGAGAGATGGACCCGCAGGCGGCTGAGGATTGGCTGGAGGATGTGGTGAGAGTCTTCAGGCTAGTGGGGATGCCAACAGATTTCATGTTGATCCTTGCTGCCAGCCTAAATCAGGCAGCATCAGACAGATGGTGGAGCCTGATGCTCCAGATGCATGACGAGGTGACACTTCAATGGGCAGACTTTAAGATCCTGTTCTGGGTAGAGTTTGTACCAGCCACCCTTCGAGCGGTGCGTATATAGGAGCTACTTTAGCTGCGGCAGGGAAGCATGATAGTTGCACAGTATTCAGCTAGGTTCATAGACCTCTCGCGCTACTCCACAAATATGGTACGAGACCCGTTCATCAGGGACCGAACCATCAAGCAGGGGCTCATGTGAGATATTAGAGCTTCTTTTGTTTCTCACAGCATTTTGACACAGACAGTGGTGTTGGAGAGAGCCCTCTTAGTGGAGAGTTTCCTTGCTGAGCAGTCTCCAGCAGCAGGACCCACCACTAGCCGGCATGCGGAAGAGTCTTCTAGAGAAGGCAGTAGACAGATGACACAGAGGTCCAAGGGGACAAAACCTATAGGTGGTCAACCACGTTAATCAGGGTTAGTAGTGCGAGGTAGGAAGGGGAATGACAGAGTCATACCTGCCATGTAGTGTTACTCCTGCGGTGGGATTGGTCACAGGGCACGTGACTGTCCGACCCACCATGCAAATGACCAGCAGCTAACTGAAGAACCTCCCAGGTAGAGGAAGAGGGTCGATCAAGTCAGAACACTTGGAGATGAAGGCCAAGGGATGGGAGATGGCCATGCAGCTGGAGGTGGATGACGCTTCGTGGTGTTGCCACCACCACCACTAGGAGGTCCACCCCGACCGCAGGGAACATGTGGACATGGGAGAGCTCATATTTAGGCAGCAGAAGCTTACGACTACGGAGCTTTGGAAGCAACTGGACTGGAGAAAAACTAGTGGTGTATATCTAGTTCCATTTTTTTGTTGTTAAATTTGATTCTTTGTACCATGAGATGTAATAATATAAAGACACTTACCTTTTTTTAAAGTTTCCTTTCATGTCCTTATGTTTGGTTGGTACTGAGTAGTCCCGGTTAAGACTGTTTACATGACCCTAACTTTAGAGATTTCTACTAGAAGAGACCTAGTGACCTCACAATGATGCCGATAGTGTGACTCAACCCTTGGAGGCGAGAGTGACAATTGGATCTGTTGGTAGTAACGTCAAGGCCTTACGACGTCGTCCGTGGCATGAATACATCATTCATGTCCGGATTGACTATATTAAGCAATGAATCTGGTTCATCCATGGGATGAGACCAGATTTCTCTTATCGGAAAAGAAGAAATCATACCAGAGCTTGTGAGACTAGAGAAGGTCCAGGTCATCCATGAGCAGATGAGGACAGCACAGGGCCAACAGAAGCCTTATACTGACAGGATTTGGAGACCTCTAGAGTTCAAGGATGACGATCACGTCCTTATATGGGTTTCACCTCGACGAGGTTTACGGAGATGTGTCCATGGTGGAAATTTATCTCCGAGGCTTAGTGGACCTTCTTTGGTCCTCAGCTTGGTAGGCGAAGTGGTTTACCACTTGACGCATCCACCTCAGTTGCACCTGGTGCACGACGACTTCCACGTATCACAACTGAGGAGATATGTGCGTGATCCTCCACATATCATCAACCTCAGGGTGTTGGATGTCGATGACAGGGCGACATACGCGGAGGTTATAGTGGGTATCGTGGATCGATAGGAGCAGATCCTACAAGGACAGATGATTCCTCGGGTGCGCTTTCTCTGGCAGTACTGGAACCTCCAAGTGAGCACATGAGAGCGGGAGGCTCAGATGCGTGCTCAGTACCGCTTTTGTATCCCTAGATTGTGTTAAAGATTTACAAGGATGTAAATCCCTATGATGGGAGTAATGTAATGACCCATAAAATTCATGGGAAATATTTTATTAATTTTCATTGTAATTTTACTAGAACGCAATTTCTGACGGTGCCTGATTCCGAGGACCGGTGTGCCCGGAATCAATTTCCGAAGTTTAGCTCGGGTACGTTCAGTGAACGAACGAGTGGGTTTTTATATATTTTGAACCAGTACTCGGAATTGAAATCTGAGGACACCGATGAACTCGCAGCGCTTGTATTTTCATAAGAGGACATTTACCGTAGGTGCGTTTTCTTGAGAGGAGAAGTTAATTTTTGGGGTTTAAGGAAGAAATAAATAAAATTGTGAACAATATTATTTTTTTTAACCAAGGGAGTTAAATTATACCATTGGAAGTTGTTGGTGGGACCCACAATAACCCAACTTCCCATGTGTGGATATGTGGGTGGTGGGGCCCACACGAGACCCTAACCCCCATGATATTCCCATAACCCTCTTGACCTCCCATAACTCACTTCCCTCTTAAAATTTGTAACTCCACTTTAACTTGTGTAACTCTCCCCTCTCTCCTCTTTAATTTTGCAAAAACACATCTTAAATTAATTGATTAAACCTCTTAAATTAATTTAACTAAGTGTTTCATTTTTAAAAATGTTTGAATGCATGGAAAAATAATAAAATAATGAGAGGCCTTATTTTATTTTTGTGAGTTTTGTTGTGTGTGAGAATTTGGGAGAGTGCTCTTCCCTCTTCTGAAGAACATCATCTCTAAATGAAGAATGACCTTCCGACACGGCGAAGAACGCTATAAGTTTTCTCCAATCCTTTTTCTTCCTCTTCCACGACAAGGAAGGAGACGCCGACTGTGGATACCGATGCCGACAACAACATTCTCCTTCTTATTCTGACATTGCCGGAAGCGATACATTTCTTCCGCGACACCCAACTACCCCAACGTTCGGCTACCACGACGTTCAACTTCCGAGACTCGATGACGTGCAACATCAATTTCGAGGTAGGGAAATTTATTTGGTGTTCTATTATCTTTTGAGAAAATAACAACGAGTGCGGACAACCATTTCCAGGTTGATCTGCGGATCGTTCGTTCATGCAGGTTGATGTTGAGGTTTATTGATTTTTCCGTGAAATATTTCTTTGTCGTACGTCGACTTCTATTTGATGGTCGCTTTCTATCATTATAACGGGATGAGGTCAGACCGCACAAACACAGCCGACCCGCCTCCCCCTTGTTGTTGATTATATTGTGGTTAAGAAGATGGTGGCACGGTAAGACGACACCGCGCGAGAACCTAGAGTGATGTAGCAAGGATGCGTGGCACTGTCGCGCCGCGCCGTCAAGGACGAACAAAAGTGTGGTCATAGTTGGGGCCATGAAAGCAAACCAAAGACTCCGAAGTTTTTTCGTTTGACATGCGGATCGTCGAGCATTGGCGGAACGAGTCGCCGAGCCGATTTGATGTTTCTGCAGTGAAGAACGGGACACGGGATAAGCATCGGCACAGGCAGAATTGAAAACGGACCACGGGAGCAACTCCGGTGGCCCGCGGACACCACCGGCAGCCGGAGGCGGTGGCGCCCCGGCGCGCCACCTAGAGAAACCGCCGCGACAGCGAGCTGGCGGATCCCGCGGCCGCGCGGTATCCAGGGGGACGCGGCGCGCGCCCCATCCGCAGAGCACCGGCTCGCTGGCCGAGCCAGCGAGCCCCCTGGCAGAGCCGGGCCGGCTTGGGCGGACTGGGCCGGGTCATGCCCAGACCGGGCCGGGCCGCGCTGGCCGGGTTTGGTCGCGCCCAGTCGGGTCGACCCGGTTCGGGCCGACCCAGGAGGGGTTGGGCCGGGTCGGTACGGGCCCAGACCCCCCGTTTTCGGACATTTTTGGTATTTTGCCTATATCATGGGATACAGACCTCCGATCGACGCACCGTTAGTGGAGATACGATCCTGGGACCGAGACGGTCGTTTTGAAAAATCGCACTCAGGGTTTCGGAATACTTTGGGTTCAGCCGTGTGGGTTCGTACACGAAACCAACCGGGCCCTCGGAGAGGAAACGCTCGTAACATGAGCTTCGGGCGTCCGATTGACGCACCATCTGTCTCGTTGAACTCCTCTTGATGAGACAGAACTTTTGACATAACTCTCTTGGGTTTTGGATGTAGTTGGATAGTGGAGGGGTTGGATTGCACCCGAAATCCATCCGGGCCCCTCGAATGGAAAAGCTAATATCTTTCAGACCAGACGTCCGTTTGATGAACCGTCAGTGACATTGGTGATCACGTGGAGAAAAGGGCCATTTGAGTATACCCTATTAGAGTTCAGGGTACAATTGAGATATAGCCGTTTTGGTTCGCACACGAAACCAACCGGGCCCCGGGGATGAAAAAGCTAAAACTCACAGACCGGGCATCCGATTGACACGCCATCTGTCGCGTTGAGACCCCTATGACGAGGCGATTATTTGAGATACTTCATCATGGGACTTTGAGATACATGGAGTATCTACTAGTATCTCATGGAGAAAACCCTCCCAGAGACGAGCGTACGGAGTATGAAGACCGTGTAGCTGGCTGTGACCTGATGACTGCTTGTCCGATTCGATTCGAAGTGACTAGCATAACCCAGTGGGGAGCAATACTTTTTGAGGTGGAAGACCCATGGTGGAGGAGCACTACTGTGTGAGGTGGCAGACCTGCAGTACTCGACTAGAGGAGTAACTCTGTAAGCTAAGAGGGGGAGCACTACTGTGTGAGGTGGCAGACCCAAGGCGGAGGAGCACTTCTTTGTGAGGTGGCAGACCTGCGGTACTCGATAGGAGGAGTACCTCAGCATTCATAGGTTGGTGAGCAGTACCTCGGAGACGTGACATGATCACTGTACTCCTAGAGAAGGAGCTCTTCAGAAGTTATGGTTTCGATAATGAAAATCCTGGGTTGAGCTGAGTCTATGACCTTCGTGTTTACCTCATGATTGAGATAGGTTACTTGATAACCTGGGTATATGTATGGGCATATAACTAAGTAGAGGTTATCTGTTGAGATCTTCTTTGTGGTTATCCTTGTTGGTTTTAGTGAGACCTTGAGGGTCTCGAGGTCCCTAATGAGTATCTTTATACTCACCCCTGCACAGGCTATGCCCGCACCTCGTTGTGTTGGTTGTAGACGACGGGTAGTGCTGACGGAGGCCAAGTGTTCGAGGACTGGACGGCACCCGGAGGTGGACCACATGACGAGACAGTACCCAGAGGTGGACCACACGACGAGTCAGTACGCGGAGGTGGACCACACGACGAGTCCTTACCCGGAGGTGGACCACACGTTGAGTCAGTATCTGGAGGTGGACTTCATGACGATACGACACACGGAGGAGGTTGACGGGCGAGAGCATTGAGGAGCTGCGCTATCTGTACCTACCCTTCAGGTAGGATCCGAGGAGAACGACCCAGGAGCTTCTTCCTTTCTTCCATCTGTTTTCATTGTTCAGTTGTAGCTATATTTCCAGTTGGGTTTGTATTCTAGCCCATTTACTTTTCAGCACTTTCTTTGTACTTAGTGGTTTACTTCCGCCTGTACTCTGTGGTGTTTTGTTACTTTTATAAAGGCAATGCCTTCCTTGTTATCGGGATTTATGCCTTTGGTGCAAGTTGCCAGCCCCTGGCCTATGGAAGACAGACTTGGGGTAGTCACGACACGGGCCCTAAGGATGGGTCGTGACAGCCACTGTGCACTGTCGTCGACCACCACATTGTGCTACGATTATCCATCACCACCTGCAGTTCTCCGATCACCCCTTCAACAGACTACCATGAATCCTTCGATTTAACAATCTAAAATCCGAGTATAGAACAATATTACCGTAAACAATACCTTCATAGTTCCATCATTTGATCGATGACTCCATGGTGATTATATGTACAAGAAAATTGAGCATCAAAAATCAGTGAATAATGGTTAGGTTTGGGACAAAAATGGATTCAATATGGAGATCATATGATGGTCGTGTTCGCCCGACCATCTCTTTAATGTTCAATGTGATGAAATTAATGATGAATTCAGGAAGAATATCGGAAAATGAAAAATGAGGTGTAAAAATAAAAAAGGATCCTAACTTGATTCAATATCCAGTCATTAACGAAACACCAACTGTGATCCCACTTTGATCCCCTGAGTTTTCAACAAATATTTCTCCTCAATTTGATGAAGAACTGTAGAATAGTTGGGTCAGTGAGGATGGAGAGGAAATTATTATAGAGAGAAGGGATTATGGCTAACCCTAATAATAAATCCATAAATATCTATTTACAGGCATCTGACTCATTATAGAATCTAAAACACCCACTCTCCCTCATTTTATTTCATTCTTAAGTAAATGACCATATTCATTACACAATGGGGGTATCAAATTTCCAAACCTATTCTATGATCAAAATATTGTTGATTCAAAATTAAAGATAAAATAATTAGATTTAATTATATTATTATGATATTTATCATGGGTGAATTTTCTCATAGAATTCTTACACCGAAAAAAATGTTTTCCCCATCGAGTGTAAAGGTGACACTGCAGACTCAATTGTCTCCTCGGATTTCTGATCCAAGCTAATGTTTATGAGAAATATAATATTCTTCATGTGCATAGTATAAAATATAAAAAACAATTTTGTAAAAAATATTCTAGGAACACTGTTATTTGGAATAACACATTTTCTCAGCACCTAGCTCTGTAAGTATTTTTAGAAATATTTAAAAGTCTTATAAGACAAAAACTGGTTATCATTGTGATGATAATCATATTTTTTTGAATATTTGAATTTAATGAAACATTGTATAATATTGTATTCAGAATGATGTGAATTCAGAATATGAAAATATCTGAACTACATTTTAATACACCAATCATAATGATATTTATGGATATAGAATAAATAATATATATTTCTAAAAGATTTAAAAATTACTCAATATATTGTTGGATTCTTACTTTTAATGAAGTATATAAAAATATAACTTTGAAATTGTTGTTTATATTAACCTAATAACTATCCAAAATATATTTTTTCAATATTATATGTCAATAAATTTTGTATGTTATTTTATCCAAAAGATAAGAAAACATATTGGTTATGTTCTATTCCTAGGGACGTGCTAGTAATCTTTAGTGAAGTATAGTAAACATAATATTAATTATTTAAACACATATATTTTATAATGAGATATAATTTTATATTATACATATTATTTAATGATTAGGAATGATATTTATTTAGAGATTCAATATGAAAGTGGAAGGAAAATATAAAATATGTGCATACAATGTTAATTTATCATTTATAATTACTAAATTTTATGTCAAAATACTTAAAAGAATTTTTAAATTTGAGATTCGATTTAAAAATATATCATTAAAAATGGGGTTTGAATTGTATATTTTGTTTGTGACTATTTTGTTTAGAATACATTTCAACTAGGCCATTTACAAAATTCCACAAGTAATAATTTTTTAACATCATTTAATTTATCAAGTTCTTATATTGATAATACATGTTTTATTATATCCCTTTAATTTTATTCAAATTTTATTACCTTCACACTAATTTTAAATGATAACTAAATAATTTATAAGGGTTATGGGTAGATTATTTCAATATTTTCGTAGGGTTTTGTTTATTTGTTACTAAAATATTTTGTTACTCTTTTCTGTTATATATTTTCTACAACTATAGTACTATTGGGGAAATGTTATTTAAAATAACTATTTAAAAAAATTTAAAGTCATTTATTATATTACCAATGTGAAAAAATTGAAAAAATACTTTATTTATATCTATTATCTGTAATTTATGTACAAGGAAGTTCATCACATTGAATATTTCCGATAAATTATGTGAAAACAATATTTTATTACTTTTTTCAATTATACAATGTGTAAACCCCTAAAAATTATGAAATTTTTAAATTTTATTTGTGATGTTTTGTATAATAATTGAGGTTAAAAATAAACATTCACAATAGTTAAAAAATAGACCTAAAAATACTCTTTAGAATGACATTTATAGTGATTATCTATTTTTCAAATATAGAAAAAACAATATTAATAACCATTTTTCCACTAGTGTTAATAAAATATATCATCGATCATTTTCATTTTGTTTTCCATGAAATAAAATATATAAAACACACCAGATCTATTTAATGTTAAATACATACTAATATAATGGGTTGTTATATTATATGCCCTAATAAAATAATATCACCCAAGAATGTTTTGGATTATGTTTAAATATATTATGGTACTACTTCCCATTACATCTTTCGTTTCCCTGTTTGCTTTAAAAACAAATTATTTATCTAAAAAAAATTAATCAAATTAGTGTTTTTTATTGTACTCAGTCTCTATGATCAATGATTTTCAATAATTGTTCTTCATTATATGGATCATGTTCTAGATATTTAAATTTTATGTTCAAAACATATGAAGGGCCAGGTATGTACATATCTAAAAGTGATATGTGAATGATTTTATTCACTTAAGAAATCATCAGTGTATGCACAAGGGGATAATATACTATATATACTTGATAAGGGGTATATAAATGATAAATTTATCCTAGGGTTACATTTAAATTATTCTTAAATAAAATTCCTTATGGTATTTGAAAATACATTTTCCGTAACATAAAATTTAAAATCACACTGATGAATCTAAGTAAATATTTTTTTCTTCTAGAAGTGTTAATATTATTTAATGGTTTAGTTATTATCTTACATATATTATCAAATATATGGTCCTAGAAGATTAATCTCTCGATCATCATCCAACAATTTTAGATTTCATAGCCCCTTACCTTAATAATCTTCATATTGGTCCATTCAAATATGATAATTGGAATTTTTATTATTTGGGAACTCTAGCAATGTAATGTGTTGATCCCAAAATCCTTTGAAAATAATTCAATAATATCATAGTGTAAATTAAAGATTTTATCCAATCCATTCTTATTTAATATTAGAATAGCTATGGTAGAAATTGATCAGGATTAATAAAATATCAAATTCCTTCAAAATAATTCTCTAGAAAATAAAAATAAACCTTGTATCCTTATCAAATAAAATGGAATGTGGTGCTAAATTAAGCCCTACAACATCCTTTATCTATATATTTTAACATCATTTGAGTGATAAATCTCTTGTATAGAAATAAATTTTTTCTATTTTGTAAGGTGATTATGTATAACCCAAATTGAATTATAACATTTATAATATATAAAAATACCTAAAATAAAATTATTTGGTGACGTTATCCCATTTCCATTTATGTATGGGAAATTTTTTCATCATCCTCTTTGAATTATTTCAGTCTTATATAAATTTTTGACATACCAAGAATAATAATTTATACTATTAGATACCCCTCTTCATGTTTTAACAATAATTTTGAATCTATTGATTTTTATACATATTTTTTCTTTCCATGATTAATAGAAAATTATGGGCTACACTCATCATAAAACTACTCCATCAATTTTTGTATAGAATGGATTCATATTTTTTCCAAAATATTATAATTTTTTATTTAATTATTAAGACAATATATTATTACATACATTGTATTTTCCTTCATATCTTCATCTTACACCTCCTGGATTTTCTCTTGGATGGATGGTTGAGTATTGTTTTATAAAATATAGTATTTATCCCCTTCGTTTATGATCATAATGTCCATTATTTTCAAATCATTGAATATTGGGTCTCTTTGAATCTTAAAAATATATTATATAGAATTATCCATGAGACATAGTGTATCAACCAACTTTTTAACAATACCCTTGTTGTAATGTTACACACATGTATTTTATTTAAAATTATTTTGGAGTAAATTTAAATTTATTTATATCATGTGTTGCACACCACAGTGTGGCAAATGAAACACGACACACTACTAAATTTTTATTATTCAATATGCTAGATATAACCTATATTTTGGAATGGAAGGTATGAATAAGATTAATAAATTTATGAATATATAAGTTCAATACATGTAAATAAATTTAATTCTCTTGTTTATGATTACATTAAAATGTAAATTAAAATTTTTTGAAATTAAATGAAATATTTTTCTCTAAAACTATTTTTAGGCTCAAAAAGTGTTTTATCATAATTAAATTAATAAATACAGATTTATTAAATATTTTAACAAATATTATATATTAAATAATCAACCAAATGTTTCAAATTCAACTCATATGTTTTCTAGTATTGAGATATGAATAAATAAAATTTACTCATAAAAAATATTTTTCAAAAAATTAGTTCGCCGCATTTTTAGATCCTAATTTATAATTATTTATTAAATATTATAAAATTTTTATAAAAAATTAGTAAATATTTTAAATCATCATTTCCAAATTATCTTCGAGAGATTAATTGAGGAAATTCTAAAAATATAATTTTCTCTCGGTGGTGAAAAATATATTTTTTTATTAAAACAATCTATCACATTCAATGGATTTAAAAGAAAAATTTTATTTAAAAATTATTTTAAATGTATAATTAGTTCAATAATATAACTATTAATATAATTAATGTTATTGGAATCAATTTCATAATTTATTTTCATATAAAATCTTTTTAATCCTTTAACCATTTTCTCTTTTAAAAACTGATTTCTCATCCCGTATACGGGTTGAATTTTAAATTAAAAATTTCCCAATTAGGTGAATGGTATTTTAAAAAATGGCTTATATATATTTTTTAATATTAATTTATATTACATAATAATTTTTACTTATATTTTGTTTTAAATAAATTGTGAAAATAGTAAAAATTTATTATCAAGGATATTCATAAAACGGGTTTACTAGGGGTCATAATAATGATTTATGGAGTAAACTTCCATAAAAACATGTCCAAAATACATTTTATTGAAATCATTAAATATTACCACCTATAATTATCAATAATTTATAATTTTTGATATTTTTATATGTATGAATAATGTGTTTACACTTTATTCTTTTAAAAAAATTATCCTCCCCTCAGCGTAATTTCAATAACCTTTGGTTTAGCTAATTTATACCCAAATATCATCCATAATTTTATTTACTCTTCATGGATAAAATAGTTTTTTTATGATACCCTCATAATATATCTTTAGTCATAAACATTAATAGTTTTTTCAATGAATAGGTAAAATTATTAAATTTGGGTATTTAATTTCTTCTTCCACTTCCTCCAAATATTATAGAAATATTCAAAAATAATAAAAAATTATCTCGAATATAATAACATGTTTTTTGTTAATTTTAATACCTATATGAATAGGCACATCCAATAAGTTGGAAATGAATTCATCACTCATGTGTAAGGTGGAATACTACCTCCCGAACCGATATTATTCATTTTCCATTACTACCTATCATTACTATATATAAAGATGGATTAAATGATTATATATATGATATATATGATATTATTGTTGTTATTAAATTTTACCATTACATATATATTCTTATTTTCTTACATGTTTTAAAATAATAACGTCTCTTGTGTGTATAGAGGTCTACCACCTCATGAACTGATGTGATGTGTTTTTTATTTCTATTTTACAGGGATGGTAATAAGGAAATATATAATTAATATATATGATATTTTTAGTATAATTTTACTTATTTAATTATAATATCTCATATATCTTCCTACTCTTCATTCTATGTGGGATATGATAACATCATTCATGTGTATGATAGATTACAACATCTTATAGTGATGTGATGTGATACATAGAAGGTAATTAGGGTAGGTTTAGTGAATATATGTGATATATATGATATAAAAATTATTCATGAAATGTAATATAATATTAAACTTTATTTTATTTCATCCATTGAATAAATGGAAACAACATTCATTCATACGTACAACCTACCATCTCTTTAAATAGTGTATTTCATTTTATATATTTATCTTTTATGAATATCTATAAATTCATATATATTGATTGTATATGATATTTATATAACGGTTATATGTATTTATATTATGAAACCATGAATAATTTAATAAGACTTAAACTAAATATCAAACCATTAAAAATTAACATAGTAGTTATTCCCTGGAACATTATTTTAACAAGGAAATTTTATTAGGAGGGTAATAAAAAGTCATAAGAAAATAATATATATTATATAATATATATGTAAATTTATTTAATTTTTGTATATTGAACATATATTTATTAAATAGTAGTTTGTAATCAATACCAAAGAATTTAGGACTTATGGGTAGAGATTTTGTCTTAATTTTTCTTATTTGGGACATGCGTTATGATGACCATCTTTAATATTTTATGAGGTGTATGTATCGAAAATTTTTAATTTTATATCATTAATCTTCATATATTAATGTTAATAAAGATTTATTTTAATCTTATTCATTAATGGTGCTTATTATTAAAAAAGTTAACAATTGTCCAGGGTTTAGTGTCATGATCTCATTGTTTATCATGACGAATTATGGAAATGATTTTGATGATAAAATATTTTTATCCATATGTCATGAAACTCATGAATTTTATTGAACTATTTTAATGGAATGGTAATACATGTTCCCTTTATTTTTTATCTCATACTTTACTCATCATTAAAAAATATTATCTTTAATGAAAAATGACATTATTTATCTCGTTGGTTGAAAGACTTTTTTTTATATATCTATGTTTTGTAAAAAAACTCAATGATATTTGAATTTTAGTATGGGATTACTAAATAAATTTGTACCTTTTTTCATTTTTTTATATAATCATCTTTTAATTTTAAAAACAAGTCATGGTTTCAATCTTCTAAAAAAGTTAATTAAATCAATATTTTATGTCTACAAAATTTCTTACCTTTATGGCCACTAAAATTTTTAAATATAACTTCATATGTTTCAAAAGTTATATTCATTGAAAATTATTTTAAAAATGTTTTATGTTTGATTATTTTCCAAATTCGAATGCTTTATAACCACAAGAAGTTTTTTAAATGATTTTTTAAGACACTTTTATATATTTCAAATGTTGTTTTAAAAGAATAGAATATTGAATATTTTTCATGTTTCAAAAAATTGATGTCAAATTGGAATGTATATTTTCCTAAATATATGTTTTAAATGATTTTTAATACTTCATTTATTTATTCACAGTTTATTTTCATATGAAATTATTTCAACAATATTTTATGAATTTATAGTTTAAAAAGGATATTTAAAAAAAATTATTTTCATCATGAAATGATTAACATGATTTTTCGTTAAAAATAATTTTCCATCTAAGATGACATTCTTGGATATATAAATTCTATTTTATATAGGATATTAACCCTTGAAAAAAGTCTTATTTTCCCTTTAATGGTTTCTGTTTATAATGAAAATATTTTTATGAATCCATTTCCTTTTCCTCCAAGTTATGTTATAATGATATGATGAAATTTTTATGAAACCCATTTATTTTTATGGGTAATTATATGATGAATGTTTTATGATCATGGGAAAATCATATCAATGATTTTCATTATGTTTGGAGTGATACTTATATTTACCTACAAAAAATTGGTTAGTTATTAATGTTCCATGATATCAGAGGATACATGGGAGGTTATCATAAGATATAAAAGAGAGCTAATGGGAGGATACCCCAAGATAGATATAAATACACATGTGGTTAGCCCAAGATGAATATGTTTTTAATTTCTTCGAGGTATCCTGGAAATAAGGTTTTATATTATTATTTTTATGTCACCATTATATTTCTTATATCAATATTACGATCACATGGATCATTTAAATTGATTTCCATATCATATAAGGAAAACCAATAGAAAATATATATTCTATGAAACTTTTGATATATTGATACTTGGGGTATTGTTTTCATATTTTATGCCCTTGTTAACATACCCTTATTCACATGATACACATACCTATATCCCATGTTTACCCTTAATAAGAATATAAGATTACCTTTTATTATGATTAATTTCTCTAGGTTATTATGATTGGTATTATAGGTTATATGTTAATAATGATGATAATTATAAAGATCCATTTAAAAGATTTTGTTGAGCTTATTTTAACTGGTTGGTTACATATCCATGCATCAAAGGAACTATATTATTACAATTTTTAGGAATGTGTTTCCTTAATATAATGAATATTAATCTAATAATATGTAATATCAATGTATAAAATTAGAGGACATTATAGATGGTACAATAGGATGGGTTTAGTTATCCTTTGGAAGCTATGTTGAGAAATATTTAGTGATCTATAATGAGATATGTATATGGATAAGTATACGTATAATTATATGAATAGGGGAATATCCTATAATATTGGTGAGCGATAGAGAATGTGGTTTCCTACCAATGAATACTTTTCATGATACAACAAGTGGAAGTGGTTATGTTATAGATTCACCACCGGTTAATAACATAGAAAAAGGAGCATTGGCCTTGAATCAAGGGTTTCAGGGAACATGATAATGGTATTTACTGAACACTTGGATTTTCACTCTTAGGGTATATGATTTTGAATTATAATCACTTTCTGTGTACCATTTTGAAGGATTTAAATAATTACCATGAATGATTTAGGTTAAGCCTAAGGTTCCAAATATTTAATTTATAATTTAACGATTTAGATATCCTATAATTGATTTTTATGATTATGTTGTTTCCCACTATGATTTGAGTTACCAACATAATTAATTTTTATATTAGTAAATGTTTAAATCCCAATGATTCCATTTTATTGTTTAGTGACAAAAAAATTAAATTATTTTCCTAATGAACACCCAAATGTTATGGGATATGGAATACAAAATCATTCTTATATTCTCACAAAAATACATTTATAAATGAATCTGGATGAATGTACAGATGATAAAACTAGGGAATAATATTTTTTTGACTCCTTCATTGGAAAATATAAACCTTATATCTATGTTTCATATTAACTAATAATTTCAAGAAAATGGATCAATTCATTCGAAAATATATATTCCATTCCCCATTTTTTGCAGCACGGAAAATAAATTTTTAGTTATCTAGTGGTTAGAAGTTGACAAAAATATATTCTGTACTCCTATAAACAATATCTGACAATAATATGGAATTGAAATTATGGAGTGGGATGAGTTTAAGAGGATATATCTGAAAAAAAACCCTTAAATTATTTATAAAAAAATAAAAATAATTAATTTGGATAAAGAAGTATTATAGTGAATCTACTATTACATATAAAAAAATTGAGAATTATTTTGAGAAATTATTCTATTATATTCAACCAACTTAAATTTAAGGATGATTGATTCTTCATAGGATTAAAACTAGGTTTCCAATAGTGATTATCTACAGAGGGTTTAATAGCTATGAGTTATCATTTGATGTGAACTTAATTTTGAAATGAATGTTAGTGTTACACATATATATTAGGGTAATGATAAGAAAGGAAATATTGATTTAAAAGGAAAATCTAGAAACCATGGAGAAAAGAAAATTATTTTTTATTCATGATAAAAGTGTGTAATTAATCATTGAGGAAATATTCATATGGGAACTACTAAATTTTTTATATGTGGAAAACAAGGACATCAAGAGACTACATTCCAATGTGATTGGATGAAGTTATCTTTAGATGAGAATAAAGGTAAATTGCCATACAATTCACCACATACATTCCAGTGATTCACGTGTAAGGACATTATGAATTGAGAGTACTAATTAAATAATTTAAGGGAAAATTAAGATAATAATCCACAACATCATCTAAAGACAATGGATAAAATGAAAGATTATGCAATGAAAAAAACTAATGTGAATAATTATTATTAGGCCACACTTATCCTTCACAATAGAGTTTCTTATTTTATACGATGAGGAATGGAATGTTTACTATAGTTACGAGTTTGTACATATTTTTACTGAGTGGATTATGAAAGATGGATACAAGTAAAATGTGCAAGAAGTTGAATTTCGATCAGTAGTAAAAAAATATCTAATGTTCCATACATACATGGTGTACAATGTTGAAGTTACACGATAGACATAAATAGAGTTATAAATCAATGAATGAGGAAACTATATAAATGGTATCATATCAAGTTTATTGGATATACAGATAAAAGATTTATGATATTTATATACGTAATGTATACAAGATAGACATACTCATAATAGAATCAGACTGTCATGGTCAAAGATGCATCATATGGTCTGGTTTGATGTACCCTAGTAATAGTAATGTATTGAGAAAATCAAATATAATCATATGAAGTCCCATCAACTGGAATATAAAGGGAAAAATAGAATTTTATTTCCTCATAAGGAAGGTTCAATGAAGATGTATTCTTATAATTTTTTTTCTAGTCTCCATAAAATGTTAGATTAGTTATTTGATAGGTTGAACAATGAAATTTCATTTCATCAATAAATGGTTCTAAAAGAAGGGAACTGGTTGGACTATGTAATAGATAACCTAATAGATTCTGTTAGCTGAATCATATCATGATGAGGTGAAAAATAATTTTTTGTATTTATGTACTTGTGGTTCCATCATATATAGTAACTATACGCCAAAAATGATCTTACTGAGTCATAAAAAACACATTTAGAAGTCTGATTTTATTAAATATTGATAATTATTTTTTTAATTCCATTTAAAATGAATAGGTTGAAGTTGGACATTCTATATTTCTATCATTACATATTAATGCATGTTTTTAAATGTTCCTTATGGTATAATTTGGGGATGTTTGATGAAATTACATAACACTAATTTTAAGGAACTTCTACAAAATGAAGACGGAACTGTGTTTCTAAAAGCTTAAAGTAATTGTAGAATTGTTGAGATTTATAAAAATAGATTTTTTGAAAACTTATGGATTTTAAAACTAGAATATATTCCAATAAGGGAACTATTTTTGAACCACATTTTTCTCCAGGGGGCCCAATATAAAATATTAAATGTATTGTATGGGTTTGGATTACTAGTCATTTTCATGATAGGTGAAGTTCTGATGGTTTTTGAGAGGGGTCAGTTTTCATCCAAGGAAACACCTAGTTAAATAATAAGAATAATATATATAGGTTTCGACATAAGAATTATTAGAAATAGGTATAAATCGTAGGCATCAGTTAGATAAACCAGATAGAGGATGTATAAGACAATGTTACAATGTGGTTTGTAAGGAGAGGTTTCATGTTCCCCAGATATAGAATAGGTTGGAAGTTCTATTCATTGAAGAATACGAAATAGATTTATATCAAACAGTGGTAGAATATAATAGATGAATTGTTATTGTACTGATAAAATGATATGGAATCTATAGGGATGAAATTTATAAGATTTGTTTCAAAATATTATCATTATTGTTATGGAATAAAAGATACAAAAACATTATAATTGATGGGAGTAAAAATAACATCCCATTCTAATATAGAAGGATTATAAGGTAGGTTAGTGAATCTTTTATTCTATTCATTTCATAGTGGATTTCTGTAGACCAAATATAGTCTTCTTTTCAGAGATGTGGTCAACCACACTAGGGGAGATCCTTTTAAATGAGGTATACACTACGTTAGTATCCTAATATTTCAAAAATGTTAGTTTTTAGTTTTTCAATTTACAAGAGGATATTAATTAATATATTTTACATGGGTAAATATTTAATAGTAGACAATTTGCAATACATAGCCACAAATTGAACCCTTGCCACATCGTAGTGGTTCTCAAACTCTTGGGAGGTTCATTCTCATTTTATCATTCAGCTGTATTAATCAATTCCCACTAATTTTTTTTATTAATATAATAACCATTAAATTTTAAAAATCCATCAGTACTAGAATCATTATTATATATATATATATATGCATAATTTAATTCATAAAAAACAATTTAAATAATATAAATATTTTTGGATAAATAATTTTAAATAACATTTTCCCTTGTGTTTTCCTTACGTTAGTAATTTTTGTAATTATGTTTCATTTAATTATATTTTAATATATTGAATTTTATATTATGATATTATATAATAATGAAATAAATCAATATTTTGTTTTCATGGTGTTGAACATATCCCAACCTATCAAATATAAAAGATTTATTTAATGTGAAATGGACACTAAAATAGGGGGTGTTAATACAATGGAGGTATTTACTCCTTCAAAATATTATATGAACTATATCTCAATGTTTGAGTTTCATTAGATAATTAAATCATGTAGATGTTCTCACTATATTTGAATAAAGTATTCCTAGTTCATTACCCACTATTAATTTGGGGTAAGTGGTTTTTATGTTCGACTTAAGAAAATCATGTAGAGCATAACTTCAGAGATGTGAAAATGGGTTATGAAGGACTAGGGACATTTTAATCCCATCCCATATCATAAAAAAATAATTAAATCCATTGTTCACTTGGTCACATTTTAATATAACTCATACATCACCATTAATATATCTTTTAAGGCTGAAGGAAAACCTTCAAATAAAAAATTTATTATGACTAGTGCAAGTGTCCAATAATTCATAAGAGGAAATAAATTTCTATCGTATTATTTAATATTCGTAGATGACTAGAATATCATTCCAACATTATGACCATCCAAGCTACCATGTTAAATATGTTTAAAATGAAATTTTCAAGGTTTTCGGTACAAATAATGTTTTGATATTTTTTATAACAGATTTAATGAAAAACATTCATGAATAAGGTATTTATTTATAATGTATCGAACAATTTAAATTAACATCATATGATAAGGAATTTTTCCCATCATATGAAATCTAATATAATATCACTTGATAATGTCAATATGGATCACAATAATACCAAATAAGTAATCAACTCATGAGATTTAAATTCTATGGACTGAATGATTTTATTAAGTCAAACCATTTCATATATATTTTTATCATAACCATTAAAAATTTCTAAATAAATTCCCTAAGAATATGATAATGAATATAGGTTCAGCAATTGATTATTTATTTATAAATGATTCTCAACTTCCTAGTATGAATATTAAGACAACTCTATTGTTTTAGGATCAATGTAGTACTATTTTAGAAATAGGGATTGGATGAATCCTAACATCAAACATTAAATTATGGAGCATAATTGAGTAAATACATTGACACAAATCATGATATCCTTTCACTACTACCTAATACTTTTATGATTTAAAAGGTTTGGATATTTTAAAATCTTAAATTATATAGACACAAAGATTATATTTATGGTGGTGATAAACCTAAGAAATATTGGAGGATAAGAAGAGTAGGGGATTTATCTTTTCAGATATAAAATCTCACAATAAAATAAAAAATAAAAAGGAAGGGATATAGAGATTAGGCCTTGTATGCAAGGAGAAATGTGAGGATATCAATAGATGTATTCTTAAATATAGTTTGAAGGAAAAACCCATGGATATGGATAAATGGTTTTAACATTTGGAATTGAAATTGAATCATTTCCCCATTAAAATAGAATTTTTAATTAGATGTTATTCCATACCTAATACTATGTCCTTAGGTACCTAGTGGTCCTCATAAAACCACTGAAAACCAAAGGTAATTACTTGATATCTTGTGGTCCCCAACAATGCTATTTCTACCTAAATGTTCTCATTGGTAACTTGCTAATAAATTAATAGAGACTTTGTTCTTAACCCACGCTACACATTTCTTCTTTTCTATAAATAGTTGTCTTTAAATGTTCCATAAGCTTCAATATCCCCATTAATCTAAATGGATACTAGAAAGGAATAAAAATGAAAATAAAATGTAAAATTAATTACATGCCTGTCGTTGGAAGGGTCATTAACCCAAGGATTTGTTGTGGAGGAATAATGGTAGTGAAATTTTTTTTGGTTTCTATTTATCATTATTATTTTATAATATTACTACATGGATGAACCATTATATACTATATTTATTGAGGGCCCCAATGTTGGAGTCCTAATATGAGTTACACTAAGCATACTTGGGAAAATTTATTCTTGATTAGACATCATGATTTTTAATCCATGTTAGGAAAAAAATTTGTTTTCTGATGGTTGTTCAATTGAGAATGGGTTGGAGTTAGCAGGTAGCTTCAGAAAAGGACTCAAGTCCAGTTTCTGGTTATATCTAATAATTTTTTTGAACAATGATTTAAATTATTATAATTCGATAAATACACTATTTATCTATATTCCATGAATCAAATTACAATATATTATTTGGTTATAGAATATTGGTTTTTTATATATTTGGAATTTATCTATGATTTCCACTTATAATATTAATTTCTATTATTATTACTATTTATTTATTTGTTCAAATTTTATTTTTGAGAATCTATTCTAGTGAGGGTATAGTCTCCCTCTGATATATATAGAACCTCAACCCTAGTCAACGACATATATAATAGAGGGGAGGCATAGTTTTGGTGTATGGAATGAAATTTAATCACAGTGGAGGTGAAATAGACCATATATTATATAAAGTCATATCATATCATTTTTTTCTTATTAATTTGGATATAATATATAGAATATATGATGTGGAAAATATATATGATTGAACATATGACCTATAGTTTCTAACCCACATAATTGAATAATCTAGGTTACATGGAATAGGAATTTTTTTATTGTTTTATGTCTTATGAATTAATTATTTCCATGGATATTATGTATGATTTATTAATTTAGTATTTTACTCTAGGGTTAGGGTGGAGATACTTGTGTGTTAATATATTATTCATGACACATTGTATTCAGAAGAAACTTGAGATTAATCTTCTGATTATGAACCTTGAAAATGATAAGGGTTTTGGTTATTTAACATGTAAATTGAATCATATACAACAACAACTTATAAAAATTTAGGTTACCTACAACTTTACCATGATTTTATTTTTAATATGTTATTTTTGATTAGCAATCTATTTTTTAAATTATATAAGTATCTTGATAGCGTCCATAAGGGTTAGAATTTTGGGAAAGAGGGAGTGTCTGAGTTATGTGATATTGTTCTATGTATGGTTTATGAATGAAAACAATGACTATCTACTAATATTTGGTAATCTATTATTATTATCAATTATTTTGAAAGATTTAGTCGGGGTCATCTATTAATCGTTATATAGTAATTCTATAAAATAAAAACTAATTGAGAACCATAAGGCTAATGATGGGAATACCACATTGATTATTTTGAACGATTATCTAGTTTCACATGTACCTTAAGTTGATCAACCACATTCATAGATCATACAGATGGATCTTATGTCTATTGAACGTAGAGATCATATAATAGTTCTTTCTGTGTGATATTTTAATAGGGAGTTCCCATTAAATAATCCAATAAAAATTAATATAGATGGTGGAAATCAGGATTTTTATATTTTTCTAAAGTCTATATTGATAATTTTTAATCATCATCGGCTTCACGTTAGAGTTGGGTAATTATTTTTGTTTTTATTATTCATGGAAAAGTTAAAATTTGATGATATTTCATATTCAAGGTATAATAGTAAGCGAAGTAATACATGAAGGAATATAAAGATTTTTTTTTTGAAAATATTCAACTGAATATGATAAAATATGATAAGGATTTTTAATTTTTTGATTTTATAAATGATGATAGTGATGGTAAATATTGTCTATTTTACTATGTTGTTTTATTTTTCACCCTCTCCAATGAGTGATGATACTAATTGGGTTATCTATATCGAGGATATTCTATGAAATTATATTTGATATTATGTGAAAATATTTTGGATTACATCCTTTTCAAAGTATAGAAGTCATAATCGTGTTAAATTGGGGAACATTGAAAAGGATAAGCCATCATTACTATTTTATTTATATCATAGTTATGTGAGAGGATATTCAAGTAACTGAATGTGGTTTTAGGATGATTCTATGTGATGTGGCAATAGGTAGGCCAATAAGGTTAAAGGAACATATTTTATGGTTTTGGGAGGACTCATATTACATGAAACCAATACAGTAGTGTGAGTCACAGACATTCATTATTATAGAATGATCTAGTTATGTGCTTATCATGGGTCAAAATTGGGAATTCAGGCCATTTGTTTAGAGATATATAAATCCAATTAGTGGCTGTGGTGATTTCTATGCTCAAGGATCTATTATTTTTTTGGTTATTTTCTAAAGGTAGGTAATTTTAGTTCTTCTAGGTAGTCAGGTTATAGAGTAGTTCTTAGTTATATGGGTCAAAAAATTGAATAAGGTAGTGCACCTTATGGTAGCTAGGGATCAGGAGGGTAATGTAGAGGCCTGAGGTGAGGAATTATTCTTCCAAACGTTTCAATATATTCTAATAATAGCAACACTCCATCAATAAATTGGGGGAAAATCTAAGAATAATATTCACTCATATATAATTTGATCAACATTAGGGATTCACATTTTTTCTTATAAAATCATTTTAGTTAGGTTTTAAGGATAATTCTAGTGTATAATTATGGGATGGTGTATATTTTTACTCCATTAGGGGTCATATCATAGGGTATCGTGTAATATCTAAATTTTATTGTAATTTTATTAAATATGATAAGATAGAATGATCGGTTGATCCAACTATAATTTACCAGTTCTGAGAAATAATTCATAAGGAAAACATGTCGTTTCCAACCTAGTTAAATATTATGTATATGATGAAATATATTGTAATGACCTAGAATTTTATAATGATAATTTTTTCATAAATAAATGTGTGATATATTGTATTATATAAGTATTATATACATAAATCTCATAGATAACCCAAAAAACATTAATTCATTAATAAATATCATTACATTAGTGAGATAATAAACCCAGCAAAATTTCAAACATTTCAAATATTCAAAAACTATAATATAGAAAACCTAAAATGGGAAATTTTTTATCGCTACAGTATGAAAAAATCATCACCCCAATGACTAAAACTATATAAATAGACCAAAATATATGTAAACGAAACAACATATTAGAAAATAAAAATATAAAACCATGGGAATAATTATAGTGAATATTGGGTGAATGAATGTGATCATTTCAAAAGTTACCTAACCATTTGGAATAGTTTCCTTCATATTCGGAATTGTGACCTGGCCATCAGAAATATTAATTTAACCTCATAATAATAATTTATGATATGAATAATATTATTCAATAGTAATATAATTAAATATAAATAATAAATTTATTAAATATAAATATCTTTATTAAAATACATAATGAAAATATAGGTGATTTTTTTAGATAAACTGTATTATAAAGTGTTTTATAAAATTTATAAATTTTTATATTAAAAATAAATATTAACTATGTTCGAAATAATTATTGATATAATTTATATCTTTTATATATCTTCATGTCTAAATTTTCTTAGGGTGATTTTTTGGTACTTCTCTGAAATACTAAAAATATTAGCTGAGTAGTGAAAATAAAGTTTTCACATAACTAATGCATCTTAAATTAAATCACTCATGATGTAATAATGAACTAATTATTTATCCAAATTGAGGGTCCGCCAAAATTTATTTAATTTCATAAATATTTTATTAGGTTTATATAAACCTATTTTAGAAACCTAAAAAAGCATTATCCAATACCTATTTTCATGAGTGATCCCTTGAAATAACAATTTTCCTCTCCCCCTTAAATTTTCTATAAAAGAAGTAAGATACAATTATATAGGGTTTTAATGTCCTAAAAACATTATTAAATATATATATGATTTATATTTTAAAAAATTATCAGTTACATTTTTTTAATTTGATAAAATATTATAATTATATTTAATTCTAAAAATACACATCTCTTCAAGTATAAATAACCCATATTACTCGGATTGGAAAATAAATCCCCCCTCAATAGAAAAAACCAATATTATAGAAAAATAATCTCTATTAATCCCTTATAAATATTTGGGAAATTATTTAGTAAAACAACACCAAACATCAATGGAATTTAAGTATAGTACAATACAATCTACACCGAGGAAGGAGAATGTTTCTATCAACTATTATATCTTTTTATTCTTCTACTAATTTTTTAGAACTTCAATTCATAATAAAATGATAAAAAATTAATTATGATGTATGTTAACATTATATTAAATAATTTTCCCAAATTGATGTATCATATTTTGGAAATTTATAAATTTTAATTCCCTTTCCCACTCTTTTTATAATGAACTGTCAACGGTCAGTTAATTTCCAACGAATAAATTTGCAATCCTTTTCATATAACCAAACCAATTTTTAGTTAGAATAAATTATTTAGGATAAATGATGTTAGAAATATATTTTTTACGATCGTGGAATTAATTATACTAATTTATAATTTTCATTAAACAAAATTAGCGACATCGAAACAAAATGGGAAATTTTAATAACAACATGACATATAAACAGTTCACATTTAACCATTATTGTAAAAAATTAAAATCCAAAAATTATATTGGATAAATATTGTAACAAATAAAAATTGTTTAATTATACAACTATGATTTAATAATGATAATTTTATTATTCTTGAGGATGAAAACATATGTAATAAATCGGGATTTATAGTATGGTTATTCATGAACAAAACTATTTTTCCTAATATAATTCTTCATTTATGAAAACAAATTATGGATATTACTATTATATTCCATATATAACATTTAGATTTTTTTAGTTTCATTTTTAGAACATTCATGTTTCCACAAGGAATATTAAATAAAAAACTATTATTATTCAAATAAACATTTCTTTTTAAAACATATCTTTTACTCCTCTTGAGTGAATTATGATTCACTAATGAATAATGAATTTTAAGTCAAATATGTGTTCCTTTATTTATTTGGGGACCCAACGTTTATTCATTAAATAATGAATTATGAAATACTTATGAAACCTATTCCTACCCATGGGTTATTTCCGGGTTATGATAGTTATACAATCTATATGGCCTTCATGATTGAGTAAACATTTTAATGTGATGGGTGGACTTGAAATTATACATCCATATAGTTCGTTGGGTAATATGACGTATATCATGAGATTATGTGTATTATATGTAAACAAGATTCTATATTTTTCCACAGTGATGATTTTTTTATTATGCACATATGTTATACATGAACATAGTGTTATCATTGTTCAAAAATATGTGTAGTATTAACCGCTTTGACATTATATTTCATTTTAATGCATATCCAGAGTCCATGTATTTATCAAAAGGTTCTTTATGAATTTTATGATGAATTTATGATTATTTTTTGATGATTATTATTATTCCCGCCCATGTTATATTGATTCATGTCTTATATTCATTCTCTTATTATCCATTTAGCTAACCCCTTTAATTTATTTATATCCATAGGTGATTAAATGTACTAAGAAGAACATGGTATTTTATAAAGATCAATAAGAATGATTTAAATAAGTTTTTATGTTTTTTATGTACAAGTAATGTATGATCCTAATTCATTCCATGGTTCTAATGATTTTGATCGTTGAATGTATGAACAATGTGTTTTTTATCCTTAAAATGACGTAATAATCATGTAAGAAAAAGTATGGTAAATATAGTTAGTATTAGAGGAAGGTTTAGTTAATTTTGTAATTAGGATTATAAAATTATTGTTACAACCATTGTGATAATTCTAATTACATGTAAACCTCCTTTAAACGTTGTTTTTTAAAAATGAAAAACATAGGGATCCCAAAAATTATTCATTTGTAGTTAATTTCCAAAAATATAAAAATTTATTCATTATTACCTGACTTTTGTTTTATAAGAACATTATAAATTTCATGAAAATGGTAAGAACTAGCAAAAAAACCAAGCCAAAAAACCATATGATGAATAATGCAGTAATTGTCTAATCAACATCCCCATTCATATTGAAGGTGGAGTTTATATCCTTATTTCAATTCTTACCCATCTATATAAGGGTATTAAAAATAACATAAACCACCCAAAAAATCCACCTTCACCACAAAAGATAAATTGGAATGTTTTTATTTTATGTGGAAGAAACCAACAATATTAACTGGTTGTCCTAATCCACATGTCACAGAAAATTTGGATAACTCAATGGAGAAGTGTTTTTCTATTCTCTACATCAATGATAAAAAGAATGTGTCTCTAGATTTTTATTGTTTATATTGAGAATCTAATGAATAATGTGATTTGATAAATAGCATCGAGCTGAAGGATTAAATGAAATATTTGGAGTAGGATGCCTTTAATGAAATATTTTCTAATAAGTATTTCCCTTTAGTTATTTAAATAGTATTGAGATATAATTAATAGAGATGAATAAAAATGTAAGGTTAATATGTAATGGATTATGAGGAAAACATCTCATGACTTTCAATATATCACTCACGTTTTGTTATTAGTAATTATTTCAAAATATATAAATTCTTTTGTGGTTTAAAACCACACCTTAAAAAGACTATATCCATTAGAGCCTTCAGGAGTTATAGAGAAGATTTTTAATGTGATCTCAATGTAGATATCGTGATTTGATATTGGACCATTGTAAATATGTATAAGAATACAAGAATGGAGTTTCAATATGGAGGGTAAAATGATAGAGTAAAGAAGATCTAATTATGCAAATTTGAAAATTCGGGATACAAAAATCATGCTCATGGACTCAATGGAATAGGAAATGATTCAAGTGTATGAGAGAATTCAACCAAGATCCATAATGTCATAGTGTCATGAAGAATCTGACCAAAATGATGATGGAAGGAACCTCCAAATGCACTATAGATGTTCCAATACATCCTCAATAGGGAGAAAGGGAACAATTGATGTTAGTGCAAAAAATAATGGCTCATTGAGAAAAATTAGTTGAAGAAACCACTAAATCCAATTGAAAAAGTGAAGGATTATTCTAACAGTAATAATTAATTGGAGCATGTATGTGATGTCTTTCAAGGTACACATAATATTCACCCAATAATGTAAAATTGTTTTATCTAATTCTAGTTTATGCATTTTTTTTATATAGGATGTTTGCTAGAGATGTTTAATTGAAGCCCTAATATATTGAAGTATAAATATCTGCAAAAATACCATGTGTAGAAATTATTACAACAAATTTATTGGACATATATCCCATAAGAATGTTTTGGTTAATTCTTCCATTGAGTCTCATAATACATCCCATTATTGAATTCTACAATATCTTGGGAATGGATGGAATCTCGTTATATAGAAAAGACATAATTTTTCATGAAAATGAAATCACTTCCCATATTCTAAAACGTATCATGATCCTAATAAAAATAAGGATGATCAAAAATCACCATTATAAATCCATAAATGTTGTGGGTGTTGATTCCCTATAATGAATAACAACTTTCTCATATGGATGAGTCAAATGAATGTATAATCCTATATGAAATTCCCATTTTTAGTGAATAAACTAACTTATTCCCCAAATAGTTTTATGGAATACCCCCATATAACATGGTATAATTTTCAATAGAACATATACCCATAACCAACCATATATCTAAATATCACTATTGGATGTCCCTAATCGAACTGGAGGAGTTAAAGAATCATCTTCTTGAGAATTTAGACAATTATTTCATTTGCCTAACTGCATTATCATAGGGGGAACTTGAAAAATTTGTCCTAAAAATAGATAGATCATTATGGTTTTGTCTTAATTATTGATATTTCAACAAGGTCACAATAAAGAAAAAGTGTCATATACAAAGTATTGATGACTTGTTTCTTCAAATAAATAGAGCTCAGTAATTCTAAATCGATGTCCTTTGTTCGATATATCATCAGATAAAGGTAAATAAGGATGATATTATAAATATAACCTTTAGTATAATGTATCGGAACTAATAGTTTCATGTGTTTCCCTTAGAAAATAATTTTTCCAAAAAAATATTTATGAATTTTATAAATAGAGTCTTTAGAGACTACCTCAACAAATTTTTTTCTAGTCTTTATCAATGATATTATCATTTACACAAAGTGTAAGAAGAAACAAAAAGAGAATATAATTATTTTAATACAAACATTAAGGAAGAATAAAATGTATACTATATTTTAAATGTGTGAATTTCTTATGTAGCATTCAGAATTATGAGATAACAAGACCCAAAATGATGGAATTTCTATAGACTTCAAAGAAAAAAGTAATTTTGGAATGGACTCTATATATTAGTTTCATGGAAATATATATTTTTCATTGTATAATAGCTTACTACCATAATTTAGTGAGAAATGTCTCCTGATTTTATTTCCCATAAACTTTGTTGTCATATAATATGGTAAAGTGTGTCTTTTGAGAATATTGTGAATAAAGATTTGAGGATCTTAATAAGAGGCTAATCCCATCACCTTTAATCACTCATCCAATAAGTGTAGAATGTTTTGTGATATAAAGTGATACATTAATTTTTTTTTGTTTTTTTTACAAAACAAAATGAAAATTTTATATCCTATGACTTATTAAATATTATGATCCATGAGTAAATATAAGGCCCCAGCCTTAAACCTTACTTAATATTGAATTAAATGAATAATTCACATTGAGGATCTTTTCAGGTTTATAGTTTTAGAGAATTAGAACATAACTATTACATCTCAAAATATTACAAAGTAGACACTTCTACTAAGTTTCCATAATAAAAAAACTCTTAAAAAGAAACATGACTAGTTCCATGTCTTATATAGCATGAAATTCCCTTGATCCCATCCTTGACCTTATTCCACTTTAAGTCCCGTGAAAAACATTTTGAAAAAAACTTGGGGTGAGCATAAAAAGCTCAGTAAGGGATACACAAAGAATGAAAACTGTTACTTTTTCAAACAACAAGTAAAATATGTATACTCTAACAAAGTAATACATTTACCATCATGAAGTAGTAAAAATTCTTCACTGAAAAAAGTATCATTACATACCTTTTTGTAACCAAAGGATTACCATAAAACCCCCATAAAGAACCCATAGAATATATAAAGGTAACTTGGGACATAAACATACTTAAGTGGAATAACTATACGGTCTACTTCCAGAAATATCACTTAATGGAATAGCCATACGGCCAATTTCCATACATACTTAATGGAATAGCCATACGGCCGACTTCCATACCCAATGCATTGGAGGTTATAACGTAACCACCCGTCCTGGTATTCACGACACCACCCGTCATAATGTCCAAGTACCATTATTACACATAAAATATGGAAAATATAAACATTTCAATAACAATATTTCATTTTCAATCACAATAAATAATTCCCAGATATTGAATTAATCAATCCATTTTCAAAAACCATTTAAAAGAGATTTTTGAATCAAAGTGTCCCATACCACTTTGAAGTTTTTAATGGAATTATAATTTTAAAACATTAACGTCCATATAAATAAATACTGAAAACCATTTTGAAAACATTGACATTAAAGATAAAGATTTAGAATAATAAATATTTAAAACTTTTAAAATGATTTTTTGTTAAAGATTTTTTAACAAAATGCTAGACTCTTAAATACAAATAATAGCGGAATAACATTTAATCCGAACTTTATAACTTCATGAAAATAAAAGGATTCATGATATAATATGTCCAAGGACAGTATACACACCATATAAGAGTGAATTGGTGCATAACAACAATGAATACTCAAAAGAAATGTAAAATGAGATGAAATCCATTATAAATAAGGTATCCTTAAATTAAGGATAAATCAATCTCATAATTATGTGTGACAAATATAAATACACCAAATATAAATGGATATTAAATGTAAAACAATCAAAGGTTATTTACACATATTCAAAGGATGACATATTCAATAACTACATGTTGAACCCAAAGAAATCGAAATTGGGTTAAGATGTTCCCTTGATAAAATTCGACAGCCTAACGGCGTCACATAAAATTTTACATAAAGGGTTGATGAGAGAGATAAAGGGTATCTCATAACTAGGACATAAAATTTACATAAATAAGGATATATAAGAACATATCCCAACATAATATTATGTGAATTGAAAGACATAACAAAAGAAGTCTTTTAAAAAGAGGAGGGTGAAAGGTCCCCTTACCGAGTTGGGTAACTTTCGAAACGTACACCCAATGGAAGAAGGGTCATACAATGAAGATGTGAATACCAATAAATGAAATTATACTAAAAAAAGTGTATAATAATGGTCAGTACATACACCACTCAAAGGAAATTGTGGAAAATGTAGCATAAATCTCACGGGAATAAAAGTGAGATGAACAATCCCTTACGAAAACTTGGCAGCCTAACAGAACCACTTAAAACTTTCAAAATGGATTGATGAGATTAAATAGAGTATCTCATCATATTAAAATAAAATGTACAGAAAGATGAATATAAAAGAACATCCCCCATCATAAAAAATAGGAGCTTAAAAGAAATGACATAAAAGAGTGTACTTATAAAGAAAGAGAGGAGTAGGATCCCTTACCTCGGGTCCGACTTGACACGATCATTCTTTAACATCATGAATAATAAACTTGAGTAAATTTATAATTGATTAAGAACCTTTTTAAAGTTAATTATTCCTTTTATATCACTTATTGCCATGTTATAAACATTATGTAACCATTTAAGTTAATAATGTTTGTTTTGTCGATATTTGGTTCTTATGTCGAAAGTGGACTTCTTACAATTACATGTTGTTAATTTGGTCAATGGTTCATTATATCCAGAATTATGTTAATGATTTTGATAACATATATATCTTATATATTCAGCATATACCTGTATTTATAATATTACATCACATTTAGAGGTAAGAAATGAAATGCACCGTTCATGGAGACGGTAAGCCTTACGTACGCATGAACACTACTTCCATTTCTATTTCGTATTTTCTGGAATGGAATCATAATGATATAAGAGTATATTATAACATATATAATATCATTAACTTAATCCTTTACACATCCCACATATGGTATTGACGAATCAAATCACTTTCAGGGGGCGGTAGTCCGCACTTCCAAAAATGAAGATATCGTGTTTACCCATAATGGAAAAAATAATGGTATGCCATAAATGAAAAATACAGAAGCTTAAGGAAAGAATAAACATATTATATATCATATATAACAATAGTGTCCTCATAATGGCCACCTTTGGAGGTGTTAAATGAGTATTGAACAATCATCGTTTCAGGAGGTAGAATTTCGCCATCCACGGAAACCGTATGTTCTTTAACCATTTGATGTACTTGCGTGAGAGTGTAGCTCTAATAAATCTTATAACAACATCATAGTATATTTAAGATACTGGTGTTGTTACAAAAGAAGTAAATACAAAGCTTTTAGGGGGTTGGAGAAGCAAAATAAAACAAATGAACATGAGAGAATGAATTACCTTTAAAAGTGTAACTCCTTTTAATTTGAGCCTAAAGGCTTACTTTGAAAGGATTATGAACAAAGGGAATCCTCTAAGATGAGGATAGGGATGTGGAGAGAGTAAATGGGCAGGGTATTGCTGAGCCAAAGGCTTGAGGAGTGTGTGAAATGAGGTAGAGGTGGGGGCCTTTTATAAGAGGAGAGGAGGGGAACTTTTGGAAATCATGAAACTATTATTTTATTTTCAAAAGTGTTTCGAATTTCTAAGGTCCCACATTGATATATTTCGCCGATAAGATGATAAGGCTTCGAAATATTTCCATCCAATAGTTTTTGGACAAGTGTAGGTCTTATATATTACATTATCTTTCCATTTTATTTAAATCGTTAAATAATGAGGTCATCGTTGCATCATCATGATGTCGTAATTAAATTAATTTATTTAATATCTAAAAATTATAAAAAAAATACTATGATGTAGGAAATATTTTTATATTTCCAATTACTATTTATAAACAAAAATATAACTTGTATAACCCCATGTAAAAATTGTTTTAGTAAAATATCTCATGTGTGTGTCATTTTTACTTTAACATTAAATAAAAAGTTATTTATGTCATTTCCCAACCAAAGTGGATCCATGGGGTCCCCAAGTTGACCAATGGCTTGTATTGGTCTTCCATGACACATAAAATGAGGTTAGGACATATGTCAAGTTCATTTCATATTATTAAAACATTATTTTTACCTTAAACTACACAAATTACCTCTAATCGCGATTAAAAACTTAATAAGTTACTATTCACAAAAAAAAATTTATCCCATTGAACCACATTTTACTTCTTAATGACAACCATGTATGTTGGATTTTTGAAATTCAAAACACAAAGGTGGAAAAATTTCATTTAAACGGAAAATCAGTTTTTATAATTACCACTTAGTGGTTTCACTATTCATAAAAAATTGATGTTTTTCAGAAAAATCTCAAAAATTCACCCTAAGCTATATTTGATATTCCGAATTCAAAAATGAAGTCCATTTTACAAAATTCAAAACATACAAGTCGCATTAATTAATTTAATAATTAATTCCCGCTGTCAGAGCAAATAGCGTGTTTTTATGAAACAATAAGTATCAAAAGATTGACACTAGTTTAAGTCTGATTTCAAAGTGAAATTAATTCCAACGACCACTATTGGATTCAATGGTAAAAAAATATTCTAATTTCACTTTAAAACCAATTCAAAAGATAATATAATCATATAAATAAATTACATTAAAAAGAGGTTTTGAATTAAAATATAACATTTTACACTATTCATTAAAAAATGAACTTTATCAGAAAAATACCAAAAAACTACACAACGTAAAATTTGATGTCCTGATTATAAAGAAGAGTTTTATTTGGTCCAAAAGAATTTATAAGAGTGATCAAAACTATATTTAATGACAGTTCTCCATCAAAAGACGAAAAGTGAACCTTTAGTGAAAATTAGGGTATAAAAGCCTAAAATTGAATTCTTTCCGTATTTTAAGCCTTTATCTTTTATTGGATAAATGTAAAAACATTTAAAAAACCTATATAATTATATTTTAGTTATTTATATACATTACCACCAATACAACAGCTACATGTTAACTACAATTTAAAATAATATTATTTTATTATTAGAGTGCAACGTAAGATTCCCAAGAAACTCGTTGTTGAGTGTTGGGTACGCCATTGAGCATAGCATCTCCTTTATAGTCATATTAATATTTCATTCAAAAATATGGATAAAAATAAAAATGTCATATTCTTTATTTACCTGGGGTGTTACATCCTTCCTCCCTTTTGGTAATTGCGTCCTCGCAATTTTAAAATTGCACATGGAAACATCCTTGAAAGTCCCACATCAGAACAAGAGTCGGTAAAACATTCACATTAAAATAATGAAAGGTAAGTACAAAGGTCACCCGAGTTAACTCATACTAGGATTACAAGTATGAAAACATGGACATAGAGGAAAAACAAAGGGTCATGTTCTAATGGAGAGTGATAGAAAACATGTTTAGGAGAATGTTAACCACGAGAAAATCACAAACTGGTGATGGGTTAAACGGTATTCGATTCCCAAGTAGTAAAAGTTAATAGACAACATTTTTGTTTTAAGCTACTTTTTATTGAGGAATTTATTCATAAGGAAACATAATCACTTATCATGTTGACTTTCATCTTTTACTAGATTCCTTAATCAAACTCATATTTTTTTCCAAAAGACGAGTATTTAGGGAGACTTGTTCGCATTAAGAGTACTATAATAAACTTCTAGAGAATCACCTAATCCACAAAAAGAGAACTATAAATTTCCCATTTCTTCAAACCTTAACCAAAACTAAAACCAAAAAGGTTACTACAAGATCAGATAATGCATAAAAGGATAACCCTTTATAAAAATAAAATCTATTCTTAGTCTCAAAATTTGTCCAACCAAACCCAAAGTTCAATGAGGACCATCCGATAAACAATTTGTCCATAAAATTATTCAATGTAAACCAATCTAAGATTGAAACCCAAATATTTGAAGGATTTAGTCACATAGTCTTCCAAGTTAAATCGTAAAGTTTATCTCCAAACAACATCAGTTGCTCCTAAAGTCTCGTATTGAAAAGTAATTAACCTAATCACATATCCTTCATGATACGTTAATCATTTTCATAAATAACCCAAAATCAACTTACTCTTAATTCATAAAATAATCTAACTAAAAATAATCGGTCAAACTAACCAGGGACTTCACGTAGTCCAGTGGTAGGCAATAAATACCAGCCGCACTTTGGTTGTGGGTTCGATTCCCGCAGCTTTGTCCGACGCGACGGGTTGTCACACGGTCTGTGTGTTGTCCTTTTTCCAAAACTATATAATTCTTAAATCATTCCCCAAAAAGGGATAAAATCATCAAAAATGATCATTACATATTTTAACCTCAAGTATATCTCATGCCTTTCATTTTCCACCATATCATATAATAACCAATAATTACCTCAAATGTAAGGATCATATAAACTCTAATGGTTACCTTTATAATTATTACATGAATTTCCACATAGAGTTGGACATCTCGTACATGATGCATTAGAGAACATACCAAGGATCAAGTGGTTGATCATGACTCCTTGATATTTGGTTTAGGACAACCACGAGTTTCCTCATTGAATCCTCCATTTTATCTAGTATCTTAATCATAGAACCACCACAGTTTCCTTCAAACCTGTTGTCTCTTTGGTGCCTACTAGATCCATCCATTCACTACAAACAGAATGGTCAGTGTGAGTATATCAACAAAACCATCATGTAATAATGAGGAAGGTAAACACTAATATACACTTACTCATTCACTTTATCTAAAACTAGGACTCTTTCTGAAATCCTATCCATTATGGTACTATCACTTATGCATAGAGAATACCCTAACCTCTAAATTTATCTAAACCGACCTCTGATACCAACTATAAGGCCCCAGCCTTAAACCTTACTTAATATTGAATGAAATGTATAATTCACATTGTGGATCTTTTCAGGTTTAGAGTTTTAGAGAATTAGAACATAACTATTACATCTCAAAATATTACAAAGTAGACACTTCTACTAAGTTTCCATAATAATAAAAACTCTTAAAAAGAAACATGTCTAGTTCCATGTCTTATATAGCATGACATTACCTTGATCCCATCCTTGACCTTATTCCACTTTAAGTCCTCTGAAAAACATTTCGAAAAAAACATGGGGTGAGCATAAAAAGCTCAGTAAGGGATACACAAAGAATGAAAACTGTTACTTTTTCAAACATCAAGTAAACCATGTATACTCTAACAAAGTAATACCTTCACCATCATGAAGTAGTAAAAACTCTTCACTGAATAAATTATCATTACTTACCTTTTTGTAACCAAAGGATTACCATAAAACACATATAAAGAACACATAGAATATATAAAGGTAAATTGGGACATAAACATACTTAAGTGGAATAACCATACGGTCGACTTATACACATATCACTTAATGGAATAGCCATAAAGACAATTTCCATACATACTTAATGGAATAGCCATACGGCCGACTTCCATACCCAATGCATTGGAGGTTGTAACGTAACCACCCATCCTGGTATTCACGGCACCACCCATCATAATGTCCAAATACCATTATTACACATAAAATATGGAAAATATAAACATTTCAATAACAATATTTCATTTTCAATCACAATAAATAATTCCCAGATATTTAATTAATCAATTCATTTTCAAAAACCATTTAAAAGAGATTTTTGAATCAAAGTGTCCCATACCACTTTGAAGCTTTTAATGGAATTATAGTTTTAAAACATTAATTTCCATATAAATAAATACTGAAAAACATTTTTAAAACATGGAAATTAAAGATAAAGATTTAGAATAATAAATCTTTAAAACATTTAAAATGATATTTTTGTTAAAGATTTTTTAACAAAATGAGAGACTTTTGAATACAAATAATAGCGGAATAACATTTAATATGAACTTTATAATATCATGAGAATAAAAGGATACGTGATATAATATGTCAAAGGACAGTATACACACCATATAAGAGTGAATTGGTGCATAACAACAATGAAGTCTCAAAAGAAATGTAAAATGAGATGAAATCCATTATAAAGAAGGTATCCTTAAAATAAGGATAAATCAATCTCATAATTATGTGTGACAAATATAAATACACCCAATATAAGTGGATATTAATTGTAAAACAATCAAAGGTTATTCACACATATTCAAAGGATGACATATTCAATAACTACATGTTGAACCATAAGAAATCGAAATTGGGTTAAGAAGTTCCCTTGGGAAAATTCGACAGCCTAATGGCATCACATAAAATTTTACATAAAGGGATGATGAGATAGATAAAGGGTATCTCATAACTTGGACATAAAATTTACATAAATAAGGATATATAAGAACATATCCTAACATAATAGTATGTGAATTAAAAGACATAACAAAAGAAGTCTTTTAAAAAGAGGAGGGTGAAAGGTCCCCTTACCGAGTTGGGTAACTTTCGAAACATACACCCAATGGAAGAAGGGTCATACTATGAAGATGTGAATACCCATAAATGAAATTATACTACAAAAAGTGTATAATAATTGGAAGTACATACACCACTCAAAGGAAATTGTGGAAATGTTGCATAAATCTCACGGGAATAAAAGTGAGATGAACAATCCCTTACGAAAACTTGGCAGCCTAACGACACCACTTAAAACATTCAAAATGGATTGATGAGATCAAATAGAGTATCTCATCATATTAAAATAAAATGTAAAAAAATAGGAATATAAAAAACATCCCCCATCATAACAAAGAGAAGATTAAAAGAAATGACATAAAAGAGTGTACTTATAAAGAAAGAGTGGAGTAGGATCCCTTACCTCGGGTCCGACTTGACTCGATCATTCTTTAACGTCCGGAATAATAAACTTGAGTTAATTTCTACTTGATTAAGAACCTTTTTAAAGTTCATTATTCCTATTATATCACTTATTTCCATGTTATAAACATTATGTAACCATTTAAGTTAATAATGTTTGTTTTGTCGATATTTGGTTCTTAAGTCGAAAGTGGACTTCTTACAGTTACATGTTGTTAATTTGGTCAAAGGTTCATTATATCCAGAATGATGTAAATTATTTGGATAACATATATATCATATATATTCAGCATATACATGTATTTATAATATTACATCACATTTAGAGGTATGAAATGAAATGCACCGTTCATGGAGACGGTAAGCCGTACGTACGCATGAACGCTACTTCCATTTAGATTTCGTATTTTCTGGAATGGAATAATAATGATATAAGAGTATATAATAACATATATAATATCATTAACTTTATCCTTTACACATCCCGCATATGGTATTAACGAATCAAATCACTTTCAGGGGGTGGTAGTCCGCACTTCCTAAAATGAAGATATCGTGTTTACCCATAATGGAAACAATAATGGTATACCATAAATGAAAAATACAGAAGCTTAAGGAAAGAATAAACATATTATATATCATATATAAAAATAGTGACATCATAATGGACACCATTGAAGGTGTTAATTGAGTATTGAACAATCATCGTTTCGGGAGGTAGAATTTCGCCATCCATGGAAACCGTATGTTCTTTAACAATTTGATGTAGTTTTGTGAGATTGTAGCTCTAATAAATCTTATAACAACATCCTAGTATATTGAAGATATTGGCGTTGTTACAAAAGAAGTAAAAGAAAAGTGTTTAGGGGGTTGGAGAAGCAAAATAAAACAAATGAACATGAGAGAATGAATTACCTTTAAAAGTGTAACTCATTTTGATTTGAGACTAAAGGCTTCCTTTGAAAGGATTATGACCAAAGGGAATCTTCTAGGATGAGTAGAGGGATGTGGAGAGATAAAATGGGAAGGGTATGGCCGAGCCAAAGGCTTGAAGAGTGTGTGAAATGAGGTAGAGGTGGGGGCCTTTTATAAGAGGATAGGAGTGGCACTTTTGGAAATCATGAAACTATTATTTTATTTTCAAAAGTGTTTCGCATTTATAAGGTCCCACATTTATATATTTCGAAGATAAGATGATAAGGCTTCTAAATATTCCCATCCAATAGTTTTTGGACAAGTGTAGGTTTTAGATATTACATTATCTTTCCATTTTATTTAAATCGTTAAATAATGAGGTCATCGTTGCATCATCATGATGTCGTAATTAAATTAATTTATTTAATATCTAAAAATTATAAAAAAATACTATGATTTAGGAAATTTTTTTTTATTTCCAATGAATATTTATAAACAAAAATATGAATTGTATAACCCCATGTAAAAATTGTTTTAGTAAAACATTTCATGTGTGTGTCATTTTTACTTTAACATTAAATAAAAAGTTATTTATGTCATTTCCCCACCAAAGTGGCTCCATGGGGTCCCCAAGCTGACCCATGGCTTTTCTTGGTCGGCCATGACTCATCCAATTAGGTTAGGACATGTTTCAAGTTAATTTCATATTATTAAAACATTATTTTTACCTTAAACTACACTAATTACCTCTAATCGCGATTAAAAACATAATAAGTTACTATTCACCAAAAAATTATTGTAATCCCATTGAACCAGATTTTACTTCTTAATGACAACCATGTATGTCGGATTTTTGAAATTCAAAACACAAAGTTGGAAAAATTTCATTTAAACGGAAAATCAGTTTTTATAAGTACCACTTAGTGGTTTCACTATTCATCAAAAATTGAATTTTTTCAGAAAAATCCCAAAAATTCACCCTAAGCTATATTTGATATTTCGAATTCAAAAATGAAGTCCATTTTAAAAAATTAAAAACATACAAGTCACATTAATTAATTTAATAATTAATTCCCGTTGTTAGAGCAAATAGCGTGTTTTTATGAAACAATAAGTATCAAAAGATTGGCACTAGTTTAAGTCTGATTTCAAAGTGAAATTAATTCCAACGACCTCTATTGGATTTAATGGTAAAAATATATTCTAATTTCACTTTAAAACGAATTCAAAAGATAATCTAATCATATAAATAAAATATATTAAAAAGAGGATTTGAATTAAAATAAAACATTTTACACTATATATTAAAAAATGACCTTTATCAGAAAAATACCAAAAAATTACACAAAGTAAAATTTGATGTCCCGATTCTAAAGAAGAGTTTTATTTGGTCTAAAAGAATTTATAAGAGTGATCAAAAATATATTTAATGACAGTTCTCCATCAAAAGGCGATAAGTGAACCTTTAGTGAAAATTAGGGTATAAAAGCCTAAAATTGAATTCTTTCCGTATTTTAAGCCTTTATCTTTTATTAGAAAAATGTAAAAACATTTATAAAACATATATAATCATATTTTAGTTATTTCTATCCATTCCAGCCAATACAACGGCTACATGATAACTACCATTTAAAATAATATTATTTTATTATTTGAGTGCAACGTAAGATTCACAAGAAACTCGTTGTTGCGTGTTGGGTACGCCATTGAGCATAGCGTCCCATTTAAAGTCATATTAATATTTCATTCACAAATATGGATAAAAATAAAAATGTCATATTCTTTATTTACCTGGGGTGTTATAGTAAAAATACCCTATACATGAAATGGAGTTAGTATTTGTGATCATTTACTTGAATAGTTTGGGGACCTACTTCAATGCTGAGAAGTGTGACCTATATGCCCGTCATACGAGTACAATGTATATATTCTGATATAACGAGACTAAAAAGTTTCAAATAGTATTTTTAGAGATAATTGAGGATTATGAAAACTCTATTAAAATCCACAAAGGAAAGGAAAATAGAGCAGTTGATGTTCCTAGTAGAAAAACATGTTACTCTATCCATGATAAAAATTGGGAAATACACATCCTTAATGGATATACAAACAATGTATTTGGAAGTCAAAATAGTATGAATATATCATATTATTCCCTAATGGATTCCCAAAAATCAATCTAAGAAAATATTAATGAAGCATAAATGGATGACATGGAAATTCAAAAGAATGATAAATAATTTGAAGGAATAGAAGTTATATGAGTTACATATCAATGATAATGCTGTGATTCGGTTGGGTAATTTGGATTGTGTTGCTTTGTCACCAATGATAAAAAAATATATTAGAGAATACACATATATCATATTATGTTATCCATCAGTCACGTACCAAGATGTATTATGATCTTTGAGAGCACAACATATGGAAAGACATGAAGAATTAGATTGCAAAGCATAACCCAAGGTTCTTGGTATGTCATAAAGTTTATACAGTGAAACATAAGAATGATGGGATGATGAAGCCATTGTTTATACAAATATAAAAATCAGATAATGTGACTATAAATTTTTTTACTCGTCTCTCAAGGACATACAAATGATTCAATGTCATTTGGGTAGTTGTGGATTGACTCACCATTATATCCCATTTCACTACTATTGAAGAATATTTATAACATGAAAAACATTCCATGATATATATAAAGTAATTAGTGAAGCTGTATGGGGTAAAAATATCGATAATTTATGACTATGAACCAAGGATCGCATCTAAATTCAAGAGAAGTGTCCAACATGATTTTAGTAATGAACCAGATCTCATTAAGCCCTATAACCTCCACAATGATGTTTAGTCCAAAAGGAAACTTTAAACACTTGAAACCATACAATATTGCTACTCAATGGAATTAAATAGGTAGATATGATCAACATATCCACTTAGATGAGTTCTGAATAAAAAATAACTTACAGATAAGTATTCAAATTTCTCCATATGAAGATCTGTATGGGAAGCGATGTAGAAGACAATCATTTTGGGTTGGAGTTAGAGATAGAAATCTATTTTGACATAATCTTTTGTAAAAGGAAATATTTTTTTTCAATCCATCAAATAAACTATAATATCATGTTGAGTTTATAAAAAGTGTTCGGTTTTCAATCATCAAAAGGACTTGGAATTTAAATTAAAAGAAAGAGATTTAACTTCAATATCACCGTGGAATAATGTCATCATGTTTGGACCAAAATGTAATATAATCCCCAGGAACATTATCTCCTTTAAGATCCTTGATTGCATAGGAATATTTGTAACACCCCTAGCTTCCACAATACATTTTCCTTTGAATAATACAATATCTTGTGTTGTACGCAACTTCAAGATTCTAACACATCACGACCAACCAAACTAGACGTTATGAATAGTAAGACCTAGTTTTTGAAATTTTATAAATTTTATCAATCAAAATGGAATTCATTTTTTGATTCGGAATATCAAAATTTGCTTAGTGTGAATTTTTGGTACTTTTCTGAAAGATGTCAATTTATAATGAATTGTGAAAAATACTGAGTTATGTTTAAAACAGAAATTTTATTTAAATAATTATTTATTTTATTCATATTTATTTTAGATCAAAATATATAAATAATACCTATATAATTTCAATATAATTCATTTTAATAAGTCTATAAAAATTTTAGTTATATAAAGATTTTATTGAACTTTTCACAGTCTTTTACCCACTTCCTAGGAGAATTTGAAAATTTACATAAAACATAATTTTACCTCTTCTTTGAGTTGAATTTCAAAAATCCGAAAGACACGGTTGATATCAGTATGTAAAGTGTGGTTTAATAAGATGAATATTATTTTTGGTAAATAGTATGTTTTTTCTTTTATTTTCCACGGTTAAAAGTAAATTGGGTAATTAAGGGTAAAAATGATACTATTATTACCCTAACACATGTAATAATTCTATTGGATAAGTTCAATTTAACGTAAAAAACCTTAGGAAAATAATATTATCCTTTAGGTCCACTTGGATTAGATTAAGACATTTATTATTATTTAATTCAAAAAAGAGTTAAAAGTGTTAAATTCTATGTTTAATAACTAGACCATTTTTAATATAGGGTTACACAATAGATAAATTCGACTATAAGTATTCATTATAAAGATAAAACTATTTTGTAAATAATGGTTTTTTATTTATCATTTTTAGACATTAAATAATTAAATTTATTTAGGATAGAATGATGATGTTGTAATTATCTAATTAATGAAATATTAAAATAATTGATATTATAAATTTCCAAATAAATGTAATATGAGAGTTTTTATAAATTAAAATAAATTTAAAGGTTAAAATGACATGTTAAGTTGGTTATATTATTTTTTCTGAAAATAATAATGTTGTTATGAATTTAGGAAAAAACACAAAATTGTGTCAAAATTGACATAAAATAGTTTGTAAAACTAATATTAGATTATTAATTGATATTAAATTGCTAAAAATTTAAAGATATACCGGTAGACTTTTATAAATATAGGTGTATCATTAATAAACCACTCTGGGTTTTCTTGGGACTACATAGTATGTTTATTAAACTTATAATATAAAAATACAAAGAGCCATGGTTTATGTCAAACAATTTAACTAAGAGTTAAATACAAATGACAAGGTTAGTATTGTGAACCAAACCTGACTAAAACCTATTGGTTGAGTGGTTTTCGACACATCCCCACCTTATTGTCTATATAATCCATTTTTTTTCCATTATAAACCAAAATAGATTATATTATAAAATAATATTTCTAGCTTTTCCTAAGGTGCCCGTCAACCCTCTTATAAAAGGGAAATCCTATTTCTCTCTAATTCACAACTTCAAAGCCATTTCTCTCATCCAAACCTAGCTGAAATACGCTCTCAACTATCCTACCTTCATCCTAGAGCCCTTTCCCAAGTCAGAAAACCAACCTATGGATCCTTTTTTATCATATGTAATGGAAGTACCAGAAGGAGAGGTAAATATTTCATCACCTCTTTCAAATACATTTCTTTTTCCACTTCATCTTTCTTTGTTGATTCAATTAGAAAATAATAACTCCAATATTTTCTATATAATTTAACTTTATTATAAATATGTTACAACCATATTAATTATTCTATCCATCCTTTGAATGACATGTCACCATACATGCATACGTACGGCTAACCATCCCCACGTCGTGGTGTAATTGTTATTCAATACATTATTATTTGGATTGGTATAATAAGGAGGTGTAATTGATGTAAAAAATAAATATAACATTATAATGATTCTGTATATATGATTTACCATCGTATTATATATTATTTTAATATTAAAAGAATGATTTTTTAGCTCGTGCGTACGTACGGATTACTGTCTCCACGAATGTGATGAGATTCATTCCCCATCATATCCATTCAACATTAATTTTAATTAGATGATTAAAAATAATGATTATATACCTAATATAATTCTTAATTTAAATAAATTATCACCCATCCATAATAAATATGAATCTACTAACAAAGAATATGAAGGAAAACGAATCCGTTAACACCCGAAATAGTTATAATACTATGAAATTATTAATAATGCAATGTTAAAAGATCATATGATATCATATTAATGTATATGATTTTTGTATAATTTAATAACAATTATTTCACCATTATATAGGAGTTTAACCAACCCTCATCCAAGGGAAATTACAAGGTAAGGGTTAATTTCACTATCTCATTATTATCCGAGGTTGTTTTTATGTAAGTATCTACTTGGACCTCTTTATCATCCACACCCATGTTCTTAAAAATGTATTTCAAAACATTTTTACTATTTACTAGAAAATGGTTTAAAGTAATTTATACCCTTATTTTTTCTTATATGTTTTTGAAATGAATATTTTTTCATTTTCTAAACAAGGTACTTTTTGACCTTTTCGACAAATTTAAGGTATGAATGTTTTTTAACTTATACGGTGGGTGTCGTTATTTTTTCCATTATAACATCGTCGAAGATTCCATTAAAATATTATAAGAATATTTTCAAAATAAATGTTTTCTTAAATTATTTCCAAATAGAAATAGATATTTTTATTGAAAAAAATTTTGATTTCATTTATGTCATCATCCATAGATGAATTTTAAGCTTATTTTAAGTTGATTTATTATGATATAAAACATTCATATTTTATTGAAGGTTTTGTGATTTGTTTTACTATTGATGTGTTATTTTTTCTCCATTCATAGTTTATGAATAAAACATTAACATTTAATATGATACTTTTAATAATAATGTTTATGTTATATTTAAACCATTTCATATGAGGAATGAATTGGACTTAATATATGACGGGTGGAGACCACTATAGCTCCTCGATGCATTGGTAGATCTCATGAGACAATCTACTGTCTTGGAACAATGTATTTACAAAATCTTATTTGTAGTCTTGTCACAAGGCCTTGACTACGTGGTTATGAAATCTTGCATTATGAATTCCATCATTATGAAATGGGCTATTGATATTGTGTTTGATTATTCGACTAGTAGATTATCCATGTGTGTAATTAAATGAAATTATTTTGATTTATATTTTCTATATATTGATGAAGTTTATGTTGAAATGGATTTTTTATTAGTTTTATACATATCTTTAAATGTTTATGCAAATTTATAATAGTTTCCACTATATTTTTATCCTTACTGAGCATCAGAGCTCACCCCATTCTATATTTTATTTTTCCCAGGATGCGAAGAAATATATTATGAATGACCTGTAGGGATAGTCTATGGAATCTTAGTGTTTTCTATGGAAACAATGTTGTTGTAGTTTTCCATTTTATTATGTAATATAGTACTTATGAATGTATTTATTACTTCTAAGGATACTATACTAATCGGCCTTTCGAGACTTGATCTTTTGTGATCATGCCAATGATACGTTATAATGCACTAACTCTGGGCTTTTGGGGTCAGAGTGTTACAATAGTGGCCTTCCAGAAACCACATACACTAAATATGGATCTTGTTAATGACGTGTTCCATGTATATCTCTTGAGGAAGTACTTATCTAAAGCCTAACATGTACATAATATACAGGTGGTATTACAGCAGAATGACCTCTTTTATGGAGAGGAGTGGATGAATATCTTGGATTGTAGAGAAATATTTCTACACGACTTGATAACTCACTATATAAATATTTATTGGTAGGAACATAAGTATAATTAAGTGACGTGTGAATGAGAGGAAACTATAAAAAATCAATTCCACACCTTTTCTCAATCGAGAATATGATTCGAAATTTTGGTGATGATATTTTTAAAGGGGGGAAAATGTAATGAGAAATAAATTTTTTATGATATTTGATTTATAAATAAATGTGTGTTATAATATATTATATAAGTATTATACACAATGATCACATAGTGAAATAAAATACTATTAAACTAATAAAAATCCAAAAAAATTAAAAATATTTATCTTTGGGGAACTTTTATTGAATATTTAGTGAAAGAAAATGACTTCTTGAACAGTAATGTGAGAATTGAATAGTAACCAAACCGTTTGGAATGGAAACATGCCTGATGAGAATTGTTACCCAACCATCGATAAGAGTGATTTATCCTCAAAATAAATTCTTTTGATATAAATACTATTTTAAATGTGTTATATAAGTAAATTTAAATATTATAATCCCAAAAAATAAACATCATGATTAAAAATTCAAAGATAATATAAAGTAATTTATAATAAACTATATTTTAAAGTATTTAAAAATTTATTATTTTCATATTAAAAACATTATAAATTTATTTTGATAAAATGAATATCATTATTTCAATCATCATGTCGAAATTTTCCATGGTTTATTTTTTAAAAAAATTTATGAAATAATTCATTTTCTTGTGAATATTAAAAAATACTATTTTTCACATCACTAGTTTATCATAAATTATGTAATTAAGGATTTAATAATGACCAAATAATTAATATTAATTGACTTATGGAAAAAATTATTTAATTTCATGAATTTTCCTTTAACATACAATATACATTATTTTCAAACCTAAAAATAATTTTCCAAAACCCAAAGTCAATAGTGGTCCCTTAAAATAATTTTTTTACTTTATTCCACTTTCTAGATTAATAAATTTAGTGAATTACAATTATAAAAGTTTTTTTATATCCTAAATTCATTTTAAAATCTTTATATATTATGTATATTTTAAAAAATCATGATTATATGTTTTAAATATAATATAATATTTTATTCTAAACATACCCATCCCCTGAAGAATAAATAACCCCTCTCCCTCTCCTTAGAAAACCACTCCTCCCATATTTGATAAATATAATTATATTCCAAATAATTTCTATTAATGCATTAGAAACATTAGTGTTTTTTATTAAATGAACTCCAATCATCAAGGGAGTTTTTGTGTTTTACAAGAGAAGCTACACTGAGGAACAAGTATGTTTTATTCAATTATTCTATCTTTTTCTTATTCTATTTCATTGTAACCAATTAAATTCAAAAAATACTATAAACTTAAATTTTCATTATGTAAAAAATAAATTAATGATTTTTACATACTATATATATCATATTTATAAAATATATAAATTTCAAAACTGTCCCTTCCAGATCTATCGACAATGTACCATCAACGAAGAGTTAATTGAAAATAATGACATTCCCAATCCATTTCTTATATCCAACCCTACAGTCGGTTACCATATCTTATTTAATATATAATTGTATAAATATATGTTTTATAAGACAATGTAATTAATTATTTTAATTCATAAATGACCTCATATTTAAATAATAACATCAAAAAATGGGATAATTTAAGGAAAATATTATTTTTAAACAATTCCCATTTAACAACGAGTATTATAAATTATAATCCAATGATTATAATTGATAAATAGTAAAAAAAATTAAATAATAATCTTCTAGAACTACCTTTTAGTAATACAAATATTATTATTCATGAGTCGTAAAAGCGACACAATAAAATGGTATTCAATGTATGAGGATTCTTAAGACCAATTCCATATAATTTGGATATCCCTCATTCATCAAATCATTAGTATGTATATTCTTATAATATTGTAGAAGTATAGATTCACTATAATTCCATTTTAATTTATTGGATATTAATGTTTCCAATATTTTTTATGAAAAAACTAAAATTTTAAAAAATTCCATTTCATTAAAAAACATCATTTTTTATTCCTGAGGAGTTTCTTATTAACACAATAATGATCATGTTTATGAAAAATATAAGATCCCTTATTAATTTGGTAACCCCAGTTTTATTCATGAAACCATACATTTTGACATTCTTCAGATACCCATTTTAATCCATGGTTTATTCATGATTATGATTTTTATATGTTCTATGTGTCATGAACGATTAGGTTAATATTATGATGTGAATAGTGGTACTAGAATTACTTATCCATCTAATGTGTTGGATAATGTAATTTATCTCATGATATTATATTTATTAAACACGATAATTATGCTAGTTTTTTTTACAATGATTATATTTTGATTATTGAAATATTTTATATGTGAACATGATGATATCTTTTTTCACAAATATGTGTGGTATTGACCACTATGTAATGATGTTTATATATAATTAATATCCATATTAAATGAATTTAAAAAAATTACCTCTTTATTATGATGATGATCTTATTCTTTTTATTTGATCATAATGGTTGTGCTCACCCTTTTTTTATTGATTCAAATACATTCTTCCTCATCTTACCATTATTTTTCCTCACCCAATTTTTTGATCTATATCCACATGTTATTAAATGTAGTAAAGAGTATAAGATCTTTTATAGGGATAAATAATAATAATTTAAATAGATATTTATGTTCTATTATATTCATGTGATGTATGACCCTAATTTTCCCTAAATACTAAATTTTTTTATCCAGTAATGTGTAATTATTATTGTATTTATACTCAAATTGATAAAATTTCTGTATAAGAAAAACTAAAGACATTGTACACATTCTACGTATGGATCACACATCATTTATTTTGTACAATATGTCACATAAAATGTTTTCGGGTGAGATAAATTTCATCTAGGATAATAAGTTCATTTACCCAATAACATTTTCATTTTCTTATCTTGTGTTATTATCCAAGAATTTTGATGTTTTATTATATTTTTGTGTGTAATATTGGTGGTTGAACATGATTACTGTCAATAATTAGTATAATATTTCTCATATTTATGACTTATTCAGCTAGTTATGGAGATAAAACTATCACCTCATGATCCGACGTAGGCCAGGCTATCATCAAACACATATGATGTCATTGGATATTCCTTGGACTTATTTTTAAAACATTAATGACCTTTATAAGTGTCTTGGGAATCATTTTAGATTGAAAAACATATAATACATGGGTTTGGACATATTTAATAGGTTCTTCCATCCATATATGTATTCATTTTTAGTTATCTTAATCAATGATATAATAATTTACTCACGGATGAGTGAGCATAGAGCTAGATATATTGAGAGTCTCTTTAATGAAATGAGGGTGCATTTGATATATTCCTAGGATTGAATATTTTAGTAAAATATTTGTATTTTTTCTATTTTAGGGTATAACTTCAGAATGGAATAGATTACATGGAAAGGATATGTCGGTTTTTGTTATCTGTTAGTATCAATTTTTATATGCCCCAAGCTAAGATTTGGTGAATTTTTTTTGATGTCTTATTACCAATTAAATCATTCTCCAATCAGAACATATACATATGTTTTATGGGAATATTCAATAAATCCACATATATATAAATATATATGTATGATATATATAAATATATAAGAAATATAACATTTGATGAATATCATGATTTTCATGGTCATGAAATTTATAATAGTTGAAAAAAGATAAATAGTTATCATTTAATGAATCTCCTACAAATATTGTTATTAAAGAAAAAAATCATTAGAAAAAATTATATGGATTATATTCATATGATTTATAAATCATCTAGAGTATTTATTATTGAATTTATATAAATTAATAAGTTAGATTATAATCATGGAGTGTCTTTAAATTCTTATAGTTTGAACATCCATGTAATGATGGTGAGTTATCATGAATTGTTCCTAGAAAAAAATTGCTAGAACCCAAAACATCTCATTCTACCATCTCCTATACACATGAGATGCTATCACATCAATGAAAATGGAAAATCATGAATAAGCGATGTGCGATTATACTGCGCAATGATGATACACCATGGTTGTGTGATTATTGTTCCACTCATTGATCTTTATAAAATGAATTTATAGAAGGAGATGGAGAAAATTATACGTGTTTTAAGGTACCCAAATTTATGGTTCTTTTCATTGGAGTTTGTATATGAATCTTTCATAATATCTTGAATGGAGATCCTCATACGTGGGTTTTTATCACTTCTTCTTCATATGATAAATGTTATTAGGAATTAAAAACACTATATTATTATTAGAGTGACTAATTATTCAGATTATTTAAATATAACATTAAATTATAATAAACATAAATATAGTATATGTTTTCATTTATAGAGACAAACTTCATAAAAGGGTTTACCCTTAAACTGTGGGGATATATATGTGTAACCAACACCTTACCGTTATATAGAATATATGTGTAAGTTCTATTAAAACATACACTTTTTTGAAAAGGTGTTTCATAAGGGATTTCTATTTCTTAAAAATTATACATAATGTTAATCAATATATTTACCCATACTTTGTTAAAATTTCATATAGGTCGTACCCTTACGCAGAAGGTATACATAATGTTATTCTCTTTGTTACATTTATGAAAATGGCTTGACTAAAGGAACTACAATTATGCAGTGGTTTAAAAAATCCACATAATGGTAAAATTTAATGTTAAATTGTGCAACATATTTTAATTTAGTTTTATAATGGTATGTCGGGACAAATCATTATATAAGAAATTATAATTAGAGCTTTCATATAAGTAAAGGTTAATGATAATTACCATTAAATATAGTTCCAGTATTAGTGTAATGGAAGGATACCCTTATATAGTAATTATATCATATGTATATGTAAATAAATAAGATTTCAAAAATTTCTTGTCATTTTTGGGATCATCAATGTTGCTTTAAAATTTCCACAAATTTAATTAAAAACTAGGGATGTTAAGAAGAATGAATAATAATGTCATAATTAGGTTTTATCCTGAATACTTAAAAGATTTTTTAATAATAAAAAGAATTCTATATTATTTATTAATGCTATAGAAACTAATTATTTAGTTTTAAAAGGTATTTGATACCAAACGTTTATTTTACAGTTTTTTTAAATATAAAATATTTCAAAATAAATGGATTAATTTTTTGATCATGTAGTTTATATTTAAGTGAAAAAATTTCTACATATGAATATAAAAAATAGAATCAGGATTAGATGAATATTTGTAAAATAAGTGTATATTCATCTCATTTATCTTATTTTATAAGAGAATATATATTGATAATAATGTTTTTTTATTATATTTTTTATGATTCATGAATTTATCTAGAATGATTTGAAATAGAAAAATGTTTATAATCTAGGAAAAAATATTTTTTAAATTTTTTTACAAAAATATGTAGGAAACTATTCCCAAAACCCATTAATATTATATTATAATAAAATCATTCTTTTTATAATTAATGTTTCCAAACAAAATTAATACCATATATGATGTAAATATAATATTTTATTCTATAACATTTTCAAATTAGAAATAAATAAAAGTTATTTCCAAACTAAAAAAAGTTTTTTTTCAAAAGATTTTATAATAATATTATATAATCTATAATATTATTTTGGAATTATTTTTGGATGTAGAGTTTTGTAAAATAAAAAAAAATTATAAAATCAATATTATGATTATGTTTCTTACACTTAATATATTGAAATGTTTAGTATATGTGATTATAAAGAAAAATCCACAGTGATACATTTAGTTACCATTTAAAATGTGGATATCACTATTATTAAAGTATATGTTAAATATTTTTTCTCTCACTATCCCAAATGAGTTTAAAATATTAGATGTTATAAAAAAATTTAAACAATTACATTTATTTATTAGGAAAAATAAAAGACATTATTTATGAAATTATTATACTAGTAAAAATGAAATGTGAAATGAAATTGATATATTTAAAGAGTTTAGGATATAGATGTAATATAAATTTATTGAGGCATATTAGTTAGAATAAAATAGTGGTTTTCAATTTATCCTAAATTGTTTTAGGAGAAACAATTAGAAATATTGTTAGTTGTTACATTATTTCAAGGAAAACATTTTATGGAATAGGGTATCAAGGATTATGATGATAATAATATTTTAAAGAATTATTATAAGGAAATAGAATTTTACATCATAATATTATATTTTTTAACGTTAAGATAGCTAAATATGTTGATTAAGTTTAATAGTTAGGAATTCAACTCATAAATGACAACATTATTAAAAATATATTTCATTATATATGTTTCTCATTAAAGAGTTAGTGGAAGTATGTTACTAGACGATAAAATTGATATGTGACATGTAATAAGTAATATACAATAAATAAAAAAATATAGAAACTATATAAAAATATGTTCGATCAAATTGTTCATCATACTGGATATGATAATCCACTACCTATGATAGTTATGGAAAATATTCTACAATTTTAATGAATATTAAAATGTATCTAATTGAAAGGAAATATATATTTTATTATTAATTAATGTTTTATACAAAAAAATATATAGATATACATTTCATGGTGTGGAATAATAATCTACCTCTCAATGTATGAATTTGAGTCCTTCCATACCCAATTTTCATCATGGTGTATTATAGGATATAATTAATTGTTATGTTCCATATGTGTTTAATTCTATTAAAGATATAAAAATATGTATGTGAGCTATAATATAGTGAATATGATTCTTTTTTTCTGATAGAAAACCCACTAGTAAACAACATGGAGTATCATAAAGATGTTTTTTAATACTAAGGGTGAAATGATTATATTTCATTCCCCTAAAATTATGGAATCTGAGATAAATTGTATACATAACATACTTTTTTAAAACCCTACATATGAAAGTCTATATATTAAGATAGATAATATGTGGTTGGTTGGCTATGTTGATGAAGATTTCATCCGCGGGAGCATAACCAATATGTGATTTTTCCTCCCCTATAATGTGTTTGTAATCATGGACCCTAACTGAGATAGATTATGGGAGTGTGTTATTACACATAGATATTATATATATCTTGATAAAGGAAATGTGATGTTCTTATCGATAATGATTAATGATATTTTATATATTGACCGATCAGTTCAATCTACACTCATAGTGTCAAGAATATATGAGTTGTCTATATGGGATGGATATTTCTAGTGTCTCAAGATTGATTGGTGTCTTGAAAAATGGGAAAATATGATAATGAAAAACATCATATGATACAAAATAGAGGACACAAGGGTATAAATTCATATGTCTGATCTAGATAATTCTATATCCCGTTATTACTTTAGTTTCATTGACTCTAAACTGAATTCCAATATTTACATACACATAGGGATATCGAGATTCTTTGTTTTTTTCCACTCTATAATGGCCTGTGGGGTCAAACATTTAGGTTTATTTAATGGGGATTGAGATTGAATTAGAGGGACACTATAAATTTTTTTTTCTAAAAAAACAAAATTATGATTTGGTATCCACAAGATATTTCAGATGATTTTATAAATGTATAATTTTATGAAATATTTCCAAAAGATTTTTGGAAGATATCCCTAATGATTTTTGGATATGGTATCCCATGTTATTGGAATGATACAATATAAGGTGAAATGGAACAATGTATATTATAATTTAGTGCAAGTGGTTGATTGATAATAATATTCCATAAATCAATATTTATTTATATGATATATATATATATATAAGTTATAACATATATCCTGAAAATTTTGATTTTTCATTCCTAGAAAATATTACATTTTTTGGAAAAAGATAAAATGTTATCATTTATTGATTCCCCCACATAGACTATTTTCAATTAACCATTTCATGATATGGAATGATGCGTGTTCAATGTATATGATGCATGAATAATACGTGGTATTTATTCATGTGTTTCACCATATTGATAAATTAGGGGATAATCATGTTGAATCATTAATTTCCAATATATAAAATAAGAATTTAATGGTAGTGGGTGTGCCTACATTTTTCTTGGTCCAATATCCTTATAACCCCGAAATACACCTTTCTCCTACCACCTTTAGGAATGATTTTCTAGCACATCATGAAAAATGGAGAATCCTTCAAATTTGATATGTGGATTTTCATGACATGTTGATACACCATTGTTGTGGGTATCTTTTTTCACTCAATGATATTAATACAATGAATATGGAAGTGATTATATATTGGATGATATTTAGTTTATGGTATTCCAGATATTTTTTATTTTTTATTTATGTTTTTACAAACATGTTTCAAGTTATATTTTATAGAGATCCAAGTATGAGGTTTTTAATAAGTAATTAATGATTATATAATTATTATTAAACTATAAAAAACCTTCAAAATCCAATGTGTTTAATTTTATACCTTTTCTCACTATTTTTTGGAATACATGTATTAGAATATGAAATAAAAAACACTGAACATTGGAATTGTGTAACAATATTTTACTCTCAGAGAGATGACTACATCCCCAATGTTTTATTGGATATTATACCACAGACATTGATCCTATTTTATTATAATGATAAATCATTATAATTTTTATATCCTTGGGAAATGTTTTGGGACCATATTTGTTTAAGGAATGAAATATCTACAAGATCTTCAAATCCAACATTTTTCTTATAACACATTTCTGGATGATCAATAGTAGTGATGTTTCATTTCCATCATGGACTAGATATATATAAGTTTCTTATGTTATATGTATAAATGTATCTGAATTTCAGTTTTTTATTAAAAAATTATGATATTGATATATCATATTTTGGGATAAATTATTTCATTATTCTTCAAACAGAATAATTAGTAGTAGTAGCATGGTTTGTGAGTAACTCGTAATCTTCTTTCTTCAAGGTTTAAGGATAAAATTATTCTCAACAACACCATATATATATAGCAGTGACAAAAATATATATAGAATAAAGGATTATCATTATTCATGTTCTCTTGTTTATATCACAACATATATAATATGATATGGGCATCATTCCTCGAGATATTTCTTCTTCTTCTTCTTATTATTAACAGGAACATATATATATACTCATAGAACTATATGAATATTTTATCCATATTTTTGTTATATCAATTATCCTTCATATTTTTTTGGGTGTAACATTCCATTAAATATCACAACATTAATAGACATCATATTTTTTTCATTTACTTTAGTCTTTATCAATAAATGTTTCTCCTTTAGGCACTTCTCACCTACCATGTGGTATTCATTATTTATTGTAGTCTCCTTCTATATTGATTAATTTTACACAAAATCATCACATTAAATAATTATTTATTCATCATAACTTGTATAATTAAATTATTTATTAGTGAAAAACTTCCTCAAAATGTGATGCATCTCATCAAAACATAGAAACTCACTATTTCTCAATCATCATCACATAATTAATCACATCTTAAATCACAACTAACCCCAAATTGAATAATGCACTGAAAATCATTAAATGTTAGTATTATAAGCTCTATTTTTCATATTCTAATGATTTACCATTTATCCAATTACTTTTGTGAAATTATTTTTTTCCAAATTAATTTAATTTTTTTATTTTGTGCTATAAAACATAATTAGTTTAAACTTCGATACATGAATCACTATGATTAAATGAAACATGTCATTACATTAAAATATTATTATGTAGTATATCATCTAGATGTTAAAAAATAGGTTATAAAAAGTATTATCTAAATTTGACATTTTAAATTTTAGATGTTAATTTTTTATATATTTTTTGAAATAAAATAACAATCATCAGAAAGAAAAATAATTTTTTTTCGGAAAAACTATATTTTTCAAAAAAAATTGATTAGTCACAGTTTATAAACATAATTTAAAAATATTTTATAAAAATTTCAGAAAATTAAATTGAAAAAATACATTTTTAAAAAAATTATAATAGAAAAAACATTTTAGGGTAAATGTTTTTGATTTTCAAGAAAAACATGATTCTTTGAAGAATACGGAAAAATACCGAATTTTAATTAATATTTTTCTTTTCACCTAAATTATTCACAAGGATAATTTTTTTTATATTACTTAAAATGCATAAATTGTTCAATTATAAATCTATTAATATATTTTAATTGATTTTAAGCAATTTCATTTTTAATTTGGATATTAAAATATTGTAAAGTCATGAATTTGTTCACATTTAAAACAATCCTTCTTATCACATATGTGAGATTAATTTTAATTTGATTTGTTCAAATTATGAGAATTTAATTTGGAAAATGGAATCCATGTTTCTAATGATAATAATTTATATTTTAGAATATGTTAAATAAAATTTTTCACCATAATGAATTGTGAATTTAATAAGAATAAATTATTATAGTTAAGGTAAACATGGATTTACGAGAGGGTTTAACTAGAATTATATGAGTTACGATGAATTAAAATATTATCATAATTATATTAAATTATTTAATTTTTATATATTTCATAAAATTATAAGAAAATTTAAAATTCCAATCCAATTTACTTTTTATATGATCTATAAAAAAAGTTTAGTCTAGAAAGAATAATAAGAATATACTTTTCTTACATTATTTATATTTAAATCATTAGGTTATGGAAAATACAAAATATGTTTGGATATAAGTATTATTTTGAATTATAAATTATTTTTTATAACGATAATTTATTTTATCATTTCAGAGTTGAAATATTTACTTTAAATTATTAAAAAATCCCAACACGTTAATTATTTAGTTAAAAAATAACTAAATTAAATGGTATCGAAAACATTAAATGAGGAAGAAATTAAGTGAATTATAATGTTAAAATACCTTTTTAGAAGAATATATCATGTTAATAATATATTGTAATAATTTAATACCATTACATCATAATCTTGATATTTTTAAAATGATATTAAATTAATAATGTAAAAATTTGAAAATAATGATATTTCAAAATAAAGGATGTTTTATTAATTGATTGAAATTGGAAAAAAATTCATATATTTAACCAAGATATTATTAAATGATAATGAATATAATCTATACCAAATTCATTGATGAATTGTTCTTTTATCATTAATATATTGTCTCATGGTTATATAAACATTACTAGCACGATAAAGGTTGAAGTAGGGTTTTTGAGTTTTACATGCGCTTAGGTTAAAATTTATTTTCAACTCACACATTATTTTTTCATAAATATGATATAATATTTATAATTATTGGGTAATATATTTTCTAATAATTCTAACTTTAATTTAGTCTTAATGGATAAATTACCAAGGGTAGACAATTAGATAAGATAATGAAAAAAACAAAATGGTAAAAATTTAAATACTAGATGATAAGAAATAAAATGGTTAATACATGTGTTTTAATGTTTTGTGGAGGTATGTCTTGGAATCATTCCCCATAAACCCATTTAATTACAAAATTTTGAGCCATGTGTGGTAGATTGACCTCCCAATAGTGAAAACATTTAGGTATTTACCATAATGCCACTCCTCTTAATCTATTGATGGGCACACAATCTTCTCCATTTTTTACACTATGATACATCATTGATTCATCCAATACTTACCAAAATGACATATAAACTTCCATAAAATCATCCTATAAATTTTAATTTTTGTTATAAATCCATCTTAGTAAGGCATGTAGTGAAAAACTAATTTGATACCCAAAGTATAGGTAACGTTCATCAATGAGCGTATTTGTTTTATTTCCTTATCGACCTTGTTACGTTATTATTATAAAATGAGTATAAAATTTCTCTTGTATTTTACATATAATTATATGACTTTATTTTATGTAAATGAACTCTAAATATGTCAATTCAATCGAATGACCTACAAAATCGTCGTTCGTGTGTACGATGAACTACCACCTCATGAACTGATGTCGTTCATTTTTCAATTACCACCTATAAAAGATATTAATAATGATGTATTTATTATTTATATATTATATTTATGATATTTATGATTTTATCATGATTTTTGAATTTTAATATCACACTTCCCTTTATGCTCTCCATTTTATGGGAATAAAATAATGACAATCGTGTGTATAGTGGACTACCACCTCGCGAAGCATTGTGATTCCATCAAACATTATATGAAATTTATAATGAATGTAATTAATATAAACATTTTATATGTATAATATAAAAGTATTTTATAATTATAATATGTATTATTTTATTTTATTTCTTAAAAATCGAAAAAATGAAATTCTGTTCATCTGTACTTGTGAGCTATCATCTCCATGAATAGTGTATTTCATTTTCTATCACTAAATATTATCAATAACTATAAAAACACATATAAGGAATATATATGATAATTATATCATGGTATACATTATTTATATTATTAAAACCATTTTCTATGTAAGAGGACCAACAAAATATCAAGTCAAAACTTGTATGTAAAACAAATCCATTATTACCCAAAATGTATCATTAGAATGTAATTGTTAATAAAAGTGTATTAAAAGGTCATTAGAAGAAAATATATCATATTATATATATGTAAATCGTTATTTATTATATTTATAATAATCTTACATTTACTATATAGGTGTTTATGACATGTATGAAGTAATTCAAGACATACTATAAGAGATTTATGTCTCACTTTTAGTTTTTGTGGGACACATGCCATATTCATCACGTATTTATTTTGTGACATGTATATAAATACCATTAAATTATATTATGATTACTATTGCAATAATTATGGGGTTTAACATTTTTATTTTAGTATATCTTTGTCATGGGGTTTTTGTTCAAAAGATACCAAATTAGTAACGGATTATTTGTCTCCATTTTCATTTTAAAAGACATACGTTATGTTATGAAAGATTATTCATTCACAAAGAGTATTTTCATCCCCTTTCAAATGTAATGGAATATATTTTTTTCAACCTAAAGGTATTTTAATATTCATTTCATATTATTCCCTCATGGGTGTTATGATTCTTTATTACAACGGTTGTTAAAATTTCTTGTTAGAATTCCATCATTCATTAGAATTGTTTGTGATTAAGACTCAATTGTTAAAATATAATTATCTAACACTCAATAATTATCATTAATTTTATTCTCCTTTTATTATTCATGATATTTTCAAGTAATAGTACCATTTCACCACTCTTTTTTACAAATGATAATTGACATTGTGTTTTTAAGAAAACCTGACTTTATTTCACCCATATGTAGGAAAATCATTATCATTAAAAATATAATTTTCAAAAAATGATTTCATAAATGAGTTATTAATATCATATTTTATTTAAAATAATTATTATCCATCTTTTTAATTTTTTTAGAAAAATTTTAAAGGAATCATCATTTCATTTTACAAAACCATTTCCCTTTGTATTTTATTGTATATATAAAAATAAATGTTTTTTAGCATGTGAAATATTTCCCATAGTCATGATTTTTAAAAGATTCATTTTTCTATTCTCGATGTTATTTTAAAATAAATTTGTTTCACCTTGTGTTATTTTCTATTTTTTTAAAATATGAATTCACATTTTCCTAAAAAATTATATTAAATGATCTCTTAAATTTTTTGTCTAACTACATTGACATCTGTTAGTGTAAACTATGACTTAATAAGGATATTACCAAATGAAAACATATTATTCTTTCTATGAATGATTAATTTTTATTATAAAAATTTGTTTATGGAACCTTTTTTTCTTACATGGGTTATACAATAATATAATTCTTATGAATCCAACATTTTTCATTGGTTATGTTATGATGAATTTATTGAATGATTAGGAAACCTATATATTTTCCATATGATATGATATAATTAAATTTTTTTAAAACCGATTTCATTTCATGGGTTATTATACGATAAATGTTTAATGCTCTTATAGAGAACATGAGTATTATTTTCATTATGATATTGGTGGGGCCTTTATATTTATCTAATTCATTGGGAATGATAAATGTTCAATGAGCTCAGAGGGTACATGGGTGGTCAACCCACGCTTAAAAATGTGGGAACTTTAGTTCTTTTCCCAATCTAGAAATAGGGTACACAATTATTCGTCCCAATCCTAGAGCAGGTACATGGGAGGTTATCCCAATAATAAAATGTTTTGATTATTTTGGTCGGTATCCTTGACATAATATTTTCTATGATTATGTGTATGCCAATAATCTATGTTTTATTCTAATGTTATTCTCTCATGTCTCTTGTTATTTTACTCCCTTCCAATTATTATCTTATAACTACCCATCATTCAGAAATGACTCATGTTTTTTATCAATGAAAGGTGGGGTATAAACATTGTATTTTATGTTCATTATAACGTATATATATACTTATCTTATGATTTCATATCATTATAGATTGATATCTATTTTTTACCATTATGGATGATCTGATCACACACTTTATTTTGTTTCCTTTCTTAAGGATATTAATAAAGGTTCTACATAGGGTATTTCTATGATGTGTACGAAATGGGATAATCTTTGTGGGAAACATTGAATATAATTCACTAGATGATGGGATTTCATTCCATGTTTCTATATTTACGTATATATTAGGGTCCCCATATATATTGTTTTGTAAGGTAGTTAATATTTATTTAAAAAGATTAAATATCCATGAATGAGAATATTGAGTCTCTATAGTTTGTATCAGAGTAAAGGGTTATTATCCTTTGGTAACTATAAAGAGACAACCATAGTGAGATCCTTAAGGATATGTCTATGTATAAGTCTAAGTATTAGTTAACATATAATAAATTTAAATTAATTTTTTTAAAGTATATAGTAAGAGGTTTCTAATAAATTATGTCCCTTTATAGAAACAACATGTTTACGGGGCTCACAAATAGATGCTACTAGGGAAAAAACCTAAAAATACTATATTGATCTAGACTTAATCATGAATTGGGGACCCACAATGGACCATAGTTCACCCCTTGTTTGAAAATATTAGGGGATATTATTTGAAATTCAAAAATCATTAACAACCATAATGATGTTTTTAAATTCTTGATGATTATGAATAAAAAGTGATAAACCTGAGGGTTCAATGATTAAAAATAAGGTTTCATTAATTTACCTTCCAATAAGTAATTTTTTATTATGATTTGGTATTCAACTATGATTAGTGTTTCTTACTCTATGTTTTTTATTTTAATCAATTGATGAAACCATAAGTAATAATTTTAGTAGTAAATATGATAGGAAACTAAGTATCTATGAGATACCAAATTTTATTATGACTATAGATAAAGATAATGTGAGTGTTCTTAATCTGATATCATGATATATAGTTGATAATTGGAACTTTTGTGACAGTCCTAACACATAGTATAAGAGGATGATGGGATATTAAGAATGTTTTTATAATAATGAACATATAAGAATTAATATTCATTTTCACACCACTTAATAAATTGGGAAAAATAACCTAGAGAAATGTCTCAAATGGAGGGGAAGATTATATATAAGTGGAAAGTATGGTCATAGAGTGAAAATTTTAAAGGATTTAAATATGTTATCTATGGTGAACAAAGGAATTACCCAACTCAATGACCTGAACTAAGAAAAATTATCTCTACTAAGGAATGATCTATTCCATGCCAATAATTAAAGTTCACTGATTTAAGTATTAATTTTTAGGAATTCAAGAGTATGTAATATGAATTGATAAATAAAAAAAAATTAATTAAATGTTTTTGTCAAGGATTTGAAAAAATATGCTGAATGTTGTTGGTGATTTAGTAAATTAATTTAATGTAAAGGTAATATTTGTGGAAAATATTTGATTACAGGAAATACGACCATTAATATGTTCCAAAAATCGAGACAAGGAGATAGGGGTAAATATGTGATTGAGTTGTATAAAGTAAATTGGATGTCATTGATAACCACAAAACAGATAATGTATTTATTGAAATATAGGTTTATGATATGATTAATGGATATTAAATAATTTATTTATTTAAGTAATATATCTAATAATCTATTTATTATGTAAGGAATGTGGAATCATCTATGCTTTCAATAAGGTTTTATGGTAATTCAGGTTATCCCCACATTTCAAGTGAATTCATGATGAAGTTATCCGCATGTTTGATGTGTGACAATCAACAGAAACATTATGGTTTTTGTGGATTAATGATATGTTTATATTTGAAATTAAATGAACTCATTTATAATTTTTTTTAATATTTTGGAAGTGTCATGAGGATAACCATTTAATGAATCATTTAATTTTAACATTGGATGAGGATTTAAATATTAATATATTATTTAACTATACTAATATATATGTATAACATTTCCTAAATTTTTTTGTTTGATTATAACTATATATTTTGATGTTATTAATATTATCATTACTTATTCTATACTCTCTATACTGATTGTATATTAAATGTGCATAATGTGTGTGAAATATTAATAATTTAATACTATGTATATTTTTTGATCATTTTTAGAAGTAGTCCAATTGAGTTAGTTTACTATTTTAATTACAAATCTCTCCCTCATGATCTAAATTGTGTGGTTAGTTTTTTTTAGGATTCCTAATTCAATATGAAACATTTCATTAGAAGGGATCATGGGTTAATTCCTCCATTTCAAGTCTCATATAGACCACACAAGAGGGCCTACACAATCTGTGAAGAAACTGGACCAGCCATGAAGATTGGATTATTGGGATCAATATAGAAGTTAAAATTCTTTAATTCCCCACAAAGGTTATGGGGATAATTTAAGGAGTCTTGGATAAAAATTTAAAGGCCCAAATCCAAAATCAAGGGGCCAAACTTATGATTTGAAGTTCAGCCGACCATTCTGCCCGAGAAATAACATCAGTACAGTATTCATGAAATATCTCATGATATAAGAATAGAAACGAGTTGAGATTTTTCATTGTGAAAGAAATGATATTTCCGGACGACTTTGTTGAAGAAATCTTTTGGCTTTTAAGCCATCATCCAATTAAAAAACACTATCAAATTTTGGACGTCAAAAAGCACTCCATTGAAATTGACAGATTAAAAGTGTTTAATAAATCGGCCATAACTATGGATACATTAGTCCAAATGACTCCATATTTTTAGAAAGGTCGGCCAACGTATTTATATAAAACTTTGAAGAAGGAGATATCTCGAGATTCGGCTTTCTGAATTGGAAACATGGTGATGAATGTGGAGGGATTGATTGGGAATGAAAATAGTCCACTTTATTCGGCTATAAATGCATCCCCCTCCTCCCCTTCAAAGGGTTTGGCATTTCAGAATATTGGAGGATCAATTAGCACGACCAAGGCTCTTCCAATGTCCTGGGAGGACATTCCAAACTCATGTTTTCATTTTAGATACCCTTCCTCCTCTCTTTCATTTCATTTACTTTTGTGTTCTTCTATATTTAAAATCGTTTAAGTGTTTGTTTTGTAATTCTGTTTCAATGAATGTTATTTCTTCAATATATCTTAATCTCACCCACCTTATATAGTTTAATATTAATTTTATTAAAATATCCTAAATAATTTTAAAATCCATTCTCTTTTTTTGATTCCTCTTTCAATCTAAATTCTATATTTAACAATTTCTTCACCATTTGTGTTTGTGTTCGGTGCACTACTCTTATCTTGTCCCTTTCTTTTTCTTCTCTTTATAATTCATCACTATAAACATATATTACCATATTAAAAACCATCTTAATGAATTAGTAATTCTCTCATTGGGTTAAGTTTTAATTTAGGTATGTTAAGCGATTTAGATCTTTTTCTCGATAAATATTCATTGAATTAACATTGTGTATGTTAGACATAGCATGTCATGGATTAATGACTTATTTTATTTAACGTGTGGTTTCCATGGATTATTGGAACTATAAAAACACTAACATAAACATGATATGATCATGATTAGAAACCTAAGTTATGTTAAGGCTAGGATTAAAGCTTTAACACTTGGGAATTCAAATCAACGTCACCTTGTGACTTGCTTGTTAATTTAAATGTATTATAAAGCAATTATCAAGGATATCATAAGCTTAACAAACATTAAGATGAACTCACCCCAATCATTATCAAAGTTTTAAATAAATCATAATAAATTAGTCATTTCAATTAATCTCTGCAAACAAACCCCCCAATCAGAATACAATTAACTAAAAACAGAAGACTATTTCAATGTATCATCGTTGAGGATTCGACCCGAGAGCTGCTATAAAAATTAGCAGAGCACGAGAACCTTGACTAGTCGATAGGTGACAATCAGCCGTTCATTTCAAGTGGTTCCATGTCAGGGGATAGTGCTTTATGTATTCATTAGTTACTGGTTATTGTAAAAAAATTTAAAAAAACAAAATTTAAAAAAATTAAAAAAAACACAATAAAATACCCATATTCTAATAAAAATCATTAACCGAAAAAATATAATGAAAAACCCATATTCCTCATTCTTTCAAAATATATCTGAATGCCTCGTAGCCTTCCAAAAAATCCCTCGTATTTTTTTGACCCTGATATTGGGTGAACACTTCTCCAACTTTAGAGGAAGAGAAGAGATAATCAAATAATTCAAGAACCAGTCTTTGTCCAACCAATTGAATTAGATATGGCTAATCCTCCGGAATAAACACATAAAGAACTTGCTTAACCTGATATGAATTACCAACCTCTTGGTATTCAATATCCAAACATAGAAGCTGACTTATAACTCAAATCGGGTTTGATTTATCTTCTCCCTCATTTCCACGGGCTAGCCGGTGAGGATCCACAACTCCACCTTAAAGAATTCCAAGTGGTCTGCTCTTCCATGAAGCCTCAAGGGGTTTCTGAAGAACAAATCAAGCTTCGAGAATTCCCTTTCTCCCTAGTTGAAACTTAAAAGTCATGGATTTACTACATCCCTCCTATTTCCATAACCACATGGAATGACATGAAGAAACTCTTCTTAGAGATATTCATTCCTTCTTCTTGTAATGCTTTTATCCGAAAGGAAATAAGTGGTATCCGAGAGATCCCAAGTGAATCACTCAATGAATACTGGGAGAGGATCAAAAATCTTGTTGCAACCTGCCCACACCACCGAATCCCTAACCTACTCTTGATCCAATACTTCTATGAGGGGTTATTTGAAATGGAGAGAACTCTCATTGATGCTGCTTGTGGCAGCGATCTTGTTGATAAAAATCCTTCAGCTGCAAGAGATCTCATAAGTAACATGGCTGAAAACACAAAACAATTCCATACTCAAGCACATTCTCAAGTCAATCATTCCCATGATAATCAATAAATTGATCCTATCATGATGACCAATTGGATGAGTGAACTTATAGGTCTTGTGTGACAACTAGTTGTGGCTACCAAATCCACATACTCATCTTCTCCGCAATCAATGTTTCTTAGACCTGTCAAAAGCTGTGGAATCTGCAACTCTTCATCTCATCAAACAGACACATTCCGACAACTTCAAGAGGATCAACTTGATTCATCTGGACCAATGGAGCTCAATGTAGCGTATGCTCAGTGGAACACCAACCCTCAACTATCAGGTCAGTTTGTTCAAAACATCAACCAACCTCACTCTGATCCATTCACTTCTTCCTATAACCAAAGACTTAGGTATGGTAATCCCATATCTCATCCCCCTCAATTCCCTCCTCAAAACCCAAACCAGTTTCAATATGGTCAAGGTGTTGGTAACTTCCAACATCCTTATCCTTTTATTCCTCAACCTCAAAGGAACAATCTTCCTCATGGATTCCATTATCGTAGTGAGCCTTCCCAATTCCCAAACCAATACAAACACTTTCCCAATAACCAAAATCAATGTAATCCCAATATGGGACAAGACTATTAATCCAAGCAATAATGGGATAGTGCAGTGGAAGTTCTTTCCTCCTTCACCTGTTCCGGTATCAAGAATATTGAAACCCAAAATGGTCAACTTGAATCCCACCTTAGTCAGCAGTAGCCATCCAATTCTTCCGAACCCCCAACTCAACCATTACCCAACCCAAAGGGTAATGTAAGTGTAATTGCACATAGATCAGGAAAGAAAATTGTTATGCCTCATGATAATCCCTCCAACCCTCCATTGAATGTTGACATAGAAAATGAAAATAAAAAGAAATATGAAAAGGAATTTGAATCCATTCCCTCACCTCCTTCCATTCTACTTAGGAATCTAATTCTTTTTCTATAGGTTGTCTCTAACACAAAGATGTAATTTGGACCTGATCCTAAAATTCTTGACATGTTTAGACATGTTGAAGTCAACATTTGTCTCTTAGATTCCATCAAACAAGTTCCTATGTATGCCAAGTTTCTTAAGGAATTTTTCACCCACAAGAGGCAACTTAGGAACTTCAAAAATGTTTCTACCCAGCAGTCTATTCCCATAAAGTGAATATATCCAAGGACCTTTACAGTTCCATGCCAAATTGGATGTTCCAACTTCGATGATCCACTCATATACCTAGGATCCTCAATTAATGTCATGCCCAAATCCAAATTCTCCAACCTTGATCTAGGTCCCTTACATACAATGGGTGTTGTCATTCAGTTATCCAATCAATGCACTGCTAGTCCTGAGGATATAATTGAGGGTGTCCTTGTTCATGTTAATGATATTATCTTCCCTACTAATTTCTATGTCCTTGACATGGAAGGCGAGACTAACTCTTATCGATCTCCCCTAATTCTTGGAATACCATTCCTCATGACTGCGATAACCAATATTGATGTCCATTCAGGCATCTCATCCATGGAATTTGGTGACCATCATGTGAAGTTCAACATTTTCCAATCCATGCGATACTCATATGAGGATCACTCTACATTTTCAATCCATTCTTCTAAGGATACTTTTGAGAGTCAATTGAACCCCATTCCATCATGTTATTCATGTTCAAATGACAAGGGATCTTGTGAAATTTTCACCATGATTAACCAAGTAATAAATGGTGAAGTTGATGTGGACCTCTCATTCATAGACTCCATGAATCTAGTGGAACTTGAAAACTCTCATGAATCCCACATCAACTCTAATCTCTACTACTCCGCCTTGGATAGTATTAATGAAAATGAATCTGAAGAAACTGAAATCCCTTCCTCCATTCCTATGTTTTCTAACCCAAAAATGATAGATGAGACTGATCTGAAATCTCTACCTAAACACCTAAAATATGAATTCCAACTCCATGATCACTCTAATAATTTCATTATATCTGCTTCATACACTAAAATCGAAAGTCCAAACTTTTTCAAGTGTTAGAGGAATAAAGGAAATTTGTTGGACCCTAGATGACATACCAGGATTCAACCCTACTCTTTGCATGCATCACATCCATCTTGAGGAATCATCAAAACCAATTAGACAACCACAAAGAAGACTAAATCCACTCAAACATGAGGTAGTTAGGGAAGAGATCACCACGATTCTTCATGCTAGTATTATCTACCCAATTTCTAATAGTGAATGGGTTAGTTCAATTCAAGTTATACCAATGAAGGGTGGTATAACTGTTGTCACAAATGAACATGGAGAGGTAGTCACAGCTTGAGTGAAGAACAAATGGCGTGTGTGCATAGATAGTAGGAAACTGAATGTGGAAACAGGAAAAGACCACTACCTTCTTCCATTCCTTGATCAAATGCTTGAATGATTAGATGGAAAGTCACACTACTGCTTTCTTAAAGGATACACCAGCTACTTCCAAATCCCAATGACAACTCAGGACCAAGAAGAGACTACTTTCACATGCCCCTTTGGAGAGTATACATATAGAAGAATTCCTTTTGTCCTTTTTAATGCTCCTACAACATTCCAGAGGTGTATGCTGAGTATCCTATCTGAATTCCTTGAACATTACATGGAAGTCTTCATGGATGACTTCACCATTTATGGTGAGTCATTTTAATCTTGTTTGAATTCACTCTCTTTAGGCCTCCATAAGTGTGTCAAGTTTAACCTTGTGTTAAATTTTGAAAAATTTCTCTTCATGGTTTCAAATGGGATTGTTCTAGGGAACATAGTTTCATGGGATGGTATTGATGTTGATCCTGCCAAAATTGAAGTGATCAAATCACTTCCTCCACCCACTTCTGTTCGATACATCCGTTCATTTCTTGGTCATGTCGGTTTCTATTAGAGATTCATCCATAACATTAGTATAATTTCCCTCCCACTCACTCGTTTTCTCCAAAATGATGTCACTTTCCATTTTAATGAGGTTTTCTAGAGAGACTTCATTGAACTCAAAACTGCTCTTACATCTGCCCCGATAATCCAACCCCATATTGGTCCTTACCCTTTGAGTTGATGTGTGCTGCTTCTGATAGAGCTTTTGGGGATGTTCATGGTCAAAGAAGAGAAAAACTTCCTCATGTCATCTATTATGCCTCAAAAACATTGGATGAAACTCAATCTCACTACACTATCACTGAAAATGAACTTTTAGCAGGGGTTTTTTCCTTATATAAATTCTGGCCCTATATCTTAGGTTCCAAAATCATAATCTTCACAGACCATTTTGATATAAAGTTATTACTCATGAAAAGTGATTCCAAACCAAGGCTAATAAGATGGATCCTAATGCTCCAAGAGTTTGAACTTGAAATCAATGGTAGACCAGGAAAAGAAAACCGTCTAGCTGATCACCTGAGTATAATTTCTAATTCTTCTCATTCTGAAATCATCGATCCTGAATTTCCCACTCAACACCTTTCATCTCTCACTCCAAAAATACCATGTTATTCCCCAATTGTAAATTACTAGGTTTCTGGTGTTTTTCCTGAAAATTTTTCAAAAGAAAAAAAATGAAGTTGAAAAGTGATTCGAAATAATATTTTTGGGAAGAAAAATAAACTTTGTAAAATTAGGGCAGATGTGGTAATAAAGAGATGTGTTGATTAACATGAATATTCTCTCATATTATAATTCTGTCACTCAATGCCTGGTGGTGTTCACTTTGGACCACAAAGGAACTCCCAAAAGGTCCTAGACTCTAGATTCATTCGGTCTCCACTCTTCAAGGACTCACATGAGTTCTATAAATCATGTCCAAATTTCCAAAAGTTTGGCATAATTTCGATGATAAATGAAATTGCCAAAAGCATTTAATTTTTTGTGAGATATTCGATGATTGGGGCATCGATTTCATGGGACCATTTCCACATTCCAATGGATTCTCATACATTTTTCATGTAGTTGATTATGTTTCTAGGTTGGTTGAGGCCAAACCCACTAGAAAGTATGATTCAAATACTATTAGTGAGTTCCTAAAGACACACATATTTCACAGATTGGGAATGCCTCATGCATTGATCAGTGACTTTGGAACCAACTTTTGTAACAAAACCGTGGAATCTCTTTTAAAAAATAATGGGATTGTACATAAAACATCAACTGCATATCACCCCCAAACAAATTGTATGGCTGAACTTTCTAATAGAGAAGTGAAAAGAGTTCTTGAGAGAATTGTAAAACTCACCAGAAAAGACTGGCCTGAAAGGCTTTGTGAAGTACTTTGGGCTTATCGAACTGGCTATAAAACACCCATTGGGAAGTCTTCTTTTATGCTAGTTTTTGGTAAATCATGTCATTTTCTAGTGGAAATCCAACATAAGTCATTTTGGATAGTGAAAACAAGTAATTTTGATCTTAAAAAATCTTGTGAAGAAATATTGTTGCTATTGGATGAACTGGAGGAGCTTCGACTTAATTCTTATGATAATTCTAATCTCTAAAACAAAAAAACCAAGGCACTCCATGATAAACACATCCTGAGTAAGGTATTTCATAAATATGAAAATGTAATTCACATCAATTCTCGATATCGGCTTCAACTAGGTATGATTAATTCTCATTGAGAAGGTCCATTTTTATTTCTAATGTTTACCCATTTGGTGTTGTGCAATTCCAAGACCCCTCTTCCAAAAGGACATTCACGGTTAATGGAAATAGGTTAAAGAATCACCATGAGATGACGCACAATCATAGATCAACATTGACTTCTACTAAATCCCCAACTTCTCCAGTCAACCTACCACTAGATTGAGATGGAATCCCACCAAATCCAAACCAGGGGGAACCTCTTTCCCTTTAACTCCTTCTCTCTCTCAATCTCCTTTTTCTTCTTCTTCACTATTTCATGGTTTTTACCACTTTATTTTTCAAACACTTTATTTTTCACTTTCTCTTTTGTGTCGGTGTATCTTTATTAAAAACTAGAAAAACTAAAAAATAGGAATCATAACAAAAAAATATATACACAAAAAAATCAAGAGTCATGATTACTCACCTTCCAATTTTATAATTTTGTCCAACCTTTTCGTGGAGTCAACAGAAATTTTTTCATCTCAAAAATTTTGTATTTTCATCAATACTTTGGATAAATAATTTGTGTCAAAATTAACAAATATTGAATGATCAATTTATTATTTCGAAAATGATTTTCCCAAATAATGAGGAACAACATTTTCATTCATGCCAAGGCCACCTATGGTCATTTTTTCCAAATGTGTGTTTTCACCCCCATTTGTGAGTCTTGAGATTGTGGAACTTCGAGCTGAATTTACTACCGTAGTGTGCATTAATATGATAGAAGAATTTTCTAAACCACATGAGAATTAAAATAGTCAGATAGCCCCCCATTCCCCACACATTAATCCTCCTTTTGAAATACCCTTCAAGCCTATGAAAACATTTTCTTTGATAGCCACATTACAATCCCAATACCTTTTACCACCCAATATCAACATGGATTTTCATTGCATATTTTTTTGAAATTTAGGAGTGGGGGGGAATGGATTTCATTTTCTGGGTACCCTATTATTGATTTTCAACATGTTATCATCTTCTTGAGGGCAAGAATCGATTTCATTGTAGGGGAGAGGTTTTCATTCAGTGTGTTTTTAGGATTGTAATGTACTTCCATTTATGTAATTTTGTAAATATTATTGACAAGTGTTTAAAAAAATAAAAAATGATGAAAATAATTAAAAACATTTCCTTGAAAAAATGGGTTGTGTCTTAGGTAGGTCAAAAATCACCCTACTTAATCCATTGATCTTATTATAACTATTAAAATTAGTGTCGTGAGGAGATCAAAATGGGTTGGGATATGAGTGTGAGATCTGTATCAAGGTCAACTTTTGAAAAAAAAGGAAAAGAAAAAAAAGAACACTTGAATTCTATTCTTATTGGGATAAGTTCTGTGTTTTGTAAATATTCCATCTTTTAAATACCTTCATATTATCTTCCTCTATTGTGTCTTTCTTCACACAATCATTCCATTGTAAATATGTGCTTTCATTTCCATCCTTGTTTTATTTCAATAAAATGTGCATTTCTTTTTCTATGTTGTTGTGTTAACCCTCTTCATCTCACTCTTGTAAATTACATTCCTATCATCCCATAGCCATAGAAAAACCCCATAAAAATACCTCTTTAATCTTGTGCACTTTGGATATGTATTGGAAGTTGAGAGTTCTATAAAACTCTAAGATTTTAAATTTATGTTTGTGAAAGAGTGAACTTTCACAAATTAATTTTCTCATCTTATGAGGTGTGAGTTTTGAGTGACCACATTTCCCATTTCTAAATTTGATCATGGAAAAATGAATTAGTTTCGGAACATTTTTTCTATAACAACTTGTGGTGGAATTCAATATGGATGAGTGGAATAGTCTAGACATCCCCTGAATGAAAAAAAAACAAAATTTTAATATATGTTGATGAGTGAAATTTTTTTTAATTTTTTTATAGTTATTGCACATGAGGATATGCACAAAACTAAGATTGTGGGAGTTGATGTTATTAATATTTTCATGACTTATTATATACTCCCTTTTGCTGATTTTATATGAAATCTGCATAATGTGTGTGAAATATTAATATTTTAATACTAAGTATAATTTTTGAGAATTTTTAGAAGTAGTCCAATTGAGTCAGTTTACGATTTTATTTATAAATCTTCTCTATTGATCCAAATTTTGGGGTTCTTATTTTTTAGGATTCCTAAATCAATATAAAACATTTCATTAGAAGTGATCATGGGCTAATTCCTCCATTTGAAGGCTCATATGGACCACACAAAGGGCCTATAGAATCTAGGATGAAACTGGACTAGCCATAAGGATTGAATTACTGGTCTCAATCTAGAAGTTAAAATTCTTTAATTATCCTCAATGGTTCTAGGGAGAATTTATGGAGTCTTGGATAAAACATTTAAGGTCCAAATCCAAAAACAAGCGGCCCAACATATTCTTTGAAGTCCAACCCACCATTTTGGCTGAGAAATAAAACCAGTAAAATATTCATTCCATATCTCATGATGTAAGCATCCAATCGAGTTACGATTTTGCAGTGTGAAATAGGAGATACTGGAGGTCGACCTGATTGAATAAATAATTCATCTTTGAAGGCATATTACTATTCAAAAACCCTTTCACATTTTGGACTTTAAAAAATAATGGATTGAAATGGACAGATTAAAATTGTTTAATCAACCGGCCATAACATTGGCTACATATGTCCAAATGACTCCAAATTTTGAGAGAGGTCAGAAAATTTTATTATCTACAACTTTTAATAAGGAGATATCTTTAGATTAGGCTGTCTTGATTGCCAACATAGAGATGAAAGTGGAGGGACAGATTGGGAATGAAAACAGTCCACATCCTTGGGCTATAAATGCATCCCCCTCCTCTCCGTCAAAGGGGGTTGGCATTTTATAAAATTGAAGGATCAATTGGCACGACCAAGGCTCTACCAAAGGCCCGGGAGGACATGAAAAACTCATGTTTTCACTTGCTATACCCTTACTCCTCTCTTTCATTTCATTTACTTTTGTGATCTTCATTTGAAATCTTGTAAGTGTTTGTTTTGTAATTCTGTTTTAATGAATGTTTCTTCTTCAATATCTCTTACTCTCACCCACCTTCGGTAGAATAATAATAATTTTTATAAAATATCCTAAATATTGTTAAACTCCATTCTCTTATTTTTCTTCCTCATTCAATCAAAATTCTACATTTTTCAATTTCTTCATCGTTTGTGTGTGTGTTATGTGCACTACTATTATCTTGTCCCTTTCTTTTTCTTCAATTTATAATTCAACACCATAAAAATATATTACCAAATTAATAGCCTTCATAATGGATGAGTAAATATATCATTGGGTTGATTTTTAATTTAGGAATGTTAAGCGATTGAGAGGTTTTTCTCAATGAGTATTCATTGAATTAACATTGTTTATGTTGGACTTAGCATGTCATGGATTAATGACCTGTTTTGTTTAACATGTGGTTTTCATGGATTACTGGAACCATAAATACACTAACATAAACAAGATATGATCATGATTATAAATCTAAGTTAAGTTAAGGATTAGATTCCAGCCTCAACACTTTGTAATTCAAATCAACATCATCTTGTGATATGAGTGTTGATTTAAATGCAATATAACGAAAATCTCAAGGATATTACAAGATTAACTAACCAAATAATGAACTCACCCCAATCATTATCAATTTGTTAAATCAATAATAATCAATTAGCCATTTCATTTAAGCTCTGCAAACTAACCCCCCAATCGGAGTACAATCAACTGACAACAAATGACTATTTCAATGTATCATCGCCTAGGATTCGACCCGAGTGCTGTTATACACATTAGCAGAGCACCGGAACCTTGACCAGTCGATAGGAAACAATCGGTCGTGTGTTTCAGATATATAGAGTGAGTTATAATTTTATTTATGAATCTTATGATCTGTTAGTTCTATAGAAATAAAAAACTCACCTTTATTTGAAGGATTTAGATATGATGTATAAATTGATCAATACACAACCCAATAGTGAGATTGTTCTTCTGAAATGCAATGAAGTCAGGTAAGTATATCTTCTACTAAAAATACATTATATTTTAGAAATGTATCTTGTAATAAACTGTTATAATGTTTTCATATTACTTGATCATATAAATGACATTTTCCAAGACTCATTGGATTATGGCCTTGTGCAAGTTGACTTTCTCTAGATCACTAAATTTATTTTAACAAGTGATCACTATCACTCTATATAATTATTTATGCTTTTTCTCTATGTAAAAATATTTACAACCCACATATGTTCTGTTATGTTTAAACCAATTTATGAGTTACATTATGCAATCTTTATGTTTTCAAATAACAATTTTAAGTAGTATTTTATTATTCATTTGTATGAAATGGGTTTCTATGATTAAAATTTTCAAATGATAAACTAGTAACGATGAGCTGAATTTTGAGGGAGAAATTCACATTATGGGAGGTAGAATGTTACCCTAAATATTTTTTGAAATTATATTTCTTAAAATTAATTAAATATTTTCAATATATTGGGTTATATAAAATATATATTTTATCATTAAGTACACACAACATTGAGTTAAAACTAACCATGTCATACTATTAATATATTATTATTTTTGATATATTACCAAGTCGTTAAAATGGGGGGTATTAATAGTATTAAATAAATAATGAAATTATATATTTTCATGTTTTTAATTATTATCTATTTATTATAAATAAAAAATAATAATCATTTAAACTAAAAAAATTCTTTTTGAAAAACTTTATTTTTTATTAAAGTTAGATTACTCACACATTGTGTACATATTATTGAAATAATTTATATGAATTTAAGATAATTTATATAACTAAATAAATTTCTTATTTTATATTATCATTCTAAAAATATTTTAGGTTAACATTTTTGGATTTATATGAAAGCATTCATTTCTTATTGAATAGTGAAAAATACTGAATTTTAAATTTAAATTGTTTATTCAATTAAATTATTTACAGAGAAAACTTATATTGTAAATTGGTTTTAAAGTAATTTTTTTCAAATGTACATATATGAGTCCAATTTATTTTTGAGAAATCAATTTTGTTTTTAAATTGAATATAAAATCTATATATACATTTGAAATTTTTCAGATTAAAAATCCACTTTCTGGTCAGGTCTACAGTATTAATTTGAAATTATTTTTTTACCATTATGTTAATTGATTTTTGGAAAAAATTTTAAATATTTTTAATCATAATAATTTATATTTCCTAATATGGTCAAATCAAGTTTATTCTACTATGAAGAGTGAATACATTAAAAAATAATTATCATGGTTGTGGTAAAAATGGATATATGGGGGGTGGGGGTTAAAATTGAATGATTAGACTGTAATAACAAAACAATTATCCTAATTTTATTTAATGATCTTATTTTGATATTTTTGATAAAATTATATGAAATATATTCATTCCTTGAGACATTCCATTGAATATGACCCATACAAAATGTTAATTAAAGTAAAAGACAAAAATGATATTTTTATAGTTTTAATATCTACAAAGATCTTGGATAGGAACAAAAAAACCTATGTTTGGTTATAAGTATTATTTTAAATTATAAATGATTTTTTTTCATGATTATTTATTTTTATTTATTTTTAGTTGTAATAGTTACATTAAATTCTTAATAAACATCAATAGGGAAATTATTTGTTTAATAATTAACTAAAATCAATAGTTCTTACGATATTAAAGGTTATGTAAATTGAGTAAATTATTATTTTTTGTTATTATTTAGTGGAATATATAATTTTAATTTTTTTTAATATAATATATTTTAATTCTATAATTTTATTGACATTTCTTTAGTCATATAAAATTTATAATTTCAAAATTGATAATGGTGTTATTTTATAAAAAATGATAATTTTATTACATGATTTAAAATGAAAGAAAAAATAATATATTCCTTTAAGTGTCAAATAAATTATAGTAAATTTCAACTATTTCCCATTCATGGACCATTTATTTATTTATAATTAATATATTGATGCATAAATAGAAAAAACCCAGTTAGCAGGTTTAAGGATAAAGCATTGTTTTTTTTGTGTAATAGGTGCTTGTGTTAAAAAAAATTTTCTACCCACATCATTTTATTCTTTTAAATTTCATATCATAATTAGAATTATAATCATAAAAATTTATATTTTGTATCACTTTGATTTATTATTAAGTGATAAATTAACATGTTTAAAATAGTACTTACCATAGTGATAAAAATCCAAAATGGTAAAACTAGTGATACATAGCTTTAAAGTAATTAAATTTATAAAACTTGTGATTCAAGGATTGATTGAGGTATGAATAAATAATATAATTTCTAAAAAAATTTAATTATAAAATTTGGATCCACTTTATGTAATATTGACCTCCCAATAGTGAATTATTTTGTGTATTTACCATAATGCCACTCTTTCCCAACTATATGTGGATCAAAATCTAGCCCCCTTTTCAGACCTTCAAGCTAACAAGGTTACAACAAGACAAGAATATATAAATTACCAAAATTTATCCCATAATCCTATAAAATTTAATTTTGGTTAAAATCCATCCATGTAAGGCTTTTATTGCAATCCTAAGGAGTATACTCGATGGAGCGGAAAAGTTCATCAATAAGCGTCTTTGTTTAATTTCCATCCCCCACAACATCAGTTTTTATTATACCATGATTATATAGCATCCCTAGTATCTTTAATATAAAAATATAGTAAAATTTTATTTTAATTATCTATGATCATCTCAAATTCCATCAAACGGGTTATGAAATCATTATTCATGTGTATAGTGGACTACTGCCTTGCAGACTGATGTTGTTCATTTTTCCAATACAACCTATATAGGTTGTTCATAATGATGGTTTTATTATTAATATATGATATATATATATATATATATATATTAATTATGTTCTAATGAATATGAATTTTTTATATCATAGATAACTTCATGATCTCTATTATGTGGGAACATGATATCATCGTTCGTGTGTATGTTGTACTACAGCCTTACAAAGTGACATGTTTCATTAACACATAACATGGAATATATTAAGAATCTATTTAATAAAAATATGTGATATATATGAAATAATAAATACTATTTAATGATAATATATAATATAACTTTCTTTCTATTAAACCAAAATTAAAATGGATATAGTATTGACACATACATATGATTTATCGTCTCCATGAATTGTGTATTTCATTTACAATCATAGAATTTTGTTGAATGAAATAAATATATAGATATATTCTGAATAAATATGATATTTATATCACGTTCTAAATAATATCGAATATAAAACAATTATCAATGTAAGAGGACCAAATAAATAACACGTCAAAACAAATATAAAAAAAATATCATTTATTAACCGAAACATAACTTTAACATGGAATTGTTAATAAACATGTAATAAAAGGCCATACGAAAATAATACAAGGTATGATATATATGAATATGGTTATGTAAAATATGTATTAAAAAAATATATTTATTATGTATTATGTTTTAATGTGGATGAATGAATTCAATAGTTATGGTAAGGGATTTTCATCTCAATTTTTTTTACTATGAGACACATTCCATATTCACCACCAAATTATTTGATGTGGTTTATATACAGACCATTAATTTATATTTCTATTATTCACCTGAGAAAAATGATTTTTACATATCCATTTTATAATCAGTTAATCATGGGTATTACAATTCAAATGTTACCAAATTGGTAATATAATTTTTATCTCAATTTGACTTCTTTGAGACATAGTTTTTGTTAGGAACCTATATTCCATCAAAATGTGAATATAAATCCGCTTTTACACGTAATATTGTAATGCCCCGACCCCAGCTACCTGGAGTCGGTGCATTACTTCGTAACATTGGCATGATCACAAAAGATCAAGTTTCGAAAGGCCGATTAGTTTAGTAGCCTTGGAAACACTAGATATATTCGTAAACGTTACATTACATCATAAAGTGAAAAAATACAATAACAAAGTCTCCATAGTCCACACTCATATCCTCTTCTGACTATCCGTGTACGTCATTCATAAAATACTTCTTCACATCTTGGAAAATATTAATACATTGAAAGGGGTGAGCTCAGATGCTCAGTAAGGATAACAATATAGCGGAAGCTTTCATCAATAAACATAAACATTTAAGGCAATGTATAACTAAAATAAAAGACTTTTAAACATGAACTTCAACATAATATGGAATAAGTAAAATGAGATAATTCCATTCACTTCTTCACATGGATATTCTACTGGTCGAATAATCACATGCAATATCAATAACCACTTTCATAATGATGGAATGCATAATGCCAGACTATCATAACCACGTAGCCAAGGCCTCGTGCTAAGACCACAAATAAGATTTTGTCAAGGCCTCGTGCCAAGACACTAGTTTGTCTCATGAGACCTGTCGATGCATCGAGGAGTTATAACGGGCTCCACCCATCACTTATTAAGTCCAATGCATTCCTCATATGAATAGATTTAAACATATCATAAACCAAAACATAATCGTATCACATAAAACATGCATAAAGGAAACATAACATTTCCACATTTCAATCAAAAGAAATCAATACAACACATTGTTATAATAAAAACGCTTCCAAAACCATTTTCAATACCAAAATAAAAGAAAGTTAAAACTTTTTATTTAGTTTTCATTAAAAAATGATGCCTTGTAGAGGAAGCCGAAACTCAAATAATGGTCACGGTGGTGGAGAAGTCATTGTCGCCGCATAAGTATGGAAAGAAATAAATTCCCTTTTTGTCTTTTAGTAAAACGCTTCATATAAAAAAGATTCCTTTTGAATAAACGTAAAAGTCAATGAGGTTTATACACCGTATAAATGAAAGTTGTGTATAAAACCAAATATGCCTCAATGAAAGGGGATTGAGACGGAGTCCTTAAAAAGATCGATTTTTTAAATAAAGTACATCTATAATGTGTATTCACTATAATTACACATAAATAATGTACAAATACAAGATAGGACATAATATTATCATGACATAATTTGAAAGTATGAGATTAACCCAAAGAATAGAAATTGGGTTAAGAAGTTCCCTTACCTTGTGTCTGACTTGATTCGACCATTCATTAACCTCCTGAATAATAAACTAGAGTTAATATCTACCATTTTCAATTTCAATATCCTTTTTATATCACTTATTACAATGTTATGAACATTATGTAATTATTTAAGGTAATAACGGTCGTTTTGTCGATTTTTGGTACTTGAGTCAACAATAAACTTCTTATAATTACAAGTTGTTTATGTGGTAGAATATCCATTATCTCCAGAATTATATTCATGATTTAGATGTCATATATATCATATATATCCAGTATATACATTCATTTATAATATTACGTAACATTTAGAGGTAACAAATGAAATTCACCGTTCATGGAGACGGTAAGCCGTACGTACGCATGAACACTACTTTCATTTATATTTCGTATTTAATGGAATGAAATCATAATGATATAAATGTATAATATAATTCCGGTATAATATAGTGTATTATACCATTTACTCCATCCTTTATACATCCCACATATGTCATTAACGATTCAAATCACTTTGAGGGGGCGGCAGTCCACACTTCCTAAAATGAAATTATCGCATTTACCCAAAATGGAAATCATAAATCATGCCATAAATGAGAAATACAGAAGCATAAGTAAAAAATAAAAATATTATATATCAAATATAAATATAGTGACATATTAATGGCCAATTTTGAAGGTGTTATATGAGTGTTGAACAATCATCGTTTCGTGAGGCAGAAATTCTCCATCCACAGAAACCATATGTTCTTTAACCATTATATGTAGGTGTGTGTAAGTGTAGCTCGAATACTTCTTATAACAACATCATAGTATATTTAGGATACTGGTTTTGTTACAAAAGAAATGAATAAAAAGTTTTTATGGGGTTGGAGAAGCAAAATAAAACAAAATAACATAAGAGAAGACATTACCTTAAAATCGGGTAACTCTTTTTGATTTGAGCCAAAGGATTCCTTGGGAAGAGTTCTGCCCAATGTGAGGCTTCTAGGAGTAAGAGGGGGAAGTTGGGAGAGTCTTTGGGTAGAGTTTGGCCGAGCCAAATGGCTTTAATGTGTGAATGAGGTGGTAGAGGTGGGGGCCTTTTATAAGAGGAGAGGAGGGGCACTCTTGGAAAGTAAAGAAAAGTCACTTTATTATAAAATGAGTTTCGAATTTTAGAGGTCCCAAACTTATATAATTCGAGTCTAAGGTGATAAGGGTTATAAATCCACCCATCCAATAGGTTTTGGACATGTGTAGGTCTTAGATATTACATTATCTTTCCATTTTATTTAAATCGTTAAATAATGAGGTCATCGCTGCATCATCATGATGTCATCAATAATTTAATTTATTTAATGTCTAAAAATTTAAAAAAAAATACTATGATGTAGTAAATCTTTTTAGATTTCCAATGACTATTTATAGTCAAAAATATGACTTGTATAACCCCATGTAAAATTTTTTTTAGTAAAACATTTCATGTTTGTGTCATTTTTTTTACTTTAACATTAAATAAAAGGTATTTATGTCATTTTCCAACTAAAGTGGCTACATGGGGTTCCCAAGTTGACCCATGGATTTTCTTGGTCGTCCATGTCACATCCAATGAGGGTAGAACATGTATCAAGCTCATCTCATATTATTAAAACATTATATTTACCTTAAACTACACTAATTACCTCTAATCGCGATTAAGAACTTAAAAGTTACTATTCACCAAAAATTATTTTAATCCCATTGAACCACATTTTACATCCTAATGACAACCATGTATGTTGGATTTTTGAAAATCAAATCACAGAAGTGGTAATATTTAATTTAAACGAAAAATCAGTTATTTAACTACCACTTAGTGGTTTCACTATTCATCAAAAATTGATGTTTTTCAGAACAATGCCAAAATTTCACCCTAAGCTATATTTGATATTCTGATTTCATAAATGATGTCTATTTTACAAAATTCCACACATATAAGTTCCATTAAATAATTTTATAATTAATTCCCGCTGTCACAACAAATAGCGTGTTTTTAAGAAACAATTTATATCAAAAGATTCACAATTGTTTATGTCCAATTTCAATGTTAAATTAATTCTAATGACCACCATTGGATAAAATGGTAAAAATATATTCTAATTATATTTTAAACCACTAAATAGTATAATTTATCACTATAAATTATTTTGATTGAAAAAGTTGTTTTAAGTATTTTTCACTATTCATAAAAAATTGGAAGTTCTCAGAAAGTTACAAAAAATTCAACATAGGCTAATTTCAATATTAAGAATACAAAAATGAAGTCCATTTTGAAATATAAAATTTCTATAAATTTAAAAAGTGGTTATTAATATTCATAACGGCTACTTTGATTAGTTGCAGTGTGTTAGAACTCGAACTTGCGTACAATGCAAGCTATTACATTATTGAAAGAGAGGTGTATCATGGAAGATCGGGGTGTTACATTCTCCCCTCCTTCAATAAATTGCATCCTCGCAATTTGAAATTTTTCTTTGAAAACAAAAGGTTGAAAATAGAAAATACCTTTGTGGAAAACCCACATCGGAAATAAGGGTAATAAAATTTAGCCTTAATAAGAGGGAAATGGAAATAAGAAAGTCACCACCAAATTATGATCTCGATAAGGAGAACATTGGTGGCAATTAGAGACATATAATTGGAGGAAAAAGGTAAATATTTGTAGGGAGTGATTAAGGTCATCAATCACAATCAACTATCAAATTGAGGGCCTCAAAGCCTTCAATCTATGTTGATTTAAAATATCATCGGTTCAACAAGACATAAGGTATTAGGATGACACATTTTTTTGTTTTAATATCCCTTTACTAAAGTTTAAGAATTAATTTATTCATTGAATAAGAGATAGGTATATATATTTATGCTTTACAATTAGAGTTTCAACCTTCAACTCATCTTTCACTCAAAAAGATAATAGAACTCAAAAATATTATACTTATACTAATTGTATAAGGTTCCAAATGTTATCACATACCATTTAGAATAGTAAAATTATTTTGTAAAAACTAAGGACTTCCTGTAGGCTAGTGGTAGGAAATAAAGGCCTGTCGCACTATGGTTTTGGGTTCGATTCCTGCAGCTTTGTCCGACGTGACGGGTTATGCCCCACCCTGTAGGTTGTCCTTTTCCTAAAACTATAGTATTATAATTTTCCAAAAATAATCTTCATAAATTTTTTAACCTTAATCAATACTATCCAAATATCAACTTAATCCACTCCAACCTTTATAGTTATCCAAAACACCTCTGTCCAGACTTTCTGTAAAAGGTCTCTTAATTCCAAAATCAATTTAGCAGATTCCCCAAACAAAGTAAAATTTCTCTTATTGTCACATACTAAAAATATAATTACCTTCATCATATTAAAACCTTAATGAAATCAAAAAGTACTGCAGTACAATCCTTATATATATATCACATTATTCTAATAACCAGAATATAGTCCGTGAGTCCAAAAGCATCAATACATTAATTATTCCACTTCAACTGTAGTCACAACATAATATTTTACTTGATCCCTTGGCCTTTTCTGAGGTAAGATTCCCTAACTCTTAGGAAATTAATTTGCATAATGCCCCATTTCCCTACAATTGTAGCATTCAACATTGATAGCCTCTTTCTTTCCCTTGCAATCACGCGCCTGGTGACCTTTTTCCCCACATTTATAACAAACTCTCCTTCCTTTTAGGCAAGTACCAGGGTGATTCTACCCACAATTATCACATAATGGAAAATCCTTCTTTCCCTTTTTCCATTTATCTGTCTCTTGTTCCACCGTTCTCTTCTTCTCTTGCTTTACTATGTTGTCATAAGACTTAGAGAATTCATTTTCTGGCTTGATAGAACACGAGACAATATCTTCGTATGATGAGAAGGTTAGTGAGACTAATGCTTGACGGAGAAATGGTTTTAACCCATCAAAGAAACGATCAATCTTACTTCTTGGGTTACGTATATAATCTGCAGCATGCCTCGCTATCCGTGTAAATTTGGCATCATACTTTGCGACATTCTCATCCTCCTTTTGTCTCAGACTCAAAAATTGCCTTTCCATATCTGCTCGATGGTCACGATGATAGTATTTTTCTAGGAAAATCTCTTTGAACTCCCTCCATTCCATATTCGATACGTCATCATCTTCATTTGTGTTTTGAATCAGTGACCACCATTGATCGGCATCTCCAGTGAGGCGGTAGACTGCCATGACAACCTTCTCCCTTTCTCTACTCCCCAAGGCATGGAATATTTTCTCTAAGAAGTTTATCCATTTCTCAGCTACTAATGGATTTGTACCCCCATTAAATGTTGGCGGTTGTTGCCTCATGAAGTGGTCTAACATTGATCCTCCACGTTGTGGACCAGGGTGATCCATACGAGTAAGGTTATTATTCATAACATGAGTGAGTTGTCCCAGTATGGTAATAAGTTGATCAGCACCAGTTGTATCTCCAGATCCACAATAATTATCTTGAGCTGGAGGGAAATCCCTTCACGGAGTGCGTGCATTGATACAGTTTCCATTCCTTCCACTAGGATCCATTTCTATACAATGGCATAAACTAGATTAGTTTATGAATAAAAATACATAATTCCATACTTTTAAGATACATAACATAAATTGAACTATTTATGGATATAATCAACAAAAATGTTTTCTTTGAGGAAGTATATACTCATAACCCTTCATAGTGGTTTATAAAGAAAATGAGAATAATCCAAAGAATATCCCCTGGGAGTGTCGTAACCAAGAGTGCAGCAAGGTCTGTTGTCGTGCACCAGTTCCAGTTCGAGTCTAGCTCAAAACGGTGTTTTCGGGTTTTACCCCTAGGTACATCTGTGCTAGAGCCTCCTCTACCTGCTCGTATCCAGATAGGGATGTATTTCTCGAAAAACTGAAAACATCTCTACAATTACAAAATTCTAGGACGTTCATCTATACTAATCCTCAAAGTCTATCTTCGGGCTATGTGCTCTACTCAGAGTTTATCTAAATCTAGCTTCCAAGGTTAGTACTAAACTGCCTCTGATTCCAACTCTAACGCCCCGACCCCAGCTACCTGGAGTCGGTGCATTACTTAGTAACATTGCCATGATCACAAAAGATCATGTCTCAAAAGACCGATTAGTTTTGTAGCCTTGGAAACACTAGATACATTTGTAAACGTTACATTACATCATAAAGTGAAAAACTACAATAACAAAGTCTCCACAGTACACACTCATATCCTCTTCTGACTATCCCTGCAGGTCATTCATAAAATACTTCTTCACATCCTGGAAAATATTAAAACATTGAAAGGGGTGAGCTCAGATGCATAGTATGGATAACAATATAGCGGAAGCTTTCATAAATAAACCTAAACATTTAAGGCGATGTATAACTAAAACAAAAGCCTTTTAAACAATAACTTCAACATAATATGGAAAAAGTAAAATGAGATAATGCCATTCACTTCTTCACATGGATATTCTACTGGTTGAATAATCATATGCAATATCAATAACCAATTTCATAATGATGGAATGCATAATGCCAGACTATCATAACCACGTAGCCAAGGCCTCGTGCCAAGACCACAAATAAGATTTTTTCAAGGCCTCGTGCCAAGACACTAGTTTGTCTCATGAGACCTGCCGATGCATTGAGGAGCTATAGCGGGCTCCACCCGTCACTTATTAAGTCCAATGCATTCCTCATATGAATAGGTTTAAACATATCATAAACCATAACATAATCGTATCACATAAAACATGCATAAAGGAAACATAAAATTTCCACATTTCAATCACATGATATCAATACAACACATTGTTATAATAAAAACGCTTCCAAAACCATTTTCAATATCAAAATAAAATAAAGTTAAAACATTGTATTTATTTATCATTAAAAAAATGATGGCTTGTAGAGGAAGCCGAAACTCAAATAATGGTCACAGCTGCGGAGAAGTCATTGTCGCCGCATAAGTACGGAAAGAAATACATTCCTTTTTTTTCATTTAGTAAAACACTTCGTATAAAAAAGATTCCTTTTGAATAAACGTAAAAGTCAAAGGTGTTTATACATCGTATAAATGAAAGTTGTGGATAAAACCAAATATGCCTCAATGAAAGGGGATTGAGACGGAGTCCTTAAAAAATAATTTTTTTAAATAAAGTACATCGATAATGTGTATTCACTATAATTACACATAAATAAAGTACAAATACATGATAGGACATAATAATATCATGACATAATTTGAAAGTAGGAAATTAACCCAAAGAATAGAAATTGGGTTAAGAAGTTCCCTTACCTTGTGTCCGACTTGATTAGACAGTTCTTTAACCTCCTGAATAATAAACTAGAGTTAATATCAACCATTTTCAATTTCATTATCCTTTTTATATCACTTATTACAATGTTATTAACATTATGTAATTATTTAAATTAATAACGTTCGTTTTGTCGATTTTTGGTACTTGAGTAAACAATAAACTTCTTATAAATACAAGTTGTTTATGTGGTAGAATATCCATTATCTCCAAAATTATATTCAGGATTTAGATGTCACATATATCATATATATCCAGTATATACATTCATTTATAATATTACGTAACATTTAGAGGTAAGAAATGAAATGCACCGTTCATGGAGACGGTAAGTCGTACGTACGCATGAACGCTACTTTCATTTATATTTCATATTTAATGGAATGAAATCATAATGATATAAATGTATAATATAATTCCAGTATAATTTAGTGTATAATACCATTTACTCCATCCTTTATACATCCCACATATGGCATTAACGATTCAAATCACTTTGAGGGGGCGGTAGTCCGCACTTCCTAAAATGAAATTATCGGGTTTACCCATAATGGAAATCATAAAGCATTCCATAAATTAGAAATACAGAACCATAAGTAAAAAATAAACATATTATATATCATATATAAATATAGTGACATCTTAATGGCAACCTTTGAAGGTGTTATATGAGTGTTGAACAATCATCGTTTCGTGAGGCAGAAATTCGCCATCCACAGAAACCATATGTTCTTTAACCATTAGTTGTAGGTGTGTGTAAGTGTAGCTCGAATCCTTCTTATAAAAACATCCTAGAATATTGAGGATACTGGTGTTTTTACAAATTAAATGAATAAAAAGAGTTTATGGGGTTGGAAAAGCAAAATAAAACAAAATAACATAAGAGAAGACATTACCTTAAAATCGGGTAACTCTTTTTGATTTGAGCCAAAGGCTTACTTGGGAAGAGTTCTGCCCAATGTGAGGCTTCTAGGAGTAATAGGGGGAATTTGGGAGAGTATTTGGTCATAGGTTGGCCGATCCAAATGGCTTGAAAGTGTGAATGAGGTGGTAGAGGTGGGGGCCTTTTATAAGAGGAGAGGAGGGGCACTCTTGGAAAGTAAAGAAAAATCACTTTATTATAAAATTAGTTTTGTATTTTAGAGGTCCCACACTTATATAATTCGAGGCTAAGGTGATAAGGGTTCTCAATCCACCCATCCAATAGCTTTTGGACATGTTTAGGTCTTAGATATTACATTATCTTTCCATTTTATTTAAATCGTTAAATAATTAGGTCATCGCTGCATCATCATGATGTCATAAATAATATAGTTTATTTAATGTCTAAAAATTATACAAAAATTACTATGATGTAGGAAATCTTCTGAGATTTCCAATGAATATTTATAGTCAAAAATATTACTTGTATAACCCCATGTAAAAATTGTTTTAGTAAAACATTTCATGTTTGTGTCATTTTTTTTACTTTAACATTAAATAAAAAGTATTTATGTCATTTTCCAACTAATGTGGATCCATGGGGTCCCCAAGTTGACCCACGGATTGTCTTGGTCGGCCACGGAACATCCAATGAGGGTAGGACATGTGTCAAGCTCATCTCATATTATTAAAACATTATTTTTACCTTAAACTACACTAATTACCTCTAATCGCGATTAAGAACTTAAAAGTTACTATTCACCAAAAAATTATTTTAATCCCATTGAACCACATTTTACATCCTAATGACAACCATGTATGTTGGATTTTTGAAAATAAAATAACAGAAGTGGTAATATTTAATTTAAACAAAAAATCAGTTATTTAACTACCACTTAGTTGTTTCACTATTCATCAAAAATTGAAGTTTTTCAGAACAATGCCAAAATTTCACCCTAAGCTATATTTGATATTCCGATTTCATAAATGATGTCTATTTTACAAAATTCCAAACATATAAGTTGCATTAATTAATTTTATAATTAATTCCCGCTGTCACAACAAATAGCGTGTTTTTAAGAAACAATTTATATCAAAAGATTGACAATTGTTTATATCCAATTTCAATGTTAAATTAATTCCAATGACCACCATTGGATAAAATGGTAAAAATATATTCTAATTAAATTTTAAAACCACTAAATAGTATAATTTATCAATAAAATTATTTTGATTAAAATAGTTGTTTTAATTATTTTTCACTATTCATAAAAAATTAGAAGTTCTCATAAAGTTACAAAAAATTCAACATAGGCTAATTTAAATATTAGGAACACAAAAATGAAGTCCATTTGGAAATATAAAATTTCTATAAATTTAAAAATTGGTTATTACTATTCATAACGGCTATTTTGATTAATTGCGGTGTGTTATAACTCGAACTGGCGTACAATGCAAGCTATTGCATTATTGAAAGAGAGGCATATCGTGGAATCTTGGGGTGTTACATTCTCCCCTCCTTCAATAAATTGCGTCCTCACAATTTGAAATTTTTCTTTGAAAACAAAAGGTTGAAAATAGTAAATACCTTTGTGGAAAACCCACATCGGAAATAAGGTTAATAAAATTTAGCCTTAATAAGAGGGAAATGAAAATAAGAAAGTCACCACCAAATTATGATCTCGATAAGGAGAATATTGGTGTCAATTAGAGACATATAATTGGAGAAAAAATTTAAATATTTGTAGCGAGTGATTGAGGTCATCAATCACAATCAACTGTAAAATTGATGGCCTCAAAGCCTTCAATCTATGTTGATTTAAAATATCATCAGCTCAACAAGACAAAAGGTATTAGGATAACACATTTTTTTTGTTTTAATATCCCTTTACTAAAGTTTAAGAATTAATTTATTCATTTAATAAGAGATAGGTATATATATATTTATGCTTGACAATTAGAGTTTCAACCTTCAACTCATCTTTCACTAAAAATGATAATAGAACTCAAAAATATTATACTTATCCTAATTGTATATGGTTCCAAATGTTAACACATACAATTTAGATTAGTAAAATTATTTTGTAAAAACCAGGGACTTCTTGTAGGCTAGTGGTAGGAAATAAAGGCATGTCCCACTATGGTTGTGGGTTCGATTCCTGCAGCTTTGTCTGACGCGACGAGTTATGCCCCACCCTGCAGGTTGTCCTTTTCTTAAAACTATAGTATTATAATATTCCAAAAATAATATTCATAAATTTTTTAACCTTAAACAATACTATCCAAATATCAACGTAATCCACTCCAACCTTTATAGATATCCAAAACACCTCTGTCCAGACTTTCTCTAAAAGGTCTCTTAATTCCAAAATCAATTTATCAGATTCCACAAACAAAGTAATGTTTCTCATATTGTCACATACTAAAAATATAATTACCTTCATCATATTAAAACCATAATGAAATAAAAAAGTACTGTAGTACAATCCTTATATATATATATCACATTATTCTAATAACCAGAATATAGTCCATGAGTCCAAAAGCATCAATACATTAATTATTTTGCTTCAACTGTAGTCACAACATAAGATTGTCCTTGATCCCTTGGCCTTTTCTGAGGTTAGTTTCCCTGACGCTTAGGACATTCATTTTCATAATGCCCCATTTCCCTACAATTGTAGCATTCAACATTGATAGCCTCTTTCTTTCCCTTGCAATCACGTGCCTGGTGACCTTTTCCCCCACATTTATAACAAACTCTCATTCCTTTTAGGCAAGTACCAGGGTGATTCTTCCCACAATTATCACATAATGGAAAATACTTCTTTCCCTTTTTCCATTTATCTATCTCTTGTTCCACCGTTCTCTTCTTCTCTTGCTTTACTTTGTTGTCATAAGACTTAGAGAATTCCTTTTCTGTCTTGTTAGAACATGAGACAATATCTTCGTATGAAGAGAAGGTTTTTGAGACTAATGCTTGACGGAGAAATGGTTTTATCCCATCAATGAAACGATCAATCTTACTTCTTGGGTTACGTATATAATCTGTAGCATGCCTCGCTAACCTTGTAAAGTTGGCCTCATACTTTGCGACATTCTCATCCTCCTTTTTTCTCAGACTCAAAAATTTCCTTTCCATATCTACTCGATGGTCACGAGGATAGTATTTTTATAGGAAAAGCTCTTTGAACTCCCTCCATTCCATATTCGATACGTCATCATCTTCTTTTGTGTTTTGAATCAGCGGCCACCACTGATCGGCATCTCCAGTGAGGCGGTAGACTGCCATGACAACCTTCTCCCTTTTGCTACTCCCCAAGGCATGGAATATTTTCTCTAACAAGTTTATCCATTGCTCAGCTACTAATGGATTTGTACCCCCATTAAAAGTTGGCGGTTGTCTCCTCATGAAGCAGTCTAACATTGATCCTCCACGTTGTGGATCAGGGTGATCCATACGAGTAAGGTTATTATTCATAACTTGAGTGAGTTGTCCCAGTATGGTAATAAGTTGATCAGCACCAGTTGTATCTCCAGATCCACAATAATTATCTTGAGCAGGAGGGCAATCCCTACACGGAGTGCGTGCATTGATACAGTTTCCATTCCTTCCACTAGGTGCCATTTCTATACAATGGCATAAACTAGATTAGTTTATGAATCAAAATATATAATTCCATACTTTTAAGATACATAACATAAATTGAACTATTTATGGATATAATCCACAAAAATGTTTTATTTGAGAAAGTATATTCTCATAACCCTTCATAGTGGTTTATAAATAAAATGAGAATTATCCAAAGCATATCCCCCGGGAGTGTCGTAACCAAAAGTGCAGCAAGGCCCGTTGTCGTGCACCAGTTCCCGTTCGAGTCTAGCTCAAAGCAGTGTTTTCGAGTTTTACCCCTAGGTACATCTGTGCCAGAGCCGCCTCTACCTGCTCGTATCCAGACAGGGATGTATTTCTCGGAAAACTCACAACATCTCTACAACAACAAAATTCTAGGATGTTCATCTATACTAATCCTCAAAGTCTATCTTCGGGCTATGTGCTCTAATCAGAGTTTATCTAAATCTAGCTTCCAAGGTTAGTACTAAACTTCCTCTGATACCAACTGTAACGCCCCGAACCCAGCTACCCGGAGTCAGTGCATTTCTTCGTAACATTGGCATGATCACAAAAGATCAAGTATCGAAAGACCAATTAGTTTAGTAGCCTTGGAAACACTAGATACATTCGTAAACTTTACATTACTTCATAAAGTAAAAAACTACAATAACAAAGTCTCCATAGTCCACACTCATATCCTCTTCTGACTATCCCTGCAGGTCATTCATAAAATACTTCTTCACATCCTGGAAAATATTAAAACATTGAAAGGGGTGAGCTCAGATGCTCAGTATGGATGACAATATAGCGGAAGATTTCATCAATAAACATAAACATTTAAGGCAATGTATAACTAAAACAAAAGCATTTTAAACGTGAACTTCAACATAATATGGCAAAAGTAAAATGAGATAATGCCATTCACTTCTTCACATGGATATTCTACTGGTCGAATAATCACATGCAATATCAATAACCACTTTCATAATGATGGAATGCATAATGCCAGACTATCATAACAACGTAGCCAAGGCCTCGTGCCAAGACCACAAATAAGATTTTGTCAAGGCCTCGTGCCAAGACACTAGTTTTTCTCATGAGACCTGCCGATGCATTGAGGAGCTATAGCGGGCTCCACCCGTCAGTTATTAAGTACAATTCATTCCTCATATGAATAGGTTTAAACATATCATAAACCATAACATAATCATATCACATAAAACATGCATAAAGGAAGCATAACATTTCCACATTTCAATCACATGATATCAATACAAAACATTGTTATAATAAAAACGCTTCCAAAACCATTTTCAATACCAAAATTAAAGAAAGTTAAAACTTTGTATTTATTTTTCATTAATAAAAATGATGGCTAGTAGAGGAAGACGAAACTCAAATACTGGTCACGTCGGCAGAGAAGTCGTTGACACCGCATAAGTACGGAAAGAAATACATTCCCTTTTTGTCGTTTAGTAAAACGATTTGTATAAAAAATATTCCTTTTGAATAAACGTAAAAGTCAAAGGGGTTTATACACCGTATAAAAGAAAGTTGTGTATAAAACCAAATATGCCTCAATGAAAGGGGATTGAGACGGAGTCCTTAAAAAAATCATTTTTTTAAATAACGTACATCTATAATGTGTATTCACTATAATTACACATAAATAAAGTACATATACAAGATAGGATATAATAATATCATGACTTAATTTGAAAGTAGGAGATTAACCCAAAGAATAGAAATTGGGTTAAGAAGTTCCCTTACCTTGTGTCCGACTTGATTGGACAGTTCTTTAACCTCCTGAATAATAAACTAGAGTTAATATATACCATTTTCAATTTCATTATCCTTTTTATATCACTTATTACAATGTTATTAGAATTATGTAATTATTTATGTTAATAACGGCTGTTTTGTCGATTTTTGGTACTTGAGTCAACAATAAACTTCTTATAATTACAAGTTGTTTATGTGGTAGAATATATATTATCTCTAGAATTATATTCATTATTTAGATTTCATATATATCATATATATCCAGTATATACTTTCATTTATAATATTACGTAACATTTAGAGGTAAGAAATGAAATGCACCGTTCATGGAGACGGTAAGCCGTACGTACGCATGAACGCTACTTTCATTTATATTTCGTATTTAATGGAATGAAATCATAATGATATAAATGTATAATATAATTCCAGTATAATATAGTGTATAATAACATTTACTCCATCCTTTATACATCCCACATATGGCATTAACGATTCAAATCACTTTGAGGGGGCAGTAGTTCGCACTTCCTAAAATGAAATTATCGTGTTTACCCATAATGGAAATCATAAAGAATGCCATAAATGAGAAATACAGAAGCATAAGTAAAACATAATCATATTATATATCATATATAAATATAGTGACATCTTAATGGCCCCCTTTGAAGGTGTTATATGAGTGTTGAACAATCATCGTTTCGTGAGGCAGAAATTCGCCATCCACAGAAACCATATGTTCTTTAACCATTAAATGTAGGTGTGTGTAAGTGTAGCTCGAATCCTTCTTATAACAACATCCTAGCATATTGAAGATACTTTTTTTGTCACAGAAGAAATTAATATAAAGAGTTTATGGGGTTGGAGAAGCAAAATAAAACAAAATAACATAAGAGAAGACATTACCTTAAAATTGGGTAACTCTTTTTGATTTGAGCCAAATGCTTCCTTGGGAAGAGTTTTGCCCAATGTGAGGCTTCTAGGATTAATAGGGGGAAGTTGGGAGAGTATTTGGGAAGATGTTGGCCGAGCCGAATGGTTTGAAAGTGTGAATGAGGTGGTAGAGGTGGGGGCCTTTTATAAGAGGAGAGGAGGGACACTCTTGGAAAGTAAAGAAAAGTCCCTTTATTATAAAATGAGTTTCTAATTTTAGAGGTCCCAAACTTATATAATTCGAGTCTAAGGTGATAAGGGTTCTTAATCCTCCCATAAAATAGGTTTTGGACATGTTTGGGTCTTAGATATTACATTATCTTTCCATTTTATTTAAATCGTTAAATAATGAGGTCATAACTGCATCATCATGATGTCATCAATAATTTAATTTATATAATGTCAAAAAATTATAAAAAAAATACTATGATGTAGGAAATTTTTTTATCTTTCCAATGACTATTTATAGTAAAAAATATGACTTGTATAACCCCATGTAAATTTTTTTTAGTAAAACATTTCATGTTTGTGTCATTTTTTTTACTTTAACATTAAATAAAAGGTATTTATGTCATTTTCCAACTAAAGTGGCTCCATGGGGTCCCCAAGTTGACCCATGGATTGTCCTAGTCGGCCATGGAACATCCAATGAGGGTAGGACATGTGTCAAGATCATCTCATATTATTAAAACATTGTTTTTACCTTAAACTACACTAATTACCTCTAATCGCGATTAAGAACCTAAAAGTTACTATTCACCAAACATTATTTTAATCCCATTGAACCACATTTTACATCATAATGACAACCATGTATGTTGGATTTTTGAAAATAAAATCACAGAAGTGGTAATATTTAATTTAAATGAAAAATCAGTTATTTAACTACCACTTAGTGGTTTCACTATTCATCAAAAATTGATGTATTTCAGAACAATGCCAAAATTTCACCCTAAGATATATTTGATATTACGATTTCATAAATGATTTCTATTTTACAAAATTCCAAACATATAAGCTGAATTAATTAATTTTATAATTAATTTCCACTGTCATAACAAATAGCGTGTTTTTAAGAAACAATTTATATCAAAAGATTGACAATTGTTTATGTCCAATTTCAATGTTAAATTAATTATAATGACCACCATTGGATAAAACGGTAAAAATATATTCTAATTATATTTTAAAACCACTAAATAGTATAATTTATCACTTTAAATTATTTTGATTAAAAAGGTTGTTTTAAGTATTTTTCACTATTCATAAAAAATTGGAAGTTCTCAGAAAGTTACAAAAAATTCTACATAGGCTAATTTCAATATTAAGAATACAAAAATGAAGTACATTTTGAAATAAAAAATTTATATAAATATAAAAAGTGGTTATTACTATTCATAACGACTACTTTGATTAGTTGCGGTGTGTTAGAACTCGAACTTGCGTACAATGCAAGCTATTGCATTATTGAAAGAGAGGCGTATCATGGAAGCTCGGGGTGTTACAATTACCATGATTTTATTCATCATCATAATATTTTATGTTTCATGTTAGTTTATTCCCTAATGGGTCTTATGGAATAATGCAACCAAATTTTTAAATATTTCATGTTACAGTCTCATAATTTATCAAGATTTTTTATGTTTAAGTCTACAATGTTGAAATCCATTTTTATACCTATCATTAATTCTCATGAGTTTTATTATTCTCAGGTTATTCATGATATTTTCATGTAAAATTTCAATTTTCAACAAATTTTTACAAATGATAGTTTAAGAATAGTTTTTTAAAAAGATAGACTTTATTTCTTTCCTCGATTATAAATATGTTTTCTTCAAAAACCATTTTTTAAAAAAAATGTATTAATTTATTATTATTATCCAAATATTTTTAAAATAAATTTTTAACCTTCATTATTATTCTCCAAATTTTTATTAAATTCAATTATCGTGTTATTTTAAAAAATTCCTATTTGGAATTTATTGAATATATAAAAAGAATATTTGATTTTAATATGATCAAAATAAACAATATTTTCCAGTTCCATGATTTAAGAATTATTACTTTATAATTTATCAATAATAATGTAAATAAATAATTTTCAAAGTTTTTTATGTTCTAAAAATATTTTTTCAAAGAGGGAAGTATATTTTTCACATAAAATGTTTTAAATGACTTTCAAAATAATTTTCCATCTAAGATGACATTAGTTAGTGTTTAATATTCTTTACTAGGCATATGAATCAACTGTATCATTTTTGTTATATCATTAAATGTATTATATTTATAAATAATATATTTTTATGAAAAAGTTTTCTCTTTGATGGATTATACCAAAATAGAATTATTTGGAAATGCTCATGTTTTCCCATGGGTTATGTAATAAAAAAATTATTTTGAAAACTATATGATTTCCATATGTTATGATATGATGAAATTTTTATGAAACTCATTTCATTTAATGTGTTAAGATAGTATTAATGTTTTATTTCCTTTGGGAACACATGTGTATTTTTTCACTATGTTATTGGTGAAACCTATATCTCCCTATAATTTATTGGATAATGATAAATGTTATACGATCTTTGACAGTACATGATTGGTCATCCCAATCCCAAAAAGGTTTTTACAAATATCATTTGGCCAAGCCCAAAAAAGGGAACATATCCATCGAAATATCCAAGCTGGTACTAGCATGGCTAACCCAAGGCTAACATGTTATGAATGGATTGGTGGGTAGCCTTGATATATGATTTTTTATGAATATGTGATGAGATGAATATATTCATTATGAAAATTTTATCTTATCATGGATTATGTTATTTGATTCCCTTATAATTCTTGTCTTACACAATACTAATATTTATTCTATAACTGATTTTTATGTCCTTTGAAAAGTTATGTGTGAACATCTTAGATTAAATTCATTATTATGTACCCCAATGTTTATCTTGTGATTTCATATGATAATATATTATAATATCATGTTTTTACCATTTCTGAGAATCTAATCTCACCCTTTTCAAAGTTTCCTCTCCCCAAGTGGGGAATAATATTTTTGTGTATGGTATATCTATTTAAAGCACTAAATGGGATATTATTTTTGTCAAATATAAAAGATATTATATCTGATTTTAGGATACTATTCAATGTTTTTAAAGGTATAATACTATTATGTTCCCCATTCATTTTTTAATGTAATGAATATTCATCTAAAAATATGTAATATCTAAGTATTAGAATCGTTGTTTTAAATAATTATTCCACCATATGCTGAACATATAATGTTCAAAGTTAATTTTTTGAATTCTCACAAATTTTGAAAAATAATAAAATTTAGGTATGTTTTGTTTACTGATACATAACTCAATGTAGAATAATAAGCATTTTCAATCCGTATAGTCTGAATGACCCTCATTAATTTTATATATCTTATAAATCTATAACACAAAGGTTCTTATATAATATTCAATAACTTTTATGTATCATAATGACGTTTCATGTTATATTTTCAATTTCATCACCCACCTAAAAAAGTGACAATTATGTATTAAGGTATACCTCGATAGTTTTACATTTTTTAAAGAACTAAATATAGATTATTTTTATAATGATATTCCTTTTCAAATTTTTTATTTACCCTTAGGATTTACTTAAACATCTATAAAAACATATCTTAAAAATTTAATTCCCATTTCAATATCTCCAAAAACTAGAAGCGTGTAATTTTGAAATATCAACTCCAAACATAATTAACTCATCTCTATATATGTTAATCATTACTAAATTATTTTTGTAATAATATAAAATCAAACACAATCATTACAAGAAAAAATAGAAAAAATTAATTCCAACATGTAAATAGTTCTTAGTGTATTTTAATTTTTCTATATACCTCAATAAAATTTAAATCCTATAACATCATCCAACATCAATATTCATGAAGAATATTTCTTTTCTATGTGACAACACTTTTGATGGAACTTCTCAGGTTTATTCCACTTAGTGATATTGTAATCAACTATCCTTAAATTCCCTAAAACACCACTACCAAAAAATCATTTAATTTCCCTAAATATTTTCCTCATAAATAATATCATACATCCAAACTATAATATAATTTTATAAAAATATAAAATAACCATCAATATACACACATAATGGTACTATTATAAAATTGGTAATTTTTAAATTTTAGTGATTTTAATATATTTTTATTCAAAATTAATCATCTTGATTATATAAAATATCATTAAAATATGGGTAGAATAATCAATTATTTCTTATAAATTGTTTTTTAATGTTTATATCAATCATATAATATTATTATATGTAGAAACTGAAACCCTTTCGGAACCATTTTTTTGTCAATGGATCATTAATAATATCTAATGGATTAACCCTCTATTAAACTCTATCTCTATTTAGAAAATGACCAAAAAATTATTTCAATATTTTTTTAAATCCATTAAGGATATAATATCAGTTACATTATTATATGAGAATGATAGGCCACATCCATGATTAAATGTTTTTCCCTTATCCAGATTTAGTTTGACCTTAATGAAAATAATAACATCTTGTGTGGGAATATTAACCATATTTCCATAAAATACATTGCAACTCTAAAAAATATCCAATATATACCTATTCAACATAAATTGTTATCATAAAAATTTCCTCCTTACTTATTGATGACACATACTACCCAAACACAAATTGGGATTAACAATCTTTCATTTTAGATTTTTTTCCAAATAGAAAAATAGAAAATTCATATAAATAAGTCATCTATGATTTTATTTTTTCTCTATCCCTTATTGATTACTAATACATAAAACCTTATATAATTATGTGATCAATTCAGTTATGTAATATTTAAATCATTTATTATACTCTATGTTTATTGGAGCCACCATGAGTGTATAAAACAAGAGGGAATAATTAAAAAAAACGTTTCTGTCGATAAATTGAAAATAATACTGACTAAAATATTTCATAATAAGGGTATATTAAATATTTTTATGATAATTCCAATATTTTAATATATTCTCATAAATATTATAAACTAAATTCTAGTAGACATTGAAACTGAATGATTAAAATCCTTCAATATATGTTCGTTGTAAGGTTTCCTAAAACATGGCCCATTTCATTTCAAGACATTAATGAATTCATATATTATCCATTATTCCCAGATTTTATTTTTTCCAAAATAAGATTAATAGAATTTGTATAAATACCTCTAAAATGAATCCTTTTTAATAAAATTATATATATATAAGTATATATTAATTCCTTTAAATAATAACTGATAGGAGCACCTTAAACTCCCACTCAAGGAAAATCTCCTATCTCACATCAACATGGTTTTTCACTTCCTTCATTTAGATTTATGAAATAAATGTATAGATTATTTCAATATAGCGATTTCCAATAATTATTATATACTTTAAATCTTACATATTATCCAAATTCCTACCATAGATATATTCCCCAACATTGATTCCTTATATTGAAATAAAAATCACATTATATGGGAATAAGGGGTTGCTCTATTACTCCGTAGTGAGAGAAACAAGGTAGTGATTTTATTCTCAAAAGTAACAAACTGAGTCCCATAACATATAGTTAGTGGTTAACGTACTACATTAGTATAAATATAAGAAATTTCTTCTCATTTTATCAAATATTTTACTAGCCCTAATATAATATGTACATTCATAATTATCTCATTATAAATAGAAACATGAAACTCATCATAAACTCCCAATGAGAACTATATTTTTTATTCTTTTATATCCCTAAAATACTTTAATGTTTATATGTTTATACAATGGGGAGAGGAAAAAATTTTAATGTGTCAATAGAGATTCTATTATGGGGAAACTAAAGACTAAACAATCATAAAATATATAAAATGTGAATAATACTGGAGAGAAAGAAAATAATCATATATTATATATAAATAAAATTGTTAATGTGGAATATATTAATGAATGAAATAACTAAATAAATAATCCCATGGATAATAATAACTTGTTTCAAAATGAAAAAATACATAATATCAGATATCATAATCTTCCCATCAAAGCCTCAACATAAGATAACATACATTAATCGTTAAGGAATTATCCAAATACCAAAATAATTTATTATCATGAGACATTCTGAAGTATTTATGAGCTATAAATTTTATTTCCCATCAAATACATTGTCAAATTATTTCATTATAAGATATAAAAGATATTTATTCATAAAAAAATAAACATAAATAATCATATTTAAAAACTAAAAAATAAAATACCAATATTATCCCTATTTCATAAATAGAATAACTTTATAATAATCCATCCAGAAAAAATTATATTGTAACTAAAATATATCCATAGTGAAACATAACATTCACTAAAGTATGAGGATATTTATGAAAAATCAATTTTACAAATTCATTATAACGTAACATTGAAATCAGGAAGAAATATCCATTCCATTAAATTACAATAAGACTAAAAATATCCATAAATTGGGGAGATATAATTCATTGAAATTATACCAAAAAATATTTATTAATCATGATAAATAATTATAGCTATTATATAGGTAAAATGATATGATGTGGTAAATTTTATGAAACTATATTTTCACAAATTGTAAAAAGTCAAATTTTTTTCATAATTGAAAAAGTTTAAAATGATTATATTTAATAATTATTTATGAAAATAAATGTTATTAGAAAAATAAAAATCAAAATAAAAAAAATATATATAAACATACATAATAAATTTATAATCACTTGTTAAAGGAAGAAATTATTTTCTGGCCAATTTTCTGATCTAATAAATTTTTTTAAAATTATATATGTATTATGAGTAGAAAAGAGATGAAAATGAAAGGAAAACATGAAAACAAAATAAATAACCACTGGATGGGAATTTAAATAACCATCCAAAAAAATACCTATTTAGAGGGAATACAATGATTTTCTTCATGAATAATTTTTTGGTCTTCCTCTAAGATGAGTGCTTGAATTTTTAATCAAACTTATATGTAGGTTGTTTCCATTATCCAATAATCTGTATATAATGGTTATTGGGGAAGTTTACGATATGATGAAACAACTATAGGAGATTCTGGAAAAAGGGTTCACATTCCAATGTGTTTCACCATGTGGTGTACCCGTCCTCTTCATCAAGAATAAGAACGGGTCAATGAATATTTTCGTCATTTATCATGAGCTCAATAGGATCATGATAAAGAAAATGTGTCATCTTCCTTGGATATATGGCTTGTATGATCATCTACACAGATCAGAATAGTTCACCAAGGTGGATATGTGGTTAGGATAATACCAAATTAGTTTGAAGTATGAGAATATCCCCTATGATTATTTTTGTATAAGGTATGAGACTTATGATTTCATAGTAATTCCATTAGGACTCAATAATTATCCAGATATTTTCATGGACATAATGAATAGATTTATTAGATATTATGTCTACTAATTTTTGGTAGTCTATTTTGATGATATTCTAGTATACTCAAAAAACAAGGAGAGCATGACAGGAATCTGACAACTATGATAAAGACAATAAAAAATTAGAATATCTATTCCATGTACAAAAAATGTGAGTTCTAGATTATGGATTTATAATTATTAAATAAAATATAATCATAATAAATAGGATATTTTTGGATTATTTAATGAATTATGAATTTGAAGGAAGCACGTCTACAACATTTATGATAGATATATAATGTTTCCTTCAGTTAACTGGGTAATATAGTTGATTTTTGAGAAATTTATCATGATTTTAAAACCCTCTAACCATTATAAGATAGAAGGTATTCATGTTTTCTTAGAATGATGATTGTGATGAGATCTTGAAGGAGTTGAAAATGAGGCTTCTCACTACCCTTGTGGTCACACTACCCATAAGTGTAGAAATTTTCATAGTATTCAATGATTTGTTGAAGATGGGATTGGTCAGTGTGTTATGGAAGAATGATAATGTCACAGCCTATACATCAATTTAGTTTAATGTTCCTTAAAAAACTATACAACACCTTATCTGGAGTTGTATGTAGTATTATTCTCGTTGAAAATAGAGTTTCATTATCTCTTTAGAAAAAATTTAGAAATATATATGTATAAAAAATTTCTAAAATATATATTCTAATATAAATAGATTAGTATGTTATAATAAATATGGGTATTGATGATTGAGAACTATGACTGCCCAATTCACTTCCATATTTGGAAAACGAATAAAGTAGACGATTCTCTAAGTAGAAAGGGCCTAGAAATTTTATTATTGATTACAATTTAGAGAGATTTAATATTATTATATATCGAAATGATGGATATTATAATACCATAGGAAGGATCATAATAAATCCTTTTAAATATTATTTCTCAACAATTCATTATGGAAAAGATAGGGGATAATCAGAGATATGATGTGTGAATTTGGAATGAAGTGTAAACAATAAGAAAAGGGAAAATCTAGGAGTTCAATGTTTATAAATATGGAATAATGAGATTTTATTCAAGAATATGTGTTCCAATGAATCCTAAGATAAAGAAGGAACTATTGGTTGATGCATATATCTTAGCCTTATCTATTAACCCAAGGAGCACAAAAAAGTATTGATGTCTCAGAGAGGAAAATTGGTCAGAAAATATGATTAGGGATATTGATGAATATACATTAGAGTAACTAGTATATGAGAAAATGATGGTTTATAGAGAAAAATTATAATGGTATGCTGATACCATTACCGATACCTATTTGAAAATGTAAAAACATTACCATGGACTTTTTCACTATACATTCAAAGACAACCATAAGATTCAATTATATCTGGGTTTTGGTGGATTGTCATAAAAACACTACATAATTTATTAAAATTCAATAGTGTTTCCATATATGGACATTCATGGATATACATTACATAAGTGGTAAGAATTCATGGATTACCTATATCAATTGTATCTAATCGATATCCAAGATTCAACTATATGTTCTGTAATAGTATCCAATATTCTCTAAATACCGAGTTTTACTTCATAATAGAATATCACATAGAAACTGATTACAAATCACAGAAGAATATCCATACACTTGAGGAAATCTTGATAGCCTGATCAATTGACTTCAAAGGAGGATGAGATCATCATCTTTCTCTAGTCTATTTCTATTACAACAATATTTTCAACTCGATCATCCAAACGACTCCCTACGAAGACATTATGTGAAGAGGCGCAGAACACATGAATTTTAGGATGATGTAATAGAATGAAAACTACTAGGTCCTAAAATGGTAGAGGAAATGGTGGAAAATGATATGATAATTCATGAGCACATGAAGGATACTCAGAGTCGATAGAAGATCTATGTCGGTAATAATTGATGAGAACTAGAGTTTGATGTTCAAGGCATTTAATTACTATATGTATCTCCATGGGATAAATTGATGAGAGTTATGAAGAAGGGAAAGCATATTCTAGTATACATCGACCCCTTTTAGATCCTTAATCTCATCTGAGTGGTGGCCTATCGACATGCTCTCCCACATAACCTATCTTAATTATACAATTTATTCACTGTATCCCTCTTTAGAAAATACATTCCAAACCCCACGCATGTACTCAATATAGAGGTGGTGCCATAGGTTAACAATCTTTTATATTATGAGAAATGGGTGATGGTATAAGGTCATAGTTGTATGTTTCTATCAAAGAAGAAAATGTACCTGCTCAAAGTATTGTGGAAAAACCACATGCTTAAATAAGTGCTTTGGGAACTAGTGGAAGTGAAGAAACATAGTGACTCTCATCTGTTTTATTTTGGGAAATGAAAATTTTTGTCATAAATTTTCTTAAGGGGTTAAGATTGTAATGATCTAAACTATTAGAAATAAAATTCCACTTTTTATTTAATTAAATGACTTATTATGTATTATGGTTATAGAAAACACAAGAAATTTGTTTGTTTTATTATATCCCTATTTTATTTAAAACAATGTTAAGTATAATTACCATTTTTTATATAGTCATTGAACAATTATCACATTATTAGTATAAATATGGGGTTAAAAAATTTCAATTAACATAGAAATAGTAAATGAAGGCCTGAACCAGTAGTATTGTACCATAAAAATCCCATTTATCAATGATTTTGAGGGAGACATCATCGCCATGATTTTACCTTGACCAAGCACAAGATGAGGTCCAACAACTAATGCATGATATAAACGATTTATGTGAGAAGTTCAAGCACATAGAGATCACTGCCCAAACAATATTCATCAAAAAACCCAATTAATGTCTCCCTATAATGCACCTTAACCTTATTGTTCATGCTGTGTATGAAAGTGATATGTATATTGAAAATAGTAATATGGTTATGTGAATTATTTTTTTATTGAATAATGAATATATTTTCATTCTATTATTTTTACTTTATAATTGATTTTTATTCTGATAAAATAAAATACAAAAAATACTATTTTTTATATTATTAAAATTCATTTCTTGAATTTATTTTTATGAATTAATTTAATTTTTAAATAATAATTATTTTAATAAAATATTATTTTTAAATAATTATTCTTAAATATAAATTATTATATTCTTTATGTGATGTCAAATGTAATTTTTATAAGTGATCAAAAACTATTATTATAAAAAACAACATTTCCCAATAAATTTGTATTAATATATTATAAGTGAAAATAAACAACTTTGAAAATTTATTTAGATCAAATGAATATTAATTTTGGAATTATAATGTAGATATTTTCTAATGGTGATTTTTTTATAATATTCTGAGATAGTAAAATATGTAGATTAAAATTAAATACCATATAAATATACTTTGTGTTTCATGACATCATAGTGAACAAAATGTTATGTATTATATTATATAAAGGGTTTCCTCGTATAAATTTATGTTTTAACAGTAAATTAATCTGATTTTATGTTTATTTTATTATTTTTATAAATCCATTATAAATCATCCTAAACCATTAATATAATTTTATGTTTTCGAAACAATTTGATTAAGATTTTGACTCACCTCTCCAAAAGAATGTATTTTATTTTATTATTTTTCACCCATGGACTTATAAAATAATGATATCTACTCCCATTTGGAAAACCCCAGGGTATATATTATGCTTTAGGTTATATTATCATGTAGATTCGAATACCTAAATAATAACGAAATCACCCTCTTTTCCTATATAATACAACACAATCTCTCATTTATCTTCAAAAAACATCCATGGAGACCTTATATAATATTCCCTAATCACTCTATATTCCCACCAAGATACCCCCAAGATCTCAATAATCCTATTCTAATAACTTGGAGTCTCTAACTTAACTATGTTGTCCTTTCCTTTCTCATTTTTATTTGTGTATCTTCTTTTCCTTATTTCCTTTATTATCATTTCCTTATTGTGGAAAATTTTATTAAATATCCCCCATAAGGTCAAATTTATTTCAAAATTAATATATGTTCATTTATCTCTCGTCAACCCATTTTATGAATTTTTATTACATGTCGTTATGCTACTGAAATTTCATGGGGAATTTCCATGCCCAAAACGTTGTTTAGTGAATACCATTCCCATTTCATTTCAAGGGTATTAACCTTAACACCAATATAAATATTTGAATTGGGACTTACATTCATTCATTAATCTCTCCATGATAATCGAATGAAATTTTATGAAAAATTAATCCATGTTTTATGATCAATGTGTCACCTTTAAGCATGAGAATGAAATAATTGTTATGGGTGTGCCTTCAATTTTATTTCACTCCAAGGAATTGGTTAATGATTTGTATCATGACACGTCATGTTGGAATAACGAATTAACTTGATTACATTGTGGTAAATTTTCCATTAGTTTTTCTTATCATTTATCATTTATATGTGTTTTTGATGTAGTGTTTTATGTTGTTTCAACATTTACCATGTTTGGATTATCATTTTCAATCATGTCTTATTGTTCACTATTATTAATACACTTTTTATTATCCCCTGATATGCCTATTATCTATAATATATAACCTTTTTCAATATCTATTCCTTTACAAAGATTTATTGCTCTCCCCATTCTAATTTATGTCCCCAGGTTATCTCATGTCGTTTCGAAATCCATGAAATTTTAGAAGCATGTTGAGTATGTTTTCAATAATTTTATTGTATACCATGTTCAAGATGCTATGATACGTACCTAATTACCAAATACACTAGACATAATGGTATTTTGGGTTTTATAATGTGTAATATTATATAAAAAATAATTTATAAATGTCAAATAATGATTAGTATTTGTTATAAATTACATTGGGAGTGAACCTCATTTGTATATCATATCTCTTCATACCTTCAACTTGTATTTATAATGGTGAGACCTGAAGGGAATTACCTCTCATTTGGACATCATTAGTGTTTTCAGAATCATGAGTGTGTTCTCCCAAATGAGTGCATTTTTATCCCTCGAGTTATAATCCTAGGATGACATATTATGGTTCTGACATACCTCTAGATTGTGTGTCTTTTTTGAGTATATAAAAATATTTATTTTATATGTATTGTAATAATATACCATTGTAGAGATGACTATATTATTATTATTTTTTACTTTGTGTTTTTTGGGTTCTTGATGGGCATTTTTATACTCACCCATGTATGATATTTTCTTAAATGTGTGATGTATTATGTAGATGAGTAGAATTTTGTTAGAGCCCTAGATGGACCAGTACCAAATGGTACTTAGTTAGACCAGAAATATAAAGTTGTGTTACTATTAAATCTTCATAGTAGTCCCTACCCCAATTTATATATTGGGATACTTTTCAGACTCTATGAGGAGGGTTTGTATTTGGTCCTATTTAATTTCCATTACTTTATGTCATACTCTAGTTGTGAGATTTATATGTATTCATGCATGGTTATTCAGTTGTCATTACATTACATAATTATATAGGCATTAATATGTGTGTGTTTTTGTAAAGGTAATTTCTATAAGGAATCCCATGTTAATGATACATCTACTCCGCTCTAGTACTCATCCACAATCCTACTTGAGGCGAGATTGAGGCGTCGTAATATGTTCCCTATGGGGAAGGGTTTTAACATGGGAGAAGCCATCTTAAATTATTTTCTATTTATCAAGGAGGTCTTATAAATGATAAGAATGGTTTTATTATCATTATCAATATATTATTTATGTAGAATTTAATACTTTGTTATGAATAGTAAATTACATGGGAATTTTGGTTCAAGACTGATGTTTTTTTAAATCTTATTATGCTTGAAAAATGATTTATAAATCTTTTCCCGATATTACCAGATTTCAATCACCTATCACAAAACATCCCATCAGATGCCATATAATTTTTTTGAACAAATAATCACAAAATTTAATATCATAATGTGGATGTTATTTTATATATTTATCATTTTAACTTTTTCATTCTTTAACCATAATTATTTTCCATTTCTAATTCGGCTAGAAAAATTATCATGAATTCTTCTGAAACATGGTCACCTTAATGATAACTTCGGTAATGAATATCTGGAATCTACTCTACAAGATAAATACTCACAATTATTTATTAAATGGATTATTTATTTTGAATCATCTTATCTCCATTAATACCAAAAATCATAGATATCATTCACTTATCCATGGATTGTCCACATATACCACAACAGAACAAGATATTCCTCTTCGGAAGGGTATCTAACGTGGACTTCAGGGGTTTGATTAGAATATTATATCTCATTCTTATACTAACCAGGGAAACTACTTATCCAATAAAAATAAAAATGTTCATTAAATTTTAATGCTATTAAATGTTCATTTTTGATCTTATGGGCCAGATTTAGTGGATTTTAATTTTAAACATATATTCTCATCATCTGTGCAATTCACACCTAATGTACGCCAATTTAATCCCAATGATTCATCATTTTTGAAGGTAAGTAATTATTCATATTTTAACTTTATACTTTGGTAAATGGATCTACACTTCAATATGATTATCTTTAGTTAAGGGATCAATGTAGGATTTATTAACTATGCTGGGCATATTTGTAGATGAATGGAAACAATTCTGGAGAATGCAGATTGGACACCAACACACTTATGAGAATATGGGGCCCCCAATACAGACCCCATGAAGAAATAATTTCACGGGATGATATAATTCATAAGTAGGAACATATAACCCTTCAGGATCCACTGCTAATTCGGCCACAATTGTGGTTATTCAGGCAGACTGTGTAAGAGATAATATTCTGGGCCAGATTCTCCGACCTAGAAAAACATCCACCAAATTTAATCAAATCTCAGAAACCACTAATTACATTGGGAATAATTTTTACAGAGAGCTTTGAGACATCCACATATTCACTTTTTTCCAATATGGACCACTCTAATTAGGCAATCTAGAAGGCCATATTGGAGCGTATATTAGGTAGATGCAAGCTGGATACCACTTCGAGTCAATGATAAAGACGTCCACTCTACATTACATTCCACCACCCAAGGCATATCATAATCAAGTGGGATGATTTTTACTATTAGAGGTTAGACCCAAGGCTCTCAAAATTCTTATTTATTGCTGTTTTTGAATTATTTAATCATATTTGAGCTTAGTTTCATTTTAATCTTATGCTGCGAATTTGATGTTGTAATCACATTCCTTCAATTGTAAGTTATTGAATTACTTTATCTTATTTATAAAATTTCATCATTTTTTCATTTCCTATTATTATAATTATCACATTGAACTATTTCCTCAAGGTGTCAACTTTTTCACCACCAAGCCATGTGATATTATCACACAATGGTAGAGTGATTGTTATTTCATTGTTTTTTGTACTTCTCCAATTCCTCCCTCATGAGTCTACTTATCGCTTATATTGAAACCATAGAATCAATGGAGGGATAAACCAGTTATGGTTTGATCCAAGGAAGTTTAAAGGGGATGGATTGGATGTTATTTATCACTCCATTAATGTTTAATCCCTTTTTAAATGAGATTTTTATTTGATGACTTTAAAACCTCTTCATCCATATTGTATTTAAGGTCACACACTTCAAGTGTTAATACGAACCTTTACCTTAGAGTTCTCAAATCATCAATCCTTCAAGTGTATAGGTGATTAGTATTAGAGTGTGTAGGCATTAAACTAGTATGTGATGATTTTCTTTAATCTCATTAAATGAACCCATCACAAATATAAGAAATTAAAATACTAAATAAAAGAATTCATCCAATCCACCCCATTTAATAACTGTGGATAAACCCTTCTCATTATGTGAATTCACATAATAATTTTAGTGTTAACTTAAATCTATCTAAAATAAACCCAAATTTTTTCACTTAATAGCTAAAAATTGTCTATAGAATGTATGTGTCCTTAGGTTACTTCCTAGGTCTCTAAGGATTCGACAAAACAAACTAAACTACAAGAGACCGCTTAACCCTAAAATCCTGGGTAAATTTTGGTGAGACCAGACACCTCATAATTTTTATATTGTTTATTCTTCTTATTCATCCTCTATTCATTTATTAGAAATATATTTATGTTCATTATTGATAAATTTAAACCATAATTCCTCTTAACTATGAATATTCCCATGGTAATTTCCATAGAGTCTCATGATAATTCAAAACCATCTTGGATATAAATATTTTCATCCTTCATATATGTACATTTTCTAACTCAATAGTGGATACCATTTATTTATAATTTATTTTATTTCTTGTAATATAAATATTATCCCATCAATTATGTTCCAAATACATAGTCCTATCATACCACTAGGATAATCAAATAAATATTGTACTTCTATTAAACTAGTGTTGAAAATTTTGATCATTGCTTTTATTTTTTCATTTATCCCCTAGTTGGGATTCATTTACGGAAAATATTTATCTGAAATTTCGTTCATCCTCATTTATTTGAGTAGTGGGATTATCTTCATATTAAATTATCCATCATTGTACATATTTTTATTTAAAAAATTCACTATGAGAGGATTTTTAATTGGAAAATAATTATTATTTTTGATAGATAGAATCCATTGCTTGGAGAAATATAGAGATCTATAATTAGATTATATCAAGATTCTATTTATACTTGATAAAAAATTATAATAGGAATACTCCTTTTCCTTAGGAATGGAGATATCTTTTTACATAGCTGGTTGTGAAGGCTCATTATGAATATATTTCCAATTTTCTAGTTTCACATCAAGATAAATAAATTTAATATTGAGAATAATTTTTATCATCCCCAAATTATATTATTCAATTTTCAAATTCCTTTCAAAACCCTTCAATATTATCTCATAGAATGTTTTTCCCAATACTATATAATGTGTCAAAATCTGTAATACTATTTGATTTGAATCACAACTGATAATTCTTTATATCAATGATATTTTTTACTTCCATTACAAGGAAATATTCATGAAGTATTTTGATAGATTAAACTATATTCAATTTTAATTTAAAGAAATACTTCCTGAATTTACTCAATTATTCATTATGTTATATAAATCTAGAGCTCTTGGATTTAAGCTACATCTTGATATTAGTGCCCAAAATTACCTTTTTTCACATATTTCCACCTCTTTGTAGATTAAAAATCAAGATGGGTGATCTAATATGGTTTATATTAGAAAGATACATATACATAAATGAGATTTTTTAAGGACATATTGTATGTTATTTATCATAAAATATATATTTCATCATTCAATTTTTCAGATGTATAATCTTCCCCACTTGTTCTTGGTACATCTTTAGGATAGTTTTGGAATGAAATTTATATTTCATTATCTAAATTTTAACTATCACATTCTTTTGAGGTATAAATTTTATCTACTTTCATTTAAGTTTATTTAACCACCCATTCTTGTTCATCCTTGCAAGATCTATATTATTTTTTCATATAGAATTTGGAAGATACATTTACTCCTCTGTTCATAAGAGGGGTGTATTGTTTATTCTTTTTGTCACCCCTTACTAATATTCATCATATTCATGGAAGAGACTGAACATTAATATGTAATTGAAACTTCAAGTCCAACTTCTAACTCCATAATGTGTGTTGGAATAGAATGTAAAATCCTAAAAATAATTTAAACTTTTGAGAATGTAATTAGAGGTAAAACATATTCTATGAAAAATATTGTTGGATTATAAAGGATATGGAAAACATTGAGTGGGGATGAGGCAATGTTGTTGTATTATTATTAATTGAATCATTATCTATTCGTCAACATTGAAACTGTGGAGTGAAAGGATGACTATGACCTGAGTTCACAAAAGTTATTATTATTTGAAAACATAATTCACTTTTTATTAACAAGATAATTCTCTGTTAAGGCTATATCATTGGATATGTATTCAGAAAACCAACTTTGTAATAAATAACCATCTTTTGGATCTTCAAATTCAATATTAGGTGTGTACCAATTTAATGTATGATCAGTTAAAGTGATTCATTATGTCCCACATATAAATGATGTATAATATATTCATATGTGATATATATAAATCCATGAAGCTACCTCTTATTTTATTAATTACTTATAATCTAGAGATATCAAATGATATAATTCATATAGTTTTAAAATTCATCCTAAATAATCAAAAACTAAATTAATGTTTTTCATTTATATAATTTTTATTTCTTTAGTAGATAAGGATAAACACCCTCTCATCAACATTGGATCTCTCTATCATTGACACATAGAATATTAATTATAAATAGAGTCCTGGTTCCCACTCTTCCAAAAAATATAACATAAAAAATATACAATATCAGCTATATTATGCATCTATTCCACGATTTAGAAAATATATGAGATTGTTGTAATATAAAATCTCTAAAAATATCACCTTATTATTATAAATATATATGTTCATATATCCAAATGGTAATTTTCTCCATAATATTCAAAAACTTGTATCTATTTCATATTTCATGAAAGTAAAAAATATCCACAAAATATTGGATCACTATTTTCGTTTTTATTATTTTTTCACTCATCTAGTGAATATCTCCAAAATTATGTTCTTTAGACTCAACAATCTATCCCTATTATTTTTTTTAATTATTGGAGTTTTTATCCCTTCATATTTAATTCCAAAAAAATCTACACCTTTATAATATATGACATGATAATAACATAAAGCTATACTTTTCTTAGTATTGCGTAACATCCACATGATGTTTCACATAATTTAATGGAATTTAATCTCATTATTTCTCAACATTTATTACAGAAATGATCTTATATTGAATGATTTATAATCATAATTTTTATTTTGATGTTTAAATTACTCAATGTCAGGACAATATATTTGGTTTATTCCCTCTTCTGATTTCTTCTTCTATATGTTTTTATTCACATGTTCATAATTAAAATACAAAAAATTTAAAAAAAATAAGGATAATAAAATTCATGTATTATATTTTTACTCTTCTTTACCACATTGTAGCTTCAAAACAATCTAAATTTTAAATTTTTTATAGCCTAAATGATCCTTATACATTGAATCCTTTTTTAAATTTCTAAAATCTATAAAATGATGACTCTTACATATGAGTTGATAATTCACATGTATGAACAAGAATTTCCTTGAGAATCTACCAATTTTAACTCCAACCCTAAATGATATTATTATGTATTATAATATACCTTATTAATTTTTTAATTTTTTTCATTTATACAATAGAGTTTCTTTTATGCATTTTTTTTCAATTTAAAAATTTCTAGATATTCTGCAAATTCACTCATATGTTTCTATAAAATTAGTAATACTGGTATTTTTCAATTATAAATGTCTTCAAAAATATTATGTAATTTTTTTATTTTAGCTTAAGTCTTAATCATCTCATCTGAAGTCAATTCCAACCATTTCCAATACCCATATAAAAAATCCAAATATAGTTCAATAAACACTGGAAATAATTCCATTGATTTTGGCTTGCATGAAAATAATCCTTCGAATATTTATGTGGTATTTCATTAACTCAGATGATTTAACTCATCAAATATTATTCATGTGTAATCTCCATGAAACATAAGTCTTTACTGTGTGATATCACTTGGGATGAAACTTGTTATATAACTTCATTATAGATATATTGTACTTTTCTAACCACAAAATCCACAGAACATTACTTCCTAAAATATTTTAGATATACTAATATATATTATCAAAAAATAATATCATGTAGTAGTACCACAAAGAGATTCACCATAGAGATAATATATGCACCACTCTACACACTCCATAGTCCTCTACTCAGCTAATGAAGTTATCAATTTTAGTGATTGTGGTGTCATGGAAAAAAATATTTTTAATGTGTATTCATGTTATGGTTTCACAACTTATAGAGATATCTACACCCTCTTGAATCATAATTTTCAAATTGAATATCATTCATAATTATTTATTCTTGGTGGTGACTCAAACACATTGCAAAATTTTTTAGGTTAATGGTTCTCCAATAATATCTAATTATATAAATCTATAATATTAATTTTTACCATATGAAAATGGAAAAAATTACATTTAATATTCTTCATTGAAAATTCAGGGTAAAATCTCAGTTACGATTTCATGTGTGTTTTAATGGTCATATCCATCCATCAAGGACATTCTCAAATCCACTTTATTTATTTCCCTAGAAAAATTAATGACACGTTGGTCGATAAAATTAACCTTCATCACATCAACATACTTTAGAACTCAAGAGAACACATACAATATATTTATTAATATATATTCATATAATTCAAAAAACAGCCATTCTTATTGATAATTAATAAGTCACAAACAATGGGTTTTGTCGACATGAACTTTTTTTGAGAGACACAAAAACATATTTAAGATTCAATTATTTTTAGGAATATAAATTTTTTAGAAGAGATTCATTTTACGATGTATCGTATATTGAATCACTGATGAAGGGCCTAGTAAATAATAGTGTAAACATAATATCGTATGATCCTTATGAGTGATATTTCCTGGATTTTAAATTTATGATGAAGTCAATAGAAAATTGACATTACATGATTTTTGTTGGCGCGGAAAGCGATATTATGATACATCATGGGTTGTTTTCAGATTTTCTTGGGTGTGTAGTTAGTTATTGATATATGTGGTTTGGGTATAATGAGTGAAATTACATGACTCATGATATATATATAGAATAAATAGTGCATTAATTGAGATGATGGAATCAATACTTTCATAGTGAGAGTATCATGTTCAATAGTGATCATTAGAGGCTTAGTTATATGTTTTCATTTATGCTACTTGAATATTTGTAAAATTAGTTGGGTCAAGTATCTCAAATATTTTTTCTTGAAAATGGAATATCCATTTGGTAATATGATTTTAGTGATCTATTACATGAGTATAAAGGCTCAGGAATATGTGATTTTGTAGTATACAAGTGTGTTTATTTTTTTGATAATATTTTCTGATATAAATGTTAATGATTAGAAGTGTGAGGGAAGTGAATATCATACATAGCTAGCTATTTACTATTCAATCCTTGCAATGTTAAGGGTGTTTATTATTTTTATCATTGATCAGATTTTTATGAGGGGCAATATAATTGTTGTGGATCTACACCATGATTAATCTTAGGATGATGATGGGAAATTGCATGTATCTGGTAGAGTTTTGGTCTCCATTAACATGTTTGAGGAGATGATTTAGTACATAAATACCTTTATATGGGTATTTCACCTTGGGTTTACCACGAATTACTCGGAAATGAATAATATTTTTTTCCAATGATAAATAAGGATATTTTAGGGATCCTTTTAGGATTCCTTTCTTGTTATGAGTTAAAGGTTAAACATCAAATACCCACAAGATAAATTCAGTTAGTACATATTCATGGGTGTAAATTGGATGTTAAGATCGTACATTTTTTGGTATTATTATCATGGTAACATAAATACTATTTTGATGTATGTATTATTATCTAATGGTTATGGATGGTGTCACATTTGCAACCAATCAACGATCCCAACTATGTTGATGAGATTGTGGGATGTATGTCTAGGATACTGTGATTTTTTAAATGTCTAAAGTGTATAATTTCATATCAACACACCCAATTCATGTCATTATTATTAAAAGGACTATATATTTTGATTGATAATCATTTATATGGAAGAATATAATATAATCATCATACATATAGGTAGTCGAATCATGCAATCTAGATTCTATAGATAATTCTTCTAATATATGATTAGAATTTCATAAGTCTATTTAATTTTAATATTTAATTAATAATTATCACCTAAAATATTAATTATTAGTCATAATTTCAAACTGAATCTTTTAAGGCCTTTTTTGGATGTTTGTGTCAGTCATCTATGTGTAAAATTGAGCTAAGGAATTAAGAAATTATATGGTTGAAACTAATTCTAGAAAAATAGGAGAGTATTTTGTTTATTTTAAATTGTACAATGACTATGAGGAGAATAAAATTATCATTTTACAACCAATGATATGGTATTATTGATTTCTGGGAATGAAGTTATGTCTTCTTGAGGGTTTCACCATAGTTGGGATACAATTATATTTGAAGGAAAGTGAATTGTTTACCCAGATACATTGTTCCCATTGATCTAATCAAGTGGGAAGATATTTTTGACTTCCTTAATAATATAATTTGAGTATTTGTGATATAAATTATTTATTTAATGTATCTAAAATTTTTCGAAACCACCTGAACCCTTATCATGCGATTAGCAGGGAAAGTGATGAGTAGAAGGTTGTTTGTGTAATTTAAGGAATGGTTAGTTCATATAGTACACTAGAGTGGAAATAATTTATTACTAAAGATAGTGGATCTATTATAGGAGTAGTGAAATAATTAACATATATAGGGGACACATAGGATTAGAATTCATGTATATAGTTTTTTTCTACAGTTCTTGATTGGTGAGATTAAATGATACATCTTACGGAAAACATTTAAATGGATGGGAGGTTGTAACACCCTATTTTTTTATCCCCCTTTTAATCCCCATATAATATATCTTAATTATCACTTACTATGTCTAGATATCCCTGTTATATATTAGTATTTATGATATATCAATCCCATAGGCTCATCGTAGGTGAGTATATCTCTCCACTACCTATTTCACTATTTCTTTTTTTAGGGATTTTTATTTGATATTCTGTAATCATATAATTTCAAATGATATTGGGGAAATTAAAAATTATTATTGATTCATCCATTGATTATAATTCAGTGGGACACTTCCGTATCAAGGTACATGTTTCCTAACTATTCTATAATATTTATTTGTTTTCTCATGAAATGGGCAGCATGTGGTCTCTCTTATTAAGGGAAAATAAATTTATATTAATTTGAATTTTCCTCCCAATTTTTATATGAGTAGGTTTATATTTTCTATAACAATGATTTCTATTTTTATAGTTGTTAATTTATTCCATTACAATTGGTTTTAACATCTTAACTTAAAAAAATAAATATTTTTTCAACAGTGTTTATGATATGCCACATTGAGCTTAAGAAAACAACTAAACATTGTTATTTAAATGTTAGCACTTTAACATAGAAGTTAGAGTTTCTAGAATAAATTTAAAATTAATAATTATGAAAATATTCTTAAAAAAATGTATATAATTTTATTCTTTTGTGAGAAATTAATTATAAATGAATGTAAAAGCTTTTTTAAATAAAAGGAAATGTATTTCGAAAAACTACTTAAATTTCCACAAGTGTGTTATATAGAAATCAATAAAATAATCACACTTGATAGATTAAATTAATTATATATATATAATATGATGAATAAAATTCATTTTATTGGTTTTCTAGACATGATATGAGAACAAATTCAATTTTATTTCTAAAAGAATTATTTGTCAAAAAGGCAGTTTTGCAGCCTTTTGATAGCACATTTGTTTTGAATCTAGTTTTTGAAAACTTTATAAATTATATTTGGAAATATAATATTATTCATTGAAATATAAAAATATAAATTTATATTGGTCGAATTAGTAGTATTTCTATATTAATTTTTTGGTTTTTATGAATAATGAAAAAAATTTGCATTTCAATTGAAAACTATTTTTTCATCAAATTTATTTATGATCATAAATTACTTATATGAATGGTTTTAAATTATAATTAGATCAATGTTTTATTATTTAATATATTTTATTAAATTTGAATCAATTTCACATTTAAAATGATATAGAAACATTTTTCACTTTTGAATGTTTTTACATCAAAAAATAATTTTTTTTGTTTCATCAAGGAGAATAATTTAATATTAATTTTTAAAAATACATTTTTTTTGAATTTGTAATTTTCTTAACTTTTAGGAATTCTATGGTCCAAATTATGTAAATAATTCCCTTTTATGTTTCTACAATATGAACTGTAACTTTAGTATATTTTCCCTAATATTTTTTAAAGGTAAATCATATAATTAAGGGTAAACATAATATTGTAAATATTATAAAATTAAAATAAAAATATTAAAAATTTAATTTTTTGAGTTTTCAACTTTTGGATTATTACATGGGAAGAAAATATATCATTTGGATTGCACTTGGATGAGCGTGTGACATTAATAATATTATTTTCAAAGGAAAGTCAATTTTGTAGCCTTTAGTTTTTAACAATGGAAATGCTTTTAAAATTAGTTAATAAATTGGAAATGTTATAATATATATAAAACATAGAAGGTCAAATGTTTATATTTTTCAGGATAATTTATTTTACATTTTTAGAGAGGAATTAATTTAAATATAGACTTACACAATCAGTATGCAGTAATTGTTTAATTAAAGGGAATGTCAAATTAATGATATAAATAAAATATTAGATTATTAAGTAAATACACTAATTTGTTATATTATTTATACATATTAGTGATGTTTTAGAAACATTGGTTCAAATTTCTTACTCATATGATATATTTAAAAAAGGAAAGTAATGAATTATGTCAAAATTGAAATTATTGATATTTTAAGGTAAATAATATTTTATTGAATGATATAAAATTTGTAAAAGTATATATTTTGGAAAAAAACTTTGAAAAGTAAAAAAATGACACAAAATAACTCATTTATTTTTATTTTGGAATCTTTTAGTAATTATATTAACAGAATGTGTAAATTTCATGATATCATGGTAAAAGATAAATGGGTTAAAACAAAAAAAATAAGGATTAAAAAAACCTCTCTAATTTTCATTGGATGAATGTATTTAGACCCCAAAAAATATTTTAATAGAAATAAATCACTTTTCACCCATTTTTAATATAATATTAATTTACATTGATTTAGTATATTGTATAATTTCTAGAGTTCCCCTCACCCCTCCTATAAAAGGGAACATATTCTTCTCTTTTCAATACACATAAACTCACATCATGTTCATATAAGCTCTGAAAAATCACATCTTATAATCCCTAAACATATTAATAGTTATTTTTTTTGTTATAACTACCTTGTTAGAGGTTTTAAGGTGTTAAACAAAAGAGATTTTCCGAATAAGAGGAAGCTATTTTAATTATGTATTTCTATTTAATTTCTTATTAAAAATTTTAAAATATTATTAAACAATGATTAAATAATAACTACAGTATCATTAATATAATTTCATTTTATTATTATAATATCATTACATATATACATCATCAAATTCTTTAAATGGGAAAATAATTTATCATTCATGTGTACAGTGGACTACCACCTCGTGAATCGATATAAATCATTTTCAAAAAAAGTATCTCAAGAATAATTATAATGATAGAATTAATGGTTATAAATGATATTCATGAAATATTTATTATTATTAAATAATAATATATTATTTCTGTTCTTACCATTCCATGCACATAAAAATGATAATGTCATTCGTTCGTATGTGTGAACTATCACCTCCACGAAGCGATGTGATTCATTTTTCATAACCACATCACATGGATGATATATATATATCTGTATATGTATATTTAAATCATTAATATTATATTTATCATATTATAATAATCAATTAAATATAAAATAATAATTCACTTCATTCTCTAATGATCATTGATAAATGAAAACGTTACTCATTCATACGTACGACTTATCATCTCTCCATAATTTCAACGTAGTTAATTATTTATATGAAAATTTAATGAATTTATTTAAAAGTATATTTGATATAAAAAAGTATTTATTATGTAGTGAATATTATTCTGGAGATGATGAACCAATAACCACTTTGACTATTGACATCATACAAAAGTAATTTTTGACCCTAGTTTTCAATAACATCTAAACATATTCCACGAACAAAAATAGTTGGGTAATTGTAATAACATGATAATAAATAATATAAAGGGAATTTAAAAATAAAAAATTTATAGATAAATTAAATAATTAACAAAGTTTTATTATTTAGGAATTTAAAGGACATACTTGATGAATCAAGCGCAATGTAAGGAATATCGTCTCAGTCTCTATTCATTGAGGAATTTTTTTGATGTTATTCATCATCTATATTTTATGAGATTTATATATAAACCCTTTGACATATAATATATCAAATTTATTTTTTCTAATGTTATTCCAATTTTTTTCATTGATGTTATGATTTAAATGTTTAATGTTGTATGAGACGCTTTGAATGTTTAAAGATTTAATTATGAAATATTTTAATCATTGCCAATATTTTTGATATTATTTTACATAAATATATATAAAAGGATTATAATGTAAATTTTATGTGTATTTTCAATTTCATTCAATGGTTTTCATTAATTTATCTTTTATCGTTCTTTAAATGGGACATTTTAAAAAATGAAAAAATAAATAATCTATTCATAATGTAGAGAGAGACAATGAGTTTTCCGCTACCACAACCATTAATTAATTTTTGGAATCCTTTTTAAGATTCATGGTTCATTAAATTAAATACCCTTTTTTCATTTGGTTATTTTGGTATTGAAATCATTTTTTAAAAAAATAGTGTATTTTGTGTTAAAAAATGGGATTATGAATGATAATGGTATATAAATGTGATTTGCAAGAAATATCCAAATATCTTTTATCAAATGCTGAAATGTTATATTAAATGTTCTGGTTGTCAGACATTATAACTGATGGGTGTTCCCAGATAGTTCTGGGTGATATTGTAATAGCATAAACAAGGGGTGAGCCAAGATATTTCTCTAATACATTAGGTACTCTCGATATGGTTGTTGACTGGATAATTATTCTATTTGTAAGGGTAATGTAAGAGTTCTATATGGGATCCATGTGATGGTGTCCCAAGAAACATACATGAATATTTTAATCCTAAAAATGAGTTTTTATTATAATCATTTATTTTAAAAAGGTATAATAAATGAAATTTTAAGGAATGTTAATTACCTTAATGGGTAAAATGATACGATTTCAGGAAAAGTGATTTCCATTTATTTTAATGTTTTTCATGAATTAACTGATTTCATTCTTTTTATATCCCTTACTCATATTTTGTGTTTATCCCATTTTTAAAAAAAATATTCAAAATTCTTATAGTTGAGTAGAGAAAAGTATGATATTAATGGGGAAATTGTGATGATTAATCCAGACAATAAACCATCCTTTAGATTAAAATTATTATATTTTGGATCAAATGGATACATTTGTAAAAATATCTACCTTGTATAACTGTGGGATGTTATATATGAACTATTTTTTACCTATCTATAACTATTAACATGAAAATATCATCAATACGAGAAAATGTAAATTCTTGAGTAAAACTGAGTATTATTTCATTTTTATAGATAAAACCTTATAGTTGGTATCAATGGTATGTTTAGATAATTTTATAAGTCAGGGTTTTATTTAAGAATATGATAAAAGTTGTATAAAACCCCAATTGTCAGAATGGTCAGATGTGTCATAGTTGTTTTAGATAAATTTAATGTGTTTTAGATATACCAAATAAGGATATGTTAGTGTTTATATTCCTTGTAAGATGGTATATGATGATTTTATTGATATAATCTCACTAAAATTTTGGTTTTTGTATATGGATGGATATAGTCAGAACTAAAGTGACAATGGATGTGAAATAAAATTTGGTGGTTCTCGGAATAAGAAATCGAATGAAATTGGAGTTGCAATGAGAAATCTTGTCATTCTTATAAACCAACTATCATTATTAGTGAATATCCAATTAAACCATTGTGGGTTTTCTAATGTAATATATATTATTTAAATTAATCCATTTGGAAGTTCATGTAATAATGATCATAAAGGTATATATATTCTAGGAAATATGTGTCATCGATGTGGAACAAAATAGCTAGGAAAATGATAAAAAAGGATTTGAATATATTTTATATTTGGTAATGGAGGTCATCAATAAATTAAATTCCAAGGAAAATTAAAGTATTAAATTGACTCCATGAATGGGAAATATGTTATTCTCTAGTTATCAGTTGAATGGTTAAAAAGTGGGGAGTATGGTCGTTAAGGAAATCGATGTACTATGAATAAGGTTCATGAATGGGGTCCGTAGGACTGTAGAAATATATGATTCATAGTGCCTAATACCATTATAATAGAAGATGGGGAATCTAAAAATTTCATATAAAAGCTATGAATTATTTACTTTCTTATGTTTTTAAATTATTGAATCTTATGTAAAGATTCATGTTTTTGTGTTTATGAACGAAATATTCCTGAATAAGATGGGAAAGCATAGTTAAGGGACATGAAAACTGAATGATTAAATGTTATGGTGTAGTGTACAATAATGAAATGTTTAAATGTATTAATACTAGTTTGATGATGGGATTAATTTAGAATAATATTTTTTAATTTTTGTTATGTCTAACCCTTATGTTTTTATATGAAAATGTTATTTGAGGAAGATTTATATTTCTTTTTAATGATAAATTTATAAAGGTATAAATAACCTTTAGGGTTTATATGACTGTTATTTTTATTTATTTATAGATTAATATATTTTGGGAATAAAATTAAATGTTATAAGAAAAGCATTAAGTTTAAAACACGTTATGTTTATTCATGAAGACATTATAATATTTTTTGAATTTTGTAATAATTATACACTTTTAGAAAATAGAAAATCCACAGGATGGGTGATATCCCATGGTGTTCCATAAGGGTACATGAATCGAACCCATAACCAAAGGAAAAAAAAAGGGTTCACATCCTAACACTGGCCTATGTGATGTCGCTACTAGTAAGACATTTTATTTTTAGTTATATTATATGCAGGGTGATGAATAAGTGGATTTTGGGATCATAACTTTTATCGAATAGATAACCATGAGATTATAATATGATTTTTAGATTAAGTGATTAATGTTATTTGATAATATGTTTACTATTTTGGGAACTCTATATGATTAATTTAAATAGAATATTGTGTATTTTTATTGTAGAAAAAAATGCTGAATTATCTTTTTGAGACATAAGTGGATTTATGGTTATTCTGGTTATTTTTGGAAATGGATTTCCTACAGAGATATTATTTAATTTTGGAAATAAATGATAAATTTTTTCTATGAATACTATATTATAAAATTTTTCTGAATATTTGGATTCAATATTTTTATTAATTATTTTGAGGTATTTTAAGGAAATTTATTTTTTGAATATTCTATTATAATCTTTTATATTATTATTGACTTTTGTAGATTATATAATTTTTTCATCATAAAATTATTATTATTTTCGTGGAAATATATTTTATTGTACTATCCATTTTTATATTTGGTTATTTTCCAATTATAGGAGAAATAGATAGTTAATATTTTTCAGATTTTGTGATTCTCTGTAAGATTATTCAAGTTCTACATGCATGAAATATTCATCATAAATACTCAACATTTGGATAAGAAGATAATGTTTTTATGGGAATGTGATAAAGTATGAAAATAAATTTTTTAATTAAGTATATTTATTTATTTTATTAGTATAGGAATTAAATTATTTCCTTAACTGAATGAGAAGTCTCTTAAAATAAAACATTTTTCATTTCCTTTTCATACTATGAATCTATTTTCTTGTTATCCCACCAAAAATTTATAGTTTTGTGATTTTTGACATTCACATGACCTTTTTCGCAATCACCACCAATAAAAAATAAATAATATTTTATTCTTTAATGTCCATGCGTTACTATATGAATTTCTAGTTTGTGTTATCTCTGGTGACCTACATAATTCCTTTTATTTATTTTAAAGTCGATGTCTCATTGATCCCTTTTTTGATATGGGATTTCAATAAATGTAATTTGAAATGTCAAACCATAGTTACCCATTCTAAATAATGATTTGGTAGGATTCAATTTCCTAAAGGGGGGATAATGTAACATCTCAAGTCAAAATAAATAAATAATATCTTTGATAATGTACATGATATATCACATAGAGTTTTAGAGAAGAGTAAGATAAATTTATTTAAATGATGATGTTGTAGCCTAGCTGTTAGAATGGTAGAAATGGATATTGTAAACTAAATTATGAAAATATGGTTTAAAAATATGTATATATATAATAAATTATTTTGTGACCAATTAATTATAAATAAATGTAAAATCCTTTTTAAAATAAAAAGATATTTTTTTTAAAATATCTATTTAAATTTTCATAAGTGTGTTTCAGGATAATAAATAAATAAACTAATTTTGGATTATTTAAATTAAATATTTATATAATAAATTAAATAAAATGTTTGAAATATGTCTTAAATATTATATAGACATGATATAAGAACAAATCAAATTTTATCATTATAAGATATATTTTAAAAATGAAATTTTACACATTTTTATACCAGATATGAATTAAATATATTTTTTAGTAGTTTAATATATTATTTTTTAAAAAAATATTTTAAATTGGAATATAAATATTTAATTTGTTTGAATTTTTAATATTTTTGTTATATGTTTAAGGTTTTATTGAATAATGAAAAAATAGTTCATTTTAATTGAAAACTACTTTGTTGTCAATATTTTTTATAGTGTTAAATTATGTTTTTTAAAGGTTTTTATGTATAATTATATGCATTTTATATCATTTAATCCAATTTAAGTCATTTTAAAAAAATTACATTTTAATTTGATATAATTTTTTTAACTTTAGAATAATTTACTTTAAAAACACATTTTCTGATTCCATCAACGCGATTAATTTTTAATTAATTTATACAAATTATTTTATTTAAATTTATTATAAAAGATTAATTTTATTGGAATAATAACATCCAAATTATTTTAATAGGCTTGTTTTATTTTTTACAAAAGGAATTGTAACTATAGTAAATATAATTATTAACTTAGTTAATGGTAAATCCTATAATAAAGTCAAAAAATAATGTTATAAATATTATAAAATTACCATAAAACTTGTCATAATTTCATTATATGAGTTTAGTTCTACAAAAATCATCATTGGTAGAAATTATTACCTTTGGACGCCACATGGATTCAAATATGACATTTATAATTTTATTTTCAAAAGAAATTCAATGTTTTCGAACTTTTGTTTTTAACAAGTGGAATATTTTTTATATGGAGTTATATTGGGTATCTATTAGACTATAAATAGTATCTGGAATAAAAATTCATTTTATTTTTTAGGATAATTTATATTTTATTTTTAGAGAGGATGTTATTTAATAAATTGCATTCAAAATGATGATGCAATAATTATTTAATTAAAGTAAATATCAAATAAATGATATTAAATATTTTAAAATAAATATAACATGGCATTATAAATGTCATCCTTGAACTTTTTCAGACTACATTGTCAAGCTAGTGATATTTTAGAGGTATTTGATCTAATTTATCTTTATGTTATGATATTTTTAAAATATTATGTAATGAATAGTGTCAAAATTGTCATTATTATTATTTAAAAATAAATAATATTTTAATAAATGATATAAAATGTCAACAAATATCTATTTATTCCAACTAATTTATATGTGAAATGAAATTTATTAGATGAATCATTTATTGGTCATTTGCAATTTTATGGTAACTATATTGACCTTCAAAGTGTAAATTACATGATATCATTGTAAGAGTTAAAACTGTTAAAATAAAAAATAAAATAATTAAAACTAAAATCAAAACTTTATTAATTTTAATAGGATGGAATTATTTTGTGGAAAAATAATCCTATGTTAGAAATAAATTATTTCTTACAAATTTTGAATAGAAAATTAATTTATATTAATTTATTATTTTGATGAATTCCAAGAGTTAGCCTCTCTTCTCTTATAAATGGGAACCCATTCATATATTTTCAATACACATACTTTTTTGATAATATCAATCAAAATCCCTTAATATAATCCCTACCCACATTCTAGAGGCCATATTTTAGGAATAACAACCTCCATAGTGGTGATAAGTTGTTAATCAAAGGAGATCCTCAGAAGAATAGGTATCATTTTTAATAAAGTATTTCTATTTTATTTCAATATTGACTTCCTTAAAATAATATTCAACCATGATTAAATAATAAATCATTTATCCTAAATATACTGAGTTGTTATTATGTTAATATCACCCTTTAAATCTATCCCCAATTCCAAGTATAAGATGAACTACCAATTTGCGAACCATATAATTCGTTTTCCATATCTATCTATCAAGAGTAGTTAAAATGATGGAATTAACGGTTATATATGATATTAATAAGAAATTTATATATATTATATAATAAAATATCATGTATTATTTCTTACAATTCCTTTCCCAAAAAAATGATAATGTCGTCCGTACGTATATGTGAACTATCACCTCCATGAAGAAATGTGATTCATTTTTCAACACCACATCACATGGATGATATATATATATATATATATATTAAAATGACTAATATTATATTCGGGTTATTATTATCATTGTGGATATATATAATAAAAATTACATTCTTCTCAAAACGATCATTGAAAAATAAAAACTTTACTCATGCGTATGTACATCTATATGTCTCCATAATTTTAATGTATTTCATTTTTCATATCCATATTTAATAAATGCATTTAAAATAATAATTTATATAAAAATGTGGTTGTTATTTCATGAATATTTTTTTGGATTGGAACGACTATTGAAATCTTTTATTATTGACATAACACTAATGTAATTTAGGACCCATGTATCAAATATATTCAAAATGTCTAGGATGAACATAAATAACTGTTTAATTTTTATAACATTTTAATAAATGATATAAAATGCATAATTAATATTAAAAGGTTTGTAAATAAATTAAATAGTTAACAAAATATTATTATTCATGAATGAAATTTACATATATGATGGATCATAGTCAAGGAAAGGGATATCGGGTCAATCTTCATTCAATGGGTCATATTTTGAAGTTATACACCATCCAATTAGGAGATGTATATACAAACAATTTTATATAAAATATCATGAATTTATTTATTATCATGTTATTTAACATTTTTAATGTCATTATTTCTTGTAGCTTTTGATTTAAATGTTCAAAGTGGTATGGGATCATTTAATTATTAATGATTTTATTATCAAATATTTTTATCCCTATCTATATTATTGATATTATATTATGTACATGGATATATAATTATTATAAAGAAATTGTTTTGACTATTTTCATTCTCATTCAATGGTTTCAATAAAGTAGTTTTTTACATGTTTTATACATAACATTTTAAAAAATCACAAAAGGAATGTTCTATTCTTAATGTACAAAACATCAGTGGCTTTTCCACTACCATGTACTTTATTTTAATTTTTTTATTAATATTTATTATTTCGTGTTTCAGTAAATTAAATACCCACTTTATCATTTGGTTATTTGGTATTGAATGTTTTTTTCAAAATAAAGGTGTATTTTTTTGTGGAAAATGGGATTTACAAGGATATTGGTATATGAATGTGATTTTAATACATGTTTAAAATAGATTTTGAAATGATGAAATGTTACATTACTTGTTGTGGTTCATGGAGATTATAAATGATGGGTGCACCCAAATAGCATCTGCTGAGCCCATTATAGCTTAAAAAATTGGTTCACCCTTATAGTTCTCCAATGTTTTGGGTAATCTAGATATATAAGTCAACAGTATGGTTATTTCAATTGTAAGGGTTCTATAAGGATTCTATAATGGTTATATGTGATGATGTTCGAAGGTACCTAAATAAATTTTCTTTTCCTGCTTATGATTTTTAATTGGAATAATTTATTTTCAGAAATTTATATTAAATGATTTTTTAAGGAATGTTAATTACAATTATGGGTAACACGTTATGTTTTCATGAAAACTGTTTCCCTTGGGTTTTTATTTTTTTCAGGAACTAACAATTGACATTCCTTTTATATCCCTTACAATGCTTTTGGGATTATCCCATGTTTTAAAAATATAATAGAACATAATTGAGAATAGAGAAAATGATGATATTAAGGGGAAATTGTATATGATTATTCACAAAAAAGTATCTAGTATATAATTTAAATGTTTTATATTTTGGTGGAAATGAATATTTGTTTAGTAGTTTCCACTTTGTATAAGTGTGGCTTTGTATGTATTTAGTATGTCCTACTTATCTAAAACACATAACATGAAATGATCGAAAATATGAGAGAATATAAATTCTTAACAGAAACATAGGATTATGTAATGTTTAAGGCTAGAGACTTATACTAATGTAATACTTCTTGGTATAATGTTTTTTCTCCTTATACTGAGGACCAATATTGGGAATCCTTTTGAAATTTTCATCATGAAATTTACCATTACAAATTTCAATTTTTCTATATTATAATGTTTTCTAGTTTTTACAATATTGGCTATCCATATTAGAGTTTTAATGGGTTATTAGATATTACATTGATATTAGTTAATCGATAAGTGTGAAAGACTGGAGTCTCCCTATTGTAAAAAATACCTCAAGGTATCATGGAATAATTTTTGATGTTATTGTGTTTATTAAAAAAGCTAACCTCCATGTTTTGTTTGTTGACAAAGTATACCACGATGAAAAATATGTTGACAAAGGCAGATTACATGGTGAGTTGTTGAGTTCTTGAGATGTTTTTTAAAATCCATGACTAAAAAAAGAACATAAAAAAGGAATGGATGATCTGGATTCCGTAAAAAAGAACAGATACAAGGTGGCACCATTTTCCTTTGATTGCCAAATTTTATTGCATTAAAATCTATATGTGGAGAAAAGTGTTTTTAGAAAAGGGAATTGAACCCCATTTTCCTGGAGGCATCAATAGTTTCATTCCATGTGTTTTCTAATATTAGTACATCAAAATATTGAAAAATAATGAGGGGTGACCATGTTTTGGTTTGGGCGCACAAGGTGACTAGGGCGATAGAGGCTTAGGTGGCTGGAATTGCGCGCCCGGTGGAGACATGTGTACGGCACTCAGGGTGTCCAAAATTCCTATAAATAGAGGGATACCCCAACTCATTTTTCTGAGAGATATACATTATATATAATTAGATATCCAGTCCTGCTAGTATGTTTGTCCGTGCAAGTGGTGGTTTGGGCATGCAAGTATAAAGTTATTCATATGTTGTGCACCAGTTGATAGTTGCATGCCAATATTGGTTTGGGAATAAAAGGGTGTGAGTATCCCAATGTTATGAGTTGGTGAAGGGAGTGTCATGAAAGTGGTTATGTGACGCTTGAATTCCAGGCATTGAAGAGCGCTCCAGGCTTGGATAAGTGTACCGGTCATTCTAGGGTTGCGCAATAGTTTGATGACTGCTTGGTACACCTGTGGTAATGTTTTATTCATTAGTGGATGAAAGTGGAACTTCAATAGAGAATATAAATACATAAATGGATGAATTAATTTTTGATAATGAAGGGACCTGACTGTCTTTAAATTCTTAGTGGAACTTCTGAAGAAGCAGTGACCAAACATCAGTTGAGAGATCAGTGATCATCCATATTGTGATTGGTTGTAAACCAGGAGGGACAGTGAGTCCACTCCAATATTTTTAAATAGTTGTGCGATTTTAGTCGATTGATACATCAACACATCGATGGTGTATGCTCCTTGGACATATCCAAGTGAGGTTGAACCATTCAAAATTTATGTATCATGTTCAAGCTTCATGATTTGTTCATACTCTGTAATTGGATGGAGAGAGAAGAGTGTTTTGTCTAACAATGAAACAAGATCAATAGGGGATGTTTTTTTAATCTATCATAACCTGATTCAACCCCTATCTTGGGGTATCTATCCTAATTAACCTAAACACTCCACCTATTATTGAGTATTCTTATGGGGATTAAACATTTGGATTGAATAAATAATAGGGGTTTAGTATATGAGGACCAGTGTTTTTTGGATTAGTGGCTTTTGTATTTTTTCCAATCCATAATTTTTTATTTAAATATAATCATGATATAAATATTAAAGGGTTGATATGAATGGTCTAAAAATAGATGTTTTAAGAATGATTTGGTCTTAGTTTTTTATTTCAATTTTATCAACGCCATTTTGAGATTGAATGTGATGATGTTAAAATGATATCATTATAGAATAATGTTATTTTACCCATTGTCATTATATATATATATATATCTATGTGTGTGTGTGTGTGATCTAGGGTTTAAGTTCCTATGGAATGATATTATTCATGTCTAGGGACACTTAAACTATTTTTCATATCAGTGACCTAATTAGTTGTCAAGATACACAGAGGGTGATACTATTTATAGAGGGGATTCTCTTCCCCCTTTTCCATGCTATTAATATGAAGAGGTTGAGAATCATATTGGGTCAGACAACATAGATAGGGGCTACTTTGTATTTTTATTATTATTGATTTATATTTATTGATATACGATGGATTGATATCTTAAGAGTAAAGTTACAATTTACTATTAGTCTTATTCTATTTTTAGTCTAGGTAAGAGGCATAAGAGATGATTCCACATAGACAAGAAGCACTTTTCCCCCCAGTCATTTGTCAATATGTGGTGGTCGATAAACTTATGGGGTAAAACTGATATGGATATAGTTTTTTCTCTACCATTTTATCAAAAATTGTGATGATATATGGTAAAAAAGTTAGTGGAATGAAACTTATAATATAATGGGGTAGAATTGTCATTACTTCAATATACATGGTGCTCGAGATTCCAACATTGATGAAATCTGTACTTGAATGGGATTGTACTTTCCCACTAGACTTATTTTATATTATAATTTCTTTAGAGACACCCTAGGGGTTTCCCAAACTTTTATGCTCACTCAAAATGATTCTAATTGATCACTAGGTAGAAATAAATTAATTATGGTTCTTCATTATATTTATTATTATATCATATTAACATGTATATACACATATATTGACTTTCATTTTTTTGAGGAACGTCATTGGAGTTGACCTACTGAGTTATATTCATAACCTACTTTGGCACCATGGTACCCAACAATACATAATAATACATGATCTAGGTAATGGAAAGGGCCTGGTGATTAATGATAGTAGAATTATGGATAATAGAAAATAGATATAAATAATTAATGGTTAATCACTAAAGTTAAATTTAGATATAGGTTTAATTGGAATTTAGTAGTGCTATTATTTTTTAATATGATTTTATATTACCATCCATATTTATATAGTTATTCAACTACTTTTTTATAGTTCTTAGTACCATCGAGGGTATAGTATCTAAATGAAATACAATGACCATCAACATTTTCTAGAAGCCTGTAGTATATAGGGAGTCATGAATGAGGATTTTGGAACCACCTTCTCTCATAATGGATTTAAATCGAGCCTAGATGCCTCAGTGGTGCGTTTTAATCTTTCACCTATGACCGATTATTGGTTTTAGATCATGAATATAATGTTTCATAGGTACTTTAAATGTGTGTTATAGTTTTAAGAATCAATGCTTCAAGGAATTCTCCATTAGATTTATTCATGGAACCTTAAAATTCAAACCTTTCTTTATCTAATGGGGACCTTCTTTCCAAAGGGGGGTGTTCATTAATTTAGAACATTACGATTCTTAGGAGTGTACATTGGTCCTATGGATGGGATATTGGACTCATCACACACTTTTGGTGGGAAATAATTGTATACTCCAAGACACTCTTTGTAAATTTATGATATATTATTGAATCCATATTAATTCACCAATATAACATAATATTCCCTTGGAATTTAAAATCACTTATTTACCTGTGTTAAATTTAGAATCATCAGTATATATTAAAGGTTCTTCATTAATGGAGATACCCATATGTATTCAAGGTTATTCATCAATGGTACCCATTCATATACTATTTAATGATTCTTTTAATCATCATTTTGATTATACTAGTTTTAAATCCACTAAGCGTGGCACTCTAAAATTTATTGTCATCCATGGATATGAAGACTTGTTTTGATATTGGTATTGTACCCATGAAATGGTTTACATATGTATCCGTATGAAAGGAATCAGAAACCTCATTTTTCGGTGTCACTAATACATGATACCTTTTAAGGTCAAGTGATAAGGATGTTACCATACATTTTAATGTCATGTGGTATGGAAATATTAGCGAATGGTCGTTAGAAAATGTTTGGTGTGGGACTTATGCCAAAATATCCCTATGAACTTGGAATGGATATGGGTTTCCATGTAAGATTATACCATGTTGGGAATATGATCCAAGGATAACAAGGTTGATTTTAAATGTTGGGATTAAACCTTAAGGAGGCTTCCCATGTATCCCATGTGGAAGGGAATCAAATACCACATAGTTCGTTTAGTCTCATAGGAATGTATAGTCCTCTAAGAGAAATGAGTTTTGGATTACTTCTAGAAAAGGATTCCAGGATGATTTGGGGGTTTAATTTAGGGATTATTCTTAATGTGGATTCCTTGAATAAGGAAACTAGGTTTGGATTATTAGGGAGTATATCTAATGAGATCGGGCCCTGAGATGGGTTCCTACATTTCCCAATTATGGTGGGAATCAGAGTTCTCATAAGTCATCATCCTAGGGTGTTTGTGAAAATTTTGTAATCATTATGAATCTATAATCCCACTTTATCCAATCTTTGTGTGAGAAACAAGAGGATGTGAATGATTCTACAAAGGCACCACATGTTTCCTCATCCTCTGGTGGATGAGGGTTTACTTATGGCAACCACGGTGGAAAAGTTTGATTTGACCTGAGATGATGGTGAGACGATGATCCTTCCCTCTTTTCTCTTCAAATTGGACAAGGGTATAATGAATTGATAAAGGGATGAAGGTTAAGGGCTTACACCAAGATGGATTCCCATGGTGAAAAATCTCAATAGTAGAGGGAAAGGGAAACCAATGTCTATGTGTTCATCTCTCCTCTGGTCATCGGCATCAAATAAGAGAGGAGGAGCAATGATGCTACCTAATGCAAGAAAATCTAGGGGATTATGCAAGGATGGTTTTTGTAAAATTTATCCTCATAGGGGAGGGAGACTTCTTATATTATTGGGTGGAATATTATGTTTGAAATATAACTTATCTACTAGATACATGAGGATATGTGTCATTTGTTTGTGAAGGAAGAGGTTATCACCCCAACCCTCCTCCAAACAAAGAACTTCCCAACACTGTTCCTTGGAGAGAGTTCAATGTGACTGTAGATATAAAAACCCAAATACACTCCATGAATCTTAAACCCATAGTGAAAAAAATGTGGGAAACCTCTAACAGTGTATATACAAACCAAAATAAGAGACACACTGATGTTCATTTCCCAAAGGTTTGATATGTCTGGAGGATAATACGGAGGCTCAACATTGTCCCTTTTAGATGATGGAATCAAGGAAGTAGATACCAATCCATGAATGGATTTGAAGAAATTACTAATGTGGGTATGTTGGATTTATACCAAACACTACCACTCAAGTATCTCACACACGAGTGTTGTGTAGGTACCCAGAATTGTTGCGCCGTGCAACTATACCATGCAGGTGTCTCACACTGGTGTGCCATGCAGGCTTGTATGATAACATAAAAACATATTTCACCAAGGGTAACCAATACAATGTAAAAAAATGTGAAATACTTCCAAAACATTCTTACCATTCTTAATTATCTTTTCTCTTGTACATTAGAGAGCTACCTGAGACAATTTGAGAGATCTAGGTGAATGAGCTCTCCAATGGGACCTTCAGAGAGTATTTCCTCTTTTTCAATCTTCAAATGTGGAGCCCACATGTCCTATTATTAGGAATGGATGGGACTTGATCAAAGGGATGTTTCCTGTGTAGGTCCTTCGCACAACTCCTCTGCACAGGTACACTGCACAAGGGTACAGAAAATATGATTCCACATAGAACTTTCAAAAAGTTATGTCGTGTCGCTCTTCCATATAGTTATTTTGGTTTATTTGACTTCCATTAGAATTATACAAACTGAGCCTTCAGATTTTGAAATATCTAGGGCTTTCTTCATAGTATTGTTTTTCATACGTGGTGTCAAAAAAAAACCCCCTCAGGATTGGATCCGAAAAATAGAAAGATGGTTTATTACTAAGGTACAGTTGTGAGGAAAAGTTAGTGGGTTAATTTCTGGGTAGCAAAAGTTTACTATGGAGCTACTTCATGTTAGTATTCCACGGAGATGTTGTGAACAGTCATGGAATTAAATTCTTTGGTTGTCTATAAAGAGGTCTAATCCTTTGTGATTTTCTTCAATTGTGATTTTCAGAATTTATGGATATCATTGTGTGGCTCATTCATCTAGACCCAACGCGTTGTGCTCAAGTGTAATTCACATAAAAATTTTCTTCACATTAAAATTACTTAAGAGATAGAGCTATGCCAAAGGACTTCATCGAAGGATTTGTGCTAAGATCCTTGTTGAAGGTCCTATGTGACAAACCTCATTAAGGGACCTACATGAACAATGTCCTTTGGAAAATATTTTTTATTTCCTCTTCCTTTAAGAGGAAATTTAAGTACAAATCCCAACCTAATTTGGGATGTTTGGTAATGATTGGTAGGATCATGACTCATTTGATAACCTCAATTGAGGAATCTAAAGCTCATAAAAATGAAATGATGAAGATTGTTAGAGAATACTATTATGACGTTCTTGAATATACACTTCCTAAGCTATGGAAGGGTTTAATTTTGAACAAATGTGAATATCCACATTGTCCATACCAACCCTTGTATGGGAATGGGATTTTACAATATTCCAATGTTCCATCGGTCAAGAATTACATTCCAAATTCTTGGTTTCTTTATTACTCCAACTTTAACTCCAAGAATATTTATGAGGGGGGGGGGTTCCGTACAAGAAGGAATGATCCCTATTTGTTGAATCCTTAATCATAATGGTTTCACTCACGATATGAAGGATCATGTTGTAGATCTAAGACAAAATTTCTATTATTCAACATTTCTATCTTCTCAAACATATAAATCTACTTGTTGGAAGGAAGATATGGATATTCATTCTAGAGGAGGTGTTAAACCGGAGTGGATGTGGGCATTTTGGGTGCGTCGGACTTGTAGAGAATTCAAGAAATGAGTTATCAGACGTTCATATATATGAAGCTATCTAGATGGGGAAAAATATGTTTATAAAATTTATTTCATTCCTAAATTTCTGAGTCGATGAAGTCCTAAAATGAATTTATTCCATTACTTGTATGGTGATGTTGGTATTAGTCTCTGAAATATTTACCAAATGGCTAGAATTCACATTCACAGGGAAATGTATGATGAATTAATTCCACCTGTTACAACAGGGGCTGATGCTACCAGAACTCCCCCATTGGGCCATGAATTATTTAATATAGTAATGAATTTACCCAACAATAAGAAATATATTCATTCCAGAGTGTGGATGGAAGCCTTTTTAGAACCAACAATATAGAAATGTTCAACCTATACACATCCTACTATTTGTACTTCAGCAGATAACTTGGGTAGTTCAGGAGCATTTTGACCTACACTGCAAAGGGAAGACTTTAAGCACTGGGGCTATAATGTTAAACCTGATATATATTAAAAGGCACTCTTATCTTCCTTCATTTCTATGTGGCTATGTATTTACTTCCAATCTGTGAATCCAGATGTGGTAAAAGATCATGGACTTTTTTCAGTGCGGCTAAATTGTCAAAAGGAAAGTATATTGGATTAGAAACTCTTCTATTAACAATAATTTACCATTCTCTACTACATCTATACAATGAGAAGGCTCGATTTAGAATTTCAGTGACATTTAAAGTGTTGTGGGGCTAGATTTTGGTAACTTTTCTTCATAATTAGTGATTAATTCATTTAGAGTGCCTAATGGTTGATTCAACCCATTTTTTATAGAATTTTTCTGGTATTCAGCCTCACAATTTGAGACCAGATGTAGTTCTTGGGGAATGGAATGTGTCAGGAGAATTTAGCTTCATTCATTTTGGTAACCCACTAACTACAAAATTTATTGATAATGGTAATGAAAATAATTATGAGCTAAGATATTAAATTATGGAATTAAAGGACGACATATAGTCGACTATCATTGATGGTGAAGTTATCTATAAGGCTTACATCACTTATTGGTTTTCTACTTAGTTCAGATGTATTCAACAATCAAACACTATTCCAACCATGTTTGTTTGACATGAGAAACACCAAATGGTAAAGAGACAATTTTGGATTCTAACAGCCTTATAGATATCCAAATTTTTAATTACATTACCTCCACCAGATCCATCTATCAGATTTGAAGCTAGATATACCATAGCATGGGATTCTTCATATCCTCAAGGGGATTTGACTAATGAAATATACCTAGTGGAAGCTATAACAACTATTGCTAGTGGATGTCATTGTAAGACGTACGAGGAAGAATATGATACAAATGTTTCAATGGTTTTAGAGCCCTAAAAACATCTTAACAAGAGGTATACTAGGAAGACCCGGGCTACATCAGCAATATCTCTAATTCCAAGGCGATTTAGCCACCACCATCAGAGAGACATCCCTTTTCCATCTGGAAAATTCCATAAAGAATAAGAGGTTCATGAAGAGGCTCCTCCATCAGAAAGTGTTCAATTTTCTCTAAGAACCCATACTAGGATTGAATTTTGAGCGACCTTCACCCATTCACTTCTAAGAGAGCTTGACATGATAACATAGGGATTCATGGGTATTCCTCTAGCAGGGCCTTCGAATAGTGGATGTGGGTGACATTAAAGCACCTTCTGATTTCAATATAGATAATAACATATCTGAAGTACATGATTATATTATAGGGGTAGATGAATTCATATATGCAACTAATGAACAAATTCTAGTTTCTAAATTAGTATCCCACATAATGGAATTATGAATACACAAAGGGGTAATTAGTGACCCTAATGAGGAATGGGATATTTATATTAATATTGAGAATGTATTTTACTTTTATTTTGTCTCAAATACTCTTTACCATTCATCATCATTAACCATGATGAAAAATTCATTTTTGTAACATGAATGTAGGGAAGAAATATCCGAACAGGTTATTGGGTTGCCAAGGTATGGGCATGCATGTTCTCACATTGATGCAATGAATGATCTACCCAGGTCTCCAAAACGTTCTCAAGGACTGAGAATTATGACTATGGTAATGGCGACAGATAATCTTCATCCATTACCTAATGATGTTGGCCCAAACCTGACAACATATAATGATGTTGTAAACATTGAAAATCCAACGGCACCGATAGTCGGCAGAACCAATTTTGGAATCATCAAATGTTTTTTGGATACATTAAATGGTGATGAAGTTGTAACATTCCACGTCTCATATACTGAAATGATGGTAGCCCATAATCAAAATATTGATATTCTGGGTTTCATCAAGGAGTTTGGGGAATTTACTGAGTAATAATATGGACATAATTCCTTATTCATGAATTTTTTTAGAAAATGTTTCTTCTTTACTAGATTATTTACATTAATGTTCACCTTATTCATCTTTAACTACAGAAATATTTTCACAGGCTCATCAGGAATGGGTCATTCCACTCTTTCCTTCCACAGTTGAAGCTGGAGAAATACCTATCGAGGAGCCCTTGTTCAGATATGTTCTAGATCCATCAATTATGAGAATATGGAAATCTCAAGATGGTGGCCCATATCAAGAAACATCTACTCAACTGCCATAGATGAAAATTCCAGGGATCAATAAAATTAAATGGTCGACTTATTAATGGGTAAATACCTTTTGTTGCCAAGATCATACACTATTTCTTAAATTTTTCTATAATTAACAATGACATTGATTTATCAAGTAGGTTTATTTGCTTCCATAGTTTGATTAAAAGGTGAAGCTACCATTTTCGATCAGACATCAGCAAGAGTTGAAGCTTTTACTATTTCAAGAAAACCATAACAAGGCAGCTCCTTAGTTGATCTAGTTCCTGAGTAAGTTTTACCTCATGTTAGTGACTCAGATTCTGACATAGACATGAAATATTCTATTTGTATGGAACATAGTAAGTCATGGAGACATATCTGCAGCATAATTACTGACAATCCTTTAGATGAACTATCATCTCATTTCTCAATACTCCCAGAATTATTTTGCATATTGGGATTTCATGGATTTAATTATCGACCAGTATATGAGGCTATGAAAGAGACTATTCACCGAAGGGATCCATAGTATAAGCTAAAACATGATATTGAAAAGGCCAAAAATGTCATCAATATTAAGAGCATTCAAGCTGTAGTAGCAAAGGCAGAGGCATATAATAACAATAAATCGATCGAAATTAGCCAAGAAATCAAAAAACCACAAAGTATTCATTATATCTTCAACAACAACTGGATTTTGTTCATAAAAAACATGGAAAATTAAACCAAAAATTGGAAGAAACCTAATTAGAGGTGATAAGTGACATTTCAACCGCCACAGAAGCACTTCGTCCGGCCGAGGAGGCTAGAGTTGCTCAGCTATCTCCACTTCAATAGGAACCTAATCATGCTTATGAATCCATTCAAAAAATGAAGAGTAATGTTGAGAGTTTATTTTAAAATTTGACCAAGAGGCTTCATTTTGTGGTTGTCCCTTTGGTTTCAGATGAATGGAAGAAATATTGTCTTCATATATGTTATCATTATTGCTCTTTTTTATTGCAATATTAAAGGTAATGTTGATGGTGATCTTTTTAAACCTCAAGCCTTCATGTTAAAAATTCCTAATTTCAATGAAAAAAATGGGGGTACATAGAATGATTCTTATTAATATGATGGGCCTAATGATCATATTTTTATTTTTTCTAGGGTTGTATGGAAAATCCCAAAACATCATATATTTTTACTTTTTATTGCTCAATATTAACTTTATCATACAAAATGTACATTTAGTGAGATACGACTCAAATTTTGTTTATACTTCCAATTATGGGAATTCAATCTGGTGAGTACTACATCATTTTTTAAGCAGTTTTGAGTCATGCATGTTGGACTATAAATGTTTAGTGATTATGTTCAAAATATCAATGACCATAAATTCGGAATTAAATCCCAAAATGTCTCAATGACTAAAAATTTCTTTAATATTTTATAAATGTTTCCAAGGGGAAACTTGAGCACTAAATTTTAGAGGCACCAAATTTAATACTTGTATCAATATATGCCTCTTCCAAAAATAATGTTACCATTATTTGAAAAACCAATTATGGGGTTTTTGTTATGAAGGACCTACTGGGGCATATGATGCATAGCCATGTAATGGCCTCTTTTGACTGAGAGGATCATTATGTAGGAAACATATACAAGGCCACCTATGGGCACGTACCATATAGTTAGGCAAAATGTTCTTAATAATTTAATATTTTACTATTTACGGAAAAGGGAATTATGATTTAGGTAACTCAAGACCACAGTGGGTGGCTTTTCCAAGGAAAATGGAATTTAAGAATAAAAGGATATTTTATGAGAAATTATGTCATGAATAGGGAAACCACTTCAATAAAAATTTGGTGTATGAAGAATGGTAAAAATTTATCATAAGGAGGAATTTCTGATATAAACAGTTTAGTTTTATGTTGTGCAATGAGGACGTTGTATGATGACGTTTTAAGTCATGTAATGAGGACATTTTGTGGATTTAATTGAAGGTCTTTGGCTTCGACCAAAGGTATGAAACCCTTTCAATTTCATGATAATTTGTTTCAAAACATACCACCTTATTTAGATATGGAATGGAAATTGTGAACTGTGATTTTGGAAATTCTAGATGTGAAGAATGATATTGAAATGATGTCTACATGCATTAAAGGAAGTCATTTCCAAGAATAAAGTTACCATTATTTTACAATCCCGTTGTGGGGGCTGTATTATATAGGGCCAACTGGGGAATATGGTGTATAGAAAAATAGTGGAATCTTTTGAATGACAGGACCGTTATATAGAAAGCTTTTGTATGGCCACCTAAGGTCATGTGCTGTAGAGTCCATCAAAATATCTCTTATATTTTTTTACATTCTATTACATAAAGAACCAAATATTGTTTAGGGAGATTCATGTTTTCCGAAGAACATAGTTGGGTTTATGGAGAAAGGAACATGAATATGGAGAGGGTATTTCCAACCAAGATTTCAATAGAATTTGGAAGAATAAGAATTTTATGACGGTCTGACTGAAACATTAGAGTTGTGGTGTCTATAGTTTTAGGTCACACAAATAAGACCAGAAACGAAAATAGTATATTATATGAGGTCAAGTGATTACAAGTTTTTTTCATACTGATTTTAACACATAGATAGGGAAATGTGTAAACCGTAGTCTTGAATAGTTTCAAATCGAGAGAATGATAATGGGACAAATATACCTAAATGACTGTTTAAAAATACATATTAAAGTATATTGTCTTCAAATATTGAAGGGGAAAAATATAATATAAGTAAAAATGAAATTATAATCATTTGACATACCCTTTATAGTGGATGTATTATGCAGGGACAATTCGAGAATATGATGCATAGCCAAATAGTGGCATCCTTTGACTGATAGTCCCATTATGTAGGAAACATTTATACAAGGCCACCTAAAGGCACATGCTGCATAGTCTGAAAAAGGAGTTCATAGGTATTGGAAACTCTATCACCAGAAGCCGTATGACAGATTATGAAGATCTGGAAATATTCAAGATTATGAGTGTGAAATATAAAAGGGGGTTATTCCCAATGTAATATAAAATATTTGAATCAATATTCTCCATGACTTTGACATTCATTACATATATTAGACTCATATGTAAAATGAATACATCCTTTGATTCTCTTTGAATTGATATTGTGATGTGTTGTAAAAATTCATGTAGTGAGGACATTGTACTGTGCAGTTTTATGTCCTGTATTGAGAAAATTATACTGTGTAGTTCTAATTTATGTAGTCAGGATATTAATATCCCCATAAAAAATTGAGACACTTTATTTATAAAATATTCCTTTTACCCAATTCATTATCCCGCGTGATCTATGCTCAGTGTGAGAAATAGGGAGCAGTAAGGGCTTCTTTTATAAAACACAAGTGATAGAAAAAAAAGAATAATGGTGTTATTATTATATGTAGTTTAATGTCATGTAGTAAGGATGAAGATAAACTGATGTGAAAAGAATGACTTGTCGTGGATGGACTAAGGGATAAAACCCATGTTTCACTACATGTCTTCCTAAGGGTAAGAATCAATCGATATATAATTCATTAAATATTCCCTATATAGATTTTAATTCATAAATAAGGAATAAAGGGGTATTTTTAATCATGGCTAGGCCCAAGATTAGAGATCTAGGAGTCTCTGTATATCTCATATAGATGATAATCATGTCGTACATTATTTTTTAAACATTTATTTCCCACACCAATCGAGTTGGCATGAATGATGGGGGTTAATACATTCTAGAAGAATGATTAAATTTAAGTCACTTGATTGTATTAAAATCAAATCATGTATCTTAAAAGAGCACTCTATAAAGATCTAGTTCATATATAGGAGATGAGAAAGTCAAGTAATAAATTTGTGATGTGTATGGGAAAAATATTGGAGATCTAGGTATCTCTATGTATCTAAAAGATATGAGAATCAAGCCACACTTAGTTTTTGAAACAAGTTCCTTATATAGATCTGACTCAGACATAGGGAAGGATGGACTCATGTGATAGTAAGGAGTAGCAATGATATAAATGATTCATGATTATGGAAGCTCCTAATTTCATGTAGAGAAGAAATTAATCATATAGTTTAATGTCCTATAATGAGTAAAATGGTTGTTATACAGTTTAATGTCTTGCAACTATGACGTTGTAATTTTTAGTTTTTACTCTTATTGTGAAGACATATGGGATGTACAGTTTTCAATCTTGCAACGAGGACATCGGCGAAACTACATAATGTATTTATTCAAGAATCTATCATTTTTTGGAGCTCTAATAACCTCTCCATCCATTGAGATTAAGGAATAATCTCTATTTGAGTAGACTATATATATGGAATACGATCCCTCCCACTTTGTCTCAAGTATTAGAGGTTTTTCTCCTTGTATAATTGGAGTCCTGAGGGCGAATACCAATTCTCCTTGAAAAAATGAACAAAGGAATACATTCATGTAAAAAGCTCTCTCTATTCTGATTTGGTTGACTTCCTAGTGATGAAATGTATGTAATCTTCTTTCATCAAACTGCTCCCGCTCATTAAACCATTTGAGAGGCTTCTCATCTATAGACCACTAATCAAAGATTGAAACTCTGAGTGAAGGAAATTGTAATTCAATTGAAAAAACTTCTTCTATTATATATACCAAAGAATAAAGAGTTTCCTTGGTGGTAGTATGGGTAGTAGTCCAATATGCCCATAAAAAGAAAATTTTTACCAGACCAGGATTTCTTATCTTTATCAACAATTTTATAGAGTATATTTCATAGGGTATTATCTAAATCTTCTATCTATACATTAGAAGTTGCATGATTGCGAGATGAATGGTTGGATTTCATATTATGTTCTTAATAATACTTTTTTTCCTCTACAGAACAAAATTGGTTCCATTTTATATCAAAATAAAATGAGAGACACCAAATATAGTGATGATGTTAGTTTGGGATAAACTAACAATGATTTTGGATTCTAATTCGTTGAGAGGTATTTCCTAATCCCATTTGGAGATGAATTCAGTATTGGTAAGGATATACTTGAACTGCTTAGTTTTAACTAAAGGATAAGTTCCAACTACATCCATTCCCCATGTGGAAAATGGGAATGAGTATTTATTTGTATGTAGAAACATTGGGGGTTGATGAATGAAGTTGACATGCACTTTTTAGGGATGACATTTCTTAGTAAAATCAGTACAATACTGCATCATTGATGTCCAAAAGTATGTAATCCTTTGGATTTGATCAGACATTCTGTGCCCAAATAGCTATGCACCACAAGCTTGTGAATGCACTTCTTTCACCACAGCCACAGTTTCTTCTCCATCAATATATCGAAGGAGAGTTACATCTGAGCCTAGTTTGTAAAGGTTCTTCATGTGGTTTGGACTATCTTAAAGAGTAAAATGGGTCGCTCATCATCATATTAGTTCTTTTTCAGCCCTAACTGGTGGAAGATCCCTATTTTTAAATTATTCAACAATGAGTTTTATCTATCCTATGGTATGGAAAAATGTCACAGAAATATGAATGATCTCATTAATTTCCGCCATTTTGGGTGGAACGAAAAATGAGACCACACAATGATGGGCTATGCTAATGATTGTCAAATTTTTATTTGGATCTGCCAGGGTTGTAGTTGTATTAAGCAGTGCATTAGCTTTGGCGTTTTGTGATCGAGGGACATAAGACAATGTCATACCTAAGGGAAATTCATTCGTTAACCCTATGGAATAATCACACAAATAGATTAACTCTTCCATTTTGATAGAATATTCTACATTTATTTTGTTGATTACTAATTCAGAATCACCTTTCACTTTTAAGTGATTCACATGCCCAGAATTGACAATTCTAAACCTGCTATGAGAGCTTGATATTCTACAACATTGGTGGTACACCCTACTGACAATAGGAAAGAATAAGTAAACAATGGCTTTTCTATGGAGATAAGTATAATTCCTAACCCAAATTTTTTGAGTTTAGGGTTTTCCATTATCTTCCCTGTGGGACTTATGAAGGAACCATAAAATTAAATTTCCCTTTTTCAGGAATTATCTTTAATAAAGAAAACCTCTTCATCAGGATGTTCAGTATTCCATGATATATTTTCCATAGAAAGATGATCAACAAGGAAGTCAGAAATATCTTGGCCTTTTATTTCCTTCTGAGGAACAAACTAGATATGAAACAATTGTAGAATAACCTCCCACCCTACCATACACCCTGTAAGAATATGACGACTAAAGATAAATTAGAGCAGGTTATTGCAAGACACTAATTGGACCTCGTGATGTTTCACGTAATGCCTCAATTTCTTCACTACAATGATTAATTCCATACAACACTTTTCAATTCTTGAATTACAAGTCTTCACATAAATCATAGTTCCACTGATATAGTAAATGATATTTTCATTCCCTACTTCATTATTTTGGGAAAGGAAGGCACCTAGTGATCGCTCTAAAGATGTCAGATTGTGAATAAGTGGTCATCCCTAAAAAGTTTAATCAATACCAGGGAACTCAAGATATATTTCTTGGGGGTATCAAATTTTTTTGGAAGTCTTCAGTCCATTGATAGGTGACTCCCTTCTTCATTTATTTGGGGAATGGAAAAACAGATGCCTATTAAATTGGTGATAAAGCAAAAAATATAGGCCACATGTCCTTGGAGTCCTCTAAATTCATTCATATTTTGAAGATGTGACATACCAAGTATTGATTTGTTTTCTCGGGATCAACTTTGATACCATGATGGCATACAATGAATACAAGGAAGTATCCTGAGGTTACAACAAAAGCACATTTCAAGGGATTTGTCTTCAAATTATATTGCTAAATTTTATTGAATATGGTCTCCAGATCAGCCATGTGATTAAACAAATTTCTATATTTTACCACCAAATCCTAAACATAGCATTCAACAAATTTTCTTTATTTTTTTTGAAGATATGGTACATGGAAATTTGATACCTTGCACCTACATTCTTTATGCCAAAGGGAATTACCCTATAGAAAACACACCTGGAGGGGATATGAAGGCACAAGATTCTATATCCTATGGGTCCATAGGTATTTTATTATACCTTGAGTAGCTATCAATGAATGAAAGTGCTTCATATCCAGCTGTTGCATCCATTATAAGTTCCATGATCGAAATTGGAAAATCATCTTTAGGACAATGCTACTTAAGAACTATGAAATCAATGAAAACTCTTATTTTCCCATTTATGATTTTCTCTAGGAAAATTTAGTCTATCCATTTTGGATATTGAACCTCATTGAAAAAATTATCCTTTATATGCTTATTTCCCTCAACAATAATTTTAGAGGTATGAGTTGGGTGTGTTCTTCTTACTGCCTACTTGAATCCTCGATGTTTTTCTTAAAAACCCAAATAACTGATGGATAAAACAGGTCTAGGACCTGGAATTTCTGTATAATTACATGAAAATATATCTCGATGTTGCATTTGAAATGAAGTACACACCTCTTTATCTTCTGAGTTCATGGCCCCAATAATTAGAGCGGGGCATTGATCTTCTTCTATACCCAGATTTATTTCCCTGAGCTCATCCACATTGGTAGAGACATCATTCTCAATTTTTGGAGGACTATCCTTCAATTCTTCCTATTATTTGTCATTACGTGTTACAACTTCTATTTCTAAATTCAATGTAGATGACATGGATAAATTATAGAGTTAAGGGAGGAGTCATTATTTGAACACCCTAAATAATAGGCCACTATATGTGACCATACTGATAATAAATGGTATTCCTTTGGTAATAAAGAGGAGATGATGGATTGTGAATCAATATCTTTGTCTTCCTCTAACATTGCTAAAAATTAGTCTATTCTGATTGACTATGTAGTGACCTTTTGTATTTTAGTGGATGAAATGAAGACATCTCCATTTAAGTTTCCATCACTACTTGGTGAATCAATAATTTCTCTCATGCTATCAGGATCGAATGTTGTGATTGAAATTATGGAAGTTACTGGATGCTTTCTTGGATTTGGGTTAACCTTTTCAATTTGATTAATAGGTAATACAAAATCTGTACTCAAATGTACAAATGGGTTTTCTGGAATCCTCTTGAAACCATATGGAGCATTAATTCTGTTTTTTCCTTTTTCATGGACCTCATTACTTTTGTGTGACAAAACTCTACCTAAATGTATTGAGATTCAAATGTTTTGAATGAAGACATGTCACCATACAATGTCACAATTTTACTATTGATAAAATACATAATAAATTGGTGGTATGATGATAGTTTGGCCATATATTGATGAAACCAAGGCCTTCAAAGAAAAATGTTGAAGGCTATATCCTGACGAACAACCTTGAAATATGAATTAGACCCAAGATATCAAAATTGTGTTCTGAGTGTAATTTCTCCCAAAGGATCATTCTTGTTTTTGTCATATCCTTGAAACATGAATGTGGAAGGATATAAGTTAGATTCAATCAGGCCCAATCGACGAAGTGTATGAACAGGAATGAGATTGACTCCTGATCCATTATCAATGAAGTCTCATCAGATGTCTATGTCATTGACCTTTCTTAATAAATATAAGGGTCTGATATGCCAATGGGAAACATATTATTCATCTTCATCTATAAAAAATATGACTTCCTGAATTTCTACAGGATCATTATCTATACGGTAAAACACAACACCATCAACGTCAGTTTCAATCTCTCGAGGACTTCACAACGAGTCAATATGTGCTTCTCGAAGATCTTTTGACAGATTCAAGGAATCTAGAATTGATAATATGGATGGTACATGAGCCAATTATTTCAAATCATCATAATTTTGGTCCAAAGGTCTATGTTTCCCAACATGAAGAATTTGTTTTTAGGTGCCTAGGAAGTTAACACTCCTGGTGTGGGTGTACCATATGTTGGAGAAGAAGCAAGAAATACTTTTGGCTTTAGTAGATTAGACTAACTAAGTCTATATACATGCTGATATTACAATGTTTTAACTTCTAATCAGTCTTCCAAAATAATCATATTAGAACCTTCTACTCAAACTGCCATAGATGAAAATGCCAGGGATCAATACAATCAAATGGTCGACTTATTAATGGGTAAATACCTTCTTTTGTCAAGATCATACACTATTTCTTACATTTTTCTATAATTAACAGTGACATTGATTTATCAAGTAGGGTTATTTGCTTCCATAGATTGATTTAAAGGTGAAGCTACCATTTTGGTTCAGACATCAGCAAGAGTTGAAGCTTTTACTATTCCAATAAAACTATAACAAGGAAGCTCCTTAGGTGATCTAGTTCCTGAGTAAGTTTTACCTCATGTTAGTGACTCAAATTCTGACATAGACATGAAATATTCTATTTGTATGGAACATAGTATGGCATGGAGACATATCTGCAGCACGATTACTGAGAAGCCTTTAGATGAACTATCATCTCATTTCTCAATACTCCCAGAATTATTTTGCATATAGGGATTTCATGGATTTAATTATCGACCAGTATATGAGGCTATGAAAGAGACTATTCACCGAAGGGATCCAGAGTATAAGCTACAACATGATATTGAAATGGCCAAAAATTTCATCAATTTTAAGAGCATTCAAGCTGTAGTAGCAAAGGAAGAGGCATATCATTACAATAAATCGATTGAAATTATCCAAGAAATCAAAAAACCACAAAGTATTCATTATATAATCAACAGAAATTGGATTTTGTTCATAAAAAACATGGAAAATTAAACCAGAAATTGGGAGAAACCTAATTAGAGGGGATAATTGACATTTCAACCGCCAAAGAAGCACTTCGTCGGGCCGAGGAGGCTGGAGTTTCTCAGCTATCTCCACTTCAATAGGAACCTAATCATGGTTATGAATCCATTCAAAAAATGAAGAGTAATGTTGAGAGTTTGTTTTAAAATTTGACCAAGAGGCTTCATTTTGAGGTTGTCCCTTTGGTTTCAGATGAATGGAAGAAATATTGTCTTCATATATGTTATCATTATTGCTCTTTTTTATTGCAATATTAAAGGTAATGCTGATGGTTATTTTTTTAAACCTCAAACCTTCATGTTAAAAATTCCTAATTTCAATGAAAAAATGGGGGTACATAGAATGATTCTTATTAATATGATGGGCCTAATGATCAAAGTTTTATTTTTTCTAGGGTTGTATGGAAAATCCAGAAAACATCATATATTTTTACTTTTTATTGCTCAATATTACCTTTATCATACAAAATGTACGTTTAGTGAGATACGACTCAAATTTTGTTTATACTTCCAATTATGGGAATTCAATCTGGTGAGTACTACATCATTTTTTGTTAGCAGTTTTGAGTCATGAAAGTTGGACTATAAATGTTTAGTGTTTATGTTCAAAATATCAATGACCATAAATTCGGAATTAAATCCCAAAAAGTCTCAATGACTAATAATTTCGTTAATATTTTATAAATGTTTCCAAGGGGACACTTGAGCACTAAATTTTAGAGGCACCAAATTTAATACTTGTATCAATATATACCTCTTCCAAAAATAATGTTACCATTATTTGAAAAACCAATTATGGGGTTTTTGTTATGAAGGACCTACTGGGGCATATGATGCATAGCCAAGTAATGGCCTCTTTTGACTGAGAGGATCATTTTGTAGGAAACATATACAAGGCCACCTCTGGGCACGTACCATATAGTTAGGCAAAAAGTTCTTAATAATTTAATATTTTACTATTTACAGAAAAGGGAATTATGATTTAGGTAACTCAAGACCACAGTGGGTGGATTTTCCAAGGAAAATGGATTTTAAGAATAAAAGGATATTTTATGACAACTAATGTCATGAATAGGGAAACCACTTCAATAAAAATTTGGTGTATGAAGAATAGTAAAAATTTATCATAAGGAGGAATTTCTGACATAAACAGTTCAGTTTTATGTCGTGTAATGAGGACGTTGTATGATGACGTTTTATGTCATGTAATGAGGACATTTTGTGGATTTAATTGAAGGTCTTTGGATTCGACCAAAGGTATGAAACCCTTTCAATTTGATGATAATTTGTTTCAAAACATACCACCTTATTTAGATATGGAATGGAAATTGTGAACTGTCATTTAGAAATTTCTAGATGTGAAGAATGATATTGAAATGATGTCTACATGCATTAAAGGAAGTCATTTCCAAGAATAAAGTTACCATTATTTTACAATCTCGTTGTGGGGGATGTATTATATAGTGCCAACTGGGGCATATGGTGTATAGACAAATAGTGGAATCATTTGAATGACAAGACCGTTATGTAGAAAGATTTTGTATCGCCACCTAAGGGCATGTGCTGTAGAGTCCATCAAAATATCTCTTATAAGTTTTTACATTCTATTACATAAAGAACCAAATATTGTTTAGGGAGATTCATGTTTTCCGAAGAACATAGTTGGGTTTATGGAGAAATGAACATGAATATGGAGAGGGTATTTCCAACCAAGATTTCAATAGAATTTGGAAGAATAAGAATTTTATGACGGTCTGACTGAAACATTAGAGTTGTGGTGTCTATAGTTTTAGGTCACACAAATAAGACCAGAAACGAAAATAGTATATTATTTGTGGTCAAGTGATTACAAGTTTTTTTCATATTAATTTTAACACATAGATAGGGAAATGTGTAAACCGTAGTCTTGAATAGTTTCAAATCGAGAGAACGATAATGGGACAAATATACCTAAATGACTGTTTAAAAAAACATATTCAAGTATATTGTCTTCAATTATTGAAGGGGAAAAATAAACTATAACTAAAAATGAAATTATAATCATTTGGCATACCCTTTATAGGGGATGTATTATGCAGGGACAATTCGGGAATATGATGCATAGCCAAAAAGTGGCATCTTTTGACTGTTAGTCCCATTATGTAGGAAACATTTATACAAGGCCACCTAAAGGCACATGCTGCATAGTCTGCAAAAGGAGTTCATAGGTATTGGGAAATCTATCACCAGAAGCCGTATGACAGATTATGAATATCTGGAAATATTCAAGATTATGAGTGTGAAATATAAAAGGGGGTTATGCCCAATGTAATATAAAATATTTGAATCAATATTCTCCATGACTTTGACATTCATTACATATATTATACTCATATGTAAAATGAATACATCCTTTGATTCTCTTTGAATTGATATTGTGATGTGTTGTAAAAATTCATGTAGTGAGGACATTGTTCTGTGCAGTTTTATGTCCTGTAGTGAGAAAATTATACTGTGCAGTTCTAATTTATGTAGTCAGGATATTAATATCCCCATAAAAAATTGAGACACTTTATTTATAAAATATTCCTTTTATCCAATTCATTATCCCACGTGATCTATGCTCGGTGTGAGAAATAGGGAGCAGTAAGGGCTTCTTTTATAAAACACAAGTGATAGAAAAAAAAAATAATGGTGTTATTTTTATATGTAGTTTAATTTCTTGTAGTAAGGATGAAGATAAACTGATGTGAAAAGAATGACTTGTCGTGGCTGGACTAAGGGATAAAACCCATGTTTCACTACATGTCTTCCTAAGGGTAAGAATCAATCCATATATAATTCATTAAATATTCCCTATATAGATTTTAATTCATACATAAGGAATAAAGGGGTATTTTTAATCATGTATAGGCCCAAGATTAGAGATCTAGGAGTCTCTGTGTATCTCATATAGATGAGAATCATGTCGTACAATGTTTTTTAAACATTTATTTCCCACACCAATCGAGTTGGCATGGATTATGGGGGTTAATAAATTCTAGAAGAATGATTAAATTTAAGACACTTGATTGTATTAAAATCAAATCATGTATCTTAAATGAGCACTCTATAAATATCTAGTTCATATATAGGAGATGAAAAAGTCAAGTAATAAATTTGTGATGTGTATGGGAAAAATATTGGAGATCTAGGCATCTCTATGTATCTAAAAGAGATGAGAATCAAGCCACACATAGTTTTTGAAACAAGGTCCTTATATAGATCTGACTCAGACAAAGGGAAGATGGACTCATGTGATAGTAAGGAGTAGGAATGATATAAATGATTCATGATTATGGAAGCTCCTAATTTCATGTAGAGAAGAAATTAATCATACAGTTTAATGTCCTATAATGAGTAAAATGGTTGTTATACAGTTTAATGTCTTGCAACTATGACATTGTAATTTTTAGTTTTTACTCTTGTTGTGAAGACATATGGGATGTACAGTTTTCAATCTTGCAACGAGGACATCGGCGAAACTACATAATGTATTTATTCAAGAATCTATCATTTTTTGGAGCTCTAATAACCTCTCCATCCATTGAGATTGAGGCATAATCTCTATTTGAGTAGACTATATATATGGAATACGATCCCTCCCACTTTGTCTCAAGTATTAGAGGTTTTTCTCATGGTATAATTGGAGTCCTGAGGACGAATACCAATTCCCCTTGAAAAAATGAACAAAGGAATACATTCATTTAAAAATCATTCTCTATTCTGATTTGGTTGACTTCTTAGTGATGAAAAGTATGTAATCTTCTTTCATCAAACTGCTCCCGCTCATTAAACCATTTGAGAGGCATCTCATCTATAGACCACTAATCACAGATTGAAACTCTGAGTGAAGGAAATTGTAATTCAATTGAAAAAACTTCTTCTATTATATATACCAAAGAATAAAGAGTTTCCTTGGTGGTAGTATGGGTAGTAGTCCAATATGCCCATAAAAAGAAAAAATTTATCAGACCAGGATTTCTTATCTTTATCAACAATTTTATAGAGTATATTTCATAGGGTATTATTGAAATCTTCTATCTATACATTAGAAGTTGCATGATTGGGATATGAATGGTTGGATTTCATATTATGTTCTTAATAATAATTTTTTTCCTCTACAAAACAAAATTGGTTCCATTTTATATCAAAATATAATGAGAGACACCAAATATAGTGATGATGTTAGTTTGGGATAAACTAACAATGATTTTGGATTCTAATTCGTTGAGAGGTATTTCCTAATCCCATTTGGAGATGAATTCAGTATCGGTAAGGATATACTTGAACTGCTTAGTTTTAACTAAAGGATAAGTTCCAACTACATCCACTCCCCATGTGGAAAATGGGAATGAGTATTTAGTTGTATGTAGAAACATTGGGGGTTGATGAATGAAGTTGACATGCACTTTTTAGGGACGACATTTCTTAGTAAAATCAGTACAATACTGCATCATTGATGTCCAAAAGTATCTAATCCTTTGGATTTGATCAGACATTCTGTGCCCAAATAGCTATGCACCACAAGCTTGTGAATTCACTTCTTTCACCACATCCACAGTTTCTTCTACATCAATACATCGAAGGAGAGTTCCATCTGAGCCTAGTTTTTAAAGGTTCTTCTTGTGGTTTGGACTATCGTAAAGAGTAAAATGGGTCGCTCATCATCATATTAGTTCTTTTTCAGCCCTATCTGGTGGAAGATCCCTATTTTTAAATTATTCAACAATGAGTTTTATCTATCCTATGGTATGGACAAATGTCACAGAAATATGAATGATCTCATTAATTTCCGCCATTTTGGGTGGAACGAAAAATGAGACCACACAATGATGGGCTATGCTAATGATTGTCACATTTTGATTTGGATCTTCCAGGGTTGTAGCTGTATTAAGCAGTGCATTAGCTTTGGCCTTTTGTGATCGAGGGACATAAGACAATGTCATACCTAAGGGAAATTCATTCGTTAACCCTATGGAATAATCACACAAATAGATTAACTCTTCCATTTTGATAGAATATTCTACATTGATTTTATTGATTACTAATTCAGAATCACCTTTCACTTTTATGTGATTCACATGCCCAGAAGTGACAATTCTAAACCTGCTATGAGAGCTTGATATTCTACCACATTGGTGGTACACCCTACTGACAATAGGAAAGAATAAGTAAACAATGGCTTTTCTATGGATATAATTATAATTCCTAACCCAAATTTGTTGAGTTTAGGGTTTTCCATTCTCTTCCATGTGGGACTTATGAAGGCACCATAAAATTAAATTTCCCTTTTTCAGCAATTATCTTCAGTAAAGAAAACCTCTTCATCAGGATGTTCAGTATTCCATGATATATTTTCCATAGAAAGATGATCAACAAGGAAGTCAGCAATATCTTGGCCTTTTATTTCCTTCTGAGGAACAAACTAGATATGAAACAATTGTAGAATATCCTTCCACCCTACCATACAACCTGTAAGAATATGACGACTAAAGATAAATTAGAGCAGGTTATTGCAAGACACTAATTGGACCTCGTGATGTTTCACGTAATGCCTCAATTTCTTCACTACAATGATTAATTCCATACAACACTTTTCAATTCTAGAATTACAAGTCTTCGTATAAATCATAGTTCCACTGATATACTAAAGTATATTTTCATTCCCTACTTCATTATTTTGGGAAAGGAAGGCACCTAGTGATCGCTCTAAAGATGTCATATTGTGAATAAGTGGTCATCCATAAAAAGTTTAATTAATACCAGGGAACTCAAGAGATATTTCTTGGGGGTATCAAATTTTTTTGGAAGTCTTCAGTCCATTGATTGGTGACTCCCTTCTTTATTTATTTGGGGAATGTCAAAACACATACCTATTAAATTGGTGATAAAGCAAAAAATATAGGCCACGTGTCCTTGGAGTCCTCTAAATTCATTCAAATTTTGAAGATGTGACATACCAAGTATTGATTTGTTTTCTCAGGATCAACTTTGATACCATGATGGCATACAATGAAGCCAAGGAAGTATCCTGAGGTTACAACAAAAGCACATTTCAAGGGATTTGTATTCAAATTATATTGCTAAATTTTATTGAATATGGTCTCCAGATCATCCATGTGATTAAAAAAATTTCTATATTTGACCACCAAATCCTAAACATAACATTCAACAAATTTTCCTAATTGTTTTTGAATATATGGTACATGGAAAGTTGATACCTTGCACCTGTATTCTTTAAGCCAAAGGGAATTACCCTATAGAAAACACATCTGGAGGGGATATGAAGGCACAAGATTCTATATCCTATGGGTCCATAGGTATTTTATTATACCTTGAGTAGCTATCAATGAATGAAAGTGCTTCATATCCAGCTGTTGCATCCATTAAAAGTTCCATGATCGGAACTGGAAAATCATCTTTTGGACAATGCTAGTTAAGAACTATGAAATCAATGAAAACTCTTATTTGCCCATTTATGATTTTCTCTAGGAAAATTTAGTCTATCCATTTTGTATATTGAATCTCATTGACAAAATTATCCTTTATATGCTTATTTCCTTCAACAAGAATTTTAGAGGTATGAGTTGGGTGTGTTCTTCTTACTGCCTACTTGAATCCTCGATGTTTTTCTTAAAAACCCAAATAACTGATGGCTAAAACAGGTTTTGGACCTGGAATTTCTGTATAATTACATGAAAATATATCTCGATGTTGCATTTGAAATGATGTACACACCTCTTTATCTTCTGAGTTCATGGCCCCAATAATTAGAGCGGGGCATTGATCTTCTTCTATACCCAGATTTATTTCCCTGAGCTCATCCACATTGGTAGAGACATCATCCTCAATTTTTGGAGGACCATCCTTCAATTCTTCCTATTCTTTGTCATTACGTGTTACAACTTCTATTTCTAAATTCAATGTGGATGACATGGATGAATTATAGAGTTAAGGGAGGAGTCATTATTTGAACACCCTAAATAATAGGCCACTATATGTGACCATACTGATAATAAATGGTATTCCTTTGGTAATAAAGAGTAGATGATGGATTGTGAATCAATATCTTTGTCTTCCTCTAGCATTGCTAAAAATTCTTCTATTCTGATTGACTATGTAGTGACCTTTTGTATTTTAGTGGATGAAATGAAGACATCTCCGTTTAAGCTTCCATCACTACTTGGTGAATCAATAATTTCTCTCATGCTATCAGGATCGAATGTTGTGATTGACATTATGGAAGTTACTGGATGATTTCTTGGATTTGGGTTAACCTTTTCAATTTGATTAATAGGTAATACAAAATCTGTACTCAAATGTTCGAATGGGTTTTCTGGAATTTTCTTGAAACCATATGGAGCATTAATTCTGTTTTTTCCTTTTTCATGGACCTCATTACTTTTGTGTGACAAAACTCTACCTAAATGTATTGAGATTCAAATGTTTTGAATGAAGACATGTCACCATACAATGTAACAATTTGACCATTGATAAAATACATAATAAATTGGTGGTATGATGATAGTTTGGCCATATATTGATGCATCCAAGGCCTTCAAAGAAAAATGTTGAAGGCTATATCCTGACGAACAACCTTGAAATATGAATTAGACCCAAGATATCAAAATTGTGTTCTGAGTGTAATTTCTCCCAAAGGATCATTCTTGTTTTTGTCATATCCTTGAAACATGAATGTGTAAGGATATAAGTTAGATTCAATTAGGCCCAATCGACGAAGTGTACGAACAGGAATGAGATTGACTCCTGATCCATTATCAATGAAGTCTCATCAGATATCTATGTCATTGACCTTTCTTAATAAATATAAGGGTCTGATATGCCAATGGAAAACATATTATTCATCTTCATCTATAAAAAATATGACTTCCTGAATTTCTACAGGATCATTATCTATACGGTAAAACACAACACAATCAACGTCAGTTTCAATCTCTCGAGGACTTCACAACGAGTCAATATGTGCTTCTCGAAGATCTTTTGACAGATTCATGGAATCTAGAATTGATAATATGGATGGTACATGAGCCATTTATTTCAAATCATCATAATTTTGGTCCAAAGGTCTATGTTTCCCAACATGAAGAATTTTTTTTGTAGGTGCCTAGGAAGTTAACACTCCTGGTGTGGGTGTACCATATGTTGGAGAACAAGCAAGAAATACATTTGGCTTTAGTAGATTAGACTAACTAAGTCTATATACATGCTGATATTACAATGTTTTAACTTCTAATCAGTCTTCCAAAATAATCATATTAGAACCTTCTACTCAAACTGCCATAGATGAAAATTCCAGGGATCAATACAATCAAATGGTCGACTTATTAATGGGTAAATACCTTCTTTTGTCAAGATCATACACTATTTCTTACATTTTTCTATAATTAATAGTGACATTGATTTATCAAGTAGGGTTATTTGCTTCCATAGATTGATTTAAAGGTGAAGCTACCATTTTGGTTCAGACATCAGCAAGAGTTGAAGCTTTTACTATTCCAATAAAACCATAACAAGGAAGCTCCTTAGGTGATCTAGTTCCTGAGTAAGTTTTACCTCATGTTAGTGACTCAGATTCTGACATAGACATGAAATATTCTATTTTTATGGAACATAGTATGGCATGGAGACATATCTGCAGCACAATTACTGAGAAGCCTTTAGATGAACTATCATCTCATTTCTCAATACTCCCAGAATTATTTTGCATATAGGGATTTCATGGATTTAATTATCGACCAGTATATGAGGCTATGAAAGAGACTATTCACCGAAGGGATCCAGAGTATAAGCTACAAGATGATATTGAAAAGGCCAAAAATTTCATCAATTTTAAGAGAATTCAAGCTGTAGTTGCAAAGTCAGAGGCATATCATTACAATAAATCGATCGAAATTATCCAAGAAATCAAAAAACCACAAAGTATTCATTATATCTTCAACAAAAACTGGATTTTGTTCATAAAAAACATGGAAAATTAAACCAGAAATTGGGAGAAACCTAATTAGAGGGGATAATTGACATTTCAACCGCCAAAGAAGCACTTCGTCGGGCCGAGGAGGCTGGAGTTTCTCAGCTCTCTCCACTTCAATAGGAACCTAATCATGCTTATGAATCCATTCAAAAAATGAAGAGTAATGTTGAGAGTTTATTTTAAAATTTGACCAAGAGGCTTCATTTTGTGGTTGTCCCTTTGGTTTCAGATGAATGGAAGAAATATTGTCTTCATATATGTTATCATTATTGCTCTTTTTCATTGCAATATTAAAGGTAATGCTGATGGTTATTTTTTTAAACCTCAAACCGTCATGTTAAAAATTCCTAATTTCAATGAAAAAAATGGGGGTACATAGAATGATTCTTATTAATATGATGGGCCTAATGATCATAGTTTTATTTTTTCTAGGGTTGTATGGAAAATCCCAAAACATCATATATTTTTACTTTTTAATGCTCAATATTACCTTTATCATACAAAATGTACGTTTAGTGAGATACGACTCAAATTTTGTTTATACTTCCAATTATGGGAATTCAATCTGGTGAGTACTACATCATTTTTTGTTAGCAGTTTTGAGTCATGAATGTTGGACTATAAATGTTTAGTGTTTATGTTCAAAATATCAATGACCTTAAATTCGGAATTAAATCCCAAAAAGTCTCAATGACTAAAAATTTCGTTAATATTTTATAAATGTTTCCATGGGGACACTTGAGCACTAAATTTTAGAGGCACCAAATTTAATACTTGTATCAATATATGCCTCTTCCAAAAATAATGTTACCATTATTTGAAAACCCAATTATGGTGTTTTTGTTATGAAGGACCTACTGGGGCATATGATGCATAGCCAAGTAATGGCCTCTTTTGACTGAGAGGATCATTTTGTAGGAAACATATACAAGGCCACCTATGGGCACGTACCATATAGTTAGGCAAAATGTTCTTAATAATTTAATATTGTACTATTTACAGTAAAGGGAATTATGATTTAGGTAACTCAAGACCATAGTGGGTGGATTTTCCAAGGAAAATGGATTTTAAGAATAAAAGGATATTTTCTGACAACTAATGTCATGAATAGGGAAACCACTTCAATAAAAATTTGGTGTATGAAGAATAGTAAAAATTTATCATAAGGAGGAATTTCTGACATAAACAGTTCAGTTTTATGTCGTGTAATGAGGACGTTGTATGATGACGTTTTAAGTCATGTAATGAGGACATTTTGTGGATTTAATTGAAGGTCTTTGGCTTCGACCAAAGGTATGAAACCCTTTCAATTTCATGATAATTTGTTTCAAAACATACCACCTTATTTAGATATGGAATGGAAATTGTGAACTGTGATTTAGAAATTTCTAGATGTGAAGAATGATATTGAAATGATGTCTACATGCATTAAAGGAAGTCATTTCCAAGAATAAAGTTACCATTATTTTACAATCTCGTTGTGGGGGATGTATTATATAGTGCCAACTGGGGCATATGGTGTATAGAAAAATAGTGGAATCATTTGAATGTCAAGACCGTTATGTAGAAAGCTTATGTATCGCCACCTAAAGGCTTGTGCTGTAGAGTCCATCAAAATATCTCTTATAAGTTTTTACATTCTATTACATAAAGAACCAAATATTGTTTAGGGAGATTCATGTTTTCCGAAGAACATAGTTGGGTTTATGGAGAAAGGAACATGAATATGGAGAGGGTATTTCCAACCAAGATTTCAATATAATTTGGAAGAATAAGAATTTTATGACGGTCTGACTGAAACATTAGAGTTGTGGTGTCTATAGTTTTAGGTCACACAAATAAGACCAGAAACGAAAATAGTATATTATATGAGGTCAAGTGATTACATGTTTTTTTCATATTAATTTTAACACATAGATAGGGAAATGTGTAAATCGTAGTCTTGAATAGTTTCAAATCGAGAGAACGATAATGGGACAAATATACCTAAATGACTGTTTAAAAAAACATATTCAAGTATATTGTCTTCAAATATTGAAGGGGAAAAATATACTATAACTAAAAATGAAATTATAATCATTTGGCATACCCTTTATAGGGGATGTATTATGCAGGGACAATTCGGGAATATGATGCATAGCCAAAAAGTGGCATCTTTTGACTGTTAGTCCCATTATGTAGGAAACATTTATACAAGGCCACCTAAAGGCACATGCTGCATAGTCTGGAAAAGGAGTTCATAGGTATTGGGAACTCTATCACCAGAATCCGTATGACAGATTATGAAGATCTGGAAATATTCATCATTATGAGTGTGAAATATAAAAGGGGGTTATGCCCAATGTAATATAAAATATTTGAATCAATATTCTCCATGACTTTTACATTCATTACATATATTAGACTCATATGTAAAATGAATACATCCTTTGATTCTCTTTGAATTGATATTGTGATGTGTTGTAAAAATTCATGTAGTGAGGACATTGTTCTGTGCATTTTTATGTCCTGTAGTGAGAAAATTATACTGTGCAGTTCTAATTTATGTATTCAGGATATTAATATCCCCATAAAAAATTGAGACACTTTATTTATAAAATATTCCTTTTACCCAATTCATTTTCCCACGTGATCTATGCTCGGTGTGAGAAATAGGGAGCAGTAAGGGCTTCTTTTATAAAACTCAAGTGATAGAAAAAAAAGAATAATGGTGTTATTTTTATATGTAGTTTAATGTCTTGTAGTAAGGATGAAGATAAACTGATGTGAAAAGAATGACTTGTCGTGGCTGGACTAAGGGATAAAACCCATGTTTCACTACATGTCTTCCTAAGGGTAAGAATCAATCCATATATAATTCATTAAATATTCCCTATATAGATTTTAATTCATACATAAGGAATAAAGGGGTATTTTTAATCATGTATAGGCCCAAGATTAGAGATCGAGGAGTCTCTGTGTATCTCATATAGATGAGAATCATGTCGTACAGTGTTTTTTAAACATTTATTTCCCACACCAATCGAGTTGGCATGAATTATGGGGGTTAATACATTCTAGAAGAATGATTAAATTTAAGACACTTGATTGTATTAAAATCAAATCATGTATCTTAAATGAGCACTCTATAAAGATCTAGTTCATATATAGGAGATGAAAAATTCAAGTAATAAATTTGTGATGCGTTTGGGAAAAATATTGGAGATCTAGGCATCTCGATGTATCTAAAAGAGATGAGAATCAAGCCACACATAGTTTTTGAAACAAGGTCCTTATATAGATCTGACTCAGACAAAGGGAAGGATGGACTCATGTGATTGTAAGGAGTAGCAATGATATAAATGATTCATGATTATGGAAGCTCCTAATTTCATGTAGAGAAGAAATTAATCATACAGTTTAATGTCCTATAATGAGTAAAATGGTTGTTATAGAGTTTAATGTCTTGCAACTATGACATTGTAATTTTTAGTTTTTACTCTTGTTGTGAAGACATATGGGATGTACAGTTTTCAATCTTGCAACGAGGACATCGGAAAACTACATAATGTATTTATTAAAAAATCTATCATTTTTTGGAGCTCTAATAACCTCTCCATCCATTGAGATTAAGGCATAATCTCTATTTGAGTAGACTATATATATGGAATACGATCCCTCCCACTTTGTCTCAAGTATTAGAGGTTTTTCTCATGGTATAATTGGAGTCCTGAGGACGAATACCAATTCCCCTTGAAAAAATGAACAAAGGAATACATTCATTTAAAAATCATTCTCTATTATGATTTGGTTGACTTCCTAGTGATGAAAAGTATGTAATCTTCTTTCATCAAACTTCTCCCGCTCATTAAACCATTTGAGAGGCATCTCATCTATAGACCACTAATCACAGATTGAAACTCTGAGTGAAGGAAATTGTAATTCAATTGAAAAAACTTCTTCTATTATATATACCAAAGAATAAAGAGTTTCCTTGGTGGTAGTATGGGTAGTAGTCCAATATGCCCATAAAAAGAAAAATTTTATCAGACCAGGATTTCTTATCTTTATCAACAATTTTATAGAGTATATTTCATAGGGTATTATTGAAATCTTCTATCTATACATTAGAAGTTGCATGATTGCGAGATGAATGGTTGGATTTCATATTATGTTCTTAATAATAATTTTTTTCCTCTTCAAAACAAAATTGGTTCCATTTTATATCAAAATATAATGAGAGACACCAAATATAGTGATGAAGTTAGTTTGGGATAAACTAACAATGATTTTGGATTCTAATTCGTTGAGAGTTATTTCCTAATCCCATTTGGAGATGAATTCAGTATCGGTAAGGATATACTTGAACTGCTTAGTTTTAACTAAAAGATAAGTTCCAACTACATCCATTCCCCATGTGGAAAATGGGAATGAGTATTTAGTTGTATTTAGAAACATTGGGGGTTGATGAATGAAGTTGACATGCACTTTTTAGGGACGACATTTCTTAGTAAAATCAGTACAATACTGCATCATTGATGTCCAAAAGTATCTAATCCTTTGGATTTGATCAGACATTCTATGCCCAAATAGCTATGCACCACAAGCTTGTGAATGCACTTCTTTCACCACAGCCACAGTTTCTTCTACATCAATACATCGAAGGAGAGTTCCATCTGAGCCTAGTTTTTAAAGGTTCTTCTTGTGGTTTGGACTATCGTAAAGAGTAAAATGGGTCGCTCATCATCATATTAGTTCTTTTTCAGCCCTATCTAGTGGAAGATCCCTATTTTTAAATTATTCAACAATGAGTGTTATCTATCCAATGGTATGGACAAATGTCACAGAAATATGAATGATCTCATTAATTTCCGCCATTTTGGGTGGAACGAAAAATGAGACCACACAATGATGGGCTATGCTAATGATTGTCACATTTTGATTTGGATCTTCCAGGGTTGTAGCTGTATTAAGCAATGCATTAGCTTTGCCTTTTGTGATCGAGGGACATAAGACAATGTCATACCTAAGGGAAATTCATTCGTTAACCCTATGGAATAATCACACAAATAGATTAACTCTTCCATTTTGATAGAATATTCTACAGTGATTTTATTGATTACTAATTCAGAATCACCTTTCACTTTTAAGTGATTCACATGCCCAGAAGTGACAATTCTAAACCTGCTATGAGAGCTTGATATTCTACCACATTGGTGGTACACCCTACTGACAATAGGAAAGAATAAGTAAACAATGGCTTTTCTATGGATATAAGTATAATTCCTAACCCAAATTTGTTGAGTTTAGGGTTTTCCATTCTCTTCCATGTGGGACTTATGAAGGCACCATAAAATTAAATTTCCCATTTTCAGGAATTATCTTTAATAAAGGAAACCTCTTCATCAGGATGTTCAGTATTACATGATATATTTTCCATAGAAAGATGATCAACAAGGAAGTCAGCAATATCTTGGCCTTTTATTTCCTTCTGAGGAACAAACTAGATATCAAACAATTGTAAAATAACCTCCCACCCTACCATACACCCTGTAAGAATATGACGACTAAAGATAAATTAGAGCAAGTTATTGCAAGACACTAATTGGACCTCGTGATGTTTCACGTAATGCCTCAATTTCGTCACTACAATGATTAATTACATACAACACTTTTCAATTCTTGAATTACAAGTCTTCGCATAAATCATAGTTCCACTGATATACTAAAGGATATTTTCATTCCGTACTTCATTATTTTGGGAAAGGAAGGCACCTAGTGATCGCTCTAAAGATGTCAGATTGTGAATAAGTGGTCATCCATAAAAAGTTTAATTAATACCAGGGAACTCAAGAGATATTTCTTGGGGGTATCAAATTTTTTTGGAAGTCTTCAGTCCATTGATAGGTTACTCCCTTCTTCATTTATTTGGGGAATGTCAAAACACATGCCTATTAAATTGGTGATAAAGCAAAAAATATAGGCCATGTGTCCTTGGAGTCCTCTAAATTCATTCAAATTTTGAAGATGTGACATACCAAGTATTGATTTGTTTTCTCAGGATCAACTTTGATACCATGATGGCATACAATGAAGCCAAGGAAGTATCCTGAGGTTACAACAAAAGCACATTTCAAGGGATTTGTATTCAAATTATATTGCTAAATTTTATTGAATATGGTCTCCAGATCATCCATGTGATTAAAACAATTTCTATATTTGACCACCAAATCCTAAACATAACATTCAACAAATTTTCCTAATTTTTTTTGAAGATATGGTACATGGAAAGTTGATACCTTGCACCTGTATTCTTTAAGCCAAAGGGAATTACCCTATAGAAAACACACCTGGAGGGGATATGAAGGCACAAGATTCTATATCCTATGGGTCCATAGGTATTTTATTATACCTTGAGTAGCTATCAATGAATGAAAGTGATTCATATCCAGCTGTTGTATCCATTAAAAGATCCATGATCGGAACTGGAAAATCATCTTTAGGACAATGCTAGTTAAGAACTATGAAATCAATGAAAACTCTTATTTGCCCATTTATGATTTTCTCTAGGAAAATTTAGTCTATCCATTTTGTATATTGAACCTCATTGACAAAATTATCCTTTATATTCTTATTTCCTTCAACAAGAATTTTAGAGGTAGGAGTTGGGTGTGTTCTTCTTAATGCCTACTTGAATCCTCGATGTTTTTCTTAAAAAACCAAATAACTGATGGCTAAATCAGGTTTAAGACGTGGAATTTCAGTATAATTACATGAAAATATATCTCGATGTTGCATTTGAAATGAAGTACACAACTCTTTATCTTCGGAGTTCATGGCCCCAATAATTAGAGCTGGGCATTGATCTTCTTCTATACCCAGATTTATTTCCCTGAGCTCATCCACATTGGTAGAGACATCATCCTCAATTTTTGGAGGACCATCCTTCAATTCTTCCTATTCTTTGTCATTATGTGTTACAACTTCTATTTCTAAATTCAATGTAGATGACATGGATGAATTATAGAGTTAAGGGAGGAGTCATTATTTGAACACCCTAAAGAATAGGCCACTATATGTGACCATACTGATAATAAATGGTATTCCTTTGGTAATAAAGAGGAGATGATGGATTGTGAATCAATATCTTTGTCTTCCTCTAGCATTGCTAAAAATTCTTCTATTCTGATTGACTATGTAGTGACCTTTTGTATTTTAGTGGATGAAATGAATACATCTCCATTTAAGCTTCCATCACTACTTGGTGAATCAATAATTTCTCTCATGCTATCAGGATCGAATGTTGTGATTGACATTATGGAAGTTACTGGATGATTTCTTGGATTTGGGTTAACCTTTTCAATTTGATTAATAGGTAATACAAAATCTGTACTCAAATGTACGAATGGGTTTTCTGGAATCCTCTTGAAACCATATGGAGCATTAATTCTGTTTTTTCCTTTTTCATGGACCTCATTACTTTTGTGTGACAAAACTCTACCTCAATGTATTGAGATTCACATGTTTTGAATGAAGACATGTCACCATACAATGTAACAATTTGACCATTGATAAAATACTTAATAAATTGGTGGTATGATGATGGTTTGGCCATATATTGATGAAACCAAGGCCTTCAAAGAAAAATGTTGAAGGCTATATCCTGACGAACAACCATGAATAATGAATTAGACCCAAGATATCAAAATTGTGTTCTGAGTGTAATTTCGCCCAAAGGATCATTCTTGTTTTTGTCATATCCTTGAAACATGAATGTGGAAGGATATAAGTTAGATTCAATCAGGCCCAATCGATGAAGTGTACGAACAAGAATGAGATTGACTCCTGATCCATTATCAATGAAGTCTCATCAGATGTCTATGTCATTGACCTTTCTTAATAAATATAAGGGTCCGATATGCCAATGGGAAACATATTCTTCATCTTCATCTATAAAAAATATGACTTCCTGAATTTCTACAGGATCATTATCTATACGGTAAAACTCAACACCATCAACGTCAGTTTCAATCTCTCGAGGACTTCACAACGAGTCAATATGTGCTTCTCGAAGATCTTTTGACAGATTCAAGGAATCTAGAATTGATAATATGGATGGTACATATGCCATTTATTTCAAATCATCATAATTTTGGTCCAAAGGTCTATGTTTCCCGACATGAATAATTTGTTTTGTAGGTGCCTAGGAAGTTAACACTCCTGGTGTGGGTGTACCATATGTTGGAGAAGAAGCAAGAAATACTTTTGGCTTTAGTAGATTAGACTAACTAAGTCTATATACATGCTGATATTACTATGTTTTAACTTCTAATAAGTCTTCTAAAATAATCATATTAGAACCAAACTAGTATTTTATGGAGGAAACTTCATGTTCTTGTTGATCCTGTTGAGGAGCTCTCCCATGACTTTCCACCAGATATTCAATTAAAGCAGGGGTAGAACTGATGTAATGGTTTCTAGAATACCAATTTCATCCCCTATATCCTCGAAAATGGGCTCTTCCTATGGTTATCCAATTATGGAAAGAGAAATATGTCTCGTTATAATCAGAATAACAATTGTCATAAGGATTTGTTAAGTAGATACATCAACAGAACCGAAGATCAACTCTTCATCTGATGAAGAATCTTCTTAGAAGGTCAGTTCTGGTTGTTTTTTTGTTGGGTGGTGCCCGTGCTTTTGATGTAGATGCCATGAAATATTATAGGGTCATGGAAAAAATTGGCATAAACATGATCTCATCTTCTTCTGACTGCACTTTGTATTTTTTATCACTCTATTTCTTTGAGGATTAGCCTTTTGATGATGGTGGTTTGGCTATGGTAAGATTTTCATAAGGCACAATTCTTTGATTAATCATTTTTCGTAAAAATTCATGAGTTTGGTTGATCATTTACCTGATCATATAATCATCATATTTCAGTACAATTTTACATTTTTCTTCCTGTTATTCGCATTCTTCCTCTAGATCAGTAGCAGTAACACATACTACATGACCTGAAAAATATTTGAGTTTCACCTGTCCAGAGTCTACCAATTTTTGCAGGAGTCCCTTAAAAACATCTAAATTAGATTCCCCAACATCTAGTGAAATGTACAATAATTCAAAATATCTTCACCTCTATTTTTTGGTTTCTTCAGCCTTGAAAACTGAACCAAATTGTTCTCCAGAGTTGAGACGAAGTAACTGGGAACATGTTCGTTCTAGAAGGAATAAACCATACACTTTAATTCCTCAATTTGTATCTGCCTATTTTATATTTGATCATCTTGATGGGCGGACGTTTTTTCGGATGATATAGAGGTGAATCACATATATACAATGAGGGTTTTGAAGATGAAATAGGAACACGTGCTTTCTTGAGTGTAACAGTAGAAGCCACTACATTCTTTGTTCTCCTTCTTAGAGAAGATGTAATTACATGAGTTTTAGACTTAGTATCATTAATATAATCTTGTATCTATTGAGAAATTGATGTAACATCTCAAAACCCTCCTATATATTTTATAAGGATCTGTGTTGTTTGTAACTCATCACACAGATTTTCCACACAAATTTGCAGCAACTCTTCTAGAGGAAGTGCCAGACATAAAAAATATGTTAATCCTTTCCATCGTGTAATGAAATCTGAAACTCTCTCATTCACCCTCTTTTTAAAATCTGTACAATAAAAAAAATTTGTCTTCGGAAAAATTGAGATAAATTGATGAAGGAATTTCTTGAGGAGAACTTCAAATATTGTTGTTGATTGAGATAGTAAACTTGTGTACCTGAAAAAAGTTGGTCCCTATATGGATTGCACATAACACCAGAAATTTTTTGCTTCATGTTGTTTATGAGTCCCCATCATAGGGTCAAAAGCAGAAATGATAGGTTTCAAGTGTTGTTTTAGATCTCCAAAACCATTAAAGATTGGAAATGTAGTATTCACAAAATTCGGTGGGGTAGGAATCAGATCCACCCATTCAGGGTAATCTTTATTTTCCATCTAAACCAACGCATGTCATTCATCCATGGCTTCCAATCGAGTTATTATTGTCTTGATATTGTTTATAAGAGTTTTTGTAATATCTGGATGAGTTGGAACCTGTGCATGTATAGCAACTAAAGCTTGAGCTTGTGCATCAACTGGAAAAACCACTGGTGTTAGTGCTCGTATTTTCCTGGGATAACCCATGGGAACCGGCTTATCAGGATATGTTTTATCCAGCGGTGGTTGTATACCCAATGGATGGAATTCATTATCTATAATGGTAGTTACAAAAAATCCACTTTGATGAGGAGCTCCAATAGTATGTGCAAGTGGAGGACATGCTTGGGGAGTACATTTTCTAGAAATGTTGCTTCCATGTAACTCAGTATTGAGTCATATCAACTCCTTCATTTACTCTTCTTACTATGAAAATATCTATTAAAGAGAAATATATTGGCATTCTCCAATGGAAATTTTAGATTCAATCTAGCATTTACCTTTCCCCTTGTTATATGCTTTTTATAGGGGTGGGAGTTGGTTATTTGAAGGCATACCTAGATTCTGGGTATGCCTTTGATTTGGAGTATATACACCTTCTTAATTTACATCAGTGTGTAACATATTATGACCCATAACTTAATAATTTTATTCCCCTAAACTGGTTTCATTTTCTAGAGGATCCTCTATAATGTTGTGAATGAAATTTACTGAGGCATAATTCATTGATGGCATTCTATCAGTATATTTTAAGATTATAGACCTATGTATCTTCCATGAAACTTTTTTCTCCTATATGATGGATTCTTAGGAGATTTTTAATGGAAAATATCCTTAGGGGAATGCTTGGATAGTTCAGTTTTGCGATCTCTTTATGGATTCTTCCCTATAAGGGAGAAAACTGAATTCCGTTGAGGAGGAGAATTTAGATGTGAAAAAGCCCACATCCATGCCGGTTGGGGCTATTCCAATTCTACTTCATTAATATAACGAACATTTCTTAATGTATATAAAGGTTTAATTAAATGATCTCCCATCCTTACAAGCTATATTTATTCTTGAACTGATTTGGATTAAATTTATGCAAATTATCTTCTAATTTTGAAAATTTTGGTTTAGACATTAGCTGGGTGCATTATCCAGAAAAAAATTCAAATCACATGTTTTGGAATATTGTTGTGCTATTTTAGAAATTTTCATTCTCTGACAGCTGACATCCCCATTGTAGGACGCCATCTCAATATTCTCATTTTCTTGATGTAAAATTTACTCCACAACTTTTTTTCATTGGGCCTAACTCTGATGGGAGCTGGTTGAGGCATGTTCATGTGCATACATTCGATTGCATACAAAATCTATTGTTTTTGGTAGACCATGAGAAATAAAATTGCATGAGACCACTTTTGACGTACATTGATGATTATGGAGTGCATTCAAATGTAATGATCCATGTGCACCCCATCCTCTGATACAAACACTAGATGGTGTATTAGAAATTAACTAGCATAGCCTCTTTATATCATTGAGGCATGAACACTTTAGGGATCCATAATAATTTTCTATATTTTGATGTAGGGAAACCGAGAGGGATCCCAAGTCAATTTGGCATTGCCACACTTAAATTACATTTACATGATTTTTATATTCATATTATGGTAATGCATTGGTTTTCAAATGATGAAGGCTCTTCCATAAGATGAGGTGGATATCATTAATGTAATCTTCTGTCATCAATTCTAGAATGTTATTCTAAAACTTTTCCAAAGGCCACAACATGGCTATTATTTCTCCTTTAGCCAATGTTTTTCTCATGTTTAACATATCTTCATCATCTTTTAGAATTTATTTCTGCATTTTTTCTAACCAAAGTGAATGCTCCGTGTTGGCAGAAAACTGACCCAATGGAGGTTCACAGAATTATTGTTCCCTTAATATGTCTTCTAGTTGATAATGTGTTTCACCCATAAACGTAGGGTATCAGACATGATAGTCCTTGTTTTTTCAAGTGCCTTGAGATACGAGGGATTTCTCATCACTACCTTATCAATTATAGAATTATCTTGACAAAATGAAATACTATTGTGGAGGGAAATTATGAATTGAATGCCATCAGGGGGAGAATTACCATGTTAGAATACTATAAGGGATGAATCCGATTTCTCCATGGTTAGCTATCCATACAGAGGATTGTGGTCGCACTCATCCATAGATAGAAGTTGTGTGTTGACCGAATTTTCATAAATAAATCCTTCTTGATGAAGTGTCTAATGAGTAAAATTAGATTTACTACTACCACTCATGTAATTTGGTAATGAGAGGATTTTATCTTGTACTAGAACAAATAAGTGTTTGAGGGATTCCAGAACTCCAGCATTATGAGGATCCAAATCGTAGCTTGAATCTTGATTTTCCAAAAATTCTTTACGAGACATCTTCTTGGATGTTCTCTTTAACATAGTTAGGGGCACTTTCTAGGAAAAGTGGTTATCATGGGCAGTTGTATGTGTCTGCCTTGGCATTGCTTATCAGAATGGACTGATTAACTCCAATTGGAAAAGGTGTATGTTCCCAATCTTTTTTTCCATATGATATGGGTGAGTATGCCCCATGACCCTCATAGACTGTAATATATGAGTGTATCAGCTCTAGGATGGTATGTTGATGTGCCATACCATGTGTGAGGACTGATTTATGTATTTGTTCACATGGTACTGCTGATGTTGTTATAATATTATGGCATTCTTCCTGAATATGGGTAGGAATTTGTGTCTACCCTTTCACCATTGATAAGATGTGTACGATGAATTTAGTGGTTGGAACGAGGATATATGTCAATTCTGTATCCAGATTAGGTGAATGTTCATACTTTTATCCTCATTTTCCTGTCAATGGGTATTGATAGTACTCATTCATGGAGGAAGAGAGTTAGGTCTACCCTAGATTTGTCATCAAATATTTCTGACCGACTTCTCTAGGTGATGCCAAATGAGACTGTTTGTTGGATTAATGAACATTGAAAGGTGTATGTTCCTTCCTCCTGTTTCCCATCATGTATGGATGACATAATTCCTTCAATACTGACAGACGAGACTTCTATCAGTATCGATGATTGTAAGCAGTTGTATGTTCCTATTTACCAATTGCCACCACATTAGATTGGAGGGCATATTTAAATGCAGTCAGACGAGCCTACGGACTGGACAATAAATTGTAAGCTTGTTTTTGTTCTATTTCACAGTACGACACCAGATTTATCTAGTGGGATTGGTGGGTTGCTGCCAAATGAGTCTGCTAAATAGGAAAATTAGGATAGACAGGTGTATGTGATCACTTGTTGTTCTCCATCTACATAGGTTGATATAATTTTCTAGAGGAGGCAAATATATGAACATGCTCCCTGTTGACCGGATGTTGTCCCTGGCGGTTATTTCTGCATGTCTGAGTCTGATAGACCTAGGACGAACATCCAGAGGCAACGCCCCCATCATGTTGTGGGTACACTACAATACAATTTTGTTGGCGGCTATTGTTGGTGGGAGTCCATTGAAATGAACCCAACATCCTTGAATTGAGCCCATGAGTACGTCTTGATCTTCCTCCATGTAGTATGGGAGGGATTGGCTATTGTGTTTTGGGGAGAAGAACCTAAATTTTTTGAGAAGGTTGGTTGGCATTGTCTACTTCTTGATCATCATTCATTGTTGGCCAAATGATCAAGGATTGTTATTGACCTAAAGGGCCTGTCAGGCCACCTCCAATGTTGAGATTGTATCTTGCAGGAGATTCCACATTAGCAACACATTGGAGACCCAGCGTTGAAGACACTGGGTTGGTCATAATAGCCCTCCAATGGATAAAGATCCTTCCTGAGCAGAAGTTGGGAATTTCATATATTTTTTCATGATGAAATCTATTTTTGGAATGAAGGGAGTTCTATGGAAAACTGGGACTACAAAAAAATCCATTAATGTAGCCCCTTTTAGATGGATTCATGTTTGATTGATTCTGTTTTCAAGCCATCCTTTATCAAATAATAGGGTCATAACAGGTTGGTAGAATTATTAAATTGTTTAAGGATTCACATTGGGTTCACCATTTTTGTTTCACAGGTCAATGAAATGTGTGTTCTAGTTTTAAGAATCGCTACTTATAGGAAGTTTCCATTGGATTTAGTCATGGAACCAGAAACATCCAACAATTATTTATCTAAAGGGGACATTATTTCTAAAGTCATGTGTTCATTATGTTTGACCATTAAGATACTTAAGAATGTACATTGGTTGAGAGGATAGGAGGTCAGACTAATCACACACTTGGGGGGGGGGGGGAAATATTGTCCACTTCGGGACTCTATTAGTAAATTTATGATATTTTCAGGAATCCTTTTTAATTCATCATGTATAGAATATGTTTCTCTTGTAATTTTCAATCTCTTATTAATATGTGTAAAATTTATAAACTTTAATATGTATTCACGGTTCTTCATTAATAGAGATACCCATATTTATTCAAGGTTCTTCATCAATTGTACCCTTTCATATAATATTTCATTATTATTTCAATCATAATTATGATGATACCATTTTTAAATGCACTCAGTGGGTCAATCTGGAATTTATTGTCATCATGGGAGACAACGAATTGTGTTGATATTGAGATCATAACCATATAATAGGATACCTAGGTGTCATTATAAATGGAATCAGAACCCTCTTAGTTCGGTGTCGCATAATTGGACATATCATACCTTTTAATGTCATGTGATAAGGACCTTACCATACATTTTAAATTCATGTGGTAAGGATATCTAAAAGAATGTTGCTTAGTCAATGTTTATAGAGGTAATTATGCTGAAACAACCCAATTAATGTGGAAAGGATATGCGTTTCCAAGTAATATTGGACCCATGATGGGAATACGTTCCATGGAGCACTGGGATTATTTGAAATTTTTCATTTGAACCTCAAAGAGGCTTACTACGTATCCCTTGTGGATGGTAATAAAATCCCACATACTTCAATGAGTCTCATATGAGAGTATAGTCTTCTATGAGAAATGGGTATGGGCTTACTTCTTGAAAAGGATTCCTTGATGGCTTGGGGGTTCAATATGGGGCTTATTACTTAGTAGGATGCCTATAATATAGGAATTAGTGTAGGATTTATAAAAAGGTTATATAGTGATCTTGGGCCCTGGGAGGGATTCTTATATATCCTAGTTATGGTGGTAATCATGGTTCTCATAATTCATTCTCCTTGGGTGTTTGTGAAAATGTTGTAACCATCACGAATCTCAAAGCCCACTGAGTTACGATCAGTGTGATAAACAATTGGATGTAAATTATTCCATAGATGCACTCACTCTTTTCCTCCCCTATTAGTCGATGAGGGAACACCTATGGTGGCCATGGCAGACAAGGTGGAGTCGATCCGAGAAGTGGGTGAGACGACGATCCTTCACTATGTTCACCTAAAATTGGACTAGGGTACAATGAAAGGAAGAATGGATAAAGGTTAGGGGTTTACTCCAGGATAGCTTCCCATGGGGACAAAACTCAATAGGATAGTTAAAGGGTAATTTAAGTCCCTAATCCTATCTACCCTTTATACTATGGAACCAATGAATAGAGGAGAGCAATGATGCTACTTCCTGCTAGAAATGATTGGGGATTATGCTAGGATGGTTGCCTTAATATTGATCCTGGTAGTGGAGGTAGACTTCTCCAATACTTGTGTGTAAAATCAAGTATGAACCGTACCTTCCCTACTAGAGAGCTGAGGATCGAGGTCATCTCTTTGAAAAGGGAGAGGTTAGGACCCAAACCCTCTTCCAAACTAAGAACATTCCAACACTGTTCCTGGGAGAAAGGTCCTTGTGATTGTGGATATGAGAACCCACAAGAACTCTATGAATCCCAAGCCCATTGTGAATAAAATGTGAGAAACCACTAACTGTGGATACTCAAACCCAAATAAGATACAATCTGATGTGCCATTCCCAGAGGTATGATAATTCAGGAGGTTTTGGTGGAGGCTTCAACCTAGTCCCTTTCTGATGAGGGAACCAAGGATGGAGATACCCATCCATGAATGGATTTCAAACGGGTAAATATGATGATATGTAGGCTTTATACCAGCCTCTACCACATTGGTATCTCGCACAAGTTTGTCACATAGGTACCCCTCGTTGATTCGCCATGTAGTTTCACCATGTAGGTGTGTCGTATAGGTGTGCTTCATAGGTTTGTTTGATGACTGAAGAATATATTTCACATAGGGTAACAAAAACTATGTGAAAAAATTTTAAAAGTCATTCAAAACATGCATATCCCACACAATCATCTTTCCTATCTTACTTTAGTGAGATACCAGAGATATTTTGAGGGATCTGGGTGGAAGAGCTTCACAATGGGAGATTTATAGAGTCATTCAACTTTTTCAGTCCTAAAATGTGGAACCTAAGGGTCCTATTTAAAGGCATCGATGGGGCATGGTTAAAGGGATGTTTCCCACGTAGTTCCTTTGCATATATTCTCCATGTAGGTATTCCATACAGGGGTAAATAAATTATGTTGTCGCATAGCTCTATCGCACAGGTCTGTCATGTAGCTCTGTTGCATAGGTCTTTTGGATTATTTTACAATCCTTTGAATTCTTCTAACCATTGCTTGAGATTTTGAAATATCCAAGTCTATCTTCATAGTCTTTTGGTTTTCGTTAGTGGTGTCAAAATCTACCATAGAAGATATTTCATTATATAAATTATCTGTAGTTGTTCAAGGTATTCTAAAAGATTTGATTTATTCTTGATTAAAATATTATATCCATAAAAACCATTAACATAGAGTTTTTATTTTTACTATTAAAAGTAATTTCAAATGTATTCTAGAATATGATTTTGCCAATGGAATGAGTGTATGGTTCCACATCTTTTATCACATTGATTGGGTTTTCAAAACATTACTATGAATTGATTTCAAAACCCTAATGTGGGGGTGACCAATGAATTAATTGATACAAATAATATTGAGTATATGGATGATCAGGAAATGCGTTAACATAAACCCTATTATAGAATCATGTTACCTGTTTTATGGTTTTAGAAATAATTAACTTCATATATTTAAATATTCAAGAAATCTATGAATAAGATAAGATAGAAAATGAGTTAAAATTAAAATCATGTCACACTAAATTTATGGATATAAGAAATGGAGAAGATGAATATTGGATGAGTAATTTGATCAGGTAAAGAATATTATTAGCTTAATTCAATTTTATAGAGATGTTCTTAAATATTATACTATTGAGAATATATTAATAAAAATTATAGTGGATATTTTTTATTCTAAAATATGATCATTATAAAATTATTACTTAGATTGGATAAAAATAAATAATCTCAACAATATTTTGAAATCTTTTGAGATGGGAAGGGTATCAAAGAATAATTAGAATTTTGTAAACGATTCTTCATTAAAAGAATCTTAAAATTATATTAATCTTAAAATAATGTATTATCAACATGTGTAATATAATGATATAATTACCTCTATGAAGATAAATTAATCTTCAACGCTTTTCTCTAAAGTCATAAAATGAGGAAAATATTATTTTATCAGTCCAGTCATTATCCTTGAGAAATAATTTGGGATTTACTTGAGGTGACAAAATATTATATAAAGTCCAAGGAGAAAACAATACATCATATAAGATAATATTTTTGTAAAAAACATGAAATAACCTCATTTGACGATGAAAATAAAAAATAGATGACTTTATCATGAAGGAATATTCTCTTGATTTTATAACTGGGGCTAATCAAATAAATGATTACCCTAGTGATTTATAATGATGTTCATAGATTATAATTATAATGAGATTCAAAATGCATTTCAAAAAATTATGGAGAGGAGTTTTATGATAACGTGAGGATTCTAGATTATTATATGACACTCTAGTACATATTTTTTACAAGCATGATTTCAATTAAAAAGTGGAAGTAGTGACTAAGAAAAAAATATCGTTTTTACATAAAAAAATAATGTTGTTATCCTCATTGAAATATCTAACAGGTATGTTTTAAATCAAAGAAAAAAATTGAAATTTAAAATATAGGCTTTTTCAAAAAAAAGGTAAAATCAATAAAAATGAGGCTATTCTTTAAATAAAATAAAATAAATAAATTAAACTAGTTTTAAATATAAAGAAAAAACCTGAAATATGGGTTTATTGAAAATTATAATCATCATATGATATTAAAATTTGAATGAAGATAAAAGCACCCTATAATATATAGGCACAAATAATATGTATTTTTATAATATATCAGTCCCTTATTCAAAAAGAATCCATGAATTTAGAGGTAGATAATTGTATGAAAATATAGATAAACAAAGAATATATATACTAAAAATTTGATACTGAATAATTCATTTAAAAATATATGGTAACTTTTGTTATGTTTTATCAACTCAAAAAAAACTAAAATGTGTCTCATGATACTGTTAGGACAATTATGTGACATAATTAGATTTTAAACTGAACTATATGTTCGATGTCGTATAAGATACACAACACCGATTATAAAATAGACAACAAAATATCAGTATTAAAAATGTGACTATTATAACCTACCCATTAAGTAGGATGGTATGAATAGGAAAAAATAATTTATCAAATAAATATATATATACTAATAATCATAAATATATTATTAGTGATTATAAATTAATTATACAATATTTCATAAATATGCTTTATTCTTCAAAAACAATTCTTCAAAGGTGGGTTTCCTTTCACCCTGTGATAGAATATTATATTTAATTTTGGGATTTTTATAAAATTTATTTGAAAAATTGAAATTAATTTTTTAAAATTAATTTTGATAATTATTCAATGGTGAAATTTTGGATAATTTTTTCAAAAAGTTAATTTTTTGGCAATTTTTATAAAATACGATACAATTATAAAATACGACATCTTTGGTGAAATCGCAAACATTTATTAAACATATTTAATGAATAAACTATTATATTATAATATAAATATTATACAAAAATATTTTAAAATATTTAATTAATAATTTATTTTATGATAATTATGAAAATAATTTTAAGTGTTAGCATAGTGTTTGCGCGGTGTAGTAGAAATAAATTTTGGTTCCATATAGATATTAATTGGGTGATAAAAAGATATTAATGAATTTTTTATTAATTAATATTTATAAATAATAATTTTTACTATTAATTTCTAATTTGTGAGTTATATAACCGGAATCTTGTATAGATGATCGTGCAAGGATTGCGGAAGCCAATAAAAGTCAAATTAAAAAATTAAATAATTTTTCTTGAAATGGATATGTGAAAATATATATAATTAATCGATATAAAACAATACATTGAGCATAATTTCTTTATTTGTTGATATTAATTTATTTTTAATTTTTATATGTTGAATAATTACCTTTAATTCTTATGAAATGCTAAGGCAAAGCCTTTCCAAGCAAATGAAGAATCAATAAAATGATTTTAGTTAAAATTAAAATAACAATAAAATGACACTAATTTTTTTTAAATATTATAAGATTATTATCATTCAGCCACAATCATTATTTAGTATAATTTAAGAAGTTTTGGATCAACTGGTTTTACATTAAGTCCCTTATATTATTTTATTGAATATAAAGTCATTCTATTCACATTATGGTTTTTAATTAGTATAATTTTTTTAAAATATATTCATCTAGAAGCTATAATATATCATAAACATTAATTTTAATTAGAAAAGAATTATTTTCAACATGATAATTTATTTTTAATTTTTATAGGAGAAATAAATATCTTAAATACTTTCCAATAACGATGCAATAATTAATTAATTAATGGAAAAATCAATAAAATAATTAAAATGATATGAAAAATTAAATTTCAGAAAACCATGACAAAAATTTTTAATGCGTAATTTTAATTCATCATAATTCAAGGTTCATATTTATAAAATTTTCTGAAATGAGGAAGTTTTTAGGACCCTTATTTTATTTTCTATAATTAAAAATCAAAGATTTCATACTCATGTTTTAATTAAGTAAAATATTTCAAAGGTGGTGTTATCTAGAATCTATTTTATTATATTAAAAGACTTTTGAGATCCAAATTATTTATCTAAATCATTTTTTATTTATTTGTAACAATTAGTGAAAAAGTATGTATATTAAGTAATTATACAATGATGATGTAGTAATTATTTAATTAAAAGAAATTTAAAATTAGTTATATTGAAATATTAAAAGTAATATAATTTGAATTAATTAAGGTGGTAAATGATATTTATAGATTAATATGTAAAATAATGGAGGTATTAAAAGTATTGGTTTGATGATATCTTTTTATCATGATAATTTTAATGTCAATGTAGGGAATTCAATTAAATTTTACCATAATGATATTTTATGTAATTAATATATTATTAAGTTATTTAAAAATATTAAAAATATTGAATAAGAATAATGAGATGTTATATGGTAATAAATAACTCCCTATATGAATTTATAGTCAATTTGGATTTATTTTGAAATAGAATAGTATTATTATAATTTATTAATTTGTGAAATTCCCAGAGTGCCCCTCCCCTTTCTTATAAAAGGGAAACCATTCTTCTAAATCCGTCACACAAAAAAACCATTTCATTAAACCCATATATTCCAAAATCCATTACCATAATCCATAACCACATTTTAAAGGCCTTAGTTTAGGAAATAAACCAACCTTCATTCTCATAATATATTATGAAAAGGAGACCATCAGAAGAAGAGGTATTGCTTTTAATCTAGTGATTCAGTAATTTAGTTCTTCAGAATCCATCAAAACATCATAAACTGTGATAAATTGATAACTGATATACCATCCATATATTTATATATAATAATTTATGTGTAATGATCAATACCCATATCCACATCCATCAAATGGGAAGAGAATTTATCGTTCGTGTGAATGGCGAACTACCGCATTGCGAACCGATATAATTTTTTTATCGATCATAATCTCTCAATACATGTTATAATGATTAAATTAATATTTATAAATGATATTTATGAAATTTGTTTATAATAATAACATAAAAATCATTTAGGGTCTTATATTTCCACACACAGAAAAAAATGATTCCATTGTTCGTGTATATATGTGAATTATCACCTCCACGAAGCGATGTGATTCATTTTTCATTACAACATCACATGGATGATATATATAAGTATATTTAAAGAAGTAATATAATTTATATGTTATTATTATCATTAGTTAATTTTAAAATAATTATTCCCTTCTTTCTGTAATGATTACTGTAAAATAAAAGTGTTACTAATGCGTACATATGGCATACCGTCTCCAAGATTGCAACATAATTCAATTTTAAAAACCATATTTAAGGGATGGATTTAAATTATAATTTATTAATAATATTAATTATTATTTCATGTATATTATTCTTTATATTATGGGATAAGGACCACGTTGACTTGAGAAATTTTATGGAAGACATTTAGTACTCAAAAACATTCATAATGTCTAGCGTCGACATAAATAATTATATAATTGTTATAACTACGTAATAAGTGAGATAAAAGGTATAATAACCATTAAAAAGATTATAAATCCGGATAATAATTAATGGGATGATAAAGAATACACCTGATGAACCAGACTCATTGTGAGGGACACTATAACTAAAAATCCTCATTTTCAAATGTTTTAAATATTTACTTTCTAAATATTTCTATTTTTTCCCATGTTTTTAAAGTTATTTAATGAATGTATTTATGTGGAATAGAATTTTTTTCATAATTGAATATTTTTTATGTTTTCAATTGAATAGTATTTTTTATAACCTCTTTACAAATTCATGTGTCATCACTTTTTAAAAATCTCCAAATAAATGATTTTTTTTAATTACTGATGAAATTATTTTTATAAATTTATTGTTCTACAATTATATAATATGTCCTTTATTTTTTCCATATTTTTTCAAATAAAATAGTTTCATTATTAAGTGTGTAATTTTTTCATGTTGAAAGTGATTTCTTATATGAAAAGGGTATTTTGATATCTAAAAGATATATATACATGGTTTTTAAAGAGGGTTCAAGGTTTTTATTCATGATATGTCCCTTAGAATATATTTTTAATGGGTTTACCCATATAGCACCAAGTCAACCCATTATATTCTATGTTATGGGTGAACTCAAATCGTTCCAGGTAAAACCATTATATATTATTGAACATGTTTATCTAGATGTTTCGACAAAGAATTGTGTCATACAAACCTAGAATTCAACCATATTTTTTCTCCTTTTACGAGTGCTCTATGAGGTTTTTATGATGATGATGTCCCAAGACACCTATATGTCTTTTATATTATTGTTAACAAGTTTTCTTGGAAATATATCGATTTAAAATAGGTAATATTATCATATTTTTTAGTGGAGAAATGATTCTATATTAAGATTAAAAGGTATGTTAAGGTTTTTAATGTTTTTTGAGGTTTTCACTGAACTGTGGGTTTCCTCCCGTTTATTTTCATTACTGATACCAATTTCTAACATTTTTTCATAGGGTTTGATGATGAGTTTGGATAAGGATGAGATCTAATGAAATTGGGACTATTTTTTTTATGAAAATCCATATTTTATATTAGTAAAATTTTTATGGGGAAAAAAGATAATGAGTATAAGTGTACACTTCAAATGTGTATGTTTACATTGTAAGAGTTTATCCAAATTCTCAAAAACTCTAAACTGAAAGGATACTTGTAATTATAACAATGTAAATTCTAGATCAATGACACTAAAATGTGTTTTATTTATGGAATTTTCATTAAAATTGATATTTGTGGATGGATTTGAAAAATGTAGAGATTATGATGTCTTATTAGGAGTTATAAATAACATAATTGGTTTATCATTTTTATAATTTTGATAAAACAATTGTATTAAAAGTCCCTTTGAGGATTTATGTTATGAAATTTTAAGGTGATTAATTTTTTTTGGAGAAATTTAGTGTTGAGGTAATTGTGGGGTATTAAATTTTGGAATGAAAATTGAAATGTAAGAGATAACCATTATGCTTAAATATTTTATTTTATGATAAATAAATCAGAATTATTTTTTAATGATTCTCACAATTCTATAAATGTTTTATGAATTATCATTTTAGAAACAAATACTGCCCATAGGTTGGGTGAAAACTTGTTGCATATGGTAAGGTCGTGAGTTTTGAACCCACAACTAAAGGGGGATAAGATTTAATTTCCTACCACTTCCCTAAATAAATTACTAGTTAGTATAAAATATTTTTCTTCACTTATAAAAAATTACGAATAATGGCTAATTAGTTATTATGAACTTATATTTTATTGAATAGATAACCATGGGATTGGAAAACTATTTAGGGATTAAGGTATTAATATAAGATATTCATTATTTGGGAACACTCTTTGATTAAGGTAAATATAATACTATAGGATTTTATTTTAGGAATAATGGAGGAATTATATTTTGGAATTATATCTTATTTTATTATAGATTTATGGTTATTTACGTTATTTATGGGTTGTTTAGTATACTTTAAAAATTTTTTATAAGAAGTTACAAATTGGTATAACCAATTAAGAGAGATTGACATAAGTTAGAGATAAATGTTAATATTTATCATAGAAGAAAACGTGATAAAATACTTATAATTTTTGTGTTTTAATCATATCCTATAATGTTTGTTAGGAATTTTAATTTTTTTTTTAATTTATTAAATGATATGTGTGGATATTTGGTTCTTACTATTTAATTTTATGGAATAAAGTATTTTGTTATTATATAATGGTATAATATTTTTAGAGAATTATCTTATCATATAATATAAATTTTGTTTTTTGATAGTTTTTCGAGATAATATGAATTTATAGTTATCCAATTTTTGTATTATGTAATTCTTTATAAGTTGATTCTAGAGCTTTAGGAATAAAAAATAATTCATACTCATCATTAGGAGAAAATATGATTTAATGGTGTAAGTGTATTGAAGGAGAAAATATGAGTTGATGGTGTAAATTTATTGAAGGATGAAACTCTACATTTAATCTAAGTATTCTTTCATATGATTTTTTTATAAAAAATAATAGTATTACTCAGATCTATTAAAGATACCTTGAAACAAAATTGATATTTTTTTACTGGGAAATCAATAAACATTTAACCTATCACAAATTTATGGTTTTGTGATAGTTAAATTTATAATGACCTTGTTTTTAGAACATTCTATAATAATTAGAATGTTATAACATTATTACATGTAACTATTTTCATTTTAAACTATTTTATTCCTAATTATAATCCTAGTTGTTTTGGGTAACATTTAATTTTCCTTTCCTTAAGTAGGATATTTTATTAACTCTTTCTCCTATTTGGGAGTTTAATAAAGGTATTTTGAAAATTCAACAGATGGATACCAAGACCGTATTCAAAATTCAGAATAAGAATTTACAATACGTGGAGAGTTTGTAATAACCTAATATTTTAAAATAAGCACTATGTTCAATAGCATACAACATATGCAACATCAAGAGTAAAAAAGATGACTAAATATATTTTTTAAATGTGATGCTTATAAACTATCCATTAAATTTGATGTTATGACTAAAATATCTTATTTATGAAATTAATATATACATCATACCTAATATAAATATAGTGGAAAATTATTATAAAATTATAACATAATTTTTCATAATGTCATTTTATTCATCATAAAAATGTTTTCCATAAAAAAGGAATTAATAATATTTTATAAAAGAATGTAATAATTAATTTATGGATGTTTAAGAAAATTTATTTGATAAAATTATATTATTTTTTGATATAATCTTGTGAAAATTATTTTATTCTTAAATGTTGAGAATTTTCCAAAAAAAATTAATTTCTGTTGAATTATTAAAAATATTCTTTTTTATAAAATATAGTATCTTTTGTGATATCATGATAATGTAATTATGATATAAATTTTAATGCAAATAATGTAATAACTAAATTATAATAACATAAAATAAATATTATTAAAAAATGAATCACAACATGAAAAGTATAATTTATTTTATAATAAAAAAGGAAAATTATTTTAAGTGTCCACGGAGCTTGTGTGTATCATTGGAAAAATAAAATTGGGCGCCTTATATATAATAATTGAGGGATAAAAAGTATTTTCAAGAAAATTTTATTATGTGTTATTTTTAAATATTTATTTTGAATAATATGTTTTAATTTTTGACTTATATAATATGAACCTTATACAAATGCTTTTATAATGATTGTACAAGGCATAAAAAGTCTAATATTCAACTTAAATAAATTTTCATAATACTAATTTGATTAAATATAAAAATTAAAAGAATATAAAGAAGAAAAATGAGAATAATTTATATATTTTTATGATATTAATTAGTGATTAATTTCTATATAATAAATAATTGACATTAATTCATCTGAAAAAATGACATGGTGCTTATGAAAAAAGAAGAACAATCAGTAAAATAATTTTAATTAAAACTAGAAGAACTATTAATTTACCAAAAATTAGAATAAATAATATTTTAGGATTATTTTTTACCATAATAATCATTAGGTTTAATTTAGTCTATTTTGATTCTTTTGGTTGAAATTATATTTATTATATAATTTAATATAAATGAAAATCAAACTGTCCACACTATGGTCTTTAATATGTGTAAAATTTTTAATATATCATAATATATTCAATAAGAAATACTAATTTTAAAGCTAAAAGATTTATATTAAACATGGGTAATTATTTTTTCTATTTTGGGACAAGATAAATAAAATAAATTCTTGCATAAGGATAATATAATATTTTTTTAATTAATGGAAAAGTTATCAAAATAATTAAAATGATAAGAACCATCAAATTACACAAAAACATGACTACATTTTATTTTATGTGTAATATTTTTCATTTATCATTCATGTTTTGGATTTATGACCATTTTTTGACATTATGAAATGGTTATGACCCTTGTACTATTTTATTAATTTAAAAGCCAAACATGTTATACACAAGAGTTTAATATGTATAGTATTTGTAATGTGGTGTTCCCAAGATGATTTGTTTGACAATAAATACTATTTTAAAATATTAAATATTTATCCACACCATGTAAATCATTTTTTATTTTTCTTGAGGAAATGAGTACCATAAATAATTTCAGAATGATGATGTAGTAATTATTCAATTAATGGGAAAGTCAAATTAATCATATTAAAATATTAAAAGTAATATAATTTGAATTTATTATGGTTATCCATGAATTTTATAGATTAATATGACATATTAGAGATGTATTAAAAGTCTTGGTTTAAATATATCTTTTTATCTTTATAATTTTAATATCAAATTAGTGAATATAAATAAATTTTACAGCAATGATAGTTTATCAAAATAATGTTATATTTAATAATTAAAAAATCTTAAAAGGCATAAATAATAACAATGTGATAAGTAATGGTATTATAATTCAACCCCTATTAATTTATTGTCCATCTTGTTTCCTTTTTCAATATAATACACTTATTATATTTTATTAATTTTAGAAATTCCATGAGTACCCCTCCCCTCTCTTATAAAAGAGAACACCTTGTTCCTAATCCCTAAAACATAAATAAATTGCAGAAAATATATACATAAATAATTTCGTAGAATCCCTACCCACATTCTATAGGCCATATTTAATGTTTAAAAAGAACCATTGTGTTCTAAAAGTGTTAATAAAAATAGAACATCTGATGAAGATAAATCATTTTTAATCTAGTTTTTCTGTTTTTTAATCTTCTACAGCCCTAAAAAATTCATCAGCCATAATAAAATAATAAATTAAATATAATAAATATACATTTATATTATTATGTCTATGTAATTAACTTTATCTATATTCAATTCCCTCAAATGAAAAAATGATTAATATTTCATGTGTACGGTGGACTACCACCTCTCAAACCAAGATAATATATTTTTCATTACCATCTCTTAATACCAGTTAAAATGATTAAATTAATGTTTATATTTGATATTAAGGACATGTGTTTCATTATTTCAATATAACTTATCCTTTATGTTCTTATCTTTCAATACTATTAAAATATGATAGTATAGTTCATGCGTTTGTGGGAATTATCACTTTCACAAAGTGATGTGATTCGTTTTTCATCAACACATAACATGGATACTATGTATATATGTATATGTTTATTTAAATAATTAATATTATAAATATTATATTATTATCATTCCTGAAGGTTTAAATTTTTATTACCTTCTTTCCATAATGATCATTGAAAAATGAAAGTTTTTCTCTTGTGTATGTATGGCCTATCATCTCCATGATTATAACACAATTCCTTTTTGATAATGTAATTTAATAGATAGATTTAAAATATTAATTTAATGATGATAATAATTATTATTATATCTTGAATATTATTATTTATATTATTGATTAATGACTATATTGACTGGATACATCTTACAAAATTCTTTTTGGACTCAAATAATGATTATATTATGAACATATTATGTGAAGTTATATAATTATGTAATTGTTATAACATAGTATTAAGTAAAATAAATGTAATAATTTAACTAAAAAATTATTCAAATAGAAGTTAATTAATATATATTTAATATTTATGAATATAAAGAACATACGTGGTGAAGCAGACTCAGTATAAGGTGAAATTTATTTAAAACCACTTTTAAAATGATTTAAATATTTATTTTCTAAATATTTATTTTTCATGTCTAGGTTTTAAAATTTATTTTTATGAATATATCTGGATGGAAATGAAATTTTGTAAATTTAGAATTTTTTATTTCTATAAATTGTTTTCTAAAAGAAATATATTTATATTTTTATATAAAGGACATTACTTTAAAAATCCACTTTTAATGTTTCTTTTGTAGCTCTATTTTCCAAAGATAGAAGATATGTTTCATTAACACATGCGAAATGAATGGAATTTTCCTCATTCATGATACTTTAGTTATTAAAATTTTCCATTATCTGTTATCACATTTATTTTCAATGAAAATGGTTTGGTTAATATGAATGTGGTTTTTAAAATTTTATATGTTATTTTTTATAAAAAAATCATATTTTGATATTCGAATGTGTTTTTAAAATGGTTTTAAATGAGTTTTCAAGGGATTTATTCATGATTCTTTCTTTAAAGAATATTTAAGATGGGTGTGACCATATATATTTGGTGTTTATTGTTAAATATTATCCAATGTGTGTGCCCAAGTAGATCCGAGTGAGCCAGTTATAGCTTAGATGATGGGTGCTCCCCAACATAACTCCAATGAATTGTGTACTTCAGATATAGAAGTAGACCATATGAAAATTCCATTATTTTAGTGTTATTTTATGGTTTTATGATTATTATGACGATGATGTTCCATATAACCTAAAGGACATTCTTATGGTTGTTTATGAGTTTTCATGGAAATTGTTTGATTCCAAACATATAAGATTATTATATTTATTTAAGGACAACTATTATCCTTTCAGATGGAATGGTATGTGTTTTTATGAAAACGTTTTTAATGGGTTTTCATTTTTTCACTAGACTGATGGTTTCTAATAAATTATTTCCCATACGTAGATTTTTGTGCTAATGCAATTTTTTAAAATCGTTTTCATAGTATTTGAGGAAGATGTGGGTGAAGGATGAGATCAATGGAAAATTGTTAAGATTTTTCAAAAAGATAAACACTATTTTTTGTTTAATTACCTATTTTTTATAATATAAATTGATACTATTTATATTTTTTCACTTTTAATTTGTTTTAAATTTTTAATGTCTTCATACCAAGAATCTAAAATTATAATATGAAAGGAAAATCTTGTTTTTAATAATGTGAATTATCATTCAACAACATAATAATCTGTTATATTTTAGGTTGGGTCCGTATAAGTTAAAAAAATGAAAATTTTAATTATATAAAGAGTATGAGTAATAAAAAATCATGTTATAGAGGTTTAGGTAAATTATAACACATTAAATGAAAAAATGGTAAGGATATTTGAGAACAGGTACTCTTCATAAGTGATTGAAAACAAACATTTCATTAAGGATATTCAAAAGTATGATTGAGTAGATTTCACTTAAATATTATAGATCAAATAGTTTCGATGGAATTAGAATGACCTAAATGTGTCCTATTTTAAATTTGAGATGAATCAAATGGAATTATCTTTTATGATGGATTAAAACCAGATCCCTTGAGTTACTCTTAACATTGAGACAATTGTAATGTCATTATTTTGTAAAATAAGGGGTGTTTAACTACTAGATTTATTTATGGAAATATCTTTATAAGGGGAAAATAAACAATAGAATACCCATTCTATATTTATAATGATAAATAATATTACTACATTCGAATAAAAAAGTATAAAATTTTTGGTATAAGTGTATTTCCCATTTGGGTCACAAGTACAGATTAAATGTAGTAAATTGGGAAGATAAAATATATCTACCAAATATGATCCATGTAATTATAAATTACTATAATTTTTTATTGAAATATTTAATGGAGAACTAGAGTCACAAATTGGTTTTGATTAAAACAAAGATATAAAAATAATTGATATACAAAGATGAGTTTATCCTAGTGATATTTAATTCAACCAATGAGGATATATACAGTATTTTGTTTAATGATTTTAGTCATATGACATATATTTATTTATTTTTTCATAATTATAAAGCACATGATATATTAATAAAATTTCATATATGTGAGAAACATTATATTATATTTTCAATGAGAATGATATTATCTAATAATTTATTCAAGTATAAGAAAGAAGAAATTGAGGAAAACCTTGAGATGTATTGGATAAGTTATAAATATTGTTCTTTCCGAACACCTAATAATAATATATTGGTGTAAATAAAGAAACTTATTTAGGTAGACATGATGAGAACCATGTTACCATTGCAGAGAATATTAAAATATTTTTTTAAAATTGCTCTATATATTCTAACCATGTTCTCAATCAGTACATACATCATCATTATTTTTTGAACGCAACTGACGATATGTGGTTTTGAGTGAATCTCTATTTTAAGAGTTAAAATGATTTTTGTAGTAGATGTTACATCATTATAAAATAGAATACATTTGGGAATGTTAATAAATAGGATAATTAGGTGATATTGTTTGGGATATAAAAAGTAGTACATGAGATCTAGTGTTATAACAATAATTCAAATAAAATCATTGAAAATCATGATTTTATAGTTCTATAGTACCACAAAATATTTGGAACAACATTTTCCAATTCATGATGAATTTGAATAAGCTGATGGAGATTATAATGGATGTAGTAGGGAATATTCCAATATAGAAACAGTTTTCATAACAACTCATATTCATTCTGAAATTTTTGGTCATGAGAATGGATAAATACAATAATGAACAATGTTTCTAAGACTTGTAATTCCTATGAAACCCTAAAATATCCTTGGAAAAAGTATATGGGGTGATTAAATCTAGTTACAGATTTGAATATCAAATCATAATAGCATTATTTTGAAGAATGAAGTAAAGAGTGCTGATGAATTGTGATAGTATAATCATTTTATTATAGTCATAGAGGAAGTTAGAAGTCTAATTGATAATAATGATACATTTGAGTTCATATAATATGATAAATATAAGAATATTATAGGGGTAAAATTGGGTTTTTTAAATAATATAAATGATAATAGAGAATTAACATAGAGTTGAGCTCATTTGGTTTATAAATGTTTCTCCAAAACATAGGATATTGACATTGATGTAAAGTTTCCCCTAGATTTATTTATTTAAAGAATTTATATATTTCATTAGATATGATCTAACTAAAATAATATCATAAATATATATAATGTCATCATTACTAAATAAATAACATATGTAAGTTGTGTACATTAAAAAACTATTGGGTTTTAAAATTAATTTTTTTAGTAAGTTAGAATACAATTTATAGTAAAAACAATAAAGGAATGAAAATATCCATGGTTATACTACCAATTAATAGAAAGAAGTTAAATAGAATCAATTTTAATACATGGAATATTATAATCATTATGTAAAGGGGGATGATAAATTATAAATCATTGTGATTTTTTATCTCAAAAAATTTGAGGACTTTTTTTCTAAACTGAATAACATATTCAAGATGTCAATGATTGGAGAGAAGAAATTTTTTGGTTCCTCAATCCTGAATATATTAGGTTCTATTTTTATATTATAAGAATATTATCCTCATTAATTGTTATGAATGTTAAGAATATAATAATATAGAGAGGTCTCAAAATCTATTTCTATTGGAAAACATTCATTCTATTGAGAAAGGATTACTTACATTAGAAATAGTTTTTTAGACATATTAGAAGCTTAATACACCTCACAACATCATGATCAGACAACATTTTTACTATTTCATTTTGTCCAGCTTCCAAAAAAACATAAAATAATCATATATTATCATGGTAAAGTAGAACTTATGTTACATCAAAGGAACTAAATATTATAGGATATGTTTTTGGGAAAATATAATTATTTATAGGTTTTTGTATTTTCTAATATTGAGTAAGATAATAACACCATATATCAGATGTTATATGTGTATTATTTATTGTAATAATTTTTTTGGAACACTAAGAAAAAAACCAATTACATTAAATGCAAAAAAGTTAATTGTGTTTTTAAATCTCAATACATAACCCAAATGTTTTTTACGAAGTCAAAACATAAAAAAGGACTGTAAAATTCCCACCGACATAAATGATTTTTTGTGAAAATCATAGTGTGATAAATTTACTATAAACATTAGGGAAAGTATTTATTCAATTAATATTGGCATCAAGTAATAATTAATTATGGAGAATATAGAATTTATATAATATTAAATGAAATATGTTTCGATAAAAAATCATGTGTTGAATATCATGATTGAACACATAATGAAGGATCCCTTCTATAATATTTGTGTATTTATTATACTGTATTGCCTCCCCAAATCCTTCTATGGTCATTCCTCATTTTTCCACTAGATTTTCATTTAATTTTTTGACAAATGTGGATAATATATTGGGGGGATTACTAAAAATGTTGGGCAGTTCTTGAAATATAATGATGTTATGAAGGGGAAGAAAATAAGGGGAGTTTTTTTACTAACGTAAAATTGTGGTTTTTGTTTCTAATGAATTGAAGGTAACTCAAATTATTTTAATCATATTTAAAACAATTATAATGTGGTATATTGATGATCCCTCTGATTTTGAAGGGCCCGGATTTAGTGATTTAAGAAATAAGGTTCTGTTAAGATATAATATAAAAAATTCTCAATATATTATTTCTATTTACAAGGAGTGTAATATAAAATTCATAATAATATATAAGACTATGTTTTGGTGTTTTGATAACCTTCATATTAGGATAATGGAAAGAAAATATTCCAAAGAATAACATTCATTATTTTATACAGGTGATTTCAAATTTTATTTATTATCAACATGATAGTGAATTGATGGATGGAGAATTATAGTTGTGTTACATTAAAATGAAGTCATAATTTAGAAGGGAACATAATCAACGTCTTGGTCCCTGATAAAAAACATAATGGTTCATGAAATGTTGAAATGGATCATGTCGAGTTAGACAAAATGGTTAAAGTGGAATTGACTTTCTCCTATGATATTGTTCAATGTCCGTATGAATAAAAATTAATAGACATAATTTATTACCTATACACAATGATTCATTGATCAAATTCCTTGGTTTATACTCGTTTCAGTTATGGAATAATAAAAGGTGGAGCTATTAACACACCACATAGATAATGAATGAGAACAGTACATTAGCCATTACAAGTTTAAGGTAAAACTACAATTGTTGATATCATGTTCTAATTGTTCTAATTACAATTTCATTACTAACTGAAAATACATTATTTCCAAATCCTCAATGTCATTACTGCCGTTAAAGTTGAAATTGGTTAACCAATGAGTTTATCAAAAATATATTGTTTAAAATGATATATAAACATGTGAAAATATTATTTAATGATTTGATTAAGAGAATGACCTCATTATATACTAATCCACTCTAATAGTAACCATTTTACATTATCTACAAACCTATTATATTATTTATTTTCATATATTTACAAAAAATATATTTAATGATATTTTTTAATAAAAAATATTTTATAAATAATTTTAAATTAATTAAAATAAAATATTAAACAATGTGAATTGGATTTAGGTGAAAATATAAAAATATGATCTATGTATGAGTCATTCATCCTTTAATATCCACATTCTTTAACCCATAAATAGTAAAAAAACGTTAATATAATAGTAATTTTCAAATAATTAAAATTGGCTATAACAATGAGATAGGGGTGAAAACGCAATATAATCTAGTCCAAAAAATTTATGGATAAGAGGAATTATTCGAACAATCAAATTATATAAAAATTTATTCAATTTTGAGCAACATGGATGTGAAACTAAAGTTATATTCATTTAATAATTTACTAAATTAATATAATACTATTCACCTCACTTATAAAAGGCATCCTCTTCTACTCTCTTATTTACACTATGTAGAGCATCCTAGATTGAAAAAACCCAAAAAAAATTATCTTATAAAGGGAAGTGACCAATGTAATATTCTTGCATTAAATTTATGGATATTAGTATATATTTAATGAATATATATGATATAATAATCATTATTTAGAGATGAATTATAATTCATCTTTCTTTTGATATATTCATCGAATAGTGAAAGTAATGTTCATGCATAAGTACAACCTATCATCTCAATGAATCGAGTAATTTAACACCCAAACCACTGATAATAAAAAAATATTGTTAAAAATGAGTGATAAGGTGTTATAAATACATAATATATGATATTATATATATATTTATATGTTTCAATTTTTTTATTAAAATAAATCTAAATTTATTATCCAAGAGGTTAAATGCACATATGAGGAAATTTAATCATGAGGTAAAGAATTTTATCTCAATTTCCTCTCTATTGAGAAATATTTGGTATTATTATAATTTTTAATTATATATATTGTATAAATTGATAAATTTATTAATTTAAATTGAATATATTTATATTCTTTATGATTAAAATTTCAATTCATTTTATTCTTTCACGTAGTTAAAATTTAAATTCTACCAAAGAAGTCAGAATTTATTTTATAATCTTGTTTTCTGAGATAGAATATATTTTCTGTTGATGGAATATAAAAATATATCCTTCATAAATTAAAAATATTTTTATAAGATATAAATATTTATTGTTTTTAATTTTTTTCAAACAACTATAAATTTAATTTTAACATTAATTTTGAAATGATTTTTTTAAAATAATAACTGATCTCATTTCTCTTTTTAATAAGGTATTTCTATCTCCCGTGTCATTATTTTTAAAAATTGTTTTAAAAAATTATTTCCATTTTACATAAATTATTTATTATGGATATATTGAGTAATATTAGTCAATTTAAAAGGCTTCAATGGAATCCTTATAATGTTTTAAAAAATGGTTCTTTTCGATATTCCATGTAAAAAGTCTAAAGAAATATTTATTATTTTATATATATGGTTTTAACGTATATTCTCACCACCATAACCATTTTTTGAAATTTAGATTATTTTAAATGATTTACATTGTTTTAAAAATATAACTCTTTATATAATCATATTTTAATGTTTTTTTCTATTTTCCAAAATAATTTATTTTAATAAAAACCCTATATTTCCAGTGAATTGAATTTCAATTTTTTAACTTGTTTAAATTTTATAGTAATTAACATTCACTATTATATTTCACATTTTTTTGAGATATTTACATAGAATATTACATCTATTAAAAATATTCATATTATTTATATCGATAATATTATTATTTTCCAAACGTATACCAATTCTACGTATAGTGTCTTATACTGAATTTTTTTACTTGTAAGGGAATACATTATATTTTATATCCTTCAATTAGAATAGATATTTTTTATAATGCATTCTATTTACATATTAAATTTAACATTAAATATATTTAGAATGTAATTGAATTTCATTTATGGATGGGGTCCTAGTTTTATATAGCCCCTTGATGCATCAATAGGTCTTATTAGGATAACCATTTCACTAGCCTTATTAAATTATTTTCTTTCAGTGTATATCTACCAATCGATTAAATTTTCATGGAATAAGCCATTTTTTAAAAGGTATAACGATGTTTGAGATCATTAAGTCCAATATTAATAATTCCAACCATTGAGAATTAAATTATTATTATATATGAGATCACTATAATGATTTTATCCAAGGATTCGTATTAGGATCATGTTTTTAATTAAATATAATTTTTTTATGTTATTTACCATTCCATGTTGATTATTTGTTATTCACTAATGATATACTCTATTGTAAATAACCCTTATTGCTCATTTTATATCTCCCGAATTTTTTTCCCATTCTCCTTGATATGAATAATAAATAATTAAATGAATTTGAGGTTTCAAAATATTTAATTTTACTATCTTATATATTTATTTCAATGTAAAAAATCCAGAATCATGTATTTTTCTTGTTATTACAGGATACAAATATATTTTTTCCATTGGGATGTGACCACTTACTTCTTATGAAAAAAATAAAGTAACCACAATCTCTGGATTACTAATGAAGGGGTCTTTATATTTGGTATGAGAGAATGCTATGGAGAAACCATGGAAACTATATCTGAAAAAAATAGATTAGGGAACATAACCCTATGATAGTGTTTGAGGTTCAGTGTAAGTATATAATGACATCCTATAGTTTATTAGTTTCATAAACCATGTTTCTAATTTTATATGTAAATTGGTTCACATACTTTATGGGTAAATGATAATGTTTTTTTGATAGCTTGGTTATGACCACTATGTTTCCATGTAGGGGAACCATTATCTGAATGTAGTTAAAGACTACAGGTCACATTATAAGTAGTGGGTGCCATATAATGATATATTTTATGTTATAGATTTAAGTGTGTAAATATATATCATTTGGTTGAATACACACTAATTAAGATGGTTTCATAAAGTAATGATATCCATTACATATTAATAATTCCATTAATTTAATACTCTTATATATGAGGATTATGTCATAGAGAAGGGCATATTTACATGATGAAAACCCTAACATGTCATTTGAGAACCCAAGTGTATGTAATTTTCTAATTTTATACAATGATATCAATTATTTCATGACTCTTATGACGCAGTATTAAGGCTTGTATGAGGTTAGATATATCAACACTACTTTTTATTACCTGACCGTTAAATCATTTTTACGATAAAAACATAATAGAGATAGAAATATAGGATCATAAGGATTCACATAATTTAAAAATTCAGGTTATGCATCAATTTAACATAATTAAACATAAAAAATATTTTATTAATTATTCTCTATCTTCTGAGTGTCCCCTTTTTCCCATTAGTATAGTAAATCACCTGAGGATATACATCAATAACATGAGAGATCAAAAATCTCAGTAATGTTTAGAATAAGAACATAGATCAATATAACATGGTAGAGAATAATCATCAACATCATATAATAAAAATAGAATCATAATAATAGTAATTATATGAACAATTAAATAATATTATGAAATAATTAAATTCATAAAAATGATTCATCATTTCATAGTCATTAAATACCACACATAGTTTGAATAATGATAGTATCATGTTAATGCATAACATATGGCCATAATTGTAACATCATCATTATGAATAAATATATCATCATGTTCAGTATTATTAAATATTATCATATGAGATAACATTACATTACCCAATTCATTGGACTAAAATATAATTCCAATCCCACCCGTTAGATCATAATATTTACATAATCATGCATGCCACATAGAATGTATCACAGTCATAGTTTTGAATTAACCAAGGGAAAAATGGGTTTTAAAAGGATTTTATCAATAATTTTTTCATGAATAATAATTGGATTCTAAATTTAAAAAGGTAAATTTTTTTTGTATAATAATAATCATTCTTTAGTAATGATGAAACCACTCAATATGACTCAAAAATGTGGTTTGGAATGAAGACTTTTTTTTAAAAAATTATAATTTGACATTAAATCAAGTAGGAAACATGAATATCTATGAAAAAAAATTGAATAATAATTAAATTATATTTAAAAATCATCAATGTTGTATTCAAACAAATGATGTCATGAAAGAGGGATAACCAAAAGAAAATCTGTTGGGTTCAATAATCCCCTTACCTTTATTACAACTTTATTTTGTTATAATTGTACCTCATGAATAATAAACATATATTTATTAAAATAGTTGTCCAAAATTTATTTATTGTAATTTTTGAAACAATTAATCATTTATAGTAGTTTGAATATATTTTTTCAATTTCATTGGTAATATTGTAGTCATTTTTATATCAGGATTTACTTGAAAATTTCATGTTTTTCCTCAACTTTCCTATTTTGTTAAATATAATTTATACATTTGTATAATTTAGTATAAAATCATATAATTAATATAATTACATATTTATATAATATATTTATTTCATAATTTTCATCCATGAGGTATTCATATTAACAGATTTGGAAATTTCTCCAATCATGCATAACCATCCTTTGACAGGATATTATCGATAACAGGAAATAGTATTCAAATATTTATATATACAGTAAATATAATAATTATATAAGGTAAAAATAATTAATAAAATGTTAAAATAATACCTAATTATTTCATTTAATATTTAGTTTTTAATAGGGTGGTGAAAAAATAGAGAAAAATAAGAAGAAATGTAAAAAAGGGAGGAGATGATCAAAACAGACTAAATCAATGGTATAACTTCTCTTTGAAGACACTAGAAATCCCATTATGTTTGGAGGTTTATTATACCACAATGAACCTAAGGATTATTTGAATATTTGTAGAAATTATTTTGGCTAAAAGTTGTACATTGAAATGGTGGTAGGAGTGGTTTTACACTGGAAGTTAGAGAGGTTACTTATACATGATTGGAGGGGTATTTTTAGAATACGTTATTTTATAAAATAATATATAAAAGGTTAAACATATAATAATGGATTTCTTAATATATGTAATATATAAATATAATATAATAGGATTAATAACTCATATAAACTTTATAATTTGAATTTATTATTTTATTATAAAGTAATGTGGAAGAAAGAGAACGGTTATTTTAAGGAATCACTTTTGACATTAGGTTTTGGAATGTTCTATTTGGGTTTGGAAATTATGTTTATTTTATTTCAATGAGTCATTTAAGAAATAAAATATAAAATATCTGAACCAAATTTTATATAATGTATTATTTCATAGATATATTATGAATAATTTAATTTAAGATACATAGGTTATGTGAAAAACTGTATCTTAACTATTTTCCAAAAAATTGAAGTATTTTATAAATATTCCAAAAAATAACGTGTTGAAATTTTATATTTTATGGATTAAAAATACAAATTAATTTTACAAAAATAAATTAATAACATAGTTATTTGTAATTTCTAATATAAAAATTTATATTTTTACAAAATACTTCATTATATAGTTTATTAAAATGTGTTTTTCTTACTGTAATTTAATCATTATATTTATATTTTAGCACTATAATATTTATATTTTCTTAAATTATTGAGTAAAAATATTATTTACAACATAATTTATTATGTTAAGGTAAAATTACTATCCAAATGGTAACATTTCCTCCTCTATATAACATTGAATATTCATCTCAACTCCTCTCAAAGTTCGATATTATCATTTTCTATAATATTTATTGGTTTAATAATATTTTTGTATTTTCGATAATTTTTGAAGTGGGGGGAATGTCTCATATATATTTGGGAAATCCATATTTTCCAATTTTATATTTTATATTTTATATATTTTGTCCAGTTATAATTTTGGGCATTTTAATTTTTTCATTAATGATTAATGTAACGTTATCATGTAATAAAATAATTTTGGTGGTTACTATATATTTTTTATGTGTATAATATGATAGAATATAAGAAAAAAATTATTCAGGAACAAATATTGGTAATAAATGTAGGTATTTTACATTTTTTCACCTTTTTAAATATCATCCATGAAATCCCATCTCATAATCCATGTTGAGAATAATTGAGGGTAATTCAGTTTCATTATTTCTTATGGTTCTAGCATTGCCTCTGAATACTTATGGTTCCTTGACCACACATTTAGTAATGTATTTTTAGTTTTTCATAGAACATTTTCATTGTGATCCAAGATCCTCACTAGATTATCATTATATGAGAGGTCATTTTCTAATTTTACCACCTTTAGATTCGGTATATGTGACAGATTGTGTATGTACTTCCACATGAGTGATACCTGGAAGACCTCATGACTATTATACACACATATTGGATTTTACATATTATAGGAAACTATTATTATTCAATTATGTATCTCAATGGTTTAATGTACATTTGGTTAATACTATCATTATTTCCAAACTGCAAGACTCTATTCTAGAGAGATATTCATAAGAAATAATTTTCTCCCACATAGAATTCGAGTCCCCTTGATAGTTTTCATAATACATAACTTCCAAATCGATCACTTTCTTATCTAATAAGATAGGTTCTTTCTCAATATGTATCATGGATAGAGTATAAGGGTATTTTCTATTAACATCATCAGTTACCATGTTCACCTTTCCATGATTGTAGTGAAATGAGAAATCATTATCATGGATTTTATGTAACTATATTCCTTTATACAGGGTGATCTCTATCTATGTGAATATATATTTTAGACTCTTTTGACAAGTATTTATTTAAAACCTTAACCATAAATGTAGTGCCACCAATTATTTAGAGAAAAAATCATTATTTCATGCTGAAAATCATGTGTTTGGTTGTTATTCTCAATGGTCTCCCACTATCATGAATCACATGCTATCACTTTGTCATTATGTAATAGTATACCACACATTACATTCATTTAAGCATCATTTTATAACACAAAATCTTGTTTTCTTATTTTTTGTGTGAGTATAAGAATAGTGGTTAACCTATTTTTGATCTTATAAAAGCATTCCTTGCATTCTTCTACATTGAAATAATTTTTTCCCTTCCCAGTTGACATAATTAGTCGGATATATAATCATCAAAAATTTATTTTAAAAAATTGGTTGTCACCAGCTACTCCCTGACTACTACAAACTACTCTTCCATTAGTGGGTCTAGATAATTCATTAATTACCTATGTCATTGACGGTTCAATATAAATTTGATAATATTAGATATTGATCCGCAAGAATGTGACTTGATACAGGAAAAATTCCCACTTTTGGAACTTACCATACATTTTCTCCTTCCTTGATTCCACCATCACAATCCTTATATACTCTTCATGTTCTTCCTAAACCTTTAAGTAAATGAGAATATATTCAATAAAGGATTCCAAAAAATCATGGTGATATTCTCTAAATAATATATTCTTAAAATCCATGAATAGTTTTGTGGAATTACTATGTCTCAACGGCTTCACTCTGTATAAAAAGTTCACATACCTTGTATGGAAGGATATATTTTGAATATCTTAATTCTTTACCTATATTTGATGATATCCAGAACAAATTTCCAATTATGAGTAGTATTTATCTCCTCATAGTTATCAAAGATGTCATAAATTCAAGGTAGAGGATACTTGTTCTATATAATGATATTTTTGAGCTCTCATAAATCAAAACACAGCTTCATTGACCCATCCTTTTCATTTATATTGACCATTGGAACACCCCATGTTTATTCCCTATGTCATATAAACCCTCTTTCCAAATTCTATTAATACTGCATATTAAACTCTTCCATATCAATCGCATCTATCCTATAGGATAATTTTGATATATGAGTGGCTATATATATGATATCTATCAATAATTCTACCTTATGATCTGGGGGAAGTCCATGAAACACATTAGGAAACAAAATAGAGTTTTCCCTAATAATGGTAATTTCATCCAGGTTGATACCTTCCCTTCACTCAACCATTTTGGAAAGGTATTATTGTTCTATAATTTATCAACATACAAACCATTAATGTATTCTATGAATGATATTCATGATCTTTGTTGCAATTTTAATGAAGCCTAGTATATTTCAGAAAATGAAATGTGATTTTCCTTTTTAGATAGTTGAAGTGTTTAGTATATAATGATATCCAATCTATGCCTATTATAGAATCAAATTTCACCAAGGGATGTATTATTAGATTCACATGATGAATCATTCCACAGAAACTTATAGGATTAGAGTCTAAAACTTGGGTTCCAATGATTTCACTAGTATGTATTTTTACAAATATAACTACTTTAATTAATGGGAGAATGTGTTTAATTGTTCATGAAAACATATAGGTGATAAAAGAATGTGTAAATCTAGAATCAAATAAAAACATTCATTCTTGATTGAATGATAATTTTTCATTGTACAAATTCACTTTCTCACTCCACATCAGTCGAGGTGGTTGATGTTTATTTCCCATTCTCGTTTTTTAAGGTGGGTAATGATGCTGATTACCCTCATAGATTTGTATTTTAGTGCACTGGATTTCATAGTTCCATTACACCCTATATTTAAATCATCATAAAATAGTAGGTAAATTATGAGGTTCCCTCATTACCTCCACTATATTGGTCTACTTCTTCATGCATATTCTATACTAATGAGTTTGGTGGCCTTCTCCCCCATGCTTGATAAATTTCCAAATCTCTTTGAGACAATTACCATGATGTTTCATTCCAATTTTATGAAATATGTTTTGTTGGATCCTCTTTCATCCTTTTTCATTTTACCCACCAAACTGAAACTCTATTCTTTTGTTCCTTGCTCCAGACCCATGGGACCATTCACAGAACTCAATTTATACACTGAGAGAACAAAATAAAACCTCTTCATAACTAAAAATCTTCTGAATATCTATATCATTTTTATGGTATGGTTTTAATCCCATAAATATTCACTACATTTTTATATCATTATTTATAAAAATACCCAAGATGTATCTTTCCATCCTTTTGTATTTAATTTATAAATCTGGATACATTCACTTTAAATTTTCTTCAACTAAATGATTTCTCTCACCGTATTTTTTTATATATTTTGGGAGAAATGTTGTATTAATGTATTTCCATTGTATCTCTCTAATTTAATTCTTTTTCAAGGTGTTTTTTATCTATTCAAACCATTGATCAACCTCTCTATTAAAATATTAATGACCAGAGTCATGTTATCCTTCATTAAAAATAAGAATCACAGAAAAGATCTTCTCCATTGAGTTAACACATTGTTCATTGAAAAGTGGATCAGAATTTCCACTAAACGTAAGACTCATTTCCATATAAAGGTCCCAATTGCTGATGATCCTTTTTGTGTAAAGTCTGGTGTTCCATATAGTTCATGTTATTATTCATAGACAGTGGTAATTGGGTATGCATCGCCATAGAACATTGAACTCCAACTCCCATAGCATTGCTGGTTTCATGTATATTATCATTTCATTATCCCTCATAGGGTTTTTTTTCCCCAATTTCTCCTAGTTCCCACCATTTTCTAAAATATAGTAATTTAGTGAAAAAATTAATTCAACAATTCATGAATAAATAATTCATCATTTCATGCAATTACTATAAAGAAAAAGTTATTGGGATATATATTTTTAGTATTTCATTTAAAACAATGTTTCATAGAGTTTTACGTATACATATTCTTATCCAAAGGGTTGTCACTAACATTATATAATGTAAATTAACAAATTTACTAAACCATTCTATGATACAAAATATATACACAAAATATTTATTAAAGTACTATTTCATAATTTTTAAGATAAAAAACAAAATACAGATACACATCCATGATCAAACCATTTAGAGAATTTGTAACATTAGCATCATACATATATTTTACACAAAAAAATTAATTCATTCTTCTCTATCTTATTAGGGGGGCCATTTTGTTCTCCTTTTTACAAGTAATCACCTAAGGATATATATCAATGAATGTGGTGAGCTAAAATCACAGTAAGAGGATGAATAGAAATATGAAACAATATAATATGGGTGAGAATAACATTAAAATAATATCATATGTATTGTATTATTACCATAATCATGGGAGGTTTTATTATACAATGACATGGAATATTGAAATTCAAAAAATGAAACATCAAGTCATAATTTTTAGATACCACACATTGTTTTGAACAATGCTATGATCATGTAAACATATAAAATATGTTATTAGAGAGAGGATTTTTAATCTCACCACTATAGAAGAGATCTCTCTTTCTCTCTAGAGTTTCGACCCCCATGGTTCTAGCTTCTCATCTTCTGTGGAATCTTCAGATGTTCCCTCATCATGTGTCTCTGGTGGACTGGAATAAGTCTTTGTTTTTGGCTCTACAGTGGCCCACGATGATGATGTAATGGTCACAGACAATGGTTTTAATGGGATTTGGTGTGATACCCTTCAGGGATCTGAAATCTCATATTTAGGTAATTTCCTTATCTTTTGACAGCATCGTTGTTTAGTTCCGATCGGCAAGAGTGTGGTATCTTTGGAGGCGAGGCAATGGTCTCTGCGTGTAGTGGTCATTGAGTATATCTAGGGACTTATGTGTGTCATGGGCTTAAACCGGTGAATCAAAGACCTGTGGTGTTCTCTTAGTGGAATTCTTGGTTGCGTGGAGGTGGTTCAGTGTGTTCTAGTGTTGACATTGTCAAACCGAGGAAAGGTCAGTGGCCTTGCGATTTTGATGATGGAAGAGGCATAAAGGCATGACCTTAGTCATTAGAGGTGCATGATAAAGTTGGCAAAGGTTCCTATGAGTCTTTTTCCATTAGTGTCCTTGATGCAGGTAATAATATACTTGTGGAATGCTAGGTCTAGCTGTTGTTTGATGCTACGTTGACTTTGGAGTTGTATTGGCCCTATCTGGGCCAGTTCATACATGATTATTGAGGTTACATATAATGGGTATTTTACCATTGCACTATTTTTACTCAAATATTCGGCCTCATTCCCTTGGACATTATGGTAGTAATGGGTTCTCCCTTTACAATATTTAAAAGGGATTCCAATTTTTCTTTTTTCTTTTTAATAAAAATGTTGGTCCCCAAACTATTTTTGTATAAAATATATGGAAAATCATTACACTATCTTCATAAATAAAGATGGAATCATGTTAATATATAATACACATTATCTCATGAGATACATCACATTACCAAATGTAATGGAGGTCTATGTAATTCTAAGCCCACCTATCACATCACAATGTTTTAAAAAATCATGCATGACATATATAAAGTATTAAAATTAGAGTCCTAAATTAACCTATTCAAATGAAATAGTTTCATAAATATTTCATCAACAATAATTTCTTAAATATAATCTAGTTTCCCAAATGAAAATTGGGAAAAACAATTTGTATAAGAATCATTATTCTTGAGTGAGGATGAAACACCTCATGATGATTCCAAGAAGTGTTTTGTAAATAAGGTTTCTTTTAGAAAGCAATGTATTTTCCATAAAATCCAGTAATAAATGTGTATACCCCTAAAAATATAAAAATAAGGAAATAATATTTATGGAACATTATAGGTGTATTCATACCAAAAATTTCATGAAGGTTGGATAACCCATAGAAAATTAGTTGTGTTCGAGATTCCCTTTACAGTTATTCCAGCTTTATTACATTGCATTTACACCTCCAAAATAATAAACATAGATTTATTATTAAAATTATTCAAAAGTGTATTAAATTAATTTTTACCAATATTAATGAATTACGGTCTCTAGATTATAAATTTTTTAAATTTTTTTATAGTGTAGTCATTTTAATATCATATTTTATATAATCAATTTCTCATTTTCCCTTGATTTTCCTATTTCGTCAAATGAAATTTATATATTTGTATTATTATTTCCAGAAACATAGAATAAATGTAATTATATAATAATATATTATATAAAATTCATATTTTCCATCCATTATGATTTTTCTAATAATTTTCTTAAAAATGTCTTCGTAGGTGGTTTACTATCCATTAATGGGATATTGTTTGGAGAGTGGGAATATAATTTTAATATATATATATAGTAAATATAGAACATATAGTTGGTTAAAATCATTAACATCAAGTTAAATTACTACACAATTCTTTATTGTATGTTTTTTATTGGGGAGGTGGAAAAATAATTATAATAAGAAGAATAAGAAATCGAAAAATGGGAGGTGTTGATCAGAACATTCTTAATCCTCAGTTTATCTTCCCTTGTACACCACTATAAATCCCCTGATGTTTTGATTTGGATTACTCCAAAACATCCCAATGAAATATAATGGTATTTAATGGACTATTTTACAAACGTTATATTTGGGAATGTTGGGTGAGTGGTTTTCTAATTTAATGGAGTGGGGTTATTTATACCTAGGGATAAGGATATATTTAGAATAAAATATTAAATAAAATAATATACCAAATATAGAACATTTAATATTGAATTTTTTAAAATATAAATGTTACATATATATATTATAATAGTTTTAGTACATTAAATCCCATTTTAAATTTTATCGATTAATTTATTAAAAAACAGTGTGGGAAAAAAATCGACATATTTATTTTACATCATCACTTTTGACTTATGGTTTTTGAGAGTTACTCTTAGCATTTTTTAGTATGCTTATAATATTTTAATGAAATATTTATTAAATAAAACATATAATAATAAAATCTCAAGTTCAATAAATTATAGTTTCATTATTACATCGTCAATGATATAATTTAAGATACATCAATTATGTAAGAATCTATTATTCAACTATTCACATGAAAAATTGAATTATTTCAAAATTTTATTAATACGAAAACATTATATATTTTAGACATTATTATTTTGTAATTATATACATTTTATAATAATATATTTCTATTATAGGTAATTATAATTTTTAATACAAAAAATAAGATTTTTATGAAATACATTAAAATAAAGTTTATGAAAATGTTATTATATTTTATTTCAGTTTTTTCTTCATGATATTTATGTTTTGGTATTATAATATTTATATTTAAATTATTTAATCATTATAAATATTATTTATATCATAAATTATTTTTTTGAGATAATTTGCTGCTCCAACGGTCATGTTACTATTCCAAGGGTTGCACTACTTCTTATATATTCAACCATATCTTCAATTAAATTCCTCTAAAATTTATATATTTCCATTTTCATAGTCTTGATCGGATTACAAATTCTATGCATTTATTTTGTGATGGATTTGTGGTTGATTATTCTTGTATATTTGGGATATCTATATTTTCCTATTTTGTCTTTTTTATTTTATATAATTTCTCTAGTTATAATGTTTGGAATTAGAATTAGATTGATTTTGGATTCATATAAAAGTGTTTAGTAATGAAATAATGTTTTTGTTTGTTCCTATATATTTTCTATATGTTTAATATTATATTATCCAATAAAAAATACATTTATTTAAGAAAAAATATAACGAATAAACATTGGGTCATTTTAGGAGGCATCATGGTGTAAAACACAGGGTTTATTCTATGGGATAATGGTCATTGGGGAAAAAAGCTATGAGATGGGAGACTATTCCGTAGAGGATTATTTTTGAGATTTTTGGTCCTTTAAATTGGAAAGTAATCATTACATGACTAGAAATTCCACACCATGATAGTTGGGACCATATGTTGATGGTATAATATGGGACAAATATATCACATTAGGAATAAAGAGGTCACTTCAAGGGGGGATTATAAGTGTAGAATAGAGAAATAAACCCATGGATCACACACTAAAAATCCATACTTCAATATTTTATCTGTGTTAGACCTATCATTTAAAGGTCATCATATAATATTCATCAATCAAATTGGTTCTTGTGGGAGGGAATTTATCCAAACACACCCCCCATAATGTGTCCTCTATGAGCCACCATGTTTCCCCTAGACACCATGTCGATCAAGAATCAAATTTAAACACTAGATATAGGTTAAATAATAACTTTATTCTTATCCTCATCCTTCTTCCTCCTATATTCCTAGATTTTTTGGTTCTATTTTCGATTGATGTTGATCCCACCGAACCATTGTGGAATCATGGTGCTCTTATCAAGATTTTTTTTTATAGATAAATGGGATCTAGAGTACATTCATACACTAGTGTTTTGGTGGATTAATTAATTTAAGATGTCTTGTGAATTTATTAAGGGTTTTTTGAAATCTTATTCAATTAACCATTTCTTATTGTATATAAATTGGGAACTTTTTTGGCTTATTTTAGGTTTTTATTCAGAGTGGAAAACACCTAGTTACTAGTTGATTATATTCAATTATGACACTGAGTGATTTAACATTTATTATTATATGTTATAATTAATTATAAAAAATTATATCAATGAAATTGATGGTGTATATTGAAGATATATGTGATATTAGACTCAGAGGAGTTCATTATAAGTTAAGCATCATTTTATAGATCACATGTTGAGGTATATATACCTTAAATTAAATAATCTATTACTCATTTAGTGAAATTATATTTGTTTCCTATCAAAATAATTAATTTTAGAATGTTTTTTTATTTTTTCTCTCTCCAAAAAATTTGAATGGGATTTTACCTTCTTAATAATGAAAAAAAATGCAAAGCATTATAAATGGTTTTTAGGGTAATCATGGTCTATGTAGTGTCAGTGGGACTCATTAAATATTTTCTAGTGGAATGAGTTCATTTAGAAAGATAAATTTTATTTAATTTTTAATTTTTTTATAATTATTTTAAATATAAAATTAAATATAAATCTTATAAAAATGAATTATAATGGTAATTGATTGATTAATAATGATGATTTTGAGAAATTATTTCCAATAAAATATGTGGTTTAAAAATAAAAACATCATTAGTATTCTATACAAGGTCATAGTTTGGGTAAATTACGTATTGAACTTATTTTATAAAATATTGATCAAAATTATCTGACGTGGTATTTAATAGAAATCGAAAAGTTCATCTCACAATTTTTTTTTCTGGTTAACATCATGTAGGAAAGGAGATATTTCTTTAAGATTGTATGCTTTTATATTTTAATGATTATTAGTTAATTTTATGTTATTACCATTACTTTATGATGAATGTTTTTTATAGGAATTCTATAACATGTTATGGAATATATATGTTTATTATTGAACCTTATTAATATAGGTGTGTTAGTTGTCTGGATAATGTTTCACCATTGTCAATGTGGTATGGTATGTCCCAATTGATGTACATGATCCATTAGATTTTAAAACAGTTAAAGTGTAATGGTTTTAAAGAACAAAACCTATTTCCAAGATGAGGGGTGGGGTTTTCCAGAAAGATATATTGGGCCTAATGTAATATCTATAGGAACAATAGAGGCATGGGAGGTTCCCTAATGTTATGGTTGTATTTTTTTAATGTTTTGGTTGATTTTTCTAGTTTATTTTGTGACATATTGAGAATGAGGTTCATTAAGACATCTTATGTAAGGGTTTAATATGTTGTTTTATAATACAATGGAATCATCGATGATGTAGAGACAACTATGATTGATATGGTTGGGTTTCAAGATGATGGTGTATGACCTGACTCCTATGATATGATGTGGTTGGGAATGCGATGTGATTAGATATGTGATTCCTTAGTGTTGTTTTGAAATGTATTTTTCAAATGAAACCTCTCTCTATGAGAATTGTTTCTTCTATGATAGGCAATCTATTATTACACCATCCTCAAACAACTAAATTCAAGAATCTTGGACATATTAATAATAATATGACCAACAATGTGATACTGTTTTATAAATTATTCCATGGTATGTTTCTAAGGATAAAGGTTTAACTAGTGTGATATGTTTAATATTGATATTACCCCCCCACCCAACATATTAACAACCGTTTGATCTACATATATGGTTTTCCATGGGTCAACTATTATTTTAACGTGTATTTTCGTGTCCCATTAGACCTCGCATAGAGTGGATGATTTGGAATTTTAATGTGGTGGATATTAATATTCTGTTGTCATATTTATTGTGTTTTGTTGACTAGAAGATATTAGGTTTGTCTATTAAACCATTACCGGTGTTATTTGGTTAATTTATATGAATGTTTTACTATTTATATTTTTTTCCACATAACTCATTTTTTTTGTTCAATGGTAAATATAGGACCTGGCCATGGTATCATGCCCAGAATGTATTGTTCAACCTATAAGAGTGGTTTATTATTAGGTTTCCCTTCTATTAATTCATATTAGACATGAATGATTTCTATATACATGGAATATTGTGTGGTTCATTTTTATCATTGAGTACTAACATACCTAAGGATAACTATTTTGATTCCTTTTCTGATGTGATTTAATATTATTTGACTATGAATGTATTATTGTGGATATTTCCTGATGTATGATTCATGTGATGTAATGAACAAGTTAACACTAGATGATCTGGAATGTATACACGTGTGCTCAATTGTGTTATGTTTCCATGTGGTTGTGTTTCACTTGCATGATATACATTCACTATATATGTTGGATGAATGTAAAATTAATTACAGTATCATTTGGTACGTTATGTTTTTAGGTTTCCTACCGATTAATTGGACTCTTTTCCTTTCAAATGATTAATCCCATTATATATATGTTTAAATATTAGATATAATTATTGATTTTTTGATCCATCGTATAACCTATTCATGTCATTCTATTCTGGATTGTGGGGGAATTTATGGATCCCCATTTATGTGAATAAGTTTTTTGAATATTAGTTATTTATATAACTCATTCCATGTTTTTAATAGGCTCATGGATGACCGTAGGGATTTAATTTTGAGAGAATAGTCTTAAGATAAAACTTTTAGGACATATCTATTATTATGCAGCCTATAGTATATGGAATGACACACAAGAGATCTTTCAATTTTTTATATTGGATATTATTCTCAAGTTTTTTTCTTTGGATCTGATCTTGAGAAATACAAATACGTATCAGATAGTACTTTTTGGATTGGATAGTGTCATATGGAGGTGGATTTAGGCTATTTAGATACGAGAGGTAAATCCATAGAATGTCTTGAAAACATATATTTTGTTGAAACCTATGTTTTCATGGGACATCCAATAAAGATAAAATTCAATATATGATGAATTATTTACTAAAGAATTAATCTTGGTGTGTGAGTATAAGACTTAGGATGATTCATAAATATTTAAATAAATCTATGTTGTAATTCATGCATCAAAATTATTGTAGGTTTACGGTACAATACATGACTATATGGGCAGTGTTATTTGATATATATTTTTGACATGATGCATAATTAATTTATTAAAATTATAATATATTCATGGTTATGTTTTATACATTATATTGGATTCTAGGTTAATATTTACTGGGGTCATATTTTATGGTTTTTTATTTTTATTGTTTGACATCCTTCCGAAAACAAACTTTTGGATTGTATGATTTTGAGAAAAAAAATGACTCAAAAAATCCTTCACGTGTTTCTCTGATATGTGTGTAAAATTGTTCTATATTAATTTTTACTTTTAAGGGATTATGGAACTAGTGATCTAAAAATTATTATAGTTTTTTCGTGATTTTAGAAAATATGCAAAATATTTCTAGATCTTGATGTCGAAGTGAAATTTGAAAATATGGCTTGTTTTCAGAATATAAATGTTATAAAAATAAATTGAATTTTGGTTATTTTCATTTTGGAAGAAATCTCCATGGATTCTATGGTGTATTTTGATGACTCTGGAGTGTTTTGAAGTTTGTGAAATTGTTGAGTGTGTTTTAGGAATAAGAAAACATTACCGATGTAAACTAATATGCTTTGATTTTTTTGGTTCCACATAGAGTGACTAAAATTATTGATTTATATACTAAGATAATGTGTTTTTTATTTCAAAGTACTAAGTATGGTTTGTGGGCATTAACAGGTTGGGGTTGATGATAGTAAAATCTACGAGTGCCTTTATAGTCCTATATTACATGATTTTTAGTGGCTGTCAAGAAGGGGATTGGGTAGTTTAATTTTCAATTAGAATTGTTTGATGTGGATTTATTGAGAGATATTTTTATTTTAAGATCATGATATAGATTATTCATATTGAGATCTAGTTGTTATATGGGATTTAATTATGGTTTGAATTATTGGACAACTTAAATTGTATTTTTTGTATGCAATTCCTATGGTGTGGACCACTATTAGTCATTATTGGTAAATAATACATATCCATTAATATAGGTAGAAACATATGGTTAGATATAGGAGATAAATTGTGTCATTGTGTATTAGGATTAGTGGATACAATTTTTCATTTTTTTCATTTCTTCTATTTTATCATTAAAATTGATTTTATGTTATTAGGATTGGGTTCGAAGAGAATCGATTGAATAATGAGAGTGATGTTCTGTAAGGGATCTGATAGACTCCATGGATAGAGATATGGAAAGTATCATGATTTTTCATCTTATATTTTGGGGAATTTTACATGTTATTTTTTATAGTTGTTTAGTAGAATTAGTTCATGAATTCCTAGATCAAACATTATTAATTATTAGTGAATTTTCAACTTATGTGGGTAAGTATTTATTAGAAATCCATTATTTTTTGAAAAATATATATCAAAATGTATTATATATTTGAAAGAATAAATATACCAAAAGATCACGAGGCCTAGTGTGTTTTGTAAATTAGATACATGACACATTAAATTGAAATGTAGATACACCTACATCATTACAAAACATCCCGTAAATACCCTTATATTCTTTTGAAATTCTAATACTATGTGGGAAAACCTAGGGATGTGCGAAAGAATGGTGTTATCTATCAAGAACTGTAAGGGAAGAATTATACCATAACATGATGGTATTAATTCTATTGATTCAAAAGGAATATCAGTATGTAATGAATGTTAGATAATCATAAACATTAACCTCATAGCATGATATAAGAAGATTATATTATGGGAATATTGGGATTTGAAAACATAGAAAAAATGACATCATGAGCACAATTCAATTATAACCACTACAAATAAATACATAGTGTTATTTGGATAAACTCCCATGAATCATACCTATTATTTAATGAGATAAAAACATTTAATATTTCATGGGGGGGAATATAATTTTAGGACCACCTATCACATTAATATCAGGTATATTCATTATTGGTTCACATATTTCATACAACATAATATTTAATTTCATCACATTTAATCACATGATTATGGAATGTTGGTGAGTTAAATTTCGAACACTAATAAATTAATTATTTCTACATATAGATGGATACTCGTGAGTACAAATGGGGATGGGTAAACACAACCCAAATGTTTGGCATGGGAAATAATGGGATAAATTATTCAGCCTAATAGGTGTACATAAAGTATCATGAGAGAGTTTAATTAGATTTAAAGGGGGACTCTATTAACGTGGCAATAATATATATGTTAATTTTATGTGTAAAAACATATTTTAAAATGAAAAACTGAAAATAAAATATTTTAGCACAAATAATGTACTTGACTAACAAAAAAGATGATATAATCTCTTACCTTGAGTGGGATAGATTAGAAGTATAAGAGGAGCTTCTTAAGATCACGGTAACACCTGGTGAGTGGTTAATAAATGTATATGGGGAAGATATTAGTTCTCAGTGGGGTTTTAGATAATTAGAGTGGGGTATTTGGTGAAAATTTATCTTAAAAATAAATGGGAATTAATTTTTAATTTGTAAACATGAGTTTTTTATTTTATGTAATAAAATTATAATGAATATATTCCCATGTTTTATACAAAAGGGGAGTTGTTTGACATAACTTATTAGCATAATAACCAAAAATACTAAAATAACACTATTAGTGGTGTGGACGTGAGTCATGTTCATGAAGAATTGAATTTAAAACCTTAAAATATAATATTGTTTTATGGGGATTCATTAAAGGTTTATAATATTTATAAAATAACATCAAAAACAGATAATTTTAAAGGCTGAATATAATTTTGGTTCTGGGTGACCTTTATAAAATTTAGGATTTAACTTATGTGATATTATGATGTTGTAATACATATCATATACTTATATCTTATAAATTTTTTAACTAAAAATTCAACTATTTTATAAAATAATTAAAATTTTATCATTTAGTAATTTAATCTATTTTTTCAAAAATGATATTTATTTTACAAAAAAAATTCTTATATATATAATAATTATCAATTTGAAATAATAATCGTTATTTCCTACAAAATACTTTTTCACAACACTAAAAACATTCGAACCCTTATAAAAATATCACTATACATCATTATATTATATTTAAATTTAAATTTAAATAAATATTATTTAATAATATCACTTTATAAAAATAACTTTTATTTAGATAATTTATAAATTTAATAAAAGTGTTTTTTAATTGAAACTCTATAATTCAAAAAAATTAATTTCATCATATCGAAATCACATTTTTATCAATAATTGTATAATAATTTATATAATGTAACAATAAAAAGGGATAACTATAATAATTATTAAATTATAAATAAAATATACACATTTATACTACTATGGTCTAGATACATAACCCCTTATTACACCAAAATAATCCCCATGTGTAAGTGTGATATGGGGGTTCTTTCGTAGGGTTGTTTGAGTGAACATTGTTTTAGTCATAATATTGTTATGATTTAAAATATCCCATAAAATTTTTTACTCATGCTTTATTTTTGAATCTTGGATTCATATTGTTCAAGAGAAATCCCAATTATTCCATCTCCCATAGAATCTCTAATAAATGGGCTTTATAGTTTATGGCCCTACTTGTAAAGAAAATCACTTCTGCTATATGTGACAATTGGATTTTATCATTACCTTAAATATAAACTAATATCTTCTGACACTTTATTATAGATATATTATCAATGGATAATATTTGTAATAGTACAGAAAATACAAAATGATATATATTATAATGGTCGAATGAAACGTGATACATTTTTTCAATAACAATATTTCTTAATAAAGAATTTATTCATTCAAAAATGGATTTTCATTTATGTATGTTTATGTCATTACAATATTCCCATATTCAGAAATGTTTCCCTTGAAATATAATTTTTTACAACAAAACATATAGTGTTAATTCTATTTTATTTCCTCTTTATGTTCCCTTTCGACCTCATTAATCATATGGTTACTCCACAACATAGTGATAGGGTGAGTTTTCTTTTTTCGTAGAACATTGTCTCTATGATCTAAGATATTTACAGGATGATACTCATATAAATGGCCATTCTCCAAGAGAACCACATACATATTAAATAAATGTGAGGGGTTTAACATATATATCCTTAATAAGGATACAAGTAACAAAACATTTACATCAGATAGATTATGATGGAATTCTAGTCGATAGGTCATAGCTCTAATGTGATAGATAATTAAATGGGGGTCGATATAGGTATCAGGGGGAGCCTTATAATTTGGTGCGATAGTAATTTAATATTTTTATTTCCATAGAGATGTAATTTCATCATATCTAGTGATCTGATACATTTTTGGGGTCTAAGGATCTTATATTAATTTAATAAGGACAAAAATAAATAAACAAGTACCTTATTTGACTCAGCGGTACATATGACATCAGCTAGTCATCAGAAAATGTTGCTCAAATAACCTTGATCCAAACCCCTCTAGATCATCCACACATTCTCCAATAATCTGGGTGAAATCTGATCAATGTATCCAGAGTGCTATCAAGGAGCTCTGATGATTCCTATAATGGAATGACTATCACCTTGATCTTATCCCTTTGATCATTCAAATCGGTTCTTGGACCTATCGCTCAGAGAGAGTATTTCACTCTCTATGATATAGGTGGTGAGACAAACAGTCATTCTATTTTCTTGAATATTTTTTTTCAATGGGATTATTCTCTTATATATATAGTGGATGCTCCAATACACAGAAAGAGTTCCTCAAACCCCATATATTTAAAGTCCACTTAATATAAAATAAACACATAGATATAATGAACTAAATAAGTCATAAATATATTATATATTTTGACACCTACAATTAATATATATTATATATATTATATGACAATCTGATGCCACTGACTAGACAAATAATTCATGCTAATATTAAATGATCCTTGAATAAAATAATATTTGATCACATAATATTTATCATTTATTTTCATAATACCATGTGACAAATTTTAATATATAAATTCATCCAAATTATTCTATACTCAATGTGTAATGATTTTTTTGTTCATCAGTGATCATTAATACATGGAAAACTCTCGAAGCCCATGGTGGGGTCCACCATGGCCTATATACATGTCCACCAAAATAGGGTGAATTCTTGAATTTGATATTACGTGTGACTTTATAGGACCGTTAATCAAAAGTATTGGATATAATTAATATCCCAAGAGAGATTTCTAGAAACCCATATGTGTGACTAAATGGTTAAGGAATATTCATATCAAGGGAAAGCATTCCAATAAACATGAACTCTATAATTTAATGTCATTGCCTCACGATATCTCAAAAATTAAGAGGTACAAAAGTGTAATCATTCATTCATAGTATATTATTTTTTATCTTACTAGAAAAATTACCCTCAAATACCTTTTACATTGATTTATTATGTTACTAACATCCAGAACAACTAGGCCTGAGATGCCACTTCATCAACTCAGATGCAACAAATTCTATCTTGGCTACAAAAATAATTGCATAACACCAACGATTCACCCAACACAAAATACCAAACCATCAAAATTAATTTCGTATTTTTTTCTTTAATCAATGTACGTGATTGTAACGTCCCGGTTCCGGGTGCCAATTAATGGGTGCCCTAAGCCCGGTTCACCACATGACCTCAAGCGCATTTCACCCAAGCGCCAAATGCTGCTGACTAGAAGTGAGGGCCCAGTTCTGATAGTGTGGAAACTATGCCCTCATTTGTCAAATTGTAGCATAGAAAAATAAAATAAACAATATACAACAATAATGGAAACAATGTATAATACACATTTAATATAATAACTATAGTAAAAGATAACCAACCAGATATATAGATATGATGCAACATGTCTCATGTTCTAATAAAAAAGCCAGAACATGTTACACAATAATACAATACAGTACAATTAAAGGAAATAAAAATAGAACGAAATAGTCAGTAGCATTGCGAGCCTCAGCCCGGTCCCATGCTCCCATACTCCTCAGTAGTAATAAAGTACCTGTATAGGGACTCTTTCCCCTATCCACACCTGCAGTAATATAATCTATTTGGGCCGAAAATCATGGCCCAAACAGGGTGTGAGAAATATATCCTAGTAGGCACCCACCAAAGGCCCATGCCCAATCTATGTGTAAACATGCAACAACATTGTTCAAAAGTAAATCTAATAAACTAAGAAGTACTCAAAGTAACTAACTTATCATTTATATTTCCATTTTATTTATTCATTCACCCATTTAATATTAAAAAAACACCACAGTGAATTTATAATTTAACAGTCAGCATCCCCAGACAGGACAAATGTACAGACCTGAAGCTTAACGTACATAGACATTACATTACTTTTAGAGAATACATAGTACATAACAAAAACACACGCACAAGGACTGTAATAGTTTAGTGTTTTTGGAAACTCGTAATATAATCTTCTAATCGTGGTGAAAGATCTTCAACATCTTCCATAAAGATCTTATTTTTTTAAAACCTTAATCCTTTCTTTATGTCCTGGGGAAAAGAAAATATAAAACGGTGAGCTCAAATGCTCAGTAAGGGTAAACAAAAGAAATATCAATCATGCCATATTCATAAGAACATATCTTTTGGAAATCTTAACCGGCAAAATAGATCATAATTTCATAACATGGGATAAATAATAGTAGTGAAATGTGATCCCAATAATCATAACATAAAACATGAAACTTTCTGGCATACACACATAATCATAGAGAATCATTTCTTATTAGTCAAGACTCATTGCCAAGACTATCTTAATGGACAAAGTCCCTTTCTAAACCGAGTTCACTCCTCATTTCAGTCATGTTTCACTGAACCTGTATAACCTACCGTTCCATCCATGTCTATCTCATGAGATATAAAATCATTACCCAATGCATTGGCGGGAGATATAGGTCCCACCCATCTCATAATGATACCATTCTTATGTGTGCCACAAAATCATAAACTATACATCATAGCATAGCCCATGTAATTAAAATGGGAATCTTAAACATCATGACATCATAAAATAATTCATATAAGATAAAAGAATTCAAAAAAATATTTCCATCACAACATAATCAAATCCATGTAATAATAGGGATAGAAAAAAAACCCTTTATTATCTAAGATGGAAAATAATTTTGATAAAACACTTGAACTCCATTCTTGAGGAAAATATCCTTTCCACTTCAAAAACATTTTTCCTTTCTTAACATGTAATACAATTTTAAACTAAAAGAAGTTGATTAGAAATAAACTTGAAAACTTTTAAAGGAATATTATTGGAAATATTGTTTTATAAATCCATTCATGCCGTCTAAGTTAAAAAAACATTCTCCGTACTTTCATCGGAAAAGTCAAAAAGTACCTCGTACGAAAAACGACAAAATATTCCTTTCATATCCTTTACTAAAAACTCACAGAAGGGTAAAATTGGATTTGAAAAATTGTAGGTGGATGGAAATAATATTACAAATTGAGGAAACATTGTTTTTAATGATAAAATATACCATAGTAAATACTAAAGTATAAACAATCACGGATAAAAATGAGATTGTGATATTTCCATTACCTTAGGTCCGATTTGCTTCATATGTGTCCGAACCTCCTGTATAATGATTTAAATAATTTCATTGAATTATTCCAAAATCATACTCATTGTTATGATATGATATATGGTTCACTTATGGCTTTATATTTCCCGTTCTTTTGTAAATTCCATGTTAAAGAGCGTTTTGGATAAAATCGTCTCATTTGTCGTCCGTGTTTTGACTTCTAATTATTCATATGATTACTTAGATCATGATTACATAATTTCAGAATATAAAACCTGATTTATATATAATATATATTCATAATATACATATATATAATAAATCATTAAATGGAATGAAATACACCATTCATGGAGACGGTAGGTTGTACGTACTCATGAACGCTGTTTTCATTTCCTTATTGAGTTGAATGGAATTAAGTAGATGAAATACTTATATATACACATAAATCCAGTATCAATATTATGTAATATATTTCATGATTACTTATTATATGTACTTTATAATCATTATTGAATGGTTAAAGTGGAGAATGAATCTCATCGCGTCGTGGAGACGGTAGTCCGTACGTACGCACGAGCGATGATATCATTCTCATGATCGTGGGACTGTATTGGAGTGTATGTATACTATTTCAGAATCAATATCACTTTAAAATAATCATATATAGTTATTATTTACACCATTATACCCATCCAAGTAAGGTGGTGGTGGAAAATAGATTTCACCACGGCGTGGAGACGGTATTCCGTACGTACGCACGCGCGGTGATTTCATTTTCCGTAGGATGGATAGATGGTTAAATAGGGTTGTTTCATACTTATAATAACATATCAGTATATGAGTGATATTGATGTTATTACTTCATAATGAAACAACCTAAGAAGAATAAGTAGAAGAAGAAATAAAGATAAAAGAATCGGTAATGGACATTACCTCTTCTTTGAAGTGCCTCTTTGAGTCCTCCTCCTAGGTAACTAAAATTGGTCTTTGAAGAAGACCAATACCTCTAGGATGTTTCTCGGGAAGTGGAGAAGAGAATTTGGCAGGGGTTGGCCGAGCTTGAAGGCTCAACGTGGTGTGACGAAGAGGGGAGGAGGTGCCCTTTTATAAGGGAGGAGAGGGGCACCTTTGGAATAACAAAAAATATTATTTTATTATAAAGTCAAATTCGGTTTTAAATAGTTCCAAATTGATTTATTTCGAAGATAAGGTGGGTATGGGTCGAAATCCTCTCATCCAATAGAATTTATATAAGTTTATGTTCCTATTTTAACCTTATCATTTATATTTAACTTTAAGTTAAATAATTTTACTTTTACCGTGTCTTTTTGTGTTCTTACCCTATAAGGTTAATAAACATACTATAAGTAGCAAAACGAACCCCAAGTTGTTAATTATTAATATATATAACCTTATATAAGTCATTTGGCCGAACCTTAGATTTTTAATAATAAAATAACATTTAATAATATAATATTTGTTTTAAAAATTATTATATGTCAATTTTGACACTATTTAGTAAATGATTTTTGTGAAAATCATAAAAAAATTATTAGTTCTAAAAAAATTAGTTAAATTAATAGTAAAATGTCATATTAACCTAGAAAATTAGTGTAATTCATAAAAAGTTTCAAATTTCATTTATTTCGGTATTTATAACATCAATTATGTCAATATTTCATTAATAAGATAATTACTGCATCATCGTTGTGTCATAAATAAATTAATTTATTTAATGTCCAAAAATTACAAATAAACTACTATTATGTATGAAATCTCTTTACCTTTCTAATGAATATTTATAGTCTAATTTATCTTATGTATAACCATATATTAAAAATGATTTTCTTATTAAACATTGATTTTAACTATTTTAACCCTTCTTTAAATAAATTAATAATAAATGTCCTAATCTAATCCAAGTGGGCCTAAATGACCATATTTTATTCCTAAGGTTGTTTTTGGTCGAATTACACTTATCTAATAGAATTATGATATGTGTTAGTGTAATAATAATAACATTTTTACCCTTAATTACCCTATTTACTTTTAACCATGGTTAAAAAAAAGTAAACAGTTACTATTCACCAAAAATTATTTTCATCTCATTGAACCACATTTTACTTACTAATATCAACCGTGTCTCTCGGATTTTTTAAATTCCACTCACATAAGTGGTAAAATTATGTTTTATGAAAAATTCATTTTTTTAACTACCACTTAGTGGTTTTACTATTCATCAAAAAAATTAAAGTTTCCAGAAAAATACCAAAAGTTAGGCCTAAGATATATTTGATATTATGAACTCAAAAATGATGTCTATTTTACCAAATTAAAAACATATTAGTTGCATTAATTAATTTAAAAAGTAATTCACATCATCAAAACAAATAGCGTGTTTTTAAGAGATAATAACTATCAAAAGATTGACACTTGTTTATGTCTGGTTTAAATGTAGAATTACATCCAATGACCAAAATTGTATTAAATTGTAAAAATATATTGTAAATATACTTCAAAACCACTAAAATTAATAATTTATCACTATTAATTATTTTTATTAAAAAAGTTCTTTTTAATTAAAATTTAGTAATTTTCACTATTCATCAGAATATGAAAGTTATCCGAAAAGTACCAAAATTTCACCCTAAGCTAATTTCAATATTCCGAATCCAAAAATGAAGTTCATTTTGAAAAATAAAATTTAAAAAAATTCAAATAGTGGTTATTACTATTCATAACGGCTAGTTTTAATAATATTTTAATAGCATATCGTTGTTTAGTGAATCTCGGTATTGCGTACTACACACGCTATCGATGAAGGTCGCGATTGCGTGTAATGCAAGAAAAGTCAAGGATGCATGTTGTGAAAGCTCCTTCTGGTGTAGCGTACAACACAAGAAATTAATGAAAAGAATATTTTTCATAAAATCTCAGGGTGTTACACTCTACCCCCCTTAAAATGAATTTCGCCCTTGAAATTCGTCGGGGTTATAAATGTTTTACTACTTGAAAGTTTCTTTAATAGAAACCCACGTCTTAAAAAGGAATACCAAACCCATTATTTAAAAACAAAAGTGTGAAACGTAACGGTTACCCAAATAAACTAATCACTGGGTTTCCACATAGGTGAAAATATGGATATGGAAGAGAAATCTAACCATCATGTTATGATGGAGAGTGGTATAGAACATGGCTATGGAAAAGCCAGCAATCAGAAAGCCATAAATTTGTGACGATCTAAGGTACCATCTAATTCATCAGATATAAGAGCACTAGGACAACATTTTTGGTTTTCAAGATCGTTTCCCTAAAGTTTATGAAATTGAAATTAGAAGAAATACTTTCGTGATTTTGGTATAGTCTCACTGTTTGTCATTCTTTGGACAATTTCCATTTCATCTCTTAAAGAAATAAAGTTGAATTTGTCATTCATGATGTGTTAGCAGATCATGTGATAGAATGATGGGTCATTCCATCTGTCTCAAACAAAAGGTTAGAAAAGTTATCAAAAAAAATACATAAGTCCATCTACAGTGAGATTAATCATATATGGTTCCTAAAATGGACTTATACTTCCTATATCATACTGCATAATATAATAAAACTAGTTTCTACTAAACAGGGACTTCCTGTAGGCCAGTGGTAGGCGATAAAGGCCAGTCACACTTCGGTTGTGGGTTCGATTCCCACAACCTTGTCCGACGCGATGGGCTATCGCCCGTCCTACAAGTTTTCCTTTTTCTAAAGCTATATTACAATAAAATCCCATCAACAATATCAAAAAAGTTTTATCCTTAAACAATACAAACTTATGTCCAACATAATCCATTCCAATATTTAGGCTTGTCTAATATACTTCAGTCCAAGCTCATAGTATAAAGAAATTGATCACGTGAATGCCATCATTTATCCCTCATATATGATAAGATATATCTTGTTGGTCAAATTACAAACATGTGAATACCTTAATCATGTATTCTCTTGAAGAATGAATATCCATTGAACCATAGTGAAAACATGAATGTAGTTAAAATTTAACACTTTCCATATACAAAAATCATCAAAAATCTATATCCTCAAACCATGATATCACTTAGTCCTTATATCAATCATGAGATCATGAATACTATCAAAAATATTAGATTCTATTTATCACTTCATTATGTGTATATCATCTGCTTTCCAAAAATATTTCAATCACTTTTCATGGTTACCGATGCCATAAAATTATTGAAAACCACAATAGACCAAAACATAAATATTCCAATATTCCACAATACTATATACAACATTATTATGGAATCCCATTACATAAACACTTAATCATTCCACCACATCTTTGTCATTTTCAACATCACCAATGGTGATCGCATGTGACTTCACTTTGTCCTTTGCCTTAAGTGGTTGATCATGTCGATCATCACTAACCCTTGGATTAGGGCATTTATTGGCATAATGTCCCATCTCCTTGCACTTGAAACATTGAAGTGTAGTAGGTTCATTCTCTGTATCCCTTCCTTTTTTTATATCATTATACATATTCTTCCCATCATTGCGGAATTCAAATGCCCGATGACCTTCCATTCCACATTTGAAACATTTACACGTCCCTTTAGGACAATCTCCACCATGCTTCTTTCCACACATTGATCATAAGGAAACATTCATCTTCTTTTCACCATTATTCTTAGATTTCTCCTTGAACTCCATTTTTCTTTTCTTGTCAAAACTACTATATGGATAAGTAACACCAACTTCCATTTCTACCTTGATAGCACAACACACAATTTCTTCATAGCTACTGAAGTCTCTTATAGCTAATGCCCTTCGAAGATTTGGTTTTAAGCCTCTAAAGAATCGATCAACTTTACTTTCATTTTGGATGATAATGCCAGATTCATACCTTGCTAGCCTTGTAAAATTATCTTCGTATACACCAACAGATTCATCATCCTTTTGCTTTAGTTCAAGAAACTCCTTCTCCATCTTTGTTCGAAGAATACGAGGGATGTACTTATTGAAAAATAAGTTCTTGAACTCGTCCCATTCCATGGACTCAATTTCATCTCTTTGCCTCGTATTCTTGATAAGATTCCACCATTGATCAGATTCACCTTCCAAACGATATACTGCTATGATGAGTTCAGAACATTTAAGTACTGAAAATATCTTTTTAGTGGTACTGATCCATTGTTCAGCAACAAGTGGATCAGAAGACCCACTGAAAGAAGGTGGATGTTGCCTCATGAAGGACTCAATAGAATATTGTTCCCCTCTATGCTCATTTGGAAGTCCAGAATGATTCGTAGCTTGTGTAAGTATAGCAATAAGATTTTGAACTCCATCTCCCATAACATTTGTTTGTTCAGGAGGACAATCATTGCATTGTCCATTGCATTGATCAACACGGTTCCTTCGGGTTCCAACCATCGTCTAAAACCCAAAATGAATAGTGTGAGAGGCAAAAATCCTGCCTTAGAAAACAACATAATAAAGGGGGAGTACCTTCAATATCTAACATCTTAGGATTAATTATTTGATTGTTAGCGTAATTCTAGGACTATAACGAATACTTATACTTAACCTTACGTACATCCCTAGACACACCTTAGAAATATCTCTAGGGATCTCAATAAAGTTCTCGCATCCTAGTTTCCAAAGGTTGAATAAACCTTTCCACTGATACCAACTGTAGTGACCCGAAGATTAACGTACATATACATTACATTACTTTTGCCGAATACTTAGTACATAACAAAAACACACACACAAGGACCGTAATATTTTAGTGTCTTTGGAAACTCAGAATATAATCTTCTAATCGTGGTGAAAGATCTCAACATCTCCCATAATGATCATCTTTTTTTTAAAAACCTAAATCCTTTATTTATGTCCTGGGGAAAAGAAAACACAAAAGGGTGAGCTCAAATTCTCAGTAAGGGTAAACAAAAGAAATATCAATCATGTCGTATTCATAAGAACATGTCTTTTGGAAATCTTAACCTGCAAAAGAGATCATAATTTCATAACATGGGATAAATCATATTAGTGAAATGTAATACCAATAATCATAACATAAAACATGAAACTTTGTGTCATACACACATAATCATAGAGAATCATTTCTTATTAGTCAAGACTCATTTCCAAGACTATCTTAGTGGACATATTCCCTTTCTGAACCGAGTTCACTCCTCGTTTCAGTGCTGTTTCACTGAACTGGTATAGCCTACCGTTCCAGCCATGTCTATCTCATGAGATATAAAATCATTACCTAATGAATTGGGGGGAGATATAGGTCCCACCCATCTTATAATTATACCATTCTTATGTGTGCCACAAAATCATAAACCATATATCATAGCATAACCCATGTAATAAAAATGGGAATCTTAAACATTGTGACATCATAAAACAATTCATATAAGATAAAAGAATTCATAAAAATATTTCCATCACAACATAATCAAATCAATGTAATAATAGGGATAGAAACAAAACCCTTTATTATCCTAAATGGAAAATAATTCTGATAAAACACTTGAACTCCATTCCTAAAGAAAATATCCTTTCTATTTCAAATTTTTTTTCCTTTCTTAACATGTCATACAATTTCAAACTAAAAGAAGTTGATTAAAAATAAACTTCAAAACTTGTAAAGGAAGATTCTTGGAAATATTGTTTTAAAAATCCATTCATGCCGTATATGTTAAAAAAATATTCTCCGTAATTTTGTCAGAAAAGTCAAAAAGTACCTCGTACGAAAAACGAGATAAGATTCCGTTCATATCCTTTACTAAAAACTCACCGAAGGGTAAAATTGGATTTAAAAAATTTTAGGTGGATGGAAATAATATTAAATATTGAGGAAACATGGATTTGGATGATAAAATACACCCCAGTAAATACTAAAGTATAAACAATCTCGGACAAAAATGAGATTGTGATATTTCCCTTACCTTAGGTCGGATTTACTTCGTATGTGTCCGAAACTCCAGTATAATTATTTAAATAATGCCATTGACTTATTACAGAATCATACTCATTGTTATGATATCATATATGGTTCACTTATGGCTTTATATTACCCTTTTTTTGTAAATTCCATGTTAAAGAGCGTTTTGGGTAAAATCGTTTCATTTGTCGTCCGTGTTTTGACTTGTAATTATTCATATGATTACTTAGATCATGATTACTTAATTCCAGAATATAAAACATGATTTATATATAATATATATTCAGAATATACATATATATAATAAATCAGTAAATTGAAAGAAATACACCGTTCATGGAGACGATAGGTCGTACGTACGCCTGAACGCTATTTTCGTTTCCTTATTAAGTTGAATGGAATTAAGTAGATGAAATAAATATATATACACATAATTACAGTACCATTATTATGTAATATATTTCATGATTACTTATTATATGTACTTTATAATCATTCATGAATGGTTAATGTTGAGAATGAATCTCATCGCGTCGTGGAGACGGTAGTCCGTACGTATGCACGAGCGATGATATCTTTCTCATGATCGTGGGATTGTATTGGAGTGTATGTATACTATTTCAGAATCAATATCACTTTAAAATAATCATATATAGTAAATATTTACACCATTATACCCATCCAAGCAAGGTGGTGGTGGAAAATAGATTTCACCACGGCGTGGAGACGGTATTCCGTACATACGCACGCGCGGTGATATCGTTTTCCGTAGGATGGATAGATGGTGAAATAGGGTTGTTTCATACTTATAATAACATATCGGTATATGATTGATACTGATGTTTTTACTTCATAATGAAACAACCTATGAAGAAGAAGTGGAAGAAGAAATAAAGATAAAAGAATCGGTAATGGACATTACCTCTTCTTTGGAGTGCCTCTTTGAGCCCTCCTCTTAGGGTACTATAATTGGTCTTTGAAGAATACCAGGACCTCTAGGATGTTTCTAGGGAAGTGTATAAGAGAATTTGGCAGGGGTTGGCCGAGCTTGAAGGCTCAAAGTGGTGTGAGGAAGAGGGGGAGGAGGTGCCCTTTTATAAGGGAGGAGAGGGGCACCTTTGGAATAACTAAAAATATTATTTTATTATAAAGTCAAATTCGGTTTTAAATATCTCCAAATGGATTTATTTCGAAGCTAAGGTGGGTATGGGTCGCAATACTCTCATCCAATATAATTTAGACAAGTTTAGGTTCCTATTTTAACCTTATATTTTATAATTAACTTTAAGTTAGATAATTTTACTTTTGTTGTGTCTTTTTGTGTTCTTTCCCTATAAGGTTAATAAACATATTATAAGAAGCCAAACGAACCCCAAGTTGTTTATTATTAATATATATAACCTTATCTATGTCATGTGGCCGAACCGTAGATTTTTAGAAATAATATAACAATTAATAATATAATATTTGTTTTAATAACTATTATATGTCAATTTTGACACTATTTAGTAATTGATTTTTGTGAAAATAATAACAGAATGATTAGTTAGAAAAAAATTAATTAAATCAATAAAAACATGTCATATTAACCTATAAAATTAGTTTAATTCATAAAAAGTTTCAATTTACATTTTTTGGGGTATTTATAACATCAATTATGTCAATATTTCACTAATAAGATAATTACTGCATCCTCGTTGTGTCATAAATAAATTAAATTTTTTAATGTCCAAAAATTACAAATAAAATACTATTATTTAGGAATTTTCATTATCTTTCTAATAAATATTTATAGTCGAATTTATCTTTTGTATAACCCTATATTAAAAATGATTTACTTATTAAACATTGATTTTAACTATTTTAACCCTTCTTTAAATAAATTAATAATAAATGTCCTAATCTAATCCATGTGGGCCTAAATGATCATATTTTATTCCTAAGGTTATTTTTGGTCGAATTACACTTATCCAATAGAATTAGTACATGTGTTAGGGTAATAATAATAACATTTTTACCCTTAATTACCCTATTTACTTTTAATAGTGGTAAAAAAAAGTAAAAAGTTACTATTCACCAACAAATTATTTTCATCTCATTGAACCACATTTTACTTACTAACATCAAACCTGTCTCTCGGATTTTTGAAATTCCACTCACAGAAGTGGTAAAATTATGTTTTATGAAATTTTTTTTTATCTACCACATAGTGGTTTCACTATTCATAAAAAAAATGAAAGTTTCCAGAAAAATACCAAAAATTAGGCCTAAGCTATATTTGATATTATGAACTCAAAAATGATGTATATTTTACCAAATTCAAAACATATTAGTTGCATTAATTAATTTAATAATTAATTCCCGTCTTCAAAACAAATAGTGTGTTTTTAAGAGATAATAACTATCAAAAGATTGACACTTGTTTATGTCTGGTTTAAATGTAGAATTACATCCAATGACCAACATTGTATTAAATTGTAAAAATATATTCTAAATACACATTTAAACCACTCAAATTAATAATTTATCACTATTTATATTTCTATTAAAAATTTTCTTTTTAATTAAAATTTACTAATTTTCACTATTCATTAGAATATGAAAGATATCCGAAAAGTACAAAAATTTCACCCTAAGCTAATTTCGATATTCCGAATCCAAAAATGAAGTCCATTTTGAAAAATCAAATTTACAAAATTTCAAAAAGTGGTTATTAATATTCATAATAGCTAGTTTTAATAATATTTTAATAGCATATCGTTGTTTAGTGAAACTCGGTATTGCGTACTACACACACTATCGAGGAAGGTCGTGATTGCATGTAATGCAAGGAAAGTCAAGGATGTGTGTTGTGAATGCTCCTTTTGGTGTAGCATACAACACAAGACATTAATGAAAAGAATATTTTTCATAAAATCTCAGGGTGTTACAACAAACCTCACCCTTAGGTAATCAGAATCTTACCCTCAGGCATAATAGAATCTCGCCCTCAGGCATACGTTGTGTCACCCTCAGGCATAGAAGTCACGTCCTTAGGCATGAAAGGTTGAACTCAGGCGAAATTGAACATCACCCTCAGGATAATACAGTCACACCCTCAAGATATAGTAAACACCACCATCAGGAATAAGTAACCGGGCATTCCCAACATATAAACATGAAATTTAAACAAAATTCCACTCAAGGAAAATGTAATTCATAATTAAACATGACATAACCTCAAGTATCCTGGCTAAATGGCTAAATAGAGGAACGCACCCCTCGGGATGGTCCTGGATCCAAGCAGCGATCCCAAACAGCATTTTATTATCACATTCAACTACCTATTTAATTCTAGGTAGTTAAAATATCCATGACCTCAGCCTCTAGACACCCCAAATATGAGTTCATAGCTCAAAACACACAAAACTCACAACAATTGTAAAATAAACACCAATCCACCTACCTTTAACTCCAATGAATGATATACGTGAACGTCTATTCCAGAAACACCCAAGAACGACGTAGATCTGATGTAGAAGAAAACTCGTTCAAACTTAAATAACCTCTCTTAGAGGATGAATTGGAATGAACAGCTCAATAAGAGTGGAGGGCTTACCCGTGCAGTTCCAACGAGATCGTCCGAAGCTGAAACAGATTCCAGATGTGCTCCTGGCGGATCTCCAAAGTTCCGGCCTCCCTCTTCTGCTCCTTATTCCCATTCTAAACCTTCCCTGTATACAGGGAAGGATACTGCCTATTTTAAGAGAAATAATAAAAATAAAGGGCATGTATTTCCAAGTAAACGGTGTGTACTCCCCATTTTTTAACTGTTCCTCAGGCGGTTTCCTGCCAGCATGGAACTGTTCACTTGCCGACGTGACTACACGGCGTGTCTCCTTGAGTACATGGTGTGTTCTGTCGCACAGCTGGCCACTGCCTTACTATTCGCATGCCGACTGACTACACAACGTGTAAGGTACCATTACATGGCGTGTATTTGGTCTTTACACCATTCATCGCTGACATAGATACACACCCTGTGTACTCATCCCACATGGCCAAAAGTACACGTCATGTCGAAAGTAACATGGCGTGTACTTCCAAAATTTGGGATTTTCCCCATTTTCTTAATTTTCTCAAAAACACTTAAGGAAAAACGAAATGTAGAAACCCATACCTCAAAAATATGAACTGGATTCTTACAAACGTCCCCCCCTAAAGCAATTCATCCCCCAATTTCCCTTCCATGGGTGGAAAAGATTAAGCTGTGAATAACTCCGGCCACTGAGCACGTATGTCGGTCTCCCGCTCCCAGGTTTCGTCCTGCGCTCGGCCATGCTGCCATAGAACCTGTAAGAGAGGAACTGACCAGCCTCAGAGAACCTTTGTGCTCCTATCAACAATATGTATTGTATTCTCGTCAAATGATGCATCTTCCTCCAGCTCAACCTCCTCTTGATCAAAGATGTGAGATAGGTCTGAATGGTAGCGACGCAACTTAGATACATGGAAGACGTCGCACATGGCCTGGTACCTCTGACATAACTTCAACCGATAGGCGACCGGACCGACTATCATCAGAATCTCAAATGGCCCCACATACCTCGGTAAATGTTTTCCCTGTCTCCTGATCTGTTTGTGTCCCAACCTCAGTGAAATATGTAGGAAAACCTGATCCCCGACCATGAACTCCAAAGTTCATCTACGGCAATCAGCATAAGACTTCTGACGAGACTGCGTGGTAGCCATCTGCTTCTGAATCAACTGGACCTGGTCAGATTTCTCCTGCATGAGACGTGGTCCCAGTAATGTTGCCTCACCTATCTCCAACCGGCACAAAGGTGATCAGCATGGACTACCATATAATGCCTCGTATGGTGTCATCTCAATAGTTTCCTGAAAACTGTTATTATAGGCAAACTCGACTAGGGGTATGTGCTTCCCACAAGAGCCCCAAAAGTCTAGGACACATGCTCGCAGCATGTCCTCAATCACATGTATCGTATGCTCTGACTAGCCATCGGTCTGTGGGTGGTTAGTTGTGCTCGTAAGCACATGTGTACATAGTTCCCTCTGAAAACTCTTCCAAAAACTAGACGTAAAACAGGCTTCCCTATATAAAACTATTGAATGAGGGACCCCATGAAGATGTATGACCTCTCGGATATTCAACTTCATGAGCTTGTCAACACCGAAGGTCTCCTTGAGTGGTAAAAAGTGAGATACCTTCGTGAGTCTGTCCACAACAACCCAAACAACATCATTGCCTCGAAGTGACCTCGGAAAACTAGTCACGAAATCCATCTTTACATCATCCTATTTCCACACTGGGATGGGTAACTGATGTAACAGTTAGGTTGGCCTCTGATTCTCTGCCTTCATCTGCTGAAAGGTGGAACACTTCGTAACAAAACAAGCTACATCTCTCTTCATACCCAGCCACCAGTACTAATGTCTCAAGTCTCGTTATATCTGGGTAACCCCGAGTTGCACTTCCCAAGCTGAAGCATGGAACTCCCACATCAGATCCTCATGTATATCCCCTGGAACCCGCACTCATCCATGGAAATGTAGAATTTCAACTTCGCATATCGTCCAACCAAGATGAGAGTCCTCACTTTCCACTGACTCCCATAGAACTTGGCTTTCTGAATCAGATAGGTGTATCATCCTCACTCTCTCCAGGATGGTATAAGTCACATCTAAAGAGGAAAGATAGGTTTTCCCCTGACTATCATGAACCTCCAAATGCATCTTGGAGAACAAATCCATAAGGTTCCATTCACCACTGGCCTCTTTCACTACATGTATTTGAGTCTTCCATCTTAGTGAATCAGCTACTACATTACCTTTATCAGGTGTATAGGAAAGCCCAAAATCGAAGGAATGATGGTATTTGACCCACCTTCACTGTCTTAGATTAAAGTCACGCTGAGTAAAGATATTCTTGAGACTTTTTTGGTCGGTGAAAACCACAAAATGTTCTCCCAAGAGAAAGTGTCTCTAACAGCACAACACATGAACAACTGCATCCAACTCAAGATTATGCACTGGGTAGTTCCTCTCATGTAGCATCAGCTACCGAGACCTGTATGCAACTACTCGATCACCCTGAATCAACACAACTCCTTGCAAAATACCTGATGCATCCCAGTAAACTGTATATCACTTCCCTTTCTCTGGGAGTATCAGGATCAGTGTTGATGTCAACTTTCCCTTCAACTCCTGAAAGGTTGTCTCGCAAGCTTCTGGTCAAACGAACATCACACCCTTCTTAGTCAATCCCATAAACGGTGATGCCAAGAGGGAGAAGTCCATTATAAAACGCATGTAGTAACCAGATATCCCTAAGAAACTCTGTATCTCAAACAAGTTCTTAGGCTACTCCCAGGAAACTACTTCTCTCACCTTTTCTGGTTCCATGACAACTCTTGCTTCTGAGATGATATGGCCTAATAAGTGAATTTGGTCCATCCAAAAATGGCACTTAGAGAGCTTAGCATATAGTCGATGCTCCCTCAGTGTACTCAATACGATCTCACTATGGGTGGCATGGTCATGTTGGGTGTTAGCGTACACCATGATATCTTCCTTGAATACTACCACAAAATAGTCTAGATTGGGATGGAACACACGATTCATCAGAGCCGTTAAAACTGTTGGTGCGTTCGTGAGTCCGAACGACATAACCAAGTACTCGTACAGACCACATCTGCTCTGAAAGGCTGTAAGCGGTATATCCAAGGGTCTCACGCGCAACTGATGATATCCTGACCTCAGTTAAATCATTGAGAACACTCATGCTCAACGAAGTTGATCGAAAATACCATCAATCCACGGCAAGGGTTATCGGTTCTAAACCGTCAACTGGGTCAACTTCCAATAATCCACACAGAGTCCGAGGGTACTGTCCGCCTTCTTCACAAAAAGGATTGGAGAACCCCAAGGAGAAGTACTGGGTCATATGAACCCATTTTCATGTAACATCTCTAACTGTATCTTGATCTCTTGCAACTCTTGTGTAGCCATACTATAAGGAGGAATGGACACTTGTGAGACTCTTGGCACAAGATAAATAGAGAAATCCACCTCACGCTCCGGAGGAAGACCTGAAAAGTAGTCTGGGAAGACATCCCTGAAACCATCCACCGCTGGAGGGAAATCCTTCTGACAAGTCACCTAATCATCCAGATATTAACTCGCAATATGGGTTGTGACTCCACCTCTGTAGAGACCCAAATCTTGACGTACATGGATATTACATTACTTTAGCGGAATATTAATACATAACAATAACAGACACACAAGGATCGTAATAGTTTAGTGTATTTGGAAACTTGGAATGTAATCTTCTAATCGTGGTGAAAGATCTTCATCATCTCCCATAAAGATATTCCCTATTTTTTTCTTACCTAAAACCTTTCATTATATCCTGGGGAAAAGAAAACATAAAAAAGGGTGATCTCAAATGCTCAGTAAGGGTAAGCATGGATAAAATAAAACATACCATATACATTTAAACTTAAAAACATGAACATAATGTTTAAACATCAAAAGCTTGATCAATGACATAAAACATGGAAGTACATAAGGCATAGATCATAAAGAAACATTAAGAATGATAAAATAGAATGGGAATAAAACATGTAATTGTGGCCACCATTAAGCACATGATATGATTTCCATAGCAGCCAAGTCATTGCTGCCCAGACCATCATAGTGGAAAAAGTCCCTTTCTGAATTGAGTTCACTCCTCGTTCTAGTACTGTATTACTGAACCGGTTTTACTTGTCGTTCCAGCCATGTCTTTCTCATGAGATATAAATCATTACCCAATGAATTGGAGGGAGATATAGGTCCCAGCCATCTCATAATGAAATCACTCTTTTGTGTGCCACAAAATCATAAATCATACATCATAGCATAACCCATGAAATAAAATGGGATTCTTAAAAATCATCACATCATAACATAATCCATAAACAATTGATATCATTTCATCACAATAAAATTGAAACCATTTAAATCATAGATACATTTTACATGAAACATACACATATGAAGTAATGTCATCTTAGATGGAAAATAGATTTGAAAAAACACTTGAAATGAATTATTGAGGAAAATATCATTTCTTCTTTAAAATCATTTTCTTTTCACAAAATTCCATGAAATTTTAAAAGATAAGGCTTTTTTTGAAAATAATAATTCAATCTTGTAGACAAAGATTCTTGAAAATGAGGCATTATGAAACTGTAAAAATCCGTTCATGCCGTATAAGTTAAAAATAACATTCTCCTCGTACTTTTTCGGAAAAGTCAAAATGTACCTTATATGGTAACTAAAGGAAAGTTCCATTCATACAATGTGGAAAAAAGTCAATAAATTGTAAAAATGAATTTAAACATCCTTGGAATAATGGTAAACATTTTATGAAATCATTTTTAGAAAACATGGTCATGGATGATAAATGTAACCCCAGTAGATACTTACGTATAAGCAATCTCGGATAAAAATGAGATTGAAAATTTATCCCTTACCTTAGGTCTGATATGCTTTGTACGTATCCAAACATTCTGTATAATGATTTAAATAATGTCATTGACGTATTACAGATTCATATTCATTGTTATGATATCATATATGTTTCACTTATGACTTTATATTACCCGTTCTTTTGTAAATTCCATGTTAAAGCATCATTTTGGTTAAAATCATTTCATTTATCGTATGTGTTTCGACTTGTTGTTCTTGATATTATTACTTATATCCTGATTTAAATAATTTCAGAATGTAAAACATGATTTACATATATTCATCATATACATATATATATATTATTGGTCGATAAAAGGAATGAAATGCGCCGTTCAAGGAGACGGTAGGCCGTACATACGAATGAACGCTGTTTTCGTTTCCGTATTGAATTGAATGAAACTAAATAGATGACATACATATATATATATATACATAAATCAAGTAGCATTATTATTTAATATATTTCATTATTATTCATTAAATAAACTTTATGATCCTTCACGTATGGTTAACATGGAGAATGAATCTCATCGCGTCGTGGAGACGGTAGTTCGTACGTACGCACGAGCGATGATATCATTTCCATAATCATTGAATTGAATTGAAGTGGATGATACAATATATCAAAATCAGTATGATGTTATAATAACTATGTATAGTTATTATTTACACCATTATACCTATCCAAGTAAGGTGGTGTTGGAAAAACAGATTACACCACGGCGTGGAGACGGTATTCCGTACGTATGCACGCGCAGTGATTTCGTTTTTCATAGGATGGATAGATGGTGAAATAGGGTTGTTTCATACATATAATAACATATATGTATATGATTGATATTTATGTTATTACATCATAATGAAACAACTAATGAAGAAGAAGTGTAAGAAGAAATAAAGATGAAAGAATCGGTAACGGACATTACCTCTTCTTTGAAGTGCCTCTTTGAGACCTCATTTTAAGGCACTGAAATTGGTCTTTGAAGAAGAGAAGGACCTCTAGGATGTATCTAGGGAAGTGGAGAAGAGAATTTTTCAGGGTTTGGCCGAGCATGAAGGCTCAAAGTGGTGTGAGGAAGAGAGAGAGTAGGTGCCCTTTTATAAGGGAGGAGAGGGGCATCTTTGGAATAACTAAATATATTATTTTATTATAAATCCAAATTCTGTTTTAAATTGCTCCAAATTGATTTATTTCAAAGCTAAGGTGGGGATGGGTTGAAACCCTCTCATCCAATAGAATTTTGAAATGTTTAGGTTCCTATTTTAACCTTATCATTTAGATTTAACATTAAGTTAGATAATTTTACATTTATCGTGTCTTTTTGTGTAATTAAACTATAAGGTTAAAAAACATACTATAAGAATACAATCAAACCCCTAGTTTTTTTTATTAATAATATATATAACCTTATCTAATTCATTTGGCCGAACCTTATATTTTTAGAAATAAAATAAAAATTAATAATATTTGTTTTGAAAACTATTTTATGTCAATTTGGACACTATTTAGTAATTGATTTTTGTGAAAATCATAACAGACTGATTAGTTCAAAAAACGTTAATTATATCAATACTAACATGTCATATTAACCTATAAAATTAGTAGAATTCCTAAAAAGTCTCAAATTACATTTATTTTGCTTTTTATAACATTAATAATGTCAATAATTCATTAATAAGATAATTACTGCATCATCTTTGTGTCATTAATAAATTAAATTATTTAATGTCTAAAAATTACAAATAAAATACCATTATGTAGGAAATATTTTTATATTTCTAATAAATATTTATAGTCGAATTTATCTTATGTATAACCCTATATTAAAAATGATATACTTATTAAACTTTGATTTTAACTATTTTAACCCTTCTTTCAATAAATTAATAATAAATGTCCTAATCTAATCCAAGTGGGCCTAAATGGTCATATTTTATTCCTAAGGTTGTTTTTGGTCGAATTAAACTTATCAAATAGAATTAGGACATGTGCTAGGGTAATAATAATAATATCATTTTTCCCTTAATCACCCTATTTACTTTTAACCGTGGTAAAAAAAAGTAAAAAATTACAATTCACCAAAACTTATTTTCATCTCATTGAACCAAATTTTACTTACTGACATCAACCGTGTCTCTTGGATTTTTGAAATTCCACTCGCAGAAGCTATAAAATTATGTTTTTTGAAAAAAATCATTTTTTTTAACTACCACTTAGTTGTTTCACTATTCATCAAAAAATGAATGTTTCCAGAAAAATACCAAAAATTAGGCCTAAGCTATATTTAATATTATGAACTGAAAAATGATTTCTATTTTACCAAATTCAAAACATATCAGTTTTATTACTTAATTTAAAAAATAATTCCCGTCGTTAAAACAAATAGCGTGTTCTTAAGAGATAATAACTATCAAAAGATTGACATTTGTTTATGTCTGGTTTAAATGTTAAATTACATCCAATAACCAAAATTGTATTAAATTGTAAAAATATATTCTAAATATACTTTAAAACCACTCAAATTAATAATTTATCACAATTAATTATTTCGATTAAAAAGGTTGTTTTTAATTAAAATTTAGTAGTTTTCACTATTCATCAGAAAATGAAAGTTGTCCGAAAAGTACCAAAAATTCATCCTAAGCTAATTTCGATATTCCGAATCCAAAAGTGAAGTCCATTTTGAAAAATAAAATTTAAAAAATTTCAAAAAGTGGTTATTACTATTCATAATGGCTAGTTTTAATAATATTTTAATAGCATATCATTGTTTAGCGAAAATCGGTATTGCGTACAACACACGCTATCGCGGAAGGTCACACATGCGTGTAATGCAAGACAAGTCAGGGTTGCGTGTTGTGCAAGAATCCTTCATTGTTTCACATAACATAATCCAACCATATTTCATTTATACATTAAATATATATATATATATACTCAATGTTGCGTAGAATAACTATTATCAAAATTGTGTGTAACACGATCCAAGAATAGTGTTGCGTATACTACAAGATAATACGGTGTTGCGTCTAGCACAAGGTAATCTTGGTGTATCATACAACACAATACATTAATGAAATTAATAGAATATTTTTCATAAAATCTTGGGGTGTTACATTCTACCCCCCTTAAAATGAATTTCTCCCTCGAAATTCATCGGGGTTATAAATGGTTTACTACTCGAAAGTTTTTTTAATAGAAACCCACATCGTAAAAAGGAATACCCAAACTTGGATTTAAAAACTAAAGTATGAAATGTAACGGTTACCCAAATTAACTCATCATTGGGTTTCCACGTAGGAGAACATAGGTGAAAATATGGATATGGAAGAAAAATCTAACCATCGAGTTCTGATGGAGAGTGGTAGGGAACATGGCTACGAAATTACCAAAAATCACAAAGCCGTATATTTGAGATGATCTAAGGTACCATCTGATTCATCAGATATAAGGGCACTAGGACAACATTTTTGGTTTTCAAGATCATTTCCCTAATGTTGGTGAATTAAAAGAAATACTTACATGATTTTGGTACAATTTCACTGTTGTTTGTGAATTGAAGAATTCACCCTTCATCCCTTAAAGAAATGAAGTTGAATTTGTTATTCGTGATGTGTTAGAAGATCATGTGATAGAATGATGTGTCATTACATCTGTTTCAAACAAAAGTTTAGCAAAAGTTATAAGTTCATCTTATGGTTAGATTAATTGTATATGGTTCAAAAAATTAACTTATACTTCATATATCATACAACTTAATAAAATAAAACTAGTTTCTACTAACCAGGGACATCCTGTAGGCTAGTGGTAGGCGATAAAGGCTAGTCGCACTTCGATTGTGGGTTCAATTCCCACAGCCTTGTCTGACGCGATGGACTATCACCCGTCCTGCAGGATGTCCTTTTTTCTAAAACTACATTACTATAACATCCCATCAATAATATCGAAAAAAATTCTATCCTTAAACAATACTAACTTATTTCCAACATAATCCATTACAATCTTTAGGCTTATCAATAATACTGCAGTCCACTCTCATAATATAGTGAAAAATATTGCCAGAGATTTCATATAACAAGCATGTTAATACCATCGTTGATCCCCATATATCATAAGATATGTCTTGTTGGTCACATTCCAAATATTCTAAGGCCTTAATCATGTATTCTCTTGAAAAATGAATACCCATTGAATCTTAGTAAAAAATGAGTGCTGTCAAAAGTTAACTCATTCCACATAACAAAAACCCAAAATTCTATATACTCAAACCATGATATAACTATTTCCTTATATCTGTAATGAGCTCATGAATACTATCAAACATTTAATTTTCTCCTTATCCCTTCATTATGCACATATCATCTACATTCCAAAAATATCTGAATAATATTTCATGGATACTGGCACCATTAATCATAAACTTTCAAACCTCAAGGAAAGACAACAGTGTAACAATCCTTAGATGTCTCTTTATTCCATAGTACCATGAGATTACTTATACAACATTAAACATGATAAAAATATAATCATTCCACTACATTCTTAAACCATTGACCGAGCTTCAACAATTCTTTCATCTCACATATCATTTGTAGTCTCTTCATAATCATCAACATAAATACTACCCATACGACCATACTAATTCTCTTCAGGAGACTTTCCCTTAAGGCATTGGTTTGCATAATGCCCGTACATTCCACATTTAAAACATTTAACCATTGTTGATGTCGTAGAAATACCATTATCCTCATACCTGGTGTTAACTGAACCTTTTCCTTTGCACTTACTGGCTTTGTGTCCTTTTCCACACCCAAAGCATCTTCCAGTTCCTTTGAAACATTCTCCTTGATGCCTCTTCCCACATGATTTACATAGGGGAAATTGAACTTTCTTTCCTCTATGATCATCATGAAACTCCATCTTTCTCTTATTAGCTGAGTCAGGAAACTTACCAAATTTTACATTATTGATCATATTATGAGATTGCTGATTCGGAATAATAATGATGTTTGGACTTCCAAATACCATTTCATTTGGTTGCTCATGAAGAATATAATTCTATTGTCCATCATATCCTCCATTATCGTGAATCATCTTGTTTCCATCAATTTTCTAAAACCCAAAAAGAATAGTGTGAGAGGAAAAAATCATAATAAATTTGGAGTAACTTCAATATCTAACATCTTTGGTTTAATCTAATATTGATACCATAGTTCTATGACTATATCCTATATGTATACTTATCCTTAGGGACATCCCTAGACATACCTTAGAAATATCTCTAGGTATCTCACTAATGTTTTCGCATCCTAGTTTCCAAAGTTTGACTAAACTTTTCCTCTGATACCAACTGTAGAGACCCAAAGCTTGACGTACATGGATATTACATTACTTTAGTGGAATACTTAATACATAACAGTAATAGACACACAAGGATCGTAATAGTTTAGTGTCTTTGGAAACTTGGAACGTAATCTTCTAATCGTGGTGAAAGATCTTCAACATCTCCCATAAAGATATTCCCCTTTTTATCTTACCTAAAACCTTTCTTTATATCCTGGGGAAAAGAAAACATAAAAAAGGGTGAGCTCAAATGCTCAGTAAGGGTAAGCATGGATAAAATAAAACATACCACATACATTTAAACTTAAAAACATGAACATAATGTTTAAACATCAAAATATTGAGCAATGACATAAAACATGGAAGTACGTAAGGCATAGTTCATAAAGAAACATTAATAATGATAAAATAGCATGGGAATAAAACATGTAATTGTGGCAACCATTAAGCACATGATATGATTTCCATATTTGCCAAGGCATTGCTGCCAAGACCATATTAGTGGACAAAGTCCCTTTCTGAATCGAGTTCACTCCTCGTTCCATTCCTGTATTACTGAACCAGTTTAACTTGTCATTCCATCCATGTCTATCTCATGAGATATAAATAATTACCCAATGAATTGGAGGGAGATATAGGTCCCACCCATCTCATAATGAAATCATTCTTTCGTGTGCCACAAAATCATAAATCATACATCATAGCATAACCCATGAAATAAAATGGGATTATTAAACATCATGCCATCATAACATAATCCATAAACAATTGATATCATTTCATTATAATAAAATTGAAACCATTAAATCATAGTTACATTTTATTTCAAACATACACATATGAAATAATTTCATCTTAGATGGAAAATAGTTTTGACAAAACACTTGAAATGAATTCTTGAGGAAAATATCATTTCTTCTTTAAAATCATTTTCTTTTCACAAAATTCCATGAAATTTTAAAAGATAAGGGTTTTGTTGAAAATAATCATGCAATCCTGTAGAGGAAGATTCATGAAAATGAGGCGTTATGAAACTGTAAAAATCTGTTCACGTCGTATAAGTTAAAAATAACATTCTCCTCGTACATTTTTCAGAAAAGTAAAAAATTACCTTATATGGTAACCAAAGGAAAGATTACATTCATACAATGTGGTAAAAAGTCAATAAAGGGTAAAAATGAATTTAAACATCCATGGAATAATGGTAAACATTTTATGAAAGCATTTTTAGAAAACATCATCATGGATGATAAACATAACCCCAGTAAATACTTACGTATAAGCAATCTCAGATAAAAATGAGATTGAAAATTTATCCCTTACCTTAGGTCTGATATGCTTCATACGTATCCAAACCTACTGTATAATGATTTAAATATTGTCATTGACTTATTACAGAATCATATTCATTGTTATGATATCATATATGTTTCACTTATGACTTTATATTACCCGTTCTTTTGTAAATTCCATGTTAATGCAGCGTTTTGGGTAAAATCATTTCATTTATCGTATGTGTTTCGACTTGTTGTTCTTGATATTATTACTTATATCCTGACGTAAATAATTTCAAAATGTAAAACATGATTTAAATATATTCATCATATACATATATATATTATAGGTCGATAAAAGGAATGAAATACACCGTTCATGGAGACGGTAGGTCGTACGTACGCATGAACGCTGTTTTCGTTTCCTTATTGGATTGAATGAAACTAAATAGACGACATAAATATATATAAATATAAATAAATCCAGTAGCAATATTATTTCATATATTTTATTATTATTCATTAAATAAACTTTATGATCATTCATGTATGGTAAACATGGAGAATGAATCTCATCGCGTCGTGGAGACGGTAGTCCGTACGTACGCACGAGCGATGATATCATTTCCATAATAATTGAATTGAATTGGAGTGGATGATAAAATATATCAGAATCAGTATGATGTTATAATTACTATGTATAGTTATTATTTACACCATTATACCCATCCAAGTAAGGTGGTGTTGGAAAAATAGATTACACCACGGCGTGGAGACGGTATTCCGTACGTACGCACGCGCGGTGATTTTGTTTTCTGTAGGATGGATAGATAGTGAAATAGGGTTGTTTCATACTTATAATAACATATAAGTATATGAGTGATATTGATGTTATTACTTCATAATGAAACAGCTAAAGAATAAGAAGTGGAAGAAGAAATAAAGTTGAAAGAATCGGTAACACACATTACCTCTTCTTTGAAGCTCCTCTTTAAGACCTCCTTTAAAGGAACTGAAATTGGTCTTTGAAGAAGACCAGGACCTATATGATGTTTCTAGGGAAGTGGAGAAGAGAACTTGTCAGGGTTTGGCCGAGATTTAAGGATCAAAGTGGTGTGAGGAAGAGAGAGAGGAGGTTCCCTTTTATAAGGGAGGGGAGGGGCACCTTTGGAATAACTAAAAATATTATTTTATTACAAATCCAAATTCAGTTTTAAATAGCTCCAAATTGATTTATTTCAAATCTAAGGTGGGTATGGGTCTAAATCCTCTCGTACAATATAATTTAGAAAAGTTTAGGTTCCTATTTTAACCTTATCATTTAGATTTAACATTAAGTTAGATAATTTTACTTTTATCGTGTCTTTTTGTGTTCTTACACTATAAGGTTAAAAAACATACTATAAGAATTCAAAAGAACCCCAAGTTGTTTATTATTAATATATATAACCTTATCTAAGTCATTTGGCCGAACCTTATATTTTTAGAAATAAAATAACAATTAATTATATTTGTTTTAAAAACTATTTTATGTCAATTTTAACACTATTTAGTAATTGATTTTTTTGAAACTCATAACAGACTGGTTATTTCAAAAAAAGTTAATTATATCAATACTAACATGTCATATTAACCTATAAAATTATTGTAATTCATAAAAAGTCTCAAATTACATTTCTTTTGGTATTTATAACATCAATTGTGTCAATAATTCATTAATAAGATAATTACTGTATCATCTTTGTGTCATAAATAAATTAAATTATTTAATGTCTAAAAATTACAAATAAAATACCATTATGTAGGAAATCTTTTTAGCTTTCTAATAAATATTTATAGTCGAATTTATCTTATGTATAACGCTATATTAAAAATGATATACTTATTAAACTACGATTTTAACTATTTTAACCCTTCTTTAAATAAATTAATAATAAATGTCCTAATCTAATCCAAGTGGGCCTAAATGGTCATATTGTATTCATAAGGTTGTTTTTGGTTGAATTAAACTTATCCAATAGAATTATTACAAGTGTTAGTGTAATAATAATATCATTTTTTCCCTTAATCACCCTATTTACTTTTAACCGTGGTAAAAAAAAGTAAAAAGTTACTATTCACCAAAAATTATTTTCATCTTATTGAACCACATTTTACTTACTAACATCAGTCGTGTGTCTCGGATTTTTGAAATTCCACTCGCAGAAGTGGTAAAATTAAGTTTTATGAAAAAAATCATTTTTTTTAACTACCACTTAGTGGTTTCACTATTCATAAAAATTTGAATGTTTCCAGAAAAATACCAAAAATTAGGCCTAAGATATATTTGATATTATGAACTGAAAAATTATGTCTATTTTACCAAATTCAAAACATATTAGTTGCATTACTTAATTTAAAAATTAATTCTCTTCGTCAAAACAAATAGTGTGTTCTTAAGAGATAATAACTATCAAAAGATTGACATTTGTTTATGTCTGGGTTAAATGTGAAAATACATCCAATGACAAACATTGTATTAAATTTTAAAAATATATTCTAAATATACTTTAAAACCACTCAAATTAATAATTTATCACTATTAAATATTTCGATTAAAAAGGTTGTTTTTAATTAAAATTTAGTAGTTTTCACTATTCATCAGAAATTGAAAGTTATCCGAAAAGAACCAAAATTTCACCCTAAGTAAATTTCGATATTCCGAATCCAAAAATGAAGTCCATTTTGAAAAATAAAATTTACAAAATTTCAAAAAGTGGTAATTACTATCCATAACAGCCAGTTTTAATAATATTTTAATAGCATATCACTGTTTAGCGAAACTCGGCATTGCGTACAACACACGCTATCGCGGAAGGTCGCGCATGCGTGTAATGAAAGCCAAGTCAGGGTTGCGTGTTGTGCAAGAATCCTTCGTTGTTTCTTATAACATAATCCAACCATATTTCATTTATACATTGAATATATATATATATATACTCAATGTTGCGTAGAATAACTATTATCAAAATTGTGTGTAACACAATCCAAGAATAGTGTTGCGTATACTGCAAGCTAATACGGTGTGGCGTATAGCACAAGGTAATATTGGTGTAGCATACAACACAAGATATTAATGAAATTAGAAGAATATTTTTCATAAAATCTCGGGGTGTTGCAACCTCTCCCATGATGCTCCGGTCCAGCTCGACTCCCCTGAACATCCCATTTTCCCTTGTATAGAAACTTTCCGCCATTTGGTGATGTGAAACTCACCATGCGACAATAGTAGTCTACAAAGACTCGAAAGGGAAGAAACATGTCCATCCTGAGAATGACGACATAAGCTGTCATCTCTAAGACATAGAGGTATCAAATGAGGTTACACCCACCAATCTCAAGGGTGCACTCCTTGCACTGACGCACACTAGCCATCCTAGTCCCCAATGGAGTTTCTAGCATTAAGTAATCAAAAGTAGTAGAAACATAGAGCCCAAGGCTCTCCAAATCGGGCACAAATATAAAACTATACATAACACCCATATTAAAAAGTACTGATGATAAAACAGAAGATACTAGAATAGTACCTATGACTATAGAAGGTCCGGGATCCTGCTCATGCTGGGTCTGTTGCACTGCATATTCCTGCCCAGTACCACGACCCTATGACACAGCCTGGTAACCCTGAGCTGTCCCGCCCTGTTGCCTCTGAGATCCTGGTGTCTGGCTACCATAACCACGACCACCATCTCTGCCTACATGCCATGACGTATTCCAGTTTCCTGACTGGTAAGAAGCTAATGGTCCTGCTCCTACACTGGGAGTCTGCACAGAACCCATCTCACTATCCACTGGTAGAAACGCCCTTCAAAAGTGTGGCAGATGACCCTTCTTACCACAAACTCGGAACTCCACTAGATCACATGGACACTGCGGTCTATTGTGCCCCTCTTTACCACACATGTGTCACCTGATCGGGCCTCCTGAAGAGACTTCCTGGCTGGTACTGTCACCATGAGAGAAATCCATCTGTCTCTTCCTATTACCAGCTGAAATAGTACCAGTAACTGGTGATGAACCACCCTGGATGACCTCGCTAGCTTCCCACATGTTCCTCTCTGTAATCAACACCTAGTTCACAATAGAATGTACCTTAGAAAACTTGAAAACATTCACCAGTGCTCGGATGTCATATAGATGACCATCCTCAAAGCGTCTGGATCTCAGCGTCTCATCGCCCACCAGAACGGGTGCAAAATGCTGAAGATCGGTAAATCGAGCAGAATAGTCCATCACCGACATAGCGCCCTGCTGTAGATTCATGAACTCTCGAGCTCTATCGGCCCTCAGCGTCTCTGGGAAGAAGAAGTCATAGAATACTTCTTGGAAATCTTCCCATGCCATGTCTCTGTGATGCTCTGACTGGGTGGTAACATCCAACCACCTCTTGGTGGAATTCCGCTGCAGGTAAGTCGCGAGCATCACCCTCCTCCCTAGAGGCATCTCAAGATGCTCGAAAATAGTTTTCATATATCCCAGCCAATACTCTACAGCCTGTGGTCCAACATCCCATGAAAACATAGGTAGATGATACTGCTAGAAGATATGGGTATGCTTATCCATAGATGTGGCAGCCGGTGGTGCTCCATGAAAGGTCTCCATGAACCGTATAAAGCCTTCATAGAACTGCGCATCAGCGCCTATGTCCTGTATAATGGCTGGTGCCGCATATGGCTCTGCTGGAGGATCAACTTGTAGCCCATGGCCCACTATTTCAAAAGTATAGTCGTCACCGCTCTCCTGGAGAACAACGCATTGTCGTATAGGCGGCATGACAATAAAAGGTCAAAAACACACCTTCAAAACAAGATTTAAAACGAAGAAACCCAAAAGGAAACAGGAGGAATAAGGCATTAAAATTTTGCAAAACTAGACTACATGGTGTGTATATTTACTACACGGATTGTACTTGACTTCTCTTCCCCTGTCCGGGTCCCTCTACATGGCTATGCCACACAGCTCCCGTTGAACAAAACTACACAGCATGTATAACATCTTCACGGCGTGTATGGTGAAATTTTCCAACTGGCCATGTTATTTGTGACCCGGCTGACTAATCGTCTTGATACTACATGGAATGTTACACCTGCACATGGCATGTACATTACTCTATCTCCCCAGCCACACGACTAAGTCCACAAGGTCTGTCCTCGGACAAGACTACACGGCATGTCCCACGGGTAAACGGCATGTACTAGACGAGCTCTTTTGACATGTTTTGTTAGTTACACGACCGGATACACGGATCCAAATACACGACGTGTTCAATATACACATGGTGTGTACACGAATGGGTTACACCAACCCATGTTGTTAGTTACACGGCCGGGTTCCCAGGATAGACTACACGGCGTGTTCCATCGTGGACACGGTGTGTATATCTTAAGGTTTCCTCCGCCTGTGTTGTTAGTGACATAGCGAACACCAGGTCAACACTACACGACGTATTCTCTCAAAGCTCTTCCCTTCCCTATGTCGCCGCCCACATGGTTTGTGACACGAGAAGATACTACACGGTGTGTACTCTGGGTACACGGCGTGTACTCAAAAAGTTTATTTTTCTTCCAGAAAAAAATACCATACACTGCCTATTTAAGGTAATACATGGCGTGTATACTCGGTTTCCAGACAGTATGCCTCAGATACTTCCCCGGAACCCAGAAAATACCAGTAATCTAAAACTATGTGTCAAATTACGATCAATGAGGGCCCATACTCCCCATGAATCAATTTTTGCCATCTTATCTGTGTTATAACATAATAAACAGTCAATGATCCACCAATTTATGGTCAATGGGGGCCCATACTCCCCAAGAACCAAAGTTTGGCGTTCATTATATAAACCAACTCATACCAAATTCCCTATCACATAGCAGGTATTTATCAATCATCTATCACAACATCATGATTTTCTAGCACAACAACTATCACAACAACATGCACTTTCTAATGCACATACATTGCATAGAAACTATGCATGGCATGTGATTCATAGCATGTGCCTAAATGATGCATGAGATGGCAAACCCTCATCTCATCGGTTTGAAACTAAATAGATCCCATGGATCAATTATAAATATCACAATACAAGTGTTTCACCCAACAGTGAAAATCATATCAACTGTGTATTGCAAAATCAGAAAATTGTAATACGAGGTTAATTAGCTTTTCTATATACATGGGTTAGCTACGCCCAAGCATAGCTTATTACCAACTACTGTTCTCATCCTATCCTCGACTAAGGCTCTAAATAGCAAGTCAATGAAAAGAACCTCCTCTAATACCACTTTTGTGACGTCCCTGTTCCGGGTGCCACTCAACGGGTTCCCCGAACCCAGTTCACCACATGACCTCAAGCGCATTTCCCTCAAACACCAGAGGCTGTCGAATAGCAGCAAGGGCCCAAGTCTGATAGTGTGGAAACTATGCCCTCATTGTTCAAGGTGTAGTGCAGTGGAATAAAATAAATAACATACATAACAACGAAAACAATGTATCATACACATTTAATATAAAAACAGCAGTAAAAGATAACCAACTAGATATATAGATATGATGCAACATGTCTCTAGTTCTAAGAAAACATCCAGAACATGTTACACAATAATACAGTATAACAAAAGTACATGAAAGGAAAACAGAACAAAATAGCTGGTAGCATCACGAGCCTCAGCCCGGTCCCAGCTCCCCTAATCCTCAGTAGTAACCAAGTACTTGTATAGGGACTCTTTACGTTATCCACAACTGCAGCAATATAATCTGTTTGGGCTGAAAATTATGACCCACAAAGGGTGTTTGAAATATACCCCAGTAGGTACCCACCAAAGGCCCATGACCAATCGGTGTATAAACATGCAACAACAGTGTGCAAAATTAAATACAATAAACTAAGCAGTACTCAAAGTAACTAACATACCAGTTATATTGACATTTTAATTATTTATTCACCAATTTAATATTGAGAAAACACCACAATGAATTTCTAATTAAACAATCAGCATCCTCAGACAAGAAAAACCTCACCCTCAGACAATCATAATCTCACCCTTAGGCATTTCCCTCATGCATAATAGAATCTCGCCCTCAGGCATATGAAGTTTCGCCCTTAGTCATAGAGGTCAAGCCCTCAGGCATGAAAGGTTTCCCTTAGGAAAAATAGAATGTCGCCCTCAGGCTAATACAGTCACACCCACAGGATACAGTAAACAACGCCCACAAGCATAAGTAACTGGGCCATGCCCAACATATAAACATGCAATTTACACACAATTCCTCTCAAGGAAAAAGTAATGCATAATTTAACATGGCATACCCTCAAGTATCCTAGCCAAACGGCTAAACAGAGGAATGCACCCCTCGAGATGGTCCTAGATCAAAGAAGCGATCCTGAACAGTATTTTATTATCACATTTAACTACCTATTTAATTATATGTATTTAAAATAGCCACGACCTTAGCCACACGACACACCAATTATGGGTTCGTTGTTCAAAAATGCACAATACACACAACAGTTGGAAAATAAACACCACGCCACCTACCTTTAACACCAAAAAATGATATATGTGAACGTATATTACATAAATGCCCAAGAACGGCATAGATCTAACATAGAAGAAAACTAGTTCAAACTTAAATAACATTCCTTAGATGAAGAATTGGAAATAACAGCTTATGAGGAGTGGAGGGATTACCCGTGCGGTTTGAACAAGATCATCTGAGGCAGAAACGGATTCCCGATGTGCGCCTGGTGGATCTCCAAAGCTCCAGCGTCCCTCTTCTACTCCTTCTTCCTGTTCTAATCCTTCCTTGTAAACAGGGGAGGCTACTACTCATTTTATGAGAAAAAAAGTACACGGTGTGTATATCGAAGTACACGACATGTACTCCACATTTTTTAACTGTTCCTTAGGTGGGTTCCCTCCAGCGTGGCATTGTTCACCTACCGACGTGACTACACGGCCTGTCTCCTTGAGTGCACGGTGTAATCTATCGTACAGCTGTCCACCGCCTTACTATTCATCTGCCAAATGACTACACGATGTGTAAGGGACCACTACACGGCGTGTAATTGGTATTTACACCCTTCGTTGCCGACATCTCCACAAACCCTGTGTAATCATCCCACACGGCCAAAAGTACATGACATGTTGAAATGTATAGGGCATGTACTTACAAAATTTTGGATTTTCCCCATTTTCCTTATTTTCTCAAAAACACTTAAGGAAAAAAAGAAAAGAAGAATCTCATACCTCAGAAATAAGAACTGGGTTATTACAATGATCAAATGGTAAACATTGATAATGAACTAAAATCTAGAATAAAATAAACTTATTCATATATAGGAACAACCAATAACAATAGAAACATGTGGTGTTATTAATAGTCATTTTGTCCTTATGATCTCACCTACTAGATATCACAATGTCTGTATTTCATGAGAAAAATTATCAATACTTATGATCCCCTAGCACATGATAGTAAGACAAGAACTATATCCATTCATTATAATGTTTAGAGAGAAAATGATATTTTTTAGATTAATATCATAGTATCTCAATGTTCTCATTATTTATTTGGATCTTCTATAACATATATGATATGAAAATTAATCATTTAAAATATCCATTAAAATAGTGGTCAATGAAATACCAACACAACAAAGATATGTTTATATCATGTATAACTCCTAATATAGATCACCTGGTAATAAAAAGGTATTAATAAATTTTGTTCTAGGGGACCTTCTTTTACAACACTCCCTCATAATGTATTAGAATCATGCTAACCATTCTTGTTAGCTCTTACATGATAAGATCATGTTTATTTTTATTTATGGATTTATTCCCGGGCCCTCAACATTTCAACTACATGGATATTTTTGTATCTATAACATCCCCTCCTGGACCAAAACTCTCCAAGATATTTAAACCTCAAGATCATATCATTTTTCCACTATCTAAAAATGGATTCATGGCAAGTACTAGCAGTAGAATTATCATAATATATATTATGATAATACTTTAAGTACTAGGAGAGATTCCAATAACTGGAAAAATTGTTTCATATTATATACCACTTCATTATATGCATCAGAAGCCTCAAAAAACTCAATATTTTATATATGACTACCACTAGATGAATGATATTTTCATACTCATTAAATTATCCTAACTATAATATTAGATCTTATTTATCAATAGGAAGAATATTTTTTCCCCTTGTAACATGTACCTCTTTCTCTCCACATACATGGTACATAACTTTTTTACTTTCTCTAGTAAAATTGGATACTGAAAACTTATTCGCTTATAGTTCTACTAGATATTACTGTTATTTTACATACCATAATTTATATGTTAGAAATATAATTTTTCATATATATAATTGAATACATGATTGATCTATCATAGATGTGTATGAAATTCATCATATCACATTAATATCCACCCAATTCTTGTATAAGATATCATGGATAGAAATATTCTTTGTGTTATTGGTGACAATTATCTATCAAATAGTTCCAATATGAATTTTTCAATACCTTGTTAGTATATGTACTATTGACAAGGTCTATGACATGATTAGATCCATATTAGTATACAATATTCCCTAGAACTAGGTTACAACATTATGTAAATTTTTGTATAATCACTTCCATTTTCTTGTCAAATAATTATAAGGTTGATGGTGGTTCTCCATATGTTATCATCATGCTTAAAATTTTTATTCACTGAAAAGTGAACATAAAAGTCAGCCTTTAAATACTAGTCGCACAAACCATAACACTATGTGGGGTATAAATTATTGGAGACTGAGGGAATCCCCTCTAATTATTTTGATACCTTCATGCTTCAAGCTATGGACGTCAGAAAAAATATTATCCCCGAACCTGGCGAGTCGAGCATGGCCAGACAGTCTGCTACTTTTCTTCCCTCATGATAGTTGTGGACCAATTTGGTTTTATTGTCGAGGATGGAACAACAAATTCTGACAATATAATCGATTGACCAAGGTATAATAGCAAAAATATTTTAATTTGTAAATAATGGCACTCCCACCAGCCTCTTGCAGATAGATAGTGAAAATTTATTTCAAATAAATATTCTAAGATATTTCTTATTAAAATCTCAAGCTGGAATTTTGTAACTTTCACACCATATTAGAATTATATGGTTTCACCAACCCTTTATTATTAAATTATATAGATGGATTCCAAGATTAGTTTTCTTTACATCCCATGCCCAATTATAATAATCATTGAATGTAGCAATGAAAGGTAAAATTCTATTATATTTAGCTACAATGACATGGTGGTTTGATTAAGCCTTTTCGGTACCACACTTATACCATCAATGTATATTCTCACTCAAATACCTTGTCATTATTAAAAATAATAAGCCCATTGTACATTGATTAATAGAATTCATTATTGAATTTAAATTGATCATGTCAACCTTAGCTAATTTCCCTATACTTCATAATTTTATTTTTTATTATTATCAATTAAAATTTTTTAACCTACTGTGATGTATATAAATCCATCACTATGGTTTTAATCATTCTATAAATCATGTTTCTCTTGAACATTCCTTTTCCACATGGTCTTGTGGATCTGGTTCCCATGCCGTCAATTTTTTTCATATCAATCATTGAATAAATCCAAGTCAATCTGGCACCCACTATCTCAATTAGAGATATGAACCCTTGAATATAAATATATTCTATAACATAACTACCATTTTTCCATCATGGGGAATTATTTAAAATCTTAATGAATTTTTATTTTAATTAAATTAGATGCATATTCTTTATGCAAGATTTTTATATCCTAACAAACTCTTTGAATCTATAAACATGTTCTTATGAAATGATGAATTTATATCATTATCTAACTCATTTTATATCCATTGGTTGTTATAGTTTTCATATGATTATGGGATGATACAATTATTTGTGATCAATGTGTTGAAAAATAATGGATGTATGTATAATGAATATAAATTGAAACATTGATACTCCTTTTATATACATCAAGACTCTGATGTGTATATGGAAATGTACATTTATGATTTTCTCTATGATACATTTTTTGGAAAATGTTAACATATATACACATCATCAATCCTCATTATTAGAATCCTGGATTTTTTGTGGATAAAGTTAAGTGTGTTTATAAATTACTCCATGTGATATTATATTGATTGATGAATTCATGTTCAATATATTATTTGACACATGAACCTGATATAACACATATCTTATAACTACACATATACCATACACCACATTAACATTCCATAAACCAACTTAAATGAATTTTATAAAGTATATTTACCACTATATTTCACGTAGAATAGATCACTCTCTCGAAAAAATAATTTTGAAAGCATTATGTCATTAAATTATTTCTAATGTTTTCTTCTTTCAAAATAGAAATACATACTTTTGTTGATAATACCTAATGTTTTTAACTTCAAAGAGTCTAAAACCATACTGGGTGTATCCATGAAAACTTCATAGTCTTTCATAACAAAGTATTTTATTACTATTACTCGTACCATGTTGGAATGACCTTCTTTTGGATGCTTGAAGTAGTTTATACTATAAGTATTGTCTATTTTTTGTCAAAAAAAATAAAATAAGTTCAATCATTTAGATTTTATGATCAAATTAAAAGTATTAATGGTTTCATTATAATCATCAAATTTTATGAAAAATGATTTAGAAGATCATAAGAAAAATTTATTATAAACTCTATCTGGTAGTGAAGAATTTTTTGGGGATAAAGGGTTCCTTGAAATCACCTTGGGTATAAAATGGATGTTTTGATCATATTGATAAATTTTATTAGATTATAAAAGTCACTATACTAATTCTGAAGATTTTTTTTCTGATCATAGACTTTTCATAAATCATAATTCAACTAGGAAACATGTGATGAAATCCTTAGGAAGGGTAGTGGTAAAATATGTGATGAGAATTGGTTTGAGGATTAGATAGAAGGAACTATGACACTAGAAAGATGGGACATTATAATATATTCCATTGTTAGTCATATTATGGTATTTTGATCATAATTTTTATCAAAATCATGAAAAACCTATTATTACAAGGAGTTATTAAAAGAATAATGTCCTTGGATCAAATGTTTTCAGACTAAATTTATTAGTGAAAGATGAACATATATAGAATTATTTTTAGGATGGGATGTTTTGTTTGAAACGTGAGAAGAAAAATATGCTAGTATTCCGTATGAACAATATTCCAATAGAAAAAAATAATTTTATAAAGAAATTTGTGGTTTCTAGAATATTATTTGTGAATAAAGGAAAAGGATGATCAGTTTTGAAATTGTTAATGTCGAAGTTTTGTTAAAGCACTAACTGACAGATCCCACAGATTATGTGATACATTGGAATTTCAAATTAACCAGATGAAAAAGAAATAATGATCAATTCTAAAGAGGGAATTCTAGAAGAATGAAGTCAATGTTCACACTATACAGTATACATGTTATTAAAATAATTCATTAAAGACATAAAAGTTAGATGTATATGTTTTTGTGGATTTTGATAGGGTTAATGTGTGTAAAGAATTTATAGACCATTCAACCGAATGAAGATAAAAAATATATTTAACAATTTTCATATAACATATGAGGGTTATTTTTAGATTGGGTCCAGATTCTTTGTCCAAATATGAGGTTTTGATTCATTGGACTAGAGGAGACAGATAACTATAGGAGTAATAATGAAGTTGATACATTTGACATGGTATGACACTAATAGTTTGTTGGACCCATGATCATCAGTCTGAGGAAGTTGTAGTACTTTTGAAGAAAATATGAAATGTTTTCAATGATTTATGTTATTTTTTGTACTATTTTTGATGAAATTCTAGGTGGTGGTGATATCTTTAGAAGTTGAGATGATGTGTATAGAAATCTAAATCTACCAAAGTCTAAAAAATATTCAATAATGTTTATGATAAAATGATTACAATGTTTTCATTTTTTCATCGTAATTAGGAGTCTTCAGTTCCTATTTATTGGAAAGTAGGTTATAAATATCATATTGACAATATTTATATTCACGATAAGGAAGAAATCTTATTGGGAATCTGAAATGGACTGAAGAAATGATAGAATATTTTAAGGGAGATAAAAAAGTGAGAAGATTCTAGAATGATCTGCAAGAATAAAAAAGGGTTGATAATCACCTAAGAAGTCAAGGGTATATTCAAAATGAAAGTTAAATTCATGTTTTAAGGAAATTTAGTTTAGTAGGAATCAATTTTACATTCCAATCTAAACCAATTTTGGAAGAAAAATAAATGGAAATGATTACATTGTACTTTTGAGATTCATCTAATCATTGTTCACATGGATATGAAGACTAGGATGTTCTGAATTTTTTGAGAGAATAGTTTTCTAGATATGATATTCATGAGGATGGTTACCAAACATAAAAAGGAAGAGGGATATCGTATTTAGGGGTTATTATATCGGACTAGGTCATCAGATTAGAAAATTAGACAATTATTTCTATACTGAGGGAGATGTAGTTAAAAACTGTTTTTATGTAGTTTTCTTACAAACTTATATTTCTGGATTGAGTAATTAGACTATGGAATTTGATTGGGTTATTCCATTGTGTATCATTAAAAATTCTAGATATGTTCATTAATACTTTTGTGTAAGAAAGTGAATAATATTTTATAGAGTTATTATAAGTTAAATTTGATGGGGATGTATAGTAAAATCATTAGAAGAAATTGATGAATGTTCCTTAAAGTGTTAAACAAAATTTTATTACATCAATTGTTCTAGAATTGGAACATGCACTATTATATTGATCATAGTGATATAGATTATTAAGGGTATATCCTACTTGTTTTTATCCATAAAAATAATTTTTTCTTAGAGGATTATAAGGAATTTGAATGATTCCATACCATACCGAGGACATAACTACAATTGTAGAGTTGTGAGCCTTGTAAAATCTTGTGTTCCCGTGGATGCACAATTTTCTTGTTTCTAGTAAAGTGATACATTTTTGACAAGAGGAGACGGTTTGTTCAAAATAATGAAAACTTTAATGAAAAAGGATGTGATTGATTCACCCCCACGGTTTGTTCAAAATAATGAAAACTTTAAAGAAAAAGGATGTGATTGATTCACCCCCTCTTCCTCTCAATGATTCAGTAATCATTTCTAGGAAATGTAAATTGGTATGAGATACTAGGTTCACTTCTTTTACTATTTGTTGATGTTTTTATTGAAGAGATATCTCTATTGAAAATTTGAATTTATCAAATAGTAAGGTGATTGTGGTATTTTATTGTATGAACTATCATATCTTAAAATATATAATGTTTTTTATCTTATGTATCTTGGTTATTTATTCTTAGATGTATCTACAAATGTATTTCCTTTCTATTGATTAAAAATATACTCTCACATCTGTGGATAAGAAACATATTGATAATGACAGAAGAGCTAAGGATGCGTTTATCTCATCACTTTAGGAATGTATGTTTCTAATTGTTAAGGGTGTTTCCACTACCAAATTTATATGGGATTATTTAAGAACATTTATTATGAAATTATAAAATATAAAAATTTAATGTTATAAATCTATGGATTGATTTATGAATATCTTTGTGTGGATCATTCAGAATTCATTAGTGACTTTATTACGAGGCTGATTGATATACTTACCACTATTAGATGTCTTGGAAAAAATTTCGAAGATTCTATTATTGTTAAAAAGTTATTTAGTATTATTCCATGCATTTTAAATGAAAATGTTTCTACATTGGAAGATAGAGATTCAGAAACATTATCTATGGGTGATTTTCCTAGTACTCTATTCCCTTTTGAAATGTTAAAGGTGAATGTTATGAATGAAACAAAAATATGATTAGGAAATTTCTTTAAATTTTACCATGAATGAAAATCCTAAAAATATTCATGAATATAAAAATTTTATACTTTGATAATGGAAATGAGGTATCTAATAATATTGATGTATTTTTACGGTTTTTTTCTAAAAATGTGAAAGATGTGTAATAATGCATAATGAAAAAAAATCCATTGAAATGTATATTATGTTGGCTTCTTTTGAACATTTTTGTAAATTTAACATGAATAAATAATTAATAAAATAGTGGTAAAGATGATAGATGTTAGAGAATATTTATGAACAAATAGGGTGACAATGTTAAATCATATTCCAATTGGAAATAAAAAAAATTATTCCAATAAAAAAATAGAAGTATTTTTTTCTTGATATAATGAAGAAGAAGATAATAAAGGTGCATCTGAGAATTCTACTGATAATTTTGGAGAGAAAACATTCACTTCAACTATTAACAATGAAGAGTGTAGAAGAAACCACTATGAAGAAGAATAAAATCTATTTGACTTTTTTCTGAAATAATAATCGAAATAATGTTTGAGAAATATTAGAAGGGTTGATAAAGAAATCATGAAATTTAAAAATGAAAGTTCCTCAAACAAAATCAAGAACATTATCCTAATGTGAGTATTATGAAGAATGAATAGATTGATGAATTGAAGAAATTAATTGATAAATTAATGATTTAGAATAAATAACTGTATAATTAGTTAATGGAAAAAAGAAGAATAAGATGTTTCTCCAAAAACACTTTCTAAAGTCAAGTAGAGTGTCACAAGTGTCATGACCTTTATATATTATGTTGGTGAATTTTATTAAAATGGTGAACATTATAAGGATTAAAATTACTATAAAATATTATGAATAAAGATGAAAACATTTCTGTGAAGAAGAAATCTCGGAAATTTTTGTATGCAGCCAAAATACAAAATGTGGAGAAGTTAGATGTTTTTAAAAATTATATGTCTTAAAATGTTCCTAAATATTCGAGTTTTAAAATGTCTAAAAATAAAACTAAATTGAAGAAGAAGGTACTAGTTATGAACAAAATGTTTGGGAATAAATTGTTTTTTGATTTCAATGATAATATGGTTACTTAGAATCATGCTCATAGCTACAGATGATAAGGAAGGTAAAGAGGTAAATATTATTTCTATAGAAACCACTGGTATTGTGGTGGATTTTGGAACATGGAAAATATGTGTTGGTTTAATTAACAACATTAAAACTATTCTATGAATTATAGAAGTATTTTTTAAGGGGATTCAATCATCTCAAATAATGAATTATGAGAATGATTTATTAAATAAACCTGAGAAGTTTGTATTGAATATTGAAAATATATTAAAAACATTGGAATGTATTTAGGATATATGTATGCAAAATGGAAATCTAAAAAAAAAATTCATATTTTTTTACAGACACCACAAAATAATTTATCAACTGCCGGAAGATATATGTAAAGAAAGATAAAGGGAAATATGGATTTCTTGTCCTAGAAACCACTATCAAAGCAACAGAGGAGAATGAACTTTTATCATGGATATTTTTGTTCTTCTCATATCAAAGGAGATGTAAAATTATTGAATAATATGATAGGATTCAAATAAAGAATATTGACATTTGAAAATGATGTATCCCTAAGAATCAATGGTGTGGGATCTAATATTATTTAGGGATGTAATGATAATTCCTTAGAAATATTTTCATTTTCATTGGATGAAACACAATTTGAAAATTGTTTCATATCATTGTAATTAAGGCAACAAGGGTATTTAAAAAATCAGTTTATTTTGAAAGAGAGGTAGATGAACATATTATTACAAAAGTCCATCTTACAATAGAAAACTATTTCTATTTTGGTGAGGTTCAAAACTCTTGTCACTTATAATTAATAGAAGAGAATCGGTTGTGAAATAAAAGTCTAAGATGCGTGTTTTATATAAATATGATCATGTTTTCTTCGAGAGATAGTTTCTATGGAATTATTGATATGTCAAGAAGGATATATATTTTTTTCACAAATTTTGAGAAAGTAAAGGTTATATACTCCTTTCCTAAGAATGTTGAAATTTGTTTAAAAGGACCCCTAGGGATTATTCATTCATATTTATGTGGACCATTGATCAAATAATAACTCATGCAAATAAGTATGTCATTACATTCATTGATGAATTCTCTCAAATTACCTATGTTATTTATATGAAATATATGTATGATTCTTTAAAGGTGTTTAAATGTTTCAAGGGAAATTATAAGAAGGAATGTGACTATTTAGTGATAAAGTTGATGCTATACTATTATAGTGAATACAAACATGAATATTTCTAAGGTTATGTTGAGAAGCCTGAAATTTGGAATGATTTCAAAACACCATTCACTCCAAAAACAATATGGTGTTTATAGAATAAAAAATTTAAGTCTAGTTGAAATGAGATGAACTATGTTACTAGAAAATTGACTCTCTAATTAATTTTTGAGGCAATCCATGATCATTAGTTTTTAAATTAATAACCAATGCTTCTATAGACAATGTTCAGATATGAATCCACATGAAATTTTTTATGTCATAACTCTATGTTTGAAGCACTTTAGAGTTTTTGGGGGTATAGAAATCATAAAGATGAATGGTGTAAACCTTGTACATTTTAAGAAGAGAGTTTTATATGGAATTTTATTTAGCTATGATATAAAAAGAAGAGGATATATATATTTCTAGAAAGTTACATGAATATTATTTGACTCTTTTTTGGTAAATGTTTTTTAAAACACTATGAAATATACTAAAAAACTAATGTAGATAAGGAATATGAACATAATAAATGAAATTTTATAAAGAGTTATAATAAGGATTAAAATAATTGGAATCCTACTCAAGAAAAAATCACACTCATCTATTTCTAATGATGATGATGAATCGCAAAAATCTCATCCCAAGTTGAGGAATAAAGAAGAAGATCAATAAAAATGGTGATCCATATCAAAATTTTCAAAAAAATAAGAACATTGGAATCTAATTCACATGCTTCTTTATAATCAAATGTTGTGATGAAATATGTGAATGATGATTTTATGCATCCATAATGGGTTTTGAATATGATTTTAATGTTCTATTTAATCAATAATAATGATACATGATAACTCATACCTAATCTATATAATAAAAATATTTACAATGTGGGTGTTTCAGAACAATTTGAATGATGGTGTTGAAGTGATATGAAACAAAGAATTGTTAGTGTAAAAACATTACTCACCAACTGGAAGCATGGTATTTAATGAGACTTTTTATCAAGTTATATGGTTAGAAAATATTGGGATATTTCATCCAAATATACTACAAAAAAGTCAAAAAATCATTTAGACAGATACCAAGTCATCATTTTTGAATAGTGATCTGGATGATGAAGTTTATATTGAACTACCACATGGATCTATTTTTTTTAATGAAACATTTTTAATATGTAAATTGATGAATGTCTTGTATTAGTGAAAACAATATCTAAGGTAATGGTCTTTCAATTGGATACCTTATTATGAAATATGAGTTTTAAGAAAGGATGGTTTGATAGTAATATGTTCATTAATGTATATCAGAAATTTTCCCTTGTTTTCATTTTTTATATTGATTAATGTACCATTTCTATGAATTATTAATTATCATGTGAAGTATTTTATAAATAGAGGAAAATGTTGTTTGAAAAGTCCATTTTAGGTGAAATTAAATACATTATTAGGTTAAGAATCTCAAAATTAGAAACATATATTTATTTCCCAGTAAAAGTATGCTATGGAACATCATATGAAGTTATTCAAGGAAACTTTTAAACTAGTTTCCCTCCCAATTTTAGTGGGAACCATGTTGACTAATGATGGAGAATATATGGGTGTTGGCTCTCAAGAGTTGAAAAAGATGATCAGATGTTTCTTGTCTTTGAATTACTCAAAACTAGATATTATTTATTCTCCTATCATATATGTAGGATTTCAAAGTACATGAAATTAATCACATCTATTGGTATGGAAAATAATTTCCACATACATCAAAGGCACAAAAAACTTTAAAATTAGGTATGATATCTCATAAATTATTGACTTCATTGGGTATTTAAATACTGATTGGGTAGGGATTTTTATGATAGAATATCCACATCTGTTGGAGTTTCATTTCAATGAAAATATTGTGTTTCTTGTCATATAAAAAAACATTTAGTAACTATTATAATGGATGCAGAAATTTTTTTTCCCACCACTCAGGATGCTACATAGATTATGCAGATGAAGTCTCAGTTGGAAGACATAATTATTGATGTAAATTTACCCTTCCTCTTAGGTTGTGGTAATCAATATTCCATAAAACTTTTATTAATACTAGTTAAAAATTATCATTCAAAATATATTTACATGAAATAACATCTCATCAAAGATCATTTGGATAATGATGAATTAATTATAAAGTATGTTCCTACATTAAAACATGTTGCTCACATATTCAAAAAAACTATACCGAAGGATCAATTTTAAAACTGAGATTAAATATGGGTGTCCATCCTCTTTTTCATCATGGTTTAGGTATGTATTTTTATACACTATTTTATTCAGTATTTGTATAGTGTAGTCAAATGGGGAATTTGTTTCATAAATCTATCTATTGATATTTGCAAAACTTTTTTAAGAGTAATGTGTGTAGGTTATATTGTGGGTAATCTGTGAACTCAAAATATTTGTAAATTAATTATTGTAATAGATTTTTGGATTTGCTGTATGAAAATTTTGTTCAAAGGTTTGTGGAAGAAGTGAGGAAGAATTAAATAAGTTTCATGAGTCACTATTTCTCGACAACATTATTTTTCTTTCAATTATAATTATTTTCTACAATGAGTTAGATTATATAGGCTTGGAATTAATTGATAATATATTCATAACTTGAGGTTACTATTTTTAGTTATTTGTGGAATTTTTTATGATAATATCAAAAAGGGGATAATGTTGGGACCAAGTTGGAAATAATATTATTTTGGATGTGGTAAGAAGTTTGTGATGAAAGTGTTGTCTTTTTCAATGAAAGAAAAAAATACAATAAAATTTTATGCTTTGAAAAAAATATTAAAAGGAATAATGGTTGCTTTATAATAAAAAGTTCAGATGAATAATGATTAAGAATATCAGACAAAAAAATTATTATGAATGTACATCGGGTTGTGGACATGTTTTTAGGAAGAAATGGTTCATCGGACTCACCTTGGTTCTAGAATGAATGTTGATATCATAATGAATATTTTATCATATCATGAATGTATCCATAATAATTTTGAATATTCATTAATGATCTTGCAATTTAGATAATTCATAAGTTTTTTCGGATACTTTTGATGAAATCCTTGAGAAGTAAATTGGGAGAACACATACTGCCAATCAATTTGATATTTTAATGGGAATAAGGAATATGTTGGAAGGATGAGAGGTCATAATAATAATTATTTTATGTCAAATGATCCTATTATAATCCTAATTTTTCTCACAATCATGATGAAACCATGATTACAAGAATGAGTTTATCAAAGAAGATAGTTTGTGAAGTCAATGGTTTCTGGTATCTGTGTATCACTTATATATCACCATACCCATAATTTTTTTATGTTTTAGAAGTTTTGATTGAAAAATGATATGAAGAAGATGTTGGCTTTCAGTCATACAAATAATCTATGAGATACAAATATTCTGAGAAAAAATTTGGTTAATACCAAAAGAATGTTTTTGAAAGGGAGAAAGGTTGCAGAGTTAATCAGTTTCTAAATAGAAGATTTGCTGATGCACTGACTGATAGATCCGTCGGATTGTCTGATACATTAGACATTTATTTCCACTAGATGAAAAAGTCATAGGATAAATCATTAATTAGGATGTATGGATGAAAGAATCTATTTTTGACACTTCACACCGGTCTGGGTTTTCCACTGATTCAATAGAGGTATATAATTTTGATATAGATGTGTTTGTTGTGTTTATTGGGATTCATGATTGTAGGGAAGTTACAGATCGATCAATTGAATGGGGATCAACAACATAGTCAACCATTTTCATATAACATATTTTGGTTTTTTTTCAATTGGGTCATTAGTCATCAGATAAACATTTGATGCTAACTCATCAGACTAGTGGTGACATCAATCTATCAGAGTGATAAAGGGACTGATCCATCACATGTGGTAAAATAATAACACTTCTTTGGAAGTAATATCACTGATTTTATGAAGTTTTTTAATTTTTGAAAAAATAAGAAACATTTGGAATTAGATAAAAAAAATTAAAAAAATGGAGGATGGATGTTTCTTTGAATTTACTATAGAAGTGCTTCCATGAAGTGCTGATATTTTAGATGGTCTATTGAAGTTTACAGAAAAATAAACAAATCCAAAATCTAATGAACCTCCAATAAATCTTATTTAAGAATGATTATAATTTTTAAATGTTCTTAATGTAATGAGGAGTCATCAGTTCATATGTATTATCATGTGGGTCAATAAAATTATTGGGACCATATACCTTCATTTTATCGAATAAATAATAATGGAAATAATATTTGGATTGAATAAAGGTTAGAAATTTTGAATCAAGATAAAGATGTGAGATGATTCATGAAGGATTCAGAAGAATTAATGAGAGTTGAGAAGCGTTGAAAAATTCAATGATTTATTCAAAATAAATTCCAAATTCTTGTTTTGGGAGATATATTTAAGGAATATAACATATCAAATTCCAAACTAAACAACTTTTTAACACAAAAAAAAGAGATTAGATGAATCTTGATAGAGAATTCATGAGCTAGTTTTCCAGACATGAGAAGAATAACGTATATCATATTCAGAGGTTTTCTTATTAGATCATGTCATCAGACTAAGAAATCAAACTGATGTTTTCAGAATGAGGTAGAAGCATTTTATTAATATTTTAGTATTATTCTGATATACTTATAATTATGGACTGAGAATTTGGATGGGGGAATCGAACCAAGGTTTCATACAGTGAATCATTATGATGCCTAGATAGTATCTAACATACTACATGGTAGGAATGTGAATATTTTTTAATGATATTAAAAGTGATAGTTTATAAAGATATATACTAACATGTGTTGATGCAATTGGTGAATTTTTAAGAACTTGTTACACAAAATTTTATTGTATCATTTTTTCAAGAATAAGAACATTCATTATTTTATTGGTAGTATTTCTAGACAAGTGTAAGGGTATATATTACTTCATTTTATCAACATGAAAGGGTTGTTTTCTAGTGTATTTTGTGGTATTGGATTGTTTTTATACAATATTAAGGAAATATTTAATCTTTGTTAGTAGTGAAAGTTATAAACTATTATTTTATGTTGATATGTGACTATTTTGTTTTCAGTAAAGTGAGAAATCATTAATAGTATTTGAATTTTATTTTAAGAGAAAGGAAACATTAAAGAAAATTATATCACAGATTCACTACCTCTTCCTCTATGTGATACGCTAATCCTGGCTAGAAAATAACATCCAAAACTAGGTATATAAATCTTAAATTTATATTCATCATGCATTTCCCATAATTCATGTATTACTTGACAATTTTTTGTGTATGAAATAACATATTGAACAGTAAGAAATTTTTATGTATCATTCAATAAACTATTATATTTTTTAATGAACAATTATCTAGGTAATTAAATTAGGTGATTCTCACCACTGGTATAGCTGTCACCATTCATTGGATAATTTGATGAGTTACATTGACTACTAGTAATTTTTCTTTACTTTATTGGTTTTTTGCATTTTGAAATTAGAATGTAAGAATATATTATATCTAATTCCCAAGGAACAAAAATATAATATTAAATTTTATGTGAATATTACTGAAGTAAGATCCTATGCTTTCTTTTTCTTTAATTCATTTTATTTCCCCTTATAATGACCTATCTGAACATAATTAAATCAAATAGCCTCATTTTCAATGATCATCCTGTTTATAATTTGTTTCGTAGAATGTTTTTTTGATGTTTCCTTTTGTAGTGTAGTTATATTCAATATTTACACTTTTTATTTATATTTATTCACCTTTAAAATTAAATATTCATCTTTCATCAAATTCACGTGTTCATAGAAAACCTATCCAAAAATATATTGAAGTGGTTTTCCAAAATTTAAATTTGACTATTATAAATAAAATAAGAAAAACATGGAAAATGGTATGAGGAAACGATAAGAACTCTAAGTTATTTATTTTACATGAAACCAAATTGTTATAGTTATTTAATGTTATTTATCATCCCAAGTACTTGAGGACTAGATTGAGTTCCATAAATTAGTAGATACATGAATTGTATGATCATTATCTCATTGATTTCTCTCTTCACTGGCTCCTCCCAATATTCTCAGAGTTGTGGAATTAGGGTATATACATTTATGAATTTATAATTAATTTTATCCTCTTTATATATTTCTTTTATCATTACCACTTATACATTAAATTCATCTTCAATTAGTCTCGATTAAGGGCCTATATCATCCTCACAAGTTCCTTGTGGTGGTTGATATGTTTGTGGGGCCTCCAACGCATATAATTTCGTTTCATACTATAGTATTATATGAATATACTTGTATAAATCATGGAAATTAATGCTGGTGGGGATGTGATATTTTTCTATTATCGATTATAGAGTATCATTGGTTTTACTTTCAATTCATTATAAAAAAATATCACACTATTATATTTAGGCTGACTAATGTTAGATATTACAAAATAGTTAAACATTAAATGTATCTCTCTATTTTATGAAAACCCTTGAAACCCTTTGTAAATGTATCAGAATACTCTTTTGTTTTGGTATTCTAGTGGAAATAACCATTGAAATATTTCTTTATAGTCTTCATGCTTTAGCTACTCCACTATATGAAGATTACCACATAGGAATTTGATAGAACCACCTTATTTACTCATTGATCAATGATTTCTTGATTGAATGCCTAACATCAAAAATCCTAATCTTGATTAACTCATTTCATTCCTCTGATGTTGTAACATTCTAGATTTGTATACTTCTTTTCTTACAACATTAGTTATTTCAAACCATCACTTTATTAATAATTCTCAAGTGGTTGGAGGAACCCTCATGTTTGGTTGAAAAGAACCTCATACACACAATTCTGTTAACATTTGAGTGAAAGAAGGTGTTCATGAAAGAAAAATTATTTAAGGTATTTTAATATTTCTCAATGAATGTAATACTTTCCAAAAAAATATACTCATATAATGTTGTTACACTCATTACTAAACATTCATTAATATATTAGATTTAGTTATTCATTTTCAATTATTTCAGGTAATTATTTTATGTGTTTCTTTCATACTGTAAAAATTCATAAAATAATATAAATGCATTAATGAAATAAATTAGTTGAATGGATAGGAGAAAATAATAATGGTTGATCTATTTAAACATAATGTATCATCTTTGAAATATGGGTATCATACATGAGTCAGGTCTTGACTAATGATGCATCTTTTCTCCTATCTAGTTTTCCTACTTCTCTTCTATAAGTCTCCTCAACATAGAATTGTATAAGACCTACAATATCATCATCAATAGTACATTAATATGAAAATGAATGAGAGAGGGTCCAGGGAAGATTAATATACATACATATAATTATGAATCCACATTCCTTATACATATACAATAAAAAATATAAATGAACTGACTCTCAATAAAATCAAATAATTATTATAATCACCACCCACGTGTAATAAATAATTAAATAATATAACCCATACTAATACAGAGGTTGATCACTATTCATTATTGTATAATGTGAAAATTTATTGTTTAATAAGAATTAAATGCTATATATTTATGTATAATTGAATTTAAATACATTATTGAAATTATCTAAATTCAAACAATTTAATTTAATTTGGTCCAACAATTCAATTAACTTTTCTTACCAAAATTTAACTATGTAACTAATTTAATTTTTTACCCAGAATTAATTTAATTAAATAGAATATTACCAATATTATTATTATTATCCAAAATTAATAAATACATGTTGATTATTTTAAAAAAATCAATACATCAAATCCCCACCCCCTAGACACATTGTGGGTCATACCGAACCTATTTAGGACTATTCCAGACCCCTGAAGGGGTGTCTTGGGAAAGGCCAACTGGCATTAAACATTCTGAGCTAGGTTAACATTATTTGACTCATGGGGTGGTGGTTCATCTTAAAGAGGACCCACATGAATTACTAGGAACCTGATCTGGGCGGTATCCCATGGGATAAGGGATGGTGATGTGGTTAACACGATTTGGATGGAGCTTTTTTAACTACAAATGATGAATTCAAGAGAGAAGTGGAATCATGAGTGGGTGACAACATCATTAGGTTATAAGGTCGGTGATGATTAGACTGAGTGAACATCATGGGGGTGACACGTATGGGTGATATATGTTCTAGGTTTTTCCCTTTTCAATGCAAAGTGGTAGTCTACAGCAATCTCTCTGTGGTAGTTCACTACTCTAGACAGTGCTATTATTGTTAGGAATCTCTAAAATCTATGGATTGGCATCCTTGTGTGTGGAAAATTTTGGGGGTGGTGCTCGGATTTGGGGTGGAAGTGATGACCTATAAGGAAATTGAGCGGTGTCACTGGTGATGGAGGGAAAATGTGCAATGATGTGATTTCTATCAAATGGGATTTGATGGGGCTACTGACATGGTCGGATTGGGGAGGCATCATCGTGGTGGGGGAGTGCAGACTGGGTTGCTTGTAGGAGAATCCATTCAAAAAAAATTATAGCATGCCTAATAATAGTCATTTGGACTACAAATTGTGTTTTTTTATATATTTTCATGAAACATGAAAAGTCCTGCCCTTAATTAGTTTGTTATATTCTTGAGGCACCCCACACCCATATAATTTCCAATGCCTAAGTATCATTGGCTAATGAATAATTAAAATTAAAAAAAATACAAGAACATCGTCTTTAGGATTAAGGAAATATTATAATAAAATATTATTTATATGTCAACTAATGGTGGAAAATTGATTCATCAGAAAAAACCTATTTTGGATATCATTAGATTGAATGTTGGGGTTCAAAAAAATTTCTTTTACTGAATGCATTTAGGTGTATAAACATATAAATTCTTATAATTGATAATACCCAAACAGTTTCTAGCATTCACCATTGAAAATTTAAGATGGTAATAATTTGGATATCTGATATCAGAGCGGAATTCTATTTTTTTATTGGGTCTAAATAAAATACCTCTACTCAAATTTTATGTTAAATAATTTTCCTTATCATATAAAATACATGTTTAACCTTTGATATGAATTGTTGGTACTAGGGTGTGTAGTGGAATATGATGGGCTAGGGATTTAATAATTTTATCATTAGATATGCCTAACATCAATATCTCTATAAATTAATGCCTTTATAGAGGTCTACATATATTCCATAAAGTTAATCAGCAGAAAAATAAATAAATAATTACATCATGTGATTTGGAAGCGTGATTGACTGTATCTAGTAGCGGGTGATCATTTTTCAAACGATCTGAAGACGAACCCCTCTAGGTAATCCACCCACAATCCAAGAATATGTGAGCATTCCAATCCTAATATTTTAAGTACTAACATTAAAATTTGTATGATTAAAATGATATTAGTTCTAATAATATTTTCGTGTATGCATATAATAACTTTTGAATAATTTTAGTAAATAAATTCACAGAATAATTCGAAACTCAAATAATAAAAATCATATTTATTCATCGATAATTTTTAATATGTGAAAAACTCCCAGACCCCATGGTGGGTCCTACCTTGTCGTATATACCTATTTACCATAACTAGGAAGATTTTGAATACACTATTTTGTGTGACCCTCTTGGTCCTTATATCAATACCAGTGTATATAATTCATATAGCAATAGTGGAGTCTGGAAAACCATTAGACCCCTAAAGAGATAAAGAGTAATAATAGAAATGTCAACCATTCATATGAACACACACTGTGTAATATTATAATATTGTCTCATTATATCTCAAAAATTATAACACGCAGTTGTGTCATCATCTATTATTGCCTTATTATTCGATGATATAATGGGATATACATACATTCAACTACAACGACTATGGATTTATGAGGGTACTAGTATCCTGATCAACTAGGCTAGAGATACCACTTTATTAAGTTGGAAGAAAAAATCTACAATAACCATTCAACCTATTCTATACCACTAATAACTCACCCAACACATAATACCATTCCATTACTTCAATGTCGCGGGTTTTCCATCCATCAACATACATGATAAAATAGTAATCATTTATAATTATTTCAATTTAGGACACCACTATACATGTTTATAGAAAATATTAACCCATGATACAAAAAACATGTGGTGTTCATATTGAAATTTGTTTCCTAATTGTATAATTTTTTTCATAGAATGAATCAAGATACAAAATATATAATCTCCACCGTCAAGTTATCCCACTAGATGATTATCATTAGATCTCTATACATGTCAGTGATTCCCAGATGAATAGATATGGATGATATATACGCATTATCCATATGTATTCTCTTAAAATGAGTTTTTAATGGAATATTTATTCATGTTGAAAACATTATAACTCAATTATTATCAATTTTGGACATTGAAATATATATATATAATTCATTATATATTTTCCTCTTCTTTTTCGACCTCCTTTATCCCCTCAAGAATGTGTGGTTGAGCATTTATTATATAAAGGTAGGATAATGATAATTTTATTATTCCCATTTCGATAATTCTCATGTCCAAAAATATTTGATCCATTGTAATACTCATCAATTATTTAGTTTCATGATTCCTTTTATTTAGATAATAATCCTATTTTGTTTGCATCCCCATGATTTTAATTGATTGAATTTTTATAATACATAACCAACTCTAACCACCATCATTGGAAAATATTGTGCTCTTTTTATGTGACAATAATCTCGAGGCTCCTATTATATATATATATGTCACAATTTTTCCTATAGTTATAATATTCCCAAAACTATAATTTGAATATCATGATTTCCATTTTGAAATCATGTGTTTAGAAATTCTAATCATGTACCTTTAATTAGAAGGATTCATATGCCATCACATTTTCATATTTCATGAGTTAAAAAACCAAGGCATTTTTCGAGACACTAATGTATATCACAAAAATATCCCTATAAGTGAGTAATCTGGGAACAAGTTCAGTGATTTGCCTCAAATTTAGATCTTTAAATATATCCCAAAGTTAATAAATCCTGTCAAAATTCACTAAGTTTCAAGTTATCTTAGTTACTGGGGTAGAAAATCTTGACAATTTTCTCACAAAACAATGATGGTACCATGGAAATATAAGGAAATAATTAATATTTTCCAAAGATATTGGTCGGGTTCATCCATTAATTTCACCTTTTTGGGGGGATCAATATATATGTATTTTTGGTTGAAAAAATTGTAATAAACTAGACCATAGTATCCCAGATTCAGTGGTTACATTATTACATGTCTGTAGATACATGGAATCAAATCCTGAAGGACTGAATATTTTAGTATTTTTTGATAACTCTATATATACTAAAAATAGACATTTAATTGAAATTATAAAATACCACTTAATGATACCTTTAATAACACCATTATTATCCAATCTTATCGGTTCAGTTAAATCCTAATATATTTCTCAGAATCCAAGTGAAAAATGAATCTTACGAATGGGTTGAGCTCAAATTCTCTATAAGGGTATTCATACTGAGGAATAAATGAGTAAATAATGAATAAACAATATAGAAAGGTTTATAACTAAAAAACCATTTAATTAATAACATGGTCATAATATGACATGAATAAAAAATGATGAAATAATTCCTTTTAATAAATCACATAAAAATGAATCATAACCATGAATATCATAACTAGTCAAATAATCACTTGGTATATGAACAATAGAAATCGTCGTGATGGAATGAATGATGTTGGCCATCTAAAACATACCTTTAAGGCTTCGTACCAAAAATATAATATTGTTACCGATTCATTCCTGGAATATATAATTATCATGTCATCAAACAATGAATCTAATAAATGAGTTTAGCCTTGGCCAATACCAAATCTGGTTTCTATCGTGAGACCAACTGATGCATCGAGGGCCTATAATGGGCCTCAACCAACACTTACTAATTCCAGTTCATAACTTATATAAATGGAATGAAAAATATAGAATATATTCATACGAAATGTAAATAACTTTCCATAATAATTAAACATAATCACAAACCATTATATGTAATATTGTGAATGGTATCAAAATAGAACATCAAAAGTCAATATGATCAGAACCAATTTAATAAAATATTATATACTATATCATAATATATCAATATCAATGAAGAATAAGATTCATTAATTGATGTTTACATATAGGAAATTGTTCTAATAAAATCAATGAAAATTATAAAATGAAATTGCCTTTTTTACATTAGAATTATTTATTTAAAAGATCTCACATTTATAAAGGAATATATTTTATTTAAAAATAACCATCTAATATTTTAAATTAATCCTTGAAAAAATAAGGCTTCATGAATGTGGTAAATTCAGTTTATGATGTATATGTTAAAAAAACATTCCTTCTGTATTTTTATCAAAAATGACATAAAGTCCCTTGTTTGGAAAATGACAAACATATTTCTTTTAAAATGTTTTATAAAAAGTTGAACACTGGTGAAAAGAATTTAAATTTTTTTGGGTAATAGTAAAAAACATTTTAAAATATTTTTTTATAAAATATGTACATGAATAAAAATATTCCCCAGTTGGGACTTAAATAATAACAATCCAGAATAATAATGTGATTATGAAATAATGTGTTACAAATATTATATACTTATTAAAATGAATCTGCAATGTGATTCCACAATAAATATTTATAAAACCAGGGGAATTACCAAATAATATTTTTGAAATTCATTTGAAACATAACCTAATCAATTAAATAGAAGCTATATCCAATGAATGAAAATTGAGTTATAAAATCCCTTAAATTAGGTCTGACTTCATTTTTACCTATATTCTATTCTTTTATAATGGTTTAATTTTTTTATACATTTATAATAGTTCCATATTTATATTTATTATACCATTAATGATCCTATTATATCATTTTGTTAATAATATTTTGTTATTACCCTTTTTTGTGTGTTAACTTCTTCATTTTTCTTATGCATGTGTTGTCATGTATGTCATGATTATTTTACATATGAAATATTTATTTAGTCAAAATAATCATATTAAGATCATAGATATCATATTGATTTATGGTATATTTTTATAATCATTCTTGAATGGTTATCATAAAAAATGAGTCACATCGCGTCATAGAGAGGGTAGGTTGTACAAACGCACGAGCGACAATATCATTCAATTAATGGTGTTAGAGTAATGAAGTTGATGGAATATTCTTTTTTACAGAAAAAATAACATGTAATAATTATCATATGTAACATTTAATTTAATCATTATACTCATCCATGTAATGTATTGATGAAAAACATATTATAGCATGACACAGAGATGGTATGTTGTACGTACCCACATACAGTGTTTTCATTTTTTGTAGGATGGATACATGGTGGTACAAGGTTATATCATAATCATAATAAAATTTAATAATATATATTATAATATTTTTATTTCTTTATCATGAAATCAACATATGCATAGGAAGTATAATAAGAAATGAACAGAAAAGAATTGGTAATAATTATTGCCTCTTGTTCAGCGAACTTCCTTTAGATCTCTTCAAAATGTATTTAGGGATTGTATATTTAGAATACCAGGATTACCAAAACATGTATAATTATTTTGGGAGAATGAATTTTAAGGGTTTGGAAAATTTAGGGGGGGTCATGGTGTTGTAAATAAGTCAGGGAGTTGGTTCCCTTTCATAATTGAGGGGAGAGGCTCTTTTGGAAAGTCTAAATATATTAAATTAATATAAATTATTTTTCAATATAAAATTCATCTAAAGTGAGTAATTTCAAATATAACTATGGATAGAAATCATCTCAACCAAAGAAAATTGGGAAATTTTAGATTATATTATTACACTTATACTTTCTATTTAACCATTATTTAATTCCTTTAACAATCACCGTGCCAAAAAATGTGTCTTTTCAAAGGGTTAATATGGTTACTATAAAATTCAAAAAGAACTAGAAATACACCATTAATAAAATTTTAAAACATATTCCAATAATTATTCTTAATTTTCTATTTTTAAAATTTTTATATTATATCTCAAAATATAATTTATTTTAAAATATCACCAATGTAAATTTTTATACTATTCATTACATGACTTTTTAAAATTATCAAAAAAATATGATATCATCAAAAATAATTTTTTAACACATAAATAATATGTAAAAATTATTTATAAAATTATTGTATGAAATTAATGATGTAAAATTATATATATTTTAATATTTTTTATTACATTTATTTTAAATTTATATTAATTAAAAAATTACATCATCATTAGTGTGAATGCCTTTAAGATAATTATTTTTTTCAAAAAAATTTAAAAAAAATCCATTATTGATATAAAAATTTTAGATTTTAAAATAATATTTATAGTCTAATTATACACTTGGTAAACCCATATTAAATTATTTGACTTGTTAAAAACAAAAGTATGCCACCATTAATATTTCATTAAAAAAATACTATAAATGCATTAATGTCCTCCAAGATGAACAAGGAATCCATAAAAGTTTCTTGAGGGTGGTTTTTTTCGAAATTAACTCATCCAATAAAATTATGTCTTGTTTTAGGGTATTATTATAAAATTTATAATATTATTTTAAAGCATAATCACTCAATTTATCCTTTATCATGGTATTTAAAATTTCTAATGTTTCAATTATTATTAGACAATAAGAAAAGGAAAATAATGAAATAATTTGTAACTTATGATTATAAATTCTGAATCAATATTTATAAATTTAAAAGAATTACTTTTATAAAATTAATTTAAAATTAATGCTGTTGACGGGGTAAGAATAAGGGTGATTAAAGTGAAATCCTTCAAAAGGTTAAAAGATTTTTATATTCAAAATCAATATAAAATTATTTCTTATGACCTAAATTGGATTAAATAAAATAAAATTTATCTATTTACACATATAAATGAATACAAAATATAATTTAAGACTAAAAATTATTTAGATGAAAGAAAAACATTTCAATTAAAATCCAGTATTTTTCACTATTTGAAAAAACCTAAAACTAATTGGAAAAATATCAAATATTTATCTAAATTATATTTTTATATTAATATTGAAAAATGTTAAACTACATAAAATATATTTTTCTAATGTTTTAAAATTTATATTTAATATAATTGTGCCAACCAATGTTTAAACTACTACTTTTATAAAAATATTTCCCATATACATAAAAGTGGATTTAATATTTTTTCATGTCCTTAAATCAAAAAATATGAATTGTAAACATTAGATTGAACATTATATAAATTAATTTCATAATTTTTTTACCACTATTCATTCCCTGTAATTTAATGTCTATGTTCTTATAATATTTCTTTATACGGTTAAGCTAGGTGTTTCATGTAATGTATGCTACCGAAGAGAGTAAATTTTATAGGATACATACCTTAAAAAATTTATGTGTTTAATTATACCCTTATTCAATAAATTGTGTCCTATTAGTTTAAAATTACACATTCAATTTCAACAGTTCATAACTAAAAATTCCCTTTTATGAAACCCACATAGAAAATAAGGTTAATAAAACATCCTTCTAATGAAAGGAAAATTTAAATGTGATTGTCATAAAAATATTAGGATTTGGAGTAGAAAACAATTAGTGGGATATAAAAAAATTGGAAATTTAGGAGTAATATAACGATAAATTTTTTATGGAGAGTGATAGAGAACATTTTAATTATAATATTAACAATCATAAAACCATAAATTTGTGATAGGTTAAGAGACCATTTATTTCTCAGAATGAAAATTAAATTAATATCATTTTTCTTCCAAAATCCTTTTCCTATAGTTGTGGGATTAATTTACTCTATATAAAAGCATTTACGTGATTTATTTCCACATCATAAGCATAATCTCATCCAATTTTTGTGCATTGATAAATTTTCACTTCAGCCCTTACACATGGAAATAAATGCTTAAAATGATGTTTTCACTCCTAGCTAACTTTTATAAATTATATGATCTACGAGTCATTCCTTTGGATTTAAAATGTTTCCTAAAAAATGGTTATCATAGGTTATCCAATATGATTAATGTTACTTTAACCTCAAACAATAATTTCCATGTTGAACATAGTCCATTTCATATGTAATTACCTTAAGAATCATACAAAATGTATATATCAAAATTCAAAGACCAAAAACATATAAGGTCATAAAATTTCACAAATAATCATTACATTAGATTCCCCGAACTATATAATGTGGATCATATTATCATTTACCACATATATAAATATTGTGATCATGGTAAAACCATAATAGAAACATGTTTTCTTACAGATACATAATGAAGAAATACTACAATATAAATATTAAACTTTTACATTGGTGTTTCCTCCCACATTTATCACATATTGGAAAATCATTCTTCCTCTTATCCATTTTATCCGAGTATTGATCCTCTATTCTCTAAAAATCTTTCTTACCTTTAAAGTCATAATTCATTGATAATTATTTCACTATCTTGGTAGAACATGACATGATATCATCATAAGATGAAAATTATGGGGGACTACTGCCCTTCATAGTAATGAATTTAATCCATCAAAAAAATGATCAATAATACTCTTGGGGTTACATATGTAGTCCACATCATGCCTTACTAACATTTTAAATTTTAATTCATACATATAAAATTATTCATCCTCATTTTACTTGAGGCACAAAAACTATTTCTCAATATCTTTTCACTATTCACATGAATAATATTTTTCTATGAAAATTTCCTTAAAATACCTCCATTCTGTTTTTTCAATTTCCTACTCCTACTTAATTTTTATAATCAATGAACACTATTAATATTCATATCTCGAGGGATGACAAATATCTATGGAAGCCATTTATTTTTCATTACCTCCCAATGTAAGGAATGTCTTCTCAATGGAGATTATACATTTCTCAACAAAAAATGTATTTTTAGCCACATTGAATAATAGAGGTTGTTTTCTAAGGAAATGGTATGACATTATTTCTCTAAATTATTGATCTTGATGCACCATATGGGTATGGATATTGCTCATAAACTGAGTCAGTTGTACCAGTATAGTTATAAGTAGTTCATCTCCATTATAATGCTTATGAGGAAAATCCCAAAATGCATTGATACAATTTAAACTACATCATATAGGTTCCATTTATAAAAAAAATCAAATACACTATATTAAATTGTAAAAATAGGGAACATAATTTATTTTATCCAAACTACTGCTTCAGACAACATAAATTGAATATTTAGGTACAAATAATCTCAAAATAACATGTTTTTATATTCATATATATTTCCAAATTATGGATTAGGTTTTTTTTCTCTGTTATATGTTTCTTTAAATATAGTTCCAATGTTTTATACTAAAATTTCTAGGATACCAACATAAAATACATTAACCAATATTGCCTAAATTTAGTGGTTACATTATTACAATGGAATAAATAAAAGGAATTGAAACCCGAAGGACCAAAATTTTTTGTAGTTTTGGAAAACTAGATACATTTATGAAATATACATCATAATTGATATTATAAAATATAACCTAATGATTCATTTAATAACCCCATTATTATCCAATCATATCCATTCATTCCTGTCATAATATAATTCTTGGAATAAAGAGGAAAAATGAAATGTATCAAAGGGGTAAGCCCAAATACTCATAAAGTGTAAGATTATAGTTAAATCCCTGAGTAAATAATGTATTAAACGTATATTATATTTAATAAATAAAACACATGAAATTGAATCAATATCTTGAGCATAATTTGATCAAAATAAATAATGAATAGATAATTCCATATAAATAATCACATTAAAATTAAAGTTGACCATGGCTATTATAATATATCCAAAAATCAAATGGAATGTCAATAATTAAAATATTAATGGCGGAATACATAATGCTATAAATATAAAAAATATTATATAAGTTTCTTACTAAGAATAAATTACTATTAAGTATCTATTCCACGAATCAAACACAATTAATGTTTCACACTAAGATTCTAATAAATGGGAAATGCAATTTCCAAATCCTATTATAGTTTATGCAATGAGATCTACCAATGTATAAAGGGGATATAACAAGCCTTGTCAGTCAGTTACTAAGTCCAATGTATTCCTCATATTAATGGGGTGAAAATTAAAAAACGTATACATACTAAATTAAATAAATTTCCCCAATTAGTAATCTTGATCACAAACCATTCTAATTAATATTTTGAATAGTATGAAAACATCACATACATAGTTAAACTAATCATAAAAAATTAATAACATATAGTATATTATATCATAATTAATTAATATCAATGAATAATATGATTCAATGGTGGTTCTCGATATATATGAAAATATTCTAATAAAATCATTAAACATTCTTGAGAGAAATTATATTTTTATTTTAAATTAGAGATTTAAAGAACAAACATTTATAAAGGAAAAAGTTTCCTTCCTAATGAAGCTTTTAAATATGTAAATGAATCATTAAAACATTATGTAATCATGATTTTGGGAAATTTCAATTATATCATATAACATAAAAAACATTTCTTCAATATTTTTTCAAAAAATTTAAAAAATACATCAAATGGAAAATAAAAAATTTATTCCTTTCCAAAAAAATTATAAAATCATTAAAATATAAACATGACTTTAAATATTTGTCAAATAATTGTAAAAATATTTTGGAAAATATTTTTACAAAACACGGGCATGGAAAAAAATCCCTAGTGGAGACTTAAACATAAACAACCCTAAATGATAATGACATTGTGAAATAACTCCTTACAAAGATATTGTAATTAATAAAGTGAATATATTATGTGTTTCAACTAAAAGTCCACATAAAACTTGTAAAAATATAACAAAAAATATTTGAAATTCAATTATCACATAACCTAATCAGTTAAATATAAGATTAAAAAATTAATGAAATTTGATTTACGAAATCCCTTACCTTAGGTGATATTTACTTTATAATAATATTAGTCACATATTTAACATCTTAAATAATGTTATTAATTTATTCTAGAACTATATCTATGTTTATGATATAATATATGATCCTTTTATTCCATTTGGTTAATAATATATCATTATCACCCTTTCATCGATTGTTAACTACAACATTTTCATGTACATGTTTTCTTATATAAGTCATGTTTCTTATGAAAATCATATTTTTTTTATTTTACAAAATTATATTATGTTCATAGATATCATATTATTTTTTATATACATTTTTATAATCATTCATGAGTTTATTATATGAAAAAACAATCACATTTGGTGGTGGAGATGGTAGGTTGAATGTCTGTAAGAGCAATAATATCATTCCATTAATGGTGAAAGGGTAAAGAAGTGGATGGTATATTAATTTTTACATAATAAATATAATTATATATTTATCATATATATCCATTATTTCCATCATTATATCCATTCAAACAATGTGGTGATGAAAAACATATTATCCCACAATGGGGAAATGGTAATCTGTACATATACATGTGCGATGTTTTTATTTTTTGAGGATAGATAAAAGGTGTAAAACGTTTTTTTTCAAAATAATAATATCTTATTAGAATGTATAAAATACATTACTTATTACTTTATCACAGAAAGAATACATTATGTGGAGGTATAAGAAAAAATGAACTTGGATGAGTTGGAAAAATGATTATATCTTCTTCGGTGAATTTCCATCATATCTGTTCTTAAAAGATATAGGGTTGAAATTTTTGGAAAACCATGATCACCAAAAAAGGTATAAATATTTTGGGAAGATAAATACATTGGTTTTGGTCAATCTATAATGATCATGGTGTTGTGATGAAGTGAGGAAGGAGGTTCCCTTTTATAATTGATGTGATGGGTACTTTTGGAAACTCCACAAATATTAAATTAATATAAATTAGTTTTCAATTACAAATATATCCAAAGGGATTTATTTAAAAGATAATATTATTATGGTTTAAATTCATCTTAACTAATATTTTTTAGAAATATTTATCATTCATTCTTTACCTTATGCTTTTTCTACACTTATTTATTATCTTGAACTCTAACCATGGCCACATGTTATTTTACTTCATAGCTATTAATATAGAAACTATAAAATAAAAAAATAACAATAAATAAAACATTTATGAAATTTTAAACCTTATACCAATCAGTTGTAATAATTTTATATTTTTATGAATTTTATATCATTTAATAAAGTATTATTTATTTCAAAATATCAATAATGTCATATTTGATATTATTCATTGCTTTATTTTTTAAAATTATTATAACAACATGATATATTAATAAAACTTATAAAAATAAGTAAAATATTTTAGTTAAATATAAAATTATTGGATTTCTTTAATTATTTAATATTATATTTATTTTAATACTTTTAATATCATTTATTTTGTATTTCTATTAATTAAAATTTTACTACATCTTAATTATGCAAGCCTTTCAGATAATTATTTATTTTCAAATAAATTAAAAATAATTTTACATGAATAATTTGAACAATGTATCTTTGGAAGTACTACTTATAGTTGAATATATCTCAAAGTAACGCCATATTAAAATATTTAAATTTTTAAAAACAATAGTTTAACATATTTATCATTTCATTAAAAAAATTATGTAAATGGATTAATGTCAAACCAGAGGCTCCATGAGGCCAAAAAATTAGCACGAGGATGATTTTTTTGGCAGTAAGTTATAAAATAATTTTATTATAAATTCTATTGTAATTATAAAATATTGGTAATATTTTTTTTACTGTTACATACCTGATTAAACCTTAATCATTGTAGTTAATGTTACACGAGTTACTATTCAATGTGAAATTGATTCAGATTAACTTAATTGGATTATTTAATTTAAAAATAATCTATTTAAAATTTAATAGAAATCTAAAATGTAATTTTACACCACAAATTATTTAGAAGAAAATATTGTTTTTAATTAAATATCATTATTTTTCACTATTCATAAAAACATGAAACTTATCAGAAAAATACCACAAATTCATCAAATAAAAACATTGATATCCCTTTTTTAAAAAAATAAGGTTTTTTTCTATTATTATTTTAAAAGTGTAAAAATTTAGTCTTAAAACATGTTCTCTGTCAAAAGATAGCATACCTACCTTTAGAAATATATATAATTTTATGTGTAAAACTACATTTAATTTTATATATTGTCTGTAAATAAAAAAGATTATTATTAAACATTATATTGAACATATTATATATAAATTTCATAATGTGGTTAATAATATTCATTGATCCAATTTACCAACTAGGTTATAAAAATATTTCATTGTATGGTTAGGTTGGGTGTTGTGTGATACATAATTTATTGAAGATATTTAATTTAAAAATGATAAAGATAAAATATTGCGGTATTATAGACATGCACCATGAATTTTAAATTATATAGGTATAATTTGGATTAATATCTCAACCTCTATTTTCTATTGAACAACAATCCATTCTTTGAAGAACATATTCATTCACAATGGTTATGCAATTATAAAATTTCTTTGCCTTAGTGTCAATCAATTTTCCCAGATATTCTTACTCTTAAGGAAATAATATACATTATTCATTTGATGTTTCCGATGGATATTCATCCTCCATATTAAACATGTATTTATTCATTTCCTATTGGTGGTATGAAAGTTGATTTCCTTCCCTATGAAATTTATGTTTTCTCTATACATCGGTAGACAATACATTTGAAAAAAATCACCCCATTCATTAAAAGTGAGAATCAAAAGATCTTATCAAAACATCATCCTAAAAATATTGACATGGGATTCTTATACACATGGTATGAAATAATTATCCCATATTTTATTTTCACAAATATCTAAAATTATGTATTTTAGGTGGTGTCTGAATAGAGTTTCTAACCTTTTGTGATATGAAGGAATGTGTAGAACCATAGTTTGATAGGATAGTAGAGGTTCATGAATGGAAGATAACCCTACCATTCCATATTTTATTTTAGTTAAAAATTTTAACATCATGCAAAATATAATTAAGGATGGGATGTTTCAAAATTTTAAATAGATATTAGGTAAATTATTAACATTGAAGGGATAACCCATACATGGCATAGATTTATAATTGTATAAATTTATTATTTTCAATATATGTTATCAAATTTCAATATCATAGAATGAACTTTTATAGTGTTTTCCCATTAATAAATTTTCATAAATATCATATGAATTTACCAAACCATGTCCCCAAAGAGTATCAAACTATGTGTTCAACATGGCCTCTTGGTCATGCAATCGGTGAAGATCAGTTTAATAAGCATTAATCCCTTTTTAGGGTTGACTCCCCTATTTATGGTTGTTCCAAAGCCACATCGACTTGTAGTATCCGAATTTTTATATAGTTTATTAGGGAACAGTTACTCTATACTTTACTAAATCATAGGGTTGTTTTATGATGTTTATTCTAGACCATATGTCTTTCAACAAGTTTCTATAATTTTAATCCCCATATATAAGTACACCATGTTGTAATACAAACTTGGACAACACAAATTTTTTTATAAGCTTTATTTCATGATTTATTTAATAAATTCTTGATTAAAACAATCTAAAATTATCATATGGATATAATTCCATTTAGAACTTTTGAAAATATAAAATTAATTTGAAATAGGGATACAATATCATTATTCTAAAAAATACTATAATATGAACTTAAAATCCATTGATATTTTAAAAATTATAGGAAACTGTAGGGAAATTTTTATGAAAGAGTTGAGATATAAATCATACTAGGGGAATGATCAAAGAATTACATGATCAATGTGAAACATGTGAGTCAATATGTATATCATTGTTCCATTAATGTATGATAATCATAAAAATGAACCTCAAATCATGACACAACATGATAAAATCAAGGAAAAATTAGAATGTGGAAATAATATAGAACAAAAAATTTTAAGAATAAGTTATGGTTAACTGTTGATATATCATAACATATTATTATTTGGATAACCTCTAATTCTGAAAACAATTGTATCGCATGGGATAACAACAATTTACAATTCATTATAGGGCTATATAATTTTTTTTCGACCAATCACATTCATATATTTGATATATATTCATGATCGTCGTATATTATAAAATATAAGAATTTATTTCATCACTCTTATTACAATGATTATGGTGTCTGGTTTAAATACATGGAAGACCATAATTAATAATGCGTATGAACATCTAGGTGAATACCATTGAGTGGAAATGGGGGAGGATATACAAGATGAAAATGTTTTATATACGAAATCATTGGATAATATCGGTACATAACTAGTCTAGAAAATGGTTCAACATAGGGTTTAATGATAGTGAAAGGTTGTCATTAATTACATAAGAATCATAAGGATAGAAAATAGATCTGTACAAACATATACCATCATGAACAATTAAAAATAATAAAAATAATAATAAAATTAATATACATGAATAAAGAAGATATGTGAATACCTTATTAAGATATTGGGAACTCCTTGGGAGAGATTTATAGAAGTATAGGGATTGAAAATTCAGGCTCAATGGATTTACAATGAAATAGAGTGGGTGGTTTGGTGGATATTTATAATAAAAGGGAGGGTAAATCTTTTTTAATTTATAAAGGTAGGTTTTGGAATAAATATAAAAATAATAATCAAAATCAAAATCCTTATAAAATTTTATTCCATGTTTTATACTAAAGAAGAATAGGTTTAGAAATTTTATAAGTTAAAAAACTGAAAATGTTAAAATAAAACCATTGGTGACGATTAATTGAGTCAAATTAATAAATAATTGACATTTATTATTTAAAATTATATATATATTTTCATGGATTCATTAACAGTTCCTAAAACTATTCAAATAAATTAAAAAATTCACTTTTTTAAGGGAAAAATTATTTATAGTCATGGATTCCATTTATTGAATTTATTATATTCCATTTGGTGGAAAATGATTTCAAAATAAACTACTATATATTAATAATTTATTTAATTGTTAATTTAAATTTGGATTGTCTTAGGAAATTATGAATAATTAAAAATTGGATATTTTTAATATTATATTTTCAAATTTAATAATTAATTTTCCCAAAAATAAATTTAAATAAGATAAATATTAATTTTAAATAATTTTTTTTAAAAGAATATACTAGTTTTTTAAAAACTAAAATATTTATAAACACAATAAAAATTACATTAGATTTAATTAAATTATATTTTTTTTATGTTAAAATAAATTTTATTTAATAATAATATCAATGTCCAAAAATATAAATTGAAAAAATTCATTAATTCATCAAAAGTGTTTTTAAATTGATACTTTATATTTCCCTGAAATAAATTTTTTTTTTCTTCATATTAAAATATAATTTTTATCACACTCTATATAATTATTTATAAATAAAGTAAACAAAGAGACAAATATAATCATTACTTTTTTACAATGAATGCATACACTTTAAAAAATATTGGGTCTAGATATATAACCCCTTATTACACCAACATACAACCAAAGGATTAGTTTTACGAATATATTATTGTATTGGAATGGTTTGGAAAATATGCTTTGATTCATAATCTTGATAAGCCTGAAATTATTCCATAAATATTTTACCTTATTCATTTTTTATTGAATCTCATATTATTCTTGGTAATGGGGGAATCCAACTGATTCCATATCACATGGAAATTATGATAAATGTGCTTCATAGGTTGTGATCCTACTACCTGAATCGATTACTACTTTTGTTATTGTTAATTGTATTTTATCATAAAAAATAATATATAACAAATTTAACAGTATTTTTTAAAAGAAAATATTATAAGTGGATTGTAATCTTATTGATATTTCAAAATGGACATGATATATTTTATTATAATAATAAACAACTTTGTTTATGTGTTTTCTATTAGTAAAGTTCATAATAAATAATATATTCATTCAAAAAAGGTGTTTAATTTATTAATGTTTGGTTTTTTTCCATTTATAGTCATGAAACTTATGTGGATTCTTCAAGATGATAAATTCTAGTTTGGGGATGCTGTAATAAACCACAGATTTATGGGTCATATTTTTGTGAAAATTTACAATTTTGGTTCTAATAGTGGTCTATGTGACCGCAATATACATTTTTTCTAAAAATGGATTAGTTCATCCTAACAGTAAATTATAACATCTTTTAAGGGGTTTAAAAATGTCACCCCATTGACAATAGTAGAAACAATGGAGTAAAGGTGGATTAAAATAGAATATATAACTCTCTCCCATGGGATTCATTATGTGCCATTTTTTATGATTTAAATATATGGGTGAAAATATATAACATTATACAAAAGTCATGCTAGCATGAGGTCGTCATATCATAATATTAAGCCTTATATTTTTCATATTTTTAGAATAATGGATCTATGAATCAGTTTATGGTCGTGGGAATCATGTTATATTGTGGACTGAAACATATCACCTGATCACATTAATTTATTCCATTTTAAAATTTTATTATTGTAATACGATCATGATTTAACATATTGGATACATAATTAAGGATTTCTAGAGAGGAGGGAACTGATTTCGGAGTTTGTGGGTTGCGCCATAGTACTGGGGTCAAAAGTTAATCCACAACATGGGAGGGGAGGCTATTCCATGGAATATTTTCTAGGAGATTATTTTCCTTTCTATAGATTGGGCTTTAATCAATGAACAAAAGGAACAGATCATTATTCTTGGGAGTGTAAGATGTTTATTTTTTATGTGAATTTTTTGTTATTATATGACTAGATATTTCATTCCATTTGGGTTTCATTTGTTTTAGTTTTTCATTGGGACACCATTCTTAATTTTTTGTCCTACCCCTTCTACTTTTTTGGTCATATAACTGTCATTTCCAAGCTATCACCATTCAATTTTTTGCAGAATGGAAACCCTAAGGTGGTTTTTTTGCTAATTTTAGCCATTTGAATTTTTCCTATATTCCAAATATACTTTCACATAGTTTGAGGTTCATCATGACAAATTTAATTTTCCTATATCTGAATAAACTCCCAAATTTCATTATTTTACCCTTCCTCATTCTTTGGAATTATATGATTTTTATGGTTACATCTATCCTTGATGCCAATACCACAAGATTATAGAGGAATCCACCTAATATAATGGAAATTTTTTCTTGATTATTTGGGATCTCAAGTTGATAAACATGTCATTGTTCAATTTTTTATTGATGCTTGTCTTTCAATGAATATATTATAACTTCAGGAAAATTTATTTTAATTAACCATTGATTACAGTTTATATATTTTTATTCTTTTGTTACATAGGTTTGGGTGCATTACATGTATGGGTTTCACCCCATTTCCCATGGTTTTGATGCCATTATATTACCTAGTTAGTGTTTCATTGATTATTCAATGTTAGTATTTGTTCTTATAACACCCTAAGACATTAAAAATAAAACTATTTATGACATTTTATATTACACGAAACGCTAATACTAAATGAACTCTGACTCATTAAATTAGACTTTATAACATAATTGTTAAATACTAGAGTACGAATATGATTTAATGATTTATATATGAAGAACTATGTCAATATAATTTTTTTTATAAATTCATAGTAAATAAGAAATAATTTTTCATGAAGGTATTTTTTTCTTCACTGAAGTTGTTTTATTCAAAAATGATTTTTATTTCTTTTCATGAGGAAATATTATAATTATTTTTTCACTTTAAAAAAAAGATGTATAATGAAATTAATTTTTTATACAATCATATTAAAATTATCTTTGTGTGAAATCTTTGGTTTTTACTAAATTATTATTTTTTAGTGAATAATAAACATTACTTATTTGGAAAATATTGACATTTTTTATTAAATAATTTATTTTAAAATTATTATTATACATTTGAATTTATTGAATTGAAATATAAATAATTTTATTTAAAATAATATAATTAATTATATTTGAATCCACAATTTTCATGATCTTAGTATATGGTTATTTATTTGTACAAAAATGTTGTCTACTTCAAAATTGTTTCAAGTGCATAATGATTGTCAATTTTAATTATTAAAATAACCCCTATTAAAGAAATATATGGATTAAATTTATGTATTATATATCTATTTATTTTAATTTCAATTCATTAAAGATGATTTCTTGTCATAGTGTAAATATAAGATCATTTTTAGCTTGAAATATCCATTTTCCAGAAAACATTATTTTAATCTTATTTTTCAAGGTTATTTTTAAAATAAATGTCATAACTTTTATGAAATTAAATTTATAAAATGTATTAAATATTTTAAATTTAAAATTTTAATATTATTTAATATGTTATAATTAATTTCTTCAATAATTAATAATAAAAAAATTAAAAATTTATTAACATGGTTATGGATAAAATATTGTTTTATGTGTTTCATGCCCATGTGTTAAAATTAATATTCCTCAAATATATGTTTCGTATATTATAAATAATATTCAATATTTATAATTATTGTTTATAAATTATCTTATTATCTATAATTTTTTATTACCAAATGAAAAATTACCTAAGTTAAAAAAATAAGTTATCGTAGTTAAAAATAAAATGGTAAAATTGATTATCCTTATTGGTAATGAGAATAACATGTTTAGAACATTATTCATTTTTTTGGTGTGGATGTGTGCCTCAATGTTATATTACTTCCACACCGTTATTTATTAATTTATGAGGAATTTGGTATAATAGCAACATCCAATTATTGAATAGTTTTGGATGTCAAAAAATGTCACTCCCTCTTACTTATAACAGGTTACCTCCTATAATCTATTCATTAGACATAAATACAAAATTTCACTAATCAAATACCTATAAAAACTTCATTAAATCCCATAAAAATTCATAGACTCTAATTATTGAGTATAATATCATGTTTTTAAGGCATTTGGTTCTAATCTAGTGTGGTTTTCCAAAAAAAGATGTATCATCCTTAATCATAATTTTTTAATTTATTTTTTATTCCACCTTATTAAAATATTATTAAACTATTATGATATTTAAAATAAGTATATAACACAAAACTATATATTATTATTTTAATTTAATAACCTATATCCGTCATCTCTTCCTTCAAATAAGAAATAAAATCATTGTTCCTGTGTATGATAGGCTACCACATGGCGAAACGATCTATTTTATTTTCCATCATTGCCTCTTGTGGCTATTTAAATTGATGGATTTAATGAATATATCTGATATTAATAAAAAATTTATCATTATAGATAACTAATATATTATATACATTGTTACATTTCCGTTCATTAAATGAATATAATGTTATTCTTGCGCATGTTCATAATACCACCTCCATATAGCGATGCGATTTATTTTTCATTGTTGAGTTTTATAGATGTATATATATGAATCGATGAATTCATGTAAATTAAATTATATTTATGATATATATTTTATTAATTAATGATAAACTAACACTTACATTTCTTTCATCATGATCATTGAAAAATTTGAAATGTTACTTATCTGTACGTACAAACCACCATCTCTAAGACTGTAACATAATTCATTTTTTATAAATATATTTCATGGATAATTTTAATTTTATAATTTATATATAAAAATTTTATTTGGGTAATTATTATTATTTTTCATATGATGAATACAAAATATCTTAGAGATTAGTCATCATACAAAAGTGATTATGGACATATGATTTCAATATCATTTCAACATCCGACGGTAACAAATATTATCATTTAATTTAATATAACATGAATAATAAACATGTATGTTTTTTATTAATAATTAGAAATAACATTCCTTATGATTCTAACTGAATGTAAGAGATCCCTCTAAACCACCCTTTTTTCAGGTTAGGACTGTTATCTTTCTATCTAACATGATCTCGTTACATCTCTATATAATGTTATGGATGGGGTAAAAATTATGTATATATTTATCTCAAATATATAACTATATTATCCCTTCCTTTGATTGGGTAATACATTCCAAAACATATATTCTCAATTGTAACCCATTTTCCCTGGTTACTTTTTAGGATTATGCCATTTGATTGATTTTCTTTTATGGAACTCATAAGTATGTTCCAGTTATGATGGGTGAACTAAGATAATACTCTATTTAATTGGGTAAATTCATTGTCTCATGAGAAATTATTTATGTGATTATGTGGTAAAACTAATCTATTTTGGGACTTTTTTTTCATCTTTTGATATTGTCTTGTCAGTTCTTATTAACTCATTTTTATGTTTCGATATATGTTTCTTCCCATTTACGACATTTATATCCATCCAAATTTAAATTTTTATAAAATAAATCCATTTTAAGGGAAAATGGAAACCATGGTTCACAGCCAAAAGCCACTACGTGCTAAAAGACGTCACAAAATCATTGAACAGCAAACTAAGATTACATGACTCATCTATTCTATATAGTTCCCAGTGAAGTGCACTAACCTGGGTGTCCGGATCCTTGCTAATGAGCTCTTCAAAGAGAGAGATCAATCGTTCCATTGTATGAATGAATTCCTCTAAGTTGACTTTATTCTGATTGAAGCCTCGAGTCACAATGCAGTCTTGTTTATCTATCCACGCTATTTTCTCGTCATTTATCCCCACTTGTATCATACGTTCATCCATTTTTCTGAGATCCCCTTCTGAGACTTTGGGTCGTACCTCTTATTCAAGCATTTCTTCCTTGCTGTGCAAGATGAGCCTCAAGCTCTCCCCATCATCTCCATCCCTGTCTCCTGAAGTCCTTACCACTACTTTACTCCCCCTTTTTTGAGGGATTGTGCTTTCCTTTAAATCTCAAGGTATGTTTCTTTATCATTTTTATTCCTTTATAGGGATTTTAAGCACCCCTTTATTTTATGAATTTAATGATATGTCCTATGTAGTTTTTGGAGATAAAATGCCTTTATGATCTCATTATGAAAAATAAAATAAATATTTTATATTTTATTTCCTTTTGTTGTTTTATAAATTAAGTCATTAAAAACACTAGTAATCATTATCTTTGGGTTGAAATTATTTGATATTAATGATTAAAAATCCCATAATAATATGTCTATAAAATTTGTCATGCTATAGTTGGTATTAGATCTTGATAAAATTATTTTTGGGTATTAAGAATAGAGTAAATTAGTGGGAACCCTAGAGAGAGGTCAAATTTACGGAAAATATCCTAGAATTTTAGTAAAAGATAAGGAAAGTGGTATCTAAAAAATTGCATCCCTTTTTGGATACTAAATGTAGTTATGGATATTGTATAGTTTTACATTGGGGTATTAACACTGAAAACGGTGTATTTGGTGAAATCGCAAAAAAAAATTTGTAATAAAAATTTATTAAACATATTTAATGAATAAACTAATAAATTATGATATAAATATTATTCAAAAATAATTTATAATATGTAATTAATAATTTATTTTATTAAAATTAAGAAAATAATTTGAAGTGTTAGTGTAGTGTTTGCACGGTGTAGGAGAAGTAAAATTTGGTTCCTTATAGATAATAATTGTGTGATAAAAAGACATTAATGAATTTTTTAATAATTATTATTTATAAATAATAATTTTTACTACTAATTTCTAATTTTTTAGTTATATAACCGAAATATTGTATAGATGTTTGTTCAAGGATTGCAGAAGCCAAAACAAGTCATATTAACAAATTAAATAAGTTGTCTTGAAATGGATATGTGAAAATATTAATAATTAATCAATATAATACACTACATTGAGCATAATTTATTTATTTATTTTTTATATTAATTTATTTTTAATTTTTATATGTTGAATAATTATCTTTAATTCTTATGAAATGATAAGGAAAAGCCTTTCCATGAAGATGAAGAAACAATAAAATGATTTTAGTTAAAGTTAAAATAACAATAAAATGACAATAAAAATTTATTAAATATTATAGGATTATTATCATTCAACCACAATAAATATTTATTATAATTTAGGTCGTTTTGGATCCACTAGGATTATATTAAGTCCCTTATATTATTTTATTGAAAATAAAGTCAAACTGTTCACATTATGGTTTCTAATTAGTATAATTTTTTTAAAATATCATCATATAAAAGCTATAATATATCATAAACATTAATTTTAAATAGAAATGAATTATTTTAAACATGATAATTTATTTTTATTTTTGTAGGAGATATAAATAACTTAAATAATTTCCAATAATGATGCAATAATAAATTAATTAATGGAAAACCCAATAAAATAATTAAAATGATAACAAACATTAAATTTCAAAAAACCATGACTAAATTTTTTAATGAGTAATTTTAGTTCATAATAATTGAAGGTTCATATTTTTTACAATTTTATGAATTGAGGAATTTGTTATGACTGTTATTTTATTTTCTATAATTAAAAATAAAATATTTCATACTTATGTTTTAATTATGTGAAATATTTCAAAGGTGGTGTTATCTAGAATATTTTTTAGTCTATAAATGGACTTTTGAGATCAAAAATATTTATCTAAATCATTTTATTTATTTTTAACATTTTGTGAAGAAATAAGTATATTAAATAATTATACCATGATGATGTAGTAATTATTAAATTAAAAAAAATGTACAATTATTTATATTAAAATATTAAAAGTAATATAATTTGAATTAATTAAGGTGATAAATGATATTTATAGATAAATATGTAATATTATGGAGTATTAAATGTTTTTGTTTGATGATATCTTGTTATATTGATAATTTTAATGTCAATGTAGGGAATTCAATTAAATTTTACCATAATTATATTTTATGTTATTAATATATTATTAAATTATTTTAAAATATTAAAATTATTAAATTAGAATAATGTGATATTATATGGTAAAAAATATCACCCCATATGAATTTATAGTATATTTGGATATAATTTGGAATAGACTAGTCTTATTATATTTTATTAATTTGGAAAATTCCACAAGTGCCCCTCCCCTCTCTTATAAAAGGGAACCCATTCTTCTAAATCCATAACACATAAAAACCATTTCATTCAACCCATATATTCCAACATCCATTACTATAATCTATAACCACATTTTATAGGCCTTATTTTAGGAAAAAACCCAACCTTCATTGTCATAAGATGTTATAAAAAGGAGACCTTCCGAAGAAGAGGTATTGCTTTTAATCCAGTGATTTATTTTTTTAGATCTTCAGAATCCATCAAATCATCATAAACTATTATAAAATGATAAATCATGTACCATATATATATTTATATATTTTTATTTTTGTGGAATGACCAATAACCATATCCACTTCCATCAAATGGGAAAAGAATTTATCATTCGTGTGAATGGCGAACTACCGCATTGCGAACAGATATAATTTTTCCATCAATCATAATATCTCAATACATGTTATAACAGTTAAATTAATATTTATAAATGATATTTATTACATTTTTTCATTATAATAACATAAAAAATATTTTATGGTCTTACATTTCCACACATAGAAAAAAATGATGGCATTGTTCGTGTATACATGTGAATTATCACCTCCACGAAGCGATGTGATTCATTTTTCATTACCACATCACATGGATGATATATATAAGTATATTTAAAGAAGCAATATAATTTATATGTTATTATTATCATTAATTAATTTTAAAATAATTACTTCCTTCTTTCTGTAATGGTCATTGTAAAACAAAAGTGTTACTAACACGTACGTATGGCCTACCGTCTCCATGATAGAAACATAATTAAATTTTCAAAACAATATTTAAGGGATGGATTTAAAATTATAATTTATTAATAATAATAAAAATTATTTCATATATATTATTCTTTATATTATGGGATAATGACTGTAACACCCCAGGTAAATAAAGAATATGAAATTTTTATTTTTATCCATATTTGTGAATGAAATATTTATATGACTTTAAAGGGGATGCTATGCTCAATGGCGTACCCAACACGCAACAACGAGTTTCTTGGGAATCTTATGTTGCACTCTAATAATAAAATAATATTATTTTAAATGGTAGTTAACATGTAGCCGTTTTATTGGCGGGAATGGATATAAATAACTGAAATATGATTATATATGTTTTTTAAATGTTTTTACATTTATCCAATAAAAGATAAAGTCTTAAAATACGGAAAGAATTCAATTTTAGGCTTTTATACCCTAATTTTCACTAAAGGTTCACTTATCACTTTTTGATGGAGAACTGTCATTAAATATAGTTTTGATCACTCTTATAAATTCTTTTGGACCATATAAAACTCTTCTTTAAAATCAGGACATCAAATTTTACTTTGTGTAATTTTTTGGTATTTTTTCCGATAAAGTTCATTTTTTAATAAATAGTGTAAAATGTTGTGTTTTAATTCAGAACCTCTTTTTAATCTAATTTATTAATATGATTAGATAATGTTTTGAATTGGTTTTAAAGTTAAATTAGAAAATATTTTTACCATTAAATCCAATAGTGGTCGTTGGAATTAATTTCAATTTTAAATCGGACTTAAACTAGTATCAATCTTTTGATACTTATTGTTTCTTAAAAACATGCTATTTGTTTTGACATCGGGACTTAATTATTAAATTAATTAATTCTACTTATATTATTTGAATTAGGTAATATAAACATCATTTTTGAATTCGGAATATCAAATATAGCTTAGGGTGAATTTTTGGTAATTTTCTGAAAAACTCCAATTTTTGATTAATAGTGAAACCACTAAGTGGTAATCATGCAAACTGATTTTTCAGTTAAATGAAAGTTTACCACTAATGTGTATTGAATTTTGAAAATCCTACACACATGGGTGTCATTAGTATGTAAAATGTGGTTCAATGGGATGAAAATAATTTTTTGGTGAATAGTAACTTTTTTTCATTAATCGTGATTAGAGGTAATTAGTGTAATTTAAGGTAAAAAAGATATTATAAAAATATGAAAACACCATGAAACTTGTCCTAATCCTATTGTATGAGTCATGTCCAACCAAGAAAACCAATGGGTCAACTTGGGGTCCCCATGGAGCCACATTGGTTGGAAAATGACATTAATATATATTTATTTAATGTTAAAATTAAGTTGACACAAACATGAGTTGTTTTACTAAAAAAGTTTTTAAGTGGGGTTACACAAGTCCAAATTTTGACTATAAATATTCATTAGAAATCTAAAACGATTTCCTACGTCATAGTATTTTTTTTATAATTTTTATATATTTAATAAATTAATTTAATTATGACATCATGATGATGCAACGATAACCTCATTATTTAACGATTTAAATAAAATGGAAAGATAATGTAATATCTAAAACCTACACTTGTCCAAAAACTATTGGATGGGAATATTTCGAAGCCTTATCATCTTATATTCGATATATATCAATGTCGGACCTTAGAAATTCGAAACACATTTGAAAATAAAATAATAGTTTCATGATTTCCAAAAGTGCCCCTCCTCTCCTCTTATAAAAGGCCCCCACCTATACCTCATTTCACACACTCCTCAAGCCTTTGGCTCGGCCATACCCTGCCCAATTACTCTCTTCACATCCCTCTCCTCATCCTAGAGGATTCCCTTTGGGAATAATCCTTTCAAAGGAAGCCTTTAGGCTCAAATCAAAAGGAGTTACACTTTTAAAGGTAATTCATTCTCTCATGTTCATTTGTTTTATTTTGCTTCTCCAACCCCTTAAAATGTTTTTATTTACTTCTTTTGTAAAAAAAAACTGTATCTTCAATATAATTGGATATTTTTATAAGATTTATTATAGCTACACTCTCACACAACTACATCAAATGGTTAAAGAACATACGGTTTCCGTGGATGGAGAAATTCTACCTCCCGAAATGATGATTGTTCAATACTCATTTAACACATTCAAAGGTGGCCATTATGATGTCACTATTTTTATATATGATATATAATATGTTTTTTCTTTCCTTAAGATTCTTTATTTTTCATTTATGGCATAACATTATTGTTTCTATTATGGGTAAACACGATATCTTCATTTTAAGAAGTGCGGACTACCGCCCCCTAAAAGTGATTTGATTCGTTAATACCATATGTGGGATGTGTAAAGGATAAAGTTAATGACATTATATATGTTATAATATACTCTTATATCATTATAATTCCATTCCAGAAAATACGAAATAGAAATGGAAGTAGCGTTCATGCGTACGTACGGCTTACCGTCTCCATGAACGGTGAATTTCATTTCTTACCTCTAAATGTGATGTAATATTATAAATTGAGGTATATGATGAATATATATGATATATATTTTATCCAAATCATTAACATCATTCTGGATATAACGATCCTTTGACCAAATTAACAACATGTAAGTGTAAGAAGTCTATTTTTTTGACTTAAGAACCAAATACTGACAAAATGAACATTATTATCTTAAATGATTAAATGATGTTCATAACATGGTATAAAACGGATAATGAACTTGAAAAAGGTTCTTAAGAAAGTATAGATTAACTCAAGTTTATTATTCAGGAGATTATGGAACGGTCAGGTCAAGTCGGATACGAGGTAAGGGATCCTACTCCTCTCTTTCTTTATAAGTACACTCTTTTATGTCATTTCTTTTAAGCTCCTATTTTTTATGATGGGGGATGTTCTTTTATATTCCTCTTTCTTTACATTTTATTGTAATATTATGAGATACTCTATTTGATCTCATCAATCCATTTTGAAAGTTTTAAGTGGCGTCGTTAGACTGCCAAGTTTTCATAAGGGATTGTTCATCTCACTTTTATTCCCGTGAGATTTAAGCTACATTTGCCACAATTTCCTTTGAGTGGTGTATGTACTTCCCATTATTATACACTTTTTGTAGTATAATTTCATTTATGGGTATTCACATCTTCATTGTATGAACCTTCTTCCATTGGGTGTACGTTTCGAAAGTTACCCAACTCGGTAAGGGGACCTTTTATCCTCCTCTTTTTAAAAGACTTCTTTTGTTATGTCTTTTAATTCACATTCTATTATGTTGGGATATGTTCTTATATATCCTTATTTATGTAAATTGTATGTCCAAGTTGTGAGATACCCTTTATCTCTCTCATCAACCCTTTATGTAAAATTTTATGTGACGCCATTAGGCTGTCGAATTTTACCATGGGAACTTCTTAGCCCAATTTCGATTTCTTTGGGTTCAACATGTAGTTATTGAATATGTCATCCATTGAATATGTGTGAATATCATTTGATTGTTTTACAATTAATATCCACTTATATTGGGTGTATTTATATTTTTCACACATAATTATGAGATTGATTTATCCTTAATTTAAGGATACCTTCTTTATAATGGATTTCATCTCATTTTACATTTATTTTGAGACTTCATTGTTGTTATGGACCAATTCACTCTTATATGGTGTGTATACTGTCCTTTGACATATTATATCATGAATCCTTTTATTCTCATGATATTATAAATTTTTCATTAAATTTTATTCTGCTATTATTTGTATTCAAGAGTCTCTCATTTTGTTAAAAACATTTTAACAAAAATATCATTTTAAATGTTTTAAAGATTTATTATTCTAAATCATTATCTTTAATGTCCATGTTTTCAAAATGGTTTTCAGTATTTATTTATATGGACATTAATCTTTTAAAATTATAATTCCATTAAAATCTTCAAAGTGGTATGGGACACTTTGATTCAAAAATCACTTTTAAATGGTTTTTGAAAATAGATTGATTAATTCAATATTTGGGAATTATTTATTGTGATTGAAAATGAAATATTGTTATTGAAATGTTTATATTTTCCATATTTTATGTGTAATAATGGTACTTGGACATTATGACGGGTGGTGTCGTGAATACCAGGAAAGGTGGTTACGTTATAACCTCCAATGCATTGGGTATGGAAGTCGGCCATATAGTTATTCCATTAAGTATGTATGGAAATTGGCCATATGGCTATTCCATTAAGTGATATGTGTGGAATTAGACAGTATGGTTATTCCACATAAGTATGTTTATGTCCCAATTTACCTTAATATATTTTATGTGTTCTTTATATGGGTTTTATGGAAATTCTTTGGTTACAAAAAGGTAAGTAATGATACTTTATTCAGTGAAGAGTTTTTACTACTTCATGAAGGTGAAGGTATTACTTTGATAGAGTATAAATGGTTTACTTGATGTTTGAAAAACTAACAGTTTTCATTCTTTGTGTATCCCTTACTGAGCTTTTTATGCTCATCCCAAGTTTTTGAAATGTTTTTCACAGGTCACGGGAAAGGTACATGATAAGATGATAGAGTAAAGGATGTGTCAAGAAAGAATCCAAGTTTTATTTTAAATATGTTTCCGTTTTTGGGAAGAATGAATCATGTCTTTTATGTAACCACTTTGTTTAAAGGTGGAATGTAATGAAAGTTTCAAGATCTAATTCTCTAAAACTCTAAACCTGAAAAGATCCTCAACGTGTAATCTTGTGATAACTGAAGATTATGTAAGGTTTAAGGCTGGGGCCTTATAGTTGGTATCAAAGGGAGGTTTAGATAACTTTAGAGGTTAGGGTATTCTCTAAGCACAAGTGACATTACCATAATGGTTAGGATTTCAGAAAGAGTCCTAGTTTTAGATAAAGTGAATGAGTAAGTGTATCTTAGTGTTTACCTTCCTCATTATTACATGATGGTTTTGTTGATATACTCACACTGACATTTCTGTTTTAAGTGAATGGATAGATCTAGCAGGCACCAAAGAGACAACAAGTTTGAAGGAAACTGTGGTGGTTCTCTAATTAAGATACAAGATAAAATGGAGGATTCAATGAGGAAACTCGTGGTTGTCCTAAACCAAATATCAAGGAGTCATGATCAACAACTTGAACCTTGGTATGTTCTGTAATTCATCATGTACGAGATGACCAATCGATGTGGAAGTTCAGGTAATAATTATAATGGTAACCATTAGAGTTTATATGATCCTTACTTTTGATGTAATTATGGGTTATTATATGATATGCTGGAAAAGGAAAGGCGTGAGATAAACTTGAGGTTAAAATATGTAATGATCATTTTTGATGATTTTATCCCTTTTTGGGGAATGATTTGAGAATTATATAGTTTTGGAAAAAGGACAACACGCAGACCATGTGACTACCCGTCGCGTCGGACAAAGCTGCGGGAATCGAACCCACAACCAAAGTGTGACTAGTATTTATCGCCTACCACTGGACTATGTGAAGTCCCCTGTTAGTTTGACTGATTCTTTATAGTTATATGATTTTATGAATTAAGAGTATGTTGATTTTGGGTTATTTATGAAAATGATTAACCTATCATGGAGGATATGTGATTAGGTTAATTACTTTTCAATACGAGACTTTAGGAGCAACAGATGTTGTTTGGAGATAAATGTTACGATTTAACTTGGAAGACTATGTGACTAAATCCTTCAAACATTTGGGTTTCAATCTTATATTGGTTTACTTTGAAAACTTTTATGGACAAATTGTTTATCGAATGATCCTTGTTGATCTTTTGGTTTTGTTTGACAAATTTTGGAGATTAAGAATAGATTTTCTTTTTATAAAGGGTTATCCTTTTCTGGATTATCTGACCTTGTACTAACCTTTTTGGTTTTGGTTATGGTTAAGGTCTAAAGATATGGGAAGTATATAGTTCTCTTTTGTGGATTAGGTGATTCTCTAGAAGTTGATTATAGTACTCTTAATGCGAACAAGTCTCCCTAAATACTCGCCTTTTGGAAAAAAAATATGAGTTTGACTAAGGAATCTAGTAAAAGTTGAATGTCAACATGATAAGTGCTTCTGTTTCCTTATGAATAAATTCCTCAACATAAAGTAACTTAAAATAAAAAATTTGTCTATTAACTTTTCCTACTGGGGTATCGAATACCGTTTAACCCATCACAAGTTTGTGATTTTCTTATTGTTAACTTTCTCCTAAACATGTTTTCTATCACTCTCTATCAGAACAAGACCCTATGTTTTCTCCTCCATGTCCATGTTTTCCTACATGGAATCCTAGTTTGGGTTAACTCGGGTGACCTCTGTACTTATCTTTCTTTATTTTAAAGTGATTGTTTTACCGACTCTTGTTCTGATGTGGGACTTTCAAGGATGTTTCCAAGCCCAATTTTAAAATTGTGAGGACGCAATTTCCAAAAGGGGGGAAGGATGTAACACCCCAGGTAAATAAAGAATATGAAATTTTTATTTTTATCCATATTTGTGAATGAAATATTAATATGACTTTAAAGGGTACGCTATGCTCAATGGCGTACCCAACACGCAACGACGAGTTTCTTGGGAATCTTATGTTGCACTCTAATAATAAAATAATATTATTTTAAATGGTAGTTAACATGTAGTCGTTGTATTCGCGGGAATGGATAGAAATAACTAAAATATGATTATATATGTTTTTTAAATGTTTTTACATATATCCAATAAAAGATAAAGGCTTAAAATAATGAAAGAATTCAATTTTAGGATTTTATACCCTAATTTTCAATAAAGGTTCACTTATCACCTTTTGATGGAGAACTATAATTAAAAATAGTTTTGATCACTCATATAAATTCTTTTGGACCAAATAAAACTCTTCTTTAGAATCGGGACACCAAATTTTACTTTGTTTAATTTTTTGGTATTTTTCCGATAAAGTTCATTTTTTAATGAATAGTGTAAAATGTTGTGTTTTAATTCAAAACCTCTTTTTAATCTAATTTATTTTTATGATTATATAATATATTGAATTGGTTTTAAAGTGAAATTATAAAATATTTTTACCATTAAATCCAATACTGGTCATTCGAATTAATTTCACTTTTAAATCGGACTTAAACTTGTATCAATCTTTTGATACTTATTGTTTCTTAAAATCACGCTATTTGTTTTGACAGCGGGAGATAATAATTAAATTAATTAATTCTACTTATATTCTTTGAATTAGGTAATATAAACATCATTTTTGAATTCGGAATATCAAATATAGCTTAGGGTGAATTTTTGGTAATTTTCTGAAAAACTCCAATTTTTTATGAATAGTGAAACCAGTAAGTGGTAATCAAGCAAACTGATTTTTCAGTTAAATGAAAGTATACCACTAATTTGTATTGAATTTTGAAAATCCGACATACATTGTTTTCATTAGTATCTAAAATGTGGTTCAATGGGATGAAAATAATTTTTGGGGGAATAGTAACTTTTTTTCATTAATCGCGATTAGAGGTAATTAGTGTAATTTAAGGTAAAAATGATATTATAAAAATATGAAAACACCATGACACTTGTCCTACTCCAATTGGATGATTCATGGCCGACCAATACAACCCATGGGTCATCTTGGGGACCCCATGGAGCCACTTTGGTAGGAAAATGACATTAATATATATTTATTTAATGTTAAAATTAAATTGACACAAACACAAGTTGTTTTACTAAAACAGTTTTTAAGTGGGGTTACACAAGTCCAAATTTTGACTATAAATATTCATTAGAAATATAAAAAGATTTCCTACATAATTTTAGTTTTTTATAATTTTTATATATTATATAAATTAATTTAATTACGACATCATGATGATGCAACGATGACCTCATTATTTAACGATTTAAATAAAAAAGAACGATAATGTAATATCTAAAACCTACACTTGTCCAAAAACAATTGTATGGGAATATTTCGAAGCCTTATCATCTTATATTCGAAACATATCAATGTGGGACCTTAGAAATTTGAAACACTTTTGAAAATAAAATAATAGTTTCATGATTTCCAAAAGTGCCCCTCCTCTCCTCTTATAAAAGGCCCCCACCTCTACCTCATTTCACACACTCCTCAAGCCTTTTTCTCGGCCATAACCTACCCACTTACTCTCCCCAAATCCCTCTCCTCATCCTAGAGGATTCCCTTTGGGCAGAATCCTTTCAAAGGAAGCCTTTAGGCCCAAATCAAAAGGAGTTACACTTTTAATGGTAATTCATTCTCTCATGTTCATTTGTTTTATTTTGCTTCTCCAACCCCCTAAACTCTTTTTATTTACTTCTTTTGTAACAACAGCAGTATCTTCAATATACTAGGATGTTTTTATAAGATTGTTTTGAGCTAAACTCTCACACAACTACATCAAATGGTTAAAGAACATACAGTTTCCGTGGATGGCGAGATTCTACCTCCCAAAACGATGATTGTTCAATACTCATTTAACACCTTAAAAGGTGGCCATTATGATTTCACTATTTTTATATATGATATATAATATGTTTATTATTTCCTTAAGATTATGTATTTTTCATTTATGGCATACCATTATTGTTTCCATTATGGGTAAACACGATATCTTCATTTTAGGAAGTGCGGACTACCGCCCCCTGAAAGTGATTTGATTCATTAATACCATATGTGGGATTTGTAAAGGATAATGTTAATGATATTATATATGTTATAATATACTCTTATATCATTATGATTCCATTCCAGAAAATATGAAATAGAAATGGAAGTAGCGTTCATGCGTACGTACGGCTTACCGTCTCCATGAACGGTGCATTTCATTTCTTACCTCTAAATGTGATGTAATATTATAAATACAGGTATATACTGAATATATATGATATATATGTTATCCAAATCATTAAAATAATTATGTATATAACGAATCTTTGACCAAATTAACAACATTTAAGTGTAATAAGTCTATTTTTTTTACTTAAGAACCATATACCGACAAAATGAACATCATTAACTTAAATGATTACATGATGTTCATAACATGGTATAAAAGGGATAATGAACTTGAAAAAGGTTCTTAATCAAGTTTAGATTAACTAAAGTTTATTATTCAGGAGATTAATGAATGGTCGGGTCAAGTCGGATATGAGGTAAGGGATCCTGCTCCTCTCTTTCTTTATAAGTACACTCTTTTATGTCATTTCTTTTAAGCTCCTCTTTGTTATGATGGGGGATGTTCTTTTATATTCATCTTTCTATAAATTTTATTGTAATATGATGAGATACTCTATTTGATCTCATCAATTCATTTTGAATGTTTTAAGTGGCGCCGTTAGGCTGCCAAGTTTTCGTAAGGGATTCTTCATCTCACTTTTATTCCCGTGATATTTATGCTACATTTGCCACAATTTCCTTTGAGTGGTGTATGTACTGCCCATTATTATACACTTTTTGTAGTATAATTTCATTTATTGGTATTCACATATTCATTGTATGACCCTTCTTCCATTGGGTGTACGTTTCGAAAGTTACACAACTCAGTAAGGGGACCTTTCACCCTACTCTTTTTAAAAGACTTCTTTTGTTATGTCTTTTAATTCACATTCTATTATGTTGGGATATGTTCTTATATATCCTTATTTATGTAAATTTTATGTCCATGTTATGAGATACCCTTTATCTCTCTCATTATCCCTTTATGTAAAATTTTATGTGATGCTGTTAGGCTGTCGAATTTTACCAAGGGAACTTCTTAACCCAATTTCGATTTCTTTGGGTTCAATATGTAGTTATTGAATATGTCATCCTTTGAATATGTGTGAATAATGTTTTATTTTTTTACACTTAATATCCACTTATATTGGGTGTATTTATATTTGTCACACATTATTATGAGATTGATTTATCCTTAATTTAAGGATACCTTCTTTATAATGGATTTCATCTCATTTTACATTTCTTTTGAGACATCATTTTTGTTATGCATCAATTCACTCTTATATGGTCTGTATACTGTCCTTTGACATATTATATCATGAATCCTTTTATTCTCATGATATTATAAATTTCAGATTAAATGTTATTCCACTATTATTTGTATTCAAGAGTCTCTCATTTTGTTAAAACTCTTTAACAAAAATATCATTTTAAATGTTTTAAAGATTTATTATTCTAAATATTTATCTTTAATTTCCATGTTTTCAAAATGGTTTTCAGTATTTATTTATATGGACATTAATGTTTTAAAATTATAATTCCATGAAAAGCTTCAAAGTGTTATGGCACACTTTGATTCAAAAATATCTTTTAAATGGTTTTTGAAAATGGATTGATTAATTCAATATCTGGGAATTATTTATTGTGATTGAAAATGAAATATTGTTATTGAAATGTTTATATTTTCCATATTTTATTTGTAATAATGGTACATGGACATTATGACGGGTGGTTCCATGAATACCAGGACGGGTGGTTACGTTATAACCTCCAATTAATTGGGTATGGAAGTCAGCCGTATGGTTTTTCCATTAAGTATGTATGGAAATGGGCCGTATGGATATTCCATTAAGTGATATTTGTGGAAGTCGACCGTATGGTTATTCCACTTATGTATGTTTATGTCCCAATTTACCTTTATATATGTTATGTGTTATTTATATGGGTTTTATGGTAATCCTTTGGTTACAAAAAGGTAAGTAATGATACTTTATTCAGTGAAGAGTTTTTACTACTTCATGAAGGTGAAGGTATTACTTTGATAGAGTATACATGGTTTACTTGATGTTTGAAAAACTAACAGTTTTCATTCGTTGTGTATCCCTTATTGAGCTTTTTATGCTCATCCCAAGTTTTTGAAATGTTTTTCAGAGGTCACGGGAAAGGTACATGATAAGATGACAGAGTCAAGGATGTGTCAAGAAAGAATCCATGTTTTATTTTAAATATGTTTTCGTTGTTGGGAAGAATGAATCCTGTCTTTTATGTAACCACTTTGTTTAAAGGTGGAATGTAATGCATGTTTCAAGATCTAATTCCCTAAAACTCTAAACCTGAAAAGATCCTCAACGTGTAATCTTGTGATAACTCAAGATTATGTAAGGATTAAGGTTGGGGCCTTATAATGACCACTTTGACTTGAGACAGTTTACCAAAGACATATTTGACTCATGAACCGAATATTGTCAAAATGTCTAGCGTCAACTTAAATAATTATGTAATTATTATAACTATTTAATAAGTGAGGTAAAAGGTATAATAAACATTAAAAAGATTATAAATCTGGTAAATAATTAATGGGATGATAAAGAATCTACCCGATGAACCAGACTCATTGTGAGGGACACTTTAATTAAAACCCCTCATTTTGAAATTTTTTAAATACATACATTCAAAATATTTCTATTTCTTACCCATTTTTTTAAAATGATATTATGAATTTATTTATATAGAAAATAATTTTTTTTAAAAGGAAGTTTTAGATTTTTTCTCAAATATTTTCATAATTGAATATTTTTAATGTTTTCTGTAGAATATTTTTTTAGAACCTCTTTAAAAGTTCATGTGTCATAAAATTTTAAAAATATCCAAATAAATGGTTGTTTTATTTAAATAATGAATATAATTTAATACATTTATTATTCTTCAATTATATAATCTGTCCTTTATTTTTTTCATTTTTTTTCAAATAAAATAGTTTCATTATTATGTGTGTAATTATTAGATGATGAAAGGTATTTATTATATGAAAGGGTTATTTTGATATCTAAAATATATATACACATAGTTTTAAATTAGGTTTCAAGGTTTTTATTCAGGATATGTCCCTTAAAAATTATTTTTAATGGGTTTACCCATATAGCACCATGTCAACCCATTATATAGTATGTTATGGGTGTACTGAAATCGTTCCAGGTGAATCCATTTTATCTTATTGAACATGTTTTCCTAGATGGTTTTGCAATGAATAATGTAATCCTAACCTTGAAGTCAACAACATTTTTTCCCCTTTTAAAGGGTTTCAATGAGGGTTTGATGATGATGATGATGTCCCAAGACACCTATATTTTTTTTATATTATTATTAATGAGTTTTCATGGAAATATATTGTTTTAAAATAGGTAATGCTATCATATTTATTAATGGGTAAATGATTATCTTTTAAGATAAAATTTTTTGTTTTAAAGGGTTTTAATTGTTTTTTGAGGTTTTCACTGAATTGTGGGTTTCCTCCCTTTTATTTTAATTTCTGATCCCAATTTTTTATATTTTTTCATAGGGTTTGTGGATAAGTTGGGATAAGGATGAGATATAATAAAATTATGACTATTTTTCATAATGAAAACCTATATATTATATTAATAAAAAAAAATTAATTGGAAAAAAAGATAATTAGTATAAGTGTACACTTTAAATGCGTGGGTTTACATTGTAAGAGTTTATCCTAATTCACTAAAACTCTAAACTGAAATGATCTTTGTAATTATAAAAATTTAAATTCTAGATCAATGACACTAAAATATGTTTTTTTTATGGAAGGGTCCTTAAAATTGATATCAGGGGATGGATTTGAAAATTTTAGAGATTATGATGTCATATTAGGAGTTATAAATATCAGAATTGGTTTATAATATAAAGAATTTTGATAAAATAATTTTCTTAGAAGTCCCTTTATAGGATTTAAGTTATGAAATTTTTAGGTGATTAAATTTTTTTTGGAGACATTTAGTTTTGAGGTAATTATGGGTTGTTAAATTTTAGAATGAAAATTTAAATGTAAGAGATAACCATTATGATTAAATATTTTATTTAATAATAAATAAATCTGCATTATTTTTTAATGTTTCTCACATTTCTATAAATGTTTTAATTAATTATCATTTTAGAAAAAAAGACCGCCCATAGGTTGGGTGAAAAGTTGTTGCATATGTTAAGGTCGTGCGTTTTGAACCCAAAACTAAATAGGTATAAGGTTTCATTGCCTACCACTTCCCTACATAATTTACTAGTTAGTATAAAATATTTTTCTTCATTTAAAACATATTTCAAATAATGGGTATGTATTTCTTAGGATCTTCTGTTTTATTGAATAGATAACCATGGGATTAGAAAAAGATTTATTGATTAAAGGATTAATATAAGATGTTCATAATTTGGAAACTCTATATGATTAAGGTAAATAGAATAAAATAGGATTTTATTTTACGAATAATGGATGAATTATATTTTGGAATCATATCTTTTTTCATTATGGATTTATGGTGGTTTTGGTTATTTATGGGTTGTTTAGTACTCATTAGAGATTATTTTATTTATGAAATTACAAATTGGTATAAAAAATTATGAGAGCTTAAATTTATTTAGAGATAAATGTTAAAATTTATTCTAGAATACTATATGATAAAATAATTATAATTTTTGGTTTTCAATCATATCCTATAATGTTTTTTAGGAATATTAATTGTTGTAATTTACTAAATGATATATGTGGATCTTTGGGTTTAATATTTAATTTTATGGAATTATGTAGTTTTTTTGTTATATAATGGTATAGTATTTTTATAGAATTATCTTATCATATAATATAAATTTTGTTCTTTGTTAATTTTTCATGATAATATAAATTGATAGTTAATGATTTTATGTATTATGTGATTCTTTATAAGATGATTCTAGTTCTTTGGGAATCAAAAATAATTCATACTCATCATTAGGAGAAAATATGAGTTAATGGTGTAAATTTATTGAAGGATGAAACTCTACTTTTCATCTAAATATACTTCCAAATGATTTTAGTAAAAAAAATAATAGTATTACTCAGATCTAGTAACGATAACTTGGATCAAAATTGATACTTTTTTTACCAGGAAATCAATGAACATTTAACCTATCACAAATTTATGGTTTTGTGATAGTTGAATTTCTAATGACCTTGTTTTTAGAACATTATATCAGAATTAGAATTTTATAACATTCGTACATGTCAATATTTTCATTTTAAACTATTTTATTCCTAATTACAATATAATTTGTTTTGGTGACATTTTAATTTTCCTTTCATTAAATAGGAAATTTTATTAACTCTTTCTCCTATTTGGGATTTTAATATAGGTATTTTGAAAATTCAACCCATGGATACCAAAACAGTATTCAAATTTCAGAATAATAATTTACAATAGGTGGAGAGTGTGTAATAACCTAATATTTTAAAAGAAGCACTATGTTCATCAGCGTAAAAGATATGCGACATCGAGAGTAAACAGATGACTAAATATTATTTTATAAAATGTGATGGTTATAATATATCCATTATAATTGAAGTTATGACTAAAATATCTTATTTATGAAATAAATATATTCATCCTACTCAAAATAAATATACTGATAAATTATTAGAAAATTATATCATAATTTTTTATAATGTCATTTTATTCTTCATAAAAATGTTTTCTTTAAAAATGGGATTAAAATGAATTTATAAAATAATGTCATAATTAATTTATGAATGTTTAAGAAAATTTATATGATAAAAAGATATTATTTTTTGAAATAATCTTGTTAAATTTATTCTATGCTTAAATGTTGAGAATTTTCCAAAACAAAATTAATTTTTGTTGAATTGTAAAAAATATTGTTGTTTATAAAATATAGTATCTTTGTGTGGTATCATGATAATGTAATTATGATATAAAATTTAATTAAAATTATGTAATAACTAAATTATAATAACATAAAATAAATACTATTTAAAAATAAATAAAAAGTTTCAAATTCTAATTTATTTTATAATAAAAAGGAAAATTATTTTAAGTGTCTATTGAGTGTGTGTGTATAATTGGAAAAATAAAATTTGGAGCCTTATATATAATAATTGAGGGATAAAAAGTCATTTCAAGAAAATTTTATTATGTGTTATTTTTTAATATTTATTTTGACTAATATTTATTATTCTTTGACTTATATAATATGAACCTTATCCAAATGCGTTTACAATGATTGTGCAAGGCATAAAAAGTCAAAATTTCAATATAAATAATCTTTCTTAATACTGATGTGATTAAATATATATATTAAAAGAATATAATGAACAAAAAATGAGAATAATTTATTTATTTTTATGATATTAATTAGTGGTTAATTTCTATATATTAAATAGTTGATATTAATTCATAGAAAACACTAACATAATGCTTGTTAAAAAAGAAGAACAATCAATAAATTGATTTTAATTAAAACTAGAAGAACTATTTCTTTACCAAAAAAAATTATTAATAATATTTTAGGATTATTTTTAACCATCATAATCATTAGTTCTAATTTAGTTTATTTTTTATCCTTTTGGTTTTCATTAATTCCATTATATAATTTAATATAAATGAAACTCAAACTGTCCACTCTGTGGTCTTTAATTTGTGTAAAATTTTTAATATATCATAATATAAAATATATATTCATTAATAAATAATAATTTTAAAGATAAAATATTTATATTAATCATGGATATTAATTTTTTCTATTTTGGGACAAGATAAATAACTTAAATGCTTTCATAACAATAATGTAATATTTTTTTAATTAATAGAAAAGTTATAAAAATAATTAAAATGAAAAGAACCATGAAATTACAGAAAAACATGACTAAATTTTATTTTATGAGTAATATTTTTCATTAATCATTCATGTTTTGGATTTAAGACCATTTTTTGACATTATAAAATGGTTATGACCCTTGTAGTATTTTATTAAATTAAAATTCAAACACTTTATACTCATGGGATTAATATGTACAGTATCTGTAATGTGGTGTTATCAAGATGATTTGTTTGACTATAAATACTATTTTAGAATATTAAATATTTATCAACACCATGTAAATCATTTTTTATTTTTCATGATGAAATAAGTACCATAAATAATTACATAATGATGATATAGTAATTATTAAATAAAGTGGAAAGTCAAATTAATCATATTAAAATATTAAAAGTAATATAATTTGGATAAATTATGGTGATCCATGAATTTTACAGAATAATATGACATATTATAGATTTATTAATAGTCTTCGTTCAAATATATCTTGAAGTCATTATAAATTTAATTTCTAATTAGTGAATATTAATACATTTTACAGTAATGATATTTTATCAAAATAATGTTACATTTACTTATAAAAAACCCTAAAAATCATAAATAATCACAATGTGACAAGTAATGGTATTGAAATTCATCCCCTATTATTTTATTTTCCAATTTTATTCTTTTGCTATATAATACACTTATTATATTTTATTAATTTGAGAAATTCCAAGAGTGCCCCTCCCCTCTCTTATAAAAGGGAATCCCTTTTTCCCAATCCCTAAAACATTAAAAATTTAGAAAATATATACTTAAATAATTTCGTAGAACCCATACCCACATTTTATAGGCCGTATTTAATGTATAAAACGAACCATATTGGTCATAAAGTGTTAAGAAAAGAAGAACATCTGATGAAGATATCACATTTTTAATCTACTGTTTCTATTTTTTATTCTTCTAAAAGCCTAAAAACATCATCAACCATAATAAAATAATAAATTAAGTATCATAAAAATATGTATATGTTATTATGTCTATGTAATGACCATTATCCGTATTCAATTCCCTAAAATGAGAACATTATTAATAGTTCATATCTATGGCGGACAACCGCCTCTCAAACAGATATAATATATTTTTCATTACCATCTCTTAATACAAGTTAAAATGATTAAATTAATTTTTATATATGATATTAAGGAAATTTGTTTCATTATTACAATATAAAATATCATTTATGTACTTATATTTCTATGCACATAAAAAATGACCGTATAGTTCATGTGTTTGTGGGAATTATCACTTTCACAAAGTGATCTGATTCATTTTTCATAAACACATAACATGGATACTATGTATATATGTATATGTTTATTTAATTAAATAATATTATTAATATTATATTATTATCATTCCTTATGGTTTAAATTATTATTACCTTCTTTCTATAATGATCATTGAAAAATGAAAGTGTTACTCTTGTGTTCGTATTTCATATCATCTCCATGATTGTAACACAATTCAATTTTCATAATGTTATTTAATAGATGGATTTAAAATATTAATTTAATGGTAATAATAATAATTAATATATAAAGAATATTCATATATATATTATGGATTAATGACTACATTTAATGTATACATCTTACCAATGTCTTTTTGGACTCAAATAATGATTATAGTCCAAAAATATTATGTGAAGTTAAATAATTAAGTAATTGTTATAACATAGTAATAAGTAAAATAAATTTAATAATTTACCAAAAAAATTATGAAAATTGTAATTAATTTATCTATATTTATTATTTATGAATATAAAGACCACATGTGATGAATCAGATTCGGAATAAGAAACTATTTATCAAAAAACCTCTTTTAAAATGATTGAAATAATTATTTTCTAAATATTTATTTTTCATGTCCGTGATTTAAAATTTATTTTTATGAATATATTTATATGGACATAAAAATTTTTAAATTTAAATGTTTTTATTTCTATCATTTTTTTCCAAAATGAATATATATATGTTTTTATGTAAATGACTTTCTTTTAAAAATCCACTTTTAATGTTTCTTTTGTAGCTCTACATTAAAATGTCAGAAGATATGTTTCTTTAACACATATGGAATGAATGGGTTTTTCCTCATTCATGATACTTTAGTTATTAAAATTTTCCATTATATTTTATCACATTTCTTTTCAATGAAAATGGTTGTTTAATATGTATGTGTTTTTTTAACATTTTAGGTGTTATTTTTTATAAGAAAAAAGTATTTTGATATTAGACTGTGTTTTAAACATGGGATTAAATGAGTTTTCAAGGGATTTATTTATGATTCATTCTTTATAAAATATTTATGATGGGTGTGACCATATATATTTGGGTTTTTTTGTTAAATCTTATCCAATGGGTGTGCCCAAGTAGAGCCGAGTGAGCCCGTTATAACTTATATGATGGGTGCTCCCCAATATAACTCTAATGAATTATGTACATCAGAGATGGAAGTATACCATATGACTATTCCATTTTTTTAGTGTTATTTAAGGGTTTTATAATGATTATTATTATTATGTTCCATAGAACCTAAAAGACAATCTTATGATTGTTTATGTGTTTTCATGGAAATAGTTTGATTCTAAACATATAATATTATGATATTTATTTAAGGACAACAATTATCATTTCATATGGAATGGTATGTGTTTTTATGAAAACTATTTTAATAGGTTTTATGTTTTTCACTGGGATGATGGTTTCTAATAAATTATTTCCCTTACTGATATTTTTATGAGAATGCAATGTTTTAAAATCGTTTTAACAGTGTCTAAGGAAGAGTTGGGAGAAGGATGAGATCAATGGAAAAATGTTAAGATTTTACCAAAAGATAAACTCTATTTCAATTTAATTACCTATGTTTTATAATATAAATGGATTCTATTTATATCTTTGCACTTTTAATATATATTTTTACTTTGAATGACATTTTTCCAATAATCTAAAACTATATTCCGATAGGAACATCAACTTTTTAAGAATCTGATTTATCAATTAACAACATAAGAATTTTTTATATTTAAGGTTTGGTCTGTACAAGTTAAAAAAATGAAAATTTTAAATCTATAAATAGTATGTGTAATAAAAATCATGTTATAGAGGTTTAAGTAGATTATAACACATTAAATGAAAGAATAGTACAGATATTTGAGAGCATTTACTCTTCATAAGTGATTGAAAACAAATATTTCATTAAGGATATTCAAAAGTATGATTGAGTGGATTTCACTTTAAAAATTATAGCTCAAAACGTTTCTATGGAATTGGAATGACCAAAATATTTCCTGTATTAAATTTGAGATGAAACAAATGGAATTATCTTTTATGATGGATTAAAACAAGATCCCTTGAGTTATTCTTAAAATTGATAAAATTGTGATGTCATTATTTTCTCCAATATGGTTTGTTTAACTACTAGATTTAATTATGGAAATATCTTTATGAAGGTAAAATGAACAATAGAAAACTTATTCTGGATTTATAATGATAAAAACTATTAATACATGCAAATAAATGAGTATCAAATATTTTTATAAGTTTCTTGGACATTTGGTTCACAAGTACACATTAAATGTTGTAAATTGTAAAGATAAAATAAATCTACCAAATATCAACCATTTAATTATCAATTCATACATTTTTTTACATAAATATATAGTGGATAACTATAATAAAAAATTGGTGTTTATTAAAAGAATGATATAAAATTGATTGATATACAAAGATGAGTTTGTCCTAGTGATATTTAAGTTAACCAATGAGGGTATATACATTACATTGTTTAATGATTTTAGTCATATGACATATATTTATTTTATTTTACATAATTCTAAAGCACATGATAGATTAATAAAATTTCATATATGAGTAAAAAATTATATAATATGTTCGATGAAAAGAATATTATCTAATAATTTTTTCAAGTATAAGAAAGAATACATCCAAAAAAATCATGAGATATATGGGATAAGTTATAAATAATGTTCTTTTTTCACACCTAATAAAAATATAGTGGTGTAAATAAATAAACCTTTTTTGGTAGACACGATGAGAACTATGTTAGCATTTTAGGGAATATTATTTTTTTAAATTGGTTTCTATATATTATAACCATATTCTCAATCAGTACATACATCATCTATATTTTTTGAACGCAACTGATGATATGTGGTTTAGAAAGAATCTCTATATTAAGCATTAAATTGATTTGTGTAGTAGATGATACATCATTATAAAATATAATACCTTTGGGAATGTTAATAAATAGGATAATTAGTTGATACTGTTTGGGATATAAATAATAGTCAATGAGATCTAGTGTTATAATAATAATTCAAATAAATTCAATGAAAATTTATATTTTATAGTTCTATAGGACCATGTAATAAATGGAACATCATTTTCCAATTCATGATAAATTTGAATATGCTCATGGAGATTATAAAGGATATAGTGGGGAATATTACAATACAACAACAGTTTTCATAATAACTCATATTGATTCTGAAATTTTTGGTCATGAGAATAGATAAATACTATAATTAACAATGTTTCATAGACATTTAATTCCTATGAAACCCTACAATATCCTTCGACACATTATATGGGGTGATTAAATCTAGTGACAGTTTTGAATATCAAATCATAATAGCATTATTTTGAAGAATGAAGTGAAGAGTGTTTATGAATTGTGATATCATAATCATTTTTTAGTGACAGAGGAAGTTATAAGTCAACTTAATAATAATGATATATTTTAGTTCATATAATATGATAAAGATTAGAATATTACAGGGGTGAAATTGGTTTTTTAAATAATATCAAAGATAAGAGAGAAGTAGCATTGAGAAGAGCTCATTTGGTTTTGGAGGATTCTCCAAAACATAGGGTATTTACATTGATGTTATGTTTCCCCTAGATTTATTTATTTAAAGAATTAATATATTTCATTAGATATGATCCAACTAAAATAATGTCATAAATAAATATAATTTCATCATTCCAAAATAAATAGCATAATTAAGTGGTGTACATTAAAAAACTATTGGGTTTTATAATTAACATTATTAGTAATTTAGAATAAACATTATAGCAAAAAAAAATAAAGGAATAAATATATCCATGGGTATACTACCCAATAATGGGAATAAGTTTAATAGAATCAATATTAAAACAAGTCATATTATAATCATTATGTAAATAGAGATGATAAATTATCAATTATTTTGTTTTTTAATCTCAAAACATTTGAGGACTTTTTTTCTAAAGTGAATAACATTTTTAATATGTCTATGATTGTGGAGAACAGTTTTTTTGGTTCCTCATTAATGAATATATTAGGTTCTATTTTTATATTTAAGGAATAGTATCCAAATAAATTATTATGTATGTTCAAAATATAATAATATAGAGAGGACTCAAAATCTATATCCCTTGGAAAAAACATTCATTCTTTTGAGAAAGTATTAATGTACATTAGAAGGAGTTTTTCAGACCTATTGGAAGCTTAATACACCTCACAACATCATGATCAGACATCATTTTTACCATTTCATTTAGTCTAGATTCCAACAAAACCTAAAATAATCATATATTATCATGGTAAAGTAGAACATATGTTACATCGAAGGAACTAAATATTATAGGATATGTTTTTGGGAAAATATAATTATTTATAGATTTATGTATTTTCTAATATTGAGTAGGATAGTGACACCATATGTCGAATGTTATATGTGTATTATTTATTACAATATTTTTTTTTGAACACTAAGACAAAAACTCATTACATTAAACACAATAGATGTTAATTGTGTTTTGAAATCTCAATACATAACCCAAATGTTGTTGGCAAAGTCAAAACATAAAAAACAAGTGTAAAATTCCCACCCACATAAATGATTTTGTGTGAAAATCATAGTGTGATCAATAAAATATTAAAATTAGGGAAAATATTTATTCAATGAATATTAACATCAAGTAACATTTAATTGTGGAGAATATAGAATTTATATAACGTTACATGAAATATGTTTTGATAAAAAAATCATGTATTGAATATCATTATTAAACACATAATGAAGGATTCCTTCTATCATTTTTGGGTATTTATTAGACTGTATTGCCTCCCCAAATCCTTCTATGGTCATTCCTCATTTTACCGCTATATTTTCATTTACTTTTTTGAGAAATGTGTAGAATATATTTGGGGGATTACTAAAAATGATGGGTAATTCTTGTTATATAAGGATGTTATGAAGGGGAAGAAAATATGGGGAGTTTTTTTACTAACGTAAAATTGGGTTTTTTGTTTCTAATGAATGTAAGGTAGCTCCGATTATTTTAATCATATTTAAAACAATTATAATGTGGTATAATTATGATACATATTATTTTGAACTGCACGGATTTAGTGATTTAAGATATAAGGTTCGGTTAAGATATAATTTAAAAAATTATCAATATAGTATTTCTATTTACATGAAGTGTAATATAACATTCAGAACAATATTTTAGACTATGTTGTTGTGTTTTGGAAACCCTTATATTAGGATAATGCAATGAAAATGTTCCAAATAATAACATTCATAGTTTTATATAGGTGATTTCAAATTTTATTTATTATCAACATGATCATGAATTGATAGAAGGTGAATTACAGTTGCATTAGATTAAAATGAAGGCATAATTTAGAAGGGAACATAATCAATGTAATGGTCCATGATAAAAAAACATCTTGGTTCATGAAATGTTGAAATAGATCATGACGAGTTTTAAAAATTGGTTAAAGTGGAATTAATTGTCTTCTATGATATTTTTCAATGTGCATACGAATAAAAATTAAAAGGTAGGATTTATTACCATTATACAATGGTTTACTGATAGAATTCCGGGGTTTATACTAGTTTTGTTTATGGAATAAAAAAACGTGGAGCTAATAACACACCACATATATCTAGAATGAGAATAGTACATCAACCTTGAAAAGTTTAAGGTAAAACTAAAATTATTGATATCATGTTCTACTGGTTCGATTTATCATTTCATTACTTACTAAAATTACATTGTTTCCAAATACCTTATGTTATTACTATGGTTAAATTTGAAATTGTTTAACCAATGTGTAAATAAAAAATTTATTGTTTAAAATGATATATTAACTTGTGAAAATTTTATTGAATGATTAGATTAAGATAATGACTTCATTATATACTAATCCACGCTAATAGTAACCATTTTACAGGATTTACAAACATATTATATTATTTCTTTTCATGTACTTACAAAAAATCGTTTTAAAGATATTTTTTATTAAAAAAATTTTATAAATCATTTTAGATTAATTAAAATACAATATTAAACAATGTGAATTGGATTTAGGTGAAAAATATAAAATTATGCTCTATGTATGAGTCATTCTCCTTTAATATCCACATTATTAACCCCTAAATAGTAAAAAATGTTAATATACTAGTAATTTTCAAAATAGTTAAAAAAATTTAAAACAAATAGATAGGGGTGAAAACACAATATAAACTAGTACATAAAATTTATGGATGAGAGGAATTATTCTAACAATCAAATTATATTAAAATGAAATAAATTTTGAGCAACATGGATGTGAAAATTAAATTATATTAATTAAATAATTTATTAAATTAATACAATACTCTTCGCCTCACTTATAAAAGGGATCCTCTTAAACTCTCTTATTTACACTACTTAGAGCATCCTAGATTGAAAAAACCCATAAAAATTATCTTATAAAGAGAAGTGGCCAATGTTTTATTCTTGCAATAAATTGAGGGAAATGAGTATATATTTAATGAATATATATGATATAACAATTATTATTTAGAGATTAATTATAATTCTTCTTTCTTTTTATATATTCATCGAATAGTGAAAATAGTGTTCATGCATATGTATAACCTACCATCTGAATAAACGGTGAAATTTAGTTTTCTATAATTAGAATATATGAATAAGTCAAAATTTTTAAATAAATATGGTTTTTATATTATATTAATATCAAGATTAACAATAAGTATAAGTTGTAGAAATAATCAATATCTAAGAACCAGACCAAACAATCCAAACATCCTATGAAAAATAAAGAAGTTAATAGGAAAACCATTGATAATAAAAAAATATTGTTAAAAATAACTGATAAGGTGTTATAAATACATAATATATGATATTATATATATATTTATATGTTTCTACTTTTTAATGAAAATAAATCTAAATTTATTATACAATATGTTAAATGCACATTTGAGGAAATTTAATCATGTGGTAAAGAGTTTTTTCTCATGTTCCTCTCTATTGAAAAAAATTTTATGTTATTATAATTTTTTATTATATATATTGTATATAATGCCAAAATTATGAATTTAAATTTAATATATATATATATATATATTTATTATTTATTATTAAATTTTCAATTCATTTTACTATTTCACGTAGTTAAAATTTAAATGCTACTAAAGAGGACATAATTTATTTTATAATCTCATTTTCTGAGATTGCATATATTTTTTATTGAATGAATATTAAAATATATAATTCATAAATTCAAAATAGTTTTATATGATATAAATATTTAATGATTTTAATTTTTTTCATACAACAATAAATTTATTATAACATAAATTTGAAAATGGATTTTTTATAGAAAAATTGATTTCATTTCATTTTTTAATAAGGTATATATATCTTCGATGTCATTATTTTTAAAAAATTTTATAAAAAAATTCCATCCAATATACATAAATTATTTATTATAGAAATAATGAGTAATATTACTCATTTTGAAGGGTTTTAATGGAATCCTTATAATGTTTTAAAAAATAGTTTTTTTCGATATTCCATTTAAAATGTCTAAAGAAATATTTATTATTTTAAATATATGGTTTTAATGTATATTCTCACGACCATAACCATTTTTCGAAATTTAGATTATATTAAATAGTTTACATAGTTTTAAAAATATAACACTTTAAATTAAAATATTTTAATGCTTTTTTCTATTTTCCAAAAGAATTTATTTTACTAAAAATCCTATATTTCTGGTGAATTTAATTTCAATTTTTTAACCTGTTTTAATTTTATAGTAATTAACATTCACTCTTATATTTCACATTTTTTTGATATATTAAATAGAATATTACATCTATTAAAAATATTCATATTATTTATATCAATAATATTATTATTTTCAAAACGTATACCATTTCAACGTATACTGTCTTATTATGAATTTTTTTACTTGTTAGGGAAAACATGATATTTTATATCTTTAAATTAGTATGGATATTTTTTATAAGGAATTCGATTTACATATTAAATTTAATATTAAATAAATTTGAACTGTATTTGAATTTCATTTATGGATGGGGTCCTATATTTATATAGCCCCTTGATGCATCAATAGGTCTCATGAGGCTAACCAATTCACTAGCCTTATTAAATTATTATTTCCAGTGTATATCTAACCATCGATTAAATTTTCAAAGAATAATCCCTTTTTAGAAAATGTATAATGATGTTTGAGATCATTAAGTCCAATATTAATAATTCTATCCATTGAGAATTCAATTATTATTAAATATGAGGGCACTATATTAATTTTATCCAAGGATTCGTATCTGACTCATTTTATTGATTAAATATAATTTGTTTTATGCTATTTACATTTTCATGTTGATTATTTGTTACTCAATAATGATATACTCTATTGTACACAACCCTTATTTACTCATTTTATATCTCCCTAAATATTTTCACATTCTCCATGAAATGAATAATAAATAATTAAATGAATTTGAGGTTTCAAAATATTTACTTTTACTATGTTATATATTTATTTCAATGTAAAAGATTTTGAATCATGTATTTTTCTTATTATTACAGGATAGAAAACTATTTTTTCAATTAGGATGTGACCACCTAATTATTATGAAAAACAAATAAAGTAACCACAAATTCTGGATTTCTGATGAATGGGTCATTATATTTTGTATGAGAGAATGTTATGGAGAAACCATGGAAACTATATCCAAAAAAATAGAATATGGAACATAACCCTTGATAGTGATTGTGTTTCAGTGTATGTTTATAATGACATCATATAGTTTATTATTTTAATAAACCATGATACTAATTTTTTATGTAAATGGGTTCACATACATTAAGGGTTAATTTTAATTTTTTTATGATAGCTTGGTTATGATCACTATGTGGCCATGTAGGGGAACTGTGATGTGAATTTAGCTGAAGCATATCGGTCACATTATAAGTATTTGGTGTCACAGAATGATGTATTTTATGTTAGTGATTTATGGGTGTAAATATATATCATTTGGTTGAATACACACTATTTAAGATGGTTTCATAAATTAATAATATCCATTACATTTTAAAATTTTCATTAATTCAAGACTCTTATATAAGATAATTATGTGATGGAGAAGGGCATAATTACATCATGAAAACCATCACATGTCATTTCAGAACCAACATTTATGTCATTATCCAATTTTATACAATGATATAAATTGTTTCATGCCTCTTATGAGCAACTATTATGGCTTGTATGAGGTTAGGTATATCAACACTAGTTTTTATTACATGATTATTGAATCATTTTTATGATAAACAACATAATAGAGATAGAAATATAGGATCATTTGGATTCACAGAATTTAAAATTTATGGTTATGTATCATTTTAAAATAATTAAACATAAAAAATATTTAATTACTTATTCTCTATCTTCTTAGTGTCCCTTTTTTTCTTTAGTACAATAAATCACCTGAGGATATACCTCAATGAAAGGGGTGATCTAAAATCTCATTAATGTTTGGAATAAGAACATAGATCAATATACCATGGGAGAGAATAATCAACAACATCATATAATAAAAATAGAATAATAAAATTAGTAATTATATGAAAAATTAAATAATATTATGGAATGATTAAATTCAAAAAAATTAGGCATCATTTCAGAGTCATTAAATACCACAAATAGTTTTGAATAAAGATAGTATCATGTTCACGCATAACAAATGTCTATAATTGTAACATCATCACTATGGATAAATATATCATCACGTTCATGATTATTAAATATTATAAGATGAGATAACATCACATTACCCAATTAATTGGACTAAAATATAATTCCAATCCCACCCGTCAGATCATCATATATACATAATCATGTATGCCACATAGAATGTATCACAATCATAGTTTTGAATTAACCTAGGGGAAAAATGTGTTTTAAATTGATTTTATCAATAATTATTTCATGAATAATAATTTAGTTCTAAAATGAAAAAGGTAAAAAGTTATTTCATATAATAATCATAATTCTTAAGTGATGAAGAAACCACTCAAGATTATTCAAAAATGTGTTTTGGAAGGAAGAGTTTTTTTAAAAAAAATTATAATTTGTCTTAAAATCAGGTAGGAAACATGAATATCTGTGAAAATAAAATGGAAGAATAATGAAATTATATTTAGGGAACATTAATAGATTATACAAACCAATTATGTCATGAAATAGGGATAACCAAAAGAAAAGCAGTTGGGTTCCAGAATCCCCTTACCTTTATTCCGACTTTATTTTGTTATAATTGTACCTCATGAATAATAAAAATTTATTTATTAAAACAGTTGTCCAAATTTTAATTATTGTAATTTTTTAAACTATTATTTATTTATTTTAGTTTGAATATATTCTTTCAATTTCATTGGTAGTATTTTAGTCATTTTTATTTCTGGTTTTACTTGAAAATTTCATATTCTTCCTCGACTTCTCTATTTTGTTAAATATAATTTATACATTTGTATAATTTATTATATAGTCAAATAATAAACAAAATTACACATTAATATATTATATTTACTCCATAATTTTCATCCATGAGGTATTCATTTTAATATATATAGAAATTTCTCTGACCTTGGATAACCGACCTTCAAAGGGATATTATGGATAACAGGAAATAGTATTCAGAAATTTATATATACAGTTAATATGATAATTATATAAGGTAAAAATAATTAATACAATGTCAAAATACTACATAATTATTTCATAAAATATTTAGTTTTTAATGGGGTTGTAAAAAAAAGAGAAAAATAAGAAGAAATCTAAAAAAGGCAGGAGATGATCAAAACATACTTAATCTATTGTATAGCTTTTCTTTGAAGACACTACAAATCCCATTATGTATGGAGTTTTATTAATCCACAATTACCCTAAGGATCATTTCACGATTTATTAAAATAATTTTGGATAAAAATTGTATTTTGAAATGGTGGTAGGAGTGGTTTTATAATTGAAGGGAGAGAGGTTACTTATACTTGATGGGAGGGGTATTTTTAGAATATGTTATTTTATAAAATAACATATAAAAGGTTAACCTTGTAATAATGGATATTTGAATATAAATAATATATAAATATAATATAATAGGTTTAAGACTTCTAATACACTTTATAATTTGAATTTATTATTTTATTAAATAGGATTGTGGAAAAAAGAGAACAGTTATTTTAAGGAATCGCTTTTGACAGCAGGTTTTGGAATTTGTTATTTTGTTTTGGAAATTATGTTTATTTTATTTCAATGAGTCATTTACGAAATAAAATATAAAATATGTGAACCACATTTTATATAATGGATTATTTCATTATTATATTATGAATAATGTAATTTAAGAGACACAGGTTATGTGAAAAAGCTGTATTGTAACTATTCGCCAAAAAATTGAGGAATTTTAGAAATATTCCAAAAAATAACATGTTGAAATTTTAGAATTTATGGATTAAAAAACATATTTATTTTATAAAAATAAATTAAGAACCTAGGTAATTGTAATTTTTAATATAAAAATTAATATTTTTACAATATACTTCAATATATCGTTAATTAAAATGTGTTTTTATGTGTGTAATTTAATCATGATAATTATATTTTAGCACTATAATTTTTATATTTTCTTAAATTAATGAGTAAAAATATTATTTATAGAATAATTTATTATGTTGAGGTATAATTACTATCTCAATGGTAACATTACCTCCTTTATATACAATTGAATATTTATCTCCATTCTTCTCAAAGTTCAATATTTGTATTTTCTATAATATTGATTGGTTTACTGATATTTTTTTATTTTATATAATTTTTAAAGTGGGGGGAATTTCTCTTATATATTGGGAAATCCATATTTTCCCATTTCAGATTATATATTTTATATTTTTTGTCCAGTTATAATTTTGGGAATTTTAATTTTTTCATTAATAATTAATGTAACATTATCTTGTAATGAAATAATTTTTTGGTTACTATATATTTTATATGTGTATGATATTATCTAATATAAGAAAAAAATTATTCCAGAAAAAATATTGATAATGAATACAGGTCTATTACATTTTCCTACCTTTTGAAGTTTCATCCATGAAATCTCAACTCATAATATCAGTTGAGAATAATTGAGGGTAATTCAGTTTCATTGTTTATTCTGGTTCTAACATTGCCTCTTTATACTTATGGTTCCTTTACAACACATTTATTAAGGTATTTTTATTTTTTCATAGAACAATTTCTCTGTGATCCAAGATCCTCACTGGATTCTCTTCATATGAGATGTCATTTTCTAGTTTTACCACCTCTAGATTCGGTATATGTGAGATATTGGGTATGTACTTCCACGTGATTGATACCTAGAAGACATCATGACTATTATACATACTTAGTGTATTTGAAAGATGATAGGAACATACTCTTATAAAATTATTGATCTCAATGGTCTAATGTACCTTTGGTTAATCCTATCATTATTTCCATACTACATGACTCTATTCTAGAGAGATATTCAGAGGAAATGCTTTTCTACGACATAGAATTCGAAGTCCCTTTGATAGTTTTCATAATACATCTCTTCCAAATAAATCACATTATTATCTAATAAGATAGGTTCTCTCACAATATGTATCATGGATAGAGTATAAGGTTGTTTTCTGTAACGATAATCAATTACTTTGTTCACCATTCCAAGATTTTAGTGAAAAGTGAAATAATTATTATTGATTTTATCTAACCATATTCCTTTATAAATGGTGATATCCATCTATGTGAATATATATGTTAGACTCTCTTGACAAGTATTTATTTCAAACCTTTACCATAAAGGTAGTGCCTCCAATTATTTAGAGAAAATGTCATTGTTTCATGCTCCAAATCATGTGTTTAGTAGTTATTCTCTATGATCTTCCACTATCATGAAGCACATGCTATCAATTTATCATTATGTAAGAGTATACCACACATTACATTCTTTTAAGAATAATTTTATAACACAAAATCTTCTTCGTTTATTTTTTTTTGTGAGTCTAGGCATAGTGGTTAACCTCTTCTTGATCTCCTTAATGAATTCCTTGCATTTATCTATATTGAAAAAATTTTCTCCCTTCACTGTTAACATAATTAGTGGGATATATAATCATGGGGAATTTATTTAAAAACAATGGTTGTAACCAGATATGCCACAACTACTACGAACTAATCTACCATTAGTGGGTCTAGGGAATTCATTAATTGCATATGTCATTGACGGTTCAATATAAATTTGCTAATATGAGATCATGTTCCAGCTAAGTCCAACATTGAAATCCATGGTTTTGTTTTAAAAATTAGAAAAAGGTATAGAATATTGTTTTTTGATACCCATAAAAATATTTCATTAATCCTATAATTTTTTTTATAGAATGAATCGAGATACAAATTATATAATATCCACCATCATGTTATCCCACCATCTGAATTTCATCAGATCTATGTACATCATAGTGATTCCCAGATGAATAGAGATAGATGATATATATGCATTATCCTAAAGTATTCACTTCAAATATGGTATTAATGGAACATTTATTCACGTTGAAAACATTATAACTCAATTAGTAGCAATTTTGGACTTTGTAATATTTATAATATTCATGGTATATTTTCATCATCTTTTCGTCCTCCATTATCCCCTCAAGAGTTTGTGGTTCAGCATTTATTTTATAAAGTTAGGACAATGATTAAATTTATTATTCCCATTTCCATAATTATCATCTCCAAAAAAATGGGATCCATTAAATTACTCATCATGTTTAGAGTTTCATGATTCCTTCTATTTAGAGAATAATCCTAGTTTGTTTTACTCCCCATGATTTTAATTGATTGAATTTTCATAATCCATAACCAACTCTAACCACTATCATTGGAACATACTGTGCTCTTTTTATGTGACAATAAACATGAGTCTCCTATTATCTATATATATATATATATGTCACAATTCACCCTATAGTTATAACATTCCCAAACCTATAATTTGTTGATCATGACTTCCATTTTGAAATCATGGTTTCGGAAGTTCTAATCATGTACCTTTAATTAAAAGGATGCATTGGACATCACATTTTCATATTTCATGAGTAAAAAACCCAAGCCCTTTTTGGAGACACCAATGTATATCATAAAACTATCCTTACAAGTGTGTAATGTGGGAACAAGTTCAGTGATTAGCCTCTAATTGAGCTCATTAAATCTATCCATGTGTTAATAAATCCTGTAAAAATTTAGTATGTTTCAAGTTAGCTTAGTTACTAGGGTAGAAAATCTCGAGAAAATTCTCACAACACAATGATGATACCATTCTAATCTAAGGAAAGAATTTATATTTTTCATAGATATTGGTCTGGTTCATCATTTAATTTCACCTTTTTTTGGGGGATCAATATATATGTATTTTTGGTTAAAAAATTTATAATGAACTAGACCATAGTATTCTAGATTTTGTGGTAACATTATTATAGGGTCATAGATACATTCAATCACATCCTGAAGGACAGAATAGTTTAATATATTTTGAAAACTAGATACATACTCGAATCATACATATTATTGAAATTATAATATACAACTTAATAATACCTTTAATAACACCATTATTATCCAATATTATATTTTAAATAAAATACTAATATACGTCTCATAATATAAGTGAAAAATGAATCCTATGAATGGGGTGACCTCAAATTCTCAAGAAGGGTATGCATACTGAGGAATCCATGAGTAAATAATGCATAAACAATATAGAAAGGTTTATAACTAAAAAAATCATTTAATTAATAACATTGTCATAATATGACATGAAAAAAATATGATGAAATAATTCCTTCTAAATAATTACATGAAAATGAATCATAACCATGTATATTCTAACTAATCGAATAATCACTTGGTATATCAATAACAAAAATCATTACGATGGAATGCATGATGCTAGACATCTAAAACATACCATTGATGCTTGGTAAATGAAATATTATATTGTCTATGATTCTTTCCAGAAATATATAATTATCATGTCTTCATAAAATGAATCTAATAAATTAGTATGGCCTTGGCCAATACCAAATGTCGTTTGCATCGTGAGACCAACTGAGGTATAGAGGGCCTATAATGGTCCTCAACCAGTAGTTATTAATTCCACTTCATTACTTATATAAATGGAATGAAAAATATACAATATATTCATACGAAATGTAAATAGATTTCCCCAATAATTAAACATAATCATAAACTATTATATGTAATATGGTGAATGGTATCAAAATAGAACATAAAAATTCAATATTATCATAAACCATTTAATAAAATATTGTATACTATATCATAATAGATCAATATCAATACATCATAAGATTCATTAATTTTTGTTTACATATATGAAATTTCTCTAATAAAATCATTGAAAATTAAAAAGAGAAATAACCTTTTTTACATCAGAATTATTTATTTAAAAGATCTCACATTTATAAAGGAAAATATTTTATTTAAAAAGAACCTTGTAATATTTTAAATTAATCCTTGAAAAAATAAGACTTCATGAATGTGTGAAATTCAGTTTATGCTGTATATGTTAAAAAAACATTCCTTCTGTATTTTTATCAAAAATGTCATAAAGTCCCTTGTTTGGAAAATGACAAAAAGATTTCTTCTAAAAGGTTTTATAAAAAGTTGAACATGGGTGAAAAGAATTTAAACATTTTATGGGTAATAGTAAAAAACATTTTAAAATATTTTTTTTATAAAATATGGATATGATTAAAAATATTACCCAGTTGAGACTTAAATAAAAACAATCCCAAATAATAATGAGATTATTAAATAACCTATTACAAATATTATATCCATAATAAAATGAATCTGTTATGTATTTCAACAGTAAATCCTTATAAAACTAGTGGAATTACCAAACAATAATTTTGAAATTCATTTGACAGATAAACTAATAAATGAAATATAAGCTAAATCCAATGAATGAAAAATGAGTTATGAAATCCCTTTAGTTGGGTCTGACTTCATTTTTACCTATCTTCAACTCCATTATAATGGTTTAATTTTTTTATAAAATTATAATAGATCCATATTCATATTTATGATACCATTAATGATCCTATTATATCATTTTGTTATTAATATTTTGTATTACCATTGTTTTTGGTGTTGACTTCATCATTTTTTATGCATGTGTTGTCATGTATGTCATGATTATTTTACATATGATATATTTATTTTTTCATAATAATGATATTAAGATCATAGATATAATATTTATTCATGATATATTTTTATAATCATTCTGGATTGGTTATCATGGAAAATGAGTCACATCGCGTCATAGAGATGGTAGGTCGTACATACGCATGAACAACAATATCATTCAATTAATGGTGTTAGAATAATAAAGCTGATGGTATATTAATTTTTACAAAATAAATAATAGGAAATAATTATCATATATAACAATTAATTTAATCATTATACTCATACATGTAATGTGTTGATGAAAAACGTATTACAAATTTCCATAGAGATGGTATGTTGCACGTACGCACAAATAGTGTTTTTATTTTTTGTAGGATGGATACATGGTGCTACAAGGATGTATCATAATCATAATAAAATTTATTTATATATATTTCACTATATTTATTTCTTTATCATGAAATCAACTCATGAATAGGAAGTATAATAAGAAATGAACGTAAGAAGAATTGATAAAAATGACTGCCTCTTGTTTGGAAAACATACATTAGATCTCTTAAAAATGTATTTAGGGATTGTATATTTAGAATAACAGGATCACCAGAACTTGTATAATTATTTTAGGAGATTTAATTTTAAGGGTTGAGTCAATTTAGGGGGCTGGCGGTGTTGTAAATAAGTATGGGAGTAGGTTCCCTTAAATAATTGTTGGGAGAGGCACTTTTGAAAACTCTAAAAATAGTAAATTAATATAAATTAATTTTCTATATAAAATTTATCAAAAGTGAGTACTTTCAAATGTAATATAACTATGGATATAACACATCTCAACCAATTTTTTTTTGGAAATTTGAGATTATATTATTATACCTATACCTTCTATTTAACCCTTATTTAATCATTTTAACTATTACCGTGCCAAAAAATGTGTCTTTTCAAAGGGTTAATATGGTTACTATAAAATTAGCAAAGAATAATAAATACACCATTTATGAAATTTTAAAAATTATTCCAATAATTAATCATAATTTTATATTTTTATAAATTCTATATAATTTCTCAAAATATAATTTGTTTTAAAATATCACTAATGTTAATTTTTATACTATTCATTACATGAATTTGTAAAATTATCAAAAAAATATTATATCATAGAAAATGATCTTTTAACACATAAATAATATGTACAATTTATTTATAAAATCAGTTTATGACAATAATGATGTAAAATTATATTTATTTTAATATTTTTAATAACATTAATTTGAAATTTTTATTAATTAAAAAATTACATCATCATCATTGTGAATAACATTAAGATAATTATTTGTTTCATAAAAATTAAAAAATTTAGATTATTGATATAAAAATATTATATTTTAAATTATTATTTATAGTCTAATATATACCCTAGGTATACCTATATTAAAATATTTAACTTGTTAAAAACAAAATTATCCCACCATTAAACTTTCTTTAAAAGAAAATAATATAAATGGATTAATGTCCTCCAAGATGAACAAGGAATCCATAAAATTTTCTTGAGGGTGGTTTTCATTGAAATTTACTCATCCAATAAAATTATGGCTTGTTTTAGGGTATTATTATAAAATTTATAATATTATTTTAAATCTTAATCACCCAATTTATCCTTTATCATGGTATTTAAAATTTCTAATGTTTCAATTCATATTAGACAAAAATAAAACGAAAATATTTAAATAATTTTTTCCTTATGATTAAAAATTCTAAATCAATTCTTAGAAATTTAAAAAGATTAATTTTATATAATTAATTGAAAATTAATCCTATTGACGAGGTAAGAATAAGGGTGACTAAAGTGAAAACCTTCAGAAGAGTAAAATAATTTGTATATTCAAAATAAATATAAAATGGATTCCTATGACCTAAACTGGATTAAATTATATAAACTTTATTTATTTACACATTTAAATGAATCCATAATGTAATTTAATACTATATATTATTTAGATGAAAAATAATATTTCAATTAAAATCCAGTATTTTTCACTATTCGACAAATCCAAAAACTAATTGAAAAAATATAAAATATTTAACTAAATTATATTTTTATATTAATATTTAAAAAATATTAAACAATTTAAAATATAATTTACTAATGTTTTAAAATTTATATTTAAAATATGTGTGCCAACCAAAGTTTGAAATACTGACATTAAAAAAATATTTCCCATATACATAAAAGTGAATTTAATATTATTTCATGTCTCTAAATCAAAAAATATGAATTGTATACAGATTTAACAAAATAAAAATTAATTTCCTAATTTGTTTTACCATTATTCATTACATTTAATTTAATGTATATTCTATGATAATATTTCTTTATACATTTAAGCTAGATGTTGCATGTAATGTATGCTACTGAAGAGAATAAATTTTATAGGGTACATACCTTAAAAAATTTGATATGATTAATTATACCCTTATTAAATAAATTGTGTCCTATAAATTTAAAATTACACATTAAAATTCAATGGTTGATACTTCCAAATTCCCTTTAATGAAACCCACATAGAAAATAAGGTTAATAAAACATCCTCTTAATAAAAGGAAAATTTACATGAGATGGTCATCAAAACATTAGGCTTTGGAGTAGGAAACAATTATTGGGAAGTAAAAAAATTGAAAATTTAAGAGTAATATAATGATAAATTTCTTATAGAGAGTGATATAGAAAATTTTAATTATAATTTTAACAATCATAATACAATAACATTGTGACTGGTTAGGAGACCATTTATTTTTCAAAATTAAAATTATATTAACAACATTTTTGTTCCAAATTCATTTTCGTATAGTTGAGGGGTTCTTTTACTATATATATAAGCATTTATGTGATTTATTTCCACATCATAAGCATAATATCATCCAATGTTTGTGCATTGATCCATTTTCACTTCATCGCATACATATGGAAATGAATGTTTAAAATGATGTTTTCACTCCGGGAGAACTTATATAAATTATATGATCTACGAGTCATTGCATTAGATTTAAAAGAAATTCTATAAAAATGGTTATCATAAGTTATCCAATATGATAAATGTTACTTTAACCTCAAATAATAATTTCCAGGTTGAATATTTTCCATTCCATATGTAGTTACCTTACGAATCAAAAAAAATGTTTATATACAAAATCAAGGAAAAAAAATGTATAATTTTAGAAAATTTCCCAAATCAACATTACATTAGATTCCCCAAACTATATAATTTAGATATTATTATAATTTACCACATATATAAATATTTTGATCATGGTAAAACCATAATAAAAAAACATATTTTTACAAATATATAAAGAAGAAATACTACAATATAAATATTGAATTGTTACCTTGTTGTTTCCTCCCACATGTATCACATGTTGGAAAATCCTTCTTCGTCTTATCCATTTTATCTAATTCTTGCTCCTCTATTATCTGAAAACCGTTATTTCCTTTATATTCATAATTCATTGATAATTATTTCTCAATCATAGTATAACATGACATGATATCATCGCAAGATAAAACATTTTGGGGGACTAGATCCCTTCATAGTATTGAATTTAACCCATCAAAAAATGATCTATAAAACTCTTGGGGTTACATATTTAGTCCACAACATTCCTCTATAACATTATAAATTTTACATCATAAATAGAAAAATATTCTTCCTCCTTTTAATTGAGATTGAGAAACTATTTCTCAATATCGTTTCACTATTCACATGAATAATATTTTTCAATGAAAATTTTCCTAAAATACTTAAATTCCATTTTTTCTATTTCCTACTCCTACATAATGTTTAGAATAAATGAACACCATTAATATGCATATCTCGAGAGATGATAAATATCCATAAAAGCCATCTCCTTTTCAATAACTCCCAATGTAAGGAACGTCTTCTCTAAGGAAATTATACATTTCTCAACAAAAAATGGATTTGTAGCCTCATTGAATAATTGAGGTTTTTTTCTCATGAAATGGTATAACATTATTCCTCCAAATTATTGATCTTGATACACCATATGGGTCTGGATATTGCTCATAACCTGAGTCAGTTGTACCAGTATAGTTATAAGTAGTTCAACTCCATTATCGTGCTTAGGAAGAAAATCCCAAAATGCATTGATACAATTTAAATTACATCTTATATGTTCTGTATATAAAAAAATAAAACACACTATATTAGATTGTAAAAATAGGAAACATAATTTATATTACCCGGACTATTGTTTCAGAAAACATAAATTGAATATTTAGGTACAAATAATCCCAAAATAACAAGTTTTTATATTCAGGTATATTTCCAAATTAGAGAGTAGGTTTTTTTTCTCTATTATATGTTTCGTTAAATTTGTTTCCCATGATTTCTACTAAAATTTCTTTGATACCACCATAAAATACATTAACCCATGTAGCCTAAAGTTAGTGGTTACAGTATTATAATTGAATAGATAAAAGGAATTTCATCCCGAAGGACCAAACAATTTTGTATTTTTTGAAAACTACATACATACATGAAACATACATTATAAATGATATTATAAAATATAACCTAATGATTCATTTAATATGACAATTATTCTCCAATCAAATCCATTCATTCCTGTCATAATATAATTCATGGAATAAAGAGAAAAAATGCAATATGTCAAAGGGGTAAGCCCAAATACACATAAATAGTAAGAGTATTGTTAAATCCATGAGTTAATAAGGTATAAAACTTATATAATATTTAATAAATAAAAAAAATTCTATTTAATCAATAAATTCATCATAATATGATAGGAATAAAAGATGATCAGATAATTCCATATAAATAATCACATTAAAATGAATTTTGACTATGGCTAGTCTAAGATATCCAACAATCAAATGGAATGTCAATAATTGGAATCTTAATGGTCGAATACATAATGTTGTAAATATAAAAAATAATATCAATGTTTCTTACCATGAATAAATTACTATTATGTATTTATTCCATGAATCAAACATAATTAATGTTTCATACTAAGAATCTAATAAATGGGAAAGGAATTTTCCAAATCCTATTATAGTTTATGCCATGAAACATACAAATGCATAAATGTGATATAACAAGACCTATCAGACACTTAATAAGTCCAATATATTCCTCATATTAATGGGGTGAATATTAAAAAACATATACATACTAAATTTAAATAAATTTCCCCATTCAGTAAGCTTGATCACAAACCATTCTAAGTAATATGGTGAATGGTATAAAAACATCACATACATAGACAAACTAATCATAAAAAATTTAATAAAATATGGTATATTATATCATAATTAATTAATATCAATTAATAATATGATTTAATAGTGGTTCTTGATATATATGAAAATATTCTAATAAAATAAGTGAATATTCATGAGAGATATTCCATTTTTTATTTTATATCAGTGATTTAAAGAACAAAAATTTATGAAGGAAAAAATTTCCTTCCTAATTAAGCTTTTAAATATGTAAATGAATCATTAAAATAATAAGTAATCATGATTTTGGAAAATTTTATTTATATCGTATAACAGAAAAAAACATTCATTCAATATTTTTTTGAAAAATTTAGAAAATACATCAAATAGAGAATTTAAAAATTATTTCTTTCCAAAAAAAATTATAAAAAAATTAAAATTTAAACATAACTTTATATATTTTCTGGATAATAGTAAAAATATTATTTAACATTTTTTAGAAAACATGGGCATGGAAAAAAATTCCATGTGGAGACTTAAACATAAACAACCCTGAATGATAATGAGATTGTGAAATAACTCCTTACAATGATATTTCAATTAATAAAGTGAATATATTATGTGTGTCAACTATAAATCCACATAAAACATGTTCAAATATAACACGAGATATTTGAAAGTCACTTCAAAAATAACCTAATCAATTAAATAAAAGATTAAAAATTGAATGAAAATTGAGTTGAGAAATCCATTACCTTAGGTGAGATTTACTTTATAAAACAATTAATCACATATATAACATATTAAATAATGTTATTAATTTATTCTAGAATAATATCTATGTTTATGATATAATATATGATCCTTTTATGTCAATTTTTTAATAATATTTCTTTATCACCCTTTCGTTGGGTGTTAACTATATCATTTTAATGTAAAGGTTTTGTTATGTAAGTCATGTTTCTTTTGAAAATCAAATTTTTTTTATTATACAAAATGATATTATGTTTATAGATATTATATTAATTTTGTATATACAATTTTGTATTCATACATGAATTTTTTATATGAAAAAACAATCACATTTGGTGGTTGAGACGGTATGTTCTATATTTGCATGAGCAATGATATCATTCCATTAATGGTGAAAGGGTAAGCAAGTGGATGGTATATTAATTTTTACATAATAAATATAATTTTATATTTATCATATATATCCATTATTTCCATCATTATATCCATTCATGTAATGTGGAGATGAAAAACATATGACACCACAATGGGGAGAAGGTAAGCTATACATACGCATGCACGATGTTTTCATTTTTGAGGACGGATAAAAGGTGTAAAACGTTTTTTTCAAAATAAAAATAACATATGAGAATGTATAAAATACATTACTTATTACTTTATCATAAAAACAATACATTATTAGGAGGTATAATAAAAAATTAACATTGATGAATTGGAAAAAAATGATTATCTCTTATTTGGTAAATTTCCTTCAGATCTATTCTTAAGGAATATAGGGTTGAAATTTTTGGAATACCATGTTCACAAAAATGGTATAAAAATTTTGGGGAGATAAATTCATAGTTTTTGTTTGAGCTATAAGGATCATGGTGTTGTGAAGAATTGAGGAAGGTGGTTCGCTTTTATAATTGAGGCGATATGTACTTTTGGAAACTCTAAAAAATTAAATTAATATAAATTAATTTTCAATTCAAAATATATCCAAAGGGATTTATGTAAAAGATAATATTATTATTGTCTAAATTCTTCTTAACCAATATTTTTAGAAACATTTATCATAAATACTATACTTTATCCTTTTTCTACATTTATATAATATCTTTAACACTTACCATGACCACAAGATATTTTACTTCATAGATATTTATATAGTGAATATAAAATAAAAAAAGAACAATAAATAGAACATTTTTGAAATTTTAGACCTTATACCAATCAGTTGGCATAATTTTATATATTTATGAATTTTATATCATTTAATAAAGTATTATTTATATCAAAATATCATTAATGCCATATTTGATTCTATTCATTACTTTGTCTTTTATAATTATTATAACAACATGACATATTAAAAAAACTTATAAAATGAACTCAAATATCCAGGTTAAATATAAAATTTTTGGATGAAATTAATTATGTCATATTTTATTTATTTTAATACTTGTAATATCATTTATTTGGTATTTATATTAATTAAAATTTTATTGAATCTTAATTATGCAAGCCTTTCAGCTAATTATTTATTTTCTAATAAATTAAAAATAATTTTACATGATTAATGTGAACAATGTATCTTTGGAAATACTACTTATAGTTGAATATATCTCAAAGTAAACACAAAATAAAATATTTAACTTTTTTAAAAAAATAGTTTAACATATTTATCTTTTCTTTAAAAAAAATTATATAAATGGATTAATGTCATACTAGAGGCTCCAAGAGGCCATAAAATCAGCACAGGGATAATATTTTTGACAGTAAGTAGTAAAATAATATTATGTTAAATTTTATGGTAATTATAAAATATTGATAATGTTATTTTTACCCTTATATACCCGATTAAACCTTAATCATATTAGTTAAAATTACAAGAGTTACTATTAAATGTGAAATTGATTCAGATTGACTTAAGTGGATTATGTGGTTTAAAAATAATCTAATTATAATTTAAATACAATCTAAAATGTAATTTAACACTACAAATTATTTATAAGAAAATATTTTTTTAATTAAAACCCATTATTTTTCACTATTCCTAACAACATGAAACATATCCGAAAAATACCATAAATTCATAAAATAAAAACATTGATATCCCATTTTTGAAAAAATGAAGTTTTTTTTTAAAAATGTGTCAAAATTTAGTCATAAAACATGTTCTCTATCATAAGATAGCATGCCTACCTTTCAAAATATATAGCTTTTTTATGTGTAAAATTGGATTTAATTTTATATATTGTCTTGAATTAAAAAATATTATTACTAAGCATTATATTGAACATATAATATATAAATTTCATAATGGGGTTAATAATATTCATTTGATCCAATTTACCAACTAGGTTATAATAATATTTCATTGTATGGTTAAGTTGGGTGTTGTGTGAAACATAAGTTACTCAAGATATTTAATTTAAAAAGGCTAATGATAAAATATTGGTGTATTATAGACAAGCTGTAGGAATTTTAAATTCTATAGGTATAATTTTGATTAATATCTAAACCTCTATTTTCTATTGAACAACAATCCATTCGTTGAGGAACATATTCTTTCTCAATGGTTATTCCATTAAAAATTTTAATTTCCTTAGTGTCAATCGATTTTCCTAGATATTCTTACTCATAAGGAAATAATATACATTATTCCTACGATGTTTCCAAAGGATATTCATCCACTTCATTAAACATGTATTTATTCATAGAGTTATTGGTGATATGAAGGTTGATTTCCTTCCCTATGAAATTTATGTTTTCTTTATACAAGGGAAACCAATACATTTGAAAAAAAGAATCCCATTCTTCAAAAGATAGTATCAAAAGATCTTATCAAAACTTTATCCTAAAAATATTGACATGAGATTCTTATAAACATTGTCTGATACAATTAGCCCATATTTTATTTTAACTAATATCTAAAATTCTGTATTTTAGATTGTGTCTGAATAGTGTTTCTCAACTTTTCTGATATGAATGAAAGTGTAGAACCATATTCTGATAGGACAGTTGAAGTTAATGAATGGAAGTTAACCCTACGATTCCATACTTTATTTTAGTTCAAATTTTTAACATCATCCTAATTATAATTAGGAATGGTATGTTTCAAAATTTTAAATATATATTAGGAAAATGATGATCATTGAAGGGATAACCCATACATGGCATAGATTCTTAATGGTATAAATTTATTATTTTCAATATATGATATCAATTTTCAATATCATAGAATGAACTTTTAATGTGTTTTTCCCATTAATAATTTTTCATAAATATCATATGAATTTACCAAAGCATTATAAAGACCTTTAAATTTCAAGGAAAATGTTTTTCTTAAAATTATTTGGGATTTTACGAGTACACAGTCTCTGACGGCACCTTATTCCAAGGCCTAGTGTGACTGGAATCAATTTTCAAAGTTTACCTCGGGTACGTTCAGTGAACAAACGAGCAGTTTTTTCTAACTTTTGAACCGGTGCTTGGAATCGAAATCTGTGGGCAACGATGAAATCGCAGTGCCAGTAATTGCTTATGAATACCTTTACTGGAGTTGCGTTTGCTTGAGAAGAGTTGTTTAAAAATGTTTTTTAAGGGTAAAGCGAAATAAAATTGTGTTACAAATTTTATTTCTCCTTCCTAGGAGTTAGATCCTAGGTGTGGGAGTTGGAGTTGGACCCACGGGTTGTTAACCTCCCATGAGTGGATTAAAGATGAGGTGGGGCCCACATGATCCCCCACCTTTTCAAATTCCATATGTCCTCTAAAACCCTTTTTAATTATGTGAATCCCCCCCTCCTCACCTCCCACATTATTTCATGCCAACTAAACACTTAATTAATTAGACAACTTAAGATTAATTAATTAGGTGTGTTTGGTTTTGAATTTTGGATTTTTTAAATACATGGCTTCATTAATAAAATCATAGGTGCCTTATTTTATTTGGGTTTATCTTGTTGTGTTTAGTTTTTGGGGTTAGTTCTAGATTTTGAAGAGCTTCATCCTCTCGTGAAGAACTCCATCCTCTTCGTTGAAGAACGCGAAGAACTCCAGCACCAACCCCGACTTCCTTTTTCTCATCGATTGACAAAGCGACGTTATCATCCCGTGACAACTTCTATGAAATTGTGGAACTTTCCCTTTCTTCATCAAGCGATCAACCTTCGTGAATCGAGGTAGGGGTTGTTTCATCGTTCAAGATTTATTATTTTGACGTTCTTTGTTATTTATTGGCTGCTTGTTGTCAAAATAACAGGAGGAGGTCGGACCGCACAAACACGGCCAACCCTAATCCCCTTTTCTTGTTGGTATTCATTGTGGTTTGGAACGGAGTCGACGTGGTGCTGTTGCACCACGCGGGAATGAGAGAACCGCGGCAGGGGCGGGCCACGATGAAGGAGCGTTGCGCCGTTGCGCCGCACCAGTGAAGTCGAAGGTGGACGCGGAAGAGAGCCGACCACATCGGAGGGGCGCGGCGCCATCATGACGCGCCAGACAAGAGGAAGTCCTGGACTTTGGAAATGGCAGTTCAGCAAGGGGGCGGCTGGACATCCGGTCGCTGGTGCTTCAGGAGGCGGGACCGGTAGGTCCCACGGTGGCTCTCCGACCGGCCTTTAAGGCCAGCCGATTAGGGAAGTCCTACGGTTGTAACCCCCGGACAGCAGACAAGGGAGGGCCACACAATGAGGGATCTGCTGTTTCGAGACAGGGGGTGGCTCCTACACCCCTTCTGCGTCCGCTCAGCACACGGTCGCCGGTGCCGGGCCGGACCGCCCGCGCCGGGCCGGACCGCCCATGCTGGGTCGGACCCCCATGCCAGGCCGGGCTGCGCAAGCTAGGACAGGCCATGCCAGTCAGGCATGGCCGCGCCTAACTGGGCTGGACCCGAACCCAGGTCGGGTCGACTCGGTTCGGGACGACCATGGGGGTAATGGGCCGGGTCAGACATGGCCCAAACCCCTTGTTTTCGAGCAGATCCGTTCAAACACCAAAAACCTAGGCTTCGGATGCACCATCAATTGTGTTGGGATCCTTGGATTGAGACGGTCATTTCGGTATATTACAGTCAGGGTTTCAGAGAACTTTGGGTACGACCGGGTTGGTTCGAACACAAAACCAAACAGGCCCTCGGAGCCAAAATTCATATTACATGAGCTCCGAACGTCCGATTGATGTGCCATCAAATTTTTTGGATTCCTCTTAATGAGATGGTTCTTCTAGATTACTCTGACTGAGTTTTGGATACAGATTGAGTGCGGTTGGGTTGGTTTTAGCTTAAAAACCAACAGTGCCCCTAGGACGAAAAAGCCAATAACTGTCAGATCGGGCGTCTGATTGATGTGTCGTCCATCACATTGAGTTCCTTTTGACGAGACGGAAATTTGTGATAAATCAACCTTGGAATTCCAGAACGTTGATGTCTCGAACCTTGGCTCGTGGAGCGGACCCTCCTGGAATTGAGTGTGCTATGTGTAGGAACCCTAGAGGTGGCTGCTACGAAGATGACGACTTCCGTACAAGGATACTCAGTGGGTTTGACAAGGATGATTACCTTACTAGGATCCTCAGTGGGTTCTATGAGGATTACTAATGTAATAGGATCCTCGGAGGTTTTGACTAGGACGACAACCAAACTAGGATCCTCAGTGGGTTCGACGAGGACGACTACCGAACTAGGATCCTCTGTGGGTTCGACGACAACATCTACCGTACTAGGATCCTCCGTGGGTTCGACGACGTCGTCTACCGTGCTGGGATCCTCTGTGGTTTCGACAACGATGACGTATGTACTAGGATCCTATATGGGTTTAGCAGAATTGTCGACTATACTTGGATCCTCCATGGGTTCGGCAGCGATGACAACTATACTTTGATCCTTCGTGGATTCGGCTGCGATGACTACTATACATGGATCCTCCATGGAATCGGCAGTGAAGACATTTATACCATAATCCAATGTGGGATTGGCAGAGGAAACGATTCATAGGATACATCTAATCATCTCCACCTCTCTCTGGAAGTAGTATACCTGTGTGAGATGAGTCTTGACATTCAATCTTTATCTTCAATAAGATTGACTTTCTTTCCTATGTGGATTGGGACGTACTTTCCTATGTGGATTGAGTTATGCTTTCTTATGTGGACTGGGTTTCACTTGAGCTCATGAGTTGGAATAGAACTGGAATTGATGACTTAGGTATATGTATGGTCATATACCTCAGTATTTTCAGTTGATAATTGTATTCGTACCTTTCCTTTGAGGTTTATCCTTTGTGGATTCTAGAGGCCTTCGGGATACTCGGGGTCCCTTTTGAGTATCGTATACTCACCCCTGCATGGGAAACACCCGCATCTCATTATGTTGGTTGCAGATGACAGACAGCGCTGATCATGGTTGAGGCTTGAGGAGCGAGACGGTACCTGGAGGTGGACTAGCAGGTGGGATGTACACAGAGAGGATGGCTGGACTCGAGGAGCCGATGAGACTAATCGTACTCACCCTTCAGGTGGGAGTTTTGGAGGATGACCTGGTGGTTACTACTTTGCCTTTTAGTTTTTGTACTTTCCTTTTCAGTTGTACTGTACTTTCAGTTGGGTTTGTTTACTGGCCCACTTACTTTCCAACACTTACTTTTGTTTTCAGTTTACATAGTTTTTACTTCAGTTTTTTTACTATGTTTTGTTTGTTTTCTTTTATAAAGGCAATGCCTTCCTTTTATCAGGATTTACGCCTTAGGTGCTAGTCGCCAACCACTGGCCTATGGGAGGCGGGATTTGGGTAGTCACGTCATGGGCCCCAAGGACAGGTTGTGACAAATTGGTATCAGAAGATTTCGGTTCTACCGCAGAACACATGACTCTGATCTTTCTTCTATGTGAAGCAATAGTGTTACAAGTATTGAGTGCGGTTATTCGTCCAGGGAGTCCATTGTTGGTGCGGTGGTCGACGTATCCATACACCAGGACCATGACTTATGATTTATGATTCAATGTACGAAAACATTGATTGTATAAGTGATTAAAAGTTTTCTTTGTGATTACATGTGTCAGCTCACCAGGTATAGTGTATTGACCATGGCACACCAGTTTCTTTTTTGGATGTCCCCATGACGGTATCCAGCTAGGGTTCTGAGAATTGTGTGAGATGGAAGCCCACCGAGCGACGAGGCCTCGGTGCAGGGCCCCGTTACAGTGGAGGCACCAGCGGTACCTCTACCCGCCGAGCCACCGATACCACCAGCCCCAGCGGTTGGGAGTGCACGTTGCCATAGTGCACTGCACGAGTTTCAGCATCAGAGACCGCCCAGGTTCTGTGGAGAGACGGACCCTCAGATAGCCGAGGATTGGCTGGAGGCTCTTTTTTGAGTTTTCAGATTGGTAGGGACACCAGCTTACCCCATGGTGATCCTTGCGACGAGTCTCCTACACGTGACAATAGGTAGATGGTGGAGCCTCATTCTCCAGGTGCACGATGAGTCATCTCTACTTTTGGAGGACATCGAGAGCCTCCTCCACTAATAGTTTGTTCTATCCACCGTCCGTGCGGTGCACATTCAGGAGTTACTACAGCTGCAGCAGGGCAGCATGACTATGGCCTAGTACTTGGAGAGGTTTACTGATCTCTCGTGCTACTCCACATACATGGTACGAGACCCGTTCTTCAAGGGCCACACCTTCGAGCAGGGACTGAGACATGAGATCAGGGCTTCAATGATATCCCCCAACATCCCGACGCAGGCGGGGGTGCTGTAGAGTGCCCTTGTAGTAGAGAGTTTTCTCCCTGATTAGTCACCAGCAGCGATACCCTCCACAGGACGACCCGCAATGGAGTCTTCTGTAGCCGGCAGTAGACAGATGACGCAGAGGAACAAGACGTCCAGACCATCAGATGATCAATCTCAGGATACAGGTTCAGTTTTGTGGGGCACACGAAACAGAGCCAGCCACATGATAAGCAGACAGTGCTATGCATACGGTGGGAAGGGTCACATGGCTTGAGACATCCCGACCTGCCCTGCAGATGAGCAGCAGTCGGTAGAGGTACCTCCCAGGAAGAGGTTTGACCATGGCGGTCTGCAGGGAGTTAGCGGACGAGGTAGAGGAACTGGCCGAGCAGTGGGTGGTGGGCGACTCTTTGAGGCCCTACCACCACCACTACCAGGAAGACCACCCCGACTGTAGGGAACGAGTCGACAGGGGAGGGCTCAGCTTCACGCAGATGAGGCCTACAACCATGGAGCTCCCAGAGTAGATGGGCAGGAGCAGTACTAGCTCCAAACATGGAGATTTTGTTTATGTTTCTTCTAGCTTTGTTAATGTTTTTTTTGTGGATGCTTTGTGTCTTGGTACCTTGAGTTGTAGTAATAAAAGATACTTGTTCTTGTGACGTTTTCATACCTATACTTTTTATGTAGTTGATACTAAGAGGTTCCGAATAAAACCGTTGACTTCAACTTCACATTCATGATTCCAACTAGTGGAGTCCTAGTGACCACACACTGCTACCGACAGTGTGACTCGACCCTTGGAGGCGAGAGTAGCGGTTGGATCTCTTGATAGTAGTGTCGAGTCCTTACAACGCCGTCCATGGCATGTAATAGTACCATTCGAGTCAGGATTGACTGTATTAGGAAAAATACATGGTTCATCCAGGGGATGAGACCAGATTTCCATTGTTGGTAGAGGAGGAATCTCAGCAGCTCTTGTAGATCGTAGATGAAGAAGTGTGAGTTGAGTTCTTATAAATGGCTAGTCTCACCCATTGTTCGTCGAGCTAGAGGTTTACGTTTCTCACCAACTCAAAATACATAGGTGTATCTTTTCTCAGAAGGACATGAACCTGAGACAGCGGCGATGTCTTGAGTTCCTCCAGGACTATGACATCGAGACAATTTATACTCCTTGGAAGGGGAACGTTGTAGCGGATGCTCTTAGTAGGATATCGGGCATTCAGATGTTAGGAGTGGAAATACAACAGCTGGCCGGGTTTTCAGATATCCTTATTGGATAGTGTTGGAGTGAGTACGTGTAGAACCAGAGATGGTTCAGGCCACGACAGAGAAGGTCGAGGTCATTTAGGAGCAGATGAGGACAGTTCAGAGCGGACATAAGTCTTATTCTGACAGGAGGCGGAGACCACTAGTGTTCGAGGATGGCGACCACATTTTCTTATCGGTCTCACCTCGATGTGGATTACGGAGATTTGGCCAGGGCGGCAAGTTATTTCAGCACTTCATCGGGCCATTTCAGGTTCTTAGCAGGATAGGTTAGGTGGATTATCGCCTAGTTCTTCCTCCTCAGTTGCACTGGGTGCACAACATTTTCCACATATATCAGCTGAGGAGATACGTGCACGATCCGACGCATATCACCGAATATGGGGAGCTCGACATCGATGACGTTGTGACCTTTTGCGGAGGTCTCGGTGGAGATCGAGGATTGACAAGAGTGGGTCCTACATTGGCGGTCGATTCCTCTTATGCGCATCAGGTGGCAGCACAGGAACCTCCAAGAGAGCACATGGGATAGGGAGGCTCAGATGTGTGCTCAGTACCCTTATTTGATTCCCTAGTTTGTAATGTATCTATACGGGGATGTAAATAACTGAGGTAGGAGTAATGTAACAACAAGTAAATTTCAAAGAAATTTTTTTCATAAATTATTTTGGATTTTACGAGTACGTAGTCTCTGACGGAACCTGATTCTGAGGCCCGGTGTGCATGGAATCAATTTATGAAGTTTAGCTCGGGTATGTTCAGTGAACAAATGAGCAGGTTTTTCTAACTTTTTAACCGGTGCTCGGAATCAAAATCCGAGGGCACCGATGAAACCGCAACACCGATAATTACTTAAGAAGACCTTTAATGGAGTTTTTTTCTTGGGAAGATTTGTTTAAAAATGTGGTTTAAGGGTAATGTGAAATAAAACTGTGTTACAAATTTTATTTCTGTTTCCTAGGTTTTATATCCTAGGTGTGGGAGTTGGAGTGGGACCCACGGGTTGTTAACTTCCCATGAGAGGATTAATGGTGAGGTGGGGCCCACACTATCCCCCACCTTTTCAAATTCCCTTACTCCTATAAACCCCTTTTTAATTAAGTGACTCCTCCCCTCCCCACCTCCCACATTAATTCAAGCTAACTAAACACTTAATTAATTTGAAAACATAATATTAATTAATTAGGTGTGTTTGGTTTTGAAATTTGGATTTTCGAAATGCATGGCTTGAGTAATAAAATAAGTGGTGTCGTATTTTATTTGGGTTTAGCTTGTTGTGTTGAGTTTTTGTGGAGAGTTCTAGTTTTTGAAGAGCTTCATCCTCCCACAAAGAACTCTATCCTCTTCATTGAAGAACGCAAAGAACACCAGCGCCAACCCCGGCTTCCATTTTCTTGACGATTGATGAAGAGACGACGTCATCCCGCGGCATTGCCTATGGAACACTAGAATATTCCCTTTCTTCGTCAAGTTATCAACCTTCATGAATCGAGGTAGGGGTTGTTTCATCGTTCATGTATTTTTATTTTGATTTTCTTTGCTATTTATTGGCCGCTTGTTATCAAAATAACGAGAGGAGGCCAGACCACACGAACACGGCCGACCCTCCTCCCCTTTTGATGTTGGTCTTAATTGTGGTTAAGAACGGAGGAAACGTGGTGTCGTTGCACAGCACAGGAATTAGAGAACCACGACAGGAGCGGGCCGCGATGAAGGAGAGTGGCGCCGTCGCACTGCGCTGTTGCACCAAGGAGGGTCGCGGCTGGGGCGGGTTGCGGCAAAGGGGCACGACGCCATCGCGTGACATCGGAAAGGAGGATGTTGCGGCCTTTGGACACGGCGGTACAGCAAGGGGGCAGCCAGACATCTGACAGTCGGTGCTCGAGGAGGCGGGACCGGCAGGTCCCGTGGCAGCTCTCCGACCGCCCATTAGAGCCGGACCATTTGGGACGTCCGAGGGTTGTAACCCCCAGCCAGTAAACAAGGGTGGGCCCCACCATGAGGGGTCTCCGTTTTGAGACAGGGGCTGGCGCCTTCACCCCCTTCTGCATCTGCTCAGCCCACGGGCACCTGTGTCGGGCCGAACCGCCCGCGCCGGGCCGGACCGCCCGTGCATGGATGGACCCCCGTGTCGGGCTGGGCCGCACCTGCTGGGCTGGGCCACACCAGTCTGGCTGGGCTGCACATAACCGGGAAATACCCGGACTCGGGTCAGGTCGACCCGGTTCAGGCCGACCCAGTGGTAATGGGCTGGATCAGACCGGGCCCAAACCCCCTATTTCCGGGCAGATCTGTTCAAATGCCGATAACATGGGTTACGGACCTCCGAATGATGCACCGTCAGTTGAGTTGGAATCCATGGATCGAGACGGTCGTTTTTGTATATTACAATCAGGGTTTAGGAGAACTTTGGGTATGACCAAGTTGGTTTGGACACGAAACCAACAAGGCCCTCGGAGCGGAAACGCTTATAACATGAGCTCCAGATGTCAGATTGGCATTCCATAAACTTTTTTGGATTTCTCTCAGTGATACGGTTCTGTTGTCTTACTCCGCTCAAGGTTTGGATGCAGATGGAGTATGGCCAAGTTGTTTTTAGCTTAAAAACTAATCGGGACCCTGGGACGAAAAGGCCAATAACTCTCAAACCGGGAGTCTGATTGACACGTCGTCTGTCGCGTTGAGTTCCTTTTGATGAGAAGAAACTTTGTGATACATAAACCTTGGAATTAGTGATAGTTTATGTATCGACACTTGGCTCGTGGAGAGGACCCTCCTAGAATCGAGCGTGCTGTGTGCGGGAACCCTAGAGCTGGCTGCGACGAAGATGATGACTTCCGTACAAGGATCCCCAGTGGGTTCGATGAGGACGACTACCTTACTAGATTCCTTTGTTGGTTCGACGAGGATGAATACCATACTAGGATCCTCAGTGGTTTTGAAGACGACGACTATCGTACTAGGATGCTCAGTGGGTTCATCGAGGATGACTACTGTATTAGGATCCTCTGTGGGTTCGACGACGATGTCTACCATACTGGGATCCTCCGTGGGTTCGACGATGATGTCTACCGTGCTGGGATCCTCCTTCGGTTCGACGATGATGACTTCTATACTAGGATCCTCCGTGGGTTCAGCAGCATTGTCGACTGTACTTGGATCCTACATGGGTTGGGAAGCAATGAATACTATACTTGGATACTTTGTGGATTCGGCAGCGATGACTACTGTATTTGGATCCTCCGTGGATTCAGCAACGAAATCTTCTGTACTAGAATCCAATGTGGGATCGATAAAGGAAATGATTCAAAGGCTACATCTAATCATCTCCACCTCTCATCAGAAGTAGTATAACTGTGTGAGCATAGTCTTGACTTTCATTCATTATCTTCGATAAGATTGACTTGCTTTCTTATGTGGATTGGGACGTACATTCCTGTGTGGATTGAGTTATGCTTTCCTGTGTGGACAGGGTTGTACTTGATCTCGTGAGTTGGAACAAAACTAGAATTGATGACTTAGGTATATGTATGGGCATATACATAATTATTGTTGGTTGATACTTGTATTCGTAACATTCCTTTTTGGTTTATCCTTTTTGGATTCTAGAGACCTTCAAGAGTCTCGGGGTCCCTACTGAGTTCGTATACTCACCCCTTCACGAGATACTCCCACACCACGTTGTGTTGATTGTAGACGATGGACAGCGCTGATTATTGTTGAGGCTTGAGGAGCATGATGGTACCCAGAGGTGGACTAACAGGTGGGACGTACACGGAGAGGGCGACCGGACTCGAGGAGCCAATGAGACTGACTGTACTCACCCTATAGGTGGGTGTTCTAGAGGACGACCTGGTGGTTGATGCTTTGTCTTTCATTTTTTGTACTTACTTTTCAGTTGTACTGCACTTTCAGTTGGGTTTGTATACTGGCCCACTTACATTCCATCACTTTCTTATGTTTTCAGTTTACTTAGTGTTTACTTCAGTTTGCATACTCTGTGGTGTTTGTTCCTTTATAAAGGCAATGTCATCCCTTTTATCGGGATTTATGCCTTAGGTGCTAGTCGCCAGCCCCTGGCCTATGGGAGGCAGGCTTGGCGTAGTTACGACACGAGCCCCAATGATGGGTCATGACAAGCATATCCCCCAGGAGTATCAAACTATGTGTTCAAAAAGGCCTCTTGGTCATGCAACAGGTGAAGATCAGGTTAATAACCATTACTCACTTTTTTTGGTTCTCTCCCCTATTTATTGTTTTTCCATAGACACATCGACTTGTAGTATCCAAATTTTGATATTTTGTAATTAGGGACAAGTTACTCTAAACTTTACTAAAACATCGTTTTTTTTTATTTTTTGTCTAAACCATATGTCTTTCAACAAGTTTCTATAATTTTAATCCCCTAATATAACTAGACTATGCTGTAATACAAACTTTGACAACCTAAATTTTTTATTAACTTTATTTCAAGATTTATTTAATAAATTCATGATTAAAACTATCTTAAATGATCATGGGGAATAATTCCATTTAGAAATTTTAAAAATATAAAAATAATTTGAAAGTGGGATACAACATCATTAATCTAAAAATTACCATAATATGATCTTAAAATCCATTGATCTTTTAAAAATTATAGGACAATATAGGGACATTTCTATGAAAGGGTTGAGATATAAATCCCAATAAGGTAATAGTCAATGAATTTCATGATCAATGTGAAACATGTGAGTTAATATGTATATCATTGTTCCATAAAAGTATGAGAATCATAAAAATGAACATAAAATCATGATACAACACGATAACATCAAGGAAAAATAACAATGTGGAAATAATATAGAACAACACATTTTAAGAATAAGTTAAGGTCATCTGTCGATATATCATAACATATTGTTCTTTGGAAAACCTCTAATTCCCAAAAATGTTGTATCTCATGTGATAACAATAATATACAATTCATTATAAGGCCATATTATTTTTTTCCCACCAATCACATTCATATATTTTACATATGTTCAAGAGCCTCAAAGATTATAAAACATAAGAATTTATTTCATCACTCTAATTACCATGATTATTATGCCCAGTTTAATTACATAGAAGAGCATAATTAATAAGGAATATAAACATCTAGGTGAATACCCTTGAGTGGAAATGGGGGAGGATATAGAAGATGGAAATTTTTTGTAGACGAAATCATGGGATAATATCTGTACATAACAACTGTACAGAATGGTTCAACATAAAGTTTAATGGCAGTGAAAGGTTGTCATTAATTGCAAAATAATAATAAGGATAGAAAAGGGATCTGTACAAACATATACCATCATGAACAATTATAAATAAAAAAATTAATAATAAAAATAATACACATGAATAAAGAAGATAAGTGAATACCTTATTAAGAGATTGGGAACACCTTGGGAGGTATTTATAGAGGGATATGGACTGAAAATTCATGTTCAATGGATTTAGATTTAAATAGAGTGGGAGGTTTGGTGGATATTTATAGAAAAAGGGAGGGGAAATCTTTTTTAATTTATAAAGGTAGGTTTTGGACTCCATATAAAAAAATAAACAAAATCAAAATCCTTACAAAATTTTATACCATGTTTTATACTTAAGTGGACTGGGTTTAGAAATTTTATAAGTTGAAAACTGAAAATGTTAAAATAAAACCATTGGTGAGGATGAAGTGAGTCACTTTCATAAATAATTGATATTTATTATTTAAAATTTAATATATATTTTTTTGGATTCATTAAAGGTTCATAAAACTATTCAAATAAATTTAAAAAATGCATTATTTTAAAGGGAAGAAATATTTTTAGTCATTGATTCCATTTATTGAATTTATTACATCACAGTTTTTAGAATTTTATTTCAAAATAATGACTATATATTTATAATTTATTTAATTTTTAATTAAAAAATTGATTGTCTCGAAAAATTATGAATAATTAAAAATTTGATTATTTTAACATTATATTTTAAAAATTAATAATTAATTTTCTCAAAAAAAAATTTAAATACGATAGATATTACTTATAAATAAATAAAATTTGACAAGAAAATACTAGTTTTTGAAACACTAAATATTTTATAAACACTATAAAAATTACATTAGAATTAAAAAAATTTTATTTTCATTTATATTAAAATAAATATTATTTAATAATAATATCAATGTCAAAAAAAATATTTCAAAAATTCATTAATTTGTCTGAAGTGTTTTTAAATAGATACCGTATATTTCCCAGAAGTAGAATTTTTGTTTCTTCATATTAAAAAATAATTTTTACCACACTCTATATAATAATTTATAAAGAAACTACACAAAGGGACAAATATAATCATTATTTTTAACATAGAAAGAATACACACTAATAAATTTTGGTTCTAGATACATAACCCCTTATTACACCAACATACAAAAAAAGGTTTAGATTTACGAATGTAGTGTTTTATTGGGATGGTTTGGAAAATATGGTTTGTTTCATAATCTTGATAAGCCAGAAATTATTCCATAAATATTTTACCTTATTATTTTTTTAATAAGTTTCATCTTGTTCATGGTAATGGGGGAATCCCACTGATTCCATCTCACTTTGAAATTGTGATAAATGTGCTTCATAGGTTATGATCTTACTACCTAAATCCATTACAACATTTTTCATTGTTAATTGTAATTTTTCCTAAATAATAATATATTACAAAATTAATAGTAATTTTATAATGAAAATATTATAAATTGATTGGAATGTTATTGATCATTAAAAATGGAAATGATATATTTTATTATAATAAAATTCAACTTGGGATATGTGTTTTATATCAGTATAGTTCATAATAAATAATTTATTCATTCCAAAAAGGTGTTTCATTTATGAATGTTTGGTTTTTTTCCATTTAATGTCCGGAAACCTATGCGGATTCTTCCGGATGATAAATTCTAGGTTGGGAACTTGTAATAAACCACAAATTTATGGGTCATATTTCAGTGGAAATTTACATTTTTGGTTCCTAATAGTGGTCTGAGTGACACCAATATAATATTTTTCTTAAAATGAATTTGTAATTCCTAACAGTAAATTATGAAATCTTCATAAGGGGTTTAATAATATCACCCTGTGGACAATAGTAGAAACAATGGAGTTAATGTGGATTATGATAGAAGATAACACTCTCTCCAATGGGTGTCATGATGTGACATTTTTTATGATTTAAATATAAGGGTGAAAATATATAAGATTATATAGAATTCATGCTAGTATGAGGTCATCATATCATAATATTAAGCCTTATTTTTTTTCATATTTTTTGTATAATGGATCACTGAATCAGTTTATGGTTATGGGATTAATGTTATATTTTGGACCCAAACATATCTCCGGATCACATTAATGTATTCCTTTTTAAAATTTAATTATTGGAATACGATCTTGATTTAACCTCTTGTATACATAATTATGGATTTCTAGAGAGGGGGAACCAATTTTGGAGTTTGAGGGTTGCACCATAGTAGTGGGGTAAAATGGTAATCCACATCTTGGTAGGGGAGGCTATTCCATGGAGAATTTTCCCTGACATTTTTGTCATTTCTAGAGATAGGGCTTCAATCAATGAACAAAAGGAACAGATCATTATGGTTGGGAGTGTAAGATGGTTATTTTTTATGTGAATTTTTTGTTATTATATGACTACAGATTTCATTCCATTGGGGTTTCCTTTGGTTTAGTTATTCATTGGGACACCATTCTTAATTCTATGACCTACCCCTTCTCCTTTCTTTAGCAATATAACTGTCCTTTCCAAGCTATCCCCATTCAATTTTTTTCATAATGGAAACCCTAAGGTGCATGTTTATACTAATTTTACTCCTTTTAATCTTCCCAATATTCCAATGATATTTTCATATAGTTTAAGGTTCATCATGACACATTTAATTTTTCTATAGATCAATAAAATACCAATTTTTTTTATTTTATCCTTCCTCATCCTTTGGAATTATATGATTTTTATGGTTACATCTATCGTTGATGCCAATACCGTAGGCTTATAGAGGAATCCACCTAATATAATAGAAATGGTTTTCTTGATTATTGGGGATCTCAAGTTGATAACCATTTCATTGATCAATTTTTTTATTGATGTGTGTCTTCCAATGAATATATTATGGATTTCATGAAAATTTAGTTTAATTAACCATTGATTAGGGTTTATAAATTTGGGTTCTTGTGTTCCATAGTTTTGGGTGCATTACATGTATGGGTTTCACACCATTTCCCATGGTTTTGAAGCCATTATTTTACCCAGTGAGTGTTTCGTTGATTATTTAATGTTATTACTTGTTCTTAATACACTCTAATACATTAAAAATAAAACTATGTATGACATCATATATTACACAAAACACTATGCATAAATAAATGATGACAATTTAAATATGACCTTATAGCATAATTATTAAATTATAGGTTTTAATATGATTTAAAGATTTATATATAGAGGACTATGTTAATAGAAGATTTATTTATAAATTCATAAGAAATAATAACTAAATTTTTAATGAAGGCATATTTTTCATCACTAAAGTTGTTTTCTTAAAAAATTATATTTATTTCATTTATGGAGAAAATATTATAATTATTTTTTTATTTTTAAAAAATAACTTGTATAATGAAATTAATTCTTTATAAAATCATATCAAAATTAACTTTGGGTGAAACCTATGGGTTTTACGAAATTAGTATTTTTTTAGTGAATAGTAAAAATTACTTATTCGGAAAATATTGTAATTTTTTCATTAAATAATATATTTTAAAATTATTATTTTTCATTTGAATTTCTATAATTTAAATACAAATCATTTTATTTAAAATAATATAATTAATTATATTTTAATCTTTAATTTTCATGATCTTAGTATATGTTTATTTTTTTTGTACAAAAATGTTGTTTTTTTTAAAATGGTTTTAAGTGCATAATGATTGTCAATTTTAATTATTAAAATAACCCATATTAAAGAAATATATGGCATAAATTTATGTATTATATATTTATATTAATTTCAATTCATAAAATATGATTTCTTGTCATAGAGTAAATATAATAACATTTATAGCTTGAAGTATGTATTTTCCAGAAAACATAATTTTCATCCTATTTTTCAAGGTTATTTTTAAATTAAATGTCGTAACATCTATGAAATTAGTTTTTTAAAATGTATTAAATATTTTTAATTTAAAATTTTAATATTATTTAAAATTTTATAATTAATATTTTCCATAATTAATACTAAAACTATTAAAAATTATTTAACATGGTTTTGGATAAAATATCATTTTATGTGTTTCATGCTCATGTGTTAAAATTAATATTCCTCAAAAATAAGTTTCGTATATTATAAAAAATATTCAATATTTATAATTATTGTTTAGAAATTATCTTATTATCCGAATTTTTTTATTACTAAATGAAAAACTAACTGAGTAAAAAAACTAGTTATCATGGTTAAAACTAAAATGGTAAAATTGATTATCCTTATAGGTAATGAGAATAACATGTTTAGAACGTGATTCATTATTTGGGTTCGATGTGTTCCTCAATATTACATTACTTCCAAACCATTATTAATAAATTTATGTATAATTTTGGTATGATAACAACATCCAATTATTGAATAGTTTTGGATGTCTAAAAAATGTCACTACCTCTTACTTATAACAAGTTACCTCATATAATCTATTCTTCAGGAATAATTTTTTTACCTTATCAAATACCAATAAAAACTTCATTATATCCCTATAAAATTAATAGAATCCAATTTTTTGAGTAGAATATTATCCTTGTAAGGCTTTTGGTTTTAATCTAGTGTGGTTTTCCAAAAAAAAGAGGTATCATCGTTAATCTGAATTTTTTTATTTAATTTTTATTCCACCTTATTCAAATATTATTAAACCATTATGATATAAAAAATAAGTATATAATAAAATATTAAATGCTATTATGTTAATTTAATAACCTATATCTATCATCTCTTCCATCAAATAGGAAATAAAATCATTGTTCCTGTATACTGTTGACTACCACATGGCGAACCGATCTATTTTATTTTCCATCATTGACTATGATGGCTATTTAGGATGGTGGATTTAATGAATATATCTGACATTGATGAAAAATTTATCGTTATAGATAACTTATATATTATATACTTCATTACATTTCCATTCATTAAATGATTATAACGTTATTCTTGCGCATGTGCATAATACCTTCTCCATGTAGTGATCCGATTTATTTTTCAGTGTTGAGTTTTATAGATGTATATATATGAATCAATCAAATAAAAGAATTAAAATGATATTTATGATATATATATTATTAATTAATGATAAAATAACACTGACATTTCTTTCATCATGATTACTGAAAAAATGGAAATGTTACATATGTGTATGTACAACCCACCATCTCCAAGACTGTAACATATTTATTTTTTCATAAATATATTCCATGGATAATTTTAATTATATAATTTATATATAAAAATTTTATTTGGGTAGTTATTTTTATTTTACATGTGATGAATTAAAAATATTAGAACTTAGTCATCATACTAAAGTGATTATGCACATATGATTTCAATATCATAAAAACATCTGACAGGAATGAAAATTATAATTTAATTTAATATAACATGAATAATAAACATGTATTTTTTTATTAATGATGAAAAATAACATTCCTGAGGATTCTACCTCAATGTAAGAGATCCCTCTAAACCACCTTTTTCTTCAGTTTAAGACTGTTATCTTTCTATCTAACATTATCTCTCTCCTTCTCTATGTAATGTTATGGAAGGAGTAGAAACTATGTATATATTTCTATCAAATATATTCATATCTTATCCCCCTTCCTTTGATTGTGTAATACATTCCAAAACATATATTCTCAATTTTAACCCATTTTTTCCCTGGTTACTTTATAGGATTATGGAATATGATTGATTTCCTTTTATGGAACTCATAAGCATGTGCATGTTATGATGGGTGAACTAAGGTAGTAATATATTTCATTGGGTAAATAATTTGTCTCATGAGAAATTATTTGTCTGATTATGGTGTAAAACTAATCTATTTTGGGACTCATTTCAACTTATGATATTGTCTTGTCAGTTATTATTAAATCATGTTTATGTTTCGATAAATGTTTCCTCCCATTTACGATATTTATATAATCTTATGATATCATGGTATTTATGTTATGAATATATTTTATTACTCACTATATTATTCTTATGTGATATCATGATTAACATTTTAATCTAATGGTATGTTTCTTTATCATTTTTATTCCATTACTGTGCTTTTTAAACACCCCTTTCTTTTATGAATTTCCTGTTATGTCCTATGTTGTTTTTAGAGATAAAATGAATTTACAATCTCATTATGAAAAATAAAATAATGATTTTATATTTTATATCATTTGGATTTGTTATAAATTATGTCATTCTAATACAATAGGTATCATGATCTGTGGGTTGCAATTATTTGATATTAATGATTAAAAATCCCATCATAACATGCGTATAAAATTTTTGATGCTATAGTTGGTATTAGATCTTGATAAAATTATTTTTGCGTATTAGGAATATAATAAATTAGTGGGAACCCTAGGGAGAGGTCAAATTAACAGAAAATAACCAATAATTTTAGTAAAAGATAAGGCAAGTGGTTTTTAAGAAATTACATCCCTTTCTGGATACTAAATGTAGTTGTGGATATTGAATAGTTTTACATTGGGGTAATAATACTTAAAGTTTTGTATTAGGACTTGAAATGATAAAAAATTAGTTAAAGAAAACGTTTCCACACTACACACTTAGTTTTACACTCTCAGGGTATATGTTATAGAAATTGACAACCACTTTGTGAAACCATTATGAACGTTGTGAACAAATTGTTATGTTAGAAAACATATTAGAAAAAATTACCCTAGATAACAGTGATTAAAACCATGATACTCCTAATATAGTATACACTTATAATTTATATTTTATTAATTTTAATTTTATATGTTTTCTTATTTTATTTTAATGAATTATCGTATTGTTATTTTAGTTCTATTTTGTTAATGGAGGAAAAAGGAGAAACTATTCTGACTGGTAATGAGATTGTAAATGTTATGATTTCCAAAATTATATTACTAACTAGATGAGAGTGTTAGATAAGAACATCATTATATTAATTTCTCATGTAGCTATAGTTATACATAATAACTTAAATCATGCAGAATTCCATCCTCCACTTAAGGATGATAAAGTTGTATTTGATTATTTGTGGGAAAAAGGCCCCCTACCTTTAGTAGATCATATAATCCCTTAATAATTAAATAATTTACTATCCCTATGGAGAATATATTCTAAATTTTATAATTATTAGATAAGGATAAATTTATGGGGTCTAATTATTTCATTGAAGGGGAAAATGATCAGTGGTGGGTACTGATTAGTAACACAATTTTCCAATAGGATATTGATTTCATGGAAATAGAATTCTTCATGAAATTATTTTTCAATAAATATTTTCATAATATATTCATATTAAAATATATATACATTTCCCTACACATAATAAAATAGAATAATATTCTATTCGAGTGTATGAGTAAAATATTACATGGAATTAATGATATTCATCTTACTTTTTCTTCAATACTAAAGGTATCATGGGGAAATTATTTAGTGGTTGGGGGTCAAGTCAACAACAATAATTAGTGATTTGTGTATTTTATAGATATGAAGAGATTGTTTTCAATTCCCTTAATATTGATATGGGTATCTATGAATAAGAATGGTCATGTGGAAATATAGACAAAAATATAATATGTATTATTATTGAGAATAATAAATAGATAAATATTATAGAAGAAACAAAAACCAACATCCCACAATCCTAATGTGTGGGAATAATCACATTAGAAACTATCTTAAGGAAACCAAAATACATTCCAAATGTGAAAAATATAGGAATAATTCTAATCATTTCTGAATGTAAATGAATAATCCCACCAATGTGGAAGAAGAAAATAAGATTCAAATAAACAGTACAAATATGGTATTGCGTTTCAACTACAAATTTTCTTTGGGTGGGAGGGGATATGGGGGGTTATAGAGTTTGTGAGGGTTCTCCACCTTCAGTGATAGTGGTGGCTTCTAATATGGTCACTTCTCCCCCATTAGGGGAGGGAACCTTCACATCCTTTGTGGGAGTGCCTTCATATTTCACACATTTCTCAAACCCTAAAATTATTCCCCATTTTCCCCAAATTTCTCATTTCCCTATAGTATCAGATTTTTTTAGTGGATTTCTGAACCTCTCTCTCTCGACCTCTAAGTTCAACGTGTCTTTGGGAATTCGACATCATTCCCTGATTTTGTGATTGAAGAAGAGGAATCCTTTTGTGGATACATTTGATAGATGCATATTTGGGTCCTGGAGATTAAAAGATAGGGCAACAGTGGGTTTTCATGACTCCAGACACATTCTGATTTAATTTGCCTCAGAGGATGATCTAGTGAAGGTTTAGTCCAGTGGTCTGTATAGCTTCAATGGATTTCATTTATACCTCCTCTGATGGTCGAAAGATTTCTACATGAGTTGTGAATCCTCTAAAGCTATTATATGGGTTAGTTTCCCAAAACATCCCTTACCATTTCAAGTTCACAGTATTTTTAGAATGCTAGGAAACAATGTTGGTAGAATTTTGTGTGCTTATTCTATAACAAAAGATCTCTGTCACCCAGTTTATACACAGATATGTGTTGAAATCAATGTCTCTAAACATCCTCCCATGTTTGTGAGGATAAAAGTGGTGTAACAATTTTGTCATAAGAAAATTTTTGTTTATGAGTCATGGTTCGACTTCTTCTACTTCAGTAAAAAACTGGGACACCCTGTGGATGTCTGCAGATGTCATAGTAATGAACATTATCCTCAAAAGGATGTGATTTTAGAGGACAGTGGCTAGGGGTTGGGTTGTGGTGAGGGTGTGCCTAGCTGGTGTCAAATATTTGTTCCATTTGGTGTAATGGAGGTGTAATGTGGGTCATAAGGGGGAAACTTATTGGTGGATGACGTACTCCAATTCTTGTGCAATGACCTAAATCATAATGTTCCTATGTATGATACATTTAATCGGGAGGGATCTGATGTGATGCTGGAAGGACATGAAGGAGGGGATGTGCTATGTGATAGTGGAAATTTTTTGGATATCGAGATAGTGATGATAGCTGATGTAGGATATAGGAATCCCAAGACATCTTCTTATACAAAGGTAGTGCATGCAAGAAGTGGTTCTAGTGAAAGACATAGATCTCATATGATTGGAAGATAGGGAGAGTAATTATGTGGATAGAGATTGGATTAGGATAGAGGGAGTGGTATACCGATCCATTCTAGTCCAGGGAGGGAGGTTCCAGCTATTATGATGGGAAACTGCTTTGAAGGGTTGGTGAATGATGATCTGGTTCAGGACTTTGATGCAGCCTGGACTGATGTGCATGGTGTGTCTAGTGATTTTTCTATGGAGTTATCACCATGTGAAACTACTGATCACCTTCAAGATAGAGGGCCTCCCGGCTAGAGGAGGAGGAAAAACATTAAGGGGAATGGGAGAAAGGACTATTCATACTTACCTCTTCCAATGGAAACAAGGTATTCCAAACATTCGAAGGATGTGATGATTTCATGTGATTCCAAAGACTCTTGTGGCCTTGCTAAGCCTATGGATCATGGTTTTGCATCCTTTCAATTGCGGGAGTCCAGTTTTCACCATGACTAGTCATTAGAGCTTCTTTTAAATTTTAAAGAAGAGATAGTGGAAAGTATTTTTGTGATTAATTCTAATTATGATGAAGTTAACAAGATGATAAGACAGTTACTTAATGTAGAAACCAATTAAGAGAAGATTGCATGCATTGACCAGATTATCCTTGTATAGTTATGGGGATAAAACAGAGGGAGGATTAATCAAGAGGTGTACATGAATACTTGGGACAAGATGGCGTCTCATTTTGAAGACCTATTGGAGGATGTTTTAAATACATAGGTTTCCTCTATCTCTTGGAATCCTTTTAGGGATAACGCTTCCGGTAAGTTCAGATTTCTTTTCAATGGTCATATAATTTCTCCTGATTCCTAAACTAGGAGGTTTCTCATTTTTATCATACATGTGTTTTTTGAAATTAAAAAGTTACTTTGGAGTGTTTTAACTATATGGGACACAAACATTATTCAATCTAATTTTCATATCTCATGGTTTTCAACGATAATCAATGAAAATATCCTCTATGTCCAATAGGGAAATGAAGGACATATGATATCACAGATACAAATATGGATAAAAAAAATTAATTTAGTGATTGGTATGCAATTTATTCGTTGATGAATAGAGAAAATTATTTTTTATTCTGATTCTATACATTATTATAAATATTGTATACTTAGTAGAACTATTAAAAAAACACCAAAATCCACTAGTGTTGAAATTTTTTTAGATAAAAAACCCAAGAAATTATTTCACCCCACGTATATAACTCCTCTCTAGTCAATGTTTTTAGAATTAATTATCCAAAAAAATATAATCCTACATCATTTAGAAGATTTTTATTTTTTATTTGTCACATGATAGTTATCATTTTATAAATAAAACATTAACTTTTGGTCGGGGGAGATAACTCTTCATATCCTAAGTCATCCTAAAATTTTGTAGATGTGTTAGGAGGATGATGAATCTTTAATGGAAAAATCTCTTCTTCTATGGATATTATTACATTCTAAAAAATCATTTCTATCGAAATATATTTAGAAAAAATAGATAATCAATATTAATAACATTCCCATTATATTGGACTATATTGATGTGTACCCAGAAGAGTTTCATAGTCTACCTCTATACTAAGAGGATGATATATTAATCGAATATATACCTGAATATATTCCTATATCAAATACTCTTTAATGAATATACATTATTGGTTTAGAATAGTTATAAAAGAAGTTACAAGTGGATTTGGAAAATGTTTTATACATCTATGTCCATTTAAATGGGGTTTTACATTCCACATCATCATGGAGAAGGATAGTTCAATGATTCTATGTATTCTATACATTTGACTTAAAAAAATTATTATAAAGAAACAATATACCATTCCATAGATAATAAAATTTCAATAAAAAATGAGGGGCCCATTCTTTCACTATAGGAAGGAAATATGGCCTGGTTTTCACCAATTAAGGATTAAAAATGAAGGTATTCCAAAAAAATCGTTCCAAACAGTGTATCGACAAAATAATACTCTATTGATTCATTTCTAACTCACTGATTATCAATCAATCATCATTGGAATAATTAATAGAGTCACTACATAATAACTCAACTAATTTTATGAAGTCTCTATAGATGTTATTATAATATAATCCAAAATAAAGGAGGGGAATGAGAATCAATTGAATAATTTTCTAACAACGTTTAGAAAATATAAGTTATCAACAATGTAGATTAATTTTGAGTTATGAATGATGTAAGTATCATTAATGGGGTATGTTATCACATACAAAGTGATCATTGTATACCCTTCTATGAAAAAGGAAATTTATGAATGTAATCAACCAAAATCTATAATATATATTCATAGTTTAATTGGACTATATATATATTTCTGATGTTATTTGAGAAACATCTCATGATTATCAATACTATTAACCAACCTACTCATATGTTGGTTATATTTATCCATACTAGTGAATGTGAATAGAGAATTTAGGAGTTCAAAAAATTACTTACCACTATACCCATCCTTGACCATCCTTCAATGGAGAAGTTTTCATGTCATATGGTGATGATTTTCAAATGGGATTGGGATATATAGCGATGAATAATCATTAGGCAGTGGCCCATTAATAAAATTGGTTGAAATTTCATGAACTAATATATCCATAACATGTCCTTGAGATGGACATAGTAATATTAGGGATGAAAATATGGACACATTATTCTTGTGGGTAGAAGTGTGAAATATATATGGATCATAAATAAAAATATATATATTCACAAACAATTATCATAATATGTTTTAGTGAAGATGGTTTGAGATGACCCTGGAAAATGAATACGTTATCAACTACTATTAATAGAAATATAAAAAATTTGTAGATGTTCTAAGTAGAAATGATATGGAAACCAAATCACTGTTGATATAGGAGAAGTATCCAATTCTTTTATACAAATGAAGGTTCTCCATAGGAATAATGAACGAAGTAATATCAGTATTCCTTACTCAAATTATTTCTCAACCTCCCCTTCATGAAAAAAAGATTGAAGATCACGAATATGTAGTGGAAAATTAGTATATGGTCTATGATTTTTGAAAAGAGAAATTATGAAGTTTAAAAACTAATGATGAGTGGATTGTATGATTTGGGTCATGACTTTGTGTGCAATCAATTCATAATACAAAGAAAGAGATGTTTAATGATGCACAAACCATGACCCTCTCAACCAGCATAAGGAGAATGAAGATGTATTATAATATCTGAGTGCACTATTGGTAGGATAATATTAAGAAATAGATTTTAGAACATACATTAATGTGTCTGGTGTTCCAGTTAGTGGTGGTTGAAAGTAAATATTCTTTTGGGATAATGTAACCATTACCCACACCTATGTGGAAATAAGAAATCATCACCATGGAATTTTTCATCCATTTTTTAAATGCATCAAGTGTCAATAATGCAATATGGGTTTTAGTGTACAATCAGTGAAATAATTCTCAATTAATTTTAATTAAATTGTACTTATCACTTGATAAACATGCAATGATATGAATTAGAAATATAGGGATCCAACATAGAACACCACTATTGATTGTATTAAACTAAGATATGAGATTTACCTATGTGTTATAGAAGACCATCCAATATGATATCATTACTCAGTTGAAATTCAATATGGTGTATCAATCCCAAACTGATTTCTAATCAAAGAATATAGTTTAAACACTATAAGACTTGTTGAGAGAATGGTTTATGGGCTTCAAAGGACTATGTGATCTATATATTCCTTTGGTCGAGTTCATATAAAATAATATCATTAACATAAGAATCTAAATTGACCATTTTGAAGAAAATTATGGGAATTGATATAGAAAACATTTTTTTGGGGTGAATTTTAGTAACAGAAGATGTAGGGACCATAAATGGATATGAAAGTTCTATAAAAAATAATTAACATTCTATAACACATCATGACATCTCATAATCGAAAGAATAGTTATGCTTATTATCAACGATGAGAACTATACTTTGAGGGTAGAGACCTATTAACTCTATTTATATCTCCATATAAGTGAGTCATGAGATTTTGGAAGAAGGGAATGTTATTCCCCTTAAGTACATCAGCCCCTTTGAGATTCTCAATTACATCAGAGTTTTTTCTTATCAAAATGAACTCCCCCCAACCCTTTCTAAAAAACACCACATATTCCATGTATACCTCCTAAAGGAATAAATACCAGGTCCCCCACAAGCGTTGAATTCAGAGTGGTACATATGGAAAATTATCTCTCTTATGAGGAGTAGATGGTAATGATATTGTATCATAGTGATAATGTTCTATACAAAAAACCAACTCTCATGGTCAAAGTACTATGGTGGAACAATAAATGAAAACCGGCAGCCTGGGAACAGTTGGGATCCATGAATAAAAAGTATTATAAATTATGTTTAGCTTATTATGTACAATGAAATTTTAGGGGAGAATTCATTTAATGTGATAAAACTGTAACCCCATAAGATTTTAAAATGAAAATTATATCACATAGCATATACAACAAGCATCACAGAGCCAAAAAGATTCATCATTATTCAAATATAACTGTTATAAAAATACCTATAAAATTATTATTTTTTATAAGATTAACTAAATCATAAAATAATTAAATGTTAAGTAATTATTAAAATATTATTGATAAATTACTAGGAAATATTCACTTAACATTTAATGAACATGTTTTATAATTCAAAAAAATACATTTTCATAAAAAATAACTTTTATTGGTTTTTATCAAAAAAAAATAATTAAATTATAGAACTTTTAGAATATTTATTTTTCAAAAACAAAATTATTTTTAAAATAATTATATTAATATTATCTTTGAGTGAAATTATGGGAATTTCCTAAAATGACTTATTTTTTAATGAATAATGATAATTAATATTTTTTTTAAAATACTCTCTTTTCTTTTCATTAAAAGAAACATTTTAAAGTCCCATTATATTTTGAATTTTTCATTTAAGAAACATACAAAAGTTTTAATCATAATAATATTTTAAAATTAATTTGAATAATAAAATTTCATTATTTTGGAATATATATTTTATTCTTGCAATCATGGTTTTCTAAAAACTGTTTTTATCTGTATAATGTTCATCAGTTTTAATTAATTAAAATTAGCCCTAGTGAGGAAATTTATAAATTTTATTTATATATTATATATAAACTTATATGAATTTAAAATCACATAATTAATATTTCTCATTATAAAAATATTATAAGGACATTTATTTCGTGTAAAATTTATTTTCTTGAAAACCCACATTTCATTATGTTTTTGGTTATAAGTTAAAATTAAATTCTTCTAATTTTGTGAATTTAATTTTATAAATATATTTCATATTATGAATTATAATACTTAAAATTGTGTAGTGTGGTCAACTTAATTTTTTTTCATAATGTATAGTAAAAATAGTAAAACATAATGGCCATGGATAAGGCTAAAACATGATATTAAGAATTGCATATGCTTGGTCTAAAATAAAATTTCCCCAGAAATATGTTTTTTATTTTATAAATTAGATTAAATTTTTAGAATAATTGGGCTAAAAGTATCTAATAAGGCTTGTTTTTTATTTAGTATTAATTGATAAAATACATTGGTAAAAAACCAATTTACCATTGTACAATCTAAAATGGTAACAGTGAGTAAAATTAGAGTTAAGGGGAATAAAAAGTTTAAAAATTTATTCCTTTTATAGGAGTTTATTTAAATTATATTACTATCAATAAATTATTAATAAAGTTTTTAGGATCTTTTTTTGAGACTGACTACCCATTATTGAATAAGTTTGGGTGTTCTAAAAATTGCTACTCGTTATCACTTATAAAAGGGAACGTCCTCCCCTCTTTTCCTAAAACATAAAAATCATTTTTTTCAGTCAAGAAAATACAAAATTCTTTATTATCTTCCCATGAGATATTTTATATGCCTAGGTTTTATTATAAATCCCTCCTATGATGTATTTTGGGTGAACCTTAAAGAGGATGTCTGAAGAAGAGGTATCATTCTTAAACGAGATTTTCTGTATTATTTATTCATACGCATACATAAAGTATTATTTAACCATTATGATGTAATAAAATGATTATATAAAATATACTATGAGGTTATTATTTAAATGGAATAACTTGAACCATTCTCATATTCCATCAAAATGGATACCAAACCGTCATTCGTGTGTACGATTAACAATAACCTCACGAATTAGTGAAATTCCTTTTCCATCACTTCCTCTTGGGCCTATTTATGAAAATTAATTTAATTAATATATTTAATATTAATTATATATTTATAATTCTATAAATTTATTATATCATATATTTTCATTCCTTTCCATTCATTAAATTATGATAACTTTGATCACGTGAATGTGTGAATTACCACCTCCATAAAGGGAAATGATTTATATTTAATTACTACGTCACGTGGATGGTATATATAATATTATTTAATTAAATAATATGATATTTATTATATAATTATGATTATAGAATTTTAAAATAATATAATCCTTAATTCCAACATGATCTTGGGAATAAATTAAATGATACTCATTTGTAGGTATGACCTCCTGACTTCATGTTTGTAATGTCCTTTGTTTTTCATAAACATTTTCATGGTTGGTTTCAATAGTATAATTTATGTTTAAAATTTATAATTATTTCATTATTATTTTTCTTTAGATAATATATTAATAATATATTTTACTATATTAAACTTACCAAAGTGATTTTGGAAATATGATCTGATTATCTTCAAAATGTCTGATATGAAACTAAATTATTAAGAAATTTAATATAGCATGAATAATAAACTTGAAAAAAGTACTAATTAATGAAAATAAATATCAGAATATTTCTATTCAATAAAATAAATAACATATAAAATGATTCAGACTGAAGGTAAGTGGTCTTTCAAAACCACCCATTTCATTAGGTTGTGACCATTCTCTCTCTAACTAACATTCTTTCAATTTATAATGTTATAGAATGCTTTTAAATTCATTATATATATCAATAAAATATATAAAAAATATATTATAGCTTTATTTAATAGTTTAATACTTCTTATATATTCCTTTATCATATAAAACACATTTATTTCCATTTGTATTTTTTATGTTTATTTCTTAAGATTGATTTAATTTTGTAGAACACATAAGCCTATACATGTTATGAGGTGTGTACCCATATATCACAATAATGAATTTTTTAAATCTTTCATCTCATGGGAGGTTATATGTGGGAATAAGGAGTAGTATTAATAAATTATGGTCCTTTTTTCCGAATTAGTTATTTTCTAGGATATTAGAATTGACTTATTTTTAATTCATTTTATTTGTTTCTTCCACATTTAGTATGTTTCTAGGATATTATTAAACCATATTATTTTCATTATTCCCCTATGTGACTATGCATGAGACTTCTCTTTCATGATATCATGTTATAATTTTTCACACGAATTTATATCCCTTATATTGTTTATTCCCATACTAGGATTTTCATCTCATGATTTTATTTTTTATATTACCCATGTCAACATCTCTATTTTTAGAAGAAAAAATAAATTATAGTTCTCATTATGGAGACTAAAATAATTATATAATATTTATGTTTCTTTTTGATGTATTATGAACCTATTCTTCCATATAAAATAGGCTTCATGATCCATGGGTTATAAATATTGGTTATTCATATTTGAAAATCGGGTACACATATGTGTATAAGGGTTAGATCACAATAATTATAAAATTGTTTATAGATTAAAATTATGTGTTTTATTGACGATATTGGTGTTATTTTAATCATAAGAGGTTGGTATGAGCCTAATATCAATATAAGGATTATCGATTGGGGCAGGTGGATGTTATATTACAGTGTCTCATTATCATTTGGCGATTTTTTATTAATTATATATCACTATGTTTTTTTTTTGAAATATGAAATATATAAATATTAATTGTAATGGGTTATTATTGGTAAAATAGTAAACTAGGACCACATAACATGTGAAAATGTTTGTCTGGGGTCTATTAGTGAAACTTGTTTCTATTACCCTCTTTTTGAATTGTTAGGTGGTGTGAATTTATTTCTCCATGAAATTTTCATTTAAATTTTAAATTCTGATTTAAAAAATAGATGTTGATGAAAAATTATTTTCAAAATGGAATGGACTAAAATGAAATCTCAATGTAAATTGGTTGATTTCAAGGGATTGTTTTGAAATGTAATTTCAAAACAAGTGTGGTGTTTTTGAATAATGTTTTAATTAGTATTTTGGATGAGCGCCTATTAATGGTAAATATGGAATGTGATTAATTTTTCCAAAGGATGATGACGAAAATTTGACATTAATTTTAATAGATAAACATAAGCGTCCTTTCATATTTTTTGTTCTATTTAACCTTTTATGGGAAATTCCATATTTTATAAAGCCTATATTCTTACAGTGTTTCGTGGTTATGGTTTTTATTGGTTTGTTATTATAGTTTTATAATGTTCCATGATTGAATTCGAATATATTATAATATTAAATAATGTGTATGTGGATATATAAACTATTTGCATTAACCTACGTGATCTGACCTGATAATGTTTTCTTAGTATCAAGGTTGTCTGGTAGGTCTAAATTGAAATTATAAACCCCTTAAAGGGTCGAGATATGTAAAGTGTCTTAGATTCAATTGAATTAAAACTCAATCTATTAAGATATGTGGGGTTTTATTGGTATGTATTGTGGGCCTAGATTAATTTTTACAGGAATAATAGGGGCATATAAGGTGATATTAGGCAAATGATGGATTTTTATCATTATTGACCTTTTTATGATTATTATGAGACATATTGATATCGATGGTTCTAACTACATTATTACTATGGGGATTTTAGTTTTTTATATAATGGAATCATATCTTGTATGATGTGAATAAAATTTGACTGAAAAGGTGGGGCTTCAAGTAATGGGTTTTGACCAACCATGGGTGACAAGATATGGTTGGGAATGTGATGTGATTATCCTAGAGGACCACCTAGTGATGTTATAGTTTCGATAATTCCATGGGACCTTCTTGGAGGGGAATGGGTTACCTTGAGTTATATGTTACCTATTTTGTTTCCTTACTAATATTTATGGTTTTATAAAAAATGGATGTATGAGTATCCATGGGGCCTACCTCATGATATTGTGGATCATCATATTCAAATGATACTATATCAATTGGAGGGTATAGATTATTTGAATTTTTGTATGTACAGATGAAATACTAATATTTTTTGTTTGTTTACGAAATGGTGATAGACATGGGACATAACCAATGTTAATGTGGGGTTTATTGTGAAATGGAACCATATAAATTGTATATGTTTTATCCTATTTGAGATCTTGGCTATTCAGATTCCCTTCTTATGTATCCTTTTGTTTGTTTATAAGTATATTTTAGGAATATCAATTTCACCTTTTCCAAAGTTTAAGGTTTGACTTGTCAATGATTTTAGATGTTGATATTCTCTTCACTAATAATTTTTATATCTTCCCTATTATATATGAGATGTCTCCCCATGACCATACCCTAACTGAATGGTAGAGATATGAAATTGGTTTCCTATTAAGATACCCACATCGAATAACTCTTTTGATATTACTGGATTCTATATGATGTGGTTTTCTTATGACATATTTACCTTATGGGGGTACTTATATAATCATTTCTAATTATAGGGATGATGTTTTTTGGGAATTTCTTGATAATTAACATTGATAAAATTATTTCTATAATTGGATGAAGCAATTATAATTAGGTTTCATACTGTCCTGGTTAGCACAAGATAATATAATTCATACTATCATATGGGATTTTTAATCTTACAATATTGGTTTGTTTCACAAGAATTAATTTTACTCTCAATATACATTGTACACATATCTATTTGATCATAGCATCATTTTGTATATTGAGGTGATGTGGATTGTTACTAGGTAATTCTCATCAACCTCTACTTGTGTACATGTCATGGATTTTTACGTACAATGGTATATAATATAGTTATCATTTAGGAATAGGTATCATATGGTTATGAACATGTGATTGAATTATATAATATTGTCAAGGCATAGGATTCAGGTGGATAATTATGTTATTTAGTGTGGAGGCTAATTTAGTAGCATTTTAGTTTTAAATCAAAACATGTTCTGACTAGTGTATCATTGTAATATTGGATAACCATAAATATTATATATATATATATATATATATGTTTACATCATTTTTATGCTATTTTATATATTCCTTCATTATATAGAATGTTTTGTAAATTATATTCAAAAACGTTCTAGTCATCTTGGCTTCCATTAGTATCTAACAATTTTTTGGGATGTGTGTTAAATGAGTGAATAATACATTTTTTTAAACCATAATATAACCCTTGGGATTTACATTTGAGAAAATAAACACCCAATTAATGTTTTAGTCCCCCTCTTCTAGACAGTAGAATCAAGCATATAGAAGGAATGTCTATCATCATTTATAATATATGATCAACTTTTACTTTCTAAATCTAGTATAGTTCATTACAAATTAGAATCATAGTTTTTTATGGGAGAATGTTAGCTATAACAGAATTTAGGTAATAGAGGCTCGATATGTAGATTAGTTACATGATTAGATTAAATAGATTCATTTGAAACCCAAGTTTCTAGGTGATGTATAGTAATGAGAATAATAATTTTAGTGTAAATAATGTATTAGACCAAAAATCCATGTGGGGGTGGATGAGACTCAAAATGTGTAATAGGTCAAAATTTGGAGATATTTTCTTATTTGTTCATCATAATAGTGTCATGTTTAGGCCATGATACACATTCTTATTTATGGTTTTCATTGGAATATTCTCTTTTCAAGAACAATAATTAACTTAAATAACAAATGATATATTAAAAAAGTTCATGAGTACATCATAAGGGGTTATTATATTAATATAAATTCATGGGGATTTCTTTTTTGATTGTTGATTATGATTCATTGGATACTAAAATGAACCAATTTTTTTTGATCATATAATATTCTAAAAAACCCAATTATAAAAAAAATATCTCTAACAGTGGCATGAGGTGTGTGTAATGTGGTTTTATAATATGGTTTTATATGAAATTACACATAGTTAATTTTATGTAAAACTGGATTTAGATATTTTTAGTGTATCATCCCAAACTCGGATGCCAATGAAGGTTCCCTGAGCCTAGTTCGCCACATGACCTCATGTGCATCTCCCAAAATTCTAGGGGTTATTGAATAATTATGAGGGACTATAGTGTGCATGTGGGGAGACTCTACCCCCATCATTAGAGTATATCACAATGTATATGTAATAATAGAAAAGTAGTAGAAGTGGTAAAACAAACAGATAATAAATAACATTAAAGGATAAAGACATCTTAACTAGGTATATAAAACAATTCTACAAGTAATCTTGTACACATGGGATTATGATACATGGGATGTCTTCACAAAATAGCTAAAAATGTATTAATGGAATATATACAATACATATAAAATAATATCAAAAAGACCAAAAATAGTCCATCTAGTAACAAGAGAATTAACTCATTATCATGATCCTCAACTCTAAATCAGAAATCGAGATCCTATAATAGGGAACATACTTTAATCCATACTTACAATCATATAGTTTGTTTGGGTACTATTGGCACCTAGAACAGGGTGTGAGATACAATCCTAATTGGAAACCACCCAAAGGTATAATTCAATTCAGTTAGTTAATATAAAATAATATCAATATGTTGGTAGTAATAGAATATTGTATGGAAATACTAAATACAAATAACCTATAATGTTTTGGGCTCCCATGGACTCCCATCCACTAATACCTTCATCAGCCTAGAAAGAATGTATCTGAATTAACATCTAGTCATGTATTGATTCATAATAATTTTCATTTAATTAATCAATCTCATTTACTAAATATGTCTCATGACCTGGAAAGTAGCAAATCTTACCTTGTGAATATATGTGACCAATGACACTTAACGAGTCCATCATTATAATATAATGAACTAAATGAATCCATGATTATTCTTTTTCCTAGAATACACATCATATATATCATTGAATTAATTATTCAATTAATAATACATACCCATCCCTATAATTCCTTTTTTAGAATCTAGGTATCACTCTAGTAATAACATGAACCAAGAATCTAATAATACCATCTTAGTAATTCATCATGGTAATCTTAGTATCACTCTAGTTGTGATATAACATCATCACCCATTGAGTCTACCGATATTGGTCCACTATGGGATACCATGTCTCAATCATGGCATATATGATCAACTAATCTTTGAGTACATCCTTTGAAATCCATATGGATTGCATGTATCATTAAGGAATATAAATGTTATCCCCCCATGAGTTCATCTTTGGTAGTCCACTAGGCAGTCGTAGTGCCACTCAAGCATAAGAAAGGAAGTATCCCAATGAGTCCATCCATTACATTTGTATATAAAACCATGTATCACACAAGGAATATAAGAACTCATTAAATATCATTTATTTAAATCAAAGTCCATCACTGTGGTCAATTAATTTAAAACACACCTCAGAATGTTACTCAAGGAATAACTATGTTTATAGGATTTATCCACTTAATCTAATCATGTGTGAATTTCATTGTAATGGGAATCTCATTTGTTATCAACCAATCACATGGGAATATTCTAGGTACATGATTTACATTCCATTTTCTTTATGAATTCAATTTATAATTCATTTTTAAATTCAAAATACAACTTAATCCATCAAATGACATCTGATAAAAAGGGTAGACAACACACCTCATGGATAACCCAATTAAACATAAACCCACGGAGGTCAATTTAAGTTTACATCTCACTTGAGGGGTTGATCCAATTGAAGGTTCATAACCTCTACTTTTTAGTAAATAGTAATCATTAATTATATATGTCATACTAATTAATTTTAGAAAAGTATTAAATTCCATTTCAAAGGTATCACTCTGCATATTGGGTATGATGCACAAGGAAATATATATAAACAATACAAAATTGAAGGAAAAGAAAGATCACACCAACCAAAGGTCCTTATTAGATTTATTATCCATTTTAACCTACTAAGTAAAATCATATTAGGTAAAAATATAATAACATATGATGAACCTAAAATTTGGGAATACTATAATACACCTAAATAATAAAACTGATACTATTAAAAAATGGGGAATGGATAAAAAGGATTTGACACAACTATATATCCCAAATCAAATGGTTTATAAAACAGTATGGAATATAGCTTCCCATACTCCAACATAATTATATTAATTATATCTATTAATCCTACCCTATATCATTTCTACTAAACATGCGTGAGATCAATTTCACCAAAAAAATTTCTTTCCTAAATCTGAGAAAGCTTTTGACACACCTATTACCTCCACAACCTAAATGGGAAATCATAATAGGCCATTAATAAACATTTAAACTAAGAATTAATGGAATGTAATATATTATTTACCACATGAAAGAACCAGGTTCTTAAAAACAAACCCCTTTAATCAATTCATCCCTAAATTTCCCTCAAATAGGTGGTGAAGGTTCATTTGTGAACAACTCATGCCATTGTTCTCATACATTGGCCACCTACTCCAAGGTATTTCACAATACACGGTCTCCCATCGATAACATTTTTACTTGAGGAATATATAATCCTCATAGAACCTCCTTACTATGATCCAAAAATAGAATCGGATGCTCCTCGAATAATGAAACTACTTATAACTCATTCTTCGTGGACTACAAACATGGTACATGTATGATTGATAATTGAATTGTTGTGATAAATAGAAGATGTTTTTCATGTCTCAATACCTCTGAGGAAAATATAACTAATATGATAATAGACTGACTCTCTCTAGAATCTCAAATGGACCGACATGTAACACCCCTGGAAAAGTGAGACATAAAAAAGCGAAATGTTACTACCTATGTCTACAAGGTGCACATTCCTTTTCAAGAGGATACCTGATTAGAACACCACAGTTAAGCGTGCTTGCCCTACGGTAGTGATCAGGATGGGTGACATTCAGAGATGTTTCCCAGGGTGTGTGGGAGTGATGACAAATCACACTGAAAAGAACATGTGTTGGCCTGTAGGGACAATCATTAGTATGATAAGAGACCCTAGTGAGTAATATCCTGTGATGAGCTGTGAAGGAATCCAAGGTATTATAGGAGACCCATGGGGTCATATGAAAAGGTTCATGGCCCGGGGAGGCGGGTTGTGACATATGGTATCAGAGCCAATACCCAACAGGAGGTTCATAGGAACTTCCTGGGTTTGAGGCTTGGGTTCCACAACAAGGGCGTTGTTCTTTAAAGGGGTGGATATTGTAACACCCCTGGAAAAGTGAGACATAAAAAGGTGGAATGTTACTACCCATGTCAACAAGGTGCACCTTCCTTTTCGTGTTCCTACCTGATTAGAACTCCACAATTAAGCGTTCTTGTCCTGTAGTAGTGATCAGGATGGGTGACCTTCTGGGAAGTTTCCCTGCGTGTGTATGAGTGAGGACAAAGCACACTGAAAAGAACATGTGTTGGCCTTTGGGGACAGTCATTATTTTGATAAGTGACCCAAGTGAGTAATTGCATATGTTGTGGTGTGAAGGAAACTAAGGTATTATAAGAGACCCATGGGGCCAGATTAAATGTTTCGTGGCCCGGGAAGGTGGGTTGTGACAAGACATATCACGGTGAATAATTACCATTTATTTTTATTATCATGTCTCCTTGCCTTAGTGAAAAACAAAAGAAGCATGATCCCCACCTCAATCTCTAGTGGCCATCCATGGTGATCTGTGCATGACTTCTTCTGAGACTGTGTATGATCCATATTCTTGTAAATCAACTAAAACAACATTGTAGTCTCTTTTACGAGATGAGGTCCAGGAATAGGTGTCTATCTTGCCTCTTACCATCATAGGTTTTTTCAACAGGGTCTACCATACAAATACTCATAAGGTTCCATCTGAATAGTTGTATGAATTCTATTGTTGTAGGATAATTCCACTAGGGGTATGTACCCATCCCTAGAGCACCCAAAATCTAGGATGCATACTTGTATCATGTAATCAAAAACATTTATCATGTGCTAAGACGTTACATCATTATGTGGGTGGTATATTGTTCTCAAAAGCACCTATATACCTTACTCTATATAAAAACCATTCCATAATCATTATGTACACCGGATTTACCTATCTAAAATTATAGTAATGGAAACCGGGTTTCCCAACATTAATCCACAAGTAAAATGTTCTTGCCTTAGTGAAAAACAAAAGAGTCTGGATCCTAGACCTCTATCTCTAGTGTCCATCCATGGTGATTTGTATATGACTTCTTCTAAGACTGTGTAGGAGCCATCTTCTTGTAAATAAACTAAAACAACATTATAGTCTCTTTTACAAGATGAGGTCCGATAATAGGTGTCTCTCTTTCCTCTTACATGTATAGGTTTTTCCAACATGGTCTACCATACAAATACTCAAAATGTGACACTTGAATAGTTTTATAAAATCTATTGTTGTAGGATAATTGAACTAGGGGTAAGTACCCATCCCTAGAGCCCCCAAAATCTAGGATGCATACTTGTATCATGTAATCAAGAACATTTATCATGTGCTAAGACATATGATCAGTGTGAGGGTGGTATATTATTCTAAAAAGAACTTATATACCTTACTCCATATACATACCTTTCAATAAACATTATGTACACCGGGTTTCCCTATCTAAAATGATAGTAATTGAAACTGAGTGAAGTCACACCATCTCATAAGTACATAACCTCTAAATTTCATCAACTGAATGGGAATCATTCATAGGTTGGAAATGATAAACCATTTTGATCCTATAAGCAAAAAAACATATGATATTATTACCTCTATTAGACGTCGGTAAACCTATCAAGAATTACATCATGACATAATTCCATTTCCACTCAGGAATGGTAGCATTTTGTAAATGACTATCTGGTAACTAGTGTTCTACATTCACCCACTAATTGGTGGAACATCTCATGACAAAACAAGCTACACCTCCTTTCATACCGGACCACCATTGATGATATAAATATTGATACATATTGATGATGCTATGATGGGATTCCAAAGAAAAAGCATGAAAGTCTTTCATTAAATTCTCACACATGTTAATTGAAACTTATACATGCTCACGAACTCGTAGAATTGAATTATTTCTTACGGTGCAATCAGGATGAGGGTCCTCACCTTCCACACTATCCCATAGGGCTAGGCCCTCAATTCTGATAATCGCCTTATCCTCACTTTATATAGTAGGCTGGTGGTCACAACTAGGGACAAAATATAATTTTTCCGTTGACTTCCCTATACCTCCTAATGTATCAAATAGAATAAAGAAATATTTTGACACTCACTTCAACCCTATGAAACATCCTTTATCTGAGTCCTCCTATTTGTTGCACTAGCCACAACATTTCCATTTCCTGGTGTATAGTCATGTATGGATTTAAATGACCTTAGGTATTATACCCACCTTTTCTATCTCTAACTTAGATCACTATGTTTAACTATTTACTTGATGAATTTATGGTTCATGTATTACAAAGAACACTCTCCTAGTAAATCGTATTTCCAATTGTGTAATGGAGGAACAACCATAGCTTACTCAAGATAGTATGTCCGGAAATTCTTCTCACATAGATTTATCTTCTAATTCCCACACAAACAACTCTATCCCCATACATAGTAACTTCTCCAGTCTTGATACTTGATACATCATAGTAAATATTGTATCACCTATCCAGCTCTGAAAAATTATGTATTGGTACTGATGTCAATTTCAAGTTCTGCTCCTGAATGGCTGAATCACAAGTATCTGGAAATAAAATCACCACTGCATTCTTATTAAAGATTTTATTTAGTGAATCTATTCATGTTTACGTCATATATTAATTACATGTAATAACCATTTATCCCCAAGAAACACCATACCGTAATTAAATTCTTGGGACGCTCCCAAGAAACTATATCTCCCACTATCTCATTGTGAACTGAAACTCCAGTCTCCAAGACAATGTGACCTAAGAGGTGAAATTGATCCATCAATAAGTTTCACATTGTGATATTATCATATAAATAATGCACAGTCATTGTATTCAATACAATATCATGATATTTGACAATTTCTTTCCGATTGTGAGAATACAAAATATTTCATCCATGAAAACCACCACGAACGAATCTAGATTAGGTTGGAATACTCAGTTCATCAGTGCCATAATAACATATGGCACATTAGAAGGACCGGAAATAATGAAAAAAATACTCATATAGATCACACTAGCTATGAAAGGATGTGAAATGTATGCCTGAAAATCTAGCATGCAACTGATGATAACCATACCTTAAATCAATATTTGAGAATACCTGAGCTCATTAGAGCTGGTCGAAGGGAACATCTATCCATGGAATATGATACCTATTCATAAAAAATACTTGGTTTAATATTCATTTATCTATATTTGGATTTAGGGTTATTTAATATTTTACCAAAAAAAGATCAGTGAACCCCATTGAGAACTACTTGGTATGATAAACCCTTTGACTCTAAATCATTTATCTAACTGTGAAGATCTTACATATTAGTAGTATCTTTTAACGAGGAATGGATAGCTTTAAAACTCCTATAACTATCTTGATAGAGTATTCTACATATATAACTGGAGGTAATCCTAAAAATTCATCTGAGAAATCATCCCAGAAATGATCAACCACTAGAGAGAATCTACAGAATGAGTTCCCTGTTCATCAAGTTATAAAAAACCAATATAGGATTTCATACCACCCAAACCCTAATGCTTGGGTCCAGCTCAACTCTCCTTAACATTAAATTCACCCTTGAGAATAAACTCTTCATCCATTGGTAATGTTAAAGTATTCCATCATGGATAGAAATCACTGAAATCGTGAAATGGAAGTAGCTACTACTTCTTGAGAATGATGTCAACGACTGTCATCTTAATGAAAAAGAGTACTCATAGAAAGTTACACCCACCAATTTCAAGGGTTTCATTGTTAATGGATGTAAATCATTCATTGGAATCCCCAACAGAGTATCAAGCATCATAACGCCCTCCAAAAATATTAAAAAAATCCCAAGGATCTTCATAATGGGTACAAATATAAATATTTGATAAGTACATATATCAAAAATATTAGCTTCTAATGTAGAGGATACTATAATAGTATCTCATACACTAGTAGGTTATGTACTTTTAACCTCATTTTTTTGTATCACTTCACATATCTTTCATCATATTTGGAATAGTGATATATCATGGCTTCCACGAGATGTATCTCTATATTGTCATTGCAAGTATGTTGTCTTACTACCACAACCACAACCACAGCCTCAGACTGGTCGTCCAGCTGTACTCCAACTCCATGCCCTATAAGAATATGTTGAACTCTCTCTTATATGTGGAGTCCATGAAGAACTGATCCTGTTAGTTTATTTTGAAAAATTACCACAAAATAATTTTATAAATCCATTCTGGAAACAGGATCAACACTCTACTGGGTCTCTCATGCACTGATCTCTCATATGTACTGATCTATAGTAATGGTGTCGCCTCAATTCTCTACATGAGTATGTGATATGGCTATTAATATCCCAATGTGGATTCCCAAGATTATTCATCATATTGCTTATTGATATTTCTCCTGATCTAAATGTCGATCCACCTGATCATGAACCCCCATCCTCTATCAATTTGTCTTTTTTCATAAGCTTCAGATCCACTATTTGAAAAATGTTAGTTATCCAAAATACAGTCCCATTCGATTGGATGTCATACCTAAAATGATCCTTGAGTCCCATGGATTTAGATAACTCATTATCCCTCATAATAGGTATGAAGTTATTTAGATATATAAAATGGGTTGAATAATCCATAAATGATAACACTCCATTCTTTTGGTGCATGAACCCTTATGATCTGTCATCCCTCAACGTCTGAAGATAGAAGTAATCATAGAATCATGTATGGAAATACCTTTAATAAATTTTCCTGTGAAAATTCATTTGAGTGAGTACATATTGTCATCTATAGGGTGAATCCTGTAGGATATATTTAATGAGAATTACGCTCCTCTTTTGATGTGTTTCTAGGTTCTCAAAGTTAAATATCATGTCCTCTAGCCAATACTCTATAGAAATTAGTCCACCATCCCCCAAAAATGTGTGACGCTGCAGCTGCCAAAACCCACATGTCAACTCTCCCATAATCGAGGTAGGTCACAGTGCTCCATGAATGGTCTTCATGAAATGCATAAATCCTTCACAGAATCATGCCTCTTTACACATGTTGGATAAAACTACGAGTGCCACAACTGGCACTATTTGAGTATCTATCAGTAGCCCATATCCCATAGCCTCTAGATTGTGTTCATCACCACCCTCCTAGAATTTTTATGGATGTCGTTGTGGTAGAATGTCTCTTTAATTCTAAACACACCTTATCTAAGAACATTATTCAAATTCATTACTAAAATGCACTGATATTTCAACAGTATGGGTACACACATTCCAATATAATAATTCACCCATATGACTCCTCCTTAAATTTGGTCGAGGAGATTTACATATCAAATAAAATAATGAGATCCAACCTACTCCCCCAGAAAAGGTTAGCACTGGTTAAATTTCTCTACTATAAGAAATTTTAGTTTCCATTTAATTTTCATGTTTAATTCCATCATACGAAATTTGGTATTTTAAATTGTTGATCCAAATGGATCACTAAATTCTAATCCATAATGGCCCATATGCCTTATTAACCAAAATATATCATCCATATAATTCACACCAAAAGATATATCAATCCATGTTAATTATGTTCCATGACTCATGTAGCAATAATTGGCTTCTTAGGTTGTATTTTATATCCTAATCCAGATAACATAACAGAGGTTACAACATGCACTATATATACTAATCATGTTCCCCAATTCCATGCCCATGACATGTATCACATATCATGTATATTAATCATGTAACACATCACAATATCATGAATTCTATAAATTCATCCTATATGACATGGTGTAATGCATGTCATTTGATTTATAACAGGTTCTTAAAGTGATTAATGAGATGTAACACCCTCATATGATCATCCTGTAACAATATAAAACCAACAATTATATCAATAATACCATCAAAAATCATGTTAATCACCCAACTATAGAATCAAATCAACTATAACAGTCATCATATAGAAAATAAAATTTTAATTCAAGGTAATTTGGATTTTACTATATGTCTGTAAGCTATGCCCAAGAATAGTCATTAACAAATTATAATTCCTTTCTATACATTTCTATTTTCCCTAATTAGTAATGAAAACCCAAAGATACCTTCTAATGACACTTTGTATTGTCAAGGCCCTGGATTCCATTGAATGTTCCTAGATCCCAGTTTGCAACATGGCCTCTTACAAATCTCTCCAAATGGTTGAGGCCACCGACTAGCAATGAGGGGTTAGAGTGGGTATGTGGGGAGTCTATTTTCACATCACCTGAATGTGGTGTAGTGTATATTCAATAATAGATAATTATCGTAAGTAGTGAATCATTCATATAATAGATAAATAATCATTAGATAAACATCTGAAATATATATATACAATAATTATAAATGTAATCTCATACAAATGTGAGGATTATTCGTTTTATGTATCTATGAAAATACTAATATAGGTTAACATAGAAGATGTATAATTCACATAAAAATTAATAAAAAGAAGAAAAATAAATATATCTATCATCAAGAGCCTCAACTTAGTCCCATGATACTCTGCTCATAATAAGTAATTAAGTACCTGAAGAGAGGTTCTTTTCCTTAACTATTGCTACAATAATATAGTATTTTGGTGTAATATTGCTGGCCTGAATAGGGTGGGATATACATTCATAGTTAAAAAACACCCTATTGAATATTTCCATCCAGTTGGTGAAATTTTAATAATAAAATTTTGTATATCATAATTGATGATATAAAGGAAGTATTATAAGTTATCAGTTGATAACGACCTGAGTTCCTATGGAAACCCATAAAAGGATACATACATATTCTTATCCAGAATGTATCTGAATTAATTATCACATTTATATCAATTTATAATCATGTTAATTTAATTAATCAATATCAATTACTAAATAGGTCTCATGACCGGGCATTTAGCCCAGCATCCCCTATGAAGATATGTTATTAAGGATTCCTTACCAGGGAATCATTATATTATATATCACTAAAAGAATCCAAGAGTGTTCTTTGTCTTGCATGATGCAACAAATAAATCATTTCATTAATTATTAAATTAAGAATATGGTCTCATACTTTTAATTCCTTATTTAGCATCTAGGTATCACTCCAAGCATAGCATAAATAGTAAACAATAAAAACCCATCCTATGAATTCCTTATGGGAATCCTTGTATCTCTCTATGTGTGGTTTAAAATAATCTATCATTGGTTAAATACTTGGTGGTCCCCTAAGTGTGCCCAATTGTCACCTATTTCATAAATGATCAATTCTCATCTGAGTACGTCCTTGGAAATATGTTAGGAGTCCAAGAATCACTCGACTATATAGTATATAGACCCTATTAGTGTGTCCTTGGAATCCCACTAGGGATTCTAAGTGTCACACTAGTATAAGCAAGGAAGTAGCCAAATGAGTCTATCAATAATGTTCATATGTAAACCAATGTTTCACTTAAGGCATAAAAACCATAATTAAATATCATTTTATTAGGTCAATGTTCATCACCACGATAAATTTATTTAAAAAATAACTTGGAAGGTGGATCAAGTCACGAAAAATATTAGAGGTCTTGGCAAAATAATTACCACAAATTGGTATTTAATTATGAGGGTAATATCATTATTAATCAACCAGTTACATTGAAAGAGTATAAGGACGTGGATTCCATTCAATTTTCTTTATCAATTCAAATTGAAATTAATATTACAATTAAAATTTCAATTAAATACATCAATTTACATCCCATAGAAAGGGTACAGTGCATACCTCAAGGGTAAAACACTTCAAATACTATCCTTGGTGTTACATTTAATTATATCACACACCCATGGGGTGGTTCATATTCAAGGTGTTTTCGCCCATTGATTTATCAATGAGTCTCATTATTTATATTTGTTGAAAATATTAAATTTAAATAAGGATTAAATTACATTTCAAGAGTGTTTCCCAAAAAAATGGGAATGTTACATAATGGAATATATATATATATATAAATATATAATTTGACAATGAAGTAAAATCAGGATACTAGTAACCATAGGTCTGTAGTATATTTCTCATCTAGTATCAACTACTGATTCAACTCAGATCGGGATAAAATTGAAGAATTGATGAAGAATATTAAATTAGAGCATATTAGAATAGACCTTTATAGCTAAACCAATACTAAAAAAAATAAGGAAATATCAAAAATGAATTAAGATTCTACCCATTAAAATCCAATGATACTGAAGATTCATAAATACAAGATCAAACAATGGAATGGGATCAAAAACTCTAATTCCACCATCAAAGGATCTCATTAGTACCAAGGGATTCTAAAAGATGAAGAATAGAAAATTAGCGTTCAAAAAATATATTAAAAGGTGGAAAAGTTAAATTCCCCTATGTCTCATGCATTCATGGATTGGATGAATTTGTAGCCTAATTGGGAACTAACTATATTCACAGTGTTGTTAAAAGCAAAAATTTTATGGTTAGTGACCACTACTTGACTAACCAGTTGAAAATAGTGGAAAACATTTCTATCATAAGTATGTTGTTTTTTTCATTACCGTGAAACACAAATTGAAAATTTTATCAAACCATCCAGCCTGTAGCTTCTCACTTTTCAACCTCGCATGGTTTGAAATAATAGTGCATCCTACCCCACATGGTTTCTACAAACCATGTTTTTGGCCAAATTCACCACAATAATTTCAGATCTGGGCTAAGAAAAATCATTAGACACCCCTATTACATCTGAAACCTCAAAAGGGGATTCACATTAAGAAATACATAACTATTTAATCTGAAAATTTATATAATTTAAATGACGTTGTACATCATGAAAGGAACAATTTTATACATTTATAATATTTGAGAAACATTTTTGAATCTAGGTTTAAAAGTGACTTTTGAAATCAGTGTTGGTTTTTAGAACAAAAAATAAAAGGCAAGGCACATAACTTCATATTTTTTTATATTCATGAAAAAAACATGGAATCCAAGAATATCATTGTGAACACAAGTTATTTCTAATGTGTTTCAAACAATTTAATATGTTTTAGAATAATAAAATGGTTAATGTGTAAATTAGGTTTCTTGTACATTGAGATTTTCATATGATATGACGTAAATAACTAATTTGTGTACATGGATAGTGTGTTATATTTTTTATTAAAAGAATAGTGAGGTTATATTATTTCATATATTTTTTTGATGTTCATAAAATCAATAGATTTATTTTTATTCTATTATTTTTGAATTTTTAGTGGTTGATTGGGTGTAACTGGAGTGGTCGAATAGTTCATTTCACAAGAATGTTTTTTTTTCAAGACATAATTGTATTTTTGTATTTTATGATGGTTGATTGATGTTGGTATAAATTAGTAATATATTTGTTTTTATGGTTTAAGGGATTAAAATAAATTATGTTCATTTTTAGTGGGTGATTTGTATTGTGGAGTTATGTGTTATTTGGAATTTGACAACATGTGTTTTTCCTCATTTAATGGAGAACAATATATCCAAAGATATGTAATATTTTTTTTGATGCCTTGAAATTGATGGGTATAATTTAGAACTATAGATATGATTTGGTGTTCCTTGTGAGAAGGGATTCAAGGTGAGTGGAAATTGGGTGAGAGAGCACCAATAAAAAACATAAAAAAAGAAAATGATAGGGATATGACATCAGTCTTAGACAGGGATATGGAATGAGGTGAATTAATAGTGAATTGTTGTTTGAAGTAGGAAAAGAATTATACTTGAGTAATAAGTTAGGATTCTATATAATAAAAATCACTATTATAGAGAGTTTTTAATGACATGAAAATATACATGTTGTTGTTCTAAATGTTAATTTATACTTTTTATTGTAGTGTATGGTTTAGGAGAGTCATTAATAATTTTTATTATAGATAGTTCATCACTTCATGATGGTAAAGGGTCATATTGTGATGATGGGTGGATTATTGTCATATTGTAGAATATTTGGGGAACAATGTAATGAAGGTGATTAAATCCATTAGGTCGCATTATCAAAAGTGGTTCTTAGGGAATGATATACTTTATGTGTGAGATTTGAGGATGTAAATAGTTAAGGGTTAGAAGTTGTTACATCATTGTGAAGGGTTTCATTTCAAGATGATAACCATTATTAGGAAATTCAAAACCACCATTATCTTATATACAGATATCATGTTATCGTGAAGGGAACCTCATCATTTTGAGAACACTTTTGTATAACATGAGAATACCTAGGTGTGGATTTCAAAACATTAACATGAGGAGGATTTTCACATTCTGACCCCTATTCCATGTCATGAAGGCCTGATAGAGGGGAAGTTTCAAAGTGTGTAGTGCAAGGGCTTGATCAAGGGACAATGTTCACTAGGGAATACACGATATGGGAGGGGATAATTTTCAATATTGTCTTGGTAGTGATTTTTTTTATCTTCTTATTTTCAGTTCATGACACCGTGGTCCAAGGGTCCTTGTAATGATGGTTGAGAGCGTGAGATGTTGGTTCTACCTGGGAAATTTTTCCACATCCTGAATTCATAGGTCATTCCATAGGTGTTACCATGGGTATATCATAGCTCTATAAATCCATGGTTTATGTCATTACTGACCCATTTTGAGCATTTTATAGTGGGTACAGTTATATCATTTATTGGTTAACTCCTTCCTTTATTTTGTGGAATGGGTGGTTAAGGAATTCCATTTAGGCAATATCCCAACTTTATTTATTTTTCATAGAGATAATATATTTACAAATATGTTTAATACTGACAGAGGGTAATTTTTCATGATTGAGATGTGTAAACTACTCCATTTTGGATTCTCTATCTTCTTCCTCTTGGTTTCTCTAATTTTTGTGGTTCCAACAACGGTTCATGTTGATTCTACCATAGCATGGTTAAAGAAAGATGACATGATGAGGATCACATTTTACATAGTTATAAGAGATCATGAAAGGATATATAAAATATATTTTTTCAGTTTCCTTGAGTTATATTTCCATATGAAATTAAATGGTTTTTTGGAAAAAAAAATTATAATTTTCTGTTTATTTCAGTAAATAAATTTGGGCCTTTTGTGGTATAGTTCTGGGTGAATTATAAGAGTTGATAAAAATTCTTTTCTCATTGTTTTATCACTCTTATATTATATAATGAGTTTTTGTTCCTTTTCCCATTTTTTGATTCTTTATAAAATGGGGTACGAATAAAATTGACAGGATTTATTAATGAGATAGGCCCTCAAGGACACAATGGAGGTTGATATGAAGTAAGGTTTGGATTATGAATCTCCCATTGAGGAAGGAAGTCATTAAATTATTGATCGTTGAATCTATTTTAAAATTTATTATCATTGTGAAAACCTAATTAAATTTAAAAATAAATTAATATTTTCATATAAAAGTTTTCATTTTATGGATTTAAATTCATCACAGTTTTATAAATAATTCCAATGATTTTTTAATTCAAAAAAATTTTTTTCCACATAATATAATTTTTTATTTAAAGGATAAATTTATAATTTTTTAATCTTTGTTTTTAAAAATTAGGTCATTTTTAGATACATCATATCTAATTTATGTCATGGTGAATTTCTTTTATTTTTCTGAAAAGATTTATTTTTCTGTGAATGGTTAAAATTACCACTTTTAAAAAGACAATAACTTAAATTATTGTGGTCTAGAATGACCAATTATATAATGAATTGATATTAAAGTCAATACATTCACCATTAAGAAACATAATCAAATTGATTCCATATTAATCAGTATTACACCTGATTCTATTATAATATCTTTTTTTCTTAAAAGGGTAATTTTTAAAGAAATATTTTCACAGTTATATTTCATAGTTATATTAAACAATATTTATACCAATTATAAAAATTTTGATTATTATTTCATATTTAAAATCATGAAATTAAATTTTTATTTAATGCATTTATTTTTATTTTTAGTTACTATGAATAGTAACATCAGTAAAAATTAGCCATTATCGTAATGCATAAAACTGGTTAATTAAGGTAAAAACTACATGATAAGGCCAAAAATATATCATAATAACATTTGAATGATTATTTTCTATGCTTATCACCATATTGGATAAATTATTTTGTTTGATATCACATTCTAATGACTAAGGCATAATATTATTTATGATTTTGAATAATTACAAGTGTGTCCCTCCCCATACATATAATTGGGATTGACCTATCATCACTTATCCAAAAACATTGAGACATTTGGTTGAAAAATTTCCTAAATAATTACAACCCAAAAATACCTACCCACATCCTAGAGGTGCTTATCTCACCAAAATACTGGCCTAGTATGTTTTAATTTGTAATTCAAGGGATGATTTCCAAAGAAGTTGTTTAATTCTTAACCGAGTATTTTTTATTTATTTTTTATTCATCATAATTATAATTTTCTTTAACCATTTATAAATAAAAAAACCTATTTGTTCAATATAAATATTTTTTTTTTATTATCTTACAACCATTTTTCATCTATATTTCCATCATATTGGAAATAAAAACAACACTTGTCCTTACGTGTAGACTACCACCTTCAAGAAGTAATTTGTTTTGTTTTTCAAACTATATTATTTTAATGGTTAAAATTATAGATAAAATAATTATATATATTATTTATTAAATAATTATGATTCAACTGATATCAAATATTACTTATTTTCTTTCATTTTTTATTTTTTTTTGTAAATTGATAACGTTTCTCATGCGTAAATGTGGACTACCACCTCCAAAAAGTGATGTGATTAATTTTTCATTACCACCTCACATGGTTGGTCATAAGGCTTGAAATTATGACTAAATATTAGATGTGTAGAATATTTATTATTCTATAAAATAATGATATTATATACATTATTTATTTTCCTCCAAATAAAAAATTGGAAATATCATTCTGGCACAAGTACAGACTACCCTCTCCATGAAATGATATGACTCCTTTTTCATTAATATTATAGGTGGTTGGTTTGAAAAGTTAATTTAATATATAAATATGATAATTAATAAATTATTAATGATTCTATAGGTTATGTAATCATTATCATTTTTAACATTGTCAACACAGAAATATTTTATGAGTTTAGATGTCGAAAAACCCCAAAATGTTGAATCTGACCTTGACTATTTTCATAACAAAATAAGTAATTTAAATAAATTAAATAAAATGAATTTTAAAAATTAAATGAACATTAAAATAGTTATTAATAAAGTATGCTAATATCAAAAAACTATTATTCTTAAGTTAGAGAACATTATACTCTATAAGTGACTGAAGGTAAAGGTTGTTCCTTTAAAACCATGTTTTAATGTATTCAATTAAAATATTTCTGATCCTTATCCATGGTCATAAAATGTTATTAGGTTGTTATTATAAATATAAAAAATATTTTTAATATTCATTTTAAACAATTTTTTACTTTATTTTTTATGGTTAGTAAATTAATCTTGTAAATATTTATCATATGTGTCGTTTTGACTTTTTCTTAACAAAGTGTAAAAGAATTTTATTAATCAATTATGTCCGGAACACATTTTCCCACCATCATAACGAGTATTCATTATCATTAACCAGATATATGATTAAATGTTTTTTCAATGTAGTTTGTATTCCCTATCATCCATAAATATTTCATTTTTAAGATTTTCCCATGAAAAACGATACTTACCCATATGATTATGAAAAAATTGAATGTTTTTTTATTATGAGTTAAAATTATTATTTAAAGGTCACAAAAACTATTATTGGTGATATAGTACATGAGATATATAGATGAATATTAATTATTTCGATACGGATCACGATTATTATTGAGGCTAATATAGCTCTCTATTTCATTGGTCAACAATGTGGTATTTGTAGGATTAAAATGAGGGTAGTAACCAGGTTGGTTATTATAAAAGCATTAACTAGGATTCAGTTATTCTGACACTATTTAAACATGAGTGGACATGGGTTATGAATATGATTCTTCAATAAACCAATTTTATTATTTAAAAAATGGTTTCTATGGAAATATTTTTATTTCATTGGGAAATAAAATATTCGTATCTTTTAAAAGTGTAAGTTTTATTTTTCAAAGATAATTTTTCATGAATTATTATGTTCATAATGATACCATCATGGTATCCTTATTCTTTATAATGAATTTAAAAGGTTTTTTATAAATGATTTATTTTCACATATAGAAATTAATATTTATGTTTTTAACATTTTATTGTGAAAAATGTGAAAATTTTCGTAGTGTTTCTTGTGTTTCACTAGTCTTATATAATTCCATTACTCTTGTTTCACTTAATTATATTCTCTTTTCTCGTACCATATTTTCTATTTTCTTTAATAATATCTTATTATATTTAAAAAAATTAAATAAAATATTTTCACTGTTCTGAATCATCATAAAATTATCATAAGTGTGTTGAATTAGACTTGTGTGTAGACATAATGCTCTATTTTACTGAGAAATAGTATTCTGTATGAGACTATTTACTATGTTATTTAATGTTTTACCTGATTTTATATAACATTAAATAGAACTGATCTTGCGGATAAAATAAAGGGGATCCATAATTGTTAATCAAGTAATTATGGATTGGTTATGTCATGACTCATTTCAGTAATAGTGAAGTCCACTCCATAAATTTTCATATATCAGTATCTACATAATTATCACCAATATTTTAGATGAATTATATAGAATATTAAGGTAAGGATATTAATAAAAACAATATACTATAATAAAATACAATCTAAGATGGAATAATTATAATTACCTATATTGGAACAAGTAAGGATATTTTGAGCAGGATGTTCCATGTAAATTTCATGAAAAATGGAAATAAAAATATATAATTAGAACTCAAAAATGTAATTATGTGTATAAATATTCCAGTTTAAAAAATTATAGTAAATATATTTAAACTATTTTAGGGATGATATATAAAATTTAAAAAAAATCAATTAAAATGAGTAATTAAAAAATCTTATTAAGGATTGAAGACACTGTTTAAGGGGATGAAGCCCATGTCAATTGTTATATCTGGCATTCCATTATAACAATAATACTTTAAAATGTGTTTTTAGGGTTACAACTAAGAAAAATATCATTTTTACACACATAAATTTAATTAATTTTCTTTCATATTATGATATCATAATAGCTTTTCCTAAATATCAATTTCTTGGATAGGAATTAGAGACTGATTATTTAATAAAATGTTTTCAATTACAATGATTTGACTTAGGAATGTGTTTATTGAAGCATACCGTAATAATTTAGTGATACTTTCCATAAATACAATTATTTATTTAACCTCTATTACATAATATTCAGGAATTATATGAAAATATATAGACTTTGTTAATTTATGTAGATGTGTTTCAATCAATTCTCAACCTATGAATTATCTAAATTTCAAAATGATGATGGAAAAATATTAATTTTTATTTTTGAAGCATTGAAATTAAATTTTAATGGATTTTTAGATCCATTTAGTGATAAGGTTATTCAATATATAAATGATATTCTCACTGAAAATTCCTCCTATGTCAACCCATTTCATAAATACTAAAATAGAGATTAGTATAAGTATAAAAATAATACATAATAATGAAAAACTCTAAAATGAAGGAGTAATATCTTTAATACAATAGTAAAGACCCTATGGTTAAGAAATAACAATTAACATTTAATCATTTTCATAATATTCTAGTCTAAAATTGATTAAATCATAATCAAATATTCACACATATTTAAAATAAATTCCCTTACATAATAACATATACTATCCCTTAAGGTTATATTTGGTGCTGACATTTTTCCTTATCTCGTAAACATCAACACATATTTCATCCTTCAAGACAATATTTCAAGTAAAATAAACCTTATTAATCAATGATTCACACATTATAAATTATTAAAATAAATCATTTTTATTAAGATTCATATAAATGACTGAAAATTTATTCAAAAGTTGTTAATCAAATTTCTTATTATAATGTTTCCACTACAAATATTATAGATAAATAGTCCATGTAATCCTTGATTCTATGGGAATGGATTTGAATAATCTCCATCTCATTATAGTTGAATCATGGGATATCAGTGGCTACATTATTTCCTCAACATTCATGTCCTTATATATTTTCTCTCAACACATATAAAATAATCCAATTCCATTTAGAAAAATTGTGGTATTTGATTCTATAATTATCACATGTTGTATGTTCCACACTTCCCTTCTTCTTATTCATTATATTTCATATTTCAGGGTTCTCAGTCATCCACTTCATCAGTTAATTTCATTTGAAAATATAAAACATGGATAGTTCATTATTATTATTAATGGAACTTGATACCATATCATCATAGAATGATTAGTTTTCATAAACTAAGGCCCTTAAAATGATCAACTTATAACAATTAAATAAATATTCAATATTTTTTTTAATTTTATGAAAGTATTTTACAACATGATTTTTTATTCTTCTAATGATAGACTCATACTCATAAATTTTTACCAATAATTCTTTTTAAAAATCAAAAAATTCATTCCTATATATGAATTTTGTTCCCAGTGAAAATATTTCTCAAATAATATACCCTTAAATGTTCTTCAGTCCATATATTTCATCTCCTCATCCTCTTTAGTATTTAGATTTAATAATAACCATTGATTCACATCTCATGTTATATAACATACCTCCAGATTAACCATTTCCATTTCATTATATCCCAAATATAAAAATAGATTTTCATGGGATGTGATACATTTCACAACTACCAATGGATTAGTACTTCAATTTAAGGATACATGACTCTTTCAGATGAAGTTGTCAAAAAATATTACACTATGTTGAGAGGTATCTAGTTCATCGTTATATAAAAATAATATTCATCATAATTAGATAAAACTATTCTAATATAATGACATTGTTTTCAGTTACAAGACCATCCGTATTAAAATTATATGAAAAATAGTATCAATATCAACCATGGGTGTTTATGTTAGCTCAAATCCTTCTTCTAAGAGGAATCCTTATAGAATAGAATACACTTTTTCAACTCATCATCATCATGAATATTGATTTAGGAATTAAAAATCCCTATGAGAGTAAAATATTTCAATATTCTATTTTATTTTTCATAATGATCATAATATATTTGTTAGTCTAAAATTTGCTTCCAAGGATGTTTATATAACTTACATTGAAACCAACTATAGGAACCATGAATTTTATAACCCAAATTTAGTATCGATTTTATTAAATTGGTATAGTATAAAAGCAATCATACAAAAAAGGATCAATCATTTAGAAGTCTTGGAAATATAAATGCATAATTTACTTCAATATTACATTAAATGATTAAAATGTAAAATTAAAAACATTCTTTCATCCTTAAAATCATTAAATTATTACTTCTTTGTTTCCTAAGTAAAAAGTAAAAGAAAAAGGTGAGATTATATTCTTAATAAGGGAAGAATATATTTGAATCTATCTTGAGTAGAAAAGAAATAAATAATAAAGAAGGGTTTTTAGTGAAATTCATATTTAATTTAATCAATAACAAAAAATTCAAAATATATCCATGTAAAGTATCACCATTTAAATAAAAAGGATAATGATAACAGAAATAATAATAAAGGAAATATTTTTTTTCATACAACATGATATTTCTATAAAAAACTATTTCCATGAAATTAGGAACCATATCATTAGGTCCTTGTTTCATATAATTTCATTTAATCTATAGGTATACAAAAATTACAAACAAATTTGGATAAAAAATTGTCTCATGATAACTATCAATTCATCATGTGGTTATCTATAATAGGGAACCATCCATTATAAACATATTTAAACTTAATTCCTCATTTATTATATTTACTATATAATACATATTCAGTACTCCTTATCAATTGATAAATTATTTCATTAAATCCAGAATATGCAACATAAATATTTCACTAGTAAATGAAAAAACATTATTAATAGGTTTCCTTAAATGAACACTATATTGGAAATATAATATGGTTAATAAAATTTAGAATTGGTATAAATTATATTTAATATATCCAATATAATAAATATATAGACATAGAGGGGAACAATAATGTCTAGTAAATAATGGTGAGTGATAAAGTATTTGATCATAATAAAGTGAATGATCTAAAAATAACGAGTAATCTATAGATTAAAAAATAATTATAGAATAACATTAATTCCCTGAAAATAAATGCTTTAGAAAAAGAAATACTATTTATAATTGTAGTTGAAAATGTAAGTGATTCATTTTTAATAAATTTCATTAATATTGTATAATTTTGTTATATAACAAGTTCTAAACAACTTCTCAAACACTTATCTACTATTTTGAAAATAATTCTATTAGTTATTGATAAAAAATATAAATCTTATTATAGTTATGGGAAATGAATTTATTTAAAAATTAATATCAAATTGTAGAGAAATGAAAATAACATATAATATTTTTAGAGTATGGGGAGAAGACATTTATTCTATTTAATTATAAAAGGACTTACATTTATGAATTTTGTAAAAAGTCAAAAATGATGTGTTCAGAATACATAAAAAAGATTCATTTCAATCCTTTATAAATAAAGAAAAAGGTATTAAAAAATTCCTTTATTAGACCTTTTATAATAGGAAAAATCTTCCATAATGTTATTTTAGGAACATGGGTATAGAAGAGAAATATTCCAAATAGAAGGGAGAAATATTGTGGCTTTTGTTTAAAAACAATTTTCCAGTCATTGAGTACCGAAGATAGGAATGTTTGTAATAAATAAAAATAAACCCCAAATATAATTAGGGGATAATAAAATGTAGTTATGTTTATGGAGAGAATGTGCATATAATTATTTTTATGTAAATTTAATCTTGAACACTCATGAATAAGAGTCAAATTGTAAAATAAGATTTTATGGGTTCAGAAACATTTTAATCAAAACCACTTAAAATAGAAATCTTTTATAGAAAATTTAAATACCTTTAAATGATTACCTAATAATATAGTTTTTTAAGGGTAATTATATACCCCATATAAAAAATTTAGCTGAATAATATAAAATATTACATAATGGAGTGGATGGGAGATAAAAAACTATTAATTTGTGATCCTTATAGGGAGGAGGCATTATGTACTCATGATTAGTAAAATTATATTTAATAATTTATTTATTAATATTTTTTTAATATATATATTTTTTTCCATGGTTCTTTTTTAATTTTTTTACATACTTTTATTATTGTTTTCCTATTTTTGTTGACCACTTAAGGTTGTTCAGAAAATTTTTCTAAATCTACTTCACGATGTTTATTGTGGTAAATGTTGTTATAAAATTATTACATCATCTATATAATGTAAACAATTCATGAAAATCATTTTTATTCACTGTAAATAATTTTATAGCCAAATATTCTAGCTAGTAATTGAAAAATGAAATGCATTGTTTAGGGAGATAGTAGTTTTCATGAGAACCTAGTGACATTTTCATTTTCGTAATTAGTTAAAATGAAATAAATTATATTATTATTAATATTTCCAAAATCATATTTACATAATAAATATTATATAAAGTTGTAATATATTTCTCTATGTTTATCCATGTAATGTAGAAAAGAAAAAAACTGAAATCGCTTCATGTAGGTGGTAGTCCACACAAAGTCACGTGAAAATTAATAAGGTTTTAACATATTGAAGGGTAATAATGGAGATGATATATAATTCTTATAGAAATATAATTATTTCTTGAATATTACATAAATAACATAAATATCTTTTAAAAATCATCCATGAAATGTTGTCATGGAAGCTTAACTACATCACTTCATTGGAATGTTAAGTCATACATAAAAGTGAGAGATTATTTTGTTTTCTAAATGATGTAAATGAGTTAAATAATATATAATAAGCCATAATTATAAAATTTTATTATATTTATAATACAAAAGTTATTAATTTAGGATGAATAAAATATATTTGAATGAGGTAGAATAATAAATGTACGTAAAAGGAATCATTGAAGACTTATATCATCATTTGATATCCTCCATTAAATTAAGCTTATGGATCTTTATGTGAAAGGTTAATAGTCACTAGAAGGTGGTGGGGACATGGTAACGAACATTTAGAGAAGAATTTTTTTAGATTATTAAATAAAAAATGAGCACATATGTGTATCACAGATACATAGATTGAATAAATAAATGTTTTATTTTTTCAAGATCCTTTCATTATTGGGTGAATAATTTTCAATAAACATGAGTCAAAATAGTAATTTTATGATTTTTCAATGATTTAAAAAAAATTAAACATTAAATAACATATATGGTCATTTTCAGGAAAATTTGTATGATTTTTCATTTTTGTTATTTGGACAACAATGGAATTAAAATCTAAATATTTTATACGTCATATATAATTTATAATTATACATCAAATCCATGGAACACCGTAATTCATAAAAAAATATGTTTTAATGTTTTTAAAATAATATAATTTATTTTTATACTACTTGAATATGAACTATATTGTTGTTTCATAAGAATTGAAGGTAACTATACCATCATCTAAAATAGATAATAAATTTGAATAATAAAAAAATTATTATTCATGAACATTAAAATTTATAACTCTTCATAATCTCTTTTTATCACTTTGACAACATAAAAGATATATTAAAATAACGAGAGTGATATTTTTTCAATTTTCATTTACATAAAATATTACAAACCACATTATCAAAATAAAATGACATAAAATTTCCATATTTTTGAATACAGGATGAGGGTATTCAAAATCCACTCATCCAATGAAGTAAAATCATGTTTTTGAGATATTATGAGGTCTTCTTCTATAGTTTAAGCCACATTTAACCCATTTTAACCTTAACCACGGGGATTAAGTTTGTCCATGGTTACAATTAATTATGACAAAAAATGAAATTTTCCATGTAACAAAATATTAACATCATAATAATAATTTTAGAATATATTTTTAAAATTTAATTTTTAGAAGTGTAAGAAATTAAATTTAAAACGTGTACACAAAATTTAGTAAAAAAATGTTTTAAGAAAAAATTAACCCTTTAGAATAAAAAAAATTATATAAAAATCCATTATAATCCTGATTCCCATATAATTAGTAGATATATTATGAATAAATTGACACTTGTTTTACTATAAAATCATAAAAATAATATATTTCAAAATAATTGGTTTAATGAAAAAATAATAATTCATTTTTACAAAAAATGATAGTTACAACATTTCACACAAAAATCAAATATTTATGAATTTTCCCAAAAATTCGACTTGTGATAATTTTCATATGATGAAACAAAAAATTAAATAATTTTTATCCAAATCATTTACTCAAATTTATACATTTATTATATAAATGAAAATGGGAAAATTTATATCCCAAATGATTTTATAAAACGTTAATCTTTTTAACTCTAACTGTTTTAACCATATATGATTTCATTTTTATCAATTAAAATTTAGTACTTATTTATTATGAGATATTAAAAAATTGGTATTATATAAACTTTTATTCAAATTTAAATAATGTCATTACTAATCTTCATTCCTACCAGTCAAACGACTAGGTTATTGTGGTCATATTTTAATAATAATATTTCAATTATATATCATGGTTCATTTAAGTTTATTATTTCATGTAACATAATCTATTTTATATCATACTCATAAATTAAATATTATGGTGTTAAAATTTATTTAAATTAATATTATTTTTTATGTATTTTGAGATGAAGGGAAAATTAAAGTGTTTCATGAGGATTTTGAAGGGAAAGGGGTAGGGTGTTGTGACGTAGGCATTGGGAACACAATGTGTTTATACCAGGCAACCAGTGGGGTACCTCTTGTATAGATAGTTCTATCAAGAACCATAGGGTAACTAGTATTATAGTATTGGGTACCTAGTTTTTTCATTGAAATAATTAACTTTAATATATAATACCTTTTCCTCTAACCCCTAAATGTATCCCCAATTATGGGGATTCTCAAGAATAAATCTTTAGTTTCACTATTTTGAGCATCCCTCAAGTGTTCCATCTTCTCCCTCTCTTCATAATAATATATCACTTTAATATTTGATTGGGATGGTCTCTATTAGTAAAAAAATATATCATTCATTGAGGTAATGGCCTAAATTATCTAATCTCCTTTTCCATTCTCTATTTTAAGATCATATATTGTGTGATTTTCCCCTATCACCCTCTAGATATCTTAAAATATTATAAAAAACTTTTAATCCTTATTATATAGTTTCTATAGGGACTTTTCTAATGAGATATTATAGTATATATAATTCTTCGCTTCCAAGATTTTTTCTTCCTAAATCATAGTGAACATAATCCCTAAATCACTCATTTTAAGGAAGTCAATTAGTGTCAGTTCTCCAATACCTCATCATATATGGATTCATGAAATCATTAGAAAATAAATCTATATATAAGTCCATTAATCCTCTCATACCCATATAGAGTTGACCCAAAAAGAGTATGATTCTAATTAATCCCAATATAAAACATGTGTTTAAATTTAATAATGGTTAATTAAATATTTTTATGGAAATATTGATTTCTCTATCAATGTATTAATAATTGTTATTTTTTCAAACTATGTTTACAAAATTTAAGTAATTCATTTCATGTTTGATTTTATAGAATGCCTATGATTTTTATAATAATCGGAGATTTAAATGATAATATAACTATCATTATTACTGATTTCTCCCTCTATTTAGGGCCACTAATATTTTAAATCAAAGATATATATATTGATTTGAATTGCATAACCGCTTTTCCATATAGTTTCAATCAGTGGTATGATGTAACATTTGTATATTGTGTTAGATGATCAGTAAGCATTTATTTCTCCATTAATTTATATGATATTAAAGGAATAGACAAAAAAATTCCCAAACTTTATTTTGGGATATGGTAAAAATACTGTAGAGTTGTTATACCTATTAAATTATACCAAAAGTAAAGGGATAAAATATTTATATAATATCATATTCCAAATCCCCTTTTCTAAAAATGGGATGGACTGATGGGATAATAAATTTATTAAAAACCCACACACACACAAGTATATATATATATATATATATCATTGTGTGTGGTTTATTGGGTGAATATATAAATATGTGTGGTTATTTTATAGGTATGATAATTACCCTCAAGGGGGATAGCACTGATGCCTCAACATAGATCCTGAGCTGAGGATCATAGCAGATATTTTTGTTAGGATCCTCCCCACATAGGGAGTTATATTTTTAATAAAGATAAGAATACATTAATTTTTTCACTTCCATGGGGTTTGTTAATATATTATTACTCTATATTGTTATCATTGTTTCAATACTCTCGAGATTATGATAGGATTCATGGAATGGGGTGGAAGCCACTTATTATCTTTTCATACTCATGCCCACTATAGGCCCAACTCAGGACATGTGTAGAATATTTTATTCACGATTTATTTGAGGTGAATGTTTCTGAGTATATTATTTAGTATCATACAATGAACATGATGCATGAGTGATCACATCGTGGTGTTTCTATTCTTGAATTACTTGATTGTACATGGAACACCCCCAATATCTTTTAAATTGGATCCACACCTAGTATCCCTATTCTGTTTCTATATGCCTCATTTTTCTGACACAATTCTGTATATGGGTATTTATTTAGTTTGTAAAAATACATCATATATAATTTTGTGATTTTAGATATGTTATGTGTTTTGTTTTATAATAATTTTATATTATGTCAGGCCTCATTATAAAATTTCAATACTCTCTTCTATTGTATATTAGATACCCAATTGTATAACTAATCCCAGATAAGTTATGTCTCTTTTAGGTATAAAACATATCTCATTTGCTCCATTTTTAAAAGGTTAAAATGTTTCCTACATTTTATTTACTTGAACAACATCTACTGGTATCTTTTGTTGTATTGTCTTTGTATGAGGTTGTTTAAGTAGTCATTATAAGGTTGAATTGGCTGATATGAAGTATTTCAAATTCTTGTCATAGAAAAGTTATTTTGTTCAGAAAAAAAAATTATTTTTGTAGTATTCTAGATCTAAAAGATCATATATATACTATACACACTACTCAAATGTAGAGAAAAATGAAACTCATTAAAATGTAATATCTAACTATTTATAGGGTGTCATTAATCATTATAATTAATTTTTAAGCCCATGAGGTAGAATCCAATACCATATTTTACTCACATAGTGTCATAAACTAGCTAGAATCCTTTAAAGGTGGTGGAAGAAAAAAACATACCATTATCTATATTAAGTAATAACAAAATTTTCATATATATTATCCACACCAAGACATGACCAACAGTTCCTTGAATTTTACCCATTATAAACAACCCACACTATGATGACCAAACATTATTTTGATATATTAATCCCTAATAAATATTATTTTTGATAACATACTTCACAAAAAAAATTGAACCTACAATGACAAGATATTAATTTAATAAAATAGATATTAAATATTTTAGGATGGCCATTAAAGGAGAGTGTAGAAATAGTTATAACAACATTATGAAATAAAGATCCCTATATTATTATTTCTACTATTATAACTTCAACGTTAGTAAAATATTTTTATAAATTTAATTTAATTTATAAATTGGTATAATATAAATTGTAGTATAATTTTTTTTATAAATAAATGATTTTACCTAAATTAAGTTGAATATTTAACGTACCAAAATAATGATTTTCTATAAATTCAGTTTCTACTAGACATTATGATTTTATTAAACAGTTAAATTTATGAATTATAGAATGAAAATTTGAAATAATTAGATTCATTTTTTAAAATTACCATGACATTATTATCTTAAGAATAATTTTGGAAATGTTTCAAATTCAAATTTACTTTTATCTAAGTAGTGAAAAATAATTGTTTTACAAATAAAACATATTTTACAATATTATTAATATATATTTATGACATAAAAATTTATGAAACTATTTTCATGAAATCTATGTATTTTCTATGTTAGTTTATAATTAAAAAATATTGATTTTAATTTACAAATTTATATTTTTCTTTTGTGAGCATATATTTTTTCCAATAATTATTTTGAATTCATTATACTTTTATTATTTTAGAATTCAATTTTATAAATATTTGAATAAAAATATAATAAATTAAATATAATATACGGAATTATAGGGTCATATTTATTTAAAAATTCTCCCTTTTATTTTATGGTATAAAGCCTAATAAATCTTGGTAAACAAATCTAGTCAACATAGAAGAAAACCCAACTTGATAAAAAGTTTGTATGATGATGTAAAAGAATAACTTGTCAAAAAATGTTCCTAAGTGAGTGGCTGAAGTGTGTATCCAGTAAAATATATATAAATGAAATTATTTTCTTTTCCTTTATCCCCTTGAAAATATTAACTTGAGATCTATTTATAATAAGTGATTATAATTACACAATTGCATTTCTCACCACTAATAAAAGAAGCGTATCACCACCCCAGCAAGGCCAATCCAAGAATTTTGTTTAAAAAAACCAATCATCCCATTATAATTCCTTTATAACCCTACTAAATTTATTTAAGTCTCTAGTAAATAAATATTTCTTTAAGACCTTCATTTCAAAGGAATCATCCAAGAGAAATCGTATGTTATCAATGTGAGTATATTTTTTCCTAACATGTTTTATTCAATCTCATTTTTTCATATTTTAATTTAATAATTATTATATAATGAAATTATTTTTTATACTGAATGTTTTTATCCCTTGGGAATTAAAATTAACCACCATTTCTATTTTCTGTTAAGGTAATGAAATTTTTAACCATGTGTTGTGAAAAATATTTCCACCACAAAGGGATGAATTGTATTTTTTTCTCACCAAATAATTTACTAGTAGGTTATAGTAGTATAAAAAATTTTAGATACAAAATATAATTATGTTTATAGAGAGAAAAATTAAAATTCACCTTTTTTACCTCTCATTATATGAAAAATGAAATAATTTACCAAGTGTTGTGCTGATTACGAGTTCCACGATGTAAAATTTGTTTTTATTGAAATAGTTTATTTATTACTTATTAGAATATATGTAAATATGAAGAAAAAATTAAAATTATCAAAATAATATCATATTAATTATTTACCAATGATATTATTCCAAAAGAAACGACTTTCATAATCGTAATTATCCATTAATTATGGTACATTACTTTCTGGGATGCTCAAACCACATAATTGAATAATGACATAAAACAATGTTATATATTATTATGATAACAAAACTAATAATAATATATGAAATAAATAATAAATTTATATTTTAATTTTATTAATAAAATCATTAATTAAAATTCCACCCCTTCCCCAATCAATAAATTTCACAGAATTATGCTCATTGTTGATTTCATATTTAATAATCTTATAAAAAATAACATATACTGATATTATAAAAATATAAATAATTCAAAATAATAAATTTGAATTACTTTTATTATCATGAAATGATGAAATTTTTTATGAAAATAAATAGTGACATAATAATTATGAAACTAGCTCAAAACAATAAATATTATTTACAACTAAAATTGAAAAAGAATAAGAATTATCTTTTATAAATTTTTATTAAAATTATAAATTAAGTATGTAATAGGGTATATAAATGAATAAGGTTAAAAAATTGGTTATTAAGATAGTTTTTTATAATTAAATTATCATAAACCACTTTTATAGAAATCAACACTAAAGTTAGCTGACACTAAAACTCAATCATCATCAATATAGTAATTTGACTTCTTATTCTAATGATTTCCCCTATTTTCACAACTGTAATTATTCTAATGATTTCCCCTATTTTCACAACTGTAATCATCTACATAGATGATTAAAAACTATTTTTCATGGGATTTATTTTGTTATTTTCTTTAAATTATTCTCCCTATAGACAAATTTTATATTTATAATGGTTTTATTTTTCACATTTTACAGTCTATGTTTCTTCTATTATTTCATTATTTTCTGGGGATCATGTTTTCAATGTCTAGATATATAATCCATATTATTAAACCATTTGGAAATGTTAGGAAACAGAATTTTATTTTCATGGGATCTTTATGATGTTAAAGGTGAAATATTTTCATTTGATATTTTTATGTTTTTTTTAAATTTTGTCATTTCTTTATCAATGATGAATGATTTTCATGTAAAAATTTTATGGAACCCATTTTTCTGGGTTATTTAGAATATGAAAACTAAATTATATTCAAGTGACACTCATAAGTATTATTCATAGAGTTGGGGGCCTATATAACCCTTCAATGCATTATATAAAGGTTTAAATATCTAGAAATATGTATACCTAGTCGTATTTAGTCATTTTATACGGTATGTTCAATTTTATAACTAAGGATACTAATGTATATGGGGGTACATATAATGTTTCACAAAAACATTGGATTATGTTTGTGACTCATCAATGTAATATTTCATTATTCAAATTTGTTATCCCACTATTCAAAAATGTTATAAAAATTATACTCTATTGATTCATGGTTTATGTAAATTTTATTAAACCATTATATTGTTGTTAATTTTGTTTATTTATCATTTGGGGGTTTAGGATCTTATCTCGTATACATGGAAGTTCACTTTGTTATTATTATTATCATATTGGATGATATGATGTTTTTATTTTTCTCATGTTTTTTCAAAAACTCATCATTTAGGGAATTTTTATTAAACCATTATTGAGATTTTTATTTCACCCCTTTTATGGTTTCATTAATTATTTACTGAGGATGACTTTTTCAATGCATGAAACTATATCTTATTAAGTATTACACAATAGTATTTTGGTCTCTATAATTGGTATTAAAGAAATGATATGTTTATTTTAGAGATTATAGATTATATTTTTCTAAATTGGGGTTACAATACCTTGGTCAGAACCCTAGATACGAGTCTTTGTATTGGATGATATCATTAATTTTTTTAAAGTCGTAAGTAAGTTTTTTTTCATTGTAATTGAATACCACCCAAGATACTGACATGTGGATGTGTTTTTGGTATAGATTCATATAAGGTTAGTCACCCAGAAAAATTATTATTGATCATTGACTCTATTTTTACTCTAGTGAACGATGATTAGACCTAACACTTAACACCATGCTAGACTCTTCTGGGTGGTATGATTTGGTTATTTACATTTTCGTTATGAATGGGGACTCATATTATCATTTTAAAAAAGGGGGATGGTTTATGACCTAGGTATACTTCTATAAAATAAGAGTATTATCCTTCTCTTAGACATATTCTGTCATATACGAACCATCCTCTGTATATTTATAGCGCTTTCTATGGTCTATGGTTCTTATTAATGCCCCATAATCATGGTATGAAGCTCAAAAATGATGGATCATGTTCCATGGGTTTCAATAGTAGGTGGTGTTTTCCTAGATCCCATAGGATGTATTTTCATTTTCTTCTTAGCATCTTTTGGGAGAGTTGACTACCTTCTAATAGTGGTGTGGGCTATACTCAAAGGCCTATAGTTCATAAATTCTGAGTTCATCACTCTATCATCGGATCAAAATAATTATATGACTATATAAAATTATCTTAATGTTCCCACATCCACCCTGTGGTTCAATTAATTTAATATTTGATGATTTAGGTCCATAATTAATAATCATATCACCCTCTGTCAAACCTAGAGGGAGGGAAACAAGGTGTATGTGTAACGTTTTAGTTCCAGGTGCCATCCAAATAGGCCTCATACATGGTTGTCCACATGGAATCAATCTAATTTACCAAAATTCCATAGGCTGTCAACTAGTAGTGAGGTCATTGCGTGTGATAATGGGGAAACTATGCCCTCATTGGCAGAGTAACATAGTGGAATAACAATAATATAAAACTGCAGAATCATTAATGACATAAAATAAGCAAACATTGTGAGTTTCAATTTAAATAAACAATGGTAGAACATATATAAATTATAATTGTCACATTATTCTATGAAACCAACCATACATAACACAATGCTGGAAATACAGAACTAAACCAATGTACAATGAAAACAAGTAAACTCCAAAAGCATCACAAGACTCCACTTGGTCCCATGCTCTGAAGCTCCAAAACCATCAAGTACCTGAATTAGAAGGGTTCTTTACATTATCTATACCTACAAAAATATAATTTTTTTGGGCCCAAAGGGATGATCCAAACAGTGTGTGTGACGAATCCCAGTAGGAAACCACCCAAAGATCTGTGCCTAACGGTCAGTGGATATATACAACAGGGAAAATACAAAATTATGTAAAATATAATAATTGACCAAATTTAAACAATCCTATAGTTGAAAAATACTTTAATTTACATTTAATAATTATTCAACCAATCATTCATAGGAATCCGTCATGGAATGTTCTCAGAGTTTGACCCCTCTGGTTTCACAAATACAAAGACTCACTAAGGAAGCACTCATTGTTAATTCCCCATGTGGTCTTTTAAAAATAAATTCAGACTCTATGAGGAAGCACTCAACGTCCATTCCCCATGTGGTCTCATGAGGGTATACTATAGATACTATGAAGGACCACTCACCATCCATCCACCCTATGGTCTTGCAACGTAAAAAGTATAACAGACACTCTAGGGAAGCCCCCAAAGTCAATTCCCCTTATGGTCTAACTACACCAGGTTCTCATAGAACTGTGTAATACAATCATGCAGAAATGATATCCAGCAGCCAAAGTAATCTCATCTACTACAAGGAAAAAAATGCTACAATTCATATCAAAATCCTATCATATAATATCAACTCTATCCTAATATCTCTAGGCAAGGAAACAAAATAGCTTAATAGATAGTTCTATACCCAATAATCAATATACAAAACATGGTAAAATACATCCATAACCTGGTTATAATCCTAAATCATAATAAAGAACCTTTCTCCACAAAACAAAACATAACAAGCATCAAATAGGGTTAACTATCCAAAACACACAAAAAACCTATACTAGGGTATTCATAAAAATTTATGAATATTATCCAAAGAAAATGATGGAATACCCAAACCACCTAAATCGACATTGTACGATCGATATAGTTGAACCTTAGCCTTTTAATCGACCTAGAACATCGTAGATCTACAAAAACTCTCAACCTCAAACATCTTAGAAATGAAGAGAAATCAAAAAAAGAGGGTCTAGAAGAAGGAAGAACTCACCAAGGGGATTCCAATGCAACCAACATTGTTTGATTCAGAGAACAGTTGACAGATCGGAGGCTTATAGAAGAATAATTTCTCCTAGTTTCTCCTAGATTAGATAGGGTTAGAAGAAGACGATTTTTAGAATTAGACGCAACCTTGGTCTGATATAAAAAATTAAAAGAATAGTACAAATCGTGTTCATTTACTGTACACTCTATGTACATTCCTTAACCAGCCCCCGCTTTAGGTTGTCTCATGTTCACCTCACATGGCCATGTTCCCCGCCATTACATGAACAATACATGGCTACCAGCAGAAACTGAGTACACAATGTGTACTCTTATATACAAGTTTTGTACTTATGAATTGTCAAAATTCTCCCCCTCTTTCACAAAAACTCCCAAAATCAAGATCCATACCTGAAATGAATATATAGGTTCTTAAAAACACACATTTAATGAAATTCAACCACGAATTTCCCTAACAAGGAGGCACATAAGAAGAATCCTCGAACAACTCTAGTAGTTGCAATCGCACACTGGCTTCCCTCTCCCAAGTATTATCCTATACTTGTCCGTGCTTCCCCAACACTCGTACAAGAGGAACAGACTATCCATAGATATCCATCGTGTTGCAATAAAAAATCCAAATTGGATGCTCCCTGAATAATGCTTCCACCACAAATGTATCCTACTCCGGTTAAAAACACGAGACTAGTCTAAGAACTAACGTCGTAGTTGAGAAATTTGGATGATTTTGTGCATAGACTGGTATCTCTGAGGTAGAAAAAATTGATAGGAAATCCGCCCACCTCTATAAAATACTTCAAATGGACCAACATAACTCAGTGAAATCCTTCCCAGTCTCCAAAACCTCTTATGTCCCAAACATGATGTGATATATTGGAAAACCAGATCTCTGACATTGATCTAGAGAGGCCATCTCCATCTATCATCATAAGATGGCTGACATGACTATGCATTAACCATCCCATTTGGAATAAACTCCACCTACACAGAGGTCTCCAAAAAAATAAGAGGTACAAACATAGATGACTCTCCTTCTTCCAGCCAACATTGTGGTTCTTGGAATGGTCTTCCTTAAAATCCTCAAATGGTTCGATCTGAATAGTCTCCCAAAAAATATTATTGTAGGAAAACTCCCCCATAGGTATTTTCTTATTCTAAGAACCTCCAAGATCTAGGACACATTCTCGAATAAAGTCCTCTAGCACCTGAATCATACACTCAGACTGGCCATCTATCTTGGGATGGTATGTTGTACTCAGAAGTACCTTCGTACAAAAAGCCATTGGTAGTCCCTAGAAGACCCGAGAAGTAAAACAAGAATCCCTGCCTAAAACGATGGAGTGTGGAAACACATTTAAATGTAAAATTTATTTGATGTACAACCTTCCATGATCATCAACACTGAAGGTCTCCTTGATCGGTAAGAATTGTGCAACCTTCATGAGAATGTCAATGAAAACCCAAACAGCATCACTCCAATGAGGCAACCTCGATAAACCAATCACAAAGTCCATCGTGACATCATTCCATTTCCACTTGGGAATGGATAACTACTACAAAATACATTTCGGTCATTGATGCTTCTCCATCAACTTCTGATTGGTGGAACACCTCATCACAAAACCAGAAACATCTCTCTTCATACCGAGCCACCAATACTGATGGTGTACATCTCGATACATATTGGCGACACAATGATGAACTACCCAAACTGAGGAATAAAAATCCCAAAAATTCACCTGGAGTATGTCTGTTGACACCCACACATACCTTTGAAAATGAAAGAACTCATCCTCTACTATGGTACATCCTGTTATAGGGTCCTCTCCCAAGACAATCTCTAATAAAACTAGGACTTTATAATCTAATATCTACCTCACTCACACTCGATCAAGTAGAGTATACGTTACATATACAGAAGTAGGAAACAGATTTTCTGTCTTTCATACACCTCCAAATTCATCTCAGTGAAAAAATGCATATGTTTCCACACACTATTTTCCTCCTAAAATACCTATATTTGAGTCCTCTTGTTCAACGCATCAGCCACTGCATTGCCTTTCCCAGACATTTAGGCACGCTAAAATTCAATGGACTGAAGGTACTCAATAAACATTCTCTATCTCAAATTCATGTATCACTAGGTAAATATATACTTGAGACTTTTTTGGTTAGTTTACACCACAAAATTCTCTCCCAAAAGGTAAGGACTCCAAAAACATAAGGAATGAAAAAATTCGGCCAACTCGGGATTCTGTGTTGGGAAATTCTTCTCATGTGGCCTAAATAATCGAGACCCTTATGAAATGAATCCTTTACCCTAAATAAGAACTACTCTAATCCCAATACATTATCCTCACACTAAATAGTATAACTCTTTCCCAGCTCTAGAAAAAACTTGTATCGGGGCTGAATTCAGTAACCCTTTTAGCTCTAGAAAGGCTGAATCACAACGATCTATCCATAGGTACTTTACACCCTTCTTATTCAGGCCCGTCAGTGGCACTTCAATGTGTGAAAAGTATTATATAAAATGTCTATAGTAACCAGCCATCCCTAGAAAATTTTGTAGTTGATCGAAGTTCTTCGGATGCTCCTACATAACTACTACTCTAACTTTCTCGTGGTCAACTGAAACTCTTGTCTCAGAAATTACATTACCAAAGAAATAAATATGGTCCATCCAAAAGTGGAAATTTGAGATCTTATAATATAACTGATGCTCTCTCAGTGTACTCAAAACAATCTCAAGATGGGTAGCATGGTCATTTCTTGTGTGATATTACCCCATGATATCATCCACAAAAACCACTACAAAGGAGTACAAGTATGGAAGGAACAATCGGATCATCTGTGCCATAAAAAGTGATGGCGCATTCATGAGAACAAATGGAATAAATACATACTCTTGTAGAAAATACATGCTCTGAAAGGCTATAAGAGGTAAATTTCATATTCTAATGCACAATATATGATAATTGGATCTCAAGTCAATCTTCAAAAAGACCCATGATCTTTGAAGATTATCAAAGAGATCATCAAGCCTCATAAAGGGATATTAATTCTTGGTCATCATCTTGTTAATTATCTGATAACCCACAAAAAGTCTTAGAATTCTATCCACCTTTTCACATACAGTATAAGCGAACCCCAAGGAGAATTACTGAGTCAGATGAAACCCTTTTCCTATAACTCCTATAACTATTTATTGTGCTCCAGTAACTCAGGTGTAGCCATCTTATAAAAAGTAATAGACACTGGTGTGGCCCCTGGAACACACACAATTGAAAAGTTTACATATCAATTTAGAGGAAAAGATGAATATTCATCTAGAAAGACATTCCACAAACAATCCACCGTGGGAGGAAATTCTATCTATGATGTACCATGGTCATACAGATAAAAACTATCATTCTGGGCTATAATTCGTCTTAACCCGGGATGCTCGGGTCCAGCTCTGCTCGCCTGGGCATCCAATTCTCCCTAATGTAGAAACTATTCATCCTCTAGTGACATGAAAATCACCCTATAGAGATAGAAATTGACAATACCATGAAACGGAACTAAATACTCCATTCAAAGAATGATATCATAGAACATCATCTCTAAGACAAAAACGTCCCATAAGAATTATCACCCACCAATTTAATGAGGGAACTATTTTCACTGACATACACTAGCCTTTCAAATCCCCAATGATGTGTCCAACATCAAGATATCAGCATAAGAAAATATATAGAGCCCAAGTCTCTCTAGAATAGGCACCAATATGAAACTATGGGATGCCACTGTGTTGAAAAGAAAAAAAGCTAAAACTGAGGAAACCAAAATCATACCTCTAACCATAGAGTGTTCAGGATCCTGCTCCTATTGGCTCTTCTACAGTGCAAAATCCTATCCTACGCCGCGGCCCTGTGATGTTTTCTATGATCCCTATGATGATCCACCGTGTGGCTATCGAAAACCCTATGTCTGACCACTATGGTTATGATCTGCACCTCTTCCTGAACGGTCAGACAAACTCCAGTTCCCAGAATGATGTGGATATAGTGGTCATGCTTTGGTACATGGAGTCATATCATAACCCCTATCACCAGTTACTAAAGAGAAAAAATGATAGGAAAGTAGAAGATGGCCCATCATGCCAAAAGATCGGCACACAACTGGGTCGCTCAGGCAATGTGGCCTCATATTTCTACTCTTCCCACACTGGTAGCATACCACTTGGCTACATGAAAGAGTATCTTGCCTACTCAGATCTCCGTGCATAGACTCCCCGCGATGCTTCCTACTATTAGATCAAGTAATACCAACTCTAGATGCCATGCCGCCTTGGCTCACAACTCAAAAGTCCCTCGGGTTGCACTCTATGATCAGTTCGTGGTTGACTATAGAAGTTATGGAAGCCATCCTGAAGATTTTCACCTAAGATCAGATTTTATGCCCAGGACGATCCTCAACATTACTTTCTAGAAATAACTCATCACCACATAAAATTGGTTTAAACCACTCTAACTCTATGACATGGGAAGAATACTCTATGACTGTGACTGTATCCTGATCCAAACTCATGAACTATCAGGCATGGTCATCCCTCAAAGTCCATGAGTAAAATTAGTCATTGAAGGTCCACTAGAACTCACCCCAATCCATAACTCATTGGCCTCCCGACTATGATATCCCATCCCACAATCTATTATCAGAATCCTGAATCTTGTACGTAGAGAGCTTCAACCTCCTCAATGGAGGAATCTCCAAATGCTCGAAGATATACATCATGGGCTCTAACCATGACTCTATAGCCTAAGTTCCTCTATCCCCTGATAAAGTGGGAAGATGATTCTGCTAAAAAACCCACTTCAACTCTGCCATGGAAGGGGAAGAATACGGTGCTCCCTGGAAGGTCTGCATAATCCTCATGAGGCCTTCTCAGTAATGTGCCTTGGCACCGGTATCTGAAATGATGGTTGGTTCCAAGATAAGTATGACATGAGGATTTTCGGGTATTCCTTGTACTACATTGTCTGGTGTCATATATTTTTCTTCTATCTGGCATACCACCAGAGGACGTCTCAATTGCATGACTTAGAAATTTCCATTGCACACATTAGTTCATGATTATCAAGGACTAAATGATAAAATTGAAGGAAAGGAACAGGGGAAGGAAGTCATTCATGTTTTTAAAACCATGGATACATGGAGTGTATGGGCCCTACACAGAATTTTCCATTTATCCTTTAAATTTTGGTGTACTTTTGCCAACCCTGGTCGTTTAACACAACATACATGTGGTGTGTTCTCCTTTGACATGGTGTGTACTCGAATCATTCCCCCTGCCCATGTTCCTCTACATAGAAAAAACACACGGTTCTCTTATAACAAAACGACATGGAGTGATTATGCCAGACATGGCATGTACAAGGAAGATTTCACTGAAATGGTTTGTTAGTAACATGGCCAAATACATGGTCTCTACAACATGGAATGTTATCCCTAAGAACTATTTATACCAATTAAGTTTTAACCACCTGTGATGTTAGCCACACGAATGGATACACGGTACATACAACACAGCATGTACTCACCATGTACATAGTGTATGACACCAATCATTTCCCAACCCAGTGTTTCTACCCACACAACCAGTCAAACGGTTAAGGAATACATGGTGTGTACATATAGCACATAGTATGTACATAAGAAAATTGTTTCCTTCCCAAACAAAATGATACATGGCTCATATTCAAAATTAAACACCATGTATTCTGGGTTTTTTCTGATAGAAAGCCTCTAAAACTACTTCATAACCCCATAAAAACACTGAAACTAACATTAATGTTCTAAATTCGGATCTGCGGGGTCCCATACTCCCCGAAAATCAATTATTGTCATTATATTCTTTAGATCACAAAGTATAATAGTGATAATAATAACATGATCCCAAAAATTCTGATCCAAGGGGGCCCATAACAACTTAGGGACAAAAGTTTGGCACCAATTCAAAAGAAACATTATAAACTAGAAATACCCTATCAAATGGTAGGTATTATATCATGGAATCATTCACAATATCATGCAAATATAGCACAACATCTTTTAGAAAAAAATAAAAATTGGAATATACCCTAAATGTAATGACAAGAATGCATGACATATGATCTCTAGAAAGTGATTATATGATGCATGAGATGGAATAACCTCATATCATCGGGTTGAAATAGAAATAGAACCTCAATAATATCAATGATAATAGCACAAAACATGTGAATAAACCAATGATGAAATATAATTAATAGAAAAAATTGAAAAATCAGAGAATTGTAATGATAGAGGCATATTGGCTTTTCCCAATACATGGGTTAGCTACTCCTGGGAATAGATTATTACCAATTTCATTCCCCTTCCTATCTATGTCTATAATCTCCAAACAGTAAGTCAAAGAAGAAAATAATTCCTCTGATATCACTTCGTAACATCCCAGTTCTGGGTGCTGTCGAATGGTTCCTTGTACCCGGTTGGTCACATGGCCTCAAGTGCATTTACCCAAATGCCAGAGGCGTCCGACTAGTATCAACGACAATGGGTGTGATAATTGGAAAACCTATGGCCACATTGGCAAAGCATCATAGTTTAATAACAATAATATACAACAACAGAAGCAGTAATACCATATAATAAGCAAACAATGAAAGACTAAATGTAAATAAACAAAAGGAGCACATATATAAATGATTATAGTGACATATGCTTACGAAAGAAGACAAAAATTTCACACTACTAGAAATATAGTACTAATCCAAAGTACAAATAAAATATGTAATCTTCAATAGCATCACCAGCATCAGCTTGGTCCCATGCTCTCCAGCCCAAAAACCATAATGTACTGGATGTAGAAAGGCACTTTCACTTATCAATACCTACAACGATATAATCAGTTTGGGCCCAAAAGAATGACCCAAACATGGTTTCATATGAATCCTAGTAGGCAACCACCCAAATATCGGTGCCTAACTATCAGTTAATATATATAACTGGAAGAATGAAAAATGAAGTAACAAAAAAGTATGTACTCCAAATTAAATAGTCCTACAGTTTCAAACTACATTCATTTATATTTATTATTTATTCATCCAATCATTAAGAATCAACCCTCTGGGAAATTTCTCATAGTCTAACCCCTCTAGATTCACCAATAAAAAGTATCATTGAGAAAGCACTCACCATCAATTCCCCATGTGGCCTTTTAATGATGACTGCAGACTCTCTAAGGAAGCACTCAATGTCCATTCCCCATGGGGTCTCGTAATGGTTTATTATAGAAACTATGAGGTAGAACTCACCATCAATTCCCTCTATGGTCTAATAATGTAAAATGTATAACAAATACTCTCAGGAATCCCTCAACATCAATTCCCCCTACAGTCTGACTACACCAGGTTATCATAGCCCAATATAAAACAATCATGCACAAATGATATCTAACAAGCAACGTAATCACCTTTACTATAAGGATAAGTATCTATAATTAATATCACAAGAATTTCATATAATATAAACTCCATCCTATGAGCAATATTCATGGAAACAAAACAACCTACCAGGTAGGTCTAGACCCAATGACCAATATCAAACAAACATGGAAAAATAAATCCATAACAAAGTAATAATCTTTAATCATAATCCAAACACTTTCTCAAGAAAAAAACATATCAAGCATCAAATATGTTTAAATATCCAAAAATATGCAATAACCTAATCTAAGGTACCCGGTACTTTTTGCACATATAATCCATATACAACTACAAAAATTCAAAAACCTCCGACATCGACATTATACGAATGATATAGTTAAAACTATTCCATTGAATCGAACTATAACTATATATATCTAAAAAAATATAAAAAATAATCAACATCGAATATCTCACGAATGAAGAGAAATTAGGAGATGATTCTCTAGAAGAATGCGGACCTCGTTGGGGGGATTCCAACGCAACTGACAGTATTTTATTCAAAGAACGAATGACGGATCAGAGGCCTGGAGAATAATTGCCACTCCTTGTCACTCCTAGATGATTCGAGTTTAGAAGAAGGCAATTTTGGGAATTAGATGTGACCTCGATCAGATTTGAAAAATAAAAATAATATTACCCAGCTTGTTCACTTAATGTACACACCATGTACATTCCTTAACAAGCCTGCCCATTCTGTGTTCTCTTGCTCACCTCACATATCCATGTACACGACCACTAAATGGCCAATACATGTCTACCCATGGAAACCAGATACATGTTGTGTACACCTAATTACATGGTGAGTACTTATGAATTTTGCCAATTCTCCCATTTTTCTCAAAAACAACCGAAATCAAGATCCATACCTGAAATGAATATCCTTGTTCTTAAAGTATGACTATATTGAATATAGGTCATATCATCATGGTAATTTTTTCTTCTTTCTTATTTTGAGTTATCTTCCCCATGAGTCTGTGAATCTCTTTAGAGGTTACTTTGTTGGGATCCACATTTTTCAATCCCCATGATTTTTTTGTGTTTTCATCATTTTTATACACTCTTCAATATAAAATAATATTATTGTTGTGAAAAATGTTATGAAGTATCTTATAAAATTATTGTGGTATTTTATTGGATCTTAATAGAATTTACATAATTAATAACCTAGAATATATTTTTGAAATTTATAATTTAAGGCACAAATTCAATTTATGATTAATTACTTCAATGAAAATAGTTTTCTTCATTGATTAGGTATTCTAATCATAAAATTTTCCTTATATTCGATATGGTTGTAGAAAAGAGAAAAAACGTTTGAAATGGGTATGATCATATATAAAATTATTTTCCCGATGATCTTTGAAAATTTATGTGATATGGTAAAAAAATATCATTGATATTTTGTCACAAATTTCACAAGATATGAATAATAACACAAACCATATCGACCTCCGAAACACACTATGTAAAGATATTATTTAATTTGAATCCTTCATTGGATAATGTACCCCATCCTTCTGTGAATCGTCATGTAAACTTATTATTTATAAATGGATTAATGTGATGGAAAATATATATTCCATTATCCTTTACTTGAAGTATAAAATGTTCTTATTTCAAGTATATCATTTGAATGGAGAGGATAACATATGGTGGGATATCATTAAAAAAACAATAGAGAATTTTGAAATAGATACATTGGAATTATAGGTTTTTATCGTAGTATTATTCTTCAAATTAATTCCTAAAACTCATTTTATAGGGATGGAGAATGAATTTATGGAGTTGAAAAAAAATAATGTTGAGCCTATTATCACTTAGAAAGAAAATTTAATAAATACCTTCTAGTATGCATAATGTTATATCTACAAACAGAAATTAAATAGTGAGCATTTAATTAATGGTTTAAAACTATTTATTCACATGAATTTATAAAAAATGGACATTATGAGATACAATGTGATATTTCGATGTTTACTAAATATGGAGATGGAAATTGGTGACAAAAATTATTTAGGGGCCAAGAAAAGAATGAAAGAATATCATGGGAAATCTGATGGTGTGTCGGAATGGGGGGAAGATATCTCAATACCCGAATTTTTATTTTTTTTGGGACTAATAACTTGGTTAACATTCATAATTGATTATGGCGGTGTTTTAAGTGTATTATCATAGTCCATCGAGCACACATAGTTTCGAGTAAGGATAAGAGTTTAATTAATGAAGAAGTGTAGAAAAATGCCCTTTCTAATGACACTCCTACACCACAATTCTTCAATTATAAGGATTTATGACATTATAAGATTCAATTTCTCAAAATTACGTCCAATGAAGAAAATGGGCCCTCACAACCTCTTAAACAAGGTGAAAAAGGAAGAGCATTTATGATCACTATTGATGAGGTAGATCATGATAATGAAGTGATGTAAAGAGCACCTAATGTATTTAATAGATCTGTTAATAAATTATTTGAATTTGTTTCATAATATTAATTTATATCAAACATGTTTTATAAGAATGTGGAATCACCACCTGAAAAAATGGATATTTATTTATCTTTTAGAAACCTTGGTGGACCAATGATCATGTCTAAGATATATGAATATTCTTTGATTGAGATTTCTAGGAGGATACATCCTATATTTATATATATATATTCAACATTTGATTTAATTAGATGTAATATTGGCTATTTATTTCATTTATATACATAAATATTTTATTAGTTTTTAGGTGAAATACTTCTCATGTCATATCCTAAATCATCATATTATCATGTATCATCAAGGTAATAATCATGGACTTCCCATGGATGAAAATTCAATAATATGGGACTTGATTCCCAGCAGTGAGGGATTTCAAGATCAAATGAATAAGGATGAATTCAAAATTGATTACATGCCTACTGTATGGGAATATACTAATATATTTCTTAACAAACTGTCTAGTCTTCCCTTAGAGTATGAGGTTCTATTTTCAATTAAACTCATACTAGGATACATTCCTATCTAAAATATCATATATAGAATAACTTACATTTAATTTTGGAAATTTAATAAGAAACATAAACAATATCTAGAGGATGGATTCATATTCCAAGGTACTATTTTGTGGGGTGCACCAATACATTGTGTAAAAAGTAATGATTAATCAATGTGTCCTTTCAATTATTATCTTGAGATTAACATAATATTCAGAAAAAACATGTATCATATTCCCTTTATATATTCAATCCAATGAACTCAATGCTTAACATTTATAGTCCTTTGTTATGTATATCATCAGTTAAGGAAAAAATAGAGGATATTTCAAAAAAATTAATTTCTATACAAGGAAATTAGGAATCTATAGCGATTCCATGTAGACTTTTCAATGCTCAATTTGTATTTATGCATTTTATAAATAGAGTCTTTAGGGATTATATTGAAAAATTAATATTAGTCATTATAAATGAAGTTATTATATATTATAAGATAAATCAAGAGCAATAATATAATTTATGGATTGAGTTGAACACCTTATGAAATGAAAAATTGTATTCTATGTTTATAAAGTGAATATTTTGGAAACAAAAAGTATCTTTATTGGGTCATGTAATCATAAGAAAGGTAACATAAAATATTCATCAAATATATGTGTTATCAAGTAACAGGATAAAACAACCACTATAAGTAAGATCCAATGCTTTATTGGGTTGTAGTATATTACCAATAATTTTTGAGAAATGTATCTCAATTTTCAAATACATTAACTAAATTAACACAAAAGGGATTGAAGTTCGTTCGCATAGAATATGTGAAGCCATATAAATTATATATATATTATTTCAAGATTTATTACAGAATACCTCACTGAATAAATATCCCAAAATATTCAAAGGCTTTGTGTATTTGTGTAATTATTCACATATTACAATAACAAGAAAAATGAATATAAACAAAACACATTAAAAACACCATAAAATTCCAATAAATTCAGTTGATCTTATAATACCACATGGGGTAACCTATAGATGTACATAACATTGGGGTGAGATATAAATCCCAATAGGGTAATTAGCATATATTGACATGATGAATGTAATAAATGTGATTCAGGAGTTATATCAAGGTGGAATATAAGTTTGAGAATCCTAAACATGAATATCAAATCATGAAATAAGATTATAACATCAAGGAAACATTAGAATATGGAAACCACATAAAATGACATCATAAAAATATGTCATGAATAATTTATAATTAAAAGTTACTTAGTGTTCTTATGATGACCACAAGAGAACCATACATGGTATTTATGAGATAAACACAATACCCAATTCGTTGGAGTGAAATATACTATGGGCTCTCATTTCACATTCATAACATGTTTAAGATGTTTTGTACTACATTGATTATACAATATATTAATTTATTTCATCACATTTAATCTCATGATTAAGGTGTGTATATTATATAGATGGGAGTCCATGTTAAATTAAGTATAGGTACATCTTTGTGAATAACAATGAGGGGAAATGGGGACGGGTATACAGCAACCAATGTGTTGGCATGAAAAATTATTTGATGATTTATACACATAATGGGTGAACATAAAGGTTTATTTAAGGATTTAATGACTGTGAAATTTGGTATCTCAATATATCAGAATCATATAGATTGTAAAAATATGTGTAAAACATATTCCATCATGAACAATTGGATATTAAAATTATTTGATTATAAATGATAGTGAGAGTATCCCTTACCAGGAGAGGGTGAAAATAAATGTTTTGTAGAAGCTAATTAAGAGATTGGGAACACCATGGAAGGTATTTAGAGATTTATAGGCAGAGTAAATTAAATATAAAAGGGTTTTTAGTGAAGAGGAGGGGGTTATTGGGTTTGTATTTATAAAAATTATAGAGGTAAATTCATTATTAATTTCCAAACTTCAGTTTTTTAATAATATATAACATCAATAAAAAACCACAAACTAACCTATGTATTTTCCCGTTTTTTACGTCAAGTAGTGTGTATTTAATCATTTTATTATTACATGAATTAAAAATAATAATATAATATCGTTGATGTTGTAGGAAGTGAAACATTTTGACCAAGAATTCATTTTGAAACCATACAATATAATATTGGTTTTAGAGGATTCATTAAAGGATTAAAGATTTTATATAATAACGTAAAAAAAAATTATTTAAAATCATAAACCATCTATTAGACATGGATACTAATTTTACTATTTATTAAATCACTTTGGAAAATTATAATGTCATAATACAGAACAAACATTTATTTTGTGTTCAGTTTTTACCGAAAAAATAAACTATCACAAATAATTGTGAAAAATTAACAACTAGATAATTTATAAATGATAATTTCCCAACTGATATTTCTTTAAAAAAATAATTTTAAAAATACTATAATTTACTCCATTAAATGAAAAACCATATTTTTTGAAAGCCACTAATTTTTATGAAATTAATGATTTAATGACCCATATAAATATTACATTGGAATTCATTAAATTATATCATCAATTTAATATAAATAAATATTAATTATTAAGGATGTTATATGAAAATAAAATTTATTCAAATTTCATGAATTTATCTAAAGAGGTATTTTAATGAAAACTATATATTTTATTTAAATATTTTTTATGTTTCTTCATATCAAAATCTAATCTTCATCAAATAATATTTAATTTTATATATAATATAGAACTGAAATGGTATAAATATAATCCTTGATTTATTATAAATAAAATATGAAATTTCATATTAAATTTTAATGTTATATAAGTCGATATTACATCATCTAACGCCCTAAGGGTATGTTCTCTGATGAGGGTGGTTTCTTAGGGTGGTTCTAAAATAATTTTTTGGTTTGTGATCTTATTAATATTGAACATATCTCATAAATTATTTCACTTGAGATGGAGTTGTTAAATCTATACATGATCAAGGTGAAGGGAAAACACCTCTGATTCTACCTCCCTCTAAAGCCCTAATAAATGGGATTATTAAAGTATGATCGTACTATTCAAGGCCATTACATCTTTTGTTATTATAAATTATACTTTATCTTAGCCATTAATATATACCAATTATAATTGTCACTATGAAAATAATTTATTGTTAGTATTTCTGAATTTCAATGGTTTTTTAAATCTGAAAGGAAATTTTTTTAGTACAATCCATAATAACTAAGGTTGTACATGTTTTTTCTATAAATACATTACTTATTATGGAATTTATTTACTCAAAAAATGTTTTTACTTCATAAAAGTTCTTGTATTTAAATTATCACCCATATAGAAATATCTCCCATGAAATTTTATTTTCTTGCACTAGAAATAATGAGGGTACTTTTGTTTCATTTCCTCTTATAACTCCCATTTTTCCTTCTCAAACAAATCATTCTACCAAAACACTTTGACTATGTGAGTTTTCTTGTTTTGTAAAACACTTTGTTTATAATATATTATCTTAATTGTATTATCCTTTTCTGAAATTTCATTCTACAATGGTGCCACCTCTCAATTAAATACATGATAATGGTCTAATATGATCTTCATGAAGAGGGATACATGGGTCAGATCATGTACTTGAGATTGGTTTGTTGGGAGTGGTAGTTGATAGTCCATAGATTATATGCAATCAAAAGTATAAAAGGGTTCAATTTTTCTTAAACTAATATTTCACTTCTTCACAACCCAAATGACTTTATTCCAATAGGATATATGAAGGAAAAACATATCTATTGCCTCAATCTCTAGGTCTTATTGATGATTTCCATTATAGATTTTATTTTTAATTTGAGTGGATTTCATATGTTGTTGAGCGGTTTAAACCTAATCTTTCATATATTTGATTACATCATTTCAATAAGCTTCTACTCTGTAAATTACCCATATAAAATTAGATTCCCACACCTCTTCCTATATAGAGACTCTTAATGTTTTACTTGAATATTATAATGGAGAATTTTGTTATATGAGAGCCCTATAAAGAAATGGAGTTGATTCAAATATCATTTCAGGCCTGATGAAAACTATCTCCAAAAATCCACTAACAGTTGAATGGTTTATTCCTACTGACCAAATTTCTAAGGGTATTAACCTTAATTAATCTAAAATATCTATCTAGTTGTTGTTTATGGTTTATCAATATACTTTATGTTAACCTAGGATCTCGATCAGATACAATGGAGAGTGTTACTCCATACAATCATACAAATTATCATATTTATATCTAAGTGAATTGATCATGGTTCAAATATTCCCTTATAAAATTAATGGATTGAATTTTTATGTCTATAAACTATTACCCTGATGGAATTATTTTCATTTGATATAACAGTGAATACTATGATGAAATACATGGTTATATTTTCTGATATTCTTATTGGAATGGGAAATGATTTCATCGTACCCATAGACATCATTCATCTATACTTTTATTCATGGAATACCAATCAAAAAGATAATAATTCTACAATACCCCTCAATATGATATCCCACCATAAGCTTTTATTTATATATCTACATATCATAGTGCTTCCTTGATGAAGACAAAAGGATGATCTATGCACATCATAGTGATGTTCCCTCTTCGTCACTATTTTTTATAGTAAATCTATAGGGGATTTATAACTTATGAATCCATATTTATCCATTCTTAACTTTGGAATATCTTTTACATTGTGTTGTATCTCATCTTTAACTTTTTGTGTATCCATGATCCTTGTTAGAATGGATGGTTTCACAATTTTATGACCAATCATGGATGAATTATCTTTTAATATTTCCATTACCATCTTTTTATTCACCCATACTATTGGATCATTTTCAATATTCACCATTATGGGGTTACAAAATCATTTCTACTCAGAGAATATTCTACTTTTTTAACCTTCCCATGATGGTAATGGATTGAACAGTAATAATCCTTTACCATATTTAACCACCTTCATTGGTGTATATTGGTATCCTTTTGTGTAAATTAATAGATACCGATTTTATTATCAATATTTATGAAAGAATTATCCTGATATATATAATGTAAAAAAATCATCAATCTGAAGATCAATACATAAAATTTTAGATCATTGGCTATGTATTTCTTCTCATTGACCATTAATTTGTAAGAGGCATAGGGTATAACTTTGATTGCATTCATTAGTAAACAACCCAAGAATTTTTTTTAAATCTATTAATATATGTCACAAGTACTGCCCCATTAGTGGGTGAAGTGAGCATAAGTTTATTAATTAGACTCTTATTTATCTCTTTAAATATCTCCACACATTCACCAATCTGGTAAAACATCGATCCTTTCTGAGTTAGTTTTGTTAACGGGTTTGAAATTCCTCAGAATTTATCAAAACTTTATGACAGTACCAAGATAATCCAAGGAATTGATGAATCTTTATCACATATTTTTGTCTATTCTATCCTTAAATTTCATCTATTCTTAAAGGATCCACTAATAAAAAACATTTGTCATAACATGCCCCAAGAATTTTTTCTATCTATAATATTTTTGTGAACTCAAACTTCGAATTTGGTTGAAGATTGTGCCATTAATTTATTAACATATTTTATTATAAAGTCCATTCCCTCAAGGATTCTCTTTTCCTTTATCAAAATCATTTTATCAAGAGAAACATTCTCATAATGAAATAATATCATTGTAGATGCCGAAAAATTCTCATGTGTGGAAGAAAGTTTGGTCGCGACAATGTGATGGAATATTTCGGACGAATGATCCATTCTGTGGGGCCCGGAGGGGCCATGTGTAAAAAATGCAGTAGTGCTCTAAAATAACTTCCCACGAAAAAAACTCCCGGTTTCACGATGGTCTTTTCCCGCTGGCACAAACAATTATGCGCGACCACCCTGTGTGGTGGAAACTTCATGCTACTGATGCCAGTGCGTGGAAAATATTGCACCGGCTTGTTTTTCACATGGATCTGCGACCCTGAGCGCCTATAAATAGAATTCCACCCCTTCGACTTCCAGGAGGAAGATTCTGAACTGTCTCCCTTGCGCGCAATTCATCACTAGTGTGCGCAAAAAGATGGCTCCTAGGTACTGATTTTTTCACTCTAGGTCACCCTGGGGTCTGCCTTTGTAGGTGACCACTCGAGCATGATCCTTGTCTGAATCCCATCGAGCCCCTTCCCATGCACATAGTTCTTTCCAATTGGGATCGATCATTTCTTTGGCACGTAATTAATTTTGTGCACCGCCCCTGCCGTTTCGGCACATAATTCCTTTTGCACTCCGCCCTTTCCGTTTCGTGCACACATTTCCTTCTACATGTCGGCCCGACCCATTTCGCATATGCAATTCCTTCTGTGCGCCAGCCCGGACCTTTTTTCACCCACAACTCAATTGTGTGCCAGCCTCGCCCTTTTCGTGCATGCCTCTCATTTGCACACCAGCCTGCCCATTTTCACTCACGCTGTCCAATAGCACGTCGGCCTAGCCCTTTTTGTGCCTTCCGCTCTTTTATGCATCGGCCCACCCTTTTTCATGCACGCTGCTCAATTGCACATCGGCCCCAGCCTTTTCACGCTCGCCACTCATTTTCACACCATCTTGCCCCTTTTCTCGCATGCTTCTCAATTGCATGCCAGACCATCCCTTTTCACTCATTCTGCTCATTTGTGTGTCGGCCTGACCCTATTTTCGCAACAGTCCCTTTTGTGTTCAAGCCACCCGCCTTATGCGCCCATGATGTCCCTCTTTCGGGAATCATTTTCGAGCACCTCCCACACCCAAATCACCTTCTCCATATACTCATTTCACATGCAACCTCCTAGGTTTGCATGATGTAACTTCAAAGTCCCCTTGATAATACCTCCCTTTGCGTTGTTTCACCTCATGCTTTTCACATATGCATTCTAACATCTATTTCTTCTTCTCATAGACATCCTAATGTGGACCCCCCAATGGTTCACTCCATAAAACCCCCAATCCACAACATTTCCTATCCCCTCTTTTCACTAAGGTGCAAAGCATACCAGTTATGTAAGTCCTAATGGTGTGGAGTAAGCCCTCCTCATCCGAGCTGTAGGATGTTAAACTACTAAGAACCATTATCCTTAACACATTACGTTAAACTATGACCTCTCCCCATGACTCGCACGTAGGGTGCCCCACTTTGGACATTATATATACCCACTAGTCTCCATGGGAGTGAGATCATTCCCCAAATGGAATGATATCCTCTTTATCGAAGTGGCGTCTGCCCGTGGAAAAAGGGAAACCACACCAGTGTAATCCCCTAGCTTTCTTGTAGGAGGATGCACCCTTGTTCCACCTTTCTTCTTCGGTCTAAAGGACCAGGGGTAATGGACACCGGACCCCTCCATCCTTCGGTGCCAAAACCCTCTCCTACTGGGCTTTGTCTCCATCGGGCCTCCATCCTAGAGTAAGTCCCAATGTCCATCTCCGTGGGCCTCTAACCATGTGTAAGACCCTATTTCCTCTCTAGGAAGCTAACCATGAGTAAACCCATATTTCCTCTTGGGGCTGCGGACCATGCATAAGCCCATGTTTCCTCTTTGGGCCACTAACTACATGTAAGCCCCACTTCACCTCCCATGGACGTACCATTCACGATGTGATTGTCAGGTCTCTAATGCCTCCTGTTTCTCACATCAAGAAAGACTCATGTGGGCTTAGAGAAAGCATGGACCATGATATCCACCTTGGGCAGCCTATATTATAATCCCCACACCATCTGAACTACAAGGTCTTTGATCCTTTTCAAGGCTAGGTACATAGGAATCCTCCCTGAGGATCTATCCCAACATTCAGTCACTCCGACCATCTTCCAGTTGGTTCGCCCATGTCCCGAGTGAAATTAAAATGTGGACCTATTTCAGCAGTAAGCCGCAGTCACACTATTCAGCGGTTAGCCATTGTTACTCCATTCAGCGGTAATTCCTTGGAAACCCAATCAGCGATAATCCATCATCATATGAACTAAATTTACATTGATTCCCTTCCATGGGGATATGTAGGAAGCCTCTTCAAGGATCAAGCACAAAACTATCGTCGTCCTCATGGTGGTTCCATCCCATTCCTGATCCACTTCATCCGAACTACGATTTCGTTGATACATGCCAAGGTAGGGTACCTAGGAAGCATCCATGAGGTTCAAGCCCACCACCATACATTGGTCCTGACCATCTTCACGTCGGTGCCCCAAGCCCCCCATAACCTAAACTATGAGTTCTTTAATCCTTGCCAAGGCAAGGTACGTAGGAATCCTCCCTAAGGAGAAAGCCCAACATTCGGTCGCTATAACAATCTTCATGTCGGTTCAACAACATCCAACATGATGTTAAACTGTGGACCTCTTTATGTAGTAAGTCTTTGTCACTACATTCAAAGGTAAGGAGTTGTTACTCCATCCAGTGGTAATCTATTGGAACCCCAATCAGTGGTAATCCATCATTAGATAAACAATGTATACGTTGATTCCCTTATACGGGGATACGGAAAAGGCCACTTCGAGGATCAAACCCAAAACTATCGTCATCCTCATGGTGGCTCCATACCATTAATCATCCACTTCATCCAAATTACGATGTCTTTGTTACTTGCCAAGGCAGGGTACGTAGGAAGCCTCCCCGAGGATCAAGCCCACCACTATCCATTAGTCCTGACCATCTTCATGTCGATGCACCAAGCACCCCATAACCTGAACTATGAGGTCTTTGATCCATGCCAAGGAAAGGTACGTAGGAAGCCTCCCTGAGGTTCAAGCCCAAAATTCGGCCGCTCTACCCATCTTCATGTCGGTTCGCCCCCATCCCAAATGACGTAAAACTATTGGCCTCTTTTAGTGGTAAGCCGTTGTCACTCCTTTTAGCAGTATGCCGTTGTCACTCCATTCACCAGTAATATGTTAGAACCCCAATTAGTGGTAAGAAGACATTAGATAAACTATATTGAATTTGATTCCCAGCCATGAGGATACATAGGAAGCCTCTTTGAGGGTCAAGCCAAAAATGATCATCATCTTCATGGCGGTTTTATCCCATTCACCATCCACTTCATTCAACTACTCCATCATCCATTCTGATTCTTACCCTGGCCACCACATCCAGGTGGGATCATGTCACCACATACCGCATTCCCCTCATCATTAACCAAGAATTCAACCATAAGTTTTCCCCAACATCGGTGTTCCCTCTAGGGGTTTCACCCATCTGATCCACTCTAGTCAGTATTTTGATCAGTCTGATTTGTCTCCACTGTATGCTAATCTAGTGGCATAAACTGTGTTAAACATGGGGAGCTGAGGAATACGACAGATACATTCCCATGGAATATTATTCCCCACGTTCGATTTGGGATTCCACGGGCTTCCGCACCCTCAAGAAGCCCTATAATAAGGTACAAAAGATAGACATGCCAGTGTCCTAGTGCCCAGACACTCCAATGATGCCCAACATGACTACTCCCCTAACTGAAGGTTTCTACCTTGATCGGACCCCTTGGAATGTCCCTATAGAAGCATTGTAATTAACTGGTGCCCATGAAAATATGGCACTAGGAAGAGTATCACGATCAACGTATTAAATCTATAATGGAGACCCGGACTAGGTGAAGAGTTCCGAGGAGGAATCCACAGAATGAAGAACTGACAACCCATCATCCCATATTGATCAAGGAGTAGACATCTCTGAATACAGAGAGGATGTCGCTCGCCTTTGGAAAGCGGGAATGTGGGGCAACAGACAGCGTTGTCGTCCCCCCAAAAGAGACGGATGCGCACAGCCCGACGAAACGTCCGAAACAGAAATGGTGAACCAGATGTGAAGTTCTTCTCATCAATATGGAGATTATTAGAAATTGAGGCATCAATGTATTTACATGTCACTGGATCTAGTCATCTGCCACTGGGTCCCTATAAGAAAATAGTGGGCCTGGCATGAAACTCACCAGAAGTTGAGGTAGTAGAACATTAGACATCCCATCCTGTGACGTTGTTATCATGGATCCATCTTACCGTCCATGGAAGATGGGATGGCGTTGGGGCAATGTTCATTGATTCCTTTTTTCATTAAGCAATAATTAGTTCATCTCCCTGCATCTCAGGAATCAAGATGCTGCTCTAGAGACGCAATCACCACCAACCCGTCGACATAGGGGAAGGGGCATTGCCAACATGGCCTTTCCACATAGCTTCACCTCTTCTGTGATGGCCTCTACATCTAGGACCATAGGACACCCACGCCCCTCTCCTTATCTGAGGTCATCTAATTAGGGGTCATCAACGACCTCGTGTGACGTTGCGAGGATGAGGGCATAATGTCAACCCCGGATATGGCCTGCCTAGATCTAGATGCGTTTGTGACTCACCAAAAATGACACCCCCGAGGGCCACCTAGGGAGACATTTCTCCCCACCCCAACATACAACCGTTTCGAAATCCTTTCTTTGGAAAGCATTGACAATTCCCTACCCTACGCAGATGAGGTAGGTGACATCAGGCCCAGCTAGGTCAGAGTCCCATTACTGGGTCTCCCATTGTGGAATCCCACATGGCCATGTCAGTGCCACCACCTGGTCTTTCTGGAAGAGGAGGAGGTAAGAGACATACATGCACCATCGTTCTTGGTTCATCCGACCCAACTCCAACGTTAGGCGCAAGATGAGGAGGAAGACCGCCAAGGGGCGTCATCTTCGGCAACGACTATAGCCTGAGCCACTGCCAACACTTATCCCCAATTCCCTTCATACACAGAGCAGGGTACTTATATGTCCAGCTAGGATCAAGGCGTCAACCGCCCAATGGGTAGGCTGGGTCAAATCTCTTGGTAGGTGGCATGAGCAGTGGCCACCGCAAACTAATCCACAGCGATGTCACCTAGTACAGAAGTCCTCCACGTACCACTACCATAGGGAGCACAGGCCTCCCCTACTTCGAGGCTCATCGTGGAGGTCCGCCCAGTTCCACCCTCAATCCTAACAAAGGTCTTCCCTGTGGCGGTGATATGTGGCATAGAAGCCTCTCCTGTGCCCATTACACTGGGTATGGAGTCATTTTGCCGGCCCTTGACTGCTGGTGTTGGGACATTGCCCATCCAGTATCTCTTCACGATGGGGATCCTCCCCATGTCCTCTTAGAAGATGGTGATGGTCCTCTTCTCCTCGGAAACATGAGGGGTGAGGGCCAGCCCTAGTCCACCCGCACCTAGCACGGAGGTCCTACCTGCGTTCAACTAGACTGGTACAAGGACCCTCATTTTACTGAGGTTTCCTGGGAAAACAAGTGAGATGGTCCTCCCCATGATTCTGCCAGTTCAAATGGAGGTCTTTTCTGCTACAATGCTACCCATGGAGGTCCTCCACATGTCCCCTTTGAAATATTTCCTGGTGCTCCTCGCACCTCAGCTTTCTCAGGAGGAAACCCTCTCCACCCCAGCACCAGTGCGGCCAGAGGACCCCATGTTAGAAATCTGCACTGTCCCGAGGAGCCACCCTGGGAAAGGAAGGTGGGTCATCATTGACATAAGAATAATTCTCAGTAGGTCTGGATAGAGATCTGATCGGTCTTCTTCTCAGACTATGAGGCGAAATATGACTCAGTGCGGGAACCCTCCTCTCTCTCATCTGATTCAATAGTTTGGGAAGGGACCAGGCGCATCCACATGGTGCTCCTGGAATGTGAGGTCCATCGGATTCTAGCCTCCCTCCACCAACATATTGAAGAGGTTGAAAATTTAGCAACCCTATAGGTTACCATCATGCAATCACCACCATCATCACCAAATTGCTCTATACCTCGACAAGAGATCATGTAGAACTATTATGGAGACCGATGGTGGGCGAGTAGCATCGCGGCCTATCACCATTAGCCCTATCCCCTAAGTCAGGAACTAAGGCTGTTATCCCATCTTATCAGGATGTAGTGTCCAGATCGCTACCCTCTTCGGAGGACAGCCCAAGATTCAGTGGCCAGTCAGCCCACTCACCATACTCTCCACCGTCCAGCCTGTCGTCCAAGCGGTCTGCCTCAAAACCGCTTCTAATTGCTTAGCCACCCACAGTTTATGAATGGGGAAACCAAGGTCTATACCCTAAATTTGAGACAATGATATTATGAAAGATCCTCGCAACGAGACACTTCCCTTAGATGTTCTGACTGTGGAAGCACAGAATTTATGCATACCGAAATCCCTCACCCAGGAGGAAGTCGAGTGTTTCCACCACACCATCTGGGCGGCACATTTTAGTCTTCTTCATCAGCAAGTGGATTATCCAAGGATCCAATCACATTTCAAATACAATAGTGAGAAATGTCATCTGGTCAATTTGGTTTCACTCCCTCTGCCCAGCGCCACAGGTCACCAGGCCGTCGTGAGGCCCGCCAGTAGTACTGCATTCAGAGTATCAAGGTACTCCGTAAAATTATTAAGGAGGCTACCCCCATGTCAAAATCTGTGGCCGGGGGCATTATTCTGCCCTCCCCTTCAGTCATATCCAGCGGCAACCCAACACGCTAGGCAATACCGAGGACATACCCCCTAGGAAGGTTCACATAAAACTTGGCCGATATAGTGGACAAGGAGGAAAACCAGGAGTTTCTCGATGGATACTTACCCCCTGAGGGTGTGCCACCATTATTGGAACCATCAGGAATGATTTCTCATTAGTAGAGGAACCAACTAGGTCTCCATGCACCCACTAAGGCATTGGTACACAGCTGGAATTCTAGTATGGGAAAAGAGAATGTCGGAGCTTTCAAGTACTCGGGCCCATCCACCTTAGTGAAGAAGATGGAGGAAGACCCCGAGAAGGCCACATTGCACCAAAAATTTGTTGAGCAGAATAATTTGGTTGATGAACTCTAAGATGAACACATTGTAGAGCAGCGGCCTGACTACCACAATCTTAGGCCAGTATAGTAGGGCTAGGAACAACTTCCCCTCTGAGAGCTACCCCCCGGAAACCCTGATCATACTGCTCCCACAGACAGGGTTGAGACCGGTGCTTACAAAAAGAGGGCATGTTATGTCTCACCAAACCCTCTTGAACAGCGCAAAAATCTAGGGAATCTAGCATGGGTTCCCCCAACTGCCCCGAAAGTCACTCCACCAGCTGATCCATGAGTTGTTGAGCATGTTTACCATGTTGAATAACCTTCCAACGCGCTCGTAGTTAGGGATCCTTGTCATGATAGGTACCCCGCGCAGATGATACTACGATGGTGCTCATAGCCTTACTTGAGGAATTGGAAACATGACAAGTGAATATCCCAACTAATGATAAGCCATATCCGATGTTGGTGGGTAATATGACGACACCTCTGGGTTCGGGAACCCCACCTTCTCCCCCATTAACGTGATGGGGGACTCACTGAAACAACTAGCCCACTTTAACTCAAGGTGTGGGACCATATAAGGGACTCCATCACTGCAGGAGGATACCAGGATCCGCTTTTTTGTTCATACATTGGAGGGGCCAACATTTTTCTGGTATAGCCTGCTCCCTGTCAGATCAATAACCAGCTGGGTGGACCTTTGCAGGCAATTCTCTACTAGTTTATCTCTACAACCTAGAAAAGGAGCATCGTAGAACTCATCAAGGGAAAAAAGGTCTGATGAGTGAGTTGTAGACTTTATCGCCTGGTGGAATGGGCTCACAAACTCCCTTGACATGTCACTGACTCAAAAGAAATTACTGATGATGTGCATAGGGAACATACAGAACGAACCGGTTCCCTCTCTGATCACCTAGAACTACCCTGTATAGTTTCGATACTTCTCTGATATGGCCCAGTGCCTGGAAGAAACCATGAAACAGGCTAGCTAGGAACGTCTGTTTCGAACTATAATTTCTACAAGGATGGATGCCAGAGTCGATCTCACCATAGTGGACCAAATAGAAGCCCATAAACAACATGAATTGCTACTAGTGGCACTATCCCAATAGCCTCGCAGAGGCCCTCTACCTCAGGTGTAGCCTCCAGCTCAGCAGTGTCCGCCTCAAAATTAGTAGGTGCCCCTACAAAATGTGCAACCACCGCTCATGTGGGACAACCAGGCTCCGCCTCCTAGACAAGCCCCTCCAGCTCCTCATCATGTCTAGGCTCCATTGTCCCTCTTTCTGAATAGGAGAAGAAACCAGACATACTCATTCAATGGGAATCAAGTTCCCAAATATTTCATAAGTTCCTTGGAACAAGGGATCATGCATTTTCCTATTTGTAGAAGGCCGGAAGAGGCGAACCTCATTGGTCACCCCAACTTCGGCCCCTATCATCGGATCCTGGGGCACACCATCAATCAGTGATATGTGTTTAAGTAATGCCTTCAAGACTATGTCGACAACAACATAGTCAGGATGGGCCCAGCCCCGGCACATGTGGCAGGTGACTTTGTAATGCCAGACTGTAGTAGCGACAGTGAAGGTGAGTTCCAGCAGGTTTCTAACCATGGGTCCTAGAATTATGATGACTGGATGGCTCGAAAAATGGTTTCTCATGCCCATGATATTATTCATGTAGGTCTAATGTAGATGGAACCTTCAGAAGTAGCAGCCACCACTTCTGCATCATCATATTAGCCAACGTCTTCCCAAAAGAGAAAGCATCGACGGCGCAAGGTAAAGCAACGTGCCCCACCAATGTCATCGTCGTCCCACACTCTTGGTGACTTCATTCCACCTAATATGGGGATTCTTCCGATAATTTTCCCATTATTGGATGACTCTTCAAGTGTAAGTAAAGGGTACCCCACGGTTAATACAGTGTAGTTGGTAAACCCCTATATGACTCTTGGTGACAGGGAGTGCCAGGAAAACCTCCCCAACATTCCTAGCAGATGCCAACGTCAACAGAGCTGAAATCATATGGGTTGTCAGGGCACATCTGTTGCCACCTCTATCAAGGTCGTTCATGCCACAAAGATCATACATTAGGCCCAGTGCAGAGCTCAGCACGCACAATATTTTCATCCGGTGTTGTTAGGTCTAGCTCCACCACTGATGGAGCTACTAGATCAGGCAGAGCTACCTCGACCATGATGTATCCTGCCTCGCCCTAATACAAGCCGATCTCTGTCATCCATTCCCCATCCAATAGCTACTCTTCGGGATTCGGCTAGTAATTAGGGGGATATACCCCGCACTAGTCAACCACTGGCCCAACTGGTAGGGCCCGCCAGGCCACTTATAATAGAGTGGCCTCTTGCAAGCAGAAGTTCACGCCTGGCACAGAAATATGATGTTCTCAAGCACCTTGTCATCATCCTAGTGAGGATTTCAATCCTCAAAGCCCCTTTTCTATCGTTAGATATCTGTGAGGCCCTCACTGAGTCTTTAAGAAGCCCCCTCCAGTTTGAGACGGAGGTAGCAGCTGCAGAAGCCTTTTTTGCAGAAGCGGTTGAGAATGCTGAATTCCAAGCCATTATTTCATTATCGGGAGAGGATGGAGGCTCTCTGATACAGGGGAACATCCTCCCACTGTACATCACCGTCCAATTTAATGGTGTGCAGGTTGGCAGCCGTCTCGTTGACACTGGCTCTGGGATTAGCCTTATCCCAACGCTGTCACAGCGGATGCTGGGGTTATTCGAAGATGACCTGGCTCCCTCTAACTTAAGGATCAAGGGATACAACAGGATAGAGATGAACCCAATCGGTATGATCTTTTTGAAGAATATGTTTAAAAAATTAGTTTCCAGCACCATGTTTATGGTTGTCTCCTGGGACTCCGCGTGAAATGCATTGATGGTCAGACCATGGATCCACCTGCATGCGACGGTCCCCTCATCGTATCACCAGTGCCTCAAGTACTCCATTAATGGTCGAGTAGGCATACTCCAAGGTGATGCGTATCATTTTTCCTCTTTTTAATCACGCTAACTGGATGTAGACTATCATAAGAGAATGTAAAAATAGATTCAAGGGGTGATGCTGAACCCGTCGTGGTTGCAACTGACCCTTGGGCAGGTCTGGATGACACCTACGTCTTCCCTATCGATCGAGTGGAGGCCACAACACCTGAGTTGGGGCAATGTTTTTATTGTCTATAGTACAAGAGGGATGCATATTCCCAATTCCAAATGATGTATTAAAATCACCCCGTAATCCTACACAAATCAGGCTCACGTGATCCTATAACCTCCTACACTCGTAGGGTATCGGGGTGTCCACCCCATGTAAACGGAAGTAGGTCATACATATCTGTTTCAAAGGGATGGAAATAACCATCTCAAGATGGAGTGCCACTATTTCTTTGATATCATCAGGTGTGGCCCCTTGGGCAGAAGGCTAGATGGGATCAGATCTACTGCCTTCATTTCTATGGATTCAGCAACACATGAATCTCCCGATATGTTGTCCACTGCTGCCCAGTCTAGTACCAGCCTCCCGTCGGGATCTATCGAACCAGAAGAATCTTCTATAGCTGGACATCCATCCTCTGTAATCGAATAAGTGGATCTGGAGGACACTCTCCCTTCCTTTGAAGAGGGCATCTCCTATATGGTCGATGAACAGGTACAGGTGAACCTTGGTAGCGAGGTAGACACGAGACCCACATTGATCAATGCCGCCATGTACCAATAGGAGCAGAAGTTGTACATATATTTCTTGAAGCTACATCGTGATTTATTCTCCCGGAGATATGACCAGATGCCAAGACTAGATCCTCAGGTATCAATCCAACGCCTCAGTCTCCCTGCAAATCATCACAGGTTCATGAAGCCTCCCAGAAAGATGCACCATTCTCACAGTGCCAATGTCGATGCTAATGTTGACAAGATCATTAGAGCCAACTTTGTCAAGGAGGTCAAGTACCCCAAGTGGCCAGCGGAAATTGTGCATGTCCAAAAGATGAAAAGAAAGATCAGAGTTGGCATCGACATCCATGATCTCAACTGTCACTATCCGAAGGATGATTTTCCCCATCCTTGGACAGAATTACTAATTGATGCTAAGTCATGCTTTCATGCCCTCTTTTACATGGATGAGTACTCTGGATATAATCAAATCTGATTGGCCCCCAAGGATGAAGAGTCCATATCTTTCTGAGCGCCCCAAGGTAATTTCTGTTACCAGGTTATTCCATTCATCCTGAAAAATGCAGATTCCACCTATCAGCGGTCCATGCACCGCATATTCAAGCCAATCCTCGAGACATTAGTGGAATTCTATGTGGATGATCTGGTGCTCAAATATCACAAGTTCCATGACTATCTCAAGGACCTTGAGAAAGTGTTCGAATTCCTCTGTTCCTGCCACCTGTAGATGATCCTGTTGATGTGAGCCTTTGGGGTCACCTCTAGGAAGTTTCTTGGATTTTTTGTCAGGTACTAGGGCATCGAGATTGACCCAGAGAAGATCAAGGCCATCAGTCAGATGCCTCCCCCAAGAAATATTTGAGAGATTTGAGGTTTCCAAGGCCTATTATCCTACATACGTAGATTCATTGTGAATATGTTCGGAAAGTGTAGGAAATTTTCTTGGCTCATGAAGAAAGTATCCTCCAATGAAAGGTATGAAGAGTGCTAGAGAGTGTTCGAGGAAATTAAGGAGTACCTGCTCTAGCCTCCAGTCCTGATTCCACCCGTCTCTAGAAAACCACTGATCATGTACATGACTTTCCTGGAATGATCTTTTGTCACCCTCCTCACCCATAAGAACAATGAGGGGATGGAAAACAACCTCTACTTTTTTAGCCACATGCTCCTCGATACGGAGACCGGATACTCCCACATTGAAAAGAGCTGCCTTGCACTAGAATTCATAGTACAGAATTTGTGACGTTACCTACATCACCATGAGGTACAACTGGTGTCTCAGGAAGACCCGCTGAAGTACATTCTGAACTGCCCCATATTGACCGGCCATCTAGCACGATGGGCAGTAATCCTCCAGTAGTTTTACATCAGGTCTGTGCCTTAGAAGGCTATCATGGGACAAGCATTTGAAGATTTTTCTGCTTCCCATCCAACCCCCGTAGACCGGACCCTAGAACTATATTTTCCCAATGATTCAATCATATCGGTAGATCGGGCCATCCCATGTTGGAATATTCCCTTTGATGGTGCTTCCCGAAGCCCCACCGGCAGGAGGCTCAATGATCCCAGACTCAACAGTGTAGGCCTGGGTATTGTCTTTATTACCCCAGCACCATTCATTCTGCCATACTAATTCATGATGTCATATGGCTACACTAAAAATGAAGTAGAGTATCAGGCCCGCATTACTGGCCTCGAGATGGCCCTCGATATTGATGTGCCCCATTTGCGTCTGAAAGGGGATTCAGAACTAGTCATCAAGTCCATCAATAGTGACTATGTCATCATGAAACCATAGCTCATACCATTGTTGGAGAGCACCCTCCATCTAATGGCCCAATTTCCATTTTGGCTGGAAGATACTCATGTCACTTGATCTCAGAATGGTCATGCTGATGACCTAGACGGCCTGGCTGCATCACTTCCAGAACCCGAGCAGGATGATCTGATTATAACATGGCACATTAGATGGTCATTTCTCCCACAACCCCAGATGATGAAGATGGCCTATGAGTAATCCATCTCACCAGTGGAGCCTCCACGCCGGGACCCCCAGGTTCCTCAGATGCAGTGGTTGAAAGGACCCCCAACTGTAGATCCCCCATTATTGAGTATCTCCAAAAGGTTACCTCCTGGATGATCGGGCTGATCATGAGCAAATCCAACGTCGTGCACTACTGTTTACCCTCCAGAGTGGTCCCAGTCTTGAGAAGATCATTTACAAGCATGGTTTCGATGGTTTTCTCCTTTGTTGCATCTGAGGAGATGAGATTTCTCAGATGATTCAGGAGGTTCACGCCGGTTCTTATGGGGATCACCAGACTAGGTCAAAGCTGTCCCATCAAATCTAGAGACTGGGGTACTTCTGGTCCTCCATGATCCATTATTGCATCGAGTTCATCAATAGATTTCAAGCAAGCCAAATTCATACAAACTTCATGCATTAGCCGCCAGAGCCTCTCTACTCTACCATGTACTCTTTACAGTTTGTGGTTTGGGGACTCGATGTTGTGCGACCCTTTCCACCAGTGACAGCTCGCCAGTGAAGGTTCATCCTAACCGCTACAAATTTCTTTTCCAAGTGGGTAGAAGAAGTTCCTCTTAAGGAGGTCATGGACCATTCAATATTTGACTTCATGAGCTCCAATATCAACTACCGGTTTGGAGTCCCTCACGCCATCCTCACTGATAATGGAACTATCTTTCGAGCAGTCGAGCTGAAGAAATTGTATTCCAAGTACAACATATGTTCATTCCATACATCCCGCTATCACATGAAGGCAAATGGGCAGATCAAGGCATTCAAGAAACCCCTCTTTAACATTTTTCATAAAATGGTCGTTAGGAATAATAACAGTTGTCTGAATGAGAACCCCAACACCCTCTAGGCTTATCGGATGATGACTCATAATTCCCACCAGGTGACCCCATATTCCCTGATGTACGGAGCTGAGGTCATCCTACCCATCGAGATCTAGCTTCCTTCGTTACGCACAGTGGTCTATGACCAGGAGGCGCCAGATAAGGTAGCTGAAATTGATCTGGCTGAATTGGAAGCACATGAATAGAATAGGCTTCATGCCCAGCACAATCTGGAAAGGCATTTGAATAAGATAGCTATATCCTTCAACAAGAAGGTTCTGCACCACTATTTCCTACAAGGTGAGTTGTTATTGGCCTTCCGGAAACCAATGATCCCTAGTAGGAAACCACCCATGTTGGAACCCAAATGTGAAGGACCTTACATAATCCACAAGGTTTACCCCAATGAAGCATACTCACTGGTGACGATGGATGGTGAGCATATAACTCCTCCCACCAATTCTATGTTTCTCAAGAAATACATCGCATGATCCAGCTAGTCTGGCATGACCCTAAACTATTTGGTCTGACACGACCGTTATCCATATGGTCTTACATGACCCTAAATTTCATGATGATCCAGCATGGCCTTAAATTGTCCTGTCCTACATGAAATTAAACTATGCATCATCCAGAATGACATTAAACTGCATCTTGAGAACTATGTGTGGCTTGATTCCCATCTGCATGGGATACGTAGTAATTCTCAAGCGTCTCATCTTGGGACCAGCCTCGAGACTCTTCTCTTTGAATATCCCCACTGTGTATAGTTATCTCAGGGGATCCTTACATGATATAGTGTAGGATACCTTAGTCCCACTCATGTCTTGTTATATTGGTCGCACCATGTTCCCACTCCCCATTCTTTTATCTTTCTATGACTTCACTACATGACGTTAAACTGCATGGCCTTCAAGAACTACGTACGACTTGATTCCCATCCCCATGGGATATGAAGGAACTCCCTGACATTTCGTCTTTTGGCCCAGCCGAAACACCAGAACCTAACCTCGGGTCAAGACATATGTTGTGGTGCAGGTTCATTCCTTGATATACATCGAACTCATCTCAATTCTGGCATACATCCCACTCCCTAGAGGTGACCTCCTATTTCACTGCCCTTCCTGACTTTAAAATGTATGAGTACACCTATGCTTCACCCACTACTTTGATTGGGACTCTATTATCCTTCCAATCCAGAAGGGCCCCCGAACGGTAGGGATGCTAGGGCCAAGGGATCTCCTTAAACTTCGGGCCAAAACCCTCAAGTATGTTGAGAAATAAATGGATACTAGTCCTGCGTTGTGAATATGGTCAGTGGTAGATGCTCATTTGTTGTTCCCATTCCAGGTCACTATAAGGACGATGTGTTTTGAACATGGTAAATGGATATCCATTGTCGTTAGGACCACCCCAAGATGCCCCAAACATTGAGTGTAGAGATTATTTATGACCCTTTGTTAATCCAAGTGATGAAATCCCATCGGGTGATGCAATCCACTAGACCCCTATATGGTATAGAGATCCAAACCTGTCTCCTTGATTCCAACCACGAGCACTTCTCACGTGGGATTATGAGCTATGATTAGGTGGTAATCACACTAGATGTTGTATGGATACCATTGGTCAATACGACCAGCCTCAGGCCCCTTGTCCTTTTCCATCCCCATGGCCCTTTCTAGCCTTGGCCAAAGTTCTCATTTAGGGTTGTGTGGTGATGAGCAGACTTATGTCCTCATTCATGTCGGGCTATTTCTCTATGCCACACATATCCCCTTGATACATCCTTCTCTTCATTTATCATCCATACCATGAGCACATGCCCTATCGTGCTTCGCGTGCCCAGTTTCGGGCCTCCGGCCCAGGCTCTCTCTCTAGGGATTATACGGTGCGGTATGGGATTATGTCCTCATTCACGTTGGGTTACACGCCGTGCTGTAGATATCCCCGGATGAGATAACTTATACATACTAATCCCCACTGCAAAACATTAAACTACAAACTGGTCGGGCCTTTCCGACCAAGGCCCACTGTCAGGCCCCAGGCCATTTCTAGCCCCTTGGCCTTCTCAGGCCCTGGTCCATGTTCTTATGGGATTGTAAGGTATGGTATGTGATTATTTCTTCATTCACATCGGGTCATTCTCCACGTCGTACAGCTCCCTTTTTTGGGGTATCTTACCCCTCTCTTCATCCTCACTACAAGATTTTAAACTACGAATGGACGAGGCCCTTTCATCTGAGGCCCAACCTCATCCCCCTTGGCCTTTTTGAGCCTCCTACCCAGGATCCATATTTAGGGTTGTATGGGGTGGTATGGGACTATGTCATTATTCACGCCGGGTTACTCATCATCCCATACAACCCCCTTTTAGGGTATCTTACCCCTATGTGTGAGTCCAGAACTATGAATGGCTTGATTCCCATCCTCATGGGAAACGTAGGACCGCCAGAGCATCTCGTCTTTGGGTCCATCCCCATTATGGCCCCTAGGCCCACATTCCCCCAGAGAGAGGAATACATAGTGTGGTATGGGATTATGCTCTCTCTCACATCGGCTATTGTAACAACCATTCCATTTACCTCCTCCTCTTGAGAGTTTTATATCCCCTTGTGCTATCCTCGTCTTTTCAAATCGGCCTCAGTCAAGATGATCCTCTCGGCCCTCTTCAGCAATTCACCAATGTGCCAAAGGGTATTCTAGTTTAATACCTGGAATTTCGGACTCTACTCAGACATGATTTCAACCATTTTTAGGCATCGTGTTCTCCCTAATTACGTCTTCCATCACCTTTCGCATTCAAAGGGACACCCAAATGGAATGGATGCTCGGACCAAGGGCCCTCCTACAATTACGGGCCAACATCCTCCAGGGTTCTGGACAACAAATCGATACATGTCTCACATTGAGAATATGGTCAGCGGTCGGCACTCATTTGTTTGTCCCCATTTCAGGCTAACGCGATATGGATGCTGTGTTTCAAACACGGTCAACAGTTATACTCCATTTTCATGGAAACCCAATTAAGATGAAAAAGTCTATTAGAAGATTCACATACTTCTCCACATCATCATGTCCAAGTAGAACTTTGAAATTCATGGTACTATTCTTTAGTGTGAATCCAAACTTTGGGAGAAAACAATCCGTGATAAGGAAATCATTCGGGGCTCCACCGATTTCCCTTTTGCATATATTTTACGTATTGCAAATACCTTATCCACCCTCATTTCCGACACTAAGTTCGACTCACGTAGGCTTAGGGATTGGAATAAGGTCTACCATTACCTAGGAGAGTCCCACTTCTCCATGGTCTGAGCTCTAACACCATAAACTAAGATCCCTTTTAGAACTATGTGTGGATTTATTACCAACCTCGTAGGATACATAGGAACACCCAGAAGTCTCGTTTTTGGGTGTATCTCAATTGTGAGAAAGTCTCTCCTTCCCCTTACCCTCTTACCTCTATTTTGGCCCCTTCGCCCGGGGTTTCTATCATAGAATCATGTATGGTGTGTTTTGTGATTATTCCCTCATTCATTTTGGGTATGTTTTATTACACCATGAACATTCCCCCTTTAGACTATTCTATACTATGTCTGTGCCACATTATGTTAAAATGCATCTATGGTCCCATCCCATGACCCTAAACTGTGACATTATAATCCTGGATTCATGATGAAAAATGGAATTGTCTCATGATGTCCTCACTCAAGGGGACACAATGTTTGTTATTGGTAACATTCCCTGCCATTTGGCAATGATTGTATATAGCTTGATTCTAGTGTCATTGCCAGAACATGCAATCCTAGACATGTCACTTCAAAAAAACCTTTCACCATAAAGGAAAAACAAGATACATCAAATACCACTTCATTTGGTGTGTGGACCACACCTGCACATGCCTTTTATCCCTGAAACTGGTATCATACTGTTCCACCCCTTAGAACTATGTACTGATGGATTCTCATTCTAACGAGATACGTAGGAACACTTGGGCACTTACCCCTAGGCCCAGCCTAACTACTATGTCTGGTCACTTGACCTAAACACTTCCCCAAGGAATACATGGTAATCTAGACTTTGGGTCATCATTCATGTCGGGATTCATAATCACTTTACCTTGTGTCCCTTTCACTCCTTATCGTTCCATGGTCTAAGCTCTTGTACCATAAACTAAGACCGCTCTGCGTCCTTTCCGCAAGATGTTAAGCTGCACGACACATCTTAAGAACTATGTATGTATTGATTCCCATCCTTATAGGATATGTAGAGACACCAAGGAATTTCGCCTCGGGTCCATCCCAGGGATCATCAATCCTATTCCTCCTCATTTTCGGCCCCCTGGCCTGACCCCTTTTTGGGAACCATGTAACTGCTGCTTTTCCCTGAACATGTCTAGGATGCCCCATGATGTCATTGGGAAGCGAGAGATAACATGCCAGAGAGGTCTTATCTAAAAGAGGTAATGATCCATTATTAGACTGATGTTCCCATATAATGTGCTTCCACCATGGTCTCGTAATTTAAAGAGTTTTTGATTCTATTTGAACAAACCATCACTCCATATTCCACACTTTGCGTGCCCATTATTTGAACCATGTCCTCTTTCATGTCTAAAAGAACTCGCTAACAGTTTGGATACTCAGTCTATGGCTTGCCTAATATCATGGGCCATCATTCTAGAAGACTAATGGATGACATTCTGAGTCAGGACCCCTGTTTCGAACATGGTCAGTAGTCATCCCTCATTTGTCATCCCCATTTTAGGATAATACAATATGGATACTGTGTTTCGAACATGGTTAGCAGTTATCCTTTATTGTCACACCACATTTGCAGTATTCCAAATCTGGGGCATCGTGATTTACATTTTCCTTTACCCTATGTTCGAATTGATTCTAATGCCCCTAGAATTACCCCTCCTGTTCACTAGAGCGCACTGGGAAGATGATATGTCGATTGTTTTGAGGCCCTATTCCTTATTCGGACCTCCCTCTTCTCTTCTCGGGAATCCGGATTGGTTGTTCGAATCTCCAAATCCTGGAGCCGGATTTACACTCCCATTATAAAAAAAAATTAATAATATGAACATCCCTTGTTTCTCACATATGGTGCGGCCCGTGTGATCTTAATAACGGATTGCTGTTTATTTTAGGACTGTGGTTGAATGTGTTAAAACAAAAGAACAAGTGCAATTTAGAATAAGAAGTAGTAAGGAGAAATGATTTTATTAGTTTGGCCAAAATAGGGCCGCTAAGGGTCAGCTTCTTGGATATATCATTTGACCACCTCTACCTTTTTCTGGTGGCCTCCAGGATTGCTTCTTGCCCCCCGGAGACTCTCTCGTCATCAACGAAAGAAGAGCGCAGTACACTAACCCTAACTACTGCTTCCGGCTGTTTAGTTTGAAGTGCAGATATATGGAGAACTGCTTCCACGAGTTTCTCTTGGGTGTCTGCCTACTGGGCCCTCAACTGCTCCACATGTTCAGAACAGTTTTCAATGAATATCTCCGTTTCCATCACCTATTCTTCAAGGCGTCTGGCTTCTTGTTCTACCATTATGAACGCTTGGGTACTCCCCGACACCTCCCAACACTGGGAAACATTAGAGATTCATATAATCTCACATGGAATCTCAGCCATGTATTCGCAAACCATCAAATGAAGGAATTTAAGATACACCCCTCCATCATAGAGAAAGTGTAGCCTGGTGCGGAGTGACCCCATCTTCTTTATCCATTCTGTCTGAGGCTGATTGAGAAAGCGCTTGATGCACTTCCACCCTTTTCATCCCATCGTACGACTCTCCTTGTCCACCTCCAAGTCTAAATCATCAATATCCTTTGGGTTTTTGGCCGATAGTTGGGGAAAGTAGCCAACATACTAGCAGTAGGGTCCAGTTCAAGTGTTCCTCCCTAGGGGTTATGCTCTTCATCACCGGGGTGACCTTCCTCTCTAGCCTCGGTCCTTGTAGTTTCTTCGTCAATATTCACCCCCGCCCAAAAATTGGTACCGCAGATATCCATAGACCTTTAATCATTGATAATCAGGGTCGGCTTGTTTTGAGAACTGTGGGATGGCACATTTGCAGTTGAGTCAATTACGGATGACACGGGTTCGACAGCTCGACGAGCCTACAAGGCTACGATTAATGCACAAGAAATGAACACCTTGATCAACTAAGCTCTCCGAAGGTGAATACCATCGTTGAAGTAATGAAATTACTGGATCCCAATGCATCAACCTCCAATGTTCTATCCGCTATAGGAGCTGCCATTATGGGGGATCCCTCAGTGCTTGTCTGCTTAATAATGGGTGTGGGATCCCCACCTTGTTCTACTGGCTCCTCCTCTCCTTCGAATGGAGACATTTGGTCGGCTTCCATATACTCATGAACAGGATAAAGAGATCTAATTGAGGGCTATAAATGATTATGAGGGGAAAGAATAGATAAGGGCTGAGACGTACCTCAAGCAGCTCAGTTCTATCCACATCAGAGCCAACGATCTCGCCACTCTCCTGGAGACACCCTTGGGGGGACGCCCCCAGAGACCCTCCACCTTCAGAAACCTCTTTTTCTTCACCCCATCCTTTACCGTATCCTTCTTCCTCCTCTTCCATCTTAGCGGCCTTGGGATCATCATCGTAGTCATCATCCTCCGAGGACATCTTTTCTGGATCATGTTGTCGGTCGAACACTACGTTTACCAAGAAAGATGGCTCCACAAGCCGACCCCATTGGCATGAATAGACGTTCATGGCCATCAGATACACATGTCGTTGATGAAGGTTCACCCTGTTGACAATGTGAATGAGTCCGACCTCCAGAAATTGGATTCCACCTCGTACTATATTTTTCCAAAGAGCTTCAGTACCCATCGACTGTCAGAGGGCCATCCAGGCTAACCACAGAGCCAGGAAGATTATTTCATTGGATGGTTGAAGTAGATACTTTATCTGATTCCTTGGGAGTTTACTAGCCGCTACATGAACCCCTCTCCCCCTAGGCAATGAGGGCCCGACCGCGCCATGTGACATTCCCACTACTGAAGTCCCGACCTATACAGGCCCAGTTACCTGACATGCATCCGAACTCCCCCCCCCCCACCCCAACAACACCCTGTCTACTCTCTCACCGCCCAAGTTCTGCATTGGAAACCATGAGTTACCAAACTCGCTTCCTCAAAAGCCCCTTAGGGTATGTTATGGCCCAGTGCTTAGCCTATTCATTTGAGAATCTAGAATGACCTCCAGTGGGAGGAAAGGTGATCACATCGCCAAAACCTGGGGATATGATCATCAGTCACATTTGGAAAAGAACGCAGAGGTGCCCTTCCTCCCGAACATATTTGTGCACCTTCTTCTGCATCCAATGAAGGCATCTAAACTTCCTAGAGAACCTGGATGGTACGTAGGGCTCAAAAAAGACCTTACATTCAATCCATGCCATGATCACCCCAGCTCTGATGCTCTGGAAGTATTCCCTTTTCCCTAGTGATCATTTCCCATTATCTATCATCTAAACTGTCGGGGTGGGGAATGGGATGAAAGTGACGTTTCCATGATTACTGATTTTGATCCTTACTCCCTCCTCATTAAGCTTCAACGGCATGACCCTGGTGATGTTCATCAAGGAAGGTCGCATGCCATTACCTAGAGTACGTATGGAATTCGATAAGGTATACCCACTACAATAGGCTGAAGCCCTACCATAAAAGATCTGTAAGGGGCCACAAATCTTCCTCGGTGACCCTCTTGTAAAAATGCATCCCAAAATGGATTACAGACAAGCCAACATGGGGACTCCCAGATTGAATCTTTGATTGGAGGCCATGATGTCGACCATCACTAGGGTTGCTAGACAAAATCCCATCCTTGTGTCCCACATTGGAAAGATCCACCCACTAAAAAACGTGGCAAGAAATCCAGCATACAGAATATTCTGGTCCCGACTCTCATTTAGGATGAAACCCCATGACATATAATCCCCATCCTCTAGGATCCTCTAGTACGATCCTCTTTTTCTCTTCTCTGTCATGGTCGGACACCGTCTCTCTCACCCCGACAACTGTACTTCTGGATCCTTTTGATGGAACAAGCTAAAACATTTCTTGTAAGAAATTTCTTTTAAAAAAATTCCTTAACCCCCAGCCTCACCTTAGCCAGTTCCGATATGTTCCGGGTCAGCATAGGGGTTCGTGATCAATCTCCCCTGATGTTATTTGGAGGGAGGAATTTATCTTACAGGTGCCCATCCAATGGGATACCGCCCGATGCAATGTATGTCCCAAAGTCTGATGCCAACTTCTCCATGATGAAGTTGAAAGGTATTGGTATCGGGGGACCATCGATTAAATAGCTCGGGCCTGAGATATAGCTGGCGATAGAACTGAAACTGCGATGTCCACACTGCCTTGAAAAAACTAATGTGCCACATTTCGGCCCCAAACAGGTTGCATGTATGGTCAAGCCAATACGCCCAATCCCATTCACTCATGAAATTTCCTCCAGACCGTATGTCTTAATACTACATCCAACCTTTAGTCTCATCAGTAACACTCTAATCGAAGGTGCTTGCGTAAAGGGATGGAGAATTATCTACAACAGGGCTACTGCTCGAAATGGTCCTGGTCCTGGGATTCAAGATGTAAACATCCATATGTCCGGTTTCTTTAGTAGGATGTCCATTTTTGGTGATGTTATATTAGGGTATGTCATCCATGCGGGACACCCATGATCGCGGTGTGTCGACCACAAATATTTGCATGAGTACCTCCTCCAAGACACAGAAGTCCAATATCGGAAGGTTTTAAAACTATGCATACACCTTCTACACTGGGGATAACATGGTGAAAATAGTTTGGTTTTTGGATACGATCCTTCAGGTTCCATAAACCTCAAGGTTGGAAACCATCTCAGACCTTCGAGTAGCGGATGAATCTTCCCTCTCAACATCATCCCGATTGGCAGCCATCTCCTGCAGACATGGATTTTTGAAGTCAGCACGAAAAATAAGTAGCTGGCGTGAAAAAGGAGCAGTTGGCAGAGAAAAGAAGCAGCTAGCGTGGAAAATCAACAGCTGGGGCGAAAAATTGGAAGCTGGAACGAACAAATCCCGGGATCGTGTGAAAAAGGATTATTGGCCTCACTGAATTATGTGCAATAGAAGCGTTTTTTACACAGTCGGAGGAATTTTTTTCACGTGTGAAATCTCCTTGCTTGTCACGTGAGAAAATCTGTATGAAATGAGGGACCCCTGGGACCTTTTTAGGCTTGGAGATGTGTTTCCACAGGTTCACGAAAATAAGATTGTGCGCCCCACATCCATTTTACAAGCCACTCCGGTTTGATCTCACGTAGGCCCCTGGGAGTCCTGGATCTCGATGTATCCCTCAGAATCTGTCCTTTGCGGCCCCTCACCGATCTGATTATTATGGGGAATTTTTAGACGGCATGAAATTTTCAAGGTCTGAAGAAAGTTTGTTCGTGACAAAGTGAAGTCATATTCGAGATCGGTGATCCATTCCGTGGGGCCCGGAGGGGCCGTGTGAAAAAATGTAGCGGTGCACGAAAAAAATGTCCCAATCAAAAAACTATGGGTTTCGTGAGTATTTTTGCACGCGGGTGATAAAAATTACACACGACCACCCGCACGGTGGAAATTCCACGCTGGATTGATTTTTACGAGGATCCACAACCCCTAGAGCCTATATATAGAAGGAAACCCCCTTCGAATACCAGGCTGAAGAATCTAAATTGTATCCCCTACGCGCAATTCATCTCCCATGTGCATAAAAATATGGCTCTGAGGTACTGAATTTTTTGCGCTAGTTCGCCTGGGGTCAGCCTTTGTGTGCGACCACTTGGGTTTGATCCTTGTCTGAATCCCATCGAGCCCCTTCGCCTGTGCGCAATACATTCCAATTGCGCGTGATCAGTTCTGCAGTGCGTAATTCCTTTGCGTGTCACCCCTAACATTTCAGCACATAATTCCTTTTGCACATCTCCCCTACTGTTTCGTGCATGCAATTCCTTCTGTCCACCGGCCTAGACCGTTTTTCGCGCGCAATTCCTTCTATGTGTCGGACGAGCCCTTTTCACACATGCTGCTCAATTGCACACCGGCCCTGCCCTTTTGGTGCACGCCGCTCAATTGCTCTCCGTCCCCACCCTTTTCATGCGCGCCGCTCATTTGTGTGTCGGCCCACCCCTTTTCGTGCATGCTTCTCAATTGCGTGTCAGCCTGTCCCTTTTCGTTCCCACTACTCATTTGTGTGCTGAACGGCCCCTTTTCGCACACACTGCTCAATTTCACACCGACCTCTCCCTTTTTGTGCACGTCTCTCATTTCTGCACAGTCCCGCCCCTTTTCATGAATGCTGATCAATTGTGCGCCGGCCCTGCCCTTTTCATGGATGTCGCTCATTCGCATTCCAGCCCGCCCCTTTTCACAGAAAAGTTCCTTTTGAGCGCAAGCCTCCTGCTTTTTGCGCCTGTGATGTCCCTCTTCAGGGTATCATTTCCGGGTGCCTCCCATGCCCAAATCACCTCCGCCATATATTCATTTAATGTACAACCTCCTAGGTTCACATGAAGTAACTTTAAAGTTACCTGGACGATACCACCTGATGTGTTGCTTCGCATCATGATTTTCCGCATAGACATGCTAATGTCTATTGCTTCATCGCATAGCCATGCTAACATGGACCCCCTGATGGTTTTCTCCATAACACCCCCTATCCACGGCATTGTCTTCCCCCTCTCAACACCATGGTTCATAAGGGTTCTGGTTATGTAAGTCCAAGGGTTGCGGGGCAAACCCACCGTGTCCGAGCTACAAGATGTTAAACATTCAAGCACCATCATCCACAGCACATTACGTTAAACTTTGACCTCACCACGTGCCTCTCTTGCGGGGTACCCCCACCTTGGACATTCTGTAGGCCCTCTGGTCTCCACGGGATTGAGATCATTCCTCACATGGAATGAGATCCACTTTATTGGAGTGGCATATGTCTATGGGGAAAGGGAAACCACCCTGGTGTAAGCCCCTAATTTTTAGGTAAAAGGCAGCACTCATGATCCTCCTTTCTTCTTTGGTCCCAAGGACTAGGGGGAATAGACACTGGACCCCACATTTCTAGGGTTCCAAAACCCTCTCCTGTTGGGCATTGTCGCTATTGGGCCTCCATCCTATAGTAAGTCCCAATCTCCATCTCCCTGGTCCACTAACCATGCGTAAGCCCCTATTTCCTCTATGATCCGCTAACCATGCATAAGCCCCTATTTCCTCTTGGGGTTGTGGACTATGTGTAAGAACCTATTTCTTCTTTTGGATGCTAACAACGTATAATCCCCTATTAACCTCATGTGGATGCACCTTTCGCAATGTGATCGTCAGGTCCGTATTGCCTCTTGTTTCTAAAACTCAGCATGACTCACATGGGCTTAGGGAAAGGACCGACCATCACATCCACCTTGGGCAGCCTAGAGTATAAGCCCCACATCATCCGAACTACGAGGTCTTTGATCCTTTCCAAGGTAAGGTACATAGGAAGCACCCCTAAGGTTCAATCCCAACATTCAGTCGCTCTTACCATCTTCGCATCGGTTCTCCCCCGTCCCTCATGATGTTTAACTATTGACCTCTTTCAGCCGTAAACCATTGTCACCCCATTCAGCGGTAATTCGCTGTCACTCCATTTAGCGGTAAGACATTGGAACCCCAATTAGTAGTAATCCATCATCATATGAACTACGTAGACATTGATTCCCTGCCACGGGGATACGTAGGAAGCCTCTTCGTGGATTGAACACAAAACTATCATCATCCTAATGGCTGTTACATCCCATTCACCATCCCCTTCCTCCGAACTATGAGGTCGTTGATCCTTGCCAAGGCAGGGTAAATAGGAAGCCTCCCTGAGGATCAAGCACACCACCTTCCAATGGTCCCAAACATCTTCATGTCGGTGCCCCAATCCCCCCATAACCTGATCTATGAGGTATTTGATCCTTTCCAAGTCAAGGTACCTAGGTAGCCTCCCTGAGGTTCAAGACCATCACTAGATCGCTCCGACCATCTTCACGTCGGTTTGCCTCTATCCCACATGACATTAAAGATTGGACCTATTTCAGCAGTATGCCATTGTCACTCCATTCAGTAGTAAGGCGCTGTCACTCCATTCAGCGGTAAGTCGTTGGACCCACAATCAGCGGTAAACCGTCATCATATGAACTACATAGATTTTGATTACCTTCCACGAGGATACGTATGAAGCCTCTTCGACTCTCGAGAGCAAAACTATCATCATCCTCATGTCAGTTCCATCCCATTCACCATCCACTTCATCCGAACTATGAGTTATTTGATCTTTCCCACGGCAGGTTATGTAGGAAGCCTCCCTGAGATTCAAGCCCACCACCATCCATTGGTCTCGACCATCTTCACATTGGTGCGCCAAGACCCCCATAACCTGAACTATGAGGTCTTTTATCCTTGGAAAGGCACGTTACGTAGGAAGCCTCCCAGAAGTTCAAGCTACCATTCAGTCGCTCCAACCATCTTTACGTCGGTATGCCCCCATCCTTCATGATGTTAAACTATGGACCTATTCTAGTAGTAAGTCGTTGTCACGCCATTTAGTGATAAGTCGTTGTCACTCCATTTTGTGGTAAGCCATTGGAACACCAATCAACAGTAATCATTCATTATATGAACTACATAGACTTTATTCCCTACCACAGGGATAAGTATGAAGCCTATTCAAGTCTCAAGCCTAAAACTATCATCATCCTCATGGTGGTTCCATCCCATTCACCATCCACTTCATTCATCCACTACATCATCCATCATAATTCTTACTCGCACTGCCACATATCGGTGGGATCATGCTGCCTCATAATTTATTCCCCCAAAAAGTAATCGGGAAGTCAACAATACATTAACTCCAACATCAGTGTTCCCTCCAGAGGTTTCACCCATATGTTCCATTCTAGTCAGTGTTCTAATCAGTCTGATCTGTCTCTGATGGACGTTAAAATTGTGGCATACCCTGTGTTAAACAAGAGAAGCTGAGGAAAACCTCAGATACATGCCCATGGAATATGATTCCCCACATTCAATGTGGGACACCTCGGGGTTTCGCGCCCTCTAGATGCCCTATAATAAGGGAAAAAAGACATAGGTGATAGTGTCCTAATGCCCAGACATGACAGTAATGCCCAACATGACAACTCCCCAGACCAAAGGATGCTACCCTGACCGAACCTCTTGGAATGTCCCGATAGTAGTAGTGTAAGTAATATATGACCATAAAGATATGACACTAGGAAGATTTTCACGAAAAACATATTAAATCTATAAGGGAGACCCTGACTAGGTGATGAGTTCTGAGGAGGAATCCACGGAGGAAAGAACCGTCATCCCATAATCCTATTTCGATCAAGGAGAAGATGTCTCTAAATAAAGAGTGGATGCTTCCCGCTTTTTCAATGCAGGAATGTCCGTAAACATACAGTGTCGTTGTCCCACCCAAAATAGATGGACACGCGTGCCCCGAAGAAAGTGTGGGAAACAATACCTACTTTATAAGATGATTCCAAAAGATATCCAACCTCCTCCTTACACTTGTATACAATATGATGGTATATTGTGAAACAATTGGTGATTTTATTATCTCTAAAATATATGTTTTTTTATAAGTAGAAATCCAATCCATAAGTAGAATAACATCAAATTACACTAAAGAAATCTTTAGAAAGTTATATAGGAAATTCATCCATCAAATATAGACATTGGAGGAGTTATATACTTGGGTTACAAAAATTGATATTTTTGATATTTTTTCTGATAACTTGACTTCCATATTTTCATATGGTATTTGAAGTGTTTTAAAAAAAATTAGTGATATGACAGATAGTGCAGAACCATAACCACATACGGCATTTAATGCTATTTAATGGAATATAATCTTACATTTCAATGTTTTATTATGGTTCAAATCATTTACATTCTTAGATAAATACTTAGGGATGATAATTTTTAATCAATTATACATATAAAAAGAAAACTATAAATATTGAGGGGATAATCAAAAAATTAAATACATTACATAAAAAGATAATTTTATTTTTCAATTTATTTTTTTCATGTTCTATTTTCTAAAATAAAATTTTATAGGCTATTTTATTCCCTTCATGATAGATTGTGAATAACATATGAATTTATGAATGCTTGTCATTGGGGGGTGTCAAACCATGTGTGTAGAAGAGAATATTTTGTCATTAAACTAGTGTAAATTGAGTTAATAAATATTTATTTAATTATCTATATTATATTAAATGGTATTACCTTTTTAATAAATAAATTCAATATCATGTAATCACATTAAAGAAAACACATGAACTACATTGGTTATTTTTGGAATGCTACATGGTTTCTCCAATTTAGAAGACTATTAATCATCAGAAGAATTGGTAATATGTCATTATATTGTGACCATTAAGACTACTATGTTCTGTATTATGATAAATTCCATTGTACATAGATAAGGTATGTGATGGAATTGACAATAAAAATCATACACTATAAAGCCCATTTATCAGATCTTCTAAGGGGGAGAGTATCATAGGTATTTTCACAAGACCAATACCAATTTGGGAATAAATAACTAAGGAATGAAAAAATTTATTACATGATAAGTTCAAGCTTATTGAGATCATGTCGCAAACAATGTTAGTTGGGCCACCCCATGAAAATCCCACCATCGGACACCTTACCCATTGTAATTTCACTAGGTTAATAAAGGGATATATATATAACATAACAATATGAAATATTTTATTTAATTTTTAATGAAACTATGATTATATTTATCCCCTTTTAAAATTATTAGTTTATATTATTAAATAATGTGTCCAATAAAAATTATATTTTGATTTAATGAGATAGAAATTGTATTTTTTTAGAAATGTACACTACTGGAGAAGAAGGATATACCCATGGGGAAATGCCAATGGTTCCCAACAGTTTGAGAAAACAATTTGGTTTGGCTATTTATATAATTATTTTATAAATGGTTTTAAAAAACCATTGGGATAACTGTATCTTTTCCAATGTGTTTTTAAATTTATTTGTATAGGTATTCAAAAAATAAACTCATGGTCACCCCTACCCTCCTATCATCCAAAACTATTAACGAGACCTTGAAGTAGTTACACTCCATTTCCTTTTTAGTCGGCCATGTGAAAATCTCACTTATTGATTTCACTTCATTATTGTTCAATATCATATCAGTGTTCCCCAAATATTTCATGTATCCATTTTTTAATATTGGTTCAGTTCTCCCATGTCATTCCCTGGAATATTATTATTTTTGGGGGATTTTAATTTATTTTGATAATACGGTTTGATTTATGATTCCTTATATTCAATGCATTCATGATTTGATAATTTCATAATAGTTTGGTTAGATTTTGGTTCATTGTTTTCAATTTTGGATTGATTTATTATTTTTTGTTCAACTTCATTATGGTTCTTGTTATTTTAGTCCAATCATTGTATTTTTATTTTAAATTCTTGAAACTGCAATATTATTAGGTATGTGGCATCCCCATGTGGCATGAAATCTTTAAAACAATTACTACATAAATATTAATTTTTTACAACTTTTTAATGTATTAGGATTCATAAAAAATATTTATAAGTATTTTACATATTCAACATGATGTGTGATCTTAGGTAATAGATTTTTTTGACTTATAACATGACATGCCTATGTAGGTATCATCAATTACTTTTATATGTTAACTAATATAATTATTCTTATTGATTGGTTAATATTTTCAAGATTTTATATGAAAATAATATCTCAATATAAAACGTGTTTTTGGTATTTAGGAGTTTTCATATTCAATGATAATTTAAAAAAAATTCTATTACCGTTAGTGATTTTGAATAAAAATTATTTTTTGGAGAAGAATGATATTGACTAAAGATACTCGTAGATGGTAGAATTTTTTACGTGTGGGTTTATATGGTTTTAATTGTTTAACTCTATAATGGTTGTATGTTTGTAGAAAATAAATTATTCATGTATCTTATTTTCTTACATATATACAACAAAAATTTCAAAAGAATACACATAGAGAGTCTTTTTTATGTCATTTAACTAGAAAATATAGTTTTCAGCATCAAATTCATTAAGGAACAATGATAGGATCAAATATCTAGGGGAAGGGTAAATGTATTTTAGATTTGTTTGTTCAAAAGCCCATATTAAACTAATGTGTAATAATAGGGTAAATGTAAATTAAGAGTTATGAAAATATATGAAGACTATGAAAAAAATTAATGATATTGTTTTTTGAGAAAAAGATAGATTTCTTGATTACAATAGTGAATAGTTAATGAGTTGGGGGAGAGAATATTAGTACTGACTAGTGAAAACTATTTCATTTAATGCAATAGTATTTATCATGTCATTGTACTGGTGGTTTGTAGGTGATGTGACCTTATATTCACCTAACTATTTAACTATTAAATAAAATAAAAATCCAAATCTAACATAACCATTAATAGTATTCTATAATACCACCACACATTATTATAATGAAATTATCATTACATAACCTATAACTCAAAATATAATATAAAACTACACTGGCCAGACCTGACCCAAAATACATTGAACTAAAACAAACTAAAATAATTGGACCCATACCTTCAAGAACTGAAATGTTTTTGGCCAACCCAGTCTAAACTAATCTAGGATAGAATTATCCAATTAAAATTAACTCAAATTGGTTGAAAGGTATAAATATTCTCTTAACAAAGTAGAACCAAATTTACATAAAATTATCTAATATAATCAAAAAGTGGAAATGAACCAAACTATACAATATTATAATAAACAATGAAGCCCTAATTCAACATTAAAAAACTAAATTCAAATGAATTGATCATACCATAGGAAAAATGTATTATACCAATCCAACCTAGTGATTGTAATATTTTATATATTAATTTATTAAAAAAGGATAACATCAATTAAAAATTGAATATAATTAGATAAAAAATAAAAACACTAATTTTAAACAAAAGTTTTATAGTTTTAGGTGTAATTATTACTAATTATAGTGTTTTCATGGATTTTAGGTGACACTAAATGGATTCTACTGTATCTGTAACATACTATGAAATAATTGTACTCATAATATTTCTCTCTCAAAATTCAACCTAGCGTTTTGTAGTCTAAAACTGATTCCAATTTAGAGCCTCATAAGGTACCATTCAAATTCAATAATGGAAATTATTATTATATGAGAAATAACCTATGGGATGGTGAAGATAGGAATATCCTTGTAAATCCATTAAACAATACCTCATTATATCCTCTAGAGTTTGATTTGTTCTATCAGACTGACTATCCATCTGAAGGTGATAAGAAATGCTGAAACTATGTTTGGTATCCAATTCTTATTGAAGGGTACAATTGAACCCTACATTAAACCTCATATCATGGTCGGATACAATAGAGAGTGAAACAACATGATATTTCATCACTTCCTTTCTGTACATATTAGCATGTTGGTTAGAGTTAAATCTCCATTGATATAATTGAAATGTACCATCTTTGTAAGACGACTGACTACCACCAAAATAGTGTTATTGCCTTTAGGTGTCCAAGATGTCCTACAACAAAATCCATGGTTATATTTTCTCATTTATATACTAGTATGTGTAATATTTTTATAATACCCTTATACATCTGTCACTCATCATTGAATTGTTAGTATACTTAGCATCGAGATAAAATATTATTAATCTCCCTCTTCATGTTATCCCACTAATACTTTTTCTTTAGATATCAATACATCTTATTTATTACCATATGAATAGAGAATAATGGGATATGTACAAAATCTATATGATCCCTCCTCATATATGGTTTTTATGGGACACATATACGGCTTTCAAAATGTATAACCCCATCATGAGTAAAGTTTAACTATAGAATATTCAATACAGTTTTCCATACCACCTTATCATCTTTAAAAACCTCCTTGATCCACTAAATAATAGATCAATTATAAATTATTTGAAAAAGTAGGGTAAAAATTATTTAACTATTCCTATATCCACCCTTTGAAAATATATGAAGATTGGATCATTCTCAATTATCATCTTTTATAACATTGATGTATCATTTATACTTAGTGCATCTTACACCACATTTTATTTCCTATGATAGTAATATATTAAGTGTGAATCGTCCATGGTAATCTAAAACAATATTCATTGGAACATTTTAATGTCATTATATGTGAATATATATTTAAGGATATTTTTATCCATATATATTTCATTTTTCCCCCATAGAAATAATGTGCCACGATATTCAAAGTGACGATCACTACATCTGAATCTATGTCAATTGTGGGATATTTCTACACATGAACATTCCAATTCATTGAGTTATAGCATATCACTTTATTATTTTATATTAGTAAACAACCCAATCCCTTATTTTGAAATATCATTCTAAAAAACAAAAAATCCCCCACTTGATGGAAGCGTAAGTAATGGTGTTTTGATAAGAAACATTTTCAACTCCATAAAGGTCTCTTCATATTCACATCTCCAAAAAAATTTCAATCCCTTTAATTTCATCTTGGATAGTGAGGTTGAAAACTAGTAAAATAATTTCACAAATATTTGTTAATACCCTTCCTATCAAAAGAAACTATATATCTCTCTTACCGATGTTGATATAGGATTGCCCTTGATTTCCATTCTCTTAGAAAGGTCCACTAAAATCCATTTTTATTGATAATATTCCCCAATAATGACAATTAAATCATCAATAAATAATATTTAATATACATTTAAAATATATTATCCATTATAAAATCATGTATCATATTATTCAATTAGTCCTCATGTACATCCCAGCATGTAGAGAATATCATAATAACATCTATAAAGATTACAAAAAACTTTTTATGGTAATATATAAAGACATTATATATCAAGTTTGTAAGGATATTTAGTGCATTGTTATATCTGAAAGGCACCACTATGAACTCATTTTATCCATACCATGTTTGAATGGTAGTTTTGGGAATATCATCATTCTTCACCATTAATAGGTGATATATTTAATGATATTCCACTATAGAGAAATACAAATCTTTGTATATTGAATATAATAATTCACCTTACCATGGTAGTGAATAGTTTTTCATTATCATGATTTTTTTGGTTTAAAATAATATATGATGTTCATTTACATAGAATTCTTCTTTAATAATAGGAACGTGTCGCTTATATTTAAGCACTCTGGCATATAAAATGATTTATGAATTTTATTGTAACTGATTCTTCACATCATTAAACTAAATGGTGGTCGTTATATATGAAATCTTGGATATGGGTATATATTTATGTATAAAATTGATTTTGAACTCATCCACTAAATATGGAGGGAGAAAATGATACAATTCAGTAAATACAGCAATATAATCTCTCACAATGGGAATTTCTCCAAACATGATTATATCCTCTGTCTAAATCCTTTGGGTAAGATATATAGTCAAATAAGGAAATAATTTACATGATTTAAATTAATATTTCAAGGGAGTTTCATCCTCCTCCATAGTCTTACACAAAATCAATGGATGACTTGGGATGTGAAGAGTGATCTCCCTCTCTTGGCATTTTATGTTGGATTTATATATGTATAGCTAATATATGCCTAAAATAGAATAAAACACCAAAAAAGGATTTAGGAAATGTTTTAATATAATATTATGTCAAAAAACCTATGTTATAGATGATTTATATAAATTGAATGAAACCATATCTTGGTTTTCTGTTCTCATAGCTTGCTTAATCTACATGTTTTGAGTTGGAGTTTCAAAATTTTTAATAATCTTTCATGTTATGAATGTTTGACTATAAATTGCATTGAAATATACCTTTATTTTTATTTAATGATTAAATATAGTACCATTCACCACATCATTGTAGGAATTAACCTTGGCCTTAGTAATATAACACTCCCTTATTTCCTTGGATGTCAATTTCGATGAATTTCTCAAAAACAACCTTAGTTTAAGGAATTTTCATGAATAATTCATGTGTTCCGTATAATTAAAGAACTATTCTATAGGAATAGGGTTGATCTAAACCTTATTTTATTCATTCTCATTAATGGTATTATTCTTTTCTCTATTTAACTAATTTTCATGATTTCCCTCTTTTTTGCACTTGAAGAATATTCAGGTTCCCCATAGGATGTGTTCTGGATTCTTTTTCCCACAATATTGATAAGAGGGATTTTTTTGTTTAAACTATGTGATTTCTCTATTGATGGTATTTAAATAAAATCCATTTTATGTTTTATATATTCATTATCAAGAGAACATTGATAGTCAATATTCTCTATTATAACATTTTGGTCACAAAAGATAATATATTTATAACTATAAATCACTCGAATTGCCCAACGATTTCATAGAATCATATTTAAACCAATAATGAAATTTTCCACCTTAAATTTTGTGTTGGTAATGAAGCTAGAGGTATACCATTATTCCAAAGTATGTTTTCCACAAACTTCTAATTAAAACTTCATAATGTTTCACTATATGGATGAAGTCACTGTCCTTTTAAGATAGAGAGTTTATAGAAAATATTTATTGAAAAATATTTTCAATATGTCAGTATATAACATAGAATCAATTTTCTCTTTGGAAATTATGTTCTTGATTATTTTCCACCACTAAAAAACCTATCCCTTAATGCAATAGACAAAAAAATTAACATTCTCTTTCTCAATGTGTATGATGATAAAGAATATATTCTCAATGGAGTTAATCCAATTTTTTGCAACGAGGGGATTAGAAGATCCACTAAATTTTATGTGACCATTATAACATAAAATACTTGACTTCAACATGATCCATTTTAGGTTGAGTAGGGAATTCAACATTATCTAGAGCATCATCTAGTTGAGACAATCATAACATTAAGATTTCATCTTCCTATGCCATATGGTTAGGCGTATCATTGGGGAAATCTTCACATTCCTTATAATTTTGGTTGTTGTCCTAGATTATCCTATTTCAAACCATTAACTAAATGAAATAATAACAAATAATGAACATACGTTAACATTCCACAGGGAAAAATATAATCAAACAATGAATAACTCCTTAATGATAAGTATATCATAACATATTGGCATATATGTTTTAATATATCTTATCCATGATATTGTTTCCTATTCTTTTTTATAACCTATTAATTCATTCATACCCTTCATAATTGTTTATAAATATTTTTTGAATTTAAAATTTATGTCCCCTAAGAGTGTCAAACTAGGGGTTCAAAAAGGATGTTTTTTGTGCATCATGTGATAGGCATGTATATCTCGGTATTCCCTTTTTAGTATTAGTACCCATAGGTGCCCATATTCCATAGCCACATAAACATTCAGTATATAGACATCTTTTAATTTTCTTGAAACCCACTCAGACCATACTTTACCATGATTTTAGGATATATTACTATACGAATATTTGTCCTTAGAGTTATCCTAATACTTGTCCCTAGGTTTGTCAACAAATTCCCCCCACACTATTCCTAGATTTATATATACATCTCCTATGATACAAACTATATATATAGAATCCCTCTACACCTATTATATCATTATTTTTAAAAATAAATATCAATTAATATAACATAAGTATTAGAAAGGCCTAGTGTCTTTAAAATAATAGTTCATGTTTTATCAAATGGAATATAAAATAGAGAATCATTATTTTATTCTTAATAATGAGATCCTAAATCCATTTGATCTACTAAATATACATTGTATACCCTAGGGAATACATAAATAATAGGGTGATTTAAAAAGTATATTATGGGAATAAATAAGATAATGATGTATCATATGTTAGTCAAAAGTATAATATGATATTATATAAGTGAAGGTAAAATTGATTTCAATTAGAATCATAATATATAGATAATGTTTTCATAATATCATATAAACATTATAAATTTATAAAAAAACATATAAAATTACATAAAAATGGGTCAAAGCTAAAATTCTAGGCAATTTCAAAAGGAAAACAATATCCTATAATATATTTGGTATACTCCCTACCTCTATACATGACACCTAATGACAATAATGATTTAAATAATGAATTGGAGGTCTATATGGAAATATATATCTTAATGTGTTCATGATATATGTGTTGAACATAAATTAAATCATATGTTAGTCCTAACATAATATTTACCTATGAAAAAATATGGGTTATATATTCTTCCTTTATATCATAATCAAATATAAATTTCATTATGATGGAGTTTGAGAAATCATCATAACGTATATATTATACCATAAATGGAAGGATTAATAAGATATTTTTATATGTGAGATAAATATATAAATAATTTTATATCATTAAATTATGATAAAAACTGAGATAAAATGAGTTATAGAGAGAAATATAATAACCCGAATGAAGGTGTGGTTTAGAGAGATCCCTTACATCAAGCATGAATTATAAAATGTACTACTTATCTTCGAGAATGATAATTTTTTTTAATTTTTAACATTCTCAAAAAACGTTTATCATTCTATTAATTTTAATTTTTACCTTTTCATATTCAATTACATTGCTAATTAATTTCACATTGGATGTTTTTACAATAAACCATTCAGATGTGCATAATAGATATGGTAAGATGAATAAGGTCTAGAAGATTATTAATTAATCACATAAAAATTAAAATAATTAAATATTTATAATTTTAATACATAAATTAACCATTTAATCTAACCATTAAATGTGGTTTTAAAAAATGAACTATGTTAAAATCATGGAGACAATAGGTCACACATACACATGAATTACATTTCCATTTTTTAAAGATTATGATGGAAGGATGGTAAGTGTTAATTTATATATAAAATATGATAATAATATAATAAATATGATATTATTTATTTAAATAACCCTATATATTCCATCTATGTGATGAGGTAATAAAAAAAATCTCTTGTCTTGCCAAGGCAGTTTCCCACCAGACGCACAAACGATATTATCATTTAATCAATTGATGAAAAGGTAAGAAATTTTATGATATATTAGATTAAATTAATGGTTTATATTTTATAAATATCATATATAAATATATAATTATTACTTATTACCTTCCACATAAATTTTAATTTATAAATAAATCACATTTCTTTATGATGTGATTGTCCACCATACACATGTGAAAAATTATCATATTCTCCACAAAATAAAAAGTAAAAATGTGTATATGATATTACAATTCAAAAATTATAATTATTCCATAAATATAATATATGAACATTAGACACATCTCTATATTGAGCAATGAGAATTGGTGATGGAAAATAAAGTACATAGGTTCGAATGATGGTAGTCCTCCTTACATAGAATCAATGGTTTCATTTCCAATTTTAGGGAGTAGTAGATGCATGTTGCTCATTTAAATATCATTATAAATTTAATTATATGGAACATAATGTGGTTATTATATATTTAGGGTTTGATAAGAATTTAATCAGGTGGACGAATAAATAAAAAAAATGCTCTATTAAGGACGTTACCTCTTCTTCAGACAAATTCTATTTGTTTTAAACTAAATAACTTCTTGGATGGATTTATTACCAAAAATAAGGATTATAGGAAGAGGGTATGAAATTAAGGAAGTTCATTTTTTTAGTTATTGGAATAAAAAAATGTGTTTTTTGGGAAATTGAGAAGATAAGGGGTAACCTTTTATAAGTAGAGTTGACATGTTGGAGTTTTTGAAATGATATAATTCCACCAAAATTTTCCAAAAAAAAAAGCCTCTAGATTATAATTTTTAAAACCATATAATACATTATGTAAAAAAATGACCCGAAAATAAGAGTTATAAATCATATTGATCCTTTTTAACACTTATCATTTTAGTTTCTCCCCCACCTCGACAAACACATTTTTACCTTAATCATGGTAAATAATTTTTATAGTTTTAACTATTCAATATAGTGAAAAATTAATGTAATAACATTAAATAAAATAAATTTATATGAATAAAATTATGGAATTTATTTTTCTAAATTTTACTCACATATACTAGGTATTTTAAATTAAAATTAACCCCATAAATGTGGTGAAAAAATTGTTTTCAGGGAAAAAATCATTTAAAAGTCGAAAAAGTTTTTTTTAAAAAAATTAAAAATAAAAATGATTTCATTGAAGTAATTTGTTACAATTAATATATAATTATAGTAATTTTCCTTTTAAACCCACCTTAAAATAAATTTGATCTTGATAATTAATTAAACAAAGTGGTAGGTTTAATAAAATATTTATTTTTCATTATTCATATAAAAATGAATCATTTTAGAAAAATCCAAAAAATTCACCCTAAGATGAATTTGATATTATAATGGAAAAAATGATGGATTTTTTGTAATGAAAAATTCTAAAATTGGTAAATATTAATTTGATATTATATTCGTAAAGAGCAGATGATCAATATTTAAGAGAAAAAAATTATGGATTTTCGTAGGATTTATTTGTTGAACTCCAAATTCACCAAAAAAAGTAAAAAATAGTAACCCCACCTTCTTGTCTGGACAATTATCCCTAAACTATGAAATAAAACATATAAAAACATAACTACAACTCTCAAGAATTTAAATATTAATGAGCTTGCAAAAACTTCTCTACACATCCTCTAACCACTCCCTTTAATAAATTCTCACAAGTTTAATCTTTTGAGATATGATAAGAAAGACCCTTGGTGGAACGATTTACAACATTCCATTTGACTCCCTCATCCATTGGGATAGTAATATTCTATATGTTGCATATGTGAATTTAATTTTTAACAATAATCTCATTTCAGTAGAGATAATTTTCCCCCATTCAACATGATAGAGGTTTCCATGGAGGGAATGATGGTACATCTTGGACAAGAAGAATCCAAATTAGGATCCATTGTAGACTAGCCTACCATTTCAAGATAAAATTTAAATTATGATGAATAATTCATGTTATTGTTGTTGGAGTATGGTCTCGATGAATGTCAGGTACATACATACCTGAGAGTAGCTGATGATAGGAGTTGGAAATCCTAAAAATCCAAGGGGAGTTTGAGCCCATCTATGTGTCCAGAAGATTATCTCCAAACAATTCTTGATACATTGAGATTGTAATATGATATATTGTAATTACTTATGCAATATCTTCTACATGTTTGAAATTTTCCCCTTTGGTACACCATAATGAGACCCATATTTCCCAAAAATTATTTTTCCCTATAAGGAACACCCTTCTATGACCTCTCAAAATAACGTGGATTGTAGAATTTACATGGTATCCACCATTCTTTGGTGATAAAAACCTCATACATCTATAATTCTGGTCATTGAGGACCAATAAATCATGTGTAAACATATTTCCATATATACATCCCATATAAATGATGGTAATTTTTTTAATATTTATTACCACGGATATCCGCATGTTGATAATGGACAACACCTGCATCATGATAGGCGTAACAACTCTATTAAAAAGTGTGACTCATCCCCCAAATGATAATAAAACTTTATTCCAATTGTTGATTCTTCTAATGATCATTTCATCTAGATCCTAAAAGTGATTAATACACAACTTAAATGGGAAACCGGACCTCCAGATAGTTCATAGAGATATTTTTTTACAAATCACCATAATATCTTCTATTATATTCACTCATTTTTTCGAACAAGATTTTGAAAAATAAAAAATAATTTTATTGTGAATGATTAATTTACCATTCCATTTATAGTAATACACCAATTCTGTTTTTTACTTCAATTAATGTTATCCTGATACCATTAATAACGAGAACAATGTTTTACCTGATGAGAATATGGGAGACTCTTAAAAAATGACTCCTACACCAAAAGGGAAGGATGTTGTGTAATGACCCAAACATTTTTTAATGTAATTTCAACATTTATAATAATTTAATATATTATAAATCACATAAAATTAGATAAATAACACAATAAAAACATTATAAATGACTAATTAATGAAATAATAATATTTCAATAAATTAACGAACCTATATCATGGGAATTGTAACATGTCATTTGGAATAGTAATATGAACACTAGGAATAGTAATCCTTCTAATTTAATAGTAAAATAACCTTATAAAGTACAAGTAAAAGTATCTGATGATTGAAAATATGATATATTTATGTCAAGAAAAAAGTAAATTAATTTTAAAAAGTTATTAATTAACTAATTGTATTTTTGTAAGTGATAAATATTTAATTAAAGATTAATATTTAATTCAATAATTTAAAATAAAATATAGTTTTCATTAAATATATTCAAAATCATTATTTACTTTTGTTATTATTATAATATAATTTTAAGAGGCCTTAAATAAATTTCAAAAGTGTCAAAAAGTTTGTTTTAATTTTAAAATATGAATTTTTTGAGAAAATGATGATTTTAATTAAAAATTAAATTTCTCATAATTAAAAAATTCATATAATGGAGTTTATTTTTTGAATTATACACATTGATAAATGGTCAATGGTAATTTTGGGGATTTTTCTAAAATACATGAATTTTTGTTCAATAGTGAAATATAGTAATTTATAGTATATATACATTATACATTAAATAAAATATTCCTCAATTAATTTCTAATGTAAGGACAATAATATAGAAAATAAAATAATTATAAAAATATATTTAGAAATAATTCTCAATAAATTAATATACTTGGGCCAAAATAACAAACTAATGAATATAATTGTGAGAAAACACCTCTCTCACCAATTATAAATAGCACACCTCACAGCCTATTCTAATCATACCTCTCAAGCTTTTATCTTTGCCCAAATTTTACTCATGTATATTAAAAATTCCATCCATTGTTAATTGGATCCATTGGTCTCATCAGAAGGCCAAAACTATTTCCCTATGTTGGTTCTCAATTATATGAGATTTAAGAGGTAAAATCCTCTTCTAGTTTCTTTTTATTGCTTATCCATTTATTATTCTATCATGTCATCCTATATAAAAAATTTCAACATAAATCTATTATATTTTATATAATGTAATTATATAATGATAATGAAATATAAATCATCAAACTCCATTCCCTCTCGCACTTTTATTCTAAAAATTAAATCATCCCCCATGATGTGTCAATTTACTTACATCATGGACAATGTATTTTTATTTTCCATGAACTCATTCAATTCATGAAATAAAACCACTATAATCATTGATGCATAATATAAAATATATTTTATAACCCTTTTATTTTGTTTAATAGAAATATTTACATAATACTAAATGATTAATCAAATTGAGTTTGTTGTGATCAAAAACTGCCAAAAATTAACCCAAAAGATTATCATTAACTATTTATTTGATTATTCATCCTAATTAAATTTATCAAAATGATATATATATATACATTTTAATCTATTTATATTCATTAATAAAATATATTTTCAATTACATATAATTATACCCATTCTATATAAACTTCTATACTCATATTCTGTTAAACCGATCATGAAAACCTTGAAAACAAACACTCTCGAACCATGAAATTAAACTATATAACTAATCAAAAAAAGACCATAAATGAACATAAAAAACAATCATGAATCAAATGAATGTATAAAATATTATTCATTTATTAATTAATGAATTTAATTTTATTATCAGGGATTATATGTGAATAAATCATTCAGACATAATGGAAGGGGAATTATCAAACCCAACTCTCTTTCTTTGGGTTTTGCCTCTTTCACCACATTTTCAGTATGGATATTCTATTAGTAATCAATGAAAATAATGTATTCAGATTTATATTATCTTTTATTGGATATACATGTTACCAATCTAGATTTAAGTAATATTAAAATATTTTTCCAAAATAACTCTTATTTCTAAAAACACAACTTTTACTTCTCAGGTGATTTCTTGTTATTCTCTCAAAATTGATGATTCTTATAAAAAGTATGTTATTTTATTTCTATGAAAATTAGCTTGTAACCATGTGGTATAGGCTCCTTCTTGGCATCCAAAAGTCCCAGGATCAAATTTGTGCATGGGCAAGTTTCCTGGGACTGTATCAGTAATATAGTAGGCAATTGTAGCAATTCTGTAGTGGTGGTGGAACTGTAGAAGTGGTGGCACTGTAGTGGTGGAAGAACTATACCAGGTACTGTAGCGGTGGCTATACTATGGCAGGTACTGTAGCAGCATGGGTACTATAAAATTATTGTTCACTAAGGGGTCATTTGGGACAAAAAATGGGCTTTTAGGCCTTGTATTCAGGCCACATGGCATTGGTCCATCAGGCTATGTTATGGGTCTCCCTCGACCCACACTAAAGATGTCTTTGAATTAATAATAAATTAAGGCTTTGACCCCATACTTTTAAAAAAAAATATTTTCACTATATTTTCAGAATAGAAGATCTTATTCATGAATATATCCTTTGACAAATGAAAACCATTTCTTTTAATGGGTTATTTTATGCCCATGATTTATATATGTTATATACAGCATGCATGATAATAAATGTTATGTTGTGATAGGTGACCCCAGAATTATATAGCACCCCAATGATTTTGTTAATATGACATAACTCTTGAGATAAAGTGATGATTGTGTCATAGTTTACCACTAAGAAATGATTTTTTATTTTTATGCATTTCCACATTCAAAAATTTATTTGATTCTTCCCCTTACGATTAATATCCTATCCCTATGCTATGATGATAATGATAATTCACTCCCCATGTTATATTAGTTCATGTTCTTATATATAATGTTTCAATGATTTTATCACGCCCATTTATTTAATATATATCATCAGGTGATTACATTTACTATGGAGAACACAAGGGGCACTATAATCTATAGAAGAAGGAAATAAATAAGTGTTTATGTTTTATGTTTTAAATTTCATGTATGGTCCAAATTTCCACTGGACACTAATCCCTTGTATCTTGGTTTTTTATTGAATTTATGTTGTTTATCATTGAAATGATGTAAAAGATATGTAAGAAAAAATAGAAACTCTATAGTTGGTATCAGAGGATGGTTAAATTAATTTGGGTAATGGGAATAGGGAATGTTAGTGAAACCCATTAGAATGAGACTGGGTATATTTAATAATCGACAAAGATTCAATTTTGAAAATGATAAACATAGGGTTCCCACAAGTTATTAATTTAGACATAATTTCACAAAGGAGTAAATTATTTATTCATGAATTCATTATTTATGTTTTGTTCTAACCTTTTATATTTTAAATAATGGTGGGATCCCGGGGAAAGCAGACCAGTTACACATGTGAGGGATAATGCAGGGATTGTCCCAATGTTATCCCCAATGCCTTGGGAGGTGGACTTCAAAATTACATGGTGATTAATACCCTGTTGTCTCAAGTTATGAACAATAACTTTAATAATTTGGAACATACTCCTTTTCCTAAGAGGGATAATCTAGCTATCGAGTGTTTTATGTGGTAGCATCCATTGGTGTTTAGTGGATCTTCTGATCCAGTAGTCACATAACAGTGGATCAAATCAATAGAGAAGATCATTCATGTGATTTGATATTATGATATGGATAATGCGACTCTTTCCATTTACCTTTTAGATGGAATGGCTGATCAATTGTTGTATTTTATCATGAACATGAATCTAAATGATGAAATTAAATATATGGCGTTGGAATACTTTTAGATAACATTTCTTAACAATTATTCCCCTTAAACTATTCAAAAATTGATTGAGAGAGAATTTCTAGAGCTAAATAACAAGAATTAAAATTTTTCCTGTCCTATGAATAAAATTTCAAAAGGCTTTCAAGGTATGATTCATGTTTTTTTGTCCACAATGACAGAAAAATTGATTAATTATTTAGTGGTTAAAAACCATAACATAGAAAGGATCTAGAAATTTGAGACTTTGGGAGTTATGAAGATGTCGACTAATGTTATCTCAAAGTGGATATAGAATTTAGATAATGATCCCATGGATATGGTGATAATAAGCAGAAGATGGAGTTTCACATAGGGGGTCTAAGAAAAATTTGAAAAGGAATCCAAACCACTCACATGTTAAAAATGTGGGAAGAAACATCATGTTAACTACTTAAAAGGGATGGTGAAATGCTATAAGTGTGGGAGTGAAGAAAACCATGCTCATGAATGTCAAAAAGACATAATGAAGTTGGCTGATATAATTGATGAAATGGGGGATCCACACATGGTCCAATGTAACAATTATAGGGAGAAAAGGCACTATGAAACCAGTGCACTAAAACCCAAGTCATTGAGGGGAATTAGCTTCATCAGAGACAAAGTCCAATGGAAAAAAGTGAAGGCTTATTCCATAGGTACTTTTTTAGTAGAGTAAGAAAATAAATTCATTCAATTTACACTTCATATTCAATCAATAATGTCAAAACTCTTATTTGACTCTGGTTCTATGCATTCTTTTATATATTGTATGATTTAATGAACTATTTAATCAAAGCTCCAAAACCATTATGTAGAGATATCCATAAAAACATCGAGGGTTTAAATCATTTAATCCCTTTTGTTGGACTCTTATCCAATTTTTTTTTGGATGAATATTCTCCCATAAAATATCTTGATACCTCCCTTAGTGGAATTCCATACAATACTGGGGATGGATTATCCCTTTTTATATAGATCATGCATTAAATTTTAGGAAAATGAAAAATATTTTAATATATGGAACCATCCTATGCTCCCCTATAAACGAAATGAAGATCATTAATGTCCTTTAAAAAACCCTAAATTGATGTTGGTGTTGATTCCTTGTGAAAAAGAATACCTCAATCAAATGGTTGAGTCAAAGGAAGATATCAACCTAGGGTAAATTCCCATTATGAGGGAATATAGTGATGAATTTCGTGAAGAGTTACATGGACATCCCCTAGATCGTGAGGTATATTTCCAAATATATCACATACCCAATGATACTTCTTTCTAAAAATCCACTTACATGATGGCCCCAATCGAACAGGAGGAATTAAAGAAGAAGTTTCAAGAGAATTTGGGAAAAGTGTTCATACCCCCTTGTGCATTGCCATGGGGTTCACCCCTGATCTTTTTATTGAAAAGGGATTGATCAATGCGACTGTGTATCAACTACTGAGATCTCATCAAGATCACTATAAAGATAATGTATCCTCTGTCAGGAGTTGATGACTTTTTCGATTAGCTACATGGAGCTCATTACTTTTCAAAGTCGGATCTCTATTCTGGATTTCATCAACTAAAAATGATGGAGGAAAATATTCAGAAGACTTCCATCTATAAAATTTATTGGTACTATGAGTTTCTGGTGATTCCATTTAGACTTATTAATTTCAATTAAATATTCATGGATTTGTGGAATAGAGTCATTATACATTACCACTAAAAATTTGTGGATGTTATTATCAATGAAATTATTATATACTCCGAGAGAAAGGAAGAACATGAAGAACGTATTAGGATTGTTCTGGAGACATTAAAGAAGGAGAATTTGTACGCCATGGTTTTTAAATGTGACTTTTGGATGAAGAAAGTCTCATTCTCAGGAAATGAGATCACAAGTGAAGGGATTTATATGAACACTTCAAAGACAAAGGAAATTTAAGAATGAACCAAACCCTCTAGTGTCGCATAAATCCAGGGATTTCTTGGCTTATTAGGGTACTATCGACCTTTTATGAGAAATTTTTCATGATTTCAAAGCCCTTTATGTATGTTAATAGGGAAAGGGGTAATGTATTTTTGGATAGAATAATGTGAGTAATCCTTCATGGAGCTATAAAGAAGGTTTATCCCTGCACCTGTATTCAAATTACCAAAAAGTGGAGATTGTTTTATGATATATAGTGATTATTCCAGGAATGTATTGGGTTTATTACTTCAACACAATGATAATTTCATGGACTATGCCTTGTGGCATTTGAATATCAAAGAGAAAAACTACCCAAAAAATGATCTAGAGCTACATACTCTGATTGTTTCATGAAAAACTGGTTTTAATACCTCTATTGTGATAAGTGTAAATATATACTAGTCACAAGAGCCTAAAAGATATATTCACACAAAAGGAGATCAAAATGCATCAAATGATATGATTATTGTAGATACCCCAAACCTGACGTACACGAAAATTACATTTCTTTTGTGGAATAATTCATACATAACAAAAACCAACACTCAAGGATCGTAATAGTTTAGTGTCTTTGGAAACTCAGAACAAAATCATCTAATCATTGTGAAAGATCTTCAAAATCTCCCATAAAGATCTTCCCCTTTGGTTTTATTACCTAAAAAGTTTCTTTATATCCTGGGGAAAAGAATGCATATAATGGGTGAGCTCAAATTCTCAGTAAGGGTAAGCATGGAGAAAATAAAACAATCTATATGAATTTTATCTTCAAAACATGAACATAAAGTTTACACATCAAAATCTTGAGTTGTGAAATAAATCTTGGCAGTACTTAAGGAATAGGTCATAAATGAACATTAATTACGATAAAATAGCATGGGAATAAAAAATTTAATTGTGGTAAACAATTATGCACATGATATGATTTCCATAGTAGCCAAGGAATTTCTTCCAAGACCATCTTAGTGCACAAAGTCCCTTTCTGAATCGAGTTCACTCCTCATTCCAGTCCTATAACACTGAACCGGATTAACTTACTATTCCATCCATGTCTATCTCATGAGATATAAATCGTTACCTAATGCATTGGAGTGAGATATAGCTCCCACCCATCTCATAATGAAATAATTCTTACTTTTTCCACAACATGAACATAAATCCTTCATCATTACCAAAAGTATAAAATGGGTTTTACAAATATCATCCCATCATAACATAATCCATAAAAAAAATCGATATCAATTCATCATAAGAAAATTGAAACCATGTAAATCATAATGAAATTATACTTGAAACATACACATATGAAATAATGCAATCTTATATGGAAAATGGTTTTGATAAAACGCATGAAATGAATTCTTGAGTAAAATATCCTTTCTTCTTCAAAATCATTTTCTTTTCACAAATTTCCATGAAATTTTTAAAGAAAGGTATTTTGTTGAAAATAGTTATTAAATATTGTAGATTAAGCATCATTAAAATAAGGATTTCTGAAACCGTAAAAATCTATTCATGCAATATAAGTTAAAAATTAATTCTCCTCGTACTTTTGTCGGAAAAGTCAAACAGTACCTCGTATGTTAAACAGAAGAAAGATTATGTCCAAACCTTGTGGTAAAAGTCATAAAAGGGTAAAAATGACTTTAAACATACATGTAAGAATACTAAACATTTTTTGAAAAATATTTTATAAATCATGGGCATGGATGATAAACATAACCCCAGTAAATACATATGAATAAAAAATCTCGGATAAGAATGATATTAAAATAATTATCCCTTACCTTATGTCCAATTTCTTACATATGTGTCCAAGAATCCTATATAGTGCGTTTAAACATATTATTAACTTGTAACAGAACCATAATAATATTTATGATATTATATATGATTCACTTACGACTTTAGATTATCCACTCATTTGTCAATTCCATGTTAAAGCATCGTTTTGGGTAAAATTGTTTCATTTATCATCTATGATTTGACTTGAAATTATTAATATGATTGCATAGATCCGGATTAATTAATTACAGAATAGAAAACATGATTTATATATTATATATATTCAGAATATAAATATATATAATATATCGATAAATGGAACGAAATACCGCGTTCATGGAGATGGTCGGTCGTACGTACGCATGAACGTTATTTTTCGTTTCCTTATTGAATTGAATGGAATTAAGTAGATGGAATACATATATATATATATATACATAAATCCAGTATCATTATTATTTCATATATTTAATGATTTATTATTATATATACTTTATAATCATTCTTGAATTGTTAACATGGAAAATGAATCTCATCACGTCGTGGAGACAGTATCTTGTACGTACGCACGAGCGATGATATCATTACCATATTTGTTGAATGGAATCGGAGTTGATGATATAATATCATATAATCAGTATGATGTTATAATAATCATATATAGTTATTCTTTACACCATTATACCAATCCAAGTAAGGTGGTGGTGGAAAAACTGATTACACCACGGCATGGAAACGGTATTTCGTACGTACGCACGCGCGGTGATTTCATTTTCCGTAGGATGGATAGAAGGTGAAATAGGGTTGTTTCATATTTATAATAACATATAAGTATATAATTAATACTTATGTTATTACTTTATAATGTAACAACTAAATAAGAATAAGTAGAAGAAGAAAGAATCTTGAAAGAGTCGGTAGAGGAGATTACCTCTTCCTCGACGCAGCTCCTTTAAACTTCCTCCTAGGACACTAGAGTTGGTTTTTGGAGAAGACAAAAACCTCTATGATATAACTATAGAGGTTGATAATAGGAATTGGCAGGGTTTTTTGGAGATTCAAGACTCAGAAAGGTGTGAAGAGAAGAGGGAAGGGGTTCCCTTTTTATAAGGGAGGAGAGGGGCACCTTTGGAAAAACTAAAAATATTATTTTATAATAAAGTCATATTAGGTTTATAATAGGTCACAATATATTTATTTAGAAGATAAAGTGGGGATGGGTCGAAATCCTCTCATACAATAGAATTTAGACATGTTTAGGTCACTATTCTAACCTTATCATTTAGATTTAACTCTAAGATAAATTATTTAACTTCCACTGTGACATCTTGTTTGATTACACTATATGGTTACTAAACTTACTATAACAAGCCAAAAAAACCCAAAGTGGTTCATTATTAATATATATAACCTTATCTAAGTCATTTGGCCGAACCTTATATTTTTAGGAATATAATAACAATTAATAATATAATATTTTTAAAAAAACTATTTTATGTCAATTTAGACACTATTTGGTAATTGATTATTTTGAAAATCATAACAGCATGATTAGTTCTAAAAAAGTTAATTTAATCAATAATAACATGTCATATTAACCTTGAATATTAGTATAATTCATATAGAGTCTAAAATTACATTTATTTGGGTATTTATAACATAAATTATGTTAATATTTCATTAATAAGGTAATTACTGCATCCTCATTGGGTCATACATAAATTAAATTATTTAATGTCTAAAAATTATAAATATAATAAAAATATGTAGGAAATTTTCTTATCTTTCTAATGAATATTTATAGTCGAATTTATCTTTTGTATAACCCTATATTAAAAAAGTGTTAGTTATTAAACCTTGATTTTAATTATATTGAATCTTCTTTAAATAAAATAATAATAAATTTCCTAATCTAATCCAACTGGACCTAAATGGTAATATTTTATTCCTAAGGTTGTTTTTGGTCTAATTATACTTATCCAATAGAATTAGTACATGTGTTAGGGTAATAATAATATCATTTTTACCCTTAATTACCCTATTTACTTTTAACCGTAGTAAAAAAAGTACAAAGTTTCTATTCCCCAAAAATTATTTTTATCTTATTGAACTAAATTTTACTCCTTGATATTAACCGTGTCTCCCTGAATTTTGAAATTCCACTTCCAGAAGTGGTAAAATTATGTTTTATGTAAATTTTCAAATTCTCTTAGGAGGTGGGTAAAAGACGGTGAAAAGTTCGATAAAATTATTATATTTCTAAAATTATTATAACATGACTCAAATGAATTACATTGAACATATATAGGTATTATGTATAATTTTTTACCTAAAATAAATTTAAATAAAATAAATAAATATTTAAATAAAAAGTCGGTTTTTAAATAGTAACCCAATGTTTTCACTATTCATCAAAAATTGAAAGATGTCAATATAATACCAAAAATTCACCCCAGGCTAATTTCAATATTCCGAATCCAAAAATGAAGCCCATTTTGAAAAATAAAATTTCAAAAAGTGGGTATTACTAATCAAAATGGCTAGTTCATAATAATATTATAATAATATCTCATTTAGTGAAACTTGGTATTGCGTACTACACACGCTATCATAGAAGGACTTGATTGCGTGTAATGCAAGACAAGTTAGGGCTATGTGTATTTAAATATCCATTTGGTGTTGCGTATAACATAATCAAAACTTATTTCATTTATACATTAAATAAAATCTATACTTAATGATGCGTAGAATAATTTCCACAAAACGAACATGAATTTTTGTGTAACACGAGCCAAGAATAGTGTTGCATATACTGCAAGCTAATACGGTGTTGTGTATAGTACAAGACAGTCTTGGTGTAGTGCATAATAGAAGACATAAAAGAAATTAAAAATAATATATCTCATAAAATCTCGGGGTGTAACATATTACCCCCCCTTAAAATGAATTTTCCCTCAAAATTCGTCAGGGTTATAAATGGTTTACTACTTGATTGTTTCTTTCATAAAAACCCATATCGTAAAAAGTAATACTAAAAATTCATTTTAAAAACGGATGTTAGAATCATAACAGTCACCCAAAGTAACTCAGCACTGGGTTTCCTCATATGACATCATAGGTGAAAATATGGATTTGGAAGAGAAATATAACCATGAACTTCTGATAAAATGTGGTAGAGGACATGGATATGAAAAAGCCAACAATCACAAAGCCATAAATTTGTGACGATCTATGGTACCATCTAATTCATCAGATATAAGGGCACTAGGACAACATTTTTTGTTTTCAAGATCATTTCCCTAAAGCTGGATAAATTATAATTAGAATAAATACTTTTGATTTTGGTACAATCTCACCATTGGTCATTCCTTATACAATTTCCACTTCATCTCTTAAAGAAATGAAGTTGAATTTTTTATTCTTGAAGTGTAAGCTGATCATGTGATAGAATGATGGGACATTCCATCTGTCTCATACAAAAGGTTAGAAAAAATTATCAAAAATACATAAGTCTATCTGTAGTGAGATTAATCATATATGGTTCTTAAAATGGACTTATACGTCATATATCATACTACTTAATATAATAAAACTAGTTTCTACTAACAAGGGACTTCCTTTTGGCCAATGGTAGGTGATAAAGGCCTGTCTCACTTCGGTTGTGGGTTCGATTCCCACAGCCTTGTCTGACGTGACGAGTTTTCGCTCGTCCTACAGGTTGTCCTTTTTCTAAAAATAAATTATTATAACATCCCTTAAATAATATCGAAAAAAATTCTAGCCTTAAACAATATAGACTTATGTTCAACATAATCCTTTCCAATCTTTAGGCTTTTCTAAAATAATCTATCCAAGCTCATAGTGTAAAGAAAACAATTACTAGAAATGTAATCTGTCGAGAATGTGAATACCATCATTTATCCATCATATGATATATCTTGTTGGTCAAATTACAAACATGTGAATACCTTAATCATGTATTGTCCTGAAAAATGAATATCCATTGAAACTTAGTGAAAACATGAATATAGTTAAAAGTTAACACATTCCACATACCAAAATCTCAAAAATTATATATAGTCAAACCATGATATCACTTAGTCCTTATATCAATCATGATCTCAGGAATACTATCCAAAATATTATTTTCTCCTCATCCATTCATTATGCGCATATCATCTTCCATCCAAAAATATTTCGATCACTTTTCATGGTTACCGGTACCAAATAATTATAGAAAATCACAATAAACCACTACATAGATATTCCAATGTTCCACAATAATATAAATGAGATTCCACAACATTATTTTGGATTCCCATTACATAAACGCATAATCATTCCAACACATTTTTGTCATACTCAACATTGCTAATAGTGATCGCATGTGACTTCCCTTTGTACTTTTCCGTAAGGGTTTCTCACGTTGATCATCATTGACCCTTGGATTAGGGAATTTATTAGCATAATGCCCCATTTCCTTGCACTTGATGCATTGAAGTGTTAGTGGTGCATTCTCGGAAATCTTTTCTTTATTCACATCATTAGAAACCCTTTTTCCATTACATCGACACTCTGCTACTCGATGAACTTCTTTTCCACACATGAAACATTTTCTAGTCCCTTTAAGAAAATATCCACCATGGTTCTTTCCACACATTGAGCATAAAGAAACATTCATCTTCATTTTACCAAAATTTTGAGATTTCTCCTTGAAATCCATCTTTCTTTTCTTGACAAAACCATGAGATGGATATGTAACACCAACTTCTATTTCTACATTGATATCACAATGCACAATTTCTTCATAGCTAATGAAGTCTTTTATAGATAATTCCATTCGAAGACTTTGTTTTTAAGCCACTAAAGAATCGATCAACTTTACTTTCAAATTGGATGATAAAGCCAGATGCATACCTTGCAAGCCTTGTAAAACTCACTTCGTATATACCAACAGATTCATCATCCTTTTGATTAAGATCAAGGAATTCATTTTCGATCTTTGTTTGATGAATATGAGGTAAGTTCTTATTGGAAAATAAGTTCTTGAACTCATCCCATTCCATGGATTCAATTTCATCTCGGGGCCTTGTATTCTTAATTAGAATCCACCATTGATCAGCTTCACCTTCTAGACGGTAAATAGCCAGAATTACTTTTTCATGTTCCGAATAGTGAATTATGAATAATATCTTTTTAATGGTACTGATCCATTATTCAGAAACAAGTGGATCAGAAGACCAACTGAAAGAATGTGGACGTTTCCTCCTCAAGGACTCAATAGAATATTATTCCCTTCTCTATTCATTGGGAAGTCCAGAATGATTCGTAGATTGTGTAAGTATAACAATAAGATTTTTCACTCTATCTACCACAACATTGGTTTGTTCCAGAGGACAATCATTGCATTTTCCCTTACATTTATCAACACAGTTCCTTCGGGTTCCAGCCATCGTCTAAAACCCAAAAAGAATATTGTGGGAGGCAAACATCATTCTAGGTAAAAAAAAATAATAAAGGTGGAGTACCTTCAATATCTAACATCTTAGGTTTAATTATAAGATCTTTACTGTAATTCAAGGACTATAAACTATACTTATACTTAACCTTAGGGACATCCCTTGACATACCATAGAAATATCTCTAGGGATCTCACTAAAGATTTCACATCCTTGATTCCAATGGCTAACTAAACCAAACCTCTGATACCAACAGTAGAGACCCCAAACCTGACGTACATGGACATTAAATTACTTTTGCGGAATACTTCATTCATAACATAATCGAACACTCAAGGATCGTAATAGTTTAGTGTCTTCGGAAACTCGGAACAAAATCTTCTAATCATTGTGAAAGATCTTCAACATCTCTCATAAAGATCTTCCCCTTTGGTTTTCTTACCTAAAACATTACCTTATATCCTTGGAAAAATAAAACATATAAAGGGTGAGCTCAAATTCCCAGTAAGGGTAAGCAAGGAGAAAATAAAACAAACCATATACATTTGAACTTCATAACATGAACATAATGTTTACACATCAAAATCTTGAATTGTGAAATAAATCATGGAAGTACTTAAGGAATATGTCATAATGGAACATTAATCATGATAAAATAACATGGGAATAAAACATTTAATTGTGGAAATCCATTAAGCACATGACATGATTTTCATGGTAGCCAAGGAATTGCTACCAAGACCATATTTGTGGACAAAGTCACTTTCTGAATCGAGTTCACTCCTCATTCCAGTCCAGTAACACTGAACTGGAATAACTTATCGTTCCATCCATGTATATAAATGTGATATAAATCATTACCCAATGAATTGGAGGGAGTTATAGGTCCCACCAATCTCATAATTAAATCATTCTTACTTGTGCCACAACATGAATATAAATCATTCATCATTACCCAAAGTATAAAATGGGTTTCATAAACATCATCCCATCATAACATAATCCATAAAACAAATGATATAATTTCATCATTATAAAAGTGAAAACATGTAAATCATAAAGAAATTATACTTGAAACATACACATATGAAATAATTCCATCTTATATGGAAAATTGTTTTGATAAAACACTTGAAATTAATTCTTGAGGAAAATATCCTTTCTTCTTCAAAATCATTTTCTTTTCACAAAATTCCATGAAATTTAAAAATAAAGGGATTTTGTTGAAAATATTCATTAAATCATGTAGAGTATGCTTCATGAAAATAAGGCGTTATGAAACCATAAAAATCTGTTCATGTCATATAAGTTAAAAAAACATTCTTCTCGTACTTTTGTTGGAAAAGTAAAAAAGTTCCTTGTATGGTAAACAAAAGAAAGATTCCTTCAAACCTTATGGTAAAAGTAATAAAAGGGTAAAAATGACATTAAAAATACATGGAAGAATAATAAACATTTTAGGAAAACATTTTTTAGAAATCATGGACATGGATGATTAACATAACCCCAGTAAATACTTACGAATAAACAATCTCGGATAAAAATGAGATTGGAATAATTATCCCTTACCTTATGTCCATTTTCTTCCGTATGCGTCCGAGAATCCTGTATAGTAGGTTTAAAAATATTATTAAATTTTAACATAACCATAATAATATTAATGATATCATATATGATTCACTTACGACTTTAGATTATCTATTCATTTGTCAATTCTATGTTAAAACAACATTTTGGGTAAACAAATTTCATTTATCGTCTGTGTTTTAACTTGTAATTATTAATATGATTACTTAGATCCTGATTAATTAATTCCAAAATATAAAACATGATTTATATACAATATATATTCAGAATATAGATATATATAATAGATTGATAAATGGAAAGAAATACACTGTTCATAAAGACGGTAGGTCGTACGTACGCTAGAACAATGTTTTTCGTTTCCTTATTGAATTGAATGGAATTAAGTAGATGACATACATATATATATATATAAATAAATCCAGTAGCATTATTATGTCATATATTTCATGATTTCATTTTACATATACTTTATAATCATTCTTGAATTGTTAACATGGAAAATGAATCGCATCGCGTCGTGGAGATGGTAATCCGTATGTACGCACGAGCAATGATATCATTCCCATATTTATTGAATAGTATTGGAGTGGATGATATAATATACTAGAATCCTTATGATGTTATAATAATCATATATAGTTATTGTTTACACAATTATACACATCCAAGTAAGGTGGTGGTGGAAAAAATGATTACACCACGACGTTGAGACGGTATTCCGTACGTACGCACGTGCGGTGATTTCATTTTATATAGGATGGATAGAAGGTGAAATACGGTTGTTTAATATTTATAATAACATATAAGTATATAATTAATACTGATGATATTAATTTATAATAAAACAACTAAATAAGAGTAAGTAGAAGAAGAAAGAAACTTGAATGAGTCGGCAGAAGAGATTACCTCTTCCTCGACGCACCTCTTTTAAACTTCTTCTTAAGACACTAGAGTTGTTCTTTTGAGAAGAAACTAACCTCTATGATATAACTAGAGAGGTTGAGAAGTGGAATTGGCAGGTTTTGGCTGAGCTTCGAGGCTCAAAAGGGTGTGAAGAGAAGAGGGAAGAGGTGCCCTTTTTATAAGGGTAGAGAGGGGCACCTTTGGAAAAACTTAAAATATTATTTTATAATAAAGTAATATTCGGTTTATAATAGATCCAAATTGATTTATTTAGAAGATAAAGTTGGGATGGGTCTAAATCCTCTAAACCATTATAATTTAGACATGTTTTGGTTACTATTGTAACCTTATCATTTAGATTTAACTATAAGTTAAATAATTTAACTTTCACTGTGTCTTCTTGTTTTCTCACACTATATGGTTAATAAACATAATATAACAAGCCAAACTAACCCCAAGTGGATTATTATTGATATATCTAACATTTTTTACATCATTTGGCCTAACATTATATTTTTAAGAATATAATAACAATTAATAATATAATATTTGTTTTAAAAGCTATTTTATGTCAATTTTGGCACAATTTGGAATTTGATTATTGTGAAAATCATAACAACATGATTAGTTCTAAAAAGCTTACTTTAATCAATACTAACATGTAAAATTAACCTAGAAAGTTATTTTAATTAAGAAAAAGTCTAAAACTACGTTTATTTGGGTATTTATAACATCAATTATGTTAATATTTCATTAATAAGGTAATTACTGCCTCATCATTGTGTCATAAATAAATTAAATTATATAATGTATAAAAATTATAAATAATATAAAATTATTTAGGAAATATATTTATCTTTTTAATTAATATTTATAGTCGAATTTATCTTATGTATAACCCTATATTAAAAATGTTTTAGTTAATAAACATTGATTTTAACTATTTTAATACTTCTTTAAATAAAATAATAATAATTGGCCTAATCTAAACCCAGTGGACCTAAATGGTCATATTTTATTGCTAAGGTTTTTTTTGGTCAAATTAAACTTTTCCAATAGAATTAGGACATGTGTTAGGGTAATAATAATATCATTTTTACCCTTAATTACCCTATTTACTTTTAACCGTGGTAAAAAAAGTAAAAAGTTACTATTCACCAAAAATTATTTTTATCTTATTTAACTACATTTTACTCCTTGATATTATCCGTGTCTCATGGATTTTTGAAATTCCAATCATAGAGGTGGTAAAATTATGTTTTATGTAATATTTTAAATTCTCCTAGGAGGTGGGTAAAAGACGGTGAAAAGTTCGATAAGATTTTTTTATATCTAAAATTATTATAAAATGACTCCAATGAATTACATTGAACATATATATGTATTATGTATCAATTTTTACCTAAAATAAATATAAAAACAAATAAATAATTATTTAAATAAAAAGTCGGTTTTTAAATAGTAACGTAGTGTTTTCACTATTCATCAAAAATTGAATGTTTTCAAACAAATACAAAAAATTCACCCTTTGCTAATTTCAATATTTCGAATCTTAAAATGAAGTCCATTTTGGAAAATAAAATTTCAAAAAGAGGGTATTACTATTCATAATAGCTAGTTCATAATAACATTATAATAATATCTCGTTTAGTGAAACATGGTATTGCGTACTACACACACTATCGAAAAAGGTCTTGATTGCATGTAATGTAAGCCAAGTCAGGGTTGTGTGTAGTGAAACCTACTTTTGGTGTTTCATATAACATAATCAAAACTTATTTCATTTATAAATTAAAAAAAATCTATACTTAATGTTTCGTAGAATAATTTCCAAAAAACGAACTTGAATTTGTTTGTAACACGATCCAATAATAGTGTTGCGTATACTGAAAGCTAATACGGTGTTGTGTATAGTACAAGACAAGCATGGTGTAGTGTATAATAGAAGACATCAAAGAAATTAAAAATAATATATCTCATAAAATCTCGGGGTGTTACAGTTGTAGCTAAAAAAAGGCAATAATTTATCTATTCACTATCATCATGGTAAGGTAAAAATGGTAGTTGTTGCTCTTAGTAGAAAAGAACCTTCTAATATATTCATGTTTTGGATTGATAAATACCCTATCCACATTGAAATGACATGGATAGATTTTGAATTTATATCAAAATGGAATACAACCAACCTTTCCTAATGTTTTTACCAACTATCTATCTGAGATAATATTAAGGAGGCACCATGAGATGATACGAATTTACAAAAGAAGATGAATTATGTAAAGGAAGGTAAGATTAAAGAGTTCCATAATGATGATGACAGTGTAATTCAGTTTGCAACAAGGATTTGTGTGCCTTCATCACCCGGGATAAATATGTATCTATTTGATGATGCACATAGATCAACCTTATCTATTCATCCTGATAGCACCAGGATGTACCATGGCCTTAGAAAACAATTCTAATGGGACCACATGAAGAAGTAGATTTCTAAGTATATCTCATGGATCTTGATATTCCAGTAATGTAAAAGGCATGGACTGAAGTCCAATGGGATGTTGACACCATTTCCAATACACATGTGAAAATGGGATAATGTCACAAAGGACTTTGTCTATGGTTTAATAAAGGCATCCAATATAAACATTTCAATATGGGTCTCAGTGGACCAACTCCCCAAGACTATCCACTATATTATTATACATAGTTATCTCTTTCTCAAACAACTCACCAAGATATATGACAACCCTTCTTTTTATTACAACTTAAGCATGCTTTATTACATAAAACTTCACTTGATCCAACAAAGAAGATCGAGAGGTTTAGTGTCTTTGGGGCTTAGGATCATTACATAAAAACTTTAAACTTGAAATACAACATCTTTATTGAAAACTTCCTTTACATGACCACTACATTCCATCGTACATAGCATTGCATGGGATAACCTGAGGACATTCATAAGAAAAGGGTGAGCTATAAAGCCGAGTAAGGGAGTAAACAATGAATAACATGAGGAGTGAAATACATGTTAGGCAATAGGTATATCAATAGAGCATAATAGAAACATGAACATAAATGCATGATAAAGCATGATAATCATAACATGGAAATGTGGCAACAACACTTAACATTGAATTAGCATGAGCCAAGGCTCATTGCACATGGAGCATGAGTAAACCCTCATTGCACTTGAAGCACGAGTAAACCCTCGTTGTACTTTAATTAGTATGAGTCAACACTCATTTCACATGACGTATCATGATACTATACTTTACCCAATGCATTGGAGCGCTATAAAGGGCGCACCCTTCTTAAACATTTCATTTCATGCATAAGTGTGCCACATGGATCATAAAACATGGATTCATAAAACATAATCCTTTCTTCCACGATAAAGGAATGTGGAATTCATACATGAAACTTTACAATAAATATGTAAATGTGCATAAAGGTGAATACCCTTGATGGAGAAATGGACATGGTATTCACTACACAAATACATTGGCTTAGAAAATCTGTGCGATTTCGGCAGGGTAACGGCGTGACAAAAGAATTCATAAAAAATGTTGATGAGAGAGAAAGGGGATCCTCATCATATTTACATGTAATGTACAGTAAGGAGGTCATATATATACATTTCCCAAAAATCGAAATGGAATTTAGATTCATGATACAAAAGTATTGCTTGAATGTAAAAGAAGAGAGAGAAGTTCCTTTCTGAATTTCGGCATAGTAACGGGTGTAAATGGGAGGCATTTAATGAGAGAGAGAGAGGGTTCTACCATCATTCAAAAAATAAGAGTGCATTATGGTGGAGGTGAGAAACCATACCCCAACATTCATAATCGAAATAAAAAGGGCAATACAACTTAAAGAAAATTGACAAAAATGAGAAAGGAAGAAAAAACCCTTACTTGGAAGTGTGCTTCCAAAGGCTAGAGAGAGGCTTGTGAGAGGCTTATTGGGAGCTTGGGGCACCTTGAGAGGATTTTAGAGAGATTATGGTAGAGGTTGGACGAACTTAAAGGGCTTTGAGTGAGGACGACGTTGGAGATTGGGTGGGTTTATATAGGAAAGGTGAGAGAATTCTTTATTATTTATTTTTGGGACCCCTTATATTAAAATAATCCAAACCACAAACCATCCCATGGTATTTGCCCATGGTTTCTGGAAAAGTAAAGAGGAAAACAATATTTTACAAGTCCATGGTCCGAACTTATTAAAAAATTTGGGTTTCTTATGTGGAGGTGAGTCACACTCCCATGGAAATTAATTTAAAAAGGAAAAGGGTTGAATAAGTCTTGAGGGCTCCATTAATGCTTTGAAAAGTAAGTCAAACAAACCCAAAACCTCATTATTTTAATGATAAAACACATATTGGCCGAACATAAGGATTATGGTATTTTATTACATCACCATTGGGTCATTATGATGTCATAAAACACATTATATATTTAAATGGTATTTAATTTTTACCCAAACATTTGACTGTCTCAGAAAATTATGAAAAATTCACTGTTGGATAATTTCGACGTCTTGATTCCAAAAATAATATTTATTTTATCTAAATAATTTTCTAAATATGTGAATTTTCACTTTTAAAATAAAAACCGACATTTAAAAAAAATCACGGGTTTTGACAGAAATGGCCTTCAAACCTTAATAAAAATTTTAATTGCATTCATAAAATTATAAGATCATTTATACTTAATAAAAAATTAATTTAATATTAATAATAATATTAAAATATTATTTAATTCAAAAATCCTTTAATTTAATAAAATATAATTTCTTAATTAAATAATAACTAGAAACACCATTTGTACTTTAAAAACCAATTACAATGTATCAAAAATGACGAGAAATTATATTCATTATTGTATACAAAAGTAATGTGCATGAACATGGTACTACTTATTTGTTACATAACCCCTTAAAATAGCCGCATAAGACCTAAGGGTAAGGTGTGCGATGGTGACAGACTCTTGGGGTTTCTCGGATAACATCGCTCGAGTTGTAATTTCAATCAACTTCCATTTTTCCCGTAGACGATCACGTTCGAGCTTGACTTGATGAAGCTCAGCTTGGGCTTGGTCAAGGGCAAAGCCCAAAGACGCCACCTCTTTTCCGAGCTCCGAAAAATGGGCTTCATAAGGGGAAATTCTACTGGATGAGGCCATCGCTTCCTTTTTCTGAGTGGAAAATTGGTTCGTTAATGCCTTATATTTAAACTACCCAGATGATCACTGTTCAACGGCTATAAAAGTAACGGTCACAAATCATAACGTAAAACTAAAGAAGTGGACATCTTATAAAAACATTTTTTTCATAAAGAAACATTTAACTGGATCGAGGGGGATTTTCCATTAATGAAACTTTGGGTCGTTACAATATTCCCCCCTTAAAAAATTTCGCCCTCGAAATTTTCCTTTTCCCACACTAAAACAAATGTGGGTAACTCATAAAGGGTAATCCAAAGACAAAAGTTGATAACTTATAAATAAACTTTAATCTATTTAACTCATGATTCTATAGGATTCAATCCAGGCTTTTCATTATCTTCCTTCTAACATATATTCTTAGGGGCATTTTTCCCTTAATAAGGGTTCATACTAAGATTGTGAATTTATCAAAACATATCCATCGGGAGTGTCGTAACCAAGAGTGCAGCAAGGCCCGTTGTCGTGCACCAGTTCTCGTTCGAGTCTAGCTCAAAGTGGTGTTTTCGGGTTTTACCCCTAGGATACATCTGTGCCAGAGCCGCCTCTACCTGCTCGTATCCAGACAGGGATGTATTTGTTTGATAAACCACTTACATAGTATTTACCAAAACTTAGGGATGTTTTTATTATGCTTAGTCTTGTATATAAGGCTTTACTAGGGTTTCCTAATCCCAAAAATAACTAAACCTATCCTCTGATACCAACTATGACAACCCTGCTTTTTATTACAACTTAAACATGCTTTATTACATAAAACTTCACTTGATCCAACAAAGAAGATCGAGAGGTTTAGTGTCTTTGGGGCTTATGATCATTAAATAAAAACATTAAACTTGAAATACAACTTATTTATTGAAAACATCCTTTACATGACCACTACATTCCTTCGTACTTAGCATTGCATGGGATAACCTGAGGACATGCATAAGAAAGGGGTGAGCTATAAAGCCCAGTAAGGGAGTAAACAATGAATAACATGAGGAGTGAAATACATGTTAGGAAATTTGCATATCAATAGAGCATAATAGAAACATGAACATAAAGGCATGATAAAGAATGATAATCATAACATGGAAATGTGGCAACAACACTTAACATTGAATTAGCATGAGCCAAGGCTCATTGCACATGGAGCATGAGTAAACCCTCATTGCACTTGAAGCACGAGTAAACCCTCATTGCACTTGAATTAGAATGAGTCACCACTCATTGCACATGATGTATCATGATACTATACTTTACCCAATGCATTGGAGCGCTATAAAGGGCGCACCCTTCTTAAACATTTCATTTCATGCATAAGTGTGCCACATGGATCATAAAACATGGATTCATAAAACATAATCATTTCTTCCACGATAAAGGAATGTGGAATTAATAAATGAAACTTTAAAATCAATATGTAAATGTTCATAAAGGTGAATACCCTTGATGGAGAAATGGGCATGGTATTCACTACACAAAGACATTGGCTTAGAAAATCGGTGCGATTTCGGCAGCGTAACGGCGTGACATAAGAATTCATAAAAAAGGTTGATGAGAGAGAAAGGGGTTCCTCATCATATTTACATGTAATCTACAGTAATTAGGTCATATATATACATTTCCCAAAAATAGAAATGGAATTTAGATTCATGATACAAAAGTATTGCTTGAATGTAAAAGAAGAGAGAGAAGTTCCTTTCGGAATTTCGGCATAGTAACGGGTGTACATGGGAGGAATTTAATGAGAGAGAAAGGGTTCTCCCATCATGAAAACAATAATAGGGCAGTATGGGGGAGGTTCGAAACCATACCCCAACATTCATAATTGAAATAAAAAGGGCAATACAACTTAAAGAAAATTGACAAAAATGAGAAAAGAAGAAAAAACCCTTACTTGGAAGTGTGCTTCCAAAGGCTAGAGAGAGGCTTGTGAGAGGCTTCTTGGGAGCTTGGGGCACCTTGAGAGGATTCTAGAGAGAGTAGGGAAGAGGTTGGACGAAATTCAAGGGCTTTGAGTGAGGAGGAAGTGGGATCATGGGTGGGTTTATATAGGAAAGGTGAGAGAATTCTATATTATTTAGGTTTGGGACCCCTTATATTAAAATAATCCAAACCACAAACCATCCCATGGTATTATCCCATGGTTTCTGGAAAAGGAAAGAGGAAAACAATATTTTACAAGTCCAAGGTCCGAACATTTTAAAAAATTAGGGTTGCTTATGTGGAGGTGAGTCACACTCCCATGGAAATTAATTTAAAAAGGCAAAGGGTTGAATAAGTCTTGAGGGCTCCATTAATGCTTTGAAAAGTAAGTCAAACAAACCCAAAACCTCATTATTTTAATGATAAAAAACATATTGGCCGAAAATAAGGATTATGGTATTTTATTACATCACCATTGTGTCATTATGATGTCATAAAACACATTATATATTTAAATGGTATTTAATTTTTACCCAAAAATTTGACTGTCTCAGAAAATTATGAAAAATTCACCGTTGGATAATTTCGACATCCTGATTCCAAAAATAATATTTATTTTATCTAAATAATTTTCTAAATATGTGAATTTTCACTTTTAAAATAAAAACCGACATTTATAAAAAAAATTCACGGGTTTTGACAGAAATGGCCTTCAAACCATAATAAAAATTTAAATTGCATTCATAAAATTATAAGATCATTTATACTTAATAAAAAATTAATTTAATATTAATAATAATATTAAAATTTTATTTAATTCCAAAATCATTATTTTAATAAAATATAATTTCTTAATTAAATAATAACTAGAAACACCATTTGTACTTTAAAAACCAATTACAATGTATCAAAAATGACTAGAAATTATATTCACTATTGTATACAAAACTAATGTGCATGAACATGGTACTACTTATTTGTTACATAACCCCTTAAAATAGCCGCATAAGACTTAAGGGTAAGGTGTGCAATGGTGATAGACTCTTGGGGTTGCTCGGATAACATCGCTCGAGTGGTAATTTCAATCAACTTCCATTTTTCCCGTAGACGATCACGTTCGAGCTTGACTTGATGAAGCTCAGCTTGGGCTTGGTCAAGGGAAAAGCCCAAATACACCACCTCTTTTACGAGCTCCGAAAAATGGGCTTCATAAGGGGCAATTCTACTGGATGAGGCCATCGCTTCCTTTGCCTGAGTAGAAAATTGGTTCGTTAAAGCCTTATATTTAAACTACCCAGATGATCACTGTTCAAAGGCTATAAAAGTAACGGTCACAAATCATAACGTAAAACTAAAGAAGTGGACATCATATAAAAACATTTTTTTCATAAAGAAACATTTAACTGGATCAAGAGGGATTTTCCATTAATGAAACTTTGGGTCGTTACAAGATATATGTGAAATAATTAGTGAGGTTTCTTGGGGTACCACATTTTATCATCTCTGATCATAATCAAAGGTTCAAATCTAAATTATGGCGAAGCATCCAACATGCCTTTAGTAATAAATTGTATTTTAGCATGGCCTATCACCCACAAATAGTTGTAAAATTTGAAAGGACTATTCATACACTCAAAGACATTCTAAGAGCCTGCTCAATGAAATTCAAAGTAGGATGGGATCATCATATTCTGTTGGTTGTGTTTTTATGCAACAATATCTTTCACTCGAGTATTCAGATGAAACTATATGATGCTCTGTATGGAAATAAATTTTTAACTCCATCCTTTTGGGATGAAGTGGGCGAATGGATTATAATTGGACTTGATGTTATACAATAAATGACTAAGAAGGCTCAAGCCATACAGAAACAAACTAAATATACATAGATCCAGCAAAAGATTTATGGTAACCACCGTTGAAGTGACTCAGAGTTTTACATTGGAGATAAATTCTACCTTTTAATATCACCATGGAAGAGAATAAAGTGGTTTGGAATGTAATGGAATCATAGACCATAGTACATTAGCCACTTTGATATCCTTGATCACATAGGATCAATGTACAATGAACTTTCACTTCCACCGTGTATGGACCAAATTCTCGATGTGTTTCACGTCTCTCTCCAAAAATATTACTTACTAGACTACTCACAAGTACTAAACTAAGAGGTGTTATAGTTAGAAGATGATCTCTCTTATGAGGACCGGCTATAAAAATTTATGGAATTCATTGATAAGATTCTATACAATAATAAAACCCTCCTTGTTAAAGTGTATTAGAGGAACAATAATTATGAAGAAGTGAACTGCTAACCAAATTAGGTGAAGAAGGAGAATTACCCACTCATGTTTATATAAAACAAACATTCGAGGGAGAAATTTTAAAACGGGGGAAGAAAGTAATTAGCCAAACTATTATCAGTTTAATTTCACCCTTGTTATAGTTATTTCAAAAATAAATATCAAATGAAATTACACATAGAAAATAATAAAAAATAAATAAATTATGAATGTATAAAATAATAAGTATTTCTAGAAATTAAGAAACCTATATCGATGGAATACAAACATGACCTTTGGAATAGTAACACGACCCTTAGGAATATTAATCCATCCAATAGATTAGTAACTTAACCTATGAATAGAAAAAATATAGGTATTTTATGAAGGAAAATATGATATATTTATGTCAATAATAAGTAAATAAATGTTTTAAAAATAATAAATAATGTGATGGAATTTTTGTAATCCATAAACATTGAATTAAAAATATATAATTAATTTAATAATCTAAAATAAAATATATTTTCATAAATGTATTCATAAATTATTATTATTTTTTCCTATGATTATAATATAATTTTATAAGACCTTAATTAATTTTCCAATGTGTTATAAAAGTGATTTTAATTTTAAAAATATATATATTGAGTAAATGATTATTTAAATAAAAAATTAAATTCCCTATATTTATAAAAATATTTTCATAAAATGGAGTTAATTTTTTAATTCAAAATTTCTAAACATGTTTAGGATTAATTTTTTGGATTTTTCTAAAATAATTGATATTTTTATTTCAATATTGAAAGACCATAATTTATAGTACACATACATTGTAAGTTAAGTACACTACTCAGTGAGTCATAAATGATGTCAAAATAGTATTCTTGAAATTACATTAATTTTTTTTAATATTTTTAGTTATAATCATAAAACTATTCACAATCTAGACAGAAATTAATAAACTAATAAATATAATAATTAGAAAACACCCCTATCCTCCACAATAAATACCACCCTTATCCACATGTTTTCCTCACACCTCTCAATCATTGAACCATGTAAAAATTATGATCATGCATCTTCCCAATACGCTCCCTAGTATATATGAGCCATTTTCTAATTATAAGACCAAAACCATTTCTTTAAGGAGTTTCTCAAGTATAAGATACTTAAGAGGTAAAATCATTTTCCTCTTTATTTTAATGTCTTTTTCATTTTATATTATCTCCACAACCACTCTATATAATTGTTCATGATAACTCCAATTCTTTTATATAATGTAATTATATCATGTTAATGGATGGACCATCATAAAACTCCATTATCTATCTCACTATTTTATTTTAAAATGAAATCCTCACCCATGATGTGTGAGATTGTTGACCTTGTGGATGTTGAATTTTTCAACTTCCTTTAACTCCTTAAATTATTATCATAACACTGCTCTAATGGTTTTTAAATACATTGAAATTTATTTTATAGCCATTTTTATGATTTGGACCTAAACTATTTTCATAATACAAAATGATGAAACCAATCAAATTTTTTGTGACCGAAAACAACAAACATTAACCCACAGAATTATCTTTAACTATTTACCTAATGATACATACTCATTAAATTTAACAAAATTATATACATAACCATTTAAAAATCAGTATTCTCATTAATAAAATATATTTTAAATTCTGGATAATTATTCTCACTCTAGATAAAAATATATACTCCTAATCGGGTAAACCAATCATAAAAATAAATAAAACAAAAAAGCCAAAATGATACATTTAAAAAATATAACTCATCAAAAAATGACATAAATGTGATTAATAATAATATATTTAATAAAATTAGAGTATAAAAGGTTCATTATTTTTAAATTAATGAATTTAATTTGATTATGGATAATATAAAACTGAATAAACCATTCATACATAAGGTAAGGGGAATTCTCGAATGCAACACTATTTTTTGTCTTTTCCCTCTTTGTTTCCATTTGTAGTTTGAATATTCATTCAATATTCCATAAATTTCAATTATTCATCATTATATTGACTTTTCTTGAATATAAATGTTACCCATATGGTTTAATGACAAATGCAAATATTATTCCAAAAAACTCTTCTTTCTAAAAACATATCTTTTACTTATTAGGAGATTGTTTTTTCTTCACTCAAAATTAATTATTCTTATACCAATATTTTATTCCATATATCTTTTTGGAACCCCAATGTATATTTATGAATGTAGTATTTTTGAAATTAATCCCATTTTCTTCTATAGGTTATTTTATGTCCATGATTGTTATCTATTCTATGTGGCTTGCATGATAATGAATGTGTTATGATGTGATGGGTGCACGCGAAAATATATAGCGTAATGTACATTTTATGATGTGATTGGTGCTATTATAATCATATATCACAGAAATTAATTGGTTAATGTGATTTTTATCATGAGATCAATTTATGTATGTGTGTTAGTTAACCACTAAGACGCGATGTTTCATTTTTATGCATTTCCACATTCTAATACATTATTTAATGATTTGTATCATTATTTTGATAATCTTCCTACGATATTATGATAATTATAAATTTAACCCCATGTTATATTGATTAATTTTGTTATCTATCCTCTTACTTGTCTTTTAGTTAACCTCTTTATTTGATGTATGTCCTCATGTGATTACACATACTAAGGAGAAAAGAAGTCACTCTATGAATCTAGAGAATAATGAATTAAATAAATTTTGATGTCATATTTTTTAAATGTTATGTATGGTCCAAATTTGAAAAAATCAATAAACCTTTGGATCATTGTTTTGTAATGATTTTATATTGATTATCATTAAAATTATGTAATACATATGTAAGGAAATGTAGGGTCATTATATGTTACCTTCATGGAGGTCTCAAATTTGCAACCTAATAATGAAGTCATGTACAATAATAAACACACTGGGAGAAGGGGTAACACCCTTCCTTAATCCATAAACATATTTGAAAAATAAAACCCCTTACCATTAAACATAAACATAAACCAATGGGAACTAAAAAATATGAATAATAAGTTAGTTACTTAACTAGATACAGCCATGAAAGATATAACCTTAAAGACAAAACCCCAATAGATTATGGCATACATCATATCAATGAAAATTTTAATCACTATGTTTTATCCCATAGAATTCATGTTTATATCACAAATCATATCATTAGCTATGGAAATGGAGACTATGGTGGACCTCCCTCTAATAAAAGTGTTTTCTCAACTCTGACATCCATTCAAAAGGGTTGTTTTTTTACTTATTACTTATCACATATGAAATAGAATTATATAGACAATTACATATATTATGGGTCATTTATAATGGATCGTAACTCTCCAGTCCATCACTTTGTGAAAATTCAGTGGTTGAGGTGTTTTGGGAGGTTGTAATGACTTATTCCAACACTATGTAAAATTTCTAATTTTCTAGAATCTCCAACGGTAGGTCACTGACTGGAGGCCACAAAGGTGAGTCATGATGGTCAATTGTGAGGTATGTCATGAAGGTGACTCACGATGCTGGCTCATGATGGTGACTCATGAGTATGAGTCATGAGGGTGAGTTGTGATGGTGACTCATAGTGGTGTCTTGCGACGATGAGTCATGATGTTGAGTTTCGATGGTGAGTAATGATGGTATGTCGTAATGGGGACTAATGATGGTGACTCATGATGGTGACTCATGATAGTAGATCACTAAATTATATTTCATCCAATGGTATCTCACCCAATTGTGAGTCTCCAAGAAGTGAGTTGTCCATCATGAGTCATCCAACAGAAAGTCATCCAACAATGACTTCTCCAATGGTAGGTCATTCCAATTGTGATTCATGGACTATGTTTCCATCTTAATATAGTTTCACCCCTTTAATGTTTTCATTGATGTAAAATGAGTTTAATACCATGTTTAAATGTTTTTTAGTTATTTTTAATCACATATATCTTCTAAAAACATAATGATTCATTTGACTTCCAAGCATTGTAGTCTTCATCAAGATCGGCATTTAATTTCTGTAAAAATTTATTTCTCCTACTGATTTAGGATCCAGCCTACTTGAATTTGAGATATACTATTCCTTGTGTGGTTACCTTTCTCTTGTTTTGTGATTCCCCAAACCATTCTCCTCCCTATGGAGCCTGAAAATTATGATGTAGACTTTGTACTGTGTTTACCGGGGAGGCTCTTCCTTCTGTATGCACCCCCATCATTGGTGAAACCAGAAAGTACCAATCATCTATTCTTCCAAGCAGGTTTCCATCATCCCTATCAATTATGTCTCATCCCAGGTGGGTGTACGAATGTATCCCATTTGAATATTGTTGAATCAAAATTAAATTAATATAATTGAATGGATTTCAGGTGAATATACCGAGGGTGTGGAAAAGAAACAAATATTCTACTAGTTATTTGTTTTGGTTATTATTGTAAATTATACTGTCTAAACACCCAACTAAAAATCATGTATGTTTGTTTTCATTTTCTTCACAATGAATAATTATTATGGAATTTACAATGTTTGGTTTTCTATAAAACAACTATTGTGAAATCGTTTAACCACATACACTAATCAAATAAATGGATTCCTGTATTTTAAACTATTTATGTGATAATCCATTAATTAAAAAGGAATAAATTGAGTAAGTAATGACATGTTAAATCTAAATATTCAATGTATTTGTTATTTTTCTGGTGATTTGTGTGTGGTTTTACTCTGACATGTGTTGTAGTTGGTTTGTGGGCATGGTTATGTGATGTGCGGTGGTTCAGAAGGTCTGTTGGTATCTCTAGATGAGATATTGTATGATTGTGGAATGGATGAGAAGTATTTTACAATAGGTTTGTGATTGTTTTGTGCAATTATTTGATTTTGGGTGACGTTTTGACAGGGGTATTTGTTCTATTTAGATTAATGTTTGGGAATAATGACATGAAATAATGATAATGGAATTGGTTCCCATGGGAGTTAAACAGGGGAGAATGTGAATTGGGTTAATTTACCACAGTCCTTCTCCCTTTATATGACTTTTTCAATGTGTCTTGTTATGTGATATGCCTAGTAGTTTCTTAGGTAGAGAAGTAATGAATAAATTTATTGTTTAATAAGGAATGTGAAATGGATAATTGAATTAGACTGGGGTATGAATTGAGTTTGCGACTTGTTTTTTGGTTGTGCATTTAGAGGTAGCAGCAAATTGGTAGTGTTGTGAATTTTTTGTTTCTTTTAGAACCTGTATGTTTGGAAAGTGTGTTTGGTATTATATGTATACATGAATTTTCAATTGTTATTTCCATATGCTCTCCCTAGTGGAGAATTATGTTCCAAACAAACCCATCGTCATGAGGGAGGGTGTCGTTCCCAAGTATCATAGTGGGAGGATAAATAGATGGTCACCCACTCATCCCTGCTCCTTTTTCATGGTAGAGGTAGCTCCATATTCTTCATGAATGTTATTATTTGTGGGATGTATGTGTGTTTGGGTGGGTTGTTATCTGATTCATTTGGAAGAGGTATGATCACGAGGATGTTTACTCTTAGGATAGAGCATCTAAACAAGTGGGAAGTGGTGTGGGGTACCCAAATCAACATTGTGCTTAATATATTACTTCACCTGACTTAAATTACTATGTGATTCTTCCTTGTAGTGGTTGGGATGGCTAGTATACCATGATAAATGTTTTTAGGTTCTTTTTATTCTCAAGGGATTATTAGTATGCTTCTGTCACTTGTGCACAATAGGATTTTGAATTTCCTACTATGTATACTTCTCCGATCACCCTACACATATAAAACATTTTTCTTGTTTCCTAGGGGATTATGGGGAATATGATGGAACTTACTGCCTCATACACTAGGAATGTTTCTCTATTGTTTCTTATCATTTCTTTTGGTATTTACATTGGAGTTTAATTTTATTAATTGCAGTTGTATTTTAAACATTCCTTTGGGTTGAATTTTGGCATTATTTTATATATAAATAGTACTCGAATTAATTTTGTGATGGAACATAATATCCCCCAATAATTTTTCTTCAAAAAGAGGAATTCCCCCCTTTTTTGTGAGACCGTATACCCTTGGTGATGGTCGCCACCCTATGCCCTATTGGAGGTGGGACTTGGGGGTCATTATCTCCCTTTCTTCATTGTCATCCCAATAAGGGTATCATTTGAGGGAGGGGTCATGATAGAATGGTATCATATGTGATGGTTGGGAGATAGGATGGAGTTTGGAGTTAGGAATAGTGAGGATTTCATGGGTTGGTTGGAAAATGGGGTTAGGTGACCTTGGTTCGTGACATAGGCTAGGGAAGACCGACTAGATAAAGGTATTTTAGGGCCCCTATGATCTAATGCACAGACTCTAGGTCTACAAAATGACCAAGTGAGGCTGCACCGTTTGAAAGGTTGAGACTCTAAGAAATGTACATTCATCATAATGAATTGTTTTTTTGGGTTGTATTATGGAATTTGAAATTGATAACAAAATGATTTAAATGAGTTAATATGAATCTTAAATAAAATTCCATACCAGTTGGGCTTAAAATTTTTTTATTTACCTTTATCAGATATGGCACCTGATCATCTTCTGTGTATGGATGGAGAAATTGAGGCTTATTAGGCTGATATAGTTTATCATATAAGGGTTGATCCGTTGGTGGTGACAAATAAGTGTAAAATAACATGAATTTATTTCTAATGGTAGGCCTTGGGAAAGTATGAGGGTAGTGTTTCAGACATAGAGATAGTGATATTTATTGAGGTGACTGAGATCACCTTAAATTTGATCTGGGCTTCGATGGAGTATTGGGTTCCTTTAGTAGTGAGCCAAATGCAGGGAGTTGTTCGTTAGTGGTGGATGTTGTACATGGGGGAGAAGGAGGATGCTAACGTTTTGTGGGTCAATTTCAAGGAGTTATGAGTAAAATTCATTTCATCTTCTATAAAGGATCAGAATATGTTGTAGTATCTCTCCATCTAGTTGGGTAGTATGTCGAAATGGGATCTGGGGATTAAGATCCCGGATCTCATTTTCATTTCTTCATATCCTTTTCTGGAGGATGATTCTAGTGTAAGATTCTTATAAGAGGCACTTTATCCTTCAATCCATTATGTGGTTAGTCCCTTTACATTGCCAATGTATATAGAGGTTCAGAAGAAGGTGTAAGTGATTCATCATATGAACTCATGAGGAGTTCTACCATGAGAGGGGAGCTGATAGGGTTCCTCAAGAGGAAGGGTTACCAGTAGCAGGTCTCTAGTGCATGGTCATCTGGGGTTTTTACTAGTGGGGATTAGACCTCAACACATTATATTTCGACCTTCTAGTCCTCGTTCCTTTCCCATAAACACTATAACAAGGTGTTTCATATGTGGTTTCTGTGGCCATATTTCGAACCACTTCCCAGTGGATATTTCTTCTTAGAAGGTTGGAGGATGGAAGGTTCAACACTATCCTCAACAGCAATTTGCATCTAGGCCATTTCAGTAGTAGAGGAAGTAGGGTCATACTCCACCGAGGGTAGATGGAGAAGGTAGAGGTTGACCAAGGAGTATCCCTTAGGGACCTTGACTCGGGCATTCTCATGGAGGTAGTGATCCTCATAACGGAAGATCAGATAGATGTGGTCAGTTGCACACCATAGAATTAGTAGTTCTAGTAGTGCAAGATATCATTAGATATATGATTGGTTTGTTCAGTGCCCTTGATTGTGATTTGATTGATTTAGGTTATTTTTACTCTATTGAACTTTCTCTAGATTATGCTCTTGGACTTGATGTTGAGAGGCTTCACATTCTCCTAGTGTTGAGTATTCTAGTCGGAGGCATTTCCAGCTTGTTTGATGTGTTCCATGGATTTAAACAGATGATGGGGCCACATCAATCACGTGGGGATTGCTTATTGGTAAAGATGTAATTGTATGATGTAATTATCAACATTGAATGGTTTTATTTCATGTGCACTGTTACATATTACTTTTGAAGAAGAGTCAGGTTTTTAGATATGGATGGCCAACAATCATCTATCATTGGCAATATGAGTTATGAGGTGGGTAGTCGGCATGTCGAGGCCCTCCTCTATTTTTTGGAGGAGAAATCAGTGAAATCAATGGTTTCTGATATGGTGGAGTCTCCCATTAAATTTGTGGAATTCTTGGATGTTTTCACCAAGAATGTTGTGACTCTACTCCCTCGATATGATGTTCATTTTGGGATATGCTAACAACTCGCTGCATGTCTGATTTAAATTGATCCTTAGCAGATAGAACCTTATAAGTTACAAGATTTGAGGAATCAGATTAACTACATGATGAATAAGGGATTTATCTGCCCTAGCTTTTCACCATGAGGTTCTTGGTTGTTGTTCGCAAGGAAGACAGATAGTGGTCTAAGGTTGTGCATAGTATATAAGAGGCTTAATCAGAAGATAGTCAAGAAGAATTTCCCTCATCCATGTATAGATGATCTTATCGACTAGTAGAGAGGGGATAGTTGGTTTTCTATGATTGATCTATGATTTGGATATCACAAGTTGAAGGTTTAGGAAGTATATATCCTTAAGACTGCTTTCAGATGCAAGTATGGACAATTTGAGTCTATAGTCATGCCATTTGGGGTTACAAACACTTCAGCCACATTCATGGGGGTATTGAACTCTATTTTACATGAGTTTCTAAACCTTTTCATCATCATGTATATCAATGATATCCTGATCTAATAGAAGTTAGAGTGGTAACATGCTAAGCATATTAGAACTATCATGTAGGTTCTTCGACACCACTAAACCAATAAGAGGTTTTGAAAGTGTAATATTTAGACACGATAGGTGAATTTACATGGGAATTTATTGTCTCAACTAGGTGCAGCGGTAGACCTGTCCATGTTTTGAGTAGTTATTTCTTATGGAGCACCCATGATTGTGGTTGAATTTTGTATTTTTACTAGTATTTCAGACTACTAATGGAGGTTTGTACCTGATTTCTCTTATGTTTCAACTTTTTTGATGACTCTAACCGAAAAATAAAAATATTTTTTTTTTGATAGAACAATTCTAGGAAGAATTCATATATCTAAGGGGGGTGTTGGTCAGTGCATCGGTTCTCCGGTTTCCAATGGAAGGGGTGATGTACAAGTTTTTTTTTGGATTCGTCCCTTATGTTGTTAGGATGATTCTTGATACAAAAGTGGGATGTGATCTATTACGTGTTTAGGTAGTTACATCCCCATGAACATAATTTTTCCACCCTTGATTTAGATCTTGTAGCGATCATGTTTTCAATAAACTTGTGGTGGCATTATCTCTTTGGGGAGCACTTTGTGGTCATCACATATCACAACAGATTGAGGTATATCTTTTCCAAGCAAGATCTGAACTTGTGATAGTGAAAGGGGTTGGTGCTTCTTCCAAACAATGATTTTGAGATCTCTTACACCTCAAGAATGGGAAATATTTTGGTTTGATGTACTGATTAGAATTTCACAAAAGGAGGTTGTTTAGGAATCTGCAGATGCCTATAAAGTGATGGAGGAGTTAGAAGCCTTGCACATAAATGCAATAGTGGAAGGTGAAATATATTGTTTGTTTCAAGTGATAGTCTAGTCCACTTATAGTGGAGGAGTCTCATTGGGGAGACTCATAATCAGAGGTGTTGTGTTATCTTGTTGTTTAGGGGGATGCTCTAGAGGGTTAGTTAAAAGTTGGTCATAATCAAATGTTGTTATATAGGTGGTTTTTTGTTATGGTAGTAATGTGTGAGGGAGTTATTCATGAGTTTCATAACTCCCTTTTAGTGTTACACACATGAATTTCTAAAATTTATTGTGGGTTGAAGATTCTATTTTAGTGGCCCTAGATGAAATAGGCAGCAGCGGAGTTTGTGGTGAGGTGCTTGGGTTATCACCTGGTATAATCTGAACACTATGTTCCTAGTGGTTTATTGTGGCCCTTGGATGTTACCAATTGGAAATCGGATGAAATCACAATGGATTTCATCATATGGTTACCCATTGTTCAGGGACGTTGTGAAGTTATCTAGGTAAGGATGGATCATCTCAAAAAATAGGTTCACTTAATAATGATCAAGGAGTTTGGTGTAGTGGATTCTTTAACAAAGAGGTATGTGGATGCGGTGGTTCGACTACATTGAGATCTAATATCCATTGTCTTGGATTGGGATACATGTTTTAAATCATGATTCTGGGGGGCTTGCATCATGATATTTTCATTCCATTATTACTCCACACTTACTTCCACTATCAAATAGTTGGGCAAGTAGAATTTATTCTCCAGATGCTGGAAGATAAGTTGTGAGCATGCATCATGGACTATGGGGGATGTTGGGTACAACACCATCCCTTGGTGGAGTTCACTTAAAATAATAGCTATCACTCTTTCATTATAGTGGATTTATTTGAGTCATTCAATGGGAGATTGTGTTGTTCTCCATTGTACTATATGGAGGTTTGAGAGACAGCTATTCTTGGACTAGATGTAGTGTAGATCACAATCGAGAAGATTCGAGTTATTTGTGAGAGGATGAAAGTGGTGCATGACTTAAAAAAATCATATTATGATACCGAGATAAGGTACTTATAGTTCAAGGTTTGGGACCATGTGTTATTTAAGGATTCCTCCTAATGTGGGTGGCAGAGTTTTGGTAGGGGAGGTAATCTTTCACCCCGGTTCATCTAACTGTTTGAGGTCTTGGGGAGAGTTGTCGATGTGGCATAACAGTTGGCACTACCTCCTCAGCTGGAGAGGATCTATGATGTGTTTCATGTCTCTCAACTCTGTCACTGTCTTCATTGATTAATATAATGTCATTGACTGGGGAGAGTTGGATATCAAAGACAACATGATAAATGTGGAGCAACCAGTAGGGATCCAGAATCATTGAGAGAAGGTACTACATAGGCAGGCCATTCTGTTGGTTCGCATATTGTGGAGGAACGATGTCCTAGAAGAGATTATGTATGTAGGAGAAGCACATATGTGTGCATAGTACCTAGGGTTTTACTAGTTTTCCATTTTTTCTTGCCTTTTGATGTAATATTTGAACTTTTCTTATGAAATAAGATGATTTCTCTTAGGGTAACATATGTGTGGTGTAATGTGTGATGATTTCATGGTTTGTGAGTAGGGGAGGACAATATTCCTCATCAAGATGCATTATCTTTGATACAATTGAACTCATGCAGTCCAGTCAGTACCACATTGAGATGATAGTATCCTGACATGGAAAATTGAATTCCATATTTTGTGTGTTTTGGGATGTCATGGTTCTTGTACTTGTGTGGTGTTTCTTCTGGTCACTTGGGTTAGCTGATGTCAGAGGGGTTTTTCTTACATGCTAAGGTTTTACTCCATCTTTCAGACAACACTGGGTAGTTTTTTGTTGAACATTGATGCCAATATTGGTGTTTCAAGCATAATGAGATCATTAGGAGGTATATCATGGTGTGTTTGTTCAAACCACTATTTTCCTTTTAGGTATGGTTTTGAATTATTGGGGGAAATAATGGTTTGAGAAGTATCTCATGTAATGGCCCAAACCTCTCCTGTCCATCACTTTATGAAAATACAGTGGTTAAAGTATTTTGGGAGAGTGAATTATTTCATCACATTACAAAATTACTAGTTTTTTAAGTTTCTCTTACATTAGGCCACTGACGGTATTTCACAATGGTGAGTCACAATAGTTATTTATGATGGTGACTCATGATGGTGACTTGCGATGGTGAGTCGCGATGGTGAGTCACGACAGTGACTCGCGACAGTGACTCATGATGATAACACACCGAACAGGAGCTCGTCCAATGGTATCTCATACAATTGTGGGTCATCCAATGGTGTGTCTTCCGACTCTGAGTCGTTAAATGGTGATTCTTCTGATGGTGACTCATCCACAATAGTTCCTTACAACAGTGAGTCATGAATAGTATTTCTAAATTCCTATAATTTCACCTGTTTAATATTTTCATTAATGTAAAAATAGATTAACACCATATTTAATGGTTTTAGTATTTTTTTTAGAATCATATCTATCTTTTAAAAATATGAATCTTCCATTTACATCTATACAACATGGTCTAGTTTAAGATCCACCTTCATTTTGTTTTAAAAACTATTTCTCCTGTTGATTTGGGATCTGGCCTTTCTAAAGTTGAGATATACTCTTTCTTGTGTGCTACCCTTTCTCTTGGTGGAAGATTCCCTAAGCCCTTATCCCCCCACCTTGAGGAGTCATGAAATATTATTGTAGCCATTGGACCATATTTTACCTCAAGGCTCATCCAGATGCATGTGCACCCACCCTTATTTTGTGTGACAAGGAAGTGCCAATTGTCTCTTCTTCTATTTATGTTTCCTTTATCCACATCAATTGTGTATCATGTGGGGAGGGCCTATGAATGTATCCCATTTAATTATAATTTAACTAAAATTAAATAAATATAGTTTAATAGGTCTAAGATCATTATGAAGGGGGTGGGGAAAGTGATGTTTGATCAATTTGTATTTTTTTCGCTATTTTGAATTATATGGGCTAAATTCCCCATTGAAAATTATAGCATTTGGTGGTCCTTGTTATTTTTCTAAGTAATGATTCTAGAATACATGATGTTTGGTTTTATATTGAATAATTGGTATGAAATTGATTAACCACATACACTCACCTAATAAATGGATTCCTAAGGAATAAACTTTTTATGTGATAACCCTAGAATTTACAAAGGGAAATTGATTGTTTAATTCATTGTTAAATCTGAATATTCCTTGTCATGGTTCATTTTGTGGTGGCTTGTGTGTGGGTCTTATATAACCTATGATGTAGTTGGGTTGTGGTAATTTGTGTGAGATGTGGGGTGGTTCGAATGGTGTTTTGGGATATCAGGTTGAGAGATTGATTGATTGTGAAATGGTTGGAAATTATTGTATAGAAGGATTGTGATTAGGTTTTGCGGAGATGTTTTACAAGGTGAGAATGTGATTTGGGGGGTTTTCTGTTGAGAGGATGTTTGGATGGGATGATATTGAAAAATGATGATAGTAGTGGTTGGCATGGGTGTTAAATGGAGAGGAATGTGAAGTGGGTTAATTTAAAATGGTTCTTCTTCCTCTATGTACCATTTTTTATGTGGGTTATTGTGTGTTTCTACTAGTAGTTTCATGGGTACAGTTGTAATGTATATGTTAATAGTATAACAAGGAATTAAAATTGGTTAATTGAATTTTTTGGGGGTATGAATTGAGTTTGTGGATTGTTGTAGGGTTGTGCATTTAGAGGTAGAAATGAAGATGGTATTATAGTAAGCCAATTGATTATTTTAGAACTCATAGGTTGGGAATGAGTGTTTTTTATTATATCTATATATGAATTTATTTTCATTTTTATTTTCTATACGCACCCCACCCTAGTTGAGAACTATGTGCTGAAAACCTCCATCGTCACAAGAGGGTGTTTCTTTCCCAAACATCCCACTGGGAGGATGGATGGTTATCCACAAACCCTTACCTGAACCTTTATATAAGTAGTGTTACTCCTAGATTCATTAGGATTGATATGTTTTTTGGGTTCATGTTGTGTGTGGGTAGGTTTCTATGGGGTTATTTTGGAAGAGGTGGGAGTGTGAGGATGTTTACCATTAGGAAAGAGTGGTCAAATAGGTGGGAAGGGATGTAGGGTACCCAAATCATTGATTTTATAACTATATTAATTTACTTGACATTCATTACCTGATGAGTATGCCTCGGGGAGGTTGGTATGGGTAGTATACATTGTTAGGTGTTGGTGGGTTCTGTTATTTTCCCACATGATCATTAGTATGATTCTATCACTTGTACAGTAGAGAATTTGGTTTTTCCTACTGAGTATACTTTTGTGATCACCCTATGAATATAAAATTGTTTTTAGTTTTCTTTGAGGATTATATAGACTGTTCTGGACTTTACTATCTCATACATTGAGAGAGTTTCCTTGTCACTACATAGCCTTTCTTTTGGTATTTACTTCGGAGTTCTATAGTATTCATAGAAGTTGTGTTTTCAACATGCATGTGGGATGTATTTTGTATTATATATATATATTGTACATGGAGTTATTTTTGTATGGATCATCTTATATTTGGATCTAGTTTTATTTAAAAATATAAATTCCTCCCATTTTTGTGAGATTGTATATCCTTGGTGCTGGTCTCCACCTCTGGGCCATCTTGAGGAGGGAATCAAGGGTCATTATCTCCCATTATTCATTTCTAGTCTAGAAGTTGAATCTTTAGAGGGGGGGGGGGGTGGTGAAAGATACAATTAAAGATGATGGAGGGTTCTCTCACCATTGTATTAGTATTAATTTGGTTGGGAAGGCAACCTGGGGTAAGCTACCTCTTCAAAAATAATCTTGAATTTCATCCGTGGGATCCCTCCTAACAATATCACAAGAAGCCACATAAAAGGTCATGGGAATCTGTCTAATCTATGTGAGTTTTCTTGGTTGATAGTGGCCACTATAAACTTATCACCTTACCATCATTAATTATCTCAAACCATGAGTTTATAGTATTGAATAAATAAGAGCAATAGAATCACATATGTTAGAATGAACCCTCGGGTAACCCTCTTATATGAAAGGATTGTTTATATAGTGTAAGGATGTTATGTGATTACGATTATTATTTTGATTAATTATTAAAATTTTGTATTATAGTTTTAAATAATATTTTTTTAGTTGATTATGTTTCACACCTTTTATTAGAAAAATTCATTGGACTTATTAATTGATCGGTGGGACCACAACTACATAGCCCCTCGTTACATTGGTATGTCTCAGGAGACAAACTAGATTAGGTTCATTGGAAGGACATATCAATTTTTATTGTTGTTTTGGAATGGTTCCTTAAAGATATTATATTTCATGGAAGAAGGAAAAGAATGTATTAGATTTCATGGAATAAGGAATCGATCATATGTTTCAGATGTCCATTATAATGAATTTTATCATTATAAATTTAATTATTAATATTCCATATGATTATTCAATAAGTTAGATTAGTTTTGGTAATAATTCAATATCACGTTATTATTGAAATGGAATTATTTGATCACCTTTTATTCTTACCATATTATGTTCAATTTATTGATTAAATAGAATTATTCTAGATATTTACCATTCTATATTGATTATAAATTATTGTTTCATGATAAATTCTATTATATGCTTACCATTATAGAGAATTTGAGAAAACCCTTTTATTCTTATTTATTTTCCCTTGTATACTATGATGAATTTTATGATTGATGTATTGGGATATATTAAGAGGAGTAATGGGATTATCCAGAAATTTCATGGTGTATTTTATTTTTTATAATGTAATGTGAATTTTCAGTATGAATCTAGTTTACCAGTACTACTAAACAATTTAGTCTATTAGGATTTGATTCCTTATATCATATGCCAATGTAATAATGAATCCATCAGCTTTGGGATACTAAGTTTTGGTTCTCTAACTCGTAAGGACACTTAAAGTAGTTCTGTTAGATTTTGAGTTCATACTAGATCTATGTAGATAAATTTATGATGGTATGTTTACAAAGGAAACCCACAATGCTAATTTTTTTTATTTGAATCTCACATAGGTGATCACATAGTTTTCTCTGATATGTCGGAAAATTAAATATCAAATTCTTTCACATAATAGAATGCATCACATAACTAATTGGATGATGTGTCTAATTTGGTAATTCTCAAAAAACTAATAATTCATGTATCCAAATGGTCTACATAGCTAGATTCATAGTGATGATTTTAATATATCAGATTTCTATATAGGTATTTTAAGATAAATTAAGTAAGCAAATTTGATAAATATATATTTTCGAAATCACATTGTTGAATGATTACTCACATTGTTCAATTAATTACATATCCAATTTATATTGAGAACCACAAAACCAAATTCTACATATCCATTTTTTCACACATAGATGAGTAGGAATTTTAACTATATATGGACTAATATTACATATATCTAATACCTTTTTAATGACATTTTAATTATTATATTGTGTGGATGGTGTTTAATAACTTCATAACCATAGGATTTAGTTGTTAAGATAATATGGATATGTGGATGCTGAATATACATTCAGATATCAAGGGGCCTTTATGATTTGGGATTTCCATGTCCATTGAAGTAATCAAGGTAGTTGAATGATTTAAATGAATGAGAATATGTTATAATAGAAAATTTGAACAAAATGTGAGTCAAAAGATGAGATTGTTTCTTTAATGATCAACATATGATGAATCCCCTATCTTTAAGAGATTATATTTGAGTCTGAGATTATTTGTAAAGCACATTTTAAGACATAACTATAAGATTTTTTTTCATTCAAATTTTTAGTTGATAAGGGAATCATATTGTCATCTTCTACTTCTAAAGGATCCTTTTTTGTGATATTATTCATTTTTATGACTAACATTTTTACTATATCATGCTATTTTCATAATAGGTGTGACAGTATGCATTTGTGGTGTGATTCCACATGAATTATTTTATATGAATTTCACATGGGTATATTGTGAAAAAATATATGGTTTAGGGATAATAACCATAAAAATAAATGACTATGATTCCCCATTGGATTTAAACTTGGAAATAATTGTGTGTTCCATGCTATTTCATTTTCTGTATAACCATGTGTGGATTAGTTTTTCTTAAATGAGTGGATTTTAATTAAACAAGTTCTAGAGGATTATCTTTGTTTAAAATAATTTACAAAAACATCCACCCACTGATTCAAACCCCATCTAGTTACAAGGTCCTCTTGGAAAGAAAACACTCATAAAAGTGATTTAATGTTGTTGGTAACATCCTAATGTGTAATTTTATGGGGTCCATTATTCCTATGGATATGGTAGTTAATGAGCCTATTGAAACACAATCATAAAAAAACATCCACAGATCTAATGAATGTAGAAAAGGAGAACATTGACACCAAATATCTTCTCATGCACTCAAATGAAGAAATGTTATAGGAATTTGTCCTAATCATGATATCAAAAGAGGATGTACACAGTATGTTTGAATGACCATAGCAAGTTGATCTGAATAAAGATAAATCCTCATGGATTGAAATGAAGAATATGATCTTAATATTTTCTTTGAACAAGGGGAAAAACATGGAGGATAATGTGTATACCTGTGAAAACATGGCTTCTCAAATTGAGGATATAATTAAGGACAGTCTATTAATGGTGGTAACATCCATTGAATGGTTTCTATTTAAAGTAAGGATCTCTAATGGTTTAAAATTATTATATAATGGAATGTTAATTTAATATGAGGTTTGAATTTTTGAACTCCGATATTTTTTTTGTTTCAAAATGTTTCCATAAAAGTGATGAGGAAATAATGGAAAACAATTCTTTTCATTCCTTTATGTTTTATTCCTATGGAAAATATATCCATCATTAGTGGTTTTTATAATGTGATACCATAGATATTTTTGTAAAAAATCCTCATCAAACTCAATAATCCCAGGCATAGTAGGTTGTATATTCAACTGGAAGAATTTGAACACTATATAGATGATATGGTCTAGGAGATTAACAGGGTAGTTAAGGCCAAATATCCATCATTTGGTCTTCTTGAGGGGAATTTGTATCTCAGTTTCAATATGAGGAGTGAGTGGTACATATTCTCTTAAGAAAACTATAGCTAAAACTAGATTTGAGACATCTATAGTTATTAGTACAATAGGTTTATCTTCTCATTCACCTTTAAATATTTTTTATACTAGTACATTCAATTTTATTATTAATGAGAAATTGGATTTTATACATTCTCATAATGTTGAAAGATTTCCTGTATATATGAATCATGATACTTGATTGGGAAATCATATAGAATAAATTGTGAAATTTTAATTATGTTTGTTTGTGGGGGAATTATTTAGGTATCACTGGGATCTCCTAGTTCTTAATCTACTATCCATCAATGGGATCTTCTGAATTGACTAGTTATCCTAAAATTGTGTTTGTGTTAACTATTATAACATAATATCTCCATGTACAACCCACAATAATTTTAATACACTCTCAATTATAAGAAGAAATGTTGGGCTACTTAAGTAGGTCACGATCAAGGAAATTTCGGATAGATCATAATACTAATGGATTGATATTTCTTCAATGAAGATGATTCCATATATATGCATGTATTACATTATACAAGAGACTTATATCCTAATGTGTTTTTGGAAGACTTCTCAAAGAAAGTTCCTAATTTAAATGTGGTTATTAGTATCAACTTGTTTCCCATAACATAACATTTTTATATTTATTTTTAATGAATGGATCTATGTAAATTAAATGAGCTAAACATGTAGAAGTAAAATATTTTTTCTAATGGATATATTAGACAAAGAATATATTTTTATGTGATCTGGTTATTTTCATCAATAAGGTGATGAAATACTTTTCTTATTTATTTATTATTGATAGTTTGACAGATTTTTGATTGAGTATAACTTTCGTTTACCAAGAATTGATTATCTATTTGATAAAAAAAGCATTAAGGTGGTTATAAATTGTTGGAACTCATTCAGGTTACCATCATCTTTGAGTTAAGAAATATTATATATCTAATATAATTTTAAAAATGTGGTATTGGCATTATGAATATATAGTTCTTCCTTTTGATATAAGGAATTCTATTACAAAGTTTAGGTCCTTAATTAGTAGGATTTTTCAAATGAATTTTGAAATTTTTGTGGTGGTCTATAGAGATGATATCCTTGTATATATGAGATATCATGATGGAAATGGTCAAAATATTTTTATTATTCTTGAAACCATAATGTATTATCATCTCTATTCTATGTTATCAAAATGATCATTTTTGGATTTGAGGTGTAAAAGTTCTCAAAATATATATATTTGATGTTTTTTTGTCTATGTATCCTATGAATGTAGTGTTATTATTGTCCTATAATGTCTCAAATAATATCATTAAGGGTCAAAGTTCTCATGGAATTTTGAGATATTATCACCATTTCATTCAGTAGTTTTCTAATATTCCTACTCTTAGGATCTCATTAAAAAATAAAGGTGTCAAATTGTTATAGTTAAACTGATGTGAAATAGCTTTTCAAGACTAGAATATTTGGTTGACCTCATTCACCATCTTTATTCTACCTCAATTAGGGGAGGGGTTTATAGTGTATTATGGGGAATCTATAATCAGCCTATGTTGTGTTATTATAATTGTATATAGTTTAGTGGTGTATATTTTAATAAAATTATTTCCTCATGTATAGAATCATCCTATACAGGACTTAAAATTGGTCTATATGGTTCATATCTTCATTTTTTAGAGGCACAAAATATAATTAAAGTGTTTCATCATGTTCATGAACCAAAAAAAACAAAATATATCATCCCTTATAAGAACATGAATTTTATGAAACCCCACTATGTGTAACACCGCCATCCATTCAATTTTTATAGTTAATATTATCTTATTAAACAAAACCTTATTTCAGATTCTATTAGATAAACAATTCTCCCTCAACAAGTGATAAAATTAAAGTAAATGTATATATTTATGAAACATATGGATGAATATCACAAGTATGTTCTTTAGGATAACATTAGAATAAACATAAGTCACATAAACCTCACATCCTCTCTCATGTAATAGGTAACTTGATATTAGATATCTTATCTTGTTTGTATCATTATTTTAGAGAGAATAAATGGTGGGTAGATATTTTATCGTTAGTTTTGGTATTCTTTGTTTTGATTTTATATCCAATTTATAATAATTGTTCAATTTTTTAAATGGAAAAATTTCATGGATTGATATCATGCTTCTAAATAAGATATAAAAATTGCGAATGGAAAGATGTATCATGCTATTTACAGTTCTAGAGACCTGATATAAACATGGATATCACATGGTTCATTATTATATTCCATATCATTCATCTAGTAAATGAATAAAACCAATGTTCTATGGGAATGATCTATAAAATTCAATTATAATTTTGAAAATGGAATTAAAATATGATGTATTTTATGACTAATTTTTTGAGAAAATTGAGTATTCAAAACATGGTATTAAATATTCTAGATTGAATAACCAAGATAGATCTCTTCCTACCAATCAATTATGTCCCTTTAGTCGATGATCTTAAGAATATTTACGTCATACAGATCATAATTTTTGTTATGTTTTCTTCTAAAAATGTATTTTTATGGTATAATAATTTTATATCTTAATCTATTCATGTTTTTTAACATGAATTAGGTTCCCATGTTGTAACACCCCAAGCTTCCACGGTATGCTTCCTTTTGAATAATACAGTAGTGTGTGTTGTATGCAACTTCGAGCTCTAACACACAGCACAACTAATCAAACTAGTCGTTATGAATAGTAATACCAACTTTTTCAAATTTTATAAATGTTATCGTTCAAAATGGACATCAATTTTGGATTCTGAATATTGAAATTATCCTAGGGTGAATTTTTGGTATTTTTTAGAAAACATTCAAATTTATATGAATATTGAAAAATACTAAACTTTTATTAATAATTTTTTTTAATCCAAATAATCTAAAGTGATAAATTATACTATTGAAAGGTTTTAAAGTATAATTAAAATATATTTTTTCCATTTAATCCAATTTTGGTAATTAGATGTAATTTCACATTTAAACTAGACATAAAGAAGTGTCAATCTTTTGATAGTTGTTCTTTCTTAAAAAACATGCTCTTTGTTATGAAAACAGGGATTAATTCTAAATTAATTTATGCACTTCTGCATTTTGAATTTAGAAAAATGGATTCCATATTTATAATCAAGACGTTCAAATTGTGTAAATGGGTAAATTTTATTTTTAGACATTTTGAATAATTTCTTCAGCAAATATTTTACTTACCATGGTTAAAGGGTAAATCCTATAAATAAGTGTAAAAAATAATATTATAATAATATTTAATAAACCTAAAACAAGTACTAAGCCTATTGGTTGATAAATGTCCGACCATGGGAATTTTTGGTTCGATTTTGGGTCCCCATGGAGCCACTTTTATGTGATAATGACACTTTATAGTAATTCAGTTAAAGTAAATACATGAATGACATAAGCATATATACTTTAGAAAAACAATTTTTACATAGGGTAATATATGTTATATTTTGGACTATAAATATTAATTAGAAAGATAAAAATATTTCCTACATAATGGTATTTTATTTATAATTTTTAGACATTTAATAACTAAATTTATTTATGACACAATAATGATGTATTATTTTTCTTATTAATGAAGGAATCAAATAATTTGTATTATAAATGTTAAAATAAATATAATTTGAACGTTTTGATGACAAACACATATTTTAATTGTTAAAATGACATGTTAGTATTTCTTAAATGAATTTATTTTAATTTAATATTTTATTTAATACATTAATAAAAATCAATTATTTAATACCGTCAAAATTTACATAAATAAGTTTTTAAAAAAAATATTATATTATTAATTGATATTATATTCCTAAAAAACTATGGCTCCACAAAAAAACTTATATAATAATAAGTGTATCATTAATGGACCACTTGGGGGGTCGTTTATAAGTATATACTATGTTTATTAACTATATAATATAAAAATACAAAGAGACGTGGTAAATATCAAACTACTTAAATAAGAGTTAAATAAAAAAGATAAAGTTATTATAGTGAAAAAAACCTATATAAAACCTATTAGTTGAGTGGTTTTCAACCGATCCCCGTCTTAACATCTAATGAATTCACATTCAAGCCATTATAATCAGAATATGGATTTATTATAAAATAATATTTCTAGCTTTTCCTAAGGTGCCCCACTCCTCTCTTATAAAAGGGCACTCCCCCTACTCACTAATTTACACCTTCAAAGCCTTTTGGATCAGCCAACCCCTACAAATATATCCTATAATATTTCCTAACTTTTTCTTATAGGCCATCATCTCATCAAAATTCCAACTTAGCGAGCCCTTTTGATCAAATCAAAAGGAAGTACCCGAAGAAGAGGTAATAATTTCATAACCCTTTTTCAAGTTCTTTTCTCTTTTCACATCTTCTTTATTTTTTATTTCCATTGTAAAATAATAACTCCAGTATCTTCTATGTACTGTGATGTTATTATAAATATTTTACATCCATCTTCATTATTCTATCCACCCTTTTAAATACATGTCACCATATGTGCGAATGTACAGATTACCGTCTCCACGTCGTGGTGTAATTCTTATTAAATACATTATTATTTGGGTGGGTATAATAATGATGTGTAATTCATGTAAATAAAAAATATAAAATGATAATAATTATGTATATATGATATACCGTCCAATTATATATTATTTTAATATCAGAAAAATGATATTGTCGTTTGTGCATACGTACGGATTACCGTCTCCATGAATGCGATGAGATTCATTCCTCATCGTATCAATTCAAGTATAAATTTCATCTGATGATTAAAAAAATTGTTCAGAGACATGATATCATTCTGAATATGATTAATATACATCCCATCTATAACAAATATGGTTCACATAGCAATGAATATAAAGGAAAATGAATCTGTTAACGCCCAAAATGACGATAATACTAAGATATTATTAACAAATCAATGGTAAAATATCATATATGATATCATATTGATGTATATAATTCATGTATAATTAAATAACAGTTATTTAACCATTATATAGTAGGTTAATCTTCCCTCGACCAAGGAAAAAGTACAAAGTAAGGGGTTTCATATCTCACTTTTAATTCCATGAGATTTCCATTGTTCACAACTTATTTATTGCATGTGGTGTGTGTAATTACCATGATTGTATTCATTGTGTAATGTACATTAATTTATATATATTAACATCATCATTGTATGATCCTTCTTTCATGGGAGTATGTTTTGTATGTTACCAAATTGATAAGGGAATTTGAAATTTCAATTTCCACTCATTCGGTTTTACGCATACTTCATTGATTATTTTACTCCAAGATTATGTGAGGAATCACTATTCATTTTCTAATGTCATAATGTACACTCCCATTTCTATGGATATAATTTTGATACACATAATCACTCCATTGATAAATTCTCAATTCATCGATATTAACTTGATAAGATTTATTTTAACTCAATCTCCATTTATTGAGATAAATATCCAATTCATTGGTGTTGTTTTTACAAGAATGTGTGTGAATGTCCTCTCATTTATTTAATCTAATTATCAAATAATATTGAGTGTATTTATATTTTTCACACATAGTTATTTCATTTATTTATCCTTAACGTAATGATACAGTCTTTATAAGATATTTCATCCCAATTTACATTCCATTGAGACTTCTTTGTTGATATACACCAAATCACATTTATATGGTGTATATAATGTACTTTGACAAAGTATATCATGAATCCATTTATTCTCATGATATTAAAAAGTTTTTATTACCTAAATTATTGGTATTCATGTGTCTCTATTTTGGTTAGGAACTCTAACTAAAATATCATTTTAAATGTTTTAATGATTTATTATTCTAAATCTTTCTCATTAATGTCCATGTTTTAAAAATTGTTTTAAGGAATTATTTATATGGACATTATTGTTTTTAAAATAAAAATTCATTTTAAAAGTTTCAAAGTGGTTTGGGACACTTTGACTCAAAAATCTATTTTTAAATGGATTCTTAATAAATAGTGTGACTTTTAAATGATTTCAATAAAAAGGGGAATGTGTCGCTCTAATAGTTTTGATGATTATTATCATCTATGTCAATATCCATCATTATTCTCGATTAAGGTTAATTTGTTACAATACAATCGTCCACATTGTATTGAATGAGTTATGATTGACTATGAATGCGCTATTTTTATTCCATTCATGGTTTGTGGATAAAGTATTGACATTATGTATGCTAGTTTTAATACGAATGTTTATGTTATGTTTAAACCTGTACATTTGAGGAATGCATTGGACTTAGTAAGTGACAGGTGGAGCCCATTATAGCTTCTAGATGCATCAGTAGGTCTCATGAGACCAACTAGTGTTTTGAAAAAATTCCTTGAAAAATCTTATTTGTAGTTTTGGCACAAGGCCTAGACTAAGTGGTTATGATAGTCTGGAATTATGTAATAACCTGGAGCTTCGGTTTCAGGTACGGATCTCTTTTACGGGCTTTTTAAGGAAAAATGGTGAATCTTGAAATTTTCAAAGTACATGTCTTGTACTTTATGAGTACACATCGTGTACTCCTCGGCCACTAAAAGCCGTGTATTGGCCGAGACCGGGCCAGACACACGGTGTGTAGGGGTGACGTGGAGGACGATCTTGGAAGATTACGAAAAAACCCACTACACGCCGTGTACTTTAAGAGTACATGTCGTGTACTTTTTTTATTTCATTAATCGACCCAGGGTCGCACCTAATGACCGTAATGGTCTTCTTCTCCTCTTAATCACATCCAGAACGTCCAAGAAGGCCAAATCTTCTCTGAGCCACTGATCTCTCACCGTTTGTCTGAATCAAACTCCATCGGTTGCAAAAGAATCATAGCGGTGTGTTCTTGGTTCCTCCTTATCATCGTTTCTTAATTCTTCCTCTCGTGTAAGTTATCTGAGGATGAACATTTTAGACGTTTTTGTAGATCTACTCTGTTTTAGGCCATTTCACAGGCCGAGGTTCAAGTATATTGATCTCCAAGGATCGAGGTAGGTGGTTTGTTTCCCTACGTTGAAGTTATTTGTGTTTTGGTTGGAAAAGTGCAAGATGCCCATGTTTCAGGTATCCCGGGTTTAGGATTTTGATCCTATTGTTTATCTTCCCTAGATTTCTTGTTATCTTATGATGAATTGATTCTATTATATTCTTGGTTTCATGATTGAGGATCACCCCTAGGGTGTTTCGCCCTCTGTTTGGCTGTTTATCTCAGTTTGGTACCGTGTTCCTGTGAGGCAAACCCTATTGTAGTTGTTAGTTTCTTGTTATCACTGATTTCATGTTTTTCCAGCGGTTGGAATACTTTTGAAGTATGGTATCTATTATCCAAGTAGTTTTTTAACTTACTTAGGGCTTCTAACAATCGATAACGCATGACTGGACTGCTCAGGCCTGTGAGAACCTGGTGCGGGAGATCAAAGAGGGAATAGATGATTAAGTGCTTCCCTAGAGGGTCTGTTGGTTTTAGTTTTGTACACAGGACCTACGAGAATAGGACTTTGTGCTTCCAATGAGTGTTCTTAGTTACCCATGCATCGAGACCACATGAGGAATTACACGTAAGTGATTCCTCAGAGTGTTTGTAGCTATCGTTGCAAGACCATAGGGTAATTGATATGAGAGTTTCCCAAAGTTTCTATGCCATGTTTGATTACTGGACTATAGGGGTCTGCTAGTTTAAGCCACCCAGAGAGTCAGTGTGAATGTTGATGGTTGGTTGTGACGAGTCCACCAAGACAAAGAACAAGCTTGGGTTTTTGTACTGCATGTGTTTGGTAGTATTTTTAGATACCTGTTGTGTTACTTTATTATCATGGAATAGAAAACGTTTCTAGTTTTCCATGGTTGTGTAATTAAATGAATGTGAAAGGTAACTGGTAGAATTGTTTTCTGCATTTATTTACCTTTACTTTTACTATACCACTCACTTACAGTAGGGCACAAATCTTGTGGTGGTTGCCTACAGGGATTAGTCTCACACCCTGTTTGGGTCCTGTTTTTGGCCCAAACAGATTATATAGTTGTAGGTATAGGTAAGTATTTTGGCCCTTCTACCTCAAGTACTTGATTGTTGGTCGAAGCTAGAGAGCATGGGACCGGGCCTTCGCACGCGATACTGCTGGAGTTACTGTTTATATTTAGTACTTTGGTTTTAGCTGTATTTCAGCACGTTGTTTTTTTTACTACTTTCCATAGATACAAGTACCATTCTGTTTCATTATTATATCAGACATTTGTTTTACTTTCCGTTTAGTTGTTTCATGGTATTTACAACTTCTGCTATTGTTTATGCTTATTATTATGGTGCATACTTTACCAAATGAAGGCATAGTTTCCCAACTGACTCACCAAGTCCCTTTCTACTAGTCGGAAGCCTCTGGCATTTGGGGAAATGTGCTTGGGGTCATGTGGCGAATCAGGTACGAGCCACCAGTTAAGTGGCTCCGGACTCAGGTCTTTACAAAGTGGTATCATAAGAGTTTTCTTTCATTACTATTGATGACTGTTTTGTGACAATAGCCAGGGATAGGAATAAATGGGTAGTTAGTACTTAACTGTGCCCGGGAGTAATTGACCCATGTACAGGAAAAATGTATATTACCTCATAATTACAATTTTCAGTTTTTTCAAGTGTTAATGTTTATTTTATTTCACCGTTGGGTGATGCACAAGTTATGTTTTGTTATAGTTTATATGATTATGGTTCTATTTGGTTGCAACCTGATGAGATGAGGGTGTTCCATCTCATGCATCATATAGGAACTGGGTAGGAATTCACTTATCATGCATTTTACCATGCCATATAGGGTGCATTATAATTACATGCTGTTGTTATAGATGTCGTGATAGATTATGCATGCCGTTGTGGTAGTAGCTATGATAGAAATAATTGTTGCGCTAATAGAGTATTACTTCTTTTATAGCCTGTTTAGTATGGGTGCCAAGCTCTGGTCTTGGTGGTGTTATGGGCCCTCGAGGATCAAAATTTTGCGGATCATTTTTTTTAAGTTGTTTACTTGTTGTATGCATTGTTATGATGTCATGCATTGATTCGCGGGGAGTATGGGCCCCACGGATCGGAATTTGGCACATAGCTCGTTGTTTTTCAGTTTTTCTGGCGTTCAGAGCAGTTTCAGAGCTACTTCCTGGAAAAACCCAGAATACACGCTGTGTACTTTATTCATACACTCCGTGTATTTTTTGAACTGTGTTTTTGTATGTGTGAACAAAAACAAGGGTTGGCGGAAAATTTTCAGGGACACACCGTGTACCATAAGTACATGTCGTGTAGTAGTCAACAGTGTAACCAGCTGTGTCACTAACTACACAGGTCCGGGAAACTCGTTTAGTACATGTCGTGTGTTATAAGAACATTTCATGTAGTTTTCTTCTAGGTACCCATCCGTGTCACGGACAACACAGGTCGGTGTGATCTATCCTAATACACTTCGTGTTTGTTCGGAACAAGCCGTGTAGGAGTCAGCTGTGTAGACATCCGTGTAACCACTACACAAGCCACCGAAGCCTAGCTTGTACACATCGTGTCCTTAGTGCACATGCCATGTAGTTTAGAATTAGGAGGACCGTGTAGGTAAGCTATGCAAAGAGACTCAGGCAGGGAAGTTGAGTTCAAGTACACGCCATGTTTTGGGACAACATTCCTTGTAGTTTGGAACGTTACATGACTAGTGGTGGAAGAATTACAAGCCCATGTAAATGGATTTAACAAACATGCCGTGTAGTTTAAATACATACCGTGTAGTTCAGTTTTTCAAATTTATGTGTTTCTCTCTCCTGTTCCCGTTTTGTACTCTTGTGTTTTTTGTCCTTGTTGATACTAAATCGGAGGCGTTATTTTCATCTTTCAAGGATATGGAACCAATAAATCCTCTCGTTTCACGTCAGGAACTAGGTGGTGACTGTACAACTGATACGGTAGACCAGGGACTACCAGTAGTTCCACCGATTGTTCCGAATATGGCACCTGCAGTGATTCCGGACACTGGTGCAGACACTCAGTTTAGAGAGGGTTTCAGGAGGTTCATGCAGACTTTCCAGGTAGCTCAACATCCTTCCCCATCTATGGCAGAGCTGACACAAGTCTTCTAGCAGCAGCATCCTCCCACATTCACAGGGGATAGAGGACCTCAGGTTGTAGAGTCATGGCTAGAAACCATGTTTTCCATCTCCGAGCATCTGGAAACACCCCCAGACAGATGGGTGATGCTCATGACTTACAAGCTCCAAGATTTTGCCAAGAGATGGTGGGATGTAGTCTCACAGGCAAGGCGCCAGTGGACTATGGATAGGGAAGAATTCCAGCGTACGTTCTACGACTACTTCTATCCAGCGACTCTGAGGGCCGACAGGGCCAAGGTGTTCATGAACATGCAACAAGGTACTCTTTCCGTTATGGGTTATTCCTCCCGCTTCATTGAGTTACAGCATTTAGCTCCCGTTATGGGAAATGACGAGCTGTTTTTGGCAAGGAAGATTGAGGCAGGCTTCAAACCAGAGATCAGATCACAGGTGAACGTTTTCCAGTTGACTTCTATTACTCTGATAGTCATCCAGGAACTGATCACTGAAAGAAATATGAGGGAGACTGGAGCTGTTGATCAGGGCAGTTCAGCATCCAAGGATGATTCATTTTATACTGACGGTAGAAAGCACCACCGAGAGTCTACTCGAGGTGACTCGAGGAAGCGAGGTATGGCATCTGGTAGACAGGATCTTCCTTCTGGAAACACGGTGGTGTGATATTAGTGCGGAAAGAGCAGGCATAAGAAGCCTCAGTGCCGAGAGATCCAGTGGAGTGCCGAGCTTGCGACAAGATGGGTCATCTGCAGCGTTTTTGCAGGGTTTTTCTTCTAGTGGCTAGTGAAGGAGGATTTGTTCCTACCCCTCGTTCAGGAGAAGGATTACCAGTCCCGCAGAAGACTATGGGATGGAGTTCGTCAGGTCGTGCAGGCTAGGGTAGAGGTCATGGATGCGATAGTCAGGATCAAGGGGGTCAGCTCAGGGATATCAGGCTGCTACACAGGGCCTTGGCATTGGCCAGACGTTTGTAGTGGAGCAGATCCATTGGGAGCAGGATCCTGGACCTTCCATAGTTTGAGTTATGATCTTAGTAGCCTCAGTTTTATCTTCAGCCCTTTTCGACACTGGTGCTTCACATAGCTTTATCTCTATTACTGTCATGGAAAGTCTGGAGCTCTGTGTCTTTTCGTCTGCTGACATGTTGACTCTCGACACACCGTTGTGAACTAGGACATCTAGTGTACTTCAGTGCAAGGAGTTCCATCTTGAGGTTGCCGGGTATCGTTACCTATGGGACCTCTATGTCCTAGAGATGACGGGATATGACTTCATTCTCGGTATGGACTATTTGGTTCCCTTCCAGGTACTCGTCGATTTCTATCACCGCAGGGTGAGTTTTGTATCACCAGAGGGTGAATCATTCCATCATAAGGGCGAGTGGTATGTTCAGGCGAGTGGAGCTGGACTCGAGCATCATGGTCTAGGAGGAGTTACGGCCCATATCGCTAGTCTTTATCTGGATGACTAGGGGACATCACAGATAGATTTTCCTCCACTGTTTGATCGCTTTCCATATGTCTTTCCAGAAGACTTTTCAGGTTTGCCTCTGGAGCGTGAGGTAGACTTCTCGATTGGGATCGTGCCAGGAGCAGGAACGATGTCCATTCATCCTTATAGGATTGCTACACCTGAGTTGCAGGAGCTCAAGAAGTAGTTGGAGGAGTTGCAGAAAAAGGGTTTCATCTATCCCAGTACTTCTCCTTGGTGTTCGCCTATCTTGTTTGTGAAGAAGGTATACGGTACCCTTAGGCTTTGCGTGGATTATTGGAAGTTGAACCAGTTGACGGTCAAGAACTGATATCCCTTGCCGAGGATTTATGATATCTTTGATCAGCTTCGTGGAGCTCAGGTGTTCTTGAAGATCGATTTGAGGTCTGTTTATCATCAGCTACGTGTTAGGCCTTCAAATATACCTTTTACAGCTTTCAGGTGCCGGTATGGCCTCTACAAGTATACGGTTATGCCATTCGGCCTTACGAATGCGCTAGCAGTTTTCTTGAAACTGATGAACCGAGTGTTCCAACCTTACTTGGATTCCTTCATCGTGGTCTTCGTCGAAGATATCTTGGTGTCCTCTCACACTCGACATGACCATGCAACCCATCTTGATATTGTTTTGAGTACACTGAGGGAGCATCGGCTTTATGCTAAACTCTCAAAGGGCCACTTTTGGATGGATGAGATTCACATCCTGGGTCATGTCATCTCAGAGACAAGAGTATCAGTAGACCCAGAGAAGGTGAGAGCAGTAGTTACCTGGGAGCATCCAAAGAACATCTTCAATGTATGGAGATTCTTGGGGCTGGATGGTTACTACAGGAAGTTTATACAGGACCTCTCACGCCTAGAAGCATCGTCGATGGGATTTACTATGTAGGGGGTGAAGTTTGTTTGGTAAGAATCCTGTGACTAAACCTTCCAGGAGCTGAAGGGGAGATTGACTTCAGTACCGATTCTTGTTCTTCCAGGGTCAGGAAAGAGTTGAACAGTCTTCTGTGATGCATCTTGCATCGGTCTTGGATCATTGCTTATGTAGGAAGATCATGTTGTCATGTACGGATATCGACAATTGAGGCCACATGAGAAGAAATATCCTACGCACGACCTTGAGTTGGCTTCTGTTGCTCATTCTTTGTGTTGCTGGATGCACTATCACCTGGGAGATCTTTTGGTGGTATATACTGACCACAAGAGCCTCAAGTACTTCTTCACGCAACGTGCCTTGAATCTGAGATAGCGAAGGTGGGTCGAGTACCTACAGTCTTTCGACTTTGAGCATGCTTATACGCCTGGGAAAGGCAATGTTGTGGCTGATGCAATGAGCAGGAGGACACAGTTGCAAGAAGTTTAGGAGGCCATTAGTGAGTGGAACCTCATGGATCTATTCTCTGAGATGCATTTGGAGGTGCACGACAGATAGGGTCAGACGGTTCATTCTTCTGTAGCTATTACCTCTACTATTTTAGATCGAGTTCGAATGAGGTAGCTATCAGACCCAGAAGGCCTAGTCCTACGGGAGGGTGTGTCAGATGGAGACCCTACTCCGGGGTGGACATTGGGTGATGAAGAGGTGCTACATTTTAATGGCCGCGTATGGATTTCAGCAGACATACGGGAGGAGCTGATGCGTGACTTCCACGCATCAGCTTGGGCAGTTCATCGTGGTGTCACCAAAATGTACCGAGACATGCACAATCAGTATTTGTGGCCAGGTATGAAGAAGGATGTGGCTGGTTTAGTTATGCGGTGTTCCACCTGTCAGCAGGTGAAGGTAGAGCATCAGCGACCAACATGGCTTTTGCAACAGTTACCCATTCCTGAGTGGAAATAGAATGATGTCGTGATGGACTTCGTGACAGTTTTACCGAGATCCCATCGAGGAAATGATGTGGTTTGGGTTGTAGTGGACAGGCTCACGATGGTTGCACACTTATTGCCGATCAAGGAGAAATTTAGTGTTGATGAGCAGGGACGATTTTACATCCGAGAGATTGTATGTCTGCATGGACTTCCACACTCCATTGTTTCAGACATGGATTCATGTTTTACTTCGCACTTCTGGTAGGGGCTATAGAGGGCGTTGGGTACACAGGTACTTTTGCGTATATCATACCATCCCCAGACTGATGTCCATTCCGAGCGTACAATCCAGGTGCTTGAGGATATGCTCCGAGCTTGCATTCTAGAGTTTGGCGGTTCATGGGAGAAGCATATTAGTCTGGTGGAGTTCGCCTAAAACAACATTTCTCAGGAGACTATTAAGATGGAACCTTACGAGGCTTTTTACGGTAGGTCATACCGATCACCTTTGATCTAGCTAGATGCAGGAGAGGCAGCTTTTTTGGTACCTCGTCATGTTTAGGAGACCTCAGAATAGATAGATTTGATTCAGAAGAGGATGGAGACATCACAGTCTTGGCAGAAGTCTTATGCTGATTAGTGGAGACGACCTCTGGAGTTCGAGGTCGGGGATCTAGTTTTCCTGTGTGTCGCACTATGCTTGGGACACAAGAGGATTCAGAGATAGGGTAAGATTTCACCGAGATATGTCAGGTCGTTTGAGGTTCTAGAGAAAGTCAGGCTGGTTGCTTACAGGTTTCAGTTACCTCAGAGGTACCAGGCTATACACGATGTCTTTCATATTTCTCATCTTCGATGGTATTTCTCAGACACGTCTCATGTTTTTCAACCCGAGGAGGTTGAGTTGGAGCATGATGCATCTTTCAAGGAGCATCCTATCAGGATTGTTGATCGTAGTGAAAAAGTAATTTGTGGCTGGTCTGTTCCTCTGGTACGGGTGCTATGGAAACACAGTCGTATACAGGATGAGACTTGGGAGAGGGAGGCTAATATGTGATCACAGTGGCCAGAGTTGTTCATGGTTCCTTCTTATATATCTTTCTAGGGAAATTCGGGGATGAATTTCTTTAAGGGGGGATTTTTGTGAGAACTCAGAGCTTCAATTTCAGGTATAGATCTCTTTTACGGGCTTTTTAAGGAAAAATGTAGAATCTGGAAATTTTCAAAGTACACGATGTGTACTTTATGAGTACACAACATTTACTCCTCGGCCACTCGAAGCCATGTGTTGGCTGAGACCGGGCCACACACATGGTGTGTAGGGGTGACGTGGAGGCCGATTTTGGCATAGTACAAAAAAACCACTACATGTCTTGTACTTTAAGAGTACATGCTATGTACTTTTTTTATTTCGTCAATCAACCCAGGGTTGTGCCTAACGACCATAAACGTCTTCTTCTCCACCTAATCCCATCCAAAATGTCCAAGAAGGCCGATTCTTCTCCGAGCCACCAATCTGTCACCGGTTGTCTAAATTAAACTCTGTCAGTTGCAGAAGAATCGCAGCGGTGAGTTCTTGGTTCTTCTTTAGCCTTGTTTCCCGATTCTTCCCCTCATGTAAGTTATCTGAGATTGAATATTTTAGACGTTTTTGCATATCTACTCCGTTATAGGCCAATTCACGGGCCAAGGTTCAAGTATATCGATCTCCGAGGATCGATGTAGGTGGTTTGTTTCCCTACGTTGAAGTTCTTTGAGTTTTTTTTGCAAAAGTGCTGGATACCCATGTGTCGAGTATCCCGAGTTGAAGATTTTGATCCTATTGTTTATCTTCCCTAGATTAGTTGTTAGATTATGATGAATTTTTTCTAATATATGCTTGGTTTCATGATTGAGGATCACCCCACTAGTGTTTCTCCCTCTATTTGGCTGTTTATCATCGTTTGGCACCGTTTTCCTGTGAGGCAAACCCTATGGTAGTTGTTAGTTTCTTGTTATCACCGATTTCATGTTTTGACTACTGTTGGAATGATTTTGAAGTATGGTATCTATTATCCAATTAGTTTTTTATCTTACTTAGGTATTCTAATAGTCAATTACGCACGACTAAACTGCTCAGGGCTGTGAGAACCTGGTGCGGGAGATCAATGAGGGATAAACAATTAAGTGCTTCCCTAGAGGGTCAGTTGGTTTTAGATTCATATGTTGGACCTACGGGAATATGACTTTGTGCTTCCCAAGATTGTTCTTCATTACCCACGCATCGATACCACATGATGAATTATACATAAGTGGTTCCTCAGAGAGTCTGTATCTATCATTGCAAGACCATAGGGGAATTGACGTGAGAGCTTCCCATAGTGTATGTGCCTTGATTGATTACTGGACTATAGGGGTCTGCTAGTTTATGAAACCTAGAGAGTTAGTTTGAATGTTGATGGTTGGTTGTGACAAGTCCACCAAGCCAATGAAAAATCTTGGGTTTTTGTACTACTTGTGTTAGGTAGTCTTTTTAGATACCTGCTGTGTTACTTGCTTATCCTGGAATAGAAAACATTGTTGGTTTTCCCTGGTTGTGTAATTAAATGAATGTGAATGGTAATTGGTAGAATTGTTTTCTACATTTATTTACCTCTACTTTTGCAATATCACTCACTGAAAATAGGGCACAAATCTTGTGGTGGTTGTCTTCTGGGATTAGTCTCACACCCTATTTGGGTCCTGTTTTCAGCCTAAACAGATTATATGGTTGCAGGTATAGGTGGGGATTGTGGCCCTTCTACCTCAGGTACTTGATTGCTGGTCAGAGCTGTAGAGCATGGGACCAAGCCTTGGCCCACGATGCTGCTAGAGTTGCTATTAACTTTTAGTACATTGGTTTTAGTTATATTTCAGCACGTTGTTTTTCTTACTGCTTTCCATAGATACATGTACCATTCTACATCATTATTATATCAGACATTGCTTTTAATTTCAGTTCAGTTGTTTCAAGTTATTTACTATTTCCGCTATTGTTTATGCTTATTCTTCCACTGCATACTTTACCAAATGAGGGCGTAATTTCCCCACTGACTCACAAGGCCCTTGCTGATAGTCAGCAGCCTCTGGCATTTGGGGAAATGTGCTTGAGGTCATGTGGAGAACCGGGTATGGGGCACCAGTTATGTGGCTCCAGACTCGGGTTGTTACACATTATGTATTCCATCGTTATGAATGTTGTTATTGATATTTCATGTGATCATTTGACTAGTAGAATTTCCAAGTGAATAAGTAAATGGAATTATTTAATTTTATCTTTTCTGAATTATGGTGAACTTTATGTTTAAAAGGATTTTGTTCTAGTCTTATACACTACCTTAAATGTTTATGTATATTTATGAATGTTTTCTCTATAATGTTATCCATACTCAGCATTTGAGCACCCCCCATGCTATGTTTTATTTTCTCATGATGCAATGATGTATATTATGACTGACCTCCACTGATAGTCTATGGGATCTTAGTGTTTCCTATAGAGACAATGTTGTTCTTGTTTTCCATTTTTTGATGTAATGTAATCCTTATGAACGTATATAGTACTTCCAAGGCTACAAAACTAATCGTTGTTTCGAGACTTGATCTTTTATGATCATGACAATGATATGTAATAATGCACTGACCCTGGGATTCTGGGGTTGGGGCATTACAGTTAGTATCATAGGATGTTTAGTACAAATCTTGGAAACTAGATTTAGATAAACTCTGATTAGGGCATGTAGACCAAAGATGTACTTTGAGTATTAGTATAGAAGAACTTCCTAGAATTTTGGTATTGTAAAGATTTTGTGAGTTTTTCGAGAAATACATCTCTGTCTAGATATGAGCAGGTAGAGGCGGCTCTAGCACAGATGTTCCTACGGGTAAAACTAGAAAACACCACTTTGAGCTAAACTCGAATGGGAACTAGTGCACGACAGCCGGCCTTGCTGCACTATTGGTTATGACACTCCTGGGGGATATGAATTGGATAATTTACCTTTTCTTTAAAAACTAATTTGAATTATTTTAATTTAAAATGAGAATAAATGACCTTGGTTAATCCTAAGGTGTTTCAAATTGATAATATGTTGTCATGATATTATCTAAATGATTTTATGACTAATGTTACTCACACAATGTTTTCGGGATTTAGTCAATGGTTAGATTCCAAGGAAGACATAGTAACATTGAGAATGATGTTCAAGGTGGGAATGGTGGTGGAAATGAGCAAAAAAAAGAAATATTGATAGGTGTAAAATATATCATGTTCATGCCAAATCAGGTTTCCCAAAATATGATCAACAATATATATATTAACCAACTCCCGGACTCAACAAAGAAGAGAAAGGTTATGTATAATAAGAGCTCCAGTAGTGGAAACCATCGAGACAATAATCCTCAATTTCCATCATGCATGAAATGTGGAAGGAGACACCCAAGAAAGCGTCTCAATGGAATAAATAAATTATTTACGTGTGGGAAATAAGGAAATAAAGTGAAGAATTTATAAGGAAAAATGAAGAGTACTAAAGAATAAAATAAAAATGGTCCCAAGAATCCATTTACAGTCATTTAGTGTAAATGTAGGGGACCTAGCCATTCCTGTAATGCCCCGACCATAGTTACCCAGAGTCGGTTCATTATTACATAACATTGGCATAATCACAAAAGTTCATGTCTCGAAATACACATTATTTTAGTATCCTTGTAATCACTAGATACATTCATAAAGTTTACATTACATCATAAAGTGAAAACTACAACAATATATTGTCTCCACACTCATATCCCCTTATACTACCCCTGTAGGTCATTCATAAAATACTTCTTCACATCCTGGAAAAAATAAAACATAGAAAGGGGTGAGTTCAGATGCCTAGTAAGGATTACAATATAGCGGAACATTTCATAAATAAGAATAAACATTTAAGGCAATGTATAACTAAAACAAAAGCCTTTTAAACTTGAACTTCAGCATGATATGGAAAAAATAAAATGAAATAATTCCATTTAATAATTCACATGGATATTCTACTAGTCTAATAATCAGATGAAATATCATTAACCACTTTCATAATGATGGAATTCATAATGCCAGACTATCAAAACCACATAGTCAAGGCCTTGTGCGAAGACTAAAAATAAGATTTTGTCAAATCCTTGTGCTAAGAGACTAGTTTGTCTTATGATACATACTGATGCATCAAGGAGCTAAAGCGGGCTCCACCCGTCACTTATTAAGTCCAATTCATTCATAATATGAACATGTTTAAACATAACATAAATATTCGTATTAAAACTAGCATATGAAATGTCAATGCATTATACCTAAACCATGAATGGTATAAAAATAACACATCCACAGTCAAACATATCACAAAATCTTCAACACAATATAGATGTTTTTTATCATAATAAATCAACTTCAAATAAACATAAAATCCATCAAAGGATGTTGACATAGATGAAATCAAAACCATTTGAGAGAAATATCTCTTTTTTTGAAATCATTTAAAAGTAACATAATTATAAAATAAAACCTTTACTTGGAAAATATTCTTATAATCTTGTAATGGAAGCTTCGATGATTTTATAATGGCGGAAAATAGCCCCACCCACCGTATAAGTTAAAAAAAGACATTCTTACCTTAATTATGTCGAAAAGGTTAAAAAGGACCTTTTATGGAAAATGATAGAAAGATTCCTTTATAAACATCTAATAGAAAGTCAACAAGGGTATAAATGAATTTAACCCATAGTCTTTAAAATAGTAAGAATGATTTGAAATACATTTTTAAGAAACATGGATGTGGATGATAAAGAGGGCCCAGTAGATAATTACGTATAAAAAACCTCAGATAATGAAGAGATTGTGAAATAGACCCTTACCTTGTACTTTTCCTTAGTCAAGGGTAGGTTTAACTACTTTATAATGGTGAAATAATTGTTATAAAATTATCAAATAATCATATACATTAATATGATATCATATATGATCTTTTAACAATGTTGTGTTAATAATATATTAGTTTTATCGTCATTTCAGGTGTTAACGAATTCGTTTTCCTTTATCTGATTTGTTATCTAAGCCGTTTTTATTATGGATAGGTTGTATATTATTAATATTCCAAATGATATTAAGTGTTTAAACATTATTTTTAACCATAAAATTAATATTATTCTTGAATGGATATGATGGGGAATGAATCTCATCGTGTTCATGGAGACGGTAGTCCGTACGTATGCACAAGCGACAATATCCTTCTTTTGATATTAAAATAATATATAATTAAATGGTATATTATATATACATAATAATTATCATGTTATATTTATTATTTAAATTAATTACACATCATTATTATACTCATCTGAATAATAATATATTGAATAACAATTACACCACGACGTGGAGACGGTAGGCCGTACGTATGCACGTATGGTGACATGTTATTCAAAGGATAGATAGAATAATGAATATGGTTGTACCATATTTATAATAACATAATTTTAAATAGAATATACTATATTTATTATTTTATAATGTAAATAACAAAGAGATAAGAAGTTGAAGAAGAAAGGAACTTCAAAGAGGGTGGTGAAAACATTACCTCTTCTTCGGGTTCTTCTTCTTGATTTGATCAAAAGAGATCCTTAGGTTGGATTTATGATACAAATAAGGCCTATAAGATGAATTGAGGGAATTTGGGAGAATATTTGGGCATTTTTTGGCCGAGAGAAAAGGCTTTGAAGGTGTGAATTAGAGGGAAGGTGAAGTGTCCTTTTATAAGAGGGGTGAGGGGCTCCTTTGGAAAATCTAGGAATATTATTTTATAATTAATTCATATTCGGTTTCTAATGGCTCCAATGTGGATTAATTAAATTTTAAGGTGGGGATGGGTCGCAATCCTTTCAACCAAGTGATTTTAGACAGGTTTGGGTCAATATATTAACCTTATCATTTATATTTAACTCATAGATAAATAGTTTGACATTTACCATGTCTCTTTGTATTTTTACATTTTATTGTTAATAAACATACTATATACATCCAAGAGACCCCCAAAGTGGTCCATTAATGATAAACCTATCATTATAAACGTCCTTTGTCTAATCCTTAGATTTTGATGAATAGAATATCAATTAATAATATAATATTTTTTTAAAAAAACTTTGTTATGTCAATTTTGACACTATTGGGTATTTTGTTTTTGATAATTTCATAAAAGCATTATTACTTTGTAAAATATTTATATAACCAATCCTAATATGTCATATTGAACTATATAATTAGTTGAATTCATAAAAAGTCTAAAATTACATTTATTTTGATATTTATAATATCAAGTATTTTAATATTTCATTAATTAGGTAATTACTACATCACCATTGTGTCATAAATAAATTAAATTATTTAATGTCTAAAATTTATAAATAAAATACCATTAAGTAGGAAATATTTTTATCTTTCTAATGACTATTTATGATCGAATTTATCTTATGTATAACCCTATATTGAAAATGTTTTATTTATTGAACTTTGTTTTTATATCTTTTTACTCTTGTTTGAATTAAATAATAATAAATGTCCTAATATAATCCAAGTTGACCTAAATGTTAATATTTTATTACTAAGGTTTTTTTGGGTCGAGATACAATAGTCCATTATAATTAGGACATGTTTTAGTGTAATATTAATATCATTTTTCCCTTAATTAGCCTATTTACTTTTAACTGTGGTAAATAAAAGCAAAAAGTTACTGCTCACCAGAAAGTATTTTTATCTTATTTAACCAAATTTTAATCCTTGATATTAACCGTGTCTCTCAGATTTTTGAAATTCTACTCACAGAAGAGGTAAAATTTCGTTTTTTGTGAATTTCCAAATTCTTCTATGAGGTGGGTAAAAGATGGCGAAAAGTTCCATAACAGTTTTATATATCTAAAATTATTCTAAACTAATTCCAATGAATTAAATTGAACTTATATAGGTATTATGTATCTATATTGACCTTAATTAAATTTAAATATATTAATAATTATTGAAATAAAAATTTTGTTTTAAACTATAAGTCGGTGTTTTTCAATATTCATCAAAAATTGAATGATTTCAGAAAAATACAAAAAATTAACCATAAGATAATTTCAATATTCCTAATCCAAAAATGATGTCCATTTTTAAAGATAAAATTTATAAAATTACAAAAAGTGTGTATTAAAATTCATAACGGCAAGTTTGATTGGTTGTGGTGTGTGTTAGAACTATAAGATGCGTAAACACACGCTACTGTATTATTCAAAGAGAAGCGTACAGTGGAATCTTGGGTTGTTACATTCTACCCTCCTTAAAATAATTTCTCCCTCGAAATTTCTAACATACTACCCATGAAAAGACTTGGGTGGTTCTTCATCATAAGTTCCTTGGGATCCCACGTTGCCTCTTCCATTTTATGGTTTCTCCAAAGAACTTTTACCAGGTGAGTCGTCCGGTTTCTCAGCACTTGTTCTCTAGTATCAAGTATCCTAACGGGATCTTCACAATAAGATAGATCGAGTTCTAGTTCTAATTCCACGTAAATGAGAACATGCATTGGTTCAAGCATGTATTTTCTTAATAGTGATACGTGGAACATATCATGATCATTGAAGAGACTTGGAGGCATTCCCAAACGGTAAGCTACAGCCCTAATTCATTCTAGAATTTTGAATGGTCTGATGTACCTGGGACTCAGTTTACCTTTCGTACCAAAACGTATAACTCCCTTCCATGGAGTTACCTTGAAGAAAACATGATCTCCTACCTAAAATTCCAAATCCTCAGTTCGGTTGTCAGCAAAGATCTTCTACCTATCTTGAGCTTCTTTGATGTGGTTTTGGATTAACTTTACCTTTTCCATCGTTTCCTCCACCAGTTCTGGGACTACAAGTTTTCTTTCACCAACGTCATCCCAACAGGTTGGTGTGGGATATCCCTTTCTGTATAAATCTTCATATGGTGCCATCTGAATACTTGAATGGAAGCTATTATTATAGGAAAATTCTACCAGAGTTAAAAATATGATCCCACATACCCTGAAATTCAAGTGATCAAGATTACAACATGTCTTCTAAGGTTTGAATAGTCCATTCTGATTTTCCATCGTTTTGAGGGTGATAGGTAGTTCCCTAGAGAAGTTCAGTATCCAAGGCTTTATGAAGATGTCTCCAGAACCTTGAAGTAAAATGGGGATCACAATCAGAAAAAATCGATAGGGGTACTCCATGAATCCTCACAACTTCATTAATATATAGTCTTGCTAGAGGTTCAAGTGGTAGATCCTCCTTTAGCAAGAAAATGTACTGACTTGGTAAGACGATTTACAATGACCCATATTGCATCGTTCCTTCTAAAATACTTTTGTAGTCCCATGACAAAGTCCATCATGATATTATCCCATTTCTGATCAGTTATGGGAAGAGGATTCATGACTCCTACAGGTTTTTTCCTTCCAGCTTGCACTTGTTGATAAACCATACATCTTGACACAAAATCAGCAATCTCCCTCTTCATGTTGTCCCACAAAAAATGTTCCTTCAAATCTCTATACATTTTGGTGCTCCCAGGGTTTATAGGGAAATTAGAAATATGAGCATCGTCCAACAATTCCCTTTTTAGATCAGGTATATTGGGAACACAAAGTCTCTTCCAAAATTTCAAAATTCCATATTCATACACAAAGTCACTCAATCCCCCATCATTCACAACATTAATCTTCTTTTGAAACTCTTCATCATCGGTCTGAGAACTATTTATCCTTTCATGTAAAGATGGTTTGGAACCCATTTGAAAAAGAATTGATGTTTCACCTTTCATGGGGATTCCCATATCCATATTTATAAGATCCATGTATATAGGATCCTTTTCAACTCTCATCTTATTCAAAACACCATGATCCTTTCTACTCAAAGCATCTTCCACCTTATTTTCCTTCCACGGGTGTTAGTGTATCATGAAATCATAATCCTTGAGTAGTTCAAGCCATCTCCTTTGACACATGTTGAGTTCATTCTGTAATAAAATGTACTTCAATCTCTTTTGATAGGTATATATCTCACATTTTTCATCATAGAGATAATGTCTCAATATCTTCAAAGCAATGATTATAGCATCTAACTCAAGATCATGAGTAGGATAGTTTCGCTCATGAATTTTTAGTTGTCGTGATGCATAGGAAATAACTCTATCATTCTGCATAAGGACACAACCAAGTCCTTTCTTCGATGCATCACTACAAATAACGAACCCATCATTACCCGATGGTAGAGTCAATATAGTAGAATTGACTAATATTTTCTTTAGTTCTTCAAAACATTCTTCACACTCTTTTGTCCAAACAAATTAAACCACTTTACATGTGAGCTTTGTTAATGGGTTATCCAATCGAGAAAAATTCTGGATGAAATGTGGATAATAACCTACTAAACCAATAACATTGCGTACCTCAGTTATACTCGTTGGTGATAGACAATCTTGGATTGCCTTGGTTTTAGAAGGATCAACGAAAATTCCTTCCTTAGAGACAATATGGACAAGAAAAGAAATCTCTTGAATCCAGAATTCACACTTGCTAAACTTCCCATATAATTCATGTCTTCTTAGAGTCTTCAATATAATGCACAAGTGACTTTCATGATCTTCATAGATTTTGGAATATACCAAGATATCATCAATAAATACCACTACAAAATCATTGAGATATTCCTTGAAAACTCTGTTCAATAGATCCATGAAAAAAGAGGGTGAATTATTCATCCCAAAAGGCATTATTGTAAACTCGTAATGCCCGTAGCTGGTTTGAAATGATGTATTCGGAATGTCTTCCTTCTTCACACACAACTGATGGTATCCAGATCAAAGTTCAATCTTATAAAAGTATTGACCTACATGCAGTTGGTCAAACAAATCATCAATGCGAGTTAGGGATACTTGGTCATTATTGTTACACCATTGATCTCCCTGTAGTCGATACATAACCTCATAGATCCATCATTCCTCTTAACAAAAAGAACATGGGATCCCAACGAAGAAACTCTAGGGTGAATAAATCTTTTATTACTCAATTCCTCTAGTTGATTCTTTAGATCCACTAATTCCATAGTGACCATTCTATAAGGGGTCTTCAATATAGGCCTTGAACCAAGAATTAAATCAATGGAAAACTCAATTTCTCCTGATGGAGGATATCTAGGTAAATCATCCGAACACAAATCTACATATTCTCTCACAATAGGTACTATAACGACCCATACTTTACATACATTGTTATTACTTCAAAATTGAAGCATACTTATTACAACATATAACAAAACCACGAAAGGACCGTATAGGTATAGAGTCTTTAGAAACATGGAAACCTAAACAACCGGTTTATAAAGCATCTACTTTTCCTCCCATTTATTTCATCATATCTAAAGTCCCTTTTTGGCATATCATACTTAATAACCTTCTTCCTGAACTGGGGAAATAAAACATACAAAAGGGTGAGCTCAAATTCTCAGTAAGGGTAAAAAAAAGAAATATCAATCACATCATATACATAAGAACATAACTTTTGGAAATCTTAACCTGCAAAAGAGATCATAATATCATAACAAGGGATAAATCATAGAAGTGAAATGTAATCCCAATAATCATAACATAAAACATGAAACTTTTTGGAATAAACACATAATCATAGAGAATTTTTTCTTGTTAGTCAAGACTCATTGCCAATACTATCTTAGTGGACAAAGTCCATTTCTGAACCGAGTTCACTCCTCGTTTCAGTCCTGTTTCACTGAACCGGTATAACCTACCATTCCATCCATGTCTATATCATGAGATATAAAATATTTACCAAATTCATTGGAGGGAGATATAGGTCCCACCCATCTCATAATGATACCATTCTTATGTGTGCCCCAAAATCAGAAAACCATACATCATAGCATAACCCATGTAATAAAAATGGGAATCTTAAACATTGTGACATCATATAACAATTCATATAAGATAAAGGAATTCATATAAATATAATTCCATCACAACATAATAAAATAAATTTAATAATAGGGATAAAAACATAATCCTTTATTATCTTATATGGAAAATAATTTTGATAAAACACTTGAACTCCATTCTTGAGGAAAATATCCTATCTTCTTCAAAAACACTTTGCATTTCTTAACATGGCGTACAATTCTAAAATAAAAGAATTTGATTAAAAATATACAAGAAAACTTGTAAAGGAAGCTTCTTGGAAATAATGTTTTAAAAATCCATTCATCCCATATAAGTTAAAAAAACATTCTTCGTACTTTTGTCAGAAAAGTCAAAAAGTACCTCGTACGAAAAACGACAAAAGATTCCTTTCATATCCTTTACTAAAAACTCATTGAAGCGTAAAATTGGATTTAAATAATTGTAGGTGGATGGAAATAATATTACATATTGAGGAAACATGGATTTGGATGATAAAATACACCCCAGTAAATAATAAAGTATAAACAATCTTGGATAAAAATGAGATTGTGATATTTCCCTTACCTTAGGTCCGATTTGTTTCATAAGTGTCCGAACCTCCTCTTCTTTGAAGTGATTCTTTGAGACCTTCTTTTAGGGCACAAAAATTTATATTTTAAGAATACCAAGACCTCTAGGATGTCTCTAGGGAAGTGGAGAGGAGAAAGTGGCAGGGGTTGGCCGAGCTTGAAAGCTCAAAGTGGTGTGAGGAAGAGAGGGAGGAGGTATCCTTTTATAAGGGAGGAGAGGGGCACCTTTGGAATAATTAAATATATTATTTTATTATAAAGTAAAGTTCGGTTTTAAATAGATCCAAATTGATTTATTTCTAGGATAAGGTGGGGATGGGTTGAAATACTCTAATCCAATATAATTTAGACATGTTTAGGTTACTATTTTAACCTTATCATTTATATTTAACATTATGTTAAATAATTTTACTTTTACCGTGTCTTCTTGTGTTCTTATACTATATAGTTAATAAACATACTATATCAGGTCAAACGAACCCCAAGTTGTTTATTATTAATATATATAACCGTATCTAAGTAATTTGGATGAACCTTATATTTTTAGGAATAAAATAACAATTTATAATATAATATTTGTTTTAAAAACTATTTTATGTCAATTTTGACACTATTTAGTAATTGATTTTTTTGAAAATCATAACAGAATGATAAGTTCGAAAAAAGTTAATTAAATCAATACTAACATGTCATATTAACCTCGAAAATTAGTGGAATTCATAAAAAGTCTCATATTATATTTATTTGGGTATTTATAACATCAATTATGTCAATATTTCATTAATAAGATAATTACCGCATCATCGTTGTGTCATAAATAAATTAACTTATTTAATGTCTAAAAATTAAAAATAAAATACAATTATGTAGGAAATCATATTATCTTTCTAATGAATATTTATAGTCGAATTTATCGTATATATAACCCCATATTAAAAATGATTTAGTTATTAAACATTGATTTTAACTATTTTAACCCTTCTTTAAATAAATTAATAATAAATGTATTAATCTAATCCAAGTGGGCCTAAATGGTCATATTGTATTCCTAAGTTTGTTTTTGGTCGAATTAAACTTGTCCAATAGAATTAGGACATGTGTTAGGGTAATAATAATACAATTTTTACCCTTAATTACCCTATTTACTTTTAACCGTGGTAAAAAAGGTAAAAAGTTACTATTCACCAAAAATTATTTTCATCTCATTGAACCAAATTTTAGTCCTTGATATTAACCGTGTCTCTCATATTTTTGAAATTACACTCATAGAAGTTGTAAAATTAAGTTTTATGAAAAATTTAGTTTTTTTAACTACCACTTAGTGGTTTCACTATTCATCAAAAAATGAAAGTTTTCAGAAAAATACCAAAATTTCACCCTAGGCTTATTTCGATATTCTGAAACCAAAAATGAAGTCCATTTTGAAAAATAAAATTTATAAAATTTCAAAAAGTGGTTATTAATATTCATAACGGCTAGTTTTAATAATATTTTAATAGCATATCATTGTTTAGTAAAACTCGGTATTGCATACGACACAAGCTATCGAGGAAGGTCACTATTTCGTGTAAAGAATGACATGAAAGTGTTGTGTGTAGAAAAATATTCCTTTGATGATTTATATAACATAAAAGTCTCGGGTGTTACATTCTAACCCCCTTAAAATGAATTTCTCCCTCAAAATTCGTCACATTGTAACAAACAGATGAGGATACCTCTCCCTCATCATATCCTCAAGCTCCCATGTAGCTTCTTCTAATTGGTGGTTCCTCCATAAAACATTCACCAATCGAGTGGTCTTGTTTCGTAGGACTTTTTTGCTACGATCCAGAATCTCTATCAGTTGTTCTTCATAAGAAAGATCTTGCTCCAGTGGTACAACTTCTGAGCTGAGTACATGTGAAGGATCAGGTATGTACTTTCTCAGGAGAGATACATGGAACAAATCGTGAACTTGAGAGAGATTCGGTGGAAGTGCTAATCGGTAAGCTACCTTCCCAACACGATCTAGTATTTCGAAAGGACCGATATATCTTGGGCTCAACATCCCCTTCTTTCCAAATCTCATGACCCTCTTCCAGGGAGATATTCGTAAGAAGCCTTTATCACCCACTTCAAAATCTAGGTCTTTTCTCCGGTTATCGGCATAACTTTTCTGTCGACTCTGAGCTTCTCTTATGTGTTGTTGAATATATATGACCTTTTCTTCCATTTCATCAATGAGATTAGGTCCTAATAGCTTTCTTTCCCCAACTTCATCCTAGCAAGTTGGAGTCCTGAATTGCTTTCCATAGAGAGCATCATAAAGAGACATCTAAATACTGAAGTGTAAGCTATTTTTATAAGAAAATTCCACTAAAGTTAGGTGATGATCCCAACCACCTTTTAAATCCATAGAGCAAGCTCTCAACATATCTTCTGGAGTTTGAATTGTTCTCTCAGACTGATCGTCTGTCTGAGGATGATAAGCAGTGCTGAAACTTAACTCTGTATCCAGAGTATGCTGAAGACTTCGCCAGAACATCGAGGAAAATCTCGGATCCCGATCAGATATAATAGAAAGTGGTCCACCATGAAATCTTACCACTTCCTTTACATATATCATGGCAAGCTGATCCAGAGAGAAATCCTCACTAACAGAAATGAAGTGTGCAGACTTTGTAAGATGGTCAACTATGACCCAGATAGCATTATTGCCTTTGGATGTTTTAGGAAGTCCGGTGACAAAGTCCATAGTGATGTTTTCCAATTTCCATTCGGGTATGGGTAATGGTTGTAACATCCCCTTAGACTTCTTTCTCTCAGCTTTAACTTGTTGACAAACCATGCATCGAGAGACATATTCAGCAACATCTCTTTTCATTCCATCCCACCAGAAGTACTCTTTCAAGTCCCTATACATCTTCTTGCTTCCAGGATGAATAGAGAATGAAGAACTATGAGCCTCATCCAGCAGCTCTTTCTTTAATTCAGGGATGGGAGGAACACAAACCCGATTCCTGAACTTTATTATCCCATCACAATCAAGGTTGAATTCAGGAACATTTCTCACCTTCTTTTCTAACTAGACATCTTATTTTTGTGCCTCTTTAATCTTCACATGAATAGATGGTTGAACACTCATTTGAGAAAGATACGATTTTCCCCCTTCCATTATAATTGAAATATCCATCCTTTGTAAATCCATAAATATTGGATCTTTTTTGATCCTCATCTTGGATAAACTGGCATGGTCTTGTCGACTTAATGCATCTTCCACCTTGTTTGCTTTCCCAGGGTGGTAATGGATTGAGTAGTTGTAATCCTTAATCAGCTCCAACCATCTTCTTTGGCGCATATTCAGCTCCTTTTGTGTGAAAATATACTTTAAACTTTTATGATCAGTATAAATGTCACACCTTTCGCCATAAAGATAATGCCTCCAAATCTTTAATGCAATGATTACAACAGCTAACTCCAAATCATGAGATGGATAATTTTGCTCATGTTTTTTCAACTGTCGTGAGGCATAAGCTATCACCATATCATTTTGCATAAGAAAACACCCCAATCCCTTCTTGGATGCATCACTGTAGATCACAAACCTTTCTCCACTACAAGGCAGTGTGAGCACAAGTGCACTGGATAACCTTCTTTTCAACTCCTTGAAATTCTCTTCACATTCCTCCGTCCAAACAAACTTAACTCCTTTCCGAGTCAACATGGTGATTTGATTAGATAATCATGAAAAATCTTTCACAAAACGTCGATAATATCCAGACAAACCAAGAAAACTTCGTATCTCAGTCACTATTGTTGGTCTTGACCATCTTTCGATAACCTCTGTTTTTCTTGGATCCACAGATATCCCCACTATTGAGATTATGTGACCCAAAAATGCAACTTTTGGAAGCCAAAATTCACACTTGGTAAATTTGGCATAAAGCTTCTCCTTTCTCAGCGTCTTCAATATAATTCTCAAGTGATCTTCATGTTCTTCCATGCTCTTTGAATAGACAAGAATTTCGTCTATAAAAACTACCACAAACTGATCAAGATAGTCTCTAAAGACTCTATTCATTAGATCCATGAAGATAGGAGGGGCATTAGTAAGAACACATGGCATCACTATAAATTCATAGTTTCCATACCTTGTACGGAAAGCCGTCTTTGGTATATCCTCCCTTTTGACCCTTAATTGATGATACCCTAAATGAAGATCAATCTTGGAAAAGTATTGAGCTCCGCGTAGTTGGTCAAATAGGTCATCACTGCGCGAGAGAGGATATTTGTTCTTGATAGTGATCTTGTTAAGTTCTCGATAATCAATGCAGAGTCTCATTGATCCATCTTTCTTCTTAACAAACAGAACAGGTTCTCCCCAAGGTGACGCACTAGGGCGTATGAACCCCTTATCAAGATTCTCTTGGAGTTGCTTCTTCAATTCCTGTAACTCAATTGGGGCCATTCTATACGGTGTCCTTGAAATAGGCAAAGAACCTGGTACGACTTCTAATGAAAACTCAACTTCTCGATTCGGTGGAAGACCTGGTAATTCCTCCAGAAAGATATCATCAAACTCCCGTACAATGGGCATATTCTTAATCATGAGTTTCTCACCAAACATTTGAGATAAATAACCTTCATTTAGTGGAATCAATACCCATAAAATGGATGAAATTTTCACTGGAAGGTTATGTTCATCCTTGCATCGATAGACGATCATTGATTGATCTGGAATATGAAATGTGACTTCCCTTCTTTGGAAATTGATATGAGCTCCATGTAGAAAATGCCAATCCATGCCAATAATCACATCAAATTACACTATAGGAAGGATCACAAGATTTGCAAGAAGCACTTTCCCAAAAACTTCAATCGGAGAATAATTATAAACTTTTGATGCGACTGTTGTGCCATTAGGTGTTGTCACAGCTAACTCAACATCTAATTTTTGAGGTAATACGGTGATACCCTTAGAAAATTATTCATAAATAAAGGAGTGGGTGGATCCAGAATCAAATAAAACATTTTCTACTTTAGAGTGGATGGTAAGTGTACCTTTAACCACATCGTTATCGTACTCCACATCGCTGATAGAAATTGCATGTGACTTTCCTTTGTCTTTAGCCTTAAGAGTTTATTGACGTCGACCATCATCATCAACACTTGGATTTGGGCATTGATTGGCATAATGCTCCATCTCCTTGCACTTGAAACATTGAAGTGTATTAGGTTCATTCTGTGCATCCCTTCCTTTGTTTGCATCATTAGACATCTTCTTCCCATCATTACGGCATTCAAATGCCCGATGACCTTCCTTTCCACATTTGAATCATTTACTTGTCCCTTTAAGACAACTCCCTCCTTGTTTCTTTCCACACTTTGAGCATAAGGGAAAGCTCATCTTCTTTTCAGTGTTCTCTTTATATTTTCCTTTGAATTCCATTTTCCTCTTCTTATCAAACCCATATGACTGATGGGTTACTCCAATCTCAATCTCAAATTTGAGAGCACATCGAACGATTTCCTCGTAGCTATTGAAGTCCCTTATAGCTGAGGCCCTTCGAAGACTTGGTTTTAAGACACTAAAGAATCGATCGATCTTACTCTCAGGTTGGATAATAATACTAGAAGCATACATTGCAAGTATTGTAAAATTTTCTTCATAGGTACCAACAGATTCATCATCCTTTTGCTTCAATTCAAGAAACTCTTTCTCCATATTTTTTCGGAGAATACGAGGGATGTACTTATTGAAAAATAAGTTCTTGAACTCATCCCATTCCATGGACTCAATTTCATCCCTTTGCCTCGTATTCTTAATAAGATTCCACCATTGATCAGCATCACCCTCCAAACGATACACTGCTAAGATGACTTTATCATGCTCAAAACATTGATGAAATGAAAATATCTTTTCAGTAGTAGTAATCCATTGTTCATCAATTAATGGATCAGTAGACCCGCTGAATGAAGGTGGACGCTGTCTCATGAAGGATCCAACAGAATGATGCTCCTTCCTTTGCTCGTTTGGAAGTCCTGCATGATTCATAGCTTGAGAAAGTTGTGTGAGCATGGCTACATGATTTTTCATTCCAGCTCCCATAATGTTTGGTTGCTCAGGGGGACAATCATTGCATTGCCCATCACATTTAACATTAACACGGTTCCTTCGGGTTCCAGCCATTTACTAAAACCAAGAAGAATAGTTTGAGAAACACTAATTATAATAGGAAAACCACATAATCAAGAATAAAATTTCACACATAAGGTCTTATCCTAGGGTATTCATTGCAATTTCTAAAACACTAAGATTGTGTTCAATGCTTAGACTTATCCTTAGGGTTATTACTAAGGCATTCACATCCTAGTTTCCAAAGGTTGACTATACCTTTCCTCTGATACCAAATGTGACAACCAGGCCCTGGTGATAGCACAGCCACCCCGCCTTAACATGGCCGTCGGGTCCTGACCCACCAAGTACCACCAGTTTCCCCACAGACTAATGGGGCCCACCCTAGGGTCCACCCACATGCCTGAACAGTTCATCTGACTAATGACAGTCAACACAGGCCAACACTTGTCCTTTTTAGTGTGCTTTTTCCTCACTCACACACATCCTGGGAAACTTCCCAGAAGGTCACCCATCCCGATCACTAATCCAGGCCAAGCATGCTTATCTGTGGAGTTCTAATCAAGTAGGCTCCCGAAAATGAAGGTGCATCTTGTTGACATGAGTCATATCATTTAGTCATTTAACCCTTTATCATTTGGGGATGTTACAATCACCCCCCCCTTTACGGCACAACGCCCTCGTTGTGGGCCCTATATCTCAACCCAGGTAGTGCACCGCACTTAAGGCTGGGTACCACTTGTGATACCAAATGTAATGACCCATACTTTACATACATTGTTATTACTTCAAAATTGAAGCATACTTATTACAACATATAACAAAACCACAAAAGGACCGAATAGGTATAGAGTCTTTAGAAACTGGGAAACATAAACAACTGATTCATAAAGCATCTACTTTGCCTCCCATTTATTTCATCATATCTAGAGTCCCTTTTTGGAATATCCTACTTTATAACCTTCTTCCTGATCTGGGGAAATAAAACATACAAAAGGGTGAGCTCAAATTCTCAGTAAGGGTAAACAAAAGAAATATCAATCACATCATATACATAAGAACATCACTTTTGGAAATATTAACCTGCAAAAGAGATCATAAAATCATAACATAGGATAAATCATAGAAGTGAAATGTAATCTCAATAATCATAACTTAAAACATGAAACTTTGTGGCATACACACACAATCATATAGAATCATTTCTTGTTAGTCAAGACACATTTCCAAGACTATCTTAGTGGACAAATTCCATTTCTGAACCGAGTTCACTCCTCGTTTCAGTCCTGTTTCACTAAACCGGTATAACCTACCATTCCATCCATGTCTATCTCATTAGATATAAAATCATTACCCAATGCATTAGAGGGAGATATAGGTCCCACCCATCTCATAATGATACCATTCTTATGTGTGCCACAAAATCAGTAAACCATACATCATAGCATAACCCTTGTAATAAAAATGGGAATCTTAAACATCGTGACATCATATAACAATTCATATAAGATAAAGGAATTCATATAAATATAATTCCATCACAACATAATCAAATCAATGTAATAATAGGGATAAAAACAGAATCCTTTATTATCTTAGATGGAAAATAATTTTGATAAAACACTTGAACTCCATTCTTGAGGAAAATATCCTTTTCTTCATCAAAAACACTTTTCCTTTCTTAACATGTCGTACAATTCTAAACTAAAAGAATTTGATTAAAAATAAACATGAAAATTGTAAAGGAAGCTTCTTGGAAATAATGTTTTAAAAATCAATTCATGTCGTATAAGTTAAAAAAACATTCTTCGTACTTTTGTCGGAAAAGTCAAAAAGTACCTCGTACGAAAAACGACAAAAGATTCCTTTCATATCCTTTACTAAAAACTCACTGAAGGGTAAAATTGGATTTAAATAATTGTAGGTGGATGTAAATAATATTACCTATTGAGGAAACATGGATTTGGATGATAAAATAAACCCCAGTAAATACTAAAGTATAAACAAATTCGGATAAAAATGAGATTGTGATATTTCCCTTACCTTAGGTCCGATTTGCTTCGTAAGTGTCCAAACCTCCTCTTCTTTGAAGTGCTTCTTTGAGACCTTATTTTAGGGCACTAAAATTGGTCTTTGAAGAAGACCAGGACCAATAGGATGTATCTAGGGAAGTGGAGAGAAGAAAGAGGCAGGGTTTGGATCAGCATGAAGGCTCAAAGTGGTGTGAGGAAGAGAGGGAGGAGGTGCCCTTTTATAAGGGAGGAGAGGGGCACCTTTGGAATAACAAAAAAAATATTATTTTATTATAAAGTCATGTTTGGTTTTGAATAGCTCCAAATTGATTTATTTCGAGGCTAAGGTGGGGATGGGTTGAAATCCTCTCATCCAATAGAATTTAGACATGTTTAGGTTCCTATTTTAACCTTATCATTTAGATTTAACATTAAGTTAAATAATTTTACTTTTACCGTGTCTTCTTGTGTTCTTATACTATAAGGTTAATAAAATTACTATATCAAGCCAAACGAACCCCAAGATGTTTATTATAAATATATATAACTTTACCTAAGTCATTTGGCCGAACCTTAGATTTTTAGGAATAAAATAACAATTAATAATATAATATTTGTTTTAAAAACTATTTTATGTCAATTTTGACACTATTTAGTAATTGATTTTTGTGAAAATAATAACAGAATGTTAAGTTCAAAAAAAGTTAATTAAATAAATTCTAACATGTCATATTAACCTAGAAAATTAGTGTATTACATAAAAAGACTCACATTATATTTTTTTGGGTATTTATAACATCAATTATGTCAATATTTCATTAATAAGATAATTACTGTGTCATCGTTGTGTCATAAATAAATTAAATTATTTAATGTCTAAAAATTACAAATAAAATAAAGTTATGTTGGAAATCATTTTAGATTTCTAATGAATACTTATAGTCGAATTTATCTTATGTATAACCCCATATTAAAAATGATTTAGTTATTAAACTTTGATTTTAACTATTTTAACCCTTCTTTAAATAAATTAATAATAAATGTGCTAATCTAATCCAAGTGGGCCTAAATAGTCATATTTTATTCCTAAGTTTGTTTTTGGACGAATTATGCTTTTCCAATAGAATTAGGACATGTTTTAGGGTAATAATAATATCATTTTTACCCTTAATTACCCTATTTACTTTTAACCGTGGTAAAAAAAGGTAAAAAGTTACTATTCACCAAAAATTATTTTCATCTCATTGAACCATATTTTAGTCCTTAATATTAACCGTGTCTCTCAGATTTTTGAAATTCCACTCACAAAAGTGGTAAAAATTAGTTTTATGAAAAATTCAGTTTTTTTAACTACCACTTAGTGGTTTCACTATTCATCAAAAATTGAATGTTTTCAGAAAAATACCAAAATTTTACCCTAGGCTAATTTCGATATTCCGAAACCAAAAATGAAGTCCATTTTGAAATATAAAATTTATAAAATTTCAAAAAGTGTTTATTACTATTCATAACGGCTAGTTTTAATAATACTTTAATAGTATATCATTGTTTAGTGAAACTCAGTATTGCGTATGACGCAAGCTATCAAGGAAGGTCGTGATTTTGTGTAAAGCAAGCCAAGAAAGTGTTGTGTGTAGAAAAAGATTCCTTTGATGATTTATATAACATAAAAGTCTCGGGTGTTACAGGTACATCCTCTATTTGAACATTCCTTTCCTTACCCACAGTTATTTCATTCTCTTCCTCCCTAATAATTGAATTTAATTGAGCTACTAGGGGTGGATCTAGGTAAGAATCAGGTGGTGATAATTTTTTTTTAAAGATAAGGTATTCTTTATCATCATCATCAAAAAAATTATCCTCTTTATTCTTACAATAAATCTTCACATCATGGTCCAAAATCCAATCCATACTGAGGATTATATCAATCTCAATGATAGGTATGAAGATGAGATCATCCGATAAAGAACATTTATATACCCTAATGGGAACGTATCCACAGAACATTGTAGCAATGATAATTCCCTTAGGAGTGTTAACTGACAACTCCCTTGTTAAATCAAATTGGAAATATCTAATTTTATTAGAAAACTGGGAAGATATGAAACAATGCGATGATCCAGAATCAAATTAATCATTGGCTGAACATGAGGAAACCATTAAATTACCTTCCACCGCGTCTTTCAGAGCTTCTATCTCAGCAGTTGTGATAGCATAAGCTTGACCTTGATCCCTTGTCCTTTTTTGAGGTAAGGTTCCCTAACGCTTAGGAAATTCATTTGCATAATGTCCCATCTCCCTGCAATTGTAGCATTAAACATAGGTAGCTTCTTTCTTCCCCTTAGAATCACGAGCTTGGTTTCCTTTTTCACCACACTTGTAACAGAACCCCATTCCCTTCAAGAATGTACCACGGTGTATCTTCCCACATTTACTACAGGATGGATATTCAACCATTCCCTTATTCCCCATATTTCCATTCCTTGAGTGATCATAAGACTTCTTCTTCTCTTGCTTTACTTTAAAGTCATAAGACATAGAGAATTACTTTTCTGTCTTGATAGAAAATAAGAAAATATCTTCGTACGACGAGAAGTATTGTGAGACTAATGCATGAAGGACAAATGATTTTAACCCATCAATGAAATGATCAATATCAATCCGTGGGTTACATATATAATATTCTCCATTCCTCTCTTACCTTGTAAAGTTATCCTCATAATTTGCGACATTCTCGTCCTCATTTTGTTTCAGACTCAGAAATTTCCTTTCCATATTTGCAGATGGTCATGAGGAAAGTATTTTTCTATGTTATTCTCTTTTAACTCCCTCCATTACATATTTGATAATTCATAATCTTCCTTCGTGTTTTGAATCAATGACCACCATTGATCAGCATCTCTAGTGAGGCGGTAAACTGAAATGACAACTTTTTCCCTTTTACTACTCTCTAAGGAATGGAATATTTTCTTTGAGGAACTTATCCATTTCTCATCTAATAATCTATTTTTACTCCCATTTAATGTCAGTGGTTGTTTCCTCATGAAGCGATCTAAGATTGATCCTCTATAATGTGGATCAGGGTGCTCCGTATGGGTAAGGTTATTATTCATAACCTGGGTGAGTTGTCCCATTATGGTGATTAGCTGATCAGCACAAGTTGCATCACTAGCTCCACTATAATTATCTTGAACAGGAGGTAAATCCCTTCATGGAGTGCGTGCGTTGATATGGTTTCCATTTCTTCCACTAGGAACCATTTCTAAACAATGGAATAAACTGGGATAGTTTATGAATAGAAATAAATAATTTCTAACTTGTAAAACACTTACCAAAAAATGAACTATTTAAGGATATAATCCATAATCATAAAAAAATTCTTTTAGAAGTATAAACTCATAAACCCTTTAGAATAGTTTGTAAAGAAAATGAGGATTATCCTAAGCATATCTTTTGGGAGTGTCGTAACCAAGAGTGCAGCAAGGCCCATTGTCGTGCACCAGTTCTCGTTCGAGTCTATCTCAAAGTGGTATTTTCGGGTTTTACCCCTTGGTACATCTCTTCCAGAGCCACCTCTACCTACTCGTATCTAGATAGGGATGTATTTCTTAGAAAACTCACAAAATATCTACAATACAAAATTCTAATAAATTCTTCTATAATAATCCTTAATGTTTTTCTTAGGGCTATGTGCTTTAATAAGAGTTTATTTAAATCTAGCTTCCATGGTTTGTACTAAAATTCCTCTACTACCAACTGTAACTCCATGACCCCAGTCACCCAGAGTCAGTTCTTTATTATATAACATTGGCAAGATCATAAAATATCATGTCTTGAAAGACCTAATAGTTTAGTTGCCTTGGATTCACTAGATACATTGATAAAGATTACATTACAAAATAAAGTGAAAACTACAAGAACATATTGTCTCTACACTCATATCCCCTTATACTATCCCTGTAGGTCATTCATAAAATACTTCTTCACATCCTTGAAAAAGAAACATAGAAATGGGTGGCTGAGATCCAATTAAGGATAAAAATATAGGAGAAACATTCATAAATAAGTATAAACATTTATGCCAAAGTATAACTACAAATCCTTTTAAACTTGAACATTAGCATAATATGGAAAAAATAAAATGAAATAATTCCATTTACTTATACACATGGATATTATGCTTGTCGAATAATCACATTCAATATCATTAACCACTTTCATTATGATGGAATGCATAATGTCGGACTATCATAACCACATAGTCAAGGCCTTGTGCCAAGACTACAAATATGATTTTGTAAATACCTTGTGCCAAGACACTAGTTTGTCTCAATAGACAAACCGATGCATCGAGGAGCTATAGTGGGCTCCACCTGTCACTTATTAAGTCCAATTTATTCCTTATATGAATAGGTTTAAACATAACATCAATATTCATATTAAAACTAGAATAAAAAATGTCAATACATTATCCATAAACCATGAATGGTATAAAAATAAAACTTCCATAGTCAAACATATCACAAAACCATCAATACAATATGGATGTTTTGTATCATAATAAATCAACTTCATATAATCTTAAAATCCATCAAAGGATGTTGACATAGATGAAATCTAAACTATTTGATAGAAATGTCTCTTTTTTGTAATCATTTAAAAGTCACATAATTATAAAATAAAACATTTACATTGAAAATATTATTATACACTTGTAAGGGAAGCTTCGACGATTTTATAATGGGAGAAAATAGCCACACTAAATGTATAAGTTAAAAAAAGACATTCTTACCTTAATTCCATTAAAAAGGTTAAAAAGGAAGTTGTTTGGAAAACAATAGAAATATTCCATTATAAACATCTTATAAAAAGAAATCAAGGGTATAAATGAAATTAACCCATAGTCTGTAAAATTGTATGAATTATTAGAAATACATTTTTAGGAATCATGGATGTGGATGATAAAGAGGTCCCAATAGATAATTATGTATAAACAACCTCAGATAATGAAGAGATTGTGAAATAAACCCTTAACATATACATTTCCTAGGTAGATGGTAGGTTAAACTCATATATAATTGTGAAATAATTTTTATTAAATTATACAAGAATCATATACATTAATATGATATCATATATGATCTTTTAACATTGTTTTGTTAATAATATATTAGTATTACCATCATTTCGGGTGTTAACGAATTCGTTTTCCTTTATATGATTTGTTATGAAAGACATGTTTGTTATGGATAGTTTGTATCTTATTCATATCCAGAATGATATTAAGTCTTTAAACATTATTTTTAACCATAAAATTAAAATTATTCTTGAATGGATACGCTGGATAATGAATCGCATCGCATTCGTGGAGACGATAGTCCGTACGTACGCACGACCGACAATATCATTCTTTTGATATAAAAATAATATATAATTGGATGGTATAAAATATATATAGAATCATTATCATAGTATATTTATTAATTACATGAATTACACACCATTATTATACCGATCTGAATAATAATGTATTGAATAACAATTACACCACGACATGGAGACGGTAGGTTATACGTACGCACGTATGGTGGCATGTCATTCAAAGGATGGATAGAATAATGAATATGATTGTACCATATTTATAATAACATCACAGTATATATAAGATACTGGAGCTATTATTTTATAATCTAAATAACAAATAAATAAGAAGTTGAAGAAGAAAGGAACTTGAAAGAGGGTGGTGAAAACATTACCTCTTCTTTGGGATCTTCATTTAGATTTGAACAAAATGGATCCATAGGTTGGATTTCGGATCAAACTAAGTCCCCTAGGTTGAAGTTAGGGAAGTTGATAGAATATTTGGGTAGGGGTTGGCCGAGAAAGAAGTCTTTGAAGATTTGAATTAGAGGGAAGGGGAAGTGCCCTTTTATAAGAGGGGTGAGGGGCACCTTTTGAAAAGCTAGAAATATTATTTTATAATAAATTCATATTCAGTTTCTAATGGCTCAAAAGTGGATTATTTAAAGTTTAAGGTGTATATGGATCGAAATCCTTTCTACCAATAGATTTTAGACAAGTTTGGGTCACTGTATTAAACTTATCATTTATGTTTAACTCTTAGTTAAATAGTTTGACATTTGACATGTCTCTTTGTATTTTTATATTATATAGTCAATAAAAATACTATATACATATAAGAGACCCCCAAGTGGTACATTAATGAAACTCATATCATTATATAGGTCCTTTGGCCAAAAATTATATTTTTATGAAATAATATCAACATATAATAAAATATTTGTTTTAAAAACTCTTTTATGTCAATTTTTACACTATTGGGTATTTTGTTTTTAATAATTTCATAACATCATAATTACATCATAAAAAGTTTTTATAACCAATACTAATATGCCATATTGACCTATAAAATTGGTTTAATTCATAAAAGGTCTCAAATTACATTTATTTTGATATTTATAATATCAAGTATTTTAAAATTTCATTAATTAGGTAATTACTGCATCATCATTGTGTCATAAATAAATTAAATTATATAATGTCTAAAAATTATAAATAAAATACTGTTATGTAGGAAATCTCTTTATCTTTCTAAAGATTATTTATAATCGAATTTATCTTATGTATAACCCTATATGAAATTTTTTTTAGTTATTGAACTTGGATTTTATCTCATTTAACTCTTCTTTGAATTAAATAATAATAAATGTCCTAGTCTAGTCCAAGTGAACCTAAATGATAATATTTTATTCCAAAGGATATTTTTGGTTGAGATACACTTGTCGAATAGAATTAGGACATGTGTTAGGGTAACATTATAATCATTTTTACCCTTAATTACCCTATTTACTTTTAACCGTTGTAAATAAAAGTAAAAAGTTATTATTCACCAAAAATTATTTTTATCTTATTGAAAACAATTTTACTCTTTTATTTTAATAGTTTCTATTAGATATTTAAAATATCACTCACATATGTGGTGAAATTATGTTTTATGTGAATTTCCAAATTCTCCTAGGAGGTGGGTAAAAGACGGTGAAAAGTTCCCTAAAGGTTTTATATATCTAAAATAATTCTAAACTAACTCCAATGAATTAAATTAGTCTTATATATGTCTTATGTATCTATTTTGACCTTAATTAAATTTAAATATAATAAATCATTATTCAAATAAAAATTTGGATTTTAATTATAACGCCGTGTTTTTTCACTATTCATCAAAAATTTAATGTTTTCATAACACTACCAAAAATTCACCTTAAGATAATTTCAATATTCAGAATCCAAAAATGAAGTCCATTTTGAAAGATAAAATTTACAAAATTTCAAAAAGTGGGTTTTACTATTCATAATAGCTAGTTTGATTTGTTGTGGTGTGTGTGAGAACATGAAGTTGCGTACAACACATGCTACTTTATTATTTAAAGAGAAGCGTACCATGGAAGATTGGGGTATTAAAATTAGCTGAGTGAATGCCAAATTTATAGCATATTTTCATGGTCAAAGAGGAATCTATGCTGAAATTAATGGTTGGAGATATTTTTAAAAGTACTAGTGCTCCTTGTTGATGGGATTACTTTGGAATAATTTTCTCGTGTATTTGTAACCCTGCAGTTTTCCATGTGAAAATGATATTTGAGGAAGACTTAGCTTTTCTATTGTGGATATAGTTATAAATAAGAATATGGTTTTATATGATCATTGGGTTTGAGGCAATTACCAGTTATTATATTTTGGGTTTAAAATGCAAGGTATGAGATAAAATTTGTGGTCAAATTAGGTTATGGTTATTTTGAGGAAATTATCTCATTTTGTTAAGGTTATAAAATATAGTTTTTGAAAAAATATAGCACACAGACAGTGTAACAACCCATCATGTCAGACAAATATATGGGAATCGAACCCACAACCAAAGTGCGATTGGGATTTATCGCTTACCACTGGACTACGTGAAGTCCCTGGTCAGTGTTACTCATTATTTTTAGTTAAATGATTTTATTGATCAATAATAAGTTGGTTGGGGATATTATGTATTATAAAATTCAGACCCATAGTATAGGAAAATGATTCAGTGATTAAGTAATAAATGTTATTTTCAAAAATGATCACTTTTTAGTGAACACTATATGCCCAATGAAAATAGAATACTATGGGATTTCACTTGAGGAGTAATGGTGTACTTTTATCTATGTATTTATTGTGGACTTATAGTTATTTAGGTTATTTATGGAAATGATTAACCAATAATAGAGAATATGTTATTGTGTTAATTACTTTTAAGTATGTGACTATAAGAGTAGTTGATGTCATTTGTAGATACAATTTAACATGGAAGACTACATAACCAAATTATTCTAGGTTTTGGGTTTCAATATTAGTTTGGATTATATTGAAGGATTTTATGGACAATTGCTTATTAAATGGTATTTAATTAGCTTTGGGGTATTGTTGTTTTAGTTTTAGAAATTAATATTAGTGTTTCTTTCTTTAATGGCATATCCTTTTGAGGGATCATCAGACCTTATAATAACCATTTTGGTTTTGATTAATCTCTAAAGACAAGGTAAATATATATTTTATCCTTCATGGATCATGTGATTCTATAGAAGTTTATTCTAGCTCTTCCAGTGTGACCAAGTCTTCTTGAATACTCATCGTTTAAAAAAATGTGGTAGTGGTAGATATTTATTAATGAATGAAACTATACTTAAAAAGTAAGTAGATCACTTTATGTTTTTAGACATATCATAAATTAATTCCTCATCTTTATGTAATGTACCGTAAAACAGGAAAAATGTAGTCCATTTACTTTTCCTACTGGGAGACTAATGACCATTTGTCCTGTCACTAGTTTGTGGTTTTATTGTTGTTAACTTTGTCATGATAATTTTTTATATCCCTCTCCATAAGAACTTGACACTTAGTTTATCATCCATATCCATGTTTTCTTACATGGAATCCTAGTATGGGTTGTCATGGATGACCTTTGTACTTCTCTTTCTTCCTTTTAAAGTGATAGTTTTATTAAATATTTTTCTAATGTGGGACATTCCATTATATTCTGATGCCCAATTTTAAAAAAAATCGAGGATGAAATTATTTAAAGGGTGGGAGAATGTAACACACCATGCTTCCACAGTATGCTTCCCTTCGAATAATATAGTAGCGTGTGTTGTACGCAACTTCGAGTTCTAACACACACCACAACCAATCAAACTAGTCGTTATGAATAGTAATACCCACTTTTGGAAAATTTTATAAATTTTACCTCTCAAAATGGAAATTATTTTTTGATTCAGAATATTGAAATTATCCAAGGGTACATTTTTGGTATTTTTTAGAAAACATTCATATTTTGATGAATAGTGAAAAATACTAAACATTAATTAAAAACACCTTTTTTAATCCAAATAATTTATAGTGATAAATTATACTAATGAGAGGTTTTAAGGTATTATTAGAATATATTTTTTTCATTTAATCCAATATTGGTAATTTTATGTAATTTCACATTTAAAATAGACATAAACAAATGTAAATATTTTGATAGTTATTATTATTTTTAAACGCTCTTTGTTTTGACAACGAGAATTAGTTTTAAATTAATTTCTACCACTCCTGTGTTTTGATTTTAGAAAAATTGATTCCATATTTAGAATCAGGATGTTCAAATTGTGTAAATAGGTAACTTTTGTTTTTATACATTTTGAATAATTACTTCGGTAAATATTTTATTTACCATGGTTAAAGGGTGAATCCTGTAAATAAGTGTAAAAATAATAATATAATAATATTTAATTACCCTAAAACATATACTAACCCTATTGGTTGATACATGTCCGACCATGGGAATATTTTATTCGATTTTGGGTCCCCATGGAGCCACTTTTAAGTGATAATGACACTTTATATTAATTAAGTTAAAGTAAATACAAAAATGACATAAGCATATATCCTATAGAAAAATAATTTTTACATAGGGTTATATATGTTATATTTTGGAATATAAATACTAATTAGAAATATAAAAGTATTTCCTAAATAATGGTATTTTATTTATAATATTTAGACATTTAATAACTAAATTTATTTATAAGACAATAGTGATGTAGTATTTTCCTTATTAATGAATGAATCAAATAATTGGTATTATAAATGCTTCAATAAATATAATTTGAAGGTTTTGATGACATAAACGAATTTTATTAGTTAATATTACATGTTATTATTTCTTAAATTAATTTAGTTTAAATTAATAATGTTTTTAATACTTTAACAAAATCAATTATTAAATAGTGTCAAAGTTGACCTAAAGGAGTTTTAAAAACAAATATTATTTTATTAATTGATATTCTATTCCTAAAAATATAAGGTTCTGACAAAAGACTTATATAATGATATATTAATCATTACTGAACCACTTGGGGATCTCTTGGAAGAATATAGTAAGTTTATTAACTATATAAAATAAAATCACAAAGAGACATGGTAAATGTAAAACTATTTAACTAAGAGTTAAATAAAAAAGATAATGTTAATATAGTGACCCAAACCTATCTAAAAACTATTGGTTGAGTGGTTTTCGAACTATCTCCACCTTATCATTTAATTAATCCACTTTTGAGCCATTATAAACCGAATATGGGTTTATTGTAAAATAATATTTCTAGGATTTTTTAGGTGCCCCTCACCCCTCTTATAAAAGGGCACTCCGCCAACTCACAAATTCACACCTTCAAAGCCTTTTTATCAGCCAAACCGTGCCCAAATATCCTCTAAAATTCCCTCAATTCATCTTATAGGCCTTCCTTTGGTCCGAAATTCAACTTAAGGAGCACTTTTGATCAAATCAAAAGGGAGTACCCGAAGAAGAGGTAATAATTTCACCACCCTCTTTCAAGTTATTTTATTCTTCCACTTCTTCTTTGTTTATTATTTCCATAGTAAAATAATAACTCCAGTATCTTATATATACTGTAATGTTATTATAAATATTTTACATCCATCTTCATTATTCTATCCATCCTTTGATTGACATGTCACCATACTTGTGTACGTATATATTGTCGTCTCCATATCGTGGTGTAATTGTTATTCAATACATTATTATTTGGGTGGGAATAATAATGATGTGTAATTCATGTAAATAATAAATATAACATGATAATATTTATGTATATATGATATATCATCCATATATATATTATTTTAATATCAAAATAATGATAGTGTCGCTCGTGCATATGTAGGGATTACCGTCTCCCCGAACGTGATGAGATTCATTTTCCATCGTATCCATTCAACACTAAATTTAATTTGATGATAATAATAATGTTTATAGACATGATATCATTCTGGATATTAATATGATACATCCCATAAATAACAAATATGTCTCACATAACAATTAATATAAATGAAAATGAATCTGTTAACACCTGAAACGACGATAATAATAATATATTATTAACAAATTAATGTTAAAAGATCATATATGATATCATATTAAGGTATATAATTATTTTATAATTCAATAAAAATTATTTCACCATTATAAAGGAGGTTAAACTACCCTCGACCAAGGAAAAAGTAAAAATTATGGTGTTTCTTTTCTCACTTTTAATTCTGTGAGATTTTCATTGTTCACCACTTATTTATTGTATGCGGTGTGTGTACTGCCCATGACTATATTCATTGTGTAATATAATTTAATTTATAGATATTTTCATCATCATTGTATGATCCTTATTTCATGGGTGTTTGTTTTGTAAGTTACCAAATAGATAAGGGAATTTTAAATTTCAATTTCCACTCATTCGGTTATACGCATACTTCATTGATTATTTTACTCCATGATTATGTGAGGAATCACAATTCATTTGATTATGTAAAAATTTCCACTCCCCTTTTTTTGGATATACATTTTATACACATAATCCCTCCATTTATAAATTATCATGTCATCGATATGAACTTGATAAGATTAATTTTTACTCAATCTCCTTTTGTTGAGTTAAATATCCAGTTCATTGGTGTTATTTTTACAATATTATGTGTGAATGTCCTCTCATTGATTAAAATTAATATCCAATAATATTGAGTGTATTTATATTTTTCACACATAATTATGTCATTGATTTATCCTTTTCCTAAGGATACAGTCCTTATAATATATTTCAACTCAATTTACATTCCATTGAGACCTCTTTAATGTTATAAACCAAACCACTTTTATATGGTGTATATAATGTACATTGACATAGTATATCTTGAATCCCTTTATTCCCATGATATTGCAATGTTTTTATTACCTCAATTATTGGTTTTCAAGTGTCTCTCTTTTGGTTAGTAACTCTAACTAAAATATCATTTTAAATGTATTAAATATTTATTATTATAAATCTTTCTCATTAATGTCCATGTATTAAAAGTGGCTTGAAGAATTTATTTATATGGACATTAACGTTTTTAAAATAAAAATTCCTTTTAAAATTTTCAAAGTGGTATGGGAAACATTGATTCAAAAATCTATTTTTAAATGGCTTCTTGACAAATATTGTGACTTTTAAATTATTTCAAGAAAAAGGGAAATATTTATCTCTAATAGTTTTGATGATTATTTTCATCTATGTCAATATCCTTCATTATTCTCAATTGAGGTTAATCGGTTATAAAAAAATATTCCATATTGTATTGAATGAGATATGTTTGATCATGTATGTGTTATTTTTATTCCATTAATTGTTTGTGGATAAAGTATTGACATTTCATGTGAAAATTTTAATACAAATGTTTATGTTATATTTAAACCTGTTCATTTGAGGAATTCATTGAACTTAGTAAGTGTCGGGTGGAGCCCACTATAGCTTCTAGATGCATCAATAGGTCTCATGAGTCAAACTAGTGTCTTGGAACAAGGCCTTCAAAAAATATTATTTGTATTCATGGCACAAGGCCTTTAATATGTGGTTATGATTGTCTGGAATTATGCATTCCATCATTATGAAAGTGGTTATTAATATTTCATGTGATCATTCGACTAGTAGAATATACACGAGAATATTTAAATGGAATTATTTGATTTTATCTTTTCCATATTATGCTAAACTTCATGATTTAAAGGATTTTCTTCTAGTCTTATACACTTCCTTAAATGTTTATATTTATTTATGAAAGATTCTGCTATAATGTTATCCTTATTTAGCATATGAGATCACCCCTTTCTATGTTTTTTTCTCAGGATTCAAATAATTATATTATGACTGACCTCCAGGGATTGTCTATGGGATATCAGTGTTGTCTATGGAGAAAATGTTATTCTAGTTTTCCATTTTTTTATGTAATGTAAACCTTATGATTATATCTAGTACTTCTGAGTCTACTAATCTAATAGGTCTTTCAAGAATTGATCTTTTATGGTCATGCCAATGATACATAATAATGCACCGACTCTGGGATTCTAGGGTCGAGGAATTACACATTTAAAAATGTGTACTCCATTACACCTATAGACTAATGTCTAATCCTAACAAAACATCCATATTCTATAATATATTTTATGAGTGTAAATTCTTGATTTTCGTGGCTCAAGGGAAAATCACCTCTCCTTAGTGTAACTCATATATAAAAATATCTATCAATGTTTTCTTCAAGTTGTATCTATTGAAGATCTATATGGGAGAACTAGTGTTTCTGCCTCACACTTGATAAAAATATGAAGATCCTCTCTTATTATGCCTCACATCTTCCATGTGATAATATAACAACTAAATATGACTTAAAAGAACCCTGTAACCAGGAATAATCATAAAAATTATTATGTGGATCATAAAATGTGTGTTTTTGTAATTCAATGTAGGGGGTAATGTTTTTATTTGATTCCTTCCATGGTTTGGTCACCAGTGTTTTTGAAATTAAGGAAATATGACGTTGAGGAATTTTGAGAAATTTGAAATCCTTGGAATATTTGAAGCTTTAATTTATCATCTAAATTTAAGGAAAAAATAATCTTCATATATTACACTTATAATATATCCCATATGAGGAAGTTTATTCTATTCCATTCACATTTTTTATTAGGTATGAATGCTTTGATAATGAGGCCAACACCACCTATATAAAACTTTCAATATAAATTATTAACCAAATTAAACATGTATCCTATGGGAAGTTAATTTATATGGATTGGGTTACGGTGGCATGGGAATAACCACCATGAAGCCTTAGAGAATGAGACTAAAATAAAGTTATAATGGCTAGAATTTTTCCCTCTAGAAGATGTTAGAAGATTCTGAGGGATGAGAGGCCCGGTTTTATATACGTTATATGGAACCTTATCCTCTATATATGAAATTCAATTTAATTTATGACTATTGTTATTATTTTTAGATAAATAATGACTTTTTTTTGGGTTTTAGGGGAGTTAGAGGGACTCATGGAAGGGGTTTGTTTTAAAAATAATTATGTTCTGAATGACATAGTATCAGGTACCCAAAAGGGAACCCATAAAATAAGTGGGTTTTCTAAGTACAATTGGGTACCCAGTGGTTTAATAATAGATAAACTATAGGTTATTGGTTATAATTCCTTATCAAATGTAGTTTTATACATTTTAAAATTAAATAAATTTCTAATTTTGGGGGTTCTGGATGTTTTAAATTAATTTTCCACTTTTTGATCCTCTATATACTATTCTCCATTCTCTCTATCATCCTAAAGATATCTCCATTGATTATTTGATCAATATGGTCTTGATTGGTCATAGGAGATATCTTTAATTAGGGTATGGACCTAACTCCTTTAATTTTTTTTCCATTTCTATTTCACATATGGTAACTATAGTGACATTCCCCTCTCAACATCCAAGGATTCCAAAACCTTCCAAACATCATGGTTTTCTTTGGAGATAACAGCTATAATGGATTTTCATTTTCAAATATCAGGAAATATTGATGTTTCACTTCATGGAATTTCTCTCCCTAAATCACAAAAATCTAAATCCCTAAATCACTTATATTGATGTGATTTATTAGTGTATGGGGTTTTATTACACCTCAGTTTCTCATTCAAGAAATCTTCTACAAATACATTGGTAGTTGTATCCTATCATCATCTCATACCAAAGTGGACCCTACATGAAAAATGGAGTTAAATTTTATAATGGTTCTTAATAATCTTTTTATTGATATAGTAATTTTTTTATAATTCTCTCAGTTATGATTCCCTTATTTTTCATACTAGATAGATAAAATTTAATTTTTTAATTTTCTTATTTAATTTCATATAATAATAATAATAATAATTTTTTGAATAGGACAATATTTCAATGTGAATGTAATTATCATTACAAATAGTTTCTATTTATATAAATGTTTATTAGTGTTTATAATCCATGATCAACATATTGATTGGTATTTTATAGCCTTTTATTTAGCCTGATGTTAATTTGTGGAATGTTGGAACATATTTATATTGCGTTATATGTAATATTAGATATTTTAGTAGAAATAAAATCAAGGTTACCGAGATTAAAATCTGAAAAATATCCCTAACCCTAATATGGGATTCAGTGACAACACTATAAATCAATATCCTCATTCCCCTACTCTCAATGGGATGATCTATAAGATCACTCAGACTTGGTATACTTGATCCCATTTCCCCTAAATTGGATATAATTCTAATCTCAGGACATTTTAAACCATATTTATATTTGAATATGTATTAATATATATATACAAGTGTGGTTGATTTCATATATGATCATTTCCTTCCCTAAGAGGAAAGAACTGATGCCTGGTCTCGAATCCCATGTTGAGGATCAAAAAATGTATAAATATGATGATCATATTCCCCTAAAGAGGTTTCATTGATAATTTAGATAATCATATCTAAATAATTTTCTCCAAATAGTGTTTGTTACTTTTTTGTTCTAATAATCTTAGTATAATTATTAGAACACACTCAAGTATATGACAAGATTCAAGGGGTGTGTTGGTGATCACTTACCATGTTTTCATACCCACAACTTACATAGGCCTTACACTGGATTCATGAAATCTCATTTTATATGTCCTAGAAAAATGGAATGTTCCCAAATATGAGAGAAAGTTTCACCCATGGTGTATAGAACATGTGTGATCACATTTTGGTTTTTTGCTTCATGGATCAATTTGTTGCTCCTGAGATACCCTAATGAATTATTTTGTGGGTGATTCACACTTGATATAATTTTTATTGGTTTATATGACTTGTTTGGACTATATATATATGGGTTATTTGTCTTATTTTCACATTCTTTATACATAGATGGAATATTTTTGACCTATAATATGTGGATTTATATATGTGTGTTATATTATCTTTTCTTTCATTATCCTATTATTATAACCACTTTTATTGATAACTAGTTGACAACTTGTATGCACAAATCTTGTATAGGTCATGTTTCCTTCATTAATTTAAATTATGTTGAATTAGTTTACAAATTACTTGTTTTAATGATCCCTAATCATGTGTTTTTTTCTATTACTGAATTCTATGTTCGTTATGTGAAACTTATGCTTTAAAAATATAAATTTTAATTCAACTATTATTCAAACAGACCATAAATATAGGAATCGACCACCTCAATATTCTCAAATGGACACCTAAATAGAAAATTGGTCTTGTGTTAGATATGAAAAATTTCAATAAGTACTCAACTGACCACATGGTTATTAGTATGATTGTAAGAAGGATTCAGTCGACCATATTATGAATTTCGTCCATGAAAAATAATAAATATGTAAATCAATAAAATTTATCAATGTATATAAGTGACTACATCACTAAATGGATCAACCATATGACTAATGGATTGACCATGGTGAAAATAGGGAAAACTCATCAAGAATCTGCAAGGACAAATAGAGGGACTGTCTGATATGTATTATCAACTATGAGACTAAATCAAGATACCACATGACAAAGATAAAATTTTGTAAATGTATTGAAGTAGATATTTGATGAATTTGTGTTTCCACAAATTGTAGAGAAGATATCATGAGTTCCAGTGAAGCAACAACATGAGAAAATGAATAACATCAAGAGTAGTCAAGGGAATCTAAAATAGTTTATAGAGAAGTATTGAATCAACAATGATGTATTAAGTTGGCATGTAAGATTTGGATTGGTCATGTATAAATGGAATTATATTTCAGTAATTTGTTACTATGTATAATTAGATGAAATTAAATCCAATTTAGTTCTTTTTAGAATTTTATACATTGTGTTGAATTTGAATATCTTTTATTGGTTATTCATTAATGTATTTTTTGGTAGAAAAATTTATAAATTATAAAATGAGAAAATGGACACTTTCTATGTGAAAAGGAAAAAAGAAAAAAATTCATGTTCCCTAATTTTAATTATTTGATACTTTGTTTTATATTGTACATCACTAAATATTATGACAGAATAAAATTTATCATTTCAACTGCTCTAAAAAATGAATGAAAATATTGGGAAGGTAAAGAGAACGGTATTGATAAACTAAAACATGATCAGTTAAAGAACTACAACAACCATATGATCCCTCTCACTATTTATTTTTCATTAATTTTTATTATTTATTGGTATATTGGTTATATCTATTTACCATATACATTTATATAATATTGAAAATTACTCTGATGCTCAATAGATAATTTTCATTACCTTTTTATTCCCATGAGAAACTATAGAAGAGGCTTGGTCATTTCCTATATATCCATGTGTAATATTTCACTATGTATATTTAATCCATTTTGTAGACCATCCAATTTATATTAATAAAAATTATTTACTGTGGGTTAGTGTCATGTGTCGATGAATAAAAACTAGATTCATACTATCCATCATGAATTTAATATCAGATATATTTTTTCATTTTATTTATAGTGATCTATTTTAACTCAAATATTTAGAGCACTTAATTGGACCTGATAGATAACATTTACCATTGATATATCTATTTTTATGTGACTAGAGTTGTCTGTAATATTAGTATAATCTCAAATGATTTTAACTAAGTTTTGATCATTGCCATGATTGTTTACTACAAGACATAAATTTATTTTGACATAATTTATTAGTTAACTAGGTACTTCAGGATTAGTGTATTGTGTTTAAAAATTTCATTCAATAAATCTTCTTAATGTATAATTTATTCACCAACCTATTAAGAACATAAATATGACCAAAATTTGGTATTAGAGGGGTTTTCCTTATTGTCGCCTGTAATTTTTTATCAGACCACGAATAAGTCCCCAAGACAAGATCCATATTTTTATTGTTATAAATATATAAATATGGATCTATCTAGATTTGAAGGTAATTCATGAAATATAACACATTATTTTTTGACAAAAACATTTCTCATTAGAAATATAAAATGGAAATTCATCTTTGTTGAAGGGGTTTTAATATTTGGAATATTATTGAATATCAATATGAGAAAATAAATTCTCTATGACATGATTGGAGTGATGTAATAAAATATTTCTATGACTATATCTATAGTGAATTGAATTTGTTATATTAATCAATAGTTCAATATGGGTTTGATAGATTATATTATTACTATACTTCTTTTAAAATACAAGATAGTATTTTTGTATCTTTTTAAGGAACTTATTATGTTAATGAAATGTGATTAAATACATGAAATATTAAATATGAAACATTGTAGACAAAGCGTGATGAATCTATTTCTTATGCATTTCTCAAGATCAATGAAATCATAAATACAATGATTACACATTGATTGATGAAAGGTGAAAATTCTCAAGTATTATGGATATTGAGATATCTACCATGGTCATGGGAGAGGAAATGATTTCTCTAATAGAAAAACATGTTACAATAATTAAAATACATTCAATAAACTAATTATACAATTCATAATGTATACCGAATAAATTGAGCTAAATAATGATGATAATTTTGAACCAAAAATTCTATTTCCTTTAATGCTTCCCAATCAAAATCAATGTACGTTATCTAAGTTGAAAACACTTGTGGAAGGGTAGCTAACATAGATGGTGGTGAAGAAATAAATAATTCATCTAAAAGGATTAAATTGATTTATAGGAAGAAATTGTTCCGTAATAAATCCAATTATAATGGAAAATAATACATAATGATAAAATGTAAAAATGATGAGTAGTTTGATGATGTATCTTTATATTATAGAAAAATGAAAGGGATTATTAAAGAATACATCCCAAAGATAAAATATAATAATTAAAATAACAAATTAAACAAATTATAATAAGTGGAAGATACATAGTGAAATTTAGAATATAGCTTTGGAGATTTAAACAGCTCAAGGGATATATTTATTGGGAAATATAATATCAATTTTATGGATTTTACAACTATAGTAAAAAACCCTTAATCCTATTGGAAAATCAATCATATCATGATTCTAAAATGTTAAATAAATATTATTTTAATATTATTCTATTATAAATGGTGACCCACTCAACTAGCTGCTCTTGGGAACTTGTTCCCAAGGGTTTATGTTTTCCCTGGTGGTGATGGTTCATCTACGATACACCTCTATAGTTATTCTTCTATCTCAATCGCTTTGTGCTATTCTCTCTCTCAGAGTTTAATTCTAGATCGACTGACTCTCTATACTCTGCATTAAAAATCTATTTTTCTCTCTATCTATCGATTTTCACTTTTCTCTGACATTCCTTATCTTTTTTCTAGGTTGGATTTCAAGCATGGGATACATTGATGGTTTGTCCATGTTGTTTTGCAGATGGTAGATTTCTAGTTATTATCAAAGTGGGAACTTCTTCCAAAGTTTTCAATCCCAATATCCTTTTCGGGTTTCATCCCAAATTCATTGGTTGATGTCCAGGTTTTTTACTAGTTTTGTATCTCATTATATCTTTGTATTAGAGTTTGAATCTATCTTTCCTCTTCCTTGATCTATAGTGGATTGGGATATCATTTTGTTTCTATTGGGGGGGGTCCGATTGAAATCTAGTTCTATTCTATGATGAATGGTTCATCAATGTATTTATATGGTTATTTGGATGTTTTTTTCCTAATCATGCCTTTCTATGGAATTCCAGGCCACTCGTACTCCCCTCTGGTTCATTGATCCACTACTCCCTTAAAGGTTGGTTGGCTATAGTTGTTTCTATGTGACTTTGGTCTATATTGGTAATTTTTATGGAGGGTTCTAGGTAGCCCAAACTAGTATCAAGAAGTGGAGGGATATTAGTTTTGTGGGGTGTTATTTGATTGGAGACAATTATGGTGGTGGTGAATCATCTTTTATAACTATCATGACGAGGTAGGTCCTATGAAAGTGCAGAGAAGGTGTTTGGTATAAGAGGTGGATGTTGGAGAAGAGGCTTGTGAAGAAGAGAAGATGTCTTCGGGTAGAGAAAAGGATGGTGATATGACGTTTCATGATTTGAGTATGGAGGCGACATGATTTTTTCATCTGTAATTGTGGATGCAGGTGGATATTGTCAACAATGTTGTTTGATGCAAATTTGGGGGATTTCATGTTCATTGTTTCTTGCGATGAATGGTGTGAGACTCGAGACGATGTGTTAATCTAGATGAATGGATGGTGATGCCTTGGGTTTTTCATTTTGAATTTTATGGGTTTTGGATGGCGGTAGTGGAGGTAGGTATTTTGATTTTGTATTTTGTATTCTCTTTTTTGATCATCATGTGGGGTATGTGCGGGTGATATGTGGAGTTTTTTAATGGCTCCCACTTTTTTAAAAAGTGCTTTAAAAAAAATAAAAAATGATGTGTGTATAATATTTATCTATTATAGAAGAATCACTGAATAAAAATAATGACAAATATAAATATATGAAAAGTTTTCATTTTTTATTCGGTACTGATAAAACTACTCTTATTATTGAAAAATAAAAGAATCCAACAGTATTATAGAAAAATAAGGATATTAAATTATTTGCTGAACATCATATGGAGGACAATGAAATGGTTTCCCAAGGAAGAGATATGTGGACTATGATGCATGGTAAATAGAGTACACCTAGAAATATAACTATAATTGGATACCATCCTGGTCAACAAAAAATTTGTAAAAAATCATTTTTCCCAATTAATGATCATCTTGTTTTATAAATAGATCAAGTACTTTTGTAATGAAGAACGTATTTAATTTGAGAAAACATTGTTTTCTTGTAGATATGTTAAATAAACATGTTTTAGATTCAAATTCTTTATGTGAAATCAATTCATGACCTAAAAACTTTTGTATGACAAAATCATTACTTAAGGAATTTATGTAGGTGAAATGATTTAAGAGTAATACTATGGAATTATTAAATATAGATAGTATATATATATAATATATGGCAAGAGACTTCTTATATTTATAAAATCATGTGAAATTTAATGTTGGGCATGACAGTTTTGGTGATAATGCTTATGGAAACATTATAGTCCTTGGAGAAATTAGTAGAACTAAATAAATACATGTTTCTAGTGTTTTTATGGTTATATATTAAAATATAATCTCTTTAGTATTTATAAGTTATCTGATGATGGTTTTCAAATTATGTTTTAAAATAATTCCAATAGGATTTATGATTATAAGAATGATTTTGTATAAACTTCTTTTATGAATTATAATGACTTTTTCTTAATCTAAATTCAATGATTTATCAAAAAAGTAATATTAAATATACTTTAATAAATAATTTTGGTTGTGGAATAAGAAACTGGGTAACTGAAATTTACATTCACTTTCAAAGCTTAATAAGAGTGGTTTACTCACAGATCAACCAAAACTGGAATTACAAAAACATACTTTTCTCTCTCACTATTAAAATGTAAAGAAATTTAAGATTTATTTGAAACTAATGAATGTTTTTTTACCTCTTGACAGCTAGTTTTGGTTCCCATTAATTTTTTTTGGAACATCTATAGTTTTTTTTGCATTAAAGAATTTTTCTTTTGTAGGTATTATATATTATTTAACATTCGCATGGGTTTATTTATTTCATTATAAAAGTGAATCATTGAGGTATTTCTTCGAAATTAGGTTAGTCTATCGAAAAACTCAATGGGCATAATATTAAATTCATAAAAAGTGATAATGCACATGATTTTGAAAAACATAATTTTAAGACATTTTTCTTAGAACATAGATATAACCATAATGTTTATGCAATTAGAACTCCTCAAAAAATAGTATAGTTAAAATGAGGAATGAAAATCATCACGAAATTTCCCAAACTATGATTAATTGGAAAGATTTAACATTTTAATTTTGGGTAGAATCTATAAATAATACATACTAAAACATAAATAGAGTTCTTATTAGAGAACATTTAAATAATATGCAATATTAATTACTGAAATAATGAAATCATAATGTTCCATATATTAAAATAACTATATGTAATGTATTTATACTTACTACAAAATAAAATATATAACAAACTACATTAAATATCGATAAAGTTATTTTATAAGGTCATTCATCATCTTGAAAATTATAAAATCAATATTAAATGAAAAAATGTAGTGGAAGAATCTTTACATGATAGATTTTATGAAATAAATCCACAAGATCCTAAAACCTCTGTCAAGGATCTTTATGATGATACATAAAATATAAATTTCTATACACCATCATTTTCACCAAATTAATTTTTAGATTTTCTGGATAAATCTCCTAGCTTTGACCAAGAAGTCTAATCTAACCAACTTAATCATAAGGAAGACTTGTAATAACCAAGTATAAATATTCCTTGAATGTTGAAAACCCAAAGACACTATCACTTATATTTTGTTGATGGGAACATAGATAATGGTACTTAGATTATATATTCTCATTAAAAATTTGTTAAAAATTAGGATTTCTTATCATATTTTTAACTGAAAAACATTACAGCATCTATTAATGATGAATTTTGGGTCATGGATATACATGAAGAGTTTAATATTTTCTAGGTTTATATTGTCTACTAATTATTTTAAAGAGCATAAAACAAATTGAAAATTGGCACAAAATATATGTTTAGAAAAAAGGGTGAATAATTTTGAACTGTGGTTTGAAATGTAGTTAGATTGGTTTCAAAATGATAATGTCTAGAGAAAAAATATGGTTATGAATAAACCCATTCACTATTAACTATACATTATTATATTATAATTTTTTTTACTTGTTAAACACATCTTAATTTAAAATAATTTTAAATGGATATCAGTATTTCATTCATTAATGGATATATTATTGAGGTAGTTTTTGTTAAAAAAACTCTGAATTTTGTTACACTCATGTTTTCGATAATATTTTATAAAATTATATATCTTTCAGGGTTTAAATAAGATCCTAGAGCATTGTAAAATAGAATTATCCATTTCATGATTTATGATTACTTCTAAAATTTAATAGATGATCCAAAACAATTTTTAACACTAATTTTAAAATTTTTTTAGTATATAAAATCTATGAAGATGATATTATTTTTTGGACCATCCAAAAGCACATTTCATATTCAGAATTTTAATTTGGATTTGGTAGAGACATAGAAACTAATTAACTAGACTTCCTACAATGGTATAATTAATAATTTACTATACATTACTACAAGTTGGATTGATTTTATATAGAATGTATGTGTATGTAATCAATTTCAAGTAAACCCTATGGAATATAATCTAAATTTAGTTAAAAATAATTTTAATGTACCTAAAGAAAACAATAATGTTTGGATAGTTTTAACATAAAGGATTTACTATTAAATTTGAACAATATTTTGATACTACCTCTAGTGGATGTAAAATATATTGAAATATAACCTCTAGATTAAATTACTTTTTGGGAATTTCTTTAGTATCTTTGTGTAGTAAAAATAAAATAATATGTTTCGTTATCCAATACAAATGTAGAATACATTACTTCAAGTTGTTGTTTTGCACAAATTATATAGATGAAACAAACATTTAATGTTTACCAATATCAATTTAGACATGTCCCTATAAATTGTAATAATAAAAGTGGTATTAATATTTCTAAGAATCCAATATCTCCTTCCATGAAAAAATAATAATGATATAAGACCAAAAATTTAGAGATCAGTTTCAAAATGAGTATTTCACTCTTTAATTATTTTTTATATAACATTTTAATTTTTATATCTATAAAAATCTTATGAATAGTGAGTGATTGAAATATATTATACACAAATTAATAATAGTTATTATGTTGATTTATTTTTCTCTAATTTGATATATCATATGTTAATTACAGAATTAATATGAGGGACACTTTTTATTTCAATTGATTATTAGTTGTTGTTTTTACTTATTAATATTAATATTATATATTGTATGTGTTTAACCGACCATAATTTTTTTTGTGGTTGCTCGAGTGGTTCATACAGTTGATCAAAATGAATATATAGTTTATTGAATTACATGCCATTATTTATTTAGATTTATTGCAGAACATACTACCATTGAATATTTCAATGAATCCAAATGTGAATTAATATTATTTTATTATATTAAAATTCATAAATATTTAAAATTTGATAAAATATTTTTAAAATTCCCAAAATAGATTACAAATCAATACTCTTCGCTCAAAACATAAACCGGTCTCAATTCTAATATCTCATATGGAAAAAAACCCTAGACATAGAACGTCAAATTTCATTCATGATTTTTTAGAATGAATCATTACCATGAAGATGAAACTCTAGAAGCCTTGAGGGCATCTAATAATATGAATAAAGATTTTTTCGAACTGTGAGACCCTTTAAGTTTCATATATTGTCTCGTGATTTTTTCCTTGAAATGGACGTGGGCTAAGTTGGTTTAGATTAAGTCAATACTTATTACAATGATTTGTGTGACATAAATTCTAGATATCTTGGTTTATAGATAGTGATACGATCTATATCCATACATAGTAAAATATTTCAATATGAATGTTCTTTTTGAATCTAGTGAGAAACTCGATCACATTAGAATTTTTTTGATGGTAGAGAACACATATTATCTTCAACTTTGTGGGTAATATGTCTAAAAGTACCATGTTAAAGTGAATATGAGGATTCATAGATTTATTAAACTCTCAATAATCCTCATTTTTAGTTTGATATATATTTGGAAGACCTAACTAGTAATAGAAATCCTATAAATACAAATTATATTCAATTCAATGGAGGGTGTTGGTTGTTACTAACATTTATTCAGTATGTTTGTTTCCTATGAAATGATATTTTATCATTTTAAGGCATCAAGAATAATTCATTATTTATTTTATAGAAATTTTATTATACATAATCCATCCAAGATAATTTTTGAGATATATATAACAGTTAAGAATGTCATTATCTGGATTAAATTCTCTAACTTATCAAATATTTATCTCAACTTTCCTAGAGGTAAAGTGACTTATTCATTGGAGGAGAAAAGTAATACAGGTTGTAGTGGTATTTTTATGAATAAAAACACATGTAATAGGATAATGATTAAATATAACACTTGAAATGATGTGTGGTTTGGGGATAATTATAATATATATATTCTTTATAATCCTTCTAATAATAATCCCGAGCGGAATAATATAGTGGATCTAGGTTTGTTACCAAATCATGTGGTTGAGGATAATTTTTCATATGATGAAAGTTGATAAGATGTTATAGTTGATCATGTTATGGAGTCTTTGGGGACTTATAAGGAAATAAAGTTTCTCTCTTGTGTTCTATATATTGAGGAATATAAAGGACCCATGGAAAGAATAATATCTCCAGAGGTATAGGGTACCCAAGTGTAACTACCCAGAATTTTATCAAAGGAAAATACATTATTTAAATTATTCTATATCGTATAAATCAAAGAAAATAACGTAGAGGACATTGTTAAAAAGTCATAAATGGTGAATGAATTAAATTAGAGGTATTTCTATAAGTTAAGGAACCTATAACAATGGAATAGTAACATGAAATTTGGAATGTAGGACATAGTAAAAACAATTGTATGTGCCTAATGAACTTAATGTTTCTTACATCCTAAGGAAGTCCTTTCCAAATGAATAATTTAAATGGAATCAACTGGATCTTGTAGTTGAATTAACTCCCCATACATGAACATTATAGATTTTGGAACTCCTCAACCAAATATATTTTTTCTACTATGTGTTGGTATATGTTCTCTACCATGTTCAATACTATAGAATTGTAATTATTAGGTTCAGTAGCGAAGGGATAAAATATGTCGTGATCATGATAACGGGAGAATATGATGGGGGATCCATGAAGTACTTAGTATTTTAAAATTGGTGATACTAAATCTATTATATAAAAGTAGAATAGCCATGAATTTGATGGTTGATCTCATTGTGTTAATTGTTTCTGTGTGTCGTTTGAGGAGTGATATTGTAAGTTGTTGTTGTTTTATCATTTAGAGATGATAAGGTTACTAAAGAAAGGATCAAGAATGAAGGATTTCATCAATGAAATTGTATATTCCTATTTATCATGTTGAGAATGGCTCATGTGGGCTTTGATAATGCATTGAGGAAGTTTTTTTTATCATTATCTGATCTTGTAGAAGGAATATAGCTTCACATGTGCAATACTCATCAATAAATTTTTTGACAATGTTTTGAAGTCTCCTCAACAAACCAAAATGGGGAGATTGTTGGAAAAATCAGTATTTATGGGATTTTTTGGTTCATTGTGTTTTTTGAAAAGGATCTGCATTATTGAAAACTGCTTTTTATCTAAGGATCACTTGGAGTGTGAATGCCCCAATGGATCTTGCAGATTGTGAATGCCTCAAAGTATCACATAGAGCGCAAAGGTCCCCATGGATAACTTGGATCATATTAGTCCTAATGGATCTTGTGGAGTGTGTTTATATAGAAAAGGTTTATTTTTTTATTATTATCATAGGCGATAAAGGATATCATGATATTACATTATAATGTCTCGTATTTTTTCATGTATTATATTTAAATATTTAAATATTATTTTTGAGACCAGGAACTAACAAGACATGCAATTATATGGCATGTTGTTCCTATAATAAATATTATAAATATATTAAATATATTAAATATAACACCTAATCAGTTTTCCTAAAAATTATAATAACACCCAAAAAGGATCCCAAATCAAAATTCTTAGGGAACCATTGAGTTCAGAAGGAAGGTTTTACTAATGGTGTGACATAATCATTATATATGTAGATCATTTGTGAAAAATTCATCACGAGTGTAAAATAAATGTAATAAATCAAAAAAAAAATTATTTGGTTTATTTTTTGATTTAGAGAGTGTTTCTACTCTAAATTCACTATTATTGGTCTTCCATAGGGTTGGATGCTCAAAATTGGAGACTCAAACAACTCATTGAGAGCATTTATTGGCAGACGACGACAGATCTAGAGAAGATCGTGGATTGTAACATTAACTGGGATATTGTATAACATCAAAATTAGATTAAAAAAATTTATTCATTAATAATCCATCCAAAATATAGGTCGGATGTTTTCCATTGTGATTTTACATCTCATTCTTCAATCCCATGTGAACACGGATCAATTCCACAAATAGAATTGATTAACACATCATCAGTATAATTAATTTTATGGAAATGATTAATTATTTTTTGATTTATCCAAATTTCTTAATATTTTTTATGCTAAGAAATCAAGTGTATAAAAAATATCGTGGTTCATTCATCGCTTTTATGGATTATGGATTTCTTCTCCCATTCATTGCATGTTTATCACGAGGTTTTATCTATTGGCATGTGGTTCGACAAAAAACCTATTATTCGATCATTGAGGGATCATTATTTGGAGAAATAATCAATACATGGGTTACCTTTCATGATCTATGGAGTGATCAAGCAGAGTTGATGGTAGTGTTTGGTCAGAAGTATAAAAGATATATTTATGGTTTTCGTTCTTCCTAGTTTTGATGAAAAATTGTGCGTTTTCACAATAAATTATATTACAAGCTAATTCAATCCCAAAAATCCAAATATATGGTGACTAAAGTCCCAGAAAAACCATTATATAATGCTTCCAGCATGGGTTTCAACTCTAGTTAACCACAACATTATGTGGAACAGATCTAGGAAATCAGGAGAAACAGAGTGTGTAATCAGGAGATACACTCCATGTGGGCCCCTAGATGTGGAAATAGTGTTACATACAGAGTTAAGGATCAAACGAGGTGTGATAATTATCACACTTCATGTGACCCCATCTACGTGACTCAGTGTGTACTTCAAAGATTATATAGACATAGGTAAAAGTACACATCCATATGGAAAGTCACATAATTCTATATGAAAACGGATTGGCGTACCTGGTTTGTTACATGAACAAAACTATCATACATGGGAAAAGAATGTCAACACTAGCATGATACCATCTACCTCTACATTCCATATACTCCTCATCAGACCATTTATAGGGAGAATACATGTTGTGTGAGGATATACCACATGGGAGGAAATGGGGTAGCTTGAAACATCTTGTACACCCTGGTACACATCATGTACACCATTGAAGAGTTCTTTAAACTCTTCATATTATTATTTTGTACTAGTATAGGTTTAGTAAGTTCTCATGGTCTATTCCCTTGAAGGTAAAGTGAAAAATTACATAAATTTCACTGTATTGTGGTCCCCTCTAGAAGATGAGGGTAAGAAAGAGTTTTTTAGTCCTTTTTTAAGATTGGAGAGTTCTCCTCTATCATCTATTGTTCCCTAGTTTGAGTTATTGGAATTGCCATGAGTTCCCTGAGTAGGGAATTGTCATTCCATCACAAAATCGATGTTATTAGTGCTTGTGTAAATATTGAAATATGATCACCAACATAGAGGGTTGATCCATTTTGGGTTTATGGTTTCCCCATGAAATTATGGGAATGACCCCCCATCTATTTATAAAGATCCTCTTAGAATAGGGAGATATCTTAGGTTGGGCCTAATGAGCTAGAACTCATTGTTGAGTTTCTCTGATGACAACCTGAATCGTGGAGTGGGTTCTCATAGAAAGAGTATTTCATCGATCATAATATTTTGGATAATAGTTGGTTTTGACCCCTATTGGTGTGGTGTCTTTCTAGACTATATTTGGGTGTTTATGTTATACATTTATTTCACTATATTTTATTGAGCTTACTATAATTGGTGCTTCTTGTTCAGTGTTCTTAGGGAGCCCTATCGAGTATTTTTATACTCACCCCTACATGGTATTTTCTCACACGTGTTTTTTGTTATGAAAATGATGTCCCATTTGATGGTGTCTTGGGAGAACATGAAGCCAGTGAAGTGTATCTGGAGCTTGTCGAATTGGGATGATTACTAGGATCATGAATTGGACTTATTCCTCACTCTTGTTGATGTTTTTACAATCATATTTTTTTGGGATTGTATTATTACTCTTTTTCAACATTTATTAATTTTACTAACATACTCTGTTGTGGGAACATAAATTTATTCATGTATTATTTTAGTTATTTTACATTTCAAAATTGTGTGGGATTGGAGATGTATTCTTGTGTACAATTACTATAGGATAATGCCTCCCATTTTTGGTATATTCCTACTCGGTACTGGTCCCCATCCCCTAGACTATTGGAGGTGTGATTAGGGTAGTCACATATTAATCATCAGTGGGTCGGGTCGTGATAGATTGGTATCAAAGGAGTTGTTTCCAACTTAGAACTAGAGTTATTGTGTTCACTTTGGTGATATAGTATTTACTATTTTAAATTTGGCTTTCAGGTCCGAGACTCTATTATTAGTTTATTTTCCTACATATCCATACCCCAGAACTCAGATCACCTATTTTTCACTTGGTATATATAAAAATTTTATGGAGAGAAACTTTTGGGTACATGGATCATATAGTATTGGTTCCATGTCTTTCTTTCATTAGCTACCTAGATATACTCTTTTGACTATGGTACATCTTGTTTTATTTCAAGATGACTTCACATAGACATCCCAAAAGGATTCCACTAAATGATCATGAGGATGATAATCCATGTTATGAGGCATCAATATAGGGGCTTATACTAGATATAACACCTCTAGGTGGTTTACCAACTTTACCACCACCCACTGAGAATCAACTGGCACTAAAAATACTAGAAAAGGACTCACACAAGCTAAGTGAATTGCACCAGTTTCATCGGTAGTGACCTGAAATGTTCATGGTTGAGATAGACCCCCCAAGTAGATGAGGACTGGCTAGATTCATTAACTTGATTTTTCCACCTTATAAGGGTGCATACTGATTAGACTGGAATGATCATGGTGAGTCTTAATTATGGATATGCTTGGAAATGGTGGTGCCTGGTGACTCAATCACAAGATTAGACATCTCTCTCCTAGTTAGAATTCTATAATCTCTTTAGAGGAGAATTATATCTCCAAAATTTGTGATCGGTATGCATAAAAATGATTCTGCATATGCAAAATGGATGTATAACCATGGTGTAGTACTCATTGAGGTTTACTGATCTCTCATGTTAATCCATGGAAATGGGCGGGGCCATTTCTTAAAATCTAGAACATTTGAGAAGGGATTTTATTGGACATTAGGTAAGTATTATCCCTTTATATTCCCAACTAAGTTGGGTTTCTTAAGTGATACATGTTGGTGGGAATCTTTTTGGGAGAGAATAAAATTTTAGTTGGATATTATAGTGGGAACATAGTAGCTGATACCTTGGAATCATGTAGTCAACAGTGGTCACAGGGATCCAAGAGTCTTAAATGCTTTATGAGGTGATCCCAAGATTCAGGACTTGCAGTGCAAGGCTCTTAGAGTGTCTTGAATCTGTCAAGGGAGAGGTGGTGTTTCTCCTTCGATGGTCAGGGACATCGGGCACTAGATTGATTTTGGTGTCATACATTTGATCATTAGATGGTCAAGGGACCACCGAGGAAAAGATAGAGGTAGGATAAGGGTTGTATGAAGGGCTCTAGATTTTTCAAAGGGTCTGATAAGGATGTAGGATGTTTTCATAAGTTATATGTATTACCACCACAATCCCAAGTTTTGCATACTATGGTTGTGGAGATGGTGGGTGGGAATGAGGCCAGTTGTAGTCTATAGTTTCCTAGGACCCTGAGGCTCCAGGGATGATATGAGGTAAGAAATGTATCTTTTATATTTTATTTACAGTATTTATAGATATTGGTGATATCTATTAATTCATATCCACTTCCCTGATTCGAGATATAAAGATTATGATTGATCCATTAGCTTGACCCTTACGATCAGAGAATCTGAATGTTGGTGACTCATTGACTACACACTTATTCCAGTAGTGAGATCTGAAAAATGGAGGCATGAGTTTTTTATGGGATCTCTTTTTTGAAAAAATGAGGAATTATGGTTTCATCATACTTAAAGACTTGATATCCATAGTTGATGGCCAGATTTACTATTTTAGGTGGAGAATGTAGTGTGCCCATAATGAAAGAATGATATTTACCTTTTTGGGTTAGAATGACACCTTATTAGAGAAATACGAACTTAGACATTGGAGAGTGCAGATGATTAATCACAAGTTCAGTAGCATTAATCTTGGAGTAGTGGATGCTTTGGGAAACCATTTTCCTAAGGTGGTGGAGGAGTATGAGGGTGTCATTCCTAGGGACTTAATAGGTTTTCCACTCCACTAAGAGATAAAATTCTACATCAACATGCATCCTTGGATGACATCGATATCTAACCCAAAATATCTGGTGGATCTCATAGAGCTTTGAGAGACGAGGTTGTAGTTAGAAAACATGAAGGAGAAGGGCATTGTGATACCCAGTGATTCCCCACGGGTATCCCTAGTGTTGTTTACTATGAAGGATGAAAAAATAATTAGGTAATGTGTGGATTATTAGTTCTCTAATCAATGGTACTTGATGAATAAATATCCACTACCAGGAATTGGTGACCTCTTTGATCAGTTGAGAGGGTTTCAAATTTTTCTTCATGATTTACGACAGATCATGTTATCACCATCTTGGAGTACGGGATGAAGATGTACTGAAGATGACCTTTACATGCCATTATAGTCATTATGAGTACTTGGAGATGTTTTTTTGAATGATGAAGGCCCCATAACTGTTCATGGGAATCAAAAAGAGGATATTTGAACATTTTATAGACCGATTCATGGTAGCCTTCATTAATGAAATTATAATGTATTTTTTGTCTATGGAGAAGCTTTTGAGACATTAGAGCATGGTGCTGGACTAACTCTCATATCACTATCATTAACATAGTCTCTCAGTGTGCTTGTTTTGGAATTGAGAGGTCTGATTTTTGGTACATTTCATCGAAGAGGCTAGAGTTGTAGCGGATCAATCAATGGTCAATGTAGTGCTTGCATTGGAGCTGCCTAAGAGTGTCCCAAATGTGTGGATTTTTCTTGGGTTAGAAGGGTAATATCTGAGGATTGTACCCATGTTCTATAGAGTATCACCACCCTTGATAACCTTGAATAGGAAGAGGAATCCATTTATGCAGATGAAAATGTTCCACCGGTGCTCTAATGAGAGGAGATAGAGGTTGAAGGGAACTCCCATCATGATATTTTCAGAGGAGGGTGTCAAGTAAGTAGTTTTCTGTGATGCATTTGGGACTGGACATGTTTTTTTGTTGATTTAGAGGTTGGTGGTTATTTCCTATTGTTCATTAAAGTTGATACCACATTATCAGAACTTCACACCCGATGATATTGAGTACCAGTGGTAGTTTTTTCATTGAAGTTGTGACGACACTAACTGATTGGACAACAGTTGTTGGACATTGTCCATAGTATGGAGGGTCACCTACCCTTGGTGGATTCTATCATTCCACTAATGGTATGGTAACATTCAAGGATTTTTTTGGGGAGACCATATAGTCCCAACATTTTTGGATTTATCAAGGTGAGTCTTCACTCATGGGCCCATAGTTGGTATGAACTACTATAGAGATGGTTCAGATCATTCGAGGGTCGATGAAGACAACAGAGAGCTGTCAAAAGTCATATGTCGACTAACAATGAAGACCTATAGAGTTTGATGATGGAGACCATGTATTCCCTAGAGTCTCACCTCACTGTGGATTAAGGATATTTGGTTGCAGTGGAAAGGTATTTATGAGATATATTGGTCCTTTCTAGATACAACATAGAGTTCGCAAGGTGGATTACCACTATGATATATCACTAGAGTGGGACTGAGTATATGATCTCTTCCATGTATCACGGTTGATAAAATATGTGCATAACCCGTTTCACATTATCAACTGGGTTGAACTAGATATTGATGATTGATCTACCTTTTTGGTACATGATAAAGATCAAGGATAAGTGGGGGAGGATCCTTCATGGGCAATAAACTCCCCTTATTTATGTCTGAAAGATGCATGAGAATATTCAAGAGAGAACATGGTATTGGGAGGCTCATAATAATTCTTATAACCCATCCCTATTTTTATCCCTTACATTGTATTTTCGATACATAAATCCCTAATTTGGGGAGAATTAATCTTCTTATATTTTTCATTCATTTTTTTTTTGGATATTATATAAATGATTTTTGAGACCAGGCAGTGAGATGGTGTGTGATTATAAGGATTCATGTTCAAGAATAAATATTTCAATTATATTAAATATATTAAATAGAGAAAACTTGTATTTTTCCTAAAAATAGGGAATAACTACCAAATGTGATCCCAAATTATAAATATAAAATAACTATTGTGTTTAAAAGGTGGTTTTTACCCAAGGTGAAACCTATTCATTATTGGCATGGGATGTTTTTGAACAAGTCATTGCCGATGTAATTAAATGAAAAAAATTAATATAATTATTTATTATGTTTATTATTTGAAGTAGGGAGTGTTTTTCTATCAAATAAACATTTAATTGTTTTTATCAGGGGTTTCTACTTAATCCTTGGATATTCAAACAACCGTTGGAGATGTTTTCATGGAGAAAGATTATGGATGAAGAGAAAATAGTGGATCATCATGATAATGGAATTGGATGATCTTGTCAATAAATAAAACACAACCATTATTTATCAAATATTGATCCAAAATCAACGTAATAATTTTTTTTATTTGAGATTTTTCATCATGTTCATTAATATTGGGTGAATGAGGATCAATTCCATAAACAGAACTGATTTGAGCATCACTGATATATTCAATTTGATGGATTCATTTAATTATTAATTGATTTGTCACACTTAATTTTTCTTTTATAATATTATTAATCGAGTCTAAATTAATAGAGGTCCAGGTAAATTCCCTAATTTTATGGTTTATGTATTTATTCCCCCTTTCATTCCATATTCATCACGGGTGTTTTCAATTAGATCATAGGTCAATGAAATAGGTAGTATTTGATCATTTAGTGACCATTCTTTGTCACCAATAATCAATAATATTGAAGAGGTTCATGATCGACGATGCTATCAAGGGGAACAGATGAAAATGGTTGACTAGAAGTGGAGCGGAAGTATTTTTGACTCTATTTCTTCTCAGTTTTGATGGAAAAATGGTGGTCTTTATGAATAAATAATTTTCTAAGAAGATTATAACCCTAAAATCATGATATTTGGGGATTAAAGGGCCAAATAAACCCTGTTATATAGTGTTCGACAAGGTTGGTGGCTCCTAAAGATCCCCGTATCACACCAAAAAGATCTGGGAAATCGAGACCAACATGGATTATAATATAGTATTAAACCCCATGTGGGGCCCCTAGTTGTGGTGCTAGGTTTTTTTCTAGAGTTAATGACCACAAGACATGTGATTTTGTCCCATAGTTTGTGACCCCTTCTTTGCAACTTAGAATGTAATTGGGGGAGTACATGTACATGGGAAAAAGTACAAGGCCAATATACCACCATGTACTTGTATGCAAACGCATCTTGGAGTACAATTTCTAATACATGGACATGGCCATCGTAAACAGACACATATAGGTGAAATGGGAAGGACACAATGTGTCTCTACATTATGTATAGTTTTTATACACTTCGTGTATATAGATACTACATGTCATGTGAGGATATTCCCCATGGTATGGCATAGGGATAAGTGCACATGTTGTTTACCCCTGGTACATACCATGTAACCAATTGAAGAGTATTTGTCGGTGTTCATTTTCTATATTTGGACCAATATAGGTTGAGTATATTCCCTCGGTCCTCCACTTAATGGAACAGTGATGAATTACACCTGTGTCACTAGATTGTGATCCATCCTAAGGTCAAGTATCAGATAGTGTTGTAGGGCCCTCCATGATACTTGAGTGAGATCTTCTATTGTTGTTTATTCCCTAGGTGGATTTTTTGGAATCATCATGACAACCCTATGTAGGTAATTGATCTTCCTTATAGAATGACATATCATTAGAGTTTTTAGAATCATGGAAATATTTTCCCCTACATATTAGGTTGATCTTGATTGGGTTTGTGGGCCCCCCAGTAGTTCTAGGTGAGACCCCCTATCTATGTGTCGGGGTTTTCATAGACCAGTAGGATTTTTTATGTGGGGTCAATGATCTAGACCTCTTTTTCAAGTGTCTTTGATGATTTCATGGATCGTGTAGTGGTTTATCCTTGACTGAACATTAATTTGAGCATAATCCTGTGGTAGATAGTTTGTTATGACCACCAGGTGGAGTGCTATATTTCTAGAGTTTATCTAGGTGTTTCTTGTATACATTGATTGGTATATCATTTATTTAACATACTATACTTTATGCCTCATGATTAGTTTTGTTGTGGTTTGATAATGATAATTATTATACTCTCTCCTGCTTAGTCTTTTCCCATAGGTTCTATGACCTATATATGTGATGGAATATTTGATAGTGTCCTAGGAGGATAGGGAACAAGTGGAGTGTAGATAAAGCTTTCCAAACTGAGCTGATTGTCATAATAATTAATTCGACTTAGTCATCTCCCTTTGAGAAGGTTGTAATATCAATGTTTTGGGTTGGGCTTTTATTTAGACCCTTTTTCCACTTTCTGTACTATTTTATCATACTATGTTGTGGGATCTTAGATGTATGCATGAAATATTTTTTTTGTTTTATGTTTTAGAATTGTGTGGTCTTGGAGATTTTTTCATGTTTACATGTACCTTAGGATAGTGCCTCCAATTTTTGGGATATTCCTACTTGACATTGTTCGCTAACCCATTGCATATTGTAGGTTGTCTTGGGGTAGTCACGACTCAGACTTTGGTGGGTCATGTCATGATAAAAATCACATAATACACATTATCATAAGAGGATCTATTGATGAGATCAAATGATGTACATGAATACAAAATAATATTTTCAAGAGACCTCATGAAGGATTGAAGCATACAGCATGATGGAGAATAGAAAGTAAATGATTGAGACTTCTCATAGTTTTTTAAATTCCCCATATAACATGATTGTCATTTAGATCTCAAGATGGGTCCACATAAATCCCTAGAAGATATTTTCAACATACACATTATTTTAAATTAATCTCATAACGATATTACATTAAGTACTTAATGTCAATGTCACTAACCACAACCTGATTATCAATTAATTTCAAAATGTGATCATGTGATGATAATTTGAGATTAGAAATATTAACAGGAAAAGAAATGTGACATTTCATATAGGTTGATCACATAATCTAGAAGTGATCACATGAATCACTTTCCATAAGAGACGTATCATAGAGGTCAATTGTGAATTCTAAAATTAATCATGTGAAGCATGTAATGACAATTATGAGTTTTTTTAGGCAGTGCTATCGAATAATGAATTTGTTCTTCCATGGAATTTGAATATGTGGGTTTAACTACATGAACATGTACACACTTATCCAAAAAATCCTGACCTATTAAGAGGAACTAGCTTTTGGATAATGTTATATCATACAATTTGATAATCCCAACCATCATTTGGAATCCTTGGAGGGTGATATTCTGGATAATCATTATTTTATTTCCTATCAAGAACAAATTCATTATTCTATAGCACTTTAGACTAATGAACTATGGGAATATGAGGCTTGTGTGTAAAGGGTCATATCATAGTTATTATTTGTAAGAACCATGCTTGAAATATATGGGTGAAGGAGTAGATAGTAAGAAACTAGTTTGGAACGAACACACCTATTAGCTGAAGAATGATCTATCAATTGAAATAAATTTTAGCAATAAATCAACACTTATCATCAAGAATTGGGATATTTGTTAGACTTGACTAATAAGAGTCAATTATAGCTATTTTTATTCATTATCTTTACTTGTAAAACTATGGAGAGACTCCATATTATAGATTCCCTTTTCATTATTTTTATCAATGAATGGAATCTTCGTTGATTCATAATTTATTACCCCAATATTTTTTTATTTTGATTAATATTTCGTAAGATCATGTGAAAATATTAGAGAAAAAAACATCAAGATAATTTGAAACCATTTGAAGATTTAATTAGGAGTAATAAAAATTAAATAGGGTCATTAAAATTATTGAGTGGGGAAATTTTCCTCATAGGCATGGATTACGAATAAGTAATGGGATAAATACCACCATCATAAAATTGTTGTTTATTATTTTGGATGAATAATTTTCTCTTAGTAACTTTTCATGGATGGGTATATGTATGACATCATTGTAACACACAAGTTGGTAAATTTTGATGAATTATTTCCTCACAGACATGTATTATGTATAGTAATAGGAATAAATTCCATCACCATAACACTATAATTAGTCCATTTTGATGAATCATTTCATCACATACATGGAACCAGGTTGGTTATAGGCATAACTATCATCACAGTACCACTATATTTGGTCAATTTGGATTAATGGTTTGACTCAATTTGATATGGATCATTAAGGGTGAATTTGTTATATGGATTCCAATTTTGAATTTGGATTAAGGACCATGAGGTAATATATTCATGCATTACATGTGGATTTTATGAAGTGATAAACTGAGGATGAGGTAAAAGGTGAATTCTCTAATATTTTTCCTAGGTCAATGAGCTTGGAGAACATAACATCACATCTAATAGAATCATCTTTTAGAAACCATAATATTTAATTCTTTTATTTTATCACCCTAACTCTTTCCTAATACTTTTACTGGAGGTTCTTAGTGAGAAAAAACATATATTTTTCTATGGTATTGCTTTACGTATTTTCAAATTACAGACTGAAAGATACGTTTATATTACTCTTTAGAATAGAATAAAAAAAGAAAAACCCTTCAAGGAGGGAGAACGTGATGAAGTCCAAGGGAATCCCCTTTCACTATGATGAAGCACTCAAGGGGAAGAGAATTCATGCTATCATAGATCATGAGTGAATCTTCCTGCCTGCCCAAGTGAGCAAGTGAATCCGCCACAAAGTTAGATTCCCTCCAAATATGATGAATATTCCTTCCATGATTGGTCTCTACCTTGCACCTTCGGATAAGGTAAGTCAATTACCAAGGTGTCTCATGTCTCCCCTACAACACCTTAACCAGAACCTTAGAATCGAACTCCACCTCTGTCACCAGCAACAGTCTCCGCCTACAAACCATCAAGCTAGAAATTAGTTCCCAAACCTCTTCACCGAAAGAGTTCCATATGCCATAAAAATCACTAAAGACTAGAAGAACAGATACCCAGTAGTCCTAAAGCAAGCCACCACCCCTCATGACTCCCCCCATGTAGGATCCATCAATTTTCAGCTTCAAACCACGCATCGGAGGATGCCACCTCACCCAACATCCCATACCTCTATGCTGAATGCAGGGGCAGTTAATTAGATGGAAAAATGAAACCGAGGAGAGCCCACCTTTGACAAGCGAAGCCAGTTCCGCAATGAGAGATTTAAGCCAAAACTGAATAGAAAACAGAGAACTATTGGATCCCAGCCTAACCTGATTCCTCACCTCCCATATTACCCATCAAATAGCAACCATGATGATGGTCCTTACAGTCTGTTCCATTTCTCTATTTTCAGTACCTGAGATCCATACCGACATAAAATCCTAGGTACGTCGAGGCTCACCAATAGGGAACAGAGATGGGGTGAAAAGTGACAAAAGAGAAGAGGCCCATTGCCCCTAGAAAAATAGGTGGGTCGTAATTGTTCACAGTAGTAGCATCATGAAACCAGGAAGACCCCTTTTCTCTGTATATTATCCTCCGTCAGTACTGCTCTATTTTTTATCCTCCACACTAGAAAGTTCATTCTCACCAGAATCTCCTTGCACCAGGCAACCATTCCCCAGTCCTCCATATAACGATCTCATTGAATAATTTTCATATAGTAACAGAAATTATACCTCCCATATCTTTCTTCCATGAAACAACACAAATCTCGATCATCACTCGTCACGATGACCTCAAACAGGTTAAGCTGGTTGGAATTACGTGTTGCATGAATGAAATCATACCTGTCACTTTCTTCCCTAAAAGAGATACAAGGAGATGGACAACCAGAAAAGGCCAACCTTTCACCAGCACAATTATCTTCCCAGTAGCTAATGTCCTCCCGGCCAACAATCCACCTGATGTAGCCAAATATGTTCTCCATATGTGAAAACATGCACTTAGATAAACCAGTCGCGACTTGCCTATTATACTCCTCTACCAACCATACCGTGCTCTGAAAAATCTTTTCCATAGAGGCTCCCCAACAAAGGCATCCCAGGCTAACCGATCCTGTAAACCCAAGATGGTGTCTTGAATGTCATGAAGACTAACACCACCTTCTTCCACTGGGCAGGCCATCTGCTTCCAAGATTCCCTGTGACATCACCCCTCCATTTTATCAACCCATAAAAAGGTAGTATGAATAAGCTGTAGTTGCTCCACTTTACCCTTCGGTGGTTTGATAACAGATAAAATATGCATGGGAATGGATAGAAGGACACCGTTAATGAGCATAACCCGTCCTCCGAAAGATAGTATCTTGTTCTTCCAATTAAATATCCTACCCCAAAGCTGATCAAGAATCTCATTGAGGTGAAGTTTCTTGATTAGGCCATAATATTTCTGCCTATTTTCAATTATAAATCCTTAATTTTACTTAAACGACATGAGATGTTCATCCCACAAGTAGAAACAAAAAAATTTATTCGGTTTTATTTTATGGGTTTTTATCCTAGGGAGTAATGTATATTTCATGTTGCATTATTAATTCATAAAATTTATATTGATATAGCTATTGTTTAAAATATATCATCTTTTCTAAAAATGTACCAATTTATGTACATGGTAGGTGGACCATATATTATTGTAGTTGAAGGTAATATTGCTTTGACAAGAAGGTTATGAGATAGTTCCCCAATGAAGGTAATGTGAATAATCAATGTGAATGTAGATCCCAATGATGTAGAATACTATTGAAAGTAATGGGTGCACAATGATTATGGTTATGATGTGCGAAAAAATATGATATATGGATTATGGTCTTGTGATGATGTCCAATTAAAATCTCAAGGGTGATATTTCATATTCTTACCTTTCATAGTGATTTCGATGAACAAGTGTATAACATCATAGGTTCTAAATGAACTTGTATAAATATATTTTTTATCATTTAGTTCTTAACCAAGGAGTTTGAATAATAATTTATCAGTTGGGGCATGCATACAAGGGATAACCATAGACTATATTTAAAATAAAAGTTATATTAAAATGATTTCAAGGAGTACATGTTCATAGGATTCTATTATTTACGATGAAGAAACTATTGGTTGATAGTAAATATTAGTGGAATGGATGTAGATCCATATCAGGGTTATAGTATGTATATTCCAGTAGGGATATCATATTCAGTTTATTGTGATCACTACACATATCCTTTGAAAAGGATTTTTAAGTTCCAAACACTTATTAAATGAAGTATATATATGGATGGACGGAACATTTAATAATTTTTCTAAAATCCTATATGATATACCTCTATGTATGGGCCACATGACCAGGGTGAGGGGATATGATTTTTCACTAATCTGTCGTTTTCTTAAACTAGTGGGTCCAGAATGAATGCCTATTCTATTTATGGTTCCAAATTGCGGGCCTTGTAATCATATTCACATTCTAATATAAAATGTAATGTTTCCTATACTCTAAACTAGGATCCATAAAGAGTGGGGATGTGAGTTTTACTCAGTCCACTCTTTTATGGGTTTTGGCACTACATTTTTATGTTTTCTTACCAATGTTTTAATGACTTATGGTATGGACCAGTTAGATTTTAGAATTTAATTTCATACATTTTTAACAACATATTATGAGTTTTATGTAACATATCTTGACCAATTATGAGTTCATACATCATATATGGCATGGGTGATGTAAAAACCTAATGTGAATAGAGGGAGGAATTACATTATTATATATTCTATCTAAGTGTTGTACATAGTTTAAAGTCATTGTTCTTGGAACAAAGGGGGTTGATACAACCCATTTAATGGAAAAGGATAAAGTTATCCTGAAATAAATAGAGATTATAATTATATTAAAATATGTTTTATGGGGTAGGATGAATAATTTCATGTTAATGTTTTGTGGAACTGATACATGATAAAAATTAAATTGGGAACTAAAATATAGGAATGTCCAAACAACTTATGAACATGGAGTAACAAGGTTTTAAATGGAATCCTAAGGATCATTGATTAGGTGCATTGATGTGGTGTATGTACACAAGGGATATCCATAGAAAATATTTGATAATAGGTTCTTTTGTGGTGTTGGGAAGGAATATAGAGTTATAATATTAACTTGGACAATATAAATATACCTCTAATTGATAGTCTATATTGGGTGGCATGGATGTGGGTAAATATTGGGGGTATAGTATGCATAATTAATAAAAATTATCCTTTGAATTTTACTTTTATCATTTCCAATACCCATGGTATGGTTGGGGGAAATTCAATTATCTTAATGGTTGAAGTGTAGTTCATTAATGGTAAGAGTTTAGAAGCCATGGTGAGGAAATTTTGGACGTGAGTTTTATGTAACCATGTTTCTATGATTCTTATGGAGGAAATGAATGATAAATTTTTGCTGGGTATTGAAGATATAGTCTGTATTTGTATCCTAATAAAATAGGATTAAAGACCATTGTATCCCTTATATATTAGAGGAGACTCGCAATGTTATAAAGATATATAGAGGAATGTGTATTTTACCGTGATGCTTATTTTTTTTAATTTCATCATGTTAATAACATTTACATAGAAATGTGTCTCATATAGGTATAGTTTTTCTTATGTAGGAGTTTTCTATGAGTAGTTAAAAATAATTTATTGTGGAAAATAGATTACGTAGTTTGAAATCATACAACAAGGACTCAAAGTACATTATATTAAAATTGGGGTATCTTATCAAAGCATAGGTTCGTAGATATATCCTGAATGCAAGGATGATATCATCTTTATGTCATATCCTTTATCAGTTTAGGTTTTTAAAAGAATTATTAATTTTAAAAAATGTTTATGAGAATAGTTTATTTGGGTTGATAGACTTTATGGGTGGTCTAAGGACATGTGGACCTAACATCACAATGTTTCTTATATTAATCAGGAATCTAGACGATTTTAGTTCTTATGATGCCTCCCTATTTTGTTTATTCCAAATATAGGATAATATAAATAGAAATTTTTTTTGTTGGATTAAGGAATAGACATAAGATCAAATATCTAGTTGTCTCTATATATTCTGTCAGAACAGAAATTATTTCACACGTAGTTCTTTAAAGAATACTCCCTAAATAGTTCTGACTCATATGAAGGAGAATATAATTTTAATAAACATAGTTTTATATGTGAGGGAAACCATTTCATAGAGTCCAATATATATTTTTCTTATATGTAGGATAATTAATTTTCATGTTTCTAGTCTTGTGAAAATTTTATTTCTCCATGATCCAGAAGGAACTCGTCATAGTGTTTGGAAAATAGAAAAGGACTATCATGAAGTAATAGTTATCTAGTTAGGAAAAAATGTGGTTGAATTTTATTTAACCCATATGGAAGGAGCCAATAAATAGTAAAAATAAACACTAATTGTAAATTCATATATACATAGCTGTTTAAACTATAATTATTTATTTTCCACTGGTTTATAAAAATACAATGTTCTATATCATCAAGTATCAAACAATATTTTTATTAAATAAATGGTAGTTCTATAGAACAAATATGGAACCTACATTTAGAAATATTTTAAACCAATCATAATTAATTACTATTTTTAATTCTTTATCAAATACTAACAGTGGATAAACCCCCCATGTATCCTTTTCATGGTGGTTACGATTAATTTATATAATTATAAATATATAACATTGGTAAGAACCTCCACTGATTCCATTCATATGGGTTTTATATATTTATTATTTTTAGTGGGGGTTATTTAGTTCCTAGAATTTGTTTCAACCACCACTAAATTAGAGAATATGTTTTTCCGTGATTAATGTTTTTCTAAACCATCACAAATAGAAAAATAAAATCTGAAATCCCCATCTTTAAATTAATATTTTATAATATAAATTTAAAGAACACTATTAAAAAAATATATGAAAAAAAATTAAAATTAACATAATAAATATAAATATATCTACATTACAACATTCCATACACATATAACCTTTTAAAAAAATCATATTGGTATTAAAACACTCCATCAATTATTTCAAATGTCATACAATTGAAATCATGCATCAACATGAGAAAAAATTAGACATAATATTCCATCAACATTTAAATATGCATCGTTATGGATAGCTAATTATTTTACCCACTCATCATTCTAATGACTTCCATCCACTGGTGCTTCTAAAAATAGTATTTGAAAATTTAAATTAGATTTTTTAATTAATAATAGAAACCAAAAAATTGAACATTTATACCTAGCGGGACTATCATATCATAGATGCAATGACCATTGGAAAATTCCATGTTATATATTGAAATAATGTATAAAAATAATCCCCCACCATAAAATATTTTTCATCCTGAGATCTCATGTGTGAATGATGATACTATACTTTATTCTCCCATGTCTCATTTTTTAACAACAGTGTTAGATCATGTCCATTAATAGGTATTGTGGAGGGATATTCATTATGGTGAGTTATCCTTGGGGCCTCCTGAAAACACCTGATGGAGATAGTGAAGAACCCATCGTCCACACTATACCGATAATCACATTGCATAGAACCTAGGTAGTAGCCTCGCTTAGGTAGATAGATGATGACTGTGACGAACTTTCTTCCCATGCCTCCCTATTTTTAAACTATATATTAATGTATATAAAAAAAATAAAATATTGATTACACTATTTTACTGGAATTATTTGTACCAAATCAATCAAAAAAAGATCATCTGACTTTGCATGTACATAAAAAAATATCATGGTCTTCCAAACCTGATGATCAACCCCTAAATCCTATATCATTAATGTTTAAAATTTACAACTATATAATATTAATGATATAAAATTGAATAGTTATATATATATGTTATAATTATTCAAATATTGTCAAATTTGATCATTCCTTGATTAAAACTTTATCCATTTTATGTATGGGATTTACTACATCTCTCTACACATATAATTTTTCTTATAAATTTACTAACAATTTTAAGATATATCAGTATGAAATTTAATATGGTTAAAAAGAGTTAATATTATTTAGTAATTTTATAAAACAATTTTCACTTTATAAAATGCTTTATAGGAATCAACCAACATCTTGTCTTTAAAAGACATCCATTACTCCTAGGATATCGATTTAGGTACTTTTTCATAGATATATATAAGACTTAATGACTTATCACTAAAATAAAACTATAATATATACTTGAAATCATTTAAAGTTTCTCCAAAAATATCAAATTCAACTAAAAAACACTAGTGTCTTCCATTTCAATATTAATGAAAACCTATAAATTACAATGGAAACATTTACTATATAAATATTATTTATAATAATATAATAAATAATTAATAGTTGATAAATATTTATTTTTATTTACCTTAACTTGATTATCGAATATCTGATTCATAAAATTTGTTGAACCATTCCTCCAATCCTAATATGAAATAGAGAGGGTCACAAGAATAGATTTCAAATGAGCTAAAAATTCACATTTATTTCTCTAGGATTAGTAATAGGAACAACATAATTGTAAAAAATGAGAAAAAAACTTTAAATTGTATAGATTATAAACATCACATTCATCCGTATTGGATTCTTTTCATTATTTATTTAAATTTATTAAAAAAATACTCAAATTGTTTGTATAAATATGAAAAATATACCTTCACTAATGACATACATTCCAACAACATTAACTATCCAATAAACACATGATAGTATGGGTGAAAATATTTTAGTTATAGAGTTCTGATCATATATTTGCTAAGATAATGTCCCAACATTCTCTTCCATTATCCATGTAATCAAGGGAACTATAACTATAGTAGAAAGAAACATACCTGATTGGGACAGAACCATCGGGGTGGTGTAGATCCATTTTACTATATAGACTCGATAAAAACTATATATCTTTTTTGACTTTGTAATTTTTCCAACGAAATAAAGAGTGAAATTATTTACAAATTTAGAAATGATTCAAGAAAATGTTTATGGTTTTTTTCTCATCTCAGTCTACATATTCACATATCCTTTTTTGAATATGCGCAAAAAAATATCTATATATTATTAGGTATATTTTCATAATAATAAAAATAGAATATTAGAATATTTATTTCATTTTTTTCAAAGAATAATATTTCACATTGAAAAATATTTTTAAACACTTAATATTTGAAATTCAATTTTCTTATGACCAATTATATCATAAATGACTAATAAAATCAATTATGAATTATCTAAATAAAAAATTATTATTGAACAGTTTAAAATCTATCTTTATAATATGTCCCAAAAATTTATGGAATACTTAAATATGAAAAATAGATGAAAACAAACATAATCATAATTATTTAATAGAGGAAATCAATCTCTTTTATTTAAAATAGAGTTCAAATCCATTTTTAGACATAAAAATTCAATAAATATTAATTATACTATTATTAAGAAAATTAAAATTTTAAAAAAATAAATCAATGGTTCAAAAATAAAATAAGTATGAAATGGAAAATCAAACCTCAAATATGATGCCAAACTAATAACCCTTGATAATAAACATTATAATGTATTTCATCTTAGTAATAATAAACCCTTTACACAAAATAATGGAGTTATATGCATACCCAACCAATTAGGGTTCGACCAAACACAAACATAGTAAGGGGAGAGGAGACAAAATGAATAAGAGAAGGAGGAAGATGAAATAGAAGAAAACAAAAACCATAAATCAAAGATCAAGGTGTGAATCACAATGATTCCAAAATGGTTTAGTTAGAGAGAGTGTTTATGTGGAGGGTAAATGAGGTGTAAAACCGAGATATATTCAAGGGGATGAATATACTAGGCTTATGTAGTTGATTTACTAAGTTAATATTGGAATTTTTTATTAACCACCACTAAGCATTGAGTCAGAGTTGGATGTTTTTAAAAACCATCTGTTAATAATTTACAAATAAGATATTTAAAAAAACCCATCCAACTAATATATTAATATTTTATATATTAAAAAGAGTCGTTTTTATTATAAATATTCTTGGATAAACCATCACTATTATCAAATTTTCTTGTAATTAAATTTCATTGATTTTTAGAATCATAACATATCTCACAAGCATGTTAGTGAAGTTTCACATAGTTCTTATATTTTAATTATCTGTGATGATTTGGATCCTGCAAGGTATTAATTCCATCAATCATTTATGAAATCTGAGATGAATCCTAAGAATAGGGATTTTCACATCAATATGTATCTTTTTTGGAATATGAATCAACCAATACATAGTTATTATAAAAGAATATCTCGTAATAGATCTAGATCATATGAATTAAAATTCAAATTTATATTCCTTAGGAATAATCATATCCTTCTCCAAGTATAACTATATAGATCTAGCTCTTATGTAAGGAAAACAGGTCTTGTAGAAATGGGACACTCTATGTATTTTAAAGTCGTTTCTGTAGAACATTTTTCCTCCTATATTGGATCATGGTTGTTATATTTATGTTAAATGGGGTTAGTTTTTTTATACATATATAATCACATAATAAATTATCAATTTGAGAAAAATGATTCAATCAAACAAAAACTACAACATACATGGGTACCTGATTGGGGTGTCTTCAACACATATCATTAGGTTTGAAATACATGATATGAAGATTTTCACACAGATTAATTTCATTAAACAAGGAAATTTACTGTACAGTTTATCATAGTAATGTGGGGGTAGTAATCAGGTTTATTAATATTTCATAGTTAAGTCACTTTCATGCATTTTACCATCATGTGGTGGGGAGTACTATTCCATGATATTTAATTTGATGTGAAATGGTCCTACTTGGTGGATATAAATATTAACATCTTGTTTCAAGGATGTGTGTCACATAGTTTACCATCGAGTGATTGGGATGATAATTTCATGTAGTTGAATGTCGTATGAAAATTAATTAGGCCATATAGTTTAAAATTCTACTAGAGTACGTATATGACTAATGTAAAAATTATCAAAATTATTTCTTAAGGAACCTTGCATTGGTGGTCTACCAAATTAAATATCTAAATATGGTGGCCCGGGAGTAGGATCTATTAGAGTAGGACTTAATTATGACATAGGATCCCTACTATTTTAGTTAAATAATTGAAGTATTTTTTCATGGAATCCACATAGTTTTGAGAACCAATACAAGATCTCTATAGAGGAATGAATAAAGGATATATTTCTTATTAAAGATCATGAAACCAAGTCTTAATAAACTTCCATGTTTTTTAAAGTGTGAAATCTCTTCACATTAAGTCATTCAAAATCATCTAGCCATTTATGAGATTATTCATCTATATTATGATGGTCATATATGATAGTGCATAGTAATGGAAGATAGATATATTTGGGAAGTATTTTTTTTATCGTATATATAATAGAATGTACTATCTCTTCTGTGGAAGTACAAATCACATTATGATATTCCAAAAAATCATGTATATTTTTTCAGTATTTCCCTTCCTATACGTTTTCCACCATTATTTGAATTATATTATATGTAGTCTTGTTGAAATCCATAATTATTCTATTTTGTAGTACTTTATATTAGTATGATTGATTAGAGTGATTTTCATATTATAGATACAACCTTTTAAACTCCTAAAAGAATAAATCAGTGACATTGTCCATCAATATTAAAAGGGAGACACTAAATATAGTAATTATATTTGTATTCAAGAAAATTTGGATTTCATTTTTCCCAACCCAAATGTGGGTTATAGACTCAGTCCACATTGACATGAAAATAGTGGCATTATGAATGAACTTGGATTTCTTGACTGTAGTTGGGGATATGCACCAATGACATCAATTCCCCATTTGTAAAATGGATTGGTTTATTTTGAGGTATGAATAAATTATATGGGATGATGGATAAATTTGTAATGTATGTTATATGAATGGTATTTCAGGATGAATTTAATTAAATTATGTGTCATTGGGGGTAAAAGATATATGAGCCACTTGATATGATTAGAGATCTTGGTTCCTGACTAATGTGTACCACAAGAACTGACATGAAATCCCTATATAATGGTGAGATCCTCTGCTTCGTTAATAAATATATGGATTAATTCATCAATTTATTATTTATAAATGTGTTTCTTAGCATTTAGGCCATCATAATGTGTAAAATTGACTACCTAACAGTAGATATGTTCTCTCTTTTCTTATTTTGTTTGAATAATACTATTTTGGAGGTAGTGAAATATAGGTTACATCCATCTAGGTTCTATACTAGTTGGTTAGAATAATAGATCACCTCTTATATTGGTAATATTGATATCACTGATCTATTCACTTTCATTTCGAGTGAAACGGGATACTACACTATAATGTATAATGATGATTACAATCTCATATTATTCTATATCTTCAACGAATGTGGTTTCAATAGTTAATTCATCTACCTAGGTATTTTGTGAATATTGAAGATATGTGAATATCATCTCAAAAGATAATTCTACAATCAACACTAACAAATAATTAAATGGGGTAATCAATTACACTTTTATAATGGAATATTAACTCATATATTAATTGATCAGAAACTATAAATAATCCTTAATCCTTAGGAGGTTCACTGGTATTTTCATGGCTAAATCCTAACCTAAAATATAAGCTTGTTTTTTAAAAGGATGGGGCTGAAGCCTCATTTTTATTATTTAAAGAAAACACCTTATTAGACTAGGTAGAGAGAGAACCATTGCAAAGCTCGAAGGCCCATGTTCATGTGGCCTAAATACTAGGCTTAAAGGCCCATTTTTGGCCCAAAGAGCCCCACAATGAATAGTAATGCTACAGTACCCAAACTGCTACAGTGCTGCCATCGCTACAGTTCCTCCACCACTATAGTGTCACTGTCGCTATAGTTCCACCACTACTACAACACTACTACAGTACTACTATACTACCCTGGAAATTAGTACCTAGCCCGATTTGATCCTGGGTCTTTTGAATGCAAAGTGATGGGATAAGATACACAAAATTATACCAATGGATTCCCTTTGGCTTCATTTTATGGTATGAATTGGATATGAAACCATTTTAGAGTGACCACCCATTGTGTTAATCATCTAGATGACATCGTTCATTGAGTAAGTACTTGAGAGGGTCAATTTGAGAAACCAAATAGACCAATTAATACTATAGGAAGTGCCCCATTTTACAAATACCAAATATCAATGTCAAATATTTATTTTTGATATGAAAATATCTGGTATCTGTATCTAGCATGGACCTTCTAAGATAATAGAGGCTATTTTCATTACCCACATTATTCTATTGTGTGAGATGATTTCTGAGCACCTAATCAAGGGACTCCAATATATAATATGATTTTATTACTCTATACTAGAGGCATCAATACTGGGGTCATGAGTGTTATTTCTTGATATATTTAAATATCTATTGACAATCCTCATCCCATCGATCATTGACTCCCTTTATCACAAGTCTGGTGAAGGGAAATTATATTCCATTGAGGTTTTATATGAAAATCATGATATATTAAGGCATCCTTAAAGACATATAAACTATTTTAGATTCAAATGAGCTGGAATATTAAGGAACACCTTTGTATTATTATAATTTACTTCAATTTTTAAATAGTGTACCTTGAATCCATGAAACCATCCTGAGGTGACCCCAAAGGAAAATTTCAAGGCATTCATTTTCCAACTATGTGGTCAAAACATTTTATAAAATTTATCAATCTCAATAATAGGATCAAGAAAATGATGAGATTTAATAACCAAGTTGTCTATATAACATTCCACAATCCTCTCATTGAATTGTTTAAAAATAACACTCATATTAAAATAAAATGTGGTTCCAGTGTTCCTCAAGTCCAATTTAATCACTTAATATTAGTGAAATACTAGGGTTTCCCTAAAGGAATTAATATCCTTATATTTTAGATTAATTCTGATTTAGTTATACCCTAAATATGAATCCATAAATAAGAGGTCTTAACCGCCATTGTTTGCATCGATCATAAGTTATATACCCGATATTAGAAAATAATACTTTCAAAAATACATATTGAGATCCCCAAAAAATTATAGAAACTATTCTGTATATTCTTCTTCTAGAATGGGATAACATGGGAATTTTTTTGGGTAATGGACTCCCTAGATAAAATCATATCTTATTATCTAGTTGACTTCACCTTCAATATTGATAGTTTGAGTGAAATAAATTCTTTTTTCTAGATTCATGTATCCATAATGATCATCATGAGAGACTATATAGTGAGTGGATATATCAGGATTGTGTCTGCGAATTTATTTATATTTCCAAGTGAAGAAATTTTGACGCTTCTTTGGAATGGATATATACCTCCCTTATTCTTCATGATACATTGTGTCTCTAATTAAAGTATGTTGTGGGTCTTTCTCTAAACCAAGATTCACCTATCTGACCACATCAATGGTAGTGTAGATACCTTCATCCAATATTCGAGGGGTATCTCAAAGATCTTATTCTTCTTCCCATACATCATTCTAGGTGAGAGGGGTGATAAATGAATTATTCAATTAGTGGGACACAACATGGGGGATGTTTTTCCTCTATAATAAATGGAGAGGAATATTTGGGTAATGAGAGTACTATTGTTTGAGAATTATGGTTTGGGATACACTATAAATTCTCTCAATTATATACCTCTTCATAATTATTGATCTAATTGGGTGATAAAGGCACATTTTCAAGGCTACAAGATGACATGAGAGAATTTAAAACTTCTATAAATGATAATGAGGTATATATAGATTATGAAAGTGACAATGTGTGGACATTACCATCATGAACATTTGGGATATTATCCCTTTACTATGTATTTTTATCGATGGTATAAGTGGTATGGAGATCCTAACATTTTAAATATAATATATGAGTATTTTTATATTCCACTACCAATAATGGGGGATTTTCATATTCTAAGGATATAATTACATGAGAACCATTGTAAAGGTAAATTTTTATATGGTCCATTTATCTCCATATGTAATTATGGATAAAATTTGTTTTCACATCATGAAATCCCTAGTGAGAGAATCTTCAAATTTCATTACTAATGTGAAGGTTTCATTCAATCTAGATGGTGAAGTAAGGAAAATACTAGATCTTGAGGATAATGAGGGAGCATTTTCAGCTAATTATTTGTTATCTTTATTTTAATTTCTTCTTACATCTACGAAGATAGTTTCGCAAAACAACCCAATTGGTCCTAGACCATGACAACCCCAATCCAACCTTCAATATGGTAGGTCGAGGTTATCATCCATGTAGGAATATCACACACATGTGAGACATTACCTTAATACACACACAAACACACACACACACACACATATCTCCATGTCAATAAAAGGATGAAATATAAAAAACAGATTCCAATTCATGTATACATCTATGATCCCTCAATCATAGTGTGATTGTAAATTACTGAAATCAGAAAAAAGGTCAAATACAAGGCCAACCTAAAATTTAGAGAGTCCAACCTCATCTAAGGGATATGAATACAATTAAATTAAAACACTCAGAAAACCCCTTGATATTTTAAACACATTCTATCATCCACCCTCTCCATATCCTCCTAGGTAGGTTTCAAATAGAAGAGGATCTATATAAGAGACAACATGTGTAGGCAGGGCCCATGCATGTGTGAGTATAATAATACCCAGTAGGACACCCTGAAAACACTAAACACGAATAATCTTGAATATATATATCATTATATTGATATATAAATGAATTCATAATAATAAAAACCTAGATATACCCAAGAAGAACATTTTTCCTCCAAGAGGTCCTATAACACCTCGATATTTTTTGATTTTTTTGAATTAATTTATACTTTTCCATATTGTTTCATTTTATGTAACACTAAAAATAGTTTATTTACTATTAAAATACTATGTTTAGATTACATTATACACAAAACCAAGTTAATCATGAACAAAACACAATATAAGTTTTATCTTACTCACATGGAACACTAAGTATATTTTTGACTTGGCATACACAACATACAACATCAACTTAGTTTATGTTACACAAAACACTAATGTTTCTATAAAACATCATTTTACTGTTATAATTATTTAAATGAGATAATAATAACCTAGCCATTAAATATGTTAATATGAATAGAAGATAATGATTTTAAAATATTTTTTATAATGGTTTTATAGAAATAAAACCTATTTATTGTGAAAGATATAATTTTGGGAAAAGACCTTATAGGTTTAAAAACACTAATTTCTCAAATAAAATACATTTCATTTCCTTCTATGAAAAATAAAAAAAATTATAAAAATATTGAAATTTAATTTGATAAAATAAAATAATTTTTTGAATTTAGAATGCTTAATTTCTCTTACGGAGAGTTTTTGGAATTTTTCTAAGAATATTTATTTTTTACGAATAATTAAAAATTATAATTTTTAGTTAAAAATTACCTCTTCGTTTTAAATAATTATTAATGAAAAATTATATTTTAATTTTTTTAGATCAAATTAGAAAAATTATATATCTATTAATATAGATTAAGTCATTATAATCAATTTGAAATTAAAATTGAATATAAATCCTTTGTGAACATTTGAAATTCATTCTACTTTAAAACCCCAAAATATAATCTTGTGTACTATATTTTCATTAATATTAATTTTTCTACTTATATGAATTTAATTAAAAAAAATAAGGCAATTTAATAAGTATAATTTTATTATTCTAATTATATAATGTTTATTTTTTCCAAAATTAATAGTAAAAGTGGTTAAAATTAATCACAGTTCTTAAGATCAAGTTAAGATTAATTAGGGACTAAACCTTGATATTAGGGCCCCAAATGACCTAGCCATTGGTCCAAATCCAATTGTATGCCCTTAATTCAGACATAAAGCTTCCATTATTCATTTTGGTTTGTTTGGTGTGACTTTCTTAGGTAATAACATGTGTAAAGCTAACTAGTTTTCAAAAATTCAAAGTGAGACCTTTTCCTTCCTTATAAAAGGCCACCAACTCTCCCAATTCATCAAACCTCTCATACCTCTTTATTTTGCACAATATCTACCCAATAAACTTCCCCAAATCCCTACCATTCTACTTTAATCCTCTATTTATGTAGAATGTATTCTAAGGAATCCTTTTGGCCAAAACCCTAAGGTGTAACCCGGTCAAGAGGTAACACCTTCTCGTAAGCTCCTTCAATTTATTTTTTGTTTCCACCCACTCTATATACATTAGTCCATTAATGTGTAAAAAAAGGTATAATCAATATACTATTATGTCATTATGATCAGGTTTCAACCTAATCTTTCTCACACCTTCATATAATGGGTAATAAAAATAATATTTATGTGTATGGTGAACTACCGCCTCACCAAATGACGATTGTTTAAATTTCCTTACTGCCTCTCATGGTGGAAATTATAAAGTAAAATATATTTATTTATGTTATATATTATATTTTTATATTTATTAATATTATATATTAATTTTACAAAACATATCTTCTTTAATTTTTATTTGGTGTTAGTATGATAATTTTATTTGAGGATGTGTGGACTACCACGACCTCAAAGTGATAAAATGCATTGATAAACTACATGGAATATATTAAGGATGGTTTTAGTGAATATATAAGATATATGTGATATCATAAATGTAATTTAATAATGAAATATATATAAACATATGTATATATAAATATATTTCTTTTTTTATTCCTTTCAACATGAAAATTAAATGGAAATAACATTCATGCGTATGTACGACATACCGTCTCCATGAACGGTGATTCCATTTCGTACTTATATATTATATAGATTCTTATAATAAACATATAGTGTATTTAAATTATATTTATTACATGGTTTAAATTATTTAAATCAATATATAAAGTATAAATACCAAAGATATAAAAAATTATGACACATGTGAAAAATAAAGCGAATATTACCCACAGTGAATCCTTAACATATGATTGTTAACAAGTGGGTAATATAAGGTTATAATAAAACCATATATGGTACTAGATATAATAATATCGTTATGTAAAATATATATAATAAATTTATATTTATTATATATGTGGTTTTATTGAGTATGATGAGAGTCAAGACATAAGCAAAGGGGATTTCATCTAACTTTTTATTCTGTGAGACACATGTTATGTTCACCACTCTTTTATTTTGTATGGTTTTTATAATACCAAGGATTTTATTATATGTATATTATTTTTATATTTAATGGTGTTAACATATCCATTTTATGATATTTCATTCATGGGGTGTACGTTTAAATTGCTAACAAATCGGTGAAATAGTTTTTTCCTTCTTAGAGACTCATGCTTTGTTATGCACCTAAATTATCTTTAGAGGTGTATATACTTACATTTATCAATTTAAATAATCAATTAACTTAATTTAATTCTATTTTAATGATAAATAACTTACCTTTTCTTACATGTATTGTATGATCCCATGTTATCAATTTATATGTTTTAGTTAAGAAAATCATATCGCTTTTCATGATTGTTTATGTTTATTCTTCCCTTGATAAAATATTTGGATAAAACTCTCAATAACATTAATAAATTTTATTATCATATGTTAATTCATTATATATTAATTTATTTATACCATTTTCTACTTTTTGGAACATAATATAGTTAGGAAAGTGTTTTTAAGAAAGCCCAACTTTACCCTGTCTTAGTCGGAAATTTATGTTCCATTAAAATTTAGTATTCTAAAAAGGTTTTACAAGAATATTATAGTATTATCCTATGATATTTAAAAAATATTGATACTTTTTTAATTTTTCCAATGATTACAAAGGAATATTTTTGATTATTTCCAAATGATCCATTTCTCTAAAGTTTTTACACTGCAAAAGGAATGTTCTTTTTTACCACATACAACATGTATAGATTTATCCATAATCAATCCTTTGATGACATATTTTCATTTATAAGAGTTAATTTTAAGGAAATAATTTTCCAAAAAAAATATTTCTTTCCTTATATGATTTCATTGTGATGTCAAATAAATGGTTTTCAAATTTTTTTCACAATTAATTTATAATTTTTTGAGGTTATTTTTAAATAAATGGGTTTCAAATTTTTAAAAAAAATTCATTATGGGTTTTCAAATTATTTATAATGAATTTTTTTCAAAATATTTTCAAGAATTATTTATATTTTTTCAAAACTATATTCAACGAAATGGTTTCGAAAATGTTGTCAAGCTTCTTTTGTAATGTTTCTAGGAAAAAATGTATTCAAAAAGATTTGAATTATTATTTATAAGTACTCCCGGAATTTTCATAGAAAATGGTTTTAAATGTTCATATTACCTAAATAACCTTTTTAAAAGAATTATGGTTATTTTCCTCAAGAAGTGTTTTTGAAATATATTTCCAAATTATTTTTTATCCAATATGACATCACTTGATGTTACTCATGCCTTTCTATTAAATGATCTAAATTTTCTATTCATATTCCTTTTCTAAATGGGGTATTCTTAATGTCATGGTATTTATGAAACTTATTTCTCTTTAATAGGGTTATATATTTACGAAATCCATTTCACTCTCATGGGTTTTTATTTTGATGAAATAATTATGAAACCTATATATGTTTCCACAAGTTATGAAATGTTTATATTTTTATGATACCCATTTCATATCAGGGGTTAAGATATGATTGTTTATTATTTGGGGGAACAGGTACGTATGATTTCATTAGGAGATGGGTGTGAAATATTTCTCCCTCTAATGAATTTTGTAAAGATTTATATCTCATGAAATAGTCATGGATGGAATGTGAAATGAACATTTGTTAGTATTATACGTCTTGAATAGAAAATTAATTCATTTTTGTATTATTGGGATGGAATGAGAAATGAAATCGATTCAGTATTATAGGGAAGGAACCTGAAATAAAGCCAGTTTAGTATTACAAGCTAGAATGAGAATTGAAATTGGTACGGTAATACAGGGATAGAATAGGGTGTGAACCCAGTTCAACAATGGACATTGTCCACTAATATGGTCTCATAAGCAATTCCTTGGATACTATGGAAATAATTATATGTGTTTATGTGTCTCCCACAATTAGAAATTATATTCCTATTTTATTCTTTCATGGATTATGTTCATCATTTAATTATAATTCTAGTATGTTGAATTGCCAATATTTTTTCCATGAATCATGTATAAGATCTTTGATATTCAGGGTATGACATTCAAATGTTCTACTCACATTCCAAATCCTTTTGTTCATGTTATGCTTTCAATTTTCTTTTATTTTCCTATAATGAGTATCTTAGATTTCCACTTTCTTATGTTTCTTTTCCCCTTATTATGAAAAAAAATTTAGGTAGAAGTAATAAAGGTGTAGATCATTATGGGATTTTTTAAAGATATTTCACCAGGATAAATGATTTTATTTCCAAGCATCCAATGATAATAATATATTACGGTCCTCATGCATGTATTTTTTGAAATTTATAGATTATTTATAAAAAATTATGTAATATCCATGTATATTAATCCTGAGTCTCTATTGTTGATATCAAAGGAAAGTGTAAATAAACCTTCGGAAACTAGGACTAAAAATCCTTGGTGAGATCCCTAGTCATATTTCTAATGATATGTCTAGGGATATCTCTTAGGATAAGTATAAGGAGTAGTTAACATTATAAAAAATTCCATGTAATTTAATAAAGGATAGAGTTAGTGGATTCTGAGAAATTCAATGCTATCTATATACTATAAGTGTATGTGGATCTAGCTCAGATGTACCTAGGGGTAACAAGTCTAAAAATATGTTCTGGGCCTAACTTAGGGTAATCTGGTACCCAAAAATAGGCATTGTTGCCCACCTAGTTTGACACTCCCTGGGGATATGATTTGGGAATTCACAAACTCTTTATGAACAATTATGAATGATTTAAATATAATTTTGTTATGAATAACCTAGTAAAATCCTAAAGTGTCATAGATTAAAAAATGTTTCATGATTTAGAAATTCCATAAGAAATTTTTTTCATGACTATGTAGTTTACTACTATGAAGTGTAATGCTCACACTGTCCTTTTAGTTTTAGTCATAAGGGGGAACTAAAAGGAACTATATTAATGTTTTATGTTATGGATGACTAGAAAATGAGATGTAAAGTGGGATTATCATTGGAATAAATGATTTTTTATCATTCCTAATTAGTTTTCACAGAACATTATTCAAAATATATTCCATAACAAACTCTCAGACCCACCAAGGATGTTAAAGAAAGAATTAACTAAGAGTTTGGTTAATATATATCATGGAGGAAAGAAGATTTGGTTTCTATTGTTTTAAGAATGTGGAAATAATCACCTACATGAATATCTTAGAGGATTAAAAAGATGTTTTTATTCTTGAGAAAAAAAAAATACAAGTGACTGCAAATGAAAAATATTGAGATTGGTCAATGAAATGGATGAGAATACTGGCCTCCATAAGACATCATCAAAGGTTAAGTGTTTTACATGTGGGATAAATGCTCCTTATTAAACACAATTTCCTAATAGGATAACTACATAAGAGGATCAACAAACTGTTATGAGTAATGGTTATATTGTTGATGATGATGAGATAACATATAAAATGTGAAAGGAAAGAGGTATTGTGGAATATCATATGTTATCCTTGTTAACAGATTAAGGATTAAGTGGAATAATAAAATATTTTATGTGTTTTTGTTCAAGAATTATGTCATAAAAAAGTGAAATATTTAGCAATTTTTATGTTTTTTGCTACGGTTTTAGAAAAATACACTAAATGGATACGATAGAATATAAAAGTAATTTAATAGCAAGGTGATGTCCATATAAAACACATGATTAGGGGTAATATATCCCATAATATATTCCATATATTAAGATATTATTTTTTGGATACAGATATGTGAGATATGAATAAGTAAATTGGATGGCCCTGATTACCTTGGAAATAATTAAGGACACATTAACAGGTAGTTCATGCTATCATGGATGATGTTTACAAATTTTTGGATTTGTGGAATATATCCAGTAATCTATGGAATAAGGAATAATTCATGTTCCCAAAAGGGGTTTATGGTAAATTAGGTTCTTAAAATGTTCCAAGAGAAATTTCCATGAGGGTATTCACATGTTTGGGATAAGAACATGTATAGATACATTGTAATATATGGGAAATAAATGTTACGAATATTTCCAAACATTCCTTATAAGGTTTTGTATTTTCATATTTTAGATGTTTTAAAAGGTTATCCATTCGTGAAATTTTTAACAAAAACATCAGAGGATGTATTTATGTATTTATATTTTACTGAAACCATAGATAAACAGATATTTAGTGTTTGATCTTATTTCAAGGATGTCCATCATATCTTTAAAATTCTATTAGTGCAGTTTTATAAAAGGAAATCATATATGTAACGTGACAACCAATCATTTCTTCCAGGTCCATGAGTCTGGATCCTTTGATCAAAGGATGATAAGGGTATCACGCCTACCATTTCAGTAAAGACCCAGAAATTTCCGGGGAAATTTTTTCTAAATTTTCATTGGGATTTTACAAAAACGTAGTTTCAAACGGCACCTGATTCTGAGGCCTGGTTTGCCCGAAATCATTTTCCAAAGTCTGGATCGGGTACGTTCAGTGAACGAACGAGCGGGTTTTTCTAACTTTTGAACCGGTGCATGGAATCGAATTCCAAGGGCACCGATGGAATCGCAGCGCCGATATTTGCTTAGAAACGGCTCTTCCGAAGTTGTGTTTTCTCGGTTGTGGTTTTTAATTTTTGGGTTTAATGTTATGATATAAAATAATGTTGTACGACAATTTTATTTTTATTTCACTTAAAGCCGCTTAAAGACCACTTTAAGCTGCTTAAGCTGAGTTAAAGTGGATAATGTACAATTCCAAATATCCTACCCTCTTGGTAGGATATTTGTGGGGTGGGGCCCGCATGAGCCCCGCCATTTCTTTTCCCATAAGTAACGCACCTACGAAACCCCTTTTTAAATAAAGTCAACTGGGGTGTTTTCTTAAACAATTAAATTCTCCTATTAATTGGGAGGTTTATTCGTTGAAATTATTTCTATGAATTAATGGGTCGTTACATAGTTTGTTTTTCGTTTGTTGGCATGTAATAAAATAAAACCAACACTTTTTCTTTTTGAGTGTTATTCGTTGAGAGGATTTGACAGAACTTAAATCATTCATCCTCCTACGCGAAGAACGTGAAGAATGCGAAGAACGCCGGCCTCTGACGAAGAATGCTGAACCCGAGGAGATTGACGACGCGACGCCTTATACCGCGACGCCGATGATTCTCCCTCGGCGACGCTTCTTCCGCGACGATCTAGTCCCGTGACAACCTTCGATCGACAACAACAGGTAGGGGATTGCGGTCCTTTAAATTCCATTGTGGATTATAACTTCAATATGGATTCAATTATTAAAATTAAATCTGTATGTTCTTGATCCTCCGAGATCATCGACGCAACGCCCTCCCGCGACGACGCGACGCCCTTCCGCGATGGTCTATTCTGCGAAGAACTCTCATGTGACGACTTGACGAGGTAGGGGTTTTATTGGGAATGATTTTACTCCGTGGATGTTTCCGTTCAAAACAAAGAACCCGGTTTCCCAAGAACAATTTTAATTTATTAAAATTGTTATTTGTTATGTTTTCTATGTATTGATTATTTCTCCCGACTGTTATCATCTAACGTGGAGGGTGCGGGCCAAACAAACATGGCCCGACAACACTCCGACGTTCTTCGTTGATGGTGTGGATTCGGCGGGCGATGACAAAGCATGCCGCCGGGACGATCCGTTGTTTCCACAGTGAAGAACGGGACACGGGAGGAGCTTCGGTGCAGACGGGAAGGAAATCGGACCACCGGAGCAACTCTGGTGGCCCGCGGAAGACGCCGGCGTCGGGGGTCGTCGGCGCGGCTAAAGTCGCGGAGGCGGCGACGCCAATGGACCCGCGGCCGCGTGTGTCCGGTGCACACGGGACGCGGCGTTTGCCGCATCCGCTGATTCAGGGCGCCCCCGCAGGGGCCGCGGCGATGTCACGCGGGGGCAGCGAGCCCCCCGCGTCGCTCGGCCACTCGGCCGAGCCGAGCGCGGCCGGCCGGCTGGGTCGGGTCGTGCCCTGGCCGGGCCGGACCGTGTCCAGCCGGGTCGGACCTAGGTCGGGTCGACCCGGTTCGGGCCGACCCAGGGGGGTTGGGTCGGGTCGGTCCGAGCCCAGACCCCCCTTTCCGGACCTTTTCGGGTTTTTTCTCATATCATGAGATACGGACCTCCGATCGATGTTCCTTCAGTGGAAATGCAATCCTTGGATCAAGATGGTCGTTTTGGTATATCGCACTCAAGGTTTCGGAATACTTTGGGTTCAGCCGGGTTGGTTTGTACACGAATCCAACCGGGCCCTCCGATCGGAAACACTCATATCTTGAGCTCCGGACGTCCGATTGACGCACTGTCTATCTCGTTGAATTACTCTTGATGAGACGAAACTTCTGGAATGCTTTTCCTGAGTCTTGGAAGCAGTTGGAGGATGGTCATGTTGGATCATACCGAAATCCAACTGGGCCCCTAGAAAGGAAAAGCGGATATCATTCAGACCGGACGTCCGTTTGACGAACCGTCGGCGGCGTTGGTGATCTTTTTGTGAAACGGTCCCTATGAGTATACCCTATGGGTGTTCGGGGTACAGTTGAGATACGTCTGGGTTGGTTCGCGCATGAAACCAACTGGGCCCCTGGGACGAAAATGCTAATAACTCACAGACCGGGCGTCCGATTGACGCGCCGTCTGTAGCATTGAGACCCCTATGTCGAGGTGGTCCTTTGATACCAATTTGTCACGACCCGTCCTCGGGGCCTGTACCGTGACTACCCCAAGCCCGCCTTCCATAGGCCAGGGGCTGGCGATTAGCACCAACGTGTAAATCCCGATAACAGGGAAGGCATTGCCTTTGTAAAGTAAACAACCACCACAGAGTAAGCAAGCGGAAAGAGTAAACACTAAGTACAAAGAGATGTGCTGAAAGGTAAATGGTCCAGAATACAAACCTAAAAGAAAGTACAACTAAAACTGAACAAAGTATAACAGGAAAAGTCAACAGCTGGAAGAACGGAAGTGGCTCCTGTGTCGTCCTCCTCGGATCCTACCTGAAGGGTATGTATAGATGGCGCACCTCCTGGATCGTCCACCACGAATCCTACCTTGCACCAGGTGCACGACGATTTCCACGTATCTCAGCCGAGGAGATACGTGCTCGACCCTTCGCATATCATCGACCATGGGGAGCTGGATGATGGCGATGGGGTTACTTTCACGGAGGTTCCAGTGGGGATCAAGGATCGACAGGGGTGGTCCTACGAGGGTGGTTGATTCCTCAGGTGCACTTTCTTTGGCAGTACAGGAACCTCCAGGTGAGCACATGGAAGCAGAAGGCTCAGATGCGTGCTCTGTACCACATTTGTGACCCTAGTTGGTGTTAAAGCTTTACGAGGACATAAATCCATGTGGTGGGTGTAATGTAAAGACCCGAAAATGTCAACGGAAATTTTTTCTAAATTTTCGTTGGGATTTTAAAAGAACGTAGTTTCAGACGGCACCTGATTCCGAGGCCAAGTGTGCCCGGAATCATTTTCTGAATTCTGGCTCAGGTACGTTCAGTGAAAAAACGAGTGAGTTTTTCTAGCTTTTGAACCAGTGCTCGGAATCGAATTCGGAGGGCACCGATGGAATCGCAGTGCTGGTATTTCCTTTGAAACACCTCTTCCGGAGTTGCGTTTTCTCAGTTGTTTTTTTTAATTTTTGGGTTTTAACTTATGAAATAAAATAAAGTTGTTCGACAATTTTATTTTTATTTCACTTAAAGCCGCTTAAAGACCACTTTATGCTACTTAAGATGAGTTAAAGTGGATAAGGTACAATTAAAAATATCCTACCCTCTTGGTAGGATATTTGTGGGGTGGGGCCCGAACGAGCCCCGCCGTTTCTTTTCCCCTAAGTAACGCACTCACGAAAACCCTTTTTAAATAATGTCAACTGGGGTGTTTTCTTAAACAATTAAACGCTCCTATTAATTGGGAGGTTTATTCGCGTAAATTAATTCTATGAATTAATGGGTCGTTACTTATTTTGTTTTTCGTTTGTTGGAATGTAATAAAATAAGACCAACACTTTTTCTTTTTGAGTGTTATTTGTTGGGAGGATTTGAAAGAACTTAATTCCTCCATCCTCCTACGTGAAGAACGTGAAAAACGTGAAGAACACAAAGAACGCTGGCCTCCGACGAAGAACGTCGAACCCGTGGAGATCGAAGACGCGATGTCGTGTACCGCGACGCCGACGATTCTCCCTCCACGACGCTTCTTCTGCGACGATCCTGCCCCGCGACAACCTTCAATCGACAACGACAAGGTAGGGGATTGTGGTCCTTTAAATTCCTTTGTGGATTATAACTTCAATATGGATTTAATTATAAAAATTATATATGTATGTTCTTGATCCTCGGAGATCGTCGACGCAACGCCCTCCCGCGACGACGTGACACCCTTCCGCGACGGTCGATTCCGTGAAGAAATCTCGTGTGACGACTTGACGAGGTAGGGGTTTTATTGGGAATGATTTTACTCCGTGGATGTTTCCGTTCAAAACAAAGAACGTTGTTTCATAAGAACAATTTTAATTTATTAAAATTGTTATTTGTTATGTTTTCTATGTATTGATTATTTCTCCCGACTGTTATCATCTAACGCGGAGGGTGCGCGCCAAACAAACACGGCCCGACAACCCTCCACCATTCTTCGTTGATGGTGCCGATTTGGCGGGCGATGAAAAATCATGCCGCAAGGACGATCCGTTGTTTCTGTAGTGAAGAACGGGACCCGGGAGGAGCTTCGGCGCAGACGGGAAGGAAATCGGACCACCGGAGCAACTCCGGCGGCCCGTGGAAGACGCCGGCGGCGCCCCGGTGCGCCGCCGGACAGGACTGCCGCGGCTTCAGCTGCGCGGGTCTGGCGCCCACGGGACGCAGCATTTCTCATGTCCGCTGATTCAGGGTGGCCCCCACAGGGGTCACGGCGGTGTCACGTGGGGGCAGCGCGCCCCCCGCGTCGCTCGACCACTCGGCCGAGCCGAGCCGGGCTGGCCGGCCGGGCCGGGTCGGGTCTAGCCGGGTCGGCCCCGGTTCGGGTCGACCCGGTTCGGGCCGACCCAGGGGGGTCAGGCCGCGTCAGTCCGGGCCCAGACCCCAGTTTCCAGACCTTTTCAGTCTTTTGCTCATATCTTGAGCTACGGACCTCTGATCGATGCGCTGTCAGCGGAAACACGATCCTTGGATCGAGACGGTCGCTTCGCTATTTCGCACTCAAGTTTTCGGAATACTTTGGGTTCGGTCGGGTTGGTTTGTACACGAAACCAACCGGGCCCTCGGAGGAGAAACGCTCATATCATGAGCTCCGAACGTCCGATTGAGGTTTCGTTGACTTTGATGGATCCCTATAAGTGAGTTGGATCTTTTGTCTTATTCCGCTTGAGGTTCGGACGCAGGTGGAGTACGGTCGGGTTGGTTCGCTCACGACACCAACCGGGCCCTTGGAACGAAAAAGCCAATAACTCACAGATCGGGCGTCTGATTAACGCGCCGTCTGTCTCGTTGAATTCCTCTTGATGAGACGAAACTTTGGGCATGCTTCGCCTGAGTTTTGGAAGCAATTGGAGGATGGTCGAGTTGGATCATACCGAAATCCAACCGGGCCCCTGGAAAAGAATAGCAGATATCATTCAGACTGGACGTCCGTTTGACGAACCGTCGGCGGCGTTGGTGATCTTTCTGTGAAACGGTCCCTATGAGTATACCCTATGGGAGTTCGGAGTACTGTTGAGATACGGCCGGCTTGGTTCACACATGAATCCAACCAGGCCCCAAGGACGAAAATGCTAATAACTCAAAGACCGAGCGTCCGATTGACGCGCCGTCTGTTGCATTGAGACCCCTATGACAAGGCGGTCCTTTGAGATACTTCTCTGTTGGAACTTGTGATACTTGGAGTTTTGACTGGTAGCTCGTGGAGCGGACCCTCCTGGAGATGAGCATTCGAAGAATGAAGACCGTGTAGATGACTGAGACCTGACGACTGCTTGACCGACTCAACTTGGAGTTAGTCGACTAGCCCAGCGGACGGAGCGCTTGGTATTTGGCGGCAGACCCACGGCGGATGGAGGGCCTGGTAGTTGGCAGCAGACCTGCGGTACTAAACTGGAGGAGTACCTCTGTAGGCTATTATGGGGAGCACCCGGTATTTGGCGGTAGACCCACAGCGGACAGAGCGCCCAGTATTTGGCAGCAGACCCATGGTACTCGACAGGAGGAGTACCTCACCAGTCTTAGGATAGTGAGCAGTACCTCGGAGTCGTGACATGACCATTGTACACTCTAGAGAGAGGGCTCTTCAGCAGTTACGGTTTCGATAATGAAAATCCTGGTTTGATCTGAATCTTTGATCTTTGTGTTTACCTCATGAATGAGATGGGTCACTTGATAACTTTGGTATATGTATGGGCATATACATGGGTAGTGGTTATCCGTTGATTTCATAATCCTTGTGATTCCTCATGATTGAGATGGGTTACTTGATAACTTAGGTATATGTATGGGCATATACCTAAGTAGAGGTTATCTGTTGAGATCCTCTTTGTGGTTATCCTTGTTGGTTTTAGTGAGACCTTGAGGGTCTCAGGGTCCCTACTAAGTATCGTTATACTCACCCCTGCACGGGATTTTCCAGCACCTCGTTGTATTGGTTGCAGATGAAGGGCAGTGCTGACGGAGGCCGAGTGTTCGAGGATTGACAGTACCCGGAGGTGGACTACACGACGAGTCAGTACCCGGAGGTGGACTACACGACGAGTCGGTATCTGGAGGTGGACATCACGGCGAGAAGACACTCGGAGGAGGTTGACGTGTGAGGGAGTCGTGGAGGCTATCTGTACCTACCCTTCAGGTAGGATCCGTGGTGGATGATCCAGGAGTTGCGCCATCTGCACCTACCCTTCAGGTAGGATCCGAGGAGGACGACACATGAGCCACTTCCGTTCTTCCAGCTGTTGTCTTTTCCTGTTGTACTTTGTTCAGTTGTAGTTGTAATTTCTTTTGGGTTTCTATTCTGGCCTATTTACCTTTCATCACTTCTCTTTGTACTTAGTGTTTACTCTTTCCTCTTGCTTACTCTGTGGTGGTTGTTTACTTTACAAAGTCAATGCCTTCCCTGTTTTCGGGAGTTACGCCTTGGTGCTAGTCGCCCGCCCCTGGCCTATGGAAGGCGGGCTAGGGGTAGTCACGGCATGGGCCCTGAGGATGGGTCGTGACAATTTCCCTACGTGATTTCTTGGTTATGATTAATTATTTTTAATGAATAATTATTTATGATGAAATTGTAGTGTTACTCATTATGTTTAGAGATTAATAATATTAATTTTTAATAGTTTTTAAAGATTAATAGCTTTAATTTTCATTCTTTTATGATATTTAATATCCTTTAAAATAGTATTTTAATGTTTCGCATATCAAGGTTAATTTCCAACCGACCATTTCTTAATGTAATAGATAAATTAGAAAATTTTAAAATTGAAACCAAATAATGAATTTTTTTTATATAAATATATAAAGTAATAATATTTCTTAATATTTTTGGGAAATAAAATAATTATTCAAGGATATGATAATGATTAAAAAAAAATTCCAAATACATAATTTGATTTTGAACTGATGGCCTTATAAATCATCACTGATTTATGAATTTGAGTCCCATAACATTTCGTTAATCCTTCATATGTTTGTGACTCATGACCTCAATCACTTCTTATAAATATTTATTCTTTTCCTCAATGTCCAATATTCACTCCCAAACTTTTTTCTTCTATATGGAAACCAAGTTATATGTTACTTTGATTATTAGTTATGGTCCGAACTTTCAATTTTAAGGGAAGTTTTATGTTTCATTATTACAATGTGGGTTTCAATGAATGAAAATGTCAAGTATTAAACCTTTGATAACCCATAAAAACTTCTTGGGTGAAATTAATTTTATGGGGGGGGGGGTAGAATATAACAACCAAATGTTTTGTGAATTATTTTCTTTCAAATTAATTTAAACACTGTGATAATTTTCATTTCACATAACAATAAAAATATTTGTTTTATATTAATCTATTATGTTTGGACTCTGTTATACGCAACAAAAAGTTAATATTTCACTACATAAAACATTACTTTTAGCATTCTATTCAAGGAACACCAATGTTAACTATGAATTGGGGTACGCAACACACGACACCAACATAGCATACATTACATGAAACACTAATATTTATACAAAACATCATTTTACTATTATAATTATTAAAATGAGATAATTATAACATAGTTTTTTAACATAGTAAAATGAGTAGTATTAAGGAATTTTTTTAAAAAAACATATAATGGTTTTATAGAAATTAAACATAATGATAACGAAAGATAAAATTTTTGGTAAAGGCCTTTTATATTTGAAAATATTATTTTCTCAAATAAACTACATTTCATATCCTTCTATGAAAAATTAAAAAAAACTAATTTTAGAAAAATCTTGAAATTTAATTTTTTTTTAAATATTTTTTTAATTTATAATTACGATATTATCTTAGGATGAATTTCTAGGATTTTTTAGATAAACTTCATTTCATGAAGAATAGTGAAAAGAGCTACTTTTTTGTTAAAAACTTCTTTTTTGTTTAGATATTTATTAATGTTAAATTATATATTAATTTTTTAAGGTGAAATTATACCAATTATATATATATATTAATACAATTATATTCATTATAATTAATTTTACATTGAAATTGAATATAAAAACATAAAAAAAATTTGAACTTCTCTCTACATTAAACACTCGAAATTTCGTTTCTTGTGCAGGATTAGCATTAATCTTAATTTCTTCAATTTTGTGAATTGAATTTTTAAAAAACAACATAAAGAATTTTAATTATTATTATATTTATAGTCTATTTAGATCATGTTTATATTTTACCAAAATTAATAGTAAAAGTGATTAATTTTAATCATATTGATTAAGGTCAAATTAAGCTTAACTAGGGACTAATCCTTAATTTAAGGGCCTAAACAATCAATACACATATAATTCACCCATTTTATGTCAATATTTTATCCATAAACCTTAAATTATTATTTTATTATCGTTTGGTATGTTTTTTACGTAATAATATGTGTACAACTAAATTTATTTGAAAAAAATCCAAGTGATTCCTTTTCATTCCCTATAAAAAAAAGTAACCTGCTTAAGAGGTAAAACCTTCTCTCAAGATCCATTATTTTATTTTCCTTATCCACGCCGCAAAATATATTTATTTCATTATTTTGTAAAAACTTAATATATTCAATATAATAGGATGTTCTTATGCTAATATTGCAACCAACACATACACACACCTCCATCAAATGGGTAATGAATATACCGTTTATGTGTACGGTGAACTACTGCCTCACTAAATGATGATTGTTCAATTTTACATACAACCCCTCATGGTAGAAATTATGATGGAAACTATGTTTATCTATGTTATATATTATATTTATTATATTTTTTAGATTATTTATTCATTTTAAAACACATATTTTTTTTACATTCAATTTGGTGTTAATATGATACTTTCATTTGAGAAAGTGTGGACTACCGCCCCTCAATGCGATAGGACTCATTCATACACTGCATGTATTGTATTAAGGATGGATTTATTGAATAATATATATATATATATATATATGATATCATAAATTTAATTTAATAATTATATATATATACATATATACACTTGTATTTATTTTATTTTATTCCTTTTACTAATGAAAATTAAACAGAAATAGCGATCCTCTGTACATACAGTATACCATCTCATTGAATTGTGAATTCAATTTCATACTTATATATTAAATATATTACTATAATTTTAAAAATATACTATATATAGATGATATTTATATTGTTATTTAAATTCAATAAATCATTATATGCAGTATAAATTCAAAATTTATTACAAATTAAGACAGATACGAATTATAAAGTTAATATTACACATAGTGAAACATTTAAAAAGGTTTTTTAACCAATTGGAAATTTAAAGACATAATCAAACCATATATTGTATTGGATATAATAATATGGTTCTTTAAAATATATATTTTAAACTTATATTATTATACATTTTTTTGAATGAGTACGATGAGATTTAGGACAGAATATAAGACAATTTTTTCTCACTTTTTTATTTTCAGGAGAAATATGATATGTTCACACTCATTCAATTTATGTGGTGTATGCCCTACAAACGATTGTTTTATATTTTCCTTATAACTAAATTTATGGGTATTTACATATCCATTTGACAATATTTCATTCATAGTGTTTAATTTTAAAAAGTTACATAATCAATGAAACAATTTTTACCTTCTTTATAACTCGTGATTTTTTATGCACCTAAATTCTTTTTAGAGGTGTATATAATTCCATTATTCATGTAATATCATGAATTTATTTATTTTCATGATATTTTTAGCTTCGTGAAATTTAAGTTTCATACATGTAGAGTACAATTAAATGTTACCATGTTATAAGAGTATATTGAGACAATCTTGTTTCTTTTCAAGATTGTTTATGTTTATGCTTCCTATCACGAAATATTTTGATACATATTTCAAGAAAATTCCTGAAATTTATTCTCATATAGTTATTAGTGATATATTCTTGTATTTATAACATTTTTATACTCCTTGTTACATAATATTGATAGGGAATTATTTTTATGAAATCCTGACTTTACCCGCTCTTCAGTCAGAAATCTATGTTTCATTAAAATAATGATTACTAAATATTCATTCCATGAAAATTCCACTATTCTCCTATAATAATTAAAAGAAATTTTTACCCTTATTATCTTTTATAATGATTTCAAATGAATATTCTTATCACTTTACAAATTAGGCATTTCTCTATCCTTTTTACCGTGCAAAAGGAATGTTTTTTACCTCATATGACATGTAAAAATTTATACCCCGTCTATCATTGGAAAAATTATTTTCATGTTTAAATAATAATTTATTTGAAAATTTTCTTAAAATATAATTTCAAAGATAACCCTTTTTAAAAATTAGGCATTCCTTATATGTTTTCAAAGTAGTTGAAAGAAATTGTTTTCAAACAAAAATCATACTTTATTTATATGTATTCAAAGTTATTTTCAAATAATTGTGTTTCAAAATATTTCTAAACATCATTTAATGTTTTTAAGTTAAAAATGATTTCAAAATTATTTCAAGTCTTATTTATATGTTTTGAAAGTATTTTGTTGGAAAATTATTTTCAAATGGTTTTATGTAATAAAAAACATTTATCAATGAAAAAAGTATATTTTACTCAAAATATATTTTTAAATGATATTTCAAAATTATTTTCCATCTATGATTATATCTATGCATGTTTCACATTCTTTTCTTGTAAGTGTTCTAATGTTCCATAAATATTCATTCTTTGGGTGGGTATGCTTAATTTCATCGTATTTTTGAAACCCATTTCTCTTTTATAGGGTTATAAGTTTTCGAAATATATTTCCTTTTCATGGGATATGATTTTGATGAAATGATTATGAAACTTGTATATTTTTTCATAGGTTATGATATTCTTATATTTTATTGATACAAATTTCATTTCAAGGGTTAAGATATGATTTTTTATAAACATTTTGAACATGTATATATAATTTCAATATGATATGGCAGGGAATTATATATCCCTCCAATGCATTAGATAATGATTTTTTTCTCATGAGATAGACATGGATGGAAAAAGTGATCTCGGGTCTGTATTACAGAGCTGTAAGGGGAAATAAACTTAGATCACTATTATAGGGCTAGAATCTGAAATTCACTCGGTTCAGTATTATAGGTATATAATAAGAAATGAACTCAGTTCAATATTACATCGCAAGAATGAGAAATTAACTCAATTCACTAATATAAGGCTGGTATAGGGTGTGAATGTAGTTCAGTAAAGGACTTTGTCCACTAACATGGTTTCAAAATAAACACCTTGATGGCTATGAAAATAAATATATATTCTTTTGTGTCTACATAATTCCACATTTTATTCCTATGTAATGATTAATGGCTTATTTTCTATAATTACATCTGATTCATGTCTTTTTATCTTCCAATTTTTAAGCCATGATTCATGTATATGATCTTTTATATGTTTGGTGTGATCATCACATGTTATGATCAGATTCTATACCCTTTTTTCATGTTATTCTTACAAATTTCATTTATTTATCCTTATTGAGCATCTGATATCATCATTTTTTTTCCTTTCCCTAGGTAATGAAGATATGTTTTAGGTAGAAGTACTAAAGGTGGTGATATTTACAAGAGATGTTCAATATCTTTCACCAGGATAGATGATTTTGTTTCCAAGATTACAAATACACTAAACTATTATGGTTATTAGGGATGTATTTTTGTAATGTGTAGAATATTAATCTAAAATGTGAAACTTCCTTGTATGTTAATCCTGTGTTTCTATATTCCAACTAAAAATACCATCCACGGGATTTCGGTTCAAGAAATTCTTGTTCTGGGAAAATCCACCCCATGATCCATGCATTCATCAAAGACACGGATACTAGAGTTCATGGTCATTTGTCATCACCCATGAAGTCTCACTAGTCTCCAAGGACTCGATACTCATTTAAGGGATCAAAAATAGGACCACAAGGGGTCACCACGAACCAAATTTGTATCATCCTACTATGTAGTGGATTATACTATAATGATACTAAAAACCTTACTGAAATAGCCTACTAGATAGATGATCGAACCCCATCACAAATATTTCATACCAATTCCACAAACCCCATCATGGGTATAAAATAAATATATGATCACACTCTGGTATCACATATGGACATGAAAAACTAAACCAGATACCCATCCTCCAAATGGGATCAAAATCCAATGATATGTGTGTAATTACACAATATACCATCAAGGTTATGGATCAAGGGAAAATACTCAACTAATTATGGTCTATACTAAAACAAACTAACAGCTCTATGTGCCCTCAATGGGGGAACACACCATGTACTAGGTGTACGTGAAATTTCCAAAAAACCCTTGGTATTACCATGTGCTGATTCCTCATACGAGATGAAAATATACATACAAAAAACATGTAGGAAGAGTACATGGAATGTAGAGAATTCTTGGATCTATTCCTATCTTGGTTGGGAGTGTCTGTGTGCACAAAAATGTTTTTGTGTACTCTATACATGTTCATGTACTTTGGCCAACCTATTCTCTTGTAACCTTAAAAGTATAGGCCAATTCGTGAATACATGTCACATGATGTGTGACAAGGTCACACCGTGTGTGATATTTTCATCTTCATAGAAACCCTATCACCAAAACCTAGTGAGTTCCACATGGATTGTAACATTGTATTAGACATTGAGTATCCCCAGAATTTAGAGATCTATAGGGATCTTCTCTATGTTATCCCCTTATATCACCAAACATGTTTTGTACACCAAGATCTGCGAACCTGAGGTTTCCCGACCTCCAGGTCACCCAGTATATTGATTATGATCATCAATCCACTCAGAAAATGATCCATCAATTTTGTATTTAACCACATCGATTCTACATCATGTATCCATCATGGGAATAAAACCCATGGTTTAATCCGGTTTCATTCCTCCTCAAATCATGCACCATCATGTCCAATCCCCAAATTGAGTCCTCCATAGAATGTGGTACTTATGGTATTGATATGGTTTGATGAATAAAGTTCATCCAATGATCACATTCTATGAAATATTTGAACCACATTCCAAATAAAATTCCCTTGATAATCATGTGAAAAAATGGTGGAGAAAAGCCATAAGCTATAATATGGGAGGAACAAACAACATACTTTGTCAATTCAGTAACAAACCATTCTCATAGTTTTAGTTGAATGAAGAAGGATAAAAAACCCAGAATTAAAATTAATACATCAATGAAATATGGTTTTTATGAATAAATATATAAATGTTCATTGAATTGATCTTTGTTCGACCAGGACCAAAGAACATAATGGAATTTCACAAATCAAAAATCATTTCAAGAATTTGAGTCCATTTATTATAAACAAATGTTCATGTGTTTCCATCATTGGTGAAATCCATGAACATTTATATTTTAATGATCTTGATCTCATCTCAATCAATTATCATTTTCCAAGATCTCCTCCAACACTGCCTCTAATAACTCATCTCATATTTTCATTGTTTTTGGGAAAAACCTATATTTTGACAATAACAGTACATAAATAAATCACTTTGGTTCGTATATAAATTAAAATAATTTACATCAATAAATTAATTAATTTTTGTACTTTTTCCCATTGGAAATTTTTTCACAGATTGTCATCATTGAAAAAGGTTGTGTCATTCCAAAGGTAAAATAGGTATTCAGAACTAAACGACACGCTCATATTAATGATTTAGGACCCCGCTTGGGAGTTATTTAACATTTTCAGAAAAACTACATGCACATGATATTATCATATTTAATATATTTCAAAAAATAATTTTAGGCACTCTAGGACTTTTAATCTCATTTCTTCTCCACTCTTATCTCAAAAAAGAGCCCTTATAATATCCTAAAGTAACATATGGAAGAATCACAGTTTTTATAGGTGGATTTTAATGAATTAAATAATATCATGAATATGGGGTAAAAATGTCTAAATAAAAAGTTGCCAAATCGAATTGATTAATTGGTAGTATATATTCAACAATAAGTTCATGATGGTGGTTTACTATGGTTATCTCTTTACCATATAGAGTAATGAATCTAGAAGACTTCTTATTCATGGTGTTGTCTCCATCTATTTAGTATACTTGTTAATTATTGTACTAAAACATACATGATTCCAAAAGAGTTTTATCACTATACAATGTACCTTGTCATCTGTCAATAAATTAATTGATAAAATGTGGATACGATGAGGGAACTAAAATATTTTGACAAGACAAAGGTATACCTAATATGAAATTGATATATGTGTCTTGATAGAAAATCATTAATTCATATTTTGAGATGTGTTCCCTAAATTAATATCTAATCATGATTCAACAAAGAGGATTTTTTCACTCTTATAATACCCTAGAATCATCAATGTATATGGGGATGAGTAGGATTCACTATATCCCAACCATTGAATAATCTGGACCAATATGATACTGGTTCTATATCTATTTTAAATCAAAATATTACATATTTCAATGACATCCAATTTTTTACATAAGTACAAGGGTCTGATGTTCCCTTTTATAAAAACCTCATTATCTTGTTCTATAAATGAGATAACTACATGACATTACATATAATGGGCCTTAGTGTGACACACTTCATCAAAAATGACCTCATCTAGAAACTATTTTGGAATCTAGAGGTCCTCTATAAGTGATTCACGGAGCTTTTTTGATAAATAGATGGAATCCACTCTTAATGGTATTAATGAAAAGACAACCAACTATTTAAATATGTTGTAATTATAACCATATAACTTATGATTCGCATATGGAAGCTTCTCCTTGGATTTAGGCTTGGGATACAAAGTTTCATTTTCTATAATCTATTTTTTCTAATCAAAATATGAGTATAATTTTATCATCATAGAATAAAATTAAACATTCCTTCCTATGTTTTTATGCACACTAAGAAATTTTTTATTTTCTAATCAATCTTCTAATAAGATCGAATTGGATCGATATCTAAATGAAATAGGAGTAGACTATTTCAACTTATATTCCTACAAAATTTCTTCTCATTGGGTTTCTGTAGTTTATACGGTTTCAACAGGGATATGTCTAGAGTTTCAATATTTATGATGACCATTTAATCCTTGAACCGATCATCCCTGATGAACCCTCCTCTATGATCCTCAATTCATAGGGGTTAATATGATATATATGAATCATATTATCTTTTAAATACATTATTTTTACATTCAATCATGTTTACCAAGCTGTAAATGGACTCTTAATCTAATGGGGGTTTCATTTGGTTGCATGGTTCCCATTGAATAATCTGATGAGGTAGTTCCCATTTAACCATTTAGAGGGTTAGTTCCTATTCCCCCAGAACTTTTGTAATGAAATTCAAGAGAGTTTGAAATATTTTCTTCATTAATATATAGTTATTTTTCTATAAATTAATCTGGTTTTCTATTTAAACTAAACTATAAAAGATGGTATCTTAGACGGTTTTGATAATAATAAAGTTTCTTAAACCCTTATAGAAGAATCCAGGGGCTTAGCTAGATTATTCTGTTCTTCCATGAGGAATACCTACACTCTTCTTACCCTTTTCAAACATGTCCAATTGTCGAAAAAATGAATACTCTTATTCATGACTTCTTTCTACTCCACTTCTTCTCATAGTGAGATTATAGATATTCAAGCAACATGTGATGGTTGTTTTTTCTACATAACAATCCCTAACTCTAACATCGATTGAATGATTTATTTAAAGATAAATCATTATTAGAATGGGTATTCAAACATGAAATTATAGTGAATATAATATGGGATATTTCTGTGGACATCTTGATTAAGATAACTAGGTTCTCACAACTTCCAAAAATTATTTTCCATAGCTAAGATGAAATATCCCTGTATATTATCATTTGATATGGAGTAAATTATATTCCTATGTTATACAAATGGAATGTAACTTTTCATGTTTTTTCATTCTTAATGAAGGCATTGTTTTCCTTATTTACATTCAATAGGATGGAATGTGATATTTCACTATTTTAGTTATCAAAGATAGCTTAATCGTAAAAATTGTTGTTTTTTCTTTATCAATAATGTTTTTTATTGATATTGTTAGTTAAAAAAAATTCCTTGATTCACTGAATGGAATCATCCAAACTCAATTAATTTATTGAAATATCATCAAAACCTATTAAGAGCATTAATTGGATGAGATTTATTTGTAACTCTTTATATAGGTTTTTAGTGAATATACCTAGAAATTCTTCTTGAAGGAGTTTTATATTCACATAACAAGTCAATCCATTCCATATAGAAATAATGTATCAGTCTCTCTTATTTTTTATAAAATTTGAGCAGTTGGGGACTTTTTTATCCTCATAGTAGAGCTTCATTAGTAGTGTAAAAACCAATTGTGGTCTTCCCATCATATTATAGACTATGTTATAATATTTCTGTATGAGGAAAATGTTTGATCCTCTAGTGTCTACAATAATAAAAACATCATAATTGCATCTTGTTGTTTGAGGGTTCACAAAATGGGACAACATAGAGATAAAATATGTTTCAAATGTGAATATGGTTCCCCCGTTCCATTGAATTTTGGTAATAATGGATTTCAAAATTTTTGTTGAGGAAGAGATGTTTCCAGTAATTTGGGTTACGGTCTTCATTCTAGTTTCACTAGTGCTTTCCTATAATACATGAAATCCCTTATATCTTACAATGTCTCTATAGTGGTAATAATATCTGGTGTAATATTTATTTGGATATCAAATTGAGTGGATGTAGAGTTTGGAATATCTTGGAATGTTGGGAATCTATTTGTTCACTATTGATGACCATAGTAGATTGGCATAAGGCACTCGCATGACATGGGTCTGGTTACCCTTTTAATAAATATAATTTCAGATATTCTTCCATCATTTTTACATAATTTTTTTATTGATATCACATTAGGTGGATGTATTTCCTATTATATTACTATCATTATAGGTGCATCTTACCAAGGAATAGTTTTTTGAAAGAAGTATGGGAGTCTCTACATTGGGGGTATACCCTATTTGAATATTTCCTATCAGTAACACATCAAGTCTCCAAGAATCCATCATCTTTTACTCATGATCATTGAATCATCCCTAAATTATATGGGGTTTGCATATTATAGTAATAATGTTCATGTATCCATTTACTTTATCTTTTCTTTATTTGGAACATGTTTGAGAGGTGGAAGCTTATCATCTGAAGGATATACCAACCTTTTTTATTTACTTTAGTTTTGGATAAACAAACATTTTAAAAACTCGTTAGTGTGGACCATATGTCTAATAGAAATATCATCCTTTTATTTTTCTACATTGGATACATGGTAGTAGTAATATAAATATGAAGTGATAATAAATATTACTAAATTATAATTCATTTTTTTGTCATATTTTTATTATAATGATCGAGAGACTCATTATCCTTAGTGTATCTATCGAGTAGTATGTCATTATTAACATAATCATACTTTTTCTTGAGGGGTGATTCTATTTATATAGTATATTTGACTTTATCTGTTCTTTAAATGAATCCCTGAGAGTTAATTGTGATCTGTAATACAGAGAGAGTACCTATAAACTCTTATTGTATGTTTTACCGATGAAAAAAAAGATTCATGAAATGGGAGAAAATTTGAAGGTTTTTCTTGTGACCCTTCTCCTTGAATAAAAAATAATGAAAACTATGGGGGAGGATTTTATTTTTCTAATAATGAACCTAGGACTATGAGATTCGACTGATTAGGTTACATCACAATAATAATAGGAACCATCAAGAGATTTGATGACCTTTTCAAATCAATATTGGTGAAAATTCCCCTAAACTTGTGGTTTTGGGTTTCTTGTTGATTCTTATGGTGGTGAATACTATTTTTTATATCTTAATCTCATTTACTTTATTGAAATAATTTGTTGTATGTAGTGAATTATATGAATATGAGATTCTCATGATTGGTGGAAATGTTGCTGATGCAGGTTTATCCATTCTTAAATGAGATTCATGTTCAAAATTTTCAAAAGCCTGATGTTGCATTATTTTAATTGATTTGCCTCATTGAGTTCAAAATTTATGATATTTTAAAATATTATAACAAGGTTAAGAATATAATCTATCATTTTCCTCTCCTGAACATAAAATAATGATGTCACATGATGTCACTCTTAAAATGCAATGTTTATGAATAATTAGTGTGAAATGTAATTATACATGTTCAACCCATTTTCTAGTATGAACATATTCTTGAGAAAAATTAACAATATGGATTGAATTTATCAAACCATTTAGGAATTCATGTTGAATATTCTCACACTACTTTTCAATCAACTAGCAGCATGCCACTAAACGGGAGTCCAAATCAATATTTTTGTTAAATATTTCTATTTCGTTAATTTTTTAGGCATTACATGTAAGGTAGTATATTTTCATAAAAATTAATAAAATTAATCCACAAATTTCAATATTGAACATATATATATATTCCTTTTTAAAATATATGAAAAATTCAATATAGAGAAGTGTGTATGGTTCAGAATATTAAATATATACTATCATTCACCAATATTTATTCATAACAATGATTTTATCCTCATATTATATGAGATATTCCTCTAATTTCTCGGACCAAAGTGTCAATTTCCCAGTTTCCATGTTTTATAGAGTGGGGATGATTGGAATAATATCTAAAATGGTGTAAGATATGTGATTTTAGGGTGGTTTGGAGAAATATTATTTCAATTAGTTGTCTTCCAATTGAAAAAACAGCGCAACTCAATATAGATAAGGTACTCCATGTAGCTATCCTTGATATCTCAAGTGCCTCCTGATATGAGGGATTTTTAAAATCTTCATTAGTGGTGGTATTTCATTCCTATCAATGTAAAATTTCACTAGAGGATGGGAATTCCCAATTAATTCCATCATATGGAGGACTACCATTATGGTGTAATTTATGACAGTAGTGATAATTCATATATTATATAACATCTGGAAGTCTATTTGGGTGAACATTATCTGGGGAGGTCATTTTTTAAAATTACATTCTAACTCTGATGACGATTTTTATGATTCTCAAATGAGAAAAGTTCCTATGATTAGTCTTGATACCACCATAAGGAGTACCTTCTTGGTGAGTTCTCTAGGGAGGATCTCCAAAGTTTCTTCTTAAAATATTATAAATAGGACCTTCACAACTGATACTACTTACTGGTTCTGACAATGATTCATTATTATGTAGACCCATAATTTAAAAATTCCCACATGTCTCATGAATTTTATTATTAAATAGAGTTGTGATATGTTCCATATCTAGAGATATAAGATGCCCCGGGAGAGATTTCATTTTGGTTACTCATTCTTGTGTCGTTGAAGTCATGTGTTGCACATAATGAATATCACAAGTGAGGATATTATTATGTTATAAGCTTATTTTTATTCGAATGGGCTAATATGATTCCTCAGAATAAGAACTAATAAGTTATTTACTCTTGGTTATATTAGTAAATTTATAACTACAATTTGTTCTCTATATAGGAGAAGGAATATGTTCCACCACCTGGTTGACTATAGTAATATTTATACCAGTTCATCAGAATTTAAAATCAAAGATTCTATGCACAAAATTATCCCATTAGATGGTTCATTGATGTCAAATTATAATATGAATGTGTTTCTAATCATGATTATTTTTCCATTGTTGGAATGTACCAATGATCATTTTGAATGGGGGAGAGAACCACTAATAGAATGATAGCCTATACTAATGGTTTTTAACCATCGGTATAGGTCCCCAAACATTTTTTATAGAATATAATATTGGTTTCTAGGTCTATGGTTTGGTTTTCTATTGGTATAGACTAATACAAATGTTTTTATGAAAAACATTGGGATTGGTAATAAAAAATAAAATAAGTAACTAAGGATTGAACCCATGACATCCCACTTATATGTCAACAACGTGAAGACTCTGCTATAATTTTCATTTTGATATAATTAAATATATATATATACACACTTAGAGAAAATTTTTATAATGATTTATTTGATGATATTTTCAAAAATAATACATAAAAATTTGTCTTTCCTATACAAATAGTTCTCAAAACTATTGGTATATATACATGAAATTTGGTAAACTGCAAAAAAAATTTCTAAACAATTGTTGGAATAGGTTTGGTAAAAAGAACCTATACCAATTTTTATTTTCAAAAATAATTGAATAGGGAAATAACTATTCCCCTGGTTTTTCCAAAATTGTTGGTGAATGGTCTTTAAATGGAGGCTATATCAACAATATTTAGCTAAACTATTTTTATAGCCATTACCTATGCCAACATATGTGAAAAAACCATTGGTGTATGGTCATTTTATTTAATATGTAATAATGGTTTGTCTAAAACTATTGGTATATCTATAACCTATACTGATAGTTTTGAAAAACCTATTGTTATAGGGTCATTTTATGGTTCTCATACTAATGGCTTGGCCAAAATCATTGGTATATTCCCAGTTCCTTGTAGTGAATGTGTGTCCACTATTTTGTAACAATCAATATATGTCAAATAACCACTATGGTTTTGCGAAAAATAATATGTTTACATACTATAATTTTTTTTGGGATTTTGCAGACAAATCGTTTTCTATTATTGTGTGGTTATGTTGATAGCTCTATAGAATAGGGGTCGTAATATTGACATACCTATCCATTTCGACTAAAATATGATTGAAGGCTTATATAGTGTGAATAAAAATATGTGTCTATTTCATGGAGGGTGTGAAGATATGATCCTACTCATTTCCACTAGATTAAATTGGTGTATAGAAATAGTGTTGATTTATAGGGGAGAAAATATTGACTCTTCCCCTGGTAGTTATTGTTACGATGTTCCAAATCATTTCTCCTAATGTTGCAGGAGTATAACGACATGCTTGTTGGATGAAGAATAGAATATGGGTATGTACTCTGATTGCTACCATGATATACGGGCATGATTCTTCGGTTGAAGTGGGTATATCGGACCACTCAATGTGGTTATTGAATCATTGAGACTGAAGACTGGTCCTGGATTCTTTTGTCTAAAATATCAGAGAGGGGGTGTCTTAGATTTCATTCGCAATTCACTACTTAGGGTTAGGAATCAGGAAATAGAGATAATGGAAGTCAAAAGGAGACCTCCTGGGAAACACCCAATCTAATGTGACGTTATAAGCAACATCATGATATTCCTCCCTAAGAAAATGGAGGTATTCATTGCAACACTATATATATTTACTCCCAATGAAGCCTAAGTTGGCTCCATGTGATTTATTATACTTCAGGATCTATCATTGTAAAAATAGTAATTGAGGCATCTTTTTCTAGGGGTCTTCCCAGGCCACCTCCAGCATTGGGATGATACGATTCAAATGGTACTCCCAGATTAGTGCATTCCCAACAAAGCATTGAAGGAATTAGTTTTGTAACATATTAAATTTATTTAACGATCCCCAAAATAATGCATTCATTTAGAAATAACTCAACCATTAGAATATTTCCATTTGGATCAAAGATAGTTCTTCTTATTGATATCCTATGATGGAAAAACAAACACACAAAAAAGAACATTTCAATGCACCATCACATGTCAGAAATCATTCTTAATTAATTTCATGTGAGAAAATGTGTTATATTATTTATTATAAAATTATTCCGTTTTGGTTCCAATATATTTATTTTTGTTTATATTTTCTATTCAAAGATTATCCATGGTGCTAAAAACACAAAAACAAATCCCATATTCGTTAAATTGGTGTAGTTATGGACCTTATTTACTATAGATGATGGTTTTTTGGTTTCTCCCTGATAACACTTATGAAATCATATTGTTCTTTAATATGGGAGTTTGGGATCATAACACCCTATTTGGGGGAATTATTTGCTACTCTAAAACACTCATATGGATTAAAGACATGTTCGTAATTCCCCCCCCCCTAAAAGATAGTATGGTCTCGTTACACTCATGTAAGAAATATGTAATTGGAATGGGTCGATGTGAAGATATGTATCTGTTAGTGGTTTCTCATTAATTTCCACATCGGTTTGTATCTATTGATACCAATAAATGGAACCATATATTTGTTTAATATGATCCCCATATTGTATTATCATTGTATAGTGATTCATAGTTTTAATGGACTATGTTTTAAATCAAAAAATAGGTAATCTTTTGATTATAAATACCTAGGAAAGAATTGTGTTTCATGGTGTTATAATTGAATCTATTAAGAGGATTGATACATATCCTTGTAAATAAAATTCCAATCCCATGTAGATTGGTGTCTCATAATGGGGAATATTATACATTTTATGGTCAGGTGGAAATGAAAGATGAGTGTAATCTAATGATTAATAATAAGGACATATATGTGAATTATTTTTTGAAATGGTTGGAGTGGTACACATACAAGGGAATCCATTTTATAATGTCCTCGCCTAGAATTTGGCCAAATGAAATTTAGTTGATTTCACAAAAAGTACGGTATAATGGAGATGGATCCATCTTCATATAGAGGTTGATTAGAATAATCTATTAATACCATGAGGTAATATGTCCCTCTAGGTGAGTTCATAATTATATTAGGGATATATCCAAATAAAGGTCAGACTAAAGGGAATGTTTCCTTAATGAATGATGTGTTCAGACTCATGGGAGTATATCTAGGAAAATGGAATAAAATAAATGATATCTTCATGAGTATGGAATAATTAGGATGGAAATGGGATATTGGTGATGTTAGAATTGAACCTAAAGGAGGAATCCTCTATATCCTATCATGATCAGAATCGATTACCTTATTTCCTAAGGGACACATTTCAAGTCTGTTTGGGAGGGCTATACCATGAATTTGGATTTCATGTAGGAAGGATGTTGTCATGCAGTTTAACGTCGTGAAACTTGGACTCTAAAAAAATAGTTTAACAAATTGTTTTTAGTTTGTAGGTGTTATTATTGTTTTAATAATAGTTAATTGAGTGGGTAATACTAAAATGAGTTTTCCATAATTTGACACATTTGTAATATATCGCTTTTAAGTAATGTCACACAGGTAATGTTTCCCAATGACAATGATAAATTATGATCGGGGCTTACACATAACAAGAAGGATTGGATAGAAAATTTTTAACATGTTTACGGTATACTCGTCACATATCTCAATGCCCATGTGAATCATTCATAGTGTGAGAAAAATATATGGTTGAAGATCTGACACAACAAATCATCAGATTTTGATGGAACATACACCTAAGAAGTAATCCCATTAATATAATTGACTCAATTTACACTTATGGACAACGGTGGGGCTGTCGATGTTGGGAGAAGTATGCAATCGTGCAATAAAGGAAAAATGATTACTCCATGTGTGATTCCCTTACTCTCATTTTACATCCTATTTCAAAACTCATACATAATATATAGAAAGAACTTTCTAGTAATTATTTGTCTCTCACTCTAGAAGGGAATCCCTATAGGACATGGATTGAAGGGATAATAAGAAATCCACTATAACTCTAGTAAAATTACCTAAATTCTACAAAATAGGGACCTACATTATCATGGGTGTCCATGGTTATTATTCCTCAAAGGGTACGACACAAATGGGAGTGTAATTTCAGATCACCATTTTATCAAAATAATCCATGGTCAAAGGGGTTTGAACTAGTGTGCAATTCCCGATAGTGTACATCTATTATAAATTGAGGAGGTCTCAAGTTGGAATTTTTAGGTTCTTATCCATGATGAATTAAATATATAAAAATCATTGAGAGGGTAGTTGAAGGGTATTTGGTGAATCCAAATGCTATTTTGGGGGTGAGAATTAGGATAGGTGTATTAACTACTCTTGGGACAACATATTTCATAAAATGAGTTTTTATGGGAAATGGGGAGTATTTAATGTAATTAACTCAATAAATAACCTAATTTATGATGATATTAAATGGGTATACATTCACATAGTTCTTGTTAAGGAATTATTTCTTGGAGGTCCCCATTTGATGAGGGCATCTTCATATTTTGTGGTAGCACCCATGCATAACTCTGGGATTTTAAAAGTGATACATAATGTTATATATAATATATTAAACACAAAATAAGGATTAAAATATAATTTAATTCCATGGTATTTTATGATATTCTTCTATTTAATTAAAAATTTCACTTTGATAGCTTATTGAATACACAACCCCTAGTTTAAATGAACCATAATAGCATAACATTATAAATTAGCAGTTAAATTAGTGGGTATGAATTTTACACAATAAATTATGAAATTTATATATTTTATCCATGTGTAGATAAATTCATTAGTTATATATTTATTATAAATAATGTTTACAATCATTTTAAATAAAATGAAATGATTTCTGAAAAACAATAATTTTTCAAAATGTCAGTTTTATTTCAATTTGGATATATTTTAAAAGTAATTTTTACCAATTTTATAAAATTTATTAAAAAAATGAACAAAATATTTGAAACTATAAAGTCTAGAATTATATTTTGGTGATTTTGGAATATTTATTTAAAATGAAGAATTAAATGATTAATTAAGAAAAATATTGTATTTTTTAAAATTTTTTCTTTCCATTTAAATTATTTACAAAGATAAATTATATTTTAATTTGGTTTTAAAGTTAAATGAGTCCAATTATATTAAAATTTAACTATTTTTTATCATTTTAATAAAATATCTTGACTTATGATTTCAAAACAATTTCATGTGTTGAAATGTTTTCTTTCAAAAAGATGTTTTTCAATATGTCTCTAGTTTTAATTTTAAATTGATTTATGCGACTTCTATGAATTGAATTTTTTAAAATGGTTTCAATATTTTTAATCAGAAAATTTTATATGAAAATATAATTTCAACATTATTTTTTTAGTAATTAATTTTGAAAAGAGTAAAAACTAAATACCATAGTTAATGTTAAAACGGGTTTACCGGTGGTTAAACTGAAAATATAATGGAAATATTGCCATCAAAAATGACTAACTAAAATTTTATTGAAATATATTATCCTTATAATAAAAATTTATAATAATATATGGTCATTTAGAAGAATTTATCTTATGAATTGAATATCATTATATATTATTTTTATAAATTTCCACATAGTTTTCAACAAGTTCTGATTTCCACAAATAGAAAGGGGAGTCCCTACCCTCACATACTAACATCTATAGATCCATTTTTATTGAAACAAATCTTACAAAATCCCTCCATAAACACATTATAAACATTATTTTTCTAATTGTATTCCTATAATACCAACCCTATGGTCTTTAAGAGGGGAACCAAAAAAGTTTTCTATAATAGATGGTATTTGTCTCAACAAAGATCGTTTTTTTATTTTCATTTTTACTACCATATTTAAAGTATTATTAATTTAAATTCAATAAAAATTGTTTAAATAATATACTTGTATTTTATAATCTTGATGGTGAAACCATAACCCAACTCCTCCTCCATCAAATGGGAAAGGATACTGTCAATCATGTCTACGACTAATTACACCCTCACAAATTTTTGTAATTCATTTTTCATCACTAACATTACAGGATTGATATAATGATGGATTAAACATATTTATATGATATTTATGAAATTTATATTCTTCTTCAATTTTAATATTACATATACCTTTTTAACTTTCAATCCATTTGGAAACAATAACGTCGCTCGTGTGAATGGTGGACTACCACCTTATGAACAGGTGTGTGGTTTTTTCCCATTTTAATTTTACATGGATGATAATAAGGATAGATTATATATATATATATGATATTTTTAACATAATTATACTTATATAAGTATGATATCACATATACCTTATTATTTTTCATTCCATGGGGTATATGATAACGTCTCTAGTGACTACAATAGAATGCAACCTAATGAAGCAATATGAATCATTTTTTACTAACTCTTTACATGGAAGGTAATAAATATAAATATAAATAATATGTGATATATATAATAAATCATAATGGATATGTAAAACATGATATGTTTTTTTACCTTCCTTTCATTCCATATGTTGTGAAAATTGGAAATAACGTTCATGCATACATATGACCTACTATATCCCAGAACGTTGAAATCCATTTTCTATCTCCAAAATTTCCATATTACTATAAATATATATATAATTAATATATATTATATTTTTTCATGATTAAAATTATGAATATTGGGGAACCATTATCATTGTTAAAGGACCAAAATTACTTAACCAAAACATACATGAAAACTGAAGCAATTATCACCTGAAAAGTGATTTTAACAAAGAATTATTAACTAACTAGTGATAAACAAATATAATTAAATAATACATGGTATGAAATAAATAGTAATGATTTATTAATATAATTATTTTAAACCTATATTTATTATATAAGAGGTACAACTACATTTGAAGGAAATCAGATGTGTTGTAAAGGTTTCTCATCTAAATTTTACTTTTGTGAGGCATATGTAATATTCACTACTTATTTATTTATTTGGGGTATATAATTCCCATTTTATATTTTAAATGATGAATATATTAATAATAATTATAATAAATGTTTAAATTTATGTTTTTTCTTTTATGGGGCTTATTAATAGGAAGTTACCAAAGTGGTGAAGGTTTATTTTACAATCTCATCATTTATTAGGATTGTTTGTGATTAAATTTTTAGAGATCAAATATTTTGATAAATCACTAAATAAAGTCATGAATATAATTAAACTGTTATTATTAATGTACATTTCAATTAATAGTAAAATTTCTCTCCCTTAATAATATTATATTATTTACTAAATGATATTAAGAAAATCAAACATTATTTCTCTTTTCAGCCATAAATATTGTTCCAAAAAAAATCCATTTTTCATGGAATTATTTTCATAAATGTTTTTTACACACTCCCAATGATTTAATAAAGAAATTTTTTAATCATTATTTTAATATTATAAAAAATATTGAAGTGTAATATTCTTTTAATTTTCGTAAAAATGTACTTTTTCAATTTTTACCAGTAATGTGAAGGAAATCATTATTTTAGAATATTTATATATATAATGAATTTCTCACCTCAATTAGAACTTAATTATTTTAATATTCCTTTAAAATTTTACAAGGATCTATTTAAATAGAATATTTTTATAATATTTGGAAATTTTTCAGCTTTTAAAAGTGATTTTCAAAGTGAAAAGTATATTTTCATAAAAAAAATTAATTAAATTTTTATGGATTTATATTCATCAATGAAAAAAAAATATTGTAAAAATGGCATATTCCCATGGTTCAAAACCGTGTGTATAGCCCCCAAAACCGTGGGTATAGCCTATACCCTTGGTTTTGGGAATAGTGGGCTGGAACGTCGTCGGTATAGGTCCCCAGCCTATACCCACAGTTTTCTAAAATTGTGGGTATAGGTGTCCTACCACCATGTCACCGAAACATAGCCAATTTCCACGGTGTCAACGGCTTTTACCCACAGTTTCAAAACCCAGGGTATAGGTCCTAAAATAAAGCAGGTGTCGAGTTTTGATCCCGCAACCTCTTCGTTGCAAACACCACATCTAACCACTACCCTAATATCACCTATATATATATATATATATATATTATTAAATATATTTATAAAACCCATGGGTATAGAGGGAATAACCGTGGGTATAGGGTTCCCACTAAAAAAATTGCATTCCCGCGGGAAAAAAAATTCCCGCGCACACAAAAGTGACCTATACCCATGGTTTTTCATAACTGTGGGTATAGGTATTTTAGCCCAGACCTATCCCCATGGTATTCCACAAAACCATGGGGATAGGTACCCCTATACCCACATTTTTGGGAAACCGTGGGTATATGTCACTTTTCAAAACCTATCCCCACGGTTTTGCAAAACTGTGGGGATAGAACCCCCCCCCCCCCATACCCACGGTTTTCCAAAACCGTGGGGATAGACCCCCCCCCCCCTATACCCACGGTTTTGGAAAACCATGGGGATAGGTCCTGAAAAGTGACCTATACCTACAATTTTCCGAAATCATGGGTATAGGGGGGTCTATCCCCACGGTTTTGGTGAAAACCATGGGGATAGGTCCATTTTCCAGTAGTGAAAACAATTACGTTATATATTTCCACTAGGAATATATTATAATGTTATCATCCTTATTATTTCTCTAGATGGTTTCTGAGCTGTTTGATTGAGGATGTACTATTTTTATACCATTCACCATATTACTATGGGTGGTTTATCATTATGTATATTAGTTGGCTAAAGTATAAACTTTTTTAACTATAGTTTTTAATTAAAAATATTTATGTTGATTAGGTCTTACTAATTTCATATGAGGATTGAATTATACTGAGTAAGTGATGTTTTAGGCCCCCTATTTCCCCTCCATGCATCAATAGGTCTAATAAGACAAACTAGAATTCATTGTTTAGGACATTCCATTTATGTAATATTTATTATCATGGGGCCTTTATTGTATGGTTGTGATGTTTGACATTAATAAATCCCACATTATGATATTAGTTTTGAATATTACATGTGATTATTAAATTATATATAATATATGTGGTTAAGTTTCTAGATCTTATGATTATTTATATGGATTATTTTATATTCATTTATCTATACCAAATTATGATCAACTTATTGTTTAAATGAAATTTTTTTAATTTCATTACCTTTACATGTTTATTGTGCTTACTTGTTCATGATAGCTTAAATTGTAAGCATACCCTTACTAACAATATATACTCACCCCTTTCTTATCTTTAATTATCACAATAATACCAAGAAGTGTTTTATGATTGATTTTTAGAGATATTATAAGGGAAATAATGGATTTATCAAAGAAAATGATTGTAGTGTTTTATGTTTTAAATTGTAATTTGAATTTAAAATTGTATCTTGTTTTCCCAGACATCTAAACAATTCTATCCTTTAGGATGTGATTGATTTTATCTAGTTACACTGTAATAATTTAGACAACAACTTGGGGATACTGGGTTCTTGGTCTTTATAGTTAGTATCATAGCATGTTTCATAGAAAACATGGGATCTAGATTTAGAAAAAATTATTTAAGAATATAACCCTATGAATGAATTTAATGATAGGTCTATGTATAGGATCATATCTTAATTTTTGGTTAAGATATATATTATGGAGTTTAACGAGAAATATATCCCATTATGATTACTAAATGTAGACAAGGTTCTGGAATAGATGCACCCAGGCTTATAAATCTAAAACGGTAAGTTTAGATTGACTAGAGTGATACCTTGTACAAAAAATGGGTCTTTCTACGCAATTGTTTTAATAGTATTTTGGGATTTGATTTGGTTAATTAATATTTTCTTTATAAACTATCATAAAATATTTAAATAGATGATGATGATTAATTACCTTAGTTAAACCTAAGGTTTCATATTTGGAAATAAGGTTATTGTGGTAGTTTTTCATCTCTTAAAAGATACAGATCAATGGTTTTTATTGATTCAAAAATGTAGAGACCCCATACCTGATGTACTTGGAAATTAAATTACATTTTCGTAATATTTCATACATAACAAAAACCAACACTCAAGAATCGTAATAGTTTACTGTCTTTGGAAACTCGTAACAAAATCTTCTAATAGTTTTGAAAGATCTTCAACATCTCCCATTAAGATCTTCCCCCTTGGTTTTCTTACCTAAAACTTTTCTTTATATCCTGGGGAAAAGAAAACATATAAAGGGTGATCTCAAATGTTCAGAAAGGGTAAGCATGGGGAAAATAAAACAAACCATATATATTTGAACTTCAAAACATAAACATAAAGTTTACACATCAAAATCATGAGTTGTGAAATAAATATTTGTAGTACTTAAAGAATAGGTCATAAAAGAACATTAGTAATGATAAAATAGCATGGTAATAAATCATTTAATTGTGTCAAACCATTAATCACATGATTTTATTTCTATAGTAGACAAGACATTGCTTCCAAGACCTTCTTAGTGGAAAAAGTTTCTTTCTGAATCGAGATCACTCCTCATTCTGGTCTTGTAACACTGAACCGAATTAACTTACCGTTACATCAATGTCTATATCATGAGATATAAATCTTTACCCAATGAATATGATGGAGGTATTGTTACCACCCATCTCATAATGAAATCATTCTTACTTGTGCCACAACATGGACCTAAATCATTCACCATTACCCAAAGTATAAAATTGTTTTCATAAACATCATCCCATCATAACATAATCCATATAAAAAAATGGATATCATTTCCTCATAAGAAAAGAGAAACCATATAAATCATAAATAAATAATACTTGAAACATACACATATGAAATAATTCCATCTTATATGGAAAATGGTTTTGATAAAACACTTGAAATGAATTCTTAAAGCAAAATATCATTTCTTCTTCAAAATCATTTTCTTTTCAAAAAATTCCTAGAAATTTTAAAAGAAAAGGATTTTGTTGAAAATATTCAGTAAATCATGTATAGTAATCTTCATGAAAATAAGGAATTATGAAGGAGTAAAAATATTTTTGTGTCGTACAAGTTAAAAAAAAATCTCCTCATACTTTTGTCAGAAATGTCAAAAAGTACCTCGTATGGTAAACAAAAGAAATATTCCTTCAAAACCTTGTGGTAAAAGTAATAAATGGGTAAAAATTACTTTAAACATACATGGAATAATTCTAAACATTTTATGAAAAAAAAATTAGAAAACATTGACATGGATGATAATCATAACCCCAATAAATACATACGAATAAACAATATCAGATAAGAATTGGATTGGAATAATTATCCCTTACCTTATGTCCAATTTCTTCAATATGTGTCTTAGAATCCTATATAGTGGGTTGAAACATATTATTAACTTTTAACAGAACCATAATAATATTTATGATATCATATATGATTCACATACGACATTAGATTATCCGTTCATTTGTCAATTCCATGTTAAAGCAGCGTTTTGGGTAAAATCGTTTCTTTTATCGTCCGTGTTTTGACTTGTAATTATTAATATGATTACATAGATCTGGATTAATTAATTCCATAATATAAAACATGATTTATATATAATATATTTTCATAATATACATATATATAATAGATCGATAAATGGAATGAAATACACCATTCATGGAGACGGTAGGTCGTACGTACGCTTGAACGCTGTTTTTATTTTCCTTATTGAATTGAATTGAATTAAGTAGATGACATACATATATATGTATATACATAAATCCAGTATCATTATTATGTCATATATTTCATGATTACTTATTATATATACTTTATAATCATTCTTGAATTGTTAAAATGGAAAATGAATCACATCGCATCGTGGAGACGGTAATCCGTACGTACGCATGAGCGATGATATCATTGCCATATTTATTGAATGGAATTGGAGTGGATGATATAATATCATAGAATAATTATGATTTTATAGTAATCATATATTTTTATTCTTTACACCATTATACCCATCCAAGTAAGGTGGTGGTGGAAAAACTGATTATACCACGGAGTGGAGACGGTATTCCATACGTACGCACGCGTGGTGATTTCGTTTTCCATAGGATGAATAGATAGTGAAATAAGTTTGTTTCATATTTATAATAACATATGAGTATATAATTAATACTTATTTTATTACTTTATAATTAAACAACTAAATAAGAGGAAGTATAAGAAGAAAGAAACATGAAATAGTCGGTAGAAGAGATTACCTCCTCCTCGACGCACCTCCTTTAAACTTCTTTTTAGGGAACAAGATTTGGTATTTTGAGAAGACCAGAACCTCTATGATATAACTAGAGAGGTTTAGAAGAGTAATTTATAGGGTTTGGATGAGCTTAAAGGCTCAAAAGGGTGTGATGAGAAGAGGGAAGGGGTGCCCTTTTTATAAGGGAGGAGAGGGGCACCTTTGGAAAAACATAAAATATTATTTTATAATAAAGTCATATTCGGTTTATAATTGATCAAATTTATTTTTTTAGAATCTAATGTGGGGATGGGTTGGAATCCTCTCAACCAATATAATTTATTCATGATTAGGATACTATTTTAACCTTATCATTTAGATTTAACTCCATGTTAAATAATTTAACTTTCACTGTGTCTTCTTGTTTTCTTACACTATATGGTTAATAAACATACTATAACAGGCCAAAAGAACCCCAAGTGGTTAATTATTAATATATATATCCTTATATAAGTCATTGTTCTGATCCATATATTTTTAGTAATATAATTACAATTAATAATATAATATTTGTTTTAAAAACTATTTTATGCCAATTTTGATACTATTTGGTAATTTATTATTGTGAAATTCATAACAACATTATTAGTTATAAAAAATGTAATTTAATCAATACTAAAATGTCATATTAACCTATAAAATTAGTTTAATTAATAAAAAGTCTAAAATTACATATATTTGGGTATTTTATAAAATCAATTATGTCAATATTTCGTTAATAAGGAAATTACTGTATCATCATTGTTTCATAAATAAATTAAATTATTCAATGTCTAAAATTAATAAATAAAATAACATTATGTAGTAAATCGTTTTATCTTTCTAATGAATACTTATAGTCGAATTTATCTTATGTATAACCCTATATTAAAAATGTTTTAGTTATTAAACTTTGATTTTAAATATTTTAACTCTTCTTTAAATAAAATAATAATAAATGTTGTAATCTAATCCAAGTGGACCTAAATGGTAATATGGTATTCCTAAGGTTGTTTTTTGTCAAATTAAAAATAGCCAATAGAATTAGGACATGTTTTAGGGTAATAATAATATCATTTTTACCCTTAATTATACTATTTACTTTTAACCGTGAAAACAAAGTAAAAAGGTACTATTCAACAAAAATTATTTTTATCTTATTGAACTACATTTACTCCTTGATATTATACGTGTCTCTCGGATTTTAGAAATTCCACTTACAGAAGCGGTAAAATTATGTTTTATGTAAATTTTCAAATTCTCCTAGGTGGTGGGTAAAAGACGGTGAAAAGTTCGATAAAATTTTTATATATATAAAATTATTATAAAATGACTCCAATTATTTACATTGAACTTATATAGGTATTATGTATTAATTTTGACATAAAATAAATTTAAATTAAATAAATAATTATTTGAATAAAAAGTTGGCTTTTAAAAAGTAACCCAGTGTTTTCACTATTCATCAAAATTTGAATGTTTTCAGAAAAATACCAAAAATTCACCCAAGGCTAAATTAGATATTCCGAATCCAAAAATGAAATACATTTTGAAATATAAAATTTCAAAAAGTGGGTATTACTATTCATAACGGCTAGTTCATAACAATATTATAATAATATCTCGTTTAGTGAATCTTGGTATTGCTTACTACACACGCTATCGAAGAAGGTCTTGACTGCAAGTAATGAAAGCCAAGTCAGGGTTTTGTGTAGTGAAATCTCCATTTGGTGTTGCTTATAACATAATCAAAACATATTTCATTTATACATTAAACAAAATCTATACTTAATGTTGCGTAGAATAATTTCCACAAAACAAACTAGAATTTGTGTGTAACAGGAGCCAAGAATAGTGTTGCATATACTGCAATCTAATACGGTGTTGCGTATAGTACAAGACAATCTTGGTGAAGTGTATAATAACTGACAACAAAGAAATTATAAATAATATATCTCATAAAATCTCGCGGTGTTACATTCTACCCCCTTAAAATGAATTTCTCCCTCAAAATTCGTCGGGGTTATAAATAGGTTACTACTTGAAATTTTATTTCATATAAACCCATATTGTAAAAAGGAATACAAAAAATTCATTTTAAAATGTGAAGTTAGAATCATAACAGTCACCCAAAGTAACTCAGCACTGGGTTTCCAAATAGGACAACATAGGTGAAAATATGGATATGGAAGAGAAATATAACCATGAACTTCTAATGAACAGTGGTAGAGGACATGGCTATGAAAAATTCGACAATCACAGAGCCATAAATTTGAGATGATCTAAGGTACCATCTAATTCATCAGATATATGGGCAGTAGGACAATATTTTTGGTTTTCAAAATCATTTCCCTAAAGTTGAAGAAATTAGAATTAGAAGAAATACTTTCTTGATTTTGGTACAATCACCACGTTGGCCGTTCCTTGGAAAATTTTCACTTCATCTCTTAAAGAAATGAAGTTTAATTTGTCATTCGTGAAGTGTTAGCAGATCATGTGATAGAAAAATGGGTCATTCCATTTGTCTCAAACAAAAGGTTGGAAAAATTTATAAAAAATACATAAGTCTATCTATAGTGAGATTAATCATATATGGTTCATAAAATGGACTTATAATTCATATATCATACTTCTTAATATAATAAAACTAGTTTATACTAACTAGGGACTTCTTGTAGGATAGTGGTAGGTGATAAATTCCTATCTCACTTCGCTTGTGGGTTTGATTCCCACAACCTTGTCCGACGCAATGGGTTGTCATCCATCCTGCAGGTTGTCCTTTTTCTAAAACTACGTTATTATAACATTTCATAAATAATATAAAAAAAATTCTAGCCTTAAACAATACTGACTTATGTCCAACATAATCTATTCAAATCTTAATGCTTATCAAAAATACTTTTGTCTATGCTCATTGTTTAAAGAAAACAATTACTAGAAATGTAATCTGCCGAGCAATTGAATACCATCATTTATCCATCATATATCATACGATATATCTTGTTCATCAAATTTAAAACATGTGAATACCTAAATCATGTATTCTCTTGAAAAATGAATACCCATTGAACCTTAGTGAAAACATGAATGTAGTTAAAAGTTAACACTTTCCACATACCAAAATCCCCAATATTATAGATTGTCAAACCATGATATCACTTAGTACTTATATCAATCATGAGATCATGAATACTACCAAACATATTATTTTCTCATTATCCATTAATTATAAACATATCAACATCTTTCTAAATATATTTCAATCAATTTTCATGGTTACCGGTACCATATAATTATTGAACACCACAATAAACCATTACATAGATATTCCAATGTTCCACAATACTATAAATGAGATTCCACAACATTATTTTCGAATACCATTGCATAAACAAATAATAATTCCACCACATTGTTTTCATACTCAACATTTCTAATAGTGAACTCATGTGACTTTCCTTTGTCCTTTTCCTTAAGAGGTTTCTCACGTTGATCAAAATTAACCCTTGGATTAGGGAATTGATTAGCATAATTCCCCATTTCCTTACACTTGAAGCATTGAAGTGTTGGTGGTGTGTTCTCTGCAGTATTTTCTTTATTCACATCATTAGCAACCATTTTTCCATTACTTCGACACTAAGTTGCTCGATGACCTTCTTTTCCACACTTAAAACATTTTCTAGTCCCTTTAAGACAATATCCACCATGCTTCTTTCCACACGTTGAGCATAAAGAAATATTCATATACTTTTCACCATTATTTTGAAATTTTTCCTTGAACTACATCTTTTGGTTTCTTTTCAAAACCATGAGATGGATATGTAACACCAACTTCAATTTCTACCTTGATAGTACAACGCACAATTTCCTCATAGCTACTGAAGTCTCTTATAGCTAATTCCCTTTGAAGACTTGATTTTTAAGCCACCGAAGAATCGATCAACTTTACTTTCAGGTTTGATGATAAATCCAGATGCATACCTTGCAAGCCTTGTAAAATTATCTTCATATATACCAACAGATTCATCATCATTTTTCTTAAGCTCAATGAAATCCTTTTCCATATTTGTTCTAAGAATACGATGGAAGTACTTATTGAAAAATAAATTCTTGAACTCATCTCATTAAATGGATTCAATTTCATCTCGGGGCCTCGTATTCTTAATTAGAGTCCACCATTGATCTGCTTCACCTTTTAAACTATAAATAGTTAGAATGAATTTTTCATGTCCTGAGTAGTGAATTATGGAAAATATATTTTCAAATGTACTAATCCATTGTTCAGCAATAAGTGGATCAGAAGACCAACTGAAAGAAGGTGGATGTTGCCTCATGAAGGACTCAATAGAATATTGTTCCCTTCTCTGTTCATTTGGAAGTCCAGAATGATTCATAGCTTGTGTAAGTATAGAAATAAGATTTTTCACTCCATATCCCATAACATTGGTTTGTTCAGGAGGAAAATCATTTCATTTTCCATTACATTGATCAACATGGTTGCTTCAGGTTCCATCCATCCTCTAAAACCCAAAAAGAATAGTGTGAGAGGAAAACATCATGCTAAGGAAAAAAACATAATAAAGGGGGAGTACCTTCAATATCTAACATCTTAGGTTTAATTTTGAGATCATTATTGTAATTCTAGGACTATAACCTATACATATACATAACCTTAGGGACATCCCTATACATACCTAAGAAATATCTCTAGAGGATATCACTAATGTTTTCCCATCCTAGTTTCTAAAGGTTAACTAAACTGAACCTCTGATACCAACTGTAGAGACCCCAAACCTGACGTACATGGAAATTACATTACTTTTGTGGAATAATTCATACATAACAAAAAACAACACTCAAGGATTGTAATAGTTTAGTGTCTTTGGAAACTCATTACAAAATCTTGTAATCGTTGTAAAAGATATTCAACATCTCCCATAACGATCTTCCCCTTTGGTTTTCTTACCTAAAACTTTTCTTTATATCCTGGGGAAAAGAAAACATATAAAGGTTGAGCTCAAATGCTCAGTAAGGGTAATTATGGAGAAAATATGACAAACCATATATATTTTAACTTCAAAACAAGAACATAAAGTTTACACATCAAAATATTGAGTTGTGAAAAAATCATGGAAGTACTTAAGGAATAGGCCATAAAAGAACATTAATCACGATAAACTAGCAGGGGAATAAAACATTTAATTATGGAAAACCATTAATCACATGATATGATTTCCATAGTAGCCATGGCATTACTTCCAGGACCATCTTAGTGGACAAAGTCCCTTTCTAAATCGAGTTCACTCCTCGTTCATATCCTGTAACACTGAACCGAATTAACTTACCAATACATCCATGTCTATATAATGACATATAAATATTTACCCAATGCATTGGAGGGAGATATAGGTCCCACCCATCTCATAATAAAATCATTCTTACTTGTTCCACAACATGAACGTAAATCATTCATCATTACCCAAAGTATAAAATTGGTTTCATAAACGTCATCCCATCATAACATAATCCATACAAAAAAATTGAATGTCATTTCATCATAAGAAAAGTTAAACCATGTAAATAATAAATAAATTATACTTGAAACATACACATATGAAATAATGACATCTTATATGGAAAATGGTTTTGATAAAACACTTGAAATGAATTCTTGAGGAAAATATCCTTTCTTCTTCAAAATCATTTTCATTCCAAAACATTCCATGAAATTTTAAAAGAAAAGGATTTTATTGAAAATAGTAATTAAATCTCGTAGATTAAGATTCATGAAAATAAGGCATTATGAAACCGTAAAAATCTATTCATTCCGTATAAGTTAAAAAACATTCTCCTCGTACTACTGTCTGAAAAGTCAAAAAGTACCTCATATGGTAAAAAAAGAAAGATTCATTCCAAACCTTATGGTAATAGTCAAAAAGGGTAAAAATGACATTAAACATACATGGAATAATACTAAACATTTTATGAAAACATTTTTAGAAAACATGGACATGGATGATAAACATAACCCCAGTAAATACAAACGAATAAACAATCTTGAATAAGAATGATATTGGAAAAATTATCCCTTGCCTTATGTCCAATTTCTTCTGTATGTGTCCAAGAATCATGTATAGTTGGTTTAAAAATATTATTAACTTGTAACAGAACAATAATAATATTTATTATACCACATATGATTCACTTACGACTTTATATTATCCGGTCATTTGTCGATTCCATGTTAAAGCTGTGTTTTGGGTAAAATCGTTTCATTTATCATCTGTGTTTTGACTTGTAATTATTAATATGATTACATAGATCCTGAGTAATTAATTCCATAATATAAAACATTATTTATATATAATAAATTTTCACAATATACATATATATAATAGATCGATAAATGGAAATAAATACACCGTTCATGGAGACGGTAGGTCGTACGTACGCATGAACCCGGTTTTTCATTTCCTTTTTGAAATGAATGGAATTAAGTAGATGACATACATATATATATATATATATATATACATAAATCCAGTAGCATTATTATGTCATATATTTAATTATTACTTATTATATATACTTTATAATCCTTCGTGAATTGTTAACATGGAAAATGAATCTAATCGCGTCTTGGAGACGGTAATCCGAACGTACGCACGAGCGATGATATCGTTCCCATATTTATTGAATGGAATTGGAGTGGATGATATAATATCATAGAATCAGTATGTTGTTATAATAATCTTATATAGTTATTCTTTATACCATTATAAACATCCAAGTAAGGTGGTGGTGGAAAAACTGATTACACCACGGCGTGGAGATGGTATAACGTACGTACGCACACGCGATGATTTCATTTTCTGTAGGATGGATAGTATGTGAAATAGGGTTGTTTAATATTTATAATAACATATCAGTATATAATTAATACTTATGTTATTACTTTATAATGAAACAACTAAATTAGAGTATGTATAAGAAGAAAGAAACTTGAAAGAGTCGGTAGAAGAGATTACCTCTTCCTCGACACACCTCCTTTAAACTTCTTCTTAGGGATCTAGAGTTGGTCTTTTGAGAAGACCAAAACCTCTATTATATAACTATGGAGGCTGATAAGAGTAATTGGCATGGGTTGGACGAGATTTAAGGCTCAAAATGGTTTGAAGAGAAGAGGGAAGGGGTGCCCTTTTATCAACGGAGGAGAGGGGCACCTTTGGAAAAACTTAAAATATTATTTTATAATAAAGTCATATTCGGTTTATAATATATAGAAATTGATTTATTTAGAAGCTAATTTGGGTGTGGGTAAAATTCCTCTCATCCAATATAATTTAGAGAAATTTAGGTTACTATTTTAACCTTATCATTTAGATTTAACTCTAAGTTAAATAATTTAACTTTCACCGTGTCTTCTTGTTTTCTTACACTATATGGTTAATAAACCTAGTATAAAAAGCCAAATGGACCCCAAGTGGTTCATTATTAATATATATACCTTATATAAGTCATTTTACCGAACCATAGATTTTTAAGAATAGAATAAAAATTAATAATATAATATTTGTTTTAAAAACTATTTTATGTCAATTTTGACACTATTTGGTAATTGATTATTGTGTAAATCATAACAACATTATTAGTTCGAAATAAGTTAATTGAATAAATAATAACATTTAATATTAACCTATAAATTTTTTTTTAATTCATAAAAAGGCTAGAATTACATTTATTTTGTTATTTTATAACATCAATTGTGTTAGTATTTCATTAATAAGTTAATTACTGAATCATCATTGTGTCATAAATAAATTAATTTATTTAATGTCTTAAAATAATAAATAAAATACCATTATGTTGGAAATATTTTTTTCTTTCTAATTAAATTTTATAGTCGAATTTATCATATTTATAACCCTATATTAAAAAATTTTTAGTTAATAAACTTATATTTTAACTTTTTTAACTCTTCTTTAAATAAAATAATAATAAATATCCTAATCTAATCCAAGTGGACCTAAATGGTCAAATTTTATTCCTAAGTTTGTTTATGGTCGAATTAAACTTATCCAATATAATTATGATAGGTGTTAGGGTAATTATAACAACATTTTAACCTTATTTACCCTATTTACTTTTAACCATGGTAAAAAAAGTAAAAAGATACTATTCAACAAAAATTATTTTTATCTTATTGAACTACATTTTACTCCTTTATATTAAATGTGTCTCTCAGATTTTTGAAATTCGACTCACAGAAGTGGTAAAATTTAGTTTTATGTATATTTTCAAATTCTCTTAGGAGGTGGGTAAAAGATGATGAAAAGTTCAATAATATTTTTATATATCTAAATTTATTATAAAATCACTCCAATGAATTACATTGAACTTATATAGATATATTATATCAATTTTTAACTAAAATAAATTTAAATAAAACAAATAATTATTTAAATACAAAGTCAGTTTTTAAATAGTAACCCAGTGTTTTCACTATTCATCAAAAATTGAATGTTTTCAGAAAAATACAAAAAATTTACCGTAGGATAATTTCGATATTCCGAATCCAAAAATGAAGTCCATTCTTAAAAATAAAATTTCAAAAAGCGGTTATTACAATTCATAATGGCTAGTTCATAATAATATTATAATAATATCTCGTTTAGTGAAACATGGTATTTCGTACTACACACGCTATCGAAGAAGGCCATGAATGCATGTAATGGAAGCCAAGTCAGGGATGTGTGTAGTGAAAGATCCATTTGGTGTTGCATATAACATAATCAAAACTTATTTCATTTATACATTAAACAAAATCTATACTTAATATTGCGTAGAATAATTTCCACAAAATGAACTTGAATTTGTGAGTAACACGAGCCAAGAATAGTGTTGCGTATACTGCAAGCTAATACAGTGTTGTGTATAGTAAAATCCATCCATGGTGTATTGTATAATATAAGACATTAATGAAATTAAAATTAATATATCTCATAAAATATCGAGGTTTTACAAAAACAATGTGGATGATGTTGAATTTCCAAACATTAAAGGGAAGGATTTTGAGTTAATCTTCATAGAAAAGTATTTTCCTCATGAGAAAGTAGATTATATGGATAGGAAATTCATGAGTGTGTTACAAAAGGAAAAAAAAATTTGTTACAAATCCAACATTACAAGGTTATAAAGGAATTCTATAAACTATATATGTAATCTGAAGATTAATATTGACTATTTAATTTATTAGGTAAATCCAATTTATTGAAGAGGACTAATCTCTAAAACATTCTCATCATATGGGGAAAACATGTCATGTTCTTTCACGATAGAAAAATTATTCTCCAAGACTCATGAAATTGAACAGAAGAAATTTATTAAGAGAATGATGGAGAAAAAACTTAGATAATGGGATTAAGGGAAGGGATAATTTTCCCACATGTGATTATTGTGGAAAGAAACACCATGGTACTTTCCTGAAGGGAATGGTAGTTTTCTATTAGTGTGGAGATAAAGGTCACAATGATTATAATTTCAAGGGTAATAATGAATTTATGAATGTTCAATGCATTAACTATAATATTAGAAGGAACTATGAAAATTAATTCCCCATCATTCAATGGGATACACCTCTGAAGATGATATGGGATCAATGTCAGTTTTATGTTAACAATTAAGATACTGAGGAATGATTAATGTACTTATGTATTTCAATTTGAGAATAATGTTTTAGATGTATCAATGATAATATCTTTAAATGAATCATGAAATATATATGTAATTTAAATAAATATTTTTTCAATAAGTATTTCAATAATATGTATTAAATAGTATTAAGAAAGGTGATTTAGTCAAAAGATGATATTTTTGGAAAACACATGAATTTTGGATAAGAAACCTTAATATGTGCTTGATGATAAGATAATAATAATATATATAAATTTATGATGTATAATTGGTTACTTTGAAAATATATATTGATATTATATTTTATTTTCTATTTGTTGGAGTTGAATACATGTTTTAATTTTTGGAATATATTCAATAGTATAAGATTTTATTTTTTTAAGCATGCATGATTTAATTATGTTTTTGTGCTGACCAAGGTAGTCACAAAATTTAATAGTCAGATTGATTAAAACGTAATATTTTCTATGGAATATAATGTTAATTTAGTGATATTGCTTCTAAATTTTTTGATATTGAATTTGGTCAGACATGTAATATCCGAAGACATTAAACAAGAAATTCTAGGATATAAAAGATATTTTAAACTGAGAGTAAACAAACAATGAAATCTTATTATGAGACCATTATATTGTATCCATTAAAATGGTGGGTATGAAAAGAAATAACTTTTTTTGTAAAATATATAATAGTACGACTGATTACTAATGTATTAATTAAGGAATTGTAAATAAGAACTCGTTTTTTGGTAATGTTAAAAACATATTTTCATCAAAAAAATTATTAATTTTAATGAGAAAATAATATAATTGATTTATGTGACATTTTTAAAACAAAATTGATAAAATCATATTCATTATTAAAATTATCATGTCTGAATAATCATATGATGAATTTTATATAACTTCCTTAAGAAAATTGATTTATCAACAAACACTGAAATATTCCCTTTTTCATTGAAAACTGTATTATATTTTTATGTTTTTCAAAAATGAAAAATATTTTTAGAAGTAGTTTTGAAATTTAATTTTTTCCATTTGATTTAATTTTTGGTTTTATAAAGGTATTTGATATTTTAATTTAGCATAAATACATTTTATATTTAAAATGATCATTTTCTCAAAAATAGTTTTCATTGCATTTTTCAAGTATAATACAAAACTAATCATTTACAATTAATTATTTTGAATTTTGAAAAAATTAATTCAATATTTGGAATTATTAAGTCCAAATTTATTAAATATTCCCCTTTAATTTTGAAAAATATGAAAAGTAAACTTAATAATTTTTATTACCATTGTAAAGAGTAAATCGAGTGATTTAAGGTAAAAATAAAAAGATAAAAACAATTAAATGACCCAAGAACATGAATAAATATTTTTTGATAACTGTATCTCGAAAATAATCTTCCAATGGTATAATTTATACACTTTTGGGGGCACTTGGATGAGATTATTTACTTTTTAATATTTTATTTAATGAAAATTGAAACATGGCACCTTATTGTTTCAAAAATTAAATATTTTTAATATGGGTTATCTATATTATATTATTGAATATAGATATTTTTCTTATATCTAATATAATTATATTAATCATGGTAATTTATTTTAAATTTTAATTAAATAACTAATTACATTAAATTCTTACACAGTGCTGACGAAATAATTATTTCATTAGTGGAAAAAATCAAATAAATTATATGAAAAATATTACAATAAATATAATTTGAGATAAATAATTTAATCAGTTAATTTTATATAATACCTTAATTTTTTTGGATAGAATAAAATATTTGTTTTTCATTTTATATGTTTTCACTATATTATTAATGTAAAAGTAATGAATAGTTATAGAAACTAAAATTATGAGTATTTTATAGTAAATAATATTTTATTAAATGACATAACATTACTATAAATTTAATATTTTTCACAGTTATTAAAATAAATATTATAATATATAACTTGGTATATTTATGTAATTTTCTCTATGTATGGTGACTATATTGACCATCAAAAAGTAAAAACCCTTTTTGTCATGGTACGAGCTAAAGGGGTTCAATATGGGTTATCCTAAAATGTTAATGATGGAAATATTGTTAAAATTTGTCTAATTTTTATTTAATGAGTGTATTTAGATCTAAAATTATCTTATATATTAAATATATTTCATTTGAGACATTTTTTTATTGAAAATTAACTTATATTAATTTAATATTTTTAGAAATGCAAAGCGTTCCCATCCCTTCTCTTATAAAAGGGAACATGTTCTTCCCTTTCATTCACACATAAAAACCCTTTCAGTTCATCAAATACCAGACCAAATACCTTACTAAAATCTCTACCATAATTCTATTTGTCATGTTTTAGGCATAATATCATTCTTAGGGGTCATAATTTGTTGAGCAATAGAGTTTTTTCTAATAATATCGGTAGTTTTTTTCTGTATGTTATACTTTTTTGTCTTCCCCCACATGACCTAGAAAATATTAAATCATGATAAAATAATAAGTCAATTATCCTCCATATATTAAGATTTTATTTGGTTAGTCTCATAATCTATATCTATTTCCTCTTCCATCAAATGGGAAAAATCAGCATTCTCGTGTATGGAGAACTACCACCTTATAAACCAACCTATTTTATTCTATCACCATATCTCACAACTAGTTATAACGATAGAATAAATTTTATATATAATATTCCTCACATATTTATCATTTTGAAAATATAATATATCATTAGTTTTATTTTGTTTCGGTGCACATAAAATTTATAATGTTGTTTGTTTATACATGTGGATTACCACCTATACGAAGTAGTGTGATTCATTTTTCATACTCACCACACATAGATGATATATAAAACTATATTTAATGAATTAATATAAAATTTAATATATTATGATAATTCATGAATGATAAAATGAAACATACCTTCTTTCCATAGTGATCAATGAATAACAGAAATGTTAGCTATCTATATATATGGCCTATCGTCTCCTTGATTATAACGTAGTTAATTTTTCCTTACCAGATTTACTGGTTCGATTTAAATTTATAGTTTATTTCATAATTTTATTATTATTTCATTATAATTATTTTGGGGATTATTTAATCATTATATATATGACTACTGTCAAATGATAGAAGTCATTTTATACTTAATTACCGAATATCATCAAAACATCTGATGTGAACTTAAATGATTAATTAATTGTATATAACACGGTAATATGAGATATAATGTTAGTAATGAACTTTAAAATGTTTATAAATCAATAATAAATTAATTTTAATAGTGTTTAGTAAGATAAATAACATGCATGAAAAGTTAGACTCAAGGTAAGTGTTTGTCATCTCATTTTTACTTCAACGAGATATATTCCATATTCACAACTTATTTCATTGGTGTGGTGTATATAATTCATCATTTATTTTTTCTATTATTAATATCATTATCTACATGTTATTTAAATTTTCTTTTAATTTAATTCCTTTCATATATATTATAATTCAAATTTCCCCAATGGGGTAAGGGTTTACATAACAATCCCATCATTATTCGGGAATATTTATATTTAAGTCTCCACTATAAAATATTTCTCTTCCATGTCCATGGTTTCCAAAAATATTTTCCAGAAGTTTTATGATATTATTATATATTTTTTTAAAATCATTTTTACATATCATTTACATTAAAAAAATAGTTAGAATGAATGCCTTCTCATTTTCCTGAAGAGGTACTTTTTGAATTTTTAACAAAATATGAAAGGAATATTTTTTAACATAAATAGCATGACTATGTTTTCCTACCACTATGATGCTGCAAGGATTTAAAGAGTCATTTATAAGATTACAAGATTATTTCTGAATAAAAAATTTTCATTTCTAAGTTCACATTATTTTGAAAAATATAATTTATTTCAAAATAGAAAAGTTATTTTTCTCAAGAATTATTACAATTTATATTAAAAATAATTTTTCATTTGAGGTGAAATCCTTTTATGTTACATAATATTTCCAAAGATACCAACCTTATTCATTCAATGAATGGTTAATATTTATGATGACATGGTTTATGAAACACGACACCTTTCTATGGGTAATACTTCGATGAAATGATGAATTGATTATAAAACCAATTTAATTTCCATGAGTTATGATATGATGGAATGTTTTTGAATCCAATTTCATTTCATGTATTTTGGTTTGATGAATGTTTTTATAATATTGTGAAATACTTAAGTATTTTTATCATTATTTGAAGGAGGTTTCATTAAAATGAAGGACAATGGTCACATTATAACCTAGGATTTTGGTTACATTAAAACCAATGATGGGTGGAACATATATATCTTTGCAATGAATTGGGTAAATATTGATATATCATTAGATAAATAGTATTTTAAATGGGGTGAATCAATTTTATTAATGTAAATTTTCAGCTATAATAGTCTTTGGAGTGAACCTTAACTACTACAATGGTTTGGGGAGTGAACCCATTCCCCTATAATAGTTTAGAAAAATTGCCTTGACTAATAAGGAAAACAAATTCTATGATTATGTATATATTAAAATTACAAGTATTATTCTTGTATTTTATTCATGTATCATGTTCATTAATTACTTTATGATTTATGGATTATTAACTACCAATATGTATTCCATCAAAAAAATTGTGATCTATGATATGTTGGTTATAGTTTCCCAATGTTAGGTTAATGTTCTGATACCCTTGATCACATTTTATTCTTATATGATAATTAATATCTCTATATTTTACCCTTATTAGTAATTTAGATCACACATTTATTATTTTTCTCTTCTATATTACATAAAATGTGTTTTAATTATGTTATCCCTAATAGGGTTAATAACAGTGATGATATTAGTGTAAGATGATACTGATCATTATGAACTAGTTGTTTATGAAACCATGTTCTTAAAAGATTATCCTAATTCCCTAAACCTAAAAACAAAAAAGGGCCTTGTGTACGTATGTGATCCAATATTTCCTTTTAATATTGTATGTTTCTTATGGATAAAAATTGGGTCACATTTATCATTATTAATGATATAAATTGAAATATTATATTTATATCACTAAATCTAGGACCATAGTTTTTGAAATATTATAAGACATTTTTTGGATGAGTGTTAAGTTTAACCAATTTTTAAATTGATTAAGTTGAATATTCAGAGATAATTATGCGGTATTAGGGATTAATGTATTGTATCAGATAAATAATGATAATAATTTTTTGTTTTAAAAAATATTTAAACTGAGGTGGAGGGAATTTTCATTCGTTTATGGATCTTATAATCTGCTAATAGTTAATTTTACTTATTCATGCATAAAAACATATTTATTGGTTTTCATTTTTTAGAGTTAGATATGAAGTGGGAATTTATTTATGTATAACCAATATATGAAATTGTACTTGAGAATTTGAATGATATCAGGTAATAATATTTTTTTATATTCCTCAATGTTTTTAAAAGGGTATTGAAATACAAATGTTATTGTTAGGTCAACTAGGTTAGATACCCTGAGGGGGGGGGGGGTTAATCAGGCTATGAAAGATTTAAAATAATTCCCCTTTTGATCTTGTTATGTTGTTAGAAACAAATCCCTCCTCACTCTTTCCCAATTCAGAGTATGAAGAAACCTTAAAGTATGCACAGGACACAACGATTTTTACTTGGTTCACCGTCACTGGGCTACGTCCAAGGAGAAAACACCAGTTGTGTACTGATGTACCAATTCTACTATAATTGCACTGTTGTTTAAAAGTTTGATGTGGACTCACTGTCCCTCCAGGTTTACAACAACTCACAATTTTATAACTCACTGCTCTCTCAACTGAAGTGAGTGCAATGCCTCTTCAAGAAGATCTGCTCAAAGTTTATAGACCTTTAGCTCTCTTTATTACCACTAATGAATTCATTATCCACTCTATGTAGATGCTACATTGAAGTCCAAATTTCATTCACAGATGAAGACCCCTTTTCCCATGAACACTGGGAAATTCCTTTGGAAATACCTTCACAAATCACCCTACTTCGTGAGGATCCCAATTTCACGAAGCTCAAACAAGCCTTCGCGAAGCTCCTACCTATTAACGAAGCACTCTCATGAAGCTCAAGACTTCACAATGCTTAGGCTATCACAGAGCTGAAGTCAACCCAGAGCGAATTCCCTCATGAAGCTCACTGAGCCAACATGGATATCTCAACTTTCACGAAGCTAGATTAACCACTGCGAAGCTCTTCTTTCATGAAGTACACTACCTTCATGAACCACCTTTGTGAACCGAGAGCAAAATATGTTCTATGAAAACTCTCTACTTCTCCTGATGGGGTCAAGTTCTATTTATAGGCGATCCCACATACCCTCGAACCTTCCATGCGAAGTCAACACCACGTCATCTCAAATCGCAATTCTCTAACTATCCCGCCGAAATTCTCTCAAAATCATGTTGCACCACGGTAAATTTCTGATCGCATTGCTCGTTGTATTCATGGAGAATCTCATCAATTTCTTTGTGCCTTAACTATGAATCTCACTCGAAATCCCCTCACCACCATGATGTTCTTCATCCTCTGCCATTCGTGAAGCTCGTCGTAATCTCGAAGCATCGCCTTCAATAGGGATTGTCAAAAACATCTCTAGAACTTGACAATTCACCATGGAAACCTACTTTGTCAACAAACAAAATCAACCCAAAAATGATGTGATGTTACCTTGAGTGATTTTTCCCAATAGTTATCATATTACCTTTATATTTGATGATTAAAAAAATTTCTTAGATCATCATTGAATTATGGTTTTATGGTCATTCACATTCCTTTGATCAATAATCTCTATCACTCTGCCTAATGATTTAGGCTTCTCTTCAATGTACAAATCTTCAATTTCCACTAATGTACTAATCATTGGAAACCTAGTGTGTGTTATTCCATATGTCCTTTGTACTTACATAATGCTATTATCCTATGGATGTTCTATTAACTTTTTTTGTGGGTTTACAAAAAACGCATGTTCAAATGTCAATGCCTTGATTACTAAGATCAAGATTAAATTTTGATGATGCAATTTATTTGAAAAGGTAGAATGAGAAACCAAAATATTTTAATATGGAAACATCATGTTCAATATAATATATGACACCAAACACTAGTATTATAATAGAATCTAAAACAATGATAAATTATGATGTATTGTGTTATATAAATTAAATCTCTTCAAATGCTTCTAGAACATGCAACCCTATGTTCAAAAGGAACTGTAATAGCATGTCAGTATAAACTCAATATAAAATTGGAGGGGATGAATGGTATGAACTAAATTATAAAAATTATATAGATTACATATTTATAAATATTTTCATTCTTTATATATTATATACTAATAATAATAAAGATCATTTGAAATAAAAAAGAATGGTTTTTGGAAACTGTATTTTTCTAAAAAGCAATAATGTTCTGTTCTATGGACCTATTTTAAATAAATTTTAAAAAAATTAGAAAATTTAGATAAAAAATATTATTATTTATTAAAATAATAATGTAAAATTTATCTTATATTAAAATTTTTATAGTTTTCTAAAAATTTTATTTTTTTCATTAATAGTGAAAAATGCGGGTTTAATTGAAAACAAAATTATATTTTAAAAAATTTATTAAATTAAATTATATCTTAAACTAGAACTCCACCCGTACGATGCACCGCCCTATAAAATAATTCTTGTTATTAAATATAGTTTACTATTTATAAAACATAATAGTTTATTATCTGTCTTCTTAAGAGTGCTATTTGTAATAGTTGCGAAGAAATAGTAACGTTTAATGTATTTTACTCACAAATAAGTGGTGAATAATTTGGAATTATTAGTGAATCTATTAATAAGACATAAATATAAAATTTTAAATTAAGATACATCAATTGTAATGTGAAACACTTTGGAATAGCCAAGGATGTAAACCTGACATCAATATAAACTGCATTTAGGAAAACAATATTGTATACTATGAAAGTCAATGTTGAAGAGGAGTTACTTAAAGAATAGTTTATCTAATAAAAAATTGATATGTGCCAAGGAATAATTATAATAAAAAAGTTAATTGTTTTCTACAAATAGATATGTTGTGATGTATAGACATGGAGTAATTTTCCACCAAGTAGAAGATGTTCCCAATTCATTTCTTCTTTTCCTCACCAATATAAGATTAGTTGGAATATTCCTTGTATAACACATCATAATAGTACATTAATATGAAAAATAATAATAAAACATAATAATATATAAAACATATGTATACATCATAAGAATTCCTGAATATGCAGAATAAGTATTAATGTCACCGAGAAATGGACATGAATGAAATATCTGATTGAAAAAGAACATTCAAATGGACATGAAGAACACAACACAAGTTTATAAATCATAATATATAAATGGACATGAATGAAAATAACATTCAACGTAGCACATAGAATGGGAGGTATCACATAAATCATCCCCCTTCCTCCTCCCCTCCACTAACCTCCCCTCCCCGCTGCCCAACCTCTTCCCCCAGCAGCCCCCTACCCCCTGGACTCATCCACCCCTCCCCTCCCCTACCTTCCCCCCTACCTAAACTTTTCCCCCAGCACCCCTCCCCCTACCATCATCCTCCTCTCCACTCCCCTCCCCTCCATCCTGTCCAGCCCCTCCCCTCCCCTCCCCTCTAACCTGCCCATCCCTTGCCCCTCCCCTCCCCTCCCCCCTGCCCATCCTTTTCCCCTAGAATCCCCATCGCCCCTAGCCTCATCCTCCCCTCCCTTCCCCTAACCTCCCCCCTACCCAAACGTTTCCCCCAGCACCCCCTCCCCCCTGCCATCATCATCCTCTCCCCTCCCCTCCCCTCCATCCAGCCCAGCCCCTCCCCTCCCCTCCCCTCCAACCTGCCCAGCCCCTACCCCTCACATCCCCTCCCCCTACCCAACCTTTTCCCCCAGTAGTCCCCTCGCCCTTCCATCACCCTCCCCTCCCCTCCCCTCCCCTCCATCCTGCCCAACCTATTCCCCTCCCCTCCCCTCCCACTCTGCCCAACCTTTTCCCCCAGTAGCCTTGACCCCCTTCCATCATCCTCTCCACCCCTCCAACCTACCGAGCCCCTGCCTATAAGCTTGAAAATTAATTGAAATTGATTTGGAATGTCTGAAAATTATAACAGAAACAGATTTAAAAAATCTATATATATACTTGAAAATATGTCTATATGCTAGAAAACTATAACAGAAACTCCCATATAGATAATATACAAAGAAACACTATATTGTAATGGTCAGTTTAGAGAAAGAGGGCATCCAGTTGGAAATCAATGCATTGTTCCAAAAAACTACTAAGCATACAGAACTAATAGCTTTAGGTTTCATCCGAAATTCTGCAAGTGTAGGGGGGGAATTTGGTGATGGCGCAAAGAATCCATTATCCCTCAAACATTGCTACAATATTTTTTTTTCTGGATTCTGTGGTTAAAATTTTGGATCGAAATATACATGAGAAACATACATTGGAATAATTATTCGAAAGGCCTCCATTCGATTCTTGAAGTATTCTTTTATGTGTGAAGATCCCAGCCTAGAGACCACTAAGTTACAAAACTGAAACAACATTTCTCTTTGAAATAGACATGTTAACTAAAAATAATGTACTAAATGGAATAGATGATGAAAACAATACACTGACAACAGTGATCATAATTATGGAATATTACTGAATTGACACATCTATTGAACACCTATTAAATTCTATAAAATCATCTTGTATAAATATTCATAATAATAATTCCATGAACTCTCATCGGGTATCACTCTCTATTGGAAACTGAGCACGTTCAGCCGACGCAGCCTCCTCATCGCCTCCCTACCAAAGACGTCAGTGATTCCTCTCCATGGCTGCCAGCAATTTGAACAACTATTTATTTTTGTGCATTGTTTCAGAAACTGCTTGCTCGGTGGACTAGTGGAATCTCCCTTCCCTAGGTTTTTGTGGTTCGTCTAAGCTACGGAAGAAAAAAACCAAAATGATTAGAATGCTCAGAAAATGGGAAAGAATATTTAAATCATGAGAATCTTGAAGTCATAAGTAAATTAGAAAATAATAAATAAAAGAACCTTGAAAAACATGTAGCTTCTCTTTGTGAAAAGGCTCCAAGCACTGATTTATAGAGAGAATAAAATATGCAGTATCTAAAAATAGCAAGAGTCAATATAAGGGGGAAAATCTGGATACGAAAAAATAAAATTTGAACATAGAACAGAAATTGGAAAAGAAGTTTTTGTTTTTAGAGGATGTTTTAATATCATTTGAAAATGCATACATGTCCTTGTTCTATGCCATTGTGGCCATAGGATTAATTTGAATAAAAATCTTAGAACCCAATCTATAATTACACAATATTCTATGAACTACATGAGTGTAAATATTTTTCATTTATGTGATTATTGAGAATTGTTCCAAGAAAAAAGGGTCATTGCAATATCTCTTTAGCTTCATTTTCCAGAAAATGAACTCTGTAGATGCAAATATAATTATATAGATTAACTAGTAATGAATATTTATATATGAAAATCCAATCTAAAAATTTAACAGAACAATGTATTAATATTTGAAGTTAATGTTCTGGAAATGCACAGTATACTGGATAGTAACGAACTCAAAAAGATTATTTACTGATTAATTATCAAATCAATATAGCCAGAATAATAGAAAAGAATAAGATTCAATTCCGGTTAATCGAAGAATACATAGGTAATCAAGACAGAAGCTTTATTTTGAGTTCCAATTTAGGGTAATTAAGATGAAAACGGAAAAAATACCTCGGTATCCATCCAAGCCCATTTATTTCCTAGCATTGCATGAAGCTCGATTATGTGATGTTCTTCTTATGGGGTGAATGCACACTTCTTCAAATCTGGTCTCATATGATTTGTCCATTGTAGGCAACAGCTTTTTCCAATACAACAAAGCCTTGAGTGATTCTGGAAAACATTCTAATTCCCATAACCATGCTTACTAACAAAATTCATTAAAATTGCATCTACAATAACTCCATGGACCATTCTTACAAGAATAGACTCCACATGAGTTTCCCTCGCTGCTAGCTTCTTCAAATGACAGACTTTAGTCGTATTTCATCATTGAATTGTCAACAATCTCACTCTTGATAACCATATTTTAATTTACCGAGGAATAAATTGAAAAATTAAACACTAAGAATTAGCAAGGTTGAATAAACATAATATAAAGAAGCATTATATATTTTCAAGACTCTAGTTCTCGATTCACATTGATTGATGTAATAAAAAAACACAATTAAACACCATTAAACTGCTAAGGTCAAGAAAAATAATATAAAGAAGGGCCATATGAAAGTTAGACTCAATCCATGGTTAATAAAACACTGCTATGATAAATTTTATAAGTTAAATTTTCAATATTTGAGGAAAAAACGTGAAATCCTGATGAATTTGTAAATGAAACTTGGACAATGTAAAAGCAAAATAAAGAATTTATATTTCAATATATATGAGGGTGGGTGGCCAGGACGGTGGGTGTTGATCTTATATTTTCCCAATGGGAACTTAAAATTTTTATAATTAATCAAGAATATCACGAATCCATCCAATCAATTATCAATTGATGGCAGAAAGAAATCATATGAACTTTATAGTGGAAAGAAGAAAACAGTACATCAATTTGACTTTTTTCCATATTTTCTTTGTAGCACTCTATATATAAGAGGACAAAGTAAGATCAGTCCATATGTACCATACATGTAATCACTTCAAATTTGAAAAGTAAATAGAAATAAATACTATCAATAGTGGTTGTGAATTATTACATACCATTTATACCACATGAAGTGGCTATTGAGAGGGATTGACTTGCAGAAATCATCATTTGAGGAGTTATTGTAGTGGAATCAAATGTAATATGGTACAAGCTCACCATGTACATCTCTAATTTGGGATGGAACATGCACCTGATTCACTGTCACCATGCCGCATAAATGTCTCATGAAAATGAAATATCTGAGCCTGCACAAAGTAAATAAATTACTGAAACCTGAAATTAATGGTTAAGTGGAAAAGTGAATGAATTTGAATTATTGACACAATTTCTTCATAGCACTCTGTATATAAGAGAACAAAGTAAGATCAGTCCATATGTACCATACATGTTATCACATCAAATTTGAAAAGTAACTTGAAATAAATAGTAGTAATAGTGGTTGTTTGTGAATTATTACATACCATTTATACGACATGAAGTGGTTATTGAGAAGGATTTACTTGCGGAAATCATCATTTGAGGAGTTATTTTAGTGGAATCAAATTTAAAATGGTACAATATCACCATGTACAACTCAAATTTGGGATGGAACATGCACCTGATTCACAGTCACCATGCCGCACAAATGTCTCATGAAAATGAAATATCTGAGCCGGCACAAAGTACTGAAATTAGTGAAACCTGAAATTAATGGTTAAGTGGAAATCTTGTATTATAAATCTATATAGAAATTACATATGATAATGTGAACATGCATATTTTGGAATCTAAGTCTCAAATTGGGTGGCATTTCACATGTTTCTTGTCAAGTCAAAAAATATGTATAATGAAGAATTCAATCCCACTCGTAAAATGGGAAATCCTATCTGTTTAGAATGTATTCATAACACTAAGTAAACAAAAAAGAAAAAAATACTAAAAAGCATTAATTTTACAATCTATCCAATTGGTATTACTGTAATCTAATTAATTTGACCTTGTGCTAAAAATATGTATCAATCTCAATATCATTCTTAGCCCATTGAATGATTCAGGCCTCAAACCATTGTAAAAGAAAAAAATGATCACATTTCAAATCTAAAACTGATTAAAAAATGACCAAGATAGTTAGAATTTTTTTAATATAATGAATTTCATTGAAATAGTTAAAAACTGGGAAAACTAGGCTTGACAAACATGGTAAGTAAGTTCAATTTAAGCCCGCATAAGACTACCAGCTTTCAAATCTCAAAAATAATTAATAAAAATAACCAAGATAATTAGAAATTTACAAAGATATGAAACATCATTAAAATTACAAAAAGATATAAAACTGGGCTTACAAAACATATTCAGTGAGTTTAATTTAAACCAAAACAAAATAAAATAAAACATATGGAAATGCGGGAATGAAATTTTGAAAATAAAAAATGAAACAATGCATGCTAAAAAAATACAGTAGATAATGAACATTTATGAATAGTAATAAATAACCAAAACTACTCATACCTTCCCATATAAGTTAAATTCAAGTATTTGTTTGTCGAACTCAAGAAGCACATGACTATAACTGAATCATTAACTCCTTGAGTTCTGAACAATATAAAATTTTCCAGTCCTTATCCATAAATCAAATCCATATGAACAATGAGTTGGTAAAAAAACACAAGGCTCAAACCTCCTTGATCCATATGTGATGTGCATCTTATGTTTTTCCTCCTCCATGCACATAAATAGAAGACAATCATTCCATTAGCGCATGCACATTCCTCAGGAATTTTGTTAATTGCTATGTGAGGATGAGAATAGTAGTCAGTAAAATTAGAAGAAGTACATAAAACTAATATTAATGTCACTTAAATGAGCATAGAACATTTAAAAACCAAAACCTCGCATGAAACTCTTAATGATGAAAGAGAAAAATTCGTAGGTGACACTTCAGAAGAGATCAATGTGGAAGAAAAAGGAACACAAGTGTGCATAAAACTCTTGAAGTGGGAAGAAACTATGTAAAAAAATGATTAAAAATGTCGACACCCACCCAACTAACAGAATGACAGTATTGTTTTCTGGTATTATAAAGTTTCAAAACATCATTCAAAATCAATAAATAATAAATAGTTTCGATTTCGTTGAAGATCATTTAAAAGTGTCCAAATATTTATAATTCACAATTCACAATGGTGTTTGATAGAGATATTAGAATCAAAGAAATGATTGACAATTACAAATATATAAAAATTCATATGAAAAAAATTACCTTCATATGGTGGTACACCTCACCAGTTATCATTTCATTTATGTTTATTGCAACTCCTATAAAAATTCATCTTTTTATGCGAACCCAACTATTGAAATTAAAAGAATCCACACATCAGAAGTCCGACAAAGAAATCATGGAGAAAAATAAATCCAAAAATATAATGAATCATCCCTACACATCATCTTGAACTGTTGGAGAATGTAGTACATAATTACATTAGCAATATATAACTAATAGATTTATATAACAAAAACAACATAGAAACATTAAATTAATTTATCTAGAAAAAATAAATAGATTATGAATGATGAGAAGAAACATTGAATAAAACCAATAAAGCATACCACATAGAATAAATCCATAAAGATAATGAAACAAAATTTATAAAATAAAATCATGTAATCATTAATACCTATCTAACAACATATTTCTAGTTTTTCCCTTGGTAGTCTCCACATTTACTGCGGTCAATTCTTGGTGAAATTTTCAGCAATAAAGCCCTGTAAAATCATAATGATGTCAGTAATGTTAAAGTGAAATGTTATAATTACAAAATAATATCAAGTAATTTAAGGAATGAAAAATGAATAAAAATTTTATAAAACCTAATCTCACTCAGTGAATCTGAAGAAGAAGCTACAGACATAGAAATTTTCTATAGTGAGGAACATTATAGGAGATGCAGGGGGTTTCATAGCGTTCCAAGGGAATGGATCATCAGGTATCCTAAAAATTGGTGGATAATTTAATAAAAAATTTAAATTTATGTTCTATGTTTCAGAAATAAGATTATAGAATGAATGAGATTGAAATGAAATAGAGGTTATATTACTGAAATTATTCGAATTAGTCAGCTGGAGCACAACGTCGGCATTGTTATGCAGGAACCATACAATTATATGAGAGGATAGGAGAGGATAAACCGTAGTATAGGAAGATAAAAACATGTAGAGGATACAGGTGGTGGTTTTCAGGAAGAGAAGGATGAGGTGAGGTGAATCGATACCTAATACCGTAGGTGATTTCATAGAATAGCATGAGCATGTTGAGGTGGAGCAAATGGTGTTGGATCATGTGGAGGTGGAGCACGTGGAGGCGGAGCATGCAGAGACGGTGGTACCCAGAGGTGGAGGCGCGACTGTACAGGATTAAATCCGCGATTGAACGTAGTTCTGATGAAGCCCTAAGCACAGACGGAGGAGGAGGTTTACTGAACGACGACAATGATATCCCTCGAGCTCAGAGAAGAACTTTCAGTAGTAAATCCCGATAGTGTGAAGTTATTTTCGGGAGGAAATTTTTTATTTGGTGACGTGGGTGTTTGTGGGGATAACACGTCTGGCTGGAGGAACCCGGGTTTAGTATATATAGTGGATAATTTTAAAGGTAATTTTTTTAGCTATATTAAAATTTAAGTAATTTTTTTAATTTTAATAAAATGAATATTTAATTCTAATATAAAAACATTTTAAACATTTGAATGTTTTTATTTGGAAAACTATTTTTTGATGTGTCTGTGAGTTTAATATTAAATTGCATTCAACCACTTTTTTGAATAAAATTTGGAAAAATGGATTATATATTTTCAATAATAATATTTTATATTATATTTTAATTACAAATTAATTTTTTACCTTAATAAATAGTGAAAATAGTAATAATTTATTGCAGTGATTATGATTAAAATTTGATTACCGGAGGATTAAACTATAAATATAAGGGTAATATTCCCAAATAAAATTTTTAAATCAGATTTTCTAAAATATTAAAACATTATCCTACCAAAATATACAATATATGGTCATTTGGATCATTTTTATAAAGAATTACTATATCATTTCTGATTTATTTGGGACATTTCCAATGATTTTCCAATAAGGTCTCATTTCCCCACTTATAAAAGGACACTATATCCCCTCACTTATTGACACCTTTTAAGCCATTTTTATCAATATTTACCTTAAAAAATACCTCCCCAACATCCATATACAAATTCTATATCTTATTTTCCTTGAAGACCAACCCTAATTCCTTAAGAGAATATCCAAAGGAGGTTTCTCTAAGAGAAGGTAATTTCCTTCACTAGGTTCTTTTTATTGTCATTATTATTTTACAAACATCATTAATGTATTAAAAATTACAATACAATATCAAAATTATATATAATTTACATATATTTTATTATGTAAATTTAATAACCTTTATCCATATCCTCATCCATCAAATGGGAAATGAGACCGCCCTTCGTCTGTACAACAGACTACCACCTCGCAAACCAATGTAATTTTATTTTTCCAAAAACACCATTCAAGGATTGATATAATGATATAACTAAGAAATTTTTATTATTTCTATGTAATTAATTTTATTATTTACTTATAATATAATATCAATCTTCTTACATTCCAACCCATTGGAAAATTATATTGTCGCTCGGGTGTGTGGACGACTACATCTTGACAACCAATGTAATGTCTATTTCGTATTTACATTTTACACGGATGTTAATAAAGATATATTAAATTAATAAATATGATATTTTTAAAATAACTATAAATTTTGAATTATTATATCACATATACCTTTGTATTTCTATTCTATTCTGGATACGATAATGTTTCTCTTATATACGGCAGACTGTTTCCTCGCGAATCAATTGGACTCAATTTTCACTATACCTTTACATTGAAGGTGGTTAAAATAAATAAAATTAATATATGAGATATATAATACATCATAATTATTTTTTAAATGGTGATATATTATTTACCTTCTTTTCATTTCATCTATCATGAAAAATGGAAACAACAATCATGTGTACATATGACCTACCATCTTCCTGAACTCTGTCATCCATTTCCTTTCACAATTTTTTTTAGATTACTCTAAATACATATATTACTATTATAAATTATATATATACATATATATATATTTAATATTTATGGATATTATGGTACCACGATAAATGTAATTGTAAATAAATTAATGAACAAAAAAATGCATGGAAAACAATGTAATTATCACCGCAAATTGAGATTTTAATAAACAATTGTTAATAAATAGGTCGTAAAACACTATAATAAAATCATATTTGATAAAAATAATATTATATTATATTTATATAAGATATTTTAAATAAATATATATTTACTTTGTAGTATTTATGGACATATGGAGAGGAAATTGGATTTCAGGTAAGGGTTTCTCATCTCACATTTTATTCACTGATACATATTCGATATTCACCACTTAATTCTTATTTTAAATGTATATATTTCCCATTTTATATATTATATTAAATATAAAAATATTTTAATGGTATATAAAATTTTATTTGAATTAATTTCCTTTAGGGGGAATATGGTTTATAAGTTACCAAATTGGTAAAGGTTTATTTTAAAATCTCTTCGTTAATCATGATTGTTTAAGATTAAAATTAATATGATGGAATATAATGATATATCACTCCATAAAATCATAAATGTTTACTAAAATATAAAAATTAATTAAATTTTAAAGTAATAGTAATAGTTTCTTCTCTTTGGTATTTAAAATTATTGAGAAAATGATTTTATGAAAAGGAATCCTTATTTAATTTTTGGTAGAAAATCATTTTTAAACAAAATCCCAATTTTCAAAAAAATGTTTACAAAAAAGTTTTTAACATTATAAAAATAATTTTTTAACTGAGTTTTTTAACGACTATTGGATTTTTTGAAAATAAAATAAAATGAATCTTCTTCTGATTTACTGAAAAAAATACTTTTTGACTCTTTACCAAAAATGTAAAAGGAATATTTGTTTTAAAATACTCAACATATATATAATTTACCAATATTATGAGAACTTGTTTATTATAAGATTCAATTACATGATCAAAAGGTTATTTTGAAATAAAAATTTTTTTGATATTCTTTAAATTTTATGTTTTGAAAAATTATTTTCAATGATAAAAGTTGATTTTCTGAAAGAACATTTTCAATGGGGTATTTAATATTTTTCTAATAATAAATAGAAACAGTACTTATTTTAATTATTTTCTAAATGGATTATTTTGAAATAATAAAATCTTTATTATTTATCTAGATCATTTTTCATCAATTTGGTAGGGGATGTACTATTTTTATTCCAATCACCATATTAATCTGGATGGTTTATGATTATATATATTGATTGGGGAAAGTATTGACATTTTGACGACAATTTTCACAATTAAAATGTTTATATTGATTACGTTTCACTCCTTTCATATAAAGAATTAATTATACTTAGTAAGTTGTTTGTGGGACTATATATAGCCCCATAATTTGTTGGTAGGTCTCATGAAACACACTATCTTGGGTTTTTGGCTATGTAATTACCCATTTAAGTAATATTTCTTGGAGTGAGGCATAATTAGTGTGGTTATCAGCTCTATAATTATGGAATCCATAATATTGAGATTAGTTATTAATGGTCCATGTAATTATATTGTTTGTTATAAAATTCATGTTTATGTTTCATGATCAAGTGATTATCTATATGGATTTATTTGATCATCATTTATTATTTCAATATTATTCTCAAGCAATTGTTTAAATGGAATTTGTTACAAATATTTATCTTTTTATATTGATGGTTTGTATTTATACAAGATAGATTACGTTTACATACCCTTACTAAGAATTGGAAATCACCTTATTCTTTTTTTTATTTTCCCAAGGATTCTATGTTGTTTCTTATGATTTATATGTCTTGTTATGCTAGGGGGAGTAATGAAATTATCAAATAAAACACTGTGGGTATTTTATTCTTTAAACATTAACGTGAAATTCTAGTATGGATCTAGTTTACCAAGAATACTAAACCAATAGGTCCTTTTATATTCGATTTCATGTATCTTGTACTAATGTAATAAAGCTGACACTGACTATGGGCTACTACAGTCAGGGTATTTACAACCAAATTACCTGAGGATGGTATAAATGGGCTGATCCAAGTCGTGAGTTTCTAGAATTATAATTTCTTCTCCTTCTATCATCCTCTTATTTCTCCATTATTTTATATCTCTTATCTTTGGTATTTATAGGTACTTTCTAGTCAAGTACTCCACCATAACATACTTTTTTATGGATGTTAACAAATGATGGGTGGAATGTATAATATCTTACACCTCATGAGGTTCATTGTAATTGAATTGGGTGTTCTAAATGGTCCAATATGATAGGTTCAAAATCAATACCTAAATACCTCAAAAAAATTGTTTTTGAGCTGATAAAAGTTCACATCCTTACATAAGAAAAAATTCCATGTGAGGTGGATTTATGGAATAATCTATGTATAATAGAATTTTGGTTCCTTTTCCAAATTTTCGGAATAAAAACCCACATGTGAGAGGCAATAAAAAAGAATCCTTCTGATCTTAAACAAAAATTCCATGTAGGAAAACGTTCTTAATAGACTATCATTGATTCCATACATATAAAGGCCTCATAAAGGGATTATTTTTCCCATACCATTATATGTGATTTGTGAAAATGTTTTCTTTTTCCAAATTTAACACCTATATTAATCCAACTGCTCTAAAATTTGAGTAATAACTATTTACTCTTTGTATGAAACCTTATTGTCCTCAAAATACATATTAAAATTACCATCCCACCTGAAGAATAATTAATATAGATGTGTTCATATAATAATTACTTTAAGTCCATTGATTAAAATATAATTTATCTTGAGGAATGGGCAATTATTTTGATAAAAAAATGTAGTACATACATTTAGAGATATATCCCTAAAATTTTTAATGATTGTAGTATCTTTATAATTACTTGAGAATTTTTGGGAATGAATGATTAAAACAATCTTATTGATTTGGGGTAATGTATTAATCATTTAAATCGTGTAGTTTTTAAGGAATTATTGATTTTAGAGTTGAGGTAAAATGGTGTCATTGTAGTTGGTAGATAGATCGATAACTTACCCAACTAGAGTCATTGAATATTTTTTTGTTGGAATTAAAAAGTTCATCTTATATCCAAAATTCTATGTGATGTATGTAGATGTGGATAGGGAATTTCTTATCATTGGTGGTCATCCATTATTGGTCACATGATGAGACATAAAATATACACATAAATAAAGACTTAAAATCAAGGGGAAGGAAAAGAAAGAGTGAAATGTCTTCAATGATATTATGGGACTGGTATTTTAAGATGATTATTTTGTGATTTATACACCATATGAAAATTTTAATCAGGATGATAATGATATTTGATAACAAAATCCACTTAATAAATTTCTAATAAAAAATATTATATTTTCAGTTAGGAAAAATATATACAATGTCAAATATAATATGAATGTTAACATCATCTAGAGAATGTTTAAGGAAAATATAACTACAAAGGAACCATTAAAACCATCAGGGGAGAAACAAACTATATTAAAATTAAAAACAGTTCATTTAATTTTATGACATAGAATTTTGTGGAATAATAATATAGTTCCAATTGTAATTTAGTCAATAATTGGTAATTAATGATAAGAGAAACTGTTAAAAGTTATTCAGGAATGCAAGACATAACTGGCTTCATATATCGAAGATATAAATTCTCTAGAATTTTTGTGTGTGTTCATATTATTATTATAGATATATATGTTAAGAAAGTGTTTGTGTTCCAAATGTCGTAGAATCATAACATAAAATAAATACTAAAGGATTGGGTTATGATCATCTTGATTCTATCATAGTGAATCCCATTTTCTTAGTTATTGGGTTTGTCTATTCTATATTTTTCCAAAAAGGGAGGAATAATTATTGAGACAAAGGATAATATTAGACTCATTCTAATATAATCTATGACTAGATTGATTGTTTTTATTGACTATATGTTGTTATATATTGCAACCAAGAATAAATATTTTCTTTAATCCATTATTAAACAAATCTTGGAATGGATTATAGGATATAGATTCTACATTTTTTTATGTCTACTCAGAATAAAACCATGTTGTTTTATCTCTTAATGACAAAAATTATATTAACCAATCCATTGTGAACATTTTCTTATATAATAATGGATTTGGTATTATGTGGATCTCCAATATCTTTCTCTATATTTATAATGTAAATATTATCATATTTAAGAGAAAATGTATTGATTTTTTCATTGATTTTTTTTCTATATTGGTTTTGAACATTAAAAATGTCTAACAGAACCTTTTATTAGAATTAAAGAGCTTTAATGAATCAAAATTAGTCTTAAATTGGGAGAAATTTCATTTTATGGAATAATAAGATATTTTTCATGGGTTCGATATCTCTATAGTGTGGATACAAGTTGAAAAATATGAGGGAAATTCATTTCAAATCTATAACCACTAATGTTGTATGTATAAAATGTTTTAGGATATTATAGATTCTACTGAAGTGTTGTCTTGAAATTTAGTATGATTTCTAGGATAGTTTTCTCTTTGGATGAAAAATATGAACAATTAAATCACATTCAATAATGTTTTAATGAATTTTAATTACCAAAATTCAAGCATATTTCAGTATATATAATTTGATCACTATATTAGAGTATACCTGTTGAGGTTTTCCTATTTAAAAACAAGACATCATGAGAAGGGATAGTGAGTTAAGGTGTAAAATTTCTCTCACATTATGTAGGATATTTCCCCACATTGGAAATAATTAATTAAATATTTTTTCTCAAAATATATATGCACCAACTGAAGATGAATAAATTTCCTACAACAGATGTTGATTTTAACTTGGTTCAGTGCTAAGGTAATGTCAATGTAGCATACACCTATAATTGTATAAGTGTATAAGAATCCACTAATCGTTTCTTGTTTGGGGATAAAATTTTTCATCTATCATAACTCTATGTTCATCTTACTCCATTTAAAAATATATTAATGGAAAAACAAACAACCTCCCTTAGAAAACTGTTGTGGACTAATCTGTTTAATTCTTCAAATGAACACCTTTTTAGTTTGATGACATAATGGTATCTTCTATAGTTTCCTGAATTGGTATAGTGGATTTCAATATGGTAGCTATAATACGATGGTATAATATAATTCTATACTTTTGGAATAATCACCAGCAGTAGGTGTATAGTTTACACATTGTATATTATTCATCATAGAATAAATTTTTCCCAACATAGTCATTCACACATGTTGTTTATTTCATGCCACTACTTTCTAGTAGTCACCGATGTTTGTTCACCCATCTATTTTTTACTTAGGTATCTTCACTCAGGTACACTTTTCTCAAGTAAAATCAAATAATATTTATCATTTGGACCTTTTTATAGTACATTCTTCTTGAAACATTCTTTACTCTTCTACATTTTTGAAACCTCATTTACGCATCTTTCCTCGCCCAAGAATGCTTCTTATAGTATTGATCAAGAAACATCTTTCAAATTTCATGTTTGAACCCATTATTTTCATATAATATATACTCAAAAGTTAAAATTTTTTAAATCATTAAATTTTCATTTTATAAGTAATAAGTGGATTAACCCGTATTTATAGGAAAAATATAATCCTTCACTCAGCCCTTCGCACATTAAATTTTCAAGTTTCATCACATGTGAAACAATACTCTTTAAAATAAAAAATACCATGAATATTATAAATAGAACCATTATAGACTAACATAATTTCAAAATTGGATCCACCTAACTAATGAAATGTCTGACTTGAATATCTTCCAACATTCAAAAATCTTTTAAATATCATGAATGTTAGTAGTGAAATATTTCCTTAACTAGCACCGAAAAATTTCTTTTAACTCCAAATAAATATTTAACTTATTATAATTTAATTTAGTATTTCGAAAAAATTAATAACATTTTACTTTTTTCTTCTAACTCATTTATAATTATCTTAATTTATAGACAACAAGCACAACATAACATTAATCCCTAGATCATAACACCTTTGTTCAAACATTCTCCCTCTTTGGGATTATTAGAATTCTGGAGATATATTTATGCCTCCAATCTCACTAGAAATATAATAACACATACATCACTCTAAGTCTTTTAGATCATTGTTTATTATAGAAAGTAAGACTATCAGAGAGAATTAAATGCCTCATGTCATTCCTTATCCCAGAGCACCTCGTGTATTTAGGCTTTATTATAATTCAAGTTCCCTTATCCATGAATGGTACGTAATTATAAATTTCATACCATATAAAACAACTTGAAAAAATAATATCATTCCCACTAACACCAATGATAAATTTCCAAAATTTATAGTCATTCACCCACATTGAAAAAAACCTCAGATAGAAAATTAGAATTATTTTATTAGAGAATTATCATTTGAAAATCTCATTATATTGAGGAAGAAAATAATGAATTAATTAGGAATACCCAAGAACAATATAATCACATTCATTATGAGGAGGTAAAATACTATAAATAATTTAGAGAGGAATATTTGGGTCGCCTTTTGTTGCAAAACTATCCACTGTCGTATTTCCTTTACAAAAATTGTGTATAATTTTGAAATTCTTCTTGATCATTCTTTGAGAGGAACTGGTAAAATATTCTTGGGACTAATGAGTTTATATATAACCTAAAATGAAATTTTCCACAAATTATGAACTAGTTAAAACTACGTAACATTCAAAATTATAGATATTACTCAGAGTAAGACCACATGGAAGGGAATGGGTTTCCACCAAGGGAAAATTAATGTGGCTATAAAAATCATTAAATTCTAAGATCAATGATCCATGATAATCCCATACAATTCCACCTTATCTCATAATACCCTATTCACATGATCCGTACCCAATATGATTCAATCTAGATATTGGAAATTTTTAAATCACCCTTTTACCTTGAGATCTTTTACAATCAATAGATGATTATATGAGTTTAAGAGGAAATAGTCCTATGAAATATCTAGATATGTCATCACCTTTGAGAAGTGGGGATAAATCCATAACTAAAGTCATAATCTTTATCCAAAGGCCCAAAATTGTTTTTTACCTCCATCAGGCTGATATTTATTCCTTATCACCCAAAGTACATAGCAACCAATAGAGAAAATAAGATTTTGTGATCTATTTTTTCCATGACTCAATTTATAAACTCAAAACCAGGATAACCAAATATAAGAATGCTTATCAAAATAGAGGGAAAACTCATATAGTAACCATGAAATATCAAAATAAATCAATCCCAAACCACAAAATGAAAAATATTAAAATTGTTTTTCATGTTAATATTCATATATTATTAGATAACATATTAGACTAAAATGGGGTGACATGACCATATAGACCTCTCCATGCTATGGGAGGTTGTTGAACACCAAGGTTTAACTTGTGTTTCTAAATTTCATGAGTGTTAGTGGTTTATTTATGATGTATTCCACTTTAACATTAGTTTCAAAATTCTCTATTTTGATTACTCCATGATCTATATTTTCTTTGATAAATTGATAGTAGGTTTCACTAGGTTTGGATCAACATTGTTGGATGTGACTTTTCATGATCTCAATTACACTATTCTTATCAAATAATATAATTTTTTGTTATTGAACTTATTCATTAATATCTTATAATGGTTTTTCAATTTATAAAATTTGAGTTTATAAATTTTTTACTATAATATATTCATCTTTGGTCGTTATCAGTAATGTGCATTCCTAGTTTTGTTTGACCAGCCCACACATTTACCTTTGTTCAAGATTACACCCCAACATCAGGACTATCAAATAAACACATCACTAACCCATCACACATCATTTTTTTGATATTTATTTATCCTTATTAATATCCAAGAGAAATACTAAATAAATATTACTTCAGATGAAACTCTCTATTCAATTAAATGATACCTGATTTAGCTCTTCAGTGCTACTTATGAAATTGTTTTCCAAGCATGTTATGAAAACAATATCTTACAATGTTTTAATCAGATATAATATAATACTCACTATCTTCTTATATAAGGTGGGAAATATTTATTTCACATATTTTTGCAACCAAAAAATGCTTCCAATGAAAAATGGAGTTGAAGTTAGTTTTGAATCTTATATATCAAAATTCTAAACCAATACTCTTGTATATTTATCATGAGGGATAAAAGCATATCTTTATTTTTGAACAATATATGGACCTAAAAAGTATATGAGTTCACCAATCATCTATATTTAATTTACTAAAATAATAATATTACCAAATATATCCATATATTTATTCATGCTTCATCAAATTATGATGAAATTTACATAGACTAGCACCATGGATTATTCTTATTTTTATTTTTTAAAATAATTAGTGTGATCAAAACAACCCCGTTTGAATTTGTGATTTTTTAGCAATGATAGTCACAATGAATATCATGATCATAGTTCTTATTTATAACTAAATAATGACTTATTCAATATATACACTTTGGTTTCATCATTTATAATGATTAAACCTATTATTTATTCAATATAAACCACCTCTTATAGTAATCAATTAAAGAATTCATCTTTTACATCCATTTTATGAATCATGAAACCTATTTGAATAACTATTACAATGATGTTCTAGATCAACATACATAGATCCATTGATGAAAGATTTTCTTAAAAATCAATAACTTCTATATTTATTTATCCTTTTCATAAAAGATGTTCTTTATTTAATCTCAAACTTCCAAGATCAAAAATTTATTCTTGGATACCCCCATTGTTCTGATTATATTATGATGTTTACGATTCTTAAAAAAACATATTTTTTATTCTTCTAAATTTGGTTCAATTCCACATTGATGGATCTCTGAAATGATTCAACATTCAATACTTTTTAAAATGTAAATGGTAATACCATTGATATTGGAGAATAATTTTTGATAATTATCATAATTTTTGTTTATGTTGGATAACATATATCTCCAATTATATTGGATAGATCATCTTATAACCTATTGTGTCTCCTCTAAGGCATTGGATAATTTTCATTATAAGTCATAACCACTTCTGATCCAGCATCAAAATCTTCGTCATTTAGGTAGCATTGTAATAATATAGGATTTATATCATCTTAATACTCTTATTTACATAATTCATCAAATATTTAACATTTTTTATTTTTCCATCATTCTATTTAATGACATTAACATAATTACTCACCCAAAAAAAATTATCCTTTTATTGAAGTATTTACAATCATTATTCTTCATTCAGTAACCTAGTGACATTATTTTTTCTACTTAATTATTATATATGACTTGATTTACCTATTAATTCCAAATATTGTATCTTATTATAAATTACAAGAAATTTGTAAAAGAATATTTCATTACATTCCACATTTCATTGGGTTTCTTCTACTATATTGATCTTAGAACTACCTGCTCTTATGTATAAAAAACAACTTATACAACCACCTTCTAGTAGTATCATATGACACAACACTCAACAAGAATTGTCTTGGACATATTATTTAATATTTGATATTATTTTTTGACATAACCATTTTCGTTGATTAGTTCATGCTAAGTATAACTCATTCTTAATATTGTGATTCTTTTGGTGGTTTCTAAATTAAATATACATTTATTCTATTGTTTTTTCAATTAAAAAATTCATAGTTGTGCATCTGTTCTAATTTTCGACTCTCCTTAAATATAACTTTATGAACTCAATGAATTTTTTCTTACTCTACATAAACATAAAATAATACATAATATTATAATCATCATTTGAAATGATGAAATAATTATCTCCTTGTTTGTCGGACTAATTAATTGGTCCACATGCATCAATGTGAACCAGATCAATGAGATGGGATGGTCTTTTCATTTTTTTGACAAGGACTTCATAACATCATTCCCCACATATATGAACCAAAGGTATTTTCAAGATATATCTTTCTATAATGATTATACACTAAAAATATTAGCTTCTATTAGTTCTCAAATCTATATAGATAAATGTTTCCAAGCCTATAATTCTATATTATTTTTTCCATTTTAAATGTTATTAGACAATGGTTTTCTTTACCACCCACCTACTTTATATTTCCATTCGTCCTATGTCATTTCATGGGAGAGATTTTAGTCTTTTAATTGATCAATAAACCATTATAATTTAATTACACAATTTCTTGAGTCACAAAGGTGACTCACACTCAAGAGTTTATTCTATAATTCATCTACATAAATCACATCATTCTTATTTAGGTAATCACCAACCTTCCGAGTATTCATACTTCCGTTGATATTAAAATATCCATTATTTATGAATTGAATATTTATATCAACACTATCCTTCACATTTTTCATGAATTTCATATTCCTGATCCTATTGGATGAACAACCACAATCAAGGATTTGGGATCTATTTATAGTTTTATATTTGAGAAAATTTGCATATAGATTACGCTTCCTAATATTTTTACTTTCTTTCTGTGAGATTCTAAGTTGGGTTAATGTATAATGTGGTAACTCTTATTTCACATTATCACATTATGTAAAATCATAATCATATTATTATTCCAATTGCAAGTATATAGTTTTAAATGATATATTTTTGTTTTTCTATCATTCATTTTTTTCATTCCATGGCGGTAATCATTATTTATTCTTGGTTTTTATTCTATATATTTATCCCCAAAATTAAAATAATGAATGAAGTATTGACATAATGAATTTAAATTTTGATATAAATTATATGATCTCATTCTCCATTGCTAAATTTTGGATGTCACATTATTCAAGTTGATCCTCACCTTTTCATTTTAAGATATGGTGTGATCTAAATTGGCATAAAAATAATACATCATTAAATAAAATAATTCCTCCATATGTATCCAACCATCAAATAACTACTTGGTTTCTTATTAGCCCTTGAGGACTGAGGATTATTTCCAGCCCTCTACTATATTTTGTCCACATCTATCATTATTTGTTCTAATGGTGTTTTAGTTTTGATAAAAAAAAATTACCAACAATCTACTTCTCCTTATTACGGTTTTTTTCTATTCTTACCTTTGATATCTTGAAAACATAAACAACTCAAAATTTACAAAAAATACATGTTCATTGATTTAACACCCCAATCATACATGGTATTCATCCTTTTAAATAATTAAATAGCTTGCGCTATATAGAACATCGAGTTTCAGGGCACTTTGACATTTTGAACTAGCCATTTAAAAAATAAGTTATGAATAGTATTAACCAAATTATGAAATTTATAAATTGTATTTTTCAAAACTAACTTAATTTTTGAATTTAGGATATCTAAATTATCTTAGAGTGAAATTTTTATAATTTTCTAAAAAGTTTTAATTTTTGATAAATAGTAAAAACTACTGCATTTTTAAAAAAAATAGACTATTTCATTTAAAACATTATTTGACTCGAAATTAAATTTTAAGTTAAAATTGACAAATAATAAATATATTAATATAATATAATTCAAAGGAATCTTTTTATAATATAATTAGATATAAAATATTATTAAAATTTTGAACGCCTTTTTTACTCACCTTATAACCACATCTATGAGATTTTTAATAAATGGAATTCTACTACTTATCTCAAATGAATATCCAAAAACAAACATGCATGCTTGTAATTTGTATAAAAAACCTGGTCTAATAAGATAAAAAAAAATTGGTGAATAGTAACTTTGGGATTTTATTTTCCACTTTTAAAAGTAAATTGGGTAATTGAAGGTAAAATTAATTTAATAATAACATAATATTACCCTAACACTTGTCCTAATTTTATTAGATAGGTGTGTTTCGATCAAAATCAAATGTAGGTCAAAATTATGATCTTTTTTAAGCCACTTCTGTTAGATTAACACTTTTATTTTATTTTATTTAAAGAAGATTTAAAAATTTCAAATTCAAATTTTAATAATTAACCATTATTAATATTGGGTTATAAATAAGATAAATTCTACTTTAAAAAGTATTTAGAAAGATAAAATCATAATCTAAATAATGGTATTTGTTTTAATACTTTAGTAAATAAAAATTTAAATTAGATAATGACACAAAAATGATGTTGTAATTGAATGAAGAATAAATTAAATAATATTAAAAATACAAAAAAAATATAATTTTACATAATTAAATGACATACACTAATTTTATAGATATAATTGTAATGATAGTGACATATTATTGTAGGACCCCGGGACACCCTGAGAGGGGAGGGGTGAATCAGGGTGGCAACTTTTTCTTCTTTTAGTTGTGGATCTTGTTCCCACGTTGGTAGGAACTACATAAACCTGTATGATGGATATGAGCGGCAATTAAACATTCACATGCATAGAGATGACACAACTATTTTTACTTGGTTCACCACTAAGGGCTACGTCCAAGGAGCATACACCGACAGGTTGTCGGTCGTACCAAAATCCACTATGCTTCACTAGCTGCAGATTACAAATGTTCGGGTACAGACACTCTGTCCCAGGCTCACTGCCTTTACAATTGTTCAGGGATAGCTCACTGTGTCCCTCGGGTCACTACCGTTGACTCCCCCTGGCTCACTGCCGTTGGTGAAGTCTCACTCAGTTTATAGACGTGAAGGTCTCTTCAATAGGTGTGCATTGAAGTTCTTCGTCTCCTGTTCAGCATGAGACATTGCTTGCATCAGGGTTCAGATTTGATGCTCCTTTTAGTTCAATCCTTCTTCTTTAGTGCAATGAATGAATGCACTAGATCCCCTTGTCTTCGTTTTCCTGAATCACAATCACTGATGTGATTGCTTACTTAATGAAGCTCAGCTTACTCGGCGTTGTCAGAATCAGTTCTCCATGTATGCATGAGATCATGCATGTATCATTTAGATTTCTTCTTCAATCTCACTTTGCACCAGTAGTATCAGGCAATAGTTCAGCTCTTGTGCAGCTCCAGAAAGCCGGGCGTACTTTAACAATATCTGGCTCTTCTTTTCAAGCCCGGCGCGCAAGTCTCCCCCGGCGCGCAAGTCTTAGGCGCGCAAGTATAACCTGGCGCGCAAGTGTCTCCAAAGCACCTGCGCGACTCTGCCTTCTTGAACTTCAAACCTGCGCGACTCACTTCCTTCCTTGCCCAAATCACCGAGGGTGCTCAACCATCAGTTGGCGCGCAACCTCTACTTGCGCGAACAAACTACCGCTTGCGCGGCTCAACCACCTGTGCGACGAGAGCTCGAACAATCTCAAAGTCTTGAACTCCGTACGAAATGAGGAGGGGTGGTCTAGTATTTATAGGCAAACTGGACCCCCTGCGCGGAGGCGCGCAAGTCCCTCAACGTCGCGCAAGTCTTGTCTCCAGTAACCTCTGTCGCGCAACTCACTTGCGCGACCCAACCAACACTTGCGCGACCTTGTTTCCTTAGCCAAATTTTGATGTTCTGATCCTCAAAAACATATGGCGCGCAAGTCTTTTATCCTCCAAGAGTATGGCGCGCAAGTCCCTTTGCCAAAATCACTATTCTTCATTTGTTGATTTTGAGGCCCTAAAATTTGGAAAACACTGGAAAATGGCGCCACTTTGTATCTTCTCTTTTTGTACCGCCTCCAGATCATCCATTCCTCTGTCGATGTTCATGAATCAAACATAGATCGTTGACCACAACTCTTGAACTCGACATGTCACCATGGAATCTTTTTTGTCAACAAATTTGTATGTCGTTTGTTTGCTTTGTCAACAAGCACGATCACCTCAACATCACTTCTTCTTGGTGCTCTGTATCCTTCAACAACTCTTTGGCTTTTATCACAAACTCCACTATTGTGATATGTATTCTTTGAAAGAACAACTTTAGTACCATTATCTTTTGATACAATGTGATGTGCAAGGCCATCTCATAATTGCAATCTCCGCATGGCCATATCAGAAGTCAACTCATTGGCACATTGTCTTCTTTATCAACTGTCATGATCAACTTCATGCAAAGCATGTGATTCAATCCATCAAGAAGTCTCTAGCATGGCTGTCATGATCAACTTCATGCAAAACATGTGATTCAATCCGTCAAGAAGTCTCTAGCATGGTTCTCATGCAATCATGAGTAATTGCATGGTCTTCATCCAAAAACCTCAGTCTTCTTTAATCATCCTCGAATGGATTACTCCTCACATTCTTCATTGTTGTAAACAATGTATCACCTTTGACACATGTTCTTTGAACTTAAGATCAGCACAACAATCATCTGAATCACCACTCCTCTACTTCATCGGAGTACTTCATGATCTTCTTCATTTTGATCTGCATTGACAACTATTGACAACAAATACAACCTTATACAAAAAGTGGTTCCCACAATCTCCCCCTTTGTATTTTGTTGTCAATACCTTATACATCTTCTGAAATGAATCTGTCAATGTCAAAATGAGAATCTTCTCAGCAAATCAACATTTCTTTTCATTTCACTTTCTCTCCCCCTCATTTACAAGAAATACAAAGCACATGGTAGGGAGGGTATCAATCCACAATTAAGCAATGTTTCATTAATCATTTCACTCTAAGTCTACATGGGCAATGCTCGATGTAGAAAACAAGAGGATTTGATTAAGTCAACAAGGTTGTCCATTATCCACAGATCATGATACCAACATTAGATGATAACTCATGTATCTTGTCTTCAAGGGTTTACCACTTTAATTCCAGGTAGAAGAAGATCAACTATGATAGAGAATAATCAACCTGAAACTCCTGCACTCACTTCAGCAAATAGATCAAAAACATTCAAGTGCAATTGGTAGGATAAGTGACCTTGGGGCACTTCCATTCTCTTTATGTCACTCATCAATTCAGTTACTACCCCTTTGTAAAATAATATTTGATTTGAGTAACCAAGGGATAGTGATTGAGAAATGACATACCTTCTCCATTGGCGTGTTCTTCAAGAAATTCACAGAGTAACTACTTTTGAGTCCAGCTGGAGTTGATATTGATTGAAACAGTGATTATGGAAGCTTCTTCATTCTTCTCCCCCGCAAGGGAAACACTCCTCATCATCTTCATCAATAGTGATCCTTAATCATCATATTCTTTGAGTATCAATTGAAGAATCTACTAAGGATGGAAACTTCTTCAGCTTGGCTATCAAGAGTTGACAGCCTTCACTACTTCTCAGGTTCTCCCCCTGAGAGCATGCTTCACCTTCAATTCCCTGCATTATTAGTACAAATACAATACAGAAATGATTACGGGAATAAGGTGGTTCCTTCTTGCTTCATCAAGAAGACTTTCTTGGTTGAGGTTCTTTTCTCAACCAAGTACCTCTGTTCACTCTAGTCTTCATGCCTGTACATTTGAACATATATTCTGACATCTTTCGGTGTGGCATGGATCTGTTCACATTCACTTCTGCTTTGTGTGGAGAATTGTTCTGCTTAGCAGTCATCATGAATGATACATTCTTACTCCTCTTAAGGACTGCTTCATGCTCTGGTATTAAGGTTAGGCAACCTTTTGCAATGTGACCAGACTTCTCGCATCTCTCACACAGAACTTCTTTGATACGTGTGTTTCTCTTTGTTTGCAAACTCTCCTGCACAATGTCTTCATCATGTGAAAGTTTTCCTTTTCCTTTGTCACCAGCCTTGGCCTTCTCATCTTCAAGTTTCCTTATTCTTTTCAAATCTTTTGGCCAGATGACCAATATGTCATTTGGAACTTTTGCAGCTGGTTTAGGTCTTCCACATGGGTTCATCTGAGACACATCCCACTTAGTGTTTCTCTTGGATGAATGACCCTTCAATTTCATGGATCTTAAATCCTGGGTCTTCTCAGCTTGCCTACTTGATATATTCTTGGGGAGATGTGTGTTCACCATATTCTTCTGATTTCTTCCCAAGGTACGTTCTTCATACTTAGATGGCTTGTGTGGTCTTCTGTTCTTATCAGCTCTGGATATCTGTTGACCTAGGCATGCACCATTCTTGTGACCACTGCCGTTGCATGCATCACAGATGTTATCAAGAATTCCAAATCTGTTTGTTGTAAACAGATGCTTCTGGACCTGTGGATGTTGCTTCTTCTTCTCCGGCTTCCTCCCCTTTGATATAGGCTTTCCCTGTGCTTTTCCATGAAAGGGATTATAAAAACAATCCAGTGCACAGTGCCCAAATCTATTGTAGCACCAACATTGACCCACAAATCTTTTCTTCTTTGTGTCTTCTGTGTGAAGTTGTTGGGCCATCTGCTTAATCTTTTGTTCTCTATTTGAGGAACCCACTTCCTCCTTTTTCTTCCCATCCACCCTAGCCATGGTGGTAGGTTTATTCTTCTCACCTTTCCTCATCCATACTTGTTTAGAACTTTTCTTCCCACCTGCACTGATTGTAGGAGTATATTTAGAAATATGAGTACAAGATGGTTTGGATGGTACCTTCACTTTCTCAGTTGCTTGTGATAGATCAAAGAGTGAAGTCATGATCTTCTGATCACATGTTGGAGGTCTTTTGACAATATAATCCTCCAGTGAACATTGAGTACCAGCAGCAACTGATTCTTGATGTGGATAATCAAGAGTTGTCATAATCTTCTTATCACATGTTGGAGGCATTTCAGCTTTAGACTCCTCCAGCAAACATTGAGTGAATACATCACTCATTTCATTCTTTTGTGAAGTATCAATATGTGTGTTCTCAATCTTGGTCAATTGAGCTTCCAATTTTTGACCCACAATATTGAGGATGATCTTCTGATCTTCAATCGTGATCATCTTCTCTTCACAAGTCTTCTTCAACCTTTCAACCTCATCTTCATGCATCTTACCTTTGTTTTGTAACAAAGAGTCAAGTTCCCTGAATTTAATGGATGTTTCTTCCAAACAAAAATTCTTGACTTCATTGCACTTCTTCAGCTCAGCTTCAAGTGCATGGATCCTTTCTTTTAAAGTCTTATTGACTTCCTCTTCTTCTTCAAAGACCTTCACCTGTTTGATGAGCTTCATACTTTCCATAACTTTTCTTTCCAACCCCTTTTCCATATTGTCAGCTTCCCTTTCTAATCGATTGATCTCAACCTGCATAGATTGGAATAGGCTACAAATAATAGCAACCCTTTCTTCTGGAATATCATGCAGATATGTTCTGAGTTTTTCCTGAAAGCCCGAATTAGGGGTATCATCCTTTCCTCTGGATGAGTTCTGAGCCACCTTCTTGATACTTTCCAAGCCTAATGTTTCTTCATTATAGGAATGACATGGAGAACAAGACACCGCATATTCTTTGGATGTGGGGGACTTCTTCTTCATCATCTTCTCTTTCTTTTTCTTATTTGTCAAAGTCTTGGTGGATATAGATTCTTGCTCAGAAATGACTGCGTCATTATCACGACTGGTCTTCATTGTTGACTCTAGGAAAGAAACCCAAATCCTCTTCTCAATAGAATTATTGGAGAATATCCAACATACGTTAACCTCCCTCTGATACCACTTGTAGGACCCCGGGACACCCTGAGAGGGGAGGGGTGAATCAGGGTGGCAACTTTTTCTTCTTTTAGTTGTGGATCTTGTTCTCATGTTGTTAGGAACTACTTAAACCTATATGATGGATATGAGCGGCAATTAAACATTCACATGCATAGAGATGACACAACTATTTTTACTTGGTTCACCACTAAGGGCTACGTCCAAGGAGCATACGCCGACAGGTTTTCGGTCGTACATAAATCCACTATGCTTCACTAGCTGCAGATTACAAATGTTCGGGTACAGACACTCTGTCCCAGGCTCACTGCCTTTACAATTGTTCAGGGATAGCTCACTGCGTCCCTCGGGTCACTCCCGTTGACTCCCCCTGGCTCACTGCCTTTACAATTGTTCAGGGATAGCTCACTTCATTTGTTGATTTTGAGGCCCTGAAATTTGGCAAACACTGGAAAACGGCGCCACTTTGTATCTGCTCTTTTTGTACCGCCTCCAGATCATCCATTCCTCTGTCGATGTTCATGAATCAAACATAGATCGTTGACCACAACTCTTGAACTCGATATGTCACCATGGAATCTCCTTTTTCAACAAATTTGTATGTCGTTTGTTTGCTTTGTCAACAAGCACGATCACCTCAACAACACTTCTTCTTGGTGATCTGTATCCTTCAGCAACTATTTGTCTTTTATCACAAACTCCACTATTGTGATATGTATTCTTTGAAGGAACAACTTTAGTACCATTATCTTCTGATACAATGTGATATGCAAGGCCATCTCATAATTGCAATCTCTGCATGGCCATCTCAGAAGTCAACTCATTGGCACATTGTCTTTTTCATCAACTGTCATGATCAACTTCATGCAAAGCATGTGATTCAATCCGTCAATAAGTCTCTAGCATGGCTGTCATGATCAACTTCATGCAAAACATGTGATTCAATCCGTCAAGAAGTCTCTAGCATGGTTCTCATGCAATCATGAGTAATTGCATGGTCTTCATCCAAAAACCTCATTCTTCTTTAATCATCCTCGAATGGATTACTCATCACATTCATCATTGTTGTAAACAATGTATCACCTTTGACACATGTTCTTTGAACTTAAGATCAGCACAACAATCATCTGAATCACCACTCCTCTACTTCATCGGAGTACTTCATGATCTTCTTCATTTTGATCTGCATTGACAACTATTGACAACAAATACAACCTTATACACAAAGTGGTTCCAACAATTATAATTATTGGTTTGAAGTAATCATTATATTTGAAAAAATTAAAATTTTGAAAAGTATGCAAATTGACATAAATGATACTTTATAAAAAATAATATTAAATTAAATTTTATAAAATACATAAAAAAGTCAGGTTTAGAAAAATTACTAGGATAGTGTTAAATATGTCATAAATGACCCAATTGGGGTTCATTTTTCATTTTATAGTAAATTTATTTACCTTATAGAGTTAAAATACAAGAAGATTTGGTAAGAGTTAAACTGCTTAACTAATGTTTAAACCCAAATGATAACGTTAATTTTGTAAGAAAAACCTATCTAAAAATCACTTATGTGAGTATTTCGACCCATCCTCATCTTATAATAGAAATAAATTACTTTGGAGGTATTTTAAATTGGAAAAAAATTTATAATAAATTAATTCTTTATGATCTTCCAAAAGTTCCCCTCACCTCTCTTATAAAAGGGAACATCTTCTTCTCTTTAACTCACACCTCCAAAGTTATTTGGATTAGCCAAAACCTACTCAATTATTCTCCCAACTTCTTCTAATTCATCCTTGGGGAAAAACTTTGGGTAGAAATCTATCCTAAGGATCCCTTTTGTGCAAACCAAAAGGAGACTCCAGAAAATAGGTAATTGTTTTATCATATCTTTCAAAGTTCTTTTCTTCTTCAACAAGATATTTATATGTTGTTTCAATATCAAAAATATAACTCCAGTATCATACATATTTTGATATGTTATTATAATCATGTTACAACCACATTACTCATTTTATCAATCATACAAATAATAATATCAACATGAATGTGTACATTCCGCAAAATGTATCCACACTATGGTGTAATTTGTTATTCAAAACTACATTATTTGGATTGGTATAATGATGAGTATAATGGATATAAATATTGAATATAACTAGATAATGATTTTTTATAATTAATGTACCATCCAATTCTATACCATTTAACCATTAGGGCAATGATATCGTCGCTTGTGTGTACGTACGACCTACCGTCTCCAAGACGCGATGAGATTAATTCCCCAGGATAACCATTAATGACTAATAAAAAAATTTATATGGTGGCTAAAAATAATAATTATGCACTTAATGTCATTATTTATATGATTAAAATATTTCTTATTCATAATATTCACGACTTACATTACAAAACAAGAATGTGAAAATGAAGCATTTAATACTCAAAACAACTGTAATACTAAAATAATATTACGAAAATGATATAAGAAGACAAATATATGATATCATAAATATGAATATGTTCTTGGTATAATTTAATAACATTTTTTAACCATTTTACTAGATTCTAACTCTCTTTTGACTAAAGGAAAGTATAATGTATGTTTTAATTCCACAATCTCTTTATTATCCGAGATTTATTACACATAAGTATCTACTGGGATATCCTAATCATCCATTTCCATGTTTCATAAATGTATTTCAAAACATTATCAAAAACAATTAATGATATTATTACCCATTTATGAATTTATATATAAAATTTCTTGAATGGAATCCTTTAATCATTTTCCAAATGAGGTACTTTATAACCTTTTTCGAAAAATTTAAGGAAATACTATTTTTTAACTTATATAGTACAAGTGGCTATTTTTCACCGTTATGACCCCTCAAAATTTTAAATATTTCCTTACCATCTTATAAGTTTATTTTTAAAATAAATTTTCCCTTTTATAATTGTGAGTTTTTTAAATAACTTCAAAGTTAAAAAGGGATATTTTCCAGAAAGAGTTTTAATGAATTTATTAAATTATTTTCATATATGTCAACATCGTTTGTCAGATTTTATACTTATTTGGGGATGATGTATTATGATACAATCATACATATTGGTTTGAAGGGTTTAGGATATTTTTTATTTTGTATGTTCTATGTTTATACCATTCATGGTTTATGGTTAAAGTATTAACATTTTGTATTCTAGTTTTCATAAAAATGTGTATGTTATGTTTCACCCTTTTCATAATAGGAAAGCTTTGGACTTATTAAGTGATGGTAGGGACCTGAAATAGCCCGTTGAGGCATCGATAGGTCTCATGACACAAACTAGTGTCTGGGAAAAAGGTATTGATGGAATGTTAAAGGTCATTAAATGAGGTTGTGACGGTATGGTTATGATTTATAACATTCTGAATTTCATTGTTATGAGATTATCTATTGATATGTCATGTGATTATTTGAAAAGTATAGTATCCATTAGTAAGTATAAATGGAATTATTTTATTTATTCATTCTATATGGTGTTTAAGATTATTGTTAAAAGGCTTTGGTTTCAGTTTTATATAATGCCTTAAAAGCGTTTGCTGATTTTTATAGCTTCTCCTATATTGTTTATCTGTACTGAGTATCTGAACTCACCCCATTAATAAGAATCATTTTCCCTATGATGTGAAGAATTATATTATGATTTACTTGCAGGGATAGTCTAATGTGTATTTGATTTTTCAAAGGGTATAATATGTTGTTTTTATTTTCATGTTGTAATGTAAAACATTTATTTGTATATTGTATTTCCAAGGGTACTAAAATAATTAGTCCATCATGATTTTATTTTCATATGATCATGCCAATGTAATGTAATAAGGAACTGACTTCAAGAAAATAGGGTTTGGTGATCGTACCATGATTCACTATTTTATTTCACTCTTATACCAAAGTATTATACGAGTTTTGTATTGAAAATTACGTTTATAATATCAAATTTCACTCCAAGTGTGATTCAATTATTTTATGTTTACCAATGTTAAAAAGGATAATTTTACTTGTTTTGATAATTATATTATAGTTGTATGTGATTCGGAGTACCCATGATGAAATCTAATAAGAATGGGAAAATCTGCACATGATCCAAGAAAAACAGTGGACTCAAAAGGATATTAATACTAAACTATGCATCAAAATGGGATGAAACATTTTCTACACGTCCAAAAATCAATTATCTACATTTACACTGAAATAACCCAAGACCAATTCGTCCATTAAGTGTCCCATACGGATTGATCTTCCCAAAAAAACAAATCTACACACGCTAAAAACATTTCCACTTTATTTTGGAAATATCTCTTATTATATACCAGACATGGTGCCAAATATGACATGGAGGTATAAAAAATCTCGGGACACAACTATATAGTTTTTTTCAAAGTGATTTACGTCTTTATGAATGGCCAAAACCATGGACCAAGAGGATTATTGGAATCTGGGTTCCCAAAACCACTTCTCACTTTTCCTCTAAATTGGAACCGTCGGCACCCAATTTTGGAGTTTGACCAGGAGACAAGGTGCTGCCATATTGTATTCCCCAAGGAGTTTTCTAATCATCCCAAGATGTTCTGAATGCTATGGTAAGTTCTACTCCACATCTTCTCCTTCCCCCCACCATGTATTTCTAATCCTCTTGTGATCACCCGGGGAGGAACATGATGTAATCTCGAGCATCATGTTTATATTATTTGGAATGATATATTTAATTCAAGGTTGTATATTTTTTCTTCATCCTCTCATTTAATTTTATTTATTTATATACCGGTATGTTATACTCAAGCTCAAATGATTATGTTTGGGGGTACCCTTTCATGTGATGTTTCACACATCATTCATCCCTTTTTCTTCCCTCATTCAATTGTGGTGTTTGTGTGGTTAATATTATTCAATTGATCTCACATAAGAATTGTCAAGGTCATTTAAATTTATTTCATGTTATCACAATGAAATAACAAACAAACATGGACAATGCATTGTGTTATTCATGTGTTGCATTGGTGAGTTTCGGTAATGATGTTGAACACAAATCACCCAATCATCAATGTTGTCCAGTGAATAATTTTGTGTATTCGACTGAAACCTATGAGGTATACTAGAATAAACACAGAAAAATTATACTAATAAGTGTTACAAACTAGGGATTAATTTATCTATACCTTTTCTCTTTAATAGATTAAGGATGATCATCATAATACTTCCTTGGGTTGATCACATTTAATTAATCTTGTTCATTTCTACATTGTTTTATCACTTTCATTTTCTATTTTCATATTTAATAATTTACCCCATGTATTATAAAAACCAATTTAATTTTTTTACTTCCATAATTAGAACCAAATTTTGAAATTAATTATCTAAGGAATTGTTGAGAAATGACATAGGGTTACTGCTATACTATAGATATTCTTGTTAAAAATAAACATCTAATTTGACGTACTCAACAACACAATAAAATTTTGGCACTATTGATGGAGAGACAAAATCATTTTTTATTTATTTCATTATATATTTATTTTACTTCTTAATTATTTCTCATTTAAATAATCCACCCCCATTTGATTGTTTTTGTTTCGGTTTTTGGTTTCTATTTTTGGTTGTATTCGTCTGTTCTTCCTCTCTCCATCTCTCATCTTTTTCTCCATCTCTCTCTCTATAATAATGTAGTATAAAATTATATTATCCATTCACCCTTATTAATTGATTTTATACATATTAAATTATAAAAAAACTTCACAACTTATTTGTGTGACCCGATCAAAAAAAGAAAAACTGCTTGAATTTGACCCTGAAATTGAAAAGACACTTCACACACAAATCAAGGCATATAGAGAATGCGAATCCAGTTACAATAAGGAACCATTTGTGGAACCTAAAGTGGTCATAAACCAATAAAAAATTTAACCCAATCAAACAGAAGAAAACATAGCTACAAATAATCTAACTTTAAAAGAACTAAACTCCCCAGATGTGGATTCCCAACATGCCTACATCCAATATCCTAAGGAAGCAGCCAACTATGAGCTCAGATCAAACCTCATCCACCAACATCCTGAATTCCATGGCCTTCCTGGTGAGGACTCTCATAAACACCTTAAAGTGTTTCATATAGTGTGTTCCACCATGAAACACCAAAATGTTTCTAAGTAAATAATTATGTTTAGGGCCTTCCCTTTCTCCCTTTATGGTGTATGCAAATATTGGCTACATTATTTGGCTACCACAAGTGTGGGATGGAATGACCTTAAAATTCCCTTTCTAGAAAATTTATTCCCTACCTCCCGAACATCATAAATTAGGAATCAAATTTGTGGCATTAGGAAATCACCGGGAGAGACCCTTCATGAATATTGGGAGAGATTCAGAAGACTTTTCTCAAGCTTCCCCCACCACCAGATTAGTGAACAAATGTTAATATAGTACTTCTATAAGATAATTATCCACATGTATTGTGGAATGATAGATGTTTCATTGGGTGCTTTCCTTGTTGATAAAACTCTTTCTACTTATCGTGACATAATAGAAAACATGGAGCGAATTGCACAAAAATTTGGTACATGAGCAATTTTACCAACCTGAGGAGTTCATGAGGTAGTTCATTCATCCTTAGAAAAAATGTTTTACAATAAACTTGATGAGATGCATACACTTTTAAGGAAATTAGCTCAATAACAAGGTAAATCACACACTACTTCTATTCAATTACACAGTGGTATTATTTCTGATAACACTCGTTTTTCTGACCAGTTCCCACAACTTCAGGATTTATCCGAGTCATCTGCAGTATTATTCCTAGGTCATCCATTTCATCAAGAAGCTCCCTTCGAGCAAGAACCATTTAGTCCAAATTGAAACCCCGAGGGGAAATAACAAACACAATACCAACAAGGAGTCAACTCGTCCTACCCCAATAAAATTTGATATTAATAAGGCCAAGGTATAAAATAATATTAACCCTCAACTTCACATAATAATCCTCCTCCTCCTCCAAAATTTGAACTAATCCTTGAGGATATGGTGAAGCAAACGACATCCCAAAACCACCAGTTCCAACCTACCACACAATCAGATATTCAAGACCTATAAACTCATGTGGGAAAATTGGAAAACACTATTAGTGAGCTCAATATGCAATGTTTTGGACAAATACCATCCCAAACCATTGATAATGTGAAGAATAATGGTATTTTTTATGAAATTACACTTCGTAGTGGTAAATAAATTTATCCTTATACTGATTATACATAACAGGTATGTCCCCCTTTTTAAAACACTCTTTCACCACACAAAAAAATTCAATGAATAAAATCAAAACAAAAAGGGTAAACCAATTATCGTTGAGGATTCCCATAAACAATGCATTCCTCTTCATTTCCCCAAAAGACTCTATAAATCTAAGAAGAATTGTTATAATTACATTGGTAAATAAATAATGGATACAATTGAAAAGGTTAATGTTAATGTTCCTTTATTGGATGCAGATAAAAAAATACCTTGATATGACAATTTTATTGAAGAGCTTTATACCCATATAGTGAGACTAAAGGAGAATTAGAGATTAAATATGGTATGGAATGTCTCAGAATTGATTCAACCAGTAATGCCAACCAAATTAAAGGATTTGAGAACATTCACAATAATGTTTACTAAAGGGGGAATTTCTTTTCTAATGCTATTCTAGATTTAGGTTCATATATTAATGTAATGCCTCACTGTTTTTATACATCTCTGAAGGTTGGAGAGCTTCAACCGATAAGTATTTTTGTGTAACCTTCCAACTGGAGTACTACGCATGAAACATGAGTGATTGGGGATGTCCTTGTAATAGTAAATAATCTCTTCTTCCTCCTCGACATCTATATTATTAAGATTGAGGATACCTAAACCAAAGGGCATACCCTTCTCTTACTAGGGAGGCCATTCCTCAAAATAGAAATGATGGTCATCAATGTCCACAATGTTATTCTATCCATGGAGTTAGGTGAAGAAAAGGTAAGTTTTAACATCCTTGAGGCTATGAAACTCCCCTTTGAAGAGAACTCCACTCTTCTTGTTTATATGATGGAAGTTCTGTCAAATTATGAACACACACACAATTATCACCTCAACCCATAATCTGATTCATTTTTTTCTTCTTCACCCATGGATGATTTGAGTTTTGATTCATGTTTTGAGTGTTGTGTGGGTTCTAAAAAGTGTAAATTTGTTGCTTTAATTGATGAATGTGTTCATTCTGAGGTACCCATGACCGTCGATGATTCTTCAAATCTCATTTCAATAGACTCTCAATATTTATAGAATAAATATGAGAAAATAGATAGTTTAATAGACCTAACTCCCCCAAAAAAAACCTCCCTCAGTCCAAAAACCCCAGGTTTTGGAATTAAAACCACTTGCATCTAATTTAAAATATGAATATCTTAAGGGTATTAACTAATTTCTTATTATTATTTCCAATATCATCTCTCAGTAGTGTGAATCAAAACTACTTGATCTTTGGAGAGAGTGTAAAAAGGCAACATGTTGGAAATTTGCTAATATTCTTTGTATTAGCCCATATATTTTTTTTGCACCATATACTTTTGGATGATGAGGAAAATATTGTAAGATAGTTTCAACATCGGTTGAATCCCTCTCTCCATGAAGTCGTAAAATTGGAATCCAGTAAATTACTTAATGTGGGGATAATATGCCCAATATCTGATAGTAAATGGGTTAGCCCAGTAAAAAATTTTCCGAAAAAATAGGAATAATAGTTGTATCAAATTAATGTATTGAATTGTTTACAACACGAGTGAAAATTTTTTGGCAAGTCTATATTGACTACTATCGACTGAATCAAGAAATGTGGAAGGACCACTTATATCTATCTTTAATTGAAAAAAAATTAGATTGATTCGCTGGTAAGTCCAAGTATTGTTTCCTAGTTGTATATTCGGGTTATTTCCAAAACCATATAGCCCATGAGGATAAAAAAAGTCAATATTTACCTTTCTATTCAACACATTTTCATACAATAGAATTCCTGTTGGTCTTTGTAATGCTCCTGGTACTCTTTAGAATTGTATGTTGAGTATATTTTTGTATTACCTTGATATTTTCATGGAAGTTTTTATGGATGATTTCAAATTTTATGTAACTTCTTTTGATGATTGTTTGTCACACCTAGGTTCTACCCTCCATTGTTGCATAGAAAAAATTCTTTTATTAAATTAGGAGAAATGCAATTTCATGGTTGAATGGGGGAGAGTTCTTGGGCATGTTATTTTAAAAGAGGTAATTAATGTGGATAAATAAAAAATTGAATTAATTTCAACCGTTCCATATCCAAAATGTGTTCATGAGGAGCGATCTTTCTTGGGTCATGCTGGTTTTTACCGCTGATTCATTAAAGACTTCAATAAGATTGAAATTCCCTTGTCTCAATTATTACAAAAATATTCTGAGATCATTTTTGATAAAAAAATATATCAAGGATTCATTAAATACACTAAAATGGAGTCTCAAATCACATCCCTTCATCTAAGAAAAAAGGTGTGGTCTCCCCTTTATGCTTATGTGTGATGCATCAAACTTTGCAGTTGGGGTAGTTTTATCACAAAGGGTTTAGAAGTATCCTCATGTCATTGTATATGCCTCAGGTACCCTTGTTCCTGCCCAGTCAAACTACACAACCACTAAAAAATAACTTATTTCTATTGTGTTTTCCTTCGAAAAATTCTGTTCATATCTTATCCTGTCAAAAATTGTTGTCTTTTCTTATTGTGATGCCCTTTGTTTCTTCTTAATGAAACATTAAGTTAATCCCCGCCTCATTTAGTAGATGATCCTCCTCTAAGATTTTGACCTTGAGATTAGAGATAAGAGAGGAGTTGAAAATGTGGTATCTGAACTCATTATTAGGATTTCCCCATCATTGGACCATCATGTTGACTCACCCTTCCCCATTTGAGAATTATTCCTTCATTAGATCCATTGTGATGTTTTGGACCTTACCCTTGGTATGTAGACAATGTGAATTCTCTAGTAACATATAGGGTCCCCACTTATTTTAGTACATCAAAATCCTAGTGACTTATGCATGATTCTCGATGGTACATTTGGGATGAACCAAACTTGTGGAAAATTTGTAGTGACCAAGTTGTTCTTCGGTGTATTCCGGACCAAGAGTTCACCTCTTTTTTGACCTTCTATCACAATTTAGCTTCTAGATGTCACATTGGCTCTCAATGTATTGCTCAAAAGGTTCTCAACTCGTTTATTTATTGTCTATAAATGTATAGAGATTCTCATTGGTTTTGTATTTCATGTACTAGATGTCAATTTACAGGGAATATCTCCAAGAGGAATGAAATTCCCCAACAGCCCAAGTTTTTTGTGAGATCTTTGATGCATGGGGAATTTAAATCATATAGCCTTTTCCAAATCCATTTTTCTTTATCTACATATTATTATACAATGCCTATGTATCCAAATGGGTGGAAGCAAAGTCCACTCGGACTGATGACTCTCGAGTGGTTGTTGATTTTTGTGAGGTCCTATATTTTCAGTAGGTTTGGTTTTTCAAGATTCATCATTATTGATTAGGGTTAACATTTTTTCAATCAAAACATTAAAATTTTGATTCGTAATTATGGGCTTGTTCAAAAAGAATCCACATCATGTCACCCCCAAACTAACTGACCTGCAAAAATCTCAAATCGAGAAGTTAATCGAATCTTGGAAAAATGGTACAACCCAATAGGAAATATTGGATTTTGAGATTGGATGATGCACATTGGGTGTACCGTAAAGATTTTAAAACCCCAATGTGATAGTAAATATATAGGATTGTGTTTACAAAGTATTTTCACATACCAGTGGTGGTAGAACACCATTCATATTGGTCTGTTAAAAAATGTAATATGAATATTTCAGATGTAGGTGAGCATAAGAAGCTGCAGATTCAAGAGTTGGATGAAATTCAAAATGATGCATTTGAGAACTCAGAGATCTATAAAGTGAATACATAGGCTATTCTTGATATCATGATTCATCAGTAGAAGGTTCTTATTGGTGAGATGGTTCTCATGTATTATTCCTTACTAAAGATCCATCGTTGTATGTTTCGTTCCCGAGAGCTCAGTCCTTATATCATTACTGATGTTTACCCATTTGGTGTTATACATGTTTTTCATGAGAAGAGTGTAAAGTGTATTAATGTCATTGGGTAGAGGCTCAAACACTTCCATAAAGAGTTTCCAAAGCATCTCGTGGAGGAAATCCAACTGATAGATTCCACATTTGACACCACATAGCAGGATGTCCCTTCTCATTACCTTTATTTACTTTTATATTTGAATGAAATACATTCATTGAGGACAATTTAACTTTTATTTGTGGGATAGGGTGACTTTCATAGTTAGGATTAAACAAAAAAACAAAAATTTAAAAAAAAATTAAAAAAATCTGTTTTTTTTATTTCTTTTTCTGTATTATATGATTTTAGAAAAAAATTGATCTTAAAAAATGCCCAAAATAATTTTTCAAGAATGATTTAATTATGTGTAAAATTCAATTGTTTTTTCAAAAAAAAACTTTTTTTGATGATATGGAATCTTTTTTGATAATTTTTATTTTCAAATCATTCTTAGGTGTTTAATAAATTTTTGAATCCCATGTTGCATTAGCACTGACCAATATTTTAATAACTTACCCAAGAGAACTTCTAACACATTTATTGCATATTATTACATTTAATCACTTTCTTGATAGTCTCATGTCATTTTGAGAAACACTAACATTCTTTGATTATGTTTGGTTTCATAAGATTCAAGTATGCTACATTCATGTTAGAGGCAATCAATCAATGAAAATCCCTTTGTACAATTTTCCTCTATTTTTTTCCACCTTGATATTTTATCATACTTATGCCTTAGAGACCATGATATTCATATTAGGTAGCCACATTACAATCTATTTTATACATACCTACCCATCCCATGCATATATTCTTGTTTATTTTTAGAAAATGAGGGTGAGAGGGTGTTTCCATGGGAATTCTAGGGAGAGAATAATTTTTATGGGTTGATAGAAAGGGTGTTGATATTTTCACTAGGAAATGGGTTCACAGTCTATGTTATATTATTATTTTACACATGTTTCCCTCTCCATCTCCAAAAAAATCTATACATTAAAAGAATAGTTCTGTAAAAAAATAGAATAAAAAAAATGTCAAAAAATGATTTTTACACATTATTATTCACTTCATAGTTGTGACCCACAGAGATGGACAATAGGTAGAGGGATTTGGAGGTGATATAATTTTTGAGGGGTTGAGTGTGTACATTAATTGTGAAAACATTATGAATTTTGACATGTTTCGTACATAAGATATTAATCACTCCTCTTATGCAACATATTTTTTAACATTAATTCCTACCAACCCTTGAACATTAGAACAACCTGTTTGAAGTCCTCTTTAGTAGCAGACTAGTTTTTGTTGGTAGAGAAATGAGAATCTTAGAAGTCATATGGTAAGATCACATGAACCCTAGGAAAAGAGAATAAATCCATATTTAAATTTTTCTTTAGTGGAGATGGAAAATGTTTAGGTGAGGTAAGTTGTGACATGTTTCAAAGTTGAGCAAATTAAAATGTGAGAAAAGAAAAATGATAGTAAAAATGATTCCATAAATGAGGCGTGATTAATTTAATTTCAAAAGAATATTTCATTTTTTCACCCCTTTTATTTAGTAATGGGAAATGATTATAATATTTTACTTTTCCTAGGAGTAAAAACTTTTAGGTGTGGGGGTGATCATACCATGATTCACTGTTTTATTTGACCCTTACCAATGAATTAAATTAGATTTGTATTGAAAATTAAAAGTATAATAACAAATTTCAATCTAGGATTTATTCAATTTTTTTGTTTTAAAAAATTTTAAAAATTGAGATGTTAAGTTTTGATAATTATATTGTTGGTGGAGGTGATTTGGAGGACCCATGATGAAATCATAGAAAAATGGGCCAATCTACACATTATACAAGCACATCAATGGACCCAAATACATAATTCTATGAAAACCTACATCAAAATTGGATAAAACTTTTTTTCTGGTCCGAAATTTAATTCTATACATTTCATATGAAGGAACTGAAGCCAAATTCATCCATTAAGACGACCATGTGGACTAATCTTCCCAACAAAACAAATCTGCCCTGGTCAAAATGTTGCCTCTGTATTTTAAAAATATCTCTTATTATATACCTAATATTGCTTCCAAATTTTCTACTGATGTAGAAAATATGTCCGGAAACACCTCTATAGTTTTTATTAATGTTATTTAAGACATTATTAATGGTGAAAACCATGGACCAAAAGGTTCTTGAAATTAGGGTGCCCAAAACCACTTCTCTATTTTTTTATAAATTGGAACCTTTGGCACCCTATTTTGGAGTTTGACCAGGAGGTAAGGTGCTAACATTTTTGAGTCACAAAGGAGTCTTCCAATAATCTCAAGATCTTCTGATGGTTATGGGTAGTGATAAATCAAAATCTTCTTCTTTGTCCCCTCTAATGGATTTCTAAACCCCTTCTGATCACCCGGGGAGGAACATGATGTAATCTTGGACATCATGATTGTATTATTCTGAATGATCATTTTAATTTCAGGTTGTATTTTGTTTTTATTAGTCCTCTTTTTAAATTTATATATTTATATACTTGTATTTTATACTCAAACTCAAATTATTATGTTTGGGGGTATCATTTGATGTGATGTTTCACACACCGTTCATCCCTTTCTTCTTCCCTCATTCAATTACATTGTTTGGGTGGTTCATATTGGTCAATTGAACTCACATGAGAACTATAAAGGTCATGTAAATTTATTTCATGGTATCACAAAGAAATTACATACAAACCATGATAGCACATTGAGTTCTTCGAGTGTTTCCTTTGTGAGATTTGGTTATGATGTCAAACATAAATCACCCAATCATCGGTGTTATCCGGTGAACCATTGTGTGTTTCCGACTGAACCCTAAGAGGTATCCTAGAATAAACTCTGAAACATTATTTTGAAAGGTCTTACAAACTACGTATTAAAAGATATATAACCTTTCTCTCGAAGAGATGAAGGTTGAGAATCACGAGACATCCCTTTGTTCATCACATTTAATTAATCTTGTTCATTTCTACTTTGTTTTATCACATTCATTTTCTATTTTCATCTTCAATCCTCAGTCCCAAGTATTATAAAACCCCATTTACTTTTTTACTTTCATAATCAGAACTACATTTCTTAATTAATGATCTAAGGCTCCATCGAGAGAAGGCCTAGGGTTGCTGCTATACTGCAGAAATTGAAGTTAAAAATAAAGGTCTAATTTGACGTGTGCAACAATGATACCAAATTTTGGCACCACTGATGGGGATCCAAGATCATTGTTTTCATTATTTATTTTTATTTATTTATTTTACTTCTTAATTAGTACTCATTTCAATAACCCACCCCCATTGGATTGTTTTTATTTGGTTTCTTTTTATATTTTTGGTTGTTTTGTGTTTTCTTACTCTCTCTCTCTTCTTCTCCATATCTCTCACTCTATAATTATGTTGTATAGAATTGTATTCTTCTATCACCCTTATTATTTTATTTTATCCATATTTAATTTAAAAAACTTCACAACTTATTTTCATGACCCGATCAAAAAAAAACTAGTTGGATTTGACCCTTAAATTGAAAAGACACATCACACACAATTCAATAAATCTAGAAAAGGTCAATCAAGTAACACTATGGAACCCCTTGTGAAACCTCATGTGGATATAAAAAACACAAAAATTGAATACAATCAATCTCAAGAAAACATGGATGCAAATAAAAGATCCTTAAAAGAACTGAGCCCCACAGATGTGGATTACCAACCTGTGTACATCCAATATCCTAAGGAAGTAGGAAACCATGAGATGAGATCAGTCCCCATCCACCTACTTCCCAAAATCCATGGCCTTCCTGGTGAGGAACCTCATAAACACCTTAAGGAGTTTAACATAGTTTACATGATTGTGAAACCCCCAAATGTTTCTGAGGACTTAATTATGTTTAGGTCCTTCCCTTTCTCCCTTGATTGTGTAGCCAATGATTGGATATACGATTTGTCTACCAAAATTGTGGGATGGAAATACCTTAAAAGAAATTTTTTAGAAAAGTTCTTCCCTTCCTCCTGAATTGCATCTATTAGGAATGAAATTTTTGGCATTATGAAATCACAAGGTGAGACCCTTCATGAATACTGGGAGAGATTCAAATGACTTTGCTCAAGCTGCCACAACAACCTGATTATTGAACCACTATTAATAAAATACTCTTATAAGGGACTTATCCCCATGGATTGTGGAATGATATATGTTGCATATATTGGTTCCCTTATTGATCAAACACCTTATGTTTCTCATGACTTAATAGCCATCACAGCTCAAAATGCATAACAATTTGGTAAACGAGAAATTACACCAACCTGAGGAGTTAATGGGGTTTGTCATTCATCCCTATCACAAAAGGTAGGAAATAAACATGATGAGATGCATACCCTTATAATAAAATCAGCTCAAGAACAAGGTAAATCACATTCTACTTCCATTTTATTACATTGTGGTATTTGTTCTGAAAACACTCATTTTTCTAACCATTTCTCATAGCAACAGGATTCATCTAGGTCATGTGCAACAGTATTCCCAGGGCATCCATTTCAGCAAGCACCACCCTTCATGCAAGAAAAAGTTTGGCAAAATCCAAACCTCGGGTGTAAAGCACAACCACACTACCAACAAGGAGGGAGCCCGAGCTACACAAAGAAAAATTGGTATCAACAAGGCTACGGTATGAGATATTCTTATCCCTCAACTTCTCAAAACAATTCTCCTCCTCCTCCTAAATTTCACCCAAGCCTTGATGACATGGTGAAGAAAATGGCATCCCAGAACCTCCAGTTCCAACAGAACACACAATATATTATTCATGACCTACGAGCTAATGTGGGAAAATTTTCAAACACTATAAGTGTGATCATGATGCAAGTTTATGGACAACTACAATCCCATTCCACTATTAATCTGAAGGAAAAATGTAATGTTTGTGCAATTACACTTCGTAGTAGTAAAGATGTTTCTCCTTCTACAAATTCTACTCAACAGGTATGTCTCCTGTTGAAAAAAATATTTATCCACCCATAAAAGATTATAGTGAAGAAAAAAACAAAAAGGGTAAACCAATTATCATTGAGGATTCCCACGAACAATCCATTCCTCTTCCTATCAAAAAGAAGAATATCTATATAAAATAATAATTGTGATAATGACATTGATAAAGAAACAATGGATACATTTAAAATGTTACATGTTAATATTAATTTATTGTATGAAGATAAAAAAATAACTCGATATTCCAAATTTCATAATGATCTTTCTACCCTTAGAAGGATACTGAAGGGGAATGAGAGTGTAAATTTGGGAAAGAATGTCTCAGCCTTGATTCAACTAGAAATTCCAAGAAATTGAAAGGATACGGGCACAATCAAAGTACCTTGTAATATAAGGGAGTGTTTCTTTTTTGATTCTATGAAATATTTAGGTGAATCCATTAATATAATGACTCACTCTGTGTATACGTATCTGTAGGTTAGAGAACTTCAACCGACATGTATTGTTGGGAAACCTTCCAAAAAGAGTACTACACATCCAACATGAGTGATTGGGGATATCCTTGAAAGAGTGTAGAATTTCATCTTCCCTTCAGACTTCTATATTATTGAGAAAGAGGATACCTGAACCCAAGTACATTTCCCTCCCATATATGGGAGTTCATTCCTCAAAACAGCAAAGATGATCATTAATATTCACAATGGTACACCGTCCATAGTGATTGGTGGATAAAAGTAAGTTTTAAGATCCATAAAGAAATAAAATAGCCTGATTAAGAGAAATCCATTCTTACTATCTATTCTATGGAAGTGCTATCAAATTATGCACACACAGACACAAAAAAATCTCCCCAACCCATACTCTGGTTCGTTTTTATCTTCTTCACCCTAGGATGATTTGAGTTTTAATTCATGTTTTGAGTGTCATGTGGGTTCTGAAAAGTGTAAATTAATTTCTTTAATTGAAGAGTGTGTTCATTATAAGGTACTCATGACCGTAAAGGATTTTTCAAATCTCATTTCAAAAGATTATCTATCTTTAGAGATTAAACATGAGCAAACTGATAGTTTAATGGACCTCACTCCCCATAAATCGCCACCCTCATTCCAAAACCCCCTGTTGTTGGAATTAAAACCACTTCCTTCTAATTTAAAATATGCCTATTATATTGGTATTGACCAATTGCCTGTTATTGTTTCCAATAACCTATATAAACAGTATCAATCAAGACTACATGATCTTTTGAGAGAGTGTAAAAAATAAATAGGAAGGCCATTAGCTTTTATTCCTGGGATTTTCCCATCAATTTGTATGCACCATATAATTTTGTATAATGAGGCTAAGCCCGTAAGAAAATATCAATGTCGGTTAAATCCAACTCTTCTTGAAGTGGTAAAATTGGAAGTCAAAAAATTACTTGTGGCGGGGATCATTTATCCTATATCTAATAGTTAATGGGTTAGCCTAGTGTAAATTGTGCTTAAAAATGGAATAATAGTTGTGTCAAATGACAGGAATGAGTTGCCTCCAACACGTGTGAAAATAGTTGGCACGTTTGTATTGACTATAGTAGGCTGAATCAAACCACATAGAAGGACCACTTTCTTCTACCTTTCATTGACCAAAAGATAGAATGATTGGCTGGTATGTCTCGTTATTTTTTCCTCGATGGCTATTTGGGTTATTTCCAAATCCATATAGCCCTTGAGGATCCAGAAAGGAAAACCTTTACCTATCCGTTCAGAATATTTGTGTACAAAATAATGCATTTTGGTCTTTGTAATTCTCCCAGTACTTTTCAGCATTATATGTTGAGTATATTTTTTAGGATACCTTGAGAATTTCATGGATATTTTTATGGATGATTTGACAGTTTATGGAACTTATTTTGATGACTATTTCTCATAAATAGGTTATATCCTCCATCATTGCATAGAAAAATATCTTGAATTAAATTATAATAAATGCCATTTCATGGTTTAACGGGGGATAGTTCTTGGTCATGTTATTTCAAAATAGGTAATTCAAGTGGATAAATCATAAATAGAATTAATTTCAACCCTCACATATACAAAATGTGATCGTGACGTGCAATATTTCTTGGGTTATGTTGGTTTTTACCTCCGATTCATTAAAGACTCCCGCACGATTTCACTTCCCTTGTCGCAGTTATTACCAAAACATTCTGAGTTTGTGTTTGACAAACTTTTTTGGGATTCATTCAATTTACTAAAAAAGAGTCACATATCACCTCTTGTTATCCAACCACTAAGGTGGGATCACCCCTTTGAGCTTATGTGTCGTACCAATAACGTTGAATTTGGGGTAGTTTTATCACAAAGGGTTGACAAGGATCCTCAATTCATTGTGTATGCCCCACGTACCCTTGACCCTACCCAGGAAAACTACACAACCACTGAAAAAAATATTCTTTCTATTGTGTTTTCCTTCAAAAAAATTCCACTCATATCTTATCAGGTAAAAAATAATTGTCTTTCTTGATCAAGTTGACCTTCATTTCATCTTAAAGAGACCTGAAGCTAAGCCTCACCTCATTCGGTGGATGATCCTCCTCCAAGAGATTGACATTGATATTATAGATAATAGAGGAGTGGAAAATGTTGTAGCTGACCACATTAATACGATTTTCCCTCCACTAGACATACATTTTAACTCACCCCTCCCCATTGGAGAATTCTTCCCCCATGGGAACCATTGTGATGTTGTGGACCTTACCCCCTGGTATACAGAAATTGTGAATTTTCAATAAAAATATAGGGTCCCCACTAATTTCAGCACATCATAATCTTAGAGACAAAAGCATGAATCTCAATGGTACATTTGGGATAACCAATACTTGTGGAGAATTTTTAGTAACCGTGTTATTCGTCAGTGTATTCATAAACATGAGTTCACCTATGTTTTGATCTTATTTCAAACATTGGCTTGTGGAGGTAACTTTCACTCTAAACATATGGATCAAAAGGTCCTTCACTCAGTTATTTATTGGAAGACATTGTATTGAGTTTCCCATCATTTTTTTAACTCGTGTACTAGATGTCTATACACAGGGAATATCTCCAAGAGGAATGAAATTCCCCAACTGCCCATGTTATTTTGTGAGATATTCAATGCATGGGGCATTGACTTCATGGGCCCTTTTCAAAATTAATTTGGCATTATCTACATATTATTGGATATTGACTATGTATCTAAATGGGTGGAAAAAAATTCAACCAGGACCGATGACTCTCAAGTGTTTTTCGATTTTGTGAGGTGCTAAATTTTCAGTTGGTTTGGTTTACCGAGATTCATCATTAGTGATCAGGGATCACATTTTTTCAATCACAACATAAATAATTTGCTTCATAAGTATGTGGTTCTTCATAAAGTCTCCACCGCAATCACCTCCAAACTAATAAACAAGTAGATATCGCAAATTGGGATGTTAAGAGAATCTTGGAAAGAACGATACATCCCAATTGGAAATATTGGAGTTTGTGGTTGAATGATGTACTTTGTGTGTACCACATAACTTTTAAAACCCCAATCGGAATGTCACCATACATAATTGTGTTTGGAAATACTTTTCACCTACCAGGGAGGTAGAACTACTTGCATATTGGGATGTTAAACAATGAAATATGAATCATTCAAATGAAGGTGAGTATAGGAAGATGCACATTCAAGAGTTGGAAAAAATTATACGTGATGCATATAAGAAATCTCAGATTTATAAAGAGAATAAAGAGGTTATCCATTACAGCATGATTCATTAGTGGAAGTTTCATACTGGTGATAATGTTATAATGTATAATTCTAGGATAAAGTCCCACCAAGGTAATCTTCGTTCCCGAAGGCTCGGTCCTTATACCATTATTGATGCTTACCCTTTTGGTGTTAAACTGGTTTTTCATGAGAATTGTAGACATAGGATTACTGTCAATGTGCAGAATCTCAAACAATTCTATGACGATTTTCCAAAGCATCACGAGGAGGAAATCCAACTTATAGATTCCACATATGACACCAAATAGTGGGTTCTCCCTTCTCAAGACCTTTATTTAGATTACTATTTATTTAAAATAATTTAATTAAGGACAATGTAACTTTTAGGTGTGGGGGAGGGTGACATGTCATAGTTAGGATGAGAAAAACAAAAAAACAGAAATTTAAAAAAATGGTTTTCATTTTTTATTTCATTTTCATTATTTTGTGTTTTTAGATAAAAATTGATCTTAAAAAGAATATCTAGAATCATTTTTCATTATTGAGACAATTAAGTGGAAAATTCTGTTGTTTTTGGAAAGAAATCAAATGAATGTTGGTATGGAATTTTTTTCTATAATTTTTATTTTCAAATCATTCTTAGGTGTTAAATAGATTTTTCAATAAGATGCCTCATTAGCACTGAAAATATTTTAATCCATTACATGAGATACATTCTAATACCTTTATTGAATATTCTGACTTTTAATCACTTTCTAGAGAGTCTCAGGTCATGTTAAGAAACTAGAACTTTCCTTGATTCTATTTGAATTAATTAGATTCAAGTATTCAAGATTCCTGATAGAGGCAATTATTCATTGAAAATCCCATTGTACCATTAACCACTATTTTTACCGCATTTACATTTTATCCTTCCTAAGTCTTAGAGACCATGAAATACCTATTAGGTAGCAACATTACAAGATAATTTATCCCTACCTACCCATACCTTATGTCTATTCCTTTTTATTTTCATCAATTGTGGGTGAGAGGGTGTTTACACAGTTATTCTAGGGAGAGAATCATTGTTATGAGTTGATATAAAGGGTACCTGCATTTTCCTTGGAAAATTGGATCACAAGACATATTAAATCATTATTTTACACATGTTTACCTATTTATCTCCAAATAATCTATACACTAAAAAATTACATCTATACCAAAAAATAGAACAAAAAAATGGATAAAAGAGGATGTTTACTCATTATTATTCACTACTTGGTTGTGATCCACAGAGATGGACAATGGGGAGAGGGATTTGGAGGTGATACACTTTGTGAGGGGTAGAGTGTGTACATTCATTGTAAACACTTGCTTAATTTTGACTTTTTTGTACATAAGATATTAGGCACTCCTCTTCTACCTCAAATTTTTAATAACTAAATCCTACCAACCCTGGAACCTCTGAACAACATGTTGGAAGTCCTCTTTAGTAGCTGACTAATTTCTACCAGTAGAGAAATGAGAATCTTGACAAGCATATGGAAATACCACATGAAACCTGGGAAAAGAGAATACATCCACTTTCATATGTTCCATGAGTTAAGAGGGAAAATTTTTAGGGGAGGTACGTTGTGATATGTTTCATGGGTGAACAAATAAAGGTGAAACAATTTGAAAGTGAGAAAAGAAAAATGATTGAAAAATTGATTCCATAAATGAGACATGATGTATTTAATTTCAAAAAAATATTGTATGTTTTCACACCTCTGATTTTGTAATGGTAAATGATCTATATATATTAAATTTCCTATGAGTGAAAATGATAGGTGTGGGGATGTGATCGTTCCATAATTAACTATTTAATTTTACCCTCATACCAATGTAGTAAAATAGTTTTATATTGACAATTACATGTATAACAACAAATTTCACTCTATTTTTGATTGACTTATTTTGTGTTTTGCACTGTTAAAAAGATAAATGTTACTTGTTTTGATAATTATATTATAATTGGAGGTGATTTGGAGGACCCATGATGAAGTCCAAGAAAAATGGGCCAATTAGCACATGATCCAAACACATGAATGGACTCAAATGCGTAATATTACTAAACCGTTCATCCAAATTATCCACTAAATTATGTTATGGTCCAAAATTTAATGCGATGCATTTCATCTGATGGAACCAAACCCCAATTCTCCCATTATGAGGCCCATACATATTGATCTTCCCAAGAAAACATATCTGCATGCGATCAAAACATTGCCTTTATATTTTTCCAGTATTTCTTATTATATACATAATATGGCCTCCAAATGTGACATTAAGGTAGAAACAATTTTAGGAAAAAAATCTTTAATTTTTTGCAAATTAATTTAATACTATCGATCTAGCCAAAACCATGGACCAAGTGGATTCTTGAAATAAGGTTTCCCAAAACCACTTCCCACGTTTCTTATAAATTGGGACCTTGGGAACCGTATTTTGGAGTTCAAACAGGAGAAATATGCATCCATTTTGTAGTCCCCAAGGATTATTCTCATCATCCCAAGAATATCTGAAGTTTATGGGAAGTTATAATTCAATATCTTCTTCTTCCTTCCTTCCCATGGATTTCTGAACCCTGTGTGATCACCCAGGGAGGAACATGATGTAATCTTGAGATTCATGTCTGTATAATTTTGAATGATATTTTTAATTCCAGGATGTATGTTTTTTTTCTTCATCCATTATTTTAATTTTATTTATCTATATACTGGTATTTTATACCCAAACTAAAATGATCATGTTTGTGGGTACCCTTTCGTGTGATATTTCGCACGCTATTCATCCTTTTTTATTCCCCCGTTCAATTGTGGTGTTTGGGTGGTACATATTTGTCAATTAAACTCAAATAATCACTTTCAAGGTCATGTAAATTTTTTTATGGTATAAAAAATAAATAACAAAAAAACCTGGATAGCATATCTAGTTCTTCATTTGTTTCCTTGGTGAGTTTCGGTTATGATTTCGAACACAAATCACCCAATCATCGGTGGTGTCCTATGAATCATTGTGTGTTTTGACTGAACACGATGACGTATCCTAGAATAAACTCAGAAACATTATGGTAATATGTGTTAAAAACATGGGATTAAAAGATAAATACCCTTTCTCTTGAAGCGATCAAGGATGATCATCACGAGACTTCCCTGGGCTTATCACATTTAATTAATCTTGTTCATTTCTAAATTGTTTTATCACATTCATTTTCTATTGTCAAATTTAATCATCGAACCCATGTATTATAAAACTCTATTTCCAGTTTTTTAATTAATAATCAAAACCACATTTTGAAATTGATGATCTAAGGCTCCATCGAGAGACAACCTTGGGTAGCTGCTATATTGTAGAAATTCTAGTTAAAAATAAACTTCTAATTTCACATGCGCAACAATGTGATCCTTGTGGAATTTCCATTGGTATCTGATATAGTTTAGAACAAACCATGAAAACTACATTAAGAAAATAACCTTCATTAGGGAATATTACTCTAAGATAGGCATTTAGGATATGTATAGAATAACATCCTATAATTTTTGTAATATATCATTTTTTTGTATTACTAGAAAATAAATCCATGTCTGGATAATACAAGTGGATTTGGTTCTGGAACATATGAACCTAGTGGTGAAAACTCTAAAAATGTGTTTCAAGATTGACTCTAGGGAACTTGTTCCACACAAAAGACCTTATTTTGCAACTGGTTTGACACTCCCAGGGGATATTCTTAAGATAATTCATATTTTCTTTACAAACCATTATGAATAATTTATGATTAACTATGTCCTCAGTGAAACTATGTTCAGGATTATATATTTTATAGGTAAACATTTTTCAATTTAAGTTCTTTATTTTACATGTTTTGAATTATTATTTTTGATTCATAACCTAATCTAGTGTATTCCATTTTTTAGAAATGGTTCCTAGTTGAATAAATGGAAATAGTATCAACACATGTAATCCATATACGTATTTCCCTTCTATGAAAGATAATTATTGTGGAGCTGGTGATATAACTAGTGTTGAAAAGCTTATAACCATACTAGGGAAGCTGACAAGGGTTATGAATAATATGCTTACCCGTAGGGAGCACCCTGACTCACAATGAGAAGGACTAATGTAAGATTGATTCATGAGGCAACAACCTCCAAAACTCAATAGGACAACACATCCATTTGAATATGAACATTGAATAAGTTCCATTGAGAAAATATTTCTTGCATTGGGGAGTATTGAAATAGAAAAGGTTGTTATCAAAGTTTATCATCTCTCAAGAGATGCGGATAAATGGTGGTCATTAATACAAAACATAAAGGAGAATAAAGAAGTAGTGAAATGAAATAGAGGTAGTTTAAAAAAACATTTCCTAAAAAAATACATTCCTCAGGAATACTGAGTTGATATGGAAAAAGAAAATTTTTGAGTATGAGGAAAAAAGAGGATGAGAATGTTGAAAATTATGAGGCTAACTTCAAAATGTTAGAAATTCGTGATTCAAACTACATATGAAACCCAATATGTCAGATTGATCGATTATTTGATGGGTTAAAACCATTCATTCAGTAGTCATTGGTCTCAAAATATTTCTCATCATACAAAGATACAGTCTCATGTTCTATCAAGAAAGAAAACGAATTACTTTGGTCTTAGGAATTTAAAGGGAATCAAGAGAAGATGAGGACCACAATACACTGTATAAAAATAAATAAGGGGACGAAGGGGAAATATGACATTACACTCTATAGAAATTGTTGGAATAAACACCCTAGTACATGCCTAAATGGGATGGGAGTTTGTTACATGTGGGGAGAAAAAGTCCACCAAACTTGTGATTTTCAAGGGAAGAAAGAGGAAGTAAATATTAAATGCTACAATTATAAATAAATTGTTCATTTTGAAAATTCATTTCTTAAGTGTCAAGGAAAATTTCCTTAGAAAATTCCAAGGGGGAAAGGTTAGGATTTTTCGATCACAACTCCTAAGGTGGAAACTTTTAATGGTGTTTTCGCCAGTACTGTAATCATCTCCACAAACATAGGAAATGATATATTTGATTGTGAATCCTTACATTCTATTATATCTTCCCAGTTTTATTTAAAAATTAAATATTTCAAAATCACTTTAACAATAGAGTTATCAGTCCAAACTACTAAAGGAAGTCGCATTGCAACAAATATGTGTTAGAAGTTACCATTATGGAATATAAACGTGAATTATATGCTAGATTTATTATCATACCTACGGTCTAATTTGATATAATCCTCAGTATGGATTGTCTATTAAAATATGATGTGAAAAGTTATTTTAAGAAGAAGGTTGTTATGATTTGTGTGGATGAAGTAGAATTCATTATCTTTACAGAATAAACTTCATCATCTTATTCTTATCAAAATCCACCCCCAGTAGCTTTACTGGATGAGATTCTTGGGATGGAAGAGGAAATAACATCTATAGATGATGAAATGAATATTCTAATTGAGGATCTACCTATTTTAAAGGAATAAATTTATGTTATTCATGATGATTTACTTGGACACCCCCCAGAGCGTGAAGATGAGTTTTCTATTAAATTAATCCCTGATGCAAGAATAATTTCAAGGACTACTTATAGAATGGACGATGTGTAATTAGTAGATTACAATAAAAAACAGGAGGATTTGAGTAATAAGGGATTGATTCACAAAACTATTTCTATATAGAGAGCCAAATTTTTTTATTAAGAATATTTATGGATCAACGAGGCTATACATTGACTATAGGGAAATAAATGTTATTACAACAAACAACTAGTATCTCCTATATCACATTGATGATTTATTTGACCAACTTTATATAGATCAATATTTTTTATGATTCAACTTCTTTTTGGCTATCATTAATTGTGAATAAAAAAGGATGACATTCAAAAGATAGCATTTTAGAAGAGATACGGTCATTCCGAATTTACTGTAATTCTATTTGGATTGACTAATGCACCCTTTGTTTTCATATATATAATGAACTAGGTGTTCAATGAATATCATGATGACATTATCATAATATTTTTTGATGATATCTTTGAATACTCAAAAATCTATGAAGACCATGAGAACCGCTGGCGGATTGTTCTACACACTCTTAGACGAAATTAACTATATGTGATGTTTAGAAACTGAGAATTCTTCCTTCAAGAAATTTATTTTCTTGGCCATATTTTCTTGAAAGATATAATCCCTATTGATCCATTAACGAAAAAGGCAATCCATGAACTAGAAATGTCGATGAGTATAACTATGGAACGTAGTTTTATTGGTTTAGTAGGTTACTATCGAAGTTTCATCCTAGATTTTTCTTGATTAGAAAACATGTTAACTAAGCTCAAATATAAATGGGTTTAATTAATTTGTAAAAAATAATGTGAATACTTTTTTGAATAATTTAATAGAATATTATTCAATGATCCAATCATGACTTTACTATCTAGGAATGATGGGTTTTTGATTTATAGTGAGCATCAAGGAAAAGACTCAATTTTTTCCTTATGTAGAATGATAGGGTTGTAGCTTATGAATCAAGGAAATGAAAAATACATGAACAAAACTACCCAACTCATGATCTGGAGTAAGATGCAATAATCACTTATCTGAATATATGGAGACAATATCTCTAAAATGAAATATGTGAGACATATACTGATCTTAAGAGTTTTAAATATATTTCCTCACAAAAAGAACTCAACATGAGATAGAGTTGATGGATTGAGCTACTCAATGATTATGATTTCACAATACACTACCACCCATGGAATGAAAATATGGTGGAAGATTCTTTGAGTAGAAAAGACCATATATTTATAAAAAAATGATAGTTGAAAGGGAACCTATGTTTATGGATCTAGTAAAAACGGATATAAGAAATATCAAGGAAGGCGAAACATCACTAATTTTTATAATGGTTGTAAAACATTATTTACTATAAATGATAAAATTTTCTCAATAGATGATGAGTAGTTTCAAAATAAAATTAAACCCATGAGTTATGGCAGACTAATTGACTTTTATTTGAAGATTAAGTTTTGAAATTTGGGAATATACTTTTTGTTCCTAGTATACCGAAGCTAAAAAGTGAATTATTGGATGATTCTCATAGATCTCATTTCTTTATACACCTTGGATTCACTAAATGTTTAGAAATAAGAAGGAACATTTTTTGGTGGGATAACATGAAGAAGGAGATTGCTGATTATGTGTTGAGATGTTTTGTTTATCAACATGTGAAGGCAGGAAGACAACATCCTAGAGGAGTCAGTGAACCTCTTCCTGCACCAATTTGGACATGCTATGATATTATGAAGGAATTTTTCATGGGGATACCAAATACACCCAGATGAAATAATGTGAAATGGGTTATTGTTGATCATCTTATTAAATTTTTAGATTTTCTTGATAGAAGATAAGATTTACAACTTGAACATTTAGTAAGCCTATATATTAATGATGTGGTAAGACTTCATGGGGTACCCCTATCAATTTCTTCTAACTGTGATTCCTATTTTCCATCAAAATTATGGAAAAGTATTCAGAAGGCCATAGATACTGAACTTCATTTTTGTATGTCCTACCACTGTCATACAGATGGACAATAAGATAGGACTATTCCAACCTTATACATGTTGAGATCATTAACTCTTGAAATTTAAGGAATGCAGGATCAGTATTTACCTCTAATAGATTTTTCATATAGAAATATTTTACATTCAAGTATACAGATGGAACCATACGAAACATTAGATGAAAAGAGATGTCATGCACCAACTTGTTTGGATTATATTGGTGAAAGAAAACTCTTAGGTCCATAACATGTTGAGGAAACAACAAAAAAGTTAAAAACTATTCAAACCCATATTAAAATAGATCAATGTAGGAAAATATCTATATTGATAACCAAATAAAATATTTGGTATTTTAAGTTAGATATCATGAATTCATGAAGGTATCTCCATAGAAGGTTGACATAAAATTTGGTATGAATGGAAAATTAAGATCCATGCACATTGGTCCTTTTGATATTCTAGAATGAAAAGGGGAAGTAGATTTCCAATTGGAAATGCCTCCAAGTCTCTCCAAAGTTCATGATGTATTTCGTGTATCAATGTTAATGAAATACATATCAAAACCAATGCATGTACTCACCAGTAAAGATATAGAACTAGAATCGGATCTGCCTTATTGTGAAGTGCCTATCAAAATTCTTAATACCAGAGAACATGTGTTGAGATATCAGACAACTCGTCTGGTAAAGGATCTTTAGAGAAACCATAAAATGGAAGAGGTGATGTGGGAACCTGAAGAACTAATGATAAAGACCTAATCGAATATTTTTATAAAGTGATATTATAAAACATTCAAGGTTGAAATTATTTGAATGAGGGGAGAATGTAACACCCCTAGATTCCATAATACTCTTCCTTTTTGAATAATTCTTTAGATTGTGCTACATGCAATATCGATTTCGAGAAAACCATGACCTTTAAAACTATCCATTTAAGAATAATTTATGAATATTAATAACCAAATTAAGAAATTAAGAATATTTATTTTTCAAAATAGACTAAATTTCCGAATATGGAATATCAAAATTATCTTACGGTGAATTTTTTGTAATTTTCTGAAATGTTTTAATTTTTTATGAATAGTGAAAAATATTGTATTTTTAAAAAAACATACTATTTCATTTAAATAATTATTTTACAATTAATATATTTTAAAGTTAAAATATATAACTAATACATATATTAATCCAATTATGTTCAATGGAATATTTTTATTATAAAATTAGATATAAAATTTTATTACACTTGTAGACGTCTCTTTTTCCCACCTTCTAGCCAGATATATAGGATTTTCACTAAATATAATTTTAAAAATTTTGTTAATTGAATTTAAAAAAATACATAGAGTTTTGTAATTATTATGAAAAATATGATCTAATGTGATCAAAATAATTTTTAGTGAATTGCAACTTTTGGATGTTATTTACCACATTTAAAAATAAATTGGGTAATTAAATGTACAATTAATATTATAATAATATAATATTACTCTAACACTTGTCCTAAATTCATTGGATAAGTGTGTTTCGTCCAAAATAAACCTTAAGTAAAAATTATGATCTTTTTTATCCTACTTGTGTAAGATTAATACATTTATTATATTTTATTTAAAGAAGAGTTAAAATGTCATATTCAAATTTTAATAACTAAACCATTATTAATATAGTGTTATAAATAAGGTAAATTCAATAATAAATAGTCTTTATAAAGGTAAAATTATTATCTACATAATAATATATTTTTATAATTTTAGGAGAAAAATAATTAAATTAAACTGTGACACAATAATAATTGAGTAATTAAAGGAATAATCAATTAAATGATATTAAAAAAAATTAAATTAATTTTTTTGTGTTAATTAAATGACATACACTAATTTTATAGATAAAATAGACATGTCAGTGACATATTAATAGTAATTGTTTGAAGTTATAATTTGTTTTTTGATTTATTTAAAAATGAATATATTGAATAGTATAACAATTGACAGAAATGATACATTAAGATAATTAATATATAACTAAATATTGTAAAAAAACATAAAAATCAGAAGATTGTTAGAATTAATAATATACTAACATATATGTAAAAAATTATATAACTGGGGCACATTTGGCGTTTTATAGCAAATATATTAACCCAATAGTGTTAAAATTTTAAAAGACATGGTGAGTGATAAATTGATTAACTAAGGGTTAGACCCAAAAGATAATGATGGTTTAGGGACATAAAATTTTACCAAAATCATTGGATGAGAGTATTTCGACCCATAACCATCTTATCCTTGAAACAAGTCTCTGTGGAGATATTTTCAATTTGAAATCAATTTATAATAAATTAATATTTTATGATCTTCCAAAAGTGCCCCTCACCACTCTTACAAAAGGGAACTTCTCATTATATTTAAGACACATCTCATAATACATTTGTCCCCTCAAAAAACAACACAGTAATTCTACCAACTTCCCTCACATCATCCTCCATGCCACAATTTGTAAATAAATTCATCCTAAGGAGTCCATTTGAGAAAACCAAAAGGAGACACTTGAAAATGGCTGATTATTTTATCACCTCTTTCAAAAATCCTCACTTCATCTAGTTCCACATTATATTTTGATTCCATATAAAAATAGAAACTCTACTATCATACATCTACTAATATGTTTTAATGTTCATGGGACTACCATATTACTCATTTTATCCATCATGGGAATAACAATTTAACTATGAATGTGTACGTATGGCTTACCATCTCCAATCGTGGTGTAATTTGTTATTCAACACTACTTTCTTTGAATAGGTATAATGATGAGTAAAATTTATAAAAATAATCAATATAATATGATAATTATTCTTTATGTTAAATATACCTTCCAATTCCATACCATTTATCCATTAAGGGAATGATATCATTGCTTGTGTGTACGTATGTTCTACCATCCCCATGACACGATGAGATGTATTCTCCATGTTAACCATTAAATAATTATTTTAAAATTTATATGATGTTAAAAAATTATAACTATGAACCTATTTTAATTATGGATATGAATAAAATATATTTTATTCATAAAAAGCATGACTTACATGAAAAACAAAAAGTGGAAAATGAAGAATTTAATACTCGAAACAACGATAACACTTAAATACTTTAACCAAAAAATCATAAGTGGATAATTTTTTATATCATAAATGTGAAGAAGGTCCTTGTATAATTTAATAATATGTTTGAATCATTATATATGATTCTAACTCACCCTCTAATACAGTAAATTATAAGTTAATGGTTAATTTCACAATCTTTTTATTATCCTAGATTTCTTATACATAAGTATCTACTGGGATATATTTATAATCCATGTCCATGTTTCATAAAATGTATTTCAAAATATGATGGAAATTTTTTTGAAGACATTTTTACCATTGTTTGAATTTATATATAACACATTTTAAAATTAATCATCCCATCGTTTTCTAAATGAGGTATTTTATAACCTTTCCAAGAAATTTAAGAAAGAGTGTTTTTTTAAAATTACAATGAATAAGAGGCTATTTTCTACCATTTTGACAGTTTATCATTTTGAATATTTCCTTAATATTCTATAAGGTTATTTTAAAAAAACTGATTTCTTTTATAATTTTGTTGCTTTTAAATGATTTCAAAGTAAAAAAGGGTCATTTCCCTCAAAGAGTTTAAATGAATTTATTAAATTATTTTCATCTATGTAAACATCCATTATTTAATTTAATTATTATTTGAGGTTGAATTATTTTGATAATATATTCCATATTTTATTGAATGGATTATGATACATTTAACAATGTATGTGTTATTTTTATACCATTTCTGGTTTATCATTAAATTATTATCATTTCATATGCTAGTTCTAATACAAATTAATATGTTATATGTCACCCTTTTCATAACAATAATGGATTAGAATTAGTAAGTGAAGGTTGGGGCCTCCTATAGCGCCTTAATGCATCAGTAGGCCTCATGATACAAAATAGAGTCTTGGTGTAAGGCCTTTAGGGTATGGTAATGGTCTTGGCACAAGACCTTGACGGTTGGAAATAATGTATGGAATTATTCATTTCCTCTTTATGAGGTTAGTTGTTGATATTAATGTGATTATTCGACTAGTAGAATATCTATGTGAATGTTTAAATATAATTATTTGATTTATTATTTCCTTGTGCTGAATATTGTGTTGAAACGGCTTATTTTTCAATTTTATAAATTGACGTAAAAGTTTAATCTTATTAATGATTGCTTCCTCTATATTTTTTATCCTTGTTTATCATCTGAGCTCACCCCTTTATTAGGTTTTATTTTTCCATAGGATTTGGATAAGTATATTATGATTAACTTTTATGGATAGTCTTAGGGATATGATAATTTAAAAATGGGATTAAATATTCTTTTTAATTTAAAGGTTTAATGTAAAACTAATGTTTGTATTTAGTGTTTCCAAGGAAAGGAAACTAATCGATCCTTTGGGATTTGATTTTCTTATGATGCTTACAATGTAATGTAATAATCCACATACTATGGGAAACTGGGGTTTAGGCATTACATTTGATCATTCAAAAATATCAAAACACTTTCTAAGCCTCTTATAGACTTTGTAATAAGTATTCATTAAAAACATCTTGAATTATAGATTCTTCATTAGATCAATGGAATTAATTTATTATTCAAATCACATTCTTAATATAGAAACTTTTTATTTAATTAATTTTTCCTCCATTTTCTATAAAGTTAAAAAATAATTAAGGTAATCATTAATGTTATGTTGTACATCAATATTTATTTTTGGAATTTTCTGCTTCACCCATTCTCACCTGACTAACTGATTAATCTTATAATTATTTTTATATTTGATCAAATCTAATCATAAATAAAATCCATATACTCAAAAATATTATTTCAATAGATGACAGATATTTCAAATTTCATTCAATTTATCATGGAGATATTTGAGACACCCATAAAGTACCACTTTGATATGAATGACACCATTAGATTCACTAAATTCTTTGTGTTTAGATTTTCCATTTTTAATAGTATAGATCATGGAATATTTTTTATATATTTATAATCTCTCCCAATTCTTATAGATATTATTTATTATTATATTCTACTTTTCACAAAAATAGTTTCCTTTAAAACATTTTTTGGTTGAATTTCTATGTTTGAAGTCTCTTTTAAGAGTGATCCCACTTTATCGATATCATATAATTCCTTTTCAACCTATATAATCATGAAATATTCTTATAAACCTTGTGAAATTGTGCCCAAATATACCACATAAAAATCATTCAAGTGGTATTTTTCCTTGGAACCCATCCTTTCTAGTCTTGAATTGTTTTACACCAATATATAAGAATTCATCACATACATTTTCTTGCTCACAAACAACTATAGAATTTTCATGTTTTTTCAAAGCTTCAAAACATATCACATTATTTGAGTGAATTGAAATTATTTCCATATAAGAACAAATTTCATATGCAACCAATATACTATTTTTATCAACATGTCAATGTTCTTCCATGTTCCATTCTTTAAGGGATAATACCTTCTGATTATAAAGGTGTTGTAGTATTCATATGATCATATTGAAAATATAAAAAATCTTTTTTACCATCACTAATTCTTATGATTAATCCAACTACATCATTGATTTAGTGGAATAATCATTAAAAAATTTCATATGGTATGATTTTCAAATCATTAAAATTAGTATAATGATTAACTTTTTTTCATTCTTATCGCCTTGATATATATTATCTAGTTTATCCCACACAACCTGGGTGACATTACATCTCATTACCTACACATTGATCTGATTTAACATAGATCAAGATAAATCTTTTCTCGTTTTAGAATCATCATCTAATAGCTTCATGTCTGGTTCAACCATGGAAATTTTGGATACATCGCTATCTTGAAACCCATGTATAATAGTAGTGAACACATCTATCCCAAGTGATCATAATTTTGATATCTTTTTGTTCCTCCAAATATGATAATATAATCCATCAAATTGAGTAATGATATTAATATTTACATTATTTTCAATACTTAAGAGCTTCATATAATAGATTCATCACTAATAAAATTAGCTCTAATACCACTTATTGAAACATAAGACTTTATAAGGGGGAGAGGTAAATTAGTGTGTTAATTTTGTATCATTTTATGTAATATCATGTCACCATATTATATAAAACTCATTGAATTTGTCTTTTTTAAAATACACACACCACAAAAAATACAAAATTATAAAAGAATAGAATACAATGTTTACTTAGTTAGCCTAAGGGGTATGCCATGGTGATTACCAATAAAAGAGTGATGGTGTACTAAAATCCACTAATATTAACTAGCTCTATGGATCTAATTTTTCATCAATAGTCACCCCATGCTAATATAAAAGCTTTTACAATTTAGTTTTGGGAATATTGCACTACCTACCTCTTATCACATACATTGAGTCCTCCTCAACTCGCTACTTTAGATAGATATCTTCTCAATTTACCTTCATAATGGTCACTTCAATATTATCATGAATATGTTGGGAACATTTTATCATGACATACATAATATAATAATAAAATATAATTATATAATTTAATAATAAATGATAGAAATAAGTAGGTATGTCATGTGTTTTATACTATTAACTATATCAAATAATTACCCAAATAATGAATTTTTCTCAGGTTCTTAATTTCACACAACTAATTCCCATTCACCACTAAACCATGTTTTTCTCATATTTTTTCATAATTATTTTCAAAAAATTATAATTCACTCATGTCACATCATGTAACCACCTTCACTCAAAACCTATTCAGGGAACTATCTCCATAAAAATATCTTCTTTCCCCCCTTTTCATGACACCTATTTTTTGTAGATTCCTTCTCCCATGTATTATCTCTCTTGTAAAAATCATATAGCATCCCTCTTGTTTACCCTTTCACTGAGGCATGTTCACAAAATCCTTATAAAAAGGCTAGAAGTTTTACCCTTCCCCAAATTTTTATTCAACTTTGAATAAGTGTATTATCATGTATTTATAGGTAAACTTATATCCTTTACTAAAACCTTTTAACTTCCAATTTTTACAGATCTTGAATTAAACATGCCATCATCAATGACACCTAACTTTCAGGAATCTCCCATCTAGAATAACCTGAGACAGGTGTGATGTTTGTCTCGATTGATGCACATCTATTATGATTTTTTATTTGTTTTATATCCAACTTGTATGAATATATTGAAAATCACTATATTTAATAGTGTTAAATTTCCTTAACTATAATGAAACTTATTCATTTTATAGAAACAATCTTTGAAATATTTAAAACTGGCCTATGAATTGATAACTTTTTATAACCTTTTCCATTTAACATCCAATAATGAGACCAACCCAAAAATAGGTTGACTGGAAGCATTAAAAAAATTTCCATAATTGATCACCTTAGATATAATATGTGAAATACCAGTGATTTTTCAATTATATATTTTCTTAGTCAAAGGAAAAAAAATTATAATTTCATCTATTACTCAATAAAGATGTTAAATAAACCCAATTTTAATAATAAATCAATGAGAAGGATATTCTTGATGATTTACGTGATATAGAATAATTTTATCCTAATTTTATTAGTTTAGGAGTATTGATATTCATTGACCACGTGACATTTTAATATTTAAAAAAATGATAATGAATATTCAACGCTCATATAGTGGTTATTTTTTATTCAATAGTTTGATTTGGAATTTAATGATTATAAAGGACCTAAGAACATAGTGGTGGGACATTTATCAATAATTAAAGATAAAATTGGGGAAGATAATTCAGAACCCATTGGAATATTATTTCTTAAAAAACAATTTTCATGAAGAGATGGAATCTGCATTGGAGATCATATTACTAAGATATTTTCAATAAAAAAGAACAAGTGATTTCTCAAAGATAAGAAGCACTAAAATTAGATAAATTAATGTTTATTAAAAAGTTGATATGGTGTAATTATTAGTAGGTTCATTACGAGAGTGGATGAATAGTTAAATCTAAATCACTTACATAACATACCTATTGTAGGAAAGTATGGGAATGGTTAGAAAAAAGGTTCTTTAGACTATTATTATTTTCCTACCATATTCATGGATTAAAATTTTCTTTTTTATCATCTAAATAATACCAAATTTATTGGATAATTATAAGGAAACTAGAAATAATATAGACATGCATATTAAAAATTGGTGTTTTCAATGTATCGTCATTAATTTTATGGGACTACTTCCTAAATCACAAGGAAGTAAATATATTTTCTTGGTAGTGGACTATATAAAAAATTGGGTTGAGGAAAATTCATTACCCAAAAACATCTCAACTTGTTTGATGAATTGTTAGATTAAAAACATATTTAATTGATTTTGGGTGATTGGGGTCATAATCAATGATAATGGTGTTCATTTTAAAAAATAAATTTATTAAAGTATTGTTAAAAAATATAAATTTGGTAAGATAAGAACCACATAATATCCATAAACTTGTAGAGAATGTAAGGTATCAACCAAATCTATAAATTAATTTTGGTGTAAAATTTAGTTGCTCAAGAAATGATTTTTTATTCATGTTAGATTATTATTTTCAATTTTATAGGATGACTTAAAATATTTATATCGGTATGTATCCATATAAATTTTTTTTAAGAATACCTTCCACTTACAATGGAAATTGAGTACAAATAAGATTGGGTTAACAATTTAGTAAACTAGAATTTGAATAGAGAGATAAAGAAAATTATTTTATAGTTTAATTAAAATTATGAATTGAGAAGGAAATCATATTAAAATTCTAGGAGATTCAATGATAAGACTATGTAATTCCGTGATTACCATTAAAACAAAGGGAATTCTAGGTTAGATAAAAGAATATTTTTATAAACTCAAGGATTATATTTTTTCCAAGGAATATGAGATCGAGATTTTCAGGATTATTTCAAATTAATAATGTTCATACTTATGGATCTATTTAGAATTAATGATCATAAGGTGAATAATTTTATATCAATTGATAGAGGCTGAATCAATGCATTTAAGACTACTCAATTGACGAGTGAACCAAAATAAAATTAGAATAATGATTTTAAGATAATTTTATACAAAGACTTTAAAAAAACTACTTTTTGATAGTAAGATAATTCCCAGAGTTTTAATTTTATTTCATGTGACATAAATGTAATAGGTAATCTCTAAATACCTTACACATTATGAAAACATTTATATATATAATACTGAATAAAATACTCAATTATTTATACATATTAAAATAATATTACACATTGGATATTAACATTAGGTTGTATCTCTACATTACTTGTGTTTAATATAATAATCTAATTACTCGTAATTTTCATCATTTTTATAAAACAAAATTAAAATTAAAGAGGGATAGAAAGACTCAAGTACATGAGAGAAATATAAAAAATTATTGTACAAATAATCTTAATTGTACATTAACGTAAATTCTATTCAATTGACCATTATTAATGGATTTATTTAGCTAAATTAACCAAGATTATATGAAATTTTACATGTACAAAACCAATGTTTCAATTTTTTTGATGTTATGGTGGAATTTAAAAATTATGGAAAACTATGCAATAAAATACATTCCCATGTAAAAATCACAATCCTAATAGGATTCTAAACATATTTACTTCATCATATAGTACCCTATTGATTGATAAATTCTAAATATGAATTTAATAACATGAAATTTATATTACACTTATCAATTTTTTTTTATGAATCGACAAAAAAATAATCCCGAAACTTTTTATTGCAAGACATTTTTTAATCATTATTGATACCACCATGACATCTATACATTATTTTATCCCATCAAACGATAAGGAAATCATTATAGAAACTAAATTTCCATCTTTTATTACATAATTGTCATTTACATAAGTGATGTGTACGACTATAGTTGAGAACAAGTGTGGGGGGGAGTTAGTTATGATGATTAACAAAAGTATCATACTCTAAAAAGATGAATGGGAAGTAATAAATACACAAATATAATATGTAAAAACATTTTTGTGAATTGGAATACATCTCTCCTCGTATATTATGATTTAAAAAATTATGGAAGAAAAAAATTAGAAAAATGTATAGATATATATAGCAGTGAATGGAATAATAATTTATATTCAAATAATTTTTCATTTAGATTCTCAAATACACAACATAGGGAGATGTGAAATGAGAAATTCATTATAAGGAATGGAAGAGATATATTCAATTGTACCTATACATATGTCAAGGAACGCTCCCAATCCAATAAGACCATTATAATAAAAAATCGAAATATGGCTTTGTTTTTCATGTCTGATTATTAAATGAGTCAAATTTAAAACCCTGATTAATAATAGGGTTGATCTTTTGATTTAATAATTGACTCGATATTCAACATTCATGGACCGATTAAGATATATTATAATTATATTTTTTTGAATACCATTATTATATATAATATATTTAAAATTAATTATTATTATAAATATAATTTATTTAATTTAACAATATATTAAGGATACATTACTAAATTTGGAATTTTCAAGACATAATTAATAAATAGATTAGTTCAAGGTCAGTCTGAACATGAATTAATAATAAATGGCTTAGTTATTTTTTCAAACCCTGTATAATAGTAATAAACCTTTTATTGGGCTACCTTCAGTGATTCCTTTATTATTTATTATGTAATTTCCTTTACAATAATATGAATTTTTCATTTTGAATATTTTTTCTTAATAGTTTCTCACTCACACCAATCCAATCAGAACCCAAAATGTTTTTTAGATGACCATAAGTTCATAACATTGATTATGGAGATTAAGAGGAAAAAAATTCGTATAGATAATCTTACATGAATTAGAATAACTTAAAACTTTTATAAAATCTTCATTAAGTGAGGAGGGAAAATCCAAGAAGGGAAGTATAAATGAAAATGGGTGTATAAAAGGAGGGTATTAAACTCACAACAGTATAGTATCATGGAAAAATAATATGAATTTTATAAGAACTTATAAAATTTGATTTCATTTTCATTCTGAAAAATGTACTAACAAAAGATGACCTTAATAAGTGTTGTTAATAGACTTCATATAAGTGTACTTTTATAAGAGATTATTTTACCACTAATAATGGATAACCATTATCTGTATTTTATTTTGAGCTAATAATCGTTTTATAATAAAAAATTCCCTATTAATTTAATGAGAATACATTTATATTATGAGTGTGATGAATGATATGTAAGATTAATGTTTTAGTAAAATAAATAAAAACATTAAAATTTTATAAATTTTTAAATGAATTTTTATATATAACTAATATTATTTTTTATATTCCATATACATATATAATTAATTTTAATTTAATTAATATTTTCTTGTATATATGTTATTATAAAAAAATATTAAATTTATTGTATAGAGTTGGATATACATATCTCTGTTTTCATTTATGTATTACACACACACAAACAAGGATTTGGGTTCTTCAAACACACAAACTCACACACTAGTATTTATATGTTTTTTAAATGATATTAATATTATTTCTATATATAAATTATAACATAAATATTATATATTTATACATTATGTAATCAGTGATATATTTTTTATATGAAATAGTTTTCAAATTACTGTAATATTAATTTTTCTTACAAATATAATTTCAAAAAATAATATATTAATACTAAATTATATATAAATAATAATGAATATAGTTTATATTATTAACATTTCTAATTATAAATTTAATATATAGATATATTTATGTAATTACTAATATATACATTAAACTATTTTTTAGGTATATATATTATATTTCTATAATTAATGATATATGTTTTTAAAAAATAATTTATTCATATGAATAATAATATTTTTCAAAATAAAAAATCATTTTTAAAACTAAAAATTATTTCTTTTTAATTTTATATAAAATTTATAATATATTGTATGATTTATATATAATGAGGTGGAAAAAGAGGGGGATGAACTGTCAATCATAAACTAATTAGTGTAATTAAAATGAAAATGTGTAATATTGTGAATAAAGAGTTTAAATAATTCAATTATATAAATGTAGGTGTACTGGTATTGAAGAGTTCTAAACGAAAAAGTCAAAGAGATAAAATAATTATTTATATATTCTTTTGGAGCCAAAATTTATTATGTCTAATATTCACACCTATTTATCCATGATAGATATGGAACCCACAATAAAACCTCACTTTTTAATGGGATTTACAACTCTTTAGAACTTTCATTTTTCATGCTAGAGGCACAATCATAATATGGCCTATTGTACACCAGGAGGAAAATCCCAGATCATTCATTTTAAATTGTTGTATAAAATAACCATGCCTTTTTTGAAATCAAGGCACAATCGAAACCAAATTTTTTTTTACCAGACCCGAGGCACAACCAGTGAACTTTATTTTGATTAGGATAGTATATCCTGAACAAAGATTTCAAGGGTGGTATAACCTCTAAAACATTCCTAATATGAACAACTTTAAGGATTATAAAATACAACCCAACCAATGAATAAAACAGATGAACCAATGAATGATTATTATGATGGTTTCTAGTATATAAAAGCATTAGCTTTGGAAATCCTAGATGTAAATAGTGAATATCTTGAGAACCAAGAATGGAAGTGTTCAAAAAGGATGATATTTATGTTATATCACTTCAATCATGATGTTTATTACATATCTATGGAAACTACTAGTCATTGGCCTATATAAATAGAATATTTAATGATGGTTATATTCACTACATCAAACCTCATAAGAATTATTTAATTTTAAAGGATAATCTACCACATGTAATTCCTTTAATCTCTTAAAAAATCTTTAAAATAAATCCATAATAAAAAACAATATTTAATACTCCCTAAATAATAATCATCTAATAATCTCAACAATTAGACTTTAATCAGATGAAGTTATCCCAATAATCATGTAAAACAGATCCTATAAAATTCATAGAATATTTAAAATTTAATAATGAAATCCAGATACTTGGTAGTATATATCAACAATGAATCACAATGATATATTCTAGAAACCATTCCATCCAAAACATCATTATGAATGTATAAGTAATATACGAAGTTTCTAAAACTTTTCAAAATATAATATTCTTCATAACTGAATGATTTTATATGATTCAATATACATAATACATAAGATTGGTATTCTTGATATGAAAATAGTCATATAAGTATTGAAATTTATATTAGTCCTCAAACCATAATAGTGAATCGGTAACATTATAATATTAAACTAAAAATGTATGATTAATTTAGAATAATTTGATAGTTTTATCCTTTTGATATATTTTCCAAAATCTTAAATTCAAAAGAATAATTTTTATAACTTCATATATTTAAAAAGAGTATTATAGAACAATATAAGGATCATGAATTATCTATAATTTCTAAACTCTCTATGATCTAAGAGTACATTCATTAGATTTTCAAATTCATCCCCGTAAATATAAGATTCAATACAAAAAAAGATTTTCAAACTCCAAAATTTTAAGAGTAACTTACTATTTCATAATAGTCTCGTAATAAAAGATTTATCACACCTAAAAATAAATAAATTACATAAATAATTAATAATATTAATAAATAATAAATAAATAAAATCATCTTAGTTCTATAAGAAGTGAAAGATTCAAAACATAATGTGTGGGAAATAAATATCATACAATTAGTAAATAATGTAATAAGGACCCACTTCAACATTCTCTTCCTTTTTTTATAATTACACAACCGAACAAAAAAATTATACTCTCCCCCATTTTTAATTTATAAAAAAGGCTCAAAAGTGAATAGTAAATCATATATATTAAATAGAATAAAAATTCTCTACCCTTTTTTAAAAAAATAATTAATTCTACAAATTTTTGAAATAAACTTGTTGAAATTATATAATTTAATAAAAAAAATATACATTTCTCCAACTAATATTATTAAATAAACAAAAAATATTATTAACATAAATATATATAGTAAAAATCAATTAATTCTTGTACATATTAAATATATACCATTTAAAGAAAATATATCCCCCTAAAATAGAGCTTCTCTTTCATATATAATCAAAATAGCACATGTAGAATTAAAAATACCCCATATAGTCTACCAATACAATGAAAAGATATAAACTCCTATTATATAAAAATAAGAAACTAAAATTTTCCACAAATATAGATTAAATTATATTCAAAAAATTCATAAAATATTCTCAATGAATTTAAATTAAATAAAATTTTAACATGTGTCAGTAATATAAAAAATAAAAAGATAAAAATGCTTTTTCTGTACTGGGATATAATAAGAAGATATCATCATACCAACATATAATAAGATAAAATAATTGGGTTATTCATTTTATCAAAAAGATAATAAATTACTTGGGTAAATACACTAATTTTGACCAATAGAATTTTTATAAGAATAAATATATACCCATGCTATTAATGGGATAAATAGTCTCATCTTGAAAATGGATATAGTTTAAACAATATTTCATATGATTTAGGGATTGACCAAATCAAAAAGATAAATTGAATTTATAATTACCAAAATCACCATATTTTAATCAATTTTCAGATGAGATGACTTCTTTTTACCTTTTATTATTATGTTCTTATACATCATGGAAAATACCTAATCATAACCATGTCCATTTTTCTTCTTATTCAACATATTCATAGACATCATCTTGTCACACATTTCTCTTTTATGAACACAAGTATGTAGATTATGATTAATACATTTTATATAAAATCAACCTACTATTATCCTTTTAAATAGCCTCTAAATGATTAATCACTTTTCTCAAATAACTAAAAGTAATGTTTTTAAATTTTAATTCTCCACTCTCAACTTTTATATTTTATTTTTATGCTACAACATTTTAGATTAAAAAAACCTTTTCAATTTAATGACCCACCTATGATCCTTTTTAATGTCATGTAGGCATATCTCGTAGTAAAAATACTATATTGTAAATCATAAATATTTTTTTCAAACTCCCTGATATTAGAAATAATATATTCAAGATTATCATTTGAATCAGAATCAGAATCAAAATCAGATTCATAACTACCAACATTATCCATCGGGTCTATAAAATATATATTTCCATAATTTCATGTTTATTCACCCAAATCACTTGAAATATATGATTGAGATGATGATAAATATACATTTTTATTTATCTATAAAATTTAAATATTACTTTTATTTTCATATTTATCTTAATCCCTAGAATATGAATATTCAAAACTACTCAGTTGAACCATATTTTTTTTCTCACTCCTAATTTCTTCTCTCACTTTTGATTTTATAACCTCAAAAAATCAGGATTGATGTTTCATTTTTTTCTACTCATAAGAATATAACTTTGAATTTGAAATACTATTCTTATCATCCTTTCTGAAACACTTCCTTTATCATATGGAATAATTATTTATGATTTATTTGTAAACTACAGTCAAAACAATGGTTATCCCCTATTTTACATCTATTAAAATTAGAAAACCACCATTAAATTATCTAGATAAATTAATTATAGGTTTAAATTAAACACTTTTTTTCTTCTCAATAAATTTATTCTCAATGTTTTCAACTCAAACTCATAAAGATAGAGTGACCTAATGAGTTCTTCCAAACTATATTCTTTAGGGTTATTACATTAATAAATTGTAACATTATTATATTTCCACTTATTTGGATGTTATCTGAGAACACTTTCAACTATGAATTTTTTTTTGAAAACTTCTCCCAAGAGAACAGTACTCTTGAACCTACTGAACAATTGTTTGACTATTTAATTTTCTTATAAATTGAAATATTGATACTTATATGGTATCATTTATAAATTTTTTGTCATCTATTATAATCTATAATGATTATATTTCAAAATTATCTACATATCATATGAATCAATCCCTAAAGATATATAACTAAAAAATTATCCTAATATAAAAATAAATAATATTCATTATCGTATAATTAAAAACATGATTTATAGTATCAATTATAGAAAGAGAATCATGATTACTAACAAGAAACAAATATGGTTTTACTAGGTTTTTCCAATGATTGATTCTTAAATTCTTAAATAATTCTTCCATCCTTGATTACCAATATCCATAATCCTTATAACCATTTAATGGTGGTCTTTGTGGTATTTATCCATCATTTCAAATTTTTCCTTCCATCATAAAACAAATTCTCCCATTACATTCTAGTGTATACAGAAAACAATTATATCCAAATATAGATATATATATATATATATATACTAAGTTAAGCAATGTTTTTTTTGGAATAACATATGCTCTAAAGGGTTAGATCTTATACCAATTGTGTATCCTGGTTGGTAGTTTCGAAATGACTAGAGGGGGTAGATTTTAAATATTAAAAAAATCAAATTAATTATAATTATAATTTGGAATATTGGGTATAATTATTTTAAAAAATTTAATTTAAAAAGTTATGTCCATTGAGTGTGAATATTATAAGAATTATTAGTAAAAGACATGACCTATGTATTTTTAAGTAGTTTAGATCTAAATTATCACAAGTATATGATTCACACCACTCTCTCACCTAGAGATATGGAACCAATAATAAAATATCACATTAAAATGATAGTGAAAAATATTTATAACATATATTTTTCACCATGTTGGCCCAACCCAAATCCCACAATGTGCACACCTGGGGGCCAAATCCAAAACAAATCTTTTGATGTTGATGAATAACAAACATTTCATTTTTTAGAGTAAGTAACAACCAAAACCCCCATTAAATATTATATAACCTAAGGTTAAACTAGTGAATTTTGTTCTTAATTGGTTTAACATAACATGATTGTACATTTTAATGAAGACATAACTTTTGAAATTAACACAAAATTAACAACATTATAGAGTAGAAAATAAATCCAAAAAATAGTTAAACAAATAGATGATATCGATGGTCATTGTAGGCATATAAATATGATTGAATTATCCCTAAAAATGTAAATAATCATGTTCGAGTGAATTATAAATTGTAGTGTTCAACAACAAATATCTTCAAATTGAAAAACTTTAGTCACATTATGTATTCCAAATCCATGAACTGTGCTACTCTCTAACCTTTATAAATAAAATATATATATATTATCAACATAAAACCCTATGAGAACCATTTAATAAAAACAAATAATATTTCATTTTAGATTCCTTTAATATTCATAATTCATTAATCCCATATAATACTCCTAATAATCCCACAAAAAATATCTGTTTAAATTATAAGAATGTTTGGAAATGAATAATGAAACATATATATTTTTTCATAAATATTGAACCACGTAGTGAACTAATAATTTAGAAATACCATAAATTTTTAAAACAATATTTTTAACACGTGATTAATATAATGATTTTGAAAAAGAAACATCCTCAAGAATTTGATAGTTAATGTACCTAAAATTTATATTATAAAACCTGTAAGAGTAACCTTGATATGACTCATAATAATCCTTATTTAATTTTCTAAAATATTGAGTTCTTTAAATGACAATTATTTAATAAGAGTCAATATGATAAATACATAAGAAGATTATCCTTGAAATCACAAAATATATACACCTAGTACAATTTCTATTCGACATCAAATCGTAAGATTCAATCCTTTTCTTTGTAATAGTAAACATGAAACATATGATTTATTCCCTATAATGTAAGAGTCATGTTGTTTGAGAAATTTTTTAAAACCATAAATTTAAAAGAATAAATATTTAATCTCCTTATAAATTTTATTAGTAACACTAAACTACATTATGATCAATACCTAGGCAGAATTAAAAATTATCAAAAAATGTAACAGTGATTTCATTAAGTCATAAGATTCATGACCATAAAGATAAGATTCAACACATAAAAATATTTTAGATCTCTAAAAAACATAATTGTAAATTACAAGTTTCTTATAGTCATATACAAGAAAAACTATTAGAAAATTAAGAAATAACATAAATATATAATAATTAATAATAAATTAAGAATCATTCTATAATGAGTAAAGGCTTCAAACAAATGTTTGAGAAATGTAATTATAAAAATAATTTAAAATTTCAAGGATACATTTATATAATTATCAATGATTATAAATATTCCATTTATATATAATTTTAATATTAACATATTTAATCATTCAATTATACAATTTATTTTATATATATTTTAAAAAATGAATTATAATTTATAAGTTCAATAATATTTTTTAAAATAATGTTCAACATTATTCAGATTAAATAATTGATTTACATTGTGCATCTCATCGGTAGTTTGACCGCTGATATTCCACAACACCCAAATTTTATGTTTGTGGTAGAGATTTTTTTTCTTCTATTAGAAAATATTACACCAATTTTTTATGGATATAGTCTTGTGAAATGTGTGAGTGGTGAATGGTTGGTGTCCCAGTCAATTTTTGGATTTCAAGGAAATTTAGGTGGTTGGTGGATTGTTGGAGTAGGGTGGAGACGTGAAAAGGGGGGTTGATTGGAGGAAGGAATTAAGGTGAACATTAGTGATAGGTCATAGGTGGCATTGGGAAAGGATAGTGTTTTTAAAAATAACATGACTTTTATGACATTATTAGTATATAAGTATGAATCCAAAATCATTGAAATTATTTTTAAGAATTTTTTTTCTAAATGTGACATTTTATTTTAATTTTTTCTAATTTAAAATATAATATTTCTTATTTTTTAATTTCAGTAATATTTTTTTAAAAAATAATACTTTGTAAATTAATTATCTAAAAATTATTTTTTATAACTTTTAGAAGAACTTTTTAAATAATTATAAAATTATTAATTTGTTTGTAATTTTTTTTATTAATAACCATTTTATTTTTTTGGCATGATGTATTAACTACCTAGGTAAAGAATAATTACCTTTGAGAAAACAAAATGGTAAAAATGAGTAAACATAGAGACAAAGGGTAAAACATGTTTAAAAAATGTTCACAACTTCTTTTTGGAAGTTTAGATCATCCTTATATCTTATTCACTACAATATTTCTCAAGTTTGGAGCCATGTTTCTTTATAATGAGTTCCTATTATTGAATAGTTTTTGGGTATTTAAAAAAATTCCACTTTTTTAACTTATAAAAAGGGAATATCCTCTCAACACATAAAATCACACAAAAACCCCATTATTTTGATCTAATACATACCCATAACTATCTTACACACATTTATACACGTTAATGATGTTCTAGCCAACAATAAATATCACCAATCAATTGTTTAATCACCTTAATAAAGCAGATAATCCTAGAAGTGAGGTATAACATTCAAACCTCTCTTTCTTTCCTTTTTACTAATTTATGTTATTATATTCTTCTATAAATTTATTTTTACCATATTATTAGGATAAAAATTAGTATCATTATCAAAAAATTATGTTATTATAATGATTTTTCAAGTATTAACCACCCACCATTATCTATTATGAAAAATTAAAATATTATTCATCTCTTGTGCGGACTACAACCTCTGTGATGAAATGTATTTAATTTCACATAAGAACCATAAAATTAATAATATAATAGGTAATTTAATATATAATTGTGATATTTATGAAATATTCTGTATTTGAAAATGATAAAACATATTACTCTGTCTTCCCATTCTATGGGAAATCAAATCCTTATCTAAGCGTATGTTTAGACTACCGCCTCCAAGGAATGAAAGATTTAAGTTTTTCATTTTATCTATATGTTATATTTCTGGTTAGTAGAATGGTTTTAACGGAAAAATATTATGTTTGGGTAATAATTAATTTTTATCCATAGAAAAATAAACTATTAATGATATTACTTACAAACGATTATCATTAATTAAATTATCTAAAACAATGGTAATAAATGGAACATATTTAATTAAAAGTATCTAATATTTTCACGTCTATTAATTACTCTTGTACATACATTATAATTTTTAAATATCACAAAAATAGACACTATAATTTATCATTATTATACATGTTTATTGATAATATGACCAAATAACCTCATAATCGTTAATAATCATTACATGTTCGTGATTGGGTCAGACTGACCACCTACTTGAGCAATTCTAAGATATTATATCGTGGATTATTATAAACACATAATTAATGGTATAATATTTTATAAATATATAAATAATTTTATATTCTTGGTTATTTTAAGGTTATATCTACTATTTACTCATTAATTAACAAAACACCTTTCATTTTGTGAGATTCACTAAAACAGGACTATCACTGATTTCATCTTCAAAGATCATAACAAAAGCTACCCTGAAATGAGATTATAGTATTAAAAACTATCATGTAAATTTTATTTGAGAAACATATATTATCTAATATTGTTATAATTTGAAAAAATAATAGGCACCAACAGGACTATTATGAAAGTTGCTAAAAGTGGAAAATATTACCTACACTTACACATAATAATAGTTAAAAACTAATATATATATATATATATATAAATTAAATATGTATAAATAAAGGGTATGAATTTTAAATTTCATGAATAATTTTATTGGATATTTATGTAATTAAATTATTTTAATTATTTAAGACATTTTGTGTATGTGCAGAACTGATGAGGACCAAGGTACAAGTTTTATCTAATAATTTTTTTCTCTAAGTTACATGTTCTACTTTGATACTAATTTATTTTAAATTATTATTATAATACCAATTAAATATATAATATCATGTATAAAATTTTTAATGGTTTTTAAACATTATAATTAATTTATACCTTTATTTCGAAGTGGTTTTTATTAGAGTTCCTCTTAATTATTATAGGTTTTTATCTAAAATTCCTCTCTTTGAGACATGTTTGGTATTATCCACCAAATTTAATTTTTTTATTATATGTACTTTATATTTGAGATATAATACCATAAATTATATTTTAAACCTGGTGTTTTTTTTTCAATTAAATTCCCCCTCTTTCATGTGGGTTTGGATTCAAATATTTCTAAACTCGTTTTGTTTTTTTGTCTTAATTTCACTTTAATGAGACAAATTTTAATATAATTCACTATTTTCTTATTTAAATGGTGTATATAATGACCATTAATTTATGATGACATAATGCATTATTTTATACATGGTATTTATATATCCTTGTTCTTTTCAATATTCTTATGATTTTCTTTCAAGTAATACAAAATTTGTAAGGGTTTTCATAACTCAATTACCTTTTATTGAGTTATACTCCTTTTTAAGGATCTTGAACATAAAATATTATTATAATATTACCTATAATTATATTATGTTAAAAATTCATCATTTTTCCCGGGAATTAATTTTTTATCTACTTGTTCTTCCATTATTATAATATTTTTAAAGTATTTGAATGTAAATAATAATTATAATAATTTATAAAAAACATTTCATTTACAATATACATTTTTCCATTTTGACCATGTTTTTAATTATTATTTGGAAATATATTATGTTTTAAATCTTTTAAAAATAATATTTATCATTAAAATATTTTAAAATTTAGATTTATCTACTCTTAAAATGATTTGGATTTTTAAAAACATATAATTTTTATGATATAAAAGGATTTTAATTTCAAGGTATTATATTTTATATTATAAAAACATTTTTTTTATATTAGAAATTTATTAATTCCGGTTTATTTATTTCTACAATTAATGTTTGCAAAATATATTTGAATAGTTTTGAAAAATAGTTCTGAAATGATTTAAAACTCTATGTTATATACAATTTTCAAGGTTTTTAATGAAATGATTTTTAAAATCTTCACATCCAATTTCTTCTCAACCTCTAAAATATTTATATCCAATGTAGTTTTTTTAATGATTTGGATTCTATGTTATATTATAAATTATTTCATTTGGGAAGAGTATTATTCATGTCATTTGATTTTTCTCTTGAATCTATTTTATGATATACTATTTAATAATGTCTTGAAACCCATTTTTATTTAAATGGGTTATTTTATGATGTGTTGATTTTTTTAAAGTGTCACACATATTTATGGATTATATGATGGTTGGGACGTACATATTACTACAATGAATTGGGTAAGGTCTTATATCTCATTTAAACATAATACAAAGTGAACCGGTTTGTGATTAGTTTGGTTCAAAAATGGTGATTGTTATGGGTATTATATTTTCTCAAAATTGAATTTTTAAAGTGGAGAAAATGTATAATTGTTACGAAAGGGTGAGTGTGGTGGAACTTATATCTACTCAAAATATTATGTTTATATAGATTGGAATTCATCATGGTTTTCAAAGATAATAAATCCTATGTTTTTTATTGTGATTCTTAATTTCCAATGTTTCGTGGCTTGTCATTTTTGTATCATGTTTTTTTGTTAATCCATTTTAACGGTTTGATCATTTAATAATCTATGTATATATTTCTTGATAAAATAAAATTTTTATATGATAAATGTTTTATTGGTGTAATAAATTATTATATATATTTATTATACCCATATAATCATATTATTCTCACTTATGACAGTTGTTTTTTATCACTTATGATTACCATTACTAAGCGTATGAGCTCATCCCATTATTTTTTTCCATTTACCCATGACATAAATAATATTAATAAAAAATTAGAGTCTAGAACGGTGTATTTTGAGAATAATTTGTGGGATATTTTGAATACTAGTTATAGATTAAATGGTTTATCTCATGATGTAAGGGGATAAATTTATGTTAGTTAAAAAAGAGAGGAGTTCTATTGCCTTATTTTTTGTAATAATTCTCAAAAACTCAAAAACAAAAAGAAACTAGGAATGTATTGAACTGAAATATTTTAATTATATCATGGAATTTCCTAATTATTAGATATGTGTTTTCATATTTGGTATCATATAATATCTTATAAATCCTTGGACATTATGATGAAATAATATTAGAATAATATTTGGATTTATAATTGTCATCCATTTTTGATATGTTTTGGATTATCTAAATTTTAATGGTGTTAATGATGATTTATGTTAGGTGGGTAAAATTAAATATTTTAGGGATTATGATCCCATAAATCTAGTGGAAATATTATGAATTAGCCTAATAGAAAAAGTTATCATTCTGATGACTTAGTAAATTAGAGATTATGAGATTTTCCTAGAAAATTCATCCATGTCATGATATTGGGTAGTAGATATAAGTTTTAGAATAGTTGTACATTAAGTTAATAACACTGAAGATGGTGTGTTGGTTATTAACTCAAATATGTCCTAATGAATGACAAATAAGCCAAACTGCACACCCATATAGACACTCCTCTAGGATATACTTTGGTTGATCACAAGGTCTTTACAGACTATTATGATGGATGGATTTCATAGTTACATTAAGGGATTGTGTTAAGAAGTATCAGAGAACTCAACTTAAAGTATCTTACATATAACTGAGAAACATATAGGATTAACCAAGTATGAAATAGTTGAAATGATACAATCATAGGTTTAAATAATGGCTTCAGTGGATAATTCATCTTTGGAATGAACTTTCATATTAACATATTTTTATTCTCTTGGATATTATCATAATAATTTTAGTTTTAGTATTTCAATGAAACATGATCATGAAGATGAATATGATAAATTTATGTATCAAAAAAAATATTATATATTTTAACCAAAAAAGGTAAAATATGTAAATGGTTATGAATTTTTTTATATTATTATTTTGATTGAAAATGTGAGTTTCTTAGCCTTCCCTATGATGGAGAAGTTGATATTTTAATAGAAATTAAATCTTAATGCTCATAGCTATTCCCATTAGTGAGTGGTATTTATTAATTATATTATAGAATATTTTAAATATTATGAGGATTATATGAAATATATAAGGATTTATTTTCAATACCATTTCATTAAATATATGGAAATAAATATTAAATGGTATTTACAACCATGATGATTGATTTTATTAGAGATTTATCTTCATGGGGATAATTTTTGTAGAATTCATTATTTAGGTTTGTATTACTCATTACTTTAATATATGCCAGATTTTGAGATAATAAAGTTTTTATTGTCTGGGAAAAGGTTATATAGATATGGTAAACATGGGATTATAATTGATTCATGATATTTTTTATGAATTTTGTCTCATGTTTTTTATTATATTGACTTTTTTTTATTTTTGTAAACTAATTGTTAAATATATGAGTTAATTTTAGAGTAATATATGATTTTCGTATGGTTTAATTCCTTGGATATTAAAATGGTTTTGTGAAAGATACACTCTAGAGAATATGTGATTAAGGTATAAATAATCAATTTTATTTGTGGAACGATATGTTGGTTGATCATGCTCAAGATAGTAAGGTATATATCACATTAGAAGTCATACCTATAATAATAAATATCTCCGTAATATACCCTCATACTTTAATTATTGGGGAATAATTATTTTGAGTGAATAGTGTTATTTAAGGGGTTATCATGTAATGACTTGTCATTTTTGATAATTTAATTTAATATTGTATTCAATGGATTGTGTCCCACAAAACAGTAAACTTACATAATCCAAGACTAAATAAACCATGGTATAATAAAAATATATGAATAACATAATAATTAGTATATGAAAGGATGAAGATCAATAAAAATAGTTATATATTAATATTCTCTTTTAATAATATTTTAAAAAATCATTCCTTTTGAAGAGAAATTTAAAAAATAGGTATTGTATTTTACCTTAATAAATTAAATTGGTCATAGTTAAAATTGTATTATAATATATAATAATAAGATTCAAAAAAATAATATATCAATATTTAATTATTTATAAATAAATATAAATAATATTAAAAGAACATGAATTATAAAAATCATTTGATTAATAAAAATAGTTTTTTTAAATAAAATCTATTTTTATTTAAAATTTTATATATCAATTTTAAAATTATAGTTTGACAAAAAAATTAATTTCATTTCTAGTTTCAAAAATTCAATATAGATTATGATTAATTTTTATGATTTTTCTATGTATATTGTTATTTAGGTGAATAGAGAAAAATACAATTTTTATGAATAACATGTCATTTATGACATTATTAGTATATTAGTATGAATTATTAATTTGTTAATAGTTTTGTAAGACCAAATAGAAATTTTATTAGTGATTTTATTGTTACAAAAATATTGGGATTAAATTAAAAAAAATCCTATTTGAAATTTCAATATTTAATTTATATTTTTGAAAAATAAAACGTTCTAATACATTATACATAAATTATTGAAAAATTAATATTAATCACTTTTAGAAATTATATCTCATTAAATGGATTTATAATTTTCTGTCAGTAATTCAAAATTTTAAAATAAGGATCAATTTATTTTTAGGAATTAAATATCAATTACATTGGTAAAAACTAGTTTTTTTGTTGAATAATAAAATTGTAAAAATGATTAACCTTATAGGTCAAGGTCCTCACATGTTTAAAACTTGTTTATAATTGGGTTATAGAATTTATGATTAACCATATCTCTTTTTCAATTTAGTATTTCTCAATTGTGGAGGAAGATTACCTAAGAGTGACTTCCCATTAGTGAAATTTTTTAGGTATTTACAAAAAGTCCACTTGTTTTAACTTAGAAAATGGGGATATCATCTCCTCCCTTAAAATCACACTAAAACGCCATTATTTTTGAATCAAACACCCCAATACTCTCCTACACACATTTAGACATTATAATGAGGCTTTATTCATCTCAAAATTCAATTAGTCAATAGTTTAATCCGCCTAGAAAACAGATAATCTAGGAAGTGAGGTATAAGTTTTTAACCACTCTTTTAGTCATTTTAATTTATTTATGGGATTTTATTCTTCCCAAAATTTACTTTTACCTCCTGAATATTGAGAAAATTAAAATTAATTTCATAATATTATGTTATTATAATTATGGTACAAACATTACCCACCCACCCCATTTCCATTCGAAAAAATGAAATTATGAATCGTTCATTTTACAAACATCTACCTCCATAAAGAAATGTGTTTAATTTTCCTTCAAACACATTAAACAGATAGTAAAAATAGGGAATTCATTATTTTATTATTATGTTTATGAGAAAAATATTCTGAAATGATAAACCATATTAGATATTTTTTTATTAATCTTTAATAGATGAAATCAGTATCCATGTGAATGTGTGGACTACCACCACCATAGACAAATCAATTTCCTCTTTTAATTTCATATCCACCAAATATTTCAGGTTATTAGAATGTTTTCAAAGGGTAAATATTATTTTTATTATATAATTAATGTTTTTTATGAAAAATTGTTTAAACAATTGAATATATAACATAGAAATTTTTGTTGTTAATTTTATCATTTAAAGCTATCCTACTGATATGAAAGAATATATTTTAATTTATTTAATATTTTAAATTAAATTACTTATTCATAAAAATTAATTTATAATTATGATACATCATACTAATAAACACTAATGTATATCATTATTCTATTTTTTTAAGGATGTTACATCAAAATCACCTCATAATCATCAATAATAAGGGTATGTTCGCAATTCTATTGATTTGACAACCTAATTAAACCATGATATAAAATTATATCATGTATGATTATGGAAATTTATTTATTGGTATAATAAGATATAAATATGTAGTTTTTTTATATCTAGTTAGTTTAGGTCAGAATTTTACTCATTAATTAATAAAAGACATTTTGTTCATTATGAATCACTCAAACATGTTCATTATTGATTTAATCATCATGGATCATAAACAAAACTACTATGAAATGTGATTATATATGTACAGAATATCATGATTAATTTATTCTAGTTCCTTATATTATCTAATAATGATGTAATTTGGAAATATTATAGATACCAACATGACTTTTATCAAACAAGCTCAAAGAAGTAAACATTAATAACACCCAGTGTTGAAACATTGTAAAAAACTAGATTATATATAAATATAATGATTATAAATGTGGGGTATAAATTTTTGTAGTTATTTATATGGATATTTTATATGTATTGAATGAACATAATTTAATTATTCATGAAATTCGGTTCATGTTTAGAACAAACCAGAACCAAGGTAAGAGTTTTATCTCAAAATTGTATTTATTAAAAAACATTTTATTTCAAGAAACAAATTTATTTTAAATGTTGATTATAATAAAACTTTTATATATAATATTTTTTATGATATTTATTCATGATTTATTAACTTAAACATTACCCTATGGCTCTATTAAATGTTTTTTATTACATGTTCTCTTAAACCGTAATTGTTTTGATCTAAAATTCCTCCCTCTAAGAAATGTTTTGTATTATGTACCCAATATTATTTATGTGGTATATATAATTCTGATTTTAGATAACATATCATTAATTATATTTTATTCATATTATTTTAATTTAAATTAAAATTCCTCTCTTTCACGGATTCATTAATTCGATAGTCTCTGAATCAATATAGTTTCTTTCATCCTAATTTCTCTAGATTGATACATGTTTTAATGTAATTTAAATTTTTAATATTTCGATGGTGAATATACTAAAAAAGATATTATTTTGGAATACTCTATGTCATAGTTCAAGGTATTTATATATCAATAGGATTTTCAAGGATCCAATTACTTATTATTCAATGATTACTAATTTAATAATGATTTTGATAACTCAATTACATTTCATTGAATTATACACATCTTTATTAAAACATAACATTAAACTATGGTTATAATTATATCTATGATGAAATTATATTATAAAAAATATTATTTTATATATTATTATATTTTTTATACATGTATTCTTCCATTATTATTTCATTTATAATGTGTGATATTTTAGAGAACAATTTCCATATTTTTTAATGAACCTTTCTATTCCATGTCCACATTTTTCCTTTACAAAAACATTTTCCTCAATATTTGGAGGGATATTATATATTATCAATTTTAATGCTCATATTTTCCAATAATACATTTTAAAAATAAGATCGGTTAAATTTTTAAATGATATGGATTTTGAAACAGTATAATTTTTTGTTATAAAATGATTTAAATTTCAAGAACTTGTATTTTATAATCTGATAAAAATGTTACTGTACTTGAAAATTATTCCTTCATGATTCATTATTGTAACATCTCATCCGAGGTTCCATGCACTACTACCCTGACTCGGACCACCAAATTACCTCAGGCACACCTCCACATATGCCAGATGCTACCGACTAGGAGCGAGGGTATAATATTGATCATGTGGATACTATACCCTATTTTCTATTTTATCAGAGTCATACCCTAGTAGAAATAATTAAATAATAATGGAAGAATATTTATAACTATAGTCTCAAAAAATATCACATGATGACCAAAACGAGAAATATAGAAAAAACACTTAATAGTAGAAAATCCATGCTATATACGTTCCATGTGAAAATGAAAACCCAAATGTGAAGACATTGAAAACTTCCCAAGTGTGTCTCAAACCACATTTAGTTCACTCATCCAAGATCCATCCCCAATCAGCAATTTAACCTATGTACTTTTCACTTATCCTCTAATACATACATGTAATCTATTTGGGTAAAGATCAGGGAGCCTGAATTAGGTGTATGTATAACTCAGTGGGCCACCACCAATGGTTTCTATAATAATATCCATTTAGATAACAGTTTATGTAATCCTATATAGAAATAATTACAATTCATAAAAATAGTTATCACATTGACATTTATTCTTTATTTAACCACATTAACATCAAGGTTCCCAATGAAACCCATACCACAATTCTATATATGACTCATGCCGGAACCTGAAGTGTTCCCAAAGTTATATCATATCTTAATACATGCCTTGACTCTTTTCGGTTCTCAATGTGTTCAAAGGTGATATCATATTTTAGTACTTGATTTGACTAATGTCAGTGTTCGAAGTATTCTCATGTGATGCCACATCTCATAGTACCATTATAATCATTTTAGTTTTATAATGGCTGACCATTTTAAAATTCCTCAAATCACACAATTTAGATGACCATGTTACCATCCTTATTACATAGTGAATGACAGTGTTACCATTCATTAAATTTCTCAATTTTGATGACAATGTTACCATCGTTATTTTATAAATGAATGGTCATGTGACCATTCATTTAATCACACAATTTAGATTACCATGTTACCATCCTTTAATTCATGTTGAATGACCATATTACCATTAACACATCTCACATTAGATTGAGCATGTTACCATTCTTTAATTCATAATTGATTCAACAATTAATTATCCACGCCAATTCCATTACTAATTCAAAAATTAGTTAAACTAAACAATTTCGTTAGCTAACTAAACAACTAACAAAATCACAATGATAACATTATTTAATTAAACCATTGATTAGTCACATGAAATACTCTAGTTAATTCATCAATTAACAAATAACATTAATTACTCTAGTTAATTTAATAATTAAACAATTTCATCAACTCCTCTAGTTATTTAAAAAATTATATAATCATATAATTAAATATTAATTAGTTCTACAATTAATTAATCACATTATATACATTAATTAATGAACTATATTTTTAATTACTTCTATTATATTAGTCAATTCAATAATTAACTAAACACATCAATTGAATCATAAATTTAACAATTAGTTTATCACATAAATCCCCTTAATTAATTTCCCCAGTTAATTAAGAATATCAATACCATTAATTAATAAATAAATAAATTAATCAATATCCACAATCTCAAAATCCCATTATTAATTCAATAATTAATTAGTGAAACCCATAATCGGAATATGACATAATTAATTTAACAATTAATTATCTCTCATTATCTATCTCAATATCTCATATATAATTCAAAAATTAAATATCCAATTCACACTTATCAATACCTCATAAGTCATTCATCAACTAATTATATATAAATAGAAATAATACAACATACACCATTAATTAATTTTTTAATTGATTAATTAAATCATTCAATTTATTTGACACAACAAACCCAATTAAATAATTCATCAATTAATTAATCCCTTAATTTAATTAAACAAATAAAATAATCACATTGGTTGAATTAATTAATTCATTGATTAATTAATCCCATTAATTAATTCAAAAATTAAATAATCACTTTTATCTCATTAATTAATTTGAATATTAATTAATCCCATTATTTAATTTAATAAAATAATCACACTATACACATTAATTAATTATCCAATTAATTAATCTCATTATTTGATTAAATAATTGAATAATTACATTTATAACATTAATTAATTCACCAATTAATTAATCTCAATATTTAATTTAACAATAAAATAATCACATTGTTCACATTAATTAATTCACCAATTAATTAGTCCCATTATTTAATACCGTAATTACATAATCACATTTCTCACATTAATTAATTCTTGAATTAATTAATCCTATTATTTAATTCAATAATTAAATAATCATAATATACTCATTAATTAATACATCAATTTATTAATTCCATCTCAAACAATTCTATTTCCCCTATTCAATAATCGACTAATTGTTCTGTCTCCATTAATTCAACCACCCTAATTAATTCATCAATTTTGTGTTCTATCTTAATCAATTACTAATCATAAATATCCCCGATAATTAATTCTACAATCCATTATCTCTATTCAACAACATTAATATTACTATAATTATTTTGTCAAATAGTTATACAATTTTAACAATATCTAACATGACATAATTAATTTAACAATTAATTATACAAAATCACAATTTCATAATCCTAACCATTCCCATTAATTAATTCTGTAATTAATTAATCATTTTCAAAAATCACAATAACTATATAATTAATTTCAATAATTAGTTATCCAAATCACAATTTCACAGTACCATAATTAATTCACCAATTAATTATCCAATTCATAAAATATATATCCCTTGATTAATTCAAAAATTAATTATCTAAAATCAACAATCCCAATATATCATGATTAATTTAACAATTCATTTTTCATGATCTAAAATCCCAATATCCCAAAATTTCACATACCTTTTAATTAATTGATTCACCAAATTAATTAATTTAATTGAAAACACCGTTTTTAAATATCTAATAGCAATTATAATATTACCTACACATAATTATAATCAAGACAATAGGATTTGAATTTTAGACCACCTACCTCAAGAAGGTTTATGATATATTTCCAATGGATAATCCCAATTTGAGGCACACTAACTGAGAACACATTGATTAACTCATTCTAGATCTGAATCATAAATCATCATTCAAATAAAACAAGATTTCTTAAATATAGATCTGAATTGAACTAGCATTGATCTAGATTCGAAAAATATAGATCTAGTTCCATCAATGGATAAATATCTTTATCTAATCTGGGAAGAGGAGTAGATAAGAATGATAACTCTAAATGAAATGAGAACCCAACCCCAGGAGGTGCATGAAGGACAATCTATCTAATATAGTGGTGCACAGAGGCGCTTCGGTTCATGGTGGTGGTGTGTGGAGGAGCTTCTATCGAAGGTAGAGGTTACTAGATGAGTTTTGGTCAAAGGTGGAGGTCTTTGGGGATTATGCAGCAAAGAAGAGAGGGTTCCAAGGCCTTGTTGTAGAGGAGAGGTGAGTCTGAAGTTTTACGTGATACTGGAGTCATGACTTTAACATACTAGACATCAAAATTACAGTATGTGAAATATCATTTTCTGACGTGTAATAAGTCATAACATATTTTTTTGATTTTTAAAATAAATCACATCATAACCATTTTTAAAAAATAAATATTACTGGTGGTGTCATATAATTACACATGGTGTAATATTACATATATTGTAATATAATTACACATGATGTAATCCAATTATGTGACATTTATACATGTGGTGAAAGACAATTTCATGGGGTGTAATATTATTTCATACAAGATGACATGTAGAAAATACTAATTGTGTCACGTGTCTTCAAGTGGTAAAGAAAGATACACGTGGAGTACATATTCTAGGTTTGAATTAATTCAATACAAGAATTCAATTCACATGGTCTGCCACAAACAATTAAAAGGATTTATACCTAGGAAAATTATGGATCTTACAATCTACCCACCTCATAACAGCTCATCCTTGAGTTGTACTCCCAAGAATATCTATAAAATGTTGGGTTTTACAATCTCCCGACCCTGTAATTGCTTTTCATTTATCTTTACACTCATCCATCTATAATATTTTGAGTAAATTGGATCATAAACCTAAACTTGAACATCTTCTTCTCTCTCCCACATTTCCTCCTAAACTCGTCCATGTCTCCAAAATAGATGAACTATTGGCATGGTATTTTCCCACAACACTGTATCACTATAATCCAAACCCTATATCAAATGCTCTTCATTGGAATTAATATGCCACCACTTTGAACCAATGGTCCTGGTCCTCTAACGTACTATTGAAATATTGATCCCCAACGTAGGATTTCCCTTAACCCCACTTATTAGAAAACTCAACCACCATAGTTTTTATCGACATTTGGTCCCTATTGAGAACAATATACATAAACTGTCGATGGAGTACTTATAAGGCCTCGACCTTAAACTTTACATAATATTGAATTAAATGAATAATTCACATTGAGGAACTTTTAAGGTTTAGAGTTTTAGAGAATTAGGAAATAACTATTAAATCTCAAAAGATTAAAAAGTAGACACTTCTTTTAAGTTTCCATAAAATAAAAACTCTTAAAAAGAAACATTTCTAGTTCCATGTTTTAGATAGCCTGACTTTTCCTTGATCCCATCCTTGACCCTATTCCACTTTAAGTCTGGTGAAAAACATTTCAAAAACATGGGGTGAGCATAAAAAACTCAGTAAGGGATACACAAATAAGGAAAACTGTTAGTTTTTCAAAACAACAAGTAAACCATGAGTACTTTACCAAAGTAATACTTTTCACCTTTATGAAGTAGTTAAAACTCTTCACTGAATAAAAGACCATTACTTACCCTTTTGTAACCAAAACATTACCATAAAAACCCATATAAAGAACACATAACATATAAAGGTAACTTGGTACATAAACATGCTTAAATGGAATAACCATACGGTCAACTTCCACACATATCACTTAATGGAATATCCATACGGCCGACTTCCATACCCATGCATTGGAGGTTATAACGTAACCACCCGTCCTGGTACTCACGGCACCACCTGTCATATGGTTTATCACGTAACCACCCATAAAATGTCCAAGTACCATCATTAAACATAAAATATTGAAAATATAAACATTTTAATAACAACATTTCATTTTCAATCACAATAAGTAATTCCAAGATATTGAATTAATCAATCCATTTTCAAAAACCATTTAAAATATATTTTTGAATCAAAGTGTCCCATACCACTTTAAAGCTTTTAATCGAATTTAAATTTTAAAACATTAATGTCCATATAAATAAATACAGAAAACCATTTTTAAAACAAGGACATTAAAGATAAATATTTAGAATAATAAATCTTTAAAACATTTAAAATGATATTTTTTGTTAAAGACTTTTTAACAAAATGAGAGACTCTTAAATACAAAAAATTGCGGAATAACATTTAATCCGAACTATATAATATCATGAGAATAAAGGGATTCATGATATGATATGTCAAAGGACAGTATACACACCATGTAAGAGTGTATTGGTGTATAACAACAATGAAGTCTCAATGGAAATGTAAATTGAGATGAAATCCATTATAAAGATGGTATCCTTAAATTATGGATAAATCTATCACATAATTATGTGTGAGAAATATAAATACACCCAATATAAGTGGATATTAAGTGTGAAACAATTAGAGGTCATTCACATATATTCCTAAGATGCCATGTTCAAGAAGTAAAAGTTTATCCCAAAGAATCAAAATTGGGTTAAGAAGTTCCCTTGCAAAAATTCGACAGCTTAACGATGTCACTTCAAAATTCAGAAAAAGAGTTGATGAAAGAGAAAATGGTATCTCATCACTTGGACATAAAATTTACATCAATAAGGATATAGAAGAACATATCCCAACATAATAATATGTAAATTAAAATACATAACAAAATAAGTCTTTTAGAAAGAGGAGGGTGAATGGTTCCCATACCGACTTGGGTAACTTTCGAAACGTACACCCAATGGAAGAAGGCTCATACAACATTGATGTAAATAATCATAAAAGAAATTATATTACACAAATAGTAGAATAATGGGTTGTACATACACCACTCAAAGGAAATGGTGGCAAATGTAGTATAAATCTCACGGTAATAAAAGTGAGATGAAAAATATCTTACGAAACCATGGCAGCCTAACGACGCCACTTTAAACATCCAAAAATGGATTGAGGAGATCAAATAGGGGCTCTCATCATATTAAAATAAAATTTACCGCATTATTAATATAAAATAACATCCCAATCATAATAAATATGAGCATAAAAATAATGACATAAAAGAGGGTACTTAAAAAGAAAGAGAGGGGCGGGTTCCCTTACCTCTGGTCCGACTTGACTCGATCGTTCTTTAATGTCCTGAATAATAAACATTAGTTAATTTCTACTTTCTTAATAACCTTTTTCAAGTTAATGATTCCTTTTATATCACGTATTACCATGTTATGAACACTATGTAATTATTTATGTTAATAATTGTCGTTTTGTCGATCCTTGGTACTTGAGTAAAAAATAAACTCTTTATATTTACAAGTTGTTCATGTTGTAAAATATCAATTATATAAAGAATTATATTCATGATGTAGATATCATATATATCATATATATCCAGTATGTATATGAATTTATAATATTAAATAATCATTTAGAGGTAAGAAATTAAATGCACCGTTCATGGAGACGGTAAGTCGTACGTACGCATGAATGCTACTTTTATTTCTATGGAATTAAAACTAAATGATAGGTATGTATATTTTAGTTCCAGAATTATATTAATCACTTAAATGTATCATAAATAATATATATCCATTATATATATGTTCTTATAATATTACATTACATTTGGGGATAAGAAATTAAATGCACCGTTCATGGAGACGGTAAGCAGTACGTACGCATGAATGCTAGATTCATTTCTATCTCATAATTTAATGGTGTGAAATCAAAATGATATAATGGTATATTATAATTCCAGTATAATATAATATACAATATCATTAAATCCATCCTCTATACGTCCCATGTATGGCATTAACGAATCAAATCACTTTGAGAGGGCGGTAGTCCGCACTTCCTAAAATGAAATTATCGTGTTTACCCACAATGGAAACCATAAAGGTATGCCACAAATGAAAAATAAAGAAGCTTAAGTAAAACATAAAAATATTATATATCATATATAAATATAGTGTCATCTTAATGGCCACCATTGAAGGTGTTATATGAGTGTTGAACAATCATCGTTTCGTGAGGCAGAAATTCACCATCAACAGAAACAATATGTTCTTTAATGATTAGATGAAGGTGTGTGTAAGTGGAGCTCTAATACTTCTTATAAAAACATCCTAGTATATTGAGGATACTGGTTTTGTTACAAATGAAATGAATAGATAGAGTTTAGGGGGTTGGGGAAGCAAAATAAAACATAAGAACACAAGAGAATACACTACCTCTAAAACAAGTAACTCTTTTTGATTTGAGATCAAAGGCATCATTGGGAAGATTTATGACCAAAGTTAGGCTTCTAGGATTATGATAGGGATGTGGAGAGAAAAAAATGGGCAGGGTTTGGCCGAGCCAATGGCTTCAGAGGTGTGGGTAAGGTGGTAGAGGTGGGGGCCTTTTATAAGAGGAGAGGAGGGGCACTCTTGGAAAGTTAAGAAAAGATACTTTATTACAAAATGATTTTCGGATAAAAAGGGTCCCATAATTATATATTTCTAGGATAAGATGATAATAGTTATAAATACACCCATCCAATAAGTTTTTGACATGTGTAGGTCTTATATTTTACATTATCATTTTATTTTATTTAAATCGTTAAATAATGAGGTAATCGTTGCACCATCATGATGTAATAAATACTACAATTTATTTAATGTCTAAATCTTATAAAAAAATACTATGTTGTAGGAAATTTTTTTAGCATTCCAATTACTATTTATAGTCAAAAATATGAGTTGTATAACCCCATTTAAAAATTTGTTTATTAAAACAACTCTTGTTTGTGACATTTTTATTTTAACTTTAAATAAAAAGTTATTTATGTCATTTTCTTACCAATGTGGCTCCATGGGGTCCCCAAGATGACACATGGATTGTCTTGGTCGGCCATGACACAACCAATAAGCGTATTACATGTGTCAAGTTCATTTGATATTATGAAAACATTATTTTTACCTTAAATTAAACTAATTACCTCTAATCGCGATTAAGAACATAAAAGTTACTATTCCCCGAAAAATTATTTTAATCCAATTGATCCACATTTTACTTTCTAATGACAACCATATATATCAGATTTTTGAAATTAAAATAACAGAGGTGGTAAATTTTCATTTAAACGAAAAATATGTTTTTTTAAGTACCACTTTGTGGTTTCAACATTCATCAAAAATTGAAGTTTTTCAGAAAAATACCAAAACATCACCCAAAGCTATATTTGATATTCTGAATTTAAAAATGATTTATATTTTAAAAAATTCAAAACATATAAGTTTAATTAACTAATTTAATAATTAATTCCCACTGTCAAAACAAATAGTGTGTTTTTATGAAATAAAAAGTATCAAAAGATTGACACTAGTTTAAGTCCAATTTCAAACTGAAATTAATTCCAATGACCACTATTGGATTAAATGGTAAAAATATATTATAATTTCACTTTAAAACGAATTCAAAAGATTATCTAATCATATTAATAAATTTTATTAAATAGAGGTTTTGAATTAAAATACAACATTTTTCACTATTCATTAAAAAAATGAACTTTATCGGAAAAATACCAAAAATTTACAAAAAGTAATCTTTGGTGTCCCGATTATAAAGAAGAGTTTTATTTGGTCGAATATAATTTATAATAGTGACCAAAACTATATTTAAAGAGGGTTTTCCATCAAAAGGCGATAGTTTGACCTTTTAGTGAAAATTAGAGTATATATGCCTAAAATTGAATTCTTTTCTTATTTTAAGCCTTTATCTTTTATTGGATAAATATAAAGACATTTAAAAAACATATATAATCATATTTTAGTTATTTCTGTTCATTCCCACCAATAAAACGACTACGTGCTAACTACCACTTAAAATATTATTATTTTATTATTAGAGTGTAACGTAAGATTTAAAAGGAAATCGTTGTCGCGTATTGGGTACGCCATCGAGCATAGAGTTCCCTTTAAAGTAATGTTAATATTTTATTCAAAAATATGAATAAATATAAAAATTTCATATTCTTTATTTACCTGGGGTGTTACATCCTTCCCCCCTTTTGGGAATTGTGTCCTCACAATTTTAAAAATGGGCTTGGAAACTTCATTGAAAGCCCCACATCGGAAAAAGAGTAAATTAAACTATCACTTTAAAATAAAGAAAGGGAAGTACAATGGTCACCCGAGTTAACCCATACTAGGATTCCATGTATGAAAACATGGATATGGAAGAAAAAAACAAAGGTTCATGTTCTGAGAGAGAGTGATAGTAAACATGTCTAAGAGAAAGGTAACCATAAGAAAATCACAAACTTGTTATGGGTAAAACGATATTCGATTCGCCAGTAGGAAATGTTAACATACAACATTTTTGTTTTAAGTTACATTTCATTGAGGAATTTATTTTTGAGCTTAACTAAAACATAAGGAAACATACTTACTTACCATGTTGACTTTCAACTTTTACTAGATTTCTTAGACGAACTCATATTTTCTCCAAAATATTAGTATTTAGGATGACTTGTTCACATTAAGAGTGCTATAATACACTTCTAGAGAATCACCTAATCCAAAAAAGAGAACTATATATTTCCCATGTATTTAGACAAAATACAAAATCAAAATTGTCTGTATGAGATCAGATAATCCACAAAATTATAATCCTTTATAAAAAGAAAATCTATTCTTAATTTCCAAAATTTGTCCAAAAAACCCCAAAGTTCAATGAAGACCATTAGATAAACAATTGTCCATAAAATTCTTCAAAGTAAACCAAAATAATATTGAAACCCAAATATTTGAAGGATTTAATCACATAGTCTTCCAAGTTAAATTGTAACATTTATCTCCAAACAACATCAGTTTCACTTAAAGTCTCGTATTGAAAAGTAATTAACCTAAACACATATCCCCCATGATATGTTAATAATTTCCATAGATAACCCAAAATCAACTTACTCTTAATTCATTACATCGTCTACCTAAAAAGAATCAGTCAAACTAACCATGGACTTCACATAGTCTAGTGGTAGGCGATAAATACCAGTTTCCCTTTGGTTGTGGGTTCGATTCCCGCATCTTTGTTCGATGCGACGGGTTGACACACGGTCTGCGTGTTGTCCTTTTTCCAAAACTATATAATTCTTAAAACATTCCCCAACAATGAGATAAAATCTTCAAAAATAACCATAACTTAATTTAACCTTATTTTTATGTCATGCCTTTCACATTCCATCATAACATATAGTAACCCATAATTACCACAAAAGTAAGGATCATATAAACCCAAATTGTTCTTTTATAACTATGTCCACAAAAAAACAGATAACTATATCTTGAATACAATTTTCATATATCAAACATTAGGGTTACACATACTATAAAAAGTCTTCTAATGTTACCAAATCATCAAAAGAGACTTAATACTCTTAATAATTTCACCATAACTCTTGAATCCCTTATACGTTGACTTCTTACTCATTCAACATTCTTCATGATCCATTAACCATTCCTTTCCATATTATTCTGAAATAATTTTTTCCTACAAACAAAATCATGAATCATATCCTAAGATTCCAAAATTGGAAAACAATAGTTAAGAAATAATGCATACCTTTGATTGGTAATTATCAGTTTCTTCATCCTCAATCTGAATGGCATTAGGTATTGGTAAATGATTATTTGTATGATCTTGGTGATCCCATTCCCAAAACTTCTTCATTGGACATGTGTTTTCATAATGACAATGCACACCACATTTAAAACATTCAATTGATCCCTCATAAAGAACTTCTTTCCCTTTCCTCGAGTCAACTAGATGCTTCCTTTTTCCATGGCATGTTCTTTCTTTATGACCTTCATTTCCACATCTATAGCATATTTCTGTCCCTTTGAAACATTTTCCAAGGTGTTTATTTCCACATCTTTTACACATAGGTTTTTGAACAAACTTACCTTTATTATTATTACATGTAGTTCCGTAAGGATTTGTTTCTCGCATATATGATGCCTTATAGAAATCACCAAGGTTTATGTTGTCAATCATGACTCCAGATAGTAGGTTGAGGATAAACACAAGAGCTCACATTGAAGCTCCCATATCATTCAGTTGCTCGCTCAAAAAACGGTCACAGTTTCCTTCACATCCATCGTTACTCTGGTGCCTGCTAGATACATCCATTTACTAAATCCAAAAATGTCAGTGTGAGTATATCAACAAAACAATCATTTACTAATGAGGAAGATAACCACTAAGATATACTTACTCATTCACTTTATCTAAAACTAGGACACTTCCTGAAATCGTAACCATTATGATAATGTCACTTATTCTTAGAGAATACCCTAACCTCTAAAGTTATCTAAACCGACCTTTGATACCAACTATAAGGCCCCGACCTTAAACCTTACATAATATTGAATTAAATGAATAATTAACATTGAGTATCTTTTCAGGTTTAGAGTTTTAGATAATTGGGACATAACTATTACATATCAAAATATTATAAAGTAGACACCTCTACTAAGTTTCCATAAAATAAAAACTCTTAAAAATAAACATGTCTAGTTCCATGTTTTAGACAGCCTGACATTTCGTTGATCCCATCCTTGACCCTATTCCACTTTATGTCCTGTGAAAAACATTTCAAAAACTTGGGGTGAGCATAAAAAGCTCAGAAAGGGATACACAAATAAGCCAAACTATTAGTTTTTCAAAATAACAAGTAAAACATGAGTACTTTACCAAAGTAATACTTTTCACCTTTATGAAGTAGTTAAAACTCTTCACTGAATAAAAGACCATTACTTACCATTTTGTAACCAAAGGATTACCATAAAAACTATATAAAGAACACATAACATATAAAGGTAACTTGGGACATAAACATACTAAAATGGAATAACCATACGGTCAACTTCCACACATATCACTTAATGGAATAGCCATACGGCTGACTTCTATACCCAATGCATTGGAGGTTATAACGTAACCACCCGTCCTGGTATTCACAACACCACCCATTATATGGTTTATCACGTAACCACCCGTAAAATTTCCAAGTACCATCATTACACATAAAATATTGAAAATATAAACATTTCAAAAACAATATTTCATTTTCAATCACAATAATTAATTCCAAGATATTGAATTAATCAATCCATTTTCGAAAACCAATTAAAAGATATTTTTTAATCAAAGTGTCTCATACCACTTTGAATATTTTAATGGAATTAAAATTTTAAAACATTAATGTTCATATAAATAAATACAGAAAACTATTTTGAAAACATGGAAATTAAAGATAAATATTTAGAATAATAAATCTTTAAAACATTTAAAACGATATTTTTTGTTAAAGAGTTTTTAACAAAATGAGAGACTCTTGAATACAAAAAATTGCGGAATAACATTTAATCTGAACATTATAATATCATGAGAATAAATGGATTCATGATATAATATGTCAAAGGACTGTATACACACCATATAAGAGTGAATTGGTGCATTACAACAATGGAGTCTCAATGGAAATGTAAATTGAGATGAAATCCATTATAAAGATGGTATCCTTAAATTAAGGATAAATCTATCACATAATTATGTGTGAGAAATATTAATACACCCAATATAAGTGGGCATTAAGTGTGAAACAATCATAGGTCATTCACACATATTCCTATTATGACATGTTCAAGAAGTACATGTTTATCCCAAAGAATCAAAATTGGGTTAAGAAGTTCCCTTGCAAAAATTCGACAGCTTAACGACGTCACTTAAAAATTCAGAAAAAGTTTTGATGAGAGAGAAAATGGTATCTCATCACATGGACATAAAATTTACATCAATAAGGATATAGAAGAAGATATCCCAACATAATAAGATGTAAATTAAAATACATAACAAAAGAAGTCTTTTTGAAAGAGGAGGGTAAAAGGTTCCCTTACCGACTTGGGTAACATTCAAAACGTACACCCCATGGAAGAAGAGTCATAAAAAATTGATGTAAATACTCATAAAAGAAATTATATTATACAAAGATTATAATAATGGGTAGTACATATACCACTCAAAGGAAATGGTGGTAAATGTAGCATAAATCCAATGGGAATAAAAGTGAGATGAAAAATCTCTTACGAAAACTCGGCAGCCTAACGGCGCCACTTAAAACTTCCAAAAATGGATTGATGAGATAAAATAGGGTCTCTCATCAAATTAACATAAAATATACAGAAATAGTAATATAAAAGAACATCCCAATCATAAGAAATATGAGCTTAAAAATAATGACATAAAAGAGGGTACTTAAAAAGAAAGAGAGGGGTATGTTCCCTTACCTCCGGTCCGACTTTACTCGATCGTTCATTAATATCCTGAATAATAAACTTGAGTTAATTTCTACTTTCTTAAGAACAATTTTCAAGTTAATTATTCCTTTCATATCACTTATTACCATGTTATGAACACTATGTAACTATTTATGTTAATAATGGTCGTTTTGTCGATCCTTGGTACTTGAGTCAAAAATAAACTCTTTATAATTACAAGTTGTTCATGTGGTAAAATATCCCTTATATCAAGAATTATATTCATGATGTAGATATCATATATATCATATATATCCAGTATATACATGCATTTATAATATTACATAATCATTTAGAGGTAAGAAATGAAATACACTGTTCATGGAGACGGTAAGCCGTACGTACGCATGAACGCTACTTTCATTTCTATGGAATTAAAACGAAATGGGAGGTATGTATATTTTAGTTCCAGAATTATATTCATCACTTATATGTAACATAAATCATATATATCCATTATATATATGTTCTTATAATATTACATTACATTTGGGGATAAGAAATGAAATGCACCGTTCATGGAGACGGTAAGCCGTACGTACGCATGAACGCTACTTTCATTTCGATCTCATACTTTAATGGAGTGAAATCATAATGATATAAAGATATATTATAATTCCAGTATAATATCATATGTAATATCATTAAATCCATCATCTATATATCCCACGTATGGCATTAACGAATCAAATCACTTTGAGGGGGTGGTAGTCCGCACTTCCTAAAATGAAATTATCGTGTTTACCAACAATGGAAACCATAAATGTATTCCACAAATGAAAAATACAGAAGCTTAAGTAAAACATAAAAATATTATATATCATATATAAATATAGTTCCATCTTAATGGCCACCATTGAAGGTGTTATATGAGTGTTGAACAATCATCGTTTCATGTGGAAGAAATTCTCCATCCACAGAAACAATATGTTATTTAACCATTATATGAAGTTGTGTGTAATATTATCTACAATTCATATTATAAAATCATCCTATTATGTTTAGGATACTGGTTTTGTTACAAAAGAAATGAATAAAAAGAGTTTATGGGGTTGGAGAAGCAAAATAAAACATAAGAACACAAGAGAAGACACTACCTTTAAAACGGGTAACTCTTTTTGATTTGAGCTCAAAGGCTTCCTTGGGAAGACTTCTACCCAAAGTGGGGATTCTAGGAGTAAGAGAGGGATGTGGAGAGAAAACATTGTCTGGGGTTGGCCGAGTCAAAGGCTTGAGAGGTGTGGGTAAGGTGGTAGAGGTTGGGGCCTTTTATAAGAGGATAGGAGGGGCACTCTTGGAAAGTTAAGAAAAGATACTTTATTACAAAATGATTTTCGGATAAAAAGGGAAGAACAATTATATATTTCTAGGGTAAGGTGATAAGATTTCAAAATCCACCCATCCAATAATTTTTTGACAAGTGTAGGTCTTATATTTTACATTATATTTTTACTTTATTTAAATCGTTAAATAATGAGGTAATAGCTGCATCATCATGATGTATTAAATACGTTAATTTATTTAATGTCTAAAAATTATAAAAAAATACTATGATGTAGGAAATCTTATTATCTTTCTAATTACTATTTATAGTCAAAACCCTGACTTACATAACCCCATGTAAAAAATTTTTTAGTAAAACAACTCATGTTTGTGACATTTTTATTTTAACTTTAAATAAAAAGTTATTTATGTCATTTTCCTACCAAAGTGGCTCCAAGGGGGCCCCAAGTTGACCCATGGATATTTCTCGGTCGGTCATGACACATAAAATAAGGGTAGGAGATGTGTCATGTTCATTTCATATTATTAAAACATTATTTTTACCTTAAATTACACTAATTACCTCTAATTTTGATTAAGAACATAAAAGTTACTATTCACCAAAAATTAATTTTAATTCCATTGATTCACATTCTACTTACTAATGACAACCATTTATGTCAGATTTTTTAAATTCAAAACACAGAGGTGGTAAAATTTCATTTAAACGAAAAATAAGTTTTTTTAAGTACCACTTAGTGGTTTCACTATTCATTAAAAATTGATGTTTTTCAGAAAAATACCAAAACTTCACCCTAAGCTATATTTGATATTCTGAATTAAAAAATGATGTCTATTTTACAAAATTCAAAACATATAATTTTCATTAATTAATTTAATAATTAATTTCCACTGTCAAAACAAATAGCGTGTTTTTATGAAACAAAAAGTATCAAAAGATTGACTCTAGTTTAAGTCCAATTTCAAAGTAAAATTAATTCCAACGACCACTATTGGATTAAATGGTAAAAATATGTTCTAATTTCACTTTAAAACCAATTCAAAATATTATCTAATCATATTAATAAATTATATTAAAAATTGGTTTTAAATTAAAATATAACATTTTTCACTATTCATTAAAAAATGAACTTTATCGGAAAAATACCAAAAATTTACTCAAAGTATAATTTGATGTCCCAATTCTAATGAAGAGTTTTATTTGGTCCATTAGAATGTATAAGAGTGACCAATACTATATTTAATGATGGATTGCCATAAAAAGGCGATAGTTCGACCTTTTAGTGAAAATTAGAGTGTATATGCCTAAAATTGAATTCTTTTCTTATTTTAATCCATTAACTTTTAATGGATAAATATAAAGACTTTTAAAAAACATATATAATAATATTTTTGTTATCTCTTTTAATTCTAGACAATACAACAACTACGTGCTAACTACCATTTAAAATAATATTATTTTATTATTAGAGTGCAACGTAAGATTTAAAAGGAAATCGTTGTCGCGTATTGGGTACGCCATCGAGCATAGTGTTCCCTTTAAAGTAATATTAATATTTTATTCAAAAATATGTATAAATATAAAAATATCATATTATTTATTTACCTGGGGTGTTACAGTGCCTCACATTTTCCATCTCCACATATATTCATCTTCATAAGTGCAACCTCTAAGGGTTCCCATAACTAACCAAAAAAAAATTAGGAAGCTAGCATAAATCTAGATCTTTCTCAGTATACATAGGATGATGTCAAGGTAGGGGAAATGATCGTCACTTATTAAATGTACACAATGTATTAATCAATTTATCACTACCATAAATTCTTCATTACCAATGTTAACCCAACTATGGAAACACATTAACCAATCGAAAGTCTAGGGCTTCCCTGCCAACCTGCATCTCACCACAGTAGTCCAAAACCAGACAGTTCCATGCACATCCTATTACCGAGTTCTCAAACTAGGTAAATCTCATTACCCAAACCACGAACATCAAAAGAAAAATAAAAAAATAAGGATTATTATTTTACAACATTAGTACAGAAAACATGATGTATTTACACAAATTCATAACAATTCTTCCCCCCATTTGTTTCCACATGATCAATACCATGGCACTATCACTAACTTCAACCATTCTACTCCTAGGTCTTGGTTAATAGTGGTAAAAACATTATAATTATTCAAATATATCACATATAAACACATTTATTGTCATCCTGAATCATATTAAAATCTTTTTCAAATTAATTTTTGGAACCATTTAAATTTCAATTTCACAAGTAAGGAAAAACATCTCAAGTTCAACAAATTACCCAATGCCTCTTTTTCCATGCATCCCAATAATAATGGTTGTCAAAAAATAATCATGGGAGCCTATAATGAAGTATGAATAGTCAACTCTCATGCAACTTTGGACCATAATTCAATCACAAGAAATCTCATAAATAATATTCATATCACACAACAAGTTTGTCACACTAGGTGAAATAAAATCAACTATAACAACACATATCAATAATAACAATCCAATCTGGGGAACAAGGACATTACCCTCATACATGGGGTAGATACTCCCATGCATGATCTCTTAACCCTAACATGATTCATCATATTCTCTTTTCTAGCATTCCCAAATAGTAAGATAAACATATAAGAAAAGAAAATCCTCTAATACCGCTTTGTAACATCTTGGACTGGGTACATGTACTAGTAACCCATACCAAACCACCATATGACCTCAGGCACACCTCCCCATATGCAAGAGGCATCCAACAAGTAGTGAGGGTCAAATATTGATCATGGGGAGACTATAATATATTTTATTATTTCATCAGAGTCCTACACCATAGAAATAAATAAGCAATAGTGGTATAATATGTATAATCATAGACACAACAAATATCACTACATGACTGAAACATGAAATACTGAATCAAAACAAAATATTATAAATTCTATGATAAGTACGTTACAATGTTCAAATGAAGATCCAAATGAAAAGACACTAAAAACATCCCAAGCGAGTCTTGAACCACATCTTTTTCCATCAGCCATGTCCATTACAAATAAGCAATCAAACCCAGGGCCTTTTCCCTTATCCTGACATGTAAATATGTAATCTATTCAGGTACCAATTGGGCATCTTGAATAGGGTGTGAGTACAATTAATTTGGTCACCACCAAAAGTGTCTAAAACAATATCTAGTCATATAAGTTAGTTTACATTTCTATAAATAAATAAGTACAATTCATAAATATATAGTTATCAAATTATCATTTATTCTTTATTTAACCACATTAAATCTGGGGATCCTGAGGACACTCGCACCTCAATAAAAGATTTTTCTCATGCTAGAACAAAATATTTTTCCCTAGGTAATATCTTATATTAATACCTACTTAAACTCATGTCGAAGTGCAAAATGTTCAAAGGTGATATCATATCTCATTACCTAATTCGACTCAAGCTGGAGTTTGTAGTATACTCATGTGAGGCCATATCTCATAGTACCATTATTTCCATTCTTATTTCACAATGAATTAATAAGTTACCACTCATTAAATCTTGAAATTTAGATGTCCATGTTACCATAATTATTTCACAATGAATGACAATGTTACCATTCATTAAATCGCACAATTTGGATGACCATGTTACCATCCTTATTTCACAATGAGAGACCCTGATACTATTCATTAAATAGGAAAATTTGGATGACCATGTTATCATCATTATTACACAAATGAATGACCTTGTTGCCATTCATTTAATCAAACAATTTTTCGGACCAGGTTACCATCCTTTTATTTATAGTTTAATGACCATGTCACCATTCACACATCTCACATTAGAATGACCATATTACCATTTTAAATTCAAAATTTATTCAATAATTAATTATCCACACTAATGAAATTATTAATTAAAAAGTTATTTGAACACAACAATTACATTAGTTAACTCAACAATTAATAAATCATAAATGTACCATTAATTAATTCAACCATTAATTAATTACATCTATTTATATTGCTAATTCATAAATTAACTAATCACATTAATTAATAGAGTTAATTTAACAATTAACTAATCAACTATACTCCTCTACTTAACTCATTAAATTACTAATCACATAAATAATATTAATTAATTTGACAATTAATTAATCATATTAAATGCATTAATTAATTAAATAATTAATTAATTAATTCAGTTCCAATATTCAATTCAACAATTAACTAAACACATCAATTACATCACTAATTAAATAATTATATTATCACACAAGTCCCCTTAATTAATTTCCCAAATTCATTAATCATGTAAATACCATTAATTAATTCATAAATTAAATAGTCAATATCCACAAACTAAAAATCCCATAATTAATTCAATAATTATATATTCAAATCAATAGTCTCTATAACTCATAATTAATTCAACAGTTGATTATCTTAAGTTATTTACCTCAATATATCATAATTAATTCAATAATTAATAATCCTATTCACAGATATCAATACCTTATAATTAGTTAATCAATTAATTATCTATCCTTTCTAATAAAACAACATCCACATTAATTTATTTAAGAATTAATTAATTTAACTCATTCAATTTTAATACCAAAAAATCTCACATTAATTAATTCATTAATTAATCAAATACATTATTTAATTCCATAATTAAATAATTACATTTGTCACATTAATTAATTCACCAATTAATTAATCCCATTATTTAATTCGACAATTAAATAATCACCTTTCTCTCAATAATTAATTTCAAAATTAATTAATACCATTATTTAATTTAATAATTAAATTATCACATTGTTTAAATTAATTAAATAACTAATTAATTTACCCCATTACTTAATTCAACAATCATCTAATCACAATGGTAAAATTAATAATTTTTCCACTTAATTATTCCCATTATTTTATTCCACAATTAAATAATCACATTATTCAAATTAAATAGATAAAAAATTAATTAATCCCATTATTTTATTCAATAATTAAATAACTTCATTACTCACATTAATTAATTGACCAGTTAATTAATCTTATTATTTAATTCAATAATTAAATAATAATATTATATATATTAATTAGTTCATCAATAAATTATTCCATCTCAGACAATTAAATATCATCAATTAATTATTCTTTCTCCATTAATTCAACCAAACCAATTAATTACTCAATTAATCATTCCATATAAATAAATTTAATAATCCTAACTATCTCCAATAATTAATTTTATAATTAATTATCCAAATTCAACAACATCAATATGACCAAAATTAATTTTCTAAATAATTATTCAATTTCAACAATATCTTACTCTCCATAATTAATTAAACATTTATTTATTCTAATCATAATTTTATAATCCAAACCATTCCCTTTAATTAATTCTACAATTAATTAATCATGTTCAACAATATCAATAAATCCATAATTTGTTTCAACAATTAATTATCCAAATAACAATTTTATAGTCTCATAATCAATTCAATAATTAATTATATTCAATTCATAACATCAATAAACCATACTTAGTTATATAATTAATTATCTAAAATCAATAATTTCAATATCTCATAATTAATTTGATAATTAATTATTCACGATCTAAAATCTCAATAGCACAATTTCACATATCTTTTAATTAGATAATTCCCCAAATTAATTAATTTAATGACTTAAGTAATTGATGAACATCTAATAGGTATTCTATAATTTCAAACACATAATTGTAATCAAGGCTATTTGAATTGTATTTTAGACAACCTACCTCAAGAATGACCATGAACACTTTCCAAAGGATAATCCTAATTTGAAGAAAGTTAAATGAAAATGTGATGAAAAATGAAGTCTAGAACCAAAACCTAAAACCATAGTTATATTAAATAAGATATCTTAAATCTAGATATAAATCAAACAAGCCTAAATCTAAATACATAAAATCTAGATCAAGATCCAGGAATGGATAAACAGTATTCTATTATCTAGGAAGAAGAGTTGATGTGAAAGATAGATCTAAATGAAGAGAACACCTATACATGGGATATGTGGGGAGGGTATTATTTCAATGTCGATGGTGTGTAGAGGAGATTCGCTCTGAGGTGGAGGTTCACGGAGGAGCTTTAGTCCAAGTAAGAGGTGGGAAGAGGAGTTTTGTTCCCAAGTGGATGTTTTGGGGGGTTATGGGGCAAAGAAGAGAGGGTTGCGAAGACATTTTTTGGAGGATAGGAAATTTAAAAGGTTTTCATGGCATTAGAGCCATTAATTTAATATACTAGGTGTCAAAATTACATGATGTGAATTATAATTTCATGTTAGGTAATAAGTCATAACTTATTTTGTGATTTTTCAATGAAATCGCACTACATTCCATTAAAAAATCAATAAGAAAATATTTATCTATGTGTAATCTAATAACATGTAGTGTAATCTAATTTTGTGGCTTGTCAAAACATGGTGAAAGATAGTTACAGGGGTGTAATATTCTTTTCTGACATGTTTAAAGGTAGTGAAAACTACTTTTGTGATATGTCTTCATGTAGTGAAAAATAGTTATAGGTGGAATAAATATTCAAGGTTTTAATTAATTTGATCAATAAATTAAATTCACATGGTATGTCACAAAAAATTAAATGGATTCGTACTTGAAAAATGATGGGATCTTGTAATCTCCCCACCTAATAATAGGTCTTCCTCAATCTTTAATACCATGAAACTCTAAGAAAGGATAGGTTTATACAAATATTTCTCCAAATATATTTTTTAAAGGCCCTTTGAAACTTTATTAAAAATAGTTTTGAAATAGTTTTAAACTCTATTTGATAAACTATTTACTTGGGCTATAAAGAAATTATATTTTGAATTTTTATTTTCATTTTTTTCATTATAACTAAAATATTTACCTCTAATGGAGTCATATTTCATAATTAACCTTACATTTTTGTAAACATGTTTTGGTATCATTTTATTTTACTCTTCAATCTATTTTATGAGATACCATTTGATAATTCCATGAATCCCATTTTTATTCTATGTGTTATTTTATGATATGATGATTTTTTTCAAGTGGAAGGCTTATGTTTGGATTATGTGATATGTGGGACCTATATCTCTCTCCAATTAAATGGGTAAATTATTATATATCTTGGGATTGAAATTTTATATCTATAAGTTATTGAATATTTAGGTTCACAAAGTGTTACTGTGATAGAGAGTAGCTCTACTATAATTCTATCTGTTAAAGGATATAAAGTATATAGTTTCATAAAGGGTTAGTTTGATGGAATTTATCTCTACACATAATTTTACATATGAACTGGTTAGTGAGTATCTGTGTTCTCAAAGATAAGAACTCCTAGGATTTTTATTATGCCGCTTTCTTTGAAATGGTCCCTAGATTATGATTTATACATCATTTTGTTTTGAATTATTATTGGGTAGTGTTTTGATAATTTAATGCTACATGCCCATATTTCATTCTTATATACATAGTTTTTATGATCTAGGTTTTATCATGGTATAATTTTCTTATATTTCTTGATTATACCCATATACATATCATATTCTCACTTATGGTCATTGATCTCTATAACATATGTTTATCCTTTATAAGAATTTGAGATCATTCCATTATTATGTTCCCATTTTCATAGGTTATGAGAAGTAGTAATGCGTAATATTTTCCAAGAAGGGTATATTATGATAATAATTTATGGGATATGTTTCATATTTTTTATAGATTAATAATTTTATATCATATTATAAAGGAGAAAAGGTATATTAGTTGAAAAATACATGAAATTGGTTAGTGAATGACTACCATAATTCTCTAAAACTCTAAAACTAAAAGGACCTGAGAATATATTATAATGAAATATTTTATTTCAGTCTGGTAGATACAAGAAAACTATTTCTAGACATCCATAACATGGAAATACACATTTAAGTGCCAAATGGTGTGTACAAGTACATGCCAAAAAGGGTTACCTGACATAATCTAGGATAGGGACACAGTTTTGTACCCTTGTAGCCTACAACTCATGTAGTTTAGGAACATGCCACATACTAAGATTTATATTCCATATTAGAAAATAATACGTGATTAATTTTGGTTATTTGGGTGTGCACATAGTTTACCCCTAGTACATGTTATATATTACCCCATTATTTTATGTTTCCCTTATTCTCTCCCTACAACTATTTTTTAACATTATATGAGTTTATTGTGAGTTCATTCAATATAGGACCAGATTTTGGGTTCCCCTACACTATTATAGGCCAATTGGGAGATGTTTCAAGGTATGTTTCAGTATTTAATACAATATTTATGATGATGAGATCTAGATGTTGGGTCAAATAAATGATGTGGGTTGTAGGCATTACCACAGTGAAATCGGATATCCAAATTATGTCCTTATATTTTTTTAGTGATTGGTGCTCCCAATGGTGTTTTTTTGGTTTTGTGTATCTTAGGGGTTGGAGGGTCACAAACATCGATGTTTTTTTATGTGTGAGTGGTACCAAATTCATAGGATAATTGTTTGATGGGACCTAGATTGATATGAGACATAAGGTGGATTCACTCAATGTTCTCAAGCACCTTATAGTAGGTATTAATTTATATGGTTTTGACTCAGTTGATTAAGGAGTGGACATTCATTTCATAGTCGAGATGGCCTCCATATCCAAATCTCAATTCTAATGGAAGACATCATCTGTATTTTAGGTTTCATCTCATGTTGTGGGAAGGGGAGACGGAGAAACATATGATGATATGTGTTAATGATTCTAAACTATAGGATCATCAAATTTAATTATTGTACATTGATAGAAAATGAATATAGTATTATGATGCTTTATTAAATCATGGGTTCCTTGTTAAGGAATGTGTTATACAATTAGTTGGTTGATTTGATATCCCCTAAGGACACAAGGTCAGGATCCTCTTTTTCTTATTCCCTAGGTAGGTTCTTGTATCATGTAAACTTTATTTTGGGAATGTGATAATATCCTAAAGAATAGTGTAAATAGGTCCATGTATCCACATATGGAACTATGTGTTATCCTCCCTACATGAATAAAATCCATCCAGTATTCCCCTACTGGGCAGGGCATGGTCTCTCCATGAATGTATTGGGACATTCATGGATTCCCCTCTTTAAAGGTGTGAGTAATCAATATTTAGTTATGATGTTTCCCTTCATAGATGATCTCACCCCTAGGTGTGACATGGGATCCATGACATGTTTGTAGAGATAGATTAGTGTAGGTAGTGGTAGTTCGTTAAATACATATCAGTGTCCTAGTTCAATACCCCCTCAGTTATCTTCTGTGTATAAGAAACTAATAGGACTCCCTTGATTTATTTATACTTCATGACATGGTGATGTTTATGCTTGATCTTTATGGATGGTTCATGCATGTAGAGGCTTGTAGAGTGCATCTGTTTTAGTTCACTCATTTATGGTTCTTTTTCTAGAGAGGATCATGTTTCATATGTGGTTACTCATCCAAGGATTGTTCATACTTGACCCCTTAGTGTGTTATGGGATGATGCTTTCCTAAATGCTGTGTCATTTGGATGATGTGTTCATTTCCATATTGTTTTGGAAACATGGTCTTCCCATCATTTTTTTAGGATAACAACATGTTATTTTCAATGTGTTCTATTTTATTTAGTGTGTAGTGGAGCAACATTCAGGGAATGATGCATGTCTATAGTTTTAGTTACTCCCCATTCATGTTGTTTAATGTTATATATAAGACGTGGTGGAAAATGGTTTGATGTAAATTTTTAGATTGGGGATCTCATCATATTTATATTGGATTACTTTATGGGGTTGTAAGGTGTTCCCCCTTTCACATACTGATAGATTTGGTCTTTTGTGGAGGATTTTGAGATAAGAGGTTCCTTCACTGGGATCAAGAGATGTGTTTTGGGTGTCCCCAATATATAGATAAGAGAGAATTTTGGTTTTCCATTATTTCACCTATAAGATATGGTGATGGTAAAATGTGGGAGTCAGGCGATGGATTATCTACATTTCGTAATTCCCTTGGGCTTCATTTTGTAGTCTTATTGTTTATTTTTATTGTAGTTTTTGATCATCCTCCATGTATCCCATTGTCTTGTAGATTTCCAAATAAGAATATTTATACTCACCACTAAATGAGGTGTTGTGTATATGATGTTGGAATATATATTGATACTCTTTATGGACAATTATTAGGGAGCTAGAACATGGTGGAGCTAGCAAGATTAAGGATCCCTCGTGGTTTGATCAGGTGATGATGGGATGTGTTCACTCTCTCATCACAATCTTTTGATAGGTATGAATGAATATTTTACATTTAGATTTCTTATATATGTATATATATATTTTGGTTGTTCATCCCTTCATGGATGGTGGTATGTGCATTTTCTATAGGATGATTAGTTTAAGGCCTCTTGTATTATTGTTATACCCTCTTGGTTCTTGTTTCCTCCCTCTCACCTATAAGAGGTAGGCTTAGCGTGCCACATTTGGTTTACCATTGTTCTAAGTGGGGATCTAGTAGTGATTTATTAATATATTAATATCATATTCGGTCTTCCCTGAGGATGGTGTTTGGAGATAGGGGTATCCTAAATTTGTATCAGGACATTTGGGACGAAAATTCATAGGTTTCATGGGTTTAACATTCAGAATCGCGAACCCAAGTAGGGTGTGGTAGATAACACATTCTTATCAAAGGAATATAAAATTCAGATTAACAGTCTTAAGTATTCATATAATTAGTCAAAAGGGCATTGTTTTGTAGTTTTATGAATCCAATAGAGGTATGTGAATTTTTTTAGTTTGTTTATATGATATCCAATTACAACTTTTCCCCTATGTAATAAGCATGTTTTTATCCCTATGATAAATTCAATCACTAAAGGTGTGAGTTGGAACTATTATAGATGATTAGTGCACAGGACTACTCACACTTGTGTGGGATTTATTGGATATTCTTTCACAAATATGATAATCGTTGATGCCATTAATAGATTGGGTTAGTATCCCCCACCACCAGCTTGTGTGAAGCTTGGGACATGATATCTATGTATTTAGTAAACCCCATGTATAAATAACTCAAACTAGGTGTCGAATCATATATTAGGGTCAGTATCATATTGAATGATGTGTCTTCTAGTGATTTTAAGGCCCTCAATATGAGATCGTGGAGTTTAGTATCCCCACATGGATACTGGGGTCTTGTATACCATTCATGGGTCCTAGATTATTAGCTCATACATGGGGTCAATTCCTCTGGATCCTGATAAGGATTAAGTATTCCATACTACGATGGGATTGGTATTACCCTATACTAAAGGGTGTGATAAATTATTTATAGAGGATATCATTCATGATAATATGAGGTGTTGTTCCCCCATCCATGTGATTCAATACTCCCTCATAGATATAGGGGACATAACTACCATCTATGAGATTTCATCCTCTATGGGTGGGGTATTCTTCCCCTTGATGTTTTTGTATGGGGTTGGTAATATCGTGATCTCAATGGGGTGATATAATGAAAAAAACAGTATAAATCACCAAAATTATACTCAAATATATTCTAACATAATCTGATTGGTCTTTCCAATCCCCATGGGATGGTGACTATCTTGTAGGAATCCAGAAAAATAAGAGGGAAATATTTCACCACAAAAACAACTCGTCATGAAAAAGTAGTAGATATGGTAAAGTAAATATTAATTATGAAATATACTCCTCATCAGAAAATTTGTAAAAGTGGATAGATACAATTATCAATATGGTACATCAACCAAATCTATTATGTCAATCCTTAACGACATCAACACAAGAACGGCCTGTAATAAGTACATCACATACTCCACTGATCACAACCAACTCTCAATGTCCCGCTAATAAAGAACATCCACCACCTATATGTGGTTTATTTCCTTTCCCTAGACCTAGAATAATAATTTCAAAAAACTCTAGAAGGAAATGGTATGGTGTGAGAAATAAATCCATGTAGTATCTCACTAAGTATTCCAAAAGAAAACCATATCAAATAAACTAAATATTCTCAATTTTAAATAAAAGATATCATGGAAATATTATCACAATTAATAAATAAATATTATTTTAAAATTAATTTAATAGCTAGTAATATATTGGAATAAAAGATTTTTATCATTAAAATAGTTATACCTAAGCTTATTTTTTAAAATAATCATGAAGGATCATTTCTACCAAATCCAACATCATTAAGAATTTATTTTAAATACATTAATGTTTAATAACATTAAATCAAATAACCATGGTAATAATAGATGTGGTTTGTTATTTCTAGTCACAAGGTTCAACATGGTCTCAGTTAAATACTGCTCTAGGTGTGCACGCACTCCCTAGATCTTCAAACTATGGGAAAAATAAGAGAACCCAAAATAATAAACTCTCTTCAATGAAGATAGTTTAGTATTTTTTTATCATCATGTCAATGTAAGATATCATTTTATCTATTATTAAAATCCTTCAACCTAACTACCAAGGATAACTTGTGATTAAAGTTAATCAATCATACTTCGGATATCATTTATTTCCAGTAATCTCTTTATATCTTAACCAGTCATTTCATTATTCCCCAATTTCTAGTTTCTAAAAATTCAATTTCATTTTAAAAACCAATCATAAAATAGTTTTTATTAAAAAATAATTCCTTAATATTAAATAAATTTAATTTAAAATAATGAAAATATTCACACCATTATTCTCAAAATACACTATCAAATTCATACTTCAAGTTATTCAATTCAGTGAAAGATTAATTTTCAAGAATTTCTCACTTTAAAACAAAATACCTTTCAATGGGATTTACTCCCAAGCACCATTCTATTTAAAAATAATTTATCAAAAAATAAAATCTATATTTTTAAATCAATCAAAATAAATTTCAAATTAAGTGTGAAATAATTTACTAGTAGAAATATAGGCTTATATGTTAGGGTATTAACGTTAGTTTCTTATAAATTGACATTATAGGAAACTAGGTGAACTTTTAACATTTGTTTTATAAAAAATAATAATAAAATGAAACAAAAAATTTTAACATCACCTTTTAATAAAATAGGCACTAAGATTATTTTTTAAAAGAATTCCCTCCAAACCAAAACCCACATTTGTTTTGTTTGAATCCTCTATTCACATAACCTTTGATGAAATTAAAGACAATCGACCACCCTCAATGATGGTCAATCACAACCTTTAATATTTGTTTCACAATATTTCATCCTCCATTCATCTTTAATGATCCTTCATATTCTTTAGTCCTTTGAAACCATAATTTATCTGATAGGAAACAATGGTTCATGTTTTTTTGTTCTTTTTTATTTCATTTTTTAACTTTTTTTCTCCATTCATAAAGTATTCATCATGTTTCCTTATTCTATGAGTGAGCACATCAGATATCATGATATATTTTTCTTTATCATCCTCCAAATTTTGAAATTCATTTTTTTATTTTTGAAGATTCATCGATTATATATTATTGAAAAAAAATTTAATAAATTAATTTTATTTAATTAATTCTATAATCAACTATAAATTTCATTGTATAATGTTTTTTAAATTTTTTTACTATAACTAATTTTTTTTGATTTTTTATAATAAAAATTTTTTAATTTTAATTTTTTTGTGGATGAAATCATTATTTTCTAAAAAAAATTTAGGTATAAATTTTTTTCAATATAAAGAATTTTGGTTAAATATTTTTATTCAAACTAATTTTTTTTACAATTTTTTTAATACATAATTTATTTCTTAAAAAAATTATGCATGTTGAAATGGTCTATTATTTTATATCCTTAATCAAATGTATTAAAAAAATTCAATGGTATGATTTAATCATTATGTATAATTTTTTTTGATAAAATAATTATCAAAAATGGATTATTTTATTTATATGTTGTTATGTTTAGAATTTATTTACATATATATATATATATTTAATGTTTTATATGTTTTTATATATTACCCTTTGATATTGTGATATTATGTAATTAATGGATAATATTTTGATAAATTTAGAAAGGGCCTCTCATGAATATAAAAAAAAGAGGTAATAGATTCTTTTAATTTACAAAGTGAAATCTTCCAAATTAATATTTCATTTTTTTCATGAATGAAGTGTTTGAATATGAAAATGTTAAATTGTATATAAGCTAAGGATCATCTAATTTTCAGTGGTTCTAGCCATAATTATATATAGTGTTTCTAGAATGGTAAAATTACATAGAATTAAAAATTAAATGTTGAAAAATAATTCAGAAGGAGACAAAGGATCATATTGAATAATTAATTCATGGTGTAAGCATTGAAACCATCGAAAAAACATCAACTATTGAAAAATTTTATAGAGATTCTAATAAACCACTATTTTATTTTTACACTAATTTTACCTTGTTATAATTTCTTTAATGTTAGATAACTTGAACATATGAAATGGGTGGTGGAATAAAATTATCTCTGAATTTTATGATCTTTTGAAATAGATACTTCTTGATGGAAATGGGATTCTCTATTTCAATTATGACATAAAGAAAATATTGTGCACAATGGAATTAGGTTATAAAAAGATACATGTGTGCCAGAATAATTTTTTGTTTTATAGGAATAAATATTAATCTTTTTAAAAATGTCCAAAATGTGGGACATCATGATTTAAGATTGATGAAAAATTAAAAATTGATTCATTCTGAGGGACTGGAATTCATACTCTTGGTAAATCTAATTTGATACTTTCTGATAATTCCTTTTTTTTGATGTGTTTATTTGGAAATTAAATGGTTGAAAAAAGGATATGATGGAATACTAATAAGTGTATCGCTGATGGAAACTTATGTCACCCTTCAAATTCACCGTAGTATAAGAGATTTGGTAAAATATTTCCTAATTTTGGAAGTAAAGAGAGAGATCTCGGAATGGGATTATTCATATATGGAATTAATCCATATCAGTACCTCAGTAGCGAGTATTGTTCATGTCCTATTTTTTGTTGTGAGAAAACTCTCCCCACATATATTTATGAAGAAATATTATGTTATGATGACATTAATGATTTTTGGACCAAAATATCTGGGAACTGATATTGATGTGTATCATTCCCCATTAATTTATTATTAAAAACTTCTATGGGAGATAGGGGTATAATTTTTTAATGTATACAATAAATAGTATTTTTTTAATGTGATATGATAATTATTACTATATATAACAATACTTTTATGTAAAATTAACTGGATATAGTGTTGAGGGACATAAAGAATTTCTAATTTCGTAATAATATACTTTATAGTATAAATTTTATAATTGAAGAAATATAGTTTACTAGGATGTAAATTTTTTTTTGTTAATTGATCATCCATATCATAGATTTAAAAGAATAATTTAATAGTTTATAATAATATAATCTCCCCCTATAACCATTTAAAAATGAATAATATTATTAAAAGGATAAAAACGGATCCCTCTATGAAAGGAAACATTTCATATATACCTATATATTTTGAGATATTAACAAATAGGGATAAGATATACATTTTTTGGTGTCTAAATCATATTAATGTACCCATTTTATATTCTTAAAATTTTAAAAAAAATTGTGTCATTGAGGTAATTTAAATTAATTGTAATTAAATCTCATGAATTTAAAATATAAAATAAAAAACTATTATAGGTCACACTTTTTGGTATTTTTCAAGAACCTATCAGAAAGACCATCATCAAGTTATCTTATTTTTTAAAATCCATATGTATAAAATTCATTAATTGAAATCTATTAGATGTGTTCGATAGTTAATCTATTCTCATACTTTGTCACCTATTAATGTATTTTGCACTAAGTTATTTTGATCTAATGATTTATCTTGTGACTTATTTGGTGCACAATATTAGAATATGGGGGCTGTTAATTTTAATTAGATGCATTTTTTAGAAAGTTATAGGAAAAATTTGAAGGGATATTTTAAAATCCTTATTGATCGAGGGCCTCTTTTATTCAAAAATATATATTATAAGAGGTGATTGATTTCGATACTGATTATTTTTAGGAAGTGGAGCATATCTTTCTCCCTATATATCGAAATTTTATAGTTGATAGGGAATGTAGAGGGATTCATGTCTTAATGGTAATGTTTATTCCATAGGATAATCTAATACAGAAACGTTTATGAATTTTGAAAAACAAAGATAAGGTCTGGCCATATATATCATCACATTTGTATTGATTAAATGTATGATATCTAGAAAAAATGAAATTTGTTTGATGATTGAGTGTAAATAGTGATTTTTTCTTGGATTAATAAGAAATTCATCATATATTTATCTATATAAGAAACTTTTAGATGGATAGAAGGGGGAGAATCACTTAATTAGGTCACATGGGATGGTTTTTATTTAAATAGTTACACATTTTAAGTTAAAAAACAAGGTGAAAAGATAACTATTAAAAATACTGTGGTAACAGTAGTAGCCAACGTACTACATTTTTTGAGTGAAAATGATAAAACGCCAATTTATGGCTCAATGATATGTTTTGGTATTCTTGAGGATACATGATAACTTGATTATAAAAAAATTTGATAAAAATTGTTTAACTATAACTAGTTTTATAGTAATTGTGGTGTGAAACTTGTTGATTATGGATTTAAACTCATTGATTTGAATATATTTTATTTTAAAGAATATCCATTTATCATGGAATCACATGAAAATTAAATATTTTAGGTTATTAATCCATAAAATGATCATTGGTTGATAATTTTTCAAGGGAAAACAAATCATTTGGTGATGAGTTTGATGATTTTGTTATGGATTTATGTGAGTTATCTTATTTTATAATATGATTTCTGGATGATAACATTTAATTTAATATAAACACAGTTCATGTTGTATGAAATGATCATATTGAAGGGATATAGAAATACAGTAAATTACTCTCCTTATTGAAGTAAATATTAATTTTTTATTTATTTTTTGAAATTTACATGTGTAAAAACTCTATTTTTTAGTTTTCATGTTTTATTATATATATATGTTTTATTTATATGTTTCTTATTTCATATTTTATATTCAACAGTTATGGTTAAATTATTTTTACTAAAAAACATGATGTACATCAATATTTCTTTGTTAAATTTAGACATATAAAATAACGTTTCTGTAACTATGATACTCAACATTAAATTTTTTGATAATTTCTATTATTTTAGAGTTAATTTTTATATTTAAAAGTTTATGTTGAAAATTATTTAGTTAAGAATGATTAAATAATTATTTAAAAACTTACACATGTCTGACACTATTTTTTACTTATATATTTTTGTATTCAATACTTTTTAATATTCACTTATCTAATAATATGTAAGTACAAAAAAATCATTACATTCATCTATTTCATTGAAATACATAGTATATGATGAAAATTTATCATGTCACATTTCTGTTTGTTATATTTTAAAATATTGATTAATAAAATTATTTAATGAAATCAAACATTTAATTTAAAAAAATATTTAAAATACTACGGGTGCACCTCCTAAAGTCAAGTGTTCTAATTATTCTATAGAGAAAATTATTCCTTGATTTGGTAGATGTGGGATTATGTGTTTACTGAAACATTCACTTTTTCTTGGAGAGTAGAGGATCCATATAAATATTTATGAAGATAATAATCTGACATACCCAAATGAAACATAGTTTATGATTTATATCACTACAAAAAGACATTTTAGGATTATTATTTTATATCCTAATTGGATTTCTATAAAAAATATGGTGAAACATTATTTTGGGAGTTCATAATGGTAACATATCTCAATTGATTTTTTTCTCATTATCATAGAATTATATATTATATATGATTAATATTTATGTATTCAATTTTAGATAACATTATAATTTCAAAAAAAATTATCAATTTATGAAATATTTTTATCCTAAGTGGTTGTTTGATGGGGAGATTTTAAGATGAAGTTGGAAAACATTATTTTTTGGGAAGCTACATAATGAAAACCCATGCCCCAAGTATGGGTTTTTTATGCAGATACATGGACTAAATATGTCAGCTACTTACATGATGAAGCAGTTTTCGTATGATAATTTTGTTATATTATACAATTTATTATATATTACCTATTTAATTATTAGTTTATTTGTATAAAATGTGAGTTTATGTGACCTTACCCAGGGATACAACCACATAATGTATAACCTCATACTTTATCACATGGAGGGTATCATTTATTTTTTGAAAATTTGAATGCTAAAATGTTTGGTGCATTAAGAGATAAATATATTATTGGTACAGAATAGGTCTAGTTAATTCCTCCATCTCCCTCCACATATTATGAAAAATAGAAAACAATGATAAGGGGAAAAGATAATTATCTTATAGATAAAAATAATAATGTATCTTAAATTATTTTAAGAAATTCACTTTTATTTTCCATAGATTTTTATATTTTTTATATTAATCACAAAAATATACCATTTTAATTTATCATTTCTATTTAATATTTAGGAGCAAGCGATTTAGTGGACATTAATCACTAGGGGTAGGATGGATATTCTAGCTACTGGTTTAGGAAAACGAAAACACTCACGACGAATAAGAGTATTTGAGACAAGTGTCATCATTATGAAACAATTTGGTCATCAAAGTAAGAAATTTGGGGAAACGAAAATAGATTTTTTATAATATGAGACGAAAGGGCAAAAATATTCCATGGGAAATGAAATAAAATATGTTTTACATGCTATGTTTGGAAACATTAAAAGAAAATCATAGATTATACACCCTTACTACTCATATCCTTTACCTCTTTATTCAGACCTGACCATATATTGTGAGTTGTATAGTGGAGATCCCCATGAAAATATTGTAGTGCATGGAGTCATACATTATTTTGGGGATATTATACATCTCCATCTAATGAATTTGTGTTAGGTAATAGTATCATTACCTTATATTATTTATCCAAATGAATTACTTCCCCTTTCAATAGAGGAGGTTACTAGAGATAGGGATTATTTGGGTCATTTTTTATGTTTCCCAGTTATCCTTCTTTGTCATATAACATAAGAGGTTTTGTGTTTTTTAAATATTATTACATTTTAATGAATATTAATTATAATATTTTAATATCTGTAATTGATATAATATTATCTAAAATTAGAATATTTATTATAAAAGAAAGAAAAGGATCAAGAACTAATAACTTTTAATAATTTTGATATTTGTAATAAGATAAAAAGTTTGTCCTAGATTTTTATTCATTAAATAATATATATGAGCTTCAAATGATGCCTGATATAAGTGGGTGAAACTATTGATTTAGAATGCTCGAAAAATATAACATGGATATTTTATTTTTTATGATCTCAGTGTACCTGTGCTACATATTTTCCTATTTATGTAAATTTTTATTTTATTTTTTATTTCAATTAGTAATTATGACATAAAGTGACTTAAAATATAACTTATTTAATTATGTATCTAAATGCACATTACATTATAAATGATACCACAAATATTTATAATATTATATATCTAGAATAAATCTCATCATTATAAAATATCTGAATAAAAAATTAAGAGTTATGTATATATGTGATAGATTATAAAATACAGAGATTGGGTGTTATTTATTATTTTATTTGATGTTTATAAAGTCTACAATAATTATTAAATAATATTAATTATAATTTTATTAAATATAAAGTTTTTATATTTTAGGGATAATTCGATGTTTGGTTTATACCTACCACATGAATGGACATTATATTTGTTTTTCTCTTTATTAGTTGAAGTTTGTAAATCATTCAGAATATTGTTAAAAAAATTTGTTTTCTTAATTTTTATAACTTTTTTATTATTTTTTATTATTTTTTATTAATATGGATTCATGTTTTTATTAATTATATATAAAAATATTGGGCATGGAAAAAAATTTATAATGATCACCAATCGACAAATGATCCAATTAAACTAAAATACATGAAATTGACGGTCAATATATTTTATATGAGATAATAGTTTTTCTCTAATATGTGTGTTTTTTTATTTGGAAGTTAATATTTCATAACAATAGTGTCATCATCAAAAAAAAGGGTGGAATGTTTTTATTATGTTCTATGATTCAATTTTGAGAAAATAAAAACATGGTTCACGAATGAATTCAACAAGGTTTGTTGTATTTATTATTTTTTGTGTTATATCTAAATAGTATATTTTTTAATCTTATAACATTCATTATTATTATATATTTATAATTATTTATATTCATATATGAATGAATAACATACCCATATTTGATGATTTCTATACTATTTATTATGTATGATTATATTTTAAATTATCAGTTATGGAACAGTTAATTAATGTTATAAAATTTGCAATTAGGAAAACAATATTCTTTATGTTAGTATATTATATTTTTCTATAGGGGTTCGGATGTTTTGGGTTTCAATTTTTTTATTAAAAATTAAATAATGTGTATTTATATAGTTGTTTCCAACTTGAAGTTTTAATATTATATTTGATTTTTTAGGTATGTCTCTTTTTATTTAACATTAAAAAATGATTATTTTGACAATCATGTTCTTCTTTAAGTTGTTATATTCATTTTTAATGGTTGTTCTCTACTTTATGTTAGTATATTTTATTTGTTTTTATGGGGGTTGGATGTTTTTTGGAACATCAATATAAGATATGTTTGAAAAAAATACAACTTTCAAAATCCTATTTTTTATAAACTGACATTAAAGAAAATTTATAGGACTACAGACATTGGTTTTTGGTAAAATATTCATCGAAATAAACTTATAAAATTGGTTTTCAAAAAGATATTATGTTGAAATTCTTATGGGAATCTTTCTAGAATCAATATAATATAAATTTCAGCATGATTATTTTTGAAAAAACTCACATTGAAAGGTCTTTTCCATGTTAGTTTCTCTAAAAAATAACATTGAAAAAATGATATTTTCATCCACATTAGTTAAAATTAAAAAATACAAGGAAATATACCTTCAAAATCAAATTTTTATAAATAAACATTATTTATACTACATATAAATTCCATTTTAGCTGATGTCTCAATGTTGTTTTTCATAAAACCAACATCAAAACTACTGATTTTAAAATCTCCTAGATCAATACTAGTTAAAAACTACTAATAAAATTTTTAAAAATAATGTTAAAATATTATTTTCGACCAATTATGGTTTTCAATGATAGATATCATATTATAAAACCACCTACCTCAAGAAAAATATCATTGGAATAGAGAATGATGTATCCACAACCAATGAGAAGGATAAACCTAGAGTGGAAAGAGAAGGCCGACACCCAATGATGAAGTGAAAATAATCTCAAAAAACCTACATGTATCTCTATCAAATACTAATAATAAACAAACCAAAGGAACTATATCTCTTTCTCGAGTATTTGGAAGGCCCAAAAAATCTTCATGAATTTAACCAATATGAATATTATGTGAAATTAATGAGATCAAATAGTTCAATAAATGGAGTAAAATAGAAAAGATTAAATAAAACATTATGTTAAGAAATCATGTAGCTTGAGAAACCATCCTATAAGATCAAATGATTATTCAGGTTTTTCAGTAATGAAACATCCTTCATCATGCCCTAGGATATGGCCTAGTCAAAAAATCTAGGAAATTTTAAAAAGTAAATTCCATCCACCATGCCTTTTTGGATACTGTTATTTCATGTAAGATAGGGTATCTACTAGGAGGCCACACCCTGGACCATGACCTACTCTAGGAATGGTAATCTATCCATTTTAAGTATTATGCCCAAAAGGAATACATAATTGTTAAAACCCGCTTCGACATAGGTGTATTATAGCTTGTTATGAACTATAAAATGTATTAAAAATAACCTTTCGGGACAATAAAAATAATCTACACTTCATGAATAGAAAAAAAAATACTTGAACCAAATAAATCACCTTATTGACAATGTAAGGATTTTATAATTATCCACACTATAGTGACTTCTTCCCACATAAACTCTCATCAAGAATACTGGTCCAAAAAGTTATGAGGCCACTACTCTCTTAAAATCCTTAATCATTCAAAAAGTCTCTTTTAAATTAGAACAATGTCACCATAGAACCCAAAAAAAATATAGACTTTCAATAATGAACCTTCATTTTATAATCCACTATCATAACATCTTTCTAATTTGATGACATATCATGTTACACATCATGGTCCAGCCAAATCAGAAACTTGGAATGGTTATAGAAGATTCTTCTAGGTTTATGAAAAGTGAAAAAGATCATGGATCGATGTAAAATATAGTAGAAATCAAAACGGTATTCCGCCATTCTATTCCTATAAAAACTCAAATAGTCCCATGTATCTAAGTTCAAACATCCCCTGTCTTCCAAGATATCGATGACCCAACATAGTCAAACCTCTAAAAACACATATCCATCGGTCAATTACTCAAAAGGGTGATAATGATTATTATCATAAGACCTATATTGTATTTTTTATGTTTAAATTCTCTAATGAGTCAAGTGAATCTTTTATCATCATCCATTAGACCAAACTTGGTCCAACATTAGAAGATCCACCAATATCTGAACAGATAATGAGAGGGTTAGATGGATGACCAAAAATTCCAAAAATGGTTTCATATTGATCGGATACTATTAAATATTTTTATAGGAAAATTAAATCATCCTCAATTGTAAATCCCAAGATCATGTAGAGTCAAGGACACGAGTACAATGTATGTCCTCTGGAATATGTATAAACCATTCCTTATTTATATTTATCATAGGATGGTATACCATGATCAACATTGCCTAGGATACCATTTCCTCATGGAGGCCTCACTAAAAAAGATAAGTGACCTAAGGATCCATTTAGTAATCTATAGCACATTGAACACCATGAAATCTGGAGATTTATTGCACATATATATTTCTTGAGTCCTCCACATTGGTGGTATAATTAATTGTAAACAAGTGATCGGATTTGATAAATCATTAAATCCCCACCCAAATCAAATTCATTTCTCAAGGTGTACATTGAAACCTTGCCACGAAGTCCATTGATATATCATCCCAATTCCATATCATTATAGGAAGTGGTTGAATCAAACCTAAAGGTTTCTTATACTCATCCATAATTTGTTGACCAGTATAAAAATGATAAAAAAATAAGAAATGACTTTTTTCATACCTATCTACTAGAAATTGTGCCTCATATCATAACACATTTTCATCATTAATGGGTGTACAACCCATAGGGAATAATGACAATCCCCAATAAGTACCTTCCTTATATGTAGTGTGAAAAAATGGTTTCTGAGGAATAGGAATTCATCAAAATATTGAGACCATTCACTAATGGTCTCTACATGACATAATACATCCCTAATGAATTTAAACTCACCGTCAAGTTGTTGTTCTTTGACAATAATTTCAATAAGATAAGATTTTAACTAAAAACGTGATATAATAACCTCAACATCATCTTCCTGGACTCCCAAATTTACACTACCAAATAGATCCATATTATTCAACTCCTGTGAATATTATTAAATGGTCTTTGAAGAAATTTTCTTGATCAGATCATCAACAACATTTACCTTACAATGGGAGTATTCAATGTCAAATTCAATGTACTATAGGTTCTCTACCCATAACTTCTCTTTATGGTTTAGATCTTTTTCGAGTAGTTATAAATAAGGATTTCATAATGAAAGTATATTGTAAAACTTTCTCCAAAATGTTAATGTTTCTAATTATCAAGAGTGTCCATCACAGTTGTGAGTTTGATTTTATGTTTGGGATAGTTCCCCTCATGAGGAAAAATATAAGACTCAAAACATAGTATAAGTTCACCATATATAAGAACACATCCAAAACCTAAATATGAATAATCAAAAAATATCACATAGCCCTTCCATGGTTATGGAATAGTTAACACTATAATATAATTCAACAGATTCTTTAACTAAACAAAAAAATCCTAACATTTCAAATCCTATAAAAACTTCACATCCCATATGAGTGAGAGAAGTCAATGTGGAATCCAACTTTTAAAAAATCTTTAAAACCAATAAATAATAATCTACTAAACCCAATAATATTTGAGTCTAAAATTAATTTCATGGTTCTTCCCAATAAATATAATCTTTTACCATTTCAGGATCAACTAAACATCCATGTTTCGAGACAACATTCCCCTATAAACATTACCTCATGGGTTCAGAAGATTTATTTATAAATCGTTTTATAAATTCAGTGATTTATCAAGATATGTAGAACTAATCTAAAATGAAACACAAGAGCCTCCTCGATTTAAATTTAAACAAATATTCCACCTATAAATACCACAATGAAGTAATTGAGTTATTATTGTAGAATATTATTCATTAACACCATAAACATAGTAAGAGAATTTATCAGAAAAAATGCATAAAAATGCACTCATCGTGTTCATATGTTCTCCTAAAGAAGTATTAGGGATATTAAAATCATTGATTCAAATATGTAGATAATCAGACTGATGTCCAGGTTTTTAGATCCACTTTACCTCTTTTTTATGGTCAAAAAAGTCATTGATCAAAGGAAACTAATAATTATTCTTGAAAATTACCTGATTGAATATTAAATAATCAATATATAGATGAAGGGTTTTGTAGGCCTTATTAAAAAAATTACTGGTGTTTAAAAATAAATACACTAGGTTAAATGAAGACTTTCGATATCAATTCATCCAATTGAGATTTTAAATCCATTAATTTATTTAGTGCTCTCTGATAAGTGGGAATTGAATTTTTTTGTGTACCTAGTACCAAGTCGATAGAGAACTATACCTCCCTTACAGGTTAAAAATTATAAAAATCATAAGTAAAAACATTGGAAAACTCATCTTCAACTAGAGTAAGGTCAAAATAATTAATATTAGTTCTCTTGATCAATTGAAAAAATAGATATCATACTACCCAAATCTGGAAGTGGAGGTCTGGATAAACTCAACCTCAGGTCCTATTATCTGTAAATGACACGGCACTCCCCATTAGGGGTAGTAAAGGAGACCCATAAAATATAACAATTAAAATTATATTTATGAGTGATCAGCCAATACAACTTGATAATTACAAGTAGAGGTTTCATATATGAAATCAAAAGGTCCCATGAAATCTTAAATTTTGATAAATAAAAATTCAATTGAGGAATTAAATATTTTTCTCAATATTCATCCTAATATGTATAGAAATATAAATTACATAATACATGGGCTCCATGTGATGATTTAATATTTATATAATACGGTTAGATATAAAGGAATGATAGATTCTAGAATCAAATAAATTAATCACCTACAATGAATTAGTGGTAATTTTACCTCCCACAATCATAGGATTCACATTAACTTCTACTAGAGACTCATACATTTCATAAAAAACATTTAATCTTGATACCTACAGATGGAACCCCATTATTCTAAAGGAATATAACTACACCACATATCCTCACATGTTTTTTGATCCCATGCCACTATACAAAGTAGTAAAAACATAGAAAACCCTCTACAAGGGACCTAAGAATCCATTAGAGATATAGATCTTTATTTCTTCAATGAAAACATGTTTTGAGTGCCTAAATTTTCTACATTGTAAACAAGTTAATGGACCTTTACTATATAATTTAAAATATTTTTAAAAGAATTATATTGAGAAGCTTTATATCTATGTTTTCCACCATGATACTTATCCCACTTCCTCTTCCAATGGAAAGGGACACTCGAGATACCACTAGAAGTATAATAAACTATAATAAACTCTAAATTACCATATAATTTAATTTCAACCATCAATTATAGATCTAAAATATCATTATATGAGGTGATATTCAACTTGAAAAAATAATTTCATATATCTTCTCAAATACCCATCCCAATCAATGAGGATTTCAATTTTTCATTTGATGCGACCTATGGTGTTAAATGAAGATGTTCAACTAATTTTCTTACATTCTGAGAAATTTTCTGGTCACCTTACTTATGGTTAAGGAACACCATTGATTATCCAATACCATCCATTTGATATTGAACTACTCCGCGAAAATATCCCTAAAGTGGTTACAAGTATTGATCAGACTAATAGTAAGTCGACTTCTATTCTTTCCGAGTTCAACAATGTGGTGAGCATTTTATTAGAATATCTTATCTATGGCACTATATCTGATTGTTTGGATATCCATTCCACCTCATTATTTCTGTGTATTTGATATCAATAATACATTAAACTTGATTTTTGGGGTAAATTTATCGATTCAAATGTGGTTGGAGTGGATCTAGATGGGGTAATTGCTGTATATGTCGCATCCCTATAGTTGTTCATGGGATAATGATAAGACGAATAATATTATTATGATACCCTGAACCAATAAAAATTTACATGTAAATTTTCCTATTGTTTAGTAAGAGTGGTGGTTTTCTCTCAGGGTATAGGGTGGCACTCCTATTGTGATGCCCAACAACATTTTTTAGTGTAACTTGATTGTCACTAAAAGACAGTCTTGGGTATATTATATTTTATAGTGTAGATTGTAATACCCCTAGGTAGTTCAATGGAGGAAAACCTATATCTAGTATATACCTTCAGTATATGGATTTTCTACATGTTTGATCCTTATATTTCCTTTCATAGGATGATATGGGTTATTTAGTGGGAATACTTAATGAGTTTGCATAACGAAATATGTATATTAGTAGAATCTCTCCCATGTGATGAGTTGAGTTTGGTGGGTGGTGAATGAAATGATTTCTTATAGGTGTCATACCTAGTTAGAGTTTTTGGATAGGGTTCATTCCTATGTGTAATCCTTTCATGATCTCTTTGTGTGATGAAATTCTATATCTTGAGGATCTCTTATGACGGTATACATGGCACTTGCATGTGGGTATCTTTGAGTCTTCTAGAATATTTTTTGTGGTTGTTCATTTTTAGGGAGTAAATCCTTAAGGTATAGAGAATTCGATGATTCATGATTTTTTTGTGATGGAATTTGGGTGTTTTGTGGTTCACAGTTTTGAGAAATCTTTAGGGTAAAATAGTCGATTCTGAGTGGGAGAAAATATTTGGAAAAGTTTATGATTGTTACAATGATTCAGAATTATAGAGTTTACCTTGAGGTGTGAATTTTATGAGTTTATATATCTAGTGAAAAAAAAAATTATATTTAATTTTTATTAAATAAATATTAATTATAATATATTGGTTGAAGAGTTTGTATCTCATAAATTAATCACTTGATTGGAAATTTGACATTATAATTGGTTCTAGAATTGGCGTATTACTAAGGAGAGGAAAAGTCTAAATTTAGTATTTGTGCTTCTGTTATCCCAAATTATGGGTCTTTCCATTTAATTTATTTATGGATATTAAAATAATATACCCCTACTATCCCCTCATATACATAAAAATTTCCACTTCTCCCCTTTGTTTTATATAAAAACTAAGGGAGAGATGGGAAATTGATGAGGGGTATGATGTGATTGATCGAGGCTAGATCGAGATGCAACGAACATTGATCATGGATCAAAAATACATTATTAAAATGATAATATGATTCACCTAGAGGTATGGATACATACATTAGTTAAAAATTATTTTTGAATAATAAATTAATCATATTTTTTGATAGTATTATGATTTTACTTATTTTTATTTCTCCATTCATGTTAGTTCAAATTTGTGGTGTTCGGCATGGATTTGGATTCATCACATGAATTAGTTATCTATAAATCATGAGTATACATCGTGTGATATTAGGAGAACATACCAGATAAAAATTTAATGCATCTCAGGTTGGAGATGATGTGTACTTGGCATGATGACCATATGGGCATGCCATGCAGGACCACTGGTTAGATGACATAGGTTCTAGCAATGTACACGTACAAAAACATGTGTGTGGAACATGGAATGTAAAAGTATATTCCATATTGGGTGACATGAAATTACATTGGTGAGGGACATGTATTGGTACCCATGTATCTTATACACAATGTAGTTGAGGGATACCCTTTATATTGAGATGTACACAACATCTTGGATAAGATTACCCACCTAGGGGTGGGTGGTTTTGTGTGTATAGCACATACCACTAGTACATGTCATGTACTTCACTATTCATCTATTATTTCCCTTTTTTCACATTGTAGATAGTTTTAGGCATAAGGTGATTCCATTCTAAGTGAATTTTCACATTGGATGTGATAGTTGGTCCTATACACCATTACAGGTTATTAGATATATTTTTGGGGGTTCATTGTATATTTCAACCCCTTAACTATGATGATGAGATCCATATGTTAAATAAAGGCAAGTTATATTGCTAAATCCCCTTTTTATATACTATTAGGATGTTTGGAATGGGAACATCACTTGTTTTAGAGATCGTCATCCTACATGAGTTATTTTTTGTTTTATGTGTCTCAAAGGATTGAGGTCAACGAATACTAATATTCATCCCGACATGGTAAAAACCCTCTTCAGAGTAAAATAATATGATATGACATAGAAATGTGTATGATTATTATAGGAAGCCCTCCCACTTTCGATACACCCCAATGTCGGTACTTGTGCTTATGGTTTAGTCATGTAGGATGAAGGGATTAAGAATCCACTCAATTGGATGGTAGAAATCGTCAATGTTTTTTATTACATAGCGAGTAGTGATAAGTATATATTGAGATATTTATGTGGAAAATTCCTAATATTCCCTTAAATTTTACTTCATATTTTATTCTTGTATAGTAGTAGTAGTATAAATTATGGATTCAGATGTTTTCCATGAGAAAATGGTCTTAGTCCGGGATTATCATATTCCCTTAATGGGTAGATTTGGTACCCCTTGAAGACCTTGTGTTCCAATCCTCTATTAATTTTTCCCTTTGATGAATGAAGTATTAGGTTACCTTTATTAGGGAATCTGATCCCCTCCAATGTAATTATGTATATAGGTTTGGCTATCCTCATGTGTTCCTAGGTGTGATCCTCTATCCATTAATCAAATCTAGTAATTATTCCCTTGTAGGATGAGTTATGGTTCTTCAAAATGAGGGATAAGAAATTCTAAAACCCCCATTTTCAGAAGTGTTGGTTTTCCATCCTGAGATTATGATGATACCCTTCATTTTTTTCTCACCCTTAGGTTTGATGTTGTATCCTTACAATACTTTAGAGTTATCTCAGTTTTTTACATGCTTTTTCATTGAATATGGATAGGTGTTCAAGGTTGGTACCCCCTCATCCAAGATGCACTTGCTGGAAAGGCATTGGTCTCCCAATATAGTTTCAGAATTCATGTCTTGGTGATAAAGACAGTTGAATTTTTTGTATGGTTTGTGAATTTGAATTCATTCAACTTGATGGGTGATTAAATTAATTCCCTCTTAGTATTATTTTTTAGATAAGAGAGAGTTTTTAGTGTGGTTACTCTTATGATTAATGGCCTCTATTATTCCTCAAGTTTATTCAGGACACTCCGTTCCTATTTTTTTGTTTTTAGGATGAGGATTTTCTTTCCCTTTGGACATTATAAATCATTTACTTTATATATGTGCTACTTCAGCACTGAGTGTTATTAGAAATGAATTATGGTGTTCTTTATGTTGTGTGGGGCCTCATTTTTGTGAATTGTTTCATGATAATAGTTTAATTACTCACCATGTGTGTGGTTTTCTATTATGTCGTAAAATTTTGGGTTCTTGGTTTGGTGTACCATCATAGACTATAGATCTCATCAATGTTCCATATAGTGAGTTAATAATGTTGTAAGGTGTTTCCATTTCCCATTCTCATCAATTTTGTTTTCTATGGAAAATGTTGTGTATGGAGTTTCATTTCACTATTGTGTAAGACTTGTTCATGGGGTCCCCATTATGTGGGTTATTGAGAAATTTTAGTTTCCCTATATTCCCCTAATCGAATAGGGTGGAAATCATATGTGGCAGTCGATTGATGTCTTCAATCATTTTTGGTGCTCCCATAGGTTGTTTTGGGAAATCATTTAGTTTATACCTTATTGTATGTATCTCTTCTGTAAAATTTCCCTTGTTTTTTGGGATATTATATTGAGTGTTTATATACTCATCCCTATAAGGAACTCAGGGTAACATGTGATGTGTTTGTGAATATAGGATATAGAATGGAAGCGTTTCGGACTGGTTAATATAAATATAGAGTTTAGTAGAATTCGAGGTATAAAGGAGATGGGAGGGATTTATCATAAGATGATGTTATATACTAGATCAATTCTCCCAATAATTAATGAGGTATGAATTTTTATTTTATATTTTAGATGTTTTTATATATCATTTGTGATTGGGATTCCTTTTATAGTCAGTGGTATATGTCTCTTTCTCTTGTATATTTAGCTTAAGGCCTCCTCTATGGTTTTAATCCTTCTTGGTTCTAGTTTTCAACTCGTGGACTATTGGATATGGGTTCGGGTTTTCACATTTGTCTTACCACCTATTTAGGTGGGACTTATTGTGTTGGATCACGATTGTTCTTTTCATGGAAGACCATGTAACTATGGACTCTTTGAAAACATAAAATGTTTTGAATATATTTTTTCTATCATTTTTATGACCTCAATAAAATAGTATATTAAAATAAAATTCATTAGGATAAAATAATCTATGTTTGGATGTTCTTTTTAAACATTATATGATCTATTTATGACTTTTAAAATTGTTTCTTCTATATTTCCTTGAAAATGAGGACACACAAATAATAAAAATATAATTTTTTGTCTACTAGATATAAAATTTAAATAGATTTGAATCATAACCCTATATGTTATTTGATCAAATGGTTTCTCAAATTTATATTTATTTTTCCTACATGAAGTACATGCTGGATTACTGATACATGATGCATATTCCAAGAATTGTTTTAATTTATCTTATTTTTTACTCATTTAAAATTGTCCCTTAAAATTTTTACGAAATTTAAAACCCAATAAAGAAATTAAGTTAAATCATTATTATAATTTTAAATTCAATTTTTATTAGTTTAAATATTAATTTGTTAACTGTTTTCTTTATAGATTTGAAGATAATTACATTAACATAGATTTATCTGATTTGTTTTCATTCAAGAAACTCATTATAAATTATCTATGATCTTATATTACATATAAATATTTATTTTTAGAATGGATGATTTATTAATGATCATAATGGGATATAAAATATTTTTTTAATCAGTAAAAATACTTGGTACTTTTGAAAACATGTTGTGAAGATCTTGGATTTTCAAAACCTGGAGGTTGTTCATCATAAACATTTCCCTAAACAAGACATTTTAAGAAATACTTTTTATTATCCTAGTGAAAACAATAGAAATTAAAATTTCCCCTAAACGAAATTATGATATAGATGACTTATATAAAGCTATAGGATAAATGTTTTACTTATAATTTATTCCATCTTATTATTAAAAACATTTTAAAACATATCAATCTTTATTTTGATTAAGAATTCAATTATCGTAAATTTTTTTTAGTAAGACCATTTGGTTTATATAAATTTATCGTCTTGGTTCTATGTCACTGAAGACCTAAAATTATTCCATTTGAATTGATTAAACTGTTATTACATAGAAATTAGCAAATTTCTCCACATAAGGAATTATATATTAGTTTATTAAATTGGGAAAGAAAACAAACATTCTCATGGTCATTTTATAGGTATATTTGATTATTGATTAGTCGATAAATTTCTCCTCTAATATTTTTGTAAATATTATCCTATAAAATTCTCTAATTTCTAGGAAAATTTTTTTCCCTCTTTATTTGGTGATTTCCATTTTACTTCTTCATTATCTATTTTTGGAAGTCCAATTATTTAGTATTTTAAATAAAAAAATATTTTTATATGTTATCTCAATCATTATCAACATCTAGAAGTTTGGAAAATGATTATATATGAGTTTTTATATTATAAAATTGTATATGTACTATTTCCTAAAAAAATTGACCTTTTTTGAAAAGTTAATAGGCCTCACTAATAGAGGGGTAACCAAAGAATATTTCATATTAGGGTTATGGATTTATCTTTTTGATATTATCTTTTTTATTTATAATGAACACATTTTACCCAAAAAAATAAAAAAATACACAACCATTATCTTCTTACCAGTCCATAGATCATAAGGATTTTTCTTTTATAAATGAACATAATAAAATTTAATTTATAATTTATAAAAATTAATCAATAGTTTCAACCCAAAATTATTTAGTGACCTTCTATTCACATAAAAATTACTAAAATATTTATTAAAGGGTTAAATTTATTTATTTAACTACCCCATTTTTTTCTAGAGTTCATAGATCTAAAAAAATCATTTAATTCCATTTTCACAAAAAAAATCAATTTCTTGGTTTCTAAATTAAATTTAATTTTCACATAGGAATGTGAATATAGTAAGAGATTTTCTATTTTAACCTCAACATAAAAACCTGTTGAAGAAAATATGACTTTATATTTTTATATCAAAAGAAAATCTGAGTGAAACTAGTGTCTTAATAAATAAGAAAATATAAATAACATCTTACTACGAAACGTGTTGTTATAATATGTCCAAAAATGATCTATATGCATCAAATATAGAGGTTTGGATGTCGAGACATTACTAATGAATTAAAATATAACTATGTATCACGTTATATATTAGATATTTTTATATAAAATTGTGCAGTTAAAAATTAATTAAACCTTTTCATTTATAAGGTCTCTTTATGATGATATTTTTCTTGTTTTTGAGGTTCTGTTATAATAATGTGTCACCCACTTAAGAGATATACAGATCACAGTGAAGGGGTGAATTGATCATCACAATCAAATTCAAACATTTCTCCCTTTTTAACTAATGTTATTGATTGATGTATTTGGTTATTTTAAACTATTCACTTCATTTAAGGGAAGATCATCCATGTAGCATATTAATAGGTAAAAACATGGTATTTCCCATTGAAATTGTAAAGGGTTAAGACACTGAATTATTAATTTTTATATAATGGATGCAATAAGTCATGGGTGTGTGTGTTTATCATGATTGGAATGTACATGTTTTGTGTGTTTTCATTATCCATTTGATTTTTTGATTAGGATAAAATTATTAACAGTATAGATTGATGTTTTGAAATTATAAAGGGAGAGTGGGAAGATCTAAGAAGTGACCGTTTATTTTAATTCTTACTAGTTAAATTTATAATAAAAAATGTATTAACATCCTCACTAACTAAAACTTTTATCCTCTTATATTAACCTTAAACTTAATACCATGTTCAAGAGTCCCATTTTGGTTATTCATATCCAATAAAAAAATTAAATCAATATTCTTTGATTATGTTGACACTACATTCCATAAAACACTCCTCCCTTAGTAGTTAATGTTCAAAACTCTAGTGTGTGGTTTAGGATTACACACTCACTCCATTATTTTCAATATATGATTATCTAACTATTCATCAAGTAATTAATAAATTACATAAAAGAGGTTAATGGATGTTATTATAAAATTAATAAAGTAACATTTATTTAATCAATGATTCTTTGAGACAAGAATAAACTCATGGGGACTCTTTGTCATTATAGTAATTCTGTTGTTAATATGAGAGGATAAACATTATATTTAGTGCTATTGATATTGTATAATTGTTTTAAATGAAACTCATAATTTTTAAAATGAATGTTTACTTCTTGAATCTATCCACTCCCGTTTTATAAATTCAAAGCTTTAATCTATATTATTTTTTTAATCTGAATCTTATAATCGCATAGTAAATGAAAAAAACCCACATAATGAACATTCAACTCATGATAAACACATATTAACATTTATTCATGCTTTCATGCTTTTTAAATTAATGTGTTTAGCTTAACCAATTCTAATATCAATAGAAATGACTTAATTTTTACCAATTAATAAGCTAAGAGTATCCCACTCACTTGCAATATGTGTTCATTTTTTACTATAAAAATATGTTAAACAAGAACATTTGTTAAAAATAGAAAACATTGTGAACTAGATAGTGACCTTAAATTCACTCCCTCACAATGATAATCAATTATACTAAGAGGGTTTCGTGTGATTACATTATAACCCTAAAACATGATGAAGAACTCAAAATAAAAACCTCATAACAAACTAACTGGAGTTAAATTTTAATTCATCAAATTTTTATGACCCTTTATAATATGTAAAGTGATACAAAGTGCACTATTAATTTTTCATTTATGTAAAAACATTCGAAAATCGAAATTTGATTCAAATGGATATTTTTAGGTGTATTTTATGTATAAATATTATAGGAAAACACCATGTATAATTTTTTTCAGACTATTCTAATTAATCATTTTTTTAATTCAAAATACAAATTTATAATCCTTTTTGAGAAAACATTATCATTGGTTTATAATGAAAAATTACATTCACTAATCAATTGATTATTGTAAATGGAGGTGAATTTGGAAACCTTGAATTTAAACTTTTTATAGTAAAAAATGCAATTAAATGAATTTTTTTCTCCATGAACTGTACAGAAACTTTTTTTGTTAAATTATGATATATAAACCTTTAATATATTTCTCAAACATTGGTATGTGAATGTAAATTAGCTATATACAATTGGTTTGGGACTATGTGAACTATTTTATATAATATAGATCACATTTAATTATATACATTTTTTATAAAAAAGGCCCTATGAATAATAGAGTTGTAAGAATCCAATGGGGGGTGTGTTCGAGTGTTTTTCTAATGTGTATTAATTTTTTATGCCAAATATAATATCAAAAATTATAATCCAAAATATAAACAAATAATATTCATTTTTTACTCCACAAAAATTTAGTCATATCAAATATTTAAAAAGAGGTCATTAATGGTTGACGAATGTGTATCTGTGAAATTTTATAAAATAGACACCTTTAAAAAGTAATATTCCAAAATTAAAAATGATAAAAATGATCTAGATTATATTTGAAAAAAATTTAATAATTTTAAAAAACAAAATGGTTGGACCTTTAAAAATATATAATGAGGAAACCCAAGGTGGATCGTATGGAAAAGTGAAATAAAAAACATACTTTTTAACAAGAAATCTTTGAATTTTGATGTATTATTTTGTTGAGAACCTGATTGGAGACATTGATTGACTAATCACTACTCAATGATCCCTCTAAAATTAATGTGAGAATCATTATTTTCTATCCATAATTATACACAAAATGGTGGATAATTCCTTTGGTGATGATTGGTGTATAATAGAAATAAAGTAACATTTTAATCATTTGAATGGAATATGGTTAGATCTTTAGCAGAACATCACCAAGAATTAAATCGTGTATGAAATAAATGACTCGTTATGAACCACTATGATGAGAATATAATTATCATCCAAAATAAATATTAACATGTTTCAAAAGGTTATAATCATGAAAATTTAATAAATTATAAGTAATAATTCTCTATAATAGCATGACTTGAGTCAATATATTCCCAAATGTATTTCAAATTACATGTTAATTTATCTTATGTTAACATGGATGTTAAATATTATTTAATAAAAGGTTTTTTAGAGAATGTTTTATGTTGAAAAACCTTATGCTTTTGAAAATCCAAAAGTTCCAAATCATTTTTTAAAACATACCTAATATTAAAATACACTAGATTAATCTCTAAGATCATGGTATTATCATTTATTGTTTTTAATATATTAAAATATCCTTTAAAATGTAATTAAATATATAACTCTATTTATAAAGGAATTATTAAAGTAAACCTTTTACACAAAGCTATATGTTATTGGAATTATCTTCATATCGACAATGAATTCACATAACAAATGTTTCTTAAAACTTACGAAAAGTATATTGAATAATATCATAATGAGTTAACAAAATTTATTTAATCATTTAATAATTTCTAAAAAATTAGTATGTATTATTATAAACTATTACAAATACACAAAATTTATTTTTAATTTTTTTTCTCAATAATAGTTCATGTTTAAAGACTCTAGTAACTACTCTGTGAAAGCTAAATCGGGATAAACCTGAGAAACCAATTGATTAAAAACTATACATTAATATAAATTAAATCATTCTATACTTTATATATAGAGAGAAAAAAATTATATTTTTTTATATTTTTTACTCATTTTCCATCCAACCCTAAATAAAATCATTAAAAATAAAAAACAAATTTATAATATTTAAAAAGCACATCTAAACATAGATTAATTAGTCCTTAGGAATTTTATTTTAATATAAAAATATATGGAGGTTATATACTTGATATAAAACATATATCTAAATAATTTTATATTTTTAAATATTATATAGTTTAGTGGCCTATTTAGAAAAAACACTTTTCCTAACTCTCCACCATTAATGATTAATATAAATCAGTTTATTGTACAGTTTTTTCTACTGAAATACTCTTGTAAAAAATTTTGATTCACATTTATACATGTTTAGATCATATATGAAAATAAAAGTGGCATTTTAATTTCTAAAAGTATAAAAATTTTCTACTGGTTTACATTAATTTTTCACCCATATTATATGTTTTGAGTGTCATGCAACTCTCATTTATTCTAATGGAATGAGGCCTCTTGGTCACCAGGGGTGGTGATGATGGAACATTTTGTCGGGAAAGAGGAAGAGAAGTTTCATCATCCCTTAAGGGGTCGTTATTATATTTTTGAGACTCTCTTGTATATTTTCTAAATTTTCATGAAGTCGTTATTAGTAATGAAATCGATTACCCTTTAGTGAAATTGATTTTCTAAAAACATGATATTAATTGGAAACTATATAAGTGAAATACATTGTATCTCTTGTGATCAAAATAATTGGTCGTTTTATGGCTCTTGTATCTATAGGTTGGAACTCTATATTTTATCTTCATCTAATGAGGATTTAGACATATGGGAAAGGATTAAGGTGTTGTTGTGGATTTAGGATAATCCCCATAAGAGGGGCTTCCTACGTATCCTCATGTAGGGAATTCAAATCCATGTAGTTCTGTTCCATTTAATGAGTATTATCATACCTTTTTAGCTCATATTATAAAGACCACAGTGGTTATTTTTATGGTCTAGTAACAATGAATGATTCCATGTACTCTAATTTCTTACAAATTGAACTACATGGTGAAAAAAAACTGATCAATATTTTGGTATGGTACTTATATTGAATTCCCATCTCATGGTTATTTTTTCTAGATAATGTAAAATGAAAAATAGACTATAATAGTGTTTGTTTTTTATTTCAATGAAATTTTTAATTCCACCAACAGTTTTCATGGTTATTTATTTAAACCTATATGAAATAAATATTTTTTTAACATATAAGGACAATTCATTCATTTTATGATGATTATGGTTTTTTTGGAGAAGCTATGTTTTTAGTGGTGTTTTTTATCAAATTATCAGCGGTTTTCATTAGAGAAAAATTTAGTGGGTTTTTTAAAATTTAGTAGTGGTTTCTCTATAGAATTATAATTTACGGTTGTTTGAAACCACTACTAAATATAAATATTTACAATATTTTCTCATGGTTTTATGTTCTGTTATTTTATTCCTGGTGGTCAAAACTACCTATAAATAAATAGTTATGGTTAAAAGCATCACAAGATGTGTGATATAAAAAAACCACTCAAACTATCATTTAATCCACCCAAAAAATATACAATGAATATATAAAAATCTCACATTATTGAATTATAACAAAAAAATTAACATCTACTCATCCGTAAATATTCTATTACAAATAATACAATATAAATTACATAATTATTTAGAAAATATAATGTTTCACAAAATGAAAACACAAACACAAGTCCTTGATACTCAATTAATATGTACGCCCCTCATGCTCCATTACTTGGTCTTGATCCTACCCGTTCATCCTTTCCCACTTCCTTCCTTTAGGGACATCATTAAAAGTAGTTAACTATACATCATTAATGCATGTATTTAGTAAATAATAAATGGAAAACAATACAAATGATATATGATTTCATTTAATGTTGTTTTAATTAATGGTAAAATAATAAAATGAATAATTATTATCCCTGAAAATGTCTAGAATAATCATAACATATGATATCCTCTTTTGATTTAGAATATACATGAAATTGTATGCTGTAAAAAATAGTATTATATTATCCTAAAATATATAATTTAATATATAAAATTATTTAATTATATTCTATTAAATTAGGATTATATCTCAAATATCCTCACACACTAATTCACCCTTTCCTCTTTAGATTAATGTTATTCTAACCATCTTAACAAATAATTATACTCATAGTGATAATCAAATTAATGATTAAAATCTATTCACAAAATGGATATCTATAGACTGAGACTTGAATATGATTATAATTATCTAATTTAAATGAGGAATGACCATCATTCCATAAATTATCTTAAAACTAAAAATACTCCACAACCTAAAAATCTTATATATTTCAATGATTTTCTCATACATGACTGAAAGTGTAAACAAAAATTCAGTAGTTCTTTATAAACCTATAATGAATTTCTTCTAATTATTTCAATTTCATAGCCTCTAAAAATCCAAAATAGATATTTTGATATCAAATACATGGAATATAATGTTATCAAGATTCATCACACTTCCAGTAATATAAATGGTTCTCTAGATAAATTATTGTCTTCAAAAAAACAAACTCATGTACCAATTCTTTTTATCAAAATATATATTTCTACTCTTGAATTTAAAGAATTATTTCAAGATTAGTATGTTTAATATTCAAAAAATATAATATGTATTTTTCAATAGATAAAAAATAAATGTTTAGAGTAATCTAAATTATAAAATGTACAAAAAAATATCTACTAAATAAAATGGCTAAATTTATGAAATTTATATATCATTTTGTAACATTTATCCACCAAATACATTTTCATAGACAGCATTTTGGTTTTTATGGAAACCATATATACCATAATCCACAAAAATCACTGTTGAGAACATCAAACAAAATTCAAAATTCAAAATTCAAAAAGACAGTCATAAAATTTTAATTTAAGATGCACATATCCTAAACCTCCCACGTAGCTAGAATCAAGAGGTACACACTTGTTACAATTCATTAAAATTAATCCAAAGCAATATAATCTAATCCAAAATCAATACACTCCATTTTTTCATCCGAATAAATCCTTCATTGACATCGTCATCCACCACACTACCAGAACCACCACCCCTAGTTAGTAAAAACATCAAGGATCATCATCTCCATGGAACTGGATGTACCAACATATCTGAATTAAGATGAATTATATAGATATTAGTTAATAGAAAATCCAATGTAATAACAACCTTTAGAGAAAAAACCTTGAATACCATCAACCGATTTAATCTCACATTCAAAAACTTCTTTTAGATAGGTGTTCCAGACTGACCAAGAGACGAGTGAAGAAATCTTGAGGCAAAAGAAAAGATGATATCATCCTAGCTCTTCAAAAAAGAACCATGCCTTTGAAATGACCAGTAATCCCTAACACTGATACCAAAACCTATTTAGAGAACCTACTTTCGACTGCACCACCTACCATGAAGAACCAAAGTCATCATATGATGAAAACTGCAGGTCGCACTTCCATGAGTTGTTAAATGTTCCCCCCACAAATCCTAATACACCCACAAAATAATTCATACTTTTGAATGAAATTATTTTAGGATAAGACCAAATAGTATAAAAAACATTAAAGGGTATTTAATGACTTTTACCTTTTGTTTTATAAGGATAATGAGAACTATGTGACATATAATGAATAGTGATACAAAATCTCATCTGATAAGGAAAACATGCAAAAAATATTCCCTGAATTTATTAATATAAAACAAAGATTAATTTCATTTATTAGTATAAAAACATTCATTACATTTATTAATATAAAATATACTTAAAATTTCCATTCATGTTCTATCATGTTTTTATTAGGTTCTATTGAAAAAATTATTTATTCTTCTTTTGTTTGTTCTTATTAAATATCTTCACTCCCTAACACAAGATTGAAACATTAAATATCATTTGGAATAGAAACAATATATCAGTTATTGTTAATGGGGTTCACTGTCACAAATCAATTCACCTTGATCACCCATATTACACATGTCTCTTTGTTTAATGTGGAAAATAATACTCCACCAATCATCCATTACATTATAATCACAATATACAATTTCTTCTTAGGATTTTATAATATATAGATCATTTTATTCTTACTATCCAGTATATATCAACCAAGATAAATTGGCCTAAGTAAATTGAAACGATTCATTCTTTATACCCCTATTAATATTGACCCAGTTACATTTAAATAACACAGCTACAAATTTCCCATTGTAATTTAACTTGATAATATCAACCAAGATTCCATAATTACATTGATTTGAAACTATTCAAATAAAAAAAATACTTCAAAATATCCACATGTTTAATAGTAAAGAAACTTGAAACCACTGCCATTGTAAGAATTGAATAACCCAACATTATGAAATGGACCTCCATCTAAAAACATAAATGATTCATATAGTTCAGCTATATTATCAAAGTTAATTACATAAAGAAGTTTATATAAAAAACAATTTCATAATTTAAATAAATGTCTAAATTTTAAAATTACATATTATATTAACAACATATAATACATGAAAACCATTCAATAATTATTTGGTAACAACTTTTCTTACCTCTATATCATTACGAGTTTATCTCTTAAATAAGTTTTTCATTTTTTTCTTTAATTATTCGGTATAGAGATCAAAAACATTTGTATTTAGTAGCACATATCAAGGTTTTTGTATTAACATAAAATATATTAATAAAAATGAATCATTTTTTCCAACTTCTTAACATCATTTGGAAACATTAATGACTCATTATTAGCCTATAATTGACATAGATTATCATCAAAACTCCCAGTGGGTCGATTCTTGTCTCTATAAAATCTAAATATCCTGAGAAAAGGTTAAACACTCATTAAAAGGGTAAAATTCATCAATATAACCTTCTAAATGATCTCAATTTTTCAAATTAGGCTTCAATTGACCATGATTCATAATAATAAAATTTAATAAATATATAAATAAATTTTTAATTTATTAACTAACAAAATTATAATTTCTTAATGAAAAAAATATCAAATTAAATACTTCTCAATGGGATTCCTCTATCAATAATGTAACGTCCCCCCAATTGTATGTTATTTATAATAATTCATCATCAAATCAATCTTCATTTTGAAAAATGATGGTGGGAAGAAAATATCCAAATGATATAGAGTTCATAAATTTTTTTCTTAATGTTTATCTGATTTATTTTATTTTCATGTCTTCCCGTAATGTTTTCTATAGAATGTGAAAAAATAATTTAGAACAATGGTTATTTTATTAGAAAACAAGTTATATATTGTTAAAGGTGGAAACTATCACATCATTATATGTGAGACTTAATTTTTTAATCCATGTATATTATTAAAATTAAAATCAACACATCTTGAAATATTACTAGAATATCTATAATGACTTTTCACATTTTTAATCAACAAATTAAAATATTTTTCTAATGTTTTTTCTATGAGATGATACCTACTATAAACTTCCTATTCTAATTTTTCCATTGATAATTTTTTATATTTATTCAATATAAGTCCATATAATATTATAAAAGATCCATTTATTTTCCCTACTAATTAAGAAATGTTAACAACACATTATCTTTCACATTATTATCAATGTGAGAATTGCAAGATTATAATGTGACAACATAAATTGCCTATATTGAAGTTCAAAAAATATGATCTTTTCCTTTCATTATTGGTATCCAATTTTAAATTATGGTTTTCTAACTCTTTTTACACATTCATAGAGGTAAAAATATCTTCCAAACCATGTACCAATATTTGATAATTGTGTGATGATCTTTGATTTGGTTGATAACTTTGGTATAAGATTCAAATCAGTTTTCCCATTCAATTATGACTTGTTAAGATGAAATCAATGAGATTTATTGAGAATGAAATGATGAAAAATGAACCACCACCTTCTTATTTAAGGTTTCAATTGAGACTCAGCATAAATGTTACAAAATGAATAAGAAAAAGTATATTTTTGCCCCAACAAAAAAAATTTCGTAGTCCACAAAAGTCATTAATGTTCTATATGAGGGAAAATCCTTTTTTTAATATTTTTGTGGTAGATTCAACATATTTTTCTACATCATCATTCCATAACTATTTCTACTCTTTAATAAGAGGCTAAAGGTAGATATAAATTTTAGTTCTAGTAATTTTATTTCTATGAATAATCATTGATATAATGAATGATATATGATGCATGCACATAGATGGAGGTATATTATAAGGGATCCAAAAAACTATCCAAATGTTTTAATTTCTAATTAATGTCCCAAAAGGATTTAAACCATTAGAGTATAATTCCAATTATACATTTCGAGGTTCAGAAATAAAATATTTATCTATCTAATCAAAGGTATTTTCTGCTTTTAAATATCATGGATATCTCATCAACTCAACATAATTATTATTCAATTAAAAACACATTAAATTCTCAATTGTTTTATATGACATAAAAAATATTTTCAACCATGGTTTTAATGGGAAGTAATGTAAAAATTTCCTAGAAATTTTATTTTTCTATTTCTTTATAGAAGTATGAAGATTCCAATTGACATTATTATTTGTTTATTTCCATAAATATGAAAAACATATTTTATAAATTTATCTATTCAAATATTCTTTCCAATAAATTATTAAATCATTGGTAAATGCATTTATATTTTTATAATTGAGTCCAAGATTTTTAATAATCTTCCCCATCTCATAAAATGATACATGGGTATTAGATTAAGTAAATAAATAACAAAAAAATTATAATATCTTGAATAATGATTTATTTGTATTTCAATATAATCATTTTAGGTGATAAAACATTATTAGAAAATATAATTTTTACTATTTGACACATCCTTCATACAAGTCTTAATTTATATGTGTAAAAAATTTAGAAAAAGTAGTTATTTTATCTGTTAATGTTTCCTTTCTATTGGTATCCTCATCATCATCCATTAATATGTTATTACCATGATCATATTGTAATTTATTTCTGATAACATCATTAATATCTATAACCCAAACAACTAAATAAACTAATATGTTACACTTTTTTTGTGTTTCCCTGATGTTCAAAAAATATCATTTATCGTGTTTTAAATTTAATTATGTTCCATCGTAGATTTCACCAATTCATTTTAACTATATATAAAACTAATTTATTTTTCTATAATATTTGATTCTCCAATCCATATACAATGAATATAATGAGGTTAAAATTTTTTCAATATGAATTTATAAAATAATTCATCTCCCTTTAACAATTTTAATAAAATTTAATTAAGAAAATGAAATTTGATTCTTCCATCAATGAATCGATTTAAAAATTGAAAATCCAAAATCATGTTCAAACCCATGAAATACATAGAAGTGTTTCAATGTAAGATAATCCAACATTTATCCATATTTACATGACATCATGAACTATTGAATATATATTTTAATTATAATATTAAAAATAATATAAGATATATTTAATTTGAATAGTAAATAATTGATCTCAAACTCCTAGTACCAACTCCTACTAGAGACAAGATCTTTATGGGATGACGTAGAAATAACAGCCTTCAATCTCAATGTGACACAACCATTAAGTCGCAATAAAGGAAAAATAAGCCAGAATACAAGAACACACTTCCAAAAGCTATACTATTTTTTCCACAAGATCCTCCATTAATGATAAATTTGTGTGACAATGTTACCTCTAGGATATGATGTAGTGACACAATCCTCTATGCTCTAAAATAAAATAGGTATGAAATTTCTAGGCTTTTAGACACTCCTATATCACAAATAATGGCAATTAGTTTCCCTGTAATAGGATTCAAAAATCCCAATATAAATAATTTAATCTACACCAAACCATAATTATCTCTCCAAGTAAATCCATTTAGATGTTTTTATTTACCTCTATTCAATGGATAGTTGTTTTTAAAAGTCTTTTTCTTCATTTTTTGTTTTTGGGAAGCCATGATGTGACATGTGATATTCCACAACATGGTTTTCTGTAAGTTACTTTGTATTTATTAATACGTATATGAAAAATAATTAATCTAAAAATGGAATAAAAATATTTAAATCGCTAATGATTGTGAATTATATATTTTTTCGCATTGATATTTATGTCAAAAGTATGGACTAAATTTAATAAACATTTATACATAAATTTTGGGTAGTTAGTTTATCAAAAACATTCTTGGGTTTATTTAATAAATCCTCTTAACTTCATTTCTATGGGTATTTAACTTTTAATGTTAACTAACTAAGTGAATATCGTATCCCATAATCAATTATTGTGATATAACATTTAGGGTTACCCATATTATGCATTATATACACAAGAAAGTCCACGGAAACTTAACATTTATTGTCACTCATACTAAATGATCGTCTTCTGAATGAGTATTCACTTTAGAAAGAATGTAAAAATTGGTATTTTAATGGGTTTAAAATATATCACTATTTTCTATATGGATTATATAAATTCAATTTACTTATGAATACTTCTAAAAAATTGACTTGTTTATCTCATATCTTCTATCTAATTTTCCACTTTTGATAATATTGATGTATAACTCTTATACAAATAATAATAAATTTTATGCATCCATTGTTTAATTTAATTACAATATTAACACACATCCATAAGCATCATATTTATAAGTTATATGAAACTATTTTATGGAAATGAATTAAAATCATATAAAACCAAATTACTACTCAATAGATATATGGTGTGACAGGTAAAAAACCCACTTTTAATTAATAGAGTGTAAGATCCCATGAAAGTGGGAAGTCCAATCAAAAGTCTCACTATATATAGACCATTATCTAAATAAATGTTATTTCCAATATAATTTGAACTTCAAATATTTATGAATAATTATAATAAATTCTCAAAATGAAATTGTAACAAACGAGTAATTAATTTTGGTTGAACTAAAAAAATCATATATTTTACCTATTATTAAAATCCTTAAATGCATGAAATAGTATTTATGAGAATAATTTTAAATAATTTAAATTAAATTATGAAAATATTTATAATATAAATAAATCATATTCATAGATGTTTTAATGGTTTAATAAATTAATTAATTAAAACATCCTATGTTTATTTTAAATAATTTCAAAAAAAATAGATATTAATATCACCATATCATTATATATGATATAGGGTGATCCTATATCACCAGATCAGACATAATTATATCATATATAATTTCCCATTTATTAGGTATAGTGATGTTCTCATATCATAAAATCATCATGATTCTTGTTTTTTGGTTTTAAAATTATTTATTTTTCATTCTCATCGACTTTAATAAGTTTTACCATATATTGTGATATAGTTAATACCAAATAAATAAGTCGCATCGAACACTATGATATTAAATGTCACAATATACATAACACATGAACTGTTTTATTATAAATATGTATAAAATATCTACCATGTCTTATAATATATAATATAATTATATTTTTCCATGATAAAAATTTTAGTATTTGAAATATTCTTCAATACTTAATCGAATATGGATCTAATGCCACTAAAGGGTTTTAATAAAATCTAAAGAATCTTATGTTTTGTATAATAAATTATAAACCAACAATATCATCTAGAATAATAACTAAAAAATTTATAAAGTATATATAAAGAACATACCATTTTTCTACTAGATATTCATCCCCTATAGGAGATGATGATCTCTTACAAAGAGCCAATACGTTCTTACCTATAAAATTTACCCATCAAATATGGAATCATACAAAACATATTCTAAATGACCTCCATTACTCCCATGATATTTAATAATCTCTTTACAATAAATGAAGGATAAAAATGAAAGAATTGTTTTTCAACTATATTAAAATTTACTACTTTTTATTGAATTTAGGATTATCTTAATCAATAAATCCTTCATTTTTAATGTATCCTATTAGATATTATGTGTTTCATAAATGTATATTTCAAACTAGGTCATAATGTTATAAGTTATTAAAAATTTATTCATTAATCATGTGATCATTGAACACTTCTGTGATTAAAAATATGTGATGCACATAATTAAATACATCATCAAATGATGTTTAAATTTAAGGGAATGATATATTTTGTGTAAAATTGTGTAACAACACATATATGATATCTCTATAATGAAAATATATTACTTAATGTGGTATATATTTTAAATAGTGACAAATTAAATATCATATTTTTTTGATATGGAGATTAGTCCATTTTAACTTTCTAGATAATGGTTTTATCACCTAATTGAACTATATCAAAATAATTACCATTTCTTTATATCTATTCAAATAAAAATCCTTGTATAAAAATATCATCCAATAGTCCACCTAGAAATTACTACCACTGAACACCTATGATTGGTTTTCACTAATAAAATCCATAGGGAGAATAATATGATCTATTTATCATACATCATATTCCTCAACATCAAAATACTTCACCCAAAACTATGATGATTCAATCGAAATAAGACCCAAAATTATCAATCCCTTAATATTCCATAAAGGGAACATATACACTGATCACTAAAATTTTGATGAAACTCTATGAAAAAATGAAAAATAAAATCATATCAACAATTTAACTCCAACCAAAGACTAATTAAGTTAATGATAGAGAATATTTGAATAATATAAAAAATGAATCAAGCATAATTGTCTCATGGTCATTATTCAACATTAGCCTCACTATTTTATAAATGATGAGAAATATGATAATGATTAATTGTTTGTATGATAGCCACATTTATTTGGTACAACCCTATTTCCACATTTCCAAACATAAAAATAACTAATTATTTATAAATAAAAAACATGTTTAATAATAAGCAATGAACCTGGATTGAAACTATGTTTATTTGATTTGAGAATGTGTAATATTTAAAAATGTTGAATGAATTTTTAATAACATTACATTACATATCAAAAAGAATGATTAATTACCAAGGGTAATTATGTTTAGAATTTATAAAACACTCTTCCAAACTACTAACTAAAATAATGTAATAAATAGGTGTTAAAGGCCGAACCCACCTATATGAATTCTAAAAATACTTAATTAAAATGAAACTATGAATGATACGAACCAACCTAGGTCAATCCCAGACCATTCACCCAATACATACCACGACAATTTAGGTGAGGCATTCCTGATCATCCCTGACTAGAAACTAGTGTCATGCATCACATATAACTCATTTAAGGAATATTTTACCCATACATGATAAATTAATTGATAAAAAAAATATTAAATAATATAAGTAGAAAATATTTGAATAACTACTACTCATACCTCCATATGACACCATATATCACCTCTAACTAAACAAATTTCACTCCATGGAAATTGAGACAAATCTAGGGGTTGTATCAGAATCTTAAAACAATGAATGGGATATGGGAATGAGTATTAAAACTCAATTACTGTGCTTCATTAAACTATTTCCTGTAAGAAAAATGATTCATGCTAGTTTGAAAATATGAGATATAAAAAAAATTATACCATTTTAAGAAAACCATGAAAAATATTCCCCTTTCACGTTATACTACTTTCCATTATATTTCCAATATATGTTTTGGACCATAGAGGAAAAAAACCATTTTATAAAGAAACTAGAAACACAATGGAAACAATATAGAATTGAATTTCAAAAAATTACTATGAAAAACAATCATAAAATATATAATGTTCCATAGTCAATTCTTATGTAGTTAGGGTTAGTGGGGACCTAATATCCTTGTACTCTTAGTGATTAACTATGGATGTGAAGGTATGTTCTCCTGCTCGATCCAACCAATCCAAATCATTATAATTTTAGTTAGTGTTGTAAAATAATACTGTTAGGTAGGGTGGCCTACTCCTAAAATACTTATCTTAGTCTACCTTCTTAGATTTCTTGGATTCCCTTGTGATCTATTTTATTTTTCAAAACATTTAAATTACCCTTTTTCAAGCCACATGAAAATTCAATATCGTTCAAAGAAAACCCTTATTTGTAAAGTTCTATATTTTAACTAAACAATAGTCAGAAAACGATTTTATAACCATTTTACACACACCAAAGAATCTTTGAAAACACCCATGACACATTCTAAATTAGTTAAAAAACCTTTAAGCTATTTTAAAATCATTTACCCCATTAAGTATTCATGGAAAACCGTTCAAGGGACTACAATTTCTTGGGAATTTACAATTCACTTGTTGAAAATAAATTTATTAACATTGTAGAATTTAAAATATTTTGCATCTTGAGACGATATTGAAAACATATTTTTATAATAGTTTCACATGCTAAAGATTATAGGAAGACATGAAAAACTAGGTAAAATACAATACTAAGAATCATATCCATTTTTATAGTATAATCATATTATATAATTAGAAAAACATCAATTTGAAACACACAAGAAATCGAATAATTAAATTCAAAGGTTCATACATAGGGAATCGACCTAAAAACATGTTTCCTTTAGCGATGGCCACTTCACACTTACACAAAAACACACTTTCACACACACACACACAAACACACATATATATATATATAGATACATATGTACTCATTTAACCAAATATAGTTGTTCACCTTTCCATGAGGGAATACGTATACAGAGGATAAATATATATATCGGTGTGTGTGTGTGTGTGTGTGTGATTACCAATATCATCTAAATTAGATTCGAGGAACCCCAAAAAATAGAAGCAGACCAGGATGCAAATAAAACCAGAAAAATAAGACCATGAGGAAACCCAAGGGATCAATTGAACATACGCCACAATGATGAAGAATATAAGGAGAAATATTAAGGTACTGGAGATGGAGAAAGACTCACCCGACAAGATCCCATATAGAATTAGGGAAGGAAATAAACCACTAGAGGGAGGGATATCTAGCAGTGCTTCATGAAGGAGCCCCTTCTAGGTGGATGGGTTGTGCGAAATAGGGTAATTGGCGGGGATACGATGTTTGGTCAAGGGGAAAGGGAGTGAAAATAATAAATATTAATTATAATAATAATAATACTATTAATAATAATAATAATATAATTTATAATAATAATAAACCCTTTTTTAAAGACATAGAAGGCCGCATAGTTTTTCCACATGGTCTGCCAGACTATGAAGCAGCCATTCAAAGCATATTTACCAGAAGGAGGAGGGGTTTCATGGTTTATGGGGCCTAGAACATGGTTGTGTTCCTGTCTGTGCATCCAAGATAAAGCCACTTCCTGATTTAAATAGTTTTCTCTAGGTTTGTGAACAGTTTCTTCTAACTGTGCGCCAACCATGAGCCTTCTTCTGTCTGCCCTAAAACTATATTTTTTTTAAAAATGCTGACGAAATACATAAAATATAGGTAATACCAAAAATATATAAAATAATATTGATGTTTTTGAAAAGGCTGGGAAATTGTCCCCACTTTTAACACTTTCTTCCCCTATAAAATCCCAAAGGACTTAAATTACTAAGATGAAAATAGGAAAATAATAAAAAACCAAACTACCAAAAGACCGAGATCCAAAAAAAACAAATTGTACCCAAATTCATATATTCCAAGACCCCAAAATTCTAGTAACTCTATCCTTAAGGAACAATGTTGTAAACCTAAGAAGAAACTAGCAATAAAAAAGGACTCAAACCACCAAATGAAAGAACCAACTGTAAGGAACTCACAACTCCAAACATAAAATCAAAACAAGGAACACCCCAACACCTAACATAGACTTAACCATTGAAATTTATCTTGGAATGTTATATATATATATATGATCATCTTTCATATGAACCATTATACATGCTAAACGTCTTCCAGGATCGACATTGTGTGGGGTGAAAATAATGAAACCCACTAGAAAAAAAATGTCAAATTCTCAAAGATGAATCATAATAACTAACAAGTTAGGTTCACCATAAGATTTATAACATAGTGATATCCCCACCATTTTATGTTTCTCGATAAACCACAATTTGCCAAGAAGAAACAAATCACAAATCAAGACAAAACCAATAACACTGATGTGACCTCTTAACTTACCATGTCACAGGCAACCATTGTAAGAGAACACATCAACGAGACCTCTAGTGGGTCTCCATACCATTTAAGAAACTATAAATCACGATATCACCAACCCCAAAATTTGGGGGACCCAACAACATAAATTAAAGTTGAACACCAAACAAAAACAGAATTGATAAGATCCATAATATGCAAGCATCTCCAAAAAATAAACAATAACGAACTAAAAATATACAAAGGAAGACAAACAATTTAATAGTTCACAACCATAATGAATAACCACATAAATTATAGGAAAATAGATCCACCAGGATATCAAAACAATAAATTTCTGAAACTAAATGCCACCGTAAGGGTGAATATAATTTTTTTAACTTAAACATTGGAGAGAACATGCTGGGTCAACACCACCAACTCTTGATAGCTCCTACACTGTGTGAAAAGTGTCTCCTTGAGACCAATGTATGGATACCCATTGTATTAAATAATATAATTCACTACATTCAGGAGATGATAATCCCCAACCAAAAATTCTTCTTTTATCTACTCAACTTATCAAATGTTTTCAGGTATCACAAGGAACCATACCAATGATTAATCTTTAGCAGATTATAGAATTGTGGCTTAGATTTCTGAAACTGACCACACTAAAAGTATATAAGTGAGTGGTCTAATAAATTAATTGTTTAAACTGACTAATGGGGATTTTATAGAATAGTTCCCTTTTGTTCACCCTCTTCACTAGATTGGGAACTTCTATGAGCATTAAAATAGACTTTGCGATCAATAGCCACAGGCTAACTTATAATACTTTCCCAAATGAATAAATGAGATACATGATCCCTAGATAGAGACTCCATATGAAAAGTGTAACTTCCAACTAAATGCATGTGTTATCTTTGGATAAAAGGAAAACCAATTCATTAAAATTGTTAATATTCCCCTTCACATTGAGTTGTCCTTGTTGAGTGTCCATTATCTTAAAAACTTTATTCTCTTTCACTTCCTCAATAATAAACTATTTGAAAAATATGTCTTTAAAGGGCACCCAAGACATTCCAACAAACAATTTATATGGGAAGATCACCTTCCATTGGTCCATTATTAGTCATTCAAATATACACAAGACATCTCACACCATCATGGCATCTAGAGTTCCCAAATACTGGAAGTCAATCTCAACTTCATAATTCCATTGCACAGCCCCTAAAAAACCCAGATTACTATATATAAAGGTAAACTATTTAGAATAACTCATTTACCCAACTCCACTAGTTTTTTTGGATGGTTTGAATATTGTTAGAAATCCATAGAAACGTTTTTTTTTGCCTTTTTGGGAGGCATACTCTAAATGATGTAAATCTCGAAACCAAATCCACATCGAACCCAGATTCAACTAATTTATATTTCAAACCCAACCCCTAGATCATAAACTGATAGATCACAAAACAAAAATCAAAACAAAATAAAAATTAAACTGATACATAACCAAAACAACATCATAAAACAATCCAAGAACCCAATTTTTTAAAAAGAACTCTATTTCCAAATTTATAAAATTTTAAATTCAATTCCCCATTTTTAAATTAAAATTTGCATCCACTTTTAAAACCATCCTGAACACAAAATACTTTTTTTTCTATTCATATTCTTTTTTCATTTCCATATAGATAAAATAAATTTCAATATATCCACTTCTAAAATCAAGCCACCACTTTATCTCCCCCTTTGAGACCCCAAAACACCATTAGAAAAAAAATTGTTTCCCATTTTAAAACCCATTTTTTTAACTGAAAACCATTTACAAATATAATTTTCTTTTAAAATTCAATCAAACCAACTATAATCATACCATATTTTTACCCACACCAAAATAACTGAAATATGGAACTAGTGGTCATGTGTAACCTATCCACGTAGTTTAGCGGAATATGCACTATGAATTAACTAAGAATCAAAAGAATATTGGGATGTGAACTTAGGCTACACATTGTTCTCTACACCATGTAAGATAATTTTTTAGAACAATCTCACTTATAATCTCATTCCATTGAATTAAAAATATCAGTGAACTAAAGAAACTCAAATAGCATAATCCCAAAACCAAAAATAATGACATGAAACCCAACTACTTATGGTGACTCAGGTCTTATCATGAGTGGTGATGATTAGGAACTAACCAATTACCAAGCTTCTAATCCCAAAAAATCATATTTTTGATCATATTAATAGCCCAAATAAAAAAGGGTGCCTCTAGCACCATTTTTTAAGAATCAACCCTGGTAAACCCTGAACCTGTCACTTGAGACGGCCTATGAAAAGTCCCGAGAGTCATTCTTAATCCTCCCAGTTGGGAAACTAGTATCGAGCATCATATAATGCTCGTTTGGTAATTATTTATCCCGTAAATAACATATAAAAAATAAATTACCAAATAAAAAACATAGCAGTAAATTAATCACATGATGTTGATAAGATATAAATAAATACTACATATACCTCCATGTAACCCCATGAGTCACCTCAAACTAAACCAATATCACCCAATGGAAACTGATACCAATCCTGAGGCAACATCAGAAACTAAAAATAAATATTTTGTTATGGGAATGAGTATAAAAACATAGTAGGAATTCTATAAGAAACCAATCCCTATGCCTTTCTATTAAAGTGAAAAATGAGTCATGAAGGTTTGAAGATAAGTCTTATAAGAAAATTTTTTTCTACCCTTTTATGAAAACCAAGAACCAAACATTCCTTTTAGTTAAATAATTCCATTATAGTTTTAAATTATATTTCCAATCATGGAAAACAAAAGAAAATTCCATTTTATATAGAAAATATAAAAATTTATGAAATCAAATAGAAGATAATTTCAAAATTGAACTATGAAAAAAAAGAATTAAATGGAACAAGAAACGTAGAAAATTCCTAGGTAGGTAGGGTTATTGGGGTCCTAGGACCCTTGTACTCTCAGTGATCGAAAATGGATAAAAATGTATGATCTCCTACTTTCTCCAAGTAATCCACAACATCATGGTTAATTTAGTGTTGTAGCATTATTCTAATAGGTGGGGTGGGTCAAGTCTAGTACACTTTTCCTAGTATATCCATCTAGATACATGGGATTACCATGTGCTCTAATTTATTTTTTAAAAAATAGAAATTCCATGTTTTAGACCACACAAAAATTCTCTATCACTAAAAGAAAAACACCACATGTAAAGCATCATTTTTTAGCAATACCATAAGAAAAAAATCCATTTCAAAACCATTTTATAGACACCAAATAATATTTGAAAACACACATGACGCATTCTAAATCATATATTAAATAAACATAAAATTATTTAGAAATTATTTATTCTATTAATTATTTATGAAAAATAGGTCAAGGGACTAAAACTTAATTGGAATTTATAATGAAAATGTTCACAATTATTTGAAAAACATTTGTGCATTTAAAATATTTAACTTGTTGAGATATGATTGAAAACATATTTTAACAAGGGGTAAACCTGAAAAATAATAGAGGAATACATAAAAAACTATTTAAAATACAGTACCAAATATCACACACATTTTTTATAGCTTAAAATTTATAAAATAATAGAGACACCCTTTAGAAACATATAAGAAATACAAGAATTCGATTTAAATGCTTGGATATGAGGAACCTACCTCAAAACATACTTCATTTTGTGATTTCCACTTCACACTTACATGCATATACAATTTTAGATATATATATATATATACACACCCCTTTGATCCAATTTATATATTCTCCTCCCCATGAGGCAATATTTACAAGGAGGATATATATATATTTGTGTGTGTGTGTGTGTGTTTCCTTTATATGTACAAAGAAGTCTCCTTAAAAGAGATAAAAGATACCCTAAATAATAAAAATACTAAAAATTACATAGCCATATTTAAAAATTTAGCCTAAGAATTAGAATAAAGGAAACCTTACCCAAAACTAATGATGAAACCATACATTTCGATGCATGAGACCCAATATCATATCAAATAGATTCAAGGAATCCCAATAAATATAAGAAGACCATATATGAAAGAAACCCACCAAATCAAACCATGAGGATACCATAGGGATTGGTCGAACATACACTGTTATGAGAAAGAATTTAAGGAGAAAGAAAAAGGTGGAAAAGTGGGAGAAATACTCACTTGATATGATCAGACAAGGATTCATGGAAGGAAATAAACTGTCAGTTGGGCGGAAAGGAGGCATTTTCACCATAGGGATCCCCAATTGGGAGGTTGGGTTACACAAGAAAAGGGGAAAGGAGGGGGATGGGTCACATGGGTAAGGAGGAAGAGGGAGGGAAATAATAATCATTATCAATAATAATAATAATATGATTAATAATAATGTCAATAATAATAATAATAAAATTTATATTTTTAGTATTATTATTAAATTTCTTTTTAAGACATGTCTAGTTGTATGGTTTGTCCGAAAGGTTTACTCAGTCATGCACAAACCATGAAACAGCCCTGCCCAAGAAGGAGGGGATGTTGCAAGGGATCTGGTGTCTGGCATAGAGTCATGTTCCTAAACATGCATCCAAGAAAGAGCCATTGTTTGGGCTACACAGTTTTCCCAAAGATGGTGCATGGTTTATTTTGATTGTGCACCAATCATGCATCTTCTTCTTCCATACCTAAAACCATCACTTTTCTCCAAAAGACACCTTGGAAAGCAATAAAATAAAGGTAAGAATAAAAAAATATAAAATAATAGAGATGTTTTTGGTATGGGTGTGATAATGAATGTAAACATAAAAAAAATAAAAAACCAATGAAATATAGAAATAATTATAAAATATAGGAACTTTCACTAGTGAATTAAAAGGTTTAATGATTATTTATGTTTTCATGAATGTTGGAAATAAAATATTACTTGGTTTTGGTGTTCAATATCTTACTCAAAAACATATTTTTCTTATTGTGAAGTTATTCAGTTATTTGATTATATAAGTAACCCAAAAACTTATTTAAATGAAATGTATAACCACCCAATGGTCATGAAGATAGATAATCACTAATTCACTAATTAAAATTTAACACCCTCACAAAAATAAATAATACTCATGTGCGAGAAATGGTGGAGAAATATGCAAGAAAAAATAAATTATGAAAATAAATTTCAACTATTATAAAATAATTAATTCACTAAAATGATATAAATTTAGTACATCTATTAGAAATAATGATCTACTTCTTCACTCTAATAATGATAGAGAGTATTAATAAAATAATCCAACCCAATCTATATCACTTTAACTACTCTAAAAATGACCCCCTGATCGATTTCTTGATGCTCCTCTTAATGATAATTCCTTGAGAGTGTAGAAATAGCCTCTATTTATAGCTAAAAACATTCCTTCATATATAGTTATATTTTAATGTATATATCCATTTCATAATCCAACTACAAATACTAAAATATAGGAATCAAAAACCTCATATAATATCTCTTCCATATCCCCATAATAGTTTTCAATAATTTCATGAAGATAAGGAATAATTAAACATGTATTTTTACTATAGATATCAAAGTCAGAGTGTGAGAGTGTTGATCACTGCATAACATAATATTCTTCCTTATTTAATTATCATAGACACGATTGGACAATACGCAACACGGCTTGATAGATTCTTTATATTTGTTATAAAAAACATTTATTATCACACACATTGTGACACTACCACCATGACCTGATGAATACTCCATCAATAATTTTTTCACTATTCATGAATGAGTATGGTGGAACATGATGCACTCAAACCATGATAACATCCATTTTATCAATTATAACACACCTATATCAATTATAAAATATATTACTTCTATATACAAGTTATTGTATCTCTAGTCTACAACGTGAAAAAATTATTCACAATAGCACAACCCTAAAAATTACACATTTACTAATCTATGACTCTTGAACTCATTGCTTCCTCAAAACCACATTCATCACCATGACTGTGAATTCCTACATCCTGATGTGAGATCATCTACCATATGTTTTCGTTGGTTAGATATCCTACTCGATGCACCTCCCCTATGATGACCATGTTGCGGGTCCTCTATCACCACAATGTTTATAATATCAACCAGGTCCAGTACATCTCAAAATGAAAATAATACACCTTCACAATGTTACAAATAGTAATTTCCTATATATTATTTATTTTATATATGATTTTAGAACCATCCAAAAGGTCATATATAATACATCCCCATAATGTTCTTGGAATTCCCCGCATGATTGACAGATATCCTCTTCCATAATTGTTTCACTCGTTGTTACATGATCAAACCACATCTTCCTCATAAACAGATGACCACTCATATATTAACAGCATTAGATGAACAAAAATGTTATATCATTGGGCATGAAATGTGTTTCCCTCACTTATTTTCTCATAATTTGTTAATGAAAAAGGTAAAAAATATTCAATTAACCATTAATCTTACATATACATAGTGATGATCCATGAACTACTTTTATGCATAGAGGGATCAAAAATAACACTTATCCACTTTCTCAGTATCCAATACCCCCTAATATTCCACAACCCATCTAAACCATATGTCTCGAACTTTACTAAATTCATATATAAATCTAGACACTTACACATGGGAATAAGAACCATAATATCCCTCCCTACAAATTTGATGTTTTCTAGCATATTTTTATTTTTTCCAAAAAAAATAAAAAAACATAACATTTCATTCCTAAGAATATCCATTATATAAAAACATGAAAAAATAAAAAAGAGGAAAAAAATTACTAATTAAATTATAAAATTAGTAAAAATAAAGGCGAAAATTATTCAAGAAATTTGACCCCTCTAATCACCCAACACTTAATAACTTTTGTATCCCTATGAAAAAATTATCAACATCATTATATTGAAACTTTTTCCTACAAGGTTTAAAACCCATAGTTAATATAGTTGAAAAAAATATCAAAACAGAATAAAATTTCAAACACTGCATAAGAAATATTTATTTTTAGCCCCTCATTTTTCAAACACTATAGTTAATTTAATCACCCATGCACTATAATTTCCCTCTTGAGATGATTCTACTTTTATTAATATGTATTCATATTTTTCAACTCATTATTTTTATTCATGCAAATTTTAATCTACCTTTCATGATAATTAACTCTCATCACTATAGACACATATGAATAGAGTTATGTTAAAACATTTAATACATGAATCCTAACCATAGTCTTCAAAATCAGTACCTTATCCATACTATAAAGACAATAATGATCATTAATAATGTGCGATTCCATAAAATGATAAAATGTATCTATGGATTATGGATGGTAGGTTATTATTGTGAAAAATAAAAATATTAAACTCTAAAGTTAAATACCTAATAAAAAATATAAATTTCAATAGAAAAATCCACCAAAAATTATATCACTCAACACTCCACTTCCTCACATCATCGGATCAAAAAAGATGACAATAGTTATCATAAAGTATACACCCTATTTTCAATGATAATATCGATTTTTAAAAAATAATTTTATAATTTCAGGATTATTAACATTTTCAAAAAAATCCCTTTTATATTTTCATTATAATGGGTAAATATTAATAAAATTTGAAAATAAATATATAAAAATTCCACCCCCCCCCCCCAAATCAATTATAATACCTCATATCTTCACTTTTTCACTAAAATCACTAATTCATACCATAGAACAACATAATCATGAAAAATTATTCCATTTCAAATCATATATAAAAACTAATTGTGGGGTAGGAGATATAAATAGAATTATAATATATATTTTATATAAACATTAACCATATTTTCTATAAGATTAAACAAAAGATCAAATATAAAGGTGGGTCTCAATGTAAAAAAGGGATCAAATACAAAATGTACAAGTTGATTATGTTTCCTTTTTTTCAAAAACACTAGAACAATATGATTCAAGTGTGGATCGTAATGTTTTGTATTGAATATTTATCTATTAAGATATTATATTTATGTATGAAAGGTATGTTTCATTATAGTTAGTACTAGATAAAGGTTTAGTTTCCTTTCAATAAAATTATGTGAATAATGTTTTGATATCTCTTCAGATAATCCTATTTATTTGATAAATTAATAAGCTATGGTAAATAAATAAGCGTGGTTTTCCTAGTAAAACATCCAAGTATAGATAAAAAAGTGGATACGATTTCAGTATAGATTTTCTATGGGTAATAACCCTAAGAAGTGTTGGTCAACTATACCTTGACCATTGTTATAGTGAATAGTGAGTGTTAGCTTACTCCACACTTGATTTGATACTCCTGGGGGATATGTTTTGGATAATTCACATTTTCTTTATGAATAGTTATGAACGATTTGAATTGGTGGTGGAAATGAATTATATAGGTTATACCTAAGGTTTCAAATATTTAAAAGAATGTTTCATGATTTAAACATCCTATTATTGATTTTTCATGATTGATCACTCTGATCAAATATTCCTAACGGTAATTCTAAAAATTTTGGTTTTACTAAGGGATTAAAGCAATAAGGATAAAAATGAGGTGGTTATAAGTATGATAAAATATTTAAGTACCCTATTTAATAATATTCATGTGAAATATTTTATATCTTGATAAGTCACAAGGAATATCAATTCACCATATCAACGATTAGATTGTGAATTAATAGTGAAATAACTTAATGGTGTGATGATTGTGTCTCTAGTCTATGATTTTTCTCTAATTGAAGTTTGTGGGAATTTTCCTCTTAAAAAACTAATTATTCTCTCTCTAGTTTAATTTTATGTTATCATAGAATTTATTTCATTTATTTTCATAAATATAACATCAATTATCATTGACGTGAAGTCACATTTGATATTATGAACCAACATAGGATCATCTAGCAGTTTGATGATAAATATGAACATAAATGAGATTTATATCCATATTATATGTTTTAATTACAATTCAAAGGGATTGTTTATCTCATATTCTAGGGTAAAAAATGATACATCAATGATATGATTATTTTGGAGGATTTTGTTATTATATTTAAAAAATTATTTCAAGTCTTCCACTAAATAAAAAAGTTGAGTTTTCAATAGAACTCATTCCTAGTGTTACAACTATTTGAATGACATCATATAGAACAACCCCAATTGTGTTTTTATAATTTTTGAAAAAACTCAAGAAAAATTTTTACAACAGATTTATTTGGCCAGGTGTATCACCTTGGGGTGCCCTTGTAATTTTTTTTAAGAAGAAAGATGGATCAATGTGACCCTAAACTGATTATTGTGAACTTAATAAGATTAAAATGAAGAACGAATATCATTTTTCCCATATTGATGACTTGTTTGATCAAATATATGGAGATTGATACTTGTATAAGATATAACTTTATTCTAAATATAATCAATTGAGTTTATAGAAGTATTATATCCCTAATAAAGAATTTCATATATGTTATAGACACAATAAAGTTATAATGATCGAATTTTATCATACTAATTCCTCTATTATATTCACGGATCGGGTTAATAGAGTAATTTGAGATTAAATTGATTATTTTGATTTAGTATTTATATAATATATTCTTATATATTCAATGTGAAATTAGGATAATGTAGATTACTTGAGGATTATACCGAAGTCCCTAATTAAGATAAGTTATATGAAAATTTTACCATGTGTGAATTTTTTCTTAAAAACATTCATTTTTATGTCATAAAATAAGATGTGGGGGTATATATTTAGATCCATAAAAGATATAGGTTATTGAATATTTTCCAAGACCAACCATTGTGACTGAAATTAGTAGTTTTTTTTGGGTTGTATGGATATTAGGGACACTTTGTGAAACATTTATTATGGTTGTCTAATAAACTCACCAAGTTAACTTGTAAGGGAGAAAAATTAATTTCGATATTGGAATATGTTCAAAATTTATAATAACTAAAGATAATGTTTTTTATCACACCTATGATTACACTAAACTATGGTGGAGAGGGGTTTTATATATTTAATAATAAATCAAATAATTTAATAGGATGCATCCTTGTGAATAATGATATGGTGATAGATTATGTCGTGCTATAATTATTGTTTTATGAGAACAATTTCATGAATCGTGATTAAGAGTTACCTATGGTAATTTGTTTTTTAAATATATAGAGGCATTATATTTACAGAAAAACTAATTATATATACACTGATCACAAATTCTTAAAGTATATTTTCACTTGGAAATAGTTGAATATTTTCTAGATAATATGGTTTAAGTTAATAAATTATTTTGACTACATGATATATTTACACCCTAGGAAAGAAAACATAGTGGTCGATGGTTTGAGTATAAAGGAACATAATAATTATATTTTATAAGGATCCCTAAGGATAAAACTTTTCTCAATTTTTAATGGATGGATCTGTAAATATTTATAGAAGGGGAGAGATCACATCTTACTCAAATGAGTGTTCAACCACATATCCATGTGAATATTAAAGTGGAACATAAGGAAGATATAGATTTTTAAAAGAAGGTTGAAATGTTCATGTGTTAAACATTGATTTTGATTGAACGAACAAGTTAAATAACCATATTTGTGTACCCCAATTACCATACATGAATACAATATTATTGGATGAAACTCATAGTTCATCGTTATTTATCCTTCATGTATGAATAAGCATAGAGATATGAAAGAATATTTATGGTGGGAAGATATGAAGAAATATATTACAGAGTATGTAACTTAGTGCTAAGTATATTAGTATGTTAAGGTTGAGATATATAATTATATATTATTTTATAACCATTACCCATACAAGAATGGAAATAGGAAAACATCACCATGGATTTTGAATTGATCACCCCAAAAGGATCAAGTCCATTATATGATTTAGGTTATAGTCATTATCCTTATGAATTTATTATATTTCATTACTATCAGATAATATTTTTCTCTTGATGATCTTTTCATGATATCCATTAAGAAATTATAATGTTTTATGGAGTGACACATTCTGTTTTATCAGATTAGGGTATGAGGTTTATGATGAATTTCTAGTGAAGTCTTTAAAAAACTATGGATTCGATGTTTTTTACATATAATCATTCTCTAATAGATTTTTATTCTAAAAGAAATATTTAAACAATAATATATATAATGAGATCATATTATATGGATTTCAAAGGTTTTTGGGATCAACACCTTCCTCATGTTAAGTTTTCTTATAATAAGATCTTTCACTCGAGCATTAAAATGGATCCTTATAAATTCCCTTATGAAAAAAAAAAGTATACAACTCCAAAATTTTGGAAAGAAAATAAAGAAATAATTATATTGCTACCTGAGCTAGATGAGGAAATGAAAAATAAATTCAGATCATTTTATCATCACATCAAGGTATCTTAGATTTAAAAAAGAATTTATGTGGACTACTCTTATTGAAATATGGAAATCAAAGTTGGTTAGAAGGTAATCCTATGAAATTTTACATCAAAAAGGTTATGATATTCCTATAGAATTTAAAGGTGATCCATAAGTAAATTATCCCCATAGATATTCATGATCGCGTTGGGAAGGTCGCTTATTTTATAGTTCTTCCACTGTACCACTCTCAAGTTTACAATGTGTTCCATGTATATCTTACAAGTAAGAACATACCTGATCCTTCATAGGTTTTTAAATCAGAGTTCATAACATCAAAAAATGATCTATCATATGACAAAAAATAGTAGGTATCTTTTATAGTAGATATAAATTTCTAGGAAACAAGATTCCTCATCTCGATAATGTTATCTAGAGGAATCACAAATTTGAATAAGCTAGACTGGTACACACGGATGTGATTAAATAGATATGTCCTCATACGATTTTATTATAGTGATATAATTTAAAATAATTTTTTTTATTTGGGGAAGAATGAAAAACCTCAAGATTTAATGTTTTATTTCATTTCAAATAAATTTAGTTTCATTGATATATTATGATTCACACAACCCAAAGTCTAAATGAACTATAGTATAGTATACCATTACAAGATAGATTTTAAATTGGAAAAATGAAAAGGAATAAATAATTTTTTAAATTTATGTAAATTTTTTTAAAGAAGAAAAATATGTTGAATAATAAGTACCAAATATTTAGTAAAGTCGTTATATGTTTAAAAATTCATTTTCCCCCAAAAATGGGTTTTATTGATATTTGTGACAAAATAATATAATCAATTTATGAAAATTTTAGAAACATTATTAGAAACAATGAGATTAATTTTATAAATAAAGATGTAAAAATTATCTTAGGGTAAATATTTTATAATTTTATTAAAAGAATGATTTTAGATGAGAAGTGAAAATTTCATAATTTTATTGAAAATTTATTTTTAATTTAAATCATTTAAAAATAATAATTTTGTTTCAAAATGTTTTAATAATAATAATTGGATAAATAATATTATTTTTAATCTAACTTAGGTCATTAGAAACAATTTTAGGTTATATTTTATTATAAAAACTTTTTACACTTAAGAAAACTTTTTCTTTATAAAACCACTTTTCATCGCATTTTTATGGTTTAATTTTAAATTAAATTCGACCACATATGTGAGTTGGATCTTTAAAAGTTGATTCTATATTTGGAATCATCATAATTACTATTATATAATGACTTCAACTTGATATATAGTCATAATTAATATTTAAAACATTAAGAATGAATTATCGTGGTTTGTGTTAAAACAGGTTTATTGGGGGTTAAACTAATAATCAAGGGTAATGTTTCTAATAAAACTTGACTAAATCCTATTATATGGCCATATTTCAACTTCATAATATTCATCCTTTGAACCTGTATCTATTTGGAATCATTTTTATTTTAAATTATTTTATTGTATTTTCATATTTTATAAAATTCGATGTGTTTCATCTCCCATCTTATAAAATTATGCCCCTCCATTATCTTTATTACACCACATTGAGTCATCTAGTTGGACCACAATATGCCCAAATCTATTCTAAATTCCCTAGAAGCAAATTATTAGTGTTGTTCTTCTTCTACCTCATCAATGGTATTCATAAAAAATCCTAAATTCATGGTTTTAAATATAACAAAATGTAATTTTAATTAATGAACCTCCAATATCCACCCCCTTATTCCATTAAATGGGAAGTGAACGTGTCATCTATGGGTATGTGTGCACAATCGCATCCACATACTACAGCAATTAATTTTCCATCATCATCATTCGAGTTATTATGATGAATTTAATGTTTATATATTATATTTTTGAAAATATTATTCTTCTGGAATTGTAAAATCACATATACCTCCATACCTTCTAATTCATTAGAAAAAGAAATTCACTTATGCATACGTATGGATTGTCTCCTCCATGAAGTGATGTGATTTTTTAAATTTCCTCTTTACATGGATTCTAATAAGGATATATTTAATGAATATGTTTGATATACATGATATATAAATGATTCTATAAAGGTGTTTTCTTATTTACCTTTATTTCATTCCTTTCATTAAAAAATGGAAACAATGTTAATGCGTACGTACGGCCTACCATCTACATGAATGGTGTAATTCATTTTTCTATATCTATATTTTGTTAAGAATCTAAATATATATATATATAATGAATATTTATGATATTTATATCATGATTAAAATTAGGGATCTAGTTGAACAATGATTAATGAACTTGGAATGTAATTACAAAATCTAAATTCTTAGTAAAAAACAAAACATTTAACACCCATAAATGAATATTTTAATATGTAATTATTATTAAATAGGTGTTGAAATATTAAAAGTGAATAAAATATGATAATTTAAGTATTTACAGAACCTCATTATAGAATTATAATATATTTTAATTTATTATAGTAGAGGTTGAAGTACTTTATAATAAAGTTGAACTCAGTGTATGGGATTTATGCTACAATATCATTCTTTATCATGATTTTTTATGATTTTGTTTTTTCTGATAATATATTATGATATAACTCTCAAGATTTTCATGAATATTATTCAACCATGGTTACTTATATATATTACATGATTTCTTTTCATTCTCTTCCACTTTTATAACTCATGAGACCAAAATAAAGTATTCTAAGGATGCACGAATTTATTTCTCACTTTAGTAGAAATTCCTTTTTATTCAATATATATGTTTTCTTAAAAAAATTATTTCAATAATTGTTTTATTATTATCTTTATATTTTTTAAATTCATTTTTCACACTATTTAATTTTTACAATATAGTTTAAAAGGAATATTCTTTTCATTTTTTGGAATGATGAACATTTGAGATTTTATCGAAAATGTGAAATGAATCTCTATTTTAAATTACACAGCATGAACAGACTTTCCCACCATAATGATTTCTAGGTGATTTGATAATTCCTTTATATGTATCCATTATTCATTTCGAATAAAAAAATTCCATAATATTTTGTATATTTTTGGATATTAAATAAGTGATTCCTAAATTTAAATATTATTTTCCTCAAGAAATATTCCATGTGATCTTTTAAAGGAATATTCAATTATGATAACAAAACATGATGTTACATATGAATAAATAGTTATATGATCAAATAATACCACCATTATTCTTTCTCCATATGTTTCAGTATTATGATGAAGAAATTATTAGGAAACTCATTTGTTTTCCGTGGGTTAGGATATTATACAATGTATATTAAAAAAATTTCCTTTCAATAGGAAATGATATATAATGAATTATTTTTTATATTGTGGTTTACTTATAAATGGATTATTATTATTTTTTAGGTGGTCCCAAAACTATATATCCCTCCAATTAATTGATTTAATATAGATATGTCATCAGAGAATATGTACTGGAACGTGGAGTGAACCTAGTTTAGTAAGCGAATTTCTACAAAATGATAGTCTTGGGAGTGAACCTTGATAAAGGGTATAAGGGAATGGGGAGTGAACCCAATATAATATGATATTCATAAAATTGATACATAACTAAGGAAATGAATGTATATGATTATGTGTCTGCAAAAAAACATATTTATTATACTAATGTTATACTCTCTTAGAATGTGTTCATTAATTCCATCATGATTCATGTCATATGTACTATAACGTTTTATTCCATGACACAATATTTTGATTTTTTATTTGAAGGGTACGGTTTTAAAATGATCACATATTATTCTTATACCATTTTTCTCATTTTATGTTTAACTAATCATTGTTATCTCCCATATTTACCCATACAAATCATCTGATCACACCATTCCTTATGTTTCCTTTTCCAATGTCATCAATAAAATTTTTATGTGTGATATTTATAAGAAGGGTGTTGGTTATAAATAACATATATTTATATGAAATTGAACTTTTTTGTTCTAGTTATTTATGTATCAATGTTTCTAATTACGCTAAAACTATATTTTTCTAGCATGTATCCAAAATTCTTGTATTGAATTTTCATCTAATAAGATTTAATATTTAATTATGAAAAGTATGGGTAATTAAAATTACAAAGGAATTTAAACCTCATAATAGACTTTATTCCCCTCATGGGAGTGGCTATAGAGATGAAGATCATGAAGATAACACAAATCGTGTATTAAAATAACTGACATCATTATTGGATGTCTATTTCTGTAGTACACCCATAGTACACCCATAATGCACCAATTGTCTATACATTTAAGTGTGTGTCTGAGGGAGAAATATAGCATCCATGAGAAGGATTAGAGGTTAGGAAGATATGTGGAAAAATGAGTTCATTAATCGGGATAAAGATGAATTATATTTGTTATATAAATATTCTTATATATTTGTTTTTGGTGGAAACATTCTAAATTCTATGGGATATGTTGATACCCATTAAAAAGATAAGGATTTGAGAAGGTATTCCATGTATTGGGGTGTGCCATTTTTTTAATGATATAAAAATAAAAATATATTTTTGATGAACTATTCTCCAATTATATTCTATTTAAATTATTAATAGATAATAAAAAGGTTTATTTTCATCGTGGGTGTGTGATAGATAACCTGACATAGATGGACTACACCCTGGGAAGTTGGTGGAGGATGAAAATTAGGGGAGGTTGGGAGGAAACCAGAGTAATAGTGGGACATCTTGGGAAGTATTTGTCTAAAAGGGTAATTTGTTCATTATATAAGGGAATATAAATAGCCATAATACATTATTCTATATAGGACCAACTTACCACATGAAGAAGAAGGAAAGTTATTATATAGGAAGGATAAGGTTGGAGTGAAGGATGGGATTTCATTTTATAGACATTCCACTCAGCTAAAGGTATTGGGTTAGTGAGGCATCGGTTGAACTCGTATTTTCCTTCTATATTCTTATAAATTCTTATTCTTCTCCCACCAATACTTGTAATTTTGTTTCTATTGTCTAGAATATATACATATAATCCCCTAAAAAGAATCTATGGGTTCAATATTCTTATCATATTACTGTTTGGTAAAACCTATAGCATAGTTACACATTGGAATATAGGGTTGAGATATATTCTCAGAGAGAATAATATTGTGTATAAAAATCAAAATGTTATGGAGGTAAATTCCACTAACTCATACTCATGGGAAATAGATATTAGGTGTGAATAAGATATTTTTTTTTATGAACACAGACTTAGAGAAAGGGGAATTGATGAAATTTGAAATATATCTTTATGTCGATAATGGATCAAGAGTTTCTACATTATAGTTGGGGACTTTTGATTTGGTATTACCATGTGTATTAATAGATTTATTGATCTATCATTATTTTTACAACATAAATATATATTTAATTTCTGTATCTTATTTGGAAAATATAGGATTATAATTCACAATAATGAATATGATTCTATATATATATATGGTTATATATGAATGAGTTTTTTATGTCAATGATAATATGGTAAATGAGTTATATATTCTAGATATGGATAATCTTATTTATAGCATCCAAATAAAACATTTAGGGTAGATTGTAATCCCACATACCTTTTTCATTGTCATCAGGGACATATAAATGAGAAATTCAACCAAATAATTCCTAATTATGAATTATTGAGATAATTAATTTGTAAATAATTTTATATATGTAAATATTTTATATTAATAAATATGTCAAAGAAAGATTTTGGGAGAAAAGATCGAAGGCCTAATGGACTATTGATTCTTATACCTAGTGATATATTAGGTCCAATGTACACCCAATCAAGTGATGGTTATAGGTAATTTATAACATTTTTTATAAAATTATTCAGAATGGATATTTTTTTGATGAAATATGAATATACAACTTTTGAAAAAAAAATCAAATAATTCCATAATTATGTAAATAATCAACTGGGAAAAATTAAGAATATTCACCTATCATATTAGTGTGGTGAATAATTAATCTTGGAATTCATTGATAGTTTGGGGGATTATGGAATTGTTTCAAAACGAACTCTTCCTAGAACAACATAAATGAACTTTTTGTCTAAGAAGATGAATCAAACCTTGTTAGACATATTTTGATCAACAATCCGCCCGGGTGACCTTCCTATTTTATTCTGGGATAATGATCATGAAGATATTTTATTTATACGAAATTGTGTTCCATATAAATCATTCATAAATACATCATATGAGATATAAATTGGGAAATGTAAATTTATGACTTCATGATTATTTGGGGATGTTAATAATTCATATGAATGTTGGATTCTAATAAAATTAACCCTAAATCTTTTATGTGATTATTTTTTCTTTAACCCAAAAAACTAAAAGATGTTATTTCTATAACTCAAGTGGAGAAAAGTGTTTATAGCCCAAACTATTATATTCCTTGAGAGGTAATACCTAATTTGAGGATTCAGTGGAAGGAATGTTGATCTTTGAGATGTGAAAGACCAATAAATAAGAAGTATTCATGAGATAGAGGATAAATTGGTTCCACAAAGAGTATGAGAAGTGGAATAAATACATGTTACAAAAGAACATTATAGGTCTTGTGGGATTCATAAAAATATGAGAGATATAAATTTCTCAGGGATAATAATTATTAAAATTTATAAAATAGGAATTTAAATCCTACTGTGAGGCCATAGAGAGTTATGATTATGAGAAATGGTTAAAATATAAGAAATATAAAATAGACTTTATACACACTAACCATGAATATAACTTGTTTGATACAACTAAAGGGGTAATATGAATAGAATTAAATAAAGTTTTCCATAATAAAACTAACATATATGGTATATTTTCTTCCTAAGAACCATGAATAGTAGAAATGGGTTACCAGAATGTTTATATTATTGTGCGTCAGGAAGTATTTTCACCTAATGTGATGATTAAATCCATTTGGATATAACTTATTAAAAATTTTTATTATTATTATGGAATATATAAAATATATTTAAAAACTACATTCCTTAAAATATTTTAATCAAGGTTTTATAAATGATATAACCCAAAGGATTTAAAATTCAAAATTAAATTTCTAAGGTATACAAGTTTTAATGGTCTATTTATGGATTGAAACAAGCTTCTTATAGTCCAAATATTTGGTTTTATGATGAAATCAAAGAGATTGGCTTCATAAAAAATGTAGATGATGATTTTTTATGTAAGTGAATTAGTTTGAGAATAGTAACACTTTTTATATTATATGTAGATAACATACTACTAATCATAAATAAAAACCCAACACTTTACTCTATGTAGATTTGGTTGGGTAAGTGCTTCTCAATGAATCATATTGGTGAATTTACGTCGATACTATGTATAGATATCTATACAGATAGATCTAAGAGGATACATGGACCCATTTAAGACACCTAAATTTTTAAAGTGGTAAATTAAATTATCCTAGAGAACTCCAAAAAGGGACTTCATTAATTTGGTATAGAACATATCTTATGAAGAGTTGGGAACCTTAAAAATATCAAGATAGTATGTATATAATTACCTTTTTCTTTTCTATATGTTATATCATGTGTTTCATGAGGTTTACATGACCTCAGGTCACGTTTTCTCTTAACTTATCAATTATATGTCAATCTAATCTTACTGAGATCCACTGGATTTCTAGGAATAATATTCTTAGGTACTTGAGAATGACTAAGGATATGTTCTTGATCTTTAGAGGATAGAATGATCTATATGTAATTGGTTACAAATTTTCTAGCTTTGAATTTGAAAAATATTGTTTGAAATCTTAGTCCCGTTTTCTTTTTTGTCTCAATGGTAGTGTTATAAGTTGGGAGAGTTTCAAATAAGACATCATGGAAGACTATAAAATATAGGTAGATCACATTGAATCATCTGATGCTACAATGGAAGCTATTTGGGTCAAGGAGATCATCTCAGAACTTGATGTGACTCTATGAATTCAACGATAAATAAATCTCTACTATTACAATAATGGAGTTATAACGTAGGCTAAGGAACTCTATCCTGACCAAATGTCCAAAAAAATCTTTGAAAAATACCATCTCATTTGTTATATCATTGTGATATGTGATGTATTGAAATGTTGGGTTGATAGATATGAAAATGTAGCAGATCTATTGATAAACCATTACCAAGAAACAACATAATGATTATATGAAATCTATTGGTATTTTGTGTAGGGGTGATTAGTATAATGGTTGTAAATGTATCATTTTTTAGGGATCAAAACCTATATTTTTCATTCATTCATGTGTGGTTCACATTACTTTAAATGAATGATTTAATGCCAGTATCCCTTCAAAGTATGACTTTGAGTTATCCCAAATCGATGATCATCAGAGAGTATTATGTGTTGTAGTGATATGTTAATATTATCATGAATATAATATTATACTTGTTTACAAGGGTTGTATATGAGATATGGGGAATATATTCATGAATTTATAAGTAGATACTTATTACATGGATTGTCCTATCAAATTATATCTCATAGAATTTCATAAAATCATAGATATACAAAGCGGTGTATCTTATTATCAATCCTCAATACCTGATGTTAGTGAGATGCCTAGCAGGAGAACATTCATACATTAATTCATTAATTATTAAATTAAAAAAAGATACTTCTCTATTATGGGGGTGGTTAGGTATATAGTTGATCATGTAATTGGATGGAGTGAAACCACGCTTGTTTTATTATACTTGTATGATGAGTAATGAAGTCTTTACCGTGATTAAACTAGAATGAGTCAATACTTATTTGTTTGTATTTGACTCTTGTATTATTTTTCAGCTACATAGATGAGAGAAATATAGTATTCTTATATGTCTGATGAATTTAATATGATGTATGCATTTTCCTGGTCAGTCTATTTTATAAATTCAGCAAAATATGATTTGGACTATAATATATTGATATGCTTTATATGAAACATCTTGTGGTGGTAATGGTTGTATAGAGATATGTATATGTTTGTTCAAGATCACACTAGACCCATTAGTATCTTGAGTAGAACTGATTTTTTTCTACTAGTCACACATTGATTACATCTAAAAAATATTGATATCATATTAATTTTCAATTCTACTAAGGAAAACAAGGTCACATGATTATTCCTTCAGATGAAGATTATGTTTTGGATAGATTGTTTCCTTAAAAATGAAGAGAGTTCAATGAAACCATATCAAAAAGTAGTTTTGGATGTTTTTACAAAGTTTTTTTTAATTTTCATGAATTCTTTATGGATATTAATGCATGTGGGATACAGTTTTCAAGAAATAAAACATATATTCATGATAAAAATGTATACGATACATGTGATAGAGTATGTTACAGCTAATGTAATGTTGGATGAGTGTATTAATTTACTGCCTCCTTCCCATGAAGTTTCATTAAATTATTAATCAATTATGAATGGATTAATTACAGTTTTCATGTTTACTTAATTGGTTTAATGGATTCCTATAAGGTGAAATAATATACACACCTGATATATTTCATATGGAAAGAGTGTTTCATTAAATGGAGAGTAGCATGGTTGGTTATATAAATGGATGTGACACCTCATATTATGTATGTTGGATGATCTTTTGTTTCTTGTAAATATTTCCGAAGAACACTCTCTTATCTCAATCCACATTTATCACATTCTAGAAAAGGCACAAGCACCCATTTGAACAATACGATAATCCTTAAGTTGCAATCACATATCCATTATTGGGTGTTTCCCTATAATAAATGGGAGGCATATTCTAAGAATTTTAGGATAATCCTCAATATTTAACCCTTAGATAAAGACGTTGGAGTCTAGTGTTTTAATATTACAAGTACACTTCTCATCACTTATATATGTAGGTATGATTCTAAAAGATATATCAGGAAATATATGGTTTTTTTCTTCTTCATATGATCATAATATGATCCTACAAATTCCATCAGTTGGGGAACATAGGTTACAAGTATCATCACAAGTTGGGTAAATAGGGGCTTCTATGTCAAGTTACGTCATGTAAATTAACATTCTATGAAAAATATGATCTAGTTATATCTAAGTGATCCAAAATATATAGTTTTATCTTTATGTCTTATTACTGACAAGAGTATGTCCTCTGTGATTTATGGGGTCCCCCAACAACTGCCTCTTATGGTAGAGGCTCATACATAGACACATTTGTGAATGAATTTTCTAGGAAATCTTAAATATATATTTTAAGGAATAAGTATGATGTATTTGATATGATTTTTAGAGACACAAATACCATTAAAATGAATATGGTTTCTACATTATTACATTGGTATAAGATACAAGCCATCACATCCTAAAGGAAAAAATAGTTTAGTAATCTTGGTATACTAGATACATAACTGAAATTATCACTACAATTGAAAATATAAAATACACAAAGTGTTTTCATTAATAATTCCATTATTACTCATAGTGTATCCCTACATATCAATCACATAAAACTTCCTGGTATTCTAGAGAGAATAAAATATAAGAAAGGGGTGAGTTCGAATGCTCATTAAGGGTAATGATACAATTGAATCTATGAATAAATAATTCATAATCAATATAGGAAGGTAAATTACTAAAATACATTCCATTTAATCTAGATTTTGAGAAAAATATGGTATGACTAAAAGATGATCAAATAATGTCATATAAATAATCACATGATCTTGAAATGTATCCATGGTTATTATAACTTATTTAATAATCACATGGAATATGAATGAATGAATTCATAATGATGTACAACATAATTTTCGACATATTAAACATACTATCAAGGCATCAAGATAATACTTCTTATAATCATTGAATCATTCCAATACATATTATATAAATGGGTAAGGACTCATCGAAATACTAAAGCTAAATTGTACCACCATAACGACTAACTCATCAAGGGGATATATATACAATAACCCCCACCCAAAACATACTATGTACAATTAATTCATCATATAAAATGGCTCAAATATAATCAACATAAACATTCAGGTTTGAAATCTAACAAATGAAATTTTAAAACTTACCCCAATCAAAAAAACATAATTATAAACCAACTATAGTTATATGGTGACTGGTAATAAAATTGTACATCCACTATCAAAATGATCAAAAGATACCCAAATAAATAATATTTAAGAAATAAATAAAATATATACATAATAAATTATAAGTAAAATAATGGTTCATTTTCATTTGTGAATAGAATTAGCAAAAAAATGTCATTAAAACATTTTTTAAGAAAATATATTTTTCACTTGGAAAATAATTTTAAAATAAAAAATTCAAAAAAAAATGGAAAATTATTTTCAATCGGAAAAAACTATGAAAACATGTAAAATAATTTATAAAATAATTAATTTTATTAATGAAGGAAAATTTATCTCATTTTTTAAATGTTAAAAAATTGATTCCTTTAACATTTCTCGTAAAAGAAAAATTGTCCTTATTTTGAAAATGACATGAATATTCCATTAAAAATATTTTTTAAAGTAAATATGGATTATTATTTTTAATAACCCATTTTTAAAGGGATACAAATATTGTTTAAATCATTTTTAGAAGACATGGATATTGAGGAAATGATATTTTCAACCGAAGAAATTAATAATGTTGAATTTTCATAAAAGAATTTTCTCAATCACTTTAAGTACCAAAGATGCGAAAATGATACAATTACAAAAAAAAAGATCAATAATAACCATATTAAAAAATAATATATTGAATTTATGATATAAATATCAAATGATTCTCCCAATGGATACTTAAACAAATACAATAATTAATAATGATGATATTATGAAATAAACCCTTACCAATTTGGTAACTTATAAATTGTAAGACCCATAAAATAATAACTCACAAAATGAAACTCTATATTTTATTAACATAAATATATATATTATATAATATATAAAATGTTTATTATATTAACCCCACAAAGTAATAAGTGGTGAGTATGTAATATATCTCATGTAAGAAAAAGTGAGATGAGAAAACCATACCACTTGATCAACATCCTTTGTATGTGTATAAAACTAATTGATAATAAATATATGTTTATTATATATCCCTTATATAACCATATTTATATATCTCATAACATATATGATTTACTTATATCATTTTATTACTATTTTTTATCAATTCTCGATTAAAATCACTATTTTAGATCAAAATTGATTTGTTTTTCATGTATGTTATGGTTCAGTAATTTAGGTACTTTTAATATGATCATTGATAAATAATATTAATAATGTAAATAATGATGTAAATATCATATATAATAATTATATATTTCTTTATTTAATTGATAATAATTAGATATATAAAATGGATTACACCGTTTAGGGAGACAGTAGGTTATATGTACGCATGAACTTTATTTCAATTTTTCTTGATGGATGGAATAAAATTAAAATAAATATTAATTAAAATTATAATAATAATTAATATTTTTTATATATCATTCTTATTAATAAAATAAAACTTCATTACCAACCATGTAAAAATAAAATAAAAAACATTTCACATCGTAACACGGAAGTGGTAGTCCACACGTGTGCAGGAGTAACACTATTGTTTTCTAATTGATGGTAAGGTAATAAGATATATGTTATATTATATTTAAATAATTATGTTTATATAATAAATAACACATATAATCAATAAATTTTATCCTTAAAACCTTCCATGTAAATTGTATGTAAAGAATGAATGACATCACTTTGTGAGATTGTTGTCTTCTGTACACACAAGCAATGTTAGCATATCCCTCGTGGAATGGAAAGTAAAAAAGGAATATGTGATATGATAATTACATAAGTATAATAATATAATGTATATAATATTAATAAGTTAAATCTATCCTTACATCATTCCATTAATGTTGGTGATAGAAAACGAACTACAACAATTTTTGAGGCAGTAATCCACCGTACACACAATCGACAGTTTCACATTACATTTGATGGGAGTGGATATGGATATAAGATATTACATTAATAGAATAAAATTTAAGTATATATTCTATATTTTTGTTATTAATTTATAATATTTTTAAATTTTTTTAAGGAGTTATAAGAAAAAGTAAAATGAAAATACATAGTTAAAAACTTTACCTATTCTTTGAGCATCCTCTTTAGGTTTAACTTAAATACTTCTTATATTAGATTTATGATCTTAAAAAGTAATATATTATGTGTTTATGGATTTAAGAAATGAGATCAGGTAGATATTGGTTTTTACCAAATTGATTTGTATGTGTGAAGTGGGGAGGAGGGGTGTCCTCTTATAAGGGGCGTAGAGGACACACTTTGTATTTTTGAAAAGAATCAATTACATCCATGTTTTAATCTTGCCAAAATCCACCCAAATGGGTTGTTTTTTAACCATAGATATACCTATTACTGTAAAATTTATTTCTGACATTTTTTTAGTAATTTTTACCCCATTTGTAGTAGTTTAACCATTGGTAAACCCATTTTTACTTCCATTGTTGTAATTAATTTTCACAATTTTACTATTTACAATGAAAAAAATTATTATTACCTTATTATATATTATATATTATTATGAATAAAACTATCTATTCCTTTTATAAAAAGTAAAATCATATAATGTAAATAATAAAATTAATAATTATGCCTGCATGCACGATTAAAAATGTGGTTTCCAAAGAGACTATTTTCATGATTATATAATCAAAATTCAATATGAAATTGATTTAAATTGCATAAATTAGTTAAAATGTAATATAAATTAACTATTTTTACATAAAAATATTTTTAAAATATAATTTATCTTTAAAAATAATTTAAACAAAAAATTATGTTTTCTATTAAACTTCAGTATTTTTCCCTATTTAACGAAAAATTAGCCTTTTAATGAAATTAGGTAAAAATAACCCCAATATAATTATTAAAAGTTGATTTAAAAAATTATGAGTATTTTAGAAAAAAAAATCTATAAATTTGGTAGATTTTAATTTTAAATTTTCTTATCAAAATGTGACTAATCCACTATTTAGAAAAATATTGTCTTTTAGAAAACATTTCTTCTCTTTCAAATGGTAGTTATTTTATATCAAATCAAGTGATAAACATAAAATTTATATTTAAAAACTTTAAACCATATAATTTTCATAATTTAGTTAGTCTTATTCATACATTCCAACATAACAACTAGGTTTTAGTGGTCATTTTTAAAGAATAATATTTTAATATAGTTTTTTGTTTCATTTAACCCCTGTGTTGTGTGCATCATATGATTTCAATGTGATTGAATTTGTTGAAAAATAAATAGATCATAAGTCCATTGGTGTTATATTTTCTTCGAAGATTTTTCTTACATGTAAAAAAATTCTATTGAACATGATTATCCATGTCTAAAACCTCTAGATGTTACATGTCTAAAACATGGAATAATTATGTTGAAAGATAATCTTGAACAAAAATAAATTAATAAGAACCAAAATTTTCTTGAGTACCTATTAAAAAAAATTTCTTAGCTTTTTTAGTCCAATTTAATCTTTATAAAATTCACTAATATACACACTCTATAAAAATGCGAAGTATGATTTTATAAATGGGAGTACTTTTTAGTTGGTTCAAAACATGCTTTCACTCTCAAGCCATCCAAAAACATTTTTGGTCGAGGTATCCACAATGAAAATTTTACTTGTTTGATGGATTCCATCCACATCCAACCTTTATAAAATCCATCTATAACTTTTTAAAAATTTATAGAATTATTTTGAACACTTATATTTTTTATGCATATATTATTTACATGATAATATTGATAATATTGAACCTAGTGTTGTCAACTACATCATCAAAGGGAATATTAAAGGAGTCAATGTATATAGATTATGTATTTAAAAACTTGGCTTTCATAAATGAATCATTAATCAAGATTTATTGTTACAGAAATTGGATACTTCTCATTTGAACCCTCCAAATGATGAAGCTGATGACACACCCCAAAAAAGGACATTTAGGTTGATCTACATTTTGAAACTGAGTCTCCAATTAAGAATACTCCACCTAATCCTCATCCTAAGGGTCACCCTAACTCTGATTCTGAATGTTTATTCAATAATAAGCCATATGCTACGATTATTTATTATAAGATCATTAGACGTCATGTTAGGAGAATCATTAAACCCCTATCTTGATTTATCCATTTTGATATGGTTGTTTCAAATTTTTATATTACCCTACATATTAGTATTGGGGATCCCTATATTTATGAATAGGTTAGAAGAGATGTTGATTCCAAATGTTGGATCACTTTGATGCTTGAGGAAATGAATTCATTAAAAAAAATCCCATGTAATTTTAAATAAGACACTTGTTTCTATGATCATAGGATGAAAGTGTATATTCAAAATAATCAAAGAAAAAAGTAGTGAAAAATATCAAAATTAAATCCAAACATGTTGTCAAGTATTTCATACAATGAGAAGGGAATTATTCATCTATTTTTTTCTCCTAATAAGTAATAAAATTGTTTTTATGTCTTTTTATTTTATTTTTATTTTCACATATTTTAGGACATAAATAAATGCAACATAATAAAATTAATGTGCATTTTTTTAATGTTAAAAATATATTTTGTAAGACTTATTTTCTAAAAACGCCATAAAAATTCTTCTCACACAACAATAATATATTAATATATCATTTTCTATGTCATTAATTAAAACATTGTTATAAAATTGTAAATTTCATTATTTTCTATGAGTTTTTTCAAAAAGTACAGTAAAAATGTATTTTTTGTTTCATAACACGATGTTTTATTTTTTAAAAGAATTATTTTCTTAATTTATTTTTAATAAAAATATTATAATAAATTTTTTAATATTTTTTCAAAATTCCATTGAAAATATAAATTTTATTTTTTTGGAAGAGGGGTTGTAAAAAAAAGAAATGAAAAAATATTGTTGTCTGGAGTGAGTATCATAAAAGGGGTTTAATTGAGAACCAATTAAAAATTTCTATTAAAACATTTTTCATTAAAATCCCTCATTTAAAAATAGTATAGTTAATCAAAACAACAAATCAAAATAAATTCCAATTTTTAAAATATTTCACATTAAGTGATTATGTATCTGTTAAAACAATATATGGATATTATTCGAACATTTAAAAAAATTACTTAATAAAAATTTATATAAATACTTGATAATAATAACTGTCAAATTAGTGGTTTCTTAATAGATTGATAAAAATTTATTTCAAATGTTACTAATAAAAAAAGATAACATGTAGAGTAAGTTAAATAAGCGGTTCAGTCTCAAGTCGATACATAATCCCCTTCAATTGTAAATCACCCACATACATGAAGATTATATAAATATAATCCTTATTTAAAGTATATGATGGGTAAAAATCCAACATTTTCAATATTTGAAGGCCATGTAGACACAACTTCCTCAACAACTATGGTAAAAACCAACAGAGGACCCATAGTGGTCACTTCCAAAGAAGTTTGGGTAAAAAATGTAATGAGAGTTTAGAAGATATCTTGTAAATTATGTTCATAGTGTAATAGATTGTGTTTGTTTAACAAATAAGTTAAATCGAAAAAATATTGAATATTTATGCAATAAATAGAAACAAAAATTATAAAAGTGTATAAAAGTTATTATTTCTTGGTCTGGTGTTCACTAAATCTTGAGACTCTTAGGATGTAGCTTGGAGAGAATATCAAGTCATATCTTTGAAAACTGTAGTAAGAAATATAATCAAAAGATCTCTTTTTTACCATTTTAAGGGAATCATATGTTCAATGTGATATACACTTTCACAAATGGCTATAGGTAAGAATTTTTCATTTAAGAATCTTTATTAAACAACACACTTAATCATATGTTTTTTATTGCACATCATGCATCATTTTCTCATGGGAGTGAATTCTTTATATATATCACTCCAAAATAAAGAGACTATTAATGTAACAATCATTCAGGTATTTAAAATCCTCACACTATGTTCTGATTTCATTTAATGTTCCATTCAATGTTTTATGATTAAAAATTAAAATAATCCTCATTATTAAATTTGAAAATTTAGTAATTTTAATTTTTAAATACAAATGTCCCAGAATGGAGATTATGAGTCATTCTTGAAGTAACTCATGTAAGGAGGTGATTTAGTTGAATTTTTAGTCAAACAAGTAGAAGGTGTTTTAATGGTAGGTATGTTATGGTAGTGACTCATGCTCTGCATCCATTCATCATAGTACTAACTCATCTCAACAGTGACTCATCTCAAAAATGAATCATCTAAATATTGACTCATCTCAATGGTGAATCATCACAGCAGTGACTCATCTAAATAGTGACTTGTCTCAATGGTGTCTCATCTCTAGATGGATTCATGTCAATGGTGAATTGCCTTAATAGTAACTTTTCTCAATGGTACTTGACTCAATAGTGAATAATATCACTGTTGACTCATCTCAATGGTAACTCCTCTCAATGGTGACACATCTCAATAGTGACTTATCTCAGCGGGGACTCATCTCAATGGTGACTCGTCTCAGTGGTGACTCATCTTAATGTTGAATCGACTCAATGGTGACTCATCTCAGTGATGACTCATCTCAATGGTGACTTTTATCAATGGTGACTCATATTAATGGTGACTCATCAAAATGGTGACTCATCTCAATGTTGACTCATCACAGTAGTGATTTATCTCAATGGTGAACAATCTCAATAATAACTCATATACTTCCTAGAGGTTGGTGAAATCTTGTGGTGACTCAATCTTGATGGTGAATCATTTCCAACTATGATACATTCCTAGTGGTGACTCATCCTCCATAGTGACTCTTTATTTTACTTATCCAATTTTTTAAAAAATTTACTTATATTATAAAATGCTACCACGAAATAATGAAACCATTAAAAATATAATTGACATGTTTTTTGAGAATTAAAACAATGATATTCCAATAATCCCACTCTTTTGGATGATCATAAATCATGTCATTTTATTAACCACGTATAGAATAAACTTTTTCTTAAAAAAGATTTTATAAATACTTCAAATGGATAATTTAAGGGTTAAAACACAGAGGTATCAGAGATAATAGGTAACAAATAGTATCAATGATATTTAATAAATATGGTATTAAAGATACATATTAGATACATATGGAAACAAAGGTATGGTATCAAGGAATATCATGAATGATTATTTCCAAGGATAACATCATTGCAAAAATAGGAAATAAATTCCATTATCATTATCCCCCTTTTTGTATTATCAAAAGGTGACAATAAAGATAGGAAATAAAAAAATTATAGGAATTAGAAGATAATTTCTATTTAATGAAAAAACTACATTACTTAAAAAAATAGATACAACAGAAGTCAAAAATAAGACCCTATAAAAACAAAGCCTATTACCAACACTTCTCAGCCTCGGTGGTAGGCTCAAGAGGTGCATTTCCTTAATCAAAAGCACTGTTAAAAGAGGTGGAACTCAAGGAAACTGTGGTTAAGGCTCTATGGATAGTACATAGAAGAGTAGTTTCTCAGATGATAATATGATGGATATGCTAGAAAGATTCTATGTGAGTCAAAATGAAGTTCTAGAACCGATCACGTAAAGGATCATGAGGGTATTAGGTGACAACTTCATTGAATGTCTTTGGAGTAGTTGATGGAAGAGTAAGATGAGAAGACATTGGAATATCATAATGAGCTTCCCCTGGTGTGACATAAATATAGAGAAAAGGCATCATCATATTGATGAAGTCAAATATGATATTTCATCTCTATTTCGTGGTACTAAAAAGTAAGTTTTTCCTCCATAAAAAAATGAGAACTTGGGTAATCATTTTCATATGTTTAACCTGTTCTTTGAAGGATTGAGTTACTAGAGTCATACAAAGGTTTACAAAAAGGATCCTAAAGTGAGTGTTGGGATAAATAATAGTGTATATCCATCAAAGATAATACTTTATTGAATTTGTGATGGTCTCTATATCAGATCTGACATTATGGATGAATTCCCTAAACATATTATAAGCATGGTCTCTATTATACCTAATATAGCTCAAACACTCATCAGGGATATCGAGGACCTCTTATGAAATATCGTGAACCTATTCTGTAACCACTGGTCAAATCGGCTCAAAATCCAAGGGAGGAGTGGGATGTAGATTAATAAAGGTAGAAGTAAGAGATGAAAATTACTCCAAACACTCTAGAAAGAAATACATACAAGCTAAAAAAGAAGTCTATATCCCTTCCATCATTGATCTCAAAGACTCTAGATCATTGCAAAGTCTTTTATTCTCTATCACATCCACTATTTAATGCATTATCTTTATATTGAAGTGATCTATCACAAATCACTGAGATTTGTGACCATGGGAGTTTAATTCTACAAAATCCCATAAAATTCAGAGTGAAGCATCTCTCGGAGGGAATCAAGGACTATTTTGGTAACCACATATATAGGTACAGAAGAAAAACATCTGAAAAAAGGGTAGAAAAGCACATTGAATTGAATTATCCACTGTAGGATCAGATATAGAAGGCACATATGATATAAACCTTTGTACATCCCTATAAGCGTCAATTTGATTAACCATGGATCCTTTTGTATCTAACTCCACTCAAACATAGGCTACACATTGACACACGCCTATCATAGGGCATGGAAAAAAAATTATTTCCTAAGTTAAAATGTAGTAAAATGGTTGACCTAGGATGTCTCCCGAAGAGGAGTGCACACAAAATGAGTTGTCACTTTAAAAAGAGGGTAAGAAAATGTTGTGTTTTTTAAATGAAATTTGAAAATAAAATGATTGAAAAATAATGATATTTAAAAGGGTGATTAGTTCGGGGTCAGTTTCCTAATTTTAATGCTATCCTTGTTCAATTTAATTCATACCTCTTCTTCTTAGTTGATTAAAGTGAGTTTGCACAATCGTTTACTCTCGCTTTTTTGGTGAAATTATTATTGTGAAAGAAAACCTTACCAAGATCTTGGTTTGGTCAACTCTCCTTCCTTGTGTAAAATAGTTGTATTGAATATCCGTAATTGAAATGGGCAATACCCGATCGGGTTTTGTTTATCCCAAACAATCAAGAACATTCACTAAACCTTTTACACATACGGATGATCGTCGAGTACTTCACCACTAATTCCTGGTTTATTCCATTGTATATAAACCAAAATTAGTGGAGGGAGATTATGATTATTTTACCAAGGAAAAAATAAATAACAGAATTAATATTCAAGAATGATCGCACTTGATTATAAAATCCTCTATAATAAATTGAAAACAACTTTGAAAAAGAAATAAATTTATTCAATTGCATCCAAGAACTCAAGCATTACAATGTAGAAAACCAACCCTTCCCCAATCACTCCAAAAGTTTTCCCCACCATGGTATGGGTAATCCAGATGAATGGGGAAGAAGAAGGCATTATAAAACATTGAAAAAGAAAAGAAATAAAAAATAAATCTGAAAAGATCTTCTTCTTGGTGTCCCAGAAGGAATGGGATGGAGAATGGATGCTTTGGGAAGGAGGTGAGGGCCTCCTTTTATAGGCAAAATTCAACCCCCGAAGGTTTGTGCATTGTAGACCTCAAAAATGACCTCTTCACGTGTTCCACCCTTAATGAATGTTGTTCATAAATCATTTTTCCATTTCTACTCAAATGTTAAGATAAATTTGAAATCTTATGGAGGAGTTATGGATTTTTCAATCTCGGTTTTTTTTCTGGATGAAGCTTCCACGAAGGTTCCACAAAAAGTATGTCGTTTAATGGACTCCTTAATGACTTCCAAACTTCCCCAGATTTCTTTTTTAGTCTTTATTATATGTCCTCGTCCCATCACATGTGGAAACATATCATTTGAAAGTGTTTAGGCCGCTTTTAGATTATGTTACATTGCTGGTGTCCACGTTGTCTGCCCAGATAAAATGTCCAACTACAATGAATATTTACCCCTCTAGATGGCTGAATCACCTCCTGGTCCATAAAACAAAAATGAAGGAAATAAAATAAGGATTCTAAAAAAATTGAATCAGAAAATTTGGAATTCTTTTTTTCTAGAAATAACCAAAATACTGTTGACGTACAAATCTGTCAAAAATCCAAAATTAGTCATTTTTCACATTTAGGCTCAACATAACACTAAAACCTAAAAAAGTGACAATTACCCATTCAATAACACTATGGTGGGATTATAAACAATTATTTACAGTATAAAATATAGGAAAATGTAAGCCTCATCACTCCCTCACACTTAAACATTGCACTCTTAGGCAATCAGTATACATCCAAATCAATTTCCACACAACAATAAAAAATGAGAAAATATCAATGATCTTATCCAAAATTGAATCCTATCATGTCTAATATATGAATAACAAGACTCTATAATTTTCATTTCAATTATTAAAATTTTCTCAGACTCATAAATCAATCCATGGCCCAATTGAAACCTACCTCACATTGAATTTTATGTCACTCTTCACTCAAGAGAAATTGAATCTAGAGTTATACTCATACTTGAAAATCGCATGTATTACCATAGGATTGTGAAAATTATCATTTCTCCATAGTGTGAAATATGAAAATTAATTTAATCATGAGGGCTTCAATTAATGGTGAAAATGATTCTGTGGCTTAGGGTTGGTGGTAAAATGATTGAAAATGTTTCAGGCTAGAAAGAGGAGGTTGGACTTTTAAGTACAATGCATGATTAAATCAAGGGAAAACACAGGTAATTACTATCTCAATCCCACTTTAAAATGTGAAAAAGAAACTTCACCACCCCCTTTTATGCCATGATCTATGTTATGATCTTTGATACGTAGGGTATGATCCTATGTTTATTGGATCATGTTCTCATACCCATATACTCATGTTTATTCTTACATGTCTCCCTTGTTTCCTCTTACTGAGAATTTGATCTCACCCATTTTTATGTTTCCTTTCCCTCAGGTTATGATGATATGTACTATGTTTGATATCTCTAATAAGGGTTCTATTAAAGAATAACCTAGTGGGAGATGATGTATCTCAAATATATACCAGTGTTTATGTTTCCATATTTCCAAAGGCACTATAACAACTATGGACTTTGGGCGTACATCTATATATTGTTTAAGTATTCAGAAAAATTAATGTAATATTAATGTTTGAAAAGCGATGGTTATTAAAAGATAAGGAGGTGTTGGATTATTTTGGTTTGGGCCAATATTATTTTTTTCGGGTCATGGGTAAAAAAAATAGTAAACAAACCAGAACCAACCAACCCAACCAATCCCTATTTTATTTCCTTTAGGGGTTGGGTATTATTATTCCCTCTTATCACCCTCAAATAATAGATAATTACTTTAGGGTAATGCTATTCATCTCTCCCTCAATCCATTAACAACCCCATCCTCCCTCCAACTATTAGTGTTACATGCACTCAGTCTTCATCCACTACTCCCTCTAAATGATATTTTGATTCTTATTCCTACCTCAACCGATGTTGACAAAAACCCATATTTATTCACTCCCTTCTTCTAACAATGTCACACTTTCCCAGCCATAGTCTCTAATTTTATATGTTCTGCAATGTTTACACACCCCAAACCTATGGATTACCCACTCAACCATTATCTTCTTCCTCTGATTGATCATATGGGTTGTCTAAGCCCAATTATTCGCATCTAGCCTCATGAATCTAAATAGAAAATGAGATCCTTTCTATCTTTTTTGTTTGAAATGCTTCACTTCACTAATTGATTCAAATTATGTTTATTTTTTATTTAATTCATCCACTTTTAGTAACTTTTCATTCATGATTATTGGATTAGTGTTCTTTGGATGTATGAATCTATTTTTTATAAGAATTGTAACATAATCCCATGGAATTAAGGGTGTGGGTGTTGAATTAAATTCATCTATATAATAGAATTTTTTACTACTATTTTAGAATAACCATTAAAAATCTAATAGGTTAGTGTATGATTCATTATTTATTCTACTTAATTATGTTTTATTGAAAATATTGTTTGGTTTGATGTGTTTCTCTCCTACATTGATGAGGTATGTTACTTTTTATTATCCTTATTTTTCTCTAGATTCTTTAGTAACTAAACTTTATTAATTAAAATATCCTTAATTATATATTAGAATGTCTTATTTGAAATAAATTGATTGGTTTTGTTCTTCAGGGATAAATTGTTCAATTTTTTAGGTGTTCTATTCCGGTAGACAGACTCTTATTTCCAAAATTTTAGTTTTTAAAAGAAAATTTTAACATCCCGATATGACTCCCATGGTTCTTTTGAGGTAGAATTATTTTTTGTAGACTATATTTTTTAATGAATATTAATTTGTTGTAAAATCCTTATCAATTATTTGATTGGATATAGTTGGTTAATATAATTGTTATCTTAGTCTAATAATTATATATTTTAATGATCCCAAAATAGGTATATTATTATTCTAATGATATTTTTATTTTATTAAAATAAACTATTTTTAATTAAAATGATATTTGTTGGACCGACCGTGTGTTGCACTAGATCGACTGCACATTATATACAAGTAACCACATTAATATACGGTGTTATTTTCCTTACATTGTTCCTTATGTAGAACCTGTTGGCACTTCTATAGCATAAGGATGAATGTGTATACCCTTATCTAGCCTTATTTTTGATTCGAGAAACTTTATACATCCATTCAATTTCATGGAAGATTGGCTGCAAGAATACAGAAAAGAAGTCCTATAGAAGACCAGCCCATCTTAACTTGATCTATCGCTTGAGATAACTCTCTATAAGGCCCAAAGTGCATTCCTAATCACCACAGGATGGATAAAAGCATTAGGTAACCACAAATAACAATTTGGTATTTCTATTTACATTATAAAATAGACATGACCCTTCTATGAATTGGACAACCACACCAACCAAATAAGCATCATCAACATATGTAAATAAAATAGTACCCAACCCATTCATTTTCATGGAATTATCATTTAATTAAAAAATTTCATAGACACACTCATAATTGGGATTTAACCTTTTGAAATATGCAATATTAGAATATAAAGAAACAAAATAGTGAATAATATACAATACATGAAATAAAACTGAATCTTGCATTTTGTGTTATAAAATGATTTAAGAGTTACTACACCAATGAAAGAAAATAACTACATAGAGAAATTGATATGATTTTGATTTGTAAAATATTATAGAGGTTATATAATGTAATAAATTTAAAACACATAATTCATGATTCCCAAAAATACTATCAGGGAAGGTATAAAACAAACACTTAAATTTTCCTATTTTTTGAGAGTGGCATGTAAATTGTGAAGAGGTACTCAAATATAGAATTTGATGAAACCTTGAAATATCTCACTTAATATATCTAAATAAAAAATAAAATATAACAGTATATGAATCATAGAATATTATCTAATGTCACATATTTTCTAAAAAAATATAAAATATGATATAACATATGGGATGATAGAATGAATATATAAGAGTTGAAACACAAAAAAAATAGTATTATTCATAGAATATTTTAATCCATATTCAAATAAAACATTATAATTGGATAAAGAAAAATAAATAGTAGATTATTAGATCTAAACTTTTATAAACATACTTTAAATAGTTTAAAATAAAATAACAGTCAAGGATAGAGATAATGAGAACAAAACATCTGATTATAACCTATGGATCTCTTAAATTTAGTGCAACATAATCATTTTGAAAAAAAGAGATGATAGAATAAATATTAAATAGAAAATACATACTTCTACACTTATAAATGAATAAGAATATAGTTTCAAATAACAAAAATGTTAAAATAATATATAAAATTTATTTATTTTAAAATATAAATTCTAATAAAATAATATATATCATATCATAAAAAATGTATAAATTATAAGAATATAAATGCAAAGAAGTAGGTTTACATCATTAGTGGTCTTCTTATTCTATATAGAATATCCCTCACTTATAACTTTTTGAAAAAAATAAACCACAGCTATAGATATATGACATCAATGATCAAATAACCAAATATTCCCACACACTACAAATATTTCTTTTCCCAATAGATAAAAATGTGTATGATAATCTGCCACAAATAATAGCTTATATTAATTGGTTAAAAAATTATGAATGTCAAGTCACCTCTGTTAGGAGTCTGTTTGAAACCACTTATTGAGACCAGATTGTAGCACCTATCATAAGTTCTTCTACATTGTTATTTATATATTACTTATTGAATAACTATTTTTTTTGAAATTGAACTAGTTCGAAAAACTTATCATAAGGTGCTGTAAAAATTTTCTAATAAATGTTATCACAAATACCATACGAAACCATGATTCACTTTTATACCTCATACCAAGCATGGAAGTAGTTGAAGATCCATCTATAGAGTAACATCCTCTAGTAAGGCTACCAGCACAACTGATTCTTCTGATGATAGTGGTAGTGGGTTTGAATCATCACCAAGGATAACAGGTGTAGTTTGTCTTGTGAAAACATGGGTGGAACTGTGGTAGTGGTGACAGTGTTGTCCAACTCCATATTTTCATCACCACTACAAATCTCATGTACTGGGAGTACGAATGTTCACTGTTGCAACTCGCATACATAAGCAACGCATAGGGTCCTGAGTGAAAATAACATAATATTAATAAAGGAAAGAATTCAAATAATTCTAGAGATCTTGTATTAAATTTGATGGTATTTTCAAAGAATATATACCGTTTCATTCCTTTTCAATACTTAATTAATGCATACATGTCGACACAAATTAATGTTTAGTAAAAAATATGATTTTATCTGAGAAATTTTCATTATATAATGGGCATAAAAATATGATTTTTCATATATTCACTAAACATACTCATATTATTTATTAATACTGTAAATTTATTTCATATTGTTAAATACTATAAAAATATGTAAATTAATGAACATCAAAACACCTACATATTTCATACTATAAAGTTATTTCTTGTGCATAATGTAATTGATATGGAAGATTCCTAGGATAAAAACTAAACTACACTCCATCATTGTGTTATGCTTAGTGTAAATGAATATTGTAAAAAAATTAATTTAGGTATAGTCACAATTAGTGAATTTTATTCCTATAACTATAAAATTATCCATAAAAATGTAGATGCATTACCAGAAATGTAATCATTAAACTTGAAAAATATCCATACATATCTAAAAGTAGTCACTGAAGAACATTTTATAGATTAATTATAGGAATTTACATAATTCATGCCAACTATATTTAAAATATCGGTGGAAAAATATATTAAATATATATATATATATGTGTGAAATTATTATTTTCAAATATTCTCAATATCAAATAGGAATATGAGTTATGTAAGGGATTAATTTATACAGTTGTGTGTGTAAAATTGACAGTAATTTGAATGAACATATGAAAACTTTATCCATATAGATGTATGTATTTTAAATCATTTTACTTATACTGTATGTGTTTTTTACATGTTGTGGATATACCTTTAAAAATATAGTGGACACAATACACATTGTACTTACAGACAAAAGGATTTCAGGACATCTTTGTGAGATTTTTGTGTATATAGTTATAGAGTGCATACGTTTTACTATATTGGTTTACATTTAATTAATTCCAAAGAATATATGCATATTATATAGATACAGATTCATTTAATTACAGAACTTCTATATTTATACCATTTGTGAGTTAACTACATAATAAATCATATAGTTCTATGGTCTTGAGTGGTTTTCCTTACTCTGACTGTTTGTGAACGGTCTGCATATAGTTCTCTATCTTATAGTGGTTTTCCTTACTCTAATTGTTTTCATACAGTATGCATATAGGTTTATGCATACGGTTTTTATTTAAACATTGTCATGTTAAGAATGAAATGTGAATAAAAGTGCAACACATAGGGTATTGATGTAAATAAAGGTATGAATATAATTGTAATAGAGAGAAAATGAAAGAAAGTGACACTGTTTAAATTTGTATGGCATTGCAATAATCTTGGTGTATTTTCAATTGTAAACTAATGAAAACAATTTCAATATAAATAAAGTTACTAAATATTATAACTAAATTGAAAAATTTATTTAATTAAATGTGTTTTTAATATAAAAGTAAATTATAAATGAAAAAAACAATATGTATTGTTGGGTAAATCGATGATAACGATCCACTCCCCAATCCAATTATTCAGGATCCTTTATCATAAGAAACACCCTGTAAAGAAATAAAATAAAAATAAGTTAGTTAAGATGACTTATATTTTTTAAAATATTTTATATGTGTACATCAACTAAAATTGAGAGTATATATTGTCAAAAAAACGGTAATGGTTATACTCTAATTTGGTTTTTTGGAAGGTCAAATGATGACATTAGATCATTTATCATATTATCTATCCATTTATATTTTATAGATTTTTTAGAATGATGATAGTGGATCATCTATCATATTATCATAGTGTAATTTGGTAAAGATGTTGGGGATTTTTCTTATATTGCATAGAGGATGTCTTGTAAGGTTGACCACATTTCGTTGGAGGCTATTTTTGGGTGACAATGATTCATGGTGACTATTGATAAATTATTCCAATTTTGATAAAATAAATAACTATATATTTTTGTTTTATGACATCAGATAAGTGATAGTGTGGTAGTAAATGATGAAACATTGAGGGGCATGGATGAGAATCAGTGAAGCTTAGTGATGATGGAAACATCATTTTGGTGGTACAAGATCCCATTAGTGAAAAATTTTACACTAGTTTATTCATGATCTCCATATAAATGCATGTTTCATGGGTTTGGGTATAATGGATAGGAACCAAGTGTTCCAGTGATTTATGTCCTCCAAAGGAACCCAACATCTCATCGAATGTACACCTGGTTATCAAGGATCTGTGTACTTCAAAGGGAGATTGTTCATTTCATCATTTCATTCGTAAATTTCTATCTTAATTTCACACTATACTAAAAGGGGGGAACATATTTTATTAATGATATATGTACTTTAAATATATATTGGCCATTTTATCCTTTTATTCCTAAATTACTAACAAAATTTCATTCTACGCCTAAAGGAGGAACTCCGGTCACATGCTAACCTACCAATGAGTATCCAGTATCAATTTTTTCATAGGAATGAAAAGGACTATTCAATAACTTGTTTATGAATCTGATGTATGTCAAAGGAAAAAAATAGTTAGTGTTAATTATATGTTTAATAGGTACATATGAAACATACACATGCTAGAAAAGTTAAAAAGTACATATAAACACATGAATTCCTAGGAAAAAATATTAATTTTCACATGTTCCCATAAGATCCATCATGATTCCTTCGAAATCAGATTCATTAAATAATGAAAGAATTGTTCATGTGTGTAATGTATGCTTTTTGGAAATATTTTCACTTGTGCATCCATGTTTACAAAAAAAAAATTAGAGATAGAGTAACAAAATGAGAAAATCTAGAGGAAACTTTCATCAAACACATCAAACAAAATAATTCTTCATTTATATATATCAAGTCTTTATAATTAAATACCGGTTATGAGGCGAGCACCAATGATCAATAATACCTGAAAATATAGTAAACTATATGTTCTAAGATGAAAATTCAAAAAAAATGGCAAGAATTAAAAACATGACCTGGATTATTAATAATTCAGTGACATTGTCTTCTATAACTTCATGCTATAAATTTCATTGTGATATTATTGTAAGATTACACGAACCAGTAGGAAAATTATAATTTAACGATTTACCAACATGAAACAATGGAATAAAATAGATGATGTGTAATTTAAAAAATATGCTTTGTTAATTATCAACAAATTGAACCCAAAGAAAATTAATATGAAAATGAACGTGAACGAGAGGATGGAGAAGAAATATGTTTTGAATTCACCTTTTAGTAACCTTGACTGATGGATATTTTCACACATGATCTTAATTATTTTAATATTTTAAATAATATAATTACATAATGTACTTGTAATTAAAAAAATTATGATTTTAGAATATATCAAAAATAAAAATACAATTAAAGAGGAATAAAAATTTACCTAAATCAATATAAATGCACATAGAAATAAAAAATATATTGAATAAAAATTTCATAATAAATAAATATATATAGTAAAAACAAATATAGATGTATATTATAAAGTATTATAGAGTAACACACTATAGAGAAATAAGTAAAAATAAATTTAAATCCCAAGAATTGATTTTTTTTTAAAAAATGGCAAGATCAATGTTAATGAAACTTTTTTTATTGATACATTTATTTAAATAAATATAGAGAGGTTATAAATTCAATATATAGTCATTATTTTCAACATAATATATATTAACAATTATATATAATAAACACATATAAAAAGAACATATACATAGAATTCATAAAAAGTAATATACTTCATGTAAAATCACATACTAGGATCAAGAAATATTTCAATGGAGTCTACCAATGTAATAGAATATACATTTAATAATTAATTTTTTACACTAAAATATAAATTAAAAACCAATTTAATTACCACTTGGATATTGGAAATAACAAATGAGAAGATAGTGAATAAATTTCATAAAAAACATTAGAAATTATAAATAAATTAATAATTAAAATATAAATTTTGAAATTATAGTGACAAATATTTTGAACTATAATGTATGAATGAAATACCATACAATAAGAATTAAAACATTATACTGTAAAATATTGAAGGAATTTCATACCTTATCATATAAATAAGTGTTCTAAAAATGAAATCAGTTATTTGATATTATCAAGAATGACTCCAATGAAAAAAAATGTATGAAAAATGATTATAGAACTTAACTGCTTTGAGAAATTTTTTAAAATAGTTTCAGGGTAAGTTTTTCACACACAATGATTCTAGATTATACACATACATTCTACAAAAAATTATGAAAATATATTGTAATATATTTAGGTCAACTTTTAATTAGAGATAAAAAATGGAATAAAATATGTTAGACATAATCAACTAAAAAGTAGAAATTATTAAAATACTAACATGTTGGAAATAATAAAATAAAATATTAGTATAAATTGTATATATTGAATGAAAATAAAATAAATGATAAAAAACTGCAACAAGTTAAAAATTAAAATCATATAAATATTAACAAGGAATAAAATATAAAATAAAACTATAATACAAATTAAATATAATGAATTAAAATATAATAAATAAAAACAACATTGATATCTGAATTATGGAATGTCATATTAAAACATGAAGGCTGTAGAAGATTGAATTTAAATCTAGGGGATTGGTTATATGATGATATACAGAGACTATATTCTATCAATATTAATAATAGAATAAACCTAGTAGGAGTAGAATTAGGAATTAGAGGTGTCTAATATAAATAAATAATGGCCAAAAATATGAATTAGAGACAAGAAATTGAATAAAATAAATTAGAAATGTCCAGTTAAATAATGGATACTTTAAGAAAAATTACCATTAAGGAAAATAATAAAATAAAAAAATAGTACAAATTTACATATTAAATGAAAATAAAATAAATGATGAAAACACTAAAACATGGTAAAAAGGATAAATCATAGAAATATTGACATGGAGTACAATATAAAATAAAACTGTAATTAAAAATGAATAGACTGAATGAAAATAGAATAAATGATAGAAACATTTATATTTTAATTATGGAATGTGAGTTTAATACATGAAGGTGGTAGAAAATGAATTGAAAATGAGGAGGATTGAAAGAATGGTGATTGAGTAGGACCTAAATATATCAGTATGAATAATAGAATAAATAGGGTAGGATTATAATTAGATGTTATATGGATCCTATATAAATCAATGAAGGCCGAAAAATGAATTATGACCAATAGAAAATTACATGAAAAACATATAGATTGGTAAAATCATCATCCGTTTATACATTAATTGAAAATAAAATCAATATATAGTCTTCAAAAAAAAGAAAGTAGAGAAGAATATGAAAGAAAATATTAAAAGTGAATAAGAAATAAATTATAGAAAATGACTAATTTCCTTATTATTCTTTCATGCACAATTATATATTTTCCATTGTAAAGATAATTAGGAAAAATTCAAAAACTTTTACACATTAATTAAATGAGATAAAGAGTTTAGGGGGAGAAGATAAAAAATAAGATGACTACACAAACTTGACTATCATTTTATTAAAATGGATATAGTTCATGCAATAAGAATTCTGAATTTTTTAGAAAATGTATTTGATCATATCCCAAGAGATGCAATTGGAAACTAGTTTGGTATGGAATAGTGAAATTTGAGAATGTAATTAAAGAAATATCTTGATGTGATGAAATTATGGAAATTTGAAGATTTAAAGATAAACTAACCTGATGTGAAGGTAGATGCGGATGCATATATCGATGTAGGCAGAATATAAAAAAGGATATGATTCACCAAACATGACTATTGGTATTCTAAAATGGATATATTTAATTTAAGAAGAGGTCATAATTTTTTATAAAATTTCATTGATTATAACCAATGAGATGTAATAAGAAACCAAATGGGAGTAGAACAATGATGTTTGAGAATGTAATTGAAGAAATTTGATAAGGTGATAAAATGAGGTAAAGTTTAAAAATTAACGATAAACTAACCTGATACAGAGGCGGAGGTAGATTCAGATGCGGAAGAATATGCGAATAAGGAAGCATGGTGAAGGAATATTTGAAGGTGAATAATGAGAGGTGGAGGTGGATGTGGATGAAAAGGTAGAGTAGGTGGAGGTAGAGATGAGGCAGAGGAAGAGACAAGGCATGGGTAGATACCGAGGCATTAGAGGATACGGAGGAGGAGGTGATGTCATAGGATGAGTCAGAAGTAAAGGAAGATGCTCATGTAGAAGAGGAGGTAGTGGAATATGATAATTTAGAGGCATAGGATAATGTTTAGTAGTAGGAAGAGGCATAGGCCGATGCGGAGAAGGAGGTGGATGTTTATGTCAAGGTGGAGGCAGAGGTGTAGACCTAGGTGGAGGAGATGTAGTCGGAGGTTGATGAGGAATTGTTGGTATGGAGAGAGGGTGAAAGATGGCTAGTTAGTGGGATGCTGCCACATTATTAGAATGAACATGGTAGATACACAATGTTGGAAACATTATAGGATTTAGTATAGATAATTGATATAAAATAGATTAAACGTATCATGGATATAAAAATATATCATAGATTTCATCATGATATACCAAAAGAAAAATATTCCTGATATCCAAAGTGAGAATATCAAAAAAATGAATAATGAATATAAGTCAAATACAATACTTTACATTAAAATGGTATAAACCCTCAAAATTTTTCTATATTAACTTCTTCATTGATTCCATGTCTCCACCATAACAACAAAATAAGGACATCAGAAATCAAGAGGATCCATAAAATTCCACGGTTCACTTACCTTTACATATATACTTTAAAATAATGTTTTTTTATTCTCGATAGCATATATATAGAGTGAGTCATAGGCATAGTATGATACCACTATGAATCTACATTAGGCCTTTAACCATGAAAACCAATAAGTCTAGTTTGAAAATGAATTTTTCAAACCCAATTTTATATATAAAAAAAGTTTACTATTATAAATTATTCTTTATAAATACCTTTGGTTTTAATAAAATAATCCATTTTAACAAATATGGAAAACATGGCTCCAACAAAAAATGACTCCACCTGATATAACATTCTCAACACACCCACACATTGAATCAATATGGGAATAAGCACAAACACCATCATGTTATCAATAATTAAAAATAGCTATAATCATAAAATGTCTAAATTAAATAATGCACTAGAATCATGAATATATAACAAGAAATACATTTGTTAACAAGTAATATGAACTATGGGTTCCAACCATTAGGGTCTGGTGTGACTCCAAGGAAATGGTTTGATATTCGGCTAAGAAAGATCAAAAATTTGGAAGCTCTCCTGATCTTCTCTAAGCCCAACCATAATTCCATTGTCACTCTCAATCCAAATGGAAACATTTTAGAAGCTCCCTTGGACATTCTCTAAAAGACTACCTTAGTCCCTTTTCTAATACCTTGTGTTTCTTAGTCATATATACACATATACACAAGGCCTCTCATGTGCCACTCTATAAAAAACACATAAACATCCAAAATTAACTATCACATAAGCTATTTTAATTTATAATTTAATGAACCAACACACCCATTTTAATAAAAACACCTTTATGAAGGTAAAACCCCTTTCAAAAACCCCTTTTAAATTCATTGAAAACAATAAATACTCCTTAATGAATTTTATGAAACACATCATGTGTGTTTAAACTACTTTATTTTGAAAATCCCCCATAAAACACCAAATTTCCAACACACACAATGATTCATATTAAACATCGATATATCATCATTTTTTAAAATATATTAAAGGAAGTATGATCATTGAAACCCAATTTAAATCTAGAATAAAAGTTCAAACATGTAAAATCACACTTAAATAGAGAGTCATACCTTGATGCTAAATCAAAACTTGTCGCCTTTAATGAAAACCACTAGATTTGAGTAGGAGAGGTCCAAAAAACCTAAATCACAAAGAAACAACATAAAACCCCCATAAAAATGCCTATTTTAGGCCAAAATGTAACCTATGGTTTCACTATTCCATAAAATAAAATAATATGGATAAGAATGTGGAACGAAGGGTAAATTTTGAAGAAAATGAGAATACATAAAGATAACCCCACAACGATTCATGTGAAATCCACCAAAAATGGAGAGGTGAGTAGCTCCAATGAATAGGGAGTGGGATACACATGAATGGGGGAAGAAATTAGACTAATAGAAGATAAATATAACATAGGAAATAGTCAAAACACATTTTATAATTATTCGGATACACTACATGGTTTTGTTTCATGTTCAGAAAAATACTACACCAACCGTATGGGATCCATAGTCTCTCCAAAAATGCAACATGGTTTCTAAATAATTTTTCATGTAAAACAATCATGCTCAAATCTGGAAAAATCACACTATCCCTAAAACATCACCCTTTCATAGTTATCTTCATCATTAAAAAATAATGGGAAAACTGTGGGCCATGTTTTGTTTACTAGAAAAAGGGTTTCCCCTCCAACTCCCAGAAAAATTAATTAAAAAATAATAATACTAGTGACCCATAGTGTGTCATAATTCTCCTTACCATGACACTTTCTACCCAAATAAATTTGTCACGGATCCATAGAATAAAACATGTGAGGTCGATACTCCCTTATTGAAATATACAACTCCAAATCATAGAGATATCACCACCACACTACCAAAGAAAATGGACTAATGGGAAAACCTTACAATAGTGAAACTTTTTCTTATAATCTAGGACACCAAGAGGCACCTCTATAATGGTGGAGTTTGGCCCCAACTCTATGTCCTCCCAATATATCACATATGATGGGTCCATATAGCACTTTTTGAATAAGGATACAAGGAACTCATCATAAATTAAGGTCATCTGTGATAAAAATTGACACCGATAAATTTCATTCCCCAGATGCTCCACAACCTAAAATATCCTGATATTTTATGGCGTTAACTTCTTTTATATTCCCAAGTGATGATGTCGCAATCTAATACATTCTCGAAGAAACAAATGACCACCAACCTCAAACTCCATTAGGAAACTAAGATGATCAATATATTATAAAAACTACACATTATTAATAATCTCCTATATCTGGATTAGCCTAATTAATGAATACTCACCCAACTAAAACCAACATGATGGGGACCAAAAAAGATTCCCATTAAATGCCTCAAAAGGGAAAATATTGATTAATGAATGGTAACTATTATTATAAGAAAATTAAACCAGTTAAATATACCTCCCCCATAAACCCTTAAAGTTACGTATAAATTCATGAATAATATCCTAAAGAATATGGATTTCCCATATAGTCTGACCATTCATCCTAGAATGGATTGTTATTCTCAACTTCAATTAGATTCTCATGGACTCATAGAGACTCTTACATTATTCAGATGTAAAATCAGTATACTAGTCTAAAAATGTCACTAAAGTAAGTCTATAAATATTAACAATATCTCAAACATATATGTCTCAAAGTTCCTCTAATGTCATTGATTCCCTTATAAGAAGAAAATGTCATGACTTAGGAAACTGATATATAGTCACCAAAATAGAATCATGCCCAATATGATTATATAGTAATGTTATCACAACATATATTGAGATATCATCCCACTTCTACATTGGTATAGGAAGCATCTGAAGTAACCTCGATGGTCTCTAATACTCTATTTTGATACTCTGGCAGGTAAGACATCGAAATAAAAAAATCAAATGACTATGTCATCTTAGGAAAACAAAATCAACTCCTAAAAGTATGTAATATATTGTTATCCCCTAGCTCAATGCATCAATGAGAATAATTCACATCATTCATCACCTCCCACCATAATGTTAAGGGAAAAACATCCAAATATTGAATAATAGGGTACCATCAAGAGACCAAGACCCATCCCATTAGATATCCCTACCACTTAAAACTCTCCTAATCCACATTAATATAGGGTTGGATGCTAGATCACAATGAAACCTATAAAAATAGATGTTATGAACTAAAAAATGTTCAATATCACCTTCTCGCCATCCTCTAACTCTAGACTCATATAAACAGAAAAACCTATCAAACTCTACTCAACTACTAATTTATTAACTGATTCGATCAATAACTTCCTTATCAAGGCATCAGTGACCAGATTTCCCTTATTGGAAATATAATAAAATTCAAATTAAAATGTATAAGGATTCTATATATAAAATATTTACCTATGTTTCATGTCCCTCTATGTGAAAATATACTTAAGGATTAATTTATGAAAATAAACTAAAAAATTATCCATAAATAGGTAATGGAACCATTTCATCAACACCTGAATCACAACTACTGACTATAGGCCAAGGGTGTTGTAATTTCTCTAATGTATATGTAGTTGGCGATATCCAAAAGTCACCACATGATCATCATGCATCAAAAAAACTAAAACTCACACTCAAGGTATCACAAGGCTCATGAAGAATGAATAATTAAGCTCATATCAAACAAACCTATAACACATTAAAAGAATGTTTTCACTTCTCACTCCACTGAATGTTCACCCATTTCTAAGTCAATACTATCAAGGGAGAAGCTAGATCATATTTTTTTCAATAAAAATCAATGTAATACATGTTCTATCATAATAAGATCCTAATACCTATATTGTTCTTCGGATTCTCTAAAGAAATAACCTCTTTGAACTTCTTGTGGTATATAGAAACCCGTTTCTAAGAAATCACATGGACCAAAAACAATTTCTCAGGGATCCAAAACTATAACTTGGGAAAATGGGATTACAGATGATTCTCTCTAATGGTTTTTAAAACAACACTTTTATGGCCTCTAGGGTCCCCGTATATCTAGGAATACACAAAGATGTCATCAACAAAAATTACTATAAAGGAGTTTAAAAAATGATGTAATATATGGTTCATCAATTCCATAAAAAAAGATAATTGAATTGGTTTTTTTAAGGTGGGATATGGGACGGTTTCCCAACCCATATGACTACATAATTTATTAAAACATAAAGATTTACAAGGAAGTCTCAATGTGTAAAGATTTTACACTAGCAGAAAATGAATGTGGTTACATGGAGATAGAATAAAAAACACATACTAATTAGAAATAGTGGAACTGTAAGTCTTCAAGAAAGTACATCTTTCATCATTTTGATGCCCATAAGCTGTAAGCCCTTCATCTGAAGTATAGATCATCATAATAGGAAGGCATAATGTGGATCAGGAATTATAAAGTGGAAGAATCTGTTTAGAAATCCAGAATCCGTGCCCATGTGACATGTCAATAACAGGTTAGGAAAATTTCTCCTGTTGTTGATCCAAACCATCATTTAGTCTTTGTTCTTTGTTCACACCTTTTGTACAAGTAAACCACTAAAACTAGACAACACATGCCAAAATCTAGGTCCAATGCCCAATAAGAAGCGTATTCCAATGCCAAGTAGCATCCAGAAAATAGAGTATTAATTTTATGGATCAAGCTATATGGATATAAAAACCCAAACTGTTTCAATGATTATTATCTCTGTCAAGAATGATCATCATCGGATCATTAAATAATTTTCATGAAAATCAGTACATCATTTATAATTTCATAATAACCTTCAATGATGTCTTTTTATTGGGCATAACTGAGCATCACCAAACTTTTCAAACATCACACATCACCCCCCATAAGAGATGTCAAGCAGCACACAACACGCCAATCCCAAAGTATAGCTTTGAAGTCGAAATCAGGGTTTTTTATGCTCGTCCAACATCCTAATGAACATACATTTTCTATTTTCATGGTTTTTATCCACATGAATTATTCTATCTTGATATTTCATGAAAATAATTGTGTCTTGTTCATCCATTCGGTCAAAAGTTACATCTCCCACGCCCTCTTGATTGCAATAGGAATCCTATATATAGGATTTTTTTTACCTTCATCATTTTTGTCATCTGAATCAAAGATTGCAATTTTTTGACCAACCACAGTTGGGAGTGATGGAGTATCCTTCCAAGCGGTTTCCATATATCTTGTAACAATTGTTCATTCATGTTGTGAATAGTCATTTTGCTTCCTTATTTTTATAGGATTTGGCGTGATGAATCCATCAACATCTACCGTTGGTTTTTTTCCCTTTCCTAGAACTTGATTTTAGGAATACTTCCTCAATTTTATTAGGTTGATCATCAACATTCAGCAATGATTCACAACATTCAGAGAGATCATGTAGATCCTTGCCACTTGATTCATGTGATTCAAGGTGATTATCATGATCCTCCATCATGATAGGAGGATAATTTCTACATGTAGAATGAGGCATAGAATCTGAAAAACCTGAAACTTTTGTAGAATGGAATTCTGGTTGAGAAGGTTGAGTATTGGATACCAAAATCTCTTTATTCACACAATATTTCTGCTCTCCAGTAGCATAAGGGAAATGAGCAACTTGACTAACATTTTCTTTATCAGTTCCTGGATTCATATTACCTTTTTCACCCCAAGTAACATTCTTGGGCTCAGTACGTGTGATCATTCTGTCACATTCCTTTTGGTCAAACCCACGCTTAAGGCAAGAATGATTGTAATCAGGTACTCTTTCATAAACAACATCCTGGAGGAAACCAGACTCACCATTTTGAATCCAAATCTGGATATGGATATTTTTGGAGACATTAATTTCAACACAGATTTTTGAAAATTATGGTCTTGAAAGATTCCTCATCACCAAATACAACTTCAAAGGGATTCCAATAAGCATTGAAATCAGAAACAGCGCTTCCTATTTAAACAATTGGAGTGGTAGTCTCAGGAAGCTGATCTATATTGGAACCATGGGAGGTTCAGAATAGGGATTGAAATCCAGGGTCCATTTGATAACTCTCATGGAACAGCCCCCAGAAGACCATGATCACCTCACTCAAAGTCTATAATAGTTACTGTGGGAGGCAAATCGGAAAATAATATTAGAATAATTCAAAATTCTGAGATGAAACCCCGAAAATCGAATGATTTCAAGAGCATTACTTAAGTTTTTAGAAGATAGTATGTGGTATGAAAATTTCACAAAAAGTAGGAATTGTAAATATGAAGTAAGAAGGGTTACTTCATTTGAGGAGAAAGAAATCTCCAACTTCCCACGATGAAGAAAGTGTTTAGGGTTGATGAGAATATCTGGCACCGTGACATCATTAGCTACAGAATTGATGTTATCCGACCTTCCAGCAACCACATCTATGAAGGTTCTCTCTGCTGAAGTAGGGTTTCTCACTAGAGTGGGGTTTCACTCGGGGGTAGGTGTTCGTGCCTGAGCAGCCATCCAATAATTTAATTGGTAAGGCCCAATATAACAACCAGATACACAAAGTTACTATACAAACATCTCAAGGTTTTTTAGGAACATCCACTCCTCAAACCCTCAACTGATGACTCCCTAACCATAGGAAACTATTTCAAACCCACTAGGATCCCCTAAGTTTATCAAAAATATAATTAATTCTAGTAAATAGGTATTTATTTTTAACAGTCACTTGATTATGATTACAATAGTCTACACAAATTCATATACTTTCATCTTCCTTTTTAGTAAATATCCTTGGTGATGCCTATCATGACATTCTGGGAGAGATAAATCCATTTATTTCAAGGTCTGCCAATATAAAATTTAATTATTATAACTCCTAATGAGTGATATGGTATGATATAAAAGAAAGTATGCTCATCCCGAGGATCGTATATATAGTGAACTTGAATTCTCATTATGGTAGAAACCAAAAAAAATTAATTCTGAAAAAACTCAGGGTACTGATCCACAACCATTGGAAGAAGACCCTATAATATCAGGTCTATAGAATCAATGTAAAAATAGGAAAAGTTACATGATATTAATAAGAAATCAAGAAAAATGGTCCCTACCCTAACTGTCATCATATCTCACTCACCTTGGAAGACTTGAGTACTCCTATTATGAGATAAAAATTGTACCTTGGGATGATTTAAATCAATATGACTCTTGAAATAGATGAATTGATCCATATTGATGATGATAATGAAAACATCAAAATCCAAAACAAAGAAGTCTCATAGGACCACCACATCAGTATCCAAAACATGACACCCGAGAAACATAAAACTGTTCTATTTCATTCCCAGTGGGGTAAAATATCCATCACAATGAAAATCAATTTTAATCACATATCCAAATAATAATGAAACCTTAATCATATAAATGAATGGTAATCACCAATATCAAACAAGGATAAATCCATAGAAGAACCAATAAACACCATACCTCTCATCGTAGTCGACATGGATTTAGAGTCCTTTGATTCCACACTTTCAAAATAAATATATCCTGGATCTGAACCACCTTGATCCTCATTAGCTAAATGATATTATACTTTTAAACTAATGGAAAGATCTCAGACCATTAGAGGTATCTTATTTCACCTATGAACCCTTTGGAAAAGAAGAACCAAAACCACTCCCTTGAAGGGAATATCAACAAAAGTGTTAAATATTTCCTTGAATCCCACATCAATAACATTTTTTTAGAGCCTCTATGTAATCAGTACTGGTATGGATAGACTTCATATATTGGTCAAAATTCACTTTCTTATTCCCCAAGGAATCCACTGGCATTGAACCCAGTGACTACTGAGCACATTCTCTACCACTCTAATGAGTTTTTTCCCACTTGCTCTTCTAAAAAGAGGAATCACTCTATCTATAAGCCACTACTGAAGATAATCCATTGAGGCCTAACTTCCTTGCTAATTAGAACTCATCAATCACAAATTTATCCACCACCTTAGCATAATTTTGTAGGAAAAAAGGAAAATTATTGATCTAATCTCGAAACTCAGTCCCATTTTGAAATCTATCTCTATGAGATTGTCATTCATAGCGACTTAATGATATAATGGAACTATATTGGGAAACTAATTAACATATTCCATCATTGAATGGTATCATTCCTCCATTAACATGACCTCTTAGGATTTCACCACCATTATTGTCTTAGGATATAAGTGATAATTAAAATCCTTTTTAAAGGTAGTTCGGGTGATATCCTTATGCCCATTAGCTTTCACCAAGGATTTACACCATTAATTACCCATTCTATCCACCACATACATGACAAAGCCCATGTCTAACGTATCATGGGTCTTCTAGAGGATAAATATACACTCAACTCATCCTATCAATTCCTATGGATTAGGAAAACCCTGTCACTCTGGAAGACAGATGAATTCTACTAAATAAACTCTAAGCCATGGTCCACTGACAATTTTTATAAATTTTAAAACACTTTTCCTAAATATTAGATGGTGGGGATCAATATTCTCACTAAATAATTGTAATCTAGAGGGGTCTCATATAGAATATTCTCCCCATCACCCTTCATTAATCTATAAGAAGCCCTTATTATTAAAATTTTCATTATGTCACAAGAAAAATAATTTGAAACAAACATAATTGAATCTCAATCAAAATAAATTAATCCATAATAATCCATTGCAATTTTTCTAAAATAAACAACATAAATATTATAAACAAATTCAATGGAATAAGGGAAGAAAACATAAAAAATAAAAGTATTATATTATTTTTTAAGGTTTATCCATATGATTTGATAAACAATGCTCCAACGATGAAAAAGAACACTATTTGGATTGAAAACAAGGTCACATGGGATCTATATGTTTTCCACTAATCATGCTCCAAAACCATGTGCATCTTATTTAAATTACTATATTAACCTAACTAAAAATTAAAAAAAACATATAATGAGTTATATTTTAAACCCATAACAAATGATGAAAAACAAAAAATCTCATCACATTAACCAAAAACTATTTTCAAATTATAAACAGAAATCTCAAGCACCCATGGAAACATGAGGTTTAGTATGAGGAAGAGCTAGATAAGAACATATTCACACCTACTACAAAATCCCTAAAACTTATATTTCCTATATACAACAAAACCCCAACTAACAGGTACATAACACCATAAAATTTTAGTTTAAAATAATATTATTCTTGATTACATTTTTTACATGCAACACTAATCTGTAAGAAAATTTCAATGTACTATAGAAAATTGTTATTTAAATATGACAATTATAACCTAGTAATTTAATTGGTAGGTTTGAATAGTAATAACCATGAAATGAATTATCTTTATAATGTTCTTATTCCATAAAAATATATTTACTAATTCTTAGAAAATTAGAACTCAATTTTTAGTAATGTCAGTTTGTGCTAAAAAAAATTATTTTCATAAAAAATGGTTTTTATTTAATTTTGTGAGAGAATATTACAATATATTTATTCCATTATTAGTAATTTTATTTTATGAATTTAATATCATTTCTAAATTCATCAAATAAAAATTAGTTTAGGGTGGAACTTTTAGATTTTTAGGAAAATATTGATTCTTTAGTGAATATTTTATAATACTGTTTTTATAAAACTATAAATTATTTTCATTAAATCAAGTAATTGGAAATTTCAATGATCTTAATTACAATAAATATAATTTATCTATAAATAATATAATTAATTAAATAGGAATTGTATTAATAATTTATTTTGGTATATGTTAATTTTTTGACCTAAAACTCTTTTTTGAACTCTTTTTCATTGTGTATTACATGTTTATATTAACATTATTTGTTTAACTTCTAGATATTTAATAAAGAAAATTTTCAGTTCATATTTTTAAATAAGAGCCTTAAATTAAGTGAATATATCAACTTCATTTTTTTTATAATGAATAGTAATTTTGGTAAAAATTTATCACCTTTGTAAGGGTAAATCGAGTAATTAGGGTTATAAATAACATTATAATAACTTAAAAATATATCTAAAATTGGAATTATTTATTTTTTATTAGTTTAATTTATCAAATACCATAATAGATTCTAAAATATGGAATTTTGGAGCCATTTTTCTTTGATAATTACCTTTATATTATTTTAAGTAACGGAAAATTATGAAATGTCATTTTCTTGCTTATAGTTTCCATTTTACATTCACATAGGGAAAAGGAGATTTTATGACTGAATAAAAAGTTTATTCTGAACATAATTATTTTATTTTTATTTTGTTAATTAATTTTAATTTTTTTGGTGGTATAATTTCCTTAAATTCTTACACAACGTTAACACGTAACTTGTGAAATCCATAAAAAAATAATCAAAAATTATTTTAATAACATCAAAAGAAATATTTTTTAGAAAAATTATTGTGTATAAAGAATTTTATATTTTATAATAATTTATTATTTATTTTGAAATTCTATAGATTTTAAATCCAAAACATTATTGAAGTCTTTAATGTCAAAATATTTGAATTGTTCTAAAAATGATTTTAATAGTATTTTATATTAACTAATATATTATTAAATGATTTAAAATCATAGAAATATTATAACAGGTTAGGTGGGATGGGATATGGTCAAATAAATTAATTAACTGAATATAACGTATCCAATTATAATATTTATATGATTTTAAATCATTTAATAATATATTAGTTAATATAAAATACTATTAAAATCGTTTTTAGAACAATTCAAATATTATATTGTAATGGAGGGTTTAAACCAAACAAAAAGTCTTAAAATTTCCAATAAACTGCTAAAAGATTTTTTGGTTAAAGGCATTTAAACCATAAAAAATCTTATATTTTACTTTTTGGCCACTTTGTGTCAGTTTCACTTCAAAATGAATTAATTATATTTAATCATTTTAAGTAACTTCATGTGTGTCATTTCCTTCACTGTAGGATGACACCAACTCTCCTCTATTATTCACATGACCATGAGCCACATATATTCCCTAAACCCTTATAAAAACTATTTGAAACATCATCATACAAGTTTTAGTGGTTCTGGAAACTTCAAAAGACCATCCCTAATGTCCTTGAGAAGAAGTCCAAAGGATGTCTCTCAGAGAGGACGTAATTATTTTAACTAATAAATTTTATTTTAATTATGTTTTACCTCTATAAATTATATCCTAACCATCCCAATATAATTGATTAAAATATCTGATATAATTATATGTTAATATATTAATGGAACAATATTATTCATATATTTTTCTATACTATGGGGAAGAAAATCATCATTCATGTGTACATGTGGAATGCCACCACCATGAAGTGATATGTTTGGTTTTTAATTACCACCAAAAAAAGATGATTATTTTGATGTATTTATGAAAACTATTTATAATATTTATTACATAATATTAATTATAGTAAAATAATATTTTAATTACTTTCCACTTATCAAAAATGAAAACGTCACACTTGTGTATGTGTGGAATACCACCTCCATAAGCGATGTGATTTTTTTTTCAAGACCACCTTCCATAGCTGATTGTAAAATTTAATTTCATTTACTGAAATGAGGCATATTTTAGGATTAGTATTCATGATTTGTTCAAATACTTATCACTTTGACCATGGAAAACCTAACCAAGACATTTTATAATTAGTAAATTAAAACCCTATGTGAACTTAAATGATTAACTAATTAAATATATAATCAAAATAAATAGAATAAATGGTTTAATGATAATATAATAAACCTAGAATTATTTTTAAACAATTGAATTAATAATATATTTTATTATGTATTATTTATAAGATATACATATTAGATTGTAACTTGAGATAAGGGGTTTCTTAACTCAATTTCCCTTAATTTGGTTATACTTTTACATTATTGACTATGTTATGACAGTATTATTTATAAAATTTCTTATTATATTATTATGTTTTATTTCCAATTATTTTTTTGTTTTTTAAATTGATAAACATAATCACTTAATTTATTAATTCTAACTTCAATGGTTTAATATTTGTAAGGATTATTCATCTTAATATCGTTTCTTTAAAACCCATTTTTAAATATGCACCTTATTCCATTTATCAGGTTTATATACTACCTATTTAGATATTATATATTGAATCAATATTTTATCTTTATATATAATTTTCCTTTGATGTTTTGTCTTTCATGATACATTTATTCAAATTATATAAAAGTTGAATGTTTTTTCATGGTCTCAGTTTAAATTACTAGAGACAAAATTCATATTATGCAGAATTTTTTATATAATATAGTGTACTTTTTGTCCCATGATTTTTTTGACATATTATTTCATGGAAATTATGGTTTTTAAAAATCATGTAATGATCCATCATTTAGTGGCTTTTTATTCAATCATTACCCATGTTTCAATAGTTTCCCCACTCAAACATCCTTCTTTAAGGAATGTTTGTATTAATGAACCTATATTCATTTATATGTTGTCCCCAATAAATCAAGACATACAATATCATGAATATTTTTATAATCCTGATATTTTATTTTATTTCTAATATTATTTATTTAAATTGGTTTTTGGTTTCAAAAGGGCAGAAAATGGGTTTTATATAAAAACATTTTCCTAATGATTTTAATGAATTTTAACCAAACTATTCCTACATGTTATTAATATTATTTCCATAGTGTTATATTATAAACATAAACTCTTTCCTAAGGTTATTTTACATGATCTTTGACCTTGTTTTAAAATTTTTTAAAATGAAATTGCTAATCATATTCTACATCGTTCGATTTTTACTCTCTATACAAAGTTTGAAGTGAATGTTTATTTTAAAGATTTATAACATGAAATAATTTTCCCATAATCATTGAAATTATTTTAATTGAATATTAATTTATATATTTCCATGTATATTTTAAAATAAAATATTTATCCAAATATTTTGGGAAATTTTATAAAATATTGTCAAAAGAAATTGATATTTCCCCAGTTTTCAAAAAAAATCAATTTTATTTTAAATGTAATATCCTTTATTTTTTATTATGATACAACTTGGATATTATCAAATTGTGGCATATTTATTATTTATATGGATTGATTATCATTTTTTTAAATAATGTTTCACATAACCAATTTTTTCATAGGTAAATAATGTTTCGTAATGAATAATGGTTATTATTACGAGTATTATGATAAAATAACATCTCAATGTACATTATTCAAGTTATGGTTCTCAAAAATTGTTTATAATTTTGGGTGATCCATAAATAATTCTTTAATTAATTTTGTAATTATTTTTTCCTCTAAATATTTATATATGAATTAACCGAGTAGGTTATTCCATTAATTAGTGTTATTATTAGGGATAATGAAAGAGTTATACGAAGATAATGATCAAAGATACCTAGACAGTCATTAAATTATTTCTATTATTTATAATGGATAATTTTCACATGGACTGATTTCACATGGCTTGTTATTGTTGATATATATGAATCTAGTCTTATGATAAAACTTTTATCCAAGTCTCTTGCTTTTTCATCCACATTTTAATGTTTATGAATTTTCTTTTGTTTTGATCAATCACATAGATTATGTCATCATACCCTTATATTTATATTATTCCCATTGATGAAATTCATTTGGTAATTCTTATGTTTACCCATGATGGGAATTTCATCTCACCCTTCTTATTTTTTTTCTTCTCCCTAGGTTGTGAATAATGATGTTACGTTAATTGTTTCATGATAGGATTCATGCATCTAAATTTTAATGGGAGATGTTTAATAATTATTTAAAAATTGGAAAAGGTGGTTAAAGTTATAAAAATCATAATTTTAAGTCTTGGGTATTTTTATATAATATTTTCTTCATAATTCTATAAAACTCTAAAATGAAAAAGGTGATTAGGTACGTAATTTATCTAATATTTCTATTTAATGTTGAATATTTTGGTCAGATAATTTTTTTTGTTTAATATTATTAAATAAATAAATGTAATGATTATGTTTTTAGTACTATGTCTGTGAGTGTTGGTATAGGGATATTATAGTTGGTATTAAATCTAGGGTTTATATAACTTTTGATAATGTGAAGTTTTTATAAGAAGTTAACATAATATTTATGGATATCATCATGGGTTTATAAGTTTATGGTTTATTGTATTTTAAAATTCATGGATGCCATTTTTTACGTTCTATGTGATGTGTTATTAAGGTGGTTAATTATACTTTTGGAGACATTTATTGAGTTTTTAAAAAATATTTAGTTATATATTTCCCTTCAGTTTAACATAAAATATAGTGAAAAATTTATTAGAGGAAAAATTATTCATATTTTTTTAAAATAATTTGAAATGTGTTGATAGCCTTTATGGTTAATATGATCTTTTGCGTTGAGTTAATTATGGTTAACAAAGATAAAAGTGTTATTATATTTTAGGAAAATATTGTTTAATATAAATATATCCATGGGATTGAAAAGTGTTTTGGTGAATATGTGATATATTATATGTTTGAATAAGTTCACTATTTTGGGAGTATTATATTATTAATGTAAATGGAATATAATATGGGATTTTTTTTGAAGAATAAAGGGTGAATAATATTTTGGATGTATGTATGATTTGATAATGGAATTGTGGTTATTTGGGTTATTTATTGAAAATATTTTCATACTTTATAGACTCTATGATTAGGAGGGATATTTTTTTTAGTATATTAAATTTCAAGTGACTAATTTTATTTAGAGATAAATGTTAAAAAAATTTGAAATAATATTAGATTAAGTCATTCTGATTTTTTCAATTTGAAGTTGGTCGAGAATATTTTCATGTTCTTTAGGTTTTGTTATTTATAAATTATTGAAATATTAACATTAATTGTTATTTATGATTATTTTATGATTAATCTATTATTTATTCTTATGGGATATTATCTTAAATTGAGATAAACATTTCATTTTTGGTTAATATCTAAATAAAAGAGGACTAACTTATTACCCTTTTTTGTATTATGTGATATATTAGAAGTTGATTTTAGTGATTTAGGTATGAAAAACTCATCATGATAATTAATTTATTGGAATAATAGATGTGATAGAAGTGAAAATTCATTTACTCAAAACTAAAGGAAGAAATTGTTATTATGAAATAGAAAAAATCGTGTAAATTTGTTATCTCATGTTCTCTATTATCATAGAAAAAGAATCCATCAACTTCAGGAAAAATATCTGGAAGTAAAAAAGTTGTCATATTACCCCCATTTCTAATTAAATTATTTTCTTCTTTGTCACGTATTAATTTATTGTTCTTTTCCCATTATCTTTCTTATGATCATGTTCTATATCACTCACTATTATTCCATGGGAATTATTTTCCTCCTCCATTTCCATATTTTCACTTTCAGCCAATGTTCACCTTATATGGGATCCCAATTATGAGTTATTCTTGGTTACCATCATTTTCCCCCCATAATATTTTCAAAATTGATTTTATATTATCTTTTTTATTAGGTGTGTTTTCAATAATATTTTTTAAAAAAATTTAAAAGTTTTTTCCTTTCAAACTGGTATTTTTTATATTTGATTCCATCATATTGTTTAGAAAAAAAATTAAACTAGTTTTATCTAGATTGAGATAAACGTTTATGGAAATAATTTATTTAAGGGAATTATAATGTTACAACCATAAAATTTAGTTTAATGGGATAATATTATTGATATATTTCCTAACACACAACACTGAGATTTATGTGAATTGTGATATACTCTTAAAATAATATTTTTTTAAATTTGACCATTATAACCTAGTCATTGAATTAAAAGGTATGAAAATTAATAACTTAATTATAAAGTATATTTATAATTTTTCTACTCAATAAAAATTTACTGATTCATTCTTAAGAAATATGCACTCAATTTTTAGTAAAGTCAATTTATGTTTTAAAAATATGTTTTCCTCAAAAACGAGTTTTATTGATTTTTCTGAGATAATTTTATAAAAAATTTCAACCATTTTTTTAACCTTGTTTTAGGAAGTTAATTTCATTTTTTAAGTCATAAAATCAAAAAAACTATTAGTATAAAATATTTGGAATTTTTATTAAACGTTGATTTTTAACTGAATTTTGAAAAATATTGATTTTTTATAAAGTAGTAATTTAATTTTATTAAATCAAGTAAATTAAAAGTATCTTGATATTAAATTAACATAGATATAATTTAATTATAAAAAAATTTATTAATTATATATTAATCATCTTTATAAATTATTTTTATATAACTTCATATGTGGGGTTAATTTTTTTCTTCACAAAATGAATTTTAACATCTCTTTATGAATTAATCAAATCAATTGCCTTCATAAAAATCTAAAAATTTAATCCATAAATTTCTATTTCATTTTTTGAAGGAAGAATTTAAAATTTATTAAAATTTAAACATTATTTTTAGACAAAATTAGTAGTAATTTTGGTAAATATTTATCACCTTAGTAAGGGTAAATTGGGTAATCAATGTTAATTATAATGTGATAAATCATTAAAAAATTAATGAAACTTCCTTACTTCTATTTTATGAGTGTTTTTTATCCACCTGATTCATATATTCTAAAATAGTGTATTTTGGATCCATTTTTCTTTGATAAAGACCTTTATATTTTTTTATGTAAAGAGAAATTCCAAAATGTCACTCTCTTTCTTTTTAATTACCATATATATATACTATGAGATAAGAAGATGTTATGAAGGAATATAAATTTTTATTTTTCAAATAATTATATTATTCTAATTATGGTAAAAAAATAATTTTTAGTGATGGTAAAATTACCTTGAATGGTTATACAATGCAGACACGGTGCATATGACGGCCGTAGAAAAATCAAAGAAAATGATTTTTAAGACATAAAAGGGAATCATTTTTTGAATGATTTATGGTTTCACATGAATTTTATGGTTAATAATAATGAATAATTAATGATAAATGTGTTCATATTCTAATTCCTTACCCATCTCAGTGTTCATAAAATCAAAATATTTGAATTGTTCTTAAAATGACATTAATGGTATTTTATATTGAGTAATATATGATTAAATGATTTAAAAATATTAAAAATATTGACAAGGGACAAGGGGTTGGATGTGGTTTACTATATCATAAATTAATCATTTGATAGAAAATTTTTAACTTATATGTAAATTTATAACACTTTAGTATTGAAAACATTATGAGCACAACTAAGGTTAAAATTGGATAATTAAGGGGTTGAACCAAAATATATGGTCTAAAATAAAATATAAACCTTTCAAAATTTTATTGGTTGAATAAATTTCAATATTAACCTATCATATAATCAAAAAAATAAAATTGGTTTAACTTTAATATAAAAAATAATTTAATATATTTAAATATTTTAAGTAATTACAATTTATTATTTCATTCACTATAAAAATACATCACCCCTATTATATTATTCTCACCACCTTAAGCCAAATATATTAAAAAACCTAAAAAACAACTTATTAACATCATGAACTATGTTATAGATATTTCTTCTTCTTTCAAATACAATACCTAGGGTCCTTGAGAAGAAATCCAAATTAGGTCTCTCAAAGATGAGGTAATCATTTTAATAGATCAATTTAATGGTACATCTTACTCTACCCCCTCCAATTTTTTACTAAACATTACAATATAATAACCTAATTATTTATGATATTATAATATGTTGTTATTTTAACTTAATGACCTTATTAATCTCTTCTTTGATCCTATGGGGAATGAAATCTTCATTCATTCATACATTTCGAACACAACATCCATGAAACAATGTGTTTCATTTTTCATCACCACCTAAAAAAGGATGATTATTTTGATAGATTTAATAGATATTTATGACCTTATTGTTATTCTATAAATATAATATATTACTTCCATTCTAACATTAACACCTATTAAAAATGATAATGCCACATGTGTGAGCGTGTTGAATACCACCTCCAAAAAGTGGTGTCATTTTTTTCATATAATCCATTCATGTGTGATTATAAAATTTTATTTTATGTATAAAAATTAAAATAATGTCATTATTATTATTCTAGGAATTATGAAACAATGTATCCTTTGTCCATATTCAACCAGCAAAATTCATTTGGCAATTAGGAACCGAACACCCGATATAGAATTAACTGATTAAGTAATTAAATAAGTCATTGAAATAAATGAAACAAATGGTTTAATGATAAATTTTGTAAAATTTTAAATGGTTCATAAAAAATTAAATAGTCTATATAAGTTTTTTAGTCAAGATTTAAAGGACACGTATTGTAAGTAGGGACTCAAGGTACGGTGTTTCTTAACTCAATTTTCATTATTTAGTTTATACTTCTACTTCATTGACTATGTTATGAAAATATTATGTTTGAAATTAACCTTGATTTTGATATTCTATATTTTAAAAATATTTGATTTCAATTGATACACATAATAAATTCATTGATTAATTATAACTTCAATGATACGATCTTTGTAAGGATTATTCGTCTCAATATTGTTTCTTTGAGACATGTCTTGTAATATGCACCTGCTTAATTTTATAAGGTTTATATACTCACTATTGAGAAATTATATCATGAATTAATATTTTATTATGATATTTAATGTTCCTTTTATGTTATATCATTCATGAGATATTTATTCAAATTTTATAGAAGTTACAAGGGCTTTCAGGGTCTAGATTTCAATTCATTGAGACATGATTCATGTTATTCAACTTATTTTATATTATATTGTGTACTTACTAACACATAATTTTTTTCACATATTATTTCATAGAAATTTTTTCTCTTGCCGAATCATGTTATGTTCCTTCATTAATTTTCTTTTTTATTCCAACTTTACCCATGTATTAAGAGATTCTCATCTCAGAATTCCTTCTTTCATACATATTTCTATTAATGCAACTATATTCATTTATATCATGTATAAAATAACACTTGAAATATAATATCATTGATATTTTTTACTCATAGTATTTTATGTTCCTTTTTATGTTCTTTCATTTTTTTTGTTTTAAAATAAAAAAATTGGTTTTCATTAAAAATGGTGTTTTAATGCTTTTATAGTCTTTTAAATGAACTCTTCCTATATGTTCTTAATATTATTTCAAGAATGGTGTTTTATAAACAAAAATTATTTCCTAAATTTATTTTACATTCTCTTTTACGTTGTTCTAAAAGTTTTTAAAAGGAAATTTCTTTATATTTTACACCTGGGTCACTATTGACTCTCTATAAAAAAAGTTTGAAAAGAATGTATATTTGTAAAATTAATTATATGAATTTATTTACCTACAATAATAACCATTATTTTATTTGAAAATTATTTTATATTCTTTAATTGTTATTTTCAAAAAAAAACTTTCACCCAGTATTCGTAAATTTGTTATATAATATTATCAAAAAATGGATATTTTCCCCCATTTTAAAATAAATATCTCAACTTTTCTTTTAAATGTATTTCTATCTTTTTGAAATTTTCATTATTGTTTAATTATAATCAAATGGGGTTAATTTTCAATGATACCATCTATATTCTTTCTCTAGATGTCTTATGATTTTTTAAAAGAATTTGTTGTTGAAATCACTTCTTTTCCATGGGTTAATCATGTTATCAATGGAATAATTGTTAGTTATAAAATTTTTGTGATGAAATGAATGGTAAATGTAATTTATTCAGGTTATGCTTATATTAATTGTTTATGTGGATTGGTGAGCTTGATATAGCTCTCCAATGATTGAGTACTAATTATGTTCAATGGATAATAACATTGGAAAAAATTAAGTAGGTTATTCTGTTTATAAGGGTTCTTGTAAGTGTTCTGTGAATATAATGCTCCATGATATATAAAAAAAATATCAATTATTTTTATGAGTTATAATCGATCCTTTTTTGAATGATTTTTTCACATGGCTATGATTTTGGACTTATATGACTTGGGTCTTATGTTAAATTTTTATTCTATATATAATGATTTGTAATATAAATTTTCATGGGTATGAATTAAATTATGTTATGACCATGAACATGGATTATTTCATCATAACCTTATAAAAATCTTATTTCCATTGGTGAAATTTAATTTTTAATATTTTTTTTCACCTTTGTTGAGTGGTTTATCACACCCTTCTTATGTTTATATATTCTCTAGGTTTTGAAGAATTTTGTTAAAAAAATTATGTCTATAACTTTTTAAAATGTGGAGAATTTTATGGGAGATTTTTTAGACTTATTGTAAAATAATAAAATTTAGGTACATAAATAAAATTGATCATTTTAAGAAATGGGTATTTTTATGTAATTATTTCTCCTAATTTTTTAAAACTCTTAACCAAAATAGTATTTGGATAGGTTAATTGTCTAACATTTCAGTTTTTTTAATGTTTTGGATGGTTGAAATGGGGTCTCATTTATCTGTATTAAATATAAAATTATAAATATTAGGTTTTTATCACTAGATTTGGGAGTGTATATTTGAGATTATTATACTTTCTCTGATATAATTTCATACAGAACTTCCATAGGTCAACACTTCATATCACTCATTCTAGCTCACAACATGTCCTGAAGAGAATTCTAGATCTTCATGGTGTAGAGAAAGGAACTAGGTAGTCAAAAATAAAAATTTGGTGATGATTTTTAACTTAGAAAACTAAAATGACCCTACCTTTAATTTTATAGCCACTCCAACCAAATAATTAGAATTAATAAATGTAAAAAAATATAAAATAGAGTAAACACAACATTACAAAAAACATATATCATAAATTTCATCATGATATATAATAGGATAGATACACATGATATCCACAGTTAGAATCTCAAAACAGGGAATAAATACTAAAAGGACAATATATACAACACAAAGCAATAGTATAAAACCCAAAAACTTCTCCACATGAGCCAAATCTCTGTGAACACATCTCCACCATCCCAAATAACAAAGCACATCGGTCATCAAGATCACCCAGGGAACTGCATGGTGCCCATATATTTACATTTGTCTTGTAAAACAAGGTAGGTATTTTCCCAAATATATATGCATTGTGAGAGGAAAATTTATAGAAGGATACCACCATGAATCTATGTAAGGCATTTATCTATGAAAACCAATAAATCTGTATTGAAAACTCATTTCTCAAAAAAAAAATTACATTTAAAAGAAGATCACTTTTAAAAATGATTCTCTAGAAACCCATATGGTTTTCCTCAAATAAAAAATTTTCTCAAACTTTGAAAATAAGGATCAAATAAAAAATTAAGCCACCTGACATAACATGTGTGACATCCCTGAACCAACAATCCAACATCTAATGCAAAAAAAATAATGTTCACATTTTTGGATTTGATGCAGATAAATTTGACCCAATCTATGGAATCCAAACCTTACAAAATCAAAAAGAAATATTGTATCTCATTAATACCTAAAAACCATTTAGCTTTTGATTTTCGTATAATTAAGAAAAACTCTTACATAAACTACTCTCAATACTTCAAGAAAGTATTTACCGCCACTATACCCAGATTATCATATTCCATATTAATTATTAAAAATCTCCTATAAATTTCTCCACATAGGAAACCTTTCTAGCAATAAATAATTTTTTGTTATTTTTATAACCAATGGAAAAATAAACGCAAGAAGGGTGAGCTCAAATTCTCAAACAATAGGATTAAAAATTTAATTTCATCAGTGATATTAAGATAAACATAATTGTTTGATGAAATAATCATAGTGCATGACCATGAAATAATATAATTCATACCCATAAATTCATAGATCCTAAATATTTCAATTAATATTTAACAAATTTCTTTCTGATTCTTTAGTTGGTTCTTGCATCCATATGTGGAGGATTCACTGATTCCTGCCCCACATTATTGATTTCCAAAGGTGGGTGACATCTGTTTCTTATTTGGGGACATCATCTCCATGATCAAAATTAGATGATGGTATGTCTATTCCTCCTTTTTCTGATTCATCCTTAGAACTCTTATCTTAGTCCAAGTCTCCCTTAAAGATTAAGACATTGTTCATGAAACACTTTTTAGTGCCATGTCTACATGGACACTGGTTAATTACATTTCTCTGATCAAGACATTCCAAGGGGTCTAAATAGGGAAGCAACCTCTGATCAGGGGAGTTATCGTGTTGGACATCACTAGTGTGTCTGGACGCTGGAACACTAATCCAGTTTTGTTTCTTCCCCTTATGATAGGGCTTCTCGAGGGCATGGAAGCCCAAGGCATCCCACATCGAGTGTGGGGAATTATATGCCATAGGCGTGTCGATGAGGTTTTCCTTAGTTTCCTATCTTTAAAACAGGGTATATCGTGAGTTTAACTTCTATCAGAGATGGATCAGACTAATCAGATCATAGATAAGAGTGGGATAGATGGGTGAAACCCCAAGAGGGAACACTGATTTTGTGGCCAATAAATGGTTAGTTACCTGATTGCTACTAGAATCCGCAAGAAAGTTGCTGGCATGATCTCACCTAGATATGGGAGCCTAGGTATGATTTGGGATAGATATGGATTATTGAGAGTGGATGGATTATGATATAGAACTGTCGTAAGGATGAGTATGATGTTGGGCATGAGCCTCGAAGAGACTTCCTGCTTATCTACATGGCATGGAATCAAAGTCCACATAGTTTGGTGGGGCGATGGGACACCTGAGGAGGCGACCCATGAGAATGGATGCATGGATGTGATCCGGAGAGAGTAGAACCTCCGAATTGGGGAATGACCTTACCAAAACACATAGTCTCAATGAAGAGACCAGGATGGGACCTGAGTTATGGGCTTGAACCTCATGGAGGCTTCCTACATATCCCTCAGGTGGGAAATCAAATTACACATAGTTTACGATTGGGCATGGAATCAAGGTGTGTGCAGAGGACAGTGACTCAAATATATACTAAGGATTACACGTGGTTAACATCCCGGTTGGTCTGATGCCACGGGGATAGACCAGAGATGTGGGTCCAAGTGAAGGGGACTACAATGGCTTACCGTAAAATATAGACTACAATAGATTATCACTCGATATGGTACAATGACTTACCACTGAATGGGGTACAATGGCTTACAACTGGATGGTGTAAAACAGCTTACCGTTGGATGGGTTACAATGTGTTACCACTGGATGGGGTACAATGGCTTACCGGTGGATTGGGTACAATGACATACTGCTAGTTTGGGATCTAATGGATTACCACGGGTTTGGGTTCCAACAGCTTACTATCGATTGGGAATCCAATGGATTTCTGTCGATTGGGACTCCAATGGGTTACCTTCGATTAGGATTGGACCTTAGGGAGGCTTCTTACGTACAATGTCTATGAGACAAGGATAAAATACCAAGTAGTTCAAATGGGTATAGTTTCACGTATTGTAGGAAAAAAGGGCATACAGTTTAATGTCTTGTATGATGAGGGAGGACTAACGTGGGGTGGTCAGGACCCTAGGGTGTTAGGCTTGAACCTCATAGAGTCTTCCTATGTACCTTTCCAAGGAGACAAGGTTCAAAGTCCAGATAGTTAGAATGGGTATAGTTTAACATCTTGACGGATGAAAAGAGGCATACAGTTTAACGTCATCAAAGATGAGGGTGGAACGTTGTGGAGTGGTTGAGACTGATTGGTGTTGGGCTAGAACCTCAGGGAGGATGGCTACGTACCTTGCCTAGGAGACAAGTATCAAAGTCCATGTAGTTTGAATATGTATATTTTAACATCTTGTGGGGTGAAAAGGTCAAACGATGTGAAGCGGTCATGAAAAGTAGGTGTTGGTATTGAACCATGGGTAGGATTCCTACATACCTTTCCAAGGAGACAAGGATCAATTTCCACATAGTTCGGAAGGTTTTGGGGATTACACGCTAAGGCGAACTAGGGAATATTTCATGGTCAAAGCTTACTCTCAACTCACATGAGACATGATCATTGTGAGAAACAAAATGCAGCAAAGACCTTACGATCAAGTCACAAAAATTGTGTCCATGGGAAGTGGAGTGTGGATTACACATGGTTAGGGGTCCAAAGAGAAGACAAGAGCTTATGTGTGGCTAGAGCCCTAGGGAGATGGTGATTGGTACTTACTCCTAGATGGAGTCCCAATGGCGATAAATCCCAGAGGGGGAGGGATGGGGTAATGAAGGTCCATGTTCCCATCTCTCCTCTAATCTTTGGCACATAATAAGAGAGGAGGAGCATGGATGTTACCTCCAATAAAAATGGCTAGGGGCTCACACCAAGATTGTTTCCCTTCCCCACAGATAGACTCCTCTCCTACAATGAGGATCTCATTCCATGTGATGAAGATCTCACTCTCATGGGGATGAGTGGGTGTGGAGAATGTTTGAGGTGGGGCACCCCATGTATATTTTATGGGGAAAGGATATAGTTTAACGTCATTTGCTGAGGAAAATGGTGCTTGGCAGTTTAACGTCCTGCAGCTCCGAAGAGGCGGGTTTACTCTTCACCCCTAGGAATTACATGACTAAAACCCACCCACCCTTCAAGAAGGTAGGGTATCAACGATGTCGTGGTGAGTCAGTGTTGTGGAGGGATCCACTGAGGGGCCCACATTAGCGCGGCTATGCGAAGAAGAAATAGTCGTTAGTTTGACTATGAGAAGAAGCATAAGGATAAGCAACACAATATATTGAACCCCCCAAGGGACCTTGAAATCACTTCATACAAACTTGGTGGGTCGTACGGGAGAAGGGTGTGCATGACAGGGATTTCACACATAAGAGGGGATCAAACACGGTTCCTTAGGGTAGGGAGGACACATTAAGTACATGAGGAGAGTGTGAAAGATTAGAATTTGCGTGAATGATGGGATAGTTGTGAGCAATAGGGGACTGTTGTGCACAAGATCAGACAGTTGCATGCAAAACAGTTCTTATGTAAGAAGAAACTTCCATGCAACATAGATCTTTTGCATGAAAATGTCATAGGGTAAAAGGAAATTGGTGAGGATCAATCCCAAGTGGGACCATCTGAAGGAGGACCCCTGGGAGTCTTGTTGCATAAGATCCAATACCTTGAGGCCAAAGTATTTTGTGCATGGTTGTAGAAGAGGTTTCTTTCGCATAGAAGAGCATCAGTTCGTCTTCTGTAATAGTCCCCAAAGGGTGGCGATACACTTCTATTTATAGCCGAAAACCTTGGAGGTGACGCACAAGGGACTGTTTGAAATTGCATTGGGCGCAGAAGGGTTTTCACACCTAGGGAAATTTTGTGCTATGGACTCTCTTACTTCACACCCTTTCCATGTCTCGTTTTTGAGAAGGCCACCATGAAAGGCTCCATTTGATGCCACCATGGGAACGCAAGGGTTTTCCCACAGAGGGGAATCCTTCTCACATGCCATAACTCTTAGACGATAGTGTCTTGGTGAGTTAGTGGTGGGTCACCAGAAAATATTTCCTTTAACATCGCATTGGGCACATAAAGGGTTTTCACACAATAGGGAATCTTGTGCGCACCCCATAATTCTTGTGTGCAAGTCCCTCTCACATCACTAAATAATTTGTTCATTCCCTGCTTGGATTTTTTTATTTAAAAGATCTAAATCATGAAAAAATCCAAAATTCATAATATGAAAATCCCCCCTCTGAATCAGATCTGAAGGGGGATGAGAAGGTCGAATTTTGATTCATTCCAAAAAAAGTATATGTGCACTTTCAGTGCATGAAAAAACGGTGTTTTGGTATGAGAACCATTTCCACAAGAACGAGAGATGCGTTTTTCACCTATAAATATTTTGAGCCCCCCCCCCCCAGGTCCCCACTTTGAATTTTCTGTACGATAGTCATTTTCTCTCATGAATGAAACATATCCACATCCGCATGCAAGTTCTCATGGATAATTTTGAGTTTTGTGTGTGACCCAATCACTTCCACACCATCAGCCATTTCTTCACGCTAACTATTTTTAACAGCATTCTTGTGCACCACCAGATATTTTTCAGGATAATTCCCCATTATTTCATTCATAGTCTTTTGGGTTTCTGAAAACCTGACAAAAATGGATTCCCGAAAGACCGACGCCGAGAGGGAGACTACCATAGCTGCAAGGTGGTCTTAGATGATCACGAACCCCCAGGTTCTTCATGTGAGGAGGGTTGTGTCTAATAATCCAATGCTTTATGGCATGCTTATTTAATCTCAAAAAGATAATTTCCTGAGTGATGGTCCAATGTTATGGAACTTCGGAATTTTTGAGGAGATGTTGATTCATGGCTTTGAAACTGATGCACCGTAGTCGTGGATGACACATGAGGATAGTATCCCATAGTTCAACATCATGAACAATTACCATCCCTCTATGGTAACATATAAGATACCCATTTACGTCTTGAATCCAAAGACTATGACTATTGTAGAGAGTTATTCGGTTCTCGAGGAATCTATCGCTCTTTATATGATCACCTTTTGAAGCATAATCACTAATGAGATGAAGGGTTTATAGAAATTGCAATTAAATTACATGGGAAACTTCATAATTGAATAGGAATGAGCATACTAGGTACTCCAAACATTCAAGGAGTTCTGGCCAGATCTGCTATCTATCGATCTTTTTGAAGCTCTTTGGACATCCCAATTTCACTTCTACTAGCAGCAGGACCTGGTACAGGAACTATTTAGATGGTGGTCTCCTGAAACCAACACCTTCCACCTCCATCATAGGGAGGAAGGTATTAGTTAGTGTGAAATCCATTTAATTGGTGAAACACCCTTGGAGGGGTACCAGTATGATGAGTTCCTCCCAATATAGAATGACTGGGGGGATAGGATGTGCACCCCCATCCTAACATGGTATTTTCTTGCACAAGCTAAGGAGGAGTTTAAAATAAAATATATTCTAAAGTAAATATCTTATCTAGGATGGTTCAGTCTTTTTCTGACATTAGGTAAGGTTGTGAAGATTCCTGGACAAGGGAGGAAATGCCTGAACAAATAACAAAGGAGAAACGTGGGATCAAATTGCATGGACATGGAGGTAGGAGAGTATCGATCATGGGGCTTCATCATAAACAAATGTCAGGACTCGAATGTACTATATTCCTTTTCCTTGCTTCATTCTTGAGTGGGTGGTTTTTTTCAATAAATGACATGAGAATGGGGGTCTGCCCAGGGACACTAGTGATGGTCGGGATCATGGCAGCGTAGAATAAGGTTAACCCAGGGGTTCCTGTAATAGCGAGGCTATACAGCATTTTGGGATGTATCTCAAGGGGAAGTATGCCTGGAAGGATATGTAGACCATTCCATATCTTCCATGGCCAGGTCTTAGCCCACTGCGGTGGGTATGACTTCTCGAATTCCATTCACCCACCTAGTGACGGTATGCGGCCATCCCTCTTTAACATTGCTAGAAATAGCCCACTAACGTTTAGAGAAGAAACGATCAATCATAATATCAAAAACCCTACCCATTTCAACTTCCACCCATTTCGGACCCTAGTTGGTCAGATCATAGATAAATGGTGGGGCATAGTGGAGTAGATAAAACACTTTCAATGCATCAGTGGTGGTGTGTTGGTAACCCAGATCGATTGAAAAAAAAATTTTTGAACCATACGTGCCGACCAGGTTTTCCAGGTAGTTCGGGTAAATGTAGTGGATTCCAAAGAAATTATACATATAGGTTTGGGAAGAGATAAATGCTTGAATTATCCATCAATTGTGGACTATGTTAATGAATATAGGACTAGGTGAAATCATCACTCTCCCCCCAACTGATCTCAGTGTTGGCCAGTCAACAGAGTACGTTGAACATTGTACAAAAATATACCCTAAGGCTATTCTACATAAACTCATCTAGAAAATAAAATTAGATAGTGTGGACTCCAAAGAGAGATGAGGTTGACAGAGTGCTATTGAAGAGGTGGTATGATGAACAGTATAGATGTCTAGAATGACACGGGCTGGAAGTTCATTGTCTGGAGCACTACAAGGAGAGAACATGCATCCACCTTTATGAGGAGGGTGGGTCCTGCGGGCAGCCTCATGGGCCAGCTAGGGAACTTTCTAGGAAGTAGCTCAGGCACCTCTTGAATCCAAATTCCAATTTTATATTTTCATCTCTCTGGTATTCCTTGAGGAAACTATGACAATATATGTCTACCAAAGATCTATGGTATAGGCTGGTTCGTACCGAGCTCAACTTTCCAAATATAGGGCACATCCAGGTGGTGGATAGTGTAAACTTTCATCACCGATACGCATACCTAATAGCCATTGATATGTATGAATGCTAGAAGGGGTAGTATAAAGAGTCACATCACTTAGTGAAAGTGATGTTTGACTTGCCACTTGACCCGGAAATGTTGCCATCTGGGGATGAAGATATATAGAAGGAAGAAGAGTAAGAGGAAGAGTAGGAATAAGATGAAGAATTCATAGATGAAGAAGAATAAGATTAAGAATAGTTTGAAGGTACCAATGGTGAAGGACCTTTAAAAACACTTTCTTTTTGGTGAATCTCTCATGAGAGTGGTGAAATTTTAGGCTCTAATGTAGAACTGGCTAAGTAGCTCAAGGTGAGTTTAACTTTTGTCTCCACTAGCCTTTCTTTTCTCAAAATACTTACCTATTGACCAAATTCTATCATATTTAAGAACTCATGGACGATGGTTCCCAGGAACCCTTCCCCGCAGGGAACAAACATGTGACCATGGAGGTAAGAGAACATCCTTATGGACTTGTCTTCAGAAACGAGAAATGTGGGGAACCGGATATGGTTGGAGTAAGTGGCAATGAGCCTGAAGGAAGAGATAAAGCAGCATCCTCCAAGTTTCTTTATGTTCTATTCATTCATGAGGAGTTGGTTCCAGTGATCGAGTTAACAAGTGCCTTGGGTTCTTATATCGTGGTGGATCCCACCATGATTCAAGCACTAGATACTTCTGTTTTTGGATCATGTAAGTATTTATCTTCATTGTCTCTCATTTTTATGGAGAAATTCAAATAACAAAGATATTTATTAGCAATGAAGTGATCACAAGGTTGGAGGCTCAATAGAGCACCGTGTCTGTAACATTTTTAGGAGCCCGGCCAGTGATCACATCAACTCCTATAGAACCAACTATTAGAGTTGGCCCTACTCTAGTACTCAGTGAGTCGGAAGCTACTATCATGGGTGATAATGCTTCCAGGGTGGAGCTCCAGTCTAGAGAGGACAAAGTCATTGAAGAAGAAATATTTCTAGAAGAGGACCATACCATTGAAATTCTGTCTTCTTTTCCTAAGTATAGGCATGCAGATCTTGGGTAGATAGACGATTCTGACCTAGACATGACTAAAGAGAGCCACATGACACGAAAAAAGGCCTGAAAGTGCATCAAATGCTTTCTCAGACAGTCTAAGGAATAATGGATAAACTGGATGGGGTCTATTTGCACCTAACTACTCTTTATTTTCACTGGAGGGGCAGACACTAGACATCTTTATATAGTGATCTGAGATTACATGGCTAAGAAAATACTGGAGAATAGAAAACACACCAACATCCCTCAGGGCCAGAAAGAGTAAGAGAATACCCAGGAATTTCTTATGGATTAGAAAGAAGTCTGACTCCTTGAAGGCAAAGAAAATAAAGGATGGAATTTATCGCAACCCACTCTAATCTCATTGAATAGTTGAGGTCCTAGGTGGTGGATTCCCAGTAGAAGGTAGTGCTGGAAAGTCTCCAAATGATTGAGCTCCAAGATAAACAAGAAAGTGTGCAGGCTAGGGATATTGAGTTACATTCTACAGCCACTAATAAAGAGATGGATCTCTGGGGGTGGGAAGTAGTCCTGGAGGCCACAATATAGAAGGTGGAAACACTAGAGAAATCTATCAAAGACACTAATCTTTAAGGCCCTGTTTTGGCTGAACTCATAAACCTATCCTTATTTGTTTCTTTTTATTCTGGAATGCGTGCATGGATGGATCAATTGTTTTCTCATTTATTTCAATGCATTTTGACCATAATCATGACGTGATTAAAAATTGATCCATAAGCTCACATGGGTAGTTCCCGGTGTGAGAAACAAGGGATGGCCGCATCGTTTCTTCATTTGAATGTGGGAGTGACAACCAATATTCCGGAATTCGGGGTATAAATGACTCATCTAGGCATTTGGGAAGAAATAGGGAATCCTAACTGGAGAATGAGATTCTCATAATAGTTTATTGTTGTTTTATGAATGTTCTTTATTGCACGAGTAGAGTAATGCCATGGTTATTAGAATTAATCCAATCATTAGGGAGTGGAAAGTGTGAATCATGAAACCCAAAATTTGGAAAACAGTTGGGGTGTCATGGTGGTGAAGGATAACTATTGACCATGTTCAAAACAGAGTACCCCTATTGTGTTAGTCTAAAATGGGGACAATAAATGAGGGATGGCCACTGACCATGTTCAAAACACGGGGCTCGGATCAAGAGTCATCCATTAGCCTTCTGTAATGTTTTCCTAGAACAGTAGGCAACCCATAGGCTGAGCATCCATATTGTTAGGGGCCTCTTTCAGGTATGAAAGAGAATGATCATCCAAATAAAGGGAATGAAAAGCGTTGAGGGTGGAGTGATGGATGGTTTTAGTGGGGTGCAACACTCTTGAAATTTCTCAACCATGGTGGAAACACATTAGGTGGGAGCATCAGTATGATCAGAGATCATACCTACTTCTATATAGTACTTCTCTGGAAAAGACAAAGAATAACTAATAGTTTTATCTCATACCAATAAAGATGATAGAAACGTAGTTTAATGTCATAGGGTGAGGATGTTTCACATAGTTTTAAGGTCAAACTCCCTGGACCAAGGATAAAAGTTTAAAGTCATATTGTGTGCACTTTAGGCTCTTATTTTAAGGACATGGATTCTGGACTGTGATTAGGGCTGAAGGGTGATAAGGGTTAATGACCCAAGGGCTGGGCCCGAGGGGAAATGATCGGACATCATTACGTATCCCCAAAGGAAGAGAATCAATCCAAACATAGTTCTTAAGAACATCATGGTTAGATACCAATTATGGTATGAAATATTTTCTCTGGAAAGGAAGCTGATGCATCCCATAGTTATCGTGGGGCATCATGAACTAGTTCAAGGAAGAGACACAGTTTAAATTCATGCATTGAGGACATGGTTACCCAGAAAAGAAATGTGCAGTGTAGTATATATCCTGATGTGAATGAGGACAGTTGGAGTCTATATCACACCATGTGTTCCTGATGGGATTCTTTAGTCCATAGACCAGAGGTGGCCTGACTTAGGGGATACTCCCAAAGAGAAGTGTTCGAGCATTCCAATGTACCCCATTTGGATGGGAATCAATCCATAAGTAGTTCTAATAGTGCAGTTTAACATCATATGGGATGCAAGGCATGTGTGGTTCGGCTGTATCAATACACATCCTACCAAAACCACAAATCTCGCGTTATTCATGCTCAATTTGGGAAACAATAATTAGTGGTGAGACTTTCCATAATGTGTGGGGGTGTAAAACCAAGTGTGTTGGAATTCCAATTGAATATAAGGGAGCAAAAAGATGTCAATAATGGCACCCGAGATCAGGATCACAATGATGGTGTCATTATGAGAAATGATAGTTGTTGACCATGTTCGAAACACAACATCTATTTTGTGTTATCCTAGAATGGGGAAAGAAAAATTAGGGTCGACCACTGACCATGTTTGCAACATGGGACCTATCACAAAATGTCATCTAAGGCCTTCCAACTCATTATCCCAAGACAGTAGGTAAGCCAATGTGTCATGAGACCATACTTTAGAGAGGGTCCCGTCTGACGTGGAAGTGGATGATGATCTAAATAAAGTTCTCATGAACCTTGGACAATAAAGAAGGAATGTCAATAGGAAAATCCAAAAATTTTGTTTTTTTCCCACAACACATTTGAGTACACCAATAAGACATGTCAAATAGAGGAGGTTGAATCCTTTTCCAAGGACAAGGGTCATGGGGTCGTATGTTCCCAACCTAAGGTTGTAGAGTGGACCATTAAGAGGAGACCTTATTTAATGGAATGTAAATAGGGTGGTGAAGTAGCCACACCCAAAAAATAGTTCCTTCCAGAAGAACCTATATTATGGTCGTTGAACTCAAACTAGGTTTTTATGTGGCAAGGGAGACACATAGTTTCATTGTTGCAAAACCTGACATGAATGAGAACCCAAGTGGTACTCATGACACTACATGATCCCAAAAGAGTTCAAGATAGAGGGTAAAAAAATGGGGCATGATGAAAGGTTTCAGGGGCTAGACCCAAAGATGAGATTTCTGGGGATTCTTACAAATCCCAGGAGGATGGGAATTAAGCCACACATAGTTCTGAAAAATTAAGTGGGGTTTGGAGTCCTGTGACGAGGATGGTTGGACCATAGTTAATGTTTGTTGAGTTGGGACTAGAAATGTAAAGGAGGGAGGGAGACACCTGGTGGGGTAATTACAAACCCAATGTGAATGAGGACAGTAGGATTCCATATCACACCATGTGCTTCCTGAGGAAGTTTTAGGTTGAGGGACTAAAAATTAATGAAGTTTGGCCTCGAGGAAAAGTGTGTTGGAATTCCTATGTACCCCATCATGATGGGGATCAAGTCATACATAGTTATAGAAGTGGAATGGTAGGGTACCACTTCCAGGGACAACATTGTCATGTGGGTCTTTACCACACACCAAAATAAGCGGCATTTGATAGATCTTGTTTGTCCTTTAGGGTAAATGTGTTTTGTTATTTTTTTTTCTAAAGAAACAAACCTAGGATGGAAAATATAGGTTCCATTATTGGAAGAGAGCCATATGTAGGCCTTGAAAAATGTTATGGTGGATAACTGATACAAAACATAATTTCCCTTCGACTGAGGACATCACAATGTGGTGATGTTTTCTTTCATGTCTATTGGACGATAATGTCATAGTTTAAGGTCATATGATAGGACCAACCCCTGAATTTTAACATCGTGTAGTAAATACATAATATTTTGAAGTCTTCTAGGGACAAAGAGCATATTTTAGAGTCATATTGATTGGATGAATACAAAAGATATGATGTTTTAGAGGGAAATGTGCATGGTGTGATAAAGCATACATGATGTGAATGAGGATGTAAGCCCATACCACACCACGCGCAATTACAAGGAAGAAACCTTGGGCCAAGGTGATAGAAAAGGTCAGATAATATAGTGTTGGACCCGTGGAAGAAATTTATAGGTGTTCCTATGTATCCCATGAGGATGGGAACCAATCCATACGTAGTTTTAGGAGTGCATTTTAATTTCATGTGGGACAAGAGGCAGGAGTGACTAGATCCTAGAAGGGGAGTACATGGGGTAGTTATTTCAAACCCAATGTGAATGAGGACATAATCCCACACAATCCTATGAAATTTAGGGCCAAAAGTCCTAACAAATGAGGTTATTAGTGGAACATGAGATGGACCTAAAGAGAAGATGCTTGGGCATTACTACGTATCCCATTAGGATAAGAATCAAGATGTACATTGTTCTAGGAGTGTCATTCAGTTTTACATCTTGAGGGAAGGATGCAGAGAGATCATAGTTGTATGGTCTCTAAGAACGGACCATAGATAAGAGAGACTCCTCCAAACGAGCACAAACCTCGACCCCATCCCCAATCCCATGAGAGCTACGCTCAATGTGGGAAACAAGGGAAGAGAAGGTCTTTGAAACACATAGAATACATGAAAATGGTACATCAGTGTGGAGAACTGAATGACACCTCACTATGGATTTGTCCTCCGAATGTGAAAATGTGCACTGAGGGATATCACCAAGAGTGTCGAAATTCCACTTGGACAAGATGGAGTGGAAAATTATGAGAATCATGCAACCAATATTTAGGGCTTGATGGGGGTGGTATGATGATGGAGGATAACTGATTATCATGTTTGAAACATTGTATCCATATCATGTGACCTGAAATGGGAACAATAATTGAGTGTTGACCAATGACCATATTTGCAATGTGAGACTTGTATCAATTTTTCATTCAAAATTTTTGGGGATGTTAGCCTAAGGCAGTAGGAGAGAACCAGGGCCTAGAATCCATGTTCTTCAAGGGTCCATTAGAAAGTGAAAGATGACGAAATCCCAAATGAAGGGGAACATGAAGCACGAAAAAAGGTGATAACATGTCTATGTAAAATCCAACACTCTAGGTCCTGAACCAGAGTGCTTCTGGGAACATTGGTGAAATGCCAATGAGGGTCAAGGGTCCCAACACAAGATCAACCAACTAAAAAAGATCAGTGTAAAATATGGGAAGGAAGAGCTCTTATGAGGTAGAGGTATGTGGCGTGGCCATTACAAACCCGACATGAATGGGAACATGGAGTTCATACCACACCATATACCTCCTCCTGAGGAACTCATGCCAGGGGAAGAAAGATGAGAAGGTTTCTAAGAAATAGGGCTAGTCTTGAAGAATACATGTCTGGGTGGTCATATGTATCCCATGAGGATTCGAATCAATCCCCATGTAGTTTTGGAATATAGCATGCAGTTTAACATCGTGCGGTAATGACGATGAATGAAGGAGGTATGTCTCGAGGGGATATGTGTGGAGTGGAAAAAATAGCCCGGCGTGAATGAGGATTTTAGCTCATACCACATCGCACAATCCTAAATGGGAACGTGGTACAAGGGGTCGAAAAGGTCAACAAACCTAAGACGGGAAGTCCCATCCAGTTGGAAATTTAACATCTTGTGGTGTGGACGGTGAATGGTCTTATTTTAAGATCATAGGTCTCATACCATAGAGACATGACCCATCATGTGGGTATTTCCTTACCAAAGCTCCTAAGCCCACGTGAGCAATGCTCGGTGTGGGAAACAAGGTGTAGGATCAGGATCTCCCCATCATATAAGGATATTACAATAAGAGAAGGAGATCAGGTAGGGACAATCCAGACCAAATCAACACCCCTTCCTGAGGCAGACGGATGTTTGAAGGGATCTCTGGGAAAAATGAACCACTACACCCAATATTTATGACATACTGGGGTGGTGATAGTGATGGGGGATGGATTTTAAACACATTAGAAACATGGAATCGACATTATGTGACTTGAAATGGGAACAAAAAATGAGTGTCAACTGATATCTATATTCTCAATGGGGGACTTGTATCAATTTCTTATTCAAAATCCTTGAGGATATTGGCCCAAAATGGTAGGAGAGCCTTGTGGCCTAGCATCCATGCCGTTCGGGGTCCCTTTTGGATGTGAAATATGATGAATACCCAAATAATGGGGATTTGTGAAGAATAAATATACATGTTTAGTTTAACGTCATGTTGGACAAAAAGAAGTGGAGATCTCCAAGGAGAGGAATATATGGTGAGGTCATGATGAACTCAACGTGAATGAAGGAAAAATCATGCACCACACCATGTGTTTCGACCTAAGGGGATATCTTGAAGTTTGGGGTTGGGCCTATAGACTAAATTTATGAGTGTTCCAACATATCCCATGAGGATGGGAATCAATCGTTACATAGTTCTGAAGGGGCCATGCAGTTTAACGTTGTGTGGTGAGGATGTGGAGGATAGAAGAATGGGGGCACATGGTGTGACCATCATAACCCCAACATGAGTGGGGCCAAATAAGCCTACAATACACCATGTGGGATCTTCCAAGATAACTACACCCACGGTGAAAGTCAAAGAGAAGAATTTTGGGGGTGGACTCCAAGTAAGTGTGTCTGAGTGTTCATATATATCCCCGGAGAACGGGAATCAACCCATACATAGTTCTTAAAGGTTCATTTTAACATTTTTTGGGATGATGGATACAAGGAGATCTTAGTTTAAGGTTTTAGATCTCAGACCATCTTGCAATTTATTATCATGTGGGATGACTATAGGGGAATTTTATTCCCTTAAGCTTGGACGGATCTTTAATTTTAACATCATGTAGTAAATATGTCATAGTTTATGGTCATGTGGGGCCGTTTACTTAGGAAAAGTATTTCTTGAGGTATTTGGAATTTCTGGGAGGATTTATATGCTCACAGTCCATGGTAACTAGGGAGTATTTTCCATTGGGGTAAACCTTGTAAATTATATAAGATCCTTCCCATTTGGGTTATAGATTGGGTGGTTTCCTACCGGGTATCATAGACATTCTCAGATCCGACACCGTGTCACCTTGCAAGAAATATTGGAGGTAAGCATTCTTGTTGAAAGATCTAGATATCTTGTTCTGATTCCTTTATAGATTGTGCAGACCATAAAGCCTTTTCTCATTGAGTGCTTCCAGTTCATCCATATAGACATTAGCTTCCTTATCTGGTGCTTACTAATCATAGACAGTTGTGCATAATGTAGGAAACTAAATATTAATTGTTAGGACAACCTCCATCTCATACACTAGGGAATATGGGTTTACCTGTGTGAAATTGTGAGTCATTGTTCGATAGGCCAAAATTGCATTGGAGAGCTTGTTCGGCCAACTATTCTTGTTGTGACCAACCATTTTTTCATGATGTTAGATAGTGTTTTGTTAAACACCCTGATCTTCCCATTTTCTTGCTAGTGATAGTGGGATATATGGTTATAATGGATGTTGTACTTAGTGTACAACTTCTACAACATGGATTCTTGGAAGTTGGTGCTATTATTAGTGAGGATAGTGTGAGGGATTCCAATTTACTAAATGATTTTGGAGGTCACAAATTCAATGATATAATGGGCCATGACCTCATTGAGCAGAAATGCTTCTTCCAAATTGGAAAAGAAATCTGCAGCGGTTAGCATGAACCTACGCTAGCAAGCCGTCACCGGTGGATATGGTCCCATGATGTCGATTCCCTAGAACAAAAAGTTCTAAGAGGACTTGGAATTGTGGAGAGGATCTGGTGGTTGATGCAAAAAAAAATTAATGGATTTGGATAGCATGGAACCTCTTCAAAAATTCAATACAGTCAAGGATCATGGAGGGCCAAAAATAACCCAGTCTCTTGATCTGGTGAGATTGTTTTGTCCTGGTCTAATGAAACTCGTAAGAACCATCATGTACCTCCATCATGACCTGAGAAATCTCACCTCCTTGAATGAAATGGATGAGGACTCAATCAGACTCACGTTTTTAGGGGATCTACTCAAGACCTGGGTCACTCTAGAGGGTAAATTGCAATGCATGGCGTCTGATTCACCCACAAGGGGCTCGATCTTCCAGGAGACCGACGTGCTGTAGGTACTCGATAATGGGAATCCATTAGTCAGGATTCACCCCTGCACTACGATAGGGGGACTTGTGTTTCTTGATATGGAGGCACCAGCAGTAAGGTGTCTTACCTATAGGCTATCATTGTCGTCTGGAGTGATGGGGACGATGACCCTCCAGTGTTTCAGGTGGTTAATCAAATATTCCTAATCAGGATCCATAAGAGATGCTTCCAGGTTTTCCAAGGCATCAGATAGACTATTTAGGGATTGAGGTATATGGGTAACCTCTATCCGATACATGAACTAGGACATCAATTGTTAGGTACATTCCAATAGTTGTATGAGCTCTGGATTCCTATCAACATTGTCACTATTGATCCAATTGATTAATAGTTCAGAGTCCCCTTTCACATTAATTTGGGGAAAATCCATCTTTAGGGATAGCTCGAGGACAGTAATGAGAGCATGATACACTGCCTTGTTGTTGATACAACATTCTGACTAAAGAAATTAATATGGAAGAATGGCTAGCTTTGGTATGATAAGGGTGATACCCAGGCCCACTCTTTTGAGTCTGGGGTCATTGAGTCTTCAATCGGTATGGATTTAGGAATCACGATAAAAGTTAATTTTCCAACATGGAACAACATGGTCTACTGAGATGATTTCCTCATCCATAAAATCAATGTCCAGGGACTGTTCTGTGGATGTTGTATGGGCGGCAAGGAATTCTGCCTCTAATTTCCCCTTAATAGCCCTCGAAGGGATGAACCTAATGTTGAACTGATAGAGGATTAATTCCCACGAAGCTAGATAGAATATCAAAAAGGGGCAGTTTAGGATGTACTCTTATAGATCCACTCGAGACACTGGCTATATCTCATGGTGTTGCATGTATTTTCACAAATTCATGTACTACAAATACCAATGCAAGGAATATTTTCTTAATAGAGGAGTATCTTGTATTTTGATCAAGGAGAATTCATATTAGATAGTATAGAATGTACTTTATTCCCTCATTTGTCTTCTAGGTAATTAGGGCATCCAGAGATCGTTCTAGGGAAGTCACATAAAGGACCCTTGTTTTTTTAGAAATGGGTGCCATCAGGACTGGAGGCTGTAGTATCTAATACTTGATTTCCTCTAAAGTAGTATATAATTCCTCGTCTCATAGATAGACATGATCCAAGAAAATGGATTACACTTTCTAGCCAAATTCACAACGAATTGGTATATGTAGGCCATGTGGCCTTGAAAGCCTTGCAACTCCCAAATGTTGCTCAGAAGAGACATCTGACTAATGGCCTTAATCTTCTCTGGATCGATCTCGATGCCTATATATCTTACAATGATGCTGATAAAAATTCCTAAGGTGACCCCAAAGGAACAATTCAATGGGTTCATCTTCAGATGGAGAGAATGGACAAATCCCAACACTTTCTCATGTTATTTGAGACAGTCCTAGCACTGGTGATATTTGACCACTAGATCATCCACGTAGCATTCCAAAAATGTCCCAATGATCAGTATAAATATATGACGCATGGCATGATTATAGGTGGCACATGAATTCTTTAGAACGAAGGGAATTACCTGGTATCATAAAGTACCTTGTGGTTCCCTAAAAGCTTTAGAATCTTCATCCTAAGGGGGAATTCAATTTTGGTTATACCCAGAATACCCATCCATGAAAGAGAGAGCCTAAAATCTATTGAAAGCATCAATAAACAGTTCCATCATAGGATGGGGAAAATCATCCTTTGAAAAGTGATGGTTATGATCGAGAATTTCAATGAAGACTATGATCTGTCTCTTCTTCTTCCTGATGGGCACAATGTTGGATAACCAGCTGGTGTATTGGACCTCTTTTACGAAATTGACTCTGATGATCCTATCAACATTAGCCTCAACCAGGGCATTGTTAGAAGGATGTATCTTTCTGGGAGGTTGTTTGAACCCATGATTTTATTCTAGATGACTGAGGTGGTGGACAGATACATGACGATCTCGTCCTGGAATCTACTTATAACTCTTGGAAAACTCATCACGATGCTTCTTTAGGAAGTCCACATACTCTAGTTTCTCTTTAGCAGACATAGCATCGCTGATTAATTTGGTTCTATAATCCGTTTCGTTACCAAGGATCACCTATACCAATTCATTGATTATGGTGGATACACCCTCTGCGAATGCAGAAGGTGCATCCTCCAAATTCTCTTCTTCACTTGTGGTGGATGTACCATCAGTGGGAGGTGATTCCTTTGAATTGACAGATCTTGATGGAAAGATTGTGTATGATTGAGTAGTAGTGGACACCACATCGAGAGGCTCTATACTGGAGAAACCATAGTGATGATGGATGTTAACCCGATCCAATCTAGTCTTCGGCCCAAGGGGATACGCTTGACGATATCAAAGCAATAGTGGGGTGTCTGCATGAGCTGTTTTATCCTAACCCGGTGAAATAAGAAAGTTTTATGTATTTTCATTTCCATGGGTTAGACATCCCAATACCTTATAGAAGTAGGGGGCTCTGGGATAACCTAAGACTGATTTTAGAAGTAATATGAGGTGATCTTCATGTATCCCCTAATCTAGGGAAAGTGATTTCCCCCCATTCTATAGACAATAAAACATTTCCCCCGATCCAGGTTCATAGCCTCCGATCAGTGAATCAAAAAAATTATAGGCATCATCTTGGTTTTACCATGGGTCGGTCATAGTTATAGCATATTCAATCTCATTTTCCTAAATTGTTTTTCCTTTCTCTTGTAATAGTGGGCATCCAGGTAGCGGGCTTCACAAGAGGCAAAGGGAGATGCATCATCTTGGAGCACACCCACTAGACCATTAAGGGGGTACTTAAGGAACTTTTGATACGAAGAAGGGACAGTTGTATGAAGGTGAAGTCATGGCCTACCCATCAACGTCTTGAAAAAAGTGTCATGTGAGACAACCATGAAATCGGTGCTAGAAACCAGACTACCAAAATAGGTCTTCAGGCAGATCTTTCCAACTGTTGTTTTTCTTTCCTATCATAACCTTGAATTTTCAGTTCAGAGGGACTCAGATCATCCTCAGACAATGCCATTTTTTGAAGTTTTCAAGTCATGCTTAGGTTGATCCAAGAGCCTATGTTAATAAGACAGTAACGAACCTTCACACCATTGAAGTGGACGATGATCTACAGTGGACAGATGTGCCCCTATATGTGAGAGCCTTTATCTTCTCTAGGGAAATAGATAATGGAATGACGTTTATCATTCTCGACTGCCTCAGAATGGAATCATTCTATATCTTTTAACTCCATCTAAAACTAAAGGGGGGTTCTCAAAGCCTTATTGAGGGCTTCATGCATATGCACTAATAGATGAACCTCAGGGATTGAGATCCTCTTAGGAATTCAAGAAAGATGCTTAAAGATATCATACATTCATGTTAAGCATGAAATTATTCTTACATGAGGTTATTCTATGGTAGGGGTATGGAGGTCCCTTCCGGCTAAACCAGCGACAAACTGGTCCTACAAACATCCCACATATCACTAGTTGAGGCTCATGGAGTGACTATCAAATGTGGTCTAGAATATTGAATCCAGTCTGTAATAGGTAGTGGAAGATTGTGGCATGGTCAGGGAAGCTCTTCTTGATCATGAAACAAAAACACTGGCAAAGGCGGACCTAATGACACCAGATGAGAAGGCTTCACATGTTTAGCTCTGCGTTCGGCATGTTTTCTGGTTTCGGTGGCAAGCACAACATAGCTGGAATTATTGACCATGGAATTCTGATGACTCATATAGTCATGGATCTGTTCGCAAAAATGGCAGCTGAGGACATTGGGAGGATCCTTCTGGAACTCATCATCATTAGGAATCGTGTAGGGTTTTACCAGCTCCATGGTATCAACTAAAGAATACCCTTCATCATCACATGGATAAACCTCACCACTGGATGGATCCTGGGGTTAACATCCATATTTGGGGGCATGAAGTTGTTGAAAGTGTGGGATAATGACTGCATCTATGGGGGACTTTGTTTTCCCTTGTGTTGTTGGTGTTGTCTCTTCTAAGAAGATGGAGGATGAGATATCGATGCAGAAGTAGTGGTTGTGGGTGACGCGATGTCTTCGAAAGGCTTAGGTCAATTTAGATGTGAACAGTTAATGCCATGGGCGTGGGTGACTGCCTTATGAGCCATCGAGTCATCATAATTTTGGGACTCCTGGTTAAGAACCTATTGTCACTCACCATTACTGTCAATATCGTTATCTGGCTTCACAAATACACCAGCCACAAATACTGGTGCTTGGCTAACCAGACTATGTTTTTATCAACGTATTCTTGAAACCGGTCTTTAAACACATAGCACTATTTGGGGGTGTACCCCAGGATCCATTAATAGGGGCAGTAGTTTGGGTGATCATTGACATCCGCCCCTCCGGGGCTCCTTCATTTGGGAAACCATAGAATTCCATGTTCCAAGGAACATCTAAAATAATAGGGGACCTGAGCCTCGTCGAATGAGTACGTTCGGTTTCTCCGATCTGTGAAGGGGGATCTAGGATACTGGACCAAACGAGGGGACATATGAGCCTATCGAGTAGGTGGAACCTGGTTATCTCACATTGGTGGTGGTGGTGCATTACGTAGGGTCGCATACCAATTCAGAGGTGGGAACTACTAGGCCGAAGGCTATGCCTGAGGTGGCAGGCCTCTACGAGGTTGTGGAGGTGGCTCCACTGGTTAAAAATCTAACTGCTCAGTGGCCTCTATGTGTTCCACCACAGTGGGGTAATCCTTAGAGGCCCTTCTCGGGGGAACTATAGAAGGCATTGGACGTGGCTTCTTGGCCTACTACAAGGATTCCTCTTGATGCTGAGCCTTATCAAATAAATCATGAAATCCCATTGGGTAATTATGTCTAATGAGAGAGGGGACCAGTTTAGTTTTGACATTCCCAACACAGTTTAAGCATATGTTCCTACGTCAACAGCATATTCAAAGAGTAGGTGAGGCCTTTCCACCGAGCGACAAAGTATGCAACATGCTCACCAGTCCTCTACTTACACATTAAGAGGTCTGAAATACTCATCTTCTTGTTGGTAGAGTAGAACTGGTAAAGAAACGATTTTCAGAGATATTCTTAGCCGACGACTGACGCAATAGGTAGCTGTTTGTACCAGGAAAATGCATTCCCTTCTAATTTCTCTACAAAACACTAGAGTTTGGAAGCCTCTTCTTGCGTCGGAGTTCCTATCATGGGTCCACACTATGATATGAAGTGGGAAAGATTTTGAAGTGGATTACCCATCCCATTAAAAGGGGAAATGTTGGGTTTTCTGAAACCTAGGAGTGGTGGTATATCATCAACCCATGCTAGATATGTCTTACCATCCGGTGAGATTTCCACCTATCGAGTTTCCAACCCCTCGAGGCATGTAATGAGTGCCTCCATCGAATCATCTGGGTGGGGATTTATATCTTGACGAGGGTCCCTGACCACCAGTGCATGGTAGTATCTCTAACATGATAAGCAGGCCCATCTTCTTGTGAAGCGGCTCGTGGGATGACCTGTGGAGCGGCTGAGGGAACTTGAGTTGGGTCGCAAAGTTTATCATGCCACTAATTTGGATTTGGTGACACATATTGGGCCTCATAACATAATATCTAGCCACTATCATGTCTATGTGGGTATGATGGTTAGGGTCACCCAAAGGCAACTCGCCGGGGGGAATGTTGTACCTACCCCGGCCAAGGATCACCATAGTCTAGTCGCCTCTCCGCATCACATTCAGGGATGAGGTCATCGACCATCTTTATATTCTATGTGATCTATTGACACAACAATGTCTTTTCGAGATCATCTTCTATCTTATTAACTGAGCTAGATGGGTTAGAGGGTTAGGCAGCCCCGATATTTTATTTTCCCCTATTGGGATTCTAACTGAAGACTAATGAATTTTTGGGCACGAAATATTCTTCTGATAGATCAGCCATGTTAACCATTACTCTACTTGGAGGAATATCAACAATATCACCTTATAAGATGGGTTGGTGCTAGATAGAAAAGAAATGGAGGTAATCATAGTGCCCCTAAACACTGACCAGAATTTGAGGGGAAGACGCCTTGATATTTCTACCAAGCACTTTATAAGTTTCAACGCATCGTTGCTGGAGGGTCCAGTGGTGACCGGGAGAATCTGGGTGTTGGGCCGTAGATATCACAACCAATTCATCCATACGGAATTACTGGTCAATATATTCAAACTATGTCTGACTCTTTGGCTAAGAAACTTGCTAATAATTGAGACGGAAGTGTGTCGCCCAGTGGGTTTGGCGAAAGCACGTGACTTCCTCCGGGGTAAGTGATTCTGACAAACTAAAGTTTTTGGTTGCGATTAGCCAAAACATCTCTACGAAATGATCCAATAAATGGATTCTCAAAAGCTACATGGATTAGACTCGGGATATGGCCCTCGGTTACCCCCACTCATCAATTGAAGGTGGTTGTGGGATAGGGAACTACACTGAAGCGTATCATTGAGATAGTAGACCAGCCGGTCTAGAATATAGCAAATGAGGTGAACAGACACTACATCTTGGGATTTCCTATGTTGAATGAAATGACTGAGCCACCACATCCTAGTAAGATGGATTGGAAAGCATGGCTTCTGACATAGGGGTTATGGTTACCGATGGTGGTCTATGATATTGTTCATCCTTTATCTATCTCCATAATAACTCTCCATAATCTCTGGTTGAGGTAGAGAATGACCTTGTTTTGTGATAGGGATGAGTGCATGGTTCGGCCCTCAAAAGAGGCTAAATCATCCTCCACTTGGATGTATCTACGAAGGGAGGTATGAATCTAGTGGACCTCACATTCTAAAAGGATGAGGCTGATGCGCCTCTTTCCTGCCCTGACCCTCGACACAGAGCATCAAGGTGAGGGTTCCATTGTTGAATCACATTCTATCTCAGAATCATAGACATAGATGGGTTTAATTGTGGTCTGAATATTTTTGTCATGCTTTTTATGGAATCAGTGACCCGACCTTCGTCCCTGGGCTGCCTCATTGGTGTTGAGTATGTTTTTGGATCGAGGAGGGACTTTGACCAAACTGATGTGGGGGTAGAGAGGACATCTACTTGGATGATATAGGGTGTGAGGAGAACCTAGAAAAACCTCTTAGGGAACATTGGGAGGACCTTTATGTCCATCAGATGAAAGGTAGAGGGAGTCTCCGAGGGAAGTTCTGGAGTGGGTTGGACCTCCACTGGAGCTGGTATGAGCATTCTAGGGCCTCCATGATTATTTCCTTTGCCAGCATTGGTATGCAGAGGGTTCTCATTCTAGTCAAGTATAAAATGGGTAGGACCTCCATTTCATGTTCCCATTTAGTGAGGAAAACCTCTGATTCTCTAATTGTTTGGTCAAGGAAGACATTTATCAGATGTTGTAAAGACATAGGGAAGACCCCCATGCTGATGGTTGATTGAATGGGTAGCATCTTCACATTGGCGACCTGTGACATGAGGAACAACTCCATACTTAAGGTTATGTGTACAGAAGGGGCCTCTGTACTGGGTGTCAATGTAGGAGGGAGGACCTTCACATGGATTGATGGTGGCATGGGGAGGACTTCCATGCTGATCTTGGGAGTAGGGAGGACCCGTGATCTCATCAGTGATGGTATGTAGTGGCCCTCCATACTGGATTTCATTGTCATGGGTTAGCCCATGATGGATGTCTAATGTGTTGGCGACCAGGAGAGTCAACCTAGCCTACCCATGGGGTGGTTAGGGCCTCTATCTGGGTTGAGAATATGAGTTCCTTTGCTCTACAGAAATAGGGTATTGATGTTATACACTAGAAATGTAATGGGCCACGGTAGTCGTTGATGTTGATGCCCCTCGGTGGGCATGCTCCTTAGCTTGTGTTTGACACTGGTGTATGGTTAACTTGATTGGGACTAGTGGTACCAGGGCATAACACACATGCGCCATAGCCCATGGGGCTAGGTGGTGGCACTGACATGACCTGGTGGGAGCCCTACCTAGGATCCCCTAGAATGGGATTGTAGTCGGGTGAGCTCGGCCATCCCTCACCTCATTAGTGTAGGGGAGGGAGTCATTAAAGCGTTCTAGGGAGAGGCTCCCAAAACGATTATACATTGGATTTAGGAGAAGTATCTCCCTGTGAGGACTTTGGGGGAGCTGTTGATGATGAGTCATAGAAGTCTCTTGGTCTTTTGGGCTATATCCCAAGTAAGTATAATCCCCTCCTCCTCGAATCATCGAACTAAATTGTTAATTACCCTTCTCTGAATGAATTCAAATGGGGGAGATGGGGTGAGGGTGCCCAGCATCTGTGGACGTAGAGGCTGCCATGAGGGAGATGAGGCCACACAAGATTGTTGTATTGACATTGACTCTGCCCCTACATCGGTGGGTGGGTGGTTATTGGTTTGTTGTCATGACATCTTTTGTCCTATAAAGAAGGGAGATTTAACCATTAGTGCTGAAAGATGGAAAGAGATGTTCAGTGCCCCAGCACTATTCCATCTTCCATGGTTGGTAAGAAGGATCCACACTGACAATGTCACATACTGGGATGTCCAATGTTCAACTGCCCCAATTTCTGGGGAGTTTCATGCCAGTCCCACTTTTTTCTTAGTGGGACCTGGTGCCAGATAAATGGATCCAGTGACATGCTAATCTACTGATTTCTCACACACTACCAATCTTCACATTGAGGGAAATAATTTCACATCAGGTTCACAATTTTCCAATTTAACGCTTTCATTGGGGTGAGCATCCATATGTAGAGGACGCACTAATTGTTTCCCTGCATTCCTGCTTTCCAAAGGCGGGCAAAATCTATCACTTATTCAGGGACATTTGATACTTAATTGAAATGGGGTTATGGGATTTCAATTCCTTCTTCCTCAGATTCCTCCTTGGGACATGTCTCCTTGTTCAAGTCTCCCTTGAACATTAAGATTTTGTTCATGAAACTCTCCACAGTTCCATGTCTTCATGAATGTTGGTTAATTACACTACTCCTATTAGGAAATTCCAAGGGGTCTTGATAGGTAACAAACCTTCGATCAGGGGATTAGTCACGTTAGACATCACCGGCATGTCTGGACACTATAACATTTATACTTCTAGGATTATTCCCCTTATGATACAGATTATCGAGGGTGCATAAGCCCGAGTCATCCCACATCGAGTGTGGGGAATTATATTTCATCGAAACGTCTCTGCGGTTTTCTCTAGCTTCCCATGTTTAACACAAGGTATGCTGCAAGTTTAACATCTAGTGGAGACAAATTGGACCGATCGGATTACTGATAAGAGTGGGTCAGATGGGTGAAACCCTAGGAGGGAACATTGATGCTGGGGATAACGCATGGTTTGATACTCGATTTCTACTAGGAGAAGAAATAAAGTGGGTGACTTGATCTCTCTGGGATGTGGCAACCCAGGTAAGAATCATGATGGATATAGATGGTTTAGAGTGGATGAAGAATGAGATAGAACTGTCAGGAGGACGAAAATGTTATTCGGCATCAGCCTCAAAGATAATTCCTACGTATCCATGTGGTAGGGAATAAAATTAAATGTATTTTGTTGGGGTGATGGGACACCTGAGGAGGTGACTCATGAAAATGGACACATGGATGGGTTTTGGAAGTATTAGAACCTCTGGGTTAGGTCATGACCTTCCTAAAACACTTATGCTCAACAGAGAGACCAGGATGGGACATGAGTGATGGGATTGATCCTCATCTATGCTTCCTATGTACCCTGAGGTGGGGAATAAAAGTCCACATAGTTTAGGAAGGGGCATGGAATCGGGGTGTGAAAAGAGGATAGTGACACAATGATATACTGGGGCTTACGCCTGGCTAGTAGCCCGGTTTGGTCTCACGCAACGGTGGCAGACCAGAGATGTGGTTCCCAATGAAGGGGACTACAACTGCTTACATTCAATTTCAGAGTACAATGGCTTACCGTTGGATGGTGTATAAAGGCTTAACACATAATGGGGTACAATGGTTTACCACTATATGGGGTACAAGGGCTTACCGATGGATGGGGTACAATGGATTATCACTAGATGGGGTACAATGGCTTACCGTTGGTTAGGGTTCCAATGGATTACCACTGGTTGGGGTTCCAATAGCTTACCGATGGTTGGGGCTCCAACGACTTACTGTAGATTGGGACTCTGATGGATTACCATCGATTGGACTCCAATGGATTACCGTTAATTGGGTTCGGACCTCAGGGAGGTATCCTACATACCCTATATAGGTGACAAGTATCAAATCGCATGTAGTTTGAATGGGTACAGTTTAACATCTTATGGGATTAAAAGGGGCATACAGTTTAACTTCATGCTGGATGAGGGTGGACCAATGTGAAGTGGTGTGGACCGATGTGTGTTGGGATTGATCCTCATGGATGCTTCCTATGTACCTTTCCTAGGAGAAAAGTATCAAAGTCCATGTAGTTTTAATGGGTACAGTTTAACATCTTTTGGGATGAAAATTGGATTACAGTTTAACATCATGTAGGATGAGGGTGGACCGATTTGGATTGGTCGGGACCGATGGGTGCTTGGATTGAACCTCAGGGAGGCTTCCTACATGCCTTTACTATGAGATATGGATAAAATTACATGTAGTTCGAATTGGTACAGTTTATAGTCTTATGTAATAAAAAGGTGAACCTGTGTGAAGGGGTCGGGATAAGTAGGTGTTGTTCTTGAACTTTAGGGAGGATTCTTACATACCTTCCCTAGGAGACAAGGATAAAAGTCCACATAGTTCGGTAGGGTTTGGGTATTACACTCTAAGGAGGCCCAAGAAGGATGTCATGTTTAATGATTACTCCAAGCCCTTGTGATTCATTCTCGGTAAGAGAAACAAGTGGTAGTAAAGACCTAACGATCATGTCATGAATGGTGTGTCTCTGGGAAGTGGATTGGGGCTTAAATGTGGTTTTCATTCCAAAGAGTAAACAAGGTCTTATGCGTGGTTAGTGGCCCAAGGAGATGGATATTGGGACTTACTCGTCGATGGTGGCCCGATGGTGACAAATCCCAGAGGGAGAAGGACAAGGTAATGAATGTCCTAGTTCCCACCTCTCTTCTAGGCTTTGGAACATAAAAAGATATGAGGATTAGGGATTCTAGATCCCACAATAAAGGCTAGGGGTTTACACTAAGATGGTTTCCCTTCCCCACGGACAGACGTAACTCCAAGAAAGAGGATCTCATTCCATGTGAGGAAGATCTCACTCCCATGGACATGAGTAGGAGTTGATATTGTCCGAGGTAGGTCACCCCATGTATATTTCATGGGGAAAGGTCGTAGATTAACGCCATGTGTTGAGGATAAGGGTTCTTGGTAGTTTAACATCTTTTAGCTCGAACGATGTGGGTTCACTCTTCTCCCAAAGGACTTACATAACTGATACACACCCACCCTTGGGGAAGGAAATGAATCAGCAATGTCTGGGAAAGGTAGTGTTGTGGATTGATCCACTATGGTTCCCATGTTATCATGGATATGCAAAGAAGTAATATCCCTTAGCATGCATATGTGAAAAATAATAATGCTAAGAAACGCAACGTAAAGAACCACCTAAGGGACCTTGAAATCACTTCGTATAAACCTGGTGGATCGTATGGGAGAAGGGTGTGCATGAGAGGGGTGTCATGCATAAGAGGGGCTCAGACAAGGTGCCTTATGGTAAGGATGAAACATGGTGCGCGTGAGGGGAGAACCCAAAGATGATAAGATTCGCGGAGGATGGGATGGTTTCACATGAGAGGAGATAGTTGCGTTCAAGATGGTACAGTTGCATGAAAACAGTTCCTATGATAGAATAAACTTGAATGCAAGATTTATATTTTCTACACAAATACCTTAGGGTAAAAGGAACTAGGCTAGGATCAAGCCCAAGTGGGCCCACCCAAAAGAGGACCCCTGGGAGACCTTTCCTGTAAGATCCAGTACCCTGAGGCCATAGAATTTTATGTGTGGTCACAAAAGAGGTTTTTTTCACACTGTAGAGTGTCAGTTCATCTTATATAACTATCCCCAATTGGTGGGGTACGCTTCTATTTATAGACTAAAACCTCGAAGGTGGCATGCAAGAGGATATGTGCGCTAGGAATAATTTGATTTTATATTGGGAATGAAAGGGTTTGTGCGCTTAAGGGAATCTTGAGCACCAAACTCTCTTCCTTCACACCCGTACCATGGATGTATTTTGAGAAGGCTGCCGTGAAAGGATCCCTTTGATGCTACATTGGGCATGCAAGGGTTTGTGCACCGAGGGGAATCTTTCACACACACCTGAACTCTTTCGTGCTAATGCCTTAGAGGGTTTGTGGTGGGTCCCTGTGGAAGCCTTCATTTGACATCTCATTCGGCATGAAAGGGTTTTCACACATGTATGGAATCTTGTGTGCACCCCATAATTCTCCTGCACAACTCCCTATCGTGTAGCGGAATAATCCATTCATTATCAATATGCCTTTGGTTTCTTTAAAAGAGTCCACTCATGGACCTATTCGAAATCCAGCATCAACAAAAGTCAAGAGTCATTTGAATCAATGATCATGAACAATGTGATATCAACCTTGATCAAAGGAAAAAAAATTTACCGATATAAAGAGTAAAGAAAACATGTTGCTACATTGGGAAATCATCATCATAGAACTATTATGGTTTCAATACAATTGGAACAACCTTATTAAAAAAATATATTATAATTATATAGAGAACATAATAATTACCATTTTATTGGAGTAGCATTTAGGCACACAGATCATATAAGTTATATCAGGATCACTCATAACATATAATGGCGATCAAACCTTTTTATAAGCAATATGTGGCTCTCCAATGAGCTATAATGGGGATCAAAACATCTTAAATAATGTAAATTGACTGTACAAGAATAACACCCTTTAAGAAATCTTTTCAACTCATGTATAAAACACTTTCATATATCTAAATACACTTTTCTTTCAAAAAAAATTCAAAACATAAATCCAAAATAATGGGAGAAGGAGTGTTTTTATTTGAAGAAAAAATGAAATATTATAAGGGAATATAAACATAAAATAAATTTTAAGATGGAATGAAAAGTATTTGTCACTATATATGATAAAATACGGCATTCACTTTATATGGTGATTATCCCATGTAATATAAATGAGTTCCTTTAAAATATATTTTAAACAAAAATAATAAATCCTGAGAAAGAATAAGGATGGTATAATTACAAAATATCCCCAATGTAACATAATTTATATTAGGGTTTATTATTATTGATAAATGGAAATACCATTCAGATATCATTAAATAATATAAAGTAAAATAGCCTTTTCCCCTTGAAAATCATATTTAAATATTATTTTTATAAAAATATATAGTGAAAGAAAGTTTTTTTATAAATAACCCTAAAAACATATAAACTATGTTTCAATGTGAATAATTTTCATGAGGTTGGGAAAATCCTTTCATGTAAGTTATGTAAAAAATAAAAATTCTTTTCAAACATTTTGTAAAAGGAGACAAAAGAGAACCATTTGAAAAAACAAAATGAAATTTAATTTTTAAAGAATTTTAAAATAATTAAAAATATATGACCCTAGGATTGAGTTAATTATCCATTTATTCATTTGATTTAAGACTATATAATTATTAGGGTATGCTTCCGGATGTTCTGAGGTTTTTTGACACTTGATCGATTCTTTTCTGTGGATGTACTATTTGAGAAATATTAGTAGAAACTGTGAAATGCCTACTTGAATCTATAAAATGGAATCCAATGTTCACTTGGTAGTCTTATGGTTGGAACAATTTTCGGCCAATCCATTCGGATTCTTATACGAAACAATTATATTTGAAATAGTGAAGAAACAAATGGTTAGTGCATGGTTTGTTTAAATGTGAAATCCAACTGTGTGAGGGATGGAATAAGATAATAGCTCATGCATAGTTTTTTCATAGTTTGTATAACACGGTGAGCCAAATGTGCCTGTTTTAGGCTTTAGGTAGTTGCAATCACATTGTTGGTGCATATTTTTCTGAACCGTGCAACCTAATTGTGTGGCATATAGTCTTCCCTCTGAAATTTGTGGATCTAAACTAATTTAATCCCCTAAGAACATGGTTTCCCCATAATTATCCCATAACATGAACTCCTTTTTTCTCTAAAGATATGATATAAATTTTCAGTTTGATATAGGAGCGCTATATAGGTGTTTCAAATGATTTTTTATATCCATATTCTCTAGTAATTCTACATTCTTAGATTTTATTCATTGATCACTTTTCCTTCTCTTTCCTAGAAACATAGATCTAATATGTTTTGGATAGATACATGTTTCATTATGGTAATTGTGATGTTTTATGGTTTTATATATGGATGTAAATGCAATTCATGATCAAATCTATGGAATTAAGGTGTCATTATTTGTTTTCACTAACATTCATGAGTTAGGGGGATTCTCTCTCGATTACACTTGATTATAACTTAATGTATTAGTTAAAATGAATGTTTTTATTGAATTTAATTGTAATTTTTATGTATGATTCTTTTAGAAAAACCTTTTTAGTGGTGGTTTTGGAAAGGGTGTAAATTTTTCGGTTTTATAGAAAATTCCCTTTGATAGTAATTTTAAAATTGTGATTTTAAAATTATGGATTGTTTTGGGTTCATGGAAAAATGTTGTTTAAATTTTAAAGGAAGAATGGTTTTATGTAAAATGATTAATCATGGGTTTTGGAATACATTATGGAATCTATTCATTTTTCATTTTTTGAGGCCTTTTTGAAATATGACTTGGTGCTTGGTGCCAAATTCATAATGGAACTTGGAATTGGTTACCTTGTGACAAATTTCATGATTTATGAGAGAATTCGCTTGATTGTGGAATAGTCACCTATTCATGCATGTGTTTATTTTTGGATTTGTGGAATCATATATTGGGTATTCCAAATAGAATCTATAAATTTTTTAAGGGCTTGTTCTATTTCATTCTATGTAATTTTTTTAGGAAAGGAAACATATTTTGGATTTGATATAAACTACTTCAAAAAAAATTAAACTATTTTATATAAATGTTTAAATGATTTTATTCTATGTGGAATGAGTTGGGAAGTTATTGGGTAAATCCTATTGTGTTTAGACACAACCCCTTCTTGGGAACTATTGTTCATTTTTTAATTTCATATATTTGGACACAGTTAAAGGTAACACATCCCAATTATTTAGTGATGCTTCTTCATACCATTGGAATGGCTTATTGGGTTTCTCTTAGAGAAGGTTAGGAGTTTGTGGTTTTATGTATTAGGTGTCTTTGGGTTTTTTTTTATTTTCAATCCTTTTGTTATGTCATTGGTTTCCACATTGTTATCTAATATGGTTGTTAGTTTGGTTTTGGTCTGATTTTTATTTTTTTACTCATGCATCATATAGTGGTTTCTTTGGTTTTTGTCTTAGGGTTTAGATGTTTATATTTTAAAGGGAAAGTCATCCCCAACATATTCTTGAGGCCCTTGGAATTTATTTCTAGCCTTTAGTATCTTGTGGATGTCACCTTAGGCCCACTAACACCCATCACCTCTTCCCAAGCCAATGGGTGATGGGTAGGATGTTATAAATGGTATTAGTTTTTTCGATCCTTGAGTATCATTATTGGAACATTAGTCTCTTCTTGTGATGGTAGTAATGTGTAGGAATGTAGGAACATGAAATGTAGAGCATAAAATGTATTACCAAATAAATTTTTGTTGAACTTCATGTTTCTAGGGAGTTGGGGTACATGTGTGTTTTATAAAACATCTAGGTGAGTTTCCAGCTCATCATCATGGGTTTAGCTGATAAGGGTTTCATGACATGTATTTATAGAATTAATTCCCATTAGGACTATATTGTTCATTATTGATTTATTTATTTTTGAAAATGGTAAAATTTTATACTTTTTGAATGTGTTTAAAATGTTTTCAAAAGATGATAATTTGAAAAGACCTGATGGGGATATTGTGAAAATTGATAAAATGGTTAATTATAGAGAAAAATTTTTATCGAATTATTAGGGGTGATATGTGTAATATATCAAATTGAAATATTTATGCCTTCAGTTGGTAGAGAGTGATACTAAATGGATTTTTTTGTTATAGCGAATAGAATTGGGTAGGCACTATAGAAACCAACTAGAAGAGGCTGCTAAAAAATTTGTCGTACCTAAGACACAAGTGAACCAATAGTTGGTCCAAATTATTGTCTTGGATTTTCAGTCCATGGATAGAGGGAACGAAGGGATGAACAAAGAAAATTGGAAAATTTGGTTCATTTCAAAAAGTAGAATCCAGGAATATTGTTGGATGATTTAGAGATCGAAAAATCAGAAGTGTGGTTGAATAGAATCAATCAAATATTAAATTTCATTGGAATACAATCTAATATGAAAGTGAAGTTGGAAACCTATATGCTGGAGGATCTAGCACACTAGCGGTGGGAATTAGCAGTTCAATATAAATGAGATCAAGGCATTGCAAGGGAGTATTTTGAAAAATTGTTCAACTGAAAATTATATCCTCACAAATTTAGGATTTCGTGAACAATAGAGTTCTACTGCTAGAAACACGGTAATCTCTTAGTAATATAGTATGCAGATAAATTTATGAATTTAGTCTACTTTGCACTTGATGTTTCTAAAATTCAATCCTTGAAGGAATCCATTTTTGAATTGGTTTTGAGGCCATATATTGACTCAAATATTGTCATTATTTGTATGACAGATCATACATAAAAGGATAATATAGTGATGGTGGATGAATGGGATGTTTCTAGAAAAATAATTGGAGGAAGTGTGTTTATTCCTATGAAAACTGGAGGGAACTCCAATGCTGGGAACAAGAAGAGGGGGGAAACCTAATCCCTAGGGGGTGGTATCTCTTAAAATATGACTACAGGATTAGTAAATCTTTCTCCTCAATCAAAAATTAGGTTGGGATGTTTTTAATGTGATTCTTTATTCCATATAAAGTGATATTGTATGGAATCACCTAGATAATGTCACAACGTCAAGAAGATGGGACATCCTCAGCATTATTTTCACAGTGATCCAATGTGAGGTAATATAGACATGTCTCATGCTTCTTAGTCCTTATTTGATTTGATGGGATAAGTGAACCAGAATATCTCTCATAAGAAAAACTGATGAAGCCATTACAATTATGATAGTACCATGATTCATCAATTAGTACAATCTCAATAAGGAAGCAGAGAGAAAATATCACTAAGTAAGAAATAATATAGAGCTGAGTAACTAATCATCTATGATCAATTAGGACCTTTGATTGTTAGAGGTATTATTCATTAGAACTATACCCTTATGGAAGATTTGTTTGATATAGGAACATCTCATTCATTTATTTCATATCAAATAGTTGATCTAATGGGTTTACATATTTAGATGTTGACTTCTATTTTTAAACTCCAAACACCTTTGAGAAAATGATAATGTTGAGCCTTGAAATGTGTAGCGTGTTTCATCAGAATCGATGGGATTATGTTAATATGGGATTTCTAAATAATAGGGATTGATTTCTATGACTTTATTTGGGTAATGGATTAGTTAATGCACATTGGAGACAATATCAATTATTATGCATAATTGGTGAGTTTTAAATATTTAGATGGTGTTAGGAATATCTTTAAAGGATATTGGGTTAATGATATAAGTAGAACAAGACCCTTGGTATCGTTGGTTGGATGTATCTCTTACCAATTTAAAGTAGCTGGTTAATTATAGGTATATAAGATTGGAAATAGATATTTTTCTACCATATTGTACTACACTCTTGATGTTTTTCCTAAAAATATCCTAGGATTTCCACCTAAAATAAAGTAAAAAATTACAATTGATATCCTATTTGGGAATAAACACATTTCTCATACATTTTTTCATATAGAACTAATAGAAATAATGGAATTCAATGACCAGTTGGAAGAGTTGGAAAGTAAAGGGTCCATCTGACTGAGCATGTCTCCATGAGAACAACTAATTCCTTTTATGAATAAGGTGGATGTGAACTCTTAATATTTTTGTAGATTGTCATAATCTAATCGATGTTACTATAAATAATCCGTATAATCTTGAAAAAAATTATTATCTTCTTTATTAATTGTAGGGATCTCATTGTCTCTAGAAAATTTACTTTCTTTTGGGATATCACAAACTGTGGTTTGGAAGGAGGATATTCCAAAGACATATTTTAGAAGTAGATATGGCCATTATGAGTTTTTTTATCACTTTTGGTATTATGAATTCACCATCCATATTTATGAAATGGGTGAATCAGGTATTTCAAAGGTATCTTGATTCCTTAGTTGCAGTGTTTTTTTATGACATACTGGTGTAATCAAGGACAAAGTTGGATCATAACAAGAACATGGCTATAGTGGTGGGTATTTTATGTGAGAATACTGTGTATGGAAAGTTATAAAATTGTGATTTATATATATTATAGGTGGATTTACAAGGAAATTTAATTTCTGAAAAAAGTTTTTTTATATACCTTGAAGAGATAGAATCTGTTATGTCATGGAAACCTCTGAAGAATTTCGTATAGATACGCAGTTTCATTGGATTTTTTGGATACTACAGAAGTTTTTTATGTGATTTTTCACATTTGGAATCACTAATGATAGTTTTTACAAGGAAAGTAATTCATTTCCAATCGAATTTGGAATGATATAAATACTTTAAACAGATTAAGGTTAGACTTACATTGGAACCTGTTCTCATATTCCCAGAGTCTGAACAAAGATTTATATTCTATTATGATGCATCAAGAACTGGGATGGGGTGTGTTCTTTTATAGATATATCATTTGGTTTCTTAGTATTCATGGTAATGAGAGTTTAATTATAAGAACTAATCAACGCATAATTTGGAATTGTCTATTGTAGTCCATGCTTTGAAGACATGGAATCACTATCTTTTTTCTGAGAAATTTACCATGTTTATGAATCATAATAGTTTAAAACACATTTTCTCACAAATATATTGGTATCAAAGGTAGATAAGAAGGATCTAATGCCTTTAAATGTTTGAATTTTCCTTGATATATACACTAGGTAATGTAAATTAACTGGGGAATTCATTAAAAAGAAATTCATATAATTAATTGGATAAAGAAGCTTTAAATAAGTGGATGTTAATGGTGGTTATAGAAGACAAGAACCTTTATTTTACTAACTAGGTAGGTGATTCAATTTTATTCCCAGTTTCATTTGTTCTTAATTTGGTTCATCATGTGAAAGAAGTTTAGAAATCTAATTCTGAAGGTGTTTCTACTAGGTCTAAACTCAATGGTGGGGAGACTATTGAGGAATTGAAATTGGATGGGAGTTCAGTTTTTAGGTTTATAGATTATATTATGGTATCTTTGGTTTTTAGGAACAACTTATTATTTCTAAACACCATTATAATGGGTTTATTCATCCATGAATTAAAAAAATGTATAGATCAACAAAATCATAGTTTCTTTTGTTGGAATGAAAAGGGTAGTGCTATAGTTTGTTTTAAGATGCCTTACTAGTTAGCAGGTATAGGTGGGGAATCAAAAATCTGTGGGAATGTTGCAGTATTTTCTAATTCTCATTTGGAAGTGGGAGTAGATAGCCATAGATTTTGTGATAAAAATACCATCAATGGTTAGGAAACATAGTTCAATTTGAGTAAGTGTGGATCAGATCACAAGGTCAGCTCGTTTTATTCCTATTCGTGAATCCCATATTGTGGAAGACATATCCAAAATATATATTAGAGAAGTTGTAAAGAGGCATAGAATTACAATCTCAATTATATCTGACATACACCTCAAGTTTTCATTTTATTTTTTAAAATCCTTGCATTAATCACCTGGTAATTAGAAGACAATGATCATGTCTTATAATCCTCAAATAGATTGATAGTCTGAACTGAAAATCCAAAACTTGGAGGTAATTATTTAGGATTTTTTACAGGGTTTTAGTGACTCATAGTAGGATCACATACTATTAGTGGAGTTATTATACAATAATATCAATTGAGCCTAAATATATATGGATCCTTTTTAAGTATTATATGGGTGTCATTATCATTCACCACATTGTTTGGTGAAAATAGTTGATACCTCACTAGTCATAAAATCCATGTAAAGGATAAAACATAGAATATAGTATTGATCATTAAGATAATGGGGATTTATTGGAGTCATCATAAATCATATTTGGATCATCATCGACAACTATTTTAATTTTAGGCGAGTGATCATATGTTCTTGAGAGTACTTATAAGGTTTGTACATCATCCTTTTGGTAAGCATGGAAAGTTATATCCTCAATACATAATCCATTTTGAGATTCATGAATAAGTTGGGGACATGGAATATCAGTTAGATTTTCAACCAAGTTTTAGTTCAGTATATAATATGTTTCATGTATCTCAATTGAATAAGTGTCAACCTGATCCTCAATATGTAATTTAATGGGATCACATTGACTTAGACTCAGATTATATGTTTCTTCTTATTCTGGTATAAATTGTGGATAGGTAAGAGAAATTATTTCTTGTCAAAAGAATAAGTTTAGTACATGTTTTATGTAAACATGGTCAGATTTAGGAATAAGTGTAAGGGAGTGAAAATGAAATGTTAGAGTAGTGGCCGGAAATATTACAAGGAAACTCTTGTTTTCAACTTTTCGGGAAATTAAAAAAACGGTGGGGAAAATTTATCACACTCTATTTCTTGTAATTGACCCTCAATTTAGATTTTTTTGAAGATATATAATAATTTGGTAATGTTTTGGGAGGTTTATATTGGATTTAAACACTTTTTAAAGGCTTTTCTCAAGGTATATGATTTGAGAACATTTATATGAAACATTAAATTCCTATAAGAAATCGTGAAAGGGACAATAGTGGTCATTAGGTAGGAAAAAGGTTGTAGAATGGTTTGTCCAATCCATTTAGATTCCTAAGAGAAACCATGCTCTTTGAAATAGTGGGAAAACACCCGGTTGGCACACAGTTTGTCTAACCATGTGAGCCAATCATCTAAGGGATGGATTAATATAGTAACTCATACATAATTAGTGCATGGTTTTTGAAACTGTGTACGATAAATATGTGATGTGTAGTCTTGAGATAGTATAAAACAGACATTTTCTGCATATTTTAACAAACTATTAAGACCAATCATGTTTTATACAGTCATCCCTTTGAAATTTGTGGATCTAATCTGATTTAATCCCCTATACACTATTTCTTACCCTATTTTTACCATAACACGAACTCCCTTTTAACCCAATGTGTGAGATAAATTTTCCATAATTCTAGGATTGATTTGTAGGTGTTTCAAAGGATTTTAGGGATTCTGATTCTCCAGTAAGTCTTCATTATTGGTTGTTCTTCATTGATGTCTTCTCTAATTTATTAGACCCATATATATAATCCTCCATGGATATATCCATGTTTTATATTTGTAATTGTGATATTTTATAGTTTAATATACATAAGGTAAAGTGATTTGTGATTGGATCCATAGATTCATGGTTCCTTTCTTTGTTTTCACCGAAATTATTGAGGTGGTTGGCCTCTCTCTAGATTCCATGTGATTAGAAATTGAAGGCTTAGTTGAAACAATTGTTTTTCATCAATTGAATTATGAAATTTATGTGTGATTATTGTTAGAAAACCTATTTAGTAAACCTTTTATTAACATCTATAAATTGGATGGTTTGGTGGAAAATACTCTCTGAGGATAATTTTAAAATGGTGATTTTATGTTTAAGGATTTATTTTGATAATGAAAAATAGGTGTTGAATTGTTTTAAAAGAATAATTATTTTATGTGAAATGGCTTGAATGGGTTTTGACATACATTTTTTCATGTTCTCATGTTTATTTTTATAAGGAATTATTGACATATGACTTGGTGATTTGTTTCAAATGTGTAATTAAATATGGGATTGGTTATAGTTTTATGACTTGGTATATTGGTGATATACCTCTCATGATTATGTAATTATCGGTTGGGAATTCTTGTGATGATGTATAGATGTTTGTAATCATGGAATAGGTATTCCAAATAGAATTGATAAAGTTTTTAAAGTGTTTTTCTATTTCATTCTAGGGAAAAAAATTAGAATTGATATAAACTGCTTTAAATTATTTTTAAATCTTTTATATAAAGGTTCTAACAATTTTTTCTAGTGTAGTGATTTGAGATTTCATTAGGGAAATCCTACTAGATTTAGAATTTCCCCCTGCAGGGGAACTATTATGAATTTTTAAATGTCATCTATGAGTATGTATGTAAAGGAAATTAATTACATATCCTTAGTTATGCTTCTGTATACCATGTTCACCGCTTGTTTAGTTAGAACATTGTTTAGGTTGGAAGTTTTTTGTTAGATGTATTTAGTTTCATTCATTTTTGTTTTGTTTTCACTCCTTTGGTTATGTCACTTGGTTTTCATTTTGTATGCTGATATGGTTTTTATATTGGTTTTTTTTAGTGGTATTTTTATACTCATGCATAATATAGTGTTTTTGGGTTTTCTCTTATTGTTTGGATGTTTATCATTAAAGGGTAAAATCATCCACCAAATTTTCTTGAGGCCCTTGTCACTAACTTCTATCCTTTAGTGTCTTGGGGACGTCAATAAAGGCCTATTAACACTCATCGCCTCTTCCCAAGACAATGAGTAAGGGGATGGATGTTATAAAAAAATCTAGTAAATTTTCCTTAGGAAATAATTTAATTTTAGAAAAGAACATTTTTTAAAATAATTTAGAAAACAAGTACATATAAGAGAAATATAGTGGATCTAAAAGAAAATATATGATATTTTTCACCTACAAATGACTTTCTTGGTATTTATTTAATAAATAAGAGACAAAATTTAAATTAATCATTTAAAACACAATTGTTACTATAGTATAATAAAATAGATGTGTTTCAATAAAATAATATCTTATGATTTCTCTCTAATGAAACTTGAACATTAACAATCAGGAAAAGAAATAAGATTACAACCTAATATCTTTACCACTTTGGGAGCTCTTCAATCGTAATCCCATAAAAGAATAAAATCAAATGAAAATTTAAATAACAAGAACATAAGAAGATTAATGATATATTATGTTAAAATGGTAGTACATAAACCTCATAAAATAATATAGGTTCTCATCATAAACATATTCCCCAAGGAATGGGAATTTGAGATTAATAGCCCTTATAAAAAGTATATCATTGAATTGTGAATTAATTAATAGAGAGATTATCTATAAAAAATTAAAATCCATAAAAGGATAGTGTTAATACATAAAAAAATAATTTAGAGATAAATTCCCACATACTCATAGCATAACAATGTCAATGGAAATTATTTATAACCCAATGTATATAAATTGAGTTTAGAAACCCTTTACCACTTGGTAACTTAAAATTAAATTACACTTGAATGAAAAAATAAGAATTTAAATTTAAAATACATTAAATTTTGAATGATTCATGATATAACACATAAAATGGGAGTATATACTCAATATAAAATAAATTATGTGTATAAAAATAAAATATACCTCAATGAAAAGAAATTAAGACACAATCTCAAACCTTGAGTCCATACTTACTTAATTTTTCCTTCAATACGTGTATAATAAACTCAAAAAATTATTTGATTTATTAATAAATTTCTATTGTATTAATCCCTTATCCTTAAACCATTTATTTTATTTATCTTAATTACATATTTAATTAATTAGTCTATTAAGAACATGTATGATATTTTGAGGTCGTTCTGTCGGTAATTTGAAAAATAACTTTAGTGTGTTGATTATTGTAAAAGGGGTCATTATTCCATCATATCTGGAATAATAATCCTAAAATTATTATAATATTTATAAATCAATTATACATTTAAATTAAATTATTAAATATAGTTATAAAATTTAATTACATTACAATCATAGAGATGATATGTCATACTTACACATGAGTAACATTTCTATTTTTCAACTATGATTATAGAAAGAAGGTAAGTATTATTGTATATATGTGAAATAATAAAAATATATTAAATATAATTTCATTTATTTAAATTCACTTATATATATATCTTAAATTTTATGTGTTTATGAAAAAATAATCACACTAATTTGTGGAGGTGGTAGTCCACATGTATGCATGAACAATGTTATCATTTTTTAGTGAATGGAATGGTTAAAAATTTGATTTATATTATATTAAAAAATTATAAATGTATCATTAATATAATATATATATATATATATTAAATCCATTATTATAACTGTCCATGAGATGTGGGGATAGAAAATACATTACATAAGTCCAAGAGGATGTAGTAAGTCGTACAAATGAATGTTAGATTACATACCAATTTGATAGAGGTTTTAGATGGATATAGGTTATGTAATTATCCTAATAACAACTCAATATATTTTTTATATTTAATTTATTGTTTTGAATTAGTTATATAATATTTTAATGCAGTGTAGAAATAAATAAATCAAAAAAATCAGTTAAGAACAATACCTCTTCTTCAGAAAACCTCTAAAGGTTTACACCAAAATCATCTCTAGGTTGATTTTATGATCAAACCAATACATATAGGATATGAGTAAAGATTGAAGTAATTGATTTGGGTGCTTATTTTAGAAAAATGGTTCTTGAAGTGTGTAGTTAATACTAAAATAGATTCAATTTTATATGATAGGGGAGGGTCACTCTTGGAATTTCTCAAAATATTATATTAATATAAATTAATTTTCATTTCCAAGTTAATATAAACTATTTTTTATAATTTAAGATGATTATGGGATGAATAAATCCTTTAAAATAAATATTATACAATTTTTTACTATGTTTTCATCCTTATATTTTTGTTTTAATCCCTTGTTAACCTCTGTCACACTTGTCATGACAAAAAGGAGTTTTACTCTTTGAGGGTCAAGATTGTTACTATAAATAGAAAAAAAAGACCATAAATGGACCATAATTTATATAATAAACCATATCCTAATAAACTTTCTGAATATAAGTTTTTTATTAATTTATAGCATTTAATAAATATTAGTTATTACAAAATATCATTAATGTGAGTTTTTAGAACTATTCATTAATTTGACTTCAATAACGTCAAGAAAAAAATAAAAAAAATTATTACATCCCTTAAATATTATTATAAAATATAAAATTAATGTATCTAATAAATTATATCAAATTAGTATTACTTTTATATTTTTAATATCATTTATTTTATTTTTCTATTAATTAAATAATTTCTACATAAGCATTGTGTGAGCATTTAAGATAATTATTTACTCACTGAAAAATTAAAATAAATAATCATGATTAATATAAATCATTTATATTTAGAATTAATATTTATAACCAAACATAGCTTCTCTTTATACCCCATGATAAGAATATTATAGTTATTAAAAACAAGACTTTGACATTTTTTTACTTTTCTTTACATAAAATATTATAATGTTAATAAACACACTCATATAGAAAATAAAGTGAATATTACACAATATTTCATGATTATGGACGATATTGAATAATTAAATATAATTAATAAATGTTTTAGTGTCATTTTATAGTTCTCGTTATGTTATTTCTAACCTTAAATTATCTGTTTTACCCTTTACCATGGAAAACAATTACTATAATTACCAATCATATTAACCAAAAAAATAACCTATTTAAAAAATATAGACCTCCTAAGAAAACATGAATTTATTTTATAAATTCAAACCATTTAAGTTTCATAATTTAATTTAAAATCAAAATTATAAAATGCGAAGAAAAATGGTTTTTCATAAAAAATACATTTTTAAATATAAATTTTTTATAAAAAAATTCAAGATATAGTTATATTAAAACCCATTATTTGATTATTTTAAATAAAAATAGTCTAATTATGTTTTAATAATAATCCAAAATGTAATTTTACTTTGTAAATAATTTAAAGTAAAATATAGTTTTCAATAAAAATCTTTATTATTCACTATTCAAAGAAAAATCATTCTTTTCTGAAAAATCCAAAGATTTCACCAAAAGATAATTTTGATTTTATGATTTAAATAAAGATATTTATTTCATAAAAAATTATAATTATTACAAAAAAATAATTATAAAATTAACTCCCAAAAATAAATTAAAAACATTTTTTAAGAAAACATATTTTTGAAGAAAAAAATAACATTACTAAAAATTGAAATCCTATATCGTAAAAATTAATCATTTAATTTGAATTGATTTGAAAATATATATATATATTTCAAAAAGAAGTTAATATTATTCATACCCACCAATTTATTGTCAAGTTTATAATAATCGTATTTAAATAATATTATTTTACTGTTGGATTAAGCTCGGTTTGGTGTATTTTTAACACAATTTTACAAAGTCATTCTTTTTATATTATTGGGATGTTACATTCTACTTGACACTTTAATATTTTGAATCCCCATAATTTTTAACATGATATCAGTAATACATAGATGAAATTTTAAAATTCAATTATTCAAATCCAACGTCATAAAAAGGTTAATAAATCATCCTCTTAAAAAGAGATAAAGGGAAGTTTGAAGGCCATTTAGGGTAACAGATAATAGGTTACAAAATAGTAAATTATTAGTGGGAAGTGAAAATATTTACATGGAAGAAAGTATTTTCAAAATAATTATTTATAGTGATATATACCATTTAACATAAGAAATTGAATAACTCTTGGAAATTCAATGACCAAAAAACCATAATCCAAAGAGTTGTGAAAAATATCATCAATTCATTGAAAAAGAATGTAATTGGATTGCATTTTTTGTTTCAGGGTCATTTCTCAAATAGTTTAGTAATTCCTTACCATCTATAATAATAACACAAAAAAATATACTTACTTAAAAATTATAATTTCAACTTTTAATAAATTTCAATCACAATCTCATCTTTTCATCCAAACGATGAGAATTTTTTATGCTTTTTTTATCAAATTACATTACATCATATACTTATAGAAAAGGATAACAAGATATATACACTATCTTTATACATTATACAAAACCAATATGGTTATATAAATATGATATAATTCAAAAAATTAATAAACCATTATACATTGAAATAATACCATGATCTCTAAAATTCAATAATGACTCCAAATGTTCAAAAAAGATCAAAAAATTAGAATGATTTGATCATGTATTATTCAAATATAAATTTAACATTTATCTCTAAATAATGTAAGTTTTTCTTAAATTTTTATTCCAGCTATTTATATTCCCTCATCACATAATCTCTAAGATATTCTAATCATTTCTATAAATAGAAAATGTTATATCCCAATAATAACATTAATGAATGTTTTAACCTCGAAGATTATTCATTCCTTTCAAATTTATTTCCCAAAAGTGTAATTGATTTTTTATGAAATAATAATTCATGTTAAACCTAACGGTTAAATATATCTCAACACAATAAATTTTTTCCCAAAATATCATTATTCACCTTAAAACTCTATCAATTAAAACCTCACAATGGGTGTATAATACTTTAAACATATGATCTAACTTAAACATATAAACCCATGATGGTGTCTATAACTCTAAATATAACATCATTTGAAAAAATCCTATTGACTAAATTTATCTAAGCCCAACTCTAATACCAACTTGAATAACCGCGAACCCACAATTCCGATTCTAGTTCAAAAAACATATGCTTTACATTTCTATCTTTGATACAAGTAAATTTGATGCAACTTTTTTCCACCCAAACCGTACTATATCAAATGGAAATATCAGATCACTTTAATACTCATGTACATTTTAGGTTTATGTTTTTATAAAATTAAGAAAAACTCTTAAAAAATAACACACACGAATTCAAGAGAGTATTTCTCCCACTATACCCAGCTTTTTCATATTCCATATTAAGTCTTCATTATCTCCCACAAAATTATTAAATTATGAAACATTTTTTATACACAAATAATTTTTTAACATTATTCATAACCGAGGTAAAGGGAAACCTAAGAAGGTTTATATAAAATCCTTGGTTAGGGTAAACATAAGTAGTAACAATTAAATGTCACTAGTGAGAATAAGATGAGAATAATGGTATAATTACATAATCATAGTGCATTAGAATAACATAAAAAAATTAAAACCCATTAATAATTGTATCAAAAATCATGAAATGAATCTTTTATAAAGTCCAAATTCATTGTAATTAGTAATCATGAGAAATTTTATATCAGCCTTAATTAACTGAAACATTATAATCCATGGGAAAAAAATAAAATTTGTTAGTACCTTTGGAATTCATCAAAATAGAACCCTCACATAGTCCTTGAAATTGTAATAACCATATAGAAAACTTATAATATAATTCTATAGATAATATAATCATTTCATAATGCATTAGACTGCCATCTAGGTGCACCCATCATATATGCTATATCAGACTCACCCATGAGCTATAATGGGTCTCAACCCTTCATATAGGTTGTATCGGGTTAACCAATGAGCTATAATGGCTCTCAACCCTTCATAAATAACATACAAGGTCCATATCAAGAATAAAACCCTCAAAAAACTCTTTTAATCCCATGTGTAAAACACTTTTAGATATCAAAATAGCCTTTTATTTAAAAACCCCATTTACAAAACATAAATCACCCAAAATGATAAAATGTGGGTTGTTTATTTAAAGGACTAATGAAATATTTTAAGTTAATATAAAACTAAAATAAAATTATAGAGGAGTGAAAATTCATTGGCCCTATATTATTTAAAATAAAGAATTCCCTTTACTACTTGATTAACCCATGGAAAAGAAACAATTTCCATGATAATATCTTTTATAAAATAATAATCCATCTAGATAAATAATGACGATGGAATAATTACAAAAATATAACCACTGAAGAATAAGCAAAATCAATGTTTTTCTGGAATTAATGAATAGAAATTACATTATGATATCATTCAAAACATTCTTGAGTAAAATTTACATTTCACTTTGAAAATCACATTTAAAAACTAAATAATTAAAAAAATTATAAAACAATTTCTCGAAGATGGCACTAGAAACTTATAAAGTAATCATAAAATAAAATAATGTTCATTATGGTTGTAAAATAAATTTATTTCATATATGTTAAAATAAATATTATTTCCAAACATTTAGTAAAAGGTTTCAAAAGTGGCACATTTGAAAAAATGTTAAGAAATTTACTTTTTTATAAAATTTAAAGGAATTAGAAAAACAATGTAAAATATATTTACGAGATAATTTATTTTTTTCAAATAAAAGTTTTCAAAACATTTTATAAAACATGTATATGAAAGATAAATATTCTCTATCTTCAAGAAAATACAAGATGTTTATCACTTAAAATTGACATTCATGATATTTCATTAATCCATAAGGGAGATAATGGAAGTTAAACATGTAAAACACATTCATAAAATATTACAATAAATATATTAGGTTCAAGAAAAAAAATATCTTATGATTTCCTCCCAAGGAACCTTGATCCTAAAAAATTCCAAAAAGAAAATAAATTGCAACATAATGCCTTCTCCTCTTTGGTAACTCTACAATCATAAGACCATGAAAGTATATCATTAAATGGAACATTAAATACCATGAATATAAAAATATTAATGATATATTATTTCAAAATGTCATTATATACAACTCATAAAATAGGATATATGAACATCATAAATGTATGTCTTAAGGGAATGGAATTTGAGACGAATAACCCTTATAATGATCATATAATTGAATTGAGAATTAATAAATGGAGAGATTATGTGTAAAAAATGTAAATCAATATAAAACCAATTTAAATACATAATAAAACAATTTATAGATAAACTAAAACATAATCATTACATAAAAATTTCAATGAAATATATTATAACATAATATAATGAAATTAAGTTAAGAAACTCTTTATCCCTTAGTAACATTCAATTCAAATACTCTTGGATAAAATAAACTATATTTAAATGTAAAATATCATTAAGTATAGAATGTTTATGATATTACATGTTAAATGTAATTATATACACCATATAAAATAAATTATGTGTATAATAATAAAATATTCCTCAATGAAAAGAAATTGAGACACAGTCCCTTACCTTGAGTCCAGACTTAGAATATATGTCCATTAACACATGCATAATAGATTAATATTAATTATTTTATTTTTTAGGAACCATTAAACATACAAAAATCTTTATACATAACCATTTATTTAATTAATCTTAATTTCATAGTTAATAACTTCGTCAGTTAATTCCATGTCGGGTGTTTTGACGACATTCGGTCCATAATTTCAAAATAGATATGGTGTGTTGATCATGGTTGAAAAGTTGTTTATTTCATCATGTCCTAAATAATAATTATAAAATAATTATAATTTTAATATATCAATTAAACTTTTAAATTTATCCATTAAATATGGTTATAAAAAATGAACAATGTTACAATCGTGGAGATGGTAGGTCATATATACGCATGAGTAACATTTACATTTTTCAACGATCATTATAAGAAGAAGGTAGGTACTATTATGTCTTTTGAAAATTATCATTATATCATAAATATAATATTATTTCTTTAAATTCACTTATATATATCATTTATGTGATGTGGTGATAAAAATATATCCCATCACTTCGTAGTGTTGGTAGTCCACAAGTACACACAAATGACGATATCATTTTTTAATGAATCGAAGGGTAATAAAATTTGATTGGTATTATCTTTAAAAAAATTATAAATATTTCATGGATAAAATTTAAATCATGTATTATAACAATATGTGATAGGTGGTGATGGAAAATGAATTACATCAGTATATGAGGTGGTTGTTCGTCGTACACATGAATGACAGATTTCACTCCCATTTGATCAAGGGTGGACATTTAAATAGGTAATTACATTAAAAATAACATATTATTATACTTTTTATAATTTTTTTATCATATCATTTTGATTTAATAATATTTTAATTAATTTTAAGATGAAATAAAAAAAACAATTGGTTTGTAAAACCTCTTAAGGTTTACAGTATAATCTTACATTGGATTATTTTTTATCACAAAAATTCGTATAGGATGTGTATAGAGATGTTTTTATGTTATTTTTTAAGGTATTGGATGATCCAAATGGTTATTTAAGTGTAGAGTAATGATAAAAAAGAGATTATATTTTATAAGAGAGGGGAGGGGAACTCTTAGAAATTTACAAAATTTTAAATTGATATAAATTAATTTTTAGTTTAAAATAGCTAAAAATGATTTAATTTAAATATAGGATGGTCATGGATCGAATAATTCTCTTATAAAAATAATTAGAAATGTTTGGACTATTGTTTTAACCATATCTTTGGGTTTCTTCCCCTTATTAACCCTTTTTCACAATTATCATGAAAATAAGGACTTTTACACTTTGAGGGTCAAGATAGTTACTATAAATGAAAAAATGGCCCAAAAATTGACATTTTTTTAAATTATAAACCATATCCTAACAATTTTTATGATTCCAATATTTTTATCAATTTTATATCATTTAATAAAAAATTATTTATTATAAAATATCATTAATGTCAATTTTTAGAACTATTAATTACATTGTCTTTAATAAAATCAAGAAAACAAATGAAATTAGAACATAATCTTTTATTATATATGTAGCCTATTATATTCACCTATATAATTTATGTATAACAATAATCAAATTAATCCCAATAAACTAAATTATATTAATGTATTTATAATTTAACTAATTATACATTAAAATAAATTAAAAATATTATTTAACATTAAAAATAACTTAAACAAAAATGCATTTTTCAATTGAAATTCAATAGTATTCACTATTCATAAAAAATGAAACTTTTTTAAAAAATCAAAAAAAAATATCCCTATGATAATTTAGATATGTTAATTTCAAAAATAAAGTTTAATTTTTCAAAAAATGTTTATAAAAGTTTTAAATTTTAATTTTAAATTAAGTTCAAAAATCATGACTAAATAATGTTTTGTTTAAACCCATTGTGAATTGATTGTTATCAAAAAATTAATTTTATTCTAAAATAAATATATTATAAAATTTTGGGGTGTTACACTATTACATTAAACAGAAATTTCATCCTAGAAATTTCATGGATATTACAATCTAAACATAGGATGGAATTTCTTCTTCATAATATCCTCTATTTCCCACATTTTTCATCAATATTTAATGTTCCCAAAAGTATTTTTACCTGAAATTTCATTTTATTCCTCAATACATACTCTCTTATATCTATAATATTGATGGATTTTTCAAAATAAGATTGATCAGCTTCCAACACTACTTCATCAGAGGTGATCACTTGTTTTGGGTCTTCCATGTACTTTCCTACCATTGATATATGGAACAATGCATTTAATTTTGAGATATTTGGTATCATTTTTGAATGATAAGGAACAAATCCCATTATTTAAATAATTTAAAAGTCCATGATGTAACTGGGAATCAGATTCCTATTATTACTAAACCTTACAACACCCTTTAGTGGATATAATTTTAGGAATACATGATCTCCCACTTGGAATTTCAAATCCTTTGTTTATCAACATAATTATTTTTTACTACATTAGTTTTCTTTAATGTGAGACAAAATATCCTTTACCTTTGTTTTTATCTATTTGAAATGTTTTGGGCTTACATGTTTCCTTTAACCACCTTCATCCAAACATGTTAAAGTGTGACATCTCTTTCCATGTAATGATTCATAGGGAACCATTTGAATACGTGAATGGAAGATGCTAATATAGGAAAACTCAAGCAAAGGTAAATATTTGTTCCACAAAACTTTAAAGTTGAGTGATAAAGACCTCAACATGTGTTCCATTGTTTTAATCATCCATTGGTGTTGTCCCTCAGTTTGATGATGGTATGTAGTGCTCAAATGAAACTCAGTATCAAGTGTATTTTGAAGACCCTTCCAGAATTTTGATGTAAAATAGGGATCTTGATTAGAAAAAATTAAAATAGGTACTCCATTAAGTCATAAAAAATAATTAATATAGATATTTATATTTCACAGAAGAGGAAAATATTTTATTATAGATAGGAAATGTGTAACTTGGTTAAGAGATCAATGATAACACATATTACATCATTCTTTCTAGGAGTCTTTGGTAGTCCTGTGAAAAAGTACATAGTAATTTCATACCATTTTGAAACTGGAATAGTAATATGTTACATGAATCCTCTTAGATGATATATCACATCATTTACTTTTTGAAAAACCAAACATCTAGATACATACTTAGAAATTTACCACTTCATGTTATCCCATCAAATATGTTCCTTCAAATCCTTATACATCATTATGAAACCAAGATTTGTTGAGAGATTTGAGCTATGAGAATTTTCCAACAATTCCAGTTTTATAATAGTTATATATGGAATAAATAATCTATTTTTAAATTTTAGAACACCATCTTCACAAATTAAGTCATCTAATTTCCCATGATTCATAGCTTTAATTTTCTTCTAAAATTTCTTATCATCAGAAATATATTTCATTATCTTCTATAAAAAATATGTTTTTTCAATAATTTGAAAAATTATTGATGGGTATCATTCCATAGTAACTCCAATATCCATTTATACTAGATCTATTAACATAGGATCCCTCTTAACCTCATTTGGGTTATAATTCCATGATCTTTCCAACTCAATGATTACATTGCCTTATTTTCATTCCCTGGGTGCTAGAGTAGTGAGCAGTCATAATCCCTAAGTAGATTGAGCCATCACTTTTGTCTCATATTGATCTCTTTTTGTGAAAAGAGGTATTTCAAACATTTATGATTTCTGTATATCTCACATATTTCACCCCATATAAAATATATCCATATCATCAATGTAAATATTACAGCTATCAACTAAAGATCATGGGTTGGATAGTCATGTTAATGATTCTTTAACAACCTTGATTCATATGAAATAACATTATCACTTTTTATTAGGAGAAAACCAATACCCTTTTTCAATGGATCAATATATATCATAAATCCATTACTTCTAGATTATAGATTCAGGATCAGAGCATTGATCGATATCTTCTTTCATTCATCAAAACTTTCTTCACATTTATCTTTCCCAACAATCTTAATCACTCAATGTGTAAGAATTGTTAATGGGTTATAATATCGGGAAAATTTTGAATGAATTTCCTATTGCCACTAGACAAACCAATGAAACTATATACCCCAGTTATATTCATTGGTATAGGCCATTCTATTACTACCTTTGTCCTTGTATGATCAACTAAGATTCCATGTTTGGGGAAAATATGGCCAAGAAAAGAGACTTACAAAATCAATAAATCACACTTACTAAATTTCCAATATAACTCTTTCCTTTAAAGAGTCTCAAGAATGATTCGAAAGTGGTTATCATAGTCCGCATATCTTTTAGAATACATCATAATATTGAAAATGAATACCATAAAAAACATCAAGACATTCATTGAATATTTTTTTCATTATATCCATAAAAATAGAGGTCACATTAGTCATGAAGGACTCTAGAAAACCTTGAGATTGGAGGGGTGAATTAGGGTGTGAACATTTTAATTTATAGTGGTGGATCTAGTTTCCATGTTGGTAAGAACTTGTTAAATCTGTCCGTTGGTAATGTGTAGTAATTTAAACATTCACACATAGAAGGACCACGTAGAAATTTTACTTGGTTCACTACTAATTGATTTTCTAAAATGAATATACTGACTCTTTTTTTTCATAACAATGTATACTAATCTTTACTAGTAGTGTATTATGAAATATTATCCCAGTCACTCTATGTTTGCCACATTTCCATTACAAGGTTTTACTAATAGGACACTGAATCCCTCGGGTCACTTCCATTAACTCCCCATTACTCAATACATTGGGAATAATCTAAACATAATTTATCATCTTTAATTTTTATTAAATAGGTTGGAACTAAACCATGCATCCTCAACTATATATAGATTCTCTGTTGAAGTATTTTTTTTCCCATATAGATGTAATCTAATTTCTGGCATAATGTTCATTGATGAACTTGTCCATGGAGAGATATTATGTTTCCTCCATGGACTATACTGCACCATGTACCGTGGGTGCTTCATGAACCAACTCCACATACTTCCTCTACAAACCACCTCAACATAATGATTTCGTGTATCGATTCTTCACCACTAACCAACTCCTCTTTCACTAATTGTCTTACGTGAAATGTCTTCCATGAACCACCTTAGGAGAATGATTTTCAAATTTAGGATTCAGTTCCCCACAAAACCTCTTCCATGGACTGTCTTCATGAACCACTTCTCCTTTTACTGAATATTTCTCATGAACCTCGTCTTCATTGTGAGGTTTTCTTCCCTCGAAACACTTCTGGACTTCACTGAATTCCTCTCTGATTTCTAATCAAAAAGTCACCTTCATGGGGTTGTCTTCTCGTGAACCACTATAGACTTCACCAAATTCCTCCTTGATTTTTAATCTTGGTTCCATTCCCAAATTAAGGTATTAGTTCTCCTTATATATTAAAATAGATCTGTATAATCTACTAAACTGAGATTTACCAAATCTTTAATATGAACCATTCTACCATACATAGTTCACGTACCGCCTTTTATTACACAATGAAAAAATAATAATCTCTTTCTTACAAATGGTCAGCCATCACATGAATTGTTTTCCTTACACATACTAAAAATCTTCCTGAGAACCATATTCGTCTTGTGAATTGTTTTTCGATCGTGGTCCTAATACCATGCTTCCATATAGAAATTTGAATCCATGTATCTCCCTTACCGTTCCACAAACTGTGTTTCATGGTCTGCAAACTGTGTTTCATGGTCCGAAAACCATTCTTTACAGACTCCTTTACAAAAAACCTTCCATTTCTAAAAAGATTAAATTCCAATTTTAAGGCCAAGATTTTTTGAAAAAACTACGAAACTACACCACCTTAAACACCTACTTTGGTCTGTACTGTAAGATCACATGACTTGGAACCACCTGGATCAACCCAATGTGGATTGACAAAAAAAAAGAAACTGTGCTCCATTAATATAAAATAACAACCTTCCCTCCAACAAGTCAATCCAAATGAAATTACTATTAACACATAATGTTCATACTTCAATTGAAAAGTTATCTTCTGAATATCTTCCTTCTTTACATGCAATTGGTGGTACCCAAAATGAAGATCAATCATTGAAAAATATTGGGCTCTATGAATTTGATCAAATAAGTCATCAATATAAGGTAGATTATATTTATTTTTATCATAATATCATTGATTTCCTTATAATCAATGCATAACCTCATGGATCCATGTTATTTCTTAAAAAAGGGAATAGGGTATCCCCATAGTGAATCACAAGGGAGAATAAATTCATTGTCACCCCTATCATCTAGTTATTTCTTCAATTCCATTAAATCCAGAATGTCCATTCTATAGGGAGTCATTGATATTCATCTTGTATCAGTGATTAAATTGATGGAAAACTCAACTTCATACTCTTGGGGGGGCATCCAGGTAATTCTTCAAAAAATAAATCAATGTATTACTATACAATATGTACATACTAGATTCAAAGATTACATTTTTATCCCAACATGTTGTTTAATCTTATTCATAAAGAATATCAATCAATAGAGTTACTAGGGTGGATCTATATATGACTCATATGATGATGTCTCCACTCTAAATATAGGTAATTCTATATCTTCCTCCCAAATCAAGATTTCCTTCTTCTTGAAATAAATGTTTACATCATATTTTGAAAGATAGTTTATACGAAGGATTATATTTAAGGAAACCTTAGGTATGATAATAATATCGATGAATAAAGGATAGTTTTGTGTCATAATTGGGATTTACCAACACATCCTTATAGAAATGACATTTCCCTTATGATTTTTGAATAAATACTCCCTTATTAAATTAAATGGGAAATGTCTAATTTTTTGGAAAAAATTGGGTAGAATAAAAGAGTATGATGATCCATAATCAAATAAATCATTAGATAAATATTAAGATATGATTAAAGTATATTCTAATACATCATTGTGTACATTTAACTATACTATTATGATCATATAAGATTTTCCTTCTCCGCTAGGCCTCTTATGTGGGGGATTCCCTTGATTCATGGGACATTGGTTTGAATAATTCTACATTTATCTAGAACAGAAGCACTAGAAATCATTTATTTGTTTATTCCTCTTTCATTCATGAGATAGATTCCATATATTTCTCTATTTATAATATACTCCCATACCTTTTAGGTATTTCCCATGATGTTTTTTTCCATAGACATAATGTAAATTGATCCATCCATCTCTTCCTCATTGATGCATTAAATTTCTCTTAGTGCTTAAAGGACCTATTATTCTCTTGGTTTCTCTTGAATAATTATTATTTATATAATTTCTTCTCTACATAGATAGTGCATAAAACTAAATCATCATATAATGAAAGAGTTTGAGAGACCACCACCCTTTAGAGGCTTGTATTAATACCTTTGAATAAGTGGTATTTATTACACTATGTATTTCATATGTAATTTGTAGCATTCATTTATAACCTTATAAAGGTAGCCACATAATCAGTGAAACTTTCTTCTTCATTTTGATTTAAGTTATGTAACTTTCTATTGATTCCAATTTTCATCTCGTAAGGGTAATATTTATTAAATAATGTCTACATAAAATATTTCCATGCCATGTGTTATATTTCTTCTTCCTCTCTAGTATTCAGAATCTATGACCCCCATTGATTAGTATCGCCTTTGAGAAAATAAACCAAATGTGTAACCTTTTCCTTTTATCTGCATCTAATGTCCATAAATATCTTCCCCATAAAATTAATTTATTTCTTATCTACAATTGGATTAGTAGTCCCCCAAAATAATAGTGGATTGCAAATCCTAAATCAGTCCAACATAGGTGATTCAGAATGTGAAAATGGTTTCTCCATTCAAGAATGTTTATTTGTCCTAGCCTGATTGAGATCCCCTAAAACCATAGTTTTCTCAGTTCTAATACTAGTAGTATTGGCTTCCTCAGTAGGGAAATATATATATATTGACCATGAGTATTGATACCCTTATTCCTTTTATGTTACATTTCTATTAACTGGAATATAGTATATTAGCTCATAAAATTATAAATTTGAAATCATAATATATAATTCCAAATATGTAGTAACGCTAAACATAATTTACAATTTTTTGCATTGTTTGTCTCATAATCATAAAATTTGGTTTCTTTAGGAATATATTTAATTTAAATTCCTTAATAATGGTTTTTAAATAAATTTTGAATTATCCTTAGTATATCCCTCAGGATTATCAAACCACGTACATAGTAAGGCTAGTTTTCAGGAACTAAGTAATGTTTGAGTCAAGAATGATGCACATTTTTCATAGTTATTACCCATAGGTGCCTCTATTTCAAAATAACATATACTTGTAATATAAAAATAGGTATGTGTTTCTAGGAATACCCATATATAATATTTTGTAAAAAATGTTAGGATGTTCTTCTATACTTATCATTAAAGTCTATCATTGATTTATGTTCCCTAATATATGTTTCCCTAAATCTTGTTCACATGGTTTCTAGTAAAATTTTCTATGATACCAACTATAATGACCCCAACCCAAGTAGACTATATTCGATGTCTTACTTCATTATATTTTCATATAAACAATGGGTAAAATCCCTAATTAACAATCAGTTTAGTATTTTTGGAGAACCATATATATACATGATACCCATTTTCTACATTGGGAATAGAAAATAGAATTTAATACACAACAATAGAAAATTAAATACATCCTTTAAATCTCATTTGAATGTCTCTTATTCTTATCCTAGGGAATGGAAATAAAAAAATGGTGATCTAAAATGATCAGTATGTGTTAAGTACCACTAAATCTAACATTAAACAATAATCATTATGAAAATGGAAAGGTAAAAAATGACCACACATGTAATTTAAATAAATTTACTATAATGATAGGATAAGGAATAATAAATATGAAACGGTAAATAATTGAAAATTAATTATATTTATTCAATATCATGACTATCATAAATGGATAAGGAATAATCAATATGTTAAGGTAAATAATTGAAAACTCAGACCATTTAAATAATAAACTGAGAATGAAATGAATCCATAGATAATATCACCGTGAAAATATTTGAGATAATGATAATTGGACTCTTAATAAAGAAAATTATTAATTATTTAATATAATTTATTAGGAACATTAAATCCTCTACAGTCAATATCTATCATTTAGACAGTTTAAAACTACTTGTAAAACATTGTTTAATTTGGCCAACTGATTTGTCTCATGAGACCTACTGATGCATCAGGAGGCTATATAATGAATTTCCTCACCCATAAAATTCAGTTCAAATTATTTCTCATAATAAATTATCTATTTAATTCATAAATAAATATTCTTTATCATCAAATATCCATATTGATTAAAAGATAATAATTTATCAATATTTCCCCAATTAATAAAATAACTTTCAATGAAAATACCATATGTAAAAATCGGTATACGATTAAGGAAGTAATGATATGAATAATTAAAGAATATCAATATTTAAGATATGTTTATTTTCCAAAGAAAAATTGTTATGATAAATTTATTATTTCAATAGAAATTTAACAATCATAAAAGAAAGTTATTTTGTTCAATAACTTTTACCACTTGGTAATTTTCAAGTCAAATAACCTGGGATGAAATAATTGAAATTAATACTTAAAATATTTTAATAATTAAGTATTCAGGATATTTCATTTCAAATTGGATTTTTATTCACCACATAAAATTTAATTGGTTCATAATAATAAATATGGCTTAATGGAAGTTAAACTAAGATAAAATCCCTTAACTAATGCTTCCTTTTAATTGTACATTATTTCACCTCCTATGTAGTAGTTTAAAACATGTTATTAACATATAATAGAACTATATTAATATTTATAATATCATATATGATCATTCTGTAACATATTTTTACCCATTATTTTCTAATCAATCATTATTTTTCATTGTTTTGTGCTGTTAATTGCCTTGTTTTCTCATGCAAGTTTCATTATGAAAGATTCAGTTCTGACACATATTATATAGTTTTATTATCATAAACCAACCCAGATACACTCATACCCTGATAATTAAACTAGTACTAACATATCCTAAAGGGAATTCATGATCCCCAAGGGTTTATGACTATCACCTAACATCAAACAAGATAAAGGTTGGAACTATTTTTTCAGATAAACAATGGAAGAAACATTTACAAGTTAGTATGCTCAAAAGAAAACTTCACACAAATAATAGTACCAAAATTAAAACAAGTATATAAACCCAAATTAAAACCCAAAAAATTAAATATAAACAACCAAACTCCCAAAAGGTGCATCACTCCATGTTCAAAGCCGTCAAAAATAAATATTATTTTAAAGTGGTGCTTTCCCCTTTCTCAAACATAGAGGAAGAAAATATAAAACTTCCCAAAGGAAAAGGTAGGGTGTGAGCTAAAAATAAAAATAGGTAATCATCATGATTTCCATAATATGATTTCAAAATAATTAACCATATAAATATTTTAATTTTAAATAAAATAGGCATGGTAGTGCAAGAGAATATGTAAAAAAATCTGTTAAATTGATCGAAACATTTAAAAAAATGTTTAATGAAAAATTTATATAAAAAAATTTATATAAATTTACAAGTCTTGTGAAAAGTACTTTTAAAAATAATGGCATATATATTTAGATAATAATAATGAGGAAAATGGTACTCTACACTGGGTTAAGATGGTTCTAGGTAATCATATCCTCACACACTAATATATTGATCATGGAAATGAGTAAACATGTACCTTAGACACCAGAAAAAAAGTACTAACCAATATCACAATGGGCATAATATTTTCAAATTGTTTTATATTATTGTTGTAAAGAGTCAATTTGTTTCTAGGCCATTTATATCCTAGCATGTTTTCCCCTAATAATTCACCAACTAACCAGGCTCTCATGTTCTCTAAAAATAATAAACAATTCACAAAATTATTTTAAAACTAATAAAAACATAATTTCCCTATTTTCAATTTCAATATTCCAATTTCTATTAAATGAACAAAAGGTTTTTTAATCAATTCATGAATTTTCTAGGTTAAAACCAATTAAGGAATCTTATTATAATAGTTTACGCCATTTTTCTCAAATACAAATTTAAAATCGATTTTCCAAATCAATTCCATAATTCATTAAACTTCACAATTCTATCCATTTCATAATTCAATCAATTTATAATCACACCCCAAAATTCCAATTCAATTGGGATTGGGTATTTTCCTTAAATTTCATGCCAAAATAAATTCAAATCCAAAATCCCACTGAATTGATATTTCTCTATTAAATTGAATGAAATTTAATGTAAATACACTAATTTAAGGTTAAATAAATTGTAAAAACATATATTAAACCACAAACCAAACCAAAGGAATCACATATCACCACACCAGTAATGGGAAACTCCGATGATGAACATTGGAAATGGTGATCTAAGAATAAAACCAAGATTCAAGATCTAAATCAAATGATTTTAGATCCCCCAAAAATAATAATAGCTAAAAAACCCTATGAATGATATAATTAAAGAGCTAGAGAGACTAATAATGGAATATTCACATACCCAGGGTATAACAAATGTGATCATGCTCCCTTTTAACACCCTAGAAATGGATTTATAGGATCCAAAAATGATCCTTGAGATCCTTATAAACCATGGAAATAATGATATGTGGATTTATTGGTGAACGGTAGTAAAAAAAGTTATTTGGTAATTTTTTTAATAATTTTTAGAATTAATTTTTTCCATTCACATAGTTATCTTGGTATTGCATTACAGTAAGAACAAATTTTTGTTATAATGCTGCACCCCTCTGGTGGGGTGCACGGTTTCTACAAGGTAGTGCATAGTTTTTCAAACCATGTGTCAGTCTTGAAAACCATCACTGCCAAGTGTTCATTGTTTTCATTGGCATGGTGCCCATTTTGTGAAACCTAGACACCAACCATGCACATCCAAATATCTTTCCATAATTTCTAAATTTCACCCCCTAAATGATCCTAACCCATTGAATAATCAAAATAGGGATCAAGGGGTACCTGAAACAGTAACATGACGTCACATTTATCATCTCTAGAATAATAATAATGATATAAAAATTATATTTATACATCCATTATACTCTTAATACCAATAATGAATGATTTTTATGAAAAATGTAGTGTGTTACGATCATGGAGACGATATGTCATATGTACGCATGAGTAACATTTCCCATTTTTCAATGATAATTATGGAAAGGTTGTTAGTGATATTTTATTAGTTTATAATGATAATAATATAATATAAAAACTATTATTTCAATAATTACACTTATATATATCATTAATGTGGTGTGGTGATGAAAAAATAGTAACATCACTTCATGAAGGTGGTAGTCCACATGTGCACGAACAATGTTATCATATTTAAGTGTAAAAAATATGATATATTATCTTTTATGAATGATTAATATGTCAAAAATATCATTATTATGCCAGTTATATCACATATAATCATTAACATTATTTCTTATTACCTTTCATGTAGAGCGTCATTGACAGATAAATCACATCTCCTTACAAGGTGATAGTCCACCAGACACACGAGTGAGTTTATCATGTGTCCTATGGAATAGAAATTAATAATTAATATAAATTATATAATACATATATATGTATAATTATGTTATTTATATCATATAAATAATTTAGATGCATCATAACAAATAACCTTGAGATGTGGTAATGGAAAAAATGAATGATATCGGTTCTCAAGGTGGTAGTCTGTCGCACACATGAATGATGATTTCATAATCCATTTTATGGAAGTGTGTGTTGTTTTAAGTCATTAATGTAAAATAAAAACATCAAAAAATATTCAATATACTGATTTTATTATATAATGATGGTATAATATTAATTGAAACGGGTGGGAAAAGAAATAAAATAAATACGCTTGTTGAATAACATTACCACTCCCTTAGGTATCCTCCTTAGTTTGATACCAAATCCATGAAATGTTGGATTTTACCAAGAATAAGGCTTCCAGGATGTTTTGAGGGATGTTATAAAGAGATCTGGGTCTGTATTTTCTAAACCAAATTGGTTTTAATGTGTGAATAAAGGGGGAGTGGAGTGGACCTTATAAGTTTAGGAGGGGACACACTTGGTATTTTTGAAATTAATTTAGTGTTCCCGCGTTTTTCAAGAAGAAAAAGGGTCCAAAATGTACCATGGGAGACCCCTTGAGGTGGAATTGTCAAAATAATCCCATAAAAAAATTACATGTGTATAGTTAATGTCAACCATTATCTTTTCAGTTTAACACCCTATAAATTCATTTTTACCTTAACCTTTGTTATTAATTTTTTCTATTTTCACTATTAACATTGATCAAAAATTATGTTAAACTTATTAGAAATTATAAATTATTTTAATTTAAATAATTAAATACATTTTTCTAAATTCAATTGAAAAAAGTGGAAAAATTGTATTTAAATTTAATCCAGTTGATGTGACAAGAAAGTGTCTTTCAAAGTGAAACAATTCAAGAGTTTGAAATGTTTTTAGATTCAGATTCAGTATTAAATTGATCCCAATGACCTAAATTTGATTAATGGATATATAAATTTACTAATTTTAATTTAAAAACAATTAAAAATATAATTTATCATTATAAACAGTGTAAATGAAAGTGTAGTTTTCAATTAAAATTATTTATTTTTCACCATTCACCCAAAAATGAAATTTTTCAAAAAAATACCAAATATTCACAGTAATATAATTTTTATATGATGATTTAAAAAACTAAGTTTATTATTTCAAATAAATTTTCTAGAAGTTTTAAATTTTAATTTTAAATTAAGTGTGCAAAGCGTGATGAAATAGTGTTTTGTTTAAACTTAGTGTGCATCGCAAGCTATCGATGAAATTAAATTTATTCAAAAATAAATATATTATAAACTTTTTGGTTGTTACACACTTACTCCCAAAAAAAGGTCTTCAGGTTTTTGAATTATTCCATATGGTTATAAAAACCATGGAAACCCCCTAAAATATCCCATTATACCCAAAACATCAACCACATACATTTAGCCACATTATTAGAAAAACCTTGCACTCATTGTACATCAGGGACTAATTCCACAAAACCTAATGTTACCCCTTCCATCAAACACATATAAACTCCAACAATAAATAAATAAATAAATAAAACTCAAAATAAAACATACCAGTGATTGGTAGGGTGTCATAGACCATGCCATACACAATTAAAAATTATTTAAGTGTTAGACTTACAACACAAAGAAAGATTATTTATTTCATGTTGCTCCAATAGACCACACATAGACCAAGTACATTAGGAAACTACTATATGGAGTAATTATTCACCAAACACAAGTTTTTATCCATATAACCTTTAATGGCATATAACCAACATCATGAATATGGTCACTTACCAATCACATGTGTGTTCATACATGTCATGTTTAATCACATAATTCCAACAACTATATTTTTTCATTAAATGTAGGCATCATAAGAAGTTGAGATGTTTAATTATTAGGATATTCATTATTATTACTTTTTTTGGGAAAAAATCCCTCAATGTAACATTACAGAATTTTTTGGTTGATTGTGTTTTTTGACAATGAAGGTTTCTATGGTGAATTGTCAAGTTATAGAGATGTTTTTTGACAATCTATGTTGAAAAGGAACCATGACAAAGGAATGGAAGATATGGAGTCCATACAAAAAGAATATATAAAAGGTGGCACCATTTTCCCGTGTTTGCCGATTTTTTGGGGTCCAAAATTTGGAGTTTGGTGAGCATTGTGAAATATGGATTTCCTTAAAGATCTCATCAAAATATGGAAAAGTCATGAGATTCACAAAGATAGGATTCTTGATGTCGATTTTGAAAATACGTGAAGAAAGTTGATGGAGTTCTTTATGATTACAACTAGCATTGTGAATGGTAGAGTTGAAGAGTATTGTGGTGGTAAAGAGAATTGCGAGTAGAGCTTCACGGTGAAGATGTGAAGGAATTTATGGAATGATCTATGATTATGAAAAGCTCTGTGAACTGGAAATTTTCATGTTCCTTCATGATATAGATATAATTTTGGTGGAAATCATGGAGCATTTTGATTTGATATGATGTTGCACTGACTTCGTGCGGAAGGTTCTAGGGTTGGTGGAATCGCCTATAAATAGACTTCGACCCCCTCGAAAGAAGAAGAGATTTTTCCAAGAAAAATTTGTTTCTCTCAACTCACGAAGGTAATTTGTGAAGGTAGTGTGATTCGTGAAATAAGGAGCTTCACAATGGCTAATTTAGCTCTAGAAAAGTGGTGTGTTCTACGTTGGCTTAGTGAGCTTCGCGAAGGAAGTCACTCTACGATGACTTAAGCTCTGTTTCAGCCTAATATTTGCGAAGTCTGGAGATTTTTGAGGGTCTGAGATCTACGAAGTAGTGTTCTCTGTGAGGTAGTGAGCTCTGTGAAGGTGTGTGCTTCGTGAAGAGTCGGGAACTTTTCAAAGGCTTGTTTGAGCTTTTCGAAATTGGGAGCTTCGTGAAGTAGGGTTCTTTACGAAGGTAGTTCCAAAGTGTGTTGCCTAGTGATCAGTGGAAAAGGGGTATTCATCAGTGGATGAAATTTTGTCTTCAGTATAACATCTACGTAGAGTGGAGGATGCATTTAAGGGTGATAATGAAGAGACCTATTGGTCTATAAACTATGAGTGGATCTTCGGAATAAGTAGTGAGCTCACTTTAGTTGAGAGGGTTGTGTGTTCTAAAATTGTTAATGGTTGTAAACCAGGAGGGGAAATGAGTCAACATCAAACTTGTAAATAGTACTGCACTTATAGTGGATTTGGTACATCAGACCATTGTTGGTGCATGCTCCTTGGATGTAGCCCAGTGAGGGTGAACCAAGTAAAATTGTTGTGTCTTGTGCATGCTTTAATATTCATTCATACTCTTCAATGGGAAGGAGAGAGAGAATAGGGTTTCATCTAGCAAAAAATATGATAAAAAGGGGCTGCAGTTTTAATTTTTCGTACCCTGATTCACCCCCCCCCCCCCTCTCAGGGTATCTAGCCAAGTGGACCTAATAATTGGTGTCAAAGTGAAAGGTGGATATCAGTGTTTCTCTCTCAAATGTAGGTCACTGATCATAAAGTGATTCCAATATTCGATGGGAACAGTTTTCATCTATAGTATAATCGAATGCAATACTATATACGATCTTGGGGAATAGATGTGTTTATAGCAGCAATACACAGTATAACAGCTGATATTAATAGTGGTGAACTCTAGGAAGATGAGTGTAGAGAATTGGATGTTTATACTAAGGGAATTAATTCTTTAGGGGTAGCCCCATACAACGTTATTTATACGAATGTGATTTCATGAAAAACATCACATTCCATGTGGGAAAAGCTATTTAATATATATAAAGGATATATAATGGTCAGAGAAGCGAAGTTGCAAGTGTTGTGGAACAATTATAAAGATCTGAGAATGAACCCAAATGAGTCTGTTGATACATTATTTGATAGGGTAAATGTTGTAGTGGAAGACGTGTGAGGTATTGGAGAAGTTATTGAAGACATAAAGATTTTGAAGCTCATCTTGAGGAAACTTCTACCTCATTTCAATCTGAATGTTTCGGTTTTGGAAGATAATAACCTGAAAGAGCTCACATTGGATAACCTACACATCACCCTTATTGCATATGTAATGAGAAATGATAATAACAATGTTGTGGAAACGGGGGAATCCAAAGAGGTTGAATTCAAGGCCATAAAGATGCTCACCATTGAAGATTCTTAGGAAGAAGAAGAGATAGATGAGGTGATGACATTCTTCTCCTCAAACCATTAAAGAGGAAAAAGAAAAGTTTAAAGGGAAACTTCCACTTGCTTGTTTTCTATACGGAAAGGTTGGAAATCTTGTGGAAAGGTTCCCCAAAAAGGTCCAAGAGGACGATGATGTCGATGAAATATAAATTACCATGAATAAGTATTCATCCTATGGGAAAGGAAAGAAATAGTTCAAGAGAAATATATTTAAGAAGAATAACCTTCTTTAAAAAGAATGTGACAGTTCAGACAAGTCAAAGGAAGAGGTGGTTGAAGAGATAGAGAACTGCAGAGATCATGGAGAAAATGTTATGGGGCCAGTTGTTAGTAGTTCTCAGAAGAACAATGAAACCGAATTTTATGAATAAAAAGAATAAATTTAGGGTAGAGTTGAAATGGAAACTGAATTAGAAGAAAATCTTGATGAGATAGATGTTTGGAGAGAAAAAACAAAGAAATCCAACAAGGGGGTACATGATTCCAAACTCTACATGAAACAATAAGAAGAATAGAATTCTGCGATAATAAACTAAATTGAAAATCATAAAGTCTTTTAGTCAAGAGTTCTTAGAAAAGGTTGATGAATAAAAAATCAAGGCTGAATAATGGAAAAGGGAGATCGATGGCTTGAATAAAAAATGAATTATAAGATCAAGTGTATCGATGAATTTTAAGGAGAAGTTTTCATTTGAGGAAAAAGTTTAAGGATCAAGAAAAACTCTTGACTCTAGCTAGGACATCAAGAAAGAAGATCACTTAGAAAATGGAGAAGCTGAAAGTGGAGAATAGTATTTCAATAAAAAGGAAACATCAATTATGTTTAGATTCTAAGGCTGAAGGGGAACTTTATCAAAAACAAAAAGCCAGGAAAATTGAACTCATAACGCAAGCCCCCATTATAAGATTGAAGGTTGATTTGGGAATAAGGAAGAATCAGAATATTCAGAGAACCTAAAGGGAAACTAGAAGTGAAAAAGTGACACAAAATAATTCACCTGATATCAGGTTTTATTGTTGTGGAAAGATGGTACATTCATTATGTGTTTGTTATATAGCCAAGAGATATTGAAGGGCACAAGAACAGAGGTGGCAGCCAAATAGAGAACGTTAATCTACAACATATTTGGAAGGAATTTATTTTTTTTTTGCAGAAGATTTGGTCACATGGCTAGGTACTATACTTCAACCATACAGAGGAATGTGCCAAAGCAGGATCAAAATGTTCGCAAGTAGCTGATCAATGAACCAACAGGTGAGTTGAAATGAAAAATATATTTGTATCTTTTCGAGAGAAAACTGGTACATCATACTCTCAGAAAGATTAGAAGTCTCCATCCAAGCCGATTGTGAAGGAAAAAATATGGCCCAAGAAGAAAAGGGATGAGAAGGTTGTAGTGGAAGAAATTTACCTTAAAGCATCTGATCACTTTGGTGTGCGGATCCTAAACAGCAGTTTCACATCTCACATGATAAGTAATAAGGATCTTGTTACAGGCGTAATATATGAAAAACAATGAGTTTTCAAGAATGGAAACGATGAAGGCCTGGAGATTATTGGCTCAGGAAAGGCTATGTTTTGGGAAAAGAGATGAGACGTGTTGATGTCTTAGTAGTAGAAGGTATCAGTCAAAATTTGCTCAGTGTCAGTCAACTATGTGACTCAGAATATTCTATAGGGTTTACTAAGAAGATTTGTATCATCAAAGGATGATACAGGGTAGTGGTTCTATAGGGAAAAAGAACAAAGGGAAGTCTCCACCTGGTAAGTGGAGAAGAAAATATGTGCTTTCTATCCAGAGAGGAAGAAAACATGTTTTGGCCTAAACGACTTGGCCATCTATGTCAACCATTCCTTGAAGATCTGGTAAAGTGTGACACAACAAGAGACCTCCCTAATCTATCATTTGATCATACCCACACGTGTGATGCATGCCTACAAGGGAAGATCATCAGAAAGACGTTTAAGGAAAAGGAATCAAAGTCAACAAGAGTACTCAAATTGGTGCATGATGATGTTTGTGGGCCTATCACACCATGAGAAATTAGTAGAAATAGGTACTATATTATTTTCATTGATGACTATAGAAAAATTGCATGGGTATTTGTTATATCCTATAAGTCTGATTTGTTCAGCTTCTTAAAACATTACCAGAGAGAGTGTAAGAGGATGCTTGGACAGAAAATTCTGAAGTTTAATATTGATAATGGTATGGAATTCACAAACAGTCAGGTGGAAGACTATCTCGAGAAACACAGGATAAGGCAACAAATTTCTACAATAATAACCCCCCCCCCAACAGAATGGAGTGGTTGAAAGAAGAAATCAGATCATCAACAACATGGGCAAAACAATGCTCATAAAAAAATATACTAGAGAAATTTTGGAAGGAGGTAGTGTTGACATCGGTCTACATTTATAAGAGGGCTTTGTTTTGTCTTAAATAAGTAAAGACTCAATATGAGATGTGGTGTGGAAAGAAGCCAGTAGTGAAATACTTTCAAATACTTGAATTAAGGGATTTCTCCTCAACATTGAGAAACATAGGAAATTTGGGTCACATGAAGATGATGGTATATTCCTTGGCTACTCAGGAAAAATTAAATCATATAATTTCTTTAACAAAAGGCTGGGAAAAGTAGTTGATAGAAATGATGTCACTATAGTAGAGAATGAAGAGAGTATTCAATAGCATAGTCAGAAATTTCCTGATTAAAGTGATGAGAAGGAAAGCAACACAGGGGGAGTAGAAGTGGCTAATTCTAATTCAGAAGAAGATATTGATGAAGATCATGAGAACGTAAAATTTGTATCTACAAAACAATCCAAGAATTCGAGCATAAATTGATAGACAGAATATCATTGGTGATTAGTCAGCTCTAGTTCAGACAAGAAGAATGAAATCTCTATAGAGTACATCTTTCTTATCTCAGGTAGAGCCTAAATGTTTTGCTTATGCTGCTGAAGATGAAAACTGTGTTCAGGCTATGAATGATGAGCTAGATCATATTGAGAAGAATCAAACATGGGAGATTTTTTCGAGGCTAGTAGATAAAAATTCCATCGGGGCTAAATGGGCCTATCACAACTAGGTGAATGAAGATGGCACAATGATCTGAAACAAAGTACGACTAGTGTACAAAGGATACTCCTAGATATAGGGAATAAATGTTGGTGAGAAATTTTCACTAGTTGCAAGGATGGAGACAATCAGATTATTCCTAGTCATTGCACTGCAATAGAAGTTCAAAGTGTTCCAAATGGATATAAAATTGGCATTATTAAATGGGGTTCTGGAGGAAGAAGTGTATATTAAGAAGCCATATGGTTTCCTCATTCAAGAGTATGAGAACAAGTTTTTTAGATTAAATATGGCATTGTATGGGCTGAAACAAGCACCAAGAGCATGGTACTCAAGGCTTGATTAGTACTTGAAGAAGCTTGGATCCCAACGTGGGGGACTTGATTACAATCTCTATTTCAATAACAAAAGTAATCAAGGGATTATGTTCCTAGTTTATGTCAATGCCAAAATATTTGGCAGATCATATGAAATATATTGAAAATAGTTTTCCGAATTCATGAATCATGAGTTTGAAATGTCTATGATTGGTGAGATGATATTTTTCCTTGGTTTACAAGTGACAGATGGAAGTAAGGGAACATTCATTTCTCAATCCAAATTTTCCAAGGGGGTTCTAAGAAGATTTGGAATGGAAGCTTCCAAGGATATGAAGACTATGATTACTACCCAAATGAAATTATCGAAAGATCATAATGGAAAGGCAGTTAACATCACAGAATACGGGCAGATTATTGGTTGTTTGCTGTACCTGACAGCGAAGAGACTAGATATTGTTTTCGCTACATTCCAAGAAGCGTGATATCAAATCAATCCCAAGCAAAGACACATGATTGCAGTGAAATGAATACTTCGGTATATAAAAGGAACAATGTATTTTGTCTTGATATATGATGACAAATCTCAGTCAGAATTATTGGGATATACTAATGCAGATTGGGCCAATTCAGTGGTTGATAGAAAATCAATGTCAGAAGGTTCTTTATATCATTTTGGATTCTGTATTTATTGGATAAGAAAGAAGAAATATTTAATTTCATTGAGCATCGCAGAAGCTCAGTATATTGTTGCCACTCAAGATTTCAAACAGTTATTGTTGATGAAGTAGCAGCTTGATGATATGGGCATTGAAGTGAAGTCTATGATCAGAATCCAGTGTGATAACTCAAGTGCTATAAATCTCATCAATAATTCCATCCATCACTCAAGGACAAAAAACATTGAGATAAATTATCATTTTATCAAGGAGAAGGTTGATCAAGGAATCGTGGAGTAGGAGTATGTGCTTACAGACTTACAAGTTGTAGATAATCTAACAAAGGCCTAACCCAAGGAAGATTTTGAGAGGCATCTACTGGCTCGAGGAGTCCATTCGACTCCCCACACTTGAAAAATTGTTGATTTTGGATCTCATCCCCTCTCTTTGAGATATGGTGTGTTTTTATCTACTGCACTAATATGTGTTCGTTCCAATGTCTCAGACCATAGTGGATTGAACTTTGGGTTCATTAACAATGGGGGAAAATAGTGACTCCTCAAGGGGGAAAAACTATGGCTATGGAAGGGAGAAAATTTCTTAGTCAAAGACATGGGAAGAATCTGACAGGCGGAGCAGCAAGATAGGGAGGAGAAATGAAATAGGGGGAGAGTATTTAAATCTGAATATTTTAGAAGTGAATGATCAAATAATAGATGTCACAGTAGCTGGGGATCGTGATAAAAGCATAAGTGTGGAATTGTAATGGTGTGATAAGGTTTCTAGCGATCAACAATTGGTATCAATTTAGCAATTCGTATCAGTTTGGTGTCAAAATTTGGTGTCTAAAATTAAGTGATTCATTGATGAACTTTTCATACTACTTGTGTTTCTCACACCGAGCATTGCTCATGTGGGCTTAGAGTATGTGGTAAGTGAATATTTGGTCGCTATCTAAATCGTAAGAGGTGAATGGTGGTAGATGATGGAAGAAGACTCAGTGAGGTATCAAATTGTAGAAAATAATTCTAGGAAGAGTTGTCAACAAACCCAAAGGGGGATATTATTAGTCAAAAATCCCCCAAGGTAACATTGCAGCGTTTTTGGGTTGATTGTGTTGGTTGAAAAAGCAGGTTTTCATGGTGAATTTTCAAGTTCCAGAGATGTTGTTGACAATCTATTTTGACAAAGAACCCTGAAAAAGGAATGGAAGATCTGGAGGTGGTATGAATAGAACATATACAAGGTGGTGACATTTTCTAGTGTTTTCTAATTTTTTGGGGTCCAAAATCTGTTGTTTGGTGAGAATCGCAAAATATGGGTTTCCTTGATTATCTCATCAAAATATGGAAAAGGCATGAGTTTCTTGAAGATGGTATTCTTGATGTAGATTTCACGAAGACATGAATAAATTTGATGGTGTTCTTCAGGATTATTACATGCTTCTCGAATGGCAGAGTTGAAGAGAATTGTGGTGGTGAAGATAATTGTGAGTGGATCTTCGCAGTGAATATGTGAAGTAATTGATATAATGATCCACAATTATGATGATCTACATGATATGAAAATAAATTTGGTGCTTCGCGATATAGAGAGAGTTTCAGAGGAAATTTAGGAGCTTCAAGATTAGAGAAAATGTGGCACTGACTTTGCGTGGAAGTCTCAAGGGTCGGTGGAATCGCCTATAAATAGACCTCGACCCCCTTAAGAGAATATGAGAGTTTTCCAAGAGAAAATTGTTTCTCTCAACTCACAAAGGTGATTCGCAAAGGCAATGTGATTTGTGAAAGATATTTCTTCGCAATGGCTAATTTAGCTCTGTGAAATTGGTGTGTTCCATGTTGGCTCAGTGAGCTTCATGATGGAAATAACTCTGTGATGACTTGTGCTCCACAACGGACTCAGATTTGCGAAGGCTTGAGCTTTGTGATGGTCTGAGCTCCACGATGTAGTGTGCTCTACGGGGTAGTGAGATCTGAAAAGGTGTATTCTTTGTGAAGAAGAAAGAACATTTAAAAGGGTTGTTTGAGCTTTGTGAAATTTGGAGCTTCGTGAATTAGGGTTCTTTGCGAAGGTATTTCCAAAGTGGGTTGCCAAGTGATAAGTGGAAATGGGGTATTCATCAGTGGATGAAATTTGGACTTCAGTAGAGCACTTACATACACTAGAGGATGCATTCATTGGTGATAATGAAGAGACCTACAGGTCTATAAACTATGAGTGGATCTTTTGAATAAGTATTGAGTTCACTTCAATTGAGAGAGAAGTGTATTTTAAAATTGTGAATGGTTGTAAACCAAGTGGGATACTGAGTCCGCTTCGAACTTGTAAATAGAAGTGTGCTTATAGTGGATTTGGTACATTGGAACATCGTCGGTGTGTGCTCCTTGGATGTAACTCAGTGAGGGTGAACCAGGTAAAAGTTTTGTGTCCTCTGCATGCTTTAAGATTTATTCATACTCTACAACGGGAAGGAGAGAGAGATGATAGTTTTTTCTGGCAACAAAACACGACCAAAAGGGGCAGTTATTTTAATTTTCCATACCCTAATTCACCCCCCCCCCCCTTCAGGGTATCTAGCCTAGTGGACCTAAAAACATGGAAATATCAACATGGATAATAATATTCTATAAATTTGTGAAAGCCTCACACATGTATGATTATTCATTTATAATATCCCTTCCCTCAAAACGTCATTATGTTTTCTACAAAACATTGAAAAATCTAATAGAAATATTCACTAACTACACCATATAATTCTCAGCTAACTACAAGATCATATAAGGATAATAAAACCCTATTGATCAATCTAATTCTATTATACTTTATTATATTTATTTACACCCTCTATTTATTTCACTTTTTAGCGATGCTTGTTGTGTCTACATATTCATTTAGCACTTATTATTGATCTGTAATGATGAATATAGAAATATTCTTATATTTATTTCCTTGATATTGTATAACATGAATAATTTTAGAATATTCATGTTCTATATTTGACTAAATGTGTGAAGTTGTACTCTTATAACTGAATCTAGGTTTTGGATAAACCTACCACATCTAGGTTGTGGGTCTGTTTATTAGTTTTAGTAAACATTTTGAAGTGAATTACTACCATGTATAGAGTACTAATTTCTAGATAGTATGTAATGACTTATTTTAATTCCACTATGTGATTTATGTTTTTTTTACTACATGTTTTGAATTGACTCGAAAATTCTTATAAACCTTTTGAATTTTAATGAGTGTTTTACAAACAATGTTTAAAAAAATTGACAGTTAGAATTTATATATGATATATATATATATATACTTTAGGATGAGTAGAATAATTTCAAAATATAAATTAATTCCATTTATTTTGATAATTCATTGATCGTTCCTTTCATAAATTATTTAAAACTATAAAATTATATATACATGTTGTATTTATTAATAGCGTTCTGTTTCAAACTGAAAGGATTTTTTAATTGTAGTTTTTAAAACCCAAATTTGTATATTTAAAGATAAATTCAACCTACTATTGATTTTTTCACATAGAAAATCATTTCGTATTAAATCACATTCTATTAGGATATCTGTTTTGACTCGTTTACAATTTTAATTTACTGTTGACCATGATCAAGTCCGGAGGGAAAGAACACTATTTTTTTAATTTAACACTATTATTAGGGATGTTAGACTAGATAGTCATTATACAAATCTACCTACTTTATTTATGGGTTAAACCTATTATTAATATAAAAAAATAAATTAACATATATCTTATAAGAATGGTTTTTAATATTTTGGTAATAATTAAAAATAAATATGAAATCCCAAAATCCCTATAAAATACCAAAGTGATAAAAATAAGGTTATGTATGACTGTAATTGAAAATAAATGAATTTATTATTTTATTCATTAAGTGAATATGAGTTTAAAGTTACATCATTATGTGTTACTACTTCATAAATATCAGATACACTTGTTGTTTCTCTAAAAGGAACATCAAAATTTAATGAAATGTGCTTAAATACTTATTCTAGGAAATATTATTATTTTAACATGAAACCTAAAGAGCCCATTTATAAAATGTTTTACATAATAAATGAAATAATAAAAATAATTATATCACTTGGATAACCGATGGATGATAATAATAAATTGTAAATTATGCTATGATTTTTACCGATTAAATGGATAAAAACACATCTTTCCATCAAATAATAATATGGAATCAATAAAAAAATTTTAAGAAACTAATTGTAAAGATTAGGGTTTATAAATAAAAAATTAAAGCATATAATAAGGATGCCAAACCTAAGAAGAAAACTATATCATTCAAGAAATATAATTCAAAATCAAATGAATTAATGAAGGATGTCTCTAGTGGAATTGAATCAGACTATGATTGTGATAAGGGGATATGTCACTCTGATAGAAGATTCATGAAGTACTATAAGAAGAAAAAACTAATTTGTAATTAAAACTATAATGGAAAATATGAAAAAAAACCTAAACTAGATAAATTAAAAATAATCTAGATATTTTACTTGTCATGATTGTAAAATACAAGGTCAAATGAAGGAAAACTTCCCTAAGATTAAGTACAAAAATAAATGTAATTATAGATAAAATAAAACATGTGAATATATGAGAGATACCTAGAGTGCTTCATAAGACATCTCCAATGATTAATATTTATCCCTATATTATTCATAACTAAAAGATAATTTATTTTTTATGGTTACTAAATATGAAGAAATAGCTTCGACATCTAACTTCTCTAAAAATGAATATCAAGTTGACTATAAAATTTATAATGAAGAATTATTTGAATACTATTATACTATTTAAGATATAATTATTGAACTAAAAGATAAATATTCAAATCTAAAAAAATTGAATTCTTTATCGACTAATTTTAAAATTTAACTTTCTATTAAAAATGAAAAATAATGAAAAACTGATAAAAGAGAACATAGATTTGAAATTGTAAAATAAATAACTCAAAAGGATTTCGGAAAATTTAAAAATGAAATAGATAATTTTGATATCATATTGGGAAGCCAAAAACCACCTAAATCTAGAACTTGTATAGGATATTATTATGGATATCATAAGAAATTTTATAAGAATTATTTTGTTCTAGTTCTGAAACTAAGACCTTAATTTATAAGGATAGAAGAACTATTGTATATGGAAACATTACTCCTTTTTAGGAATCATGAATACCTTTATATTAAAATCTATTAATTCTATTATTAATAAACATTTGAAAAAAAAATATGGATAACTAATGCTTTAGTTTTTAACATATTTTGACCCTAAAAATATGGGTATCAAAATCATTTATTAGTTAATTTTTTTAAGTAAATTTCTTGAAGATTTACATTCAATGATTATGGTATCATAATAGTTTATGTTATAGAAATATGATTACATTCCACATAGAATTTAATAATTTAGTAAAAGTGGATAGTAGAAATTTCAATTTTAATGACAATGAAAAAGTAAAAATAATTATAATTAGATAAAAAGGTAACTGTAAAACTATTCTCATTTATAATGTTGTAATTTTGTTATGGTTTAAAATATAATCATATTGTTATTAATCATTCTTTTTATGATGTTTTAAATTTTAAATTTAGAATAATTCATGTAATAGTTATGATTTTAATCATGGTTTAGTTTTTACTACTTTGAGAAGTGAAAATTTTTGTACTGTAAATTTATATTATTTATTTTCTAAAAAAATCATATTTAAGTTCTTTTATAGAGAATATTAATTTTGTATTGGGAGAATATTCAACTAAAATATTCAAACACGTTTCAATATGGTTACAAAATAATTATCAAAGGATCCACCCAAACATGAATTCCCAAAAGAAAAAGTGTTCAATCCTTATCAAAAGGGAAATAAACACAAATTTTATTTCAAGTAAAACTAGAGGTTTCTACCACTCAACCCATAGAACTGATTCATAATGAATTTTTAGGTCAATATAAAGATTCTATACTCAGTAAAAAAGTACTATCTTAATTGATTTTTATGACTATTATAGATTCACATGGGTGAGTTAAAAATATAGGGCATTTTTCTAATGGGTGAGAAATGAATTTGAAAAACATATAAGGTAGTGTGACTATTAGAATAATTTTTTCATATTTTTTAAAAACAATATGTAATTTTTAGGAATAAAATTAAATACATAAGTAATAATTTAAAAAATCATAAAGTTAGTGTCACTCTAATGAGTATGTTCTATAACTTTTATGTGACACCCTGGCTCCTGTAACACTTAGTTGGTGGTTGTTGAATGACATTAGTATAATATATAAGGATTATCATAAAAAAGGACTAAATGATTTATCATTCTTGGGTGACTAGTTGCAAATAGGTTTTATTAATTATATTGGATCCTCAAAAGAAAGTATAAAATATTCATGAAACATACCTATTCCTTTTAAATATTCCTTTAATTTATTCACAGTTCACTTCTTGGTACCCTGGAGAAAGGAAACATAAGGATGGTGAGAATAGACTTTAAATAAGTGTAAGAGTACAATGGAATATTTCATAATTGGAATACACATTATGGTAAAATTAATAATCATTAACCATTCCTTATAATCAATATATTGTGCATAGTAAATATCTATGGATGGTACAGTAGTAAAAATAATAACATGGATAACAATAATTGAATTCAAAGTAATGGAATTAATAATGTAGTACATATTAATATTTTCTATCAAGTTCTATCCCAAGAAATTAGTCACATGATCATGTTCGAAAGAAATCCACCATGCCTGTATTGGGTACGAATACACCAAATACCTAATAAATTTGTCTCTTGAGACTAACCAATGAATTGAGGGGATATATAATTTTGGGCCCCACTCATCTCTACTTTATTTCCAATTCATTATCCATATGAATGATATGAATAATAAACATTATTTCATTAATATCAATATTGGAATAATAACATATGAAGTAACAATTCATTTCCCAGGTTATGAAAAGGGATAACATGATCATAATCCATATAAAAAAAGAAGTTGGATGGTTAAACAATAAATATCATGATATTCCTTAGGTATCCTCATCCATAATCATTGTTGAGTAATAAATAGTTACCTATATAAGAATAGGTACAAGAAAATTATAAAAATTTATCTTTTTAATGGAAAAATGCGGCTTTGTAAACAACTATCCAATCATAGGACTATTCACAATGCAATTGAAAGTACTCTCATCAATGAAATAAAGGTAAGGTAACGTTGAAGGGTACCTAAAAAGTGTTTGGTTATCAATAAAATATAGTAATGGTTTTTAATGGGATTATACCATATAAATGGTAGGAAAATCCTTCATTATGGTTTTTAAGAGTGTTCATATTATCCATAACATATCACCTATGAGTGTCTAGCCAGGTGTGCAGTCTCAGGCATAATCACCAACCACCGGTTTAAGATTGATTTGATACTCAACAAAACTTTTTCCGGTAGATTTCCCCAAGTTCAATTTGTGACACAACTGTATCCACTTTCTAGTATCCATGTTGGGATGTAATAGCTGATAAAATACAAACTCTTTTACTTTAAGAAAACATTATGGTGCCACTATAGAAAAGTTTCAATTTTATTATACTTTTGGTAACACATTTTTCAATATGATATGAGAAAGTGATAATCATATTAACTCATAAAACCCATTAAATTCAGGAAAATATTATTAAATTACATCCATGAAAAATTATACACCACACAATGGAAATAAGTAGTGAATGAAAATCATATCTCAGTGAATCTAAATTGAGATGCAAAACCCCTTACAATCTTATAAATTTTGAGTCAAACCCCCTTAATGGATATTATTTCAAATTAAGTATTCAATACCATGAATAATGATAGGATCGTGAAATAATGTACTAAATGGGTAGTAGATACACTATGCTAAATAAAACATGGTGTATAATAAGAAATATGTCCCATAGTGTGATAATTTCAGACATGGAACCCCTACATTGTTTAATCGCTTAGTCGAACAGATTCTAATATATGGTATAACATACATATATCATAATATTCTATTTTATAACCTTATTCATATATATAAATATTTATAAACTTCATTTATAATTATTTTTTACATGTATATTAGTATCTATTATCTATTTTTAATATAATGTGTGAGTAATCATTATCGTTTTGAACTAGATTAATAATAGTGGTGTTGTTATTTAACATTTTCTAATGGTTCATCATTCATATACTATTAAAGGTACTGTAATATATAATGTAAACTAATTTATAATTATCATATCTCATTATATTATTATTTTAGTTATGCTGTATAAAAATGGAAATGGCGTCAGCTTATTTCATTAATTTTTGTTACCGAAGATGCTATTTTGATGATGAATTAAATACCTAATATAAACTTTTAATAACTATAAAAACATTATTATCTTATTAAATTATAATATTATTAATATTTATGTTCCAATATCCATCCAAGATTTATTTTTATAGCATTTCTCAACTAGATGGTTAAGGAGCCCAAAACATAAAAATACCATCATTCAATTGATGAGTATGGTTAATAAATTGTTCATTTCGACATTATATAATTATAACATAATATTAATGGTATTATTTAGATATTTTAAGGTTTTTAATAATATTTTAATTCTTTTGGATAAATAATTGATATCAAAATTATAAAAAAACGTTAATTTGTGGTGCTGGTTTTGCACACAACACATGATCGATGTTATTCAATTTTTATAATTGTTTGGGGATGAATAAATAACTATTCTTCCATTAATATTATAATATTTATGTATAATAATGAAAATAAGTTCATTATATAACTATGTTTATGATATATTTTAAGTATAAAGTATAATAAAAAAAATATAAGGATTAAGTAATACTCACTATGGGAACATGAACATTATCTTGAAAGTCTCCTTCGAAATAAAGGTATTAGGATAACTAATTGAGACTAAAGGAATATGAAAATGATATAATTTTATATGATAAGAAAAATTGTATAGTTATATGAATAAATTATATGAAATTGGTGTGTCATTTAGGGGTCTAAGTGTCCCCTTTTATAAGTGAAGGAAATGGATCTTTTGTGAACAGACAAAATATTTCAATAATGCAATGTAATAATTCAATGGTCAATGGTTCTAAATGTGAGAAATAATGGATTTTTGGGTGAGATAAGTTCTATAAATCCTCTAAATATCATTTTAAAACATGTTTAAAACATTTTGAACGTCATTTCCATTAGTATTTTACATTTTATAATTTTTATTTCTATATTGGTTACAAAATTTTAACTATATATTATATATATTACTAAAATATAAAAAAACCCTACGTAAAAAATTTTCGTGTGTTGAACCTATATTTTATATATTTTTATTATATTTAAATTTATAATAAGTGAAAATTTATTTCTAAGTCAGAAAATTTAATATATTGGAAACTGTTTTGTAGGGAAATGTTGTTTTTACTAATAAGTATTATTAATACTATTTAGTATTGATTACCAGTTGAATGAGTGATTATATATTTATATATTGGTTTAATAATTATATTAAATTCTTTTTTATAAGATATTAATTTATTTTATTAGAAAATATCATCTAATATTAATAAAACAAAACTTCGCAAATATAAATTCTACCATTACCATGGAAATTAACATTAATCATAGTAATTAAAGTTTTATGCACAAAAATGAAATTGAATTTATTATATAATATTTCCACATTGAACTACAATATAAAATCCATTTCCATAGATTTAATTTATTCACGTTATGAAAACTATTTTTTCAATATAAATGAATATATCAGTTTTTGGAATAAAATATTACTTGTCTTTCCAAAATGATAAAAATGGGTTTTATAAATATAATATTTAACTTTAAATTATTTATTATACTTATAAATATATATATTTTTTATAGTAAATGGTTTCAAATAAATTTAAGTTATTATTTTATTATGAAAATTTCATAACAGTTATAGTTTTAGTAATATCTATATTTTTTACTATTCACCTAAAAATAAACTATTTAAAAAAATCTCAAAAATTCATCTTAATATAATATTTATATAATAAATTAAAAATTTGAAGATAATTTTTTCAAATTAAAATTAAAATTAAAATTTAAAAAATAATCATAAATAATGATTCTTTTGAGTGTGCATTATGTAATAGTTTTGGGATGTAGTGTTTACATGTTATAATCGGGTCTCAATTATTATATCCCACCCCTAAATAATGTCATTCATGAAACTTAATACATGTAAACTAATAAAAAATTGGGGTATTCATTCCTCATATCTTCTTTGGGGTCCCATTTTTACTCATCTACATTATGATTTCTCCAAATGACTTTCACCAACTGAGTTCTCTTATTTCGTAACACTTTCCCTCTAGTGTCAAGAATCACAAAAGTCTCTTCATTATAAGACAAGTTAGGTTCTAAATATATTACATTGGATGCAAGTATATGAATTTTATTTTACCTTTATTTACTCCTTAATAAAATATGAAGAATGTATTATACTTTAGATAGGTTGGGTGTTATAGCCAATCGTTAAGTTACAACTCCAATTATGTCTGGAATTTCAAAACACTTAATGAACCTAGGGATTAACATCCCCTTTCTACCAAATAGTCAGACTCCCTTACATGGGTTATCCTTTATTAATAAATTATACGCCACTTTAAATTAAAAAAAATTCCATTCATTAACATTATAAATCTCTTGTATTATTTAAAATGCTTTGATATGATTCTGAATAGTCCATACATTCATAGATTTCACCTCTATAAAATCTAGCCCTACTAGCTTCCTCTCTCCAACCTCATCCCAACTAGTTAGAGTATGATATCTATTTTCATACAATTCTTTATACATTTCCATATGTATACACAAATGAAATATATTTTTATATAAAAATTCTACCAAAGGTGGATATTGATCGCACATACCTTAAAAGTAAAGAGAGAATGATCATAACATGTCTCCTAATTTCTAAATATTCCTTTTATATTTACCATCAATTTGAGGCTGATATGTGGTTCTTAAATGTATCTTGATGTTGAGATCCTCTTAAAGGATCCTCAGAAATTTTTATGTGAACTATGGGTCATGATCTGATACAATTGATATAGTTGCATTAGGAAGCCTCCCTATTTCATTGTTATTGAGTTTTGAAAGACATTTAGGGGGTAATTCCTTTTTATTTATATGAAATTTATATACTTGTTAAGGTTGTACAAAGTGACCCATATAACTTCATTACAATTATGAGTCTTCAGAAGTCCAGTGACAATGTCCATTGTAACATTGTCCCACATCCACTTTAGTATTGCAAGAGGTTTCATGACTCTATTAGGATACTGCCTTTCAACCTTTACTTAGTGGAATACCAATAATTTAGACACATAATTTACTTCTTCATGGTTCATATAATCCAAAAAAATGTTTTCTTAAATTCTTCTTCATATTTTTGTTTCTAGGGTGTATAGAGAAATTTTTTCTTTGGGATTCAAATATTAATTAATTTTTCACTTCAAGTATAGAAGTGACACATATTCTCTTTCAAAAAAATAACATACTATCTTTATGAGATAATATTTTTAGTGTTTGATCATTCATGACTCTAATTATATTTTATAAACCCTCATCGTAAATTATAATTTCATTATCTTCTCAAGTAAATATAGTTTGTAAATCATTTTTAAAATTCATTATTTTTTCCCATACTTAATGATTCACATATCCAAAATTATTAACTCCATGAATATAGGATCCTTTATATAATCATATTGGATAGAAATTTATGATCATTCTAACATAAGGAATCATCAACATTTATTTCTTTCCTAATTTTGTAGTTTAATGAGAAATCATAAACCTTGAGTAGTTTAATCCATCTCATTTGCCTCATGTTTGGATCCTTGTATGAAACAATGTTTTTCAAACTATCTTAACCAGTATATATATCTCAAATCTCTCACCATAGAGATATTACCTCCATATCTTCAAAGAAAGTATTACTACTTTGAAATAAATATCATGTTTTGTATAGTTATATTCACTGATCATCATTTTCCTTGATTCCTAAGTAACCACTATATAATTTTTTATTATTAAACATCCACATAATTTATTCAATGTGTCACTATATTTAAAAAAATTATCATTTTAATATGGTATATCCAATAATTATGCATTTAAAAATATCCCCTTTATCTCTTGAAAACACTCCACATATTCTTTTGGCTATCATAATTTCACCCTTTTATGTGTCAAATTGGATAACTTGTTGGTTAATAAATAAAAATATTGAAAAAATCATCATTACTGAACTTTAAATCCAAGGAGTATTTATATCATAGTTATATTATTCAGTTTGGGATATTCTTTGGCTTCTATAATCATTAAAGGATCAACACATATTCCTTCCACATAGATAATATAGAAACGAAAATAAATTTCTTTGATCCAAAACTCAAAATTACTAAATTTACTATAAAAATCCTTTTTTCAATGATTATTAATAATGATATGCAAATTTTTATCATGATCCTCATATATTTTTAGTAAATAAATTATCATTAGTAAATACCACTACTAAATCATCAAGATAATGTGTGAATCTTTATTTCATCAGATCCATATAAATAAAAAGGCAGCATTAGTTAAAAAAAGGGATTTATTGTTAATTCAGAAGGTGTTATGAAAAAAACAGGATTACTCAACTATTTGTAAATGGAATCATTTAGATACATATCCCTAAGGGAATTACCCATCACCATAGGTTATAGAAAAGTTCCAAGGCATCAAAAACTACCTTTTGGAATAACATTTCCACATTATAAAAAAAACATGAATACATGAAATTTTAGTATGCCAATACAATCCCACAATGGAAAATAGATAAGAGTTATATGAAATAGGTGTCCAAAAACAACAACAACAAAAAAACCAAATCCAAATGTATTGCAAAAAACTATAACTCCATCTGACATGAATTCACCTCTAGATTCTCACACCCTTCTAATAACCACACCCACTACCACCTTGTGATGACTTTAAATTACCTACATCAGTTGAAACATGATCTACATACACCCAAATATATATTCAGGGTGTGACCAAAAAACCTAGTAGGATCCATTAACGTTTTTCATAAGTATACTTTATAAAAATCAAATTTTTCTCATGTATAAAAGTATATTTCAAGAGATATGATTTAATATAGTTGTATATAAAACATATAAATAACCACATTACATATCTCATAAAATACACCATGAATCATGTTTTCAAATAATTTCTTCAAACAATCCAAACACACATCTCAATGGTAATCATTATGTAAAATATCCCCTTATGTTAAAATAAATTCCAAGTTAGTGAGGATCCTTGTAAAATTCATGCCATCATTAGGACACATGATATGAACATTATCCAATAATAATTGGTCTATTGTGTAATATTTCACTCCTAAGAGTGGGTTATTTCCACAACTTAAGAAACTGAACGCACAAAATACCTTAGCAGAATAGGTTTATGTTGGAAGAGTTAATCCCTGAGGATGGATCCAAACCTATTCATTTATCAAAATATATTTTAACATACCAAAATCATTAAAACTCCATTTCATCTTTGAAACCATTCAAATCATACTTTAAAACTATTTTCATTAACAACACTAATGGATAAATCAATTGTTGAAAAACATTTACTAAAAGAACCACATTCTAAAATTTATTCATAAAAAAATTATAAACCATTTTCAAGATAAATTCATAAACCATGTCTTCCAACCATTTAGAAAGAAATTTTAAAGAGCTAGAAATCAAGTTTCATAAGATAAATCCACTTCATGAAACCACAAACCAGGAAACACTTGTAACATCAACACTCATATAGAACCAAAATCCAATATTAATCAAGGATCCTAGTAATATATTAAATACTCAAAGAAAATAATTCCCAACTAGTTATCTACAAATTATTAATTTTTTAGAATTAAATAATCTAATAGAATTACTTACCACCAAAATTCCTAACCAATGCCCCAAGGGGAATGGAGATCCAAACTAGAAACAATAATTCTAGGATAGATCTAAAAACAATACAATTAGAAACCAATATCCAATAAATCCCCATCATTATAATGGATTGCCCATAGAAAGAAACAAGATGAATTATATGAATAATTAGAACAAATACCAAAAAATGGATCTATTTATCAAGAGATGGTCATATCTTTGATTAGTACATCAATCTACCAAGGGACTATATATGGAGGTCCAAATATATCCTAAGAGAGTATCAAGGTTAAAATGGGTGGATTTATGTTTGATGGAGGTTTTTTAAGAAATTAAATGGGGGTTTTAATTGTACAAAAATATGATAACACCCTTACTTTATAAACCTAGATCAGTGCAACTATTAAACTGTTGGGATCCCACTGGATGGCTGATGGCTACTAAAGAAGTGAAGCAGCTACAGTATAACCTATCAGTTGGGAATGGTTATAAAAAAAATGTGGACACTTATAAGACCATCAGTTTTCCAGTGGAACATAACTGTATATCATCCATCCTTTTATTACACACTTAAACAAGATTTATTACATAAAACCTTAACTTAATACAACATAGAAGATCGATAGGTCTAGTTTCATTAAGTATTAGGAACATTACATAACAACTTAAATCATATAACTCAACATATTATTGAAAACTTCCTTTACATGACCACTAAAATACCTCATACTTAGCATTGCATGGGATAACATGTGAACATAAATAAAAAAAGGGTGAGTTATAATGCCTAATAAGGGAATAAACAGGGAATAACATTAGTAATACAATTAATGTTACACAATAGGAATATCAATGTAGAACAATAGAAACATGATCATAAAGGCATGATAAAACATGATAATCATAATAGGGAAATGTGGCAACAACACTTAACATGGAATTTTCTTTATCCAAGGGTCATTGCACATGGAACATGACTAAAAATTCATTTCACATGAATCACGAGTAAACCCTAGTTGCACTTGAATTATCATGAGTCAAAAATCATTTCACATGACTTATCATGATACTTTAACCAATTTATTGGAGCGCTATTAGGGTGCACCATTCAGAATCCTTTCATTTCATGTATAAGTGTTCCCCATAAATCATACAACATGGATTCATTAACATCATAATTAATTCCATGAATAAGAGACGTGGAATACATAAATGTAATTACTTAATAAATAGCTACATGCCAATAAAGTTGAATACCCTTGATAGAGGAGTGGTTATGGTATTCACTAAACAAAGATTTTGGCATGGAAATTTTGGTGTAATTTCGGCAGCATAACAACGTCAAATAGAAATTTGTAAAATGGTTTGATGAGAGTGAAAGGGGTATATCATAATTTATACATTAAATGGATGGTAATGGGATCATGGTATATAATATACCAACATATGTAATGGAATTTAGTTTCATAATATAAAATAATGTCTAGAATGTAAATGAGGAGAGAGAATTTCCTTACGGAATTTCAGCATGGTAACGGGTGTACATGGGAGGAATTAATGAGAGATAAAGGGGTCTATCATCATTAAAAAATAAATAGGAAAGTATGGGGGAGGTGAGATATCATACCCCAACATTTATAATTGAAAATAAAATAGCATAACAATATTAAGAAACTTGGATAAAAAGAGAAAGGTAGGAATCCCTTACTTGGAAGTTTGATCCCAAAGGCTTTAGAGAGGATTGAGAGAGGATTATTGGGAGCTTGGGACACCTTGGGAGGACTATAGAGAGAGGAGGGAATAGGATAGATGAACTATAAACTTTTTGAGTGAATAGAAAGTGGGATCTTGGGTGGGTTTATATACGAAAGGAGGGGGAATTCTCAATTATTTTGTTTTGGGACACTACACATTAAACTAATCAAAACCACAAACCAGCCCATGGTTTCTTCCCATGGTTTTTTCAAATTGGGATTGGAAAATAATATTTAATAATTCAAATGGCTTAAATTCATAAAATAATAGTTTTTATTATGTAGAGGTGAGTCACACTCTCATGGAAAACAATTTAAAATGACAAACTGTTTTATAAGCCTTGAAGTGTCCACTTAAGCTTTGTAAAATAAATAAAACAACCCCAAAATCACATTATTTTAATGTTAAATCATATATTTGCCGATAATAATGTTTATATTAGTTTATTACAGCACTATTGGGTCATTATGAAGTTATAAAACATATTATATATTTAAACAGTATTTAATTTTTACCCAAAAATACAACTGTCTCATAAAATTATGAAAAATTCACCATTGGATAATTCCAACGTCCTGATTCCAAAAATAATATTTATTTTATCTAAATACATTTCTAAATATGTTAATTTATTCTTTTAAAATAAAAACTGATATTTATCAAAAATTCATGGGTTTTGAAAAAACAGCTTTCAAACCATAAAAAATTACAATTGCATTCATAAAATTATACGATCATTTATATTTAATAAAAATTAATTTAATAGTAATAATAATGTTTTATTAAAATATTATTTTATTAAAAAATCCATTATTTCATCAAAATATATTTCTTAGTTTGAATATTAACTAAATATACTATTTGGGCTTTAAAAACTTTTTAAAAAGTAACAATAATAAAAAGAATATATATTCTCTATATAAGAATAATGTACATAATCATGGTAATAGGGTCTTGATAAATAACCCATTAAAACACCTTTATAAGACCTTATGGTAAATAGAGTGATGGTGACAATCTCTTAGGGTTGCTCAGATAGCATTGCTTGAGGGGTAATCTCTATCAACTTCCACTTATCTCGTAGGCGGTTCCGCTAGAGCTTAACGTATTCAAGCATGGCTTGGGATTGCTCATGTGTGAATCCCAATGACACCACCTCCTTTCTGAGCTCCGATAAATGGGTTTTTTATAGGGAAAGTCTACTAGATGATTCTATCACTTCCTTTGTCTGAGTAAATTGGATTTTTAAAGCCGTATATTTATTCAAATCATGTGATCACTATTCAACAGCTATATTAGAAAGAATCACAATTCTTAAACGTATTTTAAAATATAAAACATAGAACCAAAGAAGTGCATAAATTTAATATAACCGAAATAAGACATTTAAATAGGCCAAGAGGAATTTTCATTAATGAATTTTTGGGTCATTACAATCTTCCCCCCTTAAGAAATTTCATCCACAAAATTTCCTTTTCCCACACTAAATCAGATGTGGGTAACTCTGCTTCATCCCTTCTTCTAATTCCCATGTCGCTTCTTCAAACTTGTGGTTTTTTCACAACACCTTGACGATGGGCATTGTCTTATTTCGTAGAACATTTTCTCTACAATCTATGATATTCACTGGTTTCTCCTCATAATAAAGATCACCCACTAGCTATACTACCTCTGAAGAGAGTACATGTGAAGGCTCTGGTAGGTACTTCCTTAAGAGGGATACATGAAAGACATCATGTACTTTGGAAACGGTAGTTGGAAGTGCTAGTCGATAGGCCACATCCCTAACACGATCAAGAATCTCGAAGGGGCTGATGTACCTAGGACGTAACATCCCATTCTTTCTAAACATCATGACCTTATTCCATGGAGATATGCATAGAAATACCATGTCTCCAATATTAAACTCCTGATCTTATTGACGGTAATCCACATAACTCTTCTGTCGACTCATGGCTTCCTTGATATGATGTTGAATGGTTTTCACCTTCTCCACCATTTCGTTGACCATTTATGGTCCTAGTATCTTATGTTCACTGACTTCAACCCAATATGTCGTTGTTTTCCACCTCTTCCCATATAGGGCTTCATAAGGTGTCATTCAGATGCTCAAGTGGAAACTGTTATTATAGGAGAATTCAACCAATGGAACATGTTGATCCCATCCTCTTTTAAAGTTTATTGAACATTATATTAACATATCTTCTAGTGTTTGAATACTTCACTCTGATTGGCCATCATTTTGATGATGACAGGCCGTACTGAAGTTTAGTTCAGTATCCAGAGCATGTTGAAGTCTCTTCCAAAACATAGAGGTGAATCTTAGATCTCGATAGGATACAATATATAGTTGTACTCTATGTAGCCTTACCACTTCCATAATATATATTTGTGCCAGTTGATCCACAGAAAATCCTCCCAAATTTCAATGAATTGTACAGACTTTTTAAGATGATCCATAACATCCCAGATTGCATTGTTTCCTTTGGATGTCTTCAAATGTCTGGTGACAAATTCCATGGTGATGTTCTCCTTTTTTCATGCTGGTATGGGCAATGGTTGCATCATCCCCTTAGACTTCTGCCTCTCTACCTTCACTTGTTGAAACATTAGGCACTTTGATGTATATTTAGTAATATCCTTTTTCATTTTATCCCACCAATAATTCTCTCGTAGATCTCGATACATATTTGTGTTTATTGGATGAATAGAGAAATTTGAACTATGTGCATCATCCAAAATTTCTTTCTTCAGCTCCAGACATGATGGAACACATAGTCCTTTCCAAAATCTTACAATTCCTTCTCTATTAACATTAAACTATGAGGATTTACCTTTTCTGATTGCATCTACTTTCATCTAAAATCCCACATCATCTTTTTTATCATTCTTTAACCTTTCCAAAATAGATGATTGAAAAATCATTTGTGAAAGGATTGATGATGTTACCTTATTTATGATTCCCTTTTCCATCTTCATCAAATCTAAGAAGATTGGTTCCTTCTCAATTCTCATCAATTATAGAATATTTGGTCCATTATACTTAGATAATCTTCACCTTTTATGCTTTCCCAATGTGGTAATGGATTGAGCAGTCATAGTCTTTGATCATCTCTAACCATCTTAACTAGAACATGTTCAACTCTTTCTGTGTGAATATGTACTTGAGGCTTTTGTGGTCCGTATATATTTCACACTTCTCCCCAAAGATATAATGATTCTAAATTTATATAGATATGATCACTACTGCTAAAACCAAATCATCTGTAATTATACTCAAGAACTGTCAATTGCCTTGAGGCATATGCAATGACTTTGTCATCTTATATCAACACACAACCCAGGCCCATCTTCAAAGCATCACTGAATGCCACAAAAATTATCCACTTGTGGGTAATGTGAGCATGGGTGCAGTGATAAGCCACCTTTTCAACTCCTTGAAGCTTTCATCACATTCATCACTCCATGAAAATATTAATCCCATCTGAGTTAGCTTGGTAAGAGGGTTGGGAAATCATGAGAAATTTCTCACAAATCATCGATAATATCGAGCTAACCCCAAAAGCTACAGATATTCGTTACCGATGTTGGAATTGTTCGTCCCTCTATTGCAGTTGTCTTGGAGGGATCCACAAATATCCCATTACTTGGGATGATATGGCCCAAGAATGAGACCTCCTTCAACCAGAACTCACACTTGTTGTACTTTTCATAGGCTTCTTCTTTTGCAAGGTCTCTAGTATTGTTCTTAGATGATCCTCATGATCCTCCTTGGTTTTGGAGAATATTAACATATCATCTATAAAGACTACCAAAAATTTGTCAAGGTAATATTTAAAGTCTCTATTCATCAAGTCCATGAATATTTCTAGAGTATTAGTGAGTCTGAAAGGAATTACTATGAATTCATAGAGCTCGTATCTTGTACGAAAAGTAGACTTGGATATATATTCCTTCTTCACCCTTACCTGATAATATCCTGATCACAAATCTACCTTGCTGAATTATTGTGCTCCATGCAGCTGATCGGACAAGTCATCAATTCATGGGAGACGGTACCTGTTCTTTATCGTGATTTTGTTAAGCTCATGATAATCGTTGTAAAGGCGCATTGACCCATCTTTATTTTGGATGAAGAGGACTGGTGCACCCCATGGTTAAGCACTTGGGCGTTTAAACACTTTATCAAGATTCTCCTGTAGTTGTTTTTTCATCTCCTCAATCTCCACAATAGCTATTCTATACAGAGTCTTGGATATTGGCAATTCCCAATGAATAAGATCAATTGAGAGTTTAACATCACTTCTAGGAGAAAGATTGGGAAATTCCTTGGGAAACACTTCAGTGAATTCCCTCACAATGGGCATGTATTTAAGGATGGTTGCCTCTTTAGACTCAATCATCTGATCCAAATACGCATTCTCATAGGGAAGTAATATCCACACTTTAGATGATGGAGCTAAATAAGATTCAACTTTCTCCTTACACTTGTACTGAATCGGGGGTCGATTCTCCACATGGAGAGTGATTTTCCTCTCAATGAAATTTATGTTGGCTCTATATAGGTAAACCCAATACATGACAAGAATTGAATCAAATTACACTTTAGTGAGTATTATTAGGTTCTACAGGAAGTTAAATCCACAAATTATGAAAAGGGGGGGAGTTATATTCTTGGGATGCAATGATTTCCCCGTTTTCGGTACTCACCTACATCTTTACTTCCATGATTTTTTTGGTGTTGTGATTGTTCTATTAAACTTTTGAGATATAAAAGATTTCGTAGAACCTAAATCAAAAAGTATCTTCTCTATTCTTGAATGAATATCTATCATACATGTCACCACTTCATTGTTGGGGTTGACTCTAGTGGTAGTGATGGAAAAATCATTCCCTTGATGCCTTGGATGTTGTTGGTTGCCGCCAAAAACCCTTGGATTAGGGAACTGATTTGCAAGATTCCTTGGTTATTTATAGTTGAATCATTGAACAACACTTTGAGAGTTGAATGGATCATTCCTCTCATCTTTCATAGCCATGGGTTTATCTTGTCTGAAGTTAACAGCTATGTGTCCTTCTCTTCCACAACAAAATCATTTCCTCACCCCCTTCAAGAAATATCCGGGGTGCTTCTTTCTACACCATTGGAAAGTAGGGTGCTAAATCTTCTTAACACCATTGGATTTATCCATAAGACCACCAGAATTGAAATCCACCTTACGCTTCTTATCCTCATGATACCCCTGAGGTTCTTCAATCTCTATTTCGACTTTGAGGGCACATTGGAAAATTTCCTCATAAGTGTCGAAGTCACAGATCGCTAGGTCTTTCCACAGGCTAGGTTTCAGCAAACCAAAGAAGTAGTAAACCTTGTATTCATTGGTAATGACAATGCCAAAGGTGTATCATGCAAGACTTGGGATGATTTTCTTGAATTCTATGATAGATTTTTCATCTTTTTCTTGAGGTAAAGGAAGTCCCATTCCATTTTAAGCTGGATGGTGCACGGAAAATATTTATCAAAAAACATCTTCCAAAAATCCTTCCATTCCAATTCCTTGATCTCCTCCTCAAGCTTCGTATTTTTGATCAATCTCCACCATTTATAAGCTTTTCCCTCCATATGATAAGAATCCAAGAGAACCTTCTCTTGTTCGGAACATTGAAGGATGGAGAATATCTTTTCAATGGAGTTGATCCATTGTTCGACGATTGAGGGATCATATGATCCATTAAAATTAGGAGGCCCTTGTCTCATGAAGCTTTCGATAGAGACTTTTTATTTTATATGGGGGTTTGAAAATTCCTCTTGACCCATGTTTCTATTCAATTCTTGAGTTAACTAAGAGAGAATTGTGACAAAGATTGCGATTCCTGCTCCCATAGGATTGGGCATCTCATTAGCACAGTCATCACATTGATCTTCACATCAGTTGTTAGCTCAAGTCCTCCTATTACCTACCATTGGCTGGAATAAAAAGATGTTTAGGGGTAACACATAAAGGGTAATCCAAGTACAAAACAGATGACTTATAAAAAGCTTTTATTTCCTTAACTTATGAATCTATATGCTTCAATCTATGTTATCCATGATCTACATTCTAACATATATTCTTAGTGTAATTTTTTTTAATTCCCTTAATAATGGTTCATACTAAGCTTTTGAATTAACCAATGCATATACCCTTAGAGTGTCATAACCAAGAGTCTAGTAAGGCATGTTTTTGTGTACTAGGATACCCAGGGTCAAATCTGAATCTCCTTGTCTGGGTTTTCACACCTAGGTATATTTGTTCCAAATCCACCTCTACCTGCTCATATCAATACATAGATATATTTTCTTAATAATCCACTTACTCAATACCCACCAAAATGTAGTGATATTTTAATTATACTTAGTCTTTTATCTAAGGCTATACTAGGGTTTTCTAATCCTATTCCCAAAAATAATGAAACCTATCCTCTGATACAAACTATAACAACCCTGCTTTTATTACACACTTAATCAAGATGTGTTACATAAAACATTAACTTGATAAAACATAAAAGATAAAAAGGTATAGTGTCTTTAGGTCTTAGGAACATTACATAATAACATAAATCATATAACACAACATCTTATGGAAAACTTCCTTTACATGACCACTACATTCCCTTGTACTTAGCATTGCATGAGATAACCTGAGGATTTTCATAACAAAGGGTGAGCTATAACGCCGAGTAAGGTAATAAACATGGAATAAAATGAGGAATAAAATACATGTTACACAATAGGAATATCAATGGAGCACAAGAGAAACATGAACATAAATGCATGATAAAGAATTATAATAATAACATGGAAATGTGGCAACAACACTTAACATGGAATTAGCATGTGCCAAGGCTCATTGCACATAGAGCATGAGTAAACCCTAATTTTACATGAAGCACGAGGAAACCCTAGTTTTTCTTGAATTATCATGAGTCATCCCTCATTTCACATGATGTATCATGATAATATACTTTACCCAATGCATTGGATTGCTATCAGGGCACACCCTTCAAAATCATTTCATTTCTTGGATAAGTGTGCCACATAGATCATACAACATGGATTCATAAACATCGTAATTCATTCCACGAATAAGATATGTGGAATACATAAATGCAATTATTCAATCAATAGGTACATGTTCATAAAGGTGAATACCCTTTATAGAGGAGTGGGTGTGTAATTCACTACACAATGATTTTGGAATGGAAATTTTGGTGTAATTTCGGCAGCATAAAGACTTCGAATAGAAATTTGTAAAATGGGTTCATGAGAGTGAAAGGGGTATATCATAATTTATGAATTAAATGGATGGTAAGGGGATCATGGGAAATAATATACCAACATATGAAATGGAATTTAGATGCATAATATAAAAAATTTCTTAAATGTAAATGAGGAGAGAGAAATTCCTTACAGAATTTTGGCATGGTAACGGGTGTACATGGGAGGCATTAATGAGAGAGAAAGGGGTATATCATCATTCTAACATAAATAGGGAAATATGTGGGAGGTGATAAATCATACCCCAACATTTATAATTGAAAATAAAATGGCATATCAATATTAAGACTCTTGGATAAAAAGAGAAATGTATGAATCCCTTACTTGGAAGTGTGATCACAAAGGCTTGGGAGAGGATTGAGAGAGGCTTATTGGGAGCTTGGGGCACCTTGGGAGGATTATAGAGAGAGAGAGTAGGGAAGATTTTTTACAAACCCCAAAGTATTTTAGGGAAGAGGAAGTAGGAGCATGGGTGTGTTTATATAGGAAAGGAAGGGGGATTCTTTATTATTTTGGTTTAGGACACCACACATTAAACTAATCAAAACCACAAACCAGCCCATGGTTTTTGCCAATGGTTTTTTCCAAAGGGTATTGGAAAAAAATATTTTATAAGGATAAGGGCCCAACTTCTTAAAATAATATGGTTGATTATGTTGAGTTCAGTCACGCTTTCAAGGAAAACAATTTAAAAAGAAAAAATGTTTTATAAGCCTTGAAGGGTCCACTTAAGCTTTGTAAAATAAATAAAACAAACCCAAAATAACATTATATTAACTGTAAAATATATATTGGACAGAAATAATGTTTATAGTATTTTATTACATCACTATTGGGTAATTATGATATCTTAAAACACATTATATGTTTAAATGGTATTTAATATTTACCGAAAAATTCGATTGTCTCCGAAAATTATGAAAATTTCACCGTTAGATAATTTCGACATCATGATTCCAAAATTAATATTCATTTTACAAAAATAATTTTATAAATATTTGAATTATTACTTTTAAAATAAAAACTGACATTTATCAAATATTCATGGGTTTTTACAAAAACAACTTTTAAACCTTAATAAAAGTTGCAATTGCATTCATAAAATTATATGATCATTTAATAAAAATTAATTTGATAATAATAATATTTTTTTAAAATATTATTTAATTCAAAAATCCATTAATTCACCGAAATAGATTTCTTAGTTTTAATATTATAAAGAAATACTATTTGTGCTTTAAAAACAATTTACAAAGTAACAATAATAAAAAGAATGTATATTCTCTATACAAGAATAATGTAAAGAATTGTAGTACTAGGTTCTTGTTAAATATCCCCTTAAAAACCTTCATAAGACCTTAGGGTAAGGTGCGCGATGGTGATAAACTCATTGGGATGACTCGGATAACATTTCTCGAGTGGTAATCTCTAACAACTTCCACTTCTCTCATAGGCGGTTCTACTCATGATTAACATATTCAATCTCAGCTTGGCCATGGTCAAGGGTGAAGACCAATGATGCCACCTCCTTTTTTATCTCTGATAAATTGGAATCATATGGGTAAAGTCTATGAGATGAGTCCATCACTTCCTTTTTCTGAGTTAATTGGTTAAAGCCCTGTATTTATACTAATCAAGTGATCATTGTTCAATGGCTATATTAGCAATGGTCATAATTCTTAACAGTATTTTAAAATCCAAAACATAGAACAAAATAAGTGGATACATTTTACATAACCATTACAAGACATTTAAATAGACCAAAAGTAATTTTCTTTAATTAATTTTTGAGTCGTTACAAATATCTAGCTAGTGGACTACCTACAACTCTACTAAATGTATGTTCAGGTCTAAATCCCATCGACTCTACAAGAAACACCCTAACCCCTATTATAAACTAAAACAATAAAGATTAAAAAAATTAAAAAAAACGAGGAAACTAATAATAATAACTTAGTTCTATGAAAAAATATCAGGATGTTACAATCCCTCCCACTATATTACTTTCTTCCACCATATAGCTATGTTGAAGAAGGATGGTCCATAATGAGAAGAGAATTTTTCTCCCTCATCATAGACTTTGGATCCCAAATCCAATGCGAATCAAATCCCTAATTCCACAAAACTTGAAACAATGGTATTGAGTTCCCATATAGATGATTCACTAGAGAATCAACAACTCTCAATAGTTTTTAGTCATAGACATATTTTGTTTTATGTCGAGGTCTAACAAATTTAGATCATGCAACAGGTGAGGCTGATACTTTTTGAGTTGAGATACATGAATGAAATTTTCTATTGATGATAAATTAGGTGGAAAATCCAATTGATATTCCAAATTTCTAAGAGAAAATGATCTCAAACTATCCCACATATCTAAGTGAAAGCTTACCTTTTCTTCTGAATAGTCGGTGATCCAACCTTGGACAAAATTTTTGGAACACCTTGTCAATAAACAAAAACTAAAATGGGTGATGGTGATAGTTTTTATAATAATTATACCATCACTGATCCATCACCAAACACTGATGAATCATCTTTACCTTTTTCATTATCTCTTTAACCAACAATCATTCCAATCAAGGAAACTTCTTTATCCTTATACTAATAAATAGTTAATTTATAGGGTCATCCATAAAATGTTTCAAAATGTTACATTTTTATGGATGATTGAAAAAAAAAATTATAAGGAAACTCCACCAACCCCAAGGGTTTATCCCAGTCAACCATGTATACTAAAACATATAAATTGGGAATATCTTCCAAAGTTTTGTTATCCCATTCTTTCTAAAAATATTTCTAGATATGAAATGTTTCGATCAACTTGAGCTGAGTAACCATTACATCTTTTAGTCCCTTCAAAAACTATGAGGTAAAATGAGGATCCCTATCTAAAACATTGGTCACATGATTTTAGTGCAACCTTATGATCTATTACACATATAACTTCCCCATGTCTTCTAATTTGGCAGCATCACAAATCAATATGAAATGAGATGATTTAGTTAATCTTTCTTTCACCACCCAAATGAAATTATTACATCATGGGGTTTAAGGTAAACCTATAATGAAATCCACTGAAATTCCATTATATTTCTATGTTGACACAGGGATATGTTGAAGAAAACAAGATGGGTTTTGGTTATCTTCCTTTACCAACTAAAATGTATAACATCGAGATACAAATTTGACAATATCTCATTTCATACCAAACCATCAAAATTTTTACATCATGTAATAAAACATAATTCTGGTTCTAGGATGGATAGCCTATAAAGAGTGATCACCATATCCCAACACATCCCTAATTTTGGTTGATGGAACAACGTACTAGTCACTAAAGTAATGAATACTTTCCTTATATATATACCACTCATAGATGGTCTCTCCAATATATAAATAATATCTATAATTTTTTAATTTTTTATCTTTGTAATATTCCTAGGTAATACACTCAAGGAGAGTGGTTGTTGAATGAATACTATCTTGAATATGACCAAATCCTTTCTCCCTCACTCCTAAGTGCATTTATAAAAGTGTCTCATTATGTTCCATTAATCCTTTTCTCCTTCATAGCTTGATAAGTAAAATTTATACCGATAGAATTAGAAAAAACATTCCCCATTCCAATAGTATAGGAAATTTAAAAGTCAAAAAACATCAAGTATTATACCCATCGTCACTTCCATAGGTTAAAATACTTTTGAGAAAATATGCTCCCAAAATCTTATGGTAATATTAAATTATAAAAATTTACCAGAAAATATATTGACGCCAACATTTATAGTAATTCATAATAAAAGTTCTAAATCAAGTGTGGGATAATTAAATATGTAATGTCAAAGATAAAGTGATCTATAAGCTACCACATGACATCCCTACATAACGAAAGTCCCCAAACCTATACATGAAGCATCACAACAAACCATGTAGCCATATTCAGACTCTATTAATTTTAGAATTGATTATGAGTTCAAACACTAATTTATCTCATAAAATTATGCCTAATACTTTGAATCCCATAATAACTTCACCCCCTTATAGGTTATAATAGTCAAAGTAAATGTAATATTTGAGAAATCCTTTATAAGCCATAGATAATATCCTTTAAAACCCATGAATATATGAATCTCAAAAACATTTCATGGATCATCCCATGAAAATATAGTTGATTCCTTGTTAGGGTCCACTACGACACCATTTTTTGAAATCATGTGTCCAAGGAACATACCCTATAATATTCAAATTATCATTTTGATAGTTTTTCATATGGGAGGTGATCTCTAAGGATTCCCAAAACAAGTTTCAAGTGAAACAAATGATCTTATTTGAACTTCAAATGTACCAGAATGTTATCCATGAACACTGCAAAAAAATATTCAAGATAATAGTGTAAAATATGGTTCAAAAATTCCTTTAATATAATAAGATAATTATTTATTCCGAATGGAATCATGGCATACTCAATATGCACGTACAAACTCTTGAATATTGTTTTTGGAATATCTAACTCCTTGATCCAGAGATTGGGATAATTAAACCAAAGTTAAATTTTATAAAACAACTTTTCCCCTTTCAAATGATAAGAAAAATAATCAATTTTTGGAATGGGTTATTTATTATGAACTATTACTTGATTGAGCTTCCATAATAAATTCACAAATAAAGAATCATGTAAACCTTCTTGGAAAAGAGAGCATGGGCTACACAACATGACACACTTGGGTATATAAAACCATTGGCATTCATATCATCCAACTGAATTTTTATCTCTTTAAATTCATTTGGATCCATATAGTATGAATCTATCAATATCAGTTCATTTCCCATCACCTGGTTAATAAAAAACTCTAAATCTCTATCTCCCAATAAGAAAACTAGAAAATTCACCTAGAAAAACTATTGTAAACACGTTCACTATCATTTGAAACTCAACAGTAAAATATATTTGACCCATTTCATCCATATATAAATGAAACATGTTGGTGATAATCATAAATCTACTCCTTATGGGAAATTAATCAACCCAACTCAATAATAAAATTTAAGAGTTCCAAGTTAATAACTAGAAAATCAAAAACCATCTCATTTCGAACACAATGAAAGATCACTAGGGGAATTGGAAAACCCTAATACTAATTAATTCTTAGAGAAATCATCAATTCAATAATGAATTTAACGTGTTACATTGGATGTTTTTAAATATCCATAATATGATTCAATACGAAATAATGAGAGGAACTTTTATAAAATAAAGTAATCACTAAGGTTGGCGAAATAGAAACGATGCCTATAATGCCCTAACCATAATTGTAAGGAGCTGGTGCATTATTTTAGTACACTACCATATAAATAAGAAATATCCATCCCAAAGGACCGAGTAGTTTAGTAGTTTTGGAAAACCAAATACATACATTGGTTCAACGTTACAACTTGAAATGAAAAACAACATATAAGTTTTATTGGGAACATCCAAAAATCTAAGTTTATCCCTACATGTCATTCATTGTAATCTTCTTCATCTTATGAGAAAATAAAAAACAAGAAATAGGTGATCTCACATGCTCGGTAGGGGTAATAAAAACAAGGGAAGATATTATAAACATAATCATTAGGAATGGTGAATAATTAAAACCACATGCCTTTAAAAATAATCTTGAACATATTATGGTAGAATAATGGATGAAAAAATAATGCCATAATAAAACATAGTCATGGGTATTATACTATTAAAATAAACACATGAAATTTTAATTATTAGTTTCATAATGGGGGAATTCATAATGTGGGACATCATAACCATACTGTCAAGGACTCATGCTAAGACCATAAATATTCATTTTTTCAAGGCCTCGTGCCAAGACCATAGTTTGTCTCATGAGACATACCGATGCACTAAGGGAATATAGCAGGACCCACCTTACACTTACTAATTCCAATGTGTTCTTATTATGAAAGGGGATAAATTTAAACAACATATACATTCATATTTAAACTAACATATGAAATGTAAATAATGTTCCTCATACATTAAATATAAATATTTGTAGTAAATTGGTGACTGATATCAAGATAGAGAATCCACCATAAAAATAATCAGAAACACTTCAACAACATATTTTAGATGATATCATAAGATATAAATATATATGAAATAAAAGATTAATCAATGTATGTTGACATAAATAAGGATACTTTTAAATGAGACCATTGAGAAATTCTTCAGGAAATAATCCTTAAACATTCTAAAGTGTCTCATACCACCTTGAATCATTCAAATCATAATCCCTTAGAATATAATGAGAATAATTATACTCTTTATATGATATAAAAATGATAATTACATGCACAACATGCTTGGAATAAATGTTAAACAAGGCATATATCTCATAAAATCTAAAGTGAGGTGAGAAAAATATATTTTACATTGGAAAGAAGTGTTATTTTGGAAAATCATTTGTATTTGTCATAAATATGGTTTTGAACATGTATATCCTAGAATAGAAATAGTCAAGGAAATTTATATTACATTTGAGGAATAAATTATGTCCCACTAATGTGAAATCATGTAAAAAGTGTTTTTTAAAGAATCTTTAAAATTAAAACATTTTAGTGTGGTTCAAGGAATTCATTAAGAAGATTTTAATGTGAAAATTCATGTTTTATTTCATAAAACCCAAAATGAACCAAATTATATTTTTCATTTTAAAATTTTTGATTTTATAAACATAAATCTATATAAAAAATATTATAGAGTGAAGCTCAAAATAGGTAAGAATTCGATAAGTTCCTTGAATCGAGCTTGCATTTCATAAGATGTTTTAAAATATTATTTTAAAACATGTAACTCCCCATAAAATAAAGAATTATTTTGATTGTTACACATATATATAATATTCACACATAATTTATGATGAGTACATAGGAATAATTAAGACATTCATTGAGGTGAGTAGGGAATAAGAGCAACCCGAATGAAAATGGAGGTTCGGGTATAAAATACTCACAAAATTGTAATCAATTGAATCGTATTCCCCAAAATAAATAATCATCATATGATAAGTTTAATATAATTAAAATAAATAGATTAATGATTTGAAACATAAATGGGTAGAAAAAATATACCACATACAAGTAATAGTAGTGAATACAGAATATCTCAAAAAAATGGAAGTGAGATGAAGAAACCCTTACCTTAAGTCAGAAGGTATTATCCACATGATCTTAATGAAATTAATAACAAAATTTTGGTTAATTAATTAATAAAACCATAACCTATTATTTAATTTATTTATTTATTATAACATTATTAAGTTCATTCAAGTCTTTTTCGATGGGTTAAGAGGTTCAGTTTCATTATTTGGATCTGTTTGACTCATTATCGGTATACATATATACATGAACAGATAATCATGTGAAATGAGGATAGTTGTATAGAATTGAAGTTATATTTTGTTATTGAAAATATATAATTTTACATGGTTGAAAATTTCATTTGGTTACTTGGAGTGAAGATGAATCATTATAGAAATTATTTAATGATAATCGTCTAGGTTAATTAGTTGTTTTTGAATACAACAAACTCATTTTTTTTATAAATAAAAACCATGTTTACAAAAATATTACATAATCATATATGAGAAATAATAAATATATTATAGACTAGTTAAACCATAAAAATGGATTCATCACTAGAATAGAATATGGTAATAGAAATTGAATACATGTCGTTCGTGAATGTGATAAATTAACAAATCTTGGATAGTGTTTTAATTTCTAGTATAAAATAAGGGGGAAAGAGAGATGACAATAGCTTATTCCATAATCATAAAAAAATAATATTAAATTTATGGTACTGGAATTTTCATATCATTTTTATGAGGATAGGTTAGGATATAAAAGAAAACAAAGGAACTTGAAAAGAAAGTAAAATAATTGAAAATAAGTATTTACCTCTTGAATTAATCTTCCTTGAGAGCCTCTTTAGGGGAGAGGATTTGGTATTTTTATTAGAAAAAGTGCTTTTGGACATGGGGGAGGATCTTGGAAAGTTATTTTAATAGAATTTATACAATTAACAAGGTTGTAGAGGAGTGAAGATAAGAGGGAGGGAGGGGTGGGGGTTATAGTGGAGGAGAGGAGTAGTTTTTGAATATCTTAATCATTATTTTATCATTTTTGTCAATAACCATAGTAGTATTTATTATTGTGACCAAGAATAGTAATATTTACATGTGAGTTCGAACCAAGTGGTCTTACATCATTCTTACATCATCTATGAATCAATTTACCATGTATTTAGCATTTATTGTAAATTATCAATTTTTACTATTCACCTAAAATTGAAGTATTTCATAAAAATCCCAAAAAATAACCATATCCATTTTTCAACATGTAGAATCCAAAAATGAATTAAATTTTATAAAAATAATTTTTCAAATAAATGAAATTTAATTTTTAAATAAAATAATTATTTAATTGAAAAAACTATTTTTATTTTTTAAAATAGATTTTGTAATACTTTGAAAAATTAACTGTAGTCTCATAAAATTATACCAAAATCATTGGAATAAATATTTATTTAGGAAAATATTTAATGAAAATGAATTTTAAATCCATTTATTAATTTAAAACTGGGAATAAATATTTATCACTCACAAAAATACCAATACTTATGAAATAATTTATAAAATTTTCTATTTCATTTATAATGTTCCTAAATTTTATTTATTCATTTATGGGTGAGGTTACTATTCATAAGGGTATATTACTATTCATAAGGGTAAATTACTATTTATAAGTGGAAATTACTATTCATAAGGGTATGTTACTATCCACCAAAAATTAATTTTGTTCTATCATACTCCAAAAATATCCCTAAATGCAACTATGTATGTTAGATATTCAAAATTAAAATCATAGAATTGGAAAAATTTTGTTTATTGGCTCAGTTGTAACAAATTTCTTTTATAGATACTTGGTGCTTTATGCATTCAATATTAAATATATTTTTAAATCCTTAGGGTGTTATAATACCTCTCACAATAGAAGGAACCACATCAACTTCCATTATAGACTCCTCTACTATGTGGAACTACTTTACAGTAGTGGCCTATGGCTAGAACCCTATCATATGTAAAGCATCCGGCTAAATTGTTGATCCTTTGGGTTTTATATTGACTATACTAGAGTGTATATAAGAAAATTCCTTATGATTGGTTTAAAAATAACCATGGAATCAACATGAGTTACCTATATATTTGGTGGAATAGAACAAAATCGCTTCAGGTCTCTCATCTAGAAACACTGGAATAATTTCAAGCCCCTACCACTGATGACAGTATAAGAAAAGGCTTATGAGAAGAACCACAACTGTTTAAACTATGAATCACACTCCACTTTCTCTACCCTTTAAAATACACATTATAACTACCACTATAGATAAAATGAAATTCAATTATCACTAACATACCTGTTAGGTCAATCTCTGCAACCAAGGTCATACCCAATACCTGATCATAGGTGGAAATCATTAAAATTAAGACATATAATAGTATATTTGGTTGAATACCCATTTGAATCCTTTGTGTCTTCGTATTATCATTAAATATGATTTTATATGAAAACATAATAATGTTGGTGAAGTGGTTAGTATAATCAACCATTGCCTAATTCCCATACTCGTATTTGAAAAATTAAACGGATTTCACCAAGGTTTTAGAATCATGGTAGAATTGTTAAGTGATTATGTACTTGATTTTCTTCCACTCCAAATCCTCGTGAATCTATACCAAAACAATTGAGTCCCTCCATATTAAAATTGGACGTTCAATATTAAATATATCACACCTCACCGTGGAAAAATCATAAGTTTCCAAAAATTTAAAAAGTCACTCAATTTTTTCCTACCAATCCTCTGTCTCATAGGGATCATTCATACCTTTGAAAGATGGAGATTTCTAAAAAATAAACTCTAAATATTTACTATTTTATTCATCCTTTAAAAAAATACCTCTTTATCCTGAATTTTTTGATGGTTCTAAACTTTGTTCTATAGATCAGATTGTGTGCACAACTACTTCAATTAATTGATGATCAACCATATGATTTCCCTTTCAAGGATCATTGACCGCACCCTCCAGATGAACTAATGAAAGTTCTATAGGGGGAATGGAACTATAAATAAATATACAAGGGGATAATATAACATGATATCCAATAATCAATTCTTGTTTATGATAATAAATTTCAACTATAATTGAAGTGGAAATGAAAAAATAAAAGGATAGGATTAAAAAAATCTAAATCCCAAATGAAACTTACCTAAAAATTTGTGGTATCTTAAGACTCTTCATAACAACATATTTCCATTAACTCACTCATAATATATCCTTTAATTCTTGACATTGATACCCCCTATCTAGACATAAATCCCAAATTTTATATTGAAAGTGGAAATAGACAACCTTCCCTTAGATATAAATGTTTCATGAACTAACCTAGACTACCCAACTATCTGGAATCTGAATTAGTCCAAAACATGGCCAAAAGGTAATTCCAAAACCCCATGGGCTAGTAAAAAGTTCATGGAAGTCAAAAATTACATTTTGGAATAATTGTTCCATAACAAAACATAAATATCATAACATCAATACAATAAATGTCAGTATGACAATACATGATCACAATAGAAAAGAGGCAAGAGTAAAATAAAAGAGGTGTCCAAAAACCATAATGACTAACCATGTCCCAAAGTGTTACAAAAAAACCCCAATCTGTGAGATATGAAGTTACCTATACACTCCCACATGTTATTAATAAGAAAACACCTTGATCATATTTACCTACATTAGTCCAAACAATATTTTCATGTTCCTGGAGGTGTATATATGGTGTGAGAAAAACTACCCTAGTATAATCCCACCAAATTTTTTGTAATAAAAAATTATAAAATAAAACATTTCCACTAAATTATATAAGAATAACTCATGAGGTACATTTTCACAAATTTGTATATAAATCATGGAAATCACCCCTTTAAATAGTTCATACAGCACACAAAGAACACAGTTTTAAAATAATTTTCATAAAAAATACAAACCCACATCTCAAAAGAAATAATTAGGTGAAACTTTCCCATAGTTTAAAAAAATTATAGGTCATTTAGGATCATTTTACAATTCATTATATTATTAGTCCACAGAGTTTGCACATTAGCATTGAAGAATATGTCTATGGTGTAAGAGTTCACTTTTGAGAGAGGATCCTTTCTAAAAACATATCCAACCTAGTGCACACATTTACCTAATAGAAATGAACTATGGATAAATATTTAAACCCCTAGGATATTTCTCTACCTCATTATTGATCACAATTGGGTTTACCATATCAAAATATTTCCATGGAAATTTTATCTTTTCAACTATACAATCAATGATCTCAAACCATTTTCATTAAAAACACTAAGGGAGAATCCATTTTATAAAAATATTACCAAAATGAAAAAATTACACAATTCATACCATAAAAACCATTTCAAAATCCATTTTCATGATATTTCCATAAACCTTGTTTTCTAACTATTTAGAAAACAATTTCAAATAGGGAGAAAGTAAGGTTCATAAGATTAATCCAATTCACGAAACCATCTACCTTAAAACACTTGGTATATCATTTCTCATATGTAACCACAATCCATGAAAATGAAAGGATCCTTGTAATTTTTGAATAACCCTAATAAAATGTTTCCCAATCAAGAATATCCATGTTGTTACTTTCTAAATTTAAAAAAGACAATGTATTTACTTACTACAAAAATTGTAGAATAACAAATCAATGGGATTAGAGATCTAGATAAGAACCTTCAATTCCAAGATGGATCTGAAGGTAAAACAATTATAACCCCAAATAAAAAAATTCCAATCATTGGAAAGGTTAATCCATAGATTAAAAAAAGATAAATTCCATGAAGAAGGTTATCTAAGATCAAAGTAGAGATCAACTGACCAAGATAGGACTATATCTTTGATCGACACTTTGATCCACCAATTAATTTGGTTGGGAGATCCAAAAATGTCCCAAGAGAGTGTCTAAGATCGAATTTTTTTATTTAGGCTAGAGAGATATAGTTTAAGAAATTAAATGGGGGTTTTAGTTTTTTAAATAGATGATAACACCCTTGCTTATCCAACATAGATCAATGCTGCTGGCTAGCTGGTGGCTACTTTGGAATTATAGTATCTACTAGCCATATTAACGATTGGTTGGTGGTGTCCCACCATCTAGATATAAACTGTTGTATATTTTTTGTATCCATTTCCATGCCCACATTATTTTTTTTGTCCCTTTCCCACTAACTATTGGACTACCGGCAGCTCAACAAGTTATAGATGTAGTTCTACACCCAACCAACTCTATAAGAAACATCCCTAACCCCTCTAACAAACTAAAACCATATGAAATAATCTTGAAATTAAAAATAAAGAATGAAACTAACTATAATAAGGTATTAAGTATAAAAAATATCAGCATGTTGCATAATGTCCAAACCTCAAAATAAATTCAGTCTTTGTTATACCATCTTTATTTACCTATAATTGGTGATAACAATTGAAAAGTTTTGACTTTGAAAAATATTATGTTCCTTATAGTTGATCAAATAATTCAAACATGGATTGTTCAAGAAACTTATTATTTATAGTAATGTAATTTATCTCCCATTAATTAATGCATAAACTCATAGACCTAACCTTATTCTCAATAAAATTAACAAGGGATCCTAACACTAGTGCAGAAAAAGTTTTTTATGTCGGTTATTTTTCATTTTTTACGTCGGCTTCTAGCCGACGTTAATACGGGCGACGTTATAAATAACGTTTTTTACGTCGGTTATTTAAAATCCGACGTCAAAAACATAAAATCGTGTTGTTTATCACGTTGGTTATTTTATAACCGACGTGATAAAGAAAATGGGAAGGGATTATAATGTCAGTGATTTCATAACTGATGTGAATAAAGGCCTGGGAAATAGTTTATCACGTCGGTTATTAAATAACTGACCTGATAAAAGTAGTTTATCACGTCGGTTATATAATAATCGACGTTATAAACCCAGCCCCCCACCCCCATGTTTCATGTCAGTTTTTAATTAACCGAAGTGATAAACTCTGGGGAGAAGGTTTATCACGTCGGTTATTATATAACTGACATGATAAACCAGTCCTGGGGGTTTCCCACGTCGGTTAATAAATAACTGACGTGATAAACCATTTCCAAGGCCTTTTAGCACGTCGGTTATTTGATAACTGATGTGATAAACCATTTCTCATGCCTTTTATCACATCGGTTATGAAATAACCGATGTGATAAACCAATTTTTTTTAAAAAAAATAGAATGCAGTCATCTGATCTCCCCAAGAATAAACCAGAAAACAAATCCAGAAATCGTACCACAAAAACAGAAGGAGATCAAATTTAAACATTTACATTGATAACATATAAAACTTACCCCACTAGACAGCCCCCACCCTCATGTATATCCCATGGACAGCCCTCCCCCACCCCATTGTAGCGCCCACCCTCATGTATACCCCCTGGACAGCCCTCCCCCACCGCATTAGAGCCCCCACCACACCCCTGGACTGCCCCCAACCCCCTGGACATCCCCAAACACCCCTCTACAACCCCACCCTCCTAAACAGCACCCCCTCACCCCACTTTACAGCCCCCACCACACCCCTAGAAAGCCCCAAACACCCCTGGACAACCCCCCCCCACCCTCATGTATACCCCCCACCCCCTGGACAGCCCTCCCACACCCCTGGACAGCCCTCCCACCCCACCGGACAGCACTCCCAGACCCCTGGACACCCCCAACCCCACTGAACACACCCCCTCACCCTTGGAACCCCTCCCCACAGACCAAAATCCATACCAGACACCGCCACACCCTTGGAACCCCTCCCCACCCTCATATATACCCCCTGGACAGCCCCCCCCCCCCCATTGGAGCCCCCACCACACCCCTGGAAAGCCCCAAACACCACTGGACAACCCCCACCCTCATGTATACCCCTCACCCCCTGGACAGCCCTCCCACACCCCTAGACAGCCCTCCCCCCCCCCCACCAGATAGCCCTCCCAGACCTCTGGACACCCCCAACCCCACTGAACACACCCCCACACCCTTGGAACCCCTCCCCACAGACCAAAATCCATACCAGAAAAACCATCCTAAGTAGAACAAACAAGAAGTAGAGAAAAATTAAACATTCACATATATAACATTCAAATATTACACTGTCAACTTCAAAAAAAACAAAATACAACCTAAACAACTACCAAATACACAATTACAACCACAATATTCAAAATTACATTTTACATTACAAACAACTAAAATTTAATCAGACCTATAAAATAATTTGACCACTCCACTGGTAAGTGTTTGATGTCTTCAGCAGTATACGGTTGAGGGTCATCAAAAAGATACAAATGAAAAGTAATGTAGTTAACGTGTATAATGAATAAATCAAATTGAAATATTATGGAAAAAGAGGAAATCGTACCAGGTCAAAATTCACAACTGTCACAGTTGTTGTTATTTCATACATAAATCTTAATATATAATATCCGCATTCGATGATGCCTTGTTGTTCATGACAATTCTGTTTGAATGAGTTTAAATTCAATATATTATTTTTATGTAATAAATAAAAAAGTAAAAATTATAAATGGATATTTACCTTTGGCTTTACATATTTGATCTTTGCACTCTTTTTCTTTGCGTTTTTTCAAAAGTAGGCCCATGCACTGTTATAAAATAATACGAATGGGGTAAATTTAAAATTCTTTATAATATATAAAACTATTGAGAAATTAAAACTTAATTTTCCAATATATTCTTAAAACTTTCCCGCACATCATCATGGACAGAGCATATCCAATAAAGTGCTTTCTCCCTTGGGAAAAAACCCCTAACATCCAATGATCACTGATAAAAGAAAATTTAACGTTAGTGGTTTTTTATGTTAAAAGATAATTAAATCTTTGAGAGAAATGTGCTTCATACCTCTCACAAAAAGGAATCATCCAACATTGTGTGACTATATTATTTTCAAGTCTTTCAGCAATATAAACCATTCTTTGTTCCTCATTCAATGCACATGCTTCAGGGGAAATCAATTGTAGGTCCATGAATCCATATACATCTGTCATATCATTCCTCTCACAAATTTTATAAATATACCTAATACAAAACATACATAAGTATACATTTTTAATAAATATAACGCAGGGAAAAGGTGCTAAGACTTACATGAAAACAATTTACACCACGTTGATGCCCAACTTATCTTCAGTAACAAGCTCCATGATATCACTTTTCATAATCCCCACATTTATTTCATGTCCACAAATATGAGCTTCCATTGGAAACTCATAATGACCCGCCAACAAATTTGAATATCTTGACAATCTGTCAAGACTACTAGAATCTGTATCTGATGTCATATCCATTTGTCTTTGTTGTTGTCTATACAGTATTTCTTTACCTTTGAAGTATTCCTGTAAAAATAAATTGGAAAATATATTAGTTTTAAAATGATAAAACAACTTTAATAAAAAAAATAAAATAAAATATATAACATTCATACCTCTATGGTAATGAGTTGAAGAAGTTTGGATGGCCAAATAAAAAAATGGTCGATACTCTGTCCAACTGTTGCCAACTCATCTGTAGGTATTGGTACCCAAGTTGATCTATCTATAATATCCTGTATAGTGACCCTATGATTCTCTACCTCTAATTATTGATGATGAATTGTATCTCCTATACAATATACTAGCCCGTATGCTACAATATGATGTTGAGAATCATCAACATACAACTCGCAATAAGTAGGAAGTTTCGGAGGAGGAGTAGGATAAAAAATGGGGTCCGCAGGCTGAGGTGGGGGAGTGGAAGCTACTGGCGGAGGTGGAGGATAAATAATGGGGTCTGTATGGGCAGGTGGAGGAGTGGGAGCTGCAGTCTGAAATTGTCTTTGCATTTCTGCAAACATATACTGCACTGATGCTCTAATCTTTTCCTCCATTGTCGCATTAATATTATGAACTTCAGCCTCCAAGGATTATATTTTTTATTAACCCCCTCAACGTTAGAAGTTGAAGAACGTGGCAACACTTTTCTTACCGATACACCTGTCGGATATCCTCTTACACGACCAGGATGTTTGGGCCTTCCCAATGTTGCAGATAAAATATCTTCCCACCCAGTAGCTGTAAATGTCCCCTGTGAACTCTTCTCCTCAAGAGAGTCCTGTATTAATTAATTGAACATTTCTGTAATGATTGAAATTATATGAAGATAATAGTTAACTTAAATAAATAAAATAAATATCTTACAATCCTCTCAGCTACGATTCTCGATTCATCCGAAAGATATTACCCTTTTTTCCCTTCTGAGCTCTCTTCCATTTTTCATGTCTAGATGGAGGGGATGGAGGGGCCACCTCTCCAGAGCTTGAAGACTCAACTCTTAGTTGTTGAACTTTTTCCATCATCATTTGTTCTTCCAATAATGCATACCCTCCCCGAGATAAACTATGAGGGTATACATTTTTAGATTGGATCTCCTGATGAGCTTTCCTTGTTTTCTGTAATTTAAGAATAATAAATCATTAACAAAACATTAATAAAATCATTTATATAAGAAAGTTTATAAATGTTTACATTTCCCTTACCATAAATGACTCTTTTCTTCTACTTTCAAAAAATTGTCTCCATGTGTCTTCATCTATAAAAGGATATATACGACATGGATTGTCATGACTCCTATGACCATAAATGAAATCAGATGAGAGGGTTGATTTGAAATCCCTCCATCTCCTGGCAGCCAACAATAAGCATTTCTTCCTGACTCCTCCAGTGTCAGGAATATCAAATGTCATCTGATAAAGAAGAGTTTAAACATATTATATAAACTAGAAACATTAAAATAATAGTCAAACAATGACAAAAGATCTTACCAAAATCGTCTCCCACAACTGGGAGATTGTCGCTTTATCCACACTTCTCCAATCATCATACATAATGATTACTTTTCTCTTCGACTGAGTTGCTACAAAACTCTGAAAATCTTTCGCATTTGGACCTCTAGGAATATCATCATCATCAAATTCCATGACTATCCTCTAATCATGCGTACGGGCAACTAATAATTTTGGTAAACGTGTGCACCCATGTTTACCAACCTTTGAACTCTTTGTCATAATAGGAGCATGTGAATGTTCATCCCCAGAGGTATGACCAGCAATATGGTCATCTCCAGAATCATGTGGTTGATCAATTGAATGATCTGTCATTATCTTTCAAATCAAAAAAAACGCCAGTTAACAAATATACAAATTCAAATATTTTAATACTACTGTAATCAGAAAATAGAAAAGTGTACTAAGATACATAATAGTAAACATTGGTAATATGGTAAGCATGTTAAACAATGGTAAAGATGGTAAAGATGGTCAAGATGGTCAAGATGGTCAAGATGGTAAACTTGGTAAACATGGTAAACATGGTAAACATGGTAAAGTAATTGTCACTGAACAAAAATTATAGATATATAATTCATTTAATGGTTATAAACATGATAAAGTAAACTAAACAAACTTAAAACAAACAAAAACTTATACTTATTTTGTTTTAACACCTGTTTTAATAAACAAAAAACTTATAATGTCTAACAATTATGAAAAAAATAAATGTAAACAAGAAATGAACATATGTTACCTGTAATTTTAGGAATGTATAAATGGATTTTTTTCCCAAATTCCTTTTTCGTGATCGTTCCTTATGGAACAAACCATGTCTTCAACATGTTTATCATTATGCTCTGTTAATCTTTCCATGGAAGTAGGGATCTCACATAAATCAGCATCTTCATCAAGTTCATCCTCACCAATATATTGTTTTTTCCCTTATAAGAAAACAGCCCACTGGATATCTGATTGATCTACTACATAGAAAATTTGTTTTCAATGTGTTTCCATTATAAAAGAATCAGTTATGTCTTCCAATCTATTCAGATTAACTAGTGTCATTCCAAATTCATATTGTTGGACACTTTTGTTACCGATAAACCATTTATAGATAAAAACATGAAATTTAATTTTAAAGTAATCAACCTCCCATATGTCTTCAATCACTCCATAATATGCACCTGATGTAGAAATTGGGTTTTTTTCCTTAGCACTCAAAAAATGCATTGCCTCTACAAACACCAATACAACGCTATTTTGAACTGCACTTCTGTTGTCCTGAGCTTTCGTATGAAATGTATAACCATTAATGTCGTAACCGGACCATGTTATCACCTTTAATCATAGACCACCCACTATCTATTTTAATGTCTCTGATACATCTTATCTACCAAGCAATGTCTTTTTAATCCATGACAAAAAAGTTTTTTTGTGCTCATTCAAAATCCACATTTCTTTCTTCTTTGGATGACATTGTTTCAACTCATTAATATGCAATATGATATACGGTTGAGCATAAGCTATGTTATTCAAGATGTATGATTCTAACTTCTTCATCTGTTCAGCTGATAATGATTTGACTTTCAAGCCACGAATCCCCTTTCCCTCATTATTAACTTGTTCCTGGCGAGATGGTGGCAAACCTATGTGTTGATCCGTAGCCAAGTAGCTCATACAAAACTCTGCTACCTCCCCAAAAATATACTTTTCAATAATGGAGGCTTCAGGTCAATATGGATTTTTAACATTCCCCTTTAATATTTTCATATACCTTTCAAAAGGATACATCCAACGAAGATATACAGGTCCACAAAGATATATTTCTCAAACTAGATGATTCATTAAATGCACCATTATATCAATAAAAGTTGGAGGAAAATACATTTCCAATTGACAAAGTATAAAAATTGCATCCTTTTCCAAAAATTTCAAAGCATTCACATCAATCACCTTGTTACAAATTGAATTGAAAAAATAACACAACTTCATTATAGTCTTTCTGACACGAATGGGAAATATTCCACGCAATGTAACTCGTGGAATTTGTTGCATCATGACGTGAAAATCATGTGATTTCATACCTATCAACTTCAAGTCCTTCAATGAGAAAAGATTTTTTGTATTAGAAGAATAACCTTGAGGCACTTTGATATCATGAAGACACTGACAGAAGCTAATTTTCTCCCTCTTTGATAATATATGAAAAGCCGGGAGAAGAAATGTTTGTCTTCCTTTAGGAGTGGGAGCTAACTCCAAATGTATTCCCATTGATAGTAAGTCAAATCTTGCATTCAAACCATATTTTGTCTTTCCTTTAATATCTAACAATGTTCCAATCAAACAATCACAGATATTCTTCTCCATGTGCATGACATCAATATTATGTTTAACTTCATGATACCTCCAAAATGGTAGCTCAAAAAATATTGACTTTTTTTCCAAATATGTCTTTCATTACCAGATTTTTGTGTCTTTCCCAATGTCACATCAAGGTTTTTCACCCTCTCAAAATAAAGATCAGGGGATAAAGGTTTTGGAGTAGTATCAAATTCTTGTGAGCCATTGAATTCCTTTTTTAGTCTTCTATATGGGTGATCCATAGGCAAAAACTTTTGATGACCCATGTACAATTTTTTCCTCCCATGATGCAATTGACAATATGACGTCTGTTGTTCGCAAGTTGGACATGCTTTATGCCCTTTAACACTGTATCCAGATAAATTTCCATACGTTGGGAAGTCATTTATAGTGAATAGAAGCACTACATGTAGTTGAAAATATTCCATTTTATAAGAATCATACACCCTAATACCATCAGCCCATAACAGTTTCAAATCATCAATCAACAGTGACAAGTAAACATCAATATCATTGTCGGGTTGCTTTGGACCAGAGATCATTATACTCAACATGACATATTTTCACTTCATACAAACTTCAGGAGAGAGGTATTAAATTACCAATAAAACAGGCCATAAACTAGGTGTGCTACTAAGGGTTCGGTATGGATTCATTCCATCTGTGCACAACCCTAGTCTAAGATTTATAATTTCATTTCCAAAATGTAGAATAATGCGCATCAATTTTCTTCCATTGTGGACAATCAGCTGGATGACGTATTTTTCCATCACATACCTGTTCATCACCATGCCATCTTAACCTTTTGCATCATGTGAATTAGCAAATAAACGTTTGAAATGATGAATTATAGGAAGATACCAAAATACCTTTGAAGGGAGCTTTGTAATCTCTAATCACCCTGTGATTTTTCTTTCACATTATACCATGATGTCCCACATTTTGGACACTCTGGCATAAATTCATATTCTTTTCTATATATAATGCAGTCATTCAGATAGGCAGGTATTTTCATGTATCCCAATCCCATCGGGCATAATATTTTCTTGGCTTTGTAATGTGAATCTGGAAGATCATTATCTTGTAGAATAATGTCTTTAATCAATTGTAACAGTTCTGTAAAACTTCTGTCACTCCATCCATGTTTTTCCTTAAGGTTAATCAATCTTAACACTACCGACAAAACCATAAAATCTATAAAACTAGGATATAATGGTTTTTCAGCATCACCATATAGACGCACAACTGTTGGTTCTATCTCAATTTGTTCTGTTACAATATCGCAAATCATTTCTTCAATTCCATCGGAGTTACCATCTTGCGAATCATCATCATCAGTGACATTCCATCCAGTTTCACCATGCCAAATCCAAGGGATGTAACTCGGATTAAAACCATGACAAATAAGATGATCTTTTATCTCTCTACTTTTCATGTTCTTCATATTCAAACATTTCAGGCATGGACAGAAAAAAATGTCACTACTTGGAACATTTCATTTAGAAAATTCCAAAAAGGCATCAACACCTTCCTCAAATTCATTTCTCATTCGATGTGACATAATTCAAATTTGACTCATTATTACCTATACCAAATATCAAAAATATATATACTTTTAAGAGAAGACAAATATATGTTTATATGGAAAAAATCATAATTTGAATGTAAAACAATTTTTAAATATAAAACAAATCTATGGGTATTTAAAAAAATATGCTTGAATATTATTTTTAAAACAGAATATAGTTAGATATAACAATTTTAAATTCCATTGAATCAAAGAAAACCATGGCACCTACATGGTTGATAGAAAATTGGAGAAAATGGAGTAAACCTGAGAATCACCCCCACCCCCCGGACAACCCCCAAAACCCTCTGGACAGGCCCCCACCCCCTCTAGACAGCCCCCCACACGCACCCACCCCCTTGGACCCCCCCTGGACACCCCCCAACCCTCCAGACAGCCCCCCACCCCTCTTGACAGCACCCCCACCCCTTCTAGACACTACCCCCACCCCCTACCCCCCTTGGACACCCCCCTGGACACCCCCAACCCTCTAGATAGCCCTCACCCCCTGGACAGCCCCCACCCCTCTTGACAGCGCCCCCACCCCTCCTGAACACCACCCCCACCCCCTACCCCCTTGGACACCCCAATAGACACCCCCAACCCTTTGGACAGCCCCCCCCCCCCCACCCCCTGGACAGCACCCCACCCCTCCAAACAGCACCCCCACCCCTCAGCAGAAGCCATTTTTTTTGGAATCATGAGACATAGCGATGCATCGAAGGGACATAGAGGTCAATAGTCGTTACATTATATGTCTAATAGATTGTCATATAAAAGAGTATAAACATAAGCAATTGAATTGAGGAAAAATGTGGTGTTTAATCGAGAAAATCAATTGAATTGGGATTACTGTCGTTAAAAAAAGTGATCTGAGGTAATAATGTCATAGGTGTTGACAGGGAAATGAGGAATGATGAAGGTTGCATGAAATGGAGGAGCGGTGTTGGAATATTTTATAGAGTCAGGTATGGACTCAACTAGGTGAATTTAGGTGGTGATTATGTGACTTTAGTTAGAAGGTATCATAGCTAAGTAGGTACATGACAAAAGTAATGTTTGGTGTTTCTATGATGACTTGGTCAGTGATGTCTCTCCTCAGATAGTTAAAATAAATACATGTAGTGTGTTGTAGTCCACCTCTATTTGATGTTATTAAATGATAAATCCATTTTTGGAATGGGTTCAAATGTTGGGTAAGAACCAATTTGTATTTATTTGATGTTTGGAAGGTATATGAATGTCCATTCTAGTTGATTTTCAAGGAATTATGGATGCCAATGTAATATGGTATTCTTGTGGATGTTTGAGAACAATGGAGTGGTAGAATCATCGAGTACATTGTGATGCTTGAGTTTGAGGTTTTAGAGGTAATTATTTATACAGTAGAAGTTCTAAAAAGGGTAAGATGGTGGTTATAAGGCCATGTGTGTGGTTATGAGAACCATATAGGGAAAGTGGATGACTAATGACGTGACAAGTGTCGTCTAGGGTAAATGCATGTTGAGCGGTTCTGTATGAGAATGAGGTAGGTGGACTTTAACATTTTCTCATAGTATTATTGTTTTAATTATGTGTATCTTGTTGTTCCAAGTTACCACCTCGAATGGGTTTTTATGTATTTGGATATGGAAGAATCTTACCTAGTTTAAACACAAAAAACGCAAAACAGAAATATAGACTATCCGGGAAAAAAATGAATGAAATAAATTCATGGAAGCTTACTTGAGTGTTGTGAGTTGAGATGATAGATATGAGGATATTAAGGATGATAAACGATGAAAGAAAAATGAGTTTAACGCAGCTAGATCCACGAGCCAATTAGGGTTTACCGCGCGAGAGAGACGAGCCGCCGAACGTTCGATCGAAAAATCGTAAATGACAGTCCACGCGGCTTTTTAATTTTATAAATTTTTTATAATGCCGGTTATTAAATTACTGATGTTATAAACTATTTTTTTACATTTATAATGTCGGTTATTATAATAACGGACGTTATAAATGTATCACATACGGATTTTTTTAGGTCGGTTATTTTATAACCGACGTTATAAAATCTGCGTGTTGGTTTTTTACGTCGGTTATGCAATAACCGACGTAAATAATACATCAAAAATAACAGTTTTTTACATCGGTTATTGTATAACCGACGTAAAAACTTCTGCGTATTGTTTTATTACGTCAGTTATAAAATAACCGACGTCAAAAAGGTCTCAAAAGACGTGTTTTTTATGTCGGTTATAAAATAACCGATGTAAAATCCCCATGTCTTTGGTTTTTTACGTCGGTTAATTTATAACCGACGTAAAAAACGAACGCGCTCGATTTATAATGTTGGTTATTAAAATAGCCGACGTTAATAATATTCTCGCTGCATTTTTACGTCGGTTATAAAATAACCAATGTAAAAAACCATGTTTCACAGATTATCACGTCGGTTATATATAACCGATGTAAAAAATGATGATGTAAAAAACATTTTCTGCACTAGTGTAAAGGTGAAACACTAGTGTGGATGAATCCCTTATCACGCAAATCCTTCAATTTTTTATTCAGATTTATTAATTCCACTATAGATATTAAATAGGGTGTATCAGATAAAGTATTTTCTTCTTGGATGGGTTCAATATAAAACTCAACCTCATGCTAAGGAAGATGTCCATATAGTTCTTCAGGAAACACACCGATGTATTCATGCAGAAGAGGTATGTGCTCTATTCTTAAGTTTTCCTTGCTAACCATAGGTTTCATCCCATTCTTCTCTTAAAGAATTTAATTAATTTGGAAAAATATAGGTGGATCTAGTTGGGACTTAGATAGTGAATCTTAACCTCAAAATACAAATAACAACACTCCACCGTAGAGAATCATAATCTCCTTCTCTTAGAAATAATTTCTTTCATTATACATTAAAATATAATCCATACCCAATATTGTGTAAAATTAAACAATAGGTATGATAAAAAAATTTGTAAGTAGGGTATTTGTATTCATTATAATTGGGACTAACCAAAATACCCTCATTACAATAATATATCCATTTGGTGTCTTCACTGATAACACAATTCTCAGGATGCTAGGTAAAGTTTTAATAATATTAATAAATAAAATGGTTATAAAGTAGTGATAATATAATAAATATTATAAATAATTATCTATATTTTACTTTATGAACAATTTATAGTGACCCAATCCTTATACACATATTGTAACATGAATTTTAAACACAAATAACCAATAAGTACAGCCCAAATATCGTGAGGCCTAGTGTATTTGAAATAATAGGTTAATAATGCATTGAAGGAAAACTAAAACATTAATTCATTATTTTATTATCTATAATGATCTCTTAATGTCATTTTATCTTCCAAAAATACATAGGATAGCATGGGGAATACAAAAAAAAATGGGGTGACCTAAAAATCCCAGTAAGGGGATAAACATGATAATGAAACATAATGCGTGAATCAAATATATAACATGATATCATAAAAGAGAAGGCTCATGAGTAATAACATGTAAGAATAACATAAATAACATGGAATAATAAGATCATAGAAACATAGAAAATAAGGCAGCAATATATGACATGATATAAACATGAGTCAAGGATAACTTCCAAGATAATATCATATGGTTGAAAAATTCACATAATGGATTAGGATTACTCCTTAATCATATACATAACATCTCATGAGACAAAATATTTACCTAATGAATTGGATTTTTATCTATTGAAACTCATCATAACATGTATATGTTTATGTGTTCCATAAAAGGAAATCAATCTTAAGGTATAAACATAAAAATTACCCATGGAAATAAATTGATTAAATTTGAGAAAAACGTGTGGAATGTATTACCATATAAAATTAGGGTATAATAATATAGTTATATATTTGAGATACATATATACATAATTTATAATCATTTGATAACATTAATGAGGGAGATAATGTGAGTTACAGAGGGAATGACCGTAACCCAATGAAAAGGGTTCTTTAGAGAGATCCCTTACCTTAAGTACAACTCATAAAATATATTCTTTACCATAAAAAATAATAAACTTAGTTTAATTATTTAATTCATTAATAAAATTTTTATTTTTTTTATTAAATTTAAATTCAATTATTTAATCATTTAGATTCATATCATATGTTTTGTGGATATTCGACTCATATGTCAAAAATCACTTTGGTAAGTTGACTATGGTCAAAGATATTATAAATTAATCATATCTATAATAATAATAATTTCATAGTTAATTTTTTTTATAAATAAATTGTACTTATAATTCTAACCATGACATATGGCTTTGAAAAATGAACTATGTTCCAATCATGGATACGGTAGGTCATATGTACACATGAGTAACGTTTACATTGTTTCAACAACCATGATGAAAAAAGGTAAGCATTATTTTAACTTTACTGATTGATCATTATATAATAAATAACATATTATTTTTTTAAATACACTCATATATATCATTCATGTGATGTGGTAATGAAAAATTAATCACATCGCTTCGTGGAGGTGGTTATCCACACATGCGCATGAAATACATTATCATATTTTAAGTAATGGAAAGGTAAAAATATATATGATATATTAAATTTGAAAAATGATAAATATTTAATGAACATCATATATATACATTCAATCCATCAACATAAATAGTTTTGAGAGGCGATGATGGGAAATGAATTACATTGTTTCGCACAGTAGTAGTTCTCAATACACATGAACGATGGCTTCATTTCCCATTTGATGGAATAGGAGATGGATGAATGTTATGAAATTAACATAATAATATATAATTATATGGTATTTTATAATTTTATTATATAATAATTGTTTAATAAGATTATAAGGTGGTGGATGAAGAAAGAAAACAAAAACGATCGGTTAGGAATGATACCTCATATTTGGAAAACATCTTGGGGTTTTCAACAAAATCCTTCTTATGAGGGTTTTCAATTAAAAACAACCATTATAGTATTTGTTTAATTAATTAAGGAATTGATTTTGAATCAATTTGTTTTTTTGAAATTTCAAGAAATGATGAGAGGTGTTTCCCTTTTTATGTGAGGAGTGGCATTTTTATAAATACCCAAAAATATTAAATAATGGGAAGTTACTCCCAATAAAAGTGAATCAAAAATTGATAAATGAAATATTTTAGGGAATATAATTTTATAAAATCCTACACTATTAAAACTAAACGTTTTTTTAAAATGTAATTCACTTTACATTTATGGTGTCACACCCGTCTTATATATATATATATATATATATATATTACTTATTTTATTATTTCTATTGGGCATCAGATAATTCCGGTCAAGGCCGAACATAAATTTTCTGAGTTTTATTCTGGAAACGCAATTTCTGTCCTTTTTGGCGTGCAGCGCACCGCTCTCGAGATCGCACAACCTAGCATGGGTCACCGCGCCGCCTCGCTCGGTTCCCCGCATGCCCCTGTGGCATGAAACTTTTTAAACAAAAAAAATAATTATTATTGATAAAGAAATAAAATTTTATTAGATGAATAAAGTGGTTGGCGCAAAATAATATGGGACGAATTAAATGAATTAAGAGTTCTAATAATAATAATAATAATAACATTAAGATTTTTATTTTTATTATTATTATTTTTATTAATGTTTTAAATTATATTATTAAGAATATTATTATTATTATTTCTAATTTAGTTTATTACAATTATTATTATTTTGTTGATTCTATTATTATTGTTATTAATAATAATATTATTATTATTAGTTATTTTCCTTTTTAGTTTTATGTTTTATTTTATTTATTTATTTTGTTTTTATTCCTTTTTTTGGGGTAGGGTTTTCTTACCCCACTTCTTTTTTTGGTACGCCGCGAGCAGCCCCCCCCCCCCCTTTCCCATTTCATTTTTTTCTCTCTTCTTCTTCTTTACTCTGTTTTCCCTCCACGTCGTGCCTCCCTCAGCCCTCCCTCTGTCCGGCGGACTCCCCATCGCCCCCCTCTGCTTCCCGCGCCCGTCCTCTCCTCCACTCCCATTGCCCTCATCCTTCTCCCGGCCTGCTCGCCCCACCGTCGGCTCCCCATCGCGCCACACCCCATCCATTTCCCCCCCCCCCCACCTTGCTGTCCGCTCAAGCAGCACCCCCCTGCTTGGAACCGCCGTCTCCTCCGGCGAACCCGAACCGCCGCCCCTGCTCCGTCCGACGTCCAGCCTACTCCGGCGCCACACACCCCTCCGTCGAACCTAGGCCAGCAGCATCCCCCCCCCTCCGGTTAGGCCTCTCCCCTATTTTATTTTATTTTATTATATTATTATTGTTGTCATTTTTTCTTATATTTGAGTGGTTGGTTTTATAATGAGTTTTGACTCCGGTTTTGGGGTTCAATTGTTTGTTTTGAGGTTTTGGTTTGATGTTTTTGGGTTCGAATCCATGTGGTTGAGTTTGCGCTAGGTTGCTTGGGGTGCAAACATCGCGCGATTGAGGTTCCGCACTAGAATTTGACGATTTCACATCAATTTTTGGGTTTTGACGTCGAGGTAGGTGGTTCCATGCCATACCATCATTATATGATTTAAAATGCTCCTTAATTAAATTATAATGTCTTCTAATTATAAATTGCATGACACGAATTTCATTTTGGATGTGCTTTGATATGCATATTGATGAATTTAAGTTGTTTTTAAGTAAATGCCAAAGTTTTTCATGTGCGATGTGTTGTTGAAATTTTCAGACGTGTTTTAGTTAGTTGCTTAAGGTGTGAAAATTGTGTTTTCAAGAATGCTTGAGGTATGAATTTTATTGAATTGAGTTTTTCAAAAGAATGTAAACTATATTGACGTGTTAATTTTTATTATGAACCTTGAGTATGTTTTAGAGGTGCGAATGATGTTTTAGAAGGGTTGGGATGTGCAATTGATTTTCAAATGGTTCTGGCATCTAAAATTTGTGTGTTTTAAAGTGAGATCTTGTGGTATGCATATGTGATTTTTTACTAATTGAGCAATTGTTTAATTAATTTTCGTTTGAGATGCAGAATATGGCTGGTAAGGTTTCCGGGGTTGCATGGTAGGTGCGAAATGTGTTTTCAAGTTCTTTGAGGTGTCTGTGTAATTAAATGTAGATTTTCAATCAAAATGAGTCACTTTGGGTGTGTTTACCGTGTTGCGTACTTTTGGAATTTAATTTGAAAAATTGTTTGAACAATGGGAAAACATGTTTTAGTTTGTATAAGGTACACTTTTGGTTTTAAAGTGACGTTTGTATATGAAATTGAGTTCGTCGTTCTGGTGAAAACCTTTTCATTCTAATTTTAAGTGTTTTATAAATTGTTAATTGCAGTTATTAAATTATATGTGGAGCGCGAGAGTTTTTTTTTTTTGATAGAATTATGTGTACGTTAAGTTTTAAAGGTATTATTACATGTGAAATTGGACATGTATCATGTGAAAACTCTTATTGTGCTATTTTGAAATGTTCTTCTAATTGTTTAAATAGTTTATCAAGTCACGCAAGTGATCTGGACTATGTGATAAAATGGTTTTGGTGTGCGTGTTTTTTTTATGGTGTATGGGTATGAAAACGGTGACGTGTATGTGTAATGTTCTTTTTGGTTTGAGATATGTGAAAGTGATATACATTATGTGAATGTGAAACTTTATTGAGCACAAGGGAAACCCTGGGTATCTAGGTGGGCAGACTAGAACTAGTGCGCTAGTGAACCGGATGGGTATCGTCCCTGTTTCACTTAGCTGGATTGACGATTGCAACACTAACTAAACATATGATATCTGAGGGTCGTGGACTTCTAAGCCACGTGTTCTAAGGGTCATGGCCTTCTAATCCACTTTTTCTGAGGGTCATGGCCTTCTAAGCCACGTTTCACTGAGACACGAGGTTCTAGGGTCCCACTCGAGCTAGATGAACCTTAGGGGATTTACCTATAGTGCTCTACCATCGATGGCGTGGTTCCTTCCGTCGGCATATGGAGGACCACCTATGTGTGTGTGTGTGTGTGTGTGTGAGTATGTGTGTGTGTGTGTGCCCATAATGAACCTTCCTCTTCCACTTTAAAAATCTTGTTTGTGAAATGAGTTCCTTTTTTGTGTTTTCTTTAGCAGTTAGCCTGTAAATGTTTTATTTAAAAGCAGTTTGAAAGTATAATTTTTGAATAAGAACTTTGAATTGTCTTTTGATGTTGTGGCATGGAACCTTTTTCTCAGTGGCATCCTGTTGGGCTTTTATCTCACACCCTATATACACCCTTGGGTGTATGTAGATTCTTGTTTCTTGTGTATTCTAGGTTATGCGTCATGCTCAGCGATGGTGGTTTTGGTCGTTGATGGTCTTCTCATGCAGGTTGGTGTTGTGGTGTGCGGATGCTACACCACTCTTGTCACTTGGAGGTTTGAGTTAGAGTTTTGGTCTCTTTTGTTGTCGTTTATTTTGAGATGTTGGCTCTAATTATAAACCTTTAAATTTGATTTCAGTTCAATGGTCTCGTTGGTTGTCAATTTCCTAGTTTCATTTTATTATCTTGTTAGTGTTTGTGCATACTATTTCGGGTAAACCGTTCCCACAGGTTACTCTTGATACCCAGGCACTTGTGCCGGCCCGTGGGGATCGGGAACGCACTTTGGGCCTTGCCGCGGACCGGGTCGGGCACCGGGTCGGATGGCGACCCGGCCTGGTTCGTGACAAAATGGTATCATAGGGGAAGGTTTTCTCTCTTGGGTCGTTTAATTTTGAGATAGAGTCAGAGTGGACCAAAATGAAGGTTGTCAGAACTCGGCGTTCTAGCTACGAGCAATGTGCCTGGCCAGCACACCTCGTGGCGGGACTCGGGTTACCAAAGTGTGTTGAGGTTTGTCTATGTTTTTGGTCATTGTATTTAATCTTGTCTATGGGAAATGAAAAATGAGTAAGGTCAGTGGTCATTGTGAGATCGCAGGGTCTGGCAAGCCATGTGGAGCTGGGGAGGCTATCCTAGAATACCCTATGTGGTAGTGGCATGACTGGTGTATGGCCGCCAACCATACATTCCAGTCACCCGCTGACACAAGTTTTCTCTTGCGTCATTTCTCATCTCTTTGATTTAGATTCGTGGAAAAAAAAATTTCTTGTAAAAATGTTTTGGTCTTGGAAAATGTTTTAAAATGAAATGCTTTAAAAATAAAATGACGTGAAAGGTTTGGAAAGTGTGGGTTGGATGTCTTGGTTTTGAAAAAAAAAATGGAAAGTTTTCGTTTTGATCCTTGGCGCTCTCATGGGAAACCACATGCATGAGTGTATACGAAAAGGGAAATGGTTAATGGAACGAGCGGATAAGTGCTTGGATGGATATGAGGTGGGCACCAGTGCGGCACGAGAACATGCATGTGCGAGGCCCACGGGACACCATTGGTGTTTGTGCAACCCACTGGCTTTGCTTATTTTTAAAATGTTTTGTTAAAGGAAAAGTTTGGTGTTTTAGTAAATGGTGTTTGTGTGGCGTGTCCTTGTGTTTTTGAGATCTTGGATGTGTGGCGTTTTGAGATGAGTATTCTTTCTGAATGGTTTGTGTCCCGAGTTTGTGTTATTATTTGTAAGTTGGTATGAAAGTGTGTGGTTAGTAAATTCTTTTGAAGAGTACATCAGGGATACCTTGCAGTGGTTTCCCCTGCATGTTTGGTGTTTGCTTGTGTGGTATGTCTTGACCGTTGGACCAGTTTGATTTGGGTCCATGGTTTTCTTTCTTGACTAGTGTATGCCCCCCATAAAGCGTTAAAATGCAATTGAAATATGGCCACGGGCAATTCGTCATTGGACGGCCCTCCAGTTAATCAGAGTACTCTCTTTTTGAATTCTATAGTGGAACCCACCTCTCCTTTCTACAACTAAGTCCTCTCGCAGCGGGATGACAAATGCGAGGGGAGTTGAATAGAGTTTGGTCTCTTTGAGTTGTCTGACTCGTCGGGTATGAAGTTGACATCGTTGTGTCTAAAGGTTCCCCTATAAGTGGTGAAAGAAATTCTAGTGGTGAAGGGTGAAGATGATTAAGAGCTATCAGTGCTTATCGATGTCTTGAATGGTTGTAGTGTTTACATCAGCCGCAAGGGTCATGTTCAGTGATGTCTTGCAGCGTGAGGTCCCTTTGGTAGTCAACGGTGGTTTGGAAGCAACCCTAAGTTGTGGGTGTAGTCTATCGTTCTAAATGACCTCTAGTCTTTGGTCTGTTTCATTTTAGGAAAGGTTCGTGTTAGGCTACTATTTTGGCAGATCCAGTCGTATGAGGCTACTATGGTCGTTTGCAGGAATCACGTGTTGTTCAAGATGCGGTTTAAAGTCTTTCTCAGCGCAATGTTTCTCTCGACAACAATGATCGTGCTTGGTGACGATTTGTGGTGTCATGTTCTCATTCAGTCTAACAATGGGTGATGCGCGTGTACCATCTAAGCTCTCATTCTGGTGAATGTTCAGTGTGAGAGTAATTAGAAATCATGGTGTGTTGTGTCTGTTGGTATTTCCTCAGGTGCAGTATGATTGCATGTGGCACCGGAAGGAAAAGCCCTACTCGGGAGTCCTCAATACCTGACTGCAAGGCAGGAGATGCTTCAAACATCAGGGCTCCAGCCATAGGCCTCGGAGCGAAGCTGGCGTGTGGTCAGGAACCCCAGGAGTGTATGGGACCCCAACTTTATTTCTGTCATTAGTGTTGAAAGTAGAGGTAGTTTAAATTGTTCCTATGGTTGTTCTGCTCCGAATGAGCCGTCTGGTTGCATATGGTTTTTGCGTCTACGTGGAGGCGTGTTCGTCTCATGCCTTAAAATCTTGGGGGTTGCGTTCCACTGGATGCAGTCTCTTTAGTGGTCCTTATGAGAGTCTGTTGAGTAACTCAGTCTCAAATCTAAATGGTGTTCATCCCGGAAATTTAGAGATGTTGGTTGTGGTCGGCCATGGTTTTGACGCCTAGTGGTCAGGCCCCTCCCTCCCCACCCTTGTGGTTGGGTGTTTGGTCACCATCGGAAATTTTTCAAATTTCTATATCCTCTGTTAGTTCTAGTGGTGACGAGACCCACAATGAGTCTCGTACAAAGGTCTCTGGAATAAATCGGTGTTGGCCTTTCATGAATGGTGGGGAGTCCGCATGGACCTCCCCATGTTGGTTTTCTAGTCTCTCCTTGGGAGTTGGTAGGTTCTTAATGGTGGGGAGACCCACATTGGGTCTTGCACGAGTGCCTCTGGAATGAATCAATGTTGGACTCTTCTTTAATGGCGGGGAGTTCGCTCGAACCTCTCCGTGTCGGTTTTCCTGTCTTGTTTCGAGCGTTAGTGACTTCCTAATGGTGGGGAGCCCCTCGGGCCTCCCCATGTTGATATTTCTCTTCTATTTTTAAATATCGTTTGGTGATAAGTGATAAGAGTGTTCCATGGACGTGGTTTGACCTTATTTGTTCATTTGAGCCAAGTGGTATGGTTTTGGTTTCATAGTGCTTAATGTGTTTCGGCTTGTAAAGTTGATTTCTGTGGGTGCGACGGCTCATCTTCTTAAACAATCAATTGGAGGTTTTTCAGCTCTTTGGGGCAGGCGACACATATCAGAAAGTCTTTTTATGTATTTCTTGATGTTATCTTTGAGTCACTTTCTCTGAGCATGATGTTTCTCTCTCTATTTGCTTGATGTTTGGGGGGATCCTATTTGATCCTTAGTGGGGTGTCGTTTCCTACTTTGGGTTTCAGCCTTAGTTGTGGCTTTCCGGGGACGGAAAGCTTTATGGTGGGGAGAATTGTCACACCCGTCTTATATATATATATATTACTTATTTTATTATTTCTATTGGGAACCAGATAATTCCGGTCAAGGCCGAACATAAATTTTCTGAGTTTTATTTTGGAAACGCACTTTCTGGCCTTTTTGGCATGCAACGCACCGCTGTCGAGATCGCGCAACCTGGCATGGGTCACCGCGCCACCTCGCTCGGTTCCCCGCATGCCCCTGTGGCGTGAAACTTTTTAAAAAAATTATTATTATTATTGATAAAGAAATAAAATTTGATTAGATGAATAAAATGGTTGGCGCAAAATAATACGGGACGAATTAAATGAATTAAGAGTTCTAATAATAATAATAATAATAATAACATTAATATTTTTATTATTATTATTATTCTTTTTATTAATGTTTTAAATTATATTATTAAGAATATTATTATTATTATTTCTAATTTAGTTTATTACAATTATTATTATTTTGTTGATTCTATTATTATTGTTATTAATAATATTTTTATTATTATTAGTTATTTTCCTTTTTAGTTTTAAGTTTTATTTTATTTATTTATTTTTATTTTTTTCCTTTTTTTGGGTAGGGTTTTCTTACCCCCTTCTTTTTTTGGTGCGCCGCGTGCTGCCCCCCCCCCCCTTCCCGTTTCTTTTTTTTTCTCTCTTCTTCTTCTTTACTCCGTTTTCCCTCCACGTTGTGCCTCGCTCGGCCCTCCCTCTGTCTGGCGGACTCCCCATCACCCCCCTCTGCTTCCTGCGGTCGTCCTCTCCTCCACTCTCGTTGCCCTCCTCCTTCTCCCGGCCTTCTCGCCCCATCGTCGGCTCCCCGTCGCGCCGCACCCCGTCCATTTTCCCCCCTTACTGTCCGCTCGAGCAGCGCCCCCCTGCTCGGAACCGCCGTCTCCTCCGGCGAACCCGAACCGCCGCCCCTGCTCCGTCCGGTGTCCAGCCTGCTCCGGCGCCACACACCCCTCCGTTGAACCCAAGCCGGCAGCATCCCCCCCCCCCCCTCCGGTTAGGCCTCTCCCCTATTTTATTTTATTTTATTATTATTATTGTCATTTTTTCTTATATTTGAGTGGTTGGTTTAATAATGAGTTTTGAGTCCAGTTTTGGGGTTCAATTGTTTGTTTTGAGGTTTTGGTTTGATGTTTTTGGGTTCGAATTCATGTGGTTGAGTTTGCGCTTGGTTGCTTGGGGTGCAAACATCATGTGATTGAGGTTCCGCACTAGAATTTGAAGATTTCACATCAATTTTTGGGTTTTGACGTCGAGGTAGGTGGTTCCATGCCATACCATCATTATATGATTTAAATTTCTCCTTAATTAAATTATAATGTGTTCTAATTATAAATTGCGTGATGCAAATTTCATTTTGGATGTGCTTTGATATGCATATTGATGAATTTAAGTTTTTTTAAGTAAATCCCAAGGTTTTTCATGTGCGATGTGTTGTTGAAATTTTTAGACGTGTTTTAGTTAGTTTCTTAAGGTGTGAGAATTGTGTTTTCAAGAACACTTGAGGTATGAATTTTATTGAATTGAGTTTTTCAAAAGAATGTAAACTATTTTGACGTGTTAATTTTTGTTATGAACCTTTAGTATGTTTTAGAGGTGCGAATAATGTTTTAGAAGGGTTGAGATGTGCAATTGATTTTCAAATGGTTCTGGCATCTAAAATTTGTGTGTTTTAAAGTGAGGTCTTGTGGTATGCATATGTGATGTTTTACTAATTGTGAAATTGTTTAATTAATTTTCATTTGAAATGCATAATATGGTTGGTAAGGTTTCGGGGTTGCATGGTAGGTGTGAAATGTGTTTTCAAGTTCTTTGAGGTGTCTGTGTAATTAAATGTAGATTTTCAATCAAAATGAGTCACTTTGGGTGTGTTTTCCGTGTTGCGTACTTTTGGAATTTAATTTGAAAAATTGTTTGAACAATGGGAAAACATGTTTTAGTTTGTATAATCTGCACTTTTGGTTTTAAAGTGACGTTCGTATATGAAATGGAGTTCGTCGTTCTGGTGAAAACCTTTTCTTTCTAATTTTAAGTGTTTTATAAATTGTTAATTGCAGTTATTAAATTATATGTGGAGCGCGAGAGTGGTTTTTGATAGAATTATGTGTGCGTTATGTTTTAAAGGTATTCTTACATGTGAAATTGGACATGTCTCATGTGAAAACTCTTATTGTGCTATTTTGAAATGTTCTTCTAATTGTTTAAATAGTTTATCAAGTCATGCAAGTGATCTGGACTATGTGATAAAATGGTTTTGGTGTGCGTGTTTTTTATGGTGTTTGGGTATGCAAACAGTGACGTGTATGTGTAATGTTTTGTTTGGTTAGAGATATTTGAAAGCGATATACATTATGTGAATGTGAAACTTGATTGAGCACAAGGGAAACCCTTGGAATCTAGGTGGGTAGACTAGAACTAGTGCGCTAGTGAACCGGATGGGTATCGTCCCTGTTTCACTTAGCTGGATTGACGATTACAACACTTACTAAACATATGATATCTGAGGGCCGTGGCCTTCTAATCCACGTGTTCTATGGGTCGTGGCCTTCTAAGCCACGTTTTCTGAGGTTCGTGGCCTTCTAAGCCACGTTTCACCGAGACACGAGGTTCTAGGGTCCCACTCGAGCTAGATGAACCTTAGGGGATTTACCTATAGTGCTCTACCATCGATGGCGTGGTGCCTTCCGTCGGCATATGGAGGACCACCTGTGTGTGTGTGTGTGTGTGTGTGAGTGAGTCTGTGTGTGTGTGTGTGTGTGCCCATAATGAACCTTCCTCTTCCACTTTAAAAATTGTGTTTGTGAAATGAGTTCCTTTTTAGTGTTTTCTTTAGCAGTTAGCCTGTAAATGTTTTCTTTAAAAGCAGTTTGAAAGTATAATTTTTGAATAAGCACTTTGAATTGTCTTTTGATGTTGTGGCATGGAACCTTTTTCTCGGTGGCATCCTATTGGGCTTTTAGCTCACACCCTACATACACCCTTGGGTGTATGTAGATTCTTGTTTCTTGTGTATTCCAGGTTATGCGTCATGCTCAGCGATGGTGTTTCTGGTCGTTGATGGTCTTCTCATGCAGGTTGGTGTTGTGGCATGCGGATGCTACACCACTCTTGTCGCTTAGAGGTTTGAGTTAGAGTTTTGGTCTCTTTTGTTGTCGTTTATTTTGAGATGTTGGCTCTAATTGTAAACCTTTAAATTTGATTTCAGTTCAATGGTCCCATTGGTTGTCAATTTCCTAGTTTCATTTTATTATCTTGTTAGTGTTTGTGCATACTATTTTGGGTAAACCGTTCCCACAGGTTACTCTTGATACCCGGGCACATGTGCCAGCCCGTGGGGATCAGGAACGCCCTTCGGGCCTTGCCGCGGACCGGGTCGGGCACCGGGTCGAATGGCAAACCGGCCTGGTTCGTGACATATGGTTACTCAGTATTACCATTTTCATTTTCACCACAGAAAATAGTTTTTACCAAGGTAATCTATCTTTTTAGTCTAAAAATAAAATGATTCTTATTAGATAATTTTTGACCAATTATTCTAAAAATGAAATGAAATTTATCAAATAAAAAATCTGTGTGTGGAAAATTAATTTTAATAAAATAACATGTAAAGTAAAAATCCATGTTTTAATCGTAACCATGGTAATTAATTTTTACAATTTTTACTATTCATAAGACCAAAAATTAATTTACATTATTACCTAAAATTAATTATGATTATTGAATATATGGAATTTATTTTATCAAATTCAATTCAAATAATTGGATGAATTTAATTTAAAATTAAACATGCAAATCACAAAGAAAAGTGGTTTTTCAATAAAATTCATTTTTCAAGAAATAGATGATCTTATAATAATTATATGACTTGAATTAATAGTTATATGAATTTAAATTCATATGAATAGATTTATAATATTTAAATTTAATTTATATCTTTACTTACTATGGGTTATTTTCAAAACACCCCAAGTTTTTAAAAATAATTTGAAATGGATGAAACATTGTTTTAAGTAGATATTTATAACTATACATTAATCATAATTCTATTGCTTCTATGTTTGGAATTTCAAAAATCATTCTTCTAAAATAGTGTTTAGTATGTTATATGGATTCTAATGGAACCAACTTAATTTTTGATGAATAGTAGCATACCTTGGTGAATACTAATATGAATAGTAACATGAACCTAATGAATATTAAATTGTATTATTATTTTATTTTATTAATTCATTAAGATAATGACATCTAGTTAAATTTTTCAATGTGATATAAAAGATGTTATAGTTTTGAAAATGTTATTTTTGAATAAATTGTGATTTTATATAAAAATTAAATTAATAATATCTAGAGAATTATTTTCAAAAATGGTGTTCATTTTTGAGTTCTACACATTGAAAAATGGTAAGGCTGAACTTTTGGGGGTTTTGTGAAATTCTTGAATTTTCTATGCATAGTGAAATATGGAAAAATACCTTATATTCAAATAATCAGTTAAATACACTATTTATGACACATAAGTGATGTAATACCACTTGATTCGAATTCACATGTCATTATTACTATTTCGGGTCAAATGAATTAATACTATTCATAGTCATGAAGAAAAATATTATGATAATGATTAAAATAATTTTAAATTCCTCATCTCTTCCATTATAAATACTACCCTCATTCCCCTCTTCCTCCCACACCTCTCAAGCCTTGATCCATACTTAATTTCTTCCCAATACTCCTCCTAAGACTCTTCCCCATTTTCTTGAGATTTTTGTCAAACCAAAATGCCAAAACCAAAGGCCTTAAGAAGGATCTCAAGGAGAAGAGATCAAAAGGTAAACATCCACTTTTGATTTCATTATTTTCTTTCATTTTATGTTATTATTTTTAATTTCCTTTGGATTATGTTGGGATATTTCATTCCATATCCCAATTACTACCCATATTAAGTAAAAATGATGATAGAACCTTTTTCTCTAATCAAAATATTTTATGAAATTTATAACGACACTGTTAGGATGCCAAATTTTCGTAAGGGATTTCTCAACATTTCTTTTATTTAAAGATTCATTTCTATTCTTTTTCTTTCTTCACCACCCATTATCTAAGATGACTTAATGATGTAGTATCTTAAATATTCTGGATTTCATCATGTTTAATGAATACTCACCATTACATTTATTCTCCTCTCCCACTTATTCAATAAATTAAAACATCGTCTGTGATGTGTCAAATTACAGACATTGGGGACGATGTGATTTCAATTTATTTTACTTCCTTCAAGACTGGTCATGAAACCATTTTTATGGTTGAACCAAATTATAATTTATTTCTTATAACTTATATAATGTTTTATAATAATTTTATAGATATGTTATTAATTTATAAAATAAATGAGTTCATTACGATCCAAGAACCTCCAAAATGATCTAAACAAATATCAATAATGTTTTAACTCATGAATCATCTAACCAACCCTAACATGTCATATTAACCTATAAAATTACTGTAATTCATTAAAAGTCTCAAATTACATTTATTTGGATATTTATAATATCAATTATTTCAATATTTCATTAATTAGTTAATTACTACATCATCATTGTGTCATAAATAAAATAACTTATTTAATGTATAAAAATTATAAATAAAATACAATTATGTATAAAATATTTTTATCTTTCTAATGAATATTTATATTCAAATTTATACTATGTTCAACCCTATATTAAAAATGGATTAGTTATTGAACTTTGAATTTAACACTTTTAACCCTTCTTTAAATTAAATAATAATAAACGTCCTAATCTAATCCAAGTATACCTAAAGGATCATAATTTATTCATAAGGTTGTTTGTGGTCGAATTACATTTGTCCAACAGAATTAGAACATGTTTTAGGGTAATAATAATATCATTTTACCCTTAATTACCCTATTTAATTTTAATCGTGGTAAATAAAAGTAAAAAGATTCTATTCACCAAAAATTATTTGCATCTTATTGAACCACATTTTACTTATTGACATCAAATGTGTCTCTCATATTTTTTAAATTCAACTCATAGAAGCAATAAAATTATGTTTTAGGTATATTTGCAAATGCTCCTATGAGGTGGGTAAAAGACGGTAAAAAGTTTAATAAAATTTTATACAACTAATTTTATTATAAAATGTCTCTAAAGAATTAAATTGAACTTATATAGTTATTATATGCAAGAACCCAGACCTTCTCTTTAGGTACGTTTTTCCTTTTTCTAGAGCTTTTGAGAAAAGAGGAGTTTCTTGAAATTTTTGAAGTACACGCAATGTACTTCATTTCAGCTCGAGGCCGTGTGCTGGTCGTGTCATGGCCACACACATAGTCATGTAGGGGTGATGTGGAGGCCACCTAAAGCAGAGTACAGAAAATCCTAGTACACGTCATGTTTTCCAAAAGTACATGCATTGTACTTTATTTGTTTTCTTTAAACGAACCAAGGTCGCATCTTAACCCCAGAACGATCTTCTTCTCCAGTTTCTTCGATCGAGGGCATCCCGTACGGCCGCGAACCTCCTCCGAGCCCCTGAGCCTCTGTCCATTATCAGAATCGACCACCGTTGATTGAGTTGGAACTATAGTAGTGAGCTATTCCTTCTCCTAGAGCTTTGTTTTCCAATTCCTCCTCTTTCTCAAGTAATCGTGGGTTGAGTGTTTTGGATGTTTTCATAGATCTACGACATTATAAGGAGAATCAAGCTTCGAGGATCAAGTATATCAATCTCCTAATGTCGAGGTAGGTGGTTTGTGCTTTTCTTTATGAAGTCTTTGAGTATTTTTGCAAATTCCACCAATACCCGTGAATGGGGTATTGCATGTTTCATGTTTTTCCATTGTTGGTTGCCTACTATTATTATATGCTAGAGTAGAGGTTATTGACAATTAATAGGGTAATTTATTGTGCTTTGTATTCTTTTCCCATGCATTTTTTCCCTGTTTATGACCATTTGGTATAGTTTTTTCTATTTTTATTTTTCCAGTTCCATGCCTAGTTTTAGGATGGGGTGACTGTTGTTCTTCCATGCTGAGATGTTGTAGATTCTAGAAAAGTAGTTATTCAGGATTCTTTGGTCGTTACGTAATGTGATACTTGTTGATTTTTACACAGGTTTGTGAGAACCTAGTGTAGTAGACCATAGGGAGAATGGATGTAAGGGCTTCTCCAGAGTGTCTTTAATTTATGATGCAAGACCATAGGGGGGAATTGACGTTGAGTTCTTCCCCAAAGCGCCTTTAGTACGATACTAGACTATAGGGGGAATTGAGGTTGAGTGATTCCCCAGAGAGTCTATTCTTTAGCTGGACCAGAGGGGTGATACTGTGTGTGCCTCCCAGAGGGTTGCTAGTACATGAAGTTTGAACCATAGGGGTTAGGCTATGAGAACTACCCAGATGTTACCTGTTTGTTCTACTTGATTGAGTGAATGTTTACTTGCTTGTAATTACGTGCTAGAAACTTTGGATTGTTTGTTGTTTAGTACTTCCCTACTTACTGCTTTCTGTACTTTTACCTGCCATATATTCACTGACTATTAGGCACAGATCTTTGTCGGTTGCCTACTGGGACATTGTCTCACACCCTATTTGGGCCATGCTTTTGGGCCCAAACAGATTATATTGTTACAGGTATAGATAGGGGAAAGTTCCCTTCAACTTTATGTTCTTGGTGGCAGTGGAGCTGGAGAGCATGGGACCAAGCCGAGGCTTGTGATGCTGAGGAGTTGCTCATATTTTTTTATTTTGTACTTTTGTTTAGTATTGTATTCAGAATTGTGACATGTTTGGATTTTTTCCTAGACATATATGTACCATGCATAATTTACGTATATTTCTTCTCCAGTTGTTTATTTAGCAGTATTCCACTATTATTGTTGTTGTATATTTACTTCTTCCATTGTTGTATGTGTTGTTAATTCCACTATGTACTCTGCCAATGACAGAATAGTTTCCCCACTATCACACCCAAGGCCCTCGCTGCTATTCGGCAGCCTCTGGCATTCGTGGAAATGTGCTTGAGGCCATGTGACCAATCGGGTATGGGGCGCCTCTGGGTGGATTCTGGAACCAGGACGTTACAAAGTGGTATCAAAGGGTTTCTTTTCTCTTGACATACTGTTTGTAGCCTATATATAGGGATAGGAAGGAATAGGTTCTTAGTAATGAGTTTTACCTGGGAGTAGCTAACTCGTGTACAGGGAAAATTCATACTACCTCATAGATTGCAATTTTATTTGGTTTTCAAATTTTACAGTTGATTTGATTTCACCATTGTGTGATTCACATGCTTTGTGTTGTTACCGTCGTTGTTATTGCAGTTCTATTTCTGTCCCAACCTGATGAGATAACGGTATGCCATCTAATGCATTATATAGGCACTTGTTAGAAATCACATGTCATGCATTCTTGCCATGCCAACTAGGATGCATTAGCGATTGAATGTTGTTCTGATAGACGTTGTGTTGATTATTCATGTTGTTGTGATAGAAACTTTGAAAAAACCTCTACTGTTTGATAAAGAATCTGTTTGTCTAGTGCTTTGCTTATGTGGACGTCAAACTTTGGTTCTTGAGGTGTTTTGGGCCCTCACGGACCTGAATTTGGTGGATAATTGCTTTTTTTCCTTGTTATAACTTGTATAAGATGCCAAGCTTTGATTCGTGGGGAGTATGGGCACTCACAAATCGAAATTTGGCACCATAACTTTTGTTTTATGCGTTTTTGGGGCTTCGAAGCAGTTTCTGAGGCCAATGCCCAAAAAAACCTAGAATAAACGGTGTTCACTTTATGAATACACACAGTGTAGTTTTTAACCGTGTCACTGACTGGGCGAGCAGGGACACGGTGTTGTGAAAAATCTTGTAGGAACACGTCGTGTACTAGTTTAGCACGTTGTGTAGTATGAAATAGGTTCCCCAGCCGTGTCACGAACAACACAGGTTGTGTCATATTTTCACATACATGTTGTTTATGAATCTTACACATCGTTTAGTATGATCTAGTTACCCAACCATGTCACGAACAACATAGGTTAGTGTTACCCTTTCTCGTACACGTCGTGTCCATCTAGAACACGCCGTGTAGTGTCAGTCGTGTGTCAGGCTGTGTCGCTAACAACACAGGCCAGGTAAGGAATGTCTAGTACATGTCGTGTCTTCCTTGAACACGCCGTGTAGTTTTGTCTTAGAGGAGCCATGTGTCTTAACCATGTAGAAGGACTCAGGAAAGGAAGAGGATTCAAGTACACGTCGTGTGTTAGGAAAACATGTTGTGTATTTGGGGTGTTACACGACCAGTTTAGGTAGTAGTACATGCCCATGTGAATGACTTAAGGGAACATGCCGTGTAGGGAAAGAACACACTACGTAGTCATGTTTTGCATAACTCGAATGCCTTCTTTACCTATTCCTTCTTGTGCCTTCAGTTTTTCTGTCCTTGTTAATCCTGAATCTAAGGTGTGTGGTTGACTTTGCAGAATCATGCAACCTATATGTCCTCCGATTCACCACCAATCATAGGGGAGTGATTAGATGCCCGACATGGCTGATTAGAGACTTCCTGTAGATCCTCCTGTTGTGCCAGCCTTGGAACGAACAGTTATACCAGTTTCAGGTCCCGATGCATAGTTTAGGGAAGTTTTTCTAAGGATGATGTAGACCTTCCAGGGAGCTCTACCTCCTGCCTCGACTATGGCAGACTTGGTGTGGGTTTTCCAGCAGCAGCATCCTCCCACCTTCTCAGGGGAAGGAGGACCTCAGGTTGCAGAGTCATGTATAGAAGCCATAATGATGATCTTCGAGCATCTGGAGACACCTCCAGAAAGGCGGGTCAAGCTCTATACCTACATTCTATGAGACTCCACCAAAAGGTGGTGGGACATGATCTCACATGCGGGTCATCAGTAGGTTATAGCATGAGAGGAGTTTCAGTGCGTATTTTATGATTACTTCTATCTGAAGACCCTGAGGGCCGAACGAGCCTAGGAGTTCATGAGTCTTGAGTAGGGTACTATTTATTTCATGGAGTATTTCTATCGTTTCACTGAGCTTCAGCGTTTCACACCCCTCCAGAGCGTAGAAGGGTTGTACTTGGAAAGAAATTTTGAGGATCATCTCAGACGGGAGATCTGCTCACAGGTGAATATCTTCAGCCTAAATTCCATCGCTTCCATCGTCAACCATGCACTGATTTCAAAGTGAAATATGAGGGATTCTGGAACTGAGAGCCAGGGTGGTTCCTCTTCTAAAGTTACTGCCCCACCAACTGACAACAGGAAGCACCGTAGGGAGTCTATGTGTGGTGATCCGAGGCAGTGAGACACATCGTCAAGTAGCCAGGTGGTATGCTACCAGTGTGGAAGGGCAGGTCATAGGAGGCCATAGTGCCAAAGAGACCCAGTGGAGTGCCAATCTTGCATCAAGATGGGTCACCTTCAACGTTTCTATCAGGTTTTCTCACCAGCAACTGGTGACAGGGGTTCATCCATGACTCCTTGTTTAGGAGAAGCACCACCAATTTTTCACTAGTCTGGGAACTGGAGTTCTTTCGGCCATTCAGGCTGAGGTGGAGATCTTGTTCGGGGTGTTTAGTCGCTGGTCTATTAGAGACAGTATGGTGGATCATCTCAGAGCTGTCAGGCAGGGCCACAGGGCCATGGTACAGGTCTGACTTTTGCAGTGGAGCAGATCCAGTAGGAGCAGGAACTCGGACCCTCTACAGTTCGAGGTATGATCTTAGTAGCCTCAGTTTTATCATCTGTTATTTTCGATACAGGGGCTTCCCATATATTTATCTATATTGTTGTTGTGGGGATCCTTGGTCTCTGCATATTTTCCTCTTCAGATACTTTGAATCTAGACACACCGTTGAGGACTATAATGGTTAGTGTATGTTAGTGCAGAGAGTGCCCTCTTGAGGTTACGAGGTGTCACTTCTTATGGTACCTCTATGCCCTAGATATGACAGGCTATGATGTTATTCTCAGAATGGACTAGCTAGTTTCCTTCCAAGTATTCATTGACTATTATCGCTGTAGGGTGAGTTTTATATCACCAGAGGGTGGATCCTTTCTTCATAAGGGTGAGTGGGATGTCCAGGAATGTAGTGCATGAACCGAGCACCATGGGCTAGGAGGAGTTACAACTCAGATTGTTATTCTATATCTAGATGACCAGGGGACTTCACAGTTAGACTTTCCTCCAGTGGATGATCATTTTAGATATGTCTTTCTTGAGGACCTTCCATGTTTTCATCTGGAGCGTGAGGTGTAATTTCCAATTGAACTCATTATAGGAGCGGAACCGGTTTCCATTCATCCTAATAGGATGACGACACCTAAGCTACAAGAGTTCAAGAAGTAGTTGGAGGAGTTACAGGAAAAGCGTTTAATTTGACCTAGTACTTCTCCTTGGGGTTTCTCTGTCCTATTTTGTGAAGAAGGCAGACGGCACCCTCAGGCTTTCTGTGGATTATTGGAAGCTGAACTAGTTGATGGTCAAGAACTTATATCCCTTGCTTAGTATTGATGACATATTTGATCAACTTAGAGGATCCTAGGTGTTCTAGAATATTGATTTGAGGTCTGGTTATCATCAGTTGCACGTTAGACCATCCAATATACCTCTTACAGCCTTCAGGAGCAGGTATGGTCTATATGAGTATATGGTTTTTCCATTCGGCCTCACAAACGCGCCTGCAGTTTTCATGGCACTGATAAACTGAGTGTTCCATCCATACTTGGACTCTTTCATGGTGGTCTTCATGGATGATATCTTTGTATACTATCACACCTGAAATGACCATTCTACCCATCTTGAGATCATTTTGAGTACACTGATAGACCATCAGTTATATGTTAAGCTCTCAAAATGCCACTTTTGGATGGATCAGATTCACTTCTTGGGTCACGTTATCTCAGAGACATGAGTATTAGTAGACCCAGAGAAAGTGAGATCAGTAGTTTCATGGGAGTAGCTGATGAACTTCTTTGAGGTGCGGAGTTTTCTAGGGCTAGCTAGATACTATAGACGCTTCATACATGACTTTTCATGCTTAGCAGCACCATTGACATGTATGAACAAGAAAGGGGTGAAGTTATTATGGTCAAATTCTTGTGAGTCAGCCTTTCAGGAGCTAAAAGGGAGGTTGACTTCAGCACCAATACTAGTCGTGCTAGAGCTGGGAAAGATCTACACTGTTTATTGTGATGCATCAGGTATCAGGCTAGGAGTTGTGCTTATGCAGGGAGATGGAGTCATTGCATATGGGTCTCGGCAGTTGAGGCCACATGAGAGGAACTACCTCATGCACTATCTCGAGCTAGCAGGAGTTGTTTTTGCCTTACTCTTTTGGAGAAATTATCTTCTGGGAGATCACTTTGTGGTTTTCACCGACCACAAGAATCTCAAGTACATCTTCACTCAGTGTGATCTGAATCTGAGTCAGTGTAGGTGGGTCGATTATCTTCAGTCTTTTGACTTTGAGCTTGCCTATACACCTGGGAAGGGAAACGTAGTGGCTAATTCATTAAGTAGGAGGACTCAGATATAGGTAGTTCAGGAGGCCAGTAGTGTGTGGAAGCTTATGGCTCTATTCTCTGAGATGCATTTGGTAGTGCATAATAGAAAGGGGCAGACCTTTCTATCTTCTATAGTTGTTACCTCTACTCTTTTTGATTGGGTACGAATGAGGCACCTACCAGACTCAGAAGGCCTAGTCCTATAGGAGAGTGTGTCAGGAGGGGACCCTCTTCCTAGATGGATAGTAAGCGAGGATTAGATCTTGCATTTCCAAGGATTTGTATGGGTTCCAGCAGACGTACGTGAGGAGCTAATGCGGGACTTTCATTCCTCGGTTTGGGCCATTAATCCTGGCATCACCAAGAAGTATCATGATCTACACTGTAAGAATTGGTGGCCAGGTATGAAGATGGATGTTGCTGGTTTTTTCATGAAGTGTTCCACTCAGCAGGTGAAAGCAGAACATCAATGACCAGCAGGTCTTTTACAGCAGTTACCCATTCCAGAGTGGAAGTGGAATGATGTCACAATGGAATTCGTGACCGGTTTTTCATGGTCGCCTTGAAGGAATGATGTTGTTTGGGTTTTCATCGATAGACTCATAAAGGTTGATCACTTCTTTCCAATCAAGAAGACCTTAAGTGTTGATGATTTGGGATGGTTATACATCCGAGTGATTTTATGTCTGAATGGAGGTCTACACTCTATTGTTTCAGACAGATATGCACGCTTTACTTCTCAATTCTGGCAGGGGCTTCTGAAGGCTTTGGGTACACAGGTACTTTTGAGTATAATATACCATCCCTAGACAGATGGTCAGTCCAAGCAAATGATTTAGGTGATTGAGTATATACTTTGAGCTTGCATTCTGGATTTTGGAGGTTCTTGGGAGAAGCATATAACTCTTATGGAGTTTTCCTACAATAATAGTTTTCAAGAAACTATTCATATGGCACCTTATGAGGATTTGTATGGTAGGTCATGCTGATCACCCTTATGTTGGATGGAGGTAGGAGAGGCAAATTTGCTGGGACCTCAGCTTTTTCAGGAGACCTCAGAGAAAATAGAGTTGATTCAGAAGAGGGTGGATATAGAGCAGTCTCGTCAGAAGTCTTATGCTGAACAGCAGAGATGACCTCTGCAGTTCGAGGTTTGGGATCAGGTTTTCCTGCATGTCGCACTGAGGTTGGGACACAAGAGGATTCAGAGACAGTGTAAGCTTTCACCATGGTACATCAGGCCGTTTTAGGTGTTGGAGAGAGTTAGTTTGGTATCCTATCAGTTGCAGTTTCCTCAGAGGTACCGGGCTATGCACGACGTCTTCCATATTTATCAGCTCCGACGTTACTTTTCAGAACCATCTCATGACTTTCAACCTGAGGAGGATGAGCTCGAAGCTGATGCACCATTTGAAGAGCATCCCATCTGGATTCTCGATCGCAGTATGAAAGTTCTTCATGGCCGGTATGTTCCTCTAGTACTGGTGTTATGGTATCACGGGTGAGTACAGGATGAGACTTGGGAGAGGGAGGATGATGTGTGATCACAGTGGCTGGAGCTGTTTGGGGTTTCTTCCTCTATGCATCATTAGGGAAATTCGGGGATGAATTTCTTTAAGGGGGAAATTTTGTAAGAACCAAAACCTTCTTTTTAGGTACGTTTTTTCTTTTTCTGGAGCTTTTGAGAAAAGATGACTTTCTGAAAAAAAATTTAAGTACACATCATGTAATTCATTGCCGCTCGAGGCCATGTGTTGTTTGTGTCATGGCCACACACACGACCATGTAGGGGTGACATGGGGGACGCCTAAATCGGATTAAGGAAAAGCCTAGTACAAGTTGTGTACTCCAAATGTACATTTCGTGTACTTTCTTTTTTTCATTAAATGCATCGGGGTCACGTATTAACCCCAGAACGGTCTTTTTCTCTAGCTTCTTCGGCCGAGGGTGTCTCGTACGGCCGTGAACCTCCTCGGTGCCCTCGAGCCTCTATCCGTTCTCTGAATCGACCATCTTCGATTGCGTTGGAACCGCAGCGATAAGATCTTCCTTCTCCTAGAGCATTGTTTTCCAATTCCTCCTTTTTCTCATGTTATCATGGGTTTAGCATTTTGGATGTTTTCTTAGATCTACAATGTTCCAAGGAGAATCAAGCATCGAGGTTCAAGTATATCGATATCCTAATGTCAAGGTAGGTGGTTTGTGCCTTTATATAGGATGTCTTTCTGTATTTGTGAAAATTCCAAAAATACCCATGAATGAGGTATTGCTCATATCCGGTTTTTCCCTTCTTGGTTTCCTTCTTTTCTTAAATGCCTGAGTAGAGTTTATTGTTTGTGAAAAGGGTAATTTACTGTGCTTTGGATGCTTCACCCATGCATGTTTTGCCTGTTTATGACCGTTTGGTCTAGTTTTTCCTGTTATGATTTTTCCAGTTCCATTCCTAGTTGTAGGATGGTGTGGCTGCTATTCTTCCATGTTGAGATAATGTATATTCTAGCCAAGTAGTTCTTGGGGATACTTTGGTCGTTACGCGATGTGATACTTTCTGATTTATACACAGGGCTGTGGGAACCTAGTATAGTATACCATAGAGAGAATGGATGTAAGGGCTTCTCCAGAGTGTATTTCATTTACGATATGAGACCACAAGGGTAATTGACATTGAGTGCTTCCTCAGAGTGTCTGTAGTTCCTCTACGCGAGCTATAGTGGGAATGAGACATTGAGTGCTTCCCCAGAGCGCCTTTAGTACGATGTGAGACTATAGGGGAAATTGATGGTGAATGCTTCCCCAGAGAGTCTATTCTTTAGCTGAACTAGATGGGTGAGATTGTGTGCTCCTCCCAGAGGGTTCTTATTACTTGTATGTTGAACATAGGGGTTAGGCTGTGAGAACTACCCAGAGGTTACCTGTTTGTTATACTTGCTTGAGTGACTATTTACTTTCTTGTAATTATGTGCTAGAAACTATGGATTTTTTATTGTTTAGTACTTCCCTATTTACTGATTTAAGTACTTTTACATGCCATATATTCACTGACTATTAGGAACAGATCTTTGGGTGGTTTCCTACTAAGACTTTGTCTCACACCCTGTTTGGGCCATGCTTTTGGGCCCAAACAGATTATATTGTGGAAGGTACAGATAAGGGCAATCACCCTTCTACTTTAGGTTCTTGATTGCACTGGAGCTGGAGAGCATGGGACCAAGACGAGGCTTGAGATGCTTAAGAGTTGCTCATCTATTTTTCTTTTGTACTTTGGTTTAGTACTGTATTCAACATTGTGACTTGTTTGGCTGTTTTCCTAGACATATATGTATCATGCATCATTTACATATATTTCTACTCCAGTTGTTTATTTAGTAGTCTTCCAATGCTATTTTTATTGTATATTTACTGGTTCCACTATTTTATGTGTAGTTACTTTGGATGTGTACTCCACCAATGAGGGCATAGCTTCCCCACTATCACACCCAAGGCCCTCTCTGCTAGTCAGCAGCCTCTGGCGTTCGGGGAAATGCGCTTGAGGCCATGTGACCAACCGGGTACAGGGAACCTATAGGTGGTTTCTGGAACTGGGAAGTTACATTATATATCTATTTTGACTTAAAATAAATTTAAATAAAATGAATAATTATTTAAATAAAAAGTCGGTTTTAAACTATAACGTAGTGTTTTTCACTATTCATCAAAAAATGGATGTTTTCAGAAAAATACCAAAAATTTACCCTAAGGTAATTTTGATATTCTGAATTCAAAAATAAATTATCTATTACCAAATTCAAAACATATAAGTTGCAAAAATTAATTTAAAATTAATTCCTATTGTCAAAACTGACAAACGGGTTTTTGAAAAGTAAAAACTATCAAAATATTGACATGTGTTTATGTCAAATTTTAATGTGAAATTACTTATAATAACCTAAATTGTATTAAATGATAAAAATATAATAAAATTATACTTAAAAACTATTCAAATACAAAATTTAACACTATAAATTATTTCAATTAAAAAAGTTTTTTTCAATTAAAATTTAGTATTTTTCAGTATTCATCAAAATATAAAAGTTATTAAAAAAGTACCAAATATTTATCCAAAATAAATTTTTATGTCCTGATTCTAAATAAGAATTTAATTTCATTAAATTTAATATATAAAAGTGTCAAATATTGGTTTTAAAAAGGGTTTTCCATTAAAAAGTGGTAAAACTGCATTTTTTTGAAAAATGATTCTTTTATCTGAAAAAAATGAATTGGTTATTATATTATGTCTAAGAAACACATAAAATGGATTCTAAAATTATATGGAGAATATAAAATTAAAAATTCAGTTAATAATATTCATAACTGATTTTGAACGGCTATTTTGGTAAGTCGTGGTGCGCTCGAACTCAGTGTTGTGTGTAATACAAGCTATTGAATTAAAGAAAATAACATTATATGAAATATTGGGGTGTTAGAATATTCCCCCCTTTTTAAAATTTCATCCTTTCAATTTTCAAATTGGTCTTGGGAACTTCATTGAAAGACCCACATTAGAAAGAGAGTCAATATAACTATCTCTTTAAAAGAAGGAAATAGAAGTACAAAGGTCACCCGAGATAACCAACACTTGGATTCCATGTAGGAAATAATGTATATTGATGATAAAATAAGTGTCAAGTTCTAGTAGAGAGTGATAGAAAACATGATTAGAAGAAAGTTAACAATAATAAAACCAAAAACTTATGATGATATAAACGTTCATTAGTTTCCAAGTAGAAAAAGTAAATGGATAACATTTTTTGTTTTATGTTCCATTTCATAAAGTTGAGGAATTTATTTATGAGATTGACTAAGAACATAAAGATATATACTTACTTTTTAGATAGAGTTTCACCCGTTAATAAATTTCTACCACTAACTCATCTTTTTTTTTTCTAACGATGAGTATTCAAGATGACTTGGTCACACCTGAAGCGATAGAATCAAATTCTAGAGAATCACATAATCCATAAAGGATAAACTATATATATTTACCTTGTCATTATAGATTAACCAAAACCAAAATGGTTAGTACAAGATCATAATATCCCCAAAAAGGATAATCCATTAGATAAAGAAATACTTATCTTAATTTCTAAAATTAAACCAACAATACACGAAGTTCAATAAATACCATTTAATAAACAATTGTCCTTCAAATAAATAAAAATAATCCAAACTAATATTGAAACCCAAAACATAGAAGAATTTGATTACGCAGTCTTCCACGTTAAATTGTATTTCCAAATAACATCGACTACTCTTAAAGTCACATACTTAAAAGTAATTAACCTAATAACATATTCTCTATGATAGGTTAATCATTTCCATAAATAACTAAAATATCTATAAATCCACAATAAAAACATAGATAAAATTCCACCATTACTCCTCAAATGAAATCCCATAGTATTCTATTTTCCTTATGCATATAGTATTCCCAACAGAGTGAATGTCTTCAAAAATAACATTTATCACTTAATCCCTGAATCATTTTCCTAAACTAAGTATATCCATTTGATAAGACATAAGATCCCATGTTGACTTATTATTGATCAATAAAATAATTTAACAAAAAATAATTACTCACACTAACGAGGAACTTCATGTAGTCCAGTGGTAGGCAATAAATCCCAATCGCACTATGGTTGTGGGTTCAATTCTTGTTGTTCTGTCTGATGCGATAGGTTGTCACACGGTTTGTGCGTTGTCCTTTTTCAAAAAAACAATATTTTACATTGTTCCCAAAATGAGATAAATTCCTCAAAATAACTATAACATAATTTCATCACAAATGTTATCTCATACCTCGCATTGTCATCCCAAAATTTAATAACATGCAATTGCCTCAAATTCAAGGATTATATAAATCCAAATGGTTATTTATAACTATTTCAACAATAGAGAACACAAATATTCTTAAAATAGAATTTTCACATAATAAACTACAGTGTTACACATAAGAGAAAATTCTTCCAAAGTAATCCCATCAACAAAGAGCAATAATACTTTTAAACATTTTCCATCCATTTATTTCCAAATAAGTTCTTCCTTGACCAAGGGGTTATTCTATAGAATAGGTCATTCACTTAGGTAATACCATAGTCCCCTACATTTAGGGAAAATTACTATAAATGGATTCTTGGGTTCATTTTTATTTTCTTCCATAGTTCTCTCCATTCTTCCTCAATAATTCTTTACTTTATATCCTTCTTTCCCACACATAAATCATTTCATTGTTCGATTAAGACACTTCCCTGGGTGTCTCCTTACACATTTCTTCCATGATGGAAATTGACCTTTCTTTTCCCCATGGTCTCCACTACTAGAGCTCTTATCATTCACTGCCTTTCTCTTCTTTGTTGATTCCGGGAGTTGGTTAATATATATGTTTCTGATCATATTATTCGAAAACTGATTCGGCATGAACACAATATCTTTTACAACTATCAACATTATATTCCATTTCTCATTTCCTCCTTCGATCCCATCTTGAACATCATGTTCAATGTTACTATGACTTCCTTGGAACCCATCCATTGACTAACACAAGAAAGCATAGTGTGAGTCATAAAATCATTTAGAGAATATGATAACAACTTATTTTCAGTCTAAAACACCTTAGGATTAATGACGATTATTTATTCTCATCTTATATTAAAATTCTTCACATTGGTTTGTAATGAAAATGTGAATTATCATAATCAATTCCCCTGGAAGTGTCATAACTAAGAGTACAGCAAGGCCTGTTGTCATGTACCAAGATACCTCAGGTCAAGCCTGAAACTCATTGTCGGAGTTTTCACTCCTAGGTACATCCGTGCCAGAGCTGCCTCTACCTTCTCATATCCAGACAGGGATGTATTTTTTAAAATCCCACATAATCTCTACAATACCAAAATTCTAGGAAGTTATTCTATACTAATCTTCAATGTCTATTTTAGGGTAATTTTCTCTAATCAGAGTTTATCTAAATCTAGATTTGAAGGTTTGTACTAAACTTCCTCTAATACCAACTATAATTCCCCGACCCCAGAAGCCCGGAGTCGGTGAATTATTACATATCATTGGAATGATCACAAAAGATCAAGTCTCGAAAGACCAATTATTTTAGTATCATTGCAAGTACTAGAAACATTCATAAGGTTTACATTACATCATAAAATGGAAAACTACTACAACATTGTTTCCATAGACAAAACTGAGATCCCATAGACTATCCCTGCAGGTCAGTCATAATATACTTCTTCGTATCCTGGGTAAAATAAAACATAGAAAGGGGTGAGCTCATATGCTCAGTAACGATAAAAATAAAGCGGAAACTATCATCAATAATCATAAACATTTAATGCAACGAATAAGACTAAAACAAAAGCCTTTTAAACTTGAAAATCAGTATAATATGGAAATGATAAAATCAAATAATTCCATTTACTTAATCACATGGATATTCTACTAGTCGATTAATCACATTCAATATCAATAGACACTTTAATAATGATGGAATGCATAATGCCAGACTTCATAACCACATAGTCAAGGACTTGTGCCAAAACTACAAATAAGATTTTTTTCAAGGCCTTGTGTCAAGACACTAGTTTGTCTCATGAGACCTACCGATGCATCTAGGAACAATAGTGGGCTCCACCCATCACCTACTAAGTCTAATTCATTCCTCATAGGAAACGTTTCAAACATAACATAAACATTTGTATTAAATCTCACATATGAAATGTCAATAATTTATCCACAAACCATGAATGGTATAAAAATAGCACATCCACAGTCAATCATAACTCATTCAATACCATATGGAAGATTGTACTGTAATATATTAACCTCAATAAAGAATAATTAAGGATATTTACATAGATTAAAATAATCATCAAAACTATTTGAGAGAAATATCCCCCTTTTATTGAAAACATTTAAAAGTCACACTATTTGTCAAGAAGCCATTTAAAATAGATGTTTTAATCAAAGTGAACAAAACCACATTGAAATATTTAAATGGAATTTTAATTTTAAAACATTAATTTCCATATAAATAAATACTTAAAACCATTTTCAAAACATGGACATTAATGAGAAAGATTTATAATAATAAATCTTTAAAACATTTAAAATGATATTTTAGTTATATTTCCTAACCCAAAGAGGGACACTTGAATACAAATAATTGAGGTAATAAAAACGTTATAATATAATGGGAATAAAGGGATTCATGATATACTATATCAAATTACATTATATACACCATATAAAAGTAAATTGGTTTATAACAAATATGTCTCAATAGAATGTAAATTGAGATGAAATATCTTATAAATAATGTATCCCTATTTTAAGGATAAATAAATGATATAATTATGTGTGAAAAATATAAATACTCTAAATATTATTGTATATTCAGTGTAAATCAATCATAGGACATTCAAACATATTCTTGTAAAAACAACACCAATGAATTGGATTTTTAACTCAATAAATGGAGATTGAGTTAAAATTACTCTTATCAAGTTCATATAGATGAATTGAGAATTTATCAATGGAGTGATTGTGTGTATCAAAAGTATATCAACAGAAATGGGAGTGTAAATTACTACACAAATAATAAATAGTGATTCCACACATAATCATGGAGTAAAATAATCAATGAAGTAGGCATAAAGCCCAATGAGTGGAAATTGAAATTTGAAATTCCCTTACCGGTTTGGTAACTAATGAAACATACACCCCATTAAAGAAGCATCATAAAATGAATATGTAAATACACATAAATTAAATTATATTACAAAAATAATACAATCTGGGGTAGTACATACTCCACACAGAAGGAAATAGTGGCCAATATACCATGAATCTCATGAAAATAAAAGTGAGATGAAAAACCCTTACTTCGTTGTAATAAATAGAGTAGTATGAAAAAAGTTAATAACCACCAAATGATTCACCAAATACCATGAATATAAAGATAATCATGAAAATATATATCAAATGGTAGTACATAATACACCACATGCAATAAATAAGTTGCGAACAATGGAAATCTCACAGAATTAAAAGCGAGATTAGAAACCCCTTACCTTGTACTTTTCCTTGATCGAGGGTATATTAATCTCCTGTATAATGGTGAAATAATTTTTATTAAATTATATAATAACAATATACATTAATATGATATTATATATGATCTTATAATATTGATATTTTAGTATTATCGTCGTTTCTGGTGTTAACTGATTTGTTCTCCTTTATATGCTTGGCTACATAAGCCATGTTTTTATGCATGGTATGTATATTATTAATATTCATAATGATATTAAGTCTTTAAATATTATTTTTAATAATAAAATGAAAAATATTCTTGAATGGATACGATGGAAAATAAATCTCATCGCATTCTTGGAGATAGTAATCCGTATATACTCATGAGCGACAATATCATTGTTTTGAAATTAAAATCATATATAATTGGATGTTATATCATATATAAAGAATAATTATCATGTTATATTTATTATTTACACCAATTATACATCATTATTATACCCATCCAAATAATAATGTATTGAATAACAACTACACCACGACATGGAGACGGTAAGTCGTACGCACGCACGTATGGTGACATGTCATTCAAAGGATGGATAGAATAATGAATATGGTTGTACCATATTTATAATAACATCATAGTATATATAAGATACTGGAGTTATTATTTTATAATGGAAACAACAAAGACAGAGGAAGTGGAAGAAGAAAGGAACTTGAAAGAGGTGATGAAATATTTACCTCTTCTTCGGGTTCCTCCTTTTGATTTGATCAAAATGGATCCTTAGGTTGGATTTATGACTAATGTAAGGACTCTAGGATGAAGGGAGGAGAGTTTGGAGTATATTTTGTTAGGGTTTGTCCGAGGATAAAGGATTTGATGGTGTGAATTAGTGAGAATGGGGAGTGCCCTTTTATAAGAGTGGTGAGGGGCACCGTATGAAAAGATAGAAATATTATTTTATAATTAACTCATTTTTGGTTTCTAATGGCTCAAAAATGAATTAATTAAATTTTAAGGTTGGAATTGGCCTAAAAACACTCAAAAAATAGTTTTTAGACTGGTTTGGGTCACTATATTAACCTTATCTTTTATATTTAACTCTTAGTTAAATAGTTTGACATTTACCAAGTCTCTTTGTATTTTTATATTATATGGTTAATAAACTTACTATATACTTCCAAGATAACCACAAGTGATTAATTAATGATAAACCTAACTTTATATAAGTCTTTTGGCTGAGCATTATATTTTTAGGAATAGAATATCAATTAATAATATAATATTTGTTTTAAAAACTCTTTTATGTCAATTTTGATACTATTTGGTATTTTGTTTTTTCTAAATTCATAACAGCATTATTACTTCGAAAAAAATTCATATAAAAACCCCTAACATGTAATATTAAACTAAAAAATTAGTTTAATTCATAAAAAGTCTCAAATTACATTTATTTGGATATTTATAATATCAATTATTTAAATATTTAATTAATTTGGTAATTACTACATCATCATTATGTCATAAATAAATTAAATTATTTAATTTATAAAAATATAAATAAAATAAAATTTTGTATGAAATCATTTTATCTTTCTAATTAATATTTATTGTCGAATTTATATTTTTTTAACCCTATATTAAAAATGTTTTAGATATTAAACATTGAATTTAACACTTTTACCTTTTCTTTGAATTAAATAAAAATAAATGTCCTAATATAATCCATGTGGACCTAAAGGATAATATTTTATTTCTAAGGTTGTTTTTTTTTCTAATTACACTTAACCAATAGAATTATTACATGTGTTATGGTAATAATAAAATCATTTTTACCCTTAATTACCCTATTTACTTTTAACCGTGGTAAATAAAAGTAAAAAGTTACTATACACCAAAAATTATTTTCATATTATTGGACCACATTTTACTTACTCATATCAACCATGTATCTTGAATTTTTTAAATTCAACACATAAAAGTGTTATAATTATGTTTTATGTAAATTTGCAAATACTCTTAGGAGATGGGTGAAAGACGGTAAAAAGTTCAATAAAATTTTATACATCTAATTTTATTATAAATTGAATACACTGGATTATATTGAACATATATAGGTATTATATATCTATTTTAAATTAAAATAAATTTCAATAAAATATATAATTATTTAAATAAAAATTCGGTTGTAAACTATAACGCAGTGTTTTTCACTATTCATCAAAAATTGAATGTTTTCAGAAAACTACCAAAAATTTACCATAAGCTAATTTTGATATTCCTAATTAAAAAATGAATTCTATTTTACCAACTTCAAAACATATAAGTTTCATTAATTAATTTAAAACAAATTCTCATTGTCAAAACCGATAAGTGGGTTTTTAAAAAGTAATAACTATCAAAAGATTAACACGTGTTTAGGTCAAATTTTAATGTGAAGTTACATATAATCACCTAAATTTTATTAAATGATACAAATATAGTATAATTATACTTCCAAACCATTAAAATACATAATTTAACACTATAAAGTATTTCTATTAAAAATGTGGTCTTCAACTAAAATTTAGTATTTTTCAGTATTCATGAAAATATAAAAGTTATTAGAAAAGTACCAAAGATTTATCCACAATAAAATTTTATGTCCCGATTCTAAAGAAGAATTTAATTTCATTAAATTGAATACATAAAAGTTTCAAATATTGGTTTTAAAAAGGGTTTTCCTTTAAAAGGTGGTAAATTTTCATTTTTTAGAAAAATACTTATTTTATCTGAAAAAAAATGAATTTTTTCTAATATTATATCTATGAAACACATAATTTGGATTCTAAAATTATAGGAATCATATAAAATTCAAAATTTAGTTAATACTATTCATAAATTCTTTTGAACAGCTTGTTTGGTAAGTCGTGGTGCACTCGAACTCGGTGTTCCGTGTAGTGCAAGATATTGAATTAAAGAAAATAACTTACTATGAAATATTGGGTTGTTATAGAGATGCTATAATTGTGTGGATTATATGTGATAGAATCCCTTTTTGAGGTATGTTTCTCATGTGATAGACCTTATTGATAGGTGGGAGGCCTATAGACCCATACTTTTGACTCATACCCTAGTAAGTCAATAATTTTGTTCTATAAAGGAAAAATTTTCAGTTGATATTGGACCAAGACAACTTTACATTTCTGGGATGAGCTATGTTTTATGCTCTTTTATGGACTGATGCGTGGTATATTCTCAATTCCTTCAATTATGGAATGATAATTCCATTTCTTTTGAAAATCACCCTACTTTATTGTTCATAATAACTAGATACATTGCATAGGGATATTCAGGTTCCTAGATTAGTTGAACAGAACTTATGATGTTGATGTTTTTCTCTCAGAAATTATGTCATGAGGCTGGTGATTGTTCAAAAAATTATGGAATGGGTAACTGCTCTATTTTTAAGATTAGTTTAAAGAGATATTCTAGAGACTTGAAAATAAGAATATTGTGTATCATGGTCATATTGACTCTATCTAAGGAAAATTCACATTAGCTTGAGTTATGTTTGGATTCGAGTGGTATGGGATGTGCACATGTTGTGTTTGATAAGTTAGTTCACACCAATTGGGTGTAAGAGATATTTAAATCCCTAGTTAGTGAGTGTATTATTTTGATCTAAAGAACAATTATTTCTAACATGACACCTACATTATGATGAACTCAGATATTTTGGGTAAATTAAACGAAATTTCTCATTGAAGTAAGCTATTTTGGAAATAAACCTAGTACCATGAGACGGTGGATCCATATTTGTACTAGGACACACATGGTCTAGAGACATGGTATCAAAGTTTTATTAAGGTATGTATTGTATATTGATGTTTCAATGGACTGAGAGATAAATTCATGCATATCAATAAAATCTCAAGGTACTCTTAGTTTATATGAAATCATATCCCTTATCTTGATATATTCCTAAGAGCGCTAAGAGAGAATAAATTATACACTGAGAGAATTTAATAAAAAAATATTTTATGTTTTTACATAACAAATCCTTGGAAGTTGTGATCAAAGAACAGTTCAAGGGAAATCCAATTGTTGTATGGTACACCTTGAGCCATTTATGGTTGGTGACCTTATTGTTTTTTGACTCTCAATGATTGTTGTGGGAATTGTTCTCTAGAATTGGGAAAAAGTTTTGGGGGACATTTTCAGTTAACACTTAAGGGTGAGTGGGTTTATAGTCATTCTAGTTTTATATACAATATGTATACGGCATGACCATAGGAGACCAGGTTCTCTTTACATTGATGTGATGACTATAGTTATCCTAATGTAAGGAGAGTAACATTGGTCACTAGTGAAAAACCCTTGGTTGAGAAGGGTTGTGGTAATGGAGGGTTGGGTGTTTGACTATTGTTTAGGACCTCATATATAGTTAAATGGATGGATCAATTTATAAATGGAATCCTTGTTAAATTCCAAGTATGAGTTCAGTTATGGTTTTGTGTGAAAACTAGTTGCATGCATTAATCCTAGGGTATCTTTTGATAATCCGTGAGTATTCTGATAGATGATGGTACTATAACATGATGACAGTTTTGATTGGGAGATGTTTTGATTAAGATACATCACTAGATTTTGGGTTTGGGATTTGGTGAACATGATCAAAAGGTTTTTGGTGCACCTTGAGGTAAAAGGCTATAGGATCTCATTTTCATATTGTGTATTCCATAAGAGATGAGTGTTTTCATGGAAATGGTCAATTGAAAGGTGTTATGACTTTTTGTATTTAAAAAAGTTGGATGTGGTTGGTGGAGAACTTTGTTTATCTCACCATTTGAATGAGTCTAATTGAGTTTCAATTTCGATTAGACCTTTTCAAGGAAAAGGCATTGCAAACAGAGTATGTCAAGTCGATTGAAGTTTGAATGTTCTATTTAAATCAATAACATAAGAAGGTATCCAGAGTGTGATCAGGTTTATCATTTTCAAAAACATGTTGATATCATCATTAGAATTCTACAAAAAAAATCTTCAATATGTAATTCCAATAGTTTTATTGTCATGACTCAAAATTGGTCATTAAAAGTTTAATATGTAAGGTGGTGAGTTCCTTAGGTGAGCTAAAAGAGATGAATATGGGATTATTCCACGAGTTATATGGACTTATTTAAGCTCTTTATGGATGTTATGACCTTGTTTATAAGCATTTGATTGATTTTAAATGGATTACGAACCATTTTTTTTAAATTGTTCTTGGAGGAATGTTGGGTGTTTGAAAATGAGACATGGTTTTTTGAAAGAATATTTCTAACCTGAATAGGTCATGTGTTGTTTTTTTATTTCCCCAGGATTCTCAAGGATGGTAATTTTTAATGTGTGTAGATTTTAACATCATGTGTTTTGTTCCATGTTGAAAATTCCAAATGATTTTTGAACTCTTCTCATTTAGTGGATAGGATGAATCTTAAATTTATCTTTGGATCATGAATCTAAGTATTGTGACACTTAGAAGTGTTTTTATGGGGTTTAAGTATCAAGAGATTTTCTAGGATATCAATTAAGTGTTTAAGTTGCAGGGTTCCAAAATTTATAGGTTTTTTAGAGGCAGCATAAGGAGCATGGTTTTTGTCACACCCGTCATATTTAAATAAATTGTCTTATTAATTTTATGGGCATCAGGTAGTCCGAGTTGAAGCATAGCTTTAAAATTTGGAGTTCTTATTTTAAAAATCATGTTTTATCCTTGATTATGTCTAGCACACTGCGGTCGATGTCGCATGACCTCTCCCGGGTCGCCACGTGACCTCTCCCGGTTCACTACATGCCATGCCCGATAGTCAACTAATGAAATAGAATTAATTAAGCACAGATTTAATAATAATATTATTATTAATTTCACTTGAGAATATTATTATTATTACCTTGGATAATAACTTAATTGAGAGTATTATTCTTATAAATTTTATTTTCTTAAGTTAATTATGGTATAGTTTATTATTTAGTGTATTATGTTTGTTATCATCTTATTGTTATTATTATTATGGTTGTCGTGGTAGTTCCTGGATTGGGTTCAGTTTAGGGGCCTCGGAGCGGCTTCTCCTTTCTCTCCCGTGGAGACTGGGGTTTCTTCTTCGTTCTCACTCTCCTCCCCTCTCCGACCACCTCGTCCTAGGTCTCCTCTCTTTGAATCGTCTCATCGGATTGGTCGGCTCAGCGTGTCGATGTCATCGTGTGTGCGACTCTGCCGATAGGGCTCGGTTTTTACGGAGGTGACTTCTTTTCACTGAGTTTGATGATGGGTCTGGAGTGTCCTTGGAGTGGGGGTTGTTCCTTATTTTCTTTGTGTTTTTTTAGTATTGAAGGATCTCTCATGGCGGTCTCTGCTTGAAGCTGGCAGTTCTAGGATTTATCGCGTCGCCTCCTCATCCCTGTGGTGGATCTTCTTCAGATTCCTCAGGTATTCTCCACGGAGATCTTGTGGTTCTTCCTTCATGTTGTGGCAATACGCTTTGGGCTTCTACAACACTGCAGATCTGATCCATGGGCGTAATACCAGATTGCGATGATTGTCGCATTGTTCATTGGCACACCCTATAGAGCGTTCAAGGGTTTTCTCGGTTGTGAGTTGTTTTCCTATGGCGGTTTCTTAGCATGTGGAGGTCTTCACCTGATTTGCGACAGCTGAGTACTTTGAGTGTCTGTGAGTGTTTTCTCTAGTGGTTGGGGTGGTTGCAGTGGGGTTTTCCTTGTTTGTTTTTCATGGATCTGTTTGATTTTTGATGTGAAATGGTGAATATGACCGGTTTCAATGGTCTTTGGGATGGAGGCCCTATTATTTGGCAACAAAGAGGAATGCCGGTGAATGTGGTGTGCAGTCGTTGGATCGACATTGATGGTGTTGAAAGAGAAGAGGCATGCGGAATGTTATTCGGGTTCCTGTGTTCTAAGAATGGTTATGACGAAGGTTGCCGGACCAGATTGTCTCGCTGCTGGCATGCTTTGACGACGGCTCCACCGTCGTCCTACTATGAATGGTGGCATGTGGTGATCCAACTTTTCTTGCCGGAGATATGATTATAGGGGAAGTTGGATTTCACGTTGACACGCTCCTCGAGGTGGTTCTGTGGCTTGAGGTGAACACATGTTTCGTGTTGTTTTAAAATTTTGAATTTCTGAAGTTGTTTTGCCTTTGGATGATTTGATGTTTGGTTTTGAAGTTACCGGTTATCCTAAACTAGCTATATGAAAATCATAAAAAAAAGACTTCCAGGGTTAGAGGGTTCTCTATGTTTATTAATAGAAGGTCTATTATAATTAAGTTATTATTATTATCATTTTATTAAATTTTGTTTAGTTTATTATGTTTATTAACATCATGTTATGGTTATTAAAATTATTATTATGATTATTATTATTAATATTATCATTATTCTTGTTAATTTTTTTATCAATATTATTATTATCATTATTAGTGTCATTGCTTATATTATTATTACAAATTGGTATGATTAATATATTTATGTTGTTTTTTAGGGTCTTTATTTGTTTTTTTTTTCTTTCTTTATCTTATTTCCTTTTCTTTTTTTTCTCTTCCCTATAGCCCCTTTCTCTCTAACCCATCGTGCCCCAACCACTAATCCCTACCTCTCTTTTTGCGCTGCACTCCCCTCCCCTACTCCCCTCGACCATCCATCATCGCACCCCCTCCCTGGCCATAGCATGTGCCACCCTCCCGGCCGACCAGCCGGAGTAGCGCCCTGCCCCTCTCCTGGCCGCCGACCCTTCTCCCCCATCTCCCTCACACCAACACTCTCCTCCTCGGCAAGCCTTGGACCGTCATCTCCCTCCCGAACGCCTACTGCGCTGGACCATCGTCATGCCCAACTGCCCCTTCTCCTCCTCGGTCCGCCGCACCCTATCTCATCCACCCCCTTTTTCTTTTGGTTGGCCTTTCGCCAATCCGGTGATCCTTGCACCACCCATGATTACACCACCGACCCTTCATCGGATCAACGAACCATTGGCCCTCCTCTGGTCCCTTGCGTGACCCCTCCTGTTGAGCCTTCTTCTCCTTTGTTTTTGTTCTTTATTTAGATTTTGTTTCTTTTTTTTCAGTGGGAATGAAATTCCTTTTGGGGTTCAATACTGAATTCTTTTTGGTTCGGTTGTTTGTTTTAGGGTCTAATTTGTTTTTTTTGTGGTGCATTTGATGGGAAATTGGAGCCTCACATTGAATTTTATGGAATTCCTTCACCCAAGGTAGGTGGTTCCATGCCTTGACATCTCTTAGATAATTTAATTTGGTTGTTTATTTAATTTAATATGTTCTATGATTTAATTTCATGATGCAATATATGTTTAGAATGTTTTGGCATGCTCATTTGATGAAATTGAATTTTTGAAATAGTATAGTCTTGTTGTTTATATGTGTGTTGTTGTATAAATGATTGGTTGTGCTTTATAGGTTGTGCGAAATATGTTTTAAAAATTGTTTGACATGAATGCATTATGAAAATAGATCTTTCTTTAGAAATGATCATGTTTTTCATTTCGACCTTATTGGGGTAAATTCTAAAATAGTTTAATTAATTGTTTATATGGTGAAAATGAGGTTTTAGAATAGTTGAGTGTGAAATTGATTTTAAAATGGTCTTTGCATGTAAAACAAATATGTCTTGTTTTGGTGCAATGTTTTCAAGCTGGGTTCTAGGTGATGTTTGTTTGGTGAGAACTTAGTTTTCAAGGTTAATTGAGTTTTGTATGTCTAAATGTGGATTTTTAATGTGTAGAAAATCATTTTAAGCGTGTTGTATTGGTTTTTTTTCCATGAAAAAAGGATCAAATCTTGTTTTGTAAATGGTTTTAATGTATGGGTGATCTTATAAAGAGCCTTGGCCATTGTCATGCTTTTATTCGGCGTGTGTGAAATAAAAAAATGGTGTCTTGTAAATCATTCTCGTGTATTGTTTTGATACCCGGGCACTTATACCAGCCTGTGGGGATTGGAAACGCCCTTCGAGCCATGTCGCGGGCCGGTTCGGGTGTTGGATCGGATGGTGACCCAGCCTGGTTCGTGACAACATGGTATCAATGGGGGTTTTCTCTCTTGGGACGTGTAATTTTGGGATAGAGTCAAGGTATATTAGAGTTAAGGTTGTCGGGACTCAACGTTATGGCTACAAGTAAGGTGCCTGGAAAGCACACCTCGTGGTGGGATTGAGTTACCAGGGTATGTTGAGGTCTGTTTGAGTCTTTGGCCCCTGTGGTTATTCTTTTTTAGAGGAAACAAAAAGAGAGTAGGGTCAGTGGTCTTAGTGAGGTCGCAGGGCCTAGAAAGCCATTTGGTGCCAGGGACATTGTCCTAGAATGATCTCTGTGGAGGTGGTGTGATTAGTGTATTGCTGCCAACCATATGTCACAGTCACCCACTGACGCTAGTTCCCTCTTGCATCATTCCCCGTCTCGTTGTTTTGGATTCATGGAAATATAGTTTTTAAGTAAAAATTATTTGGTCTTAAAATGTTTTTGAAATGAAGCGCTCTAAAAATAAAATGATGTGTAAGGATTGAAAAGTGTGGGTTGAATATTTGGTTTTGAAAAAAAATGGAAAGGTATGGTTTTGATCAGTGGTGATTTCATGGGAAACTACATGCATGTGCAGATATGGAAAGAGATATGGTTAATGGAACAAGAGGATGAATGTCTGGATGGGCATGAGGTGGGTTCTGGTGCAGCACGAGAACAAGCATGTGCATGGCCCATGGAACACCATTGGTGTTTATGCAACCCACTAGCTTCGTTTCTTTTCTAAAAGTTTTTGAAAAGGAAAAAATGGTGTTTTAATAATTGGTGGTTGTGTGGTGTGTCCTTGTATTTTTGGAAGTCTTGGATGTGAGGCGTTTCGAGCCGATAATCCTTTTTGACTGATTTGAGTCCAGAGTTGGAATTCTTATTTTTAAGTTGGTGTGCAAGTGTGTGGTTGGTGGTTTCTTTTTAAAAGTGTTTTGGTAATCCTTTGCACCAGTTTTCCCTATACATTTGGTGTTCGCTTGCAGTATGTCTTGGCCATCAGACTAGTTTGAATGGGTTTGTGGTCATCTTTCTTTACTAGTGAATGGCCCCATAAAGCATTAACATGTGATTTAAGTGCAGCCATAGGTAGTCCATCGTTATCCGACCCTCCAATTGATTAAAGTAAGGACTCTTCCTTTTTATTCACAATACAAATTCCATCATTTTTTCCTTCGGTTAAAAGGATCCTCTTGCAGCGGGGTGGCAGGAACGAGAGGGAGTTGAAGGGAGCTTTGGTCTCCTTGAGTTTTCCGAGTCGTCGGGTATGACGTTTGAAACCATTTTGTATAAAGGTCCCCCTAGAAATAGTGAAAATAATTCCAGTGGGAAGGGTGAATGTAACACCCCAAGATTTCATAGTGTGTTATTTCTTCAAAATAATTCAATAACTTGCACTACACGCAACACCGAGTTCAATTGCACCATGACTTACCAAAAAAAAAATCCATTAAAAGAGGTCATGAATAGTATTAACTAAATTTTAAACTTTATAATTTTAGAATCCATATTATGAGTTTCTTAGTCATAATGCAAGAACAAATTCATTTTCAGTATTGCACTTTTATCAACTTTTAGTGAAACCTTTTTAAATACAATATTTTAAACTTTTTGACTAAATGGAGACATCAAAAAATTTAAAATGAAACTTCCCAAGCTTCCACGGTACGCTTTCCTTTGAATAAAACAGTAGCGTGTGTTGTACGCAACTTCTAGTTTTAACACACACCACAACCAATCAAACTGGCCGTTATGAATAGTAATACCTAAATTTTGAAATAATATATATTTTATATTTTGAAATGGACTTCATTTTTGGATTCGGAATATCAAAATTAGCCTAGGGTGAAATTTTGGTACATTTCGGATAACTTTCATATTTTGATGAATAGTGAAAATTTCTAAATTTTAATTAAAAACAACTTTTTTAATCAAAATAATTAATAGTGATAAATTATGAATTTGAGTGGTTTTAAAGTATATTTAGAATATATTTTTACCATTCAATTTAATGTTTATCATTGGACATTATTTTACAATTAAACCGAACATAAACAAGTGTCAATCTTTTGATAGTTATTATCTCTTAAAAACACGCTTTTTGTTTTGACAGCGGGAATTAATTTTAAATTAATTTCTGCCACTTCTGTGTTTTGAATTTAGAAAAATGGATTCCATATTTGGAATCAGGATGTTCAAATTGTGTAAATAGGTAACTTTTATTTTTAGACATTTTGAATAATTACTTCGGTAAATATTTTATTTACCATGGTTAAGGGTAAATCCGGTAAATAAGGGTTAAACAATAATATTATAATAATACTAAATTACCCTAAAACGTGTCTCAACCCTATTTGTTGATACATGGTCGACCATGGGCATCTTTGGGTCTATTTTGGGACCCCATGGATCCACTTGTAAGTGATAATGACACATTATATTAATAAAGCTTAAATAAAAATAAAAATGGCATAAGCTTACATCTTTTAGAAGAACAATTTTTACATAAGGTTATACATGTTGGATTTTCGATTATAAATATTCATTAGAAAGATAAAAAGATTTCATACATAATGATATTTTATTTATAATTTTTAGACATTAAATAAGTTATTTTATTTATGACACAATTATGATGCAGTAATTACTATAATAGTGAAAAATTAAAATAATTGATATTATAAATACCCAAATAAATATAATATGAAACTTTTAATGAATTAAACTAATTTTCTAGGATAATATGATATATTAGGATTGATTTAATTGACTTTGTTCGAAGTAATCAATCTGTTATGAGTTTGACAAAAATCAACCAATGAATAGTGTCAAAATTGACATAAAAGAGTTCTTAAAACAAATATTATATTATTAATTGATATTAAATTCCTAAAAATCTAAGGTTCGGCCAAAAGACTTATATCATGATAGGTTCATCATTAATGGACCACTTGGGGGTCGCTTGGATGTATATAGTAAGTTTATTAACCATATTATATAAAAATACAAAGAGACATTGTAAAAGTGAAACTAATTAACTTAGAGTTAATACTTAAAGATAAGGTTAATATAAGTACCCAAACCTGTCTAAATTCTATTGGATGAGTTGTTTTCGACCTATCCCCACCTCATCCTTTGAATAGTCAACTTTGGAGCCTTTGGAAACCGAATATGAATTTATTATAAATTAATATTTCTAGCTTTTCCAAAGGTGCCCCTCACCCCTCTTATAAAAGGGCACTCCTCCTTCTCATTTCTTCACACCTCTAAAGCCTTTTGGTTCGGCCAAACTCTGCCCAAATACTCTCCCAACATCCCTCAATACAACCTAGAGGCCTTAGTTTGATCAGAAAGCCAACCTAAGGATCCCTTTTGATCAAATCAAAAGGAAGAACCCGAAGAAGAGGTAATGATTTCACCACCCTTTTCTAAGTTCATTTCTTCTTCCACTTCTTCTTCCTTTGTTGTTACCATTCTAAAATAATAACTCCAGTATCATTTATATACTGTGATGTTATTATAAATATGGTACAACCATATCCAGTATTTTATCCACCCTTTGAATAACATGTCACCATACGTGCGTACGTACGGCTTACCGTCTCCACGTCGTGGTGTAATTGTTATTCAATATAATATTATTTGGATGGGTATAATAATGATGTGTAAATCATGTAAATAATAAATATAACATGTTAATGATTCTGTATATATGATATACCATCCATTTATATATTATTTTAATATCAAAAGATTGATATTGTCGCTCGTGCGTACGTACGGACTACCGTCTCCACGAACGCGATAAGATTCATTCTCCATCGTAACCATTAAAGTATAATTATCATTTGATGATTTAAAAATGATGTTTAAGGACTTAATACCATTCTGGATTTGAATAATATACAACCTATCCCTTACAAACATGTCTTACGTAACAAAACATACAAAAGCAAACGAGTAAGTTAACACCCGAAACAACGATAATACTAAGATATTATTAACAAATCAATGTTAAAAGATCATATATGATATCATATTGATATATATGATTCTTGTATAATTTAATAACAATTATTTCACCATTATACAGGAGGTTAACCTACCCCAACCAAGGAAAAGTACAACGTAAGGGTTATTTCACAATCTCTTCATTATCCGAGGTTGTATTATACGTAATAATCTACTGGGACCTCCTTATCATCCACATCCATGTTTCTTCGAAATGTATTTCAAAACATTTTTACTATTTACAAGAATATGGGTTAAAGTCATTTATACCCTTGTTTGACTTTTTATAAGAGGTTTATAAAGGAATCTTTTCGTCGTTTTCAAAACAAGGTCCTTTTTAACCTTTTCGACAGAATTGAGGTAAGAATGTTTTTTTAACTTATACGGCGGGTGCGGTTATTTTCCGCCGTTATAAAATCTTCAAAGCTTTCCTTACAAGCTTATAAGAATATTCTCAAAGAAAATGTTTTATTTTATATGGATCTTAAATGATTTCAAAATAAAAGGAGATATTTCTTTAAAAAGAATTTTGATTTCATCTATGTCAACATCCTTTGATGGATTTTAAGATTATTTGAAGTTGATTTATTATGATACAAAAATTCTATATTGTATTGAAGGTTTTGTGATATGTTTGACTATGGATGTGCTATTTTTATATTATTCATAGTTTATGGTGAAATTATTGGCATTTCGTATGCTAGTTTTAATACGAATGTTTATGTTATGTTTAAACCTTTTCATATGGGAATGCATTGGACTTAATAAGTGACGGGTGGAGCCCGCTATAGCTCCTCGATGCATCGGTAGGTCTCATGAGACAAACTAGTGTCTTGGCACAAGGCCTTGACAAAATCTTATTTGTAGTCTTGGCACGAGGCCTTGGCTATGTGGTTATGATAGTCTGGCATTATGCATTCCAACATTATGAAAGTGGTTATTGATTTTGCATGTGATTATTCGATTAGTAGAATATCCATGTGAACAAGTAAATGGCATTATTTCATTTTATTTATGCCATACTATGTTGAAGTTCAAGTTTAAAAGGCTTTTTTTTTAGTAATTCATTGCCTTAAATGTTTATGCTTATTTTTGAATGTTCCGCTATATTGTTATCCTTACTGGGCATTTGAGCTCACCCCTTTTCTATGTTTTATTTTTCCCAGGATGTGAAGATGTAAGTTATGAATGACCTGCAGGGATATTATGAGGGGATTATAGTGTGGACTGTGGAAACATTATGTTGTTGTAGTAGTTTTCATTTAATGATGTAATGTAAAACTTATGAATATATCTAGTGTTTCCAAGGCTACTAAACCAATCGGTCTTTCGAGATTTGATCCTTCTTGTGATCATGCCAATGTTATGTAATAATGCACCGACTCCGGGTAGTTGGGGTCGGGGCGTTACAGTTGGTATCAGAGGAAGTTTAGTACAAACCTTGGAAGCTAGATTTAGATAAACTCTGATTAGAGCACGTAGACCTAAGATGAACTTTGAGGATTAGTATAGAAGAACTTCCTAGAATTTTGGTATTGTAGAGATTTTGTGAGTTTTCCGAGCAATACATCCCTGTCTGGATACGAGCAGGTAGAGGCGGCTCTGGCACAGATGTACCTAGGGGTAAAACCCGAAAACACCGCTTTGAGCTAGACTCGAACGGGAACTGGTGCACGACAACGGGCCTTGCTGCACTCTTGGTTACGACACTCCCGGGGGATATGCTTAGGATAACTCTCATTTTCTTTACAAATCATTATGAAGGGTTTATGAGTATATACTTCCTCAAAGAAAACATTTTTATGATTATATCCATAAATAGTTCAATTTATGTTAAGTGTTTTAAAAGTATGGGATTATGTATTTGGATTCATAAACTGATCTAGTGTATGCCATTGTTTAGAAATGGCGCCCAGTAGAAGAAATGAGAACTCCAGAAATGCACATGATCCAAAGAGAAGGAAGGATCATATCTTTCATGGTCTTAAGCTAGAATTTATAAGAGGAATAGTCTCCCATGTATTATCATCATGTGAAGAAATAATATCATGTGTTGATAAGATAAGTAAAGAGTTTACTGAGTCATATGGATTTGAAGGGAAGCAAGAGAAGAAAAGGATGGAAGAGAGAAAGATGGATAAAGGATAGAGGGAAAAGAAGAATTTTACCATATGTGGTAACTGTGGAAAGAAACACCCTGGAACTTGCCTAAAAGGAATGAGAGTTTGTTATAAGTGTGGAGGAAAAGGGCACAAAGTACGTGACTGCAAGGGTAAGAAAATGGTTTCAAATGTACAATGCTTCATTTGCAAGGAGTTTGGACACTACGTGAACCTATGTTCCAGTCATCAGACTATGCCGCAAATGATGCTATTGGATAATAATCAAGTTATGACACTACCACAGATGAAGAGGAATGATTAGAGTTCTTATGTTGATTATGTCAATTGAGTGTTGTATCAACAATGTACTTGTTATAATGATTATGGAGTATATAAGGATTGTACTGCAGTACTATTTCATTAAGGACTTGAGATTGTGTGGAACAAAGAAAAGTGACTCAATAGCAGGATAAATTTTTGGAAAATATATGGTTGAGAGAAAGATAAACCATAATATGGTTCTGATACCGAGTTAGTGATTTTAGAATAATACATGATTGATTTGGATAAATTATATTGGATATTATTGACTACCTTGAAGCTGATTAATGATTTGTATATTCCATCATTGTTGGGGTTTAAAACATTTTTGGATTAATGAAGTATATCCAGCATTCTATATGGAATAAGGGAACATGAATGTAATCAATAAGGAATATGGTAGTACATGATGAAGGTATTCATATGCTATTACGGGGTAAAAAGGATCTATATTATGTTTACCTTCCTTATAAATGTTGGACTGTGAGTTTGGATAGAAGTATTTTGGATAGTTCTAGTTTGGATTATTTTGGATTTCCATAAAAGGACAACCCGGAGGTCGGGAGGCAACCTGTCGCGTCCGGCAAGGCTGTGAGACTTGAACCCGCAACCGAAGGGCGACAAGGGTGTATCACCTACCACTGTCCCACGAGATGTCCTGAATTAAATAATGTAGTTTTTTTTAAAAAAAGATCTGGTAGATGAATTATAAATTCCTTTATTTTGGAACCCTGTACGAATAGTATAAATAGAAAAAAAAAATTACGTTCTATTATCTTTTAGAGTGAAAGATGAGTTTGTGGTAGAAATTTATTAATGGGTAAAATTATAATTATAAAGTAAGTATATCTCCTTATAATCTTATCCAATCTCATAAATAAATTCCTCAATATTAAGAAAAGCAACTTAGAACAAAAATGTTTTCCTAGATGGTACCTTAAATCATCACTAATTTATGGCTTTGGGATTGTTGGCCTTTTCATAGCCATGTTCTCTACCACTCTCCATCAGATAATTGATGGTTAGATTTTTCTTCCATATCCATATTTTCCTGCATGAAACCCTAGTATGTGTTATTTTCGGTAATCTTCATACTTTCGACTCTTTATTTTAAATAGAGGCCTCATTAATTCATTTTTCGATGTGGGATTTCAACTAGGATATTTTGAAACGTCAAAAATGTGTTATCCTAATACCCTATGTTTTGTTGAACCGATGGTATTTCAATTCATCATAGATTGATGAATTTAAGGAACTCAATTTTATACTTGTTTGTGATTGATGACCTCAATCACTACCTATAAATATTTACGTTTTTCCTCCGATTATATGTCTCCAATTTCCACCAATGTTCTCCTAATCGAGATCATAATTTGGTGGTGACCCTTTGACTTCTCTTTTCCTCATATTAAGACTAAATTTTAGTAACCCAATTTCCGATGTGGGTTTTCCCACAAATATATTTTCTACTTTTAACCCTTTTATTTTCGAAGAACAATTTCAAATTGCGAGGACGCAATTTATTGAAGGAGGGGAGAATGTAACACCCCAAGATTTCATAGTGTGTTATTTCTTCAAAATAATTCAATAACTTGCACTACACGCAACACCGAGTTCAATTGCACCATGACTTACCAAAAAAAATCCATTAAAAGAGGTCATGAATAGTATTAACTAAATTTTAAACTTTATAATTTTAGAATCCATATTATGAGTTTCTTAGTCATAATGCAAGAACAAATTCATTTTCAGTATTGCACTTTTATCAACTTTTAGTGAAACCTTTTTAAATACAATATTTTAAACTTTTTGACTAAATGGAGACATCAAAAAATTTAAAATGAAACTTCCCAAGCTTCCACGGTACGCTTTCCTTTGAATAAAACAGTAGCGTGTGTTGTACGCAACTTCGAGTTTTAACACACACCACAACCAATCAAACTGGCCGTTATGAATAGTAATACCTAAATTTTGAAATAATATATATTTTATATTTTGAAATGGACTTCATTTTTGGATTCGGAATATCAAAATTAGCCTAGGGTGAAATTTTGGTACATTTCGGATAACTTTCATATTTTGATGAATAGTGAAAATTTCTAAATTTTAAATAAAAACAACTTTTTTAATCAAAATAATTAATAGTGATAAATTATGAATTTGAGTGGTTTTAAAGTATATTTAGAATATATTTTTACCATTCAATTTAATGTTTATCATTGGACATTATTTTACAATTAAACCGAACATAAACAAGTGTCAATCTTTTGATAGTTATTATCTCTTAAAAACACGCTTTTTGTTTTGACAGCGGGAATTAATTTTAAATTAATTTCTGCCACTTCTGTGTTTTGAATTTAGAAAAATGGATTCCATATTTGGAATCAGGATGTTCAAATTGTGTAAATAGGTAACTTTTATTTTTAGACATTTTGAATAATTACTTCGGTAAATATTTTATTTACCATGGTTAAGGGTAAATCCGGTAAATAAGGGTTAAAAAATAATATTATAATAATACTAAATTACCCTAAAACGTGTCTCAACCCTATTGGTTGATACATGGTCGACCATGGGCATCTTTGGGTCTATTTTGGGACCCCATGGATCCACTTGTAAGTGATAATGACACATTATATTAATAAAGCTTAAATAAAAATAAAAATGGCATAAGCTTATATCTTTTAGAAGAACAATTTTTACATAAGGTTATACATGTTGGATTTTCGATTATAAATATTCATTAGAAAGATAAAAAGCTTTCCTACATAATGATATTTTATTTATAATTTTTAGACATTAAATAAGTTATTTTATTTATGACACAATTATGATGCAGTAATTACTATAATAGTGAAAAATTAAAATAATTGATATTATAAATACCCAAATAAATATAATATGAAACTTTTAATGAATTAAACTAATTTTCTAGGATAATATGATATATTAGGATTGATTTAATTGACTTTGTTCGAAGTAATCAATCTGTTATGAGTTTGACAAAAATCAACCAATGAATAGTGTCAAAATTGACATAAAAGAGTTCTTAAAACAAATATTATATTATTAATTGATATTAAATTCCTAAAAATCTAAGGATCGGCCAAAAGACTTATATCATGATAGGTTCATCATTAATGGACCACTTGGGGGTCGCTTGGATGTATATAGTAAGTTTATTAACCATATTATATAAAAATACAAAGAGACATTGTAAAAGTGAAACTAATTAACTTAGAGTTAATACTTAAAGATAAGGTTAATATAAGTACCCAAACCTGTCTAAATTCTATTGGATGAGTTGTTTTCGACCTATCCCCACCTCATCCTTTGAATAGTCAACTTTGGAGCCTTTGGAAACCGAATATGAATTTATTATAAATTAATATTTCTAGCTTTTCCAAAGGTGCCCCTCACCCCTCTTATAAAAGGGCACTCCTCCTTCTCATTTCTTCACACCTCTAAAGCCTTTTGGTTCGGCCAAACTCTGCCCAAATACTCTCCCAACATCCCTCAATACAACCTAGAGGCCTTAGTTTGATCAGAAATCCAACCTAAGGATCCCTTTTGATCAAATCAAAAGGAAGAACCCGAAGAAGAGGTAATGATTTCACCACCCTTTTCTAAGTTCATTTCTTCTTCCACTTCTTCTTCCTTTGTTGTTACCATTCTAAAATAATAACTCCAGTATAATTTATATACTGTGATGTTATTATAAATATGGTACAACCATATCCAGTATTTTATCCACCCTTTGAATAACATGTCACCATACGTGCGTACGTACGGCTTACCGTCTCCACGTCGTGGTGTAATTGTTATTCAATATAATATTATTTGGATGGGTATAATAATGATGTGTAAATCATGTAAATAATAAATATAACATGTTAATGATTCTGTATATATGATATACCATCCATTTATATATTATTTTAATATCAAAATAATGATATTGTCGCTCGTGCGTACGTACGGACTACCGTCTCCACGAACGCGATAAGATTCATTCTCCATCGTAACCATTAAAGTATAATTATCATTTGATGATTTAAAAATGATGTTTAAGGACTTAATACCATTCTGGATTTGAATAATATACAACCTATCCCTTACAAACATGTCTTACGTAACAAAACATACAAAAGCAAACGAGTAAGTTAACACCCGAAACAACGATAATACTAAGATATTATTAACAAATCAATGTTAAAAGATCATATATGATATCATATTGATATATATGATTCTTGTATAATTTAATAACAATTATTTCACCATTATACAGGAGGTTAACCTACCCCAACCAAGGAAAAGTACAAGGTAAGGGTTATTTCACAATCTCTTCATTATCCGAGGTTGTATTATACGTAATAATCTACTGGGACCTCCTTATCATCCACATCCATGTTTCTTCGAAATGTATTTCAAAACATTTTTACTATTTACAAGAATATGGGTTAAAGTCATTTATACCCTTGTTTGACTTTTTATAAGAGGTTTATAAAGGAATCTTTCCGTCGTTTTCAAAACAAGGTCCTTTTTAACCTTTTCGACAGAATTGAGGTAAGAATGTTTTTTTAACTTATACGGCGGGTGCGGTTATTTTCCGCTGTTATAAAATCTTCAAAGCTTTCCTTACAAGCTTATAAGAATATTCTCAAAGAAAATGTTTTATTTTATATGGATCTTAAATGATTTCAAAATAAAAGGAGATATTTCTTTAAAAAGAATTTTGATTTCATCTATGTCAACATCCTTTGATGGATTTTAAGATTATTTGAAGTTGATTTATTATGATACAAAACTTCTATATTGTATTGAAGGTTTTGTGATATGTTTGACTATGAATGTGCTATTTTTATATCATTCATAGTTTATGGTGAAATTATTGGCATTTCGTATGCTAGTTTTAATACGAATGTTTATGTTATGTTTAAACCTTTTCATATGGGAATGCATTGGACTTAATAAGTGACGGGTGGAGCCCTCTATAGCTCCTCGATGCATCGGTAGTTCTCATGAGACAAACTAGTGTCTTGGCACAAGGCCTTGACAAAATCTTATTTGTAGTCTTGGCACGAGGCCTTGGCTATGTGGTTATGATAGTCTGGCATTATGCATTCCAACATTATGAAAGTGGTTATTGATTTTGCATGTGATTATTCGATTAGTAGAATATCCATGTGAACAAGTAAATGGCATTATTTCATTTTATTTATGCCATACTATGTTGAAGTTCAAGTTTAAAAGGCTTTTGTTTTAGTAATTCATTGCCTTAAATGTTTATGCTTATTTTTGAATGTTCCGCTATATTGTTATCCTTACTGGGCATTTGAGCTCACCCCTTTTCTATGTTTTATTTTTCCCAGGATGTGAAGATGTAAGTTATGAATGACCTGCAGGGATATTATGAGGGGATTATAGTGTGGACTGTGGAAACATTATGTTGTTGTAGTAGTTTTCATTTAATGATGTAATGTAAAACTTATGAATATATCTAGTGTTTCCAAGGCTACTAAACCAATCGGTCTTTCGAGATTTGATCCTTCTTGTGATCATGCCAATGTTATGTAATAATGCACCGACTCCGGGTAGCTGGGGTCGGGGCGTTACAGTGAAGGCGGTTCAGAGTTATCGGTGTCCAGCGATGTCTTGAAAGGATTTTAGTGCTTTCATCAGCCACAAGGGTCATGTTTGGTGACGTCTTGCAGTGTGAGTTCACTTTGAACAAGTAAGGGTGGATTTCATAGGATCCTTCTGGAATCACTGTTTTCATTGGAGTGCACCATCTCAGGGAGTTCTATTTTTTTCTGATTCGAAGGGCAGTGTTTGTCGTACGTCTTTCCTTCTTATGTTTCTTGGTTAATGTAAAAGGTTATGCATGTGCATATTTTAAACCCCTGTTTTGGTGGATGTTCTGCGAGTGAGTAGTTGGATGTCACATTATTTTGTGTTTGTTGGTGTTGTCTCGGTTGTGGTTTGGTTGAGTGTAGAAACAAAAGGAGAAGCTTTTATCAGGTGTTTTCAGTGCCTAACTATGAGGCAGGAGATGCTTCAAACATCAGGGATCCAACCATAGGCCTTAGAGTGAATCTAGTGTGTGGTCAGGATCCCAGGTAGTGTATGCAACCCCGACATTATTACTGTCTTTGTTGTTGAAAGTAAAATCCAGTTTAAATTGTTTTCTGTGGTTGTTTAAATTGTTTTCTGCATAATGTTTCCATTACTATGTGGAGGCGTGTTCTTCTCGTCACCTTAAAGTCTTGGGGGTTGTGTCCCACTGGATGTAATCGCCTTAGTGGTCCTTATGAGGTATGTTGGGTAAATTGGTCTCAAAGTGGAATAGGTCTCATCCATGGATTTGGAGATGTTGGTTTTTCTTTGGATGTAGTTTTGATGCCCTGGTAGTTGGGTCCGTCCCTCCCCGCCCCTTATGGTGGGGTGTTTGGTCACTGTCGGGAAATTATCAATGTTTTTAATCTTTAGTTGACCCTAATGGTGGGGATACCCACAATGGTTCTTGCTCAAACAACTCTGGAATGAATCGGTGTTGGCCTTTTTTATAATGGCGAGGGGTCCGCCCGGACCTCCTCATGTCTATTTTCTAGTTTCATCTTGGGCGTCAGTATGTTTCTAATGGTGGGAAGACCCTTTGGGATTTCCCATGTTGACCTTTTGGTTTTGTTTCTAAATATGTCTTGGTGATAAATGATAAGAGTGTTCCTTGGATGTGGCTTGATCTTGTTTGTTCATTCTAGCCAAATGGTGTGGTTTTCATTTAATAGTGCTTGAATTGTTTCGACTTGTGAAGTTGGTTTCCTTGGGTGTGAGAGTTCCTTTCCTTGATATGTCAACTGGAGGCATTCCAACTCTTTTGGGGTGGGCGACACAAATTAGAAAGTCATTTTACGAGTTTCCTGAAGTTGCCTTTGAGTCACTTTCTCTGAGCATGTTTCTTTTGCCTATTTTTCTTATTGATTGTGGGGATCCTTTTTGAACCTTAGTGGGTTATTAGATTCTTATTTGAGTCTCAACCTTAGTTGTGGCTTTCTTGGGACAGAAAGCTTTATGGTGGGGATAATTTTCTCAACTATCATCTTTAAATAAATTATCTTATTAATTTTCTGTGCATCGGGTAGTCTGGGTTGAAGCCCGACATTAAAATTTTGAGTTATTATTTTAAAATGTGTGTTTTATCCTTGACTGTGTCCAGTGCACCATGGTCAAAGCCGTGCATCCTCACCTGGGTTGCCGCGCGACCTCTCCTAGTTCACCACATACCCTTCCCGATAGTCAACTAATGAAATAGAATTAATTAATCATGAATTTAAAAATAATATTATTATTCATTTAACTTGAGAATATTATTATTACTACCTTGGATAGTATCTTAATTGAGAGTATTGTTTTTATAAATAGAATTTTATTAAGTTGATTATTGTATAGTTTAGTATTTAGTTTATTAAGTTTTTTATTATCTTATTGTTATTATTATAATTTTCATTTTGTTTATTAATAGAATGTCTATTATTATTAAGTGATTATTATTAACTTTTTATTAAATTTTGTTAAGTTTATTCCGTTTATTAACATCATGTTAAGGTTATTACAATTATTATTATTATTATTATTATTATTATTATCATCATCATTATTCTTGTTAATTTATTTATCAATATTATTATTATCATTAGTAGTGTTATTGTTTATATTATTATTACAAATTGTTATGATTGATATATTTATGTTGTTTTTTTGGGTCTTTTTTCTTTCTTTTTCTCAATTCCTTTTCTTTTTTTTCTCTTCCTCCTTAACCCTTTCTCTCCAACCCGACATGCCCCAAACCATAAACCCTACCTCTCCTTTTGCACTAAACTCCCCTCCCCTACTCCCCTCGACCTTCCGTCGTCGCACCCCCTCCCTGGACTCAATGCGTGCCACCCTCCCAGCCAACCAGCAGGCTCCATGCCCTACTCCTCTCCTAGTTGCCGACCCTTCTCCTCCATCTCCTTCACACCAACACTCTCCTCATCGGCCAGCCTTGGACCGTCGTCTCCCTCTCGAACACCTACTGTGTCAGACCGCCATCACGCCCAGCTCCCACTTCCCCTCCTCGGTCCATCACAACCCATTTCAATCGCCCCTCATTCTTCCTTTGGTCGGCCTTCCATCCATTCAGTGAGCCTCACACCACCCAGGCTTGCACCACCAACCCTTCATCGAATCAATGAACCACCAGCCCTCCTCTGGTCCCTTTTGTAACCCCTCCAGTTGAGCCCTCTTCTCCTTTTTTTCTGTTCTTTATTGAGTTTTTGTTTCTTTTTTTCATCGGGTATGAAATTACCTATGGGGTTCAACACTGAATTATTTTTAGTTCTATTTTTTGTTTTAGGGTCTACTTTGTTTTTTTGTGGTGCGTTTGATGAGAAATTGGATCCGCACACTAAATGTTATGGAATTCCTTCACCCGAGGTTGGTGGTTTCATGCCTTGACATCTCTTAGATAATTTAATTTGGTTATTTAATTAATTTAATATGTTCTATTATTTAATTTCATGACATGATCTATGTTTAGAATGTTTTGTCATGCTTGTTTGATGATATTGATTTTTTGAAATCATATGGTCTGGTCGTTTATATTTGTGTTGTTTTATAAATGATTGGTTGTGCATTATAGGTTGTGCGAAATGCATTTTAATTTTTTTTTTTGACATGCAATCATTATGAAAATTTTACTTTCTTTAGAAATGATCATGTTTTTTATTTAGACCTTAATGGGGTAAATTCTAAAATTATTTAATCAATTATTTATATGGTGAAAATGAGGTTTTAGAATAGTTGAGTGTGCAATTGATTTTAAAATGGTCTTAGTATGTAAAAAAAAGTTGTGTTGTTTCGATGCAATGTTTTCAAGTTGGGTTTTAGGTGATTTTTGGTTGGTGAAAACTTAGTTTTCAAGGGTAATTGAGTTGTATATGTCTAAATGTGGATTTTTAATGTATATCAACCCATTTTAGGCATGTTTTCTTGGTTTTTTTGTGAAAAAAAGGGTCAAAAGATTTTTTTGGAAATGGATTTAAAGTATGGGTGATCTTATAAAGAGGCGTGGCCATTGTCTTGGTTTTCGTCGGCATGTGTGAAATAAAAAAATGGTGTCTTGTAAATAATGGTGGTTTCTTCAAAGAGGTTTTTGGTGTGAATTCTTCTTGGGTTTTCTTGAAATGATTTCAAAGATACCTCAAAGGATTTGTTGACTTATTTAGATGGCGTGAAATTGGTATTTTTTAAGAGTTGAATAAGGGTTCGTTTTTTAGGTAGTATTTTTATGTAAAATGAGACATGTTTTTGCTGTAAACCCTTCTTATGTCACATGGTGGTGTTTCATAAGTGGAGCAAATCGTTCACTTAATTGTGTAGTTGGTGTAAAACTAGTTTTAAGGAAAATTTATTAATCAAGTGGTTTGAATGACTCTCCTATTTGTAATTGGGTTTGTTTATTTGTGTCAACCCTTATTGTGTTATTTAAATAATGTTTTCTATGTTGTGCGAATTATTTATGTTATTCTTTGAGTGTTGCCAAATGTGGATTTGTGAAATGATTTGGTAACGAAAAATATATTTTAGAAAGGTATTTTGGTGTGTGTGAGTTTTTGAAATGTTTTTTGGGTATGAAAATGGTGACTTCTGTGTGCAATATCTTGTTTGGTCTGTGATATGAGAATGAAATATAATATGTGAATGTGAAACTTTATTGAGAAGAAGAGAAAACCCTGAGTATCTAGGTGGGAGGACTAGAACTAGTGAGCTAGTGATCCGGAGAGGTTTTGTTCCTGTTTCACTTAGCTGGATTGATGATTGAAACACAAACTAAACATATGAACTACTGAGGGTCATGGTCTTCTAAACCACGTTTTCTAAGGGTCGTGGTCTTCTAAGACACATTTATTGAGGTTTTGTTTTCTAAGCCATTTTTCACTGAGACACGAGGTTCTAGGGTCCCACCTATGCTAGATGAACCTTAGGGGATTTACCCATAGTGCTCGACCATCAATGAAATGGTGATTTCTGTCGGAATATGGAGGATCAATTTTGTCTGTGTGCACATGTGAGTATGTGTGTGTGTGTTACCTTAATAAATATTTCTCTTCCTATTTAAAATAGTGTTTGTGAAATGGTTTTTCGTAGTGTTTTATTTTAGCATTTAGCGTGTAAACGTTTTCTTTAAAATTGTTTTGAAAGTATAATTTTGAATAAGTACATTAAATTATTTCTTGGATGTTATGGAATGGAATCTTTTAATTTGGTGGTATCCTACTGGGCCTTTGGCTCACACCCAACATACACCCTTGGGTGTATGTAGACCTTGTTTCTTGATTCTTCCAGGTTGTGACATCGTGCTCAGCGATGGTGGTTCGGTTTCATGATGGTCTTCTCATGCCGGTTGGCATTTGGATCTTGTGGATAACACACCTCTCTTGTTTCTTGGAGGTTTGAGTTAGAGTTTTAGTTTCTTCGTTGTTGTTATTTTTTTTTCATTTTGTTTCAAGTTGTAAACTGTGAAATTTAATGTTAGTTTGAGGGTATGTTTGGTTGTTAGTTTCACAATTTTAGTTTTTTTATCTTGTTAGTGGTTTAGTGTTTAATTTTTCTTGGAAAATCATTCCCATGTATTTTTTTGATACCCAGGAACTTGTGCCAGCCCGTGGGGATCGGGAACGCCCTTCGGGCCATGTCACAGACTGGGTCGGGTGCCTGATCGGATGGCGACCCGGTCTAGTTCATGACAGTTGTCACACGGTTAGTTTAACCATATAGGTTAACCATGCGACCTCGTTTTCTTGAGGTAATTGGTTTTTCTAAACCATTATAGGGGAATAATATTCCATGTGGATTAGTTAAGGTTTTTATGGGGTGACCCATATGGACTGGTCATGGTTTTCTCAAACAGTGAGCCTACCCAAACCCCTAGTTCCACTTAATTAGTAGTTACATAAGGTTTGGTACACTGTTTTTCAAACTGTTTGACCATACCATGTAAGGTGTGTATCCCTTAGACACTAGCACCACATGGTTATTGTACAATTTTCCACACTATTCACGCAAACTATTTTTATTTTAAAAAGTGGGAAATGATGATTTTACCTACCTTCTTTAAAATGGAATTCCAAACTTTTTCCTTCCCAGTGGCATGCAGCACCTCCCTCGTGCATGGAAGATCTCCCTCCTCCTCTCCTTTATGAATGGAGAAAAGTTATATGTATATAATCAAAATCAATTGTCATAAGTTCTGTTGGAATCATATCATTAAGACTATGACTGCACTTCCTTTCTTCGTTTATTTCACTATACAGAATGTTAAATATGTATAAGTTAATTCACACTATTTTTAGGGTGTTTTTCAAATATTGTTTTCCTTTCATTCGACCTCAAATAAAATCCCAATATTGGACAAGTGGAACATCCTAAGAATGAGGTAGGTGGTCTATGTGATTTCTCGAAATTGTTTCTTGTTGATGTAATATTGTTGATGTGTTGCATGCTGTAATTTATGGGTGTTTCTCCTAAAATATGAAATTATTTAAATTAAATTTCTAGACCTATAACTTGATGATATTAGACCACTATTACAAGGTGTGAGTTTGGGAGCTCAACTCAAATCACCCCTTTGGTGGGTTCTCATAATTGATTAAAATTGAATCATTCTACCTTATGATTTAACCACCCCTTATGGTGTGATGATTTAAAATCATATAGGTATATTTATTTTTCTATGTTTGGATCAACTTCTAAGGTGGTTTGATCTACATATATTAATAGAGATTGTTAAATTTACATAAATTAATGTATTGATAATGATATAAAGTTTTATAATAAAACCACCATTTGAGGTGTATTGTTTTATAAATTAAAAAGTGAATGATTAATGAAATATGACTTGACAACTTATACTATGGCATGGGTGCTCCCTATTGCCTTTATAAGTTTTCTCAAATGAAATGGTGCAATGGAATGTAATAAATTAATAAAGGTTTAATATCATTGGTTAGTAGGTTATGGCCTGAATAACTCCATGTATTTTCCTTAATATTGAATGACTTGTACTAAGGCGCCACTTCCATTCAGTGATGTTGGTTTCCTTATTATAGAAGTCCGTGATAAGGGATCATAGTGTAGGTCGATTCTTATATAATTTGTTATACTTGGTCATGGAATCCCTTGTTGTGGTACTTAGGAATGGAATTCCTTATTTTGATACTTGGTTATGGTTCCTCTATTTATGATACTCAGTTATGGCGCCCCTTATTGTGATTTTTCAGCATGGTGTCCCTTATTGGGATACTTGGGCATGACATACCTTATTGTGATACTAGGGAATAGAATACCTTATTGTGATACTTGGTCACAGTGTCCCTTATTGTGATACTCGGTCATGGAATACCTTATTGTGATACTTGTTCATGACATCCCTTACCTATATAAATATTACTACATTGTTATTATATGTGGGTTTTAGGGAACTAAGCCATGTGTCTAATCTAGTGCATGTATAACTGTTCAGATATTAGTGTCTATCTACATGTGTATATATACCTGATGGAAGTTTTTTTGAGATGTTCCAAATTAGTCTGAAGTAGGTATTATCATTAGGGTGTCCCATGGAGAACCTGATCCAACATATATTCTATTTTATTTATATTAATACACTAATTACTTTTTTTATACCTACACACTAATTTAATTTATATACATGAATTTTATAGCATTATATGTCATTGGTGTTTTCCTTCTGAGTATATCTTACACCCTGTTTGGGCCTCCATTGCACTGTGGTACCTGAACAAACCACCTACGTAAAGCCCCAACTACAAAATCTCGGATCTGGTGCATTATTTTAATACATTTTAAAGATTAAAAGGAATAAAATCGTGAAGGACTGATCAGTTTAGTAGTCTTGAAGAAACTTGACACATACATGGAACCCATTTAACATTGTTAAAGGAAATAAAATATGATACATAACAAAAACTAATAAACTGCATCCATGAAAACTCAATAAACTATTTCTTATTCTTAACCTGGGGAAGGAAAAACAAAGGAATGGGGTGATCTCAAACACTCATTAAGTGTAATCAATATAGCATAATATATGATAACATAAAAATTAGTCATGTTGAATAAATAAAAACATATGCCTTTAACAAAAACTTGAACACATTATGGTAGGAATAAGATCTGAATAAATAATGACATAATCATGGGTATTCTACTATTAGAATAACCACATGAACCATCAATACTATTTTTATAATGAGGGAATTCATAATGTTGGACATCATAACCATATTGTCCAATCTTCTTACTAAGACCATAAATAATCATTTTGTCAAGGCCTTGTGCCTAGGCTTTCTTTGTCTCATGATACCTACCGATGTACCGAGGGGAAATAGTGGGCCCCACATGACTCTTACTATGTCCAATGCATTCCTAATATGAATTTTAATATCATAAACTACATATACATTCATATTGAAACTAAAATATGAAATTTAAATATTTTTCCCCAATCATTATGCATAAACACTAACCATTTGATGTAAATTGGTGAATGTTTTCAAGGTAGCACATCCACAGTCAAAATAATCATACAAAATTCAATAAAACATGGTGTATGACATAATAGGATATAAACCGCAATGAAGTAAAATATTAAACAAATTCTATTTTCATTTTTGAAGATACTTTTAAATGATACAGTTGAAAATTTACTAAGGGAAATAATCATTAAACATTCTGAAGTGTCCCATCCCACTTTGAAATTAAAATAATTATCTCTTAGAATTTCATGAGAATAATTGGACTCTTTATATGATATAAAAAATGGATGTATGTACACCACATGAAATAAATAAGGGTTAAAAAGACAAATATCTCATAAAAGTTAATGTGTGATGAGAAAACCCCTTTTTACTTTTGAAAGAAGATTTCCTTTGGAAAATCATTTATATTTTCAATGAAATCAGATTGTAAACATTATTATCCCAAAAAATAAAATACAAAGACATTTAAATTATATTTTAGGCATAAATGATGTCCCATTGAAGTGAAATCGTGTAAAAATAGTTCTTAAGATTATTTAGAAATAAATCATTTTAGAGCATTTTAAGGAAAGTATTACAGAGAATTTTAATGTGGAAAATGGATGTTTGTCCTCTTAAATACAGAAAATATCAAAGATAATTTTTCATGATTAGATGAGTCTTTTTATAAAAATAATGGTGGCTTAACAAAATTCTTGTGTACACTTGAAAATGGATAAAAATTCGAATAGATCACTTGAATCGGGTTTGTATTTGAGAAATAATTTCTTTTTAAGAAGTGTAACTTACCATAAAAAAAGGAATTATTCTAGTTGGTAAGAATATATAAAACAATCACACAGAATTTATGAGTAGTAAATAATAATACATAATAATTTCATTGAGGCAATTAGAAAATTAATGTAACCCGAATGAAAGTGTAGGTTCAGGTGGAAAACCCTTACCACTTTGTAATCAAGCGATTCATATTCCCCAAAATTAATAATATTAAAATGATACATTGAATACCATTAAAATAAATATATTCATGATATTTTACATTAATTGGCAGTATAAATACACCATACACAAGTATTATTAGTGAATATAGAAAATCTCACAAAAATGGAGGTGACATGAAGAAACCCTTACCTTAAGTATGAATGTGTTCCGCTCATGAACTTAAAGTCCTGAAATATTAAATTATACATATTAATAAATTATTTCAGAACCTATTAGAAAATTATTTAGTTTATCATAATTTTTTTAGTTCATTTATGTCCTTATTGATAAGTTATAATATTGAATTCTGTCATTCCAGAGTGTTTGATTTCTTGATTTTCATAATCGGTTCACTTGTTTTTAAGTAATGTAATTCATGTGGAATGGATGTAAATCTCTATAATTGAAATTATATATTATATATGAAGATACAAAAGTGTTAATGGTCATTTATATCATTTGGTTACATGGACAGAGGATGACCCATTAGGCGAAATATTAGTGACATTCACTTAGATTATTTTAGTGGTACTTTTATTATTAGAAACTAGTTTGGTTATATGGTTTAATAGGTTGTATATATACTGGTTCCTAAAGATTAATTAGGTTTTAAAACATATATTATATTTTTTTTCAACCATAAAAACGGTTTCATGACCAGTAATGAAGGGAAAATGTAAGAACTAAACTTCGTCATCCATGAAGGTTATGAATTCGAACCTCATGGACGTTGATTTCATTTATAAAATAGCAGGGAGAGAGTAACAATATTGATAATGGTTCTTCCATTCACATGATATAATTCCATTATATATATTTTAATAGAGTTATATTTTTTATTTTCACAGAGGAGGGGTTGAGAGGATAACAAAAGAAAATAAATTGAAACAAAACTCAATGAAAAAATAAGGGTGTTTACCTCTTAAAATAACCACCTTGAGAACCTACATAAGGGAAAGGATTTGGGTCTTTTAGAAATAAAAAGACCTTATTGGACGTGATGAGTAACTAGTGGAGGGTATTTCGGTAGAACTTTGAGGAGTATAAAGTCTTAGGGGGGTGAAGAGAAGAGGGAGTTAGGGGGTTTTATAGTGGAGGAGAGAAGTAAATTTTGAATATTTTATTCCTTATATTATAATTTCCCCCAAGACAACCAATAGTACTATTTCATGTGATCCCTAATAGTAATAAGTGAATTTGAGTTCAAACCAAGTGGCCTTACATCACTTATTATATCAAAAAATAGTGTATTTAACTGATGATTTTTATATATGGTATTTTATTGTATTTCACTATGCATCAAAAATTCCAGAATTTTAGAAAAATCCCAAAAATTCACCCTATCCATATTTCAATGTATAGAATTCAAATAATGGACTCAATTTTTAAAAAAAATATCTTAATATTATTAATTTATTTTTTACATAAAATCATAGTAAATTCTAAAAATAAAAATGTTAAAGGTATAATTAGTTTTATATCACATTGAAAAATTAATTAAGATCTCATCATCTTATTACCTTAAGAAAATAAAATAATATTATTAATTACTATTCATAAGGTTTATATTACTATTCATATTACTATTCATAATGTTATATTACTATTAAACAAAAAAATCCCACTGGTTCTATCAGACTCCACATGACTTACTGATCACAACTATAGATGGCCATTTTTCAAAATTCAAAACATAGTAGAGGCAAAGTTATTTTTAATGTCTAGATTATAAAATGTGTTGTTTTGTAGGGCTCAGGAATTCTAAATTAAATATATTTGTAAATTTTTTGGGTGTTACATTATCCCCTCTTTGCAGAAGTTTTTTATTTGAAATTTGAAATTGAACTTCAAAAGTTAATTATTGATACTTGAAAATTATCTTGTGGGAAACCCACATAAATAATATGGTAAAAATATCCTATTATTAAGAGGAATGGGAAAAGCATCGGTTACTAAAAAACAACACGGTCTAATTGGATAACATTTACGTGGAAGAATAATCAAACCATCGTGTAGTGACATTAAACTCTAAAACCCCATACAATAATCAACATAAACCATTTCGTAAATGGTTAAAAAAATCCAAAATATAAGTATTAGACACATTATAATTAAGGTCTCTAAATTTACAAGATGAACATATCATTAACCCTTAATCAACAAGAAGCATCTCTAAAATTCACATTCCAAACATGTGAATGACTTTATAATTTATCCTCTTAAAATATGGTAATAACTTTAATTATTGTTAAAACAGTATTGGAAACATGTATTATTCCTTATTCCTTAAGTAAGATACACATTATTGGATATATTCCTTAAATCTAAATGTTTTGTAAACTCCATAGATGATAGCATAGAACACTTCTCAACAACTCAATAATCAGTTCCAAGTTAGTTAGTACTTATCCTAATCAATCATTTCTTCATCTTATCTCAACATTAGATATATATTATGGGTTTTCTTTCCGTCAATCATGTTTTTCCTAAAAAGTTTAACTTTCTAATAAATCGCTTTTCCTTTATACCATTCATCATATGATTTCAAATCCTTAATGAAATAGTACTACTATACAATCCTTATATATCTCATAAATATTACAACCAGTACATTACTGACAAAATATTCAAATTACATGATTCTTGACAAGGCATATTAATCATTCTACTTCATTTGTGGTAGAATCATAACATGATCGTTATCCAAAATCATTATTTGCGGTATATTCCATGGATGCTTGGGACATTGATTCACATAGTGTCACATCCCCTTACAATTGAAGAATTGTACATTCGGAACCATTTTATTACCCTTGAAATCATGAACTTGGTGTCCTTTTTCTACACACTTATAGCAAACACCCTTTCCCGACAAGAATTTACTAGGGTGATTCATTCCACAGTTATCACATGTGGGAAAACCATTCTTTACCTTCTTTCCATTATCCTCATATTTCTCTAAAATCCTCTAGTTCTTTTACTTCCCTTCAAATCCATAGGAATCAAGGAAGCCTTTACATACCTTGTTATCTAATGATTTTATTTCCTCATATGATGAGGATGCTTGGAAAACAATCTTCCTTTGAAAATATTTCTTAAGACCATTATAGATATGCTCATTCTTACTCTTAACATCATGTGTATTGGTGAAGTTCTCAATCCTTCTACTAGGAACCATTTCTAATCAATTTTATATTATATATTTTCTCATAATATTATGAAATATCTATTACTCTAAACATGGTATAACACATAGAAAAAATTTATGAATCATAAATCCTAGAACCATATTCTTTGGTTACATTGCAGGAATAAATCCTTCATAATGGTGGGTAAATAAAATGTGAATTATCCTAAGCATATCCCCTGGTATTTTCATACCAGGTCCGCAGTAAGGCTTGTTGTCGTGTACCAGGATACCTCAAGTCAAGTCCAAAACTCCTTGTCATAGTTTGTCAATTCTAGGTACATCAATTCAAAACCCTCGTCCATTTTAAGTATCCAGAAAGGGATATTTTTACTAAAAATATCCACATAATCTATTTCATACGAAAATTCCCAGAAATTATTGTATTTTTATATCATAGGTTCTTTTTAGTAATATAGGTTTTCTAAATATAGTTTCCATGTTTTCCACTAAACATACTTTGATACCAACTGTAACACCCCGACTCCATAATATCATAGTTGGTGCATTATTTTAATACATTTTCATGATTACATGGAATCAAATCCCGATGTAAAAATCAGTATAGTAGTATTGAAAAACTAGACACTTACATGGAACCCATTTTTCATTGTTAAAGGAAACAAAATATGATACATAACAAAAGCTAATAAACTACATCCTTGAAAACTCAATAAATAATATCTTCTTAATAATCTGAAGAAGGAAAAATAAATAAATGGGGTGAGCTCAAACTTTCAGTAAGGGTAATCAATATAGTGTAAGATTTCATAACATAAAAATCAGGCATGTTTCATAAATAAAAACATATGCCTTCAACAAAAACTTGAACACATTAAGGCAGGAATAAGAGCTGAATAAATAATTCCAAAATCATGGATATTCTATTAGTAGAATAACCACATGAACCATCAATACTATTTTCATAATGATAGAATTCATAATGCAGGACATCATAACCATACCGTCTAGGCCTTGTGCCAAGGCAAAAAAACAATCATTTTCTCAAGGCCTTGTTCCAAGACCGTTGTTTGTCTCATGAGACATACCGATGCCCCAAGGGGCTATAGTGGGACCCACCCCACACTTAATATGTCCAATTAATTTCTCATATGAATGGGGATAAACATAAACAACATATACATTGATATTTAAACTAACATATGAAATATAAATACCATTCCCCAAACATTAAGCATAAACACTAACCATTCGGAGAAAATTGGTGAATAGTTTTAAGATAGCACATCCATATTCAAACTATTTGTAAAACATTCAATAAAACATGGTGAATAATATCATAGGATATAAACCTCAATGAAATAAAATATTCGACCAACTATGTTGACATAGAGGAAGATACTTTTAAATGAGACCATTGAAAAATCCCTAAGGGAAATAATCCTTAAACAGTCCAAAGTGTCCCACACTACTTTGAAAAATTCTAATAATTTTATCTTAGAATATCATAAGAATAAGGAGATTCTTTATATGATATACCAAAGGGAATTACATGCACCATAATAAATAAATAAGTGTTGAATAAGGCATATATCTCATAAAAGATAATGTGATATGAGAAAAACCCTTTTACTTTTGAAAGAAGAATTCCTTTGGACAACCATTTATATTTTCCATGAAATCAGATTTTAAACATGAATATCCTAGAAAATAAAATAATAGGACATCAAAATTATATTTTATTCATAAATTATGTCCCACTTAAGTGAAATCATGTAAAAATAGTTCTTAAGATTCTTTAGAAATAAATCATTTTAGGGCATTTTAAGAAAAGTATTGAAGAGAAATTTAAAGTGGAAATGCATGTTTGTTATCTTAAATCCATAAATGATCAAATATATTTTTTCAGTATAAAATTATTTTTTTTATAAAAATAATGGAATCTTAAAATAGATTCTGGTGTACACTTGAAAATGGGTAAGAATTCGAAAACTTCCATTGAATCGGGTTTGTATTTCATAAATAATTTCCTTTTAAAACGTGTAACTCCCCATAAAATAAAGAATTATTCTGGTTGGTAAACATATAAAAAACTCAAAAATAATTTATTAGTATTATATAATAATAAAAAAGAATTTAATTGATGTAATTAGACAATAAAATTAACCCTAATTAAAATAGAGGTTCGTGTGGAAACCCCTTACCACTTTGTAATCAGGTGATTTGTAAACCCCAAAATTAATAATATTAAAATGATACATTTAATACCATTAAAATATATATATTAATTATATGTTACATAAATGGGTAGTATACATACACCATACAAATGTATTAGTAGAGAATATGAATGATCTCACAATAATGGAAGTGAGATGAAGAAACCCTTACCCTAAGTCTGAATGTGTTCTGATCTTGAACTTAAGGTCATGAAATATTAAATTATACTTATTAATAACTTACTTAAGAACCAATTATACATTTATTTTTTTATCATAATTTTTTTAGTTCCTTTATTTTCTTATTGATAAGTTATAATACTAAATTCTGTCGTTCTAGAGTGTTCAATTTCATGATTTTCATAATCAGTTCACTTGTTTTAAAGTAATGGAGTTCATGTGGAATAGATGTAAATATAAAACATTGTAATTAAATATTATATATTAATATACATAATTTTTTATGGTCATTTATATCATTTTGTAAAATGTAAATAAGATGAATCATTAGAATAAATATTAATGACATTCACTTAGATTATTTTAGAGGTATTTTGATTATTAGGAACTACTTTAGTCATATGGTTTAATAGTATGTATGTATATTGGTTCATGAATATTAATTAGGTTATAATACATATAATATTGGATTTTTTAACCATAAAAATGTTTTCATGACTAGTAATGAAGGAGAAATTCAATAACGAATCGTTGTCATCCGCGAAGGTTATAAATTGGAACCTCATGGACATTGATTTCATTTATAAAATAAAAGGGAGAGATTAAGAATATTGATGATGGTTCTTCCATTCACATGATAGAACTCTAGTATGTAGATGATAATAAATTTATCATGTTTATTTGTAAAGATTAGGTGATGAGAGGATAACAAAAGAAAATAAATTGAAATGAAACTAAATGAAAAAGAATGGTGTTTTCTCTTGAAATAACTTCCTTTAGAACCTCCTTAAGGGAAAGGATTTTGGTCTTTTGGAAAGACCAAGAGCTTCTTGGACGTGGGAAGTGACTAGGGGAGGGTATTTGGGAATATATTTTAGGATATTAAAGTCTTAGAGGAGTGAAGATAAGAGGGAGTGAGAGGGGGTGGGGTTTATAGTGGAAGAGAGGAGTAAATTTTAAATATTTTATTCATTATTTTATTATTTCCCTCAAGAAAAACAATAGTATTGTTTCATATGATACCTAATAATAATAAGTTCTTGTGAGTTCAAACCAAGTGTCCTTAAATCACTTATTATGTCAAAAATAGTTCATTTAACTGATAATTTGAATATACGGTATTTTACCGTATTTCACTATTCATAAAAAATCACGAAATTCAGAAAAATCCCAAAAATTCACCCAAACCATTTTTGATATGTAGAAATATAAAATTCACTCCATTTTTCAAAAATAATTTTCTAGATATTTTTAATTTTATTTTTAAATAAAATCATAATTAATTTGAAAAATGGAAATGTTAAATGTATAATTATTTTATATCACATTGAAAATTTAATTATGATCTCATCATCTTATTACCATAAGAAAATAAATTATCATTATTTACTATTTATAAGGGTCATATTACTATTCATATTACCATTCATATTACTATTCATAATGGTGTGTTACTATTCACCAAAAAAACAAGTTGGTTCTATCAGACTCCAAATGTCTTACTGATCACAACTCAAAATGGCCATTTTTCAAAATTAAAAACATATTAAAAGAAAAGTTGTGTTTAATGACTAGATTATAAAATGTGTTTTTTTAGGGACTCATTGTTTCATGCATTCTAAATTAAATATATTTGTAAATTGTTGGGGTGTTACAACCTGTTTGTTCGTTCAGTTTCATGGATGATGCTTTATTGTTGTTACCCTTCTAGGCTAGGATAGAGTATAAGAGAATAGGATAGAGCTGGTGTTCATGATGATATTTGGGATAGATACTAATTATTTTATTTATTAATTTATCTACATTGTGGTTAAATTTCTTTTAGTACATTATATCATGCTCATGCATGATTACTCATTCATTTGTTATTGATGATAATTTTTTACTATATTCTACTTCCATTATTTATATTAATTCATAAATATTTGTTATTAATCAAGTGGGTATAGTCTCCCCATTTTACCTCCATTAGACCCCTGCTTCCTATAGGCATCCTTTGGTATATAGGGAGGAATTATTGAGGCCTAGTGGACAACCATGTTAGGGCACCATTTTAGTGTATCTTAGACCGAGACATTGAATTTCTTTAGGGGATATAATCACAAATTTCATGGGTCGTAACATTCTTCCCTCTTAATAAATTTCATCCTCAAAATTTGATTCTATACTTTGTAGTGATAAAATATTGTGGTAAATTTTTTCATGGTATATTTAGGTTCCCATGTTTCCTATTCATATATATTGTTTCTCCAAAGTAATTTGACAATGTGATTTATATTTTTGTGTGGAATACTTTCTCTTCATTCCATGATCTTTTAATGCTTTTATTAATAAGGGAGATCATTAGCTATAACTATACCACCTACAAATTTATTACATGTAAGGGATCTGTCATTTACTTCCTCAATATGGATATATAGAACACATCATATACCATGTACATGTTCGGTGGGAGTGATATTTGATATACCAAAACTCCTATGTGATTAAGAATCACGAAGGTACAAATATATCTTACACTTAGTTTACCATTCTTCCCATATCTCATGACTCTCTTACATAAAGATATATGGATAGAAAATGTTTTACCAACCTAGAACACATTTTCTAATCAATGGTTATCTATATAACTCTTATGTTGACTATATGTTACTTTGATTTGTTTTTTAATGGTGTTGACTATTTCTAGCATTTCTTAGACCATCTCTGGTCATATAAACCTTCATTCACCTACTTCATCCCAGTAGATATGTTCTCTCTATATATTCTATTATACGGTTTTGTACGGGGCCATTTGGATACTTGAGTGGGAAAAATTATTATAAGAGAACCCAACCAAAGTAAGATGTTTGTCTCAGCCTTACTTAAAGACTATAGAGTAAGATCTCAACATATTTTCAAGTATCTTAATAGTATATTCAGATTGATCATCAGTGTAATGACCGAAGTTTTTTATATTTAAATAATTATGATGATTTATGGTTTTCTATAAATGAAAGACTAGAAACAAAACCAATATATAACATTGTAAGGTAGATATAGAATTAGAAGGTATAAACATTGGTAACAAAATTATGAAATATAAATAAATGAATATATATATATATAATCAAAAAAATAAAATTATCCTTAAACATCAAACTCATTTAGTACAATTGAGAAAGAAATAAAATATATTTTTATGATTAAAATGTATTTTATAAAGTGAATGTTTTTATATGTTTGATATATTTATTATTAACAATAATTTTAGAAGAATAGTAAACATTCCAAAACATGATTCCCTTTAAAAAAATTTCATATTTTATGATTTTATTTTAATGTTAAATTTAATATTTTTAGGATTTTTATTTGATAAAATTAAAAGCTTTTTTTATTTATTGGGGACATATTATCTTAATAATAAATTTTAACTTTTAGAAAAATAAGTGATTTTAGTGGAACAGTGCATGCAGTTATTTTAGAAAATACTGTGGTTTCTGTAACATCACTTTGATATAAGCACGATATGAACCATAGGAAACCATTTTCTTAACTAAATAAATGCATTTTAATTAAAAATTTTAAAATATCATCCTTTAATTCTGAACCATTATTTTATTTTTTAGAACATCAGTAATATTTTCTCAAAAATAGTTTTTAATACATTATAACTTAATATTTTAAAATCAGTTTTTATTAGTTGAATATAATGAAATGGATTTTAAATTTAAATTAAGTGGTTCCAAATTATCTAATAATTTCCCATTTATTTTTAGGCATAAATTTTAAGTTACCATGGGTAAATATTAGTTACTATGGAAAATGATTATTTTTTAAATAATAATATTTTTTAAAATATCATATACCTTTAAAATTAAATAAAATAGTTTTTAAATTAAAAATATAATATTATGTCAAAAAATATATACAAATTAATTAACTCTAATTTATGGTAAATCAATATTAAATAAAGTATATAACAATTAATTATTAAAATTACATTTTTTTTAGAAAAACTGTTTTTCAACACATTATACGTTTTGGCATAAAAGTTGATTTTATCCTCTTTAGAAATTTAATTAGGATAAATAAATCCCAAATTCAAATTAATCATATCCAAATTTGGTAATGAGGTTCATATTATTTTTTACATAATAAAATAGTTCACAAGATTAATTTTTTATTAAGAGTAACAGGTGTTTAAATGGAAAATCTAAAGTGGATTGATTTTCATAAATTAACATGACCTTTAGACCTTATATATAACATTGGTTAGATATTGAATTATTACATAAATTTCTCACCAACCACCCCTTTCCTAACTCACCAAATATTCATTCCCTTCCATTTTTACCCCTTAACTTTCTTTTCCATGGAAAATTCCCTCTTTGTCACTTATAAAAGGGGGAATCACTTACACCCTTTCAAGACTCCACTCCTATTTCATGATTTCCTTGATAACTAGAAAAATTTTCTTAATATTGAATTCATTTAAATTATATAGTTTTCAATTTCATCACAAATTATCCTAAGTCCATCACATCTAAATTCTTCGTCAAGACGAAGGTTAAGGTCTCAACATAGGTATAACATCGTTCTTAACATTTATTTCTTATAATTTCATTTTAAAACCAACCATTAACATAGTATATTGAAAACCTCATATTAATTTTTATTTTTATATGTTATTGAAATAATTTTATAACCATTATTTATTCTCTTCCATATACTAAGAAAAACAATAATCGTTGTTAATGTGTGTGCATAGATTACCGCCACCATGAAGTGATGCTTTTAGTTTTTCATCAACATCTATCATTGCTATTCCTAATTATGGTATTGGGGAATAAATATAATATATATAATTTCTTCATGATTCTTAAATTATCACTTATTATACACCTCCAACCCTCTCATTTAAGGAGTAAAGGAAATGATAATTGTGCGTTGTGCTGACTACCACCTCCACGGAGCATAATTTTTTCATTTTTCTTTTATTTTATTATTATTTATCCAATAAATATAAAATATAGTTCAACATCAGAAAAATATAAAAATAAAATCATTATTATTATTTTATGATTATATTAAGTCAAAATAAACACATATTTATCCTTAATCACCAATTAAGTTAGAGTGATCAAGATTAGGTCGGTTTGACCACCAATATGAATAATTATATGAAATTATATCTTATATGATTTATAAAACATAATTAATAGTTTATATTAAATAAATATGTAAAAAAAATTCTTTCTCTGTAAAGGATACATAAATATTTTACAATATAATTTAAAAAACACCCGTCATCGGTTAAAAATCATCAAAAAATGTTCTTTGTTGCTTTTATCTTCTAGGATACAGACTAAAGTGATCATGAAAGTAAATTTAAATGTTTTAAATAATTATACTTAAAATAATTTAGTAATAGTAATTAAATTTTAATTATAAACTTTTTAAAAATAATAAACACTGACACCACTCTTACAAAACTACTACATACAATTAAAACTATAAACACCTGATGTGGTAAAATAGGTGAAAATTAACTAATATACGTATATACAATGATTATAAATGGAAATTATAAATAGACTTAGATATGTACATGTTTCACAAATTATTCATTAATATATTTATATTTATTATAAAAGATCAAAGAGTGCATCATACTAAATAGGGAGACAAGGTGAGGGTTTATGTCTTAATTTCTATTCATTGAGACATGTTTAGGTTATACACCATGTTTACATTTGTATGATGTACTCAATATCCAATTTTAATTTTTATACCATGATTCTATTATTTTTCAGTATATTAAACATTCAATTTCTTATTATCATTCTCATGGTGTTTTGGTTCAAATGTTTTAAAAGCTGTGAGGGTTTTTTTATCTTAAATTTATTTCTTGGAGACATGTTTTTTTCTATACAACTAATTGTATTTATGAGATTTATACACTTAAAATTTGTGATATTATATCATTAATTACCTTTTATTCATGGTAATTGAAGATATATTTGAATATTTATCTTTCACTAAGATTTTCTTTTAATACTCCTCAAGTGGAAAATGGTTTTTGTGTTTCAATTATCTTATTTGGGTCATAATCACTCATTTTTTACTATTGTATTTTACAAATTATATATTCTAATATATTCTGACTTTATAATTTATTTTCACCTTATTTTATATGGAAGTCATGTTTCATGGAAAATATTTATTCTTCGATGATTTTAATCCTTTTCTAAAATGAATTTTCGATAAGAATAATACACATTACTTTTAATTGATTTTTCTTCCAGGTCCTTATTTTTACATCCCAAAAATATTATCATTTTGAGAAAACAATTTGTTTTTATGTCAAGTGATCCTTTAATTCAAGTTAATTATTTTAAAAGAAAAGATTGTGTTATCCTTTAATGATTTGGGTTTTAATATGGTTATTTCAAAATGTTCACAAGGATTTATATCCCCTAAAAAAATTATTATGCCCTATACATTTTATTTTGATAAAATTTATTTCATTTTCAATTTCACATTATTAAATATTATTTTTAAAGTAAGCTTTTTTAATGTATTTTCACTTATCCTTTCTAAAAACATTTATCTTTTCAAGAGTCTTTTATTATGACATCTTTATAATAAGGTTTTAAAAAATTATTCTCTTTCTCTTATCAAATATTATTTTCAAGTAATTCACACCTTATATTTTATAAAATTGACTAAAACAAATTTTTGATAAATTTTATATTTTCGATTTAATTTTTCCTACAAGGTTTATGTCACACTCCGACCTGAGGTTATTTTATTTTAATTATTTTTGGGTCTCGATTTTTAGATATGGTTTAATCAATTTTTGTTTTGAAAGAAGTTGGGACCTTATATGGGAGCGCGATGGTATATACGACTGTGTGTGGTGCCCAAATTTGATAAGAGAAATTTTTATTATTTTATTTTTATTTTATTTTTATTTTATTATTATTATTACATGGGCATGCAACTGGGCGCGCGACTGTGCACGTAATCGCGCACGCGACTGCAACCTCAGTTAGTAATGATATTATTGTTTTGGTTGTTTTTATTGTTTTAGTTTTATTATCCATATGATTATTATTTAAGTTGATATTTAAATTAGGTTATTATCAATATTATTATCTATTCAGTTAATATTTTAATTTATTTGTGAATGCTAAATTATTTTTTATAATTATAAAAAAAATTATTAACTGATTATTATTATTATTATTATTATTTTATTGATAAAGTTCTATTTTTTATCGCTATTTTCATTTCTTTATTTTTCCTCTCTTTTTTTCTCTCTTCCTCTCTTTCTCCCCCCTCCGCGTTCCCCTCCCCCCTCATTCACGTCACACACAGGACCCCCTAAACCCTACCTGTGCATGCCTCCTGTGCACCCTCCATCCTTCGGTCTCCCTTCCCTTCGGTCGATGCCACGTCCAGCGACCATGCCCCTCCCCTTGCTTTCCTCCTTCAGCGTGGCCTCCTCCGGCATGGCCTCCTCCGGTGCGGCCTCCTCCGGTGCGGCCTCCTCCGGCGTGGCCTCCTCTGATGCAGCCTCCTCCGGCGCGGCCTCCTCCAGCGTGGCCTCCTCTGGCATGACCTCCCCCAGCGCGACCCCCCTTCGGTGCGGACCTACCCTTCACCCCTCCTCACTGGATAGCCTTGGACGTGCCCCACCATCACAGTCGGACCCTTCGATGACCTCCCTTGCATGCGGAAAACCTCTAAAACTTCTCCGTCATGCTTGCTAGCTTCCCGAACCCTCATCGCAGGTGCACTATACTTCATATACTTTTTTCTTCAATTTGATAGGATTTCATATTAGGGTTTCGTGTTGTAATTGGTTCGTTTTTGATGTTTTTGGTTTTGCTGTATTGATTTTAGGGGTCATCAGGTTCCGTCAATGTCAGTTCTAGCCTCCGCTATCAAGGGCAGTGGGTTCGCCATGGTTTTTAGGTGAGGATTTTCGAATATCATCATTTCGGCTTAATTTTGATTTAGGGGTTTTATGATTTTTGAGTTGTCATCAACTTATTTTGGGTGAAAAAGATGTTTTGATAATATATTAACTTGTGTTTAATTTTTATATGGTATTATTGTGTGAAATGGGGTGAATTTTGGATACAAATCCCTTTATGTATTGCATGGTTGTATTCTGTAACTTGTGCACTTGATTTATTAGATTTATGAGGGTTGCAGATTATGTTTCAGTGTGGTGTTGGTGTGTTTCAGTCTTCCATCAATGTTTTGGGGTAACGAGGTTCTTTCGGTTGTTGTTTCGCGCCTATATTATTAGGGTTTATGGATATTGTTTACTTCTTTTTAATTAATTAGTAGGGTGTTGGGCGGTGCCTTGTGATTGTGGGGTGTCATTGCCATTCAAGGTGAGGTTTAAATCTTATTGTTGGGTTTTATAATATCTTAATTAGTGTCTTTATTTGTTTTATGTTTTATAATTTTTGTGGTGTGGTTCATTGAGCTCTGATTTATGGTTTCAAGTTGCGGGTGTATCAGGTCACGTCAGACCGCGCTCCGTCAACCGCCGCCGAAGGTGAGGCGATTCATATTGCTTTGGATTGTTCGCCTTTACTTACGGGGCACACCTTGTTTTACCGCATGTTTTGTTTTCATTCTGTTTCGTCTTCAGCAGTTTCAAGGTGGGTTTTACTATGTTTGTTCATTTGGATTACGTTTAAGATGGTGTTTCTGTATTTTAGATACTTTGCGTTGTGGCAGCGCATTGGAATGGTTTTTTTGGTGATTTTACGGTCGTCGACAAGTAGTGTGTGCTTGTACACAAGTTGGGACGTACTGCATCATCGTCGTAACTGATCTACGAGTCGAGGTAGGTCCCCCACTTAACATACCTATAGATTTATAATTTTTTAATTGAATGTTGTTTTATTAATTTTTAATGAATGAGAAATAATATAATTTAATAAAATTCTAAATGATTATTTGGTGTAAAAGAGCCGTTTATTTTATACACGACACTTGAAACATTTTCCTGACGAGCGGACACCCAATATTGAAAGAATGCACATTTGGACTTTAAACATAATTCACGGAATTCCAAATGTTGTTCCAAGTTTAAAGATAAATGATTTCTTTTGAACAAGTGTTTCTAGTTTTCTCGATAAATGAGGTCTTTCTTTAAAATTGTTCAAGGCCTGTTTGGAACTTTAATAAAATAAATTATTTTGGAAAACCCACTTGGGGTGATCTTTGGTGTGTGTTGATTGTGTGAGATGTATGTGATTCTTGTGCATCGTGTCTGATTAATTTATATTGTGGACGCACCCCCTTTTTATTGTATATATTGAAATGGGAACCTGGCATATTGAGTGAATTTTCTGAGAATGATTGTTGCACTACTTTAGAATATGCACTGGATAGTGGCCCCATAGCAGGGGAATACTGAGTTATTGCTGCTATGGGGATTGGACCCCTCGTTTAGGCCATGTAGGGCTATTCCAGGTGTTAGGGCATTATGACATCCTCGAGTTAGATCATTCTTTCAGGATGAGTCACATGTATAGTATGTTCTGGATTTTTCACGATCTCCTAGGTTCGATCCATGTTTCCTTTAGTATTTATTTGAATGTGGCAGACGATTGAGAGGTCTAGTTTGGTAGCTGGCCCTTGTGTACCACTTTTTCCATTGCCCTTAGTGTGTGTTTCATATTGTGTGGTTTTCCCTTTTTACTAACAACTAAAATTTGGATTTCTAGATTGTTTGCAAAAAATATTTTAAAATTCAATGCACCGGTTTCTCTCAAACACTAAAATTGTTTTTAAATTATAATGGGCAATGGACAGATACTTTTTTTAGAAATGGAAGTGTGTGTGTGTGAAAACTAATATCTCGTTTGTTTAGTTCAAACCTGGAATTAATAAATTTTTTATTTAAAGGTTGTGCATTGGGAATAGTTTCTTGGGAATGCATACTAAGTTTTAATACTCATGCCTATAGTTATTTTCTGTCTTTTGTGTTTGTACAGGCTACAGATTCGGTGTGTTCGCCTTGGGAGACGTTTGGTCATGGGTTGGAGAGTGACCCGCGAGGTCACACGGAGATAGTGGTTGTCTCTTTCGGTTAGTTTTATTTTTCTTTTGTTCTTGTTTAGTTACTTTACTTTGTTTATTTATTTTGTGCTACTCTGTTTTATTTATGTTGCTTTATTTATTTATTTTAACTTGGTGAAATCGTTCCCCACCGCCTCTATTGATGCCCAAGCGCTTGTCGCCAGCCCGAGAGGATCGGGAATGCCTCTCGGGCCATGTCACGAACCGGCTCGAGTGACCGGTTCAGGGTCGACCGGGGTTGGTTCGTGACAAAATGGTATCAGAGGGAGGTTTTGTTCTTGTTATTTGGGGTGTCCGGTACATTGGAGATAGGATTGTCGGTACTCGAGGGGTAGGAGTGGGAAGAGCGTCGTGAACTGTAACATCCCAAGATTTTATGAAAAATATTCTTTTTTAATTTCATTGATGTCTTCTATTGTATGCTACACTAATATTATCCTGCACTATATGCAACACTGTATTATCTTGCAGTATACACAACCCTGACTTGGCTTGCATTAAACACAATCGCGACCTTCCTCGACAGCGTGTGTTGTACGCAATACCGGGTTTCACTAAACAACAATATATGGTTATAATATTGTTATGAACTAGCCGTTATGAATAGTATTAACTAAATTTTGAATTTTATAACATTATTATTCATCTTACACATTTTCTAGAACATGGTACAAGAACAAAATAAATTTTTCGGGTAAAATAAGTATTTTTTAAAAAATGCAATTTTGCCGCCTTTTGATTGCTCACCCACATTAAATCAAGTTTTTGAAATTTTTATAAGTTCAATTTGACAAAATAAAATTCTTATTTGGAATCAGGAAATAAAAATTTACTTTGGATAATTTTTTCATATTATTCTGGTAACTTTCATATTTTGATGAATAGTAAAAACACGTTATATTTTAATTAAAAACAACTTTTTTCATCACAATAATTTATATGGTTAAATTATAATATTGAATGGTTTTAAAGTATAAATAGAATATATTTTTACAATTTAATATAATTTATGTCATTAACATTAATTTTACATTGAATTCATAGGTAAAAACTTTTCAATCTTTTACAATGCTTTTGCTTTTAAAACACGTTTTCTTAACAACGGGATTAATTTTAAATTAATTTCTGAAACTTTTGTGTATTAAATTTAGAAAAATTTATTCCATATTTGGAATCAGTGGGTCCAAATTATGTTAATAATCTACTTTTTATTTTTGGGCACTATGAATAGTAACTACGGTAAATTTTATTTACCATAGTAAAAGGTAAATCAGGTAATTAAGGGTAAATATAATATTATAAAATTACCCTAAAACTTGTATTAATATAATTTGATACTTATATTTTTTCCTAAGGCATATTTTGGTCGAAATAGAATCCATTGGAACCCACTTGGAGGTGATTAAGTCCTTTAGTTTATTTTATTTAATGGAAAGTGAAATATGTCTCACTCAACTTTAATAATTAAAATATTTTTAATATAAGTTTATACAGAATATAAATTCGGTTATAAATACTCATTTGAAAGATAAATTTTTTTTCTTTATCATGGTAATTTATATGTATTTTTTAAGATTTATTTAATTACCTTATTATCTTATACATTAAAGATGCAGAAATTATTTATTTAGTGAAAAATCAATAATATAGTTTTTATTGAAATAGTAATACATATCAAAAGGCCCCAAATTCTGCTAAAAACTTATTAGTAGTGTATATATAAACCCTAACCATCCTCTTTCCGAATTTGTGACCATTTGGATCCTTATTAAGGTGATTATGACACTTATAATATTTTATTTTAAATGATTCCAAAGATGTCACCTCCATAATTTAATAAAGATTACAATTTACATGTTGTTATTTTAAGATGTTAAATTCAAGTAAAATTATTATTATAAAATCCTTGATATTAATCTTCATCAAAGAATTTTATTTTTAATTTTTATGCAAAAAATAAGTATATTAAATAATTATGAAAAAATGTTGTACTAATTATTTTATTAAGAGATATACCAAATAATTGGTTTTAAAAATATTAAAATAAATAATATATGAACTATTTAATGTTCTCCACGAATTTTCTAGACACATTTGACATGTTAGTAATCTATTAAATATTTTATTTCGAATATATCCTCTGTGTAGATTTTATTTTATTTCAAATAAATTAATAGTGTCAAAATTGACACTATTGTTATTTTATAAAAATAACATTTTATAAAATTGTTTATAAATCACAAAACTATTTAAAAATTATAAATTTACATTTATAAGCTCTAACATGTTATAAATTATCCAATTATGGTCAATTCACAACAAATAAGTAATTATATTAAATAATTTAAAATTTAGAATGTTATTACCAAAAATAAAATTAAATTGATTAAATAAAGATAAATCAAGTTGATAATGTTTAAAATACATTTCTAACATGTCTAAATTTTATTTGTTGATGCGATTACAACCCTATATCATATAATCTTCATATTTGAGTCATTTTGGAAGTTTTTAAGTGGGGTTGGGATTTAATATAAATTAATATTTTCTTATATTTCCAAAGGTGCCCCTCTCCTCCCTTATAAAAGTGCATCTCCTCCCTCTCCTCCTCACACCACTTTGAGACTTAAATCTCGGCCAAACCCTACCAATTTATCTTCTTAACTTCCCTAGAAACATCCTATAGGTCCTGGTCTACATCAAAGACCAATGTTAGTGCCCTAAGAGGAGGTTTCAAAGAGGCGTATCGAAGAAGAGGTAATATCCGTTACCGGTTCATTCAAATTTATTTTTTCTTCTACCTCCTCTTAATTAGTTGTTTCATTATATTGTAATAATATAAGTATCACTAATATACTTATATATTATTATAAATATGAAACAACCGCATTTCACCTTCTATCCATCCTACAGAAAATGAAATCACCACGCGTTCGTACGTATGGAATATCGTCTCCACACTATGGTGTAATCTGTTTTTCCACCAACACCTTACATGGATGGGTATAATGGTGTAATGAATAACTATATATTGTTATTATAAAATCATACTAATTCTGATATATTATACCATCCACTCCAATTCTATTCAATAATTATGGGAACGATATCATCGCTCGTGCGTACGTACGAATTACCGTCTCCACGACGTGATGAGATTCATTCTCCATGTTAATCATACATGAATGATTATAAAGTTTATATAATGAATAATAATGAAATATATGACATAATAATGCTACTGTATTTATGTATATATATATATATATGTATGTATGTCATCTATTTAGTTTCATTCAATTCAATAAGGAAATGAAAACAGCGTTCATGCGTATGTATGGCCTACCGTCTCCATGAACGGTGTATTTCATTCCTTTTATAGATCTATAATATATATTTATATGATGAATATATATTATATATAAATCATGTTTTAAATTATGGAATTATGTAAATCAGTATATAAGTAATAATATCCAGAATGACAAGTCGAAACACATACAATAAATGAAATGATTTTACCTAAACGCTGATTTAACATGAAAATTAAAAAAGAACAGGTAATATAAAGTCATAAGTGAAAAATATATGATATCATAACAATGAATATGATTATGTAATAAGTCAATGACATTATTTAAATCATTATACAGGCGGTTCGGATCCATACGAAGCATATCAGACCAAAGGTAATGGATAATTATTCCTATCTCATTCTTATCCGAGATTGTTTATTCGTAAGTATTTATTGTGGTTATGTTTATTATCCATGTACATATGTTCTCAAAATGTTTTCATAAAATGTTTAATTTCCTTCAATGTATGTTTAAAGTAATTTTTACCCTTTTTACTTTTACCATATCGTATGGAAGGAATCTTTCTTTTACCATACGAGGTAATTTTTGACTTTTCCAACAAAAGTATGAGAAAAATGATTTTTTAACTTATACAGCGTGAACGGATTTATATGGTTTCATAACGCCTCATTTTCATGAATCTTACTCTACAATATTTTATGACAATTTTCAACAGAATACATTTATTTTAAATGTCCATGGCATTTTGTATAAAGAAAATTATTTTGAAGAAGAAAGGATATTTTTCTCAAGAATTCATTTCAAATGTTTTATCAAAACAATTTTCCATCTAAGATGACATTATTTCATATGTTTATGTTTCAAGTTTAATGTCTCTATGATTTACATGGTTTTAATTTTCTTATGATGAAATGTCCATTTGTTTTACATGGAATATGAGATGATGGGATGATTTTTATGAAACCCATTTTATTCTTTGGGTTATGATGAATGTTTTAAGTTTATTTTGTGGCACAAGTAATAATGATTTCATTATGATATGGGTGGGACCGATATATCCCTCCAATGCATTGGGTAAAGATTTATATATCATGAGATAGACATGGCTGGAACTGTAATTTAAACCGGTTCAGTAATACAGGAATGGAATGAGGAGTGAACTCGATTCCGAAAGGGACTTTGTCCACTATGATGGTCTTGGAAGCAATGCCATGGACACTATGGAAATCATAACAAGTGCTGAATGGTTTCCATAATTACATGATTTATTCCCATGCTATTTTATCAATATTGATGTTACTTTATGATATATTCCTTACTTACTTCCAAGATTTATGTCTTTACTCAAGGTTTTAATGTTTAGATTTCATGTTAATGTTTTTTCTTTCAAATGTTTATGGATTGTTTTATGTTCTCTATGTTTTCCCTTATTGAGCATTTGAGCTAACCCTTTTTATGTTTTATTTTCTCTGGGAAATAAATAAAGGGTTTAAGTAAGTAAACAAAAAGGGGATGATCATTATGGGAGATGTTGAAGATCTTTCAACATGATTAGATGTTTATATTCTGAGTTTACAAAGACACTAAACTATTACAGTCCTTGTGTGTCTGTTTTTGTTATGTATTAAGTATTCCACAAAAGTAATCTAATGTCCATGTACGTCAAGTTTCGGGTCTCTACAGTTGGTATTAAAGGAAAGGTTTATTCAACCTTTGGAAACTAGGATGCGAAAACTTTAGTGAGATCCCTAGAGATATTTCTAAGGTATGTCTAGGGATGTTCATAAGGTTAAGTATAAGTATAGTTTATAGTCCTAGAATTATGGTAACAATATTATATTAAACCTAAGATGTTAGATATTGAAGTTACTCTCCCTTGATTATGATTTTTGTCTCTCACACCATTCTTTTTGTGTTTTAAAAAATGGCTGGAAACAAGATGATTCATGATAATAGAGGATATGATGGACAATGGAATGATATTATTCATGAGCAACCAAATGAAATGAGATTTGGAAGTCCAATCATCATTATTATGCCAAATTAGCAATCTCATAATATGATCATTAAACTCAAATTTGGTAATTTTCCTAACTCGACTAATAAGAGAAAGATGAAGTTTCATGATGATCATAGAGGAAAGAAAGCTTAATTTCCCCTATCTAAATCATGTTGTAAGAGGCATCAAGGAGAATGTTTCAAAGGAACTGGAAGATGTTTTGGGTGCGGAAAAAGACACAAATCCAGTAAGTGCAAAGGAAAAGGTTTAGTTAACACCATGGATAAGGATAATGGTATTGTTATGACATCAACAATGATTAGATGTTTTAAATGTGGAATTTATGGGAATTATGCAAACCAATTCCCTAAGGGAAAATCTCATGAAGAGAATCAGCATGGTCATATGGGTAGTATTTATGTGGATGATGATGAAGAGACTACAAATGATATATGAGATGAAATAAGTGTTGAAGCTCAGTTAGTTGTTTAAGAAGGTAGTGGAATGATTGTATGTTTATCAAGAGTTATGTTGTATAGTTAATGGTACTATGGAATAAAGAATCATCTAAGGATTTTTACACTATTGATTTTCCTAAAATATTTGAAAGTATATGTTGAATGGTACCGGTAACCATGAATGGTTATTTAGATATTTTTGGAAGGAAGATGATATGCGGATAAGGAGAAAATAATATGTTTGATAGTATTCTTGAGCACATGATTGATATAAGGACTAAGTGATATCATGATTTGATTATATAGAATTTTTGGATTTTTGTATGTGGAATGAGTTAACTTTTGACAGCATTCATGTTTTCACTAAGATTCAATGGGTATTAATTTTTCAATAGAATACACGATTAAGGTATTCACATGTTTGGAATGTGACCAACAAGATATATCTTATATGGGGGATAAATGATGGTATTCACGTACTTGTTATGTGACCTATCAAGTAATCATTTTCTTTACACCATGATAATGGACAGAATTAATTTTGATAAGCATAAAGGTTGGAATGAATTAAGTTGGACATCAGATATAATTGTTTAAGGCTAGAATTTTTCGATATTATGGATTGTTATAATAATGTTGTTTTAGGAAAAGGACAACCTGTAGGACGGGCGACAACCCGTCACGTCGGACAAGGCTGTGGGAATCAAACCCACAACTGAAGTGCGACAAGACTTTATCGCCTACCACTGGCCTACAGGAAGTCCCTTTTTAGTAGAAACCAGGTTTATTATATTAAACAGTATGAAATATGAAGTATAAGTCCATTTTAGGAACCATATCTGATTAATATCACCATAGATGAACTTATGTATATAACTTTTGATAACTTATGTTTGAGACTGATGGAATGACCTATCATTCTATCACATGATCTGCTAAAACTTCACGAAAGACAAATTCAACTTCATTTCTTAAATAGATGAAGTGTAAATTGTTCAAGGCACAAACAACGATTTTACCAAAATAAAGTAAGTATTTCTTCTAATTCAAATTCTTTAACTTTAGGGAAATGATCTTGAAAACCAAAAATGTTTTCCTAGTGCCCTTATATCTGATCAATCAGATGGTACCTTAGATCATCCCAAATCTATGGCTTTGTGATTGATGGATTTTTCATATCCATGTTCTCTACCACTCTCCATCAGAACATGATAGTTAAATTTCTCTTCCATATCCATATTTTCACCTATGTTCTCCTACGTGGAAACCTAGTGATTAGTTAATTTGGGTAACCGTTAGGTTTCATACTTTAGTTTTAAAGATTGGTTTTGGTATTCCTTTTTACGATGTGGGTTTCTATTAAAGAAACATTTGAGTAGTAAACCATTTATAACCCTGACGAATTTTGAGGGCGAAATTCATTTTAAGGGGGGAAGAATGTAACACCCTGAGATTTTATGAAAAATATTCTTTTTAATTTCATTGATGTCTTCTGTTGTATGCTACAACAAGATTATCTTGCACTATACGCAACACCATATTAGCTTGCAGTATACGCAACCCTGACTTGGCTTTCATTACACACAATCGCGACCTCCTCGATAGCGTGTGGTGTACGCAATACCGGGTTTCACTAAACAACAATATATGGTTATAATATTATTATGAACTAGCTGTTATGAATAGTATTACCTAAATTTTTAATTTTATAACATTATTATTCATCTTACACATTTTATAGAACATGGTATGTGAACAAAATAAATTTTTTGGGTAAAATAAGTATTTTTCAAAAAATGCAGTTTTGCCGCCTTTTGATGGCGCACCCACTTTAAATCTAGTTTTTGACATGTTTATAAGTTAAATTTGACAAAATAAAATTCTTCTTTAGAATCAGTAAATAAAAATTTACTTTGGATAAATTTTTCATATTATTCTGTAACTTTCATATTTTGATGAATAGTAAAAACACGCTATATTTTAATTAAAAACAACTTTTTTCTTCACAATAATTTATATGGTTAAATTATAATATTTAATTGTTTTAAATTATAAATAGAATATATTTTTACCATTTAATATAATTTATGTCATTAACATTAATTTTACATTGAATTCATAGGTAATAACATTTCAATCTTTTGCAATGTTGTTACTTTTAAAACACGTTTTCTTAACAATGGGATTAATTTTAAATTAATTTCTGAAACTTTTGTGTATTGAATTTAGAAAAAGGGATTCCATATTTGGAATCCGTGGGTCCAAATTATTTTAATAAGCTACTTTTTATTTTTGGACATTATGAATAGTAACTACGGTAAATTTTATTTATCATAGTAAAAGGTAAATCGGGTAATTAAGGGTAAATATAAAATTATAAAATTACCCTAACACTTTTATTAATATAATTTGATACTTATATTTCGTCCTAATTCATATTTGGGTCGAAATATAATCCATTGGAACCCACTGGGAGGTGATTAAGACCTTTAGTTTATTTTATTTAAAGGAAAGTGAAATATGTCTCACTCAACTTTAATAATTAAAGTATTTTTAATATAAGTTTATACAGAATATAAATTATTTTATAAATACTCATTTGAAAGATAAAATGTTTTTCTTTATCATGGTAATTTATTTGTAATTTTTAATTTTTATTTAATTACCTTATTATCTTATACATTAATGATGCAGAAATTATTTATTTAGTGAAAAACAATAATATAGTTTTTATTAAAATATTAATACATATCAAAAGGCCCAAAATTCTGTATAAAACTTATTCTTAGTGTATATATAAACCCTAATCATCCACCGGCCGAATTTTTGACCATTTGGATCCTTATTAAGGCGATTATGACACTTATAATAATTTATTTTAAATGATTTCAAAGTTCTCACCTTCATAATGTAATAAAGATAACAATTTACATGTTGTTATTTTAAGATGATAAATTCAAGTAAAATTATTAGTATAAAATCCTTGATACTTATCTTCATTAAAGAATTTTATTTTTAGTTTTTATGCAACAAATAAGTATATTAAATAATTATGAAAAAATGTTGTACTAATTATTTTATTAAGAGATATAACAAATAATTGGTTTTAAAAATATTAAAATAAATAATATATGAACTATTTAATGTGATCCACGAATTTTCTAGACACATTTTACATGTTAGGAATATATTAAATATTTTATTTTGAATATATCCTCTGTGTAGATTTTATTTTATTTCAAATAATTTAATAGTGTCAAAATTGACACTATTGTTTTTTTATAAATATAACATATTATAAAATTTTTTAAAAATCACAAAAATATTGAAAAATTATAAATTTAAATTTATATGGTCTAAAATTTTATAAATTATCTAATTATGGAAAATTCACAACAAATAAGTAATTATTTATAACAATTTAAAATTTAGAATATTATTACCACAAATAAAATTAAATTGATTAAATAAGGATAAATCAAGTTGATAATGATTAAAATAAATTCCTAACATGTCTAAATTTTATTGTTTGATTATATTACAACCCTATCGCATTTAATCTTCATATTGGAGTCATTTTAGAAGTTTTTAAGTGGGGTTGGGATTTAATATAAATTAATATTTTCCTATATTTCCAAAGGTGCCCCTCTCCTCCCTTATAAAAGGGAATCTCTTCCCTCTCCTCCTCACACCAGTTTTAGCCTTAAATCAAGGCCAAAACCTACAAATATATCTTCTCCAGTTCCCTAGAAACATCCTAGAGGTCCTGTTCTACTTCAAAGACCAATCTTAGTGCCCTAAGAGGAGGTTTCAAAGAGGCGTATCGAAGAAGAGGTAATATCTGTTACCGATTCATTCAAATTTATTTCTTCTTCTACCTCCTCTTATTTAGTTGTTTCATTATATTTTAATAACATAAGTATCACAAATATACTGATATGTTATTATAAATATGAAACAACCCCATTTCACCTTCTATCCATCCTACGGAAAATGAAATCACTACGCGTGCGTACGTACGGAATACCGTCTCCACGCCGTGGTGTAATCTGTTTTTCCACCAACATCTTACATGGATGGGTATAATGGTGTAAAGAATAACTATATATGGTTATTATAACATCATACTGATTCTGATATATTATACCATCCAGTCCAATTCTATTTAATAATTATGGGAACGATATCATCGCTCATGCGTACGTACGGATTACCGTCTCCACGACGTGATGAGATTCATTATCCATGTTAACCATACATGAATGATTATAAAGTTTATATAATGAATAATAATGAAATATATGAAATAATAATGCTACATTATTTATATATATATGTGTGTGTATTTCATCTATTTAGTTTCATTAAATTCAATAAGGAAACGAAAACAGCGTTCATGAGTACGTACGGCCTACCATCTCCATGAACGGTGTATTTCATTCCTTTTATCGATCTATAATATATATTTATATGATGAATATATATTATATATAAATCATGTTTTACATTCTGTAATTATGTAAATCAGGATATAAGTAATAATATCAAGAACGACAAGTCAAAACACATACGATAAATGAAATGATTTTACCCAAAACGATGCTTTAACATGGAATTTACTAAAGAACGGATAATATAAAGTCATAAGTGAAACATATATGATATCATAACAATGAATATGATTATGTAATAATTCAATGACATTATTTAAATCATTAGACAGGAGGTTCGGATCCATATGAAGCATATTGGACCTAAGGTAAGGGATAATTATTCCAATCTCATTCTTATCCGAGATTGTTTATTCGTAAGTATTTACTGTGGTTATGTTTATTATCCATGTCCATATGTTCTACAAATGTTTACATTCCTTCCATGTATTTTTAAAGTCATTTTTACCCATTTTACTTTTACCACATTGTATGGAAGGAATCTTTCTTTTACCATACGAGGTACTTTTTAACTTTTCCAGGAAAAGTACGAGAAGAATTTTTTTTTAACTTATACGGCGTGAACGGATTTTTATTGTTTCATAATGCCTCATTTTCATGAATCTTACTCTACAAGATTTTATGAAAATTTTCAACAAAATAATTTTATTTTAAAAGTGCATGGAATTTTGTGAAAAGAAAATGATTTTGAAGAAGAAAGGATATTTTCCTCAAGAATTCATTTCAAATGTTTTATCAAAACCAATTTCCATATAAGATGAAATTATTTCATATGTGTATGTTTCAAGTTTATTGTCTCTATGATTTACATGGTTTCACTTTTCTTATGCTGAAATGTCCATTTGTTTTATATGGATTATGAGATGATGGGATGATGTTTATGAAACCCATTTTATTATTTGGGTTATGATGAATGTTTTAAGTTTATTTTGTGGCCCAAGTAAGAATGATTTCATTATGATATGGGTGGGCCCTATATCTCCCTCCAATGCATTGGGTAAAGATTTATATCTCATGAGATAGACATGGCTGGAACAGTAAGTTAAACTGGTTCAGTAATACAGGACTGGAACGAGGAGTAAACTTGATTCAGAAAGGGACTTTTTCCACTAAGATGGTCTTGGCAGCAATGCCTTGGCTACTATGGAAATCATAAAAATTGCTAAATGGTTTCCACAATTACATGATTTATTCCCATGCTATTTTATCAAGATTGATGTTCCATTATGATATATGAATTACTTACTTCCAAGATTTATGTCTTTGCTCAAGCTTTTAATGTTTAGATTTCATGTTCAGGTTTTTGCTTTCAAATTTTTATGGATTGTTTTATGTTCTATATATTTTCCCTTACTGAGCATTTTAGCTCACCCTTTTTATGGTTTATTTTCCCCATAAAATAAAGAAATTTTTTAGGTAAGGAAACAAAAAGGGGAAGATCGTTATGGGAGATGTTGAAGATCTTTCCACATGATTAGATGTTTATATTCTGAGTTTCCAAAGACACTAAACTATTACGGTCCTTGTGTGTATGTTTTTTTATATATTAATTATTTCGAAAAAGTAAAATAATGTCCATTTACGTCAAGTTTCAGGTCTCTACATGAACTCTTACTCGTTTCGATCCTCTAGTAACCAGGGGAAGTTTGGGATTTATTTTTTTGGATTTGGTCCTTGTGGATGGGGGATGACAATAGGAGTGAACCGGTACTGTGCACGGTCTCCCATGGATTAGCGACCCATGTGATTCCTGAGAGTACGGTTCGACACTCCTAGTGGGTGGTGCTTTCCTAGGGCATGGTCTGCTAAACCATGTAGTCAGGTTAGACATGACCACTAGTCCTCCGCCCAGGTGCTTTAATGTTTGTGATGTCTTGCTTTAGTTTTGGGATAGTTGTGAAATTATTTTCATTTTAAAAGGGAAACAGACCTTAGTGTTGCTCTTATTTTATTTTGGTGTCTGGTTGGAATGATTTCTGGGGTGCGTTTCTCTTGGATCTTGTTTTTGAAATTTGGTGTTGATTTTTTGAAGTTGAATTTCTAAAATAATTTCTTGCGTTATTTTAATTTAGAGTGACTTGTTTTACAAATTGAAAGCATCTTGAAATTTTGTCTTGATTTTTGAATTTTTTTTGGAAAAAAATTGTATTTTCAGAATATTGAGAATGTTTTATTTTTGAAAGCGGAATAACCTTGCTTTGTCCAGTGGTATTACTATATATGCTCACGTGAGAATGTGGATGTGATTAATGGACAGTTGGTGGATTGTGTGGATGGGTTCCTAGGTGGCACAAAAATTCAAATCTGCGAGGCATCCAAGAATATCAGTGCTGAGTGATTGATTTTAAAAGTTGAATTTTGTTTCCTTAAAAGTGGGGTTTTATCTCAAATAGGTTTTTGTGATTAAATGATTTTGGAATTGGAAAATGGTTTTGATTCTAGATTGAATGCGATGAATTCAAAAGAGTTGTTGGGTTTTATTGTACGGTGTTTGGTTTTTCAAGCGGATTTTTTTATTTACAGATGAATTGATGTTTTAAATTGAAATTGTTTGATTTGTGTCCGATATGTGGATGTTTTATTTGTGATGTGTTTGGATTTTTGGAAGGATTTTTTTTGTTTCTTGTTTCAGATATGCCCCCTAGAAATGTCCCATGGGTTCCAGCAGGTCTCTCTCACTTCTTGTCCCGACCTAGACTTAGTGGAGTGACAGAGTTGGGTTCTGCTCGGTTGTGTCAGATTTTTGTAGATGTTGAGGTTGAGTGAGTATTGTTGAATGCTTTGCGAAGTTGGGAGTGTCTTTGGTTTTTTTTAGGAACCTTGATTTTTGTGTGGGTGTAAGTTGTCTCAAGTGTGTTTGGAGGAGCAGGACTAGACCAGTAAACAATGATCGTCTCATTTCACTATGAATGAGGATGTCTTGAGCGATCCTCAAGACTACATTCATCATGAGGTTGTACCTAAATAAGCAAAGACGAGAGAAAGTGGTGGATCTCATAGGTGCTCAGAAAATCAATAGGTGTAGGTTGAGGTGTGTTGACCTTCCTGATGAGTTAGTTTCATGTTTCCCAGGAATAGTGTGGAGTAATAAGTTTAGGACTCACAATGGATGTGGCATTTCTCATGTTGTGGTAAGTGTAGGTCCCTCATCCGATGAGGGGTGTGAACAAAAGGGGCTTGTTCTTAGTGTGCTCATTCCGTCAGTTTGTGCCACTTGTTTGATAGACAACTCAATATCCTATCTTTAGTGTGGTCCGTCAAACACTATTAAGTCATTCGCTGCAATTCTTAGCTGGTATGTTGACGGAGTGGCTGCGTCGGACACAAGGAGAGTAGGTAAGATGTTTTTCCAGTGGAGGAAGTTCCAGTAAGAGGTGGTTAACTTATGACTCAAGGAGGTAGATGCTTCAGACATCAGGGCCCCAACCATAGGTATCGGGGTGAAGCTTGCATGCAGTCAGAACTCATCAGACATGGAATGGGCTTGATCCGACTTAAGTTTGCAGTGATGGTATGGGGAAAGATTAAATTTCCTTATTGCGGTATGGCCTCTGAAGGCTTTGTTTTGTTGTGGTGGGTGTGAAGGCTGTGTATCCTAGTTGTAAAATCTAGTTTGTGGGAGTTCCTCTTCGGCCTTAAAGAGGTTTGGAAAATCCGCATTCTTGTAAATTTGGCGGACGTGATCCATGAACCTTCTGGTGGTCAGTTATGGATCTAAATCGTACTCGTTTCAGAGATGCTCATATCTTGTGGGATTAACGTGCACCTGTCCAGCTTTCCACTAGGTTAGGAGTTTCCTCTTTCAAAACCATCTCATGTGACGGAATATTGGCCATTGTAGAAATCATCTATGTAGGTCAGCCTGTGTTGGCGGGTTCCTGATGAAGAGTTCGGTCTGTATCTCTCAAAGTAAATTGGGAATGCCCGCATGGGTTTTGTGGTGTTAGGAAATTTTAAAATGGTGGGGAGACCCACCTTGTATCTTGCCGTCATCCCCTCTTGTGTTGGTTGGTTAAACTTAGTGAGCTTGGATGGTCAAACCAGTGTTAGATGTTTGTCTGGGTTTGTGAGTTGTTTTTGTTTGAATAACCAATGTTTGATAAAAATCCTAATATGGTGGGGAGGCCACCATCACATGAACTTGTGGAAAACTTTGTCTTAAAATTGCGCATGCCAGGACAATCCCATGCTTCTGCCCCCCCCCCCCCCCCCCGACCCTGATCATTGTAATTGGTTAGCTTGGGTAGTGGGTCACTTGACGACTGATCTTGGAGATCTCTAGAGGCCCTGGTGATCCCTACGTTTGGGGTCAGGGTGATCCATGTTGTGGTGGTAGTTGGAGGTGTATTCCATTCTGTTGGTTATGTTTCTTGGTAATTATGTTTTCGAGATCTTTGGATTTTCAGGTCATGGGTGTTTTGAACGCCCGATCTTCGGGTGATAAATATTTTTTTAGGTATTTTTATGGTCTTGCTTGGAATCTTAGCTTGGTTAAGTCTTTTGGGGATTTTTGGGGGTAGAAAGTGTCATGGTGGGGAGAATTGTCACACTCCGACCTGAGGTTATTTTATTTTAATTATTTTTGGGACTCGCTTTTTAGATATGGTTTGAATCAATTTTGGTTTTGAAAGAATTTGGGACCTTATATGGGAGTGTGATGGTATGAGCGACCGTGTGTGGTGCCCAAATTTGATAAGAGAACTTTTTATTATTTTATTTTAATTTTATTATTATTATTACATGGGCGCGCAACTGGGTGCACGACCGTGCGCGCGATCGTGCACCCGACCGCAACCTCAGTTAGTAATGATATTATTGTTTTGGTTGGTTTTATTGTTTTAGTTTTATTATTCATATGATTATTATTTATGTTGATATTTAAATTAGGTTATTATCAATATTATTATCAATTTTGTTAATATTTTAATTCATTTGTGAATGTTAAATTATTTTTTATAATTATAAAGAAATTATTAATTGATTATTATTATTATTATTATTATTATTATTATTATTTTATGGATTAAGTTCCATTTTTTATCACTATTTTCTTTTCTTTTTTTCCTCTCTTTTTTTTCTCTCTTCCTCTCTTACTCTCCCCTCCGCATTCCCCTCCCCCCTCATTCCCATCATGCACAGGACCCCCTAAACCCTACATGTGCACGCCTCATGCGCACCCTCCATCCTTCGGTATCCCTTCCCTTCGGCTGATGCCACGTCCAGCGACCACGCCCCTCCCCTTTCCTTCCTCCTTCGGTGCGGCCTCCTCCGGCGCGGCCTCCTCCGGGGCGGCCTCCTCCAGCGCGGCCTCCTCCGGCACGGCCTCCTCCGACGCGGCCTCCTCCGGCGCGGCCTCCTCCGGCACGGCCTCCTCCGGCGCGGCCTCCTCCGGCGCGGCCTCCTCCGGCGCGGCCTCCTCCGGCGCGGCCTCCTCCGGCGCTGCCTCCTCCGGCGCGGCCTCCTCCGGCGCGGCCTCCTCCGGCGCTGCCTCCTCCGGCGCTGCCTCCTCCAGCGCTGCCTCCTCCGGCGAGCCTCCTCCGGCATGGCCTCCCCCAGCGCAACCCCCCTTCGGCGCGAACCTACCATTCACCCCTCCTTACCAGAAAGCATTGGTTGTTCCCCACCATCACAGCTGGACCCTTCATCCACCTCCCTTGCTTGCAGCACACCTCCAAAACCTCTCTGTCGTGCTTGGTTAGCTTCCCGAACCCTTGCCACAGGTGTGCTCTACTTCATATAATTATTTCTTCAATTTGATAGGATTTTAGATTAGGTTTTTGTGTTGTAATTGGTTCAGTTTTGTGGTTTTTGGTTTGATTTGTTGATTTTAGGGGTCATCGGGTTCCGTCGAGGTCGGTTCTAGCCACCGCCGTCAAGGGTAGTGGGTTCTCCATGGTTTTCAGGTGAGGATTTTCCAATATCTTCATTTAGGCTTAATTGTGGTTTAGGGGTTTTATGATTTTTGAGTTTTCATCAACTTATTTTGAGTGCGAAAGATGTTTTGACAATATATTAACCTATGTTTAATTTTTATATGGTATTTTTGTGTGAAATGGGGTTCATTTTAGATATAAATCCCTTTATGTATTGCATGGTTGTATTCTGTAACTTGTGCACTTGATTTATTAGATTTCTGAGGGCGGCAGATTATGTTTCAGTGTGGTGTTGGTGTGTTTCGGTCCGTTGTCAATGTTTTGGGGTAATGCGTTTCTTTAGGTTTTTATTTCACACCTATATTATTAGGGTTTATGGATATTGTTTACTTCTTTTTAATTAATTAGTAAGGTGTTGGGCGGTGCCTTGTGATTTTGGTGTGTCATTTCCCTTCAAGGAGAGGTTTAAATCTTATTGTTGGGTTTTATAATATCTTAATTGGTGTCTTTATTTTTTTATGTTTTATAATTTTTTTGGTTTGGCTCATTGAGCTATGATTTACAGTTTTAAGTTGCGAGTGTCTCGGGTCACATTGGACCGCGCTCCGTCCACCGCCGCCGAAGGCAAGGCAATTCAGATTGCTTCGGATTATTCACCTTTACTTACGGGGCACACCTTGTTTTACCGCATGTTTTGGGTTAGTTCTGTTTCGTCTACACCGGTTTAAAGGTGGGTTTTACTATGTTTATTCATTTGGATTATTTTTAAGATACTGTTTTTGTGTTTTAGATATTTTCTGTTGTTTCAGCGCATTTTCAAGGTTTTTTCGGTGATTTTATGGTTTTCGACATGAGGCGCGTGCTTGTGCGCAAGTTGGGACATACCGCATCGTCGTCGTAACCGAGCTGTAAGTCGAGGTAGGTCCCCCACTACACTTACCTTTAGATTTAGAATTTATTAATTTCTTGTTGTTTTATTAATTTTTAATGAATGAGAAATATTATAATTTAATAAATTTCTAAATGATTACTTGGTGTAAAAGAGACCTTTATTTTATACACGACACTTGAAACATTTTTCTGATGAGAGGACACCCAATATTGAATGAATGCCCATTTGGCCTTTAAAAAATAATTCACAGAATTTAAAATGTACTTCCAGGTTTAAATATAAATGATTTCTTTTAAACAAGTGTTTTGGGTTTTCTCGAGAAATGAGGTCTTTCATTAACATTGTTTAAGGCCCGTTTGACACTTTAATAAAATAGATTATTTTGGAAAACCCACTCGGGGGGGTGATCTTTGGTGTGCGTTGATTGTGTGAGATGTATATGATGTTTGTGCATTGTGTATGATTGATTTATATTGTGGATGCACCCCCTTTTTATTGTTTGTATTGACATGGGAACCTAGAATATTGAGTTAATTTTCTAAGAATGATTGCTGCACTAGTTTAGAATACGCTCTGGCTAGTGGCCCCATAATAGGGGAATACTAAGTTATTGCTACTATGGGGATTGGTCCCCTCAGTTAGGCCATGTAGGGCTATTCCGGACATTAGGGCGTTATGACTTCATCAAGTTAGAGCATGCTTTCAGGATGAGTCACATGTATAGTATGTTCTAGATTGTTCACGATCTCCTAGGTTTTATCCATGTTTCATTTAGTATTTATTTGAATGTGGCAGATGATTGAGTGGTCTAGTTTAGTAGCTGGCCCTTGTGTGCCACTTTTTCAATTTCCCTTAGTGTTTGTTGCATGTTGTGGGGTTTTCCTTTTTTACTAACAACTAAAATTTGGATTTATAGATTGTTCACAAAAAATATTTTAAAATACAATGCACCAGTTTCTTTCAAACATAAAACTTGTTTTTTAATTATAAAGGGCAATGGGCTAATACTTTTTTTAGAAATGGAAGTGTGTTTGTGTGAAAACCAATATCTTGTATGTTTATTTCAAACCTAGAATTAATAAATTCTTTATTTAAAGGTAGTGCATTGGGAATAGTTTTTTGGGCATGCCTACTGAGTTTTAATACTCACGCCTATAGTTATTTTCTGTTTTTAGTGTTTGTGAAGGCTACAACATGGGTTCATTCGCCTTGGGAGACGTTTGGTCTTGGGTTGGAGAGTGACCCGCGAGGTCACACGGAGATAGTGGTTGTCTCTTTCAGTTAGTTTTATTTTTCTTTTGTTCTTGTTTAGTTACTTTACTTTGTTTATTTATTTTGTGCTACTCTGTTTTATTCCTGCTGCTTTATTTATTTATTTTAACTGGGCGAAATCATTCCCCACCGCCTCTGTTGATGCCCTGGCACTTGTCTCCAACCTAGGAGGATCGGGAATGCCTCTCGAGCCATGTCGTGGACCAGCTCAGGTGACCGGTTCAAGGTCGACCCGGGTTGGTTCGTGACAGTTTATATCCCATGAAGTATTTTTTGTACACCCACAATATTTTATTATGTTATGAATCCTTTTGGGAAATTATATTTTCATAACATATGATATATTTGGATCATGTTTTTTGAATGTTTATGAAAATCATTCTTTTTCCATGGGTTATTGAATATATTATGATGCTTGATTTTTAAGTGGGACAAATATTTATGGATGATAAAGTGTCGGGTCCTATATCACCCTAAAATTCATTGTTTTTTGCTTATATCTTAGGATATAGTTAGGTATGCACATAATGATTTTTTTCAGATAAGAGTGGGTCTGATTGGTATTCTCAAATTTTAGATGTAGATATAATGAGTTTTTTCACATGGGGAAAGTAATAATGGTTTTTCTCACACATTTTTTCTTATGCTTATGGTTGTGCCACATTTTCAAGTTGTTCATAAAGTTATTCCATATTCTTAAGTATTTTATCAAGTTATTCCAATTTCATAAGACAAATATTTTTACATTAATTCCATGTTTTTATGATTATGAATTATATTTAAAGTATTCCACACTTTTATATTGTGTTTTCATATTTTATGTTTAATGATATTTGTTTGATCCATGTCTTATGTTTTGTGCTTCCTTAATAATATTTTTATGATGTTACATTTCTATATAATGTTTTATGATTATAATTCATGTTCTTAGGATCTTTTATCAAGATATATATGTCTTCCTCATATTCTCCTTCATTATTATGATCAAACACTTTATGATATTCATTTTCCCTCACTAATAATATGAGATCACCCCTTTCCTATGTTTCTAATACCCATGTTATGAAAATTATTTTGTCATGTGTGGTATCTATAAAAGGGAATAGAGTATCATGGCTATGACCAATGTTCAAAACTATTGTAAAATAAGATTTATGTGTAGCTAGTCTCAAAGAAACTAAACCTTTGGGTCCCTGGGTATGTGAATTTTTATGAGATGATTTATTTAGATCATGATATTAATTTAGTTTTTATTTCATGTTTATCTTGGATATATTCAATTATTCTATGGAATATAGGCCATAATATAGTTCAAATTTTTTTTTAGATCATGATAAATGCCCTTCTAGAACATTGAGATGAACCACAGAACTCGATCAGATATAATCGATAATGGTGTTCCATGAAACCTTACCACTTATATAATGTATATCCTTACAAGTTGATCAAGTGAGTATTCATATTGTATGTAAATTAAGTGAGATTTCTTCATAATATGGTACACTACATCCCATATAGAATTATTCCATTTGAATGTATTAGAAAGTCCCACAAAAAATTTCATAGTGGTGATTTCCCTTTTCCATGTAGGTATAGGAAGCTATTACATCATCACTTTGAAATTTTTTCTCTCAACCTTATCTTATTAAAAAATCAGGAACAATTTTTTTATATTCTCCAATCTCCTTATTTATATTTTCCCACCAATATTTTTCTCATAGATATCTATATATCTTCATGCTTCTTAGTTGGATGGACAATGTTGATCTATGAGAACCACTAAGTATATCCTTATTTATCGTAATCATCGATGAAACATAAATTTTATTCCCAAATCTCACTAATACTTCATCTTCAATTTTTAAATTATATTATTTCTCATTTATCATAGCATCAACATTCATATGTATCTCTACCTCCTCAACTTTAGCTTTCTTAATTTTCTCTATAAGGGATGGTTGAGAAATTAGTTAAGAAATATAAAGAGGTATTCATTTTGAGGAATATATTTTCCAACCTTTGAATTCCAAAGAAAAGTGTATCATTATAAATCCTAATAATATATAAGGTTATATGATCTTTTTTACATTGAGAATCTTCCAATTTGTTCACTTTCCTAGGGTGGTAGTGAATTGAGTAGTCATAGTACTTGATTAGCTCTAACCATTTTTGTTGGAATTTATAGATATCATTATATGTGAATATATATGTTAGGATATTATAGTTCATATATATATATATATATATCACCCTTCTCTCCATAGATATAAGGCTTCTATATCTTTAACATAAATATTACCGCATGAAACTATAGATCATGTGTTGAATAATATTTTTCATGCACCTTAAATTTTCTCGAGGACTAGGCTGTCACTTTATCATTATGAATAAGTAAATAACCTAAATTAATCTTTTAGTAATCACTATAAATTATAAATACTTCCCCATATTTAGGTATTGTGAGTATAGGTGCAGTGATTAGACACTTCTTCAACAGCATAAATCTCTCTTCAAATTCATCTGTCCAAACATACTTGACTCCCTTCAGATTTAGTTTGGTTAATAGGTTTTACAATCTTGAGAAGCTCCCCAAAAATATCCAACAGTGCCCAGTTAATCGAAAGAAAACTATGGATTCCTATAATATATATTAGTCCAATCCATTCCTAAATAACTTTAGACTTTATAGGGTTCACACATATCCCTTTACTTGTGATAATATAACCTAGTAATGATACTTCCTCTATCTAGAACACACAATTATTTTATTATATATTTATATATAAATTATCCATAACAAACTCTTAAACATATCATTAATGTGATCCTTGTATCCCTCCTTTCATTTTTAGTGTGTAATAAATCATCTATAAAGACAGCCTCAAATTAATCGAGGTAGTATCTCTAGACTCTATTCATTAAGTCCATGAAGATCATTGTAGAATTAATGTTTCCAAATGGCATGACTATGAACTCATATTTCTTGTTCCTTTTACAAAAGGTGTCCTAGGGAATATCCTCCTTCATTACCTTTAAATAATGATATTATGATCGATGGTCCAATTTAAAAAATAATTAAGATATATGTTACTAATTGAAAAATTAATCAATTTGTGGAAGAGGATGTTGGTTCTTTGTTATGATATTATTTATTTCATGATAACTGATATAGAAATACATATATTCATCTATATTCTTGACAAAGAGGGTCGGTGCATCCCATAGTGAAGCACTCAGGCGTATAAAACTTAGCTTTTCTTATAATTGTTTCTTTATTTCTTCTAGTTTAATGGAATCCATTCTATATGGAGTCTTATATATCTGTAGAGATCCAGGTATATGTTCATTTGAGAACAAAACCTTTCAGTCAGGAGGAAGAACTATAAATTCTTCAAGGAATACATAATTATAATCACTTATAATGGGAATGTCCTCAAGAGTGGTCATCACTTTTGATTAAATCATTTGAGAAATATAAATTTTCTCATATGTTAGTAATATCCATGATTATATAGAATATTACAAATTAGATTCATCCTCCTCCTTGCATATGTGTATAACAAAAGGGTTATTCAGGATATAGAATGTTATTTCCTTCTCTTGACAATTAATAGGGGAGCTATATAGTGATATCCAGTCTATTCCTACTATAGAATAAAATTACATTAAATGGATTATAATAATGCTATATATGAGATTAATCATGTTTATATAAACGAGGGAACATTTATGTACTAAAGATGAAACAGTTTCCCCATTAACAGTATTCATTGATAACTTAACCTCCATGTTTTTCAGTTCTGTTTTAATAGTTCTAATAAAAATTCGTGATATGAAATAGTTTATAGAATAATGATCATATAAGATATTTGTATTTAATTAAATGATATTAAGCATACCCCTCTCTATTTAACTCCAGTTCTAATAATTTACAAAAACATTAATAATGTTAAGGATGATAATTATCTAACTAAAAAGAATATAATAAACTAAACTACAAACATGGAAAGTATAAACCCTAAATTATATATATATCCTAACATATGATTCTCTAACATTAAATCTAGGTTATCCATGGTAATTTTTGGATTAGGTTTTATAACCCAATTAAGTTCCATAATAAATTTGTTCAAATACTTCACAATGGTTTTTAAAGAGAATATATATTAACCAAAGCATATCCTCCGAGGGTGTATAGCCAAATGTGCAGTATTAGTCTCACTAATAATAAATCAAATTGATGATATATTTAATTCTAAACCAACCATTTTGGGGTTGATTTCCCCATAGTGCATCTATTCCATAGTTCCATCCACTTTCAAGTATATAAATAGGGGTGTATTTCTAAGAAAATTGAAAAAACTATACAATACCAAAATTTTGGATGCTCTCATATGATCAATATTATCCTTAGGGTATTAAATAATTATCCCTAACCCTAATGTCAAAGAATGAAAAATCCTTCCTCTGATACTAACAATTGTTCCCCAAGACATAAATACACTTTACTTTATAATTGTTCACATTTATTTCAAACAAATAGAAACCAATAATATAGAGTCTTAGTGTGTTTAGTTGATTAGATAAATGAATACATTATATTAAATATAGAAACATAAACTTTATTTTCAAATATTCATTGTGATCCTAACTTGCATATATCTTCTAAAACTACATAGGATATCATGGGGAATATACATATGTAAAAGTGTAATCTCAAAATCCTGGTAAGAGAATAAACCTGGAAATAAATTGTAACATGAGATTCAGGTGTCATAGAATGGAATCATAAATTGGATGATCATAATCATGGAAGCATATAATAATTAAATTTAATCATAATATCATTGATGTAAGGCCCAAAAAATTTAACGTATAAATATTGTATTCGATAACATATATGACACACAACACTAAGAGTGTAAGGGAATATAATATCCCGAGTATTTATAATATATTTACTATTTTAAATAAATTTAACATATTTGATATCTATAAATGCATGTTACACTGAATTATATTGTATTTCATGCAATAGTGACTTTCTTCGATAGCTTACGTTACATGCAAGACCGATTTTTACCGAGCAATAATATATTATAAAATATTAATATTTAACATAATAAGATATAAATTAGCCATTATATTATTAGTTATGAATAGTAATAACTAACTTTTGAAAATTATGGTTTACACAAATATATAATCAATTCATTGGTTACAAATTAATTTGAAATGAATATAAGAACCAATTGAATATAAAAGTAATATTTTTTTAGAAAACTATTTTTATGCTCACAAATCTATTTCATCCTAATAAATTAAATTAATTAAAATTTTTGAGTGATATTAATATAATATATATATATATATCTCAATAAAATATTTTTTATAATCATACAATATATTCTGTAGACATAAGATATGAATAAACTCAATATTACACATAAAACCTTTATTTTTATTAATCTGTTTTACAGCCTTTTAATGGGGAACCTATTTTAAATCAAATTTTTGACAATTTTATAAATTTAATATATCAAATTAAACTTAATATTTGAAATATAAACATAAAAATTAGGTTAGGGTGAATTTTTTTTAATGATTCATTTTTAATGAATAGTTGAAAATACGGAATTTTAGTTCAAAACTATTTTTTCATCTAATTTAATTATAAAATTAAATTATATTTTAGATTGGTTTTAAATTTTAATTAGATAATATTTTTATTAATTAATAAAATTTAGTTTATTTGAATAAATTTCACTTTTAAAATTACTATAAAACATATAAATCTTTCGATCATATTTACTTTAAAACTTGCATTTTCTTCTTGTCTATAAGATTAAATTTAAATTAATTTCTTACAATTCACAAATTTTAATTTTGAAAAATGTATTCCATAATTTTAATAAAAATAATTTATAATTTATAATAATTTAAACTTATTTTGTCACCAAAAATATTAGCGAAATTAATAAAAATTAATTACAATGATTAAGTAAAAATTAAGTTAGATAGGGGACTAAACATTAATATTAAGGGCCCAAATGACATATAAACTTGTCAAAGACCCATTTTATGGACATCTATAGACCCTATATTATTTTCTATCTAATGGTTTCTATTATTTGATTCAATTACAATGGGAAAAAATGTGGTTGTAATTCCCTTTCCCAAAATTTACAAGAGTGTCACTCCTCCACTATACAAAATCCTCCACACCTCCCACTTCCTCACACCTCTCAAGCCACTTTGGATCAAAACATATCTTCTAAAATATATCCTCGAAATCCCTCCCCTAAACCTAGAAGCCTTACCTTGGTCACAAATTATTCCAAGGAATCCTTTTGTAACAAACCAAAAGTAGTTACCTGATTACGTGGTGATATATTTCCTTAAGCTCTTTAGTTTTATTTCCATTATCCACCCCCTAAAATATTATTATTTCATTATTATATAACAACACCAGTATTCTAAATATTCTAGTATTTTTTATGATAAATTTTCGTCTTTCACTTAAACACACTTCTATATAATGGGTAATGAACATATTGTAACGCCCCGACCCCAGCTACCCAGAGTCGGTGCATTATTACATAACATTGGCATGATCATAAGAAAGATCAAATCCCGAAAGACCGATTGGTTTAGTAGCCTTGGAAATACCAGATATATTCATAAGTTTTACATTACATCATAAAATGAAAAACTACTACAACAACATAATGTCTCGATAGACCACACTATTATCCCCTCATAAAATCCCTGCAGGTCATTCATAACTTACTTCTTCACATCCTGGGAAAAATAAAACATAGAAAAGGGGTGAGCTCAAATGCCCAGTAAGGATAACAATAAAGTGGAAACTAAGAATAAACATTTAAGGCAATGTATAACTAAAACAAAAGCCTTTTAAATACGAAATTTCAACATTGTATGGCATAAATAAAATGAAATAATGCCATTTACTTATTCACATGGATATTCTACTAAACGAATAATCACATGCAAAAATCAATAACCACTTTCATAATGTTGGAATGCATAATTCCAGACTATCATAACCACATAGCCAAGGCCTCGTGCCAAGACTACAAATAAGATTTTGTCAAGGCCTTGTGCCAAGACACTAGTTTGTCTCATGAGACCTACCGATGCATCGAGGATCTATAGCGGGCTCCACCCGTCACTTATTAAGTCCAATGCATTCCCATATGAAAAGGTTTAAACATAACATAAACATTCGTATTAAAACTAGCATACGAAATGTCAATAATTTCACCATAAACTATGAATGGTATAAAAATAGCACATCCACAGTCAAACATATCACAAAACCTTCAATACAATATAGAAGTTTTGTATCATAATAAATCAACTTCAAATAATCTTAAAATCCATCAAAGGATGTTGACATAGATGAAATCAAAATTCTTTTTAAAGAAGTATCTCCTTTTATTTTGAAATCATTTAAGATCCATATAAAATAAAACATTTTCTTTGAAAATATTCTTATAAGCTTGTAAGGAAAGCTTCTATGATTTATAACGGCGGAAAATAACCGCACCCGCCGTATAAGTTAAAAAAAACATTCTTACCTCAATTTTGTCGAAAAGGTTAAAAAGGACCTTGTTTTGAAAACGACGGAAAGATTCCTTTATAAACCACTTATAAAAAGTCAAACAAGGGTATAAATGACTTTAACCCATATTCTTGTAAATAGTAAAAATGTTTTGAAATACATTTCGAAGAAACATGGATGTGGATGATAAAGAGATCCCAGTAGATTATTACGTATAAACAACCTCGGATAATGAAGAGTTTGTGAAATAAACCCTTACCTTGTACTTTTCCTTTGTTGGGGTAGGTTAACCTCCTGTATAATGGTGAAATAATTGTTATTAAATTATACAAGAATCATATACATTAATATGATATCATATATGATCTTTTAATATTGATATCTTAGTATTATCGTTGTTTCGGGTGTTAACTTACTTGTTTTCTTTCATATGTTTTGTTACGTAAGACATGTTTTTAAAGGGTAGGTTGTATATTATTCATATCCAGAATGATATCAAGTCCTTAAACATCATTTTTAAATCATCAAATGATAATTATACTTTAATGGTTACGATGGAGAATGAATCTCATCGCGTTCGTGGAGACGGTAGTCCGTACGTACGCACGAGCGACAATATCATTCTTTTGATATTAAAATAATATATAAATGGATGTTATATCATATATACAGAATCATTAACATGTTATATTTATTATTTACATGAGTTAAACATCATTATTATACCCATCCAAATAATAATATATTGAATAACAATTACACCACGACGTGGAGACGGTAAGCCGTACGTACGCACGTATGGTGACATGTTATTCAAAGGGTGGATAGAATACTGAATATGGTTGTACCATATTTATAATAACATCACAGTATATGTAAGATACTGGAGTTATTATTTTAGAATGGTAAGAACAAAGAAAGAGGAAGTGGAAGAAGAAAGGAACTTAGAAAAAGGTGGTGAAATCATTACCTCTTCTTCGGGTTCTTCCTTTTGATTTGATCAAAAGGGCTCCTTAGGTTGGCTTTCTGATCAAACTAAGGCCTCTAGGTTCTATTGAGGGATGTTGGGAGAGTATTTGGGCAGAGTTTGGCCGAACCAAAAGGCTTTAGAGGAGTGAAGAAATGAGAAGGAAGAGTGCCCTTTTATAAGAGGGGTGAGGGGCACCTTTGGAAAAGCTAGAAATATTAATTTATAATAAATTCATATTCGGTTTCCAATGGCTCCAAAGTTGATTATTCAAAGGCTAAGGTGGGTATAGGTCGAAAACCACTCAACCAATAGAATTTAGACAGGTTTGGTTACTTATATTAACCTTATCTTTAAGTATTAACTCTAAGTTAATTAGTTTCACTTTTACAATGTCTCTTTGTATTTTTATATAATATGGTTAATAAACTTACTATATACATCCAAGCGACCCCCAAGTGGTCCATTAATGATTAACCTATCATAATATAAGTCTCTTGGCAGAACCTTAGATTTTTAGGAATTTAATATCAATTAATAATATAATATTTGTTTTAAGAACTCTTTTATGTCAATTTTGACACTATTCAATAGTTGATTTTTGTGAAACTCCTAACAGATTTATTACTTCGAACAAAGTAAATTAAATCAATCCTAATATATCATATTATCATAGAAAATTAGTTTAATTCATTAAAAGTTTCATATTAAATTTATTTGGGTATTTATAATATCAATTATTTTAATTTTTCACTATTATAGTAATTACTGCATCATCATTGTGTCATGAATAAAATAAATTATTTAATGTCTAAAAATTATAAATCAAATATCATTATGTAGGAAATCTTTTTATCTTTCTAATGAGTATTTATAATCGAAAATCCAGCATGTATAACCCTATGTAAAAATTGTTCTTCTAAAAGATGTAAGCTTATGCCATTTTTATTTTTATTTAAGCTTTATTAATATAATGTGTCATTATCACTTACAAGTGGATCCATGGGGTCCCAAAATAGACCCAAAGATGCCCATGGTCGACCATGTATCAACCAATAGGGTTAAGACACGTTTTAGGGTAATTTTGTATTATTATAATATTATTTTTTTTAACCCTTATTTACCGGATTTACCCTTTAACCATGGTAAATAAAATATTTACCACAGTAACTATTCAAAATGTCTAAAAATAAAAGTTACCTATTTACACAATTTGAACATCCTGATTCCAAATATGGAATCCATTTTCCTAAATTCAAAACACAGAAGTGGCAGAAATTAATTTAAAATTAATTCCCGCTGTCAAAACAAAAAGCGTGTTTTTAAGAGGTAATAACTATCAAAAGATTGACACTTGTTTATGTTCGGTTTAATTGTAAAATTATGTCCATTGACCAACATTATATTAAATGGTAAAAATATATTCTAAATATACTTTAAACCCACTCAAAATCAAAATTTATCACTATTAATTATTTTGATTAAAAAAGTTGTTTTTAATTAAAATTTAGAAATTTTCACTATTCATCAAAATATGAAAGTTATCTGAAATGTACCAAAATTTCACCCTAGGCTAATTTTGATATTCCTAATCCAAAAATGAAGTCCATTTTGAAATATAGAATATATATGATTTCAAAAAGTAGGTATTACTATTCACAACGGCTAGTTTAATTAGTTGTGGTGTGTGTTAGAACTCGAGGTTGCGTACAACACACGCTATCACATTATTCGAAGGGAAACGTACCATAGAAGCTTGGGGTGTTACACATATTGTTTACATGTACAGCAAACTATCGCCCCACAAAATGATGATTGTTCATTTTTCCTTTACCACCTCTCATTGTTTCCATTATGATGCACAATATATTTATATATGTTATATATTATATTTATTATGTCTTTAATATTCTTTAATTATTTATAAAACACACCCTTATACTCTATATTTTATGTAAATATGATAACATAATTTGTGGAAGTGTGGAATATTACCCCCTTAAAGCAATGTGACTCATTCATACTATACATGGAATGTATAAAGGATGGTTTTATTAAAAAAATATGTGAAATAAAAAATATATATATGAAACTGTTTCCGACGCTTTTATGCCGGGGCTTGAGCGCGTTTCCATCACGCATGGGAGGATGTGCGGCTCGCAGCCCCGCATTCCCGCTTTCCAAAGGCGGGTGGCATCCGTTCCTTATTCAGGGACATCTACTCCTTGATCGAAACTGGGATGATGGGATGTTGGTTCTTCCTTATATGGATTCCTCCTCGAAGCTCATCACCTAATCCGAGACTCCCTCGTAGATTTAAGACGGGTTCGTGTAGCTCATTCCCAGCGCCATATCTGCATGGATGCCAGTTAATTACGCTGCATCCGCCGAGATGCTCCAAGGGGTCTTGTCAGGGTAGAAACCTTCGGTGAGGGGAATGGTCACATTGTGGTGTCGTTGGCTTGTATTGACGCTGGGGATCGTCATTTCTATCTTCTGACCCTTATCATAGGGCTTCTCTAGGGCGCGGAAGCCCGAGGCATCCCACATCGAACGCGGGGAATGTATACCATCTGAGGTTTTCCTCATCTTCCCATGTTTAACACGGGGTATACCGCGAGTTTAACATCTTGAGGAGATGGATCGTACTGATCGAAACACTGAGAGTGGATCATATTTAAGGACCCCCTAGGGGGAACGCCGATGTTGGGGCCAGCACATGGGCGGCTTCCTGAATAATATGGAGTGGGGTGGAGTGGCATGATCTCACCGGGATGTGGCGGCCCGGGTAAGGATCAGGATGGATGATGGAGTGACGGGATTGAACCTCAGGAGGCTTCCTACGTATCCCCATGGAGGGGAATCAATGTCCATGTAGTTCATTGATACGGTGGGACACCTGGAAAGGCGACCCGTGAGAATGGACGCATGGATGGGAGCCTGGAGGAAGTAAGATCTCCAGGCTAGGGCATGAGATTCCCAAGGCACGTGGGCTTGAGGGGGGAAGTCAGGATGAGATGTGGATGTGAGGCATGGGTTTTATGCTCTGAGACGTCCCAAGAGGGGGAATATAGTTTAACATCATGATGGATAAGGGAATACAGTTTAACGTCAAGAGGGATGATGGATATAGGGCTTACGCTCTAAGGCGGACCGTGGTGAATATGGGGCTTACGCTCTGAGGCGGCCCCTGGTGAATATGGGGCTTATGCTCTGAGGCGGCCCCTCTTGGATATGGGGCTTATGCTCTGAGGCGTCCCATGTTGGATATGGGGCTTACGCTTTGAGGCGGCCCGTGGTGGTCGGGGAACCGACGTGGAGAGGTCGGAATGACTGGGTGGTGGGCTTGAACCTCATGGAGACTTCCTACGTACCATGCGTTAGCACGGATCAAAGTCCACGTAGTTCGCTGGCATGGGGATTATGCGCTGAGGCGGCCCATAGGAGGATGTCATGGTCGATGCGCGCTCTTATCCCACGTGAGTCATGCTCTGTGTGGGAAACAAGAGGCAGCAGGGACCAGACGATCACGTTGCGAAGGGTGCATCCGTGAGAAGCGGAATGGGGCTTACGTGTTGAGCGGCCCAAAGAGGAAACAGGGGCTTACGCGTGGTTAGCGGCCCTGGTGTCGGGGCTTACTCTAGGGTGGAGGCCCGTGGTGTGACAAAGCACAGTGGTAAAGGGACTCCATTGGCCTTGGCAGGGGGAAGTATGGAGATGCATGGGTGCAACCTTCCGTAAGAGAGGTTAGGGGATTACTCTCTAAGGCAGCCCTTCCCCCGTGGACAAACGCCACTCCGATAAGGAGGATCTCATTCCATGCAATGAATATTCCATTCATGTGGAGAAGAGAGGGCATAAAAAAATTCTGAGATGGGGGAACCCTGCGTGCGAAGCACGGGGTCGGACCACAGTTTAACGCCATGCGTTTAAGACGAGGTGCTTAGAAGTTTAACGTCTTGTAGCTTCGACGAGGTGAGTTCGCTCCACACCCCTAGGGCTTACATGCCCAATTCCATCTACCCCTTGTGGGAGGGAAGGCATCGGCAAGGTCGTAGTGAAGGGGGACCGCAGGGCGAACCATTGGGGGGTCCACGTTATCATGGATATGCGAAGAAGCAATAGCCGTTAGCGTGCCTATGCGGAGAAGCATAAGGAAAAGCAACACAACGGGAAGCACCGCCGAAGGGACCTTGAGGTTACTTCGTATGAGCCTGGAAGGTCGTACGGGAAAACAACACATGGCGCGCATGCCTGGCAGGGAAGACATCACGTGCCAGCGCGGAAAGGCAGCCAAGGGGCGTCAAGGTAAAGGGGTCCTGGGTGTTGCAGGCAAAAGGAAGGTTTGCGCGCAAAACACCAAGATGGTGCGCAATAGGGCCAGAGTATTGCGTGGATAAAGGATTGTGCGCAAGGTATTGTGCACGTAGAAGGGGATTGCGCGCAAGGGACAATGATCGCGTGCAATGGAAGTACCAAGAGGAGGAGGTAAATTCACTGAAGCTTGTGGAGTTGCACGCAAAGGCGAACCCCGGGGCAAGGTTGTGCGAAAACGTGGATTACCTGGAAGTCATATTGTGCGTGGGGGGAGTCGAATTGTGCACCCGAGAGCCGATCTGAATTCCTCAACCCCCAAACCATCTGGGGTCGCCTTCTATTTATAGGCACCAGCCGGCATGGAATCTAGGCGGCGCGCGAAAGTTTCCGCGACAGGAACCGTCGGCGTGCTAAGCCTCACCGCGTGGAACCGGGACGTGCAAAATTGTGTGCACCATCGGCTTGATTACGAGAATCTCATACATGCTTCGCACGCACATCTTTATTTCACGCAATCCCTCCTTTATTTCGCGCACCACTTCCTGGGCCTCCGGACTGGGCCTCTGATTCCGAATATGACTTCGCTTTGCCATTTCGAAACTTCCTCTAGGAGTTATGAACTTTTTTCGGTGTCTACAAATGCCCCCCCTCGTAATTAGATCGGCGAGAGGCCGCAATGATCGGATTCTGAGGGAAATTCCGAAACACTGAAGCAGGGCCAGTCCGAGGCGATTAGCGTGCAAACAACCCACACGGCGTGCAAAACGACGGATCGGCGCGGAATTTACTTTCTGCGCGGTGCAGAACCCTGGCCTCGTCTATAAAAAGGGGCGCTGGGTTTCTGAGGAGGTGACCTCAGACCGATTGATATAACACCTTCTCAATGTTCTCTAACACATGAGCGGGGAAATGCCGGGGGCATTGAAATCCATCTGAATATAGGGAGATGGAAAGAAAAGGTGAATCACTCTACCCGAATTCGGAACACTGTGGGGCGCGACGATAGAGGATAACTGTTAACCGTGACGGAAACACAACATCCATATCGTGTTGGCCTGGAGTGGGGACAATAAATGAGGGCTAACCGCTGACCATGTTCGCAACCCGGGGCCTAACTCAAATATCGCCGGTCAGTTTCCCAGAACGTTGGCCCAGGACAGCAGGCGGACTATAGGTTTATCATCCATGTTGCTACAATAGGCGGACCAAAGGTCTGTCATCCATATTGTGGCAGCAGGCGGACCAAAGTCTGTCACCCATACTGTTAGGGGGTCCCGTCAAACATGACCAGTCCTCCGGAATGTTGGCCCATGACAGTACGCGGACCGTAGGTCTGTCATCCATTCTGTTAGGGGGTCCCGTCAGACATGAAAGAGAATGAGGATCCAAATAAAGGGGCATGAAAAGTGTGAAAGGTGGAGTGGTGGTTTGTTCGAACAGAGTCCAACACTCCCGAAATTGTGCCACCATGGTGGAGGCGCATCATACAGACGTACCAACCTGGTCATGGGTCGTCCCAATTTTCAGGAACGACCACTTTGGCGAGGGAACTACCGCTTCCCATTACTTCTATGGGGCATCCCGAACTTTTTCAGGGTGGATGTCACGATTACACCACTTCCCACGAAGTCAGGCCGAGGGGCCGACAATAAGGAGGGACGGGGTTTGGTAATCCCTAGGGCTGGACCCAAGACGAAATGTCTGGGCATTCCTACGTATCTCATTAGGATGATAATCAAGCCACACGTAGTTCTTGAAAGGAAGTTTAACGTCATGCTGGATGAAATACAGTTTAACGTCGTGTGGGATGGGGGACACATCTCATCTGGGGACAGGCACGGCATGGTGAGTAACCCGATGTGAATGAGGACATAATCCCGCACCACACCGTACAATCCCACAAGAGATACTGAGTCACGGAAATCCAAGCAAAGGATCTTAGTTTTAGGTATTAGAACTCAGACCAAAGGATAATGGGAATGGGAGACACATGGTAAGCGGCTGCAAAAACCAACGTGAGTGTGGGGAAAATCCCTGCTTACTATGTGCTCCTGGGGACGCGTTTAGGCCGAGAGACCAAACACGAAAAGTTAGGTTGGGCCTGTGGGGAAGCTCCCAGGCACTCCTACGTATCTCATAAGGATGAGAATCAAGCCATATGTAGTTCTTGAAAGGAATCATGGCACGATATGGAGCCTGCGCAAAGGACAAAGGAGTCGTGCGGGTCTAGCCCTCGCACTAAAAGAAGCGGAATTTGATATATCTTGTTTGTTCTTGAAGGTAAATGGTTTTTCTTTTGTGGGGCGACTGGCCTAGGGTAGAAATTCTTGTCGTCTCCTCAATAATCAAGCCATAGCAGGCATTGACAAGCGGCATGGTAATCGACCAATACCTAGCGTGATGTCCCCCATGGGGAGGTCATCACAATGCAGTGCCATTTTTCATCATGTGGCCAGGACGATATCATCACAGTTTAAGGTCATATGGTTTGGAATAGCAACACAGTTTAAGGACATATGTTTTGGACCAATAGAACAGTTTAAGGTCGTAAGGTTTGGACCGTAAATACAGTTTAAGGTCGTAAGGTTTGGACCGTCAACATAGTTTAAGGTCGTAAGGTTTGGAACTTCAACACAGTTTAAGGTCGTATGGTTTGGACCAGTAACACAGTTTATGGTCGTAAGGTTTGGAGCATCAACAAAATTTAAGGTCGTAAGGTTTGGAACATCAGCATAGTTTAAAGTCGTAAGGTTTGGACCATCAGCACAGTTTAAGGTCGTTAGGTTTGGACCATCAGCACAGTTTAAGGTCGTAAGGTTTGGACCATCACCACAGTTTAAGGTCGTAAGGTTTGGACCATAAACAAAATTTAAGGTCGTAAGGTTTGGAACATCAACATAGTTTAAGGTCGTAAGGTTTGGACCGTCAACAGAGTTTAAGGTCGTAAATTTTGGACCGACAACACAGTTTAAGGTCATAAGGTTTGGACCAACAACACAGTTTAAGGTCGTATGGTTTGGACCATCAACACAGTTTAAGGTCGTAAGGTTTGGACCGTCAATATAGTTTAAGGTCGTATGGTTTGGACCAACAAAACAGTTTAAGGTCGTAAGGTTTGGACCATCAACACAGTTTAAGTTCGTAAGTTTTGGACCATCAACACAGTTTAAGGTCGTAAGGTTTGGACCAACAGCACAGTTTAAGGTCGTAAGGTTTGGACCAATAGCAGAGTTTATGGTCGTAAGGTTTGGACCATCAACACAGTTTAAGGTCGTAAGGTTTGAACCATCAACACAGTTTAAGTTCGTAAGGTTTGGACCGTCAACACAGTTTAAGGTCGTAAGGTTTGGACCGTCAACACAATTTAAGGTCGTAAGGTTTGGACCAACAACACAGTTTAAGGTCGTATGGTTTAGAACATCAACACAGTTTAAGGTTGTAAGGTTTGGACCGACAACACAGTTTAAGGTCGTATGGTTTGGACCATCAACACAGTTTAAGGTCATAAGGTTTGGACCGTCAACACAGTTTAAGGTTGTAAGGTTTGGATCGTCAACACAGTTTGGGGTCGTAAGGTTTGGCCCCTCAACACAGTTTAAGGTCGTAAGTTTTGGACTATCAACACAGTTTAAGGTCGTAAGGTTTGGACCAGCAGGAAAACACACAATGCGATACATCATACCTGATGCGGGTGAGGGCGTAATCACATACCATCACCGCGTGCGGTTCCAAGATAGGAGTCTCGGGCCAAGGGGGCCTACGAGGGTTCAACAATCAGGGGGGAAGGAGGTTCTAGCTCCCAGCTATGCTGGGCCCAAAATTCAATGTTTGGGCGACTCCTCGTCCCCCATGGGGATGGGGGTCAAGCTGAACACAACCTATAGAGAAGAAACCCAAGCACATACTCTAGCGCTCAGATCACGGGAGCCCCGAGAGACACCATTACGCAGCTCGGTCTGTCTGATGTGCAAAGATGTACTGAGGGTTATTATAAGGAGTGTCGAGATTCCAACCTGACATGGTGGGGGCAGAACACAATGTGAATCATGCAACCAACATTCAAGGCCCAAGGAAGTCGGCGTGATGACTGAGGATTACTGCTGACCATGTTCGCAACATGGCATCCTATCGCGTTAGCCTAGAAGTAGGGGCAAACAAATGAGTATCAACCACTGACCATATTCGAAACATGGGATTTGTATCAATTTGTCGCCCAAAACCCTCAGGGGCTTTGGCCTGTGATGGTAGGAGATCCCTTAGGCGTTGTATCCAGGCCATTCTTGGGGGTCCCTTCAGGTGAGAAGGATGGTGGGGAATGAATGAAGGGGAACGTGAAGCTTGAAAAGTGGATGAAAACTTGTCTAAGTCGAATATGACACTCTAGGTCCTAGACCAGAGTACTCTGAACACATTAGCAGACTATTGGAAAGGGTCGAAGGGCTCAATTTTAGAGCGGCCAAAAGATGGCAGATTTCCGAAGGAAAGGCAGGCCAAAAGACCGAGGCAACCAGGAGATCGTGGGATCTCCTAAGAGACGGGGATGGACCTGAAATCGAAGTGTTCAGGTGGTCCTACGTATCCCAAAAAGATGGTAATCAAGCCACACGTAGTTATAGATGACACCTTTTAATATCATGGGGAACACGACATAGGAGGGATAATCCTGAGAACATGGCACGCGTGGTGTAGCTATTGCAAACCCAACGTGAATGAGGACATAATCTCATACCACGCCACGTGATCCTATGGTCAAGGTCCCAAAGGCGAACTAGGCACGATGCATTAGTGGACCTTGAGCTGGACCCAAAGACAGAAGGTATGGGTGCTCTTGGGTGATCCTGGGGCTGGACCCGAGACGAAATGTTCGGGCATTCCTATGTATCTCACTAGGATGGGAATCAAGCCATACTTAGTTCTAGATAGGTAGTTTAACGTCATGCCAGACGAAATACGGATCTTAGTTTTAGGTCTTAGAACTCGGACGAAGGAGCCTAGATGTAGGGCAGAGTGCAGTTTAAGGTCATGCTGGACCGTGTGCAGTTTAAGGTCATGCAAGACCACACAGTTTAAGGTCATGCAAGACCAACAGTAGGCTTAAGCAAAGTACTGTTTGAGGAACCTGGCATTGGTGGGAGGAGTTATGTGCTCACCATCCATAGTCACCAGGGAAATACACACCATTAGGATAGACCTTATAGACAATAAAAGACCCCTCCCATTTAGGCTCCAACTTGGGTGGTTTCCTGCCGGGAATCATTGGAGCTCTGAGAGCCAGCACCAGGTCACCTTGTAGGAAGGAGCGGAGGTGAACCTTCTTATTGAATGCTCGAGCCATCCTGCTCTAATGCCTTTCTATGTTATGTAAATCATGAAGACTACTTTCATCCAGCGCTTCCAATTCAGCTAGACGGATTTCGGCAACTCTATCTGGCACATGCTGGTCGTAAACCGCCGTGCATAATGAGGAAAACTAGATATTGATGGGCAGGACGGCCTCGGAACCGTACACCAGGGAATATGGAGTCACCTGGGTGGAGTTACGAGTCGTCGTCCTATAATCCCAGAGGGCGTTGGGGAGCTTGTCCGGCCAACTTTTCTTATTCTGACCAACCATATTTTGCAGAATGTTAGAGAGGGTTTTGTTAAACGCCTCGATCTGTCCATTCACCTGCGCATGATAGCGGGAGGTGTGGTTAGAGTGAATGTTGTACTTGGTGTACAATTTCTTCAGCTCAGCTACTTGGAAGTTGGTTCTGTTATCCGTGAGGATAGCGTGAGGTACTCCAAACCGATAGATGATATTGGAGCTCACGAAGTCAGCGATAGAACGGGCCTTGATTTCCCTCAGCAGGATTTCCTCCACCCACTTCGAGAAGAAATCCATAGCGGTTAAGATGAACCGGCACTGGAGGGTCATCGCTGGCGGGTAAGGCCCCACGACATCCAACCCCCAAACTGCAAAGGGCTAAGAATACTTGGTAGTATGGAGAGGCTCTGGTGGCTGATGCACAAAGTTAGCATGAACTTGGCACGCATGACAACTCTTGGCGTACTCAATGCATTTGTGGATCATGGAGGGCCAGAAGTATCCCAGCCTCTGAATCTGGTGGGACAACTTTGACCTGGCCTGGTGGGTGCCATAGGAACCAGCGTGCACTTCTTGCTTGACCTATGGGATCTCGACTCCTTGAAGACAACGGAGGAGAACACCATCAAATCTGTGCCTGTAAAGGAGCTACTCAAGGCTGGGACCACTCTGAAGGGTGAACTGCGGCGCGCGGTGTCAAATTCGTTCTCGCTCGGCTCTATACAATGGAAGATTGCAGTGCTGGAGATATTCAACCAAGGGAGTCCTCCAGTCAGGAACTGTTCCGATTACCGCGCCTGAAGCCCCCGGAGATCCTGACGTAAGGGAACCAGTGGTGAGATGGTTCACTCACGGGCCACGATCGCCCTCCAAAATAACAGGAGCGATGAATCTACAGTGCACCACGTGGACAATTAGGTCATCCTGTTCAGGATCTGCAAGTGATCCGGCTAGGCTGGCCAAAGCATATGCTCGACTATTCTGCGACCGGGGAATGTGAACGACCTCTGGCCGGGAGGGGAACTTAGCCATTAGACAGAGGGTGCACTCCAGCAATGGCACAAGTTCAGGATTTCGAACAGCATATCCACCATTGACTTGCTTGATGACTAGCTCAGAGTCTCCCCTTATATACAGACAGGGTAAGTCAATCTCGGGAGCCAACTCGAGGCCAGTAATGAGGTCATGATACTCTGCCTCATTGTTGGTGCAGTCTTCTGACAACAGAAATTAATACCGCAGAACGGCTTGCTCCTGGGTGATGAAGACGATACCAAGGAACACTCTGTTAATCCTAGGATCATTTGCACCTTCTACCGGTGGGGCTCTGGGAGGCACCTTCAAAGTACATCTTCCAGCATGGGATGGCGTGATCAACTGAGAGGATTGCCTCATCAAGAAAGCCTAGATCTAGTGGTTGGTCGTCGGAGGTTGGGTGGGAAGCTAAGAAGTCTTCCAACGCATGTCCTTTGACGGCCTTCTGAGGTACGAACCTGATGTTGAACTGCTGGAGGACCACCGCCTAGTGCGCCAATCGGCCGGTCAACATAGGTCGGTTTAGGATGTATTTCAACGGGTCTATCCGAGAGACCAGCTGTACCTCGTGGTGCTGCAAGTAGTGTCACAATTTCTGCATGGCAAATATGAGCGCCAATTAGCTCTTCTCGATGGGGGAATATTTAATTTCCGCATCAAGGAGCATGCGGCTGAGGTAGTAGAGGCTATTTTGTGTTCCCTCTTTGTTCTTCTGGGAGAGAAGTGCACCGAGGGATCGCTCCAGGGCGGTCACGTAAAGGATCAGTGGATTTCCGAAAACAGGTGGTATCAAGACCAGAGGTTGAAGAAGATACTACTTGATTTCCTCAAAAGCGATCTGACACTCTTCATCCCATTCGTAGGCGGCGCCCTTCTTCATGAGCCGGGAAAAGGGCTTACACTTGCCGGCCATATTCGCGATGAATCGGCGTATATAGGCTAAGTGGCCTTGAAGGCCTCTCAGCTCTCGAATATTACCCAGGGGAGGCATCTAACTGATGGCCTTGATCTTTTTCGGGTCGATCTCGATGCCTCGATACCTAACAATGAAGCCGAGAAACTTTCCGGAGGTGACCCCGAAGGCACACTTCAACGGGTTCATCTTCAAGTGGAGAGAACGGAGGAAGCCGAACACTTTCTCAAGGTCTTTGAGATGGTCCTGGTGTTGACAAGAATTAACCACCAGATCATCCACGTAACACTCCACCAGCATCCCTAGAATCGGCTTGAATATGCGGTGCATGGCCCGTTGATAGGTGGCACCTACATTCTTTAGGCCGAAGGGCATAACCTGGTAGCAGAAAGTACCCTGGGGGGCCCTGAAGGCAGTCAACTCTTCATCCTCGGGGGCCATCTGGATTTGGTTGTACCCAGAGTACCCATCCATGAAGGAAAGGTCTTTGAACCTGGTTGTGGCATCGGTCAACAACTCTATCACGGGAAGGGGAAAATCATCCTTCTAACAGTGGCAATTGAGATCGCGGAAGTCGATACAGACCCTAATCTACCCGTTCTTCTTCCTGACTGACACAATGTTGGCTAGCCACCTGGGGTACTGGACATATTTGATGAATTTGGCCTTGATGAGCTTATCAAAATTGGCCTCAACCATGGAACCGTGAGAGGGGTGCATCTTTCTGGGAGGTTGCTTGAACCCACAATGGTTTGCTGGAAGGCCAAGGCGGTGGATGTCTACCTAGGGATCTAGTCCTGGAATCTTGTCATAACTCTAGGCGAACACATCATGGTGATGTCTGAGGAAGTCTACGTACCGTTGTCATTCCTCGGGGGGCATAGAGGCGCTGAAAAATGTGGGTCTCGGGTCCTCCTTGCTACCGAGGTTAACCTGCACTAACTCGTCGACCGTGGTGGGGAAGCCCTCCTAAAAGGCAGGAGGAGAATCCTCCATATCTTCCTCTCCGCTTGTGGAAGGTTCATCCACAGGTGGAGCCATTTCAGGGCTACCAGACCCTGACGGAAAGCTGGTGCCTGCTTGGGCGGCAGAGGTTGCCACACCAGGGGAACCATACACTACGGAGACCATGGCGACAAAGGCAGTTGATCCAATCCCATCTGGCCTTCGGCCCAAGGGGCCATGCTTTATGACATCAAAGAGTGGTGGCGTGTTGGCTTGAGCCGACCGATTCCATCCTGGCGAAACAGAGACGTATGACGTACTGTTGTTGCCATGAGCCCAACATCCCGATATCGTACAGGGGTAGGAGGCTCGGGGATCACCTGAGACTGGCTGGGGTAAGAGTACGAGGTGATTTCCTGCCGTCGCTTGGACCTAGAAATATTCCTTCCTCTGGTACCCTAAATGACAAAGAACTGCCCCATGTTGGGGGATTTGGCCTCCAACCGATGGATTGGGAAGACATATGTGTTGTCCAAACCTGCCCAGGGACCACTCGTGACAGTGGCGGGCTCGACCTCACCTACCAGGATCTACTTTTCCTTGCTCTTGTAGTAGCCAGCGTCCAGATAACGGGCTTCACAAGAGGCAAAAGGAGACGCATTTCTTTGGAGCATGACCACTCGACCCTTAAAAGAGTATTTTAGGTACTGGTGATACGAGGAGGGGACCACTGCGTGAAGGTGGATCCACAGCCTGCCCATCAATGCATTGTAGGTAGTGTCCTAAGAGACAACGATGAATTAGGTATTGGCAATCAGGCCGCCAAACTGGGTCTTCAGATGAATCTTGACAAGTGGATTTTGCTCGGTCTTGTCATACCCCAGGATCCTGAGGTCGGAGGGAGTTAAATCATCCTCAGAAAACCCCAGTTTCCGCAGAGTTCGAGTTGGGATGAGGTTAATCCCGGAACCCGTGTCAACAAGACAGCGACGAACTTCCACACCATTGAACTAGCCGATGACGTACAGTGGGCGAATGTGCCCATATATGGGAGGGTCTTCATCTTCACCGGAAAACGAAATGACTGCCTGACATTCGGTGTCTTCAATCGCCTCGGTGTGGAAGGCTTCTACAACCACCACCTCCGTCTCAAACTGGAGGGGGCTCCTTAGAGCCTCGGAGAGCACCTCGCGCATTTATGACGATCGGCGAAGGGCCTCAAGGATAGAAAGCCTTTCCAGAATGATGTCCAGGTGCTTCAGAACATCATACTTTCGATCCAAACGCGAGCTTCTGCTTACAGGAGGCTGCTCTACGATTGGAGGCATGATGGGCCCTGCCGGCGGGACCGGTGACTGACAGGTACTAGGCACGTCTCGCTGTTCACTAGTCGAAGCCCGGGAGGTGGCTACCGCATTAGGACCGGAAGGTTGTATTCGGCCGGTGGTAGGGTAGGGCTGGTTGAAACATGAACGAGGTAGTCCCGCCTGATCTAGAAACACAAACGGTGGTGGAGGCGAACCTGTCGACACCGGGTGAGGGGACCGCGTCCGCTGATCTCTGTATCGGGCCTACTGCCTAGTCTCAGTAGCATGCACGGCCTAGCTAGAGGTGATGACTGTCGTGCCCCGGCGATTCATGTAGCCACGGCTCCGCCGACGTTGGTGATGGCTAGGGACATTGGGGAAGTCCACCTGGCGTTCTCATCGTCGGGAGCCAAAAAGGGATTTACCAACTCTACGGTGTAAACCAAAGCGTACCCCGGACTTTCACTCGAGGAGCCATCCGCTACCGGACGGAGTCTTGGCGGGATCCCCATCTTTGGGGGCATAAAATCACCAAGCGTGCAGGAAGATGACGGCACTGGAAGAGCACGTTCTTTCTTCTTGCGTCGCCGCTTTCTCTTCTGGGAAGAGGTAGGCTGGGACGACGATGCCAAAGCGGCGCTCGCAGATTCTGAGGGCTCTGGCTGACTTAGGTGGGCATGAGTGATGCCATGGGCATGAGAAACCGTCCTGCGGGCCATCCAGTCATTATACATCCGGGACCCACAGTCGGAATCCTGCTGCAACTCATCCTCGTTACCACTCCTGCCATCTGATCTCACTAAGACACCTGCCACCTGTGCCGGGGCTAGACCCAACCTGACTATGTTGTTGTCAATCTGGTCTTGGAGCCATTCCTTGAACACATAGCATCGCTGGACGGTGTTCCCCAGGATCTGGTGATAAGGGCCGTAGTTAGGGTGATCAGTGATACGTGCCTCTTCTGGCATCCGGCACTCAGGCAGCCGCACGATCCTCTGCTTCATGGCACTACGGAAATAGCTGGGGACCAGGGCCTCATCAAAAGAGTAAGCCTGATTCCTTCTGTCTGGAAAGGGGGCTCTTGGAGGCTGACCATGGCTAGGGTCCGGAGGAGCATGCCGAGGAGGCGGAGCCAAATTATCTCGCCTGGGTGGTGGCTGCGCGTTACAAGGAGGCGCCTACCAATTTTGAGGCGGTCGCTGCTGGGCCGGAGGCTGTGCCAGTGGGGGTGGACCCCTATGGGGCTGCTGATCTAACCTTACTGGTAGCAACTCCAGCTGTCTGGGAGCTTCTATCTGGGCCACAGCAGTGGGCTCCACTCTAGTGGCTCTCCTTGCAGGGATTACAGGAGGCAGTGGGCGTGCCTGAATGGCCCGTTGCAGGGCTTCTTTGAGGCGTTGAGCCTTGTCCGAGAAATCCCGAAACCCTCCAGGGTAATTTTGAGTGATCAGAGAAGGAACTAGCTCTTCCCTGACGTTCCCTACACACATCATCAGTAATTTCTCCTGAGTTAGTGGCATGTCAAGGGAGTACGTGAGCCCCTTCCACTGGGCGACGAAGTCCGTGACCCGCTCATCAGGCCTCTATTTTCACCTGAAGAGGTCTACAATTTTCGTCATCCGGGTTGTGGAACTGAACTGGTAGAGGAATTTCCAGCGAAGGTCCTCCCAGCTAGCCACAGATCCAACAGGGAGCTAGTTGTACCAGAAGAAGGCTGGTCCTTCCAGCGTCTAAACGAATCAATGGAGCTTGGAAGCTTCCTACTGCACCGGAGTCCCCAACATAGGCCCGTACCTCGAGTTGAAGTGGGCCAGGTGTTGTGTCGGATCTCCTGTCCTGTTAAAGTGGGTGAAAGTGGGGTTTCCCAATCCCAGTGGGGCCGGCATATCAACAACCCATGATGGGTATGGCTTGTCGTCCGGTGGAATTGCCACCTGCCGAGTTTCCAAGGCCTCCAAGCGGGCGATGAGTACTTCCATCAGATCGTCCAGACACTAATTCCTATCCCGACAGGGATCTCTAGCCACAAGCGCATTGTCAGGATCTCCAATCTAGTAGTCAAGCTCAGCAGCTCACGGGGCGGCTGGCATAGTGACTCTCGGGGCAGCGGGAGGAAACCGAGCATGGTCCCCCAGGTGATTCCGCTGCTCGGGAGGGTTCAGCGAGACGTATCGCGCCCTCTTGCCATGGGCACTAGCATCTCCCCTGTCAGCAAACACGACATGGTTGCGGTTTCCTGGGGGAATCTCAACAAGGGGTAGGTGCTCCTGCCCCTGCTTTCCTAACCTGGGATTACCGTAGTCAGGCCGCCGCTCTGCAATGCGTTCGGCCAAGAGCTCATCAACCAGCCTCTTTTTCTCCACAAGATGTTGGCATAGCGTGGCCTTCTCGGAGTCTTCGTCTGCCTTCTGCACTAAGACATATGGGTCGGCGAGCTTGATAGCCCCGACATGCTCTTTACCCTTACCGATATTTCGGCTTCGTGTCAGTGCCTCAGTGGGTGTGGGGAGACCTAGGAGGCTCCTCTGGTGGCGATTGATCCTCCCAGACGGGTCCAGTGGCGGCTTGTCCTCTGGGGGTGAGTCCCCATCGAGGACCTCCACACCGTTTCCCTCATCTAAAAGTTCATCCATGTTGACCGCCACTGCCTTTGGCGACATTCCCTCAGGGTCGCCCGGTGAATCGGGTTGTCGACGGATCGCACAGAAAAGAAGGGCAGCATACTACCCCCATCTGCAGATGTGCGTGTGGGGGGTGGCTTCCTCGATAACCTTGCGGAGTACTTGAAAACTCTGAATTCATTGTTGTTGGAGGGCCCTGCGGTGGCCAGGTGACTCGGGGTGCCGGACCATAGGGAGTACTGCCAAATCGACCTGACGGCACTGCTCACTGATATCCTCGAGATGTGCTTGACTCCTGGGATAAGGTGATAGCTGATGGAAAATATGGGAGTGAGTCCACCGAAGAGTCTAGTGGAAACATTAACACTCTCCCGGGGTGAGCACCTCTAGCATATCAAAATCTGATCCTGCGACCGGCCAAAACTTCTCGGGGAAGTGGCTTGCTGCGAGGACGGTCCAGAAGCTCCATGACTCCAGTTTGGGGTCCGGACCTTGCTTCCCCTGCTCATCAACCGAGAATGGCTGGGGAGCTGGCAATGGCGCCGAGGCAGGTCGTCGGGCTGGTGAGCTAGCCGGTGGGGAATACAGTGAACATGCCGATTGGCCGCCGATCCCTGAGTCATCCTCCAAGGGATTCAGTGCCCTGGATGCCACGTCGTGATAGGATGGGCTAGAAAATGGTCCTCCTGTCACATCATTGGTGCTCGTCGAGGGTGTTTCGTCTTGAGACTCTTCCGTCGGTCCCCATAAAAGATCCCCACACTCCCTGACTGAGGTGGAAGGTTCTTCCGGGGAGGCCGAAGATAACTGCAGGTTTAACCCCTGGGGGTACGCCAAGTCCTCGTACTCCTGGATATACCTTCGGAGGGAGGAGGGAATCATATGTATCTTGCATTCTGGGAGTACGAGACTGACGCTCTGCGTCCCCATTCCTGCCCTCGACTCAGAAGGTCGGGGGGAAGGTTCCACCGTCGAGTCGTACTCCGCCTCAGAGTCCGAGAAACGGACCGGTCTAATTTCTGTCCAGACTCCCCTGAAATTCCTCCTACGGCAATGACGCCCCACCTTCCTTCCCCTGGGTGGATCCTTAGGGTAAGGATGATTTCCGTCATGGAGTCCCATGGCCGCAATAGTGCTGGGGCAGAGGGGACTGAAGGTCGGGGTGTGGGAATCATAGGGACAGATGTTGAAAGGGACATGGGGAGGACCTCCATGTGAGTGAGCAACTTGATATGCAACGGCTCCATACTCGTAGCCAGCAGTAGGGGGAGTGACCTCATACCCAGTGCAGTGGGTGCTGGAAGGAGTCATACCCAGAGCGTAGCTATCGCGAAGAAGCCTTCGGCTTTCCAGACCAGTGGCACGAAATGATCCTTCATGATGGGTGGAACTACCACGGATTGGTCCGCGGTGGCCATTGCATGTGCCCGTGACCGGGAGAGTCGACCCAACCTGCCTATAGGGTAGTAGGGGCCTCGATCCCAGTCGGGCATGTGACTGCCCCTACTCAACGTGTGCGGGGGTCTGGTAGCAGGAGTCAGTAGTGGCTCAGGCCACAGTGGTTGCTGACATTGGTGCACCAGGAAGGGCATTCTCTTCTGCTCGCGCCTGACGCTGGCGTTGGGACAGATGGGTGGGAGCTGGTGTTGTGGGCTCAACGATAGCCTAGTCCTCAGCCCGAGGAGCCGGGGAGATGATGTCGACGCAGCCTGGCGGGGGTTCTTGCCGTTAACCCCTGGGACGGGTCTCCGATCGGGCGGACCCGGACATCCCCCACCTCATTGGCGTACGGGTCGGATGTGTCAAGGTGCTCCGGGGATAGGCTCCCGAAGCGATTGAATGTCGGAGTGGGGAGAGGTGGCTCCATGTGCAGCCCTCGGGGGCAGCGACAATAGTGGGGCGCAACTTCCTCTAGATCCAAACGGGCCAGGCCCCTAGTGGGGATGATCCCTTCCTTGTCGTACCTACGAACCAAGTCGTGCATCACCCTTCGCTGGATGATTTCTGACGGGGAGAGGGGGCGTGAGCACCCAACAGTCATGGAAATCGGAGCCGAAGTGAATGTGGAAAAGGTGGGACTGCATGGGGTAGCCACGTCGGTGTTTCCCCTGCACCTATGCCGATGGGCAGGTGGCGATCGAGCTTCGGATGCAGTGAACTGATTCCTGGAAGTAGGGAGATGAACCCATTAGTACTAACAGGAAAAGAAATCAACAACCAATAGCCCAGCATCGTTCCATCTTATGTGGTCGGCGGGAGGGATCCACGCTGACGACGTCGCGGAACGGAGTGCACAACATCCTGACTGCCTCAACCCCTAGCGGGTTTCACGTCTTGGTGATAGGTACCTGGACCTGGTGACATGCTGATCTTCCGACATCCCAAATGCTACCTGTCCTCGTATTGAGGAGAAGAGCTTCACGTAAGGTTCACCATTTTCTATTTCTGACACTTTTATGTCGGGGCGTGCGCGTGTGTCTGTCACGCATGGGAGGACGCGCGGCTCGCAGCCCCTCATTCCCGCTTTCCAAAGGCGGGTGTCATCTGTTCCTTATTCTGGGACGTCTGCTCCTTGATCGAAACCAGGATGATGGGATGTTGGTTCTTGCTTCTGTGGATTCCTCCTCGGATCTCGTCACCTAATCCGGGTCTCCCTCATAGATTTAAGATGGGTTCGTGAAGCTCATTCCTAACGCCATATCTACATGGACACCAGTTAATTACGCTACTTCGGCCGAGACGCTCCAAGGGGTCTTGTCGGGGCAGCAAACTTCGGTGAGGGGAATGGTCACATTGGGGTGTCATTGGCATGTCTTGACACTAGGGATCGGCATGTCTGTCTTCTGACCCTTATCACAGGGCTTCTCGAGGGCGCGGAAGCCTGAGGCATCCCACATCGAACGCGGGGAATGTGTACCATCTGAAGTTTTCCTCAGCGTCCCATGTTTAACATGGGGTATGCCGCGAGTTTAATGTCTTTCAGAGATGGATCGGACTGATCGAAACACTGAGAGTGGATTAGATTGAAGGACCCCCTAGGGGTAACGCCGATGTTGGGGCCAACACGTGGGCGGATTCCCGGATACTATGGAGTGGGGTGGAGTGTCATGATCTCGCCGGGATGTGGCGGCCCGGGTAAGGATCAGGATGGATGATGGAGTGATGGGATTGAACATCATGGAGGCTTCCTACATATCCCCATGGTGGGGAATCATAGTCCACGTAGTTCGGTGATACGGTGGGACACTTGAAAAGGCGACCCGTGAGAATGGACGCATGGATGGGAGCCTGGAGGAAGTAAGATCTCGAGGATAGGGCATGAGCTTCCCAAGGCACGTGGTCTTGAGGGGGGAAGTCAGGATGAGACATGGATGTGAGGCATGGGGCTTATGCTATGAGACGGCCCAAGAGGGGGAATACAGTTTAACGTCATGTAGGACAAGGGCATACAGTTTAATGTCATGCAGGATGAGGGATATGGGGCTTACACTCTAAGGGGGAACGTGGTGAATATGGGGCTTACGCTCTGAGTCGGCCCCTGTTGGATATGGGGCTTACGCTCTGAGGAGGCCCATGATGGATATGGGGCTTACGATCTGAGGCGTCCCATGGTGGATATGGTGATAATGCTCTGAGGTGGCCCATGGTGGTCGGGGAACCGACGTGGAGAGGTCAGAACGACCGGGTGGTGGGCTTGAACCTTGTGGAGGCTTCCTACGTACCATGCGTTAGCACAGATCAAAGTCCACGTAGTTTGGTGGCATGGGGATTATGCACTGAGGTGGCCTATAAGAGGATGTCATGGTCTATGTGCACTCTAAGCCCACGTGAGTCATTGTCGGTGTGGGAAAAAAGAGGCAGCAGGGACCAGATGATCACGTCATGAAGGGTGCATCCATGAGAAGCGGAATGGGGCTTACGCGTTGAGCGGCCCAAAGAGGAAACAGGGGCTTACATATGGTTAGCGGCCCTGGTGCTGGAGCTTAATCCAGGGTGGAGGCCCGTGGTGCGACAAAGCATAGTAGGAAAGAGACTCCACTGGCCTTGGCAGGGGGGAAGTACAGAGATGCATGGGTGTAACCTTCCGTAAGAGAGGTTAGGGGATTACACTCTGAGGCATCCCTTACCCCGTGGACAAACGCCACTCTGACAAGGAGGATCTAATTCCATGCGAGGATGATTCCATTCTAGTGGAGACGAGAGGGCGTAAAAAATTTCCGAGCTGGGGGGACCCTACATGCGAAGCACGGGGTCAGACCACAGTTTAACGTCATGTGTTAAGGACGAGGTGCTTAGCAGTTTAACTTCCTGCAGCTTGGATGAGGTGGGTTTGCTCCACACCCCTACGGATTACATGCCCAATGACCTCTACCCCTTGTGTGAGGGAATGAATCGGCAAGGCCGTAGTGAAGGGGGGCCGCAGGGCGAACCATTGGGGGGTCCACGTTAGCGTGGCTATGCGAAGAAGCAATATCTGTTAGCGTTCATATGCGGAGAAGCATAAGGTAAAGCAACGCAACATGAAGCACCACCCAAGGGATCCTGAGGTTACTTTGTATGAGCCTGGAATGCCGTACGGTAAAACAACGCATGGCACGCATGCCTGGCAGGAAAGAAATCACATGCCAGCGCGGAAAGTCAGCCAAGGGGCGTCAAGCTAAAGGGGTCCGAGGTGTTGCGCAGAAAAGGAAGGTTTGGATGCAAAACACTGGGATGACGCACAATAGGGCCATAGTATTGCGTGGATAGGGGATTTCGCACAAGGTATTGCATGCGTAGACGGGGATTGGGTGCAAGGGACAACGATCGCATGCAAGGGAAGTACCAGGAGGAGGAGGCAAATTCACTGAAGCCGGTGGAGTTGCACGCAAAGGTGAACCCCAGGGCAAGGTTGTACGAAAAGGGGGATTACTTGGAAGTCATATTGCACATTGGGGGAGTCAAATTTCACGCCCGAGAGCCGATCCAAATTCCTCAACCCCCAAACCGTCAGGGGTCGCCTTTTATTTATAGGCACCAGCCGGCCCGGAATCCAGGCGGTGCACGAAAGTTTCCACGACGGGAACCGTCGGCGCGCAAAGCCTCACCGCGCGGAACCGGGGCACGCAAAATTGCGCGCACCAGTGGCTCGATTATGCGAATCACTTACATGCTTCACACGCACATCTTTATTTCTCACAATCCCTCCTTTATTTCGCGCACCAGTTCCTGGGCCTCCGGACCGGGCCTCTGATTCTGAATATTACTTCGTTTTGCCATTTCGAAACTTCCTCTAGGAGTTGCGGACTTTTTTCGGCGTCTACAAAAACTCAAGACATAATTACATTTCTATAAATATAATATATATCATTTTCTTTATTACCCTTTCACAAACTAAAAAAGTGATAACATCGTTCATGGATGTGTATACTACCACCACCACAACATGATGTGATTCATTTTACATAAATTGATTTATTTATACAAGTATATATGATTAAGTAATATGTAATTTATGATATAATGATATTTCAGAAAATGTTATTATTTTATTTACCTTCCTTCCATAAAGATCGTAGAAAAATGAAAATGTTACTCATGTGTACTTACGGTCTACTGCCTCCATGATTGTAATGTTGATTCATTTTTCTTAACTATATTTAATGATTAGTTTAAAAGTATAATTGATATATAAATATGATAATTATTTAATGATTATTATTCTATATATTTTATATAATGACCCCTTTTATCATATTTTACCTACCAAAGATATTTTTTAGAACATGAATTGAATTTGGTCAAAACTCCCGATGTAAACTAGATCGTTTAAGTTGTTGTATAAAATATGGAAATAAGTGAAATAAAATTTATTATAAATTGGAAAAAGGATATAAAGAAAATAAATAATTAACATAAGTTTATTATTCAGGAATATAAATGAACACGTGACAATCCAAACATAAGTTAAGGGATTTCTTCTCAATTTACATTCCATTGAGACTTGTTTCTTGTGATGCACCTAGTTTATTTTATATATTATATATATTTCCCCTTGACATTTTATATCATGAAACTCGTTATTCTCATGATATTATAATTCTAATTTAATTTTATGACTTCATGGATATTATAATTCAAATTCTTCAAAGTGGTGTGGGACACTTTGTAATGTTTAAAGATTATTCTCTTTAAGAATGTTTTTAATGATTCTCTTTGAAATCCCACTTATTTTAGTAATTGTTAACTTTCTATTGAAACAGTAACATTAGTTTTTGTGCACCTTATTTCTTATATATGGTGTACATACATAAATTTGTCATATAATATCTTTATTCAATCATTCTTCATGATATTTTTAGTTTCAATTTTAATTATTTCATCTAAGGGGGTTCGATTTAAAAGTTACCAAGTGGAAAATAATTCCATAACATAATTTATTTCCATTCGGATATATACTTCCTCATTGTCATTAATATTATATGGTTATGTCTATAATAACATTGATAATATATTTATTTATTTCATCTTCTATATGTGTATTTATAGTTGACACACATAATTTACTCATTGATTGATTCTCATTCCAAAATTATAATCATTTCAAGGGTTTACTTTAATACCTCATTTTATTAAGGATTTTTATACTTTAATTTACATCAGAGGAAATTATTTAATCATTATCTAATTAAACCTTTAATTTTAATCTACTATGGTCATTTATGACCAGTATTAAATAATAGTACCATGTTTCCACTCTTTAGTACTCAAAATGTTTTAGAGAATATTTTTAAGAAAACCCAACTTCATTTATCTCTTTAATTAGAGAACATCCTTTATTCTAAAAATAGCATTTTCAAAAATCATTTTAAACAATGTTCTTAAAAATATTTATAAAATATATTTTTATCCTTTTTTTCATTTACCAATTTTTTCAAAGAAATCTTCTTGTCACTTTCTGACCAAGGTATCTTTTCTAACCATTTTACCATGCAAAAGGAATGTTATTTTTACCTCATATGGAATGTACATATTTACTCACCATTATTTCATTGAAGCTTAGTTTTCATGGTTAAAAGGTTAGTTTTAAAATAAAATGTTTTCAAAGTGATATTTAATTAAAGGGTTTTCAAAAAGTTTTACAAAAAAAATATATTTTCTTCGAGAATGTTTTTAAAAAATATTTTTTTCGATTCATTAATGAAAATAGCCCTTTATTTTACTCAACATGGGATATATTTTGTTAATAGAATCCTTATTATTCCTTTGGATGGTTTATGATTTATTTTTCCAAGGATGTTATTCACATTAACTTCCTTGATTTATTTTTTATTCCCCTTAAAATATCCAATATCCTATGATAATTGAACATTGAATTTCCCCTAAGTTATCTATTTCATTTATCTTGGATATTACTATTTACTAAACTATATACCATTATACATACCATGTTTATTTTGACCACTGATTTGATTATATTGAGAAATATTGATAATTCTATATTCTTTATCCAATATGGATATTTGATAAGGTATACTATTTATTTCATCTATTAGATATGAGGAATGCTTCGGACAAGCAATGAAAGGAGGATCCAAGACATTATATAGCTCCTCAATGAATTTATAGTTTCACATGAGACAAATTAGTTGTTCAAATTAAATGGGTTTTTATCTATAGTTTTAACCATCATGTGAAAGGTCTTGAAAGTATAGGTTTTCATGTGCCTCAGACATTACGTCTTTTAAGAAATAATTTCTTTCATTTATTTTCACTTATTATTCATCCATGAGATTTTGTGTTGACATATCAATGGATATATTTCAATTTCAGTTAATTGATTAAATTTCATGTGTTTGATTTTCTTACCTTGTCATATTTATTTTTTCCTTATCTAGTTATTTTAATGGAATGTGCTTTTAATTATCATACCTTATTTTGTATTCACTTCCTTATCATCCTATTGATTACTTGGAATGTTTCTTAAATTATTTAACTTTCCTTATTGATTTATTCTTATTGATTCATTATTTATTCAGTTATACATTATCCTTATTGATAATTGTAGCTCATCGTTTTCTTGTTTCCCTTTCCCCACGATTCCAATAAGTGTACTATGAAATATATGAAATGATTCACTATATAGAATAAATTTATTATCCTTGAAGTTATTTATTTATATAAACAAATTATTTTGAAATTAGTTTATTAATTTTTAATAAAATACTTATTTGTGTATCTGGTTTACCAGGATTACTAAACAATTCAGTCCTTTAAGATTTGATTTGTTGTAATCATGCCAATGTAATAATAGAATACACCAGTTCCCGGATATATGGGGTTGGTATTCTACAGTTGGTATCAAAATAATTTTAGTATTAACCATGGTAACTAGATTTAGGAAAACATATATTATAAAATGTAAACCTAAAGTAGAATTTTAGGATAACTGTAGAAGAACACCCTATAATTTTAGTACGGTAGATAATATGCGGGTTTTCCAAGTAATACATCCTTGTTTGGATAATGAAAGTGGGTGTTGTTCTAGAAAAAATGTACTTAGGGGTAACAACTCCAATAATGTTTCTCAGGATAGACTCATGGTAACCGGGTACCCAACAATGGGCCTTACTGTGCACCGGGTTTGAAACTCCTAGGGGATATTCTTTGGATAATTCAAATTTTTTTTACAAACCATTATATAAGATTTTGATAATTAATAACCAAGTTTAAACATATGGTTTCTTGGATTGAAGATAAGGTTTAATTATTTAGAAACATAAAAAATTATATTATAGGTAAACCCAAGACCACAAAAGTACCTATTTGAAAATAAATGGTTGAATTATTTATGTATTTAAGTTGTATTGAAAACATTAGTTAAATGGCTATTTACTGATTTACCTTATATCAAGTATGTACATAATATTTATTTTTGAATTTATATTAATGTGGTTTTATAAAAGTAAAACATATAGGCTAGGTGAAAACACATAATGTTTGGCATGGTCACAGGACTTGAACCCATGACTGAAGGATGATAAGGGTTTGACTCCAACCACTGACCTATGAAATTTCTTGTTTAATATGTCATTGTTTTTAATTAAAAAATTTTATGAATATATACTTATGATAAAACAATAATATTGGTTTTTTGGGTTAATAAATTAATATATTAACCATATTTACTTTTGCGAATAGTTAGAGACAAATAGTTAAAGTTTTCACTCTTTTATGTGCCTTACTATTTGTTAAATTTTTTAGTGCTTCAAGGGTCAAAGTTAATTTTTGGATACCCATTTCTTGAGGTAAGGGAAGAATTATAATTTGATCCAAGCATAACCAAAGGATGAAATTGTTCTTATGAAATTTAAATGTATCAAGAAATTATATTCCCTTATATTTTTAGGAATTAAAATAATTACTCAACATTAGAAAAATGATTAAAAAACGTTTTGTCTAAATACGTAATTTTTTTTAAATTGATGGTCTAATAAATAATCATAGATTTAGGTATTTAAGTCCCTTTTCATTCCATTGATCATTAAATTGTTTTTGATTTATGACCTAAATCACTCCTTATAAATATTTATTATTTTCCTTTAAGTATGTATCCCTATATGCCACTAATATTCACCTACTTAGAGACCGACTTACTTGTTAGTCTATGTGACCTTTGTAATTCTAATTATTTATTTTCTAGAGGATATTTGAAAAACCCTTCTAATGATGTGGGATTTAAATAAAAGGAAATATTAAACAATAAATCACCAAGACTGATTTTAAATTATAAGGATTAAATTTAATTAAGGTGGAGAGAATGTAACACCCCTAAAATTAAAGTAGTAACATTGTATTCGATAGCATGTATGACACACAACACCAAACATGTAAGGGAATATAATATCCAACGTATTTATAATATATAAAATATTTTAAATAAATTTAATATATTTTATATCTTTCAATACATGAAATAATGAGTTCTCTTGCATTATACACAAGAGTGACTTTTTTCGATAGATTTTGTTACACCTAAGATCGAGTTTTACCAAGGAATAATATATTATTAAATATTATTATTTAATATAATAAGATATAAACATGCCATTAAATTAGTATTTATGAATAGTAATAACTAACTTATGAAAATTATGGTTTACACAAATATATAATTAATTTATTAGTTAAAACTTAATTATAAATAAATATAATAAACAATTGAAAAAAAAGTTAATATTTTTATAGAAAACTATATTTATGCTTATAAATATATTTCATCCTAATAAATTAAAATAATTAAAATTAGTGATTTATTTTAATGTAATATATATATTATATATTAAATTAAAAAACTTATAATCATCCAATATTTTTGATATACATAAGATAGGAATAAACTGGATATTATACATAAAAACCTTTTTTTATTAAGGAACTTTTACCACCTTTTAATAGAGAACCTATTTTAAATCCGATTTTTGACTATTTAAAAAATTTATTATGTCCTAAAAATATTAATCTTTGAAATAGAAACATAAAAATTAGGTTATATTAATTTTTTGTTATTTTTCTATGAAGATTCATTTTTTTAATGAATAGTAAAAAATACTGAATTTTAATTCAAAACTGAATTTTAATATATATTATTTACAAGGGTAAATTATTTTTTAGATTTATTTTAAAGTAAAATTAGATCATATTTTTATCAATTAATCAAATTTAGGTCATCTTTATTAATTTCACTTTGAAATTGACAAAAAAGCAAAGCAATCTTTCAAAACATTTTTACTTTAAAAACAACCATTTTTGTCCTATATGTGGGCTTAAATTTAAATTAATTTCTAACAATTTTGTTATTGGAATCCAGAAAAGTGGAAACAATATTTTTAATAAGAATAATTTCTAATTTATAATAAGTTAGAATTTTTTTATTACCAAAAATTTTAATGAAATCAATTAAAATTAATCACAATGATTAAGGTAAAGTTAAGCTTTATAAGGGAGTAAATCTTAATCTCAATGGCCCAAATGACCTATAAAATTTTTCAATATCCATTGGATAGGTATATTTAGACCCTATGATACCTTTTATATATTTTTCCATTATTGGATCCACATTCCATGGGAAATCATTGTTAGAATTTGTTTTCCCAAAATTTACAAGAGTGTCACTCCTACACCACTATAAAAGGCCTCCTCTCCTCCCACTTCCTCACACCTCTTAATACACTTTGGATAGACCAATATATGACCCAATATCTCCTTTAAATCCCTCCCCTCAACCTATAATACTTTCATTGGTTATAAATCAATCCAAGGAATCCTTTTTTTACAAACCAAAAGAAGTTACCTGATTAAGAGGTAACATATTTCCTTAAACTCTTTAGTTTTATTTTAATTCCACACCACCTAAAATATTCTTAATCCATGTTTATATAACAAAACAAATATCCTAAATATTCTAGGATTTTTTTTATGTTATGATTTTTACAAGAAATTACATACACTTACATCTAATGGGTAATGAAAATACTATTTACGGGTACGGTGAACTACAACCTCATAAAACGATGATTGTTCATTATTACTTTACCACCTATCATGGTGGCCATTATGATAGAAAATATATTTATATATGTTATATATTATATTTATTGTGTATTTAATATTCGTAAATTATTTTATAAAACATACCCTTATACCTTTCATTTTGTGTAAATACGGTAACATCATTTGTAGAAGTGTGGACGACAACTTCCTCAAAGCAATGTGACTCATTCACACTATAAATGGAATGTCTAAAAGATGGTTTTAATTAAAAATGTGTGAAATAAAATACATATATGTGATTTTAATTACATAATTACATTTCTCTAAATATAATATATATCATTTTCTTTATTACCCTTTCACACACATAAAAAGTGATACCATTGTTTGTGGACGTGTGGACTATCGCCTCCTCAATATAATGTGATTCATTTTATATCACAATAATTCTATATAAAATTATATATGATTAAGTAATATAGTATTTATGATATAATTATCATATTTTAAAGATTTAATTCTACTTACCTTCTTTCCATAACGATCATTGAAAAATGAGAATGTTACTCATCTATATGTATGGTATATCATCTCTATCACTGTAACATTGATTTATTTTTCATAACCATATTTAATTATTTTTTTTATAACTATAATTTATCTAAAAATATGATAAATATATAATTATTTTTATTTATATGTTATATAATGACCCATTTGAGTATAGTTGAACTACCAAAGTTATTTTTTAACACACGAATTGAATTTGGTCAAAATGACAGACATAAAATTGATTGTTTAAGTAGTTGTATACAAAATTGTAATAAGTGAAATAAAAGGGATGATAAACATGAAACAGTTTATCAAAAAAATAAATAATTAACATAATTTTTTTATTCATGAATATAAAGACACGTGATAGAATTTTGACATAAGGGATTTATTCTCAATTTACATTCCATTAAGACTTATTTGTTGTTACGCACCTAGTTTATTTTATATGGTGTATAAATTTCCATTTGACATGTTATATCATGAACATATTTATTCTCATGATATTATAAGTTTCATATAATTTTATTACTTTATGGAGATTATGACTCAAATCATTTAAAGTGGTATGGGACACTTGGAAATGTTTAAAAATTATTCTCCTCAATAACATTTTTAATGATTATCTTTGCAATCCCACTTAATTTTGTGATTGTTAACATTATATTGAACTAATAACTTTATTTTTGTGCACCTAATTCTTATATAAGGTTCAAATACTTCCAATTTTCCATATAATATCCTGATTTAGTCATTATTAATTATATCTTTGGTATCAATTTAAATTATTTAATCTAAGGGGATTTGAGTTAAAAGTTACCAAGTGTAAAATAATTTCATAAACAAATTTATATTCATTGGGTTATATACTTACTCATGGTATTTAATACTATATGATTATGTATATAATTACTTTTAATATCTATTTATATATTTCATCTTCTATATTTGGATTTAGAGTTGATACTCATAATTTACTAATTGATTGATTCTCACTCAAGAATTATAATTTTTTCTAGGGTTTACATTACAGTATCATTTTGTTCTGGATTTTTTACACTTGAATTTAAATCATAATAAATTATTTAATAATTATCTAATAAACCCTTTAATTTTATTCTCTTATGGTTATGTATGACCTTTATTAAGTAATTGTTCCATTTTTTCCACTATTTTGTACTCAAAATGTTTTATAAAATGGTTTTAAGAAAACCCAACTTCATTTCCCTATTTAGTTGGAGAACATATTTTCTTATAAAAACGCTTTTTTCAACAAAAAATTTCAAAAAACATTTTAACATGATTTAGTAAATACATTTTTTTCTTTTACCAATGTTTTCAAACTAATATTTTTATCACTTTCTCATCAAAGAATTTTTTCTAAACCTTTTACCATTAAAAATGAATATTTTTTACCATATATGAAAAGTATGGATTTAATCTTTATTATTTATTTGAATGTTCCTTTTCATGTTTCAAAGGATAATTTTAAAGAAAATGTTTTTAAAAGTGATTTTCAATGAAAATATTTTTCAAAATATTTTTCCAAACAAATTATATTTTCATCCAGAATATTTTTAAAAGATATTTTTATTTATATTCATTAATGATAAAACCCCTGTATTTTACTCCGAATGGGATAAATTTTATCAATACCATCCTTATTCTTCCTACGATTGGTTTATAATTGATTTGGAAAATGATTTTATTCACATTCACTTCCTTGATTAATTTTTTAGTCCCCTTAAAATTTTCAAAATCCTATGATAACTAAACATTGAATTTCCCCTTAGTTATCCATATCATTTAACATGGATATTACTATTACCTAAATGTATACCATTATTCATACAGTGTTTACTTTGATAGTTATTTGATTATTTGGAGAAATATTAATAATTCTGTATTCTTTATTCAATATGGATATTTGATATATAATATTGTTTATTTAGTCTATTTTATGTAAGGAATGCTTTGGATAAGAAAAAATGAAAGGATCCTGGACTTTATATATATCCTTGATGTATCGATAGGTTCTCATGATATAAATAAGTTTCTCAAATTAAACAGTTTTATATCCATAGTTTTATTCATCTTGTGAAAGGTCTTGATGGTGTAGGTTTTTATGTGCCTTAGACATGACTACCATTAAAAAAATATTACTTTATTTAGTTTCAATTTTTATTAATACATGAGATTTTTTTTCAACATATCTATGGATACATTTAATTTTTAGTTCATTGATTAAATTTCATGTGTTTTGGTTTCTTAACTTACCATATTTATATTTCCTTATATATTTATTTAAAATTTTGATGTATTTTTTTTACCTTTCCTTATTTTTATTCACTTCCTTATCAACTTATTGATTACTTGGCTTGTGTGTTAAGTTATTTTTCCTTTATATGTTGATTTATTCCTATTGATTCATTATTAATTATATTATACTATACCGTTAATATGCATTTGAGAATAAACATATTTTTTCCCTTTCCACATGATTCTAAGAAGTGTGCTAAAAAAGATATGCAAGGATACACTAGATGGAATAAAGTTATTATCGTCAAATTTATTTATTTATAAATAAAATTGTGTTATAATTATTGAATTAATTTCTAATACAAGACTCATTTATGTATATTTTTTACCAATACTACAAAACTATTCAATCCTTTGGGATTTTATTCCTTGTAATCATACCAATTTAATAGTAGTGGACACCGACATTAGGCTATCTAGGGCCGGGTCTCTACAATTGAATCATGGAATATGTGGAGAAAACCTAAAACCATATATCATAAACATTTTCAAGGGTCACTCCCAATACCACCATCATAAATTGTATAGAGTCACAATGTGTATTTGGTCTACTCCCATTTATATAAAATAGTGGACAAAATCCCATTGAATATTTGGTTCACTCCCTAATCCCTTACATAAACTAGTGACCTATAAGGCATTACCCAATGCATTGTAGGGATATATAATTTTAGTCCTACCTTATACATAAAGTAAAATCATACATATGTTTTCCGCATAAAGAAAATAAACCATACATAAATCATAATCATGATCGCACATATAAGAAGGAAGTACATTTCATAATTCTGATTCAAGGAATAACCGAAGGATAAATCTTAAGGATTTACAATATAATAATGAATTAAATAATTTTTAATATTAATAATTTAAAAATGGATATAGTTCCTAAACATGGAAATATAATGTAGAAAATTCATGAGAATTATCTATGAGAACAAAGAATAAAAAGGAGCTACTTATATGGTACTTTGTGAAATAATAAAAATATATTATTTTTAAAGAAGTAAAGTGATTATTTTTTCCCATAAAACTAGAATTAAACTAATAGGATTCTCTATAAAATAATGATGGTTTATAGAAGTAATTCATGGTTTAAAAAATATTTGATCAATGTTATACTTTATATGAGATAAGAAATAGGAATGATCCCTTAAATTGGGTTTACTTAATATTGGGAATTTGAAAGGGAAATTAGAATAAGTATAACCATAGTAATTAAAATTATATTTAACTTGGTATATATTTAAGTAAATATTTACAAAAATAGAATAAGTTCATGATAATATTATTTCATAAAAGGAAAAAAAATAAAAAAAACCTATAACTCATTAGTAAAGAGGTTGGTTCGTAGGATCCCTTGCATTGTGTCTAAATGTTCTATATACTAGATCTTAACTTCTTTAATAATTAAATAATGTTTATTAAATACTTACCTAAGAAAATTATTTAACTATACTTCATATTTAAAGTTCATATAACTATCATATGCAATTTATTTTTAATATAGTTTTCATGCCTACGTCGGTCACTTATTGTTATTTGGTCAATTTTTCTGTAACTCCATATGTTTGTTGACCATGGTCAAAATCACTGTAAAATAGTTTCACAGTATCCAAGATATTAATAGTGTTATTTATATAGTATTTATATATTAAATATATTTTTAAATCCATCCATGATGGGTGGTGAAGGAAAGTCAAAAATTTGGCATTTTAGAATCATAGTTATATTATATATATCATATTTATTTATCAATTACATCATTTTGACCATCCATGAATAGAAGTGATGAAAAAATATAATATGTATCTTTGTTGAGGTGGTAGTCTATGTAACACAATAATAGTGATTTTTTTGTTTCATAGTAGATGTAGTGGAATAAATAATGGTTATTCGATTTATATAAAAACATTTAAGAATAATAATGATTCTAAATTCATAATTTTTTTATGTATATAATTGATTTTTAAGATGAAAATTAAGGAGAAAATATTATTATGAAGGTAATACTTATGTGGATTCTTAACCTTCTCTTAGGGATCTCTTTGAAAATAAAGTCTTTAACCAAAATTCATGAGAGTATGGGCTTAAGGATGAATAAAGGACTTCAAGGAGAGTTAACTTTGGTGTAGATTCAAGGTAAATTCAAATGTAAAGTGTAACCATGGAGGGGTGTATGTGATCCCATTTTATAAGTGAATAAAAGAGAATTTTTTGGAATACCATTTACACTACCATGATATCATTACACAATTCTGTTATCAATTACTCCAAAATTTCATAATAATGGATTCTAGGGTGATATTGGGTCATGTGACTCTAACCAGAAGAAGTTCTCCTCAGTCATAATTTCCATAACCATATATGGAGGAGGATGACTCCACCCACCCCCTCCATATCACTAGTGGGAGGGGAGGATGGTCTATTACCACCCTCTATGGCTCCATGGAAGCTCCCCTTTCTTCCTTTCTCTACCCCTAATTTTCTTCCCAATTCCCCAGCTATTTCTCTATGACTGAAGGTTCTAGATCTCTCCTTCTATGATACTCCACTCTCGATTTCTTCATTAGAGTTCACTAAAGCCTTGATTATCTTGGATCTAAACTTGGTGGATCATTTTAGACATAAAATATATTTGGTGGATGATTTTTGTAGGTTCATTTTTTGAACTCTGGGGTTACAGGATCATGTAGTTTTGGGTCTCCTCAAAATACTCCATTTGATGGTTTGTTTCACCTCATGAGAAGATATGATCTTCACGTGGTCTAGGGATCCCCAAAAATTTAATGTTTGCAATTTATATCTCTTTCGATGGTCATATTATATTTATATGAACTGGGAAGCAACCTTCATCATGACATGGGGAATCTTCCTTGAGTTTCCTTTGCCATTTCAAAATCAATTAATTATTCGTATGTTCAGTAACCTAGTGGATCGATTCCTGTGCTCGGACATCCAAACTTAATCTATTATTCACCCAATTAATCCATGGATTTTTGTGGAAGTGGATGTCTCAAGGCCACCAGGTTAGTTGGTCTGGATCACAGATGGAGAATAATTCAGATGTAAGAAGGTTTTTTTCTTCATCTCATAGTTAGATTACTTCTCACTGTGTAGTTGACTGGGTCACCTAGCCTCCCACTATTATCATAGAGTCAGGCATAAGAGAATTGATCTATATCTAGTTATGGATGAATTTTCAGTCCAAGCAGTAGAGTAGGAGGTATTTATAGGAAGCGTTCTGGATCATCCTACATAGAAAGAAATTATAGATAAGGATAACCTACATATTAAGGATATTTTTGATTTCTTGAAGTGTGCCCTAGGGACTAACTCATCAACTGAGTAGGTCTCTATTATTGGAGGAGCTAAAGGATTTTATAATGTTGTGTGCAAAAAGAAGTACCCTATATCACATAATGAGGTAGTTCATCTTTGTAGAGTTACATATATCCAATTTTAAGGTGTTTCAATGGAGAATGATGGGGCTTGGGAGGCCCGAGGATAAATTTAAGTCTACCTCCCTCATTTATACATTCTTCTACACATGGTGGAACCCCTTATCTAGGTACATTGTTTTAGTAATTAGGAAAGGATGGATCATCTAGTATCAAAAACCTGGGGAATTTTACGCAGATTAACATTGAGGACATAAAAAATAATATCTCACTAGGTTTTTTCGACCAGAATAGCTTTGCGGTTTTTTGAGATTATACTTCTATCCCATTATAAGAAAAGAAGGGTGAGGTGGAAGGGTGTGAAGCGAATAACCTATCATGAGGTGGTTTGGATGTCAAAATAGTGGATAATGATTCAGAAAATGAATCTTATTACTCTGAGTCTAGTTAAGAGGACCTTACAGAGGAATTTATTCAATTTTCTTCAAAGAAATGGTATAATACCATGGTGGATGCAGATAGGTTTATTCATCACAACAAGAAGCAACAGGAAAAGAAGGACTATTCCAGTCTTCCTTGTCCCGATATCACAAGGCTATATAACAACGGAAAACTCCCCAAACATAAATTTCCTCATGTTTTAGAAATCCCAAATAGAAATAATAAGGGACCAATCATACAAGAGGATCTAGTTGTTGTCATTCGGTTCTAAGATAGAGGAATCAACAAACATTATTTCGGTGAATGTATATAAGGAAGATCATATATCATAAAACACCCAAGAGCACCTCATGCATTCAATGGAGGAAATATTGGAGAATTCCATCCTGATCAAGTTCTCAATGGATGATTCATAAAAGATGATTGGAAGATATATTTGAGTTGATCTGAATGAAAACCAAATCTCTTGGATTGATAAGAAGAACAATATTTTGATATGTGGTTTCAATGAGCGGAAAACAATACTAGAGGAGCCTGTGCTGATATTGTACAATATTTCATTTCAGTTTGAGTATATAATTAAATAAAATACATATATAGAGGATTCAACCATCAAATGACAACATTTCAAGGTAAATAATTCTAATTGCTTAAAATTATTCTCGAATGGGATGTTTATTTTAAATTATGTCTGAATTTTTTATAATCTGTATTCTATTGGATTCCCACATTTTCCATAAAAGTTATTTGAAAATAAAAATATTTTATTTGGGTGATATTGGGTTAAAAATCCTTAACTAAGTCTTTTTAAACTTTTTTTATATATGTTTTAAGTCTTTTACCATCAGTTTTTATATTTTAACATTTTTATTTTTATCATGGTAACTAATTTTTAACTATGTAATTTACATTTTATCTAAAAATATAAGGTAGACACTATTACAAAAATTTTAAGTTGTGAACCTAAATTTAATCTCCATTTAGACTAATTAAATTTATAAATATGATAAAATAATATTTTAAATTTGAATATATACTATATAAAAAATATTTTTTAGAAAAAGTACATTTAATCGTTATGTGTTCTTAATCAGATTTAGTATTTATTATCAATTGAATGGGTTTTAATAAATTTATATGCAGGTTTAAACATAATATTAGGGATATCATTTAAAATAGATCAATTTGATTTATTAGATATGAGTTACATGATATTAATAAAATAATTCATCTTAAAAAAACTTGTTTACCATTATAATGGTAATTTACTTTTATCTACGTATTATTATATTTATGCCTAAAAATAAAATTTAAATTGTTAAAAAATATTGAAATTTTTAACTAAAATAAGAAATTATTTTTTATATTTAATTTCAAAAAGTGATAAATTCTCATTTTTATTAGTCGCGTGTAAAAACAATTTTTTGTGTGAAATATTACATGAGTTTCAAAAATGTTAAACATTATTTTTATAAATTCAACAATTTATTTTTAAATTATTTATATTACTTATTAAATATATTATTATTCTAAAAATGTTTCTTAAATTTTTAATTCATTCTTGTATTATAAAATTTATAGTTTTTAGAACAATTGGAATATTTAATATTTACCTAAAAATAAATTATTCTAGGAAAAACAAAAAAATTAATCTTAAGATAATCTTGATGTGTTGAATTAAAAAATTAAGTAAATTTAATAAAATTAAAATTATAAATTTTATAGAAATTAATTTTGATATAAGAATGAAAATTTAAGTAAATATTGTTTATTCCTATTGGTTTAACGGTGGTAATATCCATCTTTACTAATTTAATTTTATTAATGTTTCATTGTTTAGGATTATTTTAGTATTGAATGTAATAAAAAATAATCAATATGATATTTATTAAGGTGATATAATCACTAATATCTCAGGTTATTATAATGCACATAAATAAAATCATCTCTCCTACTTTCAAGTTTATGTACATACTCTCTAATATGCCTAGAAAATCTTGTAAAATTAACCTCATACTCAGTAACACACTCATATTATGATTCATATTTAGCAATTTCATTTCAATGTTATCAATTTTCTCTTAATATAATTATTTATCAAATAATATCACCTTAAAGGTCTTCAATTCTATGTTTTCTATCTCCTTGTTTTCCTTGGTATTTTAAACCAATTCCCACCATTGATAAGTATCTCCCCTTAGATTATAAACTTCCATGAGAACATTCCCCCTTTCATTAATTCCAAAAATGATAAATATCTTCTCTAGGTACTTGATCCATTATTCAACTACTAAAGGAACAGTGGTCGCATTTAGTGTAGGAGTTTGTTGTTAGAAGAAGTGTTACAACATTATTGAACCATCTTGTGGATTAATAGGTTTCTCCATATGGGAAATGTCATTAAGAAAAACCCAATTCATCCTCTATAATCTAGCCATAATCTACTCAGTTACAAAACTATGCATGTTGAATTTATCTGGAAGGAAATACCTGCATTGATTACTTATTCTAATATAATTATCATTCCTCTCATTTGGTACCATCATGAAACAACATATTATACTAAATTAGATCTTAAAAATAAGAATATTGAACAAAAGATAAATCCTTATGTAACTAAAAGTTCTTGGGAATCCTATGGTTTAACCATAAAGATTTTGATAGCTATATTCTTCTAAAATCTAGTTCACAAGGTTCCAACTAAACTTCCTCAGATACTAACTCTAACACCCTTTCTCCATTGACACAGATTTAATTATTACTTCATTATATTCGTACAAGTTACAAGGATTCAGATAAAAAATTACAGAATATTTTAGTAGTTATTCAAGAATATATATATATTCATGATATCCATATTACATTGGAACATCAAAATACAACACAAAAATTTCTTCAAAATTTCTTATTCCTTCTAAACAATCCCTAAATTTTTTCATTGTTCACTTCTTAGTACCCTATGGAAGTGGGAAAACAGGAAGGGTGGGCTCAAATTCTCAATAAGGGTTTAAGTAAAGTGGAAGATATTATAACAAACATACACATTATGGAAGAGTGATTAATCAATAAATATTGTATATAATCAATATCTCAAGAATGAAAAATATATATGGAACAAATAGAAAGTAAAATAATCACATGGACAACAAAAATTAAGTTTACGATTATAGAATAAATAATTCTAGACATATTGATCTCATCTAAGACATTATTGCAGTCATCATGTTCAAAACCAGGAAATCATTATTGCATTGGGTAGGTATACACAAAATAGCCAAACAATTTTCCTCGAGAGACCAATTGATGCATCAAGGGTATATATAATTATGGGCCTCAAATTTCACTAAATTAATTATAATTATTTCACAATATGAAATATATGAATAATAAACTTTACATTATAAACATCTATATTGGAATAATGATATAAAAAAATGTCACTAATTTTCCCCATGTTAATAAAATTGATAACATGGTAACGATACATTTAGAGAAAGAATGTGGATAGTTAAACAACACATATCTTGATATTCCCTAGGGAAACTTATCCATAATCATGGATAAGTAATAAATAGTTATCCATATAAAAATATGTTATATGAATATTATTAACATTTCCATTTTTGAATGAATAATTTAGCTCACTAGGTGAATATCTATCCATAAGAACATTTATAATGCAATGGAAAGTACCATTATTAAAGAAATAAAGATAAGTTAATAGTGAAGGGTAATTATAAAGTTTGGTGTTATCAATAGAATATTGTAATTGTTTTTAATGGTAGGAGACAATAGAAATTTTTGTAAAATCCTTCATTATAGTTTGTAAGAGCATATGTATTATCTGGAGCATATCCCTCGGGAGTGTTTATAAATGTGTTTAGTCTTAATCCCAAAAAAATTTCACCGAATAAATATTTAAATAATATTAAAACATACTTTTTAGGGTGATTTAACTAGGTTAATTTTTTCCATTGACACATCCAATTTTTAGTATCTATACGGGAATGTAATAGCAAAAAAACTACACATGCTTTTACTTTACCAAAACTTTTAGATGCCACTATAGAAAAGTTTGAGTTTATAATGGTTTTGGTACTATTAATTCAATAGGATATGAGGGAGGGATAATGATATCATAAATCCCTTGAAATTCATTATAAATATGATAAATTTACAACCATGGAAATTTATTCACCACACAAAGTATTGTGACTCAAGCATAACATACATAGATATTACATCTTTTCAATGAATATTCAATATATCTCCCAAATAAACATGCTCAAGAACTATAATGCTTCAGTGTACTTAGAGACTAGATATATAAACATATATTTTTATATCAATATTTATCATCCCTAAAACATTTCATTACATTAGTTACCCTTCTATACTTATCATATTTTTTACCCTTCTTCATAACCTGGGTAAAAATTAAAACCTAAGAAGGCATGATCTTAGAAACATAGTAATGGTAAACATGATAGATATCATTAAATTGGCATTATTAATCATATAATTAGAATAAGGGTATGATAACATGTGATTATCAAAATTAAATCATACATAAAAATTCATACATCATAATCTTAATTCATGTAACAAAACATTAATTTATCCCAAGATTAGGGAATCATAAAAAATCAATCATTAACCATGGGTTTAAATCATAGTAATATCAACATTTCATAAATGTTTGGTTACATAATTGTCCTAGAAAATATATAATATTTCATGTTTAAAAAATGAGACCATCATATCATAGTGGATCAGGCATTACCACATGTTTCCCATATCATAACGGATCAAACATCACCACATGTTTCCCATGTCATAGTGGATCATGAATCCTTACCTATTTCCCATAGTGGATAGAGCACATCAACTAATTTCCCACAATTTTCTCATGAGATATAAGGATTTACCAAATGAATTGGATGTATTTAACAGATGTACCCATCACATAATGAGAATCGCACATATGTGTTCCATAAGATCATAAAGAATTCATCATATCAGCATAGTATAACCAATGGAAAAGAACCATGTTTCATAGACATTTCATCAACACATAAACATAATCTATATAGATAAAGAATATGAATAGTTTAATTGAATAAAATACCAATTGAATCATATTAACATAAAAGGATGTTTTCATTTATTAAAAACACCTTTAAATATTATTCAAACATTTCTTTAAAAACATGTGACAATATCATTTTCCTTTGACAACATTTTATATAAAAATTACTAGAATATTAATGAAATAATTATATTTTAAAGTAACTATGTGAACTTTTAATGATATATTAAATTTAAATAATGGTCATTCTGGTAAAAAAATCATTCATTTGGTATACATTAAAAGAAATCAATATTTTCACACTTTTGTAAAAAGTCAAAAATGCCTTGATTAGAAAACACTTAGAAATATTCCATTTTAAATATTTTTAAATAAAATAAAAGGTAATGAAATTAAATTTAAAAAAAAATTCAATTATATTTAATAACTTTCATAAAACAAATTTCATTAGTATGGACATGGAAGAAAAAACTCTTGGACTAGGGAAGAAATTGGGTCAGTTTTTATTTAAAAACATTTTATCGGCCTTTATCAGTACCTAAGAGAGAAAATATTTACTAGTATATAAAAATGATATGAATAAATAAGGAAAGATAAAATATATGGGGTTTAAATTATAATATCCTTATAATTTCATTCAATGAAAATTTAGCATAGACAATCCCAAAAATAAATTACATTGTGACATAAACCCTTATGTTAATTCTCAAATTTAATCAAACATGTTAAAAACTCCAGTATAATAAATATATATTTATTATAAATATATTCCAGAATAATAATTTTATATATTATACCCTATATTATTTACTTATAACAGTGTATCACCAGTTTATTGACAATTTTTTATTAAAATCATTGTTTCATGTGAAAACGGTTTCGTTTTTCATGCATATTTTGGATTGGCAATCCCAATCCATGTGGTTTGATCTTGGTTACATGATATCCATAATTTTAATAATTTAATTTGTATCCTATTTATTCATTATATACACTTTTATAACTTTTCTAATAAAGTTGTGGCAAAAAATGAATTACATCACTTTATAGAGACATAAGTCTATACGTACGCATGAGTGACATTTCCACTTTTCAATGAATGGAATGAAATAAAATAAAATAATAATAAACCATTATATAACTATAATAATATTATAAATAACATATATATTTTTTAAATACATCATTATGACTATCAGTGTTAAGTGGTGATGAAAAACCAAATGAATCGCTTCATGGTGGTGGTAGTCCACACGTACGCATGAGTGATGTTTTATTTTATCATAAGATGAAAAGAAGGTGGATAGTGGTTGTTAGATCATTATAATGACATTTAATTATATTTAATATTCTGAATTAACTATTTTATAATAGATACCAAGATTTATAGTTTTTATAAAATGAAATAAAATTGAAAGAACTCAGTTAATAGTAACAACTATAGATTGAGAAACCACTTTTGGATTACACCTTAAGCCTTGAAAGTATGGTACTTTGGCAAGACAACAAGATATAGGAATTGGGGGATGAATATAGTATGTTATTATTTCTTTAATAGGATGATCTAGAGTGATAAAGCTTTGTTGATAAGGGAGTATAGGATGTTTCCTTTTATAAGTTAGGGGAGGGGTGCCCTTGGAATTACTTAGAGTATTAAATTATGATAAATTATTTTTCAGGTTCAAGAAAATAAAAATTGATATATTTATAAGATATTATTATTATAATTCAAAATAATCTCATATAATATAATTCATAAAATTTTAGGTGATTTTTTAACCCTTATCTCTTTGTTTTCATCCCCCGTTAACCCTTTTGACAATTATTATGATATCATAGTTTTTTAAAATTTTGGGGAAAATAATTTTACTATAAAAGGAAATGTAACTCATGAGTGCCCAATGTATAATATTATAGACTATATATCATTAAATTGGATGAATATAAGATTTTTATGATTTCAAATTAATTTAATATAATATTATTTAGCATGATATACCATTAAAGCCATTATCAGAACTATTCACTTATTTTGACTATAATGAAAAAAATATTGAAATGGAATTTGAATAAAAACTTTAAAACATCACTACTATGCTATATTTATCTAAAAAATCATGGAACAAAATAGTTCATCAAAATCTTGTATTTTTTAATATTTTTAATTTCATTTATTGTATTTTTATATTACATGAAAAAGCATTGTGTTAGCATTGTGTAAGAATTTAAAGTAATTATTACAATAATAAATATTTAAAATAAATTATCTTGATAAAAAATAATTAAGATTTACTATAAAATTTTATAAATTAACATAACCTCTATTTATCCATATCAAAATATCCGAGATATTAAAAAATGTGCATTTTGTATTTATTCTTTAATTAAAATAATATTAAGGTCATTATAATAGAAAAATTGCAGAAAGTTTACATATATTATAATATTGGATAAGTATGGTCAAAATAAACTCATAACATATAAATAAGGTACGTTTTAGATATATTTTTAAAGACTTATAACATTATTCTTAACCTTAATTACCTGAATTACCTTTATTGAGGTGAAAAAAATTTGTCATATTTATTATTCATAATGGCCAAAATTTAAAGGGTCCTATTTATAAAAATTTACCACCTAATTAAACATAAGGAATCCACTTTCTGAGATTATATTTAATGAATTAAAAAAAATACATTCTAAAATAAGAGTGAAAAACTCAGTGAAACTCATTTTCATTAAAATACATTTTTAAACATAAAACTAGATTTATTTTTATCCAATGACTAGTAGAAAAATTATATTATTGTTAAAAAATTGATTAAATATATAGTCTATAATTTTTATTAAAATAATTCATCAATTTTAATTAATTTAATTTTTTAATATAAAAACACATTGTGCGCATTAAAAGGTTTTCATAAAAGCATCTCTTTTTTTCTTTCAAATGATTTTATAAATTGATATTCAATTAATTAATTATATATATGTGTAAAAAATTGTTTTTTATAATTTATATATCCCATTTAAAACCCTAAAATCTTTCATCTAGGTGATAATAGTCAAATTAAATAATAATAACAATTCAGTAGTATATTGTGATTCTTTTGAACATGAAGTTTCATGTAAATAAATATATCAATGAAAATAACTTTTTTAAATATGAATATATCATTAAATATTGAGGTGTTAAATTTTACCCCATTATAATATTTTTTGTCTCAAAAAAATTCCACTTTAATACAAACAACTGAGGATACTTCTGCCTCATCACCTCCTTAGGTTCCCACATAACTTCCACAAATTTATGGTTTCATCACAAAACATTGATTATGTTAGTGGTCTTTCTCTATATCACTTTATCTATTTGATCTAGAATCTCCATATTTTACTACTCACGAGTGATATCTTTCTCGAGTGATATGACCTCTGATTTTAGTGAATCTGAAGGATCAAGTATGTACTACCTCAGTATAGATATAAAGAACACATCATTAACTTAAGATATATTTTGTATAAGTGCCAAGTTAAACATACCATCCTGATATGATCAAGAATTTTTAAGTGAATGATATATATATATGGATCATATTTCCCTTATTTCAAAATTAAATTACATTATTCTAAGGAGATATTCATTAGGACACCTTTTCACCAAACTTGAATACCAAAGTTCTCTGAATATTATCACTACAACTTTTCTTTGGACTCTAATCCACCGTGATGTGTTGTGGAATGGATCTAAAATTCTCTCTCATTTCCTTAAATAGATAAATTACCATTATATCTATTTCTCAAAATTAATCCCATAACATTAGAGTTATATAATTCCTACTATTTTGGGATTCATATAGTGCCATTTGAATACTCAAGTGAAAAATATTTTTGTAAGAAAACTCCAATAATGGAAGGTGTTGAACCCAACCAACTTTGAAATAGATATTACAATCCCCAGACATTTATTCTAGATTTTAAATTGTCCTATCATAATGACCATATATCTTAGGATGATACGTAGTAATGAAACTCAACTCTATAAACAGAACCTACTGAAGACTTTTCCATAAATTCAAGTTAAACCTTAGATCCTAATTAGATAAAATAGAATGTGGTACTCCATGAAATCTTACCAATTATTTAATATATATCCAAGAAAGAGTATATAAGATTGAAATATTCTCTAATGTAAATAAAATGTGATGATTTTTTAAGTTGATAAACTATATCTCAAATAGAATTTTGTATTTTAGAGTTTTGTGGAGTCTGATGATGAAATCAATGGTGATGTTTTCCTATTTCAATTATAGTGTGGGTAATGGTTTTAATATCTCATTATAATTCTATCTCTCAGCCTTAAATTGATGATATACCAAGAATTAGGACACATAGCAATATGTATTTTCTAGTTATACAATTAGAAATACTCTTTCAGATCTCTATACATCTTCTTACATCCATGATGAATATAGAATGATGATCTATGAGATTCATCCAAAAGTTCCATCTATAAGTCTAGTATTGATAGAAATTATACTCAGTTTATAATCCTTATCATTCCATCACAATCATAATTGAACTCAGGAACATTTCTCACCCTTTATTGTAGTTCTGCATCCTCCTATTACACCTCTTTAATCATCATGTTAATGGACAGTTGAACATTCATTTTATAAAGATATTATATATCCCCTTCCTCATGATTTCAAGATCAATATTCTTCAAATCCATAAATATTGGACCTCTTTCGATCCTTATCATGGAGAAATTATCATGACCTTTCTAACAATGAGCATCAACCACCTTGTTCTCCTTCCTAGGGTGGTAGTGTATTGAGTAATAATAATCATTTATCAATTAAAACCATCTCTATTGGTCTATATTCAACACTTTATATTTGAATAAATACTTCAATATTTTATGACTCATATATATGTTAGGCTTTTCCCCATAAAGGTAATAACTTTATATCATTAGTGAAAAAGTTACCAAAGTCTACCCTAAATTCTGAGTTATGTAATTTTACAAATTTATTTTCAATTGGAGAGAGGCATATGATATCACCATATCATTCCTCATAAGTACATATCCCAATACCTTTTTTTAATGCATCACAATCGATCAAAAATACTTCTTCAATACAAGGTAGTGTAATCATAGGTGCACTAACAAAAATTCTCTTCATGTCCTTGAAATTATCTTCAAATTCATTTATACATAAGAACTTAATCCCATTATATGTAAACTTGGTGAGTGGATAATTTGGTTATGAGATATATTTCATAGAGCATCGGTAGTATCTAGCCATCCCAGGAAATCTATGAACCTCAGTGATCATGTTTGGTCTTTTCCATTACTTAATAACTTCCATCATTGAAGGATCCATTTATATACACTCTCTCTAGATTATATGACCAAATAATGAAACTTTATGAATCCAAAATTCATTATTTGTAAATTATAATTCCTCGGGGTATTTAGCACAATTTTAAAATGATCTTCATTGTCTTCCTTTCTCATTGAATATATAATATTATAATCGATAAATACTACCAAAAACTAATGAAGGTAACCTATAAAGACTCTTTTAATTAAATATATGAAGATAATAGGAGAATTATTAATTCCAAATAGCATCATTATAAATCTATAATGCTCATACCTCATACGAAAGGCTATCTTTAACGTTTCCTCATTTTTTATCCTCAATTGATGATTACAAAAATAAAGGTAAATCTTTGAAAATTATTAAACTCTGCATAATTAATCAATAAATTCCTTGATATAGGGTAGAGGATACTTAATTTTTATAATGATCTTGTTAATTTATATATAATTAATGTAAAGTCGCATTAACCAGTCTTTCTTCATAATAAAATGAATAGGTGTATGGGAGTATGAATCCCTTTCAAGATTCTCCAATATTTTATTCATAAATTCCTGAAACTCAATCAGATCTATTCTATATGAATTATATGAGTTAGGCATAACACTTGGTATGATTTATATTGAAAACATAACTTCAAGATTCGGAATAAGAATAGTAAAATATTCTGGAATGGAATCAACGCACTTTTATACAATAGGAACATTCTCAATATTGGGTTTATCCATAACCATATGTTATAGATACTCTTCATGGATAGGAATTAAAACCCATAAGAAAGATGTAATTTCAATTGTTTGTTCATATTCATCCTCATACCAATAAATAATCATATGTTTATTCAAAAAATGAAATGTGACTTCCTTTCCTCAGAAATTGATATGTGTTATATATAAAGAAAGCTAATACATTTCTAGAATCAAAACAAATTCAATAAGAGTGATAATCAAAAGGTTTTCTGAAAACAAATTTATATATGCTTCAATTATAGAGGATCTATAGACTTGAGATGTGATAATCATTCCATTATGAATTTTCACTACTAAATCACCATCCAATAGTTGAGGTAGTAATGTGATACCCTTATAAAATTTCATAGATATACAATATTGGTTATATATAGAATAAAATATGAAATTAGTTGTTCTAGAGTGGATTATATGTGTAAATTTCACCGCATCATTCTTGTAACCCAAATTAGCTATCATGATCAAATGAGGTTTTACTTTTTCTTTAGGCTTAAGAGCTTGTTGACACCCATCACCATCATAAAACTTAATATTCATGCATTGGTTGGCACAATTCCTATACTCGTAATATTTGAAGTATTGGATTATGGGTTGTGCATTAGTTGGTATATTCATTTCTTCCATTTTATCAACCGACCTCTTTATTTCCTTTCCATATTCATGGGATTTATGACCATACCTTCCACATTTAAAGAACCTCCTAGTTCTATTCATGAAATTACCTTTATTTTTGTACCCATATTTTTGGCATGTAGGTGACTCAAATTTTTCTCCACTATGTGATTTATTCAAGTTTCCATGAGTCTCCATCATCCTTTTATTTTCGAAACCATTAGAGATATAGGAATATTCAATTCATATTTCTAACATAAGACCACATCGAAGAGTTTTTTCAAAAATAAGTCATATATAGTTAATTTATTTCATAGAATTGGTTTTAATCCACCAATGAATCAGTCTACTTTTCATTATGATATTATGATTAAACCAGAATCATACCATGAATGTATTGTAAAATTTTCCTCATATGTTCGGGTGGATTCAGTATCCTTCTTCTTAAGATAAAGGAATTCCTTCTCCATTTTTGTACATAGAATATAATGTAAGTACTTACTAAAAAATACCCTCTTATACCAATCCCATTATATGGAGTGAAATGTTTCCTCTTGCCTCATATTATTAATGATATTCCACCATTAATATGCTTTTCCTTCCAAATGATTAATGGTTAAGACAAATTTTTCATGTTCTTAGCACTAAAAAAAGAAGATATTTTCTCACTGGTGTTGATCCAAATATTAGACACTAGTAGATCAAAAGACCCACTAAAATAATGTGTATTTTAAATGGTACATTTTTAATCCCTTAATTGTTCATAATCATGGAATCCTTTATGGCCAGGGAAAGTTGCATGAGCATAGAAACAATATTCTCTATTCTAGGTCACATAGCATCTAGTTTCTTGGGAAAAAAATCATTGCATTATCCATCACATTCATTATTATCATGATTCATTCAAGTTATAAACATTGAATAAAAAATATTTTAAGCATCAAGTTACGATAATTATAGTGATAAATCATTTAATCATGAAAATAATTCTTAAGATGTCCTAAATAATGACACATTCATATCAAACCATGAAACTTAATGTTCATCCTATATCACTTTAAGTTAAACATAGGTTTTAATAGGTTCTATACCCATATTCCTCATGATATAATCTTCATAAATATCAAAACACTCATTTGATATCGACTACAAAGACCCAAGAATAACATACATAGATATTACATATTTTCAATGAATAATGAATATATCTCCCAAATAAGAATTCCTAAGAACCGTAAAGATTTAGTTTAATTGGAAACTAGATATATAAAAATATTATTTAATTATAATATTCATCATCCATTACATCTTTATATACATATTGTAACATTATATAATCATCATACTTAGTATTCTTCTTCATAACCTCTGAAAAAATTAAAAGATAAGAGGGGTTGAGCTCAGATAATATGTAAGGGTAAACATGGGAGATATCATTCAATGATTATTTGTAATAATATGAAGAGAATAAGGTTATGATAATATGGGTTTATTAATATAAACTCATCCCCAAAATTCATATATCATAATCATTATTTTTTGGAATAAAAAATAAGTTTTTCATAAGATATGTGAATCATCAAAAATCCAATATTACACCATGAGTTCAAATAATAAGCATATAAACCTGTCATAAGAGTTTAGAACTATATTAGGCATAGAAACTATGTAATATGTCATGGTTAACTACCGAGACCATCATATCATATCATATCAGGTATCGCCACTTGTTTCCTATATCATAACAGATTAGGCATCACCACTTGTTTCTAATAGCATATTGTATTAGGAATCCCTGTCTATTTCCTATGGTGGATAAGCACATAAACTCATTTTTAATCATCATTTCATGAGATATAAGTGTTTACCCAATGCATTGGATGGATTTAATGGACCCACCTATTAAATTATGAAAACCAAACATATGTATTCCATAAGGACATAAAATACTCATCATATCATCATACCATAACCTGTGGAAAAGAAATGGGTTTCAAAAACATTTCATTATCACATAAAAATAATCCATATGTAGATATAATAATGATTAAATCATTATATATTTTTCCTATTGGATGATAATAAACATTAAGCATTTTGAAATAAATGAAAAATACCTTTTAAATATCATTCGAACATTTCTTTGAAAATAAGAGAAAAATATCAATTTCCTTTCATCAAATTTGAATTAATAATTCCTCTAATATTGAGAAAATAATTTTATTTGAAAATATATATGTAAAATTATAAATTAATATTCATATAAAATAATTTTCATGGTGCTGGTAAAATCCATTCATTTCGTATACATTAAAATAAAACATTTCTATTACACTTTTTTGTAAAAAGTAAAAAATCCCTTGTTCTGAAAAAAATTTAGAAATACTATTTTTAAACCTTTTTAGATAAATTAAAATTTGGTGAAATTTTAATTTTTATAAAATTTAAATTATATGTAATAACTTTCAAAAAACTATTTCCAAATGTATGGATATGGAAGAAAAATACCATCGACCAAAGAGGAAATAAGGTCATCTTCTCTTTAAAAATATTTTCTCAATAATTTTAAGTACCAAAGAGAGAAAAATGATGCTATTACATAAATATTATTTTAATTACTAAATTAGAAGAAATATATTGTTTTTAAAAGGATAATATTAATAAAATGTACATCAATCTAAATTTATCATTTATAATCCTAAAAAGAAATGATATTGTAATATAAACCCTTACATCAAGTTTGGTCTTAATTCATATGTGTAAAAAACCCATGTATAATAAATATAGATTTATTAAAATTATATTAAATAACCATACTCAAATGTATCATACCAAATATTATTTACTTAAAACATCTTATCACATATTTGTTAAAAATTTGTTATTAAAATCACTATTCTAGGTGATAACTACTTCGTTTTTCAGGAATGTTTTGGTTTAGCAATCCTGGTACTTATAATATGATAATGGTTACATCACCTAAAGAATTTTAATAAAGTAATTATTATAATATTTAATAATGATATACACTTTTATAATTATTCATATAAATTAGGGATGAAAACTGAATTTTATCACTTTGGGATACTGTAGTCTGTGCGTAAGCATGAGTGAGGCTTCCACCTTTTGATGGATGGAATGAAAGAAAAATAAATAAAAATTAACCTTTATAAAACTATAATAATATAATATATATCATATATATTCATTCTATATGTATTTATAACCATAAAATTTAATCTTTTATGAAAAATTAAAAACATCACTTCATGAAGGTGATTGTCCAGGCATACACATGAGTGATATTTTATTTTCCCATGGGATCAAAAAGAGATGGATAATGATATTTTAATAATAATAATAATTAATTAATTAAATTTAATATATTGAAGTCAATGTTTTATAATAGATACCACAAATTTAGAAGAGGTTTAAGAAGAAATGAGATTGAAAGCACTCGGTAAATATTTATACCTCTTCATTGGGAAACAACCTTTAGTGAATACCTTAATCCTTGAATGGATTGTATTTTTTAAATTAAAAATGTTTGATTAAGTGTGAAAATAAGATACTAAGGTATTATTTTAGGTATTATCTGATCTAGAGTCCTCAAACTTTGTTAATAAGGGATCATAGTCGATGTTATTCTATAAGTGAGGGGATGTGCACCCATAGAATTACTTAAAGTATTAAATTATTATAAATTAATTTTTCGATTTAAGTGGATAGAAATTGATATATTTTGAATATAGGAAAATTATAAGTTAAAATATTCTAATAAAATAATGTTTAGATAAATTTAGGTTATTATTTAACACTTATCTCTAAGTTTTAACACCTCGTTAAACCTTTTGACAATTACTGTCATATCAAATTTTTTTATTCTCTATAGGTAATGAGTGATACTATAAAATGAAAATTGACCCATAAGGGGAATTTTTTGATATTATAGACCATATAACATTAAATTTTACAAATATAATAACTTTTTGAATTTTAATTTATTTAATAAAATATTATTTAATATAAGATATCATTAAAGTCATTTTTGGGACTATTCACATAGTTTTTCTTTAAATAAAAAAAATTATTTAAATTTAATTTTAAAAAAATCAATATTATGTTATATTTATCTAAAAAAATCTTGGAACATAGTAATTCATTTAAATTGTGTAGATTTTAAAAAATTTAATATCATTTATTTTATTTTTCTGTTACTTAAACAAGTATAATGTCAGTGTTTTTTAACCATTTAATATAATTATTCAATAACTAAAAATTAAAAAAAAAATTGATAAAAAATTAATTATTCTTTAAAATAAAAAGTTATAACTAAACATAACCTCTTTTTATCCTTAGTAAAAATTATTTTAGATATTAAAAATATTCTTACATCTTGTATTTATTATTTACTTAAAATATTATTAATGTAGTTATCAAAGGAAAATGGAACCAAGTTACCATATCTTCAATTTTTAGATGATTATGGTCAAAATAAATTTATCTAATAGAAATAATCTAGGTGTTAGATAGATTTCTAAATCCTTATCACATTATTTTTAAACTTAATTGTCTAATTTTCCCTTACCCATGGGGATAAATATTTACCATTATTAATATTCATTATTTCAAAAAAAGGAGGACTATTAACTAAATTTGAACCTTGATATTAAAAATAAGGAATCTATTTTTCATGGCTGAATTTATAGAATTGGAAAAATCTATTTTCAAATAAGTTTGAAAAATGCAATGAAAATTGTTCTTTAACAAATACATTTTTAAGCATAAAACAAAATTCATTCTTATAAAATTCATATTAAAAACCATTATATAAATGTTAAAACATTTTATTGAATTTATAATAAATAAATTAAAAAAAACCATTCATAAATAATAATTAATTTAATTTAATGAGATAAAAGCACATGTTGTGCATAAAACAAATTTCCAGAAATACATCAATTTTTAATTTTAAAATATTTTATCAATTAATAACCAATGAATTAGTACTATACATGTGTAAAAATACTTTTATAAAATTTATTTATCAATATTCATATCCTTTCAACCCAACAACTATGCGTTAACTTTCACATTAAATAAAAAAAATTAATAGTATATTATGGTTCATTTAAACTCATTTTTGGGTGTAAATCAAGATATAAATGAAAATAAATTTATTTAAATAGAAATATATCATAAAATCTAAGGTTTTTACACAAAGGATACAAGTGTTGAATAAAAATCATATCTTAATGAACCGAAATTGGGATAAAAACCCCTTATAACCTTATAAATTTTCAAGACAAAACCGCTTGAAGAATATGATTTAAAATGAAACATAAAATACCATTAATAATAAAACTATTATGATAAAAAAATATTAAAGTGGTAGTGTATACACTAGTACAAATATTTAAAGGTGTATAATAAGAAACATGACTTAAGGGGTGATGATTTGAGAAAATAAACCCTTACATTGTTTATCAGTTTAGTCAAATGCACTCAAAGATCCTGTATAAAAAACATAGATATCTTAATAATCTATTACAAATCCTTATTCATATAAATAAACTTGTACACAAATATTTTATAATTATACACTACATGTATATGAGTTACTTATTATCAATTTTTAATATCGAGTGTCAATAATCTTGGTCATTTTAAACTAGAATTGTATTAGTGGTGTTGTTATTTATTCTTCCACATGGTTCACACTTACTTGATGATTCAAGATAATAAAATATAAAACTTATACTTATTTATAAATATCTTATATAATTTCATTAGTTCTTTTGTTATGTTGTGTGAAAATGGAATCGGTGTCGGCTTATTTCTATAATTTCATTCATGGAAGATGGTATTTTAATAATAAGTTAAATAATAAACAGAAAAATTTCATAACCATAAAAAATATTTATTTTCTTAATAAATTAAAATAATATTTTTATTTATGTTAAAATATTAATCAATGATATAGTTTTATATTACTGTTCAAGTAGGTGGTTGAACTTTATCTGGAAACTATCCTTGGAAATAATGGGAATACAGTAACTAATTGATATTATAGGATTATAAAATTAATATAGGTTTCCTAGAGGATAATAATTCCATATTCCTAGGAATAAATTATATGGAAATAGTGTTACATGAATGGGTGTATTTTTACCCTTTTATAAGCCAATAAAATGACACTTTTGTGAGCACCCATTATTTTTCAATAATGCAATGACACTATTCAAGGGTCATTGGTTCCAATAGTGAGAAATAGTCCTATATTGGGTGAGATAAGGTTGATAAATCCTATAAATATCATTATAAAACATGTTTTAAACATGTTTCAATTCATTTAAAATTATTTTTTTACATTTTAACATTTTCACTTCTACTAAGGTAACTAGTTTTTAACTATATACTATATGTTTTACTAAAAATATAAAATTACCATTCCTACCACATTTGGGTGTGACGAAACTTAATATGACATAAATGTATTCCAATTAAATTCATAAATAATAGAAAATTATTTTTTTAATTAAATCATTTAATATATTGGAAAATTTGTTTATAGAAAAATATAGCTTTTACAATTAAGATTTTTTAATCTTATTTAGTAATTATTACTAATTGAATGAGTGATTACATATTTATATATTAGTTTAAAAATTATATTAAATTAATTTTTATGAAAATGTTAATTTATTTTATTTGACAAAAAATACACAATATTAATTAAATAAAACTTTTAAAATAGTATTTATACCATTATTGTAATCATTAACTTTAATCATAGTAATTATACTTTTATGCTGAAAATGACATTTAATATGTTGAATAATTTGATCATTTTGATCTAAAATATGAAATCCATTTTTATAGATTTAATTTCTATAAGTGATGTATGAATTGTTTTTAATATAAGCTAATAAATTAATTTTTAGAGTAAAATAATACTTATGTTTCAAAAAAGATATACAAGTATTTTTTAAGTCTAACATATTAATTTTAAATGATTTATTTTACATATAAATACATAGATATTATAGAAAACGTTTTAGAATTTTAATTCATTATTTTATTATGATAATGTCATAAAAATGATGATTTTAGCAATATCTGTCTTTTTTACTATTCACCTAAAAATCAATTATTTTAGTAAAAATATCAAAAAATAATCTTATGATAATATTGATGTTATAAATCAAAAAATGAATTTAATTTTTCCAAATTTAAATTAAAATTTAACTTTAAATATATTCATGAATAAGGGATCATTAAAGTGTGAATTATGTTGTAGTTTTTGGATGTAGTGTTTACCTATTATTGTAGGGTCTCAAGTATTACATTAGATTTGGATTAAAGAAGAAAACTAGTTGAACAAACTATTTATAGAGGTATTATTGGGAGTTTACTATATATAATTTCTATCTAGACTAACATTATGTTTAGAGTGTGTATGTGTGCCTGTTTTCAACAACACCACAAGGAATCACATTTGAATATTGTTAAAATAGTTTTAAATACCTCAAGAAAACAACTAATTTTGTATTGTTATACTCTTGAGGAAATGATTTTGGGTGATTTATTCTGATTATAATGTTTTTAGTTGTATGTTAGATAGAAAAAATGCCTTTGGAACATCTCATTATTTTGAAAAAGTCTCTAGTATCACAGTGTAGTAAAGAAGTAGAATTTGGTAACATTTTATACTGTTTAAGTTGAGTAAATTATTGTAGGTAGTTTTTGTTCTCAGATTCAGTAGATTAAACACACATTAATATACTATTGATATAAATTTAGACATTTCCTTATAAAATATGATAATAAGACTGATTTTAATATCTATTATAATCTCAAGTCTCACTCTAGGAAAAACATATTGATATAGGATTTCACTTTTTGAGAGATAATTTTCAAAAGGGGGATATCACCCTTGAGTTTATTAGCACTAAAAAATATCTCACAAATACATTCAAAAATCCTTTAAATATATATATACTAGGTTGTATCAAACATGAAATAGGATTGATTAACTATTCCAGATTGATAACTGTTGTTTGAGATTAAATATTTAGTTTTCTATTATCTAGGTCATAAGGGACCATAATGATAAAGATGTGTGAAGGATGTTCATGTATAAGATCGTGATATTTTGACCATCCAATCTATTGTATGATTATTTTTTAGGTCCACTATGTTGAATACCCTAAGAGAGGGGTGAATCAGGTATGAAAATTTTAAAATACTACCCCTTTTGATCTTGTTTTATCATTAAACAAACCACACTTATCTCTTTATCCCATAGAAATATATGAACAGAAATGAAATCATGCATGTGACATAGTGATTTTACTATGTTCACCCTAACTGGGCTACATTCAAAGAGAATCCACCAGCAATGTGTTGATGTACCAAATCCACTAAAAGTGCACTACTATTTACAAGGTTCGGGATAGGTCTTCTATGCCTTGGCTTACTACCTTTACAATGTCTAGGGTCTTCTCATTGTATTCCCAAGGGTCTCTCCCTGTGTCTCTTTCTTGGGCTCATTGCCGGTGGAAAGGATCACATTCTTCCTCTTCCTTTACCTACTACTCTTGGAATAAATTCACCCAGAGTTTAGGGACTTGTAGGTACCTTCATTATCTCTAATGAATACATCCTCAGTTATATATGGATTATCTATTGAAGTTACACTTTAATCTAATAGATGAATACCGCATTACCATAGATTTACTGGAAACCCGCTTTAAAACACTTTTCATGATGCACATTTCCTTCATGAAGCTCCTTATTTTGTGAAGCTCAACTAGCCTTCACGAATCTCTTTATTTTGAGAAGGTAAAACTATCCTTCATGAATCAAACCTCTTTCACAAAGCTCAACAAGCCTTCACAAAGCTCAAAAGTTTTCGTTAGATTTTTAGAGCCTTCGCAAATTCGATTACTTTCACGATGCTCAGAACATTCAGTTGGATTTTATAGGCTTCACAAACTTGTTCACATGGAACCCCTTCACAATCCACCTTCACAAACCACCTTAATGAATCCAGATACTTGGAATTTTTTTTAGTATTGATCCAATTTTTGAAGGGAGTAGAGGCCTATTTATAGGTGTTTACACATACTCTAGAAACTTTTGGGCCACATCAGCACCATTTCACAGAGCTCCCAAATTTCTGTCATGATGCCCCCCTTTTAAAAGCTCTAAAAATATTTCCCATTTTCAATTCTTGTCATAATCGAAAATCCTTCCTTCAAAATTGTGCACTATCATGATAATCCTCTCACAATTCTCCCTGCCTTCACTTTTCCTGAAGCTTGCCTAACTCACATAGCTTGTCGTTAGAATCCATTATTACTTTTCAAAACACTCTTCATGAATCCCATCTTCTTGAAACTCATTCATTTTCCATATTTTTTGATATCTTCAAGGAAATATATATTTATCAATGCTAAAAAAATCTACATTTTGGTTCCCAAAAATTTGGCAAACACTGGGAAACTGCACCACCTCAGACACCAGCTTAGGCACACACTAGCTGTCCTCATTCCTAGTCATCTAGTTTTGTCAACAAACACAATAACATCCAAAACATACTGATATGATGAATTGAGGGATTTTTTCACAACAATCTACCCCATTGGGTTTCTTGTCAACTTTCCAAAAAAATTGATACCTCATTAAAGCTTCTTTTTCCGTCAACTATAATTCACTTCTTAAAATTAAGATAGCGATCAAGTATTTACTCAACACACCCTCTAATCCCACATGAGAAATTCTCGGCATGGGAAACTAGAGTATCATGAAAAATTCATCAATGAATCACTTCATTCCAAAACCTTAGAACTTCTTTCATCACTAACTCAATCGGTCATGATATATGTACTTTAATTGATCACCTATAGCATCGTCATATTTAATACTCCTTATATCTTACTGTTCCCCCTATCTCACTGCTCCACTTATCAACTTCTCCTTATGTCATTATAAATACATTTTATTCCTTTTAATAGACAAAATTTCTTCCCCTTTGTCAATGAACCCAAAGTTCACTCCTTTTTTGTCTGCAACAGGGTAAAAACACATATCAGTACATAAGGGGAAAACACACTATACCTCAGGGAGAGGGGGCCCCACATCCACACTTTTTCATGTGTAGGCATCGACTAAACTCCCAGATCTATTTTATGCCTCTCTAATGCTTCTTTGGGAAAGGAATTTGTTATAATTTATGAAACCTATAGTTTTTTAGATACATACTCCAACATCAAAAGCCCTTACTCCACCTTCTCCTTAATAAAATGATATTTGATTTCAATATGATTTTTCCTTGAGTGATGGACAAGATTTTTTCTAAGATTTATAGCACTTGAATTATCACTATGGATTCAAATCTAAGACTTCACTTCAGCTCCCATATCATCAAGTTGCTTCTTTATCCAAAATAATTGTTTGCATGCTTGAGTGGTCGCAATATAATCACCTTATATGGTGATCAATGGAATGAAATATTATTTCTTGTTGATCTAAGAAATACAAAATCCAAAAAGCTAGAATGGACCACCTGACATTAATTTCTTATCATCGGCTGAACTAGCTTAATCTGCATCTATATATCCCAATAGCTCTGGCTGAGATTTGTTATTTTACATCAAACCAAAATCCACAGTTCCCTTAATATACCAAATTATTCTTTTCACTATAATCTTGTGGATTTATTTTGGATTACTTTAATATATTTCTACTTAGAATGTGGTAAATACAATAGTAGGTCTTGTCACTATGAAGTGTAATAAAATTCCAATGATTTGCCTATATTCTATGATATTAATTGTATTACCTTCATCATCTTTTTATAGTTTCATTTGGGTAACAACTGGAGTTTTTATCTCTTTAGAATTTTCCAATTTAAATCTTCTCATAACCTCTATGGTATATTTGGATTGAGAAATAAATGTTTTATTCCTTCCTTGTGTCACATGTAAACCAAGGAAAGTTTTTACCTCACCAATCATTGACATTTCATACTGATTTTTCATGAATTCAAAAAATTGCCCTCACTAATCTTCATCTGATCCACCAAAGATTATGTCATCAAAATATACTAGAATCATTATCCTTTTATTACTATCATTATTTACATATAAATTGAAATAAAATCCATCATGCTGGAAACTAATATTCTTCACAAATTGATCTAGCCCTGAATATCATGCTCTTGTTTCTTTCTTTAACCCATATAAATCTTTCTTCAACTAACAAACTCTCTTCTCATATTCATGAATTATAAAACAATTTGGCTGCTCAATATAAAATTCTTCTTCCAGAACCCCATTCAAAAATGATGACTTGACATCCATCTGGAATACCTTTAACTTTCTTTGTAATTCTATGTCTAAGAATAATATTATTGTCTCTAGCCTTGAAACTGGTGAAAATGTTTCATCCACATTGATACCCACTATTTGTGAGTACCCTTTACACAATAGTCGTTCTTTGTTTTGAATCAAAACACCATATTAATTCATTTTATTTGTAAATAACCCATTTTTTCCTGATAAAATTCTTATCTGCTGGCCTCGAAACAATCTCCCATGTTTGATTCTTCTCAATTTAGTTAATATCTTCATTAATATCCAAAACCCAATTCCCATATTCAGCTAATTCACTAAAAAATTTAGGCTCTACCTATGATATGTATGATTTTTTTTGTAGAGTCTTCATCCTTATTTTCTAGGATACCACTATATAATCACCAATTATGTTATTTCTATCAATTTCAGGTCTTCTCACTACTCTCTGTTCCGAAAAAAACTTATTCTCATCCTTCTCGTCATCCGATTCTTCTTCTGAATCAACCTATGGAACTGGAACATCCCCTGATATTCTTATCTCTTCACCACTATCCTCGCGATATTGATCATGTATTTTCAGAATATTCTCCTCATTCTCCACAATGGTTTTATCATGGATTTCAATAATCATTCATATCATCTTATTGAAGAATTCATATTCTTTTATTTTCTTTGAGTAACCAATAAATATCCCTTCATCTCCACGATATTCAAATTTCCTATGTTTATCCTTGTTGAAATTGAAACAATTACTTCTGAAGATTCAAAAGTACTTAAATAATTTCTTCTTTTCATATCATAGCTCATATGAAGTCTTCTCTTCTTTTGGGAACAGTAACTCTCTATTTTATGTGTAGGCTACTATTATCACTGCTTCTTTCCAAAATTTCCCTAGAAGATCTTTCTCGATGAGTATAGTTCGGGCCATGTGGTTGATAATATGATTTCTTCTCTCAACTACACAATTCTTATATGGAGTTCTCACCACTAAAACTTGGGGCCTTATATCATGTTTCTCGAGATAATCCTCCACTTAGTTGTTTGTGAACTCTATTTCATTGTTTGTTTGGATCTTCCAAATTTTTCAACCAAGCATATTCTCAAATTCCCTTTGATAAGTTTTTGTGCAACTGAATACCTCATATTTATGGGTGATGATTGAAACCCATGTCATTATACTAAAATCTTCAATGAAGATATAATAATATCTCCTTCCATCAATATTCCATGGTGTAATTTTTCTGCACACATCAATATGCACTAACTCAATAATTTTTTTAGAACTTTACTCTTGTGTATTATATGTATTTTAGATTATCTTCCCTTGTTGAAAAGAATTTCATGTTTGGGTATGATCACATGATAATCTATAGATATCTCAAGTAGCATTATATTTCACTATATCTTTTAAGGATGTTTGGATCAAGTTCCCAACACATTTATGCGACAATTTATTTTCTTCTTCCTTAGAAAAACTGTATATATCTTCTTCTCTACATACAAGGTAGAGATTCCCTTTCATATGATTTCCCTAAAAAACAACAACACCATCTTTTCCATTGTGGAAACACAATTTCTTGGAAAAAATTATGACATATCCTCAGTCACATAATTGACTAAAACCTAGTAAATTATGACAGATTCCATTAATAACAAGGAGATCTTCACATCTCATATCTTTTCCCCAATAATTTGATTTTATAAATCCAATAATTTTCTAGCCCTAATCATTAAAAAATCTGATGATACCTTCTTTATCATAACTAATACCAATCACTAGATCACTATTTCCTATCATATGAGAGGTTAATCCATTATTTATGATCCATATTCTAGTATGATTTTATGCTTTAAAATAAATTTCTATAACAACTACCTACTCAGATTTTTTCTTCTTGGTCCATATTTTTTAATTCATACTCAATATGAATTGATAACCTTTATGTTCCTTTTTTATGATGGAACAGATTCATCATAAAATACTACAAACTAATTTTTCACTTTCAGTTTATTTGATTGTTCATTGAATTACTTCATGTAACTAGTTTGGTTATTTGGAACATCCATCTGCATGGTTGATGTATCATATATGGCTAGGTTTCCAAATCCTCCACACTAAAAACAATGACCATAAAAAGATATTCTAGATTATTTTAATCTATTTAGATTCCATTATTGTTCTTGTGCCCTTTATATATCTTTTGTCTATAGAACACACATTTTTTGAGTGTCCCAATATTCTGCAGCAATAACATCTGATGTGAGGCACATTCCTGTGTGGTAATATTGTACCACTAGTGGGTCCTCGGGTTCCTTGAATCTTCTAATTTTTTTTCATACCCAAATCAATTTTCAATATCAGAGTGGGTTCTTATGTTCTGACTTCAACCATTAATGATTTTTTTATCAAGACCCATTTTATCCTTATCATTTGGATATGATTGTTTCTTTTGTTCTGCTAGACCACTATTATGAACATTCATCTTCTTTATTTCCTATATTATCTACTTCCCTGATGTTGTATAAAGACTCAATAGTTTTTCTTGATCCTTGAATCTTTGTTGTAGACCGAAGAATTCCCCTTAAAGTTTTCCCATATATTTGATTTATCTGTTCTAGCTTCAGTCAAAATATCAATTTCCATTTTATTTACTTCAGTTTTGATCTTGTACTCAACAACCTTATTAGAACTCTCTGGAATTTAAGACTTCAATTTTTCAATTTCTTCATTCAGCTAAGACTTACTATCTTCTTATTTCTACATATATACTTTTAAATCGTGAATAACTTTGTTGGATTTATTTTTTTATCTCTCCAAACATCAATTTCCTCAAGAGCATCTTTTAATTCGACCTAAAGGTCAACTCTTCCTTCAACTTCACATTCTTCATTGTCTCTCTTCTTTTACTATAGAATTTATGACAACTACCAACATAGCATTGGCTTCATGATCCTTATTTTCCACCAATTATTCTACTTCATATTATTTTGAACTATTGTCTTCTCTTTAAATTGGATTCTTCTTTTTGAATAAATTTCTCTTAAACTATTTCATCCCTTTCATGAAGGCTGATGACTTCTTCACAAGAATTTCAACTTCATCCTTTTTATCTTCTTGAAACTTCTTTGAGAACCTTTCTACAAGATGTCTAACCTTTATGTATTTAAATAATTCAAGTGAATGTTTCCCTTTGAACTTTCATTTTCCACTTTGAATATTTGAGGAAAATAATGACATCACATCATCTGTATATTCATCTTCCTATCCATCTTCAATAGAGTGCTTCTTCATGGACATAAATGTAACATATTTGGATTTCCCCTTTTCCATAGCATCATTATCATAATTTATTATTTTATATTCTATAAGGGTACTATGCAAGTTGTCCAATTTCAAATCTCTCAGATCATTATCTTCCAATACTAAAACTTTCATATTGAACTGAGGTTGTATTTTCCTCAAGATACACTTCAATGAATTCTCTAAGCCCATGCATTTCTTCCACAATCTCATTTACCTAATCAAATAACGTATCAATAGTCTCATTAGGTTTCATTATATGATCCTTGTATTTATTCCGTAGAACTTGCGTCTTTTCTTCTCTAACTTTTGAGAGGCCCTCATAAATATTTTGCAGCTTAATCCACATCTCATGTGATGAATTACATGACATCACCTTCATATAAATTTCATTTGACAGGGATCCATCTAAATCATTAATTCTTTTGGTGTTAGTATCCAATTACCTTCATTAAGATTATGATAAAGTTCCACTATCTATATCAGCTGAAATATCATGCATCACTGCTATAAAGATATCCATTCCCAATGATCAGATGTAGAATTTCATCTGAATTTTTCATACCTAAAAATTATTCTCGTTGAATATCATAATCCCTTTGTGGTTGAAAAAATCCATTGATACCCCTGAGAGAGAAGCACTTGAAATTAACTTTTCCCTCTGATACCAATTGGTAGGTCCACTAGGTTGAATACTCTAAAAGGGGGTGAATCAGGGTATGATAGATTAAAACTTCTATTTTGTTAAAAAAACACACTACCCTATTTTTCTTGTAGAAACATATTAATAGAAATTAAATCATGAATAGGTCACAATGATTTTACTTCATTAACCCTAGATGGGCTATATCCAAGGAGCATAAACCGGTGATCTGCTGATGTACCAAATATACTAAAATCATTCTATTTTTTCCAAGGTCTAGGCTAGATATTCTATTCTTAAGCTCACTTCCTTTACAATTTTTAGGGTCTTCTCACTACATTCCCAAGGGTCACTCCCAGTGTCCCTTTCTCTGGCTCATTATCGATGGAAAGGATCACCTTATCCCTCTTCCTTCATTTACTTCACTTGGAATGGATTCACCCGTAGTTTATAGACTTGTAGGTCCCTTCATTATCTCTGAAGAATAAATCCTTAGTTGTATATGGATGCTCTGATGAATTTCCACTATCATCATAATAGATAAATATCACTTTATAATATATTTACTAGGAAAATCCTTTTAAACATTTATTATTATGCACAATGCCTTCCGGAAGCTCCCTATTTATCAAATCTCAATTAGCCTTCGTGAAGCTCCTTTTTTCATGAAGCTAAAACTGTCCTTCTTAAAGAAACCCTCTTTTATAAAGCTCTATTAGCCTTCATGAGACTCACAAATTTTGGTTGTATTTTTAGATCCTTCATGAATTCCTTCTCTTTAACGATGCTCAAAAAATTCAGTTGTCTTTTGTAGCCTTCACGAACTTCCTCACATGGAACCCCTTCATGAACCACCATCGTGAACCTCCTTCACGAACCCAAATACATAAAAACCTTTTGAGTATATATCCACTTTATAAAGGGGTAGAGGCTTATTTATAAGTGTTTCCACCAACTCCAGAACCTTTCAGGCCATGTCAACAGCACTTCGCGGAGCTCCCACATTTCCTCTGTGATGCTCACTTTTTTACGATGATCTAAAAATATTTCCCATTCGCAATTATTGTCATAATCATAGATCCTTCCATCAAAATATGAAGACATCATGATGCTCCACTCGCAATGATCCTCCCTTCTCTATTCATGATGCCCATCGAACTCACAGAGCTCACCATTAGAATCATTTAATCCTTCGCAAACACTCTTCATGAAGCCCATCTTAACAAAACTCATACCTTTTGCATATTTTGATGATATCTTCAAGGAAATCCATATTTTGAAATTCTAGCTAAACTAAAAATTTTGGACCCAAAATTTTGGCAAACTCTAGGAAACTATGCCACCTTATACATCTACTTTTTCACACACCAACCATCCTCATTCCTAGTCATCAAACTTTGTCTACAAACACAATCAGACCCAAAACATACCGAGAGGACACCTTGAGGGATTTTGTCCCAAAATTATTTATGTTGTAGGTTTAACTACTATGACTTTCCCGAGTGACTGTAACACATGTCACAAAGTTAGTCTATATATTATGATTGTTTTTCTTAAATTCACCTAGTTTTCTCTATTATTATTATTATTTTCTCCACACAAATTTTGTTTCACGTTTTTAACTATTTCATTCTATAATGATCTAAATAAAATATAATCAAATTCAAATTACATTCTCAAGAAATATTAAGCCCTATAGAACCTCAAACATCTTTTTTTCAAAACCCTTACCTCATACTAAACCTCTCAAACACCCCTGAAACAATGGTGAAAATAAATCAAGCTTTGGATTTCCATCCTTCTAATGTTAAACTTCCTAAAAATATACAAAAATTGAGTTCTAGTATGTCTGTTGATCCAGGAAATCCACATCTATAGAGTATAATTGTTGTAAATAAAAAATAAATGGATTTAAAGTAGCTTAAATCAAGTAGATCATTGGTTTGGAATGTTTTTCAGAACCAAGGATGGACCTATTGGTATAATAAATATGGTAGGGTATTTTATTTGAGGATGACAAAAAAAATTATGTGAATAGGTTGTTTAAATTTGGAGAAAAGAAGGATTACTTTCTCACTTATATGAATAATGAGGAGCTAGTGTTTTCATCTAAGAAATGTGACACATGTTTGAATTTATCTAATTATGGTTATTTTGAAGACTTACAAAGATATTATCCTATCATATGTGCTCATTTTTAAAAAGAGAAACCCATAGAGGAGATACCTGGAAACCAAAACCCAAGAAGGTTGAATTATATGGAACTTAGTTGATAATTTTGGTTGTTGGTTAAGTTTATTCAAAAATTAATTTTCCATATAAACTGAGACTTTAGTATATTTAGCTATCAAGGTTTTTTTCCTATATTTTTTGAATATTTTTTTATATCATCTTGATTATATTATTTATTACATATACGGAAGTGATTTTAATTCCTTTTCAAAGTTAAATTCTCTTCTCTTTCTGATGTTCATCTCAACCCTTCTTGAGTCAATGGGACTTATTCTTTAGGGGGAGGACAATTCTATAGATTCTAGTATAAAATGGCTAAATCAAACCATATATAAGAGTATATAAGTGAACTATAATCATTAGAGGAAGTTTTATGTATCTAATAGTGACAATATATATAATAAATTCAACCCAACCAAAATCCTTTTTGTCCTAAAGATAAAATTGATCCAAGTTTGGAACCATATGAGGTTGTAGAGTATTCTTATGAGGAAGATTTTTTTTGTTGATAGAACTAGATCACTTGAAACCCATTTATCCCTACCATCTAGAGAAGAAGATGAAATAATTGATTTGAATGAAGAATCTATAAGATAATATGAAGATAAGAGTATTACCTCCTCTGAGTATTTATTAGAATAATTACTGGAACCAAAAAATATTATAGACATGCCAAATCTCCTAATTCTCAACATTCTAATGAAGAATAATTTTATTTTGATACTGAAGAGACTGAATATTCCATAACTCATCCTTCTGAAATAATTGTTTCTAAGTCTGATAATATTGAATCGGATAAGGAGTTTATTCCCTTAGTTGATGAAAGGGGATGTAATTAAGAATAAGGGACTCCATTAGTTAAAGTTAAAGGGGTAATGTCATGTTTATACTCTACTTTATAAAGGGAGGGTGTCCCATAGATATTATCATTTTGATATATTCTATTATAATTCTGATCCTGAAGATAATGATCACGATGAAAGAAATCCACCTAATCATGGTGGACATGTCATCCTAATTGGGCCTCCTGTTTAGTGACACTGAAACCTACTTCTTCTTTTTTACATGATTGGGATGAATTATCCTTAGTATATTTTATTAACACAAAGAAAAAACTTGAGAAACCAACTCTTAGATTTTATAATCTTGAAGAATAAGTTTTGGACCAAATTATAGAATAATTCTTAGATGAGGTGTATGAAAAAACACTTGTGAAGGCTGGTAATGTTTATAAACTATTTTTATTTGATGAAACTAGCCCACCCATGGTAACATGTTCATGAATATGTGCTCCACATGAATAATGAAGCATAAGGGTTACCCATGGAAAGAATTCGGTATCATAATCATGTCATAATGCATAAAAAAGGAATATCATAATAGAGTCCATGAAATAATGGATTTAAATAATACATGGAAATTAATAAGGGAAAATAGACATAGATCATGATAAGTTGTTTCAAACAAAAGTTAAAACATGTAAAAATAGTGTTTAAGAGGTGTTGGAAATGAAACATTTTAATGTGCTTTTAGGAAAATAGTAAAGAGTGTTTAAAAAGGAAAAGTCATATTTTTTCATAAGACTATAAATAAACCAAGATAGTTCATTTCATGATAAAATGATTTATTTTAGATAAAATATGATGGATCAAAATAGATTATGGATTACACTTTAAAATGAGTAAGAAATCAGGAAGTTCCCTATAATCAGGATTTCTTATCAAGAAGATTTGAGAAGGGATCCTTTTTAGAACATGTATTTCCACATGAAATATGAATTTAATGATATAGATACATTATTTTATAACATATAAAAATAATTTATAATAATTATATAAAAATAAAGAAGAGTTAAATTGGGAAAAACAGAGAGAAAGTGTAAACTAAAGGAAAACATGGAGGCTCAGAAAGAATCCCTTACCTTATGTCTGAAAGTTTTTTGCACTTGATCTTAATTTACTAGATAATAAAATTAAATCCATTAATTAATTAATTAATTAATATCCTTTTATATGTGTATTTAGTTTATTATAATTTTATAAAGTTCATTTATGGCCTTTTTGATGAGTTATAATATGCAATTTTATCATTCAGGAGTGTTCCTTTCTTTGGTTTTCAAGATTCATTCACTTGTATAAATGTATGAAATATTGTGTAAAATTGGAATAGATATCAAAAAATGAATTTATATGTTATTAATGAACAGTAATAATATTAAATGGTTATATAAGTCATTGGTTACTTTGGATTAGGATGAATCATTAGATAAGATGTTAGTAATATTTGTTTATATTATTTTGGTACTTTTTCAATCATCACAAACCATTTTTGCTTCATTATTCATTATTGTGTATAAAATTTATTTTTAAAACATAAAAAGTGTTCTAAAATACATTTCACAATCTGTATCAACCATTGTTGTCATGACTCGTCCCCCGGGGCCTGTGTCATGACTACCCAGTCCCACCTCCCAAAGGCTAGGGGCTGGCAACTAGCGTCGAAGGAATTATCCTGAAAATGGGAGGAATCTTCCAAGTACCTGTACACATGCACACCCAAAACCCCATCCCAAAAATCTGTAATAAAACACTAAGTAAAAGATGCATGAAATCACTAAGTAAAAAACAACCATAGTACAATAGAATGTAAAGTAAAAGGTAGAAAACTGGTCTAGTATACAAGGACACCAAAAGAAAGACATAACACAAGTAAGACCACAAGTTTCTGAAACTCCTTCACTGTGAACCCCACCAAAAGGGTATGTGGAGGGTAGCTGTCTGAAGCTGTAGTGGTACACCTCATCTGTTTACTCTCACTAAACACCACTTGGTCCAGGTCCTCCCTAGACTCCATGAAAGCATCAGTTATTTGAATAAGGAAGAACACATGTGGGAAAAGCCTGTGTAGGGTATTTAAAATAATACTCAGTAGGGGTCCCGAATCCACTAAGATAAATCACAAGAGAAAAACCATAATGAAATTCATTATTAGCTCTGATAAGGTATATGCCCATAGATATTCCAATAACATCCAGATATACTCATCTCAACCACTAAGAAACATGTGGTCCCAACCTCATAGCCAACATCAGTATTTTCACCAAAGGCTCAGGTCACCACACACAAATTAGGAGATCACACACCATGATTTCAACCATCACTGGTGGCACCCTTCTGAGAGATACACTCTATCAGGAACATTCTACTTGGTCTAACTCAAGTTCCCGACACTGGAGGTCTAGTCATCACAGTCTTGCATCCAACAAAAGACTAAGGAAACCCAAGTGGAGAGGCTCGCCCTTCTCCACTTCACAAATTCAAGGGATCCCTACTCCAGACTGTCATGCGATACCTTAATCGCCCATGTAACGAGTAGATTGTGCCTCAGTCCATCGAGGGAGCACTAGCTCCTACCTAGGTATCATTCACGTAAAGATGAGGGGCCTTCCCCTCATAGATGTTTCTTACATTTGAGTGAGCTCCAACTCCTATGGAGGACTCACTCCTCGCTACTACCAAGAGACAGGGGAGTACGCCTCCACAAGTGAGGACCCACACCATGATTCCAACAGGGGAGTACTACTCATGAAGGAACCGCACCCTACCTGGTAGGGGATTACTACTTGGTGACTAGAGGACATGCACCCTGGTACTATAGGGGGTTACTGACTCTATCATTTTATTCTCTATGGGTGACCCACACCCTATTACATTAGGGGAGTACAAACTCCAGGCTAGAGGACTCTCTCCCTAACACAATTGGGGAGTACTGAATCTGCTGAAGCAATGTGTAAGGAGGACTCACACCCTAAAACGGTAGCAGAGTACCGACTCCTAGAATAAAGACATGTACCCTACCTGGTAGGGGACTTACCGACTCTATGATCATTAGGTATGGAGGACCCGCACCCTTGTCCTTTAGGGGAGTACCGTCTCCATGGTTAGAGAACCCGCTCCCTGGTCCCATAGGGGAGTAATTACTCTATCTTCCCGAAAATATCTGAGAACTTGTTCCCTAATCCTACAAAGGAGTAAAACCCCCAGAAGAAACCACTCATCAAAAATGAACCCACACCCATGATAGGGGGAGTCTCTTCTTTACATAAGAAGAGGGATAAGTAGTAATCACTCCATGATTCGTCAAGGTAGTAAACATCCTAGAATTTCGTTCTAAAAACCACCTCGGTTCTTACCAAAGTCTTCTTATATTGGGAAAAAATATTCTTAAAATCAAAAGTAAATCCTTAAAATTCTTCAAAAACTCACTTAGAGTATTCCAAAAGGACCATATCCTCACAAGGGTCCCAATGAAATAGACGACTCGTCAAACAGATGCTCTGTTTGAAAGTAACGGGCTCTTTAGCAAAATGGGTACTGGTTGGGTCTGTGTCAAGTTTGATTCTGTCTAAAATACATGAACCGACCCATCCCAGGGTCCAACGACCCATCCTGGGTCTAACCCGACCCATTGGGCCCATCCCGGGCCACTGGCCCATTGGTCTAACCCGTTGGGCTCAGCCCGTTGTGCCGAATGTTTGGACCACTACTGGTCAGGCCCGCTAGCAACAACTCACCCCTCTAAGGTAGGCTAGTTTCTCTATCCCAAACGTAGCTTTTCCACATCTGTCTCACACCACACGGCACCAGCTAGCGATGCCTCCCTGTTCAAGTGGTCCGCTCATGTGGACTGGATTTCTGCACTACTCACATCTTGTCATGTGTCCTTGTCACCGGCGTGATTGGAGCCATGGCCCTCCTTCATGTGGATAGCCAAAATGCAGCTTCCACCACCTCCATAGCACGACACCCCCACTACCTGGCACACAACAACCGCCACATTCCATTGGTGCTGACGCACTAGGGGAAACATCTACGGTCCACTAGATTGGCTTTGGTGGTCCATTTTTTATTTTGAAAAATATTCTGGATCTCTCAGGTTGTGTTCTTCATCACCTGGGGTTAAAATATACATTTCCACCCATTCTTCTAGGAATCACTTGATCGGTGACATTTCCTATGCCACCTTGATCTAATCATCACTGTCATCATTTCACCTATGTTGTCATTGCGCCAAGAATAGTTGTGCAATGACCGATAGTTATTCAACCCACGAAGGACGTGAAGAACATGCATCAAGGGGGAGAGGAAAATATAACAATAAATCCAAGGAATGAACCCCCTACATCATTATTCATGGAGTTAATCTTGTCCTGTTAGAAGGATCAAGAACAAAAACAAAAATCATCCCACAAGAACGATCAAACCATGGTTCAACCTTTTTTTGGGTTGATCTGCAGCTGTTGTTTAAAAACCAAGAAGATGGGAAGATATAATTCAAATAACAACCCCTAACTAGAGAATATTTTATTAGAGAGAAGGCTAGTTTCTAGTGGTGATCCGTCTGTGGGGATTAATGATCTGTTTGAATTTATAGGAATTTGTCGATCTCTAGTCCCAGATCTCTTCTTCAAGGGTGTCATCTCCACTTTCCAATTCACCAGTATTTGACATTATAGAGGATTCATTCACCATTTATTAGAGGAATTTCATATCTATATTTGTTTCTCTAACCTCGTTATCTCATTAAAATGGAAATGTGTCGTAGTGTCTTTTTACAATTATTTTCACGTCGTTACGCTGTTTCATTATTGAAACAGCTTTTCTATTACACTTCATTTAAAGAGTCATTATGATATTTCATTTATGTAATGAAATAGACGGTCCATCACTATGTTTCAAAGAAACAATTTTTTTAATAAAATAAGCTTTTTATGTTTATTTTATTTTTCTTAAAAAAATTTAAAATTAACTTTTTTCCTCGACCCGTGTCAGTTGAGGTTAGGTCCATTCTTAGAAATATCATCATTCTGGAGGTAACGGTGCCCTCGTATTTTCAATATGGTCACCCATTTTGAATTTTACAAAACCATGTATCCATTTTAATTTTCTTAAAAAATCATGGAATTCCAGGGTATTATACTACTCCCCCATTTTAGTGATTTACGTCCTCATAAAAAAATTATACACTCAAGGGAAGAAAACTGAGTTCACTAGGGGTCTATGCACTTCTTATAAGCACACAACTCAAGGAACCACCGAGACTGACTACTCTCATGTCCAACTTCTATTAGGCTAACATCATGCAGTAATGGGAACATGTTTCTTTATCTACGTTAAGTGGGAAAGCACCAAGCACTAAGATCAATCTACAGTCATGGGGTCTAGTGGATCACCTCCAAGCTAACCTGAAAAAGATACAAATAGAATCTCATAGTTCACATCCACCCATGGATGAATTGTGCTAAATCCTCCACAAGAGCTATGTATTTAGGGTAGATGCTAAACACATAGGGGTATTTATGAATTAACTAGGGTTTACTAAGAGTGAATTTTGGGTCTTACTAGGTCCTCTGTTTACAACCTTTTGTGGCCACATCATTTTCTGAAACAAAAACACTACCACAGACACTAGCAGCATATCAGCTGAGTATGGATGGTAAGTCACTATCTCATACTATAGAAAACATCATTGGGGGTCTAACTCTTCCACCACAGAACGATCCCAAGAATGACTCTTTTTTAGAGTCCTCCCTATGCTTCTCCAGTTTCCCTTTTTACCATCGTGGACTCACCACATCCTTTTCCTGATATATTCAATTAGTGTATGAATAGTAGTAGTCCATACCAAAAATGACGTCTTAAGGCCTCGACGCCATGATTAATAGATCCCAATTGTAAATCTCACCTTTAAGAGTTAGGTCGCACTATTATCCCAGTGTGTGATCAACAGGTCTCCTTTAGTAGGAGTCTCTATGTGTCAGGGTCAATTCCACGGTCCAAACGAAACCTCAAATTCTTAAACAGAACTTGTGAAGAAAAAAATAATGACTATCACCTGAGACAATTAAAACTACAGGTAATAGAAAAGACACAAATCATACCTAAAATCTCTCCTAGATATTCTAGGTCTTCTACCATGACCGCATACAGCTATCCTCACCCACGTCCTCCAGCTCTCTGAGCCTATCGTGGACTACTTGGGGTGGTGGTGGAAAATTAGTAAACTTCATGCCACCTTCTTCTACTCATCTAGCCCCTCTGCCCTGTCCACCATCTTGAAGAACTCCTTTCTCCAAGCGTTGTCTCTGCTAAGGTAGTTTGTCAGCCATATCCCTCTCAGTAGCACAATGGGGTTTACAATCCCTTGTGATATGTCCTTGATAGTTTCAAGTGTAATGTTGCCTCTCTTGTGGCTGATCTGCTCTTTGGAACTACTCATGTGCCACAGACCCACGTGTCTGTGTTTGGGCATGGGTATGCCTCCTATGTCGTGATCCTATCACATGTCGTCTACTAGCTCTAGTAGAAACCTCTACCTCATGACCTCTGATGTAGGTCACATCCATCTGATCCTACGCCAGGAAACTCTCAACCACCAGGGCTCGCTCCCGCACCCCATTATATGATGGAATGCTAATGGGTATCATTGATTCCCTGATCACTCGGCGTAGTCCCTACTCAAAGTTTCAGGACCTCGAGTAAGGGTCCTGCACCATATCAATAGTGTAGTGAGAAAGATATGTGAATCTTCCCAAGTACTCTAATTCTATCATGTTGACCTTCCATAGGTGCAACATCTCCTGTATACGTACAGAGGGTAAATTCACTAGAAATAACTCCTCCTTTAAGAAACGTTCAAAGTCTAATCTGGTGAGGGTTGCCTCATCGTGCATCTAGATATTCATGATCCATCGTATCCCTATAGAGTATTAAATAAGGCTCATGGATAAGATCACCATCAAGCCAAGAGGTTACTTCACTAGCTGGAAGACTCAGATAACTACCTCATGCCAATCCTCAGCTACCTATGGATTTGTCTTGCCTCAGAACCTAGGAGGTCGCTGTCTCTGGAACTCATGAAGTACACACATCCTTCATGCATTCCCTACTGTTAGTTCTAGTAGAAACTGATTATCAATAGGTGGTTATATCACTGGTTCACCACCTGGTAGGGCTATCTCTGGTATTGTTCCCTGTATCGATGACTCATCACTAGGTGAACCATACTCATGATCTAATCTTGAAACCCTAATTGGAAATCTACACGGAATAATACTAGAATGATTCCCAATGAAGTACGATTAAAAGAGTATATCTAGAGAGATAACTCAAGGAGTACATGGAAAGCACAAAATATTCCTATAGGAGGCATGTACCATTTATTTACTAGAAACCATTGTCCTACTGTATTGAGTCTAAAATGCAGGTTATCAGAGTCTGAGTGAATGGATATGTCAGTCGTTCCACCAACAATAGAACCTATGCCCTGAGAGTCTATCTTTAAACATCTTAACACCATCGCGATATAACCCAACCCAAATCTCACAAACTCTCAATCCAAATATTGAAGCAAACTTTCCCCTCTTATACCAATTTTTCACAACCCGTCCCCCTAGGCCCATGTCGCAACTACCCCAAGCCTACCTCCAAAAGGCTTGGGGATAGAGACTAGTGTCAAAGGAATTATCCTTTAAATGGGAGGCATTTTCCAAGTACTTTTACACACAAACACACTCACAACCCCATCCCAAAAAGTTGAAAAGTAAAGACCAAGTAAAAAATTCATGTAATAACTAAGTAAACCACAACCAGAGTATAATGGAAAGTAAAGTACAAGGTGGAAAACTGGGCTAGTATACAAGACCGAAAAAATAATGATAGAAGACAAGTAAGACCACAAGTATCTGAAAACCATATGCCATGAACCCTACCTGAAGGGTAGGTGGAGGGTAGCTATCTGAATCCATAAGAGTATGCCTCATCTGCCTTCTCTCACAGAAATATGCCTGCTTTGGGTCCTCCCTGAACTCTGTAAAAGCGTTAGTCATCTTCACAAGACATGAAACATGTGGGAAAAGCCCATATAGGGGTAAGTAAAACAATACCCAGTAGGGGAACCCGAAACCAGAATGATAAATCACAAGAGAAAACCACAAATAAATACTCAGTCAGCTCTACTCAAGTATATGCCCAAAGATATTCCAAGAACATCTAGATAAAATCGTCTTAGACACTAAGAAACATGTGGTCCCAACCTCATAGCCAACATCCGGATTTTCACCGAAGGATCAAGTACCCACATAAAAACTAGGATATTACACTCCACAAGTTCAACCATCTCTAGTGGAACCCATCTAAGAGACACACTCCATCAAGAAAAATCTAAATGGTCTATCTGTAGTGCCTGACACTAGAGGTCTATTCATCACAGTCTTGCATCCAAAACAAATCTAAGGAAACCCAAGTGGAGAGGCTTGCCCCTCACCACTGCGCAGAGTCGAGGGAGCCATGCTCCAGACTGTCCCATGATACCTCAATCGCTCTTATAAGGAGTGGATCACACCTCAGTCTACCGTGGGAGCACTAGATATTACCTAGGTATCGTTCACATCAAGTGGAGGGGAACGCTCCTCATAGTTGTTTACTATATTTAAGGGGGATCTAACTCCTATAAAGGACCCACTCTATACTACTACCAAGATATGGGGGAGTACGACTCTGTAACTGAGTACTCACACCCAAGTTCCTATAGGGGAGTACTACTCATGAAGAACTTTCACTCTACCTAGTAGGGGAGTACTACTCAGTGACTAGAGGACTAGTACCCGGGTACTATAGGGGGGGTACTGACTCTATCAGTTTATTCACTATGGGAGACCCACAACCTTTTACGTTAGGGGAGTACCGACCCCAGGATAGAGGACCCACTCCCTATCATGACAGAGGAGTAACAACTCTATCGGGACAATGCGTTAGGAGGACACACACCCTGAAATGGTAGGGGAGTACCGACTCCTAGAATAGAGGACCCACACCCTACACGATAGGGGATTTACCGAATCTATGCACGTTAGGTATGGAGGTACCATGCCCTAGTCCTTAAAGTGAGTACCAAATCCAAATTTAGAGAACCCACTCCCGGGTCCCACAGGGGAGTACTTACTATTTCTTCATGAACATCTTCAAGAACCCACACCCTAATCCTTCAAGGGAGTAACACAACCGGAGGAAAATCTATAAATGGAAATGAAATCACACCCATAATGAGGTGATTTCCATATCTACCTAAGTAGAGGGATAAGGAGTACTAGTGCCCTGAGTTGTCATGGGAGTAACTTTCCTAACATTTTTTTCTAAGAACCATTGTGGTTCTTCCCAAAGTCTGCTTGTACTTGAAGATCCTACTCTTTAAATCAAAATTCATCCTCCAAATTCTTCAAAAACATACTTAGAGTTTCCCAAAAGGTATGTCTCATCTCAAGGGTCCCAATTCCATAGACATATCATCAAAAAAATGCTCTGTTTGAATGTTACGGGTGTTTTACTGAAACGGGGGCTGATTGGGTCTAGGTTTGGTCCGACCCGGTCGGACCGACCCAACCTGCCCTGGTCCACTGTGCTATGGGTCCAGACCATTGGTCTTGGAACGTTGGTCTCATCCCATCAGGATCAGCCCATTGGGCCATGGGTCCATCCCTCCTGGATGGGCGCGGCCCATCAGCACCATCCCATACGCAGATCTATCGCGTCTGTCTCGCACCACGTGGTGCCAGCTGGCGCCGCCTCCCTGGTCAATTTGTCCGCGTGACTCGTGGCTTTTCGGGGGTCCTATAACCACCATGTCAAGATTTTAATCCCACCTTCATGAAGACAACTCCAATGTGGCTTTCGCCGCCGCCATGGTGCACCACCCCCACTTCCTAGCATGCGGCCACCAACACTGGCACATTAGGGGAAACTTTTGCGTGCCACCGGACTCACTCTGATGGTCCGTTTTCAAATTCGAAAAATGTTCTGAATCCCTCGGGCCATGTTCTTCATCTCATGGGGTTCAAATCTCTATTTTCATCCCTTCCACCTGGAAGTTCTTGATCGGTGGTATTTCCTGCACCGCCTTGATCCAATTGTCACTGTCGTCGTCGCACCTCCTTTGTTATTGTGCCAAGAATGGTTGTGCATTGACCGACCGTTCATTGAACCATGAAGTACGCAAAGAACGTGTGTCATGTGGGGGAGTAAAATCAAAAAATAAATTGACTAATGAACCCCCTCCATCATTCTTCATGGCATTAATTTTCTCCTATTATAAGGATCAATAATAGAAACCCAAACAATCCCGCAAGAACGATCAAACCGCGGGTCAACCTGTTTGTGGTTTGATCTGTGATTATCGTTTAAAAATCAAGAATGGGGGAAGATATAATTCAAATAAAAACCCCTACCTGGAGAATCTTCAATTGTTGGGAAGGCTTGTTTCTTTTTTTAATCTGTCTGTGGGGGTTCACTATCCATTCAAAGCTGTTGTTGTTCGTTGATCTCCGGTCCTAGATCCGTTCTTCAAGGGGGTCGTCACTGCTTTCTGATTCAGCAGTGTTCATCATTGAAGAGGAATCCTTCACATTTTTTCAATGTAATTTCAAATCTATATTTTTTTCTCCAACCCTATTATCTCATTAAAAGATAAACATATTTCAGCGTTTCTATTACAATTATTCATCGCGTTGTTAATCTATTCCATTTATGAAACAATGTTTCTATTATGCTTCTGTTAAATATTCGTTATGTTGTTTCATTTATGGAATGAAATAGTCGGATCATCACTGTGGTGAATCAAAAAAAAAATTTAATAAAATAAACTTTTTAAATTTATTTTCTTTTTCCTAAAACGTTCAAAAATTTACTTTTTCCCTCAATATGCGACAGTCGAGGTTAGGTCCATTCTTAGATAATGTCGTTGTTTCGGATGCAATGGTGTCTTCAGATTTTCAATATGGGAACCCATTTATAAGTTTCCAAAATCATGCACACATGCCATTTTAATTTTCTTAAATAAACATGGAATACTAGGGTTTTACAATTTTAAAAAAAATGTCCATAATTGAAGGCCAAAAAAGAAAATGAAATCATTTCATCCTCAAAGGTGATAAATCAACACCTCACAAACAATATTTTCATTTTCAGAATAAAATTGAAAGTGTATTTTCAATTAACATAATTAAATTAAATTATATATAAGACAATAGATTTATAATTCATGTTTTCACATAAGAGTTGAGGAGAGTATATGAAAATAAAATAAAGTGAAAAGAAAATAAAGAAAGCGAAAGTGGATTTTTCCTCTTGAATTCTTATCATTGAGAACCTCTTTTTGGAAATCCGTTTTGGTGTTTTAGTGAGACCAGAACCTCCTGGACATGGGGAAGAGACTTGGGAATATAATTGGGGTGAAATTGGACAATCTTCAAGTATTAAGATGTTTGAGGAGAATAGGTGGTGATGCGTGGTATTTATAGTCGAGGGGAGGGGAGTTTTTAAATTATTTTACTCATTTGTTTATTATTATACCTCAAGAAAAGAAACAATGCGGATTCTTGTGACAAAGTATAGTAAATAGTGTATGTGAGTTATAACTAATTTTTCTTACATATTCCATACATCAACCATTTCTCTATAATTCAGGTATTTATCTTAAACCGTAAATTAAGGTATTTCACTTTTCGCTAAAAATTCAACTATTTTAGAAAATATATCAAAAATTCCCCCTTACCATTTTTAAATGTGTATAATTTAAAAATGGACTCCATTTTATGAAAATAATTTTATAAATATGAGAAATTTAATTTTAAATTTAAATCATCATTTAGTCAAAAAAATACCAATTTTAATATATTAACTCGTTTTATAACTCTTTGAAAAATAAATTACAGTCTCATAAAATTATCTTATAATCATAATAAAAAAAATAATTTATGAATCTACCTTATGAAAAAAAATAATTTAAATCATTATATTAATTATAAAATTTTAAATAAGAATTTTTGTTTCACAAAAATATCAAAATGTAATATATCATTTTCAAAAAAATTATTTACTTATATTTTTATATAATTTTATCATATTTTCATTTATAAGATACCTAAATTTTGTTTATACTTTCAAGGGTGATGCTACTATTCTATTGGCTAGTTTACTATTCATAAGGTTCATATTACTCTTCCAAAGGTCAAGTTACTATTTCATTGGTATATATTCCTTAATTTATGAAAAAAATTACTTATTTAATTTATTCTTCATTTATACAGTTTTTTTTGTGTTCCATATTTGATTTATACTATATGAAATAATTATAAGAAAGTAAATTTATTTTATAAAATTTTGGGTTATTATATTCTCCCTACTTATGAAATTTTTCCCTCGAAATTTCATTTTAAAAACTAAGGTGAAAATATGTGGGGGTACATCTCCATCATCGCTTCATCTAGTTCCCATGTTTCCTCTTCATACTTATAGTTCTACCATAGTACTTTGACCATGTGAGTATTCTTTTTATGTAGAACATTATCTTTATGGTCCAAGATCATCATCGGCTTCTCTTCATATGAGAGATCATTTTCCAACTATACCACCACAGAATTAATTACATGTGAGGGATCTGATATATAATTCCTCAAGAGGGATATGTCGAATACATCATGTACATGAGATGTGATAGGTGTAAGTGGTATTCGATAGACCAAAACTCTAACAAGATCAAGAATCTCAAAAGGGTCGATGTACTTGGAACTTATCTTTCCTTTCTTCCAAAATCATATGACCCTCTTCCGTGGAGATATGTAGAAAAATACACTGTCTCCAACCTTAAACTCGAGCTCTTGTCAAAGATTATCTGTATAGATCTTCTATCGACTTTGGTCTACATTGATGTGTTGTTGAATGGTTTTCAACTTTCCCACCATATCTTAGACCATTTCAGATCCTAGTAGCCTAAATTCACCAAATTCATCCCAACATGTTAGTGTTCTACATATTTTCCCATAAAAGGATTAATATAGAGTCATTTGGATGCTTGAGTGGAAAGTGTTATTATATGATAACTCATATGGATGAAAATATTGGTATCACCCCTCTATTAAGTCCATAGAACATTCCCTAAACATTTCATCTAGTGTCTAAATAGTACATTCATATTGGCCATCATTTTGAGGTTGATAAGCCATACTGAATTTCAGCTCATTGTTCGGAGCATGTAGGAGGATTTCCCAAAACATCAAGGTGAATCTCATATCTGGATCAGATATAATTGATATTGGTACTCCAAGTATCCTTATAACTTCTCTTATTATATCCGTGAAAGTTGATCCAATGATTTTTCCTCTAAAATTGTAATAAATTGAGTTGTATTTGTAAGATGATCCAAAAAAACCCATATAGGATTGTTTCCTATGGATCTCTTTGGAAGTCAAGTGAAAAAGTCTATAGTGATGTTTTCCTATTTCCACGTTTGTATGGGTAATGGTTTCATCATCCCCTTAGACTTTTGACTTTTAGACTTAACTTGCTGACATACCAGTCACTTTGATGTATATTTAGTGATATATTTCTTCATATTATCCCAACAATAGTGCTCTTAGAGATCTTGATACATCTTTGTGATCCTTGGGGTGAATAGAGAAGGTTGATTTATGTGATTCACTCAAAATAACTTTCCTTATCTATGGATTAGATGGTACACATAGTCGTGACCCAGATATTACCACTCCTTCCTCATCAATTTTAAACTCTAAGGATTTATCATTTCTCATGGCTTTCACCTCATACTGAATTTGAAAATCATTTATTTGTGAATCCTTTATTATGTCCATGAGGTATGGTTGAGAAATCATTTGATAATGGATCGATGATTTTCCTTCCTTAATTATTCTCATGTCTATCCTTTGAAAATCTAAGAATATTGGATCCTTATCATTTCTCATTATTGATAAAGATGCAGGATCCTTTCTACATAGAGAATCTTCCACCCTATTTTCTTTACCAGGATGGTAGTGGATTGAACAGTCATAAATCTTGGTGATATCTAACCATCTTTGTTGTAACATATTAATCTCCCTCCATGTGAATATATATTTTAGTCTCTTATGATCTTTATATATCTCATACTTCTCCCCACAATGATAATGCCACTACATTTTCAATTCCAAGATCATAGCTTCCAACTTCAGATCATGCATGGGACAGTTTTTCTCATGAAATTTTAATGTCCTTAAGGTGTAGGATATCAATTTATCCTTTTTCAGTATTATATGGCCTAATACCTTCTATAAATAATTTTTTACACCAGAAAGAGTTCCCCACTTTTCAATAGTGTGAGAACTGGTGTAGAAGCACTGTAGCAGCAGTGATTGTAGCGGCGGAGGGACTGTAGTAGCATACTGTAGCGGTGGCGGTACTGTAGCAGGCACTGTAGTTGCGCGGGTACTGTAGCAATACTGTTCATTGAGGGGTCCTTTGGGCCAAAAAATGTGCTTTCTTTCCCTATATGCAGGCCACCTGGCCCTGGGCCTTCGGGCTATGTAATGGGTCACCCTCTACCCAGTCTAAAGAGGTCTTTTCTTTAATAATAAATTGAGGCTTCGGCCCCAACCTTTAAAAAAGTAAAAAAAAAATCCTTTTATCAACTCTTTGAATAAGTCTTCTCATTCACTATTCCAGATTAATTATACTCCCTTCTGAGTCAAATTGGTTAGTGGTTTTGAAAATTAAGATATGTTCTTCGTAGATCACAAGTAATACCCAGCTAGACCAAGGAAACTATGGATCTCCATAACAGATGTTGTCCAAGGCCACTCTTCAATTTCCATTGTCTTAGAAGGGTCCACAAATATTTCTATATTGATGATATCATTCCCTAATAATGATACGTCCTCCATCCAAAACTCACATTAACTATACTTTTCATAGATTTTCTCCCATCTCAAAATCTTTATCACATTATTCAAATACTCCTCGTGTTCCAAATCACTCCTGGAGTATATCAAAATATCATCAATAATGACTACCAAATAAATTCTAGGTAATATCTAAAGACTCTATTCACTAAAAAAATGAAAATTATTAGAGCATTAGTGAGTCTGAAGAGCATCACTATGAACTCATAGTGTTCATGCCTCATTTAAAAGGATGTTTTGGGAATATCTTCCTTCCTCTCCATTAATTAGTGATATCCCAACTGAAGGTCCACTATAGAGAAATACATGGCCCCATATAGTTGATCAAACAATTCATCTATCTGTGGTAGTGGATACTTGTTCTTGATCATGGATTAATTGAGCTCATGATAACAAATGTAAAGGCACATTGATCCATCCTTCTTCTTGACAAAGATTACTAGTGCACCCCATAGCGAAGAACTCAAGCGTATAAAACCCTTGTCCAAATTCTCATGTGAGTGTTTCATCAGTTACTTTAACTCAATGGTGGTAATTCTATAAGTTGTATTTGATATTAGAAAAGATCTAGTAATAAGTTCAAACCAGAACTCAACCTATCCATTAGGAGGAAAACAGGAAATTATTTGGGGAACACATCAGTGTAGTCCCTCAAAATGGGCATATCTTGGAGAAAGAATCTATCCTTTGTATAAATAATTTGATATAGATATTCTTGATCATAATTCAGTAATATCCACAATTGAGATAATGATTCTAAAATATATTCATCTTCCTCCTTACACTTGTATAGAATTAGATGATGCCTCGAGATTTGAATAGTGATATCCCTTTCCAGATAGTTGATGTTGTATTTGTATAAAGATATCAAATAAATGATCATTATAACATCAAACTGTACCAAATTAATTAAGTGAAAATTTTCTAGTAGGTTCAATCCACAAGAATTAACATCGGAGGAGTTATATTCGTTGGATGCAATAATTTCCTCATTTGACGTTCTCACTAATAACTTGACCTCCATATTTTGAGGTGGTGTTTGAATAGTTCTACTAAACTTACAAGATATAAAATAATGCATAGAACTTGAATCAAATAGTATGTTTGATATTATTTAATGAATAACTGTCATATCAATCACCACATCATTTTCATGTTCTAACTCAGTAGTAGTGAGTGAATATTCCCTTCCATGTTGCCTTGGAGGTTATTGTTGATTATTTCCTCCAACAACACTTTTCTTATGGAAATGGATTGCATAATTTCAATGTTCTTTTCGGTTGAAACACTGCACTAAAAGATGATTTTTGATATTAACCTTTATTTATTCTTCCACATTAGTGGGATTATTAATTTCCCTTTATAATTTATTGTCCATATTCCCCTCGCTTCCACATTTGAAGAATCTCTTGGTTCCCTTTAAGATGTTTCCAAGATGTTTCTTCCCACACTTTTGAAATGTGAGATGTTGTTTCTTCTTTACATAATGGGACTTATCTACATATCCACCCATATTAAACTCCATTTCCCACTTTTTTTAACCAGACCACAAGACCAAGGAGAGTCTCTGATCTCCATTTCAACCTTAAGGGAACAATGTAAAATCTCCTCATAACTTTCAAATTCATGAATCGCTCACTCTTTTCATAGACTCAAATTGTGTCCTCTAAAGAAGTGATCCACCTTACATTCTATTTTCTGAAAAATATAGAGTCCTATCATGAAATACTTGTGATGTTTTCCCCATACACTCCAATATAGTTTTCTTCCTTTTTCTTTAGTCAAATAAACTCCATTTCCATCTTAAGATAGAGGGTTTGGGGAAATATTTATTTAAAAATATCTTCTTTAAATATTCACATTCCATGGAATAAATTTTCTATTTTTACTTTGGGTTCGTGATAATTTTTCACCATTTATTTACTTCCCCATCAAAAGGAAATATTTTCACCACAACCTTCTCTTCTTCTTAGCACTAGAGGATAGATAATATATTCTCAATGGAGTTAATCCATTATTCTATGATGATAGGATCAAATGATCCAATAAATATGGGATGCCTTGGCCATATAAAGGATTCGACTGCAAATATATCTTTCTTAGGAGAAAGAGGGTATTCCACATGATTTTAGTTATTATTCATAACTTGATCCAATTGAGCAGGTATTATTATGAAGTTTTGAGCACCCATATTTTTCATATCTTTAGGTAAATAATCACATTTTCTATTACATTTATTTTCACCATAGGTTCGTCTATATCAATCCATTAACTAAGAAAAATAAAGTCAAATTAGAGTGCTTGAATAATTAGATAATAATAATAATAAAAAGAAACATTTAATATATAAGGATAAACTTGAAAATGAAAAGTATATCCTATCTTTTGATTAAATAAGTTTCAATCTAGGTTATCCATGGTGATATAATTATCCCTAGGTATATTAATAATGTTCTCTAGTCCTATATCCGAAAATAACTATACCGTTCTATGATACCAACTATAGATACTTTAGCCTTTTATACATATCATTACATGATTTTACGCATAATTAACCATTAAATTACATACCAAGGATCGTAAAGTCTAGTTTATTTGGATGATTTGATACATGAAACTAAAAACATGGGAATGGAATAAAAAATATTTATTTTAATCATTCATAAAGATCTATTAACTTCCATTTATATCTTATATCTTCATAGGATAACCTAGGGAATACATGAACAAAGGGATGATCTAAAAAGCCCAGTAAGAGAATAAAAATAGGAATAAATCATAACACATGGGTTAGAAGGAATAACATGAAGACATAAAAAGGAGTGGAACATGAATAAACATAAGGAATCATACCATATATAGCATGTGATCGTGTAGTCATTGAATCATATGAAATTAGCAACAACACACAACATGACATAATCATGAATCAAGGCTAAAGTCCAAGACAATTTCACATGGAAGACAAAGTCTCAAAAAGGAATCAGGTTCACTCCATGTCCCAACATGATGTATCATGAGACAAAAAATTACCCAGTTTATTGGATCTTTATTTAGGTTCACCCATTTTAACATGTTTATAAATATTTCTTCCACATGAAGAATCAAACATAAGGGTTACCCATAGAAATAAGTGGGTATCATAATCATGTCATAAGAAATAACAAAATTTAATATCATAATGGTGTCCATGAAAGAATGGATTTAAATCTTATATGAAAATTAATAAGGGAAAAAATTAATAGATCATGATAATTGATGTCCAAATGTAGTGAAACAAAATGTAAAAACAGTGTTTAAAAGACGTTACAAATGAAACATTTTAGTGTGGTTTAAGAAAAATAGTAAAGAGCGTTTAAAGAGGAAAAGGAATATTTGTTTTCATAATATCATAAATGAAAAAATATAGTTTTTCCATGACAAAATGAGTGATTTTAGATAAAATATGGTGTCCTAAATTAGATTATGGAGTGCACTAAAAAATGGGTTAGAAGTCAGGAAGTTCCCTTTAATCGATCTTTCTTATAAGGAAGATTTGAGAAGGGATCATTTCTAAAATATATATTTTCCCATAAAATAATGATGTAATGATATAGATACATGATTTTGGAACATATACATATAATTTATAATAATTATACAAAAATAAATAAGAGTTACATTGGTACAAGAGAGAGGAAGCGTAAAAATATAAGCTTGCAAAGAATCCCTTACCTTATGTCTGAAAGTGTTATGCACTTGATCTTAATGTAATGGATAGTAAAATTAAATCTATTAATTAATTAATTAATATACCTTTATAAATGTTTTTATTTTTTATAATTTGTTGGTCCTTTTTTATGAGTTATATGACACAATTTCATCATTCGGGGGTGTTCATTTATTTGGTTTTCATGATTGGTTCACTTATATAAATGTATGAAATATTATATAATATTTGAAAAGATATCCAAAATTGAAGTTATACATTATTAATGAACATATATAAGATTAAATGGTAATATAATTAATTGTTTATTTTTTTTGAGGATAAACCATTAGATAAGACACTAGTGATAATCATTTAGATTATTTTGATGGTTTTTTTATCATCACAAACCAATTTTGTTCAATTATTCATTATTGTGTATAAAAGTTAGTTTCAGAACACAAAAAAGGTTATAAAATAAATTTTAAAATATTTACCAACCATTATAATGGTTTTATGTTCATCCTTGAAGTAGGTAAAAGAAAATGAAAAAAATTCATCCTCTAAGGTGATAAATCAACACCTCAGAAATGATATTTTCGTTTTTAGAATAAAAGGAAGTGGAGAAGAGACTTGATACTGGATTTTCCATTAAAAAAATAACATTATAGTATATATAATATACAAGAGTTATCATGCATTTTTGTAAATATGAGGTGAGGATTGTATAATAAAATTAAAATACAGTAAAAAAATAATTCAAAAAGAAAAATAGGATTTTACCTTTTGAATTCTTCTCCTTCAGAACCTTCTTAGGAAAATATTTTTTGGAATTATGTTGAGACCATAACCTCATGGAATTTGGGAAGATAATTGGGAATATTATTGGTCATAAATTGGATAATATTCAAGTATTAATAGGTTTGAGGATAAAAGGTAGTGAGGGGTGGTATTTATAGTAGAGGGGAGGGGTGTTTTTTATTATTTTACTCATTTATTTATTATTTTGGATCAATATAATAATTAGTGTGGATTATTATGAATAATTACACTAACTAATGAATTTTAGTTATAACTAATGGTTCTTACATTATCAATAATTTAATCATTACTCAATAATTCATATATTTACCTTATATCATAAATTATTGAATTTTATTATTCACCAAAAATTCAACTATTTTAGAAAAATCCCCAAAAAATCACCCTAAATATTTTTTTACATATATAATTAAAAAATGGACTCCATTTTTTGAAAATAAATTTATAAATATTTTAAATTTAATTTTTAATTAAAAGCATCATTTATTTGAGAAATACCAATTTTAAAATTATAACTGATTTTATAACACATTGAAAAAATAATTAAGGTCTCCTAAAATTACGATATAATCATAAGACAACAAAATATTAATTTATAAATCTATTTTATAGAATGAATTTTAATTTCAATTATTATATTAACTATAAAATTGCAAATAAACATTTATGTTTCACAAAAATACCAATACTTAATTTATCATTTTTAAAATAGTTATTTACGTTTATGATGTAATAATTATATCATATTTTTATTTATAAGATGCCTAAATTTTATTTATACTCAAATGGGTGAGGTTACTATTCCATTTCCGGTATACTATTCATAAGGGTCATATTACTATTTCAAAGTTCAAGTTACTATTCGATTTGTATAGCTTCCTTAATTTTGAAAAGACTCTTATTTCATTAATTCTTAATTTATAATGTTTTTTGTGTTATTAATGATATTTATACTATATGAAATAATTATAATAAGGTAAATTTCTTTGATGGAATTCTAGGTTTTCACATTGGATATCACTGGATGAGGGTAAAGGAGGATAATACCTTAAAAACTACATTCTAGTGCAAGTATGGATACTTAGAGTTAGTAGTAATGTTATTCTGTGTCACAAATGCACCTGTTGTGTTCGTGGGGATAAATAAATCAATATTTCATGTGTTCTTGGATCATTTCGCAGTTTTTCTCATTATTTGTGTCCTCATATAATCAAATTCAAAGTAGTAACATGTCAGGTACCTTAAATATGTCCTACGGGTTCTTAGACATTATTATATCTATGGGAAGTTTCCCAAATTCAAGTTATGTACATGAAAGGTTAAATTCCGTAGGAATGCAGTATCTCAACATGGTGTGTTCATGGACACATTGAATATTAATACAATATTTTCTTGGGGGTTCCTAAGAACATGGAATAGGTTTGCAGTTTCCTTGCTCTTATGAACTATAATCTGTTGTTTGTGTTTGAATTTTCTCTAGTTGCATCTCCATTGAATACCCGGACTACGAAAAACCCATGATTTATTCTAAAATTATCATTGTAAGGTGTAATTTGACTTCTTGAAGGAGAGTATGATCAATTCCCAAGTGCTTCAGTGGTCAAAAAGGGGGAGATGTTCAAGGACTTTTGTGATGATCCTCATATGAATTTGGGATACATCTTGATATAGTAAAGGGAAGTAATATATTATGGTTCCAATTATTTTCATTTCCATGAGTTTAGATATGTCACCCATGATGTAGAGTTATTGGGAGTTGTTTCTTCCCTGAAGTTATGGTCGAACTAACTCATTGGTGTGTGATTTGTGGTCTTCATAAACCAAGAGTCTGAGGTATGATTCTAGTTAGTGGGATCTAAATGTACATATACAGAGATCGATAATGTTTATTTAATATTATGATTTAAATATATCCTACTCCCAAGGAAAGATAAATGTTATGGATGATGTTTTGAGCAGGAATTCATGGGGATATGTCTTCTTAAAGTTCAATTATTATTGGAGGGTAGTGGAAGAGTTAGAAAGTCTGAACCTTAGAACATAGAAGATCAAATACATAAGGTTCTTGTGCCAGATGACACAGTAATATTCCTTTTTATGGAAGTTGGAGGATTCTAAGTGGGGAGACATAGAGTTGGAGGTGATTTGAGAACATTCTAGCCATGGTGATACTTCAATGGGGTTATTATAGGATATTCTAAATCAAATGTTGTTCTAGAGGAGGTTGTTTGCTCTATTGGACATATGTGAGAGAGTTCTCTGTGGGTTTCACAACTCACCCTTATCAGTGAATCTAGGTGTATATAAGATGCATTGTGGCTTGAGGAGTATTATTTGGTGGACATGCATGAAGTAGTTTGAAGCGGAGTTTTTTGAGTAGTTTTTTGGTTTATTAGTGGGTAAAATCATATCACTGTGTCCGAGGAGGGTTATAACAACCTTCAGATATTCTTGGATGGATGTGGGAGGAAATATCAATGGATTTCCTCACTGGGTTACCCAGGTCCCATGGTGGATGTGATGTCATTTGAATTATTTTGGATCGATTGATGAAATCGACCAATTTTTTGAAGATTTGGGAATCAAGTACCATGGAGTTTCTAGAGAGGAAGTACACGGATGAAGTGGTGAGTCACCATAGGGTACCAAGGTCTATAATCTCTAATCAGGACCCTCAATTCACCTCACATGTCTGTAAATGGTTACAACATGCTTTTGGTTCCCATCTATGTCTCAACACTACTTTTCAACCATATACATATGTGCATAGAAAGCCAAGAATCTAGATGTTGGAGGATATATTGTAGTATAATGTTATGGACATTGGAATATTATGGGTGAAGAACCAACCCTTGATTGATTTTTCCTACAGTAGGTATCACTCATCATCGTTATGGTCACATTGAAGGTGTTTTATGGATATATGTGTCGATCATCATCATACTAGACCAAGGTTGTGGAGTCATGAGTCCTTAGTCCATCTATGGTATAGATTACGAAAGAGAAAATCTAGGTTGTTTGATAATAGATTAATGTTACACAAGACCAATATACGTCCTATTTTGATAATTGATGAAGAAACCTAGAGTTTAAGGAAGGAATCCATGTGTTGTTAAAGGTTTATTCTCTTTAGGGCAGTGGAAGTTTTTATAGGGGAGTAAGCTTTATCCTCGGTTTTTCAAGCATTTCGAGGTGTTACAGAATGTTGGTGAGGTAGAATATCGGTTGGAACATTCACCATGGCTAGAAACGTTCTACAATTTATTCAATGTGTCCTAGATTAGATGGTATCTTCATAATGACTAGTGTGTCAATGATTTAGAAAATTGGATATAAAGGATGATACGACATTCACGAAGCGGCCGATTGAGATCCAATATCATCAGAATAAACTACTATATGGGTAATTTATCCCATTGGTTTGGGTGATTTTGATTCATGGTGGTCCATATGAGAATACTTGGGAGTGTGAGACACAGATGCAATCTCAATAATCCAAGTTATTTTGAACATACATTATTTAACTTTACTCTACTTGGTTGATGAAAGGCTTAACTTACTATTGATTATGAAATATGTTTTATCTTTTTATGTCTATTTGTATTAAATCATTGGTTGTGTTTGTGATATAATGATGTTCCTGAAAGGTATATCCCAAGATGTTTTTTAGACCTTCCCCATTCTCTTCCCTTTTCATGTTTGGGTTGTATTTTTTAGGAAAAAAATTTTATGAGAGGTATAAAATGTAAGGGTATAGATTTATAAAACCATTCCTTCATATTTTCCCATATATATAAGGTGTTGAGAGTGAGTTAATAATAGTTTGTGATGCTAGAAAGAAGTTTTATCCATATAGAGAATCACTGCATCATAGTAGTGTGTGTGGCGATGGTTTTGGTGAAGCCCATTAGGGATGTGGTCAAGGTGTATCCATTTGAATCTGAACATTGTAAGGCCTTTATAATTTTGAGTTAGTTGGGTGGATATTGCTACCCCACAGTGAATGAAATGGTTAGGGTGGCTATTTTGGTGTTTTTTTAGGTGTGTAAATGTAGGTTTTTCTGCTATGTAATGGTAACACTAGTTAAATTTAAGTGATTTCCTATCTTTATAAGTGTATTTATTATTCAATGCTAGGGGTTCACCTAGGTGGGTGAATTATATTAGGAGGACATTAAAAGGGAATATTTCTCTAGGGTTTCACCTGTGTAAAACAATCATGAAGAAACATATTGGGGATCCTGTTTTGAAGGCGTTTCTTGGAGTAGATCTTGATGAACCATTCTATTAGAAAAAATGAGTGTGGGGTGGCCCTATGTCATGGTCATTGGTGTGTAAACTCAAAATGGTGATGGTTTTATCATTATGTTGTGGTTAATGTCTTAAAGAAAATCAAAATTGGTCAATGATTTTTTTAAAACACATCACAATCGGGGGTTCAAATGCTTAAATTTTGGATCTTCTCAATAACTGGACACACCAAGGTCATAATGTGATTCACTATACTATGGTGGAGTATTTTTAAACCTCCTATATAAATAGGGCATCTCAACTTCCTTAATTTGTATTTTCCCCTCCTAACTCAAACCCTATTCAACCCATATGCCTCCCACCCCTCCCTAGCCACATCTCTTATGATGTGAACACTTTGGTTCAACTAGATTAAACTCTTAGATCAAGTTACTCTCCTTATTTCCTCTTCTTTTTGTTCTCCTTGTTATTGTTCTTTTTGAAGTTTGTTTTTTAAGAGAGCCTATTTTTGGGTTGATATTCAAGAAAATATAAATAGTGGTTGTTGTATATAGGTTTTAGTGAGCCTTCATTTTTTTTAATGGTGTTTCCTTCGGTGGTGGTTGATCCTCAATCATCTTTTCATTATTGGAGAGTGTTGAACTTTTAATTGATGTAGGGAATCATTTTTCTCTCTATACTAAATGAATTTTTGGGAATAGTATGCTTGTATTTTTATTTTGGTGGATGGTTTGGATTGTATTAAAAAGACAATGAACTGATTTAAATTGAAATTGAAAGGGGAAGGGGAGAATTCACATGTTGTTTATTGATTTTGTATTATTTCATATAAATTAATTTCCTTATCATGAAATTAATTATGCTAAACATATACTGATGTTTTAAATTGTGAACCTATATTATTTGGATTACATGGACTCCCCATTCATAAATGTTTCACCAAGTATTCATATATAACAAACTAGTTGTGTGTAGATATGGAAATTGTGTGAAAATTATCATGCTATAATTGAGTTGGTACTTTGAAATCCTTCCTTAAAGTGAATTTTTAAAATTATATAGGAATATAAATTCACTATTATATGTGTTGGAATGATCTTTGTTTTCTATTATGGTTTTTTGGTTCTTTTTGGGTTTGTACAGTAGTGGTGGTGATCGATTCAGATGAGAAATATATAGAGAAATATAGTTATGAATTTTTGATCATAGGATGTATTGAGGGATGCTTGCAGTGGCCTATTGGTGATGGCTATATATGGTGGGGTTATTATGCGATAATTGTTTTGTACATTCCTAATAGTAATGGAATGAACTGATAATCATGAAAATTAATTAAATGAGTATGGACTGGGAATGTGATGTGTGATGATTGATTAATTAATAAAACATTAATAAAAATGGGTTAGAATAAAACTAAAAACACAAGGATTTAAATTAAATATTAATATTATAAACATTAATTAATGGTTTCATTCTAAAATGTAATAAATTTTGGGTGATGGTTGAGTGGTTGGTTATTAAATATTGAATACAATAGTTATTAAGCAAAATGTGTTTAGTGATTTTTACAATCAGTAAAATGGTTAAATTATAATTATAAAAGAGGAATTGTGGGTTGTGTGTGGACATGTGGTGAGGTGATCTGTAATTAATAGTTTTAGTAGTTGGTAAAAAAAATCATGAGTTGATGTAGTGGTGATGTAGGATATGTTAGTGTCATATATTGTGAACATTAAGGTAAGGCTTTGTGTGTTATCTACTATCCTTGAATTTTCATGTAATTTTTATACACACCCCACTCAAATTGAGTATTATATACGAAAACCCAAATTTTTTAGAGGGTGTTTTCTCTAATATTCAGGTTATTGATAGAATAGATTTCTAATCCCCGCCCCTTTCTCCTCTCTTCCTTCAGTAGTAGTACGAGACAACAGTACCCATTTGATAGAAATTACTGACTGATGATGGAATAGTTGATAGTGATTCCTAGTGATGATATGTTTTAATATGTTTTGGGGGTCATGCTTGGTAGGAGGAGGGAACATGTTTGATTTTTTTCAGGTTTAAGACACCCTACTTTAAATTTTGTGAGGTAGTGTACGGATGTGTGATGAAATAAATGATTATGTAGCAATGGTGGGTTATATATGGATTGTTGAGTTAATAAGGTTTCCTTATGACTTTTCCATTACTATATGTTTTAAATTACAAAAACACTTTATCTTAAGGCAAATTATCTTTCCCTAAGGATTATTTTCTTAATGAAAATTTCCCTTCTCAAAGTAAATTTTTATCCTTAACCTCTTTTTCAATATCTCGTTTTTAGTTCTCTCAAAACCAAGTTCATTTTATTACTAAGTCAAAAATTTGTATTCTTATATAAAACCTCATAATCTGATAGTTCCTTGAATATAGAGTCTTCTGTATTCAGACTCTAAATTCTCTTAAATTTAGACTCTGAATTCTCTGAAATTCACACACTGAATTCTCTAAAATTCAGACTTTGAATTCTCTGAAATTAAAACTATGAATTCCTCAGAATTATGACTCTGAACTCCTCTAATTTTAGAATCCAAATTCCTCATAATTCAGACTCTAAATTCCTCATAATTCATACTCTAGACTCATTGAAATTAGGACTCCCAAATCTATATAATTCAGATTTCAAATTATTTGAAAAATAGAATCTGAATATCTAGGTTTTATAGAATATGATTGTTTATGTGTTTATATTCTGAATTTTATTTTTCCTTAGACTCCAGATATTCATATTTTGTTAAGCTAATCTATTTTTCTTACACATTTTTTTTTAAGAATGAAACATTTTCATACAATTTGTTTCAAACTAACCATTGGTTGAGTGACACATTTACAGGTCCCTCCTAAATTCAAGAAAACAATTTACCATTGGAGGTGGGAGATAACCATTGAAGTATTTCCTATAAATAAGAGCTCATTTCAATGATCTCATTATCTATTTTTTGATCAATCCTAGAGATTACATGTTGTGATATTATGAAGTTATTTCTTGAGAGATAAAGACTCTCATGATTTGTGTGTTTCAGGAATATCGTGTTCAACCCTGATCATCTTGTTCAGATTGCTTTTTGTCACTCTGATTATTGATTAGTACAATCAAGGGCTTCTGGGGATTGGAAGATAGAGGTGTTTACTACTATAAATATCTAGGGCTTGTGGAGATAGAAATATAGATTCTGATATTCCTATTGAGGGATTACCCTAGTGTGGGTAAGACATACTTTCTTGAAAATATAAATCAAGGGACCTTTATCCAAGGTTTTTGGATACCCTACTCTTTGGGTGAAAATATTTCATATTGTTACTTGTTTTTTGTTTCAAGTTTTTATTTCTATTTTATTTTGATAAAGGAAGAATGTATAACTTTCTTATACTTTCCTATACTTTACATACACTAATAAATAAGATTCTATAGGCTTTAAGGTAGAATCATTATTTATGAAAATTATTCCTTAGTTTCATTTTTGGATTCATATTTCCATACACTAAGAAATTTTTTCTTATAGTTAAGAATGAAAAAGGATCTATGAATTTACCATGTTTTACTTTGTTAGATACAATTTTCCTTAAGGTTAAAAATGAATGTTTTTAGACATTCAGTTAATCCCCCCTTATCTTGTAATTGAGCATCTACATACACTATTTTGATCCTACAATTTGTATTAGAGGAGGTCTCTTAAATACTTATACTCGCAAATACGTTTTCCTGCTCAAGTTTTTCATTGTTTTAAATTTTTCTGGCTTAACTTTCCTTGTTTATGTTTTTCTTAAATATTTTTATCTTTTTTACAAACTTTTACTATTAAAAAGTTTTTTTGGAAAAGATATTTTCTTATAGAATGGTAGGAATGAATATTGGTTCCATTGAAAACCTTAATCCTACCAGAGCACCAATTTATGATTGTAATTATTATGAGTACTGGAGATATAGAAAGAAAACTTTTTTTATTAACACTGTAGTAGAAAACTTTTCCATGCTTACTAGATATTACAAAATAACTGACAAGGAAGTCAAAACCTTCACCAATCAATAAAAACCAGAATATCAACTAAATTAATAGGTATGCAATACTTTACAATGTTCTATGAACAGGAATATATACAGTCAAACATATTCTTATAAAGCTTTCAACTGCATCTAGAAGAAACTTAAAGTTACACATTTTAGAACTTCTAAAGTGATAGATAGTAGAAGAGTTGTGTTGAGAGCTGAATATCATGGATCCTCTTTTCCCTATGGAGAACCAATTTGAAAAGTTCAACAAAGATTTATGACCATTTTAAACATTCTTCAATTTAGTTGAGAGAAAGGTCTTAATGATTAAGTTCTTATATACAAGATAATTGACATCATGCCAAATGAGTGGGATTCTAAAAGAATATCCATTTATGATAATAGGAAAGTTTCCAATATTACTCTTGATGAACTTTTTGGAAATCTTCTTCAACATGAGACAAGAATGAAAAGAGATGTTGATATGAATAAGAAGAAGAATGGAAATGGAATTTTAGCCTTTATTACTACCAAATTCAAGACTCTAAAAATGGTTATAAGATCTAATTATAATAAAGTCACTGTTCTATCTGAGTCTAGTGAATGTGAACATTCTGAAAATGAGTTATCTAATCTTTCTTGATTGATGACCAAGATAGTGGTAAAGAAATAATTTCAGTATAGATATAAGAATAAATAAATAAAAGACAATAAAGACTCGGAAGTCACTAGCTATGAATGAAAAAGAGCTAGAAACATCAGGCCATATTGTCCTATGTTTAAAAGAAAAGACAGGAAGGAAAAGCATTCTGAGAGGAATAGAAATTAGTAGTGCAAATATAAATCCAAGAAAGTCTTGAAGGAAAATGATACATGGAGTTATAGTGGTGGTGACGCTTCTGATGAATCCTCCGATTATGAATCTTTTGGTCAAAACAATATTGGTCTCATAGCCAAAGTACCTATTGAAAATCATTGTCTTATGGTTAAGGTACACAATGCTAAATCCTTAACCAATATGTCTTTGAATGAAAATTTTATAATGAATAATTTTATGAATATTCAGATGATGAATCTTCCTCATCATAATATAATACCTTACCATCATTTGAATAAGTTTCTAGATTTGTTAAACTTCTTGAAAATGAAAATTATAATATAAAGATGAAGTTAGAGAAGGTAAATTCTAGAATTTTTGTTTTAACAAAAGAAGTATCAGATCTTTATAAGGATCTTGATCAAAAAACTTTTGACTTTGAAAGTGTATCTAAAAACCTTAAAAAATTTAATTCTGAGAATAATAAACTTTCTAAGGAGCTTGAAAATTCTATTTCGAAAAAAATGTGTTTGAGGCTAACTCTAGTTCTAAAACTAATAACATTGAGGATAAGATCATGGTTATTAAAATAAAGTCAGAAATATTTCCCTTAATAAAATTACTGTCAAATTTTACTTCTGGTAATGAAGAAATTAACAAGATATATTATCAAATTCATCCTTTGAGAAATAGTTCTATATTTGGTTATACTCATTTGAAACCATTTTTCAGTAATAATTATTTTTTTCGCTAAAGTGCTCCATTTTGTACTAAATGTCAGTGTGGTGGACATTGGTAGAAAATCTTTTCTTTAAACAAAACCTAGTCTTTAGATTTTCATTAGGCTTATTTTTTTAAGAAAATATGGATTCCTAAAATATTACTTTCTAAAATTTCTGGATCCAAGAATGTTTAGATTCTGAAATTCCAACTCTTTTATTTTTAGGAAAATAAAGAAAGTACCAATATAAATACATGGTACATGGATAGTGTTTGTTCTTGTAATATGACTGGTAATAAAAAATTCTTTGAAAATATTATCAATATGAAAGGATGAAAAGTAACATTTGGAGATAATGCCCAAGGAGAAACTATTGGTATAGGTAACATTGTTCTTCTTGTAAAAACCTTGATTTCAAATGTTTTATTTTTTAAGGGTCTTAAGAAAAAACTCATTACCATAATTCAATTATGTGATGAAGGTTACCTTTTGAATTTTTGGAATGATAAATGCTTAATACACAATTCCAGGGAAGAGTTTATTATTTCATCCCATAGGCATTAGAATGTATATATACTAATCTTAGAAGACCTTAGGATCCAAGATCTACCTTGACTTAGTGCAATGGAAGATCAATCTTGTTCATGGAATAGAAGGTTAGGACATTGTAACCTTAGTAACCTATGAAAACTCTCAAAGAAAAAACTTGTTAAGGATCTATCAAAGATTAGATTTGATTCTTAAAAAGTTTGTGATCCATGTAAATATGTCAAGAAACATAAATCAAGTTTTAAATCAATCAGTGAAGACTCAACTTCTGAGGCATTACAATTATTTCATATGGATATTTTTATTCCAACACAAATTTGAAGTATTGGAGGAAAATATTATATATTTGTTTTAGTTGATTATTACACTAGATTCATGTGGGTTAATTTTCTAGAAAATAAATATAAAGATTTTTCTTATTTCAAAACCTTTAGATCCAAAGTTAAAAAAGATAAAAAACTTCCTTTGATAACTATTCATAGTGATCATGGAGGAGAATTTCAAAATTCAGATTTTGAAATGTTTTTTAGTAAAAAATGAATTACTCATAACTTTTTATCTCTAATAACTCCTCAACAAAATAGTGTTTTTGAAAGAAGAAATATAATTCTTTAAGAGATAACTAACCATGTTTAGGGAATATTCTATTGCTAAAAACTTTTGGGTTGAAGCTGTTAGTACTGCATGTTGTACTATAAATAGAGTTTTAATCAAAAAAATTCTTAAAAAAACCATATGAACTGTGGACTGGTAAAAAACCTAGACTTTATTACATCAAATTATTTGGTTGAAAATATTCATCCTAAATACTAAATATAACTTACGTAAATTTGAACCTAAATATTATGAAGGAATTCTCCAAGGCTATTATACTACTTCTAAGGATTATATATTTTTTAATTAAAATACTTATATTGTTGAAGAAACATTGCATGTAAAATTTGATTAAACTGATCCTTTTGTTTTTAAATAACCCCAACCTACATCCTCGGATGTGTTTTCAAAAACTGATTATCAACCCTTTATAGAAGATGCTTCTAATAAGGAAAATTTTCAACAAAATATTTCATAAGAATTTACCCTAGAATATTTTCTACCACATGTTGATGAACATGTTTTACAAAACCCAAATCAGTTGGTTCTTAAGAATCATCCCAGTGATAGTATCATTGGTGATGTAAATCAACCTATAAGGACTAGAAGTTCCGTAAGAAATGAAGTAGAACATCTAGAATTTCAATATCATTTAGAATCAAAAAGAACTACTAAATCATTAGGTGATGATGTTTGGATTAAATCTATGCAAGATGATCTAAATGAATTCAAAATGAACATAGTTTGGACATTAGTTGAAATACTTAAGGAAAATTCTTTAATTGGAGTAAAATGGGTCTTCTGAAATAAGTGTGATGAAAATGGAATCATAGTATGAAATAAAGCTATATTAGTTGGTAAAGGCTATAATCACAAGAAGTAATAAACTATGAAGAAACCAATGCTCCATTATCTAGACTTGAATCTATACACATTTTACTAGCCTTTGTAGCATTCGTTAATTTTCAAACTTTTTCAAATGGATATAGAGTGTTCTTTCCTTAATGGATATGTTCAATAGGAAGTTTATGTTGAAAAAACACCTGGTTATGAAGACACAAAACATCCTAAACATGTTTCAAAACTTACCAAAGATTTATGTTGACTTAAACAAGCCCCTAGAGCCTCATATAATAGAATTACAGGATATTTTTACAAAGTAATTATGTTAAGGGAACTGCTGATCAAATTATTTTTATAAAGAAAGATAAGAAAAATGTTTTAATTGTTCAAATTGATGTTAATGATATTATATTTGGTTCAACTCAGTAATCTTTAACTTATTTTTTTGTGAATCTAATGAAATCTGAGTTTGAAATGAGTATTATGGGTGAGTTAAAAAATTTCCTAGGTTTTAAAATTTCTCAAAAACCAGAAGGAAATTATATATCACAACATAAGTATATTAAAGATATTATTAAAAAGTATGGCTATGACAACACTAAATGTATAAATACTCCAATAGATACCTCAAATTATCTTGATCTTGATAAATCTTGGAAACTAGTAGATTAAACATCATTTAGAGGTATGATAGGAAGTTTACTATACAAGATAGTTAGTCATCCAGAGTTAATGTTTTCAGTATTCTTATGTGAAAGATATCAATCTAATCGAAATGAATCCCATTTAAAATAAATGAAAAGAATTTTTGGCTATTTAAAGGGAACCATGGATTTAGGAATTTTCTATACTTAAAGAAATGATTTCATTTTAAAATGTTTTTTAGATGCTGATTTTTGTGGATGTAGAATGGATAGAAAAAAGTACATCTAAAACTAGTCATTTCTTAGGATATTTATTATTTTTTTGGTAATGCAAGAATATATACTCAATATAACATTCCACTACTGAAGCTGAATGTGTAGTAGCTAGAAGTTGTTGTGCCCAAGTGTTGTGGATGCAACACACACTCACAGACTATGGCATGAGTTTTATCAAAAAATAGATTTTGTGTGATAACACTAGTTCCATTTCCCTAATGGAAAACCTCTCACATCACTCTCATGATAAACACATAGATATTAGGCATCAATTTCTTAGAAATGACACACTTAAAGGAGTTGTCATTCTTCAATTTATCGGAATGCAAGATCAAATTGCTAATATTTTCAAAAAATCATTACCCTCTAATAGATTTGAATACATTAAAAAAACATTAGGAATGATAATCATAATGTAATCTTACATATTAAATTTTTGTTGAAATTCATTTCCTTACATTAATAAACTCATTTTCATAGGGGGAGTTCATTTTATTATTTCCCCAAAAAAATTCTTATCAAATGTTTCTTATTTAAATTTTTTGTTATCAAAATTATTCTTATTAAAAAAAATTGTAACCAAAATTTTTTTTATCATTTTTTTATAACCAAATTTTTTCTTTAATCAAATTTTTCGTAATAAAAAATTTTCTCCTTAATCAATTTTTTATCATAACTAATTTTTTCAGAACTCAAAATTCCAGAATCAAATTTTTCCTTTCCATGATAAAATTTCAAAATCCAAATTTTTCTTTCCTTTAAAAAAATTCTGGAATCTATGTTGTTTGTGAAAACCCTTATCTATACAAAAATTCTTTTTCTAAGCAATACAAAAGGTATAATTCCTTACTTATATTTTCATAATTGAATTTTCTTACTTGTTGGTATTTAATAAAAAATTTATCGGATTCACATAACCTAAACCCGAATTTTTCATTAAAACCTAAAAAGATCGGAACCTACCAAATCCTTATTCGGATTTCATATCAACCGTTAGATCATTTTGTTCTCTTTTCAACCATTAGATCAACTCCGGAATTTGAAATTTCAGCTTAACACCTATATAAATTCCCCCTATTCATCGTCCCACATCGGTTTTCAATGTTTTCTGTGCTGAAGCTTTGCCTCTCTTTAAAAAGATTGTTCTTCTTTTCCAAGTTTACTTAGACTATGGATTTCATTGGAAGCCTCCCCATAGAAACAGGTTTCTTCAACCAAGTATGTCATGGAATGGAAAATATATAGTGAAAGGTTAGTTCATCCCATATTATTCACTAAGTATAATTCCTTGATTACTAAAAACATCAAACTGAATGGATGTGAGAAATTTTGCGTAGCCAAGCTGAAAATTCATGATCTGGTTTATCCAAAGTTACTTATAGAGTTGTATGATGAAATTAGTTTATTTAATGAAGGTTTAAGAGACAAATTTTCCTTCAATAGTTATGGGAAAACTTATTCCCTATCCTTTAACATGGAAGAAAATATTAATGGAGTTCTATATGATGGAGAATCAATTTTCTGCACTCGCAAGCTGCTATATCAATTAGGATGTTTTGAGAAGTAAAAGGAAATTGAGTGCCTTAGACCCAAAGGAGTAAAAACACCAGAGATAAGTCATATCTAAATGAATTTTAGGATGATATAATTATGGGTACAAACATTCCTCATTCTGAGAAAAGGAGACAGGGACTCCTTAAAGAAAAGTGACATCTTTATCTTGGATTTTTTGGTTAACCAGATAAAGATAAATCTTGTGAAGTATATCCTTCTGAAAATCACCAATATCAAGAATGGAACTCTCAAATACTAGGTCATCATGTATCCAGAAATGTTTTCTAAGATCATAGTGATATTCTTAGAATCGTTCAAAATTACCTGCTGCTCTAAACCAAGAAGTTTCAAGATCTTGCTACTAACTGGTGACACCTTGAGGAGAATGAAATTCGGTTTCAATACCAATTATGTAGAATTTTATGATCTTTTAGAAAGTGATATTGAAGATCTAACTAAGAAGTGGGAATCAAGAGAGACTTACATGAAATCTCAGAAGAAGATAAAGAAAAAATAACTTGAAATCAAGGAGAAGCCTATAGTTTCAGTAACGCAGTTAGCTCCACCAAAACCGAAAAGGAAAAATACTTTCCCAAATGGAGTAGTAGCACAGGGGAGGGAACATAAAAGGGATAATAAATAAGGATATCCTAGTTTTTTCCTAGATCCTGCTGAGGCAAAGGCCCTAAAGAATAAAATTGATGAATAGCTAAAGAAGCAAGAAAAAATAAGAAACAAAAGAAGAAAATGTCTGAAGCTGAGAATGTTTAAGCACATATCAAGGAAACTGAGAAAGCCTCTGAATAGATTAAGGTACCATAATCCTTTCTCAATTAACTAGTATCAATAGAGACTCCAAGAAATAAATCCATAATTCTAGAACCTGAAGTGGAAGAAGAAATGGTTCAGGAAGAAGAAGTAGAAGAAGAAGAATAAGATGAGAGTGATGATTTTATAAATAAAGTTAAAGAATATCATAAGAAGTAAAGTCCTTCTTAAAATATTTCAATCCAGACTTCCCAGGTTGAATCAACTAAAATTTTTTCTTAAGTAAAATAAGATGAGTATCGGAAAGAGGTTAACAAACCTTCTGATGATGAAAGTAGGAATCATGACTTCATCCAACTTAATGATCTTAAGGGAGATTATGAGAAATAATAGATTGATGAAGAATAAATTATCCAACATTTAGATGGTGAGCATGAATCTACAAAGGCTGTGGAGACTATTTCCAAAGTAGAAAATGGAAAATAGGTGATTGATAATACACCTAAGAAGGATGTGGTGGTTAAGAAGGATGTTGCTGGATTATCCAAGAAGTTGGTTGTAGAGCTAGAAAAATAATATTCACCTATAAAGGAATCAGATTATGAATCACCTTCCATGGGTTAGTATTTTTTGTTACAGTCTCTAAAGAAGTTAGTAGACACCATACCCTTGTTTCTGAGTATTGATTCGAGATACCAGTTGCTTCAACACTCCTTTAATCAGAAGTCATATTCCATAATCATTCTCATGGAAAAAATCATCAAGCTCAAGGTAGAATTCAAAACCATTTATATTAGTTATGATGATCATAGTAGATCTTGTAAGGAAATTCAAAAATGGTCTTAGAGAACAATTGAAGACATGAGAGTCTTTGATGATTTCCATGACTTAGTGAAATATTCCTTTGATAAGTTAGATGATTGGATAAAAACCATACAAAAAGTTTCACATAGAAGCTAAACCTTGAACAAGTAGCCCGGAATCAAGAAGATAAATATCTAAATGGGAATTTGAATTCAATTGGTTTAAATTTGAAAACAGAAAGAGAACTCGGGGAAGAGTTGCAAGAAACGTTCAATCATCAATAAGTGATACTGAAGTCTCAGGCATAAATCCTAAACTATATAGATAAAGAAATCAAGTCTCTGGAAAAGAAAAATCAGGATCAGGAACAGTTGTTCAAGTGGTTTGAGGAAGATCATAAGGAGCTCAAGAAGTTGAAGGCTATTGTGAGGAAGATCTTGTCGAAGGAAAAAAGATGAATAATTTTTCCTTTCAATTCCGATTTTTTGTTGTATTACCATGTATCTATTTTTTTAAATCATAATGAAAATTTTTTTTCCTTTCATTTTTTTGTTTTGTATAGTTCTAATATTTCAGGTACCATTTATTTTCCATTCCCACTATTCCTTTTTGAAAATCACAAACGGGGAGAAAATAATGATCAAAAGTATAGTAAGTATAAAGAGGATAATTCCCAATGTAAGGGGGGTTTAAGTAAGGGGGAGTTTACTTAAAGAATACTTTCTTATGTAAGAAAAAGTAAAATCTCTCTAAGTAAGTCAATAAAACGATCCTTAGGGATGTCAAAACCTAAGGGGGGTTAGTTGTATTCATCATGATTCATAGGTTAAGGGAGATAGTTTTTTCTTTTATAGTTCATAAAGAAAATTCTTATTCCTTGTATTCTTTTTTTAAAGGTTATTTGTGCTTTCCAAAAAGGGTGAGGTTGTTGAGTCAATGTTGTTTCCTTATGACTTTTTCATTCCTCTATGATTTGAAAATCAGAAACACTTTATCTTAAGGAAAATTAACTTTCCCTAAGTGTTATTTTCATAATGAAAATTTCCCTTCTCTAAGGAATGTTGTATCCTTATCTTGGTTTTCATTATCTCATTTTCAGATCTCTAAAAACCAAGTTAATTTTATTACTAAGTCAAAAATTTAAATTATTAACTAAAACCATGGAATATTATAGTTCATTGAATAAAGAGTCTTCTATATTCAGACTCTGAATTCTCTAAAATTCAGACTTTTAATTCTCTGAAATTCAGACTTTGAATTCACTGAAATTTAGACTTCGAATTCTCTGAAATGCAGACTTCAAATTCTCTGAAATTCAGACTCTGAATTATTTGAAATTCATACTTATAGTTCTCTAAAATTCAAACTCCATATTCTTAGAAATTCATACTCTATATTCTCTAAAATTTAGACTCTGAATTCCTAAGAATTCCTATTCTTAATTCCTCTGAAATATCACTCCGAATTTCTTATAAGTCAGAATCTGAATTCGTCTGAATTCAGACTCCGGATTCCTTAGAATTATGACTCTTAATTCCTCATAATTTAGACTCTAAACTCTTTGAAATTAGGAATCAAAAATATATAGAATTTAGATTCCTAATTCTTTTAAAAAAAGAATCTGAATATCTTTGTTTTATAGAATATGGTTGTCTATGTGTCTGTATTATGAATTCTATTTTTCCTTAGACTTTGGATATTAATATTTGGTTTAGTTATTCCATTTTTATTACACATTCTTTTATAAGTATGAAATGTTGTCATACAATTTGTTGCTAACTGACCATTGATTGAGTGACATGTGTACAGGTCCCTCTGAAATTCAAGGAAAAATATAACCATTGGAGGAGGGAGCTGATCGTTGAAGTTGTTCCTATAAATAGGAACTCATTTAAATGAGCTCATTCTCTATCTTTTGATTAATCCTAGAGATCACATGTTTTGATGCTATGAAGTGATTTCTAGTGATATAAATACTCTCATACTTTCTGAGTTTCATGAGCATCTCATTCAGACCTAAAAATATTTTTTAGATTTATCTGTGCGACTCTGATTGTTGCTGAGTACAATTGAGGGCCTCTGTAGATAGGAGGATAGGGGTGCCGACTACCTTAAAGATCAAGGGATTGTAGGTATAGTAAGACATATTCTGATATTCCTATCAAGGTATTATCCTAGTGTGGTTAACATAGACTTTCTTGAAAGTAGAAATCAAGGGACCTTTATCCAAGGTTGTTGGATACCCTACTCTTTGTGTGAAAATATTTCCTACTTATTACTTTTTTTTGTTTAAAGTATTTATTTCTTCTATATTTTGATAAAGGAAGAAATTATAACTTTATTATACTTTCCTATACTTTACTTTACCTGATAAATAATATTATATACCTTTTAAGGTAGAATCTTTCTTTAATAAAATCATTCTTAAGTTTCATTTCCATATTCTTATTTCCGGACCCTAAGGAAGTTTTTCTTATATGTAAGAACTAAAAGAGGATCTTTGAATTTACCTTGTTTAACTTTGTTAAATATAGTTTTATTTAAGGTTAAAAATGAAATTTTTTAAACTTACAATTCTTCCCCTCTTATAATTGAGCATCTACATACACTATTTTAATCCTATATAGATATTGACTGACTCTAGTATAGGATGTTGAACCCTATGGAAGGATGAGGTAGGTATTTTTTTAACCTTACCCACATCATATATGGATTGATATGTGATGATTGGTATATATAAGTAATGATAGAACATTAATTTTGATATTGGGGCATGAGAGTATCAAATTACTGGGTAATTAGATGTGAGGATCATCTATCTAATTTCTTTCATATTATTTTACTACCTTGATGTGTTGTTTGGTTGGTGAGCCTTAGTGAGCCTTATGTGGTTAGTTAACCTATTTAGGTGCTTATTATTTCTAATTTTTATTCATTGGTGCATTAACATACTTATTTCACATTCTCATGACAGAAATTGGGTATAATCCTTATGGGTATACATGTTATTCTCACCATACATATATATAAATTATTTTTCAGGCTTACATAGGGGTTTTAAATACCAAGATGGAAACAACACCTAAGGAGGTTGGAATCATTGTGGAGTTTTTACTTTAGATGTTTTCCTTAGTATTGATTTATATTGGAGACTTTTATTTGTATTTATTGGCATACATTATGGTTTTTTGTTTCTTTTATAATGTATGATGGATGTATTTTTAGTCTTATATATCATTATTTTCTATATATTAAGGGTAATTACTCTTATTTGATTTTTTATAACTTTTTTTTCGTCACCAAATTGGGACTTATTGGAGGCGGGACTATAGGGATCCCTCCTTCTCTTCACTACCGACCTAGGAGGGGTGCCAATAGAGGGGGCCACTATAGGAAAAATAAAAAATAAAAGATTAAAAATAAGTATTACTCAGAAATAGTGTGTTATGTGTCTAAGAAACACAAACACATTAATCCAAATTTTTGTAAACACAAAAAAAATAGTGTCTAAGATGTGTTTAAAGAGAAAGTAAAGGAAATATTTAAATAGAACAAACAAAACATATAATTTCAATGAGGATTTATCTTATTCATATGAAACTAGTGATTATAAAAGTGATAACAGTCATAAAAATATTGATTTTTTATTCTAGGATACCTCAAAATAATATATACTAGATGGAAAGTAAAAACCATGATATTATTTCTTAGATTTCCCTCTATGTGGACTTCATACATACTTCAGATGTTGAAAATATGATCCCATCAAATGATAAGGATAATAAACCACTAATGATCAAGAAAATGGTAATGTGTGTTAATGGATACAAATAAATAAATAAGTAATTAGTAATGTAATCAAAGTAAAAATAAGATGTCTAAATTATCGAAGGATTATTAAGATCTTAAAACCAAAGTTTCAGAGAAAAATATAGAAGTCACAAAGGTCACTGATGACCTGATCAAGATTAGGAACAACTATTCTAAGTCGTAAGTAAAAATTTATAAAGTAAATTATAAAATTAATGAAAAATAAACATATTTTTAAAAAAATGGAAATAATAGTTACCACAAAATTTGTTTTTTGGAAGATAAAAGTAAAGTTAAAAAATTTGATTCGGTGGATGAAAGTTTGAAAATTTTACTAACAAGTTTCACCATTGTAAGGGAATGTCTTGAAAAAATATTCAAACATGTTATTGTGAATGAAATATAATTACACATGAAAACCTATAAAATTTAAATAATAAATCAATTCCATGCCTCATAAATATTTCTAATTAGATTGTATAGAGTCATATTCACTATAATAATTTTAAGTAACTTTTCAATTAGAAAATTTTGTTTTATTCTAACCAAACCATTTTCCAAAAATTATTTGGTTTTATATAAAAGTTAAATTCATGAATTTTAGAATTTTAATTCAATTAAATGGAATTAATTTTTTATATCAAAGTATCATAATTAACTTAGGAAATTTTTTGATATTTTTCTAAAATAATAGATTTTTTTATGAATAATGAACAATATCAATTTTACAGTTACAATGACTTTTATGAAATTATAATGGTATAATCATGACATAAAAAATATATGAAACCTTTTTATTGATAAAATATTTGTTAACGGATTAAAATTAATCATTTAAAACTATTTTATTGAATTTTGAAACCCATGCATTACTTTTTGGAACCTAAGTTATATTTTAATCTAATAAAAATCTATTTTTGGTTGTTTTCATTTAATAGTGTGGTTGGAAGGTTATATTTATTTTTTCATAGTTATAATGTCAAATAACCTTAATTTTAAAAATTATAAGCTAATAAATTCATGTGAATCCTGACTACTCAATATTATTTTTCCAAAATAAGTATAACTTCATTTTTACACATAAAAAACGTTTTTTCTAAAAATGGTTTTTATGTGTTTAGTGTGCTTATGATAGAATAAATTTTACATAATTATAGAAATTTAATCTAATAATATTGATTCTATATTTTCTCTCTTCATTTTATAATTTCCTAATGATTTTAATTTAATTTTTATTTATAATAAATAGTTATCATGGTAAAAGGTTGTCACCGTGATATTGGTAAAAAGGTTAACGAAGGGGTTAATATAATAAATAAGGTTTTAATTATATCCTAAACTTATCTAAATTTAATTATTTGAGTATATTAAGACCTCAAATTATATCATCTTAGATTTTTGGTTTCATTGGAGTCACTTTCCCATTAAATTCACTATATATTATTTTAAAACTATGAATATTTACAAGAGTGTCACTCCCCTCACTTGTAAGAGGGAACATCATATCCTCACTTCTGCAAACACTATGAGCACTATATGAAGAAAAATATCAACAAATATCTCTCCTAAACTATTATACCCACATCTTATATGTATTTGTCTCACCAAAAGGCCAATTATTTAAGGCTTAAGTTGTAATCCAAAGGAATATATCCAATGAGGGGGTATAAGTCTTAACTGAATTATATCAATTTTATTTATTTTCCCACCACTATAAAATATATTCTAATAATCCTAAAATAATTAAATAAATATTTTTAATATATTTAAATGTTATTTGGATTATTTAATACCTATTTTTTTCCTCCATTCCATCCTTTAGGAAATTAAAAAACATAGTGCATCCATACGTGTGGACTACCACATCGACGAAGCGATGTGTTTCATTTTTCATCACCGCCACACATATATTATTATAAATATTAATTTAATGTATATAAATAATTTTTATGAAATTTTGTTATTATATAAAGATAAAATAAATTCTTACACACCCATCCATTGAAAAATAGAAACATCACTTCTGTGTGCATGTGGACAACCACCTCTATGAAGTTATTTAATTTGATTTTAATTTCAAACTCACATGAATTTTCATAGGGATAGATTTAATGAATAAATATAATATTTATAATATTATTATTATTATAAAAATTTAAATATTCACCATATTTATTTCTTTTTTATCTATTATAAAAATTAAAACTTCTCTCATGCGTACATGTGGACTACCGCCTCCATGAATGACATGTATTGTTTTTTATTAACAATTTACATTGATTGTATTAAAAGAAAATTGAATGTAAAAAAATGATAAATATAAATTTTTTAGTATTATTTTGATGATGGAATCATAACCCATTTTACCATGGTTAATAAACCAAAGTTATTTTGGGTATTATGAAAAACAATGACATCAAAAAGTTTGAAGTATGCTTAACCAATTTGTTAACTAAGTAGAACATGATGAAGAAATAAATTAAATGAATAATGATAATGAAATGAACATGAAATAATTTCCTAATAAAAGTAAGTAATTAATATAATTTTAAGAAATTTTAAGTTAGAAAAAGAGAGACGAGACTCAAGGTAAGTAGATTTTCTTTAAAGCGTTTTTTTAAATGGTTTAAACTCACTTTTATCCTTGTCCATGATCTTTTAAATGTTTCAAGAATGTTATTATTTGTTATTAAAATATTTTGAAAGATAAATTTCATCTAATTTTTTATTTAATTTATAATGGTTTAAATTGGAATCTTTTTAATGTTTTCTGTATGGGTTATTTGTTATTTTTTTATCAAATTACAAAAAAATATATTTTTTAAAACATTTATGGAATGAATGGATTTTCATTCCATCATATCCATTATTCACTATAAGTATTACTCTATAATTTCATATGGTTTTTTAAATAATACCTTATTCCCATTATTATGGTAATTTTTTTTCAAAATGTTCTCAATATAAAAGGATATTTATTTTCATTTTATGAGATATATGAATGTGCTTCTGATTATGGGATCTAGTGCCAAATTTTAGGATTTTTATTATGGAAATGTAAAAAATATATTTTATTAATTTTAGGGGACTTTTAAATTTTATATAATGACATTTTTGTCTAGTATATCCCTCTAATACATTGGGTAAATATATTTTCTCAAGAAGAGACATGAAGAATTAACCCTGAAGGTTATTCATTTTTAAGGGTCCTTGTAATGGTGATTGTAAGGATAATGAATCAAGATTCCTACAAGGTTTTTCAATACTTTTTATGAGTTTTAATGGAATTTTTTTGATTTTATTAGTTAATGAAAATTATTTATAAAATTATTTTACCTTATAAAGGTCAAAGGTTTGTTTTTAAAGAAACATATTCTCATGTATTCTTATGATTTCTCAAGAAACATAAATGGTTATGATTTTACCTTTATCCTTTCTATAAAATGTTTTATGAAGACTTAAGGAATTAAAATTTATTTTATTATTTAGTAAATTATTATTTAATATCAAGTATTATTTTTTAAAAGGGAAAACTTCTTTATTTATTTTCATGTTTTTCCAAAAGACTAATAGGTTTCCTTTATTTTTATATCACTTGTTGAGATCTATTTTTATCATCCCATGTTTTAAAATGTTTTTAATAGTAATTAAGGATGTGTATAGATTAGAGATAGCTCAATGGTTAAATTTATTTAATAAATAAAAAGTTTCATGAATGAAATCATAGGGTAAACATAAGAACCTATTTTATGAAGAAAATTTAAATTATGAGAAAATGTAAATTTTGATATGTAATTGTTTTCCTGGTTCTCTGAAAATCTAAACTAAAAAGATCTTATAAATTAAATAATGTATAACCCTTGTTATAAATAATATAATTATAGGTTGATTATGTTATTAAGGGTTATAATTGGTAGAAAAGAAAATTTTTTGATGGATTTAGTGGTTATGTTGATATTAAAAGAAACTTTTAATAGATAACTCTTTTTAGTTATATTAAATGAGATAGCCTTTAAGGATTTAAATGTTTCTTAATATAATCATGTTTTATTCAGAAAAATTTTCCATATAAGAAATAGGGAAAATGAAGTATAAAGGAAAAAAGATAATGATATCCTTTTGAATATTAACAAAGAATAGTTTGAATTAGAAGTGAATAGTTTGTGGCTTTGTAAACTCAGTTGAAATAGGATATTAATAATGGAACCTAAAGGAACAAGTAACACAATAGAATCTTGAAATATGGAGAGATTTAAATTTTTAACAGTGAATATATCATCAATTTCAATATTTTTCATAATAATTCCTCTTATAATTCAGTGATTTGGGGAAAATTAATTGAAGTATTAAAAATAAATAAAAACAATACCTTGTTATGACTGTGTGATATTAGTGATATCTACTCCTTTTCTAGATCAACAACACTCAAATACATGAGTGTAGATGAAATCTAGATCATCCACATGTGTACCATTACACCATGAATATAATGATTCAAATTTCAGGTGCTATCATGGAAGATATGAGGCCTTAAAATTATTTTACAATCTCTAGGAGATCATGTGATTGATCCTTGAAAATGGATCAATCTATTCCAGATCTATCTCTCTCTAAAATATTAAGAGAATGGAGAGGATGATTAAAACTCTATCAAATTGTTTAAAATACCTTTGGGATCAATTCATGGATAAAAAATAAGCTTAAATGGTAAGGTTTAACTTTAAAAAATCACTTAATCCCCAAGATAAGTTAACCCTCATAAACTACCCCAAAAATACATGAATAACTAAGTTAACATGTCCAATTTATAATAAACATTTCATCACTCATTGGTGAAATTAATAAATGTCTTGTTATGAACCTCGATCTGTTAAATCATCTCATTACTCTTGTAATTATTTAATGAACATTGAATAATGAAACATTCATATGAAAAATAATACTTTCCCATATTCGCTTATAATTAAATAAACTTTTAAATACCTTGAGAGATTAATTCAGTTCTAATAATTAAAACCCATAATAATATAATTGAATATAACTAACTTGTTACCCTTTTCATGGACTCTCAATTGTCCCCACACATAGAGCCCACATCGTCCTAAAATCCAATTCAACTAAATTCGTGGAGCCTATGAATACACATTGTGTGTGACCCTCTAGTACCTCATCTCCATAGTAGTGAGTCCAATGAATAGTCCAAGAGAAATATCTAGTAAAAATTTATGTCCCTTAAATAGACAAGGAGAATTAAAAGCTATGACTACTTCCTATGAATTCTTACCAAGTAATATAATCTATTTATCATGATATCTATTTCATGTGGGTTGTATCACTTATTTCATCAACCTATATGCTAAAAATATATTTCATTAACTTTATAGAAATGAACTCATCAACAAACAACCATGAATATGGACTTATCTGATAGTTTTATTTCCATCAAAGGGACTAATATATCATCCTCTGTTAAAGAATAGAATGGAAAAAATTTTTTCTCGACTTATTCATTAATGTCATGTCATTCATAACACTCCCAATATATAAAAATTCACTAAGAACATATTTTATAATGTCATATGAAATACATCAAAGTACATGACTCGTGATATTCATTAATAATAACCTTAAAGTCTAAGGATTTTTATACATGTTTATGGATAGGAACATCCAAATGACACATATAACATATAGATTTACTACAGGAAGGTCAATTATCACAATATTCTTCTCATGGATAATGTCAAGGGTGAACTTCTTGAGAAGAAGTCTCAATATCATATTATCCTCTACCCCTAATATCTTTTATCATATGTGTCTAGTTAGATAATTTTATCTTGTCATAGAATATATATTTAAGAATATCACCATAGTAATTCAAGGTTAACATCATCATAGGGAACTGTTATTACCTTTCAATGAAAACAAATACTATCATATATTATCACATTAATTTCATAAAGAATAATACCCATCATGTGATAAGATATCAATTAATATTCAAAATCATGAGTATATAGGTAAACACAAGTACATGGTATTTGGTTCTAGGGAACCAACTCCAACATACTTCCACATAAAGTAGATCTAACTACTAATGACTATCCACATGCTATATATCACATGATGTTCATTCTTCTTCTTAGATAAGTATTTAGTTAGTGGTTCCAACATGTTTTCTTCTATATAAACTTTGTTTACTACAGCCTCATCCATCAGAGAAAACTCCAATAAGAGGTGATACTTCTATAGTATGTTCTTAATTTATTGATTTGATCTAGTATATTTGTCTTGAACCAATTATATATTATTATCACAATATAATTTTATAGAATCTATACTACTTGGAACCACATCAAGATCATAGATAATGGTGTGCATCCAAACTTATTATTTAGTTGTATTGGAATGTATAATGTACTTGAAATTTTCTATAGAATCCGAAAATGTGGGATTCATTGAGCTCCTCCAACTCACAGATCCTCCATTATGGTAGAATTCATATCCCAACTATGATTTCTAGTCATTCTGATCTGTTTGAAAACTAGAATCTATATATCCTCTGATAACTATTTACTCATTTCCTCCATAAATGTGGAGTATATACATAGTAGGTCTCAGGAACATTAGGATAGTCTTAATAGTAGTTCAATGTTGTTATCTTAGGTTGTCTTGATATATTCATACCATGGTCGAGGTGTAGGTAACATCAAATTGGGTAAATAACATGTCATACATGATGTAAATTTTTATGTAAGTGTAAATTAGTCTTCTCATCTTATCCCTCTTCCCCTATATATGAGGACACATTTTCTTGGATAAATGTATACCATGTGAAACTAGAACCAATACCCTCCTATATTGGTCTATAATGGGTCACTTCAGTATCTGGTCAATGTATGTACCCTCACATAGTGCAAAAATCCCCTTAGATCTAACATGAATGATCTTGATACCTATAATGTCGATTTTTCACCAATTTCCCTCATGGGGAAGCATGTTTTCAACTACATATTTAATGAATACAAGATTAATATTTCATTTCAAATTAGTAATTTTTCATCGATATATACTATAAAGAAAATGATTACACTATCACTAAAGCACTAATAGACACATGGCTCACATTTTTTATTTATTAAACTATATTATCTTATAGATTCATCAAAGTGAATGTTCCATGACCTGGATTATTACTTTAATCCATAAATAGATCTCTGTAACTTTCATACCTTTTTGGCATCATGTAGATTCGCAAACTCTTCTGGTCGTGTCATATAGACATCTTCCATAAGGATCCCATTAAGGAATATTGTTTTGATATCCATCTAATAAACCATAGAAACATATAAAGATACTATAGAAAGGATAATTGTAATAGATTTAAATATATAAACTAGAGAAAAGGATTATTTATATTTTATAACTTGAAATTTCTTAAACAAATTATCCACTAGTAGTGCATTTTTGGTACTAAATTTACTTTAATTTACATCTTATTATTGAATGCTCATTTCCACCCAACTGGATTTACATATACTAACGGGTTGACTATAACCTATAATTAGTTCAGATACATGGAATACATATCAAAATTCATGTCTTATTTCCATCATGAAACTTATGGGCACCATACTGATTCTATGAAGGATAGACCTTCATTATTTTCAACAAATAATGAGACCCCATCCTCCGATAAAAACCTATCTATGGATTATATTCAGTACATGTGCATCTAGAATAACCTCTTCCATGGGGTCTTGTGAAATGTATTCCTATGATAACTCTTTTGTGTCTTGAGAATAAAATTTATGGGGGTTAATCTTACTCCCACTATCCTTCTTGAGGATGTGTCCTATCTTAGAGAATATGAGATGTATTTCCACTATTACATTTTTTATGAGGGTATATAAAGGTAATATCCCCTTGTTTCCAAGTTATATCCTATAAAAATATATTTCTTACTTGGGTTTCTATTTTTTTCCAGAGGTGACCATAAAAAATCAAACTACAACCCCATAACCAAGAAAAAGACAATATAGATTTCCTTCCATACATTAACTCATATGGTATTCTGTTTTCTACCTTAGTTGGAACCTAGTTTAGAATGTTCATTCTAGATTGTAATTTATATCCCCAAAAGGATAATGGAATATCATCATGACTCCTCACCAACCTCATAATGTTCAACACGGTTTGGTTCCTCCTTTCACTAACACCATTCCAATGTGGCATATAAGTTGGTTTGGGTTACGATAGAACCTTAAACTCCCTAAGATGTTCAATGAAGTGTTTGTTAAGATATTATCTAGATTCTAATAGAAAATTTCAACATACATATTTGTGTACCAATTATAGAATCTCTATTTCCCTTTAACCCTTTCTACCAAAAGGTGGTTTGTTCATATTTATGTGTAAACAAGCATGATATCTCTCAAGTGTTTTTTAGTTCTAATGAATCCAAATAAACATATTGATATATCCTTTTCATGTCCTTATCAATTACAGGAACAATTAATTCATTCGATAAATGGGTGTTATTTAAGTCTTATAAACTAGATTCATTATTTATTTCCAGCAATTGGTTTTAATAGTCCAATAAATGAAGATCGTTATTCAAATATGAAATACCATAACATATGTTACCTTTATAGAAGTAGTATCTATTATTTCCAAAATTGAAAATAAAACCATCCATATTAAGTATGGATATAGATATAATAATTTTAGTAACACTTGGAAAATAATAAATATTATTTAAAATCAATAGAATTATCATTGGAAACATGAGGTGGTAGTATTCTATATCCAAGGAAGCTAGTCTACTATTATTGGTAGCTTGAAAATCAAAATATATTCTAGAAACACTCCAATATCAATTTGGTTCTTGCATTTAGATACATATTTGAGTTCCAAAAATTGTATCTAATACCTAATCAGTAGATAAATAAATATTTCACTCAATAATTAGTGCACCAAAATATTCCACATGTTTCCTGGTCTAGGTTTAGTTCTTCTTTCAGTGACATAACGTACAAAATACAAAATACATTGCATCTCATTCCTTAACTTTCCTTTGGATATTCTTATCCTTGGTAGGATAGTTCTTAGGAGCCTCATACTTGCATTGTTTCTTGGGATCCTTCGTATTTTTCTTCCTCTTATTCACTACAAGGACTCTAGGTTTTACACTCCTTGTGTTCTTATCCACTTGATGAATAAATGTAATAAATTTGTTAAGATAATAATCATTATTTCTTATATTATAATTCACAATGACATTAGATAATATCTAAGGCAGTGAAGATAAAATGAGATATTTGTGAAACTCATCTTGAAACATAAAGTCTAAGATGTCCAAGGACTCCAAATATCTAATAATCTTGATTACATGAGATCTAGTTGGTACAAAATCTCCCATATTTCACTAAAATAGTGTCTTGGAGATCTTATATCTCTATTGGTTCAATTTCTCCTAATAAAGATCATGGATATGTTAAAACATGTTTATGCATCCATATACTCACACATCATCTGAATCTCACTTAACATAAAATATAACATGAGAAATTATATATCCAATGAATCATTTTCATGTTTCCAATGGACTGTCATCTTCTCCTCATTGGCCTCCTTAGAAGGATCTTTCTTGGGAATAGGGGACTCTCGCATGTATAATTTATGCTCCTTGAATTTTATGATGTGAAAAACACTATACCACTCCTATAAATTCATTTCTGTGAGTAGATTATATTTTCTAATTTTAATTAAATGATAATTTCAATGTTCTGTTACTTTCCATTTTCTATAAAAATAAAAAAAAAATAAAAAAAAATAGAGATTGTTAGTTGATCTTGATTACAAAAGTGTTATGTGATAAATTTTATTTATTAGTCTCTTATTATTTTATCAAATCCCAATATCCCACACCATTGGATTCATAATGTCATATCTCATAGGAATTCTAGTGGAAAGAGTCTATATGTCCCATCCCATAAATCATATGGATCTATGTTTAAAGGTATTTAGATAGGTGTAAATTTCCATCTGCATTAACTCATAACTCCTTGTTCTATTGAGTGGACTCCCCAACTTTTTCAAAGTCCCTGCTTCGCAATCTTCCTAGAGAAACAGGGGTACCAAGGAACTCCATGGGGAAGAATACGCAACCCTTGTTCAAACTATCACCCAAACCTACCACCCTGTTTTCATTACATGAGTCAGATACATAGAAACTACTCTTCTCCCTATTAATGATCTAGACCCTCCAATGGAAGTACTCCATGATGGTTTTGTTAATCCCTTGGATGGAACTCCTTCTTATGTTCATGAAAATTATTATATCATCGGCAAACATCAAATGAAAAATGGATGGAAGACTAAGCTTCTGATTATATGGATGGATTTCCCCACTAGAAACACCTTTTTTAATCAATCTACTAAGGGATTCTTGCATAAGTATAAAGATGCTCAAGGATAGTGGTTCACCTTGCTGAAGACCTCAAATATCCTTAAAGAATCCATGAGTATGTCCCAAGAAAGAAACAACCATCCATGACAAGCTAACACACCTGAAGATGATATCATGAGCCCATATAGTGAATCACATCTTGGTAAGGACCCTATTAATAAATCCCCACTCCATCCTATCATACTCCTTATTCATGTCCCGATTAATGGCCACATTGGATCCATGATATTTGGTGTTAATGTCTCTCATAATTTCCCATACTAAATCCATAGATCCCTGAATGAAGAACTATTTCACAAATCCATGTTGCTCCATAGAAATCCATCAAGGGTGGAATCTGGCCAACTACCTATTGATGAAACTGGACATGATTTTATAAGGAAAATTGCACATGCTGATAGGCTAAAAGTGGAGGAGGTAAGACAGGTCTTTAACCTTTTTTAAGAGCATGAGAGTCTTAGTAGAGGCGAACCAAGGAAGGATACCCCCATGAAAGAAATCCTGAATGGAATGGATGATATCACTCTTAATGACCTCTCATGAGCCCCTATAGAAAGAACCTATGAAACCATCGGGCCCTACTGTGCTCTTAGGATCTAGGTTCAAATGGACTCATAGATATCCTCCTCCTCATGGATATATTCTAATAGGCCGTTGTACTGAGCAGAAATGAGATCCAGAATCCCCTCCTAGAATGGAGCGTCCCCTGTAGGATACCCTTGAGCCATGTTCACGTTCGGACCAGTAATAAGATCATTGAAATACGAGAGAGCCATACCCCCGACCACCTCTCTATAATTGGTGAAAGTTCCATCTTCCAGAGCCAGATTTGGTTTGATAGAACACCTATTCTTCCTGATGCACACATGGAAAAAAGCATAATTCTTGTCCCCCTCTTTGAGACATTTTATCCTTGAACTCTCCCTTTCCTTATGTTCCTGAGAAAGAATCATAACGTCCAAATGGTTTCTAATCTCAGCCAACTCTCCAAAAAATTGTGTCGTCCTAGGTCTCCTCCAGACATGCCTCATGTTGCTCGATGTCCTGTTTCAGTGCAACCAACTCCTGGTCCAAAAGAGTGGATCTTCCCCATAACTGAAGAGCCTGTATGAGACGCCTCAACTTGGAATGAATATCCAACCATGAGTGTCCTTGAGACGGTTCGTCCCATATGTTCTTTACCACCTACTGGTAACCAAGGATGCACGACCACTTACTGAAGAACTTAAACCTCTTCTGAGATACCTCCCTCCTATATAGAGATAACAAGAGTGGATAGTTATCAGAAATGCTATGAGTCATGTGATTCACCTTCACATTTGTAAAAATGTAAATGGTGTGGACATTGGATAAGAAGAGATCAATTCTGATCCAGTATCGACTACCTCTCTTGCAATTGTCACACCAAGTGAAGGTCTCTCATGTGTATCCCTAGTCTAATAACCCTTTTCCAACCATAAATTGGATGAAGTACATGCTAGACTCCTCATAAAATATCCTCACCCTTTCTTCTCATTTGGGTGCAATATTATATTGAAATACCCACCCACCACCCAGGGTCGACCCCCTGGGTTGAATGCATTTAGCTCGGACCAAAAAACTTCCCTTCTTTGAGCATCACAGCTTCCATAAATAAAGGATACAAATAAAGGGTCCCCACCACTCGAAACTCTCTCTGTGATGTGATGATCCCCCGGTTAGATCAAATACACTACAACCTCCCGGTGACAGAAAAGCCAAATGTGTTTGTTGATCAGATCTATATGCATGGATGCATGAATTTTCACCTTACAATTGAACTCATTGATCTTATCAGTGTCCTTCTTATGCTCAATAATCGCTTCCACATTTTATTTATGACTCTTAGACTCAGAGGAAATGAAGTCGGTTTTCACCCCTCCCCCAACTCCTCGAGATTTCCAGATGAGAATTGGAATCATGGTAACACTTTTGGCCTGAATTTGGCCTCAGGAAATGTGGTTTCTTATGAATGGGATGAAGGGAATTCCCTATCCAGAAAATTCTTCATCATCAGCCTTGTAGGAACTCCCAGAATCATGTTAGGTAGATATAAGGATGGTGGAGGAATTATAAATGGGGGCTTTGAGGATTTCCAACTCCCCACTTTAAGAGGTGACCTGGACAGAGGAGCAGGCTTCGCAGATATCCTATTGTTATCTGGGACTGAGACAAAATGAATAATGCTATATTCTATGGAACCTGGCTTCACGAGAGCCTAATAATTAGAAGCATGGAGAGAACTAAATGTCGACCTCTTGGTTTTGGGATGTAATTCCAATGAGAGTAGGATATTACCCTGAACCCCATCTGCCCTGACCGTCCACTCATCGCAGGAACTAGAAACCAAGGGTTCAAAGGGGAGGGGCAGAAGAGGGGTAGCCATAGAACTCAGGGAGACACTCAGGAAGAATTCTGACAAAGAACCATCAAGAAGAAATTGATATGGGACACATCAACAATCAGAGGATACCAGAGAACTTGACCACTTGACACTTATATTGGAGGGAACCAAATCCAAGCTTGGAGAGACCTCTAGGTCAGAGGAAGTAGGTCCAGGATCATTTCATGCTAGGGGGGGATAAGGAGGAGGCAAATTTGATAGAGGATAGGGAAGCATCAAGAGGAACTAGTTGCACCATGGCTGAACTATACCCTTTGCAGGGATGAAAAGGAGGAATTATAGGCTTGGAACCACTGGTAGGATAAAGGTGGCCACTATGGTGGCTTTTCCTGCAATTCTGAGATGAGTGACCCCAGAGAATACATGATGAGTAGAACTTGGGAAACAATTGGTATACAATGTCATGGGTCCAATTAAAGAATTCCTACACCTTTGGGGTTAAATTCTATGGTATTGGGAGAGAGAGGTCCAGATCAACACAGATCCATGCCACTAGGGTCTCCTCCCCATGATGAATGTGCTCATCTACACAGAGAAACCCCCCTAAGGAGTCTACAATGACCTTGAGGAAAGAACCGTTATAGAGAGGGAGAGGTAGTATAGGTAGACTGATCCAAATAGCAGCCTGTGGGCTTTCCTTCCCCTTATAAACATCCATATACCAGTGAAAAATGTTGAAATACCAACGTCCTAACATGCGAGGGGCTCTTAAACACCCCTACATGAAATCCACTTCTGAATCAAGCACGAGGAAGAACGAGCTTATCTGAATCACCAAAATGAATATCACCTCTTGTAAACCCCAAGAATCCATGAAGTGCTTGAAGACCGAAAGAGATGGTTTCTCAGCACCAAATGCACCACAAGAATCCACTTCAAGCCATCTGATGTTGTGGAAAATTCCAAAGAAGGAGTCACCAGCAATAGTTGAGAGCCATCCCTTAACACTGAATGGGAAAATGAGTTAATCTTCTTGCAGCAAGGGAGTGAAGTTACTGATGTCATAAACTACAATGCTTCCTTGAAGGATCCTCCATAATGCTCTACCCTCCAATGATAACATTAAACATATCAACATAAGAATGACCTCCAATTGTCACTATTGTGTCAATAGAAGTGTAGAGAGCATGAGTAATATTTTCCTTGAAGGTGAATGGGCTCACTAGTTTTGGAGTTTATTTAGGGAGTTCAGCCCTTTTTCCCCCAAGTGGCCAACAATGATATGCTCCTAGAGAAATTTTTCTAGGGGTCATACGGTTCAGCATTGGAAATAGCACCGCATTCAATTATTTTCAATATGGGTTGTTTGTGCTTATGGAAATAAAGAAACCAGGCTAGGTTTGAGGTTTTTGCCTCTATAGGAAGGTCCATTATTATAAGAACTAGGTGAATGCTTGTTGATTTGATCGACCTGTTTGGAAGCTAAAAGGAGCTGGCTTCTCTACATGTGTTGAATCCACCCCAGTTGGAAGACCATCCAATAGTTTCTAGGGGTGCTGGATTCGGTGGATACCTCTAGGGAATGGCCTCAAGCTCAACATGGATGGGTATTGAATTCTGGGTGACATGAATGGGGTTGGAATTGTTCAACATTCTAGTGTGGTCGTGGTCCAGGATTTCACAGCTCATTTCGGGAGCGGAAGCTTTATTAGGGTGGAGGCCAACACTATTCTCATAAGAATTACCATGTGCAAACAAAGGGGCATTCAAATATCTTAGGTGGAGACTGATTCTGTGATTATCAATGATGCACTACTTACCAAGGGATCCATCCCCTAGTTGATCACTTACACCATTAGGCTATGAAAGGCCCTCCTGAGCAGAAACATTAACTTCTCCCACACCTAGCGAGAGGGGAATAAATTGGTGAACTACTTGACCTCCCTCGTGATCCATAGTACCCCAATTAGTTTCCTTTCTTATGTTTCCCTTCTTCAAATTGAGGGATTTAATTTCATCTGTGGGGATTCCCTTCAGTTATAATATTTTTGGCCCCCCTAGGACTTGGTTGTTCTTTTTTCTTATGGATTCTTCTTGATAATAAAATTAGTAACATTGATGATGATGAGTGGACTCCCCAATCCTAAAATCCAGAACTCAAATTTCCTCAACAATTTCCTACTAACTGCACTAAGTCACATGGAGGTGATCAACCCTTGATGCTGACCAGATTATGTTTTTCCAAAACTCTTGTTCAAACTAATTAATAATTAAAATAATATCAATGGATTTTAGTCAAATACTTTGAACTATGGTGGTGTCTTAACTCAAATAATAGAATGCAATATCTGATATAATGTTTTCCTTGATGAATTTTTTGTGTAAATTTACATTATTTTATTTTTTAAAATGATTTTTGATATTATAAAGATTTTATATAATTAATTAACCATGCAATGATAAAATAATTTACACAAAATCAGTTTAGTTCTCCTGAAAAATGAAATAAAATTCTATTTATCATGTGTGTTATTATGTGATCACACTCACATTACTAACCATTCATAAATAGAAACATTCATCATGCATTTATTCATTTTTGATCTTCACATGAATTTTAACTATCTTACATGATTTTATATCATATTCACATCCTCATAATTAACCATGCAAGAAAAAATAATGACATTATCATGAGATATAGTCTATTTGTTGATCAATTGAGAAAATGGAAGATCACCTAAGACCCTAGGGAAATACATTAATTTGTTCCTAACTAATATTGTAGAATCCATCATACACTAATGCATTTATATTATTTGGTTTCATAGTGGCTCTCAACTCAAACCATGTCATTGTGAATGCCTCTAATAATTACAATTTATACTCACGCATAGGTGACGGTAACTCAAGATATATGAAATATATTTTATTACTGGAATGTGGAAAATAAGGCCCATATACATTAAAAGATGGAGGGGATATATTACGATATTTATAATGGTAAATAATTATTACATTTTAAAGATAAAATGAAATAATTAAATTAAATAAATAAATACCAAATATATAAGGTTCGGACTCAATTCATGATTATTTAATATGAAATTATATTGAATAATAAATATTAAAATTCTAAAATTCAACTTGAGGGTAATTATAGTGAATTAACCTATATTAATATAGTTTTAATTAATTATAAATATGCCCATTTTCTCTAAAAATAATCTTATTAAATTCCATATTATTAAATTTTATTTCTAAAAAAATAAATTTTTAGGTCTGTTTGAACCCAACACAGGTCCTTAAAAATAAATAAAGAAAAAATAGGCTTATTGAATCAAGTGAGTCATATCTAAATTGATGTGGCTTAACCCTAGTAAGGGAGACTTAGTTAGGTTCTTGGTCACAACAGGGTTGTGATCCCCTATTAGAGAATTCATGGTCAATAATAGTGTTCCCTTGTAGAGTATTACATGCATATAATACAAAAATTAAAAAAACATAAAACACCCATATGGGGAACTATCATGACGCTCTACCTCCCAATGAGTGGGGGAAAATATTTTAATGTGGTTGGATTTATCCACCATTCATCCTACTTTTTTAATATTTGTATTTAATCCCCAAATTAATGGGGAACAACTAAACCCCACACCCTTGACCACATGGATGTCATGAATAAATCGTCAATAGGCCCTCACTAGAGTCCTTTCAGTGACTAATTTTCCAACTAATGAAATATATATATATATATATATATCATTTTTTATTTCCATAAAACTAGTAAATCTTATATTTATTGTACAATATCAAATCAAACATTAATATAAGTTTCATCAGTGGAATTGGGACTGTATTGAAACATGTTTTTTGAATCTTATCAAATTTAATCAAATTTTCAACTTAAATACTTGCATGATTTCTTTGATACCATTAAAGGAACCAAGAATGAAGCAGAAGCCTGAAATCTTATGTTATTTAAATTTTTAACACTAAATTTATGATAAATTACTTATTTCATTATAGAAAATCTCATTCCATGTTTGTGATCTCATTTGAGTTAATTTAAGTATTAAAATGAAATCAAAATAAAACCTCATTGTGATGTCGTGATCCCAGTGATATTTTCTCCTTTTACAGATCATCATAACTCAAAGACACTAAATTATATTCCTTCTGGATCATCCACACATGTACCATATCTCTATGAACATCGTTATTTTATTTTCAGGAGAATTCATGGAAGATTAAATTTATTAAGATATTCGTATGACTACTAGAAGATCATACAATTGATCCTCGAACTTAGATTGATCCATTATAAATATATCTCCCTCTAAAATATTACAATAATACAGACTATGATAGAAACTGTAAAATTCATGAAAATTAATTTGGTTTCAATTCATGGTTCAAAAATATTCTTAAATAGTAAGGGTCATCTTTAAAAATTACACTTAATCCTCTAGATAAGTTAACCCTCTTAAACAGGCCCAAACATCATGAATAAAAAAGTAAATATGTCATATGTATCATGAAAATTTCACCAATCACTAATAACATTAATAAATTTCATGTGATAAATCATGATCTATTAATTTGGCTCATTCCTCATATAATTATTTAACAAACCTTGATCAGTGCGACTTTCGTTTGAAAAGTAATAATTCCCATTTTCACATTTATAATTAAATTAAACTGGGAATACCTTTTGAATTAAATTCAATTATAATTAATAAAAACCAGAATAGTATAATTCCATATAATTAACTTTTTATCATTCACATCGATTCTCATTGATCTGTGATTGTGGGTGTAACACCCTGAGATTTTGAGAATTATTTTTTTCTAATTAATTTATCTTTTTAATATTTTTCATTTCACATGACATTATAAATATTTTTGTGTATATATAAATATATATATATTAAAATACTAATTCAAACATTCCTTTCTCACGCAATACCAACTTGGCTTGCGCTATACAAAATACCAGCTTGGCTTGCGCTACACGCAATACCAACTTGGTTTACACTACAAGCAGCACTAACTTGGCATGTGATGCATGCAACACTATGTTTCTATGAAAAATATCTTATTATTAATTTTTTATTTAAATAAGATAATTATAAACTATTTGTTAAAATTATTAATAACTAATTTTCAAATATTTTTGTTTTATATACATAAAACATATTGATAATGAAAGATACTATTTTTTGTAAAGTCCTTTTATGTTAAAAAATATTGTTTTATTTTTTTAAAGAAATAAAAATGTTTAATATTATTAAAAGACAAAGCTACAAGATCCATAAAGAGGGAAATTTACATCTATCATGTTGAAAAATGTTCATCAGTTCACCTGGTATGTTGAAGTAATGTATGCAGGTTCCTTCTAAGACTCCTTTATTGGAAAGAGAATCAAAAATTTAATTTGCCTCATGCTAGATGTGCATGATAATATAGTTCATTGAATCTAGGGTAGTCAGGAATCTATTCCATTTGGTAGTAAGCTTCGAGGAAAGATATATTTGTCCCAGCCTCACCACTTGAACATTTGTATTTGATTTTCTCTCAAACCAAATATGATTCTAGCATCTTTGTCGAGTAAACTCAACGGATTTAATTAGGCCATGCATTTCTTCTTCAAGTGTTGTAGCATAACCACATGAGTCGTGTTCCCCCTCCAAAAAATCACCATTGTGATCTCTGAAAGTAATACCATATCAATTAGGTCTGGGGTTTCCCCTCAAGGATCCATCCATGTTGCATTGTATCCATCCTATAAACAGAGACAACCAGAAAACTTCAATGGTTCTAAGAGGTTTATGGTAATTACCTTGAAGGTGGAGCTTCCTAAGGACCGCAGGATCCTAGACCAAGTTATGACAGCATTCATCAAATAGGGAATTGGCTTATTGAGCTACAAATGATACGTTGGAAAGGGTATTTTTGTAATTGAGAACAGGTACACCATGATAACATTTATTTCTTCTATTCCAAAAAAATATGAAAAACCTCTACACATGCATCCAAAAAAAGGATACGGACCTGCTTTGATAGCTAGAAAACAAGAAGGTCGAGTCGAAACTAAGAGAGAGCTAGTTTGTGGGTAGTGTAGATCAAAGATATTAAACACCGAATTCCATAGGGATGCAGAAGTATTACATGAATGAAATAGATGGTTGACATCCTCGTGGTGTTTCTGGTAGAGAGCACACTTAGAGCATAAAAAAATTTCCACCCGCTGCAAGTTCACATCAATCAAGAGTTTGTTGTGTTGAATGTGCCAGATCAGAGTAAACCGGGATGGAATCAGCCATTTTTTGTTGATGGCCTCCAGCACTATGCTTCCACCATGGATAAGGTGATTATTGTATCCCTTTGAGTCCAGAATTCCATCTGAGCTAGGATCCCATGAGAGGAGGTAGTGACTGTCCATGAAATCATAGTTATCAATAATGTAAGCAATGTGAAATGGTAGGTCATTATGATTCTCAATATGGTTCCTACTGGAGGTATCATAGTCACTATTCGAATTAGAAGTGCTAACTTTGTCAATGAGTGGAACACCAGTCCAGTTATTCTTCCAAAATTTGAGGGAGGAGTGAGTACTAACCATCCAGCGAGAGTGGCAACTGATATTCTGGAAGATTTTTTTTCAGACCAGGCCCGATAGAAGATTAAAGATAGGACATATTCCCTTCAATGAGTCTTTTAAGGAGTTTGGATATGAGGAAGTCTAGAGACTATTCCTTATTATTAAAAATCCTCAAAAGTAATTATGCTAGCAAGTATTGGTTAAATATATCATGGTTCTTGACTCCAAGACCACCTTTAGCATGAGGCATACAACATCTTTTCCAAGAGGCAATAATAGCTTTCCACTTGAGGATACTTATGCTCCACACAAAATTTCTCATGATGGAATTTAGAGTCTTGATCACTGAGGTAGGCTAGGAATACACCATAAAAGAATAAACCAGTATAAAGATGGCCACATGTTTGACAAGACAAAGCCTTCCTGCCATTGAAAGCACCATTCCCTTCTAGGAGGATAGAGTTCTTCTGACTTGGCTCACAACTTCAACAAAATGAGAAGAAAGAGGTCTACTAAAAAACATAGGGACTCCAAGATACTTGAAGTGGAGAGTCTCTTCTTTAATTCCCAGGTCACTCATCATTCAATATTTCCTTGAGTCGGAAATATTTTTCCCAAAATAAATAAAAGATTTTCTCCAGCTAAGCTCTTATCCCAAAAAATGTTCATAATGAAGAATGTACTTCTAGAGATTTTGAATATTTTTACTATCACCCTAAGTGAAAATAATGATTTCATTAGAAAAAAGAATTTGAGAGGGTGCAAAGATACCTCTTTCATATCTGATTGTTTTGAGTTCACCCGTTCATTTCATGTGCAGGAGGAGTCTACTAAGGTAGTGTTTGGTGATCGCAAAAATAATGGGAAAGAGTAGATCACCTTGCCTAACACCCCTGGAACACTTAAAGTAACCCTTCAGGGATCCATTAATGAGAATAGAGATTTGGGAAGATATGATAAAAGTTTTGAACCAATTTATAAAATTCATATGAAATCCAAACTCATGGAGAATACGTCCAATGAATTGCCAGTCAATAGTATCAAAGGATTCTATGATGTCCAATTTAAGAGAAATTTTTCTACCCCTTATAGATTTCTAGAGGAGGTTTACACACTCAGAGGAAGTGAGAAGGAAATCCTATATTTTTCACCCTTTCATATACCCAAATAGATTACAAGAAATGATATTACCAGAAGTGTGAGAAAGATGAGTGGCAAGAAGTATTGTGATGATTTTATAAATTGTGTTGACAAGAGAAACTGATCTGAATTGAGAAATATCACTAGTATTCTCCACCTTTGGGATAAGGGAAATAAACTGGGCATTGAAGCATTGAGAGAGAGAACCGTCAGTGAAGAAGTGATTAACTAGTCTGCAAACATCAAATTTGATGATATCCCAATAGTAATAGAAAAATTGATTTGTGAAGCCATCCGGACCCAAGGATCTTCCTTTATTGGGACCAAAAACAGCATCTCTAATCTCAGTGTCTAGTGGGACAGAAGTAATAGATCGATTATCAGCTTTCGTGACCATAGTGGGAATGATTCCATCCATAATGCCCTCTATTCCCCCAGGACCATTGAAAAGGTTCATGTAATAGGAAACAATGTGATTCGAGAGGCTATGTTTGTCATCTAGAATAGTATCACCATCCTTCATCATAGATAAGGGTTGATTGGATTTTCTAACTCTTTGAAGTGCATGGAAGAATTTGGTGTTGTTGTCTCCCTTTGTAAGACATTTAATTTGAAAGAGTTACTTTTGAATGTTTTCCTTAAGCTTGATGAGGGCATTAAGTTCATATGACACATTAGTCTCTTAGGAGAGATCCCCAGAAAAGTTTTCTTTAGTGATATCTTTTAGGGTTCCAAGAAGGGAGCTCTCGAGAGCATTAATTTCTTGATCAAGCAAACTAAATTTCTACTTACTCCATTATTTCATCCTAGCATTGAGGGCCCTTAGCTTAAAAATATAGTCAATATGACTGTTATTATAATCTATCATGGTCCAAGTATCCTTCATGTAACACCCCAAGCTTCCTCGGTATGTTTCCTTTTGAATAATGCAATGACGTGCATTGTACGCAACTTCGAGATTTTAACACACCACAACCAATCAAACTAGCCGTTATGAATAGTAATACCTACTTTTTGAAATTATATATATTTTATATTTCAAAATGGACTTCATTTTTGGATTCGGAATATCGAATTTAGCCTAAGGTGAAATTTTGGTACTTTTCGGATAACTTTCATATTTTGATGAATAGTGAAAATTACTAAATTTTAATTAAAAACAACTTTTTTAATCAAAATAATTAATAGTGATAAATTGTGAATTTGAGTGGTTTTAAAGTATATTTAGAATATATTTTTACCATTTAATATAATTTTGGTCATTGGACATAATTTTACAATTAAACCGAACATAAACAAGTGTCAATCTTTTGATAGTTATTATCTCTTAAAAACACGCTTTTTGTTTTGACAGCGGGAATTAATTTTAAATTAATTTCTGCCACTTCTGTGTTTTGAATTTAGAAAAATGGATTCCATATTTGGAATCAGGATGTCCAAATTGTTTAAATAGGTAACTTTTATTTTTATACATTTTGAATAATTACTGCGGTAAATATTTTATTTACCATGGTTAAGGGTAAATCCGGTAAATAAGGGTTAAAAAAATAATATTATAATAATACTAAATTACCCTAAAATGTGTCTTAACCCTATTGGTTGATACATGGTCGACCATGGGCATCTTTGGGTCAATTTTGGGACCCCATGGATCCACTTGTAAGTGATAATGACACTTTATATTAATTAAGTTAAAATGAATACAAAATGATACAAGCATATATCTTTTAGAAAAACAATTGTTACATAGGGTTATATATGCTGGATTTTAGATTATAAATATTCATTAGAAAGCTAAAAAGATTTCCTACATAATTATATTTTATTTATAATTTTTTGACATTAAACAAGTTATTTTATTTATGACACAATGATGATGCAGTAATTACTAAAATAGTAAAAATTAACATAATTGATATTATAAATACCCAAATAATTATAATATGAAACTTTTAATGAATTAAAAAAATTTTCTAGGATAATATGATATATTAGGATTGATGTATTTGACTTTTTTCGAAGTAATCAATCTTTTATGAATTTCACAAAAATCAACTAGTGAATAGTGTCAAAATTTGACATAAAAGAGTTCTTAAAACAAATATTATATTATTAATTGATATTAAATTTCTAAAAATCTAAGGTTCGGCCAAGAGACTTATATTATGATAGGTTAATCATTAATGGACCACTTGGGGGGTCTTTTTTATGTATATAGTAAGTTTATTAACCATATTATATAAAAATACAAAGAGACATTGTAAAAGTGAAACTAATTAACTTAGAGTTAATACTTAAAGATAAGGTTAATATAAGTACCCAAACCTGTCTAAATTCTATTGGATGAGTTGTTTTCGACCTATCCCCACCTCAACCGTTTAATAGTCAACTTTGGAGCCATTGGAAACCGAATATGAATTTATTATAAATTAATATTTCTAGCTTTTCCAAAGGTGCCCCTCACCCCTCTTATAAAAGGGCACTCCTCCTTCTCATTTCCTCACACCTCTCAAGCCACTTGGCTCGTCCAAACTCTGCCCAACTAAGCTCCCCACATCCCTCTCCTCCTCCTTGAATCTTCCCCTTAGGCAGAAAGCATTTCAACAAGTCCTTTGGTTCCAACCAAAGTGAGTTACCTAAATTAAAGGTAACGATTTCTCTTAAATTATTTTCATTTATTTTGCTTCTTCAACCCCCAAACTCTTTTTATTTCCCTTCTTTTGTAACAACACCAGTATCCTCAATATACTAGGATTTTGTTATAAGAAGTATTCAAACTACACATACACACAACTCCATCTAATGGATGATGAACATAATGTTTCTGTGGATGGCAAACTAACGCCTCACGAAACGATGATTGTTCAAAAACATCTTACCGCCTCTCATGGTGGCCATTATGATGGAACTGTAATTAAATATGATATTAATGATATATATTTTATAAGCTTCTGTAATTCCATTTTATTTCATACCATTATTCGTTTCATGTCGTATATACATACGATAATTTCATTTGAGGAAGTGTGGACTACCGCCCCCTTAAAATGATATGACTCGTTCATACCACACATGGAACGTATAAAGGATGGTGTTAATGAACTTAAGTAACATATATAAAATATTATATTATACTGGAATAGTAATATACCTATGTATCATTTGGATTCGATTCTTTTAAAATAAAAAATTAAAAAATTAAATGGAAGTAGCGTTCGTGCCTACGTACGGACTACCGTCTCCACGAACGCGATGAGATTCATTATCCATCGTATCCATTAAAGTATAATTATCATTTAATGATTTAAAAATGATGTTTAAGGACTTGATATCATTCTGGGTATTAATAAGATACAACAAACATGACTTATGTAACAAAACATATAAAAGAAAATGAGTAAGTTAACACCCAAAACGGCGTTAATACTAAGATATTATTAACAAATCAATGTTAAAAGATCATATATGATATCATATTAAAGTAAATGATTCTTGTATTATTCAATAACAATTATTTCACCATTATACAGGAGGTAAACCTACCATCTACCAAGGAAAAAGTACAAAGTAAGGGATTCTCTTATCTCACTTTCAATTCCGTGAGATTTCCATTGTTCGCCACTAAATTATTGAAAGTGGTGTATTGTGTACTGCCATTTGATATATATTCATGATTATATTTATATTCATGTTATTCTGTAAATCATTTGGTGGTTATTAACTTTTGGCCATACGACTCAGTTGATTAACGTGGTAAGGGGTTTCTTATCTCACTTTTAATTTCGTGAGATTTCCATTGATCACCACTTAATTATTGCATGTGGTGTATGTGTACTGCCCATGATTGTATTCATTGTGTAATATACTTTAATTTATGGGTATTTACATCATCAGGGTATGATACTTCTTTCATGGGTGTATGTTTCGTATGTTACCTAATCGATAAGGGAATTTGAGATTTCAATTTCCACTCATTTGGCTTTACGCATATCTCATTGATTATATTACCCCAAGATTATGTGTGGAATCACTATTAAATTGATTATGTCATAATTTCCACTCCCCTTCCTGTGGATATAAGTTTGATACACATAATCACTCATTGGTAATTCTCAATTCATTGATATTAATTTGATAAGAGTAATTTTAACTCATTCTCCATTTGTTGAGTTAAACATCCAATTCGTTGGTATTGTTTTTACAAGAATATGTGTGAATATCCTTTGATTGATTTACACTGAATATCCAATAATATTTAGTGTATTTATATTTGTCACACAAAATTATGTCGTTGATTTATCCTTAACCTAAGGATACAACCTTTATGAGAGATTTCATCTCAATTTACATTCCATTGAGACTTCTTTGATGATATACACCAAATCACTTTTATGTGGTGTATATAATGTACTTTGACATAGTATATCATGAATTCATTTATTCTCATGATATTACAATGTTTTGATTACCTCAATTATTTGTATTCAAGTGTCTCTCTTTTGGTTAGAAACTCTAACCAAAATACCATTTTAAAATGTTTTAAAGAATTATTCTTCTAAATCATGCTCATTAATGTCCATATTTTAAAAATGGTTTTAAGGATTTATTTATATGGACATTAAAGTTTTAAAATTAAAAATCCTTTTAAAAAGTTTCAAAGTGGTGTGGGACACTTTGATTCAAAAATCTATTTTTAAATGGCTTTTTGACAAATAGTGTGACTTTTAAATGATTTCAAGAAAAGGGGGATATTTCTCTCAAATAGTTTTGATGATTATTTTCATCTATGTCAACATCCTTCATTATTCTTGATTGAGGTTAATGTGATACAATAAAATCTTCCATATTGTATCGAATGAGTTATGTTTGACTGTGGATGTGCTATTTTTATACCACTCAAGGTTTGTGGTAAAAGTATTGACATTTCGTATGCTAGTTTCAATACGAATGTTTATTTTATGCTTAAAACTATTCATATGAGGAATGCATTGGACTTAATAAGTGACTGGTGGAGCCCGCTATAGCTCCTCGATGCATCGGTAGGTCTCATGAGACAAACTAGTGTCTTGGCACAAGGCCTTGGCAAAATCTTATTTGTAGTCTTGGCACGAGGCCTTGGCTATGTGGTTATGATAGTCTGGCATTATGCATTCCATCATTATGAAAGTGGTTATTGATATTGCATGTGATCATTCGACTAGTAGAATATCCATGTGAGTAAGTAAATGGCATTATTTCATTTTACTTTTGCCATACTATGTTGAAGTTCAATTTTAAAAGGCTTTTGTTTTAGTTATAAATTGCCTTAAGTGTTTATGCTTATTTATGAAAGCTTCTGCTATAATGTTATCCTTACTGAGCATCCGAGCTCACCCCTTTCAATGTTTTATTTTTCCCAGGATTATGAAGAAGTAATTTATGAATGACCTGCAGGGATAGTATGAGGGGATATGAAGACAAGATGTTTTTTTTTATGATGTAATGTAAAAATTTATGGATGTATCTAGTTATTCCAAGGCTACTAAACTAATCGGTCTTTCGAGACTTGATCTTTCTCATGATCATGCCAATGTTATGTAATAATGCACCGACTCTAGATAATTAGGGTCAGGGCGTTACAGTTGGTATCAGAGGAAGTTTAGTACAAACCTTGGTAGCTAGATTTAGATAAACTCTGATTAGAGCACGTAGACCTAAGATGAACTTTGAGGATTAGTATAAAAGAACTTCCTAGAATTTTGGTATTGTAGAGATTTTGTGAGTTTTCCGAGCAATACATCCCTGTCTGGATACGAGCAGGTAGAGGCGGCTCTGGCACAGATGTACCTAGGGGTAAAACCCGAAAACACCGCTTTGAGCTAGACTCGAACGGGAACTGGTGCACGACAACGGGCCTTGCTGCACTCTTGGTTACGACACTCCCGGGGGATATGCTTAGGATAATTTACATTTTCTTTACAAACCAATTTAAGTAATATATATATAAGATGAGAGTAAATGACCTTGGTTAATCCTAATATGTTTCAAATTGAGAATATGGTGACATTTTAATCTCTAAATGATTTTACGACTACTATTACTCACACAATGCTTTATGGTTTTAGTCAATGGCTGGATTCCAAGGAAGTCATAGTGACTTTGAGAATGATGTACAAGATGGGAACGGTGGTGGCAATGAGCAACAAAATGGAATGTTGATAGGCGTAAAAGATATCGTCTTTATGCCAAATCAGTTTTCCAAAAATATGATCAACAACATATATATTAACCAACTCCCAGACTCAACAAGGAAGAGAAAGGTGATAAATGATAAGAGCTCCAGCAATGGAGACCATGGAGAAAAGAACCCTCAATTTTCATCATGCAGGAAATGTGGAAAGAGACACCCAGGAAAATGTCTCAATGGGACAACGAAATGTTTTACGTGGGGGAAGGAAGGACATAAAGTAAAGAATTGCCGAAGAAAAATGAAGAGTACTATGGAAGAAGATAAAAATGGTCCCAAGAGTCCATTTACAGTCATTTGCCGTAAATGTAGGGGACCTGGCCATTACCCGAGTGAATGTCCTATTCTATAGGATATTTTCTTGGTCAAAGAAGAAGATATGTGGGAATAAATGGTTGGAGAAATGTTTAAAAAGTATTAGCACTCCTTGTTGATGGGTTTACTATGGAATAATTTTCTCTTGTATTTGTAACCCCGCAGTTTGCCATGTGAGAATGATATTTGAGGAAGAATTGTCTCTTCTCTTGTGGATTTGGGTATAAATAACCATTTGGATTTATATGATCATTGGGGTTTGAGAGAATTATAAGTTATTCTAATTTGGGATGAAGATTCAAGGTATGATATAAAATTTGTGGTTAAATTTATGATATAGTATTTTGAGGAATTTATCTCATTTTGGCAATATTATAAAATATAGTTTTTGAAAAAGGACAACACGTAGACCGTGTGACAACCCGTCGCGTCGGACAAAGCTATGGGAATCGAACCCACAACCAAAGTGCGATTGGGATTTATCGCCTACCACTGGACTACGTGAAGTCCCTGGTTAGTGTGACTATTTTTTTTAGTTAAATGATTTTATTGATCAATAATAAGTTGATTTGGGTTCTTATTTCATATCAAAAGAATACCCTTGGTATAGGAAAATGATTTGGTGATTAAGTGATAAATGTTATTTTGGAAGATGTTCGCTTTGTTGGAAACACTATATGTCCAAGGAAAATAGAATACTATGGGGTTTCATTTGTGGAGTAATGATAGATTTTTATCTACGTTTTTATTGTGGATTTATAGTGATTTGGGTTATTTATGGAAATGATTAACCTATAATAGAGAATATGTGATTAGGTTAATTACTTTTGAGTATGTGACTTTAAGAGTATCTGATGTCATTTGGAGATACAATTTAACATGGGAGACTACATAATCAGATTCTTCTATGTTTTGGGTTTCAATATTAGTTTGGATTATATTAAAAAATTTTAAGGACAATTGGTTATTGAATGGTATCTATTTAACTTTGGGGTATTGTTGGTTTAATTTTAGAAATTAAGATTAGTGCATATTTATCTCAATGAATATCCTTTTGGGGGATCATTAGATCATTCACTAGCCATTTTGGTTTTGATTAATCTTCAAAGACAATGTAAATATATGGTTTATCCTTCATGGATCATGTGATTCTATAGAAGTTTATTCTATCTCTTCCAGTGTGACCAAGTCTTCTTCAATACTCATCGTTTAAAAAAAATGAGTTAGTGGTGGAAATTTATTAAAGAATGAAAATCTACTTAAAATGTAAGTATATCTCATAATGTTCTTAGTCAATATCATAAATGAATTCCTCTTCCTTATGTAATGTAACTTAAAAAAAATGTTGTCCGTTTACTTTCCTACTAGGAGACTAATGGTCGTTTGTCCCAACACAAGTTTGTGGTTTTCTCATTGTTAACTTTCTCCTGATCATGATTTCTATCCCTCTCCATCAGAACTTGACACTTAGTTTATCATCCATATCCATGTTTTCTTACATGGAATCCTAGTATGGGTTATCTTGGATGACCCTTATACCTCTCTTTCTTTCTTTTAAAGTGACAGTTTTATTGACTCTTTTTCCGATGTGGGACTTTCCATTATATTCCCAAGCAAAATTTTAAAAAATTGCGAGGACGCAATTTATTGAAGGAGGGGAGAATGTAACACCCCAAGCTTCCTCGGTATGTTTCCTTTCGAATAATGCAATGACGTGCATTGTACGCAACTTCGAGATTTTAACACACCACAACCAATCAAACTAGCCGTTATGAATAGTAATACCTACTTTTTGAAATTATATATATTTTATATTTCAAAATGGACTTCATTTTTGGATTCGGAATATCGAATTTATCCTAAGGTGAAATTTTGGTACTTTTCGGATAACTTTCATATTTTGATGAATAGTGAAAATTACTAAATTTTAATTAAAAACAACTTTTTTAATCAAAATAATTAATAGTGATAAATTGTGAATTTGAGTGGTTTTAAAGTATATTTAGAATATATTTTTACCATTTAATATAATTTTGGTCATTGGACATAATTTTACAATTAAACCGAACATAAACAAGTGTCAATCTTTTGATAGTTATTATCTCTTAAAAACACGCTTTTTGTTTTGACAGCGGGAATTAATTTTAAATTAATTTCTGCCACTTCTGTGTTTTGAATTTAGAAAAATGGATTCCATATTTGGAATCAGGATGTCCAAATTGTGTAAATAGGTAAATTTTATTTTTAGACATTTTGAATAATTACTGCGGTAAATATTTTATTTACCATGGTTAAGGGTAAATCCGGTAAATAAGGGTTAAACAAAATAATATTATAATAATACTAAATTACCCTAAAATGTCTCTTAACCATATTGGTTGATACATGGTCGACCATGGGCATCTTTGGGTCAATTTTGGGACCCCATGGATCCACTTGTAAGTGATAATGACACTTTATATTAATTAAGTTAAAATGAATACAAAATGACACAAGCATATATCTTTTAGAAAAACAATTGTTACATAGGGTTATATATGCTGGATTTTAGATTATAAATATTCATTAGAAAGCTAAAACGATTTCCTACATAATTATATTTTATTTATAATTTTTTGACATTAAACAAGTTATTTTATTTATGACACAATGATGATGCAGTAATTACTAAAATAGTAAAAATTAACATAATTGATATTATAAATACCCAAATAATTATAATATGAAACTTTTAATGAATTAAACAAATTTTCTAGGATAATATGATATATTAGGATTGATTTATTTGACTTTTTTCGAAGTAATCAATCTGTTATGAATTTCACAAAAATCAACTAGTGAATAGTGTCAAAATTGACATAAAAGAGTTCTTAAAACAAATATTATATTATTAATTGATATTAAATTCCTAAAAATCTAAGGTTCGGCCAAGAGACTTATATTATGATAGGTTAATCATTAATGGACCACTTGGGGGTCTTTTGGATGTATATAGTAAGTTTATTAACCATATTATATAAAAATACAAAGAGACATTGTAAAAGTGAAACTAATTAACTTAGAGTTAATACTTAAAGATAAGGTTAATATAAGTACCCAAACCTGTCTAAATTCTATTGGATGAGTTGTTTTAGACCTATCCCCACCTAGACCTTTGAATAGTCAACTTTGGAGCCATTGGAAACCGAATATGAATTTATTATAAATTAATATTTCTAGATTTTCCAAAGGTGCCCCTCACCCCTCTTATAAAAGGGCACTCCTCCTTCTCATTTCCTCACACCTCTCAAGCCACTTGGCTCATCCAAACTCTGCCCAACTAAGCTCCCCACATCCCTCTCCTCCTCCTTGAATCTTCCCCTTAGGCAGAAAGCATTTCAACAAGTCCTTTGGTTCCAACCAAAGTGAGTTACCTAAATTAAAGGTAACGATTTCTCTTAAATTATTTTCAATTATTTTGCTTCTTCAACCCCCAAACTCTTTTTATTTCCCTTATTTTGTAACAACACCAGTATCCTCAATATACTAGGATGTTGTTATAAGAAGTATTCAAACTACACATACACGCAACTCCATCTAATGGATGATGAACATAATGTTTCTGTGGATGGCAAACTAACGCCTCACGAAACGATGATTGTTCAAAAACATCTTACCGCCTCTCATGGTGGCCATTATGATGGAACTGTAATTAAATATGATATTAATGATATATATTTTATAAGCTTCTGTAATTCCATTTTATTTCATACCATTATTCGTTTCATGTCGTATATACATACGATAATTTCATTTGAGGAAGTGCGGACTACCGCCCCCTTAAAATGATATGACTCGTTCATACCACACATGGAACGTATAAAGGATGGTGTTAATGAACTTAAGTAAAATATATAAAATATTATATTATACTGGAATAGTAATATACCTATGTATCATTTGGATTCGATTCTTTTAAAATAAAAAATTAAAAAATTAACTGGAAGTAGCGTTCGTGCGTACGTACGGACTACCGTCTCCACGAACGCGATGAGATTCATTATCCATCGTATCCATTAAAGTATAATTATCATTTAATGATTTAAAAATGATGTTTAAGGACTTGATATCATTCTGGATATTAATAAGATACAACAAACATGACTTATGTAACAAAACATATAAAAGAAAATGAGTAAGTTAACACCCGAAACGGCGTTAATACTAAGATATTATTAACAAATCAATGTTAAAAGATCATATATGATATCATATTAAAGTAAATGATTCTTGTATTATTCAATAACAATTATTTCACCATTATACAGGAGGTAAACCTACCATCGACCAAGGAAAAAGTACAAAGTAAGGGATTCTCTTATCTCACTTTCAATTCCGTGAGATTTCCATTGTTCGCCACTAAATTATTGAAAGTGGTGTATTGTGTACTGCCATTTGATATATATTCATGATTATATTTATATTCATGTTATTCTGTAAATCATTTGGTGGTTATTAACTTTTGGCCATACGACTCAGTTGATTAACGTGGTAAGGGGTTTCTTATCTCACTTTTAATTTCGTGAGATTTCCATTGATCACCACTTAATTATTGCATGTGGTGTATGTGTACTGCCCATGATTGTATTCATTGTGTAATATACTTTAATTTATGGGTATTTACATCATCAGGGTATGATACTTCTTTCATGGGTGTATGTTTCGTATGTTACCTAATCGATAATGGAATTTGAGATTTCAATTTCCACTCATTTGGCTTTACGCATATCTCATTGATTATATTACCCCAAGATTATGTGTGGAATCACTATTAAATTGATTATGTCATAATTTCCACTCCCCTTCCTGTGGATATAAGTTTGATACACATAATCACTCATTGGTAATTCTCAATTCATTGATATGAATTTGATAAGAGTAATTTTAACTCATTCTCCATTTGTTGAGTTAAACATCCAATTCGTTGGTATTGTTTTTACAAGAATATGTGTGAATATCCTTTGATTGATTTACACTGAATATCCAATAATATTTAGTGTATTTATATTTGTCACACATAATTATGTCGTTGATTTATCCTTAACCTAAGGATACAACCTTTATGAGAGATTTCATCTCAATTTACATTCCATTGAGACTTCTTTGATGATATACACCAAATCACTTTTATGTGGTGTATATAATGTACTTTGACATAGTATATCATGAATTCCTTTATTCTCATGATATTACAATGTTTTGATTACCTCAATTATTTGTATTCAAGTGTCTCTCTTTTGGTTAGAAACTCTAACCAAAATACCATTTTAAAATGTTTTAAAGAATTATTCTTCTAAATCATGCTCATTAATGTCCATATTTTAAAAATGGTTTTAAGGATTTATTTATATGGACATTAAAGTTTTAAAATTAAAAATCCTTTTAAAAAGTTTCAAAGTGGTATGGGACACTTTGATTCAAAAATCTATTTTTAGATGGCTTTTTGACAAATAGTGTGACTTTTAAATGATTTCAAGAAAAGGGGGATATTTCTCTCAAATAGTTTTGATGATTATTTTCATCTATGTCAACATCCTTCATTATTCTTGATTGAGGTTAATGTGATACAATACAATCTTCCATATTGTATCGAATGAGTTATGTTTGACTGTGGATGTGCTATTTTTATACCACTCAAGGTTTGTGGTAAAAGTATTGACATTTCGTATGCTAGTTTCAATACGAATGTTTATTTTATGCTTAAAACTATTCATATGAGGAATTCATTGGACTTAATAAGTGACGGGTGGAGCCCGCTATAGCTCCTCGATGCATCGGTAGGTCTCATGAGACAAACTAGTGTCTTGGCACAAGGCCTTGGCAAAATCTTATTTGTAGTCTTGGCACGAGGCCTTGGCTATGTGGTTATGATAGTCTGGCATTATGCATTCCATCATTATGAAAGTGGTTATTGATATTGCATGTGATCATTCGACTAGTAGAATATCCATGTGAGTAAGTAAATGGCATTATTTCATTTTACTTTTGCCATACTATGTTGAAGTTCAATTTTAAAAGGCTTTTGTTTTAGTTATAAATTGCCTTAAGTGTTTATGCTTATTTATGAAAGCTTCTGCTATAATGTTATCCTTACTGAGCATCCGAGCTCACCCCTTTCAATGTTTTATTTTTCCCAGGATTATGAAGAAGTAATTTATGAATGACCTGCAGGGATAGTATGAGGGGATATGAAGACAAGATGTTTTTTTTTTTATGATGTAATGTAAAAATTTATGGATGTATCTAGTTATTCCAAGGCTACTAAACTAATCGGTCTTTCGAGACTTGATCTTTCTCATGATCATGCCAATGTTATGTAATAATGCACCGACTCTAGATAATTAGGGTCGGGGCGTTACACTTCACAATATGAGTGAATTTTGGAATAGTGGTCCATGCATTATTAAACCGATAGGGAATGGGCTGACTATCTCCTTTTTCAATGAAGGTTGTGAAAATTAGGTGATGGTATGAATTATGCTTCACAAGAGTGATACATGATATGGTTTTCCAAAAACCAAGAAGAGATTAATTACCAAAAGAACAATTAATTATACTTTCTCTTATGTGACTAAGATGCTTCCTATACCAGGTGTAGTTGGCACCAATAATCTTGAATTTGATCAGGTTGGACTCCTCAACACAGGCTCTGAATTCCCATATCGAAATAGCACTGGAGGCATGTCCCAACTCCTCATCCACATTGAGGATGGCAGTAAAGTTACCCATGAGAACCCATGGTTACAAGATGGTATCTGATAGCTCATTGATAGTAATCCATATAGGTCTTCTGCCAATGTAACTATTGTTTGCATAAATAAAAGATCAGAAAGAGAGATGACCTGAGTGGAGAAATCTATAAGTGAGTATTTGCTCATTCACTCAAACTATAGTCAGATTGATAATACTATAATGAACAAAAATTCAGAGTCTATCTAGGGAAGAAGAGTCTTGCACATAACTAAGGAGGGAGTAACCATTTCATTCAAGAGAAATTCCTATATTGATGTCATTAGTTTTAGGCTCAGAAATTCCTATGAGAGATGGTTTGTACTTGGACACCAGTATCCTTAAGGAACTCATGGTGATAGGGTTGTCCATCCCCTGGAAGTTCTGAAAAAGGATTCTCAACATTGATCAATGTTGGGGTAATTCCCCCTTTAGTTTTCTATCGGATCTCCTTAGTTCCCTTTTAGTTTCACTATTGAGAGGCACGACCTGCTTTAGAGTACTCTTCATACCCACATTATGAGTATTCCCATCTTTGCTTAGAGGGTCTATCTGACTAGGGGAAGAGGTTGCTGCTTTGATTTATCTATGATGAGGTAGGGAAGTTTTGGAATTCTACTGAGATTGGGGGATAATAATAGATTCAGCTTTAGTATCGGTATCCAGACTCATAGAATAAATTAGTTCTGAGTAAACTAAGTCCATAGAAAAATCTTCAAATGGAAAATTGATGGAAAATAAAAAGATATCATCATAAAGGATTTTGAAAATAAGAGTATCATCATAACTACTAGCTAGCATGTCTATAACGTCTGGAATTCCATTTTTAGCTTGTGTATCAATAGTCACAGGTGAGTCCTCCTCTTCCACTAGTTCATCCTAAGACTTTCTGGATTCAGTGGTGGTGTCCCAGTTGACCTTTTTGGGGTGATCCTTTTTATCCATTTTACCATATTTCTTTGTGGTGGTATTTTTTCCTTGCAGGACTTCCCTTGGTGTACTGGGGGTAGGATTGGCGAGCTTCTGGACCAGTCGACACCTATCAATAGCATGCCCGATCATCCTGCAATGCCCACAGTATTTTGGAATGTTTTCAAATTCAAAAATTATCTTAATTATAAGTCCACTGACATCCAGTGACACCCACCCCAGAGGAGGTAACTCCATATTAATCTCAATAAGGAAATTCTCATAGAGTCTAAGGTCTCCATTGAGCAAACACTGGTCAATTCTAAGAGAATTCTTAATTCCAAAATCCAGATCATACAGGATTAACACTAATATTAATTTTTCCTCTTATGTGATTCGAATTTTAAAAATCTAACATACACCATTATATTCATTATAATGTTTATATTCTAATAATACCATGTTAATTTTTGACCAAAATGATTAGTAAAAGTGAATAAAATTAATCACATTGATTAAGGTCAAATTAAGATTAATTAGTGAATAAACCTTAAAATTCAGGGCCCAAATGACCTAGAAACTTATCCAACACCTATTTTATGCCCATATTTTGGCCATAAATCTTCCATTATTTATTTTGGTTGGTTTTTAATGAATTGTATTAGGTAATAACATGTCCACACCTAATTTTTTCTAAAAATTCCATGTGATTCATTTCCCTTCCCTATAAAAGGCCACCACCTCTACCCCTTCCACACACATATAAAGCCTCTTAAGTTCAGAAAATACCTAAATAAATTGACTCCAAAAAATAATCCCTTTGACCATGAATCCTCCCTTTGGTCTGACACCCTCTTAAGGAATCATTTTGGTACAAACAAAAAGGATTTACTCGATTAAGAGATAACGTCTTCTCTCAAGCTCATTTATTTTCCGTATCCACCCCCATTAACTCTCTTTATTCCCTTATTGTGTGAAAAAATAGTATCCTCCATATAATAGGATAATTTTATAAAACTTTATGACTTACACTTACAAACACCTCCATCTAATTCATGTTGAACATATTGTTTCTATGTAAGGTAAACTACTACCTCACGAAACGATGATGGTTCATTTCTCTTTTACCACCAATCATGGCGGCCATTATAATAGACACAATAATTATATATGTAATATATTATATTTATTATGTCTTTATTATTATTTATTCATTTTACAATACACATCTTTTTACCTTCCATTTTTTTTTAATACGATAATCTCGGTTGAGGAAATTTGGACAACCACCCCCTCAAAGTGATGCGATTCATTCACACACCACATAGAATGTATTAAGGATGGGGTTAATGAACTTATATGATATATATTATATATTAATTATAATTTAATAATGATATATATATATATATACATATATATATATTTCATTTATATACTTTATTTCAATACGATAATAAAAATGGAAAATAATGTTCATGCGTACGTACAACTTACCATCTCCATAAATAATGTATTCCATTACATAATTAATTGTGCGATAGATTATTATAATATAATTATAAAATATATTCCTGATATTTATATCATTTTATACATTCTATAATCATGAAATAAGTATAAGGATCGGTGATATAACAAATTAAGACACATGTAATGAACAAAGAGAATATTACACAAAGTGAAACCTTAACATAGGATCATTAACAATAGGATAATATAAGGTTATAATCAAACCATATATGGTAATATATATAATAAAATTATTCTATATAATATTAATAATAAACCTATATTTATTATACAGAAAGTTTGTATGAGTACAGAGAGATTCAAGACACAAGGTAAGGTGATTTCATCTCACTTTTAATTTTTCTGAGATACAAGCTATGTTCTCCACTCTTTCCTTCTATGTGGTGTACATAATTATCATGATTGTATTATATGTATCGTGTACTTATATTTATGGGTATTCATATTCCCATTTTATTATCCTTATTTCATGGGGCTTAAGTTTCAAAATTTACCAAATTGGTAAAATTGTTTTCGTCTCAATTTGCCTTCTTCGAGACTCATGTTTTATTTTTCACCTAAACTCTTTTTCAGGGTGAATATACTTCAATTTTACATTAAATATCATGAATATAAATCTTTTTTATGATATTATATTCTTCATGTAATTAAATTTCCTTACATGGATAGCACTTTCTGAAGATACCAAGTTATAGGATTTTATTGAGACAACCTCGTTTTTTAGATTGTTTGTGTTTATTCTTCCCTTGATAAAATATTAAGATACATCTCTCAATAATATTCATTAGTTTCCTTATACTATTTTATTTCATGATATAATCATGTATTGGTACCATTTTCTACTCTTTGGTACATAAGTTAGTTAAGAAAGTGTTTTTAGGAAAACATCACTTTATCATCTCTTTGGTCAGAAATCTATGTTTTCTAAAAGGGTTTCTAATAATATTATAACATTACCCTATAATTTATAAAATAAATGTTTACCATTTTGGTCTTTTACCAATATATTCAAGTAAATATTCTTGTTTCTTTCCAAACAAGGCACTTTTATATCCTTTTTACCATGCAAAAGGAATGTTCTTTTGACCTTGTATGAGTTGTACGGATTTACTCACCATCATTTCTTAAAAGCTCCCTTTTCATTGTTGTAAGGGTTAATCCTTAAAAAAAATGTTTTTAAAAAATAATTTTCAAGGAAAATTGTTTTCAAAATTATTTCAATAAACTTTTATATGTTTTATGTAAAACTTTTTTCAAAATGTTTTCAACCATTATTTATAAGTTTTCAAAGTATTTTCCATGAAATGGTTTTCGAAACATTTTCAAGATATATTTATAAGTTTTCAAAGTTCTTTCAAAGAAATGGTTTTCAAAACTTTTTCAAAATTATTTACAAGTTTTCAAGAAAAATTATTATCAAAACGTTTTCAAGATTTCTTTATAAATTTTCAAAGTATTTTCAAATAAATGGTTTTCAAAACATTTTCAAGATTACTTTAAAATTTTCAAGTGTTTTCAAAGAAATTGGTTTTTCAAATTTTTTGAAGCTTATTTTAAATGTTTTCAATGAAAAAGGTTTTAAAAATTATTTCATGTCTTCTTTATAAGTTTTCAAGTTATTTCCTAAGAAAATGATTTTCAAATGGTTTTATGTATTAAAAATATTTTTTTCAAACAGGAAAGTATATTTTCCTGAATAAATGTTTTTAGAGTATATTTTAAAATTATTTTTCGTCTAAGATTACATCTATTTATGTTACTAATTAATTTCTAGTAAATGATCTAAAGGTTCCATTCGTATCCTTTTTATTAATGAGTTACGATTAATAAAATGGTTTTTATGAAACCCATGTCTACTTCATGGGTAATATATTTATAAATCCACTTTCTATTTCATGGGTTATATGATTTTGGAAACCCAATTCTTTTCACCTGTTATATTTATGATGAAATGATTATGAAACATATCTCTTTTCACATGTAATGATATGGTTACATGTTTATGATACCCATTTCATTTCATAGGTTATGATATGTTCATTTATGATCTTGTGTCACATGTATGTATGATTTTGTTATGTTTTGGTTGGTGCCTATATCTTCCTCTAATGAATTGGGTAAAGATTTATATCTCATAAGATATAAAGGGTTGTAATGAGGGTTTACTCAGTTCAGTAATACATGGTTGAAATGAGGGTATACTCAGTTCAGTAATATAGGGATAGAATAGGGATTTACTCTGTTCAGTAATACATGGATGGAATGAGTGTTTACTCAGTTCAGTAATACAGGGTTGGAATGGGGGTTTACTTGGTTTAGTAATATAGGGCTGGAAAGGGGGTTTAATTTGTTCAGTAATATAGGGATGGATTGATGGTGTACTGAGTTCACTAATATAGGTCTGGAGGGAGGGTTTAATTATTTTAGTAATACAGGGCCAGAATAGGGGTTCACCCAATTCAGTAAAGGACTCTATCCACTAATAAGGTCTTGGCATTGAAGCCTTAGCTACTATGGAAATCATTGTATGCTTATGTATTGCCACAATTCCATGTATTACTCCTATGTTATGTTTTCATGGCTTATGTCCTTCACTTCGTTTTGATTAATGTGTTATGAACTCCCATGTTTTTTCCATTATTAATGTGTATGATCTTTGATATGAAGGGTATGATCTTCTATTTTCATGATCATGTTCTTGTACCCATATGCTTATGTTTATGCTTACATGTCTCCCTTGTTTACCCTTACTGTTAATTTGATCTCAACCCTTTTTATGTTTCCTTACCGAAGTTATAAAGATATGTATTATGTTTTATGTGTCTAAGAAGGTTCTAGTCACAAAAACCTAGTTGGAGATAATGTATTTCCCTTATTTACCAGTGTTTATGTTTCCCTATTTACAATGGAACTATACTAATTATGATCTTTGAGAATCTGTTTGTATAGTGTTAAAGTATTTCTCAAATGTTATGTAATGTTTATGTTTTGTTAAGAGTGTGTTTATATAGTTGGTATAAGAGAAAAGGTATAGTTAACCTTTGGAAACTAGGATGAGAAAACTTTAGTGATATCCCTAGGTATATTTCTAAGGATATGTATAGGGATGTCTATAAGGATAAGTATAAGGGTGAATTAACATTTAAAAAAATGTCCTGGAATTTTGGTAAAGAATAGAGTGGGTGGTTTCCAAGAAATAAATATCTATTTGGATACTACAAGTGGAGTGGCTTGAGGACAGATACACTTAGGGGTAAAAACTCTGAAAAGATGCTCCGAGCTTGACTTGGGGTAATTTGGTAAACGACAACAGGTTTTACAACACACCTAGTTTGACACTCCCTGGGAATATGATTTAGAAATTCACAAACTCTTCATGAACCATCATGAAGGATTTAGATATACATTATCTATGAATAACCTAGGATAAACCCAAAGTGTCATAGATTATGGATTTTTTCATGATATAGACATCTTATATTTAATTATTTTCATGGATATATGGTTTTCTAATATGATAAGTAACACTCACACTATGCTTTTTTTTAGTCAATGGAGGGAACCTGAAGGAACTAGATTAATGTTGAATCTGATGTAAGAACATCTGATGGAAATTCAAGGGGTGATCACTAGAGAGAAAGATATCATAATCATGCCTAATCATTTTTCATGGAACATGATTAACATTGTTTACCTTAACCAACTCTCAGACTCACCAAGGAATATAAGGAAGGAGTTCGCTAAGATTTTGGGTAAGGGAGACCATAGAGGAAAGAAGATTCGGTTTCCTTGGTGTTAGGAATGTGGAAAGAATCACCTAAGTGAATTTCTTAGAGGAATAAGAAGGTTTTTTGATTGTGGAAAAAAGGGAACAAAGCAAGTGACTGCAAGGGAAAAATGAAGAGTTCGGCTAACGAAATGGTTGGTAATTTTTTCCTCCCTAAGTATTCAATGAAGTTTTAGTGTTTTTAGTGTGTAATAAATGGTCATTATGAAACTCAATGTCCCAAGAGGAATGTTCCTAAATAGAATCAACAACTTGGTGTGAGTAATGGTTAAATTGCTGATGAAGAAGATAATATGGATGAAATGTGAAGAAAAAAGTATTGTGTAATAGGATGAGGTGGCATTGTTAATAGATTAGGGATAAAGTAATCGAAGCATTTATATATTTGGATTCAATAATTAAGAATGGTGAATTATGTATGGATTGTTCAGTTTATGTTTTTATAAGGATTTATAGTAACATGTTTAATGTTCACGATGGACTAGAAATGTTATCTCATGAAATTAAACATTTTTACCAAGATAAGGTAACACTTAACATGTTCTTTATTTTAAGATAATGTTGTATGGATAAAGATACGTAGGATATGAATAAGTAAATCAGATAATACTAATTATCTTAGAACTAATTAAGGACCTATTTAGAGGTTTTCTATACTACCACTAATGAATTTTATATCATTTTTGGATTTAAGGTATAAATCCAATATATTTAAGGAATTAGGAAGTATGCATGTTTTCTAAAAGGATTTATGGTTATTCAAGTTTTTTCCAATCATTCAAGAGAATATATGATGTGGTTATTCAAATTATTGTAATGTGAAAACCAAGGGATACTTTTTTCTATACATGGGAATCAATGTTAATCTAATTTCATGACTCTCTTTATAAGGATTTGTATTTCCATCTTTCTAAAGGGTTATAAGGGTAACCATTCAGGAAAAGTTAATGTTAAACATCAGAGGAAGTATTTGTGCACTGAGTTTCTATTGAAAACCTTATTTAAAAGGATAATCAGTGATTAACCTTGTTTCAAGGATTTCCATCTTATATATTATATTAGTGTGGTTTTAAAAGGGGGAATCAGGTATGTTGGGGGACAACCAATCAATTCTGGAAAGACTGCGGATCTTGAACCCATGATCGAAGTATGAAAAGGGTTCCATTAAAAGCATATTTTAGTGATTTATTCATCAATGTTAATTTTTATACATTAATTCCATGACGTAATGGATGTATTAGAAATTTTTTAAAACAAAAATCATGAATGAAATTTTGTTTATAGAAATTTATCAAGAATTACTCAACATTCTGATAGTGATACAAAAAATATGTTCTCCTAATACCTTAAATTTTATTAAGCCAATGGATTCTAGAATCATCATAGATTTATGAATTTGAGTCCCTAAACATTCTTTTTATCATTAACTTAATGATTTCAATAACTTCCTATGAATATTTATGATTTTTCTCCATGTCCAATCTTCACTCCCAATCTATGTTCTCCTTAGTGGAAACTCAGGTATATGTTACTTTGGGTAACTGTTATGGTTCCAAATTTCCCTTATTAAGGGATTTTTTATTATCCACATTCATTATGTGGGTTTCTATGAATGAAACTATAAATTATTAAACCATAGATAACCCAGATTAATTTTGAGAGAGATATTCATTTTAAGGGGGGTAGAATGTAACACCCTAAGATTTTGAGAATTGTTTTTTTTTCAAATTAATTTAAATTTTCAATATTTTTCATTGAACATGACACTATAAATAGTTCTTTATATATATATATATATTAAAAAACTAATTAAAACATTCCTTTCACTTGAAATACCCACTTGGATTGTGCTATACGCAATACCAACTTGGCTTGCTCTACAAGAAACACTAATTTGGCGTACGATGCACGCAACAATGAGTTTCTACGAAACATCCCTTTTTATTATTCTAATTATTTAAATAAGATAATTATAACTTATATGTTAAATTTAGTAATAACTAATTTTCAAATATTTTTGTTTTATATAAATAAAACATATTGATAATGAAAATACTATTTTCGGTAAAGTCCTTTTATGTAAAAAATATTTTTTTTCTTGAATGAATCGATTTTAATAATAAAAGTAATTATAGACACACCTATAAATTTAATTGGATAAAATAAACTTAATTTTTGAAATAAAAAAGTCTAAATTATAATAGGGTGAAATTTTGGGATTTTTCTAAGAAACGTTATTTTTTTATTAATAGTGAAAAATGTTAATTTTTAGTTAAAACTGCCTTTTTCTAATTAATTATTAATGATAAATGATATTTTAAACATTTTTCAAGGTAAAATTAGATTAATATTACATATATTAATACAATTTAATTCATTATAAAAAAATTCACTTTGAAACTAAATATAAAATCTTGAAAAACTTTTGAAATTTTTCTTACTTTCAAACCACGTTATTTCGTCTCGTCTGCCGGATGAGAACTAATATTAATTTTTCCACGTCTGTGATTTTAATTTAAAAAATATAACATAAACCATTGTATTCAGTCTAATATTTTTATTCTAATAAGACCATGTTAATTTGTGAACAAAATTATTTGTAAAAGTTATTAAATTTAATCACAGCAATTAAGGCCAAATTAAGCTTAATTGGGGATTAAACCTTAAAATTAAGGGTCCAAATGACCTATAAAACTTTAAAAAATCCATTGGATATCTGTATTTCCTCTATAAACCTTCCATTATTGAGTTTTATTGGTTTTTTATGACTTTTTTTAGGTAATAATATGTGCACACCTAATTTGTTACTAGAAATTCCATGTGAGTCATTTTCCTTCCCTATAAAAGGCCACCACCTCTACCCAATACTCGCACCTCTCAAGCCTATTATGTTCAGAAAATACCTGGCCAAATTGCCTCCAAAAAATCCTATCTTCTACCTTGGATCCTCTCTTTTTTCAGAAACCCTCTCAAGGAATCCTTTCGACACAAACCAAAAGGAGTAACCCAATTAAGAGGTAATGTCTTCTCTCAAACTTATTTCAATTATTTTCCTTATTCATACCCTCCACTCTATTTATTCCATTATTTTGTGACAAAACTAGTATCATTTATATACTATGATTTTATTATTCAAATTTTATGACCTACACTTACACACATCTCAATCTAATGGATGTTGAACATACTATTTCTTTATACGGTGAACTACTGCCTCATGAAATGATGATTGTTCATTTCTCCTTTACCACCAATAATGGTGGCCATTATGATGGAAAATCTATTTATATATGTAATATATTATATTTATTATGTCTTTAATATTCTGTATTTCGTTTACAACACACATCTTTTTACCTTCAATTTGGTGTTAATACGATAATCTCGTTCGAGGAAGTGTGGACTGTCACCCCCTCAAAGTGATGTGATTCATTCACACACCGCATAGAATGATGGGTTTAATGAAATTATATGATATATAATATATATTAATTATATTTTAATAATGATATATATATAAATATATATATATATACATATTTCTTTTACATACTTTCTTTCAATACGATAATAAAAATGGAATACATTGTTCATGCGTGCGTACGACTTGCCGTCTCGATGAACAGTGTATTTTATTATGTACATAATTATTCCATAGATTATTATAATATAATTATATTGTATATAACTGATATTTATATCATGTTATACATTCTGTAATCATTATATAAGTATTAGGATCAATGATATAACAAATTATGACACATGTGAAGAACAAAGAGAATATTACACAAAGTGAAACCTTAATGTTGGATCATTAACAAGAGGTTAATATAAGGTTATAATAAAACCATATATGGTAATAGAAATATGAATAATATTCTTTAAAATATTTATAATAATCTTATATTTATAATACAAGAATCTTATACGAGTAGGGATAGAGTCAAGACCTAAGGTAAGGGGATTTTATCTCACATTTAATTTCTGTGAGATACAAGCTATGTAAGCCACTCATTCCTTTTGTGTGGTGTATTTACTACACATGATTGTATTATATGTATATTTTAATTAAATTTATGGGTATTAACATTCCAATTTTATGATCCTTCTTTCTTTTTGTTTAAGTTTCAAAAGGTACCAAATTGATAAAAATGTTTTTGTCTCAATTTTCCTTCTATGAGACCCATGTTTTGTTATGCACCGAAATTCTTTTTCAGGGTGAATATAAATCCATTTTACATTCAATATCATGAATATAAATATTTTAATTATATTATATTCTTTATGTAATTACAATACCATATATGTAGAGCATAATCCCAAGATACCAAGTTATAAGAGTTTATTGAGACAATCTTATTGTTTTTTTTTTGAGATTATTTATGTTTATGCTTCCATTGATAAAATATTATGATACATACTTAGAATATTCACAAGTTTCCTTATCATATTTTATTTCATGATATACTCATGTATTGGTACCATTTTCTACTCTTTGGTACATAATTTAGTTAAGAAATTGTTTTTAGGAAAACCCGAATTTACCCTCTCCTCAATCAGAAATCTATGTTTTATTAAAGGGTTTCCAAGAATATTATACCATTCCCCTATAATATATAAAATAAAGTTTTACCCATTTTTTATTTTACCAATATCTTCAAGGGAATATTCTTGATTTTTTCTAAACACGGCACTTTTCTGTCTTTTTTAATCTTTAAAAGGAGTGTTCTTTTGACCTCGTATGACATGTTCAGATTTACCCACCATTATTTCATAGAAGATCCCATTGCATTGTTAAAAAGGATAATCTTTAAGAAATTTTTTTCAAAAAGTGATTTTCAAGGGAAATTGTTTTCAAAATGGTTTCAAACCTCTTTTATATGTTTTTATGGAAAACTGTTTTCAGAATGTTTTCAAGTCTTATTTATAAGTTTTAAATGTATTTTCAATAAAATGGTTTTCAAAATGTTTTCATGATCTATTTATAAGTTTTCAAAGTGATTTCAAATAAATGGTATTCAAAATATTTTCAATATTATTTATATGTTTTCAAGAAAAATTATTTTCAAAACATTTTCAAGATTTCTTTATAAGTTTTAAAAGTATTTTCAAAGAATAGTTTTCAAAACATATTCAATAATTATTTAAATTTTTCAAGTGTTTCCAAAGAAAAAGGTTTTGAAAATTTTTTGAAGATTATTTTAAATTTTTTCAAGGGAAAATGTTTTCAAAATAATTTCATGTCTTCTTTATAATTTTTCGAGTTATTTCCTATGAAAATTATTTTCAAATGTATTTATGTATTAAAAATACTTTTTCAAATAAGAAAGAATATTTTCATTAAGAAATACTTTTAGAGTATATTTCAAAATTATTTTTCATCTAAGATGAAATCTATTTATGTTAATCATGCATTTATAGGAAATGATATAAAGGTTATATTCATATCATTTCTATGAATGAGTTATGATTAATTCCATGGTCTTTATGAAACCCATTTCTCCTTCATGGGTAATATGTTTATGAAACTCATTTCTATTTCATGGGTTATAAGCTTTAGAAACCCACTTCTTTTCACAGGTTATGTTCATGATGAAATGATCATGAAACCTATCTCCTCCCATAGGTTGTGATATGTTTACATGTTTATGATACCCATTTCATTTCATGATTTATGATATGTTCATTTATTATATAGTGGAACATGTATGTATGATTTAATTATATGATGGGTGGGACCTATATCTTCATCCAATACTTTGGGAAATGATTTATATCCCATGATATAGACAGGTTTGGAATGAGGGTTTACTCGGTGCAGTAATACAGGGCTGGAATGAGGGTTTACTCAGTTTAGTAATATTGGGCTGGAACGAGGTTTTATATTTTTCAGTAATACAGGGCTAGAATAAGAGTTTACTCAGTTCAGTAATAAAGGGATGGAATGAGATTTTACTCAATTTATTAATACAAGGATGGAATGAAGGTTAACTCAGTTCAGTAATTTAGGGATGGAATGGGGGTTTACTCAGTTCTATAATACAGTACTGGAATGAGGGTTTAATCAGTTTAGTAATACAGGGTTGGAATGAGGGCTTACTTGGTTCAGTAATATAGCGATGGAATGGGGGTTCACCCTATTCAGTAAAGGAATTTTTAAATTAATATGGTCTTGTAATTGATGCTTTTTATACTATGTAAATAATTTTATAATTATGTGTTTCCATAAGATGATTTAGCTTGGTATCATCCTGGAGGTGTTTGATCCTGAATGGGAAACTACTTTCGAGAATCATGAAATCAAGTTGCATAATGTTGAAGACCTTCCGATTGAAATACTTAACGGGATCTCTTTCTTTAAGTCACTCAAAGGTACTGATCTTTTCAAATCTACCTCAACGAAGGCGTCTCTTTGCAAGAAACTCGAAGATGTTCTATTTTCAGTTGAATCTGACCTTGAGTCCCTTTTTTATATTATGTAAGTTTTTTATTATGGTCCACATTTCATATATCAAAGGAGATAAACCATGGTCGAACTCTGATCTAAAAACAAGGATTTCGCATGTCTGGGGTTTCTCCGATTGGAAACTTATACCGATAGGAAGAGGTTATTTTCATATGATGTTAATATCCCAAGAGGAACTTGATCGCATCTTTAAACTAGGGAACGTATAGATCAAACTCAATGTCCTTCGAATCTCTGAATAGGACTATTCCTTTAATCAACATACCTCTAGGAATATCATTGCCCTTATCTTGGTTAGATTGCACAGAATCAGTTGGTTCTTCTCACATACCATGATCTTGAACGATATTGTGTCCTTCATAGGTACCCCTCTTAAAATAGATCAACAAACCCTTAATACTAAGATTATATTATATTCTAGGGTGATGGTGGAAGTTTATATCACCTCTAAACACCCGAAGGTTATTGTTTTCAATGAAAATTTCTACAAAATAGAGGTTTGGGTTGAATTATAATGCATTACACTATATTTAGAACTCTGTAAAATTGTAGAACATTATTTTCTAAAATGTAGAGTTGTAAAAATACAAGATTCATAGTCAATTGATGACATAGGGACTAAAATTCAAAGGGAAAAAAGGACAAAGTCACTACCTCTAAAAATCTGGAGCCCTCTAGGAAAAAATATGAAGTCTGGGTAAATAAGACAACTTTCATGGGAGTGATTTTAGGTAATAAATAGGCTAAATTAGTGGATGAAGAGGAGAATTTCAATATTTATCATGTCATCCTTGAGGAAATCGTAAAATTGGTTATGGATGCTTATGAACCACCCTAGGTCGATTTCTCTTTAGTGGACTCATCTCGACTTGACTCTGCTGAAATTGGACATTTATTATCCCATTTGGACACACCTAGTGTGAATATCATTGTTTCCCCCTTAGAAAACAAAGTAGATTCTACCAATAAGAGGCATTAGAAGATTATATCAACTCCAAAGTGTTCTGGAAAGAATTTAAATGGTTGTGTTCCAGCTGGTTTTTTAGAGAAGGCTGACCCTAAGGAATTGGCTCACAAAGATGAAGCTAGATAGACCTGTGAGAAATCGGAAGCACTACTTCTCCTAGATTGGAATGCAGGTATGAATCCTCAAGCTAAATTAGCATTAGAAAATGAGAATTCAGTGGTAGTGTGCACACAATCTACACTAGTTTCATGCATTATCAATTGTATGATTCCCTTGAATGATAATTCAGGTATTCAAAATAAAATGACTTTATCCAATGAGTCAACTATTTCAGTAGGCACATATCATTACCCTATGTTTCCCACTGTCACCCATGTTGTGAATCCCTATATATGTTTATAGTATGACCCCATGTCCACCCCCATGAATGCTAAATCACCTGGAAAAAAATTAGTCTATTTATAATACAGGCGCTGCTAACAAATCTTTTGTTTCTCCTATGAGTAAATAGGACAAGAAGCCCAGTCTGACCTCTTCTAAAAATGTTATGAGATCAACGAGGAATAAGGGAATGTGTGGATCAAAAAAGAAAAAGGGGGAAATATCTCCAAATCTAGGTTTTAATGGATCTTTTATTTTGGAATTGTTAGGGAATTGCAAACCCTAACATGTCTAATATTCCTAAAATATTTCTTATGACTCAAAGACCTAAAATATTTGCTATTTCTGAACAAACAATCAACTTTTATTAGAAATTTATGCATCTTTGTGCTTATGGTTATAATTTTATAGGTTCTTGAAAAGATGGTAACACAGTTAAATATATTCGTTTTATTTACCATGCTTCTTTAAAGAATGTTAATGCATTCAAATACTATGAGTAAATGTTTACTTAGGACTTTTCCCTTGATGTATTTTATATTTTTTGTACCATGATTTATGCTAAGAATATATATCAAGATTGAAGGCCTCTTTATCATGATCTATATGATTTAGCTAACAACATTCATGACCCCTGGTTTGTGATTGTTGATTATAATGAAATTCATACCTCCAATGATAAAATTGGTCCATAACACTCATACATTTCCTCAAAATAATTTAGAACATCTATTAAGGACTGTAACCTTATCAAAATTAACCTCACTGGAGCTCAATTCACATGGTATAGAAGACACTACAATATGGTAGTTTCTAGAAAACTGGATAGGTATTTCATAAAAATTCTGAATCTAGGCAATTGGGACACCTTATCTAGCCTTACTTTACCCTAAAATAATTTGGACCATCACCCCATCCTTTTTAGTCTTTTCTCTAAAAGACTTAAACATGTTCTTCCTTTAAAATTTAAAAACACTTGGTTTGCTGATTTGGAATGTTCAGACATCATAGGAACTATTTGGAGTCTATGAATCATAATAATGATGCTTTTTCCTATATCACTAAGTTAAAACACATCAAATAGGGTCTCAAAGGATGGTGTGGTGAAAAATATAAAAAAATGACAAGGACATGTCCACCCTTGAGAATGAACTTATCTAAATTCAAAACATAACCACTAGATCTGATTTCTCATTAGATCCCCAAATTGAAATCAATATCTCCATGAAACATAATTCTCTTCTTGTTCTTAAAGACAAAATATCTAAGAAAATATTCAAAAAAATATATCTTTCAGATGGTGATAAAAACACTGTGTTCTAAAACTCTCTTCAAGGAATTTCAAAATTTTGCAGACCACTTTATTTCCTTAGGGACAATGACACCCCCATTAACTCTAAGGTGGTCATTCCTAGTCATGTGGTCTCTTAGTTTTGCAATATTTTCAATGGACCTAATGTCAACAAGGACCTCCTTCCAGAGGTAATTTCGGTTACGGTAAATAAAGAAGGCAGTGTATTTCTTTTTTCCATCCCTCTGGACCATGAAATCAAAGACACTGTCTTTAGCCTTAATTCTAATAGTTCCTCATGTCCTGAGGGCTTTATCAATGGTTTCTTTCAACATTACTAGGAGATTATCCAAATAGATTTTTACAAACATGTCAGATCTTTTTTTATAATGGTGTCCTCTCTCATGGCCTTAATGCCCAATTTCTTACTTTAAATCCTAAAATGGCCAACACCTCTGAGATTCATCTCTTCTGAACTATTTTTGTTATTAACTCTCTTTACAAAATTATTACAAAATTTCTCACCAAAGGACTTTCTAATATATTTAATAAAAAAAATCATTAAATCGTTTTGGTTTTATCAAAGGAAGGCCTATAAAAGACTGCATCTTCCTTGCCTTGGAATGCACCAACACTCTAAATAAAGCTACCAAAGGAAGAAATATTTCTATTAAACTTGATATTAGGAAGTCCATTGATACCATTGATTGGAATTTTATTTTAAAAGTTCTTCAAGACTTCAGTTTTAATGAAACTTTCATCAATAGGATAAACTCCTTATTTAAATAGGCCTCTATCTCTATCCTTGTTAATGGCTCCCCTAAGGGTTATTTTAAATGCACCAAGGGTTTCAGACAAGGTGATCCTTTATCTTCTGTTATTTTTTCTATTTCATAATATTATCTTAGCATATTTCTCACATGCCTTTTTGATCAAGACAAACTTAAACCCATTCAGGTGATCAAAAACCTAAATGTTCCTATGCATATTTTATATGTCGATGACATTATCCTATTCTTAGATGGTGATAAAATAAATATTCAAAATTTAAAAAATGCCTTATCTCATTATGAATAAATCTATGGTCAATCAATAAGCTATAATAAATCTTTTGTTTTCTTTGTAAAAAGTTTTCTCTTATTAGGAAAAGTATTATCATAAATAGTTTAGGCATAAAAGAAGTATCCTTCCCTTTCACCTACCTGGGAGTTCCCATTTTTTGGGGAAGGCCTAAATCCATGTACTTTTTCACTATTGTTGACCAGGTTATCAATCTAATGCCCTCCTGGAAGGGAAAATCCATCTCTATAGCTGTAAGGATATATCTGGTGAAATCTATTATTATGTCTAAAATGGTATACTCATTGATGGTCTATAAATTTTATATTGTTCTCCTTAAGAAAATTAATGTTTACATAAAAAAAATTATGGACTGGCAGCATTCTTGAAAGGAATCTTGTGACCATACCATGGGATACTTGTTGAAAACCTTTAGAGAAGGGTGGTCTTAGCATAAAAAATCTCATAAACTTTAATGAGGCCCTTCAAGCCTGACTCACTTGGACATTGATGAATAATAACTCTAACTCCACTGATTTTCTTAAAAAAATATTCCTTACGAAGTTAATGAAGGTAAATTTCAACTATATTAACTCTTCTATCTGTCTCTCTATTAGATATTCTTTTTAAAACATCATGAATAATTCTATATGGATGGTTAGCATGCATTCTTCCATGAATTTTTGGCTGGAAAACTGGACTACTACCCCCCTAATATCTACTTTACCTCCTGATTCCCCTCCAGAAAACACCAACTACACTATAATGTATGTCATTCAATCTCATAACTTTAATTTTCCTAATAACATCATTCATGTTGTTGATAATTACTCCTACTCTAAATCTGATGATTTTCTTATTTGGGGAGCCTTCTCACAATGGTATTCTTGATTTCAAAAGATTTTACAACCATAATTTCACAAATTTTTATCTTATCTTTTGTTGGTCTCAATCCTTTAACAAAGCCTGGATTAAACCCTCGAGACTCAATCTTGTTTGGCGTATTGCCCAAAACTGTATACCTACTGAGGTTTGTCTTCAGTATTTTGGGATCCAACTTCTCTCTAAGTTTCACTTTTGTCACCAGCATAGAGAAGATACTAACCATATTTTTTGTCTTATGCTATAGCTTCTTCCCTTTGTAATTATATTACTAACATGTTCGACTACATATGGTTATTTATTAACTCTATTTTTTCCCAATTAAAACATTGTGTAGAGCTTGATACTTCGCAGAAAATCAAGAACCTATTCATAAATACTATTACTGAGCTCCTCCATATGATATGGTATGATAGAAATGATATTACCCACAATAACTACTCATTCAGTCTTAATGTAGTTCGGGTGCAGATTCTCATTACCATTTGGGATGCTGCTTTGATTCAGAATGATTATTGTGAAAACATTGTGGGAGACTTTGAGATCCTTCATCGACTTAGGATTGATGGTCTCTACAGACAACTAAGGCTCACCTTTGAGGTTTTATGGAAAACACCACTCCCAGGATGGATCAAGTTAAATATTTATGGAGCTTCCAAAGGAAACCTGAGACCTGTAGGCTATGGTGATATTTTCAAAGATTATCTTGGTCAATGTCATGGATACCTCTTTGGCAGTTGTAGTATAGACTCTTCTCTGGAATCATATATGATGGGTGTGATACATTCTGTTGAATTCGTCAAGAAAAAAGGGTTGGAACAACATTTGTATTGAAAGTGATTCAACCACTATTTTCGAAGATATTTGGAATAGTGTGTTGCATCTTTCCTGGTCGCTTACAACTCACTAGATGAACTTCCTTGCCTTGCTTCTGGAGATTAGAAACATTTTCACTCATGTATTTCATGAAGCGAACATGGTTGTAAACAGTCTTTCTAATAAGGGAATCAACCATGGAATAACTTTCTTGGATGATCTGCATGTTGATCTTCTCCCTCTTTATGATAAATAATGTAATATGATTCCTTACTTCAGACTCATCTATCTCCTTTATTTCTTTTTAATAAATGGTGTCTTGGTCCATGAAAACATATGTGTTTCCATAATTCCATGTCTTAATCCTATGTTATGTTTTCAAGTCTTATTTCCTTCACTTTCTTTTGATTTGTGTCTTATGTAATACCATGTTTTTCCATGATTCATGTGTATGATCTTTGATATGTAGGGTATGATCTTCTATTTTCATGATCATGTTCCTATACCCATATGAGTATGTTTAATCTTATATGTATCCCTTGTTTACCCTAACTGAGCATTTGAACTCACCCCTTTTTATGTTTCCTTCCCTAGGTTATGAAGATATGTATTTTGTTTGATGTGTCTAATAAGGGTGTTAGTTGTGAAGAACCTAGTGGGAGATAATGTAGCTCCCTTATATACCAGGGTTTTTGTTTCCCTATTTCCAAAGGCATTATACCAACTACAGTCTTTAGGAGTCTGTCTAAATAATGTTTAAGTATTCCAAAAATGTTATGTACTGTTTATGTTTTGTAAAGTGAGGTTTTATAGAGTGGGTCTTAATTTTTACTCAATTACATTTTTACTGAATTGGTGGATCTTGAGAATATACTTTGTGTGTGACCTTCAAAGACCTCATCTCGATAGTAGTGAGTCCAACCCATAGAATAAGTGTGGAATCTCACAAAAAATCATAGACCTTAAAGATAAGAGGATAATTCAAAGCTACTACTACCACCTATGAATACTTACCATGTAATTTAACCCATTTTTCTTGATAAATTATTCAAGACATTTCATCACTTATGTCATCAGCCCATATACTCTAAATCTCTTTCTTTGACTTTTTGAAAATGAACTCATCAATAAATCATCATGGAAATGGACTTATTAGATAGTTTCATTTACATCAAAGGTCTCAATATATCAACCTATGTTAAATAACAGAAGGTACAAACCCTTACTTGACTTATTAATTAATATCATATTATTCGTAATGCACCCAAAAAATATAACTTCTCTACAAAGATATGTCATCATGATTTAAAAAATATATATATGTATGAAAATCATAATATAAATTCATAATATCCTTCAATTATAAGTATCATTACACATGTTCATATATATGAAAATCCAATGATGCATAAAACATACATATTTCATTCTGGTAGGTCAATTTTCACATTCCCCCTCTCTTGGATATTTCCAAGGGAGAACTTTGTGAGAATAAGTCTCAATGTATAATGAGAATCCTACCCATGATAGTCTATATACTATATATCTAGTCATAAAATTTCATCTAGACATAGAAAATGAATTTAATAATATCATTAGATCACTTCAATCTTATCAACATAGTGGTAAATTTTTATAACCTTTCAATGTGACAAATACTCTAAGGATATTATCACATTAATGACATGCAAAATAATACTCATCATGTGATAAGATATTAATTAATATTCAAACCCATAAATATATAGGTAATAATAAGTACAAGTAATTTGGAAATAGGGAACCAACTCTATCATTACACATACAATGGAGTTTCCTAATTCTCTAGAAAGGAACATGTCTATAAAAAATCTTTTTCTAAAAATGTTTTTTATGCATTTTGTGTGCTTATATTAGAACTAAATTATTCAACTTATAGAATTTCAATATTATAAAATGGATTCCATATTCAAGATAAACGTATACTAATTTGTTAATGGGTTAAATTTTAATTTAGGTCATAATTACTAGTAACCAGAGTAAAAGTTTGTCACCAAGGTAAGGGTAAAAATGGTTAACAAGAGTGTTAAACTAAGAGATAAGGTTCCAAATTCTATTAAACATGTATAAATTTTATTTTTTGGGTATATTTAAACCATAAATTATCTTGTATTATAATTTTTGTTTCATTGGAGACACATTCCCATGAAAATACATTATATTATTTAAAAAATGAATATTTTTAAGAGTGTTGTTCCCCTCACTTATAAAACGGAACCTCATCTCCCCACTTGTCCTAATACTTTGAGAACTCTATATCAACCATAATTTTCCAAAATCCCTCCCCAACTATCATACATGGATCATATAGTTTCTTTTCTTTCTTAGAGACCAATTCTAAAAGGATTAAGGTGTAATCTAAATGAAGATATTTGAGGTGGAGGTATTAGGATTAATCAAATTCTTTCAAGTTTTTTCCTTTTTATATGCCCTTAAAATATATTATAACTATCATGAAATAATTAAATTAGTATATTTAATATATTGAAATGTTAATCTGATGTTTTAATAACTATTATCTACCTTATTTCTATCATATGGGAAATGAAAACATCACTCATGTGTATATGTGGACTACCACATCAATGAATTTATATGTTTCGTTCCTCATCATCATCTCACATGGATGGGTATAAAGATTGAATTAATATATATATATATATATATATATATATATATATATATTTGTGTGTGTGTGTGTATTATTTTATGACATAATTATGATTCACTAAATATAAAATACTATCTACCTTCTTACCCTCTCAATCATTGAAAAATGAAAACATCACTCGTGTGTACGTGTGGACTTCCACCTCCACAAAGTGACATAATTCAATTTTCATTTTTGCCTCACATGGGTTGTTAGAAGGATGGATGTATTGGATAAATATGATATTTATAATACTATTATAATAATTTAAAGTTATGCCTTCATATCTATTATTTACTTTTCATCCATAAGAAAAATTAAAACATACCTTATGCATACATGCAGACTACCACCTCCATGAATGACAAATCTCATTTTTCATTAACATCTTACATGGATGGAGTAAAAAGTATATTTTATGTATAAAAATAATAATTATAAAATTTTTAAGATTCATAAGATGATTTAATACTGACCCCTTTTACCATAGTTAATGAACCAAAGATATTTTGGAGATTGTGAACCAAATGGCCACAAAATATCCCTCGTAATCTTAAATGATTTAGTAACTAAATAGAACATGATAATAAATGAAATAAAAGAAAAAATTATAATTTAATAAACATTAAAAATACTCTTAATCAAGTAAATAATTAATTTAATCTTATTATCAAATAATTTATAATTTAAATGAAGTGAGTCGGGACTCGAGGTAAGGCATTTTCCATTAAAAAGTTATTTTAAATGTTTTAAATTATCTTTAATATGTAGATATGTTCTTTTAAATTTTTCAATATCTTTTATTTATAATTAAATTATTATTAAGGGTAAATTTTAATGGATTTATAATTTATTTATTAAGGTTTTAAAATGAATCATTTCAATTTTTTCTGTATGGGTTATTTTTTATTTTTTTACAGAAGTGAAAAAAAAAATTTCTTAACTTATATAGAATGAATAGATTTTACCACCTTAATATCCATTATTAATTATAAATATTCCACTATAATTTTATATGTTTTTCACATAATATCATATTCCAATTGTTATGATAATTTTTTGTTTCAAAATATTATCAAGAGAAATAGATATTTGTTCTCATTTTATAAGATATATGAAATTGATTATACTTATGGAATTAAATAAAAAATTTTATGAGTTTTATAATGGAAATGAAATATTTTATTCTATTTATTCAAGTTATGGTATTTTTAACTTTTATATGACAATGGGTAGTTCTGATATATAAGTTATGGGTATTTAAAGTCCTTTTTTATAACACATTTGGATCAAAGAAGGCATGTCTACCTCAGTTCAACTTTTAGATATATTAGGTCATTGTATACCAATATTATAAATTTTATATCTAGTAATAGGTAACCATATATGAGTTAAATTTAACTTATCTTTCAAGTCTTTACTTTTGAAAATTTTCTTTAAATTTTAACACTCTTTTTGAGGGGGTAGTTTTCTGTTTAGCTAACATTCATCTAGACGTTTTTTGACCGACTAATTCAATGGAAGATAGGAATTTTCTTTTAAAAGTTTTCTAGAACCATGTTTTATGAAGAAGAAAAGGAAAAATTATTGGAAGGTATCTTCTAGAAGTATTACTTTTAATTTTTTCTTATCTTAGGTTTCTTAACAGATTGTTAGTATAAATCTACATATTCAAATAAATTTAGTTTGTTTATGATTTAATTCCAAAATATTTGTTTTGTTGAAAGGTAAATGACTTGACTTTTTAGTAAATTATAAAACTATTATTTTAAAGAGGTTTTTTAAATCATAATTTTTTGAAATATTTTGGAACCATCCGATCAAAATCAGATCTATGTATACTATAATACTAATAAATAGGGGTGTGGACCTAGTGGTAGGAGTTTTAATTTATTAAAATGTTATATAGTTTGAAATAGTATTTTCTAGAGATTTTTATAATATTTTTCAATAAAAAAATATATTTATCCAGATACATTTCTCAAATAGAAATTATTATTGAATGGATTATTGAAAAAGAATGGTGATTTCTTACATGCCTTGTGGTTATCAAAAGAGGGAAGATAGATTAGATTAAAACTACTTTTGTATCATTGTTTTGAAAATAAAAAAAAACATGCTTGATGACATTTATTTAACATGAAATGTTGTATTTTTAGTTTTTTTATTTAAACAATGTAAAACCTCATACCTTTTTAAATTGGAAAATTGGAGAGGAATTTGAATTTTTATTTTGGTGGATGGTTTGTTTTAAGAAACATGATTGAGATAGAGAATCTATGATTTCAACCCTCCCTTGATGATATTTTTCAATTTATTTTGAGGCATGATAGTTTTATTGAGTGCTTGGGAGAGTATCATTAGCTTTTAGTTAGTTTTCAGATTTATTTTAAGAAACCTGACATGGGTTCATGGTTTGGATCAAACAGTTTAGGTCAAACAATGTGGTTACCCTTACATTGTGAGATTTATAGTTCATTTTTTATAGTTTATGGTTTTCATGCATGATTAGTGAATGTATTTTAGGAAACCATATATATTATAGTGTAAAATTTGTTTAATCTCTAAGAATTGGGGCTTGGTGCGCATTTTTTCACAGGATTATAGACAAACTATGTGAAATGTTTCATACTAAGACAATGATGATTTATATATTCGATGCATGGTGTGGTAAAACATTTGGCTTGAACAAGTTAATAAGGGTTTTTTGGATAGTATTTACTACATAGTTGGATCATGGTTTAGAAAACAAGAAAATAAACTATAAACCTCATTAAAATTATTCAATTTACTGTATTTCCCCTCAGACCTTTTAACACCTTCTTCCCTTTTCCTTCTCCCTCGCATGCACACAGGTTGACTGAGTTTCTTTTCTTCTACCACTTTGATTACGTTTATATTTTGGTGATTTGGGGTGTGATTATTTGGAGTTTAAGTTAAAATTAAACCTCCCTTATCCCTTGTTATTTATTTTCCTTAGTTTTCTCTTATGTGGTTTCCCCATTTTTTGGTTTTGATTCTGATTCCACTATAGCATGGTTGAATCATCCATTTTTTAGGGGAGTTTTTTGTGGGATATAAAACATCATGTGATAGTATCTATATGTTGATGAACATTTTTTAATTGAGGTACATCATCATTTGTATTTTCTAAGGTTTTGTCTTGAATTAAATTAAATTGATGGTTGGTTTAGTCCTGATTATTAGGGATTTTTCCTGTTTTTGTTTGGGGAGTATGTTGTGGACCAATCACATGCCAATAGTTATGGTTTTATTTAAATGGGATCATATGGTGAGTGTTTTGGAAATTATTTCTAATTGAATTAAATTTTTTAAATTATTTTAAATTATTTAAGAATAATTGAAATTTATTAATTAATCATAATTTGATTATAACTAATTAATTTGGTTATTATGATGTAAGTTATAGCATCATGTGGGTTAACAATGATTATTAGACTTAAACAAGCCTGGGAAAATTTGTTTAGTAGTAACTCAAAGGGAAATAAATCCAAATTGAGGTAAATGATCCCTTTTATGTACACCTAAGGTCGTTTTATTATTTTTATGGCATGTAATATCTGGTCTCACCACTAAAGGTGATTGAAATTCTTTAATTAATTTCAAAGTAAATGCTTGTATACTTAAAAATGTATCAAGGACCATGAGGGTACCTTGTGCAGTGGCTTGATGCCTTAGTCATTGATAGTTAGGTACTTGATTATACTAGTATTCCCTAAGATACACAAACCTTGAGGGGTCAATCTTAAATTTTTTGTGTGGATTTGGTGGCCCTTAGCATAAGTTTTCTTAGTGACCTTTGGGTAAAGTCAAGTGATGAATTGAGATGGATAGCCTAGTTAATGTCCATGTGAGAACTTTGATATGTTCTAAAGACATAGAGATGGTGATATGTTCATGGAGAGAGTGTTCCACCCCCATTATGATGTGAGTACCTAGGTAGGTATACCCCATAGAGATTTAACGGGTAGTTTAGGTGTTCAGAAAAACATAGTTTGACTTGGGAAGGGAATGTTCATATGGCTTTATCCCTTATGAGAATTATCAAGGAGTAAAATGAGGCATCAATGAGACTTTGACTATGTTGAGGGATGTAATTCACTCTGAGTTATGCCTGATGTCCAAAGATATGAGAATGTGACAGAGGGGCCCATACGGGGTGTCCAAGATATAGTGTAACCTAGGGGACCCTGGTCGTTACCCTAGTGACATGTTGACCCCTGTGATTGTGCGTATGGTAAATTTGTAGTGATGAATATATGTGTCACCTTAGAACCTGAATCTAATGTATGAGCCTATTATGGATATGATAGTGAAAATTTGTACACTTGAGAAGTCGACCTTGGGTTTTAGGACTAGTTTTGAAAGATTGAAAAACCGTCAAGATGTGTATTATGAGAGGGTTGGTTGGGATTAACTACCCACCAAGACATACTGAGATACATAGGATACATAGGATATGCTTCTAGGATTCATACTTTATGCATGGCATTAGTTTGGATTTCAAAGGACATGCTCCTAGTAATCAACTGTTGAACATGGTTATCTGAGTTAGAATGCCTTGGACACATTCATTGGGTTTTGATCTTAGGTTATCTAACTTAAAATTCCTTGGAAACATTCCTTGGGTTTGGATTGTAGTTTATCAAGGTTATATTTCTCTTTAAACACTCCTTGGATTATCCTCGTAGTTTATTAGGGTTGGAATTCCTTCAATAAGATCCTTGGATTAGGATCCATGTTATTTGATTTGGAATGCCTTAGGCATGCTCCTTGGATTTGGATTATAGTTAATTTATATTTATTTGGTCTTGCTACTAGTAATTATCCATGGTAATGATATTGAATTGAATAATTGTATGATGTGCTCAATGAAAATTTGACACTAGTCGAAGCAAGTTTGGGTACATCCTAGGTTAATTAGAAGAACCTGAGGATCGATTGTGGCTATTTATTTATTCTTATGTATTTTATTTATTTATTTATTCTGATAATATCATATGTATACACTACCTTTGGTTATTATTTATTTGCTCGTGTTGGTGGTTCCCTACTAATTTTTACTCACACCCTAGTCAGACGGCTAGGGAACTTGGGTACCCGAGAAGACATTGTTGTTTGTAGTATTAGGTTAGATAGAGGCCCAAAATTTCATGATTGATCCAGATAGCTCATATTGACTAGATATTAGGTTGAGGTGTAAGATCCTATTTTTTTCTAAGTTTTAAATCTTCAATCTATTTTAATTTTTCTATTACTAGACAGGAAAAATGTTGATTAAATATTTAGAATGAGAATTCAATGTTTGGAATGACTCTAAATAATGTTTTTAGACATGAAATGAGTATTTGTTTATAGATAAGAGGTTCTAGGAGAATCTTGGGGGTTCAGGTCCCAAAACTAAACTTTTTAAAAGGTACAAATCATGGAACACATTACGTGTGTGGTTAATTCTAATCATACGGCCAACCGTATGACCCATTTTGTACAGGAGCATAGTTTGGGATACCGTGATGAAGGATATAAGAAATTTTGTAGGGGGTATACAATTTTATGAAAACATGTTTCATGTTCAGTGCATAGTTTAACTAAACATGCACTGTAACCATGTGAGTTGTGGTGTAACTTCGAAAGTAGAGGCACATGGTTGGTGCATGGTCTGTTAAACTGTGTACTGAAATTGTGTAAGGTAGAGTGGCCAAGAAAGTTCCAACTGTATGTTTTCACAAGGTTTAGAAAATCATGAGGATCATTAAAGAGGAAAAAATCGTAGTTTTTACCCATTGATCCTTAAATGGTTTTACCCCATTTTCTTCCCCCTTTCTCCCCCATCCCATTCGCAACCCTCTTTCTCCCTTCCTACATGGGAGTTCTCCCTCATTATAGGATAGAATCGAATGCCATCAGGTGCGTTGGAAATCTTGACATAGGGAATCAACTCTGTTATCCTTCATAGTATTTCTCTTCACCTTCCTCTAACTCTTAGTTTCTCCGTTTAGTGTTTTTGGTATGGATTCCATTGGATCATGGTGGAATTAGATATCAGTGATGGGGATTTCACTCTACCTAGTTAGAGGTTGACCTGATATACTGTCTACATTTCACCGCATATTGTTTCATCAAGGTACACCTATGTGGTGAATTTATAAATATTTTAATATTAAATAAAAATCTTTAAATGTTTGTTTTGACATTTTTTTCTTAGGTCTTATTCCCATCTTGAGGTTGGGCTTATGTTGTGGGATATTAGTGAGCCTTAGGTCACTGTTCTAGTGTGATGGAATCAGCAAAAACTATTTTAATCATTTTTCATATTTTAAATAATGTGTTTCTTTAAATTAATTTGTTGGGTTTAAATTTATTGATTAAAATTTTATTATAATTAATTTTTTAGGGTGTTTATTAACTTAGATAGGTCCCAACATGACTCAGTTGAGCTTAGAAAGGCCTTAGTAGCTGTTGTCGGCCTTTAGAAAATAAATACATAAAGATTCTTAAAGGAAGGAGATTTTTGTACACACCCTATTGTATTTATGAATGTTTATATAGTATGAGTATGAACGGGATTTCCTTTAAGGTAACACTCCTTGTTTAGATTTACCCTAGTGAATTTCTAAAGTAAATTATTTAATTCAGTAATTAAATAGATGAATGTCAGGGGTCACTAACAACCCATGTGTGCTAGCTTCATACTTCAACTTATCATTGAGACCAAGGATCCCCTGTGGGGTTCCTTTTCTTATTCTTTGATCTATAAGATCCCATATAGGATGCCTCATCTTTTTTATTCCTTTTTAGGACCCCAATAGGGATTCCCTTACCTATGTATTAACTTAGAGGATCCCGAGTAGGATGCATTTCGTAAGCACTAACCTAGGGGACCTAATGAGTTCCATAATTATTGGTTGACCTTATGCTAGTGCAACATGTGTTTGGGTAGACATGGTAGAAGGTGTTTCCTTATAACCCTTACGAAAAATTCAATCCGGATAAGTTGTGATAGTATTTGTGGGTTTATGAGTTCATCCACCCAAACTATTATATCTATACATTACTTAGTTACTATTGATGCGGCTATTATTTATAGATTTTATTCCTAGATTTTGGATCATAAACCTATTGCAATGTCGTATATTTTAGGGATGCCCAAGTTTACTTCCTAAAATCCTGCTTCTGAGTCCTATTGAGGGATATAGATATCATGATATGGCACTGATGGGGGGAATTACAGTATTTCACTATAAATTTATGAAGTTATATCGTCATTTAATGAGATTTCAATTGATATTCTCTATATACATGAATAAGAGTCCTTGGTAAATAGACCTGGGTTTTGGCCCTTGTAGGTCAATATTGTACCAATTTTACTTTGGATGCACTTTATGGCCTTGAAGTTGATTCCTTGGTTAATGTCCTTGGGTCTTAGAACATGTAGGTCTATATTATATTGAGTTTTCTATTGATGATCTCCATGGAATCAAATAGTATTCCTTGGTCAATGACCATGGGTTATGGCCCTCATAGGTTTGATACTTGATAAATTAGATGTAGATTGCAATTTATGGAGTGACATATTTACTGGATTGTTCATCAGTACATGGAATCCTTAATTATTGTAATTGAATGTAATTATAGGTGATCCTAAGGCTAGGACATGTATCCCCCTTAGTGATGTAGCTTGTTTAGAGACTTTTCTGGTGCTAGATGAAGCAGTTATTTGTCCACCAGGATTATGGACCCAAGGATTGACTATGGTTGATTTTATTTATGTTATTTTTTATATAAATAATATATATATATATATATATATTTGAGGATATATATTTATGTGGATATATATTAATATTCATATATATATATGATGCCTTTTTTAGGGACATCCTAGATTATGATGAATAAAGTATGGTTGATCGAGATCATGGACCCAATGATCAGATGTGGTTTATTTTATTTAAGTATTTATTTCTCTTTTTTGTTTTATTTTATTTATTATTGTCATAAAAATGAGTATATCACATATACATGAACTTCATATTACTCTTTATGTATAAAACTACATTTATAGTTCCCTATATAGTTTTATACTAACACCCTTCTTAGGCCACCATTGCACTGGGGTACCTAATAAGACATTCACTTGGTTGTAGGCATAGGTTGGGCAGAGGCTCGAGACTATTCAATCAGAATAGTTTGGATATATAGGTGGAGATCAGGTATTTTTTATGGATCATTTTATGTATTATATCCTTATGAATTTATCTCTTTTTATTTTATTTACATCAATATATGTGGTTGATCTTGCTGGTGATTACTGTTGTATATATGAAATGGTCGTTCAGGCCTTTACTATATTCCATTTATTATTTTAGCCTAATTATTTTTATTATTTATACATGATATTTATTACTTCTATGGATGATATCTAGTTATTTCCTTTTTTTTTACTCTAATATGAGGCCATAGTCTCTCCCCTATCACACCCTAGGCCATCACAACTAGTCGGAAGCCTTTGATTTACAGGAAGGTGTTCTTGAGGCCTTACGATGAATCAGCTCAGGGCACCAGATTATTGCCATATGGTACGTGATGTTAAAAATTGGTATCAAAGTTGTTTCTTTTCTATTATATTACTATTTGAGATATGTTATATAGGAAAATTATGATTGTGTCAGAACCTATGATGTATATTGGACTTGTGTGTTGAAAATTCATGTTCGGATAATAATTCATTATTTTTAGGGATATGGGATTGCTATTTTGATCAATGATGTTACAGTTGTATATTATTTTCACTTTGATCGATGTGCATGTTTCACAGATTTTACAATTTATTATATATTTCTGGATATTGACCCATTGGCAAGATTTTAGTGATTGATTTTGACTCCTGGATGGAAAATTCAAGTGGCATATTAGGAATCAAATTTGGAACATAGGATTCACAAGTTATAGTCCTACTAGTGTGTAATTTATTGAATATTGAGGATTTTTATTTAAATTGTCAAAAAATAATAAATTGTGTTTTTCTATATAGTTTATTGGTGTCATTATACTCAACTAGGTCAACATTTATATATATTATTTCTAATTTAAGGTCATGTAGATATAAATTAAGGTTTTTAGTAGTGAGGATGATGAATCAATCATCATGCATAGGAGGTGAGGTGACCCTAGTAGGTCAATATGGTATATGGTTCCCATGTGATGTAACCCCTATAGTTATTTGTTTCTTAGGTTTAGTTACTTAAAGTGTCAGTAACAACCTATACAGTATTTTTTGGCATAGCTTGGAATGAAATTTTACTTAACTGAACCATATGTGTGGTATTATATGGATCATTGAGACAGTGTTGTGTGTGTGTTATTGACCCATGTAGATCGATGTCAGAAAATAATTCTTTTATAGTATACCCTTTATGGGTGTATCTTTTTTTTATGTTGATCTAGTCAAGTCACTTTGTATGATACTGATAGGTACCTAAATGTTTATAGATAACTAGAACATCAAGGTGGTATTACTATATAAAGATTCCCTAGGATTTTTAGTTCATCGTTTTTACTAAATTATATTATGATACTCCAAGGGAGCATCTTTATGAGGATGATCGGTGAGGATTTGGGCCCTAGTAGACTTATTCTTAACAATTTTTACCCTTTTAGGATGATTTTATCTTTACTTAATTTAGATAGTGTGTTTACAAGCGCGTTAGATTCCTTATGCCAAGATGGGTTCACGTATGATACTCTGTGAAATGTGACATTTGAGAGGTTTGACCATTAGTCTGGGTGGTAGAACCTAGTGACCCTATTATTAGACTTGATCAGTAGGGTAAGGTGGAAGACCTAGAGGCCCTTGTCTTTGGGTTAGAACCTTATGGGTCAACATTTTATTTTGATCAAGGGAAGCTTGTGAGAGTTGTTGGACCATGTTTATGGATTTAAGAATTTATCTAGATTGTGTTATTTTTTTGATACTGATGCATGGTAAGTGCTTGAGTTTTATTATATAGGCATGATAATGCCTTTGGTTTCTGATAAAGCACCTAGGGTGCTTGTGTTTCGTGAATAATTTCAAAAGGTATGACTATTTGGGTGCCTATCCTGGTTAAAAAATGGGTTATTTTTAGTAGATTTTTAGATCATGGGTATATACTCGTGGTTTGAATGACATGTTGTGATAGGAATTTGTGGAATAAATTACAGCACAGGTGAGGTGATGATTTTGAAGAGGATCTCTAAGGGACCTCCTGACATGTTAAGCCTGGTATGTCATGTATCAAGGTTTTCTTGGCCTTGTTGATTAATGACTCATGCCAGTGTGTGTGGATTGATGATGATTGGGTGGTATATAATTGTACACCCATTACATATGATCTTTTTGTACACGTTAGATACATATGGTACCATTTAAATCATAAAGCGATAATTGATCATGTGTGAGCTGAGGACCAATGGTAAAAAAAATATGTACCTAGTTTCCTACAAATTGGGAATTAAATGAGGAATGTCTCTTTATAGTGGAGGATTCATCAAGAATAAATCAGTTTTTCAGATGTAGTTGACCCGTGGTTGGACCTAGAACGACATTTTCAAGAGATGGGGTGTTAAGAAATGGATAACGCAAGAGAATCCTATTTATATGTGATCATGTCTCGGAGGAGTAAAACATGCCTATTGATGGATTATTAGAGTACACCAAAATAGAGGTGATCATGATTTATATCTTTATATCACCATGAGTACACTGAGAGAGCATCAGATACACATCAGGCTACTTATATACCTCTTGTGGTGGGATTAATGAATCCGTGGAAGTATGATCAAGTATTAGTTTAAAATTAATCTAAATAGTTCATATTAATCCATTATCCATTTGAGGGTGGTGACACTTGATTTGTTTTGAATTTCAAAAATCCTTGTGAAAACTATTCTTGGGAAGATGAAATGATTTAGGGGTGATGTATATGTTAATACTTAGGATAATCATGTTTTAATTTATTCTAGCTATTATATCTTGGATGGATAGGTAATAGGATATTATGATCAGGTTCTCTTTTCATTAGGGTGACAACAAGGATTGTTCTGAGGTGGATAGTGGGACATTAGTCGCTGGTGGGTGCCCCTCATGCGGTAAGGGACATGGGATCTTAATACTGGTCATTATAAGGTCATTTTTTATCTAGTATTACATTAAATAAGTGTATAAAAGTATGGATGTATTTCTTGTTAAATTCTAGGTATAAAATTAAAATATGGACTTGGGTGAAGTCTAATTATGGGAATTAATTCTAGAGTAGCTTGTGATGATTCAATGGTTTTGGATTGAGTATTCCATCAGCTCTTATGTTATAACACAATGATTTTTTTTGAATAGGGTATGGTTTGGATAAGTGGTGTCACTATAAGTTAGTTATGGATGTTGGTGATCATGTTCAAGATGATATTGATATTCCTTGGAATAAAGTAATCAGATTGGTTTTTGGTGATGCATCGACTACTAAAGATTATTTTTTCAAGAATATCCAGCTAAAGATGGTTATAATTTCATTCTCATAAATATTTGGATGCAGTTAGTATGGAACTACATTGAGGAATTCCACTAGGATGAGATGGGTGCAGTTGATGGGTCAGTACAAGTTTTTCAAGGAAAAGTCAATGTGACCAAGTTGATCTTGGTCAATTAGAGTTCAACTGTTAAATATAATTGAGGATCAAGGGTAGTATACTCATGTTTGATTAGATGATTCAAATTGATAATCATGAAATGAGCATCATTAAGACTCCAGGGGCATGTTTTGATAGGAAATTCCAATAGTTGAAGTATTGGGGTTTAGAGTTTCCTATTGAAAGAAAGAACCTATGGAAGGAATCAACATAGGAAATTTGATGAAAAATATAATTAAGTAATTTTTTTGTGGATTATACGGGAAAAAGTAAGTTTTATATTAATTTTTCACTAGTAGTTATGATAATTGGATCTAGTTTTGAGGAGATAAGATCCTTATGTTTAAAGTAGTTCTTGTAGCCATGTTGGGCATTCAGAAATGAAATTCTACCTTTGAAATATAATTCAAGACCCAATTAGGTTGAATTTTTTACTTAAATTCCCACTAAGAATTCTCAAGGATGAGAAATTTTAAGGTGGGTAGTTTTCAAGATCCTTATGAGTAGGAAATTTCTAAAGGATGTTGAGTTTTCCTTTACTGGATGGGTCAAATGTTGATTGGAGATTAAAAAAGGGAATTAAAAGGTTTGAATTTCTCTAAAACATGTTTTTAGACATATAATGATCCTTGGTTTGTATCTCATAAGATTCAAGAGCATATTGGGGGTTATGGTCCCAAGAATGATGTTTTGTAAATGTATATCTCATGGTGTGTGGTTGGCGCATGGTTAATGTTAAACACATGTCCTAACCATGTGGGCCATTTTTTACATTATCATGATTCGGAAACCATGTAGGTCAGAGGAAATAGTTCAGGGGGGATAAAATTTTCTGTAAAAATGATGCATGTTTTTCACATAGTTTAACTAACTGTGTGCTACAACCATACGAGGTGGGGTGTTCCTCGAATAGTAGAGGGGCATGGTTGGAAAACAACCTATTAAAATTTGCACTGAAATTGTGTGAGGTTTATTGGCCAAGAAAGTTCCAACTAAATGGTTGGTACATGGTTAGAAAAACTATGTGGCTCATTAAAGAGGGGAAAATTACTATTTACCCCCTATAACCCTTAAAGGGTTTTACCCCCTTTTATTCTCCCTTTATCTACCACACACACATCCCTCTTTCTCCCTTACTATATTGGATTTTTCCCTCATTCTTGTCCCAAATTGGATGCCTTTAGGTGCATTGGAAACATTGAGGTAATCATTTGACTCTGTTATCCCTCATGGTTTTTTTCATTGGCTTCCTCTAACTCTAGGTTTCCTTGGTTAGGGTTTTTTGGTCTTGATTCCACTATACCATGGTAGAATTAGATACCAATGATGGGGATTTCACTCTACCTAGGGAGAGGGAGACCTGGGATGTCATCTATACTTTGTCTTGTGTTTTTTCATTGAGGTACATTTCTGTGATGAATTTATAAATCTTTTAAAAATAAATTAAACTTTTTAAATGGTTTTTCTGACATTATTACTTAGGTATTATTCCTATCTTGAGGTTGGGATTATGTTTTAGGATTTTAGTGAGTGATAGGTCACAATTTTGGTGTGATGGTATCGGCTGTTATGATTTTGGGTGTTATGAATATTTTAAATAAAATCGTTCTTTAAATTATTATTTTTTGTTTTCATTAATTAATTATAATGTTTTTATAATTAATTATTTATGGTGGGTTTTCTATGATACAAGACCCAACATGACTAGGTTGATCTTAGAAAGGCCTTGGGAGCTACTATCAGACTTTGAAAAATAAATTATTAAAGATTCCTAGAGGTGGGTGGTCCATCATACCTTCTCGAGGGTATTTATGCATGTTTATGTAGTATGTTTATGATAGTGATTTACCTTGAGAGTGATGCCCCTAGTTTAGATTTACCTCATTGAACTGATAAATTAAATTATTTAATTTATTAATTAAATGGATGAATTATAGGGGTCACTAATAACCCATGGGTGCTAGCTCCATACTTTGACTTCTCATTAAGATCGAGGATCCCCTATGGGATGCCTCACATTATTATTTGAACTATAAAATCCCATGTTGGATTCCTTCAATAAATGTTTCCTTTTTAGGACCCAAAGAGGGATGAACTTACCTATGTATTGAATTAGATAATCCTAAGTAGGATTCCTTTCCTGAGAACTTACCTAGGGTACTCAGTGGGTGCCCTAATGGTTGGCTGACCCTATCCTAGTGAAACATTGGTTTGGGTAGATATGGTAGAGGATGTCACCTTATAACCCGTACCAAACTTGAAATCTTGAGAGGTTGTGATAGTAGTGGTGTATTTAGGTGCCCATCCACCCTCACTCTTCTATTTATACATTACTTAGTTATGGTTGATGCATCTATGATATTTATAGGTTCTTCATAGATTTTTGCTAATGGACTAGATTTGATATAGTATATATAAAGGTTTCCCATATTTACTTCCTAGGAACCATCTTTTGAGTCCTATTGATGGATATGGATATCACAATATAACACCAATGAGGGGAATTGCAGTATTTCATCAGAAATGTCTGTTGGTATGGAATTATTTATCATGTTTTTTATGAATATACTCCTTGTATTCAAAGAGTATTCCTTGATCAATGGCCTTGGGTCCTGGCCCATTTAGGTCTATATTATACTGAGTTTTTAATGGATTTTCTATGTAGACTCAAAGAGGATTCCTTGTTCAATGGAATTGGGTCCTAACCCATATATGTCTACATTATACTGAGTTTTCTATGGATGATGTCCATGGACTCAAATAAGATTCCTTGGTTAATGACCCTAGGTTATGGCCCTCATAGGCCTAATACTTGATACATTCTTCATAGGTTGCAGTTGATGTAGTTCCATAGTTATAGGATTGTCCATAGATACATGAAATCCTTTATTATTGTTATTAGAGGTGAGTATGGGTGATATTGGTGCTAGTTTATGTATTTCCCTCGGTGACATAGATTACTCAAAGACTTTTATGGTGTCGGCTAAAGTAGGTATTTTTTGATCGGGATTACAGACCTAAGGATCCATTGTGGTTTGATTTTATTTATGTTATTTGTCATATTACTCATATATATATATATTTATTTATTTATTTATTTAAATTAACATTTTTATTTATTTTGAGAAGAATATCATACATAAAAACCCAAAAGGAGAAACCTCATAGTCATATAAAGTAATGTAAACCCAAAGCATCATTGAAAACCAAACTCATCCCCTCCTTTGGAAAAGAACCCAAGAAAAAGAAAGAAATAATAATTTGATTTGATGGTTCCAAAGATTCCAAGAAGATCGTTACCATGTTCCTGTCCCGCTATGTATGAGAGACCTCCATGTGGTTACCCATGAGAAATTTTCACTTTCTTATAGTATATGCGATGTTCTAATGGATATAACCCTTAACTATAAAAGCATTATACAAAAATATGGAGTTCGTCTCCACTACTTTAAGGTTGATCTGCCTTTTATTACATACCTCCAGCCCAGTATCCATGGCCATTTCCTCTGCCTACAGGACGTCACCTCTTCCATAAGTAGCAGTGAACGCTGCAATGACTGAACCCCTCTGGTCTCTCATGACTCTGCTCCCTCGCATCACCCCCATGACCAGCAACCCATCTGTGTTGATCTTAAAACCTTGACCTGGCGGATGCCATCTAACCCACCTACCCTACTCAGAATGATCCATCAGGATAACATTTGATAGATTAGGGAATGTATACTTCATTGAGGGCACTGAATGGAAATCTGGGCATAGTCGAAAAAAAATCCAGCATAATATTTTTCATCCGAAAAATAACACTAAGGTGAGACATCAATACATGATTATGAAATACCTCTTTTCAGACCTACCAGATAATCCAGCAACTAGCAAAAAGGATAATGGTCCTTTCCTTCCTCTCAACCCCATATGAGTCTGTACCTCTGAACCATGAACTTAGAAAATTCTCTTCCACCCCTACCGACGCCTCCCAACCAAAAAACCCCCCAAAGGTCTCCCAAATCCCCCTAGTCCATTCACTTTCATAGAAAAGATGGACCACTATTTCATGATTTAAAGACCTACAACACCGTCACTTGGAGGCCATATTCACACCCATACGTTGTAGGTTTTCATCAGTAGGAAATGATTTGTTCCTCACACGCAACACCATAAAATCAAATTTGGATGGAATCTCCTTACACCATAGAGTCACTCCCCACGGGTCTCTATTTTTCATGTCCCTTGTCACATGAATGTAATCCTTAATAGAAAAAATACCTGACGTCGAAGAAATTGAGGATACCCACAATCCTCACTAAAAGATATGTCTGGGATGGGGCAACCCGGGAAATAAAGCCTTCCTACCCCCCAATCATGCTTCCAGAAGTTGATGTTCCCAGTTCCCACTAACCATTGAGAGTGATGGTGTAAAACCTCCATGAAAGGATGAATCAGATTCCATATCCGAGAAGAATTGGATCTCTGCTACCACATATTCTTATCGTATATGTCTTGCATAGTCCTTACCCAAAGGGACTGACCTTCCGGCACTTCCCATGAAAGCTTTGCATGAAGCCCCTCTATGGATGAGGAGACACTCCTCAGATTAATCCCACCTTCGGAGAGAGGCCTTGCAAGACGTTTCCCCGAAGCCCAATGATGTCTGCCCTCCATTTTCCCATCCCATATAAAGGACCCCCTACTCTTATCTAGTTTGGAAATTTCACTTTTAGGAACCTTCAGGGTAGAGAGAATATTCATGGTAATGGAGACCAAGACACTATTCACTAAAGTTATACGACCTCTGAAGGAAAGAAATCTATTTTTCCAGTTATAAATCCGCCCAAAGATTTTCCTGATAAGTTTATCAAAATGATGGACCTTAAGAGAGTAGGGACTAACCGGAGCCCCCAGATACTCCCTGGGAAAGGAACCTCTCTTCATATTCAATCTTAGCTCCACATCCCTTACCCTCCAATCAGAGAAATCCCTTGTTATATAAAATTAACTTTTCTCTTTGTTCACCACATGCCCACCCCACTTACAATATTCCCCTAGAAGACCATTCAACCCCTACACAGAATGTCTACTGCCATTGATAAAGACAATTGTGTTATCTTCAAACATCAAGTGTGAGATACCCCATGTAGAATTCTTATTATGATATGGGAGAATTTTACCCATATTCAGGCCTTGATTAATAAAGCAGCTAAAAGTGTTTTGAGTGAGAATTAAAAGATTGGGGGACAAAGGATCCCCTTGTCGGAGACCACGACACGTCTAGAAAAAACCATATTTTTTACCCATAAAGGAGGTTGAAATCCACCTCATGCTGAAACAGCGAAAAAACAGGTCACTAGTCCAAATAGAGAACCCCATGCTTGTCAAGACTCTGAGAACAATACCTCATTCCATCATGTCATATGCCTTGCCCATATCTATATTCACCACCAAATTACCCCCAAAGGACCTATTGTTGATTCCACTAACCATTTCCTGAGCCACACCTATTGTTCCCTGAATAGACCTCCCTTTAATGAACCCACGCTGCTCTGAGGCCATTCAAGAATCTAGGTGAATATCCAATCACTACTAGAAAAATAGGCATTTGCGATGGGGCATTTGCGACGGGATCCCGTCGCAAATAGCCCGTTGCTGAAAACGGCGTCGCAACAACACTTATTTGTGACGGGCCCGTCGTTAAAGCCTTTTTTTGCGACGGTCATTCTCCCCATCGCAAATAGTATTCCGTATTTTTGTAAAAAACTTTTAAAATAGTTTTTGCGACGGGACCCGTCGCAAAACCTATTTTTTAAAAAAAATAAAAAACTATTAATAATACTACTATTTGCGACGGGCATAGTATCCCGTCGCAAATACTATAAATAGTTTTTGCGACGGGACCCGTCGCAAAAACTATTTTTTAAAAAAAATAAAAAAAACTATTAATAATACTAGTATTTGCGACGGGCATAGTATCCCGTCGCAAATACTATAAAAAAATAAAAAAAAATTATTAATAAATTATTTTAATTAATATAATAATAGAATTATAATTCACAAATAAAAATAATTAATTATTTAAATTAATATAATAATAATAGAATTATAATTCAAAAATAAAAAATAATAGAATATTAATAAATGATTTAATTAATATAATAATATTATAATTATAATTCATAAATAAAAAAAATATTAATAAGTTATTTTCATTAATATAAAAATAATAGAATTATTTTACATTCAAATATTAAAATAATTCAAGTATTACAAAAAATATAATTAAATTATAATATTATAAAATTTTAATATATATATATATTTTAATATTATAAAATATAAATAATATTATTATTCATATTAATATTGTTATTTAAAAATATAATATTATTAATATTTTATAATGAGATAAAAAATAAGAATAGAAAAAAAATATTTTGATTTCCCAAATTTTATAACATAAATACAAACTCTAATCTGAAGGAGGGGGGGAGGGGGGGAGGTGGGGGATCTGTAGATGGTGGTGGAGGAAACTCCATCCCTAAAGCATGAGTGAGTCGGCGCATGTACTCCATCTGCTCCTGATGCTGCTACTGCCACCGACTCGTCTGCTCCTCATACAACTGCTGCTGGCGTTGACGCTCCTCCTCATGCTGCTGACGCATCTGCTCCTGCTCCTGTCGGAGACTCTCTATCTGTGCAGTCTGAGATCGCAACTGATCCTCATACTGTGTAGTAGAAGAAGATGCACGAGCTCCTCTCGATCTGGACGCCGACATCGCAGCACTTCCATAATAATCTCCGGGAGTCAGTCAAGAGCCGATACCAACTACCCAGCCTTTCTCGAAGGCATACTGGGTGGCCTGCATCCATGCCGCCTCATCAAACTGACGGGAAGTGGTCTGATCTGATGACTCGGCCTGACTCTCAGGCCGGGCCTGTGACGCTGCGGCCTCATATGACTCCTATAGTTGCAATTTAAAATTAAAATTGTGAATATATTATATGCAGTTAATTTTTAAACTTGAAAAAAAATAATACTGACCACGATGTGATGTTGACGATCACCTCTGAGCTCCCCAGTAGCAGGATCACTATACATCCTCCGATATACGTCGTACTATGTAATATCGGGGTGCTCGACAGCCTATAAGAATAAAAAATAAACTGTTAATATTTATAGTTATATAAAATATTTATAAATAATGTACGTACCAGATGCTGTCTATGAGTACTGAAAGAACGACTCCCAGCTCGATGAGTCACCTCCTGTCTCCCCCGATTCTGCCTCCCCACCGATGATCTCCTCTGAAAGGCACCACTCAACCAGTGCGCACATAATCCATCCCATACATGGGATGAAATATACTCTGGTCGGTGTGCTCTACATGAATCCTCAAAATCTGACACTCCTGCTTTTCTTCATCGCAGCTTTTCTTAAATTGTGAAAAAACTGACGAAGGCGATCACACATGGCCACCTCCCATGCCTCGTGGATGGCATCACGCATGGTATCCTCGATCGGATACCATAAACCCTACAAATAAATCAAAATATCAAGTTATAAATGAAATAATTTTCAAAATAAAAATTATTTATTTACGTACGTACCAACCAATGGCTGAACATGGAATGCTGCACATCAATGGGAATCTGCTCCCATGTGGTCCACGGATGAGAGAAATAGTTGCGCAAAATAGCGCTGCCCTGTCCGACTGCTATATGCGGAAAACTGAAAAAATAATAAACATTTATTATGTGAATAGATTAATGAAATCTTAGTCAAATCCACAGGTTATCACACAGGTTATCACACCTCCGTGTGCGTGGATCAAACCCAAGACGTGGACGTCGCTCGGGGACGGGGTCAGGAATCATCAATCGTGCAAGACCGCGCCCCCTCCGCGTACTCCCTGGAGCACCTGCAGGCTGAGGGTCATCTGTCAGCAACGCATCCGCATCGAAAGTCAGGTCAGCATCCGCCAACTCACGAAATGTGGCCTCGTCCATCTGAAACAGAAAATGTTAATGTTAGCAAATAATTGATAATTACTATTATATATACATATATACATATTATGATTGTATATAAATACCATGGAATTCTATCAGTGTTCATCTTCATCATCATCTTCATATATGTCAATGTCATCTTCATATTCCTCCTCAACATCATCGATATCCATTCGAGTTACAGTTGCTTCATCTCTTACCATTTCAAATTCATATGTGACATCATTAACATCATCGTCATCACCGACTCTTAAATGTGGGGTGTCGTCATCGATACTCATGTCTCTTTGTAAAAAAGATTGATTTTGAGTACTCTCTTGAAAAACTTCAATTCTTTGCACATCAGTGAAAGCACATTCACTTTGACTAAACTGATTGTCTTGAATTTTGATTTTTATTATACTCCACCAATCAGTCAAGTCTCTTGATGTTGCACAGTACTTTGCATAATAAACTTGATATGCCTGTTGAGCCAATAAGAATGGTTCATTTACTGCGAGAACACTTTTACATTTAATATCGACGATTCCTTGAGTTGGATGAACACGCACGCCTCTCTCTGTATCGAACCACCGACATTTGAACATGGTTATGTAATGTTGTCCAAGATAACAGAGTTCAATGATTTCATCAAGTATGCCATAAAAGTCAACTTCATTTTCTTGATGATGAGATCCTCTCAATCTAACTCCACTGTTCATTGTTTTTTTTGATTCCCCATATGCATGTGTGTGGAATCGAAATCCATTCACCACATATGCATTATAAGTTTTAACAAGTTTGGAAGGTGGGTTACTCAATACACAGCCATTTGTCAATTTTATCAGCATGTCGAGACACCTAAAAATTTGTGAAATAATTGTCAATATAGTAAACTATACATTGAATGAGTTGCTAAAAGATAAAGAATTTATGTTACCAGTTTTTGAAACCACTGAGAGAAATTTTTCAGTCGACGTTCTTCAAGAGCAGCTGCTGTAATTTGTGGAATTTGTTTCTTGATATGATTATCATACAACCTATAAAAACCAAAGTTATTTACTGTAACATAAATGATAGAATAAGTGATATAAACACTTACAGTACAACTGATGTCATCTCTTCACAGTTGAGCAGAACATACGTATGAGCTCTCTGATGTTCATCATCTGAAAGCTAGTGTTCATAAACTCCACCAAAACCAAGCTCTGACTGGTTGAAAATAGATAATTGATTGTCGATTTCATCAATATTCCTCTCGTTACGTCCCATTCGGTTGTGTTTTGAAGGATACTCAGATTCAAAATAATGGGAGCAAAAAAAGATATTTCCTCTTGCAAATAAGCTTCTGCAATAGATCCTTCAACAGATGCTTTGTTACGTACTTTTCTTTTCAATTTTTGCATGCATCTTTCAAATGGGTACATCCATCGAAACTATACCGGACCTCCACATTTGGCTTCATATGGCAAATGTAACGTCAAATGTTCCATTGAGTCGAAGAAAGACGGTGGAAATATTTTTTCCAGTTTACATATAATTACAACCACATCTTTTTCAAGTTTGCCTAGAGCATCATAATCTGCCGTAGCCACACAAATTTCCCGAAAAAAATGAGACATGTCTGTTATGGAATCCCAAATCACAGAATTCAACAGACCTCTTAATCCAATGGGTATAAGTCTTTCCATTATAACATGACAATCATGACTTTTTAATCCAGTAATATGACCATTCTTTACACATCTACCCAAATTAGAAGCATAGCCATCTGGAAGTCTCAAATCTGCAATCCACTGACAAAATAATAAACGGTTTTCTTTACATAGTGTATAAGATGCTTTTGGTTTCAGTAACCTTTCTGTTCTGACATTCTCAAATAGTTCCAATTCTGGATGCCTACAAATTTGGGCAAGATCTAAACGTGAATTTACATTGTCTTTTCTCTTTCCTGGCGTATCCAAAACTGTATGAAACAAATTATCAAAACAGTTCTTCTCAATATGCATGACATCTAACATGTGTCGGACCAACAGATCAGACCAATATGGAAAATCCCAAAATATTCTACGTTTAATCCAATTGTGTTCTTTCCCAAAACCAGAAATTTTCTGTTGATTTATTGTGGGACCAAAAGTGATGGGAGGTAATGAAAATACTACTGATTTTAACTCCGAACCTGATAGCATTTTTGGAGGTCCATCCCTTTCAACTGTTCCTTTTCTGAAATGAGATCTGTTTCTGCGAAAAGGATGATCAGCTGGAAGAAATCTGCGATGACAGTCAAAATAAAAAGGTTTCTTTCCATGAATGAGAATAAATGCTTTGTTCTCTCCCATACAGTATGGACATGATTTCTGACCATGTGTACTCCAGCCAGATAACATCCCATAAGCCGGGAAGTCACTTATTGTCCACATCAATGCTGCTCTCAGTATGAAATTTTGTTTCGTTGCAACATCATATGTATTGACACCATTACTCCACAATAAATTTAATTCATCAATCAATGGCTTCAAATAAACATCAATATTTTTCTTCGGATGTCCTGGAATTAGTAAATTCAAAAAGATATATGGCTCCTTCATCAACATCCATGGAGGTAAATTGTACGGAGTTAAAAAAATAGACCAACATGAATATTGACTACCATAAGATCCAAACGGACAGAAACCATCAGTGGAAAGGCCCAGTCGAACATTTCTAGCTTCTAAAGCAAAGGATGGATGCACTCTATCAAAAATTTTCCATGAATCACCATCGGCTGGATGATTCAAGCTTTTATCAGTTGAAATATTCACTTTATGCCATGACATCATTGTCTATGTATTCTTAGACATGAATAAACGCTGAAGTCTGGATGTAAGCGGAAAATATCTCAACTGTTTTACAGGAATCAAACCAGACTTCCCGTGTTTTCCTTCTTTATATCTCAGTTGCCCACATGTAGGACAACAATCCAATGACTCATTTTCCCCAGAATATAAAATGCAGACATTTGAACATGCATGAATCTTCTGACAAGTAAGTCCCAAATTTCAAACCAGCCTCTTACTCTCATAGTAATTTGCAGGTAAAACATTTCCTTCGGGTAACAGTGTTTTCAGCAAAGAAAATATCTGGTCAAAACAGGTGTTTGACATTCTGTTAACTGATTTGATAGCCATAAATTTTGCAACTGCTTCTAATTTTCTCATCTTTCAGCCAGGATATAATGCATCCTCAGTAGATTTCAACAACTCATAAAATTCAGACGGTGCCAACTCAGGATTTGAAGCTATATCAGCCGGAGTTTCTGTATGTTGAACAGATGAACCTGCAACATCATGTACTAAATCTTGAAACCGGGATGGATCCGGAATCAAGTCGGTATCACCTGCTCTGGAACTTCGTTCACCGTGTTGATACCAAAAAACATAATCTGGTTGAAATCAAAATGCAAGAGATGTTCTCCCACTTTGTCAAATGTGTCAAACGTTCTCAATGCACATTTTCTACAAGGGCATTTTATTTTGCCTTCTGAAACAAATTCTGAATTTGATGCCGCAAATGATAAAAAAGTCTCCACACCCTCAACATATACTGGATTTAAACCAGAACCGTTTGGATTTCTACGTTGATTTATCCATATGCGGTCACCTAATAATGATTTTTGACGACCTCGTTGTTCCATATTTCTCTATAAAATATAAAAGCATTACTGGTTTTGAATAATTTGTTAGAAAAAACACTCAAGTAAAGATTGAATATATTGAGAATAAAGAAAAACATGTTACAAATATTGATAATTTTAATATTATATTGATTTTTTATTATTTTAATAATACTAATATAATTTTTTCATAAACATTAATTATATAATAATAACATTATTACATTATTAGTATATTTTATTATTAATATTAAAATAACATAATTTTTTATATTATATACAATTCTCCTTTCATCTGTGTGTTTAACATTCTGTCTCCACATGTAATATTTGCATTCACTTTCACCTCTCCATTGGCGAGTAGGTTGATAATTTTGAAAAAGAATGCGAATATTACATGTGGAGACAGAAAACACACAGATGAAAAGAGAATTGTATATAATATAGAAAATTATATTATTTTAATATTAAAAATAAAATATACAAATAATGTACTAATGTTATTATTCGTAAATATTGGTAATTATTCCAAATTATTGGTAATTATTTCTAATTATTGGTAATTATTTCTAATTATTGGTAATTATTTCTAATTATTGGTAAATATTGGTAAATATTGGTAAATATTGGTAAATATTGGTAACTATTGGTAATTATTGGTAAATATTGGTAACTATTGGTAATTATTGGTAACTATTGGTAATTATTGGTAACTATTGGTAATTATTGCTAATTATTACTAATTATTGGTAATTATTACTAATTATTGGTAATTATTACTAATTATTGGTAATTATTACTATTTATTGGTAATTATTACTAATTATTGGTAATTATTACTAATTATTGGTAATTATTACTAATTATTGGTAATTATTGGCAATTATTGGTAAGTATTGTTAATTATTACTAATTATTGGTAATTATTACTAATTATTACTAATTATTGGTAATTATTACTAATTATTACTAATTATTGGTAATTATTACTAATTATTGGTAATAAATACTAATTATTTGTAATTATTACTAATTATTATTAATTATTACTAATTATTGGTAATTGTTACTAATTATTGGTAATTATTACTAATTATTGGTAATTATTACTAATTATTGGTAATTATTACTAATTATTGGTAATTATTACTAATTATTGGTAATTATTACTAATTATTGGTAATTATTACTAATTATTACTAATTATTGGTAATTATTACTAATTATTACTACTTATTGGTAATTATTACCAATTATTGGTAATTATTACCAATTATTGTTAATTATTACCAATTATTTGTAATTATTACCAATTATTGGTAATTAATACCAATTATTGGTAATTATTGGTAATTATTACTAATTATTGGTAATTATTGGTAATTATTGGTAATTATTGGTAATTATTGGTAAATATTGTTAATTATTGCTAATTATTGGTAATTATTACTAATTATTGGTAATTAATACTAATTATTGGTAATTAATACTAATTATTGGTAATTAATAATAATTATTACTAATTATTGGTAATTATTACTAATTATTGGTAATTATTACTAATTATTGTTAATTAATACTAATTATTGGTAATTAATACTAATTATTCCTAATTATTACTAATTATTACTAATTATTACTAATTATTAGTAATTATTGTTAATTATTGTTAATTATTATTAATTATTACTAATTATTGATATTTATTACTAATTATTGATAATTATTAGTAATTATTACTAATTATTAGTAATTATTACTAATTATTAGTAATTATTACTAATTATTTGTAATTATTACTAATTATTAGTAATTATTACTAATTATTAATAATTATTACTAATTATTGGTGATTATTAATATTTATTATTAATTATTACTAATTATTGGGAATTATTAGTAATTATTACCAATTATTGGTAATTATTGGCAATTATTACTAATTATTGGCAATTATTACTAATTATTGGCAATTATTGGTAATTATTGGTAAGTATTGTTAATTATTACTAATTATTGGTAATTATTGGCAATTATTGGTAATTATTGGCAATTATTGGTAATTATTGGTAAGTATTGGTAATTATTACTAATTATTGTTAATTATTACTAATTATTGGTAATTATTACTAATTATTGTTAATTACTACTAATTATTACTAATTATTGGTAATTATTACTAATTATTGGTAATTATTACTAATTATTGGTAATTATTACTAATTATTGGTAATTATTTTTAATTATTACTAATTATTGGAAATTATTACTAATTATTGGTAATTAATACTAATTATTGGTAATTAATACTAATTATAGGTAATTATTACTAATTATTGGTAATTAATACTAATTATTACTAATTATTGGTAATTTTTCCTAATTTTTCCTAATTTTTCCTAATTTTTCCTAATCTTTCCTAATTTTTGGTATTTATTACTAATTATTGCTAATTATTGCTAATTATTACTAATTATTGTTAATTATTGGTAATTATTGGTAATTATTGGTAATTATTGGTAATTATTGGTAATTATTGGTAATTATTGGTAATTATTGGTAATTATTGGTAATTATTCCTAATTATTCCTAATTATTCCTAATTATTACTAATTATTACTAATTATTACTAATTATTACTAATTATTACTAATTATTCCTAATTATTACTAACTATTCCTAATTATTACTAATTATTACTAATTATTGGTAATTATTGGTAATTATTACTAATTATTACTAATTATTGGTAATTATTGGTAATTATTACTAATTATTACTAATTATTGGTAATTATTGGTAATTATTACTAATTATTACTAATTATTGTTAATTATTGGTAATTATTCCAAATTATTGGTAAGTATTACTAATTATTGGTAATTATTACTACTTATTGGTAATTATTACTAATTATTGGTAATTATTACTAATTATTGATAATTATTACTAATTATTACTAATTATTGTTAATTATTACTAATTATTACTAATTATTCTTAATTATTGATAATTATTGATAATTGTTCCTAATTATTAGTAATTAAATGAATAATTATCAATAATTAGAAATAATTACCAATAATTACAAATAATAACATTATTAATATATTTTATTATTAATATTAAAATAATATAATTTTCTAATTTATATACAATTCTCCTTTCATCTGTGCGTTTTCTATCTCCACATACAAATAATACATGTGAAGACAGCAAACACACAGATGAAAAGAGAATTGTATATATATAAAAAATTATATTATTTTAATATTAATAATAAAATAGACTAATAATGTAATAATGTTATTATTCCTAATTATTGGTATTTATTACTAATTATTAATATTTATTCTTAATTATTAAAAATTATTACTAATTATTCCTAATTACCATTAACTATGAACAATACTAATAATTTAAATTTATTAAGTAATAAATTAATGTAAACATAATTAAATTACAACTAATTAAGAATAATTGAAACTAATAAAAAATTAAAAATAAATATTAAATTAAAATGAACATAAATACCTTGAAAATTGATCTGCTCTGATCGTTCTTCAAAACTTTAATATCAGCTCCGGAGAAAAAAATTAAACTGGAGAAAAACTGAACTCTAGAAATATAATTTTGAGAGAAGGAGAAGATAGAGAATGAGAATGAAATGAAAAAAACGGATGGGGGTATTTATAGGTTAGATTATTTGCGACGGGCCCATTTGCGACAGGTATCCCGTCGCAAATAGTATTATTTGCGACGGGTACCGTCGCAAGTACCTTAGCCAACATTTATTACGGTCAACGGGTAAATAGTTATTTGCGACGGGACCCGTCGCAAATAACCACCTGCCGACATACTATTTGCGACGGGGGAATATTCCCGTCGCAAATACCTTTTACCGCCGCCGGTTATTTGCGACGGGAATATTCCCCCGTCGCAAATAAGTTTCCCGCGATTTGGCGCGCAAACCGCGCCAGTCCTTTTGCGACGGGGAAAGTTGTCCCGTCGCAAAAGGCTACTTATTTGCGACGGGAAAATAACCCCGTCGCAAATAAGTTTTTAACAGGACTATTTGCGACGGGATTTAATCTCGTCACAAATAACCCGTCGCAAATGCCCTTTTTTCCCGTAGTAAATCTTCTATACAGAATGTTGGCCAAGGTCTTGTACGGTATATTGCACATACTAATGGGATGATACCGATCAATAGACTGAGGATTAACCACCTTAGTGATAAGAACCATCTTGGTTGCACAAGAAATACATGGAAAGTCCCCCCTAGAAGAAATTCTAGACAGCTCTCACCAGGCCCCCTTTAACAAGGTCTCACATCGCCCTATAAAAAGATCCAGGGAATTCAACAGGCCCTAGTGCACTATCCGGGTTCAATGACCAAATCACCTCACGAACTTTAGCCTCTACTGGAGTCATCGTTAAGCCCTCATCAATGACCTCTGAAATACATCTTGTAATTCCCTCAAATATTCCAACACCCCCACTCGGATATCCCCCTACCATATTTGGATTAGGTGCAGTAAATAGATATTTGAGGGCCCCATTAACCATGGACCCTACCTCATCACGATCATTGGTGAAGGAAACATATTCTATACAAATGTTGGGCTGCTGAACACGGCAGCATTCTCTAATGCAGGCGTGAAAATAGATAGAGTTCCTATCTCCCTCCCGAATCCATATGACTCTGGCATACACTCTAGTGAGCCACTCCTATCTCAAAAGAATATCAGTAAGAATATCCTTTTTGATTCTCTGTTTGATAAAGAGAGACTCATCCCAGGCTTGTTTCAGGCGATTCTCCAAAATTTCCACGTCTTTACTGATCTCGAACAAATCGTGATCACGAGCTAGTATCTTCTTTGTCCAGGAGCGGAGAAGATTTTTGAACCATCTCATCTTGTTATGAAGAGTGATCCATAGGTACCCCCAAGGATGAAAGTCCCAAGATTTGCTGACCACATATGATAAATCCGGTTCTTCCATCTATATTCTAGAAAAAACACCACAACCTTCGCTACTCAACCCTTCACCCAGAGAAACACGAAGCAGAGAGTGATCAGATAAACACCGAACCAGATGAACAACTCTGAAATTCTGAAATGTTGAAATAGTAACCTCATTCATCAGGCATTGATCAATATGAAAATAGGTATGTCTCCCTCCAAGGTTTTTATTACACCACGTATATCTGCTTCCCTCAGATCTGGTATCCATAAGGACATTCCTAGCCATGAAGGAAATTAATGCATGTCTGGCATTCCTGGGAAAATCACCTCCCCTTTATTCTCCTCTAGACTAACGATAATATTGAAATCGCCCTCGAAAATCCAGGGAACATCATTTGGGTTAACGACATCTAACTCATGCCACAAGGATTCCCTGGCCTGAGCATCACACTTAGGCGTAGATGAAGGAGAAAATAATCACTTGATTCCCAACTGTGATCTTGGTGGTCAAAGACTGGTCTGATGCACTCAACATATTGAAACTAACATGATCCTTCCAAAATATCCAAATATGGGAGTTATAAGGATCCTCGTGAAAGAAGCATCAAACCATATGCCTCTTCACATACCCATTTATCTTGCTAGAAACCTGTTTTGGTTCCAGGATAGCGACCATAGAAACATGATTGTTTCTAAGCTCGTTAAAGATGAAATCAGACTTTTCCCTGGCCCTGAGACCACGTGTGTTCCAAATTAAAAATTTATACATTGATTCAGGCACGTCTATCTTTGTCCCCAGACTCCCAGCCCCCTGTAGAATGAAGTGAGAAAGCACATACCATCGCACTGACTTTTGATTTAGATCTTTTTCGAACACCAACATTCACCTATGAGGAAATTTCCCCTAAAGAGATAGTTCATCTAGAAGACACCTTACTAGTAACTTCTAAATAAATAAATCCATGCCCTTCCAGTGAAACTTCACCCAACATCAGAGATGGTGAAGGAGAGAGGGGAGGGGAAGGAGGTGGAATTGATGATGTGGAAGATGGAGGAGAGGATAACACTGGATGAGGGCTCCAGGCCATAAGAGGAAGCTTCCTAAGAAAGGAGAGCGAGGAGTCTTCAAGGTCACTCAGGTCTTCCACCCTAGTGATCTCAGATATACAATTATGAGATGGAACCCAATCCCTCACAAACAGAGATCGTAGACAAACTAAAGTGGTATGCTGATAGGAGACGGAGACCTCTAGAGTCTGGGATGGAGACCACGTCTTTCTATGGGTCTCACCTCGATGCGGTCTATGGAGATTTGTCTGAGGCAGCAAGTTATCTCCAAGATTCATCAAACCTTTTCAGATCCTCAGTAGAGTTTGCGAGGTGGCTTACTGCTTATCTCTTCCACCTCAATTTCATCAGGTGCACGATGTCTTTCACGTATCCCAGCTGAGGAGAAACGTGCATGACCATTCCCACATCATCGACCATGGAGAGCTAGACATCAATGATGGGGTGAATTTTATAGAGGTTCTAATAGATATTGAGGATCGACAGGAGTGAGTCCTTCGTGGATGGTTTATACCTCTGGTGTGCGTTCGCTGGCAGCACGGGAACCTCCAATAGAGCACATGGGAGTGAGAGGCTCAGATGTGTGCTCAGTACCCCCACTTGTTCTCTTAATTATTAGTTGTATGTTACAGGGATGTAAAGCCCTAAGGTGGGGAGAATGTAAAGACCCAGAATTTCCCTGTAATTTTTTTTAATTAAATGGGAATTTTACGAGTCTGCGAAACTTGATGGCATGTGATTTTGAGGCCAGGAGTTCCCGGAATCAATTTCTAAATTTTTTTCAGGTACGTTCAGCAAATGTATGAGTGAGTTTTTATAACTTTTGAACCGGTGCTTTGAATTTAAATCTGAGGGCACCGTTGAACTTGTAGCACCGATATTCACTTATGAAGACTTTCACCTCGGCGGTTGTTGGTTGAGGGTGGAAGATAGTTTTTTGGGTTTTTCATTGGAATAATAAAATAGAAAAAATGCATGTTTTATTTTATTTTTATCTGTTATAACCAACCTTGTGGATGTTGGAGGTGGGGTCCACCAAAACTAAAGCTTCTTGTGGGAGTTGAAGTGTGGGGGTCACCCGACCATAACCTCCCATGAGAGGTTATGGTGGTGGGGCCCACCCGAACCTAACCTCCTGTGAGAGGTTACAATGGTGGGGACCACCCAGGACTAAACCCCCATTTTAATTGGGGAAAACCTCTCAACTCCCCTCATTAATGAGGGAGAGTCTCTCCACCCACCTCCTTTAATGGTGCCAACCCTTCCTCTCTTTTAATTGTTCCAACCTCATGAATTAATTAAGTGGAGCCAACTTAATTAATTCACCCAATTTGAATTCTTATTCCAATGACTTAATAGATTTTATAATCTATTATTCTTGGCTACCTATTCTTTTGTTGGCAAAGGAGGAAGGAGCTTTTGATAGAAAATATCTTGCCAATGAAGAACGAAGAACGCTGGCAACGAGCATCTTTGACTTCTTCCTCGGAAGCACCTTGCGGAAGCAACTAACGTGGGACGTCTTCGATGACCAACCCTCCCTCCTCATCATCATCAATGACCTGACGCATGAGATCAGGATTGGAAGTGTGCGGGGTACATGATGAACGACGACAACTCCATCTTCATCCCCGCGACTCCGTCAGCAAACAACGAACAAAGGTAGGGGATTTTTGTGATTGATTTTATTCCCTTGTTTCTTTCCTTCCAAAAAAAGAACATGGACCAAATTATTTTCAAGTTGATCCGTGTATGTTTTTCCTTGCGGGTTGAGAATAGTTTGTTAATGAGGGATTATTAGGAATTGATGTTTTTAAGATATCTTCCATGTCTGTTCTATGTTTATGTTCTTGATGAACCATTTTCTACCACCCTAAACATGGAAGTTGTGGGCCAAACTAACATGTCCTGACCCCCCCCCCCTCTGTTGTTTTTCTTTGTTATGTTCTTCGGCATGGAGATGAGGCGATGAAGGCGGCGAAGGTAAGTTGCGCCACCTCTACGATGCTCCGCCGCCCCAGGTCGAACTGTGCCACCCCGACGGCACTTCCCACTGGCCGCGCCACCCACCAGACAAATCGCCCCAAGCCGCACCACACCCCGTACGATCCGTGCTCTGGCCACACCGTGCCCCGGCTGTCATCCATCGCACCTCCCGCACCTCCAGCGCCCCTCACGGCACCCTCCCGAGCCCCGGCTGAGCCAGCATCCACGTACGCCCCGCGCGCTCTACGACTCCACCGTCCGTGCACCCTACACTCCCTGTGTCACCGCTATCACGACCCGTCCCCCGAGGCCCTTTTCGTGACTACCCCAATCCCGCCTTCCATAGGCTAGGGGATAACAACTAGCACCAAAGGCATAATTCCCTAAAACTGGGAAGGAATTTCCCTTATAATCTATAAACACACACAGCATATATGATCATGAGTAAACTGAATAACCTGTAAGTGAGTACAGTAAGTAAAAAGGGGATAGAATACAATCCCAACTAGATAGTACAAGAAACTAAAATTACAAGTACAACTAAGTAAATAGGAAAAACAAGCACTCGATTGTCCTCTGAGGTTCCTACCTTAAGGGTAGGTACATATTTCCCTCTCATCACTCCACGTTCATTCGTCTCCTCCGTGTACCGACATTCCATAAGTTCTAACTCTGGGTACCGTCCTGTCCGGGTACTCTCAGCCTTGGTCAGTTTTGTCAGTCGTCTGCATCCAACACAACAAGGTGCAGCCATATCCCGTGTAGGGGTGAGTATAACGATACTCAGTAGGGACCCTAAGACCCTCAAGGTCTCACAAAATCCAACAAGGATAAACCACAATGTATGAAATCAATAGATAACCCCACTTAGGTATATGCCCATACATATACCTAAGTTATCAGGTAACCCATCTCAATTATGAAGAAAACACCAAAGTTACTGACTCAGCTCAACTAGGATTTTTATTCACATTAACAAAACCACGACTACTGGAGAACTCCTCCTCTATCGAGTACAGTGGGCATGCCGCGACACCAAGGCACTTCACACTAACCTTGGACTATTGAGGTACTCCTCATGTCGAGTACCATGGGTCTGATGTGTCACCAAGGCGCTCCCCACCATGGAGAGTACAAGAAACTGAAAGTACAAGTACAACTGAGGAAATAAGAAAAATAGCCACTTGGTCATCCTCCAATATTTATACCTGAAGGGTAGGTACAGATCGCCTCCTCATCACTCCACATCCGTCTATCTTCTCCGTGTACCGACACATCGTAACGTACACCTCCGGGTACCATCCAGTCCTGGTACTCTCAACCTCAGTCAGCATTTTCTGTCGTCTGTATCCAAAACAATGGGGTGCAAGCATAGCCCATGCAAGGGTGATTATAATGATACTCAATAGGGACCCTGACACCCTCAAGGTCTCACAAAATCCAACAAAGATAAACCACAAAGTATGAACTCAACAAATGACCCCACTTAGGTATATTCCCATACATATACCTAAGTTATCAAGTAATCCATCTCAATCATGAGGAAAACACAAAAGTTACTGACTCAGCTCAAAAAGGATTTTTATTTACATTAATGAAACCACAGATGCTGGGGACCTCCTCCTTTGTCGAGTATAGTGGGCTTTCCATGACACCAAGGTGCTTCCCACTATCCTTGGACTGCTGAGTTACACCTCTAGTCGAGTATCGTGGGTCTGTTGCGTCACCAAGGCACTCCCCACTGTGGGTCTGACGCTAAAACCATGCACTACCCCTAATAGCCTGGAGAGGTACTCCTCCTATCGAGTACAGCGGGTCTGCCACCACAAACAGGCGCTCCTCCATCATGGGTCTGCTGCCATAACTAGGCACTCCCCACTAGGCTAGTCGAGTCACTCCGATTCAATCATTCAGTAGTCGTCAAGTCTCATCCAGCTACAAAGTCCCTACACTCTGTTCGCTAGTCTCTGGAAGGATCTACTCCACGAGCTACTGGTCAATAATCCAACTATCAAAAATTCCCATGAAAAAGTATCTCAAAGGTCCACTACGTCATAGAGGTCTCAACGCAATAGAAGGCGCGTCAATCGGACACCTGGTCTATGATTTATTATCCTATTAGTCCTGGGGGCCTGGTTGGATTCGTGCGCGATCCAACATGACTGTATCTCAACTGTACCCCAAACTCCAGTGGGGTATACTAAAAGGGACCTTCATTCTCCAATATTACCAGGTCCGCTGACGGTTCATCAAAAAGACGCTCGGTGCCAAAGATATGGCCAAAAGAAAGTAAAGGGTCGTAGCTGGCCTGGGTCCGGTCTGACCTATTCGGGCCGAACCGGTCTGGGTCGACCCGTCCAGAACCGTTGGGTCTCGCCTGGCTCGTTAGGTGGGCCAGTCCATTAGGTTAGGCCCAGTCCGCTGGGCCCAGCCCAGTAGGCTGTGAGAGTGTGGACCGATCACGAGGGCGTGGACTAGCCACGGGTCGGTGCGAGGGTGGTTCAACCAGGAGGGCACCACGTGGGCGGCTCAGCCTAGAGGGAACCGCGAGGGCATGGGGAAGTGGTACCACTAGTTCCTCCACTGGAAAATGTCCCTACACTGAGGCCTCGTCATTCGTTGGGCTATATGTGTGTATAACTCTCGGGACTCTAGCTGGTCATCTGCGGGGAGGCATCCTGAAAGAAACAGATGTGACACGGTCAAAAGAGTATACCTGGTGATTTTTGATGCCATCCGTCTACAGGAAGTAGTGGGAAGATGGTGGAACTTGATGCTCCATGTTCACGACGATATGACACTTCTCTAGGCATAATTTGAGAGCTTGTTTTGGGCAGAGTTTGTCCCAGCGACTCTTCGTGCAGTGCGCATACAGGAGATACTTCGTCTGCAGTAGGGCAGCATGACTGTAGCTTAGTACCCAGCGAGGTTCACAGACCTCTCATGATACTCCACCTATATAGTATGGGACCCATTCTTCAATGTCCGGTACTTCAAGAAGAGACTCAGGTAGGAGATCAGGGCTTCAATGATCTCAATCAGCATCCCGACGCTAGCATGGGTGTTAGAGAGAGCTCTCCTAGTAGAGTTTTCCTTTCTGAGTAGTCTCTAGCAGTGAGATCCACCACCAATCGACACATAGTGGAGTCTTATATAGCTAGCATCAGAAAAATATTGTAGAGTTCCAAGAGGACCAGACCTACAGGTGGACTACCGCATGACACAGGATCGGTTGTGTGGGGCACCCAGAGCTGAGACATACATGCCAGGAGCAGGCAGTGTTTCACATGAGGCGGGCAAGGTCACATGGCTTGTGACTATCTGACCCATCACTCAGATGATCAACATACGGTTAAAGGACCACCTAGGTAGAGATAGAGATTTGATCGAGGCGGTCTGCAGGGAGGTGGTGGACGTGGAAGAGGAGCTGGTCGTGTATATGGCAGTGGATGATGTTTTGAAGTGTTATCGCCACCACTACTAGGAGGTCCACCCCGACCGTAGGGATAAGGTGGACAGGGGAGAGCTCAGCTCCAGATAGTTGAGTCCTATGATCACGGAACTCTAGAAAAGATACGAGGTACAATCTGTGTCTATTCCACCTTAGTTGTGGTTCTTATAGACACAGGTTCAAGTCACTCTTTCATTTCCACTTCCCTTATTCGGAGCTCAGAGATTATGAAGGAGTTGTTGGATTGATCCTTATGGATAGAGACTCCTATGGGAGAAGATTCGATGATTACACACTAGTGTCGGAAGTGTGAGCTTACTCTTGGAGGTGAGAGCTTCAGCTGGGATCTCCAAGTAGTAGTGTCGAGGCCTTATGAAATTATCTTGGGAATGGACTGGTTATCTACAGTCCATACTCATATTGACTGTATTAGGCGCAAAGTTTGGTGTGTCTACATGGATGGGACTAGGTTTACCTTCACCGGCAAGAAGGGAGCCTTTGCAGCACAGGACGGACTTACCCGGAGGAGGTTCCAGCCGATCACTCATCAGTTGGCTTGCCTTACCCTCAGAGCAGTTGATGTAGAGAGTCTGAGATATCCAGTAGTGATGGACTAGTACACGGATGTTTTCCCTGATGATTTCCCAGGTCTAACTCCTCACAGATAGGTGTAATTTTACATTGACTTGTACCCCAGGACGGCACCAATATCTACTCCAGCATATCGGATGGCTCTCATGGAGCTTTAAGAGATATAGGTACAGCTTGTGGACTTGCAAGGGAAGGGATTCATCTGACCCAGTGTTTCTCCCTGGGCAGCCCCGATTATGTTCTTTAAGAAGGAAGATTGGAGCTTGAGGCTTTGTGTTGACTACCGGTTCCTGAACCAGGTGAACATCAAGATCAATTACCCAATCCTAAGGATTGATGACCTCCTTGATCAGTTGAAGGGAGCACGGTGGTTCTCGATGATAGACCTAAGATCAGGCTATCACCAGCTCAGAGTTTGAGAAGAGGATGTGCAGAAGACGACCTTTAGATTTCAGTACGGCCACTATGAGTTCTTGGTTATGCCATTCGATGTAACCAATGCTACATTAGTGTTCATGGGACTCATGAACATGATATTTCATCCATACCTCGATCTCTCTGTCATAGTCTACATCGACGACATTCTGATCTACTCGACTACTGAGGAGGAGCATGTCTATCACTTGCGGGTAGTACTGGACACACTCCTAGAGTACCCGCTTTATGGTAAGCTCTCAAAGTGACAGTTATGGATCTGAGAGGTTCACTTTCTAGGACATGTCATCTTGGAGGTTGGGGTTGTAGTAGATCTAGTGAAGATTGAAGCGGTACTTGCTTGGGAGCCACCCAGGAGTGTGACGGAGGTACGAAGTTTCCTGGGTTTTCCTGGATATTACCGGAGGTTTATACCAGACTTCTACAAAGTTGTAGCACCACTATCATCCTTGTCAAAGAAGGGGAAACCCTTTGTGTGGTCGGAGAGATACCAGCAGAGCTTTTAGGAGCTAAGATTGAGGCTAACAAGTGCCCCCATCTTGTGGATTCCAGAGGAAGCAGTAGGGTACGTAGTCTACTGATATGCATCAGGGACTGGACTCGGATGTGTCCTGATGTAGGATCGAGCAGTGATAACATATGGCTCTCGTCAGTTGAGACAGCATGAGAAGAACTACACTACCCATGACTTGGAGTTAGAAGTAGTGATCTTCTCCTTGAATATGTGGTGACACTATCTGATGGGCGAACGTTTTATCATGTACTCTGATCATAAGAGTCTCAGGTATATCTTATCTTAGAAGGACCTGAACCAGAGACAACGACGTTGGCTTGAGTTCCTCCAGGACTATGACTTTGAGATATTCTATACTCCAAGGAAGGGGAATGTTGTTGCAGATGAACTCATCTGGAGAACTGGTATACAGCTTCTAGGCGAGGTGACAGTGTAGTTTGTTGATTTACATATATCCTTTGTGGATAGAGATGGATCAGCCTTTATTCAGACTCTTATATTCACTCCCTCACTTCTTTAGCGAGTTAGGGAGGCACAACATGGGGACATTGACTGCGAGACATGACGTGCTCAGATATCCACAGGACATGCACCTGGTGGATTTTCTAAAGGTGGGGAGTATTTCATCCTCTCTAGAGGGCGTACTGTGGTACCAGTGTCACTTCAAGAGGAATTGTTGAGGGAGTTCCACAAATCCCCTCTAGTGGTACATATAGTAGTTACGAAGATGTACCAGGATCTATGATGATAGCACTGGTGGCCGGGAATGAAGAAAGTAGTTTCATAGTTTGTTTCTCGGTGCCTCACTTGTCAGTAAGTGAAGGTGGAGCATCAGGTACTAGTAGGCTTGGTTCAGCCTTTAGATGTCCCAGAGTGGAAGTGGGATGGGATATCCATGGATTTCATGATAGGAATTTCGCGTACATCTAGATTTCATGACTCGATCTGGATGATCGTTGACGGACTCACCAAGTCTGACCACTTCCTACCGATCAGAGAGAAAGGTTCAGTAGAGAGATTGGGACACCTCTATGTGCAAGAAATTGTGCGGCTACATGGAGTACCTTCTATGATTATTTCTGATCATGACACATGATTTACTTCCCAGATATTGAAGGGGTTGCAGGAATATTTTAGGAGACAACTTCATTTGAGCACTTCCTTCCATCCTCAGACTGATGGCTAGACTAAGCGGACCATTCAGACCCTCGAGGATATGTTGCATGCTTGCATTCTTGACTTCAGTCGCAGCATGGAGGATCACTTTTCTTTGGTGTAGTTTTCATAAAACAACATCTACCACTCTACCATTGGGATGGCACCTTTCGAGGTGTTGTACGGGAGACCTTACATATCACCTTTGTGCTAGACTGACCCAGGGGACTCAGCACTAGTGGGACCAGAGATGGTACGGGCTACCATGGAGAAGGTGCAGATCATCCAGGAGTGGATGAAGACTGCACAGGGTAGGAATAAGTCGTATATTGACAGGAGGCGGATACATCTAGAGTTCGAGGATGGTGACCACATCTTTCTACGGGTCTCACCTCGACGTGGTCTATGGAGATTTGGCTGAGGCGGAAAGTTATCTCTAAGATTCATCTTACCTTTCCAGGTACTTAGTAGATTTGGCGAGGTGTCTTACTTCTTAGCTCTTCCAACTCAGTTGCATCTATTTCATGACGTCTTGCACATATCCCAGCTGAGGAGATACGTGCACGACCCTTCCCTCATCATCGACCATGGAAAGATGGACGTCGACGATGGGAAAACTTTTACAGAGGTTCCAGTAGAGATTGAATATTGATAGGAGCGGGTCCTTCATGGATGGTCGATACCTCTAGTGTGCATTCGCTGACGGTACGGGAACCTCCAAGAGATCACATGGGAGCGGCAGGCTTAGATGCATGCTCAGGGCCCCAACTTGTTCTCTTATTTATGAGTTATAGCTTAAGGGTACGTAAATCCTGGAGGTGGGGAGAATGTAAAGACCCAGAATTTCCATGTAAATTTTTTATTAATTAAATGGGAATTTTACGAGTTCAAAAAACTTGATTGTATGTGATTCTGAGGCCCGGAGTTCCCGGAATCAATTTTCTGAAGTTTTGTTTGGGTACGTTCAACAAACGTACGAGTGGGTTTTTATAACTTTTGAACTGGTGCTTAGAATTGAAATCTGAAGGCACCGTTGAACTCGCAGCATCAGTATTCACTTAAAAATACTTTCACCTTGATGACAGTTGGTCGAGGGTGGAAGATAGTTTTTGGGTTTTTCATGGGAATAATAAAATAGAATAAACTCATGTTTTGTTTTATTTTTATCTGTTATAACCACCCAAGTGGAAGTTGGAGGTGTGGACCACCACACCTTAACCTCCCATGAGAGGTTATGGTGGTGGTGCCCACCCAAACCTAACCTCCCATGAGAGGTTATGATGTGGGGACCACCCAGGACTAAACCCCCCTAATAATGGTGGGAGAGGAAAACCTCTCAACTACCCTCATTAATATGGGAGGGTCTCACCACCCCCTCCATTAATGGTGTCAACCCTTAATTTCTTTTAATTGTGCCAACCTCATGAATTAATTAAGTGGAGTCAACTTAATTAATTCCCCCAATTTGAATTTTTATGCCAACGACATAATAGATTTTATAATATATTATTCTTGGCTACCTTTTCTTTTGTTGGAAAAGGAGGAAGGAGCTTTTGAGAGAAAATCTCTCTCCAATGAAGAATGAAGAATGTGTTCTTCCAATGAAGAACACCAGCAAGAAGCATCTTCGGCATCTTCCTTGGAAGCACCTTGCGGAAGAAATTGACGTGCAACATCTTTGATGACTGACCCTCCCTCCTCATCGTCATCAACGAACTGACGCACAAGCTCGTGATTGGAAGTGTGAAGCGGACATGACGAACAACAAAAAACATGTCTTATTCCCCACGACTCCGTCAATGAACAACGAACAAAGGTAGGGGTTTAATTTTATTTAAGTATGATATTATTCCCTTGTTACTTTTCTTCCAAAACAAAGAACGCAGAACAAGTTATTATCAATTTGATCTGTGGAAGTTTCTTCTTGCGGGTTGGGAATATTTTTGTTAATGATGGATTATGGGAATTGATGCTTTTAGATATCTTCCATGATCGTTCTTTGCTTCATTCTTGTGAGCCAATTGATATCACCCAAAATGCGGAAGGTTGCGGACCAAACCAACATGGTCTAACCCCTCCACCAATCTTTTTTGTGATGTTCTTTGGCATGGAGATGAGGAGACGAAGGAAACGAAGGCAACCTACACCGCCCCCACGACGCTCCGGTGCCCCGGGTAGAACCGCGCAGACCTCCAGCTTTCAAGTCGCCCCGGCCGCACTGCCCGTCGGCCGCGCCACCCACCAGCCGAACCGGCTGATCCACGCTCCACCTCAGCCGAGCCATGCTCTGGCCGCACCACGCCCCGGCTCTTGGTCGTCGTTCCTCCTGCGCCCCTCACGGCACACTCCCGATCCCCTGCTGATTTGGCCTCCGCACGCTCTGCGTACCCCGCAGCTCCTCCATCTATGCAACCCGCATGCCTCATGCACCCCGTACCGCTGCTGGTCGAACCGGCCCGTCGGCCTCTGTGCTCCCCGAGTGCCTCGCGGCTCCGTTGTCCGCGCGCCCCACGCTGCCGCTGGCCGAACCGGATCGCCAGCCTCCATGTGCCCTGCGTGCCCCATGGATCCTCCATCTACGCGCCCCACGGTGCCCCGGCTGAGCCAACCTCCCGGCCCCGGCCGAGCCACCCCGAGCCGGCCTAGAGCAGTGACCTTTGGGGTGAGCCATGCCCTCGCGGTGCCCTCTGGGCCGACCTTCCCACGTGGTGCCCTCCGGGTCGAACCTCCCTCACGTTGACCCATGGTCGGTCCTCACCCTCACGACCGGTCCACGCTCTCGCGGCCCTCCACGACCCCTCGCGGCCTGCTGGGCTGGGCCCAACGGGCAGGGCTGAACCTAACAGGATGGCCCACCTAACGAGTCAGTCCATACCAAATGGGTCAGGCCAGGTCGACCAAGACCGGGTTGGTCCATACTGGGTTGGGCCGAGTCAGACTGAACCCAGGCCCACTGTGACCCTTTACTTTATTTTGGCCATATCATTGGCACCAGGTGTTCGTTTGATGAACCTTCAGAAGCCCTGGTAATCTTGGACATGACGGTCCCTTTCAGTATACCCCATTAGATTTTGGGGTATAGTTTAGATACAGTCAGTACGGATCGCACATGAATCCAACTGGGCCCCCGGGACTAAAAGGCTAATAACTCACAGACCGGGCATCTGATTGATACACTGTCTGTTGCGTTGAGACTTTTATGACGTGGAAAAACTTTGATATACTTCCTCATGGGAATTCATGAGAGTTGTAGTATCGACCAGTATATCGTAGAGCAAATCCTTCCAGAGACGAGCAGACGGAGTGTGGAGACCTAGTAGCTAGCTGAGACTTGACAATTACTGACTGATTGACTCGGAGTGACTCAACTATCCCAGTGGGGTGCGCCTGGTTGTGGTGGTAGACCCACGGTGGAGGAGCACTTGGTTGTGGTGGCAAACCTGTGGTACTCGATAGGAGGATTGCATCTACAGGCTATTAGGGGGAGCGCCTGGTTGTGCCGGCAGACCCACGGTGGGGAGCGGCTTGGTGATGCAGCAGATCCACGGTACTTGAAAGGAGGAGTACCTCAGCTGTCCAAGGTTAGTGGGAAGCGCCTTGGTGTCACGGAAGGCCCACTGTACTCGATAGAGGAGGAGCTATCCAGTAGCCATGGTTTCATTAATGTGAATAAAAATCCTGGTTGAGTTGAGTCAGTAACTTTTGTGTTTTCCTCATGATTGAGATGGGTTACTTGATAACTTAGGTATATGTATAGGTATATAGCTAAGTGGGGTTATCTGTTGATTTCATACTTTTTGGTTTATCCTTGTTTGATTTTGTGAGACCTTGAGGGTCTATTTGTTTCTAATGAGTATCGTTAAACTCACTTATGCACGGGCTATGATCGTACCTCATTGTGTTGGATGCAGATGACGAACATCACTAACCGAGGCTGAGAGTACCAGGACTGGATGGTACCTAGAGGTGGACCTTACACTGTGTCGGTACACAGAGGATACAAATGGATGTGGAGTGTTGAGGAGTAGATTTGTACCTACCCTTCAGGTAGGAACCTTGGAGGATGACCTAGTGGTTGTTTTTCCAATTTCCTCAGTTGTACTTGTACTTTCAGTTTCTTGTACTCTCCAGTTGGGCTTGTATTCTGGACCCTTTTACTTACTATAACCACTTGTTGGTTATTCAGTTTACTCATGATCATATCTATTGTGTGTGTTTACAGTTTATAAAGGCAATGCCTTCCTAGTTTAACGAAATTACGCCTTTAATGCTAGTCGTCAGCCCCTGGCCTATGGACGGCGGGCTTGGGGTAGTCACGGCATGGGCCCGAGGGGACGGGTCGTGAACAGGTTGGGTTGAGGCCCAAGCTGATCAAGAGGTATGGATTGGATATGTATTTGGAGATCAGGTATGTGGTATATATCAGTGTACATATTAGATACTTATACTTTTATTTTTTTTATTTTTTTACTATTGTATATGTGGTCATCTTAATGGGGGATCAGTGGTGTATGTATGACATGGTCTTTTGGGCCTTTAATGCATTCCATTTATTATTCCATCCTTGTTATATTTATTACTTCTACACTCTATTTATTATTTATGTGGGTGATATCTGGTTATTTATGCAATTTTATTACTCTGATATGAATTCATAGTCTCTCCACTATCACACCATTGTCCATCACTTCTAGTCATCAGCCTTTGGAATATGGGGAGGTGTGCTTCAGGCCATGTGTTGAATCACCTTGGGCACTAGACTGGTGGAATTTGAGTTGAGACTTTACATGATATGAGGATCAGAGATGTAATAGATCCTCATATGTATTTATTTTATTCTTTTATTTTTTTTTATATATGGTTATCCCAGTGGAAGTTCTTGAGTATGTATGACAATGTGCTTCTTTATTCATTTATTATTGATAGGGATGTTCAATTTACTTATATATACACTGATTATTTACTATTTAGGATATTTATTGGTTATTTTTATCTATTACGTTATCACTAAAATATGTGGGTATAGTATCTCCACGATATAAACCTAGACCCTCACTACTAGTTAGCAGCCTTTGTCATACAGAGAGGCATTCCTGAGATCTAGTGGTGATGCCCCCGGTTTGGGCACTACTCAATGTCCACAAATTTTGTGTATGGATGTTACAAAGTGGTATCATAGTTTATGTGAATAATATCACAAAGTGTATTATAGATTTCTTTTTTCTTACTATTTTGGGATATGGTAGACAAGGAATAGGAATGTGTCAGATATTGTAATGGATATCAGATTGGTACATCACAAAAACTTTTTTTGATAAGAAGTCTAGGATACCGGGGATATGGGATTGTTTTTCTTGGTTTCTGGTTTTATGGTTTTATTATTTCACTGAGAGTGATGCACTTGGTTTTCAAGATGTATGATTTATGAGTTATTAGGTTTTTTATCTTATCATGTTGGCAAGAGGTCAGTGTTCATACATCATATTTGGCATGTAGGATTCACATGGAATACATATTCTTGTGTGATTTTTATTACTGAAGATAGAGGGTTCGGTTTTTTAATGTGTTGATGAAAACTTATATGGTGTTTTTACATAAAAATTGGAATTTAATTGTTCTAAAATGGGTCACTATATATTTTTATTCTGATGGAAGTTCATGTGGATATACAAAAAGATGCTTGATGATGACAAAAGGTATGCAGCCCCTCAATGTAAGGGATGCATAGTCACCCTTGTAGGTTGGTATATTCATTTTATTACTTATAAAAAACCATTTGGATGATTTAGAAAATATTTTTGGTTATTTAAACCATCAAAAACAACCTATATAGTGTTTACCATATATATTCTTGGTGGAATTATATAAAATTGAACCATCTAACTACTAGAAACTCGACATGGATCATGGTAGTGAAATTTAATTATACATATGTGGATGAGAATTTCATCCTATAGGGGGTGACTCCCTTGTGTTGAGTCCTGGTGAGTATTAGTATGAGATTGTGCTTCTTGAGGGGTTAGTCTTATATGTACATTCCTGATGATAATCATTGCCCTAGTAGGTGATGTTTTGACATATGATATTGGATATGGATTTGTAAACCCAATAGTGGATAGTTTAGTATTTGATTTGTCAAGTGATATTTGACGAGGTGATAAGGAGGTGTTTCCCATGAGTTATGGTTTATGTGATATGTAACCTATGGGTTAGTAGATAGATCCTAGTGCCTTTATTTTCAACTTGGGTGGTCATTGATTTAGGTGATTGAGATGAGATGAGATAATAAGGGTAACCCATGTGAGGGGTTGGCTCAGGCTAGTGAGTGACCATTGAAATGGAAATCATGGGTAGATTCTTTAGGTTATGAGATGATGAACATGAAGTGTCACTGGGTATATGGTATGGGCATAGAGATTCCTTATGCATTGTTGATGGAAAACACCTTAATCATCATCACTTTGGTGTCAAGGTTTGGTTTTGAGGGAAGGATCAATATGATGACTAGACCTATGTATTTTGGATGTGTTTTTTAGTGGCATAGAGTTATATCATATATAGACTTGTGTGATTTTGAAATGATTTTTGTTTGTGAGAAATCATGTGGTATACCTTGGCATGAGTGAAATTCCCCGATTTTGAAGATAAGAAAAAAGGGTTATTTTTTCTTAATAATATTAAAATACGGTAGATAATATTCCACTATTTAGGAATGAAATACTAATTATAATAATGTATGAATCATATAATTGTGATTTAGGTTTCTATTATTAGGTGGTACTAGAGAATATTCCAATTAGTTTTTAGATGTAATTGAGGTTATATTTGTTCTAGTTATGTGTTGTTTTATTTTAATTTTGAATTAGTGAGTGGTCATGTGTGGGATGAGGATTTATAGATTTGATGAAATGCTTGTGGTCTTGGTTTCTTAAGGATTCTGTTGAGAATGAGTGGTGTTTCTTAAGTAATGATGGTGACATCATATATGGATAGTTTTGTTATTTATAGGATAGATGAGAATAGATCAGGAGGAATGACATGTCTATGATACTAGGATCTTTTGGGTGTTGTGCTTGAGGATTCGTATAAGGGGAGGTATATGGTGGGGATTACACCACTTTTCATTAGAGGGTGTGACCCTCATTATGGATAGATTTTTATTGGGTTCTAAGGATGACATTTCCATAATCCAAAAGTGGGCTACATTTTGTGTTTCACATTGATGCTTAGGTATGAGAATAATGACCACATCCAAATATTATGTATGGTAATGGATAGAGTTTGTCTAATGGAGGTATGACCCACTTTTAGTAGGGTTATAGGTTTAGATAGACTAGTCATTGGATATTCAAGATATAATTTAGATGCTAGTGAGAAGATGAATGTGATTGTATACGATTCCATAGTGAATACAAGATTTGATGTTTGGATCTGGTATTTTTTGGAGTCCATGAATTGGCATATGGTTCTTAATGATTTTTACATGATCATAGTATATGTTAAATCTATGGAGCATCAATGATCGAGTAAGATAATGATGTATAGTTTGGTCAGTTGAGGATCAAAACATGGAATTGTGTTGAAATTCAGGTTCAAACTTTTGTATGGGTATTTGGATTATCTTAGTATGCCTTCAAGAGTAAAGTAATCGGGATCGAGTAATGCTATAATGGTGTGATGGAAAGTGTGGACAGGTATTTTTTATAATGGTTGGATAGAGGAGGAACAACTAGTGTTTTCATGAGTGTTTGGTTGTGGTGAGATAGAAATTATCCCCAAAATATCATTGGACAACTAGAATTTTGATTCAATTGGGAATTTTGATTGTGGAAAACATCATGGCTCCGAATAATCCCTTATGAGTTGTGTATTATTGTGGGAATAACCATGAGGTATAGAACAAATAGATCTATGAAACTATAGTGTCTTGGGATATACGAGAATATGAGATAATTTTCTTATTTTTTTGATGGTGATAGAGATTGGTGTCTTGGGATTCAATGAATAGTGTACCATGTGTCACAGTAGAAGTGTATTAGGAATTGTGGGATAGAACGTGATGAGTTGGTCATGAATTGATGACCTGAGTTCTTTGGGATTAATGGTTTAATGATTAATGATACTTATCAAGGACAAGAAGTATTTAGGTGGGGAGGTTTTAAAACCACATACCATTTTGTGTTGGGAAATTCCAGATGAATTTAAATTTTTAGTTTGCTAGAAGGTTCATTTTGAGAATTGATATTCGGATCGAGAATCCAGGAGTTATAGTATCCTAAGATAATTTTTTATATGGTTTGAGTCCAAAGAGGTGAATTAGGTTCTTAGGTGATTCTCAATATATTTGGGTTATTTTTCTAGAGTTTTCGAGGGAATGTTATTGGTTTTCATAGTCTGGGTCACAAAGTTTAGATCAAACCATGTAGTTACCCTTACATGGTGAGATTTCTAGTTAATTTTTTATAGTGAATAATTGTCTTACATGGTCAGTGCATGGTTTTGAGTAAATTGTGTAAATTCTGGGATAAATAATGTGGTTTTTCTAAGACTTGGGACTCGATGCATAGTTGAAAACAAACTATGAAAAATGTTACAGACTTTGACAATACTGATTCACATGGTTGGTGAGTTGTTTTGTAAAATTTATGACCCAACCATTAAAAGGGGGTTTCATATGACATTTCTTACTACACAATTGGTTAATATCTTGGAATACTATACATCTCATTAAAAGTTTAAGTTATATCATTTTGAACTTCTAACCTTTAAATCTCCTCTTCCCTTTTCCTTCCCCCTCACATATGCATGGGCCGATCAAGATTACCCCCTTCTCCCCCATTAATTCCATTATAATTCTGATTATTTGGAGAGATATTATTCAGAATTTAAGGTGAGATTCATCCTTTATTGGACTATATTCTTGATTTCCAATGGTTTTTTCTTCATTTGGTTTCCCTGATTTAGGATCTGAATTCTGATTCAACTAGAGCATGGTGGTATCAACAATTTTTTAAGGTATTTCATATGTCCTAGCGATAGGACATCCCTATATGGTATTTACACACCATCACACTTTATTTTGGTTGAGGTGTGTCAATGTTTCTATTTTTATAAGGTTTTGGGTTATATTAAATGAAAATGATGGTGGGTTTGGTTCTGATTGTTAGGTATTTTTTCTTGGTTAGTGTTGCGAGTATGTTGTGGACTTATCTCATGCCTTTAGTTGTGGTTTTAGTGCAATAAGAGTATATGGTGAGTGTTTATGAAATTATTCCTAATTGAATTAAATTGTGAAATTAATTAAAAAAATTGAGAATAATTAAAATGGATTAATTTATTGTAATTTTTTTAGAATTTATTAATTTTGGTACTGTAATGCTTGTTAGGTCCTCATGTGGATATATGGTGATAATTAGACATAGATGAGCCTAGAAAGAGTTTTCAGATAGTGATTAAAATGTAAATAACTCTAAATTGAGGTAGGTGGTCCCTTTTATATACCCCTATAGAATTTTTCTTATTTTTATGGCATGTGATATGTGGTCTCACCATTAAGGGTGACTGAACCTACTTGGTTAATTGAATTTATTTATTTAAAATGAAATTCTTTTAGACTAAAAAAAGTGCCAAGGTCTATTAAGAAACCCTTTTCACCGGCATGATATTTAAGTTACTAATAGTTATGGCCTTGATTATACTAGTATTCCCTGTTATAAATAGACCTTGATGGGTTAGACTAAAATTGCCTAAGTGGATGTGGTGGCCCATAGTATACGTTCCCTTAGTGATCTCCAGGTAGAGGCAAATGATGAATTGAGATGGATGGCATATGGAATGGCCATGTGAGGAATTTAAGATTCCCTAATTCCTTCAAGAATGTGATATGATCATAGGAAGAGTGTTCCTCTCCCATAGAGATGTGAATTTCTGGGTAGGTAGACCCCATGGATATTTTATGGGTATTTCAAGTGTTCAGACCGACCTATAGTGGATTGGGACGGGAATTGTCTTGAGGCTATCTCCCTTGTTAGACCTTATGAAAAGGTCAATGAGGACTTGACATGACTTTGACTATGTTGAGGTATTTGATTCCCTCTGAGTGATAGGTGATGACCCGAGAGTTGAGAATGGGATAGAGGAGCTCATATGGAGTGTCCTGAATATAATGTGTCATAGGGGACCCTGGTTAGTGACCTAGTGACATGTTGACCACTATGAGGGTGTATCTGGGAAATGGGTAGTGATGATTATGAGTGTACCTTAGAACCTGAATAGAATTTATAAGCCTACTATGGTTGTGATAGTGAAAGTTCATGCACTTGAGAGGTAAACATAAGGTTTTAGGACTTGTTTAGGTAAATGGAAAAACCATCGAGATTCATATTATGAGATTTTTGGGGTGGGATACACATCCAACTAAGACATACTAAGATACATGGGATTCCCAGTGCATCCTACAAGGATTCATCCTTCATGCCTAACATTTTTTTGGATTTACTAGGATATGATCCTAGGAGTCAATCATTGAACATGGTTATTTGAGTTGTAATTCCTTAGAAACACACCTTGGATTCATTTATTAGGTTATCCAAGTTATAATTCCTTTTAAACACTCCTTGGATTCGGTTCAAAAGTGTCTGGGTTAGAATGCCTTAGCTCCATGGATTTGGATCATGGATTATTGGGGTTGGAATGCCTTGGTCACACTCCTTGGATTTAGATCCTGGGAATTTGAGTTGGAATACCTTGGACACCATCCTTAGATTTATCTCATGGATAATTTTGATTTCTGTGGACTTTCACTTACAAATCAACCATGGTAATGATATTGGTTGTAATGATTTTTTGATGTGCTCAGAGACACTTTGACATTGGCCAAAGTAGGTTTAGGTTGATCGCGAGTTCACTGGAAGAACCGAAGGATCAATAATGATTATTTATTTTCTCTTCCACAGTTTATTTATATGTTTATTTTTAGTATATCATGTGTGAACACTACATTTATATGTTATGCATGAGACCATGATGGTTTCTCCCTACTAAGTTGTACACACACCCTGATCAAACGGCCATGTCACTTGGTTACCTAACCACATCACCATTTGTAGGAATGGGTTTGAAAGAGGCTTGGAGTTACATGATCAAGTAGAATAGGTCATATTTACTAGAAATTGATATTAGGTGAGGCACAAAGATGTATTAGAAACTCTTGTACATTTATTTTATTCTTTTATTTGTTTGTTTATGAGTTCGATCTAGTGAAAGGTAATGAGAATGTATGACTACATGCTTTCACATTCATTTATTATTTATGGGGACGTTTAATTTTCTTATGTGTATTATGATTATTTATTATTGTGGATTATTTTGGTTATTTTTATATGTTATTAAACACTCTAAAATGGGGTTATAGTCTCCCTAGGGTACTACTCTAGACCCTTATTAACAGTCGGATGCCACTTGAATACTTGGAGGTGTGCATGTTGTCTAGTGGTGATGCCACCAGTTCGGCATTTCTCAGTGCTCATGGATCAGATGGATGAATGTTATAGACTAAATTTCTAAAGATTTAATATCCACTAAACATAATGTAAATTGAATCCTTTGTAAATTATAATGGTTTGATGATGAGGAACACATCACACAATGTAGTTTGAAAGTAAATCCATTAAATGGTATAATAATTTGTCTGGTTTTATTAAAATTAAACCCAAATAAATTGAAATATAACCATTGGAGTTAGTGACATAGTCATCTATAAATAGAACCTGGGGATTTCAGGAATGGAAGGGCATCACTAAAGATGAATTATTTTCTATTATTTTGAATTTTTCAACAACATTTTTCATAAAATGATTATGATTGTTTTCTTTTAGTGGCCTTTTTCTAAGAGTTTAGACTATGTGAGGTTTAATTATAAAGACTCTTACCCTTTTTTATTGTAATATATTTGTCTAATATTTTGAGCTCGGGGGATTCTAGGTATAGAATACCAAATTTTTTGATCTTCATGATCGAGAGATTCTGGGTGTGGAAGACCGATTTCTTCATCTTCATGATTGAGAGGTTCTAGTTAATAGGAAAATAGAGTCCCTTCTAACAAGTTTTCAATCGAATAAGCATAGGTGCTTAAGCTTTCCGCAAATCATTTTGATTGGGGAATTTTATTGATATAAATATGACCTAAAACTATGTGTGTGCATGTGTGTGTGTGTGATATATATAAGATTGTTATTTTCTTTACATTGGGTATATTATTTTGTGTACATTGGAAACCCTACTTATTCTCTACAAAATCTATCATTTATGAAATCATTTCATAAGATGAAATGAATGGTAGTAAAATGCATTCATCCATAGGATTCATGAATCAACCAAGGGATTAATACATGAATTATAAAGGAATTAGTTCATATGGACACCACCTGGGAGTGTCCTCTAGTTCTATATAAATTCTACTACCATAAAATGGTATGTGTGTAGCGATTAAGATCTTATACTTGGACAAAACTCCTTGAGACCTAAAGCTATTTCATCTTCCTCCTTTGTATTAGAGAGACTCGAATACCATGGAGAAAAGATATATTCCATTTGAACATCGGATGATTAAGAATATCCTTTGGATACCTACAGAGGTGGGATGCTCATGTTTTCCACTTTTGGGATCCTTATCAAGATCATCATATGGAGATCAAAAGGTTGTAGTGGATCTTTAATTTAAGGTACACATATTTAAATTATGTTATTCATTTAAATTTTTAAAAAGGTTTCATACTATATTGTATTAAGATCCTCAAAAATGTGGGTTTTAATCACTTAACTTTGATTTAATAAAGATTATTATACTATTATAAAACCCTTTAGTGGTTTCAAAGAAAGCCATTTTTTAGATTTATGAAATCATGAATAGAAATGAAGAATAAAATCAAAAAATAGAGCAACATTTTCATATTCAGAAAATTCAATTTTCAAAATGGTTTGTCCTTATGTAGTCGGGAAAAATATAAGAAACTGAGGTGATAACTTTATATATATGGGTCTCTAAAGGTAACTAAGTCATTAATATTTTGTAGATCAATTTTTTTAAGGTAACTTGTGAATTACCTTTACCTGAATGGGTTCACGTAAGGGTCGTCCAGAATTACCCTTTTCTCAAAGTGTTCTGTGTAAGGATAAAATCATGGCTCACATAAGGTTAATCTCCCTATTCCCATTTCTATATCAGGGTAAGGTTGTTGAAGTTTTTTTCATAAAGGTAGTTTTGGTTTTCTTAAGGCCATGTAAAGGTAACCAAGGGATTACCTTTACATAAAAAAGTTCATATAAAGGTAACGTCATATTTTCAAGGATTTCATGAAGGTAACCAATAGGTTTCCTAAATACGAGTGATCCAAAATCATATTACCCTTATATGAGTGTCTGTGTAAGGGTAAAGTGGGGATAACCTAACACAAGAATGGGATCATGTGTAAGGTTAAACAAAAAATTATTTAAAAAATGTTTTTAAATTTTGAAATGTTTTTAATGGTCTATAAAATTTTTATAACTCAATATAAATTGTATTTTGGGAATATTTAAATCTTAAAGGTTTTATAAATAAATAAATTAATTATAAATTTTGATAACTAGTTAAATAAATTTTTATAAAAAAAATATCAAATATTAAATGTTAATATTTTAAATACCATTTAAAAAATTATGTTTCATCACTTATGATCTAGAAATAAAAGTTCTTATAAATCATAAGTTATAATTTATAAAGAGTTATAAATTACAAAATAAGGCCAAAAATATAAAATATTTATACTAAAATTATAAATTTATCATAATTAATTAATTTAAATTGTCTAAATTAAAGGGGATTTATTTGGATATTATTTAAGCCACATCAAAAATGATTTTTGATGATTGATATGATCAAGCTTTAAATAATTATTAACTATATTATAGTAAGATTATTTAAAATGTTTACAAAATAAAAATTGAACTATAAATTGTTTATAATTAAAAAAAATATCATATATTTGAAATTTAAATGACATATAATGATAAATATTAAATTTTTTATATTAGAATGAATATAAAATGTTTATATTCAAAATTATGGAATTTCCATAATGTTAAAGTGGAAAATTATAAAGGGTTTATAATAATCATTGATTTAGGAATTGTTCATAAATTTTTATCTCATGTTTAAATATTCTTTTTATTAATTTAGTTAATGTTTATTCCCTATTTTATTCATAGTTATAAATTTTCTATATGTTGAATGGTGTATGATTTAGTTTAATTGTTAAACTGCTTCTAGGATAGAGCCTTATATTGTATGCTAGGATTATCTCTATAATGATTTAGTTTTTTATCTAATGTGACCTAGATTGGTAACTAAAGTCAAGAAATTGAATTTAGTTATTTAATATTTTTTGTATAGTAGGTTTTACTGTTATTATGACTTGGATTCTCTCTTGAGTAAATTATCAACAGGTATAGGGTCTTGAGGTTGGACTACCTACGTATCCGGAGGCCTATTCCTTGACTAGGAAAGTGAATGGGTTGGGATTTGTCTCTCCGAGATTACTCATGTATATATTTTCAATATCATATAATTATAAACACTTAAATGAATTTTTTATGTAACTTATATATATGATGCATCTGGATATGTATGAATTTGTTTGACTTCTAATTTTAGGTGTGTAACACGTACTTATGGGTTGTGTAAAGAGATACAAATAAATATGGTTTGAACATATTAGTTTGGTGGAGGGAATACAATTGAAAAATAAAATAGTAAAAGCATGAATATATAAAATATAATAACTTGATATAATATGGTGAGATTAAAAATCCCCTTCAAATACTAATTGTAATATTCATTCCAAAATGAAACTTTTGAATACCATGATCTTCAACCATTCAGGTTCTACCTTCATAGGTTGGCCATAAATTATCTTGTGTAAGGAAATAAAGTAATATATAACACTATATCATCCTTGTGTAGGTTATTAACAAGAATCATTACCTTTTATTTTCTTTTTTAGTCTATTCTTGGAACTTTTTTTGGGTTACACTTAACTATTAAACCCTTGAGAAGGATGCCAGAGGAATAGAGATGTGTTTAAAAAAATTATGGATTAGACAAAGGTTTTTTCACTCAACTATCATAGAATATTATATGAAATAATTGGGATGATTCCTTACCTAAATAAGAAATTCATGAGAGTAATTCCCTAGAATAATCATTTCATAGTGAAATACTGATCTTTCTCACTGATGGATATGATTGATGTTTAAAGGGGTTCATTATTTTAGTGGGACCCTGTTTAATAAATACCCTTATTAAATGTGTAATAATACATGATACTCATCTAATAAAAGCTTATTTTGTAGATAAATATCATCATCATATCTAAGATAAACTTAGTGATCAATACTTTAAAGGAGAGGCTGAAACAAAGTTATTTCTAAAAATTGTTACTTGGGAAAAGTTTTTAAGATAGATTAGTGATCTGATAAATGATCTTAACAAGAATTATATGTGTTATAATAATTAATTTCTCAGTAACCATGTTTTAAAATTATTCATCAACTGAATACTTATTCTTATGGAAACATAGAGTGATTCATCCAAGGTTTCAAAGGCATTAGATTAAAAATGGCTTGTTATTTTTAGGGAATTTATCCAATTATCATCTAAGGAAATTTTTTAACAATATGATTGAATTAAAAAAAATAACCTGGTATTCACAAAATGTTGATAATGGATTAACTAGGTACATGATGTCAGGATTATGGTACTGTATAGATAGTACTAGGGAGTAAAAGTTCAAATTTGCAGAATAAAAGTTAATTGGAAAGTTAAAAAAATTCTTCATGATTCTAATCAAGGTAATTTAAATATATGTTTTTATTAATTAATATAAATAATTCAATATTAATGGATTATTCATGATATAAACCTAAAGTATTTTGTGAAACTCTATGGAATTTCCATGTTAGGTATAGAAGTTATAAAACCTAATTCTTTAATTTTAAAGGGTATATGATATTGAATGAATATTTTACAATGTATTGTAACTATAAATAAGTTAAAAATAAAATTAATAATTGATTGATCTTGTATTTTAAATTCCTGAGATACATTAAATAGTTATAAAATCAAGGTTTTTAATATAAATTATTTTATCAAACTCAAATAAATTGAAGTAAAATATGTGTGTCTTCATCTGATTTCCATTATGTGATAAGAGAAATTGTTTGAATACAATTCTTATTGTTAAAAAATATAATATGATTAATTATATACAAATGGTTTATGATTCATCAATTTATATAATATGTTTTGAGAAGAAGATTTGGGAAAAAATTATCTAGGATAAAGAGTTTATTTAGATGATTGTTAAAATATATGGGAATTTTTTCCCACCATCCATCGATGGTATATTTTAATAAAATATTATTTTAAAATAGTTTAAGTTATGGTTGTAAAAATAAATATAAAGAATTACACTTTATATCCTAAAATATTTTATGTTATGGTGGTAAAAATAAATGTAAATAATTACATTAGTTACCATAATAAAGTGGTTTACATTTTATCTTAAAATAGTTTTGGAGGACTAATTAACCATAATATAAGTAGTTACATTATTAAAAGGAAACAATTTGATGTAATAGAGATCCAAAGATGGTGGTGATGATAATATAAAGATTTCTAAGTAGACAATATAATTTGACATCATAACATTTGATATTCTGAATTTAAGAAGATTGAATACATTCAAGAAGTTGAATAGTTTGGAATATGATTCCTAAGTCTCAACATCATTAAAACATGATTACTTCATAAAAATTTCTCACTAAAGAGTTTAGTTGGAGGGTTTTATCAGATATTCACATAGATAAGTTATGTAGATTACATATGATGTGATGTGTTATCATAACCCAGAAAGTGTAGCAAACATAAGTATGATCTAGTATTTTATCATATATGATATGATAAAGTAGTTCCTATGTTGGTTTTATTGAATATTATTAAATAATTTAAGAATATTAAAATGTAGCATATTAAAGAAAACCTATATTTTATCATTATTTAATTATTTATACATAAATTTATATATAGATATAAATTTCTTGAAGTGAAATGATAATTAGACTCTCAAATTATGAATTTGAGCTTACCCATAACCAATGTTTGTCAACGATTATTATAGGTTGTGATGAAATGTTAAGATTAGCATGAGTGGGATTCTTGTATAGATATATAGAATATACTAATGAGGAAATATATAAAGAATAATATTCTTTGTGTGCACTATAAGACCCACTAAGTATACCACATGGAATGTCATACAGATCTATTTGGAATATTTGGGGTGCATATAATGCCCCAGCATTAAACATTACAAAATCTTGAGTTTTTGTCAAGAATTTAATTTATTTCACATTGAGGGTCTTTTAAGTTTTATAGATTTATAGAATTAGGAAATAATTCATAAATATAATACCTTGTTATTATAAAGTGGATACTACTAAAACAATATCAATTTTTTCCAAAATATAAAACTTTCAAAATAAAACATGATTATTTTTAATGAAAAATCATCGTAACTTTCAACATGACTTCCACCTTTCTCTTACCCATCCTTATACCATGTGAAACAAATTTAAAACATGGGATGAGAAAAAAAATATTAGTAAGGGACATAAAATAAAGAAAGAAACCATTGTTCCATGAATACTTTAAACACATGAAAACATTTTCACAAATTTACACATTTCACCCATAAAACATAAACACTTTAACTTACCTCATGAAATCATAAGATTCTTATATAACTCTATAGAAAACCTAAACCATAAAGGTAACTTGTTACATCAATTACATATCTCTCTTAAATTTACTGTAGCTATTAGGGCTATATAAGTAGTAACATTCATGGTTTCATTTAGAATACACACTATAGTATATTCACTTAATCTCTTATGAGAAACCATACTGATTAACTCTGTCTCATTACCCAATGAATTGGATAGATATAACAGGCTCACCCACCCATATTTTATCACAAAAACACCTTCACTCATAAAAATTCCTAAGAACCATAACATAAATTCAAAACATAAATCATGCATAAAATAGAAATAATTTTTTCACTTTGAAATGACATTTCATTTTAATAAAGTCACACACTTATAAATGAAAATAGTTTATTTGAAAATAAAATTATAAAATTTTAAAGGAAGCATCAAAATATTAAAATTACATAAAAGTGATAAATTTCATTCATGTTGGGTATGTTAAAAAAATATCCTTTTTTTCTTTTTTAAAAATAGTTTAAAGAGTATCTTTAAGAGAGGTTTTTAAAAGAAAGTCACCTACCTTAAGTCTAACTTGTCACATACAATTTTTATCTTTAGGAATAATATATTTAGGTTAATAATTTAATTTTTTGAGAAAATTTTTAAATATTATTATTCATTTTTATATCACTTATTATCATTTTATAACACTTACTTAATTATTTAAGTTCATATCTGAAATTTTGTTGATATTCGGTACTTGAGTCCAAAATGAATTTTGTATGATGTCAATAGTCCAAGTCGTCATAAGTAAATATTATCCGTAATAAAATTATTTAAATTATTATCATTTTTATACATCAATTATACATTTAAATGAAACCATTATGTATTTTTATGAAAAATGAACAATGTTATAACCATGGATATGGTAGGTCGTACGTACGCATGAATAACGTTTTCATTTTTTAATGATCATTATGAAAAGAAGGTAAGTATCATTTTAACATCACATAATGATAATAATGTCATTAATATAATATTAATAATTTAAATATACTAATATATATCATCCATGTGATGTGATGATGAAAAAATGGATCACATCGCTTCGTGGAAGTGATAGTTCACAAGTATGCACAAATGATGTTATGATTTTTATGTGCACAAACAATTAAGAACATAAATGATATATTATAATTTAATAATAATAAATATTTAATTAATATCATATATAAACATCAATTCCATCATTATAACCATTCGTAAGAGATGGTGGTGGAAAAATTAATTATATAAGTTCATAAGGTGGTAGTCATCCATACACACAAACAAATAATTATTTTCTCATTTGATGAAAGTGGAGATAGAATTAGGTGATGACATTAACATAATAAAATCTCATTATATTTATTATATTGGATTTATTATTTCATCATGGTGGAATAATATTTTAATTAAGTGTAAGGAGAAATTAAATAGAAACACTTAATTAAAGATGATACCTCTTCTTCGGATGATCTCCTTTGATTAACACCTTAACACCTCTAAGGAGGGTGTTCTTTTTAACATAATTCCTCGAGAATGTGGGTAGGGGTTCTAAGAAGGTATTTGGGTAGATATTTCCTAAACTAAATTGGTTTTTATGTTTCAAGAAATGAAATAAGTGGTTCCCTTTTATAAGATAGGAGAGGGTCCCTGTTGGAATTCTTCAAAATATTAAATTAATATAAATTAATTTTATATTCCAATTTGGTTTTAAGTTACTTATTTAAAATAAAGGATGATTTTGGCTCAAAATCAATTCATCCAATGAAATTTAGACAAGTTTTTATATTTTTTTAATCCTTTTATATTTGTTTTAACCCTTATTTAACCCCTTTAACTCTTACCATGATATCATATAATTTTCACTTTGTGGGTTAATATAATTACTATAAAATGATAAAAAACCAATAAATAATTAATTTATGAAATTTTATGACTTATACGAACCATTTGGATGAAATTTAGTTTTTTAGAAATTTTATAACTTTTTTAAAAAAAATTAAATATCATTAATGTCAATTTTAACACTATTCATTATTTTGACTTTTACAAAAATAAAAAAAACAAGATAAATTTTAAACAAGACTTATAAAACATCAATAACATGTCAAAGTTTTCTAAAAAAACTCTAATGACATCAATAATATCAAATTATATTTATTTTAATATTTTTGATATCATGTATTTGATATCTCTTTTAATTAAACAATTACGACATCATCATTGTCTAATTATTTAAGGTAATTATTTCATCAATAAAAATTAAAAATAAAAGTATATTATGAATTTAAAACATTTTATATTTAAATATACTATTTATATTTGAAAATATCCCCTATATAAATTCATATGAAAAATATTTCACTTATTAAAAACAAAAGTATGAAAAAATTGACTTTTATTTGAATAAAATACAATAAATGTCCTAAAGTCATCCAAGTGGTGCCAAGAGCTCAAAAAATTAGCACATGGGTTATTTTTATTGAAAATAAATCATCCAATAAAATTAATAAAAGTTTTGGGGTAATTTTATAATATTTATAATATTATTTTTACCCTTAATTACCTGATTTACCCTTAAATATGTTAATAAAAGGATACTAAAGTTACTATTCATAGTGTCCAAAAATAAAATGGACAAATTTAAATTATTTTTAACTTATTATTATAAATATTGAATCCATTTTTTAAAATTCAAAACACATAATTGGATAAAATTAATTTAAAATTAATCTCATTGACAGATAGAGAAAATGTGTTATTAAAGTAAAAATGTTCAAAAGTTCACAAAGTTGTTATATCCAATTTCGATGTTAAGTTGATTATAATGACGTAAATTGGAATAACTGATATAAATTATTTATAATTATACTTGAAAACCAATAAAAATATAATTTAACACTATAAATTATTTAAATGAAAAGGCAATTTTCAATTAAAATGCAGTATTTTTTCACTATTCATCGAAACATGAAACTTATTAGAAAAATAGAAAAAATTCAAGAAAATTAAATTTTTATATTATTCTTTCAAATAAGAAGTTTATTTTTTCATCTATAATTTTTAAAAGTTCCAAAATCTATATTTAAAACAAGTGCTCCATCAAAAGGTGCCAAGATTGTCTTTTTAGAAAAATACAGTTTTTATGTATAAAACTGGATTTATTCTTATATTATACCTATAAAATCTACCATATGAATGTAAAAAATTATAAATTATTTTAAACTTATTATATAATTATATGGTTTGTTACGGTTCATGGATCATATTTGAGTCCCCGCTACTTGAAGTTAAAGAGATACCTAAAATGAGAACCTTCATAGTTTGATACCCTAGTTACGCAAGTTTACATATTGAATTAGATACTATGATGGATGGTTGGGTATGTTTTTGATCATTTAATTGGTTAAATATTAACCAAGATGGCATTTTTTCTATCATATGACAAGTATGACATTTGGGCCCTCAATTGAGATAAATGGTGGGAGTGTGTGGTTACACGTGGATATTTTATATCTATCTATATAAGGGACATGTGATTTTCTTATCCATAAGGATGAATGAAATGTGATGTATTAATCTATTAGATAATTAAGTACTCTAATAATTAAGAACATATTCATTTACTATATGGTATTGTAATTCTTTGTGCCCTTGGTCACTCGATGTCTTGGAAAATTGGAAAGTATGAGAATACATATTTTCATAATATGCAGACTGGTGGTTATTGGTATGGGGATACGTGTGTTGGATGGAGATCATGTCATATAACTTTATAAATTTAGTATCATTGATGATTTTCTAGAGGCTACTCTTGTATTATATATATGGATATAATTATTCATATTTTTTCAATGCTATAAAGGCTTGTGGGGTTACAGTTTTTGGTTGACTAAACAGGGATTGAGTTTGACTCGGAGAGCTACTATAAAATGTATTAAAGTTGATCCAAAAAGTGTTTTGGTATCAGTATTCACAAGGTATTACATATGATGTGATACTAAGTAAATATAATTATATATTTCTAAAAGTTTTTTGGAAGATATCTAAATATAGTTTTAGATATATTTTTACAAGTTATTATATGTGATACAATATTAGGTAAAATAGAACAAAGTCTATTAGGGTTTAGTGTAAGTAATATATTGATGGAAATATTACCTATATCTTTATATATATATATATATATATATCTGTGTGTGTGTGATATATATAAGATGATATTTATATATAAATATATGATATATATATATATAACCCTTATTTTGGTTTGTATGAAAATTATGATTTGTGTGTCATTAGGTATATTAATTTATTTGTGTTGGCCACCCTATATATTCTCCATTGAAGCTATCAATTAAGAAACCATTTCATAAGATAAAATAAATGGGAGTTAAATTAATTCATTCATATCATGCATGAATTAGATGAGGCATTAATACATGCATTATAAATGCATGAGTTAATACAGATGCCACCTAGGTGTGTCCTTAGGTTCTATATAAACCCTATATACATGTGATGGTTAGTGTGTGTGAGTTTAAATCATTACTATTGGCCAAAACTCTCTAAAACCAAAATCTCTTTCATCTACCACATTTTCATTAGAGGTACTATCATACCATGGAGAGAATATGGGTTCCATTCAAATGTCACATGATTCAGTATAGCCCATAGATACCAACAGAGGTGGGATGCTTATGTTTTCAACATTTTTTATATTTATCAAACTCATTAGAAAAATATCAAAAAGGTTACATTGATATTCTATACAAGGTACACATATTTACAGCATGTTTTTCATTTCATTTTTATGAAGCTTTTATACTATCATGTACACAGATCCTTGGGAAAGGGTTTTTTAATTGCTTTATCTTGATCTCGTAAATGTTATAATACTCTAATAAAACCATTCATCTAGTGGATAGGAAGACATAATGTCTAGGGATTAAACAAAATACCTTCATACATGATTGCATTTGAGGAATTTCAGAGTTTTTTAAAGTGGATTCCTAAGGCCAGTTTTACATATATTCATGCCACTTTAGATAAAAGGAAATTCTCCCTGTAGATAAGAATTAGTTTTATAAATAAATCCTTTTGAGGAGTTTTAGTATTGTTATCCATACTCTACACATTTCTTTACTCAACTATGTTTATAGTTTATTTTCCATTCCTCCTTTTATTTTTTTCAAATAGTATTTTTTTATTTCTAAAAAATATAATTTCCACTTGGATTTTCAATTTAACTTTGATACTCTAATATTTGGTCATAACTTATATTGTTTGATCAACCGAAAATTTTGAGTAACAAAAAATATGCAAGTCATTACAAACTTTAATCCCACCTCTCTTAAAGTTCTATATTAGCCCTTTAATTGGGACCAACAATTATAGTACACTAGAAAACTATGAATTTATTAAAAATAATAAATTCATAACAAATTCCTTCAATATGATTTTCTAGGAATTAAAAACATTAAAGACAGTAAAAAATTTCATCATTTAGAAAAACATTATTACCAAAATATTATAGTATTCTAGAAAATAATTTTCCCATATCTTTCAAATGTGATTTATGGTTGTATCTAAATATTGTTCTTCATCATCAAAGATTTACAAAAAAATCATCAAATAGTTTTAAAATATAGGACTTGTAGTAAATAAAAAAATAGTAATACATACCTTTATAATTTATTATGGGGATGATGAATTTATCAATTTGTACATATAACACATGACCTAGTAACCACATTCTATAAAATTTTGTTGAAGATGATACTGGGATGATATTTTATTTTTTTATCAAGTAATTTTATTTCATTTAAACACTAAAAACAAGGGAAATATATCAATTTGTTACTATCAAGGGAAAATTTAAAAAAAAATCAATAAAATTTTCAACTCCATATCTTCATATTAATCAAATATCATTCGATCATTTATCTAATTTCATACTATGAATTATTTATAAAAATAAGGATATAAATTCATAAAAACATTAAATGCAAAAAAAATTAAAAAAATTATTATAAAGTACTTTTAATACGAAATAAATCAAAAAATACACTAATTTTGTAGATGTGACTATAAGACATAAAAAGTGTGTTTGTGTGTGTGTTTGGGTCTATTTATATGTATTTTATTAATATTAATTATTCATATGTTTTGTTTTTATATACAAACACATTACATTTTTTTCAAATAGAGTTATAGATAAATAGTTTTGAATTTTAGATATATTTATTAATCTCCCACCCTGTTAGTCCACATCTCATTCACACTGCAAAAAAAACATTCTCATATAATGAAAACTAATAACCAAAATGAATCATATATATTTAAAAAAATAAAAAACTACAGTTCATAAAGTTTTATAAAAAAATATTACTTGCATGAAATATTTCCCTCATGTGATAATGATATATTTTATTTTGATAAAGTTTTCATTTACTTTAACTCAGGTGTTCATAGAAATAATTATCCATTCACCTAAGTACTTAAAAAACATGGATGAAGTTTAAGTTAAATGGGATAGGATTAATAAACTAATGATACTAAAATCAACCTCTAAGACCCCCTAATTAAAATCATTTATCTCTTAAACAAAAAATAATATATATTGAGAAACATTACATAATTTAAAAATATATATTGGAATCCCTTTAGGAAGTGTTGTATTTTTTGAAATGTTGTGTGGACTTGATCCAAGATAATTTAATGAAAATATGGGGATACTTAAGGATACCCATTAACAAAGTTGGAATTGTTGAGAAGGTGTTTAAAGAGGGCATTAAGGTTGTTGAAAAATGGATCTTGGTTGATATATATGTTGGTTTTATTGAAAAAGAAATTTAGAGGATAAAGTGTTGTGTTAGAGATTTAAATGGTGTAATAATGATCATATGCATAAATATATCCATGATATTTAACTTAAAAATATCATTGGATGATCCAAGAGGGATAGAAGTCATGGGAACAAAATTTTAGGCATTTTAGTTCAACTCTAGAAGAGAAAAATAAATCTAATAATGGATCAATACCTATATATGGTATTTCCCACGTACATGATTTCGATAAAGGGTCACTATTAAAATTATCTATTCAGAGGTTCTATATAAGGAAATAATTTTTCATGATGGTTTGTGTATGAAAATTTCAGTATAATAAAATTCTAAGAATGTATTTCCTTGGTATTAGGAAATTCAACTACACAAGGAGTCACATATATGAATTCATCTATGTAAGGGTTATGTATTTTCTATATGAGGGAGTTCACATATCCATAAATGGGGATGTATGAAAATTATTCCATATTAATAGTTTATATATGTGAATCCCATATAATGGATATTATAAAGGTACCATGTATGTGAATGCAAATGTAGGTGAAACTGGATATGTGAATAAGTTCATGTATTCAAATTAAAAAACATGGGCCTTTCAGCTATGTGATAGGATATTCTAGAGAATTTGTCTCTACGTTATAATTTTTCCTAACATAATGTAATTTCACAGTGATATAGGGTATTTTTTCTTCATTCTTTTAGAAACATCATCCAATTATAAAACTACCTGATATGATGTATAAGTTGTTTGTGAATGATTAAAATACCATGTAACATAAAATGGGAGCCATGATCCAAACCAGTAATAAGGAATAAAGTTGTGGGTGATATGAAATGAATTAAATTATATTATATTTATACTTTATTAGATTATTTATCATTATAAATAAAGAATATCTAACCTTAAAGAAGATGGGAATGGCTGAAAAGTTTCAAATATATTATTTTTTTTATCTATATTTTTTAATACTATGATATGTATAGTCGATCACATATTTAAAAGATCTAAAATTTGAACATGAAAATATCTATAAAATAGGGAAGTATAAACATGGAGGTTACATTGGACAAGCAATTTGCATTAATTTTTAATATATATTTTTTTATCCTAAAAAGGATGGAAAATATCTTAAAGAGGATGTTTTCTATATATAACTGAAGAATAAGTCTTCTTAGTATTCATATTTAAAAAAATGAAAATATCATTGAACTAATAATTAAGGAGGATATTTCATTTGATATTTTTTGTCTTCTTAATAGAAGAAAAAAAGGATAAAAAATTAAAAAAAAAGATAGATAATATGACTCTGATGGTAATTATTTGATACATGTGTGTGAAGATCAGAGATAAGTCTTATTTTATCCACTAAAAATAAAAGTATCAAGAGAAGAATAGAATTGGGTGACTTTTCAACGATCTGTATTCTGATAATAAGAATGGGGTTTCTTTTATTCAGAAAAGTGAATAAGAAGGTGTTCTAGATTTATTTTGGAAAGAAGAATAAGTTAGGGAGAGGGAGTTCACATCATTTTTGTAAAGTAGTGAGTATTGTATCAATCCATCCCTCCATAACTAAGGATTAATTTATCCCAAGAGATTCTATAAAGGTACCTAAAAGTTCATAAATGGTGTGGTATTATTTCCCCAGAGTAGCAAGCAAAGGAGTAAGAAGGTGCAATGGGATCATGGGAGTCCTAAATCAAAGTAGTGTGTGAGATATGAGGAGATTTAGTTCACCTTTGGAGAGGAGTGATCTCATCCCTAAACCATTTAAAGGAAATGAGCCTAATAATTAGTTCCCTAGATCATACCCAACCATTGATCTATGTTTTTGGTGGATTTTAGTGCATGACACATCATCATTTCATGATCTTTGGAGTATACAAGTGTGAGTGAACCAAGTAAAGATCATTTTGGCCCATTCATTTTATGCATCCACACTAAACAGTAAAAATAGTAAATATATAAAAAGAACATTTATTAAAAGTTGATTAAGTAAAACCATAATCAGATCAAAAAATAAAATAAGTGCATAATAGGTTACCTTAATAACTGTGAGGTCATGATCAATAGGGCAGTGATAGATTATTTGGGGAGATTGTTAAATTTTAAAATAATTATCATACCAAGATTCACCCCCCCCCAATTTGGGTATTATCACTTAATTTCCTTAAGGGGACTAAAAGTTAGGATCATATACGAGGTTTGTTTCTCCTACTTTGAATTGATCTGATTTTATTTTTGGAGTTGAGTTTTTCTTCACTAATAAGAAATTGGTACTATGGAAAAGGTATGAATTTAAAGGGGGAAGCTAACCTAGAGATGAATTTCACAGTGTGGAGTGGTTTATGGAAAAATCTTGATATAAATGGAAGAATCTAGTACCTTACAAAATGATGGAATGGAAAGTTCGTATTATGAACCTACTTACCAATTTAATGATTCTGAAATAATTTCTAAACATGTTGATGTTATAAAAATATTTAGGACTACTGATGATGAGAAGATGCCAAGGAGGTCAAAGTTGAAAGGTTTTCACATTTTAGAGTAATTATATCAACATCTATAGGAAGAAAATTTTAAACTAAAGGGTGATAAAAAGTCATAGTAATAACATTTTCAGGATCTAAAAATGATATTAGAAAGTTGATAAGATAAAACAATTGTCTTATTAAAGTAGCTATTTATTAAATGTGTAAGAATGATTCCCAATCTGATTAGTTGAAGGATATTTCCACAATGGTGGTAAATCTAAATGATTATTCTAGTGAAAAGTTATATAACTCAAAGGAAGTTCAAAATTTTAAGGGTAATAAGGAATAATGTGTTGTACATATAGAAGAATTTTTTAGGGAAGTCTGAAGGATACAATAATAAAATGTGATCCTTAAATAATCTATTTCTCAAATGAACTCTTAAATGATGGATAAAAGTGACATACTAGACAAGATCTCATAAGAACTATAAAAATATATGTCTACTAGAAATATACTCATGAAAATTCAAAATTCTTAGCTTAAATTAAAGAGAAATAGAATATAGATGTTGGAATATGAAGTGTACTCAACCAAGAATCAAGTAATTTGCAAGGAAGTACTGAATAATAGAAACAATATAGGTGTAAAATTTCTCAACAAGAAAGAAAATTCTAGATATTATGGAAATAATTTCAAGAAATTCCCTATAATATGTAAGGAAAAATATATTTTCACTCCAAGAAGAAATGTAAACATGTGAAACTTTGGTGTGATGCATAAACACATCTCTAGTTTTTCCTAAAGAACTAATTATATAGCCTTCTATGAATCAGGTGGGAAATATGAGAAACTTTTCTCTCTTATATAAAAAAAGGGGTAAAATTATTATTATCATAATAATTGTTATACTAACCATGTATTAAGTGACAATTCTAAGAGGAGTTCAGCTGGAATAAAAGGGGGAAATTTTCCTACACTAAATGAAATATTTTTACCTTTTAAGAAAATATTTCAAGAGCTAGTTGAAGAAGGATTTCATACTGAAAAAAAAAATCAAGATAAATATATAAATGTATTACTGAAACAAAAACCTCCTAGAAATAAATAAGGTACACCAAGAGAAAAAATGATAAGAAACTTTTGTTTTGAAGAAAGTGTAAAATGTTACCCCAGTTATGGAAAAAAATAAGAATAAACTTACGAAGAAGTTTTAGATGGAACTAATAGCCATCAAGGAGGTGATAGAGAAAAATTATTCCCAAGTGGTACTACAAAAACCACTGTATAGAAAGAAAATAATCTTGGTGTAAGTGTTCTCAATGGATAAATAAAAATTATTGAAGACAGCCTGGAAAGGAAAAAAATGAATAAAACTGTTCAAGTAGGACCCTTCCCCTAATAAATAAAAATAATAATCCAAGAAATAAGAGTATTACCATGTATTATTATTAGTATGAGAAGGAGGTGGATGAAGTGATGGAATTGCTTTCTTAAAATTTAAAAAGGGGAAAAGAAAGGTGGAAAGAAAATGGTTGGTCTAATATATCCATCCTCACTCCACTTATTAAGGAAGTTTTGTATAACCCTCTCCCCATGCATTAAATGTTTTGTAACTATTTGTGAGGTGATGCATTCATATGGGGTAGAAATGACCCATGAGTTAGAAGTGCTAAAAAACACATGAAATGGACCCTATATCCAAATATTTCTAGATTGGAAAGTGAATGCAGCAAGGGAGGTTAGGGAGTATTTCATGCCCATAATTAGTATCAATCCTAAAAAAATAATTCAAGACTGAAACTGAATCATCTATAAGTTTCAAGGATTAAGTTTTTTCTCATCAAATGAACATGTAAGTTGTCTTATAGAAGAAAAAGTTAAATCTATAAACAAAAATTTTCTCACTGAAATGCATTAGACTAGTAAATAATGGATCCTAAAATGGATTGAAAAAAGGTTCCAAAATATATGTTTGAATAAAATAGTGGTATTGTAATGAAAACTTATTGGAAAAAATAGTATCAATACTTCATATAAGTGGTAAAAAACCACTAAGTGAAAAAAAATAACTACAAAATTTTTAATTTCATGTTTATTTTTTTCTTGTTCTAACATTTGGTATCAATTGTCTACTATGTAAAATAGACCCATTGCTGCTAACCTAGATATTTTTTCCCAATAAGAGGAACCCCAATACTAAGAAAAAATATTTGGTGATAGATGATAAAGTCTCAAGGGTAGTTCCAGATGATCTTTCGAGGATATTAAGCCTTATTTTCACAAGTTTGGAGCTTGTAAAGAGCTAAAGGCTTGGTATATCTCACACTCAATGTGCTTTAAATCTATAAACTAGCCATTCCGTTTGAAATTGTAAAAGAGTTAATAGGTTGTTGAAATTTGAAAAATTAATCTACTATAATTTTAATGAAATCATGAGTGATATGGATAACTTTTGTGTTCTTTACAAAAACTCATATTTCTAACACTGAGCTAAGGCTCGGTAGGCATAGAGGATTGTTTTGACATTAAAAATGATAATAGTTAAATTAACTCATGGTTTCTATTAGGAAAGTTAATCAATGTGAAACATGAAATTATATAATTATGAAATCCAACCAAAAATTTAAATTTCATATTTTTACAAAGAGAACAGGGTTTCCCCACAATTCAATTAATAATTGGTATTACCAATAAAATTTACAAAGGGGGGACTCTCGGTTTAAGCGGATAAATAAATTTTTAGGTGTAAATAGTTGGATAATTCTTACATTTCTTTAATGAAGGAAAATTAATACCTTAATGAAACCCATATTATACAAATGGGGAGTGAAGCTTTATTATAGTTTCTTCCCACACATTAAAGGGGATAAAAATAAGAGGAATCCTATGAAATGAAAAATGGGGAGATAAATCTCTCTATATAAACGTGGAAAAAATTGGGCCTCATTCAAAGTTGGGCATGATCTAAAAATTGATAACCCTATTTATAAATGGTGGATGACTTAATCACACCCTAAGGGTGATAAAAATGAAGGATAAATTCTTATTGGCTTCCCTTTTTATTTCATTGACAATGGGTGAGATGATGTATCTTGGAGAGACTTGTCAAAAAATCCTAAGGGGGGTATTTTTCACCCTTTGGTAAGTGTTGTATTTATTAAAAATATATATGGACTTGACCCAAGCTGATTTGTTAAAAATATGGTGAGACTGAAGTATTCCCATCAAGTGAGTTTGAATTATTGAAAAGGTGGCTGAGGATGAGTTTGAAGTTTTTAAAATTGGATCTTGGTTGATATATATGTTGGTTTTGTTGAAAAATAGATACTGAGGATGAAGTGTTGGGTTAGATATAGGCATGGAGTAATAATTATTATATTCTTGAATACAACCATGTGAAAATACTTGAAGAGAACATGGGATTATCTATGAATTTTATAAGTTATGGGATCTAAATATGGAGGCATTTTAGTTCAACTCTAGAAGATCAAAAAAATAGAAAATGGATAAGTACCCACTTATGGGATTTACCACATAAGAATTTTTGCAAAGTATCACATGTAAAAAATTGGATACACAGAGGTTCCATGTAATAAAATCTCACTATATGATGGTCTTCGTATGAAAATAGCGGTGTAAGGAAATTTTTCATACCTATTTCCTTAGCGTAAGGACATTCAGTTATAAAATTAGTCATGTATGATAATTCAACAATTCAAGATCAATGTATAAAAATTCAACTATGTGAGGGAGTTCATGTATCTAAATATGGTGACTTACACAAATTCGGATACATTAAGAGTTTGCGTATATGAATCCCATCTAAGGGAAATTATGAAGGAACCACATATGTGGGTTCAAACATAGGTGAAACTATATACATGAATAATTTCATGTATGAAAATCAAATGACATGTGAATTTTGACTATTTTATGGGCTATGTAGATGAATTTATCCATGCATGTAAATTTTTACTGATTTAAGTGAATATAATAGTAATGTAGGGTATTTTATTCAATTATCTTCTAGAAGCATCGATCAACTATTAAACTACCCCCAAAATATGTAGAAGTTGTTCATGAATGTTTCAAACATCATGGAACATAAAATGGGATCCATGAACAAAGCCAAGAATGAAAAATGAAGTTTTATGTGAGATGAAATGAATTAAACAAAATTTTATTCACACTCTTTTGGATTATTTCTCAGTGTAAATGAAGGTGACCCAACCGTGAAATGGTTGGGAACACCTTTGGAGTTTCAAATACATTATTTTATTCATTGTGGAATTTTGAATCTTATGAGATGTATAGTTGATCATGGATTTGGAATATCTAAATTGTTTTTCAAAAATATATATAAAATAGGCAAGTGTTGATGTGGAGGTTGTATTGGACAAATATTTTTCATGTATTTTTAATATATGTTCTTACTTTAATGAAAAATATAGAAAAATATCATAAAAACAATGTTTCTAGTTTGTAACTAAAGAAGAAGTTTTATTGGTATCCATATTTGAAAAAAACAGTAAAATATTGTTAGAAAAAAATAAAGGAGGATATTCGGTTTGAGATTTTATATCTTTAAAATATAAGAATAGAAGTATAAAAAATAAACATATGATGACTATATTGAGTATTCATTGACACATCTATGAAAAGAGCATATCAATCGTTTGGGACTTCCACTGAAAATTAGAGTATCAAGAGAATAAGTGAACCATGAGCCTTCTGATGATCATTATTCTCATAAAAAATGGATTTAATGTTATGAAAAAAAGTGAATAAGAATTTTTTCCATATTTATTTTATAAATAATAAGAATATTTAAAGAGAGATTTCATAGTAAATCTCAAAAAATGTAGAGAGGAGTTCATCAGTGCATTCATTAAGAACTAAGGAAACATCCATCCCATGTGATACTGAAGATAAAGGGACCTATAAGTTCAAAAACTATATTGTTTCCTTTCCCTATAGTAGTGAGTAAAATTATAAGTATGAGTAGTGAGATAATGGGAGTCCTACCCTAGATCAGTGCATTAAAGAGGATGAAAGACAGTGCACATTAGTAGAGGAGTGACCACAGCCCTAAACCTAGTAAGGGAAGTGATCCTGAGCAAGAGTTCCCTATCCAAAACCCTACCATAGGTCAGTGTGGATGGTGGATTTGGTTCACAACACATCATCATTACATGATACTTTTGAGTAGCCTAGTATGGGTGAACCATGTAAAGACATAACTCCTCGTGTTCATAGGGGAATTTGTAATTCATCAAAATTTTCAATTTTTAATTATTGGATGAGATTTATTTTGAATTGGAGTTCATAATTAAATTATGAAGGTTATAACCCATAAAAGAATGTATTTTTTTAATTTAAAGGAATTCAGATAGTGTTTGAGAGTAGCGGATGGGATTCAGAAAGAATTTGGGATATTTGGGTTGTACTTTGTAGCCACCGACTAGCTGAAAGAGCCAGAAGTGTCCTTAGAGGTACTATAGGTACCACTGGATATCCAGTGAGATTCAAGGTTTTTTATGAGGGGTCTGGTAATTTTACCAGACAACCACTTAGGTTTTTTATATCAAAGGGGATGTGGGTGAGAGCATTTTTCCAAGACAATCCCCTCTCTTTCCCCATTTGATCCCCCTTTAAGGGTAATTATTTTGGGAGGTTTTTAGTAGTGATACAAGGTAGTTACCTCTACTAATTCTATATATATGTATTTTCCATCCATTCCCAATGATCTTGTTTCTTTTCACCTGGGGTTTTTGAGAAAATTACACTAGTGCGTGGTGTAGTTTTCCTAAAATTAAGGGGATTTCATTCTTTCACTGTAGAGGACATCCTGAGATGGAATATGTGTTCCTCTATTTATTGAATCAACAAAGTTATATTTAATTGTCAAATTATTTATGGTTTATCTTTTAAATTAAATTAATTGGGTATTTGAAATGGTGATGTCGGTTAAATATTTTCCTATGAGTGGTGTTGGCAGTCCACTACAGACCTCTTGAGGATGGTTTCTTGAGGTTTCATCAAGTAAAGAGTGTCCATTGAACTAATCAGTAATTATAAATTTTTGAATTAAATGTTTTAATCTTTAAAATTATTAATTAATTGTGAATTTAATTATAATTAACTAAATTTGGTTCATGGGAATGATTTGGGGGATCGATCATCAATGTGAGATTGGATTGGACTTAGGTGGGCTATACAATGCCTTGGAAAAAAAATTTCCTTTGGAGATAAATTTAGAAAATTTCATGAATGTGATAGGTGATATCACATACACACCCTATGGTTTATTCTTTTGATTATATGCATGGTGACATTTGGCTTCACCGTCTTTGGGAGATCATCCTCTAAATTAAATCAATTTGTATATTAACAATAAATTGGATTTTTAACATAATTATAGTAAGTTGAATAATTAAATTAATTATTCCCTATTAAATGAATATTATCCATGGGTTATGAACAACCCTTGTGTACTCGCTTATTTTATTGGATTTGATAGTCAATATTGGGACTCTAAAGATATCGATTGGCCTCTAGACATCATTATAGGTGAGTCTAGACCAAATGAGACTCATTATCCTATGTGTAGGGGCTTAAAACACCTATAATACAGAGGTGAGGTTGGAATTAGAGAACATTTATCATGTATTCCTTAGAGGACCCCCCCCCCCATTCTTCTTAGCTTTTTGGGATTATCGAGATGAGTGCGGGATGGGAGAACTTATATCATTTGATATAACTAGGTATATGTGGATATACATTAGTAAAACTAGGATTGGTTTGGATGATCAAATAAACCCAAAGTGACCTTGAGGATCGAGATAGATCATGGGCCATTTCCTGACTATTTCATTTGTGGTGAGTCCTCCATTAGCCGGTGAGGTCATGCTACCCTATTCAAAACATCAAGGGATACTTCATCCTTAGAGTATTAAGTATTAACCTGAGACTTTGGTTGATACTAAAGAAACTTTTGAGGGTTCCTATGAGATATGCTGACCTAATTGACTGGAGTGGGTGCCTTGCTAAAAGACCAACCATGAGAGGGTATGTATGTCCATGGGTAGTGATAGTTATAGGAATCACCCTAGAAATCAGACTGATGTGGAAGTATGATGGGGTTGATATATTGATTATGGGAATGGAAATTCATCCATCCATTATTAATTATCTTTATTTTGTGTGTAAAACACCCAAGGGTTAGTTAAATTTTATCATACACACAATTGGCTACCAGGATTTGGAGTCTGAATCATGGTTTTACCAAAAACGTAATTGGAGATTGATTTTGTAGAATTCATGGATTTGGTTCTTGGATATTTGGAATGACATAGGATGACTCATTAAAGTTATGAGGATATGGATTAGAGATACCATGTATTTGTAGCTTGATGTTTGGGGATTTTATAGAGTTAGATCTTGGTGTTAGATTGGGCATGGGTTTGGAGATTAGTTTTGGATCTTCCATGGATTTGAAACTCTAATTCATAGAATGTAATGAGATTAGTCCCCCAAATCATGAGGATATTTTTGTTGATTCCATGGATTTATAATCCAAATGTTACTGGGAGGACAAAATCATCATGACATGCTCAGGGACACCCAAGTACTAGATGAAGTTGGTATGAATGATCTGGGTCTCAAACCTATATCAATTATTTATTTATTATTAGAGTAGTTAAATATTTATTTCAGCTGGTAATTTCACATGAACATATTATATAACATTTTAGTTAGTATGATACTGCATTGGTGGTTCCCTGATGAGTTATGTACTCACACCCTACTCGGTCCACCACTATAGATGGGTACCCGAGCTGCTCTCACATGGACATTATAAATAGACGTTAGCATGGAGCCCAGAGCATGATTGAGCTGGAGTAGCTCGAGTGGGATTAGGATATTAGGTTTTGATATGGATCAAAGCTACCATGGGGCCAAAATCATTATTTCTTTTTATTTCATTCTATATATGTGATCGTCCTAGTTCCTGTATGTTTTTTTATTCCATATGTCAAATATTTATTTTTTTATAACATGTTTAGTTTATTTATCATTTCTACATACTCTAATGTGATGGATGTTTATAATGTGTTTATAGTTACATTATAATGATTTTGAACTCTAATACATTAGGTATAGCCTCCACATGATACCTCCTTAGACCCCCACTACTAGTCGATAGCCTCTAGTATTCGGGGAGGCATTTGTGAGGTCACATGGCACTACCGATCTGGTTACTATTTAGAGTGAGCTAGGTAGGGACATTAAAAGGTGGTGTCAGATGATTGTTTTATCATTTTCATACTATTTTGAGTTCTATTAGACTGCATACATATGAATGTGTCAGATCTTGTGATATAACTCATATTGGTGTATCATAAACACCTTTCCTGATTGAAATCTAGGTTACCATGGGTATTGGAATGACGTTCATGGGTTCTGATGTTACTATTGTATATGATTTCAAATTTTTCACCACACATGATTTTTTAGAGTGATTATTTATCAAAGATTTTATATCTTATCCCATTAAAAAGAGTTTGATTATTAGATTTTGGCACATGGCCTATAGAGGTAAGATGTGTCTCATTAATCATATCATGCACATAGGATTCATATGATATATAAGCCTAGTAGTATGAATATTTTCACAAATGACTAAGGTTTATCTATTTAAACTAATACAAACTTACCATATGGTGTTTTCCTATATAAGTACCTGATGTCATTCTACTCAACTAGGTCAAATTGTATACATTTGTTTTATTCTGGTGGTAGGTCTTATGGATCCTATAGAGATGTTGGTGATATGTTCCCTTCAATAAGGGAGGATTAAATACCCCAAGGGGTTAGTAAAAGTGGAATTTAAATCCTTATAGACAAACCCTTGGGTTGATTGTAGTGTATGTTTAGTTATTTGAGGTTTCATTAAAAACATATTTGATGATTTCCCATATACCTTGGAATGTCACTCTTCTTAAAAGAACTATAAGATGGTAGTTCAAGTGATATAGACTGTCTTAGGTTTGTTCTATGTTTACACTTGTGTGGTGTGACAAGATATTACCTGGAGTATTCTAATGTTCACATGCCCAGAAATTGTGAGCTCTCTAGGTTCATTTGTTTAAAGTTCTAATGACATCCTATATTGTGTTTTCCCATATAGATTTTAATAGCATCTTATCTAACAAAACCTTCTGAAAATGGTTCCTTAACATGGATTGTATCAGATGATGAACTGGGGGAATCATCTTGAGTTGTGATTCTTGAGAAAGAAGTCATGTGTATAGATGGTCAGTGAGAATTAGTTCCCTGATAGGATTTTGATATGGAATGTGATTCCATTATGATGGGAGACCCTTGAGAGGGTTTTTTTAACAAAGTTTAATGAAACTTTTAAGATGGGTTTATGGATAATTCCTTATGAACTGTGAACTTTTGTAAATTATGACCTTAGTGAGACTTTGTCTTATAATCTAGGTGGTTGGACCTAGTGACCCTTTGTGAGACCTAGTTTTTGGGGCTAGGAGGGTGGTCCTAATGACCTATAAGATACAACTGAGGCCTTAGCGATCTATTCATAGGTATGATCAGGGTGGCATGTCAAATAGATTAGCACAGGTTGGTGGTTTTCTTAGAGATGGAATCTTGGGTTGGTGCTCTTGACTTGGAATATTGTCAAGTGGAAACTAAGTGTGTGGTTAATCCTGGAAAAAGTGAAGTGCTTAACTTTGAAATGGAGTTCCGAGGGATATCCTGGTTAGATGGGGTTGACATGCCATGGATCATGGTCAGCCTAGTCAGATGGCTTGTGACTTATAGGATTTTGATTCAGGCTTTAGTTATCAATTAATGTAGAATTGTACACTTTTTAAATTTCATATAAAATTTAGGTAGTGCCTAATTAATATTCATGGTGTTTTTGAGTTGGATTGGTGAACAGATGTGTGAGTTAATGACCAAGGAGTTTTATATAGTTTAATAGAGGCCTAGTAGCATGGGGATTATAGTAGAAATTGAGGTTTTTAAATGGATTGTAACACATTGAGAATTTATAATATATTTATATTTAAATAAATTTTATTTCTTTGACAACTTTTGTTAGATGCAACACTGATTTTAAACTAACCACGATATAATATTAAAATATTATTATTTAAATGTGATCGATATAACCTGGAAATTAAATTGATGGGTATGAACAATATTAAATAACTTATGAAATTTATATAGAGTTCCTACTAAATATAAATTTATTTATAAATTCTAATTAACTATTCACTTAATTTTAAGCAATCATTTTATTCATTGAAAATTCTTTTTCTTAAAAAATGATATTTTACTACTTTTTGTGAGAAAATAATATAATTATTATTTTCCAATTTCAGAAAATGTATTTAAAAAATTGAGTTCATTTTTTCAATCATCATATTGATATTAAATTAGGGTGAAATTTAGGTATTTTTTGGTAAGTATTAATTTTTCAGTGAATAGTGAAAATGCCGATTTTTATAAAATTATCATTTACATTTAATAAATTAATTCCCATTATTATTTTAATTTGACTTAAAAATTAACATATGTATTATATATTTATATTAAATCATATTAATTACATTTAAATCATCTTTATACTATATTTTTTTATAAGTTTATTCTTAGGATTAAAAATGCATTTTTCTGAAAATAGTTTTAAAGTGAAAAATGTTTCTCCTTTTTAGTTAATTAAAATAACTCATAATGAGAAATAATTTAAATTAAATTTATGGATTATATATCAATAATAATTAATTTAAATTAATTTAATTATGATTACATGTCATATAGTTATTATAATATCATTTTATGCTTGAAGAAATGCATTTCTTGAAAAATTGTTTTTTGCATGTCTATGGTTTTAATTTTAATTGAATTATACCAATTATGTCAGTATAATTTTTAAAACTAGATTACATAATTTAATAATAATAATTTATATTATCTAATAAGTTAAACTTAATTTTTTACCACAATAAATAGTGAAAATAGTATAAATTAATTACCACAGTTAAGGTAAAAATGGGTTTACCTGGGGGTTAAAATAAAATGATAAGGGTTAAAAATGACATTAAACTTGTATAATTCCTATTTTATGGTCATATTTCAGACTTATATCTTATAATTATTGAAAATTTTGAATTTTGAATCCTTTTTTCTTATGAAAAATGTGTGTAATTCATTCTTTTAAAAAATTCCAAATATATCCTCTCCCCCACTTATTAAAGGTCACCCCCTCTCTTCTCCTTTACTCACTTAAAAAACTATTTGATCATAAAATACCTACCAAAACCCCTTCATTAATTCCCTCAAAATATCATATAGTCCTTGTTTTTATCATAAAGATATCCTAGGAAATATTTTTGTGCAAACCTAAAGAAATTGACTGAAGAAGAGGTAATGTCCTTAACCGATCATATTTGTTTTATTTATTATTATAATTTCTTAAAATATTACTAAATAGTGATAATATAATAAAATAATTATCTCACATATGATAATATTATATTATGTTAATTTCATAACCTAAATCCATCTCCACTTTCATCAAATGGGAAACAAACCCATTGATCGTGTATACGACGGACTACCACTTCGCAAGCCAGCATAATTCATTTTCCATAACTGCTTCACGAGGATGAATATAATAATTTATATAATACTTATATATTATTTTTATGATATAATTATACTTATTTAATTATAATATCACATATACTCTCTTACTTTTCATTCTGTAGAGAATACAATAACGTCCCTCGTGTGTACGGCGGACTACCGCCTCACAAAGCGATGTGATTTTTTTATCAATTACACTTTATATGGAAGATAATAAGGATTAATTTGATATTTATATATTATATTAATTAAATATTAATAATTAGTTAAAATAAATATATGATATTTTTTCTTACCTTACCATCCATTGAATAAATGATAACGTCGTTCACGTGTACAATGGACTACCGCCTCGGGAAGCAATGAGATTTTTTTATTACCAAATCACATGGATGGTATATTTAAGTGTATTTAAAGAAAAATATATAGTATTTATTATATAATTATTATAATTTAAAGATAAAATAACACTTACCTTCTTTACATCATGATCGTTGAAAAATGGAAACAATACCCATGCTTACGTATGGCCTATCATCTCCATAAATATAGCGTGGTTCATTTTTCATAACCATATTTCAAAGTTAGTTTTAAAGGTATAATATGTGTATAAAAATTATAATTATGTCATTATTACCATTATTTATATGACTAAATAATAATCTATTTGACCTTAGTCAACTTACCAAATTTATTTTTGTCATATGATTCGTTTAACGTTAAAATTTCTGATGTAAAATTAATTAGTTGTGTATTTGAATATAACATGGAAACAAATAAAATAAAAGGAATAATAAAATTTAAAAAATTTATTATCCAATTAAATAATTAACATATGTTTATTATACATGAATTTATGGAATGCACATGACAATTCGGGCTTTAAGTAAGGGTTTTTGTCTCGAAACTTTATTCTTTGAGATACATGTTCTTTATAAACCTAATTTCTTTTATAAGGTGTATATACTTACCCTTAAAATAATATATCATGAATTATTCATAATTAATTAATTTTAAGTTAAAATTCATCTATTTCATTCATGTGATTTATGATTCAAAATTTACCAAAGCGGTAGGGGTTTATGTTTCATTCCCATTTCAATCAGGATTATTTATGCTTGAATTTCCATTGTAGGAAACAAGTTTACCATTGTATATTAAAACCATTTAATTTTATTATCATCTTTTTATTTATAAAATTCTCAAGTAATATTAATATTTTCCTCTTTTATACTTAAAATTATTAAGAAAATGTTTATATGAAAAGTTGATTTCATTTTTATCTTTGGTCTAAAATCCTTATTTTTTTCCAAATCAATATTTTTTAAAAATGTTTCCAAGAATGTCTCAAATATTATACTATGATTTATTAAATTTATTTTCACCCATGACTATATTTTTTTTTAAAAAATAAAATGGAATATTTCTATCGTTTTCCAAAAAAGTTGCTTTTTTGGATTTTTCATAAAAAAATGTGAAAGGAATCTTTGTTTTAATGTACTTATCATTAACAGAACTTTACTACTATCATCACCACTCATTATTTTGATTCTTAGGTTAAAATTTTACATGTCTCTTTTAAAAATAATTTTTTTCTTGATATTCTATAATATTTTGTTTTTAAAAAAAAAATTCAAAGTAAAAAAGGTATTTTCTAGAATTATTCTATGTAATATTTTAAAGAAATTTTCATCAAAAACAATAACCTTTGATATTATGTATTTCTTATAAATTATGTATATATTTATCTCTCATATATACCAAGATTATTCTCCCTTAATTTTATAGGGTAATATATTTTTTATGATTTTTTCTCAAATTAATTCTTTAATAAATCTCTTTGGATTATGAAATGAGGTAAGATTATGCAACCCATTTTCTTTCCATAGGTAATTCTTATGTTTGTCCCTTATGATTTATTTCCTTTTTGTGGAACACATATGTCATGAAAATTTTATGATGGGTGCCCCCATATATCACTCCAATGCATTGGGTAAAGTATTAGTCTCATGAGGCATCATGTATAGGATTAGAGAGTAAACCAAATCAGTTATGGAACTTTTTCCACCATGTGATATTTTCTAGGAAGTTATCCTTGACTCATGTTTATGTAATGTTTTGTATTATTGACACATTTTCTATGTTTACATGATCTTATGATTCCATTTTTTATGTTATACTGCCATGTGATTATTCATGTTCCTTATCTTTTTTTATATCATGTTATAAATTTGACTCACATGTTATGATTCCTTATAATTTTTATTTCTATACTGGGTTTTTTAGATCACCCATTTTGTCTATGCATTCCCCAGGTTATCCCATGCAGTTTTAGGAGATCAAAAGTATTTAGAATCTCATTACAGAGAATAAAATAAATAAGTTTTGTTTTATCCTCACTTTTATGTATTATGAACCTAGTCTTCCAAATACATTAGGCCTCAAGATATTTTAGTTGTAATTAATGGTTAATTATGTTAACAAACGTATAATAATGTGTGTAAAAGGAAAGGGTATCTATACAGAGTGAGGTCACACATTGAATGGATTGGGTGTGGTGTTGTCGTCGATCTAGGTTGGACCTAGATAGAAGCATCATAGGTTGAGGTGAATGGTGAGTGTAGCTTGGGAAGATGTTAAAACCAAGTTTTTTCTTTGCTATAAATGTATTTTGGGTTGTGTTTGTTATCAATCCTCACATGGAAGATCTGGGAGTTTGTAAGTAAAGGGATCTTATAGTTTAATCTGATAATAGTATTGAAGGTGATTTCATTTCCCAATGTTTACCAAATTTTTGGAGTCTAAAATTTGGAGGATGAATTTCAATATGAAAAGTATTTTTTATTGAAGGACTTATAAAAATATGTAAAAGGAATGAGTTTCATGAATATAGGATTTTCAAGTTGTGTTTTTTGAAGGATTAAAGAATTATGATACTATGCTATGTGATTACGACAAGCATCACGAACAGAGATAGTGTTCTCCACAATTATAATAATTATAGTTTCACGGTCATTGATGGAAATCTCCACGATGAAGGTGATCATCATTAAGGGTTTTGACTAAAAGCTTCATTATTACAATGAGCTTTGAGAATGTAAAATTTCCATGGTGCTTCTTGATAGGAGGTTCTCTTTTTTCAAGGATAATCTTGAAATTATCTGATTTTGTGAAGGAAAGGTAGCTTCATGAATCTATCTTTCTCTGTTAACTTGATCATCTTTAAAAGACTATAATTATTGATTAATGATAAATTCTTTTGTTTAAAGTTTAATTCACAATGATGGGGTATTCCACACGGACATGATGAGATTCATAAAGACAGTTAGTTGTGCGAAGGCAGGTGAGCTTCATGAAGACAGTTAGTTTAACAAAGGTAAGTGAGCTTCGTGAAGGCGGTTTATTCTACAAAGGCAGGGGTGCTTTGTGAAGGAGTGGGATTCACAAAGGATATTCACAAAAGGAAATATTTATTATTAGGTTTAAGTGGATAGGCCTTTCTGAGTGCATCAATTCAATTCTTTGGTGAAATTAGAGTCTCATTCTAAGTCAGTTATAAAGACCTTAATGTCAATTCATTAAAGAGACCTTCAAGTTGATAAACTGAGTAAGACTTAACCCAAGGAAGTGGACCATGGGGAGTCAAAGGAAGTGTATCGAGGGACGTAGTGAGATATCCCTAAAATATTATAAAGGTAGTGTGAATGGAATAGAGTTATTGTGACCGAAATTCTATAATCCAAAACTATTGAAGATTAGTGGACTTAGGTACGACCAAAACACTGTCGATGTATTCTCCTTGGATTCAAACCTTAGTGGTGAAAAAATTTAAATTGATGTGTGCCATCTCTTTTCACATGAATGTTTGATTACTGATCATATTCATCATACAGTTTTAACAGGTTCCAACCAACATGGGAACAAGATCCATGACTTTGAGAGAGAAATTTGACACACTAATTCACCCCTCCCCTCTCATGGTGTCCCAGTGTCCTAGAAGTGGTATTAGAAGGATAGGTTGTTGGTGTTAAATTTTCCCTACTTTTTTGTCATGTAGAATTTAGTAAATTTCAGGGGAGTTCCCTTATTTGATGGAATAACCTTTAAGATTTTGAATAACAGGATGAGATCTCATTTAAGATCTCTTATAATGGAAGTAATTTTTGCTACTTCACAAGGAATACTTTTCAGTGATCCAACAGGACTGTCTATAACTAATACAGACCAGAAAATGATTTATCTAGATGACAAAGCAAATAATGCCTCCACTGAATCACTTTATGATTATATATTTCTAAAGGTGATTATATTTACTTCTACAAAGTATATGTGGGAAAATTTAGATAATATATATTAAGGATACAATAAAGTAAAGGATGGGAAACTAAAAGTCTTGCACAATAGGTCTGACGATCTGAATATGCACCCTGATGAGAATATAGATTCTTTATTTAATCGAATTACTAAAGTAGTAGGAGAAATTAGAGGTCTTGTGGAATAAATAAAACACATTGATATTGTGAATAAATCATTGAGAAGGCTTCCACCTATATAAAACCCCAAAGTTCCATCCATTAAGGAAAGGGATATTTCTAAACATTATCTAGATGACCTGATGAGTTGTCTGGTGGCATATAAAATGAGAGTAAATCTAGAAGATACAACAACGTGTGTCACCAAGGAAATTACATTCAAAGGCATGGAAAAACTAGAAATTTCATGAGATAACATCGATAAAGATAATGAGGAAGGATAAATTCTTTTACTCTTTTCCAAGAAATTCAAGAGAGGACAAGGGAGATTTGAAGGAAATCTACCATTGGTATGTTTTATTTGTGGTAGAGTTGGACACATTGCTAATCAGTGATCTAGGAAGTTCAATGATGATAAAGGTGAATCTAAAAACTCACAGAAGCATCAAAAGAGGTTGTCTCAAAAGGTAAACTTCAAATATAGAAATAGACTACAGAAAAAGTGTTTTTTATATGAAGAAGAAGATGATGATAACGAATTATTTGAGAAAGAAGAACCAAATTTTAAATCTAGAAACCAAGCATCTATGATGGCTACCATTGAGAATTCAGAACCATAAAAAGATAAAGCCAGAGATTATCAGTTGAGTGGTGATTCTAATCTAAAGTTACAACTTAAGGATTCTCTTGTTAAGCTTGAAAATCAAATAAATAGATACAAAAAAGTATATAGAAGTTGTTGAAGAATCATAATAATATGTTGATCATCTTGAATCTAAAATTGAATGACTAGAGGAAGTAGTAAAATTTGAATAAACAACCATTTAAATAATATAATATGTTGTGGAACTAAAGCTCAAAATTGAATAATAGGAAAAGTTCATCAATGACCTTACCTTCAGACTGAAGGAGAAGTCCAAGACTATTGGGGGACTCGAAGAAGAAGTTGTTATTCTTAGGAGTAAACTCGAAAGTTAATCAAATTTAAAAGAATAAAATAATAAAATATAGTTTAGAAAATTCTCATATGTTGAGTTTTGGGAGAGAGTTAAGCTTGGTTCTGATGCTGTTGAAAAGATTTTTAATGATTAAATACCTACATACATGGGAAACAATGGAACCGTTTGGGATGCTGAAACATCAAATGTTTCCAATAAAATGGGTCAAAATAAAGGAAAGCTAAAATATGGACATGTTGAAATGTCATTTTAAGTGTTGAAAAGGAAACCCTCAATTCATGATGATAAAAGAACTGAAAAATATCCTCAGGAATCCAGAAATTATAGGCAGCAAAACTACCTTCCTAAGGAAGGAGATATGAGTACGAATATAAATTAGAATAATTTTTCACTTATGAAATGGCAATTATATGGCTATCTAGGCCATACTATGTCATAATGCGAAGAAGTAAGGAGATATTTGAATGGGGAATATCTAGGAATCCAAAAAAGGATAACCAATTCATATCCTACTTCTTATAGAAGAAAAAATTTATATGGATATTGTTTTTTTTTTGTTCTAACTTTGGACATAAATCTATTTATTATAGGAAGAGGAAAGACACAAACACTTCATACATAACTCAGAGACAAGTCGGTATTCTTTAACCAGACGGTGCCACTCTTTAAAATAGGTTTTCTCCTCTGGAAGAAGAGTATGAGTATGAAGAACTTGTCCACATGGAAGAGAGATATAAAATTTCATATTTATCCTTCACTCAACCTAATATTTCAAGGAAGAAAAAGTGGAAAATTGAAAGGTCCAACCTTGCAGAAGTATCCCTCAATGATACAAAGAGAAACATCACCTAGATCATTGATATAGGATGTTCATCCCACATGACAGTGAATACATACTTATTAAAAAATGTTAAGAAAAGAGTTGATGGAATAGTAATGTTGGGTAATGATGGTGATTAAAGATCAAAGAAAGTGGAAGTACAGAACTGGAAAATGACGAGCTAAAAAAACAAGAGTTATATATGTGGATGGTTTGAATCAAAATATACTTCATGTGAGTCAACTCTTTGACTCGGGAATTATAGTGACATTCAATCAAAAGGGGTGCACTATAAAATAAAATACAGGGAACTCTCTCATGAAAGGTTTCAGAACAGATGGAAACTTATACCAAGTTGATAGTAGAGAGAATACTTGCTACTTAACTATTGAAGGAGAAAATGACTTATTGCACTAGAGGATGGGGAACATTAATCAATAAGACATGGAAAAGATATCTAAGTTGAAGATAGTCATGTATATCCCCAATCTGAATCATGAATGGTAAAAGACTTGTGATTCTTGCATAGGAGGAAAGTTTGTCTGTAGTTCATATTAGCCAAAAAATAAAAGGGCATCAAATATTCTTGATCTCATCTATACAAATGTATCTGGTCTGATAAATGTTAAAGGAACTCATAGAGAAAGGTATTTCATCCTTTTCATTTATGATTATAGTAGAATTGATTGTGTGATGTTTATACACAGGAAAGGGAAAGTGCTTGATTTCATGAAAACTTATCACCAAATCAAGGAGAATGATACTGGATGTAAAATTAAAGTTCATTGGTATGAAAATGGATGGGAATACACATCCATTGAGTTTGAAAATTACTTAGAGAAGCATGAAATAAAACATTAGGTGGCTGCTGTGAGAACCTCACAGCAAAATTGAGTTTTTGAACATAGGAAACAACATGTGGAAAAAATGTACAAAACTATGATGATTGAGAGTTTTATCCCATGACATTATTAGAAAGAGTTAATTCAAGATGAAATGTATATTCAAAATTGAACAGGGATATATATGGGTGAAACCAAGACACCATATGGGTTTTGACATGGAAGGAAGCCCAATTTGAAGTATTTTCATGTTTTCAGAAGTAAATTATTTATCAGAAAAAAATAAGTAAACCAAAGAAAGTATGGTTATGTTGTTTATGAAGGAATATTCCTTAGATATTAGATGAATAGAAAATCCTACAAATGTTTCAATAAGAATCTCAGAAAAATTGTGGAAAGTAGTGGTGTTAAGATAATTTAATGTAAGACCACAAATACCATGAGGGGAACCTCTGCTGATGTTATTGAAGATGCAGAAGATAGTGGATATAGAAAAAATTCAAATTCATATTTAGTGGAAAGAGTGAAAAACATTCAGAGGTCACAATAAGATTTTGATTCAGAAGAGGTATCAAAAGATGAAACTGTGGCTCAATATAATTACTCTAAACCTCAAAAGAGAAATAAAATAGTAGAAATTGATCAATCCAACATCATTGGGGATTAGATTGCACCCAAAAAAATAAATTGAATGAGGCATAATGCACAATATGTATTCCTATCAGTTATTGAACCATCCTTATTTGAAGAAGCTGCAAAGAATGAATCATGAGTTAAATCCATGAATGAAGATTTGGATCAGATTGAAAAGAACCAAATATGGGATCTAGTTAAGAGACCTGAAAATCACAATTTGATTGGTATAAAGTATATTTTTTAAGAATAAATTTGATGAGCGTGGTTATGTGATCAAAAATAAGGCATGATTAGTGTGTAAAATATATTCATATATTAAACGTGTCTATGTTGAAGAAACATTTTCTCCAGTGGCTAGACTGAATTCAATCAGGATATTTATTTCCATGGTGATCCAAAGAGGGTATAAAGTGTATCAAATGGATTTGAAGACAACATTATTAAATGGTGTTCTTGAATAAGAAGTCTATATAGAACAATCAGTGGGTTTTCTACTTGATAATGATGAGATGAAAGTTTGTATATTAAATATGGTGCTCTATGGTTTGAAGCTGGAATAATGGGTGTGGTACTCTCAGTTGGATTCTTATTTAAAGCATCTAGAGTTTAAAATAGGAGGAGTGGATCACAATATCTATGTGAAGAATTATCAGAAAGAGCAGTTCATGGTACAAGTGTACATATATGATATTATATTTGGTGGTAGCTGGAAGAGATTAGTGGATGAATTTTCCAATCACATTAAATCATAATTTGAAATGTCTATGATTGGGGAACTCACATATTTCTTGGTGCTAAAGGTGATTCAGAAGAAGGATTACACTTTCATTTCTTAGTAAAAGTATGCAAGAGAGATATTGAATAAAGTTAATATGCATGAATCCAAACCAATGTCAACTCCGATTGCGGTTGGGATAAAACTAGTAAATCATGAGGATGGGACAACTGTAAATCCGACAATATATAGTAGATTCATTAGAATCTTATTGTACTTGACAGTGACACTACTAGATATTGTATTTGCAACATGATTAACTGCTTTCTTTCAAAGTAATCTAAAAGAATAACATATGGTTGTAGTGAAAAGAATCATGAGGTACATTCAAGGTACTCACAATTATGGATTATACTTTGATGCATGAAGATATAGTGAACTATTTGATTTTTCTAATGCTAACTAGGCTAGAGATGTTTTTGCTAAAAATTCCACAAGTGGTGGAGCATTATTTATTAGGAATAATTATGTGGGCTGGTTGAGTAAGAAATAGGAAAGTGCTTCTCTTAATACTGTTGAGGTAGAGTATATCTCGATAATAAATTAATTCACTTAACTACTCTTAATGAAGAAATAGCTGGTTGATATTGGAGATGAGGTGAAACAGCCAATGGTGATTCATTGTGATAAAAAGATTATAATTAATCTTACAAAGAATCTTGTTCATCATTCTCATTTGAAACACATTGAAATTAGATATCACTTCATCAAGGAAAAAGTTGAAGAATGAATGATTCAAATGGATCATGTTGGAACTGATGATCAAGTGGTTGACATAATGACTAAGCCATTATTAGCACATGTGTTCAAGAAGCATTGGTTGAACCTTGGTGTGTAGCCACCACCCAATACATGTGGAGGTTAGGAAATTTCTCCTCTCCCTAGTTAAATTAACTATTCTAATCAGTTGGATAATGTGATGTAGGTTTATGGGGGACATATGATCCAGGGGGAGTATGTTTTGGACTATACAAGTAAAAATCGGGCACTTTGGGTTTATTTCCAATGGGTGCAAATGGATAAATTCAATGGTTCAATGGTATAAAGGAGTAGAGAAAAAATTAGTATTATGGAGAATAGTGAAATTTGATGAGTTTCAAATATGATAATTCAGTGTTACGAGGAAATAGGGGCATGTAATGCTTCTGTGACATGGTCATAGAATAGCTTGGACATATTTAAGGATTCCAAAACATGAGAACCCAATTCATGCTTTCCCTCTTGTTTTATACACCAATCATTTCTCACATAGACTTAGAGTGTTGGATGAGTTTTTTCTTGCATACCTAGTTTTGAAAGTGGCTGGTGATATATTGAATTTATCTGTACATTTATAACAAACCCAAAGAGGGAGATTGATGGAACTAATGTTGTTATCTGCTGGAAATGGAGTTTGGGTTGTGTTTTTTGTCAATCCTCACATGTAAGATCTTGGAGTTTGTAGGAAAGGGATCCAATAGTTCAATCTGACAACTGTATTGATGGTGATTTTGTTTCCCAGTGTTTTCCAACTTTTTGGGGTCCAAAATTTAGAGGATGTATTTCAATATGAAAAGTGATTTTTTCTTGAAGGCCTTATGAAAATATGGAAATTTATTGAGTTTTTTTAATATGGGATTTGTGATTTTTGTTTTTTGAACAATTAAATAATTTTGATGGTGTACTCCTTGATTACAACAAGCATTGCTAATGGAGATAGTGTTCTCCATTATTATGATAATTGGAGCTTTTCGGTCTTTGAAGGAAAGCTCTGGGATAAAGAAGAGCACCATAAAGGGTTTTGAAAGAAATATTCGCAATTCTAAATAGCTTTTGCGAATGAAAAATTTCCATGATTCTTTCTAAAAGGTGGTGTTCTGCAAAGATATTTTTTACAGATCCAGAAAATGCATTGAAGGTGGTAGAGCTTCATGAATGGTCGAGCCTATAAATATGAGGCTACCTTCACTTAATTCTAAGGATTATTTCAAGGATAATCTAGAAATAATCTTATTTTATGAGGATAAGGTAGATTCGTGAATCTAGATTTCTCTATGAGCTTGAGCATCATAAAAAGACTATAAGTATTGGCTGATGATAAATGATTTTGTTTAAAGGGTACTTCATGATGATGGGGTATTCCATGTTGACTCAGTGAGCTTTAGGAATACAGTTAGTCCAATGAAGGAAATTGAGCTTTGTGAAGACAATTAGTTCCATGAAGGAAAGTGATATTCACAAAGGCAGGGGTCCTTCACGAAGGAGTGAGCTTCGTGAAGGATCTTCACAAAAGAAAATATTTATTATCAGGTTTAAGTGTAAAGGGATTTTCAAGTGCAACAACTCAGGTATGTGGTGCAATAAATCTCTCATTCTAATTCAAGGAAAAAATAATTTAATGCTAATTCTTTGAAGAGACCTTCAAGTCGATAAACTGAGTAAGACTTCACCCAAGGAAGTGGGCTAGGGGGAGTCAATGGAAGTGTTCCAAGGGACATGGTGATCTATCCCTAAAATCTTGTAAAGGCAGTGTGTCTGGAATAGAGTGATTGTGACTGAACTTTTGTAATCCACAACTAGTTAAGATTAGTGTACTTAGGTACAACTGACACACTATTGGTGTATGATTCTTGGATGTAGCCCTTAGTGGTGAACCATGTAAAATTGATGTGTGTTGTCTCTTTTCATGTGAATGTTTGATTACTGATCGTATCCATCATACAGTTTTAATGAGTTCCTACCAATATGGGAACAAGATCCATCACTTTGAGAGAAAAATTTGACACCCTGATTCACCCCTCCCCTCTTAGGGTGTCCTAGGGTCCTACAGAGGAGTGGCATACACATTTGATAGTGGAGATCCTCCAAGGTTTCACACAATTATGGGTATAATAGGTTATTTATAGAAGCTATATAACCATCATTCATCTAAGGGTGAGACCCTCATTATAGACCGAATATCATCGAATGTCATGGTATACATTATCAGAAGGTGGTAATGGGTGGTAAATGATGTTTCAGGTTGGAACTCATGTTAAGTGGGTTTGGCTGCATTTGGACATCATGTTGAGGGATGGATAGGATGTGGATAGTGGTGTTCAAGTTTTGACCAAGTGAATTAATGATAAGGACTCTCCTATAGTGGGAAGTGTCCTATTGGTTGTGGGTGATATTACCCCATGTGAATAGGGTCGTGATATTGGGATACCACTTAGTATAGTGTTCTGATAGAAATTGGACTCCAATGACCATGAAAGTTCTTAACATAAATTATTTTCCCTTGATGGATGGGGTCTAAGAATGGGAGTCAGGCTTGGGATGGTTTATAAATACCTGAATTTGTTATATTGGGAATTTGATGGTGATCATGGAAATCATGACATGGATTCAATTAATTGATAGTCCATCTAGGTCATGTAGAGTGTTTTAATGGACATCAATGTGGGTGATTGTATAATCATGCGATTACTCTAGGATTATGTAATCATGATTGGGTAATTTTAGTAATGTGCTGGTAGTAGGAGCTGGACTTTTTGAGGCAGGTCATCCATAAGTGGTTCTGAAAAATTGTTTTATATGAAATTGGATGTTGAAAGCCTGAAATATAATTGAATGTGTTGTTTTGGATATGATGGGTGTTTTTTGAGAGTTGTTTGGGGATTTTTAGATAAAGTTCAGCATGCATGTTTTATTATTATAAGATTGAGAAACATCTTATTTGTCTTTTAAAGGATAATTTGGAGTCAATATTGGCATTCTCATGTATGTTCAGGTGTGGTTGGTTAAAAACTATGTCAGGCGCATCATTAGAACATGGGCATTATGTCATGATAGAAAATTTTGATTATGGGGATAAATATGAATCAGAATTGACCCCAAGGGTTAAGTCCTATGGTGGGGAGTACCATAGGATGGACAATGAATTTTTTGATTATATGATCATGTTTCAAGACAGATAGTCTTATTCAAGTTTTGTTATGATGTTTTAGTAATAGTAGTTATCATTGGATTGTGTTTAGATGGATTAAGTGCCTTAGGATAATTGTTTACAATTTAATTTGGGATTAGGTTGGTTGGTGATAAATTAATTATTTTTGTGGGTTGGAATCATTGATTGGATGACCACTAGGAATTATCAATATTTGAAGTGTTATGGTGGGGATTTTGTAATGTCTCATGTTTGTACAACCATTTTTAATTCAGAAGAATTTTTAATTTTCAATTTATAGATTTGATTGATTTTGAACCAGAGTTTAGAATTGAATTATGAAGGTTTTGACCCATTAAAGGAGGTATTTTGGACATGTAATTGAGTTTTGATTGTGTCTAGGAGTAGTGAAAATGCTTCAGAATCAGGCTGTAGTCTACATCCATCGGCTAGCTGGTACCAGCCCACTAGATCACCAATGGGGCGAGAAGTGGCCTAGGTGCCACTACAGATGCCACTAGTTAGCTAGTGGTAATCTAGGTGTTTCGTTATGAGGTCCAATGTGGTGATTTTATGAGATATCCCCTTAGGATTTTGAGAGAAAAGGGGGTACGTGGGGAGGCTATTTTTTGAACCACCCCCTCTCTTGGAACTATTAATCCCCCTTCAAGGGGGGTAATTTTGGTATTTTTTTTAGTGGTGATCTAAGTAAGGTTCCTTTATATTTTCTCTATCATTTTATTCTCTCTTTATTACCACTAATCTCATTTATTTTCACTTAGGTTTTTTAAAATAATTTGATCATATCATGGTGGAATCATCCTAAAATTAAAGATATTTTATTCTTCCCATATAGAGGACATATCGAGAGGACACTCATGTTCCACCATTTGTTGAATCTCAAAGATGTATCATTTTTCCAAATTATATATATCTTATCTTTTAAATTAAATTAATTGGGTATATTAAATGGAAATTTGTGTTTGGTATTTTCCCTAGGGTGGTGTTGGGAGTCTGCAACGGACCTCTCATGGGTGGTTACTTGAGGTTTCGTTAAGAAATGAGTGGTCAGTTAGATAATTGGTAATTATACGTTTTTTAATTAAGTGGTTAAATCTTATAAATTTTTAATTAATTATTAATAGAATTATAAATAATTAACTTGGTTGCTTAGGCATGATTGAGGGGATTAAGCGTCAATGCAAGCTTAGATTGGACTTAGACGGGGCTTGGAAAAGCTTTTGGATCTTAGAGGTAAATTTGGAAAGTGTTATGAATGAGTTAGGTGGTCTCTCATATAAACCTTATGGTTCATGATTTTGATTATATGCATGGGGAAATGTAGATTCACCATATTAGGGAGAGCTGCCTCAAAATTAAATCAATTGGTAAATTAATAATTAATTGGATTTTTAATAAAATTAAGGGAATTTGACTAATTAAATGAACCATGCCCCGTAAAAATAATGAGCATCATGGGTCACAGATAACCATAATGTGCTATCTTATTTCCTTGATCATTAATGCCTGAGGTTGGGACTATTGAGATATGAGGTGGCCTCAAGACCTCTTGACATGTAAGGAAAAAGAAATTAAGACTCATTATCCCAAGAATAGGGGATTGATGCACCTCTAAACTAATGGAGAGTGTGGAATTAGAGATCATAGGTCATATAGGCCTTATAGGGACCCCATTTTAGGATTTTGAGCTATTTGAGCTTGTAAATACAAGTAAGGGATGAGAGAACCTCTCCTTTCTAATGTGACTTGGCCTAGGTGGATAGACATTAGGTAAAATGGGATTGGGATGGGTGAGCGGACTGACCCAGAGTGATCTTGATAATTGAGATCGGTAATGTGCTATCTCTTGATTATTTCCTTTATGGCGAGTCCCTATATAGCTGAACAGGTTGTGATACCCTTTTGACAATGTCTAGGGACGCAAAATTCTTAGATAATTGGGTATTAACCTAAGATCTTCATTGAGACTGAGGACCCTCATGATGGTGCCTATAATGTATTGTGACCTAGGTGACCCAAGTGGGTGTCTCACTAATAGATCAACCCTGAGCGAGTTTGTATGACCATGGGTAGAGATGGTTGTGACTGTCACCTGAGAACTTGGACCAATGTGGAAGCATGATGGGCATGAGATGTTGATGACGAGACGGTCTTGGGCTTTCGACCATCCATTTTCATTATTTTTATTTTGTGTGGAAACATCCCAAGGGGAAGTATATTTTTATCATACACATGGTTGGGCTTCCAGGATTTGGAATCGTATTCACGGTTTGTATTGTCACAGAGTTGAAGTTCAATGTTATATCCACCATGGATTTGGAGTTTGGATGTTTGGAATGTCATGGAATGAGTCCTGGATTCATGAGGATATGGATAAGATATTCCATGGATTATGATCCTGATTTTTATAGCTACCATGTAGTTAGATCTTAGTGTTATACTTTTTATAGGTCAAGATCTTGGTGTTGGAGCTGGTATGGATTTAGAGCTTGAATATTTAACCTGTCATGGGATGGGTCCCCGTAGTCATCAATATATAGTTAGGGCTGACATGGATTTGGATCCCACATGTTATAGGGTTGGAACAGTAATCAATAAGTGCTAAAAGACACATCAATACTGGATGAAGTAGGTATGGTTGATCAGGGTCTTGGACCTGAGGACTGATAGTGGCATATTATTTATTTATTGTTACAGTTTTTTTATTTCAGTCAGACATATCACATTCACATATCATAGAATATGCTAGCTAGTATGAAACTAAGTTAGTGGTGCCCTACTAAGTTATGTACTCACACCTTGCTCGGTTCACCACTTCACATGGGTACCCAAGCAGCTCTCACATGGTCATTGCATACATTGGTTAGGGAAGGGCCAAAGCATGATCAAGCTGGAGCAACTCGTGTAATACTTTGAGTTTTTATGAATTATTCTATTCGAATAAATTAAATTTCTTTTAGAGATTTTATTACCTGAAATGATGATTTAATCTTATGTTACATGCAACACCAAGGTAATATTTTTATACATGCAACACTAGGTTAGCTTACGTTACACAGGTCACTGAGTTTTAAGAAAACCATGATATATTATTAATATAGTTATTCAAATGAGACTGTTAAAACATAGATGTTAAACTAATAAATATTAATTGTAATAACTACCTTTTAAATATTATGTATAATTTTTTTATATAAATAAAACATATTTAAAAAAAGGTACTTAATTTTTAGTAAAGTCTTTATATGTTTCAAAAATACTATTTTTTCAAAAAAAAATTTCTTTTTGTGAACATTAATAGAATTAATTTTTGACACTTTTATACAAGTAATTTTATAAAATAAACTTCATTTTTAAAATTAAAATGTCAAAAATTTCTGAGGGTGAACTTTTGGGTTTTTTTTAAAAGCTTCATTTTTTATGAATAGTAAAAATACAGAATTTTAATTGAAAATTGCCTTTTTTTAATTAATTTATAAATTTAAATTATATTTTAAATTAATTTTAAATTATAATTAGTTTAATTATATGTCCATTACTTATAATTAGGTCATTTTAATCAATTTCATATTGAATTTAATATAAAAACTCTGTAAACTTTTGAATATTTTATCTTTAAAAATAGCTTTCTCGTCATATCTGCCAAATTAATTTTAAATTAAAATTTTCCATTTATGTTTATTGAATTTTGAAAATTGTATTAGATATTTTTTATAATCATAATTTATATTATCTAATAATACCAACATAATTTTTGACCAAAATGAATAGAAAGAATAGTAAAAATTATTTTCCGCGGTTGAGGTAAAAATGGTTTTGTCGGGGGTGAACTCAAAAGTTAATAGTTAAAAATAACCCCAAACTTGTCCAAAACCCATTTTATGGACATATTTTGACCATATATCTTATATTTTATATAATTTTATATTATTGTATCCTTCTGACTTGAAAAAATGTGGGTTTAATTCTTTCTTTCAAAAAATTACAAGTCTGTCACTCACCTCACTTATAAAAGGCCACCCCCTCTCCTCTCCTATTCATAAATTCAAACATTTTTGGTTAATATAATATTTGACAAAATAACTTCAAAAATTCCTTCCTATCATCCTATAATCATTATTTTTCATATAAATCCAACCAAGGAATTTTTTGGTGCATACCTATGGGGGATACCCGAAGAAGAGGTGGTGTTCATTAACAATAATTTTTGTTTTATTTATTCCTCCACATAATTCAATTATTATTATACCATGATTATATAATAAACTCAATTTATTACATATAATTATTTTTTATGTTAATTTAATGAACTATAGCATCTCCACTTCTATCAAATAGGTTACGAAATCATCATTTGTGTGTATGGAAAACTACCACCTCGCTAACCGATGTCATTCATTTTTTCATTACCACCACTCAAGGATAGTAATAATGATGGATTTATTATTTATATATGATATTTAAGATATTATTATACTTTTATAGCTATTTAACCATACAAACCTTTTTACTTTCTATTATTTGGTAATGCGATAATGTCGTTCATGTATATGGCATACTACCGCCTCGCGAAGTGATTTGATTCATTCACACTTTACATGGAAGGTAATATAGATGGTTTTAATAAAAATATGTGATATATATGACATAAAAATGATTATTTAATTATAATATATCATTTAAATTTATTTTTTTAATCCAACAATAAAATGGAACCATCGTTCATACGTACGTATGGCCTACCATCTTCATAAACGGTGTATTTCATTTTATATCACTAAATTTTATATATTTATCTAAATAAATATATAATAAATATATATTATATTTATTTAAGGTTTAAAATTATGGATACTATTAAATAATGATCAAATTAAGAAGACCAAAAATAAAAAATCAAAACATATACAAAAAACAAAGTTGTTATTACCCTAAACATAACCTTAACCTAGAATTGTTGATAAATGGGTAATAAAAGGTCATAAGAAAATCATATATGGTATGATATATATAAATATTTTCTATAATATAATTATAATAAAACTATATTTATTATCCCTGATTTTTTAACATGTAATATGAAAGTCAATACTTAAAGTAAGGGATTTTTGTTTCAATTTGACTTCTTTGAGACGTACATTATGTTATGAACCTATATTAATTAATAAGGTTTATATAATACCTCTTGACATGTGATATAATTAATTTTTTTATAATTTGATATTTTAAGTTCCATTTTATGTTATTCCATCATGGTCCTTATGATTTTAATTTACCAAAGTGGTAATGATTTTATATTACAATCTCATTGTTTATCTGGATTGTTTATGATTATACTTCTGATGATAAAATATTATGATCCATCTCTCAAGAAACTCATAAATTTTCTTATACTCATGTTATTCATGATATTTTCATGTAATAGTAACATTTTCATTACTCTTAAGTACTTAAAATAATTGAGAAAAAGAAATTTGTGAAAATCTAACTTTATTTCTCTCTTCAGTCGAAAATCAATTTTCTTCTAAAACCATGTTTTCTAAAAATGCTTTCAAAAATATTTTATTATTATTAAATGAATTTTAAAATATATTTTTACCCATTTTTTAATTTTTTGAAAAAATTAAAGTAATATTCATTTCATTTTCCAAACAATGCCCCTTTTTCTTTTACTGAAAATGTGAAAGGAATCTTTGTTTCAACATGTATATCATGAATGAAACTTCTTGTCATCATGACCATTAATTTATTTAAAGATTATTTTATAATTTTTCAAGTTTATTTTCAAAGAAAAATATTTTCAAAATTTTTTATGTTTTAAAAAGTTTTTTTCAATGTATAAAGGATATTTTTCTTAAGAAATGTTTTAAATGATCGATCAAAAACATTTCCTATATAAGATGAGATATGTTGATGTTACCTGAGACTTACTAGGGACATGATACAAGGATACCATTATTATTATTTCTCTTAATGGTTTAGGTTTGAATTATTTTTATAAAACCCATTTATCTTCCATGGGTTATACCATGATAAAATTATTATGAAACCTGCTTCCTTTTTCGATAGGTTATGCTATGATGATTGATGAAATTATTATGAAACCTATCTCTTTTCTATAGGTTATGATATAATGAAATGTTTATGAAACCCATTTCATTTGATGGTTTATGATATAATGAATTTTTTATGATCTTATGTCACACATAAATATGGTTTTCATTATGATATGGGTGGGGCCTATATCTCCCTCTAATACATTAGGTGAAGATTTATATCACATGATATTGATAGGATTGGAATGGGGAGTGAACTTAGTTAAGGGACTTTGTCCACTATGATGGTTTTGGAGAGTGAACCAATTTCATAATGATATCCTTGGAAATGAGTCTTGACTAATATGGAAATGATTTTCTATGATTATGTGTATGCCGCAAATCTATGTCTTATGCCAATGTTATGATCTATGGCTCATTTTCTTTGATTATCTCATGATTCATGTCTTGTGAACATAAATCTTTATTCCAGGACTCATGATTATGATATTTGATATGTATGGTATGGTTTTTAAATGTTATTATCATGTTCTAATACCCTTATGTTCATTTTATACTTATATATCTCCCTTGTTTACCCTTACTAAGAATCTGAGCTCCCCCTTTATTATATTTCCTTTCCTCAGGTTATGAATAAATTTATTACATATGATATTTCTAAGAAGGATCTTAGTTATGAAGATCATATTGGTAGATGATTTAGTTTACCTATGGACCTGTTTTTTTTTTGTTTCCACATTTATAAATACACTAAACTATTATGGTCCTCAGGAAAGTATTTTTGTAATGTAATAAATATTCATCAAAAATTATGTAATATCTATGTATGATAATCCTGGGTCACTATAGTTGGTATTACATGATAGTTTTATTAAACCTTTGGAAACTAGGATGAGAAAAACTTAGTTATATACTTAAGTACATGTATAAGGATAAGTATAAGGTTGGGTTAAAGTATAAGAAAATGTCCTGGAATTTTGGTGAAGGATAGAGTAACTGGTTTATAAGAAATTACATACCTATCTAGAAACTACAAGTGAATGTGTCTATGGAACAGAGGTACCTAGGGGTAATATCTCCAAAAAGAGAACATTGAGATATACTTTATCATCACCTAGTTCATGAAAACATGCCTTATTGTATAACTAGATTGACACTACCGGTGGATATGATTTGCAAATTCAAAAAATCTTTATAAACCATCATGAAGGATTTAAATAGATAATGACTATGAATGATATAGGATAAACCTAAGTTATCATATATTAAAAATAAGGTTCCATGATTTAGACATCCTATAAGTTCTTTTTCATGATTATGTGGTTCGCCATCATGATTATTTTTTCTTACATTATTTTTTTTATTTTTAGTCAATGGATAGAACCTAAAGGAAGCATGTCAATGTTAAGTGAAATAGACAATGAAATGATTTCCCTCATGAGCATCCAAACATTATGGGAGATGGAATGAAAAATATTCTTTTGATGTTTAGAAAACTTTATCAAGTTATGAATCATGCTAGACTTCCAAACAAACAAATAAGGGAACAATATTCTACTAAGTCCTTTATGGGGAAATTTACACCATCTTTCGTTGGGACTTTTGATCCACTGGTTTCTGAAAAATGGATTAGTGTCACTGAAAAGATATTTTCCATTCTCCAGTGTTTGGAAAATGAAAAAATAAATTTAAATATCTATCATTTGGATGGTGAAATAGATAAAGGGTAGAATCTTATCAAGAATAAGAGGAAAAATGATGAAATTTAATCCATGGATTAGGACAATCTCAAAAAAATATTTTTCAATAAGTATTTCCCTCTTATTCGTCATATGAAGGTGGAGAAGTAGTGCATTTTGTTAAAGAAAAAGGATGATAAATCCATTTATACATATGTGGAAAATTTTACAAGGCTTATAAGGTAATATTCTCATATTATCATCCATCCTTAAAGTAAGGTTGATCAATTATTTAATGGCTTACAACCAAGTATTTGAAGGTAATTGTACATAAGATACTTTAGTAGCTATAAATAGATGTTTTAATGTTAAATCAAGGTGGAAATAAATGTTGGAGCTATTTATCAATATTATGGTTTTGATAAGAAAACTAAAATGTAATTCAAAGAAAAATCTAAGAACCATGTAGAGAAGAAGATGAGATTTCATTTATTCTCAAAGTGTGGGAAGAAGCATGGATGGAAATATCTTAAGGGGAATAGTAAATATTTTAAGTGTACAAGGGAAGTCCATAATGAAATAGATTTCTAAAGTGATGGGAAGAAGTTTTTTAATGATGTGAATATAGAAAATACTGCAGAGAATGCACCACTCACAATCCAGAGTTTCAAATGCAAGGAGAATTTTCACTATGATAACCAGTGACCAAATATAATAGTTTATGATAATAATCAATATCAAAAACCTTTAAAGTCAAGTGAAAAAGGGAAAATCATATGATAATTATTTCTAATTAGTGGTATAATAACAATGTGGTTAAAGGTACACTTACCATCCACTTTAGAATTGATAATTTCTTATTTGAATCTAGATCTACCCATTCTTTTATATCTAAATAATTTTCCAAGGGTATCAACATTCCACCTAAATGATTAGATATATAATTAAAATTGAAAACACTTAAAGGTATAATGATTTCATATCAAGTCTATGATTTCTCTGTGGTTGATTTTGGTGTGAATGTGCTTCTTAAAAATATTGTCATCCATCCTCTAGTTGAATTTAATGTTATATTGGGAATAGATTAGATTTATCTAAATAAACCCCACATCAATTTTTTATGAAAGTTACATTTTATATTCCAAACCAACCTATGACTATATATCAATGTGAAAATATGTATGAACTTCTATTGGAGAGCACATCCATTTTATAGGTCTTAATTCCCATTCAAAATATGTTTTTATCTCATATAATGTTGGGGAGAAACTCAGTATCAATTATATTCCTATTGTGTGGGAATTTATTGATGTCCTTCCATAATAGTTTCCTAGTGTTACAAAAAAATGTGAAGTTGAGTTCTCAATAAAACACATAACTGGTTCTATACCAATTTCAAGGACTCCCTATAGAATAACCCTGATAGAGTTGAAATAATTGAAGAAGAAACTCCAAGAAATCCTTAACAAGGGATTCATTCATCCAAGTGTGTCACTGTGGGGTGCACCTTTTATTTTTGTTAAAAATAAAGATGGATCAATGTCAGTCTGCATTGACTATCAGGAGCTGAATAAGATAATGATCAAGAACAAGTATCTTATTCCTTGTATTGATTACTTTTCTGATCAACTGCATAGAGCTCAATACTTTTCCAAGATTGAACTTCATTTTGGATATTATCAATTGAGGTTTAAGAATTAGGATATACCTGATATAGTATTCCTTACAAGTTATGGACACTATGAATATTTAATTATTTCATTCAATCTTATTAATTCCCTCATTATCTTCATGGATTTAATTAATAGGGTCTTTAAATATTACCTTGATCAATTTTTGTATGTCTTTATAGATGATATTCTTGTCTACGCAAAGATTAAGGAAGATCATGAAGATCACATGAGAATTGTGCTAAATGCCCTAAGGAAGTAGAAACTATATGAAAATTTTGCTGAGTGTAAATTATGGTTTCAAAAGGATTCATTTTTTGGTCATATAATCTCAAGATAGGGTATATGAGTAGATCCATAAAACACATAGGCTATTGAATATTGGCCCAAACCAACCACGGTGATGGAGATCTATAGTTTTCATAGTTTATTTGGATATTTATTAATGGTTTGTGGATAATTTCTCATGAGTATCTAATACTCTGACTAAGTTAACTTGTAAGGAAGTAAATTTTCTCTGGACAGATGAATGTGAGGAAAAGTTTAAGGAACTAATGAGAAGATTATGCATCACACCTATGCTAACATTACTTAGTAGTAAAGAAGGGTTTATAATATATAGTGATGAATGAAAGAAGGTATTGAAATGTGTTATTATGCAGAATGACATGGTTATAGCTTATTCCTCATGAAAATGGAAGATTCATGAGAAAAAATTCCCAACTCATGATTTAGAGTTAACTGTGTTAATTTTTGAATTAACAATATGAAGACATTATCTTTATAGACAGAAGCATGATATATATACCAATAATAATAGTTTAAATAATATATTCACATGGAAGGAGTTGAATATGAACCAAAGAATATGGTTATATATGATTAAGGATAATGAATACTCAATACATTATCCTCCTAGGAAATAAAACAAGGTGGTTGATGCATTGAGTTGAAAGTATCATGCTAGATTATCCATGATGAGGATAAAAAAAGATCCAATATTCCTATATTTGAAAATAATGGACCTATAAATACTTAAGGAAGGGGGAAAATATTTTCTCAATTAAATGTTCAAACATTTATCCAAGAGAAGATTAAATAAGTGTATAAGGAAGATATAAAGTTGAAAATGAAGGTTATAAATGTTCCCAAGTTTAACATAATAATGATAGAATGATAAGATTTAGGAATCATGTATGATTTCCATCCATAGTAGATTCAAATGATTTTTTAGAGGAATATCATAGTTATTTATTCTCTATTTATCCATGAAGTATGAAGTTATATTGATATTGGAAAGGTTATTTCTAGTGGGATGGCATAAAGAGAGATATCACAGAGTTTATGTCTTGGTGAATGGTATATTAGTAAGTTAAGGCTAAAACAAAAAAGTATAAGGGGATATTACATCCATTACCATTAATATAAAGTAAATGGGAAAATATCACCTTGGATTTTGTTTATAGACTCCCCAAAACATCTATACGGAATAATTCTATATGGGTTGTAGTAGATCACCTTACTAAGTCAATACACTTCATCTCTATCATAGAATACTTCTCTCTGGATCATATTTTCAGGATATACATTAAAGAAGTGGAAAGGTTTAATGGATTACCACATTCTATTATGTCTGATTAGGATCTTAGGTTTACCTCAATGTTCTAGTGAAGTCTTAAGCAAACTCTTAATATGGATTTGAGATTCAATGATGTGTATCATCCTTAGATAGATGGTCAGTATGAAAGAAAAATTCAAACCCTAAAAGTTATGTTGATATCTTATTATTTGGATTTAAAAGGTGGTTGGGATCAATACCTTCCTCAAGTTGAGTTTTCATACTATAATAAATTTCACTCAAGCATTCAGATGGATCCTTATAAATAACTCTATGGAAACAAATGTAGAGCACCAACATGCTGGAATAAAGTTAGAGAAATAAATCTCTTGGGGCATAAGATAGCGAAAGAAATGGCAAAGAAGGCTAGATCCATTTAGCAACATATCAAGGTATCTCAAAGTCAGTAGAAAATTTTTGTTCCTAATCACCAATGTGATCTATAATTTGAATTTTTTGATAGGGTGTTTCTAAGAATTTCTCTATGGAAAAAGGTTATGAGATTTAGGTAGAAAGGGAAACTGAGCCCTAGGTATATCGGTCCCTTTGAAATTATTGATTGTATGAATATCGTAGCTGATTTCTTAAAGCTTACACGAAACCTATATTAATTCCAGGATGTGTTCCATGTATATATATTGAGTAATTACATACCTAACCTTTCACATTTACTGAATATAGAGTTCATACCACTAGACCAAGATCTTTCTTATGAGGAACAACCGGTGGAGATTCTAGATCATACAGATAAAGTTCCACAAAACAAGACAACTCACCTAGTAAAATTTTTTCGGTAAAACAAATAGCTTGAGGAATATATGTGGGAACTTGATAATATAATGAGTCATAGGTATCCTCATTTTTTTGTATCAGAGTGATGAATTTTTAGGGTGAAATTCATTTTCAGGGGGGTATAATGTAACTCCCCAATTTTTTATGAATAATTATTTTTTTAAATAAATTAAATTTCTTTTATATCTTGTGTTACATCAAACAAAATGATAATATTTTATTAAATTCAATAACAAGTTAATATTTTTATATACAAAACACTAGCTTATCTTATGTTACACACAACATCGAGTTTTAACTAAACCATGATATATTATTAATATAATTTTTCAAACGTGATTGTTATAACCTAGACATTAATCATAGAAAGATGAATTTTAATAAATAATTTTTAAATATTATGTATAATGGTTTTATATAATGAAAATATATCTATAAAAAAGTACCCAATTTTTGGTAAAGACATTATATGTTTCGAAATAAAATTTTCTCAAAAAAAATTGATTTTTGTTTCTTTTAGTGAATATTAATGAAATTAATTTTTGACACATTTTATAAAACTAATTTGATAAAATAAACTTCATTTTTTAAATTATCATTTCAAAATTATCATAGGGTGAGTTTTTTGGATTTTTCTGAAATGTTTCATTTTTTGATGAATAGTGAAAAATACTGAATTTTAATTGAAAACTGTCTTTTTGTTTAATTTATTTATAAAGTTAAATTAATTTTTAAATTAATTTTAAAAAAAAAATATTTCAATAATACATTCATTAATTCAATTTATATCATTTGATTCAATTTTTTATTGAATTTAAATATAAAAACATTGTAAACTTCTGAACATTTTCTCTTTAAAAAACCATTTCCTTTTCATGTCTGTAGGATTAATTTTAAATAATATTTTCTCACTTACGTGAATTGAATATACAAAAATTGATTCCATATTTAGAATCAGAATAATTTATGTTATATAATAAGTTCAAATTAATTTTTTACCAAAATTAATAGTAAAAATAGTAAAAATTATTTACAATGGTTAAGGTAAAAATGGTTTTACTTAGGGTAAAATAAAAATATAAGGGTTAAAAATTACCCAAAACTTGTCCATAACAAATTTTATAGAAATATTTATACATTATATATTATATTATCAAGAATTTTTTATTATTAGGGCCTTGTGGCATGAAAAAAAACATAGGTGGAATTCTTTCTTTCAAAAAATTACAAGTGTGACACTCACCTCACTTATAAAAATTCACCCACTATCCTCTCATATTCACACATTAAAACCATTTTCGATCATCCAATACCATCCCAAATAACTTCCAAACTTCCATCCACTCATCTTAGAAGCCTTATTTTAGAAATAAATCCAACCAAGTATGGATTTTGGTGCAAAACTAATGAGGATACTCGAAGAAGAGGTAACATTAGTCAATGATCATTTTTGTTTTATTTCTTACTACACATCCTTAAATTATTATTACACCATTATAATATAATAACCTCATTATATTCTATATAATGATATTTTTTATGTTAATTATATTAGGTAAAATCATCTCTACTTCCATCAAATAGGTTATGAAATCATCATTCATGTGGACGGCGGAGTGTCACCTTGCAAACTGATGTCATTATATTTTCCATTACCACCTCTCAAGGCTGTTAATAATGATGGATTTATTATTTATATATTAAATCTGTGATATTATTATACTTTTATGATTATTATATCATAAATTCCTTCTAAATTTCCATTTTATGTGAATATGATAATGTCATTTGTGTGTAGGGCAGACCACCGCCTCGCGTAGTGATGTGATTCACTCATGATTTACATGGAAAGTAATAAGGATGGTTTTAATGATCATATGTGATATATATGAAATAAAAATTATTATGTAATTATAATATATCATTTATTTTTCTTTCTTTAAATCCAACAATAAAATGGAAACATCATTCATGCATATGTATGGCTTATCATCTCCATGAACGGTGTATTTCATTTTCTATCACTAAATTTTATGGATTATATAAATACATATAATATATGATAATTATATCATGGATAACATTCTGTATATTATTAAATAATTAACAATGTAAGATGATCAAAAATAAAAAATCAAAACATATATGAAAAACAAAGTGTTTATTACCCAAAACGTAACATTAATATGGAATTGTCAGTAAACGAGTAATAGAAGGTCATAATAAAATATAATATGATAAGATATATAAAAATATTATTCTTTAATATATTTATAATAAATTTATATTTATTATATAGGAGTTTTTAATGTTTATTATGGAATTCAAGACATAAGTTAAGGGATTTTTGTCTCACTTTTCCTTATTTGAGATATACGTTACATTATGCACTTATATTCTTTCATGAGGTGTATATGCTAACCCTTTTAAATGTAAAATAATGAATTTATATATCGTAGTTATATTTTAAGTTCCATTTTATGTTATTCTTTCATGTTTCTTATGATTTAAAGTTACCAAATTGTTAAATAATATATGTTACAATCTCATCGTTTATCAGGATTGTTTATGATTATGTTTTAAATGATAAAATCTTATGATTCATATCTCCAGAAACTCATTAATTTTCTTATAATATGGTTATTAATGATATTTTAAAGAAATGTTAAAAACAATTCAACCCTCTTTTTATTAAAATAATTGAGAAAATGTTTTTAATAAAATCTGACTTTATTTCTCTCTTTGATTGAAAATGAATTTTCTTCCAAAAAAATGTTTTCTAAAAAAATCAATTTTTTTATTATTATCCTATATTTTTTTAAATAACTTTTTACCCATGATTTAATTTTTATAATAATTTTTTTAAAGGAATATTTATGTCTTTTTCTAAAAACTTCCTATTTGTATTTTATTAAAAATGTGAAAGGAATCTTTGTTTTAAATTTTATGACATGAATGAAACTTTCGATCATCACGACCATTAATTTCTTTAAATATTATGTTATAAGTTTTAAAGTTTATTTTCAAAAAACATGTTTTAAATTTCTTTTCAAGGTTTAAAGGATATTTTCCTCAATAAATGTTTTAAATGATCGTTCAAAATCATTTTCCATCTAATATTCCATATATTGATGTTACTTATGCCTTATTGGGGATATGATCCAACGATACCATTTTTATTCTTTATCAAAATGAATTATGTTGGAATGATGTTTATTAAACCTATTTAACTCCCATGGGTTATACCATGATAAAATTCTTATCAAACCCACTTATTTTTCTGTAGGTTATGATATGATGAAATAATGAAATGATTATGAAATCTGTCTCTTTTCTATAGGTTATGACATAATGAAATTTTTATAAAACCCATTTCATTTCATAGGTTATTATATGATGAATATTGTATGATCTTTTGGCACACATAAATATGGTTTTCATTATGAGTTTGGTGGGACCTATATCTCCCTCCAATGCATTGGATAAATATTTATATCTTATGAGATAGACAGGACTGGAATAGTGAGTGAACTTAGTTCAATAAGGGAATTTTTTTTATTATGATGGTCTTGGGAGTGAACCTTTACTACTATGATGGTTTTGAGAGGGAACCCATTCCACTATGATATACTTTTAAATGATCCTTAAATAATATGGAAATGATTTTATATGCTTATGTGTATGACATAAGTTTATGTCTTATGCCAATGTTATGTTCTCATGGATCGTGTTATTTGATTCTCATATGATTCACATCTTATTAACTACCAATATTTATTCCATAACCTAATATTATGAACTTTGATGTGTAATGTAGGGTTATAAAATGTTATACATATGTTATCATACCCTTATGTTAATTTTCTGCTTATTTATCTCCCTTGTTTACCCTTACTGAGCATCAAAGTCCATCCTTTCTTATGTTTCATTTCCCCAAGTTAAGAAGAAATTTATTATGTATTATATGTCTAAGAAGCTTTATAGTTATGAAGTTCATAGTGGGAGATGATTTATTTTACCTATGGCCCAGTTTCTTATGTTTCTAGGTTTTCAAAGACACTAAATTATTAATATACCCAAGCATATTATTATGTAATGTAATGAATATTCAACTAAAATGATTTCATATCTATGTATGGAAATCCTAGGTTTCTATAGCTCAAGTGGGATCAAGGCACTAGGGTGTTATATGGATAAAACATTTCATGGTGCGAGTTTACTTGTTTATTTTTATTCTATTATATATATGTGACTCGCCCAGTGGGCGGTAAATTTTGTATACCATACACCAACTCTTTGTTTTTATATAGCATGTTCAATTTATTTACCATTTCTATGTACTGTTATGTGATGGATATGTATGGTATTTGGTTAGTTACTTTATTATTATTACGCACTCTATTATAGGAGGTTAATCCTCCCCATGATACCTCCTTATAACCCTACTGCTACTCGATAGACTCTGGAATTTGGTGAGGCATATCTGAGGTCATGTTATACCACTAGCGCAGTTACTATTTAGAGTGAGTTGGGTTAGGACATTACAAAATATCATTATGTATTATTCATTTCATATATACAAACTAAGTAGTAAAAAGGTTAAATAAATCTAAATTTCATCCATTAAAATCTATTCAAGTAAAATCATAATCGAATCGACACAAAAAAAGAAGAGATAAAGAGGTTAACGTAATAACAGTGTGGTCATGATCCATAAGGTGGTGGGAGTTTTTTAGGAGATAGTGTTCAATATGAAAATAATTATCATACCGTAATTCACCCCCCCCCCCACCCCCACTCTTAGGGTATTCTGACTTAAGACCCTTGGGGGTCCTAACAATATATTTGGATGATTGTTTAGGATATATATTTTCTGTACTAATCCATGAAATCTTAAATGTAAAAAACTCGACCATTGACCTCGTTTATTTTATTTTAATTATTTAGAATGTAATGAAATATATAGTATGATTTTTATAGTGTTATTGGTAGTTTTAGGGTGTTAATGCCTCATTGGGGGTCTCGCTACCCATCAACAAGTAGGGGACATGGGGGAAACACCCACTATGGGTTTAAGGGGCAGTGAACCATGCAAAAAAATCTTCTTTTAAAATCACTACCCAAATTGTAATATTGGAGTATTTACTACCGTATTTATAAAAAAAATTAAGTTTTAAACTTATATAATATTGTATATAATTGGTGAAGGGAATGGCCTCTTTCATATTTGTGTATGGAAGGAAGCCCTCGACTATGTTGCACAATACTAATATGGAAACATTAATGGATTGTGTTGCTAATATTCTCTTTATTAGAGATTAATAACCAAAGAAACTAAAATATAAATTATAAAAATATCAATAAATTATGGATATGATTATAATTAGAAAATGAAGGGAAGCGTACTTGCATGTTTTGGAAAAGGTTTTTGAGAAAATAAAGCCTCAAAACATGTATATCCCCTGGGTAAGATCAATCCTATTTTTACAGAACATTTTTATGGGGAATTTATTATACCTTAAAAATTTATGATCATTGATTATTCATAAAATTTTTATCTTCCTCTAGAAAGAGTAATTCATCTAACATTCCATGTATCTCAAATAAACACTATTGTAGTAGATCATCTTGTTCGGAATGAGATTTAAAAATATTTGGACTTAATTCAAGAGTAAATGGTTATTAATGAAGCTATTTTATATAAAAAATTTGTGGGGAAAGGTTATAAGTCTATTTAGTGATTTATTAATTGGAATGGTAATCCTTCTAAAGAAGTTTCTTGGGAGGAAACTAATGTATTTCAAGCTTAGTTTTCCACTTCATCTTGGAGAAAAAGTGAATTTTTAATAAAGTATTTATAGATGATATATGATGATAATGAAATATTTATGATTCTAAATATGTCATATTATCACTATATAAATGCTTTACCTTAATTTCAAAAACATTATAATATGTTGTTGATTTGGTCGGTTTTACTACCTATGTAAACAATTTTATAATGTTTATGTCAAAAATGATTAGGGGATGTCATATAATGGTAATATTATGTAATAATAATTAATTTATTATGTATTAATTATTCTAGAACGGTTTTATTAATATTTTAAATATTTATTAACATACAACCTTTTGACCGTTAAGCATGTCAAAACTAGTTTATCATGTTTCCCATTTTCACAAATTGTATTCATGTATTTCATTTAATGAAAATAATAATTGAGTACTAATTATAAAACAATTATAATTTTGTCTTGAATAATTATATAACAATGATCTTGAAACCACTTAGTAATAATTGACTTTTTTATCGCGATATGTGAATGAGACTAAAAAATGAGCGTTGTAACTTCTATTAGTGAAAATAACTATAACTAAGTAATATATTTCTAATGAATGATTAAAAATGAAGTTTATACAGGGTAATAATTTTGAATAAGGTCCTAAATTAAGTTATTTAGTCAGTTATGTTCATTATATATAAGTTTAGATCAAGTTTGAGTTATTATAAACTCAAGGTAAGGTTTTTTAATCTCAATTTATCTTCGTTGAGACATGTTTTAATGATATGCACCAATTTATTATTTTTATAGCGTATATACTAACCAAGAATTTATTTTTGAATAATATATGATTTAATAGGTGGTATTTACATATCCAAATTATTTTCAAGCTTCCAATGACTTTTTATTCAAATATTACTTATAAGGGTTTTTGATAACTCAATTACCTTTAATTGAGTTACAGTCCTCTGTATTGAACCTTATCATCAAAATTTGGTTCTAATAATCCCTATGATGATATTATTTTATAAAAACTATTTATTTTTTAGGGAATTATGTTTTATATCCTTGTATTATTCCATGATTATTTCATTTATAAATTGTGATATTTAAATGAATAATTATCATATTTTCTAATGAAACTTTCTTTTCCATGACCATATTTTCCCTTCCCACTAAATTTTCCCTTCTTATTTGAAAATATATTATGTTTTATCTAATTTTAACCTCATATTTATGATTAATTATTTGTTAAAAAGAAGTTTTATTAAGTATTTAAATTATATGGGTTTCAACAAAAGTATAATTCTTTTTAATAAAAAGGTTTTTAATTTCAAACTATTATATTTTATCTTCTAACTTATATTTTCTTCTTAAAAATTATTATTTAAAGATTATTTATTTCAAATGATAATTTTTTTAAAGTCTCTTTGAAACTTTATGAAAAATATTTTGTAAAAATATTTTATAATTCTTTTTTACAAGAAAATTACAAAGGTTTGAGAGATATACTTTTCTTAAAGTTTTGCTTCTATTTTATTATCTATATCAATGATTCCATATTTTGAAAATATTTTTTTAAAATGTGTCATTAAAACCATTATTAAAAGTATTTTGGAAAATATTTATTACTCAATTTTATAAGAAAAACTAAAAATATTTTAAAATATTAATTTTTTTAATGTTTTTATTCCATTTTTCTCTTTAACTCAAAGTGTTTTATCTAATACCAAATTATTATCATGATTATCCTCTATTTTATTTTATGATACCCATTTATTTTTTTATAAATTTTTCATCTATGTTAAAATCCTTCAAATCTGGGGGATACGATTTAATTATTTCACCCACCTTTTTCTCTAGATGGCTTATGTAATGTCCTTCAATTTTGGAGAGATGATACACCACTGCATTTTTCTTGGAGAATAATTTTTAATGCAAAACTATAATTTTTATTTTAATTCCTTTCCTCTATGAATACCATATTATTGAATCCCTTTATCTAAGGGTGTACACCTAGATTATATACATTGATTGATTTGGGAAAAATCATTGTCTTAATCATATACCCTTTATTTATATGGTGTAAATACAATGCACTCAATTATCTTGATTGAATAGTATTTTCCTAGATATTTATTGAATATATTAGGGTACCTGTTTATGTCACACTGGTATTTCATGCTATGATTATTAATGGAATTTTTAATGTTTTCCTTAGTTGATTCCACTTTATAAGTATATGAACCAATTTTCTTTCCATGTATTATTTAATGATGTAATGATTTTTCATGTGGCACACAAATTTATAGATTATGTGATGAGTGGGACCTATATCTCTATCTAATTCATTAGGTAAAGGCTTATATGTCATGATATATATATTTTATGTGAATAGGTTAGTGAGTAGCTAAGTTTGAAAGGGGTGAATGTAATGGTGTTTAGCTCCTCTCAAAATTTTATATGTGAATGGGTTATCAAGTATCTCGGTTCACAATGAGTGAGTGTGATGGAATTTAGCTCTACTCGTAATTTTATGAGTGAATAGTTTAGAAAGTATGTAGGTTTATAAATGGTGATTGTGATGTAATTTATCTATAATCTCAATCTTATGTGTAAACAGGTTGGAAAGAACCAAGGTTCACAAATATAATAAATCTTGTGTTTATGATTATGCCGGTTTATTTCCTATGTTTCATGAAACATTATTTATCCTTCATGTTTTATTATATTATTCCATAGAAAAGGTTTGATCATTTGATGTTGTATGTTTATATTTTTTCCTTATCAATAAATCTTATTGATTAATGTTCCTTTTTAATTAGATAATTCTTCATATTCATGTATTCTCACATTTTTATGATCTAAACTTTATAGAACTTTGGTATGTTATCCCTTACAGAGCATTGGAATTCAACCCTTCCTATGTTTTCTTTTCCCTGGGGTATGTATATGACTATGTCTTATGGAATTTATAGTAGGGGGATTATATTATGGATAAGTGTTCATAATGGTGTAATAATTTTTTCATGTTTCTAGTCTCCAAATAAACTAAACCTTTATGGTTCTCAAGTTTTGTGAGAATATAAAGTAATGTTATGTCTAATTTATCAAATATTAATTTAAAATAATGTTATGTTTATCCTAGGTTTCCATAGTTCACCTAGTGATTCACTATTCTATCATTATATATTCAATAGAGAAAACAAGGGGAGAGAAAGGAAAATATCCAACATTATGTTTCCAAAGCTATAGTTTTGAATCATTTTCACTGCCACTACCTCATTGTCATACATTGAACTGATCCCAGAGATATCATCTATTATAGATCTATAGCTATAACCTTATGAATATCCCTCTTCTTATTTCTTCTAATTCTAACAAGAAGATTGATAAATCATATAAAATAAAAAAGAAGGATCCTGCATGGAACCCTAGGTGAAACGCTCACCCTTTGGGTGACGGTGATGGATGCCCCGTCTTCCCCCTACTACTCTTCGGTGTTATCCCCTTTCACTGATCTAGCCTCTCCCTAATTTCCCCCATATTCTCCTTATCCCAAAAGTCCTTGCCCTATATAATGTTTCTCCATCACTTCTGATTTCCCTCCAGGAGTTCTCAGAGGCTTCATCTCTCCACAGACTATCCATCATCACCCACTTTATCCATCACCAGCAATCCCTTTACTAATTTTATTGGTTTATAAATTGCACCTGGTCCCTAAAGAACTACGTCGTGGTTGGGATCCTGAATCCTCACCACTTTCTTCTTCACTTCGGATGCACTGATGATCAGGCTTCCATGTTGTCCAAAGGTATCTGTTCTTACGATGACACTAACTTATTCCTTCTCAGATGGAGTTATGAGTTCCACTAGAATCATGATTTCTTCTCTACATTGATTTGGGTAAGTCTATCTAACATCCCTCTTCCCTTCCAAAATCCTATTACACTGCAAATGATGGGAAACCTCATCGGGAGATTCCTTGCCTTCGATGAGTTCTCTTGCACCTTATTCCATCTGATTGCTCCACATATTTGTGTGTAAGTGGATGTTTCAAAGCCTCCAGTGGAATTATTTTGGATAGAGGTTGGTGAATGATTCCATTACCAGTAACCAGTAGTCTTCAAAAACTGGTTTGACTATTATAGTCCATGGTCTCGTTTTGGCCACATCCAATTTGACTGTTGATTTTCTATTAGCTCATCTCCTAATAAATTATATTCTTATGGTATTTCAGACCTTTCATGTAACGACCCTAAATTTTGAATAAATTTTGTCTCCTAACATTTTGTGTTATTTAATTTTATACTCAACAAAACTATTTCATTTAATAAAATGAGTATAATTAAAATAAGACTGTTGGGTTTCCACTGTTATATGACCATTGATCAATATGACTGTTGGAAACTAAATGTTGCAATTATTGTCTATAAATACAAGTGATCTTGATTAATTAATATAGAAAGCAGATTTGATGGCCCCATCCAGTAGTCCTGGGATGATCGAAGCCCATCTGACAGAACTTGGGAAGGAGGTAGCACCTTTGGGCTTTACTCTGGACCAAACCCAAGCCTAACTTCATCATGTGAAGCTGGAACGAAATCGACTTTGCAAGAAGTTCAAGCTAATAGAAATCACTACTCGGGCAATGTTGGTCGATACACCCCAAGATTCTATCACCCTAGAACACCTTACTCTTAGGTCCTATGCTGTTGTTATAAAGGGTTATGTAACAAGACCGTAACTACCATGTGTAATCCTTTGATTTAAATAAAAATTGTTATTTCTTCTTATGGTGAAGTTTGTGAATTTTAAAATTTCTGGATAAATATAGTATGCATATTATTGATGAATTATAGAAAAAGGATATTTTAAAATATTTATGTAAACCCTAAATAATTAATAATGTGTAATGATTTTCAAAAAATGGTCTTCTGCAGCTGTGTTCAGTATGAAATTTAGAGACTAATAAGATCAACATAATTTTTTGTGAATAGTAAATTATGAATAGTGATTTTATGCTTAGAATTAGTAATGTGACCAAATTTATTAAGTAACTTCACTTAAGAAAGTATTAATATAATTTAGGCACCTTGATTAAGTAATGTGATTTAATAAAATAGGTAAATAACTATTTTAGAAATTATTGGTTAAGTATTAGTTTTTTCGGGTGAATAGTGTTTTTTATTTAAAAATTAGATTAAAAATATTTATAAAATTATTTTCATAAAATGGAGTTCATTTTTGAAATCAGAGCATCGATATTTGGTTAAGATTAATTTTTGGTATTTTTCAAAAACAGTTGAATTTTCAGTGAATAGTGTTTTTATTTAAAAACTAAATTAAAAATATTTAGAAAATTATTTTCATAAAATGGATTTCATTTTTGAAATCAGATCATCGATATTTGGTTAAGGTGAAATTTTGGTATTTTTCTGAGAAAGTTGAATTTTTCAGTGAATAGTAAAAATACAGTTTTTTAGTTTCGGGTGTTTAATGACTTTATTAAGGATGTAATAGTTATGTAATAATTCTTTTCGACTTATGAATAGTAAGATAAGGTATGAGTTGTTCCGAGTGGCCAATAACATGGTCAAATACCATGGGAAAGCCCATGGTTTTGCCAATACCACCGATGAGGTGTCCCTTGGCAATTAATGTTGTGTCCCCTCACTTCTCCTATAAATACCAAGCCTTTCCCTCATTAATTTCATTTCCAAATCCTATCTAATGAATTTATGATCTCTTTACCTCCCAAGGAGTCCTACCAAGGTTCCCTCAAGCCTCTCAAGGTCCCAACCTTCAAGCTTTCGAAGTTACTCTTCAAGGTAAGGGATTCTTTCACCCTCCTCTTTTAAGTCATGACTTCCTTTATGTTGTGTCTTATATTTTCCATATATTTATGTTTATGGAATGTTATTATATGTTCTTATTACTTCCCATTTCATGTCAAAATTATTAGAGACCCTTTCTTCTCTCATCAATTTGTTTTCTGAATTTTTATGTGACGTCGTTAGGCTGTTGAATTTCTCATAAAAGAAATCGCATCTTCTCTTTTCTTTCATGTTTCCTTTTCATGTGGTATGTCATTAAAATATCCATACCATGATCTTATTCAGTACCCATACTGTATTATGAATTATTTATTAGTGGGTGACCCTTGTCCCCTCACTTTTCAATGTTTTCTAAAACCATGTTATATAGTCGTTATGCTGCAGAAATTTCTTCTCAAAATTTCTATCTCTTTATCTCAAGAAATTCCCTTGTTTATCTATGTGAATACCCAAACCTATTTCATTTATATGGGTGTTAATAAATATATAAATATTTTATATTTTATTCTGGAATGGACATACATATAACCCTCACTCCCTTTACATGGGTTATAAATGACATAATGATCTTATTTTTAATCTCTTTTTAAACGTCACGATTTTGACATGAAACCCATTTCTTTGATTTCATTTGGGTTATTTATGAAATGTTTTATTATGATCTATGTGTCTCACATTAAATTAAATACATATTAATGGTGTTCCCCGATATCACTTTAATGCATTGGGTAAAGAATTAATCTCTAGAGATGACAAGTTTTACGATACCTTAGTGAATAACCTTGGTAATTTTTATGACACCTTGGGGATGGACCTTGGTGATATGTTCATGAATGTCTAAATGAAATTTTGTAGCCACATATTCAAGATTATGTTCCAAGTTATTTTCTTTATGATATTCCTATTCTTACATTTCTCATGTCTTCATGTTTTTATTCAAGATCTTATTGATATCACAAGTACATTGACTCCCATGTTTACCCTTACTAGGCCTTATGCTCACCCTTTCATTTAATGTCTGTCTCCAGGATATGAGATACAGTAAATTTACATAGGATGAACCTATGATGAATCCTTAAAAGTCTTTTAGAATAATTTTTTATGTTGTTCTCATGTTTTATGTTCCTGATTTCCAAGACACTGCACTTTAAAGATCCTCTGTATGTTAAATGTAATGAAAAGTTTTGTATTAAAAAGGAAGGATGTCATATTTCAAGTAGTGACATCCCCCTTTGGATGGAGGCTCGTTAATTCCTCATGGAATCAAAGTATCATGATTTAGGGGTGTTTGTGGGTGGTTCCCATTTTTCTTCTGGTGTTACTTCGGCCATGTCGGATGTTGTTTCCCCCATTATTCTCCCTCTGAATCAGGTACCTCCTATGGGTGGATCATCAAGGGACATATCAGTGATAAGAAAAAGGTTATTCATAAGTATCCAAGGATCAAATAGATATTATCAAGGTTAAAACTTGATCTAGACATTTCTAAACTTTGATTGTTGTCTCAGGGTGAGTCCATCTCTTTGTTTCCCCTACCTTCGCAGAGATAGTTAAAGACAAAGGCTTGTGATTTGGGAAGGAGCCTAAGCATCCTGATCATTTCAGGGATGGTGTCTTTAAAGCTTATGGATGGATCCTTCTTTAGAGAAGCAACTCCCTTGATCATAAGGACCTCTACGGTGACTCTAATCAGAGGGTTGTCACTTAGGGGACCAAGAAAATAAAGAATTATCCTAGTCTCAATTTTAGAAATTGCTTTGATAGCCTCAGTGTCAATGGAGGGACTTCCTATTATCCCTTAGATGTAGAGTCAGATGGAGAATGACAACCCTCAAATGAAAATGAAATTAGAGGGTGTGGTAAAGGCCTGCATAGCCCAAGGAGGAAGAAAGGAAATAAATAAAATAGGGACCCAGGGAGTTTTATTGTTTTCGAGAAGTAGAAACCAAAGGGATATAAAGAATACTCATACCTACCTAGACCTATGGATACTCGTTCAGACAAAAAGGGAGGTAATACCAATGAAAAGAAGGCCCAATCAGTGGCAAGGGATATGGAGGGTCTCCATTTATATGGGTACATGTCCTCAGTGAAAGAAATTTCTCAGCCTGAGGGTACATCAGATGCTTTGGTTCCTCGTCAAGGATATGCATCTATATTGACCATGGATCAATAGGAAGAAATACATTCTCACCTTGAGGATGCACACTTGGTGAAGGAGGATACTCTACCTCCTAGGAAGCTGTAAGGGGAAAAGTCCCACGACGACCCCCAATGACAGGATTTTGAGGTTCATGACTAGAGTGGGGAGCTGCTCTTACACTCAGGTGAAGAGATGTTGGATGATGTTCTACAGATTAAGGTGATGTAAGAAGATGGTGATTAAATAATGGGATGATTGATCCATGTGGATACTTTGAGGGAGTAATGTGAGTGGATTGAAAAGAAAGACCGTATATTGATCAGAGGCTTCAACAAGGGGATGATTAACAAAGGGGAATAGTTGAAATCTTGGGACTATTTGTCATACCATTTTGAAGACATTTTAAAAGATGATCCAAACTATCAGGTAATATCTCTGGCTTGGAAATTATTTAGGGAGACAGATTCCAATTGACCTAAGCTTTTCATTGATAAGTAAATTTTTTCTTTACTGTTGATCGTAGTTTTCTATACAGGTTCTCATTTCCCCTTAAAATTTTTTCATAATAAAAAAATTACCTTTGGATGGATGTATAAATCCTAGACAAATTTATTTAAGGCATCCTCACATCTATAAGAATCAATTGATACTAAGGTTGACTGGTTTATAAGTAATTATTTTTTTAGTTTTGGTTCTAGTTGTTCCAATGTTTTATCTATATCATATTCTTTTTTGATTATTAATTATTTATTTTGTATCATATACTTTTGTTTGATCATTAAAAAATATATTATAGAGTGGTGTTCTTGTCCTAGATATTGGACCAAATTGGTCTAAACCATGTTATATCTTGTGTTCTATTTTACTGCTTTATTTCTTTGTTTTTTTCACTAATTTAATCTCCAAACACTATTATTTTCACATTATTTATTCTTTTATATATTCAAATTTTATTTTATTTGACTTAAAATAAATCAGACACATATTCGATGCATTATAAGTCATTGCATAAGGGTGTATGACTAGAATTATCCTCAACAGGGGCCTATTGCCATGTTTTTAGCCTACAACAACAAGATAATTTCTAATATTGTTAGAATATAAAAATTAATATTTATTATATACAAATAAATATTTATATTTATTTATTATAAATATATTTTTTTGTACGTGTGCACATATATATATTATAATAGTATTATATAATTTTAAAAATAATATATATTAATTATACATACAAATATGTGTGTGTAAATTTATATTCAAAAATATATAAATATATATTGAATATAGAAAAAAAATTATTGTTTGATTCATGGAGGTGGGGGTGGGGTTAAATTCCACTTAGTTCTAATTAGTAAGGTTTTTCGACCAGGGGATTCACCGAGTGTGATATTGCATGAGTGGGCATGTCTTGGTGTCGGGAGATGGAACAACTATTATATTTTCACTAAAAAGGGATATCATATTGTATGATAACCCCTTATATCATAGCCAGTTATATGAATATGATGTGTATTGGGATTAAGGTTACATTACTTTATAATGAAACTGTTGAATAGAACACACGTGGGTATGCCCAGATTTAATTCTCAAGATCACACATAGAGTAAAAAATTACAATTCATGGTGAGATGAGAAATTAAGAACAAAAAAAATAGTGTGAAACCAAGATAAGTAAACAAAAACATAAAGAAAGAAAAGAACCCAATATTTAACATTGGACAGTACCAGTTTGGTCCTACTCTATGACAAGAACACCACATATTCCTACCTTTTTTAATGCTCAAAATAATAACAACAATGCAATAGAACAATAAGAACAAGCCAACAAGAAGATGAAACCATAATGAAGACCCCATAAATAAATAGTAAGAAAATTATAAATTTTAATATAATCAGATTTACCAATATAATTCCCCACACAAGATATCTGGATATCTTCAGTGGTGTTGAAATTGAGAGAGCTATAAAATTTCATGATTGGAAGTAACAAGATCTCCACTAAAACTTAGTTCTAAGGAGAGATCCAATATTTATAGTATATAAAATGGCATTTCTAGTAGGGTAAAACACCTTAGCTTTATTCAACTTCTTCCTCCAACATAAGCTCTCCCTCTCTCTCTCTCTTTTTAGAATGGAAATTTCCATACCTCTCTCAAAAACACCTTCACATGAATGAATTATCTTTATTTGATGATGTAAATTATAAATGCCTCAAGATGAAATATTCATTGTAATGGATTAATAAACATTGATCAATGGATAAATATACTTTCATGATCCCTAAATCTAAAACCCGTGTAAGGTGAAATTAAAATTATTCATAAAGGTCAGCTCAAAGATCCCCACATAAGGGTAATTCTCTCATTGCATTAAGGTATCCTAGATGAAGCCCCATTTTTTATGGGTATTCTATCCAAGGAGGATACAGTGTAAATTTATCTCTTACATTGTTTAAAGTTCATGAGAACTCTATGTAAGGGTTATACCACTATTTCATGGTAAAATGACCATTTCATCAAGGTAAATCCTTTAATTAATATGTTATGTAAGGGTCCTCATAGACCTTTTATAGGGGTAAACCACTACACAGAGATCATACATAAGGGTATTGGAATTATCATATAAAGGTAAAGAAATGTAAATGAGGCTTTTGTAAGGTTACACTAATAATTACATAAAGGCAAAAAATATCCACATGAAGGTAAAAATAATGATCAAAAATAAAATGAAGGTAATGAAAAAACATAGAAATAAAATTAATATATACAACATGCTAATTCAAATAATAAACCAATAAGTAATTAGTTTCATTTGGAAATCAACTAAGAATTATAAAATCAATAAATCTCCACCATTTTCAAAAGAAAAAAAAAGATAAGGATAATGTTCCTAAAACTAAATATTATTCAAGTAAAACTAAGTTTAATATATTTAAACAATGCTTGAACTTGGATAAATTTATAGCCTTAATCAAACTATTATATAGGATTCCATATATGTGTATCTTTGTGACACATGCTTTTCTACTTTAAAAATCCTCTCTAATAAAATGAAACATCATATCTATATTCTTAAGTGTACCATTAAATAATTGGTTCTTAGAGAGATGTAAGGAATATTGGGAATCACAATATACAGTAATATTAGAATTTATTAAATTAATTTCAGTATTCTAACCCATAATCTAGATGAATTCTTTGATAGACTCTTTCAATGATATATATTCAGACGCATTGGTTGAGAGAGCCACCATAGATTACATATTGCACTTCCAAGAAATGGTTCCTCCACATGTAGTGAAAACAAAACAAGTTCATGATTTCCTTATATCAACATTATGATCATAATCAAAATCTAAAAAACATGTCCCATATTGACCTAGTTTACTCTATAAATATTAACTGGACCAGTTGGTGACAAGGCATCAAGTGCACCTCCCCATATATTAGAGGATTTATAAGATTAGAAAGGGCCTAGGGTGTATCTGTGGGAATATCGTGCCCTCATATCAAAGTAATAAACTAGTGGAAATAACCAAACATCATCCATAGTAGTGAATAACTAGAGTTTAGAAGAAATAAATATAATAAGCCTAAAATAAAGAATGAAATTCAATAAAGATATGAATGTCCATTTCATACATACAACACTAGCCACCCACTAGACAGTCTGTCACGACCCCCTCCCCACAAAGTGTACCCCTCCTGGGCCGGCAATGTGAGAAGGGAGATAATGACCCCCGAGTCCCGCCTCCGGTAGGCCCCGGGTTGGTGACTAGCACTGAGGGTATAATACACACACAAATGGGATGCATTACCCTCTAAGAGAACACATGCAGAAGAGAGAGATAGAATAGACTCCAACCAACTCCAAATCATAACTGAAATATAAAAGAAACCCAAGTACATATATGAAATTTCATGCAAAAGTACTACAACTGAAAGGGAAAAGTAAAAGTACCCAAAAGAAAGTAAAACGGCAGCGACCACAAGCCCGAAAAGCTCCTCCTCCAACCGCAAGCTAGTAGTAACTAGCTTGATCTCCAACCTGCTCCAAGTGACCTGAAAAACAGTTTATATATACATAGGGTGAGTATAACAGTATACTCAGTAGGATCCTCCTCAAGCCTCTCGTGCAAAAGTAAAGAAAGCATGCTAAAGCCCAGTGAACAACAAGTGAAACTAACTCGTTACCTAAACAGGTATACTAAGTTCCCAACCTCACCACGGCTACTCTCACCAAGTAACGCATACAAGAATATAGAATATAGTAAAGAATATCAAGGGTACCCCGCTACTACTTCCCCACTGGTTTGCCGCTTTTCCCCAACGACATACGTCCTGTGCATCTCTCTCTAAGGCTTGCCCGCAGACACCTGGGCTAAGTTCTGCACCGTCCTCACAACCAAAAGTAACCAGGTAGTTTCCGAGAGCCACCACAGCCCGCATAACGTGTATCATACATCGGGTATAATACCTCAATCCATTACAGCCCATACTCCAAGTAAGGATCCTCAAGCCATTATAGCCTATACACGTTACACCTATAGTAGTCCATAGGATACTATATCCAGAATATATGTGTGTGAAATAACCACAAGCCATTACATCCCTCTACACACATATATGGGTAAAACTAACCACTGTGCCTACCAGCACAAAGATCTACCAAGAGAAGAGAGCGGGGCCAAAGGGGGTAGTCAGCCATTCAACCTCCCATCAGAATGTTGGGGAAAACACCCCCCAGGGCTGAGAATCCCTGGGGTGTCGGTTTCCCTTACCGACAGGGTGGAGTAGTGTATAAAAACACAAAAGTACAGAATATATATAACTCACAACCACACTATGGGCATTACCTAGTCATAGGCACAACTACAGCTAATGTCTCTCAGACTCCAGGCTGCTACTTCTAAGACTAGGCATCCTATAAGCACACAACCATTTGAAGAGCTTTATTAGATTACTCCATTCTCATTTTATCAGTTCCACTGTACGTTAATTAATTCTTTAAACATTAATTAACCATGAATAATTTACCACATTAAACTAAATTGGCATCACATTCAAAAATTGCTCCTTTTTAGGATTCACATCACTATTAAATTCTAGTTTCTCCATCCCCGTGGATTATCACCATTTAAACAAAATTTCATTATGGAATTACTTTCCCATATTCCCAGGCATTCTAGAAAATCATCTTATGCTACTAAACACAAAAGGGATCAACACGGCGAGTAGATATACTACTCGTCGAGTCTTTTTCGCCTATAGCAATAGCATAGACCCATCCTCCATCGAGAGGCTAAACACGGAAAGCACGTGGCATACCCCGCGTGTCTTCGCCTCCTTTGGAAAGAGGGTAAGCAAGACCAGCTACCTTGAGCAGTGGGGAAAAGTAAACCAGATAAACAACCAAACCAAACCACCAACATCAAACCATCACATTCATCTCATACCATCATCTTTGGTGTCCTCCCCGACACCCACATGCATAAACCGATGCATCTCGCCACACTAGGCGTCATCCGCTGCCACAACCACAAGTCCCCATACCTCCAAATATCACAACAGCCATCCAGGCTCACATCAATTCACAAGCAGCAGGAAATCAAAGATCACAAAATGGGCTCTCGGCCCTTTAACAAGGCATTCAGCCTTTATACAAAATGAGCACTCAGTGCTCCAAACCACAAGGCATTCAGCCTTACAAGCAAGCGGGTAACTCAGAACCCTTTTGAAATTATCGAACTAATAGTTCTTTAATCCATCTAGAATTAACAGATTCATTAACATGCCTCTTTATCTTTAGCCAATTATTTAACAAATAATTCCGGCTTTACATTCTTTATCAATTTCCATCATGAGCTAGCAACTAATTAAAGAAAATCATAGATATCACTCTATCTAGGAAAACATGAGGCAAACCGTTATCACTGTACAAAGCAACAACATGCGATCAACCAATTCTTTTAATCTGGTTCAAGTATTTAATTAGGTCAATTTCATTGTGATCCAAAGGTTTAAATCATTCTAATTCTACAGTTTCACATAAACAATTAGAGAAGCCATGAATCCCCTACCTCGAAGAGTTCTTGACGTCCTTTATCCACACAATGGGCCACAATCCTTCTCTCGCGACAACTGCATCCACCGGAGGATGCCATGGTACGACAGTACCAACCAACCCCAAGAAAACCCATTAGAACCATGGAGATTACATGATAATATGGAAGGAAGAACAAGAGAAGGTGATCCCCGAAGGAACGATGATAAAACATACCTTATATGGAAGAACGATCGACACAACTTGGTTGCATCAAACAGAGCGGAACTGATCCGAGTAACGTTTGATTGTGAAACTCCTACGGGAATGATTGCAAGGTTCTAGCGTCTCATAGATGAGAACCAGGAGGAAGAACAACAAAGAATGATATCTCGTTCCCTTTAAAAAAATAAATTAGAGAGGCGACGGTTTAAGATCCGATTTATTCTCCATTAAAAACGGATCGCATTAACCCATGCGGTTTGACCAAGTAAAAACATCTTGGCCTTAGGAATAATTAATATAGGATTTATGGCCTTTGAATCGGCCTTAAAGTCCTTAAAATAAGGTTTTAAAAGTATTTTACGTCAAAGAAAACGTCAATTTTGCGAAGCTGGAAACACTGTTCACATACTCAAAATTTGGCAAAGTATGGAATCGGTAGCTCTTAGGATTCTGGAAACACTGTTCATTCGTGAAATTTGGCAAAGTATTGGATCGGTAGCTCTCATGAAGTCTGGAAACACTGTTCATTCATGAAATTTGGAAAAGTATGGAATCGGTAGCTCTTAGGATTCTGGAAACACTGTACAAGTCCACCGATAGAAGGTCACCGATAGAACCTCACCGATAGAAACATTGTTCAAGTCTACCGATAGAAGTCCACCGATAGAACCTCACCGATAGAAACACTGTTCAAGTCTACCGATAGAAGTCCACTGATAGAACCTCACCGATAGAAGTCCACCGATAGAACCTCACCGATAGAAACACTGTTCACTGAACCTCACCGATAGAAGTCCACCAATAGAACCTCACCGATAGAAACAATGTTCACTGAACCTCACCGATAGAAGTCAACCGATAGAACCTCACCGATAGAAACACTGTTCACTGAACATCACCGATAGAAGCACTGTTCACTGAACCTCACCGATAGAAACATTGTTCACTGAACCTCACCAATAGAAGTCCACCGATAGAACCTCACCGATAGAAACACTGTTCACTGAACCTCACCGATAGAAGCACTGTTCACTGAACCTCACCGATAGAAACATTGTTCACTGAACCTCACCGATAGAAACACTGTTCACTGAACCTCACCGATAGAAGTCCACCGATAGAACCTCACCGATAGAAACACTGTTCACTGAACTGGAAATTGGCAGTGTTAGCCGAGCTACCAGTAGACAGAAGCTACCGGTAGACCGAGCTACCGGTAGGCAGCAGCTACCGGTAGACCGAGCTACCGGTAGGCAGCAGCTCCCGGTAGGCAGCAGCTACCGGTAGGCAGCAGCTACTGGTAGACCGAGCTACCGGTAGGTAGCAGCTACCGGGAGATCGAGCTACCGGTAGACCGAGCTACCGGTAGACCGAGCTACCGGTAGGCAGCAGCTACCGGTTGGCAGTAGCTACCGGTAGACCGAGCTACCGGTAGGCAGCAGCTGGGGAATAAGTCACCTTGACCTCCCAGAATACCTCCAACACCAACATTTTCACAAAGTAATGGACCAGGGAGGTCCGGGCCATTACATTAGATACCTCTCAAAACATTCTCGTCCTCGAGAATTAAAAACCAACTCAGAGGAACAGAGGGGTCCGAACAACCACCCCATAAGATACCTCTTAGGGGAAAACCACCATGAGTTGTTCGAAAGCTGGAACAAAAATACGACATCCGAGAATATGGAAACAACAATCCATATCCAAACAATTCAATCATAACATCACAAAAAAAGGTACATAAATAAAACATGAAAGGTCTAACCATAAAGGAAACGTCATTACATGAAAAGAGTTAAACATTAAACAACTCTGGGTACTGAGCACGTATCTGTGACTCAAGCTCCCAGGTACTATCCTCCATGCCACCATGTCGCCACAAGACACGAACTAAAGGAACAGAACGCCCACGCAACACCTTCTCCTTGCGGTCTTGGATCTCCACAGGTCGCTCCTCAAAGGTTGCATCATCGTCAATATCGATCTCTCCCCAATCGATAATATGAGATTCATCATGAAGATAACGACGGAGCTGTGATACATGGAAAACATCATGTATCCGACTCATCTGAGGGGGAAGTGCTACTCGATACGCCACAGCTCCAACATGAGCTAACACCTCAAAAGGCCCAACAAACCGGGGAGAAAGCTTACTTCCACGACCAAACCTTCGCTGCCCACGACGGGGAGTCACCTTTAGAAACACATGATCCCCAACATTAAACTCTAAGGGTCTCCTCCTTTGATCAGCATATGATTTCTGACGATCCTGTGCTGTCTTCATCCTCTCACGAATCACCTGAACCATCTCTGTTGTATTCTGCACTAGTTCTGGTCCGAGAATTGCTGACTCTCCGACCCCAGTCCAGCACAACGGAGAACGGCATGGCCGGCCATACAAGGCTTCAAACGGCGCCATACCGATGGTAGAGTGGAAACTATTATTGTAAGAAAACTCTACCAAGGGTAAGTTCTTCGTCCACGAACCTCCAAAATCAAGAACACAAGAGCGCAACATGTCTTCAAGAGTCTGGATGGTTCGCTCTGTCTGACCATCCGTTTGAGGATGAAAAGAAGTGCTAAGGCACAGTTGAGAGCCAAAGGCATGCTGGAGACCTCTCCACACCCAGGAGGTAAAACGAGGATCTCGATCATAAATGATCTTCCTAGGTACTCCATGGAGTCTCACCACCTCCTCTAGATACTTCCTCGACAAAACTTCCACTGAGCTCGACTCCTTGATCGCTATGAAGTGGGATGATTTTGTTAAATGATCCACTACCACCCATATAGCATCATGTCCTCCTAGAGCTCGAGGTAAACCTGTAATAAAGTCCATTGAGATGTCCTCCCACTTCCACTGAGGAATCTCTAAGTGCTGGAGAAGACCACCAGGAACACGGTGTTTGGCCTTCACCTTCTGGTAAACTAAACATCGAGACACACATTCTGCAACTGTACGCTTCAGCCCAGGCCACCAAAACTGACTCCTCAAGGATCGTTACATCTTCTTCATACCAGGATGTACCGCCAAGGGTGAACTATGGAACTCTTGGAGAACCATCTCGCGCATCGCCAAGGGAACAAAAAGCCTGCCATGATACAACACTCGGTGTTGTTCATCCTCCGACCAACCATCAGGGGCCTCACCACATACAACTCTGTCTCTCCAAACTTCCACCTCTAGGTCACCCAACTGAGACTCTTCCACCTTCTGCATCAGGGATTACTGCAACGTTATCTGGAAAAGACAACCTCTACCCCCAACTTCTCCCATATCAAGATGCAAAGTTGATAGCTCTTCCATCACTCTCCAAGAATCACCAGATTCACGCACAACATCATTACGTATCTTTCGGCTTAGTGTGTCAGCTAAAACATTCCCTTTTCTAGGTGTATATGATATTTCAAAGTCGTATTCCTGCAAGAACTCCATCCACTGATGTTGCCTCAAGTTCAAGTCACATTGGGAGAAAACATACCTCAAACTCTTATGATCGGTGAAAACCACAAAGTGCTCACCAATGAGGTAATTTCTCCATAACTTCAGAGAAAACACCACGGCTGCCAACTCAAGGTCATGGGTGGAATAGTTGCATTCATGGGGACGTAACTGCCGAGACCCATAAGAAACAACTGACCTCTGCTGCATGAGAACACAACCTAGCCCCAGATGTGAAGCATCACAGAAAACATCAAACTGTACTCCCTCTGCTAGAAGACAAAGGACGGGAGCACTTACCAACTTCTCCTTTAGATACTCGAAAGCTGTATGACACTGATCAGTCCATATGAACGCTTGATCCTTCCTGGTCAAAGCTGTCAGAGGAGTCGCAACTCGGGAGAAATTAGCTACAAACCTCTTATAATAGCCTGCGAGACCAAGGAAACTCCGCACCTCTGACACGGTCTTGGGGGCTGGCCAAGACACCACTGCTTCTATCTTCGAAGGATCCATAGCTACTCCCTGTTGGGACACAACATGTCCCAAGAAACGAACTTCTCGAGCCCAGAACTCACACTTGGACAACTTCCCAAACAACTGATGTTGGCGAAGAACTCCCAAAACGGCTCGTAGATGCTCTGCATGCTCCTCTTCAGAGGTGGAGTAAACAAGGATGTCATTGATGAAAACCACAAAAAACTTGTCCAGGAATTCATGGAACACAACATTCATCAACCCCATGAAAACAGCTGGAGCATTCGTCACGCCGAATGGCATTACAACAAACTCATAATGCCCATGACGACAGCGGAAAGCAGTCTTCGGGATATCCTCATCCTTTACATGCATCTGATGATATCCTGACCGCAAGTCTATCTTTGAGAACCAACTTGCACCCTTCAGTTGATCGAATAGGTCATCAATCCGCGGGAGCGGATAGCGGTTCTTTATTGTCACTTTGTTTAACTGACGATAATCGACGCACAACCGCAAACTGCCATCAGCCTTTTTCACAAACAAAACTGGTGCACCCCACGGTGACACACTTGGCCGAACAAAACCACACTGCAACAGACCGTCGATCTGAATACGTAGATCTCGTAACTCAGAAGGGGCCATACTATACGGAGACATAGAGATAGGAGACGCTTCTGGCTGTAGCTCGATCCCAAACTCGATCTCTCGTCGAGGGGGTAAGGATACAACCTCTTCTGGAAAGACGTCAGGGTACTCCTCTACGACCCTAGGAAACACCAACTGTTGAACCTCTGAAGAACTCAGCGTCATCCCAGCCATCATGGATGATAAGGATGGAACTCGTCTATGACTCATCTGAGGATCTCTCTCACCAACAAACACCACTTTCTCTCCATCTTCATCAAAGAAAACGAACTTCTTCCTGTAGCAATCCACAACAGCCTGCACCGAATACAACCAATCCATGCCAAGTATGACATCATATGGTTGTATTCACAAACATAGGAAATATCCCCAAGAGCGGTGTTGCCCCAACACTAGCTCACAGTCTCTACATACTTCAAACAAGTCAGCTCGACCTCCAACTGGCGTAGTCAACGCCAAGGGCACTGGAAGCCTCTCTACCTCAAGTCCCAAAGCATGGACAAGGGTAGGTGATATGAAGGAGTGTGTTTCTCCTGAATCAAACAAGGCATACACCAAGGTAGAAAACAAGCAAAGGGTACCTCGAACGACATCTGGCTCGCCTGGGGCTGGTAACTCTAGAGCATGAAGCTGACCACGACCTCCTCCACGGCCTCTCTGACCCTGATGAAGACCACCACCACGGCCGTGCTCTGCTCTCTGAGGACGGGGAGAGTCATGGGGTTGTCCTCTGTCTGCTCCATCCACCCTTTGGTGATCTAAAACTGGTACAACCTGCTGCTGCTGACTCAACTGGAACTGCCACAACGGAGGAACCTGGAGTGGAGCGCCCGGTGCACGATGACTGCTCTGAAAAGTCGGGCACTCCCGCTGCTGATGACCACGACCACCACAAGAAAAACAAGCGCCTGATCCCTTGGCATAGGTCTGAGAGTTTCTGCCTCCATAGAAACGAGATGGGAAGGGCTGGGACCTACCCCCAGATGAACGGAAACTCTTCTGTCCTGAAAACCGGGAACCCCGGACCACAGCTCTGCTTCGTGAGGAATCATGACGATTCCCCTCTCGTGACAATCCAGTCCTGGCCAAAGTCCTCTCAACAACCTCTGCCCTTGCCAGCACCTCAAGATATGTTTTCAGCATAAATGGGGTGACCTGGCGCTGGATCTCTGGACGCAAAGCCTCCTCGAAATGCCTCGCCCTGGCCTCATCATCTAGTAACAGGTCTGAAGCATATCGTAGAAGGTTCCTGAAACGGATTCCAAACTCTCGAACACTAGAGCTCCCCTGTCGAAGGGTGAGAAGCTCCTGGCGACTGGACACCTTCACGGTCGACGAAAGAAACTCGACTTTAAACCTGTCTCGAAACTCCTCCCCTGAGATTGATGACTCCTCACGATCACCGAGGAACAAGAACCACCACTGCCTCGCTACTCCACGCAGCATCGTCACAACCAAGGACACCCAGTGTTCCTTACGAGCATGAATCGAACTGAATCCTATCTCGATCTCCTCCAACCAGTCTTCTGTGACTGCATCTGAAACGGATCCTTCGTACTTCTGTAGACTCTGGCGCTGAAACTCTCGAAGTGTCTTCCTCCAAGTGTCATCGTCGTTAACCTCTACTCGGCGGCGATCTACTGGAACAGCCTGATGGGCATCTTCTGCGCAAACCTGACGAGGACGTCGACCTGGAGCCATACCTGCAAAATAACAACTGTTAGAGCTCATAAGCCTGGAATATGGAAGACTCAACATTAATTAATTAATTGTTTTGTTTTATTTATTTTAGGTTACATATCCCAAGGTCTACCCATTCAAACACAAGCGCAAAGAATAATGATACATGATCCTTTCCTAGGTCTCTACCCTGCAACCGGTATCACTTTGTTTAGTAGCCATCGTAAACTTAAAGGTCCGTGCAACATTTCATAGGGGGCCCTAAACACCAATGTCTCTGCCGGTCTCCAGTGTTTACCCCACTTTCTAAACATGAATGACATCGTTGCCCTACCATCCCAAGCATCCTCACCTGTGCCTAACTCCAAACTCCATCTTATCCCTCAACCAAACCTCTGATACCACTCTGTCATGACCCCCTCCACACAAAGTGTACCCCTCCTGGGCCGGCAATGTGAGAAGGGAGATAATGACCCCCGAGTCCCGCCTCCAGTAGGCCCCGGGTTGGCGACTAGCACCGAGGGTATAATACACACACAAATGGGAGGCATTACCCTCTAAGAGAACACATGCAGAAGAGAGAGATAGAATATACTCCAACCAACTCCAAATCATAACTGAAATATAAAAGAAACCCAAGTACATATATGAAATTTCATGCAAAATTACTACAACTAAAAGGGAAAACTAAAAGTACCCAAAAGAAAGTAAAATGGCAGCGACCACAAGCCCGAACAGCTCCTCCTCCAACCGCGAGCTAGTAGTAACCAGCTTGATCTCCAACCTGCTCCAAGTGACCTGAAAAACAGTTTATATGTACATTGGGTGAGTATAACAGTATAATCAGTAGGATCCTCCTCAAGCCTCTCGTGCAAAAGTAAAGAAAGCATGCTAAAGCCCAGTGAACAACAAGTGAAACTAACTCGTTACCTAAACAGGTATACTAAGTTCCCAACCTCACCATGGCTACTCTCACCAAGTAACGCATACAAGAATATATCATATAGTAAATAATATCAAGGGTACCCCGCTACTACTTCCCCACTGGTTTTCCGCTTTGACCCAACGACATACGTCCTGTGCATCTCTCTCCAAGGCTTGCCCGCAGACACCTGGTCTAAGCTCCACACCGTCCTCACAACCAAAAGTAACCAGGTAGTTTTCGAGAGCCACCACAATCCGCATAACGTGTATCATACATCGGGTATAATACCTCAAGCCATTACAGCCCATACTCCAAGTAAGGATCCTCAAGCCATTATAGCCTATACACGTTACACCTATAGTAGTCCATAGGATACTATATCCAGAATATATGTGTGTGAAATAACCACAAGCCATTATATCCCTCTACACACATATATGGGTAAAACTAACCACTGTTCCTACCAGCACAAAGATCTACCAAGAGAAGAGAGCGGGGCCAAAGGGGGTAGTCAGCCATTCAACCTCCCATCAGAATGTTGGGGAAAACACCCCCTTAGGGCTCAGAATCCCCGGGGTGTCGGTTTCCCTTACCGACAGGGTGGAGTAGTGTATAGAAACACAAAAGTACAGAATATATATAACTCACAACCACACTATGGGAATTACCTAGTCATAGGTACAACTGCAGCTAACGTCTCTCAGACTCCAGGCTTCTACTTCTAAGACTAGGCATCCTATAAGCACACAACCATTTGAAGAGCTTTATTAGATTACTCCATTCTCATTTTATCAGTTCCACTGTACGTTAATTAATTCTTTAAACATTAATTAACCATGAACAATTTACCACATTAAACTAAATTGGCATCACATTCAAAAACTGCACCTTTTTAGGATTCACATCACTATTAAATTCCAGTTTCTCCATCCCCGTGGATTATCACCATTTAAACAAACTTTCATTATGGAATTACTTTCCCATATTCCCAGACATTCTAGAAAAGCATCCTATGCTACTAAACACAAAATGGATCAACACGGCGAGTAGATATACTACCCGTCGAGTCTTTGCCGCCTATAGCAAGAGCATAGACCCATCCTCCATCGAGAGGCTAAACACGGAAAGCACGTGTCATACCCCACGTGTCTTCACCTCCTTCGGAAAGAGGGTAAGCAAGACCAGCTGCCAGCAGTGGGGAAAAGTAAATCAGATAAACAACCAAACCAAACCACCAACATCAAACCATCACATTCATCTCATACCATCATCCTTGGTGTCCTCTCCGACACCCACATGCATAAACCGATGCATCTCGCCACACTAGGCGTCATCCGCTGCCACAACCACAAGTCCCCATACCTCCAAATATCACAACAGCCATCCAGGCTCACATCAAATCACAAGCAGCAGGAAATCAAAGGTCAAAAAATGGGCTCTTGGCCCTTTAACAAGGCATTCAGCCTTCATACAAAATGAGAACTCAAAGCTCCAAACCACAAGGCATTCAGCCTTACAAGCAAGCGGGTAACTCAGAACCCTTTTGAAATTATCAACCTAATAGTTCTTTAATCCATCTAGAATTAACAGATTCATTAACATGCCTCTTTATCTTTACCCAATTATTTAACAAATAATTCCGGCTTTACGTTCTTTATCAATTTCCATCATGAGCGAGCAAATAATTAAAGAAAATCATAGATATCACTCTATCTAGGAAAACATGAGGCAAACCGTTATCACGGTACAAAGCAACAACATACGATCAACCAATTCTTTTAATCCGGTTCAAGTATTTAATTAGGTCAATTTCATTGTGATCCAAAGGGTTAAATCATGCTAATTCTACAGTTGCACATAAACAATTAGAGAATCCATGAATCCCCTACCTCGAAGAGTTCTTGACGTCCTTTATCCACACAATGGGCCACAATCCTTCTCTCGCGACAACTGCATCCACCGGAGGATGCCACGGTACGACAGTACCAACCAACCCCAAGAAAACCCATTAGAACCATGGAGATTACATGATAATATGGAAGGAAGAACAAGAGAAGGTGATCCCCGAAGGAACGATGATAAAACATACCTTATATGGAAGAACGATCGACACAACTTGGTTGCATCAAACAGAGCGGAACTGATCCGAGTAACGTTTGATTGTGAAACTCCTACGGGAATGATTGCAAGGTTCTAGCGTCTCGTAGATGAGAACTAGGAGGAAGAACAACGAAGAATGATATCTCATTCCCTTTAAAAAAATAAATTAGAGAGGCGACGGTTTAAGATCCGATTTATTCTCCATTAAAAACGGATCGCATTAACCCACGCGGTTTGACCAAGTAAAAACATCCTGGCCTTAGGAATAATTAATATAGGATTTATGGCCTTTGAATCGGCCTTAAAGTCCTTAAAATAAGGTTTTAAAAGTATTTCACGTCAAAGAAAACGTCAAATTTGTGAAGTTGGAAACACTGTTCACATACTCAAAATTTGGCAAAGTATGGAATCGATAGCTCTTAGGATTCTAGAAACACTGTTCATTCATGAAATTTGGAAAAGTATGGGATCGGTAGCTCTCATGAATTCTGGAAACACTGTTCATTCGTGAAATTTGGCAAAGTATGGAATCGGTAGCTCTTAGGATTCTGGAAACACTGTACAAGTCCACCGATAGAAGGTCACCGATAGAACCTCACCGATAGAAACACTGTTCAAGTCTACCGATAAAAGTCCACTGATAGAACCTCACCGATAGAAACACTGTTCAAGTCTACCGATAGAAGTCCACCGATAGAACCTCACTGATAGAAACACTGTTCACTGAACCTCACCGATAGAAGTCCACCGATAGAACCTCACCGATAGAAACATTGTTCACTGAACCTCACCGATATAAGTCCACCGATAGAACCTCACCGATAGAAACACTGTTCACTGAACCTCACCGATAGAATTCAACCGATAGAACCTCCCCGATAGAAACACTGTTCACTGAACATCACCGATAGAAGCACTGTTCACTGAACCTCACCGATAGAAACACTGTTCACTGAACCTCACCGATAGAACCTCACCGATAGAAACACTGTTCACTGAACCTCACCGATAGAATCACTATTCACTGAACCTCACCGATAGAAACACTATTCACTGAACCTCACCGATAGAAACACTGTTCACTGAACCTCACCGATAAAAGTCCACCGATAGAACCTCACCGATAGAAACACTGTTCACTGAACTGGAAATTGGCAGTGTTAGCCGAGCTACGGGTAGACAGAAGCTACCAGTAGACCGTGCTACCGGTAGGCAGCAGCTACCGGTAGACCGAGCTACTGGTAGGCAGCAGCTACCGGTAGGCAGGAGATACTGGTAGACCGAGCTACCGGTAGGTAGCAGCTACCGGTAGACCGAGCTACCGGTAGACCGAGCTACTGGTAGGCAGCAGCTACCGGTAGACCGAGCTACCGGTAGGCAGCAGCTAGGGAATAAGTCACCTTGACCTCCCAGAACACCTCCAACACCAACATTTTCACAAAGTAATGGACCAGGGAGGTCTGGGCCATTACACAGTCACATATACAGGAGTAAATAAAAGAAACATAAATAAAATTCCAAGTATCTACTATATACTCTGATCCAAACCACATACCTAATCTCCACATACATATTCGAACCATCATGGTTGAACATTCTTAGTCCTCATCCCATAATTTTTCTACAACCAATTGAAAATATTCTCAGGTACCCTAGTGCAATGGAGGACCAAACAGGATGTGAGTACAAAACTCATTAGGTTACCACCAATGTGGTCTAGTAAATAGCTAGTAAATGTAGTGTATGTATATGTGGGATAATCAATGGGATAAAAATAATAATAATAACTAACAACTAAAGATAAAATAAAGATAAGTTCATACAATAATTCTCATTAAATGTGATTAGCCTAGATAAGACACAGCTAGAAGTAAAGAGAATAATGTAAACCCACAATTGATCCTTGGGTCCATGATCCCAATTGAATGGATATATTTTGAATAGTGAATTTATATGGATGTCATACCACTCAAACCATGTGTAATCTTATCATCCCTTGGATCCATAATCTGGATCTACAATACCTACTTCAACTATCATCATAAATGTCTTTGAGAAATAATTGTAACCAAAGGGGATAATTTTCTATCCCTAGGATCACCCATACTCACCTCAAATCACTTTAATGAAGGATATTAGGTACTATCTTAATATATTATAAATATGGAACTGATCTAGATGTCATACCACGAATTCCATGTAAATCTGGTCTAATTTCCAAGTCCTAGGTCCCGAACTGTAGGAAATCATGACATTGTGACTCAAATAATCCCAAAGGGGGATAATACCTTAGGTTATATGTAACTAATAATATATGGATCCAAGATAAAACTCATTATACATTTAATAAATAAATAAAAATCACACTCCCATAAAAGTATATGGAGTATAGTAATGGTGTACCCACCCTATCCTAGGGATAATCCTAGGCATCACTTGAGGAGATCCTCACAAATCATTGAGAGTATATATTAGAGGGGTCTAAAACATCCTCAGCAACCACCTATATAATCCCTAAGAATGGAGGAATCCTAGAGATAAATGGGACTTCTTATAATGGTAATAATCATTATGTAAGGCTTAAAAACTAGATCCTAGTAAGTACCTTTGGGAATCCTGATAATATATAAGATCATACATGTACGCATAGAAGACATATCCCAAGAAGTACCTCTGTAAAACCCTATAATATATCGCATCAGATTTGGATCAATATCCAGATACCAGGAATAATGTCTATAAATCATAGCTCCATCTATAAAAACTATATTAAAGCATAAATAAGACAGTAAGGGTTGTTTAATGCCTAAACCAACCACAATTGAAGTATCCACTTTATATTATACATTTTTTATGGGTTTTAAGGTGAGACATACTACTACATCTACCTAAACCCATGATGCACTGGATCAGATTCAGTCAACAACTAGGGTTCCCATTGGGGTTCCCTAGGTCAATACCCAAAGAGGTATCCCTTAAAGGATCCTCAAGGTTAATATGGAAGTATAGGTATCCCTCTTGGGACCCTTGGAAATAGTACAGGAGTAAAATTATCCCTCTTGGGATCCTTTAGGATAGAGTCATGGTCTCAACCATTAGGCCAAGACATGAATCTATTGCACAGGGGTTGTTAGTGACCCCTAGTGACATCCATTTTAGTTCACCAATTTAATTAATTAAAAAAGCATTTGGAATAAATTTAAATATGATAAATCTCACTTAGGTATGAGCCCAAACATACACATACTACCATAAATATTCATAGATATGATAGAAAAGGTATGATAGACCACCTACCTTTCAGAACCTTCCCATTTATTTTTCCAAGGATTGGTAGTAGCTTCCAAAGCCCGTTTAAGATCATTAGGACATGTGAGGTCTTGTCTCATAACAAAACCATCAGAATTAATTAATTATAACAACATTAAAAATAATTAATAAAACTCAAAAATTCAATTTAATATACCCATTTAATTTAAAAAAAATTCATAAATCTTAAAACCTTGTTAGTTGGCCCTCTCACATTGGAACCACAACCTAAGACTCACCAATAACCCATGACACATCATAAACCTTGAATCATGCATAATATCTAATAAACTATACCAAAATAGACACCCATAAATTTAATTTAAAGTATTAAATCTTTAAAAATTCATCATGGTGGAATACCTCAATGAAATGACATGTGGAAAAGTGCATAAGGCCTCCTCATTTATCCTCTTTCTAGGAAGAGAAAAGGTACTAACACCAGTATCTAATTCCACCATACTCTAGTGGAATCTAGAATGAAAAATATGTCTAAATAAACTAAAAATTAATAATTAATATAGGATTAATTCAAGATAGGACACTATAGGATAAATCATACCAAAAATATCCATGGAAGTCCACCAAGAACACCCACCTTGATGGGGTTTAAATAAGGGAATGAGAAGAGAACATAAATGGATCACACAAAATAGGAGAGAAGAATAAATGATGGGGATTCCCTCTTAAATTTAATAGGGTAAAAAAGTTAATTTCACCATTTTTAAGGGGTCATAGTTTGACCACAATGTTGACCAAATCGTGCACCAAATGTGCATTTAGAACTTCCCAAACATGACACCCCACGCATGGGCATGGTGGATGTTTTAACATACTATTCTCCATCCATGAAACATGTATGTAATTTATCATAGAAATATATATGGTAATTCTTGGTTTTTCACTTGGTTTCAATAATTTTGTGCCTATACAAATTGGATCGCATGCTTAGGCCACACAATTTTCACTAACTATGCACTAACCATGCACCCTATGTTGTATTTTTTCAAAAATAAAACTCCAGGCCTCAAACCCTATAAATTCTCCCAAAACCCCCAAAATATTTTCCAATCCATAAAACAAATCTAAAAACATTATTTATAGTCTTCCCAAAATTCAAATTTATATTCTTAATCTCCGATCAAAAATCTAACCATCGAGTAATTGTAAATTCAAATTCCTTATAAAATTTCCAACTCATAAAAACATAAAATCTTACAACCCCCACCCACTTTAAAACTTATCATCCCTGATAATCCTTGGTGGAATGAAACCAAAAACCTGGCTTAACTGGTCATAAACTCCATTCAAATGATCATTTTGTGTTTATAAACTCCCAATGTACTTTCAACACCTCTTTAAACATATGGAACATAACCCAAACAAACTCAATCCAATGATCATAATCCCTACTAAAACATTTATATAGTTTTTAATTGTTATTGTATAAGATAAAATATGATCACATAAATGTATCATTCATTAACTGGACTATGTCCCTCCCCACTATAGGTTCTTTCTTTTAACATCAAATTCTGAGCCATAGTACTTACACCATCATAATTTTCATAGGAAACATTCCCCAAGTTTCATAATGATGATCCGAGTATAATTATCACTTCCTACACCTAATCACACAAAAGAAAATCACCATATGTCCTTGATTTGATATAAATGGTAAAATTAAAATTAATGAAGATTAGTCTGCTCATGTTGTATTTCCCTTGAAAATCCTCATCCTAACTTTAAACTACACTCATCTCCTCCCCATGGCTTTCTCGATGTGGTTCCTCACTGACCACATGAAACTATTTGAGAGAACTCAATTGAAACCACTTTCAAATGACTATTCTTGAAATCTATCAACTTCAACAGCAAATGAATCACCAAAAACTGATCCTGATTCCTTTAACCAAGGCACACTAAGATCATTATGATCACACTCATTGAATCTAGTAACCAACTTCCAGTGACATTTCCTATTCGAACCATACCCTATCCAAAACTATTTCTGTTTCATAGTATGAACAATGAATATTTCTGATCCAATACCCAAGGTTCATCACAACTCTCCAGTTCCTAACTCCTGCACTCGGTCTCAACCCTAAGTCTATATTCAAACATGTACACGTCATTCACTAAGGAATCTATCAGTATCTGGTTCCATAAATCCAATGGAATTAAAAATCCAAAATGACCATCCTATGATAGGTTATATCCTCACAAAACCCTTCTCATGAGAGGGTCAAAAGCTGGCGATCAAAACCCCACTCCATACCTTATAAGAATCCTTATAGTCAAACCATTCAAATAAATTATTGATCATTGTAGCCAATTACCTATCCATTTCCATACATAATGACTGTTAGGGAAAGAAACTCACTCCATCCAATGGCCCGAAGGCCTTCATTTTTTTTATTGATTTTTGATAATCCACCTTTCAAGGGGTGAGGTGGAACCCTTACAAGAACCATAGGCATAAGTATTACATGGATAATGGGCCTTAGAGGATTTCATTGCCCATAGGCTTCAAACATACATACAACCCAGAATAACTACTTGGAACTACTCCTCCCCAGAATCTTAATCGTGATATCAGCACTCTACCTTTACATGTTTGTTTGGCTAGGCTTTCTCATGCATGCACGGGCTCTTCCTGGTGGCAGGTGTCGTACCCTCTTATTCTTGCAATACATTTATCTTCTGCTATGGGGAAATCTCATTGCTCATCCTCTTTCTGGAGCTTTTTCCTTGTAGGTTGTCTGGTTTGCATCTTCACTTAAGGTGGCCCAAAGGCCTTGAGGTGTACTGAAGGCCTTAAGGTGACACGAAGGCCTTACTGACTCGAAGGCCTTGGTGGCCCAAAGGCCTTAAGGGACTCGGGGACCAACTAGTTAGCCCGAAGGCCCAAACAGGGGAATAGTCCTATCTATTACAGTGCCAAGAAGTTCTTTCTACAGTTATTTCTATAGTACTGCTACAGTGACCTAGAAATTATGCCCCCACCTGGATTTGATCTTGGGTCACCTGAGTGCACTTAAGTAGTCCTCACCAACTCGGTTGAGGCTCATGTGTGAAAGAAACTCACTCATTACCAAGATATAACTAAAATGTCATCTATCACACAATCCCACTTCTTGAGAATAGTTCCCATGGAATTCATTGAGTTTCCACTCAGAGAAAGGGTCACCAACCTCAAATGGACAATGGTGTACTTCCCACCATATGGATTACCTTCTACCACTCCTTGAGGGAAACTCCTAAGGATTCCCTCTATCAAACTAGAAAATAAATTTGGTTATCTTCATTAATAGACGATGCTATCTCATCATACTCAGAACAATGTCATGATATTGGTAATGGTTATCTACAAACTAGGATTACACTAATATTCTATCGATAGGCATGTATAGTTCTCATTATGTCACACTCACATCAAAACAGACTATAATTTCCTTTACCAACCCCAAAAACCATGTTTCCCAATAATGCATCTCATGGTCATCCCATGGTTCAATCATCTCATAGTACCCAGTTCATTTCCAAGATCTTCCTCATTATGGTACTTCCTTTAATTTATCTAAAGCTTTGATTCAACATGTTGGAAGGAGTTATATTTGAAACCATCGATCCTCAACCCATTTTTGGCCACTCACCAACATTACATTTTTAATAGTTTCCAAGTAAAATCAGTGTAAAATAAACTCAACATACATAGCAGGTGTACAATTCTATAACAATCGAATCATGCTCCTATGAACGGCACATTACAATGCCAAGTTGACTGTTCTATATGGAACATCGTCTTCTTTAATCCATAAGATCCCTTATAACTCCTATTAAAAATATAGTACCTCACTGGTGCCATAATTTATTCCATGACTGGTCATCACTCAACATCATTCTAACCACAATCATCTACCCACACTCTAACAAGATTCTAAAAATAATCCCCTGGGAAACAAGGTCAGGAACCCAAACTATCATAACCGCTAAACTCAATCCCAAAACACACACACCCTAGGTGATTTCATAGAAACTGAAGGCATCATTATGCCAATAACATGAAACCTAAGCACCTACTGGGCATCGATATCAATAATATTATATAACCACAATAACTACCTAAAAAAGTCATCCATAAGAACTTAGTCCAACCCCTATCACATGTTTCCCTAGATTAAACTAATCAATAACTTACCATGGTTTGAATCAAAACTAAGAGCTTCTAGGTATCCTATGTTGTCCTACTGATCAAATATCATATTAGGGTCACTAGTTCTAACCACTTAACCCATATTTCAACCTCTCACTATGTTCATGTATCATAGGAATCTTCTACACACCTATATATATGTAGGTAATCTAACACGCTTGAGAACTCTCTCTAAGAGAGGTAACGATAACATCGACCTGTAAGGGTCAAAACTTGTTAACTTAGGTTTAATTATATATGTTTTCAATTCCAAATTTATAGAGTAAGACACTTTATTAGTTTTAATTGGAAATATATTTAATTTCAATCCATTTATAACTATTAACTTTAAGGAAAGAGCTCTAATTGAATCAGCTTCCAAGCATCGACCTACCAGGACCTGATCCTCTCCAAGCATCCTCATAAGAAACAACTCCCTAGAAGTTCATGATATCAAGAAAAAGGGTAATAATTGATCCTCATCAAGAATCCATATATAGTAATATCCCTCAAGTATCTAGTTTACTGTAAAATTTTAGTTACCTATGGTCATTACACTAGAGGATCAGACTAGATAACCATCAACAAAGGTTAGTTTAGTAAAATATCATTACCAACTTAATGGGAAAACTCCATATAGATTATTATGAATATTTAGTTAACTACGCCTGAAATGGAAACACACATAAGGGGTTTACATGGAATAAATTAGTTTCTAAATTTGACCTACAAGGTTCAATAGTATACACATCGCACCATCGCAATGATCTATGTCATAAAACACTCATATGGTTCAGTTAAGTAGAATTCCATTCCACAATATGTGGGAAAACACCATATTGGTTGCTAATAACAATTTAAATAACCAAACATAAGTAACTACACCCTACAAGGGGTTCAAAACTTGGGCATCATGTTCTCAATTAACTGACTAGGTTCATTACACCTATCGTGCATAAGGCATGGGCTATCAACCTCATTATAGAACATCTAGTCATAAATTCACATAGGTTTCCATCAAAAGGAAATATGCAAATATATCTGTATAACTGAGTAAAATTTCAGCAATAACCTATATGGGAAAACACCATTTAGTTTTTTTTTTTACACTTTAAATAGTTGACCTCACCATAAGTAGTAAAATCGCACACTGTCATTCTTATAGAATATGGACCCTATGTGCCAAGTATGGTGCATGAGACGCCTCTTGCCTCTACTGGTCAAGGTTCAAAATTAGTATATAGCCTCTTGAAAATGTCAAATAACTAGAAATACATAATAAATCATAAACTACACACAACAAGTGAACCACTCTAAGTGAAAATAATATACATTTGTAACATCACATATACAAAATAGTAATCCCATATTCCTAGAAACCTAGACTTCTCACAGGAATAAGTGTTTTCAATTCACCAGTCTGATATCCATCACAAGATCTGTAAAATTCCTAATAATCATATCTACTAGATCCCAAATAGTAAAACAAAAGGAAAGGAAATATCTCTTATAAAAAATTTTCATGTCCCAACCCAATTCACTCTATAAATAATAATTTTATCGGTTAGAGACTAGGCCTCAAGTGTCTATCCCCATATTCTATAGGATACCGACTAGATTTGAGGGCCTAGGGTGTGCATGTAGGGAGACTATTCCCTTATATTAGAGTAAGAAACCAGAAAAAATAACCTAACATCATCCATGGAAATGAATAATCAGAGTGCGGAAGAAATAAATATAACAAGGTTGTAATAAAGAATAAAATGAAATAAAGGCCTAAACAACCTTTTCATATATACATCTCCAATCACCCACTTGGATGGATACATATAATGTAGTAAATAAAATAAAAAAAATCCAATGCTCTAATGAATACACTAAGTCAAACGACATACCTGATCTCCCTATACATATTCAAGCCATCCTACTTGATCAGTATCGGATTTTAGACCATATTGTGCCTACAACCAAGTAAATATCTTCTTAATTACCACCACTCTAATGGCGTCCCTAGTTGGGTCAGATTATAAAACTCAATAGTGCACCACCAATTCACCTCGTACATATCCAATAAATACAATGTATGATTATGTACAATGCTCAAAAGGATTACAATAATAATAATAACTAATAGCTGAAGATAAACTAAAGATAAGTTCATGTAATAATGATCATGGAATGTGATCAGTCTATCGAACATAAAAATGGAAGTAAAGAGAATAAATTAAAACCACATTTGATCCTTAGGTCCATGATCTTGATCGAATGGACATCTTGTGACTAAAGAAATTGAGTTGGATGTCGTTCCACTCAAGATATGTGTAATCCTATTGATCCTTAGGTCTATAATCTCGATTGATGATACCTACTTCATCCAGTGCTGGAAATGCCTCTAAGAAAGCTATATCACCAAGGGGAAATACTTTTCCTAACCTTGGAACCACCTGTACTCGCCACCAATAACTATAATGAAGGATTATAGGTAATATGTGGATATACTATAAATACATAACTAATTTGGATTTCATACTAATCATGCCATGTAAATCCTGTCTGATGTTTGAGTCCTAGGTTTCAGTTTATAGGAAATCATGACATTGAAACTCAAATAGTATCTAAGGGGGTGACCCTTAGGTGATATACAAGTAATTATCTTCATATCCAAGATAACACTTTTCATCCATTCAGTAAATGGATTAATAACCCACTCCCAAAAAATTATGGCATGTACAGTAATAGTGCATCCACCCGATCCTAGGGAGAATCCTAGGTATCGCTCAAGAAGATCATCATCAATCCCTAAGAGTATCACAAATAGGGGTCTGAAACATTCTCATCAACCACCTTTATATTCCATAAGTAGGGAGGAATCCCATAAAAATGGTACTTTGTGTAATGGTAATAATCATCATGTAAGGCTCAAAATTTGGATCATAGGAAGTACCTATGAGCATCCCGATAATATAATAGATCGCACATGTAGGCTTAGAACCTAGATCTCAAGAAGTACCTCTAGGAATCCCTATAATATATTATATTGTATCAGTCTCAATTTCTAGATATTATTAAGTGTGTCTACAAAACATATCTACATCAATAATAACCATGTAAGAGAGTTGGGGTGTCCAAATTCCTAAACCCGCTATGATTGCAGCATCCCCCTTAGCTTACACATTTGGTACGAGATTTAATATGACACCTACTACCATCTCTACCCAAACCAATGACATATTATCTCTAGATCAGTCAACAATTGAGGCACCCACTGGGGTTCCCTTGGTCAATACACAAATAGGTGTCCCTTGTAGGAACATCAAGGTCAAGATGGAAGCAGATGGATCCCTCTTAGGACCCTTATAAATAGTATATGATCATATGAATACATCTTGGGATCCTCTATGATATAGTCATGTTCTTGGCCATTGGGATAATATATGAAGCTAGAGAACATGGGTTGTTAGTGACCCCTAGTATTATCCATTCTAATTAACCAATTTAATTAATTAAAAAAGTATTTGGAAAAAAATTAAACTGGAGGAATCACCCTTAGGGACAAGATGAAACATACACATACTACCATAAAAATTCATAGATTACATAGGGAAGGTATGACAAACCACCTAGATTTCAAAAGCTTTTCATATATTTTTACAAGGGATGGAAATAGATTCCAAAGATCATCTAAACTCATCAGGATGTGCAAGGTCTTATGACACAACAAGACCATTATAATTAATTAATTATAAAAACATTATAATTATTTAATAAAAATTAATTACTTAATATGAGAAACCCGTTTAATTTTAAAAAAATACAAAAATCTTAAAACCACACCATCCAATCCCACTACATCGAAACCATAAACTAATTCTCTCCAACAACCCACAACACATCATTAACCTAGAATTAGGAATAATCCTTAATAAATTGTATAAAAACAAACACCCAAAAAAATAATTTAAATCACTAAAGATTTATAAATCCCCCACAACAAAAAACCTTGACAAAACGACATGTGGTGAAGTGCAGAAGGCCTCCCAAGTTATCCTTTTCCTATGAAAGAAAAATCCCTAACACTAGTATATAATTCCACAATGATCTAGTGGAATCAAGAATAAAAAACCCTAATAATAGAAACTAGAAACTAATAAAAAATATAGGATGAAATCAAGAGAGGCCTCCATAGGAGAAATCATACCTCAAATCTGAATTAAAGGCTGCCACGAATACCCCCTTGATGGGGTTTGAATAAGGGAAGTAGAGAAGAGGATGTATGTATCATGTGAGGAAAGAAAGGATAAGATAACAGGGTTATGAACTCTTAAATATCATAGGGTAAAAAGGGTGATTCCACCCCTTTTAATAGGTAAAACAATTTAAACACATAGTTTCCCAAACTATGTGTTTGGTATTTCCCAACCACTACACCCCACACACATGCATGGCGTATGGTTTATCATACCATGCTCCATCCATGTGACATGTCTATAGTTTATTGTATACACCCATATAGTTATTCCTAGTCTTTTTCATGGTTTCCCAAATCATGTTCCTATACAAACTTGGCCACATGGTTAGGTTGCACGCTATGCACTAATTATGCGCCAACTATGCGACTTGTGTTGCATTTTTATAAAACTATAACTTCTTGATTAAAACCCCCAAAACACTATTGAAACCTATAAACTAATTTCAAATCCTCAAAACACATCTAAAAATAATATTTAGAGGCATCCAAACCATTAAATTTCTATTTTAAATCTCTTATAAAAAATTGACCGATCTAGTAATTGAAAATTAAAATTCCTTTTGAAATTTCAAAATCATAAAAAAAACACTATATTACATAACCAAACACTAAGTCTCCAAAATAAATATCCTACCATAGAAAATTTAAATATATGAAGTATAATAGATGTACCTTAATATACACTTAAGGTCATTCTAATGTGTCTTACTTGGATTTTCTATAAACCGTCTCAAATTACAAACAAAAAAGGAAACACCCACCTTTTTATAGATCATAGAATACATAATAATACTCATAACATTAGAATATGTGATTTTACTCAAATATTCTATATCATAATAAATCATAGGAGACTATGATAATGAAAATTTAAAGTGTGGAGCAAATGGAACACTAACAAGTTTCATGGCATCAAACAAGTATCACTTAAGCACTTTAAACACATATGAATGTTGAGATAGATAAAGTAATACATTCTTTCTATCTTTAATGATTTACATTCTTAGGATATTCTTATAATGGACCAAATACTTTATTTTAAAATATGAATTCAATTTCATTTCAACATTAGTGATTAATTTCATATTACTACACATGATAAATATGTCATCAATATAAAGAAACAGATAAAACATGAAATTTTTAATAGATTTAAAATTTAATAATGAATCAAACTAGAACCTATTAAAACTATTTTTTAATATAAAGAAATCAAATTTTATGTAACATTTTCTTGGAGAATTTTTTAATCCATAAAGTGATTCATGTTCAAAACAATTAGGAGGATTTATTTATAATTTTTAATTTAAATCACCATTAAATAAATATGTTTTGAGATCAATTTGTTTAATGTGAATATCTAGACAAGAAATAAAGGAGAGAAATATTCTTATAGAATAATATTAAACTAAATTATAAAATATTTCAAAATTGTCAATTCCCCTACTTTGAAGAAAACATTTCACTACTAATATGGTATTATTTTTTATTTTATTTTCCTATGATGTTATATTCCTTTCTTTTATAGACTTCTTTATATAAAATCACCTTGTAATTATATGTATTATTAATTATATATTGGGTAAGCTTATTTTTAAGGGATTCTGTCTCATATTCCTTGTTAATAATCCAGTACTTAGAGTTGTTTTTATTGAAAACCTGCTTATTAGGTAAAAGAACCTCACCATCAAGATCCTATGAAACATGTAGGGAAAAGGAAACCATATCATCATGGTTATACCTTTAAGAAGGTATAATAACTCTCATATCTCTATACCTAGTGATATTACAATCACTAAGACCACTAGGAGCTTCAACATATGAAACATCATCAGATTCAAATCCAAACTCTAGATCAAGCTAAGGAATAGGTGGATAAGTCTCAATAGGAGACTAAATATTAGTGGAAGGATCAAGCTCAATATCTTTCTTCTAAGAAGGGTTATTATTTCCATTAATGAGAGGCTAGAATCTGTGAGTAAAAGATTCTTGAAAACCTATATCCTAATTAACAATATATTTTTACAAACCAGGTTTATATAGCCAAATATTTTACCCTTTCATCCCCTTAGGATAAACTAATACAAACACACTTCACATCCCTAGGCTCAATATTATCATTCTTAAAATAAGAATATTTTATGAATCCAGACACTTCGAGATGTCCATAGGATTTAGGTTGGTTTCACCAAATCTCTTCTAGAGACTTGAAATCATTAGAATACGAGGGACAAGTATTGATTAATTAAACAATCATAGTGGTAGCCTCACCCCAAAAGGACTTAGTTAAGCCTGAGTACGAAATAATTCTATAAATATACTCAAGAATGGTATTGTTCATACACTCAGATATACCATTATTCTTAGAAGTATGAATCATTGTTCGATGTATCAAAACTCCCTCATCATCACATGATGTAATGAACTTAGTAGATAGGTATTCAAGGCCATTTTTAGTTATCAAGGATTTTAGTTTCTTCTTATATTGATTTTTCATAGATGATTTCTAGGTTTTAAACACCTAACATACATCATATTTATTTCATAGTATGTAAATCCATAATTTTCTATAGAATTCATCTATAATGGTGAAAAAATAGCATCCTCTTCCATAGGATCTAATCCTAGTAGGACCCCACAAGACAAAGTGAACATATTAAATTATGTGACTTTATTTAAAGTTATATTTATGAAAATTGACTCTTTTTTACTTACCCAATACACATTACTCACAAAAAATAAAGTTACTTGGTATAACATAGATAAGTACACAATTTATTTAACCCTTTAACACTCACATACCCCATCATTTTGTGACCAAGTATAATGTTGTCACTATTATTGACATAAGTATTTCTTAAATTATTCATGTGAGTCTATCCATTTAATACAAATAACTCATTCACTAAATTACCTTTATAAAAAATAGGATCAATCTTGTAGATTTTAATTAAATTAGACTTGGTTTGGAAATTAAAATTTCTATTATCCAAGACACCCAATTAAATAATATTCTTATGAAAATATGGAACCTATATCACATCTAATGTGGTGATAAGAGAATAGTCTGGGAGTTTTATAATTAAATAACCTATTCCAATGATACAAAATCTCTTGGTGTTTTCTAAAACAGACTCTCCTTTAGCTCCCTAAATTAACTCATAAAAAATTATTATCTTGGAACATGTGGAAATAACACCTAGAGTATAGAACCCACTATTGGGTTTCATAAGACACATTCAAAACTAAATCCATATCATAACCTTGGTTGTAAAATAGTGAATGATCACTAATTTATTTAAAAGGCTTGCCAGATGATAACTTAGGAAATTTGGGCCTAACATGATTAGGTTTCCTATAATGAAAATAGGTTACCTATCTCAATTTATATTTAGATTGAGACTACCTATACTAGCTTCAATTATTTTAAACCTTAATATTGTCCCCTTTATTCTTTCCTCAAAAATCAGAATGGCCTCTAATGTTCAAGCCCTAAACTTCATATTTAACATTATCCTTGCCCTATAACTCAAGAAAAATCAAGATTGATTTTAATTCCTTGAGTTCATGGAGTCTCTATTATACATCATAGTATTTATGATATCTTCATATGAACTATCCAAGGATATTAAAAGAATCATGTCTTGGTCATCATCTTTTACTTTAACATCAATATTGTCTATGTCTAACATGATTATATAAAACACATCGAGATGTTCCCATATGGGAGTTTCAAGACACATATTGAATGTATATAGTTTATGTTTTTTATATAAAAATACCACTGATGATTTTTTTATAATTTTTTTCTAACTTATACCAAATATCATCTCTAGAAGTTTCATAAGAAACCACCCACAATGCTTTATCATCCAATTATAGTGTTAAAGAGCTATGGTATTTCATCATAGCATTATAAGGGACATTATAGTAAGTTTTCATGGTCTTTCCATTAGGGTACTAACTAATAGGAGGTTTTTTGGGACCATGTAGTGTATCTTATAACCCTTTTTACACTAGAAGCACTCCCATATTTAGTATCCACAAATTAAAGTCATTTTTACCAAAGAATTTATCAATATCATACTTAATAGAATCCATTATTGTATTTTTGAAACTATAATACCAAATGTTTAAGGGAACCCACATAGGTATGACCTAATTTAATTTCCAAGATCATTTAATAAATAAAAACTTTCAGTTCATAGTGAGATGAGAAATTAAGGAAGAAAAAACAAAATAGTGGGAAACCAAGATAAACAAATAAATTATAGAAAGAAATAAAAGGATATAATATTTAACATGGTTGAATGCCATTTTGGTCCAACTACATGGGAATAACACCACCTATTCCTAAATTAATTAATGATCTAAACAAAATTACAAAAATGTGAGAGAATAATAAGAACAATCCTATGATAATACGAAACTACATTAAAGAAACCATAGTGAAATAGTAATAAAATAAATAATATTACTCCATCTGAAATTACCAAATGGCTTATATACACAAGATCTTTGGGTATCTATAGAGACGTCAACAAAAGGTGAAATATGGAACCTCTTTATTAGAAGCAACAAAATACCTACCGGAACATGGTATTATGGAGAGCTTCAATATTTATGGAGAGTAACGTAACATGTTTGGTAGGTTACAACTCCTCATCATCGATTGACTTCTTCCTCTATCACAATATTTATATCTCTCCCGAATGGAAGTTCTCATACCTCTCTCAAAAACACCTTCACATGAATTAATTCTCCCGGTCTTTTGATGGTGAGTAAAAATACCCATTATATGCAATATTGGTTGTAATAACTCAAAAAAATCAAGTAATGGAATTCTATAATTTCATGATCTATAACAACCCAAAATAACCAATATAAATAAAGAAATAAAACTTAGATAAATGTGAAATTAAAATTTTGTATAAAGGTCAACTAAAATCTCCCCACATAAGTTTAAGTCACTCATAGAATCAAGGTAAACTATTCAAAGCCCCGTTGTATGAGGGTAGCATGGATGAAGCATTTGTGGCACAAAGGTACCACATACACTGCATAAAGGTCATGATTCCTCTATATAAGGGTCATGCCACTGTGTTAAGGTAAAATTATTGTTGTTTCAAGGTAAATACTTAAATTCATAGGCTATATAAGGGTATTTATACACCTCATACAAGGTTAAACCACTATACACAGAGCATATGTAACGGTATTATAGTTATCATGTATGGTTAAAGAAAAAGATATGAGGCTCACATAAGGGTATAACAATACAAATGAAAAGGTAAAGCAGAAGCCATGTAAAGGGAAATAGAATGATTATAAATAAAATATAATCAAGGAAACAAACAGTGTAGAAATAAAATAACTATCTACAACATGATAAATTCAAACAATAAACCAATAAAGAATTATTTTCATTTGGAAATAAACCAGTCATGATAAAATAAATAGTATCCTTAAGAGTAATCTTGATAGTATGTTATCATTGATAGTAAAAGTGTTATATCACTCTTTAATAAATTAATAGATTCTATAAAAGGGTTGTGATTTTTCCTCTCTTGATAACTCTTGATGCATACAATCCAATATGAAAACTCACTTCAATATCATGGTTATTCATTCATCTTATTAAAATAAGTAACTAAAAATCATATGAAGAATATGAATACTCTAATTATGAAGGAGTATCTATAGGCTGGTGTAATCCCCTAAAATTAAGGAACCTTTTACTTATCACTTTAGTGATCTCTATCAATTTTACTACATCAAAGAGTAAAATATATAGTTCAATGTGAAAAAAGGTATGTGTTTTTTTGTGTTATTCATTACTTCATATTGAATCTATTGATGATAAACTAGCCACATATGGTTATGCTTCTATTTATAAAGTTAATATGATAAAAACACAAAACCCATCAGTGTTATCAAATCCATATTCTTCTATGGACCAATAAGTACACAAGTAGATTGTATTTTTAGGTCTTTTGTAACATTTATCGATGAATTTAGTTAGTATGGTTATGTGTATCTAATTATAATAAAGTATCAAACGTTTGTAAAGTTTAAATAGTTTTTTAATTAAGTACATAACAAATTGGGAAAAATATAAAGATTCTAAAATTAGATCAAGGTATTGAATACTTATTTTATGAATTCATTGATAATTTTAGATATTATAGAATTTTTTCACAACTCACTCCTCTCAGAACACCAAAGTGTAATGGTGCATCTGAAAGGAGGAATTGCACCATGTTGGGTATGGTTTGATCGATGATGTGTTAGTGTGAGTTTCCTATTTGATTCTAAGATTATGATCTGGATACTGTTATATTCCTACTTAAATGCATTTCATCTAAAGCATCCATAAAGACACCATATTATATATGGTTTGGTAAAAATATTTGTTTAACTTTTATAAATATTTGGGGTTGTAAATCACTCAATGTATTGTATTCTGAAAAACTTGACCCAAATTCTAACAGGTGCTTAATTTTTAGTAATATGAAGGAAACTATGTGATATTATTTCTATAATACTACTAAACACAAAGTGTTTGTGTCCTAAACTGGTATAGGTTTTTAGAGGGATTATACAAGTTTAGGTGTAAATAAAATAAAGGTTAAACTTGGATAAGTTCCAGACCAATAAATAGAAAGTGTTCTTGGGATATAGGTAGAGATATTCCCATAAAGAGTGGTGGAAGAAAAACAAACTCCAGTTAAAAAATAACCTTAATGTTCCAATACTATTCATTATGAGATCAATAGATATAGAGTTCTTATATAAAATGATGATGAATTAACATTCATATAAGATAAAACTACTACCTATCAAGAGGCCATGGAGAGTTATGATTCCAAGAAATGGACTCCATGAACACTAACCAAGTTTGGAACTTGGTGGATGTACCTGAAGGGGTGATACCTAATGGGTGAAAGTGGGTTTTCCATAAGAAAAATAACATGGATAACATAGTGTTCACCTATAAATAATGCCCAGTATAAAATTTTTATAAGAATATTCATAGTATTGACTATGAAGAAACATTTTCACTGGTTTCAATGATAAATTTGATATAGATAATATTTTCCATAGAATATCATTTTGAATATGAGGTATAAAAAATGGATGTAAAAATCACTTTTCTGGAATATAATTTAGTTGAGGATCTTTATATAATAAAACTCAAAGGTTTTAAAGTTAAAAATTAGTATTCTAAGGTATGAAAGTTGTGAAGGTCCATTTATATAATAAAATAATATTCGTGGAGTTAGAACATTTATTTTCATAATGAGATCACAGAGTTTGGTTTCATTGATAATGTGGATGATTCCTATGTGTATAAGTGGATTAGTGGAAGTGTTTTAATATTTCAAATATTGTATATAGATGAAATAATCCTCAAAAAGGACACCTCAACTCTACATTTTTTAAAGGTGTAGTTGGGTAAATTATAATATATGAAATACATGAGTTAAATAGCCTATATAATAGTTATGAATATCTATAGAGATCAATAAAAGAGGTGCCTTAGATTTAGTCAAAAAACATACATTGGTAAAGTGATAAAGTAGTTTAGCATGGAGAATAATAAAAAGGTTATTGAAAATTATTTCATGGAATTAATTTTAGGAAGATTCAAGATCCTTCTAAAGAACTATAAAGGATGGATATAATTATATATAGATCTATAATAGGATCTATCATGTATGTTATGTTGTGTACTTGACCTGATGCATCATATTATATTAGCATAACTAATATATACCAATACAACCTATGTGAGTTTCATAAGATTACTATGAAGAATATCCTGAAGTACTTAAGAAGTACTAAGGATATGTTCTGATCTTTGTAGGAAAGATCTCAGTGTAGTTTCTTATTTTACATGAATGGTGGATCTATTAGTTGTAAGAGTTTCAAATAAAACACCATGGTGGACTCGACAATAGAGGTAGAGTGAATAATTATATTAGATACCACAATGGAAGTTTTTTATATTAAGAAGTTCATTTATATACTTTTGGTTGTTCCTAGTATCATGGTAACAATAAATCTTTATTGTGGAAACAAATAGATCCATTAATCGGGACAAAGAACCATGGTCTCACTAGGACCAAAAAAATCCTTCAAAAATATCATTTCATTTGATAAATCATTAATAGGGGTGATGTTAGGATCTATTGATTGGATACATAGAAAAATGTGATAGATTTATTAATTAATCCATTACTGTAACAATAACATTATGTTCATGTTAAATATTTTAGTATATGATACATAAGATATTTAATTTAATGGTTGTATAATGTATCATAATTTTATAAATAAAATAAATATCTATTTATTATTTATTATTTTGCACTAAAATTTATTTTACATTAACAATCAAATGAAAATATCCTCTCAAAGTATGAATTTGAGTTTTACCTAATCAATGATAATAATAGATTATTATAGGTTGAGATGATATGTTAAGGTTATAATGAGCAGAATATTTTACTTGATATAATATTTATATTTGAAATATAAAGAATATATTCATGAGGTAATAAGTTTTGAGTTATTACTTAGACTAATCTATAAATTTGTGACTCATGGAATGGAATATTATCATCAATATACTCATAGTTGTATGATTATTATCAATCCTCATTACTTGAGTTTGGAGAGATACTTAGCATGAGAACCTTCATACTTTGATACCTTTCTATTGTATGTCCTGAGGCTTAGCTAAACAAGGGTAGTTGGATATGTTTTTAATCATTTCATTGGTTGGAATTTAATAAGATGGGATTTTTTTTCACTCATATAATTAGAAAATAAATTTCATCCCTTACTTGAATGGAAATGAGGAAATTTATGATCATTCTTAGTTGAGTGAAAAGAGAAGCCATTAGATACTTTGATGAGGGATTTTTTATGTTCTCAGATATTAGATGAATGACATGTGATGTATTCATTGACCTAGTGATTTTATTTTAGATAATCATAAATAGATGAGATGGACTACACTAGATTGACATGTTCCATGTCTACTAGTCACTCGATGTCCTGTAAAAAAGGATTATATAGGTATACATATGATTTATATTGTATATCTTGTGGTGGACATGTTAATATGAATATGTGAGTTTGTTTCATCGATATCAAACTAGACCCCTTAGTAGCTTGAGTAGCACTGATGCATTACGAGAGGACACACTTTTATTATATCTATGATATCAATATTTTATATTTTTTTAATTCTATTAAGTCCTTCAGGGTTGTACAGTTAGGACTTTGGATAAGGATTATGTTTTGGACCAAATTTTTGTTCCAAAATGAATATATTCTAATAAACCATATCCAAAAGAATTTTGGATGGGTTAATAAAGAGTTTTGAAGTTTTGATTAAATTCTTTATGGGATTTTAGTGAAAGTGGAAGATTGTTGGATGTTCACTAAAAGAGGATATCATATTGGGTGATATCCCCCTATATTAAATCTAGCTATACACATATGATGTGTATTGAGCTTAAGGTTACATTATTCAGCAATGTAATTATGAGTATAATCTTGATAGTACGTTATCACCAATGAAATGTGATATGCATGTGATACATATCTTGAGGCTACATTGCCCTAAAATATTATAGTATTTTGGCTTCGAGTGCATGGTACATTCTGTCTCTCGCATTGTTCATCATTTAATCAATGGGGTTGATTTGTTCATTTCTTAGGAATTTGTATGAAAATCCAAATGGTTATAAATGTTTGTTGAAGTGTTCAATAAATGAGACTATCCAACAAGAAATAATTCATTAACTTCCGTGATTTGGAATTTGATACTCTAAGTTCTATGAATCTCTTCATTAAATGAATATAATTTATAAAAGTTATATAATCCCTCCTATAAATATAACTCTTTATGCATACATGTCAAGCGGAAAAATCTCTTCCAGCTCCTAGTTCTTAATATATCTTCTTCAAAGAAGGCACTATCACTCCTTTGAATAATGAAAATACTCACATTATTAATGAGGATATATAGGTTGATGTAATCCCCTTGGAGGTAGAAGGATTTTGGTTGTTTCTTTGGTGATCTCCACCAAACTTAATTTGTTAAAGGGTAAAAGATGGGGTTCACTTCAATGAAGGTATGCAATTTTTATGTTAATTTTTATTTCATGTTTAATCTATTGAAGATATATTGGGAACATATAGGTATGCTTCGTCTTCTAATTTCTATATGATAAACACCAAAAACCTATGAGGCACAATGTAGATGGGTACATGTAGGGGGATTTGGGTGGGATATTTTAATGAAATTGTGGCTTTGAACTAGATTATGGAAAGTACTTGGGATGGGATCCTAAGGGTGTGAAAATGGGTGTGTTGGTCTGATTTAGGAAAAATATCACCTGAACCCATCTTAGGTTGGTTAAAAAAATTCTACCCATATTATTCATCCCAACAAGTAGTTTTTCAAGATGATATTCACATGCATGTTGTGGAGATAAAGTCCATCCATAACCCATGTTGTTATGACATTTTAAATTTTTTTCAATTTTTGATGACACTATTTTCAATAGTTGGTGACACCATTCACACATGATGATTTGAAATATGCTTTGGGGTATTTTTTTGTGCATATTGTATTGGATTTTTTATGGAATATATATATTAGAGAAGATCATCATGAGTTGATTTAAAGATAAATCAAGTAAGGAGTATACCTTAGAAGAAAAGTTTTTGGATATTATTTCATTTACTATAGTATGGGATTCCATGTTATGAATTAAGAACAATGAGGATGTTTGATTCTATCAAATTACTTGGTTGAATAATTAAGGAAAATCAAGAAATTGTATATGGATATTTTTTAGAAGTTATTAAAAATAACATGTACTGACTATCTCATGAATATATCTTGAAATAATAAATAATCATATGGATTATGAAGTATAATATAGATCTTGTGAATATTTGTGATGATCAAGGAAATTTATATTGGTTTCATGATTTCATGTTCACTAAAGGATAGAGATCTCTCACAAACATTATATAACCCAATAGTGTGGTGGCATGAACCTTCAAAATAACTTGACTATAGATCCTACCTAATTAATGAGTTCATGACAAACTTATATATCTCATATATACATGTTTAATAGTGTTTTCTTGTAGGTTATATTGGGAATATGTCCTTGTGAATTGAATAAATCTTGATATATCACATGTCTTGTCACTTGGATAAAAAAGAATGAAGATGAAGTTCAAGAATCAAGGTAAATTGAGTAGATTGAGATGATTATGTAGCATAATATCAAATATTATAGAACATTATGGATTATAGATAAGACTATAGAAGAATTGGTGGCTTGGACTTGAAGAATCATTTAATTTGGATAACATCACAGTGTAAGAGAGATAACTATGTAATGATCAGTTAATCCAGAATAAGAATTTATTCTTACATAGATTCCCCATTCCATAGTTTTATTGACCAAAATATAAAGGATTTTTAGTTGACATGAATTATTGATGAGTATTATAGAATAATTTCATGTATGAAATTAACCACACTACTATAATATTGATTTAATCTTCTATATTGATGAGTTTAATCTGACATGAGTTGGTGATATTCTTGAGCAACATTTATACAAAAATGAGTTTTTCTAACACAATAGGAATAATGAAACAAATGGTATGGTTGTGTTATGATGATGATGATTATATGAATGAGTAAAAAATATGTGAGTTATTTTTTCGATGGAGTTAATTTGACATGAGGATGGATTTATTCTCATGCAAGAAGGACCATACCATAGTTGGATTGATTGCATAACAAGGGTATATCTTAGAAATTCCTGAATTGTGGAATACAACATGAAATAATCATGGGAGACTTAATTTATATTATGTATTAAGAGTCAAGTTATCTTTCACTATAATGAAATGGTTCATTTCATAAGGTGTGATGAGATAAATAAGTCCACATCATGATAGTAGGCATCACACTGCAACACCCTATGTGGAAATGATCCTAATAAATAGTTTTTTATAGAGTCACCACATCATGTTTTTCATGTTGTGCTATAAACTTAGGCTACCAACATGAGGAGATAAAAATTACATTATGAAAGATGCATAATAATATTGTAATTCATAAGCATATTTGGTGGATATATTGAGTGATTTAAAGATAAATTTTAATAGGGATTTTCATATATGGAGTTTGAATGAAGGTTATTTATGAGTAAGTATATCATGCCATATAATCATGAATTGAACCATGGTTTGAAGTTTAATTCCACAATATATCTAATTCTATAATATCTTGAAATCATATTCCCAATATCATAGTAATGAAACATTAACTCTATATTTAGAAACATTATTATTCAAAACAAAAAACTTTGAGTCAATATTTAATGAAGATATCCAATAAGGAAATATGGGATGATCTAGGGCTCATGGATTCTTTGGGATTTCCATTGAATATATAGATATATGAAATATCTTAATAAAATTATCATTAATGATGCTGAAATAAGATGAAAAAATTGACACAAAGTTAAAAAAAATGAATTTATAAGAGAGGACACCCATCTAGTTCTATCTTGAGGGGAGAATATGGGTGAACACCTAGTCCAAAGTTTAATTGTACTAGAGGAAAATGGAGGAAGGATTTCACATGTAAAATACATTTCTTGTCTCTGTTTTTTTTTCCTTATAATTTTCTTTTGAAATTATTATAGGATTTCAATTTATACCCTTCCTCTATTTGTCGAGTCATTCATAATTGATAATAGGGTATTTAAGTGGTCATTGTGATGATAACTAGTGATAATGATGTAACCAATTAATTATCGAGTGTTGTGATTCTTATATCTCTTGTGTTTATTTTTGTTCTACCTCTCACCTCTAATCATCACCATACTTATTTTTGTTTGGATCATCATGTGATCCATACACAAACTGGAAATGTGGATAATTGGTATAGATAGGAGAAAATGTGGAGAGTTCGTATAGGGAAATGACTACTCATTCATCCCTTTCTCATTACCCAATTATATACCTTTTAGGGACATATAAGTTGTATCGGATTATTTTTATCCATGTGGATCACAAACCCTACTTTTCTAATATCATAAAAATGATATCAAAGTTAGCACGACCATGAGAATTTCTAAATTTAATGAGATTTATGGTAAATTTTCCTTATTCATCATCATGGGATCATGAGTTTCTATATAATATGTTATTTCATATTTTGTATTTGTATCTAGTTTTCCATTACATATTCTCATTGATATGTTATTTTTTATTAGCAATATGAAAACTAAGATTGAGTTCATAGTTTTATTTTCTCTATAGTATTTCTTTTGATATATCTATTTCTAGAAACATCTTGTTTTAAAATATTTATTCTTTTTTGGAAATAATATTACTCTCCTATATCCTGAAGTGAAATTTCAATGATTTTCTACAATTTCATTGGAGTATTTTCTGAATTAAATGGTGAAGTCTATATACAACACAATATTGAGAAATCAAATAAATGGGGGATAAGTTTAGAAACATGATGAGTACTACTGATGATTCTCATATGGTTACATATGAAAATTATATGAAGTTTGAGTAAGAAAAAAAGTACCACACACTAAGATTTCAATTCTCAAGTGGTTACATGATTTATCTCAAGGATATGAAGATTTAAGGAGTATATATGCCTCAAAATTTGAAGATAATGAATATTACTACAAGTATAAGTTGATTTCTCACCAATTATTTATTAAAAGATTATGGGATGAACTCAAGGAGGCCAATGTGATTTTAAGAAAATATTTGCATGATGTTATAGAATTGGAAAACATTAATTCCATGAAGACCAATGGTATATATTTTAACCATTTGGATATGGGTTACCATAAACTTTTCATGTTTTTTTTAAATAAGATCTTGCTGAGAGATCTCAAGATAATAATTTTTTGAATTTGTATATAAAAATATGATATATAAAAGAGAAAGAAAAATAATTCAAAAAGTGAAACTCTTAAGTATCCTCTAACAGTTCAAAATCGTGGATAAAGTTATAAGGTAAGTGGGAGTGATTTCATATTGGATACCCCAAAGAAGAAGAAACCCAATAGTAAATTGGTTGAGAAAAAAAGAGATATTATCTTCAAGAATACCTAATTATTTCTATCAATTGAAGTAAAATATCATGACTAATAGTGGGAAAAGTCCTACAAAATGATCATGGGAAATATTATAGGGGAGACTCATCAATATTGATAAGATTTCATTGATTATAAAATTAAAAAATAGGGTTATTAATACTAATGATAAATAGAGATAAAGAAAGAAAAACCTAAAATTTGAGATTTATACATGTTCCATAGATAATACAAAGACTCATTGTTATTTCTCATGGTTTTGTTTCTTTGGACCTAAATTGAGAAACTTATAGTTTAGAATTCCAACAATGAAATCTAAGAGTAAGAAGTAAGTTAATTAGTTTAAGGAAAAAAGGAAAAGTTCCTACTAATATTACTACAGTCTAATAGAATTTTTGATGTTATAAACAATTGAAAAACACATCCAAAAATTGTCTCACATCATTGTTGAAGAACCTAGAGTTATAATATGAGTTCAATACCTAAAATGAGTGGAGTTATAATGAAGGTGTTGTAGAGGTTGTTTTAGAAAAATAAATAATATCTCACTAAATACTTGGTGGATCACAATGATAAGAATAAGTTGATCTCTGAAAGAGTTGTTAAAACTTTTCTTATGGTTCAGTTTGATCAATATAATTTGAATAAATAATTTAGAGCATGTTAGGTTATATTTTTAAAACTATTTTTTTCTATGGAATTAGATATTTTATAAATATTTATTTCATGATTATAACTTTTAAAATCAGGATGGATATGGTGGAGTAGCAACTATATTGTCTATAAGTCAAGAAGCTAGCATACTGGATAATAGAAGTGGGAAATAAGAAATTAAAAATTACCATTAAAAAGTCTAAATGTGAAGTTAAAAGATGAAAATGACATGTGTAAGATTAATTCTAAAGGTTATGTAAGGGTCTTTCTCTAGTGGTTTTGAGGAAAAAGTGAATATATAAGGGTATTCAAGATAATGTGTAAGGGTAAACTCATGATAGTTTTGAAAGTATAAATTGTTCACTATAAGAAAAATTTAAGGTAGTGTATTTCTTTAACCATGTGGAGGGATACCTATGAAGATTAGACTGAGGTGGACTTTTTATTAATGAATTTGAAAAAAGTGTTGGTGTTAGGTTGAACTAGATAGACTCTACTATATTAGTAGGGAGAAATCAATTTAAATGGTATCAACTCATTGTATTATAACAATATATTGATCATTAATAAAGATATCACAACATTACCAACATGGATTAGGTGTGACAACCCCAACTCCAGTAACCCAAAGACAATGTATACTTTATTACATTGGAATAAGATACAAGGGATCTCATCCTGAAGGACTAATCAGTTTATTAGTCTTGAAGAACCAGATACATACATGATTCCCATTTTACATTAGAAATAAAATATAAAACATAACAAAAGAAAATGTTTATAATACTTCAAAATCATTCAAATATTTCTTTTTCATGTCATGGGGAAAGGAAAAAAATAAAGCGTGATCTCAAATAATCAATAAGGGTTATGTATAGAAAATTTTATCATTAGAAAATAAGTTGTGGTCAATATGAAAAGGTAAATAACTAGAAACACATTCCATTTAATCAATAACTTGATCATGAAATACATCCATGGATAATATCAATGAAGTATTCTCATGGATGAGAATAACTGAATTCTCAATAAAAGAAATCCTTAATATTAAACATCATTATCTCATACATCATGATATACTTATAGTAAATAACATGCACTAATAAATTTTAAACTATTGGTAGGCATACACCAAAAACCCATTTAATAAGTTTATCCAAATGGTTTTCCACGTGAGAATTTTTTATGCATCAAGGGGCTATATAATTTTGTTCCCCGCCCTTCACTGCATTTCCAATGATTTAATCATGTTTTAAATGATAAATTTAATTCATAAATAATAACCCTTATGAATAAATGTCTGTATTGAATAAAGAATATGGAATATCAATATTTCAATACTCAATCAAATAACTTTCAGAGTGAAACACCATATATAGAAATTGTATATGGTTTAGGAAAAACTCATATACATGATAAAAGGAATATGGATATTTAAGATATATTTAATTTCCAATGATCATAATAAAGTGAATGTTTTACGATAAAGTTAATTACCACAAAATTACTAAGTAATAAAAGATGACCATCAATTCATCATAAATATAGGTTTTGTAATAAAATCATTTTATTTGGATAAATAAATAAAATAAGAGAGAAATATTAAAATAATACTTAATAAAATATATTTATTTATAAAACCATTTAAAACTTTAATAATAAGCTAAAGAGAGCAAAACAATTTTGGTAGTGGGAAAATCTGTTAATTCCGTATACATTAAAAAACATTCCTTTTGAATTTTTATAAAGAAATTTGAAAATGAACCTTTTAGAAAAAATTAGAAATATTAATTTTAAAACACTTAATTAATAACTTAAAATTTACTTAACAATTTATTTTAGTAAACTAATGGACTTTTTTACAACAATTTTGAAAAATATGGATATGGAAGAAAATATACCTAATCAAAAAGATAAATAAGATTAGATTTTCTTTTAAATGTTAATTTTCTTGATTCAAGTGAAAAACAGAGTAAAATTTGAAATAAAACATAAAATATCTTTAAATATCTAAATTTTAAGAAAATATATTGATATTATGAAGGAAATATTAGAATATTTCTTCAATAAAAAAAATGATCATTCCCAAATAAAAGAGATTGTAAAATATATTCTTACCTCTTTGGTAATTTTAAAATTGTATCCCCTTGAAAGAATAAAATTTAAATGAATATTTATTCATAAATAATAAATATATATTAATTTTAAATACCTAAAATGGTCATTATATACACCACATAAAAATAAAAAGGTGCATGATACTAAATATGTATCAATATGGTAAAAATTGAGATGAAATCCCTTACCTCATGTTCTCCATTAGTTAAATGTGATTTAACCTTGTGTATAATGTTTTTAAACATGTTATTAATTTATATAATAACCATATTAATATTTATAATATCATATGGATCCTCTTATAACATATTATCACCTTTTCATTAACAATATTTCATTATTATCATTGTTTTTTATGTTAACTGCTTTATCTTCTCATGCATGTTTTTTCATAGAAGTTACAATCCTTGTAATTTTATTGTTATTCCATAATATAAATAATTTTTATCATTATATAAATATCATATATATTCATTAAATCTATCCTTATTACTATATAAGTAAGGCATAAATGAAAAGTGAATCACATCACTCTGTGGAGGTGGTAGTCCACATATACGGACGAGTGACGTTATCGTTTTCCAAAGAATTGTAAAGTAAGAGGTTAGATATGATATTATAATTAAAGAAGCATAATTATTTCATAAATGTCATATATATTAATTATTTCTATCTTTATAACCATCAAATTAAAATGGTGATGAAAAATGAATTACACTACTACGTGGAGATGGTAAGTCGTACATATGCATGAGCAATGTTTTCACCTTCCATGTGATGTAAAAGAGGTGGAAAATAGTTTTCCCGTAATCATAATAACATATAAGTATATTTATGATAATATATTCATTATTTTATATTTGTTACAATATATTTAGAGGAAGTATAGAAATGAATAAATTTGAAAGATTCAGTAAATATGGTTATCTCATATTCAGTAGAATTCCTTTACATATCCTCTTAAGGGACCTAGGATTGGTATTTTTGAAATAATAGAACCTATATAAATTGGATAGTTATGTTTATAAGAGTAATGGTTAGGGTTTTATTTATCTAGGTTACTCAATGTTGTGTAAATAAAATAGAGAATGGGTTTCCTTTTATATGTGAGAGGAGGGACACTCTTGGAATTACTTAAAGTATTAAATTTATATAAATTCATTTTTATAGAAAAAAGAATAAATATTGATATAATGATAATATAATATGAGTAATATTTAAAATATTATCATACACTAAAATTTGGAAAAAAAATTGGTTATCTTTTCACCCTTGTCTTTTAGTTTTAACCTCTAATTAACTCTTCTGACAATTACTGCAATATAAACATTTTCTACCCTTTATGGGTCACGAATGTTACCATTAAAAAATCATAAAATATATTGACCATGGTTGATATTTTAAACTATATTACACTATATTACATGATGATAATATTTTTATAAATTTTAAATCATTTAATAAAATATTATTTATTATAAAATACTATTAATTTTATTTTTGGAAATATTCATTTAATTTGACATTTAAAACAAAATATAATATAATATAATATAAACCTTCAACACATCCCTAATATGTGATAATTATCTATAAAATTCATGTGACACAATAATTCACCCAAACTATATTACTTTTAATATTTTTAAAATTATTTATTTTATTTTTCTATTAATTAAATAAATATTATGTCATCATTGAATAAGAATATAAGATAATTATTTAATCACTAAAAGTTAAAAATAAGTTACCATGATAAAAATAAATTAATGATCTTCAAAATAGTATTTTATATTCATTTATATAATATTATTATCCATATGTGAATATATAAAATAAATTAAAATCAAGAGAGTGCCATTTTGGAATTTTCTTTACTTAAAATAATATAAATGTTATTACCAAGTTCAAATAGATCTTGTAACATCCTGGTTTCGGGTGCTGCCCAAAGGTGCCCTGAACCTGTTTGGTCATATGACCTCAAATGCATTTCCCCAAACATCATAGGTTGCCAACTAACAGAAAGGGACTAGGTCTTACAATTGGGGAAACTATGCCCTCATTGGAAAAGTATACATAGAAAAATAACAAAAGGTAAACAATAGAAAAAGTAGTATTACCATATAATAGAAGTAAACAGCAAAACACTGATAGTATAAAACAAATACAGCACATATAAATAAATTATTCATGTCACATGTGTCTAGGAAAGCTTCCAAACAAGTCACAATGCTGGAAATACAAAACTAAAACTAAAGTACAGAAAAGCAGTAAACACCAATAGCATCGCAAGCTTCAGCTTGGACCCATGCTCACCAGCTCCAACAGCAATCAAGTGCCTAATGAAGAAGGGTGCTTTCACTTATCTATAACTAGAACCACATAATCTATCTGGTTACAAAATCATGACCAAAACTGGGTGTGAGACAAATCCCAGTAGGCAACCACCAAAAGATTTGTGCCTAACTGTCAGTGAATATATATAGCAGGCAATATGCAAAATAAAGCAATAACTAGGAAGTAATCAAAAGTAAACAATCCTATAGTTTAAAATTCAATTCATTTAAATTTATTAATTATACAATCCATTGAATAATATAACCTTGGGATCTAGCCTAAAATCTGAATCCCCTTGTATAATAATAACAAACAGACGTCTCAAAAGAGCATCTAAACAATCAAGTAAGACTGAGTCCAAGCTTGTGATTTGGCTTGGCAGACTCATCATAATAATTCAATCATTCATAAGAAACCCTCTGGGAAAGTTCTCACAGTCTAACCCCTCTAGTTTAACATATCATCAATTCAATAAATAATGACCCTCTGGGAAATCTCACATAGTCTAACCCCTTTGGTCCCACATAGCACTAATCATTTATAAATTACCACCTAGGAAGCTCTCACGATCAATACCCCCTTGGTCTTCATAGAAACAATAAATTATAATGACCATTGAGCATCTCTCATATTCAATTCCCTAGGGTCCAACATTAATTTAATAACGGCCCTTTGGGTAGCTCTCACGGTCTAACCCCTCTGGTTTATGACCACCTGGTAGCTCTCACAGTCAACACCTCTAGTTCAACATAACAAAAATTTATACATAAATGGCCCTACCGTAGGAGGCTCTCATAGTCAATTACCATTTGTCATACTTTCACAATGTGAATCACATTCATCTCATAAAATTAATAAAACCATCCTAACAACACAAGGCATGGAAAAAAATATAGACTAACAGGCATTCTAACCCAAACAACCATAATCAATCAAATAAGGGAAATGCACCCATAATCAAGGTATAAAACCTTATTCATAAGAAATAACCCTTTCTCAATCAAACAAACCATAGAAAGTATTAAACAGGGTTAAATTACAAAACACGAAATACCCCAAACATGGGTATTTGGAACTTTAAGCATATATAATCCAAAGACAATCAAATAAAGGAATGAACCACCTACCTTGATGTTGTACAATCAACAATTTTGAACAGCGTCCCTTGAATCAGCCTAGAATGACGTAGATCTGAAAAAATGGGAAATAATTTCATCCTTATAATACTCGCGAGATATGAATTAGGAAGAAAGTCTCTAAGGGAATAGAGAACTCACCGGTGGGAATCCAATGCAATCAGCAGCATCTCAATTAGAGCTCAGATGGAGAACTGATAGAATCTCGAAGTTATTAGATGTTCTGTCACTCTCATGTATAAAACACGAGGAGAAGAAGGGTGTTCTGGATGTGAAACGCAACCCCAAACCAATTTATCAAATAAAAAGAAAAGTACATGGTGTGTTCATTTAATGAACATGCCATGTACTAGCCTCAACCGGCCCCAGCTTTATGTGGTCTGCCATGTCACCTACACGGCCATGCACTCATCCATTAAACGGTTAGTACACGAATACATGTGGAAATTGGGTACATAGTTTGTACTCAAAAGTACATGGAGTGTACTTAGAATATTCCCATTTCTTCCTTTTTCCTGAAAAAAAACATGAAATAAGGATCCATACCAGAAAAGAAGATATGGTTTCTCACAAACATCCCCCTTAAAGCAATTTGTCCCTGAATTTCCCTTCCAAGGGTGGTAAAAAAATAAACTTCAAACAACTCTGACGATTGTGATCATATATTGGCCTCCCTCTCCCAAGTCTCATCATGTCCTCACCTATGCTTTAAAATCACCCATACCAGAGGAGTAGATGGGCCATTGAGAACCTTCATGCTACGATCCACAATATGAATACGGTTATCCTCAAAGGATGAATCCACCTCCAACTCAACATTATTGGGTTGTAAAACATGAGACGGGTCAGAAAATTAATGTCATATCTGAGAAACATGAAAGATGTTGTGCATAGACCATCACCTATGAGGTTACTACAACTGATAATAAACTGGTCTGACTCTCTCCAAAACCTCAAACGGACCGACATATCTCGGTGAAAGCTTCTCCTATCTCTTAATCCTCTTGTGTCCCAACCTCGGTGTGACATGTAAGAAAACATAATCTCCAACATCAAACTCCATAGGTCATCTCCATCAATCAGCATAAGATTTCTGGCAATATTGTGTAGTATCCATCCTCTTCCGAATCAACTCCACTTGCTCAGTGGTCTCTGAGACAAGATGAGGTCCCAGTATAGCTTCCTCTCCTTACTCTAGACAACATAGGGGTGATCGGCATGGCCTACTATACAAATCCACATAAGGTGTCATTTGAATCGTCACCTATAAACTATTATTGTAGGAAAACTCCACTAGGGGTATGTGTCTCTCCCAAGATCCCTCGAAATCCAGGACGCATGCTCGAAACATGTCCTCCAAAACCTGAATCGTGCGCTCAGACTGGCTATCTATCTGGAGGTGGTAAGATGTACTCAAAAGTATCTGTGTACCCAAATCCCTATATAGTCCCTTCCAGACATGAGAAGTAAACCAGGAATCCATATCTGTCGTTCACCTCCAAATTCATCTCAGATAACATAGCCATAAGCTTCCACTCATTTCTAGACCCATGAACTGCATGTATCTGAGTCCTCCTGCTTAACGCATCTACCACTACGTTGCCATTCCTAAGCTTGTAAGCAAGCTCAAAGTCAAAGTATTGAAGGTACTCATCTCACCATCAATGTCTCAAATTCAGATCACACTAATTAAAGATATACTTGAGACTTTTTTGGTTAGTGTATACCACAAAATTCTCTCCCAAAAGATAATGTCACCAATAGTGAAAAGCATTCAAAACTATAGCCATCACAAGATCATGCATCTGTTAATTCCTCTCATGTGGCCTTAACTGCCGATACCCATACGCAAAAACTCCTTCCTCGTACTAAGATTTTCTCCCAGCCCAATACCTAATGCATTGCAATAAATGGTGTAAATCTTTCCCATCTCTGGAAAAATCGGTATCGGTGCTAAAGTAAACCTCCCCTTCAGCTCCTGAAAGGATAAATCACAGGAATATTTCTGCAAGTACTTCGCACCCTTCTTAGTTATTCCTATTAGTGGTGTTTCTAAGCATAAAAAATACTATATAAATAATCTTTAGTAACCATCCATCCTTAGAAAACTTTGTACCTCAAAGATGTTTTTAGGATGCTCCCAAGAAGATACTGCTCTCACTTTATCTAAGTCTATTGATACTCCTGTCTCTGAGATAACATGACCTATGAAGTGAATCTAGTCTATACAAAATGGAATTATAAGAGATTAAAATATAATTGATTCTCTCTCAGTGTACTCAATACAATCTAAATATGGGTTTCATGGTCTTATTGAGTGTGTAAGTACACAAAGATATCGTTCATGAAGACTACCAAAAAAGAATATAAGTAATGATGGTACACTCGGTTCATCAGTTCCATGAAAGTTGTTGGAACGTTCGTGAGACTGAACGGCATAACCAAATACTCATATAGACCATACCTGCTCTGAAAGAAAGTAAGAGGTATATATGATGATCTAATGTGTAACTGATTATAATCGGATCTCAAGTAAATCTTCAAGAACACTCGGTATCCTCAAAGATAATCAAAGAGAACATAAATCCTCAGTAATGGATATCGGTTCTTAACCATCAACTAGTTTATCTTTTGATAATCTACACAAATTCTGAGGGTACCATCTTCCTTCTCCGCAAAAAGGACAGGCAAACCCCAAGGAGAAGTAATGGGTCGGATTAAACCTTTCTCCTATAACTCCTCCAACTACTTCTTGAGCTCCTGTAACTTTGGTGTAGTCATCCTATAAGTAGGAATGGACATCGGTTCCTCTCCTAGCACAATCCCAATAGAGAAATATACCTCACACCCCAGAGGTAAACTTGAAAATTCATCTGGAAAGACATCTCTAAAACAATCCACCACTGAAGGAAAGTCTATCTGTGAAGTCCCCTAGTCATTCAAATATAAACCAATAATCTGGGCAGTAATTCCTCTCAACCCATGATGCTCGGGCCTAGCTGCGCTCACCTAGACATCTCATTCACCCTTGTGTAGAAAATACCTACCCTCTGGTGATGTGAAACTCGCCTACAATTATAGCAGTAAAAAAAGGCTAGGAAAGAGGCCAACCAGTCCATTCCAAGAATTACATCGAATCCTGTCATCTCTAATACATAGAGGTCCCAGAAGAAGTGACACCCACCAACCTCAAGAGGGCACTTCTTGCACTGATGTACACTAGTCTTCCTAATCCCCAACAGAATTTATAGCATCATTACATCCTCATAAGTAAAGATACAGAGACCAAGGCTCTCTATAATGGAAATAGATATAAAAATATGGGAATCCCCTATATCAAAAATAGCAGAAGCTAAAACTGAGGAAACTAGAATTGTATCTCTAACAGTAAAGGGTATGGGATCTTAATTCTGCTGGGTCTTCCCCACTACAAAATTCTGACCTGTACCGTAGACCTATGACCATGTTTGACTACCCTGAGCTGATCCACCCTACTGTCACATAAAACCTATCATCTGACTACCACGGCCATGACCACCTCCTCAGCCTGAATAACCTGACAAGCTCTAGTTCCCTGACTGATGAGAAACAGGTGGTCCTTCTCCTAAACATGGAGTCATAACATAACCCCTAACACTCATTTATAGTGAGAAAAACTAGTAAAAACCCTGAATATAACCCATCTTACCGCAATATTAGCACTCAACTGGGTCGCTCAGGCAATGTGGTCTCGTATGACCACTCTTCCCACACTGGTAGCATACCACCTAGATACCTGAAGAAACATCACGTGAAAGCTACAAGTGGAACTTTCTGTTATCTATTGAAGGAGTATCAGCCCTGGATACTGAACCACCCTAGCTCATAGCTCCCAACTCCCTCAGATTATTCTCGAAAATCAGCGCCAGGTTCACTATAGCCATCACCAAAGTTAACCTGAAAACATTCACTTGTGATCAAATTTCATACCTAGGATCATCCTCAAATATCCTAGTGAAAGATAACTCGTCACCTCCTAGAACAGGTGTAAAGCACTGAATCTCTATAAAATGAGCAGAGTAATCCATCACTAAAAGATCACCCTACTTCAATTACATGAACTATTGGGCTCGATCATCCCTCAATGTCTCGGGGTAGAATTAATCATAGGAGGTCCTCTGAAACTCTTCCCAATCCATATTTCGATGATGTCCCACCTATGAGATAACATCCCACCATCTATTGGTGGAATCACGTAGCATGTACGTCGCAAGCTTCACCCTCCTCTCTGAAGGTGTCTTCATATGCTCAAAGATAGTAAGAATGGACTCAAACCATGCATCTGTAGCCTATAGTCCTCCCTCCCTTGAAAATTGAGAGGATGTTGCTGATGGAACACCCTCATCAACTCTGCCATAGTTGGGGAAGGATGTGGTGCTCCCTATAAATTCTACATTATACTCCTAAATCCTTCACGGAACTGTGTATCGGCACCTATGTCTGGTATAACAGCTGGTGGAAAAATGGGCATGATGGGAGGATCTGTTGTTAGTCCCTAATCTACCATTTCTGGTGTTTTATCATTGCCATGTACCTGGCGTACAACCTAAGGATGTCTTGATGGCATGACTTTGCAAGGTCAAACGCACACCATAGTATATGATTATGAAGGAAAACAACTTATAAGTTCAAGAATAGAATAGGATAAGGAAAACATTCAATTTTTAAAAAATAGGGTTACACAATGTGTATAACTACCAAACAGTGTGTTCCCTTTAAGCCTTAACATGGGAATATACCTCTACCAATCCTAGTCATGTAACACCCCTTACACACAGCGTGTTCCTCATGATACATGGTGTGTACTTGAATATTCCCTCCTGCACAAGTTCTTCTAAACATCTAGAACTACACAGTTCTCTCCTAGTGTAACACTACACGGCGTGTTCACCCTACACATGGAATATACCACTTAATTCTCATCCACCTGTGTCATTGGTCACATGGATAGATACATAGTTGATAACTACACGGAAGGTAAAACCTAATTCCCATCCACCTATATCGTTGGTCACACGGTTGGATACACAGTTTTTTACAACACAGCTCTAGACACAATGTGTTCTACCAAAAGTTTTCCAACCCTGTGTCTCTACTCACACAGTCAGTCACATGGTCAAAGACTACATGGCATATACATAAATTACACGGCGTGTATTTAAGAAAAGTCTTTTCTTCTAGAATAGAAGAACACATGGCGTGTGTTCATAACATCACACGCCGTGTTGTCTGGGTTTCCAAATAGTGAGCCTCTGAAACTTCTCCAGAACCCTTAAAAACTTAAAATTTTGTCTAAGGCATGACAATTCTGACCCTTGAGACCCCATACTCCCATGAATCAAAGTTTTACATTCTTATTCATATCATATCTTGAAAAAATACAATTTAAAGTTCAAACACAATCCACCAAATTCTGATCCAAGAGGTCCTATAACACCTTAGAGACCAAAGCTTGGAATCCATCTAAATCAAAACATTAAAATTTCCAATATCCTATCAAAATAGTCGGTATTATTTCAAGTCATATATAACAATATCATGCATATCTAGCACAACATCTATCAAAATAGTATGCAATCAGTAATGCATCCCAAATGGCATGACAATAATGCATGACATGTGATCTCTAACAAGTGCCTATATGATGCATGAGATAGAATACCCTCATCTCATCGGACTTCAATAGAAATAAAACCTCAATAATATCAATTATAATAGCACAATACAATTGAATCACCAAATGGTGAAATCAAATCAACTATAACAATTTAAAAACCAAAAAAATGAAATATTCAAGGTAAATTGGATTTTCCCTATACACAGGTTAGCTACTCCTGGGCACAACTTATTACCAAATAATTATTCCCTCCTATCCCTATCTATAGGATCCAAATAGTAAAACAAAGTAAAAAATAACCTGGCTCTGAAACCACTTTGTAACGTCCCGATTCTAGGTGTCTCCCAAAGGTGCCCCAAACCCAGTTGATCACATGACCTCAAGTGTATTTCCCCAAACACCAAAGGCTGATGAATGGCAGCAAGGGCCAAGGTATGAGAATAGGTAAACAATACCCTCATTGGCAGAGTATACACATTGGAATAACAAGAAGTAAACAATAGAGAAAGAAGTATTATCATACAATAGAAGTAAAGAGCGGAAGACTGATAGTATAAAACAACTGCAACACATATAAATAAATGATGCATGTTACATGTGTCTAGGAAAGTATCCAAACAAGTAAAAATTCTGTAAATAAAATACTAAAACCAAAGTATAGAAAAGCAGTAAACTCCAACAGCATCGTAAGCCTCAGCTTGGTCCCATTCTCTCCAGCTCCAACAGCATTCAAGTGCCTAATGAATAAAGGGGCTTTCCCTTATCTATACCTACAACCACATAATCTGTTTGGGTCCAAAATCATGACCCAAACAGGGTGTGAGATTAACCCCACTAGGAAACCACTAAAAGATCAGTGTCTAATTGTTAGTGAATATCTATAGTAATAAATATGCAAAATGAATCAATAACTAGGAATTACTCAAGAGTAAACAATCCTAAAGTTTACAATTACCTTCATTTATATTTATTAATTATTCAATCCATCGAATAATGTAACCTTCGGATCTAGATTAATCTATGAATCCCTTTGTATAATAATAAAAAATAGACGTCTGAAAATACCATCTAAACAATCAAGTAATATTGAGTCCAAGCTTGTTCTTTGGCTTGGAAGACTCATCACAATCATTCAATCATTCATAATAAACCCTCTAGGAAATTTATCATGGTATAACCCCTCTAGTTTAACATATCATCAATTCAATAAATAATGACCCTCTTGAAAAGATCACACAATCTAACCCCTTTGGCCCCACATAGCACAAATCATTTACAACTGACCACCTAAGAATCTCTCATGGTTAATACCCCCTTGGTCTGCATAGAAAAAATAAATTATAATGACCACCTGGAAGCTCTCACAGTTAATTCCCAAGGGTCTAACATTAATTTAATAAATACCCCTTGGGTAGCTCTGAACATCTAACCCCTCTATTCTATGACTTCCTGGTAGCTCTCATGGTCAATACCTTTGGGTCAACAAAAAAACAATTTATACATAAATGACCCTACCTCAGGAATCTCTCACAGTCAATTCCCCTTTGTCATACTTTCACAATTTCAATCACATGCATCTCATAAAATTAGTAACTCCGGCCTAAAAACACGAGGCATGGAAAACAAAGCTAGCCTAATAGGCATTCTAGACCAAACGACCAAAATAAATAAAACAAGGTAAACACACCCATAATCAAGGTATAAAACCTTATCCATAATCAATAACCCTTTCTCAATCAAACAAACCATAGAAGGTATTAAACAAGGTTAAATTCCAAAACACGCAATACCCCAAACATGGTTATTCGTCACTTTAAGCATTTATAATCCAAAGAAAATCAAAGAAAGGCACAAACCACCTACTATGATATTGTACGATCAACACTATTGAAAATATACCGTTGAATAATCCTAGAACAATGTAGATCTACAAAAAAGGTGAAAAATTTTCATCCTTGAAATACTCATGAGAGAGGAGGAATCAGGAAGAAAGGATCTAGGGGAACAGAGAACTCATCGGTGGGAATCCAATGCAACCAGCGATGTCTTAATCGAAGCTCGGACAGAGAACCAGGAAGAGTTTGAATTACTTTGGCATTACTTCACTATCTTGTATGAAACATTGGGGGAAGAAGTGTGTTATGGACGTGAGATTCAACCCCACATCAATTTATTAAATAAAAAGAAAGTACAAGTCATGTTCATTTAATGTACACGCTATGTACTAGCCTCAACCGGCCCCCGCTTTAGGTGGTATACCAGGTCACCTGCATGGCCATGTACTTGGACATTACATGGGAATTACATGGCTATAGGCAGAAACTGGGTACACAATGTGTACTGAAAAGTACACGGTGTGTACTTGGAAAATTCTCATTTCTTCCCTTTTCTTAAAAAACAACTGAAAATAAGTATCCATACCTAAAAAAGAAGATTTGGGTTCTTATAGCTCTAAAATTCCATATATTCGAATTTGGTATGGATATGACTAAAGTAATCCCATAAAATAAAATAATGTCATGTTTTGGGTTGATTTTTAGTGTCTTCTAACATTATTTTAAACCTTAATTACTGGATTTACACTTTACTGATGTGAAAATTTTTACAACAGTTACTATTTAGAATGCCTAAAAATAAAATGACCTATTTAAAAAAATTTGAAACTCCTAATTCAATATATGGTATACATTTTTAAATATTCATTTTCTATAGGTGTAGTGAATTTATTTTAATATAAATTCATAAAATTCAATAAAAATAGTTTTTAGACAAATGTGTTTTAAGCATAAAAATTAAATTATCAAAATCATAAAAATTGTTAATTAAAATTATACTATTATAAATAAAATAGATAATATGTCACTTTAACACCAAATCCAAAATATAATGGGACTTTTAAATTTCTTTATTTATTAAAAAGAAATGTCAGTATTTGAAAAATTGATATTTTTCACTATTCAATGAAAAATCAATCATTTTAGAAAAATCCCAAATTTTACCCTAAGTTATTTTTGATATGATGATTTTAAAAAATTAATTAATTTAATAAAATTTAATTTACAAAATATTATAATTTAGTTTTTAATCACATTCTTGAATTAAACTATGTGTATTGTGTTATTGTTTCTTTAAAAAATAAAAGCTTATTATAATTGAATATCAAGTGTAACATTATTCCCTCCAAAATATTTCATCCTTGAAATTTATATAATGACAACTCATGAATAGATTTGGGTATTTATCTATCATAATTTCTTTAGGCTCCCATATCACCTCTTATATCTTATGATTTCTCCAAAGTACTTTTACCAGTCGAGTCATCTGGTTCCTCAACACTTATTATCTAATGTCCAGGATCTAGATAGACTATTCACAATAAGATAAATAATGTCCCAATTATATTTCCTCTAATTTGATCACATGTGTTGTATATGGAATGTACTTTCTCAATAAAGTGATATAGAACACATCATGTACTTTAGATATGCATGGTGGAATTTCCAAATGGTAATCCATAGTTCCAATTTTTTCCAAAATTTCAAAAGGCCTGATGTACTTGGGGATAATATTTCTTTTCATACCAAACCTTATAACACCCTCCCATGGAGATGCTTTTAATAAAAGGTGATCTCCCATTTGAAAATCCAAATATTTCCTTAAAATTTCATCATAAATCCTATGCCTTCCTTGATCTTATTTAATATAGGTTTGAATAGTATTTACCTATCGTTGTCTCCTCAAAAAGTTCTAGGCCCACAAGAATTATTTCACTAATTTCATCCCAAAATGTTTGAGTAAGACATATCATGGAACATAATGCTTCATACGGTTACATTTGAATACTTGAATGAAAGTTATTATTATGGGAAAACTCCAAAAAAAGGTATATATTGATCCCACATACCTTCAAAAGTCAAGTGATAATGACGAAAAAAATTATTATAATGTTTTAATAGTACTTTTAGGTTGTCCATCGGTTTGAGGGTAGTAGGCAGTTCTCAAATGAAGCTTAATATCCAAAGCCTTCTAAAGTCTTTTCTAGAATTTCTATATAAATTGTGGATCAGAGACAATTAAAAGAGGTGCACCATGAATTCTTATAACTTTATTAATATAGATTCATGCATGGTGCTCAAGAGGTAAATCTTCTCTTATGGTGATGAAATGTGCATATTTGGTAAGGTGTTCAATAATAAACCATATTGGATCAATATTTCTAAGAGTATTTGGTAATCTAATGAAAAAATGTATAGTAATTTCATCTCATTCCTATATAGGAATAGGTATAGGCTACATGAATCTTCTAGGACGTTATCTATCAGGATTCACCTATTGACCAACAAAACATCTTAAAAAATAATCTATAATTTCTTGACTTATATTATCCCAAAAAAAATTTCCTTCAAATATTCATACATATTGGTACTACTAAGGTGTAAATAAAAATTCTATCTTTGAACATTCTCTAATAATTCACTTTTCAACTCAGATATAGATAGAACACATAGCCTCTTTCCAAATTTTTGAATTTTGTCTTCATATACAAATTCTACCAATTTTCCATCATTTATGGATTTAATTTTCTTTTCAAAATTATCATCATTTGGCTGAAAACTATTAATATTTTCCAATATAGATCTTTTGACAATAATTTGAAAAAGGAATGATGTTTCCCCTTCCTTAATAATTCACATTTCCATCTTCACTATATCCATGAACATAGGATCCTTATCGTTCCTCATTTTAGTCTATAATCCATGATCTTTTCTACTCAATGCATCTTCTACCTTATTTTCCTTCCTTAGTGGTAGTGTAATAAGAAATCATAATCCTTGAGTAGATTAATCCATCAAATTTTCCACATATTGAGTGTTTTCAATGAAAATATGTATTTTAGGTTGTTATGGTTTGTATATATCTCACATATTTCACTATAGAGATAATTCTTGGGAATGTGTTAATCCAAAAAAAATTATTAATTTATTTTTGTTTTTGATTCTCACAAACACCCACATCTATGTTACTAATAAAGTTACTAAAGAGAATTTTAGGATAAGAATCATTAGAATAATTATTTTATTCAATAAGTATTTTCAAACCTTAAAACCATGGAAGGTTATCTATTTTCTCAAATAATAGGTGTTCTAAATGTTTTTATAATAATTCTAGAAACATTATTCATACCCTATGTTTTAAGTAGAACATATGTTTTTTGTACCCTATATTTGGAATGAACATATGGATTAGGAACCCTACTTTTGGAAGTAATCCTGTATTTGAGGAAAAAATGTATGGTTCATCATCCCAACTTTTGTAATCAAACATATATTGTCAATCATACTTTGAATTTTATCACCATGTATAGAAAACCTACATTGACTTGGTTAAATACAGTGTTTTGAATTATGGATTATTTTCACGTTTTCTACAACAATGACACCAGAATTAAATATATCTTTAAAGTTGTTTAAATACCAATTAAAAGGATTGTATTAAACATATTAAAACATTCATATTTATAATAGAAGATATAATATTCTTTTAGCATTTCAAATTCAAATATTATTGATTTATCATGCGATATTTCTATAGTTATTTAACCTGAAAGAATTTGACCATCATGTTAAATACCAAGATATTCTTCTTCAGAATATACAGATGTTATTCTTCTAAAAATAAAAATTTGAATTTGAATATAATAATGTTTCATCTCCTTTAGAACTAAAATTTGGAGACATGCATGTTTTTATTCTTATAAATTTGATTAACTCAACTATTTCTGTTGTTGTATTTTTTGTTAGTATTTTTTTGAAATTCAAAAAATCACTTACCAAAGCTACACTTTGGAGGCATACATGTTTGATCATTTTCATGGTTTTTTTTATACTATTGTTTAAATAAATACATTTTTAGATTGAATAATATTATACTACTGTGTTTTATTAAAGATCATTTCATTTATCAGTTGTTGTTGCAACTATGAGTTGAACGAGTATTCAATCTCTACATTCTAATACATTTAATATTAAAGTCTCAAAGAAATGTACTCAGTTATTGTATAGTGTTATCTTTTCATACTAATATTTTTATATTTCAATTCCATGTAAAAGAACCATAAGTCCCTATAAAAGCCTTGTTCGAAGGTTTCAACTTCCTAAACTCATTTGTAGAGGTCCCTGGAAAAAATATATACTTGGGAAAATCACCAAGCTCATGGAGTAGAGAATTGGTGGAGTGGACTAGGGGATATTTGTTCCCTGAACCACTATACATCAATGTGTTCCTTTATTCATTTATTTAATGTTTCTTACTCATCTTTAATAGATAATGAAATAATCGCTTTAATCTCAAGAGAGAAGTATTGTTTCTATCATGTTTTTAAAGGAACACAATCAATACCCCCTCTTATTTATTTGTCTTTTCCATTCCATCCTAAAAATTGGTATTAGTGGTTGTTATTTATTTATTTATTTCTCCTTTTAAAAAACCTTTCCATTTCTGCCTAATAACAATAATTAGAACCAGAATAAAATCTCTATTGAATATTTTTTATAAATCCTTGAATATTCTACTGATATCTTCCTGATACCAATAATTGACATGAGAAGTTAAACTAAATTGGTTATATTTATTTTGACTCTAAACATTTAGAGTTAAATATCTAAATAAAGATAATTCTCAATGGATAATATTATAAATGGTATGTCAATGATCTATAAACCTTATTTTAATGGTGATAATTATGGATGTTGAAAATCATTCATGATTATTTATATGAAAAGTCTTGGAATTAGATTTTATTTAAAGGTGTTAAATCCATATGAAATTCCTAAAGAAGATCTGGAAAAATGGAATCATGATCAAGAGAAATAATATGATATTAATTCAAGATCTATTAATTCTATTGTTTTTTATTAGTAACTGATGAATTTAATCAAGTCACTCAATTTTCAACCACATATGATATGTCTCTGACCATTTTTGTTGCCTATAAAGGAACTGATAATGTCATGAAGCTAAGGTAAAGCACTAAAAAATTTAAATTTGATACATTCAAGATACATGAATATGAAATAATTACTCATATGAATGGAATATTGATAGAAGTTTTTAATGATATTGCTACCTTGGGATATCCAATTAAACAACCAGATCAATATCTAAAAGTAATCAAAGTTTTACCCTCTAAGTGGAATGGAATATCTATTTATATTCATCAATCTATGTTAATTAAATAATTGAAAATAGATGAACTAATTGGCATTGTGATGATTTATTAAGGTGTGATTCAAGATGAAGCAAAAAAAACATATTTCTATCAAAAAGTAAGATATTTCTATTAAAACTTCTATGAAATCCAAATATCTTTTTTTATTTTTAATAAAATCCACTTTCTATTGAATGGGAACCATTGAAAAACACAAAATAGAATGAATTAAATCACAATTCCAAGACTATAAGATTCAAAAATGGCAGTAAATCATGGTGTAAAATTAAAAGTTTCCACCACTGCCCATGAGCTGCAAAAAATCCACATATCAAAATTTGAAATTCAAATGAAAGAAATGATGCCCCTCTAAGACATATCCACTTACAAACTGCATCACACCTTCACCAAGAAAGTCACTCCATCATTGTTAACATATCCAACAAAGCTGATGAGAGTAACCCACTACAACATCAACCCTAAACAGAGAATAATAAAATATACACCTCCATTTCATGAACTGGATCCAACATTTAGCTTGTGAAGTTATCATACTATATAAAACACCATGAACACCATAATATGAAACCCAGATAGAGGAGGGAGGCCACCTCAAGATGTGCCTCCTAAACCGTAGGTGACTGCACAAACTACACATCCCAAAGCCTTCATGATAACCACCACACTAGAAAAACCTAGAGAGAAGTATTGTAGTAAGAAACCAGGGCATATTTGGGTAGATAGATCCTCATCATCAGGCCACAACCTTTCTAGGACAATTAAACCCTTCCAGAAAACCCCATATTTGAACATTCATCATAGAAGCCAAGACCACAATAACTCATAAACCCACTTTGATCAAATCTAAAAAATATGGAACCCATCATCGTTGAGGATGAAACATTGAGAGAAAAATTGGTGAAATAACATGATACATAAACATAGAAAGAGTTGAAATTGATATCCAGATAATGGAAACAAAACATAAAAATAATGAAACCATGAAATGGGAAGCATGAAACCAGATGGAAAAAAGGAAATAATAATAGACATGAGAAATGAAAGAAGACCAATGTGTAGGGACATGATATCCATTTTAAAGGATCTTGAAAACATTAAAACTCCAATAGAAAGGAAATTAATAATGAAGAAAAAACTCAAAATCCATCAAAGAAATCATAAAAAACCTCACCAAATGCCACAATCAATAGTCCCAAATCACCAAAGTCTCATCGAATTAAACCAAGATGGGATTTATTCACAATGATTCTAGAAAAAAATAGTGATGGTCACCGCAGATGAGGCCCTTGAAGAAGCAATTAATCTGAGCATCACCAAATAAGAAGGTAATGAAGAATTAAGAAGATAATGAATGGGGAGAATATAAACTAGGAGGAGAACAAGGGGATAAGATTGAGAGACATGGAACATTATAGAAATCCTATCACTATGAGGGGATGATGAGAGGGAGGGATTTGTGCCTTGAGGAAGGAACCCCAACATGAGGCGAAGAATGGGGATCCATCCCTAAAACTTCTATGCATGAATCATCTTATTCATGTTATCTAGATTCAAGAAAATAGTTATTATATCTTGATAAAATATTTTGAAAATTATACAATAAGATAAAGAAAAGTAATAAATAAGATAGATTCTATGAGTACAAGGATAAAGATCACAAAAAGTCTAATTGTCCAGTGATTAAAAATAAAAGGAAAGCTAATTATAAAAGAAAAGGTAATAAATTCATGAAGACAAACTCGAGTGTTACATCAGATTCAAGTAGTGAATCCAAAACAAACTATAAACTTGAGCATGAAAATAAAATGGTAAATATATGCCTCATATCTCATTCTAATGAGGTACACTCTTCTTACTCTAAAAATTCTAATTTAGAAAATTTTTCTTATAATGAACTCAATAAATGTTGTTTTATGATTCAAGATAAATTTTAATCTTTAAAAAATGAGAATATAAAACTTATAAAATATTATGATACTATTTCTACTGATAAATAATGTTTATCAAAACAAATTTTAGATTTAAGATCTAATTAATCTAAATGTTATTATATTTTGCATGAAAACAAAATTAAGGAACCATTAGAAGGATTTAATAATTTAACAAAAATCCTCTAGATTGATTATTAAAGGATAAAACTATTTGAACAAAATTCTTGGTAAAAATAATATGAATAATAAATTAAAAAATTGGGATTGGTAGTAATATAGAAAAACCTAAATTATATATAAATTATTTTTTCTTGTTTTAAAAATTATGAGCATATATAATGTTAAATGTTTTCACTATAGAATAAATAAATATCATTCTAATGAAAACTATTTTTAAAAACCTCAATTTTATGTTCTTAAACATGTTAATTATTCAAATTAATTATATATAAATATTTATGGAGTCTTTTCTCAAAGTAAATATATTTCTTTACCTAAGACTTTATTTTCTAACACTGCCAGACCCAAAATCATATGGGTACCAAAAGGCACTTGTATTTGATATTTTGTAGGTATGAACCATTGGAATTCATTTTTATATCATTAAGTGGATTCCTGAAAATTATAAAAAATTATTATATTTTTATTTCTTATTCTTTTAAATGGAAACCACATTAGATCTATAACTATTATTCTAGGAAGTATTTCATTTCTATTTTAATATTTGATTTAAATACACTAACTATTTTATACAGGGGAAGAAAAACTTTTAAATGTTTTAAATTTTTCCTCAACATTTAATTATCATTATATTTAAACTTTTAATTTTTTATCACTCTATTATTTTATTTTATGAATCAATCTATTGAAATTTTTTGATTTCATCATGCATACTTCTTAAAGATTATTTAATTTCATATTAAGATATGTAAAAAAATTACTAAAGTATTTTAATATGTGTAAAAATTTATCTTTTTATTATTTAAATAAAAAAAATTTATATATCTTCTTAAGATTAGTTTTCTAGGAAAAGTTACAAGCCATAAGGATTTTGTTGTACTTTCTTGTATTAATTTAAAATCACGTAAAGAAAGATAAATTTATTTAATGAAAAATTGTGTTTTTAATCAATCTTTCATTTCATAAAACTTTTTTTGAAAATTTATTTTTATTATAAATGTTATTAAATTAAATAAATTTATTCTTTAAAAATATTTTTCTTATATAAAACTGCCATCTCAACTAAAAAAATATGAAATTATTACTCTATATTATTGGCTCAAGAATCTAAAAAATCACCTGAAACCCATTAGAATGAAACATTTCTTCTTCCTCTTTTGAACCCTAACTTATTCTCAAACTCTATCAAAACCTTTGTCTTATTTATTTGAAATTCAATACTTAAATCCTTTTAAATAAAATATTTTTAGTGGAATGAAGAGTCTTGAGACTTCAATCTCATAAAAATGCTATAATCAAATGATAAGTGTTCAATGTTTGGATCATATGATTCATTTTTTATAAAATAGATTAAAATATTTCTATAAGTAAGTTAATTATTCTCCTAATGTTATGAATGATTTGTTTGGAGAAAAACTAGTTCTTTTTCTTAAGTATTCCCTAAAAAAATATTCTGAAAAAGATACAAAAATCATTGTCTTTGAAGAACCAAATGTTCAATCTTCTCAAATAGTTAAAGATAGAATTATCTATGTAGAGATTATTTCTAAGTTTAATATTTTGAATAAAGAAGTGTTGAAAATACATGAATATCTAAAAAGGTTTATAAAATCCTATGAATAGTTGGAAAACTCTTCTATTTCAAAAAAATTTGATACTCTTCAAAGGAAGTATCAAATTTTTTGAGAAATATTGATTTCTAAAGAATATTTTGATGCATTTAAAGTGGATATGATAATTTAAATAGAGAAAATAAGATGTGAAATTATTGATATGTTATATCTTAGTGAGATAAAAGAGTTTTTAGTTAAATATTTATAATCTTCTTTGATGGATCAAAGATATACATATGTTCAAAGGATAATAGAACTGATGTTGAGAGTTTTAGATGTTGTGAGTAAAAGAGATCAAAATTTATAGAGAATATGGACCACTTAATCTTGGAAAAATTCATGATTCTTTTAAACTACTATATTCTATCCAAAGTTAAAGACAAAATAATTTGTTTAAATCTAAATGTTTTTAAATATTTTTTTCTGTTTAAGTATCATTTTTTTATATATTTTTCCTATGTAAAATGTTAATTAATATATTTTTTAATTTATTTTTTATGTCACAAAAAGGGATAGAAATTTATGGATAAATGTGTGGGGAGATATTTAAAAATTGTAAAATTTTTAGGAATAAATAAGAGGAATGGGTTGAAATAACTATGTTAAAAAATGTAAAATATATACACGATAAATTATTTGTAAAATATTTTTCCTTATAAGGGAGAAATTTTCTTGAAATTTATTTATTCTCATATTTGTAAAATTTAATTAATTATTTATATTTATGTTAATATTGGTTTTATGGATTTTGAGATCATAAAAAAGGGGGATATTATTGGTCATGTGTTGATCCAAAATCTTCATTAATTTCTTTTTAATTTTGATTCTAAAAAACACCCACATCTATATTACTAATAAAGTTACTTTAATTAAATTTCAGTATAATAATAATTGGAATAATTATTTTATTTAGAAAGTATTTGTATATCTTAAAACCATGGAATATTATTTTTTTCTCAAAGAATAGGTATTATGGACATGTTTATAAGAATTATGGAAATAGTGTTCATACCCTATATTTAAAAAAACGTATGTTTTGTGTAGCCTGTGTTCAGAATGAACGTATGGATCAAGAACCCTACTTTTGGAATAAACTCTACATTTGAGGAAAAAAATTATGGTTCATCATCCCTACTTTTGTAATCAACCATGCACTGTCAACCATACTTTTAAGTTTATCGCTATGTAAAGAAACCATACATTTTACTTGGCCAAATACAGAGTTTTAAATTATGGATTATTTCCATGTTTTCAACAATGATATCTCCATAATTAAGTATCAATTTAAATATATTTAAAGACTAATTAAAAGACTCATACTAAACATATTAAATAATTCTTATTTTTAATGGAATTTATGACTTTATTTGAACATTTTAAATTCAAACATTTACAATTTATCAACTGATATTTTTGGAGCTGTTTGAACTAAAGGAATTTGACCATCACGTTAAATATTGAGATGTTATTCTTCTAAAGATATATATTTTCTTCTTATAAAGATACAAATATGAATTCAAAAATAATAATATGTTTTCATCTCTATAGATACACTTTGTAGATATACATTTTTTTATTCTTATCTCTCTGATCAACTCAACTATTGTTACTGATGTATTTATTTGTTAATATTTTTCATAGTTCAACAAAGAACTTATTAGAACTATACTTTTGAAATATACATCATTGATCATTTTCTTGGTGTTTTCTATACTTCTATTTAAAGAACTATTGTTTGAATTTGAAGAATATTCTACTGTTGTATTTATTAATGATCATTTCATTTGTCAGTTGCTATTGTAAATGTGAGATAAATAAATATTCAACCTCTTCATCATCATATGTTTATTATTGAAGTTTTGACTAATTGTGCTCAGTAGTGGTGTAGTGTTATCTTCTCATACTATGTTTTGGATATTTTGGTTCCCTATAAAGGAACCATAATTTCCTATAAAAGCCTTATTTTAAGGTGTCAACTGCCTATACATGGTTGTAAAGGCCCCTGGAAAAAGGACCTGCTAGTGAAAATCACTAATCTTATGGAGTATATCATTGGTGGAGTAGACTATGGGATCTTGGTGCCGTAAACCACTATAAATCATTGTGTTCTTTTATTCATTTATTTTTTTCTCCTTACTCATCTTTAAGAGATAAGTAAATAATTTATTTAATCTCAAGAGGGAAGTAATATTTCTATCAAGTTTTTAAAGGAACACAATTCATCCCCCCTCTTATATATTTATCTTTTTCATTCTGACTTAAAATTAGTATCATATTTTGGGATCTATTTACTTATTTATCATTCTAAAAATAAATTTTGTTTTTTCTTGATAACAAAAATTAGTATCAGAAGAAAATCTCCATTGGAATATTTCTTTGGAAATCCTTGAATATTTTATTGATTCTTCCTAATACCAATAATTGATATCAAAAGTTAGAATCAATTGGTTATATTTATTTTTAATATAAAAAATAATATTTAAATATCTAAACAGGGATAATTTTCAATGGATGATCTTAGAGAAAATATGATGATGATTTGTACAGCTTATTTTAATGGTGAAATTATGGATGTTGGAAATCATGCATGATTATTTATATAAAAAAACTCAGAATAATAATTTATTTAAATGTAATCAAGGCTTACGAAATTCATGAAGAAGATCTGGAAAAATGTAATCATGATCAATAGAAATAATATGATCTTAAATCAAGATCTATGAATTATATTGTATGTAGGTTATAAATGATGAATATAATTGAGAATCTCATATTACTACTTCATATGAGATGTGGAAAACCATTTTTGTTACCTATAAAGGAACTGATAATGTCATAAAACTAAGTTAAAATGCTTAATATTTGAAATTTGACACATTCAGGATGCATGAAATTGAAATCTCAGATTAATGGAATATTTATAGAAGTTTTCAACAATATTTCTTCCTTGAGAGATCCAATTAAAAAATCAAATCAATATTTAAAATTAATCAGTGTTGAACCCTCTAAGTGGAATGGAATATCTACTACTTTTATTAAATCCACACTAGTTAAATAATTGGTAAGGAAAGAACTGATTGGAACCTTGATGTTGTATAAATATGAGATATAAGATGAAGCTGAAAATTATATTTCTATCTGAAAGGAATATGCTTCTATTAAAACTACTATAGACAAATTTTATAATTCAATTTATCCATATTCTATAAAAGAGTTATCAGATCTTTCAAAAATATTTTGAAGAGTATAATACAATATAAATAAAAAATAATAAAGAAGATATATGATATGAATTAAAGGAGGAAGGTCACACAAATTTTAACTATCCTGTGTTTGAAACTCAAAGTAAATTAAATTATAAAAGAAAAGGTAAAAAATTCATGAAAAATAATAAGAATGATACTTCTAATTCTGGGGAATCTACTACCAACTCTGAATTTGATAATGAAAATCAAATGGTAAATCTATGTCTTATGGATCATGGTGATGAGTTACATATATCTTACTCTCAAAATTATAATTCATAAAATTTTTCTTATGATGAACTTAATAAATATTGTTTTATGCTTCATGATAAATTTTAATCTTTAAAAAGGGATCATATAAAACCTATAAAATATTATGATACTTTTTTTACTGATAAATAATGGTTATCAAAACAAATTTCATATTTAAGATCTAATTATTCCAAATGTTCTTGTATTTTACATGAAAATAAAATTAAGGAACTATTAAAAGAAGTTAATATTTTAAAACAATCATATCATGTTATTATTAAATTAAAAACTATTTAACTAAAATTATTAGTGAAAATAAAACTAATAATAAGGAAAACTTGGGATTTGTGGTAATGGAAAAAAACAAAAATTATACAGAAATTATTTTGTTCCTGGTTCAAAAAGCATGAGCATATCTACTATTAAATGTTTTAACTATGAAATAAATGTACATTATCTTAATGAATACTATTTTATAACATCTCGATTTTTTGGTATCAATCATGTTCATTTTTTAAAATAATTACCTAGCCATGATTATGGATCCTCTACTCAAATCAAAGATATCTTTTTACCTATTAATTTAGTTACTAACACTTCTGGACCCAAAATCAAATGGGTACTGAAAGGAACTTGTATTTAATATTTTAAAGGTATATAAAACTAGAATTTATTGTTATTTTATTAATTGGGTGCTTAAAAATATGAAAATTTCTTATATTTCTATTTCATATTCTATTAAATATATACTTTATTAGAGCTGGAATTGTTCATCCAAGAATTATCTCATTTCTATTTTAATATTTTATTTAAATTCACTAACTATTTTATATAGGGGGGGGAAATTAAATGTTTTACAAATTTCCTATACATTTAATTATCATTATATTTAAACTTTTAATCTTTTCTCACTTTTTTATCACATCATGCATACTCCTTAAAGATTATTTAATTTCATATTAAGATATTTAACAAAATTTCTAAAGTGTTCTAATATGTGCAAACTTTTTATGTTTTTATTATTTTAATAAAAATTGCTTTACATATCTTATTAATAATTGTTTTTTGAGAGAAGTTATAATTTATTTGGAGCACGTGGTACTTTCTTATATTAAATTAAAATCGCATTAATAAAGATATGTTTATTTAATGAAAACTATTTTTCAATTAATATTCAATTTAATAAAACCAATTTTGAAAATTTATTTTTCTCATAAATGGATTTCAATTATGTAAATTTATTTTTAAAAAATAGTTTTCTTATATAAAATAGTCATTTTAACTAAAAAATATAAAATTATTACTATGTATTTTGGCATAAGAATCTAAAATATCGCCTAAAAGTCATCAGAATCAAACCTTTATTATTACTATTTCAAACCCTAAATTCTTCTATAACATTATTAAAACATTTTTATTTCTTATTTAAAGTTATAAACTCAAAGGCTTCTGAAGAATCCAGTCTGAGTGGCATGAAGAGACATAGGACATCAATCATAGAGAAATGTTATTCTAAAAAGATAAGTATTAAAATTTTGTTTCATTTGATTCATTTTTTATAAAATGAGTTAAAATAATTCTATAATAAATGAAATTATTTTTCTGATTCTATGACTGATATTTTTGGAGAATAGATATTTTCTTTTATTAATGATTCCTTTGAAAAAATTATATAAATATATACATAAATCCTTTATTTTTAAGAGTCATATGTTCAATCTTCTCAAATAGTTAAATATAGAATTCTATCTATAGAGTTTATGTCCAAGTTTAATTTTTGAATGAATAGTTAGTGAATCTCCATGAAGATATAAAAAGGTATAGAAAATATTATGAAGATATGGAAACTCTTCTATTTCAAAATAATTTTTTGATACTCTTCAAAGTAAGTATCAAATTTTATGAGAAATATCAATTTATAAAGAATATTTTTGATGCATTTAAAGTGTATATGATAATTAAAATAGATAAAATTATATTTTAATTTGGTACTAATTCATATATTAATGAGTTAAAATAATTTTTAGTTAATAATTTCTCATCTTGTTAAATGGATATAAGATCAACATATGTTAAAAGGAGAATAGAATTGATGTTGATAGTTCTATCTATTATGTGTAAAAAAGTTCAAAATTTGGAGAGTGAAGATGAACTGTTTAACTTTTCTAAAAGTAATGATTCTTTTCCACCGCCATATCCTATCCAAATTTAAAGAAAAAATATTTTTGTAATATATTAATGACTTAAAATATTTTTTTTATTTAAGTATCATTTTTTATATATTTTTTCTATTTAAAATATGCATTAATCTGTTTCTTAATTTATTTTTTATGTCACAAAAAGGGGGATATTTTTATGGAGAAATGTATATAAAGAGATGTAAAAATAGGAATATTTTAAGGAATAAATATGAGAAATATTTGGAAATAACTATGTTAAAAAATATAAAATATATACTGGAAAAATTTATTTGTAAAAAACTTTTTCATTATGAGGGTGAAATTTGGTTAAAATTTATTTATTCTCATATTTTAAAATTTTCATTTCTTATTCATGTTTATGTTAATATTGGTTTTATGGGTTTTTTGATCATTAAAAAGTGTGATATTGTTAGGAATGTGTTGATCCAACAATTTCTTTGATTTATTTTTTATTTTGATGCTCACAAACACCCAAATCTATGTTACTAATAAAGTTACATTACGTAAATTTCAGGATGATAATCATTGGAATAATTATTTTATTCTAGAATTATTTTCTGACCTTAAACATATGGAAGTTTATTTGTTTTATCAAGTAATATTTATATTGGATTTTTTATAAGAAGTCTAGAAACACTATTTATACCCTATGTTTTAAGAACATATGTTTTGTGTACCTTATATTTGGAATGAACATATAGATCAAGAGACCTACTTTTGGAAGAAATCCTAAATTTGAAAAACAGATGTATGGTTCATCATCCCTATTTTTCTAGTCAACTGTATGATATCAAATGTACCTTTTAATTTAATCACTATGAAAATAAACCCTACGTTTGAATTTTTCAAATAAGAAGTTTTGAATTATGGATTATTTCCTCATTTTTTGTAATGGTCTCATCGGAATTAAATATATATTTAAATTTTGTTTGAAAACCAATTCAAAGGATCATATTAAATAGATTAAATCATTCACATATATAAGGTAATTTTTACTTTCTTTTAATTTATGAAATTCAAATATATTTTTTTATCATGCAATATTTTTGGAGCGGTTTGACCGGAATGAATTAAAATGCCATGTAAAATACTAAGATATTATTCTTGTATAGATACAGATGTTTTTATTCTAAATATATAAATGTGTTTTCAAAAATAATTATGTTTGGTCACCTCTAGAGCTACACTTTATAAACATACATGTTTTGATTCTTATCTGTTTGATCGACTCAACTATTGATACTACTATTTCTCTTTGTTAATATTTTAAGTAATTAAACAAAGAACGTATTAGAGCTACACATTAGAGACATATCTGTTTGATTATTTTCCTGTTTCTTTCTCTACTAATATTTAAATAAATTCTTTTTTATATTAAATAATATTTTACTACTTTATTTTATTTAAGATAATTTCATTTTCCAGTTGTTGCTGCAATTGTGATATAAAATGGTATTCAACATATTCATCCTAATCTATTAAATATTGAAGTGTCGAATGATTGAACTCATTTATAGTGGAGTGTTATCTTCTTATACTAAGTTTTGGATATTTTGGTTCCCTATAAAATAACTATAAGGCCCTTTAAAATGCTTATTTTAAGGTGTTACCTTCCTGTACTTGGTTGTAGAGGCCCTTAGAAAAAGGACATGTTAGTGAAAATCACCAACCTTATAGTGTAGAGCATTGGTGGAGTAGACTAGAGTATCTTTGTTCAATAAACCATTATAAATCAATATGGTATTTTAATCATTTATTTTCCATTACTTACTCATCTTTAAGATACAAGGAAAGAATTATTTTAATCTCAAGAGGAAAGTATTGTTTCTATAAAGTGTTTGAAGGAACACAATTCACCCCCCCCCCCCCTCTTGTGTCTTCGTATTTTCCTTTATGATCTAAAAATAATATCTCCATGTCTTAAAATAATATATTATTGATTCAAACTCAATATCATGATATTTATAGTTAGGTTCATGAGTATTTATTAGCCTTGATTTATAGATAATAACTTTATCCTTTTATATAATGACAGAAAAAAAGTATCTTCTTTTATGTATCACTATATATCACAAATCCATTTTTTCTTGATGGTAGAGAAAAAATCATAGAATTCACCAATATCTACTTCAATTATTGAAAACAATATTCACATTTCTTTTTCCATGTGAACTTAACCCCTTTACATGTATGATTGGTAAATAAATTATCTAATTTGGAAAAAAAATTGAACAAATTGTCAATAATATCCTTCTAAACCAATGAAACTGCACACCATGGTTACATTTATTGATTAATACATTCTTTGACTGCCTTTTTATTTTTTAGATCAACTGAGATTTTATCATGATATATAATATGGAGAAGAAAAGAAACTTTCTAAATCCATAATTCACACTTTCTAAATTTTCTATATAACTTCTTTTCTCTTAGAGTCTCAAGAATGATCCAAAAGTGATTCTCATGGTCCTCATAGATTTTAGAGTATATTAAGATATCATCAATAAATACCACAACAAAATCATCTAGATATTCCTTAAATACTATTTTCATTAGATCTATAATATTATAGGGTGAATTAGTTAATCCAAAATAGCATTACTATAAACTCATAATGTCCATAACTCATACAATATATATTCTTCATAATATCTTCCTTATTTACTCCCAATTTATGATAACCAAAATGAATGAAAATCTTTGAAAAATATTAAGATCCATAAATTTGATCAAACAAGTCATCAATGTGAGGCAAAGTATACTTTTTCTTTATAGTAATATCATTTATTTCCCAATAATCAATGCACATCCTCATAGATCCATATTTCTTCTTAACAAAGAGAATAGGGTCTCCCCAATGTGAAACACTACAGCATATAAATACCTTTTCACAAAAATCCTATAATTATTTATTCAACACCACTAATTCAACAGTGGCCATTCTATAGGGATTGTTTGATATTGTTAATTCAGTATATATTAAATAAATGGAAAACTTAACTCCATATTTTAGTGGATTTCCAGGTAATTCCTTAGGAAAAACATCAATGTATTCTTATTAAATAATACCATAATCAATTTGAAGATCACCCTTTACATTTATAGATTTTGTCTAATCATCTTTCCAAGAATATCATTCAAAAGATCTACTGAGGATGAATCTATATATGAATCTTATGATGAAGTCTCCCCTATAAAGATAAGGAATTATATATCTTTATCATGAATCATAATTTACTTCTTGTGTTAATAAATTTTTTCATTATATTTTTAAATTCAATCCATACTAATAATTATATAAAAATTAACCATAGGTATAAAAATCAAGTCTATAAATACGGAACATTTATGTGTCATAATGGGAATAGACTAACACATCCTTATTGTAGTGAGATTTACAATAAGATTTTTGACTGACAACTCTCTTCTGAAAGTGCTAATAAAATATCTATATTATTAGAAAATATAAAAGATATAAAAGAGTAAAAGGATCTAGAATCAAATAAATCATTAGATAAATTTGAGGCTATGATTAAATAACCTTCCACAAAATCAATTGGAACTTCAACCTCAGCTGTAGTGATCACATAAAATTAGTCTTCTCCCCTAGTCCTCTTTTGTGGTTGGTTTCCTTGATTCTTGGTACATTGGTGTTAATAATTATCTATTTATTTATAGTTTAATCACTGGACCATATTATTTTCTTTCTACCCCTTAAATTCATTATCTATGTAACCCTTATCTCTATACTTATAACAATCTCCCATGCCCTTCAATCATTCTCCAGGATGTTTCTTTCAATAATATTCACATAAGGGAAATTTTTCCATTCCTTTTTTCTTCTTCTTTGATTATTTACCTTTTTCTTAGTGCTCAACCAACCACTTATTCTCTTTATTTCCCTTGAATATATAAGATCTAGAAAATTACATCTCAATTTTTATGGCACATAATACTATTTCATCATATGATGAAAAAGTTTGATAAACCAGTGTTATTAAGAGGTTTGGATTAAGGTATTTAAAGAAAAGGTCAATCTTACCCTATATATTATGTATTTAATATGTATCATACTATGATATTATTATAAAGGTAGACTCATAATCTTCAACACTTTATTCTTCTTTTTTCTTTAAGCTGTGTAACATTATCTTTGTTTCAATCTTTTTCTCATGAGGGAAATATTTGTCAAAGAATATTACTTTTAAATATTTTCATTCCATATATTATATTTATTATTCCTCCTTAGTATTATGGATCAATGACCACCATTGATCACCATCACCTCTAATACATTTCACTTTCAATATATCATTTTCCCTTTCATTACAACCCAATGCCTGAAATATCTTTTCAAGAGACTTAATTCATTGCTAAGCTACCACTAGATTATCAGTTACTCTAAAAGAAGGCTTATTTCACATGAAATGATCAAATATAGGTTTAGAATGTCATCAAACATTGTTTTTCTCTATATTTTCAAGTTTATTAGTCATAACATGGGTCATCTACCCTAATATGTCTAAGATCTTCTCAACTCCAACACTAATTATATTTTATAACTCAGCGGGGAAGTCCCTACATTGACCACGGGTGTTGATTATATTTCTTATGTTAGATGTCATCACTAAATAATGGCACACACTGAGTTATCTCATAATTATCATGAATATTATGCCATAAAAATCCATCTAATGGTAAAAGATATCAAATAATATAATGTATTTTCATAATTCTCATGTTAGCTGCATTTATTTAGAATCTAGTTCCCAATATTTTTACTAAACTTCCACTGATTCCAACTATAATAACCACAACGCGGGTAACCCATAGTCAAATTCTACTTTATTACATTGGTATAAGATGCAAGTTATCTCATCTTGAGGTACCAATTAGTTTATTATACTTAAAAAACTAGATATATACATCATTCCCATTTTATATTAGAAATAGAATATAAATCATAACAAAATAAAATCTTTAGCATCCTTAAAACTCATTCAATGATTTATTCTTCATATTCTAGGGAAAGGAAAAAAATAAAGGCTAATATAAAACACTCATTAAGCGTTATATATAGTATAATATATTTTTATTAAATAATGAATAATTACTATGACAAAGTAAATAACTGGAAACACATTCCATTTAATCAATAACTTGAGAACGAAATGCATCCATGGATAATATCAATGTAGTAATATCATGGATAATAATAACTAAATTTTCAATGTAGTAAATGTTTAATATTATACATAATTATATCATGCATCATTATATCTTCACTATAAAGACCTTACACCAAGGTAGTTAAAACTATGGGTAGGAATACACCAAAAACCCATTTAATACGTCTAGTTAACTAGTTTGTCTCATGAGACCTATTGATGAATTGAGGTTTTATATAATTATAGGTCCCACCCTTCACTACATGTCTAATTAATTACTAATATATTTAATGGTCAATTTAATTCATAAATAATATGTCTTATCAATAGATTTCCATATCAAATAAATAATATAGAATATCAATATTTCCCCAATCAATCAAAAACATTAAAATTTAAACACCATATGTAAAATTGTATATGGTTTAGGAAATAATCATATTCATGATACAAGGAATGTGGGTATTTAATAAAAAATCTATGTCCAATGATCAAAATAAAGTGAATGTTTCAGGAGAAATTTAATGACCACAAAATTACTAAGTGATAAAATATGACCATCAATTCATCAGAAATACGCATTTTATAAAAAAATAATATCCTTTGGAGAAATAAAGAAAAATAAAGTTAAATATTAAAATAATATTTCATTACAAAAAAAATATTTTTAAAACATGTAAAAAAATATAAAGAGTTTAAAATTGGTGTATTGGTAGGAAAATTCATTAACACTTAATACATTAAAAAACATTTATTTTGAATTTTTATAAAGAAATTAAAAAAATGATCCATAAAAAATAAAACAAAAATATTCCTTTTGAGCCTATTAAAAATTCAAGGATAACTTAAAATTTCCTTAATAAATCATTTGAGTAAATAAAATTACTTTTGTAAAACAATTTTGAAAAATATGGACATGGATTAAAATATATATGCTCAAAAAGAGAAATAAGATTGAATTTTATTTTAAATATTAATTTTATTGATTCAAGTTCCAAATAGAGGAAAATTTGGAAGAATACATTTAAAATCCTTAAATATCCATCAAATAAGAAAATATATGGATTTTATGAAGTATAGATTATGATATTCCTTTAATTAAATTAAGAGCAATCCAAAATAAATGAGATTGTAAAATAAATTCTTACCTCTTTGATAACTTTCAAATTGTGATGCATTGAAAGAGTAAAATTAAAATTAAAACTTAATAATAATTAATAATATAAATTCATTTTAAATACCTCAAATGGGTATTATATACATCATATAAAAAACTGGTGCATAATACCAAATATGCCTCAATGGAGTGGAAATTGAGATGAAATCCCTTACCTCACCCTTACCCTTGGTTGAATGTTATCTAAAATCTTGTATAATGGTTTTAAACATGTTATTAATTTATACAAGAACCATATTAATATTTATAATAACATATATGATTCTATTATAACATCTTATCATGTATTTGTTAATAATATTTCATTATTATCGTTGTTTCATGAGTTAAATTCTTTATTTTATCATGAAATATTTTTCATGTAATTTATAATAATTTAATTTTATAATTGTTACATCATATCCATAATTTTAATCATGATATTAATATCATATATATTCATTAAATCTATCCTTATTATGATCCATTTAATACGTAAAGGAAAAATATATCACATTGCTTCGTGGAGGTGATAGTCCACACGTACGTGTAAGTGACATTATCATTTTCCAATAGATTAGAAAGTAATAATTTAGACATGATATTATAATTAAAAATGAATAATTGTGTTATAAATATCTTATATATTAATTATTTTTATCTTTTTAACCATATAAGTAAAATGGGGATGAAGAATGAATTACACCACTACATAGAGACGGTAAGTCATACATGTGCACGAGCAATGTTTTCACTTTTCATAGGATGGAAAAGAGGTAGAAAATGGTTTTACCATAATAATAATAACATATAATTATATTTTTGATACTTTATTTACTATTTTATAATTTTTACAATACATTTTATAAGAAGTAGAATAAGAAATAAATTTGAAACATTCAATAAAGATGATTACCTCCTCTTTGGCAGTCTTCCTTTATATCTTCTCTTAAGGGACCTAGGGTTGGTCTTTTAAAAAGAAAAAAACTCTATAAATTGGATAAAAATTTTAAAATATTAATGGTTATTTTTTGGTCGATCTATTTTTATTAATGTGGTCTAAAGAAAAGAGAGAATGTGTATCCTTTTATAAGTTAGGGGAGGGGAACTCTTGGAATTACATAAAGTATAAATTTAATATAAATTAATTTTCATGAAAAAATTGATCCAAATTGATATAATTATAATATTATATTATTAACAGTCAAAATACTCTAATTAAATAAATTTTTACAAGATTTAGTTATGTTTACACCCATATCTCTTAGTTTTAACCCCCCATTAACCCCTTTGATAATTACTGAAATATAAAAGTTGTATACCCTTTAAGGGTTAATGTCATTATAAAAGGAAAATATACACATAAAAGGTACATAGTTTATATTTTAAACCATAACCAATTCACTTATCCTACGTTAATATTTTTATGAATTTTAAATCATTTCATAAAATATTATTTATTATAAAATATCATTAATTTCATTTTTGGAACAATTTATTTAATTTGAATATAAAAACAACATAAAAGAAAATAAATTAGAATAAAACCTTCAACACATCTCTAATATTTTATAATTATCTATAAAATTCATGGGACATAATAATTCAACAAAAATTTATTACTTATTAATATTTTTAAAATCATTTATTTTATTTTTCAATTAGTAGAATAAATATTGTGTTAGTGTTACATAAGAATTTAAGCTAATTATTCAATAACTAAAAAATTAAAAAATTAAAATTATAAAAATAAATAAATTATATTAAAAATAATTTTTAATATTCATTCCAAACATATTATTATCCATATGTGAACATATAAAACAAGTTAAAAGCAAGAGTGTGACATTTTGGAATTTTCTTTACTTAAAATAATATAAATGACATCACTAAGGTCAACTGGATCCAAGATTCCATATATTATAAATTGAGATATAAATGGAAAAATAAATGCAATTAAATGAATTAAATTAAATATTTTTTTTATTTTTAATGCCTTGTCATTTTATTTTTAACCTTAATTACATGATTTACCATTTACCGATGTAATAAATTTTACCAAAGTTACTGTTCAAAATGTCTAAAATAAAAGGTACATATTTACCAAATTTGAACCTATTGATTCCAAATATGGTATCCATTTTTCAAGATTAATTTTATATAAGTTTCATAAATTAATTTTAATATGAATTCATAAAATGCAATAAAAACAGTTTTTAGAAAAATATGTTTTTAACCATAAAAACTAGCTTATATCAAAATAATGATAATTGATGAATAAAATTATATTATTATAAATAAAATAAATAATATTTAAATTTAATATAAAATCAAAAATATAATGATACTTTTAAATTACTTGATTTAATGAAAATAAATGATAGTATTTGAACATCGATATTTTTCACTATTCATTAAAAAATAAATCATTTCAAAAAATACCAAAATTTCACCATAAGTTATTTATGATACTATGATTTAATAAATGAAATTAATTTAAGAAAAATCAATTTATAAAATTTTATAATTTATGTTTTAGTCACATCCATGAATAAAACTATGTGAATTGTATTATTATTTCTTTAATAATGAAAAGATTGTTATAATTAAAGCTTGAGTGATACATTAGGACTCACATATGAACCATGTAAATAATTGTGTTATTATTTTTCCATTATTTATTTCAATAATTTTCTTTTTTAATTTATTTTCTTGGATATTTGGAGGTTAGGGATTCATTGCGGTGACTTAGGTGCAGATGTCTTCTATGTTTCATTGCGTTAAGTTCACAAGTTCATTCAGGTAATTTGTTCTGCCTTATAAGTTATATAAGTATAAATTCTAGTGGATTAATTATAAGTTTCATCATAATAAACAAGTGGTTTCAAATATACAGTTTTCGGCCTTCGGATAATCAGATCCCGGTGAAGGTGATTCAGAGCTTGGTTTAGACGCATCATTCTTCCCTTATCCTTATAAAAGATTTTTGGTAGGTCATTCTTAATCCCTCTTACATGTTCAAAAATTTATTTTTAGTTCATTATCTATAGAATTCATGGTGTTGGATGAGGTTATGGTTTGGGTGGATAAGTTTAACTAGAATAATGTTGGGTTCTAGAAGATGCAGATAGAGGATTGCCTACCGTAGAAGGATTTTTATATTCTGTTAACTAGAAATATGATTAAAGTGATGAATAAGGAAGAATCAGAGATTTAGGATATAAAATAACTCATAATGATAAATATTTCACTATATTAGAATATTTATGATAATATTTGATCAATGAAAATATCTTTTATAACTTATTAAGACTCTCACCGATATATATGAGAATCCAACAATAATAAACAAAGTATTCTTCTTTGCATGATAATTTCATAATGTAAACCTATGGTTGATCACAAAAATGAATTCAACATTATTCAGTGTTATTGTGAGTCATTGAAGGTGTACTTCATAGATCCTGAGTGGGTGCTACTTTTACTTTCATCACTCCCAAATTCTTGGTATGTGATGGTTGTTGCAGTTACCAATTATAGTGGTAAGGTAGACTTGGTGTTTTTAGATGTTGTAAATATTATATTGAATAAAGAAATTAATTATTAGTATATATACATAAATCTTCCAAAAAATCATATAGTTCATAATTAAGTGGAAATTCTGTAACATGAAAACCTCATAAGAAAGAGAATGGAAGGAAAAGTCATTGTAGGAGTATCTCAATGGAATGTGGTCCCTTGTTTCTAAATTATGGGAATAAATTTCACCTTAAAAATATTTATATGGAATAAGTTTCAACTATGTAATATATTCTTCCATAATTGAATCCAAAATTATTGTTTCATAAGATATGATTTCACTTCTAAAGAGTGTCATCTGTTCACCAAAATTTACCCTATGGGTTGAAGTGTTCTCTTGCAGCACAGATAGGGTTCATGATTCCAAAATGACCTAAGATGTGAACTAAGAAAAGTAGATTTTTTTAGGGTTTTTTATATAAAGTGGAAAAATATTTAGGGTGATTTTATTTAAATAATAAAAACTCAAAGACTTTAATAAAAACAATTAATTAAGATGGGTTGGTCCTAGGTTGTTTCTTGGGTTATATTGGATAAAAAAATAGAATATTTTAGCTTCACTAATTAAAGAAGAATCCAGTAAATAATATAAGTCCCACATCACCATCAAAATATTTAATCTATAAAAAATTATAATTATAATCACCTAAAAACTTATAGGATAGTTTTCATGATCACTCCATGGTATAAGATCAAACTGGCACTCAAAATATGTAGTTTTTAAATACAACAAAGATGAAGAAGAAAATAAATCATTTAATGGAACTATTAAATAAAATAAATAATTATAGGTTTAAATAATATTAAATAACATCTAATATAGTCCATTAAACTCTATAAAATAAACTCATAAGTGGGATATCCCTCCATTGATGCAAAAATATCAATGGGAGGTTGAAGTTGAATCATAGAAGTAAGATTTAAGAAGATAAAAAAATCAAATAAATATAAGTTTAGTTGTTGTGTGAATAGATTCAATCCATGAAATAAATGGTATTATAATGATAAATATTATAATAATAATAATAATAATATAATAAGGAAGAATATTTATTTAAAATGCTAGGGAATTTTGAGCATTTTATAAGTGAAGAACAATATTATGATAAAAACATTGCAGTATAACATTACAAAAAAAGAAAAGCAACCAAAAACTCCAATTTATTCCTCTAAATACATCATAAATAGAAATTTTTATATTATTGGGATGATAATTCCATTTTTATTTTTCTAATTGAGTAGGGTTTTTCAAATGGTGGTGGAAAGTTGGTGAATAATTGAATATTCATCATTCCCAAGGTTGAATGCTTTATTTTCTCTCTATTTATTGATGTGTTAGAACAACCTCTGGTATGAGATAATTGGGATGGTCCATAGAAAAAAAATGTGGACCAAGATGTTTTATAATATCTTATAAAATTTTATCTCAGTTGGATTGGTCATTTTGATGTTATTCTTGAAATGGTGGGATGACTTTTTGGGCCATGAAATATATCCCAAATTTTAAACTTCAACTTCTCCATCTTGGATCACCTTCCAAACATTTGAATTATCTAAGGTTATAGTTTAATAAAATGTTCCAAATGAATTTCTATATATTTGGTTAAAATTTATTCTTCATTATATGTGGATTTTGGTATCCACATCCATTTTATGTCTTGGGTGTCCAATTTTATTTTCCCAGAAAATTTAGGATTCAGGGCCTAAATGATCAAATTTCTTTATGAATCACCCATTTTTTAGAAATAAAAAATATTTCACAAAAATTTATTAAATTGATACTAAAATTTTAAATTTAAATAATTAATATATAGTTTTCAACCAGGTGGTTTTTAAATGGGTTGAGATAAATAAATTTTAGATAATAATTACACATATAATGAAAGATAAAGTTTAAATTGTAAAATTCATTAACCTTACCTTTTATAAATAATGAATCACATGAAAAATAATCAAAATTTAATGAAAATTGTCCAATTTCAGTGATTAATCACACCCCCAACTTTATTTTTTCTAGACCATATAAAATTATTAGCATAAAAATATCAAAAATTCAATTCCTCTCTCAATCCACATTTTAACATACAATGTTTTCACAATAACCTCACATAAAAAAATCATTAAGCCCATAAAATCCTTTAAGAAAAACCAAATACATAATAATATCCCAATACTAAGCTCATTCCTTTTTTAAAATTCACCACTACCCCCTATCCAATTATAATTAATCATAAATATTTGTTGTGCTTTACAAAATACATGAGGGTTCATTTTTTTATTCAAGGGGAAAAGATGAAATGAAAATACTAACTCCATAAATGAAAACTATGGAGTCATTATCCCCAATAATTTAATGCTAAATATTATTTCAATTAAATTCTCTATAATATATATTTAAATCCTAACTCTATTCAATACAACTATAGAGTCACTATCCCAAAGTGTCGAACACCAAAAACTAGTCGAACAATTTTATTTGAATGGTCATTTATTGGTTATTTTTAATTTTTTTAGATACTAAAATTAAACATAAAGTGGTCCCAAATCCCATGATATGAGTAATATTCCCCAATAACTCAAACCCACACATAATAATACAAAGGATGTTCATTGTGAAAATTTAATTAAATGGATTAGAATTTACACAATGAATGATCATAAACATAAAACCATGCTCAAAAAAAATTTATTCTCATGAACTTAAACTTTTATAAGGATTGGAATCAAGGCATGTAAAATCATTTAAAATTAAATTTTTAGGTTTCAAAATGTAAATTACCATATTTAGGGATAAATAAATTAAATATTTCAAAAAACACCTATATTTTTTTTTACATAATCTCAAATTTTACCCCCCCCCCCCACAAACTTAGAATGGAACTACCCTTATTGTTAAAAGTTAATAGAATATAGAGTTATGAATTGTGAATAAAGTGGAGGATTGAAGTTAAATAATGGAATAATGTAATAAAATCACCTATTTTAAATATTAAGAAACAATAGTAATCGATAGATCATTTTGGATCCACGTCACATGTAATCTCTTCAAGAATGATTGAAGATTATTATTGAACTCTAGAAGTTATGTGGTACAATTAAAAAATCCTTAACTTATTAAGCTAATAAATATAAAAATAACAATTGAACATAAAGGAAACCCCAAGGTGTTTCCTTAACTAAAAAAATAAAACCCTAAATAATTATTTAAAATAAACACTATATTTCATTTTTATATTAGATGATGGTAAAAAATAAATAAACTAAAAATAATTCAGGTTACCTTATAGAAATAACTCACTTAAATTATTTTATTTGACATAGACCCTCCCCCAACCACTTACTCAATAATAGATTTAAACATCAAAAATATTTCCTTTTTCACAACTTCTATTATATTGGTATAGTGTCTCTATTAGGGTTAGTGGGAATGTTTTTAATTTATTTCAAAAACAATCATATGGGTCTTGATTAGTGGGATAATCCCATGAATATGATAAAGTATCCATCTAATTTATTTATTATTATTTCTTGAGATATTAAGAAGTATTTTAACTTGGTTTTATTCAAGGGAATAACAAATGAATATATGAAGGGTGTTAGGTTTCATTCTTGTGTTTGAAAACCATTTTTCAAACTACATAACTTAGACTAATATAATGAGAAATTATGAAAGACTAATTTCCATAACTCTAATGGAGATGGAGTAGCAACGGATAGAAATTCTAGAAGACCAAAAGTTATGTTGACCGAAAGGTGAAGTTGGAAGCAGAAAATTACCCCTTCACTTAGTCTAAAGGATCCAAATTGAAAAACTCAAAGGGTTTGTATAAAATTAACTATGGAATCTGTAATATTCACTATAAATGATTACCCTAGAGGTTTTTTGGAAAAGGGGATAACGTAAAAGTAAATTGTATGGATCATGAGGGTAAACTCATGAGATTTTTTAATGTGGGTACTGTGTACTAGAATATAGAGTTAAGGTGGTTGTGGTAAAAATATTTTACCAAAAATAATTATTTCTATGGTGATTAGATATGGTGGACTTATCCCCGTAAATATAGGAAGGTGGTGACTACCAGATACATTATCTAGACTCTAATATGTTTATTATGGTAAATAACTTATGATCGATATCGATATTACAATTATAATCATTTCATGATTCCTTAGATATAAGTAAATCAGTGTTCCCATAAGGAGTATGAATCACGTCTAAATCATGTAAAAAAATTATTTTTGCTCTATTTTCATCCAGTCATTGTCATTTTAAAGTCTTGTATTTGTGAATTTAAAGGTTTTGTGTTGTAGTGTAGTGATTTAAGTGAACTTGTTTTATAACCTCTATAGATATTATAATAGGATTATTCCAAGACTTTGTTCTTCATAATAAGTTTTCGTGGACATATTTTTTGGGTCCAGAAGAAGATACCCAAGATCTCAAAAAGTGGTATTATAGCTTATGTTATAGAGTTTCATATGGTCATACCTTAGGGAAGGTGTTTCAAAGCTCAATTTAGTAGTGTTATTCTTCCCCATGAATTGTAGTAGATTTTTTTATAAGTACTTCCTAACCCCTCTTAAGTGTTACAAAATTTAGTGGTAATTCATTGTCTTTTAGAGAAATGGAATTGAATAAGGGTGAGATTGAAGTGGATAATTTAGATGATACATATTTTGGTTTATAAAAGAATATCTAATTATAACCTATTGACCATTAAATGTTCATATGATCTACTATAATGTGAATAAAGGCAATGGCATCAAATCCTTGATGATGGTACTATATTTTTTAGTCAATTGTTTTTATTTTTTCCCATTGAATAGGGGAGGTTTTCTTTGTAGATATTAGGTAAAATTATTGATTTATGAATTTAGTTTAAAAATTTAATAATTATTAGGGTGATTTTATTATTTTTTATGCAATACTATGATATCCTTGAGATTTTTGATATATTATATTAAATTAACACCCACTTCATAAGATGATTTTGATCAAAATTCAAAAATTTTGAGGATTTAATCCGATCCTCAACTAGGGTAATAATATCAATAAATTCTTGTTTATGGAAGTTAATTTTTGGTTCTAATAATCCATCTAATCCACATGTTAAACCAAACACTTAATTAATCCATGACATTTTAAGCTTAACATACACAATGTTAAGTTAAAGAATATTAAATAATAAAAATATCCCAATCACTTAAAATTCCAAAATAATGACTCAACCAAATTGATTATTTAATAATAATTTAATATAGTTATTAATATATTTTATTATTTTTATGGTGATAAGTTAAAAATAGAAGGAAAATAATGGTACAAGAAAAGAGTTGTGCACCAAACACACACAAGAACGGTGAAGAGAGGTAAAACACGCTCTTTAGATTGAATGGGAAAGTAGAGAAAGTAAGGAGATCTAGTATAATTGAAATTAATTTAATAAATTAGTAGAAAATATATTTTTTTATTAGTAATGTATTTTATATAATATAAAACATTCATTATGTTAAACTGAAATGAAAACACACTTATGTGATTACAATTGAAAATAAAAACAAATGAACATGAAAAGGAAAGTGTATGAGAGGTATATATTTCTAAAATAGAGAGTTATAATAGGAATTTAGATTGTATGTGGTCATTCCAATTCTCCTCCTTGAGTGATAAAATTTTAACCCCTTATAAGGAGAAGAGGGTAATATATTTATAGCCTAAGGCGGTGGACTGTTTTCCTTCCAAAACTAACCTCCAAGTTGGCTCAAACATTTTACCATTTAGATAACTGAATATTGAGAAATATTATTCTTCAGAGTTATATATATGGATTTTTAAAGTTCACCATACAAATTTGGTGTCCATTAGACTTTTGGAGCTAAATTTAGGACTATTTTCTAAACAATGTACAACTATCTAGTTTCATCTAGAATTTTTAAAAGGCCAAAATATGAATGAATTTATGGCTATTAATATGCCATAATCTCGAATCAAAATATTCAAAAAACTTTGGTTCCAAAAATATTGACTTTATTACCATAAAAGTTCATCATAATTTGGTTTTTTATTGGGAGAAGAGTTAATAATTATGGGCTATTTTAAAATCTTAAAATAAATTGTGGTCAGGACTTTCATTCATAGATCGGTCCCTATTAAAGATTGCTTAAGACTTGAATTTTTTATCAAAGATGTATTTATATATATTCTAATATATTTTATAGGTTTATAAAATTTTGGCTTCTGGATTGAGTCCATAGATTCAATAATCATGGTTGGTCTAGTTTTCATCACAGATTTTATGGGCCTTATTGTGTGGTCTATATATCCGTTTAAATGGATGAATTGTCCATTAATATAGTTGAATTATTTGTATTAATATAAATCAGGAATAATAAAGAAAAATATTTTAATCATTTGAATTATTATATTGAAATATATTATCAAAATAATAAATTGACATAAATTTTGATTAATTCAAAAAATGCTCAAAAATTATATTTAATATTAAAACATGGTAATTTCACACCAATTATGAAATTTTACTTGAAAATAAGTAAAGGGAGTAGACAAAAAAAGTTATAATTAAATAAATAACATCAACTCCCCTACACTTAGGCTTGCGCATGTCCTCATGAATAGTAAATAAAAATATATATCAAAATCATTTTCACTCACCAAAAAATATTTAAAAAAGTCACCAATTATGGGAGGTCTAAACTAGTTCACTTATCCATAAAAAACTCAACCATAATTTTCTACTACAATCATGTGTCAAAAAAATTAATTTTACATGTTTAGAATTTGTATTAGAAAATTTGGGCACTCAAAACTTACTCCTCTCAAGATGATAAAAAAATCAAGGAAGTTCACTCATTCACCAACAAAAAGTAAAAATCAAAAATTTTGTAATGTATATCATATTATATTCCTTATTATAAAGTTTAAAATGATCAAGGGGTGTTTTTATGGGGTTCTCAATGGTTATGGTATGGTAGGAATATAGTGTCTAAAAAAGATGAAAATAGGGGGAAACACCAACATAGAAAAAGCAATGAACAATTTTTGAAATGAGATATGAAAGGAAAGAGAAAAACATATTTAAAAAAGAAAAAATGTGTCAATAAATAAAATATATGGATAAAATTAGAAGATGGTGAAAATATTAAATATATAAAAAATATAAAACTTTTCTTAATAACACAAAAAATCATGATGCAAGTGTTCTTTTTTTCTTTTCTTTTTCTTTTTTTTTTCCTTTTTTTTGAAGTTACACTTGGAAAAAATCTCACTAATATCCCAAATATTGTTTTATTTCCTCATAAAACTTATTTTAATAGTTATAACAAGATCAAATATTGATGAATATTGATTTTTGACCTTCCCAAGACACGACCTATTTTTTATTTTTTTTTTAGTTTTTTCACTTTTTTTATTTTTTAACATTTTTCAATAACATCTGTACAAAATGAAATAAACATAAATACATTCACAAACCACACAAAATTAAAAAATCTCCCCCACACTTAACTATATTTTTTACCTCAATCATATGATTACATATTGAAGATTAAGGAAAGTATGCTGAAAATTAAATCCGCTCCCCCTATATGTAAATTTCCATAAATCATGTTATTAAAATACATATAGATATTTGGGGGATTTTGTATTATAATGTGGATATCAAAAAAAGGTTTTAATAGGATCAAAGGGGCTTTAAAAATGATGATAAAATTGAGGTTAATGAGAGGATATTTTATTATTTTGATTCTCATGTGGTTTAGAAAATGCCACTATTATATTAATACACACGAAACTAGGAAATTTAGCTCAATGTTATATAAACTCAAGACTCAAAATCAAGGGTTAAAAACAAAAAATATGAAAAAATTGTCATAGGTGACCTTGGAATGAAATATTACATTGTTCCTCAGAGTAGGGGAAGAATCATTTTCCAAATCAAAAAATAGTAACTCAAAACTTATTGGCCTTAACAAAAAAAATTATCTAATTTTGTGATGAAAATAGAAGATATTTGAGATGAAAACAATTATTCTTAATACCCAAAATGGTTGGATAAAATTTAAAATTTTAATGGTGAGTAATTATGACTCTTTTTTTTCTTTTTTGAAATACACACCCACAAAAAAAGTGGAAAATAAAAAAACATGAAATTCTAAAGGAAGAAAGTGGTAAAAAAAATGATATAACGTGTTAAACTGAGAGAGGAAGAAGAAAAGTAGATATATAGAGAGAGGAAGAAGATATAGGGGGAGTTAAATAGAAATAGGTTCCCAATGGTTTGGATTTGGTGGGTTGATGTCTCCATCTAGTGGTGGGTCAACTCCAACTATTAAGGATCCAATGGAAGTCGATGTGGTTGTTGAGGTGTGTTTCCTCTCATGGTGATGCTTTAATCGATGTACATTAACCAGAAATTTACTTTTTTAAGAACGTTCTTGGAATTTCACTACACCAAATGGGTAAACATTAGTAATAATAAATATACCTTCCCAATGAGAATTTATCTTACTTGGGTGAAGTTGAAATTAATAATTAATGAGCATTACATTTTCACCTTCATTAAATACCTTTCACATGATGTGTTTTTCATGGAGTTCCTTTTCATTTTCTTTGTATATATTGTAATTCTTATAATAATAAATTCAAATCCCCTCCAATTCATTTGATTATAACAATATCTCTTCACCATATTTTTCATAATCAAAATTAAAATTTTCTACACCCCAAAATGACTTATGTTGTATTTCAACTGGTAAATTACATGCTTTACCAAAACTATACAAAAAGGAGACACCCCAATGGGTGTTTTATATGTAATTTTAAAATACCAAGGAACTTCCCTAAGTCTTGTAAAATAGTATTTTCTTATGTTCTAAACAATTCTCTTAAGAACTCTTTTTGCTTCTCTAGTGAAAATTTCGTCCATTTTATTTGTTTTTGGTGATATGTAGTTGATGTTTTATAAACAACCCCATGCTTTTTCAAAATATATTTCATGCTTTTATTATATAAATGGATTCCTAATTCACTTACCAAGGCATGAAAAGTTCCAAATCAATGAAAGATGTATGATTTTAGGAACTCACTAATAGTATGTGAATCATCCTTTCTAGTAGGTTTGGCCTCAACCAACATTAAAACATAGTCATTCATAAGAATAATGTAGGAGAATCCATTTAAAGGGGGAAGTGTCCCATGAAATATATGCACCAAACATCAAATATTTCTCATAATATTAAGGGGTTTTGGAGAATTTCATTTCTTTTGGAAATTGTACCAAAATGTTGTCAAGTGGGACATGATTGATTGAAATCATATGACTCCTAAAAGAGTTAAGATCAAAAGAACCCAGAGTCAAAGAATTTTCATAAGGTCTTTTTTGGTTCAAAGTGTCCACCTATGATAATTGAGTATCATAATTCCAATATGGAGTAATGTTCATATTTATAAACAAATCTCCTGATCACCATCTGATCCCCAGTTTTATAAAGTTTATTATCCTCCAAGAAATATTATTTTGAATCAATTTTTAACTATATTTTTTTATTTTGAAAAAAAAATAGAAAAAACATCATCATCCATTTAATTTACTATTAGGAAATACTATGGTATCTTTGGAGTTAGATATGATAGGTGTTCAATGGGAAATTTGGGATCAGTGATTTTAGAATGATAAGAATTAGAAATTATACTCTGGTGATCAGCTATGGGTTTTTCTTTTCAGGTCTATATTTGACCTCAAGTTCAAATTCTTATAGAATTTGGATCCATATTATTATAATTGGTTTTGAATTACTTTTATTGAGTAAGAAATTTAAATATGAATGGTCTATAAAGGTGATAATTTTAGAACCTGAGATTTAGGGCTGGAATTTATCCAAGGAAAAATCCACAAATAAGAGTTCCTTTTTCGAGGACTGTGTAATGATATTGAGTTTCATCCATTGTTTTTTAGTCATAATATATGATATGAGGAATATTTTCTCTTCTTTGACCAATTATGGCCCCAATGGACCTATCAGAAGCAACACATATCAATTCAAATAGTAAGGACCAATCTAGGGTTAGATTATTAGGTAAGATGAAAGAAAAAAAATTACTTCGATAAAGTATCTCTTAAAATCCTCATCGAAATGGAATGTAACATCATTATGGAGTAGTCTAGTGAGTGGGAGGGAAATATTGATAAATTTGTAGATGAATCACCTATAGAAACCAAAATGACCAAGGAATGATCAAATGTCTCAAACTGATGTAGGTTCAATAAGTGATTGGATCACCTCTATCTTATCTATATCTACTTGAATACCATCTTTAGAAATTATGTATCCTAGGAAAATCCCATTAGTAATCACGAAGGGACATTTCTAAAAATTCAACATAATGTTATATTTAAAACACTTCGTAGAGCCAAATAGAGTGGATGAAATTGGGATTCAAATAACTTACCATAAATGGTAAATTAATCCATGAATATCTCTTTTAAATTCTCAATTAATTCAGAAAAGATACTCATAATACACCTCTAGAATGTTTTAGGGTCATTGAAAATGACAAAAGGAATTCTCTTATATGTGTATATTCCAAAGGGGAAAGTGAATGTATTCTTTTATTTGTACTGAATTTCAATTGGGATTTTAAATTATCTGGTGTATCTATAAAGAAAGAAATAATATGACTTTTTGATAATATTTATAGTATTTGAATAAGGAAAAGAAGAGTTTAGTGAAATTTTCATGTTTCATCATTCAAATTTTGATAATCTATGCACACATGCCATTTTTTTACTCAAGTTGTGACCAATTATCTCTGTTAATTTGTGAAAAAAGTTATCTCACCCTTATTAGGTTCCACTTGAATTGAACTAACCCATCCACTATCGATGATTGGGTAGATAATACCATCTTGAAGAAACTTGGAAATCCCTTCCCCAACTACCATCGGTATGAGTGGATTGAGTCTTCTTTGAGGTTTTATAATTGCTTTGGATGATTCCTCTAGATAAATATGATGCATGAAAAGGGTAGGGTTGATGCCTAGTGTATCATATAGGGTCCAAACTAAGGCCTTTTTTTCCTCTAACACTTGAAAAAGTTTGAACTTCTTAGTTTAATTAAGTGAATTAGAGATAATGAATGGGTAAGAGTGTTCATCAAAAAAGAATTCATACTTCAAGTGTGTCAAAAGAGGTTTTATATCAGTTTCATCCATAAATTGAAATCTAGATAACTTAGTAAATGAGGAAGGGATTCTTGTGGTTTTTGATTAATTTTTATAATTATTATAAAATGTGGGATAGTAGAGATCATAGGTGAGATGGGATTCCAGAGAGCTTTCAATATCCTTTATATCAATGGGGTTTATAAATGAAAGGTAAACATAAAATTATATATTTATGGTATGGTTAATCATGGTGAAAATTTCACAAACTTCTCTCTCATTAGTACATAAAGAACATGATGTAATAGAGTTTAATCTTCTCTCAGAAGTTTCCTCAAAATCATAGATAGATAATGTTGATTGATCTTCTAATGGGTATCGCATGGATTGAAAAATATTAAAACTATCTAGTTTGTCACCAAATTCCATGGATAAGATACCTGCATGGACATCAATTTTAGTTATATCAATCATGAGTAATGTTCTTCCTAGAATCAGGGAAGATTAAGAATAATATATCTCACCTTCTATTTCAAGGAAATATAAATCAGTTGGTAATATAAGATCATTGACCCAAATAAGGACATCCTTGATTATTCCCTCAGGAATGGCAGTGCTTCGATTGGATAACTGGATAAATATACTCATTGGGTTTGAGGGACCTATACCAAGGTTAGAGGATATATTTTGGAATGACCTTTATTGAGGATCCTAGATCTATGAGTGCATTATCAAAGTTGGAACTCTCTATTTTTCATGGAACCATAAAGGTCCCTCGATATTTTTACTTCATAGGAATGGACTATTGGGTTCAAATGTTTTCAATGATCCTAATTTATCTCTTATGGGTGCACAATTCCTTAAGAAACTTTGTATACTTATGGATTTTTTTATGGAATCCAAGAGGGGAATATTGAATTTAACACATAAAAATTTGTCTAGCATTTCAGAATCTAGTTCAAATGGATTCTTAGGCTTTTATATGAATTGAGGAAAAGTAATTAGATTCCTTAATGGTATGGAAGGAGGTGAGGTAGTAGCTTCAGGTTCTTATTATGCCTTTTTATTTTTTTAGTTTTTTATCTCAACATCAAAATGGTATTTAGAGGATTCATCATGAGGTATAGAAATTTTATTTCCAAATCAATGTGTAATTACACTTATATTACCCTTGGTATTGGGAAATTGTTGATTTGGGAGTTAGGAAGAATTGTATTTTTTTTCTATCTTAGGTGGGATTCATGTTGTACAATTTTATTGTTAATGTTTTTAAGGATAGGAAATATGAAGGAGGTGAGATATTCCATAGTAATTTCCCATGGTTTCTTAGAAGAAGTGGATTTTCCCACATTGGGACTACCTTGATTTTGAATCTTGGTAAATCGATTATATTAGGTTGGGAATTGATAAGTCTCACTGGGATATTGTAAACTATGAGTAGGAGGGTTTCTCCTTTTATGTTGAGAAAAAAAGGATAAGGTTGTTGGAATTTACTCACTTTGACCATATTAGAAGTGGTTTTTATTTTAAAGATGGAATTGAGGTGGATAAAAGATGGAATTACCATACCTAAATCTTGGATGGTCCTTCTAGCTTGGATTATATGTAGAAGATAAGGGATTATAGTGGGGTTAGTTGGATTTTCTAACAAACTGACCTAGTTTTTGAAGGTTAGTGTTCCTCTGAGAAAATATTATGTTGAGTTCCATTGGAATAAAATAATTTGATTGATCATATTTTAGTTTTGTACATGTGTCAATTGGATAAGATAATGAGTTATATATACCATAGTTTTTGATAGTTCTAGTGAACTAGGATTGTGTAAAAGATGATTTTAGGGCTTTATAAGCTATAACTAGTTGTCGCACAAGGCTTGTAAGCTCACTCATCTACTCGATAATCTCGTTTAGATATATGTATTTATTCTCTTGGAATTTTTTGAATATATCATATACTTGAGTATGTAATTATTGAATGTTTTTAGCCATTTTTTTATGATATCTCATGTAACTACTGGAGTTTTATCAATATGATCACTGCCACTTTCATCATCGATGAGAGTTCTCTCCATATCCAATAATCCTGCATATAAGCATAGGATAAATATTTGGTTATGAATATAATGATGTGGGAAAGTTATTAAAAGATTTCTAAACCTATCATAATACTCATTGAGTGATTCATTGGGGAATTTATTAATATCACTAATTTCTTTTTTGATAGAATCGTTATGAGAAGTGGGAAATAATTTCTCTTGGAAGAGTCGCTTCAAGTCATTCCAAAAATTTATAGAACCAGGAGGGTGGTAGTAGATCCATGAATTGGAGGAGTCATCTAGGGAGAAAGGAAAGGCTCTAAGTTTATTTTTTTCAAAAACCCCTTGAATTTTTATGGTAGAACACACCACTTTGAACTCCTTGAGGTAAATATGAGGATCCTAATCAGCTATTCCATGGAAATGAGGTAGAATATGAATCAAACCTAATTTGAGTTAAAAATCTACCTCAATGTTGGGATATTGAATACCAAGTAGTGGTAGTACATATCAGGGGTAGTGAGTTTTTTAAGGGTTTTTTCCATAGTATTATCCATATATAGATCAATTAAATAGGTAATTAATGGGTCTTTTGTGATTTTATTATCCCTAATGTTCCTCCTATGTCAGTGAAGAGTTTGTTAATTCTAGGGTCAAACAAATCTAATAGATTTTTTAGGAAGCTATATAGAATTCAAATAAATTCTAAAATGATGAGGAAGGAGGGTTTTTATTTTTTTTAACTTTTAATATTTTTTATGGGAAGGAGGGTTTTATTTGTTTTTTTTTTCTTTTCATATTTTTTTGGTTTTTTGTTTTTTTATTTTTTTACCAAAATCAAAACCAACAGAATTTTAATTTCACCATCCCTAGAAGAGATTCTATTTTAAGCATGTAAAATTGTCTCCTATCGACCGTTCAAATGTATAGTACTCTTTTATAATGTGTATAGAGGCACTCGGGTTGAATTCTTAACAATGGTACTATAGTCAATTATTTTTATTTTGTATTTTTAATGGGGGTGTTTATTTGAAAATCTTTGGTGAAAAGATTTACAGATGAATTTAATTTAAAATTTTAATAAATACTAGGTTGATTTCATTATTATCGATGTAATATTACGATATCCTTGATCTTTTTAATATATTACCTTAAATTAACACCCACTTCATAAGATTATTTTGATCGAAATTCCTAAATGTTGAGGCTTTAATCCAAGCCTCAACTAGGGTACTAATTTCAATCAATAATTGTTTATAGAAGTGTATTTATGGATCCAATAATCTATGTAATCTAAATCTTAAAACAAACATGTCATTAATCTATGAATTTTTAAGTTTAACATACATAATGTTAACCTAAAAAATATTAAACGGTCAAAAGAACTCAATCACTTAAAATAATCAAATTATAACACACCCTAATGAATGATTTACTTAGTCATTGATATGGTTATAAATATAGTTTATTATTTTTAAGGTGATAAGTTAAAAATATAATAAAAATAATAGGACAAGAAAAGACTTGTGTGCTAAACACACACATGAATGGTGAAGAGCGATAAAACATACACTTTTGATTGAATGAGAAAGTGGAGAATGGAAGTCGGTCTTACAAAATTGAATTAATTTTAATAAATTAGTAATAAATCTAAAAAAATTAATTAGGAAAGTATTTTATATAATGGAAAGCATCCATTACATGAAATTGAAATGAAAACACACTTACATGATTTCAATTGAAAACAAATACAAAAGAACATGAAAATAAAATTGGAGGAGAGGTCTCTATTTCTGAAAAAAAGTGTGGAAAGTACTCATAGGCCTTTGAAAAGTCTAGGGTCATTATAATGTTCCTCCTTGAGTGATGAAGTTCCAACCCATTATAAGGAGAAGATGGGAATGTATTTATAGCCCAAGGTGGTGGATGGTTTTCCTCCTAAAACCTCTCTTAAATTTGGCTCAACCATTTTACCATTTATATGGATTAATATTTAGAAATATTAATATTAAAAGTGTTATATGTGTATGTGTAAAATTCAACCTATAAATTCGGTGTCCATAGGACTTTTGGAGCCAAAGTTATGGTTTCTTTCCTAAACCATGTGCTTCTCTCTAGTTTTATCCATAATTTTTCAAAGTAAACAATATAAATGAATTTATTTAAATTAATATACCTAAATATTTAATCAAAATCTTCTACAAAGTTTTTCATCTAACTATTGACTTTCTACCCACAAAATTTCATCTCAATGGGACTAGGTGATTGGGAGAAAGTTAATAAATGTCAGCAGTTTTAAAATCCCATACAGAATTCTGGGTTGGGATTTTCTTTATGGATTGGACCATATTAAGGATTACTTGGGCCTTGAACTTTTTATCCAATATGTATTTGTATATAATCAAACAAATTATGGAGTTTCATAAAATTTTGGATTTTAGATTTTGGATTGATCTCATAAATTCAATCATCATGGATGGTCTAGTTTTCATCACGGATTCGGTGGGCCTTCTTGTATAGTATTAAAATGTGCCTATCATGAGGTGTGATAAAAACAAATATTTCCTAAGTAAAAATGATGTAAAGTTGGTAATCTAGGTTGTATCCATATAGGAGCACTCAATAATCAAGATATCGCCTTTAATTAGAGAAATAAGTAGAGGTTGTTTTTGAAATTAAATGAGTTTAAAAAGGAAGAAGTCAATTAAGATGATGTTTGAAACCAAATTAATGAATATACTGATGGGATTAGGGTATGATCATATTTTTCAATGTCATCATCGTCATAAAAATAATTCACCCTATCTTCCCATTTAATGATAAATGAAATATTCCTCGATCAAGTTGTCAATCACCTTTGGTTGAAGGAATAAATGGAAACCAATCTTGTGTGCATGGAATTTCATAAAACATTTACAAAAAACTAAGGCAAGTCCATATCTAGAATTTTTTATCCTCATAAATATTAAAAAAATAGTTAAATTATTCCATACATGTGTTAGTGATCTCTAAACACTCATCACCTAACATAATCTGCTTGATCAAGACAAACTGTACTAGGCGGAGGGAGGTAATGATCTTCAACCAAAGCTATAGGCAATGAATGAACCTAAAACCCAAAATATGATTACATTAAGAGAATTTGATACCACTTAAAATAGATATTATTCTATAGAAAGATATTTTTTTCCATTAAATCATAATACTCCAACATTACAAAAGGAAAACTCTCCCTTCCCCGATCACTCAATAATTTTACCCCTCTGTGTGAAGGGTAATATAGTAGAAAGGGGGAGAAGTGATCATTATAAAACTAATAAAAGGGAAAAGATAAAATAAAAATAAATTAAATATTAAAATCCTATCTCACATACCCTCCTTATACTCCTTCAACAACACCCTTTAATAGAAGTGGACACACATATTTATAGGCTTGAGGGGTGGAAACTTTTCCCTCCAGATTCACTCCTCTAAAAGTTTGAGTTCAATTGGAATTTTAAATGGTAGAATATCTGAAATATTTATTAATAAACTTTGTTTCTATATATCGTTTTCATTTAGACACAAAATCTCAAATTATTTGGAAAATTAAAAATAATATTATGATCTAATTACTAATGAATAATTTTTCTACCTAAGGAGAGTGCTCAACTCCATTCACTTTTGCATATGCAATGGATTATTTAGTGATAGAAATTATCCATGAAATTTATTTTGAAAATAATTCTAGAATTTATATTTTTAATAAAGTTGGAAACACTTCAATTGGATTTCTCTAGGAAGATATATTCTTCAATTATTGATGTGGGATCCATTCTGTTGGCAAGAAAATGTTTTCTATTTGATTGATTTTTTCTGGGCCATTGTGCGTCGAATTGGATCTAGGACTCAAATAAAAAGTCTAATACCATGAAAAAAAGAATCCTAAAAAGGAATAACTTAAATTAGATCAAAACTATAAAAGTTATGTTTGAATAATAGAAGCTCTAGAAAAGTGCTAAATTTCCATAATTAACCAATTTTCACAATTAAGACCAATAATCATCAAAAATACTAAAATGGTAAAAATCAACTCAAATTGATTAATTGTAAAGGATTAAATCATTTAAACACATATGAAAAAATAATGAAAATATTAACTCTATTAATTCCCCCACATTGAGAATTTGGACTCCTGGTCAAGTAATCATCAAAATTGAATCAATACAAATTCAAAAAACATGCTCATGAGATCCAAAAATTCCATACCAAGAAACAAAAGATATTATGCCTCATAAAAAACAATTATTTCAAGTTATAAAACCATACCATTAAAAATATTTCATCTTCAATTCTCATTTCATGCACAAAATACACCTACCTCGCATGAATTTTCTCTCATCTCACAAGTGTCAATTTTCAATAATGATTTTCTCATCCAAACCCATGCAAGAGTCACCATAGGCTTGATAAATTCCCAATTCTACACTATATACAATTCAAGGGAATTTTTTATCATGATTACTTTTTAAGGTTCTTCTATTTATTCTAATTAGATGTAAAAAAATTTAAGCCTGAATGAGGAGGTATTGGATCTTTTTAAAGAAAAATTGCAAGATTTTAATTTTTACTCAAGTATTTCATCTTCCTAAATCTCCTTAGTATAAAATAAGATCCATAATCATGAAAAATCAAGGAAATTTTACACCATTAATTGTTTTAGTAGAAAAAATTTCAGTCTTCTTAAACACAATTTTTCTTGAAAGCTCTAGAAAAGGAAGGGCTTTCTTTCTCCATAAGAAGATCTAGAAAGGAATAGCTTCTCTTATCATGAAATCTCCAGAAAAGGCATATATTTCAACATAATGATTTTTTAAACAAAAAACACATCTATTAAGAATTTTATTTTCCACCCAAAGTTTCACCAAATGAGGTAGCATAACACAATACAGCTTCCCCCACACCTAAGTTCAACTAGATCATGCAATTTTACTTCAAGAGCAGGTTGGAAAGTTAAAATTGGTTTGTAATGTATCCAACCTAAAAATGTTTTCATGGATTATATAGGATAAAAGGATTAAATGTACAAGGAATTATAGAATAAAAATTATTCTCATGAAAATTTGGATTTAAAACCAAAGAAATTCCTCAATAATTTAAAATAAAAGTACCTAAAACCCTTAAGTTTTGACAGGAATAAATCAAATTATGGTTAAAGAAATCATGGTATGGTTCTCTCAAGAAGTTATTTTAATGAAAATAATATGAAAAAAATGGTTCATAAAACTCACAGGAAAGTAATTTCAAAGATAAATATTGTGATATGTGTCATGGGATTCAAAAATCAGAGTACATTTCATGAAATTCAAAACTATTTGAACTTTAAAAAAGTCATTTTCAGCATTAATTTAAGCTCAATTCCATGGAATAAATTGGTTCAATCATTTAAATGGGTTGAAATATGGAAATTATAATCATTTTAGATCAATAGTTCCAAAAACAAACAAAAAATGAAAAATAAACACACACAAATTTTAAAAACACATATTGTTTTGGAAAATAAAAAAACCAAAAAAAATTAAAATCTTAAATTACAAAGGTTTCCTCACCACACTTAAATTATATAGTATTTATAATTAATTCAAGTGGATTTAACATTTAATTTTATTTTTTATTGAATTGAAACAAGTAAGAAAGTGTAAAGTATAGTTACAACCTGAATTATTGGTAGTGCAACATTGAGTTAAGCTCTTAAGTTTTTCTCTTTGAAAACCTACAAACAAAAGTAGAGAAGATAACATAAAAATTCATTTAAAAAAAATAAAAACATAAATATAATGATAAAATAAGGATAGATCTTGGTTTAATACCCCATATGGGCCCTAGGGTTTTTACTGACTCTACATGGGAAGTTCTAGTTGGTTATCCCCAATCTGATAGTGGGTGGAGTTTTTTTAAATAAACCAATAAAAACTCTTATTTACATCTTTTTTTTCTTCATTTTTTCAGAATTCCATGGATATGGTACACCAAATCCACCCCCAAGATAATAAGATACAACTTTTATGGTGGGGATAGAATATATAATGAGTACTCCTCTTTCTTTATTTCCACTTGAACAACCTATTCTTCATTTTTCAATGGTTTCTCAAGGAATATTGACTCAAAATTATAGTTAAAGGTAAATTCATAGTGTAATCATATTTTTAAAAAATTAAAACATGAATTATCAATATAAAATTATTCCCTTTAAAATTATTCATATTATGTCTATTTTTTCTTAGTAAAAGCCACTTTGGTCTCCTCTTGTACTCCCTCAAATAAGTGTTCAACAAGTTCAAGGATATCTATATGTTCCTCATCAGGCATTTCTTCCTTTCCTTCCTCAACCACCAAGGAAATATAATTGTTATCCTAATATGAAAAATTCAAGAAAGGGGAGGTAATACTCAATCCAATTTCAACAAAATTAGAAGATAATGATTTCATAAAAATATCATCTCCCTGATTTTGTTTGGATTCAATTACTTATTCTATATAAAATACCTCTTTTAGTTGAATTTCACTAGATGGGGATAGGTAGTCAAGATCCTATATTTGAAAAATGGGTGGGAAAATCATCTCCTCCACTATTTTTTATTCTGGTTTAAGTTGAGGTCCCTTATCTACTAGCACTTACTCCTTGTATTTCAATATTTTATAATCGATTTTTACTTGATTAATCATGTCCATTTATTCATTAATTGAGGGACCTATGACATGGACACTAAATATTTTCTTCACCAAAATAATGAGTTCATCAACCCTTTGTAAGAGGGATTACTCATCATTATAAACCATTTTTTCTGGAAAATATGAGAAATAAATCTAAGAATAATAATTAAAATTTTCATACATCATTAAAAATATTTTTTTTAGTTTTTTAAAATGGAATCAAATAAAATATTTACAAAATGTCATAATTAGATTGTTTCCATAGCCTCCCTGGCAACGGTTCTAAGTTTTGACACATGCTTATCATGGGGTGTGACAAAAACAAATATTTCCTAAGTTAAAACACAGTGAATTGGGTAACCTATGATCTCTCTAGAGAGGATCTCTCAATAATAAAGATACAACCTTTAATTAGAGAAATAAGTAGAGGTTGTTTTTGAAATAGTTTGAGTTTAAAAATAAATAAGGCAATTAAGATGATGTTTGAAACCAAATTGAGGAAAACAGTGAAGGGGTTAGGGTAAGATCACCTTTTTAAATGTCATTATAGTAATAAAAATAATTCATCCTCTATTCCTATTGAATGATAAATAAAAGACTTCTTGATCAAGTTATCAATAATATTATGTTGAAAGAAGAAATATAAACCACTTATGTGTGCAAGAAATTTCATAAACCATTTCCAAAAAACTAAGTAAATTCATGATAGGGAATTTTTTATCCCTAGAAATCTAAAAACAATTAACCTACTTCACACATGTGTCAATGATCTCTAGAAACTCACCACCTAACACAATCTTCTCGATCAAGACAAATTGCACTAGGCATAGGGAGTTCAATGATCTTCAACCAAAGCTATAAATAATGAATGAAATCAAAACCCAAAATATGATCACATTAAGAAAATTTTACACCACTATAAATAGATATTATTCAATATAAAAATAGTTTTTTACATTGAATCACAAGAATATGACGTTAAAAAAGGAAAACTCCCCCTTCCCCAATCACTCAAGATTTTTACACCTCTATGTAAAGGGGAATAAATTTGAAAGGGGAAGAAGTGATCATTATAAAACTAATAAAAGTGAGAAGATAAAATCCACTACACATAAAGATTCAAATACTTCAGAATATACCCTCTTTATCTTCCTTCAACAACACCCTTGAATGGATGTGGACACGCATATTTATAGGCTTGAGAGGTGGAAATTTTTTCCTCTAAATTAACTCATATGAAAGTTTGAGTTCAATTGGAATAAAAAATGGCTGAATATCAAGAGGTTTTATTCATAAAAGTTTTTACCCTATATTTTTTTCATGTTCCCACAAAATATTATCTTATTTGGACAAGTGGAAATAAATTTATGATCGAATTACTAATGGAGAATTTTTCAGCCTGAGGATACTGCTCAAATACATCCCCTTTGGTACATGAAATGGATACCTGAATGATATAAATTATCCATGAAATTTATTTTTAACATGAGGATAGAAGTTATATTTCAAATCTAGTTGGAATGACTTCATTTGGATGTTTCTAGGTAGATATATATTTCAATTACTAATGTGGGGTCTATTCTATCGCCCATCAAACTTTTTCTACTTGATTGGTTTTTCTGGGACATTGTGTGTTGAATTGGATTAATGTCTAGAAGAAAAAGTCTGATCCCCTGAAAAATTAATCCTAAGAAAAATAATAACTTAAATTGGATCAAAATTGTAAAAGTTATACCTAAAAAATAGAAGCTCTAGAAAATTTCTAAATTTATATAATTAACCGTTTTTCACAATTAATCCCAAAAATCATCAAAAATATTAAAATAGTGAAAATAAGCTCAAATTGATTAATTATAAGGGATTAAATCATTTAAAAACACATAAAAAATAATGAAAATATTAACTATATAAATTCTATATGGCCCTTTAGATGGGCAAATTATCCAATGCTACAGTTGAATGATTTGTAGTAATTTAAATTAGGAACACTAAAAAAATAAAATAATTTGGATCAGTATATTAAAATATATAATCAAAATAGTAAACTGACCTAAATCTAGATTAATTCAACCAATTCTCACAAATTATATTTCATATTAAAACATGGGAATTTCACACCAATTATGGAATTTTCAGTGAAAATCAGTAAAGGGAGTGGATAAGAAATTATGAATAAATTAATAGAATCAGTTATTGGGAATGAAGAAGGAGTATTTTATATAGTATAATAACCTCAATCTTTCATTGATGGGTACCAAGATGGAAGTAATGAATAAGGAATAATAGAATAGTATTGGTGAGAAATCACTAGGGTTGATGTGGATATCATTATCCTAGAATTTGGATTATAATATTAGAAAAGTAAAAACTAATTAAAAAATTATAAATACCCTCTCTAACATATATCAGAAGTAATCAGCAATGAACGAGGTTTTCCACTTTTGTTGGTTTCTTGGCATGAGGGTGTCATAAGGTAAACCAATAAAATATCACATCAATTACTTCAACATCATAAAAAGTTATTTTGATTTAGTGAAGTGGAAGTTTGGTGACTTAAAGTGGGAATAATTTTTAATTACATCACTCCCTGAGTCATGGGGTGTAATGGAGACTGCATTGAATAACTCAAGAAAAAAGGATAAATTTATATTTGCATATGTCAAAGACCTGATCTTAAATGAAGAACTTCATTAAAAGAAGATATAATAATCTTCTAGAAATTATTATAGTGTGCAAGGAAGGGTTCATTACAAAATATAGAAAGGTCATGGAAAATGGAAAGGAAGAATAAGTCTAAGAAATAGTATCTCGATAGAAGGTTGTCCCATGTGTTAGCATTAAAGGAATAAAGGTAACCTGAAAAGCATTGTAATGAGTGGGGAGTGAAATTTAAAATATATGAATTTTTGAAGTGGATCATGAATCCTATATAATAAGATAATATTGGTTTGCTACTAAATGAATCTAGTTTAAATGATTCTTAGATTATATACCTTGGAGCTTCATTTCAATCAACATCCGAGAGGGGGATTATGAGGAACTATACTTCTCAAAAAAATCAAGTTTCATATTATAGATTATTAGGATCTTGAGATTTTGGTAAATGGTTAAATCTCTATCAATATAAGAAAAAAATTATGTTGGTGTTAAAGGGCATGTAGAATATATCAAGATTAAGGAATAACCTAATTTTTATTAGATAATTAGCGGATATTGGTCTTTATAAAACATTAACAGATATTGCATGGAAAATTTCACATGGTTCCACGGTTATGGAAAAATGAGTGAAGGATGGGATAGTGGACCTCATGGGATTATTGGAAGTTATGATTCATGTCAGAGAAGTAAATTTCAAAAAGTTAGGGCATGAACGTCTTGGACACTTAATTGATAAGGGGATGAAATTCCTAGTTAATAAGGGTATTCTTAATATTATAAGCATAGAGTATGGAACATGTTAAGATTTTAAATTAGGAAAGAAATAGAATGTTTCCTTCCAAATAGAAGGTTTATTTACAAATGGAAGGTAACACACTAAATAACTAGAAGTTAGAGTTAGTTCATACGGATGTTTGTGGGAAAACTATATTGACCCCCTCTTTTCATAAATTAACATTAAATTGCTTTTGAGGAATACATAAAACATTACTAAAACATATTCCCAAAGACAGGATTAGTTTAGTGCCTTTGGAAGCTTGGAACAAAAATATTCTAACTCAATAAAATATATTCAACTTTTCTCACAAATATTGTCCCCCTTAGTATTTCTACTTAAAAACCTTTATTCATAACCTGGGTAAGGGAAACACATAAAAGGGGTGAGCTCAAATTCTCCATAAGGGTAAATAAAGTAAATGCATAAGTATATCATGAAAATAAAGGTATGATAAAATGGTTATGATTGTTGAACCCTCTATGATATAGTTATTTTAATCATCACAAATCATTGTTGTTGTTTTTATAAGTCAATTTAGTCAATTATTCAATCTATTCTAAATGTGTTTTTATATGTTTAATCTTGTCTACATATGTTTATCTATGATTATTCATGGTTTATTATTGATCTGGTAGTATTCTATATTAAACACACTTTTTGAGAATTTTATGTTTTTGACTCACCGTTAGTTATATTCTTGAGGCAATGATAGTTAAAGGAATGAGACACTGATGTGACAAACTGATGGACGAGTCACTGATGTGTCAAACTGATGACAACGGTCGCACTGATGACAACGGTCGCACCGATGACAACGTTCGCACTGATGAAAATGGTCACACTGATGATACAACTGTCTCACCAATGCTGATCACATGACCTACCGATACCGATGCACATTCAAATGACCTACCGATACTCATGCACATTCAAATGGCCTACCGAAACCCATGCTGATCAAATTACCTACTGAACCCGATACTGATCAAATGACCTACCAAAGACGATATTGATCACATGACCTATCGAAGTCGATGTTGATCACATGACCTACCGATACTGATGCTGATCAAATGACCTAGCAAAGCCGATGCTGATCACATGACCTACCGAATCTGATGTTGATCACATGACCTACCGATACCGATGCAAATTCAAATGACCTACCTATATCATGACTCACCGATAGTCATGAAAACTGTTTGAATTTTTAAACTCTTATTTAATTACAATGGTTATATTTGCTTAGTTTAATGCACTTGCTATTAATTAATGTTGGTTGTTGGATGTTAGGGAACCGTACCTCATACCTGCCAAAAAGTAATCATTCCTTTTACCAGATCTCAAAAAATAAAAAGGAAGATCGATCTGTAGTGAAAGAGATATATAAAAATATACACATATAGAGATACACAAGAAGAAGCAGAGCGTACGTGTGTGTGAAGGTCCACAAAACAAAATAACAACTTGAAGAAAACATGTGAAAACCAGAGATCTTCAAGAAGATCATTCACCTGGAACAAACACTGAAGCTGAGTTGTTGTGCCTTACTGAACATCATAAGCACAAGGCTAAATAACTGTAGTTGGGAAGAACAACGACACTCTGTTCTGTGTCATCTTCACTAGAAAGGACTCAAATATCATCTGCAACATCCAAATGAGTCCAAAGCTCATCTGCAATCACTCAGAGCATTCTAAACTCACTATCCATTTATTTCCTCTTTCCTATACCTTTGTTTAACATTTTGAGCAGTGTGTGTGCATATATCTATTTAGACACACACTGACTCGTGGTCTGAACTGGAGGATACTAAATCCTCACACCAAACTTTTATACTTTATTGTATCCCACTGTGAATTATAGAAGAGGTCAAGTGTGACCTGGGCAGCCTGAGTGTTGTTGTTTTTGTTTACCCACGTAGAATTGTGGTAGAGGTATGAGGACCTGAACAGTCTGAGTACTATTTTAAAACCTCGATCCAGGGTGTGGATCATAGTTTATATAAACTTTTTGAGAGGACTAAGTCTCATCTTGAGACTGAACCTCTTGTTTTAAAACTGTTGTGCATTTTTCCTTTGTTAAAACTATTTTGAATATTTAGCTATTAAGTACTTTAAATATAAATCTATTTTAAATTTTCTTTGATAGTTAAACTAGCAAGTGTTTGTAACTATTTTAAATCAGTAAGTTAGTTTCAAAATCTAATTTAATCTTCTGATTGAGTTAACTGAGAACTAATCAATCTCTTTAGAATCTAACTAAACCTTTACTGTATAAAAAATTCACTACAATTTAGCTTGATATTTAATTTGGGGGGGTTTTATATAAAGTTTTAAATCAGAAATTTTTAATAGGAACTCAATTCACCCCACCTCTTGAGTTTTCCTCTCCAACCAACATTTAGTATCAAAGGGAATAAAATTTTCTAAAACTACTTTTTTTCCAATGTGATTTTATTTGTATCTTAAAGACCTTAAAATTTATGTTAATTCTAAATTTTTATATCCTTATATATCCTTTTAAAACTTAGTTATTATGGATAACATATTAGAGGGTGTAGCTACCAATAGTACACCCTTATTTAGTGGTGTTAATTATGCCCAATGGAAAATCAAAATGAAAATTCATCTAGAAAGTATGGGATTTGACATTTGGACTACCATAGAGACTCAGTATAAGATTCCAGAAACTGTTAGAACTACTTGGTATGAACCTACTAAAGATACTTACAATAATAATTGTAACGAAATGAATGCCCTGTATTTTGATTTAGGAGATGAAAAATTCAATAAGATATCTGTTTGTAAAACTGATTTTGAAATTTGGGATACTTTATCTATTTCCCATGAGGTAACAACTAATGTTAAGGAAATGAGATTGAATACCTACACTATTAAGTATGATAATTTTAGAATGAAGCCTGATGAACCTATTTCTGACATGTATCTCAGGTTCAACAAAATTGTAAATACAATGAGCTCACTTGGAAAGGCTATTCTAGCTAAGGAGAAGATTATGAGATTACTCAGATGCATGCCATAAAGATGGAGAGGCACATTAGTTTCAATTAGAGAATATTGTGACAGTAGTTCTTTGCCTGTCAAGGAACTCATTGGTAATTTAATGATGTATGAGGAAGAACTGAAAGTAAACAAGGAATAAGATGATGAACCGAGGAAGAAGTTTGTATCTTTCAAGACTTCTACTTCAAAAATTAAGGACAAAGGGAAAATTCAAAGTGAAAGTGATAGCTCAAGCAGTGAAGATAGTGCATCAGATAGCGATGCTGAGATGGCTCAGATAGATATATGATTTAATAAATTTTATAGGAAGAAGAAGTTTTTAAAAAAACCAAACTATAGGGGAATTTATGAAAACACAGGTCATTAGAAGAAAGATTAGAAAAGGACTGATAAGAGTGATGACATAGTCTGCTACGAATGCAAAAGGAAAGGTTATGTCAAAGGTGACTGTCCAAAATTAAAGTTCAAGAAGAAATATGACTATAAGGATATAATATACAAGAAATCTATGAAATCAACCTAGAGTGCTTCAGAAGATATTTCAAGTGATTCTGATTCTACTCAGGATGAAAAATCTCAAAAACCTAGCATGTGTTTCATGAAAAACACTTTTGAGGTAATATCAGATACTCCTGATTTAAATTCTTATCACTCTGGAGATGATTCTGATTCTAAAAACATGTCTACTAAAGAATTATTTGAATACTATAACATGTTAGAAGATAATTGCAATGAGATGAAGGACAAGTATAAATCCTTAAAGAAGCAGCATGCATTAGATAGAACTATTAAATCAACACTTGAAGTAGAAAAAGAAAATAATTCTCAACTTCTGAAAGAGAATACTGAACATAAATTGTCTAATGAGAAACTCAGGAAAGATTTGGAAAAATTTACAAATGGAAAGGACACACTTACACAAATTCTAGGAAAATAAGTGGCACCAAAATATACTACTGGTTTAGGTTATCATCCTAGACAAAGACAGATTACAAAGAATAAATTTATTCCTAAATCTGGACAGTATGCTGCTAGTTCTAGTTCTGAAAATTCTTATTCCTCAACTAGCTATTCACGTAGTTATAGATCAAACAAGGTTTATCTATCAAAATATCTTGATTCTATTAAGTATATGAGCCCCATTAGGCAAATATGGGTACTAAAAGTTTTGTTTGCTAACCTGCCTGGACCCAAGAAAATTTTGGTACCAAAATCATTTTCTATCTAAAATTGTTTTGTAGGAAACTTGCTTAAAAATTTCCTGTAAGAATAATTGGTATTTGGACTGTGGATGTTCCAGACACATGATAGGAGACTTTTCATGCTTCAAAAGCTTAATCAAGGTTGATGGAGGGTATGTCACCTTTGGTGATAACTCTAAAGGGAAAATCATCAGCCTAGGCCAAATTGGTAACACTGATTCAATTTTAATTTCTAAAGTTTTATTTATAGATGGATTAAAATATAACTTGTTAAGTACTTCTTAGTTAAGTGATGATGGTTTCAGTGTTAAATTTTAAAATGATTCATGTAGTGTTTTTAATTCTAAAAATGTTTTAGTATTTTCTGTCTTAAGAAATGAAAATGTATATGCTGTAGATTTGAATTCTTTAGCTAAGTAGAATATTTCCTATTTAAATGATTTTCATAAAGAATCTTGGCTTTGGCACAGAATATTAGGAAACTATAATATACATTCATTTAGAAAACTGACTAGGAAGAACTTAGTTAGAGACCTACCTAAAATTGAATTCCCAGCTAATAAAGTTTTTCATTCTTGTCAAAAGTGAAATCAGTATAAACTTTCTTTTAAATCAAAGAAAGAAGTTTCAACTTCTCAACCTCTCGATTTGGTTCACATGGACTTGTTTGGACCTTCTAGAGTTTATAATTTAAATGGGAAGCACTATGTTTATGTTCTAGTAGATGACTTTTCTAGATATACTTGGGTATACTTTTTAGCTCACAAAAGTGAAGTTTGCTCTTATTTTATTAAATACTCCAAGTCTGTAGAAAACATGAGTGGACTTAAGATTAAAACCTTGAGAATTGATTATGGTCGTGAGTTTTAAAATCATGAGTTTGAATCTTACTGTTCACATAATGTCTATAATCACAACTTTTCTGCCCCTTGGACACCTCAACAGAATGGTGTAGTAGAAAGAAGAAATAGAGCCCTTCAGGAAATTTCTAGAACTATGATAAATGAATATGATCTACCAGTTTATTTTTGGGCTGAAGCTGTCAATACAGATTTTTATATTATAAATAGAGTCTTTATTAGACCTGTTCTTAAGAAAAATCCTTATGAGATTTGGAATAAAAGGAAACCTAAACATAGTTAATTCAAAGTTTTTGGTTGCAAAGTCTTTATTCTTAATACTAATGATAATCTAGACAAGTTTACATCCATGAGTGATAAAGGACTCTTTTTAGGATATTCAATTACTATCAAATCCTATAGAGTTTTTAATAAGAGAACCAAATGTGTGGAATAATATGTTCACAACAAATTTGATGAAACTAATCCACATAAACCTAAACCTACTGTTGAAAATCCTAAAAAAGACTTGTCTATTCTAAATCCTAATGATAAAGATAGTGGACCTGTTGTAAAGACAACCAACTCTAGAAATACACCATAACCTCCTTTTGTTGAACCCAAATATAGAGAAGAACCTGAAATTTCTAGTCCTGCCTTTACTAAATCAACTAGGATTCTAAAGAACCATCCTTTAGATGCAGTTGTAGGTAACTTGGATAAAGAAACACAAACTAGAGCTTCTCTGAGAAATCAGGTTGAAAATCAAGCCTTTCTTTCATAGCTAGAACCTAAAAATATCAATGATGCAATAAATGATGAATTTTGGGTAATGGCTATGCAAGAAGAGTTAAATAAATTTGAAAGAAACAAAGTTTAGAAATTAGTAGAAAGTCCTAAGTACACTTTGACCATAAGTATTAAATGGGTGTTCAGGAATAAATTTGATGAATCTGGAAACATCATTAGAAACAAAGCTAGATTAGTTGCATAAGGTTATAATCAATAAGAAGGAATAGACTATAAAGAAACCTTTTCACCTATGGATAGATTAGAATCCATTAGGATTTTACTTGATTATGCATCTCATATTAATTTCAAGTTATATAAAATGGATATAAAAGTGCATTTCTAAATGGTTTTATAATTGAAGATGTTTTTGTTGAACAACCACCTGGATTTATAAACCCCTATTTTCAAAATCATGTTTTTAAACTTTCCAAAGCTTTATATGGTTTAAAACAGGCTCTAAGAGCTTGGTATGATAGACTTAAAAAATTTATTATTTCTAAAGGTTTTACTAAAGGAATTGCAGATCCCACTCTTTTTATTAAAATAATTTTTAAATATATTTTGATTATACAAATCTATGTTGATGATATTATCTTTGGATCTTCTAAAAATTATTTATGTACTGATTTTTCAAATATTATGCAAAATGAATTTGAAATGAGTTTAACGGCAGAACTCAAGTATTGTATTGGATTTCAAATTTTTCAAAATAAAAATGGTATTATTTTAAATCAAAGTAAATATACAAAGGATCATTTAAAATTTTTTGGTTTGGATAGTAATAAGGGAAGTGATACACCTATGAGTACCACCTATAAGTTGGATGATGATGAAACTGGGAAACCAGTTGATCAAACCAATTATAGAGGTATGATTGGAATCTTACTTTACCTTACTGTTAGTCGACCAGATATCATGTTTAGTGTATGCATGTGTGAAAGATTTCAAGCTAATCCTAAATAATCTCATTTTCTTGCTGTTAAAAGGATTTTCAAATATCTTAAACATACTACCATTTTAGGATTGTTTTATCCAAAATGAAAACCTTTGGACTTAATAAGTTATTTAGATGCTGAATTTTATGGTTGCAAGTTAGATAGGAAGAGAACATCTGGAACATGTCATCTATTAGGATAGTCCCTGGTATTTTGGTGTAGTAAGAAACAGAACTCTGTTGCATTTTCTACTGCTAAAGCAGAATACATTGCTGCTGGTAGTTGTTATGCACAGATTCTATGGATGAAACACACTTTATTGAACTATGGATATCAATTTATACATGTGTGTATAAATTGTGATAACACTAGTACAATTAACATCTCTAAGAATCATGTGACTCACTCTAGGACTAAGAACATTGATGTCAGACATCACTTTTTGAGAGATCATTATCAAAAAGGTGATATTGCTCTAGAATTTATTGACTCTGAACATCAATTGGATGATATTTTCACCAAGCCTTTAAGCTCCGAAAGGGTAGATTTTATTAATCAAGAGTTAGGTATGATCGATCAGTGAAACCGATTAGTGAAACCGATCAGTGAAACCGATATATGCTACTAATTGTGTTATACAGTCCATATGAAACTGTTAGTGTTTATCAAAACGAAGTTGTTTTACTTAATCGATATTATATTTAATATTGTAACCCTAAATGATAAAATTAATGACCCATGGCTATTTCTATTCCTAAGAACTATTGATCTTTTATCTCCTGCTGAACTCCACATCTTCTAAATCCCAAACTTTAGAACCTCTCAAACCTCTCGAACCTCCAAATGGAAAAGCAAAAGCAGCAAGGTGAGGAATCTGAGAGCACCTCACCTTTGAAACGCGCACAAGGAGAATTGAGCTGCATGACACAAAAGTCTGTGAACTCGAAATTGGAGACTCGGGTGCTCACCGTAGAAAAGGAAGTAAGTTCTGAAAGGGTGTTATCCAGTAAGTTTGTCCTTTTAAAATTGTTAGAGATGCAAGGATGGAAAGACTAGTTCTATAATAATAAATGAGTCTACTACCCAAAGCTAGTGCATAAGTTTTATTTGAATTTGAATATTGTTTTATATGGAGTAGAAGCTGCAATATTATCTTCAGTGATCAAAGGAAAAAAGATAATTTTTTCATCAAAACAATGGGCTGAGTGTTTGGAGGTACCACATAATGGTGAATATGAGGATTACACTGGTAATATTCCTCCTACCACTAAATATTTTTCGTATGAGTATGCTCAGGAGATGTTTACTAGAAAATCTGAATCCATAAGAATAAGAGCTGTTGAGTTAGATGGAGAAAGTAGAATCTTGTTTAAGTTTATTCAGCACCAAATCTTTCCCATAAAAGGTGATTTTTCTTTTGTAAAGTATCAAGATTTTTTCTGGTTATTTTTATTACTAAATGATGAGAAGATCAACTTGTGTAGATATATTATTGTTCATATTGCTGAGATGGTAAAGCCAACCAAGAAGGCTACAACCTTATTCTATTCTAAGCAAGTCTCATCCATGCTAAATTTTTTGGGCTATGTTGAAGATGGAGATAAGTGTATCTCATCTAGTAGTGGTTTTTGTATTAGAAAGGATATCTACAAAAGAATGAAAATTAACTGGAATCCATGGAAGAAGACATGGGTTGCTGATGAAGATAGGTTATATGAATCCTATAATCCTTCTGACCACTCTACAAGACCAAAGGGGATGAGATATCCCGGTTTAAAACCTGATGGGGAAGTTGTTTATTTTGATGAGGAAGAAGAGACAGAAGTTCCTAAGGACACTGGAGAGTCAAGTAGGAAGGGAATAGAGGAAGTTGAATTTGATGATGATGTCGATACTGAAAAGGAACCTGAGTCACCTCCTGATGACAGAAGTGACCCTGATACAGTAAGTCCTAAGAAAATAATGGAATTTGGACCAGCAATTCCACCCCTTAAGTTACGTGAATCAGAACCCCTTCTAGGTGATGAAGACGAATTTGACACAGAAGTATCAAATTCTGACCAGTATGAATAAAGTAACAAAGACAGTACCAATGAGACTTCAGTAAACAATAATGTAAATGGTAATGGTGACGATGATGATGGTGGTGATGCAAGTACTCGACTAGTCGATGGTCATGATATGATTCAAGCTGATCCAAAACCACAATTAGTTGAGAAAGAAACAGATCTTGAGGCTGAAAGGACAGTGCAGACTATGATTGATGTAGATGGGGAAGACTCTCTTGCAAATTATAGTAAAGTTGATTTTGTAAAGCCTATGTATACCTATTGTACAGCTAAATGGGAAGACCAACCAGGTTTTTTAGTTCTAGGTTTGGATTAGTCAGAGGAAGAGGAAGAATAATTGAATATTGAAAGAGTAAGCCATCCAATTGAGGCTGGACCAGTTGCTGAGGAAATGCAAGTGACTGTAGAAAGATATGTTTCTTCTGTTTCTCGATCTTATTTTGATAATTTTAAAGATGAGTTGCTCTATGTAGTCAGAGAAAAAATGAAATATTAATTATCTAATTCTTCTGCTCCTGCTCTTGTGAATCTATCTAAGGCTGTTATGGATGATATAACTCAAAGAGTGGTAAATATTATTAAGCCAGACCAGTGCAATACTGGTGAGATAATTGTTAGGCACATTTCCTCTCTGAATCAAGTGCTCAATGATTTTAGCAGTGACTTAGTATCTATGTCATTAGAATTTAGATCAACCATCACTAGTATGATGGAAGTTTTGAGAAACTTGATAGAACACCTAAAGGAATCTGATTTAAGAAGATTGAAGGCTGAGATAACTCGGATTTTTTCTCAGGATAGAACCTCCAAAGTGACCAAGATAACTGGATATGATATTAATGCCTTAAAAGATGTTATAAAAGAAGAGTTAGTAGCCATTGGACAGATTCTAGACTTGGATTCTTTGAAAAATATAAAAGAAAATAGTGATCATATTCACAAGATGGTGAATCTGTATTCAGATGATGCTACTAAAGCTCATAAAGAGATCAAAGAAAAAGTGGATTACCATTTTTCTAAAATTTATATCAAGAATGATTTGAACCATCAGTTTAAAGTCCTGGATGAGAATTTGAAGCTACCTCCAGTCACTCAAGCATTTAAGGGTTAGGTCCAATAGTTGAAGGATTTTACTCCCACTATAGAGAGTTTCATGTAGAACAAAGATGATTTTGAGAAGGCCATGAAATATGGTGGTGAAGTCATTAAGGATTTTATCAATCTGATCAAACCATATCTTCATGTGCAAGAAAAGGAAATTGTTCTTCCTACTTCTAAGCCTCTCAGTCCATCCAGTTTTTCTCCTAGTCAAATATCAGTTTCTCAATCCTTATCCAATATTCGTCCAGTCATTCAGCAGCCACCTTCAAGAGAATCTTCTGTTCACCAGCAAGTAACCTTACCACCCAGTCTGCTTCTAGCTAGAGTTGTCTTACCTCCTCTCTCCATCCTTCTAGATCAAACTTCCACCAAAACACCTTCTGGCTCATCCATTCCTCCCTCTACTAAAGGGAAATCACCTATGCACCCCCATAAATAGTTGTGTCTGTCATTTTTTATAGGGTGTATTTTCCTTGTATCTTTTCAGATGTTATTTCAATGAAACCTTCTTCTTTTTCTCTATCTAATTTCTCTTTTTCTTTTTGATAATACCAAATGGGGAGAAAAGTATAAATATATATATAAGGGGGAGAACATTATATATAAGTATAAGAATTATCTAAAGGGTAGACCTATATATAATCTCTAAATAATCTTTATGATCTAATTCCATTTTATAGATTATATAATATCCAATAGGCATGTAGCTCAGATTTATTCTTAGCTCTGATATCATGTTTGCTAGCTCTGATGCTATGTTGATATACTCTAAATTTTTTTATGAACTGATACCATGCTCTGATGACATGTTTACCTTTAGACATATATTATTTTTACATAGGGGGATCATACTGAGTGTTATATCATCATCCCTCTTCATTTATGTCATAGATTTGTGATTATCAAAAAGGGGGATATTGTTGAGCCCTCTGTGAGATAGTTATTTTAATAATCATAAATCGTTGTTGTTTTTGTTTATAAGTCGATTTAGTCAATTATTCAATCTATTATAAATGTTTTTTATATGTTTAATCATGTCTACATATGTTTATCTATGATTATTCATGGTTTACTATTGATCTGGAAGTATTATGGATTAAACCGACGCTTTGTGATAATTTTATTTTTTTGACTCACTGTTAGTTATACTCTTGAGTCACCGATAGTTAAAGTAATGAGACACCGATGTGAAAAACTGATGGAAGAGTCACCGATGTGTCAAACCGATAACAACGGTCACACCGATGAAAAAGGTTGCACTGATGACAATGTTTACACTGATGATACAATTGTCTCACTGATGTTGATCACATGACCTACCGATACCGATGCACATTCAAATGACCTACCGATACTGATGCACATTCAAATGACCTACCGAAATCGATGCTGATAAAATGAACTACCAAAACCGATGCTGATCAAATGACCTACCGAAGCCGATGCTGATCACATGACCTACCAAAGTCGATGCTGATCACATGACCTACTGATACCAATGTTGATCAAATGACCTACCGAAGCCAATGTTAATCACATGACCTATTGAAGCTGATGCTGATCACATGACCTACAGATACTGATGCAAATTCAAATGACCTACTGATCTCATGACTCACCGATAGTCATGAAAACTGTTTAAATTTTTATTAACTCTTATTTAATTCCAACAGTCATATTTTCTTAGTTTAATGCATCTGCTATTAATTAATGTTGGTTGTTGGATGTCAGGGAACCATACCTCATACCTGTCAAAAAGTAATCATTCCTTTTACCAGATCTCAAGGAATAAAAAGGAAGATCGATCTACAGTTAAAGAGATATATACAAATATACACAGACAGAGACACACAAGAAGAAGTAGAGCATACGTGTGTGTGAAGGTCCACAAAACAAAAGAACAACTTTAAGAACACCAGTGAAAACCAGAGAGTTTCAATAAGATCATTCACCTGGAATAAACACTGAAGCCGAGTTTTTGTGCCTTACTGAACATCATATGAACAAGGCTGAATAACTATAGCTGGGAAGAATAACAACACTCTGTTCTATGTCATCTTCACCAGAAAGGACTCGAATATCATCTGCAACATCCAAATGAGTCCAGATCTCATCTGCAATCACTCAGGGCATTCTAAACTCATTATCCATTTATTTCTTCTATCATATACCTTTTTTTAACATTTTGAGTAGTGTTTAAGCATCTGTCTATTTAGACACACACTGACTCCTGGGATGAACTAGAGGATACTAAATCCTCACACCAAACTTTTTATACTTTATTGTATCCCACTGTGAATTGTGGAAGAGGTTAAGTGTGACCTAGATAGCCTGAGTGATGTTGTTGTTGTTTACCTATGTAGAATTGTGGTAGAGGTATGAGGACCTGAACAGTCTGAGTAATATTTTAAAACCTCGATCCAGGGTGTGGATCATAGTTTATATAAATTTTTTGAGAGGAATAAGCCTCAACTTGAGACTAAACCTCTTGTTTTAAAACTGTTGTGCATTTTGCCTTTGTTAAAACTATTTTGAATATTCCGCGTCTAAGTAATTTAAATATAAATCTGTTTTAAAGTTTCTCTGATAGTTAAACTAGCATGTTTTTGTAACTATTGTAAATCATTAAGTTAGTTTCAAAAGCTAATTCAATCTTATGATTGAGTTAACTAGGAACTAATCAATATCTTGAGAATCTAACTGAACCTGTACTGTATTACAAATTCACTACAGTTTAGATTTCTATTTAATTTGGGGGATTTTTTATATAAAGTTTTAAATCAGAAATTTTTAATAGGAAGTCAATTCACCCCACTCTTGAGTTTTCCTCTCTGACCAACAATTATCATTAGAATATCATACACTACATATTAAAAATCATAAACATGAATCATGGAATAAATATTTGTAGTTCAGAATAAATGAATCATAAGGAAATAAAGAACATGATCCATGAAAGCATAATATAATAATAAGACTTGGAGTTATAGCGGACACATAAGAATACAAAAACAATATGTCAAGGCAGCCTACTAAGGCCTTTATAACATGTTAGGATTAGGTTAATCACCCATGTACCTACTTTAAGATTGGGATTCCCTCTCGTGTACCCTCTTATTTTGGGATTGGGATGTACTCCCATGTACCATCTTGTTTTGGTCTTAGTATGACGTACTGTGTACCCTCTTATTTTGGGCTTGGGATGTCCTCCCATTTACCCTCTTATTTGGTCTTGGGATACCCTCCCATGAACCCTTTGAGCTCATAAAACATTTATGATTACCTAATTCATTATAGGGGGATATATTTCCCACCCATCTCATAATGAAATCATACATACATGTGCCACAAAATCATAATCAATCATATCTTAACCCATGAAATTAAATTGGTGTTATAAACATGTAATCATATAATAACCGGTGGAAAAATATATAGGTTTCATAATCATTTCATCAAAATAATAAACTGTGAAAATAAGTGGGTTTCAAAAGAATAAAACATGTAAAAAGAACAAGGTTTCATAAGTATATAACTCATGAAAATAAGCGAGTTTCATAGTCATATAACCCACGAAAAGAATTTGGTTTCATAAGTATATAACCCTTGAAAAGAAGTTAGTTTCATAATCATATAACCTATGAAAAGAAGTGGGTTTCATAATCATTTCATCGACACATAATCCATTCATATAAATAATACGAATTAAATCATTGAATCATTTCCCTATAAAGGCTTTAGTAACAATAATGAATTTCATCTTATATGGGAAATAATTTTGAAAGATATATTAAAAACATTTCTTGAGGAAGATATCCTTTCTTATTTGAAAAACTCTCTTTAAAACATAAAACCATTTGAAAACCATTTTCTTTAAAATAAACTTTAAATATTATAAATAATGTTTTGAAAACATTTTGGAAACATTTATCTTTGTAAACATATGTAGAGAGCTTGAAATGATTTTTAAAACCATTTTCCTTTAAAACTTATAAAAGGAGATTGAAAACGTTTTGAAAATAATTTTCCTTTAAAACTTATAAAAGAATCTTGAAACCATTTGGAAACCATTTTCCTTGAAAACTTATAAAAGGATATTGAAAATGTTTTTGAAAATAATTTTCCTAGAAAACTTATAAAAGAAGCTTGAAAACATTTTAAACCCATTTTCCTTAAAAAATACATTGAGAATTTATAAAGAAATATTGAAAACATTTTGAAAACCCATTTCATTGAAAATTACCTTTAAAAAATTTCTTAAAAATTAACCTTTTAAACATTCAAAGTAATATTCACATAAATGATGACAGGTAAATTTATACATGTCGTACGAGGTAAAAAGAACATTCCTTTTGCATGGTAAAAAAGTTATAAAAATGTTTTGATCAGAAAATGATAAGAATATTACTTTGAAAACATTGTTAATGTAGGACCCCGGGACACCCTGAGAGGAGAGGGGTGAATCAGGGTGTCAACTTTTCTTTTAAAATGATGGATCTTATTCCCATATTGGTAGGAACTTGTTTAACTTGTATGATGGATATGAGAATCAATCAAACATTCACATGCAAAGAGATGACACAGCACTTTTTACTTGGTTCACCACTAAGGGCTACGTCCAAGGAGCATACGCCGACAGGTTGTCGGTCATACCAAATTCCACTATTCTTCACTAGTTGTGGATTACAAAGGTTTGGGAACAGTCACTCTATCCCAGGCTCACTGCCTTTACAACTATTCAGGGATAGACCACTACACCCCTCGGGTCACTCCCGTTGACTCCCCTTGGCTCACTACCTTCGGTGAAGTCTCAGTCAGTTTATAGACGTGAAGGTCTCTTCAATAGATTCATATTAAAGTCAAGTTCACACTTTTTCGCGCAATACATGAATTTCGCGTGGAAAAATATTTCGTGCAATTTCATCTTTTTATGTGCAACCTAGAATTTTCCATGCAGTACAGAATTTTTTGTGCAGCTCAGACTTTTTCACGCAGCTCGAATTTTTCACACAGCTTGGCCTTTTTCGAACAACTCAGAATTTTTCACGCACCTGACTTTACGCGAACCTTTTATGCGCATCAGCACTTGAATCTTCTCTAAGTCTTCAACTACTGGGAATGAGGGGGGTCACCTCTTATTTATAGGATTCTCTGACCCCTGAACGCAAAACCCCATGTGGCATGAAAAACCTCTCATTTGGTGCGTAATATTTCTCATAGGTATCATTTTTCGTGCACATCTCCAGATTTCTCACGCAGCCCATGCCTTTTCCATTTTTTGACGTTCGGATTCTGAAACACTATTTTCATGAAGAACCTCGCTCCACTATTTCATGCACCACACTATTTTTCACGCACAACTCAAATATTTCGCGTAAAGACTACCTTTTTCGCGCACCACTTCCTCTTTGTGCACACCTCCTTTTACCAAAAATCCATGTCTTCATTTTCCGATTTTGAGGCCCAAAAATTTGGAAAACATTGGAAAATGGTGCCACCTTCAATATTGTTGTCTGCTTAAATTGTATGATCACTTTACTAGCACACATTCTAAACTTCCACTGAGGATTGACAATAAACACAAACTGTAATTCAATTCATGCATAGAATATCCATGGTTCCAACAATATCCCCCTTTGGGTTTCTTAGCAATCAAAAAATAAATTCAATAGAGCACTAGCCACATGCAAACCAAAAACACAAGAGTCAACTCAACCAACACTCTAAGTCTACGTGAGCAATGCTCGGTGTAGAAAACAAGAGAGGAAGCTGGAATTGGGTTCCCGTGTTTTTGGAATTCTTAATGACGCCCAAGTAATTCTCTTATAGTGTCAAAGAAGCATTACATGTCCAATGTATTCCTTCTCATCCTATCACCGACACTGAATTATCATCGTGTCACAGAAGCATTACATGTCCATGACATGCCTGAATTTTTTCCTTTCTCCCCCATTGACAATAAACCCAAAGACCGGTAATTTTTTATTGTTCATATCAAAACACACTCCCCCTGGATAGTGTCTCCCCCACAAACCTGCATCAATTCCATAAACATATTAAAAGTAGTTAACATAACTGGGGATAGGGGTACTTTGTAACCTCCTCATGCACTAGGAGGTGGCTGAACACCGAGGTTCAACATATGTTTTCCAAACACAGCCACTGGCAGTGGCTTGGTCAAGATATTAGCCACTTTCTCATCAGTTCCCACATGATTCATTCTAATAACGTCGTGATAAACTTTCTCTTTGATAAAGTGATACCTGATTTCAATATGTTTTGTATGAGAATGTTGAACCGGATTCTTCGTAAGATCAATTGCGCTCTTGTTATCACAGTAAATCACCATTGGTTGCTTCACCTCATCAATAATATCTGTTAGTTGTTGCTTCATCCATAGTAGTTGAATGCATGTCTTTGTGGCGGAGATATAATTATCTTTAGAAGTACTAAGAGAAGTACTTTCTTGTTTCTTGCTCAACCAGCCAACACATTTATTCCCAATATAGAATGCTCCACCGCTGGTGGACTTTCTGTCCACTACATCGCCAACCCAGTCAACATCAAAAAATACTAATAATTCATTGTATCTTCCTTCAGCAAAGTACAATCCACAATTGCGAGTACCTTGAATACAACTCATGATTCTTTTTATAGATACCATATGTTACTCCTTTGGATTACTTTGAAAGTGGGCCGCTAGACATGTGGCAAAGACAATATCTGGTCGTGTCACTGTCAAGTACAGTAGGCTCCCAATTATCTTCCTGTACATGGTGGGATCTACAGAGGTCTCATCCTCATGTTTTCCAAGTTTGGTTCCAACCGCAATCGGAGTTGACATCAGTTTAGAGTCATGCATATTAAACTTCTTCAGTATCTCTCTTTCATACTTTTCCTGAGAAATGAAAGTGTAATCCTTCTTTTTAATCACCTGCATCCCCAAGAAATATGTGATCTCCCCAATCATAGACATTTAAAATTCTGATTTCATGTGATTGGAAAATTCATCCACTTATTTCTTTCTGCTGCCACAAAATATAATTTCATCAATGTAGACTAGAACCATGAACTGATCTTTTGGAGAATTCTTCACATATAGATTGTGATCTACTCCTCCTCTTTTGAATTACAGCTTCTTGAGATAAGAGTCCGGTCAGGAATACCATGCTCATGGATCCTGCTTCAAACCATATAGAGCCTTCTATAGTTTGAAAACCTTTGTTTCATCAGTACCAAGAATAAAACCCAATGGTTTTTCAATGTAGACTTCTTCTTCGAGTACACCATTCAAGAATGTTGTCTTAACATACATTTGATATACTTTATATCCTCTTTGGAGTTCCATGGAAAGGAAAATCCTGATTGAATCCAGTATAGCCACTGGAGCAAAGGTTTCTTAAACATCAACACATTCAATTTGGGAGTATCCTTTACATACCAGTCGTGCCTTGTTTCTGATAGCACTTCCATGCTCATCAAACTTATTCTTGAAGATCCATTTTATACCAATCACATTGTGACTTTCATGTCTCTGGAAAAGATCTCATGTCTAATTATTGACAATCTGATCTAACTCTTCATTCATGGCTTTCACCCAAGATTCATCCTTTGCGGCTTCTTCAAATGAGGATGGCTCCACAACTAACAGAAATGCATATTGTGTACTATTCCTCATCCTCCTTGTTTGTTTGAGTACACTCCTATCCCCAATTATATTAGATGGATCAATATCAGCTCTTCAATTTCTCCTATGTGGTTCGGTTTCATTCTCTCCAGCCAAGGTTTCTTCTTCAGATTCTTCTTCTGAGTCAACATCATGATGTGACTGCTGAGTTTTTTGTACACCTTCCTCTATTTCTGTATTTGTACTTTCACCACGTTCACTTTATTCCTCACTTTATATCACATCATCATATTAAATCCTTGAAGCATCTTTGGTTATCTTCAATGATCTTAACATCACTACTCTACACAATCCTTCCTAAGCGTTTATTGAAACACTTGTAGGCTTTGTTATTCATTGGATACCCAAGAAAAATTCCCTCATCAGCATTGTCACCAAACTTCCCTTGATTTTCTTCTATATTTCATATGAAACATTTGATTCCAAAAACATAAAATTATTTCAATGAAGGATTCCTTCCATGCCAAAATGCATATGGTGTCTTCATTTCTCCCATATAAAGCCTCGTTTGATTATGAATGTGCACTGCAGCTTCAACAGCTTATTTCCAATAATGGCGGGAGATACAACTCTCAATCAGCATAGTCCTGGCCATATTGTTAACCTGTAGATTCTAGCACTCAAAAACTCCATTTTTATGTGGAGTTCTCACAACAGCTACCTCATGTTGTATTCCATTTTTTTCTAGGTAATTTTCAAACTCAATGGACATGTATTCCCCTCCATTATCAGATCATAGGAATTTTATATTCTTTCCATTATCATTCTCAATAATCCGGTGAAAAGTTTTCATGCAATCAAGTACTTGTCACTTCCTTTGAATAACCATTACACAAGACATTCTACTATAATCATAGATTAAAAGGACGAAGTACCTATCTCCATGAGTTTCAGAAACATTTATCAAGCCACCTACGTCTATATGGATGAGATCAAGAAGGTGTGATGCCCTTTTCTTCTTTGGTTGATATGAATTACAGACTAGCTTCCTCCGTATGCAAGCATCACAAGTTTTTTCCCATTCACATTTCAGAATGGGGATATCCATGAAAATCTTATGCTTAGATATCTTTTCCATGTCTTGTTGGTTAATGTTCCCTAGCCTTCGATGCCATAGGTTGTTTTCTTCTTTAATAGAAAAATAGCACGAGTTTACTTTGTTGTAAACTTGATATAAGTTTCCATCTATTCTACAGCCTTTCATAAGATAATTCCCTATTTTTCCATTTATAGTGGAGCCTTTTTGATTGAAATTTACTATGATCCCTGAGTCACAGAGTTGACTCACAGTGAGGAGATTGTGGCGTAGACTGTCCACATAAAGAACTTTAGTCTTCTTCAGGTCTCCATTGGTGAGAGCAGTATTCCCACTGCCTTTAATCTTTAAAGAATCATCATTACCAAACCTCACTATTCCATAAACTTTATTTGTAATGTTATTAAAAAGGTCATCATTTCCTATCATATGTGAAGAGAATCCACTATCAAGAATCTAGGTGTTGCTGCTCTTTGTAGATTTGAAGGCTACTTCTACAAGATTGGATTTCTCGATCTTCTTCTTTTATTTCCAAGAGATATTGGATTGAGTATAATATATTGATGGCCTTATAATTATTTCTTCCACATAATCAGATTCTTCATACCCACAATCTTTTTCTAGAGGAGAAAACTTTTTTGTGAGATCAACACCATCAGGAGGGTGAATATTGACCTGTCTCTGAGAGTTGTATGAGTCTCTCCTATCGAATCTTTGTCTGTAATACATAGCTTTATGGAAAAAGTTAGAATAATGAAAATAGTATCCATAGAAAAAATTTATTCTATAAGATTGATGATATGAAGTCAGTCTCCTTTGTTTATGTCCCAGATCTTCCCCATTCAAGTAGCTCCTTGCCTCTTCACAATATGACATCGTATGCCTCAGATTTCCACAGAACTGACACTTCATGAGAGGAAATTTCTTATCACTTGAATTTATCCTCATGCCTTCTTCCTTGGGATAATAGTTGGATTTCTTGTCATTTATGAAAGGTTGAGGATAATTTTCAGTTCTTCATTTAGTTTGTATTGAGGGTTTCTTTTTCAGCACTTTAGGCAACGTTTCAACATGTCCACCTTTCATCTTGTCTTTCTTTTGGATCTCTTCACTTCCAGCAGTTGATGTCTTAGATTCACAGCCAATTCCACTCTTTCCCATGCAAGTGAGTCTTTGATCACTCAAGATTTTTCCAATCCCATTTGAACCACACTTGGCTCTTGCAAGTAATTTTTCATCTGAGAATATTCTAAAATTAATTTTCTTCTTACCCTCATTTGTGGCTGATTGACATTAAATTTTACTCCTAAGAGTAACAACTTCTTCCTCAAGACCCTCAACAGTCTTGGACTTCTCTTCTAGTCTGGATGAAAGTTCATTTATGAACTTTTCTTGTTCTTCAATTCTAAGCTTTAGTTCCACAACGTCATCTATGCTTTCAAGGATTGAAGACTGAACTCTCAATAGTTCTTCTAGTCGTTCAATTTCTGCTTCAAGATCATCAACATATTCTGATGATTCTTCCACCATTTCTTTACACTTATTGCATCTCTTACATTTATTCTCAAGCTTGGAAAAGGAATCCTTAATTTGAATCTTTGGATCACCATTAGGAGTAATCTGATTATCTCTTCTTTTATTGATCGAGGGTTCTGACTTTTCAATGGTAGCCATAATGGAAACATGGTTTCTTGTTTTAAATTTTGGTTCTTATTCTTCACAAAATTCAATATTATCATCTTTCTCTTCATATAAAAAACTCTTCTTCTGTATTTTCTTTCTAGATTTGAAGTATCCCTTTTTCAAAAACCTTTTCTGGGGCTTCCTGATGTCTTCTACTTCACTCTCATCATCATCAAACTTTCTTTGGATCTGAGAGGTAATGTGCCCAACTCTTCCACAAAAAAAACATGCCAGAGGTAGCTTACCTTTAAATTTACCTTTTCCCTTCTTCATATTCTTGGTGATGAGAGAAAGAATTTATTTTTCCTCATCATATTCACCACCACTATCTTCTGAAATTTTCAGTTTTTCCATGGCTTTGAATGCCATTTCCTTGCTAACACGAGTCGTAGATTCTTCGGGTTTGACTCTCATATCATATTCCACTAGACTACTTAGAAGATCATCCAGAGATAGTTTAGATAGATCTATTTCTTCAAGGGATTCCACCTTTTCATTTTATAAAGGAGGAAGTCTTCGCAAGATTTTCTTTACGAAATCAAAGTCTTTGATTTCCTCTCTAAGCCCTCGAATTTCTCCCACTACTTCAGTGATTCGATTGAAAAATGAATCTAAATTCTCATTAGGATGCATCTTTAGGTCATCAAACCTGTTGTGCAGGACTTGAAGTTTTTCCTCCTTCACTTTGTTATCTCCTTAATATATATTTTCATGTTTATCCCACATAGACTTTTATGAGTTGAAACTCATCACCTTTAGATAAATCTAATCAGAAAGAGATGTAGTGATAGCATTTTGAGCTTTAGAATCTGCATCAAGAACTTTCCTATCTGTATCAGTCATATAAAGACCTGTTGGATCAGTAACATGTATTCCTTGCACAGTAGAAAAGAGGACATCCATTCCTAGAGATCTTAAAATAGATCTCATTCTATTCTTCCAAATCTAAAAATTACTTCCATAGAAGAGAGGGATTCCCCTAGAATTGACAGAATTCTACGTGATGAAAAATTACAGATCAAACACAAGTAACCTCCCTATGATGCCACTTGTAGGACCCCGGGACACCCTGAGAGAGGAGGGGTGAATCAAGGTGTCAACTTTTTATTTTAAACGGATGGATCTTGTACCCATGTTGGTAGGAACTAGTTTAACTAGTATGATGGATATGAGAAGCAATCAAACATTCACATGAAAAGAGATGACACGTCACTTTTTACTTGGTTCACCATTATGGGCTACGTCCAAGGAGCATACGTCGACAGGTTGTCGGTCATACCAAATTCCACTATTCTTCACTAGTTTTGGATTACAAAGGTTTGGGAACAGTCACTCTGTCTCAGGCTCACTGCCTTAACAACTATTCAGGGATAGACCACTGTGTCCCTTGGGTCACTCCCGTTGAATCCCTCTGGCTCACTGCCTTTGGGGAAGTCTCAGTCAGTTTATAGACATGAAGGTCTCATCAATAGATTCGCATTGAAGTCTTTTCCTCTACTTAGCACGACACTCTTCTTGCATCGATGTTCGGAAACGATGCTCTTGAACACACTGAACCTATGATCTGGATAATCTGAAAGTGAAAACAAGATACACAGATGATTTCACACAGCACCTACCATTTGTGCGCAAGTTCACACTTTTGTGATAAATACATGATTTTCGTGCAGAAAAATATTTCACGCAACTTCATCTTTTTACATGCAACCCGGAATTTTCCGTACAACTCAGAATTTGTCGCGCATCTTGGAATTTTTCGTGTAGCTCGAATTTTTCACGCAGCTCGGCCTTTTTCGCGCAACTCAGAATTTTTCATGAACCTGACTTTACACAAACCATTTATGTGCATCAGCACTTGAATCTTCTCTAAGTATTTAGTTTCTGGAAATGAGGGGGTTCACCTCTTATTTATAGGGGTCTCTGACCCCTGTGTGAAAACCCCCTGTGGCACGAAAAACCTCTCATTTGGTGTGTAATATTTCGGACAGGTATCGTTTTTCGCGCACATCTCCAGATTTTTCGCGTAGCCCTTTCCTTTTCCATTTTTCGACGTTCTGATTCTGAAACACTATTTTCGCGAAGAACCCCACTCCACTATTTCATGCACCACACTTTTTTGCGCACAACTCAAATATTTCCCACATGGCCCACCTTTTTTCACACCACTTCCTCTTTGCGCGCACCTCCTTTTAACAATAATCCATGTATTCATTTTCCGATTTTGAGGCCCAAAAGTTTGGCAAACACTGGGAAATGGTGCCACCTTCTATACTATTGTCTACTTAAACTGTATGATCACTTTATTATCACACATTCTGAACTTCCACTGAGGATTGACAACAAACACAAACCATACTCCAATTAATTCATAGAATAACCATGGTTCCAATAGTTAAAAGATAAAAAAAGGTAAAATTTTGTTTAAAATTTTATATGATAATAGTATAATATTCTTGGAAACCCTTTTTAGAAAACATGGTTTTGAAGGAATACAAATTTCTAACTAAAGAGGGGGTAAAGTCAGGATTTCTTAAAAACAATTTCTTAAATATCATATGTACTAAAGAGTGTAAAAATGGTACCAATACATGAATATATCATGAATAGTTATAGTATAATAAAATTTATGAGTGTTCTTGGAATATGGATCATGATATTTCATTTATAGAAGCATAATCTTAAACATTCTCAATAAATGATGAGATTGTTTCAATAAACATCTTATCACTTGGTAAATTTGAGTCACACTACTCATGTAATAAAATGAAATTAAATAAATCTTAAAATATCATGAAAGGAAGTATATTCATGATATAACATGTCAAATATATTATATACACCATATATAAAAATATAGGTTCATAACAAGGAATGTGTCTTAAAGAAGGAAAATTAAGACGAAATTACATTACCGATTTGGTGAATGTTGAAACATAAAACCCATGAACAAAAGATCACATAATGGATATGTAAATAAATATAATTTTAATTATAATAATCATATAATACATATATGTATAATATGCACACCACACAAAAGTAATGGGTGGTGAATACAGTATGTATCCCACAAAAATAAAAGGTGAGATGAAATTTCCTTACCATGTGTCTTGACTCTCTTCATACTCATTAAAACCACCTATATAATAAATATAAATTTATTATACATATATCAAAAAACCATATTATTACTTATAATACCATATATGGTTTTATTATGACTTTATATTACCCACTTGTTAACAATTATAGTTTAAGTTTTCACTTCATGTAATATTTAATTTTTTTTTGCATGTCTTAATTTGTTATATCTTTGGTCCTTATACTTATATCATGATTTATATAATTTAAAACATGATTTAATTATAATTTATATTCATTATATTAGTATTATAATAATCCATATAATATATAAGTATGAAATGGAATACACTGTTCATGGAGACGGTAGGTCGTATGTATACTTGAATGTTATTTCTATTTAATTGTCATGTTGAAAGAAAGAAACTAAAATACATATATGTATATATATAATTATTAAATTAGCTTTATTATATCATATATATTCCCTAAAATCATACTTAATACATTCCATGTAGTGTATGGACGAATCACATCACTTTGAGGGGGCGGTAGTCCACACTTCCTCAAACAAAATTATTACATTAACAAAAAATGGAAAGTTTAAAGATATGTGTTGTAAAAAGATTACAGAATATTAAAGAAATAATAAATATAATATATAACATATATAAATAGATTTTCCATCATAATTTCTACCATGATAGGTGGTAAGAAAAAATGAACAATCATCGTTTTGTGAGGTGGTAGTTTACCGCGCACATAAACAGTATTTTTGTTACCCTTTAGATAGAGGTGTGTGTAAGTGTAGGTAGAAACATTAGAATAAAAATCATATTATATTGAATATATTTTTGTTTTTATACAATCATGGAATAAATAGAGTATAGGGATGTAGAAATAAAATAAAATAAAGGAGCTTGAGAGAAGACATTACGTCTTAATTGAGTAACTCCTTTTGGTTTGTGTCGAAAGTCTTCCTTGGATTTATTTATGCACAAGTAGAGGCTTATGGGAGGAATATAAGTATTTTTGGAAGTTTATTGAGAATATTTTGTCTGAACCTAATTTTTTTGAGAGGTTTGAAGAAGTGGGAGAGGTGGTGTCCTTTTATAGGGAAGGAAAAGGACACACTTGGCATTTTTTGAAAACAAGTTAGGTGTGCCCGTGTTTTTACTTAAAAAAAGTAATAAAAAACCAAAAAAACTCAATAATGTATGGTTAATTTACAAATAATGTTCATATAATTGGTGTTGGAAAAGTTTCTATGTCTTTTTGGGTCTTAAATATAAGGTTTAGTACTTTGTTAACCTAATTTTTCTCTTAATTGTTTTAATTAATTTTAATCACTTTCACTAATATTTTTGGTAAAAAACAAATTTTATCTTATTATAAATTATAAATTATAATGATTCCAAATATGGAATCTATTTTTCCAAATTATAATCATATAAGTTTCATAAATTAATTTAAAAATAATCCCACTGACGGGACGACACTGCGGGTTTTTAAAGTAAAAGTGGTCAAAAGTTTGTTGAGTTTTTTTATCCAATTTTAATTTCAAATTGGTTCCAATGAACTAAATTAGATTAATTGATAAAAATATTATCTAATTAAACTTTTAAACCAATTTAAGATATAATTTATCCTTATAAATTAATTAGATGAAAATCAGTTTTGAATTAAAATTCAGTATTTTTAACTATTTATTAAAAAAAAGAAACCTTACAGAAAAATCCCAAAAAATTATCCTAACCTAATTTTTATATTTATATTGAAAATATTAAGTTCATTTTTACATATTAAATCTATTTAAGTTCCAAAAAAATTATTTAAAATGGGTTCTCTATAAAAAGGTGGTAAAACTACCTTTATAAAAATATAGGTCTTTAAATAAAAAATTGTGATTGTTCTTATCTTATATCTATAAAATATATTGGATGATTATAAAAAATATTTGTTTGAATATATAACATATAAATTTAATTAATATAATTCACTATTAATAATTAATTTATATTATTAATATAAATCATCTTTTTCACATAAAAATATACTTTTATAAAATCAGTCCCTTTATATTCATTTGGTTTCTATATTATTCTCTAATTAATAGGTAACGAATGAATTAAACTATATATATTCATAAGTTAGTTGATCATATAATATTCAATTTAATGTCCACATTATATTCTATTAAATAATAATATTTTAATAATGATTTATTGTTTGGTGACACTCTGTCTTGCATGTTACCCAAGCCACCGAGGAAATTCGGTCTTGCGTATAACATAATCTAACCTTAGTTTTTCTTGTAGAGAAAGCTAAAATTTATATTGTTTGTAGTGCACGATTAACTTTCTATTGCATATAAAGAAATACAGATATAGTTCTTTAAAATAAAATAAAGTATTTTAATTGTTGTGTGAAATGAAAAATATCAAAAAGATTAAATTAATTGGAAAAAAAATCCCAATACCTCAAGGTATTACATTATACTCCCCCTTAAAATGAATTTCACCCTGGAAATTCATTTGGATTATCAAAGGTTTAATACTTGAGATTTACTTTCATATAAACTCACATCTTAAAAATTAATACAAAAACTTCCTTTAAAAAAAGTTGGAACTGTAACGATTACCCAAAGTATCTCATAACTAGATTCCCATATAGAAGAACATAGGTGATAAGTGAAAACATAAACATGGAAGAGAAATATAACTATCATATTATTATGGAGAGTGATATATAACTTGGTTAGGATAAATTTAATAATTACAAAGCCATAAATCTTCAATTATCAAAAGGACCATATGATACATTAGAAATAAAGGTACTAGGATAAAATTTTATTTATAGGTTTTTTTCCTAAAGCTGAAGAATTTTCATGAAAAGATATACTTTTATGATTTCAGAACAATCTCACCCTTTGTTGTTACTTGATCCACTTCACCTCTTTATCTAAAAATGAAGTTTAATTTTTCATTATTGAAGCACTATTAGATCATGATATCCATGATAATTCATCCCATATCACTTTAGTTACCATCAACACAAAACCTTTAGAGCAGGTTATCCAATGTGGATGAATCCTCATGTAGTGAGATGATACTTTAATCTCACAAAATTCTTCTAAAGTTTAACTTAAACATCCCATAAATTATTAACCTTATAACCCTTATCAATGATGAAAATCCAAAACATTTGAAATAAAGTAACAAAATCAGATTAACATTGATACCTTGTATATCACAAATTAGTTCTTGTTTTTCGCATTCCAATCATGTGAATACCTTCATTATATACTCTTGAAGCATAGTAATAACCTAAATTACCATAAATACTTTTGGAAAACATGCATGATTCCATATTACAAAGTTTACTAGATATATTCTATAAATCCAAAAAAGTTATAAACTTAACCCATGATGACATTGACCACTTTATAAACTAATCAATAATATGATTCGGGGTAATCAATTATATCCAATTTACTTTATCCAAACCAATAATATATTTATCTATGTGAAACACAATTTTCTCAACATCTTGATCACATTAAGGTTTACCTTCCCTTAATCAAAATATAACCTTTACATGAAATTACCATTAATCATATCCTTTTTAATCCTTAATGAAAACTTATACTGAAAATACTTATATATTTCATGATTCATATAACATAATCTTTGAATTCTAAAACATAAGTAATTCATTCATCCAAATTTATTCTTAAACCATTACTCAGGATTCATCAACTTATTCCTTAATACCTCTTTCCTAGAATATAAAATACGAATCATGTATTAAGGCTCCTCAACCTCAATCTAATCATGCTTCTTCTGACTAATGTAAACAATATTGGAAGAACATCACATACCTTTCACATGTCATTTGTAGTCTCTTTATCTTTATAAGTATAACTAATACTCATACCACCTTCCTTATTCTCTTTATGATATTTACACTTGGGAAATAGATTTTCATAATACCCATACTTTCCAAATTTGAAACATTAAATTTTAATCATGTTCCTTCTAGTTCTCTCCATTGACTAAAACCAAAAATAATGAGATGAAAAACACATATCATAGAAGAAAACCACATAATCATGAAAAATTACTTATAAGATATCTAAATCATGACACATAACTTTTAATAGATGACACGTTAGGTTTATCTTAGGTTATTCATAGTCATATTCTATTAAAATCCTTCATAATGGTTTGTGGAGAGTTTGTGAATTTTCAAAGCATATCCCCCAGGAGTGTCAAACTAGGTGTGCATTAATGCCCATTTTCGTGTACCATATTACCCTAATTCAGTCCAAGAACATCTTGTCGGAGTTTTTACTCCTAGGTACATCTGTTCTAGAGCCACATCCACTTATAGTATCCATAAAAGGATGTATTTATAAGAAACCAATCACTCTACCCTTTACCAAAAAATTTAGGAGATTTTACTATACTTTTCCTTATCCTTAAACTTATCCTTAGACATATCCTTAGGGTTCTCACTAAGGTTTTCTAATCCTAGTTTCCAATTTTTAAATAAAACTTTTCACTGAAACCAACTATAGATACCCTCTCTTTTTATACATTAACATTACATCGTGTTTGTGTAATACATAAAACATTAAAAAATAGACACCCAAAGACCATATTAGTTTATTTCCTTTAGAAACTTGGAACAAAAAACATCTCACTCAGTAAAATATCTTTAATGTTTCCCAAAAATATCTTCCCCTTAGTATTTATACTTAAAACATTTCTTCATAACCTGGGGAATGAAAACACATGAAAGGGGTGAGCTCAAATTCTCAGTAAGGTTGAATAAATAAAATTCATAAGAATAACATGAAAATAAGGGTATGAGAACATGATCATGATTATTATAAGATAATATATCAAAAATCATAAACATGAATCATGGAATAAATATTTTCAGTTCATAATAAATTAATCATAAGTAAATAAAGAACATGATTCATGAAAGCATAATATAAGAATAAGACTTGGAATTATGGTAGAAATATAATCATATAAAAACCCTATTTTAAGACGGCATTCCAAGGACTTTGTAACATGTTAGGCTGGGGTTAATCACTCATGTACCTACTTCAATATTAAGATTCCCTCCCATCTATCCTCTTATTTTGGTCTTGGTATGTCCTCCCATGTACCCTCTTGTTTCAGGCTTGGGATATCCACCTATATACCCTCTTGTTTCGGTCTTAGGATGTCCTCCCATGTACCCCTTTATTTTGGGCTTGGGATTCCATCTCGCATACCCTTTGAGCTTGTAATACATTTATAATTAACCAATTAATTAGAGAGAGATATAGGTCACACCCATATCATAATGAAATCATATATACATGTTCCACAAAATCATAAAAAATCATATCTTAATCCCTGAAATGAAATTGGTATCATAAAAATGTAATCATATCATAACCTATGGGAAAAAACAGGTTTCATAATCATTTCATCAAAAGCATAACCCGTGAAAAGAAGTGGGTTTTATAAGAATATAACTCATGAAAAGAAGTGGGTTTTATAAGCATATAACCTATGAAAATAAACGGGTTTCATAATAATATAACCTATGAAAATAATTGGGTTTCATAACTATATAACCCATGAAAATAAGTGGGTTTTATAATTATATAACCAGTGAAAAGAAGTAGGTTTCATAATCATGTCATCTTAAACATAATTCATTCAAAGAAATAATATTAATGGAATCATTGAATAATTTACCCATAAATTCATGATTAACACTAATGGATATCATCTTATATGGGAAATAATTTTGGAAGATCTTTTAAAAACATTTATTGAGAAAAATATCATTTCTTCTCTGAAAAATTCTCTTTAAAACATAAAACCTTTTAAAACCCATTTTCATGAAAATAAACATAAAATCTTATAAATAAATTTTTTAAAACATTTTGGAAACCTTTATCTTTATAAAAATATATATATACCTTGAAGATGTTTTTAAAATCATTTTACTTGAAAACTTATAAATGGATATTGAAAATATTTTGGGAACAATTTTCCTTGAAAATTTATTAAAGAAGCCTGAAAACATTTTGAAAACCATTTTCCTTGAAAACTTATAAAAGGATCCTGAAAAGTTTTTGAAAATAATTTTCCTTTAAAACTTATAAAATTATCTTGAAAATGTTTTGAAAACAATTTTCCTTGAAAACATATAAGAGAAGCTTAAAACATTTTGAAAATAATTTTCCTTGAAAAATACTTTGAAAAATTATAAAGAAATATTGAAAACGTTTTTTAAAACCATTTATTTGAAAATTAACTTTAAAAATATTTTCTTAGAAATTAACCTTTTAAACATTCAAAGTAATCTTCAAGGAAATTATGGTGGATAAATCCATACATGTTGTACGTTATAAAAAGAACATTCCTTTTTCACGGTAAAAATGTTAGAAAAATGACTTATTTGGAAAGAAATGAGAATATTCCTTTGAAAATATTGGTAAAAGAAATAAAAGGTAAAAATTTATTTTAAATATTATAGTATAATATTATAATATTCTTGGAAACCCTTTTTAGAAAACATGGTTTTGAAGGAACACAAATTTCTGACCGAAGAGGGTGTAAAGTTGGGCTTTCTTAAAAACTCTTTCTTAAATATCATATGTACCAAAGAGTGGAAAAATAGTACCAAAAAATAATATATCATGAATAACTATATTATAATAAAATTCATGAGTTTTCTTGAAATATGGATTATAATATTTCATCAATGGAATCATAATCATAAACTATCTCGATAAATGATGAGATTATTTCAATAAACATCTTATCAGTTGATAACTTTGAATCACACTCCTCATGTAAGAAAATGAAATTACATGAAGCTTAAAATATCATGAAAGTAATTATATTAATTATATAACATTTCAAATATATTATATACACCATATATAAAAATATAGGTGCATAACATTGCATGTGTCACAAAGAAGGAAAATTGAGACGAAATTACTTTACTGATTTGGTAACATTTTGAAACATAAATACCATGAAAGAAAGATCATAGAATGGATATTTAAATATCTATAATTTTAATTATAATAATAATATAATACATCCATGGGTATTATACACACCACACAAAAGTAATGGGTGGTGAATACCGCATGGATCTCATGGAAATAAAAAGTGAGATGAAATTATCTTACCTTGTGTCTTGACTCTTATCATACGCATTAAAAACTCTTTTATAATAAATATAAATTTATTATAAATCTATAAAATTACCATATTATTACTTATAATACCATATATGGTTTGATTATGTATTTATATTACCTGCTTGTTAACAATTCTATGTTAAGGTTTTACTTCGAGTAATATTCACTTTGTTTTTCGCATCTGTCTTAATTTGTTATATATTTGGTCCTTATACTTATATCATGATTTTAAAAATGTAAAAAATTATTTAAATATAATTTATATTAATTATATTTTTATAATAATAATCTATATAATATATAATTATGAAATGGAATACACTGTTTATAGAGACGGTAGGTCGTATATACGCATGAACGCTATTTCCGTTTAATTGTCATGTTGAAAGAAATAAAGTAAAAAACATATATGTGTGTATATAAATATATATATAATTATTACATAATATTTATTATATCATATATATTCACTAAACCCATCCTTAATACATTCCATGTAGTGTATGAGTGAATCACATCGCTTTGAGGGGGTGATAGCCCGCACTTCCTCAAACGAAATTATCGTATAAACACAAAATGGAAAGTATAAATATATGTGTTGAAAAATGATTAAATAAGCTTAAATAAATAATAATTATAATATATAAAATATATAAATATATTATTCATCATAATTTTCACCATGAGAGGCGGTAATGAAAAATGAATAATCATTTTTTTGTGAGGTGGTCATTTTCTATACACATAAACAGTATGTTTGTTTCCCATTATATGGAGGTGTGTGTAAGTGTAGGAAGAAACTTTAGAATTAAAACATCCTATTATATTTAATATATTGGTGTGTTTATACAATAATGGAATAAATAGGTTGGATGGGTGGAGAAAGAAAATAAAATAAAGGAGCTTGAAAGAATACATTACCTCTTAATCAGGTAACTCCTTTTGGTTTGTGACAAAAGGATTCCTTGGATTGATTTCTGAACAATTAGAGTCTTCTAGGAGGAAGGGAGGTATTTTGGTATGTTTATTTTTCAAATATTGGACTAACCTACGTGGTTTTATAGGTGTGAAGAAGAGGTAGAGGTAGTGTCCTTTTGTAGGGAAAGGAAAGGACACACTTGGAATTTTTTAAAAAAACTTAGGTGTACCCATGTTTTTACCTAAATAAACTAAATTATTGAAGGTTAATGTAAAAATAATGGTCATATTAGGGGTTTTTTAAAATTTTATAGTTCTTTTGGGTCTTAAATTTAAGTTTTATTACTTTGTTAACCTAATTTTTCTCTTAATCGTTGTAATTAATTTTAATCACTTTCACTAATATTTTTGGTAAAAAAAATTGATATTATTAGAAATTATAAATTATAATGATTCAAAAAATGGACTCTATTTTTTCAAATTATAATTATATAATTGGCAGAAATTAATTTAAAAATAATCCCACTAACGGGCCGACACTATGAGTTTTTAAAGTAAAAGTGATCAAAAGTTTGCTAAGTTTTTTCTATCCAATTTTAATGTGAAATTAGTTTCAATGACCTAAATTGTATTGATTGATAAAAATATTATCTAATTAAACTTTGAAAATAATTTAAAATATAACTTAACCTTATAAATTAATTATATAAAAAAGAAATTTTGAATTAAAATTCAATATTTTTAACTATTCATTAAAAAATGAAGCCTTGTAGAAAAATACCAAAACAATTATCCTAACATAATTTTAATGTTTTCATTTCAAAGATGAATTTAATTTTTACATATTAAATCTATAAGTTACATAATTTGGATTTAAAATGGGCTCTCTATTAAAATGCGGTAAAACTACCTTTATAAAAATATAGGTTTTTAAATATAAAATTTTGTTTGTTCTTATCTAATATCTATCAAATATATTGGATGATTATAAAAAATATTTGTTTGAATATATAACATATAAATTTAATTAATATTGTTCACTATTAGTAATTAAATTAATTTATTAATATAAATCATCTTTTTCACATAAAAATAGACTTTTATTAAACTAGTACCTTTATATTCATTTGGTTTCTATATTCTTCTATAATTAATAGGTAACCAGTGAATTCAACTATATATATTTATAAGTTAGTTAATCCTATAATCTTAAATTTAATGTACATGTTATATCCTATTAAATAATAATATTTTAATAATTAATTATTGATCAGTAACACTCGGTCTTGTGTGTTACACAAGCCATTAAGGAAAGTCAGTCTTGCGTGTAACCTAAGCTAACCTCAGTGTTCTATATAGAGAAAACTAAAATTTATATGGTATGTAGGGCATTATTAAATTATTATTTTATATAATTCAAGCCATACATAGTGCTTTAATATAAAATAAACTATTTTCAGTGTTTCATGAAATGAAAAATATCAAAAGGATTAAATTAATTCAAAAAAAATATTTCAAAAAATCTCGGGGTGTTAAAAACACTAATTTTTTCGTACATAAGTTCATTGTTCTATGTGACATTCATCGATGATGTGACACAAAAAGTTTGTATTTTATTTATCAATAAAAAGTATAAGGTATTCAGAACCTTCAAATGATGGAGATCTAAAGTGGAAAAAGATACCCATTTCAAACTTGAGGGTTTGGTTTTTGATAGTGGTGGGAAGTATGGAAGCTTAGAGTTCTGAAGTTTCTTATGGAGTAATTCCATATAATTTTAGAAATTATTACTAGGTACTCTAGAATATAATGAAGACATAAAGATGATTAATCAAACATTAGTTGAAAAGGAAAAGAGTATGAGAATTTATATAGGGTTCACCATGGTTTTTTGGGTAGAATCGGTGAATTATGTTGTATACTTGATCAAAATGAGTCCCTCTTCTCTATTGGGGAAGGAACTTTTATAATTGTATTGCTCTGTAAGGAAGATCAACTTCACCCATATAAAAGTATTCAAATCACTCATAAAAATCCACATTGATTCCAATGAGAGGGAAATCATGGGGAAAAGTTTTGAGTGTGTAACTTTATTGGGTATGGTGATAAATAATTTGGTTTTAGACTCTGAGATAACAACTCTCATAAGGTTGTTATAAGTATAAATTTCATCTTAAATGAAGAGATATTATGGAAGGATCAAGAATATATTACTATAGTGAACAAAGTATCGTCATAGGATATGGTTCAATTGAATGGATATCTATAATTATATATGTTTTAGAGGATTTAGTAATTACATCAATATCAGAAACACCAAACAATATATAGGAAGTTTTAGAAGGAGATCAAGTTCTAATATTGTTTCGAAGGCCAAAAGTACCAGAAAGCTCTGGGACTATGGAAACTCAGGGAATATTTTTAGAAGATATTTATCTAAAATATATATATCTCTATAAGTTTTATTATTGGAAGGATATGAACCATAGAGGGAGTTATCGAGATCTACCATAGTGAGGCACCATGTGTAGTTGTATAGAAGTTATTTTCACTACTAATCGTGAATTATAGAGAGCCTAAGATCTCAAAAGAGTCTAAAAATCTGAATAAATAAAATTAGTGGGATTTAACCATAAGGGATGATATTTATTATAAGGCCCTAGCCTTAAACATTACTTAATCTTGAGTTATTACAAGATTACACATTGAGGATCTTTTCAGGTTTAGAGTTTTAGAGAATTAGGTCATAAATCATGCATTACATTCCATATTTAAACAAAGTGGTTACATAAAAGATAGTATTAATTTTTTTCCCATCAACAGAAACATATTTAAAACAAAACATGGATTCTTTCATGACACTTCCTTGACCATATCATCACATCATTTACCTTTCCCTTGACCTGTGAAAAACATTTCAAAAACATGGGATGAGCATAAAAATCTCAGTAAGGGATATAAAAGTACAAAATGAAAACATTAGTCCATGTATGAAATCATACTTTACTCATAAAACATAAGCATTTTAACATACCTCATCAAATCATGAATAAATCATATAAATCATAAGACATAAAGGTAACTTGAGGAATTCATAACATTCTTACGTAGGGAGTAACCCTCATGGTTATGTTTGGAATACCCATCATAGTATATTACCTAAATCTATTTGGAGAAACCTTAACATTTAACTCCTTTGCATTACCCAATGCATTGGAGAGCTATATCGGGCTCACCCGCCCTTAGTTTATCACGGAACCACCCGTCTTCATAAACAATGCCCAAGAACCATAACATAATCATATCACATAAAACATGCATAAAGGAAACATAACATTTCCACATTTCAATCACAAGATATCAATGAAACACATTGATATAATAATAAAAATATCAAAACCATTTTCAATACCAAAATAAAAGAGAAGTAAAACATGGTATTTATTTTTCATTTAAAAAAAGGTTATGGCTTGTAGAGGAAGCTGAAACTCAAATAATGGTCACGGCGGCGGAGAAGTCGTTGTCGCCGCATACGTACGACAAAAAAAACATTCCCTTTTGTCGTTTAGTAAACACTTAGTATAAAAAATATTCCTTTTGAATAAATGTAATAGTAAAATGGGTTTATACACCCTATAAAATAAAGTTGTGTATAAAACATAATATGCCTCAATGAAAGGAGATTGAGACGAAGTCCCTTACCTCGGGTCCGACTTGACTCGATCATTATTTAATGTCCTGAATAATAAACTTGAGTTAATTTATACTTGCTTCAGAAACTTTTTCAAGTTAATTATTCCTTTTATATCACTTATTACCATGTTATTAACACTATGTAATTATTTAAGTTAATAATGGTCATTTTGTCGATCATTGGTACTTGAGTCAAAAATAAACTCTTTATAATTACAAGTTGTTCATGTGGTAAAATATCCATTATATACATAATTATATTCATGATTTATATATCATATATGTCATATATATCCAGTATATACATTCATTTACAATATTACATAACATTTAGAGGTAACAAATGAAATGCACCGTTCATGGAGACGGTAAGTCGTACGTACGCATGAACGCTACTTTCATTTCTATTTCATATTTTATGGAATGGAATCATAATTATATAAAGGTATATTATAATTCCAGTATAATATCATATATAATATCATTAATTCCATCCTTTATCCATCCCACATATGGCATTAATGAATCAAATCACTTTGAGGGGGCGGTAGTCCGCACTTCCTAAAATGAAGTTATCGCGTATACCCATAATGGAAGCCATAAAGGTATTCCATAAATGAAAAATACAGAAGATTAAGGAAAACATAAACATATTATATATCATATATAAATATAGTGACATATTAATGGACACCTTTCAAGGTGTTATAATAATATTGAACAATCATCATTTCTTGAGGCATAAATCCGCCATCCACGGAAACAGTATGTTCTTTAAGCATTAGATGTAGGTGTGTGTAAGTGTATCTCGGATAATTCTTATAAAAAAATACTAGTATATTGAAAATACTGGTGTTGTTACAAAATAAATGAATAAAAAGAGTTTAGCGGGTTGGAGAAGTAAAATAAAACAAAAGAACATTAGATAAGTCTTTACCTTTAAATCGGGTAACTCCTCTTAGTTAGAACCAAAAGGGTTTCTTGAAGAGCCTTATGCCTAAGGTAAGGATTCTAGGATGAAGAGAGGGATTTGGAGAGATAAAATGACCAGATATTTTCCAAGACAATGGCTTGAGAAGTGTGGGTAAGGAGGTAGAGGTGGGGGCCTTTTATAAGAGGAGAGGAGGGGAACTCTTGGAAAGGTATAAAATGTTACTTTATTTTCAAATGAGTTTTGGATTTTAAAGGTCACACATTGATGTATATCAAGGATAAGGTTATAAGGGTTCGAAATATAATCATCCAATAGGTCTTTGACAAGTGTAAGTCTTAGATTTTACATTATCTTTTCATTTTATTTAAATCGTTCCTTAATGAGGTAATCGTTGCATCATCATGATGTCATAAATAATTTAATTCATTTAATGTCTAAAAATTATAAAAAAAATACTATGATGTAGGAAATATTTTTAGATTTCCACTGACTATTTAGAGTCCAATAGTTAATTTATTTATACAAAATTAAAAATGATTTACTCAGGTGATACATTCTTTGTTATATTTAACTTTCTTTAAAAATAAAAAGATAAAAAGTCATTATCACACAAAAGTGATTCCATGGGGTTCCCAAGTTTGGCACAAGGCATCCCATGGTAGGACATGACACAACCAGTATCATTAGGACACATTTCGGGGTCATTTTTTATTATTATTATATTATTTTATTATCCTTAACTACCCGATTACTAATTAATCAAGATAATTAAAGATAATTACCGTCGTTACTATTCATAATGTCCAAAAACAAAAGAGACTTGATTACATAATTTGGACCTTGTGATTCCAAATATGTAATCCATTTTACCAAATTCCAAACACAGAAATTGCAATAATTAATTTAAAAATAATTCCCGTTGTCAAAACAAATAGCAGGTTTTTTTAGAAACAATATCTAGGAAAAGTTTGGCACTTGTTTATGCCCAATTACAAAGTGAAATTAATCCTAATTACCACCATTGGATTAAATGGTAAAAATATATTCTAATTACACTTTAAAACCAATTAAAAAGATAATCTAACCATATAATTAAATTAGATGAAAAAGAAGTTTTGATGTAAAATGCAGTATTTTTCACTATTCATTAAAAAATAAACATTGTCAGAAAAATACCAAAAAATTATACAATGTAAATTTCAATGTCCCAATCATAAATAATAAGTTTATTTTAAAAAATATAGTCTATAAAATTTTCAAAAGTTTTATTTAAAAAATGGTTTGCCATCAAAAGGCAGTAAAACAATCTTTTAAAAATATTAGTGTATTCCATGCTTAAGATTGGATTTATTCTCATTTTAAGCCTCTAAAACACTATCTAATTCATAAATAGACATAAGTAAAAATATCTATTATTAATTACTTACTTGGGATGTTACATCCTTCCCCCTTTAGAAAATTGTGTCCCCACAATTTATTTACTTAACGAATAAGTGGGGGTATTTATCCCTCATTGCATTTTTCAGATTCCCATGTTGCCTCTTCAATCATGTGGTTTTTTCACAAAACCTTTACTTGATGAATCACCTTATTCTGCAACACTTTATCCTTGTGATCAAGAATGTGGACCGGTTTTTCCTCATAAGATAGATTCTCTTCCAACTGAACTACCTTTGGACTCAAAACATGAGATGGATCTGGCATGTACTTCCTTAACATTAAAACATGAAAATCATTGTGTACCTGAGATAAACTCGGAGGTAAATCCACTTGGTATGTAACTGATCCAACTCTCTCCAGAATTTCATATGGTCCAATGAACCTTGGACTCAGCTTTCCTTTCTTACCAAATCACATTACACTTTTCCATGGTGAAACTTTGAGAAAAATATGATCACCTACCTCAAAAGAGAGATCCTTCCTCCTATTGTCCGCATAACTCTTCTGCCTACTCTGAGTTGTTCTCATGTGTTTCTGTATCAGCTGAACTTTTTCTGACAACTCTTCTACCAATTCTGGTCCCATCAACTTCGTTTCACCTACTTCATCCTAAAAATATGGAGTTCGACACCGCTTACCATATAATGCCTCAAATGGTGCCATCTGTATACTGGAATGAAAACTGTTATTATAAGAAAACTCAACCAAAGAAATATGTTGGTCCCAACTTCCCTGATAATCCATCGAATAAGCACGTAGAATATCCTCCAAATTCTGAATCGTTAGTTTTGACTGCCCATCTGATTGAGGATGAAAATCCGTACTAAAATTTAATTCAGTACCCAACGACTTTTGAAGGCCTTTCCAAAAGTTAGAAGTGAACCTGGGATCACGGTCAGATACAATGGAGAGAGGAACTCCATGTAACCTGACTATCTCTTTAAGATACAAATGGGAAAGTTGATCTAGGGAAAAATTATCTTGTATAGTAAGGAAATGACCAGGTTTATTCAAGCGATCAACAATAACCCAGATTGTATTATTACCTCGAGGTGTCTTCGGCAATCCCACAACGAAGTCCATTGATATATTCTCTTATTTCCACTCTGGCACTGGTAAAGGCTGAAGCATTCCTTTCGGTAACTGCCACTAGGCTTTAACCTATTGACAAGTCAAACACTTCACAGTAAAATCATTAATGTCTCTTTTCATTCCATCCCACCAGTAATACTCTCGAAGATCTCTTTACATCTTAGTACTGCCTGGATGAACTGAAAATGGAGAACTATGAGCTTCACATAATAAATCTCTTTTCAACTGTGAATCACACAGAACACACAATCTCTTCCCAAATATAAAAACAAAATCATTATCAATGTTTAATTCAGGCAACTTACCCTTCTGAACCAGCTCTACCATTTTCTGCAACTCACTGTCTTGCTTCTGTGCTTGCTTAATTCTGTTTGATAGAGAAGATTTCACTGATACCTAAAACAAAACAGAATAACATCTTGCACCAACAACTTCTATGCCAAATTTCATCAAATCCTTAAACAAAGGATCATGTTCTAAATGCAACATCGTTAATGAAGCATTACTTTTTCGACTCAAAGCATCAGCCACTTTATTTTCTTTTCCCGGATGGTAATGAATTGTACAATTATAATCCTTGATTAATTCCAGTCATCTCCTTTGTATCATGTTCAATTGTTTCTTATTGAATATATACTTTAAACTTTTTTGATCGGTATATATTTCATACTTTACTCCATAAAAATGATGCCTCCAAATTTTTAAAGCAAAAACAACAGCAGCTAATTCCAAATCATGTGTAGGGTAATTTACCTCATGAGTTTTCAACTGACGTGAAGCATAAGCAATTACCTGATCATTCTGCATTAGGAAGCAACCAATTCCTTTCAATGAAGCATCATTTTAGATAACAAACTCACCATTCCTGGAAGGTAGTGACAAAACTGGAGCATTCACCAATCTTCTTTTCAATTCCTGAAAACAATCATCACATTCTTTTTTCCAGATAAACTTAGCACCCTTCCGAGTTAGCTTAGTCATTGGACTAGATTACCATGAAAAATTTCTAAAAAACCTTCGGTAATAGCCTGCCAAACCAAGGAAGCTACGAATCTCAGTTACATTTGTGGGTCTTGGCCATTCTTCAACAACCTTTGTTTTTGCAGGATCAACAGTTATCCCATATTTAGAAACTATGTGACCAAGGAAATAAATTTATTGCAACCAAAACTCACACTTGCTAAATTTCCCATACAATTTCTTTTGTCTTAAGGTTTTCAAAATAACCCTTAAATGACTTTCATGCTCCTCTTTACTTTTAGAAAACACCAAAATATCATCAATGAAAACAACCACAAACTTATCCAAGAACTCATGGAAAATTCTATTCATAAGGTCCATGAATAAAGCAGGTGCATTGGTTAGCCCAAAAGGCATTACTACAAATTCATAATGGCCATATCTTGTACGAAACGGGGTATTTGAAATATCTTCTTCCTTTACCTTCAACTGATGGTACTCCGATCTCAGGTCAATCTTTGAAAAAAACTGAGCTCTCTGGAGCTGATCAAACAAATCATCGATATGAGGAAAAGGATATTTGTTCTTAACAGTGATGTTATTCAAGGCTCTATAATAAATTCAAAGTCTCATTGAACCATCTTTCTTTTTAACAAATAAAACAGGAGCACCCCATGGTGATGTACTAGGTCGAATGAAACCTTTCTCTAATAAATCTTGAAATTTCTCCTTCAACTCTAAAAGTTCAGTTTGAGCCATTCGATAAGGGGGTTTTGAAATTGGATTAGCATCAGGAACTAAGTCAATGGTAAATTCAACTTCCCGATCTGTTATTATTCTAGGCAACTCATCAGGATACTCATTTACCACTGGCACATCATTAATCTGAACAGTTCCCTTGTTTTCAACGATATGTACAAGGTAACATTCATTTCCATCTTTTAAAAGTTTCTCGGCCTCTTGATATGTTATCAATGGTAAGGGTTCATTATTGTACACAAACTGAAAGTCTTTCTAAAAAAATTTCTTTAGATCTACAGTCAATCTAAGCATGGTAAATAGAGAGCCAATCCATACCCAGGATAACATTAAACTCTACTAGAGGTAAAACAATAAGGTTTTCAAGTAGATTCTTTCCAAGGATAAGGATAAGAAGATTATTATAAATTCTTTTTGCCTCAAAATTTCCCCCAGGTGTTTTTACCACAAGTTCAGGAGTCATTTCTTGAGATGGTATTCCCATTTTACTAGAAAAGTTTTCAGAGATGAAAGAATGTGTAGACCTCGAATCAAACAACACACTAGCATAATCTGAAAAAACAAACAAAGTACCTGATAACACTTCATTTGATGGCCCGACATCTGCTGAAGTAGTTGCAAATAATTTCACCACCCCTTTCTGCTTGTAGTATAACTGCTTCCCATCACTCTAGATCTTTGTCGGATACTCATTTTCATAGTGACCCATCTCATTGCACTTAAAACATTTCACTAACTGTAAATAAAATTTGGTCTTACCATCACCCTGATCTTTTTCAGTGCAATCATGAGCCTTATGTCCCATCTTACCGCATCGGTAGCACTTTCCAAAATTCAGAAGACATTCCCCAGCATGCCTTTTACCACATTTATCACAAACTAGAAACTTAGTTTTCTTATTGTCAGACCTTTTTGAATAATTTTTTCCTTTCTCCTGCCACCTCGGTCTCTTCTTCTGCTGGTTGTTATAGAATACTTGATCATCAGCAAACTCCATTTCCACCTTCTCAGCACATCGAACAAGCTTTTCATAACTCTTGAACTCTCGAGAAGCTAAAGCCCTTCGATATTTTGGCTTTAATTCTGAGTAAAAATGATTGATTTTACTATCAAGGTCTCAGATAAAATTTGGAGTATACCTTGCCAATCGAGTGAACCTTTCTTCATAGGCAGCCACTGAGTCTTCCTCTTGCCTCAATTCCAGGAATTTTTTTTCCATCCTAAGTCGAACAGCCTTAGGAAAATACTTCTCAAAAAACATACCTTTGAATTCATCCCAGTTGAGAGCATAAATCTCATCAGCATCCCTAATATTTTTAACCATCGCCCACCACTGATCTACTTCACCCTCCAAACGTTAAATAGAAAGACTAACCTTTTGATTGTCTGAACACCCCATGACATCGAAAATCGTATCCAATGATTTAATCCACCCTTCAGCTAGCACAGTGTCAGATGATCCTCTGAATGATGGGGGATGTTGCCTCATGAAATGTTCCACCACTGACATGTTCCTCTGTGGTTGATCTGGATGATCTCGTGCATGGATACCACCACCATTTATCGCTTGAGTCAACTGCACCATCACTGCAACAAACTGTTCAGTTCCAATTCCGACCATCTCAGGATGCTGATTCGGAAGGTCATTTCCTTCTGTATGCCTTCCTAGAACTGCTTCCCTATTTCCTCTATGGAAAACCATTCTGAACAAACATGTCTTAGATAAAGCAACATGGTAGTATTCAAATGCTATATCATTTCAATTTGACCATAAAAAAATATTTTTGGATAATCATTTAATAGAATTCTAACTCCTAAAGTTATCTAAACCGACCTCTGATACCAACTATAGGTCCCCACCCTTAAAAATTACTTAATCTTGAGTTATTAAAAGATTACACATTGAGTATCTTTTCAGGTTTAGATTTTTAGAGAATTAGATCATAAATCATGCATTACATTCCACATTTAAACAAAGTGGTTACATAAAAGATAGTATTCATTTTTTTCCCATCAACAGAAACATATTTAAAACAAAACATGGATTTTTTCATGACACATCCTTGACCCTATCATCACATCATGTACCTTTCCCTTGACCTATGAAAAACATTTCAAAAACTTGGGATGAGCATAAAAAGATCAGTAAGGGATATAAAAGTATGAAATGAAAACATTAGTCCATGTATGAAATCATACTTTACTCATAAAACATAATCATTTTAACATACCTCATCAAATAATGAATAAATCATAGAAATCATAAGACATAAAGGTAACTTGAGGCATTCATAACATTCTTACATAGGGAGTAACCCTCATGGTTATGTTTGGAATACCCATCACAGTATATTCCCTAAATCTCTTCGGAGAAACCTTAACGTTTAACTCCTTCGCGTTACCCAATGATTTGGAGATCTATATCGGGTTCACCCGCCCTTAGTTTATCACGGAACCACCCGTCTTCATAAATAATGCCCAAGAACCATAACATAATCATATCACATAAAACATGCATAAAGGAAACATAACATTTCCACATTTCAATCACAAGATATCAATACAACACATTGATATAATAAAAAAAATATCAAAACAATTTTCAATACCAAAATAAAAGATAAGTAAAACATGTTATTTATTTTTCATTTAAAAAATTTTTTATGTCTTGTAGAGGAAGCCGAAACTCAAATAATGGTCGCGGCGGCAGAGAAGTCGTTATCGCCGCATACGTACGACAAAAAAAACATTCCCTTTTTTCGTTTAGTAAACGCTTCATATAAAAAAGATTCCTTTTGAATAAATGTAATAGTCAAATGGGTTTATACACCATACAAAATAAAGTTGTGTATAAAACATAATATGCCTCAATGAAAGGAGATTGAGACGAAGTCCCTTACCTCGGGTCCGACTTGACTCGATCGTTCTTTAATGTCCTGAATAATAAACTTGAGTTAATTTCTACTTGCTTAAGAACCTTTTTCAAGTTCATTATTCCTTTTATATCACTTATTACCATTTTATGAACACTATGTAATTATTTAAGTTAATAATGGTCCTTTTGTCGATCATTGGTACTTGAGTCAAAAATAAACTCTTTATAATTACAAGTTGTTCATGTGGTAAAATATCCATTATATCCAGAATTATATTCATGATTTAGATATCATATATTTCATATATATCCATTATATACGTGCATTTACAATATTACATAACATTTAAAGGTAAGAAATGAAATGCACTGTTCATGGAGACGGTAAGCCGTACGTACGCATGAACGCTACTTTCATTTCTATTTCATATTTTATGGAATGGAATTATAATGATATAAAGGTATATTATAATTCCAGTATAATATCATATATAATATCATTAATTCCATCCTTTATACATCCCACATATGGCATTAACAAATCAAATCACTTTGAGGGAGCGGTAGTTCGCACTTCCTAAAATAAAGATATCGCATATACCCATAATGGAATCCATAAAGGTATGCCATAAATGAAAAATACAGAAGCTTAAGGAAAAAATATACATATTATATATCATATATAAATATAGTGACATCTTAATGGACACCTTTTAAGGTGTTATAAGAATATTGAACAATCATCGTTTCGTGAGGCAAAAATTCGCCATCCACGGAAACAGTATGTTCTTTAACCATTAGATGTAGGTGTGTGTAAGTGTAGCTCGAATAATTCTTATAACAACATCCTAGTATATTTAATATACTTGTGTTGTTACAAAATAAATTAATAAAAAGAGTTTAGGGGGTTAGAGAAGCAAAATAAAACAAAAGAACATTAGAGAATTCTTTACCTTTAAATCGGGTAACTCCTCTTGGTTAGAACCAAAAGGGTTTCTTGAAGAGCCTTCTGCCTAAGGTAAGGCTTCTATGATTAAGAGAGGGATGTGGAGAGATAAAATGAGTAGATATTTTCTGATCCAATGGCTTGAGAAGTGTGGTTAAGGAGGTAGAGATGGGGGCCTTTTATAAGAGGAGAGGAGGGGCACTCTTGGAAAGGTATAAAATGTTACATTATTTTCAAATGATTTTCGGATTTTAAAGGTCACACATTGATGTATTTCGAGTATAAGGTGATAAGGTTTAGAAATATACTCATCCAATAGGTCTTTGACAAGTTTAAGTCTTAGATTTTATATTATCTTTTCATTTTATTTAAAACATTCATTAATGAGGTAATTGTTGCATCATCATGATGTCATAAATAATTTAATTTATTTAATGTCTAAAAATTATTAAAAAAATACTATGATGTAGGAAATATTTTTAAATTTCCAGTTACTATTTATAGTCCAATAGATCATTTATGTAGACAAAATTAAAAATGTTTTACTCAGGTGATACATTCTTTGTTATATTTAACTTTCTTTAAAAATAAAAAGATAAAAAGTCATTATCACACAAAAGTGATTCCATGGGGTCCCCAAGTTTGGCACAAGGAATCCCATGGTTGGCCATGACACAAACAGTATCATTGGGACACATTTTGGGGTCATTTTTTATTATTATTATATTATTTTATTATCCTTAACTACCCGATTACTAATTAATCAAGATAATTAAAGATAATTACCGTCATTACTATTCATAATGTCCAAAAACAAAAGATTCTTAATTACATAATTTGGACCTTATGATTCCAAATATTTAATCCATTTTACCAAATTCCAAACATAGAAATTTCAATAATTAATTTAAAAATAATTCCCATTGTCAAAACAAATAGCGGGTTTTTTAGAAACAATATCTATGAAAAGTTTGGAACTTGTTTATGCCCAATTCAAAAGTGAAATTAATCTTAATTACCACCATTGGATTAAATGGTAAAAATATATTCTAATTAAACTTTAAAACCAATTAAAAAGATAATCTAACCATATAATTAAATTAGATGAAAAGTCAGTTTTGATGTAAAATGCAGTATTTTTCACTATTCATTAAAAACTGAACATTGTCAGAAAAATACCAAAAAATTGTCCAATGTAAATTTCAATGTCCCAATCATAAAGAATAAGTTTATTTTGACAAATAGAGTCTATAAAATTGTCAATAAATTTATTTAAAAATTGTTTTCCATCAAAAGTCAATAAAACAATCTTTTAAAAATATTAGTGTATTCCATGCTTAAGATTGGATTTATTCTCATTTTAAGCCTCTAAAACACTATCTAATTCATAAATAGACATAGGTAAAAATATATATTATTCATTACTTACTTGTTATGTTACATTTATTCCCTATATATATCCAAAAAATGGTAGCTAATGAAAAGAATATATGAGAAGAAAGTTATTTAAAACAAATGGGTGTATTGGTTAAAGGAAGAATCATATCGTAGATATAGGTACAAGGAACAACTATTCATGAAAAGGTTTTAACAAATGTATGGTTAATGTTTCTCTGATATTTTTTACATGTAGTTACATATATGACTATTATGATGGTACTTAGTATGGTTTCCATGGAGAGTTTGAATTTGGAATAGTTGGGTGTAATAAAACATTCCTTTATGTAGAATTAGATGAGGAGATATACATGTTGAAACTATCTGGTTTCATGGATCATCGTAACAAGGACCTTGTGTGAAAGATGAAGCAAGGACTTTATAGTTTGAATCATGCGCTAAGTAATTGGAATTATAAATTAAATTACTTTATGGTGGAGCATAATTTCATTTAGAGAATTATTATCCATTATTATTACCAAAAGGTGTTAAATTATGGGAGTTTCATCATAATGATTCTCTATGTTGATGGCATGATTATTATCATTCTATAAAAGGAATGTATTTATTTTTTAAAGGTTGAATTGTATAAAATATTCAAGGTGAATAATCTTGGTCTGGCTAAATAGATGTTAGGTATGTGAATTATGCGGGACTTATGTTTTGATACTTTATACCTGATCCATTATGTCTAAATTCCAAAGGTGGTGGAGTGATTCGGCATGGGTGAGGAAAAACCGGTGGCCACACCCTTGGTTGAACATTTCAAATTGATTAAGGATAATTCACCATTAATGGAATCCAAGGTGGAGTATATGGAAAAGATTCTATATGAATTGGTAGTTTGAATCCTGATATATTCCAGGATTTATACTTGACTATACATTTTGCAAGTAGTGGGAGTTTTTAGCATGTATATGTAAAATATTAGAAGAGAAAATTGTAAGTATTTTAATTGTATTCTTTGATAATTAAAAGGTTTTGGGATCTTATCACTTTTATTGAAAATAAACAAGTCATTGCAGGAATTTTCTAACTCTAAATTTAGTGGAGATTCAGACACTCATAAGAGAACCATTATATATATGTTCACTTTCGAAAGAATGGATATGAGTTTGATGTCAAAACTTTAACTAGTAGTGGAACTCTAAACAATTTAATTGGATTATATTTCATTAACATAAGTTGGGATAGAGTTGATCTGATAGAAGGTTCTGTTGTAAAATCTCAGAAGAAGGTAGGATGGTGGGATGTTATTTCTTGACTCACAAAGTGTGATTCACTTAAACAAAAATCTGATGTTTCATTTCAATAAGAAGTATATTTATCTGAATAATAAATTAAAATATAAGTTATTAAATGATTTATTTTTTTTATTTATAGAAGATATAAGGTACTCAGAATTTAGAAGATATACTAAAAAAGGTTTTAGTTTAGGATATGTTGTGGTGATGTTGTGCCTTAGTTGGATCGGGATGACCAGATGCATAGTGGTGAATCTATATAGTTGAAAATAGATTTTGAGGTGAATAATAGGTTTTTATATATAACATAGGACTCAATAATGAGTCTTAGAAAATGATTCTCAAGTGGGAGATTTCTAAGTTTTAATTGTGTGTGTGAAAATAATTTTTACGACTGTGGAACTTAGACTAATAGAAGGATAAATTTCAGAAGACTATTTTTATTAAATCTGATATTGATGAAGGAGTTACAACATTGAAGTTTGGAAGGTCGGAATTTATGATGTTTATAGGGTGTAATTGGAAGCTGGAAACCAAAATTTACCCCTTGAATAATTATAAAGGAAGTAGTGTGCAAAATAAAAAAGTTATTATATAAAAGTAACTATGGAATTAAGAAGATTCTCTCTAAATAATTACCTTTTTAGTGTTATGAAAAAGGGAAAAACATAAGATTAACTTCCATGGATCCTAAGGTAAAAATAATGAGAGTTTTTTAAGTGGTCAATGTGTATCAAAATATATAGTTAAGATAGTTGAAGTATTTGATCGAATAGAGGGATTTCCATAGAGAAAAAATATGGTGGACATATCCCCAAAAATATAGAAAGGTTGTGGCTACCAAATGCACTAGATAGACTCTTATATTTATTATGGTGTATCACCTATGATAAATACTTATCTTACAATTATAACCATCTTCTAATTCATTGAATAAAAGCAAAGTGTCATTCCCTTGTGGAGTAGGACTCACGTCTGAACTATTTAAAATTTGTTGTTTTCCCTTTATATCATATCATTCATTTTCTTTTAAATGTATTTCCAATGTTCATTCAAAGGTTTTGTATTTCATTATGATGTTTTAGGTGAATTTTTCTTCAAAATTTCAGACATCATATCATAAGATCATTCTGGGGATTTTTTCCACCCAATAAGTTTCGATGGAAATATTTTGTGGGTTCAACAGAAGACATCCATGGTCCCAACAAAGGTTTTTATTGTTGATTAAGAATTTATACTTAAGTGGGGAAGTTAATACATTTAGATCAATTTTAGGTTGGTAAAAAACACATGAAATAAATTGGGAGTTGTAATCATTCTTTATTTATTCCTTTAGAATAGATGTTTCCACCTCTAATATTTTTTATTCAATGAAAGGAATGGGTATAGACTCAGAGATCATTATTTCTCCCAAGGGTTTGGTGATTATGGGTCTTAAAAATCATAAAAGGTTCTATATTGAGGAGATTCAAGACACCAATAAAATTTCCCTCATGTGAATAAATAAAATCAACCTTCTCTTAACTTAAAAATCCTTCAATTATTTTTTGATGTTCTTATAATCTACTTTCAAAATTCCTCAACCAATCGACCTAATTAACCTCTTAATCATAACCAATTTGAGAGCTTGGATTTTATAAATCAATATCAAGTGTGACACCCTCTAGTTTACTGGTATATTTTATTTTGAGTTTTATTTATTTATTTATTTATTCTTGGAGTTTTCGAGGGTCAGATGTGGAAACCCTCAGTTTTGAGGAAATGGGCCTTGGTGCATGGGAAGTACATGGTTTTTTCAACCATATAGATTACTATGAAATAGTTATGTTTTAGGTATAGTGTTATTTTTAATAACTTTTCTAACTGTGTGGAGTTCTTTATAAACCATGAATCTTGTATTTGGGGAGACAACGGAACCTGTATGATTGGAGCGTGGTTTGTCTAAACATGTGGTCAACCCATACAGTGTGTACAAGACATTAAAAAGTGGTTTTGACAATTTTTCCACTTTTTATTGTTAATATTTTCACCATCATTTCTCTCTCCACTCACATATATCCCTCTCCCTTCACCTTATATATTCTCGCCTCTCTATTTTTCTGGATTCTTATTAGATCCTTGGTGTTCTATCTTGAGGTAAGCTTGTTTTCTTCATGAGTTTTCCTTATATCGCCTTATCTTTCCATATTCTTCCATTTTCATGAATTATGAAAATATTATATTTTTTATCACCAAATATAGGGTTTACAAAGGGGTTTTTTTGTTTTTTATTTGTTTGTTATTTTTTTTAGGTGTGTGAGGACCTCTCTTGCTTTATTCTAGTAGTTTTCATTTAAGGTAATAAGTTTCAGTTCAGTTTCTAGTAGGTGTCTCAATTTAAGTTTTATTTTCCATGTATAACCTTTTATTCTTGACTTCATTTGGTTTTTTTATCACATTTAATTTAATTTGTGTTAATAATGGTTATTTATCAATTTTTTATATGAATCATGGTGTGTGCTAGAAACTTGGTGTTTTAAAGGGGATTTTCAAAGGTAGTTAGCTTTTATGCACTCTATTAATTTGTTAAAATGTCTCAAAGAGGTTTTATGTTTCCAAATGGGATTTTATGGAAGAGTTTTTAAAGTGTTTTTTCACATTTTTAAATTCTTTACGTGTTAATTTATTGAAAATATTTATGAATATATATTTTAAATATCTTATGTGATTGGAACTTATTGATGTTTATGTTTTTGTAATTGGGTATAACATGAGAGACCTTGGGTGTGTGTGTGTGTGACATAGAAAAATATAGTGCTAGTCATATAGTGACCCTATATTTTCATACATTAACAATACATAACTTTTGTGTAATAATTAAAACATTATATAAACATACGCCCAAAGACCGTACTAGTCTAGATCCTTTAGAAACATGGAAACATGAACACTGGTACATAAGTGAGCTATATTATCTCCCACTGGGTTCTTCTTGACTAGTACCCTTCTTAGACACATCAAACATAATAAATATCTTCATAACCTAGGGAAGAAAACATAAAAATGGGTGATATCACATGCTTTGTAGGGGTAAAAAAAGAGATATATGTAAGCATAATCATGAACATAAGGGTATAAGAACATGATCTTGAAAATAGAAGATCATACACTTCATATAAAATATCATATACATGAAACATGGAATAAAGCATGGAATTTTATAAGACATGAATCATAAGAAAATTAAAAACATAATACATGAAAGCATAACATGGGAAAACATGTAATTGTGGAAAACACATAAGCATATAATATTATTTCCATAGTAGCCAAGGCATCACTTCCAAGACCATCTTGGTAGTATGGGTTCACTCCCCATACCATCTTGGTAGTCATGGTTCACTTATATGGCCATCTTAGTATCATTAGTTCACTCTTAATACCATGTTGATAGTCATGGTTCACTCTCATGGCCATCTTATTATCAAGGTTCATTCCAAATACCATCTTAGTCTATCTCATGAGATATAAATCTTTACCTGAGGCATTGAAGGGAGATATTGGTCCCACCCATCTCACAGTGAAATCATACATACATGTTCCATAAGATCATAAATAATTATATCATAACCCATGAAATTAAATGGGTATTATAAACATGTAATCATATGATAACCTATGAAAAAAGACAGGTTTTATAATCATTTCATCATAAGCATAACCTATGAAAAAGAGTAGGTTTTAAAATCATAACCAGTGAAAGAGAAACGGACTTTATAAACATCATGACATCAAAACATAATACATTAAGAGAAATAATATGAATGGAAACATTTAATAATATCACCATAAAGTCTTGAGTAACACCAAATTATTTTATCTTATATGGAAAATAATTTTGAAATATCTTTTAAAAACATTTCTTGCAGAAAATATCCTTGCTTCTTTGAAAAGAAAACATAAAACCTTTTGAAAACATTTTTCATTTTAAAATATATTTGAAAAATTATAAATTAATATTTGAAAACAATAAAAAATTAAACTCTTTTTTCCTTGAAAATTATCTTTAAGGATCATTTGAAAACATTTTTGAAAACATGGTTTTTCAAATAAAATAGATTTCCGACCGGAGAGAGAAATACAGTCAGATTTTTCTTAAAAACATTTTATTAATTATATTAAGTAAAAAAGAGTGGAAAATAGTAATAAAACATTAATATATCATTAATAATGATATAATAATAAATTCCATGGGTTTTCTTGATATAAGGATCATAATATTTCATCAAAGGAATCATAAACATAAACAATCTTGAAAAGCGATGAGATTATTTTAATAAACTCTTATAACTTGGTAACTTGGGATCATACTATCCATGTAAGAAAAGGAAATTAAATGAAGCATAAAATATCATGAAAATAATTATATTAATTATATAAAATGTAAAATGGAATTATATACACCTCAAAAAAGAATGTAGGTACATAATAAAACATGTGTCTCAAAGAAGAAAAATTGAGAGAAAATTTTCTTACCAATTTGGTAGCTTTTGAAACATTAACCCCATGAAATAAAGATAATAGAATGGATATGTAAATACACATAAATTTAATTATAATAATTATTGAATACATCCATGGGAAGTATACACACCACACAAAATTAATGGGTGGTGAATAAAGCATGTATCTCACAGAAATAAAAAGTGAGATAAAATCCCATTACCTTGTGTCTAGACTCTTGTCGTACTCATTCAAAAATATTGTATAATAAATATAAGTTTATTATAAATATATAAAATAACCATATCCTTATATATAATACCTTATATGGTTTTATTATGACCTTATATTACCCTCTTGTTAACAATCCTATGTTAAGGTTTCACTTTGGGTAATATTCACTTTGTTTTTCACATGTGTCTTAATTTATTATATCTTTGGTCCTTATACTTATATCATGATTTCAAAAATTTAAATTATTATATATATATAATTTATTTTCAGTTATTTTTGTTATAATAATCTATATAATATTGAAGTATTAAATTCAATACATAGTTCATGGAGACGGTAAGTCGTACATACTCATGAATGTTGTTTCCATTTTTATTGTCTTATTGAAAGAAAGAAGGTAAATGGAATATTTGTATATATATATATATATATATAATTATTATAGTATAATTATTATATAATATATATCATATAAGTTTACTAAAATCTTCCTTAATATATTCCATGTAGTGTGTGAATGAATCACATCTCTTTGAGGGGGCGGTAGTCCACACTTCCTTAAACAAAATTATCATATTTATGCCAAATGGAATGTATAAAGATATGTGTTATAAAAGGATTAAATAATATTAAAGACATAATATATATATAATATATAACATATATAAATATATTTTAAATCATAATATCAACCATGAGAGGCAGTAAGGAAAAATGAACAATCATCGTTTTGTGAGGCGATAGTTCATCGTACACCAAAACAGTATGTTTGTTACCCATTAGATGAAGGTGTGTGTATGTGTAGGTAGAACCCTTAGCATTAAAAATCATATTATATTTAATACACTGTTATTTTTATACAATAATATAATAAATATAGTAGAGGTTGTGGAGAAATAAAATAAAATAAAGTATCTTGAGAGAAGTTGTTACCTCTTAATCAAGTAACTCATTTTGGTTTATGCCAAAAGGATTCCTTGGATTGATTTGTGACCAAGGGGAGGATTTTAGGAGTAAGGGAGATATTTTGGGAATTTTATTGTAAATATATTTTCCAAATCTAAGTGGTTTGATAGGTGTGAAGAATAGTGATAGGTGGTGGCCTTTTATAATGGAAGGACACACTTGGCGTTTTTGAAAACAAGTTAGGTGTACCCACATTTTTACCTAAAAAGGACATAAAAAAACTCAGTAATGAAAGTTTAATTTCATAATAATGGCTATAAAATGGGTTTTGTACAAGTTTATAGTTGTTTTTTTATCTTAAATTTAAGTTTTATTACTTTGTTAACATAATTTTTCTCTTCATCATTGTAATTAATTTTAATCAATTTCAATAATATTTTTGGTAAAAACTAATTTTAACTTATTATAAATTATAAATTATGATTATTAAAAATATTTAATCCTTTTTTACAAATTATAATCACATAATTGGTATAAATTAATTTAAAAATAATCCCACTAACGGGACGACACTATGGGTTTTTAAAGTAAAAAACATCCAAAAGCTTGCTAAGTTTTTATACGCAATTTCAAAGTGAAATTGGTTCCAATGACCTAAATTGGATTAAATAATAAAAATATGGTCTAATTAAACTTTTAAACTAAATTAAAACATAATTTAACCTGATAAATAATTTATAAAAAAATGCAGTTTTGAATTAAAATCAAGTATTTTTCACTATTCATCCAAAATGAAGTTTCTCAGAAAAATCCCAAAAATTCTCCCTAAAATAATTTCAACATTCTAAATTAAAAAATTAATTTTATTTTATCTAATTAAATTTCTAAATTTTTCTAAAAATTAATTTTATTATTTTTTATAGAAGGATATTAAAAGCAGTTTATTTAAGAAAATAATATTTTTTAATATATAAGGACTTTACCAAAAAATTTATCCTTCATTATCAATCTATTTTATTTATATAAAAAATTATAAAAAATATTTGAAAAGTATTTATTATTATTCATATAACTATGTTTAATGGATAGGTTATAATTATCTCATTTAAATAATTCTAACAATAAAATGATGTTTCATAAAAACATTAGTGTTGTGTGAAACATATACCAAGTTGGTGTTCTATGTAATGTACATCAAGTAGATGTTTAATATTACATGCGCTAAGTCTATGTTCCATTTAATTTATTCCAAGTTGATTTTTCATGTAATGTACATTGATTCGATGCCATGTAAAAGGAATGTTTGACTTGGTGCATTGCAAGACATACATGAAAATTTAATTTATTCAAAAAAAAGTCCATAAAAACTAGGGGTGTTACATTTTACCACTATAAAATGAATTTATCCCTTGAAGTTCATCACTTGGTTAAAAAAAATTAGGATACTTCTACTTTATCATATCCTCAAGTTTCCATGTAGTTTCCTCTAACTGGTGATTTCTCGAAAAAACTTTGACCAGGTGATTGATATTGTTTTGTAGAACTTTCTCCGATCGATCTAAAATTTCAACTGGTTGTTCTTCGAAAGAAATTTCCTAATCCAGTGGTATGACCTCTAATTTAAGTACATGTTAAGGCTTAGGTATGTACTTCCTCATGAGAGATACTCAGAACACATTGTGGACTTGAGATAGATTTGGATGAAGTGCCAAGTGATAGGCAACTGTCCCAATACGATCAATAATATCAAAGGGAATGATATACCTAGGGCTTAGTTTCCCTTTCTTTTGTAATCTCATAACTTTATTCTTGGGAGATATTTATAGAAACAACTTTTAACCAAATCTAAATTCTTGATCACTCCATTGGTTATTAGCATAACTTTTCAGATGACTTTGAGCTGCCTTGATATGCTACTGAATGGTTCTAACCTTCTCAACCATTTCTTCAGCGATATTAGGTCTCAATAGATTTATTTCTCAAACCTCATCCCAGCATGGTGTAGCTATACATTTCTTCCTATAAATTGATTCATAAGGTTCCATATAAATTTTTGAGTGTAAGTTATTGTTGTAAGAAAACTCAACTAGAGGAAGGTGTTGATCCCAACTACCTTTGAAATCTAGAGAACAAGATCTCAACATATCCTCTAGGGTTTGAATTGTTCTTTCAGATTGACCATTCATATGAGGATGATAAGAAGTGATAAAACTCAATTATGTATCAAGTTCTTGTTGAAGTCTTTTCCAAAACATTGAGTTAAACCTCAGATCTCAATCCAATATAATGGAATATGGTACTCCATGAAACATTATCACTTCCTTAATGTATATCCTATAAATTTGATCTAGAGATAAGTCTTCTCTAATAGTGATGAAGTGTTCTAAATTAATAAGTTAATCTAATACCACCCATATATAATCAAACCCTTTAGAGGTTTTGGGTATTTTAATGAAAAAATACATAGTTATGTTCTCCCATTTTCATTTTGGTATGGGTAATAGATGTAACATCCCCTTTGACTTTTGTCTTTTAGTCTTAACTTGTTATCATACCAAGCATTGAGATGTAAACTATGTGATATCTCACTTCATTCCATCCCACCCAAATTATTATTTCAAGTCCCTATATATCTTTTTACTTCTTTTATGAATAGAGAATGAATAACTATGAGCTTCCTCTAACAGTGCCTTCTTCAAATCTGGTATGGAAGGAACACATACATGGTTCATGAACCTTATCATTCCATCCTGATCAAGGTTAAACTCATGAACATTTCTAACATTATTTTTCATCTCTACATCTTCCTTCTACACCTCCTTAATCTTCACTTGGATAAAGGATTGAAAATTCATTTGAGAAAGATAATATTTTTCCCCTTACTTCAATATTTCTAGATCTATCCTTTGAAAATCTAGAAATATAAGATATTTTTTTATCCTCATCATGGATAAGCTAGCATGATCCTTCTGACTCAAATCATGGTACACCTTGTTCACTTTTCTATGGTGGTAATGTATTGAGTAGTCATAATCCTTTATCAACTCTAACCATCTTCTCTGAAACATGTTCAACTCCTTCCATGTGAATATATATTTCAGAATTTTATGATAGGTATATATATCACACTTTTCTCTATAAATATAATTCCTCTATATATTTAATGAAAAATTTACCCCCACTAACTCCAAATAATGAGTTGGGTAATTTTTCTCCTGAATATTCAACTATCGCGAGGAATAAGTTATAACCATGTTTATTTACATAATAACATATCCCAAACCCTTCTTGGATGCATCACTATATATTAAAAACCCTTTTCCACTACATGGTAATGTAATCATAGGTGCACTAGCTAACCTTATCTTTAGTTCCTTAAAGTTTTTCTCATATTCATCTATCCAAATGGACTTGACACCCTTCTGAGTTAACTTGGTCAGAGGATTAGATAGTCATGATAAATTATCCACAAACCATCAATAAAATACAGCTAAACCAAGAAATCTACAAATCTTAGTCATCGTGGTTGGTCTAGTATATCATTTAATAGCCTCTGTATTTGATAGATCTACTTCAATACCATATCTTGAGATTATGTGACCCAAAAATGAAACCTTTTACATCCAAAATTCACACTTTGTAAATTTTTCATATTGTTTATCCTTCCTTATAACCTTTAGTGAAATTCTCAAGTGATCTTCATTCTCTTCCTTAAATTTTAAATAGATAAGAATATCATTTATAAATAATACCACAAACTGATCAAGGTAATCTCTAAAGACTCTATTCATTAAATCCATGAAGATAGCAAGGGAATTAGTAAGACCAAAAGGCATCACTATATATTCATAGTGTCTATACCTTGTATGGAATGTCATCTTGGGTATATCATCATTCTTTAACCACAATTGATGATATCTAGAACAAAGGTCAATTTTGGAAAAGTATTGTGCTCCACATAGTTTATCAAACAAGTCATCAATATAGGGAAGAGTATACTTGTTCTTGATTTTGATCTTGTTCAACTCCTGATAATCAATAAAAAATCGCATTGATCCATATTTCTTTTTCACAAAAAGAACAGGTGCACCCCAAGGTGACACACTTGGATGAATAAACCCCTTCCTAAGGTTTTATTAGAGTTTCTTCTTCAATTATTCCAACTCAATCGGGGAAATTCTATAAGGAGCATTTGAAATTGCTGTGGAACTAGTTATGAGTTATATTGAGAACTCAACTTCATGTTTTGGTGGAAGGCTAGGAAACTCTTCTAGAAATACATCCACAAAATCTCAAAAAATAGGCATATCATCGATGCCAATTTTCTCCCCAAAAATTTGAGATAAACAACCCTTATAAATGGTAACTAAGACCCATACACTGGATTTTATCTCCATGGTAATTTTATACTTATCATCACATGGATGGATGATCATATGAGAGTTTAAAATATCAAATGTAACTTCCCTTACTTGAAAATTGATGTGATATTTATGCATAGAATGTCAATACATGCCTAATATGACATCAAATTAAACCAAAGAAAGAATGAAAAGATTTGAAGGAAGCACATTACCATAAACATCAACCAGATAGGAAACATATAATTGGGATTAAATCATCGTACCATTAGGGTTTTTCACTCTTAATTCCACATATAATTATTTTGGTGGAATATTAACACCCTTATAAAATTATTTAAATATGAAAGAGTGGGTAGATCTAGAATAAAATATGGAATCAGTAGTTATATATTGGATAGTAAGTGTACCTTTTATCATGTCATTATCACACCCCTCTTCAGAAATAGAGATTGCATGAGATTTACCCTTATCCCTCAGATTAAGAGGGTGTTGATGTTGTTCATCATCACCATCCCTTGGGTTTGGTAAGTGGTTAGTATAATTCCCATTCTTTTTACACTTTTATCATTAAATCGTGGGAGGTTTATTCTTTGTTGTTTTTTCTCCATCTGCACTGTTTGCTAACTTCTTACCATAAATTTGGAAATCAAATATCTAATGGCCTTCCCTTCCACACTAAAAAAATTTATTAGACCTCTAAAGGAAATTTCCACCATGCTTCTTCCCACACTTATAGAATAAAGGAAATCTCATCTTCTTCTCTTCATGGTTTTTATATTTTCATTTAAAATCCATATTCCTTTTCTTTTAAAAACCATGGGATTGATATGTGACTCCAACTTCCATTTCAACCTTGATTTTACAATACACAATATCTTTATAGCTACTAAAGTCTATTATGGAAAACACCCTTCTGAGACTTGTATTTAAGCCACTAAAGAACCTATCAACTTTACTTTCAGGTTGGATGATAATTCCTAAAGCGTACCTCACAAGTATCATGAAATTATCCTCATGGAACCAATAGATTTATTAAAAATTAAGTTCTTGAACTCATCCCAATACATGGATTCAATCTCATCTTGTTTCCTCGTATTCTTGATTAGATTCCACCACTGGTCTGTTTCACCTTATAAATGATAAACAAAAAAAATGAATTTCTCCTACTCAAAACACTAGATAATGGATAATATCTTTTCAATAGTACTGATTTTTTGTCTAGAAACAATTGGATCATAATACCGTCTAAAATAATGGGGATGTTTCCTCATGAAAGACTTGACAGAATGTTGTTCCCTCCTTTTCTCATTTGGATGTCCACCATGATTCATAGCTTGAAAAATTTGTGTGAGCATATAAATGAGGTTATTTATTCCATCTCCCATAGTATTTAGTTTCTTAGGAGGAAAATAATTTCATTGTCCATCACAATTAAAATTAAAAAGGTTTCTTCAAGTTCCATACATTGACTAAAAGAAAAATCATGGAGTAAGAAATAGATATCATATTGAGAAACCACATAATCATGAAAAGTCACTTATAGGATATATAAATTATGAAACCTTCCTTAATCTATGACACCTTATGTTTATCCTAGGTTATTCATAGGCAACTTACATTTAAATACTTCATGATGATTTGTGAAGAGTTTGTGAATTTCCAAATCATATCCCTAGGAGTATCAAACCATGTGTAAAAAAATACCTGTTTTTATGTACCAGATTATTTTGAGTTAGGCTTGGAAAATCTTATCAAAGTTGTTTCACTTAGGTATATTTGTGCTAAATCCATATCAACTTATAGTATCCAAACAGGTGTTTATTTCTAGTAAAACAATCTATCTATCATTTACCAAAATTCTAGGACATTTTTCTATACTTTTCATTATCCTTAGGTTTATCCATAGTCATTTCCTTAAGGTTCTCACTAAGGTTTTATCATCCTAGCTTCCAAAGGTTAAATAAACCTTTTCTCTGATACCAACTATAGCGAACTTCGCTTTTCTTACATTAACATTGCATAACTTTTGTGGAATACTTAAAACATTATAAAAATATAATCCTAAAGACTATACTAGTCTAGTGCCTTTGGAAACATAGAAACATGAACAATGGTACATAAGTGATCTAAATTATCTCCCAATAGGTTCTTCTTGACTACAACCCTTCTTAAACAGATTAAAAATAATATATATCTTCATAACCTAGGGAAGGGAACATAAAAGGAGTGAGCTCAGATGCTCGGTAAGGGTAAACAAGGGAGATATGTAAGCATAATCATGAGAATATAGGTATGAGAACATGATCATGAAAATAGAATATCATACCCTGCATATTGAAGATCATATACATGAAACATGGAATAAAGCATGGTAGTTCATAAGACATGAATCATAAGGAAATGAAGAACATAATCCATGAAAGCATAACATGGGAATAAAACATATAATTTTTAAAAAACACATAATCATATAATATTATTTCCATAGTATCCAAGGCACCGCTACCAAGACCATCTTGGAAGTATGGGTTCAATCCTTGTACCATCTTGGTAGTCATGGTTCACTCCTATGGCCATATTAGTAGCATGAGTTCACTCCTCATACCATCTTGGTAGTCATGTTTCAATACTATGGACATATTTGTAGTCAAGGTTCATTCCCAAGACCATATTAGTTTATCTCATAAGATATAAATCTTTACCCAATGCATTGGAGGGAGATACAAGTCCCACCCATCTCATAGTGAAATCATACATACATGTTTCACAAGATGATAAATATTCATATCATAAAACAAGAAATTAAATGGGTATTATAAAGATGTAATCGTATCATAACCTATTCCAAAATATAGGTTTCATAATCATTTCATCATAAATATAACCTATGAAAAAGAGCGGGTTTTAAAAGCATATAACCCATGAAATAAAAATAGGTTTCATAAACATCTTGTCATCAAAACAAAATCCATTCAAAGAAATAATATGAATTGAAACATTGAATAATTTCCCTAAAAATTCATTAGTAACACCAAGTGATGTTATCCAATATGTGAAATAAGTTTGAAATATCTTTTAAAAACATTTCTTGAGGAAAATATTCTTTCTTATTTGAAAAATCCTTTTTAAAACATAAAACCTTTTAAAAAACTTTTTCATTTTAAAATAGCTTTGAAAACTTATAAATAAAGGTTTTAAAACAATAAAACATTTTTAAAATGATTTTTCCTTGAAAAAATATATTCAAGGATCATTTGAAAACATTTTTGAAAATAAGGTTTTTGAAATAAAATAGATTTCTGACCGAAGAGATAAATACTATCATATTTTTCTTAAAAAAGTTTTATTAATTATATTAAGTAAAAAGGAGTGGTAAAATGGTACTAAAACTTGAATATATCATGAATATCCATAGTAGAAGTAAATTTAGGAGTTTTCTTGAGAAATGGATCATAAAATTTCATCAAAGGAAGTATAAACATAAACAATCTCAAAAAGTGATGAGATTGTTTCAATAAACTCTTATAACTTGGAAACTTGGGATTATACTCTCCATGTAAGAAAATGAAATTAAATAAAGAATAAAATATCATGAAAATAATTCTATTCATTATGTAACATGTAAAATGTAATTATATGAACCTCAAGAAATAATTTAGGTGCATAATAAAACATGTGTCTCAAAGAAGGCAAATTGGGAAAAAAGTGTCTTACTGATTTGGTAGCTTTTGAAACATTAACCTCATGAAAAAAAGATCATAGAATGGATATTTAAATAAACATAAATTTAAGTTTAAAAATAATTGAATACATCCAAGTTCAGTATACACACCACACAAAATTAATGGGTGGTGAATAAAACATGTATCTCATGGAAATAAAAAGTGAGATTAAATCTCCTTACCTTGTGTCTTGAATCTCATCGTACTCATTCAAACATCATGTATAAAAAACATAATTTTATTATAAATATATAAAATAACCAAATTATTATATCTAATATCTTATATGGTTTTATTATGACCTTATATTACCCGCTTGTTAACAATCTTATGTTATGGTTTCACTTAGGGTAATATATGCTTTGTTCTTTACATGTGTCTTAATTTATTATATATTTGGTCCTTATAATTATATCCTGATTTACAGAATGTAAATAATGATATAAATATAATTAATATTCATTATATTTTTGATACAATAATAAATAGAATATATAATTATTAAATGGAACACACTATTCATGAAGACGGTAAGTCATGCATATGCATGAATGATGTTTCCATTTTTATTTTCGTATTAAAAGAAAAAGGTGAATGAAATATTTTTATATGTATATATAAATAATTATTATAGTAGAATTATTATATCATATATATCATATATATCATGTAATTTCATTAAACTTGTTCTTAATACATTCAATGTAGTGTGTGAATGAATCACAACACTTTAAGGGGCGGTAGTCCGCACTTCCTCAAACGAAATTATAATATTTATACGAAATGGAAAGTACAAAGATATGTGTTGTAAAAGGATTAAAGAAGCTTAAATGAATAATAAATATAATATATAACATATATAAATATATTTTCCATCATAATTTCCACCATTAGAGGCAGTAAAGAAAAATGAATAATCATCATTTTGTGTGGCGGTAGTTTTTCGTACACATAAACAGTATGTTTTCTTCCATTTGATAGAGGTGTGTATAATTGTAGTTCAAACACTTCACATAAAAACATTATAGTATATTTAATATACTTTAGTTTTTCTAAAATCATGTAATAAATAAAGTGTAGGGGGTTTAGAAAGAAAATTAAATAAAGTATCTTGAGAGAAGTCATTACCACTTAATCAGGTAACTCCTTTTGATTTGTGCCAAAAGGATTCCTTGGATTTCTTTCATCCCAAGGGGAGGATTCTATGAGGAATTTATAGATTTTGGGAATTTTATTGGTTGGATCTTGGATAAACCTAAGTATTTTTATAGGTGTGAAGAAGATGGAGAGGTGGTGACCTTTTATAAAGAAGGGAAAGGACACACTTGATATTTTTGAAAACAAGTTAGGTGTACCTGTATTTTTACCTAAAAGAGGCCATAAAAAATAAAAAAAACTCAATAATAGAAGTTTTATGTCAGAATAATTTCCATAAAATTGTTTTTGGACAACTTTCTAGGTCATTTTGTGTCTTAAATTTAAGGATTGGTACTTTGTTAACCTAATTTTTCTCTTAATCATTATAATTAATTTTAATCAATTTCACTAATATTTTTGGTAAAAATATAATTTGACATTATTAGACATTATATTATTCTTATTAAAAATATAAAATCTATTTTTCCAAATTCTAATCACAGAAGTGGAATAAATTAATTTAAAAAAAATCCACGCTGACGGGACGACACTGTAGGTTTTTAAAGTAAACAATGTCCAAAAGTTTGCTAGTTTTTATAACCAATTTCAACATAAAATTGGTTCCAATGACCAAAATTGGATTAACTGATAAAAATTTTATATAAATTAACTTTTAAACCAAATTAAAATATAATTTAACCTTATAAATAATTTCTACAAAAATGTAGATTTGAATTAAAATCAAGTATTTTTTACTATTTATCCAAAAAATGAAGTTTCTCAAAAAAATACGAAAAAATCACCCCAAATTAATTTAAAAATTTTAAATTAAAAAATAAAGTTTATTTTATCAAATTAAATTTCTAAATTTTTTAAAAAATTAATTTTAATATTTTTCATAGAAGGACATTAAAAGGAGATCATTTGAGAAAATAGTGTTTTTAAACATATAAGGACATTACTAAAAATTATATCTTTCATTATCAATATTTTTTATTTATATAAAAAATTATAAAAATTATTTACAAATTGTTTATTACTATTCATATAACAATGTTTAATGTCTAGGTTATAAATATCTCATTTAAATAATTATAATAATAAAATGATGTTTCATAGAAACATCAGTGTTGCGTGTAGCGTATTCCAATTCGGTGTTCCATGTAATGTACACCGAGTAGATGTTTCATGTAAAAAATTCCAAGTCTATGTTCCATGTAATATATTCCAAGTTGATTTTATGTTTAAATTATGTTGATTTGGTGTCATGTAAAAGGAATGTTTTACTTGGTGCATTGCAAGACATAAATGAAAATTTAATTTATTCGAAAAAAAATGTCCATAAAAACTAGGGGTGTTACATTCTACCACCCTTAAAATGAATTTATACCTTGAAATTCATCACTTAGGTAAAAAAAATTAAGATACTTATACTTCATCATATCCTCAAGTTCCCATATAGATTCCTCTAACTAGTGATTTCTTGACAAAACTTTGACCAGGTGAGTGGTATTGTTTCGTAGAACTTTCTCTGATCGGTCCATAATTTCAATTGCTTGTTCTTCGCAAGAAATATCATAATCCAATGGTATGAAATCTAACTTTAGTACATTTGAAGGGTCAAGAATTTACTTCCTAATGAGAGATACATGGAACACATCATGGACTTTAGAGAGATTTGGAGGAAGTTCCAAGTGATAGGTTACTGTCCCAATATGATCAAGAATCTCAAAGGGATTGATATACCTAGGACTTAGTTTCCCTTTCTTTTTGAACCTCATAAATTTATTCCAGGGTGAGATTTATAGAAACACCTTTTCACCAACTTTAAATTCTAGATCATGATATTAGTTATCAGTATAAATTTTCATCTGACCTTGAGATGCCTTGATATGATGTCAAATGGTTCTAAACTTCTTGACCATTTCTTCAATGATCTTAAATCCCAATATGTAATGGCCTGGACCTCTCTGGCCCATTCCTTTGTAAAAATAAGGCCACAAAGTGTTCTGGAGGGTAAAATGGACTTTTCACACACTTTCCAGAATTTTGAAACTACACGCCGTGTAGTTTGTGTACACGTCGTGTACTCCCTTTCTGGGTATACCCCGTGTTGAAGGTCGTGTCCTTACTATGTGGAATAATGGGTGCATGTCGTGTGTCCAGTACTACACGTCGTGTAGTCCTTCCCCGTGTACGCGTTACCGTGTGTTGACCAGTCAACAGCCGTGTGCCATGTTGGAGCCGTGTCCCTACCATGTGCAATAAATGGGTGCATGCCGTGTGTCCAGTACTACATGTCGTGTAGTCCTTCCCTGCGTACGTGTTACTGTGTGTCGACCAGTCAACGGTCATGTGTCATGTTGGAGTTGTGTCCTTGCCGTGTGTAATAAATGGGTACACGCCGTGTGTCCAATCTACACGCTGTGTAATCCTTCCCCGCGTATGCATTACCCTCAAACCATGTGTTGACCAGTCAACGGCCACGGAGCTGTGTTGGAGGCCGCGTGGAGACCGTGTGAAAACGGCCGAGTACACGTCGTGTACCATAAGTACATGCCGTGTAATTTTTCTTTTCACTCCTATAAAAGGAGAGGTCCCCTCCTCCTTTCAACTCACACCTCTCTTCCCCTCTCCTCCGAGCAAAGCTCTCTCAAGAGACTCGAAGGCTCTTTCTTCCATAAATTTTTCGTCCGAGCTCCGATTTACGATCCGTCAGCGGCCACGGGATCGTAACGACGAGGTGAAACTTCAGAGATTGGATCTGTTGCCTTTCCTTCGCCTTTTCCTCTCCGACTTCCACCCGAGGATGTTTTGTCAGGACGCCGATGAACATCTTCTAAAGGTTGATCCGGGGGAGCGTTGTGACCAGAACCTGTTGAGGTAGAGATTTTACCTTCATCTCTCTAATTTGTGCATCATGCGGGGTAGGTATCCTTTTGTTTTCATGAGAAACAGTTGAACCATTAAATAAAGATAATAACTGGTTAAAGAATGGGGATGGGGAAGTTGTGATTTCGGTTACTTTATATCCTGTGATATTATGTTGTGAATTGAATGAGCTTCTACCTACTGAAAATCATGGTCATTGGGGGCCTTTGCTTACGCAATTAAATTTTCCCCTCTCCTTCGGGATTTTCTTAGGGATGGAAACTTTATGGAATGTGAAAATTTGTTAATCACGTAAAGTTGGCTGATTGAATGAAAATATATAACCCTTGTGTGATCACCTCGGTTGAACCAAAATGGAATAATGAACATGTGGGTGTTGTCTTGGTTATGTGGCATGTGATGGGGGTTTTTTTTGGGGTTGTTGTGGAATGGGTAGCAGCAGGGCTGCGGTTGGCTTGGTTGTGGGAAGGTGTGAATGTTTTAATGGTGACGGGCAGCGGGGTTGTGATATGTGGTATTAAAGGTATAATGATGTTTGGTGTGGTTATAGTGGTTGGTAGCGGGGCTGCAGGGATGGGTTTAAATGTGAACATACTATGGGTTGCATTTAAAAATTAATAAATGTGGAAGATCTAATGAATGATGGGGTTTGGTAATGAAACGGAAATAATAATCAATGGGTTGGTTGGTTAATAAGAAGGAATTGGTTGTACTGCTTGTGTTTTCCTAACTTGTTTTGTGGATGGTAGGGATATGTTTTACAAATGTTTAAAGTGGTTGGTTGTGGATAGTTTCCCAGTAGTTGAGGAAGTAAATAAGCTAATTTCTATTGAAACGTGAAAACCTAAATGGGATTGGGGTTGTTTGTTGTATGCATGCTTCGTGGTAGCATTGTCGAGGCACGTGCTCAGTTTCTCTATTTAGAAGCCATAGGTTGGGATGAGTGGTTTCTATATATAAATATATATATATATCTATATCTTTTTTGTTTTATCGCACCACACCCATGTTGAGCACTTAGTGCCAAACACTCCCATTTCATGGGAGAGGGTGTTTTCCCATAGTTACTAGCTCTTTCCTACTCCTTCTCCCCTAGGCTGTGATGTCTTGAGGCGACCTTACACCCAAGACTCTTCGGGTAGGTTTCGATTGGGGTGTATTTTCCAAAGACTCTTTGGGCAGGCTTATAGGCTATGATGGCTTGAGGCGACCTTACACCCAAGACTCTTCGGGTAGGTTTAGATTAGGCCCAGGTGTCTTCGGGCGAGAGTTCTGTTACTATTACTGTTCCAAATAATCTTTGGGATGAGGCCCAGTTGTCTTCAGGCGGGGATGTGGTTGTGGTTGTGAGGCCCAGGTGTGTGCGGGCGGGGTACGTGGTTGTGAGGCCCAGGTGCGTGTGGGCGGGATACATGGTTGTGAGGCCCAGGTGTGTGCGGGCACTACTGGAAAACTAACCTTTACCAACGGTTTGGAACCGTTGGTATAGGCCTCCAAACCGTTGGTATAGCCTATACCAACGGTTTGGAGAACCGTAGCCAAGTAAGTCGTTGGGATAGGTCTATTCCAACGGTTTTCCAAAAACCGTTGGTATAGACCTTTATCAACGGTTTTGGAAACCGTTGGTATAGGTAATACGAAATCTATACCAACGGTAATGGAACCGTTGGTATATAAAATCCAAAAATAAAACATCCGCTGGGATTTGATCCCACGACCCCTCGTTTATAATCGAACGACTTAACCACTAAGCTAACATCACTTTGTAAACATAATTTCATAAATATATATATGTATTATCATAATTATTTAAAATTTTGATTCATATGATGTTCTCGGTTAGTAGATCTGGAAAAAAATTAAAGAACCTATCCCAACGGTTTTCAAAACCGTTGGGATAGCCCTTTCCCAACAGTTTTAAAAACCGTTGGGATAGGTTTGGGTGGGATAACCCTTTCCCAACGGTTTTTAAAACCGTTGGGATAGGTTTGGGTGGCTTGAAATCTATGTAGGCCGAAGGTTGATTTTCCCCCTCCCTTTCCCAACGGTTTTGGTGAACCGTTGGGAAAGAGGACTCTTTCCCAACGGTTTTGATGAACCGTTGGGAAAGAGGAGGGAAAGAAGACCCTTTCCCAACGGTTCACCAAAACCGTTGGGAAAGGGGACTCTTTCCCAAAGGTTTTGATGAACCGTTGGGAAAGAGGAGGGAAATAAGACCCTTTCCCAACGGTTTTGGTGAACCGTTGGGAAAGAGGACTCTTTCCCAACGGTTTTGATGAACCGTTGGGAAAGGGGAGGGAAATAAGACCCTTTCCCAACGGTTTTGGTGAACCGTTGGGAAATGGTAGCTATACCAACGGTTTTTACAAACTGTTGGTATAGAAGTGTTGGGAAAGATCATCTTTCCAGTAGTGGGGCGAGATGCGTGGTTGTGAGTCCCAGGTGTGTGGGGGTGGGATACGTGGTTGTGAGGCCCAGGTGTGTGTGGGCGGGGAGAGTATGGCAGCGTCAGGATGTTCGCCGTTAGGAAGAGCAGATAACTAATGGGAAATGGTGTGGGGTACCCAATACTCTTGTTCTTATACTACTACTACCTGTTGTGATTGTGTTTTGGTGAGTGTGGCTGGTGAGATTGGGTGGATAGATTTCATTGTTAGGTTCTTCTGTTGTTCTCACGGGACATTAGGATGTCTCCCCACTTGTGCATGAGAGATTTAGGTTTCCCTACTGAGTATACTTGTATTCTCACCCTACGTTTACTTCCAAGTTTCCAGGAGGACTACCAGGGTCGTGCAGGACCCTACTAGTCAGACAGTTGGAGTTGTTGTAGTTGTTGTTCTCTTGTTTTCTTTTGGTATTGTACTTTTGAGCTTCTTTGTACTTCTACCTTGTTATAAAATTGTTTAAACATGCATTTGGTCTTTGTTTGGGTTTATTTATATACACTTGCTCTTTTCCTTTTTGGTGGTTGACTCATCCTATTTCCCGATCCTAAATAATAAAAAGGGTAATGCCTCCCATATTTGTGAAAACTCATACCCTTGGTGCTAGTCGCCAACCCGGGGCCTACTGGAGGCAGGACTCAGGGGGTCATTATCTCCCTTTCACCATTGCCATCTCAGGAGGGGCATCTTTGGTGGGAGGGGGTCATGACAGAATGGTATCAGAGCTGATGGTTGAGAGATAGGATGGAGTTTGGAGTTAGGCACAGTGAGGATTTCATGGGATGGTAGGGAAAAAAATTTAGTTAATCTTGGTGTGTGACATAGGCCAGGGAAGACCGGCTAGGACACGGGATTTTAGGGCCCCCCGTGATCCGATGCAAGGACTCTGATCCTACCGAACGACCAAGTGAGACTACGTTGATTGCAGGGTAGAGACCCTAGGAAAGGTACATGCATCATCATGATTGTGTTTTACTTGATTTGGGTGTTCTGGGAAAGAAATTGAAATAAAATGATAAAATGGAACCTTGAGTTTTTCCTTACTACTTGGGCTTAGGAGATCCTTGTTTACCGTACAGCTATGGCACCTGGATGTCGTCCCCAGGTGACTCGGACGGCCAAGGCCCAGCAGATCCAGGCGGTCGATCAGTTGAGGATTGACCGAGAGGAGGAAGATAGCCAGTGGCAGAAGACTCTCCGTTCCTTCCAGCGGAAGACCATCAAGAAGTACGAGGGTAGTACTTTGGATACGGGGACAGAGGGGTGGCTTGAAGAGCCAGGGATTGCTTTTACCTTGATCTGTGCTCCGAGGGAGTATTGGGTTCCCCTAGCAGTCAGTCAGCTGAGAGGTGCGGCGCGACAGTGGTGTACGCTCTACCTCGGAGAGAGGATAGAGGTAGAGGTTCCGTGGGCTGACTTTGAGAAGGAATTCCGAGAGGAATTCCTTTCTTCCATGATCAAGGAAGAGAAGAGGCAGTAGTTACTCTCCCTTAAGTAGGGAATTATGTCTGTGCGAGAGTTGGGGATCAAGTTCAAGGATCTCCTACGCTTTGCTCCGGATCTCTTTCCGGATGAGGAGTGTCGGGTGAGACGTTTGGAGGAGGCGCTTCATCCTTTTCTCCAGTATGTTTTCACCCCCTTCACCCTTCCGACGTACTTGGAGGTGCAAAAGAAGGTAGAGGTTGTAGAGAGGATGCACTCGCTGGGAGGTGCACCCCGAGAGGGGATCCAGCCAAGTTCATCGAAGGGGAAGGCAGTCAGCAGCATGTCTCCTGCGACGGGACCTTCCAGTTTCAGACCAGTAGGGATCAGGCCCCAGTAGTTCCAGTTCAGATCTTCGGGTCCTCGCCCCTTTTTCACGAGCCCAGGACCGAAGTGTTTTTCTTGTGGAGGTTTCGGGCATGTTCGGAGTCGGTTCCCGACCCAAGCTCAATACAGTGGAGATGGGCAGGTTCAGCGTCCGCCTCAACAGTAACAGGCTCCAGTCCCTCTGATGGGAGATGGATCAGGTGGTAGCTAGCCACAATTAGTTCCTCAAGGATCCCAACCGGGACGTGGTCGAGGAGGCAGACCTCAACAGAGAGGCAGAGGAGCTGGGCACGGATAGTTGCATGCATCAGAGGCAGCGTCTTTAGAAGGACAAGGGTTCGACAGAGATGTATTTGGGTTTTCTTGAATGATCTCCTTTATGTTTTTTTGGAACTCTTTTTCTCATTCTTTGGACATGGACCTTGTTTTTGTGAGTTTTTAATGCTATGTTGTTTCCCTATTTTCTTTAAATGTATGTGAAGAGCCCTATCATGTAAGGAGGGGAAAAACCTGATCCTTAATCGAGACGCATTAATGCAGATGCGATTGAACCTGTGCATGTGAATCAGTGCCGCCTAAAGCGGATAATATCTCGACATAGGAAAATGAATTTTCCCCAAACCACGTGTTCGAGTAGTGTGTGGGTTGTGCAGTGTTGGGGGCAGTGTGAGTTGAAAAATCCTAATGTATGGAAGTGGGGAAACCTGATTCTTAATTGAGATGCATTAATAAGGATGCGATTAAACCCGTGCATGCAAGTCAGTGCCGCCTAAAGCGGATAATATCTCGACATAGGAGAAGGAATTCCTAACACCAATAATTAGGGTTGTTTGTTGGGTTCCTGTTATAACGAGAACCCTAAGAGGTATCTTATTGGGTTTCCTCTGGGTTGGTTTTTGAATTCTCGAGGATGAGAATGTTTTAAGAGGTATCTAATCTAATGGCCCGGACCTCTCCGTCCCATTCCTTTGTCAAAAAGAAGGCCACGAAGTGTTCTGAAGGGTAAAATGGACTTTTCCCACACATTCCACAATTTTGAAACTACACGCCGTGTAGTTTGTGTACATGTCGTGTACTCCCTTTCTGCGTATACCCTGTGTTGAAGGCCGTGTCCTTGCTATGTGGAATAATGGTTGCACGTCGTGTGTCCAGTACTACACGCCATGTAGTCCTTCCCCGCGTACGCGTTACTGTGTGTTGACCAGTCAACGATCGTGTGCCATGTTGGAGTCGTGTCCCTGCCGTGTGCAATAAATGGGTGCACGTCGTGTGTCCAGTACTACAGGCCATGTAGTCCTTCCCCGCATACGCGTTACCCTGTGTTGACCAGTCAATGGTCGTGTGCCATGTTGGAGCTGTGTCCCTGTCGTGTGCAATAAATGGGTACACGCCGTGTGTCCAATCTACACACCGTGTAGTCCTTCCCCACGTATGCGTTACCCTCAAACCGTGTGTTGACCAGTCAACGGTCGCGGAGCCGTGTTGGAGGCCGCATGGAGACCGTGTGAAAATGTCCGAGTACACGTCGTGTACCATAAGTACACGCCGTGTAATTTTGCTTTTCACGCCTATAAAAGGATGGGTCCCCTCCTCCTTTCAACTCACACCTCTCTTCCCCTCTCCTCTGAGCAGAGCTCTCTCAAGAGACTCGAAGGCTCTTTCTTCCATAACTTTTTCCTCTGATCTCTGATTTACGATCTGTCAGTGGCCACGGGATCTTAACGACGAGGCAAAACTTCCAAGCTTGGATACGTTGACTTTTCTTGGGCTTTTCATCTCCGACTTCCACCCGAGGAGGTTTTTCCAGGATGCCGACGAACATCTTTTAAAGGTTGATCCGAGGGAGCGTTGTGACCATAACCTATTGAGGTAGTGATTTTACCTTCGTCTCTCTAATTTTTGCATCATGCGGGGTGGGTATCCTTTTGTTTTCATGAGAAACAGTTGAACCATTAAATAAAGATAATAACTGGTTAAAGAATGGGGATGGGGAAGTTGTGACTTCTATTACTTTATATCCTGTGATATTATGTTGTGAATTTAATGAGCTTCTACCTAATGAAAATCACGATCGTTGGGGGCATTTGCTTATGCAATTAAATGTTTCCCTCTCCTTTTGGATTTTCTTATGGATGGAAACTTTATGGAATGTGGAAATTTTTTAATCACGTAAAGTTGGCTGATTGAATGAAAATCTAGAACCCTTGTGTGATCACCCCGGTTGAACCAAAATGGAATAATGAACATGTGGGTGTTGGATTAGTTACGTGGCATGTGATGGGGGTGTTTTTGTGGGTTGTTGTGGAACGGGTGAGCAGCAGGGATGCGGTTGGCTTGGTTGTGCGAAGGTGTGAATGTTTTAATGGTGACGGGCAGCGGGGCTGCGATAAGTGGTATTAAATGGATAATGATGTATGGTGTGGTTATGGTGGTTAGAAGCGGGGCTGCAGGGATGGGTTTAAATTTGAACGGACTATGGGTTGTGTTTAAAAATTAATAAATGTGAAAGAGTTAATGAATGATGGGGATTGGTAGTGAAACGGAAATAATAATCAATGGGTTGGTTGGTTAATAAGAAGGAATTGGTTGTGCTGCTTGTGTTTTCCTAACTTGTTTTTTGGATGGCAGGGATATTTTTTACGAACGTTTGAAGTGGTTGGTTGTGGATATTTTCCCAGTAGTTGAGGAACTAAATAAGCTAATTTCTGTTGAAATGTGAAAACCTAAATGGGGTTAGGGTTGTTTGTTGTATGCATGCTTCGTGGTAGCAGTGCCGAGGCACGTGCTCAGTTTCTCTGTTTAGAATCCATAGGTTGGGCTGAGTGGTTTCTATATATATATATAAATATCTGTATCTTTTGTGTTTTATCGCACCACACCCATGTTGAGCACTTAGTTCCAAACACTCCCATTTCATGGGAGAGGGTGTTTTCCCATAGTTACTATCTCCTTCCTGCTCCTTCTCCCCTGGGATGTGATGGCTTGAGGCGACCTTACACCCAAGACTCTTCGGGTAGGTTTTGATTGGGGTGGATTGGCCCAAGACTCTTCGGGCAGGCTTATAGGCTATGATGTCTTGAGGTGACCTTACACCCAAGACTCTTCGGGTAAGTTTCGATTAGGCCCAGGAGTCTTTGGGCGAGAGTTCTGTTACTATTACTGTTCCCAAGAATCTTCGGGATTAGGCCCAGGTGTCTTCGGGCGGGGATGTGGTTGTGGTTGTGAGGCCCAGGTGAGTGCGGGCGGGATACGTGGTTGTGAGGCCCAGGTGTGTGCGGGCAGGATGTGTGGTTGTGAGGCCCAGGTGTGTGTGGGCAAGTTACGTGGTTGTGAGGCTCAGGTGTGTGCGGGCGGGGAGAGTGTGGCAGCGTCAGGACGTTTGTCGTTAGGAAGAGCAGCTAACTAATGGGAAATGGTGCAGGGTACCCAATACTCTTGTTCTTATACTACTACTACCTATTGTGATTGTGTTTTGGTGAGTGTGGATGGTGAGATTGGGTGGATAGATTTCCTTGTTAGGTTCTTCTGTTGTTCTCACGGGACATTAGGATGTCTCCCCACTTGTTCATAAGAGATTTAGGTTTCCCTACTGAGTATACTTGAATGCTTACCCTACGTTTACTTTCAGGTTTCCAGGAGGACTACCAGGTCCGTGCGGGACCCTACTAGTCAGACAGTTGGAGTTGTTGTAGTTTTTGTTCTCTTGTTTTCTTTTCGTATTGTACTTTTGAGCTTCTTTGTACTTGTACCTTGTTATAAAATTATTTAAATATGCATGTGGGCTTGGTTTGGGTTTATTTCTATACACTTTCTCTTTTCCTTTTTGGTGGTTGACTCATCCTATTTCCTGATCCTAAATAATAAAAAGGGTAATGCCTCCCATATTTGTGAAAACTCATACCCTTGGTGCTATTCGCCAACCCGGGGCCTACTGGAGGCGGGACTCAGGGGTCATTATTTCCCTTTCACCATTGCCAGCTCAGGAGGGGCATATTTGGTGGGAGAGGTTCGTGACACAATAGATTTCTTTCTCCAACCTCATCCCAGCATGTTGGAGCTCTACATTTCTTCCCATAAAGGGTTTCGTAAGGTTCCATCTAAATTCTTGAGTTAAATCTATTGTTGTAAGAAAACTCAACTAAAGGAAGCTATTGATCCCAACCACCTTTGAAATCTAGTGAACAAGATCTCAATATATCCTCTAGGGTTTGAATTGTTATTTTGGACTGACCATCCATCTGAGGATGATAAGAAGTATTGAAACTGAATTCTCTATCAATTTTTTACTGAAGTCTTTGCCAGAACATTTAGGTTAACCTGAAATCCCAATCTGATATAATAGAATTTGGTACTCCGTGCAACATTACCAATTCCTTAATGTATATTTGAGAAATCTAATCTAGTGATAAGTATTCACTGATAGAAATGAAGTGTGATGACTTAGTAAGGTGATTGAATACCACCCATATAGAATTAAACCCTTTAGAGTTTTTGGGTAGTCCAATGAAAAAATCCATAGTGATGTTCCCATTTCCATTCTGGTATGGGTAATGGATGCAACATCCCATTTGACTTTTATCTTTCAGCCTTAACTTGTTGGCATACCAATAACCTAGATACAAACTCTATGATATCTATCTTCATTCTATCCCACCCTAAGTATTCATTCAAGTATGTATACCTCATCGTACTTCCAGGATGAATAGATAATGAATAATTATGAGCTTTCTCTAATAGCACCTTATTCAAATCTGGTATGGAAGGAACACATACATGGTTCCTAAAAATTATCATTCCATCATGATCAAGGTTAAACTCGGGAACATTTATAACTTTCTTGTATAGCTCTAAATCTTCCAACAACGCCTTGTTAATCTTCATTTGGATATAGGCTTGAACATTCATTTGATAAAGATAAGATTTTTTCCCTTCCTTTAGGATTTCTAGATCTTTCCTTTGAAAATATATAAATATTAGATCTTTTTTGATCCTTATTATAGATAATCTAGCATGATCCTTCCAACTCAAAGCATCGGTCACCTTGTTCACTTTCCTAGGGTGGTAATGTATTGAGCAGTCATAATCCTGTATCAACTCTAACCATATTATCTGGAACATTTTCAACTCCTTCTATATGAATATATATTTCACACTTTTATATTCGGTATATATATCACACTTTTCTCTATAAAGATAATGGATCCATATCTTTAATGAAAAAATTACCCCTATTAACACCAAATAATAAGTTGGGTAATTTTTCTCATAAATATTAAATTGTCATGAGGCATAAGTTATAACTATGTTTTTTTACATAAGAACACATTCCAAACCCTTCTTGGATGCATCACTATATATTAAAAACCCTTCTCCAATCCATGGTAATCTAAGAATAGGTTCACTGACTAACCTTCTCTTCATTTCCTTCAAATTTTCCTCACATTCATCTTTCCAGAGGACCTTGACACCCTTTTGAGTTAACTTGGTTAAAGGATTAGATATTCATGATAAATTATCCAAAAAAATTCAATAATATCCAGCTAAACCAAGAAGGCTATAGATCTCAATCATCATGGTCAGTCTATCCTAGCATTCAATAGCCTCCGTATTTGATGGATCCACTAATATACCATCTCTTGAGATTATGTGACCCAAAAATGAAACCTTTTACATCTAAAATTCACACTTTGTAAATTTTTCATATAGTTTCTCCTTACTTAGGATCTTTAGTAAAACTCTTAAGTTATCTTTATGCTCTTCCTTTATTTTTTAATAGATAAGAATATAATCTATAAAGACTACCACAAACTGATCAAGGTAATCTTTAAAGACCCTATTCATTAAATCCATAAAAATGGCATGGGAATTAGTAAGACCAAAAGGCGTAACTATATATCCATAGTGTCCTTACCTTTTATGGAATCTTTTCTTGGGTATATCCTCCTTCTTGACCCTAAATTGATGATATCCAGAACAAAGGTCAATCTTGGAAAAGTATTGTGCTCCGCATAGTTGATCAAAAAAGTCATCAATATGAGGAAGAGGATACTTGTTCTTGATTGTTATCTTATTAAAATCATGATAATCAATAAATATTTTCATTTATCCATCTTTCTTTTTCACAAAAATAACTGGAGTACTGCAAGATGATACACTTGGCTGAATAAACCCATTTTCAGAGTTTTCTTAGAGTTTCTACCTCAATTATTCCAACTCGATTGGGGACATTCTATAATGAGTATTTGGAATTGGTGTGGAAATAGGTATGAGTTCTATTGAGAACTCAGCTTCATGTTTTGGTGGAAGGCTGGGAAACTCTTCTAGAAATACATCCACAAAATCCCAAATAATAGGAATATCATCGATGTCGATTTTCTATCCAACTATTTGAGATAAACAACCCTTATGAATGGTAACTAAGACCCATACACTAGGTGTAATCTCCATAAGAAGTTTATACATATCGTCGCATGGATGAATGATCATAGTAAATTTTGAAATATCAAACATAACTTAATTTCCTTAAAATTTGATGCAGTATCTATACAGATAAAGTCAATCCATTCCTAAGATGACATCAAATTAAACCAAATAAATAATGGCAATATTTTTAGGAATCACATTCCCATAAACATCAACCGGATAGGAAACATATACTAGGGATGCAATCATCGTACCATTAGGGGTTTTCACTCCTAATTCCACATCTAATTATTTTGGTGGAATATTAAAACCCTTAGAAAATTATTTAAATGTGAAAGAGTTGGTATATCTAGAATAAAATATTACATTAGTAGTTTTAGAGTGGATGGTAAGTGTACCTTTAATCATTTAACTATCACACCCCTCATAAGAAATATAGATTTCATGAGATTTTCCCTTGTACCTTAGCTTAAGAGGTTACTGATGTTGATCATCATCACCATCCCTTCAGTTTGGGTAGTGGTTAGAATAATTCATATTCTCCTTACACTTTTAGCATTGAATCATGGGAGGTTCATTCTATGTTGTTTTTCTCCATCTTCATAGTTTTACAACTTCTTCCCATAACTTCGGCAATCAAATTCTTGATGGCCTTCCCTTCCATACTTAAAACATTTATTAAAAACCTAAAGGAAATTTACTCCATGCTTCTTCCCACACTAAGAGAATAAAGGAAAGTTCATCTTCTTCTCCTCGTGGTTTTTATATTTCCATTTAAAATCCATATTCCTTTTCTTTTCCAAAACATGGGATTGATACATGACTCCAAGTTCTATTTAAACCTTGATTTCAAAATACAAAATATCTTCATAGATACCAAATTCCCTTATGGAAAACACCCTTCTGAGACTTGGATTTAATCCACTAAAGAACCTATCAATTTTACTTTTAGGTTGGATGATAATTCCTAAAGTGTACCTCACAAGTCTCATGAAATTATACTTTTAGGTACCAATAGATTCATCATCCCTTTTCTTAAAATCAAGGAGATCATTATCTATCTTGGTACAAAGAATCCAAGGAAAGTACTTATTGAAAAATAAGTTCTTAAACTCATCCCAATCCATGAATTCAATAACATCTTGTTCCCTCATATTCTTGACTATGATTACACCACTGTTCTGCTTCACCATCTAAATGATAAATAGACAAAATGAATTTCTCCTTCTATGAATGGTGGAGAATGGAGAATATCTTTTTAGTAGTACTGATCCATTTTTTAGAAGCAAGTGGATCATAATACCCTATGAAAGAAGGGGATGTTGCCTCATGAAATACTCAATACAATGTTGTTCCCTCCTTTTCTCATTTGTAAGTCCACCACAATTCAAATCTTGAGAAAGTTTTGTGAGCCTAGAAATTATGTTTTTCATTCTAAATCCCATAGAATTCGGTTAATCATGAGGACAATCATTACATTGTCCATCAAAATTACCATTAACGTGATTCCTTTGGATACTAGCCATTGACTAAAACCAAAATCATAAAGTAGGAAAGATATATCATATCAAGGAACCATATAATCATGAAAATTCACTTATAAGATGTATAAATTATGACACCTTCCTAAATCTATGACACCTTATGTTTATCTTATGTTATTTATATCCAACTTCTATTTAAATCCTTTATGATGGTTCGTGAAGAGTTTGGGAATTTCCAAAGCATATCCCTGGGAGTATCAAACCAGGTGTACAGCAAGGCCTATTGTTATGTACTAGACTACCTTGAATTGGGCCTGTAACACCTTGTTAGATTTGTTTCCCATAGGTATATCTATTCTAAATCCACATCCATTTATAGTATCCAGACAGGGATATATTTCTAGGAAACCACTCACTATATCATTTACCCAAATACTAGGACATTTTTCTATATTTTTCCTTATCCTTATACTTATCCCTATACATTTCCTTATGGTTCTCATTAAGGTTTTATCATCCTTTATTACAATGGTTAACTAAACCATTGCTTTGATACCAACTATAGAAACCCTCTCTTTTGATTCATTAACATTACATAACTTTTTTAGAATACTAAAAACATTATACAAATAGAAGCCAAAGAACATACTAGTATAGTGCCTTTGGAAACATAGAAACATGAACACCGGTACATAAGTGATCTACATTATCTCCCACTAGGTTATTTTTGACTAGAACCATTCATAGACACATAAAATATAATACATATATTCATAACCTAGGGAAGGAAACATAAAAAAGGAGTGATATCAGATGCTCGGTAAGGGTAAACAAGGGAGATATGTAAGTATAATAATGAACATAAGGGTACAAGAACATGATCATAAAAATAGAATATCATACCCTACATATTGAAGATCATATACATGAAACATGGAATAAAGCATGGCAGGTCATAAGACATGAATCAAAAGTAAATGAAGAAAATAATCCATAAAATCATAACATAGGAATAAAAAATAGAATTGTGGAAACACATAATCATATAATATTATTTTCAAAGTATCCAAGGCACCACTACCAAGACCATCTTAGTAGTATGGGTTCAATCCCCATACCATCTTGGTAGTCATGGTTCACTCTCATGGCCATCTTAGTAGCATGAGTTTACTCCTCATACCGTATTGGTAGTCATGGTTCACTCCCATGTCCATCTTAGTAGTCAAGTTTCATTACCAAGACCATATTAGTATATCTCATGATATATAAGTCTTTACACCATGCATTAGATGGAGATATAGGTCCCACCCATATCATAGTGAAATCATACATACATGTGCCACAAGATCATAAATAATTATATCATAACACAATAAATTAAATGGGTATTATAAATATGTAATCATATCATAAACGTTGAAAAAAATATAGGATTTATAATCATTTCATCATAAACATAAACCGTGAAAAGGAGCAGGTTTCAAAATCATATAACTTGTGAAATAGAAACAGGATTCATAAACATTATACCATCAAAACATAATCCATTCTGAGAAATAATATGAATTGAAACATTGAATAATTTCCCCAAAAATTCATGAGTAACACCAAAGGATGTTATATTATATGTAAAATAATTTTTAAATATCTTTTAAAAACATTTCTTGAGGAAAATATCCTTTCTTCTTTTGAAAATACTTTTTAAAACATAAAACATTTTGAAAACAATTTTCCTTTGAAAATAGATTTGAAAAATTATAAAGGAAGATTTTAAAATAATAAAACATTTTTAAAATACTTTTTCCTTGAAAATTATCTTCAAGTATCATTTGAAAACATTTTTGAAAACATGTTTTTTGAAATAAAATAGATTTCTGACCAAAGAGAGAAATACAGTCAGTTTTTTCTTAAAAACATTTTCTTAATTATCTTAAGTACCAAAGTGTGGTAAAATGGTACTAAAACTTTAATATATCATGAATTAATAGAGGAGAAGGAAATTAATGAGTTTTATTGAGATATGGATCATAATATTTCATCAAGGTAATCATAAACATAAATAATCTCAAAAAGTGATGAGATTGTTTCAATAAAATATTAACTTGGTAACTTGGGATCATACTCTCCATGTAAGAAAATGAAATTATATGAAGCATAAAATATCATTAAAATAATTATATTCATTATGTAACATGTAAAATGGAATTATATACACCTCAAAAAATAATTTAGGTTCATAATAAAGCATGTGTCTCAAAGAAGGAAAATTGAGAAAAAAGTGTCTTACCGATTTGGTAGCTTTTGAAACATTAACTCCATGAAATAAAGATAATATAATGGATATTTAAATACCCATAAATTTAAGTATAATAATAATTTAATACATCCAATTTAAGTATACATACCACACAAAAGGAATGGGTGGTGAATAAAACATGTATCTCACGGAAATAAAAAGTGAGATGAAATCCCCTTACCTTATGTCTTGAATCTCATTGTACTCAATCAAAACTCATGTATAATAAATATAATTTTATTATAAATCTATAAAATAACTATATTATTATATCTAATACCTTATATGGTTTTATTATGACCTTATATTCTTATTGTTAACAATCCTATGTTAATGTTTAACTTTGGGTAATATCTTCTTTGTTATTTACATGTGTCTTAATATTTAGTCCTTATACTTATATCATGATTTCCATAATGTAAATAATGATATAAATATCATTTATATTCATTATATGTGTGTTATAATAATATATAGAATATATAATTATGAAATTAAATACACCATTCATGGAGACGGTAAGTCGTACATATGCATGAATGGTGTTTCTGTTTTTATTATCGTATTGAAAGAAAAAAGGTAAATTAAATATGTGTATATATATGTATATAAATATCATTATTATAGTTGAATTATTATATCATATATATCATATAATTTCATTAAATTAATCTTTAATACATTCCATGTAGTGTGTGAACGAATCACATCACTTTGAGGGGCAGTAGTCCACACTTCCTCAAACGAAATTATCATAATTACACCAAATGGAAAGTACAAATATATGTGTTGTAAAAGGATTAAATAAGATTAAATACATACTAAATATAATATCTATCATATATAAATAGGTTATCCATCATAATTTCCACCATGAGAGGCAGTAAGAAAAAATGAACAATCATTTTTTTGTGTGGCGGTAGTTCATCATACACATAAAAAGTATATTCATTTCCCATTAGATGGAGGTGTGTGTAATTGTAGTTCAAACACTTAGAATAAAAAATATTATATTGAATATACTGGTGTTTTTATAAAATAATTTAATAAATATATTGGAGGGGTGTAGAAAGAAAATAAAAGAAAGTATCTTGAGAGAATTCATTGCCTCTTAATCAGGTAACTCCTTTTGGTTTGTGTCAAAAGGATTACTTGGATTACTTTCTCCCAAATGGGATGATTCTAGGAGTAAGTTATGTATTTTTAGAATTTTATTTGGTGGATATTTTATAAACCTAAGTAGTTTTAGAGTTGTAAAGAAGAGGGAGAGGTGGTGGCCTTTTATAGGGAAGGGAAAGGACACACTTGGAATTTTTGAAAACAAGTAAGGTGTACCCATGTTTTTACTTAAAATAATTCATACCAAATCAACCAATATCAAGAATGGAAGTTTCATGTCCGAAAACTTTTCAGACAATGGGTGTTGGATAAGTTTCTAGGTCATTTTGGGTCTTAAATTTATGGTTTAGTACTTTGTTAACTTAATTTTTCTTGAAACCATTGTAATTAATTTTAATCACCTTCGCTAATATTTTTGGTAAAAAAATAAGTTTAACTTTTTAGGAATTATAAATTATTCTGATTCCAATAAAATTATGTATCGTAGAAACATTGGTGTTATGTGTAACATACACCAAGTCTGTGTTCTGTGTAACGTATGTTGAGTTGGTGTTGCATGTAACATAAACCAAGTCGATGTTCTGTGTAATGTATGTGATATAGAAAATATTTTAAATTAAATTTACATTGAATTTAATTGTTTTAAACCCACAAAAGTGTTACTCTAAGATTAATTGCTTCATTTTTATGATATTGGTGTTATTTTGAGCTGAACAGTAAAAATGGCCCATTTCGGATTTTTAACTATTTTAAATTATTTCTGTAGTTTTGCCATAACATATTCTACACTAATAAAAATTAAAAAATTATTTCTTTTCCAGATTCTACACATCCAGGGATTCATTTAATCTTTTTGTACTAAAAGATTAATCTACCATATGGAAGCTCAAAATAAGCTCACAAGTTGTCTCAAGAAAACTGTTTACAGTTCTGCTGATTTTTGGTGTGGGGTCCATAACTCATTCTTGGTGGGGATAATTGTTGTGACATTCGGTGGATAGACGCAAAAGGAGTTGGGTAATATCTTTCATAAAGGCAAGGATGCATTAATTAGACGTTTAAGGGGCCATTAAAGCTTCCTAATCCGGGGGTTGGCATTTTGGAGATTTTGACTAGATAGAATAAATGGTCATAGTAAAATGAGCATAACTCTCGAAATACTTGTCCAAATCTGCTGATATTTTTAAGGGAAACGCCCAAGAGAATTATGAACAACATTAAAGAAGGTAGAAATGCATGAAGATGTAATTTAATGGGGATAAAAGGTGTCAAAATTCAGTGGAAAAATTATGGATATAAAAGGAGGAGAGTTCCTCCCCCTCAAAGCATCTCTCATTCCATCGCATTCCTTCTGGGACACCAAGGAGGAGAACTTTTCAGAATTATCTTTTATTTCTTTTATTTTTCATAGTTTTTTATGCCTTCTTCTTCCCCATTAATATTTATTACCCTTATCATGGTGGGGTAAACATTTTGATTGATTGGGGAAGGGTTGGTTTTCTATGTTGTAATGCTTAAGTTATTGGATGTAATTGAATGAAATTTATTTCTTCTTCAAAGTTTTTTTTCAATTTCATATAGAGTATTTTATTATCAAGTGAGATCATTCTTGAATTTTAATTCCATTATTTATTTTTTCCTTGGTAAAATAATCATTATCTCCCTCCACTAATTTCTGGTTTATATACGATGGAATAAATTGGGGATTAGTGGTGAAGTACTCGACGATCGTCAGTACGTGTAAAAGGTGTAGTGAAAGTTATTTATTGTTTGGGATAAACAAGAATCGATCGGATATTTCCCATGTCAATTAAGGATATTCAATACAACTATTTTTCACATGGAAGGAGAGTTGACCAAACTGAGATCTTGGTAAGGTTTTTCTCTCATCATCATAATTTCACCAAGGAAGTGAGAGGAAATGATTGTGGAAACTCACTTTAATAAACTAAGAAGAAGAGGTTTGAATTAAATTGAACAATTATAGCATTACAATTAGGAAATTGGCCCCGAAATAATCACCCTTTTAATATCATAGTTTCTTAATCATTTCAATTTCAAATTTCTTTTCAAAAAAACACAACATTTTTACCCTTGTTTAAAAGTGACAAACTGATTTTGTGTGCACTCCTCTTCGGGAGACATCCTAGGGTTAATCACTATACTACACTAGGAAATATCCAAAAAAATCCATGCCATACAACAGGTGTGCGTCAGTATTCCAAGTCAATTTTTCATGTAACATACACTGATTTAGTGTTATGTAAAAGGAATGTTTGACTTAGTTCATTATAATAAATAAATTAAAATTTAATTTATTCAAAAAAAAATCCATAAAAACTTAGGGTGTTACAAGTCGGGGGATAGAGGGAGACTTTGGGAGGAAGACTAAGGGATCTTCCAAATGTGGACATGTGGATTAATAGAGCCCATGGTATTATGTTTGGGCCTAGAGAAGACCAAGAGAGCTTCCAAATTATTGATCTTTCTTAGTTGGATAGTAAAAACTTATTTTATACTAATTCACACTAAACCCTTATGGTTATATCCCATGTTGTGTATTACTTATTCTTGATAGACTCATGAAATTTATACTTAATGTTAGTTCCGTGATTGATTAAGATATTTTATGCTTATACCCATGTTCCATTATTTTCTTATATGATGTTGTTTCTTCTTATTATCATGTTTATTCCATGTGTGGGTGTGTTGATCATGTTTTTTTGGGTGGCTTCATTTCTATATTTTAGCCTTGTTTTCTATGTTTGATATAATAGTTTATTTGATAAAACCAAAGGGATTTCTAAAGTGTTGTTTTTAAGTGTACTCATTTTAAAATGGTTAACTTGGTTTTGAAAAATGAGTTTTCAAAATAGAATTATTGATTTTCAGGGATAAAAGACTTATATAGATTCATGGTAGTATCCAAATGAGATTTTTTCCTCACACACTACATATACCTTTGGGCGTATGTAGACCTTATTTTTCAGGACACGGGAAAGGGCAAGGGAACCTTGTAGTTTAGTTTCCCTTCTTGATTATTGATTTCCATGGTGGTTTTGGGTTGTTAAAGATTTGTTCTTATGGAAATTACCTCTTATAGAGCAGTTTTGGGATTTTGTTTCATTGGGATGTTACATATTAGACCCTTTTGTATTTTTCCCTATTTTGATCTTTGAAAATGGATATCATATGTATATCTCTTTTGTATGACTTGTGATATGATGATGTTATGTTATTTATTTTTAGTCATTATTGAATTTTCTCTATTTTATTTTTATATCTGTTGATGTTGGTTATCTGGTTGGTGTGATTGTCCAATTAATAGATGGTTTATTTTAGTTTTAAAAGGGATAAATTGTTCCCAAATAGTTATTTTTTATTCCTTGGGGATTTTTTCCAACCTATAATGATCAAGAACATGCTTAGGGACTTATGGAATACCATCTGAGGTGATAGGTCAGGTCAACCTAGGATGGTTCATTAAAAAATGGTATCATATGCCTCTTTTAATTTGGGGTTCAGTGGTAGATAGGATATATGACATTCAATACTCAAGAGTTAGGTGTAGAGGAGTGCCTTTCCATCTCTTCCTCATTCAAAGCCTTAAGTTTCCATGGGTGTTTAAGAATTTTTTTATAATTTGAACCCGGTTTTGGGTTTTTTTGTTGAGATTCAATGTTTTTAATCATTGTTTATGGGTTTTGGAATGAACCCATGATACTTGTATATAAATTTTGAGTTTCTAGGTGAAATAGGGGTGAACAATAGGGGTGCACAATTTAGGTACACGGTTAGTGATAACCATGTGAAGCACTTATGACTAATTATATGACCTTAGAGTATTGTTTTTTATATTTGGTGCATGGTTTATTTAACCATGCGTCTAAACCATACATAGTGGAAAAAAATTTAAGTTTTTTATATTTTTACCCTTTCATTATTTGAATTTTTTCTTATGTTTATTTTCTTGTTTGATACCTATTATAAGGGTTTATTAAATTTTATTTAATTGTTTATTGAGATTTAATTGTGTATTGGTTATGTTTTATCTTATTATTTATAGAAAATTCCACCCATAAGGTCATATTATAGAAAAAGGGGGTGATATAGGGTATGTTTCGCAGGTGACTCATCTATTTGACCCTTATTTAGTAGAGTCAATGATTTTTACCATCCAAACTCTATGCCAATAGGGTGATAAAGGTTATACATGGATAGTGGACAATGATTAGGATTTTACAGAGTAGAATCCATTGGTCTTCCATAGTGATAGAGGTACCCATGAGCCTGAGGAATGGATCGAAAGGATCAAACATATATTTATCTTTTTGAATACCTATGTGACCTCAAAAGTGGGCTTATTCATGCATATATTGGAAGGATCAGGGTAGGAAATGGTGGGAATTCATGGTGTAAGCACATAGGTATAAGTATCTCACTTGGACTACCTTCAAGATGGATTTTAATTAGTAGTTGTATCCTAAGATACTAAAGGTTGTGAAATACCATGAGTTCGTGGCATTAGAGCAAGGAGACCATTTAGTGATGGAATATGCTACTTGGTTTTTTGAGTTAGTTTATTTGTCTCCTAAGTTCCTCATGTATTACTATATCAAGGAGAGACATTTTGAAATCGTCTTGAAGGTTAAGATCAGATTGATGCTTATTCTAATTTTCCTGCTAACTTATTCCAAGGTGGTGGATAAAGTGGTTATGGCTCAAGTTGAATTAGTAGGGATTGCAGGTATCAGTTCATTTTCTTCAGTAATGGGTGGTAGCTAAAGTTCTTCCTCTGGCTATATGAGTAAACAGGATGAACCTCATCAAGGTAGTGGAAAAAGTGCTCAGCAGTCATCAGGTTCAGTAGTATTAGCTTCTTATAGGTATAAGTTGGGGACTTATTATTAGTGTGGGAATTCTAGCCATAATAGACCTAGTTTACTAGAGGTTCTAAGGATGTTCCACCAATGTGGGCATCTGGGTCATCATTAGTGCTTCTTCAGGGCTTCCTTTTAGGGGAGTGGTGTTGGTTCTTCATTTTCTAAGGGGTCATAGGAGTTTTAATATGATTATAAGGGTGTGTGATATCATACCTAGTATAAAGGGGGGTCTCATATAACTAATAAATATTGGGTTGGGTCTCTAGGGTTTCATTATATAGTATATGTAGAACCTAAGGGCTCTGAATCTGGGATGGACACCATGAGAGGCATGATATTTATTACTTATTCAATGGATTTAGCCTTGTTTGATATGGGTACTTCCCATTAATTTATATCGCTGAATTTTCTTGATGATTTGGGTATGTGAGAAAGTTTATTCCATTTAATATGGATTTTTTTACCCCATTGGGAAGAAAAAAGGAGAAAGATTTTAAGTGACCAGAATATCCTATTTTAGTTACTGATGTGGAGATTGTGTGGTAATTACTTATTTTGGATCAGTACATTTTTTATCTCATCATTGATATAGATTATATGATCGGTTTCAAAGAATAAATTGATTGTTATCATCACAGGGTCTGGTTTCTATCTCCTGATGGGATCACTCACATCATCTAGGTTGAGTGGGATCTGAGGTTGGTGAGGGAATGGCTCATTTTTATTGATGTGGGATCATTATCTTGTTATTTTTCTAAGATTTTATTTGAGACTATGGAGTATGGTTTATATGGTTTTATTCCAGTGGTTGTGGATCGGTACCCTAACGTTTTTTTTTTTGAATAATTTTCCTGGTTTTCCTCCTTAGTAAAAGGTTAAGTTCACTATCAATATACTCCCTTGGATTATCTCTATTTCCTTTTCATCATACCAGATTGATCCTATTGAGTTAAATTAGTTATAGTTTCAATTGTATAACCTTAAAATCAAGGGATTTATCCATACTAAAATATCACTGTGGATATTGCTAGTGTTTTTTTAAAATAATAAGGATGGGAGTCTCTAACTTTTCATAGAATATCATAAGATGAATCAGGTTACCATTAAGAATAAATACTTATTGCCTAGAATTTTTTATCTTTTTGATCAAATAATAGGAGAATGATTGTTTTAAAATATTTACATGAGGTTGGGGTATCATCAGTTGAGGGTTCAAGAAGAGTACATTCCTAAGACCACCTTCAGGAGCCATTATGGGCACTTTGATTATTTGGTTATGTTTTTTGTCCTTAACAATTCTCCTTTGTTATCTATGGAATTGATGAACAATATATTTCAGTTATTTTTATAATCCTTCATAGTCATGTTTTATTTTGGGAGACTTGAGAGATCATCATCTGTATTCCAAGTTGTATAAGTGACAATTTTTGTTTAAAGATGTAAATTTTTGGGGCCATTTAATTTATGATAAAGGTGATTGTTTAGACCCTGAGAAGATCTAAGTGGTAATATCTTTTGAGATTCCCAAGAATGTGTTTGAGATCAGTAAATTTTTTGACTTCGCTAGGTATTATAGGGTCTTTGTCCAAGAAATCTCCAGGATATCTTCTCCATTGATAGAATTGAATTGTAAAGTAGTGAATTTTGAGTGGGGTGAGAAGTCCTAGAATTATTTTGAGGATTTTTGGGTTTATTTGAAATTATCTCTAATCTTTACTCTTATTGATCCTAGGATGGGATATTCAGTGTATTGTGATTCCTCTGGTGTGGGATTTTGGTATATACTAATGTAGGAGGATCATGAGGTGGATTATGAATCTCTTCATCTATGTCCACGTAAGAATAATTACCCCACCCATGACCTAGATTTGGTAGTAGTGATTCATGCATTGAATACTTTGCACCATTACCTCATTAGGGAGCAGTTTATAGTTTATTTGGATCATAAGATACTGAAGTATATTTTCACCCATAGGGACTTGAACCTCAGGAAAATAAATTGGATGGAGTATATTTAGAACTTTGAATTATATATCGCTTATACCCTCAAGAAGTGGAATGAATTCATTGATTACTTAAGAAAAAATTTACTAAACCAAACTATTAAATAATTAGTGGATGGGTGTATTTTGATGGGTTTTCTCACTGATTTAAGTATGGAGGTGTGTGGGGATGGAGAGTAGGTGTTATTGACCATTTTTTATGTCACATCATATATTTTTGATAAGATTCGGTATGATCATGAATATGACCCTGACTTCAAGTATATTATAATATTTTTAAATATTGTAGAGACCTTAGGTTATTTGTATAAGTCTCCCAACAGTACCCTCTTCTTCAGGAAACAGTCAGTTGTTCCCTTGACCTTGAGGCTGGAGATGATGTACGGGGGGAATTATTCTAATTGATTAATTAACCTAGGGTATACCAAGATGTTTTATACTCTGGGGATTTTGTTCTAATGGACTGGTATGAGATATTTAGTTTTATAATTTTTATCCTCGTGTTTACCTTCCATAGGATTAAAGAAAAGCATCAAAGACCATCTGAGTTACTTCAGCCTCTTCCTATTCTAGTGTATAATTGGGATGAGATCTATATGGAATTTTTTATTGATCTACCTCATAATCATAGTGGTAAAGATTTTATTTGGGTGATTATATATCGGTTGACTAATTCATCCCATTTTCTTCCCATAAGGGATTCAATTAAGGTAGACAAACTTGGGAACCTATATATCTAAGAGATCATTAAGATTCATAGGGTTCCTTCATGATAGATTCCAACTAGGATACCAATTTTACTTCATGGATATATATGATTCTATAGGATTCCATGTAAACCAAGTTGAATTTGAGCATAGCACATCACCCATAGAATGATGGTCAGACTAAGTAGATTATCTAAATTCTTGAGGATATGCTTCGTGCATGTGTGATTGACTTTGGGCATTCATGGGAAAAGTATCTATCATTGGTTGATTTTTTTTACAAAAATTTATGCTAGAACTCAATCAAGATGGCCTCTTTTGAGGTTTTTTATAGGTTTTCATATCAGTTTGCATCGTGTTAAGCTGATATGGGTGAGTACTCCTTGTTGGGACCTATCCTCATCCAAGAGATGATAAAAAGAGTGCATTTTATTTGAAAGAGATTATCACTATATTTGATTATTTATAATTAATATTTTGATCTTAGTCATCAAACACTTGAGTTTGAGTTTGTTTATTAGGTGTTCCTATAGGTATCCATTCAACTATGACATCATCACTTGTGAAAGCATTGGAAGTTATTGTTGCGTTATGTCATGCCATTTCTATAGCGACCCGGCCCTTTTCTTACATTAATATTACATAATTTCAAAGATAAAAAACATAATAGTATTACATAGATAGGATCCAAAGGTTTAGTGTCTTGGGAAAACTAGGACCATACATAACAAATACAACTTTAAGCATAAACATTCATTTAATTTCTTCTTCTATTGCTTCTTATTAGCACTTGTCCTCTCCTTAGTACATGTAGCCACCTGAGGATATAAATACAAAGGGGTGAGCTAAAATCCTGGTAAGAGGATAGATAAGAACAATATATCATGGGTTGATCATAATCATAACATAGTCAAAAGATCATGAACATGAGAGGAGCATAAATAGAAGACTTGAAATGTGGCAATGCATAAAAATGAAACATCATGTCTTAGTGGTTAACTACCACACATACTTGTGAACCAAGCTAGCATCTTTTTCACACATCATTTCACATTTACTCATGAGATTCATCACTTTACCCAATGCATTGGAGTGCTATATAATTTCGGGCGCACCCGTCACATTTAAACATTCATATTACGCTATATAATTCTGGGTGCACCCATCACATCATAACATTATCATTATCATGATTGCCACATAGAACACACATAAAACATGTACATAAATAACCCATGTAAATGAATGGGTTTCATCTCATAATAACACATTCATAAGCTTTGGGTTCCCAAAAGAAATATGGAACAACATAAATGATACAAGAACCATCAACCTTGAATGAGAGGTAAAAGGTGAGTTCTTGAAAGAAGATTTATTTTGGAAAACATTTTGATGGACATAAAAACCAGTGACAAAAATTTATATCCCAGAAAAGTAAATTCAATGATGAAAAAATGATCTTTTAGGAGTAACCATATCAAAAATGGAGTGAAAGAGGGAGAACCTGAAGGAAGAAAATTGGGTTCGAGATTTCCCCTTACCTTGTACCCAAATGCCTCCTTCTCTTTAATGTCATGTATAATGACATTATATTCATTAAATAGAAATCCAAAACCATTTTTACATTAATAGGGTTAATTCTGGTTTCATTATGTCATATTATGTTCCTTTGTATGACTTATAGAGTTTAAAAACATTGTTTGGGGATGTTCGTTTTTATGGTTTTCTTGAGAGGTTCACTTGTATTCTTAAATTGAAGCTTGGGTAGATCATGAGTAAACATACAGAACTGATATTACATGTTATTAATGATATTACAGGAGTTTTAATGATCTTATAATGAATCACATTATATCCATGTGGATGAATCATTATATAAGAATTTAATGATGGTTATTTGGGTTAATTTGAGCGGTTTTTGGATCACAACGAACTTGTTTTAACTTTTAACTTAGTAATATGGCCATAGGTTATTTCCAGAACTTAAAATAGAACATAATACATATAAAATATTCTGTTTCAACCATAAAAATGGTTTCATAACCATATCTGAAGGTATAAATTGAAAAAGAGAGCATGTCGTTTTTGAAGGTGATAAATTAACACCTCAGGAACAACGTTCTCTTTAATGAAATAAAAGGAAGAGGGAAAGGGTGTGGGGTGATATAATATCCCATTAGAATCATAAAATTACATTATATGTATAATAATGGAGTTAAAAAACAATTTTGATGAATATAGGTGGGGAGAGATCAAGAAAGGAACTTGAACTTGAAAGGAAATTAAAGGAGAAGAGGGAGGGAAATTACCTCTTAAATCTTCCTCTTGAGATCCTCCTTAAGGAAGCCAGTCTTGGTCTTTTTATGAGACCAGAAGCTTTTGGACGTGGGGGAGGTTCTAGGGAAGATTTTTGGGCAGAGTTTAGATAAGTCTTGGAGCTTGAGAGGTGTGAGGAAATTAGGGAGTGAAGGGTGGTTTTTATAGTGGAGGGGAGAGGGGTTTCCTTAATATAAAATTCATTAGTTTATTAATTTCCCCTAAGACAAGGAATAGTGAGTCTTGGATGACCAATAATAGTGATTTTATAATGTAATCCCTAACCAAGTGGTATTAAATCATCATAACATCATCAATGACTCAAATAATACATTATTTTGCATTTATTGTGAATTATCGGATTCTACTATTCATCAAAAATTCAAGTATCATAGAAAAATCTCAAAAATTTACCCCAACCATTTTTCGACGTGTAGAATCCAAAAATGAAGTCCATTTTTCAAAAATAATTTTATAAATATTATTAATTTAATATTCAATTAAAATCATAATTTACTTAAAAAAAGAGTTTTTAAGATTAAAACTGATTTTATAATTCTTTAAAAAAATACATAGGGTCTCATAACATTATCTAAAAACTATTAGAAATTGATTCAATAATTTATGAATACATTTCAAGGAAATAAATATTATTTTAAATTAATTAATTAATTATAATTATTTATTTATGACTTATAAAATACCAAAAACATTTACTAAGGTCAAATTGTCAATTTCTAAGATGTCTAAATTTTATTTTATTATTCATAGGTAATGTTACTCTTATTTACTATTCATAAGAGTAATATTACTATTCATAATGGTAGGTTACTATTCATAAGGGTAGGTTACTATTCACCAAAAATTATTTTTTGTTTCATTAGACTCTAAAAATCATCTTGAACACAACTGTGAATGTCAGATTTTCAAAATTCCAAACATAGGGGTGACAAAATTATGTTTAAAGGTCACTTATCACTTAGTAGTTCATTATTTTGTGTTTTTATGACATAAATATAAGAAGTTAATTTTATATTGAAAAACTTTGGGTCGTTACATTCTTCCCCCCTTATGAAATTTCACCCTCGAAATTTCACTTTACACAAACAGGTGAGGGTACTTCTCCTTTATTACCTCTCCTGGTTCCCACCATTTTCTAAAATAGAAAAGGATAGAAAAAAACATAACTAAACAAGTCATGAATAACTTATTCTTTTAAAAAAAATTATACCAAAAACATAACATATGGGATCCCTAGGTAAATATTCTTGTGTGCATATTTTTACTTAGTCTCATACTAGAGGTTTTCTCTAGGGTTCACTAATCCTAATTCTCAAATTAACTAAACCTCTCCTCTGATACCAACTATAGCAACCCGGCCCTTTTCTTACATTACTATTACATCGTTTCAAAGATAAACAACATAATTGTATTACACATTGAGGATCCAAAGGTTTAGTGTCTTGGGAAAACTAGGACCATACATAACAAATACAACTTTAAGCATAAACATTCATTTAATTTATTCTTCTATTGCTTCTTATTGGCACTTGTCCTCTCCTTAGTACATGTAGCCACATGAGGATATACATACAAAGGGGTGAGCTAAAAGCCCAGTAAGAGGATAGATAAGAACAATATATCATGGGGTGAGCATAATCATAACATAGTCAAAAGATCATGAACATGAGAGGAGCATAAATAGAAGACTTGAAATGTGGCAATGCATAAAAATGAAACATCATGTCTTAGTGGTTAACTACCACACATACTTGTGAACCAATATAGCATATTATTCACACATCATTTCACATTTACTCATGAGATCCATCACTTTACCCAATGCATTGGAGCGCTATATAATTCCGGGCGCACCCGTCACATTTAAACATTCATATTGCGCTATATAATTTCGGGCGCACCCGTCACATCATAACATTATAATTATCATGCTTGACACATATAACACATATAAAACAGTTACATAAATAACCCATGGAAAGGAATGGGTTTCATATCCTAATAACACATTCATAAGCTTTGGGTTCCCAAAAGAAAGAGGGAACAACATACTTGATACAAGAACCATCAACCTTGAATGAGAGGTAAAAGGTGAGTTCTTGAAAGAAGAGTTATTTGGAAAACATTTTTATGGACATAAAAACCAGTGACAAACATTTATATCCCATAAAATTAAAGTAAATTATGAAAAAATGATCTTTGAGGAGTAACCATATCAAAAATGGAGTGAAAGAGGGAGAACCCGAAGGAAGAAAATTGGGTTCGAGATTTCCCCTTACCTTGTACCTGAATGCCTCATTCTCTTTAATGTCCTGTATAATGACATTATATTCATTAATTAGAAATCCATAACCATGTGTACATTAATAGGGTTCATTATGGTTTAATTATGTCATATTATGTTCCTTTGGATGATTTATAGAGTTTAAAAACATTGTTCGGGGATGTTCGTTTTTATGGTTTTCTTGAGTGGTTCACTTGTATTCTTAAATTGAAGTTTGGGTAGATCATGAGTAAACATCCAGAACTGATATTACATGTTATTAATGAGATTACAGGAGTTTTAATGATCTTATAATGAATCACATTATATCCATGTAGATGAATCATTAGATAAGAATTTAATGATGGTTATTTGGGTTGATTTGAGCGGTTTTTGGATCACAACGAACTTGTTTTAACTTTTAACTTAGTAATATGGCCATAGGTTATGTCCAGAACTTAAAATAGAACATAATACATATAAAATATTCTGTTTCAACCATAAAAATGGTTTCATGACCAGATCTGAAGGTAGAAATGGAAAAAGAGAGCATGTCGTTTTTGAAGGTGATAAATTAACACCTCATGAACAACGTTCTCTTTAATGAAATAAAAGGAAGAGGGAAAAGGTGAGGGGTGATATAATATCCCATTAGAATCATAAAATTACAGTATATGTATAATAATGGAGTTAAAAAACAATTTGTATGAATATAGGTGGGGAGATATCAAGAAAGGAACTTGAACTTGAAAGTAAATTAAAGGAGAAGAGGGAGGGAAATTACCTCTTAAATATTCCTCTTAAGATCCTCCTTAAGGAAGCTAGTCTTGGTCTTTTGATGAGACCAGAAGCTTTTGGACGTGGGGGAGGTGCTGGGGAATATTTTTGGGCAGAGTTTAGAGAAGTCTTGGAGCTTGAGAGGTGTGAGGAAATGAGGGAGTGAAGGGTGGCTTTTATAGTGGAGGGGAGAGGGGTTTCCTTAATATAAAATTCATTAGTTTATTAATTTCCCCTAAGAAAAGGAATAGGGAGTATTGGATGACCAATAATAGTACTTTTATAATTTAATCCCGAACCAAGTGGGCTTGCATCATCATAACATCATCAATGACTCAAATAATACATTATTTAGCATTTATTGTGAATTATCGGATTCTACTATTCATCAAAAATTCAAGTATCTCAGAAAAATCTCAAAAATTTACCCCAACCATTTTTCGATGTGTAGAATCAAAAAATGAAGTCCATTTTTCAAAAATAATTTTCTAAATATTATTAATTTAATATTCAATTAAAATCATAATTTACTTTAAAAACAGTTTTTAAGATTAAAACTGATTTTATAGTTCTTTCAAAAATTACATAGGGTCTCATAACATTATCTAAAAACTATTAGACATTGATTCAATAATTTATGAATACATTTCAGGGAAATAAATATTCTTTTAAATTAATTAATTAATTATAATTAATTATTTATGACTTATAAAATACCAAAAACGTTTACTAAGGTCAAATTGTCACTTTCTAAGATGTCTAAATTTTATTTTATTATTCATAGGTAATTTTACTCTTATTTAATATTCATAAGGGTCATATTACTATTCATAAGGGTAGGTTACTATTCATAAGGGTAGGTTACTATTCACCAAAAATTATTTTTGTTTCATTAGACTTTAAAAATCATCTTGAACACAACTGTGAATGTCGGATTTTCAAAATTCCAAACATAGGGGTGACAAAATTATGTTTAAAGGTCACTTATCACTTAGTAGTTCATTATTTTCTTTTTTTATGACATAAATATAAGAAGGGAATTTTCTATTGAAAAACTTTGGGTTGTTACAATTTCAGATTATGGAACGTCTTGGGAAGGTTTCCTATTGGATGGATCTTTTTTGTGGATGACCTTTATTCATGACATGTTCTACATTGCCCAATTGAAGAAGTGTTTTCAAGAACCATCTCATTTGGTGGAGTGTGAGGATTTGGAGTTGAATCCTAACACCACCGTTGTGGAGCATCCTGTTTGTATCCTGGACTATCAACATAAGGTGATCCATGGTAATTCGATCCCATTAGTCTATGTGATTTTGAATCATGGTTTATATTTCCATGAAACTTGGAATTAGGAGGTTTCAATGAGGAATTAATGGCCTCCCTTGTTTTCTTATAAGGATCCTTAAGGACTTTCTAGTAGAGGAAAGTGGCATGGTGGTAAGAATTGTGACACATACCAGATCACTGGTATATTTTATTTTTATTTTTATTTATATATATATTCATTTTTTGATTTTATGTTGGTTGTAGGTGGAAAACCATAGTTTTTAAAGAAACAGTTCCTATCTCACGATCAATTCACAATTTTTATAACTGTATGGTTAACCATGTGAGGGTGGTGTTTTAGGGATAGTGGCCTTTTTTCATAGTTTTAGAATGGTTTTTCTATCTATGTAAAATTATTTAAAAAATAGTGTAGATTTTCTTTGGGGAGATAGTGTATCCTACATAATTGGTTTATAGATTTTCTAACTATGTTTCCAAACCGTGCAGTGTGTCTAGGTCATTAAAAAAGTGGGTTTTTTCTATTTTTCCCTTTCGATTTTTAAGGGTTTCACCCTCATTTCTCTCCCCACTCACATGTATCCCTCTACCCATGCCTTATAAATTCCCCCCTCTCCATTTTTGTGGATTATTCTTGGATCCTTGGTGTTTTAGCTTCATGTAGTCTTTCTTTCTTCATGATTTCTCCTTCTTCCCCCCTTGTCTTGTATTTTTATTAAATTTACATGGAGTATGGAAACCCAAACATGCATTTTGGTTAAATATAGGGATGATAATGATGGATTTGTGTTTTTATATGTTTTTTAGGTTTGTCAGGACCTCTCTTTCTTGATTCAAGTTGTTTTCATTAAAGGTGAAAAGTTTATATTCAGTTTACAGTAGGTGTCTCTATTTAAGGGATCTTTTACATGGATAACCTTTGATTCTTTATTGGATTTAGTTTTTTATCAAATTTAATTTAATTTGTGTTAATAATGATAATTTATCCATGTTTTTTGTTGTATTAGGACACTAAATAGGGGGTTTAATTGATTTCCTGTCAAAATTTATGTTAAAAGGTTTATTTAAAAGATTCCCCCAATTAAAAAAATTAATTTGGATAGTTAACAAAAGTAGTAAATTATAATATCTTTACTGTTCAAATAGTTTCTCAGAAGATTAATTAATTCTTAGTTGTAAAAATATGAGATATTTATAAAAATTTTAAAACTATTATAATAAGGAAAAATAGTTATAACTACCAACCAATACTAACTATCAAAGTAAAGTTTAGTTTTCTAAAGATGAGTTAAAATAGAGAAAGACTAAATTGAAAGACATAGGGGATAAAACAAGTGGTTCGGTATCAAGCCAAGACCTAATCCACTCCACTTGGTGATCACCTACCACAAAGAAATATATATAAAAAATTTATCCACACCCTGGATTCGGGTTAACAACAATACACAGGACTATCCAGGTCACAAGACCTCTACCACTGTTCTTCATGGGAAAACTAACAGCCATGTCACATAGGACCTCTTCCATATTTATACATGGATTAACAATATGTAAAAAGATATTTTAGTGAGGATATCTTATATCCTTCAGTTCAATGTAGGATATAGCGTGTGCTTAAAATAAAGATACACACACTACTCAAAGAGTAGTAAAATAGTACACAATAGAGTGAAATGTAATGACATATAGTTTATAAGACTATGTGTGTAGTGAAATGCAGATATGGACACTCTGGATGCAGCAGATGAAATGTTCCAATCCTATTCTAAAAATAGTGTGTCATGAGTTGAGTGTTCTGTTTTTTAGCGCAGTGAGATGTTCTTCTTCTCCTTTGAGTTACTACAAGGATGCTTTCAAGATGGTTCATAGCAGGTTCTTCTTTGTTTACATCTAGCGGGAATTAAGAATTCTTTATTCAATGTATTCTTTCATGTATGGTTATTCTTTACTTTTTTCATGCATTCTACTGCTTCTATATATCTGCTCTAGTGCCACACTTTAATTTTATTTCGGGTGCTTGTGTTGGATCCAACAATATGCATGATCTCCACACCTCATAACTCATACTATCTGCTGACAAGACTGAAAAAGATCCTTAATTTTATCAGTGTCATTAAATGACTCAAATATGACCATTAGAAATAAATTTTAAATTTAATTAGAAAATACAGAAAATGGTTAAGTATAGAACGGTGTCATAGCTATGGTGAGATAGTCATGGTGAGATAGTTTCAATGAGATTTGGAACTGGTAGAAAAGTTATAGTGTCTAGTCCTTTGTGAATTTTGGAACTGGTAGCATGGTTATAGTGTGAGGGAAAAGGTATCTCAGTTAACGTTGTCTAGTACTTTGTCAAAATTATGAATGGTGTCTTGTTATGGGGTCTTGGAAACGGTAGCATGGAAACGGTGTTAGGTCCTTTTCCAAGATCTAGAACCGGTATCATGGTTACGGTTCCACAGACTTAGTTAAATATATATAAACTGTCTTAAGAAGAAATCTTCACAAAATAGATTAAGATTAAATATAATCATACTAAAACACAAAAGAACAAGAGTAAACATAGTTCTCAAGATATAATTTGAGAGATTTTGAACATTATCTTATGAGAGTTTAAAACATGAGTTATAAGAGTGTAAAACATGATTTTTAAGCATTAAAAACATGAGGAGTCCAAAAATCTACAAACATAATTTATGAGCATTAAAACATGAAGAGTCCAACAATCTCCCCCTTTTTTATGATCAAAAATCATTCCATTTACAAGCCAAAAATTTTATAAATAAATAACCAGATTCCTTATCATATCAAAAGATTCAAGTATATATATAATAAATAGCATAAAGGGTAGTTCTTTTCTTAGGTCTTATTTTATGATTTTAGTTCTCCCCCTTAGAATTTATCCCCTTTAAATTTTGTCTTATAATTTCTCCCCATTTTGGGATTATCAAAAAGATAGGATAGAGAAATAAAAACCAAAGACCAAAAGAAAATAACAAGTTAAGAAACAATAGTAGGACACATTCTATTCAATAAAAGGATAAATTCCATTACAACCAAGAAATAAAATACAATAGATACCTATCAAAATCGGTATTCACTTATCAGTAGAGTTATCAAACTTGAATTGTCCTTTGTTAGAGACATCAGATGGAGAATCAAGAGATTTATAAGTGGAGGTGGTAGAAGCAGTGGCTAGGTAAGGAAGTGGAACTCCTTCAATGATAGAAGGTACAAGGGTAGGTCTAGTGGAAGATCAAGGAAAAGTTTTCTCAATAATGATATGTATGATCTGGCTCAGAGCCTAAGAAATAGACATAGTCACTGGATAAAAGAGGTGGAGGAAGAAGAATAGGTATCAGAAGGTTGACCAGGCCGCAAAGGAGCAGCTGCAGGAGCCACAATTGTAGTACTCTGAACATGGAGATAAGGTTTCAAGAGATTTATGAAGACTATGATGATCTATCCACCATATTGCATGGCCTTCTCAAATTCATCCTTGTTTTCCAGAAACTTCTCCAAAGTGGGTGTGAATTACTAGATCTTCTACACTTGATCCTTAAAGGCTTAAGTGATTGGAGGTAGCTTCAAATTCTCCACAAGATACTTTAAATGATTAGTCAACTCATGCTTAGAATAAATTCTATTAAATTATAAGTCTGCTTTATTAGATATTTCTTCTTGAGCATCAGGGGAAATCTTTGAATAGACCCTCACCAAATCAAGCACATGGTCACTGTTTTTTATGATAATAGAGAGACTTTCCTTATCAACACCACTCAGCACTGAATGAAGATCTTCTTTGAAAATTTATCTGATTAAGTCATTGTCTATAGGCTGATATGGTTTTCCAGAGGAAGATAAAGCTGAAACAGCTGATGTGAGAGACTTAAGTTGATTTAGAACCTTTTGTAAATAGCCTTTATATTCATCGGTTAGCTTATTGAGTCTAGCGATAAGCCCACACATCTCATTGGATATCATGGTGTTGTTATCAACCACCTTTTCATACATAGTAAATAGGTTTGGTTGAATTAGATACAAAACCTTCTGTGGAATCTTGTCAGAATCATCCTCACTAAGATGAGCAACAAGAGCTTGACAATTTTGCAAGGTTTTCTTCATATCTTTAACCATATATTTTAGAGATTTCACCTCATCACTCAAAATATTGTTCTCAATCTCAACTTCCTGAATTTCGTGAAGCATATTTGGTTGAATATGACATATAATTTTCTCTAATAGAAGTGCAACATCCATTTCACTGAGATTTTTCATAGGTGCAAGTTGAGACTGTAACAGCTTCCCAAAGCTAGACAATAAGTTGTATCCAAAAACTTTCAGATCACTTTGACTCAAAAAATCAGAATATTCTTGAGTATATTCATGAACAGGAACTAAAACAGGTTCATATTCCTTAGTATGGGATACTTATTTGGTCGATATTGGTTTCAATTGAAACGCATTTGAAATATTTATCCCTTTTACTGAGGCCTCTTGGGTATCATTCATGTCAAAATAACTAATAAACATATACCAGGTATCCACATAACTTGGGTCAACATAATTTTGAAGTTTAACACATTATAATCTAGGGTGTTTCTCCCCCTCAACAGGTGCATCTCTTCTAGGACTAAGGGACTCAATCTCTTGACCCATTCCCATACCTTCATCTCTTTCAAGATCACCCATATCTTCTCTAGCCAGCTGAAATTAATGTTTCATCCTTTCCTTAGCAGATAATATTACCTCAGGTCCAACCTATTCTTCAGACTATTCCACAGTATTAGGCTCTTTCTCAACAGTAATATCTTTCTCAATAGAAATATCTTCCACAACAGCAAGCTCTTTCTTAACAAAAATCTCTTCCTCTACACTAACACTTCCTTTAGAAGAATATTTAACCTTTTTACTTGCATCAACATCACCTTTAGATAGAGGTGATATCTCAAAGGATACTCTCACTAAACCTTCACTTACATAATCATCTATTTCTCTATCTATATATTCTATAGTCTTATCAGCTTCTAATCCAGGATCAGATACATTTTTAAATCTTGATAGATTTTCAAAAAGGTTAAAATACTTATACAACCTATCATTATACTCAAACCCTGATCTCTTCCATGGATTCTGGCTTATTTTCATTCTCCTGTAAGTATCCTTAGAGATATAAAAAACAAATTCCTCAAGCACTTCTTCATTTTTTCCAACCACACCTTTGGATAGAAGAATAGCATAAACGAACCTTTAATAGAAAAGGGAAGTTGACTTTGATGTAGTTTTGAGTATATCACATATGTGAAGTATAATATACTTACACAAGTTGATTTTGTGTTCATTCTTCATAAGATAAATTAAAAATACATCCTGATACTTAAGAGTGGAAAAATCACCTTTCCTTTTGAAAATGAGATGTTGAATGAACTTAAACAACAACCTTGACTCACCATAAATCTTAGAAACAATAGGCCTTCTTTTCTTCTTATTCCCAGTCAAACTTCCAAGAGAATATTCTAGAATAAACACATCACTAAGTGGAGGAGGAACTCTCTAGTAGTCCTTAAAAATCCCTTTATGATGTATTTCTAGATAGGCATCCCATAACCTTGAAGAAAAAGTTCATCTTTGACCATTTACCTAGCTCCTTAACACAAAATCATCATTGGAGTTGAAGGTAAACTGGACATACTGATAAAACTCAAAAACAAGATTTGGATAAATGGGTCTCTTTTCTTTATTAAACCAATCCAACCAACCTGGTACTTTCAGAAATCTTAGAAAAAGAGACTTACTATTCAAGAGCCACTTTGCATAGATTTCCTTTTTAGACACGCCCTTTCAATCCTCAAGACCTGGGTTCAGAAACTTCTAGGGAATTACAACTGGAGCCTTCTTCTATTTCTTCTAAGACCATCATTTCACAGGAGTCAATGAGGATGGACGCTTCAACCTGAGCATTAAACATAGGCTCAATAATGATGAGGAGGGAAAGCAGTTTGAGATAGATATAGGGTTTTAGTTTCAAGAGAAGTGAACTCGAGAGAAGTGAAGTGATAGGTATTTATCATTAGGGAGTTCAAACATCACAGAAACAAAAATGAAATAAAAATAAATAAAACACGTGATAAAAAAGAAATATTTAAAAATAAATAAACTCTGAATAATATAGTGAAACTAGTATAGTCATTCACAGAGGCAGTATTACAGTGTGACACAAAACAGTGTGATTGTAACAAATGAGATAGCGAACAAAGATAGCAAGCTATGAGATGGTAATCTTGAGACAGTGAACCGAGACAGTAATCCTGAGATTGTAAACTAAGATAGTAATCCTGAGACAGTGAACTGAGACAGTAATCCTAAGACAGTGAACTATCCACTCATGGTTAATTATTCCCAATTCATGTATGATGTAATTCATTCTTTCAGAATTTAATAGCTTAGTGAAAATGTTAGCAAACTGATGTTCTGTGCAATGAATTCTAAAGTAATATCACCTTTTTGATAATGATCTCTCAAAAAGTGATTTCTTACATCAATATGCTTTTTTATAGAATGTGAAACATGATTTTTTGATATGTTAATATCACTTTTGTTATCACAATTTATAGGTACATTCTTGAATTGATATTCATTGTCTAGAAAGGTGTGTTTCATCCAAAAAATTTGAGCATAATAACCACCAGAAGCTATGTATTCAGCTTCAGAAATAGATAATTCAACATAATTTTTCTTTTTACTACACTATGAAACTAGTGACATGCCCAAAAAGTGACATGTTCTAAAGGTTCTTTTTCTATCTAACTTGAAACCACCAAAATCAGTATCAGAATAGCTAACCAAGTCAAATGATTTTCTCTAGGATAGAAAATTCCTAAGTTGGTAGTATGTTTGAGGTATTTGAAAATCCTTTTAACAGTAAGAATATATGACTCTTTAGGATTTTATTAGAAACAAGCACACATACACACACTAAACATAATATCATGCCTATTAATAGTCAAGTAGAGTAAACTCTCAATCATTCCTCTATAAGTGGTTTGATCAACAAATTTACCATTCTCATCAAGATCCAACTTATAGGTGGTACTCATTGAAGTATCACAACTTTTAGTATTATCTAAACCAAAAAAATTTAGAATATCTTTAGTATATTTAGTTTGATTTAAAATAATACATTCCTTATTTTGAAATATTTGAAATCCAAGAAAGAATTTTAGTTCACCCATCAAACTCATTTCAAATTCGTTTTGCATCATATTTGAAAATTCAATCCATAAAGAATTTTTTGATGAACCAAAAAAATAACATCAACGTATTTTGAATAAATAAAACATATTTATAAAAATATTTTCATAGAGATAGTAGGATCATCTATTCATTTTTTAAAACCTTTTTAAATAATAAAACTACTTAGTCTATCATACCAAGATCTTGGAGCTTGTTTTAAACCATACAAATATTTTTTTAATTTAAAAACATTATTTGTAAAATAAAGGTTTTTAAAAGTAGGGGTTGTTCGACAAAAACTTCCTCAACTATATAGCCATTTAGGAATGCATCTTGACAGCCATTTGATATCGTTTGAAATTTAGATGTGCTGAAAAAGCAAGAAAGATTCTAATGGCTTCAAGTCTAACAACTGGTGAAAAATTTTCCTCATAGTCAATACCTTATTCTTGACTATAACCTTGATCAACCAATCTAGCTTTATTTCTTACTATGTTACCAGATTCATCTACTTTATTTCTAAACACTCATTTAGTTCCTATGGTCAATATTTCTTTAGGTCTATCCACAAGTGTCCAGATTTTATTTCTTTCAAACTGATTTAATTCTTCTTGCATAGCCATCACCCAGAATTCATCATTGATTGCCACACTGATGTTATTAGGCTCAAGTTGTGACAAGAAAGCTTGATGTTTAACCTGATTTCTTAGATAATATTTTTTTTATGTTCCTTTATCTAAATATCCAACAATAGAATATAAAGTGTGGTTATTAAAGGTTCTAATAGATCTAGAAAAAGAAGGAATAGTAATTTCAGGTTCTTCAATAGGTTTGGATTCATCATGGCTCGAATCTGGAGAATTTCTAAAACTGAAAGTTTTTAACAGATTCCTTCATAGGATGTTCAGGAGATTTTTCATTGATGTCCATATTTAACATATTATCCTCAAGATTTTCTAAGGAGTTCTTAGGCTCATGAGGATATGTTTCATCAAATTTTACATGTACAGATTATTCCACACATTTGATTCTCTTATTTATGACTCTATAGGCTTTACTAGATATTGAATAACCTAGGAAAATTCCTTCATCACTCTTGGAGGAAAAAATTTCAAGATTATACTTAGTATTAATAATATAAACTTTACAACCAAAAAATATGAAGTAGTTAACCTTGGGTTTTCTATTGTTCCACAACTCATAATGAGTTCTTTTAAGAATTGGTATGATTAAGACTCTGTTGATTATATATCATACTGTATTGACATATTTCTCCCAAAATTATATAGGTAAGTCGTATTCATTAAGAATTGTTCTAGCTATTTCTTATAAGGTTCTATTTATTTTTTCTACAACACTATTTTGTTGAGTTGTCCTTGGGGAAGAGAATTCATGACTATAGCCATTTTGTGAGCAAAAAGATTCAAACTCTTGGTTCTCAAACTCACATCCATGGTCACTTCTTAGGGATTTAATTCTAAGACCAATAATATTTTCTACAGTCCTAGCATACTTGGTGAAATGAGATCAAGCTTCACTTTTTTAAGCCAAGAAGAATATCTAAGTATATCTAGAGTAGTCATCTACAATAACATAGACATGGTGCTTTCCATTAATACTTGAGACTCTAGAAGGTCCAAACAAATCCATGTGAACCAACTCGAGAGTTTGAGAAGTTAAAACTTCTTTCTTTAGTTTGAAATAGATTTTGATTTGTTTACCCTTTTGACAAGGATTACAAACTTTATCATTTTGAAACTCAAGTTTTGGTAGATCCTTGACTACGACTTTTCTGTTAATCTTTCTAATTGAGTGTATATTGCAGTGTACTAATCTCATATTCCAAAGCCAAGAATCTTTATGAAAATAACTCAAGAAAGAAACATTTTTACAGACTAAGGAATCTAAGTTAACAACATAAACATTTTCATTTCTAAAAGTATAAAATACTAATTCATTCTTGTAAGTAAAGACATTTCTAGAATTATTTTCAAATTTAACATGAAAAAAATCATCAAATAGTTTTGAAATACTAAGTAGATTATATTTTAATCTATCAAAAAAAAGTAATTTAGAAATTAAAACTGATTTATAGTTACCAATTTGGTCAAGGTCAATTATTTTTCCTTTAGCATTGTCACCAAAGGTGACATTCCCACCATAAATCTTTATTAGGTTCTTGAATCATGAGTAATATCCTATCATGTGTCTTGAACATCCATTTTCCAAGTACCATAGACTCTTATAGGATCTCTTCAAACATATTTCCTACATAAAGATCATACAAAAGAATATTTTGGTACCCAGATTTTCTTGGGTCCAAAAACATTAGTAATAAATGCTTTAGGAACCCATACTTGCTTCATGGTTTTCCTATAAGAAAATTGTAAAGCATTTGAAAAGTAAAATCTATTCATTATTGAAAAACTAAAAGCAGTAAAATAGTTCCCAATACTGGAAGTTGAATAATATTTATCAGTTTTAGGTACAAAATCATTTTTTCTAGATTTTTTAGAAAAGTTTATTTTTCCATGTTGATATCCTATACCATTAGTATACCAAGGCGATACTTGTTTTCCAAGAATTTGTGTTAGAGTATTCTTTCCATTGGTAAATTTTTCTAAGTACTTTTTCAATTTATCATTAGATAATTTGAGTTCATTGTTTTCTTTAAGAAGTTGAGAATTTTTCTATTTTTCTATAGTAAGTTCAGATTTAACAGTGGTAGTCAAAGCATGTTGTTTCTTTAAAGATTTATATTTATCTTTTAGTTCATTACAAGTATCTTCTAGAATTTTTAAGTATTAAAAAAATTATTTATTAGTCATATTTTCAGAATCACTTTCATCTCTAAAATAATAAGAATTTTGTACAGGATACTCAAGGGTTACCTCTAATGTGTTTTTCATGAAACACATATTGGATTTGTCATACTTTTCATCATGTGAATACTCTGAGTCACTTAAGTTGTCCTCAAAATCACTCCATGTTTCTTTCATTGATTTTTTATACTTTTTATCTTTGTCCTCATATCTCTTCTTATATTTTATCTTGGGGAAATCAGCCTTTATATGTCCCTTTCTCTTACATTCATAGTAGATTATTTCACTAGAGGTGTCACCTTTCTTCTAATCCTTTTTCTATTTTACCTTGTTGTCATATTTACCTTTGTATTTAGGCTTACTGAATAATTTATTCCTTCTATAAAACTTATTAAATTTTCTAGCTAATTTATTAATTTACTCATCACTATTATATGGTGAATCTTCATTACTTGTATTTTCAGAATGAGATTTCATCCTATACTTTTCCTTAGTTTTGGAAGTAGTGGTTTTGAAAGACACTGACTTTCTCTTAGGTTCATCCACTTATTCCTTGTTGACTTTTAACTCTTCCTCATACATCATTATCTTCCCTATCAGCTCCTTGAATGGAAACTTACTAATATCACCGGATTCTCTAATTGAGATAGAAGTTACTCTATATATATCTAGTAAGCATTTGATTATTCTCATGACCTTCTCTTTGGCTATAACATCCCTTCCCAGAGAGATCATAGTATTCATGATTTCATTAAACCTGAGATACATGTCAAAAAAAGGCTCATCAGGATTCATTTTAAAGTTTCAATATTTAATAGTATATATGTTAAGTCTTGTTTCCTTAACACAAGAGGTTCCTTCATGTGAAACAGATAAAGTGTGCCAAATTTCATGGGTTGTTTTACATGTAGAAATTATATTAAAATCTTCATCTCCTAAAGAAAAGTATAGTGAATTCATGAATTTGCAATTATTATTATAATTATCCATAGTTGGATCCTCCCAAGTATTCCTATCAGTAGAAGAAATCTTATATTCATCTATAATTGAAGACCAAATCTCAAAACCCATACTTTCTAAGTGCATTTTCATTTTAATTTTCCATTGTGCATAATTGTTCCAATAAATAATGGAGGTTTGTTGGTAGAAGAACCTTCCAATATATTATCCATGATAAATAAATAGTCTTTTAAGAAACTAAAAATTTATAACTAATAGGAATTTAAAGATCTTTAAAATACAATTAAATCACAGTTAAATAATTTTTTAAAACAGATTTAAAAATTATGAAAACAGAAACTTGAAAACAACCTATGATACCAAATGTTGGTCAAAGTAGGAAACTCAAGAGGGGGGTGAAATGAGTTCCTATCAAAATTTATGTTAAAAGGTTTATTTAAAAGATTCCCCCAATTAAAAAAATAATCTTTCCAGTTATCCAAGGTAATAAAATTATAATAGCTTGACTGTTCAAATAGTTTCTCAGAAGATTGATTAATTCTAAGTTATAAAGATATGAGATATTGATACAACTTTTGAAACTATTCTAATAAGGAAAAATAGTTATAACTACCAACCAAGACTAACTATCAAAGTAAAATTTATTTTTATAAAATATGAGTTAAAACAGATAAAGACTAAATTGAAAGACATGGCAGATAAAACAAGTGGTTCAGTCTTAATCTGAGACCTAATCCACTCCACTTAGTGATCAAATGCCACAAAGAAATATATAAAAAGTTTTGATCCACACCCTAGATCGGGGTTAACAATAGTACATAGGACTGTCTAGGTCATAAGACCTCTACCACTATTCTTCTTAGGAAAACTAACAACCAGGTCACACAGGACCTCTTCCACAGTTATACGTGGGTGAACAAGATGTAAAAATATATTTGAGTGAGGATATATTATATCCTATAGTTTAGTGCAGGAGATAGTGTGTACTTTAAATATAGATATAAAAACTACTAAAAGAGTAATAAAACAGTACATAATAGATAAAAATGTAGTGAGATAAAGTTTAAAAATCTTTGTGTGTCGTGAAATGCAGCTATAGACTCTTTGGATGTAGCAGATACAATGTTTCAGTCCTCTTCTAAAAATAGAGTGTCATGAGTTGAGTGTTCTGGTTTTTAGTATAGTGAGATGTTCTTATTCCCCTTTGAGTTACTATAAGGATTCTTTCAAGATAGTTCACAATAGGTTCTTCTTTGTTTACATCCAGTAGGAATTAAGAGTTATTCCTTCAGTTTATTCTTACATGTATAATTGGTCTTCTCTTTTTGAATGCATTCCACTACTTATATATATCTACTCTAATTCCATTCATTTATTTTATTTCGGGTGTTTGTGTTGCATCCTACAAGATGCATGATCTCCACACCTCATACCTCATATTATCTGCTGATAGGACTACAAAATATCATTAATTGTATTAGTGTCATTAAATGACTCAAATATGACCATTATAAATAAATTTTAATTTTAATTAGAAAAGACAAAAAAATAGTTAAGTATGGAACAGTGTCACAACTGTGGTGAGATAGTAACGTTGAGATAGTTGTGGTGAGATCTAGAACTGGTAACAAATTTATGGTGTCTGGTCCTTTGTGAATTATAGAACTGATAGCATGGTTACGGTGTTAGGGAAATGGTGTCTCAGGTAATAGTGTCTAGTATTTTGTAAAAATTATGAATGGTGTCCTGTTATGGTGTCTTGGAAATGGTAGCACGGAAACGGTGTCAGGTCCTTTTCAAAATTCTAGAACTGGTAGCATGGTTACGGTTCCACATACTTAGTCAAATATCTATAAATTGTCTTAAGAATAAATCTTCAAAAAATGGATTAAGATTAAATATAATCATACTAAAACACAATATAACAAGATTAAACATAGTTCACAAGATATAATTTGAGATATTTTTAACATGATCTTGTGAGAGTTTAAAACATGAGTTATAAGAGTGTAAAACATGATTTGTATTAATTAAAAACATTATGAGTCCAACAATCTCCAAACATGATTTATGATCATTAAAACATGATTATTCCAACACATATTTTATGTGAATCATAGTTTGTGTTGGTGATTTAGTGTTTTAAAGGGTATTTCCAAAGGGATTTGTATTTCATGCACTCTATCCATTCATTAAAATGGATCAAAAGTTTTATATTTTCAAATGGGTTTTTTAAAGATTTTTTAAAGGGGTCTTGCATGGTGTTAAATGCTTGATTTTTTATGAGAATAAAAATATATATGAAAATGGATTTTAACTAAATATGGGATTGTAAATTTTTTATTTTTATGTGTTTAGAATTAGGTAGCACATGGGAGACCTTGGGTGTGTCTGTATGCATGAATTATACAAAGATATTGTTATCTAAATGACTGAAGGATCCTTTGGGAGGAAGACTAAGTGAGCTTAAAAATATGTCCATGTGTACCAAGATCACCCATGGGATCATGGTTAGGATTGGGTAATACCGAGGGAGATTCTAAATTTTTTGTATTTCTTAGTCTTCTAGAAAAAACCTTATTTTATACTAAGTTTCACTAGACCCTTATGGTTAGATCCCATGGTATGTATTACATTTGCTCAATAGACTCACATTTTTTATCTTTGATGTTATACCTTGATTGATTGAGATATTTTATTCTTATGATCATGTTCTATTATTTTGTTATATGATTGTGTTTATGATTATTATCATGTTGATGTCATGTATGGGTGTGTTGAGCATGTTATATTAGTGGATTTTCATCTTTATTTGAGCCTTTTTTTCCATGTTTGAGAGAATGGTTTATTTGAGAAAACCAAAAGGATTTATGAAGTTTTATTTTCAAGTAAACTTGTTTAAAAGGGTGAAGTTGGTTTTCAAAAAATAAGTTTTCAAACTAGAATTATCAGTTTACATGGACAAATGTCTTACATAGATTCATGGTGGTATCCTACTGGGATTTGTGCATCACACCATACATGTACATTTGGTTTTATACAGACCTTGTTTTTCAAGTCATAGGTAAGGGAAATGGAACCTTGCAGTTTGATGGCACTTCTTGATTATTGGAATATGTGGTGATTTTGATATATTTGAGACATGGTCTCATATAGATCAGATCTTATGGGGTATTTTTGGGATTTTATTCCATTTAGATGTTAGGTATTGTACTTTTTGGTCTTTTTACCTATTTTGAGATTTTAATATGGATATCATATGTATATATATTGTTTATGACTTGTGATGTGATGATGTTGTGATATATTTTTTAGTCATTTTTGTGTTTACTATATTGCATGTTTATATTTTTTGATATCGCTTATCTGGTTAGAATGGTTGTCTAATTAATGGATGTTTCATGCCATTTTTTCAAGGGATAAACCATTCCCAAATGGTTATTTATGATTACATGGTTCTTGTTTCCAGCCTTTAGAAATCAAAATGGGCTTCAGGACTTATGGCGTACCATCTCGGGTGATGGGTTGGTTCGACCTAGGATGGTTTGTTACATTAAGTATCATGTTATTAAAGATTATTCATGTTCCCATTCCTAAATTAGATGACTGGGTTTTTTTCTAGGAAGAGATAACCAAGGATGATGTGGGTTTTCTCTCTAGTTTCTAAGCTTGTATGATTTTTAAGGACAATGAAGTTGTAAGGGTAAATACAATTTTCAACTTTTACCATAATATCTTTTAATATTCTTTAGGAACACTAATATTATGATCAATGAGTTAGAGAGTGATGAATGTGTATTAGAGATACTTAAGTCCTAACTAACAATACACAACATATAGAATAAGGTTAAAACTAGCTCATATATCATATAAGTATTTGAAAACATTTTTCTATCCTAGTTCAATATTTATATAAGGAAAAGTAGGGTCCTTTAAATTAGGAGGAAAATTTCTATGGATAGTGGATCTCACATTAGCAACCAAAAGGAATTGGTTTTTATGATATAACTTCATTTTGAAAGTACACAAGTCCTTAAGGTACTTTGATCGGTCATTCATGGTATATATTACATCAAGAAGGGGTATATTGAGTTAAACATGAGATAATATTTCCCATAAATTTTCAGTCAACTCAGGTTTAGATTTCCCCCTCATTATTTATGGGAATATAAAAGTTTGTTGGGTTATTTTGGGAGGTAGTGGTTCCACTATGTCCTCAAATTTTTAAAATTATAAGGGTATTTATTTATCATTATCATGATATTTGTAACCCTCATATGGTTTAGTAAATGTTGGTTTATATTTTTCAATGGTTTTTTCACTTTTTAAGATAGTTATATCTTTAAATTACTCATGAGAGGCATGTATCTGACTATATTATCCCCTTAAGATTGAGGAAGTTAAATAATGAGTGAGAATGGGCGACTTACCTGATTTAATGCTTTATAATTTAAATTTTAGTGATTAAACCTCATAATTAATTTTATCCATTTTCTAACACAATTTATCAAGAAATGATTATGAAATAGATTAGATAGGGGTTGAACTAGTTGGTTTATCCTAGGAGGAATTTTAAACTATTTGATGAGTTGTTTAAATTACATTAAAGGATGTTGTAATTGGAATTATTGGGATTGAAACTAGTAATGATTTGTAATTTTTTTTAAAGGGTGAGGATTTTGACCTTTCGGTTGATTGGGTTATTTATTATCCCTCCAATGAAATTCTAGATGGTCATTATACCTCAAATTGAAATTGTTTGGGTTTTGAGAATTTTAAAATTTTAGATAATTAACCTCTATATATGGTTCTCTAAGAATCAATTCCATGATTTAATTAATGGTTGAGAAATTATCAATCTTATCGTCATTTTTTTCAAAAATTGTGAAAATAGGGTCAATAAATTGAACTTCATGAACTTATTTAATTTCTATTTCTTAGGCATTCTTATATAGGGATAAAATTTTAGCACTAAATATTTCATAATCACTAAGATTATGAATCCCATCAGATTTGGGAAGTTTCTTATAGAAAATATAGGTTACCCATGTTTTATTTCATTCAACAAGACTTATAGATACTCAAAATCATCAATGTGACTTTATTTTTGAAGGTCCCATTACACATGATATTTATGAATTTTTTATTTATTTGACCTAATACTTCATAAAATATTTGAATTTTTTCTAGGATTAAAAAACCATGGTGATATATGATTTTTTTGGTGTATTTTAACCTTTCCCAAGTTTCATAAAATGACTCTCTATATTTTTCAAAAACGTTTTGAATTCTCTTTTTAAGTGAAATTTTTTTATAGTGGGGGTATTTTTTTAAAAATTCTATTTGTAATTGGTCCCATGGATGGATGTATACTAGTATCAAGTTGTTTAAAAATTATTATCTTGGTATTCTAATGGGGAATGGAAGGGATTCATCTTGGCTAACTCAATTTCATTGTGGGACATGGTCTCGATGATGCCATTAAACTCTTTGATGTGAAGGTAAGGAATCTCAAACTCCATACCATGAAAGGTGGGAAGGTATTTTAGGATATGTTTTTTAAAGATATATTTTCCTTATCCTTGGGTTTGATGTCTAATTCATGAGGGGAAATTGGTATAGGAAGATTTGAGGTAGGAATTCATGGTTGGATCTATGACATTCCCTAAGTTTGGGGCTACCACATTTGAATTTCCCAATAAATTCCTAACTGGGTTTAAGATGGTGCTATTTGGATAACCTTACATTGTAGTGAACTTAGATTTAGTTTTGGGATTCTTAATAAAATATATATCTAAAGGATTGTGACCCATAGGTTCACTTGATTTCTCACCCCTAGGATTATTAACCCTGACTAAGAAGTTATAATGGTATTGTATATAAGAAGGCAAACATGAAAGGATATAAATTAGAAAAGATGAGATAAACGAGGGTGAGAATATAAAAATTGGGGTGGGAATGGAATAATAGTGCATAAGATACTTACTTGTGTCCCAGGTAATGGTGCTAAAAATTGATTTACCCAAATTTACCCTATGAGTTGAAGTGGTTTCTTGCAACATAAATAGGATTTTTGATTCTGTAGAGACCTAAGAAGTGAACTAATACACGTGAATTTTTTGAGTGTTTTGGATATGAAGTGGCCAACTATTTAGGGTGAGTTTATTTAAAGAAAAAACACATAGATACTTGAATTAAAATAATTAATTAATATGGGATGATTCTAGGTTGTTTCTTAGGTTATATTAGATGATATTTTTTTATAATATTTTAGTTTCACTAATTCAAGAAGTATACGATCAACGAGATGCATCACCCCTCATCATTTATTTATTTAATCCATATAAAATCCCTAGTCCAATTACCTAAAAACTTAGATAATCACTTTAATGATCACTCTAAGTCATAGGGTCATACTATCACTAAAAATATGTAGTTTTAAAATTCAATAAGGATAAATAATAAAAGAATTAATTTAATGGAACCTTCAAATAAAAGAAATAAATGGAAGTTAAAAACACATCAAATAAAATCCAATAAAACCCATGAAACTCCATAAAATAAATTCATAAGATTTTTATCCCTCCATTTATGAAAATCACTCAATGAAATATGGAAATTTATTTATAGAAGTGGGATTGAAGAAGATAAAAAAATCAAATAAAGATCACTTATATTGTTGTTTGAATGGATTAAAACCATGAATTAAATGATATTAAAATGAGAAAGATGTGAATAAGAGTAATAATAAAAGAATAAAGAATATTTATTTAAAATACTAGATAGGTTTGAGAAACTTACAAGTGAATAATAAGATTATAATAACAAAATTATAGAATAACATTACAAAGGAATACAAGAAACCAAAAAATACCATTTATTCCCTAAAGTACACCTTAAATAGATATTTTAATAGGATTAGGTTGATCACACCATTTTTAATTCACTCAATTTATTAGATTATGAAAAATAGTGCTGAAAGGATGGTATATAATTGAATTTCCATCATTCCCAAGGTTTCATTGATTTTATCTCTCCTCATTGATGTGCTATAAAGATCTTTAGGATGAGAGAATTCAGATAGATCATAGAAGAGAAAAATGTGAGACAATATTTCTTATAATAGTTGGTAAAATTTTATCCTAGTTGGATTATCCATTTTGAATCTATTCATGAAATGGTGTGATCACTTTTTGGGCCATGAAATATAGCTTAGAATTTAAACTTTAAATTGGATAGCTTGGATCACCTTACAAACATCCAAATTAGCTTGGTTCATAGTTTAATGAAATTTTCCTCATGATTTCATCTATATTTAGTTAAAATTAAATAATAATTAAAAATTAATTATTGGCTCCACATCTATTTTATGTTAAGGGTTTCCAATTTTCTTTACTAATAAAATTCTAGATTTAAGGCCCAAAATGAAAAACTTCATTTGTGAATCTCTCATTGTTTGAGAAGGATAAAATATTCCCCAATTTATCTTGAAATTTCAAATTTAAATCATGAATAAATAGTGTTCCACAAGTTAATGTTTAAATTGTCTGAGATTAGTTCATTTTAGAAAATAATTACACATATGATTAAAAAAAGTTTGAATTGTAAAATGAATTAACCTAAACATTTATGAACAATGAAACACATGAAAAATAATTAAAATATAATGAAAATTATACACTTTTAATTGATAATCATTCACCGGTTCAATTGTGTCTTATATTATAGACTATAGATCCAAGAGTATTTGTATGAGGAAGTATACTTATAAAAGATATGGAGAGGTAAAACTTGTGAATGGTGTCACTCTCTTAATATTGTAGGCAAAGGTGATGTTTCTATCAAGATAAAGAATAAAATTTTTCTATAATTTCAAGGAGTGTGACACATATTGGGCTTAAGGAAGAACTTAATTTCCATTGTATAACTAGATGATGTGGGTTTTTGTAAAACATGTTTGGATAGAGTGTGTAAAATTACACATGGTTCCAAGGTGGTGGATAAAAGAGTGGGGGATGGGACTTTGTACTTAATGGGTGTACCATAAGGTAAAATAATTATTATATAAGTAACTCCCACAAAGTTATGGCATGAACATCCCATATTAATGAGTGAGAAAGGTAATAAAATCATGCCTTCTAAAGTAATGTTGAATATTGGAATCATGGAGTACATAATATGCAGATATTTTTTCCTTGGTAAGTAGTGAATTTTTTTATTCCAAATGGAAGGTAATACATAAAGGCATAAAAATTTAGAGTTAGCTCATATAGATGTATGGGGGATATCTCGGGTTCATTCTCATGGTGGTTCACTGTATTATGTTACATTAATTGATGATGAGATATGGAAGGAGTGGTTATTCTTTCTCAAGAAAAAAAATAATGTATTTAGAATCATAATCCAATAGATATTTATGGTGGAAAAAGAGATCAGATGAAAAATTGAGTGTTTTAGGTCTGATAGTGGTGGGGAGTAAAGAAGAAAAGAGTTCTAGAGGTTTTGTTAGTGGATGGGAATATGGTTTAAGAATTCCATACCAGGTACTCTGAAACATAATAAAGCCATGTAGAGGATTAATTTGATTTTAATTGATAAGGAATGGTGAATGAGAATTCACATGAGTTTTCCAAAAGAGTTTTGGGTGAAAGTGGGGAATTATAAAACCTTTTGTTCAATAGTAACTCATAATATCTATTGGGGTAGGAACTTATAGAAGTTTTTTATTCCAAAATAAAGGTTTAATTAAAACATATAAAATTATTCATCTCACTCACATATACCTATGTTGATTCTAAGTAATGGAACAAGTTAGAGGCTAAGTTATGAGTGTGTTACTTTATAGGGTATGGTGATGAAGAGTTTGGTTTTTGACTCTAGGAAAAACTCTCAATGGTTTTTTGGAATTAAAAATGTGATATTCAATGAAGATATATTTTGGAAATATCGAAACCTGGAGAATACTACCAATGTGATCAAATTATCATTGGATTCTGATGTTTGATTGAATGGAAGTCCAAAAGTTATATATGTTTTGAAAAATTCAAGGATCATGGTAGTTATGGGAGAACCATACCATCTAGATTAAGTTATATAAATAGATAAAATTATGATGGTGTTTATAAGTCTAGATATACCAAAAAGGTTATAGACTAAATAATCTCAGGGGAGAGATCTAAAAGTTAAATTTCTGGAAGAAGTGGTTATGGAAGGACCTGAGCTACAAGGGAGTTATGAGGATCCACTAGGATTAGGAACCAAGTACAAACATACAAAATTAATCTTTATTAATTTATTCTCATAGATTATAGAGAACCTAAGATCCCAGGATGGGCTATAAGTCTAAAGGACTCAAAATAGTGGGAGTTATCCATGAGGGATGAGATTGATTCCTTACATGTGTTTAGAACATGAGAGCTAATGGAAAGTATTTTTATGAAGATAATGCTTCATAATAAGTGGGTTTATCATAATAAGTAAGAATTTAATGGTGGAAAGAGGTACAAGGAAAGGTTATTCATAAATGGGTTTTAATAAATGTAAGGTGTGTATTTTTTTCAATATATTTTCTCTATTTTTAATCATACAGCTATCTGGATGGTGATTAGCATGGTTATAATGGAAGGAAATCATCTATAATAGTCAGACATTAAGACAAATTTTCTTCATGGGGACTTAGATAAAGAAATTTAAATATATAATCTAGAAGTTTTCATAGAGGAATAGAAATTAAATCTTGTATACAGTATAAAATAGGAACTTTATGGATTGAAATAATCACCAAAGTGGTGGGATCGGAAGTTCAATGACTGTATGGATGAATGCAATTTCATCCAGATAAATGATAATCATTACTATTATCATAAGGTGAAAAATGATAGGAGTTTCATCATTTTACATCCCTATTTTTATAACATGCTTATTATCGGTCCAGTAAAGGAAATGATTGATGAGATAAAAGGTGAAATTTCTATAAGTTTCAAGATAAAGGATCCTAGGTTGACTAAATAAATATTGGGGATAAAGATGGAAATTAACTTCTGTAACTTTATTCCTAATTTAGTTTGACTATATTGTGAAGGTGGTGAAACATTTTAGAATGAATGATATGAATTTGGTTACTACACCCCTGTTTGGACATTTAAAGTTGATAAAAGAGAAGGAACCATGAACAAAGGTTGAGGTAAAATGCATGAAAAAGGTTTATTATGAATTATCAGTTGGAATATTGATGTCTGCCATGGTTTTTACTCAACCAGATATTGTGAAAGTGGTGGTAGTTTCCATTAGATTTACAAAAAATCCCAAAATAGTGCACTAGGAGGCAGTAAAGTGGATTATTTGGTATTAAAAGGGTTCTAAAAGTTTATATATTTTCTTTGTAATAGATAAACCATTATAAGAGTTTGTATACTTATACTTTTAATGGGATGTGGATAATATGTATAGAATCATTTTTTATGTGTTTAATTTTGGAGGGATGATGGTAAGTTAGATTTTGAAGCTTCATCTAGTAGTTTCAATTTAAAAAATAGAATTGGATTACATTGTACTAATATAATTTGGGAAGGATTTGATCTGGTTTAAGGGGATATTAGAAGATCTCATAAGTAGGTAGGAAGTTGTGACTTTGTTCTATGATTAATAGAGTATAATTCACTTGTCTAGTAATCTAATGTATTTGAAGCATCACTTCATCCATAAGTTCTTGGTGGATAAAGTTTTGGATATATAGAAGATTTAAAGAGCTTAGAATCTAGTGGATATGATAACAAAGGTTAGAGTATGAGATATAGTTAGGTGGTGTTGAGCCTCAATCAAGCTAAGATAGTTAGAAGTATGGTGGTGGAACCATGAGGTAGCAAGGGATTTTGGAAATAGAAGATATTTTAAGGGTGATAATGGAGGAATTAGTAATAGTTCTTGGAAAATGATTATCAACTGGGAAATTATTAGTTTTGGCTATGAAAACCAATTTTCATCTAAGGAATTAGATCTTATAGAAGGAGTGATTTTGTAATTCTAACATTTAAAGACTTTATGGAGATATTATAATAGAAACTAAAATTTCCAGAAGTTTAGAAGATAGCAAACCATATAATGGAAATCATAAGTAGGAAATTATAAATTACTGTTGAAAAGTCTAAATATTAAGTTTCAAGATACAAAGGACTTTCATAAGAGTCCCTCTGAATGAAATTTAAGGTTCCTTCCTTATTGGTTTTATAATAATGTGAATATATAAGGGTCTTTGGGGTGATACATAAGGTTAAACTTGTGATATTTTCAAAAGTACTCATTATACACTAGAATAATAAGTTAAAGGGGTAGTTGTATTTGACCATGGGGAGGGATACCTATGAATATTGGACTGAGGTGGACTCACTACTTGATTAGCATTACCATTCATGCTCTCAAAATATTTTTGATTTTTACTATGTGAATCATAGGGGTTGGATTAGTTCATCTCTCTTGAGGATCATTAGTTTTGATCACTCAATATTATAATTTACTTTATTATATTTTTGATATTTTATATTTTATGAAAATAATAAGGGAAATGGGGGTCTTGGTGAGTGAATATAGAATAAAAGAAAGTAAATAAGAAAACAATTTAATTAAAAACAAAAAAATGAAAATATGTACTCTATCTAATCTACCCCATAATTATTTTTTCATCATTATTCCTTATTTTTAAATCCATTTAATTATTATTCCGTAATATTTTCTACCTCAAAACCCTATAAAATTTAACATGACCATAGATATTATAGGAAATGAACCCTATGTTAACTTCCAGACATTCAATCATGACACCCTTCTTTGATTGTGGTTCAAAAGATAACTTTAGTAAGTGGATAATTAGGACACCATTTAAACCCTATAAATAAGAATTGTTTTAATTTTTATATTATATTTTAACCCTATAAACATATCCCAAGTTGATTAGATTTGGTGGTTAAAGTTTCCATCTCACGATTCACACAAACTCAGCCTTACAGTCAAAGTGAAAATTGATTAAGTTCCTATAAAATTCAAAGTTAATTAATTGATAAAATCTTATTAATTATAGTGTGTTTATTCATTTGAAATAAATAATTAAAGGGAGTATAAAATATATCAACTATGAATTGTAACTACCCCTCCATGGGTGGAGTTATCATCATGGAGATGATTGGCATAAGGAAATTTTTGAAAGGTTAAAACCCAATCTCATATCCACTCATAGATTCCATCCAAAAGAATAAAAATAAAATGATAAAAATGAATAAAAATAAATTTTATTTAAGATTAAGATATATTAAAAGTTAAAAATAAAATAAACAAGAATTAGAAGAAAAGGAAGAAAACCTTATTAGAAGAGATCATTATCACATTCCTTCCTTAATCAAAATGGGTAGAGAGGTGGAATAAAACCACTATATTTGGATAAACCCTCATAAATTCATTAAAAACCCTCTTCAAGTGTGAAAAATGTAATAAAATATATTTGGGGTGTTCTAGGGTATGAAATGTCGATAAGTTTATATACAGAATTCTACCCCCAAAATTTACTCCACATTGATCTACCTTTTAGACCAAGTCCCCAAGTGAACCAGTTGTCACTCCAATTGAATTAAATTCTATAAGTTTAGTTTTTTAATATCTAGAAAAATTTCATCCCATTAAATGAAATAATTAAAAATTTATATCCTAAATGGTGAGTTAAGGTCTAGTCTGTTGAATACAATCCAATATTAACTTCATGGACACTTTTCACCCTTCAAAAATAGGATTTGACTATAATGGTATAAATTAAAAATGTATCCTAGTTAATTTGGAATCTTTGAATAAAATTTTAATTCAAAATTCACATCACATAAAATATTATGATAAAAATACTCAAGTGAAATTAAAATTGAATAAACAAAATTCTCATGGAATTTTCAATTCAAGATCAAAATAAAAAATTTAATTAAATCTTAAAATAAAGATCCATGTAGGGAAATTATATCAATTATTATCAACAAAATATATATCAAAAACATGGTTTATAAAATCTCCCACACTTACCCTTTTTCACTCCTATGAAAAAATTATCCAATTTCCATATCAAATTCACACAAAAATCAATAATGAGGGAATTTATAATATTTATTTTTTAAAATAGAATCTATCATGATCATCTATGAAAAAAATATTTCATTTTCTTATCTCACATATAGATGATTTAAACCTCAAAAACATATCCATATCCCCATCATAACTTACCTCACCTGGAAATTCAAGTCACTCTTCACTCAAGATAAATTTAATCTAGAGTTGTGTTCATACTTGTAAAATACATGTATCACCATAGGCTGTGTAAAATTATCACCTATCCATACCATGAGACATAAAAATGTTTTAAATCATGAGAATTTTTTTATGGTGAATTTGGTGGCTATGTGTTGGTGGCTAAAAACATTTAAAAATTCAAGGAAGAAAGGAGGAGGATAAACACTTAATTATCATTGCATGGATATTCAATTGAAAACATAGGAAATACACTATACTCAATTCCTCTTAAAAAATGTAGCACCCCACTTCCCCTTTTGTTACATGGTCCATTAGTCAAATAATAAATTAAATGAATGATTTTATCCTAATTATCACCCTTTTTAGTTTTTTATTTAGAGATGAGATGAAAAAGTAATGTAGTGAATGAATGAAAAACCATTCCCTTGATTATTGAGAGGGACATGAGTTATAAAATTTATCATAATGAATAATTCAATCCCATCTCCATTTCTCTCTCTCTATTTTTTATTCCCATCCTAGAGAAAATTATGAGAATAAATGAAGTATAATAGATAAAATTAATGCATTCTCATTCCTCCCATAACCACCCAAAATATTGACACACATCCAATAATGAAATTCCTCCCAAATAATACATAAAAAATTCTCTTCCCCAACACTAAAACTTGAAATATACATTAAAAATATTAATAGTAGAGATAGGTAAGGAAAAATAATCTTGTAATGTGGAATAAATCTATAAGGAAATATATGGATTTAAATGGATAAATAAAGCTTAATGTAAAGTATGGGCCTCAAGTTAAAAATATGGATAGCCAAAGAAGTTCCTTAATCATTTTAAAAAAATCATGAACTCCAAATATTTTAAAGATAAATAATCACAATTTATGTTTCTCATACAAAATCCAATTTTCTCTCAATAAAGTAGGGGTATTATAAAGAATATGTCAAAAGTGGCTTAGAACACCTCACAGGATTATAAAAAAATTGGTCAGTATTTCATGGAAATGGATTTCAAAAATTTATCAAACTCATAAAAATATTTGAAAATAAAATTCAAAGAAAATTTTCCATACGAAAAATAATTTAAAAATCCATTTCTTAAAAAATAAATTCAACTTTCTCAAAATAAATTAAATAGTTAAAACTTATAATAAATATTTGGTGAATATCAAATATATTAAAAATATGGAAAAACAAAAGAAAAACAAAATTCCTCAGTGGGTTATAAATTCCCCAACACTTAAATGAAACTACCCATTTGAATTAAATCACAAGAATCACACTCATAAAATATAGGGTAGTAATCAAGTAAGACGTATAAATATAACTTAGTTTATTATTAATATAGTGGATTTTATTTAAGCTCTTAAGTTCCACATTTTGAAAACTAAAAAATAAAATAACATAATTACTAAAAATTAAATAAAGTAATAAATGAAAATAAAAGTGAAAATAAACTTGGGTTATCCACCAAGTGGTTTTGTTTTTATACTTCCTACAATTAATACAGTCTTGTGGTAAAACCCAATCCAAATATATATTGGGTTTATTTTATATGAAACACCATATTTTATTTCTCCTAGTGTCTTTGAGCAGAAACCAGGAGTGGAGACCCCTAAGAAAATATAAAATTGATCCCACCCTCAAAATAGGAAAAGGAAAAAAGTAAGTATTGGGGGAAGGTAAAATAAGTAATTGTTACTCCCTATTAACTTTCATGGTGTCCTCCTATAGTAGATTTGCATATTGATGTATAGGAGGAGGTCATATTACCACGGTAACCTTTAACTCATCTTCTTCTTTATCCACCACCTCTTAGATAATTTCTTTAGTAAAATCTAGGTATGGTTTCAAAACTATCAATTTTTCATAAAAATCATGTATAAAATCATTTAACAATTCCATTTGATAAATATTAAAATAAAAAGAATTCAAATATTTTTTATCTCCCTCATTGTTATCATCTTTTAGATCTTTTCATATTACACAGCCCCTAGAATTTCTCCATTTAAAAATTTCACCACCATATTATCCTATGTGGTGGTACTTAATCCTCATCATCATTACTCTCTAGTAAAATCATAAGTGTTGGTGCTTTAAAAAACCAAGGGTAGTGAATTGGATTTTATAACAGTATAAAATCAAAAATAAGATAATCTGGTGTTAAGTCTACTCCCTTTAACTGATAAAATTTAAGTGTTAGTTTTACTTGGAAGGACTCTAGGAGGATTTCATAATTCTATATTAGAGAAGGGTTGGGTAGTTTAGTTTCCAAATCCATGATATATTCTTAAAAGGTAGGAGGGATGACCTCTTTTTGGCCCTTGTCCACCTCTTTATAGAACCCTATAAGGTGGTGTGAGAATTATTCAAGATTTTTATCCAAGGATTCTAAAATTGGTTTCTCAAGGTATTTCTCTAAGTCCTCATTGATGTCATTGAATTAATTCTCTCTATAGTTGTATTTACACACCCCTCAGATCTATCTTGATAATATATTAATATTTTTCACTTATGTAAAGGGGTTAAGTAAATGATGGTTCTATTTTTTAGATTTTTTTAAATTTTAAAGTAGTAAAATATTTACAAAGTAAAAATAAAAAATGAGTGATTTAATTTAATCATCAATAACTACAACAATTTGATGAGAAATTTCATGTGTTCTATCAAAAGACTTATGATTTTTAAAGTAAAACACATAGGTTGGCATAGTTCATCTCTATTAAGTATCTCTAGTTTCAATCACTCAATATTCTAATTTACTTTAGTATATTTTTTATATTTTATATTTTATGAAAAAAATGGAGATGGGGGGTTTTAGTGAGTGAAATTGGAATAAAATGAAATAAACAAGAAAAAAAATCATTAAAAACACCAAAATTAAAAGACATGATCGATCTAACCTACCCCATAATTATTCAGTAAACATTATCCATTATGTTTAAATCCATTTAATTATGATCCTCTAATCTTATCAACCCCCAAACCCTATTAAAATTAAAATGACCACAAATATTGGAAGAAATTAACCATAGGTTAACTTCCAAACTTCCAATCATGTAACCCTACTATGATTGTGGTCCAAAAGCCAACTTATGGTTAGTGGAAAATTAGGTAATAATCTCTACCCTAAAAATGAGAATTAATTACATTTATGGATTATATTTGAACCCAACAATTTAATCCCAATTTTATTAGATTTATTAATTAGAGTTTCTATCTCATTATTCATAGAATCTCAGCATCATGGTCAAATTAAAAATCAATCAAGTTACTTAGAAATTCAAGATCAAATAATTGATCATAATTTATGAATTATAGTGTGTTCATGGATTAAAAATAAATAATTTAAGGGAGTATAAACTAGATTAACTATGAATAGAAACTATTCTTATATGGGTGGAGTTGTTATTGTAGATATGATTAGTATAAGAAAATTTTTGAAATAGTAAAACCCAATATCATATAAACTCATAGATTTCATTCCAAAGATGAAAAATAAAAATATAATTTTTATTTAATAAAAAGATATATTATAATCACAAAAGAAAATAAAAAAGGTTTAGAAGAGGAGGAATAGAGACTTCTTGTAATATATCCTTACCATAATCCTTCCTTATTCCAAAAGGGTTAAATAGGTGGAATAGAACCACACTCTTTTTATACACCCATATAAATCCAAAACCAACCCTTCCTATGTGTAAAAAATGAAATTAAAATCATTCAGGAGAGATGGATTTTGAATTTTCAATAAGGGTACATGCATAATTATACCTCTAAAATTTACTCCACATTGAGGTAACTTTTCAACTAGTTCCCACATGAACCATTTTTCACTCCAATTTAATGAAATTATATAAAAGTATTTCTTTAACATATAGAAATTTACATCCCATTAAATGTGTGGATGAAAAATTTATGGCCCAAATGGTGAGGTAAGGTCCAATTTTTTGAATCCAATCCAACATTGAATTCATGGAAACTTTTCCCTTTAAACATGGGATCCAGTTGGAATTATCTAAATTAAAAATATATCCTAGTTAATTTGGAATCCATCCATGAAATTTAAATTCAAAATTCCCACCATAGAAAATATTTTGATAGAAATACTCAAGTAAAATTAAAATTGAGAAAACAAAATTTTCATGGAATTTTAAAATACATACTCAAAATAATAATTTTCATTAAATATTCAAATAATTATCAATTTGCAGAAATTATATCAATTATTATCAACAAAATATTGATCAAAACATGTTTTATCACTACCTGAAAAGTTTATAAGGTGGTGGCAACTGATTACACCAGCCGGAATCTACTATATTAGTAGGGATAAATAACTTGTAGTGGTACTGACTCATTGTATTTTAATCATCTTATGATCTTTAATAAAAATATTATGGTGTTCCCCCTATGGATTAATACTCACATCTGAACCACGTAAGTACTTGTGTTGTTTTTTTTCCTTTATTTATTTTAATTTTTTTCTTTAGTAAGTTATTGTTTATATTGTTTAGTAGCTAGATATTTAGTGAAGTAACTTGGGATTAGTTGTCTTTTATGTTTTAGTGCATTGATTTCACAATTTCATTTCAACACTTTGTCCCTCCATGTAAGTTCTAGAGGCATAACTTCTTGTGGTTTGATTGGAATTTTCAAAGAACCCAACAGAGTTGTTGTAAGTGGATATCTATCTTAAAAACCCAAAAGTAGTGTTGATAAATCCTTGAACATATATAAACCCATTGGATCCTCTAAAAATTCTAAATGCATAAAAAATATAAATTTAGTGGCTGGAATAACCAAAAGAGGTAACCAACATTCTATTGATGTTCCCAAGGAATAAAATAAGGGACTTGATTGATGAACATCATATTTTCATACACATTATTATGTAATTAAATTTTTTTAATCCCATGAAATTTTTATTTAAGGTTAATTATCACCATTTTAGGTTTCATTACTACTTTGAGCTCAATTATGAAAATAGATTAGTTTTTGAATTTAAATTTTTTATATCAGATTGGTATTTCAGTCATAAAATTTTCTACACTAATACAAATAATAAAATTAATTTTTTAGGATTGAAAAAAAAACATGATATATATTTAATTAAACTAAAAAAAGTTATAAATCCAAATATTTTAGGTCTAAATAAATCTCATAATTCAATCCTTGGAATATGTTCCTGGTTCTATAGATTTTCAAAGATAGTTCCATATCTCATAAAATACAAAATCAATGGAGTTAAAAATTCACATGAAGATAGAGAAAATTACAATGAAGATTTTTCATAACTATTTCCACTTTATATTCATCCTTTTTTTAATTCCATTAATTCATGGGAAACTATAACATTTTAATTCAAATAGTCTCTAGGCTAGAAAAAAATTTCAGATTAAATCTATCATAAATTTGGATACACATAGACAATGAAGCCAAATTTTTGTGGGTAAATATTGGAGAGTAATATGAACAATTTTAAAGAACAAAACATTTTCAAAAATGGTTATTTAATATGAAAACTAGGTTACGTATTTTGAATGATAGAATTGGAGCCAAAATTTTCCACCCCTCACCCTATAAAAATGTGCCTCTAGTCCTTCTCAAGGTGTTGAAAATTTGAGTTGTCTATTTTAGTAAGTAATTTTTAGTATCTTGGTGGGGTTTTTTCTATATAATCTTCTTCTATATATTATATATTAGTCTTATCTTCATACCTATTTTCTATTTCATTTTATCTTTTGTGTTATCCCACCATTCTCTTCTCAACTCCATGAAAATAGAGAACAAACCTCATCGCTTTTGTTTGAGGGAGGGAGTGGTGGATGCATGAGTTCAAGTACTTTAATGTTTATATTTATTTTCTTCTCAGAATTTTAGTAGTGTAGAAACAAATTGTGTCATATGCCCTCCCTACTTTCTCTACTATTGTGTTTTTCTTCTTATTAATTTTTAATTCTTCTCCTTCATTATCATAATGATGCATAGGTGATTATGTAAAGGAGGATTGTCCCACATGAAGATTGTTTTTGTGGGATAATAATAATTAAAATGGTTGGGTGTTGAGTGATAGTGTTAATCTCAAAATTGGATATAATAGTGAGAATATTTTAAAGAATAATGATTGTTTCACTATGAACTATCTTGCGTGATATATTTTCTCTCACTAACTTCTTTTTGTTTTCACTTGTTTTCATTTTAATTTATATATGAAATATATGAAATATATTTTTAAAACCCCCACTATATTATTATTATATTATAGTAATATTTTATAGTTTTAAATAGTTACAACAGTATAATTTCATGTGTGAGTGGCCTCCTTAAGAGATCAACCATGGGTGTGCACTTTACTATATTCCTTGGTAAATAAAAATTTATTGGTTAGAGATTCACAACAAATCCATCTTATCAATTTTTAAATTTTTCCAGGGAGGGAGTAGTTGATGCTTGAGTTCATGAACTTTAGTGTTTCTATTTGTTTTATTCTAATAATTTTAGTAGTGGAGAAACTGATTTTGGTTTGAGGTCACCTCACTTTCTCTAATATTGTGTTCTTCTTCTCATTAATTGATAATTCCTCCCCTTCATTGTCGTGATGTTGTATATGTGGTAGAGTAGAATTGTAGTGATGATGTGATAGAGTATTATCATAAATGCGTAGGGTGGTTGTGGGTAATAACAATTCAAACAGGAGGGTGTTGGGTGATAGTTTTGATTCCAACATTGAGTAGAATATTGATATTTATTTTAAGAACAATGATATCACCACAGTGAACTCCTTGGGATGAAAGACATTTCTCACTAACTTATTAGTGTGATGTGATATTATTTTTATATTTAATTATTATATATATATATCATGAATTTCATTAACCCCCCCCCCCCCACACACACACACACAATATTATAATATCATTTAGAATTATATTATGTAGTTAATAAATAGTGACAAATGAAAAATGGTGTGTGTAAGTGGACGCCTTGATATATTGACCTTAGGTGTGAACTATATTTCATGATTAGGTAATAAGAATTTATTAGTGTGTGATTTTCAGAAAAATAAATCTTATTAATTTCATCATAGAGTTCAAGATCTTCCACACATTTATTTTCAAAAAAAATCATAAATTTCAATAACTAAAAAAATCAAACTTCATTGCACGTCTTTATTTTCTTCATTCAAGGATAGAATTTTAAAGGGATGTTTAATATTATTATCTTATTAATTATGTAGATTAGTCTTATAGGAAATTATCATGGAGTATTCAATATAAAATTAAATAATGATTTAAGAGTTAGGGAGTCAAATGGAAATTGTTTCAACTTCCCTTAAGGAAATGGAAGCTCAGAAAGTTACTCAAGAAAAGGAGGAATCAAAGGTTTTTTTTCCAAATTTTTCAATTTCAGAACCTTGTGAGGATGAAATTATAAAGTAAAAAGTATCAAACCTTTACATACAATTTTTATAAGAGGTTAAAGAATAATACATTCCAACTAATTCAAATGTGGGAGATCGGGATGATTTTCATGAATATTAGGCTGATTTTGTAAAAGATAAAAAGATATGTGACTATCCCATATTTGAAAATGAGAAATCAGTACCAATTTACCTATATTGTTATTTGGATGAAGAAACCACCAAATTAGTGTAATTTAAATAAAATTTGTAGAATATTGACCACCTACCTCCAACTTTGATAACCCAAATCCAAGAGGAACTAAGTAGAGAAAAAGAAATAAAATCTGATATTACTCTCGGAGATAATATTTCTTTGAACTCCTTTATTTATTATTTTATTGAAAATTAATTGAGTATTAACTCCCAAGGATTTAAATTTTTTAGATTCATCCAACACATGTATTTCCTTGGAGGGTGATTAAGAAAATGAAGATGCACCTATTGAGACCAAGTTACCAGTGGCCTTTCTTGAAGAGATCACATTTCAGGATGACCTATATAGAGGTGAATAATTTTATATTAATTCTTATTATTTTAATATTATTCAATTTAAAAAATTCTATGGGCTCCACCTTATTTTAAATTTTAAAAAATTCCCTATGGAGTAGTCCCTGGGTGAAGTTAATGTAGAGGTGGCCAACCAAGTTGTGGTCAAAGTAAAGGTTGACCCATTTTTATTATTTACATCAACTTACAAGTTGTAATATATTTATAAGGGTGTAGATATGTTATAATATATCCATGGGATTCTCTAAAACTGGTGTGAAAATATTCATGTTGGAAGGAAAACAATGTGGTGGTTCAAATCACATAAACCACATCCACCATCAGATTGGGGATAAAGTGCGACAACTTTCTAACAAGGGATGATAAAAACCTATCATACACTTAGAGGTTAAACCATGTTATATCCCTCTTTTTTCCCTTTATTTTTCTTTTTATTTATTTTTATTTCAATAAATTTCTCATGTTTTTTCATGATTTATTATGTCTAAAGTGGCAGTAGCTAAGAGCTTAACTCAAGGATACCACTTGTAAATAATGTCAGGTTTTTTCTCTCATTCTATTTGATTTTTTTCCCTTATATTTCTAAATTATGTTTGATATTAAATATAATGGTAGTTAAATCTTAAATGTGGGGGTATTTTAACCTTTTTTATGAATTTTGTGTGTGCTTAATTTTATTTTCATGTATTTCTTGAATTTTTCATGATTTTTTTTCTTTTTTTTTATTTTTTTGAGTTTTTAGGTTAGAAATTTGATGTTTACATTATTTCCTATCTATTTAAAAACTCCATACTAGTTTTTAAGATTTCACTGATTTTTAAGTTATTGAATTTATATGATTGTTGAGTGAATTTTTATCTATTTTCATGGAAATTATATTTTTATAGCTAGTAAAGGAAATGTGATTAAAAATAAATCCTTGGAATCAAAATTATAACAGGGGGAAAATTTATTTTTTCACTAAAACCTAGGTAACGTTTCCTTTTTTAAAAAGAAAAACTTAGGGATCCAAGTTAAAATATTTTTATATAATTCCTTTTAATCTTAATTAAAATTTGAAATTAGGATCACACAATGAATTTCTAAGACATTAGGCACTGGTTGTGTGGGTAAATAAATTCCATTATACAATCTAATAAGTGATTTTCATATGACATGGATAGGAAAAATTCTATAAGTGCCTAATTTTCAAAAATGAATTAATTTAGGTTAGGGTAATACTTATAACTAGATGAATAAGGGGGAAATTTAATTATAATAATACCATTTTATTTATATCAAGGAAGTGTAAAATGGAACTTGGGTTTAAGGAACCTAGGGAAGAGTGACAATTGAAAAGTGATCCTTGTTAAATTTTTAATTCCACTTAGATCTATTTTTTTAAATATTGGAACTGGAATGTGAACTTGGAGTAAAGTGAGGAAATGTGTAAAATTTACATAGGTGTCATGAAATTTTTAGCAATGGATGAATTTTTTAATTTACTATTTTCTGGAATGTGTATTGGAACCTAGGTAGGATAATTCTTTTTTTTAGTAAATTTCATTAGATTACCCATGAGTGTTATGTTTAAGTGTGAGGGATTTATGAAGATAATATTATCATAAAAATTATTATATAATTCATTGTTTTTAATACCAAAAAATTCTAATTTAATATTAATTTTTTCAATTTTAGGTTTCATTAACATTTTGAGCTCAATTATAAAAATAGAGTAATTTTTTAATTTAAATATTTTTATATCATATCAGTATTTCATCCATAAATTTTTTTATACTAATAAAAATTGTGAAAAAAAATTAGGCTTATAAAAATAATTGGATATATTTCATTCAACTGAACCAAGAGTTGAATCCAAATATTTTAGGCCTAAATAAAGCTCACAATTTGGGCCTTAGAATCTATTCCTAGTTCTGAAGACTTTAAAATATGGAAAATATATCATAAAATGAAAAACCAATTGATCTTAAAATTCACATGTAGATAGAGGAAATTATAATGAATGTTTTTCATAACTTTTCATACTCATTATTTAGACTTTTTTGATTCCTTTAATTCATGGGAAACCAGAACATTGGAATTAAAATATTCTCTAGGGTATAAATATTTTTTGGGGTAATTCTACCATAACTCTGTATAAATGTGACTAATAAATATAAAAGTTTGTATGTCAATAGAGGATAGGTAGATGAAAAAATTTCAAGTATAAAAAATTATAAAAAAATTCCATTTATGATTCCAACTAGGAATAATATTTTGAATGATAGAATTGGATAAAAAAATTTCCACCCCACACCTCATAAAATGTACCTCCACTCCCTCTCATGGGGTTAGAAATTTAATTTGACCATTTTATTTATAAATTTTCAATATCTTGGTAGGGTTTTTTATATAATTCTCTAATACATATTATATATTTTTATTATCTTCATCCCTCTTTTATATTTCATTTTATCTTTTGTGTTCTCTCATTTTTTCCTTCTCAAATCCATAAATATGGAGAAATAGCCTCATTGATTTTGTTCAAGGGAGGGATAAGTGGATGCTTGAGATCATGCACTTCAATGTTTCTCTTTATTTTCTTCTAAGAATTTAAATAGTGTATAAGCCAATTGTGGTGTGATGTAACCCCTCTTTCTCTACTATTATGTTCCTCCCCTCGTTAATTTTTAATTCCTCACTATTATCATTATAATGTTGAATATGAGGTAGAGTAACATTATGGTGATGATGTGATGGAGGATTATCCCAAATTTGAAGGGTTGTTGTGGGTTAATAACAATTCAAATGGAGGGTGTTGAGTGATAATGTTTATGTCAACATTAGATAAAATACTGTGAATATTTTAATGAACAATGATTGCTTCACTATGAACTCCCTGGGACTATAGCTTTTCTCTCAATAAATTCTTTTTGTTTTGAATTTTTTCATTTTAATTTATATATTCATATATCATAATTATTTTTAAAAACCCCCCACTATATTACTATTATATTATAGTAGTGTATTCTAGTTTTAAATAGTGATAATATAATAATTGTGTGTGTGAGTGGCCTCCTTGAGATATTGACCCTAGGTGTTAACTTTACTATATTCCTAGGTAAATACACATTTATTAGTCAATTATTCATGAAAAAATACCTTTTATTATTGATCAAGAATATAGAAAATAAGTGGTGAAGTGTCTTATAGGTAAATCTATAAATCTATTGATTCTAAGGTTGTACCAAGTAAGATAATATCCTCCTTTTAAAAACTAAGGTATGAGTTGATGAACCCTCTTCCCCTATTCATTATTAAATTACTTGATGTTGTTTTGGTATAAAAGGGGTGATTTTTTTGGAAAAACAAAGAGAGTGTTTAAAGAAAATTTTTATAGGAGAATCACTTATGGTCTACATAGTAATATTGATTTATTACTATTGTTTTTTATAATGAGTTTTCTATCATAGGCTTAGAGTAATTTATTGATATTTATTTTATCAAGTATTCAATTTTTTGGATTATCTAATATGATTTTTATTAATATCATGAAGAATAATTTTTTTAAGGATGATCATGAGAATTTTTTCTCCTCAACATTAGAAAGTAAGTCTATAGGGGGAAATGTTTGGATCCCCATGAAGTTGAAGAAGTCACCCTTGTTGTTTGGGGGAGAAAAAACTCAAACCTGTTTAGGGGGATATTAATTAACAATACTTCTCACTAACTCTTAATTTTTAATTGAATTATTCTTTCAAGGTGTAGAAGAAATTAAAAAATAGAAAGTTATATTTTTAAAATTCTAGAAAAGGTTCCGATGATTGTAGATGGATCAATTACTTTATGATACCAACATTGGTTTAATTTCTCTCATGATTTTTCATAAATAGATATAGGTTTTGATTGATGAAATATTTGTGATGGTTGTATTTCCAAAAAATACAAAGGGGAATATTTATTTTCTCATGAATGATATGAAGATGAAGTCTATGCATGACCCATGTTATTATGACTTGTTGAATTTTTTTTAAATATTTGATGACACTCTTGTCAACAGTTGGTGGCACCATTCACATATGATTACTTAAAATATTCTTTAGGATGTTTTTTTCATGTTGTGTTGGACTTTAAAATGAAGATGAAGATTAGATAAGATCATTATATGTTTAATTGATGATAGATCAAGTAAGGATTCTACCCTGGAAGAATAGTTTTGGGGATTATTTCATCTATTATGGGACAACTAGAGGATGAGATTATATGTTATCCATTAAGATCAAAAAGGCTGTTTGAGTCTATTAGTTTCATTGGTTAACTCTTTATAAATAATCATGAAATAGTACATGGATCTATTTTGGAAGTAAGTCATTGAATATCATATGTATTGACTAGCTCGTGAAGAACTCTTGGAAGAATAAATAATCACATGGAGTATGAAGTACAAGATAGATCTTTTAACTCCTTTTAATGATCAAGGAAGCTTCAATTGGATACATGATTTCATGTTTACCAAGGGATTTAGATCTCTTAGAAACACTATCCAAGCTGATGGTTTGGTGGATAAACCTTTGAATAAAGTTGTTCATGGATATTATATGATTAATGAAGAGTTTATTACATAGTTATAAATCTCATATATACATGTTTAGTAGTTTTTTCTTATAGGTAATCATGAGGATATTTCCTTGTGATTAGTATAAAGCTTGATATATCACATTTCTTATCACTTGGATAAAGAAGAATGAATATAAAGTTCAAGTATTAAGGTCAATAATGGAGTTTGAGATGATTATATAGAATCATAATCGAGATTGGTGAATATTGTGGATTCTAGAGAATACTAAAGTATAATAGGTGGTTTGTACTTAAAGAATTATCTAAGTTAGAGAATATTGTGCTATGAGGGAGATAACTGCATTGTGATCAGTTAATCTAGAAGAAGAATTTATTCTTATATAGATGCCTCATGCCATAGTTATATTAATTTCATCATAGATGAGTTAAGGTTGAGATGAAGTTATGCTAAGGATTATGGAATCATGGTGTGTGTGATAATGACCACACCGTAGAAATATTGAGTTAATCTTCCATGAATATGAGTTTAATCTAATGTGAGGAGGTGATATTCTTGATTTACTCCTACACAAAAATGAGTTTATCTCACACGAGAGGAATCGTGCCAAAAATGATATAGTAGTATCTTTATGATTCTTATTAGATTAATAAGTTAATCATATGTGATATATTTTTTCCATGGAGTTAATTTTAAATGAGGATGGAGTTATTCTCATTCAAGAACGACTGCATCGCAGCCAGATTGGTTGTGCCACAAGGGTGTATCTAAGAAATTCTTGAGGAGTGGGTTGAACCAACCCTGGGAGACTTATGTTCCATGCTAGATTGATATTCGAGTTATATTATCCTATGATGAAATGGTTCACACTATAGGTTCTTGTGTATTAAAGAAGTTAGTGTCACAATAGTAGGTGCCACACCACAACACCCTATGTGAAAAGGATTTAAATAAATTATGGTTTTAGAATTTATAAAGCCATCATGTTGTAGAGTTAAGGTTACATCATAGCCTCAGTTGACCAATATGAGGAGATATAGATTCCATTATGCAAGATACATGATCACACCATAAGTCAAATCTTTATTTGGGGGATCTATTGAGACATTTGAAGAGAGATTTCAAACTAGATTTTCTTATTTGGAGTTTAACCAAATCATATGTCATGAAGAAATATATCATGCCACATAATCATGAATTTCAACATGATTTCAAGTTCCATGACATAATATGGTTAATTACAGAATATCCTGAAGTCATATGTTCTATATTTTAGGGATGAAACAAGGACTCTAAATTATGAAACGTTAACATTCAAATTAGATGACTTTGACTCAAGATTTAATGAATACATACAATAAATGAGAAAGATAATATCCAGGCCTCAGGAATTGATTTTGATTTCTATTAAAGATATAAATATTTGAAATATATCTATAAAAGTATCATTCATACTATTAAAATAGGAAGATAGAATTGATAAATAAGATGATTGGTTGAAGTCATGAGAGAGGCCAAACATCCAAGTCTATCTTGAGGTAGGAACATGGGAACACTCCTAATATAAAAATTCTAGAGATTTCTGAGGAAGACATAGGAAGGATATCACATTCCAGATATCTTTCTTGTTGTTTATCTATTTCCTTTATAATTTTCTTTAACATTATTTTTGAATTTCAATTTTATCCCCTTTCTCCATCCATCAAGTCATTCATCATTGATAATAAGTCGGTGAAGTGTTCATTGGGATGATAATTGGTGATTCACCAAGGACTTAACAACTTGATTATAAGAGTGTTGTGAAGCTTGTATACATTATATTTATGTGTGTTCCACCTCTCACCTCTCATCCTCATCATCCTTATTATTTTTGGGATCATCCTATGATCCATATACTAATTGAGATCATGGGAAATTAGCATAGATAGGATAAAGGGGTAAAATTTTCATATAGGGTGACGAACACTAATTCACCACCCCCATATAAATGGACATGAATCACCATTCCAAGTACCTATACAAAAAATTAACATGATGTGTTGTGGAAGTTAAATGGTGGGTTAGTTAGTGTTGGAAAATGTTATAATAATTCATAAAAATTCATAAATTTTTTAATTTATATAAATAAATAATGTTTCAAATAGAATAATTATATCAAATAATATAGTACAAAAGAAATAATTTTTTAACAATATTATATTTAACTCTTATAATTCAACTGAGGGTTATTTTTCATCTTTAAAATTAGTTATGCCTAATTAAATTTTATCAAAAAAATTATAATTATAATTATAAAATAATTTTATACTCTAGGCGGGTGGGTAGGTTCAAACTAACTAAAAAAATAGTGATCCCACCACTTAACCCGACCTAAATCAATGAAAAAAAAATTGGCATGCCTTATCTGAGGCAGTTTTGTAGTTTTGTGTTTTTCCAAGTGGATCATATTGAGTTGGGTTGGTTTTGTGTTTTTTTACAGACCCCTAACAACATCTGATTAGGTTGGGGAGATAAAAAAATGTATTCTATTTTTTTACCTAGGTTTTGAAAATATGTTACCTTGGTTTTTTAAAAAATCTGGGTAAATAAATTATCTATGTTTATAAACATGTATAATGTAAAAAAATCACATCTAATTTACATTTTTCTTATGGTGTCTCTTTTATAACATCTTCACTTGTGCCTTAATGGTCATCTTCTTCTATCAGTGATTATCCTTAAATTCCTTATAGGTTATCAGTTTCACTCTATCACTTTTGACCTTCTAGTCCTTCATATTTTCCATCCTATGAATCTTTTAGTACAATCTCTAACCCTATATCAATGGTTGGTACAAATTAAACAATTATTATGATTATAATACCATATGTTATGAACTGATTGTGTGGAACTTCTTTTAAATTATCTTGGTTTATTGAATCAAATGAATTTCTACAATATTTTGGGATTTTTAGGGGATTAACAACACTTGTTAGATGAAATGAAAGTTATTAAGAAACTAAAAATCAAGATTACCATGAAAGGTGAATGAAACCATGAATAAAATGGAAATGAAGAAATGAAGAAACCAATGCTTGTACCTTACACCATTGGTCATGGAAGAATCCATATTAATCATATATGGTTGATTAAGATAACATAAGTGGTAGAAAAAATACATCCTACCTCCTAAGGTATCCACAGGTTATTAAATTGCCTAATGTTTGTGTGGAATCCATCTTCACACCACAGTGTGCTAGTGCCTCACTAGGTAAAGGCGGGAGATGGATTTTTGGTCATGTAATGGGTAGAATTGAATTCTCACACACGCACACACTCCTTTATTGAATGGGGTACTATCACCAGATATAAATCCCTTAAGGATGATCTTCAAGTTATCTCATATTTACTCATGTGTTATAATGCATGAGTAAATGCTTTGTCCAACTCATGCATGTTGGTACTAGGTGTGTGGTAAAAGTGAGAAGTTTGGTAAAAATTAAAATTTTCAAACCTTGATCAATGTTGTGATGTCATAATTAGTGTTGTGCACTCGGTTAACCTTCTGAGGATCTCATGTGAATTAAATTAAGCATGAAAATAAAATTTAACTATTACCTCATTCAATTTGTTGATGCAAGAATGTTTCACTCTTGGCTAGGAATTATTGATTAAAGGAAATAACCTCATATCCCTCTAGATAATCCACACATGAATTAAGTTCCTACCAATATATATATCTTCAGTTTTTATGTGTTATCATAGAGAATCAAAGGGGATTTTGATGTCCATGTGACCGCCTGATCATAGTTCCTTTGATCTGGGTTAAAGAACTTGGATTTCGGTGCTCAGATATCTTCTTTATCACTAAATAATTTTGCAGAGAAGTGATAGAGTATAAAATTCAATGGAATTAATATTAACTTTAATTTGGGATTCATATGTCTTATATAGGTAGGTTTAAAGTGTAAGAACTCAGACCTTATTTTCAGGTATGTTTTTCCTTTCTGGTTGTTTTTGGAGAAAAGATGAATTTTTGGAAATTTTCTAAGTACACGCCATGTACTTTATGAGTACATGCCGTGTACTTTCTTTCCACAGTTGGTTGTGTGCTGGCCATGTAGTAGCCACACATACGGCTGTGTGGGAGTGTTTTGGAGGCCGCCTAATGCAGAGTACAGAACAGCAAGTACACATCGTGTACTCCAAAAGTACGCACTGTGTATTTTCTTTTTTTCATTAAACGCACCGGGGTCACGTCTGATGGATAGAACTCACTTATTTTAGGTTTCGTTCATCTGAGAGCACCGAGCAGCCACATATCTTCGATGATCCCCTAATCCTCTATTCGTCCTCCATTTCAGACACCATTGATTGCGTTGGAATCGCATCAGTGAGTTCTCTCTTCTTCTTGAGCCTTGTTTTCCAATTCCTCTTCTTTTCCAAGTTATCGTGGGTTGAAATTTTTATACGTTTTCTTAGATCTATGACATTACAAGGAGATTAAAGCTTTTTGGTTCAAGTATATTGATCTCCTAACCCCGAGGTAGGTGGTTTGTGCCTTTCTATTCGAAGTTTTTTATTATTATGTGCAAATTTCACCAATCCCCTTGAACGGGGTATTGCGTGTTTACTGTTTTACCTCTGTTGTTTGCCTACCATGATTGTATTCCTGTGTAGAGGGTATTTGGATATGAATAGGGTTTATTTATATTCTTTGGATGTGTTTATCCCATGAATTATTCTGTTTACGACCATTTGGTCCTGTTTAGCCTTTGGTTGCCTTTCCTGTTTTCCATGCCTATTGTTGTAGGATAGACAGTTGTAATCTGACATGCTTGATATGTTGTATACTGTTTATCCAAGTAGTTCTGTAGGTTTACTTTGTCTATATTGAACTTCTATGATCATTGACTTACAGAGGACCGTGAGAACCTGGTGTAGTAGACTATAAGGGGAATTGACCAGGTGAGCTTCCTTAGAGAGTCTTGGAGCACTTTTGGCTATAAGGGGGATTGACTGAGTGAGCATCCTCAGAGAGCCTAGAACCACTTAGGTCTATAAGGGTAATTGACCGAGTGAGCTTCCTTAGAGAGTCCTTGATTGCTTTAGACTATAAGGGGATTGACCACATGATCTTCCTCAGAGAGTCTTTGTTTAAATTGAACGACCTAGGCTATAATGGGAATTGACCGAGTGAGCTTCCTCAGAGAGTCCTAGACCTTAGGGCTATAAGGGGAATTGACATGTGAGCTTCCTCATAGATTCCCTGACTACCTTATACTATGCGGGGAATGGATTGTGTGAGCTTCCTCAGAGAGTCTTACTTTTCCCTTGACTATAAGGGGAAATACTGTGAGCGCTTCCTCAAAGAGTCTTATTAAATTCTTATACAAAACCAGAGGGGTTAGGCCGAGTGTGCTTCCCAGAGGGTTGCTTGTAATTTTTAGGTAGGACCAGAGGGGATGGCTGGAAGAACTTCCCAAAGGGTTACCTGTTTGTGGCTTAGCTAGTTGCTTCATTGTTGCTTGATATTGATCTGTGGATTGTTTACTATTGAGTATTGTTCTATTACTATTTACAATTTACTATTTACTGTACTTTTACCTACCATATACTCACTGACTATTAGGAACAGATCTTCGGGTGGGTGCCTACTAGGATTTACTCTCACACCCTGTTTGGGTCATGATTTTGGGCCCAAACTGATTATATTGTTGCAGGTATAGATAAGGGCAAGCACCCTTCTACTTCAAGTACTTGACTTGCTGTGGAGTTGGAGAGCATGGGACCAAGCATGTGCTTTTGATTCTAAGGAGTTGTTTATATTTTATTTTGTACTTTGGTTTAGTACTTTTTTTATTCCAACATTTTGACTTGTTTGGCTGCTTTCCTAGACATATGTATCATGCATCATTTATATATATATTTGTGTGTGTGTGTGTGCTCCAGTTGTTTTATTATTCCAGTCTTCCATTGTTTTCTGTTTTTGGATATTTACTGCTTTCGCTATTATACGTGTTGCTTACTTCCGCTGTGTACTCTGCCAATGAGGGCATAGTTTCCTCACTATCACACCCAAGGCCCTCGCTGCTAGTCGGTAGCCTCTGGCGTTCGGGGAAATGCGCTTAAGGCCATGTGACCAACCGGATATGGGGCGCCTCTGGGTGGCTTCCGGGACTGGGACATTACATAAAGTTCCAAAAATTACACTTAGGCCCATGGGTAACTTAAACCTTATAAACAATCCCTTAATAACACTAAATGAATTAATAACTGAGTCATAAATTTTATTTATATTTTATCATATGCATGTAACATCTAATAAATTTTATGTAATAAAATTTAATTCATTAACTTGACTCACTTATCCCATTAAATACTTAACAAACCTTGAATAATAATATTCATTCAAAAAATATTTATTTTTTATTCACTTAATTAATTGTGAATACAATGAGTAAATAAATTCAAAACTCAATATTATAAACTCAAATAATATTGAATTTATTTATTTCTAGTGATCATTCAAACTCAGATATCACTTGAACCCTATGGTGAGGTCCACTATGTCCTAAACACCTATTCACTTAGAATAGTCTAAACTCTTGAATACACTTAGTGTGTGACCTTCTAGCTCCTTATATTGATAAAGGTGAGCACTACTTATAGACTATGAGTGTATTATAGCAACCCATAAAGGCCCCTAAGTAGATAGGGTATATCCATATCAATGATAACCCCTCCTGCGGACACACACGATGTAATATAATATATTTTTCTCGATATATCTCATAAATCATGACACATACTTTGCATCATCATCCTTACTTACTTTATTTATTCTTAACTATACTAGATGGACTTACCTTCCTCTACCATGGTAATGGATTTGGTGAAGGTACTACCATATTGGTAAACTATATCGAGATATATCTTTCTTTTAGAAGCTATAAATCATGTCTTGGTCATTTAACCAATGACATACAATCAATGATGCACCCAACACAAGCTACCTTACTACAACATAAATGTCATGGTTTTCATCTAGCATAAAAGTACACAATCAAATGGAACACTATGGTAATGATCTCAATTCAATATACCAAAACACATGCTCATAGATAGGAACAACCAATGATACAAAAAACATGTGGTGTTCATATTAGTGGGTCAGTCCTCATGATCTTCTTTACTCAAGATCACCAAGTGAAAACTTCATAAGAATAAGTCTCAATACTAATTATCCTCTAGCACCTAATATTCATACATCATATATGTCTAGTAAATATGATGTATCTAAACCATAGGATATATCTTTAAGATTATTTTCATAATATCTATAGGTTTTCATTATAGCTGGGAACTACTATAACCTATTGATATGAAAAATAATCTAAGGAAATTACCATGTAAATAGTAGACACAAAAGTATCAACACTATTATGGTATGAATATATCATGAATAACTCACTATATACATGATATGGTAATCGAAAAGTACTATTCAATTTGGGTTATGGAACCCACTTTTAAAAAACTCCCACTTTCACTAGATCCAACTTGCTAACCATCAACCTATTAGATCTCACATGATAAGATCGTGATTCTACTGATTTATGGATTTAGTAAATGGTCCTTCCATGTTTCCTTACACCAGTACTCTATTATCTATTACTTCACCTCCTTGACTAAAACTACCCAAGTGATGATATCCCTGAGTATATTCCTTTTTTTCTCTATAAGAATCATGACATCTTTGGAAATACCGTCATTATAAGATTATAATAATTTATATTATGATAATAATTTACTCTCTAGGAATGATTCCAAAAATTGGAACAAATCTTTGCAAGTTTGTACAATTTCTTTAGATGTATTAGAAGTCACGACATACTTAGTATTAGTAGATATAGATACCACTGGATTAAATGAGATTCACTTGATCATTTCCTTTTCCAAACTATGATATTAGATAAAAAAATATCCATATTAAGACTAATTTGTGTCCCCTAACAATTAGGGTTCCTTTCTCCCCAAGTACCAGGTGCATATACCTTATACTTTTCAAGTACTATTGGATAGCTCGAACTGCTTCCCTTGTAGTTATCCTAGATTTATCTAATACTTTCCTACCATAATTCATGTGTTAAAAATATCATATCTAGTACATAACATGACATATGTAATATCTCCATCACTCGTGTGTATGGAATTATACTCACCATTTAATCTCCTTCTATATCTTATACATGTATTATTAGATAGATTTATGTTATGTGACATTAGTAATAATTATCTCTTGAATTGTTCCAAAATGTATTTCTCAACACCATGTCAATTTATGTAATTGTACTTAATCTATAAAACCCTTAGATCGATCTTGGTATATAATATTCCCTAGAACTTAGGTTACTAATTTAAGTCAATATATGGATAGATACTTTCAATCTAGTCATAACTAAATATAAGACCAATAACTGTGTTCTATATATTTTTAACATATATTACTTAGAAAACTATGGTCTCCCACAAACCTCTTTTTGGACACATGACATACTTTCATTAAAAGAATTCCTTATTGGAATTATATAGTGTCACCAACCTTTTCTAGTTTTTTCATATAGACACCTTCTAAGAAATGTGGTATTGATATTTAATGCCTAATATAATGATTATAGAAATTTTCTATGATAAGTATAATTCTAATAGATTTAAGCATAATAACTTTTTGTAACCAATAAAACATTATTGGTACCATGCTTTTACCACCCATGTATAGTTTCTCTTGAATATTCACCAGTGACTTTACATCAATTGGAGAAACTACCAAAATATAGACTTGATTTTGGTACAAAGAATATGTTTTTCTAAATTCATATGAACTTTTCAATCATAACTTATTATTGTTTATTTATTCCTTTTAGGATCCATTATTCTTAACAAATAATATATCACCCTCCATAGTGAATATAAAACCACAACAATTATTTTAACTTTCCTACATAATATGTGTCTTTGGAACATTCTCTTTCCATGATCTCTTGTTGAAGTAGTTCCTATACAAACTCCATATGCATCTCAAACCTTGAATTTATCTAAGTTAATATTTCCCCCACTATCTCAAATATATATTCCAACCATATTATAGAAATATAGTATATCAATTGATTGTAACTTTTATATATTATAGATTTATGTAATATCCTTATAAACCTTTTGGATAATTATAGAGATACAATTTTTGTTTTTATTGATGGAAGATTGTTTAATAACATAGACTTAATAAACTCTTTGTATTTAAACACATGATTTATGATATATTGGATTTATTTAATATTATAAATCATATGATATCCATTTTCCATTAATGTTGGTATATGGTTATGGGTTTATGTTTCTATTTTTTAATAATGTCTTGAAAGTAATAATTAAAGAGTTTTCAAAGCATATAAGACTCATCAATCCTCCTTTTACCAACATCATTGATCTGATGTATAGAAGGAAATATGAGATTAATAATAAATCCAATCTACATTTTCATGATCAATGAATTCTTATATTACTCATCATTGATCCTCCATTTAATAACATCAAGAATCTAATGTGTATAATAAAATTTGAGTTTATGAATAAATCCACTTTAAATGATCGATGAATTATTGGAAAAGATATTATTTGGATCACTATATTGATGTGTATCTTATCTTATTTCCAAGAATATTCCTCAATTCATTCTTATAGTCCTTAAATTTTTTAAATGAATCTTATAAATTATATAAATTTACCCTTATATTCTACTTGAAATAGTTCACACATTTCATATTTAACTAGTCCTAAAAGTTATCTGGATTACCTTTATTTATAAAGGCTTATTTTTTAAAAACTTGATAAGTAATTGAGTTGATTATAATTAATGTTTTTAGATCTAAATATTCTAAACACCGTATTAGTTATATCCTTGATAACTAATTTTAGTTTTACTTGAAAAATAATTATCTTTACATAACTTGAACTTATTGAGCCTCACATTTTATATACATCATTTATTGTTGATTAATAAAGTGTCATTGAACTATCAGTTGAGTATGAGACACCAGAAACAACATTCATTCCAAAATGAAATAATGTCTCATTGTGTGTAATGGACACATGAGATTAATTTTTTAATAATACTTGAAATAGTTCAACTAGAATCAATGCACTGGTCAATTATAAGTCATGTTCTTCTCTCCACTGATGTAGGTACCATCCTTTCTCAACCACTTGGATAATTCACCTTAAATTCTAGTAATATTTCTAAACACACTTGGTTACTATATATAGATGAAATGTGTGAAACTCATACAGTATTTAATACCCAATAAGTAAAATAGGAATGTCGCATGAAATTATGAATATACAAAAAATTAGGAGACTCTACTTACTTATACTTTAATCTATTATATTTTCTCTTCAATAGCCTTATATTTTCATATGTGAAGAAAATATTCTTCTATATGATGATATTAATCTTCTATTTGAAATATGTTGTGAAGGTGCCTTTGGAGTCATAGTTTTCATTATCCTCTTTTCCTTGTATTTAAACTTGGTAACCATAATAAAAAAATATTTATCATTATTTAAGTTCTTATCTCCTTAATGAACCATACTTAGAAGTTATCAAAGTGTTTTCCCTATACTGTTCATTTTATAATCCTAAATTAAATTGAAGTAACTGGGTAATCAATTCATAAGAATGAGATGATCTCATTCATTTCTTTATTCACAAACTTCTTCAAAACTTCTCAAAGATGAGACAACATGATATAACCATCCATTTCTTGATGTTTCTTTCACAACTAAATGGACATTGATGATATAATTATGATGTAAAAATAAAATGTATCATCCATGTGTCTCATGTAATCTTAATTTTCACCCTTTCTTCCTAAGGTGGATCGACATATAGTGGGGACTCTAGAACATACAATTTCCTTTCATATTATAGAACTTTGCTTGAGTTCCTGTACTAATCTTGGAAATTCATGTTAGTTAGGACATGTTCTTTATATATAATTGATCGTAGTTAATTTTTCGTAATACTTTACATTTTTATAAAAAAAACTTTAGTATATTAGTACTTTTATGTTGATTATCGATTATTAGACATAAAATATTTATTAATCTTAAATGTCTCCCACCTTTTTATCAAATCATAGTATCCCTCAAGTACTAGATTTAGGATAATTAGTCACCAAAGATTTATAGTAGAAAGGATCCTTAAAACTTCTCCTTGTAGTCCAAGTTATGGATGCGCCACTAATCGAATAGTTTCAAGGTAGGCTTTTGGTTGTCGAGACAAATTAAATCACAGCCCAATGATCTATTGAGTGGATTCCCATCTTCTATAAAGGATTACCTTTCATGAATCAATGATTTTACACTAAAGTTATAAAAATCTAGTTATGGATACTTCTTTACTACTAAATTTAGTTAAGTCAACACAACACTCTTATATGAATTCCCTGGTAGTAGGATGTACCTTCAACTTGGGATGAAAAGCAACTCATAAACCTGGTTTTTTCCAAATTTAAGTGATGAAAGACATTCGTGACTTAATATTTCTTTGAGGGATTTTAATTAATCTCGGTGAATGAGATATTTTTCTATTTAACATGCTAGTTCTATGTGATCACACTCACATATCAATTGTGAATAATAGAAAAACATTCACCAATTATTAATTCAATTTAATCTATGCATGCTCATTTATTATTATATATGATCATGTAAACATAACACATTCAAAAAATAATAAACCATGAATAAATAAATGAATGAAATGATTGATCATGATCATCAACTACTAGTTGATCCATTTAACATATAATGGATCAATCGAGACCCTATAGGTAACTATCCTAGCCATGACTGACTTGAGTTGAAGCGCCCACCCCCATCTAATGTATCCACATCTTGTCTATTACATCACCAAGTCTTGGATATGTTTTCATCTTCTTTCATCCTTGTCATTATATATAAATTCTCACATACATATGAGGGGGTATCAGGAATATGGGATACACATAAATAAAAATAATGCATGGACATGTAGTAAATTATACATATAATGAGATTGAGGGATGATACACAGACCTTCATTGATAAATTAATTATTACAACCACCACATGCATTGTAATAATTAAACAAATAAATAAATTACCAGACATGCATTGGTTGATCTCACTCATGATCAGTAGACATTCAATAAAATTGTAAAATTTAATTAAATTTATAGATAATTAAACTCAAGGGTATAAATTATAAATTAAAATAACATTAACTAATGTTAATTCATAGTTAACCTATCGCACGATCCCAAAAAAAATTATTAAATTAAAAATATTTTAAAATTTAAATTTAGGAATTTCAATATAAATTTTTCTGACTCTCAAGTATTTTTAACCCCCCCATAGGGGTTCTTTACCCTAATTGGGATTGGAATGGGCCAATAATATTGGGAAAATATAACCCAACCCAACCCGAGTCGGTGCAACCCAAATGGACCACTAGGTTGCATGAAATCTACATTATGTGGGGTGGGGGCATTTAAAGTCAGCATGTTATGCCACCCCATCATTTTTAAAAATATAATTTCAAAAAAAAATACAAAGGATAATATATATCCTTTAACTTTTTCTTTTCCAAAGATTTAGTTATAGCCTTTTTCTTTTCCAAAGGTTATATTGTGGCATTTTTCTTTTTGAAAGTATAAGTTATATCCTTTTACATTTCCAAAGGATAACCTATCGTGTTTTATTTTTTAAAATAAAATAATTCACCATTGATTCCACCTCCATAACATCACTATTCATATGAATAGTATCTATGGTACTATTCACATGAATGGTATGAATGGTATTACTCACATTAATAGTATCATCAGTACTATTCACTCAAGAATAATATATTTTTTATTTATTTCTACGCCCAAAAAATCCAATTTTGGTCTTCAGATAGACATAACTCAATCATCTGTCCTTAGATCGAAGCGTTGTCAAAGGTGTTGGAACCATATCGACACCCTCTACTCAAATTTATGTAAACTTAATTTTAATTTGAATTTATAAATTACATGATCACTCTAATACCACTTTTGATTTCATCACCGTCATCATGCACCCAGTCAACCACCTCAGGATCTCGTTTAAATTAAATTAACCATGAAAATAAAACAAAACTATTACCTTATTTTATTTGTTGGCGTAGGTGTATTACAATCTCAGTCATCTATCATTGATTTAAGGAACCAATTTTAAATCCATCTAGATCATCCACACACACTTCAAGAGTTTTTTGGTACATCGATCTTTGGTTTTCGGGTGCTAGCATGGACAATCAAAGTGGATTTTAACATCCTTCAAATCTCCTAAGCACCATTTCTTTGATCCAGGGTATTGAACTTGTATTAGGGTACTTAGATATATTCCTTCTCACTCTATAATTTGGGAGAGAAGTGATAGAGGCCCTCAAATTCTAGGTAATTAATAGACCCTCAAATTTGGGATTCTAATCTCTTATATAGGTAGGTTTAAAGTCCCAATAATTTTACTAAGTCCCCCGGGTAACTTAAACCTTATAAATAATCCCTTAATGACACTAAATGACTTAGTAATTAAGTCAAAAATCACAATAAGGAAATTATATAGTAGCAGTGGTTTATTTGTAGAAGTTTATAATAATTTTCTCTAATTTCCTATTATTAAATATGTATGGAATGGTTAGCAGTGATTTTCTTAAACCATAATTTGTAAATTTTTAGGAAAAATTAATTAAAATCATCATCAATAATGATTTAGATCAACATGTTTCCCATTTCATCCTCTCTTTTAATATACCTTGTCCACCCAAAACTCTATCACATGCCTCTTTCCCACTCTGTATATCCTCTCTTTCTCATGATTATCATCGGATTCTTCACAATTATCACTTGAATATTTAAGGTATAGTCTTCTTCATCCTCTATTTATTCTTTCTTCTCCTATTATTCTTGTTTTATTCTCTCTCCTTGATTCATGGGGTTTTGGTTGAACCCTAAATGGGTGTGGTTGATTCTAAATCTTGAATTTTGGTATCTAGGGTTCGTGAGGTCTAAGTTGAAACTCTTTCTAGTGGATATTATCGAAGAAAATAAGTTATACTATAGATTTGAGGTATGTTTGGTCATGATTGATTCTTTTTTTTTTGAACCTTTGATCTATTATACTTCTAATTTTCTTTATAAACTTCACAAATAATGTTCCATTATTATATTTAGGTTTTTTTCATGAACATTGAAGGTGTTCTAGCATTCCTTTTTCAAGGATAGTTTTTCAACCATAAAGGTTATGGTTAGTGATGATTTTAATAATTATTTATACCTACCAATGCATACAAGAGATAGTTGTTGGGTTTTCTCTTAAGTTATATTAATTTTTTCTACTTTTAAATCTGTGTACATGTTCTTTTAACATAGGATTCAAGTTGAGCCATAATATCAAATTCTAACACTTATATTAAGACACTATGAGTACTTTTGTAAAATAAATTAGTTTATAACTAAATAATTAATGATATAACTACTTTTTAATAGATAATTATTCCTTAGGCCTTTATCATATTTCCACCACTAGTAGAAATGGGCTTTTTAATGTTGGGTTGTTTTTATTTTAACGTTGGTTTTTAACCAATGTTATTGCAGCTGACATTGTAAATACACCTTTGATGTTAGTTATATAAAAGAGAGATGGAAAGTTATAAAATTTTAGACTGAAAAACATTTTCATTGTGGAAAACCACCTTTCATGTTGGTTATATTTATAACTGAGATGAAAATCCATCTTTAATGTCGGTTATAAGAAAAACCAACATTAAAAATATTTGAAAAATATCTTTAACATTAGTTTTTCTTAAAATTGACATTAAAAATATAAAAAAATTACAAAAAAGAGTTGTATTATTTTAATCTTTAATTTTATAGGTCATGAATACAAAATAGACTTATATATCAAAAGTTATATCCCTTAGAAGTTGGACTTCTCTAAAGTGGAAATTTTAGAACAAAACCATAATATATATTTGATCTAAGAATAAGATAACAAAAATAACATTGCAACATCAAAATAAAAAAATATGTGTTGATGGTTTTCCTTATTATCTATACTTGTGCTCATTTACTCCAATATTATAAATCATTTCTTTATATCTATTTTCTTTATGATGAAAATATAATGAGGAATTTTTAGTATTACCTTATATATCTCATATGGAAACTTAATCATCATTGAAATAATTATATTTATCAGAAACAAATTAAAATTTTCATTAAAATCTATATAATGGAAATAAATTGACAATATTACTATAATATGGTTATATTTCCACTTAAAAGAGATGAAATGGTGAAATAGGTGTTGATCACAAATAAAAAAAATCATGAGAAATAAAAATATATGGTGAAATGATTGTGTATATATATTTATATGAAAAAAAGAAAAAATTGACAACTATGCTTTGTATTCATAAGCAGAAAGAAAAAATTCACAAGCGTATGGTGTGAGAAATTGAAAATCATTAATGTGATCATTTTAAAAAAATTAACTTCAAATTTTAATGTTGATTTTCAAAAAAAATTAATGAGACACCCTAGACTCACACTTCTAAATCTAGTGTAAAATATACATACTTTTTATTACAACACAGAAATTACATCGAACTCTGAAGATCTATAGTTTAGTGTATTTGGTAACTAGGTACATTTACAACTAAACAAGTGGTACAAAATACATTTCTTCCATAAGTATTCTCTATACATGTAACTTCCTTATAAGTATCCCTTTTATTTTTATTCCTAGGGAAAAGGGGAAACATAAGAAAAGGGTGAGCTATAAATCCTAGTAAGGGATGAACAATGAAAACAAATCATAAATGAATATCATGGGTAATACATAAGGCAAGATAAAACAACATGAACATGAGGAAAAGATGCATAACATTATCATAAGTACATGAGGAATAACATGATCATATGTATAATAGACATAACATGACCATAACAACACGATCATAAGTATATTAGGAATAACATGATCATAAGTGCATGAGGCATAACTTGTAGATGTGGCTACAACATAAACATAATACATTCACAATCATATCACCAAGTTTCATCACCAAGGTTTCATAAAATATATTACCAAGTTTTTTCAACAAGGTATTATAAAACATTACCAAGTCATACTACCAAGGCATCATGAACATGTCATCTCTAGATATTAATTATTTACCCAATTCATTCGAGTGCTATTAGGGTGAACCCTACATATGTATTAATTTATGTGATACACATAAGGGAAACATATATAAATCCATCAATAATTATATCATGAAATTGTGGAAAATAAATGGTTATCCAATGAAAGTAATAAATCTCTCTACGTAAATTCCCTTCAATCAAGATAATGAATTATGGGGTATTTACACTATATAGAATAAATGGTATACAGTTTAGTCAATAATTTTCCTAGTTAATTGATATATATGTTTCCAAGTGAACACCCTTAAATCAAAATAAGCATATAATGGTATCTACAAGGGAAGTACATTGGAAGAAAAGTTATGTATAGATGATAATAAGTCAAGACAAAGAAAATGAAGGATCATTATCAATAGAGATATCATTTCCACACACACAAAAATATGTTCATAACAACATTTACATGGATGATAAAGGTAAATTACTTGAGAAATATGACACTAATAGAGAACATGATTATTGGTTATAAAGTTTTTTTTTTGGCCTCGAAGCGGCGGCGTTCCCTCTCCCTCGCGTCTCCTAGGGTTTTCCTTCGTTTCTTTCCTATTCCCCCTTTGGGCCAAGTTCTGCTCGCGGCGGCTGAGGGTGCATCTCGGTATTGGCGTCGTTGCTCGTGCGGTGGAGGCGCTTCTCGATGGAGGTCCGGCAGTCAGCTCAGCACGGGATATTTTCCAACGACATCGTCGCAGTGTTGGCAGCTTTGCTTGTGCAGCAATTCAGTTTCCCGGTGGAAGTCCTGCAGTTGGCTCGGCGCGAACGCGACGTCATGACTTTGGTCTGTGTTTGGGTGGTCAGCCCGGTCTTCCTCTTCCAATGACGTCGAAGCTTGGGGTGGCCCTGTTCTTGGTTCGGGTTGCTCAGCTTTTCTGGCGGGACAGGTGACGAAGTGGGCTGGTTTCTCAACTAGATCTAGGCCGCTTCCAGCTATCCTCGGTGCGGATCAAGTCTTGATCTCCGTTCTTAGGAGGGGGAGGAATTCAATATCGGTTTCTGTGAGTTTTTACAAGCGTTTATTTTAGAGACAGTTGTGATTTTGTTCTTGGATCTGGTTTTGGTTGTCCTGGTCCGATGTCACTGGTCCTTTCATTCTTATCATCGTGAGGCTTGTGCTGGAACCTGATGATGGTGTATCTGAGGTTCTGATCGGATCAAATCCATTCCCAAAGAGGCGTTTCTATTTCAGGAAGACCAAGTTTCCCTCATTGGTGGCGGTCCTTAGGTGTGGGGTTTGGTCATCCAGTCCTAGGTGACGTTAGCTTGAACTCGTGTTCTATGGATTGCCTTCCGGGATTTTGTGGCTACGGTGTTGGGGTTGAGGTCGATGAGGTTGGTCCAGAATGATTTTTTGTTGGAGGTCTTTCTAGTTTGTGTGTTCTCTAAATGGTGAATGAGTTTTATGAGGTCTGTTGGTACGATAATGCATTCAGACCCGACCACACGGATCAGGCCCCAGAGGAGGTTCCAGAGCTTGTTGTTCATCGTTGTAGAGCTTTATGGATAGGGATATTGAGAGGGTATGGATTTTTCCATCAGATCAGGCTTGTGCTTTGACACAGGACACTTTCTTTCCATTCAGCTCTGCACTGTTGAAGAGTTTTTTCGTGATCAATTACTGGGGAGGGGTAGCTCCATGTTGTCAATTTGGGTTGTATTGTTAAACCTTCAGGTTTTGATTTGTCCTAAGTCTATGATGCCTATTTGGGTTTCTAAGAACCCGGTTTTTGCTCTGAAAGACTTTGGAATACTCTTGATGATATTCTAGAGCATCACCTTCAGATGGCGTGTGATTCCGAGCCCCGGAGTGGCCGGAATTAAATTTTCAGTGCGTTCACACTAGAAACGCCAAATAAATGGGATAACTCCTAAACAGAGTTCCGTATTAGATATCCGAGTGTACGGATGGGTCCGTAATGGGTTTTTTACCCTAGTAACAACATAAAACTTGTCGGCGTGGGACGTTTGGACCCCTCGCTCGCTTTCAGAACGTTAAACGTATAAATTAATTTATTTATTTATTCATTTAATGGTGAAACGCTAGTATCTCTTAAACGGTGGCTCGGATTGGAAAACCGAGGGCACCGTTGAGTTTGGAGCGTGTTGTTTACCGTAGGAGGGGTGTAATTTTTGAAGGTGCGGCCCGTCTGTGAAAAATGGCCCTAGGGGCATTTTCGTAATTTGGCGGCTTTGGGCGTCCAGCTTTATAACTTTAAAATGGAAGCTCAGAATCAAATTCTGAGACCACCGCTATGCTCGGGAGGTGGTGTTTACCCTAGGGGAGGCTTAACCTCGACCCCGTCAGGCATTTCGGGTGCGGGTCAAAATTGAGGATTAAATTAATTAAAATTTAATTAATTTAATTTAATTTTTAAACCCCAACCCCACCCCTCTCCTTCCCCTTCCCCCCTGGAAGCCCCTCCTCTCCCTCTCCTCCTCCACCTCCAGCGAGGCGGCTCCAGCGAGGCGGCTCTGACGAGGCAGCTCCGGCAAGGCGACGGATCGCGGCGAAGCTTCGGGCGAAGCCCATCGAGGTAGGGTCTTGTTGCGTTTTTCCATCCCGCACCTCCTTTGAACCTAAATAATATGCTCGAATTGTTGTTGGATTTTTGAACGAAACACATGAATGCGTATTCGAGTTTTTTCCCTATCCATCTCTTATTTCGGTTCGTAAAACCGAGTTCCAAGGACCCCGCAGACGTTCGCCGAAGTTTGTGGAAATTTTTAGGAGTTTGAGGGTTTTTCTGGCGGTCCGGCGAGGTCCAGGCGGCGGTGCGGCGTTTCCGGGGCAGCGGTCACGGCGGCGCGGGCTAGGGCGGTCGGAGGTCACGGCGGCGGGGGCCCTTAGAAGTGGAGGCTGGCGCGGCAGGCGTCAGGCGGGGCGGCAGGGGCTTCGTGCGCCGGTCGCGGCGGCCGTCAATGGCTGGCACCAGCGGGGCACGACGCGGGGGAAGGGTCAGCCTTTGGCCGGCCGCTGTTGAAGAAGACCGGGGTCTTTGGACCCCGGCTAGCAGACAGGACCCGCGATTTCGGGTATGTGTTGGAGGAGCCGGACCGGCCGAGCCGGTCTGGACGGTTTGGGGTGGTCCGCACGGGGGACCGCGGACCGCCGGTCCAAGGTGGGGGTGAGCCGGCCGAACCGGCCCGGCTCCCGTTTCAGTCCGATAAAAACACTAAAACGCCTCTAAAAGGCACCTCGGGCGTCAGATTCGTGCGCCGTCAGTGGCGATGCATTCCTTGAGTTAAGCTAAGTATTTTGATATGGTTTTGGGAATTTTTAATTCTCTAAACGATGGACCTCGGAGGCGCGACACGTCTTTAAGTGAAATGTCGTTTTTCCGGGAATCTTGTTTTGAGCGGCGCGAACGCATACGACATCCATTTTGAGTGCCGTCAGTTGCGTTGGGACTCTGGTGTTGGGACGAAGCTTTCCAGAGTGGTTTTTGGTGTTGGGGACGAAGTTGAGGCACGGGACCCATGACTTGTCTTTTGAGCTGCGTGCAGCTTGTAGCGACTTTTTCCTCGGACGTCTGTTTGGGGCGTGTGAGCAGTCGATGTTGAGTGTTTTTCCGAGGGAATTGTATTGGCGCAGTCCACCCGCTGTAATTCGGCACGATGGTGCGGGTCCCGTGAGGGCCATTTCGGGAGCTGACGGTGATTTCCAGCTTTATCACCGGGTGTCCGTTTCGGACAAGTGATTAGTTGAACTTGTGTACTTTTTCGAGAGGATCACAACGGTACGATCTGTTCATTGTGTTTCGGGACTGGGATGTTGGTCCCACGTGGCACCGCTCGTGTGCGGTGCGCCGGAATGCACCCTTTTTCTCCGAATATCCGTTTCACTCATGTGGGTAGTGCTTTTGACGTGTTTTCCCAAGGGGATCGCAATGGTGCGATGCGCCCGACTGTTTTCGGGGCCGAGGCTCGGGATCACAGGACGCTGTTCAGGCGTGAGGTGGTGTTGGTGACTTTTCCGTCGAATATCTGTTTGAGACGAGTAAGTAGTCGATCTCGCGTGTTTTTCTGCGAGGATTACAACGGTGTGATCCGTTTGGTTGTGCGGAGCCTCTTGCGCGATCTTGTTAAATGTGGAAGCTGAAAGGTGCTCCGGTGGTTGTTTGTCCTACTATGTTTGTAGCGGACCCTTGGCGTGTGATCGCGCACTCTTGGGAGAGTGATATAAATGGTTCACAAGATGTGGTTGGCCATGCCTGGGCCTTTGAGGTAGAGTTTTTATGTCATGCCTTCGCATTGACGCTGGGTGTCGTGTGCACGATAGCCTTTGGGCTGGAACGAGGTATACTATGGGAGTATACGGGAGCGCTTGGAGGTACGTGTGGTTTGTACCTGAGGACGTTTGTGCGCTCAGTTGGGGTTGACTTGGGGACACACGTTGTGTGGGCCCCACGTGTGTGTCGTGATCTGCTTTACGTACTTTTGACCTCTCGCGACGTAGAGGGTTCCTCTGTTCTTGTTTGTTTGACCAGCACGATGGAGTTTCCCTTGGCCTGGTTCTCTTTTGTTTGACCAGTAGGGTTGAGTGGTCTCCCCCTGGTTTCGTTCTCGATGGTTTGGCCGACAGAGATGGTTCGTTTCCTCTGTTTCTTCAGCTGTGAGGGGTTTCAGTACCGTGCCCCTTTCACTAGACTGCGACACCGTTTGTAACTACGTGTGTTCGTGCAGCGTGGGTGTTTTCCCCACTTTCTGGGGTGAGTTAACTTGGTCCGCTTCGACAGTGACTCAGCAGATTGGAGCAGAATCGCCTTGTGAGGCCTGGGGAGTTTCTCCCATCACCCTGTGTTCCCTGGTAGAGTTCTTGTGGATTCGGTGTGAACAAAACTTTACGCGGGCACCGATCCTCTACCCAGGAGGTTGTTCCAGCAGGGCTAAGGTTGTTTCCAGCAGGGCTGAGGTTGTTCCAGTAGGGCCGAGGTTGTTTCCAGCAGGGCTGAGGTTGTTTCCAGCAGGGCTGAGGTTGTTTCGAGCAGGGCTCGCTAGTGGGTTACCATCCAGCAGGGATGGCCAGAACAACGGTGTTCACTGAGCAGTACCCTCCAGCAGGGATGGCCAGAGTAGTTCTGGGTTAACCTCCAGCTGGGCTGTGCAGTGGTCCCTGATGTCGGGATTACCTTCAGCGGGGTTGGGCAGTGGTCCCCGATGTCGGGCTTAACTCCAGCGAGGCTAGGCAGTGGTCCCCGATGCCGGGTTACCTCCAGTTGGGCTGGGCAGTGGTCCCGTCGCCGACTTTAGCTGGGTCGCCCTCCAGTGGATTACCCTGTTACGGGACTAGGTAGTGTGGAACCCGTCGACTTTCCGGGCCTCCCTATAGTGGGAACCTGTTGACTTCCAGGGATCCTCCAACGGGGCTAGGCAGGGGGTCTTCTGTTGACTTTGAGCAGACCTCTCGACTGCGGGGCAGTGACGAGTTGTGGTTGACGTTCCCCCAGAACTCTCAAGTACGAGGAGCGCTTTCCCCCACCGAGATGCGTCCTTGTGACGCGACCTAAAACCGTGTGGGCGAGTCATTTCCACCCAAAGCAGATAGTGTCGAGGTGTGGTGATTGAGCCCCTTGGCTTGCGGTTTGGGGCAGACATGCGGGATGCTGGGCATCGATGGAGTTTACTTCTGGGACTGTTGGCAACTCACTTTTCTTGGGCTGAGCTACGGGACGGAGATCCCCTTACTATGTTGTTCGGGCTTCTTGATTGAGCATAAGGATATGTATATACCTTGTTCCAGTACCCACTCCTTGGGTTTTGGCTACTCTCCTTCTAGGGGAGGTGAAGACGCGTGGGGTATGCCACGTGCTTTCCATGTCTAGCTTCTCGTGGTTGGATAAGTCTACTCTCCTGCTATAGGTACCGAAGACTCGACGAGAAGTTCATCTTCTCACTGTTTCCATCTCCTTGTGTCTGGACGAGTCTACCTCCTTTCTCTTGTTGGGTTGAGTCGGACTCTCTAATGTTACTCTTACTGCACTTTCATTTGTACTCCTCTACTTTTCATGTTCGCTCTACTGCTCACCCTTCAGTACCTCATTTTGTAGCTCCCTCGAGCCTTTGGAGTATCCTACTGAGTATTTTTATACTCACCCCTGCTTGGGATTTTCCCGCACTTGGTGTGCCCTTGCAGATGACGGACAGGTTGGTCGTGACTTCAGTGGAGCATAGGAGTTCAGGAGCTTGGACCGCGTGTGGTGGTTGTAGTCGGGTTCCAGGTGGGGAACCCCTATAGCTTTTTGTTTTGTTTACCTGTTGTCCGGTTGTGGCACTTTTCTGGTTGGGCGCGTGTTTTGCCCCTTTTTGCTTTTCAGCACTTTACTTGTACTGTTTAGAGGTCGATGCACATTTGTGGTATTTATATAGCAGTTTCTATTTTACTCTACTCGTCTTTTCTCTTTTACTCTGCACTTTTTCATTTATTGTGGTGTGTGTGTGTGTACAGGTACTTAGGAAAAGGTCTCCCTGGGTTGTTGTGCCTTTGGCGCTAGTCGCCAGCCCCTGGCCTATGGAGGCAGGCTTGGGGTAGTTGCGGCTCGAGCCCGGGTAGGGTCAGGTCGTGACAAAGTGGTATCAGAGCTGGTTCGTTCCTTGGGACACTGTTCGGACGTCCCTAAAATAAAAGGAACTGGTTGGGATTTAGGGAAACAGTGTTAACGTGTCTTGAGAGCAGCTCTCAGGATAGGGAGTCCAGTGATGGTGCGGCGGACGACGTATCCATTCACCAGGACCTTAATAACCCGCTTGTCGACTCGACATGCTGAGACACTTGTTGCAGGGAAAATTGGTTTGTGCATCACATAGGACTGAGTCTTGATTGTCCTTCTTGAGTCATCTCCCCATCCATTGTTGTTGTTATTGGTATATACATATATATGCTCATCTGACCGCGGTACTCCTTGATAATATTCAGGATGTCTCCGCGAAGACAGTCATCCAGGATACCAGCTTTGGTTCGTGACAATGACCCTGTGAGCTACGAGGCCACAGTCCAGGACCCATCATGAGAGCCCCTTTCTCCGGGTGGGCCGGTAGCAGCACCCCCACCTGTTGAGCAACAGACAGTTTCAGTAGAGCAGGCAGGTCTTGAGCGCAGGTTGAGCGCGCTCCACGAGTTCCAGCGGTAGAGACCGCTGAGGTTCAATGGTGATCCAGACCCTCAGGCAGCAGAGGTTTGGCTCGAGGTAGTGGTTCGCCTTTTCAGGCTTGTGCAGACGCCGATAGATCAGAGAGTGGCTTTGGCAGCCACCATTTTTGTGGAGCAGCTCGGCATTGGTGGAGTCTGGTGACTCAGTTTCTTGACGAGTTGTCACTTTCGTGGGGCGACTTTCAGTTGTTGTTCTGTGAGGAGTTTTTCCCCTCCTTCTTTCACTCCATTCGGATTCAGGAGCTCCTGCAGTTTCAGCAGGGAGGGATGACGGTGGCTGAGTACGCATCTAGTTTAGCAGACTGTGCATGCTTTTACCCGGACTTGGTCCGTGACGACAACATCCGAGCACGGAAGTTTGAGCAGGGTCTCCGCCGAGAGATTCGTGTTTTCATAGTACCCTTGGGCATTTCCACATATGTCAGGGTGCTAGAACAGGCGCTGGTGACAGAGAGCTTCATGTCACGTTCCGGAGTTGGTGGTGGCAACAGACACGTTGGAGCCGAGACGTCTACCGCAGCTAGCGGGCATCGGCAAGCAGGACCTCGACGTAGGTGGTTTCTGACAACTGGACTCAGGGGTGTGGTCGTACACCACAGTGTTGCCGAAGGGCACCAGTGCCACCCGAAGAGAGTCAGTTTTGTACTTGTGACGGGTGAGGTCACTTGGCACGAGACCGCCCGACCCGAGTTGCTGAGAGCTTCGGGCAGGCAGCAGGCGCACCACCACGGCAGAGGCAGCGCCGTGATCGGAGTAGTGCCCAGAGAGGTGGTGTTAGCAGAGGAGCGGGAGGAGCTAGAGGTGGGAGACGACGTTACGAGGTCTTCCCATCACCACTAGGTGGTCTATGACAGGCTCCGGGAGCTAACAGTTGGGACCACGAACAGCCGTGAGCTTTGGATGTCTACTATCCTGCAGAGCATGAGGTGATAAGAGGTACGCTCTACAGCTCTTCTACCTTTTTGCAGTAGAATAGTTAGACTCTGCATGTGGTATGCTTTCCTCCATACTCCTTGTTTGAGGTGTTACCAGGGTGACGCAGGGCGTCGGTGTAACCCTGTGTTGGTAAGGTAAAAGGCGTGAGACCTTTTTCTTTAGTCAATGGTGTCAACTCCATCACTTTTTGAGCGTGTAATAGAGTCTTGGTTGTGAAACATCGACTGTGGAACCTTGTGTGATCAGATATCCTTGGGTATTTTACCATATGGATATTCTGAAGGAGGGAATCACTGGGCCTTGTTCCAGGTGCGGGCAGTGATTCCAGTCGCGGCGTGTGATGCAGAGGTTCAACCAGGGAGGTGAGCTACCCCCGAGGGCCTTCGTGCCGTTTGAGACTGTGCAAATGGATGGCGAGGTACCCTACTGCCTTGCCCTAACCCCAAAGTCTGGAGTGGGTGCACTACATCGGCAAGGGTCGACCTCGCGTGAACGGATCAATCCTTTGGTCTGTGTGCGGTGACGCAGAGCTGTGCGTGGGTTCTTCTGGGTATGGGAAAGCCAGGTGTGGGCTTAGTACCCTATGTCGCTCCCTAGTTTTGCTTCTTAGGGACGAAAAACTTGAAGGATGGAATGATGTAAGAACCCGGTTTTTGATGTGAAAGACTTTGGAATATTATTGATGATATTCCAAAGAATCTCTTTCAGACGGCGTGTGATTCCGAGCCCCGGAGTGGCCAGAATTAAAGTATCAGTGCGTTCGCACTGGAAACGCCAAATAAATGGTATAACTCCTAAACGGAGTTCCAGATCAGAGATCCGAGTGTACGGATGGGTCCGGAATAAGGTTTTTACCCTAGGAACAACATAAAACTTGTCGGCGCGGGACGTTTGGACACCTCGCTCACTTTCAGAACGTTAAACGTATAAATTAATTAATTAATTTATTCGTTTAATGGTGAAATACTAGTATCTCTTAAACAGTGTCTCGGATTGGAAAATTGAGGGCACTGTTGAGTTCGGAGCATGCCGTTTACCCGAGGAGGGGTGTAAGTTTTGCGGGCGTGGCCCATTTGTGAAAAATGGCCCCAGGGGCGTTTTCGTAATTTGGCGGCTTTGGGCGTCCAGCTTTATAACATTAAAACGAAATCTCGGAATCAAATTATGAGACCACCTTTGTGCTTGGGAGGTGTTTTTTACCCTAGGGTAGGCTTAACCTTGACCCCGTCGGGCGTTTTGGGTGCGGGTGAAAATTAAGGATTAAATTAATTAAAATTTAATTAATTTAATTTTTCTTTTTAAACCCTAACCCCACCTCTCTCCTTCCCCTTCCCCCTTGGAAGACCCTCCTCTCCCTCTCCTCCTCCACCTCCGGCGAGGCGGCTCTGGCGAGGCGGCTCCGGCGAGGCAGCTCTGGCAAGGCGACGGATCGCGGCGAAGCTTCGGGCGAAGCCCATCGAGGTAGGGTCTTGTTGCGTTTTTCCTTCCCGCACCTCCTTTGAACCTAAATCATATTCTCGAATTGTTGTTGGATTTTCGAATGAAACACATGAATGCGTAGTTGAGTTTTTTTCCTATCCATCGCTTGTTTCGGTTCGTAAAACTGAGTTCCGAGGACCCCGCAGACGTTCACCGAAGTTTGCGGAAATTTTTAGGAGTTTGAGGGTTTTTCTGGCGGCCCGGCGAGGTCCAGGCGGCGGCGCGGCGTTTCCGGGGCAGCGGTCACGGCGGCGCGAGCTAGGGCGGTCGGAGGTCACGGCGGCGGGGGCCTTTGGCAGCGGAGGCCGGCGCGGCGGGCGTCAGGCGGGGCGGCAGGGGCTTCGTGCGCCAGTCGCGGCGGTCGTCGGTGGCTGGCGCCAGCGGGGCGCGACGCGGGGGAAGGGCTGGCCTTTGGCCGACCGCTGTTGAAGAAGACCGGGGTCTTTGGACCCCGGCTGGCAGACAGGACCCGCGATTGCGGGTCCGTGTTGGAGGATCCGGACCGGCCGAGCCGGTCTGGACGGTTTGGGGCGGTCCACGCGGTGGACCGCGGACCGCCAGTCCAGGGTGGGGGTGAGCCGGCCGAACCGGCCCGGCCCCCGTTTCGGTCCGATAAAAACACTAAAACGCCTCTAAAAGGCAGCTCGAGTGTCGGATTCGCGCGCCATCAGCGGCGACGCATTCCTTGAGTTAAGCCGAGTATTTTTAGATGGTTTCAGAAATTTTTAATTCCTGAAAAGATGGGCCTCGGAGGCACGACGCGTCTTTAAGTGAATTGTTGTTTTTCTGGGAATCTTGTTTTGAGTGGCGTGGACGCATCCGACATCCGTTTTGAGTGTCGTCAGTTGCGTTGGGACCCTGGCGTCAGGGCGAAGCTTTTCAGGGTGGTTTTAGGCGTTGGGGATGAAGTTGAGGTGCGGGACCCACGACTCGTCTTTTGAGCTGCGTGCAGCTTGTAGCGACTTTTTCCTCGGACGTCCGTTTGGGGCATGCGAGCAGTCGATGTTGGGTGTTTTTTCAAGGGAATCGTATTGGCGCAATCCGCCTGCTCTAATTCGGCACGATGGTGCGGGCCCAGCGAGGGCCGTTTCGGGAGCTGACGGTGATTTCCAGCTTTATCACCAGGTGTCCGTTTCGGACAATTGATTAGTTAAACTTGTGTAATTTTTCGAGAGGATCGCAATGGTACGATCCGTTCGTTGTGTTTTGGAGCCGGGATGCAGGTCCCACGTGGCACCGCTCGTGTGCGGTGCACCGGAATGCACCCTTTTTCTCCGGATATCCGTTTCACTCATGTGGGTAGTGCTTTTGACGTGTTTTCATGAGGGGATCGCAATGGTGCGATGCGCCCGACTGTTTTTGTGGTCGAGGCTCGGGATCACGGGACGTCGTTCAGGCGTGAGGCGGTGTTGGTGACTTTTCTATCGGATATCTGTTTGAGGCGAGTAAGTAGTCGATCTCGCGTGTTTTTCTGCAAGGATTACAACGGTGCGATTCGTTTGGTTGTGCGGAGCCTCTTGCGCGATCTTGTTAAATGTGGAAGCATGAAAGGTGCTTCGGTGGTGGTTCGTCCTACCATGTTTGTAGCGGACCATTGGAGTGTGATTGTGCACTCTTGGGAGAGTGATATAAATGGTTCACAAGATGTGGTTGGTTGTGCCTAGGCCTTTGAGGTGGAGTTGTTACATCACGCCTTCGCATTGACGCTGGGTGCCGTGTGCACAATAGCCTTTGGTCTGGAACGAGGTATAATATGGGAGTATACGGGAGCGCTTGGAGGTACGTGTGGTTTGTACCTGAGGACGTTTGTGCGCTCGGTTGGGGTTGACTTGGGGCCACACGTCGTGTGGGCCCCACGTGCATGTCGTGATCTGCTTTACGTACTTTTGACCTCTCGTGACGTAGAGGGTTCCTCTATTCTTGTTTGTTTGACCGGCAGGGTGGAGTTTCCCCTGGCCTGGTGCTCTTTTGTTTGACCAGCAGGGTTGAGTGGTCTCCCCCTGGTTTCGTTCTCGATGGTTTGGCCGACAAAGATGGTTTTTTTCCTCTGTTTCTTCATCTGTGAGGGGTTTCAGTACCGTTCCCCTTTCACCGGACTGCGAAACCGTTTGCGACTACGAGTGTTCGTGCAGCGTGGGTGTTTTCCCCACTTTCTGGGGTGAGTTGACTCGGTCCGCTTCGACAGTGACTCAGCGGATTGGAGCGGAATCGCCTTGTGAGGCCTGGGGAGTTTCTCCTGTCACCCTGTGTTCCCTGGTAGAGTTCTTGTGGATTCGGTGTGACCAACACTTTACGCAGGCACCGATCCTCTACCCAGGAGGTTGTTCCAGCAGGGCTGAGGTTGTTTCCAGCAGGGCTGAGGTTGTTCCAGCAGGACTGAGGTTGTTTCCAGCAGGGCTGAGGTTGTTTCCAGCAGGGCTGAGGTTGTTTCGAGCAGGGCTCGCCAATGGGTTACCATCCAGCAGGGATGGCCAGAACAGCGGTGTTCACCGAGCAGTACCCTCCAGCAGGGATAGCCAGAGCAGTTCTGGGTTTACCTCCAGCTAGGCTGGGTAGTGGTCCCAGATTCCAGGCTTACCTCCAACGGGGCTGGGCAGTGGTCCCTGATGTCGGGCTTACCTCTAGTGGGGCTGGGCAGTGGTCCCCAATGCCGGGTTACCTCCAGCTGGGCTGGGCAGTGGTCCCGTCGCCGACTTTAGCCGGGTCGCCCTCCAGTGAATTACCCTGTTACGGGACTGGGCAGTGTGGCACCCGTCGACTTTCCGGGTCTCCCTGTAGTGGGAACCCGTTGACTTCCAGGGATCCTCCAGCGGGGCTGGGCAGGGGGTCGCCTATCGACTTTGAGCAGACCTCTCGACTGTGGGGCAGTGATGAGTTGTGGTTGACGTTCCCCTAGAACTCTCAAGTACGATGAGCACTTTCCCCCACCGAGACGCGTCCTTGTGACGCGACCTAAAACCGTGCGGGCGAGTCAGTGCCGCCCAAAGCGGATAGTGTCGAGGTGTGGTGATTGAGCCCCTTGGCTTGCGGTTCGGGGCAGACGTGCGGGATGTTGGGCATCGATGGAGTTTACTTCTAGGACTGTTGGCAACTCACTTTACTTGGGCTGAGCTACAGTATGGAGATCCCCTTACGACGTTGTTCGGGCTTCTTGATTGATCATAAGGATATGTATATACCTTGTTCCAGTACCCACTCCTTGGGTTTTGGCTACTCTCCTTCCAGGGGAGGCGAATACGTGCGGGGTATGCCACATGCTTTCCGTGTCTAGCTTCTCGTGGTTGGAAGAGTCTACTCTCCTGCTATAGGTAGTGAAGACTCGACGAGAAGTTCATCTTTTCACCATTTCCAGCTCCTTGTGTTTGGACGAGTCTACCTCCTTTCTCTTGTTGGGTTGAGCTGGACTCTCTACTGTTACTCTTACTGCACTTTCAGTTGTACTCCTCTACTTTTCCTGTTCGCTCTACTTCTCACCCTTCGGTACCTCCTTTTGTTGCTCCCTCGAGCCTTCGGGGTATCCTACTGAGTATTTTTATACTCACCCCTTCTTGGGCTTTGCCCGCACTTGGTGTGCCCTTGCAGACGACGGACAGGTTGGTCGTGACTTCAGTGGAGCATAGGAGTTCAGGAGCTTGGACCGCGTGCAGTTGTTGTAGTCGGGTTCCAGGTGGGGAACCCCTCCAGCTGTTTGTTTTGTTTACCTGTTGCCAGGTTGTGGCACTTTTCTGGTTGGGTGCGTGTTTTGCCCCTTTTTCCTTTTCATCACTTTACTTGTACTATTTAGAGGTCAATGCACATTTATGGTATTTATATAGCAGTTTCTCTTTTACTCTACTCGTCTTTTCTCTTTTACTCTGCACTTTTTCATTAAGTGTGTTATGTGCGTGTGTATAGGTACTTAGGCAAAGGCCTCCCCGAGTTGTTGTGCCTTCGGCGCTGGTCGCCAGCCCCTGGCCTATGGAGGCGGGCTTGGAGTAGTTGCGGCTCGAGCCCGGGTAGGGTCGGGTCCTGACAGGGTTTCCCCTCTTCTTCCCTTAAAAGGGGGGGCTCTCTTTAAATAAAATAAAAATTTGAAGGCCTTTGGGCCATTGGATGATAGCTATTTAATTTAAATATCAATCTATATATTTTTATCCTTTATTATGGCTCATAAAGTGTGTGAAAATTATCTAAAGAAAATCCCTCACGAGTGTCAAACTAGGTGTGTGGAAAGGCCCATTTTTATGCACCAAATGATGATCAAGTCAAAGGATAATGCACCCTTTTTGAGTTTATTACTCCTAGGTACAACTGTGTCAAAGCCATATCCACTTGTAGTATCCATATAGGGATGCAATTTCTTGGAAAACTATATACACATTTCTTTACCAAAATTTAGAATGATTTTTATGGTTATGAGAATGCTTGAACATTATAAAAGGCTTATGAAGGTAGAAAATTGAGAGTTAATAGTGATCGCTCACTAATAAAATAGTAAGAAAATTATAAAAATGACACATACTAATACTTCATACTGAAATAAGAAGGAATTTAAAATGTCTTGCAAAGGTAGTTATAAAAGAGGGGTGAGAAACCCTTATTTCAATGGAGTAATGACTTGGGAAAAAATATAATGATAGAGAAATAAATTATCTCATTAATAATACATCATATTAACAATAATAGGGGTATTTAAAATCACTTTACAACATAATAAATTGAGAATCAGAGGCTTATACGAAATAAGTACTTGAATCGAAAGAAGTGGAGGAAAAGATACCTCACCTTGAGAGGATGCATCTTAAAGCTAGAGAGGGACACTTTAGAATCTTGGAACCACCTTTTAGGGACTATTGAGAGATATATTGAGATAAAAAACATGATCAAAGTCTTTGGTATGGAAATTGAGGAGGTAAAGGGGGTATTTATTCTTGTGGAGGGGTGGTTTAAAGGTTTAAAATATAGGTTATTTTATTATATAAGCCAACCACTTGTGGGTGAAATCAATTACAACCAATTTGATGTATTATTAATGATTTTGAGAGAGTGGTTGGATGTGAAAAGTATTCATAAGTCTAAACTTACCTTTCATCCAACCCAATTAATGTGCAGAATCCAAAAAATAATTTTTATATTAAAATTCTAATTTTTTGTTCCAAAATTTAAGGTATAAATTTATAAATTCAAATTAATATTTTTAAATTCATTTTTATAATTTTTAAATGATATTTTTATTAAATAAAATTTTTCATAAACTTTTAGTCATTCTGACATAATAATGATGTTATAAAATTGCAGTGCTTTATAAAGCAGAAAATATTCACTTTTTCACCAAAAAATCAACTTTGTCATAAAATTCCCAAAAATTAACCATAAGATAATTTTGATGTGATGAGTAAAAAAATAAATTTTATTTTATCAAAATAATTCTCTAAATATGAAAATTTTAAATCTTAAATAAATATCCTTATATATTTAAATTTAGCAATTTCATAGAAAAATAAACATTCTTACCATTATTAAAACTACTTAGGACTTCATTAAAATATATTATAATTTAAAATTTGTTTTTTAATAATATTTTATAAAAATAAATTTTATCTAAAATTTATACATTTATCATAAAAAACATTTTTAACATGAGATGTTTATAGTCTCCAAAAAATTAATACAATTTTGATTATATCATTAAATAATCCATTTATTATTCCTAGTTGTAGTTTTCCATGAGGTGTATAGTTATTATGAAATGTAAAAGTATTTATACATGATAATAATAAAACATTCATCATAAAATAAGATTTCTATTAATAACATTAAGGAACTTCCAGGGCGTCACATTCTTCCCCCATAGAGAAATTATGTCCTCACAATTTTACTCATTGAATACCACTTACAAAACCCAAATTCTCACTTAAATGTTATCTATAGAAAGGGGATATTATGAACACCTAGGAGATGTTAATCCTATGAGGTAATATTTATTATACTTAAACAAGTATTCTAGATAAACAAATTATATATCTAAGGCACTATGCCCAAATATTCTAACTCCTAATTCCCAAAAATAACCAAACTCGGAACTAATACCAAATGAGACACCCTAGACCCGCACTTATAGATCTAGTTATAAACATGCATAATTTTTATTACAACATAGGAATTTCGGTGTCTTTGAGAACTAAGTACATTTAAAACTAAACACATGGTACAAAACACATTTCTTCAACAAGTATTCTCCACAAATGTAACTTCCTTATACATATCCCTTTCATTGTTATTCTTGGGGAAAATGGGAAACATAATAAAAGGTTGATCTATAAAGCCTAGTAAGGGATAAACAATGAAAACGGAGTATAAATTAACATCATGGGTAAGACATGAGGCATGATAAAAGAGCATGAACATGAGGAAAAGAGGAATAACATGATCATAAGTACGTGAGGCATAATATGACCATAAATACAGGAGACATAACATGATCACAAATACATGAGGCATAACATGCTCATAAGTATATGAGGAATAACTTGGAGATGTTTCTACAATATAAACATGAGACATTAATAATCATATCACTAAGTTTCATCACCAAGGTTTCATAAAATATATTACCATGGTTGTTCACCAAGGTATCATAAAACATTACCAAGGCATATTGTCAAGGTATCATGAACATGTCATCTCTAGGATTGATTCTTTACCCAATGAACTGAAGTGCTATCAGGGTCCACCTTTCATATGTCTTAATACATGTGAGACACATAAGGAAAACATACATAAATCTATCAATAATTATAGTATGAATCCATGAAAAAAAAAATTTATCCAATGAAAGTAATAAATCTCTCTACATAAATATCATTCAATCAAGATAATGAATTATGGGGTATTTATACCATATAGAATAAATGGTATACAGTTTAGTTAATAATTTCCCCATTCAATTGATAGATGAGTTTCAAGGTGAACACCATTCAATTAGAAGAAGCATGCAAGGGTATCCATAAGGTAAATACATTAGAAGAAAAGTTATGTATAGATGATGATAAGGCAAGACAAAGACAGTGATGGGTCATTCTCAATAGAGATCTCATTTCCACACAAAAATGTGTTCATAGCAACATTAAAATGGGGGAGAAAGGTAAATTCCATGAGAAATATGACACTGATAGATAACATGATCATTGGTTACAAATCAAGTGGTAAAGAAACCATTTCAATGGATTAATGTGGTTATCTTGGTGAATAACCAACATTCAACTTGGAAACTATAGGATATTCATATTGAAAAGAGTAGTTATATAATTGAGGGAATGATATCAAGAAGTATTTAAGGATTCACTCATGGAATAGGTATTTCAATTAAATGTAAATATTAATCCATATATTTTAGTCCTTTATTATGGCTCATAAAGTGCATGGAAATTATCCAAAGAAAACCCCCTGGGAGTGTCAAACCAGGTGTAAAACAAGTCTCATTGTTTTGCACTAGGTGATAATCGATTCAAATTCCAATGTGCCATTTTCAAGGTTATTACCCCTAGGTATAACTATGTTAAATCCACATCCACTTGTAGTATCCAAATATGGATGTAATTTCTTGGAAAACCATGCACACTTTTCTTTACCAAAATTTAGGATGGTTTTTATGGCTATGGGGAAATCTTGAACATTATAACGGCTTATGAAGGTATAAAATTGATAGGTAATAGTGATCTCTCACTGATAAAATAGTAATGAAATTATAACAATGAAACATACTAATATTTCATATGGAAATAAGAAGGAATTTAAAATTTCTTGCAAATATAGTCGTAAAAGAGGGGTGAGGAACCCTTATTTCGGCGGAGTAACAGCTTAAGAAAAAGCTATAATGAGAAGGAAATGAATTATCTCATTGACAAGACATCATATTCATAGTAATAGGGGTATTTAAAATCACTTGAAAACATGATAAATTGAGAATCAGAGGCTTATACAAAAGAAGAACTTGAATCGAAAGAAGTGGAGGAAAATATCCCTTACCTTGGGAGGATGATTTTTAAAGCTAGAGATGGACTATTTATAACCTTGGAACAACCTTAGAGAGACTCTTAAGATGGATATTGAGAGATAAATCATTCTCAACGCCTTTGGTGTGGAAAGTGATGAGGTAAAGGGGTATTTATACTTTAGGGGTGGTTTTAAGGGTTAAAATATAGGTTATTTTATTATATAAGCCAACCACTTATGGATGCAATCAATTCAAACCAATTTTTAGATTATTAATGAGTGGGAGAGAGTTTTTGGATGTTAAAATTTTCCCTAATTCAAAACTTTCCTTCCATCCAACCTAATTAATGTATAGAATCCAAAAAATATTTTTTATCTTAAAATTCCAATTTTTGGTTCCAAAATGCAATGTATAAATTTCTAAATTAAAATTAATATTTTTAAATTCATTTTTATACTTATTAAATGATATTTTAGTTAAATAAAATTTTTCATAAACTTTTATTCATGATGACATAATAATGATGTCATAAAATCACAGTGCTTTGTAAGGGTTCCACATCATCCCTTGAAAGGGGGGTTATCAAAAATCAACAAAAATGAAGGTCCTCGGGCCATTCGGCCAAATATTCACTTTTTCACCAAAAAATCAACTTTGCCAGAAAATTCCAAAAAATCACCCTAACATAATTTTGATGTGTTGAGTACAAAAATAAAGTTTATTTTATCAAAATAATTCTCTAAATATGGTAATTTTAACTTTGAAATAAATATCATTACATATTGAAATTTAGTAATTTCATAGAAAAATAAGCATTCTCGCCATTATAAAAATTACTTAGGACTTAGTTAAAATATATTATCATTTAAAAAGTGTTTTATTAGAATATTTCATGAAAATTTCTTTAAACTAAAACTTCTACATTTATCATAAAACAAATTTTTAATAGAATATGTTTATAGTCTCTAAAAAATAATACAGTATTGATTACATCATTAAATAATCCTTTTACTGTTCCAAGTTATAGTTTTCCATGAAGTGTAAAGTTATTATAAAGTGTAAAAGTATTTCAATGTGCTCATAATAAAATAGTTATCATAAAGTAAGAGTTCTATTAATAACATGAAGGAATTTTCAATGTGTTACACCGATGTTAAAATTAAACATTTAACACCCATTTTCAAAATAAAAAAAATGTTAAAATTATTTTTTTATCTTTTATATTTTAAAATTTGTGCTTAAATGCATCTTTTAATGTATTTTTTTAAACCATTGTTAAAATTACTTTTAACGTTGGTTTTTTTAAACCTGACATTAAAATAAGTTTCAGTGGAATAGGTTGTTTGTCAAGCTTCAATTTAACTAGTTGTAGAAGAAAAATAGACTTTCAGATTAAAAGTTACGGTCGGACATCTCTAAAGAAGCACTTCAAACTTCTGTTGGTCAGAACTTTTGATCTGTAAATCCATTTTGGATCCATGACCAGTCAAATCAAAGCCTGAGAAACAAAATATTCCACTGTAAGTTCTTTTCATTTTGGTTTTTTTTAACTGACATTAAAATTACTTTTAACATCGGTTCTTTAAAAAATCCGACATTAAAACAAATGTTAAATGTTTGCTTTTAACATCGTTTTTTTGTAAAAACTATCGTTAAATGTTTCCTTTTAACATCGGTTTTTTACAACTGATGTTTAAAGTTGGAGTTTAATTTTTTTTAAATGAGCACTCTACTGATTTTCATTTTTTCAAATCATGCATTTGTGACTTTCATATTATAGTATATTTTTGACATCAATTATTTTTAAAACTAACATTAAAAATATTTTATATAATATTATCAATGTCGATTTTTTAAATAACATACATTGAAAATATTTTAAATTTTTTTTAATGTTGGTTTGTTATAAAATGAAGTTGAAAGTATACTTGTAATGTCTGTTTTTTAGAAACCTACATTAAAACATTCAAAAACTGAGCATAAAAGTAGATTTTAACATCGGATTTTTAAAACCGAAATTAAAATACTAATGAGAAAAACTAATTTTCTACTAGTGAACATAGTAAATCATTTCATTAAAATTAAATCTAAATTAATTATAAATAAATTATCCAATATTAAATGTGTTTTGATATTGCATTAGTGATGAGATAATGTATGGGTTAATTAAGTGGGAAGGAATTGTTTTGTTACTAAACTTTTTTAATCACTTTAACTTATTTTCTTACTAAATTAAACACTTTATAAATACTAACTTGATTGTGTATTTGGTTTAATACTAATACTTTAGAGTGTTATATTACCCTTTATGAAACAATAACTTCTTTTAAATTCATTATTCATCTTGTTTTAATAAAACATACTTTTTCACAAACCAAATGCACCTCTTCTTATATAGAAAAGGGTGAATGTGAAAAATTATACATTTTTTAAATTTTTGCATCTTAAGTAAATATTTACCTTGTATAGGAAATTTTCATAAATGGATGTTCTTCATAATTATAGTTTTAATATGGAAAACTCACTTGGATAAAGAACTCTTACCATCTGTTTTTTGTTTCTTATAATATCTTATTTAGGTTACTTTTTATGTCATATTTGGATCGTAATGAATATGCATTGGTTATATCTGATGTCATACTTGATTATTCACTTGGTTTAACTCTGGTATAGATTATTTATTATCTATGAATTGGTACATTGTATGTCTTAGACAATGTAAGACATACATTGTAGTGTATCTCGCAACTGATTCTTTATATGGTTCTTTGTCTATTTGTGTTTCTTATATTGGTAAATTTATATTTTAAATCATGAATTTTATTATTAGCTGGTATCATTTTCAAATGTTGTAGGTTCTTTCACTATTTATTTATTTGTAAAAAATACCAAGGACTAAAAGGTATGTGGATTGTAGTCGGTCTACACAATCAGGTGACACTACACCATCTGTGACGGTCCTGACTCCATCAGGTACATCAACTGCTACTACATGTACAGTTCCCATCGATACAGGGTCAGCGGAAGCGACTGTTGGGACATCATCTCAGCCGATAGATGAGCATGAATCGACTACTCATATTTTTTCACCCATACCATTACGAGGGTATTGGCGGGTGACCATTGTTGGTATGCATGTCATTGGTGAATGCATTATTTATTTCATAGTTATACTAACTATTGAATATGTTTATTTAACATATATAAATAACAAAAGTATAGAAACATATATGGAAACAAAATATATTTGGAGGCTACATAATTTAAAGGTTATTGGGCCTTTTGACTGTTTTGGAGTGCCTACAACTAATGTTGGAGGCATGTATGGGTAGTTTTTAGGTTATTTGGAATTTAATCTGACCACCCTCCCCATTACATATCATGATTGGAGGCATGTTCCAATAAACTGGAAGAATGACATCTTCAATAGTCAAGGTAAATGAAAATAAATATTGATTAACTATTTATTAATTTGATATTATTATAAAAATTATTGGTCTAATAAATTTTTCATTTCTTATTTATGGATTTTCTTTCATTTTAATGTGGATGATGTCGTTGTGCGTCAGTGGACTTTGAAAAGTTTGTGGAAAAAATGGAAAGATTTCTGGTATAGATTATGGTTTGAGTTCAGTGACAACTCATTAAGTGTTCGATAAATGTATGAAAAAGTACTTGAAGGGGTACCCATAGAGCAATGGAAGTATTTTGTTGATAGGTTTTCAATTGATTCATATAAGGTATTTTATAATGTGATATTAGCTTTTTATGAATCTCTAAATCATATTACCTTTTTTTAATCATATTAAATTTCATACTAATATATCTTTATTTTTTTAGGAAATTTCAAAGAAAAACATTGTGAGTAAAGAGAAGAAGGTAATCCCACATACAGTAGGGTCGAAGAGTTTCATAAAGAGAAGATCGAGCAAGGTAATATTTGAATTAATTATAACATATACATGTGTTCAATTTTAAGTTATTAAGATTTCATAATTGTGGGTTTTCTGCTTTAATGATATAGGCTTTGGAAGGTGGTCATTCGGTTGGGCGATGTAGTTTGATGTGCATACAAAGACAGACGAGAGTTATGTGAATGAATTAACTCAGAGCATAGTGGAAAACTAGTTTGATTTTTTTGTATCGCTATCATTTTATATTCTTAAATATATAGGTTCAAATTAAGGAGGCATGGGATGCAAGTCTCTCATAGTCATCACCGATCTCCCAGAGTGATGTTATTGCCCATGTTCTAGGCAATGAGCATCTAGGTCGTGTTTAGATGATGGGTTTTGGACCATCCTCATCATGAGTCTTTAGGACCGGGTCCTAATAGTGGTAATGATCCAACATCGCAGCAAAAAAACAATATTGGAGAACAAAGTACAGGAGCAAGAGTTGTGCATGAGAGTTTGGGATAAGAAGTTTGCTACAATGGGGGATATTTTGGATACTTTATTTCGGGACATGACAGGGAGTATTCCCAATACCATTGCATCCATGATACGATGATCTCAGCAAGTACAAACATTTCTTTTTTATTTTTTATTTTTATTATTATTTAACATTATCTAATATATGTTTGTAATTATAGGAACTGGAGGCAATAATTCATCAGGATGGGGAGTGGGTATCATCTCGAGTTAGCCATAGTGATGTTGATGCAATGTCCGTCAGTCTATGATCGGTTATTTGTTGTTTTGTTGATGTGTGCTCTTTTTTTCAAAAAGGGAATCCCTGAGAGTGGTCTTTTCAAACCCTCCACCCCAGGAAACATCCTCCCTATGAAGGGATCACTCCAAAGAGAGCCTCAGCTGGGAATGAGTTGTTGTCAGTCGAGATAGCAGAGCGTCCCACAAGGTAACAGCGCGATCAATGATGGTTTGACACAACAATTCGTCAGCTAGGTGGGTTGCGCCCTTCTACCCATCTGATGCAGCACTAGATGACCCGGCAAAGCGAGCAAACTGAGGGAGGCAAAAATCCCCCCAAGAGCAGGATCTTGGGATTCGAACCTCGTACCTCCAAAGAAACATCCTTCCTATGACCCTTCTCCCTTACCATTGTGCCACCGCCAAAGCGGCAAACGTGTTATTTGGGTAACGAGGTATAGGTGTGCGCCACACCACACCTGTCCTTGACTCAATCCACCACCTACGCGCCACACGCCCCCATCTAATTTTGAGTGCAGCAGGACTCGAACCTGAGCTAGTTCTGTTGCCAAGGAGTGGTCACCTTACACAATACCACTAAGCCAACCTCAATTGGAAAAATGTGTTATTTGGGTAACAAGGTATAAGTGGGCACCACACCACGTCTGTCCTGGGCCCAACCCACCACCTACGCGCCACACGCCCCCAACTAATTTCAAGTGTGGCAGGACTCGAACCTGAGCCAGTTTCGTTGTCAGGGAGTGGTCACCTTACACGGTACCACTAAGCCAACCTCGGTCAGCATGATGTGTGCTCTATTTTGTATGATATTTGAATGAATTGATGTGTTGTTTAAATGCTCATCTAACTTATTTAATATGTTTTATGTGTATAAAATAATGTAATGTAGTTGAAGTTGTTTTTATAATGTTGATTTCATGTGTTTTTGTCATATGTGTTTCTAATCGTTTGTTTTAAATTTTTGGTATTGGAGCTTGAATTGTTTGTTCAGAATTGAGGATTTATTTCATTATCTATAGTGGTTTAAACTGTCTCTAATCATGGTAAATTGTCGTGTCTCAATTAACAGTAGCTAAAACTGTCGGTATAAACCGAATAACCCCTGCTAAAAACCCGTAATCTGTAAAACCACTGCAAAAATATTAAGAGGTGATTTTAATCATTATTGTGCAAGGCAAATTAGACGTCTTAATTGTGACTGTCGCAAAAAGATTAAGCTGAGGTCTCAACCACCGCCAATGATGTCCACAAAATATTGCAATTAGTGGTAGTTAAAACCGCCGCAAAATACCGATTCTGTAATTATTCCACAGGACCACTGTTGATTTTTAAAAAAAACGACATGGTTTTATTCTCAACAACACTAAACACGGCGACTTTAAAAACTGACTTAAAACAATCAACGACGGTTTTAACCACCGTGTATATCAAAAAAAACCATCGTGGATAGCCCTTTTCCCTGTAGTGAATGCCATTTATATTATATCACATACATGTAACATCTAATAAATGTTACATGATAAAATTTGAATCACTAACTCGACTCGCTTCTCCCATTAAAAACTTAACAAACCTTGAATAATAATACCCATTCGAAAAATATCTATTTTGCAGTCACTTAATTACTTGTGAATACAATGAGTAAATGAATTCAAAACTCATTATTCTAAACTCAAATAATATTGAATTTATTTATTTCCTGGTGATCGGTCAAACTTAGACATCACTCGAACCCCATGGTAGGGTCCACCATGTACTAAACTCATTTCAATTAGAATTGGTCAAACTCTTAAATATGCTTAGTGTGTGACCTTCTTGGTCCTTATCTTGGTAGGAATGAGTACTACTCATAAACCAAGAGCAAAGTCTAGCAACTCATCAAAACCCCTAAGAAGATAAGGTATAGTCATAGCAATAAGAACCTCTTATGCAAACACGCGTAATGTAATATAATCTTTTTATCTCGATATATCTCAAAAAGCAGGATGCATACTTTGTATTACCATCCTTACCTGTTTTATTTATTCTTAACCATACTAGACTGACTTGTATTCTTCAACCATGACCGTGAATTTAGTGAAGGTATTACTATCCTGGTCAACTGGCTCGAGATATCTCTTCCTTTCGGAAGCGATAAATCTTGTCTTAATCATTCAACCAATGTTATACAATCAATGACTCACCCAATGCAAGCTACCTCACCACAAAATAATGGTTTTCTTCTAGCATCGAAGTACAGAGTCAAATGGTATACAATGATAATGATCTTAAGTCAAGAGACCAATACGCATGCTCGTAGATTGGAACAACCAATGACACCAGAAACATGTGGTGTTCATTTTGATGGGTCAATCCTCGTGATCTTCTTTACTTAAGATCACCAAATGCGAACTTCATGAAAAGAAGTCTCAATGTTTATGAGTCTCTAACACCTGATAGTCAGACATCATCTATGTTTGGTCAATTTGATATATCTAGACTATATGACATATCATTAAGATTATTGTCATAGTATCTCGAGATTCTCATTATAACTGAGAATTGCTAAAAAAATGTTGATACAACAAATAATCTAAGGACATTATCATGTAAATAGTGGACGCAGAAGTATCAACTCTATTATGGTAAGAATACATCATGCATAACTCATTGTATACATGATATAGTAATCAAAAAGTATTGTTCAAGTTGGGTATAGGGAACCCATTTTTACAGCAATGCTCGAATGCTTGAATATATCTACTCCCATGCTTTATATCTCATGAAACGTCTCTTAAATGATTGTGGAAGATCTAATCTAAACGTTAACTCTTAACATTCAGACACCTCTTCAAACATAGGCAATAACACTGTTTGCCAAGCTTTATGATACAACAAGTCGTACAATGCAACTAGCTTGGGCAATGGTATACAATATAACCCCATCGTATAATACAATTGGGTTAGGCAATGACATGAAATCTCATTGCATGCCATATAATATACCCTATCGTATATTAGGATGTACTCCAAATGCATGAACAAACCTCTATCACATGCAAGTCGTATTCAACTATTGGTTATATCATACCATACGATATAGCTTTTATATATATATATATATATTTGATGCATTTAAAATCTTTTGTACACTCACTAAACATTAGCTTTTCCTTGTATCGTCAATATGAAAATCACTTGAAACAATTTCATATCATTACCATTAGATTTAGAGAGAGAAATTCATTCTTCCATATATGATAATTCATTCCATCAAACAAAGAATTTCCATACTATTTTCCATAACACCAATTGATGGATCCATGCGTGAAAGACAATGAGAAGGTGAATCTGGATGTGATCACTTTAATTCAAATTTTAATTCTATTTACTTCTCTTGCTTTAAGTCTGATATTGATCCATGGTTAGTAAGATCAATGTCGAGTCCTTCATTTAGCCTATTTACTTTGCTCACACACCCACACTTGAATAATGTAAATTGAGTGTTGAGGCACAATCATTTACTTGGTTCACCTTTCAAGATGGAGAGGTTAATCCAAATCGCATGGGCATTTCATGATTGTCATGTATAGATCTGCTAATGCACTATTAATGGTGGGTTTATGTGAGATCAATTCTCACTAAGACTTGGTGCCTTTAACAAATTTAGAGAGGTGCACCAACTCACCAAGGACTCGCAGCCTTTACAAGTTTGGACTCATTGTCCTTATAAAGATAAGCTTCAAAGTCTTGCCTTCAAACTACTCTCATCACTTCACCAAAACATCAACAGATCTTCAACGTGCTTCCTAAATAAAAGGAAAAAAAAATCAACAAACCATATTGAGTGATTGCAACAAACTAAAACACATATATGAATTTACACCAGCAGAACAAAAGAAATTTAAAAAAAAGTCGAAAACAAGCCCAGTTATGCCTCTAAATGGTAGAGGCAAACTGGATACCTTGTACAAAACAAATCCACATTTCTCTTCACAATTATTTGCAGCTGATCCGATCCCACAGCATCATTCATTTGGAAAAGACAACATTAGGGTTCCGTGCAAGCAGACTCGACGATGCCGGCTCCTTACACTTCGCCCCCTTACCACTAAACCGAGAAGATATGCTCCACAGCGAATCCCGCAACCACCCCCTGCCACTAGCTGCAGCTGCCGGAGCTGCCGGAGCTGCCGGAGTCAATTTAGCAGCAGCTCTTGACTTCATGGTCGGCTGCTTGTTATTGCCTTTCGCCATTCCATTTGCAAGCAACCAACGAGACCCCGACTGCTGCTGCTTCACACCACCCCAAGATCTGTTCCTCCCAGGATCCGTCTTCAGTCCAGCGACATGGATCTCCGTGATTCTAAACTCCTCCTTCCTGGCTGGTTCGGACTCTTCTTCTTCATCTCCATCTCCATCTCCATCGTTCCCTGCTGCAGATATGGTGCTGTAAATGATTGGCTTCGGTGGGACAAACAATCTCTCCACTTGAATGAGAGAAAGCATCGGGGCACCAACAGGCTCATAGTTTCGCAGAGGATCACGCAGCTGCACCATCAGAGCCACCGTGAAGTTGTTCCCTAACAACCCACATTTCCTTCTAGAACTCTTCCTCCTCTTCTCCTTCCTTAGGCCCCCTAGGTGATTAGCATGATGGGCAGCGAGAATTTTGGAAGTCCGCTCATCGATTTGATCTTCCTTGCCGATCTCACCAGAATCCAATCTCATCCATTCATCAAGTGTCAGCGACAGGCCCATCAGTTCATCGCCACCATCATCTCCCCCTTTAATGTCCATGAGTTGCAGTCCAGCAGCTCCTTCCCCTTCGAGAGTTGACATCTCCCTGACAGACTCAGAACTGATGTTTAATGGTGCTTCTTCATCTGACATACCAGACTGTATTCTCAGTCCCTCGATTGAGAGTGTTTCGATCTTGTCCATTGCTAAGGGAGCCAGTTCTTCCAAGGAGACGTATTCTGTGTCCATCCCGTTTGATCCTGAGCTGGAACAAAAGTCTTCGGATCTGCACAACAATGGTTTCTCTTTACCTTTGGTTTGACAGCCATGTGATTTTGCGTCCGTCAAAACTTGCCTGGAACAACATCAAACAATTATGAAATGAGGGTGAAAACGTAAGACAGTGACGAAATTTGAAAACACAAGTGGTGCCAAAAGTTTATGTTGCATTCGGTTTTTAAAAACGTGCAAAAAAATGTGTAAGATTGTGTGAATTAATAATATTTTTTAGAAAATGAATATTGAAATGGTAATTTTTTTTTTTGGGGGGGGGGGGACTTAGGTTAATTACGTAGGGTTAATGTAGTGGCTAATCAGGTTTTTATAGATTTATAGTAACTTTAAAAACCAATTAATATTCAGGCAGGATTATGGTAGTAGTTTTAAGGTACTGTAAACCCGAACCTTTAATTATTATTAATTTATTAGGTGAATATTTTTAAATAATAGTGAAATTATAAATTTTACATATTTGTTTTGAGTTCATTTCATACTAGATTTACAAATGAATTCTAAACCTGTATCCAATTAAATTAATTATTGTCAATTAATTAACAATATATTTTAAAATGATAAAATATATTTATTTAATTTGATATCAATTCACTGTAGATTTATAAATGAAATTTTTAAATTTTAAAATTACAAATGGATATTTAAATGAATTAGGATAGCTAAAAGGGTACTTTAAAACATAATTAGATAAGGTTAGGGTAACGAGTTTTAAAAAAAAAAAAACAGGTATGGGTTTGAAAAAATTAAACAGGCTAGGGTCCTGGTACTCCAAATGTCACGGGTACTCGACCCAGTTCCATCCTTGGTCGGGTTGCATTTGGTTTTGAAAAAGATTCTGTTTTTATTTTCCAAAAATGTAACAGAAAATGTGTTGGATTATGTGAATGAAAAACATTTTACAGAAAATTAAAAAGAAAATGGTAGATCTAGGGGGGCTTTCTTTTGGAAAAACAAAAACACTTAAGAGAGGCAACTCCTCCATATTCAAAACATTTCCTAACAAATTTTCTAATACATTTTTGGAAAATGAAAATAGAAAATGTTTTTGAAAACCAAATGCAACTTCATTTTCAGGAAAGGTAACAACAGTATTTTCTTCTATTACCTCTACTTAACAAAACAGTGTGTAACATGTTTTTTAGTATTCTTATTGGAAAATGAAAACTGGTAATGCTTTTCAAAACCAAACGCAGCCATAACCACGCTGACCTGTCAGGTGCAGCAGCCTCCCATGCCATCTGCTGCATTCTTGGCCCAGATATATCTTCCAAAGGCATTAATTTATTAGCCTGAATAGAGAGTTTTTCGATCCCGATCGATGCCAAGTGCTGTAGAATCTCCATCACACCAGTTCCCATTTGTGCTGGTACCACGATCGGTTGAGAAGCCTGCATGATCAAGCTTCCACCACTTCTCGCAAACCTGAAAAGTGATGGATTCATAGACCGCAAAATTCCACCATCCCTTGTCTGAAGAAAAGGACCCAAGCCATCTCCGAGAGGAGGCAATTGAGGAGGAACTTCAGAATGAAGGTGGATTGGACTCCCAAACCCACCAGAGCTGTTCGGTGGAGATCCCTGAAAAGCCTTCTCATTCAAACCCCACTCACGCATCAATGCTTCAGTCTCCAAATTTTCCAACATTTTGGCTTTTGTCTGGTTCCCAACTGTCAGCCCGTGGTACTCTGAAGAATCTTGAACCAATGATGGCTGCTGTAAATCACCAGTCTGGTGATTAGTTGGAGCATCTAGGCCAAATTCTACCTGGCACCCATCATCAAATCCAAAACCAAATAAATCGCAGCCATTGGCTAGGGCATCTTTCTCGAACTGCCTCAATAAACGCTCCCTTGGTGAATCAGGCTCGCTTTCAGAGCTCATTCCAAATGGGCTGTGCTCTATCCCCATCAGATCTAAGAACTCACTAGCCACGGAATCTGTGACATCATCCAGGCTATGCGATTTTCTTATCCTGTTCATATTAAAATGGGATTTAGTCTCCAAATAATTATCTCGATCCGCCGGTGAATCCATTCCCTCAACCTCCAACCTTGACACAGCATTCAAAGCAGACTCGAGTTCATTCATGAGTGATTCATTTGTGCATATATCATCTTTGGAACTGCATTCAGGCAACACAAGCTGATCACCAATATCAATACCTTCTTCATCACTGGATAGAAGCACAGCAGTTTCTTCAAGGCGTGCCATGAGGTTACAATCATTTTCAACAAGATGAGGGCTTCCAGTGCTCAAACCGTCAACAGCTTTTACAGTAATTTTTTCATCGTGCTTTTCCAGATCCTTCAAAGGCAACCCTACAACAGGTTCAATGGAAACAGTCAAAACAGCCACTGCAGGGTCCACATCACATTTCATCTGCTGTTTCGAAGGCAATTCTATCCCATGTTCTTCGACAGAAAACTCACCCCCCTTGATCTGATTTTCATCAGCTTCTTTCTGTGAGTTAACAAACGAGTCAGAACTTGGTTCTGAAGGATAGCCAGAATCAGAAGAAACACCAAGTTTGGGAGTGCAATCAACTGAAATATCTGGATTTTCCTGATTCAGTTTTTTATATAGCATATTAACAGAACTAGAGAGATCCGACTTTGACATTGGAAAAACCTCATGAAGTACTTTGGCATCCATGGATCGAGGTATATCATGAGATTTTGGAATGGAATTGTCAAGCTGAATTGCAGGTCGCCTTATTGCGCTCCGTCCATCAACCAGATTAAATTTCACCACAGGTTCTGATGCATTCATGGTACCCTGCCTAAATCTTTGATGCTCAGAAGGATTCATTCCAGCAGCCCCTGCAGCCACATAATTATCACCTACAACCGAATACCCAAAGCTAACATTCATCACAGCACCCTTTGCCTTGCCTGATAACTTATAGCCAGTGCTCCACTTTGCGGTGCACTTTTCCTCCTCTAATTCCTCTAGTGTAAGAGGAAGCAACCTTGTGAGATCAACTCGGTGCCTGCCTAAATCAAGCTCGGGAGTACCAAGAACTGAAGCATAGAGCAAGAAATGCTTTGCATCATACTTGGCAGAATGGTGCGGACCAGTTCTGCTCCCATAAACAGAGCACACGTGGGTCAATTGTTCCTCAAATTCAGCTGTGCCTTGAGAAACCCTAACTGGACGACTAGCCAACTCCCCATCACGTCTTTTCCAGTGAACACAGATATTAACATTGTTAAAAGCCGGAGGCAACCCTTCAATCGTGTGGACCTGGAGCGAGAAGCAGCAGTTGAACCTACGGCTCCGGATGTGGGAAAAGGCCTTCAAAGGCTTCCAATTCCAAAAGGATTTTTTATCTTTGGTTAATGGATCTTCACTGGCTTGTCTAGAACCCGGTTTTGGATATGATGAACTAGTTTTGCCCACAGATTTTGCTCGAGAACTGAGGGTAGAAACGGCAGTCCTCGGCCGACTTCTGTCCGGGTATATGGCTTTGTTTAAAGCATCGATATCCCGTAACAACCTCTCACTACGCAAATCCTCCCCACCCCGCCTCCCGCCATCGAATTTTGACAGCATGACTTTCCGAGCAGACGCTAAACTATCCGAGAATTAACATGTTCTAGCAATCAGCGAAGGTTAAACAATTAATGAACATCGTTAAAACAAACACAAGATTCATATTATAAACAATCCAATCGAAACAAGATGCCTGATGAAGATTAAAACCCTTGACAGAAAATGAAACCTGGAACCCTAGATTACTCCGTCGATTCCAGCAGGTCCCCCCTCTCTCAGAGACTCGGAGAGCGAAATGGAAGGGATAAAAAATCAAATGGAAGAAGCGGCAATAGAGAGTGGGGAAAGGAGGAACGCAGAAGATCGAAGCTCATTTGACAGCGTAAACCTTGCGGAGAGGGCCTGGGTTCCATCGCCAGCTCCTTAACTCCTCCTGGCCGTTCCGTGACGCAGGCAGGCTCCTCCCACGTTTCAAACTGGAATCTCACAAGGAGGCCGCGGTTTTGCCTTGTAACCCCTGTATTTTTTGAAACTATCACGTTGGGCCCCCCATTTCTTAAAAACTTACAGAACTTTTTGAAGCACGAAATCGTTTCAAAAAGGAAATTCAAAATGCTGGAGGAGGAAAATTCAATAAATTCCCGGAAATAGGAATTAAAATTTATTAAGTAAATTGGATAAGAGTTAATCAATTGTATCAATAAATTCAAAAAATATATATGATTTATTAGGAATTTCACGAAAACCAATCTAGAAATAGATTTTATTAGTTTCCAATATACCCTTCATTAAAAAATTTAAAAAAATGGCAAAACTCATTTTGGAAGGAAATCACTTAAAAAAGGGAGCCACCCACATATTGTCAATTTTTTATATTCAAATAAAACTTTGAAAAGAATCAATACATCCGGGAATCATAAACAAAACCATTTTGGTAAATCAACATTTTCATATTCTATTTTCCTTATTTGTTTTCAAAACTTTTACAATAAATGTTTTTTAAGGTCTAAACACGAAGGTCAAATTCAATGAACATAAAATAAATTAATTGTAAAAAGGGAATAAGAAATAAACACATTCTCTCTAAAAGGAATAAGATATCGTGAGAGATAATGAATCAGGGTACGACATACTAATACATTTTAAACTTTGTTCTCTCTTTTATTCATCTCTATGTGATTACCCACCACCAAATTATTTTTTTATTATCTATGTTCTCTCAACTTCCCTGATGCATGCAAAGAAAGTAAATTAAGTTAGAGCACCCAATGATTATACTTGGTTCACCTCCAACATAGAAATTAATCTAAGGAACAAAAATGACTCGATTTTCAACCTATTCAAATTACGAATCCCAATGATTACAAGTCTCTAAAGGATGTTAATCCTCCTTTATGCGCACAACCTTTTACTCAGCTTGTTGTGATCGCTGATTGTATAGAATTTGGCTCACATCCATTGCAAAAATATCACTCAAAAGAATAAAAAGGAACACACTTTCAACAAATATAGTGCAATAATGATCTCTGCGTTAGCATTCACTCTTTGACAAACTCTAGCTCCTCATACTTGCAGCAAGGTACACTCCCCTCCCTCTCCTTCCCTCCCTCTCTCATTTATCAATGACCTTTTTATAGAAAATAATTAATATTTCTACATCATATCTCCAAATATTCTTAGATCATTGTCATGTGTTGCATCTTTAATTCTCAATCAAACACTCGTTAAATTCATCCATAAAACATGAATGGAATAACTGAAGGTTCCGGAAGCAGTGGAAGCTTGTGATGGGTCATGTCCAACTTTGTTTTTTGTCACGATCGATGATCAATCCGAGACGCAACGATAAACGTCATGATCAACGGAATTCAATAAAAAAACAAACAAGGGATAGAACGTCGAAATCAAGTGCAAGATCATCATATATTATTTATAATTAATTTAATTAATTAAGAATTACCTTGTAAGAATTTTTTATTCGTTGATGAATTTGACAATAGATCTACGTTGTACGATCATTTCTTCTATTGGTGATTCACACGTGTTCCACAAATCGTTGAATGTCGTCATAGGAATCTCTGGGTGTTAGCACGACACATCTCATCGCTTGCATCGTTCGCCTTTAATTGTCAAGAGAATCGCTTTCAAAGTGTCCTCCTTGATCTCTCTAGACTCAAGAGTGGGAGGAGGAAGATTACTCTCCATTCTTGGGAGCGTTATTGGATAAAGAAGCTCTCTAGGGCTTCGAAAGGATTCTCTGGATTCACTGTGCACAACAAAACAAATGAATTGGATCTCTTTGAAAATAATATAATTGAGTTTATATATCGCTAGGGTTAGAAATAAATAATTGCACAAGTACCATTTATTATTTATTTAATCATTTGTGGAACCGCATGTCTATAATACTAATGATATTATTATTTCTTGACTTGCGCTAACTTGCAAATTAAAATTAAATATTATTTATTCAAATAATATTCAATATATACTATTTCTCACCAGACCATTAAACTCAGTCTGTCATTCCTCCGAAATATTTATCGTGTCTTGAATAATGTCTATTTATTTATTAAATAAATATCACTGTGTTATTTGCAATATATAAATAAATATTATATTTACTAAATAACACATAAATATTTATTAAATATACCGCTCACATAATATTCTCTCGAATAACTGATGACGAAATATATGCGACCAAGCAAACATGAATAATTATTAAACCACGTGTGAGAATAATATTTATTCAAATTGTTAAATAATAAATAATAATATATTATTTAACTGAGATTCTAGATACACTTAGTGTGTGAACCTCTAGGCCTCTTTCTTAGTGGTAATAAGCAAAACAGTATGTCTAAGGTTAACGTCTAATAATATGTCAAGACACCCATAGAGAAAGAAGTTAATGTTGCAACGACATAATACCTCATACAGACACACTCACTGTGTTATATAATCTCTTTATCACGATATTTCTAATCAAGCACGTTTCACGTTGGTGCCATCAACCTACGTGTTCAATGTATCTTTCTTTGACTTTCTGAAAATCGAACTTCCCTATAGAACATCATGACTATAGATTTATTTAGGCTATATCATTTCCATCAAATTACCTGAGATATCAACTTCCGTTAAAGAACAGAAGAGAAACATTGTAACACGCTGGATATTTCAAACCTTATAAATAGAAATTGTGTGTTTAATGCCATTAAAGTTTTCTCCTTTTTAACCAAACAAAATAAAACATAGAACTTTTTATTTAAGAACTTGACACCGAAGTGTCTTACAACATCCTGAGTTTACAAGGAAAGCTCACTAACCATAAAATGCCAAATAAAAACCCTAGTACGATCACTGGAAGGCTGCCCAGGATGAAAATAATTCTCACATAGTAATGTGGGTCATTAGGACCCATCATAAGCATTAAAATGGCTAAAGCTACCGCAGCCACACTAAGCGCTAAAGGAATGACTTGAACCATCCTCTTCTTTTTCTTCCTTCTCCTTCAAACGCTTTAAGCTTAAAGACACCCCAAGCCATGGTTTTATAGGACACCAAGCCGACCGTTACTTTTATAGCCGTTGGAGACCTTAAATCAAATGACTGTTAGGATTTAAATCAGATGACTTTTAGGGTTTTGTTTTTATATCTTTGATAGTATGACATTCTTTAGAATTATAAATCTGTCTAAAGTTCATAGAATTATTAATAATTTGAATTATATTTTTCAACTTTTGCCTCATAATAATAATGTTTACATAAATACTTTTTTTTTACTTTGAAAACAAGAGAGATAATAAATTTAATTATGAAATTTGAGATATTTAGTAATGTTAACACATAAAATTATGTTCATGTTTTGAAAATTATGTCATTTATGTGTTTAACAATTAAATTTTGATAACAACAAATAACATATAAAGATCTTCATATATATAAATATAAAATAAGGTAATTAATTTATATAAAAATAAAGAAAGAATATGAATTATGATGGGTTAATAGTTTAGCATGTATATATATATATATATTTTCAACTTTTGGTTATTTTAAGATAATAATAATAATAATAATGATAATAGATTATTAGAATAAAATAAAAATAATGATATTAGGTTAATCATAATAATATAATATGTATAATAAAAATAAATTAATAAAAACATTATTTTTTTATCGCCGCATCAATTTTGGACCGTCCGATCCAACATCAAATCTCAACCGTTGGTTTTTTTAAAAAAAAAAACGCCGCGTCTCCCATCAGCCGTCTGATCCTTCTCCCGCGCGATCCTGGTCATCCGTTCATTTACAAATCTTCTTCCCCGCCGCACGTCCTCTTCTTCCTCACGCATGCCAAACGAGTAGCCTAGGCAGTGTTTTTTCTTCACCTAGGCCGGCGGTGGACCCGACTTCGCCCCTTCTTTCCACAGGTTTGGCACCGCCTCAGTCCTCGGATACCCTATTGACATCTTCGCGCAAGGAGAGTTCCCTACCTTTAAGTCCTGGGTTGCACCGAAGAGAAGAGGGTTGCTTCGTGTTTTCTAGGATCTTCGACCACCACCTCGACGTCGTCACTTGCACCTCCTTCTCCTCCTCTTCAAGCGAAGGTAAGGGAAACATGTTTGTCTTGTTTTTCTTCAGTTTAGGTGAATATATATATATATATAAGACCATAAGAACCGTTTCATGCCTGTTTTCCTCATCTTGCATGGAGGATCGAACCAGAGTAAGGGAACCCTGCTTTGCCTCGTTGATTCTTTTTCAGTTCCGGTGGATATATGTATGTATACACTTATATATATATATATATATATATATATATATATATATATATATGTATATAACCCTTGTATACCTCTGCCTGGAAAAAAATTGTGGTTTCGGGTTATTTATGAACATATAAAACTATACAAGTATATGTATCATATATATATACATGTACATGTGAATACATAAATGTATATGTACATCTATTTAAGTATGTGCAAACATAATGGATGAGTTTGATTATTATGTTTTAAAATTCATCATGATATAACATGATGATTTAACCAAGTTATATTTTACCCTTAAAAATTATTATTTCAAGTACGATATCAAAACTATGTAAGTATATATAATGGGTGAGGTTTAAAATTCGTTTCGGATAACAAAATAGTTTCCCCAATGGAAAATTCTCATTTATCAGCATTTTTGTCAATTCATTTGTTTTTGTGAAAACTTGTAGCATGAATCCCTTAAACATTTACATGTGTATAAACATATATACTCATACTTATGAATTGACTTTGTTGTAAGCAAAGGTGATTTTATGCCAATAAGGGTATTGTGAAAACTATGTTTACATTCATATTTCATGTGTAAGAACTCCATTCGGTCTTACCAAACTTTAATTATGTTTAAAGTAAGTATAACTTGAGAAATATTATTGAGTATAGTTTAATCTGGTAAACCCATACATATGTGTATATACACTAAAATTTATATATAGGTGTATATAACCTTGTATCAATATATTTTCTTCGAATTCAAGTTCTTTAAAAAAATGTCTTAAGATGATTTCAGGCTTTTCAAAGGAAAGATCTTATTATTTAGAGTGCAAACGAGTTTTTACATAACTATATATATATCTATACAGTTTGTATACATATGTATATGACTTCCCAAGCTAAACCTATTTGCACACCATGTATTCTTAACTGTATAAATATATGTATATTCACACAGTTTTAAATAAACATCCACAACGCCCATTTATCAGCATGTATTTTAAGTATGAATGACCTCATTTCTAACTCTGGATTGTGATGTTTGAAGTGTTAAAGTGTTTATGTTCATTTTAAGGTTTCCATTAAGCCCATGGTTTCAATTGTTAAGTTAATATCTAATGTGTACGGATTTTTATTACTTATGAGTTAGTTTTATCACCGCACCAGTTAAAGGATAAAGGATTAATGTTTGTACTGTTCTTCATTGGATATGAAAATGCATGTGAAAAGGGATTATGAGTAATGAATGTAAGAATGAGACCCTATGAATGTAAGACCACATCAAATATGTGAGGGATGTATTGGACTTAAATGATTATGGACGGGTGCGCCCAAAATTATACAACGCTCCAATGCATTGGGTAAAAGATGAGTCTCATGAGACATTATGTGCGACGGTCTTGGCAGTTAGCCTTGGATTGAGCTGCTATGGAAACAGGGTAGGCGGTTAGCCTTGACCCGTATTAAGTTTTGTTTTAAGGTCAGGACACAAGGTCTTGACAAAGTCTGGCATTATACATTCCCTCCTTATGTGATGATAAATGGTCAACCAGGGGATAGTTCAATTAACAGGATATCCCCTAGTTGGAAATTCCCTTTGACTATGAGAATGAGATTATGAGGTATGAACTTTAATACATGTGGTATGCTGTTATATGAACTTTATGTGCTGATAAATCATGATATGAATGTTTTCCCTGTTTACAAACAGTCATTTGGAGCTGAAGTAATTTAGTTGTGAAATATGCATCATCTATTCTTCACATGCTTGCGCTCTCTAATTTATGTCTTCTTTGAGGTTTATTTTAAGAAAGTACTTCTTTTCTGTGTAAGTGGTTTCAAGAATGTAGGATTTACATGTTTTAAGAAAAAGATAATGCCTTTTTTTCCAATGAAGTGTTTTATCGCTTTCAAAATGACTGTCTTGAGAAAGAAATTACTTTAAACGTTTTAAAACCCCTTACTGGGCATACTTTGCTCACCCTACGTTTTTGTTTTTTTTTTAAAATTTTCAGGCATGGGTTTTACTAAGAAGTTTTTCAGAAGCAGTTGGTTTCCCAGAACCTGAACCTCGTGATCCTCTGTAAATATGGGACATGATGTAATACTTGTAAATGTTTGGAATGTAATTTTTGATACATCATGTCTCATAGGCACCCGGGAATCGGGGTCCTTACAGTTGGTATCAGAGGATATGTTCAGATAACTCTAGAATACTAGGTAGTATAATTATATGACTAAGAATCACTAAGTAATTATATTGTAACTTTCATATGGTAGATGAAAACGTACCTACCAATCTTCTGTCACTTCCCACTGAGGCCCTAGAGACCATTGTGTCTCTAGCTAGCCGAGAGAACTTTCTTAATTATGCCCATATCCGCATGTCATGCAAGCACCTGTACGATGTTTCAAACTCACCACGGGTTCTTAGTCTGCACCGAGGTTTGGGGATGGATTATCTCCTTATGATGATGACCCAATTCCCCTCATATGCACATCAGGGAAGGTACTATGAGGGACTTTTTCGAGTATTCACGACAAGTGAAGAATTTGGCACTATGATCCTTAACCCCTTTCAAGAAGCTGCTACTGCCGGAGACCTCCGAGCGGCCTACCTTTGTCAGATTTTGAACTACGGCTTCTGGGGCCAGTTGATGGACTTTGGGATGTTAGAAGACGATTCCACCCGATTGTCTCATAGGCAACAGGTGTATAATGAAGTTTCCCAACTTCATACCCCTCATGCTAAACTTAGGAGATTTCACAGGTGTTCCCATGAGTTCAACCCCGTCTGCTCAGCCTGTGTTTAGTTTGAAGATTAGAGAGTTTTTCTTCTCTATGTGGTGTTCGTTTAATAAATCATTAAGGAAACTCAGGCACGGTTATATCAAATTTTGTGTTATTGAAATATTACCTGTTTTCCTTTCCTGTCTCTACTTTATATTTACTGTTAAGTGAATTCTCATGAATATATCTTTCAGATGGCTGGTCAAACCAACATCTCGTCTCTACTTGATGAGATAATAGAGGATATTTTAATCAGAACTTGCACTGTGGACTATCCATCTTTTCTCAAGCTGTGAGGATCTTGTCAACGCCCGCTTGACTTATCGAACAGCCCTGAAATCCTTTGTTCATGTCGGGGGAATAACCATGTATTCCATCTCATTTCCACTGCCCAACTCCACTGTTATAGGCGAAGGGGGAGATACTACGAAGGCCTTTTTCAGTGTTTTACTCTGGCGCAAAATTTTTCTGCCAGAGCATGTTTCCTTATAGTTGCCCAAGATGGCCACCTCAGGGCAGCCTTTATGTTCCAGATCTTAAATCTTAGTCTAGTCAACCGCATCATTCCCCTTGAATATCTCGAGCATGATGTAGTCCAGAGGGTCATCAGGGAATTTGTCCACTCGGACATTTCTGAGCTTTTTACCGCACGAGCCTCTCTATGGTAGCCTATGTGTAGAACGCATGAGCAGGAGTTCAAAACATATTGCTCAAGGTGCATTTGGGCTAGGGAAGCAAAAGAGTTGAGTGCCAATCTAGGTATCCCATTGACCGAACCAGATCTCCCATTTTGGTGATGATGTTAGTCATTTTTTTTTCAGTTTATGGATAGAATTGCGAGGATGCAATTCTTTGAAGGGGGTGATAATGCAACACCCTGAATATTTCAAACAATATAAATAGAAATTGTGCTTTTAATGCCATTAAAGTTTTCTCCTTTTTAACCAAACAAAATAAAACATAGAAATTTTTATTTAAGAACTTGACACCGAAGTGTCTTACAACATCCTGAGTTTACAAGGAAATCTCACTAACCATAAATGCCAAATAAAAACCCTAGTACGATCACTGGAAGGATTCCCAGGATGAAAATAATTTTGAAATAGTAATGTGGGTCATTAGGACCCATCATAAGTATTAAAATGGCTAAAGCTACCATAGCCACACTAAGCGCTAAAGGGATGACTTGAACCACCCTCTTCTTTTTCTTCCTTCTCCTTCAAACGCTTTAAGCTTAAAGACACCCCCAAGCCTTGGTTTTATAGGACACCAAGATGACCGTTACTTTTATAGCTGTTGGAGATCTTAAATCAAATGACTGTTAGTATTTAAATCAGATGGCTTTTAGGGTTTTGTTTTTATATCTTCGATAGTATGACATTCTTTAGAATTATAAATCGGTCTAAAGTTCATAGCATTATTAATAAATTTAATTATATTTTTCAACTTTTTCCTCATAACAATAATGTTTACATAAATACTTTTTTTTTTACTTTTAAAACAATAGAGATAATAAATTTAATTATGAAATTTGAGATATTTAGCAATGTTAACACATAAAATTATGTTCATGTTTTGAAAATTATGTCATTTATGTGTTTAACAATTAAATTTTGATAACAACAAATAACATATAAAGATATTTATATATATAAATATAAAATAAGGTAATTAATTTAAATAAAAATAAATAAAGAATATGAATTATGATGGGTTAATAGTTTAGCATGTATATATATATATTTTTTCAACTTTTGGTTATTTTAAGATAATAATAATAATAATAATAATATATTATTATTAGAATAAAATAATAATAACGATATTAGGTTAATAATAACAATATAATATGTATAATAAAAATAAATTAATAAAAACATTATTTTTTATCGCCGCATCAATTTTGGACTGTCCGATCCAGCATCTAATCTCAACCGTTGTTTTTTTTTAAAAAAAACTCCACGTCTCTTGTCAGCCATCCGATCCTTCTCCCGCGTGATCCTGGCCATTCGTTCGTTTACGGATCTTCCTCCCCGCCGTGCGTCCTCTTCTTCCTCGCGCATGCCAAACCAGTAGCCTAGGCAGTGTTTTTTCTTCACCTAGGCCAGCGGTGGACCCGACTTCGCCCCTTCTTTCCAGAGGTTTGGCACCGCCTCATTCCTCGGATACCCTGTCGACATCTTCACACAAGGAGAGTGCCCTACCTTTAAGTATCGGGTTGCACTGAAGAGAAGAGGGTTGCTTCGTGTTTTCTAGGATCTTCGACCACCACCTCGACGTCGTCACTTGTACCTCCTTCTCCTCCTCTCCAAGTGAAGGTAAGGGAAACATGTCTGTCTTGTTTTTCTTCAGTTTTGGTGAATATATATATATATACACTTTATATATATATATAAGACCATAAGAACCGTTTCATGCCTGTTTTCCTCATCTTGCATGGAGAATCGAACCAGAGTAAGGGAACCCTGCTTTGCCTCGCCGATTCTTTTTCAGTTCTCATGGATATATGTATGTATACACTTTATATATATATATATATATATATATATATATATATAACCCTTGAATACCTCTGCCTGGAAAAAATTGAGGTTTCGGGTTATTTATGAACATATAAAACTATACAAGTATATGTATCATATATATATATATATATGTACATGTGAATACATAAATGTATATGTACATCTATTTAAGTATGTGCAAACATAATGGACGAGTATGATTATTATGTTTTAAAATTCATCATGATATAACATGATGATTTAACCAAGTTATATTTTACCCTTAAAAATTATTATTTCAAGTACGATATCAAAACTATATAAGTATATATAATGGGTGAGGTTTAAAATTCGTTTCAGATAATAAAATAGTTTCCCCAATGGAAAATTCTCATTTATCAGCGTTTTTGTCAATTCATTTGTTTTTGTGAAAACTTGTAGCATGAATCCCTTAAACATTTACATGTGTATAAACATATATACTCATACTTATGAATTGAATTTGTTGTAAGCAAAAGTGATTTTATGCCAATAAGGGTATTGTGAAAACCATGTTTACATTCATATTTCATGTGTAAGAACTCCATTAGGTCTTACCAAACTTTAATTATGTTTAAAGTAAGTATAACTTGAGAAATATTATTGAGTATAGTTTAATCTGGTAAACCCATACATATGTGTATATACACTTAAATTTATATATAGGTGTATATAACCTTGTATCAATATATTTTCTTCGAATTTAAGTTCTTTAAAAAAACATCTTAAGATGATTTCGGGATTTTCAAAGGAATGATCTTATTATTTAGAGTGAAAATGAGTTTTTACATAACTATATATATATTTATATAGTTTGTATACATATGTATATGACTTCCCAAGCTAAACCTATTTGCACACCATGTATTCTTAACTGTATAAATATATGTATATTCGCACAGTTTTAAATAAACATCCACAACGCCCATTTATCAGCATTTATTTTAAGTATGAATGACCTCGTTTCTAACTCTGGATTGTGATGTTTGAAGTGTTAAAGTGTTTATGTTCATTTTAAAGTTTCCATTAAGCCCATGATTTCAATTGTTAAGTTAATATCTAATGTGTACGAATTTTTATTACTTATGAGTTAGTTTTATCACCGCACCAGTTAAAGGATAAAAGATTAATGTTTGTACTATTCTTCCTTGGCTATGAAAATGCATGTGAAAAGGGATTATGAGTAATGAATGTAAGAATGAGACCCTATGAATGTAAGACCACACCAAATATGTGAGGGATGTATTGGACTTAAATGATTATGGACGGGTGCGCCCGGAATTATACAACGCTCCAATACATTGGGTAAAAGATGAGTCTCATGAGACGTTATGTGTGACGGTCTTGGTGGTTAGCCTTGGCTTGAGCTGCTATGGAAACGGGGTAGGCAGTTATCCTTGACCCGTATTAAGTTATGTTTTAAGGTCATGAAAAAAAGTATTGACAATGTCTGGCATTATACATTCCCACCTTATGTGATGATAAATGGTCAACCAGGGGATAGTTCAATTAACAGGATATCCCCTAGTTGGAAATTCCTTTTGACTATGAGAATGAGATTATGAGGTATGAACTTTAATACGTGTGGTATGCTGTTATAGGAACTTTATGTGCCGATAAATCATGATATGAATGGTTTCCCTGTTTACAAACAGTCTTTTGGAGCTGAAGTAATTTAGTTGTGAAATATGCATCATCCATTCTTCACATGCTTGTGCTCTATGATTTATGTATTCTTTGAGGTTTATTTTAAGAAAGTACTTCTTTTCTGTGTAAGTGGTTTCAAGAATGTAGGATTTACATGTTTTAAGAAAAATATAATGCTTTTTTTCCAATGAAGTGTTTTATCGCTTTCAAAATGACTGTCTTGAGAAAGAAATTACTTTAAACGTTTTAAAACCCCTTACTGGGCATACTTTTATCACCCTACATTTAAAAAAAAAAAATTTCTGGCATGGGTTTTACTAAGAAGTTTTTCAGAAGCAGCTGGTTTCCCAGAACCTGAACCTCGTGATCCTCTGTAAATATGGGACATGATGTAATACTTGTAAATGTTTGAAATGTAATTTTTGATACATCATGTCTCATAGGCACCCGGGAATCAGGGTCCTTACAATTGGTATCAGAGGATATATTCAGATAACTCTGGAAAATTGGGTAGTATAATTATATGACTAAGAATCACTAAGTAATTATATTGTAACTTTCATATGGTAGATGGAAACGTACCTACCAATCTTCTGTCACTTCCCACTGAGGCCATAGAGACCATTGTGTCTCTAGATAGCCGAGAGAACTTTCATAATTATGCCCATATCTGCATGTCATGCAAGCACCTGTACGATGAGTCAAACTCACCACGAGTGCTTAGTCTACACCGGGGTTTGGGGATGGATTATCTCCTTATGATGATGATCCAATTATCCTCATATGCACATCGGGGAAGGTACTATGAGGGACTTTTTCGAGTATTCACGACAAGTGAAGAATTTGGCACTATGATCCTTAACCCCTTTCAAGAAGCTGCTGCTACCGGAGACCTCCGAGCGTCCTACCTTTGTCAGATTTTGAACTACGGCTTCTGGGGCCAATTGATGGACTTCGGGATGTTAGAATATGATTCCACCCGATTGTCTCATAGGCAACAAGTGTATAATGATGTTTCCCAACTTCATACCCCTCATTCTAAACTCAGGAGACGTCACAGGTGTTCCCATGAGTTCAACCCCGTCTTCTCAGCCTGTGTTTGGTTTGAAGAGTTAGGGAGTTTTGCTTCTCTATGTGGTGTTCGTTTAATAAATCATTAAGGAAACTCAGGCACGGTTATATCAACTTTTGTGTTATTGAAATATTACCTGTTTTCCTTTCCTGTATCTACTTTATTTGTACTGTTAAGTGAATTCTCATGAATATATCTTTCATATGGTTGGTCAAACAAACATCTCGTCTCTACTTGATGAGATAATAGAGGATATTTTAATCAGAACATGCACTGTGGACTATCCATATTTTCTCAAGCTATGAGGATCTTGTCAACGCCTGCTTGACTTATTGAACATCCCTGAAATCCTTCATTCATGTCGGGGTAATAACCATGTATTCCATCTCATTTCCACTGCCCAACTCCACTGTTATAGGAGAAGGGGGAGATACTACGAAGGCCTTTTTCAGTGTTTTACTCTGGCGCAAAATTTTTCTGCCAGAGCATGTTTCCTTATAGCTTCCTAAGATGGCCACCTCAGGACAACCTTTATGTTCCAGATCTTAAATATTAGTCTAGTCAACTGCATCATTCCCCTTGAATATCTCGAGCGTGATGTAGTCCAGAGGGTCATCAGGGAATTTTTCCACTCAGACATTTCTGAGCTTTTTACCGCACGAGCCTCTCTATGGTAGCCTATGTGTAGAACGCATGAGTAGGAGTTCAAAACATATTTCTCAAGGTGCATTTGGGCTAGGGAAGCAAAAGAGTTGAGTTCCAATCTGGGTATCCCATTGACCGAAGCAGATCTCCCATTTTGGTGATGATGTTAGTCATTTTTTTTTCAGTTTATGGATAGAATTGTGAGGATGCAATTCTTTGAAGGGGGGATAATGTAACACCCCGAATATTTCAAACCTTATAAATATAAATTGTGTGTTTAATGCCATTAAAGTTTTCTCCTTTTTAACCAAACAAAATAAAACATAGAACTTTTTATTTAAGAACTTGACATCGAAGTGTCTTACAACATCCTGAGTTTACAAGGAAATCTCACTAACCATAAATGCCAAATAAAAACCCTAGTACGATCACTGGAAGGCTGCCCAGGATGAAAATAATTCTGACATAGTAATGTGGGTCATTAGGACCCATCATAAGCATTAAAATGGCTAAAGCTATCGTAGCCACACTAAGCGCTAAAGGGATGACTTAAACCATCCTCTTCTTCTTCTTACTTCTCCTTCAAACGCTTTAAGCTTAAAGACACCCCCAAACCTTGGTTTTATAGGACACCAAGATGACCGTTACTTTTATAGTTGTTGGAGACCTCAAATCAAATGACTGTTAGTATTTAAATCAGATGGCTTTTAGGGTTTTGTTTTTATATCTTCGATAGTATGAAATTCTTTAGAATTATAAATCGGTCTAAAGTTCATAGAATTATTAATAATTTGAATTTCATTTTTCATCTTTTTCCTCATAATAATAATGTTTACATAAATACTTTTTTTTACTTTGAAAACAACAGAGATAATAAATTTAATTATGAAATTTGAGATATTTAGTAATGTTAACACATAAAATTATGTTCATGTTTTGAAAATTATGTCATTTATGTGTTTAACAATTAAATTTTGATAACAACAAATAACATATAAAGATCTTTATATATATAAATATAAAATAAGGTAATTAATTTATATAAAAATAAATAAAGAATATGAATTATGATGGGTTAATAGTTTAGCATGTATATATATATATATTTTCAACTTTTGGTTATTTTAAGATAATAATAATAATAATAATAATAATAGATTATTAGAATAAAATAATAATAACGATATTAGGTTAATAATAACAATATAATATTTATAATAAAAATAAATTAATAAAAACATTATTTTTTTATCGCCGCATCAATTTTGGTCCGTCTGATCCAGCATCTAATCTCAACCGTTGTTTTTTTTTAAAAAAACTCCACGTCTCTTGTCAGCCATCCGATCCTTCTCCCACGTGATCCTAGCCGTCTGTTCATTTATGGATCTTCCTCCCCGCTGTGCATCCTCTTCTTCCTCACGCACGCCAAACCAGTATCCTAGGCAGTGTTTTTTCTTCACCTAGGCCGGCGGTGGACCCGACTTCGCCCCTTCTTTCCACAGGTTTGGCACCACCTCAGTCCTCGGATACCCTGTCGACATCTTCGCACAAGGAGAGTGCCCTACCTTTAAGTCTCGGGTTGCACTGAAGAGAAGAGGGTTGCTTCGAGTTTTCTAGGATCTTCGACCACCACCTCGACTTCATCACTTGCACCTCCTTCTCCTCCTCTCCAAGTGAAGGTAAGGGAAACATGTTTTACTTGTTTTTCTTCAGTTTTGATGAATATATATATATATACACTTTATATATATATATAAGACCATAAGAACCGTTTCATGCCTGTTTTCGTCATCTTGCATGGAGAATCGAACCAGAGTAAGGGAACCCTGCTTTGCCTCGCTGATTCTTTTTCAGTTCTTGTGGATATATGTATGTATACACTTTATATATATATATATATATATGTATATAACCCTTTTATACCTCTGCCTGAAAAAAAATTGAGGTTTCGGTTTATTTATGAACATATAAAACTATACAAGTATATGTATCATATATATATATATATGTACATGTGAATACATAAATGTATATGTACATCTATTTAAGTATGTGCAAACATAATGGACGAGTATGATTATTATGTTTTAAAATTCATCATGATATAACATGATGATTTAACCAAGTTTTATTTTACCCTTAAAAATTATTATTTCAAGTACGATATCAAAACTATATAAGTATATATAATGGGTGAGGTTTAAAATTCTTTTCAGATAACAAAATAGTTTCCCCAATGGAAAATTCTCATTTATCAGCGTTTTTTTCAATTCATTTGTTTTTGTGAAAACTTGTAGCGTGAATCCCTTAAACATTTACATGTGTATAAACATATATACTCATACTTATGAATTGACTTTGTTGTAAGAAAAGGTGATTTTATGCTAATAAGGGTATTGTGAAAACCATGTTTACATTCATATTTCATGTGTAAGAACTCCATTCGGACTTACCAAACTTTAATTATGTTTAAAGTAAGTATAACTTGAGAAATATTATTGAGTATAGTTTAATCTGGTAAACCCATACATATGTGTATATACACTTAAATTTATATATAGGTGTATATAACCTTGTATCAATATATTTTCTTCTAATTCAAGTTCTTTAAAAAAATGTCTTAAGATGATTTCAAGCTTTTCAAAGGAATGATCTTATTATTTAGAGTGCAAACGAGTTTTTACATAACTATATATATATTTATACAGTTTGTATACATATTTATATGACTTCCCAAGATAAACCTATTTGCACACCATGTATTCTTAACTGTATAAATATATGTATATTCGCACAGTTTTAAATAAACATCCACAACGCCCATTTATCATCATGTATTTTAAGTATGAATGACCTCGTTTCTAACTCTGGATTGTGATGTTTGAAGTGTTAAAGTGTTTATGTTCATTTTAACCTTTCCATTAAGCCCATGGTTTCAATTATTAAGTTAATATCTAATGTGTACGGATTTTTATTACTTATGAGTTAGTTTTATCACCGCACTAGTTAAAGGATAAAAGATTAATGTTTGTACTGTTCTTCCTTGGCTATGAAGATGCATGTGAAAAGGGATTATGAGTAATGAATGTAAGAATGAGAGCCTATGAATGTAAGGCCACACCAAATATGTGAGGGATGTATTGGACTTAAATGATTATGGATGGGTGAGCCCGAAATTATACAATGCTCCAATGCATTGGGTAAAAGATGAGTCTCATGAGACGTTATGTTTGACGGTCTTGGCGGTTAGCCTTGGCTTGAGCTGCTATGGAAAAGGGGTAGGCGGTTAGCCTTTAACCGTATTAAGTTATGTTTTAAGGTCATGACACAAAGTATTGACAAAGTGTGGCATTATACATTCCCACCTTATGTGATGATAAATGGTAAACCAGGGGATAGTTCAATTAACAGGATATCCCCTAGTTGGAAATTCCCTTTGACTATGAGAATGAGATTATGAGGTATGAACTTTAATACATGTGGTATGCTGTTATAGGAACTTTATGTGCTGATAAATAATGATATGAATGGTTTCCTTGTTTAAAAACAGTCTTTTGGAGCTGAAGTAATTTAGTTGTGAAATATGCATCATCTATTCTTCACATGCTTGCGCTCTCTAATTTATGTCTTCTTTGAGGTTTATTTTAAGAAAGTACTTCTTTTCTGTGTAAGTGGTTTCAAGAATGTAGGATTTACATGTTTTAAGTAAAAGATAATGCCTTTTTTTCCAATGAAGTATTTTATCGCTTTCAAAATGACTGTCTTGAGAAAGAAATTACTTTAAACATTTTAAAACCCCTTACTGGGCATACTTTACTCACCCTACGTTTTTGTTTTTTTTAAAAATTTTCAGGCATGGGTTTTACTAAGAAGTTTTTCAGAAGCAGCTGGTTTCCCAGAACCTGAACCTCACGATCCTCTGTAAATATGGGACATGATGTAATACTTGTAAATGTTTAGAATGTAATTTTTGATACATCATGTCTCATAGGCACCCGGGAATCGGGGTCCTTACAAACATTTTTTCTCACATTATTCATTAATGCAATATTACCCGTGATGCACCCAACACATCTCACCTCGCTGCGAACATATGTCGTCGTGGTTTTCGTCAATACATCAAAGTACGCTACTCATAATACCCATTAATAATAATTTTAAAATTTAAGGATTAATACACACATCCGTAAATAGGAACATCCAATGACATATATAAATGTGGATTTCCTACCGACGAGTCTCAGTCTCTTAATATCCTACAAATACAGGAAGAAGGGTCATGTGCGACAGGATCCCGTCGTAAATGTCCTGTTGCAGAAAACAACATCGTTAAAAAAATATTTGCCACAGGAGAACTGCTCGTCGAAAATAAGTATCTGCGACGGGTCCGTCTTAAAAAACATAAAATAAATAATAAAAACAATTAAAAATTTAATATTATTAAAATTTAATAAAATAATAATAATAAAATAATAAAATAATAAAAGCTAATAAAATTAATAAAAATATAATTAAAATTATAAAATGATAAAAAATAATAAAAATTAAAAAATTAAAAAAATATATAATTAAAATTATAAAATAATAAAATAATAAAAAAAAACAATATTCGCAACAATATTAAATAATAATAATAATAATAAAATAATAAATAAATAATAAAATAACAGAAATAATAAATAAGAAAATAAAATAAATAAATAAAATAATAAAAATAAAAAAAAATAAAAAAATAAAAAAAAATAAGAAAATAAGAAAATAATAAAAAACACAATATTCACAACAACATAAAAAAACACACTATATAAAAATGTAAATATATAGATTAATAAAAATATTACAATTTTTTTTACATTCAAATGTTCATGAGAAAAAGTATATAAATCACTGAGGGGAAGGGTCATCTGGAGGGGCTGGAGGAGGCGATGGAAGGGACTCCATCCTTAAACCATAAGTCAGACGCCGCCTGTACTCCATCGTCTGCTCGTGCTGCTACTGTCATCGATGCATCACCCCCTTCTATTGATGCTACTTTCGACGGAGCTCTTCCTGCTCCCTACACATGGTCTCTATAAGCTTATCTTGAGCTCGCAGCTGCTCCTGATACTGTGGAGCAAATGATGATGACTCTCCATGAGCTCCTCTCGAGCTGTATGACGACATCGCAGTGATACCATAATTACTCACTGATGTCAATCGAGATCTAATACTGTAATGAACCGACCCAGGTTACCCTTAAAACTGACACTCGACCTGATCCGCCACATACCCAAAGGGCGTTCTCGATCCCCACGGGCTGGCGACAAGCACCCGAGCATCAAACAACACACCAGAGGGAACGATTTCTCCCAACCTAAACAACCACATGACATATATATATAAATCAAGAAAGAAATAGTGGAATTCTAACGAATATGTATGCCATAACAGTGAGAAAGACAACGGAAACAACAACTGTAAAGTAGTTAAAACTCTAAAGGACAAGTCTAACTGCAAAGGACTAAAACCAACAACTACTCTAAGTGATGGTGTGTATGAACTCCCACCATCTCACCACTAGCTACCCAACTCAGCTGACATGAAACCTCACCACCTCACTACGGCGCCTTGCCTTTCCCTGCACTGAAAGACATACAAAGGTCTACACACCACCAAAGAGGTGCGTATGGTGTGACCTAATAGGATCAGTAGGATCCCACCTAGGTGTTCCATATCAAGTCTCTGTATAACAATTATTGTATGCTTATTTTAAATAAAACATGACATGATAAGTAGTAAAGCTGTTTGATAGAAAACATGGTAAACATTTCCCCTTTTCATATTTCTAAATAGAAGCAAGTACAACATGCATATCAAGGATAACTCAGAAATCCATGTAGTGAAAAACATAAGCACCAACACATACATCAGTACCAAGGAACACTATAGGTCATACTAGTAGACTACTCATACCACAATAAATAAAGTGAACAATCAAGTTCCTAGAACACAGGCCTAGGAAGTAGAGGAGTACCCTATGAATAAACCCCTAACAATGTCAATATTCATCCTCTAGAACAACATGCCTAGGAAATAGAGGAAATACCCATGAAAAACCTCCTGATAATCACAAAACATGGACAATGGCCTCAATCTAAACCTTCCACCTAAGTACCCAAGGTAACCCATGTGATCATTTTCACAAATCAATTTCAATGTTTCAAAAACACCAATATACTTTTCATTTATGAAAAACCAGGGAAAACCCATTTCTCTTCAAAAACATTTTTTCAACACATACAAATAGTCATGCCAATTTGATAAATAAATTTATAAAGTAAGAGAAATCATGCTAATTATCATAGGCTAGAGATGGAACCACCCACCATAAAACTCAGGTTGCACATGACCGCAATGAGATCCACCAACAATGAAACCCAACAACACCATAAAATACCCTATAACCCAAATCCATACACCTTAGGATTGATTTAATTAGAAAATAAAAGGGTTGGCGGAGAAGAGGAAACTATATACCTCAATAATGAAAGCTCTCCGCACCACGACCAACAAGGAACAACCTCCAGAATGAGATCACACAACGGATCTTAGAAGAAGACAAGAGGAAACACCAACTTAGATCAAAGGATCTGATGATGGAACCTAAGGACACCACCACGATCAATAGCAAAAAAGAAGTGAAAAGGTTACTCACTTAGAGAGACGCATCACAATTGTAATGGAGATCAAGTGCCGATCAGATTGATCTAGAAGAAGATAAGTCTCTCAAAAACACTTGGTAAGAGCTCTAGGTCGAGGGTGAAGAAGACTGGAGAAAATAACCAAGACAAAACTATTGTGCACGTGTTTTAAAACTGAATGCGGGTCATTTCGTGATGTGTAATATAGTTACATGCCGTGAAATCCATGGTGTACAAGTATGCCAAAAAATCTGTCACTTTGGATTAAAAATCCATTATTTAAATATTTTATGGTGTGAAACTACCCTTCAAGACGTCTAAAATTTCACAGCATGAACCCCCTTTCACGACTTGTACCCAACAATAATTACACGATGTGTAACCCAGTTACACGACATGTAACCCTTCTGCATCTTGAAGAAAAAGCTAGTTAAAGTTGAAAGTCCAACAAATATCTGACTTCACCATTATAGGTATCCTCCCAATATTAAAGGAGGGGAAAACCATGATGATGTTAAGGGAATACCTGATAAAATAGTAACGAGATGTTACAAATTCTCCACCATAATGAATTTCCGTCCCTAGGAAGTCATGTGGAAGATGTAATCCCTGGAAAGAGATAAGGCCACTACTCCCTCATCAACAATTAAAGTTCCCAAGTATCGTGATAATTTTATCCTTGTTTTCATATAACTCTTACCAATGGAATCGACTTCCCACACAAGAATTTCACTTGAGAGTCAACGATCTCAACTGGTTTCTCCAAAACAGAAACATTTGGCTCTAACTCAATTTCTTCCCAACTCAAAATGTGAGTGGGATCAAGATGATATTTCCTGATCTGAGACATGTGGAAAACATCATGAATACCCATCAACTAAATCACCAATGCTAACCAATAATTAAATTTCTTAAGATGCTCAGTAACCTAAAATGGTCCAACATATCTCAGAGCCAACTTTCCCTACTTTCCAAGTCGATGGTGACCCAACTGAGGAGAAACTATCAAGAAAGCCTAGTCACTTATGGAAAACTTCAAAGGTCAATGCTACCGATCCGCATAAAATTTCTGTCAACTTTGGGCTATAACCAAACATCGATGTACATCCTAAATCTTTGTAGATGTTTCCTGAACTAAACTTGGTCCAACTAAAGATACTTCACCCACCTCAGCCCAACAAAGAGGTGATCTACATGCGCGGCCATAAAATGAATCAAAGGGAGCCATTCTGATTGGAGAATGATAATTGTTGTTATAAACAAACTCAACCAGTACTAGGTGGATATCCCATGATCCTCTAAAATCCAAGACACAAGCACATAGCATATCTTCCAGTATCTAAATCACATGATCCGTATGGCCATCTGTCCGAGGATGGTAAGTTGTGCTCAACTTGACCTAATTTCCCATTGCTTCTTGGAGACTCCTCCATAACCTTAAGGTAAACATTCATCAAGGCCATAAAAACTAAAAGAGTGTTAGTCAGACCAAAAGGAATCATAAGACATTCATAGTGGCCATACCTACTGTGGAAAGTTGTTTTCGGCATATCAGACTCCTGAACTCTGAGTTGATGATAACTCGACTGGAGATCAATTTTTGAAAACCAATTTTCCCCATTTAACTGATAAAATAAATCATCCACATAAGGAAAAATATATTTTTTCTTAACCATTACCCGGTTCGACTTCTAATAGTCCACACATAACCGAAGCGAACCATCTGCTTTCTTGGAAAAGAGCACAGGGGCTGCCCAAAGTAAAATGATAGGGTGAATGAAACCATTTTTCAACAGTTTTTCCAACTAAATATTGAGCTCCTTCAGTTCAGCTGGTGCCATATGATATAAAGGTATCAATATCGGCTGCATACCTAGCACCAAGTCAACCGTAAACTCTACCTCTCTCTTTAGAGGAAGACCGGAGAAATCGTCTGGGAAAATATTAGGAAAGTATCAAACAATAATGGGAAGATCAAAAATAAGAGAAACATCATTGGGATCAAATAAAACAACATACAAAAAACTCCTGAGCTCTGGTGGGAAGGCCCTACATGAACTGATCTCGGATCCCACTCTCCCTAAAACACAAGAGATCTCCCATCTATAATAATAAATGAGACACACCAATGATAATAATCAACCTCATATTGATGAGTGATGAGCCAATCCATACTGATGATGATGTCAAATAGAACCAAATCAAGAACAAGAAAATCTTAGACCAACTCAGTATCGACTATTGTTAATGAGCAATAAGGAAACTGAAACCCCTTCTCTTTCTTATTTCTAAGAGGCGTCGATGAAACCATTGTAAGGGACATAAGTTCCATTGGAAGTTTAAGAAAATTAACTAAACATGAAGATATGAATGAGTGAGAGGCACCCGTATTAAACAAAGAAATTGCTACTGAAGATGCAATAAGAAGCATACCTCTCACTATTTCCGGATCTGCATCAACTTCTATTGGACACTCACCTACTGCATGAAAATAATTCACTACCAAGGCTTGTGGCTGTAGCCCTATAGCATTTGAAGCTTATGACTTCACCATAACAACCTTTGGAGTCGACAAACCCATAATAAGGCATAGTCATAGCCTGAAAGAAGTACTGCAAGTGACCAATGAATCCACAACTATTGCATGTATTTGCGGGCATAAGACAAGAATGTCTTGTGTGTCCAACCTTTCCACAGAAATAGTAAGTCAGAGGCACATTTCCAGCTATAAAGGACGATGTAGAGGAGGCTCGCTACGGAGACCCACCTCCACCACTTCTGCGATGATCCTGCCACTTTATTTTCTTCCCATGCACGCCATTGAAGCTGTCACTAAATGGAAGAGAAGGGTTGGAAAAACCAACCTTAGCTACCATATTTATCTCTAATATAATGGATCCATCCATTGTCTCTGCATAGGTATAAAGATTCAACATAAACACCTGCGATCTGATATTCAGTCACAAACCTTGCATGTACTTTTGTGCTTTCATTTGGTCATTCGTCACTATGTCTAGAGAAAAATGGAAAAGCTCAGAAAAATTGTTGGTGTATATTGACACTGAACACTCTCCCTGTTTAAAATATAGGAACTCCAAAGACTTCGGAAACATCATCAACCCTGAATTTTTTTTAAAAGAACAGGGTTTTGAAACCCTTCCAGTCCAAGTCCACATGCCTATCTTCCTGGACCCTAGAATCCCACCATCACTTACTAAAAACCTCAAGCCTAAAAAATGAACACTTTACATTGATATTCTTAGGTGTTTCCATAAATTCTAATATCTGATCGATCCTATCCAGCTAGTCCTTAGCCTCTTGAGGTCCAGTCATCCCCTTAAAGTATGGTGGCTTCTCGCACAAGAACTCCCACAATCAATATCTCTCTCTTCCAGCTCCTAGTTGTATCTCAACAATAGCATTATGAACTCGTGGTACATCTTGATTAATAACACAGACTTCCCCGTATGATAGTTTTGATGAGATTCTAATCTATAATTAGATTCCCTTGAGGTGCATCAGCTTCACTCTCCTGAGGAACTCATGGAAGACATCTTGGAGGCATACTGCTACACGCCGAAACATGAGAATGATTAGACAACATAACAAATATAAATTAAAACTAGAAAAACCATAAGTATAAAATGATATTTAAAAAACAAACCCAACACTAGAGACACACATCCCAACATCCCATGACAACTTGAGTCTCATTACGATAAGAGTTGGCCCAACACTTATCGCAACATACCTGTCAAGTCTCGAAAATCCTATCTCTAGTCTAACAGACATACTAAGATAAGGACTCTTGAGGAAAAACATCCATATGATACCAAATTGTAACAAACCGACTCGTGTTACCCTTAAAACTAGAAACCGACCTGATTCTCTACATACCTAAAGGGAATTCTCAATCCCCACGGGCTGATGACAAGCATATGGGCATCGAATAACACGCCAAATGGAACAATTTATCCCAACCTGAACAACCACATGACATATATATATACATGAAGAAAGAAAAAATAGAAGACTAATGAATATGTATGCCATAAAAGTGAGAAATACAACAGAAACAACAACCATAAAGTAGTTAAAACTCTAAAGGACAATTCCAACTACAAAGGAATAAAACCAAAAGATACTCTAAGTGATGGAATGGATGAACTCCCACCATCTAACCAACTTAGCTAACAAGAAAATTTTCAACCACACTACGACACCTTGCGTTTCCCTACATTGGAAGACATATAAATGTCTACGCACCACCGAAGAGGTGCGCAAGGTGTGATCTAAGAGGCTCAGTAGGATCCAACCCAGGTGTTCCATATCAAGTCTCTGTATAACAATTCATGTATTCTTATTTTAAATAAAACATGGCATGATAAGTAGTAAAACAATTTTATAGAAAACATGGTAATCATTTCCCATTTTCACAGTTCTAAATAGAAGCAGGTACACCATGCATATCAAGGCTAACTCAAAAAGCCAAATAGTACAAAATAGAAGCAACAACACAGGAATCAGTACCAAGGAACCCTATAGGTCAGACTAGCAGACTACTCATACCACAATAAATAAAGTGCACAATCTAGTTCCTAAAACACAGACCTAGAAAGTATAGGAATACCCCATGAGTAAACCCATAAAAAATGTAAATATCCATCCCCTAGAACAATGGGACCAAGAAACAGATGAAATATACATGAGAAAACCTCTTGATAATCACAAAACATGGACAATGACCTCAAGCTAAACCTTCCACCCAAGTACCCAAGGTAACCCATGTGCTCATTTTCACAAATCAATTTCAATGTTTTAAAAGTACCCATATCCTTTTAATTTATAAAAAACCAGGGGAAACCCATTTCTCTTCAAAAAAACTTTTTCAATACACACAAACATTCATGCCAAATTGATAAATCAATTTATAAAGCAAGAGTAATCGGGCTAATTATTATAGTCTAGAGATGGAACCATCCACCTTAAAACTTGGGCCGCACACGCCTGCAATGGGATATACAAACAACAAAACCCAACAATACAAATGGAGACCCTAGAACCCAAATCCATACACCTTAGGATTGATTTAATTAGAAAAGAAAATGGTTGGAGAAGAAGAAGAAACCACATAAATTAAGAAAAAAAGCCCATCACACCATGACCAATAAGGAATGACCTTCAGAAAGAGATCACACAACAGATCTTAGAAGAAGATAAGAGGAAATACTAACTTAGATTAATGGATTTTATGATGCAACCTAAGTATGCCATCATGATCAATATCAACGAAGAAGCAGAAAGGTTACTCACCTGGAGAGATGCACCGCAATTGCAATAGAGATCGAGTGCCGATCAAATCAATCTAGAAGGAGTAAAGTATCTCAAAAAAGTTTGGTGGGAGATATAGGTCAAGGGTAAATAATCTTGGAGAAAATAACTGAGACAAAACTATTATGCATGTGTTTTAAAACTACACATAGTTTGTTTCACATCATGTAATGCAGTTACACGCCATGAAATCCATGAAGTACAAGTACGATGAAAAATCCATCACCTCAGATTGAAAATATGCTATTTAAATAATTCATGACATGAAACCATCCTTCATGGTGTGTAAAATTTCACAACATGAATCCCCTTTCATGTCTTGTACCCAACAATAGTTACACGACATATAACCTAGTTACACGGCGTAAAACCCTTCTGCATCCTGTAGAAAAAGTTGGTTAAAGTTTAAAGTCCAAAAAATATCTGACTTCACCATTATATGTATCCTACTAATATCAAATTAGGGGGAAACCAAGATGAGGTTAAGGGCATAACTGATAAAATAGTAGTAGGATGTTATAGATACCAAAAAATCAACCTTTCTCGAAGGCATACTGAGTCACCTACATACATGCTGCATCATCAAATCCTACTGTACTAGAGGTATGATCCTCGGTCTCAACCTGACTCTCAGCCTGTGTTTGAGATGTCACGACCTCATATGAATCCTTCAATTTCAATTTAAAATTAAAATAGTTAACATATTATTTATAGTTAATTTTAAAACTCAAAAACAAAATTTTACTGACCACAATATTATACTAGAGATCACCTCTAATCTCTCCAGTGACATGATCATTGTACAACCTCATATAAACATAGAACTACATAATATTGGTTTGTTTGACTGCCTATATGAGTATAAAATAAAAAGTTCATATTTAAAGTTATATTAATTATTAAAAAAATTACTTACCAAATGTTGCCGATGCATACTAAATGTATGACTACCAACTCAATGCATCACCACCCATCTCCCCCAGTTATGTCGACCTAATGATGCTCTCCTCTAAAAAGTATCTCCCATCTAATATGAACATAATCCATCCCAAACTTGAGATGATATGTAATATAAGGACCCAAACTTAAATATTACATAATCTTGAGTTAAGTCAATAATTTAACTTTATTTCACATTGAGGATATTTTCAAGTTTAGAGATTTAGATAATTAGACCATAACTTATACATAACAACTCAAATATTAAAAAGTATACACTTATACTCACTATCCATTTTTTCTCAAAACAAAAACTATTAAAATAAAGCATGGTTTATTTTCATGTTTAATTATCATAACTTTACCTTGATCCCATCCTTGTATCTATTCTCCCTTAAATCCTGTGAAAAACATTTTAAAAATTGAGATGAGAATAAAAATCTCGGTAAGGGATACACAAAGAAGGAAAACTATTAGTCTTTCAAAAAACATGTAAACCATGAATACTTTACCATAAAGCAATACTTTTCACCTTAAAGAAATAGTAAACATTTTCCTTTGATTATAAGATCATTTCTTACCATTTTTGTAATAAGAATATTACCATAAAACCCATATAAAGAATATATAACATATAAAGGTAACTTGGTACATAATCATACTTAAATGGAATAACCATACAGCCTAATTCCATACATATCACTCTTACAAATAGAATATCCATGCGACTAACTTCTATACCCAATGTATTGGAGGTTATAACGTAACCACCCATCATTGGTTTATCACATAACCACCCATATTTGGTTTATCATGGAAAAATCCATATTTGGTTTATCATGTAACCACTGGTCAAATTTCCAAGTACCATTATATAATCACAACACATAAAAGATTGCAATTATCAACATTTCAATCATAAAATTTTATTTACAATCACAAGAAATAATTTCAAGATATTAAAATAGTCGATCCATTTTCAAAACCATTTTTAATAAAAAATACCCAAAAATTAAATAAGGTATTTATTTTCCCTTTTAAAAACATTAAGGCTTATAGAGAAATCTAAATATCAAATAACGGTTACAACAATAGAGAAGTTGTTGTCGCCACATACGTTAAAAAAACATTCCTTTTTTCATTTGAGATAAATTCAAAAGTTCCCAATTTTAAAACATCCATGTACATATAAATAAATTCATAAAAACCATTTTAAAAGCATGGAAATAAAATATAAATATTTATAAGAACAAATCATAAAAACATTAAAATGAGGTTTTGAGTTAAAAAGTCCCTTACCTTGAGTCTAAATTATCTCGTACGTTCTTTATCTTCCTGAATAATAAACTTAGGTTAATTTATAATTTAATGAGAAACTTTTTAAATTTTATTACTCTCTTTATTTAACTTATTTCCATGTTATAATAATTACATAATTAATTAAGTTCATATTGGATGTTTTATCGATATTTGGTACTTGAGTCGAAAATGAACTTGGTATAATGTCAATAGTCCATGTGGTCATAAGTCCATCATCTCTAGAATAATATTCATGACATAATAATCACTTTTATATATCAATTATACCTTTAAATACATTCATTAAGTATGTATATTAAATATGAACAACGTTACAATCATGGATACGATAAGCCGTACGTACGCATGAGTAACGTTTCCATTTTTCATTGATCATTATGGAAATAAGGTAATTATTATTTTATATTTACAGAATGATCATAATATTATTAAAATAATATTAATCATTTAAATATACTTATATAAATCATACAGGTGATGTGGTGAATAAAAACAAATCACATCACTTCGTGGAGGTGATAGTTCACACGTACGAACGAACGCCGTTATCATTTTTATGTGCATGGAAAGTAAGAATGTAATTGATATATTATTATCTTATAATGATAAATATATCATAAATATCACATATAAAAATTAATTCCATTATTATAACCTGTCATGAGAGACGATTATGGAAAAAGAATTAGATCGGCTTATGGAGGTGATAATTCACACGTACGCACGAACAATTAATTACTTTCCCATTTAATGAAAGTGGAGATGGATATAGGTGATGATATTAACATAATAAAATCTAAGTATATCAAGGATAATGGAGTTATTATTTCATCATTTATAGATAATATTTGAAGGAAGTGGAAGAAGAAATAAAATAGAAACACTTAAAATAAAAACATTATCTTTCCTTCGGATGATCACCTTTCTTACACCACAAAAAAGGGTGTTCTACCTAAAAAAATGCCTCTATAATATGTAGATATATTCTAGGAAGGGGTTTGGGTAGATATTGGATGAACCAAATAGTTTTTTAAGTGTAATGAATATAGATGAATGAGTTCCCTTTTATAGGAGAGGGGAGGGGCACTCTTGGAATTATTAAAAGTATTAGATTAGTATAAATTAATTTTCTATTCCAAATGGGTCAAAATTGATTTATTTAAAATATATGATGATGATGGGTCTAAATCCATTCATCCAATAAAAATTATACATGTTTTTATTATTTTTTAATCCTTATATTTTTGTTTTAACACTTATTTTACCCTTTTTAATCTTACCATGATATCATGTTATTTACACTTTATGGGTTAATATAATTACCATAACATGCCAAACGACCAATAAAAGAGTAATTTATGACATATTATAACTTTTACAAACTATTTGGCCAAATATTGGATTTTTATAAATTTTATAATATTTAATAAGATATTTTACATTTTAAAATACCAATAGTGTCAATTTTGACACTATTCATTAGTTGACTTTTTAAAAATATCATAATAGAAAGATAAGTTTGAACCAACTCTTTAAATCATCACCAACATGTCAAATTCATCCAGAAAATTTGTGGATGACATCAATTATGTCAACTTATATTTATTTTAATATTTATAATATCATTTATTTGATTATTTCATTAATTAAAAAATTACCGTATCATCATTGCGTCACCATTTAATTTAATTATCTATTTTATAAAAATTAAAAATAAATTACCATGTTGTAGGTAATTGTTTTATATTTATAAGGACTATTTATATTTGAATATATCACTTATATAACCCCATATTAAAATTGATATAGTTATGAGAGACTTGATTATGAAATCTTTCTCTTTTCTTTAAATAAAATGTTATACGTGTCATAATCACACACAAGTGACTTCTAAAGGCCACAATTATGGCCCAAGAATTGTCTTGGTTAACAATAAATCATCCAATAAGATTAGGATAAGTGTTAGGGTAGTTTTATAATATTAATAATATTACTTTAACCTTTAATTATCCAATTTACCCTTAACCGTGGTAATAAAAATAATTACTAAAGTTACTATTCATAATGTATAAAAATAAAAGCGAAATATTTACATAATTTGTACCTTCTGATTCCAAATATGGAATCCATTTTTCCAAATTCAAAACACAAAATTGGCATAAATTTGTAATGAATCATAATTTTCCTGATTTTATTTTTAGAAATTATTTGGGAAAATTTAGAGACCAGCCTTTGAGACGACGTGCGATTATGAGGCCTGGTGTGCCCAAAACAATTTGTTGAAAAATGTTAAGTTTTTATTATCACATGTGAATGGATTCCCTAAAAAAGTGTAATATCTTTTAAATGGATGCCCAGATCAGATATTTGAGGGAACCGTTGAGCTCAGAATGAAGACTTTACCCTAGGTGCAACCTAACTTTGGTCGGTGTGGGTCATCTGAAGAAAAAGTAACCAAGGAAGTAACCATAAATAAAATTATTTTATTTTTAAATCCTAATAACTCATGAATAGTGACTCATATTGGAAATATGAGACCACTGTTTAGTTTGTAATGTGGTGTTTTCCCTAGGTGAGGCCTAACATCGGCTGATGAAGTTCGGCTGTGAAAAATAGTTTTTGTCATTTTAATGAATAGAATAAACTATGAGTTTATTTTATTTTAACATTACATCAATGCAGTGATGCCATTTATTTTAAATGAAGACCTAGTAAGGGACCCAAGGTTAATCTTATAACTCTGAAAATTCCCTGGAGGCTCTGGATAGAATCCTTAGAGAATTATCTCGGTAGCAATGACAAACACCGGGATCAAAGATCATTCTTAACAGATTGCCAATTACAACCAATCCTTGATAGTGAACAATCCATATCTTAGGTAGGGTGTTTGATTTCTGATTTCTTTTCCCCATTCATTATTTCCATGATGAACATGGGTCAATCCACAAACAAATTGATCTTTGGTTCGATCGTTGTTGCGAGATGGGTTATTGTTGCAGGATTATTGAGAGATTAGTTTATCCTCTTAATTTATCCTTCTAATGAGAACAAATCAAGGCCAACACAAAAAAGGCCAAGGTTCATTCTTTGGGTGTTCTTTTGCTTCATCTCCCTCATTCTTGGCATTCTTTTCCATTATATCCTTGTGATCAGACCCCCTAATTAGAGGCAAGACTAAAAAGAGCATGTATATGTGTAGATTGGGACCTAAGCATCATTGGTATGCCTTCATTTCAGAAATATGAGCATCAGAGGTGGTTTGGTGGTTCATGGAAGGGACCTCCATTGCGGGTCTGGTGTAGCGGTCTATCAAGGTGGCACATCAACCAGAGGTGGCAGCCGTGGATACGACCACCGAAGGTGATTATGGGATGTGTGGGATGCGACTGAATACCTCGTTGACTAGGACAGATAGCCCACATGCGAGCGGGCTGGGCCATAAGAGGTGGGCTGACCCAGGTAGATCAGTTTGGGTCCAGTAGAAACGGGTCAGGCCCAGCGAATACGTATCGGGTCAGTTCGAACCTATGTTGGACATGGGGAGATAGGACTGGGCCACTATCGACTCTGGCGGTCGACCGTGAGCCACGATCGACTGAGCTATCACGCAGCTGCGACAACTAGCAGCCGATCGACCACCGTGATAGCTCAAGATGTTGTGGTGCGTTCAACTAAGAGGATGACCAAACTAGGTGGTCAACCATGGGGATGACCAGACTAGGTGGTCAACCACGGGGATGGCCGAACTGGGTGGTCGACCTCCACGGTCGATCCACAAGCCCAGCGGCCTCCCCCTTTCTGAAAATTCAAATGAGCATAACTTTAAAACAATGCATCCATTTGAAAATCTGTATACTACGTTGGGTCCCTTACGATGAGATAATAATTTCAAGATATCCTAAGTGGGTTTCTTTTGGGAGTTTACATACAATCTAATAGCTTTAGGAGTGAGTTCTCCCATAAGGAGTGCGCTTTGAGCAAACATTTCTGTGGTTGGTTGTGACCTAGAGAATGTGTCTTACAGAGAATGTGTGTCTTATGGGGACTGTCTGTCTTATGAATATTGTGTGTCTTATAGAGACCGTGTTTCTTATATATACTGTATGTATTATGTATACTACGTGTCTTGTTGAGACTGCATGTCTTATTGGATTGAGTATATCTGTATGTTCTTGATATATTTGTTGTAGAAATATATCTATGTAGAGATGACTATGAATTACTTTGTGGCATTTCTTTGTGGTATTCCTTCATGGTATTTCCTTTGTGGTATTTTTTGTGGTATTTATTCATGGTATTCCTTCGTGGTATTTCCTTCATGGTATTTTCTTCATGGTATTTCCTTTATGGTATTTCATTTATGGTATTTCCTTTATGGTATTCCTTTGTGGTTTCAGGGTGTCCTACTGAGTATTGTTTTACTCACCCTTGCACGGACTTTTCCCGCATGTATCGTGTCTTATGTAGATGATCGACTCTTCGATGTATACCTAGGAAGATCAGGATTAGGCAATGCCTTGTGAGACCAGACAAACTGAGGTGTGTTCTAGCAGTTTTTCCAATGACAGTCCCAGTACACCTTACTTTATAGGTTAGACTTGTCACTGCAGACCCTTTTTTTTGGTTGTCTTGTTTTGTCCCTGTTTACTTTCCAGTACATTCACTGTTTTTACTCTAGTTATGGTATATAGTGGTTTTCATGCATTTTTTACTTAGTGCTTTTACATTTAAACATTTGTGTCTTGGATATGTGTGTGTGTGTACAGACACTTAGGTAAATGCCTTCCATTTTTGGGATATGCCTACTCAGTGCTAGTCACTATCCTCTGGCCTATTGGAGGTGGGATTGGGGTAGTCATGGAATGAGCCCCTCTAGGATGGGTCGTGATAGAGTGGTATCAGAGGTGGTTGGTTCTACTTTAGGAACTCGAGTATGTGAGGTTGGTTTAGGGAAACAGTGTTAAGTGTTTTAAGTTCATCTTTCAGGTCAGTGACTCCAGTGTTGGTGCGACAACTGACATATTCATACAACAGGACTCTGAATACATTTTTTTTGACTTGTTACATGAAAAACTACTTGTAAGGAAAAATAACGGTACATGTATCACATAGGAATGGGTTGCGTATTTCATGACCTTCTTGAGTCAACTCTCCAGATATACTCTATTGACTGTGATACATATTGTTTTATTATATGATGCCTCCATGTATCCAGCCAGTGAGGATTAAATTTCATGATCACAAGGATGATCTACCTAATGACAAGACATCAGTGTAGGGGTACGTATCAGAGATAACACCTCCAGGTGGTTTAACAGCTATACCACCAACCATAGAGTAGCACCTGATACCGACACTACTAGCTGAGGATGCACGCATAATGAGTGTGTTTCATGAGTTTTAGAGGCAATGAACACTGAGGTTTTGGGGTGAGCCAGACCCCCAGGCAGCTAAGAATTGGCTGGAGGTAGTTACCCATGTCTTTTTCCTTATGAGGATACCTTCTGACCAGATGGTAGTCCTTACCGTGAGTCTTCTTTAGGACTCTATAGGGAAATGGTAGAGCTTAGTGACCCACACATATGATGAGGTGACTCTCTCTTGGGAATACTTCTAGAATATCTTCAAAGAGGATTTATATCTGGCCATGTTGTGGTTAGTGTGTATACAGGAGCTTCTACATCTGTAGTAGGGAAGTCAGACTATGGCAGAGCATTCAGTGAGATTTATCAATCTTTCACACTACTCCACGAATATGGTATGAGACCAGATATTCAGTGATCATACCTTTGAGCAGGGATTATGCTGATAGATCAGAGCATCCATGATATCCCTTATTATTCCTACTTATGCTAGAGTACTTGAATGAGCCCTACTAGTGGAGAGATTTCTAGAATATCAGGTACCGATAGTGGGAGCTACCAGCAGACACCAGGTAACTGATACCTAGGAAGCAGGTATCTGATGAAAATAACAGAGACCCAATTAGATCAGGCACTTTGGGAGATAATCCCAAGACACAATATTAGTGGTGTGGGGCTCCTAGGGTAGCTCGAGTTAGTTGAGGGATAGATTGTGTTACTCATGCGGTGATCAGGGACATCTGGCATGAGATTGCCTGAACCGTCGTATGGATGATCAGGAGACGGTCGATGGGACACTGAGGTAGAGGAGGAGGAAGAAGTAGAGTGGTACCCAGGGTGGTAGATGTGGAAAGGGAGTAGGAAGGGTGGTAGGATGTTCGAGCTATTACCACCACCACCCCCAGGTGGTCCACAACAAGCTCAAGGAGATGGTGGACATGGAAAAGTCCAAATATAGGTGATTAAGACTTATTAACCCAAGGATCCATGAATTATTAGAGGTATGATATGTGTCTTTTACACCTTATCTTCAGTTTTGATAGACACATGTGCCAATTATTCTTTTCTTTCCATGAATCTTGTTCGAGACTCGGAGATTCTGGTTGAACGATTGAATCGACCCTTATGCTTAGAGACTCCTACATAAAGAGGTTTGATGATCACACATTGGTGTTGAAAATGTGACCCTAATCTTGGAGGTGTGAGTTTCAGTTGGGATCTCTTGGTAGTGGTGTTGATGCCTTATGACATCATTCTCGGTATAGACTGGTTATCCATAGTTCATGCTCCACTTGACTATTTTAGGCGCAGAGTGTGGTATGTCCGCAGTGATGGGACCAGGTTTTCTTTTGTTGGTGAAAAGGAAATGCATGCAACATATGATGGACTCACACATAGGAGGGTGTAACCGATTACTCATAATTTTACTAGCCTCACCCTCGGTACAGTGGATGATATGAGTCCTCAGTTTCCTGTAGTGGTGGCGAGGTATGAGGAAATATTTCATAAGGATGTTCCAGGTTTACCTTCCCATAGAGAGGTATACTTATGCATTGATTTATACCTTAAGAAGAAACTGATATCTACACCTGTATATCGAATGAATCCCATAGAGCTTCATGAGTTGAGGGTATAGTTGGAGGACTTTCATAAGAAGGGATTTGCGAGACTCAGTGTTTCACCCTTTCCAGCCTTGGTTTATTTTACAAGAAGGAATATTGGAGCTTGAGGTTATGTGTGGAATTATGGTGCTTAAACTAGGTGACTATGAAGAATAAGTATCCACTATCGAGTATTGATGACCTCTTTGATCAGTTTAAAGGGGCGTAATAGTTCTCAAAGTTTGACCTCAAATATGGCCATCACCAGCTATGAGTACAGGAAGAGGATATACTAAAGATTAACTTCATATGTCATTATGTCCAATATGAGTACTTGGTGATGTTTTTTTGTATGGAGAATGCACTGGCAGTGTTCACGGGACTCATGAACCAGATCTTTTAGCCTTACTTAGATTGGTTTGTGGTGGTCTTCATTGATGGAATCCTAGTGTACTCAGTGTTCAAGGAGGAGCATGCAGGACACTTGAGGATGGTAATAGACACACTCTGAGAGCACCAAATTTATAGGAAGATCTCAAACTATCAGTTCTGGATTTGATAGGTCTATTTTCTGGGACACGTCATTTCAGAGGCTAGATTTTCAGTGGATCCAATAAATATTGAGGGTGTTCTTTCTTGGGATCCACTCAAAAGTGTTATTGAGGTGCAAAGTTTCCTTGATTTGGATGGGTACTATAAGAGGTTTATACCCAAATTTTCTAGAGTGGAAATATACTTGACAGATTTGAAATGAAAGGGGAATCCTTTCATGTGGATGGATAAGTGCTAGTAGAGTTTCAACAGTTGAGTCAGAGATTGATGAGCACTCCTGTAAGAACCCGGTTCTTATTTCTGAGGTACATGTTTATTCTTTTCTCCTTTCCTTAAGTGTTTTTGAGAAAATAAGGAAAATTGGGAAAATCCTAAATTTTGGGACTACACGCCGTGTACTTTTCCACACACCGTGTACTTTTGGCCGTGTGGAATGAGTACACAGGGCGTGTAGCCATGTTGGCGATGAAAGGTGTAAAAAACGACTATACGCCGTGTAGTGGTACTTTACACACTGTGTAGTCAGTCGGCAGATGAAATAGTAAGGTGGTGGGAGCAGCCGCTAGCTGGATGACAGTAAACGCCGTGTAGTCGGGAATACACGCCGTGTACTCATGTCGACGGATGAACAGTTTGGCGGTGCCGCTAGAGGAACAGTTAAATGAAAAATTACACGCTGTGTAATTGGAAGTACATGCCGTGTAGTTTATTTTTTTCGCTTAAAACAGGCAGTATCCTCCTTATTTGGAAGAGGAGGAATTTGGGTTCATTTTGGAGAAAGAGAGGAGGTCAGAGCTTTGGAGATCTGCCGAGCGCACGTCGAGAATCGGATTCTTCCGCCGACGATCTCGTTGAAACCGCACAGGTAATCCCTCTGCTCTCCTTAATACATTCTTACCAATTATTTCCCAAGGGAAAGTTATTTACATTTGAATGGGTTTTCTTCTAACCCAGATCTACATAATCTTTGGGCGTTTATGGAATCAACGTTCACGTATACCGTTCATGGGCATTTAAGGTAGGTGGCTTGGTGTTTAATTTCCAACTGTTGTACGCTTTTGTGTACCGTTGTGATACACGCCCATTAATGGGGTGTCGTATGGCTGAGGCCTTGTTGAATTAAATACCTAGAATTGTATAGGTAATTTGAATGTGATAATAATTTTTGTTTGGGATCGCTGCTTGGATCCAAGACCACCCAGGGGTGCGTTCCTCTGTTTAGCCATTTGGCCAGGATACCTGAGGGTATGCCTTTATAATTATGATTGTAGAATTTCATTGAGAGGAATTTAATTTTTATTGCATGTGTATCGCTTGATACATGTTGGGAATGTCCTAGTTACTTGTTTAGCCTGAGGGAAATGTTGTGATTAACCTATGGGAAATGTACTACTTAGCCTGTAGGCAACTTCTTCCGTGCTTGTGGGCAGTTGATTCTGTGCCTGTGGGTGACACCTCGTATGCCTGAGGGAAATATCCATTACACCTGTGGGTTGTTACCTGTGGGTTACGTTCCTGATTACCTGAGGGTAAAGGTTTGCGTGTTTGAGGACACTGGCTGTTTTACTTAGAATATTCACTGTGGTGATATCTTAAATTAAATGTGTAAAAGAATAATAAAATGGCAATATAATTGGTAAAGTAAGTTACTTTTGAGTAATGATTAGTTTATTGCATTTTTACTACTGCACACTATTGTTTCATATTTTCACACAGTTGGGCACGAGCCTTTGGTGGGTGCCTACTGGGATTTATTTCTCACACCCTGTTTGGGTCATGCTTTTCAGCCCAAACAGATTACATTTCTGCAGGTATGGATAAGGGCAAAGGTCCCTTTACATGTACTTGATTTTTGCTGGGAAGTAGGGGAGCATGGGACCGAGCTTGGCTCGCGCTGCTACCGGCTGTTTTGTTTTGTTTTGCTGTACTCTATATTGTACTGTACTTTATTGTTGTGTAACATGTTCTGGCTATTTTCTTAGAACTTGAGACATGTTGCCTCATCATCTATACAACTGTTGGTTATCTTTTACTGCAGTTGTTTATTTTAAATGTGTATGTTTATTTGCTTCCGTTGTTGTTGTTGTTGTATGTTTTATCTGGTATTCCGCTACGCTACACTTTGACAAATGAGGGCATAGTTTCCCCACTATCAGACCTGGGCCCTCGCTGCTAGTTGGTAGACCCTGTCATTTGGGGAAATGCGCTTGAGGTCACGTAGCGAACCGGGTTCGGGGCACCCATGGAGTGGTACCTGGAACCAGGACGTTACAAAGTGGTATCAGATGATTTATTTTATTTGACTTACTATTTGGAGCCTTAGTCAGGGATAGGATGAGAATGGTAGTTGGTAATAAGCTGTGCCCGGGTGTAGCTAACCCGTGTATAGAGAAAAGCTAATTTACCTCGTGTTTCAATTTTTCTGATTCTGCAATTTTACAGTTGAATTGATTTTCACTGAAGGGTGACACACTTGTATTATTCTGTTTATATTTTATTCATGGGTTCTATTTAGTTTCAACCTGATGAGATGAGGGTATGCCATTTCATGCATCATTTAGGCACATGATAGAAATCACATGCCATGAATAGTTTCCATGCCATGTAGGTGCATTAGAAAAATTGCATGTTGTTGTGGTGGATGTTGTGCTAGAAAAAGAATGCTGTTGTGACAGCTGCTTAGATAGATACCTTCTGTTTGATAGGGTACTATTGTGTGAGCCTGTTTATGGAATGGATGCCAAACTTTGGTTTTTGGGGTGTATGGTCCCTCATTGACCGAAATTTGGTGGATCATTGGCTGTTTATCCGTTTATAACATATATAAGATTCCAAACTTTGATTCGTGGGGAGTATGGGCCCTCACGGATCAGAATTTGGTACTTAGGTGTTGTTTTTCAGTATTTTCTGGGTTCTGAATAAGTTTATGAGGCATACTGTCCGAAAACCCAGTATACATGCCGTGTAGTACCTTAAACATTCCATGTATGTCCTTCTGTTCGGGAAGAAAAGAATTTTTTTTGAGTACATGCCATGTAGTCTAAGTATACGCCGTGTAGTCTCTTCCCGTGTCATAGACCGTGTGGGTGGGGACATAGGGAAGGGAATTTCTTGGGGCGAACACGCCGTGTACCGTAAGTACATGCCGTGTAGTGTTGACCCAGAGTTCGCCTGTGTAACAAAAAACACAGATGGGGGAGACCTTAATATATACACGCTGTGTCTACTATGGAACACGCCGTGTAGTCTGACCTGGGGACCCAGTCGTGTAACTAAACACATAGGTCGGTGTAACCCCTTCATGTACACGCTGTGTGTATATTGAACACACCATGTAGTTGGAGCCATGTATCCGACCGTGTAATGAACAACATGGGTCGGAGAAGCTCGTCTAGTACACGCTGTGTACCTATGGGACACGCCGTGTGGTCTTGTCCGAGATAGACCGTGTGGACTTAGCCATGTGGCTAGGAAACGGGGTAGTGTACATGACGTGTGCGGGTGTAACACGCCGTGTGGTATCAAGCCGAGTAGTTGTCCGTGTCACAAATGAAACGTGCAGTTGGAAAATTACACCATACACACTGTGTAGATTATATACATGCCATGTAGTTTTGTTTAACGGGAGTCGTGTGTCTTGGCCGTGTAGAAGGACCCGGGCAGGGGAAGAAAAGTCAGGTACACACCGTGTAGTCAGTATGCACGCCGTGTAGTCTTGTTGTGAAATTTTGAATGCCTTCTTCATTCTGTTCCCCTTTAGGTTCCTTCGTTTTCAGACTGTGATAATTTTGAGATAAGGTGTGCGTTTGACCTTGTAGTATCATGCCGCCGAGACATTCACGCATTGTTCACCATGAGAGCGGCAACGAGTATACTCCGGAGATGGTGGGCCATGGGCTACCAGTGGATCCTCCAGCAGAGCCAGATGCGGCGCTAGCCGTTATACCGGACACAGGCACGGAGGCGCAGTTCCATGAAGGCTTTATGCGGTTCATGCAGACCTTTTAAGGAGAACCTCCGGCTACCACATCTATGACAGAGCTGACACGTATCTTCCAGCAGCAGCATCTGCCTACGTTTTTAGGGGATGGCGGACCACAGGCTGCAGAGTCTTGGCTGGGGTCGATGCAGACTATCTTCGAGCATCTAGAGACAGCTCCAGGGCAGAGGGTCAAGCTCGTGAATTATATGCTACGTGATTCTGCCAAGAGGTGGTGGGATGTTACCACCCAGTCAGAGCATCACAGAGACATGGCGTGGGAATATTTCCAGACATCCTTCTATGACTTCTTCCTCCCAGAGACGCTGAGGGAAGATCAAGCTCGAGAGTTCATGAATCTTTAGCAGGGTGCTATGTCGGTGATGGATTATTCTGCTCGCTTTACCGAGCTTCAGTGTTTTTCACCTGTTCTGGTGGGCGATGAGACGCTGAGAGCCAGACTCTTTGAGGATGGTCTTCGATATGACATCCGAGCACTGGTGAATGTTTTCAGGTTGCCTTCAGTACATGCTATTGTGAACCAGGCGCTGATTACAGAGAGGAACCTGTGGGAAGCTAGTGGTGTGGGCCAGGGCAGTTCAACACCAGTTTTTGGTACTATTTCTAATGGTAAGAGAAAGAGACAGATGGAATTCTCTCAGGGTGGTAGTACCAGCCCAAAGAATGTTTCAGGTGGCCAGGTCATGTGCTACCAGTGTGGTAAGGAGGGGAAAAAGAGACCTCAATGTCCACGAGACCCAGTGGAGTGCTGATCTTGCAGAAGGATGGGTCATCTTCAGCGCTTTTGCAGGGCGTTTCCACCAGTGGCTAGTGAGAGGGGTTCTGTGCAGACTCCGCGTGCGGGGGCAGGACCAGCAGCTTCTTACCAGTCAGGCAACTGGAATACATCAGGGCGTGCAGGCAGGGATGGTAGATGTGGCCGTGGTATCCAAACACCAGGATCTCAGAGGCAGCAGGGCGGGATAGCTCAGGGTAGCCAGGCTATGTTGCAGGGCCGCGGCACTGGGTAGGAATATATAGTGCAACAGGCCCATCAGGAGCAGGATCCTGGACCTTCTATTGTCAGAGTTACTATTCTAGTAGCTTCTGTCTTATCTGTTGGAGTTGGGGGCCTAGAACCAACTACTCTGTACTTTATTCATTAATAAAAGCCTTATCACATCTTTTTTGTTCTTCTGCGTGACAATGCATGTGATAATGTCCTAAGGATAGCTGTTGCATTAAAGGGTCATAGCGGATCCCTACTATGATGAGAACCCGGAAGTTCCATAACACTGTTCTTGAATATATGTTCTATGGACAGATGATGTTATTTGAGGGACACAAATAATACAGGCCATTAAGGGTGAGGATTCATAAAAATTTGAGGCACCTTCTCATGGTGTGCGCCCTTGGTAATATCCAGGAGGATATTATGAGAACGAGACCCACCAGTAGGAAATCCACATTTCATAGTGTCATTGGATGTTCCTATCTGCGGATGTGTGTATTGGTCCTTAGACTTTAAGATTATTATTAATGGGTATTACAACTCGCATACTTATATGTATTGACGAAAACTGTGACGACACACTGTTCGCAGCGAGGTAGGATACGTTGGGTGCATCATGAGTAATACTGCATTAATAGATAATGCGAGAAAGGATTTGTCCCTTCTATTCCATAATGGAAGTAGATATCTTAGGCCCTTTGATGGAATTGATATAGCCTAAATAAATCCATGGCCATGGTAAGGTATGAGCGAGTTCAATTCTGGGAAGTCAAAAAAAGAATAATCGAGCACATGGGTTGATGGCACTAGCATGCAACCCGCTTGATTAGATATATCGATACAAATGGATTATATTACACAGTAAGCGTTCATAGGAGGTGACACGTCATTGCGGCATTAACTTCTTTCTCTATGGGTGCCTTGGCGTGTTGCTAGACGCTAACCTTGGACTTTAGGTAGGCTCTGCCTAATGCCACTGAGAAAGAGGCCTAGAGGGTCACACACTAAGTGTGTCCATGTATCTCATTTAAATATTAATTTAACAAGTTAAATAAATATTATTCCCGACTGTGGTTTAATAATTATTTAAGGATTCCTGATCATATTTATTTCGACACTAGTTATTCGAGAGAATATATTGTGGGAGAAATAATATATTTATTATCAAGTAATGCAGTTATATTTATTTAAGAAATAAATAGCCATTACTAAAGGTCTAATAAATATGGTGGAGAAAAATGGAAAATAAAAGTACATGCCGTGTATATTAAATATACACTCCGTGTAGTTTTATAGAAAACAAGTACACACCGTGTATTAATTATTACAGGCCATGTAGTTTTCCAGTCGGGATTTTGAGGATATAATATTGTTTTATTAAATGATATTAATTTTAATCAGCGTGGACGCATGTCAAGGAATTAATAATAAGACATGGGGTTTCAATAAGAGTTAATGAAATAAATAAAACGCGTAACACATTTATTTATTGTCATAACTCTATTAACCTCAAACCCGATTATAAATATCCTCACAACCCCAACACTTTTACTGAGCCATTTTGTTGTGCACAACGGATTTGGAAATACTCTCAAGCCAAGAGAGAATTCCCTTTCCACCAAGAACGCCCTCACGTTACGAGAGAGAGATCCTCCATTGGATCAAGGCAGTTGAAGGTGGACATCGCAAGCGAAGGCTCTTCCGCGCTATCACCCAGAGATCCCTTCGGCGAAGTCCAGAGATATGTGGAGCACGTGTGGATCACCGCTAGAGGAATCCTATACTTGGATTCTATGACGCAACAACATATCATAGGATCGTGACCGGAGACATCGACGAAGAAAGAATTCCATCAAGGTAATTCTTGTGAATTAATTAAATTAATTATAACCAACATATGATGATCCTATCTCAATGGTTCTGGGACTCTTCTTTTCTTTTTCATTCTTCGTTCCATTCCGAAGATCCGATGTTTTATATCGTTATAGATCTCGGATTGAACGTTGTTTAAAGCTAAAATTAAAGTTGAGCAATCCCACCAATGTGCTTCCGCTGTGCCCGGAACCTAAAAGTGGTATCAGAGGGGTCATATAATTGATTATAATTATTTAGTTTTTCGTTGGTGATTTACGCATTTAATAATTTAGTTATTTCAATTCATGTTTAATCGTTCTGTAAATCTAAATCTTGAGATCTGTTCCTCCTCCCTCGTTTCTCGTTCACCTCACAGAAACGATTTTTTCTTTTAATTTTGATTAAAATAAAATAGAGTAACTCATCCGGAGGAGCCAAACGTTTCTGGCCATACAACACCAGAATACACGACGTGTATTCGGAAGTACACGCCGTGTATTCTAGGTTCAATGCATTGATTGATCCACCAAATTAGGCCGGGTATTGGATTCTTTCTAATAATTTAAGACACCGTGTGTTGACCAGAAACAGGTGGCACACGGTTTCCAGATTACACGCCGTGTGGTCCAATGAACACGACATATAGTCCCTTTGGGTTAGGGTTGGGCCGTGTACCCCGTACATGGATTGCTTGGTTGTAAACCATGTAACACGGAAACTACATGGCGTGTTTCCCACAGAACACTCCATGTACTCCGAAAATTTCTAAAGTACATAAACACGCCATGTCCCCGGGCGTGTACTTCGGATGGACGGTGAAGAAAAGTACACGCCGTGTAGTCAAAACTACACGCCGTGTACTCACCCAAACTACGTAGATTTATTAAAATTTATTATTATATTATACAAACCCTTGAGACGTGTACCATGGTGCATGCGTAAATCTGAGGCACAACACATGATAGGTGTTTTATATATATGTGTTTAATTTAACATCTGTGTAATGAATGAAAATTCATTGGGTTGCCTCCAAGGTACAAGTTACGTACAAGGATAATTTTAAATGAATTTATTTGTTTAAAATTATGATGGATGAGAATCTCAAGGAAGTTTAGAAAAGGGTTTAAGATAAAAGGATTGATTAATTAAAGACAATTAATTAATTCGAGTGTGATTTATCTTAAACAAGAATGATTAAAGAATTGAATTCTAGTTTTATTTATGCGTAAATATCATTGCATGTATGGATGATCATGAGCTAGACCGAGACCTTTGTATGTGAATGGTTTTTATTTATTTAAATTAAATTTGTTGGCCTACGAGACATCTCCTCATTAATATGTAGGGCCTGTGCGCCCAAAGATTCTTTTATGTAAAAACCCCTTTTTACCCTTCACCTGCGTGTGAGATAAATGCATATGTAATGGATGGAGCTCCCAAGCTAGTGGAGGCGGCTCAAGTCAGGAGCCAAGGTGAAACCAATCCAAGGAGATACAAAGGTGGACAGGTGGAAAGCTGTAAACACGAACCTGAAAGGTTCAAGGTGTTTCTCCCCTAGGTCTTGGGTTATTTTATCAACTGCTAGATAAACTAACCAATAGAAAAGCTCATGATCATAACATTTATTTTATTTCTGTTAGTTTCATGGTTTATTTATTGTGGGTGTGTTGTCACGATCACACAATTAATGAATTAAACAAGCATGCAAGATGGAAGTAAAATAAAACCGACTTATACGTGAATATTATCTTTGACATGGTTAATCACTTAAGTAAATCCCACTTAATATTAACAAGCATGTAATAAAATATAATAAAATGGCAATTTACATATAAGGATGAAATCCCTCAAAAGAAATATTAATTCGGTATAGCCTTCCATAATCTTGGTTAGAATCAAACCATAGTTCAAAGTGCTTGACCAACCCTAGTTGGGGTGCTTTCAATTATCGGGGAATTATAATTCAAGGTTTTGGGTTGACTTGAATTGGTTCACATCAAGGGTTGACTGCCGCAGTAGGACTTTGTGTGACCAAGAGGCAAAGGTTGTGGAAATCCAAAATAAAAGGATTTCAGGATTGGGAAGTCCACTCAGCGGATCAAGGAGCTGCAAGTTAATGCAGTTGGCATTTGGAATGCCTACCTAAAACCCTTCAAGTTTCTTGACCAAACCTAGTTGGGGTAATGTGAAGGGAAATATGGATCCTTGCCACTAGAATATTCAGGCAACAGAATATTCCGAAATCAATGGTGAGGGCTATTGGATTTTGATAAAATAGTGGGAGACTAATAAGTATTAATTTATTTATTTGTCTCAGTTTTGTAATAAAGTACTAAAACTTTTCTCATCTTAATTTGTAGAAACGACAAGAAAATGAATTCAAACATATCATTGCGAACCATACTTGAGAAGGAAAACCTTCTCACCAGCACCAATTTCCAAGAGCGGAAGAGGCGTTTACGCGTCATCCTTCTCCACGAAAGGAAATTGTATGTGCTGGAAGAGCCTATTCCAGTTGTGCCTGGGAAAGAGGCCAGTGATGAGGAATTATCTCTCTATATGAAACACATGGATGATTCCACAGATGTCCAGTGTTTCATGCTATCATCCATGTCCAATGAGCTCTTGAAGCAACATGAAAACATGGACACGTATAACATGATGTCTCACCTTAAGGATCTCTACCAAGAGAAGTCGAGACAGGAGAGGTATGAGATCTCCAATTCTTTGTTTACAACTAAGCTTGGAGAGTCTGCGCTAGCTGGGCCTCATGTAGTCAAGCTTATTGGCTACATTGAATGCCTGGACATCTTAGGGATTAAATTCCTGGATGAGTTGCATACATATCTCATCCTATCATCACTTCCCAAGACCTTCTCTAGCTTCATTGTCAACTATAATATGATCAGCAATGAGAAGAGTCTATTGGAGCTTCTGACCTTGATTCTCCAGGTAGATAAGGACATGGGGCATGACAAACCTGTGGTCCATATGGTGAATAAGAAAAGGAAGGACAAGGCAAAGGGGCTAAAGACTTATAAACGGTCTGAAGCCCCTGAGCACCGTCCCTCCAAGAAGGGGAAGATCTAGAGGCAGGGAAAGGAATGGGAGTTAGTGTGTTTTTCATGTGGCAAGCAGGGCCACTGGAAGAGGAACTGCACTCAGAAGAATGGGGACACTAAAGGTTCATTTGTTATCGAGTGCAATCTTTCTATTTCTACACATTGGGTATTAGATACAACTTGTGGGGCTCACATCTGTATTCAAATGTAGGAACCAAGTAGATTTAGAAAGATCACCAGAGAAGAGGTGGATCTTCGAGCTGCCAATGGCGCAAGGCTGGCTGCATTGGCTATTGGCGACTATCACCTCTCATTGCCAACTGGCATGATTTTGGTTTTACAAAACTATTATTTTGTGTCTAGTGTTACCAAGAACATAATTTCTGTATCTTGTTTGTATATGGATGGATTTATTTTCATGTTTGGAAATAAGGGTTGTCTCTTTTATAATAATAACGTATGTTATGGTATGGAACATTTGAATAATGGTTTGTATGTATTAAATTACGAAAACCAAGTGTTGGCAATCGATAATGAAACAAACTCACATGACTCATACATCACCCAGTTGTGGCATCACCGCCTTGGTCATGTAAACGAGATGCGCTTGACAAAGCTCTGTCAAGATGGCTATTTAGACTCAACTGAGCTAAAACCACTTGATATATGTCATGCTTGTTTACAAGGTAAAATGACCAAGCCGCCTTTTAGTGGATAGGGTGAAAGGGCCATAGAGATTCTAGGATTGGTACACACAAATGTATGTGGACCATTTACAGTAGAAGCTAGAGGTGGATATTCTTACTTCATTACTTTTACTGATGATTTGAGTAGATATGGATTTGTCTACTTAATGAGGTATAAGTCAGAATCCTTAGAGAAATTTAAGAAATTCAAGAATGAAGTAGAGAATCCGCTTGGTAAGAAGATAAAGAATCTTCGATCGGATCAAGGTAGAGAATATCTGAACCAAGAGTTCATCGATCTTCTATGGGAGTCTGAGATTCTATCTCAGCTCACTCCTCCTTATACACCACAGTGGAATGGTGTTAATGAAAGGAGAAACCACACCTTGTTGGACATGGTGAGGTCGATGATGAGTCATGCAGATCTTCCATTATCCTTTTGGGGATATGCATTACAAAATGTAACATACACATTAAACCGAGTACCAACTAAGGCAGCAAATGGAATTCCCTCTGAGTTATGGAGTGGAAAGAAACCTATTTTGTCGCATACACGTGTATAGGGATTCGAGGCATTTGTTAAGGCCTTCTCAGGCAACAAACTATCACCCCGAGGCATGAAGTGTATCTTTATAGGATATCCCAAGGAAATTAAAGGATATTACCTATATAACCCTCAAGACAAGAAATTAACTATCGTCAGACAAGCCGTCTTTCTTGAGAGGGAGCAAATCCTCTAGAAGGATAGTGGGAGTAAGATTGACTTCGACGAAGTTGATGCTCAAGATACACAAGAGTTGGTACAGGAACAAGTTCCACACGACCCTGTGGAAGAGGTTCTAGAAACACAAGTATTGCGTAGGAGCTCAAGAGAGGTAAGGGAACCAAAGAGATTTGGTTTCCTAGTCACCAAGGATGGTGAATCATTATTGTTGGACAATGATGAACCTCTATCCTACAAGGAAGTAGTAGAAATATTAGAAGCTGCAAGATGGATAGAAGCTATGAATTTTGAGATGGATTCCATGTATCAGAACCAAGTTTGAGTTCTGGTCGATGAGCCAGTTGATGTAAATCCTATTGGATGCAAATGGGTATTCAAGAGAAAGCTGGACATGGAAGGTCAAGTTAGCAACTATAAAGCAAGGCTAGTGGCTAAAGGATTCAGACAGCGTCAAGGAATTAACTATGATGAAACCTTCTCACCAGTTGCCATGTTTAAATCCATAAGAATCATACTTTACATAACAGCTTACCATGACTATGAGATTTGGTATATGGATGTCAAAACAAAATTCCTTAATGGGAACCTTCAGGAAGATGTCTATATGATACAACCAGAAGGGTTTGTGACACCAGGTGAAGCCAAACAGGTTTTCAAGTTGCATAAATCCATTTATGGATTGAAGCAAACATCCAGGTCATGGAACATTCGATTTGATGAATCCATAAAGGAATTTGGTTTCATTAAGAATGAATGTGAGACATGTGTTTATAAGCAGTTTAATGGGAATGCGGTTGTTATCCTAGTAGTATATGTTGATGACATATTGCTTATTGGAAATGACGTACTAGCCTTATAGTCAGTTAAGGACTGGTTGAACAAGTGATTCTCCATGAACGATTTAGGTGAAACAGCCTACATTCTAGGGATCAAGATCATTCATGATAGATCCAAGAGGATACTTAGACTAATTCAGGGTACATACATTGACCAAATACTAAATAGATTTAGTATGGAACAATCCAAGAGAGGATTGGTTCCAGTGTCACATGGCTTACATCTTTCTAAGAAAATGTGTCCTTAGACACAACAAGAGAAAGATAGGATGAGCAAGATCCCATATGCCTCAGCTATAGGATCCATAATGTATGCCATGTTATGTACCAGGCTTGATGTTGCCTATGCACTGAGCATGGTAGGCAGATATCAAGCAGATCTAGGAGAACAACATTGGACTGCTGTTAATACTATCCTTAAGTATCTGAGAAGAACTAATGATATGTTCCTGGTGTATGGAGGAGACGAGGAGCTTGTCATTAGAGGGTATGCTGATGCTGGTTTTCAAATAGATCATAATGATATGAAGTCGCAATCTGGATATGTTTTCTGTCTCAATGGAGGAGCTGTGAGATGGAAGAGTTCAAAGCAGCCAGTTGTCGCCGATTCTACAGTGGAGTCCGAATATATAGCGGCTTCTGATGCAGCCAAGGAATCCGTCTGGATTCGGAACTTTGTCCAGGAGCTTGATGTGGTGCCTAGCAGTAAAGATCCCATTACACTGTATTATGATAATACTACAGCGGTGGCTCTTGAAAAAGAACCAAGGTTACATCAACGGACAAAGCACATACTCCGGAAGTATCACCTCTTGAGGGATTTCTATCAAAGGGGTGAAGTTGCAATGAGCAGAGTGTCCACGAAAGAGAACGTGGAAGACCCCATGACTAAAGGCCTATCTCAGCAGAAGCATGAATATCATGTGAGAGCTAGCAGGTTAAAGGTTGTTAGCAGTTGGCTCTAGTCTAAGTGGGAGTCTGTTAGAGTTGGTGGCCTAGAACCAACTACTTTGTACTTTATTAATTAATAAAAGCCTTATCACGTCTTGTTTTTTCTTCTGCGTGACAATGCATGTGATAATGTCCTAAGGACAGTTGTTGCATTAAAGGGTCATAGCGGATCCCTGCTATGATGAGAACCCGGAAGTGCCATAACACTGTTCTTGAATATATTTTCTATGACCGGATGATGTTATTTGAGGGACACAAATAATACAGGCCATTAAGGGTGAGGACTCATAAAACTTTGAGACACCTTCTCATGGTGTGCGCCCTTGGTAATATCCAGGCGTATATTATGAGAATGAGACCTGCCAGTAGAAAATCCACAAGTCATAGTGTCATTGGATGTTCCTATCTACGAACGTGTGTTTTGGTCCTTAGACTTTAATATTATTATTAATGGGTATTACAACTCGCACACTTAGATGTATTGACGAAAACTATGACGACACACTGTTCGCAGTGAGGTAGGATACGTTGGGTGCGTCACGAGTAATATTATATTAATAGATAATGCGAGAAAGGATTTTTCCCTTCTGTTTCATAATAGAAGTAGATATCTCAGGCCCTTTGATGTAATTGATATATCCTAAATAAATCCATGGCTATGGTAAGGTATGGGAGAGTTCAATTCCGGGAAGTCAAAGAAAGAATAATCGAGCACATGGGTTGATGACACTAGCATGAAACCCGCTTGATTAGAGATATCGAGACAAAGGGATTATATTACACGGTAAGCGTTCGTAGGAGGTGACACATCATTGCGGCATTAACTTCTTTCTTTATGGGTGCCTTGGCATGTTTCTAGACGCTAACCTTGGACTTTAGGCAGGCTCCGCCTAATTCCACTGAGAAAGAGGCCTAGAGGGTCACACACTAAGTGTGTCCATGTATCTCAGTTAAATATTAATTTAACAAGTTAAATAAATATTATTCCCGACTGTGGTTTAATAATTATTTAAGGATGCCTGATCTTATTTATTTAGACACTAGTTATTCGAGAGAATATATTGTGGGTGAAATAATATATTTATTAGCGAGTAATGCAGTTATATTTATTTAAGAAATAAATAGCCATTACTCAAGGTATAATAAATATGGTGGAGAAAAATGAAAAATAAAAGTACACGCCGTGTATATTAAATGTACACGCCGTGTAGTTTTATGGAAAACAAGTACACGCCGTGTATTAATTCTTACACACCATGTAGTTTTCCAGTTGAGATTTTGAGGATATAATATTGTTTTATTAAATGATATTAATTATAATCAGCGTGGGTGCATGTCAAGGAATTAATAATTTGACATGGGGTTTCAATAAGAGTTAATGAAATAAATAAAACGCGTAATGCGTTTATTTATTGTCATAACTCTATTAACCTCAAACCCGATTATAAATATCCTCACAACCCTAATAATTTTCCTGATCCATTTTGTTGTACACAACGGATTTGGAAATAATCTCAAGCCAAGAGAGAATTACCTTTCCACCAAGAACTCCCTCACGTTATGAGAGCGAAATCCTCCACTGGATCAAGGTGGTTGAAGGCGGACATCGCAAGAGAAGGTTCTTCCGCGCTAGCACCTGGAGATCCCTTAGGTGACATCTAGAGATACGTGGAGCATGTGTGGATCACCACTAGAGTAATCCTATACTTGGATTCTATGATGCAACCACGGATCACAGGATGGTGACCAGAGACATCGACGAAGAAAGAATTCCATCAAGGTAATTCTTGTGAATTAATTAAATTAATTATAACCAACATATAATGATCCTATCTCAATGGTTCTGGGACTCTTCTTTTCTTTTTCATTCTTTGTTCCATTCTGAAGATCCGGCGTTTTATATCGTGATGGATCTCAGATTGAACGTTATTTAATGCTAAAATTAAAGTTGGGAAATCCCACCAATGCGCTTCTGCTGCACCCATAACCTACATTATCTTTAGTACTTTTTGATACGGGCGCTACACATAGTTTCATATCTGTACCCATTGTGGAGAGTCTTGCGCTCTGTATTTCTTCTTCTTCTACTGTTATGATGTTAGACACTCCGCTGGGAACTAGAACGGCTGGTGTGCGTCAATGCAAGGAGTGCCCCCTTGAGGTTGGTGGGTGTCACTTCCTTTGAGACCTATATGTATTAGAGATGACAAGCTATGATTTCATTCTCAGGATAGACTAGTTGGTTCCCTTTCAAGCCTTTGTGGATTTCTATCGTCGCAGGGTGAGTTTCATGTCACCAGAGGGCAGAGAGTTTCTATACAAGGGAGAATGGGATGTTCAAGTGAGTCGAGCTGGACCAGAGCATCGTGGGCAAGGTGGAGTCACAACCCAGATGGCGAGCTTATATCTAGATGACCAGGGGACTTGTCAGAAGGATTTCCCCCCAGTGGTTGATCGTTTCAGGGATGTCTTCCTGGATGACTTTTTAGGTCTACCTCCAGAACGTGAGGTGGATTTCTCTATTGAGCTTGTGCCAGGAGCAGCACCAGTGACCATTCCTCCTTATAGGATGGCTACAACAGAGTTGTAGGAGCTCAAGAAATAGTTAGAGGATTTATAGGCAAAGGGTTTAATCCGACCCAGTACTTCTCCTTGGGGTTCTCCTGTCCTTTTTGCGAAGAAGGTGGACGGTACCCTCAGACTTTGTGTGGATTATCGGAAGCTGAACCAGTTGACGGTTAAGAACCAATATCCCTTGCCGAGGATTGATGATCTTTTTGACCAACTTCGTGGAGCACGAGTGTTCTCGAAGATTGAATTGAGATTAGGATATCATCAGCTGTGCGTTAGACCATATGATATACCTGTCACAACTTTCAGGAGCAGGTATGGTCTATATGAGTATATAGTTATGCCGTTCGGACTCACGAAAACACCATCATTTTTCATGGATTTGATGAATCATGTGTTCCATCTTTATGTGGATTCTTTTGTGGTAGTATTCGTGGATGATATCTTGGTGTACTCTCACACTCGACACGACCATGCCACCCATCTTGAGATCGTATTGAGTACACTGAGAGAGAATCGACTATATGATAAGCTCTCAAAGTGACACTTTTGGATGGACCAGATACACTTCCTGGGTCATATCATCTTAGAGGAAGGAGTTGCAGTGGACCCAGAGAAGGTGAGAGCAGTAGTTTCCTGGGAGTATCCTAAGAAAATGTTTGAAATACGGAGTTTCTTGGGGTTGACTGGTTACTACAGACGCTTTATACATAACCTCTCCCTCTTAACAGCACCGTTGACGGGTTTTACTAGGAAGGGTGTGAAGTTCGTTTGGTTAGAAGCTTGTGAGATAGCCTTCCAGGAACTGAAGGGAAAGTTGACATCAACACCGATCCTGATACTTACAGAGTAAGGGAAGAGCTATAAAGTTTACTGTGACGCATCAGGTATTGGGCTGGGAGCAGTGTTGATGCAAGGCGATCGAGTAGTTGCGTACAGGTCTTGGCATTTGAGGCCACATGAGAATAATTACCTGACACATGATCTCGAGTTGGCTGTAGTTGTTCATGCGTTGCGCTGTTGGAGACATTATCTCTTGTGAGAACATTTTGTGGTTTTCACCGACCACAAGAGTCTCAAATACATCTTTACTCAGCATGAATTGAACCTGAGGCAGCGAAGGTGGGTCGAATACCTTCAGTCCTTCGATTTTGAGCTTGCCTATACACCTGGTAAAGGTAATGTAGTAGCTGATGCACTGAGCAAGAAGACTCAGACATAGGCAGTGCAAGAGGCCAGTGGTGAATGGTAGCTAATGGCTTTGTTCTATGAGATGCATTTATAGGTGCATGACAGTAAGGGGAAGACCTATATTTCTTCTTTAGATGTGACCTCTATCCTCCTGGATAGAGTGAGGATGAGACAACTATCTGATTCAGAAGGCCTAGTCCTACGGGAGTCGGTGACCAGTGAGGACCCTTCTCCTGGTTGGACGATAGGCGATGATGAAGTATTGCATTTCCATGGATGAGTGTGGGTTCCAGGGGATATACGCGAGGAGCTGATGCAGGAGTTTCATGCTTCAGCTTGGGCAGTTCATCTTAGAGTTACCAAGATGTATTGTGACTTGCGACGTCAGTACTGATGGACGGGTATGAAGAAAGATGTAGCTGGTTTTGTTATGAGATGTTCCACCTGTCAGCAGGTGAAGGCAGAGCATCAGAGGCCATCTGGGCTTTTACAGCAGTTACCCATCCCGGAGTGGAAATGGGATGATGTCGCGATGGACTTCGTGACTGGGTTGTCGAGGTCACCTCGAGGCAATGATTCTGTGTGGGTTGTTGTGGACAGACTCACAAAGGTATCTCACTTTTTGCCGATCAAGGTGACCTTCGGTGTTGACGAGCTCATAAAGCTGTATATCTGAGAGGTCATACATCTTCATGGGGTCCCTCGTTCTATCTTTTCAGATAGGGATGCCCATTTTACGTCTCATTTCTGGCAGATTTTTCAGAGGGCACTGGGTACACAGGTGCTTCTGAGCACAACTTACCACCCTCAGACTGATGGTCAGTCAGAGCATACGATACAGGTGCTAGAGGACATGTTTCCTGCATGAATCCTAGACTTTGGGGGCTCTTGGTAGAAGCATATACCCCTAGTCGAGTTTGCCTATAATAATAGTTTTCAGGAAACTATTGAGATGACACCTTACGAGGCTTTATATGGTAGGCCATGCTGATCACCCTTGTGCTAGTTAGAGGTAGGTGAGGTAGCTTTACTAGGACCACGTCTCGTGCAGGAGACTTCTGTGCAGGTCCAGTTGATTCAAAAGCATATGGCTACAACACAGTCTCATCAAAAATCTTATGTTGATCGCTGTAGACGACCCTTGGAGTTCGTGGTCGGGGATCAGGTTTTCTTGCGTGTTTCACTGAGGTTGGGACACAGGCGGATCAAGAGATAGGTTAAACTTTCACCGAGGTATGTAGGGCCATTTCAGATTCTGGAGAGAGTCCGGCCGGTTGCTTATCCGTTTCAGTTACCAAAGAGGTACCGAGACATGTATGACGTCTTCCATGTATCTCAGTTGTGTCGCTATCATTCAGACCCGTCTCACATTTTTTAGCCCAAGGAGGTTGATCTCAAGGTAGATGCATCCTTTGAGGGGAATCTGATTCGTATTGTTGATAGGAGCACGAAGGTTCTCCGAGGCCGGTCAGTTCCTCTCGTACGGGTGCTATGGTAGCATGGCCGAGTGCAGGACAAAACCTTGGAGTGGGAGATTGACGTACGTGCTCAGTGGCCAGAGCTGTTCTGTGCTTATTCTTCACCACCCTTGGAAGGGAAATTCAGGGATGAATTTATTTAAGGGGTGAAGTTTGTAAGAACCCATTTCTTATTTATGAGGTACGTGTTTCTTATTTTCTCCTTTCCTTAAGTGTTTTTGAGAAAATAAAGAAAATGGGGAAAATCCTAAATTTTGGGACTACATGCCGTGTACTTTTCCACACACCATGTACTTTTGGCCGTGTGGGATGAGTACACAGGGTGTGTAGCCATGTTGGCAATGAAAGGTATAAAAACTAACTACACGCTGTGTAGTGGTACTTTACACGCTGTGTAGTCAGTTAGAAGATGAAGCAGTAAGGTGGTGGGAGCAGCCGCCAGCTAGACGATAGTACATATCGTGTAGTCGAGAATACACGCCATGTACTCATGTCAACGGATGAACAGTTTGGCGGTGCCGCCAGAGGAACAATTAAATGAAAAAGTACATGCCGTGTACTTGGAAGTACACGCCGTGTAGTTTGTTTTTTTCACTTAAAACGGGTAGTAGCCTCCTCATTTGGCAGAGGAGGTGTTTGGGTTCATTTTGGATCAATAGAGGAGGCCAGAGCTTTGGAGATCCGCCAAGTGCACGTCGAGAATCAGATTCTTCCGCTGACAATCTCGTTGGAACTGCACAGGTAAGCCCTCCGCTCTCCTTAAGCCGTTCTTACCAATTATTTCCCAAGGTAAAGTTATTTACATTTGAACGAGTTTTCTTCTAACCCATATCTACATCATCTTTGGGCGTTTCTGGAATCGACGTTCGCGTATACCATTCGTGGGTGTTTAAGGTAGGTGGCTTGGTGTTTAATTTCCAACTGTTGTGCATTTTTGTGTACCATTGTGATACACACCCATTAATGGGGTGTCGTATGGTTGAGGCCTTGTTGAATTAAATACCTATAATTGTATAGGTAATTTTAATGTGATAATAATTGTTGTTTGGGATCGCTTCTTGGATCCAGGACCACCCCGGGGGTGCGTTCCTCTGTTTAGCCGTTTGGCCAGGATACCCGAGGGTATGCCTTTATAATGATGATTGTAGAATTTCATTGAGAGGAATTTAATTTTTATTGCATGTGTATCACTTTCTACATGTTGGGCATGGCCTGGTTACTTGTTTAGACTGAGGGTAGTGTTGTGATTAGCCTGTGGGAAATGTACTACTTAGCCTGTGGGCAACTTCTTCCGTGCCTATGGGTAGTTGATTCTGTGCCTATGGGCGACACCTCGTACGCCTGAGGGAAATATCTATTATGCATGTGGGATGTTACGAGTGGGTTACGTTCCTAATTACCTGAGGGTAAAGGTTTGTGTGTTTGAGGACACTAGCTGTTTTACTTATAATATTCCCTGTGGTGATATCTTAAATTGAATGTGTAAAAGAATAATAAAATGGAAATATAACTGGTAAAGTAAGTTACTTTTGAGTACTTCTTAGTTTATTTCATTTTTACTACTGCACACAGTTGTTGCATATTTTCACACAGTTGGGCACGAGCCTTTGGTGGGTGCCTACTGGGATTTATTTCTCACACCCTGTTTGGGTCATTCTTTTCAGCCCAAACAGATTACTTTTCTGCAGGTATGTATAAGGGAAAAGGTCCCTTTACAGGTACTTGATTGTTGCTGGGAAGTAGGGGATCATGGGACCGAGCTTGGCTCGCGCTGCTACCAACTATTTTGTTTTGTTTTGCTGTACTCTGTATTGTACTATACTGTATTATTGTGTAACATGTTCTGGCTGTTTTCTTATAACTTGAGACATGTTGCATCATTATCTATAGAACTTTTGGTTATCTTTTGCTGCATTTGTTTATTTTAAATGTGTATGTTTATTTTCTTCTGCTGTTGTTGTTATTGTTGTATGTTTTATCTGGTATTCGACTGCGCTACACTTTGACAAATGAGGGCATAGTTTCCCCACTATCAGACATGGGCCCTCATTGCTAGTCGGCAGCCTCTGGAGTTTGGGGAAATGTGCTTGAGGTCATGTAGAAAACCGGGTTCGGGGCACCCGTGGAGTGGTACCCGGAACCGGGATGTTACAACTCCCATCTTGAGATTTCCATAGGAGGGTATCGAGTATGTAGTGTTCTGTGATGCATCAGGAATTGGTCTTGGTTATGTCCTAATTTATGGTAAAGTGGTGATTACCTATGTTTCACGCCCTTTGAGACCACATGAGAAGAACTACATGACCCATGATCTTGAGTTAGCAGTGGTAGTCTTTTCTTTGAAGGCGTGGTGACACTACCTGATGGGCGAGTGGTTTGGCATCTACTCTGACCACAATAGTATCAATTATATCTTCACTCATAAGGATCTAAACTTGAGATAGAGGTGATGGATAGAGTTCCTCTAAGACTATGACTTTGAGATTGTCTATACTTTTGGGAAGGGGAACGTGGTGGTAGATACTCTCATCAGGAGATCCATTTTGCAGTTACTGAATGAGGTATCAAAGTAGTTGGCCTCATTACAGATATCCTTTGTCTATGGGGATGGAGCAGCTTACCTCCAGTCGATGGTTGTTACCCCTCCACTCTTACAACAATTTAAGGAGGCACAACTTGGAGATACCTATTATGAGACTTTATGTTCTCAGATGTCCATAGGACATGCCCCTAATGGATATTCAAAAGGTGGGGAGAACATTATTCTTTTCATAGGATGCACAGTAGTACCAATGACATTGCAGGAGGAGGTTTTGAGGGAGTTCTATACATCCCCTTTGGCGGTACATCCAGGTGTGGAAAAGATATATTAGGACCTAAAACATTAGTTTTTATGGCCAAGGATGAAGAAGGGAGTTGCAGAGTTTGTTTCTTGATGCCTCACTTGTTAGTAGATGAAGGCTGAGCACTAGGTTCTAGCAGGTTTGACTCAACCCATTAAGGTTTCCAAATGGAAGTGGGATGAGATATTTATGGAGTTCATGATAGGTTTTCCATGTACATACAAGGGAAACGATACCATCTAGGTGATCGTTGACCGACTCAAGAAGTCGGCCCACTTCCTAGATATTTGGGAGAAAAGTTTAGTAGAGATCTTGAGACGCCTCTACGTACAGGAGACAGTTAGAATCTATAGAGTTCCATAGAAGATAGTCTCAGATCATGATACTCGCTTTACATACCAGTTGTGGAAGGGATTATAAGAGGTGTTTGGGACTTAGTTACACTTGATCACAATGTTTCACCCACATACAAATGACCAGATAGAGCATACCATATAGTTTTTGGAGGACATGCTATGGGCTTGCATGTTAGATTTTGGCTGTAGTTTGGAGAATCACCTACCATTAGTGGATTTTCATACAATAATAGCTATCAATCCACCATTAGTATAAAACCATTTTATTACTTGTATGGGAAACCTTGAAGGTCACCAATTTAATGGAATAACCTAAGAGATTTATCACTCATGGGCCTGGAGTTAGTGAGAGCTATCATGGAGAAGGTACAAATCATCTAAGAGTGGATGAAGACTGCACAAAGATGAAAAAAGTCTCATGCTGATAGGCGGCAGAGGCCTTTGGAGTTTGAGTAAGGATACCACGTGTTCCTTTGGGTCTCACCTTGATACAGATTATGGAGATTTGTCTAGGGAAACAAGCTATCTCCAAGGTTCATCAGACCTTTCCTGATACTATGTAAAGTATTCTAGGTGGCATACCTCTTGGAACTACCTCCGCAGTTAGAGCTGGTACACGACATATTCCACATGTGTCATAGCTGAGGAGGTACGTGCATGACCCATCACATGTCATTGATTGGGGTGAGATGGATATTAACGATGAGGTGACTTTTGCTGAGTACTTGGTGGAGATCAAGGACCAAAAAGAGAGGATACTTCATGGTTGGTTTATTTCTCTAGTGCACGTTTGGTGGTAGCATGAGAATCTCTATGAGAGCACATGGGAGTGAGAGACTCATATTCGTGCTCAATACACTCATTTGTTTGATTATCCCTTTGTTTTGGATTTCAAGTACATAAAGCCCTAATGTGGGGGGGAATTTAATGAATTGGATTTTTACCAATTTTATTTTTAAAAATTATTTTGGAAAATTCCAAGACCAGGCGCTGAGATGGCATGCGATTCCAAGGCCTTGTGTGCCTGGATTTTTTTTTTGAAAAATGTTAAGTTTTTAATAGCATGTAGGATTTACTAAAAGAGTGGAATATATTTTAAATGGTTTCCCAAATTAGAAATAGGAGGGCACCATTGAGTTTATAATGATAGATTTACCCTAGGTACAACCTAAGTTTGGTCAGCGCGGGTCATCTGAATAAAAAGTCGCCAAGGATGTAACCATAAATAAAATAATTAAATAAAATTTATTTTATTTTAAAATCCTAATAAATCATGAATGGTGACTCATATTGGAAATCTAATACCACTGTTGAGTTCATAATGTGGTGTTTTTCCTAGACGATACTTAACATTGGATGACGTGAGTTGGCTATGAAAAATAGTCTTTGGACGTTTTAATGAATAAAATAAACTATGAGTTTATTTTATTTTAATGTTACATTGATGAAGAGATGCTATTTATTTTCAATTAACAGCTAGGTAGGGACCTAGGGCTAGGCTCATAACCCTAGAAATTCCCTAGAGGCTTTGGAGAGAATCCTTAGAGAATTATCTCGGTAGCGATGACAAACACTGAGATCAGAGATCGTTCTTGATGGATCACCAATGAAAATCAATCCTCAACAAAGAATGATCCATATCCCAAGTAGGCTATTTTATTTTTTTTATTTTTTTCCCCATTATTTATTTCCATGATGAACGTGGGTTAATCCACAAACAGATTGATCCATGGTTCGATCATTATTGTGGGATGGGTTATTGCCATGGGATTACCAAGATATTAGTTTATCCTCTTCCTTTACCCTTATAACGTGAAAGAATTGTGGCTAACATGAACAAAATCCAAGGTTCATTATTCAAGAGTTCTTATTATCTCTCTCCCCCATTCTTGGAATTCTTCGCTGTTGTATCCTCATGATCACAGATTGACTTTTCGGGAGGCGCCGAACGTGACCAGACCCCCAGATTAGAGGAAAGACAAAAAAGAGGCTGAATATGTGTATATCAGGACCCAAGCATCATAAATATGCCTTCATTTCATAAATCCAAGAATCATAGGTGGTTCAGTGGTCCGTGGAAGGGACCATCGGTGCGGGTTCGGTGCGACCGTCTGGCAAGGTGGTGCAAAGCGATGTGGCAACTGGGGTGGCGGTGACCATGAAAGGTGACATCGGGATGCATGGGATCACTACTACAAAATAGGGTTTTATCAGCACTAGAAACCACTTTTAACAACTCTAGAAAAGCACTGTTAATTGCAGCGAAGATGGGGGGGGGGTCCCTTTATCAGCGCTAAAAAAAGCGCTGATAAGAGACAATTTTTTTTAAAATTTTAAAAAGAATATATAATTCCGGGAGATTTTAATAGCACTTGAACCCCTTTTTTTATCAGCGCTTTCCCCCCTTTTACTAGCACTAGGCAGAGCCCCCTCCCTCTCACTGCACACTGCAGTTACCCGCGCAACGCCCTCCCTTTAACAGTGCTATCCCCTGATGCACTTGCCCACGCGTGACCCTACTTCCACTAGAACTCAAACCCCAAACCTCCCTTTTGCATGCTAGAAACTTTACCACTAATCCATTTAGTTTTTTTTCAATTTAATGATATATCTATTTATATATATATAGTTATATTTATTCATATATTAATATAAACTTATATTAATATAAATATTTTAAGTTATATTAATATATATATATATATATATTTATTCACATATTAATATATATATTTATTCGTATATTAATATATATATATATATATATATATTTAGTTATAATTTTTTATCCGTATATTTATTAGTATATTAATATATATTCATAAGATTTGTTTTAAATATATTTATAAAATATGTTTTCTTATGTGTGTTTATAAATAAATAAATAAATAAAAACATACATACATATATACATATATAAAAAAACACACACACACACACATATATTTACGAATAAATACATATATATGTGTATCTGAAAAGCTATAGAATGTTAAAACGATCATAAATTCTAATCTAGAAGTCCATTTCAACTCCACAACCAGTCAAATCAAAGGACATGAAATGATCTTCGATATGATATGTGGTAAAGTTCAAACATACATCCCAATCAGAAGTTATAACTGTTTTAATGTTAAAAAATTGGGGTATCCTGAATAAAAAATCAATTTTGGATGCCTTATGGGACTTTTTTGGCCTTTAAAAATGTGACAGAAGGTTTTCTTTGGTCACTAGAACATATATCTCATTGCAAGATTTGATTTGATATGCTGTAGAGGTCAAACAGACACTCAGATCAAAAGTTATGGCCGTTTGAAGTTCGAGTTGCATTTTCAACTTATTTTTGATCTTTTATTAACGTTTTTATTTTTTTTATATTCAAACTATTATAAAATGACTATTAATCAATAAAAATTACAAAATTATTAATTAAAAATATTTTCAAAAATATTTTATAAGCCTCTTTTACTAAATATCTTATACATTAATTTTAGATTTTCATTTATCCTTATCTAAAACATATTTAAAAAATATAGATTATATTTATATCAATATAAAATATATTTATAGATTTATATATTAATATATGATTTTTAATGTCTTTTTTTTTAAAATTTACCCTTTATTAGTGCTTTTATAAAAGCGCTGATAAAGGGGTACCTTTATCAATGCTAAAAAAAGCACTAATAAATGGGTACTTTTATCAGTGCTTTTTTAGCATTGTTAAAAGTATCCCTTTATCATCACTTTTCTTAGTGCTAATAAAGGTAACCCTTTATCAGTGCTTCTTTACTAGCACTGTTAAAGGGGTAGCTCTTCCCTTGCTCCATTTTTTGGTAAAGGATGTGGCCGACGACCGCGTGTGGTGACGGTGGTCCGTGGACATGGTGAGCACTTGCGTACGTAGGTAGCGGTGATGACCATGTGAGATGCGGGTGGTTAATGAGTTGATCGGGCCAGATAGTCCGTGTGAGAGATGGTTGGGCTAGATGAGGTGGGTCGTCCTAGGAAGATCGGGCCAGACCCAGGCGAAAAAGGTTAGGCCCGACGAAGTGGGGCTGGGTCCAACAGAGACAGACCGAGTTGGGTCAGACTCAGGTCAAACCTGGTGCGGCCGGACCAGACCATGGTCGATTGAGCTATTGCACGGTCATGGAAGCTAGCAGACGGTCGACTACTGGTATGGCCAGATCAGGTGGTCGACCATTATGGTCGGTCCACATGCCCAGTGGCCTTCCCCCTTCTTAAAATTCAAATAGGCATAACTTTCAAATGGTGTATTCGTTTGACGAGCTGTTTATGGTGTTGGGAACCTTACGATGAGATGGTAATTTCAAGATATCCTAAGTGGATTTTTTGGGAGTGTGAATACAAACTAATAGTTTTAGGGGTGAGTTCTCACAGAACAATCACGCTTTGAGTAAACATTTTTGTTGTTGGCTATGACCTAGAGATTGCGTGTCATATGGAGACTGTGTGTTTTATGAAGAATGTGCATATTATGGAGACTATGTATCTTATGGAGACTGTGTGTATTATGGAGACTATGTGTCTTTTTGAGGATGTGTGTCTTATTATGTTGAGTATATCTGGATGTTCTTAATATATTTATTGTAGACATATATCTATGTGGAGATGAATATGAATTCCTTTATGATATTCCTTTGTGGTATTCCTTCATGGTATTTACTTTGTGGTATTCCTTTATGGTATTCCTTGGTGGCATTACTTCGTGGTATTTCCTTCATGGTATTTCTTTTATGGTATTTCCTTTGTGGTATTCCTTTGTGGTTTCAGGGTATCCTAATGAGTATTGTTTTACTCACCCCTACACGGGCTTTGACCGCATGCATCATTTATTATATAGATGACCGACTCTTTGATAGATTCCCAGGAAGACCAGGACCATATGGTGCCTTGTGATATTAGACAGGCTGAGGTGTGTTCCAACAGCTTTTCCAACGATAGTCCCAGTACCTATTACTTTAAAGGTTGGACTTGTGACTGCTGACTCTTTTCTTTTAGTGGGATTATTTTAGCCCTGTTTACCTTCCAGTACTTTCACTATTGTACTCTGGTTGTGTTATATAGTTATTTGAATGCATTGTTTACTTATTGCTTTTACATTTCAACATTTATGGCTCGGGGATGTGTGCTTTCATATAGGTACTTATAAAAATGACTCCCATTTGTGGGATATTCTTACTTAGTGCTAGTCACCATACCTTGGACTATTGGAAGAAATTTTGGGGTAGTCATGACATGGGCCCCTCTAGGATAGGTTGTGAAAAAATTAATAAAAAATTAATCCCATTGATGGAATGAGAAAATAGGTTTTTAAAGTAAAACGTTCAAAAGTTCACATAGTCTTTATATCCAATTTCAATATGAAATTGATTCCAATAACTTTAATTGGGTTAAATTATAAATACTTAATATAATTATACTTTAAAACCATTCAAAAATATAATTTAACACTATAAATAAATTTTATGAAAAACTAGTTTTGAACTACTATTCATTAAAATATGAAATTTATCAAAAAAATAAAAAAATTCAACCAAAGTAAGTTTTGATTTATTTCTTCCAAAGAAGAAGTTTATTTGTTCATATATAAGTTATAAAATTGACCAAAACTATATTTAAAATGGGTTCACCATCAAAAGGAAGTAAACATGCATTTTTTGAAAAATACTTATTTTATTCTTAAAATCATATTTTTTATTATATTAGGACTAGAAAATACATAAGATGAATTTTAAAAGTTAAAATAAATATATTTAATATATATTTCATTAATATAATCAAACAAGAGTGGTTTGATTATTTTATAAACACAATTATTTATACTTAAAGAGTTTTTCATCAAACACAACCATTATTTTCAATTGGTTTTTATTTTAATTTATAATTAATTTGATAACCAATGAATCATTATATAAACATTTTTTAACCCTATTTTCCTAATTTATTTAATACCATTCATTCTCTCCATTATAATGGCTATGCGATAACTATAATATTAAATAATAATATTTAGCTGCTCGCTTAAGTTCGATGTGGCGTATCATGTATGCTATTGAACATAATGTATCTTTTTAAAAAACACAGGATTTTACATTCTCCCCAAATTTTGGAAATTTTATCCTCTTAATTTTGGGTCAGTAAATAAGGTATGACATTTCAAAATACCTTTATTGCAATCCCACATCGAAAAAAGGATGAATAAATCTTACACTTTAAAAGAAAAAAAGGGAAGTATGAAGGTCACCTAAGATAACACATACTAGGGTTCTATGTAGGAAAACATGGATATGGAATAAAGACTAACTTTCAAGTTTTGATGAAGAGTGATATAAAACATGGTTAGGAGAAATTAAACAATCACAAAACCATAAATTTGTGATGAGTTAAATGGTATTTAATTTTATAGTAGGAAAAGTAAATATTTTTTGTTTGTTTTAAGATCCTTTCATAGAGGAATTCATTTACTACCTAGACTGAGATCATAAAGAAATATACTTACTTGAAAAATAGAGTTTCACACTTTAATCAATTTTCACCACAAACTCATCTTTTTCTCAAAATGATGAGTATCCAAGATAATTTTTTCACACCTCAACCAACTTCTAGAGAATCATATAATCCTGAAAAGATTAACTATCTATTCATACTGTCTTGAAACATTAACCAAAACCAAAATGGTTAGTACAAGATAAGACAATTCTCCAAAAAGAATAAACCTTATATGAAAAACTACTTCAATCTCCAAAATTCAACAGTAATACCCAATGTTCAATATGGATCATTCAATAAATAACTATCATTGAAATTAATCAGAAATATTATAGACTAATATTAAAACCCAAAAATTACTTGCACACATAATCTTCCAAGATAAATTTAAATATTTATCTCTAAATTAATTCAATTACTCTTGAGGTCTCACACAAAAAGTAATTGTCATAATAATCTTCAATATACGCTAACCATTTCCATAAATAACTCGAATCACCATAAGTCCATCATTGATTCTTCTAAGATATAATTCAAACTTTATTCCTTAAATAAAATACTATAGTATTCTATTTACCTTGATCATATAGGACTCCCAAAATAGAGACCATTTTCTGAATGAACATTCATCATGTAATCCCCAAAATTAACTTATTATTATTCCATAAACTCACTTAACTAAAAAATAAAAAGTCATACTAACCAGGGAATTAAATTAGGATAGTGGTAGATGATAAAGCCTTGTCACCCTTTAGTTTTGGGTTTGATTCCTGCAACATTGTCCGATGCGACGGGTTTGTTACATGGTCTGTGGGTTGTCCTTTTTCAAAAACTATATAATTCCCAAAATATGATAAATTCCTCAAAATTTAAACATAACATTTTTTAACCTCAAATGATATCTCATACCTTTTCTTTTTTATCCCAAAAAGTAACAACCCATAATTACTGCAAAGGTGAAAGTTTCCAAAAAATTCCGTTAATCACCTTAAAATTTCATAACATAAAGCCTCAAAATGGATTTACAATACATTGATCTTATGATCAACCTGAAAATTATACACCAATGATGATATCCATAACTCTTAAGAAAACATAATAATCTCCAAAGTTGTTTAAACATGTCCTTTGATACCAAATATAAATACTTAACCTTAAACATTACATAATCTTGAGTTAAGTTAATAATTTGACTTTATTTCACATTGAGGATATTTTAAAGTTTAGAGTTTCAGAGAATTAGTAATAACTCTTCTAAAGTAGACCCATACTTTACATGTGGACACTTATACTCAGTATCTATTTTTTTCCACCAAAGGAAACCCTTTTAAAATAAAACATGACTTATTTTCAAGACACATCTTCGATACTTTCATCATGAAATCCTCTTTATCCTTAAAAATATTAAGACCTGTGAATTTCTTTTAAAACTTGGTATGAGCATAAAAATATTATTAAGGGATATACAAAGAAGGAAAACTGTTAGTCTTACAAAAAACATTTGAACCATGAATACTTTATCATAAAGTAATACTTTTCACCTTAAAGAAATAGTAAATACTTTACTTTGATTATAAGCTCACTACTTACCTTTTTTGTAATCAAAATATTACCATAAACCCATATAAAGAACATATAACATATAAAGTTAACTTGGGACATAATCATACTTAAATGGAATAACCATATGGTCGACTTCCATATATATCACTCTTACAAATGGAATATCCATATGAACGAATTCCATACCCAATGCATTAGAAGTTATAATGTAACCACCCATACTTGGTTTATCATGGAACCAACCATATTTGGTATATCAAAAAACCATATATATTTGATTTATCAAGTAACCACCCATAAAATGTCTAAGTACTATTGTATAATTATAACACATAAAAGATTGAAATTATCAAAAATTTATGCATAAAATTTCTTTTGAAATCACAGGAAATAATTTCAAGATATTGAAACATTAAATACATTTTAAAAACCATTTTCAATACCAAAATACCCAAAAATGTGAATAAGGTATTTCTTTTCCCTTTTAAAAACATCAAGGCTTATAGAGGAACCCAAATATCAAATAATGGTTATGGTGGTAGAGAAGTCATTATCTCCACATATGTTAAAAAACATTCCTTTTATCATTTTGTAAATAAAGTAAAACCCTTAGTATAAAAATATTACTTTTGAAAACCTTTTAATGAAATTAAAATTCAAAGGGTTTTATTATACACCTTATAAAAGAAGGTGGTGTATAACATCAAAATATGCCTCAATGAAAGGAGATTGAGACGGTGTCCCTTACAAGGATCCCTTTATGAAAAAATTTGAGAGAAATTCAAAAGTTCCCATTTTAAAACATTAATTTACATATAAATAAATCCATAAAAACCATTTTGAAAACATGTACATAAAATAGAAATATTTATAATAATAAATCATCAAAACATTAAAATGAGGTTTTGAGTTAAAAAGTCCCTTACCTTGAGTCTGACTTGTCTTGTACGTTCTTTCTCTTACAGAATAATAAAATTAGGTTAATTTATATTTTATTTAGAACCTTTTTAAATTTTATTATTCCCTTTATATCACTTATTTCCATGTTATAATAATTACATAATTATTTAAGTTCATATCGGACGTTTTGTCGATATTTGGTACTTGAGTAAAAAATAAACTTAGTATGATGTCAATAGTCCATGTGGTCGTAAGTCCATAATCTATAGAATAATATTAATGACATAATATTAAAATTTATATATAAATTATACCTTTAAATCCATTCATTAAATATGGATATAAAAAATAAACAATGTTACAATCATGGAGACAGTAAGCCGTACATACAAATGAGCAACGTTTCCATTTTTCATTGATCATTATGGAAATAAGGTAATTATTATGTTATATTTATAGAATTATAATGATATTATTAAAATAATATTAATAATTTAAATATAATTATATAAATCATACAAGTGATATGGTGAATAAAAATGAATCACATCGCTTCGTGGATGTGATAGTTCACATGTACGCACGAATGACGTTATCATTTTTATGTGCATGGAAAGTAAGAACATAATTGATATATTATTATATTATAATGATTAATATGTAATAAATATATATATGAACATTAATTAAATTATTATAACCTATCATGAGAGACTGTTATGGAAAATGAATTAGATCAGTTTGTGGGGGTGATAGTTCACATGTACGTACAAACGATTAATTACTTTCCCATTTAATAGAAGTGGAGATGGATTTAGGTGATTATATTCACATAATAACATCTAAGTACATTTATGATACTGGAGTTATTATTTCATCATGGATAAAGAATATTTTAGGGAAGTGGAAGAAGAAATAAAATAGAAACACTTAAATTAAAACATTACCTTTCATTCAGATGATCACCGTTCTTACAACTCTTAGGAGAGTGTTATTCCTATATTAAGGACTCTAGAATGTGGAGAGGTATTCTAGGAAGGTTTTTAGGTATATATTGTCCAACAAAATAGTTTTTTAAGTGTAAGGAATAGATATGAATGAGTTCCCCTTTATAGGAGAGGGGATGGGCACTCTTGGAATTATTAAAAGTATTAAATTAATATAAATTTATTTTCTATTCCAAATGGGTAAAAATTGATTTATTTAGAATATAGGATGAGTATGGGTATAAATAAATTCATCCAATAAAAATTAGGCATGTTTTGATTATTTTTTAATCCTTATATTTTTGTTTTAACACTTATTTTACCCTTTTTAATCTTACTGTGATATCATGTTATTTACACTTTGTGGGTTAATATAATTACATAACATTCCAAAAAACCAATAAAAGTGTCATTTATGACATATTAAGACTTTTAAAATCTATTTGGTCAAATATTGTATTTTTATAATTTTTATAGTATTTAATAAAATATTTTATATTTTAAAATACCAATAGTGTCAATTTTGACACTATTCATTAGTTGACTTTTTAAAAATATCATAAAAGTAAGATAAGTTCAAAAAAACTCCTTTAAATCATAAAAAACATGTAAAATAAATTCAAAAAATTCATGTATGACATCAATTATGTAAAATTATATTTCTTTTAATATTTATAATATCATTTATTTGATTATTTCATTAATTAATAAATTACTCCATCATCATTATGTCATCATTTAATTTAATTATTTATTTCATAAAAATTATAAATAAATTACCATGATATAGGTAATTGTTTTATATTTATAAGGACTATTTATAGTCGAATATATCACTTATATAACCCCATATTGAAATTTTTATAGTTATGAGAGACACGATTATGAAATCTTTCTCTTTTCTTTAAATAAAATGTTATAAGTGTCATAATCACACACAAGTGGATTACAAAGGCCTTCTAGACAAAGGATTGTCTTGGTTGAAAATAACTCATCCAATAATATTAATACAAGTGTTAGGGTAGTTTTATAATATTTATAATATTATTTTAACCTTTAATTACCTGATTTACCATTAACCATGATAATAAAAATAATCACTAAAGTTACTATTCATAATATCCAAAAATAAAAGGGACATATTTACATAATTTAGAACTTATTATTCCAAATATGGAATTCATTTTTCCAAATTCAAAAAACAAAATTGGAAGAAATTAATTAAAAATTAATCCTGTTGACGGAATGAGAAAATGAGTTTTTAAAGTAAAACATTCAAAAGTTCACATAGTTTTTATATTCAATTTCAATATGAGATTAATTACAATGACCTAAATTGGATTAAATGATAAAAAATTAATCTAATTATACTTTAAAACCATTCAAAAATATAATTTAACACTATAAATAAATTCGATGAAAAATTAGTTTTGAACTAAAATGCAGTATTTTTAACCATTCATTAAAATATGAAATTTATCAGAAAAATACCAAAAATTCAACTGAAGTAAATTTTGATATCCTTATTCTAAATAATAAGTTTATTTTGTAAAATATAATTTATAAAATTGATAAAAACTAGATTTAAAATGGGTTCTCCATCAAAAGGCTGTAAAAATACCTTTTTTTGAAAAATACTTATTTTATTCTTAAAATCGTATTTGTTCTTACATTAGGACTATAAAATACATAATATGAATTTTAAAAATTAAAATAAATATATTTCAATAATATAATCAAACAATAGTGATTTGATTTTTATATAAACACAATTATTCATACTTAAATAGTTTTTCATCAAACACATCCTTTATATTCAATTGGTTTTTATTTTAATTTCTAATTAATTTTCTAACCAATGAATCATTATATAAAAATTTATAAACCCTATTTTCCTAATTTAGTTAATACTATTAATTCTCTCCATTCTAACGGCTATGCGATAACTATAATATTAAATAATAATATTTAGTTGTTCGCTTAAGTTAAATGTGGCGTATCATGCACGCTATTGAACATAATGTATCTTTTTTAAAAACTCAGGATGTTACATGTAATCTGGTTTGTGGGTGAAACAAGAATGATCAATATCTATGATTCCCACTTTCTACATTGTTTTCCTCCTTATATTGTACAAAATTGATGGAAACAATGACACATACAACCCTCTCATGCCTCCCAAATAGAGTCTCGCATGCTATCATCAACGATATACCATAAACCTTAAAAATAATTAATAATATCAAGTTATTAATTAAATAAATATCAAAATAAATATTATTTATTTACGTACCATCCAATTATCTAATATATGGTGCTGAACATCAATGAGAATCTAATACCATGTAACCCATGTTGTATAAAAATAATTTTGTAATATAGAACTTCCCTGTCCAACTGCTATATGTGAAAAGATGTGAAAAAAGAGAACAAATAATCAAATAATTAGTATATAAATATATTAATAAAAATTAATGAAAACTAACTAAAATATAGAACTAAACATATCTTCGCATGCATGGATCGAAGTCAAGACATGGACGTTGCTTGAGGATAAGGTCAAGAATCATCAATCTCGCAAGACCATGACCCCTCCGAGTTGTTATTGAACCACCATCAATTTGAGGGTCCGATCATGAAACATCATGCTCATCACTAGGTAGATCAACCTCCTCTAAATCACAAAACAGATCAGAGTCCATCCGAAACATGAAATTACTGTTATTAGAAAATAGTTTAAAACAACTATTATATATATATAAATATTATATATGATTATGACCAACATTTAACTGTGTCAATCTTAATCTTCATCCTTATCTTCATATATGATAGTGTCAATATCTTCATATTCCTCCTCAGTATCATCAATTTCCATAGGAGTTTTAGTTTCATCATCTATTTCTATTTCAAATTCATTTGTTACATTAATAACATCATCATCAACATTGACCCATAACTATGGGGTGTCATCATTTATATTCATGTCTCTTCATGGAAAAGATATATTTGGAGTATTTTATTGAAAAATCTCAATTCCTTGCACTTCAGTGGAACCAAATTCACTTTGGATAAACTAATTTATCTAAGATTTTATTTTTATTATGCTCCACCAATCACTTAACTCTCTTGAATTATCACCATAATTTGCATAATAAATTTCACATACTTGATGATCTAACAAAAATGGTTCATTTAATTTAACATGTATTTTTATATTTAATATTAATGATTCTATGGCATAGATGAACATGAAATCCTCTCTTAGTATCCAACCAATAACATTTAAATATCTTTACGTAATTCTATCCTAGATAACATAGTTCAATTATTTCTTCTAAAATGACGTAAAAGCCAACTTCACTTTCTCTATGATGATATCCTCTTAAGAAAACACCATTATTCATTGTTTTATTGATTCCTCATATACACATGTATGAAATCAAAAACCATTAACCACATATGAATTATAATATTTAAACATTTTGGATGGTTAATTACTCAATGCACACAATTGATTATCAATTTTATCAGCATTTTGAAAAACCTGAAAATTTAAAAAACAATTATCAATAAACAAGTAATAAATTTATTTTATATGTTAAACCATAAACAATTTATTTTACCAGTTTTTGAATCCATTAATAAAAATTATTCTACCAATGTTCTTCAAGAACAACTACTGTAATTTGTGGAAACTGTTTCTTGCTATGATTATCATATAATCTACAAATAAAATAATATTAATTTACTATACAAAAATTATAAAATAAGTGATAGGATAACTCAAAATACAAATGATGTAATTTATTCACAGTTGAGCAGAACATATGCATGTGACCTATAATGTTCATCATCTGAAAGCCATCGTTTATGAACTCCACCAAATCCAAGTTCAGGCTGATTAAAAACTGATAATTGATTAATCATTTCATCATAAAAATTTCCCTCATTATGGCCCATGTAGTTATGTTTTGATGGATATTCAGAATGAAAATAATGAGAGCAAGAAAATATATTTCTTCCTGCAAATAAGCTTATACAATTGATCCTTAAATAGATACTTTGCTACGTAACTTTTTCTTTAATTTATGCATGCATCTATCGAATGGGCACATCCATTAAAACTATATTGAACCTCCATATTTTTCTTCATGTGAAAAATGTAATATCAAATGTTCCATTGAATCAAAGAAAGTATAAGGGAATATTTTTCCCAGTTTACATAAAATTAAAACAACATCTTCTTGAAGTCTACTTAGTGCATCGTAGTCTGTTTTTACCGTATAAATGTCTTAGAAAAAATATAATGTTAACACATTCCAAATCATAGAATTCAAAAAACCTCTAAATCCAATCAGTATAATTATTTCCATTATAATATCATAGTAATGACTTTTTAATCCAGTAATATGACAATTTTTGACACATCTAGCCAAATTGGAAACATAACCATCTAGAAGCCTTAAATTTTTAATCCACTACCAAAATAATAAATGATTTTCTTTGGAAATTGTATAAGATGCTTTTAGATTCATTAAATTACATGATCAGTTATTTTTAAACAGTTCAAGTTCTGGTCGCTTGTAAATTTGGACAGGATCTAATCGTGCCTTTACATTATATTTGGTCTTACCTAGTGTGTCTAAAACTGTATAAAATATATTATCAAAATAGTTATTCTCAATATACATGACATCCAACATGCGACGAACCAACAAATCAGACAAATATGGTAGATCCCAAAAACTTATCCATTTTATCCAATTGTGTTATTTCCCAAACCCATCAATTTTCTATTGGTTTATAGTCGGTCCAAATGTAATGAGAGATAATGAAGTGAATATGAATTTTAACTCAATACCTGAGATCATTATTGGAGGTCCATCTCTTTAAATTGTGACCTTTCTAAAATGATATATGTTCCTCCAAAAAGGATGATAATTAAGAAGAAATATTTGATGAAAGTCAAAGAAAAAAGGTTTTATTCCATTAATGAGCATAAATGTTTTTTTGTCTCTCATACAGTAAGGACATGATTTTGGACCATGTTTACTCCAACCAGATAACATGCCATATGCTGGGAAGTTAATAATTATCCACATTAATGTAGCTTTTAGTAGAAAATTCTATTTCTCAACAACATCATACGTACCAACACCATTACTCCACAATAAATTAAAATCATCTATAAATGGATTCAAATAAACATCAATATTCTTTTTCATATCTCCTAGAATTAATAAGGTCAAAAAGATATATGGCTCATTCATCAATATCTAAGAAGGTAAATTGTATAGAGTTATAAAGACATGCCAAAAAGAATATTGTCTATCATAAGGACCAAATAGAAAAAAACTATCATTAGAAAGACCCAATCATACATTTTGATCTTATGAAGCAAAAGAAAAATGTACTTGGTCAAAATTATTCCATGAATCACTATCAGAAGGATGGTTTTAGCCTTTACTAGTTGAAATATTGGTTTTGTGCCATGATATCAATGAAATTGTGTTTTGAGACATAAATAAACACTACAATATAGGTTTTAATTAGGAAATATCTCAATTTTTTTTATAGGAATCAATTCAGACTTCCCTAGTTGAGCCTCTTTGTATCTCGATTATCCACATATAGGAAAAATAACAAATGAATCATTTTCAGTATAATATAAGATGAAATCATTTGAACATGCATGAATCTTCTAATAACCAAGACCCAAATTATGAACAAGCCTCCTTCTCTCATATAAATTTGAAGGTAACACATTTATTTCAGGTAATAGTGCTTTAACCAAAGATAATATCTGATCAAAACAACTATTTGTCATTCCGTTATCTGATTTAATAGCCATAAATTTTATAATCACTTCAAATTTTCTTATCTTGCAACCTGGATATAAGGCTTCCTCAGCAGACTTCAACAAATCATAAAATTGGAATGGTTCCAATTATGGTGTTGAATCAATATCATCCTGAGTTTCAGTTTATTGAAAAGATGAACTAACCATATCATTTACTAAATTTTGAAACCGTGATGGAACTGGACCCAAATTATTAGTACCATCTCCAGAACTACGTTCACTATATTGATACAAAAAAACATAATCATTTTGAAAACCAAATCGCAATAAATGACCCTCAATATTGTAAAATGTTTCAAACATCCTCATATCATATTTATTACATGGAAACTTAATTATCCCTTCTAAAAAACTTCTAGTTTTGATGATACAAATGATAAAAAAGCTTCAATACCCCCAACATATACATAATTTATACCACAACTATTTGGATTCTTGCGAAGATTTATCTAATCATGATCATATAATAAAGACTGTTGTCAAAATACTTGCTCCATATTACTTTAAAAAATATAAAATAAATAAATTGTTTATGATTAATTTGATATAAGAAAAAGGCGATCCAAAAAAAGATTAAAAATTAAACAATCATAACTTAATTTTAAATATTGTTAATTATATCTATTTACCGCTGCTTTTTACTAGTTAATTCTGATTTTTACTAATAACCTTTAATTACCACTAAGTACATGTAATTTTTACTAATTACAAATGTTTTATATATATTACTGCTAATTATTACTATTTACCACTAATATTTACTAATTACCACTAATTTTTATTAATTACAACTATTTTTTACTAATTACCGCTAATTACTACTAATTACCACTTATTATTACTAATTTTTATTAGTTTATACTAATTTTTTACTAATTACTGCTAATTTTTAATAATTATCGCTTATTTTTACTAATTACAACCAATGTTTACTAATTACCACTAATTATTGCTAATTATTACTAATTACAGCTAATTACCACTTATTATTACTAATTTTTATTAGTTTATAACAATTTTTTACTAATTACGATTGATTTTTACTAATTACCACTAATTATTACTAATTACCGCTAATTATTACTAATTACCACTAATTATTACTAATTACTACTAATTACTACTAAATACCACTTATTATTACCATTTTTTATTAGTTTATAACAATTTTTTTACTAATTACCTCTAATTTTTACTAATTATAACTAATTTTTAATAATTACTGCTAATTTTTACTAATTATTGCTAATTATTACTAATTACCACTAATTATTACTAATTACCACTAATTGTTACTATTACTTACTATTTATTACTAATTATTACTAATTATTACTATTTATTTATATTTATTAATAATTATCTCTAATTACTGCTAAATACCGCTAATTTTTACTAATTACAACTAATTACCACTATTTATTCCTAATTATTACTAATTATTACTAATTATTACTAATTATTACTAATTATTACTAATTATTACTATTTATTACTAGTTATTACTATTTGTTTCTATTTATTACCAATTATTACTATTTATTACTAATTATTGCTAATTACTACTAATTATTAATAATTATTACTATTTATTACTATTTATTACTAATTAATACTAATTATTACTAATTATTCCTATTTATTACTAATTAATACTATTTATTACAACTTATTAACAGTTATTACTATTTACCACTAATTACCGCTAATTACTACTAATTACCGCTAATTATTGCATTTTTTTCTTCTAATTACCGCTAATTATTACTAATTATTACTAATTGTTACTAATTGTTACTATTTATTACTAATTAAAACTAATTATTACTAATTATTACTATTTATTAATAATTATTACTAATTATTACTAATTATTACTAATTATTACTATTTACCTCTATTTACCGATATTCACCTCTATTTACCACTAATTACCGCTAATTACTGCTAATTATTCCTAATTACTGCTAATTACAGCTATTTAGTCCTAATTATTACTAATTATTACTAATTATTACTATTTATTACTATTTATTACTAATTATAACTATTTATTACTATTTATTAGTATTTATTACTAATTATTACTAATTATTACAATTTATTACTAATTATCACAAATTATTACAAATTATTACTATTTATTACTAATTACTAATTATTACTAATTATTACTAATTATTACTAATTATTACTAATTATTACTAGTTACCGCTAATTATCGCTATTTATTCATAATTATTACTAATTATTATTATTTATTTGTATTTATTACTAATTAATACTAATTAATACTATTTAATACTATTTATTACTAATTATTAATAATTATTAATAATTATTAGTAATTACTACTAATTATTAGTAATTATTACTAATTATTACTAATTATTACTAATTATTACTATTTATTACTATTTATTACTACTTATTACTATTTATTACTAGTTATTACAATTTATTACTAATTATTACTAATCATTACTAATTATTACTAATTATTATTAATTATTACTAATTATTACTAATTAACACTAATTATTACCAATTTTTATTAATTATGTCTAAACTTTACTATTTTTTTCTTAATTATTATTAGTTTTTATTATTTATTAATAATTACCACTAATTGTTAATAATTACCACTAATTATTACTAATTTTTAATAATTTTTATAAATCATTACTAATTTTTATTAATTATTATCAATTATCACTAATTTTTATTAATTATCACTAATTTTTATTAATTATTACTAATCAAAACTAATTATTACTAATTACCACTAATTATTACTAATTATCACTAATTATTACTAATTACCACTAATTATTACTAATTACCACTAATTATTATTAATTACCATTACTTTTTTATAATCACCACTAATTATTACCAAATTTTACCAAATTTTACCAATTTTTACTAATTTTTACTAATTATCACTAATTAACATGAATTTTTATTAATGTATAACAATTTATTGCTAATTTATATAATATATTACCAGTTATGATTAATTACCACCAATTATGACTAATTACCACCAATTATTACTAATTATCACTAATTATTGATTTTTTTACTAATTATAGTTAATTATTAATAATTACAACTAATTATTAATAATTACAGAAAATTAAAATAAATTATTACAAATTAAAACAATTTAATTTTAATAAAAAACATTAATTCGGATGTGAGAGACATGGTCGCAGGGGCACGAGGTGTCAGAGATGTTATGACTTGGGAACTTATTTGGGTGATTACCGCTCACCCAGAACTTTAAGTAGTGTGCACACACGTAGACTCCATGATGAGGTGGTTTTGACCACTTGTTGGGTAGAGGCCCCCGATAGATGCGGTTAGGTACAATTTGTTTGGGGGTGCTTTCCATAGGAAGCCACATGGAAGGTGACGAGCCTTCAGGGGATAACGTTGAGGCTATCGGGTTGGGGCCGGAGGCTCACCGTGATTTGAGAGAAGACATCCCTGTCCCTCTGGTTACTGATTTGAGGGCATACATTGTTGTCCCTCCAGTTACTGATTTGAGGGCAGGCATCACTGTCCCTTCGGTTCCTATATGAGGATAGGCATCACTGCTCCTTCGGTAGTTGTGCCATGGGAAGGTGTGGGATTTCAAGTAGGGTTACTATTGTTTGGGCGTGCCTTCGGGATGCCAGTTCTTAAGACATGAGGTGTCAGGGGGCACATGGTGCCAGGTTACATGACAAAGATTTCAACATTGACCGAAGTAGGTGACGCTACTTGGTGGATGTTGAGCACTAGTGGAGTTTATGTTTATTTGTGCATTGTAATATTTACTTCTTTCCTTATAAATGAATGTCTGCTTAAACACTTATACTAGGTATGCACCATTGGGTGGTATCCTACTGAGATTTGTCTCACACCCTGCACGGGCCCTTCAAGACGAGTGTAGACTTTATGGATTTACGTGTAGAAAAGACACCAGCTTCAGGAGTTAGATTGTATTAGCTGTTGCATGGAGATGGTATGGACCTTGAGGTCATGCCTAGCTAGAGTTTACTTGTTTAGTTTCCATTTTTCTATATCGGCATGCTTACTTTAATATGTAGAAATTGTTGGTTAGACATTGGAACCATTTATATATATATATTGACATGTATGACCTATTATGGATGCATTCTTGTTGTTTAGTAGTTGTTGCAATTGATTACTTGCATGCTGTCCGTTTACTTTCCGCTGCTGTGTTTCTATTTTACTTCTGTTGTTTATCTGCTATTGATTGTGCTTCCGCTCTGCGGGTCTGGTTCGAGTTTGTTGAGTCATTTATTTCTGCTGCATGTTATATATTATTACTCAGACAAGTACCATTATTATCCTTTGAGAGGGTATAGCCTCCTCACTATACATGCTACACCCTTGCTACTAGTCGGCAACCTTTGGCGTTCAGGGAGGTGCGCCTAAGATAGTAACACCCAACCCATTTAGAATTGTTCGGGTGGCTATTCAGGTCTGGGACATTACAAAGTGGTATTATAGGAGTTCTTGATAGGGATTTAGTAGTAGTGTTTTGCTGGATACTAATGAGATTGAGACTTCCCTTTTTTATTTCTGCTGGTTTACTATTTAGGATATGATAGACTAGAGATAGGTTGTAATTGGAACTGGGTTTCTAGCTTGTTCTTGGGTGCCTGTAGCCCCAGTTATGTGGGATGGATTGAGTTTCCTTGGGTAGGAATTGCTATTTTTCTTTTGCTCGGATTACAATTTATATGATTTCCATCTCAGTGGCTCACTTGGTGTGTAATGTTATTGATTGTGATATGTGACCTTAACCTGGTGCGGTAAGGGATAATTGAACCTTGGCCCAGTATGGAAAGGCTTGTTTGTTTGGCTTTTTATAGGCACATTTTTAGGGTATTTCAATTTCATATATGCACGTATACTTTGTGAAGTGATAATACCATGTGAATAATATCAATTGCCATGCTATAGATGCTTTTGAAATGTGAAGGGTGAAAATCTTGATAAAATTACTTGTTGATTGCAATGTAATATTCCATGATTTATATATATTTATAGAATTTCATGTGGTAGGTTATTTGGGCCTGGCTCTTATATGAGTAGGCATGTACTATGGTTGAGGTGATTTTGGTCACCAGGATTGGGCGACTAGGTCATCGGTTTGAGGCAACGTTGGCTGTCAGGACGGGCATGGACGATCTAGAGGAATTCGGCTTCGGATTCTTCGAGCAGCGATCGCTAACGACGAGCAGACGTCGTGCGCGGCTTTGGATTCAAACCAGGTATTTTACGGTTTAATTTTGTGCTTAAAATCCTCCACGCGTGGTCCTCGGCTTTGACCGGGCTGCCCTTCACCGACGTCGGCAAGTTTACGGCGAACGACGGTGGAAATTTTTTAAAAACCCACCTATTTGGGGCTTCCGCTGCACGCCCGGTTCTAACAAAAGAGAGGTCTCACTTAGTCCAGACGATGGATTCAGGTGATGGTTTAGATAACATGAAATGAGGTAAGGATGAGTTCCAGTAGGGAAATCAGTCCAAGTATTCATCTAGAACATCTCGTGGCAGTTCATCAGTGGTTTTCTTTCAGTGTGGAAAACCAGGGCATGTCCAGACTTAGTGTGATAGGCCTCCAAAGGAGTGCCAGGCATGTAGACAGGTCAAGCATCTTGAGAGGTTCTGCAGGAAGCCTTCTTAGATAGTTGACAGGTTGGGACCAGGACATACTGTGGTGTTTGGGGTTGGATCAGGGTCAGTACAAGATGACGGTAATTGAGGTTCAACTGCACATGGAGGATGTGATGGAGACAGTGGTACCCAGCTGATGGGTCAGTGGCCGGTGACTGGAGCAGCACCGCAGGGAGGCCAGACATCAGACAGTCATACTTCAGGTTAGGTTCATGCTGTAGAGCTTCCAGAGGCTGATCATGCTGGTGAGCCGATGACGGTAAGAGGTACACTATAGGCATGGCTATGATTTTTATGTTTTCTTTTGGTATGGCCTGTTAAGGCATGTCCGGATTGAGTGCATAAGGTACACAGGATTTAGTTGGACTGACTAGACACTATTCAGTGGGTTTGGCACCATTTTGAGTGAGTGATATATTTATTTATATATATGATATGCGTGGCATTAGGAGTATCGAGGATTCGAGTTACATGAGGTGCCGAAGGCATTAGGGCATCAAGAATGTGGGTTACTTGAGGTGCATGGAACCAGGTTTATCTTTGAGCATCCATGGGATGTAGGACCTCATGGAGGCAGACACCATGCAGTGTGGGATACGTTTGGGTGTCAAAAACAACACGGGAGCACCGATGAGGTGCAGGGGTGATGATGCATTATGGGAGGACCATGGTTCCAAGAAATAGGTCATTGGACCTTTTATTGGTTTGAGTTTTTTTCGGGTTGAGACCGAGTTAGGAAATTCCTAAGGTGGGGATCCCCTTGAGGAATTTAGCCAGAACCTTTGAGACCGGGGTAGTCTGGGTTTCTTGACTGGGATCGGTATGTTTGTTACATCTCTGGGTTTTGTTTAATAGTTCAGGGACAAGCTATGTTAAGGTGGGGAGATTGTAAGAAACTGGGGTTTTAGAATGGGTCAAAATCCCAACCCTGTTTGAATTTTTGACTTGTTTATGAGAAAACTGGGAAAATATGGGAAGTTCTAGAAATTTTCAGATTACACGCCATGTACTCCAAAGTACACGCTGTGTGTGGGTTAGGTGTGTACTATCTGTGTTCTGACCAAGTACATTCTGTGTGGTGACCGTGTAAGAATTTCCTACTACATAGTGTATAGTGTTACTTGACATGTCGTGTATCTTCCTTCCACGCATCGGCTGAATCTTAGCCGTGTGTTGACTTGTGTGGTGTGTACAAGCTGTGTAGATACCTCTTCTTAATTCAGAGTATGGAAAAAGCTACTACACAACGTGTATTCCTTAATACTTTATGTTTACTTTTATTTTTATTCGTTTATACGGGAGGGCGTGATGTCTAATTTCAGAAAACATCTCCTTCTTCCCCAATTTCAGAATAGCTCCATTCCAAAATCTCGAAGAACATACCTTACCCTAGAATCACCATCAAACATCCTTTCTTTAATCCTTCGGTGTCTTTGGTATCGCATCAAGAATGCTAAAACCATGCACCCTCTTTCGTTCTATTTTCCTTGACTCACACACCGTAGTTTCCATCCGAGCAGAATTTCCAGGATTTGAAGGAAATGTAGATCTACAAATATTGGCTTCAAATTGGAGCTTGATATTGGACGTGCCTATGTCTACAAGTCTAAGGTAGGTGGTTCATACCTTATTTTGTGTTTTCATGATCATTCGGGGGTTGAAGACTTCGTGCGCGACGTCGGGTATTGATCAAGACCCTTGTTTATTTATATTGAAATGACTGTATGCATTATAGGATGATGTTGGGTATTCCCTTATCAAGTTATGCTTGAGTGAGGATGGGTTAGAGGCTGCTTCTGATTTGGGGAATTTTGGAAGGGGGTGCCAAAATGGTTATAATTGAATTGCTGTGAATTAAACTATTGAGTTTGATTTGTCAAGCATGATTAAGTTTGTTACAGACTTCCAAGACCTTGGTGCTGGTATGGGACAACACATGGCTAGTGCAATTCAACTATTTAGTTTGTTCTACCTATTTGAAGTATTTTTTTTGATTATATAAATGTGATGTGTGATATTTCATATGCTGGAACCTTCGGTTTGTGTTGGGTATGGCCTGAGTATTATTGAGTGATGATGATCATAGGTTGGGCTTGGTCCAAATTAAATTGGGTGGTACTGATCATGGGGTTGGGCATCATGGACGTTGGATTGAGGAAGTGTGACTATCAGGTTGGGCATAACCCGGGTTACTTGGATGGTGAGACCATCGGACGTGAGCGACATGGTCGCAGGGGCACGATGTGTCAGAGATGTTGTGGATTGGGAACTTATTTTAGTGATTAACGCTCACCCAGAACTTTGAGTAATGTGCACATAGGTAGAATCTGTGATGAGGTGATTTTGACCACTCTTTGGGTATATGACCCCGATATATGCAGTTAGGTACAATTGGTTTTGGGGTTCTTTCCATAGGAAGCCACGTGGAAAGTGAAGAGCCTTCAGGGGATATTATTGATGCTATCGGATTGGTGGAAGAGGCTCACCATGATTTGAGGGAAGACATCGCTATCCACCCAGTTACTGATTTGAGGGTAGATATCATTGTCCCTCTGGTTACTAATTTTAGGGTAGACATCATTTTCCCTCCAGTTCCTATTTGAGGACAAACATCGCTGCTCCTCCGGTTGTTGTGCCATAGATAGATGTGGGCTTTAGAGCAGGGTTACTATTGTTTGGGCATGCCTTTAGGATGTTATTAATTAAGACATGAGGTGTCAGGGGGCACATGGTGTTGGGTTACATGACAGAGATTCCGGTGTTGGATGAAGCAGATGACCCTCCTTGGTGGCTACTGAGCACCAGTGGAGTTTATGTTTATTTGTGCATTGTATTGTTTACTGATTTCCTTATAAATGCATGTATGCTTAAACACTTATACTAGGTATGCACCATTGGGTGGTATCCTACTGAGATTCATCTCACACTCTACACGAGCCCTTCGGGATATACTTTATGGATTTATGTGCAGGAAAGATACCAGCTTCAGGAGCTGGATTATATTAGATGTTGCATGAAGATGGCATGGACCTTGAGGTAATGCCTAACTGGAGTTCACTTGTTTAGTTTCCATTTTTCTGTATCGGCATGATTACTTTAATATGTAGCAACTATTGGTCATCCATTGATTCCATTTATATATATATTGACATGTATGACCTATTATGGATGCATGCTTGTTGTTTATTAGTTGTTGAAATTGATTGATGGCATGATGTCTGTTTAATTTCCGCTGCTGTGTTTCTATTTTGCTTATGTTGTTTATCTGTTATTGATTGTGATTCCACTCTGTGGGTCTAGTTTGAGTCTGCTGAGTCCTTTATTTCCACTGCATGTTATATATTATTACTCATACCAGTACCATTATTATCCTCTAAGAGGGTATAACCTCCCCACTATACCTGTTACACCATCACTGATAGTCGACAACCTTTGGCATTCAGGGAGGTGCACCTAAGGTAGTAACACCTGACCTGTTTAGCATTTATGTGGTTATTTGGGTCCGAGACGTTACAGGGTATCACAAAGTGGTATTAGAGGAGTTTTCTTTTCTTTCTTATTCTTGTGCCTTATTGTTTTTGGGAAAGGTATACTGGAGACTAGGAAAAGTATAGGCTTGGTAATGAGCTCATGCATGGGAGTTGAAAACCCATGTACAAAGGAAAATCTGAGTACTCAGGGTGGTATTTTTGTGATTATTGTTTATTGTTTCAATTGGATATTATTTCACCTTGGGTGATGCACTTGTGGTGTGATGTGATATTTTTTTGACAGTTATTGGATTTTGATTTGTGGCCTAAAGAGGCACGATACTTGAGTCTGCATGCATCATTATAGGCACTTAGGGTTGTTGTGACATGCATAATTATAGGAACTCACGGGAAAATGGGTTATGGGTAAGTTGTTGAAATTGAACTATTTTTCCTTGTTTAGAGATTGAAATAATGATGCAAAATGAGAATAAATGGGTGTCTAATGAGAACCTTTATTGATTAAATGAGTATGATTAATTAATTAATTGTTGAATTGATTAATTTGATATAATGTGATTAATTAATGGTTGGATTTATTAATGAGAATGAATGCACCCTTGTTAACCAAGACCTAGGAGTAAGATGGTTAAAGGTAGTGATAAGGCCTCGGTGTTGACCATGTGGTGAGAAAAAGGGGGGAAGGACATGTTGAAACTTGTTATGTTAGTTTCTTCCCTTAACTAAATGTTATAAGGTTGCATTATGATACCCAAGATGTGTGTTTGGATTTGTAGAGATATGCTTCCATGACCCTTGTTGAGGGAGTGACCGAGGGGTATGGCCCAGAACAAACTTCCAGACAGGGAACTTGAGGCAACATTGGTGAAAGCTTAGGAGGAAGGGGAGAAGTTCTAAGAGAACTTTGCTTATTTCATGTAGTTTATGGAGAGAGACCCATGGAGGGTTCTAAAAATCATGTCTGAGTTGACAGGGGATTTTTAGTTGCAACACCCTCATACTTTTACTGGAGAGGGTGGACCTGAGGGAGATGACTTCTAGATCGAATCCATAGAAACTATAATTGACCATTTGAAGACTCTGGCTAAGAGGAGGGTCAAGTTGGATACTTATATACTACGGGGTTCAATAAAGCGCTGGTGGGAAATTTAGGTATGATCTGGACAGACTGATGATATGTTATGGAAGAACTTTCTAGAGAAGTTCTTGGATAACTTCTATCCAGATACGCTAAGACAAGATAAGGCTTCAGAGTTTAGGCATTTGACCCAAGGAAGTATGTCCATAATGGATTATTCTAGATGTTTCACATATTTATAGAATTTTTCTCCACCTTTGGCGGAAGATGAGGCTTCTTCAACAAGACAATTTCAAGATGGACTTAGGTGTGAAATTAAGTTCTAGGTAAATATATTTAGTCTGAAGAAATTCTCAGAAGTAGTTAATCAGGCTCTCATTTCAGAGGGGAACCTAAAAGAGGATTCCAGTACTAGACAAGTACCTTTCAATAAATGATCAAGGAGTGTGCCTTCTGAGAGTAGGAAGTGCCACTATGAGAACCTTTTCGAGGGCATTAGAAAGCAAGGTGGAAAGATAAGAGGAATGTTTGCACCGGATCTTACTCATGTTCCTTTCCACCATTGCGGTAGGCAGGGACACTATCGTACACATTGTCCTCGACCACCAGTGGAGTGCCGATTTTGTGTCAATATGAGGCACCTACAGAAGTTCTGCAGGAATTAGTGACAATATAGTACCGAGGGAGTAGCTACTCAGAGTCAGAGTGTGGGAAGGGGGTTTTCTACACCCTATAGGTCTGGAAGTTGGAGTTTTACTGGAAGAGGCGGTAGAGGTAGTGGGCATGGTGATTCAGGGAATGAGTGCCCATATCAGTAGAGTAGTGCTACTCAAGGGATTCAGATGAAACCATAGGGAATAAGGGTAGGATAGTTACATGTATTGAATCCTACACTTTTAGAGAGTGAGGCTGGTCCATCGATAGTGAGAGGCACTATTCTAGTCGCGTCTACTTTAGCTAGTTCCTTGTTTGATACTGGTGCCTCTCATTCCTTTATATCTGTAAATATTGTTAATGGATTGAGACTGGAGGTGGAGTCTGTAAGAGGGGTGATGAATATTGATACACTATTAGGAACATGGTATAGGGATATCTGTTTATGCAAGGTATGTTCACTATAGATTGGAGATTTTAGTTTTCTTTGGGATATATATGTCCTTGATATAATGGGCTTCGACCTGATTATGGGTATGGACTGGCTAGTCATATACCAATCCCACATAGATTGTTATCACAGGAGAGTGACCTTTATATCTCCTAAGGGTGACTAGTATGTTCATCATGGAGAATGGGATATCCATGTAGGTCGAGCTGGGCCAATTAATCAGCAACTGGGAGAGCTCACAACCCAAGTTGCTAGTCTTTTGCTGGATGATGGGAGTGGTTGGAAAGACATCCTTCCACCAGCAGTAGAACTGTTTCAGGATGTCTTTCTTGAAGACTTTTCGGGGTTTCCACCTAAGAGAGATGTTTAATTCACTATTGAGATAATGCTGGGCGATAATCCGGTATCTATTCCACCTTACAGAATGGAACCAACTGAGCTTCAAGATCTCAAAATGCAGTTAGAGAATTTGGAGGATAAAGGGATTATCTGCCCAAGTACGTCACCTTAGAGATCACCTATTTTGTTTGAAAATAAGGTCGATGAGAGTTTATGCTTGTGTGTCGATTACTGAAAGTTGAATAAAATGACTGTGAAGAACCGATATCCTCTTCCGCGTATCGATGATCTTTTTGACCAACTGAAGGGGGTATGTGTGTTCTCAAAGATTGATATGAGATCAGGGTATCATCAGGTGAGAGTTCAGGCTTCTGATATACCAAGAACTGCTTTTAGGAGCAGGTATGGACTTTACGAGTTTTTTGTAGTGTTGTTTGGGTTAAAAAACACTCCAACAATATTCATGGCCTTGATGAACATGATCTTTCATCCATACTTAGATTAGTTTGTGGTGGTGTTTGTGGACGGCATCTTGGTGTACTCTAAGACTCTTGATGATTATTCCCAACATCTTGACATCATCCTGAGAACACTAAGAGAGCATCGACTATACGCCAAGTTATCTAAATATCAGTTTTGGATTAAAAAAGTACACTTTTTGGGGCACATCATCTTGAAAGAAGGTGTGGAGGTGGACCCAAAAAAAGTGTGGGCAGTGGTTTCTTAGGAGTATCCCAAGAATGTTTTTGACATTTGAATCTTTTTGGGATTAGCTGATTATTACAGGTGGTTTATCCAGAACTTTTCCCGATTGGTAGCACCACTTTTAGGTTTGACAAAGAAAGGGATAAAGTTTGATTGGACAGAAGTATGTGAGAATTCTTTCTAGGAGTTGAATAATCACTTGACATCAACACCAATTTTGATCTTAGCTGAGTCGGGTGCTGAGTACATGGTGTATTGTGACGCTTTTGGGATCAGACTCAAAGCTGTGTTGATGCAAGGGGATCGATTCATTGCTTACAGGTCTCAGTAGTTGGGGCCACATGAACAGAATTACCATATGTATGACCTCGAGTTGGAAGTAGTGGTTTATGCTCTTAAATTTTGGAAGCACTATCTTTTAAGTGAAAATTTTATAGTTTTTACGGATCAAAAAAGCTGGAAGTATATCTTTTCACATCACAACTTGAATCTTCAGTAGCGAAGATGGGTAGAGTATATGCAGTTTTTTGATTTTGAATTGGAATATACACCTGGAAAGGGGAATAGTGTGGCTGATGCCTTAAGCAGGAAAACTCAGACTCAGTTGGTACATGATTCAAGTGCATAGTAGAAGATGATGACTTTTCTGGAAAAAAATGCATGTGGTATCTCTAGAGAGCCAGGAGAGGATGAATCTAGTTTCTGTATCAGTGGAGTCTACACTCTTGAGATAGATCAGGGACAGGAAGTATGGTGATTTAGAGTGTTTAACCTTAAGTTAAATCCTTTAAGGCAGTGATACACCTTAAGACTAGATAATATATGAGGATGAGATCATCTATATGAGAAATCAGGTTGTTGTGCCTATGAGTATGTGAGAGGAACTCATGCGAGAATTTCATGACTCAAAGTGGGCGGTACATCCTGGGGTGAAAAAATGTATCATGACCTACGACGATAGTTTTGGTGGCCAAACATGAAAAAGGAGATAATAGGGTTCGTAAAAAGATGTTTAAGCTGTCAACAGGTTAAGGCAGAGCATCAAAGACCGCCTATTGCAACCATTTCCTATTCCAAAATAGAAGTGGGATGAAGTGACTATGGATTTTGTGGTAAGAATTAAAAATAATATTAGGAAGAATGATTCTATTTGGATCGTTGTGGATTGACTAAAAAAGTTATAACATTTCTTTCTTATCAGGGAAACCTTTACAATAGAACAATTGAGAGAACTGTATGTGTGAGAGATAGTTCGTTTGCATGGGGTGCCATAGAATATAGTTTCAAATCGTAATTTGCGCTTTACTTCATGCTTCTAGAAGGGTTTACAGAAGGTACTTGGTATATAGGTTTTTTTAATTATGACCTTCCACCCACAAAAAAATGGGCAGTCAGAGCATATCATACAAGTGTTAGAGGATATGCTGCGAGCATGTGTGCTTGAATTTGGTGGTTCTTGGGAGAAGCACTTGGATTTAGTGGAGTTTTCCTATAAAAATAGTTATAAGGAAACTATACATATGGCACCATATGAGTCACTTTATGTTAGACCTTTTAGATCACTGCTATGTTGGTTAGAGGCGGGTGATTCAGAGTTGTTGGGATCGAGTCTCATTCAAGAGACAGTGGAGCAGGTTTAGTTGATTCATAAATGTATGGATATAGTTCAGAGTAGGAAAAAGTTGTATGCTAATATATGGTGATAACCCCTGGAGTTTACAGAGGGTGATTGTGTATTCTTTAGGGTGTCGCCTAGATTGGGTCACCATAGGATATGAAGGCAGGGCAAGTTGGTGCCCAGGTTTGTAGGACCGTTTGAGGTGCTAGAGAGAATCGGGCTAGTGGCGTACTGATTAGTCCTTCCACAAAAATTCAGTGCTATATATGATGTTTTCCATGTGTTACAAATATAAAGGTATCACCCCGACCCTTCTCATGTTATTTATGTAGAAGAGGTTTACCTTGAGATAGATGTGTCCTTTGAGGAGCATCTAATATGTGTGCTGGGTCGTAGTGATAAAGTGTTATGGGGAAATATCGTGCCATTATTTCATGTGTTATGGAAACATGGAAGTGTTAAAGAGGAAACTTGGGAATGAGAAGCAGACATGAAAGTTCAATGTCCCAATATTTTTGGCTCTAAATCTTAAAGAAGTTCTGGAGTGAATCTTGAGGACGAGCTGTTATAAGGTGGGGATATTATAAGATATCGGCCTTTTCTAGAGTCATCTTAGGTACATTGTTTGGTAATTTTTGAAGATTTTAAGTACCTTTGATTTGAAGTACTGGCTTGGGGTGATTTTGGGTGATTTTTTTTAAGGAAAACTAAAGGAAAATGGGTTGTGCATGGTTTGAAAAACCATGAAGCTAAACTGTACCAACAGAGAGGTCTGCATGGTTTGTGTATGGTTTGAAAAAACATGCGACTAAACCATGCCAACCATGAAAACCTGGACAGAGGGGTCCACATGGTTGGTGCAAGATTTTCCCTAACCATGTGCCTCTACCTAGGAAACTGTGCATGTAGAATTTAATATCCGAAAATCCCTTTTAAAACCACCTAAACCCCCTTAGACTTCCATATTTTGACCTCCTCTTGGGCTTGAAAAATTCTAGGTGTTCCCAGAGCCTTCCAAATGGATTATAAGGTGATTTGCACACTGTTCTTCAAGATTGAAATCTCATATTGAAGATCCTCTCTCTTCCTGGTAAGTGGATTTCATCCCATTGCTTCTTCCATTATTTCCTCTATTATTTATTAATCTTTTCATGGAAGATATCCACCATTTCCATGGATCTAAACCTATGAGTTGAGATCTATATCTAGGATCATGGATCTAGATCTAGTTTTGAAATATCTATATGTCTTTGATCTTAATCTTGGTTTAGGGATTTAGATCCGAAGCTTGATTGATGATGTTATGCCACTCAGATTTTGGGGATTTCTATTGGGATAACTTTCATCAATAAATCAGGGTAGGTGGTCTAAATAGAACTCCCATAGTCATGATTTTGATACGTGTATGTGAGTTTATGATTTGATAGATTCTCTTGATGATTGATTTTCCTAAATTGGAGTAATTAGGAATGTGGAATTGACTTATGATTGCATAAGTGATTAATTGATAATTTAATCATGGAACAAAGGAAGGGGGTTTCCCAAATAGATATTTTGGAGATTTTTTATGGGTTGAGATATTGTAATTAAGACATTGAATTAGTTGTGTTAAGATAATTAATTTGGTGGAATTAATTATGAAATGATGTTTGGCTATGTAAGATAATTAATTGTGAGAATTAATTATGTTCCATGATGTTGAAAAAAGATAATTAATTATGAGAATTAATTATGTGCCATAATTTTGATCAAAGATAATTAATTGTGAGAATTAATTACGAAAATTTGAGATTTGATATGGATAATTAATTGTAAATAATTAATTATGGAATGAGAATTGTGTTGATTGATTAATTAATTGATGAATTAATTAATGGGTTATGTGCTTAGTTAATTGTTGAATTAACTAATGGACTTTGAAATGTTTAACTAATTGTTGGATTAATAATAGAATGATGTGGATAATTATTGTTAATTAAAGAATGATTAAATGGACGAGATTTTTGTGGTGCTAGACATGGCGTTCTAGACTGATTAGAAGTTGGGACTTGGACATGGAATTCCTACCCAATAGTTATCCAAGCTTGAGATTATGGGGTTCTAGGCATGACAAACTACATCAAATAAGATATAGAGTGATAGGAATGGCGACCTACACTTAATGAGATTTTGGGTGATATGCATGGTGACCTACACTTAATGAGATTTGGGGTGCTAGGCATGACGACCGACACCAAATAATTAATAATAATTAATGATGATTCAAATGGGAAACATGGATTGAAACTAGACCTAATTTGATGATTAAAGATTAAATACAACGTGATACATATTTAATTATTCATTGAATTTATTGCTTCATAGAACTGAATATGCTGTCTTTTGACTAGACTTGTTTTAGACACTGTTGGTGGTGTTATACTGAGTCGTAATCACACCCTATTCGGGCCACCTGATCAGCACTCAAGTAGACTTTGTTGTTGCAGGACAGGATAAGGGAAATTCCCTAGGATTGATTGCTGTTTGGGATTAAAGCATGGGTGAGGGAACCAGACGTGGTTCAAGAACCACTTGGAGTTTTTGTGTCTTTACTTTGAGTTGTATTGTAGATACATGACACTTTCATTGTCATAGAATGTTTTACCTCTCAGTTGAGTATTGTATTTTCTATTTTTTGACTATCATATGACATGATATTATTCTGGTTATTTATAATCTTCCACACTTGTTTATTGTTGTTTTTGATTTTGTTGGTGTTGATTCTGATAAAATAGGGTATAATCTCCCCAAGACTGACTTGACAGACCCTTTCTGCTAGTCGGTACCCTCTGGAATACGGATAGGCGCGCTTGAGGGCATGTGGCCAACCATCCTGAGGCACCGTTCAGTGGCTCCCGGGTCTGGTCATCACATGGTTAATGTATGCACATTGAATTAGTCCAATTATTTTATTGGATATGTCATGAATGATCTTGATCCCTATAATATAGGATGTTTCACCTAAGTCCTTAATGGGTAAACAATTGTTTAACCAGTCCTTAACAGAATGTAAGACTGATATGTCGTTTCTAATAAGAAATATGTCATAAACATATACTACCAGGATAACGATTTTATTTTCACTAAACCTATTAAAAACACATGGTTCACATTCATTCTTAATGAAACCAAATTATTTTATAGCCTCATAGAATTGAATTTTCCATGACCTGGATGCCTGCTTCAATCCATAAATGGATATCTACAACTTGAAAGTATTTTTGGCATCACATGGAGTCACAAACCCTTATGGTTGTGTCATATAGACATATTCCTGAAGGTTCCCATTAAGGAATGAAATTTTAACATCCATCTACCAAATTTAATAGTCATGGTAAGCTGCTATAGCAAGTAAAATTTTTTATGGACTTAAACATGGAAATCGGTGAAAAGGTTTCATCATAGTCAATTCCTTGACACTGTTTAAAACCTTTATCCACTAGAATTTCTTTATAGTTATTTACTTTTCCTTCCATGTAAATTTTTCTCTTGAATACCCATTCTTACCCTATGGGATTTACATCAACTGGCACATCTACCATAACCCAAAATTGGTTATGATACATGTAATCCATTTCAGAATTCATGGATTCTTTCCATCTTACAGCTTCTAAGCTATCCAACACCTCTTTGTAGGAGATAGGTTCATCATTGTCAGCCAATAATGAGTCACCATATTTATTGAATAGAAAACCATATCTCTCTAGTTCTCTTACCTCTCTTGTACTTCTATATAGTACTTGTGTTTCATGAACTACTTCTTCCATGAGGACCTGTGGAATCTGTTCTTGTACTAACTCTTGAGTATCTTGATCATCAACTTCATCGAAGTCAATCTTGATCCCACTATCCTTTTTGATCATGTGCTATCTCTAAATAAAGAAAACTTTTCTAGAATTAACCACTTTCTTATCTGAGGGGGTTTATAAGTAGTATCTATTTATTTCCTTGGGATGCACTATAAAGATACACTTTGTGCCCTAGGGTTCTAGTTTGTTGCCTGATAAGGCCTTAATAAATGCCTTGCAACCCCATACACATGTATGCAATAAAACATGTTTCTTTCTACTCCATAACTCAAAGGTAATTCCATTTACCACTTTAGTTGGTACACAGTTTAATGTGTATTATTCCTTTTGTATTGTATTTCCCCAAAAGGACAATGGAAGATCTACACGACTCATCATCTACCTTTCCATTTCTAACAAGGTATGATTCTTCCTTTCACTAACACCATTACACTGTGGTGTGTAATGTGGAGTGAGTTGATATAGAATACCAAACTCTCATAGAAATTATATAAACTCTTGGTTAATATATTCACCACCTTGATCCAATAGAAGTTTCTTTATCTTCTTTCCAAGTTGATTATCTAATTCATTCTTGAATTATTTAAATTTACCAAAGGTCTCAGACTTACACCTCATCAAGTATACATAACCATACCCACTCAAGTCATCAGTAAAAGTTATGAAATAATAATACCCACCTCTAGCTTCTACCAGAAATGGTCCACACACATAAATGTGTACTAATCCAAGAAGCTCTATAGACCTTTCACCCTGTCCACCGAATGGAGGTTTAGTAATTTTTCATTATAAAAAACCATGACATATTTAAAGTGGTTTTAGATCAAAATATTCTAAATAATCATCTTGATAGAGACTTTTCAAATGATTCTCGTTTAAATGTACAAGAACGTGATTCCATAGTTGGGTGTTATATGAGTCACATGAACATGATTCATTATCAATTGTCAACACTTGATTTTCATAATTTAATACATAAATACTATTATTTAAATGTACCATACCATAACATATGTTGTCTTTATAAAATAAACAAATTTTATTTCCAAACTTGAAATAAACCTATTTTCATCTAGGCATGATATAGAAATTATGTTCTTGGTATCATTTGGTACATAATAACAATATTTTAAAACCAAAATCATTCCTATTGGCAATGAAAGGTGGTATCCCCCAATGGATAGAGGAGCTAGCCTCACACCATTAACAGCTCTCAAATCCAAATATCCTATAGAAATCTTTAAGAATATAATTGGTTCCAACATTTGGATATAGTTGTGAGAACCAAAAGATATATCTAATACCAAATGTGTAGATATTAAAAGATAACAGTCGATAACGAACACAAATTTAGTTTCCCCTTGATTTTAGGTGTAGTTATTCTTACAGTGGCCTTTCTTTCCATATACAAAATATACCGTCTCTTTTTCCTTTACCTACCTCTAGATCTTACTATTCTTGGAAGGATGGTGCTTGGGAGATTTAGACTTGGTTATGAGTCTTAGGAACCTTCACCTTGTTCTTCCTTTTCTTATTCACCATAAGGACCATTAGTTTATCATGAACCATGTCCTTATCCACTTGGAGAATTAAAGTAAGAAGTTATGAATGACTCTTATCATTCTTTATCATATTTTAATTAATAATAAAACTGTAGAAGGTCTTGGGAAATGATGAAATTATACGATCTATGTGTAACTCATATGATAATTTAAACCCTAATATGTCTAATCATTCAATGTAGCCAATAATATTGATTACATGAGGCCTAGCTGGCATAGAATCTATAAGCTTAGTTATAAACAAAGAATTGTAGATCTCATATTTTTCTTTCTCTCATTCTCTTTATAGATATCCATAAGGTGAGACATCATGCTATACGCATCCATGTCCTCATGTTTCTTCAAAAGCTCATTGGTCATGGATGATAGCGTGAAACAATGAACATATGTGGAATCGTTCAAATGTTTCTCATAGTGAGTTATCTATTTATCACTAGCCTCATTTCCAGGCACATCAGGAATAAGTTCTTCCAACACATATAATTTTCTTTAATGGTATAGGATAACACATAAGAGCCTTTTTCACTCTTGGAAATTTTTATATGTGAGAAGGTTATCCTTATCAAGTATGGATCACGATGATGTGTTTGAAGTAAATTTTATTGTTGTTTCCACAAATAAGATGAACATAATTTTAGTAGTTTATCTAATAAAATTTATACTAATAAATAAATATTATATCTATTAATATCCCATTATTTTATCGAAACCCAATATCCATCACCATTGACTTCAGAATATCTTGTTTCTTGGAAATTATAGTGGAAAGGATCCATATTCCCCTTATTGTTACCCAAATTTGGTTGGTCAAGCAACTTGAATGGTTTTAGGTAGGCATTCCAAATACCAGCTACATTAACTCATAGTTCCTTGTTCTGTTGAGTGGACTCCCCAATCCCGATATCCTTAAATCAGATTTCATCAAATCTTACCTATTAGTTACACCAAGTCATGATTTGGAAATAAACCCTTAATGTGATCTAAGTAAAGTCAACCCAAAAATTCATATTATAATTCCCTAATAATTGAAAGCACACCAACTTTGGATGGTCATGCACTTTTAACTATGGTTCAATTTTAACTGAAGCAGTGGAAGGCTATACAGAATTAATATATATTATTGAGGGATTTTATCATTTTATTAGTAAATTTACAATTATTATCTTTATTACATTCTTTTTAATATTAAGTGTATTTAATTAAGTGATTAATCATGTCTTATATAATATTTACATATAATCCAATTTATTTTAATTCTATCTTACATGCTTGTTAATTTATTAATTCATGTGATCGTGACAAAATATCCATAATGAAATAACCATGAAACTTGGAAGATATAAAATAATAAAGCGGCATGATCAAGTGATTTTACTAATGGTTATTTTATATAGAGGATGATAAACTAACCATCAACCTAGGGTAAAAACACTTTGAACCAATTATGGTTCATGGAACAGCTTTCCACCTATCCACCTATGTATCTCTATTGGATTGGTTTCTCCTCAGCTCCAAACTTGAACCACATCTACTAACTTGGGAGCTCCATCCATTACATATGATTTTACTAACACACAGGTGAGGAAAACAAGGGGTTTATATAAAAGAAACCATGGCTACATAGGCCCTTACACAATGAGATAAGAGATGAAACCCATGTTCACAATTTAATTTAAATTAAATGAAACCAATCATATACAATGGTCTTGGTCCAAGCTCAAGATCATCCATTAACATGAAACATATTACTCATTTAATAAAATTAGTATTCAATTCTAATCATTCTTATTTAAGATAAATCACACTTGAATCAATTAGTTATCTTATTTTAATTAATCAATTATTTTATCTTAACTCTCATTTTAATTTCCTTGATATTCACATCCATAATAATTTTAAAAAAGTTAAATAAATTTATTTAAAATTAACCGTGTACATAAATGTACCTTGGAGGCAACACAGTGAGTACCCATATGAACCACCCAACATGTATTATACTCGTATACTATTTATTCTTATGACATGTGCCATACACAATTTATCACATACTTTAATGATGTTTACTATCAACTTAAAGATTACATGGATTACATGATTTTTCTATAATGTGTTATGCTTTAATGTACACAAATTAAAAACTATAATACGACTCATACATGATTTATAGATCCAAAAATTATGTAGAAATTAATTTATTATTTATATATATTAAAACCCATCACATAGTGTGTCCTATCAACTTAATTACCACACATAAGAACATGTTGATAAGATTTACATAGTATAATAATTCAATTTTAGTTATGTTCAATTTGGTAGAAGTGCACAGTATGTACAAGCCAGCTACACAACATGTACATTTCTCACCGTCTTTTTAAGACACACACAGCTAGGGACTCAGTGTGTATCTGTGCCTCAAAAAAATTGGAGTACATGGCCTGTACTAGGGAAACATGGACTGTGGTCTCTAAGTTACATGATCAACAGTTAGGTAGGCCATGTAAGAAGATACATGACCCATTTGTGACTAAAGGACTACATGTTGTGTATGTGGGCTGCACGGTGTGTACTTTGGATGACCATGCGCTAGGCTGGCCTAGTCAACACATTGTGTAAAATTAAATGCATTGTGTGTATTCAATGCACATGTCTTGATTTAATTCTAAATTAATTCTTGGTGCATTGGACACTAGTACACGACATGTACCTCCAGGTACACAGTGTGTACTCTTGTGTTATTAGGCCAGAATCCTCAACACCTCCAGATGAGATCTTTGATTTTATTTTGTTTATAAAATTAATCGATTTGATTATATTTATGATAAAATAATAAGGAGGAACTGATCTCGCAATTCAGATTAAAGAACAATTAAAACTGAATTAAAAACTAAATGAAAAATTCATAAATCAATCAATGATATTTTAAATAATTATAAATAATTATGTGACCGTTCTGATACCACTTAATGGTTCTGGGCACAACGTAAGCATGTAATGAGTCATGCCCCACTTTTATTTTTGTAAGGATCTATGATCAATCTGAGATTTACAGAATGATAAATATTGTGATCAATATAATTGAATCAAATAAAAAAACATGGGATATAATGCCAGAACCAAGCATAGAATCATCACATAGTATTTATAATTAATTTAATTAATTAATAATTAACTTTTGAGAATTATTTCTTCACTGATGAATCTGAAAATAGATCTATATTTTACCATTATTGCATTGAAGGATTGAAGAACATATTCCCTTTAGTGGTGATCCACACATGTTACAAAAATCTCTAAACATCACCATAGGAGTCTCCAGGTGCAAGCATGATAGATCCTATCACTTATGTTTTTCACCTTTTACCACCATAATAATATATTCCAAAGTGTTCTCCTTTATTTATCTAGACATGATAGTGGGAGGTGGAGGAAGATCGATCTCTGTTCTTGGGAGAATTCTTGGAGAAGGGAGCTCTCTAGGGCTTTAAGAGGATTTTTTTGGAATCACTATGCACAACAAAACAAATGAATTGGCTCTCTTTGAAAATAATATAATTGAGTTTATACACTACAATAAAATAGTATTTTAGTGGTGGTTTTTTTTGCAGTGGTTTTCAAAATCGCCGCTAAATTTTTGATCGAAAAAAATTTAGTGGCGGTTTTGAAAACCACTGCAAAAAAACCGCCACTAAATATTTTTTAAAATATTTTTTATAAATGTTTTAAATTATCTTCGAAAAAAAATTACAATTTTTTAGTAGTGGTTTTTAAAAAAACCGCCTCAAAATTGAGGAAAAAAATTAAAAAATTAAAAAATTTATTTATTATTATTATTTATTTATTATTTATAATAAAATATAGTTTATTATTTATAATTTTAATTATTTATAATGTGTCAATTAATAAATATTTATAATTATTATTTAATAATATTTTTAAACTGAAAAAAATCTTCAATAAGTTGAAAAAGAGACTTCGATATCAAATGACCATAAATTCTAATCCGGGAGTCCATTTCAGCTCTATAACCAGTAAAATCGAAGCTTATGAAATAATATAAAACCAAGTAAAATTTAAATCATGTGATAATCAAAGGAAAAAAATATATTCAAATTTCAGAAGTTAAAAATCGAACTCGAACTTCAAACGGACATAACTTTTAATCACGGTCTCCATTTGGGTTCTACCACATATCAAATCAAAACTTGTGATGAGATCTATGCCATTTAGGTTTGGTACCAACTATTTGAGTATTTTACCTCTTTTTATTTTACCAGAAAGGCCTAGAAGGCCTCTGAAACAGAGGTTTTAGTTGCAGATCCTAATTTCTTAAAATTTAAACGGTTATAACTTTTGATCCATGTGTCTGTTAGGCCTGTACCACATATCATAGCGAAGATCATTTCATGATCTTTGATTTAACTAGTTTTGGCGCTGAAAAAGGAGTCCTAGATTAGATTTTATAGTCATTTCAGTGTTTTTAGGGTTTTCAAAGGTTCTTAACGTTTTATGATTTAATTAATTGATTAATTAATTAATTAATTAATTATTTATTAAATAAATAATAAACAATAAATATTTATTTATCTATTATTTATTATTATTACTTACTATTTATTTATTAATCAATTTATTTATTGATAAGTTTATTTATTTATTTATTATTTAGTTATTATGTACACATTAATTATTAATTACTTATTTATTATTAGTTTATTATTCATTTATTATTTATTTATTTATTATTTATTCATTATTTATTAATAAATTCTTAATTATTAACTATTTGTTAAATATTAAATATTGAATATTAAATATTAAATATTGAATATTAAATATTAAATATTAAATATTAATTATTAAATATTAATTATTAATTAAGAATTATTAATTATTAACTATCCATTATAAATTATTAGTTATTATTAATTGTTAATTATTAATTATTAATTATTAATTAATTAATTAATTAATTTTTATTTTTTTATTCTTTAATATTTAATATTTAATATTTAATATTTAAAATTTATTATTTATTAATTAATTTTTAATTTAATAAATTTTAATTTAGTATTACTTTATTATTCATTTATTTATTTATTATTTATTTATTCAATATTCAATATTTATTCATTATTTATCAATAATTTATTAATAATTTATTAATAATTTATAAATTTTTAAATATTAATTACTAATTATGAATTATGAATTCTTAATGATCAATTATTAGTTATTAGTTATTATTAATTACTAATTATTAATTATTAGTTGTTAATTATTAATTAATTAATTAATTATTATTTATTTATCTATTATTTATTAATTTATTATTAATTTGTTATTTATTTATCTTATATTAAATTATTTTTTAATTAATTTATTATTTATACATTACTTATATATTATATATTATATATTATATATTATATATTATATATTATATATTATATATTATATATTATATATTATATATTATATATTATATATTATATATTATATATTATGTATTATATATTATGTATTATATATTATGTATTACATATTATATATTATATATTATGTATTACATATTATATATTATATATTATGTATTATATATTATATATTGTATATTATTTAGTATTTAGTATTTATTATTTAAGTGTTACTATTTTCTATTTACTATTTACTATTTACTATTTATTATTTATTATTTTGTATTTACAATTTATTATTTACTATTTTTTATTTACCATTTATTTCTATATTATATATTTCTTTATTTATTATTCATTTATATCCTATTTATTAATTAGTAATTAGTAATTATTAAATATTAATAAACAGTTTTAAAAAACTACTGTTAAATCATTCCATAACCGTTTTAAATAATCACTGTTAATTGATTACCGACACACGATTTATCATTGGTTTAAACGGCCGCTAAACGAAAAAAAAAACCGCCTCTAAATGCAAATTTTGGCGTAATGATATATCACCAGGGCTAGAAATAAATAATTGCACAAGTGCCTTTTATTATTTATTTAATTCTTTGTGGAACCCCATGTCTATAATAATAATAATATTATTTCTCGAAAAGTTCTTAACTTATGAATTAAAATTAAATATTATTTATTCAAATAATATTCAATATCTTTTATTTCTCACCGGACCATTAAACTCAGTTCGCCATTCCTCCACAATATTTATCAGGCCTTGAAAAATGTCTATTTATTTATTATATAAATATCACTTCATTATTTTCCAATAAAAAATAAAAATATTATATTTACTAAATATAAAATAAATATTTATTAAATATTCCGCTCACATAATATTATCTCAAATAACTAGTGACAAAATATATACGATCAAGAAAACATGAATAATTATTAAACCATATGTGGGAATAATATTTATTCAACTTGTTAAATAATAACTAATAATATATTATTTAACTGAGATTCTGAATACCCTTAGTGTGTGACCCTCTATGCATATTTATCAGTGGCATTAGGCGAAGCAGCCTAAAGTCCAAGGTTAAAATCTAGAAATATTACAAGGTACACATAGAGAAAGAAGTTAATGTCGTAATGACATAATACCTCATACTGACGCTCACTATGTAATATAGTCCCTTTATCACAATATCTCTAATCAAGTAGGTTTCACACTGGTGCCATCAACCTATGTTCTCAATGTCTCTTTCTTTGATTTTTCAGAAATTGAACTTGCTTATAGAACACCATGGACATAGATTTATTCAAGATATATAATTTCCATCAAAGGGCCTGAGATATCAACTTCTATTAAAGAATAGAAGGGAAAAATCATTTCTTACATTATTCATTAATGCAATATTACTCGTGGCACACCCAACGTATCCTACCTCACCTAAACAAATGTCGTCATGGTTTTATTTAATACATCAAAGTAAGTGACTCCTAATACTCATTAATAATAATCCTAAATTCCAAGGATCAATACACATGTATTCAAATAGGAACATCCAATGACACATATAAATGTGGATTTTTTACTAGTGGGTCTCGTTCTCATAATATCCTACACTGGATATCTCCAAGGGAATACACCATGAGAAGGTGCCTAAAAGTCCTATGAGTCTCCACCCCTGATAGCCTATATCATTTGTGTCCCTCAAATGATATCATCTAGCTATAGAATATATATTTAAGAATACCATCATGACACTTCTGGGTTCTCATCATAATGGGGAATTTCTATGACCTTTTACTGAGATAACTACTCTTAGGACATTATCACATACTATGTTATGAAGAAGAACAATCATGATGTGATAAAGTGTTTATTAATATTAAAAACTATGAATACAAGTAATCATAAAGTACACAAAAGATGGTTCTAGGGAAACAACTCCAACAATAACCCAATATATTCTCAAAAAATTTCATATCCTAAAAAGATAAGAAATGTAATTTTGATCACAAATTGACATGTTATCCATTCAATTACATGCTAATCTTCAGTCAAACTCTAATAAAGAAAATGATGGTTGATAATTACAACTAGTTTGGAGAAATTCCTAGGTTTCCTTCTTTGGATTTCAAAAATCATAAAATTATATTTTGAATATTAAATGGTTTCATCTCCTCCAACCTTCCAATAACTCCTACATAATCTCTATGAAAACGACCTATTATTTGGATGTTACTGAAGTGCCTAATGAATGGTGATGATGAAGTAGTGTATTTTTTTCAATCACTATTTTCCATTGAAGTAAATGATATTTATATAAAAGAAAGTTGAGGATTCCTACAGGTTTTCCCAAATTAAATGCATCAGAAGCACATACTCTGGAAGGTGGACCCTTCGGAAGAAGGAACATCATAGATGCATCTTCTACTACTAGATGATGACACTGAAGAAGTGACAGATGGATTATCTATAAGATGTAATGCTTGTGTCATTAGAATTAAGGAATGAAAGTGGATTAAATGCTGTTACTGGATGGAGGAATTCATAGAGATACTTATATCTGGAATCATCCATACCATCTAATTATTGATGAAATAATATTTAGTGATATTTCATGAAAAATGTTGAAGGTTGAAGAATCAATGTTTACAATAGTTTCTAAGTTAGTATAGATTGAAGAGATATTTAAATAAAAGATTGAATATTTGAGTTTGATAAAATAATTAGTTGGTTGGTTGTTGGAATGATCATAAGTTATAAGAATGAACAACTAAAAGATAAGTTTTTTGGACGAACACACTATAAATAAAATAGTTAGAAGATATTTCACAAATTTGAAGCTAAAGTGCATCCAAATGATTAAAGTTTATGGTAGGAACACTATACAAAATTTGGAATACATAATAATCTAGGGTGAATGGAAGATAATTGATCATAAAGTGCAATGAAAAATTATAAAAATACCAAAAACCACTCTTTGAGGAACATAAGGATCATTTAACCTTAAAATGATGGATGTTGTCTTAAATTGGAAAAGGTAATAAAATTCCATGTGCAATGTAACAATGAGTGTCCCTTATTAAGGTTAATTTATCCTTATAAAATGAAAGATGATATGAGAAATTCAAAAAGGTACAAAAGTACACAATGAGATTTATAAGGATCCTTCACTTAAAAAAACTAGTGAAGATGAAAGTCATCAGAGGATTATTCAAAAGAAAAGTCAAATAATGCAAGCATTATTCTTTTAAAGTAATATAAATCACACTTACTCAAAAAAGTTGTGATGTCAGTTGTGATGATCAAAGTTTGAGTCAATCAGATGATAGAAGAAGGAAGGTTGATGTTGAAGTCTCCAGAAGAAGGTAACATGAATATATATGACATAAATAAAAGTAATATTAGTGGAATATGAGGTAGAAATAGAAGAATCATAAGTTCACTTTGTTAGACATGCTGATTACTTTGGCTGATGATAAGGAAAAAGTGTCATAATCTTGAATGATTGATCCAAGTGTTGAGAAGTTGAGTGTTGAGTTGATTGGAAGATAACATGTTCATTTGTTGAATTGATTTGAAGATACAGAATCCTAGATGAAAAAAAGTTGAAATCATAGGAATCTATAGGGAATTAGAAGTTGTTAAGGTTAGCCAAGATGAAAGTTATAGATTATGGAAAGATGAGATGATCAGAAAATGGGAAGAATAGAAGTTGTAAGATGATGTTTGAACAATGTGTTAATGAAATATATTAACTTCATCAGAATTATAGGAATCATGCTAAAGTTTATTCAAGGGAATTAAGGATGCGAGTGATGATGAAGAGGTATATCCAGAAGAAGAGGTGTAGTGAAGTTTGTGGAAGTTGGATCACTGGAAGATTCCAAGGGACTTTGCATTCATATGAATTCACAATCAAAGTGAAGATGATAATATGGACATTCAATGTGAGAAGTTTATGAAGGTAAGTTCACCTATCAAGTATATATTTGCGTATAATTTTAAGATCATTGATTCAAAGTTTTGATGGATATTTGATGAAGTTAAATTCTAATATCTTTAAAAAATATTAAAGGCGGTCTACTGAAGAGTGAGTTGGTGGGAGTTTCAAATTAAACCCCACATGTTCCCCACATTTTTTGGAGGTTGAATGGATATATAAAGTGGGAACATCATTCAAAGAATTATGATAAATATTTTAGAGAGCTTATGATATTAGTGATAAGTATAATATAGGGGGAGAATCCAACAATGTATGTTTTAAAAGATCAGTTGGGTTGAACAGTTGAGAAGACCAGAACATTCAGTTCTAAGAAAATAGTGAGTGATCTTTGAAATTTAGGAAACTAGAATATAAGAGAAAGGATAATTTCTAATTCCCACCTGCTGAGATTCCATATGTTGAAGCAATTGAAGGTGATAGCTCTAGAGAATATAGTTTCTAGAAGTTAAGAGTCAGATCGATATCAAGTGTAACATGTAGAAGATATGGATATGGAGTTTCTATGAAGAAAGGGCCCTGAATTTAGTTTACTAAAATCAATGGATAAAATAACTTTAATTCTAGTTCATCAGAAGCACAATATAGTAATCAAAGACTTGTTCATGAGGGATTTTGTAAAGAACATTTGAAGACTGATGGTTTCAGTATAAACAAATCCACCATTCCAGTGGGATATTGGAAGAAATGGTGGGATTCTATGTAAGTGAAATATGCATCACAGGTATTAGATAATAATTAACCCACACCACTTTCAATTGATAATAATATTATTAGTATAGAATCTATGACTCGGTATAATAACCAGACATAGCAAGGAGTAGGTTTCCCACATTGGAGATGAACTTTGTAAAAATGTTTGGGTTCCACTACTACTTTCATTATATGCATTGCATATAAGAGTAAGTGATGAGTTTCATAATAATATCCATACATCATAACCAAGACAGAGGTTTGGGAATCTTAAAATAGAGTAACATTTTAAGTTAAAATTATTCAGGAAAAAGTGGTTACACCAGATTCACCCCCTATCACACACAAAACTTGATATTCCTAATTATTTTATTGATTTATTAATTTATTTAATTCTATTTTTAGTTTCAGAGGATTGAGTATTTTATTTCATAAAATAATGAAAATTTTAAGTATTTTTACACGTCACATGGTTGGAAAAACCATGGGACAACCGTGTAGGTGAGTATATAATCTTAATAGAATGATTTTTCATGGTTGGTGTATAGTTTATCAAACCATGTGACCAAATTGTTCAGGTGCATCAAGTGTATCCAGTAAGGGGTTCATGGTTTGGTAAACCATATGAAAACCATGTGATACACCCAATGTTTTTTTTAAAATTTCCCATTCTACCCTTCTTTTTTAAACCCTTATTTTCCTTTATCTCTCTCCCCTACATTGTGCAATCCCCCTGGACAAGCCCCCTTGAGCACACCTCTCCCTTCCTCTGACCTTCTATCTTCTCAGGGATTCAAGCACATTCGTTCTGGGTAAGAGTCTCCCCCCTTCCATCTCCTTCTTCCTCTCATTTATCTTCCTCCCTCTTTCCCTCTCTTTTACTATGCATGCCATGGACCAAAACTTAGGTGGGATTTTGATCCGATTTTATTTTGACTCGATTTTAATTAGGGATTTTTTTGATTTTTGGGTTTCTCTTGATCCTCTAGGGAATCATTGACCTCCTTGAGGTGGAATATCATCGTCTTTATTGAAATAAGTGCATCCTAGGTAGGTTTTCTCTATACTTGGCTCTTTAATTTTTGAACCACCGATTGCTTAGATTTTAAATTCATGTTTTTAGTACTTAATAATAATATTATAAATGTTTATGAGATTCCAAAGGATAAATTTATATTTCAATTTTGATTTCATCAAAGGAAATGGGTATTTCTATTTTGTACATTTGTTTAAAATTGGATTTTATCCACACACTCTAATGGTTTAAAAAACACTTGAATGGACCATAAATAGGTATTAAAAAAATTAATATATGTATCCTTAATTTTCAGTTTGACTTCAAGGAGGTTTATTTTGATGTAAATTATATTCTCAAATACTTATACACTTATAAATAAACATGTATATATATGCGTTCATGTACATATTCACACATGGATGTGTAAATATATTAATTGAGATTAGAGGTATCTATATATCTAAATAAATATATGTGTAAGGTTAAAGGAATATTTGGGAATTCAAAATCTATATCTTGAATTTTGTTTTCAAATGGTATTTTCAGAGGGGACCCTAAAGGGAATTTTAGAAAATAAATATTATTTTCAAAATTTTAAGGCCTGGTTGGAACATTATAAAGATTAATCAAAATTTTATTAACTCATAATGGAATCCCATTCCATTTAGCTAAATGTTCCAAATTTATATGATGTGTTATATTAGTGTGTTTATTAAGGGATTTGCATTGCTAGTGTAGGGAAGTGGGTGATGTCATGTGTTTACCTTATTTTTTTTTACGATTGAGATTTTAAATTATTACCCCAGTTTCCCTTTGTATTTTATCATGGTATATAACACATGGGTAAACCTTGGGTACTTAGGTTGGATGACTATTACAAGTATGATAGGAAAAGGTTCACCCTTCCTAGCCTCCGAACAACACTACAACACTGACTAAACATCATGTGACAAAGATTTTGGGAACCTCTAGGACTTTATCATAGTCCTCTTTAGTGGCTTATGCACATGAATGATATTATATGGTTCTATTTCCAAGAGTATGAGGATCCTAAGATCTTAGGTCCTAACCATAGTTTTCTTAGGGTTTCCCATGGTTCTTGGTTTTTACTTGCCTACTTTTGACTCTTTGTTCATCTATTTAAATTATCAAATGCATATTTCCTTTAATTTTTTTATCTAGATTGTTAAAGTATTTTATTATCCTTATTTATTATTTAAAAGTTTTAAAATATTTAATAAAGGGATATTTCTCAAATGGTTTAGAAAATGATTTTTAAATGAGGTCTTTCAATAGCAGTGAAGTATACTGATTAAATTTATTCTAAATGATTTTTTTTATTTAAAATAAAAGAAAAGAAATTTTTATAAATATTGATGACATGACACTATATTTTCTTATAAAATGTAAAACCTATTTATTAATTTTATTTTAAAACTATATTGAAAATGTATCTTTAATTAAAGGGTAAGCATGTGTTGACGCTCCTTTCGTCACAGAATCTAAAGATCTAAAAAGGGAATATCTCAGCTGAAAGTGATTCATCCTTTGAAGAAAACATCAAAAATCGACAAAGGCATGAACAAAGGATCAACATCAAATCCACCGCGCCAGTTATACCACTGCCGCGCAATTACACTTGCGCGACGCTCTTGGTCGCGCAAGTGACTTGCGCGACCTAAGTGGTAACCGCCCGGTAACTGGCCGGGGTCTTCTTTTGCCTATAAATAGACCCTGTGGGCCCCCCATTCGAGAGGATCTTTTTCCAGAAACTCGGATTGAAGCTCCCGACGCCCAAGTCTCTTCTCAAAGCTTCCGGAACACTTCTAAGGTAATTTCTTACCTAGAACGGAAGATCTAAAGAGAAGAAGGAAGGCCTAAGTGTTGAAACTTATCAAACACTTGCGCGCTGACTTATTTCCTTCAATATAACTTGCGCGTACCTTTTCTAGAGGAACCTCAAGAAAATTCTAAAGGGTTTCAAAAAGAGTCGCTCAAGTATTTCAATGCTGGTTGAAAATCGCGCAAGTACACCATGTGCCGCGCAGGTATACCTGCGCGACCATACTTGCGCGCCCACGGAATACTTGCGCGCCCTGCAAGACTTGCACGCCCCTATCTTTTTGGGTGCCCATCTTGCCCATTTTTTACCCCTCTTAAGCCATCACACCTTTCCTTTTCAAGATTCAGTCTTCAAGACACTCTTCAAAGCCATTTATGGCATGATTTCTTGATTTGACTTCCTTATCTAAAAGGAATTCTGTGGAATATCTCTCAAAGTCTAGTGATTTAAATATCCTTATGTCATTAAATATGGAGAGTTAATTCATTCAACCTCATCCTTTAAGATGAGAGAATCCTAACCTGGGTCTCCTTTTCAGGAATAATCCCCAGTTATAAATCCTCTTATTTTGGGCATCCTCCTCAGGAGTAAGCCCCAAACCTTAATTCCTTAACTTGAGCATCCTCCTCAGGAGTAAGCCCCAATCAAATCCTCTAATTTTGGGCATCCTCCTCAGGAGTAAGCCCCAAACCTTAATTCCTAAACTGGGTCTCCTTTTCAGGAATAAGACTCAGCCATAATCTTGGGCTTCCTTTTCAGGAGTAAGCCCCAAGTCCCCTAACCCGGGTCTCCTTTTCAGGAATAAGACTCAGTCATAACCTGGGCCTCCTTTTTTAGGAGTAAGTCCCAGTCATAATCTTGGGTTTTCCTTTTTAGGAGTAAACCTCAATCCCCCTTAAAATTCTCTTAACCAGTCATAATTTACCTTTGATTTGGGTTTCCTTTTCAGGAGTAAAACCCAATCATAAGTCCCCTCCTAACTTGGACATCCTCCTTAGGAGTAAGCCCCAAGATTAGAGTATTCAAATCTCCATAAAGCACATATACCTTTATGGACCCTATTCCTGGATTTTCTCCCTAAAAGTAAATCCTAAACCTTCATCTATTTTGGGCAGTCATACATACATAAGCCCCAAACAATTTCTTATGATTGCATCTTTCATGGCACAATTGTCTAATTTTTACCAATACCTCTTGTTTCTCACACCGAGCATGAATAACGTGAGCTTAGAGTGTAAAAGTAATTATGACATTCTTCTTTGAGCCATCAATCATAAACATCATACTCCATAAATCGAACTACGTGGGTTCTGATTCCTTTTCCAAAACAAAGGATACGTAGGTAGCCCATTTATGGGTTCGATCCCAACTTTGAAATAATCTTTGTCCTTCTGAATGACGATAAACTTCAAGTGCCCCACTGAGTGGCTTTAAAACCAGCCTGGTCATCATAATGACCAAAGAGACTTTTATATAAATTTTTTGAAGGATACCATTGACCAAGAATCTCTAAACAGATATAGATGATTCTCTATTGATGAAAAACCTCGAATACATATAAAAGATTCTCTAAATTTCTTGCATATTTTATCATTGATTGTTAAAACTAAAGGAAAGATCATTTTTTACTTGGTAATGTAATAAGGATTCATGAACATAACTTAAATCTATAAAGAGAGTCTCGGAGTAGACAATAATTCCCCTCAAAAAGGTGTGATGAGTCCGACCTCCCATCCTCTCGACCAATGCAAATTCCTAAGCCTCATTAGCCCACAAGCTAATGAGCGCCTGCCTTTGGAAAGTAGGTCCAAACAGATGTGGAATCATTGGATGTTTCCGGTTCTACGAACAAACCCGTTAGAAACCGATCGGAACGTTCGAATCTCCCGTCCAGGAGGTCATCCCCGGATTCCGTGCAAAACAAAAAATGGTGAACCCGACGTGAATCCTTAACCAAGTTAAAGTGATGTTTTTTTTGTTAGGCCCCTTGGGACAACAAAGCAATCATTGACATGTGCTCATCCAAAAGATGCAGTGGCCGGATTCATCTTGATTATGTCTGTTATATGGAACAGGCACTCTTTTCTCAAGATTTTCTGCAAAATGGCTTTCCTTAAATTCACCCCTGTGAATACTGCTGCTGTAAACACCTCTACTGTGAGGTCTGCTGCTGTGAAAACCAATGCTACTACTCCTGCTGGAACATCGTCCGCTCTGAGGATGACATCACCAACTCAGCATCTTCAACGCTGGGTTTCTAATGCACTGGTTAAGGAGTACCGTCGCAACGGTACTATCCCAACTCTGGAGGCCGCTCGTCAAGCCCTCCAAGTTAACAACTCTACCTGGTCGTCCGGACAACGGCGGCCAGCAATCAAGAAGCAGGCGGTGCTGACTACCGTCTCCAACCGTTTCGGGTCGTTATCCCCGGAACGCAATTTCCATTCACTCCCTTACTCTGAGGAAGTGAATGAGCAGGTCCCTCAGGGCCTTAGTTCAAAAAAACAGGAGTCCTTCCCGAGGGCTCCCATCAACAATCGCCGCCAGACTCGTGCGGTAGTGCGCCCTCAACATGATGAGGGTACCGACTCCAGGCATTCAGCTCAGGTTCCTCGAACCCGAGCAGGCAAGATGAACCGCCAGAGACGGAATCCGGTTAACAATAGGCAGGTTGTCATCCCTGCCATCTCCGGAGAAGTCCACCAACCTAACTTGGTGGCAAACAACGAGCAGGCATACACACCTGTCCGTTTTAATTCCGCTGTCCAGCAGACTCGTCTGGCAGCATCACGCCAATCCCGCCAGGCAATTCCGGCGGAGTACCATAGGCAGGAACATACACCTGCTTATACATCACCAGTTAGTCAGCAGGCTCGTCTGACTACATATGATGGATCTCGTCAACCGCGTTTGGCGAAGTGTAATCAGCAGGCACATACACCTGCTAATACTAATCAAGCCTACCAACAGTCTCGCTTGGTAGCGCACAGAGAAGTCAGTCGGAAATTACCGACGACAAACAGGAGGCAGACTCAACTCTCTTCCTCCACACTTGAGTACTGTCAGGATTCACTGACAGGAAAAGGAGGACAGGAGCAGGCACATACACCTACTCCAAGCCCAGAATGGACGTATATCCCCATTCCGGTGGCTGAAGTCACCAAACATATTTTGTCAATGGTGAAAGAGCAGAAGCAAATTCCTGCTCATATTCTGGATGCTTCCCAGGATATCATAACAGCTTCAACATCATCACAGGGACAGACACATAAATCTATCCCTAGCAATGGAGTGACACATCAACGATTCACTCCAGAACAGACACACACATCTGTTCCAGTCCAAGAGGGTTATGGGGCATACTCCCCCATATCATACGGACAACCAAGTCAGGCACATACACCTGATTTGAGTGGAGATCGTCAGCCTAACCTAACCATCTTTCCTGATCAGGCATATACACCTGCTCAGAGCAATCACTTTCGTCATCAAGTGGTTTCTAAAGTGAGTAATAAGGCATCTAATAAAAAGATCCGCCCAGCATAGTCAGGAGATCAAAGGCCAATCTGTAACCAAGCCTTGCTCGATGCTGGAGTTCTTGAAGCCCTCAGACATTTATCTGTCGGAATTCAAGATTCTACTCCCTCAGTTCCCAATAACGGGAACATTAATTCTAAAGGTCTTCAAAAGAAACTTCCTCATGAAGACTTGCTTCATGAAAATTCGGTCAATCTTGAAGTTTCTTCTTCAGATGAGAGCCACAGGAACCCTCTATGTGGTCAGAAGACCAAGGAGCAAGAGATTTCATCTTTTGCTGTAACCTATCATGATGGTCCTCCTCATGGTGATGAACTTCGCTGCGAAAGTCCTCTCCGCAGTAGTGATTCACGTTGTCTCGAAAATTCTTCAGAAGGAAATGTAGTGACGAGAAATCCCTCCTATCTCGAGGCACTTGCAAACGTAAAACTAGTCATGTATGATGCTTTACTATCGGCAGGTGAAACTCTTTCTCCATCAGAAGATAGCCTGGGGTTCAGGTTATTCTCCGAACCATCCCTGGGTCATTCATCTTCCAGCATGAATAGTGATCTCTCTACCAATCTTGTTGAATCCGATGAAGCAACAAGGAAACACCAACTCTAGTCCAAACAGGTAGAAGAATCTTCATTTAATGATAAATAGGAAATGCTGAACATGAGGAAAAAACTGGCAAAAAGTGAAGTACCAGTCATGTTTTGGCCTTTGGCTGACTCCCAGTACGACATTCCAAAGATGTTGACGGATGATGGAATACATGATATTCGTCTCAACATATGGAAAACTCTTTGTCAATTAAAGAAGAAGGTATTATCTTACGATGAATATGAAAATCATCTTAAGATAATAGAAGGGCTACAACGTCAGATTGATTTGGCATCTCTATCAGTCTCTCGGTATCCGAAGGCTGAAAAGCAACAGAGAACCCTTCAACATTCATGCCTTGGCGCACTAAGAAAATTGCATCAGTTAATTGCCAATGCTCCATCTGATGTTCATATCAGAGGATGGGGTGTTCATGGAGCACTACATTTCACAGTGCTTTCCGGTCAGCAAAGCCCGCCGAAAATGGTCTCATGCAATGTTATTGCCCATGGACGGCCACAGTCAATGGGCTTTGTTCATAATCAAAATCTTGCTCAAGAACAGGCTTCAACTAGTTCCTCTCAAAATCAAGTATATAGAGAACAAGTTGTTGAATTGCTCCTACATCAAGTAGGCGAGAATATTGCACAAGCCTCTCATCTGGAGCAAACACGTCATCGAATGACAGAAGTTTCGGAAATAATCCAACGATCTGTTGAACCAGGTGATAAAAGTGGATACAGGTTAATGCATCCAGCTAATTTCCGACCTAAGATTCGCAAGATCAAGAGAGATTTTAAGAATATCTCAGACATAGCATGTCAAGAGACACCCCATCTTGTCAGACTGGGGACTTCTCTAACCCAACCCTCAGAGTCAACAAATGGGATTCGAGGAGTTGAGCGGAAGCAACAGGAACATCCCCAGTCCACCGGACTGGGGACTTTTTCAAATCCTCAATCCCTCCCTCAGAGAAAGTCAGTATTCTCTCGATTAGGGAATAAGCCTCAAGAGGAACGAAGAGCCAAGCTATCAGGAGATTCTCTCCAAGTGACGGTTCTCCAAGAAGTTCCTGAGGGATCAAGTCAACGGAATGTCATGTCTCATCATGGACATGGAAGAAGACAATATCACAGAAATGCTGATAGAAAGGATTCCATGCAATATGCATCCATTAATGTCATTAATGCCGTTACTGCTGATTCACCAGATGAGGCTCAATCAGAGGGATCAGACGAAGAGGTTCCTGCTCAAGAAGTTGCGCACACAGACCTAAATGAAGAAGGTGTGCGCACACGTAATCAAAGGCTTACCCAAAATCTGGGTATTCCTTCAAGTAACCCACTTCCCCCTCTCCGAAAAGGATCCAATAAGGGGAAAGGAAAGAATCAGGTTACTTCTCACCCTTCCTCTGAAGGAGTTCAATCGCTCTCATTAGAGTAAAGGTTTGCACAACAGGAGGAAGAAATGAAATAATTAAGAAGGTTGAATGCAGAACTACTTCAGAGTAGTCTTCTTCTTAAGAATGATGAAGTCCGACAGCCGAAGGAATTTGTTGTAACTACTGAGATGGATCAGGAATATCCTCCTTTATCAGTACACCCTCAGAGGTCTAATCCTACGGGTCAAACGCAACAACGGTTGGCAGCACTACCATCAGTTGCAGCACCAACCATCACGTCTGTCTAAGCTCCATTCATTGCACCTACCCAAAACCAAGTTCAACCTGATGTTTCTCAAAAGTTAATAACTACTATTGAGTCATTAACAGCTCGGTTAGAAACTATAGAAGGGAAACAGGCGCAAGTTCAACCTGAAAAGAAAGTTTACCCTGAATGGGTAGATTCAATTTCTCCTCCATCCAGTTTTGGAAACCCTGTTTTCCCTACTTTCAATGGATCAGGCGACCTTGAACAACATTTGACGCATTACGTGTCTTGTTGTGATCCTATGATGGGAACTCCAGAGCAGCAAGAAGCAGTGAAACTCATATGCTTCGTGCGAACCTTGCAAGGACCAGCTTTTGTCTGGTATACAAGCTTGCAATCCCGGCCAGTCATCGGATGGGAGGATCTTCGTCAAAAATTCCTTCTTCAGTTTAGCTCAACTTTGCCAAAAACGACAGTTTTCGATCTTACAAACTGCAAGCAAAGGGAGAATGAAAGAGTCTCTGATTTCATTGCTCGTTGGAAGGGATTAACGTATTCCCTGAGTTTAGCACTCCCTCAGGAGGAATTGTTGCCAATCTGTGTGGCAAATTTGCGTGACGAATTACGCACGCCATTGATCCCTGTGAAATACACAGGAGGGTTTCGAGACCTTACTTCAATCGCTCAGCAGATTGAAGATTCCCTTATACAGGCTAAGGTTAAATCTCGTGTAATTCCATCAGCTCCAGGAAGAAGAATGGGTAAAGAAGAAACTGCTACAGTTATGCTTAAACAAGCACCTGTACCTATTTCTACTTCAAAACCTTCATCTTCTCGAAGGGCTCCACCTCCTGAACGCCAACAACAAAGGCTGTTTCGTCCAAATGACCAAAAAGATCAACGACGAAAACAATTTGAGGATATAAAGAGTAAAACATACTCTTTCTGAAGTGAGAAAGTTCCTGGTTAGTTCATTTCAGCTCTGGAAAATAATTTGGTTCAATTACCAGTGCCCAAGAGGCCAAACAAGGAAGGAGATGAAGACCGTCCCAATTATTGTCCCTTTCATCAAATGTTGGGGCATCCCATCCAGGAGTGTTTTGTCTTTAAAGACCTCCTGCAAAAGATGGTCGACTTGGGACAAGTCAAATTGAAGGGTTCTTCAGCTCATGTAGCGTGTATTACTGCTACAGATCCAGAGGAAGGAGGCGAGTGGCAGGAAGTCAAAAGAAAAACTGCGAAAAAATATGATGATTGGATGGTCAGAAAGACAATCAATCGGACCCATTCCATTTTACGAACACAATTGAAGAAGCCAATTGTGTCTCCTACAAAATCTACAGTAAAGCCTCCATCAAAAGACAAATCCTCAAAAGGGCAGCGCAATTCAAAGAAGAAAGAGGAATCAGGAGAAGATGAGTATGTATCAAAGCCTAAATTGTCTTTGACTCTGGCATATTTCATTCCATCTACTTCAAAGCCACAGGCACCGCCCCATCAAACGGCACAACCTAAACAGGCTAACCAGGCAGAGTCTTTATCAGACAAAGAGTTAATCTTTGGTTCTGTTAATATGATTCAATTAACAGATTCATATTCCAGTCTTGATGAGCCTGAATTCCCTGTATCAAATAAGGGAATCTGAAGAGGTTATAGAGGTTCAGGATATAGGGGAAGACGTGGATCTTTCCAAAGCCACTACTCTAATTTTACCCCTGCTAGCACTGTATATGCAGCAGAAACTCGTGGTAGAGCCCTTCAGCGAGCTCAAAAAGAACAAGCAAGTTCTTCTGCCAATGGCCAACTCAGTTTTGGCACAGTTATTTTGGAAGACCGATTAAAAGTTCCATCTTCTTTATCTCAGCAAGTAAATGGATCTAATCAGTCTAATCTTCCAAAACCAAGGATGTTTCCATCTTCAATACAAGATGCATCAGCTTCCAAAGCATCTGCTTCCAAGGTACCTGCTAAACCGCATATTCCTATTGGGAAACGCAGACCTCTAGATCAAAAGTATGATATATTGAAACACTTGGCCCAAGTACCAGCCAAGTTATCAATTTTGGATGCTTTGAATCTATCAAAAGATCTTCGGGAAGCACTCATCGAAGCTTTGTCAAGTCCTCAGGAGTTTGAAGCTGAAATTGCTGCAGCTGAAATCTATCACATAGAGAATAATCCTGCAGAATTCCATGCAGTGATATCTTTTACTGATAAAGATGAAGATGATGTTGTGCATGGGCACATAAAGCCTTTGTACTTATCTGGCAAAGTCAATGGTATAGAAGTTCGAAGAGCTTTCATTGACAATGGTTCAGGAGTCAATCTCATGCCCATTCGTACACTTTGTCGATTGGGCCTCACGGAATCTGATTTATCTCCTTCTACCATGATGTTACAAGGATATGATAAAAATGAACAAGAACCACTGGGAGAAGTTACACTCAGAACTCAGTTTGGAGATCTTGTATCCAATTCGGATTTCATGATTGTTGATCAAGACTCAGCTTTCAATATCTTGCTTGGAAGACCCTGACTACATCAGCATGCAGCTATTCCGTCATCATACCATCAATGTCTCAAATACTGTTTCGATGGTCAAGTTGGAACATTGTATGGTGATAAGGCCCCGTTCAAGACATGTGAGTCTCAATACATTGAGGCGGAATTTTATCACATGAAGGGAAGAGAAAAATCTACAATGAAGGAAATTACCAAAGTTAATGCTCCATATGGTTTGGAAAAAATTCCAATAAATCCATTTTCACATGTGAGTACAGATTATGTGTTACCTATCAGTCAAATTGAAAAAATAGGCCCAAATCAAAATACTCTTATGGAAAGATCCATAATGTCAATTACGGTGATCGAGCCAGACAACATGGGAGAAATTGGTAACCTATCAAGCAGTGATGAAAGCATAAGTGGTGACATTTTCATTTCATCTGCTGAAATCCAACAAGTCTATACTTCGCTAATCAGGCCAGAAGAAGTTATAGCAACACTAGAGGTGAATAATGATGTCGATTCTCAATCCATCATCTCCTCTTTATTTCCCAAAGAAGACCCTTTATCATCAATAGGGTTGGAAATGGAAGCTTCTTCTTCAAAATGTGAAAATTTTGACATCTCTTATGATCATGAGAATTTCGTTTTTTCATATACTTTCCAAGTAGAAACGGAAGAAATAACACATGATGAAGAGGAAGAGGAAGATCTTAGAGATGCTCCTCCAGCATTTGAAGAGGGTATCTCTACCACTGTGGATGAACTCAGAGAAGTAAATCTGGGTACAGAGAAAGATCCACGCCCCACTTTAATTAGTGCAGCCATGACCCTTGAAGAGCAAGAGATGTATATTTCTTTTCTAAAGAAAAATAAAGATATTTTTTCTTGGAATTATACAGAAATGCCTGGGCTTGATCCTGATGTTGCTACTCATCATTTGGGTTTGCCAAAAGAACATCGAGGATTCAAGCAAGCCGCGAGAAGAACACACCCAACCTATGCTTCCAAAATTGAGGCTGAAGTAGATAAGCTTATCAAAGCTAACTTCTTCAGAGAAGTTCAATATCCCAAGTGGTTGGCTAATATTGTCCCTGTAAAGAAGAAGAACAGACAAATTAGGGTTTACATCGATTTCAGAGATCTTAATCGGTATTGTCCTAAAGATGATTTCCCAGTTCTGATTACAGAACTCTTAATTGATGCGACGGCTGGCTATGAAGTACTTTCTTTCATGGATGGATATTCTGGATATAATCAGATCCGAATGGCCCCAGAAGATGAGGAATATACAGCCTTCAGAGATCCTCAAGGTGTGTTTTGTTACCGGGTGATGCCCTTTGGTTTAAAGAATGCAGGTGCAACATATCAACGCGCCATGCATCGTATCTTCAAACCTATTTTAGGGAAGTTTTTTGAATGCTATGTGGATGATTTGGTGGTTAAATCCAAACAACGTTCTAATCACTTGGCTGATTTGGAAGTCATATTCCACAAGCTTCGACAACATAGTTTGAAGATGAACCCCTTAAAATGTGCTTTTGGGGTAACCTCAGGAAAATTCCTCGGCTTTGTTGTACGCCATCATGGTATTGAAGTCGATCCTGAGAAGACCAAATCAATCCTTGGTATGTCACCTCCTTAGAATTTGAAAGAATTAAGAGGAATTCAAGGACACTTAGCCTATATTCGGCGTTTCATCTCCAATTTGGCAGGCAAAAGTTTACCCTTTACCAAATTATTGAAGAAAGGAGTCACTTACCAATGGACTGAAGAATGTCAAGAAGCATTTGATGTTCTCAAGAAATACCTCTTAAGTCCACCAGTACTCATGCCACCTGTTGAGGGTAGACCGCTTATTCTCTATGTGACAGCTTTAGAGCAATCATTGGGTGCCTTTCTCGCTCAAAAGAATGATGCTGGGAATGAAAATAGTCTCTACTATCTCAGTAGAACTATGCTTGAAGCAGAAACCCGGTATTCAAGTATTGAAAAGTGCTGCCTAGCATTAATCTTTGCAGTTCAGAAACTGAGACACTACCTTCAACATCATGAGGTCCAATTGGTGTCTCGTAATAATCCGCTCAAATTCATCCTTAGTCGTCCAATGCTTACAAGATGTCTGGCAAGGTGGGCGGTTATTCTACAGCAGTTTGACATTCAGTATGTGTCTCAAAAGGCAATTAAGGGCCAAGCTCTGGCTGATTTCCTGGCTGAACATCCTTCAGTGGAAGACACGTATTCAGATATCGAACTCCCTGATGAGGAAGTTTTCTCTATTCAAGAGAGTCCTCAAATATGGGAAATGTATTTTGATGGTGCTTCTAGAAGTCCAACAGGGAAGAAAATGGAAAATCCTAAATTCAACAAAGTTGGTTTAGGAATTGTGCTCATTTCTCCAGATAAGGCAGTGTTACCTTATTTCTTTTTGTTGTGGGAAGGTGGTACCAATAATGAAGCTGAATACCAAGCTCTCATTACAGGCTTGGAATTAGCGCTTCAAGCACAAGTGAATCACTTAAAGGTGAAAGGTGATTCAGACCTGGTAATCAAACAAGTCAATGGGGATTATGCCATCAGAAAAGAAGAATTAATCCCTTTGTATGATTACGTCATAGAGTTAATGTCGGAATTCCCTTCAGAACCGACATTTTCTTATGTCCCAATATCACAAAATGCTCAAGCTGATGCACTGGCTAATATAGCCACAGCTTTAACAGATCCAAATCGGGACGAGACAACCATCTGTATTGCCCACCGTCATGCAATTTCACCTTATGTTCAAGTCAGAATAGAGGAAATTAATGAAATTAGTCCCATTCCTGAAACGTATGGTCATACTACAGGTTGGATGTCACCTATCAGGGAATACCTTCAAAATGGAACACTTCCACCTGATAGAGCCGAGAAAGAACAAATCCGGCGACGTGTGGTCAATTTTACTCTTTATGATGGCCCAAACCACCTCGAGAAAATTCTCTACAAATGTGGTTTTGATGGAGTTCTCTTCAGATGTATTGATGGTTAAGAGACAATGGCTGTCATAAAAGAAGTGCATGCAGGAGTCTGTGGTGCCCACCAGTCTGGACATAGACTGTCTGATCAAATTCGAAGGCTTGGATACTTTTGGCCTTCAATGATACAAGATTGTGTTAATTTCACAAAGAAGTGTCATTCATGCCAAGTATATGCCAACTTCATTCATAAACCTCCAGAGTTGCTTCATACAGCTAAATACTCATGTCTATTTTCCACATGGGGAATGGATGTGGTGGGACCTTACCCTTCAGCTACGGCCAAGCAGTTTAAGTACATTCTTACTGCTACTGATTTCTTTTCCAAATGGACAGAGGCAGTACCTCTCAAAGAAGTCAGTTCTAAATGCATTTTTAGCTTCATCAAGTCTAACATCATTACTATATTTGGTGTCCCTCATACCATATTGACGGACAACGACACCAACTTCTGTTCTTCTGAGGTAAAGAAATTGTATCAAGAATACAAAATTAAGTCCAACCATTCATCTCGATATCATGCAGCGGCTAATGGCCAGATAGAGGCCTTCAACAAAACTCTTTCAAATATACTGCAAAAGATGGTGGATAAAGATAAGAGGTCATGGCCTGATAAACTCTTTCATGCTTTATGGGCTTATCGGACTACCACTCGCAATGCAACGCGGTCAACTCCATATTCATTGGTATATGGAACAGAAGCAGTCTTTCCAATTGAAGTTCAATTTCCCTCACTCAGAATAGCCATTTGTGATCAATTATCTACGGATGAGCAATCCTAAAAGCGGTTGAATGAATTGGAACAGTTAGATGAGAAAAGATTGTGCACTTTGCACCACTTGGAAATCTATCAGAATTGAATAGCACGAGCTTTTAACAAAAAAGTTCGTCTTCATTCATTCATTCAGGGAGAATTGGTATTGGTTCTCAGAGCACCAATGATACTAGGAAAGAAGCCTCCCAAGCTTGAACCAAAATGGGAAGGACCTTATTCAATACATAAGGTCTACTCCAATGGAGTGTATTCTCTAATCTCAATGGATGGAGAACACATCACGACTCCAACTAATGCCAGATTTCTGAAGAAGTATTTTGTATAAACAAAAAATATTGTTCCCAGATCCAAAACAATCACATTGGTTCATGATATCTTGTCCTACATGACACTAAACTGTATTATGTCCTATCTACATGACATTAAACTGTACAGAAGTTCCATATTTTGTCCGAGATTACATTAAACTATATTTTGTCCGAAATGAAATTAAACTATATTATGTCCTAGCAACATGACATTAAACTGTGTGGCACTTCCAACGTTCAGCATGATGATAAACTGTAAAAAGTCCCCAGAACTGATATCCTCGTATTGGTTCACCTTAGTCCTAGCTACATGACTTTAAACTGTACAACACCAGTTCTTCCTTGCTATATGACATTAAAACTATACAGCAATGGTCCAGTATGACTTTAAACTGAAACTTCGTCCCACATGACATTAAACTGTGAAAAAGTTCCATAAACCGTCCAGCATGACCTTAAACTGCATCATCCCTGGTCCATGTATATGACCATAAACTATTTGCAAATCCCTTATGTCCAACAAGATGTTAAACTGTGACGTCCTAACTACATGACGCTAAACTGTATAAAAGTCCCTCACATCCGGAAAGACGTTAAACTATATAATCATCAAAGGTCTAGCATGACATTAAACTGCACCATCCACGGTCCATGCATATGACCTTAAACTATTCGCACTTTCGTCCAGCATGACATAAATGGTGTGTTATTTTGTCCTTACGACATGACATTAAACTGCACAGTCCCCCTTTCGTCCAATATGACGTTAAACTATTTTATCCCCATCGTCCTAACTACATGAAGCTAAACTGTACAGAAAATCCTTGATAGGTCCTACATGACATTAAACTGTATTTTGTCCCTGCTACATGACACTAAACTGTGCAGCACCAATAGTCCTAACTGCAAGACTTTAAACTGCAAAGTCCCTTTTTTATGTCCTACATGACATTAAACTGTACATCGTTAAGGTTTTTATTACCTCTTGTTTCTCACACCGAGTATGACTCACGTGAGCTTAGAGCGAACATCAACCATAACACTCCCTTTGGGCCACTAACCATGTGTAAGTCCCAACAATATTTTTTATTAGATCATTGTCCACAAGAACAACTTGATCATTAATTCATTCTTTAATTGAACTACACGGACTTTGATCCTTGCCCTCCAGGCTGGGTATGTAGGCAACCTCCCAGGGTTCAAGCCCAAAAACAATCTCTTCACATCGGTTCACCACCATCTCATATGATGTTGATTTGTGAAACCACCCCTGGAATCAATATCTTTACATTGATTCACTTTCGTCCTTGTTATATGACGTTAAACTATACAACACTTTTGTCCGGTACGACAATAAACTACAATATTCTTTGATTTCCTCATTTGAGAGAGAACTATTATTGACATTGATTTTTCAATCATGGTTTTCATTTTCAAAAGACTACATGCATACATGGTAATGCCTAAACTTTTTTAGGTTAAACCATCATTGCACTAAAGTCCCCTTTCACCCTTCACACGTACGAACCAAATTTGTACAAAGGGAATTTCTAGAACTACGTGGACTTGATTCCCATCCTTATGAGATACGTAGGAACATTCGAGTGTCCCTCGAATCCAGTCCCAAGTCTTTTGGGCCTAACCCCAAATTTCAATTTCAGTCCCTTGGCTGAAAAGTCCTCATGAAAACACACACTGTGTATTCATTATTATGGTCCGAATTCTATGACCCTAAACTAAGATCACTCATACTTTCGTCCTGCACGATGTTAAACTGCATTTCAAGAACTATGTATGGCTTGATTCTCATTCTTATGAGATACGTAGTGAAGTCCAAGTTTCAATTCAGGACCCAGCCACAACATGATTATGGTTATCATTGACCTATGTATCTCTATATACATTGGACAATACCCATCTTTATGTGTTATAATCCTAACCTTAAATATTTTCATATCTTCATAACCCTTTTCATGACTTCTAATCACAAAAATGTCAAACTTCTGAGAATTCTTTTGCCTGACTATGCAGCACGTTCCCATAGGTGGCCTTGCATAAACAGTCCACATAACAGACTTGTCAGCCAAAAGATACTATTTATTTGACCATGCAGCCAATGCCCTTAGGTGGCCCTGCATATTTCAACCCCCTAACGGGTTTGTTAAATAATGGTAACTTCATTCTTGGGAAGAATGCCTCTTTTGTCCTTATTTGTCTTAAACGACAGTATGTAGGGATCCGCAAAAAATAGCCATCCTTAATATATTTGTCCCATATCCTTTTTCATGATCTGAAAGTATTCAAGTCTATGGTTTATTCTTCTTCCCTACGTTTGGGTCAGACCTTTGTAGGAGTGATATTCATCCAGTTCTTCGATATTCTTGTTCGGAAATATCTTCTCCATATTCAAGTACCTCTTTCCATACAACAAACTCTATACTTTAGAAAATTTGAATCTCCATAAACTTTCACTGGCTTTTAGCACTAGGAAAGTAAATTTCTAAGAGTTCTTTCGCCTGACTATGCAGCACGTGCCCATAGGTGGCCTTGCATAAACAGTCCACATAACAGACTTGTCAGCCAAAAGAAACTATTTATTTAACCATGCATCCAATGCCCATAGGTGGCCCTGCATATTTCAACCCCCTAACGGGTTTTGTTAAATAATAGTAACTTCATTCTTGGAAACTACTTCTTCTAATGCCTTTTAGCTCTTTTTCATATCATTCCTCAGATTCAAATATTCTTAAGCCATAGTTTACATATTTTCTCTCATACTTGAGTTTGGTAATTTGTTTTCAGATAAATTTTCAAGGAATTGAATCAATTTTAATCCATTTTGGTCAAAGCTATTTCGACCTTAAACATTAGCCCCTTTATGTACGGCATGCATGACTTTAAACTGCCCACAAAAGACAAAGGAACTCTGAATAAAAGTCAAGTTCCAGCTCACTAAATATACATTTTTGTATGATTTAGGTAATATTGAGCAATTAAAAGGTTCAAAGTTTGTAGGATTATTTGTAATAATCCTAGTAAAAATCAAACTATGCTTACTAGGCCCATTGACTTAAGTAAATTTGAAGCAGGTAGTGAAAAGAATGCAAGTACAAATGATTGAAGACAAAAGTGTTTTTCATTGATACACAGGAGATAGAAAGAAATCCATAGACTGGAGTCTCTTCTCTTTTTTCAAGAATTACAGAAGATTGTCAACATAAGTCTTCATTTGATGTATAACATCCTGAGCCTTATCAGCAGTTACTTGAAGCTCGTGCACTTGACCAGCTTCACTCTTTTCAGCTTGCTGAAGTGCCTTCTTAGCATCTGCGATGTCTTTCATGCCATTCATATGAGTTTCATCCAATGATTTATTAAGCTGATCAAGTTCCCCAGTAACAGCATCTAACTGTTGCTGGAATTGCACCTGCTGGATGACCTTTTCTTTGATTTTTTGCTTCAGATCCTTCATCTTGGTAGAATAATCAGCTTCATCTTGGGATATCGCAGCCTCAAATTCTCCTATGTTGACTGAAAATTTCACTCTGGTCAAATCTTCGCGACTTGTCTGCACTTGCTCCCTCCTGAAAATGATCTGTTTCACCGCAGCATGGATCTTTTCATACCCAAAACCACCAAGTCCCAGTATAACAAATTGGGATGACAATCGAGAAATTTTTGATGGTAGCTCTTCTAAAGGCACCCCAGATATGATGTTCCATATGTTGTTCCATGCCTTACGTCATGAAAAGCTGAATGCTTTAAGCATCTATGGATCTGATTCAATATCATCGTCAGAAGGGGGTATGTAATCTGGAATTAGCGCGCTTAGGGAAGTGCCTTGTCCTGCTCTTTCCCCCCTGACTTGTGCTTCTTCACTTTCAATTCCCGTTGGGACAGAGGCTGAGGCCTCATCTTCGGATCTAGTCATTGCAGTTGATGGTCCTGCATGATTAATTGAAAGGTTTAGTCAACTTCAAAGGATAACAAAAGAATAGATTGTCTTGCGAATAAAGTACAATCACAAATATTGTTATCCCTTACCCAAGGGTGGTTCAGCAACCTGAGAAGACTTCTCCCCATCTTTCCTGGTTTCAACAGGATTTTCAAGATGGGTCTCAGGAGAGTTTATTGGATTTAGCTCTACTTGAGCTAATGTTTCTGCAATGATAGGGTTGACATCAGTGTCCACACCCCTCTTCGGGCATTTACAGTTCAGCGGCTTCTACGGAAGAAACTGCATATTATTTTCCATCATGGTTAGAAGTATATATTTTTTTTTAAAAATTTTGGGCGAAGGGTAGCACTCACGCCCAAGGTCTTCTAAATCATATGACAACTTAGCATGATCATAACATTCTTCAAAAGTCATTCCTTGATTCATCATTTCATCCAATGATACTTCAGAATCTTGATTAGTCTCACCAGTGGGAGCATTTGCTATATCTTCTTGCCGACTTATGTCCTGCAACCCCTGACCCTGGACAACACCTTCAGTAGTAGGAGGGATACTGGGAATGGATGGTAGCTCTTCTCCAGGAGCAACCAAGTCAGCCTGGGTCTGTGATTATTCTACAACACCCTCCATGACCTTTGAAGGAGGGTCAGTCCTTTCCCTCAAGGGGGAAATTGAAGAAGCCCCTGCAATCCTCAGAAATATGAGTAACCATATGATTGTGGGTATAAACTCATGATTGTTCGAAAGACTTACCACTGCTAATGAAACTTTTAGCTATGGATTTCCCCCTTCGTTGCCTTGGCTTCTTTTGTTTTTTCGGAGTATCAGTAGTCTCCCTTATTGGCACTTGGATTGGCGAATGGAAGGCTATGTCCAGTGCCTCATTCATGGCCTGCTGGCCTGGAGATATCTCGCCTGGTTCACGAGGAGAATCAGCAGCAGCCCCGATAGCAGTACCACCAGGGCTATATTGTGGCGAAGGAACCCCGGTCCCTTTCTTTGCAAGCTGCAAGATGAAGAAAATAACTTCCTTAAGTAATAAAGCTTCAACTGAAATCAAGTTGCAAAGAAAATAAGGAAAGAAAACTTACATCTTCAGGAGCCACGTACTCTTGCCATTCCTCATCTCCAGAACCACCATCCCCCTCAGTGGCGCCACGATCAATCATTTCCTTCACCCGCCTGGTGATAGGAACCGAGTCATCAGTGGAATATATGAGCATTTTCAGATCTCTGATGTAAGCTCTCACTTCATTGGGGTTATCTCCGTATTGAAGATTTTTAGAAGCTATAAGATATCCTATTCCAGGAAGTTGTAGGCCCTCACACAAATCCAGCCAGGCGGTCTCAGTATCACAGTATAAGCTCTGCCATAGCTGAACAGCCTCTGGTCTTAGATATAAAGGCTGTGAGGAAGGTCCTACAATTTTTGATTTTAATTTCTTCCCAACTCCTGCAACTACAGATAGAGAAAAAGAATGTAAGACTTATTACTTTATAAAGTAGCAGTGATTGAAATTACTACAATGAAATAACTCACTAGGAGTTGATGGAGTGGGTCTTTTAATTCTGGCTGGAGGATTATATCGGGCACGAAACCGCTTTGCTGCCAGTTGTGCCTCATCATCCCCATCGTGATAATCCAATGAATCAGTTCTAGAAGAGGAGTCTGTTGAATCTATTTCAGGTGGAGAAGCGTCACCTTCACGAGGAAGGGTTTCTTTCTCTACAGTCCTCTTCCTCTTTCCCACTTGATATACTGGGTGATTCAATATCCCTTTGGGGTATGATGCTATCCAGTGTTCGGCATAAAATGTAGTCAGATTATGTGCCGCTTTTTCAACTGGTAGATCAAATACTTCCCCAGTCTTCTCTCTTGATGTCAGCAACCATAGTTGTCAAGCAACCATCAGATGTTGCTCTAACCTGACATGTACTAGAGGGGATACAACAATCTGTTGCAAACATTTGAATTGGCGTGCAAATCTATATGGAGCATAGGCCTCACATATGATTTCTCCATCAATCCTGGCTACTAACACGCCATCCCTTCAAGCTAGCATGTATGCCCTCAAATCCAAATGGGCTGTCCCATCATCAACAAATCGCCCGGATGGCGGACTTCCATAAGGAAAGAAGTTGAATTCCTTAAACATGCTTAGTCTTACTTTCATGTCATAACCATTAACATCTAATGGAGCAATTCCAGAGAATGCTTGCACTAACGGTCTGAAAGAGCTTCCAGGAATTTGTAATCCATTCTGTACGTTGTATGTCCTGAAGTGAGTGGCAATCCATCCCCACAAAACCTGGAATGGTCCCACTATTCTTAAAGGAGATTTACCCTGGAAGACGTGAAGTAAACTCCTGTGAATCTTTGCTAAAATGGGGGTATCTAACCCAACCATTTTTCCCTCAGCCAACTTTGCCGCAATGAAGAAGGTCCCTGGCCTAACGCCTCCCTTCGAATCCCTGACCGGCAAGAGATAAACACTGAGCCACATTGCCAAGAAACCCGCCAGACGAGTTTTCTTTGGAATTCTTTGATTCACTTCATATCCCCACTTTTCAAACTCTCCTGCTTCTAGAGTTGGCCAGAATGTGCCAGGAGCTCCTCTCTTCTCAGGTTTTGGACAAGTGGTAGGACGTCTGGGCCTGGTATCCTTGGATTTCTTTTTCTTGGATCCTTTTTATTTTAGCTCCATCCCTTTCTTCTCAGTAAGAAACACATTCATCCATTCTTCCGAATGAATATATTTTCTAAAATGAGTTAATGAGGTCTCGGAACTCTTGAGCCTGTGAAAGATTTTAAATAATTCTCGAACCAAAGCAGGAGTCTTATCTAAATCATTCCAAGTCACCTTGGGAGGAATGAATTCATCATACATGTCACCCAAGATTGGAGCTCCTGAAATCTTGTGGACATCCCACAAACTGATACCTACTTCTCCATGAGTCAAATGGAAAGAATTAGTCACTGGGCTTCAGTGGCTGAGTATCTCTGGCATGAAGTTATCATGTCTGTAAACATATGTTTGCCCAACCCAAACGGCCTCATATATTGCAGCTCTCTTCAGATCCTCAATAAACTCTGCGCAAGTCTGTCGCACCCAGTATGACCACATCCAAGTTGGCTTCACACCTCCCCCAGGACGGAAATCCCAACTTTTCTTCCAGCCTTTGGATTGATCCATCTGAGCATTTCGGAAGATTGAAGGATGACAATGTGGTTGAAGCTCAGGTGTATGATCTTTCAGATCTGGTGTGCAAGGGCTATGATGCATTACATAAGCATTCTCCACTGTTCCAGCAGTTAGAAATGATCCTCCACCTGAGATATTTGCTGAAGCAAAATTGGTATAATTCTGGAACCACGAAAATGGAAGATATTTCTTTACTTCTGGAATAATGACTTCTTGTAGATGACCATAGCCATACAAAGGTAGATAAGTGCAGTGAGGAAAGTTGCGATGATATTTATTCAGATACTTAGCCAAATATAGAAGAGAACTATCTTTGAAAGTATAGTAATTAGGGCCAATGATATCCATCATATCATCTATCCGCTTGCTAGCCAGTTCATCAATTAATCCAGGTCTAAGAGCCATTGAATCTGCACAGGAGTTGAATAAATTAAACTCTTAAATGGGTTTATTTTTCATAAAATTTGTGAAATAATTTGGAAAAAATGGCTAAAGGCATTAAGGCGCGCAAGTATGGAGATGTCGCGCAAGTGATACAAGTGACGCGCAAGTTTTTGTCGCGCAAGTATTACCGCGCAAGCCCTATTACCTTGAGAGTAGCGCGGCAGCGAGGAAAACAGTGGAAAAAGAGACTTGCGCGGTGAGGAAGACTTGCGCGGTGAGGGCTCGAGAAATTCGGGATCAGATGTTATCCACGGCCAAAAGCCGTGTATTTATAGGCGAGGAAGCTTATCTGCGCGCCGCACCCAGAGCGCTTAAGGCCTACGCGACGCAAACTTGCGCGCCGCCCTCTGTGCGCTGAAGACTTGCGCGCCTCCCTTTTCCTTTGGAGGGATTCAATTTCCTCAGAGTCAAATCCTCATTTCTCTCCGGATCCAACTCTGAGGGGGGACTTTTGTTGACGCTCCTTTCGTCACAGAATCTAAAGATCGAAAAAGGGAATATCTCAGCTGAAAGTGATTCATCCTTTGAAGAAAACATCAAAAATCAACAAAGGCATGAACAAAGGATCAACAACAAATCCACCGCGCCAGTTATACCACTGCCGCGCAATTACACTTGCGCGACGCTCTTGGTCGTGCAAGTGACTTGCGCGACCTAAGTGGTAACCGCCCGGTAACTGCCCGGGGTCTTCTTTTGCCTATAAACAAACCCTGTGGGCCCCCTATTCGAGAGGATCTTTTTCCAGAAACTCGGATTGAAGCTCTCGACGCCCAAGTCTCTTCTCAAAGCTTCTGGAACACTTCTAAGGTAATTTCTTACCTAGAACGGAAGATCTAAAGAGAAGAAGGAAGACCTAAGTGTTGAAACTTATCAAACACTTGCGCGCCGACTTATTTCCTTCAATATAACTTGCGCGTCCCTTTTTTGGAGGAACCTCAAGAAAATTCTAAAGGGTTTCAAAAAGAGTCGCTCAAGTATTTCAATGCTGGTTGAAAATCGCGCAAGTACACCATGTGCCGCGCAGGTATACCTGCGCGACCATACTTGCGCGCCCACGGAATACTTGCGCGCCCTGCAAGACTTGCGCACCCCTATCTTTTTGGGTTCCCATCTTGCCCATTTTTTACCCCTCTTAAGACATCACACCTTTCCTTTTCAATATTCAGTCTTCAAGACACTCTTCAAAGCCATTTATGGCATGATTTCTTGATTTGACTTCCTTATCTAAAAGGAATTCTATGGAATATCTCTCAAAGTCTAGTGATTTAAATATCCTTATGTCATTAAATATGGAGAGTTCATTCATTCAACCTCATCCTTTAAGATGAGAGAATCCTAACCTGGGTCTCCTTTTCAGGAATAATCCCTAGTTATAAATCCTCTTATTTTGGGCATCCTCCTCAGGAGTAAGCCCCAAACCTTAATTCCTTAAATTGGGCATCCTCCTCAGGAGTAAGACCCAATCAAATCCTCTAATTTTGGGCATCCTCCTCAGGAGTAAGACCCAAACCTTAATTCCTAACCTGGGTCTCCTTTTCAGGAATAAGACTCAGCCATAATCTTGGGCTTCCTTTTCAGGAGTAAGCCCCAAGTCCCCTAACCTGGGTCTCCTTTTCAGGAATAAGACTCAGTCATAACCTGGGCCTCCTTTTTTAGGAGTAAGTCCCAGTCATAATCTTGGGTTTTCCTTTTTAGGAGTAAACCTCAAGCCCCCTTAAAATTCTCTTAACCAGTCATAATTTACCTTTGATTTGGGTTTCCTTTTCAGGAGTAAAACCCAATCATAAGTCCCCTCCTAACTTGGGCATCCTCCTTAGGAGTAAGCCCCAAGATTAGAGTATTCAAATCTCCATAAAGCACATATACCTTTATGGACCCTGTTCCTGGATTTTCTCCCTAAAAGTAAATCCTAAACCTTCATCTATTTTGGGAAGTCATACATACATATGCCCCAAACAATTTCTTATGATTGCATCTTTCATGGCACAATTGTCTAATTTTTACCAATACCTCTTGTTTCTCACACCGAGCATGACTCACGTGAGCTTAGAGTGTAAAAGTAATTATGACATTCTTCTTTGATCCATCAATCATAAACATCATACTCCATAAATCGAACTACGTGGGTTCTGATTCCTTTTCCAAAACAAAGGATACGTAGGTAGCCCATTTATGGGTTCGATCCCAACTTTGAAATAATCTCTGTCCTTCTGAATGACGATAAACTTCAAGTGCCCCACTGAGTGGCTTTAAAACCAGCCTGGTCATCATAATGACCAAAGAGACTTTTATATAAATGTTTTGAAGGATACCATTGACCAAGAATCTCTAAACAGATATATATGATTCTCTATTGATGAAGAACCTCGAATACATATAAAAGATTCTCTAAATTTCTTGCATATTTTATCATTGATTGTTAAAACTAAAGGAAAGCTCATTTTTTACTTGGTAATGTAATAAGGATTCATGAACATAACTTAAATCTATAAAGAGAGTCCCGGAGTAGACAATAATTCCCCTCAAAAAGGTGTGATGAGTCCGACCTCCCATCCTCTCGACCAATGAAAATTCCTAAGCCTCATTAGCCCACAAGCTAATGAGCACCTGCCTTTGGAAAGTAGGTCCAAACAGATGTGGAATCATTGGATGTTTCCGGTTCTACGAACAAACCCATTAGAAACCGATCAGAACGTTTTAATCTCCCGTCCAGGAGGTCATCCCCGGATTCCGTGCGAAACAACATGTAATAAGGAGGGTGGTGGCCTATTGAGAATTTTTATTCCCATGCCTATATTTACATTTAATTTTCAGGTTCTGAACATGTTTATGATTGCTCTTGGAGTGTTTTTATGGGTTCTAATGGTGACTCATGGAGTCACATAGAGGTATGTATGTTTTTTATTTTTTTTTATTTAATTTTATCGCATCAAAAAAATATCCATTTTATTGCTTTTATTTATGGTTATTAGTGGTTCACATTATATATGTGGAGACCATGGATATTAGTGGAAACTATTTCTATAGGTGAGGGAGTTAGGGGTGAGCGAAGGGATTTATTTTACTTTAATTGATTTTTTAATCGATTTAATTCTTTTATTGTTTATATTGTTTCTTATTATCTATTGGTGCATAAACCTATGATATACAGAGTGGTCATGTCTATTTTTTTCTATTATTAAACTCTAATTATTGGTTGAATCTGTTCCCACTAGTTTACTTTGATTCTATGACACTAGTTTCTATCCTGAGGTGATTGGGAATGCACCTTGAGCATATCATGGGCTGGATTAGGCATCTGATGGAGGGATGGATTGGGTTTATTTGTGAAAAAATGGCACAAGATCCTACATTCCTAAGATGAATTTGGTTATTAAAGAACCCTTGTTATTTGGGATGTCTAGTATATGGGAGATATGATTATATAAGCTTAGAAGGTTGGTCATGGGTGGGTGTCTGATTGCCATCGCTCGTGACTAAACCTAAGTAACCATGGGAAGTAGGGGTTTGAATTTTGATTTTGAGAATTATTTTTTGTTCTTATTGATGAATTTTAATTTAAATTGATATTATTTCAAACCGTATGGGTTGTTTTATTATTCACATGTTTTGTGGTGAAAATAGGAGTGGAACCAAAGGTTCATAATGAACTTACTCAGCCTAAAAACTCATGTGGATCTTTCATGCATGATTTTAGTAAACTCTTAGTGGTGGTTTCATGATTTTCCCATGACCCATCAAACCGTGTGGTCCAACTATGCATGACCACTAACCCCTCAAGATTTTTTATTCTTGGGTTCCTTTAGATTTGTAATTATTTTGAGTAATATATTTATATGGTTTGGTTTATTTTTGATGAGGTGTTGAATGGGAAATGTGGTTTTAAATGGTAAAAGTAAGATTTAGAATGAATATAGAGGGTTTTATTTAAAATTAATTGAAATGTATTGTGTGTTTTAAGACCCATGAAGTGATTTAGAAAATAAATTTTAATGTTTTAAAATGATTTTAAATGGGAATTCGAGGCTTTAATATTTAAGTTTAGAATCTTTAAAATAATTTTTAGTAATGTTTCAAGGTTTTAATGTTAATCATGGAGTCCAAAATGGTTGTATGATTTTTTCTAGGTTTTCAATTTACTTGGAATGTGATTGGGTTTACTCCCTTGATCAGTTATTTTGGAATGTGAATTATTTTTGGCTGGGGTGTTTAAAATTGTGTTTTGTTTATGTAAAGGGTTTGAAAAGTTTATTTTAAGGGAAAAATGATTTTTGTGAAAAGTTTTTTGTTAAATACGGGGTTGTAGTTTTTTATAAAGAGAGTTTTTTCATGTGTCTTATCATGATGAGTTTGGTATTACTTTTTGTTTGTGTTTTGTGTTGTTTGAATATGACTCTCATAAAATCCTCGATTATTATCTGAACTTGGTGATTATCTGCCATAGATTCATAATCAATCATATTTTGAGGTGTCTTAGGTTTCATATACCTTCTTGGCTCTATCCTTGGTTTTCCTATATGGGTGGTGAAGTTTGGGGGTTATGTTTACATTCTTTTGGCATAGATTTTTCTTTATATGATTTTGGAATAATGATTTTGATGAGGTCTGATTATTATTAACTAGGCATGAGATGATTAAAGTGGTTGGATAGAGATATTATCATTTTAAAGGTGGAATGTTCATAGTTTATGCCTCACTCATGTTTATTTCTGATTGGAAATAGGGTGGTGAGTGCCTTGGTGCTCCTTCATTTAATTTTTCTTCTTTTTCTTCAGTTCTTTCATTCCACTTTTATTTTTGGCCAACCCATGTATTATCATTTAATTTTTGGGAATTTAGGATCTTGTAACACTTTCAAGAATATGTAATTATTTTGGTGGAATAATGGCTGTGATTCGATTGGATCTTTCAGTTTAAGTCCTTATGGTCGAAGGTTCGGGTCATGAGTGGGTAATTTCTTAGGGTGTCTCTCTTTAATAATCCACCATGTTAAGGGAGTTTTAAATGGTGGGGAGACACACCATGGGTCTCTGTCTATTTATTTTCCTCTATAATTGGTTCAGAATGACTTGTGAATTTTTAGGCATTTTTTGATGCCCTGGTTTTCTTTAGAGGTGGAGTGGTTTAGAGTTAGTTTCTTGGGTGTCTTCTCTTTAAAATTTAAGTTCCTTTGATGTGTATTCCTCCATGAATCTAGTAAAATTTTTAGGGTATTAAGGGTCATAGTGGGGGGAATTGTCACACCCTGATCTTGATATTCCTAAATATTTTATTTATTTATTCATTAATTTAGTTCTATTTTTATTTTCAGAGGCTCAGGTATTTTATTTCAGATTTTTTTGAAAATTTTAAGTATTTATAGATGTCACATGGTTTAGTCACATAGTTTTAAAAACTGTACAACATTTTTGTGGGTGAGTTTTTAATATTAATAGAGTTATTTTTCATGGTTGGCATACAGTTCATCGAAACGGGTGACCAAATTGTCCAGGTGCTCCAAGTCTATCCAATATGGGGTATATAATTGGTGCACAGTTTGTTAAACCATTTGATATACCCATTTTTTTAAATTTATTATTCCACCCTTACTTTTTTATACCTTTATTTACCCTTCTCCTTCTATAACACCCTAATATTTTATGATATATATTTTTCTTTAAACAAACCTAATTTCTTTGATAGCTTGATTTACACACAACACTGAGTTTAAATGAACCGTGATAAAATATTTAAATATTAATATGTATAAATTATATCATTTTTTTCATCATGTCATTATTATCTTATCTTGAATTTTTGGTATTTTATAAAAAGATTTATTTTTTAGTGAATAGTAGAAAATATTAATTTTTGTAAAACTGTCAGTTATTTTCTTTAAATAAAGTAATTTTAAAATTATCATTATATTTTGGATTTTATATTAAAGTGATATAATATTATTTTGATTTAAAATAATATAATTAATTCCATCACGTTCATCATTTTACATGATTTTGATATAAGCTAATTTTTAGGCTTAAAAAATGTATTTTTTCAGGAAAACTATTTTTCATCACATTTTGTGGGTTTATTTTTAAATTAATTTATTCACTTATTTAGATTGAATTAGATAAAATGAGTTCCATATTTAGAATCAATAGGTTTAAATTAGTAAATAATTATCTTTTATTTTTATTCATTATAATAACAATAGTGGTAAAATTTATCACCTCGGTAAATGGTAAATTAAGAAATTAAGGTTAAAAATAATGTGACAAGGCATTAAAAATATATCCAACACTTGTATTTATTTCATCGGATGAGATAAATTTTACCATATCCATCCTAAATTCAAATATATGTCATTTTGGTTCCATTTAACTTTGGTAATGACATTTATATTATTTTAAGTAAAGAAAATTCCAAAATGTCACTCTCTTGATTTAAATTTCTTTCACATGTTCATATTGGGATAAAAATATGTTATGAATGAATATAAAAGTTTATTTTGTACATAATTAATTTATTTTTATGATGGTAATTTATTTTTAATTTTTATTAATGGTATAATTACCTTAAATTCTTACGCAACGTCAACTTAGTATTTATTCAAATAATAGAAAAATAAAATAAATAATTTTAAAAATATTAAAAGTAAAACATTTTGGATGAATTATAATATTAAAATAATTTATATATAAATATAATATATTAGTGATGTGTTAAAGGATTATATTTTAATTATATATTTTTCTTGACATCTTTAAAGTCAAATTAAATGAATAGTGTCAAAAATGATATTAATGATATTTTATGGAAATAATATTTTATTAAATTATTTCAAAACCATAAAAAACTAAAACTTGGAAAATTTGGATAATATATGGTCTAAAATTTCATCCATTTTCCATTTATTACCCAATCATCACCTTATAAGTAAAATCATAACCCTTTAATATTAAAAAATCCATTACCACAATTAAGGTCAAAATTGGTTCACCAAAGGGTTAAACTAAAAGATAAGGTTTAAAATGATATATAAACATGTATAAATTATATTGTATGATTATATTAAAACAATACCCTACTTATATTTTAATTCATGTAATTTTGGAACCATTTTACATGAGTTAGACTATAACAACCCTACTATTTATTACACATTAATACATGTTTTATTACATAAACGTACACTTAATATAACCCAAAATATTGAGAAGTCTAGTGAATTTGGAAATTAGGTACATTACATAACAAATTATAACATGAGATATAAAAAATTATTTAAAACTTCCTTGACATGATCATAATATTCCAACGAACTTTAAACTGCATGGGATAACCTAGGGATAAACATAAGAAATGTGTGAGATATAAAGCCCAATAAAGGAATAAATAAGGCATTACATGAAGAATATAATACATGTTAGATAATATGAATATAATATGGCATGATAAATAATGATAATTATAACATGGGAAATGTGGCAACAATATAAAACATGACATAAGCATGAGTTAAGGCTAATTGCTCATGGAGGATCATGAGTCAAGGATCATTGTACATGGAGGATCATGAGTCAAGGCTCATTAAACATCAAGAAGTATGATTCAAGGATAGGTTAAAAGACCATTTCACATGATGTATCATGATACTAAATATTACCCAATGCATTGGAGTGCTATCTGGGTTCACCCATCATAATCATTTCATTCTCATGCATAAGTGTTCCACATAGATCATACAACATGAATTCATTAATCATAATAATTTATTACATGATTAAGAAATGTAGAATACATACATGTAAGTAACCAATCAATAATTATATATGCATAAATGTGAATACCCTTTATAGAAAAATGGGTATGGTATTCACCACACAATTATTTTGGTATGGAAAATCATGGTGAAATTTCGACAGCATAACAATGTTATATAAAAATTTATAAAAAAAGGGTTATGAGATAGAAAGGGGTATCTAATCATTTTTAAACTGAATGGGAAGTAATAGGGACATATAAAATCATATCCCAACATTATAAATTTTGAAATATAAGGCATAAGGTAATGAAAAAACATGAATAGAGAAAATAATCCTTATGGAATTCCGACATGGTAATAGGTGTACATAAAGGATAATGGGAGGATTAATGAGAGTGAAAGGGGATATAATAATTTATTTATAAAATGTAAATTATGGGGGATATGGAAGAAAATATCCCAACATAACCAAATGGAAATTAAAAGACATAACATAAAAGGAGTGCTTGATAAAAGAGGAGAGTGGAAGATCCCTTACTTGAGTGTGTGACTCCAAAGGCTGGGAGGGGCTTGTTGAAAGATTGGGGAGACTTGGGAGGATTCTAGGGAGTATAGTGAAAATTTTAGTCATACTCCAAGGAGTTTGAGTTAAGATAAATGGGATCTTGGGTGGGTTTATATAGGAAAGGAGGGGGGTTTCTTTATTATTTAGGTGTTGGACTCTACATAACAAAATATTAAAAACCACAAACCATCCCATAGTTTATACCAAATGGGATTGATTTAAATTATTTTATAAGAAAAAGGTCCTAAATTATTAAAATCACTACTACAAAAATGGGAAAGGGAAGCGCCACCTTATATCAGTGCTAAGAAAAAACCGCTGATAAAGACACCCTTTATCAGTGCTAAAATTTTAGCGCTGATACAAGACATTTTTATCAGTGCTTTTCTAGCACTGATAAAGATTCCCTCTATCAGCACTAGAAAAGCACTAATAAAGAATCCCTTCATCAGTGCTAAAATTTTAGTGCTGATAAAAAGACCCTTTATCAGTGCTAGAAAATCACTGATAAAAAATCCCTTTATCCGCACTAAAATGTTAGTGCTGATACAGAAAGAGATTTTTTAGCACTGATAAAGAGGACCATTATTAGCGCTAAAAAAAGTGCTGATTAAACCGTAGTAAATTTTTTTATAAAGTCTGTCGCACAGTTCCCTCGTTTCATCGCAACCTAAAGCTCTCACGGTACTGGAACCCTGCGACTCCCCTCCGCTGCCCACTGAGCTTCACGTTGACAAACCTCCGCCGCCCTCAAGATTCTCGTTGCCGAACCTCCGCCACCCGCTGAGATTCATGTTGTCATACCTCCACCACCCTCGAGCTTCGCTTTTCTGGACCTCTGCTTCCCATTGAGCTTCGCGTTGCCGGACCTCCGCCTCCCTCGAGCTTCGCGTTGCCAGTCCTCCGCCACCCACTGAGCTTCACGTGTTGGACCTCCACCTCCCTTCGAGCTTCGCTTTGCACGGTCTAAAAAATATATGAACCCCCTTGTAGTGTCTTATCATAGGATTAATGGTTTATTTGGATCAATGACATGATTTTCCCTAACAATGATCCAACCGTGAACACCCCCCAAAACCACCAAAATTTCTCAAAATTCACTCAAAACATCTTTAGATAATCTCCAAATATAAGGAGACCAAAACAAGGTTCTAGATATACCTGAAATAGGTTAATGATATGTTTAAGGAATGTTTTCCAAATCGTTTTTTGATTTTGGTATTTTACTATTGATGATTGTGATGAATAATTTGCTTTATGTTTGGTAGTTGGTACATGGGAGACCTTAGATTTGTGAGTAATCAAATAGGTTCTACTCTAGTTAGCCTTAAGGTGATCACTTGAGTCTATTTTTGATGTCTCTAAGAGGACTTGTTTATATTTATTGTCTGGTCACATAACCAGGTGGTGTTCCGTGAGTGAGTCGATTTACATTAGAACTTATAGGTCAAATATCATCCTATGTTTCTCCAATTAAAATTAGTTTCTTTCCCATAATTATTTTAATGTATGATTTTGTGATTATGAGTTACTCCCATTGATTACCTTTATTATTTACTTTTTCTACAGTTTAGTTTTTATCTAACCTTGATTATTTATTTTTTCTTTTATCATTAATCCATTATTATAGGATTTTCTATTATTATAGTTTTTTTACTGTAAATAAAAATGTGGAATCTTTGGGGAATGTTTGACATGGGTTGATTTTCTTTAAAATGGATTTATTAATATGTGTGTTGTTATTTTTATAAAAGTATATTAAGTTAGGAAAATATAATTCCTTGTGAATTTTTTCATTTATAAAAAATGAAATATAAATTTTAAAAAATGGTTGACCACAATGTTTTGTTTTTTTAATAGATTGAATGAAATTTTTTAATAGATGGAGTGCATCCATGAGTGAGAGAAAAAAATGTTTTCATTGATGGAAGTGTTGAGGTAGTTCAATGAGTGAGCTGAGCTAATGATATATAATTTTTCAGTCTCTTGATATCCCATGATATTAAATGGGAATAAATCCTTATTTATTTCTTCAACATGGTGCAGTAAGTGATCGACATCAGAAAGAGGGATCCCTCTCGGTTGAAGGATAAATTCATTTCAAAGTTTTATATCATACAATAGGTACATGAACCATGTTTTTTAACTTCATTCAATGAGAACATTGAACACACATTTTAATATCTTGTGATTAGGATCATGATAATGTATTTTAAGGTTGAATATATTTTACCAAAATGTCACACGGTTTCATATCATGCAACTAGAACATATAGTGAGGGTGAGGTGAATTTTCCATCCATAGAGTCCCTACACCATGTGAAATATGGGTAGAGGATGAAAAAGGTTTAAGTTCATGATTCATGGACCAAAGGGGGTGTGTCCCAGAATTTTTGGCGTGTCATGCAAGAATAACGACCTAATGTGAGAAGGGTCTTATGGCGGCTCAACACCACATGAAACAACATATAACTAGGATATTGGATTTTTAGTTCAAATCCATATATCTCAGACTAATGGGATGGTTTATTCGTGTAAAATATCTCTTGAGAAACCTAGTATTGGTGGAAAGATTGATATGCTCATCATCAATGGCGATCAATGAGTTTACACTATCAGAGTGAAGTTTATGAAAAATTTAAGGTCCTTCACACTTGGATTCCAGTTTCACTAGATTCCTCCTAGGTATCATCGATTACCTTAGATCCAACACCATGTCACCATAAAGTAAGTAATGAAGGATGACCTTTCTCTTTAAGGACAACACCACCTGGTTTTGATGCATTTCTAGGTCATCAAATGCTTGAACCCTATTTTCTTCGAGGGGTTCCCCCCTTCTTTCCTTCATGATATCTAAGTGACTTTGTCTGGAAGTGCACTTATATAACATGATGCCTAGACCACCAAGATTTCTAGCCTTTCCACCCCTACCTCCATCTCTATCCTTCTCCCTCGCTGAGGTTACTGACTCCTTCTCTGTAGTGTCCATGCCCCTTCCTAGCAGTGTTTGTTCTGTCTCCCTTGGATCTGAGCCTGTCATCCAGCTCCAAATACTTATTGACCCAAAGGGAAATCCCTCACCAGCCCCCAAGTTTCATTAACCATCCTTCCCCTTCCCCTTTGGATCCTCATCTCCCACTCATATGAAGCTTACCAACCAAAAGGGATTATGAACATGTTTAAAATCAAGGGACCTCAATGAGAGATCATCCTCCCACTTCAATAAGGTTACTAGATCTAGATCCAATGCCAGAGCCCTGTCCTACCCATCATTATTATCTTCATATGTAATGATCATGGTCTTAGTGCCCATGTTAAATCAGACTTCTTCACTATATAAATCAAAAAGCATAATGTCATTGTTGTTTTTTTCAAATTACACAAAAAACCCTATAATAATCATAGAATTCTCCTGGAATATTAAGTTGCATGGATTTCTACACTCTGACCCATCCAACAGACACAAATGGGTATTTTGGCACAATAAATATGTTGTTGAGACTGTTTAAGATTGCAATCAATTCATCACTACCAAGGTGTCCAATGGTGACACCTCCTTCCTTATGAATTTTGTTTTTGGAAGCTATGTCCCTCTTCAAAGGGAATCTCTATGGAGTGAAAAAAATACCTTCGATACCGACCACCATCCATTGTTTTTTGGGGGTGACTTTAATGTAATTTATAACCCAAAAGAAAGGAAAGGTAGAAGCATATTCTAGAGGAAGGCCATCATGGATTTTGTTCAGTTCATGGCTGGGAAGGGCCTCATTGATCTCAGCTTCTTAGGTGATAGTTTCACCTGGTGCAACAACTGCAGGGGCCATCACCACTTGTGGAGTCTATTGGATAGGTGTCTAGCCAACATTAAAGCCACTAACCTATTCTCAAATACCATGTTTTTCCAACTTGCTTGAGGTATTTTGATTCACTCCCCCCCTCTTGGTTTCCATTTCTTCTTGGCATGATCATCAGGAATGGTTTCACTTCCACCAGCAGTGGGTTAACATCCTAGGGTACTAGGACATGGTTTTTGAAATATGGAATGAAACCTTGTAGGAGTATCGGGCCACCTTCAACCTCAGTGACCTGACCTTGAACCCCAATAGGTGCGTGTTCGCCCCTTCCTCCTCAGGAACCTTCACCACCTGGGACTACTGTCGCATATGGGCTCCTTCAGAGTATTCTGATAGATGGAATGATACCTAGGGTTTATTGGATTATTAACACAAGTTTGAGATTTATGTGTGACTATATACTTATTATATTTTCTTATAATTTCTTACACACCACCACTTAAGTTGAGTAACCTGATTGAAATCCATATTGTTACTTTGGTTCTGATGTGGATATGGTTTTTTATGTGTTTGTGACATGTGTATGTGTGGATATATGGGTATTTAGGTATGATGATATTGAATGTAGGGTAGAGACCTAGGAGTGGTAGATGTATCATTCTTGATTATTCTTGTGTTTGGTCCAGGGTGATTTGAGGAAAATATAATGAATCTAAAGTAATTATATTTAATGAAGATGAATAAATACTAATGGTTAGGATCTATTAATCTATATTTTTATAAGGAAGTGGTTCTCTTCTACTATATTTGGATACTTGTTTTGTGTACTTGAACCATAAATACTAATATTTGAGATTCAAATAGGATGAAGATGAATAAAGATTGGATGGATGCTAATCGTTTGACAATAGAGTATGAGAACGGAGTGAAAGAGTTCATCAAGTTTGAAAAGGATCACACAAAGGATCCTTCTCAAATCCTTTGTCCATGTTTACATTGTTGTTATTCTAGAATACTTACTCCAGAGGATTTGGAAGAACATTTGATATGTCACGGAATAGATCAGAGTTATAAAGGATGGAATAAACACGGAGAAAAAGAGAATGTAGCTACTGGCTGGGATAAAACTGCATTTTATGGATCATCAGATATGAATACAAATATGGATAATGAAGAAGACCATATGGAGTATGTGATTACATATTTCAATGATGATGAATATCATATTGAGGAAATAACAAAGACAATTGAAGATGAACTCCGTGATTGCCCAAAATTGTTTGAGAAGTTAAAGAGTTGTGTAAAGATGCCATTATATGCTGGTTTCACTAAGTATACAACATTTTCAGATGTAATGAAGTTGTATAAATTGAAACAGGAAACAGATGGATTGATTTCAGTTTTACGGAACTACTTGCTCACTTGAATGAAATGATCCCGGAAGATAATGAGCTCCCAAGTCAGACATATGAAGCTACACGAATGCTATGCTCAATGGGTATGATTTCTGAAAGAATACATGCCTGCCCGAAAGACTGTATATTGTTTCGCAAGGAGAAAAAATCACTTACAGAATACCCAAAGTGTGGTGCTTCTCGATACAATAAAGATAAATCCAATCCTACAAAAGTTTTATGGTACTTTCCAATCATTCCAAGGTTTAGGCATCTATATAGAAGTGAAGAAACTAAAAGAAAATTGTCGTGGCATGCAGATAAAAGAAATAAAGATGGGAAATTACGTCATCCAACTGACTCTCCTCAATGGAAGACAATTGATCATGAGTATCCTGAATTTAGAAAAGATCTGAGAAACCTTCATCTTGCGTTATCTACAGATGGAGTGAATCCTTTTGGTTTTCAAACCAAAACTTATAGTACATGGCCTGTTATGTTGTTAAATTATAACTTTCCACCCTAGTTATGCATGAAGCCGAAATTCATCATGTTATCTATGCTTATATCAGGACCAAAACAACCAGGTAATGATATTGATGTTTATCTGGCTCCTTTGATCGAGGATTTGAAATTATTGTGGGATTCAGGTGTTATGTTGTATGATGCTTATAAAAGTGAATACTTCACGTTGAGAGTGATGTTGTATGGGACAATAAATGATTTACCTACTTATGGAAATTTTTCAGGCTATAGAATTAAAGGAACTCAAGGGTTTCCCATATGCGAAAAAGATACAGAATCAATTAGGTTGAAACATTCATCAAAATCTGTGTTTCTAGGACAACGTAGATTTCTACCTCGTTGGCATAAGTACCGATCTTGGACGACATCATTCAATGGAAGTTCAGAACTATGCGCAGCACCGTCTCCACTAACAGGTGACCAGCTGTTTGAGAAAGTAAAAGATCTGAACACTATTTTTGGTAAACCATTTTCGAAAAACCTTATGAAAATCAGTTGAAAAAAGAGATCAGTTTTTTTTGAATTACCATACTGGAATTGTTTGTACGTCAGACATTTTTTTGATGTGATGCATGTGGAAAAAATGTATGTGACAGTGTTATCAGAACATTGCTAAATGCCCCTAGAAAAACAAAATATGGAATTAAGGAAAGGTTGGACATGGTTGACATAGGAATATGAGAAGAGTTGGCTCCCATGAAGGGTGAAAATCGAATGTTTCTTCCTCTAGCTGCTTATACTCTTTCTAGGGAGGAGAGATATCAATTTTTCAACTTCTTAAATGATGTAAAGGTTCCATAGGGGTATTCATAAAATATCAAGAACATTGTGTTAATGAATGATTTGAAGTTAAAAGGTTTGAAATCACATGATTTCCATGTTTTGATGCAAGATCTAATTCCTATAGATTTACGTTGCATTTTTCCCAAGAATGTTTGTCATACATTAACCAAACTTTGTTTCTTTTTCAAAGCTATATGTAGCAAAGTTTTAGACTCGGCAAAATTGACAGCTATGGAAAAATAAATTTTCATCATATTATGTGAATTAGAAATGTTCTTCCCACCAATATTCTTTGATATGATGGTTCATTTGATGATTCACTTGGTGAGAGAGATTCGACTTTGTGGTCCTATGAAATATAGATGGATGTATCCTGTTGAACATTATATGAAGATTTTGAAAGGGTATGTCAAAAATCGAAGTCGGCTAGAGGGTTTTATAGTGGAGCGATATATTGTTAAGGAAGAAATTGAATTTTTTACCGAATACCTATCTGATGTGGAAAACATTGGTCTCCTGAAATCTCATCACACTGGATGCATTGAGGGTGAGGTAATTTATGGAAGAGAAGTTGTGACAATTAGTATTACAGATCGGGAGTATGCCCATATTTATGTTTTGCATAACAGTTGGGAGGAAGCTCTATATATTGAAACTCAAAAAGAAATTCTTAGGAAGTTGAATCCATTAAGGGATGAAAAATGGTTTTCAAATAAACATAATCACCAGTTTATAGGATGGTTTCAGAACTGTATTTTTAAGCAGTTGGATGAAAATCCGAATTCAATTTCAGAAATAATTCGATGGATAGCCGCTAGACCAAGTGTGTATGTATTATCTTATAGTGGTTATGTAATTAATGGTTATAAATTTTATACAGATGAACATGATGAAGATAGTACCATTCAAAATGGTGGAGTTACACCAGTGGTTGAAGTGATGAATGTTTCTGGTAGTAAGGACAGAAATCCAATTTATTCAAATATGTCATAATTTGGAATTATCAAACTAATATGGGAGTTGGATTATAAGACATTCCAATTGACGATTTTTCAATGAAAATGGGTTGATAACAACAGTGGTGTTAAAATAGATGAATGAGTATTTTTGAAAGTTTATTTTAGTAAAGAAGGGTACAAAGAAGAACAATTTATAATGTAATCACAAGCGGAACAAGTTTTTTATGTTCCAAATCCCGCAAACTGAAAGTGGTCGATTGTTCTGTTATCGTCCAAAACTACTGAAGGTTCCGATGAAAATTCAGTTGCGGACGATCCTTTCAGTGGTACGTCGTAATCATTTCAGAGTGGTCCCAATGTAGATGATGTTTTTTATGTTAGAGGAGACCAAAATGAAGGGATTTGGATAATAGATAGAGGTGTCAAATCCCTTTAACCTTTGAAAAAAATAAAGAGAGTTCAATAAACAGGTTATATTTTGTTTGTAATATAGATCTTGTTATCTCATGTTATTATCTTATCATTACTAAATTTATGTAATATAAATTAACTGTTCAACCAATTTTTCATATAATGACTTCTGCACATTCTGGTTCTCCTAACCTTGAGGCTGAACAAGTCTCTCAAGCTACTGCTGCTGCGGCTGCTGCTGCTCCTGCTACTGCTGCAGCAGCAACTGCTCCTGCTGCGGCTCCTATTGCTCCTGCTGCTCCTCCTATTGCAGCTCCTACTACTCCTGCTGCGGTTGCTGCTGCTCCTACAGCTGCGGCTCCTGCTGCTCCTAGTGTTGAGGTCCAACAACTATCATCACATTCTATTGATACCATTTCAGATGAATATATAGATGATGTTGATATCGATGAAATGGTCGAGAATGAAGGACCGACGTCACAGAAAACACAGGTGTGTCGTAGTTTGATGATGTTAGCCAAAGTTCTTAAGGGGAAAAACAAAGACATCAAATTTGAAGTTTGATGGAATGCATGAGGCCAAAATGTGAATCCCAATAAGGCTATGTTTAGCAGCTACATTGGAGTTGTCACTCGGCAACGCGTGCCGATTGACATAGATTCATGGCACCATGTTGTGTTTGGGCTAAAGGCTGTGATCTGGGAAGAAATTACAGTAACATTATGAATTTATTTCTTTAATTTACTAGAAAATAAAATAATGAAACGATGTCTTACTCTTATCAATATCTTACAGAGTACATTTATAGTAGACGATTCACACAAGGATTATATACTAAGGCTTACAGGAAGGATTCATCAAGGTTTTCGCACTATTTTAACAAGATGCCACCTGAAAGATTCCAAAGGTAAAATAAACCCACACCCACCCATTGTCTACGCTCACCTGATATCCTAAGAAGCACGTGATGCATTTATTTTCTGCTGTGGGGATTAGAAGTTTCAGGTACATTGTGGGTGATAATACGTTGTTTGAGGATACCTGTATTCATCACTTTGATTGTCAATATTTCATTTATGAAACAGAAACTCTGTACTGAATATAAGGAATGTGCATCAAAACCAACATACCCCTATCATAAAGCAAGGATGGGGTACACTTCATTAGAAAAGAAAATGGTACGTATTTTAAATTTACAGTAATATTGTTAGGTGACAATAACAAACATCATAAATATCTTTCTATGTTTATATGTAGATTGGTGAGTCTAACACCAAATACACTTCCATCCCACGTCATGTGCTATGGAAGGAGGCACGTGTGAATAAGGAAGGGAAGTTAGTAGATGAGAACACACAAGAAGTGTGGGAAATATGTGTAAGTATGAAACAACGATAAAAATATTTGTTTTTAAATTTCTATTACATAAAAATAATTAGTTATTTTCCTATATACGATAGTCACAGGAATCAGCTACTCCTGTAGCGGATACAAACCTATTATCGACAGCTTTGAAGCAGCCAGAAAAATACGGTCGTGTCAGAGGTGTGGGGTTTGGGGTGACACCCCGAGTATATTTTGAGAAAAAGAAAAAAACGGATGATATAGATGAAAAATTGGAACAAATGAGCGAAAAAATAGAAACTCTTGAAGAACGATTGCAATGGTAGGAAGAGTTTCTAGCAACTTTTATGGGTGGGAAGAAAAGGGAAGACACAACTCAGGAACAACTAGTGCATGAACATATCGCCCCACCCCCACCAGCTTTGAGGCGAGCCATTCCCCTCAAAGAACTGTCTTAGCCATGGTAAACAATATTCTAATAATTGTTCCCATGAAATGTGAATCAGACAAACACTGATAATTTTTCTATACTAATCTTCTATAGGGTGATAATGATTGTGATTTATATCTGTCAACACCCACCTATCACCTTGTAGCAAGGGCTACAGTGTTCAATATCCCAGATGCCACGCTGCATAATAGACCACTTCCGAAAGATCATTTGAAAGTGGTGATTACTGTAGCGCATGAGCCAAATGAAAAGCTACCTATTCCACTTGATGATGATGATATTCATACAGTCGAAAAGGCTATTGGGACATTCATTGCATGGCTATCACAACTTGTAAGAGTACATACAGACAAATAGGTATTTATTTCCTTTTTTTTTCAAGCTAAAACTCTAACAATTAATGAAAAAAGGTCTGAACCAATGATTGTTGTTGTAGACGAAGAAAGGGAAGGGGGTGACAAACGTCGGCTCAAAACCATATAAAGGACCAACCAACCGATCCCAAGGAGCTACTAAAAGCACAATAACACCACCTGTTCTCTATCCACATTTACTATCATTGAAGACTCATGTGGACATGAAGCTAAAAGATGGTAATAGTCATATAGTGGTTTTCAAAGAGAATATATACGGAGAGGAAAGTCAAGATTTCGTTGCTGTTGAAAATGTAAATGAGATCCTTGAAAATGGTTGGCTAGGTGTCACAGTTGTAAATGTATATATAAGGTATGTTTCCATGAATTGATTTTCTAAAAGCTGATCTAATGTGCAAATTATGACTAAATGCATTTTATATTGTTGACAAACACATTTATGAAAAACAGTTGAAGGAATTTTCCCATGAGCCAAGATTTGGAATCGTTAGTCCTCATACCACATCAACACACCTAAAAAAATTAGAGCCATCAAAAAGGGATGCGATAGTGAATGGCTTGCCTAAAACATTTGAAAGCAAGATTACAGATGACAGACTCTTCCTAATACCAACCATGTAGGGGTAAAACTCTATGATTAAAGCATATCAATTATATTTTAACTTCTTTTATTACTTATTCCCTTTTGTGTTTTTAAGCAACATTGGTTGATAATTACGGTGAACTTGGATACTCCAAAGATTTATTTTCTGGATTCAAAGCAAGGATATCCATCAAATTGACCACACATGATGGATTTTGTGAATCTGTAAGACACCACATCTTACGTTTTAGGTCTAAAAATAAAGTAATATAATTTATATTATCTTTTACTGAGGATTCTGTTATGATAGGGTGGTGTATCATTATTGTCTAAAAAAAGTAATGAGGAAAGGGGCTAAGCATAAGGAGGCAAGCAAGTACTATTTCTGGAAAAATATCAGGGTATATATAATAAAATTTCACTATCCAAACACATCTCAAAACAAGTTACTTATTCTCCTAATGATAATTTTTTTTGCAGTGTCCAAAACAATCAAACGACAATGATTGCAGTTATTATGTTTGTAAATTTATGAAAGAGATCATTTTTCATAAACAACTAGCATCCATAAAGAGGTATTTTAAAAAACAACTACTAGTTCGTTTAATTTATTTATTAATTCTTTATTTTTATATTTTGCAGTACTACTCTGACTGCCGAAAAGACTCATAGTCAAAAGACGATATATATGTGTTCAGAAATGAGTGGGCTGCATAATGATGACAGATTGTACACAAATACAATGAAGATCTGACTTGGGGACATGTACAATTGGTGGTCATTTTTTAGAGGAGTTAAGGGGATCAAAAGATGAAACATTGTTGTATGTAAATGTTTGTAGGAAAATTTTAATTATTATTAAATAAAACATCATTTCTCCAATGAGTCATTTTCCCATTTTAACAGATGATATGCACCAGAAACATGCAAGAATGCTGAACCACTCAAAGGGTCTCTCTTTTGTTTAAAATGGACACAATTTTAAGTGAAAACAACAACTGGCGTACAAAAATCCAACCAAACGCATTCAAATTGTGTTGATCCTTTAGGATAACGATTCAAGGGTCCTTTGTGATGTGTACAAGTCATCCCTACCTCAATCTGAGGCACGGTGTGACCGCTATCACTCAAAGGGCCTCTCTTTTGTTTAAAATGGACACAATTTTAATTGAAAATAACAAATGACCTTTGAAAATCCAACCAAATGCATTCGGATTGTCTTGATATTTTATAAGAATGATACACGAGTACTTTGTGATGTGTAAGAGTCATCCCCACCTCAATCTGAGGCACGGTGTGGCCGGTACCACTCAAAGGGTCTCTCTTTTGTTTAAAATGGACGCAATTTTAAGTGAAAACAACAACTGACCTACAAAAATCCGACCAAACGCATTAGGATTGTGTTGATCCTTTAGGAGAACAATACATGGGTCCTTTTTGATGTGTAAAAGTCATCCCCGCCTCAATCTGAGGCACGGTGTGACCACTATCACTCAAAGGGTCTCTCTTTTGTTTAAAATGGACACAATTTTAATTGAAAACAACAACTGACCTATGAAAATCTGACCAAAAACATTTGGATTGTCTTGATATTTTATAAGAACGATCCAAGGGTCATTTGTGACATGTAAAAGTCATCCCCTCCTCAATTCAAGGCACGGTGTGGCCGGTACCACTCAAAGGGTCTCTCTTTTGTTTAAAATGGACACAATTTTAAGTGAAAACAACAAATGACCTACGGAAATCGGACCAAACACATTCGGATTGTGTTGATCCTTTAGGATAACGATCCAAGAGTCCTTTTTGACATGTAAGAGTCATTCCCTCCTCAATTCGAGGCACAGTGTGGCCGCTATCACTCAAAGGGTCTCTCTTTGGTTTCAAATGGACACAATTTTAAGTGAAAACAATAACTGACCTACGGAAATCTGACCAAACACATTCAGATTGTCTTGATATTTTATAAGAATGATCCATGGGTCCTTTGTGACATTTATGAGTCAACCCTGCCTCAATCTGAGGCACGGTGTGGCCGGTACCACTCAAAGGGTCTCTCTTTTGTTTAAAATGGACACAATTTTAAGTGAAAACTCCAACTGACCTACGGAAATCTAACCAAACCCATTAATATTATGTTGATCCTTTATTAGAATGATCCATGAGTCCTTTTTGACGTGTAAGAGTCATAACCGCCTCAATCTGAGGCATGGTGTGGCCGGTAGCACTCAAAGGGTCTCTCTTTTGTTTAAAATGGACACAATTTTAATTGAAAACAACAACTGACCTATGAAAATAATACCAAAAGCATTAATATTTCCTTTATATTTTATAATAAATATCAAATAGTCCTTGGGGATGTGTACTAGTCAACCCCGCCTCAATCAGAGGCACGATGTGGCCAGTATCACTCAAAGGGTCTCTATTTTTTTCTAAAATGGACACAATTTTAAGTGAAAACAACAACTGACCTATGGAAATACAACCAAACACATTTTTATTTTGTTAATACTTTAGGGGAATGATAAAAGGGTCATTAGTGACGTGTATGAGTCAACCCCGCCTCAATCTGAGGAACGATGTGGCCAGTATCACTCAAAGGGTCTCTATTTTGTTTAAAATGGACACAATTTTAAGTGAAAACAACAACTGACCTATGTAAATCTGACCAAATGCATTAGGATTGTGTTTATCCTTTAGGATAATGATACACGGGTCCTTTGTGACATGTAATATTCAACCCTGCCTCAATCCGAGGCACGATGTGACCGTTATCACTCAAAGGGTCTTTCTTTTGTTTAAAATGGATACAATTTTAATTGAAAACAACAATTGACCTATGAAAATCGGAACAAAAGCATTCAGATTGCCCTGATCTTTTATAATAACTATACAAGGGTCCTTGGTGACATGTAAGAGTCAACCCCGCCTCAATCCGAGGCACAGTGTGGCCGGTATCACTCAAAGGGTCTCTATTTTGTTTAAAATGGAAATAATTTTAAGTGAAAACAACAACTGACCTATGGAAATCCAACCAAACACATTTTTATTGTGTTTATCCTTTAGGAGAACGATCAAAGGGTCCTTGGTTATGTGTAAGAGTAAACTCTGCCTCAATCTGAGGCACGGTGTAGCCGGTATCACTCAAAGGGTATCTATTTTGTTTAAAATGGACACAATTTTAAGTGAAAACAACAACTGACCTACGGAAATCTGACCAAACACATTCGGATTATGTTGATCCTTTAGGAGAACTATCCAAGGGTCCTTTTTGACGTGTAAGAGTCAACTCTTCCTCAATTAGAGGCATGGTGTGACTGCTATCACTCAAAGGGTCTCTCTTTTGTTTAAAATGGACACAATTTTAATTGAAAACAACAACTGACCTATGAAAATCTGACTAAACACATTCGGATGGACTTGATATTTTATAATAAATATAAAAGGGTCCTTGGTTATGTGTATGAGTCAACCCTTCCTCAATACGAGGCACGGTGTGGCCGGTACCACTCAAAGGGTCTCTATTTTGTTTAAAATGGACACAATTTTAAGTGAAAACAACAACTGACTTACAAAAATTCGACCAAAAACATTAAGATTGTGCTTATCCTTTAGGAGAAAGATCCAAGGGTCCTTTTTGACGTGTAAGAGTCATCCCCACCTCAATACAAGTCACAGTGTGGCCGCTATCACTCAAATGGTCTCTCTTTTGTTTAAAATGGACACAATTTTAATTGAAAACAACAACTGACCTATGAAAATCCAACCAACGCATTCAGATTGTCTTGATATTTTATAAGAACGATACATGGGTACTTTGTGACGTGTAAGAGTCATCTCTGCCTTAATATAAGGCACGGTGTGGCTGGTACCACTCAAAGGGTCTCTCTTTGGTTTAAAATGGACACAATTTTAAGTGAAAACAATAACTGACGTACGAAAATCCAACCAAACGGATTATGATTCTGTTGATCCTTTAGGAGAATGATCCAAGGGTCCTTTTTGATGTGTACGATTCATATCCACCTCAATCTGAGGCATGGTGTGGCCGGTATCAATCAAATGGTCTCTCTTTGGTTTAAAATGGACACAATTTTAAGTGAAAACAACATCTGACCTACGGAAATCTGACCAAACACATTTGGATTTTCTTGATATTTTATAAGAACGATCCATGTGTCCTTTTTGACATTTAATAGTCAACTCCGCCTCAATACAAGGCATGGTGTGGCTGGTACCACTCAAATGGTCTCTCTTTTGTTTAAAATGGACACAATTTTAAGTGAAAACAACAACTGACCTACGGAAATCCGACCAAACACATTTGGATTGTATTGATCTTTTAGTAGAACGATCCAAGGGTCATTTTTGATGTTTAATAATCATCCTCGCCTCAATCCGAGGCATGGTGTGGCCGGTAACACTCAAAGGGTCTCTCTTTGGTTTAAAATGGACACAATTTTAAGTGAAAACAACAACTGACCTACAGAAATCCAACCAAAAGCATTAATATTGTCTTTATATTTTATAATAATGATCCATGGGTCATATTTGATGTGTACGAGTCAACCCCAACTCAATCTGAGGCACGGTGTGGCCAGTACCACTCAAAGGGTCTCTCTTTTGTTTAAAATGGACACAATTTTAAGTGAAAACAACAACTGACCTACAAAAATCTAACCAAACACATTCGTATTGTGTTGATCATTTTGGAGAATGATCCACGAGTGATTTTTGATGTGTATGAGTCATCCTCACCTCAATTTGAGGCATGGTGTGGCCGGTAGCACTCAAAGGGTCTCTCTTTGGTTTAAAATGGACACAATTTTAAGTGAAAACAACAACTGACCTACGGAAATCCAACCAAACCCATTAAGATTGTGTTGATCCTTTAGGAGAATGATCCATGGGTCCTTTGTGACATGTACGAGTCATCTTCGCCTCAATCTGAGGCACAGTGTGGACGGTATCACTCAAAGGGTCTCTCTTTGGTTTAAAATGGACACAATTTTAAGTGAAAACAACAACTGACCTACGAAAATCTGACCAAACACATTCGGATTGTATTGATATTTTATAATAACTATACATGGGTCCTTTATTATGTGTATGAGTCAACCCCACCAACCCCTTGGACCGCCCCCACCCCCCTGGACACCAACCCACCCCCTGGACACCCCCACCCCTCTGGACACCCCACCCCCTGTAAAGCCCCCCCGACACCCTGGACACTAGCCCACCCCCTGGAAAGCCCCCCTAGACACCCCCATCCCCTAGGACACCCCATACCCCCCCTTGTAAAACCACCCCAAACCCTTGAACAACCCCCCCAACCCCCCAACCCCCTGAATTCTGAATTGAATTCTTTGTGTACTTAATTAACTTATGAATTATGTGTTAATGGTGTACGAGTATACTTGTTGTATGGGTATACTTGGTCTAATTATATTATTATTTATGTGTTAATTTTGTATGGGTATACTTGCTCTAATTAACTTATTGAGATGCTGAATTTTTTTGCAGGTGTTCGGGTGTGCTGCTGCAGATTTTTTCGTAGCAGCAGACATGGCATTTATCAGTTCTTTTATAGCACTGATAAATGGAGATTTTATCAGTGCTAAAAAAGCACTAATAAACTAAACCTTTATCAGGTCTAAAGAAGCACTGATAAAGGATAAGTTTATCAGCGCTAAAGGAGCGCCGATAAAACACGCATTTATCAGCACTCTTTTAGCGCTGATAAAGGGTTGTTTTATCAGCGCGTTTTTAACGCTGATAAAGTACCCCTTTATCAACACCGATCTTTACAGTGATTTTTTAGCGCTGATAAATCCCATTTTGATCGCTGATAAAAACCATTTTTGTATTAGTGAATATTACCCTTGGTGATGTGGAGGTGAGTCACACTCTTAAAGAAATGATTTTAAAATCTTAAAATATATTATAAGGCTTGGAGTGGATTTACAAAATAAATAAAATAAACTTAAAACCAAATTATTTTAAAGTGAAAATATATATTTTTCCAAGTATACATTTTATAGTACTTATTACATCACATTTGAGTCATTATGATGTCATAAAACATAAAGTATATTTATATGGTATTTAATTTTTACCCAAAAATTTGATTGTCTCAGAAAATTATGAAAAAATAATTGATGGATAATTTTGATGTCATGATTTCAAAAATAATATTCATTTTATCTAAATATTTTTCTAAATATATTAATTTTTACTTTTAAAATAAAATTCGATATTTATTGAAAATGATGGTTTTTTGACAATAATATTTTTTGAACCCTTATAAAAATTACATTTGACTTAATAAAAATTATATGACCATTTATATTTAATAAAAGTTATTTAATAAAAATATTTTATTAAAATATTATTTATTTAAAAAATCCATTAATTTGTGGTTTAAAATTTATTTACAAAGTAAAAATAATAGGATGAAAATATATTCATTATTTTATATAAAAATAATGTACACAATCCTATTTATAGGGTCTTGATACACATCCCTTTAATAAACCAAAATACACCCTAAGAGTAGGGTGCGCAGTGGTGGGGCTTTCATGGGGTCGTTCGGTGAACATGGTTTAGTTTGTCATCTCGATGAGCTTAAAAATCTCCCATAAATGGTTTATATCGTGCTTAATTTGTTGGATATTGTCTTGGGATTGGTCTAGGGAAAAGCCTAGAAATTCTATCTCTCTTAGAAGCTTTGATAAATGGGATTTATAGGGTATTATCCTACTAGTTGCATCCATCACTTCCTTTGTCTATGTCAAATGGATTTGTTACAACCCTATATTTATACGAGTCATGTGATCACTATTCAATGGCTATATTATCAATGTTAAAGATACTTAACGGTTATTAAAATAAAATTATATATAATAAAACAAAATTAGTTCATGTTTTTTTCTATAACCACATTATGTAATAATACATTTAATTGAATAAAAAGAGGAATTTTATTTATAATAGTTTGGGTCATTACAATATCCCACCTTAATAAATTTCACCCTCTAAAATTTATTTTCCCACACTAAAAAAAATGAGGGAAACTCTTATTTATCACCTCCTATGAATCCCATGTTGCTTATTCAAACTTATTATTTCTTCACAACACTTTTATGAGGGGCATTATCTTATTTTGTAGAACTTTTTATCTACGATATAAGATCTTCACCAACTACTCTTCATAGGAAATATCATTATTCAATGGTACCATCTCTAGATTTAGTACATGTGATGGGTATAGTATGTACTTTATCAAGAGGGATACATGTAATACATCATGTACTTGAGATAGGTTCAGTGGGAGTTCTAGTCGATAAGCCACTGCTCTTATGTGATGAAGCATCTAAAAAGGGCTGATGTACCTTGTACTAAGCTTTACCTTATTCCCAAATATCATCACTTTCTTCCATAGAGATATGACAAGGATTACCATGCCTCTAACATCAAACTCTAGGTCTCATTGATGATTGTTATCATAGATATTCTATCGAATCCGAGTATCTTTTATGTGGTACTAAATAGTCTTAACCTTATCCACCATCTCCTCAACCATTTTAGGACCCAGAAGTTTTCTTTCTCTAAATTCATCCCAACATGTCGATGTTCTTCACCTATTCCCATAAAGGGATTCATAGGGATCCATTTGGATGATTTAGTGAAAACTATTGTTGTTTGAGAACTCAAACAGGGGTAAATGTTAGTCCCATCATCATTTAAAGTCCATAGAACATGCTCACAACCTGTATTATAGTGTCTGAATAGTTTACTCATATTGTCCATCAGTTTGAGGATGATAGGCCGTACTGAAATTTAGATTAGTGTTTAGATCATGTTGGATAATTTTCTATAATTTGGAGGTGAATCTTGGATCTCAATCAGACATAATTGATAGTGTTACTCCATATATCCTTCCCACTTCTCTAATTTATATCAATGAAAGTTAATCCAATGAGAAGTCCTATCGAATCACAATGAAGTATCCAATATTTGTAAGATGATCCACAACAACCTTGATATAATTGTTTCCTTTGGATTTATTCAGAAGTTTTATGACAAGGTCCATGGTGATGTTTTCCCATTTCCATGTTGGTATGGGTAATGGATGAATCATCCCTTTAGACTTATGCCTTTTAGCCTTCACTTGCTAACATACACGGAAATTTGATGTATATTCTACTATCTCCTTCTTCATGTTGTCCCACTAATAGTACTCTTAGAGATATCAATACATCTTTGTGTTTCCTGGGTAAATAGAGAAAGTTTAACTATGTGAATCATCAAATAGTTCATTCTTTAACTCAGAATTTGATGGAACACATATTTTTGACCCAACTATCACAATTCCTTCTTCACTAACATTGAACTATAAGGATTTCCCTTTCCTTGTAGTTTCCACTCTCTTCTTAATTCCCACATAATATTTTTGAGCATCCTTTAACCTTTCCAAAAGAGATGGTTGAGCAATAATTTGTGAAATAATTAATGATATTCCTTTATTTATGATTCTCATGTCCATCCTCTTAAAATCCAAGAATATTAGATCCTTATCAATTATCATCAATGATAGAATTGCTACGTCCTTTATACTTAGTGCATATACCACATTATTTTCTTTACCAGGAAGTTAGTGGATTGAGAAGTTGTAATTTTTTGATGAGATCTAACCATATTCACTGGCACATATTAAGCACTTTCTACATGAATATATATTTTAGGATCTTATGATCAGTATATATCTCACACTTCTCACCATAGAGAGAATGCCACCAGATTTTCAATGAAAAGATCCTAGATGCCAACTCTAGATCATGTTTGGGATAGTTTTGATCATGAATTTTCAACTGTATTGAGGTGTATGCAATGAATTTTTCATTTTCATCAATACATAGCCCAATCCCTTCTTCGAGGCATCACTAAAAATTACGAAAAGTTCCCCACTCGTGGGTAGTGTGAGCATAGGGGTAGTGATAAGCCTCATTTTCAAACCTATGAAGCTTTCTTCACATTAATAATTCCAAGAAAACTTGACTCCCTTACGAGTTATCTTGGTAAGAGGGTTTTATAATCATGAGAAATTTCTCACAAATCAGTGATAATATTTAGCTAACCTAAGGAAGCTACATATATATATCATGGATGTTGGCCTTGATCATCCTTTAATTTATTTTTTATTTTAAGGGTCCACATATATCCCATTTCTTGTGATGATATTCCCCAATAATGAGACTTCCTTAAACCAGAACTCACACTTGTTGTACTTTTCATAGAGCTTCTCCTTTTGCAAGGTCTTTAGCATAGTGTTTAGATTCTCCTTATGCCCCTCCTTAGTTTTGGAGTATATTATAATATCATCTATAAAGACTACCACATTTTTTTCAAGATAATATCTAAATATTCTATTCATAAATTCCATGAATATTTATAGAGAATTAGTGAGTCCAAATGGAATTACTATGAACTCATAGTGACCATACCTTGTATGAAATGTAGTCCTGGGGATATCCACCTTCTCCACCCTAACTTGATAATATCCCAACCACAGATCCACATTTGAGAAGTATTGTGATCTACATAGATGATCTAAAAAATCATCAATCCATGGAAAATGATACTTGTTATTTATCTCAATCTTGTCGAGCTAATGACAATCAATGAAAAGGCACATTGACCCATCCTTTTTCTTGACAAAGTGGTCTGGTGCACCCTATGGTGATGCACTTGGGCATATAAACCCTTCATCTTGATTCTCCTATAGTTGTTTCTTTATCTCCTCAAATTACACAATAGTCATCCTATATGGATTCTTGGATATAGGAAATGACCCAGGTATAAGTTCAATGGAAAATTCAACCTCCCTGCTTGGAGGAAGACCAGGAAATTCCTTGAGAAACACATAAGATAAATCCATCACAATAGGCATGTATTTAAGGAATATCCTTTCATTAATCAATTATTTAATATATATATGTTTGATCATAGGTCAATAATATCCATGCTTGAGATGATGATGCTAAATAAGATTCTTCCTTCTCCTTACACTTGTAGAGAATCAGGGGCTGATTCACCACACAAAGAATGATTTACTTCTCATGAAAATTTATGTTGTATCTATATAGGGAAAGACAATATATTCCTATAATTGCATCAAATTCCACAAAATGGTGTATAAAAAGGTTGTTTGGGAATTTCAGACCACAAATTGTGATAGGGGAGATACTTGGGATGTAATAATTGCCCCATTTTCCATTTTCACCAACATCTCTACTTCCATGATTTGTGGTGGTGTTTGGATAGTTATACTAAACTTTAATGATATAAAGGAATGCATAGAACTATAATAAAAAAGTACATTTTCTCTTCTTAAATTAATAAGTAGCATACCTATCACCACTTCATTTTTAGGATTCACTTCGGCAGTAGTGATGGTAAAATCTCACCCTTGCTGCCTTGGAGGTTGTTGGTTGCCTCAAAAAACCCTTGGATTAGGGTATTGATTTGCAAAGTGACTTAGTTCCTTGTAGTAATAGGAATGAATAATACATTAAGTGTTGAAAGGAGCATTCCTTTCCTCCGTCACAATAGTGGGTTTCTCCTATCGGTAATTATTAGCCAGGTGTCTTTCATTCCCACACCTATGGAATTTCCTTGTTCCCTTTAGTCAATTTCTAGGATGCTTCTTCCCACACCCTTGAAAAGTGGGATGTTAAATTTTTTTAGCACCGTTAGATATCTCTATAGGACCACCAAAATTAATCTCAACTTTCTAATTCTTATCCTCATGATACCCTTGAAACTCATAGATCTCCATTTCTACTTTGAGCGAACATCTGATAATTTTTTCATAGCAATCAAAGTCATGAATCACCAGGGATTTTTGTAGACTAGGTTTTATCCCACCAAAGAAGTAGTCAACCTTTAATTTGGGGGTAACAAAAAATCTGGAGGCGTATCATGAAAGTCTTGTGAAGTTTTCCTCACACACCCCAATATATTAATTATATTTTTTCTTGAGTTTAAGTAAAACCATTTCCATTTTAAGATGGAGAGTGCGAGGAAAATTTTTATTGAAAAATATTTTTCATAATTCCTTCCACTCCATTACTTCGATCTCTTACTCAGGGTTCATATTCTTGATCAATGTCTACCACTGATCAAATTCTCCCTCCATATGATAGACAACCAGAAGAACCTTATCTTGTTCGAAACATTGAAGGATAGCGAAGATATTATCATTGGAGTTGATCTATTATTTTGTGATTAAGGTATTGAACGATCCATTTACAGTAGGAGTTGTTTTTTCACATGAAGCTCTCTATTGCGGGTTGTTCTCTCTTAAGAGGGTTTGGAAACTCTTCTAGATCCAGGTTTCTATTCAACACTTGAGTTAGCTGAGAGAGTATCGTGACAAAGTTTTTTATTCCTACTCCCATTATATTGGGCATCTCATTGGGGAAATCATCAAACTACCCTTCACATCAGTTTTTAACATGATTCCTCATATTTTTGGCAATTGGATAGAATAAAAATGAAAATTCGGGATGATTATCTTAAAAATTTAAACACTTAAAGGGGAATCTAATGATATTAAAGGTATAACTTATAAATTACATTTATCTCCTTAACTTATGTGTTTCTAGGATTTAATATATGCTATCCATGATCTATTTCCTAACATATACTATTATGATAATTTTTGTTCCCTAAATAATAGTTCGCATTAAGCTTATGAATTTACCAAAACATATTCCCTAGGAGTGTTAAAACCAAGTGCATAGTAAGGCCCATTTTCATGTACCAGATTACCCCAAGTTAGGCCCAAAACATCTTTTTAGAGTTGTTACTCCTAGGTACATCTGTTCCAAAACTACATCTACTTGTAGTATCCAGCATGTATATATTTACTTGATAAACCACTTACTCTATACCAACCAAAATTTAGGTATGTTTTCATATACTTATTCTTATACCTAAGGCTTTATCCAGAGTTTTATAACCCTAATTCTAAAAATAACTAAACTCTTGCTCTGATACCAACTATAACAACCCTTCTCTTTATAACAAATTAATACATGTTTTATTACATAAAAGCACACTTAATAAAACCCAAAAGATAGAGAAGTATAGTGTATTTGGGAATTATTTATATAAAATAATAACTTATAACATGGGACGAAAATCCTTATTGAAAAATTCCTTGACATGATCATAATATTTATTACATCCTGCATTTTTATTACATTACTTTTCATTACATTTTACATACAGAGGATCTTTAAAGTCTAGTGTCTTGGAAATCAGGAACATAATACATGAAAACAATATAAATAATCCTTCTAACAGACTTGTAAGGCTTCATAATAGGTTCATCATAAGTACAATTACTGTATCTCATAAGCTGGAGACATACATCAAAGGAAAGGGTGAGCAGAAAGCCCAGTAAGGAAAACAAGGGAATCAATTTACTTGTGAAATCAATAAGAATTTTATAAAATAATAAAGGCATGAGAAATGAAAGTATAGGAATTTAATAATGAAAATAACTTGAACCATAACATGAATATGTCTCTACAACATTTAATTTAGACATTCATGAACAAATCACCAAGGTTCATCCCTAAGGTGTCATAAAAATTACCAAGGTTATTCACCAAGGTATCGTGAAACTTGTCATATCTAGAGATTAAATTATTTACCCAATGAATTGAAGAAATATCAGGGATAACCATTAATATGTATTTAATTTCATGTGATCCACATATATCATGATCAAACATTTAATAAATAACCCATAGAGAACAAAAGAAATGGGTTTCATTTCAAAATTGTGATGTTTTACAAGTTCTAAAAAAGATCAGTATGTCATTTATAACACATAGAAAGGGAGTGAGGGTTATATGTATGTCAATTTCAGAATAAAATATATCATTTTTTTGTATTTATGAACAATCATAGAAAATAAATAGGTTTGGGTATTCACATAAATAAAACAAGAGAACTTCTTGAGAGAAAGAGAGAGGGATTTTGAGATAAAAATTCTTCAGCATATTGGATACATAACATCCTTTTAGAAAACATTAAATAGAGAGGGTATAAGGGTAACCCACTAAAAAATAACTCATAAAAAATTATAAATACATAATAACTTGGAGATAAGAACATGGTATGGATATTTTAATGAAATACCACATGAAAAGGAAACTTGAAAGGAAAGAGACGATGTGATTTCTTTTACAAAAAAATCGGCAGCCTAACGGCGTCACTTAAAAATTCATAAAATCAATTGATGAGAGAGGAAAGGATATATTATCATTTGGACATGAAATGTAAAGTATTAAAGATATATAATAACAATCCCCCACATAATAAAATGGAACTATAAGATATAACATAAAGGAAGTCATGACTTAAAAAGAGGAGGGTGGAAGGTTCCCTTACCTTGAAGAGTAACTTCCAAAGCTTAAAGGTAGGGACCTTGGGAGGCTTGAGGGAACCTTGGGAGGACTCTTTGGGAGGTATAAAAACCATATCTTCGTTGAGGAGGATTTTTTAATGAAAATAATGAGGGAATGGCTTGGTATTTATAGAAAAAGTGAGGGAACAAATTATTAATTTCCAAGGGACACCTCATCGGTGATATTTGCAAAACCATGGGCTTGCCCATGGTATTTGCACATGGTATTGGACACTTGGGAAACCTCATAACATATATTACTATTAAAAAGTAGACCAGATTATTTACATCATGATTACATCATCAATGATGTCATTAAACACCCAAAACTCAAAACTGTATTTTTACTATTTACTGAAAAATCAACTGTTTCAGAAAAATCCTAAAAATTCACTCTAACCTAATATTGATGATCTGAATTAAAAAATTAACTCCATTTTATGAAAATAATTTTCTAAATATTTTTAATTTAATTTTTAAATAAAATTATTATTTATTCTAAAAATACAACTTTAAAACTATAACCCATTTTGTAACACCTTAAGAAAGTAATCAAGGTCCCATAAAATTATCGTATAACCATAAGACAATAAAGTAACAATTTATGATTAAATTTTATGAAAATAAAATTCAATTTTAAATTATTAAATTAATTATAAAATTGTAAATAAAATATTTATGACATAAAAAAATACCAAAACTTTAACTGTGATCATTTTTTCACTTTTAAGATGTTTAAAATGTATTTATACATTCATGGGTGAAGTTTCTATTATTTTGGTCAATTTACTATTAATTACTATTCATTACTATTCATACGGGTATGTTACTATTCATACATTACTATTCACTAAAAATTAGGTTGATCTTATTAGACTCTACATTTCCTACTGAACACAACTGTAGAAGACCATTTTTTGAAAATAAATTCACATTATTAATTATTTAAAGAATACAAAAAATATTTTAAAATACCCCCTTTTTCCAAAATTCATCAATAATATGGAACTTCTATAAATTCATCCTATATTTATCCGGACATTTGAAATTCAAAAATTTACCATAATAAGAAGTAAAAATTTTGTTTATACAAAAGGATTATAGAAAGTAACTAAGGATTCATTACATAGCCTCTTATAACACCTGCATTGGACTTAAGTGTAAGGTGTGCTATGGTGATAGAATCTTGGGGTGGCTCTGACAACATTGCCCGAGTGGTGATTTCTATCAGCTTGAACTTCTCCCTTAGGCGATTCCATTCAAGCTTCACATGTTGAAGTTCGGCTTGGGCTTGGTCCAGAGCAAAGCCCAGTGATGCTACCTCCTTCCCAAGCTTTGACAGATGGGATTCATATGGCCTAATTCTACTGGATGATGCCATTTAATCTTCTTTATGTATTAATTAACCAAGATAATTTGAATTTATAAAAAATAATTATAATGTTAAGAATTTAGTTTCCAACGGTCATATTGACCAATGGACATATAAAATTCGAAACCCAATAGTCTCATTTAATTATACTCACTTCATTAATTAAAGGATATAGTTTTGTTGAGTATAAAATAAAATAACACACAAATTTAGGAAATAAATATTATTAAAAAGTCCGGGTCGTTACATTCTTACCCCCTTAAGAAATTTCATCCCTGAAATTTTAACTCGCACCCTAAGAAGAGAAAATGTGTGGGTACTTCTACCTCATAGACTCTTCTGGTTCCCATGTGGCTTCCTCACATTTGTGGTTCATCCACAACACCTTAACAAGGTGAGTAGTATTGTTTCGTATAACCTTGTCTCTACGATCCAAGATCTCCACCGGCTGCTCCTCATAAGAGAGGTCATGTTCCAATTGTACCACCTCTGGATTTAGTACATGTGAAGGGTTAGGTATTATAGAGACCCTAAGCTTAATGTACATGGACATTACATTAGTTTTGCGGAATATTTAGTACATAAAAAAAACACACACACAAGGACCGTAATAGTTTAGTGTCTTTGGAAACTCGGAATATAATCTTCTAATCGTGGTGAAAGATCTTCAACATCTCCCATAAAGATCTTCCTTTTTTTTTCTACCTAAAACCTTTCTTTATATCCTGGGGAAATGAAAACATAAAGGGTGAGCTCAAATGCTCAGTAAGGGTAAACAAAATAAATATCAATCACATTATATTCATAAGAACATAACATTTTGGAAATCTTAACCTGCAAAAGAGATCATAATATCATAACATGGGATAAATCATAGTAGTGAAATGTAATCCCAATAATCACAACTTAAAACATGAAACTTTGTGGCGTACACACATAATCATAGAGAATCATTTCTTGTCATTCAAGACTCATTTCCAAGACTATCTTAGTGGACAAAGTCCATTTCTGAACCGAGTTCATTCCTCGTTTTAGTCCTGTTTCACTGAACCGGTTTAACCTGCCGTTCCAGCCATGTCTATCTCATGAGATATAAAATCTTTACCCAATGCATTGGAGGGAGATATAGGTCCCACCCATCTCATAATGATACCATTCTTATGTGTGACACAAAATCATAAACCATACATCATAGCATAACCCATGTAATAAACATGGGATTCTTAAACATCATGACATCATAAAACAATTCATATAAGATAAAGGAATTCATAAAAATAATTCCATCACAACATAATCAAATCAATGTAATAATAGGGAAAGAAACAGAACCCTTTATTATCTTATATGGAAAATAATTTTGATAAAACACTTGAACTCCATTCTTGAGGAAAATATCCTTTCTACTTCAAAAACACTTTTCCTTTATTAACATGTCATACAATTATAAACTAAAAGAAGTTTATTAAAAATAAACTTGAAAACTTTTAAAGTAAGATTCTTGGAAATAATGTTTTAAAAATCCATTCATGCCGTATAAGTTAAAAAAAACATTCTTCTCGTACTTTTGTTGGAAAAGTCAAAAAGTACCTCGTACGAAAAACGACAAAAGATTCCTTTCATATATTTTACTAAAAACTCACCGAAGGGTAAAATTGGATTTAAAAAATTGTAGGTGTATGGAAATAAAAATTCATATTGAGAAAACATGGATGTGGATGATAAAATACACCCCAATAAATACAAAAGTATAAACAATCTCGGATAAAAATGAGATTGTGATATTTTCCCTTACCTTAGGTCCGATTTGCTTCATAAGTGTCCGAACCTCCTGTATAATGATTTAAATAATGTCATTGACTTATTCCAGAACCATACTCATTATTATGATATCATATATGGTTTACTTATGACTTTATATTACCCATTCTTTTGTAAATTCCATGTTAAAGAGCGTTTTGAGTAAAATCGTTTCATTTGTCGTTCGTGTTTTGACTTGTAATTATTCATATGATTACTTAGATCATGATTACTTAATTCCATAATATAAAACATGATTTATATATAACATATATTTAGAATATACATATATATAATAGATCAGTAAATGGAAAGAAATACACCGTTCATGGAGACGGTAGGCCGTACGTACGCATGAACGCTGTTTTCGTTTCCTTATTGAGTTGAATGGAATTAAGTAGATGAAATACATATATACACACATAAATCCAGTATCATTATTATTTCATATATTTCATGATTACTTATTATATATACTTTATAATCATTCATGAATGGTTAACGTGGAGAATGAATCTCATCGCGTCGTGGAGACGGTAGTCCATACGGACGCACGAGCGATGATATCATTCTCATGATCGTGGAATTGTATTGGAGTGTATGTATACTATTTAATAATCAATATCACTTTACAATAATCATATATATTCATTCTTTACACCATTATACCCATCCAAGTAAGGTGGTGGTGGAAAATAGATTACACCACGGCGTGGAGACGGTATTCCGTACGTACGCACGCGCGATGATTTCATTTTCCGTAGGATGGATAGATGGTGAAATAGGGTTTTTTCATACTTATAATAACATATAATTATATGAGTGATACTGATGTTATTACTTCATAATGAAAAAACTAAAGAAGAAGAAGTGGAAGAATAAATAAAGTTGAAAGAATCGGTAATGGACATTACCTCTTCTTTGAACCGCCTCTTTGAGATCTCCTTTTAGGGCACTAAAATTGGTCTTTGAGGAAGACCAGAACCTCTAGGATGTAGATATGGAAGTTTAGAAGATAATTTGTCAGGGGTTGTCCGATCTTGAAGGCTCAAAGTGGTGTGAGGAAGAAAGGGAGGAGGTGCCCTTTTATAAGGGAGGAGAGGGGCACCTTTGGAATAACTAAAAATATTATTTTATTATAAAGCCAAATTCGGTTTTAAATAGCTCCAAATTGATTTATTTAGAAGATAAGGCGGGTATGGGTCGAAAGACTCTCATATAATATAATTTATACAAGTTGAGGTTCCTATTTTAACCTTATCATTTAGATTTAACATTAAGTTAAATAATTTTACTTTTACCGTGTCTTTTTGTGTTCTTACACTATAAGGTTAATAAACTTACTATAATCATCCAAAAGAAACCCAAGTTGTTTATTATTAATATATATAACCCTATCTAAGTCATTTGGCCGAAAATTATATTTTTAAGAATAAAATAACAATTAATAATATAATATTTGTTTTAAAAACTATTTTATGTCAATTTTGACACTATTTAGTAATTGATTTTTTTGAAAATCATAACAAAATGATTAGTTCAAAAAAAAGTTAATTACATGAATAATAACATGTCATATTAACCTATAAAATTAGTGTAATTCATAAAAAGTCTCAAATTACATTTATTTTGGTTTTTATAACATCAATTATGTCAATATTTCATTAATAATATAATTACTGCATCATCATTGTGTCATAAATAACTTAATTTATTTAATGTCTAAAAATTATAAATAAAATACCATTATGTAGGAAATATTTTTATCTTTCTAATTAATATTTATAGTCGAATTTATCTTATGTATAATCCTATATTAAAAATGATATACTTATTAAACTTTGATTTTAACTATTTTAACCCTTCTTTAAATAAATTAATAATAAATGTCCTAATCTAATCCAAGTGGGCCTAAATGGTCATATTTTATTACTAAGGTTGTTTTTGGTCGAATTACACTTAACAAATAGAATTAGGACATGTGTTAGGGTAATAATAATATCATTTGTACCCTTAATTACCCTATTTACTTTTAACCGTGGTAAAAAAAAGTAAAAAGTTACTATTCAACAAAAATTATTTTCATCTCATTGAACCACATTTTACTTACTGACATCAATCGTGTCTCTCGGATTTTTGAAATTCCACCCACAGAAGCGGTAAAATTAAGTTTTATGAAAAATTTATTTTTTTAACTACCACTTAGTGGTTTCAATATTCATCAAAAAAATGAAAGTTTCCAGAAAAATACCAAAAATTAGGCCTAAGCTATATTTGATATTATGAACTCAAAAATGATGTCTATTTTAACAAATTCAAAACATATCAGTTGCATTAATTTAAAAATTAATTCCCGTCGTCAAAAGAAATAGCGTGTTCTTAAGAGATAATAACTATCAAAAGATTGACCCTTGTTTATGTCTGGTTTAAATGTGAAATTAAATCCAATGACCAACAATATATTAAATTGTAAAAATATATTCTAAATTTACTTTAAAACCACACAAATTAATAATTTATCACTATTAATTATTTCGATTGAAAAAGTTTTTTTTAATTAAAATTTAGTAATTTTCACTATTCATTAAAATATGAAAGTTATCCGAAAATTACCAAAATTTCACACTAATCTAATTTCGATATTCCGAATCCAAAAATGAAGTCCATTTTGAAAAATAAAATTTACAAAATTTCTAAAAGTGGTTATTACTATTCATAATGGGTAGTTTTAATAATATTTTAATAGCATATTGTTGTTTAGTGAAACTCGTTATTTCGTACTACACACGCTATCGAGGAAGGTTGCGATTGCGTGTAATACAAGGAAAGTCAAGGATGCGTGTTGTGCAATCTCCTTTTGGTGTAGTGTACAACACAAGACATTAATGAAATTAAAAATAATACTTTTCATAAAATCTCGGGGTGTTACAGGTATGTACTTCCTCAAGAGGGATACGTGGAATACATCATGAACTTGTGCTAGATTTGGAAGAAGTACAAGCCAATAGGACACTGCTCCTATGTGATCAAGGATTTCATAGGAGCTAATGTACCAAGGGCTGAGCTTCCCTTTCTTCACAAACCTCATGAATCTCTTCCAAGGTGAAATTTGAAGAAATAATTTTTCACCAACATCAAACTCCAAGTCTCTTCAACGGTTGTCGGCATAGCTCTTCTGCCAACTCTGAGAAACCTTAATGTGTTGCTGGATGACATGGACTTTTTCTGTCATCTCTTACACAAGATCAGTCCCAAGAAGATTTCTCTCATTATCTTCATCCCGACAAGTAGGATTTCTACATCGCTTCCCATATAGAGCTTCATAGGGTGCCATTTGAATGCTCTAGTGGAAGCTGTTGTTGTAAGAGAACTCAACTAAAGGGAGATGTTGATCCCATACACATTTAAATTCCATTGAGCATGTTCTCATCATATCCTTGAGTGTTTGAATAGTTATTTCAGATTGTCCATTAGTTTGGGGGTGATAGGCCATACTGAAATTCAATTCAGTGCTCAAAGCATGTTGAAGGCTTCTCTAGAATTTTGATGTGAACCTTGAATCATGATCAGATATGGTAGAAAGTAGAACTCCATGCAGCCTTACCACTTCCTTCATGTAAATCCTGGAAAGTTGATCAAGATAGAAATCTTCCTGAATGGAGATAAAATGGTCAGTCTTGGTGAGACGGTCCACAATAACCCATATCACATTGTTTCCTTTTGGAAGTTCTCGGGAGACCAGTGATGAAGTCCATAGTGATATTGTCCCACTTCAATGCTGGTATGGGTAGTGGTTGCAATACCCCTTTAGGAAGTTTTCACTCCACCTTCACTTGCTGACATACCAAGCACCTTGAAGTGTAGTCAGCAATCTCCCTTTCCGTATTATGCCACCAATAATGATCACAAAGGTCCTTATACATTTTTGTGCTTCCAGGATGTATAGAGAAAGTATAGCTATGAGCTTCATACATCAACTCCTTATTTATTTCCTAAGTAGATGGAACACATAGTCTTGTATGAAATTTCAGTAAACCCTCTTGATCAATATTGAACTCAGGAAACTTCCCATCCTTCACATCCTCAAAATTCTTCTATAACAAAGGATCTTCTTTCTGAGATTTATTGATTTTATCTAGTAATAACAGTTGAGAAACCATTTGGGTTAGGGTTGATGATTTCCCTTCCCTTATAATTCCCATTTCTAGTTTTACTAGGTCATTGATCAAAGGATATCTTTAAATCCTCATCATGTAAAGAACAACTGGGGTTTCCTACTTAATGCATCAACGACTTTGTTTTCTCTTCTGAGATGATAATGAATTGAACAATCATAGTATTTGAGAAGTTCCAACCAGCTCCTTTGTATCTTGTTCAATTCCTTTTGTGTGAAAGTATACTTTAAACTTTGATGGTCTGTGTATATATCACATTTGTCCCCATAAAGATAGTGCCTCTATATCTTTAGAGCAAAAACAACCACAACCAGCTCTAGATCATGCGTAGGATAGTTCTTCTCACGAGTCTTCAATAGTTGAGATGCATAAGAAATGGATTTTTCATTTTTCATGAGGATGCACCCAAACCCTTTCAGATATGAATCGATAAAAATAACGAATCCTTCTCCACTTGAGGGCAGAGTTAACACGAGTGTAGTAACCAATCTCTTCTTCAACTCTTGGAAACTTTCCTCAAACTCCTTTGTCCAGATGAACTTGACTCCTTTTCGAGTTAACTTGGTTAATGGATTAGAAAGTTGTGAAAAGTTTTTCAAAAACCTCCTATAATATCCCGCTATTCTAAGGAAACTATGAATATCAGTTATTGTTGTAGCCTAAGTCCACTCCTCTACAACTTTTGTCTTTGTAGGGTCAACTGTGATTCCTTCATTGGTAACAATGTGCCCCAAGAAAGAAAATTTTTGTAACCATAATTCACATTTTCTAAACTTCCCAAAAAGCCTCTCCTTTCGTAGAGTTTGTAAAATAACCCTTAGATGATCCTCATGCTCCTCGCGAATTTTGGAATATATCAGAATATCATCAATAAAAACTACCAAAAAGTTTTCAAGGTTGTTCTTAAAGACTCTATTCATCAAATACATAAAAATATCAGGTTTATTAGTTAGTCAAAAAGGAATAAAAACAAACTCATAATGACCATATCTTGATCGGAAGGCAGTTTTTGGAATATCTTCTTTCTTCACCCTCAATTGATGATAACCAGACCGAAGATCAATCTTAAAGAAGAATTGAGTCCCATGAAGTTGGTCAAATAAGTCATCAATTCTTGGAAGAGGGTATTTGTTCTTTACGGTGATCCCATTCAGTTCTCTATAATCAATGCATAGTTGCATCGATCTTCTTCTTCACAAAGAGAACATGTGCTCCCCAAGGAGACACACTCGGTCGGATAAACCCCTTCTCCAAAAGATCTTGGAGTTGTTTATTTAATTCCTCCAGCTCCACATTTTCCATCCTATATGGGGTCTTTGATATTGGATGAGATCCACGTATGAGTTAAATAGAGAACTCTACCTCTCTTTCTGGGGTAGGTCTAGGCAACTCCTTAGGAAATACGTCAACGTATTCCTGGATGATGGGGAAATTTTCTATCCTCAAACTCTTATTTACTTCTTCTTCTTCACCAATCAACTCCATAAAGAAGGATATAGGAGGTTCTTCTAGATAAATATCAGGTTGAGATATATCTCCTTGGAAGATAACTATAGGTTCTCCATTCAATACTACTAAGATTTCCTTGATTTTGCATTTGATCTTAGCATTATACTTTGAGAGCTGGTCCATCCCTAGTATAATGTCGAATTCTAGAATGGGAATGACTACTAGATTTTTGATAAGATTGTGCTCACTAAATTAAATAATATAGTTTCTAAATACTGATGATGTTTGGATAATCCCATCAGGGGTCTTGACTGATAAATCTACTTTTAGAAAATCAGGGGTTGATTCTAAATTCTTTGAAAACATAGAGGAAATAAAGGAATGTGTAGAACTAGTATCAAAAAAAGTACTTGATAGATTTGAGAGAACAACAAGAGTACCTTCTACCACATCATTTGGAGCTTCAACTTCAGCTGTAATGATAGCCAAAGCACAACCTTGCTCCCTTGGCCTTTGCTGAGGCTGATGGTGGTTCCCCTCTACTACCCTCAGATTTGGACAGTGATTGGAAAAGTGACCAAGTTGTCCACACTTAAAGCATTGGACATTAGGTAGGGACTACACCATATTCCCCTTGTAGTTAGCGTTTGGAAGTTGAGGTTTCACCTCACTACGACGATTCCTCACAATATGGTCTTCTCTTCAACACTTTTAGCATTTCCCGCTCCTCAGTAGGCAGTTCCCCGAATACTTCTTCCCACATTTATTACACGTGGGATGTTGCACTTGATTACCTCCTCTTTCCTAATAAAACGTCTTCTCTAAGCTGGGATCCATCGATATCTTATTTTCATTAGATTTATGAGACCACTGTGTCTCAACAAACTCCAGATCGACTTTCATTGCACTCCGAACGATCTCCTCATAGCTATCATAGTCTTGGTTGGCTAGATTCTTCCACAGATGAGGTCTCAATCCACTAAAGAATCTATCAACCTTACCATTTGGATCCATGACAAAGCTAGAGGTGTAACATGAAAGCCTTGTGAAGTTCATCTCGTAGCTTCCCACAAATTCATTCTCCTTCTGCTTCAGCTCGATAAACTCCTTCTCCATTCTTATTCTCATCGATTGAGGGAAATACTTGTTGATGAATATCCCTCTGAACTCTTCCCACTCCTTAAATTAAACTTCCACTCTTGGCCTTGTGTTTTTAATCAGTTCCCACCACTGATCAGCTTCTCCCTCTAAGCGATAAACAACTAGGGTAACCTTCTCTTGTTCAGAATATCGGATCACAGAAAAGATCTCCTCGATAAAGCTGATCCGCTGTTTATAAATCAATGGGTTGGTAGATCCACTAAAGGTTGGTGGTCGTTGATTCATAAAGGATTAAATAGAAAGTTGTTCCCTTCGCAGTGAGATTAGTCTCTCAGCTTGATTCAAGTTATTTCCCATAACTTGAGCCAGTTGGTTCATCATTCGCATGAAAGTTTCCATTCCGGCTTCCATCAGAGGGTCGTCAGCGCATGGTCCATTGCGGTCACCATTTGCACGGTTCCTCCTATTTACCACCATTTTCTAAAATAATAAAACCTTAGTGAGAAACTTATTTCATTTATGAATTTTTTAACTATAAAGGATTTTAAGTCTTAAAACTTATTTAAACAATTACATTTCTCTATAAATCCTTTATAATGATTCATAAAAAGATTATGATTAACCAAACATATCCCCCAGTAGTTTCGTAACCAAGAGTGTAGCAAGACCCATTTTCATGTACTAGGATACCCCGGGTTAATCCCGAAACTCTTTGTTAGAGTTTTCACTCCTAGGTACCTCTGTGCCAGAGCCGCCTCTACCTGCTCGTATCCAGATAGGGATGTATTTTCTTGATAAAAAACTTACTCAATACTCACCAAAATACTAGGATGTTTTCCTATAATTAAAATTTTCTATAGGATTATTCTTAAAATTTTCATAGCCTAATTTCCATAAATAACTAAACTATCATTTGATTCCAAAAATGGCATCCTGCCTTTTTATTACATAACTTTTCATTACATTTTATATATAGAGGATCTTTAAAGTATAGTGTCTTTGAAATCAGGAACATAATAGATGAAAAAAACATAAAACATCATTCTAAAACACTTTTAAGGCTTCATTATAGGTTCATCATAATTATAATTACTGCATCTCATCACCCGAAGATATACATCAAAAGAAAGGGTGAGCAGAAGTCCCAGTAAGGAAAACAAGGGAATCAATTTACTTGTGAAATCAATAAGAACTTGATAAAAACATAAATACACGAGCAATGGAAGTAGAGGAATTTCATAATTAAAATAAATTGAACCATAACATGAATATGTGTCTACAAAATTTAATTTATACATTCATGAACATATCACTAAGGTTCATCCCCACAGTGTCATAAAAATTACCAAGGTTATTCACCAAGGTATCGTGAAACTTTTCATCTCTAGAGATTAAATTATTTACCCAATGTATTGGAGAAATATCAAGGAACACCCTTAATATGTATTTAATTTCATGTGAGACACATATATCATAATAAAAAATTTCATAAATAACCCATAAAGAATAAAAGAAATGGGTTTCATTTCAAAATTGTGACGGTTTAAAAGTTCTAAGAAAAGATCATTATGTCATTTATAACCCATGGAAAGGGAGTGGCGATTATATGTATGTCAATTCCAGAATCAAATATATAAATTTTTTGTATTTATAAACACCCATATAAAAGAAATATGTCTGGGTATTCAAATAAATAAAATAAGAGAATTTATTGAGAGAAAGAGAGAGGAATTTTGAGATGAAAATTCCGCAGCATAACAGCTACATAAAATCCTTTTAGAAAACAGAAAAAAGAGAGGGTACAAGGGTAACCCACTCATAAATAACTCATAATATAGTATAAATCCATAATAACATGGAGATAAGAACATGGTATGGATATTTGAATGACATACCACATGAAAAGGAAACTTGAAAGGAAAGAGAAGATGTGATTTCTTTTACTAAAAATTCGGCAGCCTAACAACATCACTTAAAAATTCAAATAGTCAATTGATGAGAGAGAAAAGGGTATCTCATCATTTGGAAATAAAATTGAAATTATTAAAGATATATAATAACAATCCCCCACATAATAAAATGGAACTATAAGACATAACATAAAGGAAGTCATGACTTAAAAGAGGAGGGTGAAAGGTTCCCTTACCTTGAAGAGTAACTTAGAAATCTTGAAGTTCGGGACCTTGGGAGGCTTGAGGGTACCTTGGGAGGACTCCTTGAGAGGTTTAAAGACCATAGATTCGTTGAGGAGTATTGTTTAATGAAAATAATGAGTGGATGTCTTGGTATTTATAAGAAAAGTGAGGGAATAAATTATTAATTTCCAAGGGACACCTCATCGGTGGTATTTACAAAACCATGGGCTTTCCCATGGTATTTTCCCATTGTATTGGCCACTTGGGACACATAATAAAATATATTACTATTACCAAGTCGACTAGATCATTTACATAATGATTACATCATCAATGATGTTATTAAACACCCAAAACTCAAAACTGTATTTTTATTATTCACCAAAAAATAAAATGTTTCAAAAAAATCCAAAAAATTCACTCTAACCTAATATCAATGCTATGAATTCAAAAAATGAACTCCATTTTATGAAAATAATTTTCTAAATATTTTTAATTTAATTTTTAAATAAAATCATTTTTTATTCCAAAAATACAACTTTAAAACTACAACCCTTTTTGTAACACCTTAAGAAAGTAATCAAGGTCCCATAAAGTTATCGTATAACCATAAGAAAATAAAGTAACAATTTATGATTAAATTTTTTGAAAATAAATTTCCATTTTAAATTATTAAATTAATTATAAAATTGTAAATACAATATTTATGACATACAAAAATACCAAAACTTAAACTATGATCATTTTTTCACTTTTAAGATGTCTAAAATGTATCTATACATTCATGGGTGAAGTTTCTATTTTTTCGGTTGGTTTACTATTCATTAATATTCATTAATATTCATATGGGTATGTTACTATTTATACTTTACTATTCACTAAAAATAAGTTTATCTTATTAGACTCTAAATTTCCTACTGAACACAACTGTAGAAGACCATTTTTTGAAAATCAATTCACATTATTAATTATTTAAAGAATACAAAAATATTTTAAAATACCCCCATTTTCCAAAATTCATCAATAATGTGAAACTTCTATAAATTCATCCTATATTTATCTGGACATTTGAAATTCACAAATTTTACCATAATAAGAAGTAAATATTTTATTTATACAAAAGGATTACAGAAAGTAACTAAGGATTCATTACATAGCCTCTTATAACACCTGTATAGGACCTAAATGTAAGGTGTGATATGGTGATAGAATCTTGGGGTGGGTCAGACAACATTTCATGAGTGGTGATTTATATCAGCTTGAACTTCTCCCTTAGGCGATTCCATTCAAGCTTCACATGTTGAAGTTCAGCTTGGGCTTGGTCCAGAGAAAAGCCCAGTGATGCTACCTCCTTCCCAAGCTCCGACAGATGGGATTCATGTGGCCTGAGTCTACTGGATGATGCCATCAACTCTTCTTTTTTTATTAATTAACCAAGATTATTTGAATTTATAAACAATAATTGTAATGTTAAGAATTTAGTTTCCAACGGTCATATTGACCAATGGCCATATAACAGTCAAAACCCAATAGTCTCATTTAATTATACTCACTTCATTAATTAATGAATATAGTTTTGTTGAGTATAAAATAAAATAAAACAAAAATTTAGGAAATAAATATTATTAAAAATTTTGGGTCGTTACAATATTCCAACAAACTTAAAACTGCATGGGATAACTTGGGGACAAACATAAGAAAGGGGAGATCTATAAAGCCCATTAAGGGAATAAATAAGGAATAACATGAAGAAGATGATACATGTTATAAAATAGGTATATCAATGTAGAATAAAAGGAAAATGAATAACATGGCATGATAAATCATGATAATAATAACACAGGAAATGTGGAAACAACATAAAAAATGACATAAGAATGAGTCAAGGATCATTGCACATGGAGGAACATGAGTCAAAGATCATTGAACATGGAGGAGTATGATTCAAGGATCATTTCACATGGAGGATCATGATTAAAGGCTAGCTACCAAGACCATTTGACATGAAGTATCATGATACTAAACATTACCCAATTCATTGGAGCACTATCTAGGAACACCCATTATAATCATTTCATTCTCATGATTAAGTGTGCCACATAGATCATACAATATGAATTAATTCATCATGATAATTTATTACACTATAAATAAATGTGGTATAAATACATATAAGTCACCAAAAAATAATTATATACGCATAAAGGTTAACACACTTGATATAAAAATGGGTATGATATCCACTACACAATTATTTTGGCGTGGAAAATCGCAGTGAAATTTCGGCAGCATAACGATGTTACATAAAAATTCATAAAAAAATGGTGATGAGAGAGAAAGGGGTATCTCATAATTTTTACATATAATGGTAATTAATAGGTAAATAGAAAATCATATCCCAACATTATCAATTAGGAAATATAAGGCATAATGTAATGAAGAAACATGAATAGAGAAAATGGAAAGGGGATATCATAATTTATAAATCAAATGAAAAATATTTTGGATATTTAAGAACATATACCAACATAAGAAAATGGAAATTAAAAGGAATAACATAAAAAACAGTTCTTGATAAAAGATGAGAGTGGAAGATCCCTTATTTGAGTGTGTGACTCCAAAGGCTTGGGAGGGGTTTCTTGAAAGATTTTGGGAACATTGGGAGGATTATAGGGAGTATTAGGCAGAGTTTGGATATTTTACAAGGAGTTTTAGTGAAGATAAATGGGATCTTGGGTGGGTTTATATAGGAAAAGAGGGATATTTCTTTATAATTTAGGTTTTGGACTCTACATAATAAAATATTCAAAACCCCAAACCAAACCATGGTTTTTGACCATGGTTTCTACCAAATTGGATTTTTTAAAATTATTTTATAAGTCCAAAGGCCGAAATTATCAAAATATTACCATTGGTTATGTGGAGGTGAGTCACACTCTTAAAGAAATGATTTTAAAATCTTAAAATATATAATAAGTCTTGGAGGATTTAGAATGGATTTAAAAAATAAATAAAATAAAATTAAAACCAAATTATTTTAATTATAAAATATATATTTTGGAAAGGATACAATATATAGTACTTATTAAAACACATTTGGGTCATTATGATGTCATAAAACACAAAGTATATTTAAACGGTATTTAATTTTTACCTGAAAATTCAATTGTCTTGGAAAATTATGAAAAAATCACCAATGGATAATTTTGACATCCTGATTCCAAAAATAATATTAATTTTATATAAATAATTTTATAATTATTTGAATTATTACTTTTAAAATAAAACCAAAATTTATTGAAAATGACAGGTTTTTGATAATAACATTTTTTTGAACCCTCATAAAAATTACATTTTACTTTATAAAAATTATATAATCATTTATATTTAATAAAATTTATTTAATAATAATATTTTATTAAAATATTTTTTTTTTCAAAAATAAATTAATCCATAAAAATATATTTATTAATTGAATTTGAATATTAACAAAAAATACTATTTGTGATTTAAAAATTATTTACAAAGTAACAATAATAGGATGAAAATATATTCATTATTTTATAAAAAATAATGTACATAATACTATTGCTAGGGTATTGATACATATCCCTTCAATACACCAGTATAATCCTTAAGAGTAAGGTGCATGATGGTTGGAATTTTATGGGTCCATTCATTAAACATGGTTTGGGCTGTGATATCGATGAGCTTGAACTTCTCCCATAAATGGTTTCACTAATTCTTAAGTTATTGGATATCATCTTGGGATTGGTCTTGGGAAAATCCCAAAAATTCTATATCCCTCATATGCTCTAATAAATGGGATTCATAGGATATGATCCTACAGGTTGAGGCCATAAATTCCTTTATATCAAATGGATTTGTTACAACCCTATATTTATACTAGTCACATAATCACTGTTAAATGACTATATTATCAATGGTACATATACTTAATGATTATTAAAATCCAATTGGATATAATAAAAAAAAAGTGAATGTGTTTTCTATAAACACATTATATAATAAGAAATTTAATTAAATCAAAATGGGATTTTTATTTATAATAGTCTGGGTAGTTACATAGACACATATTATATTATAATATTTCAGGAATTTCCAAAAGTGCTCCTCCCCTCACTTATAAAAGGAAACACCTTGTATCTTTTATTTACACATTCTTGAGCCACCAAGATCGACCAAAACCTACCCAATTCTCTTCATAACTCCCTTATACATGTTATATAGGTACTGGTATTCCAAAAATACCAATCCAAGGGTCCTTAAGAGGATATCTAAATGAGTTCTTTTAAAGAAGAGGTAATCATTTTAATCGATAACTTTATGTTTACTTCTTCTTTTAATTCACATAAATTTGTGGTAATCATCCTAAAATAATGACTTCAGTATATTAAATATTCTTAAATGTTATTATGATTATGGAACCTCCATTATTCACCATATTTTCCATCAAATGGGAAGTGAAAGTATCGCTCGTGCGTAAATACAACCCACCATCCCCACGAAGCGATGCTATTCATTTTACATATAAAGATTTAAAGAATTATTATAAAAAATTATATACTGAAAAAATATTGTATTTATGAAACAATTATGCTTTTGGAATTATAATATCATATCTACCTTCTTACTTTCCATCTCATTGGAAAACGATAATGTTGCTAGTGCGTACATGTGGACTACCACCACCACAAAGAGACGCGAACCATTTTTCATTTATATTTTGCATGGATGGTAATAAGGATATATTTAATAAATATATATGATATAATAATTATTTTAGAAAGGTTAATTATTATTTACCTTTCTTTTATTCCATCATTCGAAAATAGAAAACAATGTCCATGCATACATACTACTTACCGTCTCAATGAATGGTGTAATTAATTTTTATATCTATACCTATTATGGATAACTATAAATATATATATAATGAATATATATTATATTTATATCATTATAAACATTATTTATATGATGAAATCATTATAAAATTACATGGACCATAACTACCGAACTAAAATTCTCATTAAAAATGAAATAGTTAACACCCAGAAACGAAAATTTTAATGAAGAATTATTAATAAATAGGTGTTGAAATGTTATACACATATATGATAATATAAGTACATATAATTATTTGGTATATAAGTATAATAAATTAAAATTTATTATATATGGGGTTAGATCTCTTTTGAATTAAGTCAAACTACGGTAAGGGATTTCATCTAAATTTACAGTCTATTGAGACATATTTAGTGTTATGCACCTATTTACTTTTATAAGGTGTATATATTGATCCTTTTTTGTATTTAACATTAATATATATTTATTAATAACAATTAAAGTTTCAATTCATCTTTAATCTTTAAAGGGGATCAATTTGAAATTTACCAAAGAGGTAATAATTTATTTTACAATCTCATTTTTTGGGATTTCCCTTATTTTCATTGAAGGAATATTATAATATAACCTTCATAAAATACATAAATTATATTATACTCTATATATTTAAGGATTTTACATGTTTTCTTAGAAATTTTCCTCCTTTTTAACTTGAATCAAATAATTAAATATTTAAAATAAAATCCGATCCTATTTCACTTTTGATTGGGTATATTTTTCTTCCATGTCCATATTTTTTAAAATTATTATAAAAAATACCTTTTTATTTACTAAAATGATTTATTAAGGACATATTATGTTATCCTTGAATTTTTAAAAGGTTTAAAAATAATATTTTGAATGTTTTTTAAAGGGTCATTTTTGGCTTTCTTTACAAAAAGTCAAAAGGAATGTTTTTTTAACGTATATGATGTTAACTGATTTTACCACCAACATAACTATTTTACAATTTTATTTTCTTATATAAGTTTTCAATATTTTTATAAAGAAAATTATTTAATAAAATATTATTTTAATATTTCACTTCCATTTTCTTTATCACTCTAAAAGACATGATTTTATTTAAAAACCTATATTTCTGATGAATTGATGGTAATATTTAATCTATTATTAATTTTGTGGCCATTAACTATATATTGAAAAATTCACTTTATTATGATCACTAGACACTAAATTTTTATTAAATAGCCATATTATTTTTTTATCATGGATATTATTATTTCCTAAACCATATACCATTTATATATATGGTGTTTTACTTTGAAAATTATTTGATTGACTGGGGAAATATTGATATTCAGTATTATTTTCTCAATACACAAATTTCTTAATAAGGAATATTATTTATGAATTAAATTGATAATTAATTATACAAGTATTTCATTTGACATTCTATGATGGGTGAATCCCAAAATCATATATCCCTTGATGGATCTATAGGTCTCATGAGATAAATCGGTTGGCCAAATTAAATGGGGTTTTAGCATATACCTACCCATAGATTGAACTTTCTTAGTACAAGGATTTGATGGTAAAGATATCATGATATCTAAAATAATTACATCCAATATTAAGTATTTTCTTCATTGAGAACTCAATAACTATTATCCATGAGATTACTGCATTGTTATTATCCATGTATGCATTTTTTTCAAGTTATTGATTAAATGATATGTGTTTTCAGATATTTACCTTTCTATATTGATTATTATTGATTTAATCTTGATAGATTATATTTTACATAACCTTTACTGAGCATCTGAGCTCACACTTTATTTTTTCCCTTTCCCTAGAATATAAAGAAGGATATTATGAATAATATCAAGGATGATAGAATGTTTCTTATACTATGTATTTTATATTTACAATGTAATATGGAAATAATGTATGTATCTAGTTCTTCAATACTAATAAAATGATCAGTCATTCAGGATAATATCCCTTGTATCTTATGCCAATGTAATAAAGGAGACATTGGATTTGAGTTACTAGGGTTGGGTTTTTTATAATTGTTATTAGAGGAATGTTTAGTAGAAACCTTAGGAACTATATTTTAAATGAACATAACTAACATAATAATTATGATAATACCTTAAAATATTTGAAAAACATTTATACTTAGAGGGATTTTTATTTTATGGATAAATATTCATGATGATTATGAACTAACTCACTGTGTGACATTATTTAGTGATATAACCTAATAGAAGAAAGATATTCAACACTTATATAATGTAGGGATTACCCTAATGAATAAACCAATATAGCTAGTGTTTGAATAGAGCATATCATGGCCATATTAGGACAGTTGACTCAAGTTATGATTAATAACCTTTCCCATATGAAGAAACTCATTGTTCCACTACACAATTCACCTACGTTGGATTGCTTCATAAAATAGAAGCCTACATAATTTATTGTAATTACTAACCCATTGGTAGATGAGTGATGGATTATGTCCCTCAAAAAGATATTTATGGATTTGGGATGTAATGAAAGTGAAAAGGTTATTCAAGAAGTGTATTATTTTAGAGGAGATACTGATCAATGGTATTTATTGATCCAAAACACTAAAGAGGATGAATAAATAGAATTCATATAATGAAGAACTTTTAAAGTTATATTATTTGAGAAATACCCCCCCTAAGAAAAATGAGATGAAATGGAGATAAATTTCCTCAATTTAAAGTATAAGGAAGAAGAATGTATGGTAGAGTATGAGGAAAACTTTACTAGATTATCCATACATTCTTCAGAATATATATGAAATCCAAAAATAAATATTGATTGTTTCTTTTATGGGATTATACTGAGTCTCTAAAGGGAACTAGTTTCTCAAGCATTTTTATCTTATTATTATTTAGTATCAAGTGCCATTAATAAAGAGAGATAATTTTATAGATACTATATTTTCAAGAGAAATCAAGAGAAAAAGATGCCAGCTAAGCACTGCGATAAAGGGAACATGTTAAAGAAGAATAATAAAACAGATAAATTACCATCATGTAATTTTTTTGGAAATAAATATAATAGAAAATTATTTAAGGGCATGGGATTTTGTTACAAGTATGAAGATAAGGGTCATTTGGATAAGGAAATTAAAGAAAAGAAAGAAACCAATATTATCCAATGCATCAACTATAAATATATGAGGCATTATTCAAAATAGTACCCTAATCATCAAGGAAACTTACCACATAATTAGCCAAGGGAGGAATGGAAAACATATGGAATTACTATAGCTAAAGTGGAATCTACAATAAATGTGGTGAAAGGTATAATTTTTATCCATTATAAAAGTGAAAATGTTTTATTTGATTCAAGTTTTACCTACTCTTTTATATCTAAAGAATTTTCTAAGGTCATCACATCATCACCTCAATTATTAGATGTTTAACTAGTAGAGAAAACTCATAATGGTAAGATGATCATATCTCAAGTCTATAGTTCACATCCGATAGAAGTTTGTGGAAATGTGCTTCCTATAAATTTTGTGATTCTTCATATAGTTGAATTTGATGTAATTTTGGGCATGGGTTATCTCACTTAGTATATATCCCATATCAATTTTTGAGGAATAGAAGTTACATTCAATATTTTGAATCAACCTATGATAGTCTATTTGTGTGAGGATAAACCTGAACTCCCAATGAAAATTTATTCCATCATATAGGTTTTAATACCTATTCACGAGGGATATTTATCTCATATGGTTGGGGAGAAACTCAAAAGTAAATATATTCCTATTGTACAAGAGTTTACTGATGTATTTACAAAAAAATTACCTAGTAATACCCTAAATCATGAAGTTGAGTTTTCAATAGAACTCAAAACTAGTGGTACACCTATTTCAAAAAATCTATATAGAATGACCCCAATTTACTTATAGTAATTTAAGAAGAAAATCTAGAAGAATATTTTTAAGGTATTAATTTGACCTAGTGCTTGATCATGGGGTGCATCTGTTTTTTTAAGAAGAAAGATGGTTCAATGTATCTCTACAAACTTAACAAGATCACGATCAAGAATAAGTACACTTTTCCTCATATTGATGTTTTGTTCGATTAGTTATGATGAGCTTAATATTTTTCTAAGATTTATATTTGATTTGGATATTATCAACTAAGGGTATATAAGGAGGATATATCCAATACATCCTTCTATGTGAGGTATGGCCTTTATGAATCTATAGTAATGACATTTGGACTTACCAATTATCCTACTATCTTTATGGATTCAATGAATAGAGTATTTATATATTACCTTGATCAGTTTGTGGTAGTATTTATAAATGATATTCTTATATATTCAAATATCAAGGAAGATCATTGAGAACATTTGAGGATTATGTTGATAACTCCGAGGAAGGAGAAGCTATATTCTAAATTTTCCAAGTGTGAATTTTGGATGAAAAAGTCTCATTCTTGGGTTATATAATTTAAAGTGAGGGTATATTGGTGGATCCTTCAAAGATAGAAGTTATTAATAAATGGGCTAGACCAACCATGGTAATTGAGATTCATAGTTTTCTTGGGTTGGATGGATACTACTAACACTTTGTGAGATATTTCTCAAGACCATCTAATACACTAAATAAGTTGACCCTAAAGGGAGACACGTTCTTATGGATAGATGAATGTTAAGATAATTTCCAAGAACTCAAGAGAAGGTTAGATAGTGAACCTATTCTAATATTACACTACAGTAGAGAAAGGATTGTGATATATAGTGATTTATCAAAGAAGGGACTAAGATGAATCCACATGCAAAATGATATGGTGGAAGCTTACGCCTCTCACCAATAAAAAATTCATGATAAAATTTACCAAACTCAGGATTTAGAGTTGGTAGTGGTAATTTTTACATTTAATATATAAAGACATTATTTTTATGGTGAAAGGTGTGTTATATATACTAATCATAAAAACTTGTATTATATATTTACACCAAAAGAGTTGAATATGCGCCAGATAAGATGGTTGGAGTTGATTAAAGATTATGAATGTTCAATACATTACCACTTTGGGAAGGTGAACAAGGTGGTTGATGCTTTGATTTTGAAAGATCATGCTAGTTTATTCATTATGAGGTTTGAAAAAGATCCAATATTTATGAATTAAAAAATTCAGATCATAAAATCATGAGGAAAGGGGAACTATCTTATCATTATTAGATAAATGTTCAACCATCCATCCATGTGAGGATTAATAATGCACAAAAAGAAGATGTGGAATTATAGAAGTAGGTGAGGAATGTTCCTAAGTTCAACCATGATCATGCTAGAATAATATGGTTCAAGAATTAATTACGTGTCCCATAAATAACAAAGTTGAAGGAGTTATTGGATAAAGTTCATAGTTCATCATTATCTATTCATCATGAAAGTATAAACATGTATAGAGATATGAAAGAATATTTATATTGGGATAACATGAAAAGGGGTATTGGAGAGTATGTATCCTAATTCCTAGTGTTTCCCCAAGTTAAGGATAAGAGAAATAAGTCTAATGGGATTTTATAACCATTACCCATACTAGAATGGAAATAGGAAAACATTACCATGGATTTTCTCATCATACTCCCAAAAACATCCAAAGGAAATAATGTTATTTGGGTTGTAGTCTATTACATTATGAAATTGGTGCATTTTAATGTTATTAGATAAAATTTATATCTTGATCAGATTACTCTACTATACATTAAGGAAGTTGTGAGATTTCATGGATTACCACTCTCAATCACATCTGATTAGGTTCAAAGGTTTACCTCAAAGTTCTAGATAAGAATTCAATAGGATCTAGATATAGAGTTTTGTTTCTATACTACTTATCATCCTCAAGAAGATGGTTATTTTCTGGTGACCATTAAAACTCTAGAAGACATGTTGAGGGATTTCTCTATAGATTTAAAATGTTGTTGGGATCAACACCTTAATTATTTTAGAATATTCTTACAATAATATCTTTAACTGGAACATTCAGATAAATCCTTATGAAGACCTCTATGTCAGGAAGTGCAGAACTCCAATGTGATATGATTAAGTTAGAGAAATAAGGCTATTGGTGAAGTGACCCATATTTTCATATATATATATATATATATTACATCTTAATAGGTGAATACTCAATATATAACATTAATATCCATTCCATAATATTATAGGTTTAATATATTTGGAAACTTGTATACATAAATGAATTGTTCATAAAAGATTTACATTGTCTCTAACTTAATTCTTCATATCTAGCAACATTATTAGAAACATCATACTTAAATTTTTTTATTATAACCATGGGAAAGAAAATATAAGAAAGGGTGTGCATAAATTATCAGTAAGGGTAAACAAGATAAATATCAATGATCACTTAAATATAACATGTGCATAAGTGTTTGAGAACATGATCATAACATTTGAAAATCATATCCTCCATATCATAGATCATAATCTTGAATCATGGCACAAATATTGGAATTCATAAGACATGAATCATAAAGGAATCAAACAAAATGATCCATGAGATCATAACATTGGAATATGGCATAAGTTTATGGAATACAAATAATCATATAAAATAATTTCATTAGTAGTCAAGGATCATTTACAAGACTATCATAGTATATTGGGTTCACTATCCATTATATCATAATAGTCAATGTTCACTCCCAAGAATATCATAGTGGATACAGTCCCTTACTGAACTAGGTTCACTCAATATTCCATTTATGCTTATCTCATGAGATATGTATATTACCCAATGCATTGGAGGACTATATAATTTCAGGCCCACCCATCACACAATGAAAATCATATATATGTGTTTCAAAAAATCATAAAATATTCATCATTTTATAACCCATGAAAATGAAATAAGTTTCATAAATATTTAATCATAGCATCATATCATAACCCATGGAAAATAAATGAGTTTCAAAAATGTTTCATCATAACTTAATTAACCTGTGGAAAAAAACAAGTTTAATAGAATCGCCCTTACACAATCATCATCATAATACATACAAATAATAAAATTGGATGGTTTAGTTGGATCATATCCCTATTAAATTATAAGTAACATAAAATGATTTTATCATAGATAAAAATTACCTTTAACAAATCACTGGAATATTTCATGAGGAAAATACCCATTTGATTTTGAAATCACTTATTTAAAATATAAAAATTTCAAAAATATTAAAGAAAAAAATTTATTTAAAAATAACCTTAGAAACTTATAATGTAAGTTTCAAATAATTGAGTGTCCATAATGGTGATAAATTTCATTTATTCTATGTAAATTAACACAAAGATTCCTTTCACATTTCTGGTAAAAAGTCAAAAGTACCTTGTTTGGAAAATGACTAAAAGATTACTTTTAAGACATTTTATAAAAATTCAATCATGGGTAAAAGTGAATTTAAAATATAATAGGAGTATATTAAAAACATTCTTGAATTGTTTTTCAGAAAACATGGACATGGATGGAAAAGGATTTTCGACCGAAGAGAGAGATAAATTCTATTTTTCTTGAAAACATTATTTTGGCCTCTTGAGTTCTTAAAGATAGGAAAATGAAAGGAAAACATGTATTCTATAGAAATAGATAGAGTATAATAAAATTCATGAGATTATTAAGAGGTTTATCATGAAATTTCATCATTAGAAATTTAATCATAAACAATCCCTATAAACAATGAGATTGTAACATAAAACCTTTACCGCTTTGGTAACTTTTAAATCATAAGACCGATGAAAGAATAATGTAAAATTAAACTTTAAATATCATAAAAATAAGGATATTCATGATATAACATGTAAAATGGGTAGTATATACACTAAAAAAATATAAGTTGTGAATATAACATACGTCTCCCAGAAATAAAAGTGAGATAATAAAACCTTTACCGAGGTGACAAAAATTACCATGGTTACTAATTTTATTGGAAAAAATAAAATATACTATTTAAAAAATTTTAACCTCATGATTAAAAATATGGAATACAATTTTCAAGATTCAATTCATAGAAGTGGTAGAAATTAATTTAATATAAAACCACAGAACATAACAAAAAATAGTTTTTAAGAAAAATTACTTTTTAAGTATAAAAATGTTTTTATACCAAATTAAACCATAAAATTTATTTAAATGAAATTAATTAGATTATTAATAATATTATATAACTCTTTTTTTACTTTTAAACAATTTTAGAACAAAATGTAACTTTATAAATTCTTGAATCAAAAATACAATTTCCAATAAAATTTAATATTTTTACTACTCATTGAAAAATAAAACTATTCAAAAAATTATTAAAATTTAACTAAAAATATAATTCAAAAATTTTGATTTAAAAAATGAAGTTAATTTTTTCAAATATTTTTTTTGAAATTTGAAAAAGTTAATTATATTATTTTTTCACAAAAATCAATAGAAACCATTTTTGAAGAACAAAACGACTTTACTAAATATTAAGTGCATATTTACTAATCATTAATCAACACATTTATATTAAGTATGACCTTTTTATATATTTCATTAATTTTTTATTCCTATTCATAAATACTAATTCAATGGATAAATTATAATGGTCATATTTAAATTATAATGTTTTGTGGTTTATTTAAGCTTGGTGTTACATGTTGTACATACTATCGAACATAATTTTATTATTGAAAAATATTCGGATGTTACATTGTACCCCCTTTAATAAATTAAATACTCACAATTTGAACTTATGATCCATAATCAAGGGTTTTTTATTTGAAAATTTCTTTGTGAAAAACCCACATTATAAAAAGGTTTAATAAAAATTACTCTTAAAAAGAGGTAAAGGAAAATATAAAGGTCATTTGGAATAAAAAAACTAGGTTTATAAATAGGATAACATTAGTGGGATGTGAAAATATGGACATTGAAGAGAAAACTAATGCCCAAGGAGTAATTTAGAGTGATAGAGAACATGACCAGGAGAAAGTTAATGACCATAAAACCATAAATTTGTGATGGGTGAAAAGACCATTGATTCATCAAAAATAATGGTAAAAGTATAACATTTTATTTCAATACCCTTTTCCTAAAGTTGAGGATTCTTTTACAATCAAGATAAATAACATGAGAAAAAAATTACTTGATTTATTTTCTATATAATAAGAACAATTTCATCCTCTGGCTATGCTTTGATCAATTTACACTTCATCACTTACTCCAAGAAATGAATATTGAAGATAATTTTTTCATTCCTGAAGCACTAAAATTAACTTTTAATGGATCATAAGATCCATACAAGAATGAAAATTCATTCCCCCTATCTCTATATATTTTAAAAAGTTAAAATGATCAGAACAAGTTATCCAATATGATAAATCATACTTTAAACTCAAATAATAATACCCAAAGTTCAACTTAAACCATTCTATAAATAGTTAACATTAAAAACCTTCCAAAATATGTCTGACCAAATTCAATATAAAAAAATATAGAAATAAGGTTACAAAATTTCCAAAAATCAACTTAAAATTAATCCCCTGAACAAAATAAAGTTTCTTTGAATGTCACATTCCAAATATGTGAATACTTTGTTCATATATTCTCATGAAACATGGTAATAACCTAAATTACCATAATTCCTCATTGAAAATATACACGACTCCAAAAAATATATCTCTCTTCATTATTTAAATAAAATCATATTTTATGGAATATATTTTATAAATACAAAAAAATGTTATAAAACCCATCAAAGATAACATAAACCTCTTTCTCATCAAATTAGTAATTAGTTCCAAGTACATCAATAATATCCTATTTACTTTATCAATAATAACTTTATCTCAACTAAAAATTATTATTTCAACATATGGAACATACTAAGGTTTATATTTCCCTTGGACCACAATCTATTTTTTTTGTATTATTTAAAAGCCACTTTTTGGGTAAGTGGGAACCATACAATAGATCCACCAGTTCAAGAATCATATCCCATATCCACAAAAAAAAAAATTCAAAAACTAAAAATTAAACATTCAAATTGTAGAAGGAAAAATTCAAAATACTTCCAAATCAACCTCAAACCACGAGTAAACTCATCTTGATCCACAATACATCAACCGTAATGACATTGAACCAAGAGAGACATTTCCATCCATCACTGTTGTCATTGTCGTCACCACTGTCATCTTATCGTCATCAACACTGTCATCGACACCTACTAACAATACTATCATCGTCGCCGCTCAAAAATACCCCATTGTCGTTTACTGCTATCCTTATTGTTGGAATCACTGTGTCCATGCCCGAAAAACACCATCTTTATAGCCACCACAACCGATATCAACCAACACAATCTGAACCAGAAGAACCATCATTTCTTCACCCTCATTATCATCATCGACATCAACTCCATCACCACACCAGAAATTAAAATCACCAAATAGACCCCAAATCGACCACACCACCGAGCGAGAAAAAATAAAACTCACAAAATACACCAATCATAACCATCCAAAATGAAGAAAAAACCAGGAAACAAAATCAACACCACCAGACATCGAGAGGAATTGTTCACCAAAGCAGATGCACCAGAAAAAAATTCAAGCAAGCATGAAAAAAACAAAACACACTGATAAACCCATCAGTTAAAATCAAAAAGGAAGATGAAAGTGGGAAAAAACCCAAAATAGGACTTAGTATTGAACCATAGGAAGGAACTTGATTAATAAGGAAACATAGAAATAGATCCAAAACTAGAAAGGAAAGCAGGATAGAACCTGAGTAAGGGATTGGTATTGAAACCCTAGGAAAAAGGACCAACTCCTGTAATGCCTGGAAATCTGCCTTCTACCAAACTGCTTTCCCAAAACCTTAGTGTATCCCACACTCCAAATTCGACTAGGAGAGGGGCTAAGGAACACAAGATCAGAGCACCGAGAGGCGGATGGGGAGAAAACTAAACTGGTGACACAAAGAAGGTAAATGCGAGTGAGAGAGAAAGAAAACTGAGAGAGAGCGCAACCAAAGAAAGTGTGAGTAAAGAAATAACCCAAGAGGAATAGAGCAGAGGATCACCACTGGGAGAAGATGAAACCCTAGGAGATAGGAGCCTAGTGAGGTCTTGGGAGCGACTAGGTGAGTGAGGTGCCATGGATTATCTTTCCCTTAATCATGTGTTTTTACATAAAATATCACCTTACCATTAAATCACTTTTCTAGTCCATCAATACCATTTAACATATTCTTGAAAATACTTAAAGAAAAACTAATGTAGAACAATCCTTAAATGTTTCATGATTATTATAACAAAAATACCATTGATAAAAATAATTCTACAACATAATTGTCAAATTCTAATACAAAAACACTTCAATCATTCCACTTCCTTCTTAAACCATTAACTAGGATTCACCATCTTATTCCTTAATACCCCTTTCCTTTCATGTGTCATTTGTAGTATCTTAATCATCAACAATAAAATATTTACTCATACAACCTTACTTATCCTCATCTTTAGCTTTTTCATTAGGATATTTATTTATATAATGCCCATATTTTCCATGTTTAAAACATTCAACCATTAATGATACAGTAGGGGAACCATTATTCTTACCCATTGTGTTAACCAAAATTTTAATTTTTCTTTAAAAATTACTTTCTCTATGTCCTTATTTTCCACACCCAAAAAATCTTCTTGTTCTATTGAGACATTTTCTTGGGTGCTTCTTCCAAAATACTTTACATGAAAAAAACTAATTCTTCTTCCCTCTATGGTCTTAATGAAGTACAATTTTCTATTATTAGGTGTGTTAGGAAACTCAATAAAGTTGAGATTGTTAGTCATATAAAGATATAACTAATTATGAATAAACATAAGGTTTTATGTTCCAACTCCCATTTCAATTATATTCTCAAAAGAAAAATCATTCCATTATCTATCACATTAAACATCAACATAGTTACACCTAGTTCTATCAATTAAATGAAACTAAAAATCATAGTGTGAGAAACAATAATCATAGTGGGAAACCACATAATCATGAAAAATAATTTATAAGATGTCTAAATCATGTCACCTTCTTTTATGAAACTTAGTTTTAACTTAGGTCATTCATGATCACCATCTATTCAAATATGTCATAATGGTTTTTAAAGAAAATGGAAATTAATCCAAGAATATCCCTCAGGAGTGTCAAACCTGGTGTGCATTAAGGGAACACTCACATTACATAATAATGTTGGATGAGATATATTCAACCAACTCTTTTCAAGGTTATTACCCCTAGATGTATCTGTGATAAAACCACACCCACATGTAGTATCCAGTCAGATATGTTTTACTAGGAAATTATACTCATTTCTTTATCATAACTTAGGACATAAGATTATCATAAGGGTATTTACTAATTTTTTCTCATCTAAGCTTCCAAAGGTTTAGTAAAACTTTCTCTGATAACAATTGAAGAAAACCATACTTTTCATACATAGATATTAGATCTTAATATATGAATATTCATTGCATAACACTATGATCCAAAATAAAATCATATAGGTTTAGTATCTTTGGAAAATTGGATATATAAATAATTTTTTGATAAAATATTTACATTGTAACCCACTTAGTTATTCATATATATATATATCACCCTTATTAGAGACATCATACTTAAAACTTTTCATCATAACACGGGGGAAGGAAACAAAAGAGAGGGTGAGGTCAGATGCTCATTAAGGGTAAACAAGGGAGATATCATGATCACTTATACATAAAATTAGCATAAGGTTATGAGATCATTATCATAACATTTTAAAATCATACCTTGTATATCATAGATCATAATATTGAATCATTGAATAAATCTTAGTAGTTTATAAGACATGAATTATAAGGGAACTAAAAATCATGATCTATGAGAGAAAAACATTGGAATAAGACATAAGTTTGTGGCATACATATAAGAATAAAAAACCATTTCCTTAGTAGTCAAGGATCACTACCAAGACTATCATAATAGATTAGGTTCACTCCCCATTATATTTTAGCAGTCAAGGTTCACTCTCAAGACTATCATAGTGGATATAGTTCCTTTTTGAACTGGCTTCACTCCCCATTATAGTCCTGATTATATCATGAGATATCTATCTTTACCCATTGAATTGGAGATCTATATAATTATGTGACCACCTATCACATAATAAAAATAATATATATGTTCACTATAAGATCATAAAACATTCATCATTTTATAACCCATATAAAGGAAATGGGATTCATAAACATTTCATTATAGCATCATAGCATAACCCATGGAAAAGAGACGAGTTTTATAATTGTTTCATCATAACTCAATTAACCTGTGGGAAGGAAACAAGTTTCATGGAATCATACTTAAATAATAATCATCATAAGACATCTATAGAATGAAATTGGATGGTATAATTGGATCATATCCCCAATAAATTATAAGTAACATCAAAGATGTTATCATAGATTGAAATTTTCCTTTAAAATGTCACTAGAATATTCCTTAAGGAAAATACCCTTTTTATTCTAAAATCACTTATTTAAAATCTAAAAATTTCCCAAATATCAAGGAAAACATTTTATTTGAAAATAAACTTTAAAAACTATAAAGGAAGATTCAAATCATTGAGTGGTCATGAAAGTGGTAAATTTCATCCATGTTGTGTATGTTAAAACAAATATTTCTTTAACATTTTTTGTTAAAAATTCAAAAGTAACTTTTTCAAAAAACAACAAGAAGATTCCTTGAAAACCATTTTATAAAAAGTTAATAATGGGTAAAAATACTTTAAACTATTATAGGAGGATATTAAAATCATTCTTGAAAACATTTTTAGAAAACATGGACATGGAAGAAAAATAATTTTTAACCGAAGAGAGAAATAAAGATGATTTTCCATAAAAACATTCTTTCGATCTCTTGGGTTCTTAAAGAGAGTAAAATGAAAGGAAAAAATTTATTCTCCAAAAATAAATAGAGGATAATAAAATTCATGATATTACTGGGAGGCATATCATTAAATTTCATCATCAAAAACTTAATCATATATAATCTTGGTAAACAATGATACTTTAACATAAAACCCTTATCGCTTTGGAAAATTTTGAATCACAAGCCACATGAAAGAATAAAATAAAATAAAATAGTAAATATCATGAAAATAAGTATATTAATGATATAAAATGTCAAATGGTTATTACACGCACCATAAAAAAGAAACAAGTGGTGAATATATAATATGTCACCTAGAAATAAAAGTGAGATGAGAAAACTCTTACCAAGGTGAAAAAAATTACGTTGGTTACTACTCATATTTACCAAAAAGAAAAGTTAACTATTTGAAAAATTTTAACCTATTTATTCCTAATATGTAATATAATTTTTAAGATTCAATTCATAGAAGTTTCAGAAATTAATTTTAGAGAAAAATTTATAATGTAATGAAAAAAAGTTTTTTCAGAATAATGCCTTTTTAAGTATACAAATGTTTTTATAACAAATTAAACCATATAATTGGTTCTAATTAAATTGATTGAATTATTATTAATATAATATAATTAATGTGACTTTGAAACATTTTTAAAATAAAATGGTACTTTTTAAATGATTGAATAAAAAATATAGCTTCCAATAAAAATAATTATTTTTACTATTCATTAAAAAATCAATTTTTTTTAGAAAATTCTAAAAAATTCAATCTAAAATAATTTTGAAAATTTTCTTTCAAAAATGAATTTAATTTTTTTCAAATACATTTTCTAAAAGAGGAAATATTTAATTTCACTATTTTCTCACAAAAAGAAATAAAAACCATTTTTGAAGAAAATATATTTTTGATGAATAAAATGACTTTAGTAATAATTGAGTGCTTATTTTATAAGAATTAATCAATACATTTGTATTGAGTATAACCTTTATATATATCTCATAATGTGGTTATTATTATTCATATCCACTAATTCAATGACTTGTTTATAACAATCATATTTAAATTATAATATTTTGTGGTTTGTTTAAGCCTAGTGTTGCATGTCATGCATGCTATCAAACATAATGTTCTTATTTGAAAATATTATGGTGTTACAATTGGTACTTGATATTTTTATGGAAATGTAAAAGAAGGTTAAATCCACCCAACAACACATAAGGGCATCTCAAAGTCAACAAAAACGTTATGCTGACAATCATTAGTGAGATCTAGAGGTCAAAGTCATTGATAAGGTATTACTATAAATATTTCATTGGAATAAGGTTAATAGATTTTTAAATAAGGGAAATACAAGCCCTGGATATATTGGCCCTTTTAAATTATTGATCGTATCAGTATGATAGCTAATCATTTGGCCATTCCACCAAATCAATCTCAAGTTCAGGATATGTTCCATGTATCTCCCATGAGAAATTATATACCTGATTCTTCACTTGTAGTAAACTCAAAGGCCAAACCACCAGAGAAAGATATATCTTATGACAACTAGTAGAGATTCTCGATCATAGAGATAACGTTCTATAAAACAAGACTACTTATCTGGTCAAAGTTTTGTGGTGAAATCATAAAATTGAGGAAACTATGTGGGAGCTTGAGGATGTGATGGGGTATAAGAATACTTAGTCATTTGAATTAGAGTGATGGTTTTTTTTAGAGAAAAATTATTATAAGGGGGTAAAATGTAACACCCCAATATTTTATGATATATATTTCTCGTTAAATAAATCTTATTTCTTTGATAACTTACTTTAAATGAAACATTGAGCTTTAAAAAACTACAAAAAACTATTGAAATATTATTATGTGACAATTATATCATTTTTTTCATCATCTCATAATTATATTAGGTTGAATTTTTGAGATTTTATAAAAATATTTATTTTTCATTGAACAGTAAAAAATACCAATTTTTATAAAACTACCATTTATTTTCTTTAAATAAAGTAATTTAAAAAGTCTTATTATATTTTGGATTTGTATTAAATTTATTTAAGATCCATTTTATTTAAAATAATCTTATTAATTACATTAGGATTATATTTTTACATGATTTTTATGTAAGTTAATTTTTAGGTTTAAAAACACAAATTTTCTGGAAAAATATTTTTTATTTCATTTTTTTCGTTTATTTTTAAATTAATTTATGCACTTATAGAGATTTAATTTGATAAAATAGATCCCATATTTGGAACTAGGAGTTTCAAAATTGGTAAATAGGTATATTTAAATTTTAGGCATTATGAATAGTAACTGTGGTAAAATTTATCACCTCACTAAAGGGAAAATATGGTAATTAAGGTTAAAAAATGTGATTAGGAATTAAAAATACATACAAGGCTTTAATTTATTTTATTTTATGATAAAAATTAGACCATATTAATTATAACTTTGAATATATAGAATTTTGGTGCCATTTGACCTTGGTAATGACATTTATATTATTTTAAGTAAAAAAAATTCCAAAATGTCACTCTATTACTTTTAATTTCCTTTACATGTTCAATTGGGGATAAGAATATTTTATTAATAAATGAAAAATTTTATTTTTAACAAAATTAATTTATTATTAATTTTTAATAATGGTGTAATTACCTTAAATGCTTACACAACACCAACTTAGTGTGTTTATTCAAATAATGGAAAAATAAAAATAAAAATAATAATTTTTAAAAAAAAATACCATTTGGATGAATTATAGTGTTATATGAATTTTATATATAAATATAACATATTATAGATTTTATAAAGTATTATATTTTGATTACATATTTTTCTTGATATCTTTAAAGATAGATTAAATTAATAGTGTCAAAAATAACATCAATAATATTTTATGAAAATGATATTTTATTAAATTATTTGAAAATCATAAAAATCTAGAACTAGGAAAATGTATATAATATACAGTCTAAATTTCATACCTTGTCAATTTATGATCCAATTTTCACTTTATAAGTAAAATTATAACCCTTCAATATTAACAAAATTCATTACCACAATTAAGGTTAAAATTGGTTAACCAAGGGGTTAAACAAAAAGATAAGGTTTAAAATAATATCTAAATCTATATAAATTTTATTTTATTGTTATATTAAAACCATGTCCTCCTTATATTAGAAACCATGTCATTTTGGAACCATTTTACATGAGTTAGATACATATTATATTGTAATATTTCATGAACTTCCAAAAATTACCCTCCCATCACATATAAAATGACACCCCTTATCTATTTTATTTACACATTATTGAGAAAATTATCTCAAAAAAACCTGAACAATAATATTATAAAATTACTTATACATGTTATAGAGGTTTTGGTATTCCAAAAAGACCAAACCTAGGGTATTTAAGATGATATCTAACGAAATTATTTCTAAGAAGAGGTAATCTCCTGAATCGATCACTTTCTTTTTTTACTTCATATTTTACCTCTTATAAATTTTTGGTATTCATAATAAAATAATAAATTAAATATCCTAAATATAATAAAATTTTATTATGATTATGCAACCACCATTATTCACCCTCTTTCCCATCAAATGGGAAGTGAAAATATCACTCATGCATACGTCCACCCTACCATCTCCACAATGCAATGCATTTCATTTTCCATATCCACCTTTCAAGAATGATTCTAAAAATATATCTAATGAATAAATATAATACATATGAAATAATTACTCTTATAAAGTTATAATATCATATATAACTTCTTACCTTCTAATCATTTGGAAAATGACAACGTCGCTCATGCGTACGTGGGGACTATCACCTCCACAAAGTGATGTGACTTGTTTTTAATTTTGACTTCATATGGATGTTTATAAGGATATATCTAATGAATACATATGATACATATGATATAATAATTATTCTATAAAGGTGAATTATTATTTACCTTTTTTTATTTCATCCATTTAAAAGTTAAAATAGCATTCATGCATACATACGACCTACCGTCTCTATTGTAACATCCTAAAAACTTTAAATAGTAATTTTGTTTTAATTAATTAATTATTTAATATTTTTTTAATAATTTAAAACCAATTAAGAAAGGTTTTAATAATTTTTTTTATAAAACTAAGATATTTTGTATAATCAAAATAAGATTTGATTTAAATTATAAAACATCACTTTTCAAGAAATAATATTTTATTTAAATAAATGTTTTTTCTTAAAATTAGTTAAAATATATCCTATATTTAAAAGTATGTTTTAATATTGAATGTTTTGAATATATTTTTATTTTTCATGAAAACTATTTTGATTTAAAATTATAAACAAATATTATTTTTATAAATGTGGTATTAATTTATTTACTTGATTATTTTTATAAAATTAAGGATTTGAATAAAAAATTTAAGATAATTTGAAAAGTAAAATAATATGACATTAAATAAAAACTTGATAAATTATATTTATAAATTTAATTAGAAATTTAGGATGTTAATTAAACATTTATCATTATTTGAAATAAATAAAATTCATTATATATTTTTTTTAACTATGAAAATTATAATTTATTTTAAAATTATTAAAGGTAATGATAATAATAATTAGAGTGATAATTAATAGTAAAAAATATTGTTTTAAAATAAAATTATTATTATTTTTAAGGTAATATATATTATGTGAAATTATATTTATTTAAAATTTATAAAATTTGTAATTGTGAGATTTATTAAATTATTATTATTAAATTAAGTCTATATATTTTATTATATGAAATTATGGCTTATAAGTTTGTGAGTATTAATAATTTATTATCTAAATTAAGAATGTTTTTAAACTAAAATAAAAATAATAAAGGATAAAATATGAATTAATAATGTTATTTTAAAAACTAAAATAATGATAAAAATGGAGAAAACATGCGACAACAAAATGGTATATGATTGTTAAAAAAATAGTAAAGATAAAAAAAAAATAAAATGATAAAAGAAGAAGGAGAAAACCTGAAAGAAGAAAAAACACTAAAATAATTAAAAAAATAGAAATGATATTAATATATAATAATATAATAATAGTAATGTGACAAAAAAAATAAAAATAAGATATAATAATGAAATATAATAAGTGGAATGAGTGTGTGGTGAAGTCAAAAAGGGAAGTCCTAAGTCATTATGCCTATAAAATAGGAATAATCACATATATATAATATACTTATAATTTGGTGTGTGATGTGTAATGCACAAAAAAAAAAGAATCAATTTGTCTTCCTTCCTCAACATGGAAGAATAAAATAATTGGATTCTTATATAAATATTATATAAATAATAAATTTGATATTATAAATAAGTGTTTCATTATGCCTCTCGGTTTATTTTTTTAAGTTCTGCATGCATGCTTTAGTGTTGCACAACCTGTGTAAGAAGCTAATATCTTATGCACCACTTATTATTTGTTTCTGGTGTATCCAAGCTTTGGTATTCAGTCTAGATTTAAGGTAAGATATTGTTTTTTATTTTTATGTTTTATTTTAAATTTATGTTAAATATTTTGTATGGGAGATATTTTGAAATTTCAAACATCCATTTATTTTTTAAAAACCCAATATATATTTATATATTATATAATGGGAATACTTTTATCTAATATCTATTTATTCTATAAAATTCCACTATATATGTATATATATTTATATATATATTATTTCTTTTAAAACCCTTGTGAGTGGAATGATTTTATCATGAAACTATTCTATAAATTATATATGAAGTTATTTTGATATATGTTGTAAAACAATAAAAAAAATTATTTTGTTATTATTTAACTTAAAATTTAAAAGGATAATTAATTTTATTATATTTGTTAAATTTTTATTGAAAGGTTATTATTTTATGTAAAACATGATCTTGAAAGTCATTAAATGCTATCATCTTACGTATGTTTATTTTTTAAGTAAGTTTTTATTTTATGTGTTAAATTTTCTTTCACATCCATGAATGTTATACATAATTTAGATATGTCTATTATCTAAGAGATTATTGACATTCTCTTCCCTTTAATTCAAGCATTAATTTAATTTATTAAGCATTTAAATTTATGTCTTTTAAATAAGAGAAATTATTTATGAATATGGATTTATTCAAGATATTTTTAGAAATTATTTAAGAAAATAAGATTATTCCATGTAAATAAAATTAGTAAGATTTTTTTCTTTAATGAAAATAATTTATGTATGGTATTGAATTGTTTTTGGGTTATGAGGGAGAAAAGCAGGACCATTCAAAATGTTTCCTTAAATTTCGACACTAGAGTATCAAATGGAATTATGTGGTATGGGGAGTGAACCTATGACCTCTAGGGGACGTTTTCCCATATGTGATATGGCTAAGTGGACTTATGATTTTCTTATAGTCTCCTGAGTATCATGATTAATCCATAAAAAAATTATTATTTTCAAAATGGATAAGTCTAAAATAGCATTTCAAAATAATTATTATTTTGAGTATATATGGTTTTCAATTTAATTCAAACTATTTTAGGATATTTAGAAAATGTTTTCAATGTATGAAAAACCCTTTTCTAAGTAATGATTTTATCAAACGATTTATTTGATAAACGTTTTCACATAAATTTATTGTTTTAAGAGAAAATTATTTCCAAATGATTTTTAAAACCCCTTATTAAGAAAATTAATGCTCACAATATGTTTTAAATTTATTTTTCAAAGGTTTAATAGAATTTCAATTTGGTGTGTATAAGGAGGAGGCACACGTGAAGACATTTGTTTAATTTTTGTACATATTTGTTAATTTGAAATGTATATGTTTAATTTTCCAAAATCTAGACCAGAAAAGGTCATAGAATATAAAATTCTCTGTATATTTTTCATTTTTATTTTATAAAATAAATACACAACATTTTTATGTAATTAATCCGATAGTGTGAGTTCAGGTCCTTACACTTGGTATTAGAGTGATGGTCTACTCAACTTTGGAGATTAGATGTTATCGGTAAAGTATAGAAGTTTAGAAGATCTAGTTTTTCTTAATTATGAAGATGGAAATTCATAATTTTTTTAGTATGATGAATGAATTACAAGGGCACAAATATTTCAAGGGGGAAGAATGTAACATCCCAAGAAATTTAAATAGTAATTTTGTTTTAATTAAGTATTTATTTAATATTTTGTTAATAATTTAAAAACAATTAAGAAAGGTTTTGATAATTTTTTTATAAAACTAATATATTTTGAATAATAAAAATAAGATCTGATTCAAATTATAAAATATCATTTTTCAAGAAATAATATTTTATTTAAATAAATGATTTTTTATTAAAATAATTTAAAATTTATCTTTTATTTAAAAGTATGTTTTAATATTGAATGTTTTTAATATATTATTATTTTTCAAGAAATATATTTTGGTTTAAAATTATAAACTAATAATTTTTTTATATAAATATGGTATTAATTTATTTGATTGATTATTTTTGTAAAATTAAGGATTTGGATAAAAAAATTTAAGGTAATTTGAAAAGTAAAATAATATAACATTAAATAAAAACTATAACACCCCTGAATGATAAAGGGTTAAATGATAAAATTATATGACTCATGTCAACAAGGTGCACCTTACTTTTTAGAAGACCACCGGATTAGATCTCCATAGTTAAGCATACTTGGCCTAGAGTTATGACCAGTTTGGGTGACCTTCTGTGAAGTTTCTAAGGGTGTGTGCGAGTGAGGACAAAGTACATTGGAAATGACATGTGTTGGTCTGTGGGGATTGTCATTAGTCAAAGGACCTTTTCGGGCATGTGGGTGGTCCCCAGGAAGGGGACCACATGTCTGCGGGGCAACTGGTGGTACTTGGTGGGGCATGACCCGATGACCATGTTAAGGCTGGGTGTTTGTGCTATCACCAGGACCTGGTTATTACATTGAGGACCCGTTAGGGCACGTGGGTGGGCCCTAGGAAGGGGAACACATATCTGTGGGGCAACTGGTGGTACCTGGTGGGCTAGAACCCAACAACCATGTTAAGGATGGGTGTTTGTGCTGTCACTAGGACCCAGTTGTTACATTTGGTATGAAAGGTGGTACCCAACCTTAAGTGTGGGGCACTGCCTGGTTTGAGATGTAGGGACCACAATGAGGACCTTGTGCTTTGGGGGGGGGGGTGAATATAACACCCCAAAATGATAAAGTCTTAAATGACTAAATGATATGACTCATGTCAATGAGGTGAACCTTACTTTTTGGAAGCCTATCTGATTAGAACTCCACAATTAAGCGTGCTTGGCTTAGAGTAGTGATCAGGATGAGTGACCTTATGTGAAGTTTCCTAGGGTGCGTGTGAGTGAGGAAAAAGCATGCTGGAAATGACATGTGTTGGACTGTGGGGACTGCCTTTAGTTAGATGACACGTTCATACATGTGGGTGGGCCCCAGGGTAGGGACAACATGTCTGTGGGGCAATTGGTGGTACCTGGCGGACCAGGACATGACGACTATGTTAAGGCAGGGTGTTTGTACTATCACTGGGACCCAATTGTGACATTTGGTATCATAGGTGGAACCCAGACTTAAGTGCGGTTCATTGCTTGAGTTGAGATGTAGGGCCCATAATGAGGACGTTATGCTCTAAAGGGGGTGAATGTAACACCCCTGAATGATAAATGATTAAATGAAAAAAATGATATGACTCCTTTTAACAAGGTGCACCTTCCTTTTCGAGAGCATACCTCATTAGAACTCCATAGTTAAGCGTGCTTGGTCTAGAGTAGTGATCAGGATGGGTGATCTTCTGGGAAGTTTCCCAGGGTGTGTGTGAGTGAGGACAAAACACACTGGAAAGTACATGTGTTGGCCTATGGGGATAATCATTAGTTAGATGACCCGTTTGGGAATGTGGGTGGTCCCCAGGAAGTGGACCACGTGTCTTTAGGGAAACTGTTGGTACCTGGTGGGCTAGGACCCGACGACTGTGTAAATACTGAGTGTATGGGCTGTCATTGAGACCCGATTTTCATATAAATTGTCACACTTGACCCATTTAAATCATTTTATTTTGTTATTTATTGGCTTTTTTTTATCCTTTCCAAGGTGCGTGTTGAGTGATGGTCAAATGTTTTTTGACGTTTAATAATTTGGATGGGTTTCAGAACAGTCTGTAGGCAACGTACAGTTGGTGGTAACTGCATAGTTAGCCCAGGTGCCTGTGCAGTTATCAAATGTTTAAAATAAATAAATTTTGTTATAAAAATAAAATAGATAAAAATGTTTGGGCCGTATTAATCATAATATTATTGTAGATAATAATAATAATATTATTATTAGAGGTGTTATTATTATTATTATTATTTTTATGATTAGAAAATTGCCATTTATATCTTTATTATTAAATGGTTGTTATAAAGCATTCTTAATATTCCTATGATTAAATTATTATTAATGTTATTATTTAAAATGAGTTATTATTGTGATTATTATTATTAAAAAAATTAAATAGATTGTTATGATTATATTATTATTAATAAAACCATTAGGAATAAAATTATTATTATTAAATAAAATTATATTTAAAATTAATTTATTATTATTATTATTATTATTTTGTTAATAATTATTTTATTATTATGGAAAAAGGGTGAAAACCCTAATGGGGTGTCACCCCCCATCTTCCATGGTGTGACCACCCCCCAGTTCCTTCCCGGTGCACTAGGCCCGCTACACCCTTCTTCCCATTCTGACGTGCCTCCTTGTGCAATGTCCTGGTGACCCGACCCCAACCTGCAGTGCACCGACAACCCAACGCTGCACCCCTCCTCCTTTTCTCTGACCAGTATGGTGCCGAACCCTACTCTGGCCTCCTCTCACTGGATAACTCCCTCTCCGGAATGAACCCAAATCCCCATTCGTAGCACCTCTGCCTCCTCTCCAGCATGAAAACTCCTCTACGGTATATTTATATTCCAATTTTGGTGTTTTTATTCAAGTTTACCTAAATCCTAGAGCATTGTCTTTTAATTCACACTTTTACCTCATTGTTTAGGGTGTGCGAGTGGTGCTCAGAGCGTTGTTCCTCCATCTATTGAGGTTCCATCGCATTCGCATGGGTTGAGGTGGGTGTTCCATGCCTTTCCTTTTAATTTTAATCCATTTTATGCTCATATTTTATTAATTAATATTTAAAACATGTTTTTCATCATTATTATAAGTATGGTTCATTGTTGGTATAATTTTCTTATGGGTGGAATTGACTAAAAATATGTTTTAACCTGAATATTGGTTTATGACCATATGTATTTGTGCCGTAGCTGATAAAATTTTTATTGAACCCTTTAGGTGGATTTGGTGGATTGTGTGAGGTTTTCCAATTTGAAAGGTCATGTTAAATTGATTTGGGTCATGTTTTGGAATTTTATATGTGAAACAAGGTGATTTCCCTTGATGTGGTTTGGAACTTGATTTGAGAAGAGTTTCTTGGTTTTGAACTTGGGTGGCATTTTATAAAATAGAGAAATGATTTTTTTGGGTGTGTACTTGGTTATATCTAGTTAAGGGGCTGTTTGGTATGTTTTACTAATTTATTATTTCTTGGAAAATGGGTTTTTATGAAATTTTTAGTTTTAATTATGTTTTGATGAAAATTTATTATTGGTGAACTTGGTCTGGTGTGTATGATTTGAAAACGATATAGCTTGGCAATTGAATTAAAAATTTTTAGAGATGGATTTATGGTTTTAAGGGGAATTTTTTTTATACTCTCTAAATAATGTGGGTAGTTGGATATGGTTTTAAAGAAATTGGTGTTTTTGTGGAAATGTTTTTGAGTCTCTTTGGAGGTTGGATGTGCCCTCAAATGAAGATGGTGCTTTGAATTGGTATTTTTCTCAAAACCTTGGTTTTCTAAGTGGTTCTTGTTTTTATTAAATATTTTGTTGGTTTTTGTATCTTGATTGATGTGTTTAGATTTATTTTATTTTTTGTATTTGTGGTGGTTTTGAGTCCCGAGGATTTATTGTAGGGAGTTGCGGTCGGTTTCGAAGGCGCAAACACATATTCCCAGGTATGGATATGTATAAATAAATAAATAAATAAATAAATAAATATATATATATATATTGTGTGCATATTCCCTCATGGCGTGGGGAACACATGCATGAGTTTAAGGATATATATATATATATATATATATATGGAAGTGCGTGCGTGTGAGTGAGCTGCTGATTGAGTTAGAAATTTCTGGCTTGACCATCCTTTAAGGTAGGCTTCCATATGCATTGACCTTTAAATTTAAGGTATCATTTATTTCTTGAATTTCACACCTAGTTTTCATATTAATTATTGATATAGAATTGTTAGTAAAATTTTATGTCTTGAATTGGAGTGGTTTCTTTCTTGTGATGTATTGTATTAAATAGTTGGGTTGAGTTTTCACATCAATTATTTGTTGGAATGCCCCTTTGGCCTTTATAAATGTATTTCAGATTTAGAATGGTGATTTGGGTTTCTTAAATGGGTTTCCAAGTGCATTATTGGTTTTCAAAGTGTGTGCATGTGATTATTTAAGAAATGGTTTAGAATACGAAAATCATGTGAGGCCCAGTTGGAACTTTTGTTAAACTACTATCTCAAGAAAACTCTCCTTGGATGTGGTGCCCTTGCTTTGGTTGAGTTATATGTTATGGAAGGTCCGTTGGGTAGAATTACCTATGATCAAATGGTTGAAAGGTGAGGTACATATTCCTTGGGGTGACTCAAGTGATGTCTGTTGTGTGTTTACATACATACATACATACATACATACATATATATATATATATATATATATATATATATATATATATATATATTTCTACATGATTTGATGCTCGGATGATATCGGCTAGCTCAACCTTATTGTTATATATGTTGACATGGGAACCTAGTATAGCGAGCGAATATTCGGTGAACAATTTATTCACTAGATTAGATTACGCTAGTGGCCCATAGTAGGGGGTTATTTTTTTATCATTGCTATGGGATTGGACCCCTCAATCCATCTAGGTAGGGTGATGATCAGACGTTTGGGCATTATAACATCATCAGGTAGGGCATGCCTTTAGGATGAGTCACATGTATAGTATGTTATAGATTATTCATGAGATCCTAGGTTCGCCTATGTTGTCTGGTACTTATTTATCTACAATAGATGATTGAGATGAATGTGTTGGTTGGTTACTCTTGTATGGTGTTTTTCCATTGCCCTTGTTGTATATTTGTTGACTTTATTTCCTTGCGTAGTGTATCTTCTTACTAAAGGTGATAAAATGATTTCAAATGTTTATGGAAAAATGTTTTGAAAATATTTTACACTTTTTTCCTCCCTTTTTAGTGTAAACATTCCCTCCTTTAAATTGCCAATGTCTGCTTTTTAAAAAGTGAATCTGTTTTTTAATTGAAAAAGGGAAATGGACTGTGATTCATTTTAAAAAGAAAATGTGTGAAAACCTAGTTCATAAATTGTATTTCAAACTTGAAATTGATGATTATTTTATTTAAAGGAAATGAATTTGGGAATATATTACTTGGGAATACCTGCTGAGTTTTAATACTCACACCTATAGTTTTATCTTTGTTGTTAGCTTCGGGTGCAACACCTTTTTTGGATTTTGTCTCCATAGTGCGATGTTGGTTTGAGGTCGGTGGTGACCCGTACGATCACATGGAGGTATGTACAACTTTATTTTTCCTTATACTGCTAGTTTTTTTATTTTTATTATCATTATTTATTTATTTTATTGTCTTTTATTTACAGGACAAATCATTCCCACTTGTTTTTTTTGATGCCTAAAACTAGTTGCTAGCCCTTGGGGATCGAGAACACCCTTCAGGCCATGCTGTAGACTGAATCAGGTGACCGATTCAGGGTCGAACTGATATGGTTCATGACAAGATGGTATCAGATCCAGGTTATTGATTTTTTTGGTGTCTGGTAGAAGGATATTAGGACTATTGGGACTCAGGAGGTTGGTGCGGGAAGAGTTCCACAAACTCTTGCTCCCACTAATCCTTGAGTTAATATGAGTAGTCCGAGATTTGAGTCTTTTGCATTGGATTGTTTTGGATTGAGGGATGAAAATGGAGGTGAATCAGGTTATGTTGTGTCCTCACATGCGGTGGTGACCCATGTGGTGTCTAGGTGACTGGTTCAGGGTCCTCTTAGTGTTATGCCTTACTTGGGGCATGGCTCACCACCATGTCGCCGAGTTTGGTATGTAATGACCCAAAATTTCATTAATGGAAATATCTATTAATCTAATTAAACATCTCTTTATGTAAAATGTTTATATAAAATGTCAAATTATTTGTTTTTATGTTTTTGGATTTTAAAATACTATTAATAATTGTGACCGTTGCTAATATAGCCGTTGAACAGTGATCACATGATTAGTATAAATATAGGGTTTTAACAAATCCAATTTACTCAGAAAAAGGAAGCGATGACCTCATCCAATAGATGTTCCCCATACGAAGCCCATTTGTCAGAGCACAGAAAGGTGGTGGAGTCATGGGGCTTATCTCTTGACCAAGCCCAAGCCAATCTTGAATATGTTAAGCTCAAGCGGGACCGCTTATGAGAGAAGTGGAAGTTGATAGAGATTACCACCCAAGCAATGTTATCCGAGTGATCCCAAGAGTCTATCACCATTACACACCTTACTCTTCGGTCTTATGCAGGCGTTATAAGGGGTTAGGTAGAAATACCTTAGCACTATGGTTATGTACATTATTTTTGTATATAATAATGAATATACTTTCATTTTATTATTGTTACCTTGTAAATAGTTTTAAAGCACAAATAGTATTTTTAGTTAATGTTCAACTAATAAATCTATTTTGATGAATTAATGGATTTTTTTATTAAATAATATTTTAATAAAATATTATTATTATTAAATTTATTTTTATTAAATATAAATTATTGTATAATTTTATGAATGCAATTATAATTTTTATTAAGGTTTGAAAGCCATTTTTGTCAAAACCCATGAATTTTTGATAAATGTCAATTTTTATTTTAAAAGTGAAAATTAAAATATTTATAAAATTATTTATATAAAATTAATATTATTTATGTAATCAAAATGTCGAAATTATTTAATAGTTAATTTTTCATAATTTTCTGAGACAGTCAAATTTTTGGGTAAAAATTAAATACCGTTTAAATATATAATGTGTTTTATAACATCATAATGACCCAATAGTGATGTAATAAAATACTATGAACTTTATGTTCGACCAATATATGTTTTACCAATAAAATAATGTGATTTTAGGGTTTGTTTTATTTATTTTACAAAGCTTTAGTGGACCCTTCAATACTTATTAAACATTTTGTCTTTTAAAATTGTTTTCCTTGGGAGTGTGACTCACCTCCACATAAGAAACCCCATTATTTTATGAATTTAGGACTTTTTACATATAAAATATTTTTCTTACACTTCCCTTTGACAAAAAACATGGGCAAAAACCATGGTATGGTTTTTGGTTTGGATTAGTTTAATGTGAGGTGTCCCAAACCTAAATAATAAAGAATTTCCTCACCTTTCCTATATAAACCCACCCAAGCTCCCACTTCCTTCCCACTCAAAGACTTTGGATTTCGTCCAAACTCTTCCCTCATCTCTATATAATCCTCCCAAGGTGCCCCAAGATACCAAGAATCCTCTCTCAAGCCTCTCTCTTGAGCCTTTGGAAGCACACTTCCAAGTAAGGGTTTTTCTTCCTTTCTCATTTTTGTCCAATATTCTTTAAATTGTTATTCCCTTTTAATTTCAATTATAAATGTTGGGGTATGGTTTCTAACCTCCCCCATACTTTCCTCTTTATTTTTTAATTATAGGATACCCCTTTCTCTCTCATTAAATTCCTCCCATGTACACCCATTACTATGCCGAAATTCCGAAAGGAATTTCTCTCTCATCATTTACATTCAAGAAATTATTTTGTATCATGAATATAAATTCCATTAAATTTTTTGGGACATGTATCTATATGAACCCATTACTTTCCATGTCATGTAAATATTATGGTACACCCCTTTCTCTCTCATCAACCATTTTTATGAGTTCTTATGTCACGCCGTTATGCTGCCGAAATTGCACCGCGCTTTTTCAAGCCAAAGTCATTTTGTTGTGAATACCATGCCCATTTCTCTATTAAGGGTATTCAAATTTATGCACATTTACTTATTTTTTAAATATTTTCATATATGTATTCCACATTCATTTATCGTGGAATAAAAGATTATGTTGAATGATTCAATGTTTTATGATCAATGTGGCACACTTATGCATGAAATAAAATGTTTAAGAGGGGTGCACCCTTATAGAACTCCAATGAATTGGGTAAAGTATAGTATCATGATATGTCATGTAAAATGGGTGTTTAATCATGATAATTCATGTGAAATGAGGGTTTACTCATGCTCCATGTGCAATGAGGTTTTACCCATTCTCTATGTGCAATGAGCCTTGGATCATGCTAATTCCATGTTAAGTGTTGTTGCCACATTTCCATGTTATGATTATCATGATTTATCATGCCTTTATGTTTATGATTCTCTCGTTCTCTATTGATATACCTATTGTATAACATGTATTTTATTCCTCATTTTATTCCATGATTATTCCCTTACTAGGCTTTATAGCTCACCCTTTTCTTATGTCCTCAGGTTATCCCATGTAATGCTAAGTACGAGGGAATGTAGTGGTCATGTAAAGGAAGTTTTCAATAAAGATGTTGTTTTTCATTTTTTAAGTTGTTATGTAACGATCCTAATCCCCAAATACAGTAGTCCTCTTGATCTTCTATGTTGTATCAAATAACGTTTTTGTAAAAAATTATGTTTAATTGTGTAATAAAATATTAGGGTTGTCATAGTTGGTATCAAAGGATAGGTTTAGTTATTTTTGGGATTAGGATTAGAAAACCCTAGTAAAGCCTTAGATACAATAATAAGTATAATAAAAACATACCTAAGTTTTGGTTAGTTTTTAGTAAGTGGTTTATCAATAAAATACATCCCTATCTGGATACGAGCAGGTAGAGGTGGCTTTGGCACAGATGTATCTTTGGGGTAAAACCCAAAAACACCGCTTTAAGTTAGACTCGTAGGGAAACTGGTGCATGAAAATTGGCCTTGATGCACTATTGGTTAAGACACTCCTGGGGATATGCTTTGGAAAATTCACAAGCTTACTATGAACCATTATTAAGGGACAAAAAAATTACCTAAGAATATATGTTAGAAAGTAGATCATGGATAACATAGACTGAAGCCAATAGATTCATATGTTAAGGAAATAAAAGTTATTTATAATTCATCAGTTTTGTCCTTATATTAAACTTTATGCATTACGCCTAACTTTCCTTTTATTCCAGCCAATGGATGGTAACATGAGGACTCGGGTTAACAACCAATGTGAATATCAATGTGATGACTGTACTAATCAGATACCCAATCCAATGGGAGCGGGAATCGTGAACTTTGTCACACTTATCTCTCAGATAACTGAATATTTTAATAGAAACATAGGTCAAGAGGAATGTTCAACCCCCCCTAAGAAAGAATAAGTCACTATCGATAGGTTCATGAAACAAAGGCCTATAACTTTTAATGGATCATCCGATCCCTCAATCGCTGAACAATAGATCAAATACATTGAAAATATCTTCTCCATCCTTCAATTTTCTGAACAAGAGAAGGTTCTCCTAGCTGCTTATCATATGGAGGGTGAATCTGATCAATGGTGGACATTGATAAAAAATGCGAAGCCTAAGGAGGAGATCGAGGCATTTGAATGGAATGATTTCCGGAAGATGTTTTTTGATAAATATTTTCCACGCACCTTCCGGATTAAGATGGAAAGGGACTTCCTTGACCTCAAGTAAAAAGGAGATGAATCTATTGGAGCGTACAAGGAAAATTTCACAAGTCTTGCATGATATGCTTTTGGCTTTGTCATTACCCTCAAATGCAAGGTTGAATACTTCTTTGGTGGGATAAAACCTAGCATGCAGAAAGCACTGGTGATCCATGACTTCAACAGCTATGAGGAAATTGTCCGATGTGCCCTCAAGGTCAAAATGGAGATCATAGAATCTTTGGGTATCATGGGGATAAGAAGCGTAAGGTGGAATTAAATGCTGGTGGTCTGATGGATAAATCTAACGGTGCTAAGAAGATCCAACACCCCACTTGCAAAAGGTGTTTAAAGAAGAACCCCCGAAATTGCTTGAAGGGGACAGGGGAATTCTTTAGGTGTTGAAGAGAAGGGCACCTGGCTATTAAATGTTGGCAAAAAAGACCCAAAACTGTGATAGAGGGGAGGAATGATCCATTCGAACCTCAATGCGTGGTTCATTTCTACAACTGCAAATAACAATGGAATATTGCAAATCATTGCCCTAAGCCAAGGGTTTTTGGAGGCAACCAACAACCTCCAAGGCAGCATGGGCAAGATTTTTTCATCACTATTACCGAAGTGAACCCCGATAATGAAGTGGTGATAAGTATGCTAGTTTTTAATTCAAGAATACTGAATGTACTTTTTGATTCAGGTTCTATGCATTCTTTTATATCTCAAAAGTTTAGTAGAACAATCCCAACACCACCACAAATCATGGAAGTGAAGATGTCAGTGAATACAGAAAATGGTGAAATCATTGCATCACATGAATATAACTCCTCCTCTATCATAATATGTGGATTAAACTTCCCGATGAACCTCTTCATACTCCCTCTAGTGGAATTTTATGCTATTCTTGGCATGGATTTAATTTTCTTATATAGAGCCAACATAAATTTTCAGGAGAGGGAAATCACTCTCCATGTGGATAATCGACCCCTGATTCTATAAAAGTACAAGGAGGAAGAATAATCTTATTTAGCTCCATCATCTCAAGCGTGGATATTAATGCCCTATGAGCACGCATATCTAGCTCACATTATTGAGTCCAAGGAATCAACCATCCTTGAAGACATGCCTATTGTGAGGGAATTTGATGAAGTGTTTCCCGATGAATTTCTTGGTCTTCCTCCTAGAAGATATGTTGAATTGTCAATTGATCTTATACCTAGGGCATTTCCAATATACAATACTTCTTATAGAATGGATGTTGTTAAGTTTTAGGAGCTAAAGAAATAACTACAGGAGAATCATGATAAAGGGTTTATACGCCCAAGTGCTTCACCATGGGGTGCACCAGTCCTCATCATCAAGAAGGAGGATGGTTCAATGCGCCTTTGCATCTATTATCACGAGCTTAACAAAATCATGATAAAGAACAAGTATCCTATCCCATGAATTGATGACTTGTTCGATCAGCTGCGTGGATCACAATACTTCTCCAAGGTGGATTTGTGGTCGGGATATTATCAAGTAAGGGTAAAGAAGGAAGATATCCCCAAGAATTCTTTTTGTACAAGATACTGGCACTATTAATTCACAGTAATTCCTTTCAGACTCACTAAATCTCTAGAAATATTCATGGACTTGATGAATAGAGTCTTTAGAGATTACCTCAACAAATTTGTGGTAGTCTTTATAGATGATATTCTGATATAATCTAAAACCAAGAAGGATCATGAGGAGCATCTAAGAACTATACTTGAGACATTGCATAAGGATAAGCTCTATGAAAAGTACAAAAAGTGTGAGTTCTAGTTGAAGGAGGTCTCATTATTGGGCCATATCATCACAAGAAATGAGATATCTGTGGATCCCTCCAAAACAGATGCAATTGAGGGATGACCGAGGCCAACATCAGTAATGGTTATTAGTAGCTTTCTTGGGGTTAGATGGATATTATCGATGATTTTTGAGAAATTTCTCACGATTTTCCAACTCTATTACCAAGATAACACATTAGGGAGTAAAGTTTTCTTAGAGTGATGAATGCAAATAAAGCTTCAAGGAGTTGAAAAGGAGACTTATCACTGCACCCGTTCTCACTTTACCCACAAGTGGAGAAATTTTTGTGGTATTTAGTGATGTTTCGAAGAAGGGCATGGGATGTGTGTTGATGAAAAATAACAAAGTCATTGCCTATGATTCAATGCAATTAAAAGTTTATGAATAGAACTATCCAACACATGACCTCAAGTTGGCTGTAGTGATCTTCTCTTTGAAAATTTGGCAGCATTATCTCTTTGGGGAGAAGTGTGAAATATATAAGGACCAAAAAATCCTCAAGTATATATTCACACTGAAAGAGTTGAACATTCACCAATGAAGATGGTTAGATCTGATCAAAGACTATGACTGCTCAATCCATTACCACCCTAGGAAAGCGAACAAGGTGGCAGATGCCCTAAGTATAAATGACCTAGTGATTCTATCATTGATGAGAATTGAAAAGGATCCAATCTTCTTAGATTTGATGAAGATGGAAATGGGAATCATAAAGAAGGGAACATCATCAATCCTTTCACAAATGATTTCTCAAATGTCACTTTTGGAAAGGTTAAAGGATGCTCAAAATCATGATGTGGGAATTTAAGAAAAAGTGGAAGCTATCAAAAAAGGGAAATCCTTAGAGTTTAATGTTAATGAAGAAGGAATTGTGAGATTTGGGAAAAGAATATGTGTTCCATCAAGTCCGGAGCTGAAGAAGGAACTTGTGGATGATGCACATAGTTCAAATTTCTCTATTCACCCAGGAAACACAAAGATGTATCGAGATATATGAGATCATTATTGGTGGAATAATATGAATAAGGAGATCGCTGAATATACATCAAAGTTCCTGGTGTGTCAGAAAGTGAAGGCAGAGAGGCAAAAATCTAAGGGGATGATGAAACCATTTCTCATACCAGAATGGAAATGGGAGAACAACACCATGGACTTTGTCACTAGACTTATGAAGACATCCAAAGGCAACAATGAAATCTGGGTTGTTGTGGATCTTCTTACAAAGGCTGCACACTTCATTGCTATTTGGGAGGATTTCTCATTGGATCAACTGGCACATATATATATCAGGGGAGTGGTAAGGCTTCATGGATTACCACTATCTATTGTGTCCGATAGAGATCCAAGATTCACCTCTAAGTTTTGGAAGAGTCTTCAATATGCTCTAAATATTGAACTGAACTTTAGTATGTCCTATCATCCCCAAACTGATGGCCAATCTGAGTGAACTATCCAAACACTTGAGGACATGTTGAGAGCATGCTCAATGGACTTTAAAGGAGGATGGGATAAACATCTTCCTTTGCTTGAGTTCTCTTATAATAACAGTTTCCACTTGAGCATCCAAATGGCACCATATGAATCCCTTTATGGGAAAAGGTGAAGAACACCGACGTGTTGGGATGAGGTCGGTGATCATAAGCTTCTTGGACCAGAAATGGTCGAAGAAATGGTGGAGAAGGTGAAAACCATTCAGCAGCATATCAAGGCAGCCCAGAGTCGAAAGAAGAGTTATGCAGATAACCATCGACGAGACCTTGAGTATAAAGTTGGAGAGATGGTATTTCTAATCATATCTCCATGGAAGAAGGTCATGAGATTTGGAAAGAAAGGGAAGTTAAGTCCAAGGTACATCATCCCATTCGAGATTCTTGATCGTTTCAGGGCTATGGCCTATTAACTAACACTTTCACCTACCATGGCCAAAGTACATGATGTCTTTCATGTATCCCTCTTAAGGAAGTACATACCATACCCTTCACATTTACTCTCTTCAGAGGTGGTATAGTGAGTGGACGATCTTTCTTATGAGGATAAACTAGTGAATATCTTAGATCGTAGAGAAAAAGTTCTACGAAATAAGACAATTCTCTTCATCAAGGTGTTGTGTAAAAACCACAAGTTTGAAGAAGCGACGTGGGAATCAGAGGAAATGATGAAGCATAGTTACCCACATCTATTTTAGTGTGGGAAAAGGAAATTTTGAGGGTGAAATTTCTTAAGGGGGGAAGATTGTAACGACCCAAACTTTCATTAATGGAAACACCTCTTGATCTAATTAAATGTCTCTTTATGTAAAATGTTTATATAAAATGCCAACTTCTTTGGTTTTATGTTTTTGGATTTTAAAATATTGTTAAGAATTGTGACCATTTCTAATATAGTCATTGAACATTTATCACATGATTAGTATAAATATTGGGTTTTAACAAATCCAATTTACTCCGACAAAGGAAGCGATGACCTTATCCAGTAGACATGCCCTATACGAAGCCCATTTGTCAGAGCTTGGAAAGGAGGTGGCGTCATTGGGCTTATCTCTTGACCAAGACCAATCTGAGCTTGAATATGTTAATCTCGAGCAGGACTGCCTACAAGAGAAGTGGAAGTTGATAGATATTACCACCCGAGCAATGTTATCCGAGCTACCCTAAGAGTCTATCACCATCGCGCACCTTACTCTTCAGTCTTATGCAAGTGTTATAAGGGTTTATGTAACAAGACCTTATCACTATGTTTATGTACATTATTTTTGTATATAATAATGAATATACTTTCATTTTATTATTGTTAACTTGTAAATAGTTTTTAAAGCCCAAATAGTATTTTTAGTTAATGTTCAACTAAGAAATCTATTTTGATGAATTAATGGATTTTTTAATTAAATAATATTTTAATAAAATATTATTATTATTATTAAATTAATTTTTATTAAATATAAATTATTGTATAATTTTATGAATGAAATTTTAATTTTTATTAATGTTTGAAAGCCATTTTTGTCAAAACCCATGAATTTTTGATAAATGTCAGTTTTTATTTTAAAAGTAAAAATTAACATATTTAGAAAATTATTTATATAAAATGAATATTATTTCTGGAATCAGGATGTTGAAATTATCCAATGGTTAATCTTTTATAATTTTTTAAGACAATCAATTTTTGGGGTAAAAATTAAATACCGTTTAAATATATAATGTGTTTTATGACATCATAATGACCCAATAGTGATGTAATAAAATACTATAAACTTTATTTTTGGACAATATATGTTTTACCATTAACATAATGTGATTTTGGGGTATGTTTTATTTATTTTACAAAGCTTTAGTGGACCCTTCAAGACTTATTAAACATTTTGTCTTTTAAAATTGTTTTCCTTGGGAGTGTGACTCACCTCCACATAAGAAACCCCATTATTTTAAGAAGTTAGGACTTTGGCCTTATAAAATATTGTTTTTCACTTCCCTTTTACAAAAACCATTGGCAAAAATCATGGGAAAAAACCACGGGCTGGTTTGTGGTTTGGATTAGTTTAATGTGAGGTGTCCTAAACCAAAATAATAAATAATTCCCTCACCTTTCCTATATAAACCCACTCAAGATCCCACTTACTCCTCACTCAAAGCCTTTTTATTTCGTCAAAACTCTACCCTAATATCTCTATAATCCTCCCAAGGTGCCCCAAGCTCGCAATAATCCTCTCTCAAGCCTCTCTCAAGCCTTTGGAAGCACACTTCCAAGTAAGGGTTTTTCTTTCTTTTTCATTTTTGTCCAATATTATTTAAATTGTTATGCCCTTTTAATTTCAATTATAAATGTTGGGGTATGGTTTTGAACCTCCCCCATAATGAACTATTTATGTTTTAATGATGGGATACCACTTTCTCTCTCATTAAATGCCTCCCATGTACACCTGTTACTATGCCGCAATTTCAAAAGGAATTTCTCTCTCCTCATTTACATTCAAGAAATTATTTTGTATCATGAATATAAATTCCATTAAATTTGTTGGGACATGTATCTATATGACCCCCTTACTGTCCATGTCATGTAAATATTATGATACACCCATTTCTCTCTCATCAACCATTTTTATGAGTTCTTATGTCAAGCTGTTATGCTTCCGAAATTGCACCGTGCTTTTCCATGCCAAAGTCATTGTGTAGTGAATACCATGACCATTTATCTATCAAGGGTATTCACCTTTATGCACATTTACTTATTTTTTAAATAGTTTAATGTATGTATTCCACATCCGTGTATCATGGATTAAAATATTATGTTGAATGATTCAATGTTTTATGATCAATGTGGCACACTTATGCATGAAATGAAATGTTTAAGAAGGGTGCACCCTTATAACGCTTCAATGAATTGGGTAAAGTATAGTATCATGATACATCATGTGAAATTTGTGTTTACTCATACTAATTCAAGTGCAATGAGGGTTTACTCTTTCTCCATGTGCAATGAGGGTTTACTCATGCTCCATGTGCAATGAGCCTTGGCCCATGCTAATTCCATGTTAAGTGTTTTTGCCACATTTTTATGTTATAATTATCATGCTTTATCATGCCTTTATGTTTATGCTTCTCTTGTGCTATTTTGATATGCCTATTGTCTAACATGTATTATATTCCTCATGTTATTCCATGATTATTCCCTCAATGGGATTTATAGCTCACCCTTTTCTTATACATGTCCTCTGGTTATCCCATGCAATGCTAAGTACGAGGGAATTTAATGGTTATGTAAAGTAAGTTTTCAATAAAGAGGTTGTTTTTCATGTTTTAAGTTGTTATGTAATGATCCTAAGCCCCAAAGACACTAGACCTCTCGATCTTCTAATTTTTTAATAAAAGATCAGGGTTATCATAAGGCATATACACTAGTTCCATATTCCGATAGTCAGTTGTTGGTTGTTTTTTATTTTGATTTCAGTTTATGTGAGTGTGTATTAAAAATGAAAGTGTTTTTGAAATAGAAAAGGGTTTCTTTCAAATTGTTTTGAAATTGGTGAAGTGAGTTTTTAAAAAAGAAGTGTTTCTATTTGGAAAAATTTGGTATGTGTTGGGATTTGATGAGGAAAGGAGATATTTGGACCTTAGCACTTCTTTATGGAGGGTCACATGTGTGTGAGTATATATGGAGAGTGTGTGGGGGCACTTTTCCATGGATGATGTAAGCAGAATTGGATGAACACACATATGAATACTCATAATATTACATAGGTGAGTTTTAAAAATTGAAAGAAATGGAGGTTTTTTGGAAAACTAAATTTTTCTTGTGTTTGTATATGTTTGGCTTATGAGCCTATTTCACTTGGCTTGGGATGTTGCTTTGATTGAGTTTTGGATTGATACGGATTTCAGTTGTGTTTTTCATGTTGTTCAGGATATGACACCTAGAAAGTTTTCCCAAGTTTGATAAAAGTGCGGCCTATTTTCACCCATCGACCATTCAAGGATCCGGTGATCTGCTAATGTGTATAACAACACTCAGTTCGAATCCCCAGCGATGATACTTTTTAATAGTCAGTTGTTTTTAGTTGATTGTATTTTGATTGGGGGGTTTGTTTACAGAGCTTAATTGAAATGATTTATTTATTAATATTGATTTAACAATTTTATAAATATTAGGGTGAGTTCATCATTAGGTAGTTAAGCTTGTTATATCCTTGAGCTTTGCTTTATATTGCATTAAATTAACACCCATGTCACAAGTTGACATTGATTGGAATTCCTAAGTGTTAAGGATTTAATCCAAGCCTTAACTTAACTTGGATTATAATCTCAATCAGTACTTTATTTTGGTAGTGAATTTATGGTTTCAATGATCCATGGAATACATACATTAAATAGAATATGTCATTAATCCATGACATGTTAAGTCCAACATACACAATGTTAAATTAAAAAATAATCATCAAGAAAATACTCTCAATCACTTAACATCCCTAAATTTTAACTCACCCCAATGGTAGATTTAATCAACCATTGAAATTATTATTAATATAGTTAAATATGTTTAAGGTGATGAATTATAAAGAAAGTGAAAAGAACGGGGTAAGAAAAGAGTAGTACGTCGAACACACACACGATCGTTGAAGAGAGTTAAAAAAAGACTTTCGATTGAATGAGGAATCAAAAAAATGGAAGGGGTTTTAACTTTATTTAAACTATTTTAAGAACATTAATATTAAACTACAAAAGGGGTATGATAATAAGAGATAAAGAAGAAGAAACATGCATTAAAATTCTATTGAAATAATAACAGACTTACATGATTACAAATAAGAAGAACCCAAAATAACATGAAAACAAAGAGAGGAGGAATGGTATCTCAAGTGAAAACTTGAGTATTTAAGGTCCTCCCAAGCCTTTTTAAGGCTGTTTTCGTACTAATATATGCTCCTATCTTATGAAATTCCAACCTTATGCAAGGAGAAGAGGGGGTTGCATTTATAGCCCAAGGAGGTGGACTGTTTTCATTCCAAATCCATCCCTCCACTTTCATCTCCAATTTGGCTATTTAAACAGCCGAATATTGAGATATTCTCTTCTTAAAAGTTGTATATAATAATGTTTTCTGACTATTATCAAAATTTTGAGTCATTTGGACTTATGTATCCAATTTTATGGTGGTATGATTAAACAAAGTTAAACTGTCCATTTCTATCCATGTTTTTTCAATGTCCGAAATGTGAATAGATTTATGAATATAAAGATGCCTTAAAATCCGAATTCTTTCTTCAACAAATTAGGGAGTCTATATATCCTATTTTACACTGAAAAATATCATCTTTATTTGATTATTATATTATGATAAATGTGATGAATTTTGTCTGGATTTTAATTTCGGATAGAATGGTGGGCTGGACTTCAAAGCATCAGTTGAGCCCCTTTTTTGCATAGTTGGACCTTAAATTTTTTATCCATGATTATTTTTGATAATCAAGAACATATGGTGGAGTTTCATAAAATTTGGACTTCTATATTTAGACCAGTAACACAATCATCATGGCTGGTCTAGTTTCTTTACAGTTTCTTTGGGTCTTCTTTGTGGACCATATAACTCTCCAAATGGACGATTTGGACAAAGCTTCCTTCTAATGAAATTTTGGAATTTGAGTAAGGAACCATAAAAATAAATAATCATGCAATTTGGATAAGTAGGTTAAGAGTTATTTTTAAAACATTAAACAAAATTTAATCTGGATGAATTCAAACAGTGCTCTAAAATTATATTTAATATTTAAACATTAACATTTCACACAAATTATGCACATTTCATATAAAATCAGTAAATGGATTATATAATAATTTATTAAAATATTAATAACATCAATTCCCCCATGCATAGTCTTGTACATGTCCTTTTGTGCAAAAAATATAAAAACATGACAAAATCATTTTCACTCACCAACAAATATTAAAATTTTGTTTTCCCTAATTAGGGGAGGTTTAGACAATTTCAATCATCCATATTGAATTCCACCACAAGTTGTTATAGAATCAGTTTTCCAAAAACAATTCATTTTTCATGCTCAAATTTAGAAATGGAAAATGGTGGCGCACAAAACTTACTCCTCTCAAGATGATAAAATTAATTTATAGAGCTTCACTCATTCACCAACCAAAAGTGAAAATCTTAGAGTTTGTAAGAGATCTCAACTTAAACTCCCTATACTAAAGTGCTAAAAAATCAAGAGGTCTTTTTATGGGTTTTTCTATGGCTATAGGATGGTAGGAAGATGATATCCAAAATATAGGAAAAAGGGGGTAAAATACCAACATTGAAAAAGCAATGCGCAATTTTTTGAAACGAGACATGAAAGGAAATAAAAAAACATATTTAAAAGGGAATTATTGTGTGAATAAATACACAAGAGAGGAAGAAAATTTTAAGGGGATGAGAAGATGAAATATTTACTCCTCCAATGCCCCGAAGGCCTTCATTTTTTATCGATTTTGATAATCCACATTTCAAGGGGTGAGGTGGAACCCTTAAAAGGCCCGTAGTCATAAGTATTACATGGACCATAGGCCTTAGAGGAATTAATTTCCCCATAGGATTCAAACATTACATACAACCCAGACTAACTACTTGGAACTGCTTCTCCCCAGACAAAACACAAAACCTCTCCTAATGACATAAGTGTTATTTTTTTTCTTATTTTTTTTTGTAATTTTTGAAAGTTGAACTTGAAAAAGATATCACAATAATATCCCAACCCATGATTGATCTCATTAAGACACTAATTATAATAGTTATAACAAGATAAAAGGTTTAGGAAGAGTGATTTTTGACCTTCCCAAGACACAACTCATTTTTTTGTTCTTTCTTTTAACTTTCTTTTGATTTTTTTGAATAATTATCAATAAAATTTACAAAATTACATAAATGAAAGTAGATTAAATTCCCCAAAACTCACTGAATTAACACCTCTCTCCCACACTAAATTGGATACTTTCCCTCAAGCATATAATAACTCGTTGAAAATCAATAAAAGGGAACCCAAAAAATGAAATCCATTCCCCCACCACACTTAAATTTCAATAAATAATGCAATATAAATCCATGTAGATATTGGGTGGGATAAGGTATTGGGCTTGTAATGTGGCTATCAAAGAAAAGGTTTTTATAGTCTTAAAGGGGATTTGAAAAGGAGGAATAATGTATGGGAAATGGTTGGTTATTTGGATATTATTATTTTCATGTGGTTCAAAAAATGACTCTATTATATTAATGTACACTGAAGTAGGAAATTCAACTCAAAGGTCCACAAACTCAAAACTCAGAAATGGGGGTGAAAAACACACATTTTGAAAATATGGCCATAGGTGTCCATTGAATGAAAGAAAATGTTGTTCCTCACGAGTGGGGAAAATAATTTTCCAAATCAAAAATTGAGCATTGAAAATTTTTTGGTTTTGAAAAAATATTCTTTATCCAAATTTATGAAGAAACCAATTTTTTTTAGATTAAACCATGTCTTTTGACACCCCAAAATGGTTGGATAAAATGTCAAAACTGGATGGTGAGTAATAATGACTCTTTTGGTTTTTCTACATTTTTTATTTTTTAGGTTTTTTTAGTGTTTTTTAAAATAAACACCCACACAAAAGAGAAAGATAAAAAGAAAGGGTTTGATGAAGAAAGTGGTAAAAAAATTAAAGAGAGAAGAAGCAGAAGAAAGAGGAAGAGAGAGAAGGAGGAAGAAGAGTTAAAGGGAAAAAGGTGCCCCTAGTTTGGATTCGGTGGGTCACCGTCTCCATCCAATGGTGTGTTTAATGTAGAAGTTGTAGATTTGATGGAAGTCGATGTGGTTCCAGGATTGTTTGTCCTCTCATGGTGACGCTTTTACCGATGCATATTAACTTTTAATGTCCTTTTTGAAGTGGGGTCTTGGACTTACACTACACCAAATGGGAAAACATTAGTAATAACAAAATGACCTTCCCATTGAGAATTAAGATTACTTGGGTGAAGCCAAAATTGAGAGTTGAAGAGCAATACCTTTTCAACTTCATGGAATACCTTTCTCAGGATGTGTTTGTCATGGAGTACCTTATCCATTTATTTGTATAGATTGGAATTCTCATAGGAACCAAGTCGAAGCTCCTCCAGTTCAGCCAATTGCAAAAATATTTCTTCACCAGATTTTTCACAATCAAAATTACAGGTTTTAATAGCTAAAAAAGACTTATGTTGGATTTCAACTAGAAAATTACATTCTTTACCAAAAACTATCCTAAAAGAATATATACTAATGGGTGTTTTTTAGGAATTTTTATAAGCCGAAAGTGCTTCACCTGGACTTTCATGCTAGTCTTTTCTGGTGGGTTTTACAATTATTTCAAGCACTCTTTTCACTTCTCTATTAGAAAGTTCATCTATGACATTTTTCTAGGGGTGATATTCAATTGATGTTTTATATACAACCCCATTCTTTTTCAAAAGATATTCCATGCTTCTATTACAAAAATGGGTTCCTAAGTCACTTATCAAGGCACGTGGTGCGCCAAATCATTGGAAGATATGTGTCTTTAGGAACTCACTAATAGTATGTGAATCATCCTTTCTAGTGGGTTTGGCCTCAACCCACCTAGAAACATAATCAAACACAAGGATAATGTATGAGAATCCATTGGAAGGGGGGAATGGTCCCATGAAATCGATTCCCCAAACATTGAAGATCTCACAGAAAATTAAAGGCTTTTGGGGACTTTAATTTCTCTTTGAAATTGTGCCAAACTTTTGGCAAGTGGGACATGATTGATAGAACCCATGTGAGTCCTTGAAGAGTGAATTCTAGAAGAATCCAGAGTCTAGGACCTTTTGGGAGGTCCTTTGTGGTCCAAATTGGCCACCACCAGGCATTGAGTGACACAATTATAAGATGGAAGAATGTTCATTTTCATCAACACATATCCTAATTACTATGTCTTCCCCAGTTTTCAAAGTTTATTTTCTTCCCAAAAATAGTATTTTGAATCACTTTTCAACTTTATTTTTTGTTCTTTTGAAATTTTTTAAGAAAAACACTAGAAACCAAGAAATCTATAATTGGGGCATACCATAGTATTTTTGGAGTGAGAGATAAAAGTTTCTTAGTTGTAAATTCTAGATCAATTATTTCAGAATGATAAGAATTAGAAATTCTACTCAAGTGATCAACCATAGGGTTTTTTCCTGGTCTATCTTTGATTTCAAGGTCAAATTCTTGGAGCATTAGGATCCATCTTATTAGCCTTGTTTTGGAATCAATTTTCTTGAGTAAGAACTTTATGGAAGAATGGTCTGTGAAGATGATGATTTTGGCACCTAAGATATAGGGCCAAAATTTATCTAAGGCTAAAACCACATATAAAAGGTTATTTTCAGTCACAGTATAGTGAGATTGAGTTTTATCCAAAGTTTTTGAGGAATAATAGATGACATGAGTAATTTTTTCTCTTCTTTGACCAAGAACAACCCCAATGGATCCATCAGAAGAATCACACATCAACTCAAAGGGTAAGGACCAATCTGGGGGTTGGATTATCGAGGAAGATGTAAGAGCAGTTTTGAGTTCAATGAAGGCTCTCTTGAAAACCTCATCGAATTGGAAAGTGACATCATTTTGAAGCAACTGAGTGAGTAGGAGGGAAATCCTAATAAAGTTATGGATGGATAAATGATAAAAACCAGCATGATCGAGGAATTAATGGTTGTCTTGAATAGAATTGGGTTTAGGAAGTGATTGGATCACTTTAATTTTGGAAGAATCAACTTCAATACCCTCTTTTGAAACTATGTTCCCTAGAAAAATCCCATTTTCAACCATGAAGTGACATTTTTCAAAATTTAACACAAGGTTACACTTGACACACTTTTTAAGGACTAGAGAGAGTGAATTCAAGAAAGATTCAAATGACTCACCATAAATGGTAAAGTCATCCATGAAGACGTCCATGCAGTGTTCAATGAATTCAGAAAAGATACTCATCATACACCTCTGGAATGTTGCATGAGCATTGAAAAGGCCAAAAGGAATTATCCTATATGCATATGTTCCAAAGGGACATGTGAAAGTAGTCTTTTCTTAGTCTTGAGGTGTGATTAGGATTTGGAAGTAGCCGGTGTATCCATCAAGAAATCAATAGTGTGAATTTCTGGCTAATCGTTCTAGCATTTGATCAAGGAATGGAAGAGGGTAGTGATCTTTTCGTGTTTCAACATTCAATTTCCTATAGTCGATGCACACACACCATTTATTCTTCAATCAAGTTGTTACTACCTCCCCATGTTCATTTGTGACAACAGTTATCCCACTCTTCTTAGGTACAACTTGAATTTAACTAACCAACTCACTATCAGAAATTGGGTAGATAATACCAGCTTGAAGAAGCTTGGTGATCTCTTCCCTAAATACCTCAAGTATGAGTGGACTGAGTCTTCTTTGCATCTTTCTAATTGGTTTAGATGATTATTCAAGATATATGTGATGCATGCAAAGATCAGGGTTGATTCCTGGTATGTCATCTAGGGTCCAACATAAGGCCTTTTTGTTTTCCTCTAACACCTGAACAAGTTTGGACTCCTTGGTTTCAGTAAGTGAAGAAGATATAATGACATGATATGAGTGATCATGGAAAAGGAATTCATATTTTAGGTGTTTAGGAAGAGGTTTCAGATCAATATCATCTTTCATTTGTGGGTTAGACAACTCAAGAATGGAGTAAGGGACTTCAGTTGCTTCAAATTCATTTTCCTTAATACTGTCCAAGGTGGAGCAGTAGAGATCATAGTTGATGTGGGATTCAACAGATTTTTCAAGTTTTTCTAGATTTATGGAGTCTATGAATGAAAGGTCCACATCAACTTCACCATTTATGACTTGGTTAATCATGGTGCAGATTTCAAAAGATACTCTCTCGTTAGAACATGATGAACATGATGGAATGGGGTTCAATTGAATCTTAGAAGTGTCCTTAGAATCATAGATTTAGAATGTTGAGTGATCCTCAGATGGGTATCTCATGGATTGTAAAATGTTGAACTTGACCATTTGGTCACCAAATTCAATGGATAAGATGTCTGAATGGATATCAATTTTGGTTCTCGCTATCATTAGGAATGGTCTTCCAGAAATTAGGGAATATCAAGAAGTGGTCATCTCACCTTCCATATAAAGGACATAGAAATTGTCTAGGAAGATAAGATCATTAAACCGAACAAGGAAATCCTCAATTATACCCTTAGGACTAGTAGTGCTTCGATTATTCAATTGAATGACAACACCTGTTGGATGTAAGGGACCTAGAATAAGGCTGGAGAGGATGAATTTGGGAATGAAATTAATTGAGGCTCCTAGGTATATGAATGCATCATCAAATTTGGAACTTCCAATTTGGCATGGAACTGTAAAGGTCTCTGGATCATTGCACATTATGGGAATAGAATGCTGGGTGGAAACATTTTCAAAGGCCCTAAGTTGCCTCTTGTGGGTGCACAATTCCTTAAGAAACTTTGCATACTTAGGGATTTGTTTTATGGAATCTAAGATGGGAATGTTGACTTCAAAACATCTAAATTTTTTGAGAATTTTAGGATCTGGTTCAAAGGAATTATTTGGATTATAAATATCTTGATGAAAAGGAATTGGGTTCCTAAGTGGAATAGAAGGAGGCGAGAGAATGGATTCAGATTACTTTTCAAGTTTCTTTTTCTTTTCATTTTCTAGGTCAATATTTAAAGGGGAGTTAGAGGACTCATCATGAGGCAAAGAAATTTACTTCCTAGATCTAAGTGCAATTTCACTTACATTAACCTTGGGGTTGGATAATGGTTGAGTTGGGAGTTGGGAAGAATTTGATTGTTGTTGCTAGCTCAGGTGGGATGCAAGTTAACCAATTTTTGTTTCAATGTTTTTAAGGTTAGAACTGGTGAAGGAGGAAAGATATTCCACTACACTTTACTATATTTTTTTGGAAGAAGAGGCTTGTCCTGAATTGGGATTTCCTTGATTTTGGTTCTTGGGAAAGTGATTATATTGGTTTGGGAATTGGGAAGGCTCACTAGGATAGTGGAATCCAAGAGGAGGATTGTTCCTTTGAGGTTGAGGAACAAAAGGATAAGGTTAATGGAAATTACCACCACCTTGAAAATATTGTAATTTTTTTGGGTTTTGATGAGGGTATTGATGGGAATGAGAAATGGGATTCCCATATCTTAAGTTAGGGTTATATATAGAAGAAAAGGTCTCAGAATGGGATTGGTTAAAGTTTCTAACAAACTGACCTGATTATTGAGTGTTGGGGTTCCGTTGAGCATATGCTGCATTGAGATCCATTGGTCCATATGAATCATATTGATTCTCTTGAAGTTGCGGACATGTGTCAGTTGGATGAGATGGGGAGTTACAGATTCCATAGTTCTTTATAGGTTTAGGGAATAGATATTGTGGAGAAGATGAGGTTGGGGATTTGGATGCCACAACTAGTTGTCGCACAAGACCTGTAAGTTCACTCATCCACTCTGTCACCTTGTTTAGATCTATTGACTGAATATCTTGGGATTTTTTGAATTGATCATGTGATCAAGTATGGAATTGTTTTGTGTTTGCATCCATGTTGGTTATGAGATCTCTTGCAGTTGTAGAAGTTTTATCAACAAGAGAACCGCCACTTGCGGCATCAATGAGAGTTCTCTCCATATCCAATAACCCCTCATAGAAGTATTGGATCAAGAGTTGGTTTGGGATTTGGTGGTGTGGGAAGGTTGAAACAAGATTTTTTAACCTCTCCCAGTATTCATGGAGTTACTCATTTGGGAATTGATGGATACCACTTATTTCCTTTTGGATAGAAGCATTTCAAGAAGTAGGAAAGAATTTATCTAAGAAGAGTCACTTCATGTCATTCCATGTGGTTATGGAACCAGGAGGGAGGTAGTAAAGACATGACTTAACAGTGCCATCTAGGGATAAAGGGAATGCTCAGAGATTGATTTGTTCCTCAGAAACCCCTTGAGGCTTCATGGTAGAGCACTCCACTTGGAACTCTTTAAGACGAAGATGTGGATCCTCACCGGCTAGCCCATGGAAACGAGGAAGAAGATGAATCAAACCTGATTTGAGTTAGAAGTCAGCCTATTTATTTGGATATTTAATACCAATAGTTTGGTAATTTATATCAGGGGTATCAAGTTCTTTAAGTGTGTGTTCTATAGGATTGTCCATATCTAATTTAATTGGTTGGACAAGGACATGTTCTTGAATGAGTTGATTATCTCTTATGTTACTCCTAAGTTGGTGAAGTGTTCGTTCAATTTAAGGTTCAAAAAAATCTAAGGGTTTGTTTGGGAGGCTATAATGAATTAAGAGAGATTTTTGGAGAAAGAGGAAGATTAGTTTTTTTGTTTTTTCTTTTGTTTATGATTTTTAAAGAGGAATGGGGGTTTTTCTCTGCGTTTTCTTTTCATTTTTTTTAATTTTTTTAATTTTTTTTACAATAACTAGAAACTAATAACTATTTAATTAAACCATACCAAAAAAAAAACCATTTTAAAGTGTGTATTATTGTCTCCTATTGATCGTTCAAGGTTCTAGTGCTCTGCTAATGTGTGTAGCAGCACTCGGGTCGAATACTTAGCAATGATACTTTTTAATAGTCGGTTGTTTTTAGTTGATTGTATTCTAATTGGGGGGTTTGTTTTCAGAGCTTAATTGAAATGATTGATTGATTAATATTGATTTAATAATTTGATAAATATTGGGGTGGTGTCAACATTAGGTAGTTAATCTTGTGATATCCTTGAGCTTTGATTTATATTGCATTAAATTAACACCCATGTCACAAGTTGACATTGATTGGAATTAATAAGTGTTAAGGATTTAATATAATCCTTAACTTAACTAGGATTATAATATAAATCAGTACTTGATTATGGTAGTGTATTTATGATTCCAATAATCTATGTAATCCATACGTTAAATAGAATATGTCATTAATCCATGACATGTTAAGTCCAACATACACAATGTTAAATTAAAGAATACTCATCGAGAAAATACTCTCAATAAATTAATATCCCTAAATTTTAATTCACCCCAATAGTAGATTTACTCATCCATTTAAATGATTATTAATCTAGTTAAATATTTTTAAAGTGATGAATTATAAATAAAGTGAAAATAATGGGATAAGAAAAGAGTAGTGCGCCAAACACACACACGATCTTTGAAGAGAGTTAAAAAAAGAATTTCGATTGAATGAGGAAGAAAAATAAGGGAAGTGGTTTTAACTTAATTTAAACTATTTTAATAACTTTAATATTAAACTAAAGAAGTGGGATGATAATAATAGATAAATAATAAGAAACATGCATTAAAATTCTATTGAAATAAAGATAGAATTACACGATTATAAATATGAAGAACACAAAATAACATGAACAAAATAAAAGAATAAGGGTATATCAAGTGAAAAATTGATTATGTAATGTCCTAAAAATACTTTTTAAATGCTTTGGTCGTCCAAATGTATGCTCCTATCATTTGAAATTCCAACCTTATGCAAGGAGAAGAGGGGGTTGTATTTATAATCTAAGGAGGTGGAATGTTTTCATTCCAAATATTCCCCTCCACTTGAATCACCAATTTGGATATTCATACAGCCTAATATTGAGATATAATATTCTTAAAAGTTGTATATAATAATGTTTTCCAAACATTCCCAAAATTTAGAGTCATTTGGACTTATGGATCCAAAGTTATGGCGGTATTATTAAACAAAGTTCAACTGTCCATTTCTATCCATTTCTTTTCAATGGACAAAATGTGAATAGATTTTTCAATAGGAGGATGACTTAAAATCCAAATGTTTTCTTCAAAAAAGTCGTATAAATATATCACTTATTTTACACTAAAAAATCTCAGCTTTATTTGATGATATATCATGATCAATGTCCTGAATAGTGTCTGGACTTTAATTTCTGTTCAGAATGGTGGGTTGGAATTCAAATCATTAGTTGGGCCCTTTGTTCGTTTAGTTGGAACTTAATTTTTTTTATCCAAGATTCTTTTGGATAATAAAGAATATATGGTGGAGTTTCATAAAATTTGGGCTTTTGGATTTAGATCAGTACCTCAATCATCATGGATGGTCCAGTTTCTTCATAGTTTCTTTGGGTCTTCTTGTGTGGACCATATGTCCCTCCAAATGGACGATTTGGACAAAGGTTCCTTCTAATGAAATGTTGGAATTTGAGTATAGAACCCTAAAAAATAGGAATAATGAAATTTTGATAACTAGGGTGAGATTTAATATTAAAAAACTAAACAGACTTGAATCTGGATGAATTCAAATAGTTCTCTAAAATTATATTTAATATTTAAACCTTAATATTTCACAAAAATTATGAAAATTTCATATAAAATCAGTAAATGAAGTATATAATAAGTTATTAAAATATTAATAATATCATTTTCCAATGAGGTATTCCCAGTTTATGGTTCTTTTGAGTGTTTTCAGTTCACCTAAGTAATTAGGGCCTGTTAGAGGCAGTTGTGTGGTTTGTGAAAATAGAGCATGTATTTGGGTGGTTGGGAACTATTGGGTTTGTTAGAGCCCATTTGTCTTGGATTTAATGGAGGGTCCAGTTTTAGACTAGTGTAGGTTGTATTCCTCATCATCGTTAGGATTTGGGGTGTGGTTAAAGGGGTAGTCAGTTTTCATAAGGGTTCCCCATCTAGAGAGTGAGGTGTGCCAGGGGAACTTGTTTATGAAGAATATTCTCCATCGGTGATGACTCCCAGTTTTTCAGACCATTCTCTTATGTGCCATTAGAATGGATAGTTCAGGCATTCTAAGACACCTTGTCACATCAATCCAAAGTCTTACTACCATGCGACCGTTCAGGTTACCAGGGAGAGTTCGGAAAGAAGCATCATTTGTAAGGAGTTGCGGACTAGAGGATGCAAATGCCTGAATCTGAGGCAGGATATGATTAAGCCATTAGGGCCCCAACAATAGGTCTCGGGGTGAAGCTCGCTCATATTTAGAAGTTTCTAAGGGTGTGTGGAACCTCATTCCGGATAATGTTTTTCAGCTTTAGGATGGAAATATCCAAAGTTTCCTTGTTCTATTATTGTCGCCATCGTAAGCTCATCCTTGTTGTGGGGGTGTGATGAGATCGTTCTACCATAATTCAAGTGGAATTATCTGGTCTTAGTGTGGTTTCTAAATAACTTGGATTCCTAAAAGGTTGTTGGGCCTGTGAATAAATGGACCCATTCTGATTTTGAGTTGGTCTCAGTTGTGTTCATTAGGGGAATGTTTGGTTTTGTGAAATTAATAGGCGGTGTTTCTAGGATCTTTCTTAGTTCGAGCGTCTATTTGTGGGTTTTCCTACCATGTTATCCCCTCAACCTCAGACATTAGTTTATCTTGAATTGGTCGAGTGTGACGTGTGTTGAGAGTGGTCACCCCGAGGCTCACAGTTTCCCTTGGTTTTGTCTGGGCATGGACTTGAGTTGTGTTAACTATTGGATGAGTGACTTTCTGGGGTCAGAAAGTTTTGTGGTGGGGAGAATTGTCACACCCAACCCTTTTAAATCATTTTATTTTTTTATTTATTTTATTCGGTTAGCCTCGCTAAGGTTCGGGTTGAGCGCCGGTCAATTTTTTTTGATGTTTAATAATTTGGATGGGTTTTGGACCGGTGTGAAGGTAACACACAGTTGGCGGTAACCGCGCATTCAGCCTAGGTACCTGTGCAGTTATCAAATGTTTAAAACAAATAATTTTTTTTATAAAAATAAAATAGTTAAAAATTTTATGCCATAGTAATCATAATATTATTGTAGATAGTAATAATATTATTATTATTGGAGGTGTTATTATTATTATTATTTTATGATTAGAAAATTGTCATTTATATATTTATTATTAAATGGTTGTTATAAATCATTCTTAATATTTCTATGATTAAATTATTATTAATGATATTATTTAAAATGAGTTATTATTATGATTATTATTATTAAAAAGATCAAAGATATTGTTATGATTATATTATTATTAATAATATCATTAGGAATAAAATTATTATTTTTAAAAAAATTATCTTTACAATTAATTTATTATTATTATTATTGTAATAATTATTTTATTATTATTATTATTATTATTCTATTAATAATTATTTTATTATCATGGAAACAAGGGTGAAAACCCTAATGGGGTGTCGCCCCCTTCTTCCACGATGAGACCAACTCCCCCCTCGGTTCCTTCTCGGTGCACCAGGCCCACTTCACCCTTCTCCCCATTCTAGTGCACCACCTTGCACCATGTCCTGGTGACCCAACCTCGACCTATAGTGCACTGAAAAACCAGCGATGCACCCCTTATCCTTTACTCTGACCATCCTAGCACCGAACCCTACTCCAGGCTCCTCTCACCAGCCAGTTCCCTCTTTAGTATGAACCAGGATCCCCCTTCACAATACCTCTACCTTCTCTTCGGCATGTGGAATCCACTCCGGTATATTTATATTCCAATTTTTGTGTTTTTCTTCATGTTTACCCAGACCCTATAACATCATCTTGTAATTCACACTTTTCCCTTATTGTCTAGGGTGTGTGAGTGGTCCAAAAAGTGTTGTTCCTCCGTCTGTTGAGGTTCCGTCACATTTGTACAGGTTGAGGTGGGTGTTCCATCATTTCATTTTAATTTTAATCCCTTTGATGCTCAGATTTTATTAATTAACATTTAAAACATTTTTCACCATTATTATAAGCATGGTTCATTATTGTTAGCATTTTCTTATGGGTGGATTTGACTAAAAATAGGTTTTTACATGAATCTTGGTTTATACCCATATGTATTTATGTCGTAGGTGATAAAATGTTTATTGAACCCTTTGGGTGGATTTGGGTGATTGCGTGAGGTTTTCCTATTTGAAATGTCATGTTAAATTTAATTGGGTCATGTTTTGGGATTTTATATATGAAACAAGGTGATTTCCTTTAATGTGGTTTGGAACATGATTTGAGAAGAGTTTCTTGGTTGTGAACTTGGGTGACATTTCATAAAAGAGTGAAATGGTTTTTTTTGGGTGTGTACTTGGTTATATCTAGTTAAGGGGTCGTTTGGTATGTTTTACTAGTTGCTTATTTCTTAGAAAATGGGGTTTTATGAAATGTTTAGTTTTAATTATGCTGTGATGAAAATATCTTGTTGGTGAACTTAGTCTAGTTTGTATTATTTGACAATAATATAGCTTGGAAATTATATTAAAATGTTTTAGAGACGACTTTATGGTTTTAAGGGGAATTGTTTTATGTCCTCTAAATAATGTGGGTGGTTGGATATGGTTGTAAAGCAATTGGTATTTTTGTGGAAATGGTTTTGAGTCTCTTTGGAGGTTGGGTGTGCCCTCAAGTCAAGATGGTTATTTGAATTGGTATTTTTCTCAAAATCTTGGTTTTCTAAGAAGTTATTATTTTTATTAAATGTTTTGTTGGTTTTTGAATTGTATCTTGATTTTTGTGTTCGTCTTAATTTTATTTTATGGATTTGTGGTGTTTTTGTGTCCTAGGGATTTATCGTAGGGAGTTGTGGTCGGTTTTGAAGGCACACACACATATTCCCAGGTATGGATATGTATAGATATATATATCTTTTGTGTGCTTGTTCCCTCATGGTGCGGGGAACACGTGCATCAGTTTAAGGATATATATATATATGTAAGTGCATGCATGTGAGCGAGCTACTGCTTGAGTTATAGAGCTCTGGATTGACTATCCTTTGAGGTAGGCTTATATATGTATTGACCTTTAAATTTAAAAATCATTTATTTCTTTTATTTAACACCTAGTTTTCAGATTAATTATTGATATAGAATTGTTATTAAAATTTTATGTATGGAATTGTAGTGGTTTCTTTCTTGGGATGTCTTGAATTAAATAGTTAGGTTGAGTTTTCAAATTAATTGTGTGTTGTAATTTTTCCCTTTATAAATGTATTTTGGATTTAGAATGGTGATTTGGTTTTCTTAAATTGGTTTTAAAATTCATTCTTTGTTTTAAAAGTGTGTGCATGTGATTATTTAAGAAATGGTTTGGCATGTGAAAATTATGTGAGGCCCGATTGTCACTTTTGTAAAACTATTTATCTCAAGAAAACTCTCCTTAGATGTGGTCCCCTTGATTTGGTTGAGTTATATGTTCTGGTAGGTCCACCGGGTAGGACTCCCCTGTGATCAAATGGTTGAAAGGTGAGGGACATATTCTTTAGGGTGACTCAGGTGATGCATGTTGTGTGTTTACATATATATATACATCTACATGATTTAATGCTCAGCTAACATCAGTTGGATCACCCTTTTTGTTATACATGTTGACATGGGAACCAAGCATAGCGAGCGAATCTTAGATAAAAAATTTCTATACTAGTTTAGATTATGATAGTGGCCCATAATAGGGGGTTATTTTGTTATAATTTCTATGGGATTGGGCCCCTCAATCAGGATAGGTAGGGCGACTATCGTGCGTTTGGGCGTTATGACATTATCGTGTAGGGTATGCATTTGGGATGAGTCACATGTTTATCATATTCTAGATTATTCAAGAGCTCCTAGGTTCACCCATGTTGTCTGTTACTTATTTATCTACAATAGATGATTGAGATACATGTGTTGGTTGGTTACTCTTGTATGGTATTTTTCTATTGACCGTGTTGTATGTTTGTTGACCTTGTTTCCTTGAGTAGTGTATATTATTTCTAAAGGTGATATAATGCTTTCAAATTTTTATGGAAAAAGGTTTTGAAATTTTTTTACACTTCCTTCCTCCCTTTTTAGTGTAAACATCACCTTCTTTAAATTTCCAATGTTTTCTTTTTAAAAAGTGAATCTGGATTTTAATTGAAAAAGGGAAATGGACCATGATTTGTTTTAAGAAGAAAATGTGTGAAAACCTAGTTCATAAATTGTATTTAAAACTTGAAATTGATGATTATTTTATTTAAAGTAAATGAATATGGGAATATATTATTTGGGCATGCCTACTAAGTTTTAATACTCACACCTATAGTTTTATCTTTGTTTTTAGCTTCGAGTGCAGCGCCTTGTTTGGATTCGGTCGCCATAGTGACATGTTAGTTTGAGGTCGGTGGTGACTAGTACAGTCACATGGAGGTATGTACAACTTTATTTTTTCTTCTGTTGCTAGTTTTATTTTTTATTTTCATTCTTTATTTATTTTCTTGTCTTTCATTTACGAGCCAAATCATTCCAACTTGTTTAGTTTTGATGACCGACACTAGTTGCTAGCCTGTGGGGATCGGGAACACCCTCCGGGCCATCCCGCAGACCGACACGGGTGATCGGTTTAGGGTCGACTGAGGCTGGTTTGTGATAAAAACTAGAAAAATTATATTTATAAACATAATTATAAATTTAGGATACTAATTAAACTTTTATCATTATTTTAAATAAATAAAATTCAATATTTTTTTATAACTATGACAATTATAATTTATTTTAAAATTATTAAAGGTAATGATAATAATAATGAGAGTAATAATTAATGGTAAAACATATTGTTTTAAAATAATAATAATATTATTTTTAAGGTAATATCTTTTATATGAAATTTTAATTATTTTAAATTTATAAAAATTTTAATTGTGATAATTATTAAATTATTATTATTAAATTAAGGTAATATATTTTATTATATGAAACTGTAGATTATAATTTTTTGAGTATTAATAATTTATCATCTAAATTAAGAATGTTATTAAACTAACATAATAACGATAAAGGTTAAAATATGAATTAATAATGTTATTTTAAAAATTAAAATAATGATAAAGAAGGGCTAAAACATGAGACAAAAAACAAGATATGTTTGTTAAAAAAACTTTAAAGTAAATAAGAAATAAGAAATACTAAAAAATAGGAGAAAACATGAAATAAAAAAAATACTAAAATGATTAAAAAAAGAGAAATGATATTAATATATAATAATATAATAATATTAACATGACAAAAAAAATACAAATAAGATATAATAATGAAATATAATAAGTTGAATTAGTGTGTGGTGAAGTCAAAAATGGAAGTCCCATGTCATCATACCTATGAAATAAGAATCATAATATATATATAATTATATTGTACTCATAATTTGGGTGTGTGACATGTAATGAAAAAAATGAGAATCGATTTTTCTTCCTTCCTCAACGTGGAATAATTAAATAATTGGATTATTATATAAATATTTTATAAATAGTAAATTTTAGATTATAAATAAGTGTTTCATTTTGCCTCTCAATTTATTTTTTATGTTCTGCATGCCTGCTTGAGCACTGCACAACCTACGTAAGAGGGCACTGTCTTCCCCACCCTTTATGCTCTGTTTTTGGTGTGTCCATGCTTTGGTAGTCGGTCTGAATTTAAGGTAAGATATTGTTTTTTTTTTTATGTTTTAATTTGATTTTATGTTAATTTTTTTGTATGGGATATCTTTTGAAATTTCAAACATCTATTTATTTTTCAAAAACCCTAGATATAAATATATTATGTAAGGGAAATGTCTTTATAAACTATCTATTTATTCTATAAAACTCCACTATATATTAATATACATTTATATATATATGATTTTTTTTAAAACCCTTGAGAGTGAAATTATTTTATTATAAAATTATTATATAAATTATATACTCAATTATTTTGATATATTTTGTAAAATAATAAGAAAACTTGTTTTGTTATTATTTAACATAAATTTTAAAAGGAGAATTAATTTTATTTTCTTTGTTAAATTTTTATTGAAAGGTTATTATTTTAAGTAAAACATGATATTTAAAATCATTAAATGCGATCATATTACGTGTATTTTTTTAAGTAAGTTATCTTTTTTTGGGTTAAATTTTATTACACATCCATGAATGTTGTACATAATTCAGATATGACCATCATATAAGAGATTTTTGACATTATATGCACTTTAATTCAACAATTCATTAAATTTATTAAGCACTTAAATTTATGTCTTTTAAATAAGTGAAATTCATTATGAATATGGATTTCTCCAAGTTATTTTTAGAAATTATTTAATAAAATATGATTGTACCATGTAAAGAAAATTTGTAAGACTATTTTATTCTATGAAAATAATTTATGCATGGTTTTGAATTGTTTTTGGGTTATGAGTGAGAAAATTAGGTCCATTCAAATTTTTTCCTTAAATTATGGAACTAGAGAATCAAACAGTATGATGTGGTATGTGGAGTGAACCCATGAACTCTAGGGAACACTGTCCCATATGTGATATGGCTAAGTGGCCTTATGGTTTTCTTATAGTATGCTGAGTATCATGATTAATCCATAAAAAAATTATTATTTTCAAAATGGAGAAATCCAAAATAGTATTTCAAAATAATTATTATTTTGAATAAATATGGTTTTTAAAGTAATATAAAATATTTAAGGATATTTAGAAAATGTTTTCAATATATAGAAAACCCCTTTCTAAGTAATGGTTTTATCAAATATTTTATTTGATAAATTTTTTTACAGAAATTTATAACTTTTAGATAAAATCATTTCCAAATGATTTTTAAAAACACTTACTAGAAAAATTAATGATCACCATATGTTTTAAATTTATTTTTCACAGGTTCAATACAATTTCAATTTAGTGTTTATAAGGAGGCAATAAATGTGAAGACATTTGTTTAAATTTTTGTATAGCTTTGTTAATTTGAAATGCATATGTCTAATTATCCAAAAACTATACCAAAAGAGGTCATGGGGTATAAAATTCTCTATGTATTTTTCATTTGTCTTTTATAAAAAAATACACAACATTTTTATGTACCGAATCTGGTAGCACGGGTTCAGGGCCTTACATCTATGAATGGTGTAATTAATTTTTCTATCTCTACCTTTTATGGATGAATATAAATATATACATAATTAATATATATGATATTTATATCATGATTAATATTCTATAAATTATGAAACAATTATCAAAGTTTGAGTACTTGAACTACCAAACCAATCTTCTCATGAAAAATGAAATAGTTAACACTTGAAAACAATAATTTTAATAAGTAATTATTAATAAATGGGTGTTGAAATGTTATAAGTGTAGAAAACCAAGATCTAATAACCCATAGATGGTGTATACTTTATTACATTGTCATATTATGTAACGTCCCAGGTAAATAAACAATATGACATTTTTATATTTATCCCTATTTTTGGAAAAAATATTAATACTACTTTAAAGGGAACGCTATGCTCGATGGCCTACCCAATACCCGACAATGAGTTTCTTTGAAAACTTACGTTGCACACTAGTAATATAATAATATTATTTTAAATGGTAGTTAACATGTAGCCATTGTATTGGCGAGAATGGATAGAAATAACTAAAATATGATTATATATGTTTTTTAAATGTTTTTACATTTATCCAATAAAAGATAAAGGCTTAAAATACGGAAAGAAATCAATTTTAGGCATTTATACCCTAATTTTTACTAAAGGTTCACTTATCACCTTTTGATGGCGAACTGTCATTAAATATAGTTTTGATCACTCTTATACATTCTATTGGACCAAATATAACTCTTTTTTAGAATCAGGACATCAAAATTTACCTTGTGTAAATTTTTGGTATTTTTCCAATAAAGTTCATTTTTTAATGAATAGTGTAAAATGTTGTATTTTAATTCAAAACCTCTTTTTAATCTAATTTATTTATATGATTAGATTATCTTTTGAATTGGTTTTAAAGTGAAATTAGAATATATTTTTACCATTAAATCCAATAGTGGTCGTTGGAATTAATTTCACTTTGAAATCGGACTTAAACTAGTGTCAATCTTTTGATACTTATTGTTTCATAAAAACACGCTATTTGCTCTGACAGTGGGAATTAATTATTAAATTAATTAATGAAACTTATATGTTGTGAATTTTTTAAAATGGACTTAATTTTTGAATTCAGAATATCAAATATATCTTAGTGTGAAGTTTTGGTATTTTTCTAAAAAACTTCAATTTTTGATGAATAGTGAAACCACTAAGTGGTACTTAAAAAACTAATTTTTCGTTTAAATGAAAATTTACCACCTTTGTGTTTTGAATTTAAAAAATCCGACATACATTGTTTTCATTAAGAAGTAAAATGTGGTTCAATGGGATTAAAATAATTTTTTGGTGAATAGTAAATTATTAAGTTTTTAATCGCGATTAGAGGTAATTAGTGTAGTTTAAGGTAAAAATAATGTTTTAATGAAATGAGATGAGCTTGACACATGTCCTACCATCCTTGGATGTGTCATGGACGACCCATACAATCCATGGGTCAACTTGGGGACCCCATGGAGCCACTTTGGTTGGAAAATGACATAAATACCTTTTTATTTAATGTTAAAATAAAAATAACACAAACATGAGATGTTTTACTAAAACTATTTTTACATGGGGTTATACAAGTCATATTTTTGATTATAAATAGTCATTGTAAAGCTAAAAAGATTTCATACATCATGATAGTTTTTTTTATAATTTTTAGACTTTAAATAAATTAAATTATTTATGACATCATGATGATGCAGTGATTACCTCATTAATAAAGGATTTAAATAAAATGAAATGATAATGTAAAATCTATGACCTACACATGTCCAAAACCTATTGGATGGGTATATTTAGAACACGTATGACCTTATCCTCTAATTAAATAAATGCAGGGCCTATTAAATCTGAATACCATTTTAAAATAAAGTGACTTTTCTTTACCTTCCAAGAGTGCCCCTCCTCTCCTCTTATAAAAGGCCCCCACCTCTACCACCTTACCCACACTTCCAAAGACTTTGGCTCGGCCAAACCCTGTCAATTTTGTCTCTAAAAATCCCTCTATTACTCCTTGAATCCTCACTTTGGGAAGAGGTCTTCCCAAGGAAGCCTTTGAGCTCAAACCAAAGGGAGTTACCTGATTTTAAGGTAATGTCTTCACTTGAGTCCTTTTGTTTTATTTTGCTTCTCCAACCCCCTAAACTCTTTTTATTAATTTCTTTTGTAACAACTACAGTATCATAAATATACTAGGAAGTTTTTATAAGAAGGATTAGAGCTACACTTACACACACCTACATCTAATGGTTAAAGAACATACTGTTTCCGTGGATGGCGAATTTCAGACTCCCGAAACGATGATTGTTCAACATTATTTTAACACCTTCAAAGGTGGCCATTAAGATGAAAATATATTTATATATGATATATAATATGTTTATGTTTTCCTTAAGCTTCTGTATTTTTCATTTTGGGCATACCTTTATGGTTTCCATTATGGGTAAACGCGATATCTTCATTTAAGGAAGTGCGGACTACCGCCCCCTCAAAGTGATGTGATTTGTTAATGCCATATGTGGGACGTATAAAGGATGGATTTAAAGTTATTATATATTATTTTATACTGGAATTATAATATACCTCGATATCATTATTATTTCTTTCCATTAAAGTATGATATGGAAATGAAAGTAGCGTTCATGCGTACGTACGGCTTACCGTCTCCATGAACGGTGCATTTCATTTCTTATCCCCAAATGTAATGTACTATTATAAGTACATGTATATAATGAATATATATGATGAATGATACCTATAAATAATGAATATAATTCTGGAATTTAAAATATACATACCTATCATTTAGTTTTAATTCCATTAATATGACAAGGAAATGAAAGTAGCGTTCATGCGTACGTACGGCTTACCGTCTCCATGAACGATGCATTTCCTTTCATACCTCTAAATGATTATGTAATATTATAAATACATTTATATGCTGGATATATAAGATTTATATGATATCCAAATCAGGAATTTCATTCTGAATATAAAGAACCATTGACCTCACGAACAACATGTAATTGTAAGAAGTCCACTTTCGACTTAAGAACAAAATATCGACAAAACAAACATTATTAACTTAATGATTACATAATGTTTATAACATGGAAATAAGTGATATAAAAGGAATAATAAGCTTGAAAAAGGTTCTTAAGCAAGTAGAAATTAACTCAAGTTTATTATTCAGGACGTTAAAGAATGATCGAGTCAAGTTGGACCTGAGGTAAGGGATCCTACTCCTCTCTTTCTTTTTAAGTACCCTCTTTTATGTCATTCCTTTTTAAGCTCATATTTCTTATGATTGGGAAGTTATTTTATATTAATCCTACTGTAATTTTTATGTTCATATGATGAGAGACCCTATTTTATCTCATAAATCCTTTTTTGGAAGCTTTAAGTGGCGCCGTTAGGCTGCCGAGTTTTCGTAAGGGATTTTTCATCTCACATTTATTCCCGTGACATTTATGCTACATTTGCCACTATTTACTTTGAGTGGTGTATGTACTGCCCATTATTATACACTTTGTGTAGTATAATTTCATTTATTGGTATTTACATCTTCATTGTATGACCCTTCTTCCTTGGGGTGTACTTTTCGAAAGTTACCCAACTCGGTAAGGGGACCTTTCACTCTCCTCTTTTTAAAAGACTTCTTTTGTTATGTATTTTAATTTACATCTTATTATGTTGGGATATGTTCTTATATATCCTTATTGATGTAAAGTTTATGTCCAATTTATTAGATACCATTCACTCTCTCATCGACTAATTTTCTGAATTTTGAAGTGACGCCGTTAGGCTGTCGAATTTTTACAAGGGAACATCTTAACACAATTTCGATTTCTTTGGGTTCAACTTGTAATTCTTGAAAATGTCATCCTATGAATATGTGTGAATTACCTATGATTGTTTTACACTTAATATCCACTTATATTGGGTGTATTTTTATTTCTCACACATAATTATGTGATAGATTTATCCTTAATTTAAGGATACCCTCTTTATAATGGATTTCATCTCAATTTACATTTCCATTGAGACTTCATTGTTGTTATGCACCAATTAACTCTTATATGGTGTGTATACTATCCTTTTACATATTATATAATGAATCCCTTTATTCTCATGATATTATAAAGCTCGGATTAAATGTTATTCCGCAATTATTTGTATTCAAGAGTCTCTCATTTTGTTAAAAACTCTTTAACAAAAATATCGTTTTAAATGTTTTAAAGATTCATTATTCTAAATATTTATCTTTAATGTCCATGTTTTCAAAATGGTTTTCAGTATTTATTTATATGGACATTAATGTTTTAAAATTATAATTCCATTAAAAGCTTCAAAGTGGTATGGGACACTTTGATTCAAAAATCTCTTTTAAATGGTTTTTGAAAATGGATTGCTTAATTCAATATCTTGGAATTACTTATTGTGATTGAAAATGAAATTTTGTTTTTGAAATGATTATATTTTCAATATTTTATGTGTAATGATGGTACTTGGACATTTTACAGGTGGTTACATGATAAACCATATGACGGGTGGTGCCGTGAATACCAGGACGGGTGGTTATGTTATAACCTCCAATGCATTGGGTATGGAAGTCGGCCGTATGGATATTCCATTAAGTATGCGTGGAAGTCGACCGTATGGTTATTCCATTTAAGTATGTTTATGTCCCAAGTTACCTGTATATGTTATGTGTTCTTTATATGGGTTTTATGGTAATATTTTGGTTACAAAAGGTTAAGTAATGATATTTTATTCAGTAAAGAGTTTTTACTACTTCCTAAAGGTGAAAGGTATTACTTTGATAAAGTATACATGGTTTACTTGTTGCTTTGAAAAACTAACAGTTTTCATTCTTTGTGTATCCCTTGCTGAGCTTTTTATGCTCACCCCGAGTTTTTTTTGAAATTCTTTTCACAGGACTTAACGTGGAATAGGGTCAAGGATGAGATCAAGGGAAAGTCATGCTACCTAAAACATGGAACTAGACATGTTTCTTTTTAAGAGTTTTTATTTTATGGAAACTTAGTAGAGGTTTCTACTTTGTAATCTTTTGAGATGTAATAGTTATGTCCTAATTCTCTAAAACTATAAACCTAAAAAGATCCTCAATGTGAATTATTCATTTAATTCAATATTAAGTAAGGTTTAAGGCTGGGGCCTTATAGTTGGTATCAAAGGTCGATTTAGATAACTTTAGAGGTTACGATATCCTCTAAGAATAAGTGACAATACCATAATGGTTAAGATTTCAGAAAGAGTCCTAGTTTTAGATAAAGTGATTGAGTAAGTATATCTTAGTGTTTATATTCCTCATTAGTACATGATGGTTTTGTTGATATACTCACACTGACCTTTTTGGTTTTAGTAAATGGATGGATCTAGCAGGCACCAAAGTAACAGTGGATGTGAAGGAAACTGTGACAGTTTTCTGAGCGAGCAACTGAATGATATGGAAGCTTCTATGAGAACTCTTGTGTTTATCCTCAACAAACTATCTGGAGTCATGATTGAACACATAAACCTTTTTGATTTCTATAAGGCATCATATATGCGAGAAACAAATCCCTACAGAACTACAGGTAATAATCATAAAGGTAAGTGTGTTCAAAAACCTATGTGTCAAATATGTGGAAAGAAACACCTAGGAAAATGTTTCAAAGGGACAAAAATATGCTATAGATGTGGAAATTAAGGTCATAAAGCAAGAACCTGCCATGGAACAAGGAAGCATCTAGTTGACTTGAGGAAAGGGAAAGAAGTTATTTCTGAGGATCAATTGAATGTTTTAAATGTGGTGTGCATGGTCATTATGCAAACACATGTCCTATGAAGAAGTTTCGGGAATGGTATCACCAAGATCGTACAAATATTCATTTACCAATACCTAATGCCATTCCTATTGAGGATGAAGAAACTGACAATGACCAATCAAAGGTATGGATTTTTTCATAACTTTTGTTTTTTTGGAATCTTAGGATATGATTCATGATTTTGTTTGTAGGAAAGAAGTATTTCAGAATAAGTTGGAAAGGAATGGTTAATGGATCATAAAGAATGTTGAATGAGTAAGAAGTCAACATATAAAGGCTTCAAGAGTTATGGTGAAATTATTAAGAGTATTAAGTCTCTTTTGATGATGGGGTTACATTAGAAGACTTTTTATAGTATGTGTAACCCTGATGTTTGATATATGAAAATTTTATTCAAGGAATAGTTATCTGTTCTTTTGTGCAAATAGTTATAAATAACCATTTGGGTTTATATGAACCTTACTTTTGAGGTAATTATGGGTTACTATATGTTATGATGGAAAGTGAAAGGCATGAGATAAACTTGAGGTTAAAATATGTTATGATTATTTTTGAAGATTTTATCTCGTTTTGGGGAATGTTTTAAGAATTATATAGTTTTGTAAAAAGGACAACATATAGACCGTGTGATAACCCGTTGCGTCGGACAAAGATGCGGGAATCGAACCCACAACCAAAGTGCGACTGGTATTTATCGCCTACCACTGGACTACGTGAAGTCCCTGGTTAGTTTGACTAATTATTTTTAGTTAGATGATTTTAGGAATCAAGAGTATGTTTATTTTGGGTTATCTATGGAAATGATTAACCTATCATAAAGGATATGTGATTAGGTTAATTACTTTTCAATATGAGAATTTAAGAGCAACTGATGTTATTTGGAGATAAAAGTTAATTTGTACCTTGGAAGACTATGTCATTAAATCCTTCAAATATTTGGGTTTCAATCTTAGTTTGGTTTAATTTCAAGAATTTTATGGAAAAATTGTTAATCAAATGGTCCTCGTTGAACTTTGGGTTTTGTTGGACAAATTTTGGAGATTAAGAATAGATTTTCTTTTTATAAAGGGTTATCCTTTTCTGGATTATCTGATCTTGTACTAACCTTTTTGGTTTTGGTTTTGGTTAAACTCTAAAGACATGGGAATTATATAGTTATATTTTTTGGGTTAGGTTATTCTCTAGAATTTGATTATATCTCTCTTAATGTAAACAAGTCATCCTAAATACTCATCTTTTGGAGAAAATATGAGTTTGTGTAAGAAATCTAGTAAAATTTGAAAGTCAACATGACAAGTAAGTATGTTTCCATATGTTTTAGTTAAGCTCAAAAATAAATTCCTCAACGAAAAGTAACTAAAAAAAATGTTGTCCATTAACTTTTCCTACTGGGTAATCCAATACTGTTTAACCCATCACAAGTTTGTGATTTTCTTATGGTTAACTTTCTCCTAGACATGTTTACTATCACTCTCCATCAGAACATGACCCTTTGTTTTTTTCCTCCATGTCCTTATTTTCATACATGTAATCCTAGTATGGGTTAACTCGGGTGACCTTTGTACATCCCTTTCTTTATTTTAAAGTGATAGTTTAATTTACTCCTTTTCTAATGTGGGACTAATAATAGATTTTTCAAGCCCAATTTTGAAATTGCGAGGACACAATTCCCAAAAGGGGGGAAGGATGTAACACCCCAGGTAAATAAACAATATGAAATTTTTATATTTATCCTTATTTGTGGAAAAAATATTAATACTACTTTAAAGGGAATGCTATGCTCGATGGCGTACCCAATACGCGACAATGAGTTTCTTTGAAAACTTACGTTGCACACTAGTAATATAATAATATTATTTTAAATGGTAGTTAACATGTAGCCGTTGTATTGGCGGGAATGGATAGAAATAACTAAAATATGATTATATATGTTTTTTAAATGTTTTTACATTTATCCAATACAAGATAAAGGCTTAAAATACAGAAAGAATTCAATTTTAGGCATTTATACCCTAATTTTCACTAAAGGTTCACTTATCACCTTTTGATGGCGAACCGTCATTAAATATAGTTTTTATAAATCTTATACATTCTATTGGACCAAATATAACTCTTTTTTAGAATCGGGACATCAAAATTTACCTTGTGTAAATTTTTGGTATTTTTCCGATAAAGTTCATTTTTTAATGAATAGTGTAAAATGTTGTATTTTAATTCAAAACCTCTTTTAAATCTAATTTATTTATATGATTATATTATCTTTTGAATTGGTTTTAAAGTGAAATTAGAATATATTTTTACCATTAAATCCAATAGTGGTCGTCGGAATTAATTTCACTTTGAAATCAGACTTAAACTAGTGTCAATCTTTTGATACTTATTGTTTCATAAAAACACGCTATTTGCTCTGACAGTGGGAATTAATTATTAAATTAATTAATTCAACTTATATTTTGTGAATTTTGTAAAATGGACTTAATTTTTTAATTTGGAATATCAAATATAGCTTAGTGTGAAGTTTTGGTATTTTTTTGAAAAACTTCAATTTTTGATGAATAGTGAAACCACTAAGTGGTACTTAAAAAACTGATTTTTATTTTAAATGAAAATTTACCACCTCTGTGTTTTTAATTTCAAAAATCCAACATACATGGTTGTCATTAAGAATTAAAATGTGGTTCAATGGGATTAAAATAATTTTTTGGTGAATAGTAACTTATTAAGTTTTTAATCGCAATTAGAGGTAATTAGTGTAGTTTAAGGTAAAAATAATGTTTTAATGAAATGAGATGAGCTTGACACATGTCCTAACCTCATTGGATATGTCATGGCCAACCAAGACAATCCATGGGTCAACTTGGGGACCCCATGGAGCCACTTTGGTTGGAAAATGACATAAATACCTTTTTATTTAATGTTAAAATAAAAATAACACAAACATGAGATGTTTTACTAAAACAATTTTTACATGGGGTTATACAAGTCATATTTTTGATTATAAATAGTAATTGGAAATCTAAAACTATTTCCTACCTCATCATAGTTTTTTTATAATTTTTAGACTTTAAATAAATTAAATTATTTATGACATCATGATGATGCAACGATTACCTCATTAATAAAGGATTTAAATAAAATGAAATGATAATGTAAAATCTATGACCTACACATGTCCAAAACCTATTGTATGGGTATATTTAGAACCCTTATCACCTTATACTAGAATTATATTAATGTGGGACCTCTTAAATCCGAATACCATTTTAAAATAAAGTGACTTTTCTTTACCTTCCAAGAGTGCCCCTCCTCTCCTCTTATAAAAGGCCCCCACATCTACCACCTTACCCACACTTAAAAAGCCTTTGGATCGGAAAAACCCTGACCATTTTGTCTCTCCACATCCCTCTATTACTCCTTGAAGCCTCACATTGGGCAGAAGTCTTCCCAAGGAATCCTTTGAGCTCAAACCAAAGGGAGTTACCCGATTTTAAGGTAATGTCTTCACTTGAATCCTTTTATTTTATTTTGCTTCTCCAACCCCCTAAAATATTTTTATTAATTTTTTTTGTAACAACTCCAGTATAATAAATATACTAGGATGTTTTTATAAGAAGTATTAGAGCTAAACTTACACACACCTACATCTAATGTTTAAAGAACATACTGTTTCTGTGGATGGCGAATTTCGGCCTCCCGAAACGATGATTGTTCAACATTCTTTTAACACCTTCAAAGGTGGCCATTAAGATGACAATATATTTATATATGATATATAATATGTTTATGTTTTCATTAAGCTTCTGTATTTTTCATTTTGGGCATACCTTTATGGTTTCCATTATGGGTAAACGCGATATCTTCATCTAAGGAAGTGCAGACTACCGCCCCCTCAAAGTGATGTGATTCGTTAATGCCATATGTGGGACATATAAAGGATGGATTTAAAGTTATTATATATGATGTTATACTGTAATTATAATATATCTCTATATCATTATTATTTATTTCCATTAAAGTATGAGATGGAAATGAAAGTAGCGTTCATGCGTACGTACGACTTACCGTCTCCATGAACGGTGCATTTAATTTCTTATCCCCAAATGTAATGTACTATTATAAGTACATGTATATAATGGATATATATGATGAATGATACATATAAATGATGAATATAATTCTGTAATTTAAAATATACATACCTATCATTTAGTTTTAATTCCATTAATATGACAAAGAAATGAAAGTAGCGTTCATGCGTACGTACGGCTTACCATCTCCATGAACGGTGCATTTCATTTCATACCTCTAAATGATTATGTAATATTATAAATAAATTTATATACTGGATATATAATATATATATGATATACAAATCAGGAATGTCATTATGAATATAAAGAACCTTTGACCTCACGAACAACATGTAATTGTAAGAAGTCCACTTTCGACTTAAGAACAAAATATCGACAAAACAAACATTATTAACTTAATGATTACATAATGTTAATAACATGGAAATAAGTGATATAAAAGGAATAATAAGGTTGAAAAAGGTTCTTAAGCAATTATAAATTAACTCAAGTTTATTATTCAGGACGTTAAAGAACGATCGAGTCAAGTCAGACCCGAGGTAAGGGATCATACTCCTCTCTTTCTTTTTAAGTACGCTCTTTTATGTCATTCCTTTTTAAGATCATCCTTCTTATGATTGGGATGTTATTTTATATTAATCCTACTTTAATTTTTATTTTAATATGATGAGAGACCCTATTTGATCTCATAAATCCATTTTTGGAAGCTTTAAGTGGCGCCGTTAGGCTGCCGAGTTTTTGTAAGGGATTTTTCATCTCACATTTATTCCCGTGACATTTATGCTACATTTGCCACTATTTCCTTTGAGTGGTGTATGTACTACTCATTATTATACACTTTTTGTAGTATAATTTCATTTATGGGTATTTACATCTTCATTGTATGACCCTTCTTCCTTGGGGTATACTTTTCGAAAGTTACCCAACTCGGTAAGGGGACCTTTCACCCTCCTCTTTTTAAAAGCCTTCTTTTGTTATGTCTTTTAATTTACATCTTATTATGTTGGGATATGTTATTATATATCCTTATTGATGTAAATTTTATGTCCAATTTATTAGATACCATTCACTCTCTCATCTACTAATTTTCTGAATTTTGAAGTGACGCCGTTAGGTTGTTGAATTTTTACAAGGGAACATCTTAACACAATTTCGATTTCTTTGGGTTCAACTTGTACTTCTTGAACATGTCATCCTATGAATATGTGTGAATTACCTATTATTGTTTTACACTTAATATCCACTTATATTGGGTGTATTTTTATTTCTCACACATAATTATGTGATAGATTTATCCTTAATTTAAGGATACCCTCTTTATAATGGATTTCATCTCAATTTACATTTCCATTGATACTTCATTGTTGTTATGCACCAATTAACTCTTATATGGTGTGTATACTGTCATTTGACATATTATATCATGAATACCTTTATTCTCATGATATTATCAATCTCGGATTAAATGTTATTCCGCAATTATTTGTATTCAAGAGTCTCTCATTTTGTTAAAAACTCTTTAACAAAAATATCGTTTTAAATGTTTTAAAGATTCATTATTCTAAATCTTTATCTTTAATGTCCATGTTTTCAAAATGGTTTTCAGTATTTATTTATATGGACATTAATGTTTTAAAATTATAATTCCATTAAAAGCTTCAAAGTGGTATGGGACACTTTGATTCAAAAATATCTTTTAAATGGTTTTTGAAAATGGATTGCTTAATTCAATATCTTGGAATTACTTATTGTGATTTCAAATGAAATTTTGTTATTGAAATGATTATATTTTCAATATTTTATGTGTAATGATGGTACTTGGACATTTTACGGGTGGTTACGTGATAAACCATATGACGGGTGGTGCCGTGAATACCAGGACGGGTGGTTACGTTATAACCTCCAATGCATTGGGTATGGAAGTCAGCCGTATGGCTATTCCATTAAGTATGTGTGGAACTTGACCGTATGGTTATTCCATTTAAGTATGTTTATGTCCCAAGTTACCTCTATATGTTATGTGTTCTTTATATGGGTTTTATGGTAATCTTTTGGTTACAAAAGGGTAAGTAATGATATTTAATTCAGTGAAGAGTTTTTACTACTTCCTAAAGGTGAAAGGTATTACTTTGATAAAGTATACATGGTTTACTTGTTTCTTTGAAAAACTAACAGTTTTCATTCTTTGTGTATCCCTTGCTGAGCTTTTTATGCTCACCCCAAGTTTTTTTTGAAATGTTTTTCACAGGACTTAACGTGGAATAGGGTCAAGGATGGGATCAAGGGAAAGTCATGCTATCTAAAACATGGAACTAGACATGTTTCTTTTTAAGAGTTTTTATTTTATGGAAACTTAGTAGAAGTTTCTACTTTGTAATCTTTTGAGATGTAATAGTTATGTCCTAATTCTCTAAAACTCTAAACCTGAAAATATTCTCAATGTGAATTATTCATTTAATTCAATATTAAGTAAGGTTTAAGGCTGGGGCCTTATATATTATACAAGGTATATCATCCCAAAGTATCAATCAATTTAGTATTCTTGGAGAACCAGATACATAAATGATTCCTATATTACTTTGGAAATATAAAATCCATATCATAAAAAACATTATTGCATCCTTGATATAATTCATAATATCATTATTCATATCTTGGGAAAATGAAAAAAATAAAGGGTGATCTCAGATGCTCAGTAAGTGTTACGTACAACATAAGCTACCAGGAGTAAATAAGGCATAATAGATATGACAAGGTAAATAATAGAAAACACATTCCATTTAATTATTAACTTGATCATGAAATGAATCCATGGATAATATCGATTCGGTAATATCATGGATAATAATAAATAAATTCTCAATGAAGGAAATGATTAATATTCGAAATCATGATTCAAGATATCATGATATATTTAACATCAATACCTTACACAAATACAATTTAATTCATGGGTAAGTATACACCAAAAACCCATTTAATAAGGTTATCCAACTAGTTTGTATCATGAGAATTGTCGATGCATTGAGGGGATAAATAATTTCAAGCCCCACCCTTCATTGCATGTCTAATGAATTTTTATATATTTAATGATAAATTTAATTCATAAACAACATAGCTTATAAAAAATATCCATATTGAGTAATGAATATGGAATATTAATATTTCCCCATTCAATCAAATAGATTTCATAGTAAAAAACTATATGTAGAAATGGTATATGGTTTAGGTAATAATAATATCCATGATACAGAGAATTGGGTTATTTATGAGAAATATAATATCTAAAGAACAATTATATCAAGAAAATTAATGTTTCAAGAGAAAGTTAATGACCAAAAAATTAATAAGAGATGTAAGATAATAATAAATTCATTAAAAAAGTAGATTTTATAGTAAAATAAAGTATTTTAAATAATATAAGAAAATTGAAATTAAACATTTAAAATAAGTTTTAATAATATAGTTTTCTATGTAAAACAATTTAAATATTATATGATAAGATAAAGAGTGTGAAAATATTATGGCAGTGGGAAAATATGTTAACATTGTATAAGTTAAAAATAAAACATTCCTTTTTTTATAAAGAAATTTGAAAACGACCCTTTCAGTAAAACATTAGAAATATTATTTTTAAAAATTGTAAAAATAAAATTATAACTTAAAATGTACTTAATAAATCATTTGAGTAAATAAAGAGAATTTTTTTGAAATAATTTTGAAAAATTATGGACATAGAAGAAAAATATACCTGATAAAAAAGAGAAATAAGATAAGATTTTATTTTAAAGATTTATTTTCTTGATTAAAGTGCCAAAGAGAGGAAAATTTGGAAGAAAATAAGGAAACTCCTTATATATATAGAGGAAAATATAATAAATAGAGTTTATTAATGAAATATTATAATATTCATTCGATGAATTTAAAGGCAATCCTAAAAATGAGATTGTAAAATAAAGCTTACATCTTTGGTAACTTTTAATTTATAACCCATTGAAAGAGTAAACTTGAATTTAAAAATTATTAATCATGAATAAATATATATTAATTTTAAAAACAATAAATGGGTGGTCTATACCCCACATAAAAGTAAATAGGTACATAATACCAAATATAACTCAATAGAGTGGAAATTGAGACCAAATCCCTTACCTCAAGTTCAACTTGCCCCATAAGTGATTTTAACCTCTGGTATAATAAATTTATATTTATTATAATTACATATTAAAACCATATACATATATATAATATCATATAAGATCCATTTATAACATTTTATCGCCTATTTGTTAACAATATTTTAATATTATCATTATTTTGGGTGCTAATTACTTCATTTTTCATGTATGTTTTGATTCGGTAGTTTCAGACCTTTCCTCTTACTCATGGTTCCATCATCTAAAGAATTATATTCATGATATAAATATCATATATATTTAATATATATATATATATTTATATTCCTCTATAATATATATAGATAGAATAATAAATTACATTGTTTAAAAAAACGGTAAACCGTATGCACGCATGAATGCTGTTTTCACTTTTCTATGGACGGAACAAAAGAAAGGTAAATAAAAATTAAAAATTAAATAATAATTTATATATAATATATATCTTATTTATTTATTAAATTTAGCCTTATTACTATCCACATAAATTGAAAATGAAAAACAGATCACATCGCTATGTGGAGGTGGTAGTCCACACATACACACAAGCGATGTTATCATTTTTCAACGGATTGGAAGGTAAGAAGGTATATATGATATTATAATTATAGAATAATAATTATATCATAAATATAATATATATTAATTATTTTCATCTTTATTACCATCCAAGTAAAGTGGTGATGCAAAACAAATTACACTACTACATGGAGATGATAAGTCATACCTATGCATGAGCAATGTTTTCGCTTTTCATAGGATGAAAAATACATGGAATATGTTTTTACCATGATATTAATAACATCTAAGATTATTTATTATACTAGATATATTATTTTATTATGTTTACAATATATTTATATGAAGTATAAGAAGAAATAAACTTGAAATTTGGTAAAGACGATTATCTCTTATTTAGTAGACTTTCTTTAGATCCTTTATTAAGGACCATTGTAATGGTATTTTAAGAATACCAAATCATATAATTAAAATATAAGGAAGTTTATAATGAAATTATTTAGTGTTTGGTCGAGATATATTTATCAAATTGGTGTAAAGAAAATAGAGAAGGGGTGTCCTTTTATAAGTAAGTAGAGGGGCATTCTTGGAATTTCTTAAAGTATTTAATTAATATAACATTTGTTTACTTATAGATGCATAAAAATTGATATAATTTTAATAAAATATGATTATGAGTTGAAATAATATCATAAAAGAAAAGTTTTACATGTTTTTTTCATGTTTTCACCCTTATCTTTTAGTTTTAACCCCCAATTAACCCTTTTGACAATTATTGCAATATCAAAATTTTATACCGATCAAGTGTCAATAATGTTACTATAAAAGAAAAAAACAACCAATAAATAGATCATAGTTGATATTTTAAACCATATACCATTAAGTTGTCTGAATATAATATTTTTATTAATTTTAACTCTTTTAATAAAATATTATTTATTATAAAATATTAGTAATTTGATATTTGGAACTATTAATTTAATTTGAATTTGAAAAAAACATGAAAGCCAATGAATTTAAATAAAAAACTTAAAAAAATCCATAATATGTTATATTTATCTATAAAATTCACGCGACAATATAAATCACTCAAAAAAAAATTAATTTTAGAGTTTTGAAAATCATTTACTTGATTTTTCTTCTGCTTGCAAAATACCTATGTCGAAATTGCATAAGGATTTATGGTAATTATTTCATCAATAAAAATTAAAAATAAATTATCATGATAAAAAAATTCATTCATATTTAAAATAACCCTTTATAACCAAACACAAGTTGTTATTATCTCTATCACAAAATATTATAGATATTAAAAGCAAAAGAGTGACATTTTTGAATTTATCATTTACTTAAATATTATAATGGTAAAACTAAAAACTAAATAAAAAGGAAATATTTTATATGTTTATATTATTATAGAAAAAATAAACTCATAAAATTAAATAAATTCAAGTTTTGGATATTTTTTAGTGTCTTATCACAATATTTTTAACCTTAATTACTTGATTTATCCTTTACCTAAGTAATAAATTTTACCACGGTTACTATTAATAATGCCTAAAAATAAAAGAAACATATTTACCAAATTTTAACTTCATGATTCAAAATATCTAATCCATTTTATCAAATTAATTCTTTATAAATGGAAGAAATTCATTTTATAATAATCCCATAAAGTACTTTAAAAATCAGTTTTCTGAAAAATGTATTTTTAAGTGTAAAATTATTTTTTACCAATATTAAGTTTAATATTGATCCAAATGGTATAAATAAAATTATTTTTAACAAAAATAAAATAATTAAATTTTAAAACTAATACAGATCAAAATTAACCTTTGAAAATACTATAAAATATAGTTTTCTTTAATTAGATTGGGAAACTTTTATCAGCGCTTTTAACGTGAAATATATCATAAAATCTTGGGTTGTTACATTCGACCCTACTTATAAAATCTTTGACCTAGAAATTCCTTCATTATAATCCAAAAACCGAGGATACATCTACCTTATCACATCATCAGGTCCCAAATAGCTTCCTTAAATTTATGGTTTCACCAGAAAACTTTGACCAGATGAGTGGTCTTGTTCATAGAACTTTCTATTTAATATCTAGAATCTCCACTGGTTATTCCTCATAAGATAGATATTATTATAGTGACACCACCTATGAGTTTAGTACATGTGAAGGATCAGGCATGTACTTCCTCAGAAGTCATACATGGAACACATCATGAACTTGAGAGAGATTTTGTGGAAGCACCAAATGATAAGCTACCATCCTGATAAGATCAAGAATTTTTAAGGGACTGATATATATAGGGATTATATTTATCTTCTTTACAAATATCATAATCATATTAAAAAGTGACATTTATAGGAATACCTTGTCACTAACTTCAAACTCTAGATCTCACTGACGATTATCATCATAACTTTTTTTTTTCAACTCTGAGCTGCCCTTATATGTTATTGAATTGATATAACATTTTATATGATTTAATTAGCTAGATTAAGCCCCAATAGATTTCTTTCTCTAACTTAATCCCAACATGTTGGTTTTCTACACTTCCTTCCATAGAGGGATTCATAAGGAACCATCTGAATGATCAAGTGAAATCTATTATTGTAAGAAAATTCTACCAAGGGAAGGTGTTGATCTCAACAACCTTTTAAAAACATAGAGCATTCTCTAAACATGTCTTATAGAGTTTGAGTGGTCTTATAAGATTATCCATCTATCTAAGTATGATAAGTAACACTAAAACTTAACTCTATATCCAGAGTCCACTAAAGCTTCTCTATAACTTTGAAGTAAACCTCAGATCTTGATCAGATACAATTGAGAGTGTTACTCCATGAATTCTCACAACTTTATTAATGTATAATTGAGTAATTTTATCAAGGTAGAGATATTTTATAATAGCGATAAAATGAACTGATTTCATAAGGTGATCGATTACAACCCAAATAGAATTGTTCCCTTTATATGTTTTGGGGAGTTTGATGATGAAATCCATGGTAAATTTTCCCATTTCCATTTTAGTATGGTTAATAGTGGTAACATCCCCTTAAACTTCTGTCACTCATACTTAACTTGACGACACACTAATCATCAGGATACATAATCTAAAATATCACTTTTCATTTTATTTCACCATAAATATTCTTTCAAATCTCTATACATCTTCATACTTCCAATATGAATACAGAATGATGAACTATGATCTTTATATATAAACTACTTCTTTAACTCTAGTATTTATGGATCACATACTCAGTTACTAGACTACATAATTCTATCATGATCATGGTTTAACTTGGGAACATTCTTAACATTCTTCTATGATTCCACATATTCCTTCTGTTCTTTCTTAATCATCTCATGGATGGATGGTTGAACAATAATCTATGAAAGATAATATTTTCCCCTTTCCTTAATATTTCAAGATCCAACTTTTATAAATCTATAAATATTTTATATCTTTATATCCTTATCATGGAAAAACTAGTTTGTTCTTTCTAACTCATAGTATTAATCACCTTATTCACCTACCTATGGTGGTAATGTATTGAGTATTCATAATCTTTGATCAACTCCAACCATCTTATCTGAAAAAAATTCAAGTCTTTTTGTGTAAATATGTACTTAAAGGTTTTATTATTACTATATATATCAAAAATTTCACCAAACATATAATGAATCCTTATCTTTATTGAAAAAATTACCATTTCCATATCCAAATCTAAGTCAGGTAATTCTTGCTCATGAATTTTCAATTAGAAAGAGGTATATTCTATCACTATGTAATTATGAATGAGGATGAATCTAGATCCCTTCTTTGATGCTTCACTATATAATAAAAAACCCTTTCCACTGAAGGGTAGTGTAATCACATGCGCACTGAGAAATCTTATCTTCAGTTCTTTTAAATTATCCTCACATTCATCTATCCACAGGAACTTAACCTTCTTCCAAGTCAAATTGGTGAGTGGATTAGATAGTCATAAGAAATTTCTAAAAAATAATCAGTAGTATATATACAACCTAAGAAAACTATAGATCTCAGTTAATGAAATTATTATATGTAATTTCTCAATAAATTCTATCTTTTAAGGGTCAACCTATATACCCTCAATTGAGATTATATAACCCAAGAATGAAGCTTTTTGAAGCCAAAATTCACACTTGGTAAATTTATCATACAAATTATCTTTCCTTATAGACTTCAACATAATTCTCAAATGTTCTTCATAGTCTTCCTTTCTCTTTGAATATATAAGAATATCATTTTTAAAAACTACCACAAGTTAATCAAGGTAATTGATAAAGACTATATTTATTAAATTTATAAAGAAATTAGGAGCATTAGAAAGTAAAAATGGCATTACTATAAAATCATAATGACCATACCTCATATGGAAGAAATTATTGAGTATATTTTCCTTATTGTACCTTATATGATGATTTCTAGATCGAAGATCAATATTGGAAAAATATTGAGCTGCTCATAATTGATCAAATAGATCATTGATATGGGGTATATGATCTTTTTCTTAATAGTTGTCTCTAAAACTTTCCACGAGGGCACACTGTCTGGGAGCATGCTCATTGAAATTTGTTGATGGTTCATTGCACCCTGCATTCCCACTTTCCAAAGGTGGCCATCATTCACTACTTATTCAGAGATGTATACTACTTGATTGAAATGGGATGATGGGATGTATATCTATCCTTCCATGGATTCCTCATGAGAATTTGTCGCATAGTCCAGGTCTCCCTTATAGATTTGAGTTTTTGTTCGTGAAACTCGTTCCCAGTTCCATCCCTTTGTGGAAACTGGTTAATTACGTTTCTTCTGTCAAGAAATTCCAAAGGGACAAGTCATGGAAACAACCTTCGGTCAGAGTAGATGGTAACATTAGGCATGTTAGGGCATCTCTGGACACCAGAACATTGGTTACCTACATACTTACTCATAAGAGGGATTCTCAAAGGCACACAGCCTGAGAAATCCCACACCAGTCATGGGGTACCTTATACTAGAGGCATGTATTCTAAGGTTTTCCTCGACATACCATGTTTAACATGGGTTATGCCACAAGTTTAACGTCTAGAGAAGATGGATTAGACTGATCGAAACACCTATGAAGGTGGACCAAATAGGCGCATCCCTAGAAGGGAGCACCTAAAAGGTGTATGCAATGGATGAATTAGAATTCCCAATGAGGAAATAATCAGGAATGATGTGTCCCATTAAGGGGAATCTTTCACATCGTGAAGGCTGGTCTGGACACCATTGAGGGTAGATTAAGAAAAGTGGGACCCAATGAGGGGGACACCAAGGTTTACCATTGGCTAGGATTGAACCTCAGAGAGGCTTCCTAGGTACCCAATACAGAAGACAGGGATCAAAACCCACATATTTAGAGAGGTAATGGTGTGGGGATTACACATGTCTAGATACCTATCACAAGAGGATCGCTCTTGGTTGGATTATATGGATTGTATAGGGCTTACACATGGTTAGATACCTAGGTACCATAAGGAGAAACAATGGGATGAATGGGGATTACTTGCTAAGGTGGACCATGTGGATGATGTAACCCTACCATGATAAGGGTGATACTACTACAAAATAGGCCTTTAACAACACAAAAAATGGCCTTTATCAGTACTGAATACTAGAGTGAAGTTAAAATCCCTAGTCTTTTATCAGTGCTGATAAAGGGGCATACTACAGTGTGATGTTACAAAACACTAAACCAACAGTGCAGTATACTATAACAGAACACAAAAACACTAAAAACACCACAAAATAAACAAAAAAAGTATGAATACATAATTTAAATGAATAGAAAATAATATAGGCTCATTTTCTCAGTTTTGGAAATATGATGCATGTTTTAAACTAAAATGATACTTATATATTGAAAAAATGAACTTTGAGTCATACCAGTCACACCATGCATCAGATTGAAGTGTGGTTTATTCATACACATCTCAAATGACTTATGGATCATTTTCCTAAAGTATCAAAATAATTCAAATGTGTTTTCCTGGTTTTGAGTACATCGCTTGTCTTTTTTTTTCTAAAATGTCATTTTAAACTGAAAATATACAATTTGAATCATATCAGTTATATCGTGTGTTATTTTGATGTGATACTGATTCCTACACATCAAAAATTACTTATGAATCATTGTCCTAAATTATAAAGATAATACGACTGTGTTTGCTCAGTTTTCAGTGAGTGACACTTTTTGAACTAAAATATTGATTTGAAACTGATAACAGACACATTGAGTCATACAAGACACTTAATGTATCATATTGAGGTGAATATGATTCCTAAACATAAAAAATGACATATGGATCATTTTACTAAAGTATAAAAACAATCCAAATGTGTTTTCTTGGTTTTGAGTAGGTAAGTTGTCCTTTTTACTAAAATTGATGTCAATTTTAAATAAAAAGACGCACTTTGAGTCATATCGGTCACACCATACATCAGATTGAGGTGAAGATAATTATTAAATGTCAAAAATGTATTATGGATTTTTTTAATAAAGTATCAAAATAATCTGAACATGTTTACTAAATTTTGAGTACATCACATTTCTTTTTTACTAAAATGTCATTTAAACTAGATACACACACTTTTAATCATACTGATCACATAATGTATCAGTATTATGTGACACTGTTTCATACACATCAAAAATAAATTATGAATCAATTTCATAAATTATCAAGAAAATTAGAGTGTGTTTTCTTGGTTTGTAGTGAGTGACATTTTTTGAACTAAACCGTCAATTTTAAACTGAAAATGGACACATTGAGTCATACTAGGCACACCATGCATTAGATTGAGGTGAAAATAATTCATATACAACAAAAATTACTTATGGAAAATTTCCCTAAAGTATAAAAACAATATGAATGAATTTTATCATTTTTGAGTAGGTTAGTTGTCCTTTTTATTAAAATTGATGTCATTTTTTAATAAAAAGACATACTTGGAGTCATACTAGTCACACCATGCATTGGATTTAGGTAAACATGATTCCTACATGTCTCAATTGACTTATGGATCATTTTCCTAAGGTATCAAAAAAATTCAAATTCATTTTCTCAGTTGTGAGTAGGTGGGTTGTCCTTTTTACTAAAATTGATGTTAATTTTAAATAAAAAGGTGCACTTTGGGTCATATCGGTCACATAGTTCATTGGATTTAGGTGAGGATAATTCTTACACATCCAAAATGGATTATGGATCATTTTAATAAAGTATAAAAAACAATCTGAATGTGTTTACTTAGTTTTGAGTATGTCTCACGTCTTTTTTACTAAAATGTATTTTTAAACTGGAAACACACACTTTGAATCATAATAATCACATCATGTATTATTTTGATGTGAGACCAATTCCTGAATATCATAAATTAATTATGAATCAATGTAATAAATTATAAAGAAAATAATATCATGTTTTCTCTATTTTTAGCGAGTGATATTTTTTGAACTAAACTATAGATTTTAAACTCATAACAGACACATTGAGTCATACCAGGTACAATGTGCATCATATTGAGGTGAAGATAATTTCTACATGTAAAAAATAACTTATGGATCATTAATCTAAAGTATCAAGACAATATGAATGAATTTTTCAGTTTTGAGTAGGTCAGTTGTCATTTTTATTAAAATTGATGTCATTTTTAAATAAAAAATGCACTTGGAGTCATACTAGTCACACCGTGCATCAGATTGAGGTATGAATGATTTCTACATGTCTCAAAGGAATTATGGATCATTTTCATAAAGTATAAAGACAATATGAATTCATTTTCTTGTTTTTGAGTACGTTATTTTTTTTACTAAAATGTCATTTTAAATTATCAAGACAATCCGAGTGCATTTGCTTTATTTTTAGTGAGAGACATTTTTTGAACTAAAAAATAAATTTGAAATGGATAAAAAACACAATTAGCTAGAATTATAATTATTTTAATTAATATAATTTAAAACTATTATTTCAATTATTTTTTAGTTTCATTATAAAAAATAGTATTATATATATATCGAATAATATATTATATATTTAAATAAATTTAAATATGATAAATATGATAAATATAAATATAAATATAAATATATTAAAATAAAGTTAATAATATAATATATATATACAACATATATATAAAATATTTAAGTAGATTCACTATATTCATTTATGTATCGAATGAGGAGTGACCTCCATTTTATAGATTTTGATGGTGGAAGGCATGAACCCCATTTAGAATTATTGCCTATCAAGGTAAATGTTAAGGAAGTACATGCATCAATAAAACTATTTTTTTGAATAATATAAAACCCTATCATTTTTAATAAAATAATAGCTATTAAAAAATACCAAGTTTTATCAAACAAATATTAAAAAAATCCTCAACCAATTATTTTATTAATGTTTTATTTGGATTCTTATGGATAATTTCAAGGATAAAAATGAAAGTAATTAATCATTAACTATAACTTCACATCAAATCAAATAAATTAATTTTAGTAACATGTAATCATCAGCTGGAATTACATTATAGTAACCTAAGACCCCCAGGATGAGCAGTACTGCAGTTGCGTATTCTGATTCTTCGGTCCCCACCCTCCCCATTTGTTTTCCTTCCTTTACTCTATCATTTATCTAGTTGTGTAGAGATTTGATCTAGAAGAAGTTAGTATAAATTTAGGCATTGAGTTAATAACTAGTATTAATGGTGTAATTATCACAAATGTGAGGAATTTACCATTTTAGAGAACACAGTGAAGTACAATTGTAATCCTCATCAGCTCATCTCCCGAATAGTTGTCATTGAATTTTATCGTTTGACACATATTCTACATATCTTGTGGACATGGACCTATGTTGATTAAAATATTATAATAAGTAGTCATCCATGGGATAAATAATTATTAGAGTAGTACAAGAAACATAGGTTCATGTCCACAAGATATGGGGGATGATCCTCAAGGAAAAAAATGCAATGATAACTATTTGGGAAATGAAACTGATAAGGATGACAATTGTACTTAATTATGTTCACTAAAAGGAGAAATGATTCCTATTTGTGAGAATTAAACCATTGAAACTAGTTATTAACTCAACACCTCCATTTCCACCAACTCCTTCCAAATACAAGCTCCACACAATCATAGAAACAATAGAGTGAAGGGTTGGAAAGAAATGGAGAGGGTGGAGATCGAAGAATTAGAATATGCTACTGCAGTGTTGCATAGCTTGAGGGTCTTGGGTTTATACAATGTAATTTCAGTTTATGAGTGTATGATTCTGAAATTAATTTATTTGATTTGACATGGAGGCAGAGTTAATGATGAATTACTTTCATTTTTATCCTCAAAATTATCCACATGAATCTGAATAAAAAATTAATAAAATAATTAGTTGAGAATTTTTTAATATTTTTTTCCATAAAACATGGGCTTTTTAATAGGTTTTATTTTTTAAAAAAAATTATAGGGTTTTATATGATTGGAAAAAGAGGTTGATGGAGGTGTGTACTTCATTTACACTTACCTCGATAGACAATAAACCTGAATGAGGTTCACGCCTTCCACCGTCAAAAACTATAAAATGGAAGTCACTCTTCATTCAATACATAAATAAATAAAGTGAATCTACTTAAATATTATATATATATGTTATATATAAATATGTTATATATATATATGTATTATATTAGTAACTTTATCTTAATATAATTATATATATTTATATTATTTATCACATTTAAATTTATTTAAATATATAATGTATTATTCGATATAAATATATAATACAATTTTTTTTCTAATGAAACTAAAAAAATAATATTAATAATAATTTTTAAATTATATTAATTATAAATAAATATTATTCTAGGTCATTGTGTATAAAATATAATTATTTAAATTTTTGGAAGTTTAATTATTTCAAAAAAATGTATATATTGTTACCTAATTTTATTATTTTGAAAGTAACATGAGTTTATAATATTTTATTGGTTATTTAAATATAAATTATATTACAGTTAATTAAATGTATATATAGACCTAAGACGTATATATAGAACTAAAATGATGAATAACTAAAAATAATTTCTAATATATAGAATTTGATAACTTCCATTCACTGAGGAGATGCGCCCCCAAGACTCGCATTGAACAGCCTTTGCATTACACGAGTCAGTATAAATGTCCAACTAACTCTACCCCATTGGCTATTCACTAACACTAGGCTTGAAGCCCTTTCCATTATCTCTAGAAATCACAACCTACTATTTTTTATGGTTCTTGGTCCCTCACTTATAGACAGATGTAGAATGACCCAATTTCTTACAGGAATCACAGGAATTGACCCATGATTCAAACCACACAAACTTCTTGCATCAAAATTATTCCCACACTATAATCCAAATATAATTTTTAAGAACTCTCGAGACATCAACTTCCATGAAAATGCATGGAGAAATAGGGTGAGAAACTGAATAGGTTTTACTATCAGAGCATAAATATCTACCAACGAGATTCCCTAGCATGCGTATAATTGTTGGATTTTGAAAAGGCAAAGGGATCTTGGAGAAACTAACCCAAATTACTGCTATTGAAATGTCACAATTCATATGGAAATCATATAACCTCCTAAAGAGATATAACCAGAAGTCATTGCAGCTACGAGGGGCACTAGACTAAGCCCTAACCATATCTTCCTCATAAGAAAACCAAATAATGATATTCCTTTCGATGAGTAGACCTACCATTGATCAATCTTGTAACCTCAAGACTCAAATATTAACCTATCTAAGGTGACCACCGAAGGGCAATGATGCTTAAAATGCACAATCAAGGTGAGATTAAGAAGAGATGATGCCACATTGTACTTCGAGGTAGAGATCAAAAGATTAAGAACACCATTGAACAGATCTAGGACCTTAGGGTGTAGTGATTGAGGGTAAGGTGGGATACAATCAGGGTTGGAGAAAGGGGATAATGAATGAGAAGCGCCCTTTAAGGGTTCACAAAAGGTTTGGTTGTTTTTAATTAAATCAGGACACTTTTATCAGTGCTTTTAAAAAAGCACTGAAAAATAGTCCTTTTATCAATGTTTATTATTTAAGCACTCATAAAGTTAGGTCTTTATTAGTGCTAAAAAACGATGATAAAATCTATATTTATCAGTGCAAAATTTTTAGCGCTGATAAAGCCTCATCTTTATCAGTGCTAAAAAAACACTGATAAAGATTTCTTTTATCAACATTTATTACTTAACCACTGATAAAGGATTTATAATTATAAGTATAAATAAATTTTTTTTGTATATATATAAATACACTTAATCAATATAAATAAATATAAATATAGTAAATATATTCTTTATTTAAATATATTTATTATAATTTTAGAATTATTTAAATATATAATTATTTATTTATAATTATATAAATATTTTTAAAAATAATATTTATATCATTATATATATTTATATAATTAAATATATATATATATAATAAATATATATAATTATAAATATAGTAAATATATTCATTATTTAAGTAAATTTATTATAAATTTAATAATTATATAAATATATATAATTATTTATTTATAATTATTTAAATATATATAATTATTTATTTATAATTATATAAATACTTTTAAAAATAATATTTATTTATTCATAAATATAAATATATAATTTTATAAATATACAATTTTATAAATATAGTATGTACATTTTTAAATATATTTATTTATAAATATCTTTTTACAAATATTTTTTAATATTATTAATGAATATCTAATTTTAATTGCATGCATGTTAAAAATGAGTGAAATTGAATAAATTAAAAATAAGTACACTTTAATAATGTTGAGAAAATGGATATTTTTTGTGTGTGTACATTTTATATAAAAATTCATTAATTACGTATATGTTAGATCAATATAACATGCATTTGATCTATGTTAAATTGAAAAATCAAATGACATTCAATTATAAGTCAATTACTCTATGCAATTAGTCAGTATTTTGAATTCATATTAATTTTTAATTATAAACCATTATTCACAAAATATAGCGCATAAATATTTTGTAGTATATAAATCATATTTATATACATAAATATATGTCTATATATTTAATATACATTATTTATTAAAATTATCAATAAACATCTAATTAATAAAATGTTTAATATTTTTCTCAATTTACTTATTTTTAATTTTTATTTGTTTAATTTTTATTTTTCATATCTATATACTTAATACATACCATTTATTATTATTTATAATTTATATATAGTATAATCAATTTAATCACTTTTATCAATAATTATTTAATTAATAAAATTTGTAATATTTTTTTAAATAAATTCTATTTTTTTGTTTATTTAATTATTTCATTTTATTTATTGAGTCCTTCATCAGTGCTAAAAAACACTGATAAAGGACTCCTTTATGAGTGCTAAAAATACATCACTGATAAAGGGTACTCTTTATCAGTGATAAAAATAAAGCGCTGATAAAGGGTATCCTCTATTAGTGCTAAAAATAAAGCATTGATAATTGGTACCCTTTATCTGTGCTAAAAATAAAGTGCTGATAAAGGGGACCTTTATCAGTGATAAAACAAAAGTGCTGATAAATGGTTAAATTTATCAGTACTTTATTTCACATTGATAAAGATGCATTTTATTATTACTTTTTTCTAGCATTGATAAATACCAGCACTATTAAATGTGGGTTTTGTAGTAGTGTGAGGTGATGGAGTAGGTGGCTGGGGCTCACGCAAGGGAGCTTCTTGAATGAATGGTGTGATCTCACCAGGATGTGGTGGCTCGAGTGAGGATCAAGATGGAAATAGAGGAAGTGTTAAAGTGGAATGAGATGGATGAGATGGAACCGAAGTGAGGATGATGGTGTCAGGCTTGAAACTCAGGGAGGTTTCCTATATATCCCAGCTGTTTGGGAATCAAAGTCCATATAGTTCTGATGGGGGCATTGGGGCTTACACATAGTTAGCTACCCATTCAAAATAGGACATGTGGTTGGGGATTACACATGGTTAGCCACCCAGGTGGAATCGAAGGAGATGTGACCTCATGGTGGGACATGATCCTATTGAGGTATAGTGGATCAAGGGAAAGATCATGATGGGAATGGATGATGGTGGATACTGAGATCAAGGAGGTGCACCCCTAGGAGGAGGGAACACAGGTTTACCGGTGGTTGGGATTGAACCTTAGGGAGGCTTCCTACGTAGCCTATTTAGAATACATGGATCAAGATCCACATTTTTAGATAGGATGGGGGCATAGGTCTTACACTCTATGTCGACCAATATAGAGTCGTGGTCACTGTTAATCTCTAAGTTCATGTGAGTCATGCTCGTTGTAGAAACAAAAGGTAGCGATAGACCTGACAATCGTATCGCAGAAGGTGGGACCACAATAAGTGATGGTATGGGGATTATGTGTAGAAGTGGACTAGGGAGATGAAGATTGGGCTTAATCCAGGAGGGATTCCTAGGTGCCACTATGGAGTGACAATGGTGAATGGGTCTTACACGTGGAAGCTTCCTGAGTGCTGCTATGAAGCGACAATGGGGAATGAGGATTATGCGTGGAAGCTGCTCGGGTGCTACTATGGTGTGACAATGGTTCATGTAGAAGCTACCCAGGTGCTGTTATGGAGTAAAAAAGTGTGTGTGGAAGCTGACCGAGTGACACCTTAGAGTGGAAACAGTGTATGGGGATTATTCTTGGAGGCTTCCCAAGTGCCACTATAGAGAGACAATAGTGAATGGGGATTACACATGGTGGATACCTAGTTGCCGCTATGGAGAGACAACGTTGAATTGGGATTACGCATGGAAGATGACTACTTTCTGCTATAGAGAGACAATGGTGAATGAGGATTATATGCCCGGGTGGTGTTATGGAGTGACAACAATGAATGGGGCTTACGCGTGGAAGCTGCCCGAGTGCCGCTATAGAGTGTTAATAGTGAATGGTACTTATGTATGGAAGTTTCCCAGGTGTTTCTATAGAGCGCCAATGGTTAATGGGAATTATGTGTGGAATCTGTTCGGGTGCCCCTATGGAGAGACATCAGTGAATGGGGCTTACACGTGGAAGCTTCTTGGGTGCCGCTATGGAGTGGCAATGGTGCATGGGGATTACATGTGGAAGGTGCCCTGATGCTGCTATAGAGTGGAAACTGTGAATGGGGTTACGTGTGGAGGCTGCCTAGGTGCCGCTATGGAGCGAAATGGTGAATGGGTCTTATGCGTGGAGGCTACCTGAGTGATGCTATGAAGCGACAATAGTGAATGGGGATTACATGTGGAAGCTGTCCGGGTGCTGCTATGGAGCAGAAATGGTGAATGGGGCTTAGACCTAGAATCTAATCATGATGTCTTTTTTATGTTAGGTCATGATGGAATCCCAAATCTCTACTGGGTTGAGGCATATGATTGGGGATTACACCTGAGATGGAGGTCCATGGTTGTTTTCTAGTGTTCATCTCATGATCATTGCATGAGGCATCTTATGCTTGTCACATAAGGCATCTCGTGTTGGTCATAGGAGGCATCTTATTATTGAATGATAGGGTATGTTATAGTTTAAAGTCATGTAGAGAGGAATATTAGGCATAAGATGCATAACAATGGCTGGTGTGAGCTTACACAAGAGCATCCCTTTCCCTGCATTAGAGCCAGGTGATGGGGTTTGAGGAGTTTCTTGAGGAATGGTTTGACACAAGGTACTTTGGGAATTGAAGATGAGAATATCAACTGACTATATGGGAAAGGGACCAAGATTAATATGTCAACTCAAGGTGTTTCAAGGAATTCAGAGGAGTATCACAAATCACGGTATTCCATAGGTGGAAGTTAGGTATATATAAGGGTGTAAGGTAAAATGTTGATGACTCAACCCAAAAATTTCATGGTGTAACTCTCAATATTTCATGGGGGTCAGTGATGGTAGTGAAGGGACCAGTCCAGAGGGCTGGGACTGTAGCCCTACATTGATCCCGAGCTGGGGTGCAGGGGGACCACCACCATGGTATGGACCAATGGGCATGAAGGTAGGATCTTCATGAAGGATAGGGCTTCGTAGAGGATAGGGATTTGTGGAGGTCAAAGTCTCATGAAGGACATGGCTTTGTGAGGATCAAGGCCTCATTAAGGATAGGGCTTCACAAAGCTCAGGGTCTCACAAAGGATAGGGATTCACCGAGCTTAGGGCCTCTCAGAGCATGAGACCCTTGCCATAACATATAATTTATTAGAAGAGTTCTCTAGTAAGGATTAATGATTTGTAGAGACTTGAGAAACCTAAATAGGATCCCTCCTTTGTGAAGGGCAGATGCCTTCACTAAGGGCATCCCTACCATTGGTAGGGGAAATCCATTTTCTTGCTAGTTTACGATGCTCCCGAGCACCACAATATGGGAGATAAGAAGAAAAAATGGTGGAATAACCATGATTATGAGGAGGGTTGAGATGACTATTTATAGGAAAGAGGGTCCCTTGATGCTTGAAGGCATGTCTCAAAGAAAAAATTATCTCCATGAAGAGGCATAGGGCTCGTTAGACTCATGGAGTCATCTGTCAAATGCCTTTACGGTGGTCGTAGGGATCATCAAACTTTTGGAGCCAACCATAAAATTTCTTGGTGGTGTTCATAGGGATCTTCAGACTCACATATCCAACAATTAACTTTCATCATGACCATGGAGGGAGCTCCTCAAACCGGAGCTTCGTGAATGGGCTCCACAAACCATTTTTCCATCCTAACTTTGATCTGCCATAACTTCTAATCAGTTACTCCATTCAGGCTCTATGACCACTCAAATCAAAGCCTTTGAAATAAGATATTCTCCTGGATAATTTATTAAAGAATTAGGTTTATCCTTTGGACTCATTTTCTGGTGACAAAAATAGATATCTTGTTAAGTACTTGATAATTAATGAAAAAACACATTGAACGCTATTTATTCTTAATAAAAAGAATAGGTTCACCCCATGGTGAAGTACTTATCTGAATGAATACCTTATATAGATTCTCTAAGAGTTTCTTCTTTAATTCCTACAACTCGATTGAGGACATTCTATATTAAGTATTTGAAATAGGTGAAACATTGGGTATGAGTTCTATTGAAAACTCAACTTCATTATTTAGAGGAATACTAGGAAACTCATCAAGAAAGATATCAATAAACTCCCATAAAATAGTAATATCCTAAATTTTTAGTTTCTACCCAACCATCTAATATAAATATCCCTCCTTAATAAGTCATAAAACCCATATGATGGAAGTAATTTCCATTAGGAGAACAGGTTCATCATTACACTTATAGACTATCGTAGGTTGGTTTAGAATATAGAATGTAACATCCCTCCACTAAAAATTGACATGAGATATATTTTTAGAGATTCAATCCATTCCCAAAATTACATAAAATTCAACAATATGAAGAATAATAATATTTCTAGGAAACATATTACCAAAAACATCTATCTGAGAGGAGCTATAGACTTGAGATGTGATCATATTACCATCAATAATTTTCACTACCAACTAAACATATAATCTTTTATGTGGTGATGTGATACCCTTAAAAAATATTCAAATATAATAGAGTGGGTAAAACCTAAATCAAATAAAAAATTTATTATTTTATAGTGGATGATAAGTGTAACTTTCACCACATCACTAGGAACTTCCACTTTAGCTGTTGTAATTCCATATGCATGGCCTTCTCCCCTTATTTTATTCTGTAGTAAATTCCCTTGATTATTAGGTCATTGGTTTGAATAATTTCCCATATATTTATAGTTTAAGAACTATATAGTATTGGTTTCTTTCTTTTCCTTACATTCATTAGCCATATGAACCTTATCTTCAAACTCCTAAAAAACTCCCATGACCTTAAATTATTTTCTAGGATATTTCTTTCAACATTTTTTACATGATGGAAATTTATTTGTCCCTTTTTTATTCTTTGAAACATTCCCTTTTTCTTGGTTCTCTTCTGACCTATTCTTCTCTTGATTACCCTTAAAGATATAGGATATAAAAAATTTCTTCTCTGTATTAATGGAACTTGATACTATATCATCATAAGATAAAAACATTTTTAAAACTAGTTCCCTTCATAGAATCATCTTAAGACCATCAAAGAAATGATCAATCTGACTTTTTGGATTGCGTATGCAGTTCACAACATGATTGGATAATCTTGTAAAGTTAACCCCATATTCTACCACAATTTATTCTTCTTTCTGATTTAAAGTGAGGAATTTCCTCTATATTTAAACTCACTATTTCTGAGGGAAGTATTTATCAAATAATATTCATTAAATGATTTATATTTCTTTGGCCACATTAGTGTTCTGGATTAATAACCACCATTGATCAACATATTCTCTCAAACAATATGACGTAAGAATAACCTTCTCACTTTTATTACACCCCAAAGTTAGGAATATCTTTTCAAGGGACTTAATCCATCACTCAGCTACTAATGGATTAGTAGTTCCACTAAAATATGAATTTTTCCATCTAATGAAGTGATCCAAAATAGGTGAATCACATTATGTAATAACATCTTGTTCCATACGAGAAAGGTTATTCATTATAACCAGATTCAACTGCCCTAATATGGCCACAGTCTTCTTAGTTACAATACTTTCTATATTAGTTTTCTCATTAGGGGAATATCTATATTGTCTATGAGTGTTTATTCCATTTATTTCATTAGGTACCATAATTGAATAATGGAACACACTAAGTTAACTCATAATCAACATGAATATTTATCCATTAAATAAAAACCCATATAAGGATAAAAGTTTTCAAATACTATAAGGGATTATCAAAATTCTTACATTAGCTATGTTCTTTTAAAATATAGTTCCCAAGGTTTATAATAAACTTTACTCTGATACCAACAATAGAAACCCAAACTCTAGTAACCTAGAGATGGTGTTTACTTTATTATATTGGCATATGATACAAGGGAACTCATCTCAAAGGACTAATTAGTTTAATAGTCTTGTAAAACCTTATACATGTATGATTACTATATTAATTGTAAATATAAAATACATAGCATAATAAATATTATTTCATCCTTGATATTATTCATAATATCCTTCATCATATCTCGGGGAAAGGAAAAAAATAAAGGGAAATATTAGATGCTCAGTAATGGTTATGTACAACAAAATCTATAATGAGTAAATAAGGCACAATCAATATAGAAAGGTAAATAACGGAAACCACGTGTTATTTAATCGATAACTTGACCATGAAATGAATCCATGGATAATATAAATGTAGTAATCTCATAGATAATAATAACCTAATTATTAATAAAGGCAATGATTAATATTATATGTCTTTATCTCAAACATCATGATATATTTACCATCAAGTTCTTACTATAAGATAGTTTAATTTATGGGTAGGTATACACCGAAAACATATTTAATAAGGCTAGACAACTGGTTTGTTTCATGAGACCTGTTGATGCATCGACATGCAATATAATTCTGGTTCCACCCATCACTGCATTTCAAATGAATTTATCATATATTTAATGATCAATTTAAGTCATAAAAATTATGTCTTATAAAAAAATATCCATATTGAGTAATGAATATGAAATATCAAGATCTCCCCAATTAATCAAATATTTTTCATAGAAAAGAATCATATTTTGAAATGGTATATTATTTAGGCTAAAATCATACCTAGGATATAAATAATATGGATATTTAAGAGAAATTTAATGTATAATGAAAAATTATTAGAAGAAAGTTAATATTTCAAGAGAAATTTAACAACCAAAAAATTAATAAGAGATATAAGATAATCATCAATTCATTAAAAAATTATATTTTATAGTAAAATCAAGTCTTTTAAATAATATAAGAAAATAGAAATAAAACATTTAAAATAATTTTTCATAAAAGGGTTTTATTTGTAAAACCATTGAAATATTGTGGAAGAATATAAAGAGTGTAACTATTAATGTGGTGGTAATGTCAGTTAACATCGTATACATTAAAAAGAAAACATTTCTTTTGAATTTTTATAAAGAAAGTTAAAAATGATCCTTTTAAGAAAACACTAGAAATATTCCTTTAAAACCATGTAAAAATTCAATGATAGATTAAAATTTATTTAATAAATAATTTGTGTAAATAAAAAGGACTTTTGAAAAATATTTTTGAAAAAATATGGACATGGAAGATAAATATACCCGATCAAAAAGAGAAATAAGATCAAATTTACTTTTAAAAATTTATTTATTTGACTCAAGTTCCAATGAGAGTAAAATTTGGAATAAAATAAGGAAAATCCTTAAATATCTAGAAGATACAATAATAGATAGATTTTATAAAGTATATATTATAATATTCCTTCAACCAAAGTAAATGAAATCCTGAAAAAATAAGATTATAAAATAAATTCTTACCTATTTGGTAACTTTTAAAGTGTAACACATTGAAATACTAAACTTTAAGTAAACATTAATAATCATGAATAAATATATTTTCATGTTAAATACATCAAATAGGTAGTATATACACCACATAAAAGTAAATAGGTGCATAATACCAAATATTTCTCAATGGAGTGGAAATTGAGATGAAATCCCTTACCTTAAGTTTGAATTACCTTGTAAGTGCTTTTAAACTCATGTATAATAAATTTAAATTTATTATAATTACACACTAGAACCATATGAATATCTATAATATCATATATGATCTATTTATAATATTTTATCACCCTTTTGTTAACAATATTTTATTGTTATCATTATTTTGGGTGTTAACTGCTTCATTTTCCGTATATGTTTTGATTAGGTAGTTTTGGTCCTTATATCTTGATCATAGTTCTATAATATATATAATTTTATTCATGATTTAAATATTATAAATATTAAATATATAAATTTTGGAACCTCCTTGTTTTAATAATCAAAAATCAAGTTAATTATGTGTTTAATGGTTTTACTATTTTATGAAAGTATTTTATAATTTAAGTCATTTTGATGAAATATTGGATAAGTGTGGAAAAGGCCCACCACCAGACTTGAATCACCACCATAGATAAGTCACCACCAGCAATTACTCACTTCTATAATTTACTTACTATCTAAAAAGAGTCACCATTAGAAAAGATTCATCGTCAAAAAAGACTCACCGTCAGAAAAGAGTCACTGTAAGAATTGACCTACCGCTGAGAATGAGTAACCATTGAGATTGAATCACCACTGAGAAGGAGTCAACTCCAGACTCTACCTACTATCAGAGATGAGTCACCACCCAGGATAACCTACCAACAGAAGACCTACTACTAGAGTTGATTCATCACCAAGGATGAACTACCACAGAACATGAGTCAATGTTGATCATGAGTTACCACTACACGACCTACCGCCAAACGACCTACCATCAGCCTGACTCACCATTGGCCCAACTCATCGCATACATGAGCCACCATTGCTGTTCTAAGTCATTTGAATGAAATTCTTGAAAAAGATATATTAATGCATTTAATGTGAAGATTTATTTTATAATTATATTCTTAACTATTCAGGGAACATTAAAGTCTATGTCATAGATTAGTACAAGGATGTAAAAGATTGTGATGATTGTTATTCAAATGGACTGTCCATAATGTAGTACTTTATATTCAAAGAAGTATCCCTCATTCATAAGAGTTGGCTATGAGAAAATATATGATCAATCATTCTACCTATTTAATACTACCACAAGAGATCACACACAACATAATTACCTACAGTTAGACTGTAAAAGAGTAGAGTAAACTGTACAACTAGATAATTTAATACAATTAGAAAAAATAGAGCTTCAAAACACTATTTTTTACTATAACTTTTCGAGAAGCAACTCAATATTCTCTCCAAGACACATATGAGGACAATCAAGAATCTAGAGCACATCAGATCGAGAAACCATATTTTTCCTTTATCCTATAGCTTGATCTTTCTATTTGTTACATTTAATTTTGAGAATTTTGTTGTTTGTATTATTTATCAAAAAAAAAACTTTTTCCTACACTAAAGCTGAGAGGAAAGAAGATATTCTCTTCACCCTATTTTTACCTGCGTATCCATAGTGTTTGTGGAAGAGTTCATTGTATGGCATGAGTTATTTTCTGCCCACAGTTTTTTTGGAAGAGGTCCCTACATGGGATGGACATCATGTAAGATATTTTGTTTATACCCAATCTAGTATTTGGATCATATTATTTATATAATCATCTTGGAAACATGTGTTTTTTAAGTGGAGGGGATTAGGTCTTGATTTGAGACCAAACCTCTTGTTTTATTTTGATTTGTGTTTTTGTTTTATTTCATTCTTTATAAAGATTTAAACTATATATTTATATAAACTATAATCAAAACCTACTTTGATAGTTAATCTTAACCATTGTATCTATAATTATTTGATTAAGTAAATTTATTTAAAAATTTAAAGTAATTTTCACATTTTTTTAATTGAGCACTAATCATGCTTCAAGAAATATTTTAAAATATCAAAACTATACTAATTATTTTTGTTAACTGGGAATATTTATTTTAAATTGGTCGATTTTATTTAAATTAGTTTTTTTTAAAAAATATTTATTGGGAACTCAATTCACCCCCTATTGAGCTTCTCACTCTGACCCACATTTGGTATCAATGGTTTCAAAATATTTTCTATTGTGATTTTCGTCATGTTTTAAAGATCCTAAATTTTTCTTAGATCTAAATTTAGTTCTTTAAATGGATAATACCCAAGAATATTTTACTACCAATAAATATCCTTTATTTAATGGTAAAAACTATGCTCAATGTAAAATCAAGATGAAAATGTATATTGAAAGCACGAGCTTTGAAATATGGTATGCTATTGAAGTTCAATATGAATTACCTAAGACTACTAGATCTATATGGGTTTATTCTACTAAAACTACTTATAACAATAATTATAAAGATATCAATTCCTTGTATTGTTGATTAGGATATGAAGAATTTAACATAATATCTACTTGAAAAACTGCATATGAAATATGGGATAATTTATGTATTTCTCATGAAGGAATAACTAATGTTACAGAAATTCAATTAAATAACTATACAATTAAAGATGATACATTTGAGATGAAACCTGATGATATTATTTATGAAATTTATATCAGGTTTAATGAGATAATTAACATAATGAATTCCTTGTGGAATCCAATTTCTAACAAAGACCAAATCATACAACTATTGAGGTGTCTTTTAGAAATATGGATTGGAACCTCAGTATCAACTAGATAATCTTTTCATAGTAGTAAAATAATTATCAAGGAGTTTATTGGAAAGTTAATTATGTGTGAGGAATAACTAAAGTTAATATTTAATAGGAAGATGAACCTAAAATGAAGGCAGTAACATTCAAGTATACTACTTCAAAACATAAGGATAAATTTCAAGATTAAAGTTCAAGTGATGAGGAATCACCAGCTGATAGCGATGAAGAGATGTCCCATTTGGCTGGAAGGTTCAAAAGGTTCTATAAGAAAATGAAATTCTTTAGGAAACCAAGATACAATGGAAAATATAAAAATAGAGGAAATTGGAAGAAATATTGGAATAGGGTTTATACTCAAAATGAGATCCTCTATTACGAGTGTAAGAGTAAAGGGATTTCCAAAGTTGAATGTCCTAATATGAAGTAGAAAAATAAGTATGATGATAAGGATAGAAAATACAAGAAAGTGATAAAAGCAACCTGGAGTGCTTCTTAAGATATATCCAATGATTCAGACTCAACTCATGAGAAAAAACATGATAGTGAAAACATGTCTTTCATGAAAAACACATCCAAGGTATCTTACACACTTACTACTTCTCCTAAAAATATTTATAATCATTCTGGAGAATAAACTAATGATGAAAATATGTAAAATTAGGAGATGTTTGAATATTGTTACATTATAGAAGATACATTCAATGAGATTAAAGATAAATATAAAATTATAAAGAAACACCATACTTTAACTATTAATATTAAATCTGATCTTGATGTAGAAAATGAGAAAAATGATCAAATATTAAAGGAAAATAATGAATTGAAATTGTCAAATGAGAAATTAAAAAAAGGCTTAGAAATATTCAATAATAGTAGAGATACTATCACTCAATTATTGGGAAAACAGATAGCATATAATTATATTACTGGATTAGGTTATCAATGTGGACATATGATATTTGTAAAGACCAGTTTTATTCCTAAATCCAATTCTGGAAAATATGCTGCAATTTTTTATTCAACTGAAACTAATAGAGTTTTTATTTTCAAATGTTTATAATCTACTTATTAGAAACCCATTAAGAAAATATGGGTTCCTAAAGCCTTAATTAATAACATATCTGTACCTAAGAATATTTTGGTAACCAAATAATTTTTTGGTGTAAAAATTGTTTTATAGGGAAACTAATTGAAGAGATCTAGTAAAATTTTATGGTATCTAGACAGTGGCTGTTCTGGACATATGACTACAAATTACAAAATCTTCAAAAATCTGATAACAGTTAGTAATGGACATGTCACCTTTGGTGACAATTATAAAGGGAAAATCATTGAAATATTCCAAATTGATAACACTAACTCAAATTTAATTTATAAATTTAAATTTGTTGATGGTTTAAAATACAATTTTCTTAGAATATCACAACTATGTGATGATGGATTTCATGTGAAATTTGAAAATAATTCTTTTAATGTTTTTGATTATAAAAATACTTTAGTATTTACTTATTTGAGAAATTAAAACATTTATATTATTAATTTAGACACATTATCATCTCAAAATGTTTCCTATCGAAGAGACTTTCATAAGGAATATTTTATTTGTCATATGAGACTAGGCCATTGAAACATTTATTCACTTATAAAGATAACTATGAAATGGTTAGTTAAAGATATACCTAAACTTGAATTCCTAAATGATAAATTATATAACCCATGTAAAAAGGGAAACATCATAAAATATCTTTCAAATCAAAGAATGAAGTTTCAACTTCTCAAGCCCTAGAGTTGGTTCACATGGATTTTTTTGGACCATCTAGAGTTTCTAATTTAAATGGGAAGCACTATGTATAGGTCCTTGTAGATGAATTATATAGGAATACTTGGGAATTATTTTTAGCTCTCAAAAGTGAACCCTTCTATTACTTTACTAAGTATTATAGATCTATATAAAATATTAGTGGACTCATGATTAAGACCTTAAGTAGTGATCATGGATATGATTTTGAAAATCGATATTTTGAATCCTTTTTCTCACAAAGTGTCTATAATCACAAATTTTCTGATCCTAGGACTCCACAATAGAATGATTTCATAGAAAGAAGAAATATGACACTTAAAGAAATTTCTATGACTATGATTAATGAATATGACCTTCCTGTTTATTTTTGGGAAGATGCTTTGAATAAAAACAACTATATAAATAGTTTTGATTCGAGCCCTCTTAAAGAAACCCCATTATGAATTATGGAATAATAAAAATCCTAAGTTTTATTTATTTATAGTTTTTTAAAGTATTTATTCTTAATACTAAGGAAAATATTGAATAATTTTCTTCTAAGAGTGATGACAAACTTTTCCTTAGTTATTCAACCTCTAGTAAATCATATAGAGCGTTTAATAAAAGAACAAAGATTTTAGAAGAGTATTTTCATGTCAAGTTTTTAAGATAGGTCCAAATGAGACTAAAAATCGTTTATAAAACCTTGAGGATGATTTTTCAACTCTAGACATAAATGGAAAAACTTCTGACATTGCTGTAAAACATGCAGAAAAATCATCCAGTTCTAAGGAATTTTCTCAACCTAAACTTGAAACTATAGATGAACATGATATGATCATCCTTTATTTTGAAAGATTTGTTAGGACTCAAAAATACCACCCTCTAAATGATGTATTAAGATAACTAGAAATATGTACATAGAATAGAGATTCTCTTAGAAATTAGAATGAACATCAAGAATTCTTATCACAACTTGAGCCTAAAAATATAACTGATGTAATTAATAATGAATTATGGGTGTTGGATATGCAAAAATAACTTAATAAATTTGAAAGAAATAAATTTTGGGAACTTTTATATAAACCTAAATAAACCTTGACTATTGGAACTAGATGGGTATTTAGAAACAAGGTTTATGAATCTGGTATAATAGTAAGAAATAAGGCTAGGTCGGTTACACAAGGGTATAGTTAGGAAGATGGTATAGACTATGAGGAAACCTTTTAATCTATAACCAAACTTGAATCCATTATAATATTTATTGCCTATTTAACACATTTGGATTTACAAATATATCATATGGATGTCAAAATGGAATTCTTAAATGTTTATATAGATGATGGAGTTTTTGTTGAATAACCCCCCAGTTTTAAAAAACCTTATTTCCAAATAATATTTTAAAACTAACAAAAGATTTATATGGTTTAAAATAGGTACCTAGATCTTGGTATGATAGGATCAAATCTTTTCTTATTTCTAAATGTTTTTCAAAAGGTATATAAGATCCTACCCTTTTAATAAAAATAATTTGAAAATTTGTTTTAGTTGTTAAAATTTATATAGATGATATTATCTTTGGATCTTATAAAAATTATCTGTGTATTGATTTTTCAAAAATGATAAAAAATGAAATTGAAATGAGTTTAATGGTTGAACTTAAATTCTTTCTTGTTTTTTTGATTTTTTAAAATAAATAATGAATTATCTTAAATCAAAGTAAGTAGACAAAATATTTTATATATTTTTTGGTTTGGATAGTATTAAAGGTAGTGAAATTCACATGAGTACCATCGGTAAGTTGGATCTTGATGGAGATGGGAAGCTAGTGGATCAAAATAGATATAGGGGAATGATTGGAAGTATTCTATACTTAAATTCAAGCCGACTTGATATTACTTTTAGTGTGTGTATGTGTTCTCATTTTCCAGAAAACCCAAAATAGTAACATTAACTTGATTTTAAAATAATTTTAAAATACTTAAAATATATAAATAATTTGGGATTATTATACCCTATATGAAATCATCTGAATTAGTGAGTTATTCGGATTCTGACTTCAGTGGTTGAAAGTTAGATACAAAAAGAACCACTGTAACATGTCATATTTTGGGCAAGTATCTACTATCTTAGTGTAGTAAGAAACAAAATTTTATTGCACTTTATACTACTGAAGTTGAATAAAAATATGTATGTAGTTGTTGTGTTCAAATTTCATCAATGAAACACACTCTACTAGACTATGGATATCAATTTAGTAATGTCCCTATAAATTGTGACAACAAAAGTGCAATAAATATCTCTAAGAATCCTGTTTATCAATATAAAATAAAGCACATTAATGTAATACATCACTTTTTGAGAAATCATTTTCAAAAAGGTGATATAAATTTTGAATTCATAGGAACTAAACATAAATTTGATGATATTTATACTAATAAATTTAATTTTAAGAGATTTAACTACATGAAACATGAATTGGGAATAATAAATTTTGGTTAGACATGGTTGGACAACCCACCATTAGAAATTACCCATTGTTTGAAATTACCTTCTGTTGGAAATTACCCACCATTGGAAATTACCCACCTTTTTAAATTATCCACCATTGGAAATTAGCCACTTTTATAAATTACCCACTATTGAAAATTACCCACCGTTGGAAATTACCCACCATTGAAAAAAATATATAGTTAAAACAACCCACTATTGGAACAACCCACTATTAGAAATGACTCAACATTGATATTAAGAACCATTGATAATTTATCTTTTTTTAATTAATGATTTTATTCTTTTTAAATTAAATGTTTTATTCAATTTTCATTTTTTAAATCCCTAGATGATATAAATTTGGGACTTCATCTAATCTCGACACTCTCTCCCTCGTGCCTGTTGTCCTTTGAGATCCCCCATGACCTTTTGTCTGCCAAAATTTATCATTCTCTTATCATCACTTAAAACTTAAATCCATTTCAATGGTTCGATTTAAGAATCCTACTGAGTCATCTCCCAATGATTTTAAACCTTTGAATAATTCAAAATAAGATTTGATACATATGATAGTTGAGCTGGGAAACCCGTAACTCATGAATTTCACAGTAGTTCCTGAGAAGGAAGTGAATGTGGAGTGGTTTATGTTTAGAAAATCATTGGTTCTTAAAGTGGTCTAGGACCAGGGATGGATAGAATGGTTCTCGAGAAATGATAGACCATTTTAACCTAGGTTAGTTCATGAATCTTATCAGTCTATCATGTTTAGATTTGGGGAAAATAAAGATCAAATCAGAAGCATGATAGTTGTAAAGATGATAGTATTATCTTCAAAGCAATGAGCTAAAGTTATTAAAGTTCCTTATTAAGGATTTTTTAATGAATATCAAGAGTTGATTCCTAGTGATAATGATTCTTTTGGGTATGAGAATTCCTTAATATAGATTATAGGATATAGAAATATAATAAGTACTGATGCTGGAAAAATAGATGGTGAGTGCATATTTATCTTTAAGTTTATACAACACATGTTATGCCCAAGAAAAGGAGACTTCATGATGATTAGATATTAAGATTTTTATCTATTATACATTATGAAAAGAGGAGATAAAATCAATACATGAAGGTACCTTATAAAACATATGATGGAGATGTGCAAGAAATCATCTGGGTCTAATTACCTTATCTATCCCAAGTTCATTTCAATCACGATTGAGGCCAGAGGGTTAGTTGATGAGAATGAATAATCATAAGTAAAGTGTGTATTTTTTTCTTAACCAAATTCATATGTAAAAATATGAAGGTTAATTGGAACCCCTTTATGATAATGTGGGTTGATGATGTTGATAATGTTTATGAGGATTTTAATCCTAAGGATCATACTTCTAGACTAAAGAACCTGGTTGATCCTAGCTTGGATCTAGATGTGGTGGTTGAGTACTTAGATGAATAGAAAGAAGAAGTTGACCTGGTTACTATATCTAGTGATGAGGAAGAGTTCTCATTTGAATAGGGAAGTGATCCTCACATTCATAAGAGACCAACAATCACTTTTGGTCTACAAATTCCTCCTAGGTATCTACCTATTATAGAAACTCTTTTAATTGAGAAAGATGATGATGATTGGAAAAATAAGGTTTTAACGGAATACAATTTTAATATTTCTTCATCAAAATCTTCTAAAGAAGTTATAGATGTCTGTGATAATGAAAATGGAAGTGATGGTGATGCAGAAGAAAATGGAAATAATGAAAGTAATGGTGATAAAGATGAAACAAATGGAAATGATAGAAGTGATGGAGGTAGAAAGTATTAAGGATATGATGATATTTATAAGAGTGATGATGGTTTTGATCATGATAGGGCTGATAATCATGAGATAACTGAGACACATCTTCCTTCCCCAGTTGTATATATTGCTATTAGGTATAAGGAGAGGCTATGTTTTTTTCAATATGTTAATGAATCTATTAGATATGAGTTAAGGGAATCTGTTGAAGGGGAGGAATGCCCAAAATTTGTTAGCCATAGAGTTCATCCTATAGATGTAGAGCATACTATAGTGTCTTCTTCCAGGATGGATGTCTTAGTTTTTGATGAATGGGAAATATTCCCAGGTGATGTGAGACTGGGTTTGGACTAGTATGATTTTTATGATGACAAAAAATGCTACCCCATTTATAATTCATATATATCCAAAGTGATCTATGGTAGAGTATATTGATTCTATAGGAGAGCTTCAAAGATTTTATTCATATATTCCTTCCATACTTAAGCCAACAAAGGCTGCTGTACCACCTGTTAAGAGAGTTTCTTCACCTCTACTTACTATTTCTCCTTCGGTACCTATGGATAATATGTATATAATTGAATTTTAGTCTTTCATAGAGAGTATTATCCCTAATTTTGGTAGTATTTTTAGGAGTCATGCACCTACAGTCACTCAGATGAGTGAGCATAATGCTAGGAAACTATTTGAGCTAGTGGTATGCCACATCCAACTAAAGTTGATTCATCATATTCAAGTGGTTGAGTTGGAGAACATGAGTTTATCTAATAAGTTATAGGCCTTAATGTCTATAGTGTAGGTGATTAGGATATCTTTTTTTCACTCTATCAGTCTTTTTGGAGAGGTTGGAGGCTATTTCTTTAGTGGCTTCTACTTCCAGTGCTCCACCACCCACAATTTCCTTGTATGTAGAGTTGATTCGGTTAGTGGTTAGGGAGGATATTTATTCTATTTCAAGATATGTTCCTACTACTCCTTAGGAGAGTATGAGGTAGATCAGAAATAATAGTAATCATGTTTATAATAAGGTAAGTGAATGCGTAAATAAAGTCAGTGTTGATCGAGAAACAATCAAAAAAGATATTAAGTATTAACTTTTGGGGATCTAAACCAAGAATGAGATAAACTACCACTTCAAGTTTCTTACTGAGAACCTATGAATTACACTAGTTACCTAAGATTTAAAGGAATAGGTAAATAAATTAAAGGTGATGACACTAATGTTTAAGTTTTTTATAGAGTAAAATAAAGACTTATTCAGTGCCATGTAGCATGGAGGCAACATCATCATGGATTTCATAAATCCAATGAAACATTTATTGAATTTGTTTGGTTCTTTGTGATATCCCATGAGGACATTAAAATGACTTATCATCTATCTCCTCCATCCACTACCCCATATTTTTTAGACCAGCTGTTGTCAGGAATCCCAATGACCCCTTTCTTGCTCTGCTTCAGCCTCTTAGCTTGTCTCCAGTGGAAGCTGTTCAGCATCTTCGGACAATGATTATCAAGGAGTTAACTTCTTATACCTCTATACCTACAACCACTACATCCATTCCCTCTGCCTATACCTATATTTACTTTTCCTATAATAAGGGAAAAGCTATCTATGTTTCTAGTATTAGGGATGAGAAGTAGTTGAGATTAGATATTTTTCTTTTGATAGGGACTTTATTTTCTATATTTTTTCTAGATGTAATGTAATTTCTTTTTAACTTAATTGAATGTCTATTATTATTCATATATTGTATCTTTGACTTTACTATCTCTTATTATCACTTTTTAATAATCTCTGAAGTTGAAGAAAGACTATTGAATTTATTTGAGAAGACTAATTATGTGATTTTTTTGTTTTCATTTATGTTAGTCATTGATAAAATATCTTTGATCCCATATTTATTCATTTATCTTCTATTTTTAAGTTTTAAAATTTATGTTTAAACCTTTATATTAGTTTTTTAAAGTGTTAAGTAGATCTATTTTATGCCATAGTTATTCTATACATGGTTTCTAAAATTTCATCATTTGTGATCATAAAAAAGGGAGAGATTGTTGGCACCTTCTTATTTTAATAATCATAAATCATGTTAATTATGTGTTTAATGGTTTTTACTATTTTATAATAAAAGGAATTTTGATGAAATATTGGATAAGTGTTGAAAATACCTAACTCCAAACTTGAATAACCACCAGAGATAAGTCATTTCTAGGAATGATTCACTGCCAAACATTACATACCTTCAAAAAAGAGTCACTATAAAAAAAAGAGTTACTGTTAGAAAAGAGTCATGGTTAGAATTGAACTATTTGTTGAGAATGATTCACCGCTGAGATTGAATCACCAATAAGAAGGATTCATTGGTATACTCTACCAACTTCTAGGGTTGAGTCACCGCAAGGGATGACCTGCCATCAGATGACCTATCACTAGAGCCAAGTCACCACTAGGGATGACCTACCATTGGACATGAGTCACTGTTGATCATGAGTCACTACTAGATGACCTACCGCCAGATGAACTACCATCATCTTGAATCCCCATTGGCCCAACTCACTACCAGACATGATCCACCATCACTATTATTGGGAATTTTAATTAAATAATTTCAATGTCTATATTGATTCATTTAAAGAGATGAGTTAATTTAAAATTATATTCTAAACTATTAAAGGAAACATTAAAGTCTGTGTCATATCTCAGTATGTGTATGTAGAAGATCATGATGATTTTTCTTCAAATAGACTCTCCATATTGCAATACTTTATATTCAAAGAAATATCCCTTGTGAGTAAGATAAGGATGATAGAAAATATATGATCAAGAATTCCACCTACTGAATACTCCCCCAAGAGCTTACACACAACATACTTAACTGTATTTCGACTGTGAAAGAGTAGAGTATACTGAACAACCAGATATTTTACTAAAATCAAGACCAAGAGATATTCGTAATGCTCTATTTTATTATAAATTTAAAAGAAATGGCTCGATGTACTCTCCCAGCCATATCCAAGGAGACTCAAGCATCTGGAGCACATCAGATCAAGAAACATTATTTTTCTCTCATCCTATAGATTGCTCTTTCTATTTTTTAAATTTAATTTCAAGAAGTGTGTTATTTGTATTTTTTATCAACACACACTATCTTATATGATATAACTAAGATGATACAAGACATTATATTCAATATATTTTTACCTACATTCCCATGGTGTTTGTGGAATAGGTCCTTATGTTTCCTAAGTTATTTTCTACCCATGATTTTTGGGGAATAGGTCCTTGCATGGACTGGATAGCTTATAATATATTGTGTGTATAGCCGATATAGGTTTTGGATCATATTATTTATATGATCTACTTGGCAGTAGTTGATTTACAAGTAGAGAGAATTAGGTCTTGACTTGATATTGAAAACCTTGTTTTATTCTATTATGTGTTTTTGTTTTGTTTCATTCTTTAGAATGATTTAAACTGTATTTGTTTTAAAATATAAAAAACCTAATTTGATAGTTAATCCTAAATAATATTTACATAAGTGTTTGATTTAGTAAATTGATTTCAAAAGTTAAATCAATTTTCATATTGTTTTAACTAAGCACTACTCAATATTTGAGAAATTTTTTAAAAGGTCAAAATTATATTAAACTATTTTTTTGTTAAACTGGGCATATTTAATTTAAAATGGGGGATTTTATTTGAAATAGTTTTTTAACAAAATTTTTTATTGGTAACTCAATTCAACCCCATCTTGGGATTATCACTCTAAACAAAAATAGATATTTATATCCATATATAAATTATAGGGATATAAAAATAAATTACACTATTTATGGAGACGGTAGGCTGTATGTATGCATAAAAGCTATTTCTAATTTTACAAGGACAAAAAAAAATATAAGTAAATAATAATTCGCCTTTGTAGGATCATTTTTATATCATATATATTTATTAAATCTATCTTTATTACCAACCAAGTAAATTGGAAATGAAAAATGGATCACATCGCTTTGTGGAGGTGGTAGTCCACACGTACACACGAGAGGCATTATCATTTTCCAATGGATCATAAGACAATAAGGTAGATAGGATATTATAATTTAATAATAATAATTATGTCAAAAATATAATATATATTCATTATTTCCTTATTTATAATGATCTATGTAAAGTGGCGATGAAAAAAAATTACACGTTTACGTGGAGACGGTAAGCTGTACGTACACATGAGCGATGTTTTTGCATTTTTAGGATGTAAAGGAGGCGTAATATGATTGTAACATCATAATAATAACATATCAATATATTTATGACATTATATTTATTATTTTATTATGGTTAAAATATATTTAGAGGAAGTAGAATAAGAAATAAACTTGAAAGAGTCAGTAAAGACAATTACCTCTTCTTTGGTAGACTTCCTTTAGATCTATTATTAAGGACCATTGGAATGGTAATTTAAGAATAAATAAATCTCTAATTAATGTCTAGGTAAGTTTATAATGGAATTAGTCAGGGTATGGTGAATCTAGGATGCTTAATGTGGTCTAAATAAAATAGAGAAAGGGTGTCCTTTTATAAGTGAGGGGAGGGGAATTCTTAGAATATCATAAAGTATTAAATTAATATAAAATATTTTTCATTTAATAATTTCTCAAAATATATAAAATTATAAGATAAAATTATTATTTTTATAAATAATCTCATACAATAAAATTTAGACATGTTTTGTGTAACACCCTGAGTTTTTATGGACCTTTTTTTTCGAATAAATTAAATTTTTATTTATTTATGTAAATGCACTAAGTAAAACATTCCTTTAACATGAAACTAACTTGGTGTGTGTAACAAATAACATTAACTTGGTGTAATTTACATAGAACATTGACTTGGTGTACGTTACACGAAACACCGATGTTTCTACGAAACCTCTTTCTATTGTTATAATTATTTAAATGAGATAATTATAACCTAGCTGTTAAAATTATTAATATGAAAATTAATAAATACTTTTAAAATATTTTTTATAATTTTTTATATAAATAAACCATATTTATAATGAAATATATGATTTTTGGAAAATTCCTTATATGTTTAAAAATATTGTTTTCTCGAATGAACTACTTTTAATGTCCTTCTATGAAAAAATAATAAAATTTATTTTAGACACATTTAGAAAATTAATTTTATGAAATATACTTCTGTTTTGAATTTAGAATATCAAAATTATCTTATGGTGATTTTTTTGGATTTTTATGAGAAACTTTATTTTTGGATGAATAGTGAAAAGTACAGGAATTTAAATCAAAAATGATTTTTCATATAATTTATTTATAAGGTTGAATTATATTTTAATTTGTATTAAAAGTTTAATTAGATTATTTTTTATCAATTAATCCAATTCAGGAAATTGGAACCAATTTCAAATTGAAATTTGATATAAAAACATTGCAAACTTTTGATCATTTTTACTTTAAAAACCTACATTGTCAATTCAACCATGAGATTAATTTTAAATTAATTTATTCCACTTATGTGATTGGAATTTGGAAAAATGGATTCTATATTTTTAATCATCATAATTTATAATTTCTAATAAGGTCAAATTAGTTTTTTACCAAAAATATTAGTGAAAGTAATTAAAATTAATTACCTCGATTAAGGTAAAATTAAGCTTAACTAAGGACTAAACCTTAAATATAAGATCCAAAAAATTATAAACTTTTAAAAAAACCATTTTATTGACATTATTTGTACATTTTACTTCCATTATATAGTTTTTTTGGTTTGGTATGACTTTTTTTAGGTAAAAACATTGGTATACCTAACTTGTTTTCAAAAATTACCAAGTGAGTCCTTTCCCTTTTCTATAAAAGGACACCACCTCTCCCTCTTATTCACACATATAATAACTTTTATGTTCATCAAATATCTTCCCAATACACTTATCAATATCCCTCCCTTATTCCTTGAATCCCCCATTTGGTCAGAAATTCTTCCAAGTAAGTCTTTTGGCACAAACCAAAAGGAGTTACCCGATTAAGAGGTAACACCTACTCTCAAGCTCATTTATTTTATTTTCCTTACCTACCCATACAATATATTTATTACATGATTTTATAAAAAAAAATTATCTTAAATATACTATGATGTTTTCTAATATTTTTGCCTGCACTTATACACACCTCCATCTAATGGGTAATGAACATACTATTTACATGTACGGTGAACTACCGCCTCACTAAATGATGATTGATCATTTTTACTTTACCTCCTATCATGGTGGACATTATGATGGAAACTGTATTTATTTAATTTATATATTATATTATTTATTTAAGCTTCTGTATTCTTTTTACAACACATATCTTTTTTACTTTCCATTTTTTGTTAATATGATAATTTTGTTTGAGGAAGTGTGGACTACCGCCCCCTCAGAGCGATATGATTAATTCATACACAAAATGAAATATATTAAGGATGTGTTTAGTGAATATATATGATATATATGATATCATAAATCTTCTATAATAATGATATAAATATATAAAAATATATTATTTTTCATTATTTCAATATGACAATAAAAACGGAAACAACGTTCATGCGTACATACGACTTACCTTCTCCATGAACAGTTTATTCCATTTTGTAATTATATATTATATATATTATTATAATACATATATACTGGATATAAATGAAATTTATATCATGTTATATATTCTGTAATCATGATATAAGTATAATAACCAGTGATATAACAAATTAAGAAACATGCGAAAAACAAAGCAAATATCATCCAAAGTGAAACCTTAACATAGGATGGTTAAAAAGAAGGTAATGTAAGGTCATAATAAAATAATATATGGTATTATATATAATAATATGTTTCTTTAAAATATTTATAATAAATTTATATTTATTATATAGGTGGTTTGAATGAGTACGACGAGAGTCAAGACACAAGGTAAGGGGATTTCATCTCAATTTCTATTTCCATGAGATACATGCTATGTATACCACTCTTTACTTTTGTGTGGTGCATGTAATAAACATTATTTTATTCTATTTATCTTAAAATTAATTTTATGGGTATTCACTTATCCATTTTATGATCTTTCTTTCTTGGTGTTTAAGTTTCAAAAGTTACCAAATCGGTAAAATAGTTTTGTATCAATTTTCCTTATTTGAGACTCATGTTTTGTTATGCGCCTAAATTATTTTTAAAGTGTATATAATTCCATTTTACATGTTATATAATGAATATAATTATTTTCATGATATTATAAGATTCATGTAATTTCCTTTTCTTATACGATGAGCATGATCCCAAGTTACCAAGTGATAAGAACTTATTGAAACAATCTCATCATTTTTCAAGATTGTTTATGCTTATACTTCCTTTAATGGAATCTTGTGATAAATCTCCCAATAATTCTCATTATTTTCCTTATCATCAATTTATTCAAGATATATCCATGTATTAGTACCATTTTCACTCTTTTTTACTTAAGATAATGTTTTTAAGTATAATTTGACTATCCCACCCTCTGGTCTGAAATCTATTGTATTAAAAAAACCAAAAAATGTTTTCAAAAGTATTTTCAATAGATAATTGAATCCAATTTTCAAGGAAAAATTATTTTAAAAACGTTTTATGGTTTTAAATGCTTCCTTTATAATTTTTCAAAGCTATTTTCGAAGAAAAAAGTTTTAAAAATGGTTTTATGTTTTAAAAATAGTTTTCAATGTAGAAAGGATATTTTCCTCAAGAAATGTTTATAAAAGACATTTCCAAATTATTTCCCATATAAGATAACATCCATTGGTGTTACTCATTACTTTCTGGGGAAATTATTCAATGTTTCCATTTATATTATTTCTCTGAATGGATTATGTTTTGATGACATGATGTTTATGAAACCTATTTCTCTTTCATGGGTAATATGCTTTGGAAACCTGCTTCTTTTCACAGGTTATGTTTATAATGAATTTATTATGAAACATTTATTTTTCCACAAGTTATATTATGATAAAATGTTTATAATACCCATTTCATTTCATGGGTTATGATATGATTATTTATCATCTTATGGCACATGTATGTATGATTTAATTATGAGATGGGTGGGACCTATATCTACCTACAATGCATTCGGTAAAGATTTATATCTCTTGATTTAGAATAAGATGGTCTTGGGAATGAACCTTAACTACTAATATAGCCATTAGAGTGAACCATGACTACCCAGATGGTATGAGGAGTGAACTCATGCTACTAAGATGGCCATGAGAGTGAACCATGACTACCAAGATAGTATAAAGAGTGAACTTATAATACCAATATGGTCTTGGTAGTGATGCCTTGGCTACTATGGAAATAATATTATATGCTTATGTGTCTGCCACAATTCCATGTTTTATTCCAATGTTATTATTTCTTGGATTATGTTCTTTATTTACTTATGATTCATGTATTATGACCTTATAATATTTATTCCATGATTCATGTATATGATATTTAATATGTAGGGTACATTATTATATTTTCATGATCATGTTTTCATACCCTTATGCTCATGATTATGATTATATATCTCCCTTGTTTACCATTACTGATCATTTGAGATCACCACTTTTTATGTTTCCTTACATAGGTTGTGAAGATATGTATTATGTTTGATGTGTCTAAGAAGGGTTCTAGTCAAGAAGAACCTAGTGGGAGATAATGTAGCTCACTTATGTATCGGTGTTTATATTTCCATGATTTCAAAGGTATTATACTAGTATGGTCTTTGTGAATCTATTTGTATAATGTTTTAAGTATTTTTCAAATTTTATGTAATGTTAATTTATAAAAAGAAAGGGTCACAATAGTTGGTATAAGAGAAGAGGTTTAGTTAACCTTTGGAATCTAGGATGAGAAAACCTTAGTGAGAACCCTAAGGACATGTATAAGGATAAGTTTAAGGATAAGGAAAATCATAGGAAAATGTCTTAGAATTTTGGTAAATGATATAGTGATTGGTTTCCTAGAAATACATCCCTTTGTGTACACTACAAGTGGACGTGTATCTAGCATAGAAGTACCTAGGGGTAAAAACTCTGAAAAGATATTTCAGGTCTGACTCGGGGTAATATGTTATATGATAATGGGCCTTACTACACACCTGGTATGACACTCCTGGGGGATATGCTTTAGAAATTCATAAACTATTCATGAACCATCATGAAGGGTTTGAATAGAAGTTTCCTATGAATAACCTAGGATAAACCCGAGGTTAAGGTTTCATGATTTAACATCCTATAGGTGAATTTTCACAATTATGTATGATTTTTGGTTTTATTCAATGGATGGAACCCGAAGGAACTACATTAATGGTACTTGTAATGGACACTAAAATGATTTTACTCCTGAGAAATCAAATGCTATGAAATCTAGAAAGTAAAATCTCATTGTTATGATCACACAACTTTCCCAAGCTATGAATCATGGTAGACTTACAAATGAGAAAAAGTGGGAACAAAATTCTATTGAGTCTTTCATGAAGAAATGTCCACCTTCTTTTAGAGGACCTTCTGATCTAATTGTTGCTGAATAATGGATCAGTAATACTGAGAAGATATTCTATGTTCTCTAGTGTTTGGAGCATGAGAAATTCATTTTGGTTGTCTATCAGTTAGAAGGAAAAGTAGACCAATGGTGGACTCTAATCAAGAATAAAAGAAATCAAGATGATATTGAATCCATAGATTGGGACAAGTCCAAGAACCTATTTTTCAATAATTACTTTTATATTATACTTGGTACAAAGATAGATAAAGATTTACTTGAGTTGAATCAATGTGATGATGAATCCGTTGGTACATACGAGGCTAATTTCATGAGACTTACGAGGTATTCTTCAATAATTATCAACCATCCTAAAAGTAAAGTTGATAGGTTATTTAGTGGATTAAATCCAAGTCTCAGAAGTGTGTTGTCCATAAGATACTTTTGTATCTACAAAGATATTGTACATTGTGCAATCAAGGTTGAAATAGAGGTTGGAGTCACACATCAATATCATAGTTTTGACAATAATAAGAATATGGATTTTAAAGGAAAATTTAAGAACCATAAATAGAAGAAGATGATATTTCCTTTATTCTCTAAGTGTGGGAAGATGCATGGAACAAATTACCTTAAGGGGTATAATAAATGTTTTAAGTGTGGAAGAGAAGGCCATAAGAAATTTGAGTACTTTAGTGATGGGAATAAGTTATCTAACGTTGTGAATAGGGAAAAATCGGCACATAATGCACCTCCCACAATTTAGTTCTACAAGTGCAAGGATAATGGGAATTATGATAACAAATTCCCAAACTTAAGGGCTGGTGATGTTGATCAATGTCAATAACCTCTTAATCCAAGGGACAAGGGGAAATATCACGTAATCACTTTTTTTGATGAGGGGTGTGATAAATACGTGATGAAAGGTACACTTACCATCCACTATAGAACTGTTAATGTCATATTTGATTCTGGATCTACCCTCTCTTTCGTATCTAAATAATTCCATAATGGTGTTAAGATTATACTAGAACAATTAGATGTGGAATTATTAGTGCTAATTCATAATGGTACGATGATTACATCTCAAGTCTATGATTCCTCCCCAGTTCAAGTTTGTGGTAATGTGCTTCCTAAAAATATTTTTATTCTTACTTTGGTTGAATTTGATGTCATCTTAGGCATGGATTGACTTTATCTACATAAATCCCACATAAATTATCGAGTAATGGAAGTTACTTTTGATATTTCAAACCCTCCTATGATCATCCATTCATGTGATGATAAGTATGAACTTCCTATGGATATTACATCCAGTGTATGGGTCTTAATTACCATTAAAAATAATTTTTTTTATCTCAAATGGTTGTGGAAAAAATCGACATCGTGTAGGTTCCGGCTACAGCAGAAGCACACTGGTGGGTGCACCCAACTTTAATTTTAGCGTTAACAATGATCAATCTGAGATCTATCATGATAATAAAATTCCAGATCTTCAGAATAAAATGAAGAATGAAAAAGTAAAGAGGGGTCCTAGAACCATAGATAAAATCATCATATGTTGGTTATAATTAATTTAATTAATTGACAAGAATTACCATGATGAAATTATTTATTCATTGATGTTTCCAGTCACGATCTAATGTGATTAATCATTGTGTCATAGAATCAAAGTGTAGGATTCCTCTAGCAGTGATCCACATGTGCTCCATGTATCTCTAGACATCACTGAAGGGATCTCCAGGTGCTAGCGTGGAAGAGCCTTTGCTTGCGATGTCCGCCTTCGATCACCTTGATCCGGTGGAGGTGGATTTCTCTCTCGTTGCTATAGAGAGTTCTTGGTGGAAAATGAATTCTCTCTTGGTTTGAGAGATTTTTCGAATCCATTGTGCACAATACCCAAAAAAAAGGCCAGGCTAATGAGAATTATATAATTGGGATTTTAATTACATAGAATAATAAAATGAATTAATTACCTGGAAGCATTTATTAATTTCATTTAATTCTTAGTAATACCCCATGTATAATAATAAAAGTTGACTATTATTATTACTTGATATGCAATCAGTTAAGTATACCTAATATTATTTAATTAAATAAATATTATTATTTCTCATAAATTCACAGAGAAAAATACACAGCCTGTATATTTAATATACCCAGCATGTACTTTGTTTTTCCATTTTTCTTTATTTCCTCCATCATATTTATTAGACCTTGAATAATGGATATTTATTTTTCAAATAAATATTACTTCATTACTTTCTAATAAATATTTTATTTTCCCCACAATATATTCTCTTGAATAACTAGTGTTGAAATAAATACGACCAGACATCCTTGAATAATTATTAAACCACAATCGGGAACAATCTTTATTCAACTTGTTAAATTAATATTTAACTGAGATACTTGGACACACTTAGTGTGATACTCTCTAGGAATCTTTCTCAGTGGCATTAGGCAGAGCCTGCCTAAAGTATAAGGTTAGTATCTAGCAACACGCCAAGGCACACATAGAGAAAGAAGTTAACACCACAATGACGTGTCACCTCCTACAAACGCTTATCGTGTAATATAACCCCTTTCTCTTGATATCTCGAATCAAGTGGGTTTCATGCTGGTTCCATCAACCCATTTTCTTGATTATTATTTCTTTGACATCCCAGAATTGAAATTTCCCATTCCTCACCATGGACATGGATTTACTTAGGCTATATCAATTCCATCAAAAGGCCTGAGATATCAACTTCCGTTATGGAACAAAAGGGACAAATCCTTTCTCGCATTATCTATTAATGAAATATTACTCGTAAGGAACCCAACATATCCTACCTCATTTTGAATAGTGTGTCATCACAGTTTTTTTCAATACATCTAAGTGTGTGAGTTTTAATACCCATTAATAATAATCTTAAAGTCTAAGGACCAATACACACGTCCGCAGATAGGAACGTCCAATGACACTATGAAATGTGGATTTCCTACTAGTGGGTCTCATTCTCATAATATCCTCTTGGATATTACCAAGGGAGCACACCATGAGATGATGCCTCAAAGTTTTATGATTCCTCACCCCTAATGGCCTGTATTATTTGTGTCCCTCAAATAACATCATTTGGCCATAGAACATATATTCCAGAAAAGTGTTATGGAACTTCTGGGTCCTCATCATAGTAGGGATCTACTATGAAACTTTAATGAAACATATATGCTTAGGACATTATCACATGAATTATCACACAGAAGAATAATCAAGATATGATAAGGTATTTATTAATTAATAAAGAACAAAGTAGTTGGTTCTAGGACACCAACTCCAATAGACTCCCACCTGGACTAGATCCAACTGCTAACAACTTTTAAATCACTATCTCACACATGATATTCATGATTCTACTGAGATAGGCCTTTAGTCATGGGGTCTTCCACGTTCTCTTCCGTGGAAACTCTGCTCACTGCAACTTCACCCCTTTGATATAAATCCCTCAAGAGGTGATACTTTCGGAGTATGTGATTTTTCCATTGATATGACCTTGGTTCTTTTTCAAGAGCTACCACTACAGTATTATCACAATACAATGTGATAGGATCTTTACTGCTAGGCACCACATCAAGCTCCTAGACAAAGTTCCGAATCTAGATGTCTTCCTTTGCTACATCAGAAGCTACTATATATTCAGACTCCATTGTAGAATCAATGACAACTAGTTTCTTTGAACTCTTACATCTCACAACTCCTCCATTGATATAGAAAACATATCCATATTGCGACTTCAGATCATTCTGATCTGTCTGAAATCCAGCATCAACATACCCTCTGATGACAAGCTCCTCGTCTCCTCCATACACTAGGAACATATCCTTAGTTCTTCTCAGATACTTAAGGATAGTCTTTACAACAGTCCAATGCTATTCTCCTGGATCTTCTTGATATCTTCTTACCATGCTCAGTTCATATGCAACATCAATCCTGATACATAATATGGCATACATGATGGATCATATAGCCAAATAGTATGGGATCTTACTCATTCTATCTTTATCTTGTTATGTTTGAGGTCACATTTTCTTAGAAATATGTAGGCCATGTGACACTGGAACCAATAACCTATTGGATTGTTCCATACTAAATCTCTTCAGTATCTGTTCAATATATGTACCCTAACTTAGTCCATGTAGCCTCTTGGATCTATCACGAATGATCTTGATCCCTAGAATGTAGGCTGCTTCACCCAAGTCTTTCATGGAGAAACACTTGTTCAAACAGTCCTTAATTGACTGTAAGACTGGTACATCATTTCCAATAAGCAATATGTCATCAATATATACTAGTAGTATAATGACTTCATTTCCATTAAACTACTTATAAACACATGGCTCATATTCGTTATTAATGAAACCAAATTCCTTTACGGATTCATCAAATCAAATATTCCATGACTTGGATGGTTTATTTAATCTATAAATGGATTTATGAAATTTGAAAACCAGTTTGTCTTCACTTGGTGTCACAAACCCTTTTAGTTGTGTCATATAGACATCTTCCTGAAGGTTCCCATTAAGGAATTCTATTTTGAAATCCATTTTCCAAATCTTATAGTCATGGTAAGTTTCTATGGAAAGTATGATTCTTATGGATTTAAACTTGGAAAATAGAGATAAGGTTTCATCATAGTCAATTCCTTGATGCTATCTAAATCCTTTAGCCACTAGCCTTGCTTTATAGGTGCTAATTTGACCTCAATGCCTAGTTTTCTCTTGAATACCCATTTGCATTCAACAGGCTTTACATCAACTGGCTCATCGACCAGAACCCATACTTGGTTATGATACATGGAATCCATCTCAGAATTCATATCTTCTATCCATATTGCATCTTCTGAGCTTTATATTACTTCCTTGTAGGATATAGGTTCATCATTGTTCAATAATAATTATTCACCATCCTTGGTGACTAGGAATCCAAATCTCTCTGGTTCATTTACATATCTTGAGCTCCTACGCAGTACTTGTGTTTCTAGAACCTCTTCCATGGGGACCTGTGGAACTTGTTCCTGTACCAACTCATGTATATCTAGAGCATCAACTTCGTCGAAGTCAATGTTTCTCCCACTACCTTTTTTGAGGATGTGCTCCCTCTCAAGAAATACAGCTTGTCTGGTGACAATCACTTTCTTGTCTGAAGAGTTATATAGGTAATATCCTTTCGTTTCCGTGGAATATCCTATAAAGATACACTTAGTGTCCCGGGGCACTAGTTTGTTACCTGCGAGGGCTTTAACGAATGCCTCACATCCCCATACACATGTGTGCAAAAAAATGGGTTTCTTTCCATTCCATAACTTGGAGGGAATTCCATTTTCCACCTTAGTTGGTACTCAGTTTAATGTGTATACTATAGTCTATAATGAATATCCCCAAAAGGATAATGGAATATCTGTATGACTCATCATCGACCTCACCATGTCCAACAAGGTTCAATTCCTCCTTTCACTAACACCATTCCACTATGGTTTATAAGGAGGAGTGAGTTGAGATAGAATCCTAGACTCCCGTAGAATATCGATGAAATATTGGTTCAGATATTCTCCACCTCGATACGATCAAAGCTTCTTTATCTTCTTACCAAGATGATTCTCTACTTCATTCTTGAATTCCTTAAATTTCTTTAAGGATTCTAACTTATACCTCATTAAGTAGACATATCTATATATACTCAAATCGTCAATAAAAGTAACGAAGTATGAATATCTACCTCTAGCTTCTATTGGAAATGGCCCACACACATCCATGTGCACCAATCCTAGAAGCTCTGTGGCCCTTTCACCCTATCCAATGAAAGGTGGCTCGGCCATTTTACCTTGTAAACAAGCGTGAAATCTATCAAGTGGTTTTAGCTCAGTAGAATCTAAATAGCCATCTTGGCAGAGCTTTGTCAAGAGCTTCTCGTTTACATGACTGAGATGGTGATGCTACAACTGGGTGATGTATGAGTCATGTGAGTTTGTTTCGTTATCGATTACCAACACTTAGTTTTCATAATTTAATACATACAAACCATTATTTAAATGTGCCATACCATAACATACGTTGTTCTTATAAAAGTAGCAACCCTTATTTCCAAAATAGAAAATAAATCCATCCACATCCAAACATGATACAAAAATTTTGTTTTTGGTAACACTAGACACATAATAACATTTATGTAAATCCAAAATCATCCCTGTTGGCAATGAGAGGTGGTAATCACCAATGGCTAACGCAGCCAGCCTCGTGCCATTGGTAGGTCAAAGATCCACCTCTTATCTGCCAATCTTTCTAAATATAATGGGTTCCTGCATTTGAATACATATGTGAGCCCCAAAAACTGTATTTAATACCCAATGTGTAGAAATGGAAAGATTACACTTGATAACAAATGCACATTTAGAATCCCCACGCTTCTAGGTGCAGTTCATCTTCTAGTGGCCTTACTTTACACATGAAAAACATACCGCCTTCCATTCCTTGCCCTACCTCTGGATCTTCCCCTTCTTGGAGGGATTGTGCTCAGGGGCTTAAGACTGTTTATAAGTCCTTGGACCCTTTGCCTTTTCCTTCATTTTCTTATTCACTATAAGGACTATGAGTTTGTCATACCCCATGTACTTATCTACCTGTAGAATTAAGGTTAGAAGTTACGATAGACTCTTCTCATTATTTCTCATGTTATAGTTGACAATAAAGCTAGAGAAGGTCTTGGGAAGTGATGATAGGATGAGATCTGTATGAAAGGCATCTGGGAACTTAATCCCTAAGATGTCCAGGCGTTCAATGTATTCAATAAGCTTCACTACATGAGGCTCAGCTGGCATAGACTCTCTAAGCTTAATTATAAACAAAGCGTTGGAGATCTCATATCTCTCCTGTCTCACCTTCTCTTGTTAGAGATCCTTAAGGTGAGACTTCATGCTATACACGTCCAAGTTTCCATGTTGCGTCAAGAGCTCATTAGACATGGATAATAGCATGAAACATTGGACATCTGTGGAATCATACATATGTTTCATATAGAGAGATAGTTCCTCATCACTGGCCCCTTTCCCAGGTGCAACTGGAACAGGCTCTTCTAACACATACAATTTCCTCTCGTGGTGAAGGATGACTCGTAAACGCCTCAACCACTCTTGGAAATTGGTGCTGGTGAGAAGGTTTTCCTTCTTGAGTATGTTTCACAATGATATGTTTGAAGTAATTTTTCTTTAATTTTCTATAAATTAAGATGATCAAAGGTTTATTACTTTATTATGATAAAACTAAGACAAATAAATAAATTAATAGTTATTAATCTCCCACTATTTTATCGAAATCCAATATCCCTCACCATTGACTTTGGAATTTTATGTTTCCTGAATATTCTAGTGGTAAGGATCCATATTTCCCTTATAATTACCCCAAATAGGGTTGGTCAAGAAACTTTAAGGGTTTTAGGAAGACATTCCAAATGCCGACTGCATTAACTCGCAGCTCCTTGATCCACGGAGTGGACTCCCCAATACTGAAATAATTTTATTTTGGATTTCCTCAACCTTTTCCTCTTGATCACACCAGGTCCTGCTATGGCAGTCAACCCTTGATGTGAACCAAGTCAAGTCAACCCAAAATCTTGAATTAGAATTCCCCGATAATTGAAAATCACCCCAACTAGGGTTGATCAAGCACTTTGAACTATGGTTCGGTTCTAACCAAGATTATGGAAGGATACACCGTCTTAATATTTCTTTAAGGGATTTTATCCTTATATGTAAATTTCCATTTTATTATCTTTGATTACATGCTTCATTAATATTAAGTGGGATATAATTAAGTGATTAACCATGTCTAAGATAATATTTTACACATAGTCCGGTCTTATTTTATTTCCATCTTGCATGCTTGTTTAATTCATTAATTGTATGATCGTGACAACACACCCAAAATGAATAAAACATGAAACTGACAGAAATAAAATAAATTGCATGATTATAAGCTTGTTATATTGTTTAGTTTATCTAGTGGTTGATAAACTAACCCAAGACCTAGGGAAGAAACACCTTGAACCTTTTGGGTTCGTGTTTACAGCTTTCCACCTGTCCACGTTTGTATCTCCTTAGATTGATTTCACCTTGGCTCTTAACTTGATCATCCTACACTAGCTTAGGATATCCATCCATTACATATACTTTTTATCTTACATGAAGGTGAGGGGTAAAATTGGGTTTTACACAAAAGAAACCTTGGGTACGTAGGCCCTACATATTAATGAGGAGAAGGATCGCTAGCCAACAAATTTAATTTAAATAAATAAATTAAAATAATCCATTCACATAGAAAGGTCTTGGTCTAGCTCATGATAGTCCATGAATGCAATGATATTTACGTATAAATAAAACTAGAATTAAATTATTTAATCATTATTGTTTAAGATAAATCATGCTCGAATCAATTAATTATCTTTAATTAATCAATCCTTTTATCTTAAAACCTTTTTTTGAATTTCATTAGGATTATCATACATCATACTTTTAAACAAATAAATTCATTTAAAATTATCTTTGTACATAACTTGTACCTTGGAGGCAACCCGGTGAATTCCCATTCATAACTACCCAATGAGTAGAAATGTAAATTACGCAGATGTTAAATTAAACACACACACACATATATATATATATATATAAAACACCTATCACGTGTTGTTCCTTAGATTTATGCCTGCAATATGGTACACATATCAAGTGTTTTTATAATATAATAATAAATTTTAATTAATCTATGTAATTTGGATGAGTACACAGAGTGTAGTTCCGACTACACGACATGTACTTTTGTTCACCGTTCATCCAAATTACTCGACCAGGGACATGGTGTGTAGATGTAGTTCAATTTTTTTAGAGTACACGGCGTGTTCAGGGGGGCACACACTGTGTAGTATCCGCATTACACGGTTTCTAGCCATGAAAGCTATGTATAGGGTACATGGTCCAACTCTAACCCGAAGGGACTACATGCCATGTTCAATGGACCACACGACATGTAATCCAGAAATCATGTGCCACCTATTCCTTGTCAACAAAAAATGTCATTTAAGACTTAGAAATACTCCAACACATGACCTGATTTGGTGGACCAGTCCGATGCATTGAACCTAGACTACATGACGTGTACTTTCTAATACATGCCATGTATTCAGGTGTTTTAAAACCAGGAATGTTTGGCACCTCCGGATGAGATACTATATTTTATTTTAATCAAAATTAAAAGAAAAATTCGTTTCTGTAAGGTGAATGAGAAACGAGAGAGGAGGAAAAGATCTCGAGATTCAAATTTAAAGAATAATTAAATTGAATTGAAACAACTAAATTATTAAATTCTTAAATAAAAAATGAAAAAATAAATAATTATAATCATTGATATGACCCCTCTGATACCACTTGTAGGTTCCGGGTGGAGCAGAAGTGTGTTGGTGGGTGTACCCAACTTTAATTTTATTGTTAACAATGATCAATATGAGATCTGTCACAATAAGAAAATGCCGGATCTTCGGAATAGAACGAAGAATGAAAAAGGAAAGAGGGGTCCTAGAACCATAGATAAGATCATCATATGTTGGTTATAATTAATTTAATTAATTGAAAAGAATTACCTGGATGTAATTCTTTCTTCATTGATGTTTCCAGTCACGATACGATGTGATCCATCTTTGCATCGTAGAATATAAGTGTATGATTCCTCTAGTGGTGATTAAAACATGATCTACGTATCTCTAGACATCACCGAAGGGATCTCCGGGTGCTAGCACGAAAGAGCCTTCACTTGCGATGTCTGCCTTCGATCTCCTTGATCCGATGGAGGTATATCTCTCTCTCATAGATTGAGAGTGTTCCTGGTGGAAAAATAATTATCTCTTGGATTGAGAGATTTTCCAAATCTATTGTGCACAACACCCAAAAAAAATGGCTAGGCTAATGAGAATTATATAATTGGGATTTTAATTACATAGAATAATAAAATGAGTTAATTACCTGAAAGAATTTATTAATTTCATTTAATTATTAGTAATACCCCATGTCTAATAATAATAGTTGACTATTATTATTACATGACATGTGCCCTACGAATTATACCTAATATTATTTAATTTAATAAATAATATTATTTCTCATAAATTCCCAGAAAAAAATACACGACATGTGTTTTTTTCCATTTTTCTTTATTTCCTCCACCATATTTATTAGACCTTGAATAATGGATATTTATTTCTCAAATAAATATCACTGCATTACTTGATAATAAATATATTATTTCGCCCATAATATATTCTCCCAAATAACTAGTGTCGAAATAAATGCGATTAGACATCCTTGAATAATGATTAAACCACAATTGAGAATAATATTTATTCAACTTGTTAAATTAATATTTAACTGAGATACTTGGAAACACTTAGTGTGTGACCCTCTAGGCCTCTTAGTGGCATTAGGCGGATCATGCCTAAAGTCCTAGGTTAAGGTCTAGCAACACGCCAAGGAACCCATAGAGAAATAAGTTAATTCTACAATGACATGTCTCCTCCTATGGATGCTTATCGTGTAATATAATCCCTTTATCTCGATATCTCGAATCAAGAAGGTTTCATGCTGGGACCATCAAACCATGTGCTCGATTATTCTTTCTTTGAATTCCCAGAATTGAACTTTCCCATTCCTCATCATGGACATAGATTTACTTAGTATATATCAATTCCATCAAAGGGCCTAAGATATCAATTTTTATTATGGAATAGAAGGGACAAATCCTTTCTCACATTATCTATTAATGCAGTATTACTCATAACGCACCCAACATGTCTTAACTCACTGTGAATAGTGTGTCATCATAGTTTTCATCAATACATCTAAGTGCACAAGTTGTAATACCCATTAATAATAATCTTAAAGTCTAAGGACCAATACACACATCCACAGATAGGAACATCTAATGACACTATGAAATTTGGATTTCCTTCTGGTAGGTCTCATTCTCATAATATCCTCCTGTATATTACCAAGGGCTCACACCATGAGAAGGTGACTCAATGTTTTATGAGTCCTCACCCCTAATGGCCTGTATTATTTCTGTCCCTCAAATAACATTATCCGACCATAGAACATATATTCAAGAACAATGTTATGGAACTTCTGAGTCCTCATCATAGTAGGGATCTACTATGAACCTTTAATGAAACCAAAATCCTTAGGACATTATCACACACATTTTCACATAGAATAACAATCAAGATGTGATAAGGTATTTATTAATGAATAAAGTACAAAGTAGTTGGTTCTAGGCCCCCAACTCTATCACATCAATGATATGCCTATTGTTAATGATTCTATGGATGTCTTTCTAGAAGAGTTTTCTAGTCTTCCAACAAAATTAAAAGTTTATTTCTCAATAGAAATTATACCTGGTTCCACACCAATTTTAAAGACTCCTTATAGAATGTCTCCAATTGAGTTGCAGTAATGGAAGAAGAAACTACCAGAAAACATTGATAAGGGATTCATTCAGACAAGTGTGTCACCTTTGGGTGCACCCATTCTTTTTGTGAAAAAGAAATATTGATCAATGAAACTCTGTATTGATTATTGGGAGTTGAACATGATCACAACCAAGAAAAAGTATCCTCTTCCTCGTATTGATGAATTGTTTGATCAACTGTGTGGAGATCAACACTTTTCCAAGATTGAAATTCATTATGGATATCATAAATTGAGGGCCAATAAAGAAGATATACCCCAGACAAAATTTCATATAAGTTATGAAAACTATGAATATATAGTTATTCCTTTTGGTCATATTAATTCCCCTGTTATATTCATGGATTTAATGAATAGAGTCTTTAGAGATTACCTCAATTAGTTTTCAGTATTCTTTATACATGATATTATTATCTATTCAAATATCAAGGAAGAGTATGAAGATATCTTGAAACTTTTACTAAATACCCTATGAAAGGAGAAGCTATATGAAAATTTTAAAAAGTGTGAATTTTGGATGAAAAATGTTTAATTTTTGGGTCACACAATCTTAAGATATTTTATAGAAGTGGATCCATCAAAGATGGAGGCTATTGAATGATGGCCGAGATCAACCATAGTGACTTAGATTCATTTTTGTGGAGAATTTATCATTACTATATAATAATTTGACTAATTTAACTCATAAGGGTGTCAAGTTCCTCTGGGAAGATGAATGCGAGGAAAATTTCAAGAAACTGAAGAGAATGTTAGTCAGTGCACCTGTACTTACATTACCCTATAGTAGAGAAGGATTTTCAATATATAGCGATACATATAGGAAGGGTTTGGGATGTGCTATTATAAATAATAATATGGTTATCGCTTATGCATCATGGAAGTTGAAGATTAATGAGAAAAATTACCCAACTCATGATTTGGAGTTAGCAGTGGCAATTTTTTCATTAAAGATATGGATGAATTTTCTTTATAGATAAAAGTGTGATATATATACTAATCATAAAAGTCTAAAATTTATATTCACAGAAAAGGAGTTAAACATGATATAGAGAATATGGTTATAGTTGATAAAAGATTATGACTACTCAATACATTACCAACCTAGGAAAGAGAAAAAGGTGGCCGATGATTTAGGTCAGAAGGATCATGCTAGCTTATCTATGATGATGATCACAAAAGATACAATATTTATAGATTTTCAAAGGATGGATCTCGAAATCTTGAAGGAAGGGGAAAAATATTATCTTTCTCAAATGAATGTTCAACCCTCTATCCCAGTGAAGATTAAGGAGGTACAAAAGGAAGATGAAGAGATGCAAACGAAAGTTAGAAATGTTCATGAGTTTAACCTTGATCATGATGGAATGACAAGGTTCAGAAACCATGTATGTGTTCCTTCCATACCATATTTGAAGAAGGAGTTGTTAGAGAAATCTCATAGTTCTTACATTCTCTATTAATACTAGAAGTATAAAGATGTATAGGGAATTGAAAGAATAGTTATGGTGGGATGTCATGAAGAGTGACATCGTAGATTTTGTATCTCGGTGCTTCGTATTCCAACAAGTTAAGGATGAAAGAAAAAAGTCAAAGGGGATGTTGCATCCATTACCCATACCAGAATGGAAATGGGAGAACATCACTATGGAATTTTTCAGGGGACTACCCAAAAACTACAAAGGGTTTAATGATATATGGGTGGTAGTCGATCTCCATACTAAGTCAACACACTTCATTGTTATCAGATAAGAATTCTCTCTGGACCAGCTTTCCAGGATATACATTAAGGAAGTGGTAAGGTTTCATGGAGTACCACATTCTATTATATTAGATCTGTATCTAATGTTTACCTTAATTTTCTGGAAAAGTCATTAGCAAGTACTTGATACAGAATTTAGTTTCAGCACTATTTATCATTTTCAGATAGATGGTCATTCTAAAAGAACAATTAAAACCCTAAAGGATACGTTGAGATCTTGTTATTTGTATTTAAATGGTGGTTGGGATAAAAACCTTCCTCTAGTTGAGTTTTCTTACTAAAATAGCTTTCACTCAAGCATTAATATGACACCTTATGAAGCCCTCTAGGGGAAGAAATGTAGAGCTCCAACGTGTTGGAAAGAAGTTGGAGAAAGAAATCTACTGGGACTTGAGATCACCAAAGAAATTGTCGAGAAGGTTAGAACCATTAAATAACATATCAAGAAGCTCAAAGTTGGAAAAAAAGTTACGATGATAACCATTGGCATGATCTAGAATTTGAAGTGGGTGAAAAGGTGTTTTTGAAAATCTCACCTAATAGAAAGTTATGAGATTTAGGAAGAAAGGGAAACTAAGCCCTAGGTATATCGATCCCTTTGGGATTCTTGATCATATCAGGATGGAAGCCTATTACTTAGAAATTAATCTAAATCTATCTCAAGTACATGAAGTGTTCCATGTATGTATCCTGAGGAAGTACATACCCGACCCTTTACATGTACCGAACTTAGATGTCTTACCACTGGGGTATGATATTGCTTACAAGGAGAAACCTGTTGAAATTAGGGACTGATCAGACAAAGTTATAAAAAATAAGACCACTCACCTGGTCAAATTTTTGTGGAGAAAAAACCTATTAGAGAAATCTTCATGTGAACTTGAGGATATTATGAAGCAGAAGTATCCTCATTTTTTTTACTAAAGTGATGATTTTTAAGGGTGAAATTCATTTTAAGGGGGGTATAATGTGACACCCTGAGTTTTTATGGACCTTTTTTTAAATAAATTAAATTTTAATTTATTTCATACAATGAAATAAGTCAATAATTATTTTCACATGGAACATACTTGTCATACGTAACACTGAATATGAAATTGGTGTATGTTACAAAGAACATCAACTTGGCATACGTTACACCCAATAACAATGTTTCAACGAAACAACATTTTATTGTTATAATTATATAAATGAGATAATTATAACCTATCCATTAAAATTAGAAATATGAACAATAATAAATACTTTTCAAATATTTTTTATAATTTTTTACATAAATAATACATATTTATAATGAAATATATATTTTTTGGTAAAGTCCCTATATGTTTAAAAATACCGTTTCTCTAATGAAATGCTTCTAATGTCCTTCTGTGAAAAAATATTAAAATTAATTTCATACACATATATAAATTCAATTTGATAAAATAAAATTCATTTTTTAATTTAGAATATCGAAATTATCTTAGGGTGAATTTTTGTGATTTTTCTGAGAAACTTCATTTTTTTGATGAATAGTAAAAAATACAGGATTTTAATTCAAAATTGTTTTTTCATATAATTTATTTATAAGGTTAAATTATATTTTAATTTTGTTTAAAAATTTAATTAAATTATATTTTTATCAATTAATATAATCTGTGTAATTAGAGACAATTTCATATTGAAATTGGAAATAAAAACTTAGCAAACTTTTGATCATTTTTACTTAAAAAACCCACATTGTCAACCCAACTGATGGATTAATTTTAAATTAATTTATGACACTTATGTGATTTGAATTTGAAAAAATTGATTCAATATTTTTAATAATTATAATTTATAATATATAATAAGGTCAACTTAATTTTTTTATCAAAAATATTAGTGAAATTAATTAAAATTAATTACCTTGATTAATGTAAAATTAAGCTCAAGTAAGCAATAAAACTTAAATTTAAGACCCAAAAATAATTATAAACTTGTACAAAAACCAATTTATGTATATTATTAGGCCATTATCCTTCCATTATTGAGTTTTTTTTGGGTTTTTATAACTTTTTTTAGGTAAAAACATGGGTACACCTAACTTGTTTTCAAAAATACCAAGTGAGTCCTTTCCATTCCCTATAAAAGGCCACCACCTACCCCTCTAATTCACACCTATAAGACCACTTATGTTTGGACAATATATTCCCAATAGACTTCCCAAAATACCTACCTTACTCTTTCAATCCTTAATTTGGGTAGAAAGTCTTCCAAGGAAGCCTTTTGGTACAAACCCAAAGGAGTTACCTGATTAAGAGGTAACACCTTCTCTCAAGATTATTTCTTTTATTTTCATTATCCACCCCCGACAATCACTTTATTACATGATTTTATAAAAAAATTATCTTCAATGTACTTGGATGTTTTTATGCTATATGTTCAACCTACACTTACACCCACCTCCATCTAATGGGTAATGAACATACTGTTTACGTGTACGGTGAACTATCACATCACTAAATGATGATTGTTCATTTTTTTACTTTACCACCTATCATGGTGGAAATTATGATGGAAGATCTATTTATATATGTTATATATTATATTATGTATTTAATATTCTGTATTCCTTTTTCAACACATATTTTTTACTTTCCATTTTGTGTTAATATGATAATTTTTTTAAGAACTGTGGACTACCGCCCCCTCAAAGTGATATGATTACTTCATACACTACATATAATGTATCAAGGAAGGGTTTAGTGATTATATATGATATATATGATATCATAAATATACTTTAATAATGATATAAATATATTTAATTTTTTTTCACTCTTTCAATACGGTAATAAAAACAGAAACAACGTTCATGCGTACGTACGACTTACCGTCTCCTTGAACATTGTATTCTATTTTGTACTTCTATATTATATAGATTATTATAATACCAATATACAGGATATACATGATATTTATATCATTTTTTACATTATATAATCATTATATAAGTATAATGACCAATGATATAATAAATTAAGAGACATACGAAGAACAAAGCAAATACTATCCCAAATGAAACCATAACATATGATGGTTAACAAGCAGGTAATATAAGGTCATAATAAAACCATATATGGTATTATATATAGGAATATTGTTTTTTAAATTATTCATAATAAATTTATATTTATTATACAGGCAGTTTCAATGAGTATGATGAGATTCAAGACACAAGGTAAGAGGATTTTAGCTCACTTTCTATTTCCGTGAGATACATGCTATGTCCACCAATCTTTCATTTTGTGTGGTGTATGTACTGCCCATGACTGTATTATATTTATATTATAATTAAATTTATGGGTTTTCAGATATCCATTTTATAATATTTATTTCATGGGGTTTAAGTTTCAAAAGTTACCCAATCAGTAAAATAGTTTTGTCTCAATTTTCCTTCTTTGAGACTCATGTTTTGTTATACACCTAAATTATTTTTGAGGTGTATATACTTCCATTATACATATTATATAATGAATCTACTTCTTCTAATGTCACTATAATCTTCATTTAATTTCTATTTATTACATTGAGAGTATGATCCCAAGTTACCAAGTAATAAGATCTTATTGAAACAATATCATCGTTTTTCAAGATTGTTTAGGTTCATGCTTCCTTTAATGAAATCTTGTGATAAATCTCTAAATAATTCTCACGAGTTTAATTATACTATAATTATTCAAGATATATCCATGTATTAGTACCATTTTATACTATTTGGTAATCAAGATAATGTTTCTAAGTAAAATATGACCATCCCTCTCTCCAGCCGAAAATTTATTGTATTTAAAAAACCATGTTTTCAAAAATGTTTTTAGAAATATTTTCAAAAGATATTTGAAACCAATTTTCATGGAAAAAGTATTTTAAAAACGTTTTATGGTTTTCAATTATTCTTTATAAGTTTTAAAATATATTTTCAAAGAAAAAGGTTTTCAAGAACGTTTATGTTTTAAAAATCATTTTCAATGCATAAAAAATATTTTCCTCAAGATATGTTTTTAAAAGATCTTTTAAAATTATTTCCCATATAAGATAACATCTATTTCTGTTACTCATTAATTTATGGGGAAATTATTAAATGTTTTCATTCACATTATTTTTATTAATAGATTATGTTTTTTATAGAATTATGTTTATGAAACATGTTTATATTTCATGGGTTATATGCTTTTGAAACCCGATTCTTTTCATGGGTTATGTTTATGATGAAATGATTATGAAACCTGTATTTTTTCAAAAGTTATTATATGATTACATGTTTATAATACCCATTTAATTTCATGGGTTATGATATGATTATTTATGATCTTTTGGTACATGTATGTATGATTTCATTATGATATTGGTGGGACCTATATCTCCCTCCAATGCATTGGGTAAAGATTTATATCTAATGAGATAAACTAAGATGGTCTTGGGAATGAACCTTGACTACTAAGATGGACACATGAGTAAACCATGACTACCAATATAGAATTAGGAGTGAAATAATGATACTAAGATGAACATGGGATCAAACCATGACTACCAATATGGTATAGGGAGTGAACCTATACTACCAAGATGGTCTTGGAAGTGATGCCTTAACTACTATGAAGATCATATTTTATGCTTATGTGTCTGCCAAAATTACATGTTTTATTCCCATTCTAGGCTTTGTTGGATTATTTTATTTATTTCCTTATGATTCATGTCTAATTAACTACAAATATTTATTCTATGATTCATGAATATGATTTTGATATGTAGGGTATGATATTCTATTTTCATGATCATGTTCTCACACCCTTATGCTCATGATTATGCTTATATGTCTCCCTTGTTTACCCTTAATGACCATGTGAGATCACCCATTTTTATGTTTAATTGCCTAGTTTGTGAAGATATTTATTATGTTTGATGTGTGTAATAATGGTTATAGTCAATAAGAACCTAGTGGGAGATAATGCAACTCACTTATATATCAGTGTTTATGTTTCCATGTTTCCAAAGGCACTAGACTAGTATGGACTTTGGGTGTCTATTTGCATAATGTTTTAAGTATTTAGAAAATTTTATGTGATGTTAATTTATGAAAAGAAAGTATATCTATATTTTTCATATGTTTTTACCCTTATATTTTAGTTTTAACCCTCCATTAACCCTTTTGACAATTACCACAATATCAAAGTTGTATACCCTTTAAGGGTTAATAATGTTACCATAAAAGGATAAAAGATCCATAAATGGAACATGGTTGATATTTTAAACCATATCCAATTCCATTATATTATTATAATATTTTTATAAATTTTATATCATTTAATAAAATATTATTTATTATAAATTATCATTAATGTCAATTTTGGAACTATTCATTTAATTTGACTTTGAAAACAACATTACAGTCAATTAATTAGAATATAAACCTTCAAAAAATCCTTAATATGTCATATTTATCTAAATTTTTTTATACACTATAAATAACTAAAAAAATTAATTTTAGAGACTTTAAAATCATTTACTTGATTTTTCTGTTGCTTGCACAAGCACCATGTCAACGTTGTGTAAGAATTTAAGGTAATTATTTCATTACTAAAAATTAAAAAAAATTACCATAACAAAATAAATTCATTAATATTTAAAATAACCATTTATAACTATTCATAATTTTTTATTATCCCTATCACAAAATAATATAGATATTAAAATCAAGAGAGTGACATTTTTGACTTTATCCTTTACTTAAATATTATAAAGGTCAAAATCAAATATAAATAGAAATAAAGGGTAATAATATTGAATTTAGGATGATTATGGACAAAATTTGATCACCAAATTAAATAAAAGAAAGTTTGGGTATATTTTAATGCCACATCATAATATTTTTAACCTTAATTCCCTGATTTACCATTACTGAGGTGATAAATTTTACTACAGTTACTATTCATAATGCATAAAAATAAAAGAGAAATATTTAAAAAAATTGAACCTAATAATTCAAAATATATAATATATTTTATCAAATTCAATCTATATAAGTGGAATAAATTCATTTTATAATAATCTAACAAGGCATGATGAAAAACGATTTTATGAAAAATGTCGTTTTAAGTGTAAAAGTATTTTTATACCAAGATCAAGTATAATATTGATAAAAGTGGTATAAATTAAATCCTTTTTAATAAAAATAAACTAATGTAATTTTAAAAACAATCCAAATCAAAATGATTATTTTAAAATACTATAAAACATAGTTTTCTTTAAAAATTGATATTTTCATTATTCACCAAAAAAGTAATTTTTTTCAGAAAATTACCAAAAAATAAACCTAAAATAATATTTATGTTTTTATTTTAAAAATGATATAATTATCACATAATAATATTTCAATATATTTTCATGGTTCATTTAAAATTGCTTTTGAATATAAAGCAATCTATCAAGGAAATTTTATTTAAAGAAAAATATATCATAAAATATTGGGCTATTATAATAAGCGAATCATATATGATATTATAAATATGTACATGAATCTGGTATAGAGTTATAATAATTTTTAATTCATTATATAGGAGGTTATATCTCTTTCAAATCAAGTCAATCTTGAGGTAAGGGATTTCATCTCAATTTCCACTACATTGAGACATATTTGACATCATGCACCCATTTAATTTTAAAAAGTGCATATGTTTATCCTTTTATGTATTTATCATGAATATATATTTATTCATGATGACTAATGTTTCAATTAAATTTTACTCTTTCAGGGGGTACCAATTTAAAAGCTACCAAAGAGGTAAGAATTTATTTTACAACCTCATTTTTTGGGATTTCCCTAATTTTCATTGAAGGAATCTTATAATATATCATTCATAAAATCCATATATTATCTTATGGTCAAGATATTTAAGTATTTTTATTATTTTTTATAAAATTTCCTCTATTTTTAACTTTAATCAAGCAAATAAATACTTAAAATAAAATCTGATCTTATTTCTTTTTTGATAAGGTATATTTTTCTTCCATGTCCATATTTTTCAAAACTATTTTAAAAAATTCATTTATATTTACTCAAATTATTTATTAATGATATATTATGTTATCTTTTAATTTTTACAATGTTTTAATGGAATCTTTATAATGTTTTTTGAAAAGGTCATTTTCATCTTTATTTACAAAAATTCAAAAGGAATGTTTCTTTTTAACATATACGATGTTAACAGATTTTTATACCACCATAAATTCTTTATGATATTTAGCTTATTTAAATGGTTTTACAAAGAAGAATATAAAATGAAAGATTATTTTACTATTACCCTTGTATTTTCTTTATCTCTCTAAAGGAAATTATTTTATTACAAAACCTATATTTAAATGATTTGATGGTCATATTTTATCTTTTAATAATTTTATGGTCATTAACTTTCTCTTGAAGAATTCACTTTCTTGTGATCATTAGACATTACATTACTCTTAATATTCTTATTAATTATATCATGGATATGATTATTTCTTAAAATGTATACCATTTATACATATGGTGTTTTAATTTGAAATTTATTTGACTGACTTGAGAAAAATTGATATTCCACATTCTTTACCCAATATATTCATTTTTTTGGATAAGGAATATTATTGATCATTCAATATAGAAGGAATGCATTGGAAATTCAGTGACTGGTGGAGACTAAAATTATATATCCCATCGATGCATTTACAAGTATCATTAGACAAATCAGTTGTACAAATTAGATGAATTTTTGGTGTATACCTACCCATTGTAAATCCCTTGTGAATGATTCTCCCTTCATCCGACCTCCTCTATTCTTGTAGATTCAAGTGAATCTAATGTAGGTAAGAGTCTCCTCCAATAATTCTCCTTCTTCCTCTTCTTTCTCTTTATTCCTCATTCCCTCCCTCTTACTATGCATTCCATAGATTGAATCCGATGTAAGGTTTTAGCCTAACTTTATTGTGTCTAGAATTTAATAAGACATTTGTTGATTTTTAGATTTCTCTTGGTCCTATAGGGTATAATTTACCTCATTAAAGTGGAATAATGTCACCATTATCAAAAGAAACAAGTCCATGGTAAGTTTCCCCATGCTCGAGTCTTTAATTTTTGAACCACCAATTGCTTTGATATTAAATTAATGGGTTTAATACCTAATGACAATATTATAAATATTTATTATATTCCTAATGATAAAGTTATATTTAATTTTTTTTCATTTAAGGCAATAAGTATTTCTATTTTGATCATTTGTTTAAAACATATTTTTTAACCGAGCACCCCAATGGTTTAAAAATAACTCAAATATACCTTAAAGAGGTATCTCAAAATTAATAAATGTATCCCTAGTTTTAAATTCAAATTTAAGAAGTTTTATTTGGAACCAAATTATATTCTCAAATACTTATACACTTATACATATACATATATATATATATATAGATGAGTTTATATACATATCCACACATGGATGTGTGAATATTTTCATTGGGATTAGAAGTATATATATATCTAAATGTGTATGTGTGAAAGGTTAAAGGAAGATTTTGGAATTCAAATTTTTTATCTTGAATTTGATTTTCAAATGGTACTTTCTAAGGGCCCCCTTAGGGAAATTTAGAAAAATAAAAATTATTTTAAAAATTTTTAGGCCTGATTGGAACCTTCTAAAACTTATTCAAAATGTGATTCACTCCCAATGGAATCACATGACATTTATCTATGTGTTTAAAATTTATATAATGTTTTATGTTGGTGGCTTTCTTATGGGATTTGTATTGGTAGTGTAGGAAAGTGGTTGATGTTATGTGTTTACCATGTTTTTCTTATGATTGAGATTTGATATTGTTACCCCAATTTCACTTTGAATTTTATCATGGGATATACCAAATGGGGAAACTTAGGGTACTTGGGTGGGATGACTAGGAAAAGTATGCTAGGAAAATTTCCTCCCTCTATAGCCTATAGAAAAAACTACAACACTAACTAAAAATCATGTGACATAGATTTTGGGAACCACCATAATTTTTTTAGTCCTCCCTAGTGGCTCCTGAAAAAAATATTATATGGTTAATTCAATGAGAGTATGAGGATCCTGGGATGAAAATACTAAACCTTAGTTTCCTTAGGTTTACCCATAGTGATTGGTTTTTACCTTCTTACTTTTTAATATTTATTCTTTTATTTAAATTATCAAAGGCATGTTTCCTTTGAAATTATTTTATCTGGAAAGTTAAAGTATGTCTTAGACTTCTTTCTTCTTTAAATGTTTTAAAAGATTTGATAAAGGTATTTTTATATAATAATTGAGAAAATTTATTTAAAATGAGGATTTTAAATTGAAATATTATATATTTATTACATGTTTTCTATGTGATTGTTTTCATATAAAATAAAAGAAAATGATTTTTTATAAATTTTGATGATGCGACACTAGCTTTACTTATAAAAACTAAAAACTATTTATTAATTATATTTTCAAAATATCATGAAAATTGAAATTTAATCAGATGGTAAGTATATGGAAAGGTGGTTGGGGGCCTAATGGTCATTTTTATTCCCATGCTCATATTTATATTTTAGTTTTAGGTTCTAACTCTATTTATGATTTCTCTTAGAGCATTGTTTATTCTTGGATCAGATGATGACTCATGGAGTCACATGAAGGTTTATCAGTTTTTATTATTTTATTTAGTTTATTTTATCACATTAAAAAATAGGAATTTTCCTAATTTCAATTATGGTTATTATGGATCAAAATATATATATAGAGACTAGGGATACTGGTGGTGACTGTTTCTTTAGGTGATAGAGTTGGGGGTGAGAACTGTGATTTATTTTACTTTAATTATTTTGTTTCAATTGTTTTACTACTTTGATTATTTATATTTTCTGTTCTTATTTGATGGTGCATGGACCTCTAATGTATGGAGTTGAAATTCCCATTTTCTACATTATTAAACTCTGATTGTTATAAAAATCCATTCCCACTGGATTACTTTGATTCTATAACTCTAATTGTCACCCAAAGGTGGTTGGGAATGCATCTTGAGTTTTTTTGGGCCGGCTCAATAATTTTATGGAGGGAGGAATTGGGTTGTTTCATGACACCCTCTCTTAGTGTGACTGCATGATCTACATGGACTCTTAGCTTCTTACCTCATTTTCTTATTTCACATAAGAAAAAATTGATTTGGTACCTTATAATAATAAAAAACTAAAGAAACCCAACCCTTTGTAGAAGTGATTGGTATTTTAAATTTTTTATAGTTGGATCCTTAACATAAAAATAGATTCATAATATGAACACCCAGATTCTTCCTTGGATCTCATGTAGTTAATTTAAGTATAAATAATGCAAATGAAACCACCCCACATTTTTTCATCAAGTTCCTATATGATTTGTTAGTTTTTGGAATGTTATAGCTCACATGAACTAAGTGGGGTATCCTTAGATCATTCACATATTCACTTGAAGTTCCCAAATAACCTTTTTTTAATTCCTATATTCCAAAATGGAAGAAATAAGTGCATCACACCGTCCCTTATATCTGGTAAAGAATTCTAACTCGATCTTAGAAAAAGGATCAGTGAAATCTTGTTCTTACTTAAATTTCTATATCTATAAGCTTGAAAAATAGGAGAAGCTGAGAGAGGATCTCTAAATTCAAAAAATATTATTTCAATATTATTCGTGGCTCAAAAAACGAGCTTATATTATCATGACTCGTCCCAGTGGGGCCCACACCGTGACTCCACAAGCCCGCCGACAATAGGCCAGGTGTTGGTGACTAGCATCGAGTAGGCATATTGTAGGACCCCGGAACACCCTGAGAGGGGAGGGGTGAATCAGGGTGTCAACTTTTTCTTTTTAATGTTGTGGATCTTGTTCCCACGTTGTTAGGAACTAGCTAAACCTGTATGATGGATATGATCAGCAATGAAACATTCACATGCAAAGCGATGACACATCAATTTTTACTTGGTTCACCACTAAGGGCTACGTCCAAGGAGCATATGCCGACAAGTTTTCGGTCATACCAAATTCCACTAATCTTCACTAGTTGTGGATTACAAAGGTTCGAGAACAATCACTCTGTCTCAGGCTCATTGCATTTACAAATGTTCAGGGATAGCTCACTGCGTCCCTCAGGTCACTCCCATTGACTCCCCCTAGATCACTGCTCTTGGTGAAGTCACACTCAGTTTATAGACATGGAGGTCTCTTCAACAGATATACATGAAGTTCTTTGTCTCCTGTTCAGCATGAGACATTGCTTACATCAGGGTTCTGAGTTGATGCTCTTTTGTATTCAATCTTCTTCTTTAGTGAAATAACTGAATGCACTAAATCTTCTTCTTCTCTTCCTTTGATTACCAATACTAACACCTGAGTGTATTGATATATTCCCCTCTTTCTGTGCAGATCTGAGTTTAGTTGCACGAACCGTTCTTCTTCTCTTTGCAAAGCACAATGAGGATGTTAAACACCAGTCATGTGTGTGCGGTACCAATTCTCTTCATAAAACCAAATTGTTCACTGTTCTTCCATCTTCACAAATGAATACATCATCTTTTGCACTGAAGGTATCGAGCAATCTTTCAGCTTTCGTGCAGCTCAAAAAAGACGGGCGTACTCCAACAGCACCTGGCGCTCTTCTCCAATCCTGGCGCACAAGTCCCAATACGGTGCACAAGTCTTCAGCGCACAAGTCCAAACTGGCGCGCAAGTGTCACCAAATCACCTGTGCGATGCTTCCTTTCTCAACTAAAAACTTGCGCGACCCACTTCCTTTCTCTCCCAAACCTCCTTGGGTGTGCAACCAACAACCGGCGCACATCCTCTACTTTCGCGACCCAACTACCACTTGCACGGCTCAACCACCTGCGCGACGAGAGCTCTAACAATCTCTAAGTCTTGAAATATGTACCAAATAAAGAGGGGTGCTCCTCTATTTATAGAAATTTGGATACCCTGTGTGGCGGTGCGCAAGTATTTCCTCGGCGTGCAAGTTTTGGCACGCAGGTCCATCCGCCCAAGCCTCTATCGCACAACTCACTTGCATGACCACACCAATACTTGGACGAAATTCTTTTATTTGCCATATTTTGAAGTTATGATCTTGAAAAACAATAGGAATGCAAGTTTCCAATCCTCATAGGCACCGACGTGCAAGTCTCTTCGCGGTGCACAATTCACTTGTGCGACCAACCCAATACTTGCGCAACCCGCTTTCCTTTTTCATTTTTCCTTGTTTTGATCTTGAAAAACACTAGGCGCGCAAGTTCCCTCTCCTTCAAGTATACGGGATGCAAGTCTCTTTTCCAAAATCACTTTTCTCCATTTGTCAATTTTCATGCCCAAAAAGTTTGCAAACACTGGAAAACGGCGCCACCTTATATCTATTCTTTTGTGCCACCTCCAGATGGTCTCTACCTTTGTCATTTCTCTCTTCACTACTTCCCATAACCATTATTCAGATTTCATCACGAACTCTGCTATCATGATATATATCCTTTGATAGACCAGCTTTAACATCATCGTATTTTGAGACAATGTGAAGTGCATGACCATCTTAGAATTCCAATCCCTTCTATAGTATCTTCTTATTCAACCATCATTCTCCACTTCATGCAAAAACATATGATTCAATTCTTCAATAAGGCTCTGACATGGTTCTTATGCAATCATGAAGAATTGCATGGTCTCCATCAGCCATCATGTATTCTTCTTCATCCTCTGATGAATTATACCTCACCATTCTTCACTATTGTAAACAATGTGTCACCTTTGACACATGTTCTTTGAATTTATGATCAGTACAACAATCATCTGAATTTCCATTCCTCCATTTCATTGGATTACTTCTTGATCTCCTTCATTTTGATCTTCATTGACAACTATTGACAACAAATATAACCTTATACACAAAGTGGATCCAACACATATCACTAACATGGGAGGCATTGCCTAAGAACCTATATACACGCACACATCTCCAAGCCCACAAATGCTGAAATTTAAAAACAACCACTAAGGAACAAAATGAATGCATACAACTAAACCCAACCAATAGAGTACGATGGAAAGTAAAGTGTTGAAAGTAAACTGGGCCAACATACAAGCCCACCAAAACAAGAGTCTGAAAAGTGCAAAGTCTAACCTGTAAACACAAAGAGGTACAAGGGCTGCTGTTCGTAGCCATAGGAATGCCTCAGCCTTTAGGGAACTCAAAAAGCTCGGTCCTGTCTTGGTCCGCCCTGGACCCTGTCAAAAGACTGCTCGTCTGCACAAGACATGACACGTACGGGCAAATACCGTGCAGGGGTGAGTATAACAATACTCAGTAGAGGACCCCAAAAAAACACAAACCAATATACAAAGTAAAGGTTCAGTCAGATCTACATAGCATATGTCTACAGAACATATAGAGGAGAAACACAAACCAGATATACTCAAAAATCAAACCTGTAGTCTAGAGACAACTCACACAACCACTTACCCACGTCTAGGGATTCAGTTTGAAGATTTCACGAAGGACTCATTCCGGGAGAACACACTCCTTGAGTCTGGTAGCTCTGATGACATTCGTCCGAGAAGTACTATTCATCAGGAAACGCCATGATAGGTAGTTACAATCATTACGGGAGAAACACTCATGAGTGGGAAGATCATGATAGATAGATACACTCATTATGGGAGACACACTCCTGAGAAGGAAAGATCACGATACACAGATGAGGATCACTTCCAGGGCCATGGAGGATACCATAATTCATCTAGATTCACCAGCTAGGTAGAGGATCAACGCTTTGTAGAGTTGGCCACGCCGATGCCTAACTCTACCTGGGGTCAGGAATGGATAGAGGATCTCACTCTGGGACTCTCGAAGGGATTCCAAACTCTATCACAGAAAGTCATGCTGAAGGGATCATACTCCTGTAAAAGGAAACGATGTCTAATTTTTAGGGGAACAAGAAGAATGGGAAATAACCCAAACAAAACATGTCCAAGACACGGTGGACAAGAGGACCAAACCATTTTCCAAAAAAGTACACGACATGTAGAAAAGCCACACACCGTGTCTTATGACCTCGGGTACTGCTCGTGTACAACAACCCATTTCGTAAGGCTGGTTGTGTAGACAAAGTTAGTACACAACATGTGGTACGAATTACACACCGTGTCCAAGTATCTAGGCTGGATTCTGTGTATTCTAGCTATGTCCCCGTACATGGCCTCAACCCGTGTATTCCAACCCATGTAATCGGTACATGGGGTGACCTGTGCTACTAGCCTCACTTGGCTGTGTGGTGTAGTACACAAGCGTGTACTACACCCTGTGTCTATGTATCCCCTAGATACATGCCGAGCTTCGGGGAAAGTCCAACACACCGTGTGACTAGGGTCACACGCCGTGTGATTCCTCTCTAACCCCTGAAACCCTAGCCACCACTTCCAGTACTACACATCATGTTTTTCAGAAGTATAAACCGTGTATCACAGAATTTTCTAGAAACAACTTTCTTCTCCAGCGCGCCTCCCGTGCTGTCCCGTTCTTTGATCCGGCCACCTGATCACCACGAAACTACAGAATCTAGGTTGCCTTGACATCCGGAAGTTGTTGTTTTCAGGCCTCTGATCGGCCCCGAAAATTCATTTTGATCCACCTGTATGAAGAACAGTGGAGGAACGGTAATTCCCGAACCATGTTGATTTGTCTGCGGTCATCGCCATCACACATCCGCTAGGTCATCGTGATGTCAGATCTCCAATTTGGGATCGTTGTGTCGCAAAACAGATGTGCAACGATCCATTTTTCATCGCCCCATGAGGAATGTGAAGAACACGAAGAACAAGCGAGAGAAAAAATGGGGAGGAAATCCAGAAAAGAAATTGAGGAACGAACCTCTGCCATCATTCGGCATGGCGTTAGTCCGCTCCTGTTAGTAGGATCAAACGGAGTAGGATCAAAATGATATTCAATAATCATGGATCAATCCCCAAAAACATCCCAACAGAAACCCTTCCGCAAGAACAAATTAATCCGCAGATTAACTTGTTAGTGGTTTATTCACATTCATCATTTAAATAAAAAATGTGGAAAAAGAATTTAAATAACAAACCCCTACCTTAAAAGGGATTGATCACTGACGAAGAGGTCGTGCTGCCGTCATCGTCGATATCCTTTAACTCGTTGGTGCATCGATTCTTAGCTTTGATTCTTCCTCGTTCGTCACCAAGAGTTTTCTCCAAGGCTCTACTGATTCTCCAGAGTTTTCTCTCAATTTTCTGTCAATGACCATCGTTCGATTAACCCATTAAAAAGGGGAAGAGTGTTTTGGAATTCTTTCATGCTGTGACATTAATGAGTCAAGTTTTCGTTTCTGAGTCATTAAGACATGGCATTATTTATTAAAAAGCTTCCCCATCATTGCACTGTAGTGAATGTTTCCAAATAAAAATAAAATAAACTTTTCTATTTATTTTATTTTATTTTTCTGAAAACTTCCAAAAATTAACTTTTTCCATCGACTCGTGATGGTCTCGGTTTAACCCATTATTAGGTAAATTTTTCGTCCCAGATGCAATAGTGCCCTCATATTTTTAGTTCAGGCATACGTTTGGAAAATTCTACAACCGCACACAAGTGCCGACTCACTTAACTTAAAAAAAGTTCAAACCTCCATTCTGGGATCAACGGGCCTCGTAATAATGTTTCGTCTTTGCATCTGGTCTCGTAATAATTCCATATAATACTTAAAAATAATACAAGGAAAATCTGAGACATTACATTCTCCCCACCTTGGGGATTTTCATCCCCGAAAAGCCAAAACAAGACTACTCAAAAAGATGTGGGTACTGGGCATGGATTTGAGCCTCCTGCTCCCACGTGCTCTCCGGAAGATTCCCGTGCTGCCATCGAATGTGTACCAAGGGAATCTATATCCCATGAAGGATCCTCTCCTGTAGATCCTTGATCTCCACTGGGTACTCAGCAAATGTCACTCCATCCTTGATGTCGAGCTCGCCCCAGTCGATGATGTGCGATGGGTCATGCACGTACCTCCTCAGCTATGACATGTAGAAGACATCATGTACCCAATACAACTATGGCGGTAGAGCCAGGTGGTACACCACCTCTCCAACTCTACACAACATCTAGAAAAGTCCGATGAACCTTAGAGATAGCTTGATACCTTTGCCAAATCTATGTAACCCTCATCGAGGGGAGACCTAAAGAAAGTCATGGTATCCTTCCTCAAACTCCAGGGGTATCCATCGCCTACCAGCATAAGACTTATGCTGGCTCTGTGCAGTCTTCATCTACTCCTAGTTGATCTGCACGTTCTTGGTGGTAGCTCCCACCAACTCTGGACCCATGAGTGATGACTCTCTGGGGTCAGTCTAGCAAAGCGGTGACCGACATGGTCTCCCATATAAAGCCTTGAAAGGTTCCATACCAATGGTGGAGTGGTAGCTGTTATTTTACGAAAACTCCACCAGTGGTCGATGATCCTCCCAACTGTGACCAAATTCGAAGATACAATCCCACAACATATCCTCCAAAACCTGAATGGTCCTCTCTGTCTGACCATCAATATGGGGATGGAATGTCGTGCTCAAGTGTAGATGATTCCCAAAAGCATCCTGTAATCCCTTCCACAACCGGGATGTAAAGCAGGTGTCTCGGTCCGAGACTATCATCGAAGGGATGCCATGAAACCAAACTATCTCTTGCATGTAGAGGCGTCCAAAGCTCTCTACGGAACTCTGCTCCCCTATAGCTAAGAAGTGGGATGACTTGGTGAGTCAGTTAACGATCACCCAGATGGAATCATTCCCCTTGGACATCTATGGTAAGACTTTCACAAAGTCCATAGATATTCCATCCCACTTCCACTCTGGAACTTGCAGGGGGTGAGATAATCCCGCTAGAACCTGGGGCTCGACCTTCACTTGCTAACATGTGAGGCATTGAGAAATGAACTATTCTACTACCATCTTCATACCTGACCACCAAAATTGTTGTCGGAGATCTTGATACATCTTTTACACTCCAGGATGTACCACCAAGGGGGATGTATGAAACTCCCTCAGGACCTCTTCCTGCAACACTACTGGTACAAAAACGCATCCTCTGAAAAGAATTATGTGATACCCACCTTGTAAATATCCATCATGAGCATGTCCTATGGATAACTGAGCACTTAAAGCCTCACAATTGACATCCCCAAGCTGCGCTTCCCTAACTAGTTGTAAGAGTGTAGGCGTGACAGCCATCAACTGCAGGTAACCTACATCCTCTCCATCCACAAAGGATAATTGCAACATGGTTAACTGCTCTGTCACCTCACTCAACAGCTGTGAGCTTGACCTTCTTCTAAGAGAATCCTCCACCTTGTTCCCCTTACTAGAAGTATAGATGATCTCGAAATCATAATCCTAGAGGAACTTTAGCCAACACCTCTGCCTTAAATTCAGATCCTTCTATGAGAATATGTACTTGAGGCTCTTGTGGTCAGAGTAGATGATGAACCACTCACCCATAAGGTAGTGTCAAAAAATCATCAATGCGAAGAATACCGCAACCAACTTGAGATCATGGGTCGCATAGTTCTTCTCATGTGGCCTAATCTGGCGCGAACCATAAGCAATCACTGCCTACCTCTATATCAGGACACAACCAAGCCTGGTCCCTGATGCATCATAGAAAACTATGTACTCAACAACCTACTCTATAAATCTCAATATTGGGGAGCTCATCAAACTATGTCTCAACTACTCTAAATCTTGCTGTCACTTATCCATCCATATAAAGGGTTGCCTCTTCCTAGTCAATGCTGTCATCGGTGCTGATTTTCAGGAGAAATCAGGAATGAATCTCCTGTAATATCCTGCCAACCCAAGGAAGCTCTGCACCTCCATCACGCTCTGAGGTGGCTCCCATGATAACACTGCCTCCACCTTGTCTAGGTTCATAGGCAATCCATTTGATAAGATGACATGACGCAAAAAGTGGACCTCCTAAATCCAGAACTGGCACTTCAAGAGCTTCCCATAAAGCTGGTGCTCTCGGAGTACATCTAGAACTATCCACAGATGTCTCACGTGCTCCTCCTCTGACACCGAGTACACAAGGATGTCGTCGATGAGGACCACTACGAACCGATCCAAGTATGGCTGGAAGATCTGGTTCATCAGTCCCATGAACACTGTGGGGGAATTTGTCACGCCAAAAGGCATCACCAAGTACTAATAGTGACCATAGAAGCATCTGAAAGCCATCTTCGGTATATCCTCATCCCATACTTGTAACTAGTGATAACCAGACCAAAGTTCAACCTTTGAGAACCACGGTGCCCCTCTCAGCTGATTGAAGAGGTCATCGATTCTCGGCAGTGGATACTTGTTCTTCACCATCACCAGGTTCAGGAACCGGTAATCCACGTACAACCTCAAACTTCCATATGTCTTCTTGGAAAACAAGACTGGTGCTACCCAGGGTGAAACGCTAGGTCTCACGAAACCCTTGCTCTATAAATCCTCCAATTGCACCCTCAGCTCGCGAAGCTCTATGGGAGCCATCCTATATGCTAATGAATAAATTTGTGTCTTCCCAGGGTGTAAGTCGATACATAAGTCGATTTCCTGGTGGGGAGGTAGTCTTGGAAAATCTTCGGGAAAGACATCCTCATACTTTGCCACTACTGCTGGGAATTGGGAGTTCATCACATATACTGCTCCGAGGGAAAGGCTAGAAAACTCATGAGTGACTAGCTACACCCTCCTATGCATGATCCCATTCTATGATACCTGGGTCTCCTTTTCTCTGACAAAGTAAAACCTCGTCCCATCACTACAGACACACCACACTCTTCACCTAAAACAATCAATCTGGGCATGGACCGAAGATAAACAATCCATACCGAGAATGATGTCTTAAGGCCTCGATGTTAACACCAAGAGGTTCCAACTGAAACTCCCACCTCCAAGGGTAAGATCACACTACCTAAAAAGGTGCGTGATCGTCGATTCTCCTCCCATAGGTTTCTCCAAGCGTAAGGATCGAGTTAACGGTTCTACTGGAATCTCAAGGTTTCACACAAGATATATGGATATGAAGGAATGACTGGAACCTATGTCTATAAGTTTGTAAGATAAGGTAGAGAAGACACAGATCGTACCTCGTATCATCCCTAGAGCCCCTAGGTCATATGCCTCGACCACATGCAGCTATCCCCACCCCTATCCCCCAACTCCCAGAGCCTGGTGCAGACCTCTTAGGGGTGGTGGTGGAAGTAAGTTGACGCATATGCCACCACCTGAAGCTCTCCCTACTCCTATTCCACGTCCTCCACCTAGCGGGTCTGTCTGATCCACTCTATGCCTATGTCTCGGTGGTCCATCCATCACTTCCCTGTCAGCAGCTCGATGGGTCAGAATATCTCTAGCGAGATGTCCCCTACCGTCGCACGCGTAGTGCCGCTTCTCCCTAGGATGAATGGATCCATCCTGAGATTCCTAGACTATCGATAACCTATCTTGGGTCCTCCTCTGACATCTCTCACATCCTGATCCTTGCGTCCGACAATGGATCCCTACTGCTGAGGTCTCCAGACCTGTCTGCATGCTACTGACTATCGTCAGCTGTCTCTGCTTCACCAAGAATCTCTCATACACCAAGGCCCACTCGAGCACTCTAGAATAAGTCGAAATGCATAGAGGCACGATACTAGCTTAGATGTCTCATCATAGACCTTGCTCGAAGGTCCGATATCTGAAGTACTGATCTCAGACCGTATCCATTGAGTACCCGGTGAGGTTGGTGAAACTCAATGAATAGTCATCTACCGTCATACTACCCTGTTGGAGCTGAAGAAGCTCCTGAATGCATACCGCTCTTAGCGTAAATAGAGATAACTCCTCCCTAAAGAGTCGCTCAAACTCCATCCACAAAATAGACTCCTCGTCGTGAGTCTGTGTGTTCAGACTCCACCATCGTCCCACCGAACCCTGAAGAAGGATCGATCCTAGGATCACCATCTGGTCTGCCGATGTCCTCACTAGGAAGAAAAATCTAGTCACCGCCTCAAGTCAGTCCTCAGCCGCCTGAGGATCAGGCTCACCTCATAACTAGAGGGGTCTCTGTCTCTGGAACTCATGGAGTGTGCTAATACTGCGCTCCTCATCGGTCGGTACTACAGGTACCACGATCTACTCCCCTGGTGGTGGCATATCAGGTGAACCACCTGGAGGAAAAGCTTGGAGAACTGGCCCCTGTATCGAAGCCTCGTCACTAAGGGGGTCATCCTCATGATCATGCTACTGAATCCTACCAGGTATGCATTTCAGAGGCATCCTGTAAAGAAACAAGATGTACCATGAGTATATCTGGATAGCTGACTCAAAAGACATGGAAAACACAACCCATTCCTATATGATGCATGTACCGTTCTTTTATTTTCATGCAACTAGTGTTTTCATGTACCAAGTCAAAAAGAAGGTTATCTGAGTCCTGGTGTATGGATACGTCGGCCGACCGCACCAACACTGGAGTCTCTGGCTTGAAAGCCTAACTCGAAACACTTAACACCGTTGCCCCAAACCCAATATCATAGACTCTTGGTCCTAAGGTAGAAATGAACTCCTCTGATACCACCCTGTCACGACCCATCCCAGTGGGGCCCGTGCTGTGACTCTCCATTCCTTCCCCCAATAGGATAGAGGTTGGTGACTAGCACCGAGTAGTCATATCACTAACATGGGAGGCATTGCCTAAGAACATGTACACACGCACACATATCCAAGCCCACAAATTCTAAAATGTAAAAAAAACCACTAAGGAACAAAATGAATGCATACAACTAAACCCAACCAACAGAGTATGATGGAAAGTAAAGTGCTGAAAGTAAACTAGTCCAGAATACAAGCCCACCAAAACAAGAGTTTGAAAAGTGAAAAGTCCAACCTGTAAACACAAAGAGGTACTAAGACTGCTGGTCGTAGCCATAGGAACACCTTGGTCTATAAGGAATTCATAAAGCTTGGTCCTTTCTTGGTCCACCCTAGACCCTGTCAAAAGGCTGCTCATCTGCACAAGACATGACACATGCAGGCAAAGCCCGTGCATGGGTGAGTATAACAATACTCAGTAGAGGACCCTGAAAAACCACCAAGCAATACACGAAGTAAAGGTACAGTCATCTCTGCACAGTATACGTCTACAAAAAATATAGTGGATAAAAACAAACCATATATACTCAAAACCCAGACCCTTAGTCTAGAGACAAGTCACTCAACCGCATACCCCTACCTAGGGATTCAGTTCAAATATTTCACGAAGGACTCATTCTGGGAGAACACACTCCATGAGTCTAGTAGCTCTGATGACGTCCATTTGAGATGTACTATTCATCAGGAAACATCACAAGAGGTAGTTACACACATTAAGGGAGACCCACTTCTGAGTGGGAAGATCACAATTGATAGATACACTCATTATGGGAGACACACTCCTGAGTGTGAAAGATCACAATACACAGATGAGGATCACTTCCAGGGCTATGACGGACACCGCGACTCATCCGGATTCACCAGATAGGTAGAGGATCAACACATGGTAGAGTTATTCAAGACAATTCCTGACTCTACCTTGGGTCAGGAATGGATAGAGGATCTTGCTCTGGGCCTCTCGGAGGGATGCCTAACTCCATCATAGAAAGTCTTGCTGAAGGGATCATACTCCTGTAAAAGGAAAGGATTCCTGACCTTCAGGGGAATGAGAAGAAGGGGCACTAACCCAAACAAAACATATCCAAGACACGGTGGACAAGATGACCAAGCCATTTTCCAAAAATTACACGGTGTGTAGAAAAGTCACACGCCGTGTCTTCTGACCCCAGGTACTTCCCATGTACAACAGCCCATGTCATAAGGCTGTTCATGTAGAAAATGTCAGTACACGACGTGTGGTATAAATTACACGCCATGTTTGATTATCTGGGGTTGGTTCTGTGTACCTTGGCTATGTGCCTGTACACGACCTCAACCCGTGTATTCCAACCTGTGTAATCGGTACACGGGGTGACCCACACTATAGGCCTCACCTGGCCGTGTGGTGTAGTACACGACCATGTACTACACCCCGTGTCTGTGTATCCCCTGGATACACGCCGAGCTTCGAGGAAATTCCAACATGCCGTGTGACCAGGGTCACATGCCGTGTAATTCCTCTCTGACCCCCAAAACCCTAGTCGCCACCGCCAGTACTACATGGCGTATTCTTCAGAAGTACATGTTGTGTATCCCAGAATTTTCCAGAAATGACGCTCTTCACCGGTGTGCCTCCCATGCTATCCCGTTTGTCGATCCAACCGTCCGATCGCCACAAAAATATATAATCTAGGTTTCCCCAATGTCCTTAAGTCGTTGTTTTTGGGCCTCCGATCAGCCCCAAAAATGAGTTTTGATCCACCCGCATGAAGAACGCTCGAAGAACGATAATTCCCGAACTGTGTCAATTTTTCTTCCACCGTCACACCTCCGCTAGGTCGTCACGACGTTAGATCTTCAATTTGGGATCATTGCGTCACAAAACGGACATGCAACAATCCGTTTTTCATTTCCCCATGAAGAATGAGGAGAATGTGAAGAGCACATGAGAGAAGAAAGGGGGAGGAAATATAGAAAAGAAATTGAGGAACGATCCTCCACCATCATTCATCACGGCGTTGATCTGCTCTAGTTAGTAGGATCCAACAGAGCAGGATCAAAATGATAAACAATAATCATGGATCAATCCCCAAAAACATCCCAATAGAAACCCTTCCGTAAGAATGCACGAATCCACAGATCAACTTGTTCGTGGTTGATCCGCTTTCGTCGTTTAAATCAAAAACGGGGAAAAAGAATTTAAATAACAAACCCCTACCTCAAAAGGGATTGATCACTGATAAAGAATTCATGCTACCATCGTCGTTGAGATCCTTTAACTTTTTGGTGTAGTTATTCTTAGCTTTTATTTGTCGTCGCTCGTCGCCGAGAGTTTTCTCTAAGGCTCCATGGATTCTCCAGAGTTTTCTCTCAATTTTATGTCAATGACCATTGTTCGATTAACCCATTAAAAAGGGGAAGTACATTTTGGAATTCCATAATGCTATGACATTAATGAGTCAATTTTTTTTTCTGAGTCATTATGACATGACATTAATTATTAAAAATTTTCCCCATCATTGCACTGCAACGAATGTTTCCAAATAAAAATAAAATAAACTTTTCCATTTTTTTTATTTTACTGAAAACATCAGAAAACTAACTTTTTCCCTAGACCCACACCGGTTGAGGTTAGATGCATTATTAGGTAAATTCATCATCCCAGACAAAACGATGCCCTTATATTTTTAATCCAGGAATTTGTTTGGAAACTGCCACAACCGCACACAAGTGTCGACTCACTTAACTTAAAAAAAGTTCAAACCACCATTCTAGGATCACCGGGCCTCAAAATGATGTGACGTCTCTGCGCGAAGTCTCATGATAATTCCATATAATATTTAAAAATAATACATGGAAAATACAAGACATTACATATATAGTTGCATTTAACTCTTTAAAAATGAACCTAAGACCTTAAACAAGTTAAACCTCTTAAACCGGCCCAAAATGACATTAATAACAAAGTTAAAATGTCATAAATATGGAAAATATTTCACCATTAACTTGTGAATTTATTAAATTACACATGATAAATTACAATCCATTAACATGACTTATTCATCCTGAATATGTTTAATGAACCTTGATTGGATAATATTCATTCTTAAAACTATTTTATCATATTCAATTATTTTAACTAAAAAAATTCATGAATAACATGAGAAATAAATTAAATTATCATTATTATAAAACTTGAAAAATATAAATGAATGATTTTAATTACTATCATTCACAATTGTATGTTCACCACCCCTGTATGTGGGGTTTATTTCATTCTAAACTCCAATTCATTAGAATTGGTGGAAATTTTGGATACACTTTTTATATGAACCTCTAGACCCTTATCTCAATAGTATTGAATTGTATTCATAGACTAAGAGTGTCATATAACTACATATAATATCCCCTAAATAGTTAAGGACAAGTTATGACCATGAAAACCTCCTACAAACACACACAGTGTAATATAATCTCTATGTCTCATGATATCTCATAAAGATGGATACATACTTTGTGTCACCATCCTTTATTATTTTATTTATATTTTTGATCGTATTTTATGGAATTGACTTCTTTTACCATGGACATGGATTTAGTTAATGCACTACCATCCCATTCAAGTGGTAAAAGATATCTTATTCCTATAAAAATGGATAAATATTATCTTGATCATTCAATCAATGTCATACCACCAATGAAAAAACAAACAAAAGATACCTTACCAAAACATAAATTTCATGGTTTTCATCATGTATAAAATTATGCGATCAAGTGATAAAAATTGACAATGATCTCAATTTGAACAACTGATAAACATGTTCATATAAAGGAACATCCAACGACACCCAAAACATGTAGTATTCCCATTGGTGAGCCAATACTCATGATATTATTTACTTGAGATCACTAAGTCTGAACATCATGAGAACAATTCTTAGTGCTTATGTTCCCCCAACACTTGATAGTCAGTCATCATCTATGTCTTGTTATTATTATGTATGAAACATGTTTAAAATTATAGTAATTGTTTCTAGAGGTTCTCATTATATCATAGAACTACTATAACCTTTTTATACGATAAATAATCCAAGTAAATTACCATGAAAATAGTATATGTAGTAGTAATAACAGTATTACAATAAGAATAAACCATGCATAACTTTATATACACATGATATAGTAATAAAAATGTACTAATCAAGTTGGGTCTAGGGAACCCACTCTCATAATTCCCGCACTTTCACTAGAGTTGGTTTTATAACCATTAACCTATTAACTATCACATGATTAGATCATGATTCTTCTAAGTTATGGATTTATTCATTAGGTCTTCCAATTTTTATTACATTGCTACTTGGTTATCTATGACTTACCTACTTGAGTAAAACTCCATAAAGATATGATATCCGTGAGTATATATATTTTTTCCTCTTTTATAATCATGGAATCTTGGTTAATATAATTTTTAAAATATTATTATAATATACATAAAATAATTTTCTTTCTTACTATAATTTAAATAATTGGAAAAAATCATTTCATATTTAAGATATTGTGCTTCTCACTTGATGCTAAAATGATCAAAAACATTCCTTAGGGTTATAACCATTTCCATTGAGTGTTTTGTAGTTATCATGTTTAAATATCATGAAGATAAGTAAACAAACCAATATAATGGATTCAAATGAAGTGATAATGTCATTGACATCATCCTACACTAGCAGGAAGCACTGGCTACCTAGTGGCCTAACACCAACTACCCGATGGTGATGAAAGAAGCCTCCATACTTGTAGGATAACCACCGATGACTCAGTGGAATGGTATTAGCAGGCTGGTAGTAACAAAAACACTAGTAAAAAATATATTTATCATGAATCATTTTTCATGGCTATTATTTATAACCAAATTAATAAAAAAAGTTTCACATAAGATATTTTATAACCATTGTGAAAAACAAGTGGCCTTTATCTTCAATATCAGTTATCTAATAACCAATGTTGAAAATGCAGTTTATCATATCAGTTATTAAATAACCAATGTGAAAACTATTTTTTCACACTATTTATTGAATAAATAACATAATAAAAGTTTTAAATTTGTATGAAATATTGGGTGGACTAATTTTGGGGTTATTCTTTCTCACAATAGTGGTCTCTTTTCTCCCACATGGGGAAACCTAACTCTTCATTCTTTGATCTTATATACTCTAATATAAATCATTTGGAATTACCAAGATCATCTAAACTTAGATATCATCATCTTTAGCTTTCACACACTCTATGTGTCATCTTTACATTACCATAAAATTCTCATTCATTCCCCATAAGGTATATATTTGTGGTTAGTGTTTATTGTTTCAATTTTCTGTGTATAAATGTATTTTTTAATTGATGAATGTTGTTTTGTAATTTTTTTCTTGAATGATCTCTATCACCACTAATAATTATTCATTTCTTCACTATTTTTATTTTCTATTTTGATTATTCCTGAATATGAGGTATTTTTTAATTGATGTATGATTTTTTTGAGATTAAGTTTTGATAAAATTATTATTTAATGAAATAATGTTATAAATAATTTTAATTTAATAATAAATGTGTGTCTATTTTATGTTTTTTTTTTCATTGGAATGGATTTTTTAAATGTATAATAGATTATGAGGTTTGAATATATTTAGGTGATCATGTTGATTTTAAGATATATTTTTACTTTTTATGAAATAATTATTAGTCAATATGTTCAAAGTGATATTTTTTTAATCAAATATGTTGTATTTATTTTATTTGAGAAAAAATTTATGATATTATATATATATATATAATTAAATTTTAAATTAAATTTCAAAATATAATAACTTTTTTCAAATCAAGATATTTTTATAGGTAATAATGAGTCATATTTGGATTACTAAAATTTGAAAAAGTGTTGAATATGAGGAAGGAATCAATGTTTTTTTGGAATTTTCTAAACAAAATGTTCCAAATAATAACTTATTTTTCTTGTCCATACTTGTAATGTTTAAATATGAAGAAGTTAATAATTAGAAAAATCAAAGATCATTTAATTTTTCATGGTTTTAATCCAAGTTACAGACCTTGGATTTGGCATGGTGAAACTGGGTAGAATTAAAGATCTATTTATGATGACGATTTTCAAGATGATAAGTCTAATCGAATTTAGAAAATGATTTTTGATATTTAAGTAGAAGTAATTGTGAAATCATCAACAACTGAACATCTATATGGTGATTCTAAAAAACCATTGCATCCATGTTGTATATAATTTAAGTTTTATCAATGGTGTTATGATTAAATGAACTTGAAGGAAAAAAAGATAGAGTGAAAAAAGTTTTATAGAGTTTCTATAGCTGTTAAAAGAGATACTTCTTAAAGATAAGGTTCTTCAAGATTAAAATTACAATGTGAAGAAAATATTATATGCCTATTGGTTTTGAGGTACAAGAAGATACATAAATTCTTGAATTACTGTGTGTTATATAGTAAGGAATAAAAAGGACTTACAGAGTGTCCCAAATATGGGACATCACTATGTAAGTTGAAAGAAAAATCATAGTCTGGTTTAGTAGTTACTGAGACTCCTACCAATGAAATTTGATATCTTCCAATAATTCATCATTTTAAATGCTTATTTGAAAATTCAAATGATGTAAAGAGGTTAATATAGAATATATATGAGCATATATATGATGGAAAATTACATTATCCAGCTAATTGTCTATAGTGAAATAAATTTTATTAATAGTTTTCTATATTTGGAAATGAAGTTAGAAATATCAGACTTGGACTACGCATAGATATAATGAATCCATATCAAATCCCTAATAGAGAATATAGCAACCCGACCTTTTTTTACATTACTATTATATCATTATAAATATAAAAAACATAATAGTATTACACCATGAGGATACAGATGTTTAGTTTCTTGGGAAAACTAGGACCAAACATCACATTTACAACATCAAACATAAACATTTATTTAATTCCTTCTTCTCTAGCTTCTTATTACACTTGACCTCTCCTTAGTACATGTAGTCACCTGAGTATATCCATAAAAAAGGGGTGAGCTAAAATCCCAGTAATAGGGTAGATAAGAATAATATAACAATGGGTGAGCATAATCATAACATAGGCAAAGGATCATGAACATGAGAGGAATCATTAATAAAAGACTTGAAATGTGGCAATGTATAGAAAATGAAACATAATGTCTTAGTGTTTAACTACCATGAATAGTTGTGAACAAATATAACATCTTGTTCACACATCATTTCACTTTAAATATTGATATTCATCACTTTAACCAATGAATTGGAGCACTGTATAATTTCAGGCACACCCGTCACATTCAAATATTCATATTGAGCTATATAATTCCGTGTGCACCTGTCACATCATAACATTATCATTACCATGAATGTCACATAGAAAATATATAAAAAATGAACATAAATAACCCATATAAAGGAATTGGTTTCATCTCATAATAATACATTCATAAACATTGGGTTCCCAAAAGAACGTGGGAATAACATACTTTCTACAAGAACCATCAACCTTGAGTGAGAAGTAAAAGGTGTGTTCTTGAAAAAAGAGTTCTTTTAGAAAAAATTTTGTTTGAAATAAAATCAGTGGAGAACATTTATATCCCAGAATAAGTAAGATAATGATGAAAAAATTATTTTTATGGAATAACCATACAAAAAATGGAGTTAAAGAGGGAGAACCTGAAGAAAGAAAGTTGGGTTCGAGAATTTCCCCTTACCTTGTATCTGAATGATTCTTCACTATAAAGTACTATATAACAACATTAGATTAATTAATTAACAATTAAATAAACTTGTGTACATTAATATGGCTAATTATGATTTAATTAGGTTATTTTATGGGACTTTGGATGAGTTATAGTGTTTAAATCCATTGTTCGGGAATGTTCGTTTTTATGGTTTTCTTAAACGATTCACTTGTATTCATAAATGGAAGTTCGTATAGAACATGGGTAAACATACCAAACATATTTTACATGTTATTAATGATATTATAGGAGTTTAAATGATCTTATAATGAATTATTTTATATACCATGTTTATGAATCATTATTTAATAATTTAATGATGATCATTTGGGTTAATTCGAGTGATTTTTCGACCATAACGATCTTGTTTTGTTTAATCATCTAGTAATATGTACCTAAGTTAGTTCCAAAACATAAAATAGGATATAATATATATAATATAATCTGGTTCAACCATAAAAATTGTTTCATTACTAGATATGATGGTGGTAAAGGAAAACAAATAAAATATGTCATTCTTGAAGGTGATAAATTAACACCTCACGAATAACATTTTCTTTTCTAAAATAAAAAGAGTAGGATAAGGGGTTGGATGATATATTATCCCATTAGTTTCATAAAATTATATTATATGTGAGATAATGGAGTTAACACACCACTTGGATGAGGATAGGTGGGGAGATATTAAGAAAAGAACATGAAATTTTAAAGGAAATTAAAGGAGAAGAGAGAGGGAAATTACCTCTTGAATCCTCCTCTTGAGATCCTCCTTAAGAAACCTAAGCTTGGTATTTTGATAAAACCATAAGCTCTTGAAAGTGGGATAGGGGATAGGTAATATTCCTCTACAGAGTTTAGACAACTATTGAAGCTTGAGAGGTGTGAGGAAATGAGGGTGTGAAGGGTGGTATTTATAATGGAGGGGATAGGGGTTTTCTTAATATTTTAATCATTAGTTTATTAATTTACACTAAGATAAGAAATAGTGATTTTTCCATGACCAATAATAGTAATTAGGGAATTTGAGTTTGAGATTTGGTTGCTTACATTACTTTTGATGTAAGTAATAGTGGGTTTAAGCTACAATGTATTTATGCGGTAAATTAATGTATTTTACTATTCACAAAAAATTCAAGTATTTCCGAAAAATCCCAAAAATTCACCCCAAACATTTTTCATCGTGTAGAATCAAAAAATGAAGTAAATTTTTTGAAAAGAATTTTCTAAATAGGATTAATTTAATTTTAAATTAAAATCATAATTTACTTGAAAAATACAAATTTTAAAACACTTGTTTACTTATTCCAAAACATAGGTACATCATGCTTTCACTTAAATCCTACATATAAACTATCATAGGAAATGGTACTATTAATAAGGGTATATTATTATTAATAAGGATAACATTACTATTCATAAGGGTATGTTACTATTCACCAAAAATTAAGTTTGTTCTATTAGACTCCAAACATCTTTTTGATCACAACTGTGTATGTCAAATTTTCAAAATTCAAAACGTAAAAGTGGAAAAATTATATTTACTGATCACATAGTATTTAGTATCATGATATGTCATTGTGCTTCCTAATGTGATTATATTGTAAGGAATAATTATAAGAAGGTATTTCCATTGACAAAACCTTGGGTTGTTACATTCTTCCCCCCTTATGAAATTTCGCCCTTGAAATTTTGTTTTACATAAACAGGTGAGGGTACTTCTCATACATCACCTATTTCAATTTCCAAGTTTATTCTTAAATCTTATGGTTCCTCAAAAACACTTTGAAAAGGTGGGTTGTCTTATTGCGTAGAACCTTATCTCTCTGGTCCAAAATCTCTACTAGTTTCTCCTTATAGGAGAGATCATATTTCAGCTGCGCCACCTCTGAGTTTAGTACATGTGAGGGATTAGGTATGTAATTCCTCAGGAGTGATACATGAAACACATCACGAACTTGAGCCATATTTAGTGGAAGTGTAAGCTAATAGGCCACAGATCATATGCAGTCAAGGATCTCAAAGGGGCCATTGTACCTTGTGATCATCTTCCCTTTCTTTCCAAACTGTATGAATCTATTCCATGGTGATATTCAAAGGAAGACTTTATCTCCAAAGTCAAACTCCAAGTCCCTTAGACAATTTTCATCATAGATCTTTTGCCGACTCTGAGAACCTTTGATGTGTTTCTAGATGAATTGAACCTTCTCTATCATCTCTTTCACAAGATCAGGTCCAAGTTGATTTCATTATCCAACTTCATCCCAACAGGTTGGAGTTGTAAAATGCTTTCCATACAAAGCTTCATACAGAGCCATCTGAATATGGGCAGTCTTGGTGAGTCGGTCAACCAAAAACCATATCGCATTATTTCCCTTCGACATCTTCAAGAGACCTGTGAAAAAGTCTTTAGTGAAATTCTACCATTTCCACATGGGTATAGGCAATGAATGCATCAACCCTTTGTACTTTTGTTGCTCTTCTTTAACTTGATTACATACCAAGCACCTTGAGATTTATTCCACAATATCCTTCTTCATGTTATCCCAATAGAAGTGTTCTCAAAGATCTTGGTAAATCTTGGTGTTACCAGGATGAATAGAGAATGTTGAGCTACGTGCATTGTCCAATAGCTCCTTCTTTATCCCAGGTGATAAAGGCAGAAAAAGATGTGTTCCAAACTAAATCAAACCATCATCGTTGATATGGAACTCACGAAACTTCCCTTCCTTTACTGTATTCACCTTCTTTTTTAACTCCAGATCATCCCTTTGTGCCTCCTTAATCATCTCTTGGATTGATGGTTGCACAATAATTTGGGCAAGGTAGGATGTATCCCCTGCCCTTATGATTTCAAAATCCATCCTTTTCATATCCAAGAAGATAATGTCTTTCTCAATCCATAACATGGATAGAGTAATATGTTCTTTTCTACTTAAAGCATCAGATACCTTGTTCTCATTTCAAGGATGATAGTGAATAGAGCAATATTAATCTTTGATTAGCTCTAACAATCTCCTTTGACGCATTTTGAGCTCCTTTTTTGTGAATATATACTTTAGGATCTTGTGGTTGGTGTATATGTCACGCTTATCATGATAAAGGTAGTGCCACCAGATTTTCAAGACAAAAATCACGGCTGCTAGATCTAGATCATTAATTGGGTAGTTCTTATCATGGATCTTCAACTATCATGAGGTGTAGGCTATCAAATTATCATTTTTCATGAGTACAAAATACATGCCTTTATTTTAAGAATCACTGTATATCAAAAAACATTCTCCACTTTTTAGTATTGTGAGTACAGGTGCAGTGATCAGTCTTCTCTTTAGCTCATTGAATATTCCATCACATTCTTCTATCCAGACATACTTTACACCTTTATTTATTAACTTAGTTAGTGTTCTTGTCAATCGTGAGAAATTTCCCACAAAACATTGGTAGTACCCAGTTAATCTAAGAAAACTACAAATTTCTCTGACACTAGAGGGCCTGGGCCATTCCTCAATCGCCTTTGTTTTTGAAGGGTCCATTGAAATTCCCTCACTTATGATCACATGTCCCAAGAACATGACTTCCTTCATAAAAAAGTCACACTTTCGGAACTTAACATACAACTTCTCCTTTCTCAATGTCACCAACACAAGTCTTATATGTTCTTCATGTTCCTTATTTCTCTTGGAGTAGATTAGAATATCATCGATAAAAACTACCAAAAATTTGTCGAGGTAATGTCTGAAGACTCTATTCATCAAATCCATGAAGATTAAAGGGGCATTAGTAAGTCCGAAGGGAATTACCAGAAACTCATAGTTACCATACCTTGTATGGAAGGTTGTATTATGAATATATTCCTTCTTCACCTTTAGCTGATGATATCTAGAATGAAGATCCAACTTTGAGAAGTATTGATATCCTCTTAACTGATAGAAAAAGTCATCAATACTTGTAAGAGGATAATTTTTCTTTATAGTTATCATGTTGAGTTCTCGATAATCGATACACAACTGCATTGTTCCATCCTTCTTCTTCACAAAGAGAACTGGCACACCCCAAGGTGATCCACTGGGATGTATGGACCCTTTTTCCAGATGCTCTTGTAGTTTCTTCTTTAACTCCTCTAGTTTGATAGGATCCATCCTACATAGACTATTTTAGATAGGAGTATCTCTGGGTATGATTTCTATTGATAACTCTACCTCATTATCCGGGGGAAGTTTGAGTAATTCTTTAGGAAATACGTCACCATATTCCATCACAATGGGAATTTCTGAAAGGTTGGAACTTTCCTTTGACTCAACCATTTGGACGAGGTATGCTTCTTCATGGGGAATCAACACCCACACAGTTGATGGATTTTTCATAGGAGATTCATGATCTTCCTTGTATTTTTATAGGATCATGGGATGGTTTGAAATATGAAAAGATATTTTCATTTCCCAATAGTTGATACATGATCTATATAACAAGAGACAATCCATTCCCATTATAGCATCAAATTCCACCAAGGGAAGTATTGGGAGATTCTATGGAAGTATCTTCCCACATATGCCAACAAGAGAAGATTCAAACACTTGGGTTGCAATGATTTCCCCACTTGGTGTTTTTATAGATATCTCTACTTCAAGGTTTTAGGGATTTGATTCTATGGTTCTAGAAAAATTGAATGATATAAAGAAATGCGTAGAACTATAATCAAATAAGAAATTTTCAATTCTTGAGTGAATATGAATTGTACCTTGCATGACTTCATTATCTTGATCCACTTTTGAAGTAGTGATGGCATAAGACTTCCCTTGTTCCTTTGGATTTGGTGGCTGCTGATGCTGATTACCCTCGAGGACTCGAGGTTTAGTGCACTGGCTTGCATAGTTCCCTTGCTCCCTACAGTTATAACATTGAACTATGGGTGGTTCTATCCTTTCTTTAACCACATTCTCCTTCCTTCTCATGTATTTTTAAAACACTTGAGCATGGTTTCCTTCTTCCCACAATTGAAGAATTTACCCGTCCCTTTGAGGTAGTTCCCATGATGCAACTTCCCACATTATTGGCATGTGGGTAATTGAGTTTTCTTCCCACCTTTTTCATTAGATACTCCAGCTTGAAACTCCATATTTCATTTATTATCACCATAGATGTGGGAACATTCTCCAAACCCCATCTCCACTTTGAGATCACATCGAACAAATTCTTCATAACTCCCAAAGTCTCAAATTTCTAGAGCCTTTCGAAGGTGTGGTTTTAATCCACTAAAGAATCTATTAATTTTGCTATCATTATTGATAAAAAAACCCAAATCATACCTTTCAAGCCTTCTGAAACTCACTTCATAGGTTGTGATAGATTCTCCTTCCTTTTTTTGAGCTCTATGAATTTTCTCTCCATATTTTTGCAAAGAGTTCTTTGGAAATACTTGTTAAGAAACTTTTTCTTAAAGTCTTGACATTCCATATCTTCAATTTCGTCACTTGGCTTGGTTTTCTTAATCAAATCCAACCATTTATCGTCATCTCCATCTAGAAGATAAATGGATAATGTCACCTTCTCCATCTCAGAACAATGAAGCACATAAAATATCTACTCCATGGAGTTTACCCACTGTTACACAACTAGTGGATTAGAAGACCCACTAAACGTCGGTGGTCATTTTTGCATAAAACACTTGAAAACAAGTTTCTCCCTCTTAAGTGAAGGAGGATGTTCCCCATTGTTGTGGTTATTGTTCATAACCTGAGATAGTTGGTTAAGAATCTCCATGAAGTTTTGAATTCCACTTCCCAAATCATTGGGGATGTCATTCGGGTAATCATTGCGTTGGACCTCGTATGAGTTATTGGCCTGGTTTCTCCTGATTCCCACCATTCTCTAAAATAGAAAAGGTTAGAACAAAACATAAGTCAATAATTCACGAGTTAATAACTTATTAATTTTTCCAATTTTCACTGAAATCATAACTTATGGGATCCATATGTAAATCTTATTGTGTGCATATTTTTACTTAGTCTCATACTAGAGTTTTTCTCTAGCGTTTACTAATCCTAATTCCCAAATTAACTAAACCTTGCCTTTGATAGAAACTATAGTGACCTAGACTTTTCTTAAATTAAAATTACATCACTATAAAGATAAACAACATAATAGTATTACACCAAGAGTATCTAGAGTTTTAGTATCTTGGGAAAACTAGGACCAAACATTTCATTTACAATATCAAACATAAACATTTTTTTAATTCCTTCTTCTCAAGATTCTTATTAGAAATTGAGCTCTCCCTAGTACATGTAGTCACCTAAGGAAATACATAAAAAAGGGGTGATATAAAATCCCATTAAGAGGGTAAATAATAACAATATAACAATGGGTGAGAATAATCATAACATAGGCAAAGTATCATGAACATGAGAGGAATCATTATTAAAAGACATGAAATGTGGCAATGCATAGAAAATGAAACATAATGTCTTAGTGGTTAACTACCAAAAATAGTTGTGAAAAATTATAGTATCTTTTTCAAACATAATTTCACTTTAATTAATGAGATCAATAAGTTTACACAATGCATTTTAGGGTTGTATAATTCTAGGCACACCCATCACATTCAAACATTCATACTGTGTTATATAATTCTGGGCACACCCGTCGCATCATAACATTATCATTATCATGCCATACACATAGAACATATATAAAAAATTAACAGAAATAACCCATGGAAAGTAATTGGTTTCATCTCATAATAAGACATTAATAAACTTTGGGTTCCCAAAAGAAATTGGGAATAACATACTTGCTACAGGAACCATCAACCTTGATTGAAAAGTAAAAGGTACATTCTTGAAAGAAGAGTTCTTTTGGAAGACATTGTGTTTGACAAAAAATCCAGTGAATAAAATTTATATCCCATAATGGGTATGATAATGATGAAAAAATTATTTTTATGGAGTAACCATACCAAAAATGGAGTGGAAGTGGGAGAACCTGAAGAAAGAAAGTTGGGTTTGAGAATTTCCCCTTACCTTGTATCCGAATGTTTTATTCACTTTAAAGTCTTGTATAACCACATTAGATTCATTAATTAAAAATTATATAACCTTTTTTACATGAATATGGTTAATTATGGTTTCATTAGGTTATTTTATGGGCCTTTGGATGAGTTATAGGGTTGAAATTCATTGTTCAGGATTGTTCATTTTTATGGTTTTCTTGAACGGTTCACTTGTATTCATAAATGGAAGTTCGTTTAGAACATGGGTAAACATCCAAAACTGATATTACATGTTATTAATGATATTAAAGGAGTTTGAATGATCTTATAATGAATTATGTTATGTACCATGTGGATGAATAATTAGTTAAGAATTTAATGATGATCGTTTGGGTTAATTCGGGCGATTTTTCAACTACAATGAACTTGTTTTGTTTAATCATTTTGTAATATGTACATAAGTTAGTTACAGAACATGAAATAGGATATAATAAATATAATATAATCTGGTTCAACCATATAAATTGTTTCATGACCATATTTGATGGTGGTAAAGGAAAAAAATAAAATATGTCATTCTTAATGGTGATAAATTAACACCTTAGAAACAACATTTTATTTTCTAAAATAAAAAAAGAGGTGAAGGGGTTGGATGATATATTATACAATTAGTGTCATAAAATTCTAGAATATTTGATATAATGGAGTTAACATACCACATGGATGAGAATAGGTGGAGATATATTAAGAAAATAACTTGAAATTTGAAAGGAAATTAAAGGAAAAGAGAGGGGGAAATTACCTATTGAATCCTTCTCTTGAGATCCTTCCTAAGAAACCTAGGCTTGGTCTTTTGATGAGAAAAAAAGCTCTTGTAAGTGGTAGAGGGGATAGGGAAGATTATGGGGTATATTTTATACAAGTATTTAAGCATTATAGGAGTGAGTAAATGAGGGTGTGAAGGGTGGTATTTATAGTGGAGGGGAGAGGGGTTTTCTTAATATTTTAATCCTTAGTTTATTAATTTACACCCATATAAGAAATAGTTATGATTCCATGACCATGAATAGTAAATAGGGCATGTTAGTTTGATATTTGGGTGCTTACATCACTTGTTATGTCAGGAATAGTGTGTTTAAATTACAATGTATTTATACAGTAAATTAATGTATTTTACTATTCACAAAAATTCAAGTATTTCAGAAAAATCCCAAAAACTTACCCTAAACATTTTTAGATGTTTATAATCTAAAAATTAATTCCATTTTTCAAAAATAATTTTCTAAATATGATTAATTTAATTTTTAATTAAAATCACAATTTATTTGAAAAATACATTTTTTAAAACATTTGTTTACTTATTCCAAAACATAGGTACATCATGCTTTCACTTAAATCCTACATATATAATATCATAGGTGAGGTTAATATTAATAATTTTGTATTAATATTGATAAGATTAACATTAATATTCATAATGGTATGTTACTATTTACCAAAAATTAAGTTTGTTCTATTAGACTCTAATCGTCTTACTGATCGCAACTATGTATGTCAGATTTTCAAAATTCAAAACATAGAAGTGGAAAAATTATGTTTAGTGATCACATAGTTTTTAGTATAATTATATTTCATTGTGCTTACTAATGTGATTATACTATAAGGAATAATTATAAGAAGGGATTTCCATTGACAAAACCTTGGGTCGTTAAAAAGATCATAGTTCATGACCTATTTTACTGGTAATTTACAAATTATCGTCTGAATTTTGTATGAAGAAGAAATATACCATGTCAATTTGAATGATTTATGGAATAAAATAACTTAACAATGATATTGATGTTTTCTTATCACAATCAATTGATGATTTGAAAATTTCATGGGGGGAAATTGTTAGAGGGTAATATTATTATAAAATGGAACATTTTAAACTGTATGCAATGATTATGTTCACTATAAATGACTTCCAGACATATAGAATTTTTTTTTGATATAATGTCAAGGGACATAAATATTGTCCAATATTTAAACAACGGACTTCTTATTATCAACTAAAAAATGTGAGAAAAATAGCATACATGGTTCATCGAATGTTTTTTTTCAATGTATCACTCTTATTAAAGATTAAAAAAGGAATTAAAAAACTCATAAGAATTTAATATTGCTCCAAATTTTTTTCCACTGATTAGTATTTTGTGAGGGTGAAAATCATTAATGTCACATTCAGAATGCCACAAAAATCAAGTAATGATAGAAATATTTAAAATAAATGATTAATATTATTTGAAATTACATATATGAGATATCATGAGGTCAAACAATGCATTGATGTCATACATGTGTAGGAGAATCTTAGTGATAGTTTGATTCAAAAAAATTTAGATATTAAAGGAACGAATAAATATGGTTTGAATGAAATATTTGAATTACTCTCAATGTGAATAAATCTAGAGTTATCTCCCTCTTGTAATGGATAAATAACATACATGTATCTATCTTATCATTAATTATCTAAGAGGTAAAAAATTATCTTTTTTCAGTGTCTTTGTGGTATCAAAGTGTTGTAGGGCGAATTTAATGGTTCATTTTGTGTGATAATTTTTTTTTACATTTTAATTCATTGAAAAATTTGGAGAATGATTCTATTTCTATAAATTTTCAACTAGAAATGCATTTTCCTCTATATTTTTTAGATATCATGGTGAATTTAATGGTTCATTTGGTGTGAGAAATAAATATTTGAGAACCTTTATATATATGTTATATATATCCTTTTGAAAGGTATATGAACATATTTAAGGGATATGTTAATAATTCATATCGACCTGAAAACTCCATTATTGAGATGCATATTTCTAAGGAGGTTGTAGAGTTTTTAAAAAACTAATTTTATGAAGTGGATCACATTATTTTTCCTGCATATCTCCATGAATGATTTAATTATAAGGTAATGGGGATCCATGGATTGAAAGTAAAATCATTGATAGGTGAATAGGTAAATTAGATATATTTATACATCTTGAATAACATATATGATCAACCATATATAACATTTCATATTAATGTGTTAAAATAATTTTATCCAATGAAGAAAGATATGTGGATTTTTAATGAGCATAAAAAAACTTTTTTACAATGTTTTAAAGAGACCGTGCATGGTAGATCAAATACATCAGAGAAATTGGATGGTTAACGGTTGTTCCAAGTATAAATTTGATAACATGGTTCAGGTATGACATTAATCGATATACATTTCATATGAATGATCATGATAATAGAAGTGTGGTTCAGAATAGTAGTGTGTTTTTTTTCATAGAAGCAATTCATTTTTTGAGTGTTATATAAAAAAACCCAATCTTCACATAAAGTTCATATTATGAAGTCATTGATGAAATATGGAAGGTTTATTACATTAAAGTTTGAGTTCTAGTGTTTAACTACAAATGGTTTTTCAGTAGAAACAATTTCAGACATGATAAATTCTGTATTAAATTAGTTAATCTAAATAGATTAAAATACACTATTGATCCTTTTATCATGGAATCACATGATTTTTTTTATATATTTTGTATCCATCCAATATGAATTGGTATATCATTTTACCAGGAAAAAAATAGTATTTGGGTGATGAAAAAATTTAAGAAGATACTGATTTATTAGAGTTCCCTAATTCTATAGAAGGATTAATAGAGAATATTGATGACTATGTTATAAAAATGGTTTATGACATATGGAATGATCATGAGGAAAAAGTTCGGGAAACCAATCCTTTAGTAATTTACTAATATTATAGGTAACACATATTCATTTCTTATTTACTTTTTAAAATTTCATAAAATGTTTGATATATTTTTTTTTATTAAAACACATATTATAACTAATAAGTTAAATTATTTGTTTAAATTATATTAGTTTTTTTAGTTTACCCTTACTTACCTTATGTTTACCCTTACATAACTTTTGTTTTTGTTGATATTATGAAAAAACAATTAATTTTAATTTAATACGTTTAAAAATAAAAAATGTATACATGAGTATATTAAAAAAAATATATTTTTTTGTGTAAAAAATAGTGTAATACATTAGAGCATATTTAATATTCACACACCGTTTTTGGAGTAACCCTACTCCATAATGGTGTATTACATTAGAGATGTTCTAATGAATATGATAAAGAGAGGTTTATTTAGTTTTTGTTTGTTTGTATCATTTAAATTTTTTATAAAAATTTTTATGTAATAGTTGGATGAGTTTTTATTATTTTTTTATTTTATCTCTCATTAATGTTATTATAATTATAGTTAAATACTTAAAAAAATATGAATAAAATTTTGTTTATTCTATTTTACTTTCTATTGGATCATTTTCCATTTTTTATTTAATTTTATTTGTAATAGTTGGTTTATATATTTTTTGTACTAATTGTTCATTACTTTAATTTATAGGATAATGGAATATGAAAAATATGATTCAATACGCACTTATAGTGAGGACCATACACATACATACAAGTAAGATTGTACACATACTCCTATTGAGGAGCCTCCTCATCTATTTACACAGGATCCGTCTACCTCCATAGAGGGAGAGAAGACTTCGAGGGTTAGTAAATGTGATAGCACATATTTACCAAAACTATTAGTTTCCCATGGATAAGACCAGAGGATACCAGTTGAATTTGATGATAATGATATTCCTAGTGTCCAAATTCAAAACAATTTAATATTTTTATTGAAGTTTAGACTAAATAAATAGTCAGTATTTTGATGTTTGATTGGAGAAGTGTTTACAAAGTGAAACTATCTCAATTATGGGAGAAAAGTTTGGTTAGATAATTTGTTATTATTTTACTTATCATGATTTTTTTTTACTAATATAGGTTTCCCCACTTCTTATTAGTTGAAATATGATATACCTGATACTGAAGGAGTTAGTGTAACGCCCCAAACCCAGTTACCTAGAGTCGGTGCATTATTACATAACATTGGAATGATCATAAGAAAGATCAAATCTCGAAAGACCGATTAGTTTAGTATCCTTGGAAACACTAGATATATTCATAAAGTTTTACATTACATCATAAAAATGAAAACTACAACAACTTAGTGTCCATAGTCCACACTCTTATCCCCTCACACTATCCCTCCAGGTCATTCATAAATTACTTATTCACATCCGGGGAAAAATAAAACATAGAGAAGGGGTGAGCTCAAATGCCCAGTAAGGATAACAATATAGTGGAAACTTTCATAAATAAGAATAATCATTTAATGAAATGTATTACTAAAATAAAATCCTTTTAAACTTGATCTTCAACATAGTATGGAAAAAATAAAATGAAATAATGCCATTTACTTATTCACATGGATATTCTACTAATCGAATAATCACATGAAATAACAATAACCACTTTCATAATGATGGAATGCATAATGCCAAACTATCATAACCATATAGCCAAGGCCTCGTGCCAAGACTAGAAATAAGATTTTGTAATGGCCTTATGCCAAGACACTAGTTTGTCTCATGAGACATACCGATGCGTCGAGGAGCTATAGCAGGCTCCACCCATCACATATTAAGTCCAATACATTCCCATATGAAAAGGTTTAAACATAACATAAACATTCGTATTAAAACTAGCATACGAAATGTCAATACTTTCACCATAAACCATGAATGGTATAAGAATAGCACATCCACAGTCAAACATATCACAAAACCTTCAATACAATATATAAGTTTTGTATCATAATAAATCAACTTCAAATAAGCGTAAAATCCATCAAAGGATGTTGACATAGATGAAACCAAAACTCTTTTTAGAGAAATATATCTTTCTATTTTGAAATCATTTAAGAGTCATATATTTATAAAATAAAACATTTTCTTTGAAAATATTCTTATAAGCTTGTAAGGGAAGCTTCGACGATTTTATAACGGTGGAAAATAACCACACCCGCCGTATAAGTTAAAAAAACATTCTTACCTTAATTCTGTCGAAAAGGTTAAAAAGGACATTGTTTGGAAAACGACGGAAAGATTCCTTTATAAAAATCTTATAAAAATTCAATCAAGGGTATAAATGACTTTAACCCATATTCTTGTAAATAGTAAAAATGTTTTGAAATACATTTTTAAGAAACAAGGATGTGGATGATAAAGAGATCCCAGTAGATTATTTTGTATAAACAACCTCGGATAATGAAGAGATTGTGAAATAAACCCTTACCAATTTGGTAACTTACGAAACATACAACCCATGAAAGAGGTATCATACAATGAATATGTAAATACACATAAATTAAAGTGTATTACCCAATGAATATAATTATGGGCAATACATACACCACACAAAATGTAATGGTGGAAATATGACATGAATCTCACGGGAATAAGGAGTGAGATGAAAACCCCTTACCTTGTAATTTTCCTTGTTTGAGGGTAGGTTAACCTCCTGTATAACAGTGAAATAATTACAATAATCATATACATTAATATGATATCATATATGATCTTTTAACATTGATTTGTTAATAATATCTTAGTATTATCGTTGTTTCGGGTGTTAACTTACTCATTTTCTTTTATATGTTTTGTTATGTTATCCATGTTTGTAATGGATAGGTTGTATCTTATTGATATCCATAATGATATCGAGTCCTTAAACACTTTTTTTAAATCATCAAATGATAATTATACTTGAATGGATACGATGGAGAATGAATCTCATCGCATTCGTGGAGACGATAGTCCGTACATACGCACGAGCGACAATATCATTATTTTGATATTAAAATAATATATAATTGGATGTTATATAATATATACTTAATTATTATAATGTTATATTTATTATTTACCTGAATTATAAATCATTATTATACCCATCCAAATAATAATTTATTGAATAACAATTACACCACGACGTGGAGACGGTAAGCCGTAAGTACGGACGTATGGTGACATGTTATACAATGGATGGATTGAATACTGAATATGGTTGTACCATATTTATAATAATATAACAGTACATATAAGATACTGGATTTATTATTTTATAATGGTAATAACAAAGGAAGAAGAAGTGGAAGAAGAAAGGAACTTGGAAAAGGGTGGTGAAATCATTACCTCTTCTTCGGGTTCTTCCTTTTGATTTGATCAAAAGGGATCTTAAGTTGGTTTTATGACTAAAGGAAGGCCTCTAGGATGAAGTTAGGGAAGTTTAGAGAGTATTTGGTCAGAGTTTGGCCGAACCATAAGGCTTTGAAGGTGTGAATTAAAGAGAAGGGGGAGTGCCTTTTTATAAGAGGGGTGAGGGGCACCTTTGGAAAAGCTAGAAATATTATTTTATAATAAATTAATATTCGGTTTCTAATGGCTCCAAAGTGGATTATTTAAATGTTAAGGTGGGGATGGTCTAAAACCACTCTAAAAATAGAATTTATACAGGTTTGGGTTACTATATTAACCTTATCTTTAAGTATTAACTCTTAGTTAATTAGTTTCACTTTTACAATGTCTCTTTGTATTTTTATATTATATGGTTAATAAACTTACTATATACATCCATGAGACCCTCAAGTGGTCCATTAATGATACACATATCATTATTTAAGTCTCTTGGATGAACCTTATATTTTTAGTAATTTAATATCAATTAATAATATAATATTTGTTTTAAAAACGCTTTTATGTCAATTTGGACACTATTTAATAATTGATTTTTTTAAAACTCATAACAGAATTATTACTTAAAAAAAGTTAATTAAATCATTCCTCACATGTCATATTAACCTATAAAATTATTGTAATTCATAAAAAATCTCAAATTATATTTATTTGGGTATCTACAATATCAATCATTTTAAATTTTCACTATTATGGTAATTACTGCATCACCATTGTGTCATAAATAAATTAACTTATTTAATGTATAAAAATTATAAATAAAATACTATTATGTAGGAAATATTGTTAGATTTCTAATGAATGTTTATAGTAGAAAATAAAACATATATAACCCTATTTAAAAATTTACTTTCTAAAAGATATATGCTTGTGTCATTTTTGTATTCATTTTAACTTAATTAAAATAAAGTGTCCCTATCACTTACAAGTGGAACCATGGGGTCCCAAAATATACCCAAAGATTCCCATGGTCGGACATGTATCAACCAATAAGTTTAGGAAACGTTTTAGGGTAATTGTTTTTATTATAATATTATTTTTAACCCTTATTTACCGGATTTACCCTTTAACCATGGTAAATAAAATATTTACCGAAGTAATTATTCAAAATGTCTAAAAATAAAAGTGACCTATTTACACAATTTGAACATCCTGATTCCAAATATGGAATCCATTTTTCCAAATTCAAAACACATAAGTTGAAGAAATTAATTTAAAATTAATTCCCGTTGTCAAAATAAAAAGCGTGTTTTTAAGATATAATAACTATCAAAAGATTGATACTTGTTTATGTTCGGTTTAATTGTGAAATTATGTCCAATGACCAAAATTGTATTAAATGGTAAAAATATATTCTAAATATACTTTAAAACCACTAAAATTTATAATTTATCACTATTAATTATTTTGATTAAAAAAGTTGTTTTTAATTAAAATTTAGTAATTTTCAGTATTCATCAAAATATTAAAGTTATCCAAAAAGTACCAAAATTTCACCTTATGCTAAATTTGATACTCCGAATCCAAAAATGAAGTCCATTTTGAGAGATAAAATCTCTAAAATTTTAAAAAGTAGGTATTACTATTCATAACGGCTAGTTTGATCGGTTGTGGTGTGTGTTAGAACTCGATGTTGCGTACAACACACGCTATTGCATTATTCAAAGAGAAGCGTACCGTAGAAGCTTGGGGTGTTACATTGTCCCATCCTTCAAATAATTTCATCCTTGAAATTTCTAGAATACTACCGCATGAAAAGACTCAGGTGGTTCTTCATCATAAGTTCTTCGGGTTCCCACGTTGCCTCTTCCATCTTATGGTTTCTCCACAAAACTTTTACCAGACGCGTAATCCGATTTATTAGCACTTGTTCTCTCGTATCAAGAATCTTGATGGGCTCTTCGCAATAAGACAGATCATATTCCATTTCTAATTTTTCATAGGTGAGTACATGCGTTGGGTCAGGCATGTATTTTCTCAACAGAGATACGTGGAACACATCGTGAACTTTGGAGAGACTTGGCGGCATTGCCAATCGGTAAGCTACAACCCCAATTTGTTATAGAATTTCAAAATGTCCGATGTACCTGGGACTGAATTTACCTTTCTTACCAAAACGTATGACTCCCTTCCATAGAGATACCTTCAGGAAAACATGATCACCGACTTGAAATTCCAAATCCTTCCTTCGATTATCAGCATAGCTCTTCTGCCTACTTTGAGATGATTTGATGTGATTTTGGATTACCTTCACCTTTTCCATCGTTTCCTCCACTAGTTCTGGGCCTACAAGTTTTCTTTCACCAACGTCATCCCAACAGGTTGGTGTACGACATCTCTTTCCATATAACGCTTCATATGGTGCCATCTTAATACTCGAATGGAAGCTATTGTTATAGGAAAATTCTACCAGATGTAAATATTGATCCCACATACCCTGAAAGTCAAGTGAGCAAGATCTCAACAGGTCTTCTAAGGTTTGAATAGTTCATTCAGATTATCCGTCTATCTGAGGGTGGTAGGCATTGCTCAAATGAAGTTCTGTATCCAAGGCTTTCTGAAGGCTTTTCCAGAATATTCAAGTAAAATGGGGAGCACGATCAGAAACAATCGATAGGGGTACTCCATGAAGTCTCAAAACTTCATCAATATATAGTATTGCTAGACGTTCCAGTGGTAGATCTTCCCTTATATAAAGAAAATGTGCTGACTTGGTAAGACGATCAACAATAACCCATATTGCATCGTTCCTTCTAGGAGTCTTTGGTAGCCCCATGAAAAAGTCCATTGTAATATTGTCCCATTTCCACTCCGGTATGGGAAGAGGTTTCATAAATCATCCAGGCTGTTGCCTTACAGCTTTCACTTGTTGACAAACCATACATCTTGACAAAAAATCAGCAATCTCCCTCTTCATGTTGTCCCACCAAAAATGTTCCTTCAAATCTCTATACATTTTGGTGCTCCCAGGGTGTATAAAGAAATTGGAACTATGAGCATCATCCAGCAATTCCCTTTTTAGATCAGGTATATCGGGAACACAAAGTCTCTTCCTGAATTTCAAAATTCCATCTTCATGCACAAAGTCTCTCAATCTCCCATCATTCACAGATTTAATATTCTTTTGAAATTCTTCATCATCGGTCTGAGAAATATTAATCCTTTCTAGTAAAGATGGTTTGGAAACCATTTGAAAAAGAATTGATGTTTCACCTTCCCTGGTTATTCCCATGTCCATCTTCACTAGATATATGAAAATTGGATCCCTTTCAATTCTCATATTTTTCAAAAGTCCATGGTCTCTTCTTCTCAAAGCATCTGCCACCTTGTTTGCCTTCCTCGGGTGGTACTGTATCATGCAATCATAATCCTTGAGTAATTCAAGCCATCTCCTTTGCCTCATGTTGAGTTCTTTTTGTGAGAAAATATACTTCAAACTCTTGTGATCAGTATAAATCTCACATTTTTCACCATAAAGGTAGTGCCTCCATATCTTTAAATAAAAGATCACAGCTGCTAACTCGAGATCATGAGTAGGATAGTTCTGCCCATGAATTTTCAACTATCGTGATGCATAGGCAATAACCCTATCATTCTGCATAAGGACACATCCAAGTCCTTTCTTCGATGCATCACTATAAATAATGAACCCATCATTACCTGATGGTAGAGTTAATATAGGAGAATTAACTAATATTCTCTTCAATTCTTCAAAAAATTCTTCACACTCTTTTTTCCAAACAAATTTAACCCCGTTACGTGTGAGCTTCGTTAATGGGTTAGCCAATCGGGCAAAATTCTGGACGAAACGTCGATAATAACCTGCCAAACCAATAAAACTACATACCTTAGTTATACTCGTAGGTGCTGCCCATTCTTGGATTGCCTTGGTCTTAGAAGGATCAACAGAGATTCCATCTTTAGAAACAATATGGCCGAGAAAAGAAATCTCATGAAGCCAAAATTCACACTTGCTAAACTTCCCATATAATTCATGTCTTCTCAGAGTCTTCAGGATAATGCACAAGTGACATTCATGATCTTCATAGCTTTTAGAGTATACCAAGATATCATCAATAAATACCACCAAAAATTCATCGAGATATTCCTTAAAAACTCTATTCATCAGATCCATGAATACAGAGGGTGCATTAGTCAATCCAAAAGGCATTACAGTAAACTCGTAATGCCCGTACCTGGTTCAAAATTCTGTCTTCGGAATGTCTTCCTTCTTTACACACAACTGATGGTATCCAGATCGAAGGTCAATCTTTTAAAAGTATTGAGCTCCATGTAGTTGGTCAAATAAATCATCAATGCGAGGTAGGGGATACTTGTTCTTTATTGTTATAGCATTGATCTCCCTGTAGTCGATACATAACCTCATAGATCCATCTTTCTTTTTAACAAAAAGAACAGGGGCTCCCCATGGAGAAACACTAGGGTTAATAAATCCCTTATTACTCAATTCCTCTAGTTGTTTATTTAGTTCAACTAATTCTACAGTGGCCATTCTATAAGGGGTGTTCGATATAGGCCTTGATCTGGGAATTAAATCAATGGAAAACTCAACTTCTCGTTCTGGAGGATGTCCAGGTAAATCTTCCGAAAATACATCTACATATTCATTCACAATAGGTACATCCTCTATTTGAACATTACTTTCCTCACCCACAATCATTTCATTCTCTTCCTCCCCAATAATTGAATTTAGTTGAGCTATTGGGGGTGGATCTAGATAAGAATTAGGTGGTGAAGATTCTGCTATAAAGATAAGGTGTTCCTTATCATCATCATCAAAAATCATAACCTCCTTCTTCTTACAATAAATCTTCACATCATAGTCCGAAATCCAATCCATACCGAGGATTATATCAAACTCAATCATAGGTATGATGATGAGATCTGCAGATAAAGAACATTTATGTTCTCTAATGGGGACTGATTGACAAAACATTGTTGCAATGATACTTCCCTTAGGAGTTTTAACTAACAACTCCCTTGTTAAATCAAATTGGAAATATCTAATTTTCTTAGAAAATTGGGAAGATATGAAACAATTCGATGATCCAGAATCAAATAATGCATTTTCTAAACTTGAGGAAACCATTAAATTACCTGCCACCATGTCTTTTGGAGCTTCTACCTCAGCAGTAGTGATAGCAAAAGCTTGGCCTTGATCCCTTGTCCTTTTCTGAGGTAAGTTCCCTTGACACTTAGGACATTCATTTTCATAATGTCCCACCTCCCTGCAATTGTAGCACTGAACATTGGTAGCTTCCTTATTCCCTTTGCAATCACGAGCTTGGTGGCCTTTTTCACCACACTTGTAACAGACACCCATTCCCTTAAAGCAAGTACCAGGGTGTTTCTTCCCACATTTACCACAAGATGGATATTCAACCTTTCCCTTCTTCCCCTTATTTACATTCCCAGATTGATCAGTAGATCTCTTTTTCTCTTGCTTTGCTTTAAAGTCATAAGACTTAGAGAATTCCTTTTCGGTCTTGATAGCACATGAGACAATGTCTTCGTACGAAGAGAAGGATTGTGAGACTAATGCTCGAAGGAGAAATGGTTTTAACCCATCAAAGAAACGATCAATCTTACTTCTTGGGCTATGTATATAATCTCCAGCATACCTTTCTAACCTTGTAAAGTTAGCCTCATACTTTGTGACATTCTCATCCTCCTTTTGTCTCAGACTCAGAAATTGCCTTTCCATATCTGCTCGATGGTCACGAGGAAAGTATTTTTCTAAAAACAGATATTTAAACTCCCTCCATTCCATATTTGATACTTTATCATCTTCCTTAATGTTTTGAATCAATGAACACCATTGATCAGCATCTCCAGTGAGGCAGTAAACTGCTATGATAACTTTTTCTCTTTCACTACTCCCCAAAACCTGAAATATTTTCTCTAGGGAATTTATCCATTGCTCAGCTACTAAGGGATTTGTACTCCCATTGAACGTTGGTGGTTGTTGCCTCATGAATCGATCTAACATTGATCCTCCACACTGTGGATCAGGGTTCTCCATACGGGTAAGGTTTTTATTCATAACCTGAGTGAGTTGTCCCAATATGGTGATTAGCTGATCGGCACCAGTTGCATCACCAGTTCCACTATAATTATCTTGATCGGGAGGGAAATCCCTATATGGAGTGCGTGCATTGATACAGTTTCCATTTCTTCCACTAGGTTCTATTTATAAACAATGGCATAAACTAGATCAGTTTATGAATCAAAATACATAATCCCAAATTTATAAAACACTTAACATAAATTGAACTATTTATGGATATAATCCATAATCATAAAACTATTTTCTTTGAGGAAGTATATAATCATAAACCCTTCATAATGATTTGTAAATAAAATGGGAGTTATCCTAAGCATATCCCCCAGGAGTGTCGTAACCAAGAGTGCAGCAAGGCCCGTTGTCGTGCACCAGTTCCCGTTCGAGTCTAGCTCAAAGCGGTGTTTTCGGGTTTTACCCCTAGGTATATCTGTGCCAGAGCTTCCTCTACCTGCTCGTATCCAGATAGGGATGTATTGCTCGGAAAACTCACAAAATCTCTACAATACCAAAATTCTAGGAAGTTCTTCTATACTAATCCTCAAAGTTCATCTTAGGTCTACGCGCTCTAATCAGAGTTTATCTAAATCTAGCTTCCAAGGTTTGTAATAAACTTTCTCTGATACCAACTGTAATTCCTCGACCCCAGTTACCTAGCATTGGTGCATTGTTACATAACATTGTCATGATCACAAGAAAGATCAAATCTCGAAAGACTGGTTAGTTTAGTAGCCATGGAAACACTAGATATATTCATAAAGTTTTACATTACATCATAAAAATGAAAACTACAACAACTTAGTCTCCATAGTCCACACTCTTATCCCCTCATACTATCCCTGCAGGTCATTCATAAATTACTTCTTCACATCCTGGGAAAAATAAAACATAGAGAAGTGGTGAGCTCAAATGCCCAGTAAGGATAACAATATAGCAGAAACTTTCATAAATAAGAATAATCATTTAAGACAATGTATTACTAAAAAAAATCCTTTTAAACTTGATCTTCAACATAATATGGCAAAAATAAAATGAAATAATTCCATTTACTTATTCACATGGATATTATACTAATCGAATAATCACATGCAATAACAATAACCACTTTCATAATGATGGAATGCATAATGCCAGACTATCATAACCATATAGCCAAGGCCTCATGCCAATTCTAGAAATAAGATTTTTTCAAGGCCTTCTTCCAAGACACTAGTTTGTCTCATGAGACCTAACGATGCATCGAGGAGCTATAGCAGGCTCCACCCATCACATATTATGTCCAATGCATTCCCATATGAAAAGGTTTAAACATAACATAAACATTCGTATTAAAACTAGCATACGAAATGTCAATACTTTCACCATAAACCATGAATGGTATAAAAATAGCACATCCACAGTCAAACATATCACAAAACCTTCAATACAATATAGAAGTTTTGTATCATAATAAATCAACTTCAAATAAGCGTAAAATCCATCAAAGGATGTTGACATTGATGAAATCAAAACTCTTTTTAGAGAAATATCTCTTTCTATTTTGAAATCATTTAAGAGTCATATTTTTATAAAATAAAACATTTTCTTTGAAAATATTCTTATAAGATTGTAAGGGAAGCTTCGACGATTTTATAAAGGTGGAAAATAGCCGCACCCGCCGTATAAGTTAAAAAACATTCTTACCTTAATTCCGTCGAAAAGGTTAAAAAGGACATTGTTTGGAAAATAATGGAAAGATTCCTTTATAAACCTCTTATAAAAAGTCAATCAAGGGTATAAATTAATTTAACCCGTATTCTTGTAAATAGTAAAAATGTTTTGAAATACGTTTTTAAGAAACATGGATGTGGATGATAAAGAGATCCTAGTAGATTATTACGTATAAACAACCTCGGATAATGAAGAGATTGCGAAATAAACCCCTACCAATTTGGTAACTTAAGAAAAATAAAAACCATGAAAGATGTATCATACAATGAATATGTAAATACACATAAATTAAAGTGTATTACACAAAGAATATAATTATGGGCAGTACATACACCACACAAAAGGTAATGGTGGAAATATGGCATGAATCTCATGGGAATAAGAAGTGAGATGAAAACCCCTTACCTTGTACTTTTCTGTGGTTGAGGGTAGTTTAACCTCCTGTATAATGGTGAAATAATTACAATAATCATATACATTAATATGATATCATATATGATCTTTTAACATTGATTTGTTAATAATATCTTAGTATTATCGTTGTTTCGGGTGTTAACATACTCGTTTTCTTTTATATGTTTTTTTGTAAGACATGTTTTTAATGGATAGGTTGTATATTATTCATATCCAGAATGATATCAATCCCTTAAACACTATTTTTAACTCATAAAATGATAATTATACTTGAATGGATACGATGGAGAATGAATCTCATCGCGTTTGTGGAGACGATAGTCCGTACGTACGCACGAGCGACAATATCATTCTTTTGACATTAAAATAATATATAATTGGATGTTATATCATATATAAAGAATTATTATCATGTTATATTTATTATTCACATGAATTATAAATCATTATTATACCCATCCAAATAATAATTTATTGAATAACAATTACACCACGACGTGGAGACGGTAAGCCGTACGTACACACGTATGGTGACATTTATTCAAAGGATGGATAGAATACTGAATATGGTTGTAACATATTTATAATAACATAAAAGTATATATAAGATACTGGAGTTATTATTTTAGAATGGTAATAAAAAAGGAAGAAGAAGTGTAAGAAGAAAGGAACTTGGAAAAGGGTGGTGAAATCATTACCTCTTCTTCGGTTTCTTCCTTTTGATTTGATCAAAAGGGCTCTTAGGTTGGATTTATGACTAAATGAAGGACTCTAGGATGAAGTTAGGGAAGTTGAGAGAGTATTTGGGCAGATTTTGGCCAAACCAAAAGGCTTTGAAGGTGTGAATTAAATATAAGGGGGAGTTCCCTTTTATAAGAGGGGTGAGGGGCACCTTTGGAAAAGCTAGAAATATTATTTTATAATAAATTCATATTCGGTTTCTAATGGCTCCAAAGTGGATTATTTAAATTTTAAGGTGGGTATGGGTCTAAAACCACTCAAACAATATAATTTAGACAGGTTTGGGTTACTATATTAACCTTATCTTTAAGTATTAACTCTTAGTTAATTAGTTTCACATTTACAATGTCTCTTTGTATTTTTATATTATATGGTTAATAAAATTACTATATACATCCAAGAGACCCCAAGTGTTCCATTAATGATACACCTATCATGATATAAGTCTCTTGGATGAACCTTATATTTTTAGAAATTTAATATCAATTAATAATATAATATTTGTTTTAAAAACTCTTTTATGTCAATTTTGACACTATTCAATAATTTATTTTTTTAAAAATCATAACAGAATTATTACTTCAAAAAAAGTTAATTAACTCATTCCTAACATGTCATATTAACCTATAATATTAGTGTAATTTATAAAATGTCTCAAATTATATTTATTTGGGTATCAACAATATAAATCATTTTAATTTTTCACTATTATGGTAATTACTGCATCACCATTGTGTCATAAATAAATTAAATTATTTAATGTATAAAAATTATAAATAAAATACCATTATGTATTAAATCTTGTTATATTTATAATTAATATTTATAGTCAAAAATCCAACATATATAACCCTATGTAAAAATTGTTTTTCTAAACGATATATGCTTGTGTCATTTTTGTATTCATTTTAACTTAATTAAAATAAAGTGTCCCTATCACTTACAAGTGGCACCATGGGTTCCCGAAATTGACCCAAAGATGCACATGGTCGTAAATGTATCAACCAATAAGGTTAGGATACATTTTAGGGTAATTTTTTATTATTATTATATTATTTTTTAATCCTTATTTACCAGATTTACCCTTTAACCATGGTAAATAAAATATTTATAGAAGTAATTATTCAAAATGTCTAAAAATAAAAGTTACCTATTTACACAATTTGAACATCTTGATTCCAAATATGGAATCCAGTTTTCCAAATTCAAAACACAGAAGTGGCAGAAATTAATTTAAAATTAATTCCCGCTGTCAAAACAAAAAGCGTTTTTTAAGATATAATAACTATCAAAAGATTGATACTTGTTTATGTTCGGTTTAATTGTGAAATTAATTCCAATGACCAACATTGTATTTAATGGTAAAAATATATTCTAAATATACTTTAAAACCACTCAAATTCATAATTTATCACTATTAATTATTTTTATTAAAAAAGTTTTTTTTAATTAAAATTTAGTAATTTTCACTATTCATCAAAATATTAAAGTTATCCGAAAAGTACCAAAATTTAACCTTAGGCTAAATTCGATACTTCGAATCCAAAAATGAAGTCCATTTTGAGAGATAAAATCTCTAAAATTTTAAAAATTAGGTATTACTATTCATAACGGCTAGTTTGATCGGTTGTGGTGTGTGTTAGAACTCGATGTTGCGTACAACACACACTATTGCATTATTCAAAGAGAAGCATACCGTAGAAGATTGGGGTGTTACAGTTAGGAGGAAATTTTTAGGATTACATTCTAGGATATGTAGGGAATTTAAATCATCCCTCACATTAGATTTAATTTTTTGGGATAGAAAACATTAAAATCCATCCGATATATATCGATTTCTTGATGAAGATACATGGAAGAAGTTTTTTGAAAGTAGATGATATGAAGAATTTTTGGTAACTGTAATGTTATCTTTTAGAAGTTTTTTAATATTAATTATATGCCTATTATTAACTTACAATAAATATGGAGATCACATTAGGAGGTTTAATACAAAAATATATACCCTCATACTTCATCTCATGGAGGGTATATGTTATTGGAAGAAAAAATGATAGCTGAAAATAAAAAACTAAGAGATAAGTCTTCAGGATCCATAGAGGTTGACCCCCATATAGACATCAAAAATGGAATAGGGCATGGATGAAAAAAGGGATAATATCTTATAAAAGATTCAATGGCGGTATTTGAGAGGACTGTAAGAAGTTATTTAATTTATTTATGTTATTTATTTTAAATCAATTGTTTATATATTGTGATTAAATGCTGATTTTTTTTCAAATATTTCATATTGGAATCCTTTGAGGATTATATAACCAAGGTAAATTTATATATGGAGGTAGGAAGGGTATTTTAGCTACTGCATTGGGAAAGCTTAAACACTAGGGTCTTCTATACGGATGCCCGACAAGTGTATTGGAAAAAATAAGTGTTTGTCCATTTTGAATTTTCTTCAATAGAGGGTGTTTATAATAGAAAAATAGAATCTTTAGAAGCCAAGGTTTAGTATTTAGATGATACAATGGAGAAAAGTATTAAATCTTTGGTATAGTCAATTTGTTTAGACATGAAAAGACAGTTTCAGGCTATTGATCCCACTCCTCCACCCCCAGTATGCAGATCCCACTCCCCGAATCCTCTTACTTATCCAGCTCTTATACCTTTTCCTCCCACAACTTCCCATTTATTGTGAGTTATATATTAACATAATATTATTTAATATGAAATTATTTATTAAATTTGGGATACTTTTCATCATAAAAAAATAGAGATAGATATGCTTAGGGTTACTGTATAAGATATTATAGATAGATCAACAAGAATACCATTTTCTACAGATGAGGTCACTATAGTTGGAAAAATTATTAGCCATTTTTTTACTTTGGCTATCTTGACTTGTTCGAAAAATTACATTTATGTATGTGTATATTATATCCTTTATTTCATATTGGTGTTAAATTTATTTGAACAATCTAAAATTTATATATTTATCAGTTTTTTGTAGGAATACTTTAAAGGTAAAGACATACTATATAAAAAATAAAAATTACAGGATGTTATGAATTTAGATACAACTTATTCTGGAATTCATACATCATCAACATATTAAAATTTATTATTAAAATTTTATAACATTCCAGTGGATCGCAACATTTTTGGTTGTGAAATGACTATGATGATTTTAAGGAAAGATATTATGGATCTTGTAACTAGATATGAGTTGGGAATCAATATGGTGCAAGTATTTTCCATGTAATTCAATCATCATTTATCTTTTAGTTATTTTAATTGATTGAAACTTAATATATATATATATATACTATTTGGAATTTATATATAATTTGTTTTCAACATGATTTGACATCTGTATATAGATTTATAGACCCATAATATATTTCAACTATAGCGAGGTAGATGAGTGATACAAAAAGAATGGTTTATATTGCAGAAAGATTTCAAAATAATGTAATTCAATGCTGTATTCTTCTTTATATTCAAAGGAATGGAACATATATTTCATAAAGTGTTATATTTATTAATTGAATAACCATTTACATTATATTTTATATATACATTAGTGTCCATTGGATGTTGGGTATTTTTCATCCAAGGGAGAAGACACTTTACTGACTATTATTAATCTATGGTGATGTGTGAGATATTTTTAAGAATATATTGAACACATAATTTTGAATATTTTAATAATTTTTAATATTTTAATTACATTTAAATTCATTTCATATATATTATTTTCAAACAGGTCATGGGATTACTTTTGAGAGACAACAAGAAAGTAGAGTGAAAAGATCTGACATGTAAATGAAAAGGTGAATTCTAAATTATAATTAATGTTTTTTTTATGTAAGTAATTGAAATTTTATTTTAAAATGAAGAATTATTTTTAAATAGAAGTTTCATATTCAATAAGGAGTAAAGGAATGTGGATAAAATGTTTTAAGATTTATGTTTGAAATAATTATAATCGATACTGTTATAAAATTCTATATGACTAGATTTTTTATAAAGATTTCCTTTAATTTTTAATTCATTATATTCAGAATACATGATCAAATATTTATTTTTAATTTGTATCTTTTTGATGACCCTTGAAATTTTACTGGAGAATATCTAATATAATTACAAATATAATGAGTAGATTATTTCATAGTTTTAATGGATTTTAGTTTATTTGTAATATACAATATAAAGTTTAAATTTAAAATTATAAAGTTAAAATGAATTGATATTTTGATGTTGTTTTCTGGTATGCTGTTACTTCTTATCTTTTTATGGTCTATCACTATACTTCTAGGATGGTCATTTCATTGATTATAATTAAAAATAATAATAATTTTTCATGTCATTTATTTTATAACCAACATGAGAAATTGAAAAATAAGATTTATCACATCATTTAAAAAACCGACATGATAAATGGTTTTACACATCCATAATATAAAAAACGATGTGAAAAACCACCTCTAAATATGAAAATTTTGTCTAGTTTCTAATATAGTTTTTATAAAATTTATCAAGTTCGGTATTTTAAAACCGACGTGATATTTTTTTCCATAACTGTTTTCTTATAACCGGCATGAAAAAAAACCTTCAAATATGTCACATTTATAATATTTGTTTTATTATAAATGATTTGGAAAACTTATTTATAATATCACCTATAATAACATCATGAGGAATCCGATGTTAAAAACCCGAAAAAATCGATGTGAAAACCCTTTTTTTACTAGTGATAAAATCATTTGTTCTATCCAGAGTGCAACAGATACTTAATGGATTACCATGGCCACTCAATGGATTTTAATTAGATCCTTATGATCATATGTAGATCACTGACTACTCAGTGGTATCTAGTAGCTACCTACTGGTGCCGAGTTAGGCAGTTTGAGGGTGCATTTATTATGGAAAAAAATTCCATTAATTACTCTGTCATGATTTCAATGAACCAGAATGAATTGTATAAGATTCCTAGAGATTTTAGAGAATATAAATAGAACCCTTGGAGGCATGGAATCATAAATTAACATAATTACCAAAGAAAAATATCCATGACTATAAAATTACTCCCGGTTATGATTGTGCTCTCAATTCCAATCAAAATCATGTATTATTTTTAAATAATTATCACTTATTCCACTTTATTTTATATCTCTTACAGTGTTATTTATTATGCCATGACAAATTGAGACTGATATTTAAATTCATTATGCCTAAAAAATTATCTCTAATCTTCCTTACTTTTATTTGGGAGATCACAACAATTAAATTGATGGATTCTAGTTTCTTTCTAAAACCATTAAAAGACAAGGGACTTTTATTCACTTTTAGGTTTCTAGATACATCTATTAAAAATATTTGATCAATTATAATTATAGTTTCTTTCTATTACTAATTAAAAATAAATAGAGTTTTAGTTTCTTGGATAATTCTAAAGCTAAGGACTAATACAATAAATCGTTGATCAATTGGGGTAGGAGACATAAAGGCTCATAAAAGATCTTTATAATAACCCCTTTTTTAAATTTTATTCCTTATTTATTTTATTCTTTATTCACTTATTTGTTTAATTTATACTATTCCTAATCATTTTTTCTTTGATACAATTATTAAAAATATGATTAAGTTATATCATTACCACACTTATATATTTAAATTATGATAGTCTAAAGCATTTTATTTTTTTATGCTCAAACATTTTATTTTTCAATATTCTTATTTATATGATTCAACTATTATATTTTAATAAATCAAACAAACTTACTCTTTTATTCAATCATTTAAACTTTTAAAAATTCTTTTTTTCTTTAAGATATTTTTTTGTTTCTTAAATGAAAATTCTCCGACATATTTCCATTTTATCATATTCCAACCTATATTTGGTATCATAGTGTTCTTAAATTAAAAATCCTTTATTTGTTAATTTTCTCTTGTTTTCAACTTTCTCAATTCTTAATTAGTTTTCAAAATATTTTACTTGTTTTTAAGAAATATTATTTTATTATGAGATCTACTTCTTATACCCATTGTTCTCTAAAATGGTAATATATGGTTCGTACACCTTATTTTGATGGTTATAAATATAGTTTTTGTAAGACACATATGTTAAACTTTCATAGAAATATTTTTTATCCTATATAGATTATTTTTATGCATGTTTATACTCCTAATAGTGAAAATAAAGAAAATGGACACCTAGTGATATTGCTGCTTTTGAATTATATGGTAAATTATTGAATTCCATTTATTGTTGTTTAGATCGAAATAAGTTTAATCATACATCTACAATAAAAAATTCTCATGAAATATGGAAAATATTATAAATCACTCATGAAGGAAAAAAGTTAATATACTAGATTAGATAAGTATAAAAATAACTTTGAAAGTTTTAGCATGCATCCAATTGAATCTATTCTGGTGATGTTTACAATTTTTACTTTAATATGAATTTTTAAAAAGTATTTTTGAGATACTCATTCAATATAAACATTATTTAATAAAATATATTGTATTTTATAAATAAATTGGGCACCTAAAGTGACAGAGATCCAAGAATCTAAAGACATAAAGAACATGCTGACCATGGATCTTATTAGGCCTCTCATGAACCATGATAAAAATAGGAAGACACAAGATCATAAAGGGGATAATAAAGTAAATGAGGTTAAAAATAAAATTTATTTAAAGTCTATCAATGAATAATCATCTGAATATGACATCAAAATCACTCATCTTTCCAAGAGGATGGACAAATTCATGAAAAAGAATAGATCTAACTACTGAACTAAAAATGAGAATCAAGAATCAGAAGTAACTTACTTAATTTTCAAAAAGAAAGGTAATATTAAGATATATTGTCTCTTGAATAAGAAAAATACTAATGATTAGAAACAAGTTAATAAGGATCTTAAATTCATAACTTAGAGTGCTAATGTTGACTTTATTTCTTTTTCTAAATCAAGTGACAAAAGTTAAAAGAATCTTATGGATGACACTAAGGTATATGATGATGTAAATTCAATTAATTATACTCTTTTATATTCTTATTCTACCTTTTCAACCTCTTTTATATGTTATGAAGATCAAATTTATATTAGAGATCAAATTACTAATGGATTTTAGGAACTTTATTTGAAATTTAGTGAGATTAAAAAGAAATAAAATCTTGTTATTTTTTTTGAAAATGATCAACTTTTAATAGAAACCTATGATTTGGTTTTAAAATTAAAATAATAACCAAACATTGATAATTTTGAGTCATAGATTAAGGATCTTAAAACTAGTTTTTCCCAATTAACCTAATTTGATCAAAATTTAAATATGATCTTGTGATCTCAATGTTTTTTTAAAATTAATTATAAAATTATTTTTTCAGAAAAATAGTCTATAAAAAATTATAAAAAGATTAATTTTGAAAAGGGATATTACAATAATAATTTTTTTTAATTATTATAGGAAATTTTGGAATATTATTTATAAATTTAATTGTAATAATTATATATATGATATACCAATGAGCATTCATCTCTCATCTAAAATTTCTAATATAAAGTTTTTTCCAATCAAGTTTGGATTCCAAATTATTTATTAGATAACTTAAATGGACAACAAATATGGGTACCAAAAACCCACTCTCTTGATCTTTTTTAGGAAAGTTGTCTTAGAAACAAAACTTGAGAAGCTACTTGGTATATAGATATCATATTTTCAAGTCACAAGTGTTGTGTTCTTTCCCAATTCAATCATCTCGAAAAATTTTATGGAGGAAATGTCACGTTCAGAGAAAATTCAAAAAGTAAAATCAACAGTATTGGTATGATCTATTTCTCTAAATATAATTTAATTATGGGTGTTTTATTTTTCAATGTATTGAAGAATAATTTACTAAGTATTAGTCAATTATGTGATAGTAGTGTTAGAATTTTTTTTGGAATTTTTTTTTAAAATTTTTTAATTCTAAAAGAAAAATTTTATTTACCTAATTTCATTTTCAAAATGTTTATATTATAGATTTAAAATCTCACGCAAGCTAAAATGTCAGGTTTTTAAGTGCACTAGTCTTGGATTTGTCATATACTCCTTGGTCATTACATCCCACACATACACACACACACACTAGTGAAGCTCAACTGTAACCATCTTGTATGAGATTTACAAAAATTTTCTTTAAAATATAACATTTCTTAAACCTCTCCAACTCAGTAAGAAACAAAAATCATCCTTTAAATTTAAAAAGGAATATTCCTACTCTAAAGCCTCAGATCTTACAAACCTTTATCTTTTTGGACCAAAAAAAGTTGCTAGTATTATAGGTAAATCTTAACCCTTTTTAATTATCGACGATTATACTAGATATACATGGGTTTATCTCTTGGATCATAAAATGAGGCTTTTAAAGTCTTTATAAATTTTAACAAGAAATTAAAAATGAAAATGTCTATATGATCTTATACCTTAGAAGTGACAATAGTGGAGAATTCGATAATAAATACTCCGATGAACTTTGATAATCTCAAGGTTACCATCATACCTTACCTACTCCTAGAACACCTCTACAAAATGGGGTTATCTAAAGATGAAATTGGACCCCTAAAGAGTTTTCTAAAACACTTTTAAATGAATTCAAATTCAATAAATTCTTTTAGTATGATGCAGTCCATACCACTTTATATATCATTAACCATATTATTGTAAGTCTTATCCTTAGAAAAACCCTTTATGAAATTTTTAAAATAAAAATTCCTAATGTTATATATTTTAATGTGCTAGGGTGTAAATGTTTAATCCTCAATACCAAGGAAAACTTAGGAAAGTTTGACCCCAAATCTGATTAAGGTATCTTTATTAGGATCTATAACTATATTAAATCCCATAAAGTATTTAATAAGAGGACTAAAACCCTTTAAGAGTCAATTAACATCAATTTTGATGATAATATACCTAAATATTATCTTTAGAGTGATGATGGAATTAACTTGGATATTTTTAACTTAACTAAACCTCAAACATCTAAATAAATTTAAGGTGAGAAATAACCCCCATCTACTCCTTTACCCAAATCATGGATTAAATAAAATACCATCCCATAGAGAATGTTATCAGTGAATTACAATATGAAACTTATACTAGATGGTCAGTATAAAATGATTTTGAACATCAAGATTTTATCTCTCACATTTAACCTCAAACCATTTATTATGAGACTAATAATTAAAATTGAATACTTTCCATACAATAGGAGTTGATCCAATTTTACTAGAACAACATTTATACTCTCATGGAAAGACCCAATGATTATCCCATTATTAACACTAAATAGGTTTTTCTAAATAAGTTAGATGAGAAAGGTAAGATCACTCGTAAGAAGGATATAATTATAGATAAAGGCTCTAATGAAGAAGAAAGTATTTATTATGGTGAAATATTTTCACACATTTCTCATATATAATACATAAGAATTTTTTTTCATTGATTGCTAACTTTAATTTTGAACTTTTTCAAATAGATGTTAAATGTGATTTTAGAAATTGTTTTATTTATGAAAATATTTTTGTGAAATAACCACCCAATTTTGAAGATCTTAATTTTCCAAATCATGTTTTAAATTTATCTAATGTTATCTATGTTTTAAAGAAATCCCTTGATCTTGGTATAAAATGTTAAAAAAATACCTTTTATTAAATTATTTTAAAATGTGAAAAGTTGATTCCACTCTTTTTCTAAATACCTTTTCAAATTATATATTAATTATTAAACTTTATTTTGATGATATTATTTTTGGCTAAAGTAAGGAATATATTTATAATAAATTTTATGATTTAATGAATAAGGATTTTGAAATGAGTTTTATAATAGAACTCAAATTCTTCCTTGCTTTTAAAATTTCTCAAAATTTTGATGGAAATTTTCTTAACCAACGTAAATACACTAATGATATTTTACAAAATTTTTGGAATAGATCATGCTATGGAAATAAGTACACCAATGAGTACTACTTATAAAATATTATTAGGTGAATCTAGTAAACTAGTTAATAATAAGATTTATAGAAGTATGATTGGAAGTCTTCTTTACTATACTGAGACCTGGATGGATATCATGTTTCATGTTTTAATTTGTGCTCATTTTTAATCAAATCCAAAGGAATATCATTTTAAATATCTAAAAATATATTTTTATATATTTTATAGAAACTAAACAAATGGATTAATTTTTCCAAAAGTTACTTAATTTAAACTTACACATTTTTTTGATTTTGATTTTAGAGAATTCCAACTAAATAGGAAAATTACTAGTGAGACTTTACACCTTTTAGGAAGAATCCTTGTCTCATGAAGTAGTAAACAAGTAATTTTTTGTTTCTTTTTCTATAGCTGAAGTATAATATATATGAATTGGGAGTTTTTGTGTGAAAATCATGTAGATAAAATAAACTCTCTTAGACTATAGGATTATATATTATCACATCCCTATCTAGTGTAACAATTCTAGTTCAATTAGTATCTCAAGAAATCCAATTGAAAATTATTTCACAATGCACACTAATATGAGACACAAATTTCTTAGATATAATTTTCAAAAATGTTATATCATTCTTGGATTATTCTTAAACAACCTTCAATTAGTTGATATATTCATTGAAACCATTAATCTAGATTACTTCAACTTTATCAAGGGTGAGTTGGGAAGGATTATCTTGTGATACATTTTTATTAACTTTGGAAAGCCTGTGTTATAAAAATTGTTTTAATTAATGTTTTTTTAAATATTTTCAAAAAAAAAAATAAATCTATTTTGAAAAATGTTTTCAATTTTTTTTATATTTTTTGTAATATTAGGTGAGTTTGATACTATAAGAATAACATTAATTTATGGATACTAACAATTGGATATTCTTCTGATGTAGATTCACTAATAGGCTATTACCTCGAAAAGGGTTGGTTGGGTTTTTAATTTGATATTCACCTTATGCATGATTAGTGGTTATTTACTGCACACATGGTTTGAAATTCCTGGGGAATATTCTTTGGATAACACACACCAAATTTATAAACCATAATGATGGATTGAATTTTTTTTCATGTTTTTAAATTACTATTTTTAAATATTTTATTTCTTTCATTTATATTTTGTATATCATTGTTACATGGATCCTTGGATTAGTTTAATTCATTAATTGAGGAGTATCTAATATTATTTGTACTAAAATATTCCTATAGGAGAAAAACTTGTTTTTTCAAATATTTTGTTTATTTGAAAACTTATTTTTCAAAGTGATATTTATATCTTGATCATTCCTTCAATTTAACTTTAAAAATTATTTTATTCTTAAAATTTTTATTTCAATATTGACCCGAATGGCCTGAAGGCCTTATTTTTATTTTTATTATAGATAATCCCCCTTTTAAGGGTTGAAGGGAACTCGTACATGACCCGTAGGCCCAAGGCACAAGGCCTGATATGACCCGCAATACATGACCCAAAGGCCGAGAGGCATAGCATGCCCATTACAGGACCCGTAGGCCCATCCCACTAGAACTGCCCCTCCCCAGAATATTAAATCATTGATCTCCTTAGTTCCCCACCTTGCGTTGCTGATTGGATAGCATTTCCCCGTACAAAGCTGCACAGTGCCTGGTCCCAATGGTGGCTGCCATACCCTCGAATTCTTCCAATCTGGTTTGCTCTGCATCCGGTGGTTGCTATTCCTGTTGCTCTGATCCTTTTCTGGGGCCTGTTCTGTGTGAACCGGGCTACTCCATGGTCTACGTGACTCGAAGTCCCTATGGCCCATAGGCCTTTGGTGACTCGAAGGCCCTGGAGGCCCGTAGGACCAAACCGGTGGCCCGAAGGCCTAAATCGGGTGAAAAGTTCCAACTGCTACAGTATCCTGGAAATTCGCCTCCACCCGGTTTTGAACCTAGGTCTCTTGGATGCCAAGCAGGAGCCCTTACCACTCGGGTACGAGCTCATTGGCTCAATCTTGATATTATTGAAAATTTAGTTTCAAAATTTTTCTAAATACTTTTAAAATTTACATTTTTTTCTATTTGGAAAAATTGAAAGCCCATAATTTTCAAAATTGAAAATCTATTTAATGTTTAAATTTGTGTCTCTCTCTTGATCATTAATTAATGAAAATATTTTCTTACTAATTTTGTTTCTATTTCATGGATCATTTTTATTTTTAAAAAATATTTCTCAAACCTATTTATAATTTCTTTTTCATAATCACAAAGGGAGATAACTTATCGATAAGGGAGTCGTTACTGATAAGTGATAAATTCATGGTAAAAATGGTAAAAGGGGGAAATTCATGGTAAAAGTGAATAAATAACTCTCTTTAATTTGTTTATGATTTCTTAAAGAATTTTTTTGTTGAAATGGTTGGAAATTTTATTCATTCTTATGAATTTATGGTTTTAAGGAATGATTTTTTTACAAAATGGAAGTATTTTTATGAAAATATATTGTGTAGTTCTAAAGTTTACATTTTTGAGAAATTTTTAAAAAAATTTATGTTAGGATTTTTTTTAAAAAAAATATATTTTATGAATTTAGAAGGATTTTTATCAATATTTTATTTTAATATCATGTTATAGTTGTAATTTTATTTTGGTAAAAAATGTCATAAATCCCTCTTTTATGAATTCAATTAATGCAGATGGATTATAGAAGATTCCTAGAGAATTTAGAACCTATAAATAGACCCCTTGAGGCATAAGAATGTACCTTAAAACAATTCTCAACACTAAATATCTACGATCATTAAATTTCTTATATTTAACTTGTTCTCTCAATTCCATTAAAAAGTGAGTATTCTTTATAAATCATTCTCACTTCTTTCACTTTATCATATATCTCTCCTAGTGTTTTTTCTTATTCCTTGATATATTAAGAATGTTATTTAAAGGAGTTTCTACAAAAATTATTCTTTATCTTCTTACTTCTATTTTAGTGATCACAACCATTATAGTGAGGTATTTAAATTTATTTATAAAACAACTAAAAAGGAATAGATTTTCATTCTCTTTGAGGTTTCTATCAACAAGCGTTAAAAATATAAGTTCAATTGTAATTATATTTTATTTTTATAACCAATTAAAAATAATGGGAATTTTGGTATCTTGTCTTTTTTTAAATCTAATTACTAATACAATAAACCCTTGAGAAATTGGTGTTGGTGACGCAGGGGATCATCAAGGATATTTAGCCGAACTACTTTATCAAATCATGTACCTTATTTATTTTATTCTTTACTTGATTATTTGTTTAATTTATACTATACTAAATCATTTTTTCTTTGGTATTATTATAAGTAATACACTTTATTGTTCTATCATTACTGATCTTATTTATTTAAATTATGATACGCTTAATTATTTCATTTTTATTGTGCTCAAACATTTTATTTTTAAATACACTTACTTATATGATTCAAATTTTTTATTTTTTTATTTAATTGAATATAGTTACTCTTTTATTTAATATTTTAATATTTCAAAAATGGTTTTTTCATTTAAGTCTTATTTTTTATTTTGTTTTTTAAAAGGAAATTCAACCCATCTTTCCATTTTATCCTACTTTGACACACAAAACTACTTCTTTATATATATAAAAAGTCACAAAAAACTTGGTATTGATAGATATGGACACCACTAGCTTTTATGAGATTCTATTACTCATTATATTAGCTTAATTGTGATACCAGATCAAATTATTCTATTGGATGACTAGTTTGTGTCCCCTTCAGAAAACTAGTGTTCACTCTCCTCCAAGTACTAGGTATATATACTGTAAGATTCTTTAAGTACTATTGGATAGTTCTATATACTCCCTTGTGAAATTATCCTAGGTTTACTTGATATTTTCCCACTATAATGTATGTATTGTAAATATAAAATCTAGTAAATATCATATCATATGTGATAAATCCATCACCGAAGTATATGGAGTTCTACTCATAATCTTAATCTCATACTATATCTGATACATGTATTATTGGAGAGATTTAAGCCATGCGATGTAGAACCCATGGTTTGAGGTATGTATCCTTTTTATGCCTTTTTGAGTGTGTAAAGTTCATGGGATGATTTTGGATTAGTTTGGGAGAGTTTGGTTTGGGTTTGTATAAGTTTAGAGGCTTTTCTAAGGGTGCACAGTTTGAGCACGGTTAAGGGGAACCATGTGGGTTCTCTAAGAAACCATGAAGGGAGAGACAATATTCTTCACATATCCTGCACATGGATTTCCATACAGTGTGAGGAAACTGTGTGGAACCCTTCCCTTGAGATAGTGGCATGCACACAGTTATCGAACAGTTTTTAAAACCACGTGGACTAACCGTGCGACCACTTAAAGATGAGGTTTTTAAAAACTAGCTCCCTCAGGCTTAACCTATTTCACTCCAAATCTTCTCCCACTCGAGACTAACTCAGTATTTTGGGTTCTCAAATATTGGAGGTACTCTCACTCACATTTTGGATGCAAATCGAAGGGGTTTCTTGGTGGATTAATGGCATTTCTTCTTGGATAAGTCTCCTCTCATGGTTCTTTGTGGTTTTTCTAGATCTATATCCCCCTCTCTCTCTTTTTTATATATATACACCCATTTTGTGCAGATCGAGGGTTTTTTTTGCCTTGGGTGTTGATTTCAATGATTTTTTATGTTAGGGAAGGGGATCTAGAGTGATTTTGGTGGTGTATTTGCCCAGATTGGGGTGCAGTTTCTTGTGGGTCGAATTCACTAGAACCCTAAAGGTAGGTGGATTATCTCTCAAATCCACTTTTCTAGAACGTAAATATTGGTTACAATTAATTTTTTTATTAAAATTAATTGTGTTTTTGATGTTCAAAATTGGTTGGAAATCCCTTGGTGATGTTTTGGGGATTTTTGGGAAAGAGGGGGCTTTGTGGAGAAATTATATTATTTTGGATTTTAAAATGGGTTGCTAGGATTGATTTTTGAAAATGGATGCTGAAAATGTTTTCAATAAAGATATTGTTTTATTGAAATGTTTTTAGCATGGAAAACAATTAAATTTTGTTTTCAATAAATGAGTGATTTATTGAAGTGAATTGGCATGTGTTGGAAATGGTTGTGTGCTTATTATGGGGCCTTAGTGTTTTGTGCTTGTTGGTTGACTAAATGTTATGGCTTGTGTTGTTTGTGTGGTAGTGGGAAGGATGTCTCACTATAAAGGTTGACAAATAGTGGTCAGAAGAACCAAAATTATGGATAGTGGTCGGGAAGCACCGCTAGTTGGGAATGGGGTGAACGAGATGGGCGGATGTCCCAGTGTAATGGTTGCTTTGTGGTGTGTTGCTTTTCAAAGATGAAATTTTTTGTGCTAATGCATGATGGGGATATGGATTATGACATGTTTGTGGCTTTCCCTTATATGACATGGCTTGGTAAGGGTATGTTTGTATTATTGGTAATGGTTTCACTAGTTAATGTTTTATATAAACTACTTTATATAAATGTGCTAATAGTTCTTTCCAAGTGGTGTGAGTAGGAAAGTCATTGGGGAAAACCTAATGAGTATTAGTACTCACCCTCTACTTTAGAACTTGGTTGATTTTGTAGATGTCATATTCTGGGACACAGGAAAGAGTAAAGCTTCTCATATTGCTAGTGGTTCGGCGTGAAGCTTGGGTGATGTTGTGGTGCTTGGAGCATGGAGCTTGGTGTGGAGCTATGGATAGTGTCCTAGTTCTTTTGGAGTCTCTTTGTGGTATTACACTTGGTAATATAACTTTGGGTTTGTTGTATTGGGAATGCGGGATAATTATGGATTAGTTGGTTGACTTTTTGGTAATGTATGAGTTTGGTTGGTTTGTTGACATGAATCATATAGATGTGGATTGTTTGGATGGTTGGCTTTGTCTTAAGGGAAAATCATTACCCAATTTATTCTCAAATCCCTTGGAATATATTTTTAGCCTTTGGTGCCTTGGGAACATCACTTAAAGCCAAGTAGCATTCCTCCTCCCTCTCAGGACAATTAGATGGGGCGGGATGTTCCACGTGGTATCAGTTTGTTCGGTCCTTGACTTTCAAGTGAGAGCAGCTATTCAATCCTTGGTGTTGATCGTTGGTCTTGGTGTTGACATTCATTCTTGGACTATTCCTTGGGTCGAGATGGTAGAAAGACATAGGATTGTTAGAACTTGGAATGTATAGTCTAAAATGACATAGGTAACCCTTTTATGATGAACTTCAAGTTACTAAGGAGTTCGGTAAATAAGTGTTTGGAGACACTTATAGGCATTGAATATCTCATTGTCATGGGTGTATCCAATGGGATGAGCATAGAATAATTCCCACTAGGATGTATATTTCATTGGGGTATAATGATCTATGGTGTGGTATGAATGTGTGTATTTTTGAAAATCTGAATTAGGTTTCAAAACAGAAGGGTTTGAAACATGGAAACTAGTGGTATTTTGAAAATGGGTTGATTTTCAAAACATGGTGGATTTTTCAGAATAGTGAAGCATGAGAAATATAAAATTGTGGAAAACCTAGTTGTGATAGTTTTTATTTAATTGAATTTGAAAATTTTATGCCCTTTCTATTAAGGGAGTTGGACTTATGGTTGTTTTTGTATTGATAGAAATGACACCAAGTAGGTGTCATAGAGACCAACTGGAGGAAGCTGCTGAAAATGTGGTTTCACTTGAGCCGCAGGTGAACCAGAAACTAGTGCAGAGTATAGTGAATGATTTCTAAGTTGTGGAAATTAGGAATAAAGAGGATGAACCAAGGATTGTGTATCATGCGGTTCAATTTAAAAGGAAGAATCCACCCATGTTTAGGGGTGATTCAGATACAGAAAGGGTTGTAGCATGGTTGAACAGAAAGAATAGGATATTTTACTTTTTGGGAACACCAATAGAGCTGAAAGTGAAGTTACCCACATATATGTTGGAAGATATCACTCTTCAGTGGTAAGAGATGGCGGTCCAAGTCAGGACAGACCAAAGTGTGACATGGGAGGGGTTTGAGGAATTGTTTAATAAAATATTCTACCCTCATACATTTAGAATTCAGTGTACAACGAATTTATTCATTTTGAAGCAAGGGAACATGGTGGTGACATAATATGTGGTTATGTTTAAAAACTTAGTGCGGTTTGAACCCAAGGTGGCGGGTAGTACATCGTTGAAGGTATGAATTCTTGAAGTTAGGTTGAATCAAGAAATTCATTCCAAGATAACGGTGCTGTGTATAGATGATTACACAAAAATGGTGAATTGAGCTACAATGGCTGAGTGGGATATTTTGGGGGCCATAGGTGGGGAAGTATGTTGGTACCCATGGGAAATATTGGGAACTTGAACAGAGGGGTCAAGTGAAAGAGGGACACTTATTTCCAAGGTGGGAGTACAACTTAGAGTCTGATGGAATGATCGGTGAATCTTCCTAAGAAGCCTCAGAGTAAGATGAGATGTTTTAATTGTGGTTCTATGAGCCACATACAACGTGATTGTATGACACAACCTCGAGCATGTCATAATTGTAAGCATATGAGGCATCTGTAGTGTTATTGTCAGAATGCTCCAAGGTGAGGTGTCTGTGACACTCCTCAAGGGTTGCGGGGGTCTTATGCCTCGACAGGATGTGGGAAACAACATACCCCTTGAAAGTAAAGTCAAGTGGGTCATGGTGATTCTAGGAATACCATGACACCTCAACAGGGTAATAAGGAGTAGAGTGTGGCAAGTAAGCAGTTTTTGGAGCTGAGCAGGCGGTGATGGATGATCAGTTGGGACCATCTACAGTTTGAGGCAAGGTTCTTTTAAATTCAACATCGATGCAAGATTTATTTGATATGGGTGCTTCACATTATTTTATTTCTTCTCGCATCATTGATTTTTTGGGTTTACAAGTGGAAATTATGCCTTTTTGTTTTGAAAATACAATCTCCTCTGGGTCAAAGAGAGTGTCGAGCCTTCCTATGTCGAGGCTGTTGTTTAGTTGTGGATGGAATCAAATTGATGTGGGATTTATCAGTGATTGAGATGGAATCTTATGATATAATTCTGGGAATGTATTAGTTGGTGATGTTTAAGGCCCAAATCAATTTCTATGCATGAATGGTTAGTTTTATGATAGATGATGGGGTTAAAAATCTCTTTAGAGGGGAGAAGAATGAAAAGATGGGTGCAACAGATTTGTTGGCACCAACTATTGGCACAATATCGTATCAGTTAGAGGCCTTGTCATTGGCATCAGTGGAAGGCATCAAGAAGAGTGTTCTTCTAGTAGTTGTGGATCTGTTTATGGATTTATTTCCAAAATAATTATCCAGGTTTCCATGCATGAGAGAAGTCAAGTTTATGATTGATCTACTTACGGGGAATAGTCCTATCTCAATTCCATCTTACCAAATGGAACTAGCAGAATTGTAGGAATTAAATGTGCGGTTGGAAGAGTTAGAAAAAAAATGGTTCATCTGGCCTAGAATTTCTCCATGAGCATCATCGGTTTGGTTTGTAGAAAAGGAGGATGGAACCTTACTGGTCTGTGTTGATTATTGTAGACTTAATTAGGTTACGATAAAGAAACAATATCAACTTCCACACATTGATGATTTGTTTGAGAAATTTAGGGGAGCTTAGTGGTTCTACAAGATTGTCTTGCGGTCAGAATATCACCAATTGAGAGTGATGAAGGATGATATTTAGAAAACATATTTCAGAAGTAGATATGGCCATTACATGTATGTGGTTATTCCAGTTGGTATAATGAATTCACCAGCAATGTTCATGGTATCAATGAATCAGATATTTTAGAGATATCTGGATTATTTTGTGGTGGTATTTGTAGATGATATACTGGTGTATTCGAGGACAAGTGTAAAGCATGAGAAGCACTTGGCGATAGTGTTGGGGATCTTGAGGGATCATCATTTGTATGCCAAATTTTCAAAGTGTGACTTTTGGATATAGGAGGTTTGTTTCATTGGCCATGTTATTTATGAGAGGGGTGTTTCCATTGATTCAGAAAATATAGAGGTGGTTATCTCATGGCAACCAACAAAGAACATTTTTAGGATACAAAGATTCCTTGGTTTATCTAGGTATTATTGACATTTTGTTCATGATTTCTCATGATTGTCTTCACTGATGATAGATTTAACAAGGAAGAATATACCATTTCAATGGGATGAGAAGTGCCATAAATGATTTGAAGAGTTAATGGGTCTCCTTACATCAGCACCAATCTTGGTTTTTACAGAACTAGGGAAACAATACGTAGTGTATTGTGACACATCAGGATCAGTGCTGGGGTGTGTTCTTATTCAGGGGGATCATGTGGTTTCATATGGATCATAGTAGTAGAGGTTGCATGAGAAGAACTACCCAACACACGATTTGGAGTTAGCAATAGTGGTTCATGCTTTAAAGATGTGGCATCATTATCTCTTTGTTGAGAAATTTATATTGTTTAACGATCAAAAGATCCTAAATCATATTTTATCATAGAGAGATTTGAACTTGATGTAAAAGAGATGGATGTAATATCTCCAGATGTTTGATTTTGACTTAATGTACACACTGGGTAAGGGAAATTTGGTGGCAGATGCGTTAAGTATAAAATCATATGCTCAAGTGGTGAAACAGGTATCCGATTAGTGGCTGTTGATGTCGATCATAGCTAACATGCAGTTAGAATGTGAGGACTAGGGTGAAAGAGTGGTATTCTTTCTAGTTTCATTGGTTCTTAACTTTGATGGTTTGGTTAAAGAGGTACAGACACCTGATTCCAAATGTATGATGATGAGGTCGGAACTCAATGGTGAGGCGACCAATGAGAACTTTAAATTTAATGGGAATTCATTCTTGTGTTTTCAAAATAGAATGGTGGTGCTAGTGTCTTTTCAGGAGGAACTTAGTAGGGATTATCATCAATTCTAGGTGGTCTATTCATCCTAGAATCCATAAAATTTACAAGGCATTGAAAGTTCAGTTTCGGTGGGATGGTATGAAAAGGGATGTGGTCGGGTTTGTCTCGAGATGCTTTAATTGTTAGTAAGTTAAGGCAGAGCATCAGTGGCTAGCAGGTATGTTGTAGTCTTTACCTATCCTTGTATGGAAATGTGAGAAGATAGTAATGAATTTTGTGACGGGTCTCCCAAGATCAGTCTGGAAGCACAATTCCATATGGGTGATTGTGGATCGACTCACAAAGTCAGCCCATTTCATCCTGATTCATGAATCTCATACGGTGGAAGATCTATCCAAAATCTATATATGAGAGGTGGTAAAGAGGAATGGTGTTCCAGTTTTGATTGTATCAGATATATATTCGAGTTTCACATCTCATTTATGGGAATCCTTTTAGCAAGACCTTAGGGTACAGTTGACTAAGAGCACTACATATCATCTGCAGATGGATGGACAATCCAAGAGGATGATGCAAACCTTAGAGGATATGTTAAGGGTTTGTGTGATGAATTTTTGTGGTTTATGGGAGGAGTACATACCATTGGTGGAGTTCTCCTATAATAAAAGTTATCAGGCTTTGATACATATAGCTTTGTTTGAGGCACTATATGGGCGTCCGTGTCATTCTCCACTATGTTGGGTGGAAATGGGTGAGACTTTGATGATCGGACCGAGCCTTGTCCAATAGAATACAAAGAAAATCAATTTGATCAGGAAGAGGAGGGAGATGTCTCAAAGTCTTCAGAAATCATATGCAGACCATCGTCGACATCCATTGTCGTTTGAGGTGGGTGGTCATGTGTTTTTGAGAATATCTCCTAGGTTGGGACATCATCGATTTGGGAAGCAGGGTAAGTTATCTATGAGGTATATTTTGCCTTTTGAGATACTTGAGTAGATTGGAGAGGTGGCTTATCATATGGAATTTACACCATGGTTTAGTGCAGTGCACCATGTGTTTCATGTGTCGAAGTTGAAAAAGTATCAGCCGGATCATGACCATGTGATTCGTTGGGATCATGTTAAGCTACAATCAGATGCTTCCTTGGTGCATGTGCTAGTGTGGATTGTGGATAAGCAAGATAAAGTATTGCGTGGTAAGAGAATTGGTTTAGTTCGTGTTTTGTGGTAGTATGGTCAGATTCAAGAGGATACTTGAGAGTGGGAGAAAGTTATTGAAAAGCAATGTACTGAGCTCTTTCGACAATGATATGGTTCTCTACTTTCTGAGGAAAAAAATTCCAATAGTGCGGAGAATGTATCTCCCTCGGTTTGAGGTATGTATCCTTTTTTATTCCTTTTTATGTGTTCAAAGTTCATGGGATGATTTTTGGATGTGTTTGGGAGACTTTGGTTTGGTTTTGAATAAGTTTGGAGGTTTTTCTAAGGGCGCACAGTTTGAGAATGGTTATGGGAAACCGTACGGGTTTCTGGGAAACTACATAGGGGGAAATAGTAGGCTTTGCATGGCTTGTGCACTGTTTTCCAAACCATGCATGGAAACCATGTGGACCCCTTCCCTTTAGATAGTGTCATGGACATGGTTAGCGCACGATTTTCCAAACTGTACGGACTAAACTTGCGGCCACTTAAAGATGGGGTTTTTAAATCTAGGCTCCCTCGGGATTGACCGATTTCACTCCACATCTTCTCCCACTCGAGAACCACTCATGATTTTGGGTTCTCAAAGGTTTTAAGTTCTCTCCCACATGTTTTGGAATCAAATTGAAGGGATTTCTTGGTATATTGAAGGTGGTTCTTATCGAGTAAGTCTCCTCTCATGGTTCTTTGTGGTTTTTTCTAGATCTACATCTCCCTCTCTATCGGTTTTCTTGATCTACACCCATTATGTATAGATCTTGGGTTTTGGTTTCCTTGGGTGTTGATTTCAAGGCTTGTGAATGTTAGGGAAGGGGATCTAGATTGGTTTTCGTGGTGTGTTTTCCCGGATTGGGGTGTAGTTGCTTGTGGGTCAAATTCACCAGAACCCTAAAGGTAGGTGGCTTCTCTCTCAACTCCACTTTGATAGAAATTTATGATTGGTTACAGTTAATTCTTTTTGATTAAAATTATTAGTGTTTTTGATGTGATAAATTGGTTGGAAATCCCTTGGTGATGTTTTGGGGATTTTTGGGAAATAGGGGTCTTTATGGTGAAATTTTCTTATTGTGGATTTTAAAATGGAGATTTTAAAATGGGTTGTTGGGATTGAGTTTTGAAAATGGTTGATGAAAAAAGTTTTCAATAAAAAAGTTTTTTATTGATTTATGTTTTGGCATGGAAAATGATTAAATGGTGTTTTCCATAAATGGGTGATTTATTGAAGTGAATTGACATGTGTTGGAAATTGTTGTGTGCTTATTATGAGGCCTTGGTGTTTTATGCTTGTTGGTTGATTAAATGTAATGGAATGTGTTGGTTGTGTGGAAGTAGGAAGGAAGTATCACTATAAAGGTTTATGGCTAGTGGTTAGAAGAACCACCATTATGGATAGTGGTCGGGAAGCACCGATAGTTGGGAATGGGGTGAACAGGATGGGTAGAAGTCCCAGTGTAATGGTTTCTTTATTGTGTGTTTCTTTGATAATATGGATTTTTTTGTGATAATTCATGATAGATATTTGGATTATGGCATGGTTGTGTCTTTACCTTGTTTGACATGGCTTGGTAAGGGTATTTTTGGCTTATTGGTAATGATTTCACTAATTAATATTTTATATAAACTACTTTATATAAATGTCCTAATGGTTCTTTCCTAGTCGTGTGTGTAGGGAAGTCATTGGGGGAAAACCTAGAGAGAATTAGTACTCAACCCCTACTTTGGAACTTGGGTGATTTTTCAGATGTCATATTCCGGGATATAGGTAAGAGTAAAGCTTCTCATGGTTCTAGCGGTTCGACATGAAGCTTGTGTGATGTTGTGGTGCTTGGATAATGAAGCTTGGTGTGGAGCTATGGATGGTTTCCCAGTTCTTTTGGAGTCTTGTTATGGTCTTCCGCTTGGTACTCTAACTTTGGGTTTGTTGTATTGGGAATGTGGGATCTTTATGGATTAGTTGGTTGTCTTTTTGGTAATGTACGAGTTTGGTTGGTTTGTTGACATGCATCATATAGTTGTGGATTGTTTGGTTGGTTGGCATTATATTAAGGTAAAGTCATTCCCAAATTTATTCTTGAAGCCCTTGGAATTTATTTCCAGCCTTTGGAACCTTGGGAACATCGTTTAAGGCCAAGTAGCATTCCTCTACCCTCTCAAGCCAATGGGATGGGGTGGGATGTTACATGAAACATAGGCAATAGTTCCCTCTTAAATTATTTCAATTGGTATTTTCAATACCTTGTCATTATATGTATTTTTACTTGGTCCAAGTAACCCATATATTAATCTCAATAGAGCTATGTTCATTAGAACTTGGTTTTCTAGGTTAAGATAATATTTAGAGAGATAATTTCAATTAAGTATTAACTAATTATAATAATAATAACTATTTTCAAAATATTGTAAACATATTTCACTTGGAAAAATATGGGTTCCCACTAACCTCTTTTTGACACATGACATAGTAATGAGTCAATGATTTAATTACTACTTTAATACATAATGGATCCTCATATAATTTATATAATAATCATGGTAAGATACTATGGAAATATGAATTCAAATATATTTCAACATTTATATTGGTAAAAAGGTTTCAACATAGTCAATAATTTGGATAATCATAAGCCTTTAACAACCAATCTTTCTTTATATGTAACACCTTTACCATTCATGTCCAACCATACTTGAATACCCATTCTGACCCAATGGGATTTATATCAATTAGAAAAATTACCAAAATCTAAACTTGATTTTGGTATATAGAATCCATTTTTATGAATTTATTTTCTCTTTTAATTTTAGTATATTTTCCATTTATTGCTTCCTTTTAGGATGAAGATTCATTATTCTCAATGAATAATATATCACCCAACTTAGTGATTATAAACCACTTATCTTTAGTTTATATCTATTTTATATAGTTTTGTCTTTGGAAATTTATTTTCCATAATAACTTATGGAACTTATACAATAATGGTTCATTCCTTCTTGGCCCATTACTTTGCTTTTTTGGTGGTTGGAGGATTTTAGATGATCCTTGAGGAGAGTTCAGTGGATGTTGGAGTTGCAGTAAGAAATTCACAACGTGAAATGGGAATTCATGTCATGAATATGTGTTTTATAGATTTTGTGGTCTATGTTTCATTCCTTGTACATGTCAATGGAGTTGTGCATGAAACATATTCACAGTATAAAAGGTTAATTCATGACATGTATTAAACTCAGACTAAGGAACTATGAATTTCAGTTGAATTATTAGTTTTGGGAAATTCAAGACCTGTATATGGTTTATAGCTTGTAGTCTATAGACCTCATGAAATTCATGATATGAATATGGAAATCATTCCATGAATCAAGTGACTTATAATCTGTTTATAGGGTTGGTGTTCAAACGAACTCTCTCCATATGCACTTTTGTCCCTCTTGTTTTTAATCAAACCCTAGAATTATGCAGAGGATCTTCCAATCCCTCTCCTATGAAATTAATACATGGGTTCTTTTGGTTGATATTTAGTGATCTGGGGTGAGTTATTCTCACTTTCCCTCTTGTTTATTTATATTATTACCTCATTGATTCACTAAAATGACATTGTTTTGGTTCAGGATGAGTTTGGGTTTTGGTTTGATAAAAAATTTGTGTGGTTCAAGTTTATCTAGTATTTATTAGTGAAATTATAGTTTTCAGGTTGCTTCTTCTTTTCACTATTTTTCATAATGAGAATCAAAAAGCTTCTTTGATATAGGGGATCCTTGTTCTCTCCATATTTATGTGCAATTTTTGTGGATTGAATTATTTTTCATTCATTTGGGTGGATATTAAGGGTTATCTTAATAAAGATAATTAATTGAAAAATATAAAATTGATTGGGATGAAGAGTAATCACATGCTTTACTAATTTGTTGTAATTGTTGATGGTATTATGCATGCTTGTTGCTGATACTAAAAATCATGGATCTTGGGATCCTTGTATGTGAAATAGAATATATTTATGTGAGACCCTTGTTGTATTTTTGTTTGATCGAATCTTGAATAAAAAGCTAAAGAACATAAATCTGGATAATAATAGGTTTCCCATGGAAATCTGGTCTGTGTGATAATACTTATGATAAATAAAGAATTGAAATAATGAAATCCCTTGAAAATAAATTGTGGAAGCAGGGTTCTAATTAAATGTGTGGCTGTGTATGTTATGTTTCCTTATGTGTTATACACTATTGTGTTGTGGTGATAGTGATCGAATGGGATTTGAAATAAGTGGGGAAGTAGTGAGAATGGTGTTGGTATGGGGTATGATGCATGTTGTTGTGCTATTGTGATGTTTGATGTTGTTAGTTGGCATGTGATTCATTATGGGAAGGTGTGTGGTGGTTATGTGTAGTGGTTGATATGGGTGGTTTTTGCGATGTGGTGGGTTGGATGATGTGGTGTTGTGGTGATTTTTGGCATGGTATGGATGAGCTTTTGTCTGGTGTTGTTGTGTTTGTTACTTGATTAGCCATGGAATAATTTGTAATGCTAAAATCAAATTTCAAGGGTTATTAAATGAATAAATAATGGGATAGAAAAGGATGTATGGTAACTGTGTTAGATGAATTGAATAAATTAATGGGTTTTGGAGATTTTTAAATTGTGGGTTTTGTAATTTAAAGTGTAAATGTTTGGATTTGTGTGGTATGTTGCATATAATAGTGGTAACAATTGTGAAAATTGATGTGTAGTGATATGGTAGAATTTTGTGGTATTCTAGTGTAATTTTTATGGACCAATAGGTTTGGTATTTTGATATATCTATATATAATTTATTTTATATTATAATCTATATGAACCCTACTTGAGTTGGGTAGCCTTACCAACATCCAAAGGTTTTGGGTTATGGGTGTTTTCCCCAATATTCAGGTTGGTGGTGATATAGATGGGTAGATACCCCCTCTTCCATTATCTTACTTAAATAATGATGAATTAAGTGTATTTGGTTTAGATGTGGTGTGATGGCCCAGGTGTCTGGGAAATATGCAGCATGATGAGGTTATGATGTGATTTGATGCACAGTGGGGGTCATGCATGGTAGAAGGAGGGAATGAGGTTGATGTCCTTCACATTCATGATACCCTACTATCTAGGTTATGTGAAAATATGTGGTGTAATGGACCATGATTCTTTAGGTGATATGTGATATAATGGACCAAGTGTTTATGGGTGAGATATGTTAAGATGTGATCTTTATGGGAGGGATGAGAGCATAGGATGTTTAAATTTGGGGTGTGAGAGTGGAAAATTAGTAGGGAAGTGGAATAGGGGAACCTTGTTATTATTTATTACTTTGTTATTATATTGTTTGTGTGATTTTGTGAGTGATCCATGGTGAGGATGGAATTGGTTAGTTGACTTGTTTTGGTTTTTGTGGATTTTTCTATTTGTTAACTGGCACATTAGTATTTTGTTTTCACATGTGCACTTGAGACCTCAGGTATGATCCTACTGCATATACTTTTATGGTCACTCTATGCATATAAACTATTTTTAGGTTTCTAGGAGGATCTTGGGGACCAAGCTAAACATTGCAATATTGGGTTATGGAGCTGTTGTTTAGTCATTTCTTTAAGACTTGTCTTTTGGAACCTTACATTGTAGACTTTTATTTGTACTTGTTGACATTGTACATGCATTTTGGGATGGTTTGGGTTTACTTTTATATCATATAATATAGTTTATTGGTGTTTTCTTATCCTACCTCACAATATTATTTATCATAGAGAGTAATGGCTCCCATTTATGATATTTTTATAACCTTAGTGCTTTTTGCCAACCTAGGGCCTACTGGAGGTGGAAATCGAAAGTAATTATCTCTACTCCTTCATTACTAGCTAAGGAGGGGTATCTTTGGTGTGAGGGGGGTTGTGAAAGAGTGGTATCTGAGGTTTTGGTTGAGATATAGGGTGGATTTCAGAGTTAGGCACTGTGAGGATTTCATGGGTTGATAGGGAAATAGTGTCTGTTGATCTTGGTGGATGATATTGGCCAAGGAGACCAGATTAGAAATGGGATTTTAGGCCCTCCCATTATTAGGTGCATAGACTTTGAGATTATTAAATAACTAAGTTTGTTGGACCTATTTTTAGGGTAGATACCTAGGATAGGTACATGCATCATGATCAATTGTGTTCATTTATAAATTGGGGTTTTTTTAAATCAAAATGAATTAATTAAATAGACATGTGATCAAATTTTTTGCTACTAGGCTTAGGGTTCCTCCTTTATTTTTAGGAATGGATCCTGGTCATCATCCATGAGTAGATCAGGTGGTTGAGGTTCAATAGTCTAATCCAATTGATCATCATTATATTGACACAATAGAGGAGGATGAGGCTTGTCAGATGGATTTTTGTGCCTTTTAGTGGTAGAGTTTGGAAAAGTATGAGGGAAGCATCTCAGATATAGAGATAGAGCACTATTTGGAGGAGGTCGAGATCACTTTTGGCCTGCTTCAAGATCAGGATGAGTTTTGGTTATCGTTGTAATTAAGTCATTTGTGAGGAGATACATTTAAGTAGTGGATTCTACATCTTAGTGATCGAAAGGAGTCATATGTGTTGCGACCAAAATTTCATAGGAAGTTCCATTAAGAGTTTCTATCATTGAAGAAAAAGGCAGTGATGTAGAAAAATTTTCCCTCCCTTTAGTTGGGAGATTGAGTGTGAGGGATATTAGTATCAAGTTCAAGGACTACTTATTCTTTTCCCCATATTTTTTTCCAGATTAGGAGTCAAGAGTGTGGTGTCTTGAGGGGGATTTACACCTCGGGATTAGGTATGCGGTCACACCATTTATTCTTTCTATATACATGGAAGTATAGAAGAAGACATATGTTATCAAATGGATTATTTCTTTTGTAGTTGATCCATGAGAGATTTGATAGTAGGTAATATTTAGGAGTAGAGCTTGAGGAAGTGTGATATAGGCATTCAAGCAGCCAGGGTTTCGACTAGTGGGAAGCTGACCATGATAGATATTTTCTCATCCTTATAGGACATGTGGCTCCCAAGAACCTGCAGAGGGATTTTTGTTTTAATTATTTATTTATGGGGGACATGGTTAGTTCTAGTATTAGTTTCCAACCACTCAGGTAGGCCAATTTTAGATGGGTGGTCAGGCCCCTTTTCAACAGCAGTAGTAGTTGTATATGAGGTAGTTTTAGTGATAGGGACCATCAGTGCTTGTTCAACAACTGAGTGCAGATAGTATTGACATATATCAAACTCATGATCATCCATTTACATAAGAACCCATGCCATATTATGGTCTTGAAGGTCAATAAAATAGATAAATATGATCTAGTAATGGTTAAATTCATGCGTTGGAGGTAGCAGTGCTAACAATTCTAGAGGTTGTTAGAGGTATGATCAATTTATCATCAACCCTTATTCTTTACTTTTTTGATTCAAGATCCCCGCACTAATTTATTTCTCCTACATTAGTCTATGATTTTTAACAAGATGTGGAGAGACTTCCAGTTCCCCTAGTATTATCTACATAGATTTCAGGTCATGTTTCTTTATTTGATGTGTACAAGGGGTGTAGACTAGTGATGGGGAATTACCAGTCAGTATGAGATTTATTATTACTGTAGATACAATCGTACAATGTTATCCTTGTCTTGGACTAGCTGTATTTTTTATTTGGAGTCCTTGATTTTTTCTAGATGAAAGTTTCATTTTATGATGTGGAGGTTCAACGAGTGTCATTTGTTGGAAAGTGAGGTTATCAGATGGGTGGTAGGAAAGTAGAACCTCTTTTGTCTTAGTAGGAGGAGCTATCAATGGAATAATGAGTATAGGATATTCCCAAGGTTGTGGAAGAGTTATTGGATGATTATATAGATGAGGTTATGATACTACCCCCTTAACACGATGATGAGTTTGGGATAGAGATAAAACGGTGTGAATCTATGATTTCTATGGATCCCTATCAAATGGTGCCTATGGAGTTGCATGATTTGAGGTTTTAGGTGGATGATCTAATATATAGGTGTTTCATCCAATCCAGTGTGTCTCCTTAGGGTGCTCCATTATTGTTTTCGAAGAATGTGGATAGTGGTATGAGGTTGTTCATGTATTACCAAAGGTCTAATCAGTTAAAAATCAAGAACAACTACCCTATTCGAAGGATTAATGATATGTTCGACTAACTGAGGGGATACATTTTCTTTTCAAAGGTCAAATTGCAGTCCGAATATCATCAGATGAGGGTGAAATATGAGGATATCCTAAATCCAGCATTTAGTTGAAGGTATGGGCACTTTGAGTTTGTGTTCATACCATTTGGTGTAATTAATTCATCAAACATGTTCATGGGGATCATGAAATCCATCTTTTGTGAGTTCCTAGACATGTTCATCAGTGATATCTTCGTTTAATAAAAGTCAGATGAGGAGAATTATATACATCTCAGAGCTGTCTTGTAGGTCCTTAAACACCATAATCTCCATATAAAGTTGTTCATGTTTATGTTATATACATGATAAGAGTGTGTTCTTAGACTTTTAGTGTCTTAGTAGGGTGTTTCCATAGAAATATCAGAGGTTTAGGATGTTTTTTTGGGAATCACCTAAGAACGTAGTAGAGGCTCAAAATTTTCTCAGCATGGTTTCTTATTATCAAATATTTGTGCTCTATTTATCTCAATTTGAAGCCCCAATAAAATATTTGACTATGAAGGATTGGGCCTTTGTATAGACTGATTATTTTTTGTCAGTGTTTATTTACCTAAAGGATAAGTTGGTCAGTGCTCCAGTTCTTCGATTACCTGAGGAGGTTGTGATGTTTGAGGTTTTATGTGATGCTTTATATCTAGGATTGGGATGTGTCTTGATGAATTAGAAGGAAGTGATATCTTATGGTATTAGGCAATTACTTATCCTTGATTATAAATATTCCACCAATGATATAGAGCTAGAAATAGTTATGTTTATGATGAAGCTATGGAGACATTACCTCATCAGTTTGTGATTTCTTATTTTCAAAAACTACAAGAGCCTTAAATTTATCTTATCTAAATATGATTTGAATTTACACTATAAAATATGGATATATATTCTATAGTATTATGATTTAGATATTTCTTACACCCTATGAAAGGGTAATGTGGTTGCCGATGTGTCGAGTTGAAAGTCCTAAGGGGATGAGGTTTGAGAGCCTGCCGATGTTTGGAAAGGGACAGAGGAGCCTGCTGTGATGCATCTTGAAATTGGAGAGAGAAGTGGTTGAGGTTGTCTTCATTAGATGGATGTGGATTTATCCTTGATGTAGTAAGAGGAGGAGTCTTAGTGGGGAGACTCAGACACAGAGGTGATATGTGACTGTGTTGTCCATAATTATGCTCTGGATGGATAGTTAGAGGATATCCAAAATTAGGCATTATTTCAGGGGTGGTTGTTTGTTCCATTATAAGTGTCCAAGGAAGTTCTTTATGAGTTTCATAGATCACCTTTAATAGTGCATCCCATTATGACCAAGATATACTATAACTTGAGGATATAACTTTGGTGTTCAGGGGTGAAATGGTCGGTGGCATAATTGTGAAACGTGTCTAGTTTATTAGCAAGTTAAAGAGGAACACCATGTTACTAGAGGTTTTTTAGTTCCTATATGTTATTGAGTGGAAATGGGAAGACATATAAATTGATTTTTTTACTAGGTTAACCCCATACTAGGGAGGTTGTGATGCATATTAGGTGATAGTGGATCAACTGATGAAGTCAACTCATTTTCTAGAAATCTGTGAGTCGAGTGCCATAGATTTGTTGAAAAAGAAGTATGTGGATGATGTGGTTAGGCTTCATGGGGCACTGAGGACCATCAAATCTAACTAGGATACTTATTTTTCCTCATGGTTCTAGAGGGGATTGTGACACACTTTTGGATCCTAGTTTCTCCCTATCACTTCTTTCGACCCTTAGACAAATGGGAAGATATATAAGACTATCTAGATAATGAATAATATGTTTTGAGATTGCATTTTGTAATTTTATGGATCATTTTTAAATAACCTACCTCTGATTTAGTTTTCATACAACATCAGATATCACTCATCGATTGTAATTTCTCCATTTTGAGGCTTTTTATGGGTGGATGTGTTGTTATCCATTTTAATGGGTGATGGTTTGTGAAATATTAGATGTTAGTCCTAATGTAGTAAAGATAATGACTAAGAATATCTAGTTAGTTAGAGAGAGGATGATAGAGGAACAAGAGTGTCATAATACCTACGCTAATCATAGGTGGAGGCCCCTAGAGTTTTAGGTTGGAGACCATGTGTTCTTGAGAGTTTCTTCTCGATGGGGGAAATAGAGGTTTGGAAGGGGGAGTAAGGTTTCTACCAAGTTTTTTGGGACTTTTTTGGTGTCAGGGTGAGTTAGCGAGGTGGCATATTGATTGGCATTGCCACCGTGGCTGGACATGATCCATGATGCCTTCCACATATCCTAGCTTTTTTAGTATCTTCACGATGACTCCCACATCATTTAATGGAGAGATTTTGATATTTAGGATGATGTGACATTCATGGAGTGACTAGTAGAGATACAAGATCACCGAGGGAAGGCATTGCATGGGAGAACCATTCCCTTGGTTCATGTGTTTTGGAGTCATGGTGGCCTAGAGGAGAGTACTTGGGAGTGAGGGACAGATTTTTTATGTTTTTCTGGATGATTTGGTGTTTAGATCTTGGTTTTTTATGAAATTTTCTATTTTAGTAATGTTTTAATGTGTGATAAAGTTTATATCATGTGAGGAATGTAAAAACAAATTCCTACTCATGATTATTTATACCATGACATGTATAAAGCTGTGTAGATGAGCCAGTGCTTTTGAAAGTGAATAATATCTTTATATGGGAGATAATATTCATAGATTTGTGTGCTCAAGGTAGTTCTATGTATCAGTTGTGGATTTTGTTATCTTGGAATGTGTAGATGTTGATATGGTTGTGCAAATGGTTATGTGGGAAAGTTGCGAGTTATGGATAGTGAAAAATGATGTGGTGTAGTGCCTAGTGATGGATAGAGAAGTGGTTGTGTGGGGTGTTTGTGGGGATTTTTCTTATGTGTGTTTGGATCATTGTGTTTGAGGTGTAATAAGACCCTTGATAGGTATCTCTTAGGGTGGCTTTTTGGACCCTCTCCTTCCTTCTAGATTTTATTTTGGTTCTTGAGAATGAGAATCATTTTAGAGGTATCTAATATAACTATCCATGCCTTCCCAGCCCACTAATTAACTTTTCTTGTGGTTGGTGGAATTCCAAGGAGCCTTGAGGAGAGTTTGGTGGAGGTTTTTGCTGCAGTAGAACTGTAGTAGGAAATTCACAATGTGAAATGGTAATTCATGTCTTGAATATTTTTGTATGGATATTGTGTCCTATGGTTCATGTAATGTACGTGGTGGTGGAGTAGTGAATGAAACATGTTCACATTGTGAAAGGGTAATTCACAACATGTGTTAAATTTTGGCCATGGAGCCAAGAATTTATGTAGATGCCTGAGTTATTGTGAAATTTAAAACTTTTATGTGGTTCCCAGCTTATAATCCACGGACTCCATGTAATTAAATATGTGAATAACAAATTCCAGATGTGATTCCAGTGACTTAAAATCTATTTATTGGGTTGGTTTTCATCCAAACCATATGTTTCTTTACTCTTTTCTCTCTCATTTTGGGAAAACCCTAGGAGTCTTTAGAGGATATTATATCACCTATATTCTAGTTTTTATACTTGGGTTTTTATTTTTGATATTTGGTTATCCGTGGTGAGTTATTCTATCCTTCCCCCTTGTTTACTTGTAATCTTCCCTTGGAGATTTTCTACGACGGTGTTGTTTTGTTTTGGGATGAGTTTGGGTTTAATTTTAATAAACCATTGCTACAGTTTAGGTTAATCTAGTATTTAATAGTGTATCTTTGGTTATCAGTTTTTATTCTTCTTTTCACTTTTGTGCATAACAAGAATTGGATGGATTCTTTAAGGTAGGGAATCCTAATTATGTCCCTATTTATATGCAACGTGTGTGGATTAAATTATCTATCCTTTATTTGAGTGGATAGAAAGGGTCATTTTAATAATGATAATTAATTAAAAAAATCTGAAATTTATGGGTATGGAGATTAATTTCTTTCTTTGAAGATTTATTATAATTTTTGGTGATACTATGAATGCTTGTTTCCAATACTGAAAATAAAATCTATTGGGAGCCTTATTTTTTTATAGAAGATATGTATGTGAGACCCTTGGTATGTTGTTGTTTGATCACACTATTAATAAAAGGATAAAGAATTTACATCTAGATAATAGTTGGTTTCCCATGGAAATATGGTTTTTTGATAATACCCATGCTAAATAAACAAGTTAAATAATGAAAGCCCTTAAAAATAAATTGTGGAAGCCAAGGTGTGATGATATGTGTGATTTTTCTTATTGTATTTCCAGGTATGTTTTGGAATGTTTCGTAACGGTGATAGTGACTGACTAGGCTATGAAATAAGTGGGGTTATAGTGAGAATGGTGTTGGTGTGGGGTATGATGTGGTCTCTTGTTCTATTGTGATGTGTAGCGGTGATGTGAGATGGTTGTGATGTTTTATGTGGTTGGTTAGCATGGGATACAATATGGGATGGTGTAAAGTGGTCATGTTGTTAGGTGGTGATGTGCAGTGGTTGATATGGGTTATTGTTGCGATGTGGTGGATTGGATGATGTGGTGTTGTGGCAATGGTTGGCTTGGGATGGATGGGCTGTTGTGTGGTGTGGTTGTGTTAGTTTCCCGGTGAGCTGTGAAATAATTTGGGTGCTAAAATGGAATATCAAGGTTTATTAAGTGAATAAAGAATGGGATAGAAAATTATGTGTGGTAATTGGATTAAATGAATTGAATCAATGAATGGGTTGTGGAGATGTTTAAATGGGGGGTTTGGTAATTTAAAGTAGAAATGTGTGGCTTTGTGTGTTCGTTGTGTGGTGTGTTGCATATATTGATGGTAGTAGTTGTAATAGTTGATGTGTGGTGCAATGTTGGTGTTGTGGTGTATGTGTGTGTAGTTCTTGTGGAACCATAGGTTGGGTATTGTGTGCAATCTATATATCATTTATTTTATTTCATTTTCTATACACACCCCACCAGAGTTGTATAACCATACTAAGGCCCAAAGGTTTTGGGTTTTGGGTGTTTTCTCCAACATCTAGGTTGATAGTGATATAGAGGGCTGACTACCCCTGTTCCCTACTATTCCTTCAGTAGTGATGGATTAGGTGTATTCTCATGAGATGTGGTGGGATGGGTTGGGTGTATTTGGGTGAAATGTAATGCGATGAGACTATGACATGATGTGATGTGTGGTGAGGGTCATGCATTGTAGGTGGAGATCACAAGGTTGATTCCCTTTACATTCAGGATACCCTACTATCTTGGTTATGTGATGAGATGTGGTGTGTCTTCGAGAAATATGTGATGTGATGACCTTGGTGTTTGTGGGTGAGATGTGTTGAGATGTTATGTATACAGAAGGGATGGGAGCATAGGAAGTTTGATATTAGGGTGTGAGAGTGGAAAATCAGCAGAGAAGAGGCACCAGGGTGCCTTGTTATTCTTGATTACTACATTACTATATTGGATGTTTGATTTGGTGAGTAAGCCATGGTGAGGCTGGGATTGGTTAGTTGGCCTATTTAGGTTCTTCATTATACTGTTTTTTCATCAGTAGATTAGAATTCTATTTTCACATGAGCACTTGAGACATTGGGTATGATCCTAATTAGTATACTTTTATGCTTATCCTATATATATAAACTATTTTTCAGTTTTCTAGGAGGACTTTGGGGACTATTCCAGAAATTACTAGCTTGGGTTGTGGAGATACTATTGAGTTGCTGCTATAGGACTTGTCTTTTTTTTACCTTACTTTAGAGAATTTTATTTATATCATTTGACATTTTGGGAGTACTTTTAAATCATATGCTGGAGTTTTTTGGTGATTTATTACCCTATCTCCCAGTCTTATTTGTCTTAGATGGTAATTCCTCCCATATGTGATATTTTTATACCTTTGATGCTTATTTCCAACCTGGGACCTACTGGAGGTAGTACTTGGGGGTTCCAATCTCTATTACTTTATTTCTATCCTAGGAGGTGTATATTTAGAGGAAGGGGGTTGTGACATGTTAATTTTCTAACTAGTTGTTCATCTCAATCCTTGAATTTATCAAAGTCAATATTTCTCCTAGTATCTCAAATAGATATATTCACCCTTATCATATAAATATAATCATTCACTTGATTAAAAATTTTCTATCTCTGGGATTTATGTAATATCCTTAGAAACCTTTAGAACAATGAACTAATATACACTTTGTGTTTTCCTTGATGTAATTTTTTTATTTATCCTTAACAAATATTTTTCATCTAAGCACACAAATTATGACATGATGGATTTATTTTATATTATAACTCATATGATATACATTTATCATTATAGTTGGAATATGGTTAAGGGATAATACCACTACTTATGAAACATGTATAAAAATTATGATTAAAGACTTGAAAGACTTATAAGACTCTTCATTGATCCTTATTTTTCTAACATCATGACTTTGATATGTATAATGAAATATAAGTTTAAGAATCACTCCACTATGAACTTTAATGATTTAGGAATTTTTGTTAAATATATTATTTGGATCACTCACATAAAGTATATTTTATCTTATTACCAATATTATTCTATATATCTCATTATATTCCTTAAGCCTCTTAAAAGGAATTTGATAAAGTACATGAATTTAACTCTAGATTCTACTTTAAAGAGTCCACATGTATTTTTCTAAAATAATTCAGGAAGATTTCTAGCTTTATCACCATTAATTCTTAAGGAATCTTGGTCACTATAACTTATATAAAATCATGTCAAATATCTTGATTAGTTTAATTAAAAAACTATAACACCCTCCATGGTATATTTTTGAAAATTTATTCTAGTTATACTTGAATAAGATTTATCTTTACACAACATAGTATTATTTATATATTATTTTATATTTTCATAATTAATTACCAATATTGGGAATCTGTGATTTCGGTATAATAAAACCATTAATTAAATATGGTATTCCATAACAATATTATTTTGAACTTGAAATAAAATATCATTGTGTTTAAGCTTGATACTGAGATAATGTTTTCAGTAGTACAAACTACATAATAATAGTTTTCAAATAAAATAATCATTACACTTGGAGATGTTAAGTTATGATCTTCTCTAGATGACATAAGAATAATGATCCATCAATAACTTAAAGACCCACTTTTATCATGTAATATTTCTGATCTTCCTTGGTTCTTATATTTAGATAGAAATATACAAGTCACATATTCTATCTAATACCCAAGAAAAAAAAAATTAAAATTACATTCCGTAATGAATATACATAAAGTATGATATTAAACTTAATTATTATTTAATTCATTAAAACTTATCTTCCAGTGACCATTATTGTCACATGTGAAGAAAATTGCCTCATGTTTGATGCTTGTCCTCTTTATCATTGGTTTCATAGAATGAATTTATGAAGCTGCCTTTGGAATTACATTTTCCATTGAAATTTTCACATTGTATTATTCTTAATCACAATGAGCTATGATTATTAATCTTTATTAAATTTCTTTTCAACTTTGAGAACCTCACCCAAAAGATATTGAAGTATTATCTCCATAATATTTGTTTTATAATTCTCAACAAAACTAGACTAATTTGGTGATATGGATGAGTGAATGAGATGTATTAAAAGATCATAATTCAAATTGAATCCCAATTATATTAATCAATAAATGTACTCTATCATCTTTAGTACATGAGTAATAGACCAAATTTAATCTTTTAGTTTACACATGTACGTTGTAATGATAATCCCATTTATTTATTTCTTCACTTTCTCATCATAAACTTATATGATATGAGTAAAATTGTGTAAAAATATATATCATCGTATTTATTTTGTAATTAACTAGAAAATGATGATGATAATATGATTTAAACATAATATTCATCATCCATGTGTCTCCCAAAATATTCATTCTCACCCTCACTTTCGTTATGAGGTGTCTCATTAGGTAGTGGGGAGTCCATGTCATAAAATTTCCTTTTATATCACAATTCTAGGTGCAATTTCTTATACCACACTTGGAAATTAGTGTTAGTAAGGATTTTTTCGTTGTATAGTATTGATCATAGTGATCATATGGTATTTTTTATCCTACATATGTTAGGTAAGTATACTATAAGAGGCAGATGAATTATAATTTTAAAAAAACTTATAATTTTCTGACACCCTCATGGTTTATGTTGATTGGAAATATGATATTATGATAAAGTTATAATTTATCAGAGTATATTTGTAAAAGTATATGAAGTTAATCCTATAGAAAATTCAATAACATCCGATGAACTAAAAAACATAGTGGAAGTAAATTATACAAACAATGTGTAGAGAGTCAAATAAAAATTCGAACACTCCTCAAAAAGATATTATATAAAACAAAAATTTTAAACCAAAGTGTAAGGTGTATATTTATAATAGATCCAAGGTATATATATATATATTATTATTATCCATATAATAACTTTATTTAACCAATTATAAGGTATAATGTTCTATCCATGAACACTCTATCTTTATATCCCAAGATGCCATCAACTCGCAGGTCGACTGCACGCTTCACACATTGAAACCACTACCTTTCTTAATAGAATCCATCAATATAAAAAATTTAAAACACAATTATTATAAGGTAAATAAAATATTTTAAAAAGAAAACCTTACATAATGGTATCTATTAGTTAAAATACCTAAAAAATTACACTGATCAAAAGTTATCTCATAATAATAAGAAATTTCACAGCTTCAAAATGACCAGATGATTTCAAACAATCAAGTTGTGTGTTCATCTCCATGAAGTGGTTATTTAATTTATAGATTTCTTTGAAACTAACTCCAATGTTTGAATTTTTATTTGTTTCTTATTAATTGTAACTACATCGAAACTTTCATCATCTTCCCCTGATAAACTTAGCTTAGCTCTTTATATTCTGATGAAGTTATTCCCTAACTAATACAATACTTATACATTCGATGAATGTAATCTATTTTAAAAATTTGAATCACTAAATTTTAATATTTATTCTTAAGTTCTCCAAAATTTAATTTACTAGAATTTCAGTTCCATGCACAAAAGAAAACTATAATAAGACTTCAAGTTAAATCATATTCATATAAAGTGTATTGTGATTTTCTGAAAAAGGAAACAAGTGAGTCATTTACTTAACAATCCCCCCTTTTAAAAAGCACAAGGAAATCGGGGAAAATTGGAAAGTTACATTTAATTTTAAAATAAAACTTCCTATGAGTTAATATGGAATTAATTTCTTCCATTTATCTTACAATATTAAAAAATAAATCCATTATATAGAATCAATATAAGTAGAATAAGTCACCCTCGTTATATCTCATAATTTGTTTAAATATTTTCAAACTCTCTCATTTCTCTCCCTTTGTAAAAAGTTAAAGACCTAATTTTATCCCATTCAAAAAAATATCACAAATTTTCTTATTTTTCTTTGCCTTTTTGATTTTCAAAAATAATAAGGGAATAAAATATTTAAAAACAAGTAAACTTTTTAAAGATAAATATACATAGAAAACCATCCCTTGAATATATATATCCCACTTAATTTTATAATCAATGCATATGGAATTTTTTTTTTGAATCAAATTAGTAGAAGATAAAATTTAGAAAATTGAACCTCCATAAATTTATCTTCTAATACTTAGATGATATTCCTCTTTCAAGGATGATTTTAAGAAAAATGTTTACCTTTAAATTCTTATCTTTCAAATTAAAGAAAATTATTTTCCTATCAACATACTAAATAGATTTCTATTTTTATTTTAGAGTTTCATTCATATAATATTTGAATTTTAAACATAACATGAATAATATTCAATGTTAAATTTGAAAAATTAAATTCAACTTAAAACATATATTTTGTTACATATAAATCCGATAAAAATAAAATTTATATTTAAATTTTGAAAAGTAAAAAAACTTTAAAAACTTATTTCCCTTTCTTGAGGAGTTTTTCAATGTCATGTGATAGGTTAAACAAGAAGTGAATTTAAAATCACTTTAAGTTGATCATTCCCAACTTCTATTTTATGTATTCAAGTCTTTGGAATTTAAAGGTTTTATAAAAACATCAAAAAGATGATTTTATGTTTTGATAAATTCAAGAACAATATATACTTTTAGTGTGTGATCCCTAAAGAAATAATTTCTTACATTCCACATTCACACCTTAGTTCACTATAAAAATTAGCTATATTGGGTCATTATGTGACCTCAAGAGTGCCTCCCCATATGCTAGAGGTTTCGACTAGCAACAAGGGTCTAAGATGTGATAGTGGAGAGAGTATACCCATATATAAGAGTATGAATAATAGTGTAAAGAGAGAAATATCATTTAAATAATAAATAAACATTAGAGTAAAAGGAATAAATAAATAAACAAATCCATTAATAATAAATAATGAAATGTAGAATATAGTTATTCCATAAATAGACCACTAGGTCACACGTAAAAATAAAAGAAAGAACCAAAATACTCTGATTATTTACTAAATACCATCACTCAACCTCATCCTAGTCTCCAAACACATATGATATATCCTATTGGATTAATAAAATTTTAGGCCTCTACCCAACATAAACTTATGAACAGTGAAGTATGCTTGGGTATCAAAGTGGAATGGTCACCATAGTAGGTTGTGAGTACATAACTCAGTAAGGAACCACCAATGTGGTGTGTACACAACCAGTAAATGTAGTGATATGTGTAGGTGATATAATCATAAAAATTAATAAACAACTATAGCCACATAAATAAATATAATAATTAATCCTCAGAGTCTAATGAGACACCCGAGATCGACCATAACTAATTTTTCCAGTGTTGGATGTCTTCGTTCATAGTACTGTAGTTATGTATATAAATTTATTAGCACACAAGATCTAAGGACTAAGTTCAAGTTCCTCCAAAAGTATAATAAAAAAATAATAATAATAATAATAATGGGTACACCAGATCCTTGGAAAGACCTCAAGGTACCCCAACAATATATGACAATAATAATGGGCACAACATATGCTTGGAAATATCTCAAGGCCCCCAACGACATATAATACTAATAATGGGAATAAAAGATCCTTGGAATCACATTAAGGTTTCACAATAGTACATAATAATAAAAATGAGCACGCTAGATCCTTGGAAACACCTCAAGGCCCCCAAAATATATAATAATAACAGGAACATCAGATATTTGGAATCACATGAAGCCCCCCAACAATATAATAATAATAATCATCACCACTTTTAATAAAAATGTCACATTAATAAACCTTTTAATGAATATATTACAACAATAGATCATTAAATAAATATCTTGCATCAATAAACCATTTAATCAATATATAACATCATTTAACCATTTAATAAAATTCATTAATTAAGAACTCAATATTAAAATAATATATTGGGTCTTAGGAAATTTTCAAAGAATCCATGGTAAAACAAGTAATCATTGAGAAACACTCTTCTAAGGGAAACTCCCATCACTTAGGAGTAAAATGAAAAACACCAAGGCACCATTTAGGTCTGATACATTTATTTATTTCAGATTTATGGAATCTAGAATGAAGACTCTAAGTCACCTCAAAATTCCATAAGGCCAACTGGAGAAAATTATCCTATTCACAACTCATACCTACTCAAGGGGTATATGGGAACCTACCAGGTCCACTATGTTCACATGATCATTTACTTATTTCTTCTCATTGGATCATGTAACACAAATAAATTGATTACGATTATACTTCCCACCATTGATGACTAGAATGTCTATCCAGTGTACAAGAGCACTCAATGGCCCTCAAAACTTCATGAATTTTAAGTTTTAGAATTGAATTTAATTAAAAACATTTCATTCTTAATAAATTAGTTAGTCAATTTAAGGTTAAATAATCCATAGTTGTGAGACCATATATCACACATCACATGAAAATCATAATTAACCACATAAACCGTAGGGATTATCTTAGGGGACACCTACCTCAACCACATGGAATTTTTAAAAATCAAACAAGATCTATAATCCATGAGGAAGAGGGATCCTAATAAAAAACTAGATCCCAACACCATGAAACACATATCAAGAAACTCCAATTATATTATCCTTAAATCAAAAAAGATCAAGATAAAGCGCATACTTCTAGACCGATCGTACAATACGAACTTAACACAAGTCGATAAAGGATGTAAGAGATAATTTAAGATAGTATTTAATATGAAGAATGTTCATAAAAATACACCATAGAATTATCTGAATCAAAAACCTTAGTAAGGGAGGAAGGTGATAAGTTAGAATAGAGAGGGAATCAAGTCAAAACCAAATTAAAATCCCTCCCAAGATGATCTCATGAGAAAACCATATCTACCCTAATGATCTAGTTACCAAATTAGAAATTTCAAAAACTGAATCATTTGGAACCATGACAAAGTACTACCCACCATGTTCATGGCGCCACTGATCACACCTCACCTAGGTGGCTAAACATAGAGGAATAAAATATTGTTGGGGAAAAAGACATACCACTTTGGACCCACCATGCCCTACACCATAGAGTGGTGAGGACATAATGACCATGGTCCATAGATATAACTTTGGTGTTCTGCACCCAAGACTATACCAATACTAGGAATATAGAGACCCATTCTTTTCATACAAGGATATTACACCTTTTTAGAGGAATATTCCATACATTACACAAAAAAATGCATGAGGACCATAATAATTTAACACATTTGGAGACTTGGTACACATTATTTTAATTTGGTGAAAGATATTAAACATATCCCATTTGATCCTCCCACGTTGTACTCTTATTTGATATACCCTACTTAAAAAGATTCTTCATAACCTAGGGAAAGTAAAAATAAGAAATTGTGAGCTTAAATACTCAGTAAGGGTAAAAAAGGTAGATATGTAAGCATAACATGAACATAAGGGTATGATAGCATGAACATAACATTTTAAAACCATACCTTGCATAAAACAGATCATCATCTTGAGTCATGGAATAAAGATTGGTAGTTTATAATACATTAATCATAAGGAAATCAAAGAACATGAGCCCTATGATTATAACATTGACATAAGACATATATATATGGAAAACACATAATCACATAAAACCTTACATCAATGCTACCAACCATGAATTTTATAGCATATTAGGCTTGGGATAACCACCCATGTACACACTTTGGGATTAGCCTAACCACCCATGTACCATATGTTTTGGTCTTGGGATAACCACTAGTGTACCCTCCTTCCCATTCTTGGGATAACCAACCTTATACCATCATTTTTTTGTATTGGGATAACCACCCGTGTAACCTATGATCTCGTATAACATTTATAATTACCCAATACATTTTATAGAGATATAGGTACCACCCATATCATAATGAAAATCATATTTATGTGTTCTAAAAGATCATAAAATAGTCATCATATCATAACCTATGAAATGAAATGGGTTTCATAATCATTTTATCATATGATAACCTAGGGAAAAGAGACAGGTTTCATAATCATTTCATCATAGCATAAACTATGGAAAAGAAGTGGGTTTCATAATAATTATATCATGGTATAAATTATGGTATATAAACAGGTTTTATAAACATATTTTCATTAAAACCATTCAGATAAAGGATATGGAGGGTATCCTTGGTCCATATCCCTAAAAAAGCATAAGTTATATCAAGGGATATAATCTTAGATAGAGGATGATTTTTAAAGGTAGATCACTTGGAATATTTATTGAGGAAGATAAATAAATTTTTAAAACTAAAAATTCATAAAATATTTTGAAAATACTTTTATTTTAAAATAACCTTAAAAAAATACAAATAAATCTTTAAAAATCATTAAAAACATTTCTTGAGGAATATATATTTTCCACTTAAAAAAAACTTCTTTCAAAATAAAATATTTTGAAAATACTTTTATTTGAAAATAACCTTTAAAAAATATAAAATAATATTAAAATAAATTAATGGTTAGGATGGTGGAATTTTTTTTTCATGTCATACATGTTAAAAAAATATTTCTTTAACATTTTTGGTAAAATCCAAATGAGAATTTTTTGGAAAACCAAATGAAGGTTCCTTTAATTTTTTTTATAAAAAATAAAGCATGGATAAAAATTTATTTTAAAAATCATAGGATAATAATTTTTTTTGAAATTTTTTTAGAAAACATGGCTTTGGAAGAAAACAAATTTTCAACTGAAGAGACAAATAAATTCGTATTTTCATAAAATCATTTTATCAATTTTTTTCTATATCAAAGAGAGGGGAAATGGTACTATTAGTTGAAAATATAATGAATTAATAGAGGATAATAAAATACATGAGTTTCTTGAGATATGTATCATTATATTTTATCATCCGAAACATAATCATAAACAATCCTGATAGACAATGAGATTGTAACATAAAACCATTACAACTTTGGTAACTTTGAATTGTAATCCCCATGAAATAATAACATAAAATGGTACTTAAAATATGACCAGGATAAAAAATTCATGATACTACAAATTATAGGGGTTTTATATACACCTCTTTAAAGAATATAGGTGCATAACATAACATATATCACAAAGAAGACAAATTGAGACAAAAATACCTAACTGCTTTGGTAATATTTTGAATTGTAATACACAACAAAAAATAATATAAAATGAAGATTTTAATATCATAATATTAATATGATTCATAATATAACATTTCAAAGGGTAATATATTTACCGAACAAAAGAAATGAGTGGGGAATTCGTATATGTCTCCCATAAATAAAAGAGAGACTAGAAATATCTTACCTTAAGTATTAAATTTCATTGTACATGTTAAAAAATACTTAATAAGAAATATAATTTTATTATACAGATATTACGTAAAAACATTATATATATAATACCATATATTATTTTATTATGACCATTTATTACTCATTTATTAACAATTTCATGTTAAAGATACATTTCAGGTAATAACCACTTTGTTTTTCATATACGTTTTGATTAGTTATTTTTTTCCTATTACTTTGATATTTGTTTAATAATATCTATAATTTTAAAAATAATATAAATATAAAATATATTCATTTAATTTTTATTTATAGTAATCCATAAAACTTAGTGGTAGAAAATTAAATACACCATTCATGGAGATGATAGGTCGTACTTAAGCATGAGCGTTGTTTCCATTTTCTTATTAAATTTAAAGAAAAAATTATAAATGATATATTATAATTATATAATAATTTTTTTGTAATATATATCACACATTTTCATTAAAACCATCATTATTACCTTCTATGTAAAGCGTGAACAAATCACATCGCTTCGTGAGGCGATAGTCCACCATACACACAAGAGACATTATCATATTCCCACAAAATGAAAAGAAAATGAAGGAATGTTTGATATAATAATTATATATTAATTATAATATAACCAATATTATATATAAAAAATAAATCATTATTTCCAACCGTGAGATGTGGCAATGAAAAAATGAATGACATCAGTTTACAAGGCGATAGTCCACCGTATACACGAATGATGATTTTGTAACCCATTTGATGGAAGTGGAGATAATTTTAGGTCATTAAATTAACATATAAACATATCAGTGCATGTAAGATTCTGATTTTATTATATCATTGTGGTATAATAATAATTGAAGGAGGTGGAGGGAGAAATAAAACAAAAATGTTCGTTGATAAATGTTTTCTATTTTTTGGGTATCCTCCTCAGATTTACACAAAAATCATTACTAGGTTGGATTTATATCCAAAATAATGCTTATATAATTATAGGAGGGAATTTGGTAAGTAATTTGGTGTTAATATGAGAGGATATTTTTTTTATTTTATAAGTGAGGTGAGTGACACACTTATAATTTCTTGAAAGAAATAATTCCACCCATAGTTTTTCATGTCACAAGTCTCAAATAATGAACCATTATAGATAATAGAAGATATAAGGTCTAAATATGTCCATAAAATAGGTTTTGAAAAGTTTTTGTTCATTTTTACCCTTATCTTTTTTGTTTAAAACCCCCATAAAAACATTTTTATCGTAACAACAGTAATTAATTTTTACCGTTTCACTATTAATTTTGAAAAAAAATTAAGTTAAATTTTTTATAAAATTTAAATTATATTTATACCAAATATAGAATCCATTTTTCCAAATTCAATTCAAATAATTGTCAAAATTTTCTTTAAAATTAATCCCACAGATGTGACAAAAATTGGGTTTTCAGAGAGAAAATGTTTAAAGTTATAAATTTTGTGTATCCAATTTCAATATGAAATTGATTAAAATGAACTATATTGGATATATATATATATATTAACTAATTTTACTTTAAAACAAATTTTAAATATAATTTAACTTTATAAATAATTAAAAAAAATCAATTAATATTCAATATTTTTCACTATTCATAAAAAAATATTTTCAGAGAATTATCAAAAAGTAATCATAATATAATTTTGATATGATGATTTAAAAAATGAAAATTATTTTTCCAGATAAATTTTATAAAATTGGAATAGATTAAGTATAAAACAAAACCCACAAATGTGATGAAAAAGCAACTTTTCGAGAAGTGTATTTTTTTTTTCAAGCATAAAATGATTTATATTAGATCTATGTCTAATAAAAATACTTGTATGAATATAAATTATAATTTATTTATACATAATATATAAATTTAATTTAAAAAATTACTCATTAGGTACTATTTTAATTAATTAAAATGGAGAAACATTATGCACTTTAAAATAGTTTTTAGAAAAAACCCTTTTTAAACCCAAAAATAAACATGTACTAAAATACAATATGAAGTTGATTAAAATTTAATTAATTGAATTAAATATAAATTAATAATAATTATGTTACTTTAAAACATAATTATCGATTAAAATTACTTAATTTACTAAAAATAAGTGATAGTCTTACAAAAATTGATAATTTTCACCATTCACTGAAAAATAAAATTTTCCAAAAAATACCAAAATTTCACTATATGTTAATTTTGATATGATGATTTCAAAAATTAATTTAATTTTATAAAATAAATTTTATAAAGGCTCTATAAATTACTTATAATATTTTACTATATAAATTAATACAAATAATTTTTGAAGAAAACATATTTTTGAAGAATATAATTACTTTACTAAAAACCCATTGATTATTTACTAAGAATTTATAAATAAATTTACATTGATTAGGAAATTTACATGTATATTTAATTAATTATTTTATACTATTAATACCCTTCTATTTAACATTTTGGTTATAAGGGTCATATTTAAAATAATACTATTTCATGGTTCACTGAATCTCGGTGTTGTGTGTCATGCATGTTATCATTGTTGCCTGTATTGCAAGTTAAACTCAATGTTTAATATAACATAATATGTACTTAGTATTTCCTATAACACAAGATAAAATCAGTTTTTTTGTGTTATTAAAAATATCAAAAATATTAAATTTAATTGAAAAAATATTTTTCAAAAAATCGAGGCCCCTTAAAATGAATTTCTCCCTCAAAATTAGTCTCTATCATCAAAGGTTTAACATTTGAAAATTACTTCATAGAAAACCACATCATAAAAAGGGATAATAAAAAATCCTCTTGAAAAAGAGAAAGGGATGTGTGAGATTAATCTATAATAACACATACTTATTTTCCAAATAAGATAACATAGGTGGGAAGTGAAATCATAGACATAGAAGAGAAAACTAACACCCAAATAATGATGGAGTGATAAAGAACATAGTCAGGAGAAATTTATTGACCACAAATCGATACAATAAATAGGTATGAAAAAGTTCATTGATATCATAAAAAATTAATATAATATATAACAATTTATTTCAAGAAACGTTTCCTAATATTAGGGAATTCCCTTTATATCTAGACTAGAACATATGAAAATTTAATTACTTGATATATTTTTATTTAATAGGAATAATTTCATCCTTTGGTCATGCCATGATCAATTTAAACTTCACCAATTACTCTAAGAGATAAATTTTTCATATATAAAGCACTAAATAATATTCATAAAAGAATGATAAGTCATTCCTTCTATCTCTAGTTATTATAAAAAAGGGTAGCATAGGTTATCCAATATGCATAAATAATCATATGGAAAAGTAATAGATTAATCTCTAAAACATCATCCAAAGTCTAACTTAAACAATTACATAAATGGTTAATATTATAACCCTTAAAAAATTAAAAATTTATAAATAAGGTTACTAAATCTCCCAAAATCAACTTAAAATTAATTCCCCATATATCATAATGTAGCTCTTGATTGTCACATACCAAAAATGTGAATACCTTCATCATGTATTCTCTTGAAACATAGTAATAACCTTAATTACAATATAAACTCAATAAAAACATGAATTATTCATCATACCTTGAATAAAACCCTATATTATTGAATATATTTCGTATATCCAATAATTTTTTAAACTCTATCACTGATAACATAAACCACTTTGTCCAAAAATCATTAATTAGTTCCAAGGTCATCAATACTATTCAATTTACATTATCTAAATCAACCATCTATTTATTCCACCATTATTATCCCAACATCAAGAACATATTAATGGTTATATGTCCATTAATAATCTTTTTTCCATGAATAACACCTTTCCATTAAATCAATTTTCTAATCCATCAGTACCATTTAACATATTTTTGAAAATTATTAATGAAAAAGTTATACTAAAAAATACTTATAAATTTCATGATTCATATAACATAATCCTTTAATTCCAGTACATTAATAGTTCAATCATACCACTTCCTTATCAAACTATTAACTGGGCCTCATCATCTTATTCCTTAATACCCATTTCCTTTCATATGTCATTTGTAGTCTCTTCAACATCAATAAAAAACAATTACTTTGTAAAACCTTGATGATTATCATCATGATATTCCCATATAGTACATAGATTTTCATAATTTCTATACTCTCCATATTTAAATAATTCATACATTAATAATTCCTTTGGGAGAATAACATTCCCATCCATTTCCTTAACCAAAAATTTCATTTTCCTACAACATTTGGTTACTCTATTCCCTTCTTCTCTACACATAAAATATATTCCCATTTTTTTGAGACATTACATGGAGTGATTTTTTCCATATTCTCTACATATAGAAAAATGAATATTCTTTTCTCTATAGTATCCACTACCTAAACTCTTAGAAAAATCTATCATTCTCTTATTTGGTGTGTCTGAGAGTTGGTTAAGGTGCACATTGTTAATAAATTTTTGTGATAACTAATTAGGAAAAATCAAAAAATCATTCACTGTAGTCATAATACCATTTGTATGCTTATCAGAAACTTGTCTGTAACACTCAATGTTAACCCAATTACTTATATTTCCCTCCATTAACTAAAATAAAAAATTATAGTTTGAGTAACACTAATCATAGTGGAAAACAACATAATAATAAAAAAAAAATCACTTATAGGATTTCTAAATCATGAAACCTTATTTTTAATCTATGACACCTTAGGTTTCTCCTAGGTCATTTATAGTAATCTATTTAAACCCTTAATGATATTTTTTAATGATTTTGTGAATTTACAAAGCATATCCCCTAAGAGTGTCGAACAAGGTGTGTAGTAAGGCCCGTTTTTGTGCACTAGGTGATGATCGAGTCCATCTCAGTATGCCCTATTCAGAGTTGTTAGCCCTAGGTACTACTGTGCCAGATCTATATCCACATATAGTATCTAGAAATGAATTCTATTTCCTGGAAACCAAAAATTATATCCTTTACCATAATTCCTTGACATTTTCCTATATTTTAACTCATGCTTAGAATTATCATTAGAGACATCCACAGAAATATCCATATAAATATCCCTAGGATCTCACTAAAGTTTTATCATCCTAGTTTCCAAAGGTTAACTAAAAATTTCCTCTAATACTAAATATAGAAACCTAGGATTTTCATACATGAATATTATTTCTTTTTAGATGAGTATTCAATAAATTACACAAAAACACACATGAGGACCATAATAGTTTAGTTCCTTTGGATACTAGGTACACATTTTTCTAATTAGGTAAAATATATTAAAAATCTCCCATAATATATTCCCACATAGTACTCTTCTTAAGCATACCCTACTTAAAACCATTATTCATAACCTGGGGAAATGACACATAATAAAGGGTGATCTCAGATGCTTAATTAGGGAAAACAACAATGATAATTAATCATAAAATAAATATAAGTGTATGATAACATGATAATAACATTTTAAAACCATACCATTCATAAAAAATATCATAATATTGATTCATGTAATAAATATTTTATGTTCATAAGACATGAATCATAAGGAAATAAAATAACATGGTCATTGAGTGCATAACATTGCATAAGACATAGATATGTGGAAAACACATAGTCATAGAAAACCTTATATCAAGGATATCGACCAAGACATTCATAACATGTTAGGCTTGGGCTAACCACATGGGTACCTGCTTCAAACATGGGATAACCAATAGTTTACACTATTTTTTGGGTTTGGGCTAACCAGTTGTACACCCTCCTTTTTGGGCATGGGTTAACAACCTGTGCAACCTAATTTTTAGGCTTGGGATAACAATTTGTATACCCTATGATCTCGTAGAACATTTATCATTACCCAATTAATTAGAGGTAGATATAGGTCCCACTTACATCACAATGAAAACTAAATTTATGTGTGCGCAAAGATCATAAAACATTCATCATATCATAATCCATGAAATGAAATGGGGTGCATAAATATTTCATCATATCATAACCTGTGGAAAAGAGATTGGTTTCATAATAATTTATTCATTCAATCACAGAATAAAATATGGAAAAGAAGTGGTTTTAATAATAATTCTATCATAGTGTAAACAGTGTAAGATAAATAGGTTTCATAAATATATTATCATCATAAACCATTCAGAGACATAATATGAATGGTATCCTTGGTTCATATCCCCATCAAAGAATAAGTTACATCATGGTATGTAATCTTAGATGGAGAATGATTTTGAAATATATCACTTGGAATGTTTCATGTGTAAGATAAATTATCTTTAAAAATAAATTTTAAAACTAAAAATTCATAAAACATTTTGAAAATCCTTTTCTTTTAAAATAACCTTAAAAACATATAAATAGAGATTTAAAAATAATTTAAAACACTTCTTGAAGAAAAAATCCTTTCCACTTAAAAAACATTTTAAAACATAAAACATTTTGAAAATAATTTTATTTTAAAATAACCTGGAAAAATTATAAGGGAATATTCAACTAAAATAATGGTCATGATGGTGGATAATTCTGTTCATTCCATACCTATTAAAACAATGATTTCTTTCATATTTTTAGTAAATTATAAATGGGAATCATTTGGAAAATGATATGAATGTTTATTTAAATTTTTTTGTAAAAATTAAATAAAGGGTAATAGTTAATTTCAAAAACAATAAAATAATAATAAAACATTTTTTAAAACAATTTTAGAAATCATTGATTTGGAAGAAAATAGTTTTTCGACCAAAGAGAGAAATAAACTCGAATTTCCTTAAAAACATTTTCTCAATTATTTTAAAAACTAAAGAGTTTAAAATGGTAATATTACTTCAAAATATAATTAATAAAAAGATGATAAAAAATGAGTTTATTTGGATATGTATTATAATATTTTTATCATCAGAACCATAATTATAAATAATCCCGTTAGATGAAGAGATTGTAACATAAAATCATTACCACTTTAGAAACTTTTAATTGTAAGCCCCATGAAGTAATAACATAAAATGAAAATTAAAAAATCAGAAGGATAAATAAATTAATGATATTACATTTCAAATTTTCTATATATAGTCCTCTTTCAATAATATAGGTGTATAACGTAACATGCATCTCAAAGAATGAAAATTAAGACAAAGATACCATACCAGTTTGGTTATCTTTTGAATCATAAATTCAAATAAATAATAACATTAAATGATAAATTTTGTATCATTAAAATAGTTGTATTCATGATATAACATTTCAAAGGGTTAGTATATTTACCAAAAAAAAGAAACAAATATTGAATTTTCATATGTCACCCAGAAATAAAAGAGACTATAAATCCCTTACCTTAAGTCTTGACTTCATTTGTACATGCTAAAAAATCTTATATAATAAATATTATTTTATTAAAAATATATTAAAAAACATTTATTTACATATCAAACCATATAATATTTTCTTATGACCTTTTATTACCCGCTTATTAACAATTCTATGTTAAATTTATGTTTCGAGTAATAAATGCTTTGTTTTTCTTATATGTTTTGACTGGTCATTTTTTTCTTGTTAATTTTATAATTTTTACACAATATGTATAATTTTAAAAATTATATAAATATAATATATATTAATTATATATGAATTTATATTAATCTATAAAATCTAGTGATAGAAAATGAAATACACAGTTCATGGAGATGGTAGGTCGTATGTACACGTGAAAAATATTTAAATTTTCTTGTCAGATTGAAAGAAATAAAGGTAGATGATATATTGAAATTTTAAAAAAAAATTAGGTCATATATATTACATATTTTAAATAAACCATCCTTATTATATTCCATTTAAAATGTGAATTAATGACATCACTTTGCGAGGCTGTAGTTCACCGTACACACGAGCGACATTATCATATTCCCAAAAATGGAAAGAATAAAGGTATGTATGATATAATAATTATATAATAATAATAATATCCTTACTATCATATATAATCAATAAATCCATCACTATGTCCAACTTTGGTAGGTGGTAATGGAAAAATGAATGTCATCGGTTCGCGGGGTGGTAGTCCACCGTACACATGTACAATGATTTCATAACCAATTTGATATAAGTGGAGATGGTTGTAGGTGATTACATTAAAATAAAAAAACTAAGTATATTAAATATACTTAGTTTATTATATAATCTTGTTATAATAATAATTTAATGAGTTGGAGGAATAAATAAAACAAAAATTCTTGTTGATTAATGTTACCTCTTCTTCTGGTATCCTCGTTAGGTTTGGCCCAAAATATTTACTAAGTTTTATTTATGTCCAAAATAAGGATTATATAATTTTAGGAGGTAATGTGGGAATTAATTTTGGTAGGTATTGTACAAACTAAAATGGATTTAAGGTGTTAATAGGATAGGAGAAGTGGTGGCCTTTTATAAGTGAGGTGAGTGAGACAATTATAATTTTTTGAAAGAAAGAATTAAACACACATTTGTTTCATGCCACAAGTGTCCAATAATGATATATTATAGATAAAATAAGGTATAAGGTCATAATATTTCCATAAAATTAGTTTTGGACAAGTTTTAGGTCATTTTGGATCCTTATCATTTTAGTTTAACCCCCGATAAAGTTATTTTCACTTTAACTATGGTAATTAATTTTTGCTGTTTTCACTATTCATTTTGGTCAAAAATTAAGTTGATACTATTATATAATATAAATTATTCTGATTAAAAACATGGAGTCCATTTTTTCAAAATTATTTTAACATAATTGGAAGAATGTAATTTAAAATTAATCTCATAGACGTGATGAGAAAACGGGGCTTCAAAGAGAAAATATTAAACATTTTACAGTGTTTTTATATCCACTTTCAATATGAAATTGATTAGAATGAAATATAATAGATTAATAGATATATAATTTAACTAATTTTACTTTAAACCCTATTTAAAAAATAATTTATCTTTATAAATAATTTAAATGAAAAGGCAATTTTTAATTAAAATTCAGTATTTTTCTCTATTCATCAGAAAATTGATCATTTCAAAAAATTATAAAACATTAAACCTAAGATAGTTTATATATTATTATTTAAAAAATTAAAATTATTTTCTCAAATAAATTTTTAAAAAATTTCAAAAATTAAATTTAAAACAAAACCCACAGATGTGATGATAAAATGGGTTTTCAAGAAGTGTACTTTTTTTTGTATAAAACAATTTATATTTACTTTATGTATAATAATAATCATTGTATTAATATAAAATATCTTTATTTGATATATAATATATAAATTTAATTTAAAACATTCATCATTAGGTATTATTTTAATTAATTAAAATGGAGAAACAATATCCAATGTAAAACAGTTTTAAAAAAAACCCCTTTTTAAACCGAAAAACAAACTTATGATTAAATACAATATATATTTGATTCAAAAGTAATTAATTTGATTAAATATAAATAAATAGTACTTATTTTAATTTAAAACATAATGAGTCATTTAAATTACTCAATTCATTTAAAAGTAGTGATAGTTTTACAAAAATCGACATTTTCACTATTCACTAAGAAATCAACATTTTCTAAAAAATCTAAAAATTACACCATAAGATAATTTTGATATAATGATTTTAAAAATGAATTTAATTTTATAAATAATGTTTTATAAAGTCTCTAAAAATTATTTATAATATTTTCTAATAAAAAGTAATAAAAAAATTTGTGAAGAAAACATATTTTTGAAGAATATAATTACTTTTCTAAAATTTGATTGATTTTTTACTAAGAATTTATAAATAAATTTATATTGTGTAATAAATTTATATGTATATTTAATAAATTAGTTTATAATGTTCATATCGACCTATTTAACAAATACGTTATAATGGTCATATTTAAAATAATACTATTTTATGGTTTGATGAAGCTCGTTGATGTGTGTCAGCACACTATTGTTGTTCCATATAACATAAGATAAACTTGGTGTTTTGTATGATGCAAGAAATAATCAGTACTTAATGTATCACAAGCTAAAATTATCATTGTATGTAATTACAAACATCAAAAAGATTAAATTTAATTGAATAAAATATTTCACAAAATATAAGGGTGTTACAAGGCATGTTGGTATCCCCATTTAACATAGGAAATCACTAAGACGAAAATGGATTGGAACATGATGTGTTCTAGACTATGGTTCCCCTAAAAATTCACAAATATCTTGGAATCTCATTATAGGCTTGTATTCTCAAATATACCTTCCACTAAAACAAAAAAAAAATTAAATTCCATATTAATTTATCAACTTGTTCGGACACACAATGTTACAATCTCTCCACCATAACACATCTCATCCCTGAGAAGTATTATTGATAATTCAACCATAAGTCCCAACCCATACATGCCATTAATTTGACACCATTAGGATACGTTCAATATTCGAATGCCAAATTCACTACCATTGCACTATCCCAAACTTATGGCATTGATATACCAAAAATTGATCCATTCTTCTCTTCTATCACTGGAACACCAATACAAAATTCACCGATGCCCATAAATTCTAATACACCATAGTTTCTTCTATCAAAACAGTACTAGTACATTGATGATAGTAGCCATAGTCCTTTTCCTATACAACCAATTGTGAACCAAAACATTACCCTCCATAAAAAATCATCCATAAAATGAATTTTCATGGTCCAAAGGCCAACCTAGTATGGTCTCTACATGCACAGACTCAACTTCATGAAAAATGACTTGTCAAAAGGTTAGTATTTCTCTCCATCTTGATTCTAATCAAATTGGAAGATCCTTTACCTTTAAAGAAAAATGATCAATATTTTTTATTTTACTTAAAAACCCCAATAAAACCGTAGAACATGTTCATCATATCTTATTAGATACACCAGATATGGTTTCCAACTCACTACGTCTAATTATATGCATATGTTTTAGTCTAACCTCCTACGAATGACCTCTCTCAAAAACACTCGGCTATAACTGATGATGTAATATCAACCCACTTTATCATGATGCCTTAATTCTTGAGGCATCTTGAGTTTATTTAATTCTCATGCTAAAATCTGAGCCTGACATATAGTGAATTTATATCTTGGATCCAACATCCCCAATTGATTTAATACTCTCAGTTTTTGTATCATCACACTATCGATTTCATGCATACTTGGTTCACTTCAATTTATCCGGATCCCAATACCAAAACTTAATTCTATCCATAATGCATCCAAAACTTGAATACGGTATTTACACAGGACTAGATTAGTCATTTTAACCCACCAAGCATCATCCAAATGCTATATCGACTCTCCACTAATAGATCTCATTATGTCAGCGACCCTACCATCATGAGGGTCATTCTCTCATGACTGATATAATGCTTCCAACCATGGTATTATAACCATATATGTCTATCCAACCAAAATTTTAATCATAATGGTCTATTCTCCATCCATTACTTAATATAAATACTAGATTTGGTTGTCCTAATCATAATCTAGTTCCAAAAAAACATCAATTACTCCTCTTTTCCAACACATAGAAAATCATTATCAAAATCTTACAAAAAATTATATGTTATGGGGTCACACAATCAAATGACCAATGGTGGAATCCCCATCATAGGGGTTTACTTATATTTCCCCCCCAAATACAACCTTATCATGTTCAATCAATACATGTGTGTCACTCATCCCAAGAAATGATTTTTCACCATCATCTCCAAACACCATATCATCAATATCATCATCACCATCTTAAAGGAGTCACTCCTCCTCAACAAATCCTCAATCCACTCCCAATGATAACCTTTATTTTAGGACACTTTTCATTTTTAAAAAGATTCCTTCGGAAATAATTCCCCCAAAATTCTCACTATTTCCACCAGTCCACAACCTATATATGACTACTCACATATTCACAACTCAATTAGTACCATGCATAAAAATACACTCTCTCTCGATCATATCCAAACTCGATGAGTATATGTTTTGGTACCATCCTATCACAATAACATAATCATGCTACCATGATTCACATATTATTAAACCTAGGCTCATGAAACTAGTTCACTAACCATGCCCCATGGCATGTCAATCTCATCAAGTTCGAATCAATCTAGTCACTCCTCCTAAAACTATAAATTTCACCTATGGAATATGTTGGTCAGAGTAGAAAACTCAAGATGGGGGTGAATTGAGTTCCCAATTTTTTTTATAAAAACCAATTTAAAACCAAAATCCAGCCATTTATAAACTCATTCCAATTAACTAAAATAGTAGAAATATATTATTTAATATTTCCAAAAGTTTCTCAAAGATTCAATCACAAACTAGTTAAAGTAATTTTGAAACCACTTTAACTTTTGAAACTAATTTAATAGTATGAAACACAGTATATAGACAATTATTAATGTTAACTATCAAATTAGTGTTTTTGATAAAAAGGTTTTGAAAGAATAAACTGATTTTCAAAATAGAGTAAAAAAAAATTGTCACATAGTGCAAATAAATACAAGGGGTTTAATCTCAAGATGATTTTAAACCTCTCCACTTTAGAATCCCCCACTACCAAGTAGTTTATTAATAAAATAAACTAATTCACAACCTGGATATGGTTTAAAAAAAACTAAACACAAGTTAGTCTAGGATACACACAACATCTTCCATAATTATACAAGGGATTATAAGAGTAACAAATAAATATATAGAGAGTATCCAGTACTATCCAATATAGTACAATGGAATTTGAAAATAAATATATAGAGTAAATAAATATATATCTCAAAGATAATCTAAAAAATAGAGATAAGAGAATAGAAAGTTGTAAGGTTTTATGCGGCTCAAACTGATCATCTTTGGTTGATCAATTGTCTTTGATTTTTTCCTTAAACACCTTCAACCGAGTGTTTAACTAAGAGATCATAAAAATAGAGTGTCGTGCAAGCATAGTGGCCAATATGATTAGAATATCAATTTTTTCACTACACTTTGTGACCAATATTTTTTGTCTATGAGTAGATCTAATTCTTAAAGAGGCTATTCTCTCTAATTATCCATTAGAGAACATTTATAATTTAATCCATGTAATAATTAGTCTGATTTGAAATCCTTAAATTCTCTAAGTTTAGTTAAATACTAAAAAAATATAGTTGTTTTATATTTGAATAATTCCTCACTACTTAACTTTTGACATGGTCAATTAGTCTTCATTTAATAATGATCACTTAGTCTTGTGTTTACTTAGTCTTGGTCACTTTCCTCAGTCACATGTCATAGTTACTTGAAAAAAAACTTTCTATGGTCACTTAGAATGATGAATTGGAATGGTAACTTACCGTGGTCACTTGGAATAGTAGATTTAACATGGTCAATTTACTTCTTCATACAGTCACTTCATTTATTCATGTGATCACTTAATTTTTCCTTGAGGTCACATAATTTCTCCTTACATTCACTTAATTTCTTCTTGAATTCACTTCATTTATTCTTATACTCAGTTCATTTAATCTTGCGGATGGTTCAATACACATGTATCCAATTTAAGACTTAGGAAAACTTCCTTAATTTATTTCAAAATCACTTGTTTGTTCATGTAGTCACTTGAACTTGAATATACGATTACTTGTATTCTTCACACGGTAGGTTTACATGACCACTTCAAGTCTTATTCATGTTTTCTTTCATAATTTTGGGTAAAAAATAATTATATTCCATAAAACATAAATACCATTAATCAAATAAGAAACATGGTAGGTGATAATTAAAATAAAATTAAAATAAAGAGTTTTCTAGAATAATCCAATAATATCAACCTTTTTTATGATAAAAAATCATGGCATATAAAATGAAATAAATTTAAATCATAACTTATTTCTCCCCCTTTTTGGATTATCAAAAATTATTCTCGAGGGAAAATAAAATAAAATAAATAGTAGATATATATTAAACAAATGAAATAGAAAATTTGAAACACAAAATAAGAAAAGGATGAATTTCATTAATATCTCAAAAGTATTAAAAAAAATTAAAAAACGTATCCCTATCAGGCATTTCAATTAGATTCAGAATCATAAACTATATCCTAGATTATATAAGTAAGTATAAGATCCTTTACTTTGGATATAGAGGCTAGGAGAAGAGGTGTAGGCTATGGCGAAGATGTGGAAGCGTGGTCATAGATAACCACACACCTTGAAATATGACAAAGACGCTGGACTACTTGTCTGGGAGATAATCGAGAAGGGATAATAGAAGAGGTGGTAGAGGTAGGTATAGAGGAAATGGGAAAGGAAGGAGGATCCAAAATGGATATTTTTGAAATGTAAAGGTAAGTTACAAGTATCTTGGTTAAGTACTTAACTACTCTAGATCCATGCTTCATGGACTGAAATTAATCGTCTTTATTCTCTATAAAATATTATAAAATAGGTGTGAGAACCTTTAGCTTTTAAACATATGACTCGAATTATTTAGCTAAAGGAGGAATCTTAAGATAATTATCAGGATATCCAAACATAGTCTTTAGGTAATACTTAATAAATATCTTATTGAGATAGAAATTAGTAGATCTTATAATGGTATATCTATCTATTATAGCCTTCTTAAAATCATTTATGGATGATTCCAAAGTCTTTGCAACATGGGTTTTAAAAAATTTAAAAACCATATCCATGGTATTATTAAACTCATCAAAAACAAATTTCAACTCAATATGGATAATCTGTTTAATTTTATATTCATTAACATCACTTATAATAGGAGCATGAGGTGGCATTGAGTAATATGAAGGAATATCAACTAAAGAATAATACTGAAACACTACATTTGAAAATCACTAATCTAACCTCAACATTATATCTTGAAGATTTGATTGAAAATAACCCCTTGATCTTTCAAGTACTAAATATAAATTTTCCTAAGTTCCATTTTGAGATGGAATCTTGGTTAATGATTAGAAATTACCAAAGTGACTATCTTGGCTATATTCCTCTCTTTTATTAGTTCCACTGAGTTTCCAAAACCAATGAGGAGATCTCTTAATACACCCATTAAATCTAATTTTAATTAATCCAAATCATCCTTAGTTATAAATGATGTATAAGGAGTAAAATAATGTAGAGGGGTAGATAGATCCGAAGAAAATTTCCTACCACTAACCTCACCCTAAATCTCCACTTGCTCTGATCGAAATTATGGATCTTCAACAACATCCTCATCAACCTCAAGTGGAACTATATGGACTGACCTAAGAGGAGATCTATCATTGGTTTTATAGGTTCCTCAATAGCTTCGGTAGGAGTTGGACCAATTATTTATTCCAGAACATGATCAATAGAAGGTTTAGGAGGAGATACTACGACTATCCCTTGAGAATCAATCTCATCTATTAGAGATCCTTCCAGAACTCTTTGAGTAGAAGGGATGGAATTTCTACCATGCCCAAGTGGATTTCCTCCATGGTTAGCATCATTATCTAATTATGAGTAACCCAAGTATAATACTACTGATTATGGGGACTTCTCCCCATTAGAAGATGTATCTATTAAACTATTTATAAGAGTAATTCCAATCATAGGGATTAAAGTGGAAGAGTTCTCATAACCTTCCATATTTCTATGTTACTCACCTGAGTCACTATCCTCTTCTTAAACAAATCCACTTACTGATTCTTCAATATCAGGAATATATTCATCTTACAATTCTTCTCATGAGAAGTTAGAGTCAAATGAGAGTAAGGAGAGACAAAGGATACTACAAAATAGGTTCCCTATCATACTTAGAATATGCCTATACATCCTCACTAAGATCTTCCATCATAGTTTATTCTTAAAATTCTGTGGAAAATTTAACTTCATAAAAATAATATATATCTATATCATCTAGTTCTAGACTAAGATTTTCTTGGTCCTTTAGTCTAACTGAATCCTTAATAAGATTGAAATTTTTATAGATCTTTTCACTATATTTTACCAATTATTCTCTCCATGAGTTCTAATTCACACTCATATACCTACAAATATTTTGATTTAGGTAGATACCATATAAGAAAACAACATTTTCCTATGCCTCAGAAAATAATATTTTAAAATCCTTGACAGATGAGATAAACTTTGGATAATGTTGGGAATTGATCTTAGAGGAATGTGTACATAGATCATATATATATCTCCTGAAATATCTAGATAAACTTATATGAATCCCATTTTTCATCCAAAAATAGAAAGAATAGATTATGATGCATCAAGATGATAAAGTAACCTTTTCTAGGACTAATGTAATGATGGATAAACTTAACAAAAAATCAAGATTCTTCAGTTATCACAAATGTAGTTTATTTATTAGGAGTCCTATTCCCAGTCAATTACTATAGGGAATTTTGAAACACAAAATGGCCATGATTCAGAGGATATGATATCTGATAATCTTCACTCTCCCTTGTTGGGAACACTTAAAAAACTTATCCCATTGTTTTGAAGATAAAAAACAAATTTCTCATTTACCATTGTTTGAATGGTATCTATTTTATCTCAAGAAATAAATTCCATATGGCTATAAAATCCCTTAAAAAACATGGATAAAATTTATTACCATTATCCTCGAACCGTTCAATCTATCCTTGTATTTGAATTTTTTTACAGGCTAAAGATCTGTTATACTAAATCCATTTTTGCATCAACATCCTTATCGATACAGACATGTTGGTCTAAAAGACGATGGTTGTGAGGATTATCCACAACACTAAAGATACCTCTACCCATTATTGATTTATTTAAACAAGGAAATCCAGTGGGAGATGCATCGAAATAAGTTATTTTCATCTTTGGTATTCTGATACTGCAAATTGAACTCTGGAGGTCTGGATTTGAGTTCAAGTTAAAAAAGGGTTGTAAGAGAGTTTCAAGAGAAAGAGAGAGGGGGGAGGTAGGGATTTGAAAATAAGAAAGTATTTTTAATTAATGGATATACAAGGATTTGAAATCCAATTTTAATGTTTTTCAATAATTTAGGGTGTAAAATAATAATATAATTAAAGGAAATCCTACCAAAGGACTTAATAAAAATTTTAATCATTAGTAGTCATGGTAGGTGTACTAACCATGTATTTTCGATAACTAAGAGAACTCATAGTAGGTATAATGATCACATAAAAAACATTCATGGTTGGTATACTAACCACATGAACAAAGAGTCATAATCACTTAACTAGATGTGTGAAAAAGACCTCATGGGAACTTAATTGACCGTGTGAACAAAACTTCACTATTACTGAACAGATCATGTGAATAAAGACTCACGATCACTTAACCAACCACATAGACTAAGTTTCATATTTAATTAAGATAAATATTAATAATATTAGATATTAATCACTAATAATATAATAAATAACAATAATCAATCCAATACAACAGTTATAAACTAAAGATAAGATTTTGGAATATTTAATCATTCCTAATTTTTGTATCATATAATTTAATCTCTCTATATTCGGAGGCTTTGTGAAAATATCAACAAGTTTTTGTTCTGTGCTAATGAACTCAAGAGTGATATCTCATTTTTGAAAATAGTGACTTAAAAAGTGATTTCTTATATCAATATACTTTTTCCTTGAATGAGACACATGATTTTTATAAATATTAATAGCACTTGCACTATCAAAATTTATAGGGACATGTTAGAATTAATAACCATGGTATAGTAAAGTGTATTTCATCTATAGAATATGTATACAATAACTGATCACAACTATGTACTCAACTTCAAAATTAGACAATGAAATAAAATTCATCTTCTTAATACACCATGAAACTACAAATTTACCAAAAGGATGATGTGTTCAAGTGGTTATTTTTTTCAATCTAACATAAAACCACCAAAATAAGAATTATAATAACAAAATAATTCTAATACATGTCCTCTAGAGTAGAATAGTCCAATTTTAGTTGTATTTTTGAGGTATTTAAAAATTATATTAATATAATTTAAATGATATTATTTAATTTTTTCTTGAAAATGAGCACACATACAAACACTAAACATAATATCTGGTAAAATAATAGTTAATTATAGTTAAATTCCATTAATATGTCTATAAGTAGTTTGATCAACCAAAAATATAGTTTTATCTAGATATAACTTACCACTTACACTCATAGGAGTATCACTACCTTTAGTGTTATCCATACCAAAAAATTTTAAAATATCTTTTTTTTATTTTCTTTGATTTAAAAAAAGTCCATATTTGTTTTAAAAAATTTGAATTCCAAGAAATTATTTTAACTTACCCATTAAACTCATTAAAAATTAATTTTACATCATTTTAGAAAATTTAATACATGAGGTGTTTTTTGATTATCCAAAAGCAATACCATCAAGATATATTTGAACAACTAAAATATATTTTTAAATTATTTTTATAGATAAAGTAGGGTCAACAATGCCTTTTTTAAATCCATTTGAAATAAGAAATGTTCTAGGTCTATCATACCAAGCTCTATGATCGAGTTTTAAATTATATAAATATTTTGCTAATTTAAATACATTATTCGGAAAATTAGGATTTTGAAATATAGGAGGGTTCTCAATAAACAAATCCTCAATGATATAACCATATAGAAATTAACTCTTCACATCCATTTGAAATAGTTTTAAATTAATATGTGTATAATATGAAAGAAGTATTTTGATGTATTAAAGTCTAGATATGAATGTAAAGGTTTCTTCATAGTCAATCTCTTGTTCTTGACTATATCCTTGAGCAACCAATCTAGATTTGTTTCTAATAATTGTTCATGATTCATCAACCTTGTTTCTATATACCCACTTGGTTCTAATGTTTAGGTAGTATTTATGTCTATCTACTAATTCATATATAATTTTACTTTCAAACTAATTTAATTATTCTTTCATTTCCATTATCTAATATTCAACATTTATTGATTCATTGATGCTTTTAGGTACTATCTATGATAAGAAAGATTAATGTTCACCATTGTTACTTAGTGGGGATAGGGTATGAGTTTATTTATCCATTTATCCTATAAAAAACATTTAAGGGATGATTTTGAGGGTTATAATGGTTCTAGGTACAAAATTACTAGGTTCTTACAAGAATTATTCAGGTTCAGGAAGAAATTGTTGATCTCTATTTGGTGATTTATCAGGTAAATCAATAAAAAAATTAGAATATTTAGATTTATTATTGATATTTATATTTGACATTTCATCATCAATATTAGTTAAGTATGGCTTGAGATCATGTGGATATGTATCTTTAAAAATAACATGAATAATTTCTTCCTTAACTTTATATTTATTGTTAAAGACTCTATAGGCTTTACTAGTAATTGAATAACCAAGAAAAAATCATTCAATGATTTTTAGTGAAATTTTTTCTAGACTCACTTTTCTATTTAGAATATATAATTTTCTTCTGAAAACTCTATTGTAATTTACTTTGGATTTTATACCATTCTATAATTCATATAAATTATTTTTTGGATAGGTATGATAAGAACTCTATTAATTACAAAGCAAGCTGTCTGAACTAATTCAGTCTACAAATAGATAGGTGTGTAATATTCAAAAATAATTGTTCTATATATTCCTTAAAGAGTTATATTTCTACTTTTAACAAACCCATTTCATTTATGTGTTTTAGGTCTAGAGAAATTGTGATTATAATCATATTGTGATTAGAGATATTCAAATTCTTTATTCTCAAAATCTCATCCATGATCACTTATCATGGTCTTTATAGTGAGTCCACTATGGTTCTCTACTGATTTTTTTATATTTAGAAAAACATTAAGGATATTAAATTTTATTAGTAAAGAAAAATACCCATACATATCTCGAATAACCGTCAACTACAACATAAGCATAGTGTTTTCTAAAAAAACTAGAAACTATAGATTATCTAAATAGATTCATGTGAACCAATTCTAGTGGTTGATAGGTAGAGACCTATTTCTTTTCTTTGGAATACATTTTGTGTTTCTTTCCCTTTTGATAATTATTTCACACTTTGTCTTTAGGGATTTATATATTTGGTATATCCTTGACTAAAACATTATTATTTGTATTTTTAAGTGATTATATATTACAAAGGCCTAGTATGTTTTCCCATATGAAAATCAGTAAAATATGAAACATTTTGATAAAATAAGGTATCTAAACTAACTAAATAAATATTAAAAGTTGTAAAATAATTAAATACTATAGAATTATTGAAATAATAAATCTTAAAATCATTATTTACAAAATTGACATTAAAAACATCATCACAAAAATGATAAATATTAAAAATATTATATTTTAACCCATTAACAAATAGAACTTTATAAATAAGAACATATTTAGAGTTTATGAATTTTACAAGACTAATTTTTTTTTTCATTTTTTATTGTTAGTGAAAGTGACATGCACACCATCAAATTTTATAATATCCTTAAATCTTGAATAGTCTCTGGTAAAATTTCTAGAATATCCACTGTCTAGATACCATATATTCCTACTATATATCTTCAAACATTTTTCCTAAACATAATCAAATAAGAAATAATTTTGGTACCCATATTTTTATCAATCAAGAGAATAGAGCAATTAAATCCTTTTGGAATCCTGATTTGTTTCACAGACTTATTAGTAATGGAAATAATAGTATTAGATGAAAAATCCTTTTTGGGTCCAATATTTTTAGAACTGTTTCCAAAACTAATGACGTTCTTAGAAACTAAAGTCTTGATTTTTGAACTACGAATGAAATAGATTTTTTATTGGTTTTCTTTCTATCTAGAACCATACCCTATTTAAAATTTTTATTTTGGATTTTTTGTTTTCCCAACATAATATTTAAGGTTTTTTACTATAAAAAATTATTCTAAATCCTTATTGATATATTTATTTAACAATTTTAGATAAATATTATCTTATAATTAATTAGAGTTATTTTATTTTTCAATACTAAGAGAATATTTATCTACAGAACATAAAACATGATACCTTTTTAGATTTTTATATTTATATTTTAGCTAATTCTTTGTGTCTTCCAGCATAGATCAACACTATTATAATTCTTCATTAGAGATTTCATAATCATAAAAAAATATGAGAAGAATAAGTAGACGGTACCTTATAAGTAGTATCTATAAAGAATAGATTTGATTTCCCATTCATCTCATATCGACGTGAGTCTGATTCATTGGAGCTATCCTATGATGCACTCGAAGTGGTATTCATCATTATTTTTGGTATTTTATCTTTATAATTTAATTTATTTGTATATTTTAGCTTTAGATAGTCATAATTTATGTGTATTTTTATTTTTTATTCATGTAAGTTAATATCATTCGATGAGTCATCCTTTTTCCAATATTTCCTCCAATTTCCTCTCTTATCGTATTTTCCTTTATAATTAGACTCATTGGAAAACTTATTCCTTTTGTAAAACCTGGTAAATTATCTAGTTAGATGATCCATTTCATCATCACTATCACTATCACCTTTACATAAACTTGTACTATATGACTTGAAAACATCATTTTATTTTGACCATGACGCCTAAAGTGATGAAAATTTTCTTTTTGGTTCATTATATTTTTTAACTTTATCTCTTCTTTATATATTATCATATTTCTGATTATATATTTAACTGGTAGTTTTTTTAATGTCACATGACTCTAAAATAGATACTTTAGTACCTCTAAATCAATCAATTAATAATCTCAAGATCCTCATTACTTGAGCCTTATTACCCATGATCCATCCTAGTGTAATCACAATATTTATGATCCCATTGATACTAAGATACATTTTAGAGATAAATTCATCCAGTTTCATTTTAAAGGTAACACAATTAATAGTATAAATATTTAGCCCCATTTCCTTAAAATTAGAGGTTCCTCCATGAGGCATATAAGAGTATCCAAAATCAGATAAGCACTATCACAATAATACATCCTATTAAATTTATCCTCTCTTAAAGCACAAAATAAATCATTAATATATTTTCAATTTGAATCATAAGTAGTTTAGTTGGAGGATACCAGTCATTTATATAAGTTTTAGATTTTTCATATTTGTCATTAAAAGATCCCCAAATATCAAAACCTATACTTTCATGATTAATTTTCAGTTTTATTTTCCCCTGAGCATAATATTGACCTTTAAAATAAGGAAGTCTATTTTTAGTATAACCTTTAAACATAGCCACTATAATTATAGATCAGATAATAAATATAAAATAAAATTATATAAAATAATATCTTTTTAAAAATTTGATCAAGGTTAAAAGTAAAAAGTTATAGGTGAAAAACACTTTGATTCCAAATGTTAGTCAGAGTAGATAACTCAAGAGGGGGGGGGGGGTGAATTGGGCTCCCAATAAAAGTTTCTATAAAAACTAATTTAAAATTGAAATCCCCCATTTTATAAAATTATCCCAATTAACTAAAATAGTTGAAATATATAATTTTATATTTTCAAAAATTTTCTCAAAGATTCAATAAAAAACTAATTATATAAATTTTGAAACAACTTTAACTTTTGAAACCGATTTTGCAGTATCAAACATAGTATATAGAACACCTATTAAAGTTAACAATCATAGTAGTGTTTTTGTTAAAAATATTTTAAAAGAATAAAATTATTTTGAAAATAGATTATGTAAAAAATTAACACATATCAGAAATAAAAACAAGAGGATTAGTCTCAAGTTGAGACTTTATACTCTCAACTTGGAAATCACCCAATACTAAGTAGTTTATTAATAATAAAAATGGATCCAAAACATAGATCAAGTTTTTACAAAAAAATCAACTTAGGTATGTCCAAGATACAAAATACCTCTTCCCAATTTATACATGGGATAATAAGAGTAATAAAGAAACATAGTGAGTGTATCTAGTACTCTCTAATACAGTATAGGATTATGTGAAAATTAATATACAGAGTAAAGAAAAATACAGAACAAAGATAAGATAAGTCAAAGAGAGAGAATAATATATAGTTAAATTTTTTGATAAAACTCATATTTATCAGATTGGGTTGATAAACTATCTTTAAATTTGTCATTGAAAATAATTAATTGGGTGTTGCACTGAGAGGTCAGGAAAAAATTGTTTTTGAAACACATTGGTTATTCTGATCAATGTATAAATTTTTTCACTACACTTGGTGACCAGTGTCCTTTTTCTATGAGTTTCTCTGCTTCTCAAATAGTGTATTATCTATAATTATATTTTGGAGAATATTTATAATTTAATAATTGTACTCATTAGACTAATATGGAATCCTTAAATGCTTTAACTTTTAATGAATTCTACAAAATATAATTGTCAGATATTTGAATAATTCCTCACTACTTAAGTTTAGACATGGTCACTTATTATTCAATTAATTATTATCAATTAGGCTTCCAATTACTATATAATTTTCACTTACCATAGTTACTTGGAAAATTTACTTGGTATGATAACTTTCCATTGTCACTAAGAATAGTAACATGGCACAATAACTTTCCATGATCACTTGGCATGATATCTTTGACATGGACACTTGAAATTTTCATGTGATCACTTAATTTATTCATATGGTAACTTCATTATTCCTTATATTCACTCTATTTATTCTTAAATACACTTCATTTCTTCTCATTTTCACATCAATTTTCCTTACAGACACTTTATTTCTTCTTATGGCCAATTCATTTCTTCTTACAGTCACTTCATTTCTTCTTGTGGTCACTTCATTTCTTCTTTCCTTATTTTCAGTACAAATGAATTTAGTTCAAGAATTCAGAAAAATTCACACATCTGATGTAAAATAACATATTCTTCATGAATTCACTTAGAATTCACTACATTGTCACTTAGATTCTCCATGCGGTAGGCTGACACAGTCACTTCAATACTTAGCCATATTTTCTTTCATAATTTTGGTTAAGAGAAAAATTTACTAGTTTAAAACATAATTATCATTAATAACAAAATTACAATGATATATTATCATTAAAATAAAATTAAAATAAGGAGTTTTATAGAATATTCCAACACCATTCTTATCCCTCATCCTCCCATCGAACTGGGAAGTTTTTAATAAATTTCAAGAATCTACCTATGCTTTTACCATGCTACTAAAGGTGAATCCAAAATATACAGGGTCAGATATCCTAATGATCCTACCCTCAAATTCTCACTGTGATATGAAAGGAACAAACACTCAAATTTCATGTCATCACAAAAATTACTATACATGAAATGCCTATGCTATATAAGTGGTATTACTCCATGTGTACCATTCTTGTCACCTAAAGGACCTCTCTATGCTCACCACTTATAAGGAACTAACATTTCCTTACTAAACCTTCTCCTAGGTTTCTATTACAAATCTCATTTTGTTTGTCTCTTATTAAGGGAATTACCTTGGGGGGTAGTGAATCAGGGTATAGAATATTTTAATCCATAAATACCTTGATTATGATATTATTCTCTTAATGTAAGGAGTACTTATTTTATATCTTTTACTTTCTCTTAAGAAGTGATGAAATTAATAAATGGAAAACAAAAAATTTTAATTGGTTTATCCTGACTGGGTTAGTCCATGGAGTATACTATTGGTGATGTATCGATGAAACAAAATAATAGAGCACACTTATTTATGTCGTTTACATAACGGAGCAGTTTCACAAACCCTTCAAACTCCCTATTCAAATAAGATGATAAAGATCAATACCTCTCAACAAGGAGAACTCGCTATAAACTTTATAGCCACCTTGATATTACTCAAAAGATATAGATATGGAAAATTCACCTAACATAGTGTGTCTATTTTTCACTATATTATGATATTATAGAAAGATGAAGTTCCCAAGATTCAATTTTTCTTCCTTGATCTTAATCTTCCAGCAAAAACCCTTGAGATATCCTCTTATTCTCTATATTTTTTTGGATCGTATCCTCTATTTTATTTTCAATCCAATGGTTAAGATTTAATATCCTTGTTATATAATTGAGATAAGTTTCCCCTATGATTAATGATATCATAATGTGTCAGTAAATATGAATTAGACACCTGGAGATCCAGGTAATAACTCTCTCTTTCAGTTTCTGCTTGAACTTCAAGTTGACTGAAATTGTTTGGTTACAACATGGTATGATATTACTTGGAATATCATTATAATTTTTGAATAAACTATATCATGGTCACATTCACTATGGTTAAACCTTCATTCCACCATATATTACCCTAATTTGGTTCAACATACTACGATGTGGTCACCTGTAGTTGAGTAGATCCACAAAAATCATTTCACCTTTAACTCTCCCAAGATCTCCCCAAATCCTCCTTAACTCCTCTTAACTCATTGAAATTTCTATGGTTTAGAAACTTACAATATGGAATGTATTCCTATAGAATAGGAAATATTAACTCACCTGTGATACCATCAAATATTCCTCCACATCACAATTATGCTTTTGTGATATGACTTCCTCCACTTGGTGCATCCAACTGTAGGAATTAGATATCCATGTGATCTTTGATTCTGTTAAATATAGAGCAGTAATGATAACATTTCTAGATACAGTGTGGGAATGTCATCTTACAAAAGGACTGTGGTGTAGCTATCTATCCATGATTTGGACGTCTTGAATTTTACAGTGGCACCAAAACTCATCAAAACATCCTTTGAAATGCCCTTATACCATGGTTCATTTAACTATGGCATGACCAAACAACTCTGAACCCCACATCAGAAATTCCTATAGAATTATAGTGTTGTAATATAAACCATGTTCCTTAGAGACTCATTAAAGTATTAATGGCACTGGTTCTCATCCATGGTCTCCCATGACTCCCCATTTGTGAGAGGTTATGTTCCATCTATCACATATTCACCGAAATTGTGTGCTCCCTTCACATGAATTTTTGACTAAATACACAAGTTCTCACGTTCATAAACCCCTTAACAACCCACTAATCTATCTGACACATGGGTTTCGCCACCATCTTTTCTAGAGGCTATTCATGAGATAGTTTTGAGTATGCTTGGACATACTTTTTGAACCTTATATCCATCATTGCGGTGAAAACAATTATACTATGACGTGGAAAACATTTTAGGTTTCCTTGAAATCTTGCAATGATCTTATATAAGGTGTAACTGAATTCACTACGGTACATACATACCAAATATAACATATCATACATCGTTAAGTAAGGTCTACAACATGGGTTCTATCTTCTAGATAGATTGTTTCATCAAAACCTTCTAAGAATTTCAAAGCAATTATGAATTATCCTGAATCCATAAAAATAATCCAAGAAACACTTGATCTCCCTTATTAAAAATTTCAATAAATACAACCCAAAAACTGCCAAAAAGTTTTTTCCAATAATATCCCCCTTTATGTTTGTTAAAAAACCCAAACAAAACAAAACAATCACTTAACTTATGTGATTTTAAAAAATACACCTAAATAGTTTGATGATCCTTTGACTTCAAATAGTGAACCAATGTTTCCTCGATCATAAAATCAAAGATCATGTTATACAACACTAAATTTGAGATAAAATAATTAAATGAAATAATTATAATATTATAACACATAATTGGATTTGAAGTTCAAACCTTCATCAAATTCCTTAAACCCCATTATTTCAAGATAAAGAACTCCCCCCTATATAATAATTCTCCCTATTTTTCAAAAATATATTATCCACCTTTGTTAATGAACCTAAATATAACTTCCTTTAAGATAAAAAAGGAGAGTTAGAAACACTTAACATGATTAAAAGGAATAAAACATAACTTACTCTTGAAGAAATTCTTATGGGGGAGTGGGGGTCCCATCTCCAAGTCCATCTAAAGAGATGGTTTTTATTGGAATCCAAAATTCAATTGATGTCATTTGAAATATAATTTTGGTATAGATTTTTTCATGATATCAAAAACTTGATCTCATATTGAAATATACTCCATCTTAAGAACTTTTTTCTCTACCTTCTCCTTCGATAAATGGTACTTTATTTTTATATGATTTTTCCTCATGTTTTCAATGGAATTTTTTTCTAATGTTTATAGAACTAGAGTTATCACACATAATTAGAATTGGATATTCCACATAAATAATAATGTACCCATGATATTGTTTAATACATATCAATTTTGTATAATCTTGATTTTCAATCTCATATCCTACCCTTACTGTGCTTAAGGATGTGCAATCTTGATTTTTTACTTTTCCAAGAAATGCCAGAGATTCCAATGTAGAACACACCACCTAAGTTAGATTTATTTTCATCCATCGAACCTACCCAATAAGAATATATATATCTAATCAATTGTTCTTGTTAATTTTTGTAAAAATAAAACCCATAATCCACTATTTGGTTGATATATCAAAGTGTCTATCTCACAAATTTCATGTGACTTTCTCTGGGACAACTTTGATATATTTAATCTTGACATGTGGAAAAAATGTCTAGATGAGTAGATATTAAGTAAACTATACTTTCAATAATTTTCCTATAGAGTGTCACATCCACTTTCTTACCTTCACCATATTTATATAATTTTATCCAGGTCTCCATCGATGTTTTCATTCATTTAGAATATTTTATTTGAAATTGTTTCACCAGCTCCTTGGAATATTTCATTTGTGAGATAAATGTAATATACTTGTTTTAAATCACATTAAACCCAAGGAATAATGAAAATTAACCAATTAAATAAATTTCAAATTCACACCTCATAGAATATAAAAACTACTTGCATTAGTGTCATCCGAGCCTCTAAAAATGATGTCATCAACATATATAAGAATGAACACCCACTACCATTACCACTTTTTGATATAGAGGTTGTGATAAACCCCTATATGATGATAAACAACCTTCCTTAAGTACTGATCCAGCCCTATGTACCAAACCTATAGTGCCTATTTTATACTACATAACACTTTTCTCAACCAACAAACCTTTATTTCATCATCATTGATGAGAAACTCATTTGGTTGCTCGATTTAGACTTCCTCTTCAAGGACTTAATTTAGGAATGATTATTTGACATCCATTTGATATACATACAAACCATTTTTCACAACCATCACTAGAAATAATCTAATGGTTTCAAGCTAGTACACCAGTGAAAATTTTGCATCGACGTCGATCCCATCAATTTGGGAATAGCCTTTACATAGAATACATGCCTCATTCCTTATCATAGTTCCATATTCATTGATTTTTTTTACAAAAAATCCACTTGGATTCAATAATTTTTTTTATTTTCTATCCTTGAGACATCTTTCCAAGTCTAGTTTTTCGAAATTTGATCATGCTATTAATTCATAGATTTGAACCAACTTGCATCAATAGAAGCATCAAAAAAATATTTTGGCTCCACCTGAGATAGTAATGATGTTTACTAAAGAACCTTCATCCTTTATGTTTAAACCAAGGTTGTCTGGTCACCCACTATGTTTTTATCATTAATTTCATCTCTATTAGACTATTTTATTATACTATATGTTTCTTATACATTTTAATCATCATAAGAACTTGTTTTATCCCTTTAAACTTCCCCCAAACCGAACACATCATCTTCATTGTCCACCTCACATTTTGTAGTGATTCTATGAAAATTATACTCATATAAAGCTAAAATATACCTTTTTTCATTCATGATAACTTGAGAAATTTCAAACATTTTCCTTGAAATTTGTTATAGCATCGACATACATTTATCTTGGTTGAATATCCAATAAAGACCCATTTATCACCATGTGATTCAATATTTTTATATTTTTTCTTTGTTCAGTATGAAGCACTTACTTGAACATACATGAAAGTATTTAACTATGGTCTTCTTTCCACACCAAATTTCATATAGGGCATTGTCTTTATTTGTTCATAACAAAACCCGATTGGAGATGTACAACACAATTAAGACTGCTTCCTTCTAATATTTCTTTAGTAGTAAATTTTTAATGAGCATAGATAGATCCATGTTGTTAATGATTCACTTTATTATTTCAACAAATCCATTTTTATGGAGTTACTACCACTACAAATTGATTTTGAATTACATGTTTCTCTATAAAATTATCCACTAGGGATATTTGTGAATTATATTCCATTATTAGTATAAAACATTTAGATTTTCACCCCAAGAATTATTCTAGTTTCTCTTTGGTATCGAGTGATGCACTTGATTAATTTAATCGCATGAGTAATCACCAAAACCAAGATATCCTTACGAAATTAGAAATAAAAAAAAACATAAGGCATTTTCTCCATCTAATGATTTGGGAGTAATTTTCCCACAAACTTGAACATGAACTAGTACTAAAACTCCAGATGACTTCCCTATCTTTGGATTGTATATCTTCTAAATAGTAATTCCTTTTTGAAAAGAGTCACATGTTTATGTGTTATCACATTAGATTTTTGTAAAAGTCACATGATCCCTATATATTCAATAGATTTTAAAAATACCTTTGGCTTAAGTGACCAAGTCTCTTATACCATAGATCATTTTAATTTTCTTTAGACAACATGCACCTATTTTCTTCATTGATCAAATAAAAATTCCATTTGGTTCATCATCCTTAAAGAACAAGTGAGCCATATTTTTCTTTAAAATTGAAATCCTTACCGAATTCCAAAACATATCCAGAGTCACATAGCTTATTTAATTTCACACCCCAACCATGATTTATTAATTATTTAATTATAAATGGCTTCATGAGTTTTGGGTTGAACCAATTTTAATTTTTAAAATTTAGGGGTTTCCAGCATAGGCATATGGTTGGCACACAGTTTGTATAAACCATCAGTAGACTATGTGAGGGATCTATAATTTTAGAAGATCCAAATTGAATATCCATTTCATGATTTTACAAACCATGTGGCGTGATCTGGTGAGGTGTCTAGGACATAAATTTGAGGTACATTATTGGAAAATGATTTTAAAAACCGTGCGACTAAACTATGAGTGTTTCCTAGGATTTAAAAATAATAATAAAAAAATTAAAATAATAATTCTAAAAATAAACACCTAAATCTAAAGTGAATATCCCCTCCCCCTCCATTCCGAGATTGATGCGCCCTACCCCAGGAGGCTCCCTTGGTGTGCTCCAACCCCTTTTCCTACCTCCGTTTTTTTTCTATTTCCATGTTGTTTCTTGGTGCCATCTTTGCTGCTGAGTATTTATCCTCCTATACTCTCCTCCATTTCATTTTTATTGGTTTTCTTTATCTCCCATATGATTCAAACACCATGGCTTAACTAAAACCCAATTTTGTTGTTGGTTTTGGTTGTTTCTTTGTTCTTAGGGTTCACAAGGGTCGATCTTAGGTCTATTCTTATAGCGTTCATCAAAGGTGATGGCTTGTGGATCCTTAAACATGACTTATATATTTATATGTATATGAATATATATGAGAACCAATTTTTATGAATTTAATCATGGTGGTGGGAATATATACATTTAGAGAAGGGGTAATTATATATATGTAAAGTTTCATATGAATTTAAGTGTAGAGTGGCCATTGTAATGTCCCAGACCCGAATAGCCACCCAAACAGTGCCAAACGGGTCGGGTGTTACTACCTTAGGGATACTTCCCCAAATGATAAAGGCTTCCAACGAGCAGCGAGGGTGTAAAAAGGTATAGTGGGGGAGGATATACCCTCTCAGAGGAAAATAAGGTACTGGTACGAGTATAATAATAAAACTTACAGTGGTAATAAATACTCAATAGACTCGAACCAGACCCCCATATCGAAAGCACATAAAAAATAGATAATAAGAAGAAGCAAAATATAAACAAGAGAAATAGAAGTTAAACATAACTATATGTTGAACACCCTTTATAACAACTACTAAAACAACAAGTAATGCATCCACAATAGGTTGTACTTGTCAATAAACAATGACGCCCATGGATAACCAATAGTAGCTTCAAAAAAATGTAAGCAGGTTGATACAGGAAATAAAGAAAAACAAAGTAAACTCTAAATAGACATGACCTCAAGGCCCCCTGCCAAATATCTATGCGACAGCTAATATGATCCATCTCCTAAAGAAGATCTCTTTAATACATGTAAATCTTTAAATTCTACATGCATCCTAAAGGGCCTGTGTAGGGTGTGAGATGAATCTCAATAGGATACCACCCAATGGTCTGTACCTAGTACATGTTTTTAAAAAGGAATGCATGTATAAGGAAAGTAAAATGTACAATGCACAATGTGAACACAACCTCAACTAGTGCTCAACAGCCACCATGGCGTGTCACCTGCTTCGGTCAATGCTGAAATCTTAGTCAAATAACTCGACACTATGTGCCTCCTAACACCGTGTGTCTCAAGTACCGACATCCTGAAGGAACTCCCAAATAATAGTAACCCAACACCATGTACCTCCTCACACCTCATGTCTCAAGTATCAACATCCTGTAGGCATGCCTAAGAAATAATAACCTGACACCATGTGCCTTCTGACACCTCGTGTCTCCAGTGTCGACGTCCTGTAGGCACACCCAAATAACTTGAAGGCTCCTCAACTTTCACATGGCTCCCATGACAAGAACCCCCAAACCATAATCACCAAACCACAACTACGGGGGCCTCTACCCACACTAGCGGTCAAAACCACCTCATCACAGAGTCATTAATGTGCACACAAACCAAATCATGGGTGAGCGGTAATCACCAAATTTAGAACCCAAGACACAAACTTTCTGAAACCTTGTGCCCATGTGACCATATCACTCTGAATCTGATGGAATTTCCATCAAAGTAACTGGGGCCATACCCAACCTAACAGACCCACCACCTCAATCTGACATCCACAATGCCCAATCCTATGGTCAAACCACCCAGATAATCTGAGTCAAGCCCAACCTATGATAAATATCACTCAAGAATATCCAAGACATACCCCCACACAACCCAAAGGTTCCAACATATGCAATATCAAGCATCACATATATATAATCAAAATAATCACTTTAAACAGGAAAAACAATTTAAACAGTTGAATTGCACTAGCCATGTGTTGTCCCATACCAGCACTGAGGTCTTAAAAGCCTCTAATAAACTTAATCATGCTTAAAAAGTTTAAATTCTACATTTTAATCAAAATAATTCAATTATAACCATTTTGGAACCCCAGGAAAAAATTCCCCAAATGAGTAATGGCCTCTAACTAGACCTCAATCAAACATAACAAGGTAAGGGAATGCCCAACGACATCCCATAAGGCATAAAATCAATTAAATATAAAGAAAAATGGGTCTCACTCAATACCCGAAATTGTGTTAAAAATATTCAAATCACAAATGACCAATAAAACACAAAACATGGTATGCACCACCTACCATAGACTTGTAGACGTAGGAATGTTTGATATCGAGCTCCAATTTGATGTCGATCTTCGTAGATCTATGTTTCTATCAAATTCTAGAAATTACACTTAGATGTAAATTGTGGAATGTGATTCAAAGGAATAAGAATGGAATAGGGTGCATAGGTCTTGAATTACTGATGCGACCCCATAGCCACCGACAGATTGAATAACATACATCAGATGAAGAATCTAGGAGAAGAAATGTTCTCAGTATCTCAGAGCGACACAGTCTGAAAACGGGGAAGAAAAAGATATTTTTGGAAACTATATGTGATGATTTACCAAATAAATGAATAAAAATAAAAGTAAACAGAATTTATTAAGGACTAAATTCCATGTATTATCTTGTCTGTACTCCAACTTACATGGGTTTACAGGTCATCACATGTCTTAGATGTGTCACACGGGTCAACACACAGCTAGGACTCAACCGGTTTGCAGAAAGTAAAACACCCAGCATGTTAAGGAACACTACATGCTGTTTAGTAGATTATTTTTACATGGTCACCACATGTAAGGTACTTAGTTAGCATGCGGTCAGTACACACTTGACATACACATGATGTGTACTTGGGAGTACATAGCGTGTAACCTAGAAATTTCCAAAACATCCCAGTTTTTCCCCTTTTTCTCAAAAAAATGTAAAAATAAAAGTAAAAAGAAGACCCATACCTAAAAGGAAGAATTAGGTTCTTAAAAACTTCCACCTTAAAGTAATTAGCCCCAAATTACCCTTTTAAGGGTGGTGAAGAAATATTCCAGAACAACTCTGGCCCAAAACTCAAATCAATCAATGGTTCACCGACATGTTTCCAGACACATGGTCATCCCATGATGCATCATCACCCCTAAACCTCATAAGGTTATCCCATGTTGATTTCAACACCATTCATGTCCCACACTACATCGGTGTCTACCTTAATGAGGTCCTATATCCCATGGATGATCAAAATAAAACCTAGTGTCATGCACCTCAAATAACCCGAATACTCAATGCCCCAATGCCCACAACACCTCATATATATATCATGTACCCTAAATGGTTCCAATTCCACTAAAAAGCATCTGGTTAGTACACATAAATCATGTGCACATCGAACAATCAAAATGGACATGCATTAACAGGCCATGCCAAAAAGAATACAAGAAAATTATGGCCTCGCCTGCTGCGTACCTCTGACCGCCGTCAGCTCACCAACCTGCTCAACCTCTGGATGCTCCATGGAATGCACCTATCCTGACACACGACTACCTAAATCCTGTCCTTCCTATGGTGTTTCACTAGTCACCATCCACTGACCCCGTGGATGGGTCCCACTGTCTCTGACACGTCCTCCTTGTACAACTGAACCTATTCTACCCTCATTTGGTACCAACCCTGATCTGACCCAAATGCCATAGTATATTCTAGTCCCCACTTGTTGGATATATGAGAAGGTTTCATGCAAAACCTCTCGAGATGCCCGACCTATCTAGCTGTTGATAACTCTTTTATAGGATTGTCACACTAAGTCCAAACATGCCATGGATGCCCGTACTGAAAGAAAACCACTACCAAACTACCACAAGGTGGTCTAGCTAAGTCCTTAGTGTTCCCACCCTACTGGAATTCATATCGACCTCATTTACTTATATATAAACCATTACCTGAAGTTTCATGACTCAGGCGAGACCTGTTTGTCAGGTTACCCTTTTCTATGAGTGCATGATTCACCACCTCAAAGAATGAGGCCAACCTAAAGATGTTTACCTACACCTTAATGGCTTTTCATAAGCCATCTTCGAAGTGACTCATAATCAAGGTGTCATCTCTTTCCATAATTGGTGAAAAGAAAGATAATTCAGTGAAGGTAGTTGCATATTCCATGAAAGACATGTCACACTAATGAAGGCTCAAGAAATTCTGAGCTCTCTCTGCCCTCAGCTTATCCCAGAAAAAGTGCTCGAAGAACCTATCCTCAATGTCCTTCCATTCCAGTAATTCATGTCTACAAACCTGAGCCTACACATCCCACTAACGCTTCGTCGGTCCTCTCAGTATGTACATCTCTAGCTTGACCCTCCACCCTGGAGGCGTCTTGAGCTACTCGAAGATCATCTGCATGATCTCTATCCAGTTTTCAGCCATCTCTAGACCACCCTCACCCTAAAAAAGAAGCAGGTTCTATGACTAGAACTCCCATGTTAGATATTCCAATGAGGGCTTTGTACCCTGTGTGCCTCTGTCAATCCCTTTCAAGACATATACCTGACTAGATCAGAGCTTCTTGTAAGCCATGACCCAAACGCTGCCAAACCCGGCTGTTGCTTTGCCTCCACTAGATCCTAAACCTAATCCTATCTTTGAGCCTATACCTACGGATCATGCTTTGCCTATCCCTCAGATGTTTGAACCTAATCGTGCTCTTACGACACTGTACCATCACTCGCCTGACGTTCCCTCGAGCCTTCTAGGAGGAACCCGCTGAATACCATAAATGGTTAGATAACCCACATATATAAATATAAATATATATATATATAACACAAATAAAGAAATCAGTAAAGAGAGAGTGCATAAAAACTACCCTTACTCTCCCCCACTGTAACCATGCCCCATGGAATCCCAGCCCCACAACCTCCTTACCCGCCATCAATAGAGCCAAGTATCAAAAGTACCTCAGGCCATGCCCGTCCCAACAATCATCATTGCCTCAAACTGACGACCGAGTCACCCAATCCTGAGATCCACACTGCCTCAAACCAACATCCAGGACACCCAATTCTAGTGATCAAAATCACCTCAATCATAGTACATTCCTTCTCATATACGATCCAGGCCCAAATATCATGCCACATGAAATTTTACATAATTAAAATCATGGCATATTACACTGTAATAAACAATAAATTATATCATTAATTTAACCTTTAACATTTAAAAAGCATCCATAGCCTGACAAATGATATTATTCACCTAGTATTATCACTTCAAAAAGCATATGTGCATATATGATATTTAAATACCCTAAAAATGTGCCTATCAAAAGCCAAAAAATCACATCCTTCAATATTGGGGCAAGGTCTAATTTCTCCCTTACCTCACCGGGTCAAGGGTCACATATCACAACCAATAATATCACACACCTAGTGATCCACCAAGGTGGAGATCATATAAACTATAATCTAAGAAAAAGAAAAACAAAAATTTCCACCCAAGGAATCTTGGTCCATCCCTCACACTTGGGGATACAGGCACCAAGCACAAGATAAACACCCAGTTCCAATAACAACACATATCCAATATACCATAACCGAAATTTTAAAACCAACATAAATAAAAAGAAGCCTCAATCTCATTAGTAGTCAGTGAAAAGATGATACTGAATCCCTCTCAAGAACAACCTCCTTTGATACTACTTTGTAACGTCTCAGACCTGAATAGCCACCCGAACAGTGCCAAATGGGTCGTGTGTTACTATCTTAGGTGAACCTCCATGAAATCCAAAGGCTTTCGACTAGAAAAGAGGGTGTAAACAAATATAGTGGGGAGGATATACCCTCTTAGAGGAAGGTACTGGTTCGAGTATAATAATAAAACCTACAGTGGTAATAAAGACTCATCAGACTCAAACCGAACCCCCATAGAAGAATCACATAAAAAATAGATAAACCGTGGAAGAAAAATATAAACAAGTGCAATGGGAGTTAAACAGAATAGCATGATGAACACCCCTTATAACATCCAATGAAACATCAAGGCATGCATTAAAAGGAGGTCACACATTTCAATAAATAATGGCACCCATGGCTAACCAACAGTAGCTACAAAATAACATAAGCAATTTGATATAGGAAAGATATAAAAACAAAGTAAAATCTATCTAGACATGACCTTAGGGCCCATGCCAAATCTCCATGTGACAACAAATATGATCCAGCAGCTAAAGTTTATCTCTTTCCTATACGTAAATCCATATAGTCTTTACGCGTCCCAAAAGGCCCGTGTAGGGTGTGAGATGAATCTCAGTAGGATACCACCCAATGGTGCGTACCTAGTATCAGTGTTTAAGTAGACATTAATCTATAATTAAAGTAAATGTTACGAAGAAAAATGTAAACAAAACCTCCGCTGGTGCTCAACAGCCACCATGGCATGTCATCTACTTCAGCCAATGATGAAATCTCAGTCAAATAACATGATAATATGTGCCTCCTAACACCACGTGTCTCATGTAATGAAATCCTGAAGGCACACCCAAATAATAGTAACCCAAAACCATGTGCCTCCTCAAACCTCGTTCCTCGAGTACCAACATCCTATAGGAAATCCAAAGTAATAGTAACCCGAAAACATGTGTCTCCTGACACCTCGTGTCTCAAGTACCGACATCCTGTGGGAATTCCCAAACAACCTGAAGGCTCCTCACCTTTCACATGGATTCCACAAAAGTACCCCCAAACCATAATCACCTAACCGAAACTACAAGGGCCTCTACCCACACAATCAGTTAAAACCACCTCATCACAGAGTCATCTATGTGCACACGACCCAAATAATAGGTGAGTAGTAATCACAAAATTTATAACCCAAGACACAACCTCTTTGGAACCTCGTTCCTCTATGACCATGTCTCTCAGAATTTGATGGCCTTACCATCAAAGTAACCCGAGTCATGCCCAACCTGATAGTTCCACTGCCTCAATCCGATGTCCATGACTCCCAATCTCGTGGTCAAACCACCCAAATAATCCAGGCCAAGCCCAACCTATGATCAACATCACTCAATAATATCTGAGCCACACCCAACATAACCCAAAGGTTATATCATATGAAATATAAATAATCACATATATATAATCAAAATAATCACTTTAAATAGGAAAAACAATTTAAACAGTTTAATTGCACTAGCCATGTGTTGTCCCATACCAGCATTGAGGTCTTGAAAGCCTCTAATAAAATTAATCATTCTTAAACAGTTTAAACTCAGTAGTTTAATCAAAATAATTTAATTATAACCATTTTGGTACCCCCATCCAAAATGACCCAAATGAGCAACGACGTCTAACCCGGACTCACTCAAGCATAACAAGGTAAGGGAATTCCAAACGGATTCCCATAAGGCATACAATCAATTCAATATAAATAAAAATGGGTCTCTCTCAATACCCAGCATTACGCTAAAAAGACACAACCCCCAAATGTCAAAAACACAAAACAAGGTATGCACCAACTACCTTAGACTCATGGACGTAGGCACGCCCAATATTGATCTCCAATTAAAATCCAATCTTCGTAGATATAAATTTCTTTAAAATCCAAGAAATTATACTCTAATGGAAACTATGGTGTGTGAGACAAAGGAATAAGAATGGTATAGGGTCTTTAGTTTTATCTTTCCTGATGCGATCCTGCAGCCACCGACTGATTGAAGAACAGACATCAGATGAAGAATCTAGGAGAAGAAATTTTCTTGGCATCCCAGATCAACACAATCCAAAAACGGGGAAGAAGAATATATTTTTGGAAACAAGATGTGATTCTCTCCCATATAAATGAAAAAAAATAAAAGTACATGGAATATATTAAGTACTACATTACATGTAGTAGCTTGTCCGTACTCCAACTTATATGGGTTACCAAGTAATCACACAGCTTAGACGAATCACATGGGTCAACACATGGCTAGGACTCAGCTGGTATGCAGAAAGTAAATTACACGACATGTTAAGGAACACTACATGCCGTGTAGTAGATTATTTTTACCCTACCTCAACATGAAATATACTTAGTCAGTATGCGGTCTATACACACCTAACATACAAACAACGTGTACTTGGGAGTACATGGCGTGTAACCTAGAATTTTCTAAACTACCCTGTTTCCCCCCATTTTTCTCAGAAACAATGTAAAAAAAAGGAAAAATAAGACCCGTACCTCAAAAGAAAAACCATGTTCTTACAATCATAATCAAAGAAAACCTGTTTTGAGGAAAGTTACCCTATGTACATGAATTTAATTTGAAAACTATGATTTCTTATTGTTTTAAAGTGTGTTTTAATTATTAAGTAAAATTTATATGCTTTATAATATGATTTTAGGGACTAGAAATAGTTTCTCATTGGTTTTAAATATTTTACTTAAACTCACAACATGTGTTTCCCTTGTTAAAACATGTTTATAAGTGGGTTTTGAAATGTAAATCAACTTAATAGTAAAAATGGTTTTCTAAATGATTTTTACCAAGTGATCTAAAAAGGTAAAAGGTGTTTTTTTCTTTGACCAGTTTCTTATAAAGTATCAATGCTATATTTTGGTTTTCTAAAGTTTCTCTAAGTGATTTAAGTCCTATGGTGTATCGAATGTGACTTAGAGACACACACACACAGAGACACACACACACATAGACGTATATATAAGTTCCATCATTATATACATTCTAACATGGAATTAAGAATATGTTCATAGGGGAAATATATATATATATATATATATATAGGTTTATATGTGCTTAAGTAGGAATAATGCTTTTGAAACATGAAATTTGTGGTATTAGAAAATGTTTGAAATTATTAATGTTTAATTATAAAAAAGATAAGGCCTGGTTAGAACTTTTAATGTTTTATAGAAAATGGAAAACCGCACTTAAGGCATTCCCTAAGAAATAAAAATGTAGTGTATGTGTGATAAATGTGTGAAATGTGATGTGATCGTGGGAATGAGGCTTATGCCTTAGTTTTTTTTACTTACAACTGGGTTTTCTTAAGGAGGGAGATCATAGGTGATAAATTGAATGGATTTTGTGTGTATATAATTTGTTATGTATGTATAAGATAGCTTGATAAAATATCACATCTATTTGAGTATGGAACATGATAATCCTAGGTACCTAGGATGGTGGTCAAAATACTAGTATATTGGGAGAGACAGTAGGGTTTGACTTGGTCATCCAAGTAGGATGATGTTACAACACTAACTAAATGTGATGATGATGATTTTTTGGGTACCACTAGAACTTTGGTGATAGCCTCACAATTCGATTGTGCATGAGGAGATATGTGGTTGTGATTGATCTTCGAGAGTACAAGTATCTTATAACCTATGTGACCTATACACTTTGGTATTTCCCATGGTTCTTTCTTTGTTTTACTTCTATTTTTAAAGCACTGTTTAAAAATTCTTTCCTACTCAATCTCATTTTTATGTCTAAAGTGATAAAAAATATGTTTTACTTTCCTATGTTGGAAGTATCTTGTGATGTAATTACTTTCAATATAATTTACATGAAAATTATTATTTTATCACATGTTCCTTCTTATGAATAAAGTTTTTAAAGGTGAACCAATCTTTGAAAAATATTTTGGGGAATCAAAGAAAGAAACTGTTTTTTACAAACGCTAACTCACTACTTGTTTTAAAAGAAAATAGAAAAACACAAATTTTATTATTGTATTTCAAGCTATCTTGAAGTGGTTTTCATTTTAATGTCAAGGCATAGGGAATGGTTTTATTTCAGAATCCCTATTGGGAATTTTTATGATCATGACTATATTCTCTATCATTTTTCAATTTCAGTTTCTTCCCTAGTTTTGGCCACTCATGGAGCGAGCATAGTTATGTGGTTAGTGGTGAATGGCTAGGTCACATAGAGTTATGTCTAGATTTATTTATTTTTAATGTCTATGTTTATTTTATTCATGATTTTAATGTTTATTATATTATCATGTATGGGTTAAATTGTTTCTAATTGACTTTTACTTGATGTATGACACTAGTTTCCAGCTCGAGAGGATTACGAATGACTATTGGGCATTGCCACAGACTAAATCGGGTGCTTGGTTCAGGGTTGATCAGGGTTGGTGCATTGAAAAATGGCCTTAGAGTCGGATTTGGGTTATTTTCCCTATAGGAACCTTGGATCTTTCATAAATACCCCATTTAATTAAGTATTTTAGGTATAATGAAGATAATATTTTCAGGACTCGAGAGGTACACATGTTAAGAGAGTTGTGAAATATTTTCCATTTGGTGCCTCGATTCTCTAGGGGATATTGGGATTTTGATGTTGATATTTTGTTTTGGGAATGGAATGTGAGTAGATATGGTGGTACATGGTGATATGATTCGGGTTGGAAACCCATTTAGAGCCCATGAACATGGTTCTATGTTACTCTTGATGATGGTTATGTGATTTAAACATGGTCCACCAATCTATGTGGTCAATTTTTACATGGTCACAAGTCCTTGGTTAGTTGGTATTAAGTGGTGTATTATTGGTCAAATTGGTTTTGACTAAATTTATAAAGTGTTTTGGATTTTAAAGTAGGTTTAAAATAAAGTTTTAATGTTTTGAAAATGAAATAATGTGTTTTAAAATATTTTAAAGTAGTTAAAACTAGTTTGTAATCTAAAAAGGGGAATTTTGTGATGGGTAAACAATTTTGTAAAAGTAGTTTCATGGTATTGGTACCAAAAATATATATTTTGATGTATGAAAAAATCAGTTTTGAAATTAAGTGATCTTAAATGTGTTCTTTCAAAGGGGGATGGATGTTTTGGGGGTATGTTTTGGAAAATTAGTCTTGGATTTTCAAATTAAAAGTGGTAAATTTTAAATTGAAAATATGATGTTTTGTAAATATGTTTTCCTTAGGTGAGTAGTGTGTTTAGTTTCAGTTTGTGATTCATATTGTGATCATTTTATTTGGAGTTGGAAGCCTGAATCGATGTATTCATGTCTCTTATTACTTGAGAATTCTTTAGATGGGTATTGATAAAGAGTGGATTGTCAGTCTTTAGGATTTATTCCTATATCATTTGGTGTGGCCACTTGTGTCACCTGAATAGGTTATATAAGTTATGCTACCAAAATATGAAGTTTTAAATAGATATTATCAGCTCCTAACTATGGGTAAGAATGTGATTTAAAATATTAGGGATCCATCCCTAGGCTTCAGAGTGAATCTTTTCATGTAGTGGCGGAGCTATAGAGTGTGGTTGATATTGAACCAAATCTTTTTTTCTAATGTTGGAGTTGTAACCGCTTGAGTTTTACCATACTATGGTTTTTTATTTTTGAAAGCCTTTTCATTTTGGATATCTTGATGGCTATTGTTTTGTGGTTTGAACTTGATAAGTTTGATATGGTTAGAGTATTTGATAAAATTATGAATAAGAGTTTCTCTAGGTATTACCCTTTTACAACTTCTTAGGGAGTATCAGTTGTTTCAATGATCACCCATTTTGATGAGCCACATGCATCAATGTTGGTATCACTTTGTTGGATGGGAACTTCTTGGGTGATTGGTTGGAATGAATACGAATGGGTATTTATATTTCAGATAAGATGGGTTCACTAAGGGTCAGTGTTTCCAGAGATGGTCCTAGGTTTTCCCCTATTGAACTGAGACTATATCCCAAGGTGATATTGTTGAGTAATGTTTTTCTTGAGGAATTGTCATCCAAATATTGTCTTACTACATTGATCAGTTGGTTCCAATTGATTTTATTCTTGGTGGTAGTCACTTGAGTTCTTAGTTCTAGTGAGTTTTTACATTTTTTGGGTGGTTTCTTAAGGATAGTTTTGAGGATGGTAGGGTGATGTTCATTTTTCATAAGATCCTTCTGTTCCTTTACATTTATTTTTAGGTAATTATGAACCTTATAGTGGTAAATTGGTAGTGTCCATTGTTTTCTGAATAAATTCATGTATATTTTAGTTCTCTTGAGTTTTTCTTGTTTTGTAAGTTAAAGTTTAACCAATATTCTAATATAGTGGGGAGGCCACCATAAAAGGAGCTCATGGTGAACCTAGTTTCCAGGATTTGTTAATGTGGTAATCCCTTTTTTCCACCTTGCTCAACCCTGATAATAGTATTTTAATTGGATAATACTACAGGTTTTGTGGAAGATGATCAAGGAGATCCTGAATAGAACACGATGCTTCTCATTGGTGATTTCTATGAGAGAGGTTAGGGTGTTCCTTATTTGAGTTTATGTTTAGAGATATGAGAGTCCTGTTTCTGTTATTCTATTTAATGGTGTGAGTTATTTGGTCTCAATAATTAAATCCTTGGCTATGGTTTGATCTTTTAGGATGATCTATTCAGATTTTTTTGGATTTTTTTGGTTTTTTATTTTTATTTAAGAGTGAGAGTTGCTTCTTGGTCATCAAGTTTTGGGAGTATTGTCTCAAGGGGTAGTTTTTCCTTGCCTTTGTCTTGATCAACCAAGTATATTGGGATTTTTTGGGACATAAAGTGTCATGGTGGAGAGAATTGTCACACAAATACCATGATTTATTAATTATTTAATAATAATTGTCTTTGTTTTTTAGTTTCAAGTTGATGTGATTTTAAATTTTAAAATATGAGGGTTTCTAGCATAGGCGCATGGTTGACACACAGTTAGTAGAAAACATGTACAGAACGTGCAATGGATTTTGTAATTTTGATAGAATCAAATTTCATAGTTGGAACATGGTTTTCCAAACCATTCATCCAAACCATATGAAGTATCCAAGACCTCTAATAGAGGCACACAGTTGGCACATAGTTTTCCAAACTATATGGAAAAACCATGTATGATGTCCATTTTTTTTAATATAATAAAATAATTAATAATAATAATAATAACCTAAATCTAAAAGGGGTATCCCCTCCCCATTCCTTCCATGGTTGATGCACCCAGACCTAAGGAGGTATCCCTCGTACGTGCTCCACCCACTCTTCATACCTTTATTTTTGTCTAATTTTCATGCCATTTCTTTGTGTGATCTTCACCAATAAGGATTTATCCTCCTCCTCACTCCTCTATTTCATTTTTTCATGGATTTATTTATCTCTAATGTGGTTTGAACACCATGGAAAAACCCTAACCCTATTTTTGTGTTGGTTTTGGTTTTTTCTTAGTTTCTAGGGTTCTTGGGGGTTGATTTGAGGCCCATTCTTAAGTCATTTGTAGAAGTCTATGGATTGTGGCTCCTTGAATGTAACTTACATATATATGAATATATAAGCATTTGTATAAGTAACCACTCTGTATATATTCACCCATAGTAGTGTGAATATATAAATTAGGACAAGGAGTGCTTATATATATGTAAAGGTTCATATGCGTGTAAGTGCAGAGTGGATGTCATCAAAGGTGACATGTTTTGAGGTAGGTGACCATATTTACAAGACTTTAATTTGAAAAATGTTTTTTATTGATTTTTAAAGAATTTTTTCATTATTAAATAAAATTTACATTCTATGTAAAGTGTTTTCAGTGATTGGAAATGTTTTCTCACTGGTTTTCCATATTATTCTTAAAATTATGGCACAACTTTCCCTTGTTAAAACATATTTATAAGTGGGGTTTGAAATTTAAATCAACTTAACTATTAAATTGTTTATCCAAATGTTTTTTACTAATTTGAATAGAATTGGAAAAGGTGTTTTTGTCTTTTACAATTTTTTTATAAAGGCCCAATTACATGTTTTAGTTTCATAAAGATCCTATAAGTGATTTCAAGTCATATGATGTAACAAATATGGATTATATAGATATACACATACAGATACAGATACACATACAGATACACATACAGATACATATACATATACATATACATATACATATACATATACATATACATATACATATACATATACATATACATATACATATACATATACATATACATATACATATACATATACATATACATATACATATACATATACATATAAATATACATATACATATACATATACATATACATATACATATACATATACATATACATATACATATACATATACATATACATATACATATACATATACATATACATATACATATACATATACATATACATATACATATACATATACATATACATGTATATTTGCACACACACACACACACATATTATAAGTTACCATTTTATATATATTCTCACATGGTTTTGGGGATATATGCATAGGGACCAAGGGTATTTACATATGTATAAAGGTGTATATGTGTTTAAGTGGAAATAATGGCTTTGAAATGTAAAATATGTGGTATGAGAAGAGGTTTTCAAATGATCAATGTTTAATCATAAAATGCTAAGTTCTAGTTGGAACTTTGAATGTTTTATGGGAAATGGAAAAACCCTCTTAAGGCATTCCCATAGAAATAGAATTATGGTGTATGCATGCTAGATGAGTGAAATGTGATGTGATCCTGAGAATGGGGCATGTGCCTTGGTTGTTTGAGTTGGAAAGGGGGTGAACTTAAGGAGGGATATAAGAGGTGTGAAGGTGTATGGGTTTTTTGTGAAGAATGTGATATATATGCATATTATATCTTGATAAAAAACATATCTATTTGAGCATTGAACACGAGAATCCTAGTTACCTAGTCAGGTGAGCTAAGGAATAGTATGCTGGGAGAGATGGAAACACTAAAACACTAACTAAACATGATGGTTATGATATTGTGGATACCACTATAACTTTGGTGACAACCTCTATAGTGTCTTGTGCATGACGAGATATATTATTGTTATTGATCATCGATAGTAAAAGGATCCTAGAACCTGTATAACCAAGGTACTTAGGGACTTCCCATGGTGATTTGTTTTATTTAATCATTTTTTAAGGAAAAATTTAAACTTAATATTCCTTTAATGTATAAAGTTATAAAAATAATGTTTTACTTTCTTTTTTTGGTAGCATCTTTTGATTTAATTTATACTAGCTTCTTTTGAGAAAAAGATTATTTTATCAAATGTTCCTTCATATGAATGAGGATTTGGAAATTCAACCAATATTTGGGAAATGGTTTTGGAAATCAATGAAATAAATGTATTTTAGAAACACTAGCTTGTTACTTTTTTTAAAAAGGAATGGAATAAAACACTATTTTTATTATTTCATTTCAAACTAAATTGAAGTTGATTTATTTTTAAAGGTAATACATATATCATTGTTTTCTTTTGGCATCCCTACTAGGAAATTTTATTCTCACACCTATATTATCTATCATTTTTCATCTTTTTGTTCTTCCTTAATGTTTTCCACTCATGGAGTAAGCAAATATTTTTGGTTGATGGTGAGCCATGAGGACATTTTGAGCTATGTATTGCATTATTTATTTATGCTACTAGTGTTTATTTTAGTCTTGTTTTTTATATTTATTTGACTATAATTTATGGGACAAATCGTTACTAATTGAGTTGTACCTAATACCTAACATTAGTTACCATCCCAGGAGGGTCGAGAATTTCTATCAAGACTTCCCATGGACTAACTTAGGTTTTTGGTCCAGGTTTTACTTTTGTTGGTTCATGAAATTCACACTCAAACAATTGTGGCTCTGTCCTTATATCAAGAGCTCATCTATCTTCTAAATATATTTTCCACTAACTTTTCCCTTCATAGATCAAAATATTTTTATTCCTTCATCATCCAAATCGAACAACTCCACCTTTTTCATATTTGATTCCAGTAATAATATTTTTATTTTTTCTCATGTGTGAGGTATATCCACTATCCAGAACCCATAAGATAGTCCTTTTTGTTGCTACTAATTAAAATTCAGCAACATATGACATCTCATACCATTTATTATTCTTCCATGACCACTAATGAACTTCTTCTGAAGATTGATACACCCTAATCTCTTTTGGTTAAACAATTTCTATTTTATATTTCAAAACTAAAAATTAGATTTCAATTTATAATGTTTTTCATGATGTTCCAAATAGAATATTTCCTCTCTTCCAGGTCTCATGAGTCACCTCTAATTGTAACCTAGAGTTAAAATAGGTTGCCTTTTGTCCATATCCTTCACACTAAAAAATAATCATTAAAAACATAAGAATATAATGTAAAAATACTTGTATGTTTTTAGTGCTGTCCCTCCCTGAAAAATAATTTTTCAATGGAGAAAACATATTGGATGTACCATAATTTTCCATAGAAATAACACCTAACATTTAGTTCCATGACCACATTCCTAACTACTTTATAAGTATGATTTTTTAATTCTCCCAAATTGAATTTCCGCAAAGGAGTTGGATCATGTGGCCTAGAATGAGGAATGAATGTCTTCTCCATTTGATCATGCTCCATATTAAATTTTCCTTTTTGTTAAAGTGATGCGCCTTTTAAATGAATATACAATCTTTTCTATTTACACTTGGGACTTACTTAACCTCAAATGAGAACTATTTCTTTGAGAAACCTGATATCATGCTTGATGTAAGGAGTCTTTCTTATTCATTACACTTATTCCACAAAAATTGATTTCTTATTCATGTTATTAAGTCCTCTTGATGTTTTATTTCATTATGTTGGTAAAGCCTTCAATGATTCAGACATTTTCCTACACTTTGATCTTGATCTCCACTTTCTTTCCTGAGTTACCAAAAATTCCATATTTCAATTTGTTAATATATACTTTTGATTCTGATTTTTCTCCCTCTTATTATTGAATATATATCTCTGGATCATGAATAACTACAATTTATTGGTTTTAGCCGTCCAATTATCACATTCCTTAATGTATTCTTCAATCTTCACTTTCAGATCAAATATCCCCATGATATCATCATTTTCAGCATCAACATCATCAATTTCTAGTCTATCAATAACAACCACTAAATCATATTCACCACAGTTCCTAAAATATTTAACTTATTCAACTTTTGACTCATTCAAACTTACATCTTCATATGATAATATATTTTTATTCTTGAAGATTTTTTCTCAATTTTTCTACTAGTTTTATCATATTTAAAAGGATTATTCTCAGATTCCTCATCATTATCATATTTAAGGTTTTTAAAAAACTCAGTAGTGATGTGGCTTACCTTGACACCTTAGAAGAAATCAAGTAGAATCTTGACTTTGAATTTAACCTTTCCCCTCTCAAGGTTAGAAGAATGAAATGTCATCACACTATGATCTCATATTCATCAGGATCCAATTTAATTGAGAGATACTTCATTTCCTTGAAATAATATTCCTAGGAGTTTTAATTCAATTTGGTCTTATTGTCTTAAATTATCATTTCATATGCGAAAAGTGTTCTATGAAGGATATCAATTGATACCTCCTTTGTATCCTTGTATTCAAGTACAAATACTTTGTAATTAAACCATAGTATTGTTATCCTTAATATTCATTTCACAATCTTGGTATCATTAATATATTCTCAAATACCTCACATGTCTTAAATAAGAGAATTCAGATGATTAAAAAAAATGTATTAATGGTTTCAATCAGACTCATACTTTGGTCTTTATTTTTATTCCATAGGACATGATGCTTTGTATATCAAACTTTAGAATATCATTCATAAATTTTCAATAATTTTTCCCAAAAGGCATGAAAAGTTATTTTTGACATTATCTTGGTGTAGATTTGGTTGTCCAAGGCCCCCTAAGAACTGATCTCTATTGCATCAACATTTAGTTCTTTGTGGTGTATTTTTTATATGGATTTAATTTTTATGTTCACTATAAGTATATGAATATATTCTATGTACACTTCCATTCCAAACAATATGAAGTATTTTTGTATCATGTTATTCCATAAATGTAAATTGTCACCCTTAAATATTTGTATGCCTTTGTGATTCACCACTACCATTGCTACCATAATCTATGAGAGAAAATGTCAGCCCAGAAAACTAACCTATAATACCACTTTTTGATATCTTTTCAAAGGAATTACCCTGAGTGGGGTGGGGGTGAATTAGGGTATCATAAATATTAACCCTTAAATCCCATGATTATGATCATGTTCTATCGATATGAGGAATAATTCTCTTCACTCCCTTACATTTTGTTAAGAATATATGAAAGAAATAAACAGAATATAGAGAATTTTACTTGGTTCAACCTAACTGGGCTAGTCCAAGGAGTATACGACTAATGATTGGTCGATGTAACAAAATAATATAGTTCACTACTTCGTTTGGATTATAAAATAGAGTAGTCTCATCCACCCTCTAAACTCGCTATTCAAACTAGCTAATAAATCTCATCGCCAATCAATAAAGAGATGAACTCACTATTACCTTCATATCCTAATTGATATTATTCATAAGATTTAGATATGGATAATACACTTGAAACAATGAATCTCTTCCACACCCACTTATGATGTTCTAGCAACATGATGATCATGGAATTCCATTTTCATTATTTTCACTTAATATTCTAGAAAAGCCCTATGATTTTTACTTCAAATATGTCTATTATTTTTGGATCCAATCCTCTTTTTCTTTACAATCCAATAGTTAGGATTGAATCTCATTGTTTTGGATTGTTCCAAGTATACCATGTGATTAATGAGATCATAATTTTCCATTAAATCTAAATTTGAAACCTATAGATCTCTATAATAACTCCCTCTTTTAGTTTCTACTTAAAACTGTTAGTTTACAGAAACTACTAAGCCATTACATGGTCTAATTCTCTACAGTGTAACATTATCATTTCTGCATAAACCATGATGTGGTCCCCTTCACTATTGTTCAACCTTTATTTCTTAATCTCTTAATGTAGTGTTGTCTAATATACTGTGACATGGGCACCTATAGTCAACTAGATCCAAAAAAACTATTTTACTTTTAATTATTTCAAGATCTCCACACATCCTCCTTAACTCCAATTTACTCACCAAACTTTTGGCTATATAGAAACTTTATATGTGACGTATATTCCTATCAATATCAAACACTAACTCATCCATGTTTCCAAAAGTAAATCCTCAATGTTTTGATTCTACTTTTGTGGCATAGATTCCTCCACTTAGGTAAAGCCTCCTGTAGGAATTAGTTATCCCTATGATCCTTGATTCTATTAAATTTTGACCCTTTACTGTGCAAGGTGTAGTTTCATCTTGGACATATCATCTTCCAAAAGAACTGTTGCATAGAAATATATCCATGATGTGGACACCTCAAATTTTAGAATGGAAGAAAAACTCATTGAAACTTACTTTGAAAGCACCCTATTTTGTGGTTCATTTGATTGAATAATGGTTACATAAATTAAAATACCTCATTATAAATTCCACTGTAAATATATCACTATAAAATAAACCATGTTCCTCAATGGATTATTCAACTCAGACTAGTAATGGTGCTTTCCTACTACCTCTCGTGCCACCCCATACATGAGAGGTTAAGAACCTCCTCTCAAATATTGACCTATGTTATGGACTACCTTAAAAAACCTATTCCAGCACACATGGGTTATCACATGCATATTACCCTTACAGGCCTACTCAGCCATGTGGTGCTTGGTCTTGGCCACCAGCTTGTCTAGAGGCTACTTGGGTGCTAAACTTGAGGGGTTTGGACATATTATTTAAATCATCCAGCTTTTATTATGAATCAACCAATTAGACTATGGTGTGGAAAAAATTTTAGGTTCCCTTGATAGCCTTACATGATATCCTCTATGAAATAGATGAAGTTGTGGATTACCTAGCTTCATTGGCGGACCGAAGATCCATCTACACTTGTCTCCTCGATCCTATCAGCTTTAAGCCAGAGAGAGTTAATTTTTTTAGAGGGGATGCCCTCAGGTTGCACTATTTTATCCCCCTAACATTGATGTTCTACGTCAAACTTCCTCTTTTAAATAAAAATATTATTTGGATGGATGACATAAATTAGGTGTTGTGGAGTGGGGTCTATCTTCCAGACAAATCTCTTCATCAACACCTTCCAGACACTTCATAGCAAGGATGTATTAACATGAATCCATAAAAATACTCCAAGCATCACTTGAGTACTATTATTTAAATTTTGAACAAACACAACCTTAAAAAACATCCAAAGGGGTTTTGGCCACCATATATCAATAATAGAAGGGAAGAACACTCTATTTCCCAATCATAGATCACATCTCACCACGGTCCCAAGCCATTCTCAAGGCATTAATATATCTTGACTGACCCATGGATCACAACTCACATAGGTCATAACTCATAGGAAACTCCTATATATTCCCATATTTAACATCACACATCAATTCATGGTTAAACTACCCACTATAGATACTCTTGTACCATACATTCATTAACCATCAAATGCCAAGTTGTCAACCTACTCATATTATTGATTATCACAGGGTATCCACACATGGAACTACCCCTACGAGAATCAAAATCTCATTAGCTATAATATATAAATAATAACATCATACTAGATTATTTTTGTTGAATAACCACATTTATATACTCTTATAGGTCATTTATTAAGAAGTTTTGTAACAAAATTAAATTTTCTCACTAGGAATTCATCACCAAGGAACCTGGTGCCTGCATTGACCTATCAAGCATATCTATGTATCCATACATCTAGGGAATTCATGGTAATCATAGTCAAGATCCTTACCATATAATCCACATTACATTTCATTATAAGAAGTATCAGTGATAACAATCACAAGAAATAATATTTCATTTGAGTCCTATATGCCAAATATGATGTATATAATACCTATTAGTAATTGGAAAAGAGTCAAAGGTATGGTAACATGACTCATTACAATGGGAAAAGAGATAAAAGTCCATAATAAATCATAAATCCAAACATCATGTTTGTCACATGAGGTGAAATCAGTCATGTGTAACACCAAAAACCAAGAACATCAATCCCAATCCCTTGGTAACCTGGAATTCTTATTAGGAAATCTGTTCATGATGCACTAGTCTTATATCCATCATAATCTCTGACACATTCCCATATCACCTATCCACCAAATCCCAAAATAATAAGAAAAGAAACATAATTCTTTGATAACACTTTGTAAATTCCTCTACCATATTCACTATAAGTATTACCAGGACAAGGTCATTACTTGACCTCAGGCATGCCTCCCCATACACTAGAGTCTACATACTAGAATCTAGGTTTTAAGATATGATTGTGGGGACTCTATACCGTCATATCATATTAGAAATAACAAAAAATTAAAAATATCCGAATAATAATGGATAAATATTAGAGTATACCAAATTTATTGATAATAAATAATTAAATATAGCATATATTTATACCACCAATTAACCTCTCATCGGTCAAATCACAAGTACAAATAAAATATGGAACTGAAATACTATGAGGCTTTACTTGTAACACTCTAAGATTTTAAAAGTGGAACATCATATTGAATAGAGTATATGGCATCAAAAACCAAGATTAGAAGGGAATGAAACACACTGATATGTAATGATATATTTATTTGTAAATAAATTCAATCTATTTGATAGCTTTTAATGAATACAATAATAGGTTTGAATAATACATGATAATCTATTAAAATATTAATATTTTTAAACATGACCATCAAAACATAGCCGTTAAGTTAGAGGGTATGAATAGTAATAACTAAATTATCAAAATTATATGGTTTAAATATATATAAAATAAAATCAATGATTATCTATTTATTATAAATAAAATAAGAACCATTTGAAATGGAAAGAATTTTTTTAGAAAAATTATATTTTTTTGAAATGCGGATTAGCCATGATTTGCGCATATAATTTAAAATTATTTTTTTCCAATTTAAGAAAATTTATTTGAAAAAATAAAATTCATTTTAGAAATATACATATAAAAATTATCTTTGGGTGAACTTTTGATAATTTTTTGAAAATATAATTTTTTTGATGAATTTTGAAAAATACTATTTTTTTATGGAAATCTACCTTTTTGTTTAAATTATTTACATAGTTAAATTATATTTTAAATTATAATAAATTAAAATTAGTAAAATTATACTAAAATTTAACTAATTTAGGTAATTTAAATCAATTCTATGTTGAATTATTATATAAAACCTTTTTTATCTTTTGATAGTTTTCTTTGGAAAAACCATTTTCTAACGCGTCTATGGGTTCAATTTTAAATTGAATTTTTCTACTTATGTGAATTTAATTTGGAAAAATTGATTAAATATTTTGAATTATAATAATTTATATTATATAATAATTTTTAATTAATTTTTAGTCACAATAATTTTTAAAAACAATAATAAATTAATTAATGTGGTTAAGATTAAAACGAGGTTTTTTGCATTACAAACACTTATGATAAAATTAATTTTCCACATGTATTGAATTTTTATTTGATAAATTGTTTTTAATGATTATAATAAATGGGTACAAATTATCTAATAAGGTTCATTTTAATTTTAGTCTTAAAGGATAATTTACCTAGGTAAATAAAAAGGTCTAAGTTACCTTTGTGAAAAATAAAGTGGTAGAATTAAGTAAACTTAAAGGACAAGGAATAAAATATTAAAAACATGTATTTTTTTTGTTTTGGAAGTGTGTATTGACCATATAATCCCTTCACTCCATTATTTATAAATTTATTAGGAACTTGGGGTGAGAGTTACTTCCCATTATTAAATAGTTTTGGGTATTTAAAAAAAATGTCATTCCTCAATTATAAAAGGGAACTCACTTGCCCCACTTATTTATACATCTAAAGAAATTTGGATCAACCAAAACATAAACAAATACCTCCAAAAAATACTTATACAAATTCAAAAGCTTATTTTCATCTAAAGATACCAGCCCTAGGGTCCTTAATAAGAGATACAAAGGAGGTTTATCTAAGAGAAGGTAATTGTCTTCACTGGGATCATTATTTTACTTTCTTGTTTCACAAACTTAAATAATGTCTTAGAACTTATAATGTAAAAAAATTATATCACATATACTTATATGTTATTATATTCATGGAATAATATTTATCCATATCCACTTCCATCAAATGGGAAACAAAATCATCAATCATGTGTACGATAGACTACCTCCTTATGAACTGGTGTAACTTGTTTTCCATCAAAAAATTTCATAGTGTTATATAATAATGAATTTAATGAATATATATAATATTTATGATATAATTATACTCATAGAGTTATAATATCACATATAAATTCTTTACAATCCTTTTAAAATAATATAATGTTACTTGTGTGTACGACGTACTACCACCCCGCGAAGTGATGTGATTCATTTTTCAGTTATGCTTTACATGGAAAGTAATAAAGATAACTTTAATGAATATATGTGATATATATGACATGATATCAGTTATATAAATCAATATATCATACATTTATTTATCCTTTTATCCTTCAAGGGAATGATATTATCACCTGTGTGTACGTACAACCTACAATCACCACGAGTTGATGTGATTCACTTTCAATATACAATTTAAAAGAATGGTTATAAGGATTATCTAATAAAAAAAATAATATTTATAACATTAATACCATTATGGTGATGATGCAACTATATCCTATGTATAATAATATCTTGACTCGTCCCTCAAGGTTCATGCCATAACTACCCCAAGCCCACCTCCAATAGGCCGGAGGCTAGCGACTAACACCGAGTAGGCATATCCTGCAAATGGGAGACATTTACTTAAGTACTTGTACACATGCACCCATTTCCAAGCCTAAAAGTGTTGAACTGAAATCACTAAGTAAAAAAGCATGCATACCTCTAATATACCAACAACATAGTACAACAATACAAAAACTAAAAAGTAAACGAGACCAGAATACAAGCCCAACCAAAAGAGAAAGTATAAGCTCCTGAATATCATCCATAGAAAACACTACCTAAAGGGTAGGTACAGAAACAGCTGTCTGAAGTCACTAAAACACACCTCGTTTTTTGGGCCTCTCTATAAGAACCACCTTGACCTGGTCCACCAAGGAATCCATCAAATCATCGACCGTCTGCACAAGACACGACACATGCGGGCATTTCCTGTGCAGGGGTGAGTGAAACAATACTCAGTGGGCCCCCAAAAACCACAGAGGTACACCACTAAGAATTACATGAAGTACACCACAAAGGAAACACATGAAGTAAACCAAAAAGGGAAAACACAAATTATACCACAAAGGAAACACATGAAGTATAATCAATATATCCATCTTACACAAGTACATGTCTAAAGAAAGAAGAGAAGGATTTCCAGTTGTAGTCCAAAGATCTCCCAGTCTCTATGAAACTAGATGTGTCAGAAGTGCACAAAGCATTGATGGCTCAAGTAACGTCGATGGAACACAGAATGTCAGTGGCACACACAACATCAATGGAACATGGAGAGTTGATGGCGCACAGAGCGTTAGTGGTTCACATAACATCGATGGTACCCAAAGTGGTGATGGCAACCAAGATTTCAATGGAGCACGGAGCACTAATGGTTTACGAAGCATTGATGGTGTATAGAGCATCGATGGTGCACAGAGTGCCGATGGAACATAAAGAATCTATGGTTTAAGTAGTCCCTCAAGTCACATAGTCACAACCAGTCATAGGATTCCACTCGTAGCGCACTTGTTCCAAGAGAACCTACTCCTTAATCCATTAGGGCGTAAAACAACTTACACACAATCTCACTTAGAGTATCTCAAAAGGACCGACTCTTCTCAAGGGTCCCAACACCACAAACAGACACATGGTTTGAAAGATACGGCCAATTTAGTAAAAAGGTCTTGGTTTGATCTAGGTATGACCTGAACCGACCCTGCCTGGTTCACCTGACCCGACCTGACACAAACTGGTCGGTCTGGGCTGGACCGATGGGTTGTGCGATCCAGCCCACTGAGCCATTAGAGTAGCCTGGTTCACCCAACCTGACCTATAGTAAGTGGGATGGCTCTTTTAGTGCATGGATCGACCATTCTCTCCCAGTCAATGCGGTTTCCACATTCAATGTGGACATCACAACGTCTCGCCCCCTGGTCCTGCGACCTTGCTGCTGCAGGGTCCTCCCCCAATGTGGCCTTCAAGCCACATCCTACCATAGACAATAATACACCCTCTTTACATGGTTCCTTTCTGACGCCCATGGCTTGCGTCGCCATGTGATCCTCCTTCAGCACAGTCCCACTAGATCGCAGCTATGTGCCTCATCGGAACCCAACCTCCTGCTCATCCGCACGTTGTCCTCGCCGCTTGACACCCTTCAGGTGGCCCACCCTTTGTTGTGCCCTCCTGCATAAGCTACCTCTTTCCTACTATGATCTCATCTCACTATTTCAATGTTGTCATGGATCACAACCATCAGTCCTAGATTTTTTGACCATGAATCATGGGCACAATGATTGATCGTTCTCATAGGGTTTCAAGGGGAGATGAATGCATGAAGAACATGATAGATTTATGGGGGAGGTATTAAGAACATGAACACCCAAATAAAGGATCTTGGACTTGTTAGTTTGGCCTTGATTCATTCATGTCAGACAGATCATGAAGAAACCAAGAGCAGAATAATCACCAAGATCTATTCCCTTTAATTTTGAAATAATTATCCCTCCCGCAAGAATGATCAAACAATAGATCAAATTATTCATGGGTTGGCCCACATTCATAATTTGTTTTTAATAAATGAAAAATAAATAAAAAATAGATCGAAACTATACCTCGATGATTGGATTAGTTGATGAAGAAGAACAGAGGTCTGTGTAGTCATCGATCCTCGATCCACTGACATTCGTCATCAGGAGAGAGTTTCCTTCTCCTTGGATCAGGGGAATTCCAGTGTTATAGTGATAACCCCGAATTCATCTAACATGTATTATAAAAAAGTAAATTGCTGTTGCGGCAACACGTAACATCCAAATAAAATATATTTTTTAAATATTTTAATGACGTTGACATCTAAAAACTAACTTTTTCATCCATCCCATGCCTGTTGATGTTAGGCCTCACCTAAGGGAAACACCCCCTTATGAACTCAATGGTGGTATCAGATTTCCAATCCAAGTTACCATTTATGAGTTTTTATGATTTCAAAATAAAATATTTTTTATTTAAATATTTTATTTACAGTTACTCCCCTAGTGACTTTTTATACATATAACCATCACCGATCAATGTTAGGTCATGCCTAGGGTAAAGCCACTACTATGAGATCAAAGGCTCCCTCAAATATCTAATCCAGACACTCCTTTAAGAATTATTTCACTTTTTCAGAAAAGTCACGTGTTCGTGATATTAAAAACTTATCATTTTTCAAACAATAATTCTAAGCACCCTAAGCCTTGGAATCCAATGCTATTTTAGCACTGAATATTAGAATTCTACCAAATAATTTTTAAAAATAAAATTAGAAAAATTTTAATCATTACATTCTCCCCACCTTAGGGATTTACATCCCTAAAAGAAGAAACAAGTGCTACTAAACAAAAAGGTGTGGTTACTGAGCACGAATCTAAGACACCTACTCCCAAGTTCTATCTTGGAGATTACCATACTTCCACTGAATGCATACCTGAGGAATCAACCACCTATGAAGGATCCACTCCTATTGATACTCTATCACCACCAGGTACTCTACAAAAGTCACCCCATCATCAATGTCTAGCTCACCCTAGTAGATAATGTGTGATGGATCATGCACATACCTCCTTAGATGATAAATTTGGAAGATATGAACCTGGTGAAACTACAGGGGTATAGATAGGTAGTATGCCACCTCACCAACTCTACTCAGATTCTGAAAAGTGCTAATGTATCTCATAGATAACTTGCTGCCCCAGCCAAATCCCTACAATCCCTATCATGGTGAGACCTGAAGGAACATATGGTCTCCCTCCTTGAACTCCATAGGTCTCAACCTCCACTCACCATATCACTTATTAAAACTCTATTCATTCCTCATATGATCTTGGAATATCTACAACTTCTCAATAGTAACCTATAACAACTCTGGACCCATGAGTACTGACCCTCCTGGGTCTATCCAGCACAGTGGTGGCCTGCATGTTCATCTGTACAAGGCCTCAAACAGTACCATACCAATGGTGGAGTGGTAGCTATGTTTATATGAAAACTCAACCAAAGATAGGTTATCCTCCCAACTACAGCCAAAGTCTAGGATGTAAGAAAGTATCATGTCCTCTAGAACTTCGATGGTCCTCTATGTATGGCCATTCTTCTGGGGTTGAAACGTTGTGCTCAAGCGAAATTCGGTCTTAAAAGACACTAGAAATCCCTTCTATAGACGAGATTAAAAGAGAGCATCATGATACGAGATGATAATTGATGGCCTCTGTGAAGACAAACTATCTCCTGCACATAGAGGAATCCCAAGCTGTCTACTATGCTCCGCTCACAGATTGGTAGAAAGTGGGAAAACATGGTGAGTTAGTCCATGATCACCCAGATGGTATCGTGTACCCTAGATGTGTGTGGTAAAATGATCACGAAGTATATAGACATCCCATACCACTTCCACTTTGGCACCTCAAAGGGTTTATTCAAACTTGTAGGAATCTGGTGCTTAGCCTTCACTTTCTAGCAAGTCAGACATCAAGAAACGAACTCTTGCACCACCTTCTTCATCCCTGACCACCATAACTAAAATTGGAGGTTGTGATACATTTTTTCTACTCCTGGATATACTACAAAATGGTATGTATGGAAATATATCAATACCTCATACCATAGCATCACTATAACTACTGTGTTCCCTATAAAGAGAATGATGTGATCCCCACCTTTCAAATATCCATCAGGGACATGCCCCTGTGGACATCTGAGCATGTGTAGTCTCATAGTCTGTATCTACGATATGTGCCTCCAAAACTCTCTTTAAAAGTGGAGAGGAAAACACCATCTACTAGAGATAATATTCTTAATCTCTATCCACAAAGGATATCTGTAATGAGGTTAACTACTCTGATGCTTAGTTCATTAGCTATGAACTTAATCTCTAGTCGAGAGAATATTCCACCACATTCCCATTCCTAGGATTATAGACTATATCTAAGTTATAGTCCTAGAGGAAATATATCCAATTACTCTTTCTCAAGTTCAAATCCTTTTTGAGAGAGGATATACTTGAGACTATTGTGGTTAGAGTAGATGATAAACTGCTCACCCATCAGTAACCATCACCACATCTTCAATGTGAAGACTACCACTGCCAACTCTATATAACGTGTCGCATAGCTCTTCTCATCCTGCTAAAACTGGCTTGAACCATAGGAAGTCACCACCTTCCCCTACATCCAGACACAACCAATCTCGGACCCTAATGCATCACCGAACATCACGTACTCAACACCCTGCTCAGGTAATCTCTAGATTAGAGTGCTCATCAACCACTTCCTCATCTCCTGAAATCACTGCTAGCACTTATCTATCCACACAAAAGGCTACCACTTCCATGTTAATGCCATCAAGGGTACAAATACCCTATAAAATTTGGTTAAAAACCTTCGATAGTATCCAAAAAAACCCAAGAAACTCTGAACCTCAGTAACACTCTTGGGTGGATCCCAAGAAATATCCGCTTCAATCGTTGCCGGATCTACTATAACTCTAGCCTTCGAAATGATGTGTCCTAGAAAGAAGAACTATCATATTTCAAACAACTGATAAAAGAAAAATTAACAAAGAATGCATTGAGAAATTCACATGTCAAGTTCCCTATAGAAAAGTGGAGGAAAGAGGAAGATCCTTACAATGGAGGAAGAAGCAAGGGAAAATGACAAGTAGGGAAATTCCTACTTAGATAAAGAATCAAGGGAAATTGAATTTTGGTGGAACATCAAAGAAGAAAATTTGTACTAGTTGGTTTAAAACCCAACTGGTGAGAAAGACCAGGCCTAAAGAATCTACATATCAGAAAATGACACATTATGTGGGTAATGAATATTTAGTCATATGGTCGGAGCAGTTGAAGTTGGTTAGGCAACTAGAATAAGGAAGGAGTGTGGTGATCTTCAAGAAAGAATCAATGGGTAGACCCATCAGGATCAACCACAATCCTCATCTGAAGGATTCCAAATTACCCCACACCCTATGTAAATAAATTTTGTTAACTGATGATTCATGTGTTTTAGGTTTTAGGGAGATACGATCAATGGGGAAGTGGCATCTAAAGATGTGAAGGGATAAGGTGATATGATTCAAAGTTTCAACTGACTCAAATCAGGAGGATGAGAATTTTTATGGGTATAAATAGTTGGAATAACCCTAGGAAGTGTTTCATAACATAAGGGGAGCATTAAATATCATAATCAAATGAAAGAGACATCAAATTCATAATTGGATGACCTAGATCAGGTGTTGTCTATCGAGAGAATACATATTGCAGGGGAAGCAACAACATTCATGTATTTCATAATTATCTATTTTGGTCTAACATTATGGTATCAGATGACTATTTTCAGGATACCAAGAAGCTGTGAGATAATATCGACAATGTTTCAACATGAATTTGAGAAAAGTTGTTGAAATAAATGATGTCATTGAACAATGACACTGTGAAAGGTTTTCTTTTGAATGTGATGAAGTGGTAAGAGACTAAGGGGGAGTAGAAGTGAAAATACTAATTCAAAAGTAGACACTGATAATGACCATGAGGAAGGAAAATCCATATTACTATGAAAGTCGAAGAGTTGAATTGAAATTGGCATGAAAGATAGAATTTGTAATAAGACAGTTACAGTGAAGAAATGGAAGATGAGGACTCTACAACAAGCATCGTAATTATCACAGGTAGAGCCTAATTGTTTTAGTTAAGTAGTTGAAGATGATAATTTGGTTCAAGATATGAATAAAAAGCTTGACCAAATTGAGAATAATTTGAATCGGGAGATTATTTTGAGGCCAACAGATAAGAATTTCATAAAGACTAAATGGGTTTATCACAACAAGATGAATGAACATGACACAATGATTTTAAACAAAGCATGAAAATTGTGCAAAGGATACTTCTAGCTGCATATCAAGTCTGTATTTTTTATTGGGGTTCATGAAGAAGAATTAGATATTAGGAATCCAGAAGAGCATGATATTCAATGCAAGATCAGTTTTTGAAGAAGCTAAGTTTTTGACATGGAGGAATTGATTGAAATATATATTCCAACAATGATTGTGATCAAATGATGTTGGTGCTACTATATTTTGAATACATGATCTTAGAAGGATCTGATGAAGCATAGTGAAAGTAGTTTTCTGAATTGTGAAAAGGAGGTGTTGAGAAGGATTTTTAATGGAGAATTCCAAGGAGATGAAGACTCTGCTTGCTACCCGGATGAAGTTTTCAAAAGATGATGATGGAAAGGAAATTAATATTATATAATATAGGTAGATTATTGGGAGAATTACATCTCAGCAGGTTCTCTCCAAGTGCACCTAATATACATTGTTTTGTATATGTGTTTTCATGAAGAAAATAAATGGTAGAAAACATAACCCATAAGCATATGTATTGGGTCATCATATGTTTACTAATACACCTAACTATACTAGCCTAGACAATATCATTAGAAGAAGTTATCGCATTCCATAAATCTCAACCCATACCAAAATATTTTTCTAGGGTTCTATAGCATGTTTTAACAACAACCATATCTCTTAATGTAGGTTCCCATAAAAAAACCATAGCCATGATATATAAAATCTCAACCTCTACCCTCTCCCATAAGGTAATTTCTTATAACACAACCTTAAAACTACCATTTAACTCAACGTAGTCTCCCAAATCAGTGTTAATTCATATCTCACATCATGTCTGGAACCATCCTTTCACACTCATGGGAGGTCATACATCCAGCACCAAATTATCCCCTCTTACTTATAGGAAACATGTAAATTCCTAAACCACACCTATCACTTAATGGAGGATACATATCAATCACAACATATTGATTTCATTGAAATTATCACTTCATATACAAGGTAATATATTGGTATCTCCAAAACCTAACACATTATCTTCTCATCCATACCAACACGCACTCATCACCCACTATGACTCCTCAGTCAGCAAACCCTAACAGATTCTATCCTCAAGAGGCTATTCCATTATTGTTCAGTTTTCTACATCATAATTCAATCCTTATAACCATGGACCATCCCAAGATAAATTACAATACATTTTGTGGGAACCCCATTCCAATTCAATAAAAAAAATTAACCCATGCATGAGCCCTATCTCGCATGTCCCCATGAGATATTAGAAACCCATTGCCTAGAGGAAGCCATCCACATCCCACCACATCAATCCATGAATGACTTATCTTAGTCATGGAACATTCCTAGTCTACACTCTACCCTCAATAGGGTGTTCCCCATAATTTAAGAGTCACATGACTATCACACCTATTAACAATAGGATTAAGCCTCTTTTACATGCCCAATTGGACCTAGGAAACCAGCCTAAGCTATCTATTCCTCATCTCAATCTCAAGGACCAATCTCAACCCTCTAATTACCCCATCCAACATCATTTCCCCCTTGGAGATAGTTATCAGGATATTCTGAAATTTCCAAAGTGATAAGGATGAATTACTCTAACTATAAGAGGCTCAATGATATCATGCATCTTAGCCTATGGTGCTATCAGTTACATAAACACAAAAATTCATGAAGGAATGAAAAATCATGCATAAATAGGCATATGATTTAGTATTATTGGTAACACAGACTTCAACATCGGGTTAGCATCCTCTCCAAGATCTGCTCAACCGCATCCAATCCCATCCATGACTCATCCATGATCACACCAAAACCTAAGCCCCTAGTGATGTGTGTTGGGAAGTCAATGTAGATTACCCATTGAGTGTTACACACACCTCATTCCTGGGAACTTTGGTGCATTTTTAGATGTTTTTTTACCAAGAAACATGAAAGGGAATTGTATCTTACTTGTCACATCTGGACTTCGACTTGAGGTACGTCCTAAATTTTAATTTTTATCTCATGAGTTTAATTGCATGTTTATTTAATTATTTGGTTGAGGTGTGGGCTGAACCTGATGTGGGTTGTCCAATGTGGTGCTGATTAGTGAGCGTTGGATTTAAATCACTTGGAATGAGGGTAGGGCATGGGCAAAGCCGTGCGGCTTCGCCAGTTTAACGCGCGGTCTGCCCGATGCGCAGACGATTAAATAACCGGATGAAAATTTATTATTGCTATTCTTGGTAGTTATTATTATTATTATTATTAGTATTATTATTATTATTATTATTATTTAACCCCTTATTTATTTATTTTATTAGGTTCTTTTATTTTATTTTAGATTAGTTTAAATGTTCTTTAGTTTTAGGCTAGTTAACCCTTTATATTATATTTTATTATTATCTTGATTTTATTTCTTTTCTTTTTATATTATTTTATCTCTTTTTTTACTCTCCCCCGTTCTGTTCTCTACCCTAGCCGCCTCTCCCACATTCCCTCATCTCTTCCCCGCTCGACCACCCCCCACCCGTTCCCTCATCTCTTCCCTACTCGCCTCTCCCCCTACCCCCTCTCTCCCCCGCAGCCACCCTCTCCCCATCCTCTTTTCCCCGCGCTCACCCAGCCTCCCTTCCCGAAGAAACCAGCTGGCTCCCCTTCATCTTCTTTCCGGAACGACTAGATGGCTCCCCTTTTTCCACCTCCCACCATCCAACTTCCATCCTGGATAGCCACCCCGCACCCCCGCTCATGCCCACCGGACAACCATCGCGCATGGCCTTACGGTCGTAACTCCGACGATCGTCCTCCCTTGGCCGTGCCTATTTCTAGCGATTCTGCGGTTAGGGTTTGAATTAAAATTTATATTATTATTGTTGAATTCATTTAATTATTAATCAATTTATTGAATTATGGTTAAATTTTCTGGTTATTGATGTTTCTGCTAGGTTGGAATTGAAATTATATTGGTCTACGATTTTGGGATTATTTTTGTCGGCTCCTTGCGGTGCAACTGTTGTGCAGCAAAATTGTTGCATCGTATTGCAAAGTTGTTACTACTTTAAGGTAGGTGGTTTCACATGCTTAGGTTTATTGATTAATTATTTTTCTTGTTTAGTTAATTTAATATACCTACTATCCAATTTCTACTGAGAGTTTTCGGTTTGGGCTGATAGATTTTGGTGATTTATTTTTTACTAGTAGCATGTTTATGTTGTCCTAGTTTTTAATGAGTTGTGCCGATAGTTTTTGAATAGATGAAGCAGATGAAATTTATTTTATGTTATATTTTTAGTGTTCTTTTTGTTATAAAGGTTGTTTGAGTGGGTTTTTTCACCTTTAATCGTGTTGTTTTATTTTATTTAAAACTACTAAACCAATTTTTCTAATGTTTGATAAATTTTTTTTTGATTCTTGAAATTGTGTAGTTGTTTATTAGATTGTAAAATTGTGGAATGTTGTGTTCTATTTTTGAGGATATCTATTGTGTGTAATACCTCTAAATAGTTTATTTATTTATTCATTTATGTTGGACATGTAAGTGTGATGTTTGACTGAGTTGACACCCTAGATGTATGTTGTTTGAATTAGTTGACATCCAGGTGTGTAGTGTCTTGACCTTGATGAGTAGGGTGAACTTAGATCATTGAGCACAAAAGGGGAAGCCTGGGTACTAGGTGGGAAGACTAGATCTAGTGTGCTAGTGATACGATAGAAGCCTCGGCCCAGTTTCACTTAGCTGGTTTGACGCTTACAACACTAACTAAACTTTGGATGATGACTGGATACCACTAGGTTATGGAGGTATTTCCATACTAGTGGCTCGTGCATGAGAACATAAAATATTTTATGGATTCTTTTCCTTTGTTCACCGAGACAGGATGTTCTAGGGACCCACTCATCTTTAGTCCCTATAGGGCCTCTCCCACTCTTTTTTCTCCTCTGTGAATTTACACTCATCACTGTTTGGTTGTGTAACTTCTTTAGTGTCAAAAAGGTAAGAATGTTTTTATTTTATTTTAGTACCAAAAACCCCTTTTCCTATTTTAAGTCGTCTTTATTAAAAGTTGTTTTCATTATATTGTTGGTGCATTTATTTATTTTCTATAATTAAACTTGCAAACTATTTTTATCATATAAACATTACATGCAGAATCTTTTCTCTAGTGCCATCCTATTGATCGATTGCTCACACCCTACTTACACCCTTGGGTGTAAGTAGATTTTTTTATGTCTAATGTAGGAAAAGGAAAAGGTTGTGGGAGTGGTGGTCTGAGTTATTAGTTGATTCTTTTGACTTGGCATTTGTGGTGAAGGCCTGACAGTGGTTTCCCTCCATCAGGTGACAGTTGTTGACTTGGTTTTTGGTCACCTTACTTTTCTTTGTGTTGTTTGGTTTTAGTTATACATGTGACTCAAAGCATGGTTTGACTAAAGGTTTGTTTGGCTGTGACTTTTACTTTTGGTTTGGTTTATTTTGTTGGTTGTTTTATCTTGTTTATTTGGGTAAATTATTCCCAAGTTTTTTTTTTATTTTGATACCTGGGCACTTGTGCCAGCCCATGGTGATCGGGAACGCCCTTCGGGCCTTGCCGCAGGCCTGGTCGGGCATCAGATCAGATGGTGACCTGAATTGGTTTGTGACAAAATGGTATCAGAGGAGGTTTTGTTGTATGAGTTATGTTATTTGGGGCGAGTCTGGTTAGATAGAAGTTAGGATCATTAGGGCTCAAAATTTTGGTTGCGAGTAGGGTTCCTGGCTAGAAAACCTCGTGACAGAACCTGAGTCTCCATGGGATGTCGGGATGCTTGTTTAACTTCTCTTCCAGGTGGAACGCACAGGCTGCAGACTGTGCATGGAAATCAGGCAGGGAAGAAGAGTTTGGTCATGATGTTACTTTATTCATATTTGGTTTACTGAGGATTACTTATTTTGCTGAAAATTTGACTTCTCTTTGGATATAATGTATTGATGATGTTCTTTCATTACTGTTGCTCTTTGTAGCAAGATGCCTCCCCGGAGAGATTCCACGCACCCATGAGAGGAATCCAGAGAGAGTTCTCCCACGCTGTTTGGTCAGATATTGGTAGAAGTCGTGGTCCATGTTGTTCAGGCTTTAGGGCAAGGGGCGACTCCTGCCCCCACCCCCATTCCTGCTAGGAGAGATGGGTCTGGATCCAAGAAGGATAAAGCTCAGGAGTTTTTGAAAAATAAACCTCCTTCATTCCGAGTTTGTTTGGAACCTCAAGAGGTAGAGTAATGGATTGAAAAGATAGAACGTATGTTTGAGTTCCTTGACACACCAGAAGAATTCAGGGTAAAGTGTGCCTCATTCCAGCTAGAGGGTCCCAGTAGCAAGTGGTGGGAATCAGTGATCTAGGCTGGGAAGCTTGAGAAGATGAGTTGGAAGGATTTCAAAGCCATATTTAATGAGCAGTACTGTCCTGAGTTCCTGGCCTATGCCAGATCCCGGGAGTTCATGGATCTCTCACAAGGGGGCTAGAATGTGATGGATTATGAAAATTGCTTTGCTGAGCTAGTGCGGTACGCTCCTAAGATTGTTTCATGTGAATACTTGAAATCTTAGAAATTTGAGAAGGGACTTTGACCAGAAATCCACTCTCCGGTTTTCTTATTCAAGATGGGGACTTATTCCGATGTGGTCGATCGTTCTTGCATAGTCGAGATTGACCAGAGAGGAAAGTTTGGGTTTTCTGTATCGGTGTCAGGTTTTGGCAGCAGTAGTTATTCAGGGAAGAAGAGGAAGTGTGATGAGCAGTGGGAGAAGAGTGGTGGCAGCTCAGGCCATCCCTCTAGAAAGACTTCATCTGGGGCTTCTGATATGAGTTCCATTGTGTTCCATCAGCGCGGAAGGGCTGAGAACATCCGATCTGTATGTCCCACCCCTCCTAGGCCTTGATACCGGTGTGGGATCATGGGGCATGCACAACTCTTTTGTAGAGTGACGCACCCTCACCAGAGTGAGACTGGATCTGTGGATTCCAGGGGAGTATCAGTGCAGTCAGAGCTGACCAAGATGTCGGGATCTCGGTTCGGTGGTCGTGGTGGCAGGACCAGATCGTCTTCAAGGTAGAGCCAGATTAGGGCGGAGCCACAGGTGACCAGTTGTTCTCATGCAGGGACTAGACATTTGCATGTTGTGGATCAGGAACCAGCGGCATCTAGTGCAGGAACTTCGACTGTTCGAGGTACCATTCTGATTGCATCCTCTATAGCTGTAGTTTTATTTGATGGCGCTTCAGTTTCTTTTATATCTGCCCATCTTGTAAACTTGTTGAGCCTTCCAACCGAATTTTTATCTGTTGCAATGGAGTTAGTAACATCATTGGGTAAGAAAAAGGAGAAGGGTCTTAGGTTCCCATCGTGCACACTCTCTGTGTCAGGAGTCGATATGGAGTGGGATTTCTTGGTCCTTGATATTGACCTATTTGATGTGATCCTCGACATGGACTGGCTAGTTTTCTTTCAAGAGCATATTGACTGCTATCGGCGTCGAGTTAGCTTTATGGCATCAGATGGGAGTCCTTGGTTATTTCATGGAGAATGGGATCCTTGATAGGGTCACATTGGACCTCCACTCCCTATGTTGGGGAATATTTCTTATCAGTTGTCATTGCTCGCACTGGAGGATGATGGCGATGTTTCTCAGGGTGGGTTACCTTGTGTAGTGGATGAGTTCCCAGAGGTATTCCGAGATGATTTCTCAGGCTTACCCCTAGAGCGGGACATGGATTTCTCGATTGAGTTGGCGTCAGGAACATAGCCTATATCTCTTCCCTCATATCGCATGGCCCCCACCGAATTGAGGGAATTAAGGATATATCTGGACGTTTTGGAATCCAAAGGATTCATTCACCTGAGCATCTCTCCTTAGGCCACCCTAGTATTATTCATGAAGAAGGCTGATGGAACCCTCCGGTTGTGCATCGATTACTAGAAATTGAATAAGGTGACCATCAAGGATAAATACCCTTTGCCTCAGATTGATGATTTGTTTGACCAATTGAAGGGGATAAAGTGGTTCTCCAAAATCAACTTGCGTTCGTGATACCACCAGCTCAGGGTAAGAGAAGTAGACATTCCGAAGGCTGCTTTCTGAAGTAGGTATGGTCACTTCAAGTATCTAGTCATGCCTTTCGGATTGATGAATGCCCAAGAATTTTTCATGGCACTAAATAATAGGGTGTTCCACTAATATCTGAACTCATTTGTAGTGGTATTTATGGACAACATACTAGTTTATTCTGGATCTGAGGAGGAGTATGAGCACCACCTACAGGTCGTTTTGAACAATTTTCTGTATCATCGCCTGTATGACAAACTCTCGAAGTGCACATTCTGGATTAGGGAACTGAAGTTTCTGGGGCATGTCGTCTCAAAACATGGGGTTTTAGTGGACCCTAAGAAGATCAGGGCAGTTCTATTGCGGGAACAACTGAGGAATGTGTTTGAGATCAGGAGTTTTCTTAGCCTGGTAGGTTATTATAGGTGCTTTGTCTGGAACTTCTCATGGCTCACCTCCCCCATGACCGCACTCACCCGGAAAGGGGTGAAGTTTGAATGGATCCCACAGTGTCAGGCATCCTTTGAGGAGTTGAAGCGGAGGTTGAACACCGCACCTGTGTTGATCTTACTAGAGTCTGGGAAAGTCTATGTGGTTTATTGTGATGCTTCAGGAATGGGCCTTGGGTGTGTGCTCATGCAGGATGACCATGTGGTGGCTTATGGTTCTTTCCAGCTCTGGCTGTGTGAGAAGAATTATCCAACTCATGACTTGGAGTTGGCAGTGGTGATGCACTCTTTGAAGACTTGGCATTACTACCTCTTTGGGGAGAAATTTGTGGTCAATTCTGACCATAAGAGCCTAAACTACATTTTCTCTCAAAAGGATCTCAATCTGAGGAAGCGCTGTTGGATCGAGTACCTACAGGATATTGACTTTAACATTGTCTATACCCCAGGCAAGGGTAATGTGGTGGTCGATGCTTTTGAGAAGGAAGGTACCAGTGCAAGCGTTGAGGAACTCCAGCGATGAGTGGACTTTGATGGGGCTCTTTGCCCAGATGCACCTGGAGAGCAGGGAGCACAACATAGGTACTTTCATAGCTAGCATTTAGTTGACTCCCGCTCTTCTGGAGTTGATTTAGCGGGAGAATCCTGGAGATGAGATTTGTCAGCGATCTATGTGGTTTCTTCATGGTGGGGAGACTCCTTCTAATTATTCTTTGTCTCCTGAGAGGATCTTGTGCTTCAGAGGCTGTACGGTGGTGTTGTTTTCTCTACGGAAGGTGGTGATGCAGGATAGACACCAGACTCAGTGGGCTATCCATACTGGTACCACCAATATGTATTACAATGTTCGTCACTAGTTATGGTGGCCAGGTATGAGATGGGACATAGCCGACTTCATATCGAGGTGCTACACTTTTCAGTAGGTAAAAGCAGAGCATCAGAGACCATCTGGTCTGCTTCAGCCATTACCCATTCCTACCTGAAAGTGGGATGAGGTTTCCATGTACTTCATCATTGGACTACCTCATACACCTAGGGGGATGAATTCTATTTGGGTAGTGATTGATAATTTTACCAAGTTATCTCACTTTATCTCGATTAGAGATACAAAGAAGGTGGATGAGCTAGGTCGTTTGTATGTTCAAGAGGTGGTCAGAATTCATGGTGTGCCATTAGAGGTTGTTTATGATAGGGATCCCAACTTTAACTCTTGGTTTTGAGGAGGCCTCTAGATGTCTTTGGGGTCACAGATTAAGATGAGTACGGCGTACCATCCTCAGATGGATGGCCAGACGGAGCGAGCGAATCAAATTCTGGAAGACATGATTTGCGCATGTGTGTTGGATCTCAGAGGTTCATGGGATAGCCATTTGGGATTGGTTGAGTTTGCTTATAATAATATTTACCAATCTTCTATTAGAATGGAACCCTTTGAGGTGCTCTATGGTCGGCAATGTCGGTCTCCTTTGTGTTGGGATGAGGTAGGCGAGACCTCACTCTTGGGATCGAGCCTTGTTCAGGAGACGTCTGAGAAGGTCAAGTTGATTAGGAAATGGTTGTTGATAGCTCAAAGTCAAAAAAAATCTTATTCAGATTAGATGAGGTGAGATCTTGAGTTTTCAGTGGGAGACAATGTATTCCTGAAAGTGGCCCCCCGCTTGGGTCCCCACCACTTGGGAAAGCAGGGGAAGATAACACTGAGGTATGTTGGGCCTTTCAAGATTACTGAGCGGATTTGAAAAGTGTCATATAGGTTAGCTTTTCCTACTCAGTTGATGTCGATTCACAATGTATCTCATGTCTCCCAACTGAAAAATTATAATCCCGATCCATTACATTTGTTGAATTGGGAGGAGTTTGAGATAGAGTCCGAATTATCAGAGCTTGAGCGGCCATTGTAGATAGTGGATTATCAAGAGAAGGTGATTTGTGTAAAGTCCATTCCCTTGGTTTGTAGTCTTTGGAAGCATGGGAATGAAGAGCATGAGACTTGGGAGCAGAAGTCTTGGTTTGAGCAGGAGTACCCATTTCTATTCTCTAATCAGGCCTCAAAATGACTTTCTGAGGGTTTAAGGTTTTCATGGTGGGGAGAATTGTCACATCCAGACTTCGACTTGAGGTATGTCCTTAATTTTAATTTTTATCTCATGAGTTTAATTTCCTGTTTATTTAATTGTTTGGTTGAGGTTGTTGGGACCACTTTGTGTATAAGGTTGTATTTGTTGTCAATAGTTGTCAATGAAGATCAAAATGAAGGAGATAAATAAGTACTCCAATGAAATGGAGGAATAGAAATTCAGATGATTGTTAAACTGATCATAAATTCAAAGAACTTGTGTCAAAGGTGTCACATTGTTTACAATAGTGAAGAATGGTGAGGTATAATCCATCTGAGGATGATTGAGGAAGAATGGGGATTTGATGAATATCATGCCATTCATCATGATTGCATGAGAACCATGAAAGAGCCTACTTGAAGAAAAGAATCATATGATTTGCATGAAGCAGAGAATGACAGTTTAAGAAGAAGAGTTGTTGAATAAGGAAAATCATTGAAAAGAAGCATGAAGGTTACGACCGAAGCATATATTGAAGGTGGCTCTGTTCTCCAATGTTTGCCAAATTTTTGGGCCAGAAAATCAGAAACTGAAGGCAAGGATTATTCGCAAAAAGAGATGCGTGAAAAGAGGAATTGGTGCAAAAAATAGGTGAGTTGTGCACAAAAAATAGTGGCGTGCGCGAAAAATAGCGGCGTGCATGAAAAAATTCGGCATGCACAAAAAACAGCAGCGTGCGTGAAATAGTGGAGTGAGGTTTTTCGCGCAAGAGGTGTTTGGGAATCAGAACGTTGAAAAATGGAAAAGGCATGTGATGTGTGAAAAACATAGAAATGTGTGCGTAAAAAATTTTGTGCACAAAATAGATGGGTGAGTTTTCTTTTCTTGCAAACAATGTCTCGGATCAGAAACACTGAAAATCAGCAAAGGCAAGAGGTGCACAAAAAATCAAAGATGTCCACGACATGTGCGTGGAAAATCAAACATGTGTGCCAAAAGATGGTTGTGTGAAAAATGTGGGTTTGATGCTTTATGCGCAAGAGAGGATTCATGTTCAGAATGATGAAAAATGATAATGTCATGAGGTGCCTGAAAAATCCTAGTGGTGCACGAAAATGAAAGGAAGGTTCGCATAATCTAAAGAACTGAGAGACAATTTTATGCGCCAAGAAGGGGTTTTACGTGCAAGGTCAAAAACACCTATAAATACAAAGTGAACGCCTCTCATTAGGAGAGACTCGACACATAGATAAATCCTGAGATCTGATGCGTGGAGAAATTGAAGAATAGAGTGGTGAACGAAAAGAAGAAGAGTATCGCGAAAAAAGAAATTGTTGTGAAAAAAGGGAAGTTCTACAGGAAAAAGAAGAGTTGCGCGAAAAAGTCTTTTCACGCCAAAAGGTATTTTATGCGGAAGGTTTAAATTTTATGTGCAAGACACCGAGAAGGATGCGTGAAAAATTTGGGAGTCTCGCAAGCCTTTGATAGGTGCTTAGCACTCTCAATACGGCTTCACGAAGAAGGAATTACAGTGAACCATTTGGTCTTACAAAGAGAAGTTGTACCACACACACAAGACTGGTCTTTAACACCCTCGTTGCGATTTATGAAGAGAAGAAGAACAATCTGTGTAACTAAACTCATATTTGTATAGAAAGAGGAAAGTATGACGGTTCACTCAGGTGTCGGTGTTGGCAATTAAATGAAGATAATAAGGAGATTTAGTGCATTCATTTATCGCAATAAAGTAGAAGATTGAATACAAAATAGCATCAATTCAGGACTCAGATGTAAGAATTGTCTCATTCTGAACCGGAGACAAATACTTCAATTCTTATCTATTGAAGAGAACTTCACATCTATATACTGAGTGGGACTTCACCAACGGTAGTGAGACAAGGGGAGTCAACGGGAGTGACCCGAGGGACGTAGTGAGCTATCCCTGAACTTTTGTAAAGGAAGTGAGCCTGGGACAATTTTACTATTCCCGAAACATTGTAATCCACAACTAGTGAAGAATAGTGGAATTAGGTATGACCGGAAACCTGTCGGTGTATGCTCCTTGTACGTAGCCCTAAGTGGTGAACCAAGTAAAAGTGTTGTGTCAACTCATTACATGTGAATGTTTGATTGCTGGTCATATCCATCATACATGTTTTACAAGTTCCTACCAATGTGGGGACAAGAACCTTAAAATTAAGAGAAAAATTTGACACCCTGATTCACCCCTCCCCTCTTAGGGTTTCCTGGGGTCCTACAAGTGGTATCATAGGACAAATGTTCATGTATGTTGGATACTCTATAGTAATTCTATTCAGAAGAGGATTTGAGTTTATTTCCTAAAGTCAACTATGAAGTGCAGTATTAATGATGATTCAGTCATTTATAAGAAGAATCCTACATCCAGAAAGACCATGAAAAAGAGGAAAAAGAAAGAGAATAATCAGTTAAATAAGTCCCTCATGTCCAAAGAAGATAAAGTGTCTTGTTCTCCATGCCCTTCCAATAATGAAGAAATATCAGGCTTGGAAAGTATCAAGCAGGTGGCTCAGGTTCCTACCACAGGAAATGAAGACACTTCTATCTCAAGTATTCAGGAGAAATTTATAAGTTATCTGCATGATATTCCTGAAGAATGAGTTGCTACTATTTTTAGAATATTTCAATGCATGCAGTTTGAGATCAACCGATTGGAAAGAGAAGCTGATAATTTGGAAAATGGCTTGGAAGGAAAAATTCTTGAATGCTTAAAGCTCACCAAACGGATTAAAGTCCTTGAAGAAAAAGATGGAGTCAATAATACTCTTAAATAAAATATCCATGCACTTGAAGCTGAGCTGAAGAAGGGCACTGAAGTCAAGAGTTTTTGTTTGGAAGAAACTTCCAAGAGATTCAGAGAACTTGACTCTTTGTTACAAAAAAATGTTAAGATGCATGAAGATGAGGTTGAAATATTGAAGAAGACTTGTGAAGAGAATATTATCATGATTGAAGATCGATAGATCATCCTCAATATTGAAAGTCAAAAATTGGAAGCCCAGTTGAAAAATCTTGAGAAGACACATATTGAGAATTCACAAAAGAATGATACAGGTGATGCTAGTACTCAATGTTCATTGGAGGATTCTAAAGCTGCAATACCTCCAACATGTGACAAGAAGATTATGACAACTCTTGATTATCCAATTCAGGAATCTGTTACTGCTGGTACTCAATGCTCACCTGAGGATTCTACTATCAAAATAACTCTAACATGTGATAATAATTTCATGACTTCACCCACTGATCTATCACAAGAATCTAAAAAAGTGAAGGTACCAACCATACAAACTTATACTATTGTTTCTAAATATGTATCTACAAAAAGTACAGGTTGGAAGAAAAATTCTAAACAAGAATGGATGATGAAAGGGGATGTTAAGAAACCTACCACTATGGCTAGGTTGGATGGGAAGAAAAAGGAGGAAGATCGTTCCTTAGATAGAGCACAAAATATTAAGAAGAAGGCCCAACAACCTCATACAGAAGATATAAAGTTAAAAATATTTGTGGGTCAATGTTGGTGCTGCAATATATTTGGGCATTGTGCACTGGATTGTTGGTACAATCCCTTAAATGAAAAATCACAACGAAAGCCTATATCAAAGGGAAGAAATACAGAGAAGAAGAAGCAACATCTACAGGTCTAGAAGCATATGTTTACAACAGACAGATTTGGAATGCTTGATAACATCTATGATGTATGCTAAGACAATGTTCACAAGGTAGATACATGACCATATCAACATTCTTTCAATATTGATAAGAAACGAAGACCTCTGATTCCGGCTAATTATGAAGGAAATACCTTGGGAAGAAATCAGAAGAATGTTGTGAACACACATTTCCCCAAGAAGATCTCAAGTAGGGAACCTGAAAAGACCCAAGATTTTAGATCCATGAAATTGAAGGGTCATTCATCAAAAAGAAAAACTAGGAGGAATGAAACTTAGATGAAACCATGTGGAAGATCCAAACTAGCTTTAACAGTTCCAAATGACATCTTGGTCATCTGGCCAGAAGATTTGAAAATAATTAGGAAACTTGAAGATGAAAAGGCCAAGGCTGGTGACAAAGGAAAAGGAAAAATTTCAGGCGATGAAGATAAAAAGCACAAGAGAGTGAAAACCAAAATAAAAACATGCATTAATGATGTTTTGTGTGAGAGATGTATGAGATCTTCTCACATCGCAAAAGGTTGTCTAACCATAATAATAGAGAAAGAAACAGCTCTTAAGAGGAGTAAGAATGTATCATTCATGATGGCTGTTAAGTAGAACAATTCCCCACACAAAGCAGAAGATAATGTGAAGATAGCCATGCCACATCAACAGATGTCAGAACATATGTTCAAATGTGCAAGCATGAAGACTAGAGTAAATGGAGGAACACGACTGAGAAAAACACCTCAACCATGAAACTCATATTTATGAAGCAATTAGGAACCACCTTATTCCCTTAATCACTTGTGTATTGTATTTTTTATAATAATAAAAGGAATTGAAGGTGAAGCATTCTCTTCGAGGAAGAACTTGAAAAGTAGTGAATGATTTCATCTCTTTATAACTAAGAGGAAGAAGTTTCCATCCTTGAAAAACTCTTGAATTGATATTCAAAGATTAAATTGATGGAGCACTCTTGATGAAGATGATGAGGAGTGTTTACCTTGAGAGGTAGAAAAATGAAGAAGCTGCCAGAATTATTATTTCATTTAGTATCAACTTTAGTTGGTATTGAATTCAATTACTCTGGAAATTGCTTGAAGATCATGTCATTAGAAATGGTATGTCATCTGTCAACCTTGGTTACTCAAAATAAAAATTATTTTACAAAGGGGGAGTAATAAATTTAATCGGTGATATAAGAATAATGGAAGTGCCCCAAGGTCACTTATCCTGCCTATTTCACTTGAATATTTTTGATCTGTTTTTTGAAGTAAGTCTAGGAGTTTTAGGTGGATAATATCATATCACACTTATTATTCTCATCCTGGAATGAAAGTGGAAATCCCTTGAAGACAAGTATATGATTTCTCATCTCATGTGGTATCATGGCCAGTAAATAATGGACATGCATGTTGTCTAAATCAGATCCTCTTGTTTTCTACAAAGAGAATTGCTCAATTAGACTTAGAGTGAAATGATTGATGAAACAATTCTTAAGTATAGATTGATACCCTCTCTACCATGTGCTTTGTATTTATTGTCAATAAGGGGGATAGAAAGTGAAATGAAAGTTTGAAAAGAAAATATGAGAGAGAATATTCTCATTTTGACATTGACGTATTCATTTCAAGAGATATTTAAGGTATTGAAAACAAAATACAAAGGGGGAGATTGTTGGGACCACTTTGTGTATAAGGTTGTATTTGTTGTCAATAGTTGTCAATGAAGATCAAAATGAAGGAGATCAAGAAGTTCTCCAATGAAATGGAGGAATGGAAATTCAGATGATTATTGTACTGATCATAAATTCAAAGAACTTGTGTTAAAGGTGACACATTGTTTACAACAGTGAATAATGGTGAGGTATAATCCATCTGAGGATGATTGAGGAAGAATGGGTATTTGATTAATACCATGACATTCATCATGATTGCATGAGAACCATGAAAGAGCCTACTTGAAGAATAAAATCATATGATTTTCATGAAGTAGAGAATGACGGTTTAAGAAGAAGAGTTGTTGAAGAAGGAAAATCATTGAAAAGATGCATGAAGGTTATGGTTGAAGAATATATTGAAGGTTTCGCTGTTCTCCAGTGTTTTGGGCCTGAAAATCGAAAAATGAAGGCATGGGTTATTCGCAAAAGGAGATGCGTGAAAAAAGAAAGTGGTGCGTGAAATAGGTGAGTTGTGCGTGAAAAATAGTGGTGTGTGTGAAAAATAGCGGCGTGCGTGAAAAAATTCGGCATGCACAAAAAATAGCAGCGTGCGTGAAAAACAGCAGCGTGCGCAAAATAGTGGAGCGAGGTTTTTTCACGCAAGAGGTGTTTAAGAATCATAACGTTGAAAAATGGAAAAGGAATAGGATGCGATAAAAACATGGAAATGTGCGTGGAAAAATGTTATGCGTGAAATAGATGGGTGAGTTTTCTTTTCGTGCAAACAGTGTCTCGAATTAGAAACACTGAAAATCAGCAAAGGCAAGAGGTGCACGAAAAATCGAAGATGTCCACTCCATGTGCGCGGAAAATCAAACATGTGTGTGAAAAGATGGTTGTGCACGAAATGTGGGTTTAATGTTTTATGTGCAAGAGAGGCTTTATGTTCCTAATGATGAAAAATTATAAAGTCATGAGGTGCACGGAAAATACAGGTGGTGCGTGAAAATTAAAGGAAGACGTGTGTAATCTAAAGAACTGAGATACTGTTTTACGTGCCGAGAAGGGGTTTTATGCGCAGGGTGAAAAACAACCTATAAATACGAAGTGAACCCCTCTCATTCAGAGAGGCTTGACACTTAGACAAATCCCGAGCTCTAACACACGGAAAAATTGAAGAATAGAGTGGTGCGTGAACAGAAGAAGAGTTGCATGAAAAAGAAAGTGTTGCGCGAATTAAGGGAAGTTCTACGCGAAAAAGAAGAGTTGCGTGAAAAAGGATTCTCATGCAAAAAGGTATTTTATGCGCACGGTTTGAATTTTATGCACAAGACACCGAGAAGGGTGCGCGAAATATTAGGGGGTCCCGCAAGCCTTTTACAGGTGCTTATCACTCTCAATATGGCTTCGCAAAGAAGGAATTATAGTTAACCGTTCAGTCTTACAAAGAGAAGTTGTACCGAGCACAGACGACTAGTGTTTTACACCCTCATTGTGATTTATGAAGAGAAGAAGAACAATCTATGCAAGTAAACTAAAATCTTCATAGAAAGAAGAAAGTATAACACTTCACTCAGGTGTTGGTATTGGTAATTAAAGGAAGAGAAGAAGGAGATTTAGTGCATTCAGTTATTTCACTAAAGTAGAAGATAGAATACAAAAGTGCATCAATTTAGGACTCAGATGCAAGCATTGTCTCATGATGAATAGGAGAAAAATACTTCAATGCTTATCTATAGAAGAGACCTTCATGTCTATAAACTGAGTGGGACTTCACCAAAGGTAGTGAGCCAGGGGGAGTCAACGGGAGTGACCAGAGGGACGTAGTGAGCTATCCCTGAACTTTTGTAAAGGTAGTGAGCCTGGGACAATGTGACTGTGTCCAAACCTTTGTAATACACAACTAGTGAAGAATAGTGGAATTAGGTAAGATCGGAAACCTGTCGGCGTATGATACTTGGACGTAGCACTTAGTGGTGAACCAAGAAAAAGTGTTGTGTCAACTCATTACATGTGAATGTTTGATTGCTGATCATATCCATCATACAAGTTTTACAAGTTCCTACCAACGTGGGGACAAGATCCATCATATTAAGAGAGAAATTTGACACCCAGATTCACCCCTCCCCTCTCAGGGTGTCTCGGGGTCCTACAGAGGTGCGAGCTGAACCCGATGTGGGTTGTCTATTGTGGCTCTGATTAGTGAGCATTGGATTTACATCACTCGGTGCACGTCCAGGGAACGAGTGAAGCTGTGTGGCTTCACCGGTTTAATGCGCGGTTTTCCCAATGCGCTGACGATTAAATAACCGGATGAAAATTTATTATAGCTGTTCTTGGTCATTATTATTTTTATTAGTATTATTATTATTATTATTATTATTTAACTCCTTATTGATTTATATTATTATTTTCTTTTATTTTATTTTAGATTTGTTTAAATGTTATTTAGTTTTAGCTTAGTTAATCCTTTGAATTTTTTTTATTATTATCTTGATTTTATTTCTTTTCTTTATATATATATTTATCTCTTTTTTACTCTCCCCCATTCCCTTATCTACCCTAGCCGCCTCTCCCTCGTTCCCTCCTCTCTTCCCCGCTCGGCCACCCTCCCCTATTCCCTCCCCTCTTCCCTGCTCGCCTCTCCCCCTGTCCCCTTCTCTCCCCCGCGACCACCCTCTCCCCATCCTCTCTTCTTCGTGCTTACCCAGTCTCCCTTCCTAGACTAACCAGCTAGCTCCCCTTCATCTTCTTGCCGGACCGACCAGATGGCTCCCCTTTTTCCACCTCCTTCTGGCCAAATTCCATCTCGGACAACCACCCCACACCACTGCTCATGCCCGCTGGACCTCCGCCGCGCACGGCCTTACGGTCGTAACTTAGGCAACTGCCCTCCCTTGGCCGCGACTCTTTCCGGCGATTCCGCAGTTAGGGTTTGAATTAAAATTTATTTTAATGTTGTTTAATTCATTTAATTATTAATCAATTTATTTAATTATGGTTAAATTTGCTGGTTCTTGATGTTTCTGCTGGGTTGGAATTGAAATTATATTGGTCAACTATTTTAGGATTAATTTTGTTGGCTCTTTACAATATGTCTGTTGTGAAATAGAAGTGTTGAATCGTATCGCAAAGTTGTTCCTACTTTAAGGTAAGTGGTTTCATATGGTTAGGATTCTTAATTAATTAGTTTTCATATTTAATTAATTTAATATCCCAACTAGCCAATTACTAATGATATTTTTCGGTTTTGGCTGATAGATTTTGGTGATTTATTTTTTACTAGTAGCATGTTTAGGTTGTCCTAGTTTTTACTGAGTTGTGCTGATAGTTTTTGAATTGATGCAACAAATGAAATTTATTTTCTGTTATATTCTTAGTGTTCGTTTGGTTATAAAGGTTTTTTGAGTGTGGTTTGTCTCCATTAATCGTGTTGTTTTATTTTCTTTAAAACTTCTAAAACAATTTTTATATTGTTTGATAAATTTTAGTTTGATTCTTGAAATTTTGTAGTTGTTTATTAGATTGTGTAATTGTGGCATGTTGTGTTCTGTTTCTGAGGATCTATATTGTGCGTAATACCTCTAAATGGTTTATTTATTTATTCATTTATGTTGGACATGTAAGTGTGATGTTTGACTTAGTTGACACCCTAGGTGTATGGTGTTTGACTTAGTTGACATCTAGGTGTGTAGGGTCTTGACATTGATGACTAGGGTGAACTTAGAGTTTTGAGCACAAAAGGGGAATCCTAGGTACTAGGTGGGTGGACTAGATCTGGCGTGCTAGTGATATGGGAGCAGCCTTGGCACAGTTTCACTTAGCTGGTTTGACACTTACAACACTAACTAAACTTTGGATGATGACTGGAGACCACTAGGTTATGGAGGTGTTTCCCTACTAGTGGCTCATGCACGATAATGTAAAAAATGTTATGTATTCTTTTCCTTTGTTCACTAAGATGCAATGTTCTAGGGACCCACTCAGCTTTATTCCCTATAGGGCCTCTCCCACTCTTGTTTCTCCTGTGCGAATTTAAACTCATCACTGGTTGGTTGTGTGACTTCTGTGGTGTAGAAAAGGTAAGAATGTTTTCATTTTCATTTAGTACCAAAAACCCCTTTTCATATTTTAATCCATCTTTCTTAAAATCTATTTTAATTAGATTGTTAGTGCATTTATTTATTTTATATAATTAAACCTGCAAACGGTTTTGATCATCTAACCTTTACACGCGGAATCTTTTCTCTGGTGCCATCCTATTTAGGGATTTCTCACACCCTACTTACACCCTTGGGTGTAAGTAGATTTGGTTATGTATGATGCAGGAAAAGGCCAAGGTTGTGGGAGTGGTGATCTGAGTTATTAGCTGCTTCTTTTGACTTGGAATTTGTGGTAAATTCCTGACAGTGGTTTCCCTCCATCAGGTGATAGTTGTTGACTTGGTTTTTGGGTTGTTTTTTGGTCACCTTACTTTTCATTGTGTTGTTTGGTTTTAGTTATACATGTGATTCAAAGAATGGTTTGACTAAAGGCTTTTTTGTCTATGACTTGTACTTTTAGTATGTTTTATTTTGTTGGTTGTTTATCTTGTTTATTCGGGTAAATCATTCCCAATTTTTTTTTATTGGGATACCCGGGCACTTATTCCAGCCCGTGGGGATCGTGAACACCCTTCGGGTCTTGATGCGGGATGGGTCGGGCGTTGGATCAGATGGCGACCCGAATTGGTTTGTGACATTACTTCTCTTGTGATGCTTCTTAATAATATGGGTGAGATATAGGGAGATGGATCTTGAAACTTGTTAGGGTGATTCTTAGGATGATTACGATTTTTTGACATTAGTTTATGTTGTATTTCCTTCATTTTAATTATTTTATCTTATTTATATTGTTACTATGACATTGTTCTTTTATTATTTATACCTTTTTGTTGTATTCTTATTTCTCAGGCATCATATAGATGTTTTGGTTTTTTTATATATTATCAGACTGTTTTATTTCTATAAGGAAAATCACCCCCTAATGTTCTCTTTGTCCATTGAAATTTATTTTCATCCTTGGGTGTCTTTATGATGTCACCTAAGGTTAGTATAACTCTATGTCTTCTAAACCCAATGATTCGGGATGGGATGTTACCAATGGTATCAGATCCACATTCAGTCCTTTATCTTGAAACGATATTAGTCTAGTTTTGTTATGTATATTGGGATGGTATAAAGAATATACTAATTTCAAAACATGAAAAATATATCTTAAAAATATTTAATTATCCTTTTTATACTGAACGTTATGTTACCAGGGTGGTTTAGATACAAATTTTCTTCTAAAACACTTTTAGGTGTGTTATCATCTCATTATTGTGTGTTTAACCAATTAGTGTATCATATAATTCATTAGTACTGAGAATTACCACTATTATTTCATTATTCATGAAGTGTTTGATGTTTTAAAAGAAAAAGGTTTATTGTATATATTGATTTTGATGATTTTTTTATCAGTGTTACTTGTAATTATTATTGATTATAGTGGTTTGGAATATTCCAAGCCTTTAGTTTCCATTGAGTGATGAATAAATGGTGTGTCTTTTTCTGGTTATATAAAACGGTGCCAAGTAGAAAATGTAGAAATCATTAGGAATAGGCTACTGAAAATGTGGTTACACCTAAGGTACATGTTAACCAAAATCTTTTCTAGAGCACTGTTCAGGCTTTTCAAGTTGTTGATAATAGAAATCAGAATGATGAACCTAAATATGTGGATCACTCTATATAATTTTAGAAATGGAATCCATATATATTTTAATGGGATTCATAACTCAAAAATGTGGAAGTGTGACTCAATATAATGAACCAAAATTTTGATTTCCTTGGCACACTGTCTAAGATGACGGTGAAGTTAGCAACCTATATACTGGAGGATCTTTCATGAAAATCATGGGATTTTCTATTCAAGATAAATTTTTGAATTATGTGGGAGGGTTTTGAAGAATTATTAAACAAAAAATTATATCCCCACACATTTAAGATGGAGTGGAAGATTAATTTCTTTAGTCTAAAGTATGAAAATATATATGTAATAGAGTATGAAGCTAAGTTTATGAACATTGTTTGTTTTACCCTAGAAATGTAACCTATTAAATCCATGAAGGAATATAATTTTTTGTTTGGGATGCGATTAGTAATCCACTTTAAAATTGTTTTCTTTTTGTATTATGGATTATATAGAGGTGGTAAATATAGAGATTGTGGTGGAAAGTGATATGAAAACCCATGTTTTTAATACACATTATTTCATGATTTATTAAATAAAGGTACACATTATAGAATCCCAAATGATCATGGATCCAAGTGTATTTGGGAAATTAGGTACATTTCACACCGACTTGAAACATTTATACAAAAACATTATTGAAAACTTACTTAACATGCTCATGAAATTACACCATTCTACTAAAATTATATGGGAAAAACTGGGAATTTATATATGAAAATGGTGAGATAAAAAGACCAGTAATGGAATAAACAAAGAATATAATAATTTAAAGAACTAAATATGATCCAATAGTCATATGAAAGTAACATAAGAGGGGTGAGAATCATAATATTGAACAATGAAGCATGATATAACATGATAACATAAAGGAAACATGAGAATGGGGTTGTTGTCAGCCATAAATGTGCATCTTAAAATTTGATGTTAAATATTTTTTATTGTTGAAGAATATGTGGAAATATAAATATAGATTTAATGTATTCCTTGAAGAATTTTGTCACGAACCATCCCAGTGGGGCCCATGCCCTGACTCCCCAAGCCCGCCTCCAATATGCCAGCGGCTGGTGACTAGCACTGAGTAGGCATATTGCTAACATGGGAGGCATTGCCTAAGTACCTATACACACACACACATCTCCAAGCCCACAAATGCTAAAATGTAAAAAAAAACCTCTAAGGAATAAAAATTCATGCATACAACTAAACCCAACCACCAGAGTACAACGAAAGGTAAAGTACTGAAAGTAAAATGGTCCAAAATACAAGCCCATCAAAACAAGAGTTTGAAAACTGAAAAGTCCAACCTGTGAACCCAAAGAGGTACTGGGACTACTTCTCATAGACGTAGGAACACCCCATCCAGTGAGGAACTCAGAAAACTCGATCCTGTCTTGGTCCGCCCTGGACTCTGTCAAAATGTTGTTCATCTGCACAAGACACGACATGTGCAGGCAAAGCCCATGAAGGAGTGAGTATAACAATACTCAGAAGAGGACCCCGAAAACCACAAAGAAATCCACAAGGTAAAATTACAGTCATCTATAAAAAGTATATGTCTACAGAACATATATAAAGTGAAACACAGTCCAGGTATACACGAAACCCAGATCCGTGTTCTAGATCCAAGTCACAAAATCGCATACCCCGTCTAGGGATTCCGTTCGAAGATTCCACAAAGCACTCATTCTGGGAGAACACACTCCATGAGTCTGGTAGCTCTGATGACGTTCATCCGAGAAGTAATTTTCATTGGGGAATGCCCCGAGAGGTAGATACACTCATTACAAGAAAAACAATCCTGAGTGGGAAGATCATGATAGATAAATACACTCATTACGGGAGACACACTCCTGACTGGGGAAATATCATGATACACATATGAGGATCACTTCCAGGGCCATGTCAGATACCGCGACTCATTCGAATTCACCAACTAGGTAGAGGATCAATGCCCGATAGAGTTGGTCACGTCGATGCCTAACTATACCTAGAGTCAGGAATGGATAGAGGATCTCGCTCTGGGACTCTCGGAGGGATGTTTGACTCTATCACAGAAAGTCCTGCTGAAGGGATCATAATCCTGAAAAAGGAAATGATGCCTGACCTTCAGGGGATTGGGAAAAAGGGTCACTAACCCAAATGAAATGTGTCCAAGATATGGTGGGCAAGAAGACCAAGCCATTTTCCAAAAAGTACATGGCATGTAGAAAAGCAACACGATGTGTCTTCTTACCTAGGGTACTGCCCATGTACAACAACCCGTGTCATAAGGATGGTCGTGTAGAAAAGTCAGTACACGGAATGTGGTATGTATTACATGCCGTGTCTGAGTAACTTGGGTCGGCTCTGTGTATGTTGTCCATGTGCCCGTACACGGACTCAACCCATGTAGTCGGTACACGGGGTGACCTGTGCTACTGGTCTTGCCTGGCCGTGTGGTGCAGTACATGGCCGTTTATTACACCCCGTTTCCATGTATCCCTAGGATTCATGCCGAGTCCCATATAGTTTCTTCTTCAAAGCTGTGTAGAGAGAGTACACGCCGTGTGTCGAAGCCGTGTAGTCCTTCCCTTTTCCTCATACTTTCCAAAATACACACCGAGCTTTGGGGAAGATCCAACACACCGTGTGATCGAATTCACATGCCGTGTGCTACTTGTCTGATGCTCGAAACCCTAGACACCACTGAGACGGTCCACACGGCGTGTTCTTCAGAGATACACTCCGTGTATTCTGGAAATTTACAGAAACATGAACCTTCGTCGTTGCGCCTCTGGTGATGTCCCGTTCATCGATCTAATCATCTGATCACCATGGAACTCTCGGGTTTTGGTCACACTAACACCAAGAAGCTATTTACATTGTTTCCGGACCTTTGATCGGCTCTAGAAACATTTTTTGATCTTCCTGCATGAAAAACGCTCGAAGAACGACCTCTTCTGATCCGAGTCGATTCATCGTCTGTCATGATCGTCGTACCTCTATAGGGTCATTGTGATGTCAGATCTTCAGTTTTGGATCATTTCGTTTCAAGACGGGTGCACAACGATCCATTGTTCATCGCCCCGTGAAGAATGTGAAGAACACAAAAAACACACGAGAAGGAAAGCGGGAAAGAAAATCTAATGAAACAATTTGAGGAACGAACATCTGCCATCGTTCATCATGGCGTTGATCCACTCCCGTTAGTAGGATTAAACAGAGAAGAAATCAACAACAATAATCAATATGGACTAATTCCCCATAATCATTCTAATAACCCCTCCCCCCGCAAGAATGTATGAATCTGTGGATCAACTTTTTTGTGGTTGATTCGCGTTTGTCGTTTAAATTAAAAAATATGGAAAGATGAATGAAATAACAACCCCTACCATTTAAGAAAAGATCAATCATTGAAGAAAGGGTTGCGCTGACTTCATTGTCGAGATCCTTCAACTTCATTGGTACAACGATTCACAGCCTTGATTCGTCATCGTTCATCACCGAGAGATTTCTCCAAGGCTCCACAGATTTTTTAGAGTTTTCTCCCAATCCTTGCCAACGAGCAACATCCCAATAAAAAGGTAAACATGTTTGGAATTCCATTATTCCATGACATTAATGAGTCAGCATTGCTGTTTCTAAGTCATTATGACATAAAATTTAATATTGAAATAGCTTCCCTGTCGCTACACTACAGTGGATGTTTCCATAAAATAAAATAAGTTTGCGAATTTATTTTATTTTTATTTTACTAAAAACGTCCGGAAATTAACTTTTTCTATCAACCCACTCCAGTCAAGGATATACCCATTATTAGGTAAAGTCATCGTCCCAGACGCAATGATTACCTAAGATTTTTAATCCAGCCAACCATTTGGAAACTACCACAACCGCGCACATGTGACAACTCACTTAACATATAAAGTTTCAAACCACCGTTTCGACCTCAACGAGCCTCAGAATGATGTATCATCTACATTACTTGTCTTTTAATAATTCCATATAATATTATAAAAAATATTACATGAAAAAATCTGAGACATTAAATTCTTCCCACCTTGGGGATTTACTTCCCCGAAAATCCAAAACAAGACTACTAAAAAAGATGGGGGTACTAGGCACGGATTTGAGCCTCCTGCTCCCACATGCTTTCCTGAAGATTCCTGTGCTACCACAAAACATGCACCAAGGGAATCGATTGCCCATGAAGGATCCTCTCCTATCGATCCTCGATCTCCACCAGGTACTCAGCAAAGGTCACTGCATCCTCTATGTCTAGCTTGCCTCAGTCGATGAAGTGTGATGGGTCATGCAGGTACCTCCTCAACTGTGACATGTGGAAGAAATCATGTACCTGATTCAACTGTGGCGGTAGAGCTAGGCGGTAGGCCACCTTGCCGAATCTACAATGTATCTGAAAAGGTCCGATGAACTTCAGAGATATCTTGACGCCCCAACCAAATCTTCGTAACCCTCGTCAAGTTGAGACTCAAAGAAAGACGTGGTCTCCCTCCTTGAACTCCAGAGGTCTCCGTCGTCTATTAGCATAAGACTTCTTCCAGCTCTGTGCAGTCTTCATCCACTCTTGGATGATTTGCACCATCTCGGTGGTGGCTTGCACTAGCTCTAGACCCATGAGTTCTGACTCTCTAGGGTCAGTCCGACAAAGTGGTGACTGAAAAGGTCTCCCATACAAATCCTCAAAAGGTGCCATACCAATGGTGGAGTGGTAGATGTTATTATATGCAAACTCCACCAATGGTAGGTGGTCCGCCAAACTATGACTGAAGTCCAAGATATAGGCTCATAACATATCCTCCATAACCTGAACGGTCCTCTTCGTTTGACCATCTTTCTGGGGATGAAATGATGTGCTCAAGCATAGCTGAGTCCCAAAGGCCTCCTGCAATCCTAAGCACAACCAGGATGTAAAGAGGGCATCTCAGTCCAAGACTATTGTCTAAGGAATGCCATGAAGACGAAATATCTCCTTCATGTAGAGGTGTCCCATTCTCTCTACAAAACTCTTCTCTCTGATGGCTAGAAAGTGGGATGACTTGGTGGGTCGGTCAATGATCACCCAGATGGAATCATGCCCCTTGGACATCCATGGTAATCCTATCATGATGTCCATAAATATTCCATCTCACTTCCACTCTGGAACCTCTAGGGGGTGAGATAATCCTGCTAGAACCTGGTGCTCATCCATCACCTACTAACACTTAAGGAATCGAGAAACGAACTCTGCTACTTCCTTCTTCATGCCTGACCACCAGAACTACCATCGGATATCCGGGTACATCTTTTCTTCTCCCGGATGTACCACCAAGGGTGATGTATGAAACTCCTTCAGAACCTCCTCTCGCAACTCCACTGTTATGATAGTACGCCCTCTGAAAAGAAGTAAGTGCTCCCCACCTTGCGAATATCCATCAGAAGCATGTCCTGTGGATAACTGAGCACGTAAAGCCTCAAAGTCATCATCCCCAAGATATGCCTCCCTAACTTGTTGTAAAGTGGACGAGAAACAACCATCGACTGTAGGTAAGCTGAATCCCCTCTATCCATGAAATACATCTGCAACGTGGCTAACTGATCTGTCACCTCACTCAACAGTTGTGACATCGACCTTCTGCTAAGAAAATCTGCCACCTTGTTTCCCTTCCCAGGAGTACAGATGATCTTGAAATCATAATCCTGGAGGAACTCTAGCCAACGCCTTTGTCTCAGATTGAGATTCTTCTGTGAGAAGATGTACTTGAGGCTCTTGTGGTCAGAGTAGACAATGAACCGCTCACCCACAAGGTAGTGTCATAACATCTTCAATGCGAAGACTACCACCTCCAAATCAAGATCATGGGTCACATAGTTCTTCTCACGTGGCCTAAGCTGGTGTGAACCATAAGAAATCACTACCTGTCTCTACATTAGGACACAACCAAGCTCAGTCCCTAATGCGTCACAAAAAACTACGTACTTGACACCCTCCTCTGGTAATCTCAAGATTGGGGTTCTCGTAAAAATCTTTCTCAACTGATCAAAAGTATGATGTCACTTCTCCGTCCACATGAAGGGTTTCCACTTTCGGGTCAAGGCTGTCATCGGTGATGATATTCAGGAGAAATCAGGAATGAATCTCTAGTAATATCCTACCAATCCAAGGAAGCTCCGTACCTCCGTCAGGCTCCGACGTGGATCCCATGCTAACACTGCCTCCACCTTGGCTGGGTCCATAGCTACATCATCTGCTGAGATGACATGTCCAAGAAAGTGGACCTTATGGATCCAGAACTGGGACTTTGAGAGCTTCCCATAAAGCTGGTGCTCTTTTAGTATGTCTAGAACCATTCTCAGGTGTCTCACATGCTACTCCTATGACTCCGAGTATACAAGGATGTCGTCGATGAAGACCACTATGAACCAGTCCAAATAATTATGGATGATCCAGTTCGTTAGTCCCATGAACACTTTGGGGGAATTTTTCATGCCGAACGGAATCACCAAGTACTTATAGTGACCATAGAGGCATCCGAATTCCATCTTTGGTATATCGTTATCCCGTACCCATAATTGGGGATAACCTGATCGAAGTTCAACCTTAGAGAACCACTGTGCGCTTCTTAGCTGATCGAAGAGGTCATTGATACTCGGCAGTGGATACTTTTTCTTCATCGTCACCTGGTTCAGGCATCGGTAATCCACACACAACCTCAAAATCCAATATGCCTTCTTGGAAAACAAGACTGGGGCCACCCAGGGTGAAACACCGGGTCTCACGAAACCCATGCTCTGCAAATCCTCCAACTGCACCCTCAGCTCGCGAATCTCTACAGGAGCCATCCGATATACTGATGAAGAACTCGGTACCTTCCTGGGGTGTAAGTCGATGCAGAATTCGATTTCCTGCGGGGGAGGTAGTCCTAGAACATCTTCGGGAAATACGTCCTTGTACTCCACCACTATTAATGGGAACTGGGAACTCATCACATCTACTGCTCTGAGGGCTCGGCTAGCCAACTCATGAGTGACCAGCTGCACCCTCCTATGAATGAGCCCGTTATGTGCTGCCTAGGTCTCCTTTTCTCCAAAAAAGGAAAAACTTGTCCCATCACTATAGACACACCACACTCTTTGCCTAAAATAGTCAATCTGGGCATAGACCGAAGATAACCAATCCCTACCGAGAATGACGTCGTAAGGCCTCGATGCTACCCCCAAGAGGTTCCAACCAAAACTCTCACCTCCATGTGTATGATCTCACTATTTTCAAAGGGGTGTGATTGTCAAGTCTCCTCCCCTAGGTGTCTCCAAGCGTAAGGATCGAGTCAATGGTTTGACCGGAATCTCACAGATTTGCACAAGACATGTGGCGATGAAGGAATGACTGGAACCTTTGTCTACAAGTATGGACGTTAAGGTAGAGAAGACACAAATTTTACCTCAGATCATCCCTAGAGCCCCTAGGTCATATGCCTAGACCACATGCAGTTGTCCCCGCCCCTATCCCCCAGCTCCTTGAGCCTTGTGTAGACCTCCTAGGGGTGGCGAAGGAAGTAATTCGAAGCATCTTCCACCACTTGCAGTTCTCCCTACTCCTATGCCACCTATGACGCCTAACAGGTCTGTCTACTCCACTCTCTCCATCTGCCTCAATAGTCCATCCACTGCTTCCATGTCAGCAGCTCGACAGGTTAGACAATCTCTAGAGAGATGTACCCAACCATCGCAGGCATAGCACCGCTTCGCCCTAGGATGACTGGGTCTAGCCTGAGAGCCCTAGACCGTCGATCCCCTATCCTAGGTCCTCCTCTGACATCTCTGACATCCTGATCCTGGTGTCCGACGTCGGCTCCCTACTGCCAAGGTCTTCGGACCTGCCTGCCTACTGCTGACTATCGTCGACTGTATCTACTCTGCCAAGAAGCTCTCGATCACCAAGGCCCACTCGAGCACTCCACCATAAGTCGAAATGAATAGAGGCACGATGCTAGCTCAAATGTCTCACCATAGACCTCATTCAAAGGTCCAAGCTCTAAGGTGCTGATCTCTGACCATATCCATTGAGTACCTAGCGAGGTTGGTGAACCTCTATGAATAGTCAACTACTATCATACTGCCCTTCTGGAGCTGAAGAAGCTCCCGGATGCGTACCGCTCTCAGCATAACTAGAGAGAACTCCTCCCTAAAGAGTTGCTCGAACTCAATCCACGAAAGAGTCTCCTCGCCGTGGGTTTGTGTGGTCAGACTCCACCATCGTCCTGCCACACCCTAAAGAAGGCTTTCTCCTAGGAACACCATCTGGTTTGTAGGTGTCCTTACTAGACAGAAAACTCTAGTCACCACCTCAAGACAGTCCTCAGCCGCCTGAGGGTTTGGCTCAACTCAGAACCTGAGGGGTCTCTGTCTCTAGAACTCATGGAGCGCGCTCAGCCTACGATCCTCATTGGTCGGCACCGCAGGTACCACTGGCTGCTCCACTGGTGGTGGTATAGCAGGTGCACCACCTGGCGACAATGCCTGGGGAACTGGTCCCCGTATCGAAGCCTCTTCACTGAGGGGGTCATCCTCGTGATTGTGCTGTTGAATCCTAGCGGTTATGAATCATGGAGGCATCCTGTAAGGAAAATAGATGTACCATGGTCAATGAGTATATCTTAATAGCTAACACACAATGTCTTGGTGTATGGATACGTCAGCCACCCACACCAACATTAGAGTCTCTGGCTTGAAAGCTGAACTCGAAACACTCAATACTATTTACCCAAACCAATATCACAGACTCTTGGTCCTAAGGTAGAACCGACCACCTATGATACCACTCAGTCATGGCCCATCCCAGTGGGTCCCACGCCATGACTCCCCAAGCCTACCTCTAATAGGCCAGGGGCTGGTGACTAGCACTGAGTATGCATATTACTATCATGGGAGGCATTGCCTAAGTACCTGTACACACACACATCTCCAAGAAGAATTTTTTTTTTAAATGTAAATAAAAATTCTAAGGATCAAAATTGCATGCATACAACTAAATCCAACCACTAGAGTATAATGAAAGGTAAAGTGTTGAATGTAAACTGGGCCAAAATACAAGCCCACAAAAACAATCGTCTGAAAACTGCAATGTACAACCTGTGAACACAAAGAGGTACTGGAACCGCTGTTAGTAGCCATAGGAACACCCTGGCCAGTAAGGAACTCAGAAAACTAAATCCTATCCTGGTCTACCCTGGACTCTGTCAAAAGGTTGCTCGTCTACACAAGACACGACATGTGCGAGCAAAGCCCGTACAGGGGTGAGTATAACAATACTCAGTAGAGGACCCTAAAAACCACAAAGCAATAAAAAAGATAAAAGTACAGTTATTTATACATAGTATATGTCTACAGAACATATAGTAAGTGAAACACAATCTAGATATACACAAAACCCAGAACTATAGTCTAGAGGGAAGTCACACAATCACATACCCTGTCTAGGTATTCCGTTCAAAGATTCCACCAAGCACTCATTCTGGGAGAACACACTCCACGAGTCTAGTAGCTCTGATGACGTCCATCTGAGAAGAACTATTCACCAGGAAACACCACGAGAGGTATATACACTCATTACGAGAGACACACTCCTGAGTGGGAAGATCATGATAGATAGATATAATAATTACGAGAGACACACTCCTGAGTGGGGAAAGATCACGACAAAAAGATGAGGATCACTTCCAGCGCCAGGGCGGATACCGCGACTTGTCCAGATTCACCAGCTAGGTAGAGGATCAATGCCCAGTAAAGTTGTTCACGTCGATGCCTAACTCTACCTAGGGCCAGGAATGGATAGAGGATCTCACTCCGGGCCTCTTAGAGGGATGCCTGACTCTATCACAGAAAGTCCTACTGAAGGGATCATACTCCTATAAAGGAAATCATGCCTAACCTTCAGGGGAATGAGAAAAATGGGAACTAACCCAAATGAAACGTGTCCAAGATATGGTGGAAAATAATACCAATCCATTTTCCAAAAAGTACACGGCGTGTAGAAAAGTCACATGCCGTGTCTTCTTGCCCAGGGTATTGCCCGTATACAATGGCCCGTGTCATAAGGCTAATCATGTAGAAAAATAAGTACACGACATGTGGTATGTATTATATGCCATGTCTGATTAACTAGGGTCATCTCTGTGTATGTTGGCCATGTGCTCGTACACAGCCTCAACCTGTGTAATCGGTACACTGGGTGACCAGCGCTACTGGCCTTTCCTGACCATGTGGTGCAGTACACGACCATGTATTACACCTCGTGTCCGTGTATCCACTGGATACACGCTGAGTCCCACATAGTCGCTTCTTCCAAGCTATGTAGAGAGAGTACACGCCATGTCTCGAAGCCGTGTAGTCCTTCCCGTGTCCTTGTACTTTCCAAAAGACACACCGAGCTTCGGGGAAGATCCAACACGTCGTGTGACCGAAGTCACATGCCGTGTGATACTTTTCTGACGCCCGAAACCCTAGTCATTACTAAGATAGTCCACATGGAGTATTCTTTGGGGATACACTTCGTGTATTCTGGAAATTTCAAGAAACACGAACCTCTACCATTGCACCTTTGATGATGTCTCGTTCATCGATCCGGTCGTCTGATCGCCATGGAACTCCTGGGGTTTGGTTTCCCCGACACCACAAAGCTGTTTCCGTTGTTTCTGGACCTCCAATAAGCTTCAGAAACATGTTTTTATCTTCCCGCATGAAGAACACTCAAAGAACGACCTCTTCCGATCCGAGCCGATTCGTTTTCCATCATGGCCATCGTACCTCTGTAGGGTCATTACGATGTCGGATCTCCAGTTTGGGATCATTGTGTTGTAAGGAGGGTGTGCAACGATCCATTGTTCATCGCCCCATGAAGAACGCGAAGAACACAAAGAACACATGAGAAGGAAAGGGGGAAATAAAATCCAATGAAACAATTTGAGGAACGAACCTCCACCGTTGTTCGTCACAGCATTGATCCACTCACATTAGTAGGCTTAAACGGAGCAGAAATCAACAAAAATAATCAACATGGACTAATTCCCCATAATCATCCCAATAAAATCATCTTTCAAGAACACATGAATCTGCGGATCAACTTGTTCATGGTTGATCCTCATTCATATTTAAATTCAAAAATGGGGAAAGAGGAATGAAATAAAAACCCTTACCTTTTAAGAAAATATCGATCGTTGATGAAAGGGTCATGCTACCATCATCATTGAGATCCTTCAACTTCGTTGGTGCAATGATTCACAACCTTGATTCGTCATCATTTGTCACCGAGAGTTTTCTCCAAGGCTCCACAGATTCTCCAGATTTTTCTCCCAATCCTTGCCAATGAGCGACATCCCAATAAAAAGGGAAACATGTTTGGAATTCAATTATTCTGCGGCATTAATGGGTCAGAGTTTCTATTTTTAATTCATTACGCCATGACATTTAATATTGAAACAACTTCCCTATTTCTGCACTCCAGCGGATGTTTCCATAAAATAAAATAACTTTGCGAATTTATTTTATTTTTATTTTACTAAAAACGTGTGGAAATTAACTTTTTCCATCAACCCGTGCCAGTTGAGGTTAGAACCATTCTTAGGTAAAGTCGTTGTCCCGGATGCAATGGTGCCCTCATATTTTTAATCCAGGCATCTGTTTGGAAACTAACACAACCACACACATGTGCTGACTTACTTAACATAGAAAGTTTCAAACCACCATTCTGGGATCAACAGGCCTCAGAATGATGTGTCGTATCCACGCTTGGTCTCGTAATAATTCCATATAATATTTTAAAAAATAATACATGGAAAAATCTGAGACATTACATTCTCCCCACCTTGGGGATTTACGTCCCCGAAAATCCAAAATAAGACTACTAAAAAAGATGGGGGTACTGGGCATGGATCTGAGCCTCCCGCTCCCACGTGCTCTCCTAAATATTCTCATACAGCCACCAAACATGCACCAAGGTAATTGATCGCCCACAAAGGATCCTCTCCTACTGATCCTCGATCTCCACCAAGTACTCAGCAAAGGTCACTCCATCCTTGATGTCCATCTCGCCCCAGTCGATGATGTATGATGGGTCATGCATGTACCTCCTCAGCTGTGACACGTGGAAGACATCATGTACCCGATGCAACTGTGGCAGTAGATCTAGGCAGTACGCCACCTCTTCGACTCTGCCCAGTATCTGAAAAGGTCCGATGAACCTTAGAGATAGCTTTCCAACCCGGCCAAATATCCATAACCCTTGTCATGGTGATACCCAATGAAAGACTTAGTCTCCCTCCTTGAAATCCAGAGGTCTCCATATTCTTTCATCATAAGACTTCTGCTGGCTCTATGCAGTCTTCCTCTACTCCCGGATGATCTACACCTTCTCGGTGGTGGCTCGCACCAGCTCCGGACCCATGAGGGCTTACTCCCTGGGGTCTGTCCAGCAAAGTGGTGACCGGAAGGGTCTCCCATACAAAGCCTCAAAAGGTGAAATACCAATGGTGGAGTGGTAGATGTTATTTTACACAAACTCCACTAGTGATAGGTGGTCCTCAAAACTGCGACCAAAGTCCTAGATATAGGCTCACAACATATCCTCCATAACATTAATGGTCCTCTCTATTTGACCATCTATCTGGGGAAAGAAACGTTCTGCTCATGTGTAGCTGATTCCTAAAGGCCTCCTGCAATCCCTTCCACAACTAGGATGTAAACCGGGCATCTCAATCCGAGACTATTGTCGAAGGGACGCCATGAAGCCGAACTATCTCTTGCACGTAGAGGTGTCCCATGCTCTCTATGGAACTCTACTCTCTGATGGCTAGAAAGTGGGCTGAGTTGGTGATTCGATCGATGATTACCTAGAAGGAATCTTTCTCCGTGGACGTCTATAGTAATACTGTCACAAAGTCCATCAATATTCCATCCCACTTCCACTCTAGAACCTATAGGGGGTGAGATAATCCTTCTAGAACCTGGTGCTCAGCCTTCACCTACTGGCACGTAAGGCATCGAGAAATGAACTCTACTACTACCTTATTCATGACTGACCACCAGAACTGTCGTCAGAGATCCTGTTACATCTTTGCCACTCCCAGATGTACCACCAAGGGGGATGTATGAAACTCCTTTAGAACCTCTTCACGCAACGCCACTGGTACGATAGTGAATCCTCTGAAAAGAAGTACATGCTCCACACATTGCGAATATCCATCAGGAGCATGTCCTGTGGATAACTGAGCACGTAAAGCCTCACATCGTCATACCCAAGCTTTGCCTCCCTAACTCGCTGTAAGAGTGGAGGGATGACAACCATCGAATTTAGGTAAGCTCTATCCCCTCAGTCCACGAAGGACAACTACAACGTGGCCAACTGCTCCATCGCCTCACTCAACAAATGCAAGCTCGACCTTCGGCTATGATAATCCCCCACCTTGTTTCCCATCCCAAGAGTATAGATGATCTCGTAATAATAATCCTGGAGGAACCCTAGCCAATGCTTCTATCTCAGATTTAGATCCTTCTATGTGAAAATGTACTTGATGATATTTTGGTTAGAGTAGATGATGAACCGCTCACCCATAAGGGAGTGTCACCCCATATTCAATGCGAAGACTACCACCACCAACTTGAGATCATGTGTCACATAGTTATTCTCATGTGGCCTAAGATATCATGAACCATAAGCAATAACTAACCATCTCTGCATCAAGACACAACCAAGCCCTATCCCGGATGCGTCGTAGAAAACTACGTACTCAACACCCTCCTATGGCAATCTCAAGATTGGGGCGCTCGTCAAACTCTGTGTCAACTGATCAAATGTCACGAACCGTCCTTGGGGCCTGTGTCGTGACTACCCCAAGCCCGCCTCCCATAGGCCAGGGGCTGGTGACTAGCACCAAAGGCATAAATCCCGGAAAAGGGGAGGCATTGCCTTTATATAAGAAAAAAAACCACAGAGTACACAAGATGAAGTAAACTCTAGGTAAACATAGTACAAGAGTAAGTGCTGGAAAGTAAATGGGCCAGAATAAAAACCCAACTGAAATTAAAGTACAACTGAAAAGAAAGAACAGCAGTGAAAAAGTAAAGCAGCAACACTGAGCCGTCCACTAGAAATCCCACCTGAAGGGTGGGTACAGATAGTCTCCTCAGCTCCTCGGCTCCAGCCATCTGCTCCGTGTACGTCCCTTCCAGTGATCCACCTCCAGGTACCGTCCAGCTTCACGAGCCTCCACCTCGATCAACGCTGTCCGTCGTCTGCATCCAACACAATGTAGTGTGGGCGTAGCCCGTGCAGGGGTGAGTATACGATACTCAGTAGGGACCCCGAGACCCTCGAAGGTCTCTCATAATCCATGAAGGATAAATCAAAAAGAAAAGATACAATCAAAAAGTATCAATAACACTACTTAGGTATATTCCCATAAATATACCTAAGTCATCAGTTACAGTTCATCGCCAACTCCCAAGCACCACACAGTCCACAAAGGAAAGCACAACCCAGTCCACAAAGGATAGCTCAACACAGTCCACATAGGAAAAACACAACCCAGTCCACAAAGGAAAGAAATTCAATCACATCGATGATAATATTGAGAATCAAGACTCATCACACATAGGTATACACTTTTTAAGGTGATAGAGATGATCAGATGTAGCCACTGATTCATCTATGCTGTTGGACCCACACAGGATACAAGACCAGCTAAGTTGTCGGAACCACACAGGATACAAGACCAGCTACTCTACCAGACCCACACAGGATACAAGTACAGAGTCAAATACTGTCGGACCCACATAGGATACAAGAATATTAGTCATCGCCATCGAACCGACGGAGGATTCCAGTATGGTCATCGTCACTGTCGAACCCACAGAGGATTCCAATAGAGAAGTCGATGTAGTCACAACCATCTCTAGGGTTCCCGCACATAGCATGCTCAATTCCGGGAGGGTCTGCTTCATGAGAAAAGGGGTTGATACATCAACTGTGCGTCAATCGGACGCCCGGTCTGATAGTTATTGGCCTTTTAGTCCCAGGGGCCCTATAGGTTTTTGAGTTAAAACCAAACCATCTATACTCCAGTTGTGTCCAAACCTCAAGAAGAGTAATCCAAAAGAACCGTCTCACTAAGAGGAATCGAACGAAGTCAACGACACGTCAATCGGACATCCGGAGCTCAAGTTATAAGTGTTTCCGCTCCGAGGGCCCGATTGGTTTCATGTTCGAACCAACCCGACCATAACCAAATTTCTTCGAAAACCTAAGTATAATATTCAAAAACGACTGTCTCGATCCAAGGATCCCAATGCAATTGACGGTGCATCGATCGGAGGTTCGTAGCCCATGTTATGGGCAAATGACTAAAACCAGTTCGAAGTGGGGGGTCTGGGCCTGACACGGGCCAGACCAACCCCCCTGGGTCAGCCCGAACCGAGTCGACCCGCCCTGACCCAGCTGGGGGGGTGCCCTGGCTCGGCCAGCGGGCCGAGCAAGGGGGACACATTTCCCCCCTTTGCGCTCCACGGATGCGGCAGGCACCGCGTCCTCCTCCAGATATGGCGTGGCCGCGGGATATCGCCTCCTCCACCGTGGCTTCAGCCGCGGAGGTTCCTGCCAGCGGCGCACCGGGGCACCACCACCTCCAGCTGCCGCGCCGGCGTGGCGCGATGGCAGCAACTTTTGCGGACTGCTGAATGCACTCTGGTGGTTCGATTTGCCCGCCGTCTATGCCTGCGGCTCTCCCGGGACCCGTACTTTACTAAGAAGGCCTCCAATCTTCATTCCAGTTCTATTTCATCATCGCCAAATGCTCTGTGCATCAAGAACAGAAAAACGGTGGGTTCAGACTTTTTCGTTGTTCCGCACCCACCACGTTAGTGCTTTGAAACAACTCCCAACAATTCCCCACAAATAATAGTCGCAAACTCGCAAATAATAGTTCACAGATCAACTTGATAATGAGTTGATCCGCGTTCATGTTTTAGAGGGAAAACAAACATGGGAGTATTATCATTCTCAAAATAAATCCCTACCTCTTAGTGGTTCATTGTCGCGCGTTCGTCCTCAAGGGGGGTTAAGGCGTCAGTGTCGCTTTCCGACTCTGATATTTGAAAAGCGTTGAAGAAGAAGAGGTTTTGTCGGCATTATTTGTTCTTCACTGGGGCGGAAGTCCATCAGAGGTTCGCCAGAGAATCCTCCAATTTCTTTCTCCACATATTCTCGATGTGCCAAAATATATAAAGGAGCTCATCACAACGTTTCCATAAAGGTGTAATTAAAGAATCGTTACACTATGAGTTTAATGACCCATTAATCAGCCTTATTGATGTGCATCATCACCGCCCTGTCGCTTCCATGCCACCCAAAAAGGGGGAAGGAAATAAAATAATTCCTTTAAATTATTTTATTATTTTTCTCAAAAGGTTTGAAAAATAACTTTTTCTCTCGGCCCTTTCCGACCAAAGTTATGTTTCGCCTAAGTGAATACCGGCGTTGCGAATTCATCGGTGCCCTCAGATTTTAATTCCGAGCACCAATTTAAAAGTTAGAAAAACCCGCTCGTTTGTTCACTGAACGTACCCGAGCTAAACCTCGAAAATTGATTCCAGGCACACCGGGCCTCAGAATCAAGCGTCATCAGAAACTGCGTACTCGTAAAATTACAAAGTATTTAAAAAAAATCCATGAAATTTACGGGTCTTTACATTACTCCCACCTCAGGGCTTTATGTCCCCGTAAAGCTAAATCATAAACTAGGGAAACAAATGAGGGTACTGAGCATGCATCTGAGCCTCTCGCTCCCATGTGCTCTCCTGGAGGTTCTCGTGCTGCCACCTGATGTGCACCAGAGGAATCGACCGTCCACGTAGGACCCACTCCTGTCGATCCTCGATCTCCACCGGTACCTATGAAAAAGTCACCCTATCATCGATGTCCAGCTCCCCATGATTGATGATATGCGTCGGGTCATGCACGTATCTCCTCAACTGAGATATGTGGAAGACTTCGTGCACTCGGTGCAACTGAGGTGGAAGAGACAGGCGATAAGCCACCTCACCTATCCTGCTGAGAACCTGGAATGGTCCAATAAAGCCCGAGGATAATTTGCCACCCCGGCCAAATCTCCGTAATCCACGTCGAGGTGAGACCCGTAAGAAAACGTGGTCGCCATCCTCGAACTCCAGTGGTCCCCGCCTCCTATTAGCATAGGACTTCTGTCGACTCTGAGAAGTCCTCATCCACTCCTGAATGATCTGCACCTTCTCCGTCGTATCCTGTACCATCTCTGGTCTTATGAGTGCTGACTCCCCAGGGTCAGTTTAGCATAGAGGTGATCTTCAGGGTCGGTCATACAGTGCCTCGTAAGGTGTCATCCCTATGGTGGACTGGTAGTTTCTATTGTACGCAAACTCCACCAAGGGTAGGTGATCCTCCCAACTACGACCAAAGTCAAGTACACATGAACGGAGCATGTCCTCGAGTGTCTGAATGGTCCTCTCTGTCTGTCTATCTGTCTGCGGGTGAAAGGTAGTGCTCAGGCGTAGCTACGTCCCGAAGGCCTCCTGCAACCCCTTCTAAATCCTGGAAGTAAAGCGAGCATCTCGATCGGAGATGATAGATGATGGAACACCATGAAGTCGTACGATCTACTGAACATAGAGATTCCCTAATCTCTCTATTGAGCCCTGATCTCTAATCGAAAGGAAGTGGGCCGACTTGGTGAGTTGGTCTACAATCACCCAAATGGAGTCGTTTCCTCTAGGAGTACGTGGAATCCCCATCACGAAATCCATGGATAGACCATCCCACTTCCACTCCGGGACCTCTAAGGGTTATACCAAGTCTACAGGTACCTGGTTCTCTACCTTCACTTGCTGACAAGTGAGGCATCGAGAAACGAATCTAGCCACAACCTTCTTCATACCCGGCCACCAGTACTGTCGTCTGAGGTCCTGATACATCTTCGATACTTCAGGATGTCCCCCTAGAGGGGAAGTGTGGAACTACCTCAGCACCTCCTCCTGTGGTGTAACTGGTACCATGGTACGTCCCATGAAAAGGATGACATGCTCTCCTCCTACAGAAAATCAATCAGGTGCCTGTCCTGAGGATATCTGTGCACATCACGTCTCACAGTCCACGTCCCCACGTTGTGCCTCTCTGACCCGCTGAAGTAGTGGAGGAGTAACTGTGAGGGATTGAAGATAGGCTGCCCCATCACAATCCACAAAGGATATCTATAAAGCGGCTAACTGCTCTGTCATCTCTCCAAGTAGCTGGATGCCCGATCTTCTACAGAGAGCATCAGCCACAACATTCCCCTTACCAGGAGTATAGACAATCTCAATGTCATAATCCTGGAGGAACTCGATCCATCGCCGCTGTCTCAGGTTCAGGTTCTTCTGAGAGAAGATGTACCTGAGACTCTGGTGGTTAGAGTAGACTGTAAAGCACTTTCCCATCAAATAGTCTCGCCACATATTCAGACCGAAGACCACTACTACTAACTCCAGGTCATGGGTAGCATAGTTGTGCTCGTGCGGCCTCAACTGTCATGAACCATAAGCAGTCACTGCTTGTTCCTGCATCAGAACACACCTGAGTCTAGTCCCTGATGCGTCGCAGTAAACCACGTACCCTACACCCTCCTATGGTAGCCTCAAGATGGGCACACTGGTCAATCTCCTCCTCAGCTCCTGGAAGCTCTACTGACAACTATCTTACCACACGAAGGGTTTCCCCTTCTTCATCAAGGCTGTAAGTGGTGCTACAACTCTGGAGATGTCTGGCACAAATACCCGATAGTACCCAGCCAGACCTAGGAAGCTCCACACCTCTGTCACACTCCTGGGCAGCTCCCAAGCAATTACCACCTCGACCTTTGCGAGATCCACTGCAACTCCCACCTCAGAGATGATGTGCCCTAAGAAGTGAACCTATCGAAGCCATAACTAGCACTTTGAGAGCTTACCATAAAGATGTTACTCTCAGAGTGTATCCAGTATAACCCATAAGGGGTAGGTGTGCTCCTCCTCAGTCGTCGAGTAAATATGTATGTCGTCAATGAAGACTACGACAAAACGATCGAGGTAGGGCTGGAAGATTCTATTCATGAGGCTCATGAACACTGCTGGAGAATTGGTCACATCGAAGGGCATGTCCAAAAACTCATAGTGGCCATACCGACACTTGAAGGCCGTCTTCTGCACATCCTCATCCCGAAATCGGAGATGATGATAGCCTGACCTGAGGTCTATCTTCGAGAACCAACGTGCTCCCTTGAGCTGATCGAAGAGGTCGTCAATCCTTGGAAGTGGATACTTGTTCCTCACGGTCACCTAGTTCAGGTGACGGTAATCGATACACAGTCGCAAACCCCCATCCACCTTCTTGGCGAATCGGGCTGGAGAATCCTAGGGTGAAACACTGGGTCAGATAAATCCCTTTCCCTACAAGTCCTCCAGCTGTAACTGTAGCTCTCGAAGCTCAGTGAGAACCATATGATATGCTGGAGTAGATATCGGGGTTGTCCCGGGGTACAGGTCAATATGGAATTCTACCTCCCTTCGAGGAGGTAGTACTGGAACATCGTCAGGAAAAACGTCCGAATACTGATCCACCACTACAGGAAAACTCAGACTCCCCACGTCAACTGCTCCGAGGATGAGACTAGCCAACTGATGTGTGATTGGATGCCCTCTCCTTTGAATGATTCCATCCTGTGCTGCGAAGGTTCCCTTCTCACTAGTGAAGGTGAAACTAGTCCCATCCGTGCAGACACACCGCACCTTGCGCCTAATATAGTCGATCTGGGCATGGATTCTAGATAACCAGTCCATACCCAAGATGATTTCGTAAGGCCTCGACGCCGTTACAAGAAGATCCCAGCCGAAGCTCTCGCCTCCTAGAGTAATCTCACACTACCGAAACCAGTGCGTAATCGTTGAGTCTAATACTGTAGGAGTCTCTTGCCACAAGGATCAAGTCAATGGCTCCGTCGGAATCTATGAGCTCCGAACAAGGGTAGTGCCAATAAAATAATGACTCACACCTGTGTCTGTAAGAACTAAAGCAAGGGTGGAGTAGACATAGATAGTACCTCAAATCATCTCAGGTGCGCCGTGGTCGTAAGCCCCTGCTGCCTAGAGCTGAGCCTGCCAGCTCCCTGTGGTCGGGGTGGACCTCCTGGGGGTGGTGGTGGTAGAGCCTCGAAGCATCGTCCACCACCCACTACTCGGCCAACTCCTCTGCCCCGTCCGCCTGCTCCTTGCGGACTGCCACAGTCGAACCTCTGCCTCTGCCTTGGAGGTCCCTCTACTGTCTTCTGCTCGTCTGCATGGCGGTTCGGGCAGTCACGAGCCATGTGGCCCTGCCTGCCGCATGCATATCATTGTCTACTCCTCGAAAGGCTGGCCCTGCGTAGTGTGCCCCGCACAGCCGGACCTGTGTGCTGTGGTCACCCACCTGATGGCCTAGTCCGCTTGGACCCCTGCTTCGTCTGTTGAATGCTTGATGTGGAAGACTCTTCTCAGTGCCATCATGGGATGGGTCTCGCTACTGATGACTGCTTGGAGAGAATGATCTCCACTAGCAGGGCTCGCTCCAGCACCCCCGCCTGAGTCGGGATGATGAGTGGAATCATCAAATCTATGATCTCATTCCTTAGCCCCTGCTCAAAGGTCTGAGCCCGGAAAAAGGACCCCCGTACCATGTCTGTGGAGTAGCGCGAGAGGTCGGTAAATCTCGCCGAGTGCTGGGGTACCGACATGTTGCCCTGTCGCAGCTGTAGAAACTCCTGGATGCGCACTGCACGAAGGGTGTCTGGAATGAACTCCGAGTGGAAGAAGCCCTCAAAGTCCGTCCAATGTAGAGATGCCCCATCGTGCACTTAGAGAATCAGGCTCCACCATCTTCTTGTTGCTGCGTGCAGGAGAGTCGCGGAAAGGATCACCATGAGGTCTGCTGTTGTCCCTACCATTCTGAAGACTATGTCGATGGCCTCCAGCCAATCCTCGGCTGCCTGAGGATCCGTCTATTCACGGAACCTGGGCAGCCTCTGCCTCTGAAACTCGTGCAATGCGCTCAGGCGGCGTGCACTCTCCGCCACTGGGGCTGGTAGCATCGATGGCTCAGCGGGTAGAGGTACCGCCGGTGCCTCTGCCATAATGGGGCCCTGCACCAAGGCCTCATCGCTCGGTGGGCTGCCATCCCGCATGTAACTGGGAACCCTAGATGGTTGTCGTCGTTGGGCCATCCTAAAAAGTAACAGGTGCACCACGGTTAGTACAGTATACCAGGTGAGCTGACACAAAGTAATCACAAAGAAAACATTTGAAAGGAAAAACACACGCATTCAGTGTTTTCGTGCACTGAGTTGGAAATTAGAAGTCAGGGTCCTGGTGTATGGATACGTCATCCACCACACCAACAATGGATTTCCTGGACTAAAAACCACACTCAATACCCTTAACACTATTGCTTCAAAGAGAAGGATTTATCAGAGTCCTAAGTTCTACGGTAGAACCGACCACCTCTGATACCAATTTTTCACGACTCGTCCTCGGGGCCCGTTCCGTGACTACCCCAAGCCCGTCTCCCATAGGTAAGGGGATCACGACTAGCACCAAAGGCGTAAATCCCAGAAAAGGGGAGGAATTTCCTTTATATAAGAAAACAAACACCACAGAGTACACAAGATCAATTAAACTCTAAGTAAATAGAGTACAAGAGTAAGTGCTGGAAAGTAAATGGGCCAGAATAAAAACCCAGCTGAAAGTAAAGTACAACTAAAAAGAAAGAACAATAGTGGAAAAGTAAAGTAGAAACACCGAGCCATCCACTGGATATCCCACCTGAAGGGTGGGTACATATAGTCTCCTCAGCTCCTCGGCTCCAGCCATCTGCTCCGTGTACGTCCCGTCTAGTGATCCACCTCCAGGTACCATCCAGCTCCACGAGCCTCCACCTCGATCAGCGTTGTCCTTCGTCTGCATCCAACACAACGTAGTGCGGGAATAGCCCGTGCAGGGGTGAGTATACGATACTCAGTAGGGACCCTGAGACCCTCAAAGGTCTCTCAGAATCCACAAAGGATAAACCAAAAAGAAAAGATACAATCACGAAGTATCAATAACACTACTTAGGTATATGCCCATACATATAACTAAGTCATCAGTTACAGTTCATCTCCAACTCCCGAGTACCACGCAGTCCACAAAGGAAAGCACAACCCAGTCCACAAAGGATAGCTCAACACAGTCCACATAGGAAAAACACAACCCAAACCACAAAGGAAAGAAAGTCAATCACATCGATGATAAGATTGAGAATCATGACTCAGATCACACAGGTATACACTTTGTAAGGCGATAGAGATGATCAGATGTAGCCACTGATTCATCTAAGCTGTCAGACCCACACAGGATACAAGACTAGCTAAGCTGTTAGACCCACACAGGATACAAGACTAGCTACTCTGCCGGACCCACACAGGATACAAGTAAAGAGTCAAATACTGCCAGACCCACATAGGATACAAGAACAGTAGTCATCACCATCGAACCCATGGAGGATTCCAGTACGGTCATCATCACTGTCGAACCCACGGAGGATTCCAGTACAGAAGTCGATGCAGTCGTATCCAGCTCTAGGGTTCCCGCACACAACCTGCTCGATTCCGGGAGGGTCCACTCCACAAGCCAAGGGGTCGATACATCAACATTCACGATGTCCAGAGTTGATGTATCACAAAGCTCCGTCTCATCAATAGGAACTCAACGCGATAGACACTGCGTCAATAGGACGTCCGGTCTAAGAGTTATTGGCTTTTTCTCCCCAGGGGCCCGGTTGGATTTTTAGTTAAAACCAACCCGGCCATACTCCAGCTATGTCCAAACCTCAATCAGATTAAGAAAAAAGATCCGTCTCACTAAGAGGAATCCAACGAAGTCGATGGCACGTCAATTGGACGTCCGGAGCTCAAGTTATAAGCGTTTCCGCTCTGAGGGCCCGGTTGGTTTCGTGTTCAAACCAACCCGGCCGTACCCAAAGTTCTCCAAAACCATGAGTGTAATATACCAAAACGACCATATCGATCCAAGGATCCCAACTCAACTAACAGTGCATCGATCAGAGGTCTATACCCAAGTTATGGGCAAATGACTGAAAATGGTCCAAAGTGGGAGGTCTGGGCCCGACCCGGCCAGGCCCAACCCCCCTGGGTTGGCCCGAACCGGGTCGGACCAACCCGGGTCCGGGTCCGGCCCGGATGAGCGTGGCCTGGCCCGGTCCGCGCGACTCGCCCTGCCCCGGCTGGGGGGCCGCGGTGGCTCGGCCAGCGGGCCGAGCAGGGGGGACGTGTTTCCCCCCTTTGCGCTCCACAGACACGGCGAGCGCCGCATCCTCCTCCGTATCCCGTGCGGCCGCGAGATCCCGCCGTCTGCCATTGCGGCTTCAGCCGCAATGTTCCGGGGCGCCACCACCTCTGTCGGTCGGCCGGTGCCTGCCGCCGCGCCGGCGGGGCGCGCCGGTGGCGTCTTCCGCGGACCACCGGACGCGCTCCAGTGGTCCGATTTTCCCGCCGTCTGCGCCTGCGGCTCTCCCAGGACCCGTACTTTACATCAAAGGCCTCCAATAACCATACCAATCCCGTTTATTCATTTCCAAATTCTCCGCGCATTAAGAACATAAAAATGGTGGGTTCAGACTTGTTCGTTGGTCCTCACCCACCACGTTAGTGGTTTGAAACAACTCCCAACAATTCCCCACAAATAATAGTCCCAAACCCTCAAATAATAGTTCACATATCAACTTGATAATGAGTTAATCCGTGTTCATGTTTTAGAGGGAAAACAAACATGGGAGTATTATCCTTCTCAAAATAAACCCCTACCTCTTAGTGGTTTGTTGTCGCACGTTCATCCTCAAGGGGGGTTAAGGTGTCGGCGTCGCTTTCCGGATCCGATATTCGAAAGGCATCGAAGAAGAAGAGGTTTTGTCGGAATTCTTCGTTCTTCACTGGGGCGGAAGTCTGTCAGAGGTTCTCTAGAGAATCCTCCAATTTCTTTCTCCACATATTCTCGATGTGAGAAAATATATAAAGGAGCTCGTCATAGCGTTGCCATAATGGTGTCATTAAAGAATCATTACACTATGAGTTTAATGACCCATTAATGAGACTCATTGATGTGCATCATCACCATCCTGTCATTTCCACATCACCCAAAAAGGGGGAAGGAAAAATAAAATAATTCCATTAAATTATTTTATTATTTTTCTCGAAAGGTCCAAAAAACAACTGTTTCTCTCGGCCCTTGCCGGCGGAAGTTAAGATTCTCCTAAGCGAATACCGGCTCTGCGAATTCATCAGTGCCCATAGATTTTAATTCCATGTTCCGGTTTAAAAGTTAGAAAAACCCGCTCGTTCGTTCACTGAACGTATCAGAGCTAAACTTCAAAAATTGATTCCGGGTACACCGGGCCTCTGAATCAAGCGCCGTCAGAAACTGCATACTCGTAAAATTCCAATGTATTTAATAAAAAAATTCCTTGAAATTTATGGGTCTTTACATCAAAATCCTGCTGGCACTTCTCTGTCCACATGAAGGGTTGCCCCTTTTGAGTCAAGGCTGTCATCGGTGCTGATATTCAGGAGAAATCAGGAATGAATCTCTGATAATATCCTGCCAACCCAAGGAAGCTCCGCACCTCTGTCACACTCAGAGGTGGCTCCCATGATAAAACTGCCTCCACCTTGGTTAGGTCCATATCTACACCATCTTATGAGATGACATTCCCTAGAAAGTGGACCTTCTGGATCCTGAACTGGCACTTCGAGAGCTTCCCGTAAAGATGGTGCTCTCAGAGTATGTCTAAAACCATTTGCAGGTGTCTCACGTGCTCCTACTCCGATGTCGAATACACAAGGATGTCGTTGATGAAGACCACTGCGAAACGGTCCTAATATGGATGGAAGATCTAGTTCATTAGTCCCATGAACACTTCAGGGGCATTTCTCATGCTGAAAGACATCACCAAGTACTCATAGTGACAGTAATGGCATCTGAATGCTGTCTTTAGTATATCCTCATCCCGTACCCATAATTGGCGATAACCTGATTGATGGTCAACCTTCGAGAACCTCTATTCCCATCTTAGATGATCGAAGAGGTCATCAATCCTCAGCAGTGGATACTTGTTTTTCACCATCACCTAGTTCATGCATTTGTAATCCATGCACAACCTCAAACTCTCATATCCCTTCTTGGAAAACAAGACTAGGGCCACCGAGGGTGAAACGCTGGGTCTCATGAAATCCTTTCTCTGCAAATCCTCCAACTACACCCTCAGCTCGTGAATCTCTATGGGAGCCATCCAATATGCTAACGAAGAACTCAGTACCATACCAGGGTGTAAGTCGATGCAGAAGTCGATTTCCCAGCGGGGAGGTAGTCCTGGAACATCTTTGAGAAAGACGTCCTCGTACTCTTCCACTACTGCTGGGAACTGGTGTAAAGTCCCATTTTTTGAACCGGGTTAAAATACGAATGTTTTCGATTTTCTTTTGATTTATCAACAGTTCATTTTTTTTAAACCGAGCTCTAGAATTTTATTTTGAGTGTTGAAACACCAAATGGTGTCATTTCTGGAATTGCGTAATTACTCAATAAATTTCAGCGGATGTCCCGATGAGTCTCGAGTGCACCAGATCCAGAAAAATCCACTTTAATGGATCTGCATGGGCAGTGCATGGTTGTGGTCCAACCTGTGCAGTTTATCTTATTTAATAAACTATTATTATTTTTAAATAAATATGATTATATGAGAGTTTTGGATTAATTAAAATAAAGTTTTAATAATAATAATAATAATGAAGTTATTATTACTATTTTTGTGGTTGTTAAATTTTTTTAATGTTAAATAATTAATTAAATGGAAGTTGAAGGTATTGATGTGGATTTTGGGTTTATCAAAGAACCGTTTTATTTAAATGAAGAGTTTCAGAATTATTAAATGACCAATTTTTATTAAATAGAGGAATGTGTTAATAATAATAATGTCATTGTTATTATTGTAGATCCCTAAATTATTTTGATACTTTGAGATTTTAATTGCATGATAAAGGAGTGTATCATTTATGAGAATTAAATGTGGCTTTTGAGCTTCTCAAAGAAACTTTTAATTAAATGAGGGGTTTTGGGTTGGAGTTTTTATCATATTAATGATATTGTAATAAATTGGGGGTTTGGGTTTTTAAATAAATGAAAGTTTGAATAATAATAATGATGATGTTATTATTATTTTTGTGGTTACTTAGTTAAATAAATGTTAAAAGAATTTAATGTTCAATATGGAGTTTTATAATTAATTATGAAACATTTATTAGAAGAATAATAAATGAAGGTTAAAAATGAATTGGATAATTAATGTGGATTTAAATGGGGAGGTTGGACATAATTAAAATGGGCATTTTATTATTTCCATAAATACAATTTAATTATGGAGTTTTTCAAAGTTCTGTTTTTATTTAATGGGGTGTAATATTTAGGTGAATTTAATGAGGCTGTTGGGTATATCGATGAAATGCTTAATTAAATAATCAGTTTTGAATTTAATGAAAGAGTGTGCTTATTTAATAGATTTGTTGGGTTATATCAAAGGTTAGAGTAATACTAATTATATTTTAATTATTATGGTTTTACGAGTGTCATAATTATTTATCATTATGGGTATGATTATTATAAATAATAATAGTAATGAATTGTGGAGTTTTTTTACTTTTATATAAGTGTTTAATGTGTATAATAATAATAATAAAATGAGTATTATTACTATATTTTATTATTATTATTATCGCATTAATGGTAGTATTATTATTGGGTTTTAAGAGTTTAATAATAACTATTTTTAATGGAAACTAATTTAGGGGTTTGAAAAAGAAAATAAAGGGAATCGAATTACCCTCTTCTTCCTCCCTACGCACAAGGTGCAACATGCACGCAACAATGTACCCCATGACGTGGCCCCTTCCTCCCTCCTTCGAGATCCCTCCTCGGCGTGAGCTCCTTCCCGCTGTGTGGTCAAGAGGCACACGAACCCCCGAGCGACCCTCCCTGTAGCAGCGTGACACCCGGGTGGAGCTCCTGCAGCGCGCGACCTCCATGGCGCAACCCCCCTCCTGGCAATACCAAGAGGCGCACCACCCCTCTCCCAGACTCCACTTTTCATGCGACGTTTCCCCTCAGACTCTTCACGAATCTTGTCCACCTCATCAAGGTGAGTTCGTCTACGTATAAATGGTGATTCACATCGATCATTTGACTCCTCTCTCTCACCTTGTTTTCTCACCTAAAATTCAATGGTTCGGGTTTAATCTGATCATTTTGTTCCTCTCTTTTTAGGATATGCGAATGTTGACTTGGGACCCATTGGTCCATAATCAGACATCCGCCGCCAAGGGCGTGGCGGATGGTCTTGAATTGTCATGTCGTCATTGTTTCGGGTTAGTTTTTAAACCCACGGTTTGGTTTTGGACAGGTTATATTGAGGCCTGTTAAATTTTTTTTATGAGTTCCTGGAACCAAGTTAGAGTTGTGTTGTTCATTACAACTTTGATTCTGGTTATCGGTTTAATATATGTAATTTTCGATGATCAACGTAGACAACACACACAGAAATATATATAAAGGTGTGCGCACATGTGATTATAGACCAGTTGTGGACTGGTTGCAGCCAAGTACATTAAAGCGCTTCAGATTTAAAATGGTGCCACCTAGAGGTAGGGTCTCAAATCCTTAACACTTTATTTTAAGAATTATAGCTTCTTTAAATAAATTAATAATGTAAGTTTCCTTGATTATGATATGTCGATGCATGAAACTTTTGAAGTTATTAAATGATGCCGCCCACATGAGATAAATGAGGGCTTGAACTTGTGTTGTTTTTAAGCATGTTTTGCTAATTTGGCTAAAGTGATATGATTAAACAATTAAATTATTTGAATGGACAGAATGTATATATGGGTAATTAATTATAGAATTAATTATCAAGTCATGATTTGGAATAAAATGTGTGGCTTTTAATGATGATTGGGAATATAGAATATTTGACATGTTGAAAAATATAAATTGGAAATTGGTAATAATTAATGGATGGATTAATTATTAAATGTTAAATGTTAAATGATTAATTAATTTATGATTGGTTTAAGAGATAATATTTAATTAATTAATTGTTGAATTAATTAATTTGAATGCATAAAATTAAGATTGTGAATTGATTGTTTGTTATGACTGTTGGCCAAGGGTACTTTTTGGTACTTGTTAGATTTCCATGCATTAAGTTGTCTTGGATAGAGTTATTCTTTATTATGATATGATGCATGTTATGGTTGCTAAATATAGGGGCTTGTTCAGCATGTTTTGTGATGATTATTACGTGCATGTAAATTGTTAAAGTCCTAGAAGAATCACTGTTTGAGTGGACGTGTTCAGACTTGTTAACGAATTTGGATAATTAAATGTTGAGTTATTTATTTATTTGGCTTGATAAAAACAACTAATTGTTAATTAATTATTTACTATTGGGATGTTGAATGGTTAATTAAGGGTTGACTTTTTACGGGTGATTTATGTTGTTAATTAGTTGTTGAATTAATTAATGGATTGGATTAATTAATTTATGAATTAATTAATGGATGGTTTTGGGGTGTTAGACTCGGTGTTCTACACCAACGATAAATATATATGTATGATTGACAAATGGGTTGTGAGACAAGGACTGAAGCTCCAAATGCTCACGGGGTGATAGAAATAGTGTTCTACACCAATGATAAATATATATGTATGATTGATAAATGGGTTGTGAGACAAGAAATGAAGCTCTAAATACTCCCGGGGTGCTAGACATGGCGTTCTACACCCTGCTTGCAAGAAAATATTCTTTTAATGGTTAGGGACTGATGCTCCAAATACCCATGGGTTGTGAGACAAGGACTGATGCTCCAAATACTCATGAGGGTGCTAGACATGATGTTTTACACCCATTAATTAACATTGGACTGTGGGTCCAATTGTTCATGCATGAAATGAGTTAATGGTTAATGAAGGCTATTGAGACATGATGATTTGTGAATTGTTTATGAGGAATGTTTCAGACTTATTTCTAAATTGGGTGAACCACTTTTAGTGGGCGGGCTCAGACTTAGTATATGAAAGGTTGAATTGAATAACTTATGACATTTTATCCAAGACAAAGAACAAGCTTGGAATTAGTCTTTACTTTGATTACTTAGATGGTCTTTAGAGACAACTGTGGTGAGTGATTTATATGGGAGATGTTGGGAATAGGCCGAATCTCAAGACCTTCATAATTTATTAAGATTTTAGTAATTAATAACTGATGAATGATTATGTAATTAATATTGAGTATGTTTGACAAATGTATAATGTTGGTTCAGAAACCAACTGAGGGATGGAGCAGGTACTTGGGTATATAGTTACATTGTACTATTTACTTAATTTATGCATGATTCCACATGTTATAAGTTATTTATTAAATGTCCGGTTTGGGGTAGACACTGGTGGTCCCGACCTACTGAGATTTATATCTCAAACCCTACTCAGGACGCCATTGCACTGGGTACCCGAGTAGATTATATTTGGTTGCAGGACTATTATGTTTGCATTTACTTGGGAGTTAGAAGAACAGGACTGAGCGGAGGCTCCGGATGCTCGAGGAGATCGCCTGTGGGGCTTTGAGTAATTATTTATTCATTTATGCATTGAAATGTAAAGCATGTTGTTTTGTTCACTGTTTTCTACTTTTGTATCATTAGCATGTCATGCATGCATCTGTTGTATACTTTAGCGTTGTTCATTTGTTTTGTACAAGATTTATAAAATATGCTTTCTGCTGCTTATTCATTTATGATACGGTTTCCTCTATTTATTGACTTTGTCAATTTTTGAACTCTAAAATGAGGGTATAGTCTCCCCACTGACTATCCTTAGACCCTCGCTGCTAGTCGGAAGCCTCTGGCATATGGGGAGGCACGCTTGAGGTCATGTGGTGACCGGTCCAGCCTCCGATTTAGTGGTGAGACGGGTCGGGACGTTACAAAGTGGTATCAGAGGTTTCAGTTTTCTTTCTTTTCCTTTGTCTTTCTGTTTTGGGGTTTGTATACAGGAGACTAGGAATGCATCGACACTTGGGTTAATAGCCGTGCTTGGGACTGATCACCTCATGTACAGGAAATGAATGAGTGGATAGGGATGGGAATTGATGTTTTTACCATTATAGGTTATAGTTTATATGATTTCACCTTGAGTGACTGGTGTATTTCTTGTTGTTTAATGATTTTGTGAATTTTGAAAAATATTTGTCTTGGCCTGATATGGCAAGGAAGTTTTTTACATGCATCATCTTAGTCACTTATAGATTCACATGTCATACATAAAACATGCCATGTAGTTTCATTAGTAGGATGCCTGATAATTTGGATTGTGTTCCTTGGGTGCAATGCCATGTTTTGATCTGCTTTAGCATGCCTCTCTAGATAGCTTGTTCTGGTAATAGATTTAACATGCTTGAGTGATTATATTCCATACTGTTTCAGTTATTAGCATGTTTTGTTGTTGTTCCATGCTTTTTTATTATAGCATGTTGTTGTGTTACAGCTTATGCTAACATGTTAGAGATTTTTTGGATATGTGAAAGGGGTGATAAAGATAAAATGTTAAATAAATGTTGATTGTGATAAATGGGATCCAAATTTCAGCGATAAGGTGTATGGGTGTCTTATCAATTGGTAGATGTCCACCCATGTGTTTGAACCTTATAAAACCATAATATGTTTGAAAATGGTTACAAATGTAAAACTACTGAGTTTTGATTATAATGAACTGTTGTTGGGTTGCTTTTGGAAGAACCCATATTGAATAAATGAGAACTTTGGAAGTCACCTTTTCTGTAAAAGGAATTTAGATGCTAAATTGCCTATTTATATTTGAATAACTTTGAATGATGATTAAAGAGGATATTTGTGATAACATGACTATTTTTTCCATAGGTTTTGGTTTTGAAAACCAAGTGACTTGTTGTGAATATGTACGTGTGTGTATGCTGAAATTCATTCAAATGTTAAAAGGATGAAATAATTAATTAAAATTACTAAAAGAAAAAGGGGGTTTTGAAGCTTGTGATTTAAGTTTTGAATGACCTAGAGAGAGGGTCAATGTTTATGGTTAGTAAGGGGCTAACCCATGGTAGGTAGTACCCATAGAATGTTCTAGGCTATTAAAGTAAGTTCGTCCCACTACTCGGGAGGACTTCAGGGGACTCGGTTGTTTTGGCGCGCCGATAGGTTTATGTTACATATTTTTGTGATCAATGTTTGACGTGGTGAACATGGTTCGAGGAATGTCACACACATGCATTAATGTATTCTAAAAACATGCACTGGTGAGCGGCTAATCTTTTCTTGAGACGTCGAGGAAAATCCTAAGGTGGGTATTGTTTCATCATTTTTTGATAAACAAGTCAGCAGGTGATGTCGAGCATTTAGAATGGATTTGTCCTATAATATTTTGACTGATCTTATTTGATGACCTTGGTAGGTCGGTTGATTTAGTAGTGGTTTCTAATGGCTTCTTAGGGACGAGAAGTTCTTAAGGTGGGTAGATTGTAAAGTCCCGTGTTTTTGAACCGGGTTAAAATACGAATGTTTTCGATTTTTTTCGATTTATCAACGGTTAATTTTTTTTAAACCGAACTCTAGAATTTTATTTTGAGTGTTGAAACACCAAATGGTGTCGTTTCTGGAATTGTGTAATTACCCGATAAATTTTAGCGGGTGTCCCGATGAGTCTTGAGTGCACCAAATCCAGAAAAATCCACTTTAATGGATCTGCATGGGCAGCGCATGGTTTCGGTACAACCTGTGTAGTTTATCTTATTTAATAAGCTATTATTATTTTTAATTAAATATGATTATATGATAGTTTTGGATTAATTAAAATAATGTTTTAATAATAATAATAATAATGAAGTTATTATTACTATTGTTGTAGTTGTTAAATTTATTGAATGTTAAATAATTAATTAAATGGAAGTTGAAGGTATTGATGTGGATTTTGGGTTTATCAAAGAACTGTTTTATTTAAATGAAGAGTTTCAGAATTATTAAAGGACCAATTTTTATTAAATGGAGGAATGTGCTAATAATAATAATGTCATTGCTATTATTCTAGAGTCATAAATTATTTTGATAATGTGAGATTTTAATTGCATGTTAAAGGAGTGTATCATTTATGATAATTAAATATGGATTTTGAGTTTCTCAAAGAAACTTTTAATTAAATGATGGGTTTTGGGTTGGAGTTTTTATCATATTAATGATATTGTAAAAATTTGGGGGTTTGGGTTTTTAAATAAATGAAAGTTTGAATAATAATAATAATGATGTTATTATTATTTTTGTGGTTACTTAGTTAAATAAATGTTAAAATAATTTAATGTTCAATATGGAGTTTTATAATTAATTATGAAACATTTATTACAAGAATAATAAATGAAGGTTAAAAACGAATTGGATAATTAATGTGGATTTAAATGGGGAAGTTAGACATAATTAAAATGGGCATTTTATTGTTTCTTTTAATACAATTTAATTATGGGGTTTTTCAAAGTTCTGTTTTTATTTAATGGGGTGTAATATTTAGGTTAATTTAATGAGGTTGTTGGCTATCTCGATGAAACGCTTAATTAAATAAGTAGTTTTGAATTTAATGAAGGAGTGTTGTTATTTAACAGAGTTGTTGGGTTATATCAAAGGTTTGAGTAATTATAATTATATTTTTATAATTATGGTTTTACGAGTGTCATAATTATTTATCATTATAAGTATGATTATTATAAATAATAATATTAATGAATTGGGGAGTTTTTTTTACTTTTTAGATAAGTGTTTAACGTGTATAATAATAATAATAAAACGAGTATTATTATTATCTTTTGTTATTATTATTATCGCATTAATGGTAGTATTATTATTGGGTTTTAAGATTTTAATAATAAATATTATTAATGGAAATTAATTTAGGGGTTTGAAAAAGAAAATAAAGGGAATCAAATTCCCCTCTTCTTCCTCCCTACGCACAAGGTGCAACACGCACGCAGCAACACACCCCATGAAACGACCCCTTCCTCCCTCCTTCGAGATCCCTCCTCGGCATGAGCTCCTTCCCACGGTGCGACCATGTCACACAAGTGACTTTTTTATATATTAATATTTCATTTAATTTCCATTCCTGATTTTTTTGGGGGGGTTTACCACTCATTTTGGTGAAAATGGTGGGTTTTGAAAATTTGGGTCAAACCGTGAGCCCAATTCCATATTTAAAAACTAATTTTGTTTCATCTATAAATCCTTCAATTTTTACTATTTTAAACCCATTACACTTCCCAATTGGAATAACCTGATAAATTAAAACCATAATATCCCTTTGGACCACATATAAATCCAAAATCATGATGGATTTGGGTTTTTGATTTAGATAATGGGGCTGGCCGTAGGCACATTTCCTACTTTAAATAGTTTTTGTAAATTCTCCATATCTCATTCATTTATTACTTTTTGTCCGTGATTCCACCACCCTCTCAAATCCAATAGCCCAAGGATCTCCCCCATTGTCTGTTTCGCAATTTTGGAGCTCAGGTGAGCCTCGAAGTAGGGAAATCATTCATACTCTTTCTCAAATCAACCAGATTTGACGAGGTAAAATGAATCTTTCATAACTCCTTCAATTTTTATCATTTTCCCCCATTTCAGTTCCCACATGACCTAATATGACTACTCCGAACCTCCATACAAGTTTTGGGTACTTGGAGATTCATATTTTGGTGGATTGGGGCCGATTTCTTCAAGATATTTCAAGTAAGGGAATTCCTTCTTGGTTCCTTCCATCCTCTTTTAGTTTTATTTCCCCTTTCCTGAAGTTCCTCATGTCCAGAAGTTTGGGTTTGATCCTAAGGTCTGATTTGGTATCTTTTGGGTCAATTTTTGGTGGTCTAGGTATGGATTTATATTCCTTGTGGTGCGGCGGCGGTGCGCTTAAGGTTTCGCACCAAGTTTTGAGGGTTTCGACTCAATAGGTGATTCCATGTGTAACCATTTTATAATGAGTTAGCTTGCTTGGTTTATTAATTTATCATGTTTATAATCTATTTTTTGTGGTGTGAAAACTGTTTTTGATGGATTTGGTTAAACATTTAATTTTTAGTAGCATTTTAGCTTGAAATTGGGTGCTTTCCATGTGTGACTCTAGGGGTAATGTTTGGGTTTAGTTTATAACATATGAAAGTGATTTATTAGTCTTGAAAGGGGCTGCCAATTCTGTTTTGTTAATTCCTTATTGTCATGTGGGCCTTGAAAAGAGGTTTTTGAATAATTTTAATGTGTAAAACCATGTCGTACTTCTTGAAGGTGATTTATGAAAACGTGTGTTTTTCATGTGTATCTTTATAGTATAATTTGATGTATTTTTATAACACTTGGGGGTGGTTTAATAATTGTTTTAGGGCTGAAAATTCTGTTTTGGATTGGTATTGGTATGATTTTGGTCTTGAATGAGGGTTTTGAAATGGGTTTAGTGTGCAAACAATGGTTATACCTTTTGGGTTTGTTTTATAAAAATTGAAAATGTTTTATTTGGTTAAAAAAAGTTGGAAATAGGTGTATATGTACTTTTTGGGTGAGTTTGTTCACCTAATGTGGGGTTTTTAATGGTAAAGTGGTGATTTGAGATGTCAAACATTTTTAGAATGTTTTATAAATTGCCTAAATGTTTTACTAAATTGTGTTTTGTGTGCGAAACACGAGTGTGGGATGTTTCATGTGAGTTTATTGATAAAATGAATTGTGAAGGTGAGAAAGGTATTATGTGACATGTGTGTGGGCTGTTATGTGAGTTGAATATCTTGTAATGGTTTTATAAAATTCTCTAATGGATTTTTGGAAGTGTTAAAGAAATGTGAAAAGTGTTGTAGGCAATTTTTGTGTGAGTTTGATTTCAGAATGAATTTGAATAAAAAGTGGAATTTGTGACTTGTGTGATGTACATGGGGATGTTTGGTTAATGTGTGATGTGGAAGTGGTATTTACGTGTGAAAACTATATTTCTTGGATTGTTAAACTTGTTTGAGCACAAAGGGAAAACCCGGGTATCTAGGTGGGTGGACGTGTACTAGTATGCTAGTGAATCCGTGGGGTTTGGCCTCAGTTTCACTTAGCAAGATTGACGCTTACAACTCTAAATAAATTATGATGATGATGATTGGGGACCACTAGGTTATGGGTATGATCTCTACTAGTGGCTCATGCACGAGAACGAATATTGTTTTTTTGTGGTTACTCTCACCGAGATACGAGGTACCTGGGACCCACAGCTAGCTAGTGCCTAGGGGTTATTTCCTATTACTTGTTCTCATTAGATCCTTTGTACTTACCATTGGTATACGGTATTGTTGTATGGAAAATTCAGTAGCTTTTTTATTTATTTTAAAATTGTTGGTCCTTTAAAATTAGACCACATGAAAACAGTTTTCATTTATTATTGCATCCTTTAGAAAATTGTAACAAGCATTTCTTATTTACAAAACTTACAATGATTTTTTTCATGAAATGTTTATCACATGGAATCTCTTAGTGGTGGTATCCTAGTGGGATTTCTCTCACACCCTAATTACACCTTTGGGTGTAAGTAGACTTGCTTATTTTATGTCACAGGTTTGGGTACAGGTTTTATGCCTTTGGTTCGGGTTTTTAGCGGTCCATCATGATGCAGTGTTGTGGAAATGGCTTGAGGGTGGTGCCTCTTTCCATGTAGAGGTTCTTGGGCTGTATTTTCTTGGGTTTGTACCTTTGTAATAGTGTTCAAAAATTATTTAAAATTGTGTAATTCAGTTCTGAATTTTAGTAAAAGAAGTTTTGGTTTGAAAAATCCAGATTTGATTTCTTGGATTCATTTGTTGTTTTAAGTATAAAAATTTGGGTAAATCGTTCCTAATTTTCATTTTTTGATACCCGAGCACTTGTGCCAGCCCATGGGGATCAGGAACGCCCTTCGGGACTTGCCACAGGTCGGGTCGGGTGCCGTTTTTGGCGGCGACCAGATTCGGTTCGTGACAGACCAAGAGGCACGTGAACCCCCGAGCAACCCTCCCTGCAGCAACGCGACACCCAGGCGGAGCTCCTACATCGCGTGACCTCTGTGGTGGAACCCCCCTTCGGGAAATACCTAGAGGCGCACCACCCCTCTCCTGGACTCCACTTTGCGTGCGATGTTTCCCCTTGGACTCTTCATGAATCTTGTCTGCCTCATCAAGGTGAGTCCATCTGCGTATAACTGGTGATTCTCATCGATCATTTGACTCATCTCTCTCGCCTTATTTTCTCACCTAAAACCCAAAGGTCCAGGTTTAATTTGATCGTTGTGTTCCTCTATTTTTAGGATATGCGAATGTTGACTCGGGACCCATTGGTCCATAATCCGACATCCGCCGCCAAGGGCGGGGCAGATGGTCTCGAATTGTTTTGTCGCCATTGTTTCGGGTTAGTTTCTAAACCCACAGTTTGGTTTTTCACCAGTTACATTAAGGCCTGTTAAATTTTTTTATGAGTTCCTGGTACCAAGTAATAGTTGATTTGTTCATTACAAATTTGATTCTAGTTATCATTTTAAAATACATAATTTTCATTGATCAATGTAGACAACGCGCACAGATATATATATATATATATATATATATATATATATATATATATATATATATAAAGGTGTGCGCACGTGCGATTACAGACCAGTTGTGGACTGGTTGCTGCCAAGTACATTAAAGCGCTTCAGATTTAAAATGGTGCCACCCCGAGGTAGGGTCTAAAATCCTTAAAACTTTATTTTAATAATTATAGATTATTTAAATAAATTGAGAATGTAAGTTCCTTGATTATGATATGTCGATGCATGACACTTTTGAAGTTATTAAATGATTCCACCCACGTGAGATAAGTGAGGGTTTGAACTTGTGTTTTTTTAAGCATGTTTTGCTAATTTAAATAAAGTGGTATGATTATACAGTTAAATTATTTGAATGGGAAGAATTTATAATAGGGTAATTAATTATAGAATTAATTATCAAGTCATGAGTTGGAATAAAATGAGTGGATTTTAATGATGATTGGGAATAAAGAATATTTGACATGTTCAAAAGTATAAATTGGAAATTGGTAATAATTAATGGATGGATTAACTATTACATGTTAAATGTTAAATGGTTAATTAATTTATGATTGTTTTAAGAGATAATATTTAATTAATTAATTTTTGAATTAATTAATTTTCATGCATTAAATTAAGATTGTGAATTGATTGTTTGTTATGACTGTTGGCCAAGCGTACTTTTTGATACTTGTTATATTTCCATGAATTAAGTTGTCTTGGATGGAGTTGTTCTATATTATGAGATGATGTGTGAGATGGTTGCTAAATATATGGTCTTGTTAAGCACGTTTTGTGATGATTATGACATTCATGTAAATTGTTAAAGTCCTGGACGAATCACTGTTTGTGTGGACAGGTTCAGACTTGTTAACGAATTTGGATAATTAAATGTTGAGATAATTATTTATTCGGATTGCTAAGAACAATTAATTTTTAATTAATTATTTACTATTGAAATGTTGAATGGTTAATTAAGGGTTGACTTTTTACGGGTGATTTATGTTGTTAATTAATTGTTGAATTAATTAACGGATTGGATTAATTAATTTATGAATTAATTAATGGATGGTTTTGGGGTGTTAGACATGGTGTTCTACACCAATGATAAATATATATGTATGATTGATAAATGGGTTGTGAGACAAGGAATGAAGCTCCAAATACTCACGGGGTGATAGACATGGTGTTCTACACCAATGATAAATATATATGTATGATTAATAAATGGGTTGTGAGACAAGGACTAAAGCTCCAAATACTCACGAGGTGCTAGACATGGAATTCTACACCCATCTTGCAAGAAAATATTCTTTTATGGGTTAAGGACTGATGCTCCAAATACCCATGGGATGTGAGACAAGGACTGATGCTCCAAATACTCACGAGGGTGCTAGATATTATGTTCTACACCCATTAATTAACATTGGACTGTGGGTCCAATTTTTCGTGCATGGAATGAGTTAATGGTTAATGAAGGCTGTTGAGACATGATGATTTGTGAAATGTGTATGAGGAAGGTTTCAGACTTATTTCCGATTTGGGTGAACCACTTTTAGTGGGTGGGCTCAGACTTAGTATATGAAAGGTTGAATTGAATAACTTATGACGTGTTATCCAAGCCAAAGAACAAGCTTGGAATTAGTCTTTACTTTGATTACTTAGATGGTCTTTAGAGACATCTGTGGTGAGTGATTTATATGGAAGATGTTGGGCATAGGACAAATATCAAGACCTTTATAATTTATTAAGATTGGAGTAATTAATAACCGTTGAATGATTATGTAATGAATATTGAGTATGTATGACAAATGTATAATATAGGTTCAGACACCAGCTGAGGGCTGAAGCAGGTACTTGGGTATATAGTTACATTGTACTGTTTACTTAATTTATGCATGATTTCACATGTTATAAGTTATTTATTAAATGTATAGTTTGGGGTAGACACCGGTGGTCCTGGCCTACTGAGATTTATATCTCACACCCTACTCGGGCCGCCATTGCACTGGGTACCCGAGTAGATTCTATTTGGTTGCCAGACTATACAGTTTGCATTTACTTGGGAGTTAGGAGCATAAGACTGAGCGGAGGCTCGAGATGCTCGAGGAGATTTCCCGTGGGGCTTTGAGTCATTATTTATTTATTTATGTATTTAAATGTAAAGCATGTTGTTTTGTTCACTATTTTCTACTTTTGTATCATTAGCATGTCATGCATGCATCTGTTGTATACTTTGGCATTGGATATTTTTTTTATACAAGATTTATAAAATATGATTTCCGCTGCTTATTCATTTATGATACCATTTTCGCTATTTAGTGCATTTGTCTATTTTTTGAACACTAAAATGAGGGTATAGTCTCCCAATGACTATCCTTAGACCCTTGCTGCTAGTCGGTAGCCTCTGGCGTATGGGGAGGCGCGCTTGAGGTCATGTGGTGACCGTTCCAGCCTCTGGTTTAGTGGTGAGCCAGGTCGGGACGTTACAACTGGGAACTCATCACATTTACTGCTCCGAGGGATAGGATAGACAACTTATGAGGGACCAGCTACACCCTCCTATGCATGAGCCCATTCTATACTTCCTGGGTCTCCTTTTCTCTGACAAAGGAAAACCTCATCCCATCACTGTGGACACACCACACTCTTCACCTGGAATATTCAATATGGGCATGGACTGAAGATAACCAATCCATATTGAGAATGATGTCATAAGGCCTCGACGCTACCACCAAGATTTTCAACCGAGAATCTCACCTCCAAGTGTAAGATCGCGTTGTCTACAAAGGTGTGTGATCATCGAGTCTCCTTCTATTGGTGTCTCTATGTGTAAGAATCGAGTCAACAATTTGACTAGAATCTCAAGGTTTCACACAAGACATGTGGCGATGAAGGAATCACTGACACCTGTGTCTACAAGTACGACAACTAAGGAGAGAAGACACAGATCGTACCTCACATCATCCCTAGAGCCCCTGGGTCATACTCCTCGACCGCATGCAGCTGTCCCCACCTCTATCCCCCCAGCTCACTGAGCATGGTGAGGACATCCTGTGGGTGGTGGTGGAAGTAAGTTGAAGCGTCTGCCACCACCAGAAGATCTCCCTGCTCCTCTGCCATGTCCACCGCATAACTAGTCTATTTTCTCCACTCTCTGCCTCTACCTTAGTGGTCCATCCACCGCTTCCCTATCAGCAGTTCGATAGATCGGACAATCTCTAGCGAGATGTCCCCTACCGTCACACGCCTAGCACCGCTTCTCCCTAGGATGACTGGATCCATCCTGAGATCCCTGGACCGTCGATCCTCTATCCTGGGTCCTCCTCTGACATATCTCACGTCTTGATCCTTGTGTCCGACATCGGCTCCCTTCTACTGAGGTCTTCAGACCTGCCTGCCTGCTGCTGACTCTCGTCGGCTGTCTCTGCTCCGCCAAGAAGCTCTCGATCACCATGGTCCGCTCGAGCACACCAGCATAAGTTGAAATGCATAGAGGCATGACTCTAGATTGGATGTCTCACCTTAGACCTCATTCAAAGGTCTGAGCTCTGAAGTACTTATCTCTGACCATATCCATCGAGTACCTGGTGAGGTTGGTGAACCTCGATTAATAGTCAACTACCGTCATACTGCCCTGTTGAAGTTGAAGATGCTTTCGGATGTGTACCGCTCTTAGCGTAACTAGAGATAACTCCTCCCTAAAGAGTCTCTCTAACTTCGTCCATGAAAGTGTCTCCTCATCGTGAGTCTGTGTGGTCAGACTCCACCATCGTCCTGCCAAACCCTGATGAAGACTTGATCCTAGGATAACCATCTAGTTTGTGGGTGTCCTCACTAGATGGAAAACTCTAGTCACCACCTCAAGCTACTCATTAGCTACTTGAGGGCCGAGCTCACCTCAGAACCTGAGGGGTATCTGTCTCTGGAACTCATGGAGCACGCTCAGCTTGCGCTCCTCATTGGTCAACACAGTAGGTACCACTAGATGTTCCAATGGTGGTGGTATAGCAGGTGCACCACCTGGTGGAAACTCCTGGGAAACTGGTCCCTTTATCGAAGCATTATCACTGAGGGGGTCATCCTCATGATCGCACTACTGAATCTGAGTGAGTATGTGTGTGTCACAGAGGCATCCTATAAGGAAACATGATGTACCATGGTCAATGAGTATATCTAAATAGCTAACACACAAAGGACATGTAAAACACAAACCATTACTATATGATGCATGTACCTTTATTTTATTTCCCTGCAACCAGTGCTTTCATTTCCACAGTGATTAATAGCCTCGATTCTTCATCATTCGTCATCGAGATTTTTCTCCTAGGCTCCATGGATTATCCAGAGTTTTATCCCTATCCTTGACAATGAGAAACAACCCAATAAAAAGGGAAACATGTTTTTCATTCCATTACGCTGTAGCATTAATGGGTCAGCATTTCTGTTTCTAAGTCAATATGACATGAAATTTAATATTGAAACAGATTCCCTGTCACTGTGCTGTAGCGGATGTTTCCATAAAATAAAATAACTTTGCGAATTTTTTTTTACTAAAAACATCCGGAAATTAACATTTTCCATTTACCTGTGCCGGTCGAGGTTAGACCCGTTCATAGGTAAAGTCATCGTCCCGGACGCAACGATTCCCTTACATTTTTAATTTGGGCATCCATTTGGAAACTGGCACAACCACACACATGTGTCAACTCACTTAACTTAAAAAGTTTCAAACCACCATTCTAGGCTCACCGGGCCGCGGAATGATGTGTCGTCTCCATGCCTGGTCTCGTAATAATTCGATATAATATTTTTAAAAATAATTCACAAAAAATACGAGAAATTAGAAATTTTTTGGGGACGAGGATTGTGTATAATGGCATACACTTTAACCCTTGTTCATATATGGAAATGTTCCCATCCTTATCAAAAATTTATCCATTCCATGGGCCATCCATACAAGGGATCGACAACAGGCCCATGTGGGATTGGTTTCAACCATTCCCAGTGGGAGATAGCCCTGGTTAGCCAGAGGATGGAGGAATAGCACTCTCATGATGAGGGAGGGCCCCTTTTTAAGACCGAGAGTATGTGAGAGAGAAGTTTCACATAACATGGGCCTAGATCCTAGAGGTTAAAAGTCCGGGTGGAAGTTTGTATGAGTAGAATAGGTGAGAAACCTTATTTTCACATTAATGGAGAGGCAACCACTAAATGGATTATAAATCATAGAAAGGCACATAAAAACTTTTCGAACTGGGATGAGAATTTTGTAGTAATATTCATGTGATTGAATCCCAACCACTCGATAGTCCGATCGATTAATATCATCCATCCATTTTGATCCTGTGCATTGTAAGTATGAATTATGTCAATCTTAAACCACATAAACTCAAAGCAATCCCATGCATTGTGAGACCTCCTTCTTCAACCTCTTGTTCTTCTGTCTGTCTCTTGTGCCATAGCTTCAGAATAGTGTGGCTACTTGATGTTGCTCTCATGATCACTCAATGATCACCATAGCTAGAAATCTCCAATAAAAAAAACCTAAGAAAACCATCATGGATGTCCCTACCACCGACATACTCTAACCATCATATACATGATCTATCTCAAAAATCCCATTTCAAGAACTAGGAATGTTGTAAGAACTCCCACCAAAGCGTGACTCCATCGCGTGATCATCCATTGATCACTCGATAAAAGTGAAGAAAACCACTGAAATAATCACAAGAGATATAAAACCATGAAAATATTCCTTTTTATAAAGGATTTTTTGGATGAATTAATTTGGATTTTTTAGGAAATAGGGACATCACATGAAGGTATAAAGATCACATGAATCCATCTTGCAGCCGCATGATGTCAATCTAGAAAAGTCTCCACTAGCCCAGTTGGTGCACTCAGTGTCCTCCACACACAATGTGGAACCATCCTTGTTCAGACTCATCATATAAATAACCTAATACCCTCTAGAAAAAATAACATGCATGGGAGGATGATACAAATGAGAATGGGTAGAGAGAAAGTCAGAGAAGGGAAAAAGTGGAGAAGAAGCCATCCACCGCCCCCTCTGGAAACTCCCTCAGGTGATCTCATGAACTCATCATGTGATCACTTTAAGATCACATAGTCTCATGAGCAAGAAAAAATTTATAATAATAAATTGAAGTTTTGAAATGGTGTCTCTACTAAGCCATGAATTTCCACAATCACATAATCTTATCTCATGAACCTACCTCCTTAACATGTGGTTTTGAGGTACAATGAGATTGCCTCATAGGATTCATCTAGGATCATGTAACAAAATGAATAATTGAACCCCATGTGAATATCCTTATTATGCGAAGTGATCATATCAGTGCGCATAGATATATCCTAGTGGATGATGAAAACCCCCATGCATTCTTTAAAAACTGACCATGTAAATCCTCTGTCTCATGATGGACTCATGTGCATGTGATCATGAGGCCTTAAAATACATTCCTCTGATGGTATGGCTCCATTAGGTATGCATGACCTATTTGTATGTACCCAATTAATGAAATATTTCCTTGGTCTCATGGTGGCCCCTTATCGATCTTTTAGTGATCCATTGTTTGACATAAAAAATGTAGACTCGAAGACTCGTGTACCCCCTATATTTCATTCACTTCTTCTCACCATGGAATGCTTCCATGAACCCAATTACATCAATGGGTAATCCAATGGACAAAAACCTATCGTTATACAACATAAAACCTCATCCATTCTTATGGTTTCATTGGGAATACCTTGTGCATGTTTGTAGATGCCATTGCAAGGCCCTTATGAGTTCATGTGAACAACGAGTCATCATTCCAGTGCCTTTTGATGTGAATACATGTCCATTTAAAGGACCTTATTTCACTATGAAATCCATATTTTTTACACCATCAACATGCACACTCAGGCATACATCATTTACCATACAAAATTAGGTATAATACCTTTGGAACTGTTTTCTACAATCCTCAGGCATGATCCCTTTATCAAGTAAGTAATAATAAACATGTCTAAGAGACCCACCACAAGAATTGTTTAAGGTCACAAGATCAAAAGATTCTCCACTAATCATGCAATGTCTTTAGGTGGCCTCTGACAATCCATGGGGGTCACACGACAAGCCTTAGATAATTCGGGTCGATCTCACAATATCTGAACAACAAGTCACCATTGTCATGTGGTAGTCCAAATAAAAACCAATTTGATTAGGAAAAGACCCTCTGAAATGTCTTCATTTTCACAAGAAAGGATCCGGACAAGTCGTGTTGATCATGTGATTTCCCACTGACATGAAAGAATTGTCATACGATAGTCTAAGGATAATCCATATCGATCATGTGAAGCAACTTGGAAATTTTCACCTTTATTATGCGATGATATCCTAGATAATGCACTTTGATCATGGGAAGGATTCATTAAAATGTCAGTATGATCATTATATTACCCATATACATGTCAATATTATCATGTGATAGTTCAAAGACATGTCAGGTTGATCATATATCATAGTGTTAACATGTAATTATTTTCATGCGGAAGACCCCATACATGTATACTTAGGTTATCGAAAATGTCTTGGGCATTTACTATTTGACTATGAAAAGAAATCCAAGACATGTCCATTGATTAGGAAGGCACCATTGTACATGTTTACCATGTTAGAATGATTCCTCAAACATTTTGGGAAGATAATCACAGAATGTACAACTGACATCCAAGAAATGTCAGGCATATCCCCTAGGACATTTCAAACTTATTCGATAGTCCCACTTGAACTCATTCCATGTGGACCCCATATAGGTATCTTAGGCCACATAACTCTTGTACAAGGGAAGTTTCCTTGATGAGATAGGGTTATTCACTCATGCGATCCTACTGGTATCATGCTCTCAGGCAGGCCCTCCATGTTATGAAAAGCATATCTGGTAGACATTTCATGGTCATAATTATCTCTCTTTATCTATTAGAAGATAAATAATGAGTATGAAAAAGGGAATCCATAATGTTTAAGACCATATTAATAGGTAATTAATCCTGGAGTAAGCCCCTAACATTCCTGAAACCTCTGGTATAATAATAATATATCTAAACATGATCACCCTCCTTTACTCATCATCAGGTTCATGATCCAGTGAACTACAAGAACTATGATTCCCACCATAACTAAGATACATTGGATGCCTTCCTAAGGCACGAGCTCCAATGACCGTCCACTTCAGTGTAAGTCCCCTCATGTCTCTAAAATTTTAACCAATGAGACCCAATCATTCTCATGGAATGATCATTCTACCTCATCCATTGGAAGTCTAAGAATCCAATAGTACTACAACGAATCTGATTCCTATTATAAAATAGGATATGTAGAATTCTAAAATATGTCCTGAATTCTATACCAAATCCCCCACGAGATGGGTAATCATACCTCTCAAAGGGAAACAAAAATGTGTAATACTGGTACATACATCATCTCAAGAAATGTTTTTAATCTTCTATTATTTCATGTTTCCCACATCAAGTATGAATCAAGTGGTCTTAGATACTAGTGATGATTGTATCAAAATCATGTTTAGTATTCCCCTTGTGTGGGATCTTCACCATTGTTATGTAAGTCTGATTCTATCTCAACCACACTCAAAGGTCCAAACTCTTGATGAGATAATTCAGGGCAGTATTATTTGCCTAAGTCCCATATAAGACCTCTGTAGTTGTATTTATAAAAACACAAGTGCTCATATAAGAACTAGTTAGACTCTAATATTGTCTCAAATAGGATATATATGAAACCTCACCAAGGTATGATCCTAATATTTACATCTCTACCACATGATGTCAAACTGCCTGGATGTGTCTAGTCACACAATTTTAAAATATATCAAATGAACTATGTGAATTTTGATTCATGTTTTCATAGGATATATTGGATTACTCAAAGAGGTTCAATCCCAAATCCAAGACACCAACCACTCCCCTAGAATAAAATAAACTCCAAAGTTCCTAAACATGAATATAAACAACAGATCCATATATTAATAAGATAATTATATAGAACTCATGATATGAACATAGTAGTTTCTATCATTACATGTTTGTAATCAAATAATTGGAAAAAGGGTAACCGGTACTGTATTGGGTTTTGGGATGAATTTTTTAAACATATCTAAAATCTATAAGAGATTCTAAGATTAGGAATCAATTTTATACAAAAGGGTGCAATGAGACCAAACTCCCATCCTCTTGACCAATGTGATTTCCTAAGCACCGTTAGGTCTGAAACCCCTAAGGACCACCTACCATTGGACATTAGGTCCATAATCAGTTATGTATCAGTCATCCTTTGGTTGTTCCAAGTGAAGACTAAATAAATTTTAAAACTGAAGTGATTGATTTATCAAGACATTGACCCCCAAAGAATCAAACCATTGGGACAATCCCATAAATTTCATTCCCGAGAAAACAAAAGGGAAAACCTGAAGTGAAATTATTTAAATATGTCATCCATTTCACATGTTAAAAAGGATAGATAGTATAATTCGTATCAGGATCATTTTTTTGCACTCATTTCATAATAAAATTGTGAAATAACATGGTTAACTTATTTAAATTTAACCTATAATAGAAAGAATGTACCACGTGTATATCCTTTAAACTATGAAAGTTATTGATCAAACATGAAATATTATATATAATTCTATTCTAATAAGGATTCTTGATTCTTTTGAGGGCATCCAAATTACTTGCAGTCAAAATGACATCATGAAATGTGCCAATGGATTCCAAGGTTACTAGACAAGCTACTTTAGCCCCGATGTATGTTGTCACCAACACACCCCTTCCAGCATTAGTTGGTGAATGCCTTGGTCTGGGAGTACCACATCAACATATCTATCCTAAAATTATAATAAACTCATGAAATAATTCAGGGGATGAATTCCCACTGTAAAACGTTCCCACAATAGGTCATATGAGGTGAATTGTTCCTTATAGCCACATTCAACCACTTTTTGAGCCTATCCCTGGTGGGTAGCAACGCATACCTTCCCTAACTTAAAGAGGTGTATGAGGAAAGTTATCATAACAACTCAATCAATAAAAAGCTACCTAGAATACCTCCCATATTTTTTTGGTATTCATAATTGATATATGACCATGATTCCACAAGGAAATGCAGAAGAATTTTTGCCTACACCAACTGTTCGAGTCAGGGCATCCTAAAGGAGAGCCCGCCAAGGGTATCCAAACAATGTAGCTCCAAAATACGCTTATATACCTACCACTTAAAATCTATCTGATTACCACCAGTGTATCTTGAAAGTTCCCTAAAATCAATCCCATACCATAATTATCCAAAATATTCTGACTTCATCACCGCTATCCTTGGTAACTATAGAATCCTAGGGAGCAACCCAGTCTATAGGGATCATAGAATTTTTATCATATTTTACCCTAGGATCATCTTCAAAAAGGTAACTAACACCTCAAATGGTATCATGCTCACCGACCCCTCAATCTGTACCATGGGAACCTACCCCTCAAATGGTACATGGGAACCAACCCCTCAAAAAGTACCATGGGAACCGAACCCTCAAACAGTATCATGGCCACAGACCCCTCAAACTATATCCTAGGAACTAACCCATCAAACCATACCATGGGAACCAACCACTAAAATGTTATCATGGGCACCGAAACCTCAAATAGTATAATGGTAACCAATACCTCAAAAGGTATTGTGGGAACCAACCCCTCAATTGGTACCATGGGAATCGACCTTCCAAACGGTATATCGGTCACTGACCCGCCAAACAAGACACTCCATCAAAGAGGAGAACCATCCCTCTTGTGTCTTAGTCAATAAGATATCAATCTTATCTATAGACTTATCATAAAATATGAAATTCCACACTCTTGAAGAGTACAATCATTACCTTCAATAGTCATCTAATTCATAGTATGTTGGCCAACCTTTTTCCACTAACTCAAGAAAAGAAAGTCTTAACAATATTTTTCAGGAATCTACAGGTGTTATTAACCTTGAGGGTACTTCAAATGATAATGAAAATATAGCATATGGATTTTTTTAGTAGTGTATTTAGTCTCTAGGGTTCATATTGGAACTCTCATCATCATCCACCCACCTTACCATTGATAGAGGAAAGGGTGTTGTCATAGCTACTACTAGCCAACCCCTTGAGGTTGAAAATGAAATTTCTATAGAAGAACATATCATTCAAACACAATTATTGAATAGGGATATCTGAGAAATAATTGTGGGAATACTTCTGAGATATCTACCTCAGAATGATGTGCCAGTGCTTGCTTATGGAAGCTCGACTTGCAGTGAAGTTCCCCAGCCCAAAGGGCTGGGGAATTTTTTATATTTGTCAACCCGTCACTGTGTAAAATCCAGAAATTTTACCACCTCTCCCCAACCCACAGGTCGGGGGGAATTTCTATATTTTCTACCTCCTAATAGAGGATATTATAGAAACCATATGACCTTAGCTGTTACTACAAAACCTCTAGTAGAGTCAGGATATTTTAATCAGCAATAAGCATCTATGTTATTCAAGACCCCCAATGCCTCAAAACCTACCCCGAAACCAATATATGATGGATATTCACACATTGGACTCTAAAATAAATCATATTTCCATGCCAAAATTGTATAAGAATCATGTGAGGGAAGCATCATGGTCACCCATCTCCTGATGAAAAAAGAAAAAGGATTATTTCTTCCTGTCAAAGCATGTCCCAAATACATTAATTATGACATGGAGAATGATTGGTTAAAACTACCACTTATTTTGAAGCTAGTTAAAACATGATTGATAGGCCTTTATGATTACTACCCCTACTACTAATGTCTTGGGAACACCATAGATAATTTATTCATCTTTAAATATTGGTTAGATAAACATATAAATAGTGGATTGAAAGAGTTAGAGGATCCTGAAAATCCTAAAATATGTATATGAGTCATTTGAATTCCATCAAAAAATATTTCCTCTTGAAAAGTGGTGATACAATATGTCCTAGTCACATGATGTTAAATTGCATGACGATGTCTTAGTGGCATGGCATTAAAATGCACAACGAATTCCCCATTGCATGACGTTAAACTATACGACATAATCCTTACCAAAATACATTAAACTTTATGGCTAACGTCATTACCACAAGACATTAAACAACACAGATGATTTCCTTACTGTAATACATTAAACTGCATGTCCATCATCCTTACCATAATACGTGATACTACATAGATCACATCCTTACTGCAAGATGTTAAACTGCATGAATGATGTCCTTTCTGCATGAAATTAAACTACATTGGTTCTATAGAACTACGTACAACTTGAATAACATCCTAACAAGATACGTAGGTATTATTGGGGTATTATATCTTGTCCTAGAAACCTATATTCACGTCCTTAATGCATGATGATAAACTGCATAGAACACATCCTAGTCATTGGTTGAAAAGAAACTATGACAGATTTCAATATCTGGGAGACAACATTTTCATCAGGTGGAAATTGTAGTTTCCAAAAGCACCACCAATATAGTCACCTCCCCAAACACTATTATATGGGCATCAAGGACACATTTTTAAATGTGGAAAGCTGAAAAATAGAGAGAGCATGATCATACCCCTGTTGGTTCAAACAATGTTTGTGGGTATATTCATGCAGCTGGAATGGGGGAGGCACATATCCCAACCCCATGCATGAATTCCATTGACATATTCTAGTGTCACAAGGAGGGATGGAGTGGGTGTATACCCCCACTTCAATCAAAGGCATCAACCAGCACACCTTGACAGTTGAGATAATACATTCATTTATTCTTTCATATACCCAATTGAAGTGCAATTCATTGTGACAACAATAGAGGAGCTCCACAAGTATATTATGGTTAAGAAGAAATGGCATGAAAATATTCCTATACCTATAGCCAAGGAATTTCAACACTCCGATCATTATGAAGAAGTTGTTTCTCTGGATCAAGATAATATTATTTCTCCTATCACCGAGGAGTATCATCATACTCTGGAAAAGGATGGAGCCTTAGATCAAGCTCATATTCCCATTCCAACCAGGTCTCACTTGGTGAGAGTGGCACATGCCTCAAGATAGACTCATATCTCTGTCGTTAACGTTAAACGACATATTCCAAAGTCCCAAGATCAGATTCATATCCTTTCTCTATAGAAGGCTCACTAATTGAGTGGGGAACATATCTCTAGTCATGCTCATATTCCTATCCAAAAAGACCACTGGCATACTTCAAAAGTCTAGGATCAGGGTCATATCCTTGTTTCAGTTGAGGCTCGCCAAGTGAGAGAATCACATGCCTCAATACATGCTCATATTCTTCTCAGCAATGCTACTAAATATATCCTATTATCCTACAGGAGGAGGCTTATATCCCTATCCCATTTTGGATTTTTGTTGATATATTTTAGAGGGTAATACATATTCATACTATGCTCATATTCTTGTTCCAACCGTGTCACACCAAGTGAGAGTTGCATAAACCTCGGGATAGGATCATAATAATATAAAAAAGACTTGATAAATATTCCAAAGGGTCGGGATTAGGATCATATCCCTGTTCTAGATGAGTCCCACTAAGTGAGAGTGGAACATGCCTTGGGACTGGCTCATATCCTTATTAGAGAAGATAACTGGAAGCTCCATTAGTTTCTCATTTGCGGGATCATATTCCCGTAACACCAGATGGTTATCAATAGATTTTTGTAGCCATCATAGAGAAGGCTTTTATCTCGACTCAACCCTAAAAGGAAGGATAAAATATTTCTCCCATGATGTAGAGTGACGTTCATACTCTTGACCAGCTCAATGTTAAGTGTCCTTGAGGTTGTTCGAGATACATTCTCAACACAAAAGGGTCTATCATCTCTTCTTGTAAAGTATAATGAAAATATAACCATGATATTACTCCACATGGTTATTGGGGGATTGATTGAAGAGACTCTACTCCAGAAATCCACTACAACTAACTTCCCCATGGTGACATATCCAACAGACAAGGAATAACCCCTTTACCAGACACATTCATATATAGTTATGTTATAAAATATTAGACACCTTTATATAGAGAGATTATAAAAAATATCAAGCACATTAATATAGAAATATTCTCACAATATTGGGGTTGACCATATACTATTACCCATCAACCATCAACAACACTTAATTAGGGTCATCAAGTATGCCATAGAGGCAATCTCTATGGTCTGACTAAGTAAAGGTATATATCTTTGATGAAGAAGAAACCATAATGGATATATAGAGTGTGTTAGCTGGAAGAAACCTCCTAAACATGCGCATACCCATTTCCACTTTCAATTAAGAGATATTAAATAGGAAAAAAGGGAGTTCCATAGTTCGTCTTAACCACATGACATTAACTTATATAGATTTCATCTTAACTGCATAATGTTAAACTATTTAGAGAACATATTAACCCCATGAAACTAAACTTTATGAAGCTCATACCGGTACCAAGATGTTAAAATGTACAACACCTGATGTCCTGACAGTAATAATCTAAACTACATTGTACCCCATGTCTAGACAACGTGATGATAAATTGTATAGAGTCATCAGGGTAGTAAAATGTTAAACTACATGGAATATCTCATATAGGTATTAGGATGTTAAATTGCACACAATCTTTCATCCGGGTAATAAGACGTTAAAACACACAACTTCTAAAGTCTTGAAAAAAAGAATTTAACATCAAAATGACCCAGTTCCTTACTTCATGACATCAAACTACACACTTGTTGTCTTTCCACATGATATTAAACTGCATGAGTTTCAATAACTATGTGCGGCTTGATTCCTACTATTATAGGATATGTAGTGATGCTCAAACCTCTAATATTAAGCTCAGTCACAATATTTCACTCCTTTATTATTAGGTGATCCTTTTCATTACCACATAATATTAAAATACACAGAAAATGTTCTTATGCATGATGTAAAACTACATAGATACATGACATCTATCTTCATTCACATCAGGTGATCCTCGTCCTTTTAGCAAGACAGTAAACTGAAGGATATTATCCTTTCTTTATGACATTAAAACTGTATAGGTTCTCTAGAACTATGTACAGACTGCTTCTCATTTTCAATGAGATATGTAGGGTTTCCCCGACCTATGTCTTGGTCCATCCACTAAATGATAGAAAATTACCATATCCAATATTTAATCACCACTTTATAGGTGAGAGGAACCCTTTACAATCCTTGTTTCTCACACCGATCATAGCTCATGTGAGATTATGAATTTGAGTAAGGGCTTACCCACATTACAAATGCATAATATCTCCCAAAAGGCTCATCATGGTCCTAAATATAGACCTCAAAAGGAATAACATGAGTCCTCACTGTATAATGTTAAACTGGACAGTTGATATCCCTTGCAAGACATAAAATAAAACATTCCTCTAAAAATCACCCAAGAGGACCACTATTTTTATGTTTTTATCCCCCCATACCTCCATTCAAGAACTATGTGTGACTTGATTATTGACATCATAGGATATGTAGTGACACCCAAATATTCATTCCTATGTCCAATCAGAAAAATATAAAAATACCTCCTCTCATTGTATAGGGAAGACTTGCGTCGGAAGGTCCTTCCTCCAGGACAATGTGTTTCTAGATTCCTATCATCTGAGGATACATAGTGATGATTAGACACTACAAAAAAATATCATATTAGTAGTGGTTTTTTAGAGAGGGTTATAAAAAACCCCCTATAAATTCATTTTAGAGGGGGTTCTTCACAACACCCTATAAATTTTGTAACATTTTTTTAATATTTGGTTGAATTTTAGAGGCTGTTATGCCAAAATCCCTGCTAATTTAATAATTAGTGATGCAATATTTTTAGTTATATTTTAGAGGCACTGTATATATATATATATATATACGTGTGTGTCTGGATATTATATGTTATATACATATATAATGGATTTTTTTAAAATTAAAATAATGGGGGATCACAACCCCTCTAATATATTAAATTAGAGGGGGTTCATGAATGACCTCTAATCCCATAGATCAGAGGGGGTTTTTGAACCCATTATAATTAAAGAAATTAGAGGGGGTTGTGAACCCCCTCTAATTTAAGATTATATAGGGGGTTTTGAACCCTCTCTAATTTAAGAAATTAGAGGGGGTTTCGAACCCCCTCTCATGTAAGAAATTATATGTGGGTGGTGAACCCTTTCTAATATATGACATTAGAGGGGGTTCATGAACCTCCATTAATCCATTTGATTAGAGGGTTTGTTAAAACACTCTAATTTTTTATTTACTTTTTTAAATAAATATTATATAAATTCCAATCTTATAATATATATGTGTGTGTGTTCACTTATGTTTATATATATATATATACATTACACAAACACATTATATAAATTTGTTTAAATGCATTATAACACACATATGTAAAGAAATTATATAAATATTTTAAATAAATACTTATACATATATAAAATGTATACATATATAAATATTGTTATACATATTATAAATGTAATTATAAATATATTTATTCAAATATATAAAATTAATATATGGTTTTATAAATACTTCACATTTATATTATGATATATATTATACATATATTATATTAAATTCATTTTTATTGTATATTTATGTATAAATATAAATATATTATATTATGTATACAAATATATATAATATAGAGAAGATTAAATATAAATATATAATATATAATATATATTTTATATTATAAATAATTCATTATATATTATATATATTTTAGAATATCATATTAATTATAAATTAATTTCGTAAATATATATATCATTTAATTATATTATATATATTTCAAATTATATGAATGTATTTAATTTTGTGTGTGTATATATGTATATACCTGATATAATATAAAAATATATAATTACATAGAAAAATATATAATATGAATGTATTTAATATAATATATGTATAATATAAATCCCAAAATATATAATTATATAATATTTATAAAAACAACATATAATTTTTATAGTTTTAAAAATATCTATTATAATATTATTGTTACACATAGACACACATATAATTAAGTATATAAAATTAATTATAGAAATAAATAAATATATTATAATTATATTATATCTAAAAATATTATATAAATATATAAATACACACACACACAAATCTAAATGTATTTATAAATATATGTATAAATATATATTTATATTTCTAAATATACTTTATATACAGAGATATAATATATATATATATATATATATAATAAAAAATTATATATTATATATTATACATAATTATATATTATATATAAATATTATACACAAATATATTATATTATTTATATTTCTATACACTAATATATATATAAATATATAAAATAAAAAATTCTTATATCTAAATAAATAAAATATATTTTACTAATATTTAAAAATCCGAAAAACTCCTATGGTCGTGACTCACTATTCCATCTTCTATGTTTGGCGTTCGATTCCCAGTGGGTAGAACTTTTACTCTCTTAAGAAGGTTTAATTCCATCATGTACACGCTTGGGGTGGGCCTTAGCCCGGGCCTCTATCCGCGGGGGGGGGGGGGGGGGTGAGGGGAGGTGGGTGTGCATCTGGGTGCCTGGGGTGTTCACTGGTGGTGCTGTTGTGGGCGTCTGGGTGTTTGTCTAGGGGTTGCGTGGGGGTGTCCATGGGTGTGCCATCGGGGGCGTCTGGCTGTGTACAAGGCGATGGGGTCTATGTCTAGGGCCAGGGGTGTTGGGGTGTTTGTCTAGGGTGAGGGGGTGTGTATCCAGGACCTGAGGGTGTCGGGCTGGTGTGTCCAGGGCTAGGGGGTGTGTTCCCTAGGCCAGGGGTGTTGAGGTGGCATGTCCAGGGTGAGGGTGGTGTGTCCATGACTAGGGGGTTTTCAAGGGTGAGGGGGTGTCCAGGGCAAGGGGTGTGTGTGTCGAGGGCCAAGGGATGTTAAGGTGGCATGTCTAAGGATATGGGGTGTGTGTCCAAGGGGTTTTGAGGTAGCATGTCCAGGGTCAGGGGGTGTGTCTAAGAGGTGGGGTGGGGCGTGATCAGGGTAATTTATAAAAAAAATATACGAGATTTTAGGGGTGTTTAAAACCACCCCTAATTTCACTATTTATGGTGTATTTTGGGTAAAATCATAAGGGGTTAAAACCCCTTATAATCTAACCCCCACTAAATATAATGTCATTTTACAAGATCTATCCCCAAAACCACCTCTAAAAATAGTAGGTGACCAGTTTAGAGGCAATTGTGGGAAACAACCACTAAAGTGTTTATAAGGGGTTACAACCCCTTCTAAATGAAAAACATATCCCCTTCTAATCACCTTGTTTTTTTGTAGTGATATCTCCAATACTAATCGCAACTACAACAATTAGAAAAAAATTCCCACCTCTGTATATGGTTCAGACTTGTTTTGTGAGTTTCCCATTAAAGAAATAAGCGTTGTTTGATTCCTATCATCACAAGATACATAATGATGTCCAGATCTCCAATATTTGTCCTATATTCAACAACCGGAAAACATGTTCCCCAACTGCACAAGGGTGGGGTTATACAAGCTCATTTTTCATACATACGAGTTAAATCTATTCATGTCCTAGTCATGCATATAATATATCATGCACAATTTTTCACATCGGTTCCCATATCCATACCGCGTGATGTTAAACTGCATGGAAAATATCAAGGTTACATGAAATTAAAACTACGCAAAAAAAAATACACAACACATGATTTTAAACTATATGGAAATAAATATGTCCTTACCAAATGACATTAAAACTGCCTGGAAGAAAGTACGTCTGTAACACAAGACGTTAAACTATGTGGACCATCACTCATTGTCATTGCTTATCAAAGACCACAGTAGCCTTTCCCTGGTCAACTATAGTATGGGGTTCTTCCACCATCTTTTAATAACCTCGATCTATATACTAAACTTCATGTATTGAGTGCCTTGGTTTTCCGAAAAACATTCATGGCCCTTGTAAAGGAAAAAATTGATATCCCTTCTTGACTATGCTATTGATGCATAAGGGATGAGGCCTAAAATGTAGAGAAATATTGTCTCTATAATGAAGGATTTCAAATCATCATGATCCTGACATCACCATGGTAGAATTCCGCACCTATGGGTGTTCTGGTTCACCCCTAGAATGTTTTTCCCTTATCATTACTATTGACCTATGAACCTCGAGTGATGATTTACAAAAATTTCACCTTTCGCTTAGAAGGATGTTGCAGTGATCCTGACCCTAGGTATCCAAAAGTGGGATTTTGTGTGACATCCCTCATATTAGGTCCTTGTGCATCATGACCTTAAACTGCTTGCAATTCGATCAAAGATGTATGACCTTATACTCTAGCCTATAATGGTCCAAATTACAAGACCTAAAACTTCTAGTGAAAGAGATAAAAAACTTGTCAGTTTTAAAATTTATAAGGGGAAACCTAAGAAAAATTCGTGTATTATCTCACTAAAATCTTCATTTCCATAGTTTAGAAAAAAAATTATGGAAAAAATAAACAAAAATATATCTCATAGGGAATACTTTCTATTCCAATAAAAGCCATGTTTTTCTCACTAGACTTCCTAGTTCAAGAAAAAGTTAGAGTAATGGTTTGTCCCATCTCCTCACCATGATAACAGGTTCTCTAGGTAGTGAAACAACATTTAGGGTTCTAGAAACATTCTTGAATATTACACATCTAATGAACCACCTTCATTCCATTTATGTTTGATTTAATGCTAACTCCCCATAATAGATTGGTAATAGGGACTCACTCTGCTAAACAGTCTATCAATTCCCCAGAAGGCCCCCCTTAAATCGAGGATTTATTGAATTGAACATGTGAAGTAGTAGAGGTGCATATCATCATTGATGATTGACCTATACCCACCGATTTCCATCTCGAATTAATTCAGATATTCGTAGACCATGATTTAAAATCCTCACAACTAGACTATTCAAGAGGATTAGACATCCTCATCCTTACATCACTATGTTTTGTACCCCTTCTCAAGACAAGGATGAAACAATCTATTTTTAAACCTTTTTATGTCCCACAACATGTGATTTTAGACCAAAAGACGTAGGTCTTGAGTTTCAAAAATTAGGAGAAAAATTTCCCAAGGGTTTTCGAACCCATCCTGGACCGCTTTTCATTCATACCCAACTTCATTGGCCAGATGCCTAAGTCTTTGAAAATATTGTATGTTCCTTGGAATAGATAAGGGACATCCCTTCTTGAAAATTATATTGATGCATAAATTTCTTAGACCTACCCAACCAGAGGCATCCAATCCATATAAGAAAGGAACTCCAATCCTCATTTACCCCGGTGAGACCATTGTGTAACTCAGAACCGTAGGGTATCTTAGGCCATCCCTGGTATGTATTCCCTATTCCATGATTCATCAGTTCATGCTCAAGGGTATTTTATTTAAATAACCCACATTATAACTATCTAGGTGGTCCTAGATCGACTAGTATTTCTCCCTTAACCAATATTACCCCCATTTATCTTCCATAGCCCTTGGAAAATAGTGGATACACCTCTATTTGACAATGATACCAATTAATAAGGTATTTGAACATCCAATTAGATACATCCCCTCCTTATAATAAAGGAACTCTGATCCTCACAAGCTTTGTCAATTCCATGGGGAAACTCAAAACCTTGGATTATCTTGGGTCACCCCAGGAATTTCTGACCCAATACATGTTCATCAATAATGTCCTAGCATGAAGACTTAAAAAAAATGTAATCTCAAGGTCCAAGCTAGAATACAGTAAACTGAATCACATAAAAGATCCAATCTAGAATACCCTAAAATACAACACATCAAATGTCCAATCTAGAATAATTTAAATTAAATCACATCAAAGGTCCAATCTAAAAGACCCTAAAATAAAAAAAATGGTGGTCTAGCCTGTAAGACCTTAAAATAACCAACTAAAAGAGACATAATTCTCACCTAGATGAAAACTTGATAAGGTAATCCTAGGAACAAGTTGAGTTTGTTCTCGATGGAAATGAAATTTATGTGATCCTAGGAATATTGAGCATCTATAAAATGGAAGAGGCACAAAACATGTATGATAAAAAACCCATAATAAGACAGCCTAATAAAATTTCAGTCCATACCCACTAAGTCTTCCTTTATATGAATCTTAGGAAACAAATCTGTTCCATTTAAATAAAGAGATACAAAGATTGTGGGTCCCACCATATGTCCATATAAAAAATCAAGATATACTCTCTATTTCCCCTGACTTAGGTATGAGTTTGAGCATTCTACCTTCGAGAAGAAAACTGTACCAAAATTACCCTTATAAACTAGATGGTCTCATGAGAACTGGAGCAGGTACATGAGTGAAGAATTTCATGTTGGTAGAAATTCATGAACATTTCTCAATAGTTATTTTTGTATGTTAAGCACTCAAATCTAGGTTATTGGATCTTTTTGTTATCACACACAAATGATGGATATCATGGATGATCTGAGTTGCATCTCCCCCAAAAAATGGATCTCTACTAGGGATTTTTCCACAAACAGTGTCATTCCCCTTCTTACATATGATCTATATCTATACAACTAAATTCATCATAGATTTATTTACCCTTCAAACTATGCTCCCTATGAATGTGTTTTATCTGTATATTGCTACATTTAAAAACTACATGCATCATGATTCCCATTCTCATGGGATACATAACGATGGCCAAGTATCATACATCGGATCTAGCCACAAGTTCCACTCCACACAATCCTTGTTCCATTATGGAATTGACACTCATTCTAGTCTCGAGGTACACATTCTCCAAGACAAAGATACTTATTATATTGGATTCATCCAAACATTCATGTCTAGGAGTCTCATCTTCATAGCACTTGAGATTTCCTTAGTCAACACTCTCTAGGAAGATCATCTCATGGGGATCAGTATCATAGCTTGTTAGATGTTTAGATATGCAGAAATGTGATCTAAATTTTCATTAAAAATAGATTCTTTTCTTTAAGAATAAATATCATTCTTAGGGGGGGATTTTTTGGCCCCCAAAATTGTGCATCTTAAAATTTTCTATTGAAGAATTTAGATAGTTGATGAATATTTGGGAATAAAAACATAGCTTTTGGGTAATCCATGAAGAATGGATTGGGGATTGGGCTTGAATACAAGGGAATAAACATTGGCCCTTATTCACATATGTAAATGTTCCCACCATTAGCCAAAATTTATCCAATCCATTGGCTAGGAAGACTAGGTCTTAGCTATAGTCCCATGTGGGATTGGGGTCGACCACACCCAGTGGGAGTCATTACAAGACATCCATATGATGATGGAATAGCTCATGAAGGAAGCTAGAAGACCTATGTGTAAGGACCATAGTGCACGAGATTGAATCCGTGCATAACATGGGTTGAGATCCCATATGCCCGAAGCCCGAGTGCTGTTGTGTGTGGGTGGTATGGGTGTTTAACCCCATTTAATACTCGATGGATCAGAAGACATCGAATGAATTATAAATTGGATGGAGGCATGATGAACATTTCAATGTGGGATGGGATTTTGGGGGTACTATAAATGTAATTGAATCCCAACCACTCAATCATTCAATCATCTGATCTATTTCAATCTTGTGCATCATAAGTTTTAATTATTTCAATATCACACTACATAAATTCAATCCAGTTCTATACAATGAGAGACCTCTATCTTTAATGACTCGCACATGTGCCAATCTCCCACACTACTAATTCGACATAACGAGCAAACTCAATGATTCTCACATGATCAATCAATGATCACCATAACATTCCATATCAACAAAAAAACACCAATAAAACTAATGTGGATGTAATGGAAATTGACATCCTCATTCCATATTGTTCAAGATCTATCGCATGAATCTAATTGCGAAAGAACTAGTCATGTTGAATGAACTACCACTAAAGCGTAAATCCATTGCATGACCATCCTTTGATCACTTGATCAAAGTGAAGAAAACCAATGAACTTAACTCAAGATATTTATGACCATGATATTAATAAATATTATTAAGGATATAATGGATAAATTAATATGTATTTTTTAGGAAACCTGGCCACTATATGTAAGGATGTAAATCAAATGAAGCCATCTTACAACCGTGTGAAGTCGATTTGGAAAAGTCTCCACTGCCTTAGCTATTGCACGCAACATCCTCCTAAAGAAATAAGGTTCCATACATGGATGGACTCAAACAATGAATACCCTTATCCCCTTATGAAAAAAATACTCAAGAGGGAGGTAGAGAAGAATGGGTGTGGGTAGATAGATATTCAGATAAAGGAAGCTACACAAAATAATTCTACCACCACCAACTAAAAAACTCCCTTAGGTGACTGCAACAGGCTGTCACATGATCACTTTAAGATCATGTGGGCATGTGAAAAATAAAGAAGTGAAAATAAATTGAGAACCTTGTGAAAAAATGTTTCCACTTAGCCATGAATGTACACATACATATACCCCTATCTCATAAACCTCCCTCCTTGACATGTGGTTTTCCAGTGAAGTTGGATTTCCTCACATGATTCTATTGGGATCATGAAACAACATGATGAATTAAAACCCATGAATGGATCCTTATTATGTGAAGTGTTCATATGAGAGAACACAAGTATATCTTATTGGATGATGTAAATACCCCATGCATTCTTGAATAACCGCCATACGAATCATTGATATGAAGATGACCTCATGTGCCAGTAATAAAGTGTCCTTAAAGGCATTCCCATGATGGCATGGATCCCCTAGGTCGGCATAGATAATCTATACTCACCTCATGCATGAATGTGGTCCTTGGTCTCATGGGGGCCCTTACTCAGTCCTACAATACTCTATTTCTCATCCTCATAGTGCATACTCGAATACTTGCATCCCCCCATATGCCATGCACTCATCCTCACCATAAAATTTATCCATGAACCTAGAAAAATTAGTGGGTAATATAATGGAAAAATCCCCAGTTATATGATGAATACACCCTCATCCATGCTTACTGTTCCATTGGGAATCCCACATGCATGTTTAAAAAATCTATCACAAGTCACTTTTGAGTTCATGAGAACCGTGGGTCACCATGTGAGTGACTTTTGACATGTTTATGATTCCATGGACATGACCTCCTTCCATCATGAAAGCCCTATTATATACACTCTCAACATGAACACTCAGGCATGTATCATTTCCCATATAAATTTCAGAATAATACCTTTTTAAAAGTCACTACAATCCTCAAGAATTCTCCCATTTTCATGTATATAATCCTAAACATGTCCATGAGACCCTTCCTTATGAATTTTATAAGGTCACATGTTCACAAGATTCTCCATCGATATCATAATGTCCTTAAGTAACCTCAGAAAAGTCCTGGAAGTCTCACAACATGCCTTGGACTATTTAGGTTGATCTCAGGATAACTAATAAACTTGCCACAATTGTCATGTGGAAGTAAAAATACAAACCAAGTTGATTAGGTGACATACATTTGACATGTCTATATTTTCTCAAGACATGCTCTTGAAAAGTTAGGTTGATCATGAGATTTCCCATTGACAAGTTGTCATTATCATGCAATAATCAGAGGAAAAGCTATATCAATCATGTGAATCAGAATGGAATTATATGCCTTTATTATCTAAAGATATCATATACAATGCACTTTGATCATGGAAAGGAGTATTTGACATGTTGGAATGATTTTTTTATTTTTCATAGACATGTTAGAATTTTCAAGTGATAGTTCGAAGATAAGCGAGGTCGATCATTCAAAAGAGTGTTGACATGTCAACATTGTTATATAGAAGACCCCAGATATGTCTACTTAGGTTATAAAAAATTTCTTGGACATGTCCATTTTTATTATCCAAAGACATCCAAGAAAAGTCAACTGATCAGTTAGACACACATGGACATGTCTTCCTTGTGAGACTAATTCCCCAAACATGTCAGGCAGACAATCAAGACATGTCTAGAAGATAACCAAGACATGTCAAGAAGATCCCATAGGACATGTCAACCTTGTTTGGTAGACCCACTTGGACTCATTATATGTACACCCCACACATGAATTTTCAGTGTCATATAACTTTTTATGGGAAGTGTACCTGATGAGCTAGGTTTATGTACTCATGTGATCCTATCAGTATCATCCTCTTAGGAAGGCCCTCCATGTGATTCCAAGTGTATTCAACATACCTTCCATGGTGATCATCATCTCTCTTTATATATTAAAAGAAATAGAATGAGTATTCTTAAGAGAAGCCTTAGCGTGCAAGACCCGATTAATAGGACATCCATCTTTGATTTGTCCCCTAAAATTCTTAAAACCTTGGGGATAACAATAATGTCTCCAAGCATGATCATCCACCTTAACCCATCATTAGGTTAGGGATATAATAAACTATGATAAATCTAATTAACACTATAATTAGGATATATAGAACACCTTCCTGAGGCCTGAGCACCAATGGGCATCCACTTAGGTGTAAGTACCCTAATGTCTCTCACATTTCAATCATCAGGCCCCAATCATTTTCATGGGATTATCATTATACCTCATCCATCATCAAACTAATAATTCAAATGAACCATGATGACTATGATTCATATTATAAAATAGATCATGTAGGACACCTTACTAAGGACCAACATCCATACCAAACCCCCCATAAGATAGGTAATCACGCCTCTCATAGGGTAACTTGAATTTGTAAGCCCTGTATGGAAATCTTCTCATGTAATGTGTTTTATCTTCTATTATCTATTGTATCCCACACCTATTATGACTTATGTGGAATTAGAGGCTAGCAATTATTTTATCAAAATCATATTGAGAATTCCCCAAGTGTGGGATCTTCACCATTCGTATAGAAGTAGGATCCCATGTCATCCTCACTAAAAGGGCCATACTCCCGATGAGAAAATCGAGGGTAGTATTATATGCATAAGTCCCATATAAGAACTATGTGGTTGTATCAATAACAACATAGACACTTATGTAATAACTACATAGACTATGAGTTCTGTCCAAAACAGGATATATAGGATGCCTCACTGAGGTCTGAGCTTGATATTTATGTGCTTACTTCATGATGTTAAACTTCATGGATGGGTCCAATCACACAACCTTAATCTATGTCAAAACAATTATGTGGGTTTTGATTCATGTTTTCACAGGATATTTTGGATGCCTAATAGAGGTTAAATCCCATATCCAAGACACCAATCAATCCCCTAGATGATAATAAACTAAAGAGTTCCCAAATATGGATCTAAATGAAAGCATCATAAATGAATACGAGAATGATAAATGACTAATGATATGTCCATAGTGGTTGCTATCAACACGTATTTCTAATCAATTCATTTCCATAGGGGTAACCAGTCCCGTTTCAGCTCTTGGAAAGGATTTCATTAATATATATTAAATATATAAGAGAGTCTTAGAGTAGGAAAAAATCACCCCCAAAGGTGTGATGATCCCAACCTCCCATTCTCTTGACAAATGTGAGTTACAAAGAACCATTGTGTCTAAAACCCCTAAGGAGTACCTGCCTTTGGAAAGAAGTTACGTACTCATTTATCGATGTGGGAACCATTGGGTGTTTCTAGGGAAGACTAAATAATTGGTAAAACTGAATTGAGTGACTGGTCAAGGCATTGAGTCCCCCAAAATCAAACCATCTAGCCAATCCCATTCATGTATTTCCCAATGAAATAATGTAAACAATATTAATTGTCTTATAAAAATTTCTCAAGGCTAACTACCAAGAAAAAATAAAATAGTGGAAAATGTGTATAATGAATTAGTTTTACTCTATAATATCGAGCATGATGTATCATGATAAAAAAACATCACCCAATGAATTTGGTATTTATATTGTCACACCCATCATAATATGTACAAGCTCATGTGTTCCACATAGATCATTCAACATAAGAAAATATTTTATCAAATTTAATCCCATGATTAAGGAGTGTGGGTTACATGTATATAATTTCACAATTGATGAATTATAGGTATATATAGGTGAATAAACTTGAGTATAAATTGCTATTGGTATTCATTACACAAATTTTTCTCATGGAAAATCAGAGGATAATTTCTGCAGCATAACAAGGGTACATAAAGGTTCATGGGTGGATTTAGTGAGATTTAAATGGGTCTCTCATCACTGGGAACTAATATGTGAAGTAATAGGGATTTGTCAGAACATATCCCAATATGAAAAAATGGAAAATAAAATGAATAACATAAATGAGGTTATTGAAAATATTGGAGAATGAGAGGTTCCCTTATCTTGAGTGGGTGATTATAAAATCTTGGTAGGATATTCTTGAGAGCTTGGAGGAACCTTGGAAGGTATTTATTGATGTAAGGGTAGAATATTTTCATTCTTCAATAGTTTTTAGAGAAGTTAAATGGTAGGATTAGTAGGTTTACATATTAAAAGAGAGAATATTTCTTTATTAATTTATAAACATTGGTTTTGGGATATATATGATAAAATAAACAAAATGACAATACATACGATGGTTTTTCCCATTTTTTCTACCAAATTTAAGTTGTTTTAATTATTTTACAAGTTTAATGAATTATTACATTATAATAATACACCTAGTGATGTGGAAGTGAGTCATGTTTATAAAGAATTAAGTTTGAAACCTTAAAATATAGTATAGGTTTTTGAGGATTCATTAAAGGTTATTAAAATCAATCAAATAACCTCAAAAAATATTATTTAAATTTGAAATATATATTTGGTCATGTATATATTTTATATCATATATTACATCCCGTTTGGGTGTTTATGATTTCATAATATACACCATATATTTAAACCATATTAAATTTCTAAAAAAAACTATACTATATCTAAATACTATGAAAAAATTACTGTTTGATAATTTTAATGTGATTATTTAAGAAAAATTATTTATTCCATCCAAAAAATTTTCTAATTATGATAATTGTCACTTTTAAATAAAAAATCCACATTTATTGAAAATATACCAGTTTTTTAAAATAAAATTTTTCTAACACTTATAAATATTATTTTTTAAATTATAGAATTTTAATATCATTTAAATTTAATAAAAATTGTTTAATATTACTATTTTATTAAAATATCAAATATTTCAAAAATCATTTTATTATTTAAAAGGAGGATCCTTATTGAAACTATATATTTCCAACAATACAATTTTGGTTTCATTGTATTAAAATATAATTTTTATCAAGCTCATTATTTAACTATTCAAAAAGTAATATTAAAAAGGAAAAAAATATAATCATTGATTTGCTGAAAATTAAAATATAAACATTTATATTATTAGGGTCCAGATACATATCTCCTTACAATACTAGAAAATTCTCTAGGGGTATGGTGTGCGATGATGTGATTTTCATGGGGTGGTTCAGTGAACATGGTTCGACTCATGATCTAGATGAGTTTGAAATTCTCACATAAATGGTTTTGATGATGATTAAGTTGTTTTATACCATATTAGGATTCATCAAGGAAAAATCCTAGATATTCTATCTCCCTCAAAATCTCTGATAAATGGGCTTCATAGGGTATAATCTTACTAGTTGAGGCCATCACTTCTTTTGTACGTGTCAATTAGACTTTATCACAAAACATTATATATACTAGCCATTAAATCACTATTCAATGAATATATTATCAATGGTTATGAATATTAATGGTATTTTAAATATGATAGGATGTATCATTACCAAATAACCAAATTAGTTCATGTGTTTTATACAACATCATTACTTGATAATTCATTTATTTATTCAAAAATGTAATTTAATTTATAAAAGTTTTATTGTTACATTATTTCCCCCTTAGGAATTTCACCAATGAAATTTTCATTTCATGCACTAAAATAGATTAGGAAAATTTTATGTCACTGCCTCTTATGGTTCCCATGTCACTTAGTCAAACTTGTTGTTCCTTCACAACACTTTGACCAAGTGAGTTGTCTTATTTCATAGAAATTGTTCCCTGATATAATATATTCACAGACTACTCTATATATGATTGATAATTTTGTAATGAAACCACATATGGATTTAGTACATGTGAGGGGTCTTTTATGTACTTCCTTAAGAGGGATACATGGAACACATCATGTACTTAATATAGGTTATTTTGGGGTGCTAGTAGATATGCCACCAATTCGACGCAATCAAGGATCACAGAGGGGCCATTGTATTTTGGAATAATATATCCCTTATTCCTAAAACTCAGGAATTTATCCCACAGTTATACATAAAATAACACTTTATCTATGAAATTAAACTCATGGTCTCATTTATGGTTGTCTACATATATTTTTAATGGACTTTTCATATATTTAAAATGACAAAGGATGGTTTGAACCTTCTTTATAATCTCTTGGATAAGGTCATGTCCCATCTGCTTCCACTCTCCAAAATCATCCGATAATATTTGATTCCAACACCTATTCCCATATATATCATTATAATGTTCCATTTTAATTATATAATGGAAACTATTTTTATTTGAGAACTCCACTAGGGGAAGGTGTTGAGACCAACATGCTTGGAAATACATTGAACATGATCTCATCCTATATTCCAAAATTTGAATGGCCATTTTAGAATTAATATTTTTTTGATTGTGATAAGTAGTGCTAAGTCTCACTTATATACTGAACACTTGAAAAAGTCTTCTGCAAAACCTATAGGTAAGAATCAAATCTCGATAACATATAATAGAGAGTGGAACTACATGTAGTTTTACCACTTACCTTATATATATCTTGGTGAGTTGATCAAGAGAGAAATATTACTTAATAGAAATGAAAATCACTAACTTTGTAAGGTGATCGACCACCACCCAGATATAATTATTACCTTTAGATGTCCTGGGGATTACTATGATGAAACCTATAGTTATGTTTTCTCATTTCCATAATGGTATGATAAATGGTTGCATCATACCCTTGGACTTCAATCATTCATCCTTGAATTTCTGGAATACCAAGTATCAAGATATGAACTTCACAATATCTCTCTTTATGTTATCCCAATAGAAATTATTCTTAAAATCTATATATATCTTAGTTATTCCTATACTAACAGAGAAGGTTTTTCTATGTTCATCATCCAAAAGTTTCATATTCTATTTTGGTTTTGATGGGACACAAATTCAGGTTCGAAACCTTATAACTTCACCATCAGAAAAGTTGAAATACCAAATATTCACTTCCTTATTCTATAAAACCTTATCATATTTATAAGCTTCGATGAACCAATAAATAAATTATGGTTGAGAAGTTATTTTAAAAATTTAGGATGCATATCATTTTATTTTTCCCATATCCATCCTTTTTTATTTTCTTAAATATTGGATCCCTTTCAATCTTCATCATAGATAGGGTTGCAGGGTCCTTCCTAGTTAGAGCATCGACCACTTTGTTTTCCTTTTGAGGATGGTAATGGATTGAGAAATCATAATTTTTGATATGGTATAACCACTATTATTGGATCATATTAATTTAATTTTGTGTGAATATATACTTATGTATTTCATAATCCATAAATATATTTAAGACTTGTCCCCATAGATATAAGACTTGTCCCCATAGACATCCATCTTGGATTTTCCCCCTAATATTCTTGAAACCTTAGGGATAACAATAATGTCTCCATGCATGATCATCCACCTTAACCCATCATTTGGTTAGGGATCTAATGAACTAAAATAACTCTAATTACCACTATAATCAGGATATATAGAACACCTTCCGAAGGCCTAAGCACCAATGGGCATCCACTTAGGTGTAAGTACCCTAATGTCTCTCACATTTCAACCATCAGGACCCAATCATTATCATGAGATTATCATTCTACCTCATCCATCATCAAACTGAAAATTCAAATGAACCACGATGACTATGATTTATTTTATAAAATAGGTCAGGTAGGACACCTTAATAAGGACCAACATCCATACCAAACCCCTCATAAGACAGGTAATCACGCCTCTCAAAGGGTAACATTAATTTGTAATCCCCATATGGACATCCTCTCATATAATGTGTTTTATATTCTATTATCTATTGTATCCCACACTAATTATGACTTATGAGGAATTAGAGGCTAGAAATTATTATATCGAAATCATATTGAGAATTCCCCGAGTGTGGGATCTTCACCATTCATATGGAAGTATGATCCCATCTCATCCTCGCTTTAAAGGCCATACTCTCGAGGAGAAAATCAAGGGTAGTCTTATATGACTAAGTCCCATCTAATACCTATGTGGTTGTATCTATCACAACATAGACTCCTGTTTAAGAACTACATAGACTCTGAGTACAGTCCTAAACATGATATATAGGATGCCTCACTGAGGTCCAGGCCTGATATTTATGTGCTTACTGCATGATGTTAAACTTCATGGATGCCTCCAATCCCACAACCTTAAACTATGTCAAAACAATAATGTGTGTTTTGATTCTTGTTTTCATAGGATATGTAGGATACCTAATAGAGGTTAAATCCCATCTCCAAGACACCAATAAATCCCCTAGATTATAATAAACTAATGTGTTCCCAAATATGGATCGAAATTAAAGCATCATAAATGAATAAGAGAATGATAAATTACTCATGATATGTACATAGTGGTTCCTATAAACAGGTATTCCTAATCAAGTCATTTCCATAGGGGTAACCAGTCCTGTTTTAGGTCCTAGGAACGATTTCATTAATATATATTAAATATATATGAGAGTCTCAGAGTAGGAAACAATCCCCCCAAAATGTGTGACGATCCCAACCTCCCATTCTCTTGACCAATGTGAGTTCCGATGAACCATTGGGTATGTAACCCATAAGGAGTACCTGCCTTTGGAAAGAAGGTACATACTCAGTTATTGATGTGGGAACCATTGGGTGTTTCTAGAGAAGACTAAATAAATGAAAAAACTGAATTGAGTGACTGGTCAAGGAATTGAATCCCACAAAATCAAACCATAAATCCAATCCCATTCATGTCTTTCCCAAAAAAATAGTGGCAAAAATATTAATCGTCTTATAAACTTTTTTCAAGGATAACTACCAAGAAAAAATAAAACAGTGGAAAATGTGCATAATGAATTAGTTTTACTCTATAATCTCGTACATGATGTCTCATGAGACAAAAACAATACCCAATGAATTTGGTCTTTATATTACCACACCCAACATAATATGTACAAGCTCATGTGTGCCACATTGACCATTCAACTTAAGGAAGTATTTTATCAAATTTAATCCCATGAATAAGGAGTGTGGGTTACATATATATAATTTCACAATTGATGAATTATAGGAACATATTGGTGAATAAACTTGAGTAGAAATTGGTATTGGTATTCATTACACAAATGTTTGTCATGGAAAATCATAGGATAATTTCTAAAGCATAACAAGGGTACAAAAAGGTTTATTGGTGGATTTAGTGAGAGTTAAATGGGTCTCTCATCACTTGGAACTAATATGTGAAGTAATAGGGATTTTTCAGAACATATCCCAAAATAAAAAAATGGAAAATAAAATGAATAACATAAATGTGGTTATTGAAAAAATAGAAGAATGAGAGGTTCCCTTATCTTGAGTAGGTGATGTCTTGGTAGGATCTTTTTGAGAGCTTAGAGGAACCTTGAAAGGTATTTATAGAGGAAAGGGTAGAATATTTTCATTCTACAATAGTTTTTAGAGAAGATAACTGGCAGGATTAGTGGGTTTACATATCAAAAGAGAGAAGATTTATTTATTAATTTCTAAACATTGGTTTTGGGATATATATGAAAAAAAATAAAAATCCATACGATGATTTTTCCCATGTTTTCTACCAAATTTAAGTTTTTTTAATTAATTTATAGGTTTAATAAATGATTACATTAAAATAATACACTTAGTGATGTTGAAGTGAGTAATGTTTACAAAGAATTAATTTTGAAACCTTAAAATATAGTATAGGTTTTTGAGGATTCATTAAAGGTTATTAAAATCAATCAAATAACCTCAAAAAATATTATTTAAAGTTGAAATATATATTTGGTCATGTATACATTTTATATCATATATTACATCCCATTTGGGTGTTTATGATTTCAATATACACACCATATATTTAAACCGTATTAAATTATTACAAAAAAACTATGTTGTATCTAAATACTATGAAAAAATCACTGTTTGATAATTTTAATGTGATTATTTTAGAAAAAATAGTAATTTCATCTAAAAAATTCTCTAATTATGATAATTTTCACTTTTAAATAAAAAATCCACATTTATTGAAAATATACCAGTTTTTTTACAATAAAATTTTTCTAACCCTTATAAATATTATTTTTGAATTTATAAAATTTTAATATCATTTGAATTTAATAAAAATTATTTAATATTACTATTTTATTAAAATTTAAATTATTTCAAAAATTCATTAATTATTTAAAAAGAGGATCCTAATTGAAACTATATATTTCCAACAATACAATTTTTGTTTCATTGTATTAAAATCTAATTTTTTTATCAAGATCTTTATTTAACAATTCAAAAAAGTTATATTAAAAAGGAAAAAATATAATCATTTATTTATTGAAAATAAAAATATAAAAATTTATACTATTAGGGTCAAGATACATATCCCTTTGTTACACTAGAAAATTCCCTAGGGGTATGGTGTGTGATGGTGTGATTTTCAAGGGGTGGTTTAGTGAACATGGTTCGACTCATGATCTAGATGAGTTTGAAATTCTCACATAAATGGTTTTGATGATGATTAATTTGTTTAATATCATCATTGGTTTCATCAAGGGAAAATCCTAGAGATTCTATCTCCCTCAGAATCTATGATAAATGGGCTTCATAGGGTATAATCTTACTGGTTGAGGCCATCACTTCTTTTGTATGTTTCAATTAGACTTTATCACAAAACATTATATATACTAGTCATTAAATTACTATTAAATGACTATATTATCAATGGTTATTGTCATAACCCGTCCTCGGGGCCCGTGTCATGACTACCCCAAGCCCGCCTTCCATAGGCCAGGGGCTGGCGACTAGCACCAAGGCGTAAATCCTAGTAAAGGGAAGGCATTGCCTTTGTAAAGTAAACAAGCACCACAGAGTAAGAAAGTGGAAGAAGTAAACACTAAGTAAAAGCTGGTACAACAATAAGTACAGAAAAGTAAAGGGGGCCGGAAATACAAGCCCAACTGTAAAGTACAACTGAAAGGGGAAAAACAACAACTGAAAGGTAAAGCCGCAACGTCGAACCATCCACTAGAAGTCCCACCTTAAGGGTGGGTACAGATAGCCTCCACTGCTCCTCGGGTCCACCTGACCGCTCCGATTACATCCCGCCCAGTGGTCCACCTCCAGGTACCGTCCTGCTCCGCAAGCCTCCACCACGATCAGCGCTGTCCGTCGTCGGCAACCAACACAAGGTAGTGCGGGTATAGCCCGTGCAGGGGTGAGTATAAGCTACTCAGTAGGGACCCCGAGACCCCCGAAGGTCTCCCAGAATCCACAAAGGATAACCCACAAAGGAAAGATACAATCACAAAGTAACATCCGACACGGCTTAGGTATATTCCCATACATATACATAAGTCATCAATTCTCGCTCAACTCCAACATCCGAGCTCAAGTACAACCCAGTCCACACAGGAAAGCAAATGTAAAATCCACACAGGATAGCTCAACACAATCCACAAAGGAAAGTAAAACGTAAATCCACACAGGATAGCTCAACACAATCCACAAAGGAAAGTAAAACGTAAATCCACATAGGATAGCACAACACAATCCACAAGGGAAAGTAAAACAGAGTTTCAGCTCACTCAGGTATACTTCTTCAAATGACGATAGAGATGATCACTGATCCATCTAAGTCATCGGACCCACAAAGGATCGATAGGTACTAACGCCCACAAAGACCCACACAGGATCGGGGCCACACAGGACCTGTAGGCGCTGGCTCACACAGAACTGCTGAGCACTGACCCACACAGGATCAGACCCACACAGGATCGGTAGCACTGATCCACACAGGATCGCTGAGTTCTGTAGTCGTCGTCGTCGAATCCACTGAGGATCTCTGCACAGTCGTCATCATCACAGTAGCAGTCGAAGTCAGCTCTAGGGTTCCCGCACACAGCAAGCTCGTTCGGGAGGGTCCGCTCCATGAGCCGAGAGGCTGATACATCAACTGACACATAGTCCAAAGTAGATGTATCCAAAAGTTCCGTATCGTCAATAGGAACTCAACGTCGCAGAAGGCGCGTCAATTGGACGCCCGGTCTGAGAGTTATAGCCTTTTTCGTCCGAGGGGCCCGGTTGGTTTTTAAGGAAAAACCAACCCGACCGTACTCCACCTACGTCCAAACCTCGGGCGGAGTATGCCAAGGATCGCATCGCCGCTGACAGCGCGTCATTCGGAGGCCCGTAGCTCAAGTTACGGGCAAAGGACCGAAAACGGGGGGTCTGGGCCCGGACCGACCCAGCCCAACCCCCCCTGGGTCGACCCGACCCGGCTGGGTGTGACCCGGCCCAGCCAGGGCGCGACCCGGCCGGCGGGTCGGCTCGGCCCGGCTCAGCTCTGCCGAGCGGCCGAGCGAGGGTGCCGCGGGGCGCTGCCCCTGCAGGATGAAGGTACCGCGGCCCCGCGTGTGGCCGTGCTGGATCAGCAGACGCGAGAAAGCCGCGTCCCGTGTGTGCCGGACCCGCGCGGCCGCGGGTCCGCTGGCCGCCACCACCGCGGCTTCAGCCGCGGCAGACCGGTATGGCGGCGCGCTGAGGCGCCGCCGCCTTCGGCCGCCCGTGGGTTCCGCGGGCCACCGGAGATTCTCCGGTGGTCCGATTTCATTTCCGTCTGCGCCATAGTTCCTCCCGGGTCCTGAACTTCACTGCGGAAACAACGAATCACCTCTGCGACATGTTTTGTCACCGCCCTCCAATCCGCACATCAACGAAGAACTGTGGAGGGTTGTCGGGCCGTGTTTGTTTGGCCCACACCCTCCATGTTAGGTGATAACAATCGGGAATAAAATATTCAACACATGAATAACAAGCAAGGAACAATTTTAATGGAATTTAAATTGAACATGATCCAGGTTCTTTGTTTTTAAAAGAAAAAATCACGGGAATAAAAATTATTTCACAAACAAACCCCTACCTCGTCATGTTGTCGCAAGCGCGTTCTTCGCAGAATTGATCGCCGCGGAACGAGGCGATTTTCGCGTCGCGGAAGGGCGTCGCGTCGTCGCGGAAGGGTGTCAAATTGTCGTAGAATACAGTGTCGCGTCGACGAAATCCAAGGTTCAAGAACATACAAATTTAATTAGTAATAATTAAATCCATATTATTGTTAAAAAAAAAACAGAAAGAATTTTAAAGGAGCGCAACCCCCTACCTTGTCGTTGTCGATCGAAGGTTGTCGCAGGTTTGGATTGTCGCGGAAGAACGTCGCAGAAGAAGAATCGCTGGCGTCGCGGTACTTGGCATTGCGTCGTCGATCTCCGAGGTCTCGGAGTTCTTCGTCTCCCTTCGTGGAAGGCCGACGTTCTTCGCATTCTTCGCGTTCTTCACGTTCTTCGTGAAGGAGGATGAAGAACTTGAGGTTTCTGTCAAATCCTCTCAATGAACAACACTTAAGAAGAATAGCGTTGGACTTATTTTATTAACATGACAACAAACGAAAAAAAAGATAAGTTAAGTAACGACCCATTAATACATAGAATTAATTCAACGAATAAAACCGCCCAATTAATTGGTGTGTTAAGAATATAAGAAAACACGTCAGTTGACTTTCATAATGATGGGTTTTCGCAGGGGCGTTACTTAGCGGAAAAGAAACAGGGGGCTCGTGCGGGCCCCACCCCACAAATATCCTACCAAGAGGGTAGGATATTTTGAATTGTACCCTATCCGCTTTAACTAAGCTTAAGTAGCTTTAAGTGTCTTTTATGTGGCTTAAGTGAAATAAAAATAAAGTTGTCACACCACTTTATTTTATTTCCTAACTTAAAGCCCAAAAATTAAAAACCACACCCGAGCAAACGCAACTCCAGAAGAGGCATTTCTAAGCAAATACCGGCGCTGAAATTCCATCGGTGCCCTCATAATTTGATTACGATCACCGGTTTAAAAGTTAGAAAAACCCGCTCGTCCGTTCACTGAACGTACCCGAGCCAAACTTCGGAAAATGATTCCGGGCACACCGGGCCTCAGAATCAGGTGCCGTCAGAAACTGCGTTCTTGTAAAATTCCAAAGAAAATTATGAAAAAAATTTCCTTGAAATTTACGGGTCTTTACATCACTCCCACCTAAGGGCTTTACGTCCCCATAAAGATACATCATAAACTAGGGAAACAAAAGTGGGTACTGAGCACGAATCTGAGCCTCCCGCTCCCAAGTGCTCTCCTGGAGGTTACCGTGCTTCCATATGATACGCACTAGAGGAATCGACCATCCACGTAGGACCCGCTCTTGTCGATCCTCGATCTCTATCGGGACCTCCGCAAAAGTCGCCCCATCATCCACATCTAGCTCCCCATGGTCAATGATGTGCGTCGGGTCATGCACGTATCTCCTCAGCTGAGATACATGGAAGACATCGTGCACCCGGTGCAACTGAGGTGGTAGAGCCAAGCGATAAGCCACCTCGTCAATCCTGTTGAGGACCTGGAATGGTCCGATGAAGCGTGGAGACAACTTGCTGCCTCGGCCAAATCTCCGCAATCCACGTCGAGGTGAGACACGCAAGAAGACGTGGTCGCCATCCTCGAACTCTAGTGGCCTCCACCTCCTATCGGAATAAGACTTCTACCAGCTCTGAGCTATCCTCATCCGCTCCTGGATGACCTGGACCTTCTCTATCGTGGCCTGAACCATCTCTGGTCCCACAAGTGCTGTCTCCCCAGGGTCTGTCCAGCACAAAGGAGATCTGCAAGGTCTACCGTACAACGCCTCGTACGGTGCCATCCCGATGGTGGAGTGGTAGTTGTTATTGTACGTGAACTCCACCAAGGGTAGGTGGTCCTCCCAACTACGACCAAAGTCTAGGACACATGCGCGGAGCATGTCCTCAAGAGTCTGAATGGTCCTCTCTGTCTGACCATCCGTATGAGGGTGAAAGGCAGTGCTCAGACGTAGCTGCGTCCCGAACGCCTCCTGCAACCCCTTCCAAAGTCGGGAAGTAAAACGAGCATCTCGATCAGAGACGATAGATGATGGCACACTGTGAAGCCGTAAAATCTCCTGAACGTAGAGACGCCCCAAGCTCTCCACTGAGCCATGCTCCCTGATTGGTAAGAAGTGAGCCGACTTGGTGAGTCGGCCGAAAATCACCCAAATGGAGTCGTGACCTCTGGAAGTGCGTGGAAGTCCAATCACGGAGTCCATAGATATCCCGTCCCACTTCCACTCCAGTACCTCCAAGGGCTGTACCAAGCCTGCTGGTACCTGATGCTCTGCCTTCACCTGCTGGCAGGTGAGGCATCGAGAAACGAACTCTGCCATAGCCTTCTTCATGCCTGGCCACCAGTGCTGTCATCTGAGGTCCTGGTACATCTTCTCCATTATAGGATGTACTGCCAAAGGAGAAGTGTTAAACTCTCTCAGTACCTCCTCCAGTAAAGTGACTGGTACCAAGGTACGTCCTCTGAAAAGGATGTCATGCTCTGCTCCAAAGGAGAAGCCATCAGGTGCCTGTCCTAAGGATATCTGTGCACGCCGCGTATCACAGTCGGCGTCCCCAAGCTATGCCTCTCTGACCCGCTGTTGTATTGGAGGAGTGACTGTGAGAGACTGAAGGAAGGATGTTCCATCTCTATCCACGAAGGATATCTGCAAAGCAGCTAGCTGCTCTGTCACCTCCTCAAGTAGCTGAATGCCCGTCCTCTTGCTGAGAGGATCGGCTACCATGTTCCCCTTCCCAGGAGTATAGACTATCTCAAAGTCATTGTCCTAGAGGAACTCGATCCATCGCCGCTGTCTCAGGTTCAGGTCCTCCTGAGAGAATATGTACATGAGACTCTGATGGTCATAAAATACTGTAAAGCGCTCGCCCATCAGATAGTGTCGCCATGTCTTCAGAGCGAAGACCACTGCTGCTAACTCCAAGTCATGGGTAGCGTAGTTATGCTCATGCAGCATCAACTGACGTGATCCATATGCGATCACTGCCCGCTCATGCATCAGGACACATCCAAGTCTGGTCCCTGATGCATCGCAGTAGACTACGTACCCTACTCCCTCCTCAGGGAACCTCAAGATAGGTGCGCTGGTCAATCTCTGTCTCAGCTCCTGGAAGCTCTGCTGACATCTGTCTGACCAAAAAAAGGGTTTACCCTTCTTCTTCAAAGCTGAGAGTGTTGCCGCAACTCTGGAGAAGTCTGGCACAAATCTTCGATAGTACCTAGCTAGTCCCAAGAAACTCCGCACCTCTGTCACGCTCTTGGGTGGCTCCCAAGCTAGCACTGCCTCGATCTTCGTAGGATCCACTGCAACTCCCACCTCAGAGATGACGTGTCCCAAGAATTGGACCTCACAAATCCAGAACTGACACTTCGAGTGATTTCCATAAAGCTCGTTCTCTTGGAGTGTGTCTAGTACAACACGCAAGTGGTAGGTATGCTCCTCCTCAGTCGTCGAGTATATAAAAATGTTGTTGATGAAGACCACGACAAATAGATCGTGGTATGGCTGAAAGATCCTGTTCATGAAGCCTATAAACACTGCTGGAGCATTGGTTACGCCGAATGGCATAACCAAGAACTCATAGTGGCCATACCGACATCTGAAGGGCATCTTCTGCACGTCCTCATCTCGAACTCTGAGCTGATGATAGCCTGACCTAAGGTCTATCTTCGAGAACCACCGTGCTCCCTTGAGCTGATCGAAGAGGTCATCAATCCTCGGTAGCAGATACTTGTTCCTCACGGTCACCTAGTTCAGGCAACGACAGTCGACACACAGTCGCAAGCTCCCGTCCGCCTTCTTGGCGAACAATATCGGGGAAGCCCAGGGTGAAACACTGGGTCGGATGAAACCCTTGCCCTGCAAGTCCTCCAACTGTACCCGTAGCTCTCGAAGCTCAGCGGGGGCCATCCGATACGCTGGATTCAATATCGGGGCTGTCCCGGGGTACATGTCAATATAAAAGTCTACCTCTCTGCGAGGAGGTAGCCCTAGAATGTCTTCAGAAAAGACGTCCGCGTACTGATCCACCACTGCAGGAAAACTAGGACTCGACACGTCAACTGATCCTAGGATGAGGCTAGCCAACTGATGAGTGATGGGCTGTCCTCTCCTCTGCAGAAGTCCATCTTGTGCTGCGAAGGCTCCCTTCTTGCCGGTGAAGGTGAACCTGCTCCCATCGGTGCATACACATCACACCTTGTTCCTAATACAGTCAATCTGTGCATGGACTGTAGATAACCAATCCATGCCCAAGATGACGTCGTAAGGCCTCGACGCTGATACAAGAAGATCCCAGCCGAAGCTCTCGCCTCCTAGAGTATGCTCACACTGCCGGCACCAATGCGTAATCGTCGAGTCTGCTCCCGTAGGGGTCTCTAGCCGTAAGGATCGAGCCAACGACTCTGTCGGAATCTCCGAGCTCCGAACAAGGGCAACGACTATGAAAGTGTGACTCGCTCCTGTGTCTCTAAGAACTGCAACAAGGGTGGAATAGACACATATCGTACCTCGAATCAACTTGGGCGCGCCGTGGTCGTAGGAATCCGCTGCCTGGAGTTGTGCCTGTCTCTGCCCGCCAGCTCCCTGTGGTCGAGGTGGACCTCCTGGTGGTGGTGGTGGAAGAGCCTCAAAGCGTCGCCCACCACCTGCTACTCGGCCATCTCCCCTACCTCGTCCACCTGCTCCCTACGGACCGCCACGGTCGACCCTCTGGCTTTGCCTGGGTGGCCCCTCCACCGTCTGCTGCTCCTCGGCACGGCGGGTCGGGTAGTCACGAGCCATGTGGCCCTGCCCTCCGCATGCGTAGCACTGCCTGCCTCTCAAAATACTGGCTCAGCGCTGTGTGCCCCGCACTGTTGAGCTAGTGTCCTAAGGTCGCCTGCCGGAAGGTCTGGTCTGCTTAGACCCATGAGTCATCCGTCAGCTACCTGCTGCCAAAGACTCCGCTACCTGCTGCCCTGCGGTAGGTCTTGCTGTGGACTCAACAAGAAAGCTCTCGATCAGAAGGGCTCGCTCCAGTACTCCTGCCTGAGTCGGAATGCTGAGGGAGATCAGTGATGCCCTGATCTCATGTCTCAATCCCTGCTCGAAGGTCCAGGCCCGGAAGAATGGGTCCCGTACCATGTCGGTTGAGTAGCGCGAGAGATCGGTAAATCTCACCGAGTACTGGGCGACCGTCAAGCTGCCCTGCCGTAGCTGAAGAAGCTCCTGGATGCGCAACGCACGGAGGGTGGCCGGGACGAACTCTGAGTTGAAGAGGCTCTCAAAGTCTGTCCAGAGAAGAGATGCCTCATCGTGCACTTGGATCATCAAGCTCCACCATCGTCCCGCTACTGCGTGCAGTAAGCTCGCAGCGAGGATCACCATGAGATCTGCTGGTGTCCTCACTAGCCTGAAAACTCGTACGACTGCCTCCAGCCAGTCCTCGGCTGCCTGGGGGTCCGTCTCCCTGTGGAACCTGGGCGGTCGCTGGTGCTGGAACTCTTGCAGTGCACTAAGGAAACATGCATCGTCAGTGGCTGGGGCTGGAAGCATCCGTGGCTCGGCGGGTAGGGGTACCGCCGGTGCCTCAGCTGTCAAAGGGCCCTGTACTGAGGCCTCATCGCTCAGCGGGCTGTCGTCACGTACAACTCTCGGAACCCTAGATGGCTGCCGTCATGGGGCCATACTGAAAAGGAAATAGGTGCGCCACGATCAGAACAATATACCTGGTGAGATGATACAAAGTAATCACAAAGAAAACTTGAAACACACATGCAATCAATGTTTTCGTGCATTAAGTCGGAAATCAGAAGTCAGGGTCCTGGTGTACGGATACGTCGGCCGCCGCACCAACACTGGACTCCCTGGACTGATAACCACAACCAATACGCTAAACACTATTGCTTCACATAGAAGAAAGATATGAGTCTGTGGTAGAACCGACCCCTCTGATACCAATTTGTCACGACCCGTCCTCGGGGCCCGTGCCGTGACTACCCCAAGCCCGCCTTTCATAGGCCAGGGGCTGGTGAGTAGCACCAAGGCATAAATCCTGATAAAGGGAAGGCATTTCCTTTGTAAAGTAAACAAGCACCACAGACTAAGCATGCAGAAAAAGTAAACACTAAGTAAAAGCTGGTACAACCGTAAGTGCAGAAAAGTAAAGGGTGCCGGAAATACAAGCCCAAATGTAAAGTACAACTGAAAGGGGAAAAAAACTGAAAGGTAAAGCCGCAACGTCGAGCCGTCCACTGGAAGTCCCACCTAAAGGGTGGGTACAGATAGTCTCCACTACTCCTCGGGTCCACCTGATTGCTCCGAGTACCTCCCGTCCAGTGGTCCACTTCCAGGTACCGTCCTGCTCCGCAAGCCTCCACCACGATCAGCGCTGTCCGTCATCTGCAACCAACACAATGTAGTGCGGGCATAGCCCGTGTAGGGGTGAGTATAAGTTACTCAGTAGGGACCCCGAGACCCCCAGAGGTCTCCCAGAATCCACAAAGGATTACCCACAAAGGAAAGATAAAATCACGAAGTAACATCCGACACGGCTTAGGTATATGCCCATACATATACCTAAGTCATCAATTCTCGCTAATCTCCAACATCCGAGCTCAACTACAACCCAGTCCACAAAGGAAAGAAAACGTAAAATCCACATAGGATAGCTCAACACAATCCACAAAGGAAAGTAAAACATAAATCCACACAGGATAGCTCAACACAATCCACAAAGGAAAGTAAAACGTAAATCCACACAGGATAGCACAACACAATCCACAAGGGAAAGTAAAACAGAGTTTCAGCTCACTCAGGTATACTTATTCGAATGACGATAGAGATGATCACTGATCCATCTAAGTCATCGGACCCACAAAGGATTGATAGGTACTAACCCCCGCAAAGACCCACACAGGATCGGGCCCACACAGGACCTGTAGGCGCTGGATCACACAGAACCGCTGAGCGCTGACCCACACAGGATCAGACCCACACAGGATCGGTAGCACTGATCCACACAAGATCGCTGAGTGCTATAGTCGTCGTCGTCGAATCCACAGAGGATCTCTGCACAGTCGTCGTCGTCACAGTAGCAGTCGCAGCCAGCTCTAGGGTTCCCGCACACAGCAAGCTCGTTCAGGAGGGTCCGCTCCATGAGCCGAGAGGCTGATACATCAACTGACACATAGTATAGCGTTGATGTATCCAAAAGTTCCGTATCATCAACATGAACTCAATGTCGCAGACGGCGCGTCAATCGGACGCCCGGTCTGAGAGTTATAGGCTTTTTCGTCCCAGGGGCCCGGTTGGTTTTTAAGGAAAAACCAACATGACCGTACTCCACCTGCGTCCAAACCTCTGGCGTAGTATGCCAAAATATCCGTCTCACTTAGAGGAAAACAACAAAGTCGACGACACGTCGATCGGACGTCCGAAGCTCAAGATATGAGCGTTTCCGCTCCGAGGGCCCGGTTGGTTTCGTGTACGAACCAACCCGGCTGAACCCAAAGTAATTCGAAACCTTGAGTGCGATATACCGAAACGACCATCTCGATCTAAGGATCGCATCTCCGCTGACGGCGCATCGTTCGGAGGCCCGTAGCTCAAGTTACGGACAAAAGACCGAAAATGGTCTGAAGACGGGGGGTCTGGGCCCGGACAGACCCGGCCCTACCCCCCTGGGTCGACCCGAACCGGGTCGGGGTCCGACCCGGTTGGGTGCGTCCCGGCCCAGCCAGGGCGTGACCCGGCTGGCGGGTCAGCTCGGCCTGGCTCAGCTCGGTCGAGCGGCCGAGCGAGGGAGCCGCGGGGCGCTGTCCCTGCGGGATGAAGGTGTCGCGGCCCCGCGTGGGGCCGCACTGGATCAGCGGACACGGCAAAGCCGCGTCCCGTGTGTGCCGGACCCGCGCGGCCGCGGGTCCGCTGGCCGCTGCCACCGCGGCTTCAGCCGCGGCGGCCCTGTCTGGCGGTGCGCCGGGGCGCCGCCGGCGGGTTCCGTGGGCCACCGGAGTTGCTACGGTGGTCCGATTTTGTTTCCGTCTGCTCCGTAGTTCCTCCCGAGTCCTGAACTTCACTGCGGAAACAACGAATCACCTCTGCGGCATGTTTTGTCACCGCCCGCCAATCTTCACATCAACGAAGAACTGCGGAGGTTTGTCGGGCCGTGTTTGTTTGGCCCGCACCCTCCGCGTTAGGTGATAACAATCGGGAATAAAATATTCAACACATGAATAAGAAGCAAGGCACAATTTTAATGGAATTAAAATTGAACTTGATCCGGGTTCATTGTTTTTAAAAGAAACAATCACGGGAATAAAAATTATTTCACAAACAAACCACTACCTCGTCAAGTCGTCGCACGCGCGTTCTTCACGGAATTGATCGCCTCGGAAGTAGGTGATCGTCGCGTCGCGGAAGTGCGTCGCGTCGTCGCGGAAGTGTGTCGCGTCGTCGCGGAAGGGAGTCGCGTTGTCGCGGATTATGGTTTCGCGTTGACGAACTCTGAGGTTCAAGAACATACAGATTTAATTAATAATAATTAAATCCATATTGTTGTTAAAAAAACACAAAAAATTTAAAAGGAGCGCAACCCCCTACCTTGTCGTTGTCGATCGAAGGTTGTCGCGGGGTTGGATTGTCGCAGAAGAACGTCACGGAAGAAGAATCACTAGCATCGCGGTACATGGCGTCGCGTCGTTGATCTTCGAGGGCTCGACGTTCTTCATCACCCTTCGTCGAAGGCTGGCGTTCTTCGCGTTCTTCGCGTTCTTCGCAAAGGAGGATGAAGAACTTGAGGTTTCTGTCAAATCCTTTCAACGAACAACACTTAAGAAGAATAGCGTTGGTCTTATTTTATTAACATTCCAACAAATGAAAAAAAAGATATGTTATGTAACGACCCATTAATTCATAGAATTAATTCAACAAATAAAACTGCCCAATTAATTGGTGCGTTAAGAATTTAAGAAAACGCGTCAGTTGACTTTCATAATGACGGGTTTTCGCAGGGGCGTTACTTAGCGGAAAATAAATGGTGGGCTCGTGCGGGCCCCACCCCACAAATATCCTACCAAGAGGGTAGGATATTTTGAATTGTACCCTATCCACTTTAACTTAGCTTAAGCAGCTTTAAGTGGCTTTTAAGTGGCTTAAGTGAAATAAAAATAAAGTTGTCGCACCACTTTATTTTATTTCTTAACTTAAAGCCCAAAAATTAAAAACCACACCCGAGCAAACGCAACTCCGGAAGAGGCGTTTCTAAGAAAATACCAGCGTTGTGATTCCATCGGTGCCCTCAGAATTCAATTCCGAGCACCAGTTTAAAAGTTAGAAAAACCCGCTCGTCCGTTCACTAAACGCACCCGAGCCAAACTTCGGAAAATGATTCCGGGCACACCGGGCCTCAGAATCAGGTGCCGTCAGAAACTGTGTTCTTGTAAAATTCCAAATAAAATTAAGAAAAAACTTTCCTTGAAATTGACAGGTCTTTAAAGTTATGAATATTAATGTTCTTTTAAATATTATATGATGCATCATTACAAAATAACCAAAGTAGTTCATGTGTTTTATATAACATCCTTACTTGATAATTCATTTATTTATTCAAAAATGTAATTTAATTTATAAAATTTTTATTGTTACATTATTTCTCTCTTAGAAATTTCTCCCATGAAATTTTCATTTCATGCACTAAAATAGATTAAGAAAATTTTATGTCACTACCCCTTCTGTTTCCCATGTCACTTATTCAAAGTTGTGGTTCCTCCATAAAACATTCACCAAGCGAGTTGTCTTATTTCATATAAATTGTTCCCTGATCTAAGATCTTCACAGACTACTCTATATATGAATGATTATTTTTTAATGGAACCACATATGAATTTAGTACATGTAAGGGGTCTTTTAGGTACCTCCTTAAGAGGGATACATGGAACGCATCATGCACTTAATATAGGTTAGTTTGGAGTGCTATTAGATATGCCACCAATTCGATGAAATCAAGGATCTCAGAGGGGCCAATGTTTATTGGAATAATATATCCATTATTCCTAAACCTTGGGAATTTCTCCCATGGTTATACGTAAAATAACACTTTATCTATGAAATTAATCTCATGGTCTCATTGATGGTTGTCTACATATCGTTTTAATAGACTTTTCATATATTTCAAATGACAGAGGATGGTTTGAACCTTCTTTATAATCTCTTGGATAAGGACATGTCCCATCGGCTTCCACTCTCCAAAATCATCCCATAATATTTTATTCCAACACCTATTCCCATATATATCATTATAATGTTCCATTTTAATTCTATAATGGAAACTATGTTTATTTGAGAACTCCACTAGGGGAAGGTGTTGAGACCAACATGCTGGGAAATACATTGGACATGATCTCATCCTATATTCCAAAATTTGAATGGTCATTTTAGAATTAATATTTTTTGAGTGTGATAAGTAGTTCTGAATCTCACTTATATACTAAACACTTGAAAAGGTCTTCTGCAAAACCTATAGGTAAGCATCAAATCTCAATAACATATAATAGAGAGTGGAACTCCATGTAGTTTTACCACTTCCCTTATTTATATCTCAGTGAGTTGATCAAGAGAGAAATATTACTTAATAACAATGAAAATCACTAAATTTGTAAGGTGATCGACCGCCACCTAGATAGAATTATTACCTTTAGATGTCCTGGGGATTACTAGGATGAAACCCATAGTTATGTTTTCACATGTCCATAATTATATGAGAAATGGTTCCATCCTACCCTTAGACTTCAATCATCTAGCCTTGAATTTTTTCCATACCATGTATCAAGACAAAAACTTCGGAATATATCTCTTTATGTTATCCCACTAGAAATTCTTCTTAAAATCCATATATATCTTAGTTCTTCCTATATTAATAGAGAAGTTTTATCAATGTTCATCATCCAAAAGTTCCATATTCTATTTTGGTTTTGATGGGACACAAATCCAGGTTCCAAACCTTATAACTTCAGCTTCAACAAAGTTGAAATACCAAATATTCACTACATTATTCTATAAAATCCCATCATCTTTATAAGATTCAATGATCCTATAAATAATTTATGGTTGGGAATTTATTTTAAAAATGTAGGTTGAATTTTATTTTATTTCTCCCATATCCATACTTTTAAATTTTCATAAATATTGGATCCCTTTTAATCTTCATCATAGATAGGGTTGCAAGGTCCTTCCTAGTTAGAGCATCGTCCACTTTGTTTGCCTTCCTAGGATGGTAATGGATTGAGAAATCATAATCTTTGATGTGGTATAACCACTATTATTGGATCATATTAATTTCCTTTTGTGTGAATAAATAATTATGGATTTCATGATCTATAAATATATTTAAGACTTATCCCCATTGATATAATACCTCCAAATCATTAATGATAAGATCAACACAAAAAATTATAGATCATGAGTTGGTAATTCCGCCTATAGATATTTAGTTAGTCAAAGGAATAGGTTATACCTTTTACATATTGTATGATTAAACAACCCAATCCCTTTTTAGATGAATCACTATAGATCACAAATACATGCCCACTGGTGAGTAATGTGAGAACAGGTGAATTGATAAGGATTTTATTAATACCTTTAAAACTTTTTTTCAAATTATTTATTCCGAAAAAACATTGGCCCCGTCAGGAATAGCTTTGTTAATGGTATTTATAGTCAAGATAAGTTTCTCGCATATCAACGGTAGTACCCATATAATCCAACGAAAACTATAAATATCCATTATAGAGGAATTCATGGGACATCTTTCAATGAAATCTTTTAAGGGTCTATAAAGATACCATTATTGGTGATAACACACCGCAAGAATATTAATTTCCTTAACTAGAATTCAATTTTTTTGTACTTCAAAAACATTTTTTATTTTCATAAAGTCTTAAATACTATATTGAAATTATTCTAATTTTACTCCATGCATTTCTATTAGATTATAATATCATATATAAATACAACCAAAAAATTTTCAAGGTAATCTATAAACAATATATTTATCAAGTACATAAGTTTTTCTAATGTATTAGTGAGTAAAAATGGAATAAAAATCAAATAGTAGTGCCCATAATTTGTAATAAAATTATTCTTGGGGATATCCACCTTCTTTACCTTTACATGATAGTATGTTGAACGGTGATCCACCTTAGAGAAACACTGGGATCCACATTATTGATCCAACAAGTCGTCAATACATGGAAGACGATGATTATTATTTATTATGATATTTATCATCTCATGATATTAAATGAAGAGGTACATTGATCCATCCTTATTTTTAATGAATATGACCAGTGCACCCCATGATGAAGCACTTGGGAGTATGAACCCTTTATCTAGATTCTCTTGTATTTTCTTATACATCTCATCATGTTCAACAAAATCTATTCTATATGTAGTCATGGATATTGAAAAATCTCTGGGTATGATATTGATTGATAAATCAACCTCACAGATGAGAGGATTACTAGAAACTTATTCTAGAAACACATCAATGAATCCCATTTCAATGGGAATGTCATCAAGTATGATATTTTCTTTAGTCTCAATCATTTAATCTAGATATGTTTTCTTGAAGGGAAATATTATCCAAGCTTGAGATGTTGGTACCAAAGAAGATTAATCCTATTCCTAGAAATTGTATATAATTAGAGGTTGATTCGAGATAGAAAGGGTGATTTCCTTATCTTGAAAATTTATATTGGATCAATATAAGAAAAAAAAATTTATTCCTAAAATTGATTCAAATTCTTTTAAAGGTAGTATCATAAGGATTTACAGGAAATACAACCCACAAATTTGGAAAAGTGATGAGTTATATGCTTGGGATCCAATAATTAACTCATTATACATCTTCATCTATAACTCCAATTCCATGTTTTGAGGTGGGGTTTTAATAGTTCAACTAAATTTGTGTGATATTATAGAATTCATAGAACTAAAGTCACATAGTAAATTTCAAGTTCATGAATGGATGTTATGCCTACCTTTCACTATTTTATTTTGGATCTAATTATTTAGTTCATATAAAACTTACATAGGAATGAGTATTTTTAAACTATTAAACACATAAATAGTAAATAATGAAAATTAAAGGGGATAACTCATAAATGAAATATATTCCTTAACATTCAAATTTCTATGTTTCAATCTAAGTTTTACATGATCTATTTACTAACGTAAAATTTGATATCTTTTTTTCCCTTAATAATGGATGGTAAATATCTTATAAATTTACCAAAGCATATCCTTATAGAAGTGTCGCACTAGGTGTGTAATATTTCCAATTTTTGTGCACCATGTGATGATCGATTCTAACTCAATACTCCTTTTTTTGGTTTATTACCTCTAGGAACCTTTGTGATGAAAATTCCCAAAATGATCAATGTATCACTGATAGGGGGAGTGGTGAATCAGTGATATATTTTCCTTTTAAGTTCCATTTTTGTTGAAAAAAACTTCACCTCTTATTAAAGAGTTGTTACTTTGTTAAAAAAATGACCAATACATAAGAATACCATAATTTACAAGGTTTACTACTCAAAAAGTGTAAGAATATACTTAGTATTTTTTGTAAATAATATAATACAACACAAACCACTAGAAGAAAATAATTAGGTGTGGATAGAATTTTTAGGATATTCCATTACACTCATGTAACACAATGTTCAATAAAAAAGTGCATGTTCTTCAAGTAGTACAGAATGATGTAATAAAACTTGGGAAATATGTTTAGAAACATTCACCAGATGCATCAAAACAAGTTACCATGCTCCCTTTTCAACTTTCAAAAATATGATCTTCAAAAAAACTCTTTACTTGCCTATCCAGTAGCAGGTAAGAACTTCCCTGGACTTTGTAATGATACTAAGTCTGATTTATCCGTCTGATTTTCTAGTTTGTCTTCTCATTATGATAATATAACTCTCCCATAATACCACTGAAACAATTATGAACTACTTATACCTTATTATAGAAATCACAATCCAATTGATCAATCCAATTCAAAAATATTGAATATGATATTCCTTATTCTTCTTGTTTCTAAAAAACTTCCTTAGGAAATCCCAATCTGGAAACTCCTCTCTAAAAACATTTAGTGCTTTATCTTCTGTCATATTTCATGAATAATACTTACATTTTAGTAAATAAAATGTACTTCCTCCTTTTATTAGTGCATCAAAAGTGGTTTAGGTGGTAATTCAAAATGTTTTCCTACTCAACCAAATTTCCCAAAACATAAATTTCACTTATGTTTCAAATTCATATTTGACTTCTTCATCGCTTCTAAACTATTATCATTTCTTCTCGAACCATCTCGAATCTTATCAAAACTTCAACTCATTTCAAATTTTTTAAAAATATTCCATTTGATTCCAATTACCATTCTTATTTTCTCATTTCAATAAAAGAATATGTGTGATAATAAATTATTCATTATGTTTCTACACACCAAATAAAAAAAAATATATGAGAACTAGATATCATCCCATTATGATTCTCGGAATCCAATAAAAACAAACTTCCCATCCGAATTCTCTGTACCAAATGATAAATGAAATGATTAAAAAAATTATTCCATAACCATTGTATCTAATTCCTTAGTCTCTAGTTTTTTTTTATTTTTTTATGAACATATTGGAAAATTATAAAGATTTTTATACTTCCTTGGAAATGATTCATGTTAATCTTCAAACTTCTTAAACCAAATTATTTCAAGATTCCACTTGGAAACAATTTCTTTGGGGAATCTTGAAACAATTATTCTTTCTTTCTTTCTGTAGAATGATGATCCTATGTACAATGATGGTATCAGTGTTAGACTGTGTCTAGTAGATCAGTCTCTAATTTTCTCTGATCAATCAACCTCAATTTCATTCAAGATTATCAGGGTCAACACCAGTCTGATAACTCTTAACCAACTTAAAAACATATCAAAATTTTATTTTCCCTTGATCCACTTGTTAAGGAAAAGAATTTAAACCAATTTAAAATGGTTGAATATATTATTGATTGAAATATTATCTAATTTTTCATTGGTCCCAACAACATAAACTTGTTCATAAATTTAACTAGTCTGAACATCCCCCAATAAAAACAATTCTACCTCTGATTCCTTTTTTCAACCATTACTGCTTCTGACGACCAGTGTTAGGGTCACACTAACATTTATTGTCACACCAAATATGATGAATCAGTGTTAAGAAGCTTCAACTTCAGCAAATTATTTTATTTTATATTTATGATACACAAGGTTATATTGTTAACTAAATTCTTTCTTAGAATATTTGAATCTTTTAGATTATTGGTCTGACTAAAAACAAGCATCCTCATCTTCTCACATTCTGATCAACCATCCCATTCAACAAACAAATTTACTTCTAGTGATCTCACACCGATTAAGTAAGTCCTGAATGATTTATCTTCACAACCTTTATTTTTCTACAAACATAATCTTGTAATCATGACTTCCTAATGACTATGAAAACATTTCAGATCCGTATAACACCATATAACTTACATTGGAAAGTATTGTAACTTACCAACTTCAATCCTCCCAATCCGATCCTCAGTATGATTGGAATCAATTATTCCCCCCTTCTTTCATAAGGATTGAATCATAAGTTTCCAAGAAAACTTATGACTTATGATAACTCAAATATCAAAAACGAATCACCAAATTTACATTGAATTCATTTAAAATATGATACACTTCGTCATTATGATTCAACCTTTCATTCTGGACCCAAGGTGAGTCTGATGAACCTTTTCTTCTAGAAGACTTCTTACCAAAACGATGAAATTTATTTACCTTTTTTACATCTGATCATATGATTATGAATATGATTATGATTATGATCTTAATATTTTCAAAGTGAGGTGGTTTATTTTTTTCTATTATAAAAAAATATCACACTTTTATCAAAAAGTTATTCTAGATTTTGATGCTGAGTCAGATCATCTATCTGATAGTCTGGATCAGATTGCAACTTTTTACACACACCGTTCTTATATTTGAACTTCCATTACCTATTCAACATACTTAATTTATTTAAAATACTCAGAATATTGTTATATTGATAAAAAATACAACTAAAACAAAACATGGTCCTAAAATGTTCCTGAGAAACATCTACTAGTAGTATCTAGATAGGGATGTATTTTCTGGGAATCCACTTACTCTATACCAAAATTCAAGGATGTTTTCTTATGTTTAGTATTCTCCCGAATGATTTCACTAGAAATTTCTAGCACTAATCCCAAAAATAACAATACTTTTCTCTGATACCAACTATGAAAACCCATATAATTAATACACTTTATTTCCTGATTTGTTACATAAAGGTACACATTATACAATCCTATAAGATCATAGATCCTAGTTTATTTGGGAAATTAGGTACATAGAACATCAAATTGAAACATGTGTACAATAACATCATTGAAAACATCCTTTAACATGAACCTAAAATTAGATCTTTTTTCTAAAACTACACCAGATAACCAGGGGATGTACATAAGAATGGGGTGAGTTATAAGGCCTGATAATGGAATATAAAAATTGTATCATAAGTTAATGTAGTACATGTGAGCCAAGGGGCATATCAAGGTAACATAATAGGTTTGAGAATAATGATCTTGAACAATAAATCATGATATAACATGATATTATAAAGGAAACATGAGAATGTGGAAATAAAATAAATCATGCCATTAAAATAAGTCAAGGATGAATACCAAGACAACATCACATGGTGGATATAGTTTCATACTAGATTTGGTTTACTAACTAATCCCATACATGATGTCTCACGAGAATGAAACATTACCCAATGCATTGGAGCACTATCTAGGTGTACCCATCATAACATGTACAAGATGATTCATGACACATAAATCATTCAACATAATACATATTTCATCACATTTAATACTATAATTATAGAGTTTGGGTTACATAAATAGAAACACATAATAAAAAAATTGTAGGTATATCTATGTGAATACACTTGAGTAGAAATGGGTATGGGTATTCACTACACAAATGTTTGGCATTGAAAATCATTGGATAATTTTAGCATCATTACAAGGGTATATAGAGGTTCAAGGGAGAGGTTATGAGAGTGAAATGGTTCTTTCATCACTTGAACATCATAAGGTAAGTAAGAGGGATGTGTGATAACTTATAATAACATGAAAAAAAGGAAAAGAGAAGGCATAAAATAAAGTAGGTTCTATTATAAAGAGAAGGAGGGGATCCCTTACCTTGAGAGGGCTCTTCTAAAATCCTAGGATGATCTTATTGAGATATTGGGGCACCATGGGAGGGATATAGAGAGAGAAGTCTAGAGAAATTTCTTTATCCAGGAGTTTTTTTGTGAAGTGAAATGTGAGCATGGGAAGGTTTATTTAGTGACCCAGAATTTTAATACCTAGATATTATATCATTTAGATGAATATTCAATACATTACACAATTACACACATGAGGAAGATAATATTTTAGTGTCATCTGATACTGGGTACTAAATCGTATAATTTTTTAAATTATCTTCCTCATCTCCAATAAATATCTTGCCCTTTATTACTCTTCACTAACATAAGTTACTTAAAACCATTATTTATATAATAGGGAAATAAAACGTAAGTAATAGTTAGCTAAGATGATCAGTAAGGGTAAATAATAGAGATAAGTAAGTATAACATGAATTTAAGGCTATTAGAACATCATAATAACATATTTAATCCACACCTTTCATGTCAATGATTAATTTTTTTTTTCATGGAATAAATATTGGATGTTCACAAAACATAAATTATAAGGAAATCAAAGGACATAAGACATGAAAATATAACACTGTAATAAGACATGGAATGGTGGAATTCACATTAACATAGAAAATAATTTCCACTATTTTCAAGGATCACTTAAAAGTTTATCATGGTGGAATAATTTCACTCTTCAAACCATTATAGTAGTCATGGTTCACTCCCATGACCATCATAGTGGAAAAAGTACCTTACAAAACCAGGTTCACCCACCATTCATGTCCTAACTATCTCATGAGATATAAATTATTAACCAACTAATTATAGGGAGATATAGGTCCCACCCATCATATAATTAAACTCATACATACTTGTACCATGAGATCATAAAACATATATAATATCATAACCCATGAAATAAAATGGTCTTTATAAATATTTCACTATATCATAACTTTCTTGAAAGTGACAGGTTTAATAATCATTTCAAATTTTCATCATTGTATAAAACTTGGAGAAAAAAGTTGGTTCCAAAAGAATTTTATCATGGTATAACTAGTGGATGATAAACATTTTTCATGAACATTTTTTAATTATCAACACAAATCATTTAAGGAAATAATAATAATGGTATCCGTGGATGATATCCCAATTAAAAAAATGTTAAATCAAAGGATATCATATTACATGGGAAATTATTCTTAAATATAAATCAATCATAACATTTATTGGGGAAAATAATTAAAACAAATACTTTTTTAAAAATAAAAATTTATAAAACATTTATAAATTTATTTTCTTTGTAAATATACATTGAAACTTATAATAGAATTTTAAAAATTATTTAAAACATTTCTTGAGGAAATATAATTTCTGAGTTGAACTAAAATTTTAAAACATTTTGAAAATAATTTTCATTGAAAATAAAATTTAAAACATACAAAGGAAGATTCAAATAAAATAATAGTAGTATTAGTGGGAATTTACATTCATTTTTTATATGTCAAAATAGAGACTGCATTCACATTTTGGGGAAGTCCTAATTTGAATTTTCTGGAAAATGACATGAAGATTAATTTCAAAACATTTTTTAGAAAATTAAAACATGGGAAACAAATTTATATAATAAATATTTATAATAATATAAAAATAATTTTTTAAACTTTTTAAAGAAAATATGGGTTTGGAAAAAAATGTATTTTCTATCAAAGTGAGAAATACATATGTTTTTTATTAAAAAACATATGTCGAACTCTTGAGTACATAAAGAGAGAATAATTAAAGGAAAAATGTATTCTTATAAAATACCTAGAGGATAAGAAAATACATGAGTTTATTGAGATATAAGTTATAATATTTAATCACTTGTAATCATTATCCTGAACAAACATGATAAACGGTGATATTATAATATAAATCCCTTACCACATTGGTTACATTGAATTATTATCCCCATGAAAGAAACATTGTGAAATGTTTATGTAAATCCACATAATTTTAATGATATGAATCATAAAATACTTTCATGGTAGGTATATACTCCACATAAATTAAATAGGAGGTGAATATGACATGTTCCTCAAAATGGTAAAAAATGAGACAAAAATCCATTATCGGTTTAATAATCTTTTGATTCGTAATCCCAAATAAGGAATAAAGTCAAATGAAACATTAAATATGATTAAATATGAGGATATTAATGATATAATATTTAAAATGTTTTAGTATATACACCACACAAATTAAACTACATGTGAATTAGAGTATGTCTCCCAAAAATAAAAGAGATAATAAAAATCCCTTACATTAAGTATTGAATTCCTTCATACACATTAGAAAATCCAATATAATAAATAATAGTGTATTATAAATCTATTATATAAAAATAATAATATATTTAATATCATATATGATTTAATTTTGACCATTTATTACCCATTTATTAATAATTCCTTATTAAAATAACGTTTTGGGTATTAGTTGCTTTGTATTTCATATATGTTTGGGTTTGTTATTTTCAGTCCTATTACTTTTATCATGGTCAATTCATCTCCAAAATAAAAATAATTAAATAATTATCCGATTTATACATTAATTATAATTTTAATATCAATCATTAAATATATTTTTTATAAATTAATTATGTTACGATCATGGATATGATAGGTCATACGTATGCATGAGTAACATTTCAATTTTTCAAAAATAATTGTGGAAATAAAGTATATAATATTATATATTTAAATAATGATAATAATATCATAAATAACTTATATTTTCTTTAAATATAATTATATATACCATTTTTATGGTGTGGTGATAAAAATATAGAGTCATATCACTTCGTGAAGGTGGTAGTCCACACGTACATGTACAACATTATCATCCTTTATATAGTGGAAAGGTAAGAAATAAAATGATATATTAACTTTTAATAATGTTAAATATGTCATTAGTATCATAATTATGTCATTAATATCTTCTATATTCGTTAATTTTATCCTAATTATATTTCATTTAATGCATTAGTGAAAATGAATCACGTCGATACATGTGGCAGTAGTCCACCGTATACACAAAAGATGTTATTGTAGCCCCGATAGATTGGAAGGTAAAAAAGTATATATTATATAATTAATAAATAGGTATAATTATGTTTTAAACATCACATATATATTTTATATCCATTATCACACCCAACCGCGAGAGGTGATAAAAGAGAAAGAGATGATATCAATTAGTGAGGCGGTGGTCTGCTGTACACATGAATGGTTATTTCATTACCATTTTATAAAAGTGAAGACAGTTTTATTTCATGAAAATATCATAAAAAATATCATTATATTTAATATATTGAGTTTATTATATCACAATGGTTTAATAATAATCTAATTAAATGGAGGAAAAAATAAAATAAGAAATCTCATTAAAGAAAGTTACCACTTCTTCGGGTGTCGTCCTTAGGTTTGCAACAAATGCCTTCACAGGTAATATTTATTCCCAAAATTAGGACTCTAGTATTAGAGTATGGAAATTGGTTCGGTATTTTTTTCAGTATTTTCTATACCAGGTTTTAAGAATTTAGGAGAGTGGTGGCATTTTATAATACGGGTGAGCGACACACTTGTAATATTTTAAAATAAAAAAGGTGTACCAACATTTTTCTCATGAAAAAAGGATAAAAATTGGAGTATGATAGATAATTATAAATTATAGATTCTAAATATATCCATTAAATATATTTTAGATAAGTTTATAGGTCATTTTAACCCTTGTTTTTTAGTTTACCCCTAATAAACCCATTTTTACCTTAACCACAATAATTAATTTTTTATTTTTTCACTACTAATTTTGGTAAAAAAATTAATTTAAACTTATTGTATAATATAAATTATTATTAATCCATATATTCAATATATTTTTCCAAATTAAATTCAAATAAGTGGAAAATTTTAATTTAAAATTAATCTCGTAGATGCAACAAGGAAGCATGGTTTCAAAGAGACAACGATCAAAATTTTATAGGGGTTTATAAACAAATTCAATATTAATATAATAAAAATAACCTAAATTATATTAATATATTAATTATTTATCTAATTATAATTTAAAACAAATTTAAAATATAATTTAACTTCATAAATAATTTAAAAAAAAATTAGTTTTCAATTACAATTTGGTATTTTTCACTTTTCATCAAAAAAAATAATCATCTTTGAAAATCATAAAAATTTAACCATAATATAATTTTGAAATTATGATTATAAAAACTAAGGTTATTTTTTCAAATAATGTTTTCAAAAGTATAAAAATAGTTAAAAAAAATAAGTGCGAAAAAGGTGACAAAACTGTATTTGGGAAAAATACAGTTTTATGTTTAAAATTGGATTTGTTCTTTTCTCTTACCTATGAAACATATAAGGTAAATTATTAATAGTTGACTTAATGTAATTTATATATAACTATATAAAATCATTCACTAGAATAATTTTTTTACATTTATTGAGGTAGACATGTTTGTCTGCATAAGAGTCCTTTTTTCAAAAGATTTTTATTTTTATTTATTTTGAATTATATGGTCACAAAAGTATCCATTTTATATACATGTTAAACCATATATTTTAATAATATATTTATTACTATTAATACCATACATTCCAATATCTAGGTGATATCTCTCATATAATAACATTTTAATAATATGTCACATTTCTCTTAAACTCAGTGTTGCATGTAACACAAGCTAAAATTAGTATTACATGTAATGGAAAATAAACGTAGTGGTACATGTAATAAAAAATATCAAAAATAATAAATTAATTTGAAAAAAAACATTTCAAAAAATCTTAGGGTGTTACATTATACCTCCCCTAATATAAATTTTACCCTCAATACTCATCTCAGTCATCAAAGGTTTAACATTTTAAAATTCCTTCATAGAAACCAACATAATAGAAAGAGTTAAAAAATATTCTTGAAAAAGAGAAAGGGATGTGAAAAAGTAATATATAATAACATATTCATGGTTTCCGAAAAGGATACCATAGGTGGGATGTGAAAATATATACATAAAACAAAAATATCAATAACTATAGAGAGTTATAGAGATTATTGATCACAAGAAAGTTAGTGATCTAGAAAAGGTTAACAAAAAAAACCATAAAACAAGAAGTAGTGAAAACGTTCCCTAATATAATGGAGGAATAGCTCATGAAGGAAGCTGGAAGACTGTGTGTAAGTACAATAGTTCATGAGATTAAATCTGTGCATAACATTGATTGAGACCCCGTATTCCCAAATCCTGAGTGTTGTTGTGTGTGGGTGGTATGGGTTTTGAACCCCATTTAATACTCTATGGATTAGAAGACACCGAATGAATTATAAATTAGGGGAAGGCATGATGAACATTTCAATGTGGGATGGGATTTTTGGGGTACTATTAGTGCGATTGAATCCCAACCACTCAATCATTCGATCATATGATCTATTTCAATCTTCCGCATCACATGTTTTAATTATTTCAATCTCACACTACATAAATACAAACCAATCCTGCAAAATGGGATACCTATATCTTTAACGACTCGCACATGTGCCACTCTCCCACACTACTAATTCGACATAGCGACAAAACACAATGATTCTTACATGATCAATCATTGATCACCATAACATTCCATATCAAAAAAAACCCCAATAAAACTAATGTGTATGTAATGGAAATCTACATCCTCATACCATCTTGTTTATGAGCCATCACATGAATCTAATCACGCAAGAACTAGTCATGTTGAAAGAACTCCCACTTAAGCGTGAATCCATCGTGTGACCATCCTTTGATCACTTTATCAAAGTGAAGAAAACCAATAAAATTAACTCAAGATTTTTACGACCATGATATTAATAAATATTATGAAGGATTTAATAGATAAATTAATATGGATTTGTTTAGAAACATGACCAACATATGAAGGGATGAAAATCAAATGAAGTCATCTTGCAGCCGTGTGAAGTCGATTTGGAAAAGTCTCCACCACCTTAGCCGGTGCAGGCAACATCCTATTCAAGAAATAAGGTTCCATATATGGATGGAATCAACCAATAAATACACTTATCCCATTAAGAAAAAAACAAACATGACGGAGGAGGAGAATAATGGGTGTGGGTAAATAGAAATTCATATAAAGGAAACGAAAAAGAATAATTCTACGACCACCAAATAAGAAACTCCCTTAGGTGACTACAAGAAGCTATCACATGGTCACTTTAAGATCATGTGGGCATGTGAAAAAGAAAGAAGTGATAATAAATTGAGAACCTTTTTAAAAAATGTTTCCACTCATCCATGAATGCCCACATATATATACCCCTATCTCGAAAACCTCCCTCCTTGGCATGTGATTTTCCGGTGAAGTTGGATTTCCTCACATGATTCATTTGGGATCATGAAACAACATGATGAATTAAAACCCATGAAAGGATCCTTGTTATGTGAAGTGTTTATATCAGATAACACAAGTATATCTTATTGAATGATGTGAATACCCCATGCATTCTTGAATAGCTGACTGTACGAATCATTGATATGAAGATGGCCTCATGTGCCAGTAATCACGTGGTCTTAAAGGCATTCCCATGATGGAATGGATCCCCTAGGTCTGTATAGATCATCTATACTCACCTCATGCATGAATGTGGTCCTTGGTCTCATGGTAGCCCTTACTCAATCCTACAATGCTCCTTTTCTCATCCTCATGGTGCATACTCAAATACTTACATCCCCCATATGCCATGCACTCATCCTCACCATGAAATTTATCCTTGAACCCAAATAAATTGATGGGTAATATAATGGAAAAATCTCCAATTATATGATGAATGCACCCTCATCCATGCTTACTATTCCATTGGGAATCCCATGTTCATGTTTACAAACTCTATCACAAGGACATTTTGAGTTCATGCGAACAATGGGTCATCATGCGAGTGCCTTTTGACATGCGTATGATTCCAGGGACATGATCTCCTTTCATCATGAAAGCCCAATGGTGTACACTCTCAACATGAACACTCAGGTATGTATCATATACCATGTAACTATAGGAATATTACCTTTTTAAAGGTCGCTACAATCCTCAAGAATGCTCCCATTTTCATGTATATAATCCTAAACATGTCCACGATACCCTTCCTTTAAATTGTATAAGGTCACATGTTCAAAAGATTCTCCCTCGATATCAAAATGTTCTTAGGTAACCTCAGAAAAGTCTTGGAGGTCACATAATAGGCCTTGGAATATTTAGGTTAATCTCAGGATAGCTAATCAACATGTCAACATTGTCATGTGGAAGTCCAAAGACAAACCAAGTTGATTAGGTGATAGACCTTTGAGATGTCTACATTTTTTCAATACATGATCTTGAAAAGTTAGGTTGATCATGAGATTTCCAATTGACGTGTTGTCATTGTCATGAAATAATCAGAGGACAAGCTATATCAATCATGTGAATCACAGTGTAATTGTATGCATTTATTATCTGAAGATATCCTAGACAATGCACTATGATCATGCAAAGGAGTATTTGACATGTTGGAATGATTTTTTTATTTTTCCTAGACATGCTAGAATTTTCAAGTGATAGTTCGAAGATAATCCATGTTGATCATTCAACAGAGTGTTGACATGTCCACATTTCTATATAGAAGACCCCATACATGTCTACTTAGGTTATAAAAAATGTCATGGACATGTCCATTTTGATTATCCAAAGACATCCAAGACAAGTCAACTGATCAGTTAGAAACACATGGACATGTCTTCGTTGTGAGACTAATTCCCCAAACATATCAGGTAGACAATCAAGAAATGTCTAGAAGATAACCAAGACATGTCAAGAAGATCCCTTAGGACATGTCAACCTTGTTTGGTAGACCCACTTGGACTCATTCTATGTACACCCCACCCATGAATCTTTAGTCGCATATAAATTTTTTATGGGAAGTGTACTTGATGATCTAGGGTTATGTACTCATGTGATCCTATCAGTATCATCCTCTCAGGAAGGCCCTCCATTTCATGACAAGTGTATTCAACATACCGTCCATGGTGATCATCATCTCTCTTTATCCATTAAAAGAAAAATAATTTGTATCCTTAAGGGAAGCCTTAGTGTGCAAGCCCTGATTAATAAGACATCCATCTTGGATTTTCCCCCTTATATTCTTGAAACCTTAGGGATAACAATAATGTCTCCATGCATGATCATCCACCTAAACCCATCATTTTGTTAGGGATCTAATGAACTACAATAACTCTAATTACAACTATAATCAGGATATATAGAACACCTTCCAAAGGCCTAAGCACCAATGGGCATCCACTTAGGTGTAAGTACCCTAATGTCTCTCACATTTCAACCATCAGGACCCAATCATTATCATGGGATTATCATTCTAACTCATCCATAATCTAACTGAAAATTCAAATGAACCATGATGACTATGATTTCTTTTATAAAATAGGTCAGGTAGGACACCTTACTAAGGACCAACATCCATACCAAACCCCCCATAAGACAGGTAATCACGCCTCTCAAAGGGTAACATTAATTTGTAAGCCCCATATGGACATCCTCTCATATAATGTGTTTTATATTCTATTATATATTGTATCCCATGCTAATTATGACTTATATGGAATTATAGGCTAGAAATTATTATATCAAAATCATATTGAGAATTCCCTGAGTGTGGGATCTTCACCATTCATATGGATGTATGATCTCATCTCATCCTCACTTTAAAGTCCATACTCTCGAGGAGAAAATCAAGGGTAGTCTTATATGACTAAGTCCCATCTAATACCTATGTGGTTGTATCTATCACAACATAGAATCCTATGTAAGAACTACATATACTTTGACTACAGTCCCAAACATGATATATAGGATGCCTCACCGAGGTCCGGGCCTGATATTTAGGTGCTTACTGCATGATGTTAAACTTCATGGATGCGTCCAATCCAACAACCTTAAACTATGTCAAAAAAATTATATGGGTTTTGATTCTTGTTTTCATAGGATATGTAGGATGCCTAATAGAGGTTAAATCCCATCTCAAGACACCAATAAATCCCCTAGATTATAATAAAAAAAGACTTCCCAAATATGGATCGAAATGAAAGCATCATAAATGAATAAGAGAATGATAAATTAATCATGATATGTACATAGTGGTTCATATCAACATGTATTCCTAATCAATTCATTTCCATAGGGGTAACCAGTCCTGTTTTAGGTCCTGGGAGGGATTTCATTAGTATATATTAAATATATAAGAGAGTCTCAGAGTAGGAAACAATCCCCCCAAAAGGTGTGACAATCCCAACCTCCCATTCTCTTGACCAATGTGAGTTCCGATGAACCATTGGGTATGTAACCCCTAAGGAGTACCTGCCTTTGGAAAGAAGGTACATACTCAGTTATTGATGTGGGAACCATTGGGTGTTTCTAGAGAAGACTAAATAAATGGAAAAACTGAATTGAGTGACTGGTCAAGGAATTGAATCCCCCAAAATCAAACCATAAATCCAATCCCATTCATGTCTTTCCCAAAAAAATAGCGGCAAAAATATTAATCGTCTTATAAAAATTTGTCAAGGCTAACTACCAAGAAAAAATAAAATAGTGGAAATGTGCATAATGAATTAGTTTTACTCTATAATCTCGTACATGATGTCTCATGAGACAAAAACAATACCCAATGCATTTGGTCTTTATTTTATCACACCCAACATAATATGTACAAGCTCATGTGTGCCATATAGATCATTCCACTTAAATAAGTATTTTATCAAATTTAATCCCATGAATAAGGAGTGTGGGTTACATATATATAATTTCACAATTGATGAATTATAGGAACATATTGGTGAGTAAACTTGAGTAAAAATTGGTATTGGTATTCATTACACAAATGATTGTCATGGAAAATCAGAGGATAATTTCTATAGCATAACAAGGGTACATAAAGGTTTATTGGTGGATTTAGTGAGAGTTAAATGGGTCTCTCATCACTTGGAACTAATATGTGAAGTAATAGGGATTTTTCAGAACATATCCCAATATAAAAAAATGGAAAATAAAATGAATAACATAAATGTGGTTATTGAAAAAATAGGAGAATGAGAGGTTCCCTTATCTTGAGTGGGTGATTATAAAGTCTTGGTAGGATCTTTTTGAGAGCTTGTAGGAACCTTGGAAGGTATTTATAGAGGAAATGGTAGAATATTTTCATTCTAAAAGAGTTTTTAGAGAAGATAAATGGTAGGATTAGTGGGTTTAAATATCAAAAGAGAGAATATTTCTTTATTAATTTCAAAACATTGGTTTTGGGATATATATGATAAACAAACAAAAATCCATATGATGATTTTTCCCATGTTTTCTACCAAATTTATGTTTTTTTAATTAATTTATAGTTTTAATAAATGATTACATTAAAATAATACACTCAGTGATGTGGAAGTGAGTCATGTTTACAAAGAATTAATTTTGAAACCTTAAAATATAGTATAGGTTTTTAAGGATTCATTAAAGGATTAAAATCAATCAAATAACCTCAAAAGATATTATTTAAAGTTGAAATATATATTTGGTCATGTATAAATTTTATATCATATATTACATCCCATTTGGGTGATTATGATTTCATAATACACACCATATATTTAAACCGTATTAAATTTTTACAAAAAAACTATGTTGTATCTAAATACTATGAAAAAATCACTGTTTGATAATTTTAATGTGATTATTTTAGAAAAAATAGTAATTTCATCTAAAAAATTCTCTAATTATGATAATTGTCACTTTTAAATAAAAAATCCACATTTATTGAAAATATACCAGTTCTTTTACAATAAAATTTTTCTAACACTTATAAATATTATTTTTGAATTTATAAAATTTTAATATCATTTGAATTTAATAAAAATTATTTAATATTACTATTTTATTAAAATTTCAATTATTTCAAAAATTCATTAATTATTTAAAAGGTGGATCCTAATTGAAACTATATATTTCCAACAGTACAATTTTTGTTTCATTGTATTAAAATCTAATTTTTTATCAAGATCTTTATTTAACTATTCAAAAAGTAATATTAAAAAGGAAAAAATATAATCATTGATTTATTGAAAATAAAAATATAAAAATTTATACTATTAGGGTCAAGATACATATCCCTTTGTTACACTAGAAAATTCCCTCGGGGTATGGTGTGTGATGGTGTGATTTTCAAGGGGTGGTTTAGTGAACATGGTTCGACTCATGATCTAGATGAGTTTGAAATTCTCACATAAATGGTTTTTATGATGATTAATTTGTTTAATATCATCATTGGTTTCGTCAAGGGAAAATCCTAGAGATTCTATCTCCCTCAAAATCTATGATAAATGGGCTTTATAGGGTATAATCTTACTGGTTGAGGCCATCACTTCTTTTGTATGTTTCAATTAGACTTTATCACAAAACATTATATATACTAGTCATTAAATTACTATTAAATGACTATATTATCAATGGTTATGAATATTAGTGGTCTTTTAAATATTATAGGATGCATCATTACAAAATAACCAAAGTAGTTCATGTGTTTTATATAACATCGTCACTTGATAATTCATTTATTTATTCAAAAATGTAATTTAATTTATAAAAGTTTTATTGTTACATTATTTCTCCCTTAGAAATTTCACCCATGAAATTTTCATTTCATGCACTAAAATAGATTAAGAAAATTTTATGTCACTACCTCTTCTGGTTCCCATGTCACTTATTCAAACTTGTGGTTCCTCCATAAAACTTTGACCAAGCGAGTTGTCTTATTTCATATAAATTTTTCCCTGATCTAAGATCTTCACAGAATACTCTATATATGAATGATTATTTTTTAATGGAACCACATATGAATTTAGTACATGTGAGGGGTCTCTTAGGTACCTCCTTAAGAGGGATACATGGAACACATCATGCAGTTAATATAGGTTAGTTTGGAGTGCTAGTAGATATGCCACCAATTCGATGCAATCAAGGATCTCAGAGGGGCCAATGTATATTGGAATAATAAATCCATTATTCCTAAACCTTGGGAATTTCTCCCATGGTTATACATAAAATAACACTTTATCTATGAAATTAATCTCATGGTCTCATTGATGGTTGTCTACATATCGTTTTAATTGACTTTTCATATATTTCAAATGACATAGGATGGTTTGAAACTTCTTTATAATCTCTTGGATAAGGTCATGTCCCACCGGCTTCCACTCTCCAAAATCATCCCATAATATTTTATTCCAACACATATTCCCATATATATCATTATAATGTTCCATTTTAATTCTATAATGGAAACTATTTTTATTTGAGAACTCCACTAGGGGAAGGTGTTGAGACCAACATGCTGGTAAATACATTGGACATGATCTCATCCTATATTCCAAAATTTGAATGGCCATTTTAGAATTAATATTATTTGAGTGTGATAAGTAGTTCTGAAGCTCACTTATATACTAAACTCTTGAAAAGGTCGTCTGCAAAACCTATAGGTAAGCATCAAATCTCGGTAACATATAATAGAGAGTGGAACTCCATGTAGTTTTACCACTTCCCTTATTTATATCTCGGTGAGTTGATCAAGAGAGAAATATAACTTAATAACAGTGAAAATCACTAACTTTGTAAGGTTATCGACCACCACCTAGATAGAATTATTACCTTTAGATGTCCTGGGGATTACTAGGATGAAACCCATAGTTATGTTTTCAAATTTACATAATTATATGATAAATGGTTCCATCATACCCTTGTACTTCAATCATCCGGCCTTGAATTTTTTCCATACCATGTATCAAGATAAAAACTTCGGAATATATCTCTTTATGTTATCCCACTATAAATTCTTCTTAAAATATATATATATCTTAGTTCTTCCTATATTAATAGAGAATATTTTTCAATGTTCATCATCCAAAAGTTCCATATTCTATTTTGGTTTTGATGGGACACAAATCCAGGTTCCAAACCTTATAACTTCACCTTCAGCAAAGTTGAAATACCAAATATTCAATACCTTATTCTATAAAACCCCATCATCTTTATAAGCTTAAATGATCCTATAAATAATTGATGGTTGGGAATTTATTTTAAAAATGTAGGTTGAATATTATTTTATTTCTCCCATATCCATCCTTTTTAATTTTCATAATTATTGTATCCCTTTTAATCTTCATCTTAGATAGGGTTGTAGGGTCCTTCCTAGTTAGAGAATCGTCCACTTTGTTTTCCTTCCTAGGATGGTAATGGATTGAGCAATCATAATCTTTGATTTGGTATAACCACTATTATTGGATCATATTAGTTTCCTTTTGTGTGAATAAATAATTATGGATTTCATGATCTATATATATATTTAAGACTTATCCCCATTGATATAATACCTCCAAATCATTAATGATAAGATAAACACAACAAATGATAGATCATGAGTTGGGTAATTCCTCCTATAGATATTTAGTTAGTCAATGGAATAGGTTATACCTTTTACATATTGTATGATTAAAAAACCCAATCCCTTTTTGGATGAATCACTATAGATCACAAGTACATGCCCACTGGTGAGTAATGTGAGAATAGGTGAATTGATAAGGATTTTATTAAGACATTTAAAACTTTTTTTCAAATTATTTATTTCGAAAAAACATTGGCCCCGTCAGGAATAGCTTTGTTAATGGTATTTATAGTCAAGGGAAGTTTCTCACATATCAACGATAGTACCCATACAATCCAAGGGAACCTATAAATATCCATCATAGAGGAATTACTAGGCCATCATTCAATGAAATATTTTAAGGGTATATAAATATACCATTGTTGGTGATAACACACCCCAAGAATGTTACTTTCCATAACTAGAATTCAAATTTTTTGTACTTCAAAAACATTTTTTATTTTCATAAGGTCTTAAATACTATATTGAAATTATTGTAATTTTACTCCATGCATTTGTATTTGATTATAATATCATATATAAATACAACCAAAAATTTGTCAAGGTAATCTATAAACAATCTATTTATCAAGTACATAAGTTTTTCTAATGTATTAGTGAGTAAAAATGGAATAAAAATCAAATAGTAGTGCCCATAATTTGTATTAAAATTATTCTTGGGGATATCCACCTTCTTTACCTTTACATCAAAGTATGTTGAATGGTGATCCACCTTAGAGAAAAAATGGGATCCACATTATTGATCCAACAAGTCATCAATACATGGAATGCGATGATTATTATTTATTATGTTATTCAATGAATAGGTACATTGATCCATCCTTATTTTTAATGAATAGGACTAGTGCACCCCACGATGAAGCACTTGGGAGTATGAACCCTTTATCTAGATTCTCTTGTATTTTCTTATACATCTCATCATGTTCAACAAAATCTATTCTATATGTAGTCATGTATATTGAAAAATCTCTGGGTATGATATTGATTGATAAATCAACCTCACAGATGATAGTAATACTAGAAACTTGTTCTAGAAATACATCATTGAATCCCATTTCAATGGGAATGTAATCAAGTATGATATTTTCTTTAGTCTCAATCATTTAATCTAGATATGTTTTCTTGAAGGGAAATATTATCCATGCTTGAGATGTTAGTACCGAAGAAGATTAATCCTATTCATATAAATTTTATATAATTAGAGGTTGATTCGAGATAGAAAGGGTGATTTCCTTATCTTGAAAATTTATATTGGATCAATATAAGAAAAAACAATTTATTCCTAAAATTGATTCAAATTCTTTTAAAGGTAGTATCATAAGGATTTACAAGAAATACAACCCACAAATTTGGAAAAGTGATGAGTTATATACTTAGGATCCAATAATTAACTCATTATACATCTTCATCAATAACTCAACTTCCATGTTTTGAGGTGGTGTTTGAATAGTTCAACTAAATTTGTGTGATATTATAGAATTCATAGAACTACAGTCACATAGTAAATTTCAAGTTCATGAATGGATGATATGCCTACCTTTCACTATTTTATTTTGGATCTAATTATTTAATTCATTTAAAACTTACATAGGAATGAGTATTTTGAAACTATTAAATACATAAATAGTAAATAATGAAAATTAAAGGGGATAACTCATAAATGAAATATATTCCTTAACATTCAAATTTCTATGTTTCAATCTAAGTTTTACATGATCTATTTACTAACTTAAAATTTGATGTCTTGTTTTTTTCCATTAATAATGGATGGTAAAGATCTTGTAAATATACCAAAGCATATCCCCATAGAAGTGTCACACTAGGTGTATAATAATTCCAATTTTCGTACACCGTGTGTTGATTGATTCAAACTCAATACTGTTTTTTTGGTTTTTTACCCCTAGGAACCTTTGTGATGAAAACTCCCAAAATGATAAATGTATCACAGATAGGGGGAGTGGTGAATAAATGTTATATTTTTCTTTTAAGTTCCCTTTGTTTTTGAAAAAAACTTCACCTTTTGTTAAAGAGTTGTTACTTTGTTAAAAAAACAATCACCAATCCATATGAATACAATAATTTAAAAGGTTTACTACTCAAAAAGTGTAATAATGTCCTTTGTATGGTTTGTAAATAATCTAATACAACACAACCCACTAGAAAAAAAATCATTTGGTGTGGATAGAATTTGTAGGATATTCCCTTACACTCATGTAACACAATGTTCAATAGAAATGTGAATGTGCTTTAAGTAGTACAAAATTATGTAATAAAACTTGGGTAATATGTTTATAAAATTTCACCAAATGCAATAAAACAAGTTACCGTGCTGTCTTTTCAGCTTTCAAAAATATGATCTTCAAAAAAAATATTTACTTTCCTACCCAGTAGCAGGTAAGAACATCCCAGGACTTTGTAATGATACTTAGTCTGATTTCTCAGTCAGATTTTCTAGTATCATTTCTCATTATGATAATATAACTCTACCATAATACCACTGAAACAATTATGAACTTCTTATACCTCATTCTAGAAATTCCAATCCAATTGATCAATCCAATTCAGAAATTTTGAATATGATATTCCTTATTCTTCTTGTTTCTAAAAAACAACCTTAGGAAATCCCAAGATGGAAAATCCATTCTAAAAACATTTAATACTCTATATTTTATAATATTTTATGAGTAATACGTGCATTTTATAAAGTAAAATGTACTTCCTCCTTTTATTGGTTCATAAAAAGTTGTTTAGGTGTGAATTCAAAATGTTTTCCTACACAACCAAATTTCCCAAAACATAAATTTCACTTCAGTTTCAAATTCATATTTGACTACTTCATCACTTCTAAACTATTTTCACTTCTTCTCAAACCATATCAAATCTTATCAAAACTTCAACTCATTTCATAATTTTTAAAAAATATTCCGTTCGATTCCAATTACCATTATTATTTTCCCATTTCAATAAAAGCATATATATGATAATAAATTATTCATTATGTTTCTACACACCAAATGAAAATAAAATATATGAGAACTAGATATCATCCCATTATGATGCTCAGAATCAAATAAAAACAAACTTCCCATTCTGATTCTCTATACCAAATGATAAAAGAATTATTAAAAAAATTATTCCATAACCATTGTATCTAATTCCTTAGTCTCTAGTTTTTTCTTATTTTCATGAACATAGTGGAAAATTATAAAGATATTTATACTTCCTTGAAAATGATTCATTATAATCTTCAAACTTATTAAACCAAATTATTTGAAGATCCCACTTGGCAAAAATTTCTTTGGGGAAGCTTGAAAAAATTATTCTTTTCTTCCTTTCCATAGAATGATGATCCTATGTCCAATGATAATATCAGTGTTAGATTGTGTCTGGTAGATTAGTCTCTAATTTGCTCTGATCAATCAACCTCAATTTCATTCTAGATTATTAGGTTCAACACCAGTATGAAAAATCTTAACAAAATTAAAAACATATCAAACTATTATTTTCTGTTGATCAACTTGTTAAGGAATATCATTTAAACCTATTTAAAATGGTTGAATATATTATTGATTAAAATATGATCTGATTTTTCATTGGTCCCAACAACATAAACTTGTTCATCAGTTTCACTAGTTTGAACATCCACCAATAAAAATTATTCTACCTCTGATTCCATTTTTCAACCATCACTGTATCTGACGATCAGTGTTAGGGTCACACTAACATTTAGTGTCACACAAAATATGATGAATCGGTGTCAAGAAGCTTCAACTTCATCAACTTATTTTATTTTATGTTTATGATACACAAGATTATAGTGTTCACTAATTTATTTCTTAGAATATTTGAATATTTTAGCTTATTGGTCTGACTGAAAACAAGCATCTTCATCCTCTCACATTCTGATAAACCTTCCCATTCAACAAAAAAATCTACATATAGTGATCTCACAATGATTAAGTAAGTCCGGAAATATTTGTCTTCACAACCTTTCTTTTTATACATACATAATCTTGTAACAATGACTTAATAATGAATATGAAAAAATTTCAGATCAGTATAACAACATCTAACTTACATTGGAAAGTACTGTAACTTACCAACTTCAATCCTTCCAATCTAATCCTCAATACGATTTGAATAAATTGTTCTCTTCCTTCTTTCATAAGGATTGCATCATATGTTTCCATGAAAACATATGACTTATGATAACTCAATTATCATAAAACAATCACCAGATTTACATTGATTTCATTCAGAAGATAATACACTTCATCATTATGATTCAACATTTCATTCTGGACCCAATGTGAGTCTGATGAACCTTTTCTTCTAGAATACTTCTTCCCAATCCGATGAAATTTATTTATATTTTTACATATGATCATATGATTATAATTATAATTATGATTATGATTATGATATTAATATTTTAAATGCGAGTTGGTTTATCTTCTTCTATTATAAAAAAATATAACACTTTTATCAAAATGTTATTCTTTATTATGATGTTGAGTCAGATAATCTATCTGGTAGTCTGGATCTGACTTCATATTTTCACACACACCCTTCTTATATCTAAACTTCCATTACCTTCTCAACAAAATTATTTCTTCAATATACTCAACATATTTTTATATTGAAAAAAAATACAACCAAAACAAAACTTGGTCCTAAAATGTTCCCGAGAAACATCTACTAGTAGTATCTAGATAAGGATATATTTTTTGGGAAGCCACTTACTCTATACCAAAATTCAAGGATGTTTTATTATATTTAGTATTCTCCCAAATGATTTCACTAGACATTTCTAGAACTATTCCCAAAATAACAATACTTTTCTATGATACCAACCATGACAACCCATATAATTAATACACTTTATTTCCGGATTTATTACATAAGGGCACACATTATACAATCCTATAAGATCATAGAGCCTAGTATATTTGGGAAATTAGGTACATAGAACATCAAATTGAAACATGTGTATAATAACATCATTGAAAACACCATTAAACATGAACCTAAAATTCCATATTTTTTCTAAAACTACACCAGATAACCTGGGGATGTACATAAAATGGGGTGAGTTATAAAGCCTAGTAATGGAATAAAAAAACTGTATCATAAGTTAAAGTAGAACATGTGATCCAAGAGGCATATCAAGGTAATATAATAGGTTTAAGAATCATGATCTTGAATAATGAATCATGATATAACATGATATTATAAAGGAAACATGAGAATGTGGAAATAAAATAAATCATGCCATTAAAATAAGCCAAGAATGAATACCAAGAAAACATCACACGGTGGATATAGTTCCATACTAGATTAGTTTTACTCACTAATCCCATAAATGATGTCTCACGAGAATAAAACATTACCCAATCCATTGGAGCACTATCTAGGTGCACCCATAATAACATGTACATGATGATTCATAACACATAAATCATTCAACAGAAGACATATTTTATCACATTTAATACTATAATTATAGATTGTGGGTTACATAAATAGAAAAATATAATAAAAAATTTGTAGGTATATCTATGTGAATACACTTGAGTAGAAATGGGTATGGGTATTCACTACACAAATATTTGGAATGAAAAATCATTGTATAATTTTTGCATCATTAGAAGGGTATATAGAGGTTCAAGGGAGAGGTTATGAGGGTGAAATGGGTCTTTCATTACTTGAACATCATAAGGGAAGTAAGAGGGATGTGTGATAACTTATAATAACATGAGAAAATGGAAAAGAAAAGGCATAAAATAAAGGAGGTTATATAATAAAGGGGAGAAGGAGGGGATCCCTTACCTTGAGAGGGCTCTTCTAAATTCCTAAGAGGATCTTATTGAGAGATCGGGGCACCATAGGAGGGATATAGAGAGAGAAGTATAGAGTAATTTTATTCTATAAGAGTTTTTTTTGTGAAGTGAAATGTGAGGATGGGACGATTTATATAGCGACCCAGGATTTTCAAACCTAGATATTATGTATTTTAGATGAATATTCAATACATTACATAATCACACACATGAGGAAGATAATATTTTAGTGTCATCTGATACTAGGTAATAAATCTTATAATTTTTTGAAATATCTTCATAATCTCTAATAAATATATTGCCCTTTATTACTCTTAACCTACATAACTTACTTAAACCCATTATTTATATCCTGGGTTGATAAAATGTAAGAAATGGTTAGCTAAGATGCTTAGTAGGGGTAAATAATGGAGATAAGTAATTATAACATGAATTTAAGGCTATTAGAACATGATAATAACATATTTAATCCATACCTTTCATATCAAATATTAAAATGTTTTGTCATGGAATAAATATTGGTTGTTCAAATGACATAAATTATAAGGAAATCAAAGGATAGAAGCCATGAGACCATAACACTAGAATAAGACATGGAATGGTGGAATTCACATAAGCATAAAAAATAATTTCAACTACAGTCAAGGATCACTTAAAAGGATATCATAGTGGAATCAGTTCACTCTTCAAACCATAATATTAGTCATGGTTCACTCCCATGACCATCATAGTGGAAAAGTACCTTACTAAACTAGGTTCACTCCCCATTCAGGTCCTAACTATCTCATAAGATATAAATTATTAACCAATTAATTATAGGGAGATATAGGTCCCACCCATCACATAATTAAAATAATACATATTTTCACCTTGAGATCATAAAACATTTATCATATCATAACCCATGAAATAAAATGGTCTTCATAAATATTTCACTATATCATAACATTTTTGAAAGAGACAGGTTTAATAATCATTTAAAATTTTCATCATTGTATAAAAATTGGAGAAAAAAGTTGGTTCCATAAGAATTTTATCATGGTATAACCAGTGGATGATAAATGTGTTTCATAAACATTTTTTAATTATCAACACACATCATTTAAGGAAATAATAATAATGGTATCCTTGGATCATATCCCAATTAAAAAAATGTTACATAAAAAGATATCATATTATATGGGAAAAGATTTTGAAAGATAAATCAATTAGAACATTTATTGGGGAAAATAATATAAAAAAATACTTTTTTAAAAATAAAAATTCATAAAACATTTATAAATTTATTTTATTTGTAAATATACATTGAAACTGTCATGACCTATCCTTGGGGTCCATGTCATGACTACCCCAAGCCTACCTTCCATAGGCAAGGGACTGGAGACTAGCACCAAAGGAGAATTCCTGATAAAAGGGAAGGCATTGCCTTTAAACCTGTAACACACCTAGTCTGAACACAAGCAGTAGAAGAAACAAGTACTAAAATAGAAAAGAAAAGTGTGCTGAAAGTAAGTGGTCCATTATACAAACCCAACTGAACAACAAGTACAAGTACAAGTAAAAAAGGAAAACAACTCCTAGATCATCCACCGGGGAATCGTACCTGAAGGGTAGGTACAGAACTCAAACACTCATCCCTATGGTACGTCCCGTCCAGTCTAGAGCCGAGGAGCCTCCTGTCCATCACCCTCAGCCTCGGTCACTGCTGACCGTTGTTTGCACAAAACACAACAAGGTGCGGGTGAAGCATGTGCTGGGTTGAGTATAACAATACTCAGTAGGGGACCCCGAGACCACCGAAGGTCTCCCAGAATCCACTAAGGATAAACCACAGAAGTAAGATACAATCACGAAGTATCAACCAACCTTACTTAGGTATATGCCCATATATATACCTATGTTACCAATGACAGCCCGACTCCAACCCTCAATCCCAAGCATAACCCAGTCCACAAAGGAAGTAAAGTCAATCACCACGATGATAATGGTTTAAAGACATGACTCAGCTCACACATGTATACTACTAATGTAGAGGGGTAGAGATGATTAGTTTTAGCCACTGAATCATATCCTCTATTGAACCCACGTAGGATACTGGAACAGTATCAGTGCTGTCGAACCAACATAGGATCCTGGTATAGATGTTGTCACTGTCAAACCCATGGAGGATCCCAGTACATTAGTCCTCGCTGTTGAACCCACGGAGGATCCCGGTAGAGTAGTTACCGCTGTCGAACCCACAGAGGATCCCGGTACAGAAGTCACCGCTGTCGAACCCCCGAAGGATCCTGGTATAGTAGTCACCGTTGTCAAACCCACGGAGGATCCCTGTACATAAGTCATCACTATCAACCCCACAGAGGATCATGATACAGTAGTCACCACTGTTGAACCCATAGAGGATCCTGGTACAGAAGTCATCGTTGTCATCTCAGTCACAGCCAGCCCTAGTGTTCCCGCACACAACACACTCGATTCCAGGAGGGTCCGCTCCTCAATCCAAGATTCAATACTTCAACTGCCACTAATTATGGATTTGATGTATCCCGTAGTTCCGTCTCATCATAAGGAACCCAATGCGACAAAAGGCGCGTCAATCAGACGTCCGGTCTGTGAGTTATTGACAATTCCGTTCCAGGGGCCCGATTGGGTTTTAGGCTCAAACCAACCCGACCATACCCAAAATGTGTCCAAACCTCAAGTGGAGTATGCCAAAATAATTTTCTCGCTCCAAGAATTCCATCACCGTAGATGGTTCGTTGATCGGACACCCGTAGCCCAAGATGCGGGCTAAAAGGTGTAAATGGCCATAGCGGGTCCGGGTCCGGTCCGACCCAGTCGACAAACTCGGCTCGACCCGGTCCGAATTGGGGTCTGACCTGGTCCGTGGGTGTGGACGGACCCGATTAGCTGGCCCAACCTAAGAGTGCGGCCCGACCCGAAGGCACGGCCCGACCCGAAGGCGCGACCCGACTCGAAGGCGCGACCCTGGCTGAGGGCGGCCCGACCTGAGGGCGGCCCAGCCCGTGGCTGCCCGACCCATGGCTGCCCGGCCAGGCCCATGGCAGCCCATCCCGTGGAGGCCCGACCAGTCACGGGTGGGGGGGGGGGGGGGGGGAGGGTACCCCCCCCCCGATTCGTTGAACAGAACCGGCGCTTTGCACCGGTTCAGGAGCTGTAGGACCCAGGTGGTCTCGCTGGTCCAGCTCCACGGCGGTCGGCCCGGCCGGCCACCACTATGGCATGACAGCACTACGGTCCTCCTTCCCTCTGTGTGACGCGACGGTGCCGTGCCACCACCTCTGTGGCCCGACTTGGTTGCGACCTTCGACTCCACCACGCGGTGCGACGACGCCGCGCTTCTCCATCCGCTGTGGCCCTCCCGGCTGCGGTTCCTCTCCGGTGCAGTGCGACGGCGCCACAACCCTTTGTCGCGACCTTCCCTGGCCGCGGTTCTGCACCTCCGGTGCGGTGCGATGGAACCACACCCTTCTGGATCTGCCTCCATCATCAACCAAAAAAGAATCAACAGAGGGACGTCAATCCATGTTTGTTCAGCCCGTGCCCTCTTCATTATGTGATAACAAGTTTCCATCATCGAACCATTAAAAACTGACAAGGAATGAGGATTGAATTTAATAAAAAAAACCCCTACCTCAAATTTTTTGTTCGTTGATGATCTCAGAAAAAGGGAGAATGTCGATTTGTCGATTACCGCATTTGTCACGCACTCCCAATTCTCATGCTCATGAGTTGGAAAGGAAGAAGGGTACACGTCGTTGGTGGATGAGTGTTCAGAGGTGATGTCGTCATTGGGGATGTTCTTCGCAGGTGGCTCCCTCTCTTTTAGTTTGGTCTAAGATTGATGATGGTGTTCGTCATTCTTTGGAGATGAGGAGCATTTTTTGTTGGGAGGATGTCATTCTTCTAAGAGTTCTCCCGAAGATCCACCAAGGATAATCACCAACCAAAATAAAATAATGTCTACTCTACTATTTTACTATTTCCATGAATTCCAAAAAGAATTCAAACCATTTAAAATTAATTAATCAATTGGAATTAATTAATTCTTAGGTGTGTTGGCACTATAATGAGGGAAAGTGGAGAGTGAAGAGGCTCCAAAAACATTTATGGGGAGTTCCAAGAGTTAGGGGGGGGGGGTTAAGGGGGTTTGATTCTCATGTCATCCCAACTTTATAACATCCTCCTAAGGGAGGTTATGTGCGGGTGGCCCTACCCCTAACCTACCCTTGGAGGATTTAACTACCATTAAAATAAAAATATGCTACACATATTTTTATTTAATTTTATTTAGAAACCCCAAAAATTAACTTCCACTCACGTTAGAACTCAACTGCGGTAAAGGTCTCCTTAAGCGATTACCGGCGTTGCAAGTTCAACGGTGCCCTCATATTTCAATTCTGAGCACCAGTTAAAAAGATATAAAATCCCATAGGTATGTTTACTGAACGTACCTGGAGATAAACTTCAGAAATTGATTCCGGGCACACCGGGCCTCAGAATCAAGCGCCATCAGAAACTGCGGACTCATAAAATTCCCATGTATTTAAAAAAAAATCCACAGAAATTCTGGGTATTTATAGAAACTTATAAAATAATTTTTAAAAATCATTTAAAACATATCTTGAGGAAATATCCTTTCTGATTTGAACAAAAATTTTAAAACATTTTGAAAATCATTTTCACTGAAAATAAAATATAAAACAAACCAAGTAAGATTCAAATAAAATAATAGTCATATAAGTGGGAATTTTGGTTCATTTTTTATATGTCAAAATAGAGACTCCATTCACATTTTGGTTAAAGTCCAAATTGGAATTGTCTCGAAAATGACATGAAGATTACTTTCAAAACATTTTTTAGAAAATTAAAACACGGGAAACAAATTTATATAATAAATATTTATAATAATGTAAAAATAATTTTTGAAAACATTTTAAGAAAATATGGTTTTGGAAAAAAATGTTTTTTCGATCGAAGTGAGAAATATAAATTTTTTTTATTAAAAAACTTATTTCGAACTCTTGAGTACATAAAGAGAGAATAATTAAAGGAAAAATTTATTCTTATGAAATACCTAGAGGATAAGAAAATAGATGAGTTTATTGAGATATAGGCTATAATATTTCATCACTTGTAATCATTATCATGAAAAAATATGATAAACAATGAGATTATAATATAAATCCCTTGCCACATTGGTAACATTGAATTATTAGCCCCATGAAAGAAATATTGTGAAATGTATATGTAAATCCACATAATTTTAATGATATGAATCATAAAATACTTTCATGGTAGGTATATACTTCACATAAATTAAATAGGTGGTGAATATGACATGTTCCTCACAAAGGTAAAAATTGTGACAAAAATCCATTATCACTTTAATAATCTTTTGAGTCATAAGCCCCAACGAGGAATAAAGTCAAATGAAACATTAAATATGATTAAATATAAGGATATTAATGATATAATATTTAAAATGTTGTAGTATAAACACCACATAAATTAAACTACTGGGGAATTAGAGTATGTCTCCCAAAAATAAAAGAGATAATAAAAATCCCTTACATTAAGTATAGAATTATTTCATACACATTAGAAACTCCAATATAATAAATAATAGTTGATTATAAATTTATTATATAAACATAATGATGTATTTAATATCATATATGGTTTACTTATGACCATTCATTAATAATTCCTTATTAAAAGAACGTTTCAGGTATTATTTTCATTGTATTTCATATATGTTTGGGTTTGTTATTTTCGGTCCTCTTACTTTTATCATGGTCACTTCATCTCCAAAATAAAAAAATTAAATACATATCATATTTATACATCAATTATAATTTTAATATCAATCATTAAATATATTTTTGATAAATGAATTATGTTACGATCATGGATATGATAGGTCATACGTATGCATGAGTAACGTTTCTATTTTTCAAAAATAATTATGGAAAGAAGTTATATAATATTATATATTTAAATAATGATAATAATATCATAAATAACTTATATTTTCTATAAATATAATTATATATATCATTTTTATGGTTTGGTGATAAAAATAGAGAGTCATATCGCTTCATGAAGTTGGTAGTCCACACGTACATGTACGACATTATCATCCTTCAGTTAGTGGAAAGGTAAGAAATATAATGATATATTAACTTTTAATAATGTTAAATATGTCATTAGTATCATAATTATTTCATTAATATTATATATATTCTTTAATTTTATCCTTATTATCTTTCATTTATTGCATTAGTGAAAATGAATAACATCGGTACATGTGACAGTAGTCCGCCATACACACAAATGATGTTATTGTAGAACCTATGGAATGGAAGGTAAAAACGTATATAATATATAATTATAAATAAGTATAATTATGTTTTAAATATCACATATATATTATACCCATTATCACACCCAATCGCGAGAGGTGATAATAGAGAAAGAGATGATATCAATTCGTGAGGTGGTGGTCCGCTGTACACATGAATGGTTATTTCATTACCATTTTATGGAAGTGAAGATGGTTTTATTTAATGAAAATATCATAAAAAATATCATTATATTTAATATATTGAGTTTATTATATCATAATGGTTTAATAATAATCTAATTATATGGAGGAAAAAATAAAATAAGAAATATCATTTAAGAAAGTTTCCACTACTTCGGGTGTCATCCTTAGGTTTGCAACAAATGCCTTTCGAGGTAATATTTCTTCCCAAAATTAGGATTCTAGGATTAGAGTATGGAAATTGGGAAGGTATTTTTTTAGGTATTTTTTAGACCAAAAAGGTTTTAATTCTTGAAGAATTTAGGAGAGTGGTGGCATTTTATAATACGGGTGAGCGACACACTTGTAATATTTTGAAAAAAAAGGTGTACCAACATTTTTCTCATGAAAAAAGGATCAAAGTCGAGTATGATAGATAATTATAAATTATAGGGTCTAAATATATCCATAAAATGTATTTTAGATAAGTTTATAGGTCATTTAAACCTTTGTTTTTAGTTTACCCTTGATAAACCCATTTGTACCTTAACCACAACAATTAATTATTTCTGTTTTGACTACTAATTTTGGCCAAAAAATTAATTTGAACTTATTATATAATAAAAATTATTATGAATACAAATATTCAATTTATTTTTCCAAATTCCATTCAAATTAGTGGAAACATTTAATTTAAAATTAATCTCGTAGATGCAACAGGGAAGCAGGGTTTCAAAGAGACAACGATCAAAAGTTTACAGGGGGTTTAAATAATTTTTCAATATTAATATAATTGAAACGACCTAAATTAGATTTATATATTAATTATTGATCTAATTATAATTTAAAAAAAAATTAAAATATAATTTAACTTCATAAATAATTTAAATAAAAAATTAGTTTTCAATTAACATTTGGTATTTTTCACTTCTCATCAAAAAAATAATCTTTTTTGAAAATCATTAAAATTTAACCATAATATCATTTTGAAATTATGATTATAAAAAATAACTTTGTTTTTTCAAATAATGTTTTGAAAATTATAAAAATAGTTTTTTTTTAAAAAAACTGCGTAAAAGTTGACAAAACTGTATTTGGGAAAAATATAGTTTTATGTTTAAAAATTGGATTTGTTCTTTTCTCTTATATAGAAAACACATAAGGTTAATTATAAATAGTTGAATGAATGTAATTTATATATAAATATATAAAATCATTCACTAAAAGAAGTTTTTTTCATTTATTGAGGTAAACATGTTTGTTTGCATAAGAATCATTTTTTCAAAAGATCTTCATTATTTTTATTTTGAATTAAATGGTCACCAAAGTATCCATTTTATATACGTGTTTAAACCATATATTTTCATAATTTAGTTATTACTATTCATACCATACATTCCAATATCTAGGTGATATATATCATATAATAACATTTTAATAATATGTCACATTTCGCTTAAACTCTGTGTTGCATGTAACACAAGCTAAACATAGTATTACATGTAATGGAAAATAAATGCAGTGTTACATGTAATAAAAAATATCAAAAATAATAAATTCATTTGAAAAAAACATTTCAAAAAATCTTAGGGTGTTACATTATACCTCCCTTAATATAAATTTCACCCTCATAACTTGTCTCAGTCATCAAAGGTTTAACATTTTAAAATTCCTTCATAGAAACCAACATAATAAAAAGAGTTAAACAAATATTCTTGAAAAAGAGAAAGGGATGTGAAAAAGTCATCTGGAATAACATATTCATGGTTTCCAAATAGGATACCATAGGTGGGATGTGCAAATATATACATAGAAGAAAAATATCAATAACTATTGAGAGTTATTGAGATTATTGATCACAAGAAAGTGTGTGATCTAGAGAAGGTTAACAACAAAAAAACCATAAAACAAAACGGAATGAAAAAGTTCACTAATATAAAAAAATCATGATAATAGGAATTTTTTTCATGATCCTTTTCCTAATTTTGGGGAATTTATTTTCCATATAGAATGATAATATATGAAAATGTACTTACTTGATCTCTTTTTATTTAATTGGAACAGTTTCATCTTTTGGTTGTGCCTTGATGAACTTCCAATTATTAGATTACATTAAGAGATGATTTTTTCATGTTTGGAGAATTAATAAGATCCAAAAATAATGATAAATCATTCATTCTCACTATAATTAAAAAAATGTTTAAACTTATTATCTAAAATGGATAAATATTCATACCGTGAATTAATACATTAATCTCTAAAAACTCAACAAAAAATCACCTTAAACCCTTCCATAAATGTTTAACTTTATAACCCTTCCAAAATTAAAAAATTGTAAACAAGGTGACTAAATTTCCTAAACTCAACTTTTATACTCCAAATATCATTAGGCATATCTTAATGGTCACATTATAAATATGTTAATACCTTGGTTATATATTCTCTTAATGCCTGGTAATAATAATAATTTCCATAAAACCTCAACGAAAACAGGCATGACTGCTCATTCCTTGAATAAAACCATAGATTATTGAACATATTCCATGGATCCAATAATGTTATAAAATCTTCAATGATAAAATAATCCACCTTTTTAATAAATGCTTTATCAATTATAAGGTCACCAATACTATTAAATGTTTTTACCATATCAATCATATAGTTATCCAAACTACCCAAAATTTTCTCATCTTATAGAACACATTACGGGTTATCTATCCTTAATTATGTATTTTTCATAAAATATTACCTTTATATTAAATTAATTTTCAAGGGAATTAGTATTATTCAACATATTCTTACATATCCTTAACAAAAAATTTATACTGAACAATCCTTATATATTTCATGATTCATATAACACAATTCTTAAATTCCAATACATAATAAATTCAATCATCCCACTTCCTTCTCAAAATATTAACTAGTATTTTTCATCTTATTCTTTACACTTATTTCCTTTTATATTTCATTTTTATTATCTTCACCATCAGTAATATAACCATTAATCAAACAACCATATTGATTACCTTTATGAGATTTCCACTTAGGTAATTGAATATAATAATTCCCATTCTTTCCACATTTAAAACATTAAATATTTAATGATACCTTAGGTAGATCATTATTCTCATCCATTTCATTAAATTTAATCTTTATTTATTGATTTGTAGTTAATTTATTTGTATCCTTCTTTTACATGCACAAAACATCTTCTTTTCCCACTGAGACATTACCTTGAGTTCTTCCCCCAAAATGCTCTATATATAGGAAAATAAATATTCCTTCCTCTATGTTCTCTACTACCCAAACTCTCAATGAACTCTATCCTTATCTTCCTTGGCGAGTCTGAGATTTGGTTATGTTGCATATTATTAATCATGTTCCGTGATAATTGATTAGGAATAATCACAATATATATAAATCTAGTAATTATACCATTTTTATCACCATTAGAAAATTTTCCATAATATTCAATGTTAAACCAGTATATTATGGTTCTGTCCATTGACTAAAACCAAAAAACATAGTTCAAGCAACACTAATCTTGGTTTAAAATAATATAATCATGAAAAATTACTTATAGGATGTATAAATAATAAAACATTATTTTTAATATATTATAATATAGGTTTATCGTATGTGATATATATTCATCATCTACTCAAATCTCTCATGATGGTTCATAAATAGTTTTTGAATTTCCAAAGCATACCCCTGGGGAGTGTCAAACCAGGTGTGCAGCAAGGCCCATTTTCATGCACTAGTTGATGATTGAGTCCAAATCAATGCACCATTTTCAAATTTATTACCCTTAGGAACCTCTATTCTAGATCCAATTCTAATTGTAGTATCCAGAGATGGATATAATTACATAGAAACCATTTTCCTTATCCTTTAATAAAATTACAGAACATTTTCTTATAATTTGAATCATCTTTAGAACATTACTAAGGTCTATCCAAATACATATCCTAAGACATATCCCTATGGATATAGATAATGTTTTCTAATCCTATTTTACAAAGGTTAACTAAACCTATCCTCTTATACTAGCTATAGTAACTGAGGATTTTTAGGCATGGATAATACGTATTTTTAGATGAATATTTTATAAACTACACAAATAAAATCCTGAAGAACATTAACTTTTTAGTTTATTTGGAGACTCTGTATATAATATTCTAATTTTGTGAAATAACTTCAATATATTCTCTAAAGATATTATACTTTAGCACTCTTCACAAACATACCCAATTTAACACATTTCTTCATAACACGGGGAAAGGAAATAGAATAAAGGGCAAGCTCAGATGGTATGTAAGGGTAAACAAGGGAGATACATAAGAATAAATTTAACTTAAGGGTATTAGAACATGATAATAACATATTATAACCATAATTTTCATATCAAATATCATTATCTTGAGTGATTTCACTAATATTGACAGTTCTTAAGACATGAATCATAATGAAATAAAAAAATAACAATCCATGAGATCATAACATTAGAATACAAAATCGGTTTAAAACATTTTGAAAATAAGTTTTTTAGAAAATAACCTTGAATAATTAAAAAATAAGCTTCAAAGAAAATTATATTCATAATGGTGGGAATTTCCATTCATGTCGTGCACATTAAAACAATTATTCCATTAAAATATATGGTAAAAGAGAAATGAGCATTATTTAGAAAAGTAATAAAGATTAATTTCAATGAATTTCATGAAAAATTAAAACAGGGGTAATAATTTCTTGAATAAATAATTTTATGAATGTTAAAAGTTTTTAACACATTTATATAAAACATGGGTTCATAAGAAAAAAAAGTTTTCAATAGAAGAGAAAAATAAAGACAATTTTTTTAAAAATATTATTTTGAACTATTGATTACAAAAATAGTGTAAAATTAATGGAGAACATGTATTATATTTAAATAACTATAGTATAATAAAATAAATTAGTTTCATGAGATATATATTATAATATTTTATCATTAGAAGCATAATCACGAACAATCCCAATAAACGATGAGACTGTAACATAAAACCCTTACCACTGGTAAATCTAAATTTTAAGGAACATGAAATAAATATAATAAAATGGATATGTAAATACTTGATAAATTAATTATAAAAATCATAAAATAAATTAAGCGATATTATATACACTATATAAAATAAATAGGTGGTAAATATGACATGTGTCTCATAGAAGTAAAAAAGTGAGATGAAAATCTATTATCGTTTTAGTAATCTTTTGAATTGTAAGAACCAATAAATAATAAAACCAAATGAAACTTTTATTGTAATTAAAATAATGATATTCATGTTATAATTTGTTAAATGGGAAGTATATAAACAACCAAAATAAACGAGTTTGGAATTTTAATATGTCTCCCAGAAATAAAAGAGAGAATAGAAACCCCTTAAATTAATTATCGCCTTCTTTGTAGACATTCAAACCTACATTATAATAAATATATGTTTATTATAAATCTACTATAGATAAATAATTATATATATCACATCATATATAATTTAATTAGGATAATTTATTACACATTTATTATCATTTCTTTGTTAAAATTACATTTCGGCTAATAACCACTTTGTTTTTCATATATGTTTTGATTTTTCATTTTCATTCCTCTTACTTGGATCATGGTTACATAATAAAAATAAAAATAATAATGTAATAATTATAAAATTTATACATGAATTATAGTTTAAATACCAATATTTAAAGATGATTTTGAGAAAGGAAGTACATTACGATGATGAATACGGTAGACCATACATACACATGGGTAACATTTCCATTTTTCAAAGATCATTATATAAAAAATTTTGTAATATTTTATCTTTAAATAATTACAATAATATCATAAATAAAGTATTTTTCTATTTAAATATACTTATACATATCATCTGTGTGGTGTGGTGATGAAAAGAGGGAGTCACATTGCTTCATGAAGGTGTGAGTTTGCATGTACACGAATGTCGTTATCATCTTTTAGTGAGTGAAAAGGTTAGAAAAAAGAGATGTATTACCTTTTAATAATGATAAATATGAAATTAATATTAATATTATTTCATTTATATTAGATATATCCCTTAAGTTTATCCTTATTATCTTATATTTATAGTGTTAGTGAAAACAAATCACAATGATTCACAAGGCGGTAGTCTTCCATACACACAAATGACATTATCTTATTCCCTACAGAATGGAACATAAATATTTATATATGATATAATGAATCCATAGGTTTAATTATGTTTTAAATATCATATAAATACATTATATCCATCATCATACCCAACCTTGAGAGGTGGTAATGAAAAAATGAATGAAATCAGTTCGAGAGGCGGTAGTCCACTATACACACGAATGATGATTTCATAACCCATTTGATGGAAGTGGATATTGTTTTAGTTCATGAAATTAATATATAAAATATAATATTATTTAAAATAATTGTTCTATAATATCAGCATGTTTTAATAATAATTAATGCAGGTGGTGGAATAAATAAAATAAAACCGCTCATTGAAGGACATTGCCTCCTCTTCAGGTATTCTCCTTTGGATTGCACCAAAAGCCTTATTAGGTTGGATTTCCAGCCAAACTAAGAATTATTGTATAGAGACCCTTTCATTACAAAATATAAACATTACATAATTTTTTTTGGAATAATTAAACATTATACAAACATATTCCCAAAGACCATAGTTGGTATAGTGCCTTTGGAAACATGGAAACATAAACATTAGTATATAATTCAGCTAAATTATCTCCCACTAGCTTCTTTGTGACTAGCACCCTTCTTATACACGTCAAATATTATACATATACTCATAACCTAGGGAAGGAAACATAGAATGGGGTGAGATCAAATGCTCTATAAGGGTAAAAAGGGAGACATGTAAGCATAAACGTGAGAATAAGAGTACGAGAACATGATCATGATAATAGAAGATCATACCCTACATATCAAAGATCATATACATGAATCATGGCATTAATATTGGAAATTAATAATACATGAATCAAAAGGAAATAAAGGACATAATCCATAAAGTCATAACATAAGAGTAAGATATGGAATTTTGGAAACACATAAGCACATACTAATTTCTATAGTAGCCAAGGCATCAATTCCAAGACCATCTTAGTGAAAAAGGTCCTTTATTTGACCGAGTAACCCCCGTTCTAGCCTTGTATTACTAAACCGAGTGACCCTTGTTCTAACCCTATATTAATGAACTATGTAACCCTCATTCCATCCATGTATTACTGAACCGATAAACTCTCATTCCATCCCTATATTATCTCATGAGATATAAATCTTTACCAAATGAATTTGAGGGAGATTTAGGCCCCACCCTTCATATAAGGAAATCATACATACATATTCCACAAGATCATAAATAAACATATCATAACCCATGAACTGAAATGGGTATCATAAAAATGTAAATGTATCATAACCTATGGAAATGGACAGGTTTCATAATCATTTCATAATAAAGATAACCCATGAAAAGAAGCAGGTTTCAAAAGAATATAACCCATGAAAGTAAAACCGGCTTCATTAAAATCATTACATCAAAACATAATCTATTCAGAGAAATAATATGAATGAAAAAATTGAATAATTTCATAAAAAATTCATGAGAAACACCAATGGATGTTATCTTATATGGGAAATAATTTTTAAAGGTCTTTTAAAAACATATATTGATGAAAATATCCTTTCTTATTTGAAAAATGATTTTTATAACATAAGAAATATTGGAAAAAAAATTATTTGAAAATATATTTGAAAAATTATAAAGGAATATTTGAAAAAAAAAATTTATAATACTTTTTCCTTGAAAATGATCTTCAAGGATCTTTTGAAAACATTTTTGAAAACATGGTTTTTGAATATAATGGATTTCAGAATGAAGAGAGAGAGAGAGAATATGATTTTATTAAAAACATTATCTTAAGTAAAAAAGAGTGGGGAAAATGGTATCAAAATGTGAGGATATCTTGAATAAATATAGTATAATGAAACTCATGAATAATCTTGAGAGATCTAATCCAAGTAAGAATAAACATAAACAATCTCAAAAAACGATAAGGTTATCTCAATAAACTCTTATAACATGGTTACATGCGATACTCTCTATGTAAGAAAATGAAATTACCTGAAGCTTAAGATATAATGAAAATAAGGATTTTTTTTATAAAACATTAACAATGGAAGTATATACACCTTGAAAAATAGTTTAGGTGCATAATAAAACATGAGTCTCCAAGAAGGCCAATTGAGACAAAATTGTTTTACTGATTTTGTAACTTTTGAAAGTTAAACCCCATAAAATAAGGTTCAAAGAATGGATATGTGAATACCCATAAATTTAGGTATATGATAAATATAATTAAATAATATTATTTACATACACCACACAAAATAAAATAGTGGTGATCAAAACACGAATCTCATATAATTTAAAAGTGTGATGAAATTCCCCTTACCATGTATCTTGACTCTCTCCATACTCGTACAAGATTCCAGTATAATAAATATAATTTTATTATAAATATTTTAAATAAGCACATTATTATACATAATACCATATATTGTTTTATTATAAACTTATATTACCATCTTGTTAATGATCATATGTTAAATTTTTTACTTCGAGTAATCATTCACTTTGTTCTTGGCATGTGTCTTAATTTGTTATAGTGTTGGTAATTCTAATTGTATCATGATTCCAAAAGGTAGAAAATGATATAAATATTTTTTATATCCATTATATATACATTATAATATTTTACATCATAATTAAGTAGGAAATTGAACACACCATTCATGGAGATGGTAAGCTATTCGTACACATGAACCATGTTTTCATTTTTGTTGTCGTATTGAAATAATGTAAATGACATATGTATATATATATATAATATATAATTATTAAAGTAGAATTAATATATCATATATATCATATAATTTCATTAAACCCGTCCTTAATACATTCCATGTGGTATGTGAATGAATCACATCACTTTGAGGGGGCGATAGTCCACACTTCCTCAAACGAGATTATTGTATTAACACCAAATGGAAGGTAAAAATATGTATGTTAAAAAGTGAATAAATAAGAATAAATACATAATAAATATAATATATTACACATATATATATATATATTCCATCATAATGACCACCATGATTGGTGGTAAAGGAGAAACGAACAATCATCATTTTGTTTGGCAGTAGTTCACCATACACAGATTCAGTATGTTCAACATCCATTAGATGAAGGTGTGTGTAAGTGTAGGCCATAACATTGGATAAAAAATTATAGTATATATAATATACTAGGTTTTTTCACACAATAAGTGAATAATGATAGTGGAGGGGTGAATAATGGAAATGAAGGAAAGGAGCTTGAAAGAAGATGTTAACTCTAAATTAGGTAACTTCTTTTGGTTTGTGCCTAAAGGATAACTTGATAGGGTTTTTGACCAAAGGGAGACTTCAAGATCAAAGGGAGGATTTTGGGGGGGAAATGTGGTTAGGGCATGGCCGAAATTAAGAGTCCTGAGAGGTGTGATGAATGGGTAGAGGTGGTGGCCTTTTATAGGGAAGGAAAAGGACTCAAATGTAATTTTTAGAAACAAATTCGGTGTGAACATGTTCTTACCAAAACAAAGTCTTACCAAACCAACCAAAATAAATAATTTAAGGTGTATGGATGAAAAATGTATAGAAAATGTGTGTTTTAAAAGTTTATAGGTCATTTGGGCCCTTAATTTTAACGTTTAGTCCCCAATTTATCTTAATTTGGCCTTAACTGTTGTGATTACTCTTATTCACTTTTAATAATCATTTTGGTAAAAAAACTAACATGGTATAATTGGAATATAAATATTAGACTAAAAAAATTTATATGCCAGTTTTTTAAATTCACTTCACAAAAGCGTTAAAAATTAAGATTAGTGCTAATCTCATAGACATGATGAAATAACGAGATTTAAAAGTAGGAATAAGGTCAAAAGTTTGTTAAGATTTTATTTTTAGTATCAAAGTGGAATTGATTCTAATTAATTAAATTTTATTATTAGATTTAATATTTATCTAATGTGACATAAAAAACTGATTTATAAAATCATTTATCATTAATAAGTAATTATAAAAAAGGTAGTTTTTAACTAAAAATCCATATTTTTCACTCTTCATTAAAAAATTATGTTTCTCAGAAAAATCCCAAAATTTCACCCTAAGATAATTTAGATGTTATAAATTCAAAAATGAAGTTTATTTTATCAAATTAAATTTATAAATGTGCCTAAAATTAATTTCATTATTATAAGTAGTTCATTCATGAAAATGACGTTTTCAAACATAAAAAGGACTTTACCAAAAATAATATCTTTTATAATCAATATGTTTTATTTATATTAAAAATTATAAACCATTTTTGAAAAGAAGTTATTACTATTCATATTACTAAGTTTAACCACTAGGTTATAATTATCTAGTTTTAATAATTAAAATAATAAAAAGAGATATTTTTTAGAAACTCAGTGTTGTCTACATCGTACGCCAAGTTGGTGTTGTGTGGAACATACACCAAATCAGTTCCATGTGAGAGAAATATTTTACTTAGTGAATTTCAAGATATAAATGAAAAATTAAATTTATTCTAAAAAAATAGGTCCATAAAATCTCAGGGTGTTATATTATACCCCCCTTAAAATGAATTTCTCCCTCAAAACTCATCACTTGGGAAAAAAGTGAGGATACTTATACTTAATCATATCCTCAGGTTCCCATTTAGCTTACTCTAACTAATTATTTCTCTAAAAAAAATTTACCAAGTGAGTGGTCTTGTTTCATAGAACTTTCTATGATCAGTCTAGAATTTCAACAAGTTTCTCCTCATAACAAAGATCCCGCTTTAGCAGTATGGCCTCAAAATTCCATACATGTGAAGGGTAATGTATGTACTTCCTCAGGAGTGATACATGGATCACATCATGTACATGAGAGATATTTGTATGGATTTCCAAGAAATCATCTAACATCCCAATGTGATCCATAATTTCAAAGGGTTCAATATATCTAGGGCTTAATTTCCCCTTCTTCTTGAATCTCATAACTGTCTTCCAAGGTGAGATTCTTAAAACGAACTTTTCACCAACATCAAATTATAGATCACAATGATGATTATTATCAAAACTTTTATACCAGCTTTGAGTTACCTTGATATGATGCTAAATATTTCTAACCTTCATGATCACTTCTTCATTGATCTCAGGCCCTAATAGATTTATTTCACCAACCTCATCCCAGCACGTTGGAGCTCTAAATTTATTCCTATATAGGGATTTATAAGGTTCCATCTAAATAATTGAGTGAATCCTATTATTGTAAGAAAACTCAAATAAAGGAAGGTGTTAATTCCAACCACCTTTGCAATACATAGAATAAGATCTCAACATATCCACTAGGGTTTGAATTGTTCTTTTAGATTAACCATATATTTGAAGATGATAAGAAGTGCTGATATACAATTATATATCAAGGGCTTTATAAAGACTTCACTAGAAATTTGAGGTAAACCTCAGATCCCAAACTTATAAAATAGAATATGGTACTCCATGAAACCATATAACTTCCATAATGTATATTATAGAAAGATGATCAAGAGTGAAATCTTCTCTAATAGTAATGAAGTGTGGTGACTTAGTAAGATGATTGAATACCACCCATATAGCATTAAACACTTTAGAGGTTTTGGGTATTACAATGATATAATCCATAGTGATGTTCTCCCATTTCCACTTTTGTATAGGTAATGGATGAAGTATCCCTTTAGACTTTTGTCTTTCATTATTAACTTGTTGGTATACCAAACACCGAGATACAAACTTTGAAATAACTATTTTCTTTCCATCCCACTAGAAGTATTCCATCAAGTCCCTATACTTCTTAGTACTTCCATTGTGAATAGAGAATGAAGAACTGTGATATTATTATAACGGATCCTTCTTCAAATCTAGTATTGAAGGAACACATACATGATTTCTAAACCATAGCATTCCATCCTGATCAAGGTTAGACTCCAAAACAATTCTAACCTTCTTTTGCAGTTCTTTATCTTTCTTATGTGCCTCCTTAATCTTCACTTGGATAGAGGGATAAGTATTCATTTGAGAAAGATAAGAATTTTCCCCTTCCTTGAATATTTCAAGATCCATCCTCTGAAAATCTAGAAATATTGGGTCTTTTGTGATCCTCATCATGGAAAAGCTAGAATGATTTTTCCGACTCAATGCACTATCCACCTTGTTTGCCTTTCCAGGATGGTAATGTATTAACCATCCATAATACTTTATCAATTGTAACCATCTTCTCTAGCTTATATTCAACTCCTTCTATGTGAATATATATTTTAGGCATTTATGATTAGTATATATATCACACTTTTCACAATAAATATAATGTCTCCATATCTTTAATGCAAGGATTACCACTACTAACTCCAAATCATGAGTTGGGTAATTTTTCTCATGAATCTTCAAATATTGTGAGGAATAGGCTATAACCATGTCATGTTTCATAAGAACACATCCCAATCCCTTCTTAGATGCATCCTTATAGATTACAAACCCTTCTCCACTACAGGGTAATGTAAGCATAGGTTTACTAACCAACCTTCTCTTTAGTTACTTGAAATTGTCCTCACATATTTCTATCGAGAGGAATTTCACACCCTTACAAGTTTAATTGGTTAGAGTATTATCATAAAAAAATATCCACAAACTGTCGATAAAATCTAGATAAACCATGAAATCTATGGATATCAGTCACTGTGGTTGCTCTAATCCAGCTTTCAATAGCCTCCATCTTTGATGGATCTATTACTATACCATCTCTTGAGATTATGTGACCCTAAAAATAAACTTTTTTCGCCAAAATTCAATTTTTTTAATTTTTTATAAAAATTATACTTCCTTAGGGTATTTATTATAATTTTTAAGTGATCTTCATTCTCATCCTTACTCTTTTAAAATATAAGAATATCATCTATACAGACTACCAAAAATTGGTCAAGGTATTCTCTAAAGACTCTATTCATTAAATCCATGAATATAGAAGAAGAATTAGTGAGACCAAAAGGCATCAATATATATTCATAATGACCATACCTTGTACAAAAATCTGTCTTAGGTATATCCCCCTTCTTGACCTTCAATGGATGATATCTATAATGAAGTTCAATCTTGGAAAAGTATCAAGCTCCGCGCAGTGGATCAAACAAGTCATAAATATATAGAAGAGGATACTTGTTCCTAATTGTGATCTTGTTCAACTCTTGATAATTAATGTAGAGTCACATTGGTCCATCTTTCTTCTTAAAAAAAGAACTGGTGCACCCCAAGGTGACACACTTGGCCTAATGAATCCCTTATCAAGGTTTTGTTGGAGTTTCTTATTCAATTACTATAGCTCAATTGGGGCCATTCTATAATGAGTATTTGAAATTGGTGTGAAACTAGGTACCAGTTATATTGAGAAATTAACTTCACATTTTGGTGCAAGACTAAGAACATATTCTGGAAATACATCCACAAAATCCAAAAAAACATGCATATCATCGATGTCGATCTTCTCCCAAAACATTTGAGATAAGCAACCCTTTTTAATAAGGATTAAGACCCATACACTAGCTGTAATATCTACAGAAAGTTCAGATTTATCATCACATTTATGGATGATCATAGGATGGCTTGAAATTTGAAATGAAACTTCCCTTACTTGACAATTGATTTGGGATTTATGTAGAGAAAGCTATTCCATGCCTAATATGACATCAAATTAGACCAAAGGAAGAATGATAGGATTTTCGAGAAGCACATTCACATAAACTTAAATCATAGAAGAATTATAAACTTGATATGAAATAATCATAACCTTAGTGGGTTTCATTGATAATTTTACATATAATTTTTTTGGTGAAATTTTAAAACCCTTAGAAAATTATTTAGATATGAAAGAGTGCGTATATCTAGAATCAAATATGACGTTAACAGTTTAGGAGTGGATGGTAAGTGTACCTTTCATCATGTTGTTATCACACCCCTCATTGGATATAGAGATTTCATGAGATTTCCACTTTATCCCTTAGTTTAAGAGGTTTCTGATGTCGTTCATCATCACCAACCCTCAGGTTTGGGAAATGGTTAACATAATGCCCATTCTCCATACACTTGAAGCACTAAAAGATGGGAGGTACATTATGCATAGCATTTTCTCAGTTAGAATTTTAAGAAAACTTCATCCCATAACCTTAGCAATAAATTATATGATGGACTTCCCTTCCATACTTAAATAATTTATTAGACCCCTTAATGCAATTTTCCCCATAATTCTTCCAACACTTAGAGCATCAATGAAAGTCATACTTTTTTATTCATGGTTGTTAGAGTTTCCTTTGACTTCTATCTTCCTATTCTTTTCATCATCATGATATTGGTATGTGACTCCAACCTCCATTTAAACCTTGATTTCACAACTTAAAATCTATTCATTACAACTAATGTATCATATGGAAAAGTCTCTTATGAGACTTGTATTTAAACAACCAAAGAACCTATCAACTTTTCATTCATGTTGGATGATAATTCTTGAAGCGTACCTCACAAACCTCATGAAATTAACCTTATAGGTACCAACAAACTCATCATCCCTTTGATTAAACTCATGGAACTCTTTATCTATCTTGGTATGAATAATTTGAGGAAGTTAATTATTTGAAAATAAACTCTTAAACTCATCCCAAACCATGGATTCAATCTCATCATGACACCTAATATTCTTGATTAGAGTCCACCACTGATCTGTTTTTCCTTCCAAGAGATAAAAAACTATAATTACTTTCTCATGCTCCAAACATTGATGAACAGAGAATATATTTTCCGTGGTATTAATCAATTGTTCAGAAATAAGTGGATTAAAAAACCCTCTGAATGAATGTGTACGTCACCTCATAAAATACTCAACAAAATGTTGTTCCCTAATTTTCTCATTTGGAAATCCACCATGATTTATAGCTTGAAAAATATGCATGAGCATTACAATAATATTTTTCATTCCATATCCCATAGAATTTGGTCACTTAGGAGGAAACTTATTGCATTTCCCATTGTAATTTCCCTAAACACAGTTCCTATGGGTTCCATCCATTGACTGAAACAAAAATCATAGAGTAATAAATAGTTATCATAATTAGGAACCACATTATCATGAAAAATCACTTTTAGGATGTCTAAATTATGACATCTTCTTTAATTTATGACACCTCAGGTTTATCCTAAGTTATTCATTGTCAACTTAGGTTTAAATCCTTTATAATGGTTCATGAAGAGTTTGTGAATTCCCATAGCATATCCAGAGGGAGTTTCAAACCAGAGCCACATCCACATTTAGTATCCAGGAAATGATGTATTTCTTGGAAACCTCTCATTCTATCCTTCACTAAAATTCCAGGAAATTTTATTATACTTTTAATGGTCCTCAGAATTATCCATAAACATGTTTCTTAGGGTTCTCACTAAGGATTTATCATCATAGATTCCAATGTTTAACAATTATTTTGCTCTGATACCAACTAAAAAGACACTCACATTACAAAACATAAACATTACCCAAATTTTTCATAATACTTTAACATTATAAAAATAGACACCCCAAGACCGTAGTTGGTATAGTGCCTTTGGAAACATGGAAACATAAACACTGGTTCATAAGTGAGTTACATTATCCCCCACTTGGTTCTTTGTGACTAGAACCCTTCTTAGACATATCAAACATAATAAATATCTTCATAACCAGGGGAAGGAAACATAGAATGTGGTGAGCTCAAATGATCTGTAAGTGTAAACAAGGGATAAATATAAGAATAAACATTTTCATAAAGGTGTGAGAACATGATCAAGAAAATAGAAGATCATACCCTACATATCAAAGATTATATACACAAATCATAACTTAAATCTTGGAAATTCATAAGACATGAATCAAAAGGAAGTAAAGGAAATAATTCAAGAAAGAATAACATAGGAGTAAGTCATGGAATTGTGGAAAAACATAAGCATATACTGATTTCCATAGTATCCAAGGCATCAATTCCAAGACCAATTTAGTGACAAAGTCCTTTACTGGATCGGGTAACCCCCGTTACAGCCCTGTATTACTGAACTAAGTGACCCTCATTCCAACCCTTTATTACTAAATTGAGTAACCCTCATTCCATCCCTATATTACTGAACCGATTAACCCTAATTCCAAACATGCATTATCTCATGAGATATAAATCTTTTCCCATTGCATTGGATGAAGATATAGGCCCCACCCATCATATAATGAAATCATACATACATGTGACATAAGATCATAAATAAACATATCATAACCATTTAAATGAAATGGGTATCATGAACATGGAGACATATCATAACCTATGTAAGGATATAGGTTTCATAATCATTTCATTATAAACATAACCCTTGAGAAGAAGCGGGTTTCAAAATCATATAACCCATGAAGGAGAAATGGGCATTATAAAAATCATTCCATTAAAACATAATCCATTTAGAGAGAAAATATTAATCGAAAAATTGAATAATTTTCCCATAAATGAATGAGAAACACTGATGGATTTTATCTTAGATAAGAAATAATTTTTAAATGTCTTTTAAAAAAAATTCTTGAGGAAAATATCCTTTCTTCTTTGAAAAATGATTTTTATAACATAAAACGTTTTAAAAATATTTTATTTTGAAAATATATTTGAAAACTAATAAATGAATATTTTCAAACAATAAAATATTTATAAAATCTTTTTTCCTGGAAAATGATCTTCAAGGATCTTTTAAAACTTTTTTTAAAACATTTTTGAATACATAGTTTTTTGAAAACTATGGATTTCCAACCGAAGAGAGAGACAATCCAATTTTACTAAAAAAACATTATCTTAAATAAAATGAGTGGAAAAAATGGTAATAAAAATGTGGATATCTTGAGTAAATGGAGTATAAGTAAAATCAGGAATATTCTTGATATATTTCATCAAAGGAATCATAAACATAATCAATCTCGAAAAACGATATGATTGTATCAATAAACTCTTACAACTTGGTTACTTGGGATTATACTCTCCATGTAAGAAAAGGAAATTTCATGAAGCTTAATATATCATGAAAATAAGTATACTAACTATAAAACGCATTCAATTAAATTATATCCACCTCAAAAAAGAGTTTTGGTGCATAACAAAACAAGAGTCTCTGAGAAGGAAAATCGAGACAAAACCGTTTTATCAATTTGGTAACTTTTGAAAGTTGAACACCATGAAAGAAGGATAATATAATGGATATATGAATAAAAATAATTTTAGGTATAATATACATAGAAAAAAATTCAGCTAATTATATACACCACACAAAATAAAAGAGTGGTGATCATAACATGAATTTCAAGGAATTTAAAACTGAGATGAAATTCCCCTTACCATATGTCTTAAATCTCTCCGTACTCATACAAGATTCCTGTATAATAAATATAAGTTTATTATAAATATTTTATAGAAGATTATTATTATACATAATACCATATATGTTTTGATTATGATCTTACATTACATGTTTGTTGATAATCATATGTTAAATTTTCACTTCGCGTAATCATTTTCTTTTTCTTCACATGTATCTTAATTTGTAATAGTGTTGGTCCTTATAATTATATCTTGATCAAATAGGGTATAAGATAATATAAATATCAGTTATATCAATTATTTGTACATTATAATATTTTATAGCATAATTAAGTATGAAATGGAATACACCATTCATGGAGACGGTAAGCCATTCGTATGCATGATTCGTCTCCATGAACGTTGTTTCTGTTTTTATTGTCGTATTGAAAGAAAATATGTAAATGACATATGTAAATATATATATGTATATATATATATATAATTATTAAATTATCTCTAAAATATAATATATATCATATAAGTTCATTAAACCCATCCATAATACATTTCGTGTGGTGTGTGAACGAGTCACATCGCTTTGAGGGGGAGGAAGTACACATTTCCTCAAACGAGATTATCGTATTAACACCAAATGAAAGGTAAAAATATGTGTGTTAAAAAATAAATAAAAAATCTTAAATACATAATAAATATAATATATTAAATATAATAATACAGTTTCCATCATAATTTCCTCCATGATTGGTGGTAAATGAGAAATGAACAATCATCATTTTGTGAGGCAGTAGTTCGTCGTACACAGAAATAGTATGTTCAGCATCCATTAGATGGAGGTGTGTCTAAGTGTAGGTAATACCCTTTGAATAAAAATATCATATTATATTGAATATACTGTTTTTTTCACATGATAAGGGAATAAAGATATTGGTGGGGTGAAGAAGGGAAATAAAGGAAATGATCTTGAAAGAAGACGTTACCTCTAAATTGGGTAACTTCTTTTGGTTTGTGCCAAAAGGATTCCTTGAGAGGGTTTCTACCAAAATGGATGCTTCAAGGTATAAGGGAGGATTTTTGGGAGGTAATTGGAAAAGGCCTTTTCTGAACTTAAGAGACTTTATAGGTGTGAGGAATGGTTATAGGTGGTGTCATTTTATAGGGAAGTAAAAGTACTCACATGGAATTTTTAGAAACAAATTAGGTGTGCACATGTTATTACCTAAAATAATTCTTAAAAAACCAAAAAAACTCAATAATGTAGGGTTTATGGATGAAATAAAAACATACAATGGGCGTTGGAAAAGTTTCTAGGTTTTTTTCAAATTAATTTTTATGTTTTTTCCCTAATTAAGCTTAATTTGGCCTTAACAGCTGTGATTAATTTTAATCAATTTTAATAATAATTTTTGTAAAAATTAACATGGTATAATTAGACAAAACATATTAGGCTAAATACAATAGTGTATGTTATATTTTTTAAATTCCCTTCACAGAAGTAGAAATGTTAAGATTAGTGTAAATCCCACAGATGGGATGAAGTAATGAGGTTTTAAAGTTGGAAAACGTTCATAAGTTTGTTAAGCTTTTTTATTCAGTATCAAAGTGGAATTGATTCTAATGAATTTAATTGTACTATTAGATGTAATATTTATCTAATTTGACCTTAAAAATAATTTATAATATATTTATCCTTAATAATTAATTATAAAAAAAGTAGTTTTTAACTAAAAACAATATTTTTTACTAATCATCAAAAAATAAAGTTTCTCATAAAAATACCAAAAATTAACCATAATATAATTTCAAAATTAAATATTAAAAAATGAAGTTATTTTATTGAATTGATTTTCTAAATTTTTCTAAAATTACTTTCATTATTAGAATTATTTTATTTGAGAATATGATGTTTTCAAACATAAAAAGGACTTTACAAAAAATCGTAAGTTTTATTATCAATATGTATTATTTATGTAAAACAATTATAAAAAATATTTGAAACATAGTTATTAATATTAATATCACAATGTTTAACCACTTGGTTATAAATATTTTATTTAAATAATTAAAACAATAAAAAGAGATATTTCGTAGAAATTATGTGGTGCATGTTTCATACGCCAACTTAGTGTTGCATGCATCATACACCAATTCAGTGTTTCATGGAACGTATGCCAAGATAGTTCCGTGTGAATTCAATCTTTGACGTGGTTCATTGCAAGATATAAATGAAAATTTAAATTTATTAAAAAAATAGGTCCATAAAAAATCAGGGTGTAACGTATTGGATGAGTTTAGGGAAGTTGGGAAGGGATTATTTCACATATTTTCTAGGAAAAAAGTGTATGAAGTTTTGAGAAAGAGAGGATATGAGTGGCCATTTATAAGTAAGGTGAGTGGAACACTTGTAATGTTTTTTAAAAAAATGGGGTAATAATATGTTTATCATTCAAAAAGGCTAAAAAATGGAGTATTATAGAGACCTAGATATTATATGTTCTAAATGTGTCCATAAAATATATTTTATACCATTGTATAGTTTATTATAACACTTACCATTTTGGTTTAACCCTCAGTAAACCCTTTTTTTCTTAACCAACATAAATATTTTTTACTGTTCTCACTATTAATCTTGGTCAAAAGTTAAATTTACTATATTATATTATATAAATTACGATTATTAAAAATATAGAATCAACTTTTCCATATTCTATTTACATAAGTTGGAAAATTTACTTGAAAATTAATCCCACAGACACGATTAGAAAGCAGGTCTTCAAAGAGTAAATGTTCAAATGTTTACAAGGTTTTTATATCAACATTAAATATTAAAATGATTATAATAACCAAAATTGGCTTAATAAATATATAATTGAATTAATTTTAATTTAAGATAAATTTAAAATATTATTTAACTTTATAAATAATTTAAATGAATAAACAGTTTTTAATTAAAATTTAGTATTTTTCATTATTTGTCAATAAATTAATATGTTTAGAAAATTATTAAAAAATTAAAATAACATAAATTTTAAATTATTATCAAAAAACTATGTTTAGTTTCTAAAAGAAATTTTCTAAAAGTTTTAAAAAATAGTTTTTTAAACATTAGTGCGCAAAAGGTGACAAAATCACCTTATAAAAAATACAGTTTTAAGACTAAAATTGGACATATTATTATCTATTTTTTATAAAAAAATGAATATTAAATATTATATTGAAAATATAATATATATAAATTTAATTAAAATAATTCTCCAAAAGTTTTTTGTTTAATATATTGATGTAAAACATGTTTGCTTGCATAAAAATGGTTTTTCAGAATAAGATTTCCTTTATTTTCATTTTAAATTAAATAATCACCAAAGAATTTATTTTATATACATGTGTAAACCATATATTTTTATAATTTACTTAATAATATTCATACAACCCATTCCTATGGCTAGGGGATATCTATCATTTAATACTATTTTAATAATATGTCATGTTTCATTTAAATTTAGTGTTACTTGTATTGAAAAATAAACTCAATGTTACAAGTAAGTGGAGCTAAAATCTATTTTATGTTTGATTTAAAATATTGATAATATTAAATTAATTTGAAAAAAATATTTTACAAAATCTTGGGGGTGTTATAGTTTATATTACAAAAGAGTGGAGAGTTCTTTATTAATGTCCAAGAATAGGTTTTAGACTCTATATGATAAAGTAATCAAGACCACAAACCATCCCACGGTTTTTACCAATGGTTTCTAAAAATGTGTAGTGGGTTTCATTTTTTGACAATATTATGAACTGATGTAATAAAAAAATACAATTGGTGATGTGGAACTTAGTCATGTTTACAAGGTATTGATTTTAAGACCATAAAATATAATATATGTTTTCGAGGGTTCATTAAGGGTTTATGAATTAATCCAATAACCTCAAACAAAATATTTTAAGGTTAAAAAATATATTTTCTCATGGATACCTTTTATGGTATACATTACATCACTTTTGGGACATTATGAGTCCACAATATGCACCGTATATTTTTACCGTATTTAATTTTGTCCCAAAAATTCAACTTTCTCCAAAAAATAATAAAAACTAACTATAGGATACTTTTGACTCTATGATATCAAAAATAATAATTATTTTATCTAGGAAACTCCATATGTATGAGTATTTACTGTTTTAAATCAAAAATCCAAATTTATTGAAAAATAATGGGTTTTTATAATAATAGTTTAACCATTATAAAAACTATTTTTGACGTCGCCAGATTATATTACCATTTATATTTAAAAAAATTATTTATTAATAATTTTATATTAAAATATCATTTATTTTAAAAATTCTTAAATTCATCAAAAGTTGTGTCTTGATAGAAACTATATATTTCCAAAATTACTATTTTGTCTCATCGTATCAAAATATAATTTTTATGAAACTCATTATTTAATAATTAAAAAAGAAATATTAGAAAGGATAAATATAATCGCTTATATATTGAAAATAAAAATACAAAAAAATAATACTGTTAGTTTCTAGATAAATAGTCATTTATTACACTGGAGAAATCCCTAAGGGTAAGGTGTGCGATGGTGAGATTTTCATTGGGTGGTTCAGAGAACATTGTTTGGTCTGGGATCTTGGAAATTTTTATCTTCTACCATAAATGGTTTCAATTATGATTCTATTTTTGAATCTTTTCTCGGTCTTGGTCAAGGTAAAATCCATGTGATACTATCTCCCTAAAAATATCTGATAAATGTTCTTCATAGGGTATGATCATACTTGTTGAGGCAATCACTTCTTTCACCTATGTCAATTGTACTTTATCAAAACAATTTATGTATACAAGTAATTTTAAAATTTTACAACTATTATATTTCTAATCGTTATGATGATTAACGATCATTTAAATTCAACAAGATGTAATATTCCAAAATAACCAATGTGGTTCATGTGTTGTATATAACATTATTACTTGAATTTGAATTTATTAATTCAAAAAGGGAATTACATTAATAAAATTTTGGGTAATTAAGAGGGATATATATTGCAATAGAGTAGGAGGGAGTATGTTTTAGTCCACTAGAATGGGTGGGAAATCAAATGATGGAAACATATCGAAGAGGGATAAATACTTCGAAGGTGGTGGAGAATATCAAAGTCAAAACATGATATCATTTAACATCCCTCCATGATCTAATACCAAGAAATCCAATTTTATATATGGATAATTTTATTATATGATTCAATATTTCATTGTACTACCTGAGGAATGTCACAACTATAATAAAATGTAACATCTTAGGTGATTTTTTCATAACATTCCTTAGTCAGCTACAAGGAATTCATCTCATGTTCGTCAGACATATTAATATTTAACAAGATGATCTCATTAGAAGAGTTCTAATATTTTGACTAAGTGAGCCAAGGTGATTATAGAAATATCATCACCCCTCTGGTTATGGAATCTCAACAAGTAATTAAGGATCTAGGAGGACCGATTAAGAAACTATATAGTGCTGAGAAGATGATTATGGAGGATCAATCTGGTCCTTTGATGGTGCAAGGTACTATACTATTAAACTTTACTCTCATGAAATAATTTTTTGAAAATTTTTTATCCCACAATTTTAGTTTTACTCATGTTGTGAATAATATGGGTTTTAATTTTTAAATTATACCTCATGTATTGAAACTTTAAGCATATCTAGGACAATAAGAGTTTCATGCCTTTACGTGTGAAACATGTTCAACAAAAATAAATGATAATTAGTTTGTTTGGTATATATCTATTCACGATATAGATATATATGAAATAATTTAGGGAACAGATTGGTTGATATCCTTTAAGGTCCAAATTCACTGTTATTCCCAGTAAAATAGTTTCATATCTTCTATCGCTATTAAGAATATACTTAATAGATATTGGTATATGAATTCAAGTATAGAGGTACCTTTTGTAATGATGACTAGATATTTATTACCAGTTGGTATTAGCTACTTTGGAAAACTATAATGAAATCACAAAGATGTATTATCCAACCACTATTGATCAACTCCCAATTTCTTTCTATATAATTTATATGGATTTACACCTAAAAGAGTTGTGGAGTTTAAAATTGACCTCTTGCTTGGGAAAAATCCTATTTCACTTAATAATATAGTATTGATCAAATATAATTACGGGTGTTAATGGTTTTTCTAGAGGAGATGACAATAAAATGGTTCATTCAACATATCACATCTCTAGGGAATGCACCAGTTCTTTTTATAAATATGGTGGATGAAAATATTTGGATTTTTTGGATTATCATAAGCTTAACCAAGTTACAATATATAATTGATAACTTATTCCCAAAATTGATGATTTTTTTAATAAATTAAGGGGTTCCACATGGTTATCGAAGATATATTTATGATTAAGGTACCATCAACTTTTAGTTTGGAAGGATGATATTCTGGAAAGAGATTTTAGGAGACCTTATAGCCATTATGAATATGTTGTTATGCCCTTCAGTCTTATGAATGTACTTATAGATTTTAAGGAAAGGAATAATTAGATATTTTAAAGGTATATATAATCCTCTATTATAATACCTTGAGATTTTGTGAAATATTTTTTGGAATTAATTTAATCTTTTTATGTCATGAACCAACCCAAGTACCCCAGTAACCCGATAACCGTACCAACCCTAACATAGCTTGAAGGACATTCTGGATACCCATGTGTTGGATACTATCACCTAACATCACACAAAATTCAAGTGAGAATTATTTTTTCACAAATAATGTAGAAGAAAAGAAACAAGACATTATGCATAACAAGAGAAACTCCACTGGGAGTAATTTACTAGAAGTCAACAAGGAATAAACCAGCCCAAATAACTATAACCAAAGTACCGAAATATGAAAAATAGACCCAAAGTCTATAAGGACATAACTCACCAAGACCAAATATCAACAGTTGGATCCTCCTCCAAGAGATCCCTTCCCTTTTCGTGAACCTGGAAGAAGAAAGTCTACAAATACCTGAAGGAAAAAGTAGGGCATGAGTCTAAGCCCAGTAGGATTCCACTAAATATTCTATCAAAACTGAAAAATATATATTATCCAAGGAAAATATTTCTATTTTTAAATATTTTTTTTGAAATTTAAAAACAAAATTTAAGAAAACATTCTATACATTTTCAAAATTATAGAAAAATACTTTAATCAAAGGATTTACAAATGATGGAATATTTATAAAACAATGACTTAAATAAAACTGTTACATAAAACAGTTTATGTAAATTCAGTAGAGGAATGTAAAGTAGTTTTACAAACTGGTATACATTTATATCACAGATATAAATAAACAAGAGAGTAACATGGTCATTTCCCAAATAGGTACGATAGTATTTCTAGATATAGGATTCCACACACTCTAAGTGATCATGGAAATATGTGTAAATATATGCCCTCTAGACACTGGATAGTGAGGACTCATCACCATAACCTAAGGGATGTTGCCTGCTGCATGTATGTTTTAGAACGTTGTAGTAATTGTGGAGTGTGTCCAAATAACTTACAATCTACTTAAAGCTTTCATGTTCTATTACACAATAAATGAGGGGAAATTTATTTTAAAACTGTTTAAAATACAATTAAATCCCATACATTCATTTAAATGAAGATTTTCCATTTAAAACCAAAAAATGTTTTAATAAAAAAATACACCTCTTTAAAAAGATAAAACCACTGGGTTTTTATCAATACATTTTAAGCAGTTTTCAACAATTTTAAATCCATTCAAAACCTATTCCATCACTTAAAAATTCATCTCGAAAATTAAATTCAACAATTTTATTTAAATATTTTCCATAAAATATAAAATTTAAATTAAACAATTTAAATTTACAAATTTCCATAAACACACCCCAATTCAATGGAATTTGGGGTTTCCGGAATATCATGACAAAACCATTTCAAATCTATAAATTCATTGGAATCAGATTTTATTACATCAATTAAAAGTGAGTTTAAGTAACTGTATTTAAATTAACTATTGAAATAAATAAAGAAATTCAATGTTAATAAATTCAACTAAATGGGATAGAACCACTTACCTCATTGTATTCAAGGACTAAAACACTAATAAAACACCATGAGTGGTTCAATACACCTTCATACGACCTTATTATCATAAGATTTGACACACCAATGGTCGATGTTTATCAAGGGTTCCTAGAACCAAAACATTTATTTTATTTCACAAGGAAATAGAATATTACATGTGATTACACTTTCTCCCTCCTAGATAATCTCTGGATTATCATTTTATGATAATGAATGTAATCAGAAGAAATATCTACAAGAATAATTAACAACATTATTCATTAATTATATCCCAAAAATAATTTTAATAATAGAGGTGGTATTTCACATTATTATTTTTTTAATATATATATATGTATATATATATATATATCAAAATATAATTTGATAATGAAATTATCATTTAATAAAACTTTGTATTTGGTTTGTGATTATTTCTTCAACAAATGCACTATTTTTATTTCACAAGAAATATCAAATGATAAATTTTTATAGATTACCCAAAAAATTCACTATTTCATCCATTAATAAATCTGATAAATTATCCTTAGATAAGTAATTTAAATTACCATTTAATAATTATACTAATTATCCTTTGGTAGAACACATAATTATCCCATGAAAATTGTATAATTATTATATAATAATTTCTTTTACAAATTATCCATTTATAATTAGTAGAATTATTTGATATGTCAATGTAATTATCTCTTGATAATCCCATACAACTATCGTTGATAATTTCATACAATTATCTTTAGATAATAAACTATTATTTGATAAATTTTTTAAATTACCTATTGGTAGTCAACTTATACGAATTTATTATAAATTATCGATTGTTAGATGTATTCTATTATTTTTAGCAGACTCGTAAAATTATCCATTGATAATTTAGGAATTTTAATTTAGTTTTTACATTTATATTAAACTCCACTATTTTTCCATTAATTTATTTTAAATGAAAATAAATTAAAATATTAAATAATTAAATACTAATATAGAAAACCACCCTTTTCTTCAATGCGCACCACACATAGTAGGAAACTGCCCAAGCTTAAAGCTAATGGATGAGAATGTGATTATCAACACGGAGTCACAAACCATGAACAGAGAAGATCCACAATCATTCAAAATTGAGAAGATAAACCAACATGAAGATGAATGATTTTGGAGATATAAGAACCCTAAAATTAGATCATTTAAAACCCCAATTTTAAACATCTGATTTAATCAACTATTCAAACAAAAATTTGTTGTGAAGTCATTAATTTACCCGAATTAAGATGTTGCAAATGAAACAGATAAAAACAGTGATGATTAGGAAGATTTTGTGAGAAACCATCCATTTAAAATGGTGTTTATATCATGCGTGGAGAAGATGATGTGAATTTCAGGTTAAGGAAAATGAATCAATTAAATTAATTAATTAATAGAAATATTAAATAGATTAATTTAATGATAAATGAAACTGAAGGTCTGTTGTGAATAAAAGATATACCATGTCTAGGGTAAAAATGTTGTTCCGTATACAACTATGGTCTCAGATATCTAAATAGATTAACCGTTGGAGAGATATTAATTATTTACTAATTAAAAACCCGAATAAATAAATAATTGAAAAATGGTTATTTTTTTTAAAGTGAGACATCCAAATTCCCGACGTTTAAAAACGTTATACCCCTTCTGGGGAAAATACCTTACTCTAGACCCATCAGTGGTATCAGACCTTGCATACAATGCATAGTTTGGGATATGTTTAGTTGATTTTAATAAAATAATAAATTTAATCTTATTTAATAACTTTATCTCACTAGAGATGCATCCAAATATCTGGTGCTTTCAAATGTTTTACCCCTCCTAGAGTAAACACCATATTTCAGAAATAACAATGGTTTCAAATTTATCACATGACACACCATCTTGTAGTTATTCAATTATTTTGAATAATAATTGTGTGCTTAATATTTTATATTTTATATTTTTATTCAGTCTTCACCAAGATATTACGGGCCTTAGAATATCACTCTAACTAAGTATTGAATACCAAAAATATTAAATTGAATATTCTAAGATGTTAATTGGAATTTAAGGACGTTAACACATTTATCAAAATTTCGTTGATAATTTTCGTTCTTTTTTACTTAATTAATATATTAACAAATTAAAACAAGATTGTTTAGGAATACCTAAAATAGTAACAGGATGTTACATTTAGGGATTTTTTATTTCACATAACACTAAAAATAGTTTATTTTATATTAAAGCACTATATATGTCTTGGACTATACATAACACTATGTTACCATGAAATACCTGTAACATAATGTTTAACATTCTCTATATGGAACAATGAGCTTAGCATACATTACACACATGATTGACTTTCCTTGATGGCTTGTATAACACATTCAATACTATTTTTACCGAATAATAATATATTATTAAAATGTTATCATTTAATGAAGTAATATATAACCTGGATATTAAATTATAGACTATGAATAGTATTAAATAATTTTTGCAAATATATGGTTTACATAAATATATTAAATAATTTTATTTATTTTAATCAAATTATGTTAGAGACATAAGATAAGAACAAACCCAATTTTATGCTTTAAAACCTATACTTTTATTAAGGAATTTTTACCACATTTTAATGGTGAACCAATTTTGAATACCAAATTTGGATATTTTATAGATTTAATTTGTAAAAGTAATCTTCATAGTTGAATTTTTAACATAAGATATTGTTTAGGTTAAAATTTTGGATTTTTATATGAATTTTCATTTTTTTAATGAATATTTAAAAATAATGAATTTTAGTTCAAAACTTCTTTGTCATATAATTTTCTTATAAAGGTAAATTAATTTTTAAATTGTTTTAAAAGATTAATTATATTATATGTTTATAAATAAACTTAATATAGATCATGGGAATTAATTTGACTTTGAAATTGAATATGAAAACATAGTAAACTTTTGAATGTTTTTACTTAAAAACCCTGCATTTCCAACCCGACTGTTGGATTAACGTTTAATTAATTTCTGCAACTTCTATGATTAGAATTTTGAAAATTGGAGTCCATATTTTTAATACGAATAATTTATATTTTATAATTAAATCAAAATAGTTTTTTATGAAAAATATTAGTGAAAGTAATTAAAATTAATTATATCGATTAAGGTAAAATTAAACGTAACTAAGGTATAAACTATAATATTAAGGGCTAAAATAACCTAGAAACTTGTATAAAAGGCATTGTATTACCATATTTATACTCTATAATCACATGGATATACTTTGTACCATTATTGGATCCACTTTCCATGGGAAAAACATGGGTGGAATTCCCTTTCCCAAAACATAGAAGAGTGCCACTCATCCTCCACTATAAAAATGCCTCCACTACTCTAACTTCCTCACACTTCTCAAAATGATTTGGCTCATAAAATATCTGAAAAAATATATCATAAATATCCCTATACTCATACTATAAACCTACCATTAGTTATAAATAATTTCAAGGAAGTCCTTTGGTGAAAACCAAAAGGAGTTACCCGAATTAGAGGTAACATTGTTCCTCAAGTTCTTTTATTTTACTTACATTTTACACCCCCTAAAATGTTATTATTCCATGATTTTATGACAAAAAAAGTATAATAAATATACTATAATTTCTTTATTCTATGTTTTATACATAAACATAGACACGCTTCCATATAATGGGTAATGAAGATACTGTTTACGTGTACGACGAACTACCGCCTCATGAAATGATGATCGTTCATTTTTTCCATTACCACCACTCATGGTGGAAATAATGATGGAATAAATATTTATATATTAAATATATTATATTTATAACATCTTTATGAATCTTTAATTTTTATTTATAACATATTTTTATGCTTTTCAACTTGTGTAAATACGATAATTTCATTTGAGGAAGTGTGAACTACCGCCCACTCAAAGCAACGTGATTCGTTCACACACTAAGTGGAATGTATTAAGGATATTTTTAGTGAAAATATATGTTATATATGACATATTAATGATACTATAATTGTATTATATAAAAATATACATATATTTCATTATCTTTCTTTCTTTGAACACGATAATAAAATGGATACAATGTTCATGCATACGTACGACCTACCGTCTCAATGAACTGTGTATTAAATTTAATTATTATATATTCTATGGATTATTATAAAATATATATAATTAATATACAGGATATTTATTTCACATTTTACATTCTGGAAATCACTATATAAGTATAATAACCAAATACATAATAAATTATGACACAAGAGAAAAACAAAGTGAATATTACCTGAAAAATAACATTAAATTATCAATAACTGAGTAACATATAGTCATAATAAAAAAATATATGGGATTTTATATAGAAATATGGTTCTATAAAATATTTATAATAAAATTGAATTAAATATACAAGAGGTATGAATGAGTACAACGAGAGTCAAGACACAATGTAAAGGAATTTCATCCCACTTTTATATCTGTGAGATACATTCTTTATTACCCCATTACTTTTTTTGGTGTATATACATCGCATGTATTTATTATATGAATCTTATACCTAAATTTATGTGTATTTACATATCTATTTTATGGTATTTCTTTCATGTGGTTTATGTTTCAAAAGTTACCAAATAGGTAAATTAATTTTGTCTCAATTTTCTATCTTTGAGACACATGCCATGTTATGAACCTCTATGATTATATAAGGTGTATAAATTAAATTTAACATGTTATATATTTAATATAATTATTTTAATTATATTTTAAGTTTCATGTAATTTCATTTTTACATGGGGAGTATAGTTTAAAGTTACCAATTAGTAAGAGTTTATAGAAACAATCTCATTGTTTCTTAATATGTTTTTATGGCTATCCTTCCTTTGATGAAATATTTTGATCCATATATTAATAAATATAATTATGTTTCTTATCCTCTAATTATTCACTATATATTAATGTATTGGTACCATTTCCACTCATTGGTACATAATACAGTTAAGAAATTGTTTCTAAAAAAGCCCGACCTTACCCTCTCATTAGTCAAAAATCTATGTTCCTTTAAAGCCATGTAATCTAAAAGGTTTCCAAAAATATTATATTATTATAATACTATATTTAAATTACTTTTTTACCCATGTTTTAACATTTTATACAAAGTTTTTTTTAGAAATTAATCTTCTTGTCATTTTCCGATCGAGGCACCTTTAAAAACTTTTTATAGTGCAAAAAAGAATGTTTGGTGTGTACAGGTTCATCTACCGTCATGAACAAAATTTCATTGAAGCTACCTTTACAAGATTAAAATGATATTATTTTTAAGAAATATTTTTATTCATATTATAGAAATTCATTTTTTCAAATCATTTTAAAGGAAATGGTTTTAAAAAAACTTCAATATTTAAAGTTTATATTTTAAGGAAATGGTTTCCAAAAGGTATTGTGTTTTAAAGCTCCCTTTTCAAAGAAGAAATTATATTTTCATCAATAAATGTTTATAAAATATATTTCAAAATTATTTTCTATCTAAGATGACATCCATTGATGATACTCATGGTCTAAAGGTTCCATTCATATTATTTCTTGAATGGTTTATGTTTTGATGGAATGATTCTTATGACACATGTTTATCTTCCACAGGTTAAATTCTTTTGATTCCTACTTCTTATCATGGGATATGATTTAATGAAATGATTAGGAAACATATATATTTTACATAGATTTTTTTTGTGATGAAATATTAATGATACCCATTTAATTTCATGGGTTATGATTGTGGTTTATGAAAACCGTCTCTTTTTATAGGTCATGATATGATACAAGTTTTATTATATTGTTTCACATGTATGCATGATTTTTTTGTGATGGGTGGGACCTATATATACATACAAATCATTGGGTTATGGTAATTGGTATATGAGATCAAAGGGTATATGGGTTTTAGCTCAATCCCAAAAACATGAGGGTACATAGGTTGTAGCACAATCCCGAAAACAAGAAGGTACAAGGGTTGTATCCTAAGCCTGAAAGTAAGAGAGTTGATGAGTTGTACTCTAATACTGAAACTTAGAGGGTACATAGGTTTTTAGATAAATCCAAAATTAGTTATACTAGTCATAGACCAAGAAATGTTATGAGGGTCTTGGTAGGTATCCTTGTCAAAGGATTTTTTATGTTTATGTGTATGACACAATTACATGTCTTACTTATATGTTATGCTTTCATGAAAAATGATCTTGATTACCTTGTAACTAATGTCTTATGAAGTAACAATAATTAAGAAATGATTTATGTTAATTATATATAAAATTAATGATATTATCTTCTAATGTGATGATCACATTCTCATACCCATATTCTCATGTTTATACTCATATATCTCCCATGTTTACCCTTACCAAACATCTAATCTCATACCTTTTTATGTTTCCTTCCCCAGGTTATGAAGAAATATTTTATGTATGATATGTATAAGAGGGGTTATATTTAGGGAGAACTAATTGGGAGATAATTTATCTCACCCATGTCCCAGTGTTTATATTTCTATGTTTCTAAAGGCACTAGACTAATATAGTCTTTGGGAATCTATTTGTATAATGTTTTTAGCATTACACAAAAGCTATGTAATGTATATTTACGTTAAGACTGGGTTGTTATAGTTGGTATCATAGAAAATTTTTAGTTAACCTTTATAATATATTATGAGAAAACATCAGTGATAACTCTAATGAAATGTCTAAGTATATGTATAAGGATAAGGAAAAGTATAGGAAACTGTCTTGGAATTATGGTAAAGGATAGAGTGAGTGGTTTCCTAGAAACAGATACCTATCAGGATACTACAAGTGGATGCAACATTGGAATAGATATACCTTGGTGTAGAAACTCTGACATGATGTCTCGATCCCAACTTAGGATAATTTGGGACATTAAAACATGCTTTGATGCAAAAATGGTTTGAACCTCCCTGGGGATATGTGTTGGGAATTCATAAATACTTCACAAAACATCATGAATGATTTAAAAATATGTATTTTATGAATAACCTAGGGAAAATGGGGGGTGTCATATATTAATTATGTTGTCATAATTTAATATTATGTAAGTGTTTTTTCTTGATTATGTGATTCCTCACTATAAAAAGTGTTTCTCACTCTATGTTTTTGGGTTTAGTCAATGGCTGGAACTAGAAGGGACTATGTTAATAGTGATTGCAATAGAAAATTCAATGGTTTCTCTCCGGATAATCCAAATTCTATGTGACATGGAATAAAAAACCTAATTTCTATGATCAGAAATATTTCCCATGTTATGAATCATGATGATATTACAAACAATAAAATAAATGAACAATGACTAGTTGAGTCTTTCATAAGGAAACATCCTCCTTCTTTCAGCGAGCCTTCTGTTCCACCTATTTTTGAACACTAGATCTGTAACATTAAAAATAAATTCTCCATTATATAGTGTTTAGAACATGAAAAATTAATTATATATGTATATCTTCTAGAAGGTGAAACAGAACGGTGGTGGAATCTAATCATGAATGTGGGGAAGAAAGATGAAATTGAATACATGGATTGGGAAGAGTTGAAGAACTTATTCTTAAATAAATACTTTCTTCATGTACTTCGTATGATGATGTAAAAGGAGTTACTTGAGGAAAATCAAAAGGATAACAAATCTATCGTTACATACAAGGCTAATTTCACATGACTAGTGAGGTACTCTTATGGAATTATCATCCATCTAGAAAGTAAGGTTGATAGGTTCTTTATTGTCCTAAAGATAAGTCTCAAAAGGGTGATGGCCAGAAGAGAATTTAGTAGTGACAATGATATTGTTCATTGTGAAATCAAAGTTAAAATAGTGGTTTGAGTTATATATCAATCTTTTTGTTTTAACAAGAAGAGGAATATGGAGTTTTAAGGACAATATAAAAACCATTGAGATAAGAATATGAGCCCTCATTTTTTTAATAAGTGTGTAAATAAGCATAGAGGAAATTGTCTTAATGGGGCTAGTAAATGTTTTAAGTATATAAAGGAATTAAATAAATTGGATGAGTGCCTACGTAATTGGAAAAATACATTTAACGAGGTTAATAATAAGGAAAGTCAATAGAATTAACCTCCCACACTCCAGTGTTTCAATTGTTGGGAGTCTAGTGATTTCTCATAAAAAAGTTCCCAAATATGAGGGTTAATAATGGTGATCAATGACAGCAACCTATAAAGAAAAAATAAAAATGGAAATCATATGCAATCATAATGGATGAAGTGAACCATGATAATTGGGGAACTCTATAGTGGGGAATTTCCTGTGGGTTTTTTGTAAAAATATGACCTATGATAATCTTATTGCTCATGTTTTAGTGATCCTTCTTGTGATTATATCCCTCTACCTAGATTTTAGAATAATAAATAAAATTTAATGTTCTATAAGTGGAAGGATGAACCCATGTATCCAATAGAAATGTTTTATGTATAAAATAAGATCATATTTAAGGAATAAAGGGTGAATTATATTTTGGAAGGGTTATAAGGTTAACCATTTATAGGAAGTTTAAGTTAAAGTTTGAATAATGTTTTTGAGATTAAAGTATTGTCTCACCACATGAGGATTTATGAATATTTGATATCATGTTATAACCACTTGGATATTGGTGGTATTTGATGATATATGGGATGACTTATCTTTGATCTCATGATCTGTTAGTACTTCAGGAACAAAAAATTCTCCTTTATTTCATAGGGTAAGAGATGAAGTAAAAATCAATCAAGGGAAAAATAAAGGTTGAGATTTTACTTATGAAAGGGAATGAAATAATTTAAGTATAACTTATCATGAAAATTATTCATCCTTATGCAGAGGATCATGAAATCAAAAAGGTTATCCTACTACCATATTTTTTGATGAATCAAATGGTCCCTCAGATAATCATAGGTTTATGGTTTTTTGATTATTAAGTTTCTACTTAAAAAGTTCCTCTAACTCACCTCCACAACATTATAATTAGATTTATCTTTCATGTTCATGTTTTCACTTTCCACATATGATCTCCTACACAGAAACCCAGATATGTGTTACTTTGGGAAACCGTTATGGATCCAACATTAATTTTAAAGGAAGTGGTAGTTTTCATTTTTAAAATGTGGGGTTTTATTAGACGAACTTAAATGTATTAAAAAAATTTATAACCTAGATGAACTTTTAGGGAGAAATTTATTTTAAGGGGGGTATAATTTAACACCCAAAGATTTTTTGAAATAGTGGTTTTGAATTAATGTAATCTTTTTGAGATTTTTCACTTTACAGAACACTAAAAATAGTTTATTTTATATTAAAGAACTATGTATAGATTCAATCAAACGAAACACCAAGTTATTTTTAGCTACACACAACATAATTTTTAAAATTATGTACATATAACACCGAGTTTTCATTAATTACATATAAGATTTACTTTCCTCGATGTCTTGCGTAACACACAATACTAATTTTCACCATACAATAATATATTATTTAAATGTTATCATTTAATATAATTATATATAAAATATCCATTAAATTAGTGGTTATGAATAATATTAAATAATTTATAGAAATAAATTGTTTACAAAAATATAATATGAATTCATCGGTAACCAATTAATTTGAAATGAATATAAAACCGATTGAATATAAAGGAAAATATTATTATTTTTATAGTCACAATGCTATTTTAGCCTAATAAATTAAATTAATTAGTGAATGATGTTAATGTAATATATATTTTAAATATTAAATCATATATTTTTGATATTTATCCAATATATTTTATAGACATAAGATAAGAAAAACCCCAATTTTATGCTTAAAAACTAATATTTTTATTAAGGAATTTTTAAGCCTTTTAACAGTAAACCTATTTTAAATACAATTTTTGGAACTTTTATAGACATAATATATAAAAATAAACATAAAATTTTAAATTCTAACATAATAGTTATTATAGTGTAAATTGTTTGTATTTTTTGTGATTTTTAATTTTTAAATGAATAGTGAAAATACTGTATTTGAGTTCAAAACTACTTTTTCATATAATTTATTAATAAGTGTAAATAACATTTTAAATTGGATTAAAAGTTTATTTATATAATACTTTTATCAATAAATACAATTTAGGTTATTTTAATCAATTTCACTTTGAAATTGGATACAAAAACGTACCAAGATTTTGAACGTTTTTACTTTAAAAACCCGCATTTTCAACCCAACTACGGCATTAAGCTTAAGTTAATTTATTTCACTTATTTTATTTTAATTTTGAAAAATTGATACCATACTTTTAATAATAATAATTTATAATATCTAATAAAGTCAAATTAGTTTTTGACCAAACATATCTGTGAATGTAAATATAATTAATTACATCGATTAAGGTAAAATTAAGCTTAACAAAAGACTAAAACTTAAAAATATTTTCCTAATTTATTTCCAAAATCCATTTTATGGAAATATTTAGACCATATAATAAATTTTATCTACTTTTTATAATTATTGGATCCAATTTACAGGGGGAAAACGTGGGTGGAATTCCCTTTCCCAAAATTTACAAGAGTTCCACTCCTCCTCCACTATAAAATGCCTCCTCTCCTCCAACTTACTCACCCATCTCAAGCCATTTTTTCTCAACCATGATCTTAAAAAATAGATCCTAAATATACCTCACCTAATCCTATAATCCTCCCATGGGGTATAAATTATTCCATGTAATCCCTTTGGTGCAAACCAAAAGGAGTTACCCGAAAAAGTTGTTACATTCTTCCTCAAGTTCTTTTATTTTATTTATATTCTTCATCCCTAAACTTTTATTATTCTATGAATTTATAAATTACTAATTATCCTTAATTTATTATGAAGTTATTATACTATGTTTTCTACCTACATTTACACATGATTTCATATTATGGGTAATGAACTTACTATTTATGTGTACGACAAACTACCGCCTCACGAAATGATGATTGTTTATTTTCCCTTTTCCACCACTCATGGGAGAAATTAGGATGGAAAATATATTTATATATTATATATATATTATTTATAATTTATTTAGGATTCTGAAAATTTTATTTATAATAGACCTTTTATGTTTTCCACTTGTGTAAATATGATAACTTTGTTTGAGGAAGTGTGGACTACCGCCCCCTAAAAGTGATTTGATTCATTCACACACTACATGGAATGTATTAAGGATGTGTTTAGTGAAATTATAATATATATATAAATTAATAATTCTTATGTAATGATATTATATATATATACATATTTTTTATTTTCCTTTTGTTCTTTCAATACGAAAATAAAACTGAAACAACATTCATGCGTACGTACGACCTACCATCTCCAAGAACAATGTATTCCATTTTATAATACAATATTATATAGATTATTATAATAAAAATATAATGAATATAAATGATATTTATATCATATTTTACATTATGTAAATCATGATATATGTATAAGGATTGAAGATATAAAAAATTATGACACAAGAAAAAAAACAAAGCCAATATTACCCAAAGACTAATCTTAAATTTCTAATGAATGGGTAATATAAAGACATAATATAACCATATATGGTATTATATATAAATATATGGTTCTATAAAGCTTTTATAATATACTTAAATTAATTTTAAAGGAGTTATGAATGAGTACAATGAGAGTCAAGACACAAGGTAAGAGAACTCAATCTCGCTTTTTATTTCCATGAGATAAGTTATATATTCACTACCCATTCCTTTTATGTGGTGTGTATACAGCCCATGGGTATATTATATAATTATTATAAATAAATTTATGGGTATTTAAATATTAATATGATGATATTTATTTTACGGGGTTTATGTTTCAAATATTACAGAATCAGTAAAGTATTTTTTTCTCAATTTTTATTGTTTGAGACACATACCATGTTATGCACCTATATTTTTCCATGAGAAGTATAAATTGATTTTAGAATTATATTTTATAAATATACTAATTTTGATGATATTTTATGATTCATGTAATTTTATCTTCTTACTTGGGGATTATAGTTCAATTTTACCAAGTAGTAAGAGTTTATTGAAACAATCTCATCGCTTCTCAAGATTGTTCATGATTATACTTCCTTTAATGAAATATTATGATCTATATCTTATGTAATCTCATGAAGATTATTATACTATAGTTATTCAATACATGTCAATGTATTTCTACCATTTTCCTCTCTTTGATACATATGATAGTTAATAATGTGTTTTTAAGAAAACCCTACTTTACTATCTCTTCTGTCAAAAATCTATGTTCCTTCAAAACCATGTCTTATAAAAGGTTTTCAAAAATATTATATTATTATAAAATAATATTTTAAATAAATATTTACCCATGTTTTACCTTATTAAACAAAATATGTATTTAATAAGTAATATCCTTGTTGTTTTTCGGTGGAGGCACCTTTCTAAACTTTTTACGGTGCAAAAAAGGAATGTTCGGCGTGTACAAATTTATCTAATGTTATGATCAAAATTACATTGAAACTTCCTATAAAAGATTAAATTGCTATTTTTAAGAAAACATTTTCCTAATATTCTTAAAATCCATTTTTCAAATCATTTTAAAATAAATGGTTTTGAGAAATTTTATAATCATTTATTATAAGTTTTCAAAATATTTTCAAGGAAAGTGGTTTTCAAGTTATTTTCAAGATTATTTTATATTTTTTCAAGAATTTTTTTTTCAAAATTTTGTCAAGATTTATTTATTAAATTTCATTTTTATTTTTAATTCAAATTTTTTTTAAAAGGTTTTATGATTTAAAGTTACCTTTTTAAATTAGAAATAATATTTTACTCAAGAAATGTTTGTAAGAGATATTTGAAAAATTATTTTCCATCTAAGATGAAATCCAATGATGATAAAACTGATCCAAAGGTTCCATTCACAGTATTTCTTGAAATTTTTATGTTTATAAGGATTTATTCTTATAACACCCTTTTCTCTTCCATGATATATATGATTTATATTCCAGATTCATTTCATGGGTTACACTTAAATGAAATGATTAGGAAACCTATCTATTTTCCATAGGTTATGATGTGATGAAATGTTAATGATACCCATTTCAATTCATGGGTTATTATTGTTATTTATGAATCCCATATCTATTTATGGGTCATGATATGATGAATGTTTTAAAACCTTGTTGAACATGTATGTGAGATTTTATTTTTGTGAAATGTGAGACCTATATCTCCCTTAAATACATTGGGTAATGATAAATGCTATATGAGATGAAAGGGTATATGGGTTTTAGCCAAAACCCAGAAACATGAGTTTACATGGGTTGTAGCGCAAGCCCAAAAACACGAAGGTACATGGGTTTTAGCCCAAGACTGAAAGTAAGTGGGTGTATGGGTTATAACCCAATCATGAAAATAAAAGGGTACACTAATTGTTTGTCCAAGGTTGAAGCAGGTATATGGGTTATACCCCAAACCTAAAATGATATGAAGGTCATGTTAGGTATCCTTGACATATATTTTTTTTATGTTTATATGTATTCCAAAATTACATGTCTTAATCCTATGTTATGATTTCATGGCCTATGCTATTCATTACTTTATAATTCATGTCTTATGAACTTCCAATATTTATGACATGATTTATGTTTATGGTCTTAAAAATTAAAGATATGATCTTATATTGTTATAATCACATTCTCATACCCTTATTCTAAGGTTTATGCTTACATATCACCCTTACGTACCCTTATTGAGAATCTAAGCACACCAATCTTTATGTTTCCTTCCTCATGTTATGAATAAATATTTTATGTATGAAACTTCTAAGAGGGGTTATTGTCTTGGAGAACCTAGTGGGAGGTAATATAGATCACCCATATACCAATGTTTATGTTTCCATGTTTCCAAAGGAACTAATCTAATACAGTCTTTGGGTTTCCATTTTTATAATGTTTTATGTATTCCACAATAGATATGTAATGTTTATGTTCATTATAATTGGATTGTTATATCTATGGTAGTGTTAATTGATTATATTCTAGTGTATTCAAGGACTCATGTTTATAATGAAAAACACTTGGACATAGTGTTGGGTAAATTATGGGAACATCATATTTTTTATAATCTTTCAAAGTGTAATTTAAGGATATAATAGATAGATTTCCATGTTCAAGTAATTTATGAAATTTGAGTCATAATAGATCCTAAAAAGGAAGATGAAATTATTTTGCAGTAACCATTGAATAATTTATTTGAGATATTAATATTCCTTGACATAATAGGATATTACCCATTATTTTTCATGATTTTTTCCTGACTTGAATCACTGATAATGGATCAGAGAAATAAATGTGTTCTTTTCCAATGGGTTGATGAGTGTTAGAAATATTTTCAAGAGATTTTGGTCTGGTATACATTAGAGCCTGTCCTTAAATTTATGGACTAAAGACAAAGAAATTTGGTATATTACAATTCATATTGATTTGGTTTAGGCAACACTATCATGCATGTAGAACATATTTTGGTTTACGGGTTATGATGATTGTGGGTGAATGGGAATAATTACCTGAAACATCAATTGGAATTATCTTTTGTTGTTAAAAACATGGTTTTATAAACTTTTTGGTGATAAATTATTAGTTTTCACAAATCATAAAATAGTGATTCAAATTTTCTCACAAAGAGATTAGAATCTGAGGTGGTGAAAATGAATTGAATGTCTTCAGATGCTTGAATTTGACTTAATGTAAACCCCAGGTAAAAAAAATTATTGATGATGAAATGAATAACAAGTCACATAGTCAATTAACTAAAGGTTCTTTAGATCATTGGAAAATGATGATGACCATAACACATATACATCTATATTTTCTTGAGTAAGATTATGTTGCAGTTTTTTTATAGTTTCCTCTATTCATAATTTCATTGAGAAAGTTAAATGTTCTTGAACATTTAATCCTAAATGTCTTACTATGACTCCAAAACTCAATGTTTGGGAGACCATTGGGAGTTAAACCCTTTATTGGAGATCTATTTTTCATTTTAGAGATCATATTTTGGTTCATCTATCTTATTAGAAATAATTTCATTATGCTACCATCATTCAAGATGGGTTGTTCATCCTAGAATTTAGAAAATTTATAAGGTGATGAAAACACAATTTTTATGGGCTAGTGTGAACATAAACCTTGAAGAGTATTTCTTGAGATGACTTGCCTATCGGTAAGTAAAATAGGATAATTAACGACTAGATTCTATGTTAAAATCTATCCCTACACTCATGTATTAATGAGTGCAGATGGCTATAGATTTTTTTATAGGTATACCAAGATTAGTTCAGAAACATGATTCCATATGGGTGATTATGGATAAACACATAAAGATAGACCACTTCATCTATAAAAATGAATCCAATATGGTGGAATAATTTTCCAAACTCTATAATTAATAAGCTATAATATTTTTTAATGTTACAAATTCAATTGTGTACGATTGAGATCCTAGATTTACATATTGATTCTGGAAGTACTTTCAACAATCCCTTAGAACCTAACTGACCATGATCACAACTTATAAGTATCAATTGTATGGGAAATCAAAATGGAAAATCAAATCAATGGAATAGATGCTTATAGATTGAGTTATAGATTTTGGAGGCTCATGGGAGGATTATATAATATTAACGGTGCCCTCATAAAATAATTGTTTGGAGGACTCAATCTACATGGATTCTTTTGAAGTCTTGAGGATACATAAATTTCATTCTATACTTTTCTAGGAGGAAATCAAAAATAAATTAGTTATCAGACCTAGACTGGAACTTGAGATAATGATGAAAATTTTGATGATCAAAAAGAGGAGGGAAATGGCTCAGAGTAGTCAGAAATCGTATGTGGATCATCATCATCAACCTCTATCGCTAGAGGTGGGTGATCATGTTTTCTTGAGAATCTCTCCAAGTCTAGGGAATCATCATTTTTTTAAGAAATTTAAAAATGAATCATATTTATATTATCCACTCCAAGATACTTAAATGATTTAGTGAAATGGAAAATTGATTAGCTTTACTACCAAGACTTAGTTTTGTGCACAATGTGTTTCTTGTATCTTAATTGAATAAGTACCAATAACATATTGACCATGTAATTAAATAGGACCATGTTGGTGTTGATCTTGATGCTACATTGATTCATATGAAAATACAGATTATGTATAGTAAAGAGAAACTCTTTCATGGGAAACACATCAGCCTCATCCATGTTTTATTTAAATACAGATATATTTAAGAAGAAACAAGGGGTCATCAGAATGTGATGCACAAACAGTGTCCTAATATCTTCAAAAACAACTCCAATATCTAATTTTCTAAAGATTTAATGATCAATGGTGAGGACAATGTTTTAAAGTCCCAACCTAGGTTCCACATATTGGTTCCCCATACCGATTGGTTACATGACATTAAGTGAACCTCCCCATATGTTAGAGACTGCCGACTAGTAGCAAGGGTCTAATATAAAAAATGGGGAGACTATACCCTCTTTGTCAAAAAATCAAAACAACACAAATATAAATATAATATCCAAATGGTAATTATAACTAGAATAATACAATAACCAATTCATACTAATGTTATATGATAAACCAAAATAGGAAAAAAATATTCATACCAAAATAGCAGATATGTCATTCTATATTTGTGTCATGTGTCAAATGAAGAAACAAAAATAAAGACACACTCAGAACTCCCTAGTGGGTTCTGATGCCATGTAATATTCCCGTATCCATTATCCATCCCAACTCATCCCTTTAACATAGGGATATTTCCCTTATCATGTCCTTCAAACATGAAGTCTATTCGGGTACCGATTAGATGACCAAATTAGGATGTGAGTATAACTCAGTAAGCAACAACAAATGATGTTTAAAATAAATATAGTCGATAACACTATTTGTTGTTGTAAAAGTAACAAAGTAAAAAAGATAACGGGCCAATTTTTAAATTAAAAATTATTATATAATTGACCACATAAAACACAAGTCTTATAATGAAACCCAAACCAATAATACCTACTTGGGTTATGTCTAATTCTAAACCATATAAAATAGGGAATCACAATTCATTATATCATCGACTTCAATTATTCATTTGAATCCAATTTCATAATATAGATACTTCAAAAGCCTATACAATTCATCTATCATAGGGACTAGAATGACATGTATGGACCCCCATGGGTATTTAGAGCATCTGTCCATATCCCACACCATATGGTTATTTGGAGAATTAGTCCCCGTCTCATACATTAACAATCACATGCATGAATTTGGGTGTATAACATCATGTCTGTCACGCTGTGGGTATTTGGATCATATTTCCCTATCCCACACCCCATTTATCAATCAATCACATATATCAAATATATCATATTTATCAAAGTTAATCATCATTAACTATCTTATCCATAATTGTCATCATGGAGCACTATTTTAATTTGTCACAACAATCATGATTCTTTACTTAAATCACATGGAATAATATTAACAATTCCCCATTAAAACATTTATCAACGTTTAATTATATAATCTATTAACCCTTCAAGGTTAAGAAAAACATCCCTCAATTCCTATTATAAATCAATTCATAATCATATTAGTCAACCAATTTCATAAACCCTCTAATCATCCAATTCCATAATCCAATTATTACACAAATTTAATAATCCGAATTATAAAATAATTAATTCAATTCCGAAAAGGAAATTTCCCAACATAGAAATTAGGATTAATCAAATAGATACACAATATTATAATAAAGACTATGGGAATTGGAAATTATACCACCTACCTCATGATCATTGATGGGAATTCACCAAAACAAAACCCCATATTGACGTGAAATGTTTAGGATCACAATAGAGCAAAAGATATAGGACTGAAACCTGTGATAAAGATAAAATATATGAATATCCATGAAAATATTGATTTGAAACATCACCACTAGAGGAAAAATCTTTCCACTTCATCAAAAAAAGAGATACACGAGAGAGTGTAATTTAGATGGGAATAAATTACACACAATTGGAGAGGCAATCCATCAAACGAATCTTTGATTCATTAATAAATTAGTCTAAAGAGCATCAGAATCCTTCAAGGAGCTTTGAAATCATAGGAATAGGTCTAGGATTTGATGAGGGTGAATAGGGGTAAAAATTTGGGGGTTCAATAATTTAGAATATATTTTTTGGTAATTTAAATCCTACATGCATTGTTTCCAAGGAAGGGCAGCACAATTTTCAAAACTTTGTGCCTAAAGTGTGTGACTCTTATTAGGGGGAACATAGTTTCTCCTAAGCAGCACACAGTTTAACAAATAGTGTGATAATAATGAAAATTCCCTCAATTTGAGGGTGTACGGTTTGGGGAGGGAGGACACACAGTTTGTCCAATCCATGTGACAGCCATACACCACCTCTTGTCTCTCCAAATAGGGAACACCGTTTCCTAGGTCAAACTACAAAGTTTTCCCTTACCATGTGCCAATTGTTCATAGCCCCTTTTACATCCAAAATTCTAAAATTTTAACTCTAAACTACACTAAAACAAAACTAAACCAATATATACTAAAAACTATTGTGAAAGAGTACCTGAAAATGATAAAAAGGAATCTCTAGAAAGGTCAGGATCTTACAGTATCGCCACCTTATATCAACCAATCCTTGATATTTACTCCCAATCATCTCTAATATTTTTATGTAAAAAGTCAGTCTATTAAGCATTCTTATCTGATTCTCTTTCCTATGTTTCCTCTTAAACACGACCATGTTGTCACAATACTTGAACTATCAACATAGTCCTTCTCCTAAAAACTTTCTCGCTATCATCCATAACCTGAGTCATATACTCTATAAAGGATGTGTAAGCCACATGTTCAACATAATCAACATCAATCATGTGAGAAGGGTCATGCTAATACCACTGAAGTTGTGAGACTAGAAAAATGTCGTGCATAACACTATTCCACTGTGGAAGAGCCAATCGGTATGGAACCAGCTCAATTCACAACATAATAACAAAAGGAAAAAAACTTGGGAACCAACTTTCCCTACATCCAAATCATATAGTGAACCAATGTAGGCAACACCCAAATGAACACACAATCACCCACTAAATACTCAAAGGGTTTTCGACATTGATCATTATACAACTAGTTCCTACTATGATCCATAGACATATGTTTATGAATCAACTAAAACTACTCTGATGTATCTTACATGGGACTTAGTCCCAATAACTCTAAATCATCAACCTTGATCTAGCATAGTGGTGATCTGCATGGCCTACCATAGGGAGACTCCTATGTTTCTATTTGAAAATTTTATTGATAGATGTTGTTATAAGTGAACTCAAAAAGTTATAAGTGCTTCTACCAAGACCCATCGAAGTCTAGGATACACAACCTCAATATATCTTCCAATACCTATACAATACATTCCAACTAACCATATATCTTTGAGTGAAAATACGTACTCAGAAATACCTATATATAAAGTGCCTTATACAAGCCATTCTAGAATCATGCAGTGAAACATGAGTGATTGTATAAAACATTACTCCATGGAACCCTATACAGACTAATTATATCTAAAATTTACAAGTCTCCCAAAGGATCTACTCAGTAAGTCTCTTGGATATGAAATAAATGAGATAGTTTCATCAATAGATCCAAATCACCCAAATAACACCATTCTTCTGAGGTGTCCTTAAGAGAACCACCAAAAATTTCATGGTAACATCATCCCACTACCATTATTGAATGGGAAATTGTTTTAGTGAACCATCAAGTCATTTATTCTCATCCTTCACCTACTGACAGGTGTAGAATCGTTTTATGAACCCTAAAATTTCCTTCTTCATGTGAGGCCACTAATACTGTCGACATAGGTCACGGTACATTTTGGTCAAACCCAGATGCACCATGCACTTCGAGGCATGAAATTCACTCATAATCTCCTCCGAAAAACTCATAGGCACAATGAATTGGTTTCTAAAAAAATTATCAATTCCTTATCTATAGTCCAATCAGAATGTGACTCTCCACCTTCAAGGAATTCCCTCAAGTACTGACACTCTGAAACCTCATGCTTCATTTCCCTTATCTAGTTAGAATGTTTGTATTCCACTAATAATAATATGAGAATCATATACTCATGGCCCTCCCAAACCACAATATTCAACTCAGTCAGCAAGGCCATCATCATCCTCTCAGAATTAGACTTCATAACTACATGAGTTTGAGTTTTCCGGCTCAAAGTGTCAGCAACACTATTTCCCTTCCTGGGTGTATATGATAGCTCAAAATCAAATTAATATACATAATCAACCCATATCCACTATCTAATATTAAAATACCTATGTAGAAATATATTCTAAAATTTTTTGTGTTTGGTATAAATAGTAATCTTTTTTAACAACATATAATGTTTCTAAAACTTTAAGGAACAAACTATCATAGCTAACTCAAGATCATGTGTAGGGTAATTATTTTCATGTGTACTCAACCTCCATGACCCATATATTATAACTTAATCCACTATATCAAAAGTGCTCTATATCTGACCCCATAAGCATCAAAAAATAATGTATAATCCTCACCCATCTCGTGTAGGATCAATATAGGTGTGGTAGTAAAATACTTCTTCAAATACTGGAAAGCATTGTCACTTGATTCAAGCCACTGAAACATTATTAGATTCTTGGTAAAGACTTAAATTGGTCCTTTTAATAAGGAAAAGTCCCAAGATGAACCTACGATAATAGCCCTCCAAACCTAGAAAGTTATTGATATCAAAAAAATTGTGATGCTCTAAAAAGAACTACTTCATATACCTTCTCTAGTTCCACTAACACACCTTCCTCTGGGATTATGTGACCCAAGAAATGTACCTGATCAATAAATAATTGATAATTATATAGATTAGTGTATAACTGATGCACTCTAAGTGAACTAAGGATGATTTAATAGATTTGGATATGATATTCACGAGTCTTTGAGTACAGAAAGATCCCATTCAAAAAAATAACCTCAAACTGATCTAGGTACAGGTATAATATTTAGTTTATAAAAGTCATAAATATAGAAGGTGCATTTTTTATCTCTAATGGAATGATGATAAACTCATATAGTTCGTACCTAATTTAGAATTCTTTCTATGTTATATCAGAAGTTCAAACTCTAAGATGATGATACTATAATCACATGTGAATCTTGGAGAAAATACAAGATTCTATCAACTATTAAAATATATCATTGATACATAGAAGAGGATTCTGATTCCTCGCTATCATCTAGTTCAACATTCAGTAATCAATACATAAACGCAAGATACAGTCAGCCTTCTTAGAAAGAAACCAGAGAACCCCGATGTTATGTACTTGGTTGGATAAATCTATTACTGATCAACTATCCCATTTGAGTATTATGTTCCTCAATCTTTTTTGGTGACAACCTATATGGTGGAATGGAGACCAGCTCAGCTCCATGCATGAGTGTTCTACGTTCAAATTAAAAAAAACAAAAATAATAATAAATTAGGGGAGTGATGAAATGTAAAAAATATTTCAATATCTAGGTCAGGAGTATAAGGGTTGAATTCTGGAAATGATTAAGTGAGTGGGTCATGAAATTTTATTACAAAGTATGTAGGGAAGGTTCAGTGGATATAGTCATTTAAGTAGGAAAAATTTTAAATAACATATATTTACTAGATATAAAGTAGAGAGAATAGCATGAAATGGTTTTCACACACACACATGGAGAATTAGTGACATGGTTATCTTTTGAAATACTTTCTCTGATTAGTATCATTAATTTCTTCTAATGTCATTCTAATACAATTTATGAGATATTTTTTCCATGATCAATGATAATAACCCCATGTTGTGATTTTTTCTTTGAGAATATTTCCATCACCGATTAAATTTTCATTTAATGTAAAATATTCATGAATTTGGGAATATATACATGCATAATTTTTGGAAATTTAACTTTTCCCATAAGTGAAAATGTTTTGTTGTGGGGGTGTCTTCGCACCGTGATTCACTATTTTATTTTACCCTGACACCATTGTATTAAATTGATATTTTTTTGTAAATTCAAAACATAAAAAAAATTAACCTAGGGTTTTATTACATTATTTAATATTTATCAATGATAAAAGTGGGAAATATTTTTTTTGAGGATTTCATTATAGTAGGAAGTGATTTGGAGGGCTGAAGATGATTTAGAAGGAAAATGGGCCAAAATGCATGGAATCCCATGAACACGTGTACAATGTTTTTCATGTTTGAAGAAAGACTTGGATATAAATGGGATAAAATTATTTTATCCTATCCATAACTTATTGGGATAAAAATCATCTCAATAAACCCAAGCCCAATGTGTCCATCTAGCAGCCCATCTGAACCAATCTTTTTGGGGAATTGAATCTGCATGAAATAAAAAGTATTGTTGGGTGTTTTAACTATATATCCCATTATTGATGTAAAATGGCCACCAAATTTGTCATGGTGATATTAAATATTGAAAAAAAACTATTAACGTTTTTACAAGTCTAGATAATACCTTTTACCAACCCAAAACATAGACACAAGTGGTATCTGGAAAACTCGGTTCCCAAAACCACTTCCCATTTTGGCTATAAAAGTGCACCATGGGAACTTCATTTTATCTTTCAAACAAGGAGTAATGTTCTTTGATTTTAGAGTTACATAGGATCACTATCCTTATCCTATAAAATTTATAGGCCCCTATCCTCATAGGGGGATCGATAATGAAGAAGGAGATCTATCCAAGCTTCCTCCTCCTCCTGATGTCGAGCGAAACAGTGAGTGATCATTACGAGGGAGATACACACTTGAAGAAGGAGTTCAAAAACATAATTATATACTATTTTGTGTATATTTGTGTTTTAATTTAATTTTATATGTATCTTAACCTATTTTGAATAATTTAATTGAAACACTTTTTATTTCATAACAGATCGGTGTGTAATTTTAAGTGTACGACTTGTGTTGTTCCGATTGGACAACATAATAAGCCTATTTCTCCCCAAACATTTAAGATTTTAGAGTTCCTTAGAGAACTTTAAATCATTATATTGGGATATAACTTGAATAAATTATTTTTTGGTCAAGTTTTAGTCCTATTTTCATTATTTAGAGGCTTGTGGGTACCCAAGATCATGGTTAACCCTTAACCAAAGGATTACACCAAAAACTATTAATCAATTAAGAAAAATGTACTTTTTAAGAGGTTTAGAAACATATAAATGACCACATAATTATTATATATTTTTCAAAATCTTCATTCATGTGTCAACTATTAATCTCTTTAAATTATGATATAGTCTTAAAACTGTTTTCAAAACCAACCCCCTATTTTATTTTTTTATTAAAACTAAAAACTATAAGCCCACAAAAACTCATTGAGAGATGACCTAGGGTACACCCAAGACTGTAAAATCTTCTTTAAATCATAATCAATTTGACGTGTCACAAAAACACATTCAAATTTTAGGGTTGGGTTCAGTCGACATTGTGCATGCCTGACTAGTTTAGCCTCATCATTTAGAAATATATGATGTGTGAAAACTAATGGGATAATACCCTCAATTTTATCAAGTGTCCATCCAAAATCTTGTTTATACTCCCTCAAAAGTTCAATCAAATGCAATTCATGCTCCAGAGGGAGTTATCTAATAATGATGATAGGCAACTTGTTTCTATTTTCAATATATGAATTTTTTAATTCTTAAGGAAGTCATTTCAGCTACAGTTCAGGTGGTTTTTGGATTGATGGGACTAAATGTGATAGTGTGAGGTTAGTGATCTCATTTAACTACTCGATGGTAATATCATCATATGAGGAATGATATTTAACAAGATTATCATTATCATATATGGTTATAGGATCCTCAGTGTCCATGGAATTATCAATTAACAAAAATGCATGAATTTTTTCTAGACTGGTACAATATTCTATGAATGATTAATTTCATAAAATTTCAATCAATAATGAAAACATTGAAAGGGGGTCAGTGGAGACAAAATAAGTTTCGGTGGAGGAAGGGATTACATCAGTTAAATAAATAGAGTGAGTAATGTTCTTCTGAGGGGTGCTTCATGGAATCAAGGATGTGGAAGTGGACTATGTCACCACCAAACTCTATAGATAATGTACCATTGTGGACATAAATTATGGTTTCAGTATTTTTTAGGAAGGGTCTCCTTAATATAATTGTGGCATGTCCATTCATCTTTTCATCTTCCATATTAAGTGTATAAAACTATGTTGGAAAAAATAAAATTTTAACCCTCACAAGAACATCGTCTGACACAAAGGTGGGGTGTGATGTACTCCATTTTTCTAGTTTCCTAACAATTCAAGTGGTATTTAGTTACCTAAACTAAAATTATGAGTAAATAGAGTGATACATCACATTTATCAAAGTATCCATATCAATAATAGCACTAGAAAAGGAGTACTCCCCTACAGTGCATATAATTGAGAATGTTCCTGGATCATTGAATTTGGTAGGAAGTGATGGTTTTAGAAATGCTAAGATATTCCTCCCTAATATCACCTTTTCATCACCATAAATTCTATCGATGTGTACAGATATCATTCCTAAACATGGATTATCATGGAATTTGATTCATGGCATCAATGAAGGGGATGTCATGTGAGCATTTATAGGTTTAGAGTGTGTATTTTGAAGAAAAATTACTCAGGGGGGGTTGAAAAACCAAGTGTATTTTGAAAAAATATATGATATTATGTGATTATTTCAGTGTTACTAAACCACATAAAAAGTTCCTTTTTTTAATTTATCAATAGATTTTGGTGTAATCCTTTGGTTGAGGGTTAACCAATATATTAGGTTCCCACAAGCCTCTAAAACAATACAAATTGGTCTAAAACTTACCATAAAAATAATGTAGTCAAGTTCCAGAACCTTAGCATGATTAAATTTTTTACAAGGAACATTTAAATCTCAAATTACTGGGGAAGAAGTGGATTCTTATGTTTTCCAATCAGAACAACACAAGTCACAAACTTAAAATTACAGACTGATTGATTTTGAAATAAAAAGTGTTTCAATTAAATGCCTCAAAAAAAGTTAAGATACATATAAAGGAGCCATTAAAAACCAAAATATACACCAAACCCATATATAATTATATGTCAAAACTCCCTCTTCAAGTGTGTTTCTCCCCTATAATGATCACCCATCGTTAATCCTAACATTAGGAGAAGGAGGAATCTCAGGTGGATCTCATTCATCATCCTTGACCCCCAAATAGGATAAGGGCCTCTAGTACTTCTAGGATGAGTATATGACTCCAATGAAACTAAAAAATGGTATCACTTCACTCCTTGGCCGAACATGAAAATGAGGTGCCCATGGTTCCCTTTTATTTCCAAAATGGGAAGTGCTTTTGGGCACACATTTTTTATGATACCACATATATCTCCATTTTGAGTTGGTAAATTAATTATCTAGACTTTAAAAAAAGATAATTTCTATTTTATGGAATCATTACTATCACCATGTAATTTTTTGTGTCCATTGGACATATATAATTGTAGATATAATCATAGTACCGAACCAAACATTTGACTTTGTGCCAATTTGGTTCCTAGGAAATATTGGTTCGGATGAGCCACTATTGGATGAATTAGGCTTGCATTTCTTGAGTTGAATTTTAGAAAATGGAGTTTTTTATCTACTCACAAAATTTGTTTCAATTTTTATGTACTTATTTCATTGAACATGAATAACAATGGACAAGTGTTCATGGGATTCCATGTATTTTGGACCATTTTCCTTTTTCATCATCTCCGACCCTTCAAATCACCTCCTCCAACAATGAAATCATCAAAGCAAGTATAATTTCCACTTTGAACAGTGGTAAATAATAAATAATGGAATAAAAATTGAATATAATTTTTTAATTATATTTAAAATTTACAATACAAAATCAGTTTAATAAAACTATGTATGGGTGAAATAAATCATTGAATCATGGTGCGATCAATGAGCTCAATAGTAAATTGTCATCTCTATCAGGTGGTAGTATTTAGAAGTCCATATGAAATGAATCCTAGAATCAGTTTACTATGAGTGGGAATACATCTTGCTTCACAATCCCCTCATCCAGTAACATACTTGCAACTTGGGTTGTGAGGTTCCCAAGTGGTTGATGAATTGTCCCTTCATGGTCCACCTTGATATCCCACTCTACACGATGAACATAACTGTTAAACATAGTAGATGTAATAGTCACTCTATTTTTTTTAATAATATATGTCATCCTGGTACACTAGAGACTAATCCATACCCAAAATCTTTTCAAGGCCTAACATGTCAATTTTGTAAAGATCCCATAGAAATTGATACTCCCCAACTAGGGGAGAACACCCTTTACTCAAGAAGATGTATCTCAAACTTACTTCCAAAGGTGTATCGATAATCATAAACCCCACTCAAAAGATCCACCACCACACTCAAACCTTTCACCAGTTTTATAGTAGTAAAATAATGAGAGACTCATGTATCAAATAAGGTATTAATGAATATATAATATATAGGAATTGTACCTTTAACTATCAACGGTCCTACCTCAATATCCACATGTGTAGGATAAACTGTATGAAACTATCCTACCCCTATTCTTGTTGTTTCTATCTGAGCCCCTTAAGCTACACTACCCTACTAATATAGTTTGACCTTCCTTGTAATACAATATCCATTTCCATGACTTCCACATCCAGAAGAACACCAAATCCCATATTGATATGGGATAGAAGACCCCCTTCCAATATATTGGATATTCCTAGATCCTCCCTCATTACCCAAATATGATGGGTTCCTGTAGAACCATTATAGATACTCTTTCATACCAAAATATTGGTACTCTATTAGCTTTAGAGTATTTATCTATGAATGTGATCCAGCCTACCACACTGGTGGAAGATAAATCTGGTAATGTCTTGAGTAACTAATCTTTCCTTCTAAAAACCATCCATTACACTTTTCTTGTAAAAATTATCATATAGATTATTCCTACACCTAGAAGAAGTACCTTCAAGTCATGCAGCAGAAACCACCTATCCCCCCATTGGAATCCTCCTTCTAGTTCCACTCAGGTATGAGATCCTGATTCCACACTTCATAAAACCTATTCATCCTAAATATGTTAACCCAAGACATTATCTCACATGAAATCCCATATTGAAATAATTTCTTTAGTAGGTTTATCTCCTTCCAAAAATGTAATAAAAACATAAAATTCTTGAAGAAACCAGGAAATTCCATCATAGACATATTCCACTGGGTCAACCTCATGAACTCAGCTACCCTCTCATGCCTAAGCATCTAAGGATAAAAGTGCTCAAAGAAGTTCTCCAAAAATTCCTCCCACTACAATTTCTCCATCTATCCATCCTGTGTCTAGATGTCCAACCAATTATTTGATTGACCACATAACATATATTTATCTAGTTTGACTCTTATCTCAATCTATGTGTTCTAGGATCGTCTGGATAGACTATATCCAAAACTAAGATGCCTTAGGTCCACCCTCTCTGGTGAATGTCAAAGGGTGTTGCAACTAGAACTCCCAAGTCATGTTATACATATTTCAACCAAACCGCCATATATATCTTTCCCTAATGTACATGAAGTGATAAAATTTCTCACATAACTTTCCTCTTTCTCTATTCACCTGAAAGTATCAGAGGACCAGGTTCCACTACTGGAGGATAATTATTAACCATAACGTTCTATCATCCTATCAACAAGAATCATTATGGAGGAATATATCTACAACTACAAACAAATTTCTTAGGATATATTACACAAAATTATCACATTTATGTAAGTGGTATTCATATAAGAGCATAACAAGTCACCCCATAACCACTACAAAGTAAAAAAAGGCACTATCACTTCCCTTAACCATCCCTTATCTGGGTCATGGATAAAATAGGGTAAAACCATTTATAATTAAAGTTTATCATTAGAAACCCATTTTTCCTTTTCATTTAAAAAATTCATAATCATTCATAATAATAAATTTCATATTAGGAACCTTTTCATTTAAATTATAAAAGTATAGAATAGAATTTTCAACTGAACAACTCTCCACAAAAACTTGCTTTTCCATGCATGCCAAAAATGATGACTATTACAATAAATCCTTAGTTCCTAGAATGATTTATGTATTTAAAAATATCATTCTATACCACAACATGAATAAACGTCTTAGTAAAATAATATCATTACAAAACAAGTGAATCACTCGGGGTGAAATAACATTCAATTGTAACAATAAACATCAATAACAACAATACCACCTTAGGAACATGGGTTTTCTCCATAAATGGGTTAGATACTACCACACATGAGATTATGAACAAAGACCAACTCATACTAATGTCTGGTCTACCTTTCCGAAATAGTGAGACAAGAAAAACCCTTCAATATCACATTGTAACAACCCAACCCTGGTTCTACATATTGGTGACCTAAGCTAGTTGGTTACATGAACATAGGCATACCTCCCCATATGCTAGAGGTTTCCGAATAGTGGAGAGGGTCTAATATAAAACATTGGGTGACTATAACATCTTTATAAAATCCACACAATAGCAAAAATAAATAAACAATATTGAAATGACAATAACCAATAACCAAAATAATACTATAACCAAATAGATTAGTATCACAAGGTAAACCCAAATAGGGAAAAAATATACAGACCAAAATAGTAGATATGTTATGGAATATATTTGTGAAGTGTTAAATGAAAAACACACAATAAAGACACACTAACAACTCCTAATAGTCTTATGACACTATTTATTTTCCCTTCATCCATTCTCTATCCCAAATTAACCATCTAACATAGGGCCCTCGCCCTTATCCAATCCTATAAACATTAATTCTGTTTTGGAACTGATCATGAATCCTGAGTAGGGTGTGATTAAAAATAAATATATTACCACCAACGATGTTTAAAATAAATCCATTATATAACATTGTTTGTAGTTTCACAAATAATAAAGTAAAAAAGTGAAGGGAATAATTTTCATATTAAAAGTTATTATTTAATTATCCACATAAAAACTATGGATCATAATGAAACCCAAACCAACAATACCTTCTTCGAACCATGATGGAGTCTAAATCCTATCACATAGAGAATCACAATTAATTATATCATGGGATTTAATTATTATTTTAAATCCAAATTCATAACTAGGATACTTTGAATTCTAGTAAAATTAAAATATCATGGGGCCAAGAATTTCATTTATGGAACCCCATGGGTATTAGGAGCATTAGTCCATATCTGAAACCTCATGGGTATTTGGAGCATCATCCCCTATCCCATACATTAATAATCACATGCATGAATTTGGGAATAGAATATCATGTTCAACACCCTATGTGTATTTGGAGAATCAATCCCTATCCCACACCCTGATTCACATTATCAACCAAATCATAATCACATTAATCAAAAAAATTCATAAGCACACTAATTTTCTATCTCCATATTCCCATTATTCAACCAATTTAATAATCCTAGTGATCAGTTAATTAATTCAATTCCAAAAGGAAAATTTCCCAACATAGAATTTTTTCTTGCAAAAATATATACATAAAATTAAAATCCAGAGTATGGGAATTCTAAACTAGAATACCTACCCCAAGATCATTTATGGGAATTCTGTAAACCCAAATCCCAAATTGATACTGATCCATAGAGATCACAATAATTCCTAATATATAATACTGAAACCTGAGATAAATATCAAATAGATTAAGACCTATGAAAACCTAGATATAAAATAGCAATAATATAGGAAAAACCATTCCTCTGCACTATATTAGTGATATAAGATATAGAGTGAGAGGAAATAAAATTGTGAATAAATTAAATACTGATAGAGAGATGATCCTTTGAATGTATCTTAGATTCATCAAGAAGTGGGTTTGAGGATCTTTAGAATCCATTTGTGAGATTCAAAAATTATAGGACTAGGTTTAGGATTGAGTGGGGGTGAATAGGGGTTAAAATAGATGGTTTCGTGAATTTAAAATAAATTTTAGGGTAATTAAAAACCTACACATACGGTTTCCTGGGTAGGGGACCACAAATTTCCAAATCATGTGCCTCTTCTTAGGGGGTGCACAATTTCTCCTAAGTGGTGTATGATTTGACAAAATATGTTCCAACCATTCAAACCCCCTCTATATTAGGGTTCATGGTTTGGGGATAGAGGTTTCATGGTTTTTCCACATCATTCTCCAACCATGTGCCTCCTCCTATCTCTCCAAATAGGTTACACAGTTCCATGGACCAAATCGCATGACTTTCCCTAAACATATTGCAACCATTCATAATCTGTTATGCTTAAAATTTTATCAAATATTTATATGAAAATACTTGAATCAAAACCCATCCATTATATACTAAAAAAGTGTAAAATATTACCTAAAAAAGAGCATGAGACATCTCCAGAAATTTTGGGATCTTACAGATGTAACATCCCCTAATTTCAAGAAATTTACCCATTTATTATGTATTTTGAGCTTATATAATACTTGAGTTGAGTTTTGGGTTTTTCTAGATGGTTTTTATGTTTTTTATGAAGTGTTTTAAATAGTACATGACATGATCATAATTAGGGAAAACCATGCATTAAGATTCACTAGTAAGGTGAATGGTTTGGCCAAACAGTGTGTGTTCCCACGTGAAACCATGTGAGGGGTTTTCTCGAGAGATTGTAGCTACACATGGTTGGTGTATAGTTTTTCCAAACTATGTGGCTAGAATTATTCCCCTAGGTTATTTTTAGCACTAGTGAATAGTTTATGTATAGTTTCTCAAATTGTGTGTCACAATAGTGAAACTCTTTGGGTTTTTGGTTTCTAGTAGGATGTTCATGTTTGGCACATCGTTTGACAAAACATATGGCCTAACCATGTGTTGGGAATCAAATTACCTTAAAATGATTCATTAACTCTTATTAAAGACCCTAAAATCACATTTTATCATATTTACTTGTACCTCATACTCTTATTCTTTCCTAGGATCTATTGGAAATTAATTTTGATCCCTATGAATATTTTAATGAATCAAAGAGTGTAGGATCACCAGAATCAATAATAAGTCCTTTTTCTACCATGTTATCTCTAGATATACTCTTATACTCTCTCTCAAATCTATAAATTTAGTATTTCATAGAGATATCAATGTTTTATGACATGAATATTGATGAGATCATGTTGGATATATTAAAGGGAATGTGTTGTGAGCTTGGATCTATAAGTTCATAGCATTGTTCTCTATTTTCACAATTTGTTAATAGGTAGGTGGTTTCTTCCTTAACTCAACTTTTTCTATAACCAGAAAATATAGTTTTATTCAAATTTTTTCGTATATTAAAAATAAAATATTAATTCATTTTTAAAGGAAAAACATTTTTTATTTTTGAATTGGAAACATGGTAATTGGGATAGTTCCTAGAAAAATTCTTTTTATTATTACTTTAAATTATGGTTTTAAAATTTGGATTGATATAATGTGAGGAATATGTTATTTGAAATATTTTAAAGAGAATAAGTGTTTTATATGGAATTAATTGGTATGGTACATAGTTTTTCATACATGGTGGTGTGTGTTTATTTTTTATTATATAGAGATTTGTTGAAATATACATGGTTCTCATTTCCAAATGTGTAATGGAACATGTGATTTGTCACCTTGGGATACCTTAGTGAAGGGTGAGAGAATGATCAAGAGTATATAACTGTTATTCAGCATGAATATGTGCGTGTGTGAGATATATGGATGGATATTCTAGGAGAGAGAATATAAATAATAAATTGATTTAGTTCAATTATTTATGCTTAAACAACTTTTCATGTGATAAAATATTTTTATATCCACACCCTATGTTTATTTATTCGTCTTTATTTTATAATAATTTTATTTAAAAAAAAAATCTTTTTCTGATCATAGTGGTGTTTATTTGGAATTCCCTAGAGATTACCCACCGAGTGTTATACTACCCCCCTTCTTGGAAACTTTGGGACATTAGAAAATGTTATATACTGATAAATAGGAAAGGGAATGGTATCATACTTTTATAATGACTATTCTTGATACCAAGGGTTTGGTATATGGATTTAGAGATTGGATATTATTCTAGTGATGATTTGGATGGTGCCAATTTGGCGTCATTGGGGTATATTCACTTTTAGTCATTTTGGTTATTGTCTTCTATTTCTATTGTCACTCTGGCATTGTTGTTTTCTTGGTTTAACTTCTAGGTTTTATTATTATTATTAAAGAATCATATATATTTTTTTTATTGTCATATAATTTTATTTCTCTAAAGAAAATCATCCCCCAATGTTCTCTTTATCCCATGGAAATTATTATCATCCTTTGGTTTCGTAGGGATGTCACTTTAGGTTAATAGCACTCCATATATTCTCAATGTAATTATTTGGGGTAGTTTTTTATAATCATCACACTGTAAAAGTTTTAATTATATGAGTCTATTATCATGATATTTAGAGATGTGATGGATTGTGTAATAATTTATATAATGAAGGTATGATTTTGTAAAAAGTTTCATTTTCCTAGATTCGAATTTCCAAAACTTTTGAGGAAAACTTTTAATTTTGATGGTGAATAATTGGATCAAATTTGAAGAACATAGACATATAGATTTTCCAATGAAATTATAGAATAAAGGAATAATTTAACCAAGGTAATATTGGATATTATTTTAGGATATTAGAGATACGTACTCTCTCATAAAGGATAAAAAGTCATATTTCTTAAAATCAAATAATAATATATATTTACAATGAGTGAAAAAGAATATAGATTATTGAATTAATTTAACTGATAGAGTGATAGAGAGATATGATGGGGATATCAGGACAACATTCTTTGAAATTCATGGGGTTCATTATGTTGATGAAGACAAAGCTTATTGATGCATCATTCATGGTGTAATCTATATTATTGGTTCATTGAGATCATGATGTTTAGTTAAAGGAGAAGTGTATTATATATATAGTGAGGATAATTATGAGTTCTTAAATAATTATGATAGTTGTAAATCTTAGGAGACAATGAGTGTGGCATCCTGACCAAACCCATTGGATTTGGAAGGATATAAATTCTACTAACATTAGGTGGAATCCAATAGACACCGAAGGCTGGAAATAAATTCAAAGGGATTAATAAATCATTGGGGGAAATTTAAATCATATAAAAAACCGGTAATAGAAAAATAAAAATAATATAAAAATGAAAATTATGAATTATAACAACTAACCAAATCACAATGACATAAAGGGATAAATTACACTTTAGATTCTCATCTTTAAAAATTAAAAATAAAAAGTCTAAAAATATGAAAGAGGGTAATACTTGATTACTAAAGGGTCACTACTCTATAAACCCATGGTTGACTAAATTCAATATCCATCCACTAATGACCAAAAAATCAAGATACTTCACTGGTGAAGTATGGAATATTCCATTTACTTGTGTCATTGTTAGAAACATGTACATATGTAACAAAGTGAATATGCAAGGGTGATCATATTGACACAGTGGAAAATACCAAATACATTCCAAAAATTTTACTAAAATAAGAACATGTTAGTATTATTTATATAATATAGGTAGAAAGTATAAAACCATTTATAAATATAGATATATAAAAAGAAATGAAATAAACCACAATAATGTTTAAATCAAGAATGAATCCACACGTCCTTGAAAATTTCCAACCCAATGTATCTATTATCTCATAAAGTCATTTGAATAGCCCAAATCCTAATTAAAGAATAATCCCTCCATTAAAAAGTTTTCAATCGATGGTATAATCCAATGTGACCAAATTGGCACTGTAATCATGTGTATCCGAAAATTCCCTTTCCATACACATGAATTCACACTGAAAATTTCCATTCCAAGTTCACAAAACCAAATACTTCTTGGTTTTAAATTATATTAAATATCTTACATGTTTTTGGAATTCCCACAACCCAATATTTTAGGAAAAAACAACAAGATAGATTTCCACAAGGTTTTAACATTATTTCTCTTACCTAATGGCTAGCCTAAAGGGTGTTGTTAACTTCACCAGGATTAATAAATATATTAATTTACTTTAAATAGTAAAACTATCAAAATAAATAATTTATTTAAGTAATTTTCATGTCAGGGAAAAACCCTAGAGAAGATTTTGAAAATTATAAAAAAAATTAAAAAATGATTGATTTTGTTTGGTTAATAAATAGAGAGGGAAGAATAATTAGTTTGAATCAATTAGATAAAGTTTTCAATGTTTAGTAATTCATAAGTTCATGTGATAGTGTATTAATAATTAAGCTTGTTTAGTAATGTTTTCATCATAATTGAATTTAAATAATCCCATTATCTTGGTGGATCATCTCTAATTTATTTGTTTCCCTTTTTCACATGGTAAATTACATAAGATGGATCATTAGATTAGGTGACTAAAAACCATTTTTAAGCATATATATCCCAATACATACAATGGTAATGTATAATTTTGGATGATTTTTATTTATTAAATTATTATTCCTAATTTAATTTTCAAGGTCCATGATGAAATGAAGGGGGAGAGATAAAATATTCAACGTGAATATACAAATCAATATATGATAAAAAAAATATAATTAAAACATACAACTAAAAAAATCATCTTACAATTACATAAATCATATAAATAATAAAACCACCCCCTCATGTTATTCATGAGATGGCTAGAAAGGGGGAAAATAATATAAATCCGATAAGAAATAGAGAAACCTGGTAGTGTTGTAATTCTACATACCCTAGTAAAGAATTCATCTTCATTATGACCTTGAAGGAGAACCCAATACTTATATTTATAGGTTAAATTCACCCCCTAGGGGATTAAATTCCAATAAAACATCCTTTATATGTGGTAAAATCATCTGTGGGAGTTTCCAGTAATTTAACATGGGCCCTAGTGAATTATATCACAAAATAGGTAGTTTTAGGATATGAATAACATGTGTCAAAGCATGAAAAATATTATAATGACATTAAATTCGTGTTCCTTACCCCAAGTGTTATTTTTCTTCATTTATCCTCCTATCATGCATTTCTAGTGATTTTATGTCATAAATATGTGATTCAAAACATTAATGGTTGTTTTCCATCGTAATCAAATTCACTTTTTCTTGAATCTTAAATCCTAGTTATTTAACTCAATCCTTGACTTATAATACATCATGGAAAATCATTCACAGAATGAATTCATCTATTTTTGGTTGTTTTTACCTTTCAATTAATTTCTCATATATATTTCCATAAATGAATGAAATAACAAATATATTGGAAATATTTATCAATTTAATTAAAATTATCAATTTATTTAATGTTTACAAATCCATGAATGAAATGTAGACATCAAATCCCACAAACAATTAATCTTATTCTTGTCCTCATGTGTGGAATCTCAAAAAATTACAAATGATTCCCCCCCTTCATGATTTAAAAATAAATAAATAAATATATATATATAATAAGGTTATAAAATGTTGGATTAAATATTCAAGTATAACATAATTTTTTTAAAAACTCCTCAATTTTCAATGAAACAAACAAATAATGTATTTTACTTTTCCTCTTTTGACTTAACCTTGACTTTCCACTCTTCTATTTATATTTTTTAATTTATTTTTAACGTGCATTCCACTTTAAATTTACTTATCATATAATTTCTTCACTCATCATCAAGGTACAGTGGTAAATGAATCTATCATAATTCAATAAATCATGATCCTTACTATAGAATTGAAATGAATCCATATTCTCCTCCCCATAGAGACAACTATTAAAAATAATCACGAGCCCTCCATCATGATGATAAAATTAATCTATGTCTTAAGGTTCTGTGGGTAAATGATGTAAAATACATTAAACACAAAATTATTTTATTATCTAAATCATTTTTGATGATAATCAATAAAATATTAATGAAAAATTCTATCATTAAAAACATTTATCCTTTTGAAATCTCAAAGTAATGTCTTGAATTAATGAAGTATAATTAATAATGTTGGATCTAGATTTTTTTTATTCTTTTGAATTTTATGAAAGTTAATTTTGGATAATCCTCACATCAACAACCCAACTCTAAATTATAAAAAACACTGTATAATTAAATGGTGATTTTTAATCCTCCAATACACGATATGTTTTTTTATTGATATTTTTTTCAAGCGAGTGTAAAATAAATTGAAATAAATTATAAACTAAAAACCTCCTCAATATCCCTTGAAAAATTTCTCAACTTATGGATTTAAATGTTCTTATCCATTCCGCTATGGTGTCGTCTTCCCCACACTCATGTTTTTGGTAATCAATAAAAATAGATAATGTGGGGTAGGAAATGAATAAAGTTGTCCTATAATGTGGATCTTCCATAATAATGATATTTATGGATTATAAAGGTCTAAAAATGATTAATATAAATGAATTTTTTAGGATAAGGGATAAATTAAATATTAATCACTCATATTTGATGTGAATTTATACAATCATAGTTTTAAAAAGATAGAAATAAATTTCATGAATAATAGACTCTAAAGTTCCACTCAAGAAATATTCCCATGAAATGAATTAGAAAAATTAGCCTTAGAAAATTATCAGAGTCTAGAAAATAATATTGGAGAAATAACGCATGGAAATTCACAACAAAATTAAAATAAATATAGAAAAACGTTTTTTTTATTATCCTAATAATTTCTTGAAACACTTTTTTTGATTCAATTTACTGAAAACAAAATTTTAAAAATGGTGTGTTTATTATCCTAATAATTTTTTGAATTCTCGATCATTGATTAACGAAATAAAATTTAAGCATTTGGAATTTAGTTGAAATTAAAAAATTCTAAAATAAATACATTGTATTAGAAAATACTAAAAAATTAACATTATACTCCCCTTTTTTCTTGATATACTTTATCATGTTTCCACCCAATATGATGGTTTCCTTCATACTTATTTTGACCTAAAATGAAAATATACTTGTGAAAGTGCATGCCATTTTTCAATGAAATTGAAAAAGTGTTTAGGGAAAGAGTTTCTAAACCTAAAGTAGAAAATTATATAAAAACAAAAAACTCAAGTTTCCTCATGGAATTGATTTTTTTAACATTATTGGATCAAACTTGTATCTTCATCCCAAATGAAAGATGATTGGAAGGACTTTACGAGGTTGGTATCTAAAAATGATATCATTTTTCCTTAGTCCATATAAATGGGTGTCCTTACATCTTTTTAAAACTACTTAATCCTTCCTTGGGGAGAAATATTCTCAACCTCCATCTAGACTATTGATCAATTCTTCTTCAGATTGGAAAATCCAAAGTCCAAGTTGTGTACCATCCAAAACTTTTGGCCTTATTCAATATTTTCTACTTCAACAGTCCCTCTATCATTATTGATCTTTTCTATTAGCTTTTCACTTTTCTTATTAATGTTTTCTTCTTCTTCATTATTGTGGATGATATATACATCTTCAGTTTCTTCTAAAATGGTGAATTATTAAGCTTTATGCCCACCAAATTTTCATGAAATGTCCTCCATCACATCATAATTCTTTATCATTTTGTGTATGTTGAAACTAACTTGTTCACTTCCCAATATCATAAATAACACACCACTTTTTACATTGATCAACACTCTTACATTCAATAAGAATGGTCCCATAATAATGATGGTTGTATGCTCCTCATCTAAATCTTACAAAAAAATTCAATAGAGAAGATAAAATTTCACACTTTAATCAAAATTTATTTGATTATCCCTCATGTGAATTTGATTGTTGAATTTTCTAATTTAAATGGGAATCTTGTGTGATTTATGACCTCAAGTACTTGGATTTTGAAGTTGGTGTAGGATATGATATTGACCCCCACAACAAAATCACATAATGTTTTTTCAAAAATGTTGGAACCAATGTAATATGGAGTGGAAAAAATACCAAAATCCTTATTCTTGTTGGGTTGATCCATTTAATCAATGATAGAACATTTTCTCACAAGTTTTATCATTCCAATTTCTTATAGGTTTATTATTTTCATTACCATTTCTATCATAAATTTTGACTATGTTGGAATGATTTCTAGTTCTTATGTAAAAGCAATATTAATTTTAGATTTGTTAAACTATTAAATAATCTTACTGATTTGTGCATCATGACTTTCCTTCTTCACTCTCTCATCAAATCATAGGTGTTTTTTTAATGGTGGTAGTGGTTTCTCACTTACAAGTCCCTTCTTATTTCCTTGATTCTCATTAACCTATTTAACTTTTTTCCTTCCTATTTCTTGTTTTATTTAGGATGGTCTTGGGTGATTTTTCCACTTCTCAAGGTAATTTCCTTAACTTCATTTCATTGGTTGTTTTTTGGGATTCCAAAAAGCACTCCCCTCGACCGTTCCATTATTTTTTCAGTGAATTTCCCCACTTGGAACTCCATATTTCATAGGGTATATTTTTTGAGTGTTTGAATATTATTTATTTTCTTTTATAGCTACTATAGTGGGGTCATAAAGTTGTCCAATTTATCTTTTAAGTATTGAATATGTTTTGTGAGTGAGGGACATTTTGGTTATTATTGTTGGTACACTTGTTTTATCAACTATAATCCAGGATCTTAGGTTATTATGGAATCCACCCCTGAATGTTTTAGTGATTATAGTAAATATAGTTTAAATATTCAAAACAAATTCCATAGGGGTTTTTTCATCCACCATTTTATCCAGTTTTATTATTAGGGACTCTATATGGAATTACATCAATTCTTGGTTGTCTACCATATACACCACTCATCTTTGGGTTCCTTCAGTTTTCCACTAGAAAATATTTCTATTCATCTCATAAAAAATATTATATCACTCCTCGAGTGATTTTATCATCAATGACCCACCCGCTATGAAATCAATGATAGATCTATTTTCTTCTAATAAATCGTTATAAAAATTTTCGTTTAGAGGATATATTTCTATACCATGATGATAGAATTTTTGAGTTAAATATATAAATCTGCACCCATTTTATGAAAATAGATTCATATTCAAATTGGATAAAATTTAATATATCGACCATGATGTTCATGGATTTTTAATGGGGGACGATTTGAGTAAAGAAATTTCCTGCTAACCCATTCCATTTAGTGATGTAATAATGTGGAAGGATTTGAAACTATCCCCTTGCTTTTTATTTTTATGAATAATTAAATTATCAAAGTATTACTACATTTGCTGTGATATTCTTGAATTAAAAAGTATCACATGGTTCAAGAAAATCCTCTATGTGAGCATTCATACCATCATGCACCATACATGAAAACTTGATTGAATTTGGTATCATTTGAATTTTGGTAGGATTAATCTTGAATTGATTTAAAATGATCTAACATATCAGGGTGTTAGGTTGAATCCCCACTCAAAAGGTTCTTCCATAGTCAATGAATGTATTCATCTTTAGTGGTCCATGCGGTTATTCTCCAACCATGTGTGTTTTTCATATCCAACCATACCTTATTATTTTTTTCCATTCCTTATTTTCCTATGGTTTACCCAATTCAAGATCATATGAAAGTTTTCCAAATTTTCATTACCATAAGTTGAGTAATCCTGCATCATTTTTTTAATGAAACCCCAACATAACAAAAGAATAAATAAATGGATGACAAAAATAAAACTATTTGAACTATTTCTTATTTACTTGTGTATTATTAGAATCCAATATCATGAAATAGTGAAAAAAATTTGAATAGAATGAAGGGTATCATTAAATATTTTGGAATTAATAAAATTATTAATTTATTTTTAAAAATAAGATGATGTAAAAATATAATTTAATGTTGTAATTGGTGAGCCTGAGGTTGAACCCAAGATATAATTTTAAAAATACATGTGAAAATTAAAAAAATATTGATTGGGTTTGATCGATAATGAAAGGGGGAATAATAATTGGCTTGAATCAATTAGAGAAAACATTAAAAGTTTAGTAATATTTAGGTTCATGTTCAAATGGATTAATAATTAATACTGTTTAGTTACATTGTCAATAAAATTGAATATAAGGAAACCCTTGGTCTTCATAAATCCTCTTAAATTTGATAATTTCTGGTTTTCATAGGGTAAATTACTTCAGGTGGATCAATTAATTAGGTGATTAAAAAACATGTTTAAGAATAATTATATTGTTCCATATAATGGTCATGTATGAATTGGTATTATTAGAAATAATTGTAATTATTTTTCTAATTTTATTATCAATTTTCATGATGAAATAAATTTGGATATATTGAATTTTCAACTTGAATATACAACCAAACATATGCTAAACAAAATAAAATAAAAACACTCAACTAACATAATATCCTTATAATTACATCACTTATTACATGAAATAATTTACCCCTCATGTTATTCATGAGAGGTTTAAAAAGGGGTAAATAAAAGAAATAATATGGGAAATGATGGAGTGACCTTATAGTGGTGAAATACTTCATACAATGGGAAATAATATGTCTTCAAATGATCATATTATAGGAGAACACAAGAATTGTATTTATGGGTGAAATTCACCCCCTATTGGATTAAATTATATAAAACCATCCATTTTATATGGGAAAATAAACCATGGGAGTTACCTGCTATTTTTATAGGGGGTATGATAAATTATGTCACAAAATCAAAAGTTTCTGGATCTAGAGAGCTTGTGTCCTGATATGACTTGTAATATCATGCCAGGAAAAATAATGTTTTTCCTTGGGTGTTGTTTTTCATAATTACGCCACCCTTCATGAATTTATGATTATTTTAATGTTGTTAATTGGTGATTCATTATGTTAATTGTTATTTTCCAGTATAACTGATATTATTTTTTTACGAATATTTAGTCCCAAACTGTTAACTCGATCCTAGAATTAACATACATCATGGGAAATAATTTTATTCATGAATTTATCACTTTGTGGTTATTTGTCCCTTTTAATTGATTTCTTTTATATTTATCTATCAATAAGTAAAACATTAAATATGTTTGTAAGAGTTTATAATTTAATTACAATAATCAATGTATTTAATATTTAAAAATGAATTCATGTAGTATATACATCACCAAATAATAAGTAATTTATTTTAAAAAATAGTAATCTATCAAGTTCCATGATAAAGTGGAATGAGGTAGAAACGACTTACCACGAATTTTTTTTATAGAATTACATTTTAATCTTGTAGTTCCAGGAACTAATTTCCATTCATTCAGTGAAAACTAATAAGATTAAATAAAAAATAAGAGATAAAGTATAGATCATAGAAAATAAGCCACACTATAGGGTTCCTATCAATATAGAAAGAAAATATTAATAATAGAATGGAAGAATAAATCTCTCACCTTCAATTTTCTTGATCAAATACTCTTTGATTCATTAGAATCAGCCTTCAGGAGGAAAGTTTGTACTAATAATTCCAAGAGGAAGTATGATATCCCTGTGCCGTTTTAAAGGAGAATGCATGAGGTTTTCATGGAATGTTTTAGTCTTGAAATATAATTTATTGATTTCATTAATCACATCACATGGTTAGGGTATATGGTTTGGAAACCCATGTTCCAACCATGCAAGTACTATTGGAAAATACCGAGCAACACAAGGTTGGTCCTCATGTTTTTATAAACCATGTGCCAACCTTGAAAAATATCACTATCTAAAAATTTCTAAAGTCTGATGATTACCACATAGTTTTTCCAAACTATATGACTAATGTGCATTGTCCTAGAGAGCTTTTCCATCCCTCACATGACTACCTGAGAATTTTTCATGGTTTCCTATAACTGTTATCAAACCATACAACCTCCAAAGTGCTTCGAAAACTCTCATAAACCATCTATACACTCCCAAAACTCAACATGATATTTATATCACTTCAAAATACATAATTAAATATAAAATTAGCTCAAATTGAGGGTGCCATATTATTCCAATGATTGGTATTTTCATCCTTGGAAAGATGGAGGTTGGAGATGTGATTGAATAACTATTTTCATTACTCAAACATAAACTCTTCCTGCTCCCATGCTTCATCTTGAATTATACCATGCTATAATAATACCCATACCAGGTAGATTATACTTCCGTTTAAGTTATACTCATATATATCCTAATTATGAATTGATTTATGAGTAAATATAGTATCTTATTTAAGAATTACCTAGTCCAAATAAATAACATGGCTAGGGTCGTGTTATTATTTCTCTAACTAGGATATGTGGAAAAAATGATGGAAAACATTGTATCTCAATTTTATGTCTAACCAAATTGAAATTTCACTAATCTGTTCTAGAATGTTGAATGTTTTGACATATAGAGGATCTAATTTGTAACGCCCCGACCCCAGCTGCCCAGAGTCGGTGCATTACTTCGTAACATTGGCATGATCACAAGAAAGATCAAATCTCGAAAGACCGATTGGTTTAGTAGCCTTGGAAACACTAGATATATTCATAAGTTTTACATTACATCATAAAATGAAAAACTAATACAATAACATAATGTTTCCACAATCCACACTATTAACCCCTCATAAAATCCCTGCAGGTCATTCATAACTTACTTCTTCACATCCTGGGAAAAATAAAACATAGAAAAGGGGTGAGCTCAAATGCCCAGTAAGGATAACAATATAGCAGAAACTTTCATAAATAAGAATAAACATTTAAGGCAATGTATAACTAAAACAAAAGCCTTTTAAACTTGAATTTCAACATGGTATGGCATAAATAAAATGAAATAATGCCATTTACATATTCACATGGATATTCTACTAATCGAATAATCACATGCAAAAATCAATAACCACTTTCATAATGTTGGAATGCATAATGCCAGACTATCATAACCACATAGCCAAGGCCTCGTGCCAAGACTACAAATAAGATTTTGTCAAGGCCTTGTGCCAAGACACTAGTTTGTCTCATGAGACCTACCGATGCATCGAGGAGCTATAGCGGGCTCCACCCGTCACTTATTAAGTCCAATGCATTCCCATATGAAAAGGTTTAAACATAACATAAACATTCGTATTAAAACTAGCATACGAAATGTCAATACTTTCACAATAAACTATGAATGGTATAAAAATAGCACATCCACAGTCAAACATATCACAAAACCTTCAATACAATATAGAAGTTTTGTATCTTAATAAATCAACTTCAAATAATATTAAAATCCATCAAAGGATATTGACATAGATGAAATCAAAATTCTTTTAAAAGAAATATCTCCTTTTATTTTGAAATCATTTAAGATCCATATAAAATAAAACATTTTCTTTGAAAATATTCTTATAAGCTTGTATGGGAAGCTTCGACGATTTTATAACGGCGGAAAATAACCGCACCCGCCGTATAAGTTAAAAAAACATTCTTACCTCAATTCTGTCGAAAAGGTTAAAAAGGACCTTGTTTTGAAAACGACGGAAAGATTCCTTTATAAACCTCTTATAAAAAGTCAAACAAGGGTATAAATGACTTTAACCCATATTCTTGTAAATATTAAAAATGTTTTGAAATACATTTTTAAGAAACATGGATGTGGATGATAAAGAGATCCCAGTAGATTATTACATATAAACAACCTCGGATAATGAAGAGATTGTGAAATAACCCTTACCTTGTACTTTTCCTTGGTTGTGGTAGGTTAACCTCCTGTATAATGGTGAAATAGTTGTTATTAAATTATACAAGAATCATATATATTAATATGATATCATATATGATCTTTTAACATTGATTTGTTAATAATATCTTAGAATTATCGTCGTTTCGGGAGTTAACTTACTCATTTTCTTTTATATGTTTTGTTACATAAGCCATGGTTGTTGTATCTTATTCATATCCAGAATGATATACAGTCCTTAAACATCATTTTTAAATCATCAAATGATAATTATACTTGAATGGATACGATGGAGAATGAATCTCATCGCGTTCGTGGAGACGGTAGTCCGTACGTACGCACGAGCGACAATATCATTCTTTTGATATTAAAATAATATATAAATGGATGGTATATCATATATAAAGAATCATTAACATGTTATATTTATTATTTACATGAGTTACACATCATTATTATACCCATCCAAATAATATTATATTGAATAACAATTACACCACGACGTGGAGACGGTAAGCCGTACGTACGCACGTATGGTGACATGTTATTCAAAGGGTGGATAGAATACTGAATATGATTGTACCATATTTATAATAACATCACAGTATATGTGAGATACTGGAGTTATTATTTCAGAATGGTAAGAACAAAGGAAGAAGAAGTGGAAGAAGAAATGAACTTAGAAAAGGGTGGTGAAATCATTACCTCTTCTTCGGGTTCTTCCTTTTGATTTGATCAAAAGGGCTCCTTAGGTTGGCTTTCTGATCAAACTAAGGCCTCTAGGTTGTATTGAGGGATGTTGGGAGAGTATTTGGGCAGAGTTTGGCCGAACCAAAAGGCTTTGAAGGTGTGAAGAAATGAGAAGGAGGAGTGCCCTTTTATAAGAGGGGTGAGGGGCACCTTTGGAAAAGTTAGAAATATTAATTTATAATAAATTCATATTCGGTTTAAAAAGGCTCAAAAGTTGACTATTCAAAGGATGAGGTGGGGATAGGTCGAAAACAACCCATCCAATAGAATTTAGACAGGTTTGGGTACTTATATTAACCTTATCTTTAAGTATTAACTCTAAGTTAATTAGTTTCACTTTTACAATGTCTCTTTGTATTTTTATATAATATGGTTAATAAACTTACTATATACATCCAATCGACCCCCAAGTGGACCATTAATGAGGAACCTATCATAATATAAGTCTCTTGGCCGAACCTTATATTTTTAGGAATTTAATATCAATTAATAATATAATATTTGTTTTAAGAACTCTTTTATGTCAATTTTGACACTATTCAATAGTTGATTTTTGTGAAACTCCTAACAGATTGATTACTTCGAAAAAAGTCAATTAAATCAATCCTAATATATCATATTATCATAGAAAATTAGTTTAATTCATTAAAAGTTTCATATTATAATTATTTGGGTATTTATAAGATCAATTATTTTTATTTTTCACTATTTTAGTAATTACTGCATCATCATTGTGTCATAAATAAAATAAATTATATAATGTCTAAAAATTATAAATAAAATATCATTATGTAGGAAATCTTTTTATCTTTCTAATGAATATTTATAATCGAAAATCCAACATGTATAACCCTATGTAAAAATTGTTTTTCTAAAAGATGTAAGCTTATGCCATTTTTATTTTTATTTTAACTTTATTAATATAATGTGTCCCTACCACATACAAGTGGCTCCAAGGGGTCCCCAAATTGACCCAAGGATGCTCATGGTCGGGTATGTGTCCACCAATAAGGTTAGGACACGTTTTAGGGTAATTTTGTATTATTATAATATTATTTTTTAACCCTTATTTACCGGATTTACCCTTTAACCATGGTAAATAAAATATTTACCGCAGTAATTATTCAAAATGTCTAAAAATAAAAGTTACCTATTTACACAATTTGAACATCCTGATTCCAAATATGGAATCCATTTTCCTAAATTCAAAACACAGAAGTGGCAGAAATTAATTTAAAATTAATTCCCGCTGTCAAAACAAAAAGCGTGTTTTTAAGAGATAATAACTATCAAAAGATTGACACTTGTTTATGTTCGGTTTAATTGTAAAATTATGTCCAATGATAAACATTAAATTGAATGGTAAAAATATATTCTAAATATGCTTTAAAACTACTAAAATTCATAATTTATCACTATTAATTATTTTGATTAAAAAAGTTGTTTTTAATTAAAATTTAGTAATTTTCACTATTCATCAAAATATGAAAGTTATCCGAAAAGTACCAAAATTTCACCCTAGGATAATTTTGATATTCCGAATCCAAAAATGAAGTCCATTTTGAAATATAGAATATATATGATTTCAAAAATTAGGTATTACTATTCACAACGGCTAGTTTAATTAGTTGTGGTGTGTGTTAGAACTCGAGGTTGCGTACAACACACGCTATCGCATTATTCAAAGGGAAACGTACCGTAGAAGCTTGGGGTGTTACATTCTCCCCTCCTTCAAATAATTGCGTCCTCGCAATTTCTAGGGTATTACTGCATAAAAAGACTCGGGTGGTTCTTCATCATAAGTTCCTCGGGTTCCCACGTTGCCTCTTCCATCTTATGATTTCTCCACAAAACTTTTACCAGACACGTCGTCCGGTTTCTCAGTACTTGTTCTCTTGTATCAAGAATCCTGACGGGCTCTTCACAATAGGAAATATCGGGTTCCAGTTCTAATTCCTCATAGGTGAGTACATGCGTCGGGTCAGGCATGTATTTTCTCAACAGAGATACGTGGAACACATCGTGAACTTTGGAGAGACTTGGCGGCATTGCCAATCGGTAAGCTACAGCCCCAATTCGTTCTAGAATTTCGAAAGGTCCGATGTACCTGGGACTCAATTTACCTTTCTTACCAAAACGTATGACTCCCTTCCACGGAGATACCTTCAGGAAAACATGATTACCGACTTGAAATTCCAAATCCTTCCTTCGATTATCGGCATAGCTCTTCTGCCTACTTTGAGCTGCTTTAATGTGATTTTGGATTACCTTCACCTTTTCCACCGTTTCCTCCACCAGTTCTGGGCCTACAAGTTTTCTTTCACCAACGTCATCCCAACAGGTTGGTGTACGACATCTCTTTCTGTATAACGCTTCATATGGTGCCATCTGAATACTCGAATGGAAGCTATTGTTATAGGAAAATTCTACTAGTGGTAAATATTGATCCCACATACCCTGAAAATCAAGTGAGCAAGATCTCAACATGTCTTCTAAGGTCTGAATAGTCCGTTCTGATTGTCCGTCTGTCTGAGGGTGGTAAGCAGTGCTCAAATGAAGTTCAGTATCTAGGGATTTCTGAAGACTTTTCCAAAATCTTGAAGTAAAACGGGGATCACGATCAGAAACAATCGATAGGGGTACTCCATGAAGTCTCACAACTTCATTAATATATAGTCTTGCTAGACGTTCCAGGGGTAGATCTTCTCTTATAGCAAGAAAATGTGCTGACTTGGTAAGACGATCAACAATAACCCATATTGCATCGTTCCTTCTAGGAGTCTTTGGTAGCCCCATGACAAAGTCCATCGTAATATTGTCCCATTTCCACTCCGGTATGGGAAGAGGTTGCATGACTCCTCCAGGCTGTTGCCTTCCAGCTTTCACTTGTTGACAAACCATACATCTTGACACAAAATCAGCAATCTCCCTCTTCATGTTGTCCCACCAAAAATGTTCCTTCAAATCTCTATACATTTTGGTGCTCCCAGGGTGTATAGAGAAATTGGAACTATGAGCATCATCCAGCAATTCCCTTTTTAGATCAGGTATATTGGGAACACAAAGTCTCTTCCCGAATTTCAAAATTCCATCTTCATACACAAAGTCTCTCAATCTCCCATCATTCACAGCTTTAATCTTCTTTTGGAATTCTTCATCATTGGTCTGAGAACTCTTAATCCTTTCTAGTAAAGATGGTTTGGCAACCATTGGAAAAGGCATTGATGTTTCACCTTCCCTGGTTATTCCCATGTCCATCTTCTCTAGATCCATGAAAATTGGATCCCTTTCAATTCTCATCATGTTCAGAACTCCATGGTCTTTTCTACTCAAAGCATCTGCCACCTTGTTTGCCTTCCCCGGGTGGTAGTGTATCGTGCAATCATAATCCTTGAGTAATTCAAGCCATCTCCTTTGCCTCATGTTGAGTTCTTTTTGTGAAAAAATATACTTCAAACTCTTGTGATCAGTATAAATCTCACATTTTTCACCATAGAGGTAGTGCCTCCATATCTTCAAAGCAAAGATCACAGCTGCTAACTCAAGATCATGAGTAGGATAGTTTTGTTCATGAATTTTCAACTGTCGTGATGCATAGGCAATAACTCTATCATTCTGCATAAGGACAGAGCCAAGTCCTTTCTTCGATGCATCACTATAAATAACGAACCCATCATTCCCCGATGGTAGAGTCAATATAGGAGCATTGACTAATCTTCTCTTCAGTTCTTCGAAACATTCTTCACACTCTTTTGTCCAAACAAATTTAACCCCTTTACGTGTGAGCTTCGTTAATGGGTTTGCCAATCGGGCAAAATTCTGGATGAAACGTCGATAATAACCTTCCAAACCAATAAAACTACGTACCTCAGTTATACTCGTAGGTGCTGGCCATTCTTGGATTGCCTTGGTCTTAGAAGGATCAACAGAGATTCCATCTTTAGAGACAATATGGCCAAGAAAAGAAATCTCCTGAAGCCAGAATTCACACTTGCTGAACTTTCCATATAATTCATGCCTCCTCAGAGTCTTCAAGATAATGCGCAAGTGATTTTCATGATCTTTGTAGGTTTTGGAGTATACCAAGATATCATCAATAAATACTACCACAAATTCATCGAGATACTCCTTGAAAACTCTATTCATCAGATCCATGAATACAGAGGGTGCATTGGTCAATCCAAACGGCATTACAGTAAACTCGTAATGCCCGTACCTGGTTCGAAATGCTGTTTTCGGAATGTCTTCCTTCTTCACACACAACTGATGGTATCCAGATCGAAGGTCAATCTTTGAAAAGTATTGAGCTCCATGCAGTTGGTCAAATAAATCATCAATACGAGGTAGGGGATACTTGTTCTTTATCGTTATAGCATTGATCTCCCTGTAGTCAATACATAACCTCATAGATCCATCTTTCTTTTTAACAAAAAGAACAGGGGCTCCCCATGGAGAAACACTAGGGCGAATAAATCCCTTATTACTCAATTCCTCTAGTTGTTTCTTTAGTTCGACTAACTCTACAGTGGCCATTCTATAAGGGGTCTTCGATATAGGCCTTGATCCAGGAATCAAATCAATGGAAAACTCTACTTCTCGTTCTGGAGGATGTCCAGGTAAATCTTCCGGAAATACATCTACAAACTCTTTCACAACAGGTACATCCTCTATTTGAACATTCCTTTCCTCACCGACAGTTATTTCATTCTCTTCCTCCCCAATAATTGAATTAAGTTGAGCTACAGGGGGTGGATCTAAATAAGAATTAGGTGGTGACGATTCTGCTCTAAAAATAAGGTGCTCCTTATCATTATCATCAAGAATCGTAACCTCTTTCTTCTTACAATAAATCTTCGCATCATAGTCCGAAAGCCAGTCCATACCGAGGATTATATCAAACTCAATCATAGGTATGACAATGAAATCAGCAGATAAAGAAAATTTATGTGCTCTAATGGGGACTGATTCACAAAACTTTGTTGCAACGATACTTCCCTTAGGAGTTTTAACTGACAACTCCCTTATTAAATCAAATTGGAAATATCTAATTTTCTTAGCAAACTGGGAAGATATGAAACAATGCGATGATCCAGAATCAAATAATGCATTTGCTAAACTTGAGGAAACCATTAAATTACCTGCCACCACATCTTTCGGAGCTTCTACCTCAGCAGTAGTGATAGCATAAGCCTGGCCTTGATCCCTTGGCCTTTTCTGAGGTAAGTTCTCCTGACGCTTAGGACATTCATTTGCATAATGCCCCATCTCCCTGCAATTGTAGCACTGAACATTGGTAGCTTCCTTCTTCCCCTTGCAATCATGAGCTTGGTGGCCTTTTTCACCACACTTGTAACAGACTCCCATTCCCTTCAGGCAAGCACCGGGGTGTTTCTTCCCGCACTTACCACAAGATGGATATTCAACCTTTCCCTTCTTCCCCTTATTTCCATTCCCAGATTGATCAACAGGTCTCTTCTTCTCTTGCTTTTCTTTAAAGTCATAAGACTTAGAGAATTCCTTTTCGGTCTTGATAGCACATGAGACAATGTCTTCGTACGATGAAAAGGATTGTGAGACTAATGCTCGACGGAGAAATGGTTTTAACCCATCAAAGAAACGATCAATCTTACTTCTAGGGTTGTGAATATAATCACCAGCGTACCTCGCTAACCTTGTAAAGTTAGCCTCATACTTTGTGACATTCTCATCCTCCTTTTGTCTCAGACTCAGAAATTGTCTTTCCATATCTGCTCGATGGTCGCGAGGAAAGTATTTTTCTAAAAACAGATCTTTGAACTCCCTCCATTCCATGTTTGATACTTCATCATCTTCCTTCATGTTTTGAATCAATGACCACCATTGATCAGCATCTCCAGTGAGGCGGTAAATTGCCATGGTAACTTTTTCCCTTTCACTACTCCCCAAAGCCTGAAATATTTTCTCTAGGGAAAATATCCATTGCTCAGCTACTAAGGGATTTGTACTCCCATTGAACGTTGGTGGTTGTTGTCTCATGAATCGATCTAACATTGATCCTCCACGCTGCGGATCAGGGTGCTCCATACGGGTAAGGTTATTATTCATAACCTGAGTAAGTTGTCCCAGTACGGTGATTAGCTGATCAGCACCAGCTGCATCACCAGCCCCACTATAATTATCTTGAGCAGGAGGGCAATCCCTACATGGAGTGCGTGCATTGATACGGTTTCCATTTCTTCCACTAGGCGCCATTTCTAAAAAATGGCATAAACTAGATCAGTTTAGGAATCAAAATACATAATCCCATACTTATAAAACACTAAACATAAATTGAACTATTTATGGATATAATCCATAATCATAAAAATGTTTTCTTTGAGGAAGTATATACTCATAAACCCTTCATAATGATTTGTAAATAAAGTGAGAGTTATCCTAAGCATATCCCCCGGGAGTGTCGTAACCAAGAGTGCAGCAAGGCCCGTTGTCGTGCACCAGTTCCCGTTCGAGTCTAGCTCAAAGCGGTGTTTTCGGGTTTTACCCCTAGGTACATCTGTGCCAGAGCCGCCTCTACCTGCTCGTATCCAGACAGGGATGTATTGCTCGAAAAACTCACAAAGTCTCTACAATACCAAAATTCTAGGAAGTTCTTCTATACTAATCCTCAAAGTTCATCTTAGGTCTATGTGCTCTAATCAGAGTTTATCTAAATCTAGCTTCCAAGGTTTGTACTAAACTTCCTCTGATACCAACTGTAACGCCCCGACCCCAGCTGCCCAGAGTCGGTGCATTACTTCGTAACATTGGCATGATCACAAGAAAGATCAAATCTCGAAAGACCGATTGGTTTAGTAGCCTTGGAAACACTAGATATATTCATAAGTTTTACATTACATCATAAAATGAAAAACTAATACAATAACATAATGTTTCCACAATCCACACTATTAACCCCTCATAAAATCCCTGCAGGTCATTCATAACTTACTTCTTCACATCCTGGGAAAAATAAAACATAGAAAAGGGGTGAGCTCAAATGCCCAGTAAGGATAATAATATAGCGGAAACTTTCATAAATAAGAATAAACATTTAAGGCAATGTATAACTAAAACAAAAGCCTTTTAAACTTGAATTTCAACATGGTATGGCATAAATAAAATGAAATAATGCCATTTACTTATTCACATGGATATTCTACTAATCGAATAATTACATGCAAAAATCAATAACCACTTTCATAATGTTGGAATGCATAATGCCAGACTATCATAACCACATAGCCAAGGCCTCGTGCCAAGACTACAAATAAGATTTTGTCAAGGCCTTGTGCCAAGACACTAGTTTGTCTCATGAGACCTACCGATGCATCGAGGAGCTATAGCGGGCTCCACCCGTCACTTATTAAGTCCAATGCATTCCCATATGAAAAGGTTTAAACATAACATAAACATTCGTATTAAAACTAGCATACGAAATGTCAATACTTTCACAATAAACTATGAATGGTATAAAAATAGCACATCCACAGTCAAACATATCACAAAACCTTCAATACAATATAGAAGTTTTGTATCTTAATAAATCAACTTCAAATAATCTTAAAATCCATCAAAGGATGTTGACATAGATGAAATCAAAATTCTTTTAAAAGAAATATCTCCTTTTATTTTGAAATCATTTAAGATCCATATAAAATAAAACATTTTCTTTGAAAATATTCTTATAAGCTTGTATGGGAAGCTTCGACGATTTTATAACGGCGGAAAATAACCGCACCCGCCGTATAAGTTAAAAAAAACATTCTTACCTCAATTCTGTCGAAAAGGTTAAAAAGGACGTTGTTTTGAAAACGACGGAAAGATTCCTTTATAAACCTCTTATAAAAAGTCAAACAAGGGTATAAATGACTTTAACCCATATTCTTGTAAATATTAAAAATGTTTTGAAATACATTTTTAAGAAACATGGATGTGGATGATAAAGAGATCCCAGTAGATTATTACATATAAACAACCTCGGATAATGAAGAGATTGTGAAATAACCCTTACCTTGTACTTTTCCTTGGTTGTGGTAGGTTAACCTCCTGTATAATGGTGAAATAGTTGTTATTAAATTATACAAGAATCATATATATTAATATGATATCATATATGATCTTTTAACATTGATTTGTTAATAATATCTTAGAATTATCGTCGTTTCGGGAGTTAACTTACTCATTTTATTTTATATGTTTTGTTACATAAGCCATGGTTGTTGTATCTTATTCATATCCAGAATGATATACAGTCCTTAAACATCATTTTTAAATCATCAAATGATAATTATACTTGAATGGATACGATGGAGAATGAATCTCATCGCGTTCGTGGAGACGGTAGTCCGTACGTACGCACGAGCGACAATATCATTCTTTTGATATTAAAATAATATATAAATGGATGGTATATCATATATAAAGAATCATTAACATGTTATATTTATTATTTACATGAGTTACACATCATTATTATACCCATCCAAATAATATTATATTGAATAACAATTACACCACGACGTGGAGACGGTAAGCCGTACGTACGCACGTATGGTGACATGTTATTCAAAGGGTGGATAGAATACTGAATATGATTGTACCATATTTATAATAACATCACAGTATATGTGAGATACTGGAGTTATTATTTCAGAATGGTAAGAACAAAGGAAGAAGAAGTGGAAGAAGAAATGAACTTAGAAAAGGGTGGTGAAATCATTACCTCTTCTTCGGGTTCTTCCTTTTGATTTGATCAAAAGGGATCCTTAGGTTGGCTTTCTGATCAAACTAAGGCCTCTAGGTTGTAGTGAGGGATGTTGGGAGAGTATTTGGGCAGATTTTGGCCGAACCAAAAGGCTTTGAAGGTGTGAAGAAATGAGAAGGAGGAGTGCCCTTTTATAAGAGGGGTGAGGGGCACCTTTGGAAAAGTTAGAAATATTAATTTATAATAAATTCATATTCGGTTTACAAAGGCTCCAAAGTTGACTATTCAAATGATGAGGTGGGGATAGGTCGAAAACAACCCATCCAATAGAATTTAGACAGGTTTGGGTACTTATATTAACCTTATCTTTAAGTATTAACTCTAAGTTAATTAGTTTCACTTTTACAATGTCTCTTTGTATTTTTATATAATATGGTTAATAAACTTACTATATACATCCAAGCGACCCCCAAGTGGACCATTAATGAGGAACCTATCATAATATAAGTCTCTTGGCCGAACCTTAGATTTTTAGGAATTTAATATCAATTAATAATATAATATTTGTTTTAAGAACTCTTTTATGTCAATTTTGACACTATTCAATAGTTGATTTTTGTGAAACTCCTAACAGATTGATTACTTCTAACAAAGTCAATTAAATCAATCCTAATATATCATAGTATCATAGAAAATTAGTTTAATGCATTAAAAGTTTCTTATTATAATTATTTGGGTATTTATAAGATCAATTATTTTTATTTTTCACTATTTTAGTAATTACTGCATCATCATTGTGTCATAAATAAAATAAATTATATAATGTCTAAAAATTATAAATAAAATATCATTATGTAGGAAATCTTTTTATCTTTCTAATGAATATTTATAATCGAAAATCCAACATGTATAACCCTATGTAAAAATTGTTGTTCTAAAAGATGTAAGCTTATGGCATTTTTATTTTTATTTTAACTTTATTAATATAATGTGTCCCTACCACATACAAGTGGCTCCAAGGGGTCCCCAAATTGACCCAAGGATGCTCATGGTCGGGTATGTGTCCACCAATAAGGTTAGGACACGTTTTAGGGTAATTTTGTATTATTATAATATTATTTTTTAACCCTTATTTACCGGATTTACCCTTTAACCATGGTAAATAAAATATTTACCGCAGTAATTATTCAAAATGTCTAAAAATAAAAGTTACCTATTTACACAATTTTAACATCCTGATTCCAAATATGGAATCCATTTTCCTAAATTCAAAACACAGAAGTGGCAGAAATTAATTTAAAATTAATTCCCGCTGTCAAAACAAAAAGCGTGTTTTTAAGAGATAATAACTATCAAAAGATTGACACTTGTTTATGTTCGGTTTAATTATAAAATTATGTCCAATGATAAACATTAAATTGAATGGTAAAAATATATTCTAAATATGCTTTAAAACTACTAAAATTCATAATTTATCACTATTAATTATTTTGATTTAAAAAGTTGTTTTTAATTAAAATTTAGTAATTTTCACTATTCATCAAAATATGAAAGTTATCCGAAAAGTACCAAAATTTCACCCTAGGCTAATTTTGATATTCCGAATCCAAAAATGAAGTCCATTTTGAAATATAGAATATATATGATTTCAAAAATTAGGTATTACTATTCACAACGGCTAGTTTAATTAGTTGTGGTGTGTGTTAGAACTCGAGGTTGCGTACAACACACGCTATCGCATTATTCAAAGGGAAACGTACCGTAGAAGCTTGGGGTGTTACATAATTTCCCCCTACATTCCTGAAGGGTGGTGACCCAATATTAGTGACACATTCAAGAATATATGGTTAATAATATAAAAGATAATGGTTTATGATGACAGTTTTAATACAATTTATGATATCTCATCCTTCAATGTGGGATTTCCATAATCCATCCCCTTTAAGGGACCAACGCCCTCACTGGCACATCAAATGGACACTGAATTTGATACCATTTGTGATAACTGGGTCCCAGTGACAGCACAGACACCCCACCATAATATGGCTGTCGGGTCTTGGCCTGCCACATATCACCAGTTACCCCATAGACAGGTGGTCCCCACCACAGGGCCCACCCATGTACTCGAATAGGTCATCTGACCAATGAATGTCCCTACAAACCAACACATGTCCTTTCCAGTGTGCTTTTTCCTCACTCACACCCACGCTGATAAACTTTATAGAATGTCACCCATCTTAATTGCTACTCCAGGACAAGAATGATTAACTATAGAGTACTAATTAGGTAGGATTCCAAAAATGAAGGTGCACCTTGTTAATAAGAGTCATATAATTTAGTCATTTAACCCTTTATCATTTTGGGGTGTTACATTCACCCCCTTTATAGCACAACATCCTCATTGTGGAACCTACAACTCAACCCATGTAGTGCTTCGCACTTAAGGCAAGCTTCCACTTCTAATACTATATATAAAAACTATGCCCCACTAGTTTTTCATGAGATGTTCCATCTGTTAGTAGGTAAAAGTGGATAATCATTGTTCGACAGGGCTATTATAGTTGTTACACATTCCTAAGTGGAAGTGGAATGATTTTTTGATGGAATTCATGATGGGATTACTAATATTTCCTCAAGGAAATAATTTTGTATGAGTTTTTGTTGACCTACTCATGAAGGTTTCACATTTCCTACTGATCAAGGAAACCTTTAGTGTTAATGATCTTGAATATTTGTACATATGAGAGATAGTATGTTTTCACAGGGTTCCCTATTACATCATTTCAGACAAGGATACCCATTTTACTAAATGTGTATGGTAGGGAGTCCATAGGGATTTGTGTATATAGGTACTTTTGAGTACAACATACTATCCCCAGACAGATGGCCAGTCCAAGTGAACAATTCAGGTTTTAGAGGACATGCTTTGAGCATGCGCCCTAGATTTTGGGGGCTCTGGGGTGAGACACACACCCCTAGTGGAGTTTTCCTACAATAATAGTTTTCAGAAAATGATTCAAATGGAACCTTATAAGTATTTGTAAAGTAGGACATGCCGATCATCCCTATGCTGGTTGGAGGTAGGAGAGGTAGCTATGTTGGGACCTCATATTGTCCAGGATACCACTGTGCAGGTGGAGTTTGTTCGGAAGAGGATGGATATTGCATAGTCACACCCAAAATCTTATGCTGATCGATGGAGATGACATATGGAGTTCAAGGTTAGAGATCATGTTTTTCTGCATGTCACACCGAGGTAGGGACACCAAAGAATTATGATACATGGGAATCTTTCACCGAGATACATCGGATCGTTTGATGTTTCGGAGAGAGTTGTGATGGTTGTCTATTGGTTGTAGTTACCTAAAAGGTACTAGGTTATTCATGATTGTATTTCATGTTTCTAAACTATGACATTACCTTTCAGAATTGTCTCATGTTTTTCAACCCGAGGTAGTCTACTTAGAGGTGGATGCATCCTTCGAGGAGCACCCTATTTGGATTGTATATTACAGCATGAGGGTTTAATGAGGCCGGTTTGTTCCTCCGGTATGGGTGTTATGGCATAATGGGATAGTGCATGATGAGACTTTGGAGAGGGATGCCAATGTGTGATCACAGTGGCCGGAGTTGTTCGCAGATTCTTTATCACCACCCTTAGAAGGGAAATTCAGGTACACAGTGATTTAAGGGGGGGTGGGTTGTCAGAAACTAGATATTATTTTTGGGTATGGATCATGTTTTTGGGTTGTTTAGAGGAAAATGAATGAAAAAAGGATTTTATAAGTATAGGACATGTACTTATGAGTATACGATGTGTACCTAGCTTTCCACATACAACCAAATTTTGACTGTGTAAGGGCCAAATAGATGGTCGTGTGGTGACCTAGGAGAACCGCTTAAGTCAGGGGCCGGTTAAGGATACTACAAGAAGTGTAGTTTTAAAGAACACACCATGTAGTTTTCTTTTCTATTTGATATATTGGAAGGGAGTTGCGTCTGATGTCCAGAAACACCTTCTTCTCCATGTGTTTCATACAAGAGCGCTATAGAGTGACCGTCGAACTTCATGCCCACAATTCTCCATCAAAGCTCCAATTGAGACACCACTAGGTGTGTTGGAATCCCACTAGTGAGTTCTCAAAACCCATATATCCTTTATTCTTGATTCCTTATCTTCATTGAGTTATCAAGGTTTGATCGTTTCTGACTATTTTGTAGATCTATGCCGTTCTAGGCCGATTCAATGGTCGGAGTTCAATTATATTGATCATATGACATCGAGGAAGGTGATCTTGTTCCTTTCATTGTTTTCCTGGGATTATATATGCTAAAAGTTCCACATACCCATGCTTGGGGTATTGCATGATTAAGAATTAAACACTGTTTATTACCTTTTATGGTTCGATTTATTGATAAAGGGTTGTTACTTATGTAAAAGTTTAGATACCTTGTTTATGGGACACTCATGGGTGTGTATCCCTTGATAGACTATTTATGGGCATTTGTTCTTGGTTTCTTTTGAGTTTTACCTTATTTTATATACCTTTAATTGATTAGGATGGAGTTTATTGATTATATGAAATGCCATGTGTGATGGATTGATTAATGTTTAAGCCGTGTAATAGTTTTAATTACATGTGCTTCTTTTGATGAATGTTATATTCCATGTTTATAAAAAGGACTATGAGATCCTTTGGCTAGGAAAACTATGTGGGGTCCCATGTATTTCCAAAGGACCATGAGAGCCTTTGTCCAAGAAAACATTGGGGGTTTCCATGTTTGTTTACAAACGACCGTGAGATCATTGATGTAGATTGTTTGACCTAGGGGTTTAGACTATGAGAGCTTTCTAAGGTGGTCATTTATAATTGATTAATGGAATTTTGGACCAAATGGTTTGTACTTTGAGAGATTTCTTAGAGGTTAATTATAAATAATTGAATGATTGTGACATGTCTTCCAAGTTAAAGCACTATTGTGGAGTCGATATTACTTATTTATTTAGATAGTATTATGTGATATCTATTTTGTTACTTTACATAGGGGATTCCAAGATTAGGCTAGATCTCAAGGTTACATGATTCAATGGAATGAATAATTGATAAATGTAAATGAATGTAATTGAAAATAGTAAGATTTTTTACTTTTGAGTACTTATTAGTTTATTGCTTCATTTTTACATATTACATTCTATATATATTCACTGAAAGTTTAGCATAGATCTTTTAGTTGTTGCCTACTAGGATTTGTCTCACACCTTTCCTGGGTCATGTGTTGGACCGAAGCAGATTATATGATTTTAGGCATAGATAGGAGAAATTACCCTTCTTCATTAGGTACTTGATTGTAGTTGGAGCTGGAGAGCATGGGACCAATCTGAGTCTTACGATGCTGCTGGAGTTTACTTGTTTCTCTGGAACTTTCGTTTCTATATTGATTTCTAGAACTCAGAATTTTTTAGCTATTTTCTTAGATAAATATTCAATGCATCATATATATATATATATATTGTGTCTTCTATTTGATTTACATTCAATGTTCCTCTATTTACTTTTTGTGGTATTACTGCATCCTCTTTGGTTTTATATTTAGATTCTGTTGTCTATACTCTGCCAATGAGGTCAAAGTTTCCCCAATGTCTTACAATATCCCTCATTTCTAGTCAGTAACCTCTGTTATTTTGGGAAATGCACTTGATGTTATGTGACCAACTAGGTTCGGGAAACTTTTGGGTGGCACCCGGATCCAGAATATTATAGTATCTCAATATTATGGATAACTAATATGAAATGCCAATAATATGGTCCAAATTTGTGAATATTTTGACAATCCGAGGAGACACTTTCCCTTGCTTGACCAAATTGAGGTGACCCAATCTCACTAACACTTTCATGAATACTTGGTTACCTACATCAAAAGATAATGGATGACAATGATGATCTATATACTATTTTTTATGGATCATCACCGTATCCATCCATTTTTTTGACACATATATTTTTGTAGTAGTCCCATGGATAAGAATTGGTCTAATTAGTAATGTTTCTCCCGTATATACCAAATAGAGTGGAGACTAAAAATACATCCATACAATTACTTTAAAGGATCCATATGTATTGTGGTATGATAACTATTATTTTAATAAAAATATACTAATGAAAAATGATATTCCCAAGAAACATTTAAATCGTTAACAAAATATATATGCATGTATTCCAGTATCTGGATAATATATTCTGACTATCTATCCATTTAGAAATGATATGTCATGCTCATGGTTAACTGAGTTCCAAGGGATTGTTGGAAGGATTTCCACAATAGTGTGGTGAATCTGAGGTCTTAGTCAAAAAAATAGAAACTATAAGTCCATGAAACATAACCACTTATTGGATAAATGGATTCACCAAGACTTCTAAAATATTGGTTTCTTGAATCTGAATGAAATGTGCTGACAAGGTGAGTCAGTCCAAAATCACCAAAATTGTATTATGCTTATAAAGTGTCCATGGTACCCTGGTGAAAACATACATGGTGTGTTTTCCCATTTACATATAGGTATAGAACTATAATATAACATTCTTGCTGGTTGTTGATGTTTATCTTGTAATAACCCAATGTTTAATAAATGAAAATTCCTCTCTTATAAATATTTCATATTATCACATGAAATCAAAACATAATGAACTACTATGTTCTATGTGACCTTTAAACATAATTTTTTCACTTCTGTGTTTGGAATTTTGAAAATCTGACATACACGGTTGTAATCAGTTAGCTATTTGGAGTCCGGTAAGAGAAATTTAATTTTTTGGTGAATGGTAACCTACCCTTATGAATAGTAACATACCCTTATGAATATTGATATAACATGATGAATAGAAAACTTACCTATGATAGTATAAAAATAATATTCAAGTGAATGTATGATGTACCTATATTTTAGAGTAAGTAAATGAATGTTTTAAAACTGTTTTTTTGTAAAAAATTGTGAGTTTAATTAAAAATTAAATTAATCATATTTCAAAAATTGTTTTCAAAAAATGGAATTCCTTTTTGGATTTGACACATCGAAAAATGGTCAGGGCGATTTTTTGAGATTTTTCTGAAATACTTGAATTTTTAGTGAATAGTAAAATACATTAATTTACCGTATAAATACACTATAGTTAAAATCCACTATTATTGAAGTCACAAGTGATGTAAGAACCCAAAACTAGAACTCACATGAATTTATTACTATTTTTTGTAATGGAATCATCACTATTACTAGTCTTGAGGGAAATTAATAAACTAATGATTATAAAATTATGAAAACCCTCCTCTCCTCCACTATAAAACCCCCTCCCTCCCTCTTCTCTTTACTACTCAAAGCCATTGAATTTCCAATATTCTTACCAAATCTGTCCTCAAAATACCCCAATGTCCAATGGCCCCTAGTCTCTTCAATATACCAAAACCTCTCCCCTTAAGTGGTTCTCAATAGAGGAAGCCTCAAGAGGTCAATTCCTCTTTCCAATTCTTTCATTTATTTTACGTTATTTTATTTTTGTTTCTCTCCACACCTCCCTTCACCCAAATGGTATGATAACTCTTGTAACATACATCTATTTTAATTCTATAATTCAAATGGGATACTTCATTATCTTATTTCCTTTCCCCAGATTTTATTTGAAAAAAATGAAAGCACTGTTTGAGATGTGATAATTTAGCACATTCAAGGAAAATTGTTTATCAATTTATGTTATCATCTTTAATTCTGGTCATGAAACCATTTTTGTTATGGTTGAACCAGATTATTATATATGTAATATTTTTTTTTATGGTTCTGTAATTATTTTTTACTAATTGTATTAAGTTACAAATCAAAACTTGTTCATTGTAATCAAACCCACCGATTAACCAAAATGGTTATCACTAATGTTTTATATATAATATTTCGAATTCACTCTAAGTAACCAAATTAAGATTGTAATCATGTAATCTTATGTATGTTCACTAATAACATAAATGTTCAATTCTAGAAAACCACTTTCATCTTACATGTTTATCCAAACATGAATATAAGCGAACCATTCATTAAAACCAAGTAAACAATCAAGCCCGAACAATTAAATTGAACCTTCTAACCAATCAAAAGGGTATTTAATGAACTAAAAATAGTTAAACTAAATAAATTAATTATATAATAGGTTCTGAAATTATTAATTAATAAACATAATTTCTTTATTCGGGTCATTAATAACAAGTGGAGAACACCAATATATTTTAGGTAAGGGATCCTCTCCATTTCACTCTTAATGAAGATGTCCTCTATGCTATTCCATTTTAAGTGTAATCCCTAATGATGGGTTATGTTTAAGCAGCACCTCCATACATCCCTTGTGATTTCTAGGTGATGAGAAACCCATTTTTCTCTCTCATCAATCTCTCTTAGTTACACCTGACACTATGCCGATAAACCATAATGAATTCTACCCGAACCTTTTTGTTGTTTTGGGTTAACTTATCTTTCTTTATATCAAAATGGTGTTATCTTATATCTTTATGTACAAATTATATGTTTTTTTTAGTTTTAAAAAATTCATTTATGAAGACCCTTTCATCACTCACTTTTGGAGATATACATATTTTTAAAATATTCCCTCCTTAGAACTTTCTGATAAGCAAACCTATTTTAAAGAAACTTCCCAAATTTTTACCCAATTTCAAGTGCACTCTATCCTCTATTTTAAGCCACAAATTTCCCTATAAAATCAGTATTTTAATTATTAAAACCTTATTGGTTAAATTCTTGGTTTATATAAAATATTATCCTCTTTTCTATTTTAAAATCTCTGTAGTATTTTCCTTAAAACCGCATAAAAATGTTTTAATGCTAATGTATCTCAAATACATTTCTTATATGTTGTCACTTCTATTTGACACTAATTACCATGTTATATGCCTATTTTACCTTATGAATGTCCATGTATGTTCTAATCCGATTCTTTCATGGACACTTTCATGATATACTCATTGGTTATGATTAATGTCATGATTGTGGTACCCAATTATTTCCCTGGGTTTCCTTATGTTTATATATGGTTGATTATGTATAATTATTTACGTGGCATGAATATTCATGAAAATATTGAGATGGGTGCACCCAGATAGAGCTCCAATGCATTGGGTAAATTTATGTCTCATGAGATGCGATGTGAAAGGGATTGTCGATTAGCCTTGACCCGAACTTAAATGGGAATGGGGATTGGCGGTTAGCCTTGACCCGTACTAAAATGAGAAACAAGACTGGAATTTAGTCTTGACTTATACTAAATACTTGTTTTATGATTCATCCACATTTATATAATTCCATGTTTATAAGATCCCATTCTTATATGATATTATTTCTTATGTTCCATGCTTTGGATATCATTATGTCATGCCTCCTAACTCATGTTCTTAAGATGTATCCTTATATTCTTTCCTTTACAGGGATTTTTATCTCATCCCTTTGTTCATGTGTTCCCCAGGGTACCCTATGCAGATGTAAGGGCTCAAATGAAGTTAAGAGTTCATTATGGTGATTGAATAAATAAGTGTTTTTAGCCCCATGTTTTATGTTTTATGTACCTATTATTCCAAGACACTAGACTTAATGATCCTTGGCTTGTAATATGATGTATAATTATGCTTAAAATCATGTAATGTTATATATAGAAGGATTGGGTCACTATTTTTGGTATCAGAGGATGGTATAGTTAATTTTGGATATTAGGAATAGAGCACCTTAGTGAGAACTTTAAGGATGAGAATAAGTATAAGAAAACATTCCTAAATCGTTGTGAGTTTTGAGTTAGTGGTTTATCCAGAAAATACATCCCTATCCAGATATGAGTAGGTAGAGGTGGCTCTAACACATAAGTGTGTAGGGGTAAAACCTGAAAACACTGCTTTGACCTAGACTCGAATGGAAACTGGTGCATGACAACGAGGCTTGCTGCACTTTTGGTAACAAAATTCCCGGGGGATATGCTTTGGTAGATTCACAAGCTTAGTACAAACCATTATTAATGGAAAAAGCCCATAAGAATTAATTTTAAGAAATAGATTAAGAATAACAAAGATATAAACCTAAGGAATCACAATTTAGGATATACTACTCCTTTACAAGTTTATCCTTTTATGTTTAATGTTTTTTATACTCAATAGCTAAGTATTCAAGCACTCTAATTATACATTATTTTTATTTGTTAATGGAAGGAAATAGAATAACACATTCCAACAACCAATGTGATAGGAAATGTGAATATTTACCAAATGATATGCTTGATATGATGGGATTGGGTGCTCAAAACTTCATGATAGTGATTTCTCATCTAGATCAAGTTAAGAATAATAACTTGAATCATGAGGAACGACATCCTCCTCCAAAGAAATAGAAATTTACTGTAGAATCATTCATGTGGGAAAGGCCTCGCATGTTTAGAAAATCTTATGATCCCCTCCTTGCAGAACGATGTATTAACTCCATTGAAAATATATTCTCCATCCTCTAGTTCTCATAAGAATAGAAAGTTATACTGGTGGTATATCATTTTGATGAGGAAGGAGTTGTAAGATTTGGGTGATGATAATGTGTACAATTCAATCTAGAGATAAAGAATGAGCTTATGAAGGACGCACATACCTCAATATTTCCTATCCACCCAGGGAGAAAAAAAGTATCGAGATCTCTGAGAAAAGTTTTGGTGGGACAATATGAAAAGGTATATTGTTGAATATACATCAAAGTTCCTTGTATGTCCGCAAGTGAAGGATGAGAGAAATAAGTCTAAGGGAATGATGCAACCACTACCCATACCAGCATAGAAGTGGGAGAACATTACCATGGAATTTTTCACTAGACTTCCATGGAAATCCAGAGGAAATAATGCTATATGGGTCATTGTGGACTGTCTTACAAAGACATCTCACTTTATTGCAATTCAAGTGGACTTTTCACTAGATCAAATTGCACGGATTTACATAAATGAAGTGGTAAGGCTTCATGGAGTACCACAATCTATTGTATCTAATCATGATCCTAGATTCACCTAGATGTTCTAGAAAAGTCTCCAACATTCTCTAAGCACTGAACTGAACTTCAGTAGGGCCTATCATCCTTAAACCGATGGACAATCTTAGCGAACTATTTAGACACTATAAGACATGTTGAGATCATGTTCTATGGAATTAAAAGTAGGATTGGACCAACATCTTCCACTGTTTGAATTCTCCTACAACAATAGTTTCCACTCGAGCATCCGAATGGCACCATATGAAGCCCTTTATGGGAAAAGATGCAGAACACTGTCATGTTGGGATGAAGTCAGTGAGAACAAGCTGCTAAGACCTAAAATGGTCTAGGTAATGGTGGAGAAGGTGAAAAACATACAACAACATATCAAGGCAGACCAAAGTCAGTAGAAGATTTATGCAGATATCCGTCGATGAGACCTTGAGTTCAAATTTGGAGACATGGTATTTCTATGCACATCTCCTTGGAAGAAGGTCATGAGGTTCAGAAAGAAAGGGAAGTTAGGTCCCAAGCACATCAACCCCTTTGAGATTATTGATAATTTCAGGGATGTGGCCAATTGACTCGTACTTCCACCTACCATGTAGAAATTACATGATGTATTTAATGTATCCCTCTTAAATAATTACATACCAAACCCTTCTCATGTACTCTCTTTAGAGGTGCTTCAGTTTGCGGATGATATTTCCTATGAGAAGCAACCAGTGGAGATATTGGATCATAGAGACAATGTTCTATGCAACACGATTACTCATCTAGTCAATATACTATGGTGAAACCATAATTACAAAGGGGAAAAATGGGATCTGGAGGAAGTAATGAAAGAAAAGTACCCACACATGTTTATGGCTTAGAATGTAAAATGAAATTTCGAGGGTGAAATTTCCTCAGGTGGGAAGAATGTAACGACCCAATGTTTTATAAATAGAAATTACTCTCTTATAAAGTTTTCATATAATCACATGAAATCAAAACATAATGAACTACTAAGTGATATGTGACCTTTAAACATAATTTTTTCACTTATGTGTTTGGAATTTTGAAAATATGACATAAACAGTTGTAATTAGTTAGTTATTTGGAGTTCGATAAGAAAAACATAATTTTTTGGTGAAAAGTAACCTACCCTTATGAATAGTAACATACCCTTATGAATAGTAATATAACCTAATGAATAGTAAACTTATATATGATAGTATAAAAATAATATTCAAGTGAAATTATGATGTAACTATATTTTAGAATAAGTAAATGAATGTTTTAAAAATGTTTTTTATAATAAATTATGAGATTAATTAAATATTAAATTAATCATATTTAGAAATTTAATTTTTAAAAATAGACTTAATTTTTGGATTCTAAACATTGTAAAATAGTTTGGGAGAATTTTTTATATTTTTTCTAAAATACTTGAATTTTTAGTGAATAGTAAAATACATTAATTTACCATATAAATACAATATAGTTAAAATACACTATTCTTGACATCACAAGTGTTGTAGGCACCCGAATATCTAACACAAATGAATTTATTACTTTTTTTGGTCATGTAATCATCACTATAGCTGGTATTTTGGGAAATTAATAAACTAATGATTATAAAATTATGAAAACCCTCCTCTCCTCCACTATAAAAACCCCCATCACTCCCCCTTCTCTTTACTACTCTCAAGCCTTGTGCCTTTCCAATATTCTACCCAAATATCTCCCCAAGCTCCTCCCCCACTTCCAATGTTCCCTATTCTCTTAAATATACCAAAATCTCTCCCCCTTAAGAGGTTCTCAAAGGAGGAAACCTCAAGAGGTAAATTCCTCTTTCCAATTCCTTTATTTCATTTAATTTCTTTCCATTTTGTTACTCTCCTCACCTCCCTTCACCCAAATGTTATGATAACTCCTGTAACATACATTTAATATAATTATATTATTCTAATAGGATTCTTAATTATCTTCTCTACTTTCCCCGTATTTTATTTGAAAGAAATGAAAGCACCGTTTGAGAAGTGATAATTTAGCACATTCAAGGACAACAATTTATCAATTTATATTATCATCATTAATTCTGGTCATGAAACTATTTGTGCTATGGTTGAACCATATTATTATATATGTAATATATCCTTTTTATGGTCTTGTAATTCTTTTGTACTAATGTAATTAATCTATTAAGAAAAAAATGTTCATTGTAATCACACACACCAATTAGCCAAAACAGTTATCAATATGGTTTTATATATAATATTTCAACATCACTCTAAGTAACAAAATTAAAATTATATCCATTTAATCTCATATATGTTCACTAATAACATAAAAATTCAATTCTGGACAACTAATTTCATCTTACATGTTTATCCAAACTTGAATATAAGCGGACCAGTCATTAAAACCAAGTAATCAAACGAGCCCGAACAATGAAATTAAACCTTATAACCATTAAAAAGGGTCTTGAATGAAATAAAAAGGGTTACACTAAATAAATTAATTATAGTATAGGTTATGGAATTATTAATTAAAAAACCTAATTTTTTTATTATGTCATTAATAACAAGTGGGGAACACCACCAGATTTAAGGCAAGAGATCCTCTCCATTTCACTCTTAATCATGATGTCCTATTTTCTATTCCATTTTATGTGTAATGAATAGGGATGTGGTATGTTTAAGAACCTACCACATACCTCCCTCATGATTTCTAAGTGATTAAAAACCCCTTTTCTCTCTCATTAATCCATCTTAGTTATAGCTGACACCATGCTAAAAAACCGTAACAAATTCTACATGAACCTTCTTTGTTCTTTCGAGTTTCCCTATCATTGTTTATATCAAATTTAATTATCCTATATGTTTATGTACATATTTTAATTTTTTTTAGTTTTAAAAAAATCCATTTATGAAGACCCTTTCATCACTCTCTTTTTGGGATATACATTTTTTAAAAGATTCCCTCCTTAGAACTTTCTCATAAGTAAACCTCTTTTAAGGAAACTTCCCAAATTTTTACCCAATTTCAAGTGCACTATATCTTCTATTTTAAGCCATAATTATCCTTATAAAATCATAATTTTAATTATTAAAACCTTATTGGTTAAATTCTGGTTTTATATAAAATATTTTCCTCTTTTCTATTTTAAAAGATCTATAGTATTTTCCTTAAAATGGCACAAAAAATGTTTTAATGATAATGTATCTCAAATACATTTCTTATATGTTGTAACTTCTGTTTGAAACCACATACCATTTTATATGCCTATTTTACCTTATAAACATTCATGTATGTTCTAATACCTTTTTTTCATGGAAACTTTCATGACACACTCATTAGTTATTCTTTATGTCATGATTGTGGTATGCAATTCTTTCCATGGGTATCCTTATGTTTATGTATGGTTGATTATATATGATTATTTATGTGGAAAGAATATTCATTAAAATTTTGATATGGGTGAACCTAGATATACCTCCAATGCATTGGGTAAAGTTATGTCTCCTGAGATGTAATGTGAAATGGGATTCATAGTTAGCCTCGACTCATACTAAAATGAGAATTGGGATTGGCGGTTTGCCTTGACACGTACTAAAATGGAAAATGTGATTGATGGTTAGACATGAACCATAATAAATACATGTTTTATAATTCTTTCACATTTATAATATTACATGTTTATATTATCCTATTCTTATATTCTATGATTTCATATGTTTCATGCTTTGAATATCATTATTCCATGCCTCCTAACTCATGTGATTAAGATGTATCCTTATGTTCTTTCCCTTATTGGGATTTTTAGCTCATCCATTTGTTAATGTGTTCCCCAGGGTAGCCTATGTAGATGTAGTTTTTCAAAGGAATTTAGGAGTTCTTTTTGGAGATTAAATATATAAGTGTTTTTTGCCCCATGTTTTATGTTTTATGTACCTAGTCTTCTAAGAAACTAGCCTTAATGATTCTTGTATTTCACTCTGATATATAATTATGCATAAAATTATGTAGGGTTATATGTAATGTGATTGGGTTGCTAAACATCATTGACCAATTTACCAATAAGACATATTGTAACATAAGAGGCCATCTTCAGATTCATACTCAACCACCAAATAACAGTCTTCATTTCCTTATATTTTCTCTAAAATCCCATGTGGAACACCCATTTAGACCATTGATAAGTAGAAGGGAGTTTTTGTTAGAGTGATAAAATAACTATTATTTGATCCTGAAATTGAAACATAGAGTTCTCATCCAGTATATAACCATCAACAATCTCTCCATCATTGATGTTTTACCAAATCATAAGGTAGTCTAAGTATATTTATTGAACCTAGTTGATTATATTATCTTAATCAATAGTAAGTGTAACTGGAAAGAAAATTTCATATTGATTCCATTCCATACAATCCAAATTCATGTTAGTAATCACTCTAATAATGTTCAACTGGTCATGATCCTCTTTTACCATTTTACTATATGACTTTTGAATCAAAGAATTAGTAACTGAATTTATATTTCCAAACATATAAAATAATTCATATTAGAACATCTAGAGATATTACATCAATATTTTTTGGATAAGGATAAATTTTATTTGTTAAAATATGTGTATCAAGAAAATATAATCACTAAATAGGATGAAATTTTCATCAAAGAGGAGGTGGAAGTATGTTTTTAATGCATGAAACACCATAACTAATTACATTTCATGCACTGTAAAAATAATTTCATGTTTTTAAAATTAACTCGATTCATAAAATATGACATGGTCTCTTTGTATAAGAAGAGAACCTACTATAGAACCCAAAACATAAGAATATACCTCATAGCCTTGTATTAGTTCTAGAAAGAAAAGGACCAGTTCTGAAGTTATTATATCCTTAAGATAATTAAAGGATTTATATAAATCATCACTATTTTTAATATAATACCTTTCCTTATCAAAGTAGTCATAGAAGAAAGGAGTTTTGAGAGATCTCCCAAAAAGAAATGATAATGAAATGATATTTGTAGAAAACTTCTTATCTCAAAGATTTTTTTTAGTGGTTTTCAAGAAATTGATGCTTCTATACCTTTAAGATCTACTAATAATACTATTTTAGAAATAATATGACCAAGGAAATGAAATTCTTGTTTCCTAAAGTCACACTAAGACAATTTTTCATTGATTTTGTGTTCAAGTATTGTACCCAATACAATCTCTATGTTCCTTTCATGGCTATCTCTAGTTCAAGAGTAATCTAAGATATCAACAAAAAATTCCACAGCAAATGAGGAAATTTACTTGTCAAAGATATTGTTCAATATGGAAAATAAAACATTAGGTGCATTTTTAAGGCCAAATGTAATAACCAAGTGTTTTTAATGACCACACCAACATCATGAACTTATCTTCTGTATATCATATTTCCTTACTCAAAGTTGGTGATACCCCAATAATAGATCAATTTTGGAGTACCATTCAGATGCATTTAATTAATAAAATAGATCATTTATTTGAGGAAGGGGATATAGATTTGTGATCATAAGTTGATTCGGTTTACAATTGCAGACACATAATCAAAGTGAACCATATGCATTATTTAAAAAAAATGGAATGACCCAAGGAAATGTAATTTGTTTAATGAATCCATTTATTTCCAATTATTGTTGTTGGTACTTTAATTCCTGTAATTCTATTGATTCCATTCTATATTATAGAAGACATATAAGACTTCTTCCTAGAGTTAGATCGATAGAGAATTTGTTTTCTCATTCAAGTAGCAGCCCAAATAAATCATGTGGAAAGATATTAGAGTATCTATATACTAAAGTAGTAATGTTCCCATTCAAAATATCATCATCTAGACCCAAGGTCATCACTTCAACTTGATAATATATTTCCCTAGCCACTGTCACCAGAGGACATGATCTACAAACATTTCTATCCTAATACCATTTAAATATATGAATAACATCATCCAAGAATGTGAATGTTTTATACTATGTGTAATAGTTGATATGAATTTTTAATGCCACCAACTGGTCCATTAAAAATATTAAACCAAAGATGCCCATTTATAAGATAGTAAAATCTTATAAAAACTACACTACATCAATGGTAATGTATCACAATGGAAAAATAAATCATCTATATTCTCATTTACCAAGAGGAGTCTTGATGCACAAGAGACGGTATTTCAATTTCAAATGAAACAATAATTTATTTACCACATAATAATAAATAAAAAAGTGGGAAACACCACTATAAAATGATACATGTACAAGGGTTGGGTTAAGAAGAATGGTACCTCATAATATCAATGGACCTAGTTTCTTAGTTATGGTTTTATTCTCTTCTTCATAAAATTTCTCATCATCTCATATATTGTAGTCCTTATTCCATTATTTAGGTTTTATCAGATGGACTGTCAATATTTTCCTAGAATTATCCTTGGTAACACAATGTTAGGGGTGATAAAAACTCTTACAAGATCATATTTTTTGACCCAGAGAGACATGATACTATTTCAAGCCATCCCCACCCATTAAATTTAATAGTTTTGACAATAACGCCTTGTAAAGACCCAATGTTTTAAAAATGGAAATTACTATCTTATAAATATTTCATATAAACACATGAAAGCACAAAATAATGAATCAATAAGTGCTAAGTGACCTTTAAACATAATTTTGTCACTTATGTGTTTGGAATTTTGAAAATCTGACATACACGGTTGCAAATAGTAAGTTATTTGGAGTCTGATAAGAAAAACATAATTTTTGGTGAATAGTAACCTACCCTTATGAATATTAACATAAATTTATGAATATTGATATACCCTAATGAATAATAACCTTACCTATGATAATATATAAATAATATTCAAGTTGAAAGTATGATATACCTATATTTTAGAATAAGTAAATGAATTTTTTAAAATTGGGTTTTCATGATAAATTATGATTTTAATTAAATATTAAAATAATAATATTTAAAAAATTATTTTTGAGAAATGGACTTTATTTTTGGATTCTACAAATCTAAAATGGTAATGGTGAAGTTTTTGGATTTTTCTAAAATACTCGAATTTTTTATGAATAGTAAAATGCGATAATTTACGATAAATGCTAAATAAGGAATTTTTGGAATCCTTGATGATGATCTGCTGATGTTAGCCCAATTGGTTTGAATTAACATGAATTTTTTATTTTTCTTGGTCATGTAATACTTACTATTCATTTTCTTGTGATGAAATAATAAACTAATGAATAAAAAAGTATGAAAACCCTCCTCCCTCCACTATAACCCCTCCCCCTCACTACCTCTACTCTTCACTACTCTCAAGCCTTGTGGCTTCCCAATATTCTTTACAAATCTCTCCCCAAGATCCTTCTCCATGACCAAAATCTCCTAGACTCTTCAAAATACCAAAACCTATCCCCTTAACAGGTTCTCAAAGGAACAATTCTCAAGAGGTATTTAATAACAAGTGGAGAACACCGCCAGACTTAAGGTAAGGGATCCTCTCCATTTCACTATTTAATCAAGATTGTCCTCTATGCTATAAATTTTTATGTATAATACCTAATTATGGGGTATGTTTACTCACCTCCCCTATACTTCCCTCTTGATGTCTAAGGGATGAGAAACCCCTTTTCTCTCTCATCGAGCCCTCTTAGTTACACCTGATACCATGTCGATAAACCGAAACGAATTCTACCCGAACCTTCTTTGTTATTTCAGGTTGCCTTATCTTTCTTTATATCAAAATTGAGTTATTTTATCTAGTTATTAACATATTATAAATGATTTTTTGTTTTAAAAAATTCATTTATGAAGACCCTTTCATCACTCTTTTTTGGGGATATACATGTTTTTAAAATATTCCCCCATAGAACATTCCGATAAGAAAACCTGTTTTAAGGGAACATCCCAATTTTTTACCCAATTTCAAGTGTATGCCATCCTCTATTTTAAGCCACCATTTTCTTTTCAAAATCATTCTTTTTATTATGAAAACCTTCTAGGTTCAATTCTTTTTTTATATAAAACATTTTCCTGTTTTATTTTTTAAAAGCTCTGTAGTATTTTCCTAAACCCACACAAAATTGTTTTAATACTAATGTCTCTAAAATACATTTCTTATATTTTTTAACTTCTGTTTGACACCACCTACCATGTTATATGAATATTTTACCTTATAAACTTCCATGTATGTTCTAATCCCTTTCTTTCATAGACAGTTTTCGGATACACTCATTAGATATGCTTTACGTCATGATTATTATACCCAATTCATTCCATGGGTATCCTTATGTTTATGTATAGTTGATTATGTATGATTATTTGTGTGGAAATAATATTCATGAAAACTTTGAGATGGTTGTGCCCAGATAGCGATCCAATGTATTGGGTAAAGTTAAGTCTCTTGAGATGCAATGTGAAATGGGATTGGCGGTTAGGCTTGACCCGTACTAAAATGGGAAACACGATTGGTGGTTAGCCTTGACCCATACTAGAATGGGAAATGGGATTGGTGGTAAGCATTGACTAGTACTAAAGACATGTTTTATGATTCTACCACATTTATATGATTCCATGTTTATATTATTCCATGCATATATGATGCGATTTTAAATGTTCCATGCTTTGGATATCATTATATCATGCCTCTTATCTCATGTGCTTAAGAAGTATCCTTATGTTCATTCCCTCACTTGAATTTTCATCTCATCCCTTTGTTTATGTGTTCCTCAGGGTACCCTATGAAGATGTAAGGGATTAAGGGAAGTTAGGATCTCTTTATATAGATTAAACAAATATGTTTTTTTATCCCGATGTCTTATATTTTATAAACCTAGTCTTACATGACAACAGACTTAACAATCTGTGGCTTTTACTATGATGTATAATTATGCTTAATATCAGGTAATGATATATATAAAAGGCTTCCGTCCCTATAGTTGGTATCAAAGTATGGTCTAGTTATTTTTGGAGATTAGGAATAGAGCCCCATAGTGAGAACCTTAAGGATGAGATTAAGTATAAGAAAATAGTAATAAATTTTGGTTAGTAATGAGTAATTGGTTTATCAAGAAAATACATCCCTGTATGGATATGAGCCGGTAGAGGTGACTCTTGAACAACTGTTCCAAGGAGTGAAAACTCTGACAAGGAGTTTCAGGCTTGACCCGGGGTATCCTTGTACACCACAACGGGCCTTGATGAACTCTTGGTTATGACACTCCCAGGGGATATGAATTGGTAGATTGATGAGCTTAATACAAACCATTAATAAGGGCCTAAAAATCCCATAATAATATAAGTTAAGAAATAGATCGATCATAACCTAGATATGAACCTAAAAAACCATAATTTAGGATATACTTATTCATTATAAGTTTATCCTTTTATGTTAAATGTTTTCTTTTTATCCTCAATATCTAAGTATTCAAGACCTCTAATTATATGTTCTTTTTCTTAGTTAATGGAGGAAAATATAAAAACATATTCCAACAACCAATGTGATAGGAAATGTGAATATTACCCTAATGATATGCCAAATATGATGGGAGAGGGTTCCTAAAACCTCATGAAAGTACTTTCTCTGCTAGATCAAGTTATGAATAATAACATGAATAATGCGTAATTTCATCCTCCTCTATGAAAAGAAAAAGTTTTTACAGAATACTTTATGCAGAGAAGGCCTACCATGTTTAGAGGATATTATGATCCCCTTCTCGTAGAAAATGGATTAAATCTATTGAAATGATATTATCTATGTTTCAGTGCTCAGAAGAAGAGAAGGTTGTATTGGCTATCTATCATTCTGATGGGGAAGATGATCAGTGGTGAACACTGATCATGAATACAAATTCCCTAGAGGAAATTGATTCCATTGATTGGGAGGAATTCAAGAGGATGTTTCTCAATAAATATTTTCCTCAAACCCTCTGTCGTAAGATGGAAAGAGAGTCTATTAGACTCAAGAAGAAGGAAGATGAGTCCATCAGGGAGTATGAAGAAAATGTTACAAGTCTTGCAAGGTACACCTATAGATTTTTCATGAACACCAAAAGCAAGGTGGATCGCTTCTTTAGTAGACTAAAGCCAAGTCTATGAAAAGCATTGGTGGTTCGAGACTTCGAAAATTATGAGGACATTGTTCGTTGTTCCCTCAATGTTGAAATGGATATTGGAGACTCTCAGTGGTCTCATGTACCTAATGACATGAAGTTGAAAATGGAGAACAACATGGGTGGTTCATCAAAAAAGTCCCATTATCGAAAGAAGCTTGACTTTCCCCTTTGTAAAAATTATGGGATGAAATATCTTGGTAACTGTCTCAAGGGAACCACGAATTGCTTCAAACATGGAATGTTTGGTCATATGTCCAAGAACTACTAAAGGGATATGAAAAATCCCACTAATGTTGAAGAATAAAGGAAGGTTTAGATCAACACTCAGCCTGTAGTGTAGTGTTACAACTGCAAGGAGCTTGGGAATTATGTGAACAATTTCTCTAAGTCGATGGTTGTCGGAGGCAATTAGGAACAACCTCCAAGGAAACAAGGAAGGGCTTATGCTATCACTACTACTGAGATAGATCCAGACAATGATGTGGTGAAAGGTACCCTAGTTATTCATTGAATAATAGAGAATGTACTATTTGATTATTATTCTACACATTCTCTCATATCTTGAAAGTTTAGTAGAACCATTCCAACACCACCACAAAATTTGGAGGAAGAGTTATCTGTGAGAATAGAAAATAGAGAAATTATTGCATCCATGATTTATAACTCCTCCCCATTTAATTTTTGTAGACTAAAACTCCCAAAAAATATCTTTATAATTCCATTGGTGGTGTTCGATACTATCTTGTGCATGGATTGGCTATCTTTATACAAATCCAACATCAACTGTTGGGAAAAGGATATCAATTTTCACATCCCAAAGAATCATCCGATTCATTAAAAGTGTAAGGAGGAAGATAAATCTCATTTAGAATCGTTATCTCAAGTGTGGTTATTGTTACATTATGAGCAAGCATATCTAGCTCAAATGATTGAGATAAAGGAGAGAATCATGATTGAAGACATGCCTATTATGAGGGATTACATTGATGTATTCAATAAAGAGTTTTGTGGTATTCCTCCTAACCAATTGGTTGAGTTATCAATTGAACTTATCCCTATATCTCTACATATCACAATGACACCTTATAGAATGGCCACCACAGAGCTGGAAGAGCTGAAGAAGAAGTTACAGGATAATATGGAGAAGGGTTTTATATTCACGAGTGCTTCACTGTGGGGTGATCCAATCCTCTTCATCATGAATAAGGATGAACCAATGTGCCTTTACATTTATTATCGTGATCTCAATAAAATCACGATAAAGAACAAGTATCCCCTTTCACGGATAAGTGACTTCTTCGATCAGCTTTGTGGGGCTAGTTTTTTCTCTAAGGTGGAAATTCAGTCAGGATATCACCAATTAAAGGTGAGGAAGGAATATATTCCCTAGACTGCCTTTCGAACAAGGTATGGACACTATGGGTTCATAGTGATTCCCTTCGGACTCACTAATTCTCCAAAAATTTTCATGGATTTAACGAATAGAGTCTTTAGAGATTACCTTGACAAATTTATGGTAGTCTTTATTGATGATACTCTGATATACTCTAATATCATGGAGGAACATGAGGAGCATTTGAATACTGTGTTAAAGACTTTGAAAAGAGATAAGTTGTATGAAAAGTATAGTAAATGTGAGTTCTAGATGGAGGAAGTACCTTTTTTGGGGAATGTTATCACCAGTAAAGGGATATCTATGGACCCTTACAAGATGAAGGCAATGGAAGAGTGGCCTAAGCCAACTTCTGTAACAGAGATTCATAGCTTTCTAGGTCTAGCTGGGTATTATCGATGATTCATGAAGAACTTTTACCGATTGTCAGACCCAATGACCATGCTGAGACAGAATTTAGTAAAGTTTGTCTGGACACAAGAATGTGAAGACTGTTTCAAGGAGTTGAAAAAGAGGCCTATCACTGCACCAGTACTCACACTCTCAACAAGTGTAGAACTCTTTGTGGTGTATAGTGATGCTTAATAGAAGGGTTAGTCTATGTTATAATTAAAAATGATAAATTGATAGACTATTCCTCAAGGTAGCTGATGATCCATGAGCAAAACTATCCTACATATGATCTGGAGTTGGCTGCGGTGGTCTTTGCATTGAAAATCTGGTGGCATTGTCTCTATGGGGAAAGTGTGAGATATATATTAACCACAAGAGCCTCAAATATATATTCACACAAAAATAGCTTAATATGCACCAGCGAAGATGGATAGAGTTGATTATGACTGCTCAATCCACTACCATCCTGGTAAGGCAAATAAAGTGGAAGATGCTCTAAGTAGAAAGGATCCTACATCTTTATCAATGATGAGAATTGAAAACGATCCGATCTTCTTAAATTTTCAAAGGATAGACATGGAAATAATTAAGAGAGGAACATCATCAATCCATTCTCAAATTATTGCTCAACCATCCCTCTTGAGTAAAATAAAGGATGCTCAAAGAAATGATGTTGAAATTATGAAAAGGGTGGAAGTTGTTAAAAATGGGAAATCATCTGATTTCAAAATTGACGAGGAAGGAGTTGTAAGATTTGGGTCACAATTATGTGTACCATCTGATATAGAGACAAAGATGGAGATTCTGAATGATGCACATAGATCAACCTTGTCTATCCACCCAGTGAGTACAAAGATGTATTGAGATATCTGAGAAAACATTTTGTGGGACAATATGAAAAGGGAGATTGCTAAATATACATCAATGTTCCTGGTATGTCAGCAAGTGAAGGTTGAGAGGAAAAAGTCTAAGGGGATGATTCAACCACTTCACATACCAGCATGAAAGTGGGAGAACATTACCATGGACATTGTCACTGGACTTCCAAGGTCATCCAGAGGGAACGATACTATATGGGTCATTGTGGAGCATCTTACAAAGACATCTCACTTTATCGCTATTCAAGAGGACTTCTCATTGGAATAACTTGCATGGATTTACATCAAAGAAGTGGTAGGTATACATGGATTACCACTATCTATTATATCCTGTCATGATTAGAGATTCACCTAGAAGTTCTTGAAATGTCTCCCACATGCTCTAAGAATTGAACTGAACTTCAGTACGTCCTATCATCCTCAAACTGATGACCAATCTGAGCGAACTATTCCGACACTGGAAGACATGTTAAGAGCGTGTTATATGGAATTCAAAGGAGTATGGGCCCAATATCTTCCACTGTTTAAATTCTCCTAAAACAATTGTTTCCACTTGAGCATCCAAATAGCACCATAAGACCCCCTTTATGGGAAAAGGTGTAGAACACCGTCATGTTGGGATGAAGTTAGTGAGCATAAGATTCTAGGACATGAAATGGTTGAAGAAATATTGGAGAAGGTGAAAACCATTTTGCAAAATATCAAGGCAGCCCAAAGTCTACAGAATTTTATTTTAGATAATCATCGATGATACATTGAGTTTAAAGTTGGAGACATGGTATTTCTATGCATATCCCAATGGAAGAAGTTCATGAGGTTCAGAAAGAAAGGGAAGTTAAGTCCCAAGTATATTGGCCCCTTTGAGATCCTTGATCGAGTTGGAGCTGTGGCCTATCGGCTGGCACTTCCACCTACCATGTTGAAATTACATGATGTCTTTCATGTATCCCTCTTAAAGAAGTATATACCAAACCCTTCACAAGTACTCTCTTAAGAGGTGCTATAGTTGGAGGATGATCTTTCCTATGATGAGACACTAGTGAAGATCTTGGATTGTAGAGAAAAAGTTCAACTCAACAAGACTACTCATCTAGTCAAGGTACTATGGAAAAACAATAAGTATGAAGAGGTAACATGGAAACTAGAGGAAGCAATGAAGGAAAAGTACCCACGCATGTTTTAGTATTATAATGTCAAATGAAATTTTGAGGGAAAAATTTCATAAGGGGGGAAGAGTGTAATGACATATGTTTTATAAATAGAAATTCCTCTATTATAAATATTTCATATAAACACATAAAAACACAACATATTTAACTACTATGTTCTAATTGACCTTTAGACATAAGTTTTTCACTTCTATTTTTGGAATTTCGAAAATTTGACATACAGAGTTGCGATTAGTAAGTTATTTGGAGTTTAATAAGAAAAACTTAATTTTTGGTGAATAGTAACCTACCCTTATGAATAGTAACATACCATTATGAATAGTGATAAACCCTAATTAATAGTAACCTTACTATGATAATATATAAATAATATTCATGTTGAAATTATGATATACCTATATTTTGGAATAAGTAAATGAATGTTTTAAAATTGGTTTTTGATAATAAATTATGATTTTAATTAAATTTTAAAATAATAATATTAGAAAATTATTTTTGAAAAATGGACTTACTTTTTGGATTATACAGGTAGAAAAATTGTTAGGGTGAATTTTTGGGATTTTTCTGAAATACATGAATTTTTGATGAATAGTAAAATGCGATAATTTATGATAAATGCTAAATAAGGGATTTATTGAGTCATTGATGATGATCAGCTAATGTAAGCCCAATTGGTTTGAAGTAAAATGAATTTATTACTATTCTTGGTCTTGGAATACTTAATATTCCTTGTATTGTGAAAATAATAATAAATTAATGATTAAAAAATTATGAAAACCCTCCTCCCCTCCACTATAAACCCCCCTTACTCCCTCTTATCTTTACTACACTCAAGACTTGTTCCTTGCCAATATTCTACCCAAATCTCTCCCCAAACTCCTTACTCATTCCCAAAAGCTCCTAGCCTTTTCAAAATACCAAAACCTATCCCCTTAAGAGGTTCTCAAAGGAGGAAGTCTCAAGAGGTGTTTAATAAAAAGTGGAGAACACCACCAGAAATAAGTAAGGGATCCCCTCCATTTCACTCTTAAATCAAGATTTTCCTCTATGATATGCCTTTTTATGTGGAATAACTAATGATTTATTATGTTTAAACACCTCCCCCATACTTCCCTATTGATTTATAATTGATGAGAAACCACTTTTCTCTCTCATCAAGCCCTCTTACTTACACCTGATACCATGCCGCTAAACCGTAATGAATTCTACGCGATCCTTCTTTGTTCTTTCGAGTTTCCTTATCTTTATTTATATCAAAATAGAGTTATTTTATCTATTTAGAAACATATTATCAATGATTTTTATTTTTACAAAATTCATTTATGAAGACCCTTTCATCACACACTTTTGGGGATATACATGTTTTTAAAAGATTCCATCCTTAGAACTTTCTCATATGCAAACTTGTTTTATGGGAACTTCCCAATTTTTTTTCCCAATTTCAAGTGCAATACATCCTCTTTTTTAATACACAATTGTATTTATAAAATCATTCATTTTATTATGAAGGCCTTCTTTTTTCAATTCTATTTTTATATAAAATATTTTCCTCTTTTCTATTTTAAATACTCTATAGTATTTTCCTTAAACCCGCACAAAAATGTTTTAATGATAATGTTTTTAAAATATATTTCTTATATGTTGTCACTTATGTTTTACACCACCTACCATGTTATATTTCTATTTTACCCAATTAACATCCATGTATGTTATAATCCCTTTATTTCATGGAAACTTTCTTGATACTCTATTTGGTTATTCTTTATGTCATGATTGTGGTACCCAATTCTTTACATGGCCATCCTTATGTGTATGTATAGTTGATTATGTATGATCATTTATGTGGAAATAATATTCATAAAAACTTTTAAATTTTTTCACCTAGATAGTGATCCAATGCATTGGGTAAAGTTAAGTCTCATGAGATGTGATGTGAAACGGGATTAGCTGTCAGCCTTGACTTGTACTAGAATGGAAAATGGGATTGGCGGTTAGCCTTGACCAATACTAAAGACATGTTTTATGATTCTTACAAATTTATATTATTATATGTTTATATGATTCCATTATTATATGATGTGATTTTAAATGTTCCATGCTTTGGTTATCATTATGTCATGACTCCTAACACATGTGATTAAGATGTATCCTTATGTTCATTCCCTTACTAGACTTTTTAGCTCATCCCTTTATTCATGTGTTCCCTAGGGTACCATATGCAGATTTAAGGGATCAAGGGAAGTTAGGAGCTCTTTATGGAGATTAAATAATGAAGTGTTTTTTAGACCCATGTCTTATGTTTTATGTACTTATTCTTCCAAGACACTAGACTTAATGATCCATGGTTTGTACTCTGATGTATAATTATGCTTAAAATCCTGTAATGATATATGTAAAAGGCTTGGGTTGCTATACACCTAAGGTGTCATCCACTTAAATAGTTGTGACACTCTATATTGTGTTTTACATTACATATTATTATATCCTAACAAGACACATTGAAAGAAACACATTTCAATACTATGATGAGGGAGAAATGATATTGATCTGGTGGGATGGTTATTTAATGCATTACTACCTAGAGGGTATATCTTCCTTATGATCTTATTCCCTATACTAGAGTTCCCACCAGTGTTATGTTGGAAAAATATGTTTCCCCTCATATAGTTCCTTGAAATATATTTTTCTTTGACAAATGAATTGTTCACCATGTTCATATAGTTTTCAATATAAAACATGAAAACCTTAGAAAGAATATTTAGTCATAGACCCCACTCGAATATTTGCACCTTAAGTGATTCAAAAGAAGCTAATTATAGAGAAAAGAATTAAAAACAATTAAATCAACCTCATATTTTATCACTAAATGATTTCTTAGTTTTAGATCAAATAAGTATATTGTCTTTTATATATAGAAAGTATGTGAGTATAATTATTTTTTAAGTAATCCCTCAAACCCTTCCAATGTAAGACCATGATTGAGCTTATCATGGAAAAATATATCCCACCACAATCATGTATAGTCTTTAATCATTGACACTACTATATTAACTTTGATATCAACCAATGTATTAATTAAATCAAAGAATCTATTCATTATATCTAGCCATGCTTCTATTTTTTAGGGCCCGAATCACCCAAAAAAATTGGTGGACTCTATGTATGAAATTTTTATGATTTATCCATATAATGTGGTTAATATATTTAATTTACTTTATCAATATCCTTGAAAACTTTCATGATTCTCTAGAAAATATATTGGCTCACCTGTGGTTCAAGTGAAACCACATTCTCCGATGCAGACTCTTGCTGGTCTCTATATCTCCTCTCTAGTGGAATATTTCTAAAACCACAATAATAATATCAAGTTATTTAGTACACATTTTTAAGATCTTCCATAATATAGTATATTATATAACAATAAGTAAGTTCATTGTAGAATAACATTCGAAGTAAAATATTTTGAATAACATAGAGATGAAGAAATAATACTAGGAAGTCTCATTAAAAATGCATTGTACCAAACATGCATAGGATAAACCCATGACGATGAGTCCACAAGATGCTTAAAAGTGGTCAACAAAACATTTTGTCTCTGGAATACCTTGGTAACTTGATGTTCAATATAGAAATATTAGTAATGTATTTTCATGCTATATATTTCTTGTTATGACACATCCTATCTCATTTCTACCATCCAAACTAACAACCATAATAAAATGATACAATTTGGAACATCCCAAACTAACTCATTTTCTTGGTAAGGACCAAAATAGATCTAACCTTAAGTGATGTCCTATGGACACTAATGTTTGGAAATAAATTACACGGGTTTACTAAACCATGGGGGTGATTTTTCATTATATAAAAAACTATAATGATATAAAAATAAAAATAATCCATGATATAAACCAAAAAAAAAATACCAGTGACTATGAAGACCAAAGTCATAATCATAGTCACAAAAGTAAAAAAAATACAAAACAGATGTTTAAAAATCCCAAAGAAAACCACACTTGAGTTCCATGGTGGCACTACACAAGACATCCACACTTGGCCAACTCCATGATCCATACACTAATGAACACATCATCAATATGCTATTGTTCAAAAGTATGAAATCTTCTATTTACCTATTTCATGATGAAGTACATAAGCATATACACCAAAGTGCATATTCAAGGGGTATGTATATAAACTTAGTAGTAAATACTCATGACTTCACAAACATGCCACTGATATATGAAAAGGTTTGAATAATTTATATAAAACTGTTAGAGATTATAAATATAATTATAAAATATATATACAGAAAAATTTAAATAACCCAAACTAATGTATAAAATCGACATGAACCCATGACCCCTGGAATACAATGAACCAATGAATCTTCTATGTAAGTAGGAATTTTTAATAGTAAAACTCTCTAGATGAAATCCATCCATCCAGTCCTAATTAGACTTTAATATTATAATACAACATGCCTAAATTTGAAATATGACCATTTCTAATCCACAAGGCCCTTTCCTCGTGATTTTTAATTGCAAATAACCAAGTACACACCATGTTCACACACACAAATCCTTTTTTTTGAAATTACATTAAATCATTTTATCAAACACATTGTGGGTGTATCCCAAAACATATGATTTTAGGACAAACCATAAATTTTTATTTCAATTGGGGTTTAACATGAGTTCTCAAATCAAAAAAATAGGCCACTTGTTTTAGGAAATAGAAAACCATAGAGTTCGATGAGAAATTAGAATGAGGGAGAATCCACTCACCTTTAATGGTTTTGTTTCCAAGAATTTATTTATGATCTCACTGATCTTGGATATCATTTCTTATTCCTTAAATAAATCTTATAAAGATTCCATAAAAATCCCTAAACCATATATAGAATAATGGAAGGCCAGGTCTTGGGTTTATCTCTAGAGAAAATGTGAACACAAGAATAAAAATAAATAATAAGGTTCTTACCTTCCGTTTTATTGATCAAATTCTATTCAATTCATTATAACCAACCTTTGGGGGGAATGAATCACTAAAAATCACTAAAAGAAGAATTGGGATCACGATCTTGGGTTAAGGGAGAATAAATGAGGGTTTCCAGGAAATTTTCATGTTAAAAATATAATTTTTTATTTCATTAATTATTCCACATAGTTAGGCTACATAGTTTAGAAAAGTGTGTGCCAACTATGTGGGTTCTACTTAACAATACCCTGGGATGCCCAGTTGGTCTACACAGTTTGGAAAAGTATGGCCTAACTATAAAAAACATGACATTAATATTTTTTAAAATTCAAATAGTTAACACACAGTTTTCCCATATTGTGCACATACCCAGATATCTTCTATGACACTCACATGAGTACCTGGGGAATCTGTATGGTTACCCTAATCATTCTCCAACTATATACCCTCTAGAGTTCATCCAGAACCCCCCAAAACCATATAAAACTATTATAACTAAATAAAATAATTATATAACATTAAAAGGCCTAATAAAAGGGAAAATTACATCAAACAGGGGGTATTAAATTCCCCCAAACATTGGTCTTTAAATCCTTGAAAATATATAGGTTGGTGGTGTGTTGGAATAGCTTCGGAAATTTCTCTAGTATAAACTTTTCCTACACCCAAGATTCTTCTTGAATCCAACCATGTTGTCATAATATTTCATACCAAATAGATTCATATACCAAGAAATTTAATTTATTGACTATCTGGAATAAAAATTAGGTCATGGATAAATGTAGCATATAGTTCAAAGGTAACATGTTCCCAAAGAATCAATTAGTTATAATCGTGAAGGAATTTACTTAGTTGTGATACATTGAAAATATTACGGACATCATTGTATCTTGACAGTGAGGCTAATTGAAATTTAGTGTCACCAATATGTTATAGAATCATGAATGGAAGGATGTACCAAGGAGTCAATTTCCCTTTCTTTCTCAAATTGAGGAGACCTAGTCTTGGTAACTCTTTCAAGAATACAATGTCAACTACATAAAAAAGATAATGCTAAAAAATAATGACCTGAATCTAATTTATAATGGATATGCACTATAGATATATTTTTTCTAATTATCTGGATTTTCATAGTTTTCTCATGGATAATAATTAGTTCAATAAGTGATGTTTTTATAATTCCTAATAAAATAAGTGGAGATCAATACAGATGACCATACAATGACTTGAACATGGATATAAATATTATGGCATGATAACTGCTATTATATAAAAATCCAATATAAATAAATAATCTTCTCATGAACCATCAAAATCCATATTCCAAGATCTAATAATGTCTTAAAATTTCAAGATAATACATTCTAAATATCCATACATTTAGGGATGACCTGACATGCTCATGGTCAACTAAATTCTAAGGGATTATTATAAGGTTCTATAAAACATTGCGGTGAATATAGGGACTCATTTAGTGAAAATAGAAACTAGTAATCCCTAAAACATAACCAAATATCAAATATATTTATTTTCCAAGACTTATACCATATTGGACACTCAAACTGTAACAAAATGTCATGACTTGGTGAGTCGGCCCAAAATCATCCAAATATAATCATACATCCAAAGTGTCTGTAGTATCTCTGTGACCAAATCCATGACAATTTATCACTATTTATATATAGGAATACACATAGACTATAGTATACATACTGAACATTTTTTCAGCATTTAAAATTTGTCTGGTGAGACATCCCATAACATAAGTGGTCAACTTCTATTTTATACCCGACCACCAAAAATGGGACGTAATTGTCCTATAAATTTTATGAATACATGGGTGGAAACTCCAATTAGAATATTTATAAGTGTAAAGAAGTTGTTCTTGGAATGATAAAGGAACTATGGACCAATCTTGAAATCATGACACAAAATTTTCATCATATATCAAATAATTAGTGATGTACCCACCATTAAGGTTCAATATAATAGAAATACATTCATGGTTTGTTAGGTGAGCCTCCATGAACAATATAACTAAATCATGAAAATGAGAAAATATAAAGAGAACTACATCTTTATTTTGTTCTATATAATAAAAATTCATGAAGATAATTACTCTTATAAGGTTTCATGGGTCACATGCCTCTGACCTTTTCACTATATGAATTTCATCTCTAAGAATGAACCATTGGATTTCCTTTAATAGTTGTATAAAAAAATTCATAATAAAACATCTTCAGATATTTTATCCATTTTTTTGCCTTTGGTTTAAGTCTATTTGTAAGAATATATGCTTCAAGACTTTATAATCAGTAAACATGTTTACTTTCTCACCAATGAAGTAGTGAAACCATGTTTTTAATGCATGGACCACCACAACTAATTCAAAATTACTATTTAGATAATTCTTTTCATGTTTTTAGAATTTCCTTCTACAATATTCTATGACATGGTCTCCCAATACTAGAAAAAAAACTATTTCTAATCGTAACACATCACAATATAAAATATATTATTTTCTTATTCTAGAAAGATAAGGATATGTGATGAAGTGAGTTTATAATTAGGATCATAAAAATATTTCTAGAAATAATCACTCCATTTGAAAAGAATACATTTAATTTTCAAAATAATCGTAGGAGAAGAGAGACTTGAGAAATATCAATCAAAGGGATGATAATAGACTGCTAACCCTAGAAGGATCCTTAATGTCTTTTAGGTAGTTTCGAAAAAATTACCTCTTTAATATTTTTAGGATTAACTGATATTCCTTTTACAGAAATAAGATGACTAAGAAAATAAACATCTTGTATCTAGAAATCACACTTAGATAATTAATCTTAGAGATTTTCTTTCATACAGTTTACTTAATTGAATCTCTAATTGCATCACATGGTAATGTATAGTTTTATTGTGCACCATGATTTCCTAAAATAATCTAAAAAAGAGATTCAATGTACTGGTGAAAGATACAATTCATTAACTCTATGTAATAATAGGTGAACACGTAAGGCCAAAGTGCATGGACAAGTACTCTAAATTACCGTATTGAGTTAGAAAATACATATTTATTATATCATATTTCATTAATTAAATTTAGTGACATCCCAATTATAAATAATTTTTTGGAAACATATGGATCCCTTTAATCCATCAAATTGATCATCAATTTGAGGAAAAAGATATAGATTCTTTATACTAACTTGATTTAGTCGATGATAATTGACACACAATTGAATATAATAATATTCCTTATTTATGAATAGAAATAGAGTAGACTAAGGTGATTTATTTAGTCTAATGAATCCCTTGATTTGAAATTATTTCTTCTTGATAGTTAGTTCATATAATTATGTTAGTTCCATTATATAAAATGAAAGTGAAATAAGACTTTTTGTTGGAAGTAGGTTGATAGAAAATTCAATTTATCATTCAGTTGGTATGTCGGAGAAATCATGTGGAATGATAAAATAGTATTAGTATACTATAGTAAGAAGAATACTATTCAACATTTCATCAGTGTCACCCATGTTCATTGCTACCAACAAATAAGATATTTCCCCATATATAGTTAGCAAGTCCCCTCTATGCCTACATTCTGATCCCAATTACGTTGGTATAAATGAACATAACCATCAAGGGACATGAAGGTCACATAACAAGTGTAGTAGTTGATATGAGTTTTTAATGTTACAAATTAGTCAATTATAAGTATTAAATCAAAGATGTACATTAGAAGATAGTAAACCCCCACAAAAATAATAATGCATCAATGATAATGGAACATGGTGGATACATAAATCCATTACATTGCCATTTACTAAATGATGTTTTGATTCTCAAGACAATAAAAATAATTTCCACATAGAATCCAAATAGATTTACAAAAAAAATGAATAAATGAGTAGGAAGTACCAATATCAAACAAGACATGCATAAGGGTTATGTTTAGAAGGATGGTACCTCATACTATCAAGGGACCCATTTTATTAGTTTTTATTTTTCTTATAATCCATAAATTTTTTGGTCATCTCTCATTGATTAGTTCTTATTATTTTACATAGGGGGAATTTACTCGGCTATCAATGTGTTATCGGAATCATCCCACATCACCTGATGTTAGGGGTAAAATACTCTGATGATATTTTTCTAGTTGATCTTGAGAGATGTGAGACAAATTCAATCCATCCCCACCCATTTACTTAATAGGATTTGAAATATGGATCATGATATTTCCAATTCATCCATAGTTACTATTATCTAAATATAGTGTCATATATTCCCACTTTTTATTACCCACTAGCCCACATTGAATGTAACTGATTTGATACTATGAAGATGGGGAAAGGAGAATGATCCGATGAACTAGTTATTTAGATCCCAACTACCAGGAGATTAAATTTTCCATATATGATTATTCCCCACACCAGAGTACCCACATGTGTCATATTGGATAATGCTAATTCCCCCTATTTGGTTCCTAATAGAATCTTTTTCCACAATCAATTATTTGATCATCGTGCCCAAAAAGTTTTTGAATTTAGAATATGAAAACCATAAATTGAATATCTGGTCATATACCCAACTCAAATATTAATTCCATTAGAGATTCAATAGAATATAAATATGTTTCATAGAATTCCAAATAAATATATTGGGATATATATTCCTTCACAGAATGATTTCTTTTTTCAGGTCAAATAAGTCCATTATTTATTATATGTGAAAAGTGTGTGGGTAGATTTTTATTTTCAAAATTCATCAATCCCTTCACAGGTAAGACCAGGATCAATATTTTCTTAGATATATTTTACCAAAACTATATTTAGATTTATTCAATAATATAACATTCTAGGGTAACCTTGATATCATTTGTAGTTTCAATGAAATAAAAGATCATTTTCATTCAACCCTTCCATGTTTCATCTTACTTTGGCCCTGAATCACTGTGAAATATTGATGGATTCCATCTCAAAAAAATTGATGATTGGTCTATATAATATAGTTCCTCTATTTTATTCCCCTTTTAAAAATCCTTGAAAACATCCCCATGCTCTGGAAAAGTTATTGGTTCACCTACTGTTCAAGTGGAACCATGTTCTCAATCACACCCTCTTATTGGTTTTAAAGTCTCATGACTTGTCTCGTATTTCTAGAACCACAATAGAAATATAAATTTAGAAAATACAAGTTTCTTAGATCATCAATTATACACTATATTATATCATAAAAATAAATTTCATCGTATCAGAACTTTCTAAATTAATAATTATAAATAACATTTGGATAGTTAAATCCTAGCAGGAAATATCCTTACTAATGCATAATACCGAACAATCATTATAAAAAACCATGACGGTGAGCTAACAAGACACCTAAGAGTTGTTGAATAAATTTTTTTTACCAAAAATCCTTAGTAACATTAATTTCCTCATAAAAAGGTTATCTATGTCATTTTATGCGATACATTTCATGTTTCAACACATCAAATCTCCGTACTACCTTCCCATTTGACAGACCATAACAAAATGACACCACTTGCAACATCCCAACCCTAACCACTAGATTGGGAAGGTTCAAAATGACACTAAAAATTGGTGAAATTACCTATATAGAAAGTTATTTAAATAAATTCCATGATGTTAATAAATTATGGGTGATGATTCACCCTAATATAAAAAACTTATAGAAGATAAAATTCAATGATTTAAAAAAGAACATGATGCCTGATATAAACTGAAAAAATAAAAATAAAATAAAATATCAGAGTCAAAATAAAATTAAAAATAGTAAAAAAATGAAAAAAGAATATGTCTAATAATCCAAAAGATGATAGGACCCAAGTAACAAGGTGGAACTACACCAGACTCCCATGATCAACCAACTCCAAGATCCGTCTAAAAATTAACAATGTCTCAAGATTCCCCCACTAGAGAAGTTCAAAATATTTGATTTACCTATGTAATAATAAAAAAATTATTGATACACATCAAATTTGTGACACCCCATGATTTTAAAGTGTGCTTGTTTATTAAAATAAATTTAACCTCTTTAATAGCTTACATTGTACAGAACCTCGATCTTAAACGAACTCCAAAATATTATAATTTTGACAAGACCATTATAAAATATCCATTAAAATGGAATGAATGAAAATTATTAACCACATTATGAAATATATAATTTTCTAACTCATTTTAATATATTAATTTATGTTTTCTGAATATGCACATAACATTTTTTAAAGTCATTTTTTTCTTTAAATACATGTTTTCTTTAAAAAGATATTTTTATTTTTTTCTTTGAGAAAATAAATAGAAATATTATTTTACACTTTTAGAAAATTTATTTTATAAAACAAAATCATTTATTAATTCATCATTTCATAATTATCTTAGTATGATGTTTTTATATTTTTTTGAAAACTTTTATTTTTCAATTAATAGTAAAAAATACCATTTTTTATAAAACCCTCATTTTCTCTATATTTAAAAGTCATTTTATGATTTTAAATTGATCTCAAAGTAAATTTATTACTCTTTATTTTTATATAATCGTATTAATTAAATTTAAATATTCTTAATACTATATAATTACATTCATGGGATTAAACACACATTTTTTCCAAAAAAACTATTTTTTCATTACGTTTAGACAATTTAATTTAAAATTTTATTTATAAAACATCTATGTTATGAATTTCTAGAAATAGATTCCATATTTTTAGTCAAGAGTTCCTTATAATTTAATAAGTTCATTTTCATTTTTAGGAATAATAATTTTACCGTGCTAAATTTTTTGTTACCGCAATATAGGTAAAATAATGTAGCAGGTTACAGTTAAAAGGTAAAAACTCAAATTACCTAAAAAATAAAACATTAGATATATGGTTGATGAATTTGTTAAATTTAAAAATAATTTAGAAAATTAATTATCATCCAAATTATTTTTATTTATTTCCACCCAAAGGTGGTTTGATTAAAATATAAAATAATCATTATTTAATCACTTAAAACTACCACTCCCCAAATATAAATACCACCACTCACCACCCCTTACTCTTAAAAAGACTTTAGGCTTTTAAAATCTCTACCAAAACATATCCCACCACTCTACCCACATCCATGTGATACTAGTCTCACCCAAAGACCAATTCCATGTCCCTTAAGGGATCCTTTAAGATGTTGATATTCAAGAAGTAACTTCCTCAAATAACCTCTCTTAATTTTGTTTCTTTTTTATACCTTCTCTTCACCTACATAAATAATTAAATAATAATAAATAAAATTTCATGTATGTATTTTAAATTTATATTTATAATGTAATATCTTATATCCATCTATTTTCTTATCTCATCTTATTCAAAGAAAAAAACTGTGGTCCAAAATATGGTGGTTAACCATCTACATGGAAAATGATTTTTTTTCTATTAGTACTTTCAAGGATGGTAATAAAACTATTATTATGGTTTAATAATATTTTAATAGGTATATTATAACCTATTTCATGTTATTGAACTAATATAGTAATATAATAATAAATAAAATAAAAATAGTTCATGCTAAAAAACAAACTCACCAAAATAAACTAAAAATATATCGTTAATGTTTTTTCAAATGAATAATCCTCACACCATAAATAAAAATGATATATTAAACCATTTAAACTTATTTAATTTCAATAATACCGTTTCATTTCAATTTTAGAGTTCGATTTTCTTCTGTCAATAAAATCCAAAATTATTCACAAAGGAATCGATCTTGAAACAATGAAATGAACAGGACCTAAATAATGAAAATAATGAAATTTTATTTATCAATGTGTGATAATATGTTATAAAAGTATTATATAAGGTATTATAAATATTTATATGGTTATTAAATTAATTAATAACATTATTTTTACCTTTATACATGTTGTAAAAGTACCCAAAACTAAAGGGAACTGTGAGGTAAGGGTTTCTCGTCTCATTTTTACTTTTTGAGATATATGTGACAACTTATTTCTTTTTTTATTCTATTTAAATAACGTTTATAATGAATATTATTATATTTATGGTATTAATTTTTTAATTTGATACTTATTAATTTTAAATGGAAAATTATTTGACTTATTACTTAGTGGTAAGGGATTTCTCAACTCTATTTCAATTCATTGGGTAAACATTCTACTTCATTGATCAAGTCACTCTAAGATTATGTGTGAAATGTGTTTTTATTATATTATATTGTATTTAAAATTAGTATATAGATTAATATTTTATTAAAATAATATATTCATTTGATTAATTCTCACTTCAATGACATGATATTTATATAGGAGTTTATTTTAAAAATAATCTTTTTAAAATTTCACTTAAAACTCTATTTTTCTTCCATGTACATTTTCTATAAAATTGTTTTTAATTTTTTTAATATTATATTATGATTTTTTAATGTAATTTTTATTCATTTTTGAATTTTTACAAAATAGTTTTAAAGGATTGTTTTTTTCATTTTCTAAATTAGGTTCTTTGTGACTTTTCCAAAAAAAAATATGGAAGGTATGTTTTTTAACTTACAACATGAGATGATTTTCCAACCATCATGAATATTTAATGATTTTATGTCTCCTTAACATAATTACAAGATTATTTTTGATGAAATTATTTCATTTATAATTGTGTGGCTCTTCAAAAGAGATTATTTAAAAATAGAAGTGTTTTTTTCATGAATTACATCCAGTGATATTTTGAAATTATTTCCTATATAAGATAACATTATTTTAAGTTCATTATGATTTAATGGGTGTATTATTCAAGGATATTGTTCTTATTCTCATTATGGTTGGTCTATATTTATGATGTCATGATATTTATGTAACCCATTTATTTTCATGGGTTCTAATATGAAAAATGATTTATGTTCTCATGGAACACATATGTATGATTTTAATTATGTGATGGGTAGGACCTATACATCCCTCTAATACACTGGGTAAATATTTATATCTCATATATAAAAATATTAAAAAATTCAATGGTATTTATCCACTATGGCAAACAAGTGTGTCCTGATCCACTATGGGAAATAGGTGCATCCAGATCCACTATATTTATGGTCTTGCTTGTTAACCTTGACATATGATATGGTTTTTTATATTTATGATAGTGAAACACTTTTGTGGCATGGTATTATGGATCATGATTTATTTATGATTATTTCTCACTCTTAAAGTTCATGTTTTATGTGATGATAATGTTTATGCCAATGATAATTCTTATGATCTATGACAGGTTGGGTATAAACTTTGTAAGTGGTGATCATGATCACATAACCTTTTATTATTATTATATCGTTTAATATAATCATGAATTGATATCTCTCTTGTTTATCTATACTGGTCATATGAGATCCCCCTATCTTATGTTTCTTTTCCCTAGGATATGGGGAAAATTAGTAAGTATGATATGTCAAAAAGGGTTCCCGTTATGTAGGAATAAGCGGGAGGTGATGTAGATGTTTAATGAACTAGTTCATTATGTTTCCATGATTCTGAAGACACTAAAACCATATGGTTATACATTGTTTTTTAATTTTATGTAATGAATATTATTATATTTAGATGTAGTATCTATGTATGAAAAGAGTGGATCATTATAGTTAACATTAGAGAAATGTGTATTTAACCTTTAGAAACTAGGATAGAAAAATATTAGTAATGACTATAAGGGTATGTCTAGGATAAAATTTTATAGTTTTGGTTATAGTCACAAATAAAATAGAATTAAACCAAATATTTCACATATTTAAATTTTGTGTTTAATTTCTCTTGATTATTTTGTTTCCTTATATGATTATTATTTCTCACACTATGTTGTTTTTGGGATATAGATAATGGTGGGAACCAAGATGATTCATGTTAGTTTTAAATGTGATGGATAATGGAATAATCTCCCTTGAGAGAAAAAAATTAAATATGAGTTCGAAGGTGAAACCTTGATGTTATTCCTAATTTTAAATCTCATAATATAATCTTTAATTTCAACTTTGTTGAGTTTCATGACCCATCTAACAATAGAAAGATGGAGTTTCATGGTGATTATAGAGGAAAGAAGCTTTACTTTTCCTTATGAAAATAATGCAGGAGGAGGCATCAAGGATAATGTTTTGAAGTAATTAGAATATTCTTTGGGTGTTGATAATAAGGACAAAAATAAACTAATTATAAATAAAAAGTGAAAGGTTCAGTTAATGCAGTGGATGAAAATAATGGTATTCCTAAGGAATCATTGACAGTTAAATCTTTTAAATGTGTAATGTATCAAAATTATGAAAATCGATTCCATAAGTGGAAATATCATGAAGTTAATTGAAAAGGTTTTGTGATTAATGGTTATATTACTGAATATGAAGATAAAATGAATAAAATATGATATAGAATAAGTGTTAAGGTTAAAAAGTCAAATCCTAGTTAATGGTTTTGTATGGTAGAAGAATGGTTGAGTGTTTATGTATTGAAATTAAAGAAAAATGTGGCAGAATTAATTTTATTATATTATAGAATAATGAAAAATCTAAGGATTTCTTCACTATATATTTTCCATAAGTATTTGAAAGTATATATTGAATGGTACTGGTAAATAGGAAAATTGATTTAGGTGGTAAATTGATATTGTTTATAGAACACTTGATTCAAGGAAAGATAACCCTTAATATGTACATGATGTTGGTATATTAATGATATAAAGATATGTTTTTTTGTTATAAAATAAATGGGATAGTATTGATGAGCTTGAAACTGATTAGTAATATAATGAAAATGGGGTCTATGGATTTTGTTTACAGAATATTTGGATTTATGGTATGATAAAATAGTTAATTTTTGAATGCAGATATGTTATCACTAAGATATTATGGTAATTTATGTTGTTACCATTTTGTAATGGAATATATGATAATTATATTCACATCTCTAGTGTATGAATATTAAGAGTGACATCAAATATTTTGGGAGATTAATGATAAGTTGATTTTGGAAATTTAGTGACCTTTATTCAAATGTTTTGGAGTTTAATTTTTTGGGAGGGTTATAAGGGTAACCATTTATAAATTTCTTTATACTGAAATTTGGATGAGGTTTTAGAGATTAATGTATTACATAACCATATTATGATTTATGTGTTTTTGATAACCTATTATAAACATTTTGTTATGATAAATAGAGACCGAAATAATGAATTTTCATCCCATTCGAGATCTTATGATCCATGGGTTATGTAGGCATTGAAATTTCAACATCATTTTTTAGAGTAATAAATAAATTATAAATTGATGAAGTCTTGAAGAAAGAATGCGATTTTACTTATAAGATGAAATTATATAAGTATATATTATCAAATGATTTTTAAAAAAAATGTTATCTTATTATTACCATTTTTGAAGATATCAATGACCTTTTTCCAATGAATTTGGTTTATGGTTTGGTGGTCATTAACCTTCTAATAACCAGGTTATCAATCATTCTCCATAAGAACATGATAGTCATAATTCTATTTTCTATCTATATATCCACTTTCCACTGATTTTATACTAATCAAAATTCATGTTTTGTGGTGATATTTTCCTTTTACTCTCCCTCTTTGTAAGATGATGTTTTATTGACTCTTTTTATGGTGTGGGTTACCTGAAGGAATTTTAAAACACCCACCTTTTATATTTTAAGTTCAATTTCAAATTGATGGGATTATTTTTTTGACATTCCGGATCATATTGGGGAGGTAGCATATCAATTGGATCTTCCACTGAATCTCTCTCAAGTTCATGATGGGTTCCATGTATCTCTCCTGAGGAAGTTCATACCTGATCCTTAACATGTACTAAAATAAATGGCCATACTACTGGAGAAAAATATTTTTTATTATGAATAACTGATTGAAATTCTAGATCATAGATATAATGTTCTACAAAATATGATCACTCAACTGGTTAGTGTTTTTTCGAAAACCCACCAATTTGAGTAAGTTATGTGGGAACCCAAGGATATGATGAGTTAGAGGTACCCTTATCTATTTTTATTTGAGTGATGAATTTCTAGGGAGAAATTGATTTTTAGGGGGTTAAAATGTTACACCCTTATATTTTATGATATATATTTTTTTAAAATATATTTAATCTCTTAAATATATTCTATTTCACAAAACACCGAGCTTAAACAAACTCTAAAATATTTTTATTTTATCACGACCATTATAACCAAAAAATTAAATCAATGAGAATAAATTGTATTAAACACAATATTAAATATATAAATTACCAACTCATTGTTGATTAATTAATTAATTATTTGATAATATGAAAATTATTTTTAGTAAAGTCATTTTGTTCTTGAAATATATACTTTCTTCAAAAGATAATTTTTATTTATTTATTTGTGAAAATAAATATATTTAATTTTTAAAATATTTATATAATTTATTTTATAAAATTAACATCATTTTTGGATTTATAATTTTATATTTATCTTAGTTTTAATATTTCAGAATATTCTAAAAAGTTAAATTTTTCAATGATTACTAAAAAAATAGAATTTTTAAAAATCCTTCATTGTCAATATATTTAAAATTAATTTTATGATTTTAAATTTATCTCATAGTATTTTAATTACATTTTAATTATATATAATGTAATTAATTACATTTAGACAATCGTTATACCTTCTATGTACATTTTTTTTCTTAAAACACATTTTATTCAAAAAACTGTTTTTCATTGCGTTTTGATGATATAATTTTAAAAGTATTTTTTTTAAATTATGTTTCTTTAATTTTTCAAAATGGATTCTATATTTGGAATTAGGAGGTTCATATTATGTTATAAGGTAATTTTCATTTGTATTCATAAGAAATTTACCATTGTAAGAATAATATTTACCGTTGTATAAGTATAATAAAGTACCGTTTTAAAGTTATATGGTAAAAGATTAAAAAACCTAAAAAATAAAATATTAAATGGGTGGGTTGCATATTTATAGAACATAAATTTCCATTAAAAAATTAATTATAATAAAAATATATTTTAATTAATTCCACCCAAATATGGTTGGCCGTAAATATAAAATAATCATTATTTAATCACTAATACCACCCCTGCTCATGTATAAATACCACCACTCACCACCCCCTTTCTCCTCAAAAGCCTTAAATATTTAAATATATCTACTAAAACCTCTCCAAACCAATATACCAAGTTCCATGTGTTATTTTTATCACCCTAATAGCAATTCCATGTTCCTTATGGGGTCATTCTAGGAGGTGATATTCAAGGGGTAACTTTTTCAAATAACCTCTCTGAATTTCATTTTGTTTTCTATCTTCTATTCACCTCCTTCATCCATAAAATAATAATAACTTTAGTATCATTTATATACTTCAATTTTATATTGCTAGTGTAATATCATATATCCATCCCTTTTCGAATCATCTCTTATTCAATGAAACGAAACCATTGTCCAAATTGTGGTGGCTAACCATCTCTATGGATAATGATTTTAAATTTTCCATTACCGCCTTTAAGGATGGTCATAAACATATTATTTTTGTTAAAGAATATTTAAATAGTTATATTATAACCTATTTTTTTTGTTCTATACCTATTATATATACATAATAATAACTAAAATGAGATTATTTTTCGATGATCGGAAAAAACTAGTGAAAATAAACTAAAAATTTATCGTTATTGTTTTATTAAATAAATCATCCTCATAATAGAAATGAAAATTATAAATGATAAAATTTAAACACATGGAAGTGAATGAATTAAATTTCATTTCACTTCTATAATTTTATTTCCATTTGACTATAAAATACATAATTATACACAAATGAATAGAAAATAAAACTAAGGCACCAAAATAAATGAAAATAATGAAATATTATTAATGAATGGGTGATAATATGTAATAAAATATTAATATATGTTATCATAAATATTAATTTTCTTATTTTATGAATTAATAACATTATTTAAACCTTTATACATTAGTTTAAATTATGAAAAATCAAAGGGAAGCATGAGGTAAGGGCTTCTCATCTCACTTTTACTTCTATGAGATATATGTGTTATTCTGCACTTATTTATTTTGGGTGGTGTATTTACTTCCCTTTTATGATTAATCTCATTATCTTCATGGTATTAAATTTTAAATTTTATACTTATTAGTTTTATGGGGAATATAAATCTATTGGATACAAATTGGTGAGATATTTCTACACTCAATTTCAATTCATTAGGTTAAACTTCTACTCATTAATTATGTCATGCAAAGATTAAAATGTTATTTTGTTATCTTATGTTTTATTTAAATTTTTTATATGGATATATATCTTACACACATAATATATTCATTTTATTAATTATCACTTCATTGATATGATATTTATAAGGGATGTTCTTTTAACAATTATCTTTTCAAAATTTCCCTTAAAACTCTATTTTTATTTCTTGTAACTATTTCCTAAAATTAATTTTAAAAATGCTTTTACTATTATTTTTTTGGAATTAATTTTTACTCATGTTTTACTTTTTAAAAAAGCTTTTTAAATTAATCTTTTTTTTTGTTTTATAAATGAGTTTCTTGGTGACTTTTTTGAAAAATATACAGAATAAATGTTTTTTAACTTATACGACATGAGAAGATTTTCCCACAACAAATATTCTTTAATTATTTTATGTATGCTTCACAATATTACAGTTTTATTTTCCAATATAATAGTTTCCTTTATAATTGTATTTATTTAATAAAAATAAATCATTTAAAAATGGAATTTGTTTGGATAATTATTTCTAGTGATCTTTCAACATTATTTTCCATATAAGGTTGCATTATTTGGTTTTTTTGATGGTTTATTGGGGATATTATTCACGTATATTATCCTTATTCTCATTATTTTTGTTTATGTTTATGATGGAATGATATTTATGATACCCATTTCTTTTCATGAGTTATAATATGATGATTAATTTTTGTTCTTTTGGAACACATACGTATAGGTTTTATTATGTGACGGGTGGGGCCCATATCCCCTCAACAAATGCATTGGGTAAAGCTTTATATCTCATGAGATAAAAATTGAAATGTAGTCTATGATCATGATACACTAGGGGTAATAGGTGTCTCTTGATCTACTATATTGATAGTATCGATAGTTAAACTTGGCAAAAGATATGGTTTTCTATATTTATGAAGGTTCTATAATTTTATGGCATGATATAATGGATCATAATTGATTTATTATCATTTTTTACTCTTATCATCAATGTTTTTGAAATGATAATATTTATTCCATGGATCATGTTTTTGATATATGACAGGTTGGGTATGAACATCATAAGTTTTGATCATAATCACACAACCATATTCTTATCATATGATTTATTATGATCATGGTTTAATATATCAATTTTTTATCCTTACTTATAATCTATTATCTCCATTTTTATATTATTTTCCCTAGGATATGAAGAAATTTAATATGTATGATGTGTAAAAAAAAATTCTAGTTATGAAGGAATAACTGAAAGATAATTTAGATGTTTTATGAACTTGGTTTTTATGTTTCCATGTTTCCAAACACACGAAACCCATGTAGTTATTTCATGGTTTTGTCATATTATGTAATGAATATTAATCTATTTAGATTTAATATCTATGTATGAAAAGAGTGGTTCATTATAAAAGTGCATATGTTGGGGTGAGTATATCGACTCAGCAGGAAATCCATAAGACATAACAAACATGACACTAGCTCAATTTATATAAAATATTTGGAGTGTACAAAATCTGTTATTATGATAGATATAAAAAATAAGTAAAATAACCCACACCAATGTATAAATAATCATAAACTGATGAACCCTTGTAATAGACCAACCCAATGCATCTCTTGTCTCAAAAAACACTCTGAATAATCTATGTTGGGAGTAAAAACCCATATCTCTAATCCCATTTTGTCACATAGTAGTATAATACAATGTGGCTGAATTATTACCACAACCATGTATAACCCATAGGTACCTTTCCACATGAATATAAACACATTCTAACTATGTCTATTACCTTTTCACACAGAAAAATATTTAATTTTTTTTTGAAAGTATAGTAAATCAGTTTATCAAACATGTTATGGGAATCTCCAAAAACCCAAGATCTTAGGGTAAAATAGTAAGAGATATTTCCAGAATTTTTAACAAGATTTATCTAGTACAAATAGAAGAAATTCATTTTACAAAAAAAAATTATTGAGTTCCATGGCAATGTGGAATTAAAGAGAATCCAATTACCTCAAACTATTTCATTATTATGAATTTTTCTGCAATCTCAAAGATCTTGGTTCTTATTTATATTCATTGAATTAATCTTATAAATATTATATAAAAAATCCTTATAACATATATTTGGGCATTTCCTCCCCAATTAAGGTATCCATTATAGTGAAAATGATAAGATCGAGAATAGAAAGTAAGAATGGGATCTTACCTTTGATTTTCTAGATCTAATGCTTTCTGATTCATTGTATTAAACCTCTTGGAGGAACGGAATTTTCAAAAATCTCTAAAGTATGACCAATATTAATGATCATATTTCAATATATAAAGAATGAGAGTTTGAAGAAAATTTTCAGGCTTAAAATATAATTTTATGAGTTCATTAATCACAATATATAGTTAGGATACACGGTTTGGATAAATGTGCCTCAACCAATTTTAAGCTACATGACAATGCCCAAGTCCACGTGGTTTTGCAAATTATTTTCCATTCTATGAAAATTCCACTATTTAAAATTTTTATATCCACATGATTACTTCATGAACATTCAACATATAATATGCTATAAAAGTATAACTTTGTGTTATCCCTAGTTGATGATCATCACTGAGTAGTAGGGATTTTTTTGGTTTAGAAATATCAGAGTTAATAAAATCATACATTTTCTAAAACGTGTATTATATGAGGTATTATGAATAAATTCATGAGGTCATAAGTACAGACTTATTACTTGGACAGACCTGCTAAAGTATATCCCATGGATTAATGTCATAAATTCATTGGTATACATAGTGGTGTACACTTATTATCAATATTTATTACTTTAGTTTAGAGATACCTAGCATGAGAACCTTCATGCTTTGATACCTTTCTTATAAATTTCAAAAATTCTTATCTAATCATGTTTGCTGGGGTATGTTGTCGATCATTTCATCGATTGGATCATAAACAAGATGATATTTCTCCACTAGTATAGTGATTAAAGTCATATGTAACTTTATTGAATGAGATAGAGGAAATTCATGGCTATTCTTATTTAGGTCACATATGATATTCTTAGTAACTTAGATGTGGGGCATGTAATTTTATCATTTATTAGATTAATGAAATGAGATGTATTCATTTAATTGACCAGTCTATTTGAAATAATTATGAAAATTATGTGATGAGCTATAATAAATTGATGTGTTCCAAGTAAATTATTCACTTTATGTCAAGGAAAAAGGGATAATATATTATATACATTTGATGTAGATGATAAATATTTTGGTGAACATGATCATATAGATATATGGGTATGTTTAATGGAGATCACACTATATCCCTTATTAGTTGTAGAGACCATGAAATGTGTTGCATGCACTTCTCCGTAATTGAAGATGTATTTTCCGTGTGCCATGACTCAAGATGACCTCAACCAGGCTTGAAAAGTTAACAGTGCGACTCTGAATTTTTCATGGGGGTCAGTGACGGTAGCGAAGGAACTATCTCGAAGGGTCGGGACCACAACCCGACACTGATCCCAAGCAGGGGAATGGGGATGCAGCCCCCACAATATGGAGTAATAAATTTGGCTAATTCCCAAAAGAGGTGCCCAAGGTACCTGTGTGTAAAGACCTGCATGCCACCATGATGGAGGAGAATGAAACTATGATTTTGGATAAGTCCACAAAGCAGCGCCCCAGTTTAGCCAAAACATCTTCAGCACACAAGGTACTTACACGCCCTAATTTGGCGTGAATGTCACTTGTGTGCCCAATTTATTTCACCATGGGTCACTTATTTTCCTATAAATAGACCCTTGAGGGGCCCATTTGTATGAAAAAAATTTCTTGAAGCCTAATTACTGCTATGGTCTCCCTAGTACTTAGCCCTATTCATCTGAAACATTCAAGGTAGTTCATCAACACTTTGATTAGAGGATTTAAGGGAGGATCATTGGAATTAAGTCCTTTTAGTGTTTGGAAACCAAAACACTTGCGCGCCTAAAGTTCTGAACCTCCCCAAGTCAAAAATACTTGCAGGCCACCCATTCCTCTCACAGGAACTTGAGAACCCCACTTCTTGGATCACCTGTGAATACTCTTGAAGGCTTGAGCAAGGTCTCACCCATGTATTACTATACAGGTTGTTGTCTCCTAAGTGAACATCAGGTCTCCCAAGACTACTTGCGCACCCTTAACTACTTGTGCACCATTACTTGTGCACCCTTATCTACTTGAGAACCCCTTATTGATTCACTTACTCTCTTCACTCTCTTCAGTCTAAAAGCCTTCAAGCCTTCCTCAAATCCATTCATGGAAAGGATTTTTCCTCATTAGATCCATTGTCTAAAAGGGATTCTGTTGAGACCTCCACCAAAACCTTTTGACTTATCAAACCTTTGGGAGAGACAAATCAGTGTGTCTCCTATTTGGGTTTGTATTTCCACAGTTAGAGGTTTCCCACATTTGTTTCAAAATGGGGTAAGGATTCATGGAGTGTTTGTGGGTTTGTATATCCACAGTCACAAGGACCTTTCTCCCAGAAATAGTGTAGGGAATTTCCCGGTTTGGAGGAAGGTTGGGTCCTGGCCTCTCCCTTCTCAAAGAGACGACCCGGAACCTCAGGTATTTGGTAGGGAAAGGTATAGTTCATACCTAATTTTCCTTTTAAAAATAATGGAGAAGTATCCCTCCTATACCAGGATCAATTTTAGGGAAACCATCCTGGAGTAATCCCCTAAATTGTATTATAAGAGGTGGAATCATTGCTCCTCCTCTCTTGTTCAGAGCCAAAGACCAAAGGGGAGATGGGAACGAGGACTCTTGTTACCCTTTTCCTCTCCTGTTTCACTTTGTCACCATGGGAAGCCATCTTGGTGGACTCCCCTAACCTTTATTCCTTCCTCTTTACATTGGACCCCTATCCAATGTAAACAGAAAAGAGGGAAGGCGCATCACCTCGCCCTCTTCCATGGTCGCCTCAACCTTGTTAACCTTGGACACCATAGGTGCACCCTCTTCCACCAGTGGAGGAGGAAATATTTTAAAGTGTGAATTCTGATTGTTGAATATTTAACATCCTCTTATTTCTCAAAAATAGCCTGACTCATGTGGGATTAGATATTTTTCATGGTCACAACATTTGCACAATCGAATGAACTACGAGAACTCTAATTCATGTTCAAACAAGGATACGTAGGAAGCCTTTTCATGGATCGAGCTCACTGAACATCCTCTTCATGAATCCAATCATAATTCCTTTAATATGGGTATCCTCCTTAGGAATAATCCCCAAATTAAACCCTCAAATCATCAAGGCATCCTTTTTAGGAAGTAAGCCCAAACACATCTCTCTCCAAGAACCATACTCTCTTCTGAGACTTATCGAACTACGTGGGCTTTGATTCCCATCCATAAGGAATATGTAGGAAGCCTCATTGAAATTCAAACCCAACACTCCAAATCAACCCTATTCTACTTGGGCCTTATTCCTAACAGGGTCTAATCTTACATGGAAAACCATATCCTTTCCAAGTTCAATGGGCTGCTTTAACATAAGTCCCACACCAAACATTGACTAAGCATGTAGAGGCCCAAAGATTGACGTACATGGAAATTACATTACTTTTTCGGAATACTTAATACATGACAAAATCAGATGCCCAAATACCGTATTAGTTTAGTGTCGTTGGAAACTTAAATAATGGTGAATGATCTTCAACATCTCCTATAAAGATCTTCCCCTTTTGTTTTCTTACCTAAAACCTTTCTTCAAATATTGGGGAAAGAAAACATTTAAAGGGTGAGCTCAAATTCTCATTAAGGGAAAACATGGAGAACATAAAACAACCCATAAACATTTGAACGTAAAACCATGAACATAAAACATCAAAATCATGAGTAATGACATAAATCTTGGAAGTACATACGACATAGATCATAAAGAAACAATAATCATGATAAAATAGAATGGAAATAAAACATGTAATTGTGTAAAACCATTAATCACATGTTATGATTTCGATAGTATCCAAGGCATTGCTGCCAAGACCATCATAGTGGACAAAGTCCATTACTGAACTGGGATTACTTGTCATTCCAGCCCTGTATTACTGAACCAGATTTTACTTGTCATTCCAGCCATGTCTATCTGATGAGATATAAATATTTACCTAATTACTTTTAGGTACATATAGGTCCCACCCATCTCATAATGAAATTATTCATTCGTGTGCCACAAAATAAACATAAATCATTCATCACAAACCAACAAATAAAATGGATATCATAAACATCATCCCATCATAACATAATCCATATATAACAATGGATAAAATTTGATCATAAAAAAAGAAAACCATGTAAATAATAGCTACATTATACTTGAAACATGACCATATTAAATAATGTCATCTTAGATGGAAAATAGTCTCTATAAAACACTTGAAATGAATTCTTGAGGAAAATATCCTTTCTTCTTCAAAATCATTTTCTTTTCCCAAAATTCCATTCAATTTTAAAAGAAAAGGATTTTGTTGAAAATAATCATGAAATATTGTAAAGGAAGATTCATGAAAATAAGGAGTTATTAAATAGAAAAAATACATTAATTCCGTATACGTTAAAAAACATTCTCCTTGTACTTTTGCCGGAAAAGTCAAAAAGTACCTCATATGGTAAGCAAAAGAAATATTCCTTCCATACCTTGTGGTAAAAGTAAAAAAGGGTAAAAATGACTTTAAACATACATGGAAGAATATTAAACATTTATGAAAATATTTTGAGAACATATGTACATTGATGATAAACATACCCCCAGTAAATACTTACGAATAAACAATCTGGGATAAGAATGAGTTTGGAATAATTATCCCTTACCATTTATAATCGGTGAAATCATATGTGACATAAAATAAGGAAAATTAAATGCATATGTAAATATAATATCCTTCATAATAAAAATCATAAAACATTCATGGGAGGCATAAACACCATACAAAAGAAATAGGTGGTGATTAAGGCATATGTCTCACAGAAATAAAAGTGAGACGAAATAATACCTTACCTTAGCTCTGATATGGTTTTACGTATCCAAAACTCCTTTATAATGATTTAAATATTGTCATTGAATTATTCTAGAATCATATTTATTGTTATTATATCATATATGGTTATATTATTATCTTTTTATTAGTAATATTTCATTGCTACTTGTTATTCGGGCGTTCATTGCTTTGTGTTCTTATACGTGTTTTGTCAAATAAATTATTATTACAATTTTTAGGTTATAGATATATAATTTTAAGAAAGTTATTAGTGTGATATATATTATATTTAGTCATTAAATTCATTTTTATAATAATTATTCAATGAAGATCATGTATAACGAGTTGCATCACATCATGGAGACGGTAGGCCGTACGTACACACGAGCGATGATATCATTCCCATGATTGTGGAATTGTATTGAAGTGTATGGTGTATAATATTTCATAATAAATATCACATTACAATAATAATATATAGTTATTTATTCCATCCTTATACTCATCCAAGTATGTTAGTGATGAAATAAAAGATTACACCACGATGTGGAGACGGTAAGTTGTACGTACGCACACGCGGTGATTTCATTTTTTCATAGGATGGATAGAAGATAGAATATGGTTGTTTAATATTCATAATAATATATCAGTATACAAGTGATACTGGAGTTATTAATTAATAATTAATCAAGTCATATAGAGGATGTAGAAGAAGAAATAAGTTTGAAATAATCTGTAAAGGATATTACCTCTTCTTCGACGCTCCTCTTCTTAACCTCCTCTTAAGATGCTAAAGATGGTCTTTGAAGAATACTAGTACCTCTAGTAGGTTTTTAGGGAAGTGGAGAAGATAAATGGACCAGTTTTTTCCGAGCTTGAAGGTTCAAAATGTTGTGAAGAGGAGAAGGAGGAGGTGCCTTTTTATAAGGGAGGAGAGGGGTACTTTTGGAATCCTCTAAAATATTAATTTATAATAAAATCAAACCCCAGTTAAAAAAATCCAAAAATAACTCAAATCCGAATATTAGATGTGAAAGGGTTGTAATCTCATCAACCAATAAAATTTAGACATGTTGGGAATTTATTTTAAACCTTATCAACTTTATTTAATCTTATTTAATCTATTTAATTTTATTTGTGGTAATAATATTCTAAATTTTTAATTGTTATAAATAATTACTTATGTGTTTTGAATTGTCCATAATTGGATATTTTATGACATTATAGACCATATAAATTTCAATTTTTAATTTTTAAATATTTTTGTGATTTTTAAACAATTTAATAATACATCATTTTTATAAAATAACAAAAATGTCAATTTTGGAACTATTCATTAATTTGAATTTAAATAAATACACATAGAGAATATATTAAAAAAATATTTAACAGGTTCCTAACATGGCATATGAATCTATAAAATTCGTGGAGAATATTAATTAGTTCATATAATATTTATTTTAATATTTTTAAAACCATTTATTTGATATTTCTCTTAATAAAATAATTGCTACAACATTTTTTTATAATTATTTAATATACTTATTTGTTGCATAAAAATTAAAAATAAAATTCTATGATGATGATAAATATAATATATGTCATAATAACACTTTTAAGCTAATTTATCTTCTAAAACACCCATCTTTTAAAATTTTATCTATATTAAATTATGAAGGTGACAACTTTGACATCATTTAAAATAGAATAATATATGAATCATAATCGCTTTTATAAGGCTCCAAATGGTAAAAAAGTAGATCTATGGATGATTATGGTTTATATTTACTCGACCAATAAGTTTTGGTCTGGTATTTCAGCTTTTTATTGGTATTATTAGTTTAATAAAAACTATATTATTGATTTTTCACTAAATAAATATTTTCTACATCATTAACGTATAACCTATTAAGGTAATTATATATTTATTAAAAATTACAAATAAATTACCACGATAAAGAAAAACATTTTAGCTTTCAAATGAGTATTTACAACATAATTTATAATCTGTATAACTTTATATTAAAAATAATTTAATTATTAACGTTTGAGTGAGACATATTTCACTTTCATTTAAAAAAAATAAATTAATGGTCTTAATCACATAAAATTGGGTTCTAATAGATACCATTTCGACCCAAATATATTTTAGGATAAAATATAATCATATGATTATATTAAGACATGTGTTAGAGTAATTTTATAATATTAATTTTACCCTTAATTAACTAATTTACCTTTAACTATGGTAAATAAAATTTACCGTTGTTACTATTCATAATGCCCAAAAAATAAAATTTATCTATTTACCCAATTTAAACCTCATGATTCCAAATATGGAATCCATTTTTATAAATTGAAAACACAAAAGATGCAGTAATTAATTTAAAATTAATCTTGTTGTCGAAAAAAACAGGTTTTTGTTTAAAACATTACAAAAGATTGAAATGATTTTACCTACAAATTCAATGTAAAATTAATGAAAATGAAATTAATTACATTAAATGGTAAAAATATATTCTATTTATACTTTAAAACTATTAAGCATTAGAATTTAACCATATAAATTATCTCGAAGAAGAAAGTTTCTTTTAATTAAAATTTAGCGTATTTTTACTATTCATCAAAATATGAATGTTATTAAAAAGATATAAAAACTATATCCAATGTAAAGTTTTATATCCCGATTCAAAAGAAGAAGTTTATTTTTTAAAATTCAACTTATAAACTTGTCAAAAAATATATTTAAAATGGGTGCGCCATCAAAATGCAACAAAACTGCATTTTTTGAAAAATACTTCTTTTATTCGAACAATTGATTTTGTTCTCATAACTCATTCTAGAAAATGTTTAAGATGAATTATAATGTAATAAAATTCAAAATTTAGTTAATACTATTCATAAAGGCTTCTTCATAATAATATATAATTGTTTAGTGAAACTCGATAATGAGTACAACACACGCTATTGAGTAAGGCTGCTCTTGCATGTAATGCAAGCCAAGTCAGGATTGTGTTTAGTGAAAGGTTCCTTTGGTGTTTCATATAAAATAATCAAAACTTATTTCATTTATACATTGAAAAAAAAATATACTCAATGTTGTATAGAATTATTTCTTTCAAAAGAACCTGAAATTTTGTGTAACACGAGCCAATAATATTGTTGTGTATAGTGCAAGATAATCTTGGTGTAGAGTAAAATAGAAGATATAAATGAAATTAAAAAGAATATATCTCATAGAATCTTGGGGTGTTACATTCTACCCCCCTTAAAATGAATTTCACCCTCGAAATTTATCGGGGTTATAAATGGTTTACTACTTGATAGTTTCTTTCATTGAAACCCTCATTGTAAAACGGAATACTAAAAATTCATTTTAAAAATGAATGTTAGAATCATAATGGGAACCCAATGTAACTTAGAACTGTGTTTCCAAATAGGACAACATAGGTGAAAACATGGATATGGAAGAGAAATCTAACCATCAACTTCTAATGAAGAGTGGCAGAGGACATGGCTATGAAAATCCAATAATCACAAAGCCATAAATTTGTGATTATATAAGGTTCCTTCTGATCCATCAGGTATAAGGGTACTAGGACAACATTTTTGGTTTTCAAGATCACTTCCCAAAAGTTGATGATTTTTTGCATAAGGATAAATACTCACTTGATTTCAGTTTAATATCATCGTTGGTCATTCCATGAACAATTTCCAATTCATCTCTTATTTAAATAAATGAAGTTGAATTTATCATTCTTGAAGTGTTATCAGAGCATATGATAAAATGATAGGTCATTCCATCTGTGTCAAACAAAATTTTAGCAAAAGTTATTAAATATACATAAGTCCATATATGGTGATATTAATCTTATATGGTTCCAAAAAATGGACTTATACTTCATCTATCATACTTCTTAATAAAATAAAACTTGTTTCTACTAACCAGGAACTTCCTGTAGACCAGTGGTAGGTGATAAAGGCCTATCGCATATCGTTTTTGGGTTCGATTCTCACATCCTTGTCTGATGCGACGGGTTTTCGCTCATCCTACAGGTTGTCCTTCTTTTAAAACTATACAATTATAACATTTCAAAAATAATATCAAAAATTTCTAGCCTTAAACAATACTATTTGATGTACAAATTAATCCATTCCATTCTTTAGGCTTATCCAAAATACTTCTGTCCAATCTCATAGTATAAAGAAAAAGATTACTGGAGAGGTCATCTACCAAGCATGTGATTACCATCATCTATCCCCCATATATCATAAGATATATCTTTTTGGTCATATTCCAAATATGTGAATACCTTAATCATGTATTCTCTTGAGAAATGAATACCCATTTAAGCTTAGTGAAAACATGAATGCTATCAAAAGTTAACTCTTTCCACATACCGAAATCCCAGAATTTATATATATTCAAACCATGATGTCACTTTGTCCTCATATCAGTCATGAGATCATTAATACTATCAAACATATTATTTTCTCCTTATCCCTTCGTTATTCGCATATCATATTCTTTCCAAAAATATTTCAATCACTTTTCATGGTTACCGGTACCATAAAATTATTGAAACCCACAATAAACCAATACATAGATATTCCAATATTCCATGATACTATAGATGATATTCCACAACATTATTTTGGAATCTCGTTACATAAACACTTAATCATTCCACCACATCGTTTTCATACTCAACATCGCCAATACGCATGTGACTTCCCTTTTTTCCTTTGCATTAATAGGTTGTTGAAGTCAATCATCATTAACCCTTGGATTAGGGAATTGGTTAGTATAATTCCCCATTTCCTTGCACTTGTATAATTGTAGTGTTGGTGGTGCATTTTCTGTAGTCTTTTATCTATTCACAACATTATCTACCTTTATCCCAATACTTCGACACTCAGCTACTCGATAACCTTATTTTCCACACTAAAAACATTTTCTAGTCCCTTTAAGACAATCTCCACCATGCTTCTTTCCATACTTTGAGCATAACAAAACATTTGTCTTCTTTTCGCCATTTTTTTGTGATTTTTCCTTGAAATCCATCTTTCATTTCTTGTCAAAACCATGAGATGGATATGTAACACCAACTTCCAGTTCTACCTTGATAGCACAACACACAATTTCTTCATAGCTACTGAAGTCTCTTATCGCTAATGCCCTTAGAGGACTTGGTTTTAAGTAACTGAAGAATCGATCAACTTTACTTTCAGGTTGGATGATAAAGCTAGATGCATACCTTGCAAGCCTTGTAAAATTCTTCTCGTATATACCTATAGATTCATTATCCTTTTTTTAAGCTCAAGGAACTCCTTTTCCATATTTTTTCGAATAATACGAGGGAAGTACTTATTGAAAAACATGTTCTAGAACTTGTCCCATTCCATGGATTCAATTTCATCTTGGGGCCTTGTATTCTAAATTAGATTCCACCATTGGTCTGCTTCACCTTCTCAATGGTAAACAACCAAAATGACTTTTTCATACTCTAAACAGTGAAGTATGGAAAATATCTTCTCAATGGTACTAATCCATTGTTCAGCAACAAGTGGATTAGAAGTCCCACTTAAAGAAGGTTGACGTTGCCTCATGAAGTAATCAATTGAATATTGTTACCTTATCGGCTAATTAGGAAGTCCAGAATGATTCATTGCTTGTGTAATTATAGAAATAAGATTTTTCACTCCATTTCCCATAACATTTTGTTGTTTTGGAGGACAACCATTGCATTATCCATTACATTGATCAACATGGTTCTTTCTGGTTCCAGTCATCGTCTAAAACCCAAAAAGAAAAATGTGAGAGGAAAAAACCACTCTAGGAAAACAACTTAGTAAAGGGGTTGTACCTTCAATATCTAAGATCTTATGTTTAATTCTATTATTTTTAACATAATTATAGGACTATAACCTATAATTATACTTAACCTTAGGTACATCCCTATACATACATTAGAATTATCTCTAGGGATCTCACTAATGTTTTCGCTTCCTAGTTTCCAAAGGTTAACTAAACCTTTGCTCTGATACCATCTTTAGAGGCAAAAATCATGACGTATATGGACATTAAATTACTTTTTCGGAATACTTTATACATGACAAAAAAAGATTCCCAAAGACCATATTAGTTTAGTGTCTTTGGAAACTCAGAACATAGTCTTCTAATCATGGTGAAAGATCTTCAACATCTCCCATAAATATCTTCCCTTTTTATTTTCATACCTAAAACCTTTCCTTAAATCATGGGGAAAGAAAACATATAAAGGGCAAGCTCAAATACTTAGTAAGGGAAAACATGGTGAACATAAAACAACCCATAAACATTTGAACATAAAACCATGAACATAAAACATCAAAATCTTGAGTAATTACATAAATTTTGGCAGTACATAAGGCGTAGATCGTAAATGAATATTAATCATGATAAAATAGCATGGAAATAAAACATTTAATTGTGGAAAACAATTAATGATATGTTATGATTTCGATAGTAGCCAAGGCATTGCTTCCAAGACCATCATAGTGGACAAATTCCATTACTGAACCAGGTTTATTTGTCGTTACAACCCTGTATTACTGAACCATATTTTACTTACCGTTCCAACCTTGTCTATCTCATGAGATATAAATCATTACCCAATTAATTGGATGGAGATATAGGTCTCAACCATCTCATAATTAAATCATTCTTTCGTGTGCCACAAAATAAAAAATAAATCATTCAACATAACCCAACAAATAAAATGGGTATCATAAACATTATCCCATCATAACATAATCCATATAAAACAATGGATATCATTTCATCAGAAACAAAATAAAAACATGTAAATAATAGGGACATTATAATTGAAACGTGACCATATTAAATAATTTCATCTTATATGGAAATTAGTCTCGATAAAACACTTGAAATGAATTCTTGAGGAAAATATCCTTTCTTCTTCAAAATCATTTTCTTTTCTCAAAATTCCATGAAATTTTAAAAGAAAAGGATTTTTTTGAAAATAATCATGAAATATTGTACATGAATCTTCATTAAAATAAGGAGTTATGGAACCGTAAAAAACCATTCATTCCGTATAAGTTAAAAAACATTCTCCTCGTACTTTTGCCAAAAAAGTAAAAAAGTACCTCATATGGTAAAGAAAAGAAAGATTCCTTCCATACCTTGTGGTAAAAGTAAAAAAGGGTAAAAATTAATTTAAACAAACATGGAAGAATAATAAATATTTTGTGAAAGCATTTTGAGAACATATGGACATGGATGATAAACATAACCCTAGTAAATACTTAAGAATAAACAATCTCGGATAAGAACGAGATTGGAACAATTATCCCTTACCATTTATAATAGGTGAAATCATACATTTAATAAAATAAAAAAAATTGCATGCATATGTAAATATCATATCCTTCATAATTAAAATAATAAAACATTCATGGGAAGAATAAACACCATACAAAAGAAATAGGTGGTGATTGATGCATATGTCTCATATAAATAAAAGTGAGACAAAATAATCCCTTACCTTAGGTCCGATATGATTTGTACGTATTCAAACCTCCTGTATAATGATTTAAATAATTTAACTGACTTATTCTAAAATCATATTCATTGTTATGATATCATATATGGTCATATTCTTATCTTTTTATTAATAATATTTCATTGATACTTGTTATTCAGGAGTTTATTGCTTTATGTTCTTATGCGTGTTTTGTCGAATAAATTCTTATACCTATTTTTAGGTTATATATACATCATTTACAGAATGGTATTAGTGGAATATATATCATATTAATTCATTAAATTCATTAAAATCATTTATATAATCAGTATTCAATGAAGATCATATAGAACGATTCGCATCACATCGTGGAGATGGTAGGTCGTACGTACACACGAGTGATGATATCATTCCCATGATTGTTGAATTGTATTGAAGTGTATGGTGTATAATATTTCAGAATCAATATAACTTTAAAATAATCATATATAGTCATTTATTCCATCCTTATACCCATCCCAGTATGTTAGTGATGAAATAAAAGATTACACCACGACGTGGAGACGGTAAGCCGTACGTACGCATGCGTGGTGATTTCATTTTTTCATAAGATAGATAGAAGATAGAATATGATTCTTTCATATTCATAATAAAATATTAGTATACAAGTGATATTGGAGTTATTAATTAATAATAAAACAACTCATATAGAGGAAGTAGAAGAAGAAATAAGTTTGAATGAATCGGTAAAGGATATTACCTCTTCTTCAATGCGTCTCTTCTTAAACTCTTCTTAGGGTGCTAAAGATGGTCTTTGAAGAAGACCGAAACCTCTAGTAGGTTTCTAGGGAAGTGGAGAAGATAAATGAATAGGGTTTGGATCATCTTGAAGGCTCAAAATGTTGTTAAGAGGAGAGGGAGGAGGTGCCTTTTTATAAGGGAGGAGTGGGACACTTTTGGAAACCTCAAAAATATTAATTTATAATAAACTCAAAACCCGCATAAAAACCTCAGAAAATGACTAAAATTCAAATATTAGATGAAATAGGGTTGTAATATCATCAATAAATTAAATTTAGACATGTTGGGAATTTATTTTAAACCTTATCGACTTTATTTAACCTTATATAATCTATTTAATTTTATTGTAGTAATAATATTCTAAATATTAAATTGTTATAACTAATTACTTATGTGCTGTGATTTGTCCATAATTTGATACTTTATGAAATTTTAGACCATATAAATTTCAATTTATAATTTTTAAATATTTTTGGGATTTTAAACAATTTAATAATACATCATTTTTATAAAATAACAGTAGTGTAAATTTTGACACTATTCATTTATTTGGATTTTAATAAAATACACATAGGGAATATATTCAAACCAAAATATTTAATAGGTTCCTAACATGTCATATGAATCTAGGAAATTAGTTTAGAATATTAATTAGTTTATATAATATTTATTTTAATATTTTTAAAACCATTTATTTAATATTTCTCTTAATAAAATAATTACTACAACATTTTTGTATAATTATTTAATATAATTATTAGTTGCATAAAAACTAAAAATAAACTAATATGATAAATATAAATCTAATATATTTAATAATAATACTTTTAATCTAGTTTATCTTCTAAAACAACCATCTTCTAAAATTTTATGTTTATTAAATTATGAAGGTGATAACTTTGACATCATTTAAAATAAAATAATATAAGTATCATAATCGCTTTTATAAGGCTCCAAATGGTAAACAATTATACTATTGGATGATTATGGTTTATATTTACCTGAAAAATAATGTTTGGTCAGGTATTTGGACCTTTTATTGGTATTATTATTTTAATAAAAATTATATTATTGATTTCTCACTAAATAAATAATTTTTGCATCATTAATGTATAATCTATTAAGGTAATTATATATTTCATAAAAATTAAAATAAATTAAAAAGAAAAATAAAAACATTTTTTCTTTCAAATGAGTATTTATAAGCGAATTTATATTATGTATAACCTTATATTCAAAATAATTTATTTATTAAAATTTGAGTGAGACATATTTCACTTTCATTTAAAAAAAATAAATTAAAGGTCTTAATCACATAAAAGTGGATTATAATAGATTCCATTTCGACCCAAGTATATTTTAGGATGAAATATAATCATCCAATTATATTAAGACATGTTTCATGGTAATTTTATAATATTATTTTTACCCTTAATTACCTAATTTACCTTGAACCGTGGTAAATAAAATTTACCGTAGTTACTATTCATAATGCCAAAAAATAAAAGTTATCTATTTAACATATTTGAACCTCCGGATTCCAAATATGGAATCCATTTTTACAAATTCAAAACACAGAAGATGCAGAAATTAATTTAAAATTAATACCGTTGTCGAAAAAAAACGGGTTTTTGTTTAAAACATTGCAAAAGATTGAAATAATTTTACCTACGAATTCAATGTAAAATTAATTCTAATGAAATTATTTACATTAAATAGTAAAAATATCTTCTATTTATACTTTAAAACCATTCAACATTATAATTTATCCATATAAATTATCTCGATGAAAAAAGTTGTTTTTAATTAAAATTTAGCGAATTTTTACTATTCATCAAAATATGAATTTTATAAAAAATATATCAATACTTTATCCAATGTAAATTTTTATATATTGAATAAAAATAAGAAGTTTATTTTCTAAAATTGAACTTATCAACTTGTCAAAAATTAGATTTAAAATCGCTGCGCCATCAAAAGGCAACAAAACAACATTTTTTGAAAAATACTTCTTTTATTCAAAAAATTGATTTTGTTTACATACCTAATTCTAGAAAATGTGTTAGATGAATTAAAATGTTATAAAATTAAAAATGCAATTAATACTATTCATAATGGCTAGTTCATAATAATATATCATTGTTTAGTGAAACTCAGTATTGCGTACAACACACACTATTGAGGAAGGTCACTCTTGTGTGTAATGCAAGCCAAGTCAGGATTGCGTGTAGTGCAAGCTTACTTTGGTGTTTCATATAACATAATCAAAACTTATTTCATTTATACATTGAAAAAAATATATAATCAATGTTTCATAGAATAATTTCTATCAAGTAAACTTGAAATTGTGTGTAACACGAGCCAAGAATATTATTGCAAATACTGCAAACTAATACGGGGTTGCGTATAGCGCAAGATAATCTTAGTGTAGTGTATAACATAAGATATAAAAGAAATTAAAAATAATATATCTCATAAAATCTCAGGGTGTTTCAAATCACCTTCCGCTTATAGGTCCTTATCACTTAACCTTAAAAGGTATGATGTGTCCAATTAAGTGGCACCGAATTAGGAGGGTTCTAATTCCTTTCACAAGGATATGTAGGTAGCCCATTTTATGGGCATGATCCGAAGATCAAAACAAACCATCATCTCCCTAGATGACAATAAATTCCAAAGTGCCCCACTAAGTGTCTTAAAAACTAGTATCATCACAATGATGATTAAAAAAATTTCTAAACAATATATTAGAGGATACCATGGTTGTAAAACCTCAAATACATACAAATATTTACATTAATGAAGAACATTGAATGCATACTAATGATTCTAAATTTTAAACATGTTAATAAGTTATTGTAAATTCCAAGGGATACTTTTGATATACTTAGTGAATTAATAAGGATTCATGAAGATATTGTAAATTTACCAAGAGAGTCCTGGAGTAGACAATAATTCCCCCCAAAAGGGTGTGATGATTCTGACCTCCCATCCTCTTGACCAATGCATGTTCTTAAGTATCATAAAGTTAAAACTTAACGAATGCTTGCCTTTGGAAAGCAGGTACCCTTTGGATAAAGAATTGTTTGATGTTTCTGGTTCCATAAATAAAGCCAATGGAAACCTCCTGTAACAATGATTCTTAAAACTAGAACACATGTTTCAAGGAACTATGAAACAAAGATGGTGAACTCGACGCGAATCCTTAACCAAGTTAATAATTTCACCCACCTGTTAGGACACTATCAATTGATAATTTAAGGCCATAAAAAGGAATCAATCATGCATGTAACCATCTAAAATATGTTTCTTTAATGAAGTTTGTTTTTTTTCATGTTTTTCTTCATAGAATTCCCTTCATTCCAAAAATGTCTTTCTCCAAGACAACATCTGTGAACTTCCCGACCACTCCTCAAGCTAGATCTTCATCCACGAGAAGGATGTCACCACCAAACTTGTGTCTTCAAAGCTGGGTGTTTAATGTGATGGTAAAGTAATATCGCCAACATAGTATAGTCTCGAATTTGGAGGATGCTCGATAGGCGCTCCAGGTTAATAACAATCCTCGATCATCGTGCCAACGAAGACCAATGATCAAGAAGAAAATGGTTCCAACCACCATCTCCAGCCTTTTTGGGTCCTTCTCCCATGAAAACGACAATAAATCCCTCCCATACTATAGGGAGGTGGGTCAAGAGGTCACTCAAAGCCTCAATTCAAGAATTAATAAGTCCTTCATGAGGACTTCAACCAGAAGTCACTGCCAGAATTAGGCGATAGTATATTGCCAACATGATGGGGGTGTTGCCTCTGGATGTTTGGCCCAGGTCTCTCAGACCTGGGCAGGCAAGACGAACCACTAGAGACAACATCCGGTCAATAGGGAGCAGCTTCTCACCTCTACCTCCTCCAAAGAATTACATCAATTTAACTAGATGGAAAAAAATGAGCGGGAACATAAAATCGCCCGTCATAATTTTGCTGCTCATCAGACTCATCTGACAGAAAACCACCAATCCTACTAGATAAATCCAGTGGAGTATCATGAACATGCACATACACTTGCTTATAAGTTATCAGTCAACCATCAGGCTCGTCTGACTGAATTTAAAGAAGCCCGCCAATATAATGTGGTGGAAATTCTTAAACAATAACATGCACGCTTTACAAACACCAATTTTGTCAGCATTCTAATCTGCCAGTATTGAAGGAAGTACATCAACCAAAATTTATGGAAAAAATCCTTCAGACACACACACCAGCCAATGTTCATCAAGTCTTCCAACATTATCATTTGGTAGCACTCAGAAAAGTCAGTCGAAAAGTTCTGATGACAAATTTGGGGTTGGCCCAAATCTCTTCCCCCATGGATGAGTACTATAAATATCCATTTATAGGAAAAAGAGTACAGTAGAAGGTACATAAACCTACTCTAGATACGAAAAGTATGTATATTTCCATTCCAACTACTAAAGTCACCAAACATATTTTATCAAAGGTGAAAGGGCAGACCCAAATCCCTGTCCATATTTTGGAAACAAGTGAGGATATTTTAACAACTACTTCAGCAGTATTAGGGGAACAAACACATAAATCTGTCCCCACACATGGGATGACACATTGGTATTCCATCCCAGAGCAGATACACACTTTTGTTCTAGTCTAGTAGGGTCATGGGGAATAATCCCCCATATTATAAGGATGATAAGATTGGGAACATATACTATTTCCAATTGGAGGTAATCGGTCTATTCTGGTAACCAATTCAAGGAAGGCACATACACCTTCCCATGATAACCACTTTTCCCAGCAAGTGGCCCCAACTAAGTATAAGAGAACATCCACGAATAATTCTCTACCAAAACTGTTGGAAAATCAAGATTCAAGCTATGATTTTAATCCTATTGATGTTGGAGTTCTTGAAGCCCTCAGACATTTGTCTATTGAAGCTCAAGATCTTAACCTCTCATTACTAAATTTTGGGAGTGGTAGTTGTAATTCTAAAGTTCCTCATCAGAAAATTCATCATAAAGGATTGATTCTTGAAAATTTGGTCAATCCAGAGTGCTTATCTCCAGATGAGAGCCACGATAACACTTCACGTGGCCATAATACCAAAGAGCAAGAAGATTTATCCCTTACTATAACCCATCATGATGGTCCTCCCTATGATATCATTCTTTGCAAAATTCCTCTTCATAGTAGTATTTCTTATTTTCTGGAAAATTTCATAATTGACAATGTAGTAATTAGAAAGACCTCCCATCTCAAGGAACTTGAAAACACAAGTCCAGTCATGTCTAATGCCTTTTCATTTATGGGTGAAACACTTTCTCGACTAGAATACATCTTAAGGGAATGGTCATTCTCCAAACCTCCCTTGGGTCATTTGTCTTCTAATATAGAGCATCCAATTTGGTCAGACCAAGTGGAGAAACCTCTAGTGAAGGATGATGAAGATATGTTAAACATGAGAAAACAATTGGACAAAGGAGAAATACCAGTCATGTTCTGGCCTTTAGAAAATTCTTAGTATAACATTCTAGAATTGGTGTGAGAAGATTTCATTCATGATATCCGCCTCAACTTATGGAAAACTCTTCATCATTTGAAAACCAATGTATTACCATATAATAAATATCAAAATTATGTAAAGGTAATATAAGGGTTGCAACGACAAATTGACTTGTCCTCTCCCTCAGTTTCTCAACATCCAATGGTTGAAAAATAGTAGAGAACCCTTCAGTGTGCATGTCTCAATGCTCTAAGGATACTACACCAGTTAATTTATGATTCCATATCAAGTGTTCATATCAGAGGATGGGGTGAATATGAAGCATTGCATTTCACTACACTCCAAAATCAGCAATGTCTGCCAAAAGTGGAATCATGCAATGTTATTTCCCACGGTCGGCCACAATCAATAAATTTTGTATGTAATCAGATGTACGCTCAAGAACAGGACTCAAACAGTTCTCATCAGAATCAGGCCCAAAGAAAAGAAGTTGGTGAGTTAATTTTACATCAATCATCCAAGAATCTTGAATAGTCATCTCACTTAGAGGATGTTAAGAATCAGTGAATGAAATTTTTGGAAATAGAATAGTGATCTTCTGAAATAGGTGATTTCAGTGGTTTTCGGATAATGCACCCACCTATGTCTAAACAAAAACCCGCAAAATCAGAAGAGCAGCTTCATGAATTTCAGCCATAGTAGTTCAAGAATCTCCCTTACTTGCAGGGATAGAGGATAATTGAATTCAACATTCACGTTCATTCAACAATGATAAAAGATTTGAGGAAGAATAACATGAATAGCCCCAGCCTGCAGGGATAGGGTTTTTTCATGTATTCAATCCCCTCCTCAACGGAATTTAGTTTTCTTTCGATTAGGGAAGAATCTACAAGGAAAACATACAACTGAACTATCATAGGATTCCCTTCAAGTTAATGTCCACCAAACTGTTCTAGGGTATTCATCATATAGGATAACAAAGTCTCATGGATGATACAAAGGAATACAATCTCTCAAAAATACAGACAGAGTGCCATCATTGCATTAGATGTCAATAAATGTCATTAACACCATTGCCGAAGATCCTCTAGAAAATAAATCAAGTTCATGGGAATCCAAAGATGAAGTTCTTGTCCATAATATGGTACACACTGAGGCAAATGAAGAAAGCGTGTGAACCCAAAATCAGAGGCTTTCCTAGTATTTAGGTATGCCTTTAAATAACCAACTCCCCCTCTCCGAAAAGCATCTACCAAGGGTAAAGGAAAAGGTCAGATTTCTTCTCACTTTTCCACTGGAGAAGGTCAATCTCTTTCACCAGAAGAGGGATTTTCACAATAAGAGTAGGAAATTAAGGAGTTGAAAAGACTCAATACATAGTTACATCGAAACCGAATTTCAGCTAGATGTACTCCCCAGACATATCCTCAACATGAAAATCCTATAGGAGCTCCTCAACAAAGAGGATTTGTAGTAACTATAGATGTAGATAATGAATTCCCTCCACTTGGTCACAATCAAGGTAACACCATATACATCCTGATCGGAATGTTCCTGTAGGTTATCCAAGGAGGATATCAGCACCACCATTAGTGGTTTTTCGGGTTGTTTCAACATCTCAAGCCCCATTTGCTTTTCTTCCCCATGTTATAGCTCATTTGGATGGTCCCCAGATACTTATGAACACAATTGAGGCATTAACGACCAGATTGGAAGCTATGGAAGAATGACGTGCACCAGTTCAGCTGGAAAACAGAGCTTACCTTGAATGGGTGGATACAATTCCCCCCCCCCCAACAAATTTTGTGAATACCACATTCCTAATCATTAATGGTTTGGGAGATACAGAGAGACACTTAACAATTTTTTTTTTCTCTTTTTGATCCCATGATGGTAACTTCTCAACAACAAGAAGTTGTTAAGGTTAGGTGTTTTGTGCAGTCATTACAAAGGACCAGATTTTCTCTGGTATACATGTTTACAATCTCAATCAATTATTGGATCGGAAGATCTCTGTCAGAAATTCCTTCTTCAATTTAGCTTAATGCTACCAAAGAAGAGAGTTTTTGATCTTTCCAATTGTAAACAATGGGAAAATTAAAGAGTTTCATATTTCAATGCTCGATGGAAAGGATTAACATATTCCTTAAGTCTAGCACTCCATCAAGACGAGTTGCTTCCAATTTGTGTGGAAAATATACGTGATGAGATACGCACACCATTGATCCCAGTGAAATACAAAGGAGGGTTTTGAGACCTTACTTCAATCGATCAATAGATAGAAGACTCTATTATAGAAACTAAGGCTAAAACTAATGTAACGCCCTGACCCCAGCTACCCAGAGTCGGTGCATTACTTCGTAACATTGGCATGATCACAAGAAAGATCAAATCTCGAAAGACCGATTGGTTTAGTAGCCTTGGAAACACTAGATATATTCATAAGTTTTACATTACATCATTAAACGAAAAACTACTAAAACAACATATTGTCTCCATAATCCACTCTCATATCCCCACATAATATCCCTGCAGGTCATTCATAACTTACTTCTTCACTTCCTGGGAAAAAATAAAACATAGAAAAGGGGTGAGCTCAAATGCCCAGTAAGGATAACAATATAGCGGAAACTTTCATAAATAAGAATAAACTTTTAAGGCAATGTATAACTAAAACAAAAGCCTTTCAAACATGAACTTTCAACATGGTATGGCATAAATAAAATGAAATAATTCCATTTACTTACTCACATGGATATTCTACTAATCGAATAATCACATGCAAAATCAATAACCACTTTCATAATTATGGAATGCATAATGCCAGACTATCATAACCACATAGCCAAGGCCTCGTGCCAAGACTACAAATAAGATTTTGTCAAGGCCTTGTGCCAAGACACTAGTTTGTCTCATGAGACCTACCGATGCATCGAGGAGCTATAGCGGGCTCCACCCGTCACTTATTAAGTCCAATGCATTCCCATATGAAAAGGTTTAAACATAACATAAACATTCGTATTAAAACTAGCATACGAAATGTCAATACTTTCACCATAAACTATGAATGGTATAAAAATAGCACATCCACAGTCAAACATATCACAAAACCTTCAATACAATATAGAAGTTTTGTAACATAATAATTCAACTTCAAATAATCTTAAAATCCATCAAAGGATGTTGACATAGATGAAATCAAAATTCTTTTTAAAGAAATATCTCCTTTTATTTTGAAATCATTTAAGATCCATATAAAATAAAACATTTTCTTTGAAAATATTCTTATAAGCTTGTAAGGAAAGCTTTTAAGATTTTATAACGGCGTAAAATAACCGCGCCCGCCGTATAAGTTAAAAAAAACATTCTTATCTTAATTCTGTCGAAAAGGTTAAAAAGGACCTTGTTTTGAAAACGACGGAAAGATTCCTTTATAAACCTCTTATAAAAAGTCAAACAAGGGTATAAATGACGTTAACCCATATTCTTGTAAATAGTAAAAATGTTTTGAAATACATTTCGAAGAAACATGGATGTGGATGATAAAGAGATCCCAGTAGATTATTACGTATAAACAACCTCGGATAATGAAGAGATTGTGAAATAACCCTTACCTTGTACTTTTCCTTGGTTGGGGTAGGTTAACTCCCTGTGTAATGGTGAACTAATTGTTATTAAATTATAAAAGAATCATATATATTAATATGATATCATATATGATCTTTTAACATTGATTTGTTAATAATATCTTAGAATTATCGTCGTTTCGGGTGTTAACTTACTCATTTTCTTTTATATATTTTGTTACATAAGTCATGTTTGTTGTATCTTATTCTTATCCAGAATGATATCAAGTCCTTAAACATCTTATTTAAATCATTAAATGGTAATTATACTTGAATGGATACGATGGAGAATGAATCTCATCGCGTTCGTGGAGACGGTAGTCCGTACGTACGCACGAACACTTCTTCCATTTAATTTTTATTTTAAAAGAATCAAATCCAAATGATACATAGGTATATTACTATTCCAGTATAATATAATATTTTATATATGTTACTTAAGTTCATTAACACCATCCTTTATACGTTCCATGTGTGGTATGAACGAGTCATATCATTTTAAGGGGGCGGTAGTCCGCACTTCCTCAAATGAAATTATCGTATGTATATACAACATGAAACGAATAATGGAATGAAATAAAATGGAATTACAGAAACTTATATATAAAATATATATCATTAATATCATATTTAATTACAGTGCCATCATAATGGCCACCATGAGAGGTGGTAAGATGTATTTGAACAATCATCGTTTCGTGAGGCGTTAGTTTGCCATCCACAGAAACATTATGTTCATCATCCATTAGATGGAGTTGTGTGTATGTGTAGTTTGAATCCTTCTTATAACAACATCCTAGTATATTTAGGATACTGGTGTTGTTACAAAAGAAAGGAAATAAAAATATTTTTGGGGTTGGAGAAGCAAAATAAATGAAGATACTTTAAGAGAAATTGTTACCTTTAATTTAGGTAACTCACTTTGGTTGGAACCAAAGGACTTCTTGAAATGCTTTCTGCCTAAGGGGAAGCTTCATGGAGGAGGAGAGGGATGTGGGGAGCTTAGTTGGGCAGAGTTTGGACGAGCCAAGTGGCTTGAGAGGTGTGAGGAAATGAGAAGGAGGAGTGCCCTTTTATAAGAGGGGTGAGGGGCACCTTTGGAAAAGCTAGAAATATTAATTTATAATAAATTCATATTCGGTTTCCAAAGGCTCCAAAGTTGACTATTCAAAGTATGAGGTGGGGATAGGTAGAAAACAACTCATCCAATAGAATTTAGACAGGTTTGGGTACTTATATTAACCTTATCTTTAAGTATTAACTCTAAGTTAATTAGTTTCACTTTTACAATGTCTCTTTGTATTTTATATATTATGGTTAATAAACTTACTATATACATCCAAGAGACCCCCAAGTGGTCCATTAATGATTAACCTATCATAATATAAGTCTCTTGGCCGAACCTTAGATTTTTAGGAATTTAATATCAATTAATAATATAATATTTGTTTTAAGAACTCTTTTATGTCAATTTTGACACTATTCAATAGTTGATTTTTGTGAAACTCATAACAGATTGATTACTTCGAACAAAGTCCATTAAATCAATCCTAATATATCATATTAGCCTAGAAAATTAGTTTAATTCATTAAAAGTTTCATATTATATTTATTTGGGTATTTATAATATCAATTATTTTAATTTTTCACTATTATAGTAATTACTGCATCATCATTGTGTCATAAATAAAATAACTTATTTAATGTCTAAAAATTATAAATAAAATATCATTATGTAGGAAATCTATTTATCTTTCTAATGAATATTTATAATCGAAAATCCAACATGTATAACCCTATGTAAAAATTGTTGTTCTAAAAGATATATGCTTGTGTCATTTTTGTATTCATTTTGACTTAATTAAAATAAAGTGTCATTATCACTTACAAGTGGATCCATGGGGTCCCAAAATAGACCCAAAGATGCCCATGGTCGACTATGTATCAACCAATAGGGTTAATACACGTTTTAGGGTAATTTAGTATTATTATAATATTATTTTTTTAACCCTTATTTACCGGATTTACCCTTAACCATGGTAAATAAAATATTTACCGCAGTAATTATTCAAAATGTCTAAAAATAAAAGTTACCTATTTACACAATTTGAACATCCTGATTCCAAATATGGAATCCATTTTTCTAAATTCAAAACACAGAAGTGGCAGAAATTAATTTAAAATTAATTCCCGCTGTCAAAACAAAAAGCGTGTTTTTAAGAGATAATAACTACCAAAAGATTGACACTTGTTTATGTTCGGTTTAATTGTAAAATTATGTCCAATGATAAACATTAAATTTAATGGTAAAAATATATTCTAAATATACTTTAAAACCACTCAAATTCATAATTTATCACTATTAATTATTTTGATTAAAAAAGTTGTTTTTAATTAAAATTTAGTAATTTTCACTATTCATCAAAATATGAAAGTTATCCGAAATGTACCAAAATTTTACCCTAGGCTAATTTTGATATTCCGAATCCAAAAATGAAGTCCATTTTTAAATATAAAATATATATAATTTCAAAAAGTAGGTATTACTATTCATAACGGCTAGTTTGATTAGTTATGGTGTGTGTTAAAACTCGAAGTTGCGTACAACACACGCTACTGTTTTATTCAAAGGAAAGCGTACCGTGTAAGCTTGGGATGTTTCATTTTAAATTTTTTTTTGATGTCCCCATTTAGTCAAAAAGTTTGAAATATTGTATTTAAAAAGGTTTCACTATTAAAAGTTGATAAAAGTGCAATACCGAAAATGAATCTGTTCTTGCATTATGACTAAGAAACTCATAATATGGATTCTAAAATTATAAGGATTATATAAAGTTTAAAATTTAGTTAATACTATTCATGACCTCTTTTAATGGCATTTTTTTTGTATGTAATGGTGTGATTGAACTCGGTGTTGCGTGTAGTACACGTTATTGAATTATTTTGAAGAAATAACACACTATGAAATCTTGGGGTGTTACATTCTCCCCTCCTTCAATAAATTGCGTCCTCGCAATTTGAAATTGTTCTTCGAAAATAAAAGGTTTAAAATAGAAAATATATTTGTGGGAAAACCCACATCGGAGATTGGGTTACTAAAATTTAGTCTTAATATGAGGAAAAGAGAAATGAAAGGGTCACCACCAAATTATGATCTCGATTAGGAGAACATTGGTGGCAATTAGAGATATATAATTGGAGGAAAAACGTAAATATTTATAGGTAGTGATTGAGGTCATCAATCAAAAACAAGTATATAATTGAGGTCCTTAAACTCATCAATCTATGATGATTTGAAATACCATCGGTTCAACAAAACATAGGGTATTGGGATAACACATTTTTGACATTTCAAAATATCTTAGTTGAAATCCCACATCGAAAAATGAATTAATGAGGCCTCTATTTAAACTAAAGAGTGGAAAGTATGAAGATTACCGAAAATAACACATACTAGGGTTCCATGTAGGAAAATATGGATATGGAGGAGAAATCTAACCATCAATTATCTGATGGAGAGTGGTAGAGAACATGGCTATGAAAAGGCCAACAATCCCAAAGCCATAAATTAGTGATGATTTAAGGTACCATCTAGGACAACATTTTTGTTCTAAGTTCCTTTGATTAATGTTGAGGAATTTATTTATGAGATTGGCTAAGATCATAGGGAGATATACTTACTTTATAATTATAGTTTTATCCTTTAATAAATTTATACCACAAACTCATCTTTCACTCTAAAAGATAATAGAATGTAAAAAATTCTATTTACACTATTCGTATAGGGTTCCAAAATAAATGAATTTATACTTCATCTACCAGATCTTTTTTAAAAAAACTACATTATTTAATCCAAGACATCTCATGGGCCAGTGGTAGGTGTTACACCCTTGTCGCCCTTCGGTTGCGGGTTCAAGTCTCACAGCCTTGCCGGACGCGACGGGTTGCCGCCCGACCTCCGGGTTGTCCTTTTATGGCAATCCAAAATAATCCAAACTAGAACTATCCAAAATACTTATATCCAGACTCACAGTCCAACATTTATAAGTAAGGTAAACATAATGTAGAACCTTTTTACCCCGTAATATCATATGAATACCTTCATCATGTATTCTTTTAATACACTGAAACATCCTGAATTACCATATTCCTTATTGATTACATTCATGCTCCCTTATTCCATATAGAAAGCTGGATATACTTCATTAATCCAAAAATGTTTTAAAACCCAAAAATGATGGAATATACAAATCATTAATCAGTTCGAAGGTAGTCAAGAATATCCAATATAATTTATCCAAAACAATCATGTATTATTCCAAAATCACTACTTCGGTATCAGAACTATATTATGGTTTATCATTCTCTCAACCATATATTTTCCAAAAATTTATCCTGCTATTGAGTCACTTTTCTTTGTTCCACATAATCTCAAGTCCTTAATGAAATAGTACTGCAGTACAATCCTTATATACTCCATAATTATTATAACAAGTACATTGTTGATACAACACTCAATTGACATAATCAACATAAGAACTCTAATCATTCCTCCTCATCTGTGGTAGTATCATAACTTGATTATTATCCAATAGCATCATTTGCGGCATAGTCTGATGACTGGGACATAGGTTCGCATAGTGTCCAAACTCCTTGCAAAGGAAGCATTGTACATTTGAGACCATTTTCTCACCCTTGCAGTCACGTACTTTGTGCCCTTTTCCTCCACACTTATAACAAACTCTCATTCCTTTCAGGCAAGTTCCAGGGTGTTTCTTTCCACAGTTACCACATATGGGAAAATTCTTCTTTTCCCTTTTCCCTTTATCCATCTTTCTCTCTTCCATCCTTTTCTTCTCTTGATTCCCTTCAAAGCCATAGGACTCAGTAAACTCTTTACTTATCTTATCAACACATGATATTATTTCTTCATATGATGATAATACATGGGAGGCTATTTCTCTTATAAATTCTAGCTTAAGACTATGAAAGATATGATCCTTCCTTCTCTTTGGATCATGTGCATTTCTGGAGTTCTCATTCCTTCTACTGGGCGCCATTTCTAAACAATGGCATACACTAGATCAGTTTATGAATCAAAATAAATAATCCCATACTTATAAAACACTTAACATAAATTGAACTATTTATGGATATAATCCATAATCATAAGAATGTTTTCTTTGAGGAAGTATATACTCATAATCCCTTCAAAATTATTTGTAAAGAAAATGAGAGTTATCCTAAGCATATCCCCCGGGAGTGTCGTAACCAAGAGTGCAGCAAGGCCCGTTGTCGTGCACCAGTTCCCGTTCGAGTCTAGCTCAAAGCGGTGTTTTCGGGTTTTACCCCTAGGTACATCTGTGCCAGAGCCGCCTCTACCTGCTCGTATCCAGACAGGGATGTATTTCTCGGAAAACTCACAAAATCTCTACAATACCAAAATTCTAGGAAGTTCTTCTATACTAATCCTCAAAGTTCATCTTAGGTCTACGTGCTCTAATCAGAGTTTATCTAAATTTAGATTCCAAGGTTTGTACTAAACTTCCTCTGATACCAACTGTAACGCCCCGACCCCAGCTACCCAGAGTCGGTGCATTACTTCGTAACATTGGCATGATCACAAGAAAGATCAAATCTCGAAAGACCGATTGGTTTAGTAGCCTTGGAAACACTAGATATATTCATAAGTTTTACATTACATCATTAAACGAAAAACTACTAAAACAACATATTGTCTCCATAATCCACTCTCATATCCCCACATAATATCCCTGCAGGTCATTCATAACTTACTTCTTCACTTCCTGGGAAAAAATAAAACATAGAAAAGGGGTGAGCTCAAATGCCCAGTAAGGATAACAATATAGCGGAAACTTTCATAAATAAGAATAAACTTTTAAGGCAATGTATAACTAAAACAAAAGCCTTTCAAACATGAACTTTCAACATGGTATGGCATAAATAAAATGAAATAATTCCATTTACTTACTCACATGGATATTCTACTAATCGAATAATCACATGCAAAATCAATAACCACTTTCATAATTATGGAATGCATAATGCCAGACTATCATAACCACATAGCCAAGGCCTCGTGCCAAGACTACAAATAAGATTTTGTCAAGGCCTTGTGCCAAGACACTAGTTTGTCTCATGAGACCTACCGATGCATCGAGGAGCTATAGCGGGCTCCACCCGTCACTTATTAAGTCCAATGCATTCCCATATGAAAAGGTTTAAACATAACATAAACATTCGTATTAAAACTAGCATACGAAATGTCAATACTTTCACCATAAACTATGAATGGTATAAAAATAGCACATCCACAGTCAAACATATCACAAAACCTTCAATACAATATAGAAGTTTTGTAACATAATAAATCAACTTCAAATAATCTTAAAATCCATCAAAGGATGTTGACATAGATGAAATCAAAATTCTTTTTAAAGAAATATCTCCTTTTATTTTGAAATCATTTAAGATCCATATAAAATAAAACATTTTCTTTGAAAATATTCTTATAAGCTTGTAAGGAAAGCTTTGAAGATTTTATAACGGCGTAAAATAACCGCGCCCGCCGTATAAGTTAAAAAAAACATTCTTATCTTAATTCTGTCGAAAAGGTTAAAAAGGACCTTGTTTTGAAAACGACAGAAAGATTCCTTTATAAACCTCTTATAAAAAGTCAAACAAGGGTATAAATGACGTTAACCCATATTCTTGTAAATAGTAAAAATGTTTTGAAATACATTTCGAAGAAACATGGATGTGGATGATAAAGAGATCCCAGTAGATTATTACGTATAAACAACCTCGGATAATGAAGAGATTGTGAAATAACCCTTACCTTGTACTTTTCCTTGGTTGGGGTAGGTTAACTCCCTGTATAATGGTGAAATAATTGTTATTAAATTATACAAGAATCATATATATTAATATGATATCATATATGATCTTTTAACATTGATTTGTTAATAATATCTTAGAATTATCGTCGTTTCGGGTGTTAACTTACTCATTTTCTTTTATATATTTTGTTACATAAGTCATGTTTGTTGTATCTTATTCTTATCCAGAATGATATCAAGTCCTTAAACATCTTATTTAAATCATTAAATGGTAATTATACTTGAATGGATACGATGGAGAATGAATCTCATCGCGTTCGTGGAGACGGTAGTCCGTACGTACGCACGAACACTTCTTCCATTTAATTTTTATTTTAAAAGAATCAAATCCAAATGATACATAGGTATATTACTATTCCAGTATAATATAATATTTTATATATGTTACTTAAGTTCATTAACACCATCCTTTATACGTTCCATGTGTGGTATGAACGAGTCATATCATTTTAAGGGGGCGGTAGTCCGCACTTCCTCAAATGAAATTATCGTATGTATATACAACATGAAACGAATAATGGAATGAAATAAAATGGAATTACAGAAACTTATATATAAAATATATATCATTAATATCATATTTAATTACAGTGCCATCATAATGGCCACCATGAGAGGTGGTAAGATGTATTTGAACAATCATCGTTTTGTGAGGCGTTAGTTTTCCATCCACAGAAACATTATGTTCATCATCCATTAGATGGAGTTGTGTGTATGTGTAGTTTGAATCCTTCTTATAACAACATCCTAGTATATTTAGGATACTGGTGTTGTTACAAAATAAAGGAAATAAAAATATTTTTGGGGTTGGAGAAGCAAAATAAATGAAGATACTTTAAGAGAAATTGTTACCTTTAATTTAGGTAACTCACTTTGGTTGGAACCAAAGGACTTCTTGAAATGCTTTCTGCCTAAGGGGAAGCTTCAAGGAGGAGGAGAGGGATGTGGGGAGCTTAGTTGGGCAGAGTTTGGACGAGCCAAGTGGCTTGAGAGGTGTGAGGAAATGAGAAGGAGGAGTGCCCTTTTATAAGAGGGGTGAGGGGCACCTTTGGAAAAGCTAGAAATATTAATTTATAATAAATTCATATTCGGTTTCCAAAGGCTCCAAAGTTGACTATTCAAAGTATGAGGTGGGGATAGGTCGAAAAAAACTCATCCAATAGAATTTAGACAGGTTTGGGTACTTATATTAACCTTATCTTTAAGTATTAACTCTAAGTTAATTAGTTTCACTTTTACAATGTCTCTTTGTATTTTATATATTATGGTTAATAAACTTACTATATACATCCAAGAGACCCCCAAGTGGTCCATTAATGATTAACCTATCATAATATAAGTCTCTTGGCCGAACCTTAGATTTTTAGGAATTTAATATCAATTAATAATATAATATTTGTTTTAAGAACTCTTTTATGTCAATTTTGACACTATTCAATAGTTGATTTTTGTGAAACTCATAACAGATTGATTACTTCGAACAAAGTCCATTAAATCAATCCTAATATATCATATTAGCCTAGAAAATTAGTTTAATTCATTAAAAGTTTCATATTATATTTATTTGGGTATTTATAATATCAATTATTTTAATTTTTCACTATTATAGTAATTACTTCATCATCATTGTGTCATAAATAAAATAACTTATTTAATGTCTAAAAATTATAAATAAAATATCATTATGTAGGAAATCTTTTTATCTTTCTAATGAATATTTATAATCGAAAATCCAACATGTATAACCCTATGTAAAAATTGTTGTTCTAAAAGATATATGCTTGTGTCATTTTTGTATTCATTTTGACTTAATTAAAATAAAGTGTCATTATCACTTACAAGTGGATCCATGGGGTCCCAAAATAGACCCAAAGATGCCCATGGTAGACTATGTATCAACCAATAGGGTTAAGACACGTTTTAGGGTAATTTAGTATTATTATAATATTATTTTTTTAACCCTTATTTACCGGATTTACCCTTAACCATGGTAAATAAAATATTTACCGCAGTAATTATTCAAAATGTCTAAAAATAAAAGTTACCTATTTACACAATTTGAACATCCTGATTCCAAATATGGAATCCATTTTTCTAAATTCAAAACACAGAAGTGGCAGAAATTAATTTAAAATTAATTCCCGCTGTCAAAACAAAAAGCGTGTTTTTAAGAGATAATAACTACCAAAAGATTGACACTTGTTTATGTTCGGTTTAATTGTAAAATTATGTCCAATGATAAACATTAAATTTAATGGTAAAAATATATTCTAAATATACTTTAAAACCACTCAAATTCATAATTTATCACTATTAATTATTTTGATTAAAAAAGTTGTTTTTAATTAAAATTTAGTAATTTTCACTATTCATCAAAATATGAAAGTTATCCGAAATGTACCAAAATTTCACCCTAGGCTAATTTTGATATTCCGAATCCAAAAATGAAGTCCATTTTCAAATATAAAATATATATAATTTCAAAAAGTAGGTATTACTATTCATAACGGCTAGTTTGATTAGTTATGGTGTGTGTTAAAACTCGAAGTTGCGTACAACACACGCTACTGTTTTATTCAAAGGAAAGCGTACCATGTAAGCTTGGGATGTTTCATTTTAAATTTTTTTTTGATGTCCCCATTTAGTCAAAAAGTTTGAAATATTGTATTTAAAAAGGTTTCACTATTAAAAGTTGATAAAAGTGCAATACCGAAAATGAATCTGTTCTTGCATTATGACTAAGAAACTCATAATATGGATTCTAAAATTATAAGGATTATATAAAGTTTAAAATTTAGTTAATACTATTCATGACCTCTTTTAATGGCATTTTTTTTGTATGTAATGGTGTGATTGAACTCGGTGTTGCGTGTAGTACACGTTATTGAATTATTTTGAAGAAATAACACACTATGAAATCTTGGGGTGTTACAACTAATGTAATTATATCAGCTCTGGAGAGGAGGATGGGAAAGGAAGAAGATACTAAAATCACACTCAAGCAGGAACATGTACCTGTTTCTACTTCAAGACCTTCATTATACTGAAGGGCTCCACCTCTTGAGCATCAACATCAACAACCACCTCGTCAATATTATCAAAGAGATCAATGAATGAAACAGTTTGAGGAATTAAATTTTAATGTTTATAATTTCAAGAATTAACAAGTTTATGGTTACTTCATCTCAGCCTTATAAATCAATTTTGGTTCAGTTTCTAAGGCCGAAGTAGACAAATAAATATGGAGATGAAGATCTTCCGAATTATTGTCCCTTTCACCTGATGTTGGGACACCCCATTCAGGAGTGTTTTGTTTTCAAAGACCTTCTGAAAAAGATGTTAGACTCTGGAAAAATGAAACTGAAAAGTTTATCACCTAATGTAGCATGTGTTATTGCTACTGATCCAGAAGAAGAAGGCGAATATCAAGAGGTAAAAAGTAAAAATGTGCAAAAATATGGTGATTGGATGATTATAAAAATGATCAACCAGACTCATGCCATTTTACAAACACAGTTGAAACAATCTATTGTGTGTTATTCCACTACTTCCACAGAAAAACCATATTCATCAAAAGGTCATTACTCAATAATGTGAAGAGATTATAAGGATAAAGAGAAGTCATAAGAAGATGAAGTCATTTCAAGGAAAATGTTTTCCTTGAACCTGGAAGATTTTATGCCATCTATTTCAAAATCAATGGCATCACCCTGCCAAATGGCACAACCAAAATTAACCTTTCAACAATAATATTCATCAAATGAATAATTAATCTTTAGTTCTGTTAATTTTTTCCATTTAATGGATCCCTATGACAATAATGATTCTTTTTATAATGAGCCAGAATTCCTTGTACCCAATTGGGGAACAAGAGGAAGAGGCCAAGGTTGAGGGTACATGGGAAGATGTGGGAATTCTAGAGACCACCATTTTAACTCTACCCCTTCTCGAACCATATATGTGGCAGAAACTTATGGAAGATCCATTCTGTGGGTTCAACAAGAACATGGAGTTTATTCCATTAAAGTTAGTTTTATTTCTAACTTGATTATTTTGGATGACCGGTTAGAAGTTACACCGTCTTATTCTCATAAAATTAATAGACCTAGTCTATCTAATTTTTTCAAAGCCAAGATTATTTCCAGCCTTTTCTCTAACACAGAGTATGTCTACATCAGAAGCATCAACTTCCAAAGCACCTGCAAAACCACATCTCCATGCTGGGAAACACAGACCTTTGGACCAAAAGTATGATGTCTTGAAACAATTTTTCCCTGTACCAGACAAGTTATCAATTATGGATGCTTTGAATTTTTCAAAATATCTTAAAGAAGCACTCATTGAAGCTTTGTCAAGTCCTCAAGAGTTTGAAACCAACGTTTCTTCTAATGATGTTTACCGTACAGAGAATGATTCTACAGAATTTCATGCAGTCATATCTTTTACAAATGAAGATGAAAATGATCTGGTGCATGGGCATATTAGAACCTTGCATTTTTCTGGCATGGTAAATGAAATAGACATCTGATGAGCCTTCTTTGATAATTGCTTTGGAGTCAACCTCATTCTTGTTCATACACTTCGTCGATTGGGTCTGACTGAATCTGACTTATATCCGTCGACTTTAATGTTGCAAGCTTATGATAAAAATGAACAAGAACCTCTGGGAGAGATTACACTCAGAACTCTATTTGGATATCTTGTGTCTAATTTAGATTTCATAGTTTTTTGTCAAGACAAATCCTTCAATATTCTTCTTGGAAGGTCTTGGATGCATCAACATGTAGCAATAGCTTTTTCATGCCACCAATGTCTTAAGTACTATTTCAATGGTCCAATAAGGACATTGTATGGTGATAAGGATCCATTAAAAACATCAGAATATCAATACATTGTGGAATAGTTTTTATCACACAAAAAGAATGAAGCCCATCACAACGGAAATAACTAGAGATAATGCTCTAAATGGACTAGAAAAGATCCCAAAAAATCCATTTATGCATTTGAGTATAGATTATGTGTTACCCATCAATAAAATTGAAGAGGTAAACCCAAATCCGAGAACTCATCTAGTAACTTCCCTAATGTTAATTATGACAATTGAGCTGGACAACATGGAAGAAACTGTTGATCCACTAAGAAATGATGAATGCAAAAAATGGAGATGTTTTCATTTCATCTACTGAACTACAACAGGACCCTACATAATCAACCAGAGTAGAATAGATTATATTAATGACAGATAAAGACAAAGATATTTATTTTCAATCCATATATCCCTCTTTATTACCAAAGGAAGACCCTTAGTCATTAGTAGGGCCAGATATGGTGGCCTCTTCTTTAGGATGTTCAAATACGGATTTCCCCTCTAATTCTAGAAGTTTTCCCTCATCATCTACTATGAAAATGGAAACAGAAGAGGTAACACGTAATGTAGAAGAAGAGGAAGATATCAGGATTCTCTTCCAGCATATGAGGAAGGTGTGTCTACCACTATGGATGAGCTCAGAGAAATAAATCTGGATGCAGAAGAAGATCCATGCCCCACTCTAATTAGTACTGACATGACCTCTGAAGAGAAACAGGTGTATAGTTCATTTCAAAATAAACATAGAGATATATTTTCTTAGAATTATACAGAAATTATAGGTCATAATCTGGGTGTATCCACCCATGATATGGGTTTTCCAAAAGAACATCATGGATTGAAGAAGGAATCAAGAAGAACACACCCAACTTATGCCTATAAAATTGAAGCTGAAGTTGATAAGATTATAAATGATAACCTTGTTAGGGAAGTATATTATTGAAAATGGCTAGAAAATATGGTCCCAGTGAAAATGAAGAATGGGAAAATTAGGGCCTGCATTGATTTCAGAGATCTTAACTAACATTGTCCTAAAGATGATTTTCCAGTTCCGATTACAGAACTCTTAATTGAATCAACAGATGTCTATGAAGCTCTTTCCTTCATCAATGGCTACTCTGGGAATAATAAAATCCATATTTCCCTAGATGATGAAGAATATACATCCTTTAGATCCCCTCAATGTGTGTTTTGCTTTTAGGTAATTCCCTTTGGATTAAAGAATGCAGGTGCAACATACCAATGTGCCATGCACCATATCTTCCAACCCCTCTTAGGTAAATTTGTTGAATGTTATGTGGATGATTTGGTGATCAAATCCAGACAATGTTCCAGTCATTTGGTTGATTTGAAAACCATATTCCATAAACTTTGGTAACACAGTTAGAAGATGAACCCCTTAAAATGTGCTTTCAGGGTAACCTTAGGAATGTTCCTTGGCTTTGTTGTACGCCATAATGGTATCGAATACGATCTTGAGAAAAAAAATAAATACTTGGTATGTCACCTCCTCAAAATTTTAAAGAATTAATAGGAATCTAAGGAAACATGGCCTATATTTGGCACTTTATTGCCAATTTGGCAGGCAAGTGTTTTCCCTCCACCAGATTAATGAAGAATGGAGTCACCTACCAATGGACTGAAGACTACCAAGAAGCATTTGATTCCCTCAAGAATTGTCTCTTAAGTCAACCAGTATTAACGCCACCTATTGAAGGAAAATCACTTATTCTCTATGTAACAGCTTTATAGGGATCACTAGGTGTCTTCCTCTCCCAAAAGAATGAGGTTGGGAATGAAACAACCTTTAATATCTCATTCAAGCTATGCATGATGCGGAAACTTGATATTCATGTATTGAAAGGTGCTGTCTAGTATTAATATTTTCAGTTCATAAATTTAAGAATTAACTGCAACATCATGAGGTTCAATTTGTATCTTGAAACAACCCGCTCAAATTTATCCTCAGTCATCCTATGCTTACAAGGCATCTGGCATGGTGGGTAGTTATTTTGCAAAAGTTTGATATCAAGGTTGTGCCTCAAAAGTAAATAAAAGGCCAAGATCTATCTGATTTCCTTCCTGAGCATCCATCTGTAGAAGATACATCATTTAATACTGAACTTCCTGATGAAGAGGTCTTCTCTATTCAGGATAATTCCCAAACATGGGAAATTTACTTGGATGGTGCTTGCATAAGTCCAACAGGGAAGAGAATGGAAACCCCTATACTCAACAAATTTGGGTTTGGAATTGTCCTTATTTCCCCAGAGAAGGCAGTATTGCCTTATTCCTTTCTATTTTGAGAAGGTGGTTCCAAAAATTAGGTAGAATTTTAATCTCTCATTGTAGGTTTGGAATTGGACCTTCAGGTGAAAATGGATCATTTAAAGGGGAAAGGTGATTCAGAAGTGGTAATAAAACAAATTAATGGGGAATATTCTATTAGAAAAGGAGAATTAATCCCTCTGTGTGATTACATCAGAGGGTTAATGGCTGAATTTCCCTCAGATCCGACATTTTCCTATGTCCCACGACCACAAAATGCCAAAGAAACACACTGGGTAATGCAACTACAGCCTTGGCAGATCCAAATCAGGATAATAGAGTCATTATCATAGCTCATCGTCGTGTCGTCTCACCTTTTGTTCATACCAGAATGGAGGAAATTAATGAAGTTATCACTAATCCTAAACCTTATGGTCATACCACGGGATGGAGAACATCCATCATGGAATATCTTCGAAATGAGATACTTCCACCAGATAGGGATTAAAAAGAATAGATCTGATGACGAGCAGAAAATTTCACTCTTTATGATAGTCGAGACAACCAAAGGATCCTCTACTAGTGAGGCTTTGATGTAATTTTCTTAAAATGTATTGATGGAGAAGAGACTACAACTATCATGAAAGAAGTACATTCTGGAGTTTGTGGTGACCACCAGTTTGTGTATAGACTCTCTAATATGATCTGAAGTCTTGAATTATTTTGGCCTTCAATGACATAGGATTGTATAGATTTCACTAAAAAATGTCATCCCTACCATGTGAATTACATCTTCATTCATCAACCCCCAGAGTTGCTACATATAGCTAAATAATCTTGGCCATTTTCCACATGGGGAACGGAGATAGTAGGGCCTTATTCTCCAGCCACAACTAAGTAGTTCAAGTATATTCCCACTACTACTAAATTCTTCTCTAAACGGACCGAGGAGATACCTCTCAAGGTAGTTGGAGCCAAAAGTATTTTTAGTTTTGTCAAAACTAATATAATCACTAGATTTGGTGTCCCTCATACTATTTTTAGGGACAATGACACCAATTTGTGTTCTGCTGAGGTAAAAAAGTTATATTAGGAACATAATATCAAATCTAACCATTCATATAGCTATCATGCGGCGACCAATGGATAGATAGAGGCTGTCATCAAGACCCTATCAAATATACTATAGAAAATGGTGGATAAAGATAAGAAATCATGGTCGAATAAACTTTTAAATTCATTATGGGATTATCGAACATCTACCTGTAATGCTACCTAAGAAACACCTTATTCATTGGTATATGGAACTGAAGAAGTTTTTCCAATTGAAATGCAATTTCCTTCACTCAGAGTTGCAATCTGTGATCAGTCGTCTACAGATGAGAGGACTCAGAAACGGTTCAATGAGTTAGAACTATTATATTAGAAAAGATTTCATACTTTTCACCATTTATAAGTCTATAAGAATAGAATATCATGAGGTTTTATCAAGAAAGTTCACCTCTATTCATTTATTCAAGGAGAATTGGAATTGGTCCTTAGGACTCCAATGATATCAGGAAAGAAACCTCCAAAACTTGAGTCAAAGTGGGAAGGACCTTATTCCAAACATAAGGTCTATTTAAATGGAGCTTATGCGTTAATAAAAATGGATGAATAGCTTGTTACAACTCCAAAAAATGCGATATTCTTAAAGAAATACTTTTTATAGTTTTGCACATTCATCCTCACTGCAATACTTTAAACATCACAGTACCACGTCCTCACTACAAGACATTAAGTTAAACAGTACCATGCCCTTGCTGCAAGACATTAAACTGCACAACCCCCATGTCCTAGTTTCAAGACATTAAATTGCATAACAACCATAAGTATCCCTGTTGCCTAACATTAAAATACATATCATGTTCTTACTTGTCACATGATGTTAAACAACATGACATCATTTGTAAAATGAACATTTTCGCTATTTTGACATTAGATGCTTCCACAAGCAAGCATCATTGACATAATCACTACTCCTTAGAAGTATATGAGTCCCTCTATTTCTTATGTCTGAGTCATATCTACATAGAGACCTTGTTTTGAGAACTACATATGTCTTGATTCTCATTTTCCAATGAGATACATAAAGACACCTAAATCTCCAATTTTGGACACATCCACGATCACAAAATCTTCCTTTTTTTCACCTCTTGTATATGAATCAGATCTATATAGATTATTTCCTTAAGATATATGATTTGGTCCTTATACCATTTTATGTCTTAAGATTTACCATTCTCTCATAATGTGTCAAAACCCTCATTCTTCATGTCAAAATCGATTGGAATGAGAAATGATTGTTTCAAGAACTATGTATGGATTGATACTCATTTTCCAAAGAGATTTGTAGAGGTGCCTAGATCTCCAATATTGGGAACAACTACGATTAAAAAATCCTTTATTTCTTGTATAAGAATAAAATCTGCATAGAGAATGTTTTAAGAACAATGTATGACATGATTCTTTCCCCAAAAAGACTTATAGCGACACATGGGTTTTATCCCTTAATCCAGTTACAATATTTATTTCCTTTCACATTGGTTCATCTTTGTCCTTACCGCATGACATTAAACTACATGGAAATATAGCATCCTTATTCTTCACTTGCGTCACCTTTGTACTATAAAAGAAACCCTTACTGCTCCTTATTTATCTCACCGAGCATATCTCATGTGGGCTTAGGAATTGGGTAAATGGATTATTTATATAAATAAGATGTCTCAATTTATTATGGGGTTATTAATGTCTTCACTACATGACTTATAACTGCGCAATATAATGTTCTTGTTTCATGACTTTAAACCGAACATCATAATATTAATTCAGTGGAAATAAAGAAAGTCTCCATTTTATATATGAGTCAAATCTACGTAAAGGATGTCAAACTCATGGCCAATATTGGTTCAAATATTTATCATATGCATTTGACAAAAACCTTTTCCAAATTTCATACTCTTAATCTTGAATATTTCAAGATCCTCATAATCCTTCTTATAGTTTCTGGTGACAAAATTTCTTATACTTGAGTTCTCTTTTTCCTAACTATACAGCACATGACCTTAGGTGGCATTGCATAAGTTGCCTACATAACATGCCTTTCAGTCAAAAGATTCCACTATTTGTCTATGTAGCATATTCCCTAGTTGGCCCTGTATAACACAACCCCCATAATGGGTTTGTCAAATAATGGTAACTTCATTCTTAGTTATTGTATCTTTTTCTCCTTTAATCATTGATGACAATATACAAGAATCTGTTTTTTAAAATAGTTATTCAAGTATACATGTCCCATTATCATTCTCACAATCTGAAAGTCTTCAAGACCATGGTTTACACATTTCCCTCACTATGTGTTCAATACGATATGAAATAACCTTGAAAATGACTTGGCCACATAGTATATATTGTTTCCATTTCTGGTCCTAGTTGTATGACCTAAAAAAACATACCATACCTCATAAGTTTGGGGCAGACCTTTGTAAAAGTCATATTTCTCAAATTCTATGGACATCTTTGGTGGAAATACCCTTTCCATATTCGAGTACCTTTCTCCATAAACCAAACTATATGCTTTGGAAAATCTGAAACTTCATAAACTTTCTTCAGATTTTATCAATAGAACGTCAGACTTCTGAGTGCTCTTTTTTCTGATTATGCAACACATTCCCTTAGGTGGCCCTACAGAAGTTGCCTACATAACTGGACTGTCAGTAAAAAGATGCCCCTATTTGGCTATGCAGTATATTACCCAGTTGGCCCTGCATTACACAACCACCATAACGGGCTTGTCGAGTAATGATAACTTCGTTCTTGGAAAAGACTTCCTCTAATGATTTTAGCCCTTTCCTATATCATTCCTTGGTTCTAGAAATTCCCAAATCACAATTTACTATTTTTCCTTCCATACCTAGATATGGTAGTATATTTCTAAATAAATTATGAATAAATTAGGAGAATCTCATACCATTGGTCAGAGCTAAAGTCCTTAAATTGAAGCCACCAAATGTCCTCACTACATTACTTAAAACTGCATAGTACCCAATGTCCTCACTGCATGACATAAAACTTCACAATACCCAATGTCCTCACTACATGACTTAAAACTACATAGTACCCAATGTCATCACTAAATTACATAAAACTACACAATATGATATAAAAAATTCCCCTTTTTGATAAATCTTAACCATTACTCATACAATAACTTTTTTTAGAAATGGTTTTCCAATTAATGACTTATTTCAGTCTCAAATAGCCCTTTTTAATTCTTAAAATTCCTTTCCTTGGCAAAACGACCCACTATAGTCTTTAGTCACCCAAAAAAATTCCCCATGTCTATCAATAACACAATTCTAAACTTCAAAGATCTTTTTTGTCTGACTATGTAGCACGTGTCATTAGGTGGCCTTGCCTAAGTTTCTTACACGATAGGCCTGCCATTAAAAAGATTCCACTATTTGGCTATGCGACATATGCCCCAGTTTTCCCTGCATAACACATCCCCATAATAGTTTTATCAAATAATGGTAACTTCATTCTTGGAAAAGACACCCCTTATGTTGACACATGTTTTAAATTTGGTAAAAATTATGGCTCATGATTCCCTTTGGAAATATGTAAAGAATATTAAAGTAATTCTTAGCCACATAGTCTGGTTTGGGATCTATTTTCAAAGTTTATGGTTAGTACTATTAGACATTAATTACAATCCCTTTATAGTCCAACATGCATGATTCAAAATTGCTAGCAACAAAAGGCTTGGTACTCTTTAGATTGAGAACCCGCAAAGGGAACTCTGAACAAAAGTTGAGTCCCAACTCACTAAAACATACATTTTTTTTATGATTTAGGTAATATTGAGAAATAAAAATTCAAGAGATATAAAGTTTGTGGGGTTTTCCATATAACCCTAGAAATAGTCAAACTATGCTCTCAAGGCCCCATGTCTTACAAAAAAATTAGAGCATCCTTCCAAACATGAGGTAACTCCAAATCTAAAAAAATTTTGTTAGAATGCGTCAAAGTGCCCTACATTTACCTTTGCACAAGATTCTTTTCATTATGAATGAATCTAATTCTAGGGGGGCTTCTGTGGACACCATGAAATGTGTTTCATGCACTTATTCACAATTGAAGATGTATTTCCATGTACCGAAACTCAAGATGACCTCAACCAGGCTCAAAAAGTTCACGGTGCGACTCTGGATTTTTAATGGGGGCTAGTGATGATAGCGAAGGAACTGAATTGAAGGGCCTGGACAATAGCCCGACACTGACCCCAAGTAGGGGAGCGAGGTCGCAACCCCTATGATATGGAGCAATAAATTTGGCTAAGTCCCGAAATAGGTGCCCAAGGTACCTACCTGTAAAGACCTATATGCCACCATGCTGGACGAGAATGAAACTATGATTTTGGCTAAGTCCACAAAGCGACACCCTAGTTTAGCCAAAACACTGTCGGTGTGCAAGGTACTTTCATACTCCAATTTCGCATGCAAGTCACTTTCATGCCCAACTTATTTTTCCCAAGGTCACTTATTTTCCTATAAATAGAACCTTTGGCCCCCATTTGTATGGAAGGATTTTCATGAAGGCCAATTGATGATATGGTCACCCTAGTACTTCACCCCATTCTTTTGAAACATTCAAGGAAGTTCTTTAACACCTTGAGTAGAGGAATTAAGGGAGGATCATTGGACTTCAGTCCTTTTAGTGTTTGGAAATGATAACACTTGCGTGCCTAAAGCGCCGAACCTCCCCAACTCATAAACACTTGCGCGCCACCCATTCCTCTCATAGGAACTTGAGCGTCCCACTTCTTGGATCACCTGTGAATACTCTTGAAGGTTTGATCAAGGTCTCACCAAAGTATTACCATACAGGTTGTTCATCTCCTAAGAGAACATCTGGTCACCCAAGCCTACTTGCGCGCCCTTACTTGTGTACCCTTACCTACTTGCAGGCCCATACTTGTGTGCCCTTATCTACATGGGGGACCCACCTTGATTCACTCACTTTCTTCACTATATTCTATCTACAAGACATCAATCCTTCCTCAGATCCATTCAGGGAAAGGCTTTTTCTTCATTGGATCCCCTATCTGAAAGGGATTCTGTTGATACCTCCACCAAAACCTTCTGAGTTGTCAAACTTTTGGGAATGGCACATCAGTGTGTCTCCTATTCGTGTTTGTTTTTCCACAGTCATAGTTTTCCCACAATTTTTTCACAATGGGTTTTGGATTAATGGAGTGTTTTTGGGTTTTTATATCCATAGTCACATGGAACTTTCTCCACGAAACAATGTTGGGAAGTTCACAATTTGGAGGAGGGTTGGGTCATGGCCTCCCCCTTCTCGAAGAGATGACCTGGAACCTCAGGTCACTGGTAGGGGAAGGTATGGTTCATACCAACATTTTATTTTAAAAATAAAGGAGAAGTCTCCCTCCCCTACCATGATCAATTTTAGGGAAACCATCCCAACATAATCCATTAGATTTTCTTACACGAGGTGGCATCATTGCTCCTCTCTTCTTCGGTGCCAAAGACCCAAGGGGATACGGGCATAGGGACTCTTGTTACCCTTTCCCTCTCCCATTACACTTTTTCACCATGGGAAACCATCCTAGTGTAATCCCCTAACCTTCATCCCTTACTCCTTACATTGGACCCTTGTCCAATGTAAATTGAACAGAGGGAAGGCTCGTCACCTCATGCTCTTCCATGGTCACCTCGACCTCGTTCACCTTGGACACCATAAGTGAGCCCCCTTCCACCAGTGGAGGAAGAAAAATTTTAATGTGTGAATGCTGATTGTTGAATCTTTGACATCCTCTTGTTTCTCACACCGAGCATGACTCACATAGGCTTAGAGACTTGTCATGGTCGCAAAATTGGAACAATTGAATAAACTATGAAAACTCTGATTCTTGTTCAACCCAGGATATGTAGGAAGCCTTTTTAGGGATCGAGCTCACTGTACATCCTCTTCATGAATCGAATCCTAATTCCTTTAATCTGGGCATCCTCCTTAGGAATAAGCCCCAAATTAAACCCCAAATCATCAGGGCATCCTTTTTAGAAAGTAATCCCAAACTCATATCTCTCAAAGGACCATACTCTCTTATGAGACTTCTTGAACTACGTGGGATTTGATTCCCATCCATATGGGATATATAGGAAGCCTCCTTGAGGTTCAAACCCAACACTCTAAATCAACCCTATTCTCATTGGTCCTTATTCCCAATAGGGTCTAATATTACATGGAAACCCATATCCTTTCCAAGTTCCTTGGGATGATTTTACATAAGTCTCACACCAAACATTGACTAAGAACCTTCCTCTTAGTGTTCTTTATCATATGGAATTAAATGGTATGATGTGTCCAATTAATCGGCACTGGACTATGAGGGTTCAAATTCATTTCACAAGGATACGTAGGTAGCGCATTTTATGGGCATGATCCAAAGATCAAAACAAACCTTCGTCTCCCCAGATGACAATAAATTCCATAGTGACCCACTAAGTGGCTTAAAAACCAGTATCATCACAATGATGATTAAAATATTCTCTAAACAATATATTAGAGGACACCATTGATGGAAATCCTCAAATATATAAGGATATTTCCATTAATGATGAACCTTGAATGAATACTGATGATTCTAAATTTTACACATGATAATAGGTGACTATAAATTCCAAGGGATACTTATGGTATACTTGGTGAATTAATAAGGATTCTTGAAAATAACTTAAATTTTCAAAGAGAGTTCCGGAGTAGACAATATTTCCCCCCAAAAGGGTGTGATGAGTCCGACCTCCCATCCTCTCAACCAATGCACATTCTAAGGTATTGTAAAGGTCAAACATAACAAACAGATGCCTTTGTAAATTAGACACTCTTTGGATAAATAACTATTGTATGTTTCCATTTTCATAAATAAATCCAATGGAAACAGCATGCAAATTGTGATTCTTAAAACTAGAACACATGTTTCAAGGAACTACGAAACAAAAATGGTGAACCCGATGTGAATCCTTAAACAAGTTAATAATGTTACCCACCTTTTAGGCCCCTATCAATTGATATTGGAAGGCCAGACAAAGGAATAAATCATGCATGTATCCATATAAAATATGTTGCTTTAATGGAGTTTGTTTTGTTTCAAATTTTTCTTCCTATAATTCCCTATATTCCAAAAATGGATTTCTCTAAGACAACATCTATGAACTTCCCGACCACTACTCAAGATAGATCTTCATCCATGGGAAGGATGTAATCACCAACCCAGTATCTCAAAAGTTGGCTCTTTAAAGTTTTGGTAAAATAATATTACCATCATGGTATAATCTTGAATTTGGTGGTTTCTCGATAGGCCCTCCAGGTCAATACCAATCCTTAATCATCTGGACAATGATGACCAATGATCAAGAAGAAAACAGTTCCATTCTCCATTTTCAACCATTTCGGGTCATTATCCCCAGAATTCAATAATCAATCCCACCCATACTATAGGGTGGTGGATCAAGAGGTCACTCAAAGCCTCAATTCAAGAATGCTGGAGTCCTTCTTGAGGACTCCCACCAGCAGTCGCCGCCAGAATCGTATGCTAGTATACCCTCAACATGATGGGGGTGTTTCCTCTGGACATTTGGATCAGGTCTCTTAGACCTATCCATGCAAGACGAACTACCAGAGACAATGTCTGGTCAATAGGGAGAAGGTTCTCACCTCTACCTCCTTCAGAAAGGTCCACCAATTTAACTTGATGGCGAACAACGAGCAGGTACATACACCCGTCTGTCCTAATTTTGCTGCTTAGTAGACTTGTTTGACAGAAACCCACCAATCCCACCAGATAAACCCGGTGGAGTTTCATGAATTGGAATATACACCTACTTACAAGTTATCAGTTAGTCAGCAGGCTCGTCTGACAACATTTAAAGAATCCCGCCAATATAATGTGGTAGAAACTAGTAAACATGAACATGCACCTGTTTACAATCACCAATTCTGTCATAAATATCATCTAGAAGTATTAACCGAAGTCTGTCAAATATAATGATGGGTAATAAATAGCAGGCACATACACCTTCCAATCTTAATCACGTCTGCCAATAGTCTTGTTTGGTAGCACCCAGAGAAGTTAGTCAGAAATCTCTGATGAAAAATTTGGGGCAGACCCAACTCTCTATCCCCATGAATGAGTAATTTCAGTATCCTTTGACAAGAAAAGGAGGATAAGAGTAGGTACATACACAAACTTCAGTTACAAAATGGATATATATTTCTGTTCTAGCCACTGAAGTTACCAAACACATTTTATTAATGGTGAAAGGGAAAATGCAAATCCCTGTCCAAATTTTGGAAACATACCAGGATATTTTAACAACTAATTCAGAAGTATTAGGGGAAAAGACGCATAAATATATTCCCACACATGGTATGACACATTGGTATTCCATCCTAAAGCTGATAAACACTTCAGTTTCAGTCTATAAGGTTCATGGCGTATACTCCCCAATATTATACAGACGACAAGATTGGGAACATATACCCTTTCCAATTAGAGTTAATCAGTCTGTTCCAGTAACCAATCCAAGGTAGACACATAAACCTGCCCATGATAACCAATTTTCCCATAAAGTGACCCCATCTATGTATAATATGACATCCAAGAAGAAGTCCTTCCAACCACTGTTGTAAAATCCATAGTAAAGCTGCGATTTGGATCCTCTTAATGCTTGAGTTCTTGAAGCCCTCAAAAATTTGTTTGTTGTAGCTCATGATCCTACCCTCTCATTGCCAAATTTTGAGAGTGGTAGTTGTAATTCTGATGTTCTTAGTCGGACACATCATCATAAAGGCTTTCATCATGAATATTTGATCAATAAAGAGTTCTAATCTCTGGATCAGAGCCATGACAACCCTCCATGTGGCTAGAAGACCAAGGAGAATGAATATTTACCCCTTTCTGTAATCCATCATGGTGATCCTCCCCATGATGGAATTCACTGTGAAAGTCTTCTCCGCAGTAGTATTTCGCATTTTCATGAAATTTTCATAATTGAAAATGTATCAATGAGAAAGACCTCCTATCTTGAGGAAATTGAAAACATAAGGCCAGTCATATCTGATGCCTTGTCATTTATGGGTGAAACACTTTCTCAACAAGAAGACATCTTAAGGGAATGATCATTCTCTGAAACTCCCTTGGGTTATTTGTCTTCTAATATAGAGCATCCACTTTGGTCAGACTAAGTGGAGAATCCTCTAGTGAAGGATGATGAAGATATGTTAAACAAGAGAAAACAATTGGCCAAAGGAGAAATACCAGTCATGTTCTAGCCATTAGAAAATTATCAGTATAACATTCTAGAATTGATGAAAAAATATTGCATTCATGACATCTGCCTTAACTTATGGAAAACTATTCTTCATTTAAAAATCAATGTATTACTAGATGATGAATATAAAAATCATGTAAACGTAATAGAAGGGTTGCAATGCCAAATTGACATGGCCTATATCTTAGTTTCCCAACATCCAAAGGTTAAAAACAATATAAAACCCTTCAACATACATGTCTCGATGATCTAAAGAGACTACACCATTTAATTTCTAATTCCCCATCTAGTGTTTGTATCAGTGGATGGGGTGCATATGGAGCATTGCATTTCATTTCACTCCAAAATCAGAAATGTTTTCCAAAAGTTGTCTCATGCAATGTTATTGCCCATTGATGATCACAATCATAAGATTTGGTATGTAATCAGATGTATGCTCAATAACATGCCTCAACCAGTTCTCATTGAAATCAAGCCCAAAGAAAAGAAGTTGTTGATTTAATTTTACATCAACCATTCTAGAATCTTGAACAGACATGCCGCTTAGAGGATGTCAAGCATCAGAGAATTCAAATGTCTGAAATAGAACAACGATCTTCCGAAACAGGTGATTTTAGTGGTTGTAAGATAATTCACCCAGTTAATGTCCAAACCAAAATCTGCAAAATCAGAAGAGAATTTGCATGAATTTAATCCATAAAAATTCAATAATAACCCTAGCATGCAAGTCTGGGGGCTCATTTAATTCAAATTTTATTTCCATTCAACAATAATTACAGATTTGAAGAAGAATAACAGGAACAGCCCCATCCCACAGGGTTGGGGGATTTTTCATATATGCAATCCCCTCCTCAACTGAAGTATGTTTTCTCCTAATTAGGGAAGAAGCCACAAGGAAAGAATACGACTAAACTATCTAAGGATTCCCCTTTAGTTACTATCCACCAAACAGTTCCAAGGTATTCATCATATAGGAGAAAGAAGTCTCATGGAAGATACAAAGGAAGGAAATCTCACAAAAATACTGACAGAATTCCATCGATGCATTACGCGTTAGTAAATGTCAGTAACACCATTGGAGAAGATTCTCCAGAAAATAAGTCCAGTTCAGGGGAATCAGAAGATGATGTTCTTGTCCATAATAAGGTACACACCGATGCAAATTAAGAAGGTGTGCACACCCGAAATCAAAGGATTATCCAAAATTTAGGTATGCCTTTAAATAACTAACTCCACCTCTCCAAAAGGCATCTAACAAGGGGAAAGGAAAAAAGATAGATTGCATATCACTTTTCCACTAGAGAAGTTCAATATCTTTCACTTGATGAGAGATTTTCACATCAAAAATCAAAAATAAAGGAGTTGAAAACACTCAATACGGAGTTACTTACAAACATCATTTCCCCTTTATCTACTCCCTAGACAGGTCCTCAACTTGTAAATCCTATAAGAGATACTCTGCAAAGAGTATTTGTAGTAACTATAGATGAAAATAATGAATTCCCTCTACTTGGTTCACAATCAAGGTAGTACCATATACATCCTTATAGGCCTATACCTGTGGTTTATCCAAGGCAGATATCAGTACCACCATTATTTTTTTGTAGCTCATTACACCAGCTTAATATCTAGTTGCTATACCTTCACAAGTTATATCTCATCTGGATGTTCCCTAGATGCTTATGAACACAATTGAGGCATTAACGACTTGATTGGAAGCTATAGAAGAATGACGTGCACCAGTTCAGCCAGAAAAGATAGCTTACCCTTAATGGGTGGAATCAATTCCTCCCCCACCAAATTTTGTGAATACCACATTCCCAATATTTAATGGTTCAGGATATCTGGAACAACACCTCACACATTTTTTTCTCATTGTGATCCCTTGTTGGGAACTTCTCAACAACAAGAAGTAGTTAAGCTTAGGTGTTTTGTGTAGTCATTACAAGGACCATCCTTTGTCTGGTATACAAGTTTAAAATATCAATCAATTACTGGATGGGAAGATCTCTGTCAGAAATTACTTCCTCAATTTAGCTCAATGCTACCATAGACGATAGTTTTTGATCTTAACAATTTTAAACAAAATGATAATGAAAGAGTTTTAGATTTCATTTCTCGATGGAAAGGATTAATATATTCTTTAGGTCTAGCACTCCCTCAAGATGAGTTGCTTACAATTTGTGTGGAAAGTATATGTGACGAGATATGCACACCATTGATCCCTGTGAAATACACAATAGGTTTCCAAGACCTTACTTTAATTGATCAACAGATAGAAGACTCTATTATAGAAACTAAGTCTAAAACTCGTGTAATTACATCAGCTCTAGGGAGGAGGATAAGAAAGGTAGAAGCTGCTATAATCACACTCAAGAAATCACATGTACCTTATTCTACTTCAAGACCTTCATCATACCAAAGGGATCCACCTCCAAATCATCAACATCAACAACCACCTCTTCAAGATGATCAAAGAGATCAACATAGGAAACAATTTGAGGAATTAAAGAATAAAGTTTATTCTTTCAGGAATGAACAAGTTCCTAGTTACATCATCTCATCCTTAGAAAAAAATTGGTTTAGTTACCAAGGCCAAAGAATCACAATAAAGATAGAGATGGAGATCATCCGAATTATTGTCCCATTCACCAGATGTTAGGACACCCAATTCAAGAGTGTTTTTTTTCAAAGACCTTCAGAAAAAGTTGGTAGACTCTAGAAAAGTAAAACTGAAAAGATCATTATATCATGTAGCATGTGGTACTTCTATTGATCAAGATGAAGAAGTCGAATGGAAGGAGGTGAAAAGAAAAAATGTGCAGAAATATGATGGTTGGATGATCAAAAAAATGATCAATTAGACTCATGCCATTTTATGAACACAGTTGAAACAACCAATTATGTATTCTATCAGTCCTTACATAGCAAAACCACCTTCATCAAAAGGTCATTCATCAATAAAGTGAAGTGATTATAAGGACAAGGATAAATAAGAAGAATATGAGTTCATGTCAATGCCAAAGTTTTCCTTGACCCTGGAAAATTTTATTCCTTCTGTTTTAAAAGAACGGGCACCGCCCCGCAAAACGGAACAACAAAAATTAACCTATCAACAAGAATCATTGTCAGATGATGAATTAATATTTGGTTCTATTATTGTTATCAATTTAACTGACCCTTATTCCCATATTTATTCTGATTATAATGATCCAGAATTCCTTTTACATAATTGGGGAACAAGAGGAAGAGGCCAAGCTAGAGGGTGTATGGGAAGATGTGATAATTCTAGAAACTACCATTTTAAATATACCCATGGTCGAACTATATATGTAGAAGAAACTCATGGAAAATCCCTTCTATGGGATCAATAGGAACAAGGAGTTTATTCCATGAAATATAGGTATGGTTCTAACAAAATTATTTTGGAAGACCAATTAGAAGTTACACCATCTTCTTATCATAAAATAAATAGTCCTAGTTAGTTTAATTTACCAAGTCCACGAGTATTTACAGCTTTTTCTCTGACTTAGAGTATGTCTACATTAGAAACATAAACTTCCAAATCACCTGAAATACCACATATCCGTGTTGGGAAACGCAGACCTTTGGACCAAAAGTATGATGTCTTGAAACTATTGGCCCAAGTACTGGCCAAGTTATGAATTTTGGATACTTTGAATCTGTCATAAGATATTTGAGAAGCACTCATTGAGGCTTTATCAAGTCCTCAAGAGTTTGAAACCGAAGTTGCTACTACTGAGGTTTACCATATAGAAAATGATTCTACAGAATTTCATGTAGTCATATCTTTTATATATGAAGATGAAAATGATGTGGTGCATGGGAATATCAGACCCTTGTATTTTTATGGAAAGGTCAATGATGTAGAAATCTAATGATCCTTCATTGATAATGGCTCTAGATTCAACCTCATTCTTGTTCTTACACATTGGCGATTATGCCTGACTAAATTTGACTTATCTCCTTCGACATTAATGATGCAAGATTATGATAAGAATGAAAAATAACCTCTAGGAAAGATTATACTCACAAATCAATTTGGAGATCTTGTGTCTAATTCATATTTCATGGTTTTTCGTCAAGAAAAAACCTTCAATATTCTGTTTGGAAGGCCTTGGATGCATCAAGATGTAGCCATACCTTTTTCATACCACCTATGTCTTATGTACATTTTCAATGGTCAAATCAGGACACTTTAATGTGACACGGCTCCATTCAAAACATATGAATATCAATACACTGTGGTAGTGTTTTATCACACAAAAAGAACGAATCCCATGACAATGGAAATAACAAGAGTTAATTCTCCAAATGGAATATAAAATATCCCAGCAAATCCATTTATGAATTTGAGTAAAAATTATGTGTTACCCATCAATCAAATTGAAAAGGTAAACCCAAATCTGGGAACTCATCTAGTAACTTCCATAATATCAATTAGGGAAATTGATCCTAACAACATGGAAGAAACTGTTGATCCACCAATAAATGATGAAAGCCTAAATGGAGATATTTTCATTTCATCCACTGAACTAAAAAAATACTCTAATTCGTCAACCATATTATAAGAGATTGAAGAAATGATAAATAAAGACAAAGATATTGATTATCGATCCATCAATCCCTCTTTATTACCAAATTAAGACCCTTCGTCAATAATAGTGTCTGATATGGTGGCCTCTTCTTCGGGATGTTCAAATACTAATTTTCCCTCTAACTCTGGGAGTTTTTCCTTTCCATCTACTATGGAAATGGAATCAAAAGAGGTTATGTGTAATGAATAAGAAGAAGAAGATATCAGGGATGCTCCTTCAGCATTTGAGGAAGGCATCTCTACCATTGTGGATGAGCTCAGAGAAATAAATATGGGTACAGACAAAGATCCACAACCCACTCTAATTAGTGTGGCCATGACCTATGAAGAGAAAGAGGTATATATTTCATTTCTAAAGCAACATAGAGATATATTTTATTTGAATTATACAGAAATTCTAAGTCTTAATCCTGATGTAGCCACCCATCATTTGGATTTGTTGTAAGAACATCATGGATTCAAGCAGGCAGCAAGAAGAACACACCCAACTTATGCCTCTAAAATTGAAGCTGAAGTTGATAAGCTTATAAATGATAACTTTTTCAGGGAATTTTAGTATCCCAAATGGCTGGCCAATAATGTCCCAGTGAAAAAGAAGAATGGAAAAATTAGAGTCTGCATTGATTTTAGAGATCTTAACCAGCATTGTCCTAAAGATGATTTTCCAGTTCCGATTACAAGACTCTTAATTGATGTAACGACTAGATATAAATCTCTTTCCTTCATGGATGGCTACTATGGTATAATAAAATTCGTATGGCCCCAGTGGATGAATAATATATAGCCTTCAAAGATACTCAATGTGTTTTTTTCTATCAGGTAATTCCCTTTGGCTTAAAGAATGTAGGTGAAACATACCAACGTGCCATTCACCATATCGTCAAACCTTTCATAGGGAAATTTGTTGAATGTTATGTGGATGATTTGGTGATCAAATATAGACAATGTTACAATCACTTGGCTGATTTTGAAACCATATTCCATAAACTTTGGCAACACAGTTTGAAGATGAAGTCCTTGAAATGTTATTTTGGGTAACCTCATTAAATTTTGTTGGCTTCATTGTATGCCATCGTGGTATCAAAGTTGATCCTGAGAAAACAAAATAAATCATTGATATGTCACCTCCTTGAAATTTGAAATAATTAAGAGGACTCTAAGGACACATGGCTTATATTTGGCGCTTTATTGCCAATTTTGTAGGCAGGTGTTTTTCCTTCACTATATAAGTGATGAAGGGTGTAACCTACCAATGGATAGAAGACTTCCAAGAAGAATTTGATAACCTTAATAAATATCACTTGAGTCCACCAGTATTAATTCCACCTGTTGAAGGAAGACAACTTATTCTCTACGTGACAGCTTTAGAGTGATCACTAGTTGCCTTCCTCACCCAAAATAATTATGTTGGGAATGAAAACAACCTTTACTATATCAGTCAAACAATGATTGATGTGAAAAATAAATATTCAAGTATTGAAAAGTGCTACATGGAATTAATCATTGCAGTTCAGAAATTGAGGCGCTACCTGAAACATCATGAGGTTCAATTGGTATCTCGCAACAACCCACTCAAATTTTTCCTCAGACATCCTTTTCTAATAAGGAATCTGGAACGGTTGGCGGTTATTTTACAACAGTTTGATATCCAGTTTGTTCCTCAAAAGGGAATAAAAGGCCAAGCTCTACCCAATTTCCTTGCTGAGCATCCATCTGTGGAAGATACATCATTTAATACTAAACATTGGGATGAATAGGTATTCTCTATTCGGGATAATTTCCATACATGGGAAATGTACATTGATGGTGATTCTAGAAGTCCCACAGGGAAGTGAATGGAAAACCAGAAACTCAACAATGTTTGGTTAGGAATTGTCCTTATTTCCCCAGAAAAGGAAGTATTGCCTTATTCCTTTTTATTATTGGAAGGTGGTACCAACAATGAGGTAGAATATGATGCTCTCGCCATTGGTTTGGAATTGGCCCTTCAAGAGAAAATGGATCATTTAAATTTTAAAGGTGATTCAGAACTAGTAATAAAAAAAATTAATGGGTAATATTCTATTAGAAAAGAAGAATTAATCCCTTTGTGTGATTAAGTCAATGGGTTAATGACTAAAGTTCCCTCAGAGCTGACATTGTCATGTACCACAATCATAAAATGCCCAAGCAGATGCACTGGCTAATGTAGCTACAACCTTGTCCATTCCAAATCGAAATGAGATAGTCATTATCATAGATCTTCATCATGTGGTCTCACCTTTTGTTCATACCATAATAGAGGAAATTAATGAAATTAACCCTATTTCTGAACCTTATGGTCATACCACAGGATGGATAACATTCATCATGGAATATCTTCAAAATGGGATACTTCCACAAGATAGGTCTGAAAAATAATAGATTCAATGACGAGCAGCTAATTTCACTCTTTATGATAGTCCAAACCACCAATAGATAATCTACAAGTTAGGATTTGATGGAATCCTCTTCAGATGTATTGATAGAGATGTGACTACAACTATCTTGAAAGATGTACATTCAAGAGATTGTCATGCCCACCTGTCTGGGTATAGACTCTCTGATTATATCTGAAGTCTGGGATACCTTTGGCCTCCAATGACGTAGGATTTCACAGATTTCACTAAAAAATGTTATCCCTGCCAAGTGCGTGCAAAATTTATTCATCAACCCCCAGATTTTCTACATACAGCTAAATACTCCTATCCATTTTCCACATGGGGAATAGATGTAGTAGGGGTTTATCCTCCAACCACGGCTAAGATATTCAAGTATATTCTCACTGCTACTGACTTCTTCTCCAAATGGGCTGAGGAAACATAACTCAAAGAAGTAAAATCCAAAATCATTGTTCGTTTTTTCAAAAATAATATCATCACCAGATTTGGTTTCCCTCATACTATTTTGATGGACAATGGAAACAATTTTTGTTCTACTAAGGTAAATAATTTATATTAGGAACATAATATCAAATACAACCATTAATATCATTATCATGTGGCTGTTAATGGACAAATAGAGGCCTTAATCAAGACGCTATCTAATATACTCTAGAAAATGGTAAATAATGATAAGAAATCATGGCCTGATAAACATTTGAATTCTTTATGGGATTATCAAGAAAATACCTATATTGTCACCCAAGCAGCTCCTTATTCATTGGTATATGGAACTAAAGATGTTTTTCCAATTTAAATGCAATTTCATTCACTCAGAGTTGCAATTTGTGATCACTCTTCTATAGATGAGAGGTCTCAAAAAATGGTTCAATGAGTTGGAATGATTAGATGAGAAAATATTGCGTACTTTTCATCATTTAGAAGTCTACTAGAATTGAATGACATGAGATTTTAACAATAAAGTTCTCCTTCATTGATTTCTTCAAGAAGAATTGGTATTATTCCTTAGGACTCCATTGATATAAATAATGAAACCTCCAAAACATGAGTCAAAGTAGGGAGGACCTTATTCTATACATAAGGTCTATTAAAATGGATATTATGCCTTAATATAAATGGATGGATAGATTGTTACAACTCCAACCAATGAGAGATTCTTGAAGAAATACTTTTTATAGTTATGCACATTCATCCTCACTGTATGACTTTAAACTACATAGTACAACATCCTCACTGCAAGACATTAAACTGCACAGTACCATGTCCTTGTTGTAAGACTTAAAAACGCACAGCCCCCATGTCCTTGTTATAAAACACTAAACTATATAACAACGATAAGAATCCATGCTACATGACGGAAAAATTCATAGAATCTTCGTCGTTATGGCATAACATTAAACTTCATGAAATTATTTGTACAACTAATGTTTTCTCTATTTTGATGTTAGAAAATTACATAAGGAAACATCATTAAAATCATCACTACTCTTTAGTAGTATATGAGACCCACTCCTTCCTATGTCTGAGTCATATCTGCATAGATAACTTGTTTCAAGAACTACGTATGGATTGATTCTCATTTTCTAATGAGATACATAGAGATGCCTAAATCTCCAATTTTGGGCCCAGCCACAATCACAAAATCTTCTTATTTTCTTTGCTCCTCTTATATCTGAAGCAGATCTATATAGAGTGTTTCCTTAAGATATATGATTTGGTTCTTATAACATTTTATGTCTTAAGATTTACCATTCTCTCAGAATGTGTCAAAATCCCCCATTCTTCATGTCAAACACGATTGGCATGAGAAATTATTGTTTCAAGAACTACGTATGGCATGATTATCATTTTCCAATAAGATATGTAGAGACGCCTAGATCTCCAATCCCGGGCCCAAATGCAATAAAAAAACCCTTTATTTCTTATATAAGAATCAAATATACATAGATAATGTTTTAAGAACTATGTATGACTTGATTATTTCCCCTGCAAGACATATAGTGACACTTGGGTTTTATCCCTTAAACCCAGTTACAATATGCCTTTACTTTATCATTGGTTCATCTTTGTCCTTACCACATGACGTTAAACTGTCTGGAAATATTTTATCCCTATTCTTCACTTGCATCACCTCTTCTCTGCAAAAGAAACACTTACTGCTCCTTGTTTCTCACACCGAGCATAGCTCACGTGGGATTAGGAATTAGGTAAATGGATTATTTATATAAATAATGAGTCTCAATTTATTATGGGGTTATTAATGTCTTCCCTGCATGAATTATAACTGCACAGTATAATGTCCTCATTGAATAACATTAAACTGCACATCATAATATTAATTCTGAGGAAACCAAGAAAGTATCCATTTTACATATGAGCCAGATCTATGTAAAGGACGTCAAACTCATAGCCAATATTGGTTCAAATATTTATCATATGCATTGGACGTAAACCTTTTCCATATTTCATACTCTTAATCATGAATATTTATAGATCCTCATAATCCCTTTTATGGTTTCTGGTGATAGAGTTTCTAATACCTGAGAGATCTTTTTCCTAACAATGCATCATGTGCCCTTAGGTGGCCTTTCATATGTTGCCTACACAACAGGACTATCAGTCAAAATATGGCACTATTTGTCTATTTAGCATATTCCCTAGTTGTCGCTATATAACACAGCCCCCAAAACAGGTTTTTCAAATAATGGTAACTTCATTCTTGGTTATAGTATCTTTTTCACCTTTAAACATTGATGACAATATACAATAATCTGTATTTTAAAATTTTCATTCAAGTATACTTGTCCCATTATCTTTCTCAAAATATGAATGTATTAAAGATCATGGTTTGCACATTTACCTCATCATGTGTTCAATAAGTTAAGAAATAATCTTGAAAATCACTTGGCCACATATTATATATTGTTTTCATTTCTGGTCCATGTTGTATGACATAAAACTACAGATTCCATACCTCATAGGTTTGGGTCTGACCTTTGTAAAATTCCCATTCCTCAAATTATATGGACATATTGGGTGGAAATACCCTTTCCATATTCAGGTACCTTTCTCCATAAACCAAAGTCTATGCTTCGGAAAATCTTAATCTCCATAAACATTCTTCAGCATCTAGCAATAGAACGTCAAACTTCTGGGAGCACTTTTTTTCTGACTATGCAGCACGTGCCCTTAGGTGGCCATGCATAATTTGCCTACATAACATGCCTGTAAATAAAATGATGCCACTATTTAGGTATGAAACATATGCCCCAGTTGGCCCTTATAACACAACCCCCATATTGGGTTTGTTAAGTAATGATACTTTGTTCTTGGATAAGACTTCCTCTAATGATTTTATCCCTTTTCCCATATCATTCCTCACTTCTAGAAATTCCAAAATCACAGTTTACAATTTTTCCATTCATACATGGATATGGTTGTATACTTCTAAACAAATTTTCAAGAAATTGGGGGAATTTAATACCTTTTTTCAGAGCTAAATACCATAACATAAAGTCGACCAATGTCCTCACTGCCTGACTTAAAACTGCACAGTACCCAATATCCTCTCATCATGACATAAAATTACACACTAAACAATGCCCGTACTACATGAATTAAAACTGTAAAGTACCCAATTTCCTCACATCATAACGTAAAACTACACAATATGATATCATAAATTCTCCTTTTTGATAAATATTAACCATTAATCATAAAATAAATTTTTATAGAAATGGTTTTCCTATTCATGACATATGTCGGTCTCAAATAGCCCTTTTTCATTCTTAAAATTCCTTTCCTTCACAAAACCATCCACTATGGTCTTGAGTCACCCAAAATATTTTCCCCTATCTATCAATAGCAAAATTTTAAACTTCAAATATCTATTTTGTATGACTATGCATCATGTTTCCTTAGGCGGCCTTGCATAAGTTGCCTACATAACATGCCTGTCATTAAAAAGATTCCACTATTTGGCTATGCAACGTATGCCCCATTTGGCCTGGCATAACACGACCCCCATAATGGTTTTATCAATTAATGGTAACTTCGTTCTTGGAAAAGACACCCCCTTATGTTGACACAAGTTTTAAATTTGGTGACCATAAAAATCATTGCTCAAGATTCCCCATGGAAATATTTAAAGAATATTAAAGAAATTCTTAGCCACAGAGTCTGGTTTGGGAACTATTTTAAAATTTTATGGTCAAAGATATTCAACCTTAAATACAAACCCTTTATATAGTCCAACATGCATGAATCTAAACTGCCAACAATAAAAGACTTGGTACTCATTAGATTGAGAACCCAAAATTGGAACTCTGAACAAAATTCGAGTCCCATATCCCTTAAACATACATTTTTATATGATTTAGGTAATATTGAACAATAAAAAGTCAAGAGATATAATGTTTTTGGGGTTGTCCACATAGCCTTAGCAATAGTCAAACTATGCTCTCTAGGCCCCATGGCTTACAGAAAAATTTAAGCATCCTTCCAAACATGACGTAGCTCCAAATCTAACCAAATGATGTAGGAATGTGTCAAAGTGCCTTACTTTTGCCTTAGAACATGATTATTTTCATTGTGAACAAATCAAATTCTAATGTGGGACTTCTGTAGACATCATGAAATGTGTTGGATGAACTTCTCTACAATTGATGATGTATTTATATGTGCTGCGACTCAAGATGACCTCAACCAGGCTTGAAAATTTTGTGGTGTGACTCTGCATTTTTCATGGGGGTTAGTGATGGCAGCAAAGGAACCAGCCCAAATGGCCTGAACCGAAGCCCAGCACGGATCCCAATAAGGGGAGTGGGGGCACAAACCCCATGATATGGATAAATAAATTTTTTTAAGTCTCTAAAGAGGTACCCAAGGTACCTGCGCGTAAAGACATGTGCACCACCATACTGGAGGTGAATGAAACTATGATTTTGGCTAAGTCCACAACGTAGTTCCCCTGTCTAGCCGAAACACCATCGGTGCACAAGGTACTTGTGCACCCCAATTTGGCATGCAAGTCACTTGTGCTCCCAACTTATTTCATCCATGGTCACTTATTTGACTATAAATAGACCCTTGGGCCCCCATTTATACAGAAAAATTTTCTTGAAGCCCAATTAATGCTCTGGTCTCACTAGTACTTCACCCCAGTCTTCTGAAACATTAAAGGTAGTTCATCAACACCTTGAGTAGAGGATTTAAGGTAGGATCATTTGACATAAGTCATTTTAGTGTTTAGAAACCATAACACTTGCATTCCTAAAACACCCAACCTCCCCAAGTTAGAAATACTTGCACGTCGCCCATTCCTCTCACATGAACTTGAGCGCCCTACTTCTTGGATCACCTATGAATAATCTTGAAGGCTTAAGAAAGGTATCACCCATGTAATACCATACAAGTTTTTCATCACCTATGTTAACATCAGGTCGCCCAATCCTACTTGCATGCCCTTACCTACTTGCGTGCCCATACTTTCCCACCCTTCTCTAATTGGGAGCCCCTCCTTGATTCGCTTACTTTATTCACTCTCTTCAGTCTACAAGACATCAAGACTTCCTCAAATCCATTCATGAAAAGTATTTTTCTTCATTGGATCCCTTTTCTTAAAGGGATTATGTTGAGACCTCCACCAAAACATCCTGACTTATCAAAAATTTGGGAAAGGCACATCATCATCTCACCTATTTGGGTTTTTATTTCCATAGTCATAGGTTTCCCACATTTGTTTCAAAATGGGTTTAAGATTAATTTAGTGTTTGTGGGTTTGTATATCCACTATCACATGGATCTTTCCCATAGAAGCGTTGTTACAAAGTTCCCAATTTGGAAGAAGGTTGGGTCCTGGCCTCTCCCTTCTTGAAGAGAAGACCTGGAACCTCATGTATCTTGTAGGGGAAGGTACGGTTCATACCTATATTTCCTTTTAAAAATAAAGGAGAAGTCTCCATCCCCTACCAGGATCAATTTTAGGGAAACCATCCTGTCATAAGCCCTTATATTTTCTTTTAGGAGGTTGCATCATTGCTCCTCCTCTCTTCTTCGGTGCCAAAGACTAAAGGGGAGATGGGAACATGGACTCTTATTACCCATTCCCTCTCCCATTGTGCTTTGTCACCATGGTAAACCATACTAGTGTAATCCCCTAGCCTTCATACCTTCCTCCTTATATTGTACCCTTGTCCAATATAAATAGAATAGAGGGAAGGCTCGTCTCCTTGCCCTCTTCCACGGATGCCTCAACCTCATTCACCTTGGACACCATAGCTTCATCCTCTTCGACCATTGGAGGAGGAAAACTTTTAAAGTGTGAATGCCGACTGTTGAATCTTTTACATCCTCTTATTTCTCACTCCGAGCATGAATCATATGGGATTAGAGATTTTTAATGATCAAAACATTTTCCTAATCGAATGAACTATGAGAACTCCGATTCTTGTTCAAAATAGGATACGTTGGAAGCCTATTTAGGGCTCGAGCTCACTGGACATCCTCTTCAGAAATCTAATCTTAATTCCTTTAATCTGGGCATCCTCCTTAAGAATAAACCCCAAATTAGACCCCAAATCATCAAGGCATCCTTTTAAAGAAGTAAGACCAAAATTATCTCTCTCAAAAGACAGTACTCTCTTATGAGACTTATCAAACTACGTGGGATTTGATTCCCATCCATATAGGATACGTAGAAAGCCTTATTGAGGTTCAAACCCAATACTCCAAATCAACCATGTTCTCCTTGGGCCTTATTCCCAATTGGGTAAAATTTTACTTGGAAACCCATATCCTTTACAAGTTCCTTGGGCTGTTTTAACATAAGTCCCACAACAAACATTGACTAAGTACCTTCTTCTTAGAGGTCCTTATCACATGACCTTAAAAGGTATGATGTGTCCAATTTAGCGACACTGAACTACGAGGGTTCAGATTCCTTTCACAAGGACACATAGGTAGTCCATTTTATAAGCACGATCCTAATATCAAAACAATCCTTCGTATCCCTGGATGATAATAAATTCCTGAGTACCCCGTTGAGTGGATTAAAAACTAGTGTCATCATAATGATGATTAAAATAATCTATAAATAGTATATTAGAGGATACCATTGATGGAAAACCTCAAATACATACAGATATTTCCATTAATGAATAACCTTGAATGCGTACTGATGATTCTAACATTTAAACATGTTAATAAGTGATTGTAAATTCCAAGGGATACTTATGATATACTTTGTGAATTAGTAAGGATGAATGAAAATATATTAAATTTACAAAGAGAGTCCCGAAGTAGACAATAATTCCCCACAAAAGGGTGTAATGAGTCTGACCTCCCATCCTCTTGAATAATTCACATTTTTAAGTATCGTAAAGTTCAAACATAACAAATGACTGCCTTTGGAAAGTAGGTATCCTTTGGATAAAGAACTATTGGAAGTTTCTAGTTTCATAAATAAATCCAATGGAAACTGCATGGAAACAATGATTCTCAAAAATAGAACACATGTTTCAAGGAACTACAAAATAGTAGCTTAAGTAGCATAAATTATTTTATAGAGGAAATTCTGTGTTTAAATATATTAAATATAGAATTCATTTTCTCAATCTTATTAAGGCATATAGGGTTATAAATTTTAAACATTCGATAAGAATTATGTTCTGAATAAAGTGTTTGCCACAAAATGAAGAGTGTTCAATAAAACCATATCCAAAAATTTTTTTGTATTGATTCAATAATAGTTGTAAAGTTTTTCATGAATTCATAATGTATTATAGTAAAATTGGGAGTTTTTGGGTTATGAACTAAAAACCTATTCATATGATACAAAAGATAAGATATATTATACCTAATGTAATACATGTTGAATGAATAAATCTACCACCTCCTAGGATGAGTGTGTAAAACTAAAACCTCATTTACCCATGCATTCTTTATGTTACTAATCTATTATGAATGGATTAATTATATATTGATATCCCTTTGATTAGTTTAAAGGATTCATTTAATAGAAAGTAATGCATAAACCTGATATGTTGCATATGGTCAACACACTTCCTTAATTAAAGAGCATTGAGGTTGGCTATATAATGGGACATGATCAATATTATTTTGAGTGGTGTTATCAGTTTAATGAAAATGTTTCTAAATATCTATTCCTTTATGTAGCAACATTAATTTCATAAAGTGATGTTTCTAGAAACCCTATCTATATATGTTAATACTTATGATATGATAATGGATTCAATGGATAGTGTAATACATCAGAGGCGGGTGACTAATATTTTTTTTCTTTGGTGTTCTACATCATGAATTATCTTTAGAAATGAAAAGATAGATTCCTTTTATTTTGATATATAGGTACGCATTATTATTTTCTTCATATTTTTTGAACATGTTGATTCTATCAAGGATAGATTGAAAAAATATGGGTTTTCTTACATTACTAGTTTATAAGATGAACCCCATAAAACCCATCATCTCACTATCTATGTAGTTTCTCGATTAAATTGTCTAGGGTATTACAAGATTGTTCACACCTTTAACAAAAGTCTTTAACCATAATCACTTTTCTATTGATTAACATATTTTTATTTTTATTCATAGGGTTGATGATTCCATCTTTTTCCCTTATTTTTGATTTCTTTGGAGTGGTTTTGTAGATTTTATCCTTCATTTCACTTCTCAAGTTCGAATTATTATATTTTTTCACTTTTTTATTTTTCTATTGGGATCATCTTTTCACATTTTCACATGATCTGTATTAAGTTGGTTTGTGACATAACAATAATTAATAGTTATTACATTCATATCATAAATCATTTAAATCTTATAGGTAATTGTATTCTATTTGTAATACATAAATTATCCATTTTCTTTGATATCTACTATGTTCTCATTGGGATTTATTTTTTTTCCTTTAGATATTATCCCCCTTAAACTAAGCATTCTATTTTATCGAGTAGTTGAAAATTTTCACCAAATATCTATGACCCCATTTCCAAACATCCAACAACAGCAATAATGACCCCAATGTATCTTCTTTTTTAGTAGATGTATTATGGACATACATGAAATCTTACTATTCTTGTGAATTCTTCTTAGCTATTTGAGATCTTTTGGGGAATAAAAATTCATACACTTTTCTATACACCGTTGAAATAGTGGAAGGATTCTCATTAGTTTTAGTTATCTATATTTTTATTGTTTTTCCTTTAAGACGTGAACTATACATGAAAAATAAATTCAACACAATCACTCAATTTTGATTTTAGATGATTTTTTTAATGATCTTATTATTGGTTGATTAAGGGATGACTTATATCCATTATTTATACTTATATGAGTCTTTTTGGATCCATGAATATCATTATAAATTTGTGAGGAAACATTATTATCCTGTATAGAATTGGAAGTACCAATTTTTTCAATCTTTAGGTTTCTTTAATTTGACTTATAAATTAATGAAATTCTGGTTATAGAAGTTCATATCATCCACAACATAACTAAGGTATACTTACCATTTAATATTAATCTTATAAATTTTATCCTCATGAAATTTTATACATATACGTATTTCATTGTTACTTTCCTTAATCCTTTTGGATTTGACATCCAATTGTGCATAATTGACACGAATAATACATTTTTTTGTGTATCTTCCATTCCACATATCATCTTATTTAAAAAATTATTTATTTTAGTTTTATATTAAATTGATTTTTTAAAATATTCCATTAAGTAAGGAGTATAGTTATTTGGGAAAAAACATGACATATTCTTTGGATTTTACATCATTTATGAGATCTATTTATTATTTAAAATTTCCAATAATTTCGTTATCCCTAATTTCAACCTCATGATCAAATTGCAACTTATCATACTTTAATATTTTCATGTACCACAATATATATATATATATTTAATAACATAAATATGAATCATTTTAAAATAATCGATAATATAAAATTATAAATTCTTAATTAACTAACTAACTATAAAATAGTTATAGTGAGAAACTTACTTATTAGTAGAATTATAATCACCTTATAGGGATGAACACTTACTAATATATTCATAATCAGGTTATGGTCTGTCATTATTCTTATTCTTTTCCTCATTTCCCTTTTCATTATTTATTATTTTTGACCAAAACCTTCAAGTTGTCTTTAATAGATGTAATTTATTTTTTATCTTTTTAAGGTATTTCTGATTTCTTTCGTAATATTAGAACTTTTTAGAGAGAACATATATATTATCTTATACCAATTATGCTGCCTAGGTTTGGTGATCACTAAGAAGGGAAGGGGTGATTCAATGATCCTTTATTTATTTTATGAATTTATTCCTTTTAATTAAACCCCTAAGGATAGTGAATGTCTTGATTACTATTTTCTTTATGGCCCTCAGCATCACTTGAATAATATAGAAAATAATGACATTAAAACACCAGTATTTACAATGTTATTCAATGATATAATACTCATTTATGTGATTTTTTAGTCCCCTAAATCATATATTCTTACCCAATTAACATAAGAGATTACAAAAACATGGTATCTCACTATTCTTCCATGGTGTCCCACCATGGGGTTTAGTTTCCCATCAAATGGTGTTTACAAATAGATTCCATAAGCTTCCTAGTAGATCTTGGGTTCTACCATAGCTTAGTCATCACGACTATTCCTGAATACCTCACAAAAGCCTTGAATGGATCATCCTTGAATGGGTAGGACTTCCACAACATTTGACTTCTGGTGTAGTGGGGGGCCAATCTTACTCTTCTCCATAGTCTACTTAGACCGTCCTCATGAATAGGTATTTAACTACCAATAATATGATATGTTTCTATAAATTCATTTGGGACTTATTTTTCTTCATAATTATTGAATTCTATGATACATGTTTATCTTATTCGTCATCATTATTCTTATTCTTTTTCATTGATACCAACATATGTGATTTATGCAGGTAATATATCAGGTTCTATCACATCATCAATTGAATGTAATTCTGAAAGGTATATTAGTATTAAGATACATTATCTCTTTTTATAATCATTCTCCTTATATCAATAAAGTCATGAATATTTAGTTTCTATATATTATTATTAAAATTCTTATAATACTAAAACATGAGTTTTTATATCAAATAGAATGATTCTTCATTATTTTAATTTCTCATTTAAATCTTCCCAGTACCCTGCTAAACTCTCATATTGAATCTTAATACATGATATTGATGTTTAATTAATAAATAACTTCTTTATAAAATAATTTGGATTAAATCTCCATTTTTTTTAGAATATAAATTTTTTAACTCTCAGTACCAATCTAAGGAAATGTAATTCCCTTATGGGCATCTTCTTACATTGATATCCAACTTTGGATCCCCCTATGTTAATTACTATACATGGTTAAATCATATGTGGATCCACTAATATGTGAGTAGTCTATTATGGATCAACTCAGTTAGACTAATTTGATAAGGATCCATATATATTTTCTATCCCAAACCATATGAGGGCCCTATACCAAAATTAGGAGGTTTTTATCTCAACCTTATATGCAGATATCCTAACATTATGAACATCTTGTTAATTCTATCTCAAACTTATGATGAATCAACTCAAACTTATGATCCACTATATCAACCATACAAATACTATATATTGACCTTATGGTTATAGTTTTTTTAATCTTATGACTAGTCTATCTCAAATTTTTAACCATTACAAGATCGAGACTTATCTATATTTAACTAATATCTCAGAGCCTTTGAGATATAAAATTCACACACATCAGTAAGTAGACATAAATATGACTTTCACAACATTAAATATTTTACTTATCAAGAATTACATCCAATTAAATGTTATCTAAAATATTTATCAATTCCAATCTATCCTTCAATATTCCACTTCAAGAGTTAAATCATTAATATCTTCATCTGTCTAACTAACTTAAACCATATTATATGATTCTTTTCTCATTAATATAAACCATTATCACTCGTCCCTTACATGATAAATAGTTCAACGATCCTCACATTTTAGGGATACTGCATTGAATCTGTTCAAAAATGAACTTCAAGCACTAGTAACTCAACCATATTTACATCACACTTTGAATTTTACTTCTCACAACTATAATAACAAAAAAAACATTATTCAGTTGGGAACATTAGGGGATAAGGAAATATTGTATACAAAATATGGTATAAGAAGAATAAAATATTTTGTTACATTAAATTTTTTAAAACTGAATGCCTTATTCTCAAAATGAAGAAGAACCATAGGATATTTGAATGTATAGTGATGAATAGATATTTCATGGTTACACATTGATTAGAAAGGAATAAATTTTTTCAAAAAATGATTTGTAAAAATTAAATAAAGTAAGTATGATTATGTGGTAGATAATGAAAATATTTTTTAATAAAATTGTGTGAAAAGTTTGGATGGAATAGTTGATTAATGGAATTGATTAGGAGGATCAAAATCAGATGGTATTTATTTAGATGAATTCATTAAAAATATAGGCTGAAAAAGTTATTTTTCTATGTAGAATTTGATAATAAGGGATGGAATTGATGACAAAAACATTTTTGGAGACTAGATATCTCTAGTACAAAAAATTGGATAAATTCTATAAAAAACACCAGTCTTATTGTAAGTAAACCCTGTGATTTTTATTAAGATTCTAAGGATGAGAGTTGTATGAATGAATAGATTGACCAAATTAAGAAAAATTATAATTGGGAGATTGTTTCAGTACGATTGGATAAGAATTTTATTGGAAACAAATAACTTTTTTAAAACATAGTCATTGAATAAGGGAACAAATTGTAAATAAGGAACATATTATACACAATGTATCTCTAAAATTCAATTCATTTATATGGATGAGATGTTTCTGAATTATGTCTCGGCTATAAATGATTCAATCATTCATTGAAATAATATTGTAATTGAGATTAAATTTTTTATAAATGGATATAAAATCTAAATTACTTAATAAAATTGTTAAATAATAAGTTTACATTGAAAATTTAAATGTATTTATGATTCATGATGATGGGAATATAGTGTTCAAGTAAAATAAGACACTTTATCGGCAGATAAAAACACAAAAAATCTTAGTATTCTATGCCCGATCTATTTATATTTCCCCCTCATGATCCTTCTAAACTGCTAGAAGAATTCAATCCAGAATCACTATTGAAGAAGCATATTAAAAAAGGAAATCTCTAAATTTTATTGTTCTAGAACTTGGAAGAAATAAATTTTCCCAAATAAATGCACTAAGTTGAAGAAAATTCAATGCTTTTCAATAAAAAATAAACAAAATATTCATGAACAAAATTAATTGGAATTAAGAAATAATACTTTGGTTTTATGCGTTTTTTGAATAAAAGGCATACAACCATGGAAGAAACAAAAAAACATTACATTATTGGAAAGAAAATATTAAAACATGTGACTAATGATCCAATAATATTACTACAATAAGTAATAAAGAATTACAAAATAGTAATTTTTGAACCACCCTTCTATTCATATAGAGTGACAGACGATCAATAGGTTGCACCGAACTCTAAAAAATATAGGAGTCCATCCATTCCAGAATCTCTATTACTGACCACTACATAAATTCCTAGTGACATTGCCACCTTTGGTAAAATTGAATCCTCCAAAAAGAAAAATGAATACTTTCTATCTTTTAGATTTACTAGAAAAACTTTTAGAAAAATAACACCATGTGCTAAGAACATCATAAGAACGTTCATCTAAAAAAACACCATATATAATCTCCTTGTTGAAATAATGAAAGAATAAAACCATTTCTTCCACTACATAAATAAACTGATGATCTTTAAAAACCAATCCTTACATTAAACTAAATTTGATTAACTATAATAGAGTTCACACTGTCCCATCAATATCCCATTTAAATATTGATTCTGAGAAAATTATGGCACCACCTTTAGCTTTGGCTACATATAATGATTCTCCACCTTCTTCTATTAAACTACGACTGACTGAGGCTTGATGTTTCATTAGTAATATTGGATCTAAACTCTTGGTGAATATATTCACTAGATTCATTTTCCTATCCATCTTATATAACTCAAACTCTCCCCCATCTGACATCTTACAAATGTAGTGGTACTTCAGATCAATGCATTTAGTTCTTAAATAAAGCATTGTATTGTTATCTAAATGAATTGCAATCTGATTAAATAGTATAGAAAACGTTTTTTCTAGTTACATCTTAGTTATTCAACTAAATTCCTCAACCACACCATCTAATTAAAATCAATAGTCACTACCACATACATTTATTCTATTATAGAAAGTACAATTAGTAGTTATAGACAACACATCGAAATGATCATGGTTCCACTTAAAGTAAAAAATATATCTAGTTGTTAAATTCTAAGAATATAAATCACACCCAAGTCCACATCTATAAACCCAAGTAATAGTCCACCATCTCCAAAACAAGTAGTTATACCTTATATTCCTTTGAGATATTTAATAATATATTATACACCTTCCAAATTATATTTCCCTGGATTTTATATAAATAGATAACCAATCTCATTGGACAATAAATATCTAGATGGTTTCATACCATAGAATACATCAAACATCTAACTACTAAAGCATATAGAACATTCACCACATACTTCATTTCTTCTTCCATTCATGGTACCTATTATTTGGAAACACTAAAGTGTACAAAAAATGGAATTGGAACTCAATTACATCTTCTCAACCTAAAAATCATAATGATATTCTAGATGTTATAATTATATAATAAAACCAAACTTTTTATTCTCATATCATGTTAAATCATCATGAAAAAGATCTTATTTTCATTACCAAGATCATTAATCTCAAACATTCTAGAAATATCCTCCTTTAGCTTTTGAATCTGCTGGACATTTAGACCTATAAAGAGTATATCATCCATATATAAGAGTATGATAATGACTTTATTTACACTTATCTCATTATAGTAACAAAAATGGAAAGATTTACTTTGCATGAAAATTTTCACCTCTAGGATGGAATAAAATTTTTAGTTAAACACCTCAACACTTATTTTGAACCATAATGAATTATTTTAATTTTTCACACAATTCCCTAGTTTCAGTTTTCCATGAAACCTACTATATGATTCATATAAATTTTATCCTAAAAAACCCATTATTAGAAGGTGTATTCACATCCATTTTTTGATGGATTATTTTGAAGTAGAAAAATGCAATAAACTTAAAATGGTATTTTATTTAACTATTGGAGAAAATATTTTAGAAAACTTAATACCTTTCTTTTTATTGAAACCTTTTACAACTAGCCTTTCTATATACCTCTTACTTTTATGTGATTATTCTTTGATTCAAAAAATCCACTTGTTATAATGTTATTTAATTCATTGTTGTAATTTGGTTATTTCCTAGGTGTTATTCACTCATAGTAAATCTAACCCCTCCCTCATTTCTAACTTAAACATTCTAGAATCACCCAGAGAAGCTACATTTCCAAATATTAAAGTTCTCCTACACCCATTAGAAGTAAGAAACTATGGACAAATCCATTCTTATTCACCAGTTATCCGAACACATAAGATCAATGATACAAACTAGAAAATATTATTCTTCTCTTCAACTATAACTTTCATAACTACACCTTCTCGAACTCAATATCAAGCTTCATCAGTTTATGAGATTTCTGGCATGTCATCAACTGGAAAAAATTCAGAACATTATATACAACATTCTGAACTTTACTTTAGAATATTGGATCTTTTGATAGACTAATAGATATTTGATCGTTGGAGAATTCGTGAACTTTTGGAACCACCATTCAGATCAACTTGAAATGAAGTTGAATCACTAACAAAAAACTCTTATCCCTTTACGTTCCAATCTTCCCATAAGATTTTTTACCTGAAGAGAACACTTAGGACTCTAAACACAATTCTATTTTCATAATCTTAGATCCAAAAATCCAAATTGTTTTACTCCATATCGTATGAAAACAAATTCATAATATTTTACTTTAAGATTATGTCTATTCATTTTCCTCCATATTTATATAGTCTAAACATTCAAAAACTAGAATATGACAATCTTCTAGAATTGTTTCATATCACATTACTTTATGTAATTATTTCACCACTGGGGATGATGGAATTTTTCTAATTATGTATATTTTTATTCCCATTTCCTCTTCCCATAACCCCTTTGACATAGCAAAATGTAGTGACATAATTTTTTTCTCCATCAATGTTTGATTTATTCTCTAAGCTACACCATTTTTCGGTGTTCTTAGGACTATAGTTTTATGATAAATCTATCTATTCCTGAGGAAATTTTAGAATCCCCCCAATAAACTCGCCACAATTGTTTGATCTTAGACATTTCATCTTTCTTCTAGTTTCTTTTTCCACCATAGCCTTCTATTGAATAAAGATTCCAAACACTTCAATTTTATATTTTAGAATTTATACGCATAATTTTTGTATAAAATAATCAATGAAGGTAAAAACACATTTCTCTATTCCCAAAGAAAGTATTGTGGTAGGTCACCCAACATTTGTATAAAAAACAATAAATTCATATATTTTGGTGTTATTAAAGATATAGTGAAAGACACATTCCACTTATTCTTGAGTATACAACTAATTCATATTATAAATTATAAATTATCTAGCTCCAATATGAAATTTTCAACTAGAATCATCATACCTTTCTCACTGAGGTTCCAAAAATGATAATGCCAAAGTTAAGAACCTATAAAAGATGAAGTTACATTAAGTGTGTTTCCTACTACCTTTCTAATCAGATACATGAACTAATATTTTTAACCTATAGTTATGACAAGATATCCTTGAGTAATATCCCATACTCCTTCCAAAAAACTTTTTCTAAAACCTTATTTATCTAGATGACCAATTAAAATGTGGTTCTTCCGGAGAACTAGAACATGCCACACTTATTTTAGTAGAAATAAAAATTCATTTTCAACTAACATTTAACTTCCTCCTTCACCAAAATTCCAATATCCTCATTATTAGTAAGCTTAACTCTTATAAAATTTTCAAAAACTTAATTTTTCATGTATCCTTTTTCTCCTATGGAATGAAACGTAGATTAGGAATCCATGAATAAGATTTCATTAGAGTAGAAACACATGAAAATTCACTTAAAATAATATCTACTATTAAACTCAGTTCTTAAGATAGATTCATTTCAGATATTTTCTTCCAATCCTGATAATCATTCTTGAGGTGAACTCTCTTTCTATAATTCCAATAAACAAGCCTAGTTCTAGAAGACTTCCCTCTACTCTTATCCATTTGTTTCCTCTTTGATTTCTTCAAATTATTCAAATGATGTCAGAATACCCTTACTTTTTTATTCAATAAATCACTAAAAGAAGATAAAATCTCTCACATTTAGAGATCCTCATTGAGAATCATGTTCTAAACATTAGTCGACACCAACTCATTCTTTCCACTAAAAATACTCATATCCATCACCCTTTTATCATAATTCTAATTGAGATTATAACAATAGAATCTACCAAATATCATTCATGAATGTAACCTTTATAAAATCCAAATGGATTCAAATTATTTTGATATAAATAGATCTAGTGAAGATATTCCTTCTCATGGAATCTAGTTAAAAAACCTCCACATCACACACACTTTATCTAGTGTTGTAGGTTTTTGACACGTATCTAAAGGGGATATAGTTATCTCCCCTGTGGTCTTCTTATCTTTAATGTTATAATTCATACTCCAGACTAACGATATTCGTAAAACACTAAGTGCCTTATAATCAAGATTTTCACATTCATCTTTATTTATTGATTCTAGTTTGAGACCCATGAAAGTAATATCCATAACATTCTGAATGAGATAGCATTCAATTTTCATTTTCTATAAATTAATGTCTATTTCATCGAATCTTTTGATCCAGAACATTGAATATACAAATTACATCATTCTAAAATAAATTCTTTTCCAATGAAATTCAAACAAATGTTTGAGTAAGAGAATGTAACTTGAACTCAAAGTAGAACAACTAATCATTCTTAGAACAAACCATTTGATACCACTTGTTGAGAATTCCCCCATATTTTACTTCAAAAATAAAATAATTAAACAGTCCAAAATCACTCTAGTATAAAAATATTAAGGATGGAATTATATAATCCTTTGTGTTCTAGAAGTTGGATGAAAACAATTCACCCAAATCACCAAACTATGTCGAATCAACTTCTTCCCTGTATACTCCAACAAGAAACCCAAACATTTAATAAAAAAAGTAAATTTCAATATGAAATAATAATTTTGTATTACATGGTTCAAAATAAAATTCCAATATCTACAAGAAAAAAATATCAAAATTTCATTTATAGAAATAAAATATTACAAATTCTAGAAAATGAGTCATGGAGAATAATACAATAAGTAATCACAAATTACATGAAAAAATGTTTCCCCACCCTCGTTTTTATATTGTCATTGACCTCTATGAAATATGAGTCTATCTTTTCAATTTTTTCCACTACCAATATCATATATAAAACCTTAGTATGGAAACCCCTTTGGTAAACTAGCAACATCACATCAACAAACTAAGCAGACACTATCTTACAAAAGTACCAACCAAAATTCTAGAACAAGACCACTTAGAAATAATAACAAAAACCTTCTTCCAAAACAAATCACTTCTAGAACCTCCTTTTGAAAAAATGAATTCAAAATAAAAAATTCCACTACATTAGTGAACTAAATATCTTCCAAAACCACTCCTTTTAATCGACTAACATTGATCCATAAAAGTAGACTTCACACATTCCCTACCTAACCAATATAATAAAAATAATAGTTTTCATCATATAGGATTTGATCATGATCACTATATCATGAGGGATAACAATTAAAGGGTTATAAATCCTATATATATTGATGGAATAATATTTGGAGGATTAAATAAGGCTTACTGTAATATGTTTTCTGAATTTATAAGTGTGATGTTTGAAATATTGATGATTGGTGAGTTTATATTTTTCATTGCTTGGTTGGTGATATAGGGATGGCATGGAACTTTTATTTCTCAATAAAAATATACAAAGGAGGTACAAAAAAAATTATAAGTGAGGGTTTCAGTGATTTGGAAAACCTATTAGCTACCAAGATGAAGATATCAAGGAATGAAGATTGAAAATGGTTAAAAATAAAGGAGTATAATCAAATCATGGGGATAATATTGTACATAATTATGAAAATAATTAACATTATTTTTGTTAGTTACAAATCCAAAACGTATCAAATTTATCTCAAAGAAACCCATATGCATGAAGTGGAGAGAATAATTTGTTATATCAAAGGTACAATGGAATGTGGTTTTTTCCACAATATATCATCATAAATCGTGTTATTATGATATAAAAATGTGGATTGAGATGGTGTAGTGGATGATTGAAATTCAACTTTGAGTGATGCATTTTATCTTGATGGTTTGTGTATTTATTGGCCCATCAAGAAGAAATAATGTTTCTTACTGAGTACAATGAAAAATTAATATATAGTAACTGGTCAATATTTCATGAAACTCCTTTTAATTATGTAACATCTTAATGATATGGGATTTAAATTCAATTCTCCTAATACAATCAAGATACTAACATTAGTTCCATTAAACTTATAAAAAAATCCAATGTATCATTAAAGTAAAAATAATATTGTGATAAAGCAGCACATTATAGAGTAGAAAATTGAGAGATGTTAATTAATATTAGGATATTAATACACACAACGTCAATTAGTAGAGATCATGAATAAGGTACTTTATATGAAAATTAATGGGAAGCTTTAGCTAGAACATATAGTTCGTTAATCTCCATTCACATAAATAGTTTAATGAAGGAACCCCCACTCCCCTTAGGTGAGTATAATTCCATTTTTGGAGTTAAATTATTATGTTTAATGAGAGGATTAATTAATAAGTGGTTCTTCATATGGTATAATTTATCTTACCGTTTGATTGATTTAGTTAGTATTTCCTTCTTATGATCTTTAAAGTAGTTCTCTTTAAGTTCATTCAAGGGAGAAATATAGATTAATATTTTCTAATGGATGATATAAATGTTTCCTAAAAAGGGGGAGATAGTTAAATTATAGATAAGCTCATGGAAGGATAATAAAGGGGTTTTCTTTGAAGCTGACAAAGTGGGAGTTCCAAAAATATTTTTGATGTATTTTGATATTTTTTTTGAGAATTATTAGGAGATAGTAGAGTATGAAAATGAAAAGTAGGGGGTGGGTGTTGTAGAAGTTTGATTGGTATTGGTAAGAAAATAATGACACATGGTAAAGTGTTTTATTGTTACTATATATTATAATTTAGGTATTAAAGACATGGCATATAAAGTGGAAACTTTTTTTATAAAACAAAAAGTTGTTTCTAGAGAAATGAATGATGGTTAATGAAGTGTTTCACTTAAAATATTTTCATTTAACTCTTGGTTTTCACACCAAGAATAGATCTTGTGGGATTAGAGTGAATTTTAAGTGAATAACTGAATATTCTATTTGAGTTATGCTAGTGGTAACTAAAGTAAGATTATTAGAGAGGGATATTTAGTTTGTAAAGTGTTATAAACAAACCCCAAGAGAGATATTGTTAGAAAAAAAATCCTCACAGGATTTTTTGGTTTTTTTACAAAGTTGATAGTATATATTTCCTAAAATAATAAAATAATCATAGATAAATTATATTTTAGAATTTGAATAAATTTATAGGATGTAAAGAAAATCTACACTAAATGATATAGATCTCACCACAACTAGTATATGGTTATAACATTGAGATTAATGTTTCATTGTAAGTAGAACCCCCTGATTATTCGGTGTAAGGATGTTTGAGGCCAGTTAGTTTATAATACCATGAATTTTGTGTTTCATACCATAATGATTGTGTAATATTTTATAATTTGTGTGCAGTGTATTATAGGAATGGAATCATGCTGTATTAAAATGGATTATGTTAGGTATAAAGGTTTCACTATAGTGATGGAGTTCTTGGAGATTTTTTTATATAGAAAGTGGATATTTTTATATGAATATGTAGTTGTTTCATGAGGTACTAGATGTATATATGTTTTTAAAGGTCCTCACACCACAAAATTTCAAACTTGAAGAAACTGAAATTGTGATTTTTATGGAAGTGATGGATTGTACCCTTACACACATAATCTCAGAGTTATTTTTAAAGATTTTCAGTTTTTTTTAAAAACATTATCCTTTATCAGATAAATTATAATTTATATAGAGATTAGTTAGATTGAATTAAAAGAACATAGAATGATGAATTTTCTTATGAAATTTAATTATAAAGGAAGAATTTAATCAAAGGAAAATTGGTGTTTCACTTGAGAAATTAGGGGTATATATTTTCATAAAAAAGATAAAATGAATATATATTTATAGAAAAAGAAAAATAATATATATTTCCAATTGTTGAAATATATTGGATATTCTTTAATCAGGGTTTTGGAAAGAGAGATAGAGAAAAGGTAGATTCTAGGTGATAATTCTTGGAAATTTGTGGAGTTTATCGTATTTTTGAGGGTGGACCTTACTAATGAATCATAAATTATATAATATTTATTATTAGTTATTGAATATTTGGGTGTTACATGGAAGTGCAGTGTGTTCTTATAGAGTGAGGATATTGTTGAGTACCCAAATTATTGTAACATTTATAATCCCATAGGGACACTGAGTTTGTATTAAAATTGTATGAATCGGCAATGTGCTTTCAGTGGATTTTGGTACGTAGACACATATTTATGTGTATACATATTGAACGTATCATATTATAGGTGAAACAAGTAAAATATATATTTTTTATCTTATATGATATATTGATTTACGTTTTTTATGATTAAGAGAAGAGACTTTTGACTAATTTGGAAATAATATCATTGGGAATGGTTGTTCGAAATCATTGTATCCTTACTCATCACACTATTAGTGTATTATCCTTGTGTGGGACTAATAAGAATAATTATGGAAATGCCTTATAATAATAATTGACGGGAAAAGGCTTGGGGAAAGATTAGTATTGTACATAATGAATATCTCAAAAAGGGAAAAGGAAAAATAACGATTTTAATGACAACTAAAAAGAAGAATGGTGAACAAAACAAAATAGTTTTTAAGATCATAGGTTCAAAAGAATATGGATATAAAAATAAATCATCATCAATGGAATTTATAATAAATATTAAATCAAGAAAAAATAATGTACTAGGAATAAATATTGATTATTTATATGTTGATCCAAAAGAGAAGTGAGAAAAGATCAAAAAATTGCACCAAATTATTATTTGGAGAAGAAAAATGATGGGAAAAAACCCATATAAGTTTAACATTGAATAAATAGAACCAAATGAAATAATAAAATATATATATTTCAAAAAAAATGATATATAATGTTTTAATCAAAAAATATGATACTATAAAGAAAATCATGAATCTAAAGTTAAAAATTTCTAATCATGAGAAAAAATATAAAACGATTTTTATAATTATTTACTATAAATTTTTGAATAACTTTATTTTTTTCTTTATTTTATAGTATTAAAATGTGAATTTATGTGAAATAGATTAGTAATATAACCATTGAAGACATGCGTGACATAGTAGATTATAAGAAGATAAATGATAATATAAAATTTAAGTACTGTCACTTTAAAAAATAATCTTGTTAGTTTATTTAATAATTAATCATTTAATGTGGACTTTTATTTTGAATTGTAAGTAATACAATCACATGCATGTATAATTAAAATGAGATATTTCAATTTTTCCCAAAATAGAAGAAATTATATATCTCTCCATATTGAATTTTCAATATTGTAGTATAAAATTACATAAATTATTAACTGATTAAAATTAATATAACTATATAATAACAAAACATATGATTTTTATTTATGAAATAAATAAAATAATATAAAAATTATATCATTCCAAAAAAGAATACAAGTTTTTGTAATTGATGAAGCAAACTAACAAATTGAAACTCATAACATGTTCTAATCTCTATTAAAAATAAAAAAATTATACTCCATAAAAAAATTAATCTCTATAAATTTATACCACTAAATTATAAAACTTGATCACTATTTTATGATTATTGCATAAATATATTATATTTACTAAAAATAAAAAATTATGATATTTAAAAATTCACACTAACTCTTAAAATTTAAAAAAAAATTATAGAATAAAAAAATTTATTTAATAATTTATTTATACTTTGATAAAACACAAAACATAATCACCTATTCTATTTATAAAAATCATATGTTATTTATAAAAAAAATCACAGAAATTTTTTGGTACTATGTAAATCACAATAAATCCTTGCCATTTTAAAATTAGGCAAAAATTGTAAAACATGTATGATAAAGATTTGGTTTTATTCATGAAATCAAGAAAATATATACACATATTCTTATTATTATGAAAATTTTCATATACCATTTCAAACAAAATTCAAAAAATCTAATTTATATTTCTTTAAAAATCCCATAAACAATTATCAATTTAAAAAATTCACTGTTATTCTTATAAAAAACATAGATTCTAAACAAAACTCAATAAATAAATAAATAAATTATATTTCGTATAAAATTTCACAAAAATTATATAAAAAAACAATCCCCTAGCCTATTATCCTCAAGAAAACATTAAAAAGAATTACAATAATTATAAATTCTATAGTAAAAATAATAAATCCTTATAATAATATGAATAAAAATTACATTAGTTATCAAATTTTTTCTTTGAAAAAAATAAATAAATTACCACACATGTACTAGTTTACAAATTGAGATATTCTATTTCACAAAATATTAATAAAATTAATTTTTATTATATAAATAAGTATACTAAATATTTTAATTTTCAAAAATTGTTGAAAAATACAAAATTTCAATTAAAAAATGTTATGTGCTTCTCCATTTATGAAAAGTAAAAAAACAGAACTAAAACTTTTAAGCTAAATATTAATTTTTCCATTAAGAAATGCTACTAGATTTTGTGGTTATTGAAACAAATATTTTCCTTGGGTTTGTTAACTATGGTGAAAAGTAGTTATTTCCATGGTTTTTAAGATCCATCCCAATAAAATTGGAGTTATGGACACAATTTTAAAAAATATGTAAAAGGTTCCCCCAAATTTTTTATTATGTCTATGTTTTTAGAAAATTATAGCTATAACCTTAATTATTTTTATTAATTAAACACCTGAAAATAATTATTATAGATATTTAATAAATAATAATTTACAAATAATATAGAAAACATATTGATTATTATACATCATTATGTATTTAATAAATATTTAGTTCTAATTAATAATTAATAAATAATAAGTAATAATTAATAATTAATACTTAATAATTAATAATTAGTAAGTTTTAGATAAGTAATAATATGATATAATTTATATCAAATGTTTCAACATAGGCCAATGGTCATGGTGTTTACTATTCATTGAAGGGGTACTATCTTGAAGTACCACATATTGAATTTTTCTCTTCTATGTTACGACCACAATTTTGAACCTATGTGCATAGGAAAATTAAACACATTTATCTAGAAACCATTTCCATATATACGATATATAAAATATTTTTTAAACCATGGTGATGGGTTACCTAAGGTGATTTTATCCTCACCTATAACTTCCAAAACTATGGTAGTAGGTTAAGTTTTCCTCTAATCATGGTTTTATGATGATTAAGAAGGTATAAATTGTGTTAATGAGGAAAATATATTGTAATGAAAACAAAACACATGAGAAAAAGTGAATTTGTTCTAAATAATTATACTCAATTTCATAGAACATCTTATAGATTCATATTTTTGTGTTTTAAAATCAAAACGAGCAATTATTTATTTCAAATTTTTAATGGATCAAACAAAAACATGCTAGTTATCAAATTTTAATGTCTTATTTAACTCAAAACATGAACACATATTTTGATTGTTAAATTAAAAAGTTCTATTTCTCCAAAAATATCATAAAAAATAAATTTTAACATTAAAAAATCACACTCTCGACTTGAATTTTCTAAAAAATTATATATCTTCTAAATCAAGATAGATTTTTTTTATTTTGTTACTTTATGAAATTAATTCCATTTTAATATTTTTAAAATAGTGGTACATATTCATAAAATATATTTGATAATCTCATATACAATAAATCACAAGGAATAAAAATAATAATATGAAATAGAAAATGATCATAAATTCCATTTGTAGAAAAATAAATAACATCATATTATTCTAGTGTTCAATAAATTAAAACAATGATAATTGGAACCATGATGTTTTTGAAATGACTGAAGGATCAATTTCACTCTACAAATCCATGGGGCCAAAGGAAAAGAGATTAAATGAAAAATATATTAAGGATATGGAAATTTTGGTTTTTAGTTCAACCTATAAATTAAATCTTATACAAATTAATATAATTACTAATAATTAATTAATGTTTTAGAAAATTTATATTGTAAACTTGTTCATCAATAATTTTAATTCTTCTTATTTATAATTAAAGTTCCCAAACTTTTGTTAAAAACCATGTGCATAATAAATGAGATTAAAGTAAGTGAAAAAAGTATTTGATAATGCATCTAAAAAATTAATGAAATTTATAACTAAAAAAATTAAACTCACTTTTACAAAATTTAATTTTCTAGAAAGATTATAAGATCATTATAGGTTATCAAATAATTAAATTCCCAATAATATAATAAAGAAATCATAACAAATTAGATAATTAATTAAAATAAATAAAATTATTTTTGATTCATACTTTTGAAAATTACTATATGAATATATACAATATTTATAACATTTCAAAAATGAAAAATATATTATAAATGTAGAATTATGATTTTTTTTCTATGAAAATATCTAAAATAAATTAATTTTTTATTATTTTTAAACATTAACATGAGTCAATTATTTATAAAAAACAAACAATTAATCAAAATGTATCTTTAAAAAAATTCCTTAATTTATCAACCATTTTTAAAAATACCATATATATGTTGAAAATATCTTATTTTAAAATGAATTTAATTTTTAAAACTTTTCCAAGTGTACTAAATTTTAATTTACATTGTTTTCAATATTTTAACAAATTTTTTAATGAATTATAATGATTTCAAATCCCTAAAAGTTTTAATAGGATATTAAAGAATGTTTAAAAAGAATAAATTTAGTATTTTTTGTAAAATAGAACAAAAAATATTATTTTTCATAACAAATGTGCTAATTATTAATAAAAATAAATAAAATTGAGTATAAAAAAAATTATTCTTTGATTGAAATAAAATAATTTCTTATCTTACATTATAAAATTGTTTATAGAATAAATTTTGGTTTAATAAAATATAACCTTCCAAAAATTAAATCATGAATTTTTTTTTTCATATGTATAGAATTTTTATAAATTAGAATCAAAATATATTAGAAACAAAAATTAAAAATTGATACTTTATTATTTATATATAAATTTGGTTAAGTTTGACTTGAGTAGACTTTAATTATACTTTGTGAGATGAATGAAAACATTATGATTCACAACTATAAAACAGGACTACCTTGTAACACATATGAGAAATCTATTTCATGTATCAACAAGGAAAGTCTACTTGATACAACATGTGAATGTTTTATATGATACAACACATAATGGTAATGTTAGATTCAATATATTAGGATGAGTCTCCCTTACACAACACATAGTGTTTCTCCAAAACAAAAGTATAGTTGATGATCTTACTCAATGAAATATTGAGATTCATTATACCAAACATAGTTACACATAATTAAACTACAGTGAAGTAAAATTATTATTTATGTGGGTTTCTACAAAACCTAGTGTGAGGTTATAATAGTAAAAATACAACACACAAAATTACTCCATGAAAAACTAATACAAGTTTCTTCTTGACATCTTATGAGAAATATTTTTCTACCTAATGTTTTTCATCCAGAAATAAACACATATTCAAATTATTAAATAAATATATTTTATCTCTTATAAAATTTCACATAGAATGTGTTTCTTGTTTTAAAAAAAAAATCACAAAACCACTTGTTCAAAAATATAAAAAATGTTAAATGAAAATTTTAGCGTTATAATAAAAATAAAAAAATAAATTCATTTAACTTGAATAATTATATAAAAACTATGTTATATATGTAACATAGAATGTAAATTTTTCTATATTTAATTAACTTCACTATTTAAAAAATATTTTACTAAATATATATTTTCTTCTTAAAATATAAATTTTCAAAAGTTCAAACACATAAAATATATTCATATAAAAATAATTTTCAAAGAAAAAATTATGACTATCAATATATACATATATATCTTATAGTTTAGATATTATCACTACTACTAAGTGGGTCATTAATATTACTAGAATTGGCCTTTATCAATGCTGAATACCAAATCACAATTAAAATCCATAGTATTTTATCAGTGCTATACTAACACTGATAAAAGACCCCATTTATTTGCATGCTAATAAAGGAACTTGTTTTCAATGATTTTACAAGCCTTGATAAAGTGATCCTTTAGTAGCACATTTAGTATCACTAATAAAGGGTCATACTATAGTGTGTTGTAATAGAAAACTACAACATCAGAAATAGGGAATACTATAGTGTGCTATAACCACACACTACTTCACTAGAAACAGCACTAGAAACAACACTAGAAATTATCAAAATTAGGTAGAAATATAATTTAAATGAAATAAAATTTAAAACACATTACAAGAAAAAAAACTATATTATAAAATAAAATAATTCACCAGTATAAAAGAAAAGACCACCCCTAATTGAGAAAAAAACCCAAATAAGAAAAAAATTCTTATGTAATTAAAAAAATATCGAAATGAATTAAACAATAAGTGTTAATTTGAAACTAATCTTTGATTCATACATGGAACACTGTGGATTAGATTGAGTTGCAGTTGATTCTTGCACGTCACACCATTTCTTGTTCATATTCTATAATTATCTCTATAAAAATTAAATAATTTATTATAATGTAAAAATGATAATAAAATTAATTAATTAATAGTATGTAGATTAATTATAAAAAATATTGGCTCATTTTCTTGGTTTTGGTGATTTAATTCACATTTTAAACTAAATTGACAATAATATATTGAATAGATGCAGTTAGAGTCATTCTAGTCACACACTATATCATATTGAAGTGAGGATGGTTCATACACCTCCCAAATGACTTATGAATTGTTTTCCTAAATTATAAAATCGATATGAATAAATTCACTTGATTTTGAGTATATAAGTTGTGTTTTTTTACTAAATTGTAATTTCAAATAGGAAACATAAAATTTGATTCAAAATGGTAACATCATGTGTTGGTTTAATGTGATACTGATTTCTATATGTCATAAATGAGTAATTAATCATTTACATAAATTATCAGCAAAATCTGAGTGTGTTTTCATGGTTTTTAATAAGTGAAATGTTTTGAAATAAAATTTTAATTATAAACTGATAATAGAAAATTTGAGTCATAATAGGAACATCATGTACTATATTGAGTTGAATTTGATTCCTACACATTGATAATGACTTATGTATTGTTTTCCTAATGTTTCAATATAATATGAACACATTTTCTCAGTTTTAATTTTGTAATTTTCTTATTTACTAAAATTAATTTCAATTTTAAATAAAAAGATTCACATGGAATCATACCGATCAGAAAATAAGTTTTATTGATTTTAGGATAATTCATACACACCCCAAATGACTTAGGTATCATTTTCTTATAGTATAAAAACACTCCAAATATGTTTTCTTGGTTTTCAGTACGTTACATTATTTTTACTAAAATGCCATTTTAAATTTGAAATACACACTTTGAGTCTTACCGGTCACATTGTGTGTCGGTTTTACATGAAACCAATTCATATATGTCAAAAATTTACTTTCGAATCATTTTAAAATATTATCAAGAAAATACAAGTGCATTTTCTCAGTTTTGAGTAAGTGATAATTTTTGAACTAAAATGTCAATTTTAAAATCATAACAGAAACCTCGAGTCATTTCCAGTAAATACTATACTAGATTGAGTTAAAAATTATTCCTATACATCATTAATGATTTATGAATCATTTTATTAATGTGTAAAAACAATCCAAAATATTTTTTTTTTGGTTTTTTGTATGCTAGTTTACTTTTTTACTAATATTAACGTCAATTTTAAATAAAAGAAACATATGGAGTCATATTGGTCACTATTTGAATTTAATTAAGGTGAGGTTGATTAATAAATATCCAAAATGACATATTTATTTTTTTAAAAGTGTATCAAAATATTCTAAATTATTTTTCTTAGTTTTGAGTATATCACATTAGGTTTTACTAAAATATCATTTTAAATAGGAAACATACACTTTGAGTCATACTGGTCACATATTGTGTCAGTTTGAAGTGATAGTGATTTATAAAATTCAATATATTCCCTAAATTGTCATGAAAAGCAAAGTGAATTTGCTCATTTTTCAGTAAGTAACAATTTTTGAACTAAAATGACAAATTGAAACTGATAATGGACACTTTGAGTCATACCGATCACACTGTGAGTCAGATTGAGGTGAGGCTGAATATTACTGGTCCAAAAATGACTTATGGATTGTTTTCCAAAGGTATCAAATCAATACAGGTGATTTTTATTATTTTTGAGTATGGGAGGTGTCCTTTTTTATAAAAAAATGTAAATTTTAAATAAAAAGATGCATTTGGAGTCATACCGGTCACACCATGCATCTAGTTAAGGTGTAGATAATTTTTGTCATATCTCAAATAACTTATGTATCATTTCTATAATGTTTAAATATAATATTAATGTGTTGTCTCAGTTTTGAGTATGTGACTTGTGTTTTTTAATAATATGTCATTTTAAACTAAAAACACATACATTGTTTCATATAGATCACATCATCTATCATTTGGAAGTAATAATGACACCAACATGTCAAAAAGAACAAATAAATTGTTTTCCTAAAATATAATGACAATATTAGTGTTTTTATTAGTTTTTAGTGACTTAAACTTTCAGACCTAAAATGTCAATTTTAAACTGATATTATACACTTTGAGACATACCAGACACACCATGAATCAGATTAAGGTGCGGATAATTACTACATGTAAAAAATGACTTATGGATTGTTTTCCTAAACTATCCAAACAATCTTAATGTGTTTACACTATTTTGAGTATGTGATGGGAGTTTTGAACAAAAATGTAAATTATAAAATAAAAACATATCGTTTGAGTCATACTGGACACACCATGAATCATATAGAGGTAAGTATGATTCATTATGTGATTTTAATTTACATAAACCATATAAACCTAGAAATGAAAGAAATAAATACTCCTTTTAGATGAATAATATACACCATGCTAAAAGAAAAGCCTCATCCAAAAGCAACATGTTCTCTCTTTTATGTCTTGTTGCAGATAACTGATGGAAAAATATGAATTCCCAAAACATCTATGAAAAAAACAATTACTAGATTAAAATAATAAGGAAATTAAATTAAAAGTAGTATATAAAATAGTTATAAATATAACTAAATAATCAGAATGAATTTTCCTTTTCATAATGGTTGTATACAATCTTGGCTAGTTTCCTTATTGTTGATATCTTAGTTGTAGCCTCGAAATCCAATCTCTCATGAGCACGAGAGTCTTTGATCAATCCACCCCAAATCGAGAAAAGGACTCCACCTGCATAAGAAATTTATTATTATTTTTAGTAATATTATAATGAAATAAATTAATCAAAAATATGAAATAATAAATTACTAAATGTCAAATTTAAATTGAAACCACCCAATTTGAGTCTTACCAGGTTCACCATATATTCCAATGAGGTATGGTTGATTCCACCAGGTGTTTTTATCCAATTTTTCATTCAAAAATCTAGTTCATCTAAAAATATTGAAGTTTTATAACCCAAAATATTTAATTAATTAGATAATAAAAAGAAACTTTTATCAAAATGAATGAATCGTCCTTTTGGAGTGCATGATCATAGTACCATAGTGAATGATCTATGTTGACAAACTTATTTATTCCTAGAAAACAGTATCCATTAGTTTAAACATAATATAATTCATTGTTTGAACTAAAATAAATATTTACATAAGTGTTTTATGGAACATAATAAAGTACATCTTTCCCTTTAGCCATCAAAGAGAGAGAAAGCTCCATGATAAATCATTTACCTTATTTGATGAAAAAAATCTACAGTGTGACCCATTATTTATTTTTAGGAGACAATAAAATTTATTATAAAATTTTTACCCTTTTTGATTGTATTAAACATCAATATATCACTTTATATAATCCAAATAATAGTAAAATCTAGCACATCCATTAAGTATTCTTGTATTGGGCTATATATTAGTGTATCCTTTTAAATATTTTGGGTGATGATAAACTATAACAAAACAACATCCTTATTTGTTCATAAAAATGGGAATATCCCTATTCTCACGTAATTTTTTATTGAGAATGATGATGTGTTATTTATTAATGAGCTTGTGAACATGTATTATTTTATATAATTAATGTTCACATGGATAAGGAATGTTACTTGTATGGATTTTACAAGAATTTTTGATATTATATATTGTGTCTAATTGATGATAAAATAACCCAAATCATTATACCACCCACCAAAATTAAACCAATATATTGTTCGTTTTTAAAAATTCATGATTCAGTCGATAAAATTTTGTATTTAGTTATTTTTTAGAGTTTTTGGATTCAGATGCCAGATTTTTTTTCAAAGGGTTATTTTTTTTATTTTCATTTATTCATGCTTATATTTGATGTGAGTTTTTCATTTTCGAGGATTAATTCATAAAGAGGTTTCTTCTCATTTGATGTCATGTTTCCTTTGACACCATCCCTCCTTGATGTCCACGATCTCTCAATATTGGTTGTCCTCCAATAGTTATATCATACTCCTAATGGATTCGATGGTTGATTACAAACATATTTAATCAAAAATTATTATCAAACAAAATGGATATTATCTAATGTGGCATGTTTTGTGTGCACATTTCAAAAATTCCTCTCATGCACAACTTTATTATGATCCCCATTCAACTCTATTTCCCATAAATTGTATTGTTTGTAGGCTAGAACTTCATACCCCCCTCCATCTCTGTCTCTACCATTTCCTGGGTATCTGACTCCGCCTCCACCACCGCTTGAGCCTCCTCATCTATCATTGCCTCTACCACTGTCTTTGACTCTGCCTCTTGCTTTTCACAAACATTTTATTATTTTCATTCCAGTGCTTCTAAATAAATTGATTTCATCTGTTATACTTCACTTTGAGAAAGAGATAAAAAATAATATATAAGCACTCTAACACTAATTTTTCACACCCCAAAAATATTTCTAAGGTCATATAACATAATAGATCATAAAAATATCATGTAGTCACTTTAATTTATTATCAGAAAATATTATGATAGCATGTACACTGCCCACTCATCTCTAAAAAATTACTTCTTCTTTTGTGTATGAAGGTTTTATGAAATCATTTAAGTATTGAAAAAATATATACAAACAATTGAGAAATATACTTAATAAAATTGAAATTAACTTTAGAAATTACCTATATGGGTATGTCTATATTTTCATGGTTTATGGTCTCTCATATAAATTTTCTAACATAATATCCACAGTCGATGCCATTTTATTGCTTTAGACACCACAAAAATATTGACAAGAATATGTAAATTTATTTTAATATGTTTTGATAGTTACATTTATCTATATATAACTTAATATATTTACATTTTTAGTAATCCATATGATTTTTATGTTTAGACACCGATTCCAGTCCATGATTTATCCTATATTTAGCGACCACCCTATCACAATTTTTTTTTATTAAAACACAGACTAAAATATAAAATTAAAAGTTTATATATAAAATGTTTATTAAGGTGTATTAATAATTCTCAATACACATTATATGTGGTTGGTTTATTAGATATCCCTGAATTGTAAAAAAAATAAATATTTGGAGTATCCACAGGGACTGTGATCTACATCAAGTGCTATATAAAAAAATAAGTAATGAAAAAAAATTAAAATATATTTTATTTGAATAGTTTGTAGAGATTAACTTATGCATTATAGGAATCAAAAAGAGATTTTATTAAACTATTTTTTTCTCAAATTAATTGAGTTTCTCATCAATTTTCTTCTCAATTATTTTCTTATCTAAAGTATGTTTAAATGTTGAAATGAAATAGTTATTAATGAATCCAAATCATGTTTTGGGTGGTTTTCCCATTACATAGTAGTAATATAAATTTTTGTAGAAAATATGAATAGTTATTAACTTGAATAAACATATTATCCCACTATTTAGACATATATAATATTAAAATGTACATTATGTACATATTCACAACTGAGACTCCCAACCATTCATGATTGAGAATAATATTTATACTCATGATAACAACTATGTATTCCATGAAAGTTCTATATATTTATTTATGATATGGAATGTAAGACATATTTCCATCTTTAAATGAGGTCTCTACATAAATTTGTAATGATAATAAATGTTTCTATATAACTATCATGGAGAAGGTACGCCCGAAAGGACATTTTGATTTCTTTTTCAATTCACTATATTGTCTTGATCCGAATATACATTTCCCCATCAGTTTATCCATATTTAATATCGTAACCCACATCAGAACATCTTTCATCAATTGTTACAGGTTTATCATATGAGAAAATTTGATAAATACATACCTCATATATCTTTAAAATATTAGATGGTCATGATATGAATGTTATAATTGCATCATTGATTGTTGTAATATACAGATCATCAATTGGAACATAAAAATTAGCAATCGTCTCATGATCTACCTCAATATACACTCTTATATGAGATTTTGGGAGTTATTTTAGGTGTATCTTTTCTCCTGGGATATTATACACAACACCCCTCACAATAAGTTTGTCAAAGGGTGTTGAAAGATAGAAATCACTTAGAATTGTACCATATAGAATTTTAGTAATATAATGTTATTGGAAGTTTTTTAATTTACATTTAGGAGAAAGAGTAATGAAAAAATATATTTCCTTAGTTAAGGTATGTGGTTGATGGGAATTAATAGCCTAAAAACTAGTTGGGTCATTGTTTTCTTCATGGGAAGATCTTTGTTCCACTATATATTGACATTAATATTCTTTAATATATTGGTATGCCAAAATAGACTAAGAAATAATATATTTAAAAGCACATATTTTTTCATGATTGTTTTTCAATATATTATATGTACCTTCATGTGGTTTTATGTTCTCTAAATACATTCTAAGAGACACGCTTAAACCCAATCCTTTAATACGGCAATATTTTTTTAGCCACTTCAAAGCTACTAAAATTAGTGTTTCTTCTGGTACGATCACTGTTGATTCTTGTGTCTAAATTATATAAAAAAATATGAAAACAATTTTTTTATGTAATACTATTATAAAGAAAAACAAATTACTATTATTTCTAATATATAAATGTTTCCTAAACTTATTTTTTGTTTTCATCAACTCGTTTACCGTCCTTATTTACATGAGCCTACGTCTATAGCACACAATGTGGTACGAAAGTGGCATCGAATTTTGATTCATCAAACTTCATATAAACAATGGAATATATGTTGTTTCATATCAAATAAAAATTTTATAGTTGTTTTAAAATACATATCGATTACTTCACTAGTTAATAATACCCCTTCCTTGCAATGTTATAGGGGTACATGGGTTTTAATGTACATTCTTTATTTTCATCACACTTTTTATATTTAAAAAATTAATAGTTTTGAATCAAATTTGGTAAAATAAATAATTTAAAATAATATATTATTGAGTGCAAAGTACCTAAAATTATTTATCATCATGACGACCAATGAATTATTTCCATTTTTTCTTCTTTATAATGTGTGTATAACTAACTGGTGGGTGCGACTTTTCTTTCTACTAGGATCCCTAAGCTATAACATGGTAAGAAGAGTTTGGAAGACTTTATGGGATTTTCTAGTGGCTATTAAGAAATATTTATTATGAAAAAAATTCTATAATAAATGAAATCATCAAGGAATAATGAAAATTTAATCAACATTTCATTATATAATATTTTTAGTAAAATAATGAAACGATATCATAACAATATCATTATATCCTTCCAAAGGGTTTCCTTAACTACATGATAAACGTGGTTCCATGAATCAATATAAATCAGAACATTCAAACTTATTGTAACCCCAATATAACTAATGAATATTAACTTTTTAGGGCCAATAGGTTGGGCATGTTGATTCAGACTACCCACAAATTTTATACATTTTCTTATTGCCTAGGTAATTTTATTCAACACAGTGATGCTATTTCATTCTTGTTTTTTCACCAATATTCTGTTGATCCCCTAATAATTTTTTATTTACAACATCAAAAATATATTCTTCCTCAAGATTGGTAACATCATCATGTGTATAAGACATTGTATGAATGATTAGAAAAAATTAATTTTGAATATCGTTTAGATGGTATAAATTAAGAAAATTAGAAAATAATTTTTTTTCACTGTATCCCCTTTGTTTACATATAGGAAATTTGAATTGATGAAAATTATACGTTATGTGACTTCATCAGTATATAATTGCTATCATTTTATTCAAAGGTACACATCTATGTTCTCTATTACATTAGTAAAATTTATATTACATACACAGGTCATGAATTATCATTTTATATTACTTTCCCATAAACAATGATTACAAATATTTCATCTATACCTTTTTTATATTCATTTCCATTATACAATTGTAAATTTTTTTAAAATTATATATTCCTCCTATGCCACTTTTATATTCATACTATGTGCAATTAAAATATGAAGCCATTGTATACTATATGTACAGTGGTTTATGAAATATCCTTATGGTATAAATACATTTTTTCACTATTGGAAAACTAACCTATACGAACGGTTTGGAACCGTTGGTATAGGCCTCCAAACCGTTGGTATAGCCTATACCAACGGTTTAGAGAACCTTTGCCAAGTAAGCCGTTGGGATAGGTCTATACCAATGGTTTTGGTAAAACCGTTGGTATATACCTATACCAACAGTTTTGGAAACCGTTGGTATATGTAATATGAATGTCTATTCCAACGGTTATGGAACAGTTGGTATATGTATTTCAAAAAAAAACATTCGCTGGGATTTGATCCCAAGACCCCCTAGTTTTTCATTAAACGACATAACCACTAACCTAACATGACTTTTGTGAACATAATTACATAAATAAATATATATATATATGTATATGTATTGCCATAATTATTTTAAATTTTGATTTATATAGTGTTCTCGGTAAGAATAACTGATAAAAATTAAAAGGACCTATACCAACAGTTTTGACAACCATTGGTATAGGTTCTGATTCTGGATTCAATTCTGGGTGGAAGGTTGATATATGGGGGACCTTTCCCAACAGTTTTGGCAAACCGTTGGGATAGGTATACCCTTTCTCAATGGTTTGGCCAAACCGTTGGGAAAGGTTTCCACAAAGTGGACTTTTCCCAATAGTTTTTCCAAAACCGTTGGGAAAGGGTGTGGCTTTCCCAACGGTTTGGCCAAACCTTTGGGAAAGGTGGCCACAAAGTGGACTTCTCCCAACGGTTTGGCCAAACCGTTGGGAAAGGTGGCCTCAATGTGGGCTTTCCCAACGATTTGGCCAAACTGTTGGTATAGAATATTTGGGAAAAGTCCGATTTCCATTAGTGTTTTAAATTACATACAGCTGTGTGAATACTATGTGCATAAATTTTTTAAAGCTACAAAAAAATATACACATATATTATATTCTATGAAATATGTAATTACATACTCTCATGGCTCTTCAAGGTCATATTGTACGTAATTACAATATGAATTCATAATGTATAATGTTTAGTATTCATTTTTTTCCTATTCCAAATTAATAAATTACATATAGTATGCATATTTAATATATACATGTTTCCAAATCACACTCCTATATACGTACACTAACAAAAAAATTTGAACTATAAACATTCATAAACATTTTTAAAAAAACTCTATGATGCATACACCTATATGAATATATTATGTATACAATAAAATTGTTTAAAAAAATAGTTTACATATGTGTAAAATTATTTATCTATATTTATGTGCATATAGGTGTATGGGGAGGTATTTTTTAAATCACATTAGATCTTATTACTACCATCCACCCCATAATTTCAATTTATAGGAGGATAATAATCCATACCACCCCTATAGGTTTTGTTTATTAAAGTTTATTACTTGATTTCCTACAAATGTTTCTATATCACTTTTTTATTTATATAATAAATTTGAAACAATAATTAATCATGTAATCAACAAAAATTTTATGAATCCTATCAGTTGTTTAGAGAGTTATTCCCCATCTTTTACAATATTTCTAGTACATGGTTATTTTTTAGGAATCCACTCAATTATTTAGAGATATATCTGGTTAATTTATTTTTACTTTATGAGAATATATATTTCATTTTTAGAATATTGTATTAGTCCTTTTATGTGCATATTTTTTCCTTTAAATTTATTATATCTATGTCAAATCCACATATATTACCACTTTTCATATATAAGAAATTGGAAAAAGGATAATAACTTATGTTACATGAAACTATATAGTAGGACTTCATTAATTTATTGATTGATTTATATTAAATAATTTAAATTGATTTAACTTCAATATTTTAATCGTATGAATGATATTATTGAATAATACAAAACTTTAATAACTCATGAATAAGTTATATTATATAAATAGTTTAAATTATTATGTATTTTTATAGTGAAATATTTCAATAAATTAACATTAGAACTCTCATGTATTCCCAATTCAATATGAATAAAATTAATATGTCAAAAATGAAATGATACAATCCTATTTATTTTTTATTTCCTAGTATCCTTATTCTATAAACCCATTATATGTAACATTTTCCTTTTTTTTTATTTTTATTCATTATGTTTTATGTATTTGTATTCTTAGAATTTATACATTTTTTAATATATGTTACATATTATTTTATTAGAATTATAAAAGACCTTTATATATATCAATTCCATACCTATGTTCATAAAAATTATATTCTTATTAATATGCATGGGTAGAATAGAGACTATGTATTTTGTTTATTTATTTAATATTTACTCTATTATTTGTTTTTATTCTTATATTTATTTTACCTAATATTTTTTATAAATATAATTTATTTACTCTTCATTTTTATTTCACTTATTATATTTTATATCTCTATATTTTTTATTAGTTAAATATAAGTTTTCATTATTTACTCACAATATTTTCTATGTAATTGAATGGGTGGGGTACTAATTGAATTTAAGAAAATAAGTACTCCACTATTACAGGTGTTATCCTCTGAATTCATCCAATGGTGAAAGATACAGAAAACTTTCATCCTAACCAACTTCATCTCTGGAATAGTTTTTATTTCATTATGTTTCTTAATAATCATCCTCAATCCCGTCTAGACATGCACCTATGTTTCTTTAACTAATATGAGCAGTAGTCTTCCCATAACGGGTACCAATGATCATTTTAGATGACTACTACTTAGATTAGTTCAATAAAAACAAAAGAGATGTGGGATGAGTCTCAAGTAACAAAATTTAATAATAATTATTTGGGAGATAATTCTGAAGAGGATGGAATTTTTATCCTTAAAATATTTTAAATTATAGCATCTTAATTTAACATTTTAAATATCCTTTAAAAATCGTGAAATGAATCTGACACAGCCATGAGAACATCAACTCAACCCCACTAACCTCCATCAACTCTAATATATGTTACTAATCATTTTACCTCACTTGAATCTCAAATATAAGAGATCTATGTCCACTGAGGTTTATTTTTTGGGTGTGAGTTTAAAAATTCACAAGTAAATACTAATCATACCATAATGTTTTACCATTGTTATTCCTTGACACTCAAATAATTCCACAAATAAGTTGATAAAATTTTAGTCATATGAGGAGAAAATATTATTTATATCCCTATGGAAATAACCACATCACAAGTACCATGATATTGACCTCATACCCCTTTCATGCAAGACTATCCCTTAGGGATAACCTTAAAATTTACTTACTTCAAAAAAATCCTAAAATGGGTATAACATATCCATTTTTATTAGGAAGTGAATTTGAAATATGGGGAATTCTTAATATAACTTGTTCCATTAGGAAAGAAACACACAATGGGTTCTAAAATACATTAGTTAAACCTAACTTTTAAAAAACTATAGAGACAAATAAACAATAATACAAATTTTACATAATCATCACAGTATCCATCAATGAATCACTAACATGTCTATAGTAACTCACATTCTAATATATCATTCCTAGACCTCAGATAATACCCATCATATTATAATACACGATATCAAATATCCGCTATCTTAGGTATGAATAACCTTTCTCAATGATCACTCATTATATAATCTCATAGTTTGTAGGCTATAATTCATCACTTAGACATATAAAATCTCAAGATAAAGTATGCTATATGATCAATTAATACATCCTAAACTTTATAAATTATCCTACTAGATTTCAAGGGATTATAATCGACTTTATATCACAAATCTTATCACAAATAAGGTAATCATATAATCCTGCATAGCACATCACTACCTCCAGAAAAAAAAATTCGTAGGGGAATTCATACACAGTTATACCCTTATCATCTACTTCAATTAGCCATGATTTCACTCAATAATACTTTCATAATCTAACATATATACTACTATACAATAACCTCTATGGTGATATCCTATTCCCCATGTCCATGTCTCACTTTTTTCATGAACCATGGTTATTAAGGAAACCTTTTACAACCATCAATCACACAATCCACTATCAAGGATCTCTCTCACACAATCATACAATAATATCATAGGTTTTCCCATTCATTTCATTTTTTAATATACCTTAGGAATTTCCCAACTAACCAACCCAATGATCTTTTGGTGAATTAACAACTGAGTGAGATAATAATCATCTCAAAGAGTATGGAATGCCTATACTATCCCAAATTATTGTTACATATTATATATCATGATCATAAAACCATATTATAACTCATTATGGTCTCCATTCCTCTTTTAGCTACTCTAAAATATCACATTTCACACTGAAACTCATATAAAACATTGCTTGATAATTTCTATACCACCCACCTATTTTATGAAGTTAACCATGTGGGTATAACTTCTTTCATTCCATGCAAGAATGATACATAGATCCTCACTCACATGATCCCATATATAATCAATAAAATTGTAAAATACTTAATTATAAATTATTTATAATTGATTTCCATCATTAATTATAATAGGAAGAACTTATGAAAACCCACCAGAGAGTTCCATAATATTGGAACCACAACAAAAATCATGGTAATGAACCAATGCATTCCCTCAATAATATTATGAGAAAAATTACCATCATAACAACCTAAATTATTTTCAATTTACAGAAAAATGGAAAATATCCCAAGAATAACTCACTAGGACATTTAATTATTACCTAAATGTAAGAAATGAATGCAGATGGAGGCACTTTTTAGTATTGTCTCTACTTTGAATAATTGGTCTCTTAGTAGAGGTTATGTTTTATTATATCTTACTTATCATTGGATTAAGAAAGAAATTAATTATATATCCTTCTAGTGATGGGGATTTCACCTAGTGTATAAATATCACAAGAGCCGATTCCCAACTCTCAATGTGCTAAAATGAATGTATTTATGAGTAAAACCAAAATTCTAAACATATTTGTGAGAATATTAGATGGTTAGAAATTCAAAAAATAAAAGATCCATACTTCCTCATAATGGTAAAATACCCACAACCATTCAATGAAATTGTCACAACTTTGATGTGCCCAAAAATAATAATATCACACAAAAAAGACCACCACTTAATTCAGAAACACAGTATGAGGAACCCAAACAAGGAATTTATGGTTGAGGAGGAGGAGAAAATTACATACCTTGAATTCAAGATTCGATTCATCTGAGATAAATTAGATATACCATGCATGATAGTTTAGATACATTTGTTACTAGGATTCATTCATGACATGATTCATTCATGCCTTGGATTTGAGCCTTGGATGTGATAATGGATTGATTCGAGCCTTGATTCAAATCTGGATTCAAGGGTGAGGTGTGATGAAAGTAGTTGGCTTACATAGAAATATTTAGATATCGCTACTGAAAAAGTCATGGTTAGGGTTCTTTAAATAGATTGGGAGCATTTTATTAGTGCTTCCAACAAAATACTAATAAAAACAACTTTTATTAGCCCAAAATTAATAAGTGTTGGTAAAATAAATCATTATCTGTGCTTTTTTAGTGTTGATAAAATCTAATAAAAATATAATAAAAAATTAGTAAATATAATTATATAATTATATAATTATTTATTATAATTCTATAATTATTTGAGTATAAAATAATTTATCTATAATTATATAAATTGATTTTTTAAAAAATATATTTCTTATTTATAAATATAAATATATAATTTTATAGATACTGTAAATATAAATTTAGAAATATATGTATTATTATTTATTAATATTTATAAATATATTTATATCATTATATATATTTATCTAATTATATTTTTTTAATAAATATATATAAATATATATATAGTAAATATATTCATTATTATAATTATATTAATACTTTTTAAATAGAATATTATTTATATATTTATATATTTATATATTTATATATATAATTATATATATAATAAATATATATAACTATAAATATATAAATATAAATATAAATATAAATAAAGGGATAAATATAAATATAGTATATATATTAATTATTTATATAAATTTATTATAATTTTATATTTATTTAAGTATATATATATTTATAATTATATAAATACTTTTAAAAAAATATTATTTATTTATTTATAATTATAGATATATAAATTTATTAATATAGTAAATACACATTTCGAAATATATTTATTCATAAATATCTATTTATAAATATATTTTTATAATTATTAATGAATATATAATTTTAAATGTCACAACTCGTCACTTGGGGCCTATGTAGTGACTACCACAATCCTGCCTCTGATAGGCTAGGGGCCGAAATTTGGAACCATGAAGGAATATCCCACAAATGGGAGGCATTTTCCTAAGTACCTGTACACACGCACACGTCTCCAAGAAAAAGTGTTGAACTGAAATCACTAAGTAAACATGCATGCATACCATTAAGATACCCACATAGGTTGATAGTATAAAATGGAAATGTAAATAAGGATAGGATACAAGCCCCACCAAAAGGAAAAATATAAGCTCCTAAAATTCATCAGTAGAAAACCCTCCTAAAGGGTAGGTATAGAAACAATTTTCTGAATTCATTGAAGCACATCTCATATGTCGAGCCCCTCTCTAAGAACCACTAGGCCCTGGACCACCATAGACTCTGTCAAAGCATCAAGCATCTGCACAAGACATGACATGTGCATGCATATCCCATGCAGGGGTGAGTAAAACAATACTTAGTAGTGACCCCAACACCACAAAGTAAAATACCACTACGAAATATAAGAATAATACCACAAAGGAAACACACGAGGTACACCACAAAGGCAACACATGATGTATAGTCACCTAGAGAAATATATATGTCTATAATACATATATATTGAATTCCAAAATATACCTCTCTCAGACCCTAAGAATAATATGCTTTTAATATTATATCCAGCAATAGAATTACTACTCAAGGCTCAAAAAGGGTAACAAATAAAACCTAGAGCACACACTCCATGAGCGCAACCATAACTAAGGGAACCCATTCGAGAGATACACTCCATGAGCTCAACCATATCTGATGGAACACGTTTGAGAGATACACTCCATCAGGAAAAACACTACCATTCCTAATGGTACATCCAAGAGAATGTGCTCTATCAGGAACATCCTACCAGATCCATCTCTAGTGCCCAGCAACAGAGGTCCATTCATCACTACCTTACACCCAACACAAGCTAAGTAAACCCAGGTAAAGAGTATCACCCCTCACCACTATGACCAGTTGATGGATCACTACTCCAAACTATACACTGCGTGCATCCTCTCAAATAAATGAGAACATGGGGACCCACTACTCACCATTTCTTCGCAGACAAGGGAGTAATTCTCCTAACTAACCTGTGAAACCTCAGTTGCTCTTATAAGGTGCATCGTAGTCCTATGTCCATTTAGGGATCACTACATCCTATCTAGGTATCATTCACATCAAGTGAATGGGGCCTCTCCTCATAACTATATCTAACATCTGGGGGATCTCCATTTCAAATAGAGGACCTACTTGCCACTACTACTCAAAGAGGGGGAGTAAACTCCGTAAGTGAGGACACGTTCCATAGTTACAACAGGGGAGTACTAATCATGATGTACCCACACACTGAGGACCCGCATTCTAGTATGATAAGGAAGTACTAACTTTTTCATCTCTTTCACTATAGGAGACCCGCACCGAGACATGAATGGGGAGTACTGACCCCATGCTAGAGGAAACACTCCCTATAATAGTAGGGGAGTACCACACTTTTGCAGGAGGACCCGCACCCTGGTACGATTGGTTTTTAGCAACTCTATTAGAACAACATGCCTGGAGGACCCATGAACTAGTGTAATAGGGGATTACCGACTCCACGAAGGAAATTACCCAAAGGTATCATACCCGCTCCCACGATGTCCGGGGGGGGTCCTATCTCCACCAAAGTTGAGAGGTAAGGAAAACCCATTCCCTAATCCATCAGGGGATTAATCTCGCTAACCTCACTTTATACGTACCACACTAATTAAGCATAAAGTTTTCTTTATACCCATAGGACCTACTCCTTAATACATTATGTTTCATTTAAACTTAAAAAAACTCATTTAGAGTATCTCAAAATGTCCTTCTCATCACAAGTGTCCCAAATCCATAAATAACTCATCAAATGGACCTCCTGTTTAAAAGATTTGACCAATTTAGTAAAAAGGGGATAGTTCGGTCCTGGTCTGACCTGAATCGGTTCGACTGAACCTACCCGGTTGGTCTAGGATGGTCCAAACTGGGAAAGACCTATATGAGGCTAGAGTGGCCAAGTTCTCTGGCTTGGCCCACGTCGTGGGGTCCAACCTGGTTTTGACGGACATGACCCACCCTGGTTGCATCCCTCTGGTCCACACGGTTTCCCGACTGCATGGCCAGCTGGCTCCACCGGTCTACGTGGGCGACCATCGCGTCACTAACACCACAGTTACCACGACAGGTTTTTCCTAGTCCCATGGCTTCCCTGCTACCGCGTGCCCTATCCAACGTGGCTTCGATCCATATCCCTATTACTTCTGCAATCTCCTACTACAGCCCCTGTTCCCCACAAGCGGCCTCCACCCCCACATGCCTCCTCCTCCGACATGGTCCAACATGGACATCATCACACCATTGCTATCACCCTCCCTTACGATAGCCCGTGTTATCATTTCCACTACAACTGACCACTACTGCCTCGTCGGAACGTTGTGTTGCGTCACTGGACCACCGCGCTTCATCACTGGACCACCGTACTACCTCACCAACCCACCATACTACCTCATAGAATGCCCCAAAATTAGTTTAAATTATAGATCCGAGTTCCTCGTTATCCGATCTACCCTTCTGCGGCATCGACTATCATTTCGCCTCAAATATGGGGGGTCTAATCCTTCTTGGAACTGACCAATAATGTCCTATCGGGAACCGTAGGGTACCAATGATGAGGAATGAAAATAAAGGAAGGAGAGATGCACATAGAAAAGGACTAGCATAATTAGACGAGAGTTTTTTCCAATGATCAAAATTTTTGGATGTTTGGGTTAGAAAGGATTAAAATGTATCCCACTAATATACCCTGCAATATAATCTCTTCTCCAAGAAAAATAAAACCATATATCAACCTTTTTGTGGGTTGGTCCACCTTCATCCTTGAAACTAAGAGTGGGGAAATAGAAAATAATGTAACAACCCCCACCAAGATTTTGAATCATTTGATGTTAAGGATCCATTACCATTGATGATCTGTTAAGAACTATTACGATCCACTCCTTCATCATCATCACCCATCAAGAGAGATTCCTCCAGTTTTCTCCAGAGCCTCTAAGAAATTATAGGGTTATGTGCATAATCCTAGGTTCCTGATCATTTAATGAATAGAAAAAGTGTTGTCTCGTCACTACGACACAAAGAAATGTCAAAATAAAATTAATGTTTATTTTATTCTTTTAAAGCGTCCATAAATTAACTTTTGCAGCCAACCCACATTGATCGATGTTAGGCCTCTACTAAGGAAAAAACCCTCCATTACAAACTCAATAGTGGTCTTGGATTTTCAATCCGATTTACCATTTATGATTTATTAGGATTTCAAAACAAAATAAAATTTATTTAATCATTTTATTTACGGTTACGCCCCCTGTGACATTTTCTACAAATGGCCAGAACCGAGCAATGTTAGGTCTCACTTAGGGTAATGCCACTAATCTAAGCACAAAAATGCCCTTATATTTCTGATCTAAGCAACCATTTAAGAGTTATTTAACATTTTCAGAAAATTCATGCGTGTGTGCTATTAAAAACATAGCATTTTTCAAACAATCTTTCCTAGCACCCTAGGCCACAGAATCGCATTCCACCTTAGAAACTAGACTCAAAATATTCCCAAATAATTTTTAAAAATAAAATCGTGAGAATCTAAGTCATTAAATTTAAAGCTTTCATGATAAAAATGAGTACAATTAAATAAATAAAAATTAGTACACTTAAAAAATATTCAAAAAAATATATATGTGTTATTTATTAAGTGTATATTATTAAAAAAATGTGCATATATAATGAAATAATTATGAATACATATTCAATGTATTAAAACATAGTAAATAAATAAATATTTATATATAATAAGAAATGATTAAATTCTTAAACAAAATAAAAAACAAAAAATATTAAAAATGAATTAATACCTAAATGCAATAACATTATAAATAAATAAATAAAATTTTCTGATTAAAAACATAATATATTAAATATATCTTATTTTATTGAAATTTTAAAATTTATACTAAATTTTGACTAAATTTCCTAAATAATAGGTGTACGTGTTTCTCTATATATAAGATTTTATTAATTACAAAAATATTTATGTGTGCATCGTATATAAAAATTCATTACATGTATATGTATGTGATGTCAATGTAAAAAATTTTGATATATGATTAATCGAAAAACCAAATAACATTTAGTTATGTCCATTGATCGATGCAAAAAAGTCAATATTTTTATGTAATATTAATTTTTTATTATAAACCATTCTCCATTAAATATAACTAAATAAATATGTAAGAAAAAATATTTAGTATTATATATTAAATCATATTTTAAGAAATATTATTCATATTTATATATTATATATATGAATATATTTTTATATTAAATATATTAATGAATATTTATGTATAAAAACATTTAAAAATAAATAATTTAGTAATATTTTTTGAAGTATTAAATTTTATTCATTATATATATATATGTATTTAATATATATTATTTATAACTATTCATTATTAATATATATATATACATATTAACTTATTTAGTTTTATTAATAATGGTTTAATTAATATTTTTTTTGATAATTTTGAAATTTATTCATTTTTATTTTTTATTAAATTTTTACAATTTATTCATTTTTAATTATTTTCATTAATTATTAAAATTTAGTCATTTTATATAAATATATATCATTTATTAATATTTATAATCTATATATATGTATATTAAATTTATTTATTCTTATCAAAAATTATTTAATTAATATATGAATATTAAATTTATATATATTAATTTACATATGTTTAATATTTTTCTCAATTTACTATATTTTAATATTTATTAATTTAATTATTTAATTTTATTCATTTTTCATATCTATATATAATATGTACTATTTATTAATATTTATAATATATATATATATTAAATTTATTCACATTTAACAATAATTATTTAATTAATAAAATTGATAATATGTTTTTTTTAATTTTTAATTTTTAAATTTTCTATTTTCTTTTTTTTAATCTTATTCGGGACCTTTATCGTCAATTTTTTCTAGCACTGATAAAAGCTAGTGGTGTGAAAGGTATATTTTGTAGTAGTGCCTCTACTATCAAAAAACAAACAACATGAACACTTGTTTGGATTATTAAATAATTATGGTCCATTTTTTATAACATTACACACAACATATGCATTATAATTTGTCAACATGTTCATAAACATAAAAATGTGACATATGGTATGTTCTTAAAAGGTTTTATATCAGAAGTTAGAACACAAAAAACATTTTCCTATAAAAAAATATCATATAAATATATTAGAACATATGTTATGTGCATTGGGAAACTAATAAAATTAACACATATTATAATCACTAAGAAACTAAATTATATATCTCATAATCTTTTAGAAAAGATTTTTTTTGTTTCTCATGTCTCTTCTTCTAGGTTAAGTTAAGTCTTGCATCTTCAAATCAAGATGATGTGAGGTTAACTGAAGCACAGTATATTGTCTCCTATGAAAAATTCAATGGTCTTCTTCTTTTCTAATGTGTATAGCGGCACTATGGTTGAATCCTATTTGATGGTACAAATTCTTGAGTTGATTGTTTTTAATTTATTACCTTTTGATCGAGGGGGGGGGGGGGTGTTTGTAGAGCTTAGATGAGATGATTAATTAATGAATATTGAATAAAAAATTTAATAATTTCCAAGTTGAGTTCATTATTAGGTATTTAATCTTCTGATATCATTGATATTTGATATATGTTTCATTAAATTAACATCCACTTTAGAAGTGTATTTTTATCGGAATTTCCAAATGTTTTAGCTTTAATCCAAGCCTCAACTAGGGTATTGTTCTCAATAAATTCTTGTTGATGGATGGTTTAATATTTCATGAACCCATTTGTACCTGTGGATCCAATAATCCATGGAATCCAAATTTCAAACAAAAAAATTCATTAATCCATGTCCTTTTATATTCAATATTCATAATATTAATTTAAAGAATATTAATTAAGAAAAATCTTGCAGATGCTTAACATCCCCAAATTATGACTCCCCCCAATGGGATATTTATTCATAAATTGATATGGTTACTAATCTGGTTTATGATGTTTATGCATATGACATAAAAATAGAATAGAATCAATGGGACATGATAAGAGTAGTGCGCCGAACACACACACACACACAAACTGTGAATAAAATGAAACAGAGACGATCAATAAAATAAGAAAGAAAAAGTGGAAAGTGTTTATTTTGATTTATTTAAAATATTTTAAGACCAATAATATTATTCAAAATAAGTTAGATGATAATAGTACATTGTAAAGAAGAAAAATAGATTAAAATTAAATTTAAATGAAAACAAACTTACCAGATTACAAATGAAGAAGAACAGAAAAACATGAAAAAAGAGAGGATGAAGAGTCTCTAAAATGAAAAATTTTGTTTGGATAGTCATAATACAAATTTGGAAAGGCTTTGGTCCTTCCAATGTATCCTCCCCTATTATGAAATTCTAGCCCCTTGTAAAGAGATGAAGGGGATGTGTTTATAGTCCAAGATGGTGGACTTTTTTCATTCCCAACATTTTCCTCTAGGTGTCTTACAATTTTACCATATAGTAAGCATAATTGTAAGATATATTATTATTAAAAGTTTTAGATAATGATGTGGAAATTATTCCCTGAAAATTGTGTTGCCAATGTACTGTTGGAGAAAACATTATAACTATTTTAGTAAACCATGTGTTGTTGTCCATTTTTTGTCAATTTTTTCTTTAGTCTAAATGTGAATGAATTTAAGGACAGGATTATTCCCTCAAAGCCAAAATATTTATTCATAAACTTATGTCATCAATATATATAATTTACTACCCTCAAATATCAGCTAAATTGGATGCTTGAATTGGGAGAAAAGTCAAGAATGGTGGGATGTTTTTAATTCCTGGATAGAATGTTGGGATGTACTTCAAAGCATCATTTGGGAAAAATTTTGGTGGAGTTGGGCCTTAAAATATTTATCCATGATTATTTTGGATATTATATAATATATTAAAGAGTTTAATAAAATTTTGGCTACTAGATTGAGCCCAACCATTTTATCATAACGGATGGTCTAGTGTTCTCAACAGATTTGTTGGGACTTCTGGTGTGGGCTATATGGCCCTTCAATTGGCTGAATTGGATAGATATTTCTTATAATGATATGTTTCAATTATCATCTGGATTTCTAAAAAATAATAATTTCATAATTTGAATTTTTTTATTTTGAAATATATGATCAAAACATTAAATTGAGTTTTAATTAAATTAACTCGAATAATTATCTTCTTATATGTTTATGATAAAAACATGAGCATTGATTAGAAATTAATCACTTTTAAGGGACAATTATATGATGAGAGTATTGAAAAATAATTAATGAAAATTTATTATCAACCCCCCCCCCACACACACACTTAGTCTTGTGTATGTCCTCATGGACATAAAAAAACATAACTAAATCATTTTCACTCACTAAAAACTATAAATTTGTTTTCACCAATCAGGGGGCTCTAGACGAGTTCAATAATCCATAAAGAATTCCAATATTTTTTTACAGAAATAAATTTCCAAAATCAATTAGTTTTTTATGATAAAAATTTTAAATGTAAATTGTAAGCACTCAGAACATAGTACTCTTAAGATTATAATTTTTTTAGAGGTTCCCTCATTCACTAACCAAAATTGAAAATATTAGAGTTTGAAATAGACCTCATATTTCATACCATATACAAAAGTCAACAAGAATTAATAGGTTTTTTAGGGGTTTTTAGTTGCTGTGGGATGGTAGGAATATAATATCCAAAATAAAGAAAAACAGGGGTAAAACACCAACATGGAAAAATTAATGGAAATTTTCTGAAATAAGAAATAGATGGTTATGGAAACACATATTTACAAGGAAATGATTTCTCAATAAAGAAAAGAGTAATAAAGGAAAATATTAAATTTCTAAAAAACACAAAACTTTTCCCAACAAAAAAAGAAAATATGATGAAAGTGTTATTTTTTATTCTTATTTTTTTCACCTTTTTAAATATTGTTCTTGAAAAATATCTCACACTCATCTCCTAATCTGCGCTGAATCTCCTTAATAAAATAATTGTTATATTAATAATGAGATGAAGGGTTGAGGAAGAGTGATTTTTGACCTTTCCAAGACACAACCCACTATTATTTTGTTTTTTTTTTCATTTTTTGAACACTTTTCAATAACATAGAAAAAATTAATTAAAAATTAATTCATTCCCAAAACTCATCGAATGACAACATATCCCCTACAATTAAATAGATAATTCCCTCCAGCATATGATGACAGGTCAAAAAATAAGAAAATTGTTCCCAAAATGAAATCCATTCCCCCCACACATAAATTTCAATAAATTATGCAATGAAAATCCATGTAGTTGTTGGGTGGGATAAGGTATTAGGCTTGATAAGTGGATATAAAAAAGCATTCACAGGATCAAATGGGATTTAAAAAGGAGGATTAATGTGAGGGTAATGGGAGGATATTTGGCTATTTTGATTCTCATGTTCTTTAGAAAATGCCTCAATCATATTAATGTACACTAAAGTATAAAATCCAGGAAAACGGTCCATAAATGTAAAACATGCAAACAGGGGTGAAAAAACACATTTTGAAAATATTTCAATAGGTGTAATTGGCATAAAATTTGATGTTAATCTTCATTGTTGGGGAAGAATCATTTTTTAAATAAAAAATTGGCTATTCACAATTTTTATTCTTAAACCAAAATTATTTATCCATATTTATTATTAAAATACTAAATATTTGAGATAAAAACAAGTTAATGGAATCCCATTGAATTTTGGAAAAAACTTCAAAATTTAATGGTGTGTAATTATGACATTTTTAGTACATTTTGTTTTATATTGTAGTTTTTTATTGTATTTAAAATAAACACAAGCACAACAGATAAAGAGGGAAAAAATATTTAATGAAGAAAGTGGTAAAAATGAGAATGAGGGATGAATAATATGAAATACATAAACAGTGGTATAGAGGGAGAGGGTGAGGGGGGGAGAGTTAAAGGGAGAGAAGTGCCCCTGGATTGGATTGGATGGGTCTCTGTCTCCATCCAGTGGTGGGTCTACCATAGTGATTGGGGATTCGATGGAAGTTGATGTGATTCCTGAGATTTGTGTCCACTTATAGGGACTCTTTAACCTATGTCCATCAATAGTGAATGTCCTTTTAGAAGCAGGGTCTTGGAAATGAACTACACCAAATGGGTAATCATTAGTAATAATAAAAGGACATTCCCAATGAGAATTATGATAACTTTGGTATAGCTAAAATAGAGAGTTGAGGATCATTACATTTTCAACTTCATGGACTAAATTTCTGATGATTTTTTTATCATGGAGTGTGTTATCCTTTTCTTTAAAGATATTTAAATTCTTAGGAGAATATATTCGATGGTACTCCAATTCATTCAATTGAAAAATTATCTCTTCTCCATATTTTTCACATCAAAATTACAAGTATTAATAGCCCAAAATTACTTAAGATGGATTTCAACTGGTTAATGACATGCTTTACCATAAACTATACTAAATAGAGACATCCTAATGGCTGTTTTATAGGCAGTTTTATAATCCCAAAGTTCTTCAGAAATTAATTCAAGTTAGTCTTCTTGGTGGGTTTTACAATTATCTCAATCACCCTTTTCACTTCCTTTTAGAAATTTCAACCATGATATTTATTTTTGGGGGATTTTCATTTGAAGTTTTACGTATAACCCCATTCTTTTTTAAAATATATTCCATGGGCTAATTAAATAAATGAGTACCTAAGTCACTTATCCAGGCTTAAGGTATTCCAAATTGATGGAAGATATGGGTTTTTAGGAATTCACTAATAGTATGTGAATCATCCTTGACCGTAAGAAGAATATATGGGAATCCATTGGAAGGGTGAAATGGTCTGATGAAATCAATTCCCCAATATCAAATATCTCACAAAAATATTATGGGATTTGGGGGAATTTTATTTATTTTAAAAATTTTGCCGAACTTTTGGCAAGTTGGACAATATTTATAAAACTCATGTTAGAACTTGAATATTGAAGACTAGAAGAATCTTGAGACAAGGATCTTTCAGGAAGTACTTTGTGGTCCAAATTGGTAATCAAAATGAATTGTGTGACATAATTCTAATATGGATTAATTTTCATATTCAATAACACAACTCTTAATTACCATGTCAGCAACGATTTTCTAATGATTATTATCTTCCCAAAAATAGAATTTTGATTCACTTTTCATCTTTATTTTTTTTTCTTTAGAAAAACATTATTGAAAAACACCATAAAACAAGTAGTTTACAATTAGGGCATACCATGGTAACATTTAAGTAACATATGAGTGGTGTTCGGTTGAAAATTAATGGCCAATTATTTCAGAGCGAGAAGAATTATAATTTCTAACCAAGTGATCAGCTATAGGGTTTTTTGCTAGGTCTATATTTAATAACAATGTAAAACTCTTGGATCATTAAGACCCATCTTATTAGACTCTATTTGGAATCAATTTTCTTATGTATGAAATTCAAATATGAATGTTCTATAAAAATTATGATTTGGATGCCTAAAAGATAGGGACAGAATTTATCAAAGGAAAAAACCACAACTGAAAGTTACTTTTCATTCATAGTGTAGTGATATTTAGTTTAATACAATTTTTTTGAATCATAATAGATTACTTGATAAATATTTTATCTTATTTAACCAAGAATGGACCCAATAGACCTATCTGAAGCATTACACATCAATTCAAGGGGTAAGTACCTAGTTGGGGGTGGGATTATTGGGTCATATGTAAGAATAGATTTGAGTTCAATAAATACTCCTTTGAAAGCCTTTTCAAAATGGAATATAACATAATTTTGGAGTAATTGAGTGAGTGAGAGGGAAATACTACTGATGTTATGGATGTATCACTGATAGAACCCGGTATGATGAAGGAATGAATAGATGTGTTGAACTCTTTTTTCCTTAACAAGTGATTGGATCACCTCAATTTTGGTAGGATCGACTTGAATACCATATTTTGAAATTATGTTCCCTAGAACAATCCCATTAGTTACCATGAAGTGAAATTTTTCATAATTTATCAGAAGGTTACATTTGACACACCTTTGAAGGACCAGAGAGAGTGAATGAAAGTATGATTCAAATGAATCACCATAAATGGTAAAGTCATCAATGATTAACTCTATACAATGCACAATGAATTCAGAAAATATACTCATCATATAACTCTTGAATGTTGTAGGAGAACTGTGAAGGCCAAACAGAATTATTCTTTATTTATAGGTCCCAAATGAGAATGTTAATGTTGTATTTTCTTAGTCCTATGGTGCAATTGGGATTTGGATGTAACTGGTGTATCCATCAAGAAATAAATAATTTGACATTATAGATAACCATTCTAAAATTTGATCAAGGAATAGAATAGGGTAGTGACCTTTTTGTATTTCGACATTCAATTTCTGATAATCAAGGCACATAATCCATTTGATGTTCACTCATGTTTAGAACAACTCCCCATGTTTATTTTTGACAATAGTTATCCAGCCCTTCTTAAGTTGAACTAGCATCGGACTAACCCATTCACAATTAGAAATTGGGTAGATAATTACTACTTGAAGAATCGTGGTTATATCTTCCTTAACTACCTCAAGGATAAGTGGATAGAGTCTTCTTTGTGGTTATCTAATTAGTTTGGATGATACTTCAAGAAGAATGTGATGCATGAAAAGGGAAGGGTTGATTCCAACTATGCCATCTAGGGTCCAAACTATGGACTTTTTTCCCTCTAACACATGAACATGTTTGGACTCCTTGGTTTCATTATGTACAGTAGATATAATGAAGGGATGAGAGTGATCATGGAAAAAGAATTCATATTTCAAGTGCACAAGAAAAGGTTTCATGTAACAACCCAAAGATTAATAAATGTAAATTCCATTATTATAATTATTTCATATGTATAAACACATAAGAGAACACAATAAAAGCTTTATAAATTATTGATAAGGATGTAAGAATCATTTCTAGAAGTTACAGAACCTATACCGATGAAATAATAACTTCACCTTTGGAATATTAATGTGACCCTTATGAATAGTAAACTAGCCAATCAAATAGTTACCTCACAAATGAATGTATAAATAAATTTTATCCATGTTATACGTGAAAATATGATATAATTATATCATAGTATAAGTAAATAAATATTTAAAAATTTATTAATTGAGTGTTGGTATTTTTGTAATTCATAAATATACAATTATTGTTTTATTATTAATTTCATAATTTAATATAAAATTTATTTTCAATAAATATATTCATAAATTACTTTTTTTCATATGATTATAATATAATTTTATGAGATGTTAGTTAATTTTTCAAAGGGTTATAAAATCAGTTATAATTTTAAAATATGTATTTTTAGAGTAAATAACGATTTTAATTAAAAATTAAATTTATCATATATAGAAAAAAAAATTAAAATAGTGTCAATTTTTGAATTCTACATATAGAAAAATTTCAAGGATGAATTTTTCAGATTTTTTTATAATACTTGAAATTTTTTGAATAGTAAAATATGAATATTTATGATAAGAGCTAAATACAAAATTTTAGGAGTCATAGAAGATGTAAGCCTAATGTAAGCCTAAAATCTATAACCATACTTCATTATTTTATTATATTTTATGATAATGCTATAACTATTCATAGTCTTCAGCCAAAATAAAAAACTAATGAATTAAATAACGAGAAAACCCCTCCATCTCCACTATAAGTACCACCCCTCACCACCACTTTAAGAAACACCTCTAAATCCTTGAGCCTTGTCTATATTATTCCCAATACTCTTCTGAAACATCTCCACTCCATCTATCAGCCTTTGGACTTAAAAAATACCAAAACAAATCCCCAAAGGAGGCTCTCAAGAATAAGGAATCAAGAAGACATTAAACTCAAATGCATAATCTTTTCAGACATAAGGTAAGGGATTCTACACGAACCTCCATTATCCCTTTGAGACACTATTACTCTATTTTTACCCAAATGAAATTCTCCTTTATTTTAATTTAAATATTCTAAATGTTGTGTTTATTTTCCAAACTTCAGTGTTGTCACGACCCGTCCCCCGGGGCCCATGCCGTGACTACCCCAAGCCCGCTTTCCATAGGCCAGGGGCTAGAGACTAGCACCAAAGGCGTAATTCCCTAAATCTGGGAAGGCATAGCCTTTATAACTGTAATCACACACAATACAGTACAATATGGAAGAAAAATAGTAAGTAAAATTATATAACTAAAGAGTGCTAAAAAGTAAAAGGGGCCAGAAATAAAAGCCCAACTGTATAGTACAAGTACAACTGAAAAGGGAAAAATAGCTGAAAGATAGAAATTAGTTGTTGGATCATCCTCCACGGATCCAACCTAAAGTGTAGGTATAGATAGCCACCTTAGACCTCCACGTCCGTCAGTCTCCACCGAGTACCGACTCGTCATGAGGTCCACCTCCGGGTACCGTCCAGTCCACGTACACTTAGCCTCGATCAACGGTGTCCATCGTCGGCATCCAACACAATGAGGTGCAGGCATAGCCCATGCAGGGGTGAGTATAACGATAATTATTAGGGACCCCTAGACCCTCAAGGTCTAACAAAATCCAACAAGGATAAACTACAATGTATGAAATCAATAGATAACCCCACGTAGTTATATTCCCATACATATACCTAAGTTATCAAGTAATCCATATCAATCATGAGGAAAACACAAAGTTACTGACTCAGCTCACACAGGTGTACAACTTATGTAAGGAGAAATAGATGATCAGATGTAGCCACTGAATCATCTATTCTATCAAACCCACACATGATCCAGGAACAGAAATCAGAACTGTCAAACCGTCACAGGATCCTGGAATAATTATTATGTCAAACCCACACAGGATCCAGGAACAGAAGTCGGAACTGTTCAACCCACACATGATCCAGGATTAGTTGTTCTGTCGAAACCACATAGGATCCAGGAATAGAAGTCAGAACTGTCAAACCCACACAGGATCGAGTAACAGTAGTCAAAGTTGTCAAACCCGTACGGGATCAAGAAACAGTCATCAATGCTATCGAACCCACACAGGATCTAGGAACAGTAGTCGGAGCTATCGAACCCACACAGGATCTAGGAACAGTCATCAGAGCGTAGCCAACCATAGGGTTCCATAAAAAGTATACTTGATTCCAGGAGGGTCCGCTCCTCAAACCAAGTTTAGATACATAAACTACCACTAAGTAAAAATTTTATGTATCCAAAAGATCTGTCTTTCCAAAAGAAACTCAACGCGATAGATGGTGCATCAATCAGACACACGGTCTGAGAGTTATTGGCATTTCCGTTCTGAGGGCCCATTTGGATTTATGTTCGATCCAACCCAGCTATACACCAACTGTCCAAAACTTGAGTGGGGTATACCAAAAGAACATTATACTTCCAAGGTTTTTGTATCCATAGAAGGTTCATCGATCGGACGCCCGTAGCTCAAGTTATGAAAAAAAGAGTGGAAATAGGCCAAAAAGGGTTCAGGTTCGGTCCGACATAGTCAGACTGACCCGGACCGACCCCGGTCTGGATTGGGGTTTGACCTGGTCCGCAGGTCTAACCCGGTCCATAGGGGTGTCCCAGCCCATGAGGGCATCCTGACCCGTGCTGGGTCCAGCCCACGCTAGGTCCGGCCCGGCAGCCCATGCGGCTAACGTCCCACGCAGTTGGAGGCCCGACAAACCATGGGGTCCACCCTAGCCACGTCCATGGGGGAGGTCGCACCACCTGGGGATATTGAACGGCTAATCCATTCAGGTGGAAGACAACCGGCACCACGTGGCGTTGGTCCACGTCACCTGAGACCTAGTTGTGGATCCCACTCCTCTAGGCTAGTCGAGCGGCTAGCCGACTCCCGCGCAGCTCCATTGCGTCATGCCACCTCTAGCAACCCGGTGGCTCGGGCCTCTGGTCTTTCTTGCGGCCGGCCTCAAGATGACCGTAGTTGCACCACCGCAACCCCTTCTTCTCCACTGCGTGGCATGGTTGCGCCACGCCTTCTCCGGTGACCCAGCGGGTCAGTCCACCAGCTTCCTTCACGGTCGGCCTTGCGGCACCACTGTCCATGTGGCAGGCCAGAGCACCAGCCTCCCTTCTCTTCGTCGCCGATGACATTCACTGGTTCTAACCATCGATGAATCTTTCACGGGTCACCAGAAGAGTTCTGGTGGCCTGTTTCTCATTCTGGAAGTAGTCACATTATCCTAGGGACTTCGCCTTCGATCCGCAACCAATGTTGACAAGAAACGCTCAACCCAGACTCATGCCGTGTTGGGCGTCAAAATCCATAAGAAAGGCGGAGGGTTTAGGCCATGTTTGTTCAGCCTGCGCCCTCCGTGTTAGGGTGATATCAAGCGGCTTTGAATTCTAAACCATGACAAAAAATGAAGATCACACAATATTTAAAAATAATGAACCCCTACCTTTATTCATTGATAATTGAAGAAGTTTCGGAAAGGCGGACTTCGATTCATTATAGATGAACGCGTCCTACATCGAGGAGGTTCCGAGGAAGGAAGTCGAAGTCGGGATCGAGGTTGACGGTCTTCGTCAGTTGGAGTGTTCTTCATCAGGATCCTTCTCCCAAGTTCTCCCAAAGACAAATTCCAAACAAATAATAGATTATTCATACTTATTATTTAATCATTGGCACATAATTCAAAAATATTCAAATTAATTAATTGATGTGCTCAATTAATTAATTGAAAGTATTTGGCACCATAAATTGGGAATCTAAAGGGGTTTCTCCCCACTTAATGGAGGGTTCAAGAGGTTTTATCCTCGGCTGGTCCCCACTAAATTAATCCTCACATGGGAGGTTGTAAAAAATAAAATAAAATAAGACATGCACTTATTTTATTTTATTATTCCATGTAAAACTCAAAAAACTATCTTTTATTCCTGACCATCTGTCGTTGAGATGAAAGTATTCTTAAGCGAATATTGGCGCTGTGATTTTAACGGTGCCCTCAGATTTCAATTTCGAGCACTGGTTCAAAACTTATAAAAACCCATTCATACATTTACTGAATGTACCCAAACAAAACATCAGAAATTGATTTTGGGCACACCGGGCCTCAGAATCGTGCACCGTCAGTTTTCGCGGACTCGTAAAATTCCCATGTATTTAAGAAAAAAATTCCATGAAAATTCCAGGTCATTACATTCTCCCCCACTCAGGGATTTAGGTCCTCGTAAGCTACAACTCCAACTAACGGAAAAATGGGGGTACTGAGGACGCATCTGATCCTCCCGCTCCGATGTGCTTTCCTGGAGGTTCCCATACTTCTAACGAATGTGAACCAGAGGTATCCACCGTCCATGAAGGACCTGCTCCTGTTGATCGTCAATCTCCACTGTAACCTCCCTAAAAGTATCCCCATCATCTACGTCCATCTCCCCATGGTCGATCATGTGAGAAGGGTCATGCACATATCTCCTCAGCTAGGATACGTGTAAGATGTCGTGCACCTAGTGAAACTGAGGTGGACGATCCACGCGGTAAGACACCACGCCTAATCTTTTGAGGACCTGGAAAGGTCTGATGAATCATGGAGATAACTTTCCGCCACATCCTAATCTCTGTAAACCTTGTTGGGGTGAGACCTATAGAAATACATGGTCACCATCCTAGAACTCTAGAGGTCTTTGTCTCCTTTCAACATATAACTTCTGTCTGCTCTGTGCAGTCTTCATCTACTCCTGGATGATCTGAACCTTCTCTATGGTAGCTCGTACCATCTCTGGTCCCACTAGTGCTAACTCACCTGGTAATGTCCAGCACAACGATGATCTGCATGGTCGACCAGACAAGGACTCAAAAGGTTTCATCCCGAAGGTGGAGTGATAGTTGTTGCTGTACGCAAACTCCACCAATGTTAAGTGATCCTCCCCGCGGCGACCTAATTCAAGGACACATGCACGCAACATGTCATTGAGGGTCGAAATGGTCTGCTCAGTCTGACCATCCATCTGAGGATGGAAGGCGGTGCTCTAATGAAGCTGCATCCCGAAATCCTCATGCACCCCTTTCCATAACTGGGAAGTAAGCCATGTGTCACGATCAGAGACAATAGAAGAAGGTACTCCATGTAGCCATACAATCTCCTACACAAAGAGGCATCCCAAGCTCTCTACTGAACCCTTCTCTCTGATCGGTAGGAAGTGGGACGACTTGGTGAGTCGGTCAATGATCACCCAAATCGAGTCATGACCCCTAGATGTATGTGGAAGACTCGTCACGAAGTCCATGGATATCCCATCCCACATAAAATCTAGGACCTCTAAAGGCTGAACCAAGCCTGCTGGTACTTGGTGCTCCACCTTTACTTGCTAACAAGTGAGGCTTCGAGAGACAAACTCTGCAACTGCCTTCTTCATCCCTGGACACCATTTCTATCATGGAAGGTCCTAGTACATATTCTCCACTCCTAGATGTACCGTTAGAGGGGATGTGTGAAACTCCTTCAACACTTCCTCTTGAAGTGTACCTGGAACCATAGTACGTCCTCTGAAGAGGATGACATGCTCCCCACCTTCAGAAAATCCATCAGGTGCCTGCCCTATGGATATCTGGGCACGTCGTGTCTCGGAGTCAGCATCTCCATGTTGTGCCTCCCTGACTCGCTAAAAAAGTGAGGGAGTGACTATAAGAGACTGTATAAAGGATGCTCCGTCTCTATCCACAAAGAATATCTGTAAGGCATCAAGATGCTCTATTGCCTCACCTAGTAGCTGTATACCAGATCTCTTGTTGAGTGCATCTACAACAATGTTCCCCTTCCCAGGAGTATAGACTATATTTAAGTCATAGTCTTGGAGGAACTCAATACATCTCTACTATCTCAAGTTTAGGTCCTTCTGAGAGAATATATACTTGATAATATTTTTGTCAGAGTAGACTGTGAAACGCTTTCCCATCAGATAGTGCCACCACATCTTCAGGGCGAAGACCATTGCTGCTAACTCCATGTCATGGGTAGCGTAGTTATTATCATGATGTATCAACTGAAGAGAACCATAAGTGATCACTGGTCACTCCTCCATCAGGACACATTCGAGTCTGGTCCCTTATGCATCATAGTAAACTACGTACCCTATGACCTCCTCTGGAAGCCTCAAGATGAGGGCACTAGTCAGCCCCTGTCGTAGCTCCTAAAATCTCTGTTGGCATCTCTCTGACCAAAAAAGGGGTTCCCCTTCTTCTTCAAGGTTGATAGTGGTTCTAACACTCTGGAGAAGTCTGGTATGATCCTCCGATAATATCCAGCCAAACCCAGGAAACTCTGAACCTCCATCACACTCTTGGGTGGCTCCTAGGCAAGTACCACCTCAATCTTCACTGGATCCACTACAACTCCAGCCTCTGAGATGACATGTCCCAAAAATTGAACATATCAGATCCAAAACTATCACTTCAAGAGCTTACCATAAATTTGGTTCCCTTAGTGTGTGTCCAGTACTACCTGCAAATGGTAGGCATGGTCCTCCTCAGTAATCTAATAGATCAGAATGTTGTCGATGAAGACTACGACAAAGCGATCGAGGTATGGCAGGAAGATCCTATTCATGAGTCTCATGAACACAGCTAGAGCATTGTTTACACTGAAATGCATAACCAAGAACTCGTAGTGGTTGTACCGACATCTGAAAGCCATCTTCTGCACATCCTCATCTCAAACTCTGAGCTGGTGATAGCCTGATCTGAGGTCTATCTTCGATAACCACCGTGCTCCCTTCAGCTGATCAAATAGGTCGTCAATACTTGGAAGTGGATACTTGTTCTTCATGTTCACCTGGTTCAAGTGATGGTATTCGACACAAAGCCTCAAGATATCATCCGCCTTCATGGTGAAAAGAATCGAGGCTACCTAGGGAGAAACAATGGTCTAGATGAGTCCCTTCCCCTGCAAGTCCTCTGGTTGTACCTGCAGCTCACGAAGCTCCATAAGAGCCATCCAATACACTGGTGTAGATATCGGTTCCGTAATAAGGTACAGTTCAATTTATAAGTCCACCTCTTTATGAGGAGGTAGTCCTGGAACATCATCAGGGAAAACATCCATGTAATGGTCCACCACTATAGGATAAGTCATACTCTGCACATCAACTGCTCTGAGGGTAAGGCATGCCAACTGATGGGTGATCGGCTGCACCCTCCTCCAAGTAAGTCTTTCATATTCTAAAAATTATCCCTTCTCACCAGTGAAGGTTATCTTGGTCCCATCCGTGCGGACACACCTCACTTTACGCCTAATACAGTCAATCTGAGCATGGACTGTACATAACCAGTCCATACCCAAGATGATGTCATAAGGCCTCGATGATGCTACGAGGATAACCCATCCGAATCTCTCACCTCCTAGAGTAATCTCACACTACTGGCCCCAGAGCATGATCATTAATTCTGCTCTTGTGGGATTCTCTAGTCGTAAGGATCGAGCCAACGGATCTATCGGAATCTCCGAGCTCCGAATTAGGGCAGTGTCATTAAAAGAGTGACTGACACTTGTTTCTATAAAAACTGAAGCTATGGTGGAGTAGACAAAGATCATACCTAAAATCATCTCCTGAGCATCGTGATCATAATCCTCAGCTGCCTGAAGCTGAGCTCTCCCCTGTCCACATTCTCTCTATGGTCGGGGTGGACCTCCTGGTGGTGGTGGGGGTAACACAACATAATGCCATCCACCGCTAGCTACACGACCAACTCCCCTGCCATGTCCTCCTACGCCCTGTGGATCACCTCAATCGAATATCTACCTTTTTCTGGGAGGTCCATCAACTATCTGCTGATCATCCGTACGACGGGTCAGACAGTCACGAGAAATGTGACCCTGCTCGCTGCATGTGAAACACTACTTGTTCCTTGAATTACTGGCTCTTTCTCATGTGGCTCACACAAAAGAACCTAAGTCCTGAGGTCATCCACCAGATGGTTTGGTCCGATTAGACCTCTAGAACATCAGTCTACTGTCAGCTGCAGAAGACTCTACTACGTGATGCCCGGTGGCGGGACTCTCTATCAGTGACTGCTCAGTAAGGGAACTCTATACTAAGAGGGCTCACTCCAACACCCCGACTGCGTCGGGATGCTGAGAGAGATCATTGAAGCCCTGATCTCTTCCATGAGCCCCTACTAGAAGGTCATGGCCCTGAATAATGGGTCTCGCACCATATCTGTGGATTACCACCATAGGTTGATGAACCTCGCTGAGTACTGTGCAACTGCCATGATACCCTACTATAGATGAAGTAGATCCTATATCTACACCACACGTAGGGTGGATGGGACAAACTCTTCCCAAAACATGCTCTCGAAGTCTTTCCAGAGAATTGTCTCCTCGTCATGCACCTGGAGCATCAGGCTCCACCATCTACCTGCTGCTTCCTGAAGGAGACTTGTGATAAGGATCACCATAAGGTCTGCTGGTGTCCCTACTAGTCTGAAGACTCTCACCACAGCCTCTAGCCAATCCTCAGTTGTCTGTGGGTCCATCTCAGAATTGTACCTGGGTAGTCTCTAGCGCTGGAACTTGTGCAACGCGCTCATGCGGCGTGAACTCTCTGCTACTAGGGCTGGTGGCATCGGTGGCCCAACATGTAGTTGTATTGTTGGCGCCTCCACTGTAATAGAGCCCTGGACCAAGGCCTCATCACTCAGTTGGCTGTCATCTCGTACAAAACCAAGAACCCTGGCAAGCTGCCTATGTGGGGCCATCCTGAAAAGAAACAGGTACACTACGGTCAATAAGTTATACATGGTGAGCTGACTCAAAAAATATCACAAAGAAGACTCTTCAAAAGACACCCGCAATCAGTGTTTTCATGCACTCAGTTGGAAATCAGAAGTCAGGGTCCTGGTGTATGGATACGTCGGCCGCCACACCAAAACTGAACTCCCTGAACTGAAAACCACACTCACTACACATAACACTATTTCATCACAGAAAATATTAGAGTCCTATGTTCTGCAGTAGAACTGACTCCTCTGATACCAATTTTTCATGACCCGTCCCCCGGGTCCCGTGTCGTGACTACCCTAAGCCCGCCTTCCATAGGCCTGGGACTGGAGACCATCACCAAAGGCGTAATTACCTAAATCTGGGAAGGTATTTCATTTATAACTATAATCACACACAACAGAGTACAATATGGAAGCAAAACACTAAGTAAAACTGTATAACTAAGAGAGTTCTAAAAAGTAAAAGGGGCCAGACATACAAGCCCAACTGTAAGTAGAAGTACAATTGAAAAAGGAAAAACAACTGAAAGATGGAAATGAGCTCCTGGATCGTCCACCATGGATCCTACCTAAAGGGTAGGTATAAATAGCCTCCTCAGTAATCCACATCCGTCAGTCTCTACCGGGTACTGACTATTCGTGAGGTCCACCTCCAGGTACCATCCAATCCTCGTACACTCATCCTCGGTCAGTGATGTTCGTCGTCTGCATCCAACACCATGAGGTCTGGGCATAGCCTGTGCAGGGGTGAGTATAACGATACTTAGTAGGGACCCCAAGACCCTCAAGGTCTCACAAAATCTAACAAGGATAAACCACAAGGCATGAAATCAAAAGATTACCCCACTTAGGTATATGCCCATACATATACCTAATTTATCAAGTAATCCATCTCAATCATGGGGAAAACACAAAGTTACTAACTCAGATCACACAGGTATACAACATATGTAGAGAGATAGAGATGATCAAATGTAGCCACTGAATCATCTATTCTGTCAAACCCACACAGGATCCAGGAACAGAAATCAGAACTGTCGAACCCACATATGATACATGAACAATTATTCTGTCGAACCCACACAGGATCTAGGATCAGATGTCAAAACTGTCAAACCCACATAGGATCCAGGAACAGTTGTTCTGACGAACCCACATAGGATCCTGGAAAATAAGTTAGGAAAGTCGAACCCACATAGGATCCAGGAATAGTAGTCCGAGCTGTCAAACCTATATGGGATTTAGAAACAGTCGTTAGTGCTATCGAACTCACACAGGATCCAGGAACAGTAGTCGGAGCTGTCGAACCCACACAGGATCCAGGAACAGTCGTCAGAGCGCATCCAACCACTGGGTTTCGTACAAAGTATGCTTGATTCTAGGAGGGTCCTCTCCTCAATCCAAGTGTCGATACATCAACTAACATGAAGTACAATGTTGGTGTATCCAAAATACTTGTCTTTCTAGAAGAAACTCAATGCGACAAACGGTGCATCAATCGGACGCCCAGTCTGAGAGTTATTGGCATTTCAATTATGAGGGTCTGGTTAGATTAAAGTTTGATCGAACCCGGCCTACCCCAACTATTTCCAAACCTAGATTAGGGTATACAAAAAAGAACCACCTCTTCCAAGGTTTCTGTATCCATAGACGGTTTGTCGATCGGACGCTCGTAGCTCACGTTATGGGCATAAGAGTGGAAAAAAGCCAAAACAAGTCCGGGTCCGGTCCGGCCTAGTCGGACCGACCCGGCCCAACCCTGGTCTGTGGCTCCGATCTAGTCCGCGGGTCCATCCTGGTTTATGGGGGCGGTCCGGCATGGGATGGCAGCCCGGCCCACACTGGGTCTGGCCCGGCAGCCCGCGTGGCTGGCGGCCCACGCGGCTGGCGGCCCAGCGGCCCATGGGGTCCGCCCTAGCCACATCCAGGGGCGAGGTCATGTACCCTGGGGATCCAGAATGGATAATCCATTCGGGTGAAAGACAATCGAATCCATATGGCAGCGGTCCATGTTGCACGAGACCCAGTGGTGGGTCCCGCTACTCCCTGCTGGCCGAGCGGCTAGCCGACTACCGTGCCTGTAACGACCCAAAGTTTCATTAATGGAAAATCCCTCTTGATCATATTAAATGTCTCTATATATAAAATGTTTTTATAAATTGTAAACTTCATTGGTTTTATGATAAGAATTGTGACCATTACTTTTATAGCCGTTGAGCAGTGGTCACATGATTAGTATAAATACAGGACTTTAACAAATCCAATTTACTCAGACAAAAGAAGTGATGGCCTCATCCAGTAGAATTTCCCCATATAAAGCCCATTTGTCGGAGCTCGGAAAAGAGGTGGAATCTTTGGGCTTCTCCCTTGACCAAGCCCAAGCTGAGCTTCATCATGTCAAGCTCGAACGTGACCGTATACAGGAAAAGTGGAAGTTGATTGAAATTACCACTCGAGCGATGTTATCCGAGCCACCCCAAGAGTCGGTCACCATCGCACACCTTACCCTTAGGTGTTATGTGGCTGTTTTAAGGGTTTATGTAACAAATAAGTAGTACTATGTTCATGAACATTATTTTTTTATATAATAATGAATATAATTTCTAGTCATTTTTGATACATTGTAAATAGTTTTTAAAGTAAAAAATGGGGTTTTTAGTTATTATTTAATTAAGAAATCTATTTTATTAAATTAAGAGATTTTTGAATTAAATAATATTTTAATAAAATAATAATAATATTATTAAATTAATTTTTATTAAATAAAAATGATCTTATAATTTTATGAATGCAATTAAAATTTTTTAAGGTTTGAAAGCCATTTCTGTCAAAACCCGCGAATTTTCGATAAATGTCAGTTTTTATTTTAAAAGTGAAAATTCACATATTTAGAAAATTATTTAGATAAAATAAATGATATTTTTTGAATCAGGACGTTGAAATTATCCAACGACGAATTTTTCATAATTTTCTGAGACAGTCAAATTCTTGGGTAAAAATTAAATACCGTTTAAATATATAATGTGTTTTATGACATCATAATGTCCCAATAGTGATGTAATAAAATACTATAATATTTATTTTCGGCCAATATATGTTTTAACATTAAAATAATGTGATTTTGGGTTTGTTTGACTTATTTTCAAAGCATTAATGGACCCCTCAAGACTTATTCAACACTTTGCCTTTTTAAATTAATTTCCATGGGAGTGTGACTCACCTCCACATAAGCAACCTTATTGTTTTATGAAGATAGGAATTTTGACTTGTAAAATAATGTTTTTCTATTCCCTTTTCCAAAAATAATGGGCAAAAACCATGGGATGGTTTGTGGTTTGGATTAATTTAATATTAGGGGTCCCAAACCTAGATAATAAAGAATTCCCTCACATTTCCTATATAAACCCACCCAAGCTCCTACTTCCTCCTCACTCAAAGCCCTTGGAGTTAATCCAACCTCTATCCTACTCTCTCTAGAATCCTCCCAAGGTGCCCCAAGCTCCCAAGAAGCCTCTCACAAGCCTCTCTCTAGCCTTTGTAAGCACACTTCCATGTAAGGGTTTTTTCTTCTTTTCTCATTTTGTCCAATTTTCTTTAAGTTGTTTTGAACTATTAGTTTCAATTATTAATGTTGGGGTATGGTTTCGCACCTCCCTCATACTGCCCTCTTTTTGTTTGAATGATGGGAGACCATTTCTCTCTCATTAAATTCCTCCCATGTACACCCGTTACTATGCCAAAATTCCGAAAGGAACTTCTCTCTACTCATTTACATTCAATAAATACATTTGTATCATGAATCAAAATTCCTTTAAAATTGTTGGGACATGTATATATATGACCTCCTTACTTCCCATTACATTTAAATATGATTATGAATCCATTTTTCTCTCATCAACCATTTTTAGGAATTCTTATGTCACGCCGTTACGCTGCCGAAATCGCACTGATTTTCTAAGCCAATGTCATTGTGTAGTGAATACCATGCCCATTTATCCATCAAGGGTATTCACCATTATGCACATTTACTTATTGATTGTAAAGTTTCCTGTATTAATTCCACATTCCTTTATCTTGGAATAAATGATTATGTTTTATGAATCCATGTTTTAGGATCCATGTGGCACACTTTTGCATGAAATGAAATTTTTAAGAAGGGTGCACCCTTATAGCGCTCCAATTCATTGGGTAAAGTATAGTATCATGATACGTCATGTTCAATGAGTGTTGACTCATGATAATTGAAGTGCAAAGAGGGTTTACTTGTGCTTTATGTGCAATGAGTATTTACTCATGCTCTATGTGCAATGAGCCTTGGCTCATGCTAATTCCATGTTAATTGGTGTTGCCACATTTCCATGTTATGATTATCATGCTTTATCATGAATTTATATTCATGTTACTTGTATGATATATTGATATGCCTATTGTCTAACATGTATTGTACTCCTCATGTTTTTCCATGTTTACTCCCTTACTGGGCTTTATAGCTCACCCTTTTCTTATGCATGTCCTCAGGTTATCCCATGCAATGCTAAGTACGAAGAAATGTAGTGGTCATGTAAAGGAAGTTTTCAATAAAGATGTTGTATTTCATGTTTTAAGTTTTTATGTAATGATCCTAAGTCCCAAAGACACTAAACATCTCGATCTTCTTTGTTTTATCAAGTTAAGTTTTATGTAATAAATCATGTTTAAGTTTGTAATAAAATCAGGGTTGTTATAGTTGGTATCAGAGGATAGGTTTAGTTATTTTTGGGATTAGGAAACCCTAGTAAATCCCTAGAGACAAGACTAAGTATAATAAAAATATCCCTAAGTTTTGGTAAGTACTGGGTAAGTGTTTTATCAAACAAATACATCCCTGTCTGGATACGTGCAGGTAGAGGCGGCTCTGGCACAGATGTATCCTAAGGGTAAAACCCAAAAACACCGCTTTGAGCTAGACTCGAACGGGAACTGGTGCAGGAAAACGGGCCATGCTGCACTCTTGGTTACGAAACTCTTGGGGGATATGTTTTGATAGATTCACAAGCTTAGTATGAACCCTTATTAAGGGAATTAAAAAAATAACCCTATGAATATATGTTAGAAAGTAGATCATGAAAAGCCTAGATTGAAGCCTATAGACTCTTGAGTAAGGAAATAAAAGTTTATTTATAAGTCATCAACTTTTTTATTTGGATTACTCTTTATGTGTTACCCATAACTTTCCTTTTCTTCTAGCCAATGGCCAGTAATAGGAGGACTCGGTCTAACAACCATTGTGAAGATCAGTGTGATGACTGTACTAATGAGATGCCCAATCCAATGGGAGCAGGAATCACGAACTTTTTCACACTTATCTCTAAGTTAACTCAAGTTTTGAATAGAAACATGGGTCAAGAGGAACATTCAACCCCCACTAAGAAAGAACAAGTTGCTATCGAGAGATTCATGAGACAAAGGACTCCTACTTATAGTGAATCATCTGATCCCATGATTGCTGAACAATGGATCAACTCCATTGAAAAGATATTCTCTATCCTCCAATGTTCTGAGAAAAATAAGGTTCTCCCAGCGGCTTATCGTATGGAGGGTGAAGCTGATCAATGGTGGACGTTGATAAAAAATAGGAATCCTGAGGAGGAGATCGAGGCGTTGGAATGGAAGGATTTCCGGAATATGTTTTTCAATAAATATTTTCCGCACACCCTCCGGCTTAAGATGGAAAGGGACTTCCTTTCCCTCAAGAAAAAAGATGAAGAATCTGTTGGAGCGTACAAGGCAAACTTCACAAGGCTTGCACGATACGCTTCCGGCTTTGTCGTTACCCCCAAATGCAAGGTTGACCGCTTCTTTGGTGGGATGAATCCTAGATTGTGGAAAGCATTAGTGATCTGTGACTTCGAAAGCTATGAGGAAATTGTCCGATATGACCTCAAGGTCGAAATGGAGATCGAGGAATCAGAGGGGTATCATGAGGATAAGAAGCACAAGGTGGAATTCAATGTTGGCGGTCTGATGGATAAATCCAACGGTTCTAAGAAGATCCAGCACCCCACTTTCCAAAAGTGCGGAAATAAGCACCCTGGAAATTTCCTTAAGGGGACGGGGAAATGCTTCAGGTGTGGAAGGAAAGGACACCAAACTATTAATTGTCAGAAAGAAAGACCCGTGGCTGTGACAGAGGATAGGAATGCTCCATTCGAACCTCAACGTGTTGTTCAATGCTAAAAATGAAAATAATCGAGTCATTTTGCAAATCAGTGCCCTAATCCAAGGGTTTTCAGAGGCAACCAACAACCTCTAAGACAGCAAGGAAGAGCTTTTTCCATAACTTCTGCCGAAGTGAACCCCGACAACGAAGTGGTGACAGGTACACTAGTTATTCATTCATGAATAGCGAACGTACTTTTTGATTCATGTTCTACGCATTCTTTTATATCTCGAAAGTTTAGTAGAACAATCCCAGCACCACCACAAATCATGGAAGTAAAGATGTCGGTGAGTACGATAAATGGGGAAATCATTGCATCCCATGAATATAAGTCCTCCCCTGTTATAATCTGTGGATTTAATTTCCCGATGAACCTCGTCATACTCCCTCTGGTGGAATTTGATGCAATTCTTGGTATAGATTGGCTTTCCTTATATAGAGCCAACATAAATTGTCGGGAGAGGTAAATCATACTCCATATGGAGAATCGACCCCCGATTCTTTATAAGTGTCAGGAGGAAGATGAATCTACTTTAGCTATATCATCTCAAGAATGGATATTACTGCCTTATGAGCACACGTATCTGGCTCAGATGATTGAGTCCAAAGAAAAAATCATCCCTGAAGAAATGCCTATTGTGAGGGAATTCGCGGAAGTGTTTCTTGAGGAACTGCCTAGTCTTCCTCCAAGAAGAGATGTTGAGTTCTCAATTGAACTTATTCCTGGGGCTCTACCAATATCCAAGAATCCATATAGAATGGCTGTTGTTGAGCTTGAAGAGCTGAAGAAACAACTATAGGAGAATCTGGATAAAGGTTTTATACGCCCAAGTGCTTCACCATGGGGTACACCAGTCCTCTATGTCAAGAAGAAGGATGGGTCAATGCGGCTTTTCATCGATTATCATGAACTTAACAAAATCATGATAAAGAAAAAGTATCCTCTCCGAATAATTGATGACTTGGTTGATCAGCTACGTGGAGCACAATACTTCTCTAAGGTGGATTTGCGGTCAGAATATTATCAAATAAGGGTAAAGAAGGAAGATGTCCCCTAGACTGCTTTTCTTACAACGTATGGGAACTATGAATTCATAGTAATGCCTTTCGGACTCACCAATGCTCCAGCAATATTCATGGACTTGATGAATAGAGTCTTTAGAGATTACCTTGAAAAATTTGTGGTAGTCTTTATAGATGATATTCTAATATGCTCCAAAACCAATGAGGATCATGAGTAGTATTTTAAAACTGTACTAGAGACTTTGTGCAAGGAGAAGCTCTATGAAAAGTACAACATGTGTGAGTTCTGGTTGAAGGAGGTCTCATTATTGGGCCATATCATTACAAGAAATGGGATATCTGTGGACCCCTCCAAAACAGATGCAATTGAGGGATGGCCGGGGCCAATATCGGTAACGGATATTCGTAGATTCTTAGGGTTAGCTGGATATTATCGATGATTTGTGAGAAATTTTTCATGATTGTCCAACCCTCTTACCAAGCTAACTCGAAAGGGGGTAAAATTTTCTTGGAGTGATGAATGCGAAGAAAGCTTCAAGGAGTTGAAAAGGATTCTTATCACTACACCCGTTCTCACTTTACCCACAAGTGGGGAACTTTTTATGGTATTCAGTGATGCTTCAAAGATGGTATTAGGCTGTGTGCTAATGCAGAATGATAAAGTTATATCCTATGCCTCAACGCAGTTGAAAATCCATGAGCGAAACTATCCAACTCATGATCTGGAGTTGGCGGTGGTGATCTTTGCCTTGATGATCTGGCGACATTTTCTCTATGGGGAGAAATGTGAGATATATACTGACTACAAGAGTCTTAAATATATATTCACACAGAAAGAGATTAATATGCGCCAGAGAAGATGGATAGATCTCATCAAGGATTATGATTTTTCAATACATTACCACCCTGGGAAAGCGAACAAGGTGGCAGATGCCCTAAGTAGAAAGGACCCAACAATTCTATCAATGATGAGAATTGAGAAGGATCCAATCTTCTTAGACTTGATGAAGATGGACGTGGGAATCATAAAGAAGGGAACATCATCAATCCATTCACAAATGATTGTTAAACCATCTCTTTTGGAAAGATTAAAGGATGCTCAAAAGGATGATGTGAGAATTCAAGAAAAAGTGGAAGCTATCAAAAAGGGGAAATCCTCGGAGTATATTGTTAATGAAGAAGGAATTGTGTGGTTTGGGAAAAGACTATGTGTTCCATAAAGTCCAAAGCTGAAGAAGGAACTTTTAGATGATGCACATAGTTTAAATTTCTCTATTCACCTAGGGAGAACAAAGATGTATCGAGATCTTCAAGAAAACTTTTGGTGGGATAATATGAAGAAGGAGATCGCTGAATATACATCAAAGTGCCTGGTGTGTCAGCAAGTGAAGGCAGAGAGGCATAAGTCTAAGGGGATGATGCAACCATTGCCCATACCAGAATGGAAATGGGAGAACATCACCATGGACTTTGTAACCGGACTTCCAAGGACATCCAAAGGCAACAATTCAATCTCGGTTGTTGTGGATTGTCTTACAAAGACTGCACACTTCATTGCTATTCAGGAGGATTTCTCTTTGGATCAACTGGCACAGATATATATCAGGGAAGTGGTAAGGTTTCATGGAGTACCACTATCTATTGTGTCTGACCGAGATCCAAGATTCACCTCTATGTTTTGGAAGAGTCTTCAACATGCTCTGAATATTGAACTGAACTTCAATACGGCCTATCATCCACAAACTGATGGCCAATCTGAGCGGACTATCCAAACACTTGAGGATGTGTTGAGAGCGTGCTCAATGGACTTTAAAGGAGGATGGGATCAACATCTTCCTCTAGTTGAGTTCTCTTAAAATAACAGTTTCCACTCGACCATCCAAATGGCACCATATGAAGCCCAGTATGGGAAAAGGTGCAGAACACTGGCATGTTGGGATGATTTCGGTGAACGTAAGCTGCTTGGACCAGAAATGGTCGAGGAAATGGTGGAGAAGGGGAAAACCATTCAGCAACATGTCAAGGCAGCCTAGAGTCGATAGAAGAGTTATGCATATAATCATCGACGAGACCTTGAGTTTAAAGTTAGAGACATGGTTTTTCTACGCATATCTTCATGGAAGAAGGTCATGAGGTTTGGAAAGAAAGGGAGGTTAAGTCCAAGGTACATCGGCCCCTTCAAGATTCTTGATCGTGTTGGGGCTGTGGCCTATCGACTATGACTTCCACTTACTATAGCCAAAGTTCATGATGTCTTTCATGTATCCCTCTTAAGGAAGTACATACCGGACCCTTCACATGTACTCTCTTCTGAGGTGGTACAATTGGAAGACGATCATTCTTATGAGGAGCAACTAGTGAAGATCATAGATCGTAGAGAAGAAGTTCTGCGAAATAAGAAAATGCCCCTCGTCAATGTGTTGTGGAGAAACCACAAGTTTGAAGAAGCCACTTGGGAATCAGAGGATAGGATGAAGATGAGTTACCCACATTTGTTTTAGTGTTGGTAAAGGAAAATTTTTAGGGAGAAATTTTTAAAAGGGGGGAATATTGTAACGACCCAATGTTTCATTAATGGAAAATCCCTCTTGATCCTATTAAATGTATATATATATAAAATGTTTTTATAAAATTTCAACTTCATTGGATTTATGATAAGAATTTTGACTAGTACTTTTATAGTCATTGAGCAGTGATCACATGATTAGGAAAAATATAAGACTTTAACAAATCCAATTTACTCAGACAAAAGAAGTGATGGCATCATCCAGTAGAATTGCCCCATACGAAGCCCATTTGTCGAAGCTCGGAAAAGAGGTGGCATCTTTGGGCTTCACCATTGACCAAGCCCAAGCTGAGCTTCATCATGTCAAGCTCGAACGTGACCGTCTACGGGAAAAGTGGAAGTTGATGGAAATTACCACTCGAGCGATGTTATCCGAGCCACCCCAAGAGTCTGTCACCATCACACACCTTACCCATAGGTCTTATACAACTGTTTTAAGGGGTTATGTACCAAATAAGTAGTACTATGTTAATGTACATTATTTTTTTATATAATAATGAATATAATTTCTAGTCATTTTTGATACATTGTAAATAGTTTTTAAAGTACAAATTGTGTTTTTAGTTATTATTTAATTATGAAATCTATTTTATTAAATTAAGGGATTTTTGAATTAAATAATATTTTAATAAAATAATAATAATATTATTAAATTAATTTTTATTAAATATAAATGGTCTTACAATTTTATGAATACAATTAAATTTTTTATTAAGGTTTGAAAGCCATTTCTGTCAAAAACCGTGAATTTTCGATAAATGTCGGTTTTTATTTTAAAAGTGAAAATTCACATATTTAAAAAAATTATTTAGATAAAATAAATTTTATTTTTTGTAATTATGATGTCAAAATTATCCAACAATGAATTTTTCATAATTTTCTGAGAAAGTCCAATATTTGGGTAAAAATTAAATACCGTTTAAATATATAATGTGTTTTATGACATCATAATGACCCAATAGTGATGTAATAAAATACTATAATATTTTTTTTTGGCCAATATATGTTTTAAAATTAAAATAATGTGATTTTGGGTTTGTTTGACTTACTTTTCAAAGCATTAATGGACCCCTCAAGACTTATTCAACACTTTGCCTTTTTAAATTAATTTCCATGGGAGTGTGACTCACCTCTACATAAGAAACCTTATTATTTTAAGAAGTTCGGACTTTGTACTTATAAAATATTATTTTCCTCTTCCCTTTTACAAAAACCATGGGCAAAAACCATGGGATGGTTTGTGGTTTGGATTAATTTAATATAAGGGGTCCCAAACCTAGATAATAACAAATTCTCTCACCTTTCCTATATAAAACCTCCCAAGCTCCCACTTACTCCTCACTCAAAGCCCTTGGAGTTCATCCAACATCTTCCCTACTCTCTCTATAATCCTCCCAAGGTGCCCCAATCTCCCAAGAAGCCTCTCACAAGCCTCTCTCTAGCCTTTGGAAGCACACTTCCAAGTAAGGGTTTTTTCTTCCTTTCTCATTTTTGTCCAATTTTCTTTAAGTTGTTTTTCCCTTTTAATTTCAATTATAAATGTTGGGGTATGGTTTTTCACCTCCCTCATACTGTACTCTTTATGTTTTAATGATGGGAGACTCTTTCTCTCTCATCAAATGCCTCTCATGTACACCCGTTACTGTGCCGAAATTCCGAAAGGAACTTCTCTCTCCTCTTTTACATTCAGCAAATACTTTTATATCATGAATCTAAATTCCATTACAAATGTTGGGAAATATATCTATATGACCTCATTACTGTACATTACATGTAAATATGATGAGGAACCCCTTTCTCTCTCATCAACCATTTTTATGAATTCTTATGTCACGTCATTACGCTGCCGAAATCACACTGATTTTCTAAGCCAATGTCATTGTGTAGTGAATACCATGCCCATTTATCCATCAAGGGTATTCACCTTTATGCACATTTACTTATTGATTGTAAAGTTTCATGTATGAATTCCACATTCCTTTATCGTGGAATAAATTATTATGTTTTATGAATCCATGTTTTATGATCTATGTGGCACACTTTTGCATGAAATGAAATGTTTAAAAAGGGTGCACCCTTATAGCGCTCCAATGCATTGGGTAAACTATAGTATCATGATACGTAATGTGTTATGAGTGTTGACTCATGCTAATTCATGTTCAACAAGGGTTTACTTGTGCTTTATGTGTAATGAGGATTTACTCATGCTCCATGTGCAATTAGCCTTGGCTCATGCTAATTCCATGTTAAGTGTTGTTGCCACATTTCCATGTTATGATTATCATGCTTTATCATGCCTTTATGTTCATGTTACTTATATTCTCTATTGATATGCCTATTTTCTTACATGTATTGTAATCCTCATGTTATTCCATGTGTACTCCCTTACTGGGCTTTATAGCTCACCCTTTTCTTATGCATGTCCTCAGGTTATCCCATGCAATGCTAAGTACGAAGAAATGTAGTGGTCATGTAAAGGATGTTTTCAATAAAGATGTTGTATTTCATGTTTTAAGTTTTTATGTAATGATTCTAATCCACAAATACACTAAACCTCTTGATCTTCCTTGTTGTATCAAGTGAAGTTTTATGTAATAAATCATGTTTATGTTTGTAATAAAAGTAGAGTTTTCATAGTGCCACCTCCGGTGACCCGATGGCTCGGGCCACTAGTCTTTCTCATGGCCGTCCTTGCACCAGCCACCGTCGCACCACTGTAGCCAAGGGTCATGGACCCTTCTTCACCACTGTGTGGCGTGGTTGCGTTGCACCTTCTCCGGTGACCCGGCGGCTCGGGCCGCCGGCTTCTTTCACGGCTGGCCTTGCGCCGCTGCTGTCCATGGGGTCGGCCGGAGTACCGACCGTCCTTCTCTTTGTCACTGGTGACGTTCGCCAGTTCCGACCGCCGGTGAATCTTTTGTGGGGCACCAGATGAGTTTCGGTGGCCCGTTTCTCATTTCAGAAGTAGTCACACTCTCTTCGGTACGTCACCTTCGATCCACAAGTGATGTTGATGAGAAATGCTCAACCCAGACTCATATCGTGTTGGGAATCAAAATCCATAAGAAAGGCAGAGCGGTCGAGCCGTGTTTGTTCATCCCGTGCCCTCCGCATTAGGGTGATATCAAGCGACTTCGAATTCTAATTTTGACGGAAAATGAAGAACAAATAATATTTAAATATCTTGAACCTATACCTTTACTCGTTGATCATTGATGATGTCGTGGAAAGTCAGGCATCGATTTGTTGTAGACGAACGCATCCTACCTCGAGGAGGTTCCGAGGATGGAAGTCAAAGTCAGTATCGAGGTTGACATTATTCGTCAGTTGGAGCATTTTTCTTTGGAAGCCTTCTCCCAAGTTCTCCCAAAGACAAATGCCAAAAAAATAATAGATTATTCTTGCCTATTATTTAATCATTGGAACATAATTCAAAAAGACTGAAATTAATTAATTAATGTTCTTAATTAATTAATTGAAAGGATTTGGCACCATAAAGTGGGAATCTCAAGGGGTTTCTCCCCCCTTAGTGGGGGGGTTCAAGAGGTTTTATCCTCGGGTGGTCCCCACCAAATTAATACTCACATGGGAGGTTGTAACAAATAAAATAAAATAAGACATGAACTTATTTTACTTTATTATTCCACATAAAACCCAATAAACTATCTTTTATTCCTGACCATCTACCGTCGAGGTGAAAGTTTTCTTAAGTGAATATCGGCACTACGAGTTCAACGGTGACCTCAGATTTTAATTCTGAGCACTAGTTCAAAATTTATAAAAACCATTACGTACATTTACTGAACGTACCCAAAAAAAAACTTCAGAAATTGATTCTGGGCACACCGGGCCTCGGAATCATGCGTCGTTAGTTTTCACGGACTCATAAAATTCCCATATATTTAAGAAAAAAAATTCCATGGAAATTCTTGGTCTCTATAGGTGTCATGAACCATTCTTGATTATTTTCATGGATATACATGTTTTTAAAAGGTTCCCTACTCAATTATTTTTGATAAGCAAACCCGGTTTAAGGGAACTTCACAAATTATTATCCAACTTCAAGAACACTGTATAATCTATTTTAAGGCACGATGAATTTTCTAAAAACACTCATATTATTATTAAAAATTTCTTGGATCACTTATAGAATTATAGAAAAATATTATACCCATTTCTTCTTAAAACTTTCTTTAATATTTTCCTTAAAATGCACTAAAATGTTGTATTTATAATTTTATTAAATACAATTTTTGCATAAATTAAATTTAGTTTGACATCACTTATCTTGATTTATGCCTATTTTCTCTTATTAATGTCCATGAATTTTTTAAATCCTTTCTTTCATGGACACCATTGTGATATTCCTTTATGTTAAGCCTTTTTGACAGGATTATGATACCCAATTATTACCATAGGAAACCCTTATGTTTACATTTTATTCCTTATGTATGAGTATTCACATGACACACATATTCATGAACATTTTATGATGGGTGAACCCAAATATTTCTCCAATTCATTGGTTAATGTTTATTTTCATGAGACATTATTTGGAATGGTCTTGGTGGTTATCCATGACTCATGCTCCTCTATGTGCAATGAGCCTTGGCTCATGATCCTCTTTGTGCAATGATCCTTGGATCATGCTCTTCTATGTGCAATGAGACTTGAATTGTGATAATTTAATGTTTTATGTTGGTTCTATATTATTATGAATCTAGGATTATATGATCCCATGTTATAACTCCTTATGTTTAATCACGTTCCATGCAATTATATATCATTATGTTGTGACTTCTAACCCATGTGCTAATATTCATTTAAAATGTTTATTCCCTTTCTAGTATTTTTAGCTCATCCCTTTCTTCATGTTTTCCCTAGGTTACCCTATGTATATGTAAGGGGTCAAAGGTAGTTATGATCTCATAATGGATGAGAAATAATGAAAATTTTTATTTAGTCCCATTTTTCAGCTTTATGTACTTTGTCTTCCAAGACAATAAACATTACGATCCTTGTCTTTTAATTGGATGTTTAATTATTCTTCAAATCATGTAATTATATGTGTCAAAGACTGCAGTCACTATATTTCATATCATTCTCATATTTCTTTTATGGGAGAAACAACTTAGTAATAGAGGAAGGGACTTCAGTTGATTTTGATTCGCATTCCTCAATACTATCCAAGGTGGAAAAATAGAGATCAGAGTTGAGATGAGATTTAATTTTTTTTCAAGATCCTCTAGATTAAAGGAGTCGATGAATGAGATGTCAACATCAACATCATAATTTTTGATTTGGTTAATCACGGTAAAAATATTAGAATATCCTCCTCATTAGAACATGATGAACATGATGAACATGATGAAATAGGGGTGATCCTTTCTAAAAAGTGTCCTCACAAGCATGGATTGAGAAGTAATAGTGATCCTTAGATGGATATGGCATGGTTTGAATGATATTGATCATGACCAGCTTTTCACCAAATTTCATGGATAAGATTCCTCCATGAACATCAATCTTATTTCTAGATGTCTGGAGGAATGGTATTCCTAGAATTACGGGAGATCAAGAAGAGGTCAGATCACATTCCATGTTAAGGATATGGAAATTAGCTAGGTAGATAAGATCATTAACTCAGACAATGATATCCTTAATTATTCCCCAAGGACTGGCTGTGCTTTGATTTTCTAACTGGATGACAACACTTGTTTTGTGAAAGGGACCTAGAACAAGGTTGGATAAGATAGATCTGGACATGACATTTATCAAGCCTCCAATGACTATGAGTGCATTATCAAAGATGGAACTCCCTATTTGGCATGGAATGGTAAAGGTACCTAGATATTTTCACTTCTTGGGATTGGATTGTTAGGTTGAAACAATTTCAATCTTCTTAATATTCCTCTAATGGGTGAAAATTTCCTTTAGCAACTTGGTATACATTTGAAGTTTTTGGTAGAATATAAGAGTGGAATGTTGACCTCAACATATATAAACATGTTGGTAATTTCAAGACTGGGTTAAAAGTAATTCTTTGGCTTATAGATACATTGAGGAAAAGGAATTAGGTTCCTTATAGGAATGGAAGGAGGTGAGGGAGTGGATTTAGGTTCTTTTTTTAGGATATTTATATCTTTTCATTTACCTATTCAACATTCAATGTTTCATTTGAGGATCCATCATAATGTATAGAAATTTGTTTTACTGGTCAAAGTGAAATTTTACTTACATTACACATGTGGTTTGGTAATATTTTAACTAGGATTCAGGAAGAATTAAATGGTTGTTTCTGGATAAGGTGGGATGCACGTTAACCAATTTGGGATCCAATGTTTTTAGGATAGAACTGATAATGGATGAAAATTATATACAACACATTCCCATGGTTGTTTAGAAGAAGAGGAAAGCCTTGAATTGGGATTACATTGATTTGGATTCTTGGAAAAATGCTTGTAATGGGTTGGGAATTGGGAAGGCTCATTAGGATAGTGAAACCCAAGAGGAAAAAGATGACGATTGATAATTTTACGTCGAGGAACAAAAGGATAAGTTTTTCAGAAGTTACCGCCACCTTGAACATATTTGAATTTATTTGGATTTTGAGGATGGAACTATGGGGAAGGATAAATGGGCATACCATAACTCAAGATTAGGTTAAAGGTAGAAGAGAAGGATTCAGAGTGGGGTTGTTTGAAGTTTCTAATATACTGAACTTATTATTGAGGGTTGGTGTTTGTCTAATCATATAATTATTTGAGATCCATTGGTCCAGATGCATTAGATTAATCCTCTTGAATTTGTGGAAATGTTCCAATTTGATGAGCTGGTGAGCAATAGATTCCACAATTCTTGATAGTTCCAGGGAAAAGAGATTGTGTAGAAGATGATGTTGGGGATTTGGTAGCCACTACTAACTGCCGCATGAGGCCTATAAGTTTACTCGTCCACTCAGTCATCTTATTGGGCTATATGGGTTGACTTTTTTTGTACTTGTATCACTTGATCATGTGATCGAGTAGGTAATTTATGTGTGTTTAAAGCTATGTTGCGTATAAAATATCATGAAACATCAAGAGTTTTTTCAATAAGAGAACCACCACTTGTGACATAAATGAGATGTATCTCCATGGCTTGCAACCCTTCATAGAAGTATTGAATCAAGAGTTGGTCTGGGATTTAGTGGTGTGGGTAGGTTTACATAATCTTTTTGAACCTATTACAGTAATCATAGAGTGATTCATTATGGAATTGATAGATATCACTTATTTCCTTTTGGATATAATCAGTTTGATAAGCATGGAAGAATTGGTCTAAGAAGAGTCACTTCATTTCATTCCATGTTGTTATGAAACCACGAGAGATGTAGTAGAGACATGACATAGAAGAGTCGTCTAGGGAGTAATAGAATTCTCTATTTTTTATTTGTTCTTTAGAAACCCCTTGAGGCTTCATGGTAGATCACACCACTTGGAACTCTTTTAGATGAACATGTTCATCCTCACTAACTAGCACATGTAAATGAGGTATAAGATGAATCAAACACAATTTGAGTTTCAAATCAGCCTCAATATTTTTATAATGAATACTAATGGTTTGGTAATTCATATCTGAGGAAAAAAGTTCTTTTTATTGTTTTCCCTAGGATTATTCATATCTAGAACAATCATATGGGAAATGAATGGATCTAGAGAGATTTGATTATCTCTAATGTTCATACTAATTCAGTGGAGAGATCACTCAATTTCTAAGTCAAAAAAATATGATGGATTGTTTTGGAGGATATGGGACATTCATAGAAGTTTGGAAGGGATGGGGACAGTGGTTTCTTGGTGGGTTTTTCATTTTTTTTTTATTTTTATGAGAAGGCGATTTTTTTCATAGTTGTTTTGTTTATTTTGTTTATTTTTATTTTATTTTCGTTTTTTAAATAAAAACTACCATCTAGTATCTGCACCATCCCTAGAAAATATGACATTTTAATCACATTCAATTTTATCCTATTGATCATTTAAAGGTCCGATGCTCTGATAATATTTATAGTGGTAGTCGTGTCGAATCCTTGCAGATGGTACAAATTTTATAGTCGATTGTTTTTAATTGATTGTATTTAGATTGGGGGGGGGGGGTTGTGTGCAGATCATAGATGAAATGATTGATTAATGAAGATTTATTTAACAACTAAATAATGATGGGGGTGAGTTCATTATTAAGGTGTTATGATTTCGATATCCTTGAGATTTTCTATATATTTCATTAAATTAACATCTATTTCATAAGATTATTTATAATCCAAATTACCTAATGTTTAGGATTTAAACCAAGCCTCAACTCTGTTATAAAAATCAATCAATTACTATTGGTGGAAGGTTAAATATTTCATAAACCCATGTGTACTTGTGTTGAAATAATCCATGTAATCCACATGTCAAATAAATTATGTCATTAATTCATAACATTTTATGTTTAACATACAAAATATTAATTTAAATAATATTAATCAAGAAAAATCTCTCAATAAAATAACACACCGTAATTAAGACTCAACAAAATGAGAGATTTACTCATAAATTGAGGGGGTTAGTAATATTTTTTTATTATTTTTAGGGTATTGAGTTAAAAATAGTAGAAAAATAATGTGACAAGATAAGAGCAGTGTAACGAACACACACACAAACCGTGGAAAAATTAAATATAGACTTTCGATTGGATGAAGAGGAAACAAATAAAGGGTTTATTTTGATTTATTTATACTATATTATTACGATTAATATTATTCAACATAATGTGGATGGGAATAGTATATGATTTTGAAAAAAATCAGTAAAATTCAATTGAAATGAAAACAAACTTACACCATTACAAATGAAGAAAAACACAAAAGAGCATGAAAAACAAGAGAGGGGAAAGGGTCTATCAAGTGAAACTTGAGTGTATATTGTCCTAATAAGACTATAAAAAGGATATTTTTGTTCCAATTTAACCTCCTCTATTATGAAATGCCAACCCCTTGAAAGGAGAATAGGGGGATGTATTTATATTCCAAGGCAGTGGACTGTTTTCATTCCAAATCTTCCTCTCCAATTGTCATGACAATTTTACCATTTTTACAGAATAATCACGAGATATATTATTCTCAAAAGTTTTATATATATATATATGTATATATCACACCCTCCAATTTGTTTGACCAATGGGTTTTTACAGCCAATTTTATGGTTGTTTTAGTGAACCATGCGCTTCTGTCCATTTTTTAGTCTAGTTTTTATCTTGTCTAAATGTGAATGAATTTGAGGAATGTAATATTCCCTAAGATCTGAAACATTTATTCAAAAAAGTATATTTTATATATCTAAACTTTGAAACCACAAAATCTCAGCTCAATTGGATGATTGGATTGAGAGAAAAGTCATGAATGGTGGGATGTTATTAATTCCCATAAAGAATTATGGGCTGGACTTCAAAGCATCACTTCGGTCCCTTTTTTTGCATAGTTGGGACTTAAAATATTTATACATGATTATTTTGCATATTTAATAATATATTAAGGATTTTTATCTAATGTTGGATTCTTTATTGAGCACAAAAATTGTATCATCATGGGGGGTCTAGTTTTCTCAATAAATTTGTTGGGCCTTCTTGTGTGGTCCCTATGGCCCTACAGTTGGCAGAATTTCCCGAAGATACCTCCTAATGATATGTTGAAATTTTCATTAAGAACAATAAAAAATAAGAATAAAATAATTTGGATTTTTATTTTGAATGATATTATCAATACATTAAACCATGGTTTAATTAAATGAACTCAAATAATGCTCTTATTATGTGTTTATAATCAGAACATGAACATTGATTGGAAATTAATCATTTTTAAGTGACAATTATATAATTTGAGTAACATAAAATAACTACTAAATATTTAATATCATTTAATATTCTCATTTAGGAGATTAATTATTACTTCATCACTATCTTATAGATTTATGTATGCATTTGTGAAATCCTTCTTGATAACAATACAGATTGGTTTGACATCACTTACCACCTTTGTGGGGTGAACACCCATTATGAAAGGGATTAATCGATTATGAAATAGATGGGATGGAACAATTAAATTAAATTATCCCTTTATCATGACCCAAGGCATCTCATTCTTTTTCGAAGAGGGAATGTATGTATGCATGTTTTAGTTTATTGTTTAAAACCTTATAAGATGGAAATATAAAATTTAACATTTTTTAGTTTGGAAAGAAGGGGGTTTGATATGTATGATTTTGAACAAAGGGATATGTATTAACTAGATCATCACTTTTAGATTAGTTTATTACCTCAACGCCAACAAATTTTTGGGTTTACTGGCTCATAACCAGTGGATTATTCTATTAATTCATTACCAATTAAGGTATGGGTTTATGAAAACATTACTAGTGGATTGTCCAGTGACTCATCAAAAAAATAAGAATTTTTTTTATTGTTTTATGACTAGTGTATCAATATGTTGGATCATTACCAAAAAAAGGTATGTTTTTACTATCATCAGAGGAAATACGGGTTTACTGATTCATCGCCAATAAATTCTTCTATAAGATAATAATCAGTTTATGTATGTGTTTACTAGTTTATATTTGGTGGATTGGTCTATTAGATCATTAATAAGAGAGATATGGGTTTACTGGATCATCAAAAGTGGAAATATGTGTTTACTGGTTCAACACTGGTGGTATTTAAGTATTATTTATCCCATCACTAGTGGAATATGGGGGTTCTCTAGATCATCACAATTTGGGTTTAAGGATTCATCAGCTCATCTATAGTATTGATACTTTATAGTTGGGTATCCATTTAGTAGGATATTGAATGGGAAACTGAAGTTTCATACTTCCTAAAAATTATTAAATATTTAAATAATGATTTATTGGATCATTACTGGTAAAAGTTGTGGTGTTATTGGGATTATGATTTTAAGGGTAGCTTCCCATGTATCATTATGAAGGGAATGAAAAATGATGTATTTTAGGGCCATATAAAAAGGTACATCATTAATGGTCATCTATTAGGGACCATTAGGTTTCCTTTTATTATTTTTCATCCATAAAAAGGACTTCCATTTAATTCATATAAAAAATAATTTTGTGCTCAACAGTTTAGGTTCATATTATTAAGAGCATTTCAAACTAATTTAAAATCAGGTAGTGTGGAATACTAAATGATAGGTACCAAGAAATGGTTTTAATGTGGGACCTATAGAAATTTTACCATTTTTAGTAATTGAGCTCCTAAAAAATATATGTAGTGAAAAGGGTTCGCTATTGAATGGTTTCCTATCTTAAGGATGTTTTTATCCATTAGTAAAAAGATAGGTGAATGATGAGTATATGTGTGGGTGATATGAACCAATCATAGTAAAGTTGAGCCTACACTAGACCAATGGTAATTTCAAAATGATTACCCTAATTCTATGGAGTTCTACCAAGAGGGGTAAGTTGTGAATCCCATGTTACAGGAATGATAATTATGGAGAAAATATATAATGTGAACTGGTGTATATGTTTCAATGAGAATTTGGTAACATGATATATAAGAGAGGCACATAACAAGAATGTGGAATATGTAAAAGTAACCAAAAGTATGGGGATTATTGATGAGTTTGAGTGAAGATTAATGAAATTTATAGAATTTACCTCACATTATCTTTACTCAATAGGTGATGGAAAAATTAAATAGTGATCTCATGAAAGTCTCATTCATTATATAGAAGTTGGGATTTATTCTCAAAAGTTGCATGCTATGATCAATGCTTACACACATAGTCTTTATAGATGACATATTATTTTTCTCTTAATTAAAATTATTCTCTATATTTGAGATTTATTGCATTATGAAGAAAACATACTTGATAATAGTTATTTTACTTAAACATGTGAATATATAGTAGAAGTCCTTTTGGGTGCCTCGACAATACATGTTTTAATTGTTTCCCAACGGAGTGATTTTTCTCTTTTACCATTTTGAGACCATGAAAATAAAATATTATTATTGGAATTTGTATTTGGGTGTCCTTTTTATTTCAGATGAGTTAGGAACCTAATGGATATGGGAGATAATAGATGGATTTTGGCTCTAAGGATGTGCACTGAAAGTTTGGGCTTGTAAAAGTTGTATGCTTAGATCTAAGAGAGTATTCTTCACTTGGAATGATGTCTTAAAATTATCTAAACACATTAATTTTTATCTTCAAAACTATATAGGGGAATTTTGGGGCCCACTCATTTGATTAGCAACATGAGAGCTAAGTGGGTCATACACGCTAATAGAAAGTGGCACACGAATCTCATGCATGCATGAATGATTGTGCATGGATTCTTGTAACCTAGAGGTGATAATACAATAGTTTAGAAAAAATTTAGCAAATACAAAAATACATAATGAATTTTGAATCAAAACCAATGAATCGGTCATTGGATTAGTTCAATGGATATTCAGTAGTGGTAGTTTTATCGTGTTTTTGTGGCTTATCCTTAGAGGTATCCAAATTTGGATGAAAAGACCAGCCACACATGCTAAGATCATCAAATGAGCACATATGGTTTCACATATTCAATTTTATAATATATCATTATAATTATCATAAAATTATATATTTGATAACTTTTTTCATTACTTACAAATACTGTATTCCCCTTAATTGGATTCCTCTATAAAAAATAATTTGATTCAGAGAAAAATTGAAATATTACGAGTTTTTTTTCTTTTAAGTACAAGTAAATATGGTAATGATGAAACTATAGAATATGTCAAAAGAAATAAAGGTATGTCAAATCACAATTTTACTAAATATATCTTAATTTGTTAATATAATTACCATACAATGTGTATTGGTCAATTTTTGGACCCTTATAGAGACGTAATTAATGTGTATAAGCCGAAGAGTTTCTTGTATTGACTCAAAAATTAGAATGAGGGATTATGCTTGCCGATATTGGATGGATTTAATTATACAAAATGATAAAATCAAGTCTATCCACCCACACTACGATACCTTTAGTGGTTATATTTCTAGAAATGTTCTCGAGAAGGTGACTATTTCAGTTGAATATTATCACATAGGTGTTTGTCCATACAATTTGGTCACATAGGAATGGATGGATAGTGAAAGTTGAGATAATATAGTGATGAAAACTTTGTCCTGATAATATAAGGTGATAGAACATATCACTGAGGTCGAACAACCAACTTGAGTGTATACTCCCTTTCAATGTTTTTATTCTTGGATAACAACATACATCTGAGAATACTAATTTATAAACCCCATTACCATCTTTTATTTTTGAATTTTATCCAATATTCCTAAATATTACCAGCTTTAGACCTATGGAAATTGTTAGAAATTAATTTTTCATTTTATTTAGTAATTATAAATGATTTAAATATTTTTCATATGAATCTTTAGTAGAGAAATTAGTGTTGGATTATCAAGGAAGTATCAATTAGCATCTATATTTTTCAGAATTTCAATATGGAGTATTTGAAATTTTTATTGATAGATTATTGATATGTGGGCCTTATGTTGGGGAAAATTTTGAGTGGAATGTGCCCATGAAATTTTTTAGGATCAACTAGATACACTTATGGTTTTTATCATGTTCATATAAATAGAAAGATGAATGAAACAATGATGATGAAGGTCATAAGAAAGGAATTATTTTCTAAGTAAAATTGATAGAAACCATGAAAAAAATGTAAAATAATGGTAGAAAAGGAAATGGTTATTTAAAATGTTAAGGATGGGTTTAGTCCTACATGAACAATAAAAACACTACCCACTGAGGAATTTTGTTATGCTCAAGAAACAAATACAAGTGATACGATCATAAAAAATAAATCAATGTTAGAATAACAATAAAAAAATTATTAACGAAAAAGGAAAATAAAAGTAAAACTCATGAACCAGTCAAACTACAATTGATTGGTTAACCTTCTCCTTAGATTTTATGTGAAGATGATCTTTCTTATGAATGTGAATATTCTCAGGAATGAAGTTCCTTATAGAATGTGATGCTTATATTTTCACTGCAACTGTAAACTGGTTTCATGGGATGGAATGGTGTGGAAAGGGGTCCAAACATCACAAAATTGTGTTTGTAGTGATGTTCTAGGTGGTTTGGGAGGTAAGGAATAAGGGTCAAAAAAGTAAGAATTTTTACTAACTCTACATTCAAGTCCATGTGTGTTGTCTTGGACCAAAACTTTTTTTATTCTAATGATATCAAATCATGTTAATATTTTTCTAAAAAGTTTCAATTTGTTTTCTTAGAAAAATTTTTAATAGAAAAAATTGAAAAAATGGCTTTGTATAGAGCTTACTAGGACACTTTACCATGTTAAGGTCAGGTGACCGTATCACCTTATCACATTTTATGTTTCACCCTACCATATGAACACAAACATCATACTGTGTTATATATGAATAAACTAATCTATGTAATTACCTTACCAAAATAAGGAAATCCTCTTACCACAAGAAGGGAATCACCTTACTGCGAGAAGGAAATCACCTTAACATAAGAAAGAAATCACCATACCATTAGAAGGAAATCACCTTACCATATGAAATAAACTACCTTATCACATGAAGAATTCATTTTATTATGAAATATTATGTATAAAATTTCTTAGTGATATATTGATAGTATGTTTCGAATTTTGTAATCACATGATGAGTTGAAAAGACCACATAATGGTTGAACTAACTGTATCACCTTACCGCATTAGATAATCGTTCCATTTTACCATGTGATCAACTGACCATAATTCAAGTAAAGTAATCATACCATATCTAACATGGAAATGGAGAATTTTAAAACTCTAATGGATAGATCGATGCCTTAATTAAAGTGTTGGTCCATTTAATGCTAGATGATTATTATCTAATAACTACCTATGATTAATATCTCATTAAAGAGACACATTTAATCATGATAAGTGAAGTGATGATGCACTACTAAAAACATTGGATAAAACATATAAAATAACATAGTATTTCTATAAGAGTGCCTTATATGACATTCTATTTTTTCAAGACTTACTGAGCAACTTCTTCAAGATCCTTACAAAGATTAACTCATTGAATCAAAATAACTGAATAATCACATATCAAGATACATTAAAATTTCCATCCATTTATCTATTTCTCTTTCCATTATACGATTCTCTTTCTTGTAGTGTATTGTTATACTCTTTTTATTTTTACACATTGTCTATCATGCTTAAAATAGGTAATAAATGATATTATCTAAAAATATTATATTTTCATTCCCATGAGTAACTGTGGAAGTGGTCATGCATGGAATGATATAGTTTTTCATCCAATGTAGAATTATAGAAGATGATTTGTGCCTAGATAGCCATGTGCAATTTTGATTATAAAACCCTATATAGGTTTTGGATATGTTTATTATTATAATAAACTTCTTCATAGTAGATGATTTCTAGGTGGAATGGATTAAGTATCAGCTTGGGAAAAAAACCTTTACACTATTTCCACTGTGTATTTTGGTATGTTTTGTTTCTTTGAACTCAAAATCTATTTCTTTATTCAAAACTAATTTTATATTTAGTCCTAATATGTCTTTATAAAAATTATTTGATTAAGTGATTTTTTCCAATGTTAAAATATTTATAAAGTATTTTAACGGAGACTTAATCATAATTATAAGAAATTATTTGATGGACCAAATTTATATATTTATACAATTTTGATTTACTACATATTTTAATTAATTTGGGGGATTTAGTTTCAAATTATTTTAAATAGAAATTTTAATTTGGAACTCAATTCACCCCCTCTTGAGTCTCTCACTCTGAAAAATATTTTATATCAATGGATTTTTAAACATATGTTTAACAATCATTTAGTTTTATTTTAAAGAACATAAATTTCTATCATTTCTAAAGCTAATTTTTTTGGATAATAATAGAGAAGAAGGAACTTCCACTGATCGAACTCCTTATTTTAATGGTACTAACTATGACCAATGGAATATTTGGATGAAAATTCATTTTGAGAGTATGGGTTTTTACATTTATACCGTAATCAAAGATAAATATAAGAAACCTCAAACAACTAGATCTACCAAGAGTGATACTACTAAGATTTCATATTTATATAACTGTAATGATATGAATGATTTATACAATTCTTTTTGTTAACATGATTTTAATAGAATATCTTCCTATTGTAATACCTTTTAAATTTTGGATACACGACCATTATTTCAAAAAAGTACATATAATGTTAAATAAATTTACTTAAACTCATATAAAATTAAATATGATATATTTAAGACTAATAATGATAAGTCTATATCTGATATATATCTAATGTTCAATGAGATAGTGAACATGATGCATGAATTGGGAAAGAAAATCACTAGAAAAGATCATGTTATGAAACTTCTCAGATAATTATTTGAAAGATGGAGAGAAACCTCTATATCAATAGGAAAATCATATTACAAATAGTACACTCCAGTAAAAGAACATATTGGAATATTAAGGATGTGTGAATAAGAACTTCATGTGAACAAAGAAGAAATGGATGAACCAAAAACAATCTTCAACTTTTTAAACCACTACTTAAAAACAAAAAAGGGAAGATCAAATCTGATTGCTCAAGAGATCAAGATTCCCATGATGTTAGCAATAAGGAAATTACACATATCTCTAGGCATTTACAAGAGTTATTAATAGGGAAGAGGTTCTTTAAAAAACCCAATTACATAGGAAATTGTGACGAAATAAATTGGAGGAAAGAATGGACAAGGTATGACTCAACCAATGAAATATTTTCCTATGAATGTAAGAGAAAAAGAGATATCAAATATGATTGTCCTAAGATAATGTTTAAGAAAATGTATGAGGATTTGGAAAGAATATATAATAAGGATAAAAAAGAATCTTTTAGTTCTTAAGATTATAGTTTAAGTGAATCATATTCATGAAAAGAATATGAAAATTATATACCTAATACGTGATTTATATCAGACACATCTGAGGCATCTAGTATTTTTATTGCATCTCCTTTTTATAATTCTAATCATTATGGAGATGAAAACAATGAAGAAAACTTGTCTAATGAATAAGTTTTTGAATAATATAATATGTATATGTATACATTCATTGGACATAATGATGAATATAAAATTTTTATGAATATATATGCTCTGTCCAATCACTTTAGAAATGATCTTATTGTAGAAAAGGATACAGATTCTCATCTTCTAAAATAAAACAATGAGATGAATACATTCAATGAGCTATTAAAAAATTATTTGAAAATATTTTCAAATGGATGATATAAATTTAACCGAATTCTTAGAAACCAAATGAATCCTTAATATACTACTATAATAGGATATCCTTGAGGAAAAAGTAGAATTATTAAAAATAAATTTATTCCTAGCTCTATTTCTTCTAATTATGTTAACAATTCATATTTCTACTGGACCCAAAAAAATTATTTATTTTTGACTGTTTAATGTGAGACAATAGGAAACCAATGAAATAATATTTTATTACAAAATCTATTATTACTAACATTTATAGACCCAAGAAAATATGGGTACCAAAGTCATTTTTTATATCTTTTTTTGGAAACCTTTTTGATGTGTTCTAGTATAAATATATGGTATCTAGATAGTAGCTATTATAGACACATTATTGGGGACTATTAAAGTTTGAAGAACCTAATCATGGTTGATGGTGGACATGTCACCTTCAATGAAAATGATAATTGGTAGATAATTAGTTTTATTTAAATTGGTAATTATTATATTGTTTTAATTTTCAATGTTTTTTTATATATGGATTAAATTAAATTCTTCTTATCATTTATCAATTATGTAATGATGGTTTCAATGTAATTTATGAAAACAATGCATGAATTGTTTTTATTATAAAAATAATTTAGTATCTACTTATTTAAGAAATGAAAATGTTTATGCATTTAATTTAGATTCAATGATTTATAAATAAAATTATATCTAACTTATTTTATAAAATAATCATGGATTTGGCATAGGAAACTAGGACATTGAAATATCCATTCACATAGAAAGCTAAAAAGGAAATGTTTAGTCACAGATCATCCTAAATTAAAATTAATAGATGATAAAGTTTGTAATAATTTTTAAAAATAGAAATATGAAAAAATCTCTTTTAAAAAAATGAAAAAATTTGCACCTTCTCCACTCCTAGAGTTGGTTCACATGGATTTTTTGACCTTCTAGAGTTTATATATTATCTTTGTATAAATATATTTATGTTTTAGTAGATGAATTCTCTGGATATACTTGGGTATTAATTATACCTCACAAAAAATTATTCTTGTTCATATTTGACCAAGTATTATAATTTCATAGAAAATCCTAGTGGAATTAAAATTATGAACATAAGAAGTGATTGTGGCCATGATTTCAAAAATCTAGATTTTGAATCACCATGATCACAACATGGCTATAGTCAAAAACTATTCTTTTCCTATGATCCCACATCAAAATGTTGTAGTAGAGATGAGAAATATAAACCTTCAAGAAATTTCATGGACCACGATCAATGAGTAATATTTACATATTTATTTTTTTGAAGAGGCTTTGATTATATATTGTTATATAATCAATAGAATTTTAATCATAAAAATATTAAAAATTAATCATTATGAATTATATAATGGAAGAAAACCAAAGGTTAATTACATTATAGTTGTTGATTGAAAATACATATTATTAATTCTAAGGGTAATCTTCATTTTATACAAGGGTGATGAAGGAATATTTCTTGGGTACCCAACAACTATTAAATCATATAGAGTGATTAAAAAAGGAATATGATTTTGGATGAGTTTTTGCATGTCAAATTTTATGAAGCTAATCCACATGAGACTAAAATTCCTTTGTAAAACCGTAAAAATGATCTAACCAATATGAATATAAATGCTATACCTGATGACAATTCAGTCATATCTTCTATAAAGAACTCATCTGTAACAAACCAATGATTTATTAATGAAATTCCCTTATTATAATTATTCCTTACAGTATAATCACATTAAGAAACATAATGAAATATCATGATACTAAATACTATGTGAGCATTTTACATAATCTTTCCACTTTTGTGTTTTTAATTTCAAAAATATAACATAAATAGTTGTGTTCGGGGTTTTTTTTGGGGTCTGAGAGAACAAACATAATTTTTAGTGAATAGTAACATACCCTTATGAATAGTAACCTACCCTTATGAATAGTAACATGCCTATTATGAATTTAAAATTGTAAAAAATAATAGTTACCTCACCCATGAATGTATAAATAAAACATTGACAGCTTATAAGTGATAATATGACCATAATAAAAGTATTAGTGTTTTAATAAGTCATAAATAACTAATTACAATTAATTAATTTATTTAAAATAAAATGTATTTTTTAAAGAGTTGTTAATAAATTAATCATTTTACATCTTCTAGTATTAAGTTGTTTTTATAAGATATTATTTAATTTTTGAAATCTTTATTTAAAATATGTATTTTTCATGTAAATTATGATTTTAATTAAAAATATAGTTAGTAATATTTAGAATATTATTTTTGAGGAATTAATTTTATTTTTGGATTCTACATGTCGAAAAATGATTTTGGTTAATTTTTTGGATTTTTCTAAAATATTTGAATTTTCAATGAATAGTGAAATGCGTTAATTTACCGTATATATACATTAATGGTTAATTACACTATTAATAGCATAATCCCTGATGTTAGGACCCTTGGTGAGAACTGACTTGAACTAATTACACTTTTGGTTCTTAGTATCATCACAATTTCTTGTCTTATGGAATAAAAATAAACTAATGTTTAAAATATTAGGAAAACCCTCCTCCCCTCAACTATAAAAACCACCCACACTCCCTTATTCTCTTCACTTCTATAAAGCCTTGTGAATTGCATAAATTATACTCAAATCTCTCCCAATGATCCTCCCCCACATATATCATTACTTGTTCTCCCCAAAAGACTAAATCCTCCCTCCTTAAGAGGTTCTCAAGGAACATTAATTCAAGAGGTAAATTCCTATTTTCAATTCATTTTTACTTTCCTTTCAAGTTCCTTTGTTTTATATTATATCCATAACTCTCCTAATCAAATTGTTATTAAAACTATAGTACCTTATAATTACTATAATGTTTTTATGATAATGGAATAATTTATTATTTTCTATCTTTTACCATTATTTTATACTAGTAGTAAAAATACCATCCGAGATGTGTTAATTGACCACATTCAAGGATGATGGGTTTTTAGTTTCCGTTAAAATCTTCAATTATGGTCATGAAACCATTATTATGGTTGAAACAGATTATAATATATGTATTATTTTTCATCTATGGTTTTTGAGTCTTTTTTACACATGGTTTTGATTTATAAAACAAAATGTGTTCATTGTGATCGAAAACCGCCAATTAACACAAAGGGTTATAACTAAAGTTTTATACAAGGATTCAACTTTAATCCAGGTAACCAAATGAAATTTAAAAACATTTATCCTTTTTTGTGTTAAATAATAAAATATAACCCCAATTCTAGATAACCATCTTCATTTTACATGATTATTTTTTCATGTATATAAGTAAACCATTCATGAAACAAACAGACCCAAACAATGAAATTGAACCTCACAACAAATAAAAAATGATATGTACAAACAAAAAAATGTTATAATAAATCAATTAAATGTAAAAGAGTTTATGGAATTATTAATTAATGAACTTATTTTCAATATCTATGTCATTAAGATCAAATTAATAACACCATTAGACTTAAGGTAAGGGATTATACCTGAACTTCCATTATTCCTTCGGGTTATTCTTAATCTCTTTTTACCCAAATGAAATCATATATTCTATTTTTGTATATCTTATTAATGATTTTTATATTTCATAATAATCTATCAAGATCCATTAATCATTATCTTTGGGGTATATACGTGCTTTTAATTTATTCCCTCCTAAATACTTCTCGATAAGAAAACCTGTTTTTAGGGAACTTCTCGAATTCTTACCCAATTTCAAGTGCACTATATCATCTATTTTAAGCCACCGTTTTATTTATAAAATCATTATTTTTATTATGAGAACCTTATTGGATCACTTAATTTTTATATAAATGAGTATTCAACTTTCTATTTTAAATTCCCTTTAGTATTTTCCTTAAAACCACACTAAAATATTTTAATGATAAAATTTATTAAATACTCTCCTTCCATGTAGGAACATCAATTTGACATAACTTTCCATGATATATAACCTATTTACCTTATGAATTTCCATGTATTTCTTAATTCATTTCTTTCTTGGACACTTTTATGATATTCCCATTTATTATGATTTGTAACATGATTATGATACCCATTTCTTTCTATGTGTACCCTTATGTTTATGTATGATTGATTATGTATGATTATTTATGTGTAAAGCATACTCATGAACATTTAGTGATGGGTGTGCCCATATAGAACTCCAATGCATTGGGTAAATTTGAGTCTCATAAGATGTTATGTGCAACAGTCTCGGCAGTTAGCCTTGGCTCATGCTACCATGTGCAATAGTCTAGGTGGTTAACCTTAACTTGTGATCCTCTATGTGAAAAATTCCTTGAATCATGATAAATTCATGTTTTATGTTTCTTCAACATTACTATTATCCCATGTTTTATATTTTGTGGTTCCATATGTTTAATTACGTTATATGACCTTTTATATCATTATGTCATGATTCCTAACCAATGTGCTAATGATTTATTCTTATGCGTATTCCCTAATAGGGATTTTAGCTCATCCTTTTGTTCATGATATCCCTAGGTTATCCTATACTGATGTATGATAACAATGGAAAATTGGGGATTCTTATGAATAATAAATAAAGAAATGTCTTATTTAGTTCCATGTTTTTAGTTTTATGTACCGAGTCTTCCAAGACACTAGGATTCACGATCCTTGGCTTATAATATGGTTCTTTATTATGCTTAAAATAATGTAATGATATGTGTAAAATTATAGGGTATCCATAGTTGGTAACATAGGAAGGTGTAGTTATTTTTGGAGATTAGGAATAGAATAATTTATTAATAGACTTATGGATGAGACCAAGAATTAGAAAACACCCCTACATTTTGGTAATTATAGAGTAAGTGGTTTATCAAGAAAATACATACAAGTATGGATACAAATAGGTAGGTGTGGCTCATGCATAGATGTATCTAGGGGTAAAAACCGAAAACAACACTTTGATCTAGACTCGAACGGGAATTGGTGCACTATAATAGGTCCTGATACACTCTTGTTATGACACTCCCAGGGGATATGCTTTGATAAATTCGTAAGCTTAGTACAAAAAATTATTATGGGAATAAAAAAATAGCCCATAAGTATATATGTTAGGAAACAGATCATGGATAACCTATATTGATACCTTGGGAATCACAAGTTTGGATATACTTTTTCATTAAGAGTTTATCCTTTTATGTTTAAGGCTTCCTTTTTTTCTTGATAGCTAAGTATAAAAGCCCCCTAATTATATGTTATTATTCTTAGTTAATGGAAGGAAATATAAGAACACATTTCAACAATCAATATGATAGGGAATATAAATATTTCCCTAATGTTATGCCTGATATGATAGGAACGGGTTCCCAAAACTACATGACAATACTTTCTCACCTGGTTCATGTTATCAATAATAACTTGAATCATGTGGAACTCCCTCATACTATAAGGAATGAGAAAGTTTACATTGAATAATTCATGTTGAAAAGGCCTCCCATGTATAGTGGATCTTGTAACACCCGAGACTTTTATGTTATTTGAATCATTAATGGAATCTTTTTCTACACAACACTTGATTGGCTTGCTTTACACGCAATCGTGACCTTCCTCGATAGCTTGCGTCGTACGCAATACAGAGTTTCACTAAACAACAATATGCTATTAAAACTAGCCGTTATGAATAGTAATAAACACTTTTTGAAATTTTATAAATTTTATTTTTCAAAATGGACTTCATTTTTGGACTCAGAATATCGAAATTAGCCTAGGGTGAAATTTTGGTATTTTTCTGAAAACTTTCAATTTTTGATGAATAGTGAAACCACTAAGTGGTAGGTTAAAAACTGAATTTTGCATAAAACTTGATTTTACCACTTCTGTGAATGGAATTTCAAAAATCCGACAGACACGGTTGATATGAGTAAGTAAAATGTGGTTCAATGAGATAAAAATAATTTTTTTGGTGAATAGTAACTTTTTACTTTTTTTTACCGCGGTTAATAGTAAATAGGGTAACTAAGGGTAAATATGATATTACTATTACCCTAAAACATGTCCTAATTATATTGGATAAGTTTAATTCTACCAAAAATAAACTTAGGAATAATATATGACCATTTAGGCCCACTTGGGTTAGATTAGGACATTTATTATTAATTTATTTAAAGAAGGGTTAAAATAGTTAAAATCAAAGTTTAATAAGTAAATTATTTTTAATATGGGGTTATACATAAGATAAATTCGACTATAAATATTCATTAGAATGCTAAAAATATTTCCTACATAATGGTATTTTATTTATAATTTTTAGACATTAAATAATTTAATTTAATTATGACACAACGATGATGCAGTAATTATATTATTTTTGAAATATTGACATAATTGATGTTATAAACACCAAAATAAATGTAATTTGAGACTTTTTATGAATTAAACTAATTTTCTAGGTTACTATAATATATTAGTGTTGATTTAATCAACTTGGTTCGAACATATAATTCTGTTATGACTTTCACAAAAATCATATATCAAATAGTGTCAAAATTGACACAAAATAGTTTTTAAATAAAATATTATATTATTAATTGTTATTTTATTTCTAAAAATCTAAGGTTAGGCCAAATGAGTTATATAAGGATATATATATTAATAATAAACAATTTTGGGTTCGTTTGGCATGTTATAGTAACTGTATTAACCATATAGTGAAAGAAAACAAAAGGACACGGTAAAAGTTAAATTATTTAACTTAGAGTTAAATCTAATTGATAAGGTTAAAATAATATCCTAAACTTGTCTAAATCCTATTGGATGATAGGATCCCGACCCATCCCCACTTTATCTTCGAAATAAGACACTTTGGAACCATTATAAACCGATTTTGACTTTAATATAAAATAATATTTTGAGGTATTCCTAAGGTGCCCCTCTCCTCCCTTATAAAAGGGCACCTCCTCCCCCTCCTACTCACACCAATTTGAGCACTCAAGCTCGGCCAAACCCTGCCATTTTCTCCTCTCCACTTCCCTAGAATAATCCTAGAGGTCCTGGTCTTCTTCAAAGACCAATCATAGTTCCCTTAGTGGAGGATTCAAAGAGGCGTTCCAAAGAAGAGGTAATATCCATTACCGATCTTTTCAATTTCTTTCTTCTTCAACTTCTTCTTCTTTAGTTGTTTCATGATAAAGTAATAACATAAGTATTACTTACATACTGATATGTTATTATAAATATGAAACAACCCTAATTCACCTTCTATCCATACCACGGAAAAATGAAATCACCACGCGTGCGTACGTACGGAATACCGTCTCTACGCCGTGGTGTAATCTATTTTTCCACCATCACTTTACAAGGATGGGTATAATGGTGTAATGAGTAACTATTTATGATTATTATAAAGTAATATTGATACTGAAAGAATATATATATACTCTAATACAGTTCCACGATCATAGGAACGATATCATCACTCGTGCATACGTACAGAATACCGTCTCCACGATGTGATGCGACTCGTTCTACATGATCATCATTACATAGTAATTATATAAATTAATTGAATGAATAAATATGATATATGTTACACTAATACCATTCTGGATATAAGGTATCTAGAACCTTAAAAGAATAATAAGAATGTATTCGGCAAAACACGCATAAGAACAAAAGGCAATAAAGACCCGAGTAACAAGTAACAATGAAATATTACTAACAAGAAGCTAAGAATATGACCATATATGATATCATATCAATATTTATGATTCTGGAATAAGTCAATAACATTATTTAAACCATTATACAGGAGCTTCGGACACGTACAAAGAATATCGGACCTAAGGTAAGGGAAAATATCACAATCTCATTTTTATCCGAGATTGTTTATACTTTAGTATTTACTGGGGTGTATTTTATCATCCACATCCATGTTTCCTCAATATGTAATATTATTTCCATCCACCTAAAATTGTTTAAATCCAATTTTACCCTTCATTAAGTTTTTAGTAAAATATATGAAAGGAATCTTTTGTCATTTTTCATACGAGGTACTTTTTGACTTTTCCGACAAAAGTACGGGAAGAATGTTTTTATTAACTTATATGGCATGAATGGATTTTTAAAACATTATTTCCAAGAAGCTTACTTTATAAGTTTTCAAGTTTATTTTCAAGAAACTTCTTTTATTTTAAAGTCGTATGACATGTTATGAAAGGAAAAATGTTTTTTGAAGTAGAAAGGATATTTTCCTCAAGAATGGAGTTCAAGTATTTTATCAAAATTATTTTCCATCTAAGACAATAAAAGGGTTCTGTTTTTATCCCTATTATTACATGGATTTGATTATGTTGTGATGGAAACATTTTTATGAATTCCTTTATCTTATATGAATTGTTTTATGATGTCATGTTGTTTAAGAATCCCATTTTTATTACATGGGTTACGCTATGATGTATGGTTTATGATTATGTGGCACACATAAGAAAGGATTCATTATAAGATGGGTGGGACCTATATCTCCCTCCAATTCATTGGGTAAAGGTTTTATATCTCATGAGATAGACATGGCTGGAACAGTAGGTTATACCAGTTCAGTGAAACAGGACTGGAACGAGGGTGACTCGGTTCAGAAAGGGACTTTGTCCACTAAGATAGTCTTGGCAATGAGTCATGACTAACAAGAAATGATTTTCCATGATTATGTGTGCATGCCACAAAGTTTCAAGTTTCATGTTATGATTATGGGGATCTCATTTTCACTTCTATGAATTCTTCCATGTAAAGATTTTATGATCTCTTTTGCAGGTTATGATTTTCAAAAAGATATGATATGATTTTTATTTCCTTTATTTGCCCTTACTGAGCATTTGAGCTCACCCTTTTATGTTTTATTTTCCCCAGGTTAGGAAGATGGATATTAAGTAGAATATGCTAAAAGGGTCCCTAGATATGATGAAATAAATGGGAGACACTGTAGAAGATTTATGAACTAGTTGTTTATGTTTCCCAGTTTCTAAAGACACTATACATATACGGTCCATTGTGGTTTTGTCATATGTTGTAATAAGTGTGCTTCAATTTTGAAGTAATAACAATGTATGTAAAGTATGGGTCGTTATAGATCTTCTGATCCCCTCCTCATGAAATAGTGGATTACATCAATTGAAAAGATATTCTCTGTCCTCCAATGCTCAGAAGTAGATAAATTCATACTGGTGGTCATTAATTTTGATGAGTAAGCTGATCAACGGTGGACAATGATCAAGAATACGAAGACTCAGGAGGAAATTGATTCCTTCGATTGGGAGGAATTCCAAAAAAAAAATTCAATAAATAATTTCCCCGAACCATCAACCTCATGATAGAAAGGGAGTTCCTCATACACAAGAACAAGGAAGATGAGTCCAACGGGGCATAGAAAAAAACAGCACAAGGCTTGCAAGATATGCCTCTAGAAATGTCACGAAGACCAAAATCAAAGTGGATCGCTTCATTTTTAGACTAAATTCGAGTTTATGAAAAGAGATGGTGATTAGAGACATTGAAAGTTATGAGTATATTGTCTATTGTTCCCTCAAGGTTGAAATTCAGATTGAAGACTCTCAATGGTCTGATGGGATTGGTGAAAAAAAATCATAAGACAGAGACTAATATAGGTGGTTTGGTAAATAAATTCCATGTTGAGAAGAATATTGAACATCTCACTCATCAAAATTGTTGGAAGAAGCATCATGGAAACTATCTGAAGGGAACTCGGAATTTCTTCAAATGTGGAAATATGGGACATTTAGAAAAGTACTTACAAAGGGATTTGAAGATTTCTACTAATGTGGAAGAAGAAATGAAGGTTCATATCAACACTCAAACTACATTATAGTGTTACAAATTTAATGATCATGCACATTATGTGAAAAAATACCCTAAGCGAAAGGTTGTTAGAGGCAATAAAAAACAACCTCCAAGGAAACATGGAAGAGCTTATGCTATCACTATTGTTGAGGTAAAGACAGACAATGTTGTGGTGACTGGGATGCTAGCAATTCATTTAAGAATATCGAACGTAATTTTTGATTCTGATTCTATGAATTCTTTCATATCATTATAGTTTAGTAGAACTATTCAAACACCACCTCAAAATTTGAAGGATATGTTATCTGTGAGAACATAAAATGGTTAAATTATTGAATCCAAGGATTATAACTCCTCCCCGATAAATGTTTGTGGATTGATCCTCCCATAAAATCTTTTCACGCACCCTTTATAGGAGTTTGATGTTATTTTGGGCATGTATTTACTATCTCTATACAATAAAAACATCAACTGCAGGTAAAGGGAGATCACTCTTCACATCCTGAAGCATCATCCAATTCTTTACAAGTGTAAGGAGGAAGACGAATATCCTTGTGAATCATTTTATATAGTATGGATATTACTGCCATATGGGAAATCATGTCTAGATCAAATGATTAAGATAAGGGAAATAATACTTCTCAATGATTTTCCCATCATGAGGGATTAAACTAATGTATTACCTCAAGAATTGCCTAGTATTCCTCCTGACTGAGAGGTTATGTTCTCAATTGAACATATTCATGTATCACTACCTATATCAAATAAACCTTATAGAATGGTCATTGTAGAGCTAGAAGAGATAAAGAAGAAGTTACAGGAGAAATTGGTGAAGGGTTTTATACAACTGAGTGCTTCACCATGGGGTGTGCCAGTCCTTTTTGTCAATACGAAGGATGGTTTAATGCGCATTTTCATTGATTTCCTTGAGCTCAATAAAGAAATAATATCCACTACCAAGAATAGATGACTATTTTAGTCAAATTCATGGATCAAGTTATTTATCTAAGGTGGACCTCCAGCCAGGATATCACCAATTAAAGGGGAGGAAGGAAGATATTCACAATAATTCTTTTCAAACAAGGTTTCGACACTATGAGTTCATAGTGATGCCCTTCGGGCTCACCAATGCTCCAGGAATATTCATGGATTTAATGAATAATGTCTTTAGAGATTACCATGAGAAATTTATGGTAGTCATTATCAATGATATTCGGATATACTCCAATAGGGAGGAGGAATGCAATGAGAATTTGAATACTGTGCTAAAGAATTTTTTAAGGGAGAAAATATTTACAGTGTATAGTAAATGTGAGTTCTGGAGAGAGGATGTATCTTTCATGGGGAATTTTATCACTAAAAATTGAATATCTATAGACCCTTCCATGAAAAAGGCAATTGAAGAGTGGCCCAGGCCAACATCTGTAATAGAGATCCATATCATTTTGGGTCTATCTAGGTATTATAGATGATTTGTAAAGAACTTATCATGATTTTTAAACCCAAACACCAAGCAGACATGGAATGGTTGATGTTTTCTTGGACTCAAAAATGTGAGGAATTATTTAAGGAGCTAAAAATAAGGCTTAGCACTACACCAGTACTTACACTCCCAACAAGTGTAGAACTATTTTCGGTGTACTGTGATGGTTAAAAAGAGGGTTTAGGCTATATGCTGATACAAAATGATAAATTTATAGCCTACCCTTTGAGATAATTTAAAATCCATGAGAAAACATATCCCACACATTATATAGAGTTTGCAGAAGTGATCTTTGTGTTGAAAATATGGAATCATTATCTATATGGGGAGAAGTGTGTGATATATACTAATCACAAGAGTATCAAATACATATTCACACAAAAAGGGCCTTAATATGTGCCAGCAAAGATGGATAGGGTTCATCATGGATTATAACTTCTCAATCCACTACCACCCTAGTAAGGAAAATAAGGTGGAAAATTCTCTAAGTAAGAAGGATCCTTGATCTTTATCAATGATGAAAATTAAAAAGGTCCAATCTTATTATATTTTCATAGGATGGACATGGGAATCATTAATGGAGGAACATAATCAATCCTTTATCAAATTATTTTTCAACCATCCCTCCTGGAGAAAATAATGTATGCTCAAAGAAAAGATTTGGAAATTCTAAAAAGGGTGGAAGCTATTTGAAATGGGAAATCATATGAGTTCCTGATTGAAAAGGAAGGAGTTGTAATATTTGGGTAATTATCATGTGTACCATACGATCTAGATATAAAGAAGGATTTTTTGAATGAGTCACATATCTCAACCTTTTCTAATCACCCAGGGAGCACAAAGATATACCGATATTTTAGAGAGAACATTTTGTGCGACAATATGAAAAAGGAGATTTCTGAATATACATGATAGTGCCTAGTATGTCAATAAGTAAAGGCTAAAATATAGAAGTATAAGGGGACGAGGCAACCAATACTCATACCTACATGGAAGTTGTGGAACATCACTGTGGACTTTGTCACTAGACTTGTATGGATATCTAGAGGGAACAATGTTATATGGGTCATTGTGGATCGTACTATAAATATAGCTCACATTATCATAATTCAGGGGGAATTATCATTGGATCATCTTGCACAGATATATATCAAATAGGTGGTAATTTTTTAGAGAGTTACACTATCTAATATATCCGATAGAGGTATGGGATTCACATTGATGTTTTGGAAAAGTCTCCAACAACCTCTAAGCACTGATTTGAACTTCACCATGGCCTATCATTCCCAAAATAATAGCCAATCTGAGTGAACAATTTAGACACTGGAAGATATTTTGATATCATGTACTATGGACTTAAAAGAAGTATGAGACCAACATATTTGACTATTCTAATTCTCTTAAAATAATAGTTTCCACTCTATCATCTAAATGGAACCATATGAAGCCCTTTATAAGAAAAGTTGAATAACATCAGCATGTTGGGATTAATTTTTTTGGAGCGTAAGCTATTCGGACATGAAATGGTCAATGAAATGATAGAGAAGGTGAAAAATATTGAGTAGAACATCAAGGAATACCAAATTAAATAGAATAGTTATGAAGAAAAATGTCGATGGGACCTTGAGTTCAATGTTAGAGACATGGTATTCCTCAGCATATCTCCATGGAAGAAGGTCATGAGATTCAGGAAGAAACAAAAGGTAAGTCCCAAGTACATTAGCCCGTTCAATATCCATTATCGTGTCAAAGCTATGGCACATTGACTAGAACTCCCACCTACCATGTCTAAAGTACACGATGTATTCCATGTATTCCTCTTAAGGAAGTACATACTAGATCCTTCACATGTACTATCTTTAGAGGTTGTATAATTGGAGAACGATCTTTCTTACAAGGAGCTGCTTCTGAAGATCTTGGACCATAGAGATCAAGTTCTGCGCAACAATACTACTCACCAGGTCAAAGTGCTATGGAAGAACTATAAGTTTCAAGAGGTAATATGGGAACTGGTGGAGGCAATGAAGGAAAAGTACCCACACTTACTTATGGCTTAGAATGTAAAACAAAATTTTGAGGGAGAAATATCTTATGGGGGAAGAATGTAACGACCCAATGTTTATCAATGGAATTACCTTATTATAATTATGATTTATAGTATAATCACATTAGTAAACACAATGATATATAATTATACTAAATACCATGTGAATATTAGAAATAAGTTTTTCACTTCTGTGTTTTGAATTTCGAAAATCTGACACACATAGTTGCATTCAGGGTGTTTTTTAGGGTCTGATGGAACAAACATAATTTTTGGTGAATTGTATTCTACCCTTATCAATAGTATCCTACCCTTATGAATATTAATATGACCCTTATGAATATTAAATCACCCAAAATAATAGTAACATCACCCATGAATGTATAAATAAAATTCAGACATCCTATAAGTGACAATATGACCATAGTAAAAGTATTGGTATTTTTATAAGTCATAAATAATTAATTGCAATTAATTAATTAATTTAAAGGAATATTTATTATCCTAAATGGTGTTTATAAATGAATTATTTTATTTCTTCTATTTTTAAGATAATTTTATAAGGCCTTATGTAATTTTTGAAGGAATTATAAAACCAATAATAATTTTAAAATATGTATTTTTCAAGTAAATTATGATTTTAATTAAAAATTAAATTAATCATATTTATAAAATTATTTTTTAAAAAATGGATTTCAATTTTGGATTGTAAATTTAGAAAAATGGTTTGGGTGAAATTTTGGTTTTTTTTCTAAAATTCATGAATTTTTTAGGAATAGTGAAATACAATAATTTACCATATATATACATTAATGGTTAAATACAGTATTCCTAGAATCATTGTTGATGACAGAACCCTTGGTGTGAAATAAAATTCACTAATTACTATTTTTTCATGGAATCATCATTATTTCTTGTCTTATGGAAAAATTAAAAACTAATGATTAAAATATTAAGAAAACCCTCCACCCCTCCAGTATAAAAACCACCCACACTCTCCACTTCTCTTCACTCCTATCATGCCTTGTGACTTTACAAAATTCTTCTCAAATATCTTCCCAAGAACCTCCCCTATATCCATCAGACCATGGTCTCATGAAAAGACCAAATAATCTCTCCTTAATAGGCTCTCAAAGAAGATTAATTCAAGAGGTAAATTTCACATTTCAATTCTTTTACTATCCTATCAAGTTACTTTATTTTCTTTTATATCCTTACCTCTCCTCATCCAAATGTTCTGAAACTCCAGTTCCAAATATGTACTAGAATTTTTTTATGAAAATGGAATATTTTATTATTGTCTCTCCATAACCCACTTATTTACTAATATAAAAAACACCATCCGAGATGTGATAATTTACCACATTCAAGGCTGATGGGTTTTCAAATTCCATTAAAATCTTCAATTAAAGTAATGAAACCATTCTTATGGAAGAACCCGACTATAATATATGCATTATGCATCATCTATGGTTTTTTAATCGTTTTTTACACATTGTTTTTATTTGTAAAACAAAATGTGTTCGTTGTGATAAAGAAACTCCCATTTAACCCAAAAGGTTATCACTAAGGTTTTATATAATGATTCAACCTTACTCCAAGTAACCAAATAAAATTCACAACCATGAAACCTTTTGGATTCCCAATAATAAAATATTACTCCAATTATGAAAAAACATATGAATTTTACATGAATATATGTTCATGTATATATGTAAACCGTTAATGAAACAAACGGACCCAAGCAATAAAATAGAACCTCATAACCAACCAAAAAGATTAAGAATGAACTCAAAAAGGTAATAATAAATCAATTAAATTTAAAATCTGTTCTATAATTATTAATTACTTTAACTAATTTTATTATTCAGGTCATTAAGATCAAGAAAATAACACCAGCAGACTTAGGGTAAGGGATTCTACCCGAACCTCCATTATTCCTTCAGGTTATTCTTACGCACTTTTTACCCAAATTAAATCATATATTTTTTTATGTACATCTTATAATTTATGTTTATATATCCAAAATTATGTATATATTTCAATTAATCATTCTCTTTTGGGTATATACATGATTTTAAGTGATTCTATCCTCAATACTTCCTGATTAGAAAACCCATTTCACAGGAACTTCCCAAATTCTTACCCAATTTCAAGTTCACTATATAGTCTATTTTAAGACAATTTTTTTATAAAATCTGTATTTTATTATTAAAACATTATTGGTTCAATTATGATTTTATATACCTGATTATGCCCCATTATTTTTAAATTCTCTTCAATATTTTTTTTAAACTACACAAAAATGTTTTAATACTAATATTTATTAAATATTATTCTTACATATTGTCACTTATATTTGAAATCACTTACCATGATATATTACCACTTTCCCTTATGAATATACATTTATTTCTTAATTACTTTCTTTCATAGAAACTTGTATAATATTCCCATTTATTATGATTTGCGACATGATTATGATACCCATTTCTTTCCATGGGTAAACATATATTTATATATGATTGATTATGTATGATTATTTATGTGGAAATTGTAATCAAGAACTGGTCATGATGGGTGTGCCTAGATATCACTCTAATACATTGGGTAATATTGAGTGTCATGAGACGTTATGTGCAATGGTCATGGTGGTTAGCCTTAAATTTTTCTACCACATTAGTAGAAATACAGGTTATAACGTAAAATTAATAACATGGGGTTTTTATAAACTGATGCTGATGGTTTGAGTAGTACATTGTGTGTGTCGGTTTCTCTAAAAACCGACGCAAAAAAATTTATGAGTTGTTTTTGGCGTCGTTTTGTCATAAAACCGACGATAATAACTTGAACTCGATGATTTTTTTTGCATCAGTTCATTCTAAAACTGATGCCCAAAATAAAAATACAGAATAATTTTTGGGTCAGATTTTACCAAAACCGACGTGGAGAGTAAAAAAATATTATCAGCGTCGGTTTTAAGAAAAACCGATGTAGAATTTTTTTTAAAAAAATTAGTCATCGGTTTTATTAAAAACCAACACTCAAAGTCATTTAAAAAATGGCTGGATCAGCAAACCCTCATCTTCTTCATTCTTTGAAATCGAAACCTACGACAGCTCCTCTCTTCTTAGGATGACATTGAAGCTTTATTTTTGATCTCCAACCACCATTGTTGAAGATTTTATTCTATTTTCATGATCTGTGGTATGCTCTCTTCATTATATTCTCTTCATTATTATTATATGTATTATTTGTTCTTCTAAATTCTATTTTGAGCAACTTTCAACTGTGGTTTGATTTTAGGTTATTTTTTATTTTTATTTTTTGTTGTTAGACTCATTTTTTGTCCAAATCTTACAGTGCTTAATTTTACAAAGCATTATAGTGATAAAATTTCAGATTGGGGGTCTATTTTCAGGTTGAATTAAAAAATTTGTAAGTTTTTTTAATTTTGAACATAAATCATTGATCATTTAATTTTAATTTTAATTTTCTTCAAATATTAGTTTATAGTTTATTTAAAATGGGTTGTAAAATAGTTAATAATCATCCCTAATAGTGATTAGTCGATGTTCTTGATATGAATTGGTTATGTTATGTCACCTCTTATGACTTTCTTGACTTGAAAATAATTATGAATTTATTAGGTTATTCCACAATGAAGAATCATTTATCCATATTTTTATTTTACTTTAGTTTCATTTAGAAACATGGATATTGTATTTTCCCACATTTTACAAAAACATGTTTAAATGAGGTGTTAAAAAATTAACCATGTTCTTATTCACACTTACCCAAACATTTATAAAATATTGGTAGCATGAAATTTATTTAATAAAATTTATTTTATTTAGATCATTTAATTTCCAAAAATAATCCCTTATTCATACAAAAATGTGAACAAGCATAACGTGTGTTCCTTGACAAGATCTTTACCTTAAAAGCAGCAACATTTCACTTGGTTATGTGGTTAACTCATCTTCCTTTCATCAAATCAGGGAGGGACTTAAAATCTTATATCCTAACCAGTATTCGTAGCCTATATCATGCATCGATATCAACTAGTATCATTTCTCTACCAAACCATGAAATATTTATAGTGTCTAGATCAAGATGATGCAATAAATCATAACAAAAATATCTGATGCCACTTTGTCAAAACTTTACCCCACTGGGAACCCCTCCTGGGTCTATAGTGAAGATGAGGGTAACCCCCAAAGCCCACCTCCAGAACCACTTATTATTCCTCAAATGATTTTATTGTTCTCTCACCCAAATGTGTTGTATGATATATCAATTTAGTTATGTATTTAATTTCATCTGCCATAATTTTGGCAGTATTAGGATTGATTTCACTTATAATATGAACATTTTCTGTAATTATTATTTCATATTACTAATAATAACTAATTTTTCTCCCTTTAAATTAATGAAATCTTTAATACTTTTGACACATGAAACATTGAAATAATGAAACAACTATGTAACTATATATATATGAAAATAAAATATTTATTATTTGTAAATGTGTTTCATATATGATGTTCTATATTTGATTATCAATTGTTTTTATTAAAAAAAATTGTTTACAATTTATCTGTACCTATATATATATATATTTAAATGTTTATATGTTTTAATATATTGACCAGTTATTTTGTGATATCATATATTGAATGGATCATAATTGGATACATTTACGAAGAACCACTAGTGAATATAAAAAAGGAGTGTATGAATCCCCGGAATTTGCTAAACGACATCTTCAAAACATTGATTTGATTTTATGTCCATGTGTGAAGTTTTATAATATGAGAATGTTAAACTCCAGAGAAATCAAGGACCATCTCATTTGTTATGGTTTTATATTTAATTATACATGTTGGATCAGGTATGGTGAAAGAACTAAAAATTCAACATCCAATATTGATGACATTATTCATAACTAGGCAGAGGATCATATTGAAGAATTAATTCATGAATTAGGTGTTGAAACCATCGAAAAAACAACAACTATTGAACGATTATATGGAGATTCGGAGAAACCATTATTCCCAGGTTGCAATAAATATACAGTGTTATCAGCAGTTTTCAGATTAGATAACTTAAAAGAAAAAAATGGGTGGAGTGATAAATGTTTCTCCAACTTACATGAGCTTTTAAAAGAGATAATTCTAGAAGGCAATGGGCTTATAGATTCCAATTATGAGGTGAAGAAAGTATTATTCCCAATGGGATGAGGGTATAAAAAGATACATGCTTTCCCCAATGGTTGTGTACTGTATAAGAATGAAAATGAATATTTATCGATTTTTCCTACATGAGGGACATCACACTATAAGATAGATGAGAAATTCAAATTAGATTCATTCTCAGGTGATTTTAACTATCTTCATGAAAAATCAATTTTGTACTTTCCAATGATATCATCTAATATTTTTTTCATACAATTTTTATATTTCAATTGTGATTCATTTTTAGGTACTTGAATAAAAACTCCAGCAAATAAAATTTGGTACCTTCCAATAATTCCTTTTTTGATGTGTATATTTGAAAATTAAATTGATGGAAAAAGGTTAAGATGGAATTCAGATGAGCACATCTCTAATGGTAACTTACATCACCATGCCGATTCACCACAGTGGAAGAGTTTTGATAAAAAAATTCATGATTTTGGAAGAGAAGTTAGAAATCTTAGAATTGGGTTGTGTACTAACGAAATTAATCAATATCAAAGCCTCAGTAGACAACATAGTTCATGGCTTGTTTTTCTCATAGTTTATAAATTGTACCCACATATATGTATGAAGAAAAAATATGTTATGATGAGCTTGTTGATTTCTAGACCAAAACCACTGAGAAATGATATTTATGTGTATCTTTCACCATTGATTGATGATTTGAAACTTCTATGGGAGGCAGGTGTTAAAGTTATTTATGCATACAAGAAATAATATTTTCTTTTGCGCGCTATGATAATGTTCATTGTAAATGACTTTCCTATATATGGATACTTATATGGATATAGTGTTAAGGGGCATAAAACATGTCCAATTTGTGAAGAACAGACATCATATTATCAATTTCATAATAGAAGAAAGACAGTGTACATGGGACATCAATTTTTTTTAATTGATCATCCTTATCGTATATTAAAAAAATCATTTAACATGTTACAAGAATTCAACCTTCCCCCTTGAGCATTGTCAGTTGAAGAATATTATGAAAGGGTGAAAGATATTGAATTGACATTTGGAAAGAAATTTTTTTTTGGTCTTCAATGAAATATATGGAAGAAGAAGTCTATTTTTTTTCAAACAACCTTACTAGATATTTTTAAAGGTAAAACATAACATCGATGTTATGCATGTTGAGGAAAACATATGTGACCGTTTGATTGGATCTTTTTTAGACATAATAGGAAATACAAAAGATGGATTGAATTCTAGATTGGACTTGATATTAATGAGAATATCTTTGGAGTTAGCTCCCACTTTGAAAGGAAACACAATATGTTTACCTCTAGCTTGTCACACATTAATCTAGATTGAAAAGATTAATTTCTATCAGTGTCTTCATGGTGTTAATGTACCCAGTGGTTTTTCTTCAAATGTAAATAATTTGGTGTCGTTAAAGGATTTTAAATTAATAGGTATGAAATCTCATTATTTCCATGTATTGATGCAACAACATATACCAGTAGCAGTGTGTGGTATATTGCCAACAACTGTCAGCAAGACTATCATCAGGTTATGTAATTTTTTCAAATCCATTTGTTTCAATTTCGTTGATCCAAATTTGTTAGATGTTTTGGAGAATGAAGAAACTCTTATTCTTTGTCAACTAGAAATTTATTACCCTCCCACGTTCATAGATAAAACGGTTCATCTGATGATTCATTTGGTGTGTGAGATAAGAATATGTGGGCCTATTTATTTAAGATGGATTTATCTTTTTGAATGATATATTAAAATTTAGAAGGTATATGTCAAAAATCCTTATCGACCAGAGTCCTCTACTATTCATAAATATGTATCCGAAATGTTTATTGAGTTCTGTACTGATTATTTGTATGAGGTGGAGCATATTGTTCATCCTGTATCTCGACATATGATAGTTTATAGTGAAGGTAGAGGGATCCGTGGCTTAAAGGTAAAGTTCATCCCACGTGATGAAGTGATGAAGGAACATTTATCCATTTTGAACAACACAGATTCAGTTCAATCAAATTTATATTATCTTATATTTCCGAATTAAAGTTATGATATCAGAAAAGAAATGAAAAGTGGTTGAATATTGAGCATAATAAAACATTTGTTTCATGGTTTAAAGAGAAAGTCACCCCAGATATATCTTCATCATAAACATTGAAGTGGTTGGCAGGGGGACCATATCTTAATGTGATCACATGGTATGGGTTTGATATCAATGGTTATACATTTTACACAAAAAACTTGAATGACAGGGGTACTGTTCAGAAAAGTTGTGTGATGGTTTTGGCTGAAGCAGTTCATTTTTTGAGTGCCAAAGATAAAAACCCAATTTCTTCATCAAATCCATATATTGGAGTTCTAGAAGACATATTAGAAATTGATTATATTAAATTTAGAGTCACCATTTTTATGTGTAATTTGGTTGATAGTAATAGTGGTGTGAAACATGATTAATATGGTTTTAAACTAGTTTATTTGAAAAGATTTAATTACAATGAGGAACAATTTATCATGGCGACACATGCAAAGAAAGTGTTTTATGTCTGTGATCCATCAAATGATCAGTGTTTAGTTGTTTTTCAAGGAAAAAGATTCCATTTGGGTGATGAGGATGATGTTGATGATGTTAGTGATTTACATAATCCTTATTCATCTATTATGCAATTTACAAATGATTACAGTGAGTATAAGATAGAAACAGTGCATGAAGTACGTAATGATTATGATGAAGGCATATGGGAAAACACTAAATTAGTCTCCTATTTTTTGGTCAATATTTATATAATTTTTTTTGAAACTTACCAATGCATGCCACTTTTTATACAAACTTACTGTTTTCTCCCTTGTTTTTAATATTCAGTTTTCTAATGATATGTAGGTACACAAAATTTCATTACACTTTCTTATGGAAATTTCAGATACAGATAGAGAGGAGCAGTTACCGAGGTATATCTATTTTTTCATATTATTAAATATTCATCAATATACTTATTCAATGAAATAAAACTGTTAATTTACAATTTTTTTAGCAAGACTACTGATGTGTCCTCAGCGGAGGAGACTTCTACAATTACTACTTCAAAATTATGTTCTCATGTTTGTAAACATGGTATTACACGTTTACCAAAACAATCACTTGATCGTGATGATGAAAAAATATACATCCATTTTGATGATGATAATAATGCAATTGGCCCAAATGTTGTTTAGTATTTCAGTTAAATAGCGATGAAGTTCTGATGCAAGATTAGTATTTTATATCCAGATTGGAAGTCAGTGGATAGGATGGTGAAACAATAGATTTGGGAGGCCTTGATGGTAAAATATCTTAATTGAATTCCTTTATCTCATTTTCTTAATATTATATATTTTAAATGACATATTTTATTTATTCAATTACAGATGACATTAAATTTTAAGGAAACTAAAGAAATTTAGAAAAGACATCTCTATTTAGCAGTGATTCGACGGAAATATTTTAAAACAAAACTGACAAAAATTATGTTTTTGGAAAGAGAAGGTTTGAAAACTCATGCCTCAAGTAACTTTTTATAGATGAAGATACATGGATGTAATTTGTTGATAGTCATAATGAAGAAAAATTCCAGACATGATAATTTTGTTATATTTTAAATTTTATTATATATTTTTCTTATTACTTAGTAGTTTATTTTTATATAACAGGATTATAGGAGATCTCATTAGGAGATCCAATTGATAAATGTATACCCTCAAACAATATCACATGGAGGGTACTCGTATTTAGAGCAAAAAATGATTGCAGAACAATTTGAAACATTAAGATCTCAATGTAGTAGTGGTTCAGAAGAGGTCCAATTTGGTCCTCCGTCTCCTCCTACTCTCCATGAAAAATGGAAACGAGCAAGAAGAAAGAAAAACGAACAGTATCTTACAGAGAAAGCTAAGCAAGTACCTGATAAAATTGTATGTAAATATTATTTATTTGTTATCAATTTTATTATTTTTTAAATTATAAACACTAATATAACATTTATATTTTCATTTCAGGATGAACTTCAAGAGCAGGAGACACAAGGCTCTTTTATCCTATTTTTAGGATGGGCATCCTTGCCACTACTTTGGGAAAGGCAGAACACCCCGGCCATGTTAGAGGATATCAGGAGGGTGTTAGTATTTCGAAGGATTTTGGTAAGAGTAAGAAATCAAGAGACTCATAAATAGAATCCTTAAAAGCAGAAATAGAAGAGATGAAATAGTCTACGGGTGATCAAATTCAAGCAGCAGTGCAGAAGGCTTTGTTAGAACACATGGAAAGACAGTCACAGTCTACGCAGCCTTCCCAGGTATATTATTTATTTGTCATCAATGTTTCTATTTTATAAATTATAAAAACTAATATAACTTTTTAATTTTTCCACCTTCACAACCTACTCACTCGGACTACACTACCCCATATATCTACCCCACCCCATATGAGCATCCTTCTGAGGTATAATATTTATTTGTTATCAGTTTTTCTATTTTATAAATTATAATCACTAATATAACATTTTCATTTTACAGCCATCCCAGCCTACTCACCCGGACTACCCTGCCCCATCTACCTACCTCGCTCCGTATGAGCAGCCTTCCCAGTTATATTATTTATTTATTATCAGTTTTTCTATTTTATAAATTATTATCACTAATATAACTTTTTCATTTTTCATCCTTCCCAGCCTGATCACCCAGACAACCCTGCCCCATCTGCCAACCCCTCCTTGTATGAGCAGCCTTCCCATGTATATTATTATTTTTTTGTTTTTCTATTTTATAAATTATTAACACTATTATAAATTTTTCATTTTTTATCCTTCCCAACCTTCTCAGCCGGACTACCCTACCCATCTTCTTACATTGATTCTCTGCCACCTCGCTCAAATCAAAACATATATTTTGTGTTATTTTCTACAAATCCTGACATTCACAATGTTGTGTTAGGACTCATGCATTTTTTGGGGGATTCGGTACATCACTAGCCTATGCAGATGTGTCAGGCTAGAGTATCAGTATTCGACATTGTAGATCCTAATGTTCTACTACCATTTCCTACCACGGAGATCACCAGAGTTGGGGATTGTGTGGGTCATTTTTTACTTTGGCCAACTTGTTTGTTTCGTTATATTTCATATGCGGTATGTGTTTTTTAAATATTAATTACAAATGATTCGAAATTAATTATAATGTTTTCTAACATTTAACTTATATAGGATTATCTGAAAGCAAAAGAAGGTGCCCAAATGAAAAAAAATGGTCAAGAACAATCAACTGTAGATAATTCAGATATTTCTCATTGGATACAGAGATTATATCAGGAATCTTTATCATTGAATTATATCTATGAGTTTTGGATTACAAACGATATATGCGAAATAGAATATTCATTGATATTACTAAAATCAGATATCATGCATCTAGTAGATTTTGAAGAGATCAACCTGAATGTGGTGCATTTTTTACCATATAAGTAAATTAACATTTGCCTTTGTATTTCTTTAATAAAATATTATTTTAAATTGACTAAATATATATTCTTTTTAAACTAGTTATCTACACACACATCTTCTATAAAATGAAAGTATATAAATTTACAGTTTTACTGATCTAGAATTCATTTCCATAGAAGTGAAACATGTAAAGAATCCTCACATTGTTTCATATATGTGTGATAAATTATCATATACAAAGATTAAGTGTTGGTTTATTCCATTTTTTGATAAGTAAGAACAAAAATTATGAACTAATGATCATTATAATGTCATTAATTGTGAACTTTTTGTATTGTAGGGGACAATGGATGTTGGGCGTATTCTGCCTAAGTGAATGCACTATATATTGGTTTTCCACTATATTATGGAATGTTCGTAAAAAAATTCCACCTTATTAGAAAGTTATGTTTTTTGTTGTTGTTTATAAGATTATTATGTTTTATTCTCATTTTTTAGATATGTGTTATTAGTTTATATATATGAAAATGCAGTCCATGGAAAAAATTTAACAAGGAATACAAATCGATAAAGGCACCAAATAATATCAATTAGGAAGAAGTATAGGTTATTAGTTTTTATATTAGAAATTGTTTGGAGTTATTTTATATATTAATTTTTATTAACAGTTTAATGTTTTATAACTGTAGTGTCATCATCAAAAAGGAAATTTTGAATGTGGTTATTATATTCTACGATTCATGTATGAGATAATCACATCCAGGGAAACTAGTGAATATGATAAGGTTAGTTGTATTAATTTTATTTATATTTTCTACCACATTATTCTATTTTTTATCTCATATCATTCAATATTATTGTAGTCATTCAATGATTCACAGTCTTATTCACAATATGATATGAATCATATTTAATCTACTTTTTCGGACTATTTGTTATGTCTGGTTAGGATTTGAGGTATATATATTCTAATATTTATAATTAATATTATACATGTGTTCAAAAAACTAAATGTTTTGATATATTTGGTGTTTAAACCAACTAATAATAAAATTAACTCTTCAACAATAACCAACAATTAGTATGCCATAAATTCCAGGTACATGTATTTTAATTTACTTTATTTTGAATGTTTAATATTTTGAATTTTCTAATTTTTTTCATAACTTTAGGCGTGGGTTTTTTTGTTTGTGTTTGGTATATGAAAGAATAAATTATCAATCAAACATGTGATGAGTAGCTATGTACTATGAAATATGAGATGGACCCATGTCGTACCTGCTACAAGTCCATGTATAAAGGATGAAAAAGTCATTAGAAGTGACCAAGAACAATCCAAAAGTTAATTAAACACATGACATGGTATCCTTAAGGCATCGAGTATTGAGTCAGACCACAATAATGAATAGTGATCATGTACTTGATATCTACATGACATAAATTTCTTTCATGGTACTTGGTATACATGATGAATTGAATTTTATGTCTAGCCACATGCTTATCATAGGTACATCATAGTTATTGTCTCGTGTCAGGTCAACATTACTAGTATAATCGTATCATGATGGTCCACTTGTTCCAAATACCAAATAATGCTTCCTTAGGTGTGGTAATACATTCAACAAGAAATTTTTTTAAAGGAAGCATAATACATGTCATCATGAGATATATTGATGCATTGATCTTTAACTATAATTCACTGAGTTCTCTCAAGTGCCTCTGCAGTGTCTTTTTTTTAATTTTTTATAAGATTTATTGATCTTTAATTATTTCAGTGACTCAAATGAATTGAATGATAAATAATATATGATTTTTGTATTTTTTATTTTTTTACAGGGGGTTCAAATTTATTGGAAATTTGGTTCTTTAGATTTTTCTATTTTTTTAACTTATGGTGTCCGTTATTTCAAAAACCGACGCCGATATTTTTTTTAGAAAAGGATTTTCGGCATCTGTTTTTCCAAAAAACGATACAAAAACTGGTTTAAGGGGTCAGTTTTATCCAAAACGGATGTCGTAAACCTGATATTATTAGATTTTTAGTGTCGGTTATTCTTAAAATCGATGCCAAAAATCAGTTATCAGCATCAGTTTATTGAAAAAACAGATGCCAAAACCCTGAAGAAAAATGATTTTTGGTGTCGTTTTTAGAAACATGACACCGAAAATACTATTTTTTACGTCGCCTTTATAGACATTTGTTAAAAATTGATGTCCAAAATGAAAAAAAATCGACGTTAAAATGTGTTTTCGCACTAGTGTTATGTGTAACGGTCTTAGTGGTTAACCTTGACATGTGCTCCTATATGTGCAAAGAGCCTTGAATAATGCTAAAGTTATGTTTTATGTTGATACCACATTATTATTATCCCATGTTTTATATGTTATTGTTCCATATGTTCAATTATGTTATATGACTTTTTATATCATTATGTCATGCTTCCTAACCAATGTGCTCAAGATTTATTCTTATGATTATTCTATTACCCTGATTTTAGCTCATCCCTTTGTTCATTTTATCCCCAGGTTATCCTATGAATATGTAAGTGCACAATGGAAGTTAGGGGATCCTTATGAAGAATAAATAATTAAATGTCTTATTTAGTTCCATATTTTTAGTTTTATGTACCTAGTCTTCCAAGACACTAGACATCATGATCCTTGGCTTGTAATATGATGATTTATTGTGATTAAAATTATGTAATGATATGTGTAAAAGTATAGGGTAACAATATCATCTGATTCTGATGAATAACTTGAACCCAAACTTTTAGAGGATAATGAGATATACAACCCTTCATTTCCTAAAACCGTTAGGACTCATAAATATCATTCCTTATATACTATATTTGGATACCTAAATAGAGGAAAGAAAACTAGAGATTATATTTGAAATTAGGATGAAAATAAATATTTCTTATCATGGATTGAACAAATGAATATCGATGATGCAATTAGTGATGACCTTTGGGTAATGGAAATGCAAGAGAAACTTAATACATTAGAAGGAAACATATTCTAGGAACTAGTGGATAGACATAAATAGTACATAAATATTGGAACTAAATGGGTATTTAGAAACTTGGTTTATGAGTCATGAACTATAGTATAAATAAAAAAATATTGGTTACACATGGATACAATTAAGAGGGAGCTATTTACTTTGAGGAAACCTTTTCACTAGTATCCAGACTTGAATCCATTAGATTGATGTATTCCTATGGAGGAGATTTTGATTTCAAACTATAACAAATGGATTTCAAGTGTTCATTCTTAAATTGTTATATTACTGAAGATGTTTTTGTAGGACACCCCCTTGGATTTGAAAATCAGCATTTTGAAAATCATATCTTCAAATTAACTAAGTATTTATATGTTTTAAAACCATCTCCTAGAGCTTGGTATGATAGGCTCAACTCTTTTCAAAAATTATTATGGTTTTAATAAAGTTATATATGTCCCTAATTAATTTATATAATGTATTTCAAATGAAGTATCAGTTATAAAAAATTATACTGATAATATTTTCTTGGATAATCATGAAATTATTTATGTTTCAATTTTTTAAAAATGATGAAAAGTGAATTTGAAATAAGTTTAGTGGTTGAACATAAATTCATTCTTGGTTTTTTGATTTTTCATAATATGGAAGGAAATTTTTTAAATCAAATAAATTAAACCAATTATATTATATAACATTTTAGTATGAACAATACTAAAGGTAGTGATACGCCTAGGAGTACTAACTGTAAGTTGGATCTCGATGAATCTGGGAAATATGTTGATCAAATCACATAAAAAGGTATGATTGTGATCTTACAATACTTAAATATTAGTTAACAAAATATTATGTTTATTCTATCTATGTGTGATTATTTTCAAGAAACCCCAAAATAATCACATATATTAGTTGCGAAAAGAATTTTTAAATACCTTAATAATATAACCATCTTGGGATTATATTACTCTAGTGGAAAATAATGTGATTTGATTAATTATTCAGATGCATATTTTTGTAGTTTCAAGTTAGATTTGAAAATCAATTCTATAACATGTCACATTTTGGAAGGTCTCTAATATCATGGTTTAGTATGAAGAAGAACTTTGTGGAATTATCCACTAGTAAGGTTGAGTATATAGATTTCATCAGTTGCAATGTAAAAATGTTGTGGATAAAGTTAACATTTCTAGACTATGGATAGAAATTCAGAGTTGTACCTACAAAATATGATAAAAAAGTGCGTTAAATATTTCTAAGAATCCTATATCTCATTCTAGAACAAAACATATTTCTATATGACATCACTTTCTTAGATATCATTACAAGAATTGTTATATAACTCTTGAGTTAATAGAAATTTAACATCATCGTGCTTATATATTTCAAATGAATTTGAATATTGATAGACTCAACTATATCATAAATTAATTAGGCATGAAATTTTTTGTTTAAATTATATGTTATTAATATAGATTTAAAAAATTTTAACCTCTATTTTCTACGTTTTCCTGAAAATTACTATGATGTTTATTTCCATGGTCATTAGACAGAACATGAGTTTGTTTTTCATTCAAACGGTCAGTATGACTACCAGGAACACTTGTTACCATATCTTATATTCTCACACAGTCACTATGATTTCCATGAATGAATGTTCATATGCTTAATAATGTCTTGTCTTTGATTTCTTAGTTGTATATTTAAGACACCTACCACATGTTATGGTTATAATGGTTACCATTATTCTATTTTTTTTTATATCCACATTCATCAGACTTACCATGTGTATTTTGTTTACTTTGAATGTTTTGAGAAAATATTTTAGCAGTATTTATATTAAGTATATTATTATTATAATCCTTAAATGATTAATGTTAAAAAATAAAATCTGAATTAAAACCAATCACTGTATTTTTTATTAGAATTCCTCTATCCTTTAAAGATATTCTGATAGGACCATTTTCTATCATCTTAATCCTCTCACTATCTTATCTCAAACCAGTCTATTTTACCTCCCATTTTTGACCCTTCAGATATCTCAGTTTGAATCACCATGATGAGGACGAGGCATTTTTCAGAAACCGCTTTTCTAGTTCAGTTGCCTCCATTGAAGAATATGAAGTATTCCAAATCCAACTCAATTACATTAGAATATTTCAAGAACACACATCTTATTAAGCATCCATTTTTAGTATAGAAATAATTCTACACTCAATGGTTCAAGTCAAGATGATTGATATTGTGGAATGAGATTCAAAAACATGGTTGGGGAGAATGGTTTAAGGAAAATGGTAGACCCTTCTATTTGAACATTATAAGGTAATTTTATTCTAATCTTGAATTCATTCCTTTATAGAATAATGATAATGTAAAATCATTAATTAATGGTGATCTTTTAAAATTCTTATCAATGTGCTAGTAAATATGTTTGGGCATGCCACATAGTGGTGAGTATTGAAGATTACTAAAGATTATATCCTATTAATAATTCAAACTTTTAGTTCGAGAATGCCCTGGATGAGCATCATGGGAATAGAACTCAAAGAAGACCCAATACAGCTAAGCGAAGTGTTTAATTTAGGATCATAGTTAAGTTTATCTAACATGTTATTTATCTGAGGAAATAATATTTTAGAATTATGAAAAATTAGGATCTATTTTCCTTATTTTTAATGAATAATGGGGTTCATATCAGTAAATATAGATTTTTTTATAAAAAATATGGCTAAGATGTGTAACAAAGATTCATCTTTTATCTCGACACCCTATCCTAAATTAATTTATACTCTGATAGAGTAAAAAGTATTAGTTTTTTTATGAAAATGATAAAATAACTACTTGATATAGATTATGTCTTGCTCAGAATATATGTATGAAGTTGAAAGTTAACTGGAACCCTTGGAATGAATGGTGTGTGGCTGAACAAGAGAGACTATATGAATGGTTTAATCTAGTTAAGTTTTCAGTTAGACCCATTGATCTTTTAGATCCATGTCTTGAACCTGATGAAATTGTGGAATAGTTTATTAATGTTGTGTCTATTGTCAAGGAAGAATATGAAGTAAGTAAAGAAGAATATGTTATTGAAGAAGGAGAAGAAGTTTAATAAGAATAAGAATAAAAAAATAGAGGTTTTTGATCTTAATAAATAAGCTCAGTTATATTTTGAGGATGAGCCAGTGTGGGATAAATTAGTTGGTTCTGATATTGGTAGGTAGGGATAAAAGGGTTATCCTATTATTAGGATTAACCTTAGAAAAAATTTACCATATACATCATCTCAGGGGATTAAATCCCCTAAAACAATTGGATTAGGAATAAATTATCCTTGATTAGATGAGGAAGATCATGGAGGCAGTCCACCAAGATATGGTCGACATGCCACTCATTCTATTCAAATAACTTTGGAAGGATCTTTGGTTGTTGAATTTTATATTCAAGATATAATTGAAAGTTCATTATTTAATGATCATGAGAAATTTTTTGAAGATTCATATAATGATTTTGTTTAAGTTTATTTTGGATTTGAGGATAATACTATGAGAGATAGTATGATGGATAGTTCACTTGAGGTATATGTTATGCATTTGGCTCGTGATCCATCTACTTCTTATCAGGAAACTTCTATTCCATCATCCTCATATGTCAATGAAGATGACCTAGTTGTATTCAAATTAGATAATTTAGGGATATTTCAACACACTTTTAATAACTTTTAGTCGTCATTAAACAATGAGACACAACAAGATCTTTTTAAATCTACTATTAGGGTCATCAATCATCTCCAAACCAAATTTAATTTCAGAATATAAATGGTACAAATTGAGATTAATAATATTAGAGAACATGTGGGTTATCTTTAAGATGATATATTATATATTATTATTTAGTCAGACCAGATATTCATAAATTCATTGTTTTAGTTGGATCCTATATTCTCTGCTACTCCAATTGATGAAGACAAAATCAAACATTTCATTGAGGATAACTTGTAAGTTTTTTAAATATAATTTAACAATAATTGTGAATATATGTATGATGGGTTTTATAAACATGATAATAATAACATCACATTGGTTTGTGAGCATTCCAAACAATCTAGTAATGATATAGAGACAAAAAAAGGAAATTGATTATTATCTTAGCAGGATCAATAAAAATTTCTGATTTGAAATGGATAATCTGAACTTTTCGTGGGATTTTATGATTCCTCCACAAAATTAATCTTTTTAGTCTCAAGTTGAGAAGATTATATCTATGAAACCTATTTTGGAATAATTTATAGGGAATCAAGATTATTTCCTTCAAACCTTGGAGCATGTTTCTCGAACTTTTAGTGAGTTTACCCAACTGATCGAACCATACCTTTAAACCTCTCAGATTGATATCTTTTATCCCTCATCTATTACTATGTATAATCTTTAATCCTCATATATAATTAATCCTTTAATCCTCATTCTTTCCCAATCCTTTCAATAGAATAGACTAGTTTCTAGGCGTGTGGTTATTGGATCCCTTACATCTTCATTTTCTTATATGACTACGTATCCTCCTTCCATTACTTTCAAAGGAAAGGATCTTATCCTTCCTAGAGATATGATACGTGACACTCATTTGGATTCATATTAGGATTTATTATAGGGATTTATTAAACTATTTTTACTATTCTTTTGTACTCCCTTTTGATATATTAATTTCATTCACTAGTAATTATTTTATTTCTTACTATGATTGTTTTTTATAATCTCAAAAGGGGGATAAAATAAAAATAAATTAAAATTTATTGAATTAATAATTTGAACAAAGGGGAAAATTATGTAATATGATATTAAATTTACATTAATTTAATTTGGGAACCCTTTATATTATTTCAGAATATCATTACAAATATTTCATTACTTTTAACATATTATTTTAATGGATTCAATTCATTTCAATTTGTATGTCATGATTTGTGATCATCAAAAGGTAGATATTGTTGGATTAGAACATCACCACTTTATTTTAATGATATCAAATCATATTTATCTTATTATGAATAGTTTTCATGTTTTATTATAGAAAATTATTTACTAGAAATTTTTCATAAAATAGAAGCATAGAGCTTTCCATGACACCTGACTGTGTGAAGGTTAGGTGACCATATAAACATACTACACATTATGTTTCACCCTAATTTGTGCACAAAAACTACATAACCTGAGACAAATGAATAAAATTCATCTAATTAATCACCTTAACTCAATAGTTAAATCATCTTACCATAGGAAGAAAATCACATTCCTATAAGAAGGAAATCACCTTACCATAAGATGGAAACCACCTTACAACAAAAAAGAAGTCACCGTACTGAAAAAATAAAATGAACATATCCCATAAAGAAATCAAGTTACTGTTCCAAGGAATGTATAAATTTTCATAGTGGTATACTAATAGTATATTTCTAATGTAGTGACCACATGAAAAGTAGAGCTGACTGTATGAAGCAATGAACCTACTATGTCTTCTTGTCGCATCAGCTCTAACTATAATGTTGTCATGTGCTTAGCTGGCCATACTTAAATTAAAAGAATATTACCTTGTATAACATAACATATTATCATTTCAAATCTCCAATAGAAATTCCTATGAATTAAATGAATAATTTGTGCTTTTAATGAAGGATGATTATTCTCTAATGACTACTTATTGCGAAGACCTATTTAAATAGATTTATCTGATCTCGAAGAGTAGAGTGAGGATTCACTACTAATAACATTATATGAAATATAAAGAATAACATAGGATTTCTGTGAGAGTTCCTTATATGATAATCTATTTTTATTAGACATATTGAGAAACCTATTTGACTTTCTTCCAAAGATAACATCAAGGAGTCAGAACAATAGAAGCATCACAGATCGAGTTGGGTCATAATTTCAATCCATCTATATATTGATAATTCCATTCAATTATTTACCATTGAGAAGTATTTTTTCATACACTTTTTATCCATACACACTATCTCTCATGCTTAAAATAGAAAATACTTGAAATTATCTCAAACTACTTTACTTGAATTCCCATGAGTAACACTGGAAGAGGTCCTTCATAACATGGTATTATTTGTAATCCCATGTAGAACTGTACAAGAGTCTCTATTCCTTGAAATCATTGTGCATTATTTCCCAATCTAAGTAGTGGATCTATTTATTATTATAATATAATACATGGAATCAAGTGATTTCCATGTGGGGGGGAATTAATTATCCACATGAGACCAAACCCATTGATTTATTTCCATTGTGTATTTTGTTATGTTTGGTTCCATTAAACTAGAAATCAATTTCATCTTTCAATACTACCAAAAAATTGTACTTCGATAGGTAGTATTAATTTTTTTAATATAAAGTATTTGATCGATTAATTTAGTATCGAAAGGTAAATTATTTCAAAAAAAATTAACCGAGCCTTAATCCAATTTTAGAGTAATTATTTTAAAGATAAATTTTTTGTATTTATACCTTTTTATTAAATGGGTGTTCTTATTAATTTGGGGGATTTAGTTTCAATTTTTTTTAAATATAAATTTTTATTTTGAACTCAATTCAACCCCCCTATTGAGTTACTAACTCTGACCAACAATGTGTATTCTCTTGTGGTAGAGTCCAGAGTTCTTATACTAGGTGGCTATATCTTAGCCACCAACAGGGTAAACTCCATATGAATTTGATAACCATATCGGGAGGTGGAATAGATATCCATGGGAAGTGTATTTAATGGAGTCCATCATGTTTTGGGATAATCTTAAATTAAAAGGGATCCTTCCATTATTGAGATATTAGAGGGGGTGGTTTAGTGCATAATGATAGAGGTTTAATGATCCTTGGATTCAACAGTTCTATGGAATCATGAACTCCACTATGGTGGACACAAGAACTTTGTATGGTGTTATCTCATTAAACATGCTCTTCAACATTAATATTTCCATGTTGGAGTTTTAATCTAGGCTTCTAGTTAGTTTCATTCATGATAATTCCATCATCCCATTGAATTTGATCTACTGCATCAACTAGATCATGTTGCTCATCGACCATAGTATAGAGGTTAGTCGTACTTGGAGGTAGGGGAACATCATGCCTATTATTCAACCTAGTAAAGGGAATTCCAATTAAATTATAATTATTCATCAATGTATAGAATCTCTACCATATTATTGTAAAATCATTTTTAGGAATTCACTATTTTTGACCCTTTAGTTTCAAGGTGTTTTTGAATAAAAAGTTAATTTTGAGTGTGTGGTTCAGATATGCTTTGAAGCAAAGAAATTGTGAATAATGACGCATCAATGGTAACTCATAAGGATCTATATCTCACTTTCTAATATATCACTTGGGTATTGATGAATATTAAATAAGGGTGAGAGAGGAATGCTGAAGGGTTTGGTAAATTCAAAATTAATGGAAAGTTAGATTAATGATGAACCTAATCAAGTAGAACAATTGAGGAACATAGTAAAAGCCCATGAAATATCTTTCAACTGCATGGATGATCTATATGAGGATGGGAAGCATAGTTCATCGATGGCTCTGAAGAGCCGTAGTAAATAAACATAGGATCCACGTAGTCTCAAGGGAACAACTCAAAATCAAGTCCAAAGGTGTACATAAATGTCCTAACTAAGAAGGAAATATTACTCAGCTAACATAGAATCCTATCCTAAAAGTTAACAGGGAAATAAAAATGAAAATTATGAAAAATAAATAATCAATTATGAATGGGGAAAAATAATATTCATATCAGAAAACAATTATGGGTAATAATAATTCAAAACTATACACTATTTACAAAAAAAATTAAATTTATAAATGTTCGTTTGCCTAGTGTTATCAAATTGTAACTATGATAAAAATATTTAAACAATGATTGAACTTGGAAAATGTAAAATCCTTAGTCTGACTATTGGATGGATTATTATTTTTGTGTATCATATTGACCGAAACTATTCAAAATTTACTAAATTCACTAATGATGTGTAGTCTAATATCAATATGTTTTGATCTACCATTGAAAAATTGATTTTTAGAAAAATTTGATGCAACTTAGCTATCACTTTGAACAACTATAACATAATTGCATAATGAAATTAAAAAAAGTAACCTTTTAGCCCAATAAATTCTTTAACATCCTCAGTTAGCATAATATACTCCACCTCAATGGTTTAGAGGGCCAATAAGAACAAAAATATTTCATTTTCAAGAAATGGGTCATCTGGAGGTAGTAATAACATAGCCTCTAAGGGAATTTTGGGTATCTATATTTCTTACATAGTTAGAGTCTACAAAACTAGTCAATAATTCATTAAAATTAACATTTCTACCATCTAAAAGATATGATGATATATTAAATGATATATAACTAAGAATATACTTATGGGCATTCCAATGTATCTTAGCCGGATCATCCATGATTCTATTTAAGGTGTAGAAAAAAATAAACATATGTCCTTGTGCAAATCATAACATACAGAATGATACCCCTAATGCTTACATAAGTAACTTTACTCATGAAATCAATATTATTATTTTTAGTTAGTGAACAAGATAAGTAGGGTTTAAATTGATATCAATTGAATATACAAATAGGTTTAATTGAACTAAACAGGTACTTTATAAGAATTGTTAAAACATAATAATATTGAGGTAGGTAAATGATTTTATTGATTCTATCCACAAATACCACCATTAATAAAATATATTTAGCATTACAAGGATAATTTATTTAAATAAAGTATTCAATTATTATTTAAAAGTATTCATGAGTTTCATGTATTTAAAAATAATTAGGTTTCCATCAATATATAGAAGAAGATAGGGCTTGGAGGTTTTGTAGACATAAAATAAACACATGTTACTATATTTACTCCTTTTGAATTGATTATCTTATATGAATTAATCTTATTTATTATACCATTAACATGGATCATTATTTTACTCATATAATGGATTTATCAACTATAATACCTAGTTTAGATTAAATTCACTCATGAAACCATCATGAAAATTCATATATAACTTATTACCAATATCACCATGAAGAAAATATGTTTTAACATCAATATTCTTAGTATAAAGGTAATGATAAATAGTAAAATAAACTAGTAACCAAATGGATGAATCTTAAAAACAATAGAGATAGTTTAAGAATAATAAATTCACTCACATGGATGTAATCCCATGGATACAAATCTTGTCTTATAATTATTTTTGTCATCTCTAGAGTTATCATATTTCCTTTTAAAAATCCACTTACAACTGATCATTTTAGCATTTTATGTGTTTTTAATAGTGGACTATCTATGGTTTTTCTTCAAGAATTCATTTCATCATTCTTAGAAGTGATCTAGTGTCTGGAATCACAATCATTAACTACTTGTTTATTAGTTTGGAGATCCTTAGATATAAGATCCTGGGAAATTTTAAAGTAAAATGAGACCATATAAGAATGGATATAATAAGAAGAAGTTCTAATAACCCTCCTAGATAAATTTGTAGTGAGCTATTATTCATCGGAAACATTAGATGTCTTATTGTCTAACTCAAAATTAGATATAATCTATGGTTGGGGATCATGATCAGGATGAGGTGGATAAGGCTCGATAGGAGCTTTAAACTATGGTGGATTCCTAGTCTCATAATACTAAATTTTTGGTGAATTTACTATGTTTTTATTATAAGACTTGGACATAATAGAAATTGAGTTATGGAATATTACATCCCATATAATTATGCTTTTCTTATATTAGGATTTATCAACCTAGATCTTATATCTCTTGACCCCTTCAAGATAACTTATGAATATGATTTTAAGTGATATTGGTTTCAGCTTCTCAATTTTAATATGGGTATAAATTATACATTCAAATATCCACCAATGATAATAAGAAGGTGGAATATTACAATACATTTATTATTGATTTTTAAACAAATTAGTAGTACAAGGACATCTATTATTGATACAAATTGTAGTTGTTGGATGATTGACCCATGAATATTTAGTTACGATTGAACATTTATGCATGGCATATACTAACTCCAAAATAGTTTTATTTATTTACTCATCAATGTAATTATATTTTTGGAGTATCCCTAATAGTGTGATGTGTAATGATGCATTAAGACTCAAAAAATTTAATGGAATTAGATGAAAAGTATTCCATACCATGATCAATTCTCATTGTTTGAATCTTTTTCCAATTTAATTTTCAGTAAAGGATTTTTTGGTTTTGAATTTATCAAACACATGAGATTTATTTTTAGGGTTATAGATCCAAACATTTTTAGAAAAATATTATATAAAAGCAAAAAAAATAAGCCTCCACCTTGGAAAGCAGTGCTAGCAGGACCCCACAAGTCAAAGTGAATATACTCTAGTGGGTAACTAGACTTAAAAGAGGATCTATTAAAAATATATCTCTTTGTTTTACCCAATATAAAATTCTCCCATAAAGGGATATTATTAGGTGTTATATTATTTGGAAGTCCATGGTTACTTAACTCTTCTATACCCTTAGAGATAACATGACCTAAACTTCTACTCCAAAACATTGGGTTGTCACTATCAGTGAAAGATGTATTTCCCAACTACCTACAATGAGTTCTCCCATATAACACATAAATCCCATTAGATATAGAACCTGTAATGAAAGTATTGGAGCATTTTGAAATGTTAATATATCCAAATTTTTATTTAAATACAAAACCTTTTTGATCCAAAATACCTTTTGAAGATAATATTTATATACAATTTGGGGACCCATTTAATATCAAGTTGATAATATAATGGTAATTAATCACTAATAAATTAAATCCATTACCCTGGACATGAAATATATTATTATTGATTAAAATTATTTCTACCTATACTATCTCAGTAAATTATAATAATAATTCTTGATTGGGACACATGTGGAAGGAACACCCTCTTTCTATGACCCACTAATCAAAAAAAAAGCATGGATCAACAAATTTTGTACCTCAGTAATGTCATATAAAACTAAAAAACGGTATTGATCACCAATTTCACCAGGTTGTTTGTTTTTTATTAGGCTTGTTACATTCTAGACCTAGGGGTTTACGCCTTCCATATTTAAAAAATGTCTTGTTTTGACTTGGATTTAGACCTTCTATGCATATGTCACTGGTGGTTCTAATTCATTCATTTACCATTGTGATTACATTAATTTTTACCCTTATTATCCAACCTATCGTTAGTGTGAAAAAATTATACTTCAGACATAACCAATAGTTTATTATGAAGTTATTTTGAAAGTAAGGCATGCTTGACCTCTTTAAGAGTTAATAATTCCTGACCATACATCGTAGTCTCACCAATTGAGATATAAGAATTATATAGAGAAATAAGTATAATTATACGTTTATCTTCATCAAGAAATGAGACATAAATGTTGTAAAAATAAAGAATAAATTTATTAAATCCTTAAACATGCGTTCTGTAGGAGTTTCATGATGCATATTATTGGTGGAAATTATATATTTTGTATAAAAAAACCAACTACGGATGGAGTAATTTATAATTTCTCTAATTTTAACTAGATATTAGTAGAAAGAGATTCATATGAAACTTCTCTTAAAATTTTATCACCAAAAGATAATAATATAGAAATGTGGACCTTAACTAAAACATTAGAAGACACATTATCATAGGTGGTAGTGGTCTATCCATTATTGGACATACTAATAATTGGTTTCATGGTTCCATGAAGGGCATTGATGATCCCTTTCAAGATAAGCAGAGATCTTATCTCGATTCACTAATGATTGAAATCATCACTAACATTGAAATTTTCTATTTTTTAATTATTATATTTTGTTTCCTTACCTAAAGGATTTGATTCCAAATGATGTGGACAACATTGAGTGGTATTCCCCCACAAAACAACCTAGGATCAACCAAATTTTCATTTAGTTTCTATAATGTTCACATAAATAGAAATATTAATGAAATAATGAAGATGAAGGTTGTATGCATTGAGGGAGTTTTGAAGAGTTATGATGAGATAAATCCTAGAAAAAAATAACAACACCCACTATAGTAAATGATATAATTATGTAACGTGATTCATAGCAGTTTGATCTTACATTCATGACAATAACAACACCCACTCTTGAGTTTTATTTATGTTAATAAAAAAATACAAGAGAGATGATCCGAAAAAATAAATAAATAATAGGTGAATAATAAAAAATATTATCAAAGAAATAAGAAACATAAATAAAAACTCACAAACCAATAAGCTTTACATTGATCGGTTTATCATCTCGGAAGCTTTAACATGAAGATAATCATAATATTTGACCTATATACATGAACATATGATGTTTGACGGTGAATGTGATCCCTGTCTATCTATATAAACTCTACACTAGGATTATAACTTTTCTAAATAGATGAAATGATGATAATAGTCATGCTGAAAATAGATCAGAAGGAGATTGATCTCTCAAATATATCAAAAGGGTATCTATAAATCTTTAATGAGTGTTAGAGAGTAATTTAAAAGGGTTTAATCAATCTATAAAAAGATAGCATACTAGATTAATGATGCACTTGAACAACTGAAACAACTGAGTAGTAGTGTAGAAGCCTACACAATAGGTTTTGACCATGTATACCCACTAGATGAGTCTAGGAACCATGGTTTATTGATGGATTTGATGTTCCTAAGGAAAAAAGTATAGCATTTGAGTTTGGTTGAGGGAATATGCTAGCATCAAGTCAAAATTCATAGGTAAGCATATCAACTAGGGAGGTTAGATTACTTAGCTAACATAGAAGCCCAGCCCAAAGGTCATCAAAAAACTAAAAATGAACGTAAAATATAAATAAATTATTCATGATGAAAAATAATTGGATTATTAGAAAAAAATTTATGTAAATCACAATTCAGACCTTACATGCCCTTCTAATTCGTTAGGCAGTTTATCTTTCAACAATAGATGAGTCTTTCATTATATAGCAGTGTTCATTGAGGGAGGAATCCTATAACCATGTATCTGCTTTATAAATTGTTCACATAATGACCCAAAATTATATAAATGAAATACCCTTTTAAATTGAGTAATTTATTTGTTAGGAAAATAAATTATTGATAATAAATATAATAATTTGGTTATTTTGGACTGTTATAAGGTATATATGATTAGATTGAAAAGTCCATTAAACATCAAAAACCAATTATAGTATAACCATTATATAGTCTCAATATGATTTATACCCCATGAGACCCATTTATTAAATATTCCAAGGGATATAACACCACAGGCCTTTTCCGTCAACCAAGACCAAGTCAAGATTGAATGAAAATTGTTTTTTATTGTACTTGGTGCCCAAATAAGAGTACAAATGAACTCTCAAGGGGGCCAAAAGTGGTGAAATCCCAAGGAATCCCCTTGTATAATGGCCCTACAATCTAAAGGAAAGGAACCCAGACTATCATAAATCCTAATTTCTTCCAATGGATTTCCCTGCCGAATAAGCATGTCGGCGCCAAATTTTTCCTCCCTCTAAACATGATGATGTTTCTTCCCCATGTAAATCTTCCTCCTGCATGTACGGATTTGGTAATCAATGTCCCATGGCACCTCATGATGACCCAATATGGACTTCAACAAAACCTCAGAATCAGATTTAATTTCCGCCACCTGGAAACCACGACTTCTGCACAATGCCAAACTGGAAAGAAGTTCCTTCGCCTGCACACCTAAGGAGGATCCCAAGACATAGAAGGCACTGAAACTCAAAAGCACCGAGCCTCTTGAGTCACGGAGGACCCCTCCGCCTCTCATTATCCATTGTATAAGGGATCCATCCACGTTCAAATTTATGCCTCTGAGGGGTGGTGACCAACTGATCCAACGTCCCCCCACCATTCTAGGTATGCAGGGGTGGTTAAGCAACTTGAACACTATCACCAATGATTTCCAGCCCTTTAGTAGTGGACCCATCTCTATATTCAATGACTTAAATATCATTATAAGGAACAGAAAAGAGACCTAGGATCCCCACTAAACATTGTTATGTGCTTCCCAGAGTTTCGAGCAAATAGAGGAAAGTATAATCGGCCAGACATTGCTTTCTATCACCATAGCCTCCGAACCCTAGAACCATGCTTCCATGTGATCCTGTAGTGTGATTTTCTCCTCTGTTAAGCCAGGGCTGGGAGATAACCAGGACCATTAAAACTATTCCCACTCGGTCGGAAAAAAAAGATGAACAACCGTCTCCATCTTAGGATACTTGCAGCAGAGATAGCGAGAAACCAGAGGGATCCCTTTCCTCTATGTGTTGTCATCTGTAGGGAGAGCATTGTTCCTGATTCTCCAGGTGAGAAAGTTCATCTTTGTTGGAATCACCATGCTGCAAAGTCTAGTTGCCCCAGTATCATGGTGGTCCGCCGTATGAAGTAGTTGTTTGTAGTCCCTGATGGTAAATATTCCTGAAGATGACCCGGTGAAACAGTTGGTATCTGGAATGTCTTCCATGATCACCTCCTCAAAAGCCTTCACCTGATCAGGATTAAGGATGGAATGTATGAAACTAGGGATTTCATTAGCCTCCTTAAACAAGAGATCCGAATGGGGGAAGGCAGGAAAGACCAACGTTCCGCTCGACCAGTTGTCCTTCAAGAAGCGGACTTACCCATGACCAATGATCCATCGAGTCGAACCATTGGGAGTATCGAGATGCGAGTACATGCAGCGGGCAAGCCGACAGTGAAGAGGGACTCACCCCCTCTCTGTCACCTGATGATCACCATAACGACGCTTGAAGAATGAAGCCCATAGAGATTCCTCCTGATAATATCCCATGCCAACTGACCTTGTAGGCCGTGGATGGTTTCCCAAATATCCTGGATACCCACTTCCCCTTCCTCGATCGGACTGGCCATACGAGCCCAAGATGCTCAGTGATAGAATCCCTCTTGTCTGGAGTCCCACATGAAGGCTGAATGAATTTTCTCCATATGATCGATAGTCCCTTTGGGGGGATTAATCAATTTGAAAACATGCATGGGTATCGAAGATAACACGCTGTAAATAAGAGTCACCCTCCAAACCAAAAGACCCGAGGTTGTTTTTCTAGTCGAGGATTCTCCTGAGCATTCGATTAGTAATGTATTCAAAGTGGTGATTCTTAATGTGCCCATGAGAAAGAGGTACTCTTAAGTAGACAATTGGAATTTTCTTCCGATGGCTGCCCAGAATTTCCAAGATGCCCTTGCTACGTCTTCCTGAACATCTGATGGAAATGAAAACCTAGCTCTTCCCCATATTGATAGCCTTCCCACTCAGGTGCTCATAGGATAACAAGATTTCTATGAGATTGTTAAGGGATCTACACCTTCCATTAATGAAAATCAGTATGTCATCCGCAAATATGAGTTGTAAAAAAAACTCAAAGCCGCACCTTGTCCTGAAAGGGGATAACCTTATAGCCTCCGCACTTTGGTTGAGGTTCCTGGATAATGCATCTTGTGAAAAAATGAAGAAGGATGGAGAAAAGGGATCTCCTTCGCGAACCCCACGAATTGATTTGATGAAACCGAAGCACCTTCCCATAAGAGAAACCAATATCCCTGGTGAAGAGAAGCACCTGAAAAAAATGGCACATAACCACTCTTGGAACCCGAATCTTCGCATTACCTTGTTGATGAAGCTCCACTCCATCTTGTCATAAGCTTTATCCATATCCACCTGGAAAATCATTTTTGATCCAACAGACCTGGTGTTGATATCATTGACCAGTTCACTCGCTATTCCCACCACCCCCTGAATGCTCCGTCCTTTGATGAAGTCGTGTTGTTCCCCCGAGATCAACCTGGGAATGATTCTGCCAAGCCTATTTGATATTAGGGAGGCCATTATTTTATAAGAGATGTTGCAAAGATAGATAGGACGATAATGACCAATGTTTGAGGGGTCCTTGATATTTGGGATGAGAATAATTCTGGAAGCACAAACATTTCTGTTCAAGAAACCACCGCCAAAGTAGTCTTGCATCTCTTCCACCACGTGAGGTCCTACCACCTCCTAAGAAGCCACATAGAAAGCACCGGTCAACCTGTCAGGCCTTGGAGCGCTGTCACGGTGCAAACTGAAGGTCGCATCCTTGATCTCCTCCACCGAAGGGACCGGAGAAAGAGAGCAGTTATACTGGTCGTTCACCAGCTATGCCATGAAATCCAAAAATCTCTCCTCACTACTACAAGAACGGGAAAGGGATGCACTTCACTTTTATCACTGCTAAAAAAAAGCGCTGATAAAGGCCCCCTTTATCTGTGCTTTTTTTAGCACTGATAAAGACCCCCTATATCAACACTTTTTTAGCACTGATAAAGGGGGGATTTATCAGCGCTTTTCCTAAGCGCTGATAAATGTTGAGCTTCAAAAAAAATCATGAAAAATAATATTTTGTTATATAAGTCTATTTATATTGATATAAATACAATATATATATTTTAAATATATTATAGATACGTATAAATAGACTATTACATTTAATATATAAGAAATTTAGTGAAAATAGCTTCAAAATATTTTAAAAAAATAGTATTAATTAATATTTTTCGAATTATTATCGATTAAAAGTTATTTAATTACAATTTGAGGACACAAAAAATCAAAACAATTAATAAAATATCTAAAATATGTTGAAAATGTAACTCAAACTTCAAACGACCATAACTTTTGATCCGGGTGTCCGTTTGAGCTCTACAACATATCAAATCGAAGTCTGCGATGAGCTCTACGCGCTAGTGACCTTGGAAAAGCCTCTGTCGCATTTATCGAGCCCAAAAAAGGCCCAGAAGGCCTCCAAAATTGAGTTTTTAGTTGGCATATCCCGATTTGTTAACATTCAAACAAGTATAACTCTTGATCCGGATTTCCGTTAGGCCTATACGACATATTATATCGAAGAGTGTTTCATTTTCTTCGATTTGACTGGTTGTAGAGTTGAAACGGGCTTCTGGATTATAAGTTATGGTCGTTTTAACATTCTATAGCTTTTCAAATACACACATATATGTATTTATTTGTAAATATATATGTGTCTGTGTGTGTGTGGGTGTCTATGTGTGTGTCTATGTGTTGTATATATGTATATATGTATGTATTTATTTACTTACTTACTTAAAAACACACATCAAAAACATATTTTTTCATAAATGTATTTAAAACTAATCTTTATAAGTACATTTTATGGCTTTTCAAATACACATATATATGTATTTATTCGTAAATATATATGTGTTTGTGTTGTGTGTCTCTCTGTGTGTGTCTGTGTGTTGTATATATCTATGTATGTATGTATGTATTTATTTATTTATTTATAAACACACATAAAAAAATATTTTTTCATAAATGTATTTAAAACTAATCTTATAAGTATATATTAATATACAAATAAATATACGTATAAAAAATTATAACTAAAAATATATATATAAATATATTAATATACGAATTAATATATATATATACTTATATATGAATAAATATATTTATATTAATATGTATCTATATCAATATATGAATAAATATAACTATATATATATAGATATATCATTAAATAGAGAACAAAACGAAATGGGATAGTGGTAAATGTTCAGCCGCAAAATGGGGGAGGTTCTGGGTTCGAGATCGGGTGGAAGCGAAGGGGTGCACGTGTATGAGGATGCGTGGTAAGAGGGCAGCACGCGTGAGACCTCCTAGCTCTGATAAAGGGGGTGTGAAGCGCTGATAAAAGCACTCCCCTGTATTATTTTTATATTATTTTTATTTTAATTTTTTTGACCTTTATCAACGCTTTTTAAAAGCGCTGATAAAGGGATCTTTTATCAGTTCTTTTTTTAGTGTTGATAAAAGCGGCCTTTATCATCATTTTTTAGAGCGCTAATAAAAGGGACCCCCTATATTAGCGCGGAGCTTTACAACACTTTTTTAGCGCTATTAAAGCCATTTTTAAGCGCTGATATAGGCCGTTTTTGTAGTAGTGCCTTTGAATTCAAGCATTGAGAGTCTTCATAATGAGATGAGAACTCCCCCACAAGTAGCCCCTTAAAGTGCCCCAGCACCATCTATCCATCCACCTCAACATCCTAAGTGAATACCCCGTTCCCCAAACTGATGTTGATCTTCGAGCAGGTCTATGCCTTCATGAATGCATGGAATAAGGCACTATTACAGTCGTCTTCCTTTAACCACCTCACTTGGGACCGTTGTTTATAAGTCCTTTCTGTAGGTTCCGGGCGCAGCGGAAGCGCGTTGATGGGTTTTTCCAACTTTAATTTTAACATTAAACAACGTTCAATCTGAGATCCTTCACGATATAAAATGCCGAATCTTCGGAATAGAACAAAGAACGAAAAGAAAAGAAGAGTCCTGGAACCCTTGAGGAGGATCATCATATGTTGATTATAATTAATTTAATTAATGCATAAGAATTACCTCGTTGAAATTCTTTCTTCGTTTATGTGTCCGGTCACGATTCGGTAATCCGTCATTGCGTCGTACAATCCATGTGTGGGATTCCTCTAGCAGTGATCCACACATGTGTCACGTATCTCCAGATGTCGCCGAAGGGATCTCCGGGTGCTAGTGTGGAAGAACCTTCGCTTGCGATGTCCACCTTCGACCGCCTTGATCCGGTGGAGGATCTTGCTCTCGTAACATGAGGGTGTTCTTGGTGGAAAGGGAATTCTCTCTTGGATTGAGAGTATTTCCAAATCCGTTGTGCACAACAATGGCTCTCCAAAATGTTGGGGTTGCGAGGATATTTATAATCGGGTTTGAGGTTAATAGAGTTATGACAATAAATAAACGTGTTACACGTTTTATTTATTTCATTAACTCTTATTGAAAACCCCCAGGTCAAATTATTACTTCCTTGACATACGCCCACGCTGATTATAATAAATATCATTTAATAAAACAATATTAAATCCTCAAAATCCCAACTGGAAGAACTACACGGCGTGTAATAATTAATACATGGCGTGTACTTGTTTTCCATAAAACTACACGGCGTGTATATTTAATATACACGGCATGTACTTTTATTTTCCATTTTTCTCCACCACATTTATTAGACCTTGAGTAATGACTATTTATTTCTTAAATAAATGTAACTGCATTACTCGCTAATAAATATATTATTTCGTCCACAATATATTCTCTCGAATAACTAGTGTCAAAATAAATGCGATCATACATCCTTAAATAATTATTAAACCACAGTCGGGAATAATATTTATTTAACTTGTTAAATTAATATTTAACTGAGATACATGGACACACTTAGTGTGTGACCCTCTAGGCCTCTTTCTCAGTGGCATCAGGCTGAGCCTACCTAAAGTCCAAGGTTAGCGTCTAGCAACACGTCAAGGCACCCATAGAGAAATAAGTTAACGCTGCAATGACGTGTCACCTCCAATGAACGCTTACCGTGTAATATAATCCCTTTGTCTCGATGTATCCAATAAAGCAGGTTGCATGCTAGTGTCATCAACCCATGTGCTTGATTATTCTTTCTTTGACTTCCTGGAATTGAACTTGCCCATACCTTACCTTGGCCATGGATTTATTTAGGCTGTATCAATTCCATCAAAGGGCCTGAGATATCTACTTCCGTTATGGAATGGAAGGGACAAATCCTTTCTCGCATTATCTATTAATGCGATATTACTCGTGACACACCCAACGTATCCTACCTCGCTGCGAACAGTGTGTCGTCACAGTTTTCGTCAATACATCTAAGTGCGTGAGTTGTAATACCCATTAATAATAATCTTAAAGTACAAGGACCAATACACACGTCTGCAGATAGGAACATCCAATGACACTATGAAATGTGGATTTCTTACTAGCGGGTCATGTTCTCATAATATACTCCTGGATATTTCCAAGGGCACACACCATGAGAAGGTGCCTCAAAGTTTTATGAGTCCTCACCCCTAATGACCTGTATTATTTGTGTCCCTCAAATAATATCATCCATCCATAGAACATACAGTCAAGAACATTGTTATGGCACTTCCGAGTTCTCATCATAGCAGGGATCCGCTACGACCCTTTAATGCAACAGTTGTCCTTATGACATTATCACATGAAATGTCACGCAGAAGAACAATCAAGATGTGATAAGACTTTTATTTAATGAATAATGTACAAAGTAGTTGGTTCTAGACCACCAACTCCAACAGACTTTCACTTGGACTAGAGCCAACTGCTAACAACCTTTAACCCGCTAGATCTCACATTATATTCATGCTTCTTCTGAGATAGGCCTTTAGTCATGGGGTCCACCACATTCTATTCCGTGGACACTCTGTTCACTGCAACTTCACCCCTTTGATAGAAATCCCTCAAGAGGTGATACTTCCAGAGTATGTGCTTTGTCCGTTGATGTGACCTTGGTTCTTTTGCAAGAGTCACCGCTGCAGTATTGTCACAATACAATGTAATGGGATCTTTACTATTAGGCACCACATCAAGCTCCTTGACAAAGTTACGAATCCAGACGGCTTCCTTGGCTGCATCAGAATCCGCTATATACTCGGACTCCACTGTAGAATCGGCGACAACTGGCTGCTTTGAACTCTTCCAGCTCACAACTCCTCCATTGAGACAGAAAACATATCCAGATTGTGACTCTAGATCATTCTGATCTATTTGAAAACCAGCATCATAATACCCTCTAAGGACAAGCTCCTCATCTCCTCCATACACCAGGAACATATCCTTAGTTCTTCTCAGATACTTAAGGATAGTCTTAACAGTAGTCCAATGCTGTTCTCCTGGATCTTCTTGATATCTGCCTACCATGATCAGTGTATAGGCAACATCAAGTCTGATACATAACATGGCATACATGATGGATCCTATAGCCGAATCTTATGGGATCTTTCTCATCCTATCTTTCTCCTGTTGTATATGGGGACACATTTTCTTAGAAAGATGTAAGTCATGTGACACTGGAACCAATCCCCTCTTGGATTTTTCCGTACTAAATCTCTTTAGTATCTGGTCAATGTATGTACCCTGACTTAGTCCAAGAAGCCTCTTAGATCTGTCACGAATGATCTTGATCCCTAGAATGTAGGATGCTTCTCCTAAGTCCTTCATGGAGAAACACTTGTTCAATCAGTCCTTAACTGACTGTAAGGATGGTACATCATTTCCAATAAGCAATATGTCATCAACATATACCACTGGGATGACAACCGCATTCCCATTAAACCGCTTATAAACACATGGCTCACATTCGTTCTTAATGAAACCAAATTCCTTTATGGCTTCATCAAATCGAATGTTCCATGACCTAGATGCTTGCTTAAATCCACAAATGGATTTCTGCAACTTGCAAACCCGTTTGGCTTCACCTGGTGTCACAAACCCTTCTGGTTGTGTCATATAGACATCTTCCTGAAGGTTCCCGTTAAGGAATGCTGTTTTGACATCCATCTGTCAAATCTCGTAGTCATGGTAAGCTGCTATGACAAGTATGATTCTTATGTATTTAAACATGGAAACTAGCGAGAAGGTTTCATCATAGTCAATTCCTTGACGTTGTCTGAATCCTTTAGCCACTAGCCTTTATTTATAGGTGCTAACTTGACCTTCCATGTCCAGCATTCTTTTGAATACTCATTTTCATCCAACAGGATTTACATCAACTGGCTTATCGACCAGAACCCAAACATGGTTCTGATACATGGAATCCATCTCAGAATTCATAGCTTCTGGCCATCTAGCAGCTTCTGAGCTTTCTACTGCTTCCTTGTAGGAGAGAGGTTCATCATTGTCCAACAATAATGATTCACCATCCTCGGTGACTAGGAAACCAAATCTCTCTGGTTCCCTTACCTCTCTTGAGCTCCTACGCAGTACTTGTGGTTCTGGAACCTCTTCCACGGGGACCTGTGGAACTTGTTCCTGTACCAACTCATGTGTATCTTGAGCATCAAATTCGTCGAAGTCAATCTTGCTCCCACTATCCTTCTTGAGGATGTGATCCCTCTCAAGAAAGACGGCTTGTCTGGCGACAATCACTTTCTTATCTTGAGGGTTATATAGGTAATATCCTTTCGTTTCCTTGAAATATCCTATAAAGATACACTTCGTGCCCTGGGGTGCTAGTTTGTTGCCTGAGAAGGCTTTAACAAACGCCTCGCATCCCCATACACATGTGTGCGACAAATTGGGTTTCCTTTCATTCCATAACTTGGCTGGAATTCCATTTTCCGCCTTAGTTGGTACTCGGTTTAATGTGTATACTGCAGTTTGTAATGCATATCCCCAAAAGGATAATGGAAGATCCGCATGACTCATCATCAACCTCACCATGTCCAACAAGGTGTGGTTCCTCCTTTCACTAACACCATTCCACTATGGTGTATAAGGAAGAGTGAGCTGAGATAGAATCTCAGACTCCCGTAGAAGATTGATGAACTCTTTGTTCAGATATTCTCCACCTCGATCTGATCGAAGCTTCTTTATCTTCTTACCAAGCTGATTCTCTACTTCATTCTTGAATTCCATAAATTTCTCTAAGGACTCTGACTTATACCTCATTAAGTAGACATATCCATATCTACTCAAATCATCAGTAAAAGTAATGAAGTAAGAATATCCACCTCTAGCTTCTACTGGAAATGGTCCACACACATCTGTGTATACCAATCCTAGAAGCTCTGGGGCCCTTTCACCTGGTCCACCAAAAGGCGGCTTGGTCATTTTTCCTTATAAACAAGCGTGACATCTATCAAGTGGTTTTAGCTCAGTAGAGTCTAAATAGCCATCTTGGAAGAGCTTTGTCAAATACTTATCATTCACATGACCAAGGCGGTGATTCCATAACTGGGTGATGTATGAGTCATGTGAGTTTGTTTCATTATCGATTGCAAACACTTGGTTTTCGTAATTCAATACATATAAACCATTATTTAAATGTGTCATACCATAACATATGTTGTTCTTATAAAAGAGACAACCCTTATTTCCAAATTTGAAAACAAATTCGTCCATATCCAAACAAGATACAAGAATTATGTTCTTGGTAACACTAGGCACATAATAACAGTTATGTAAAACCAAAATCATCCCAGTCGGCAATGAGAGGTGGTAGTCGCCAATAGCCAACGCAGCCAGCCTTGCTCCATTGGCAGCTTGAAGATCCACCTCTCCTCTAGCGATCTTTCTAAATCTACTTGGTTCCTACATTTGAATACAGATGTGAGCCCTACAAGGTGTATCTAATAACCAATGTGTAGAAATAGAAAGATTACACTCAATAACAAATGCACCTTTAGCTTCCTCACGCTTCTGGGCGTAGTTCCTCTTCCAGTGGCCCTGCTTGCCACATGAAAAACACAATGCCTCCCGTTCCTTGCCCTGCATCTAGATCTTCCCCTTATTGGAGGGACGGTGCTTGGGGGATTCAGACCGTTTATAAGCCTTTGGCCCCTTTGCCGTGTCCTTCCTTTTCTTGTTCACCATAAGGACCGCGGGTTTGTTACGCCTCATGTCCTTATCTACCTAGCGAATCAATGTCAGAAGCTCCAATAGCCTATTCTCATTGATTCTCATGTTATAGTTGACAATGAAGTTAGAGAATGTCTTGGGCAGTGATGATAGGATGAGATCTGTACGCAACTCATCTGGGAATTTAATCCCTAAGATGTCCAGGCGTTCAATGTAGCCAATAAGCTTGACTACATGAGGCCCAGCTGGCGTAGACTGTCCAAGCTTCGTGGTAAACAAAGCATTGGAGATCTCATACCTCTCCTGTCTCGCCTTCTCTTGGTAGAGATCTTTAAGGTGAGACATCATGCTATACGCGTTCATGTTTTCATGTTGCTTCAAGAGCTCATTAGACATGGCCGATAGTATGAAACACTGGACATCTGTGGAATCATCCATGTGTTTCATGTAGAGAGATAATTTCTCATCACTAGCCTCTTTCCTAGGCGCAACTGGAATAGGCTATTCCAGCAAATATAACTTCCTTTCGTGGCGAAGGACGACGCGTAAACGCCTCTGCCACTCTTGGAAATTTGTGCTGGTGAGAAGGTTTTATTTTTCGAGTATGGTGCACAATGATATGTTTGAAGTCATTTTCTTTCCTTTTCTACAAATTAAGATGAGCAATGGTTTAGTACTTTATTACAAAATTTGAGACAAATAAATAAATTAATATTTATTAGTCTCCCACTATTTTATCGAAATCCAATAGCCCTCACCATTGACTCCGGAATATTCTGTTGCGTGAATATTCTAGTGGCAATGATCCATATTGCCCTTCGCATTACCCCAACTATGGTTGATCAAGCAACTTGAAGGTTTTTAGGTAGGCATTCCAAATACCAACTGCATTAACTCGCAGCTCCTTGATCCGCTGAGTGGACTCCCCAATCCTGAAATCCTTTTTGGATTTCCTCAACTTTTGCCTCTTGGTCACACCAAGTCCTGCTGTGGCAGTCAACCCTTGATGCGAACCAAGTCAAGTCAACCCAAAACCTTGAATTAGAATTCCCCAATAATTGAAAGCACCCCAACTAGGGTTGGTCATGCACTTTGAACTATGGTTCGATTCTAACCAAGATTATGGAAGGCTATGCTGACTTAATATTTATTTTGAGGGATTTTATCCTTATACATAAATTTCCATTTTATTATATTTGATTACATGCTTGTTAATATTAAGTGGGATATACTTAAGTGATTAACCATGTCTAAGATAATTTTTACGTATAAGTTGGTTTTATTTTAGTTCCATCTTGCATGCTCGTTTAATTCATTAATTGTGTGATCTTGAAAACACACCCACAATAAATAAACCATGCAACTGACAGAGATAAAATAAATGGTATGATCATGATCTTTTCTATTGGTTAGTTTATCTAGCGGTTGATAAACTAACCCAAGACCTAGGGGAGAAACACCTTGAACCTTTCGGGTTCGTGTTTACAGCTTTTCACCTGTCCACCTTTGTATCTCCTTGGATTGGTTTCACCTTGGCTCCTGACTTGAGCCACCTCCACTAGCTTGGGAGCTTCATCCATTACATATGCATTTATCTCATATGCAGGTGAGGGGTAAAAGGGGTTTTTTACATAAAAGAATCCTTGGGCGCGCAGGCCCTACATATTAATGAGGAGATGGCTCGCAGGCCAACAAATTTAATTTAAATAAATAAATTAAAAGAAACCATTCACATAAAAAGGTCTCGGTCTAGCTCATGATCATCCATACATGCAATGATATTTACGCATAAATAAAACTAGCATTCAATTCTTTAATCGTTCTTGTTTAAGATAAATAGCGCTCGAATCAATTAATTATCTTTAATTAATAAATCCTTTTATCTTAAATCCCTTTTCTGAATTTCCTTGACATTCTCATCCATCATAATTTTAAACAAATAAATTCATTTAAAAATATCCTTGTACATTACTTGTACCTTGGAGGAAACCCGATGAATTCCCATTTATTACGTAGATGTTAAATTAAACACATATATATATAAAACACCTATCACGTGTTGTGCCTCAGCTTTACGCATGCACCATGGTACATGAATCAATGGTTTGTATAATATAATAATAAATTTTAATAAATCTGCGTAATTTGGTTGAGTACACGGCGTGTAGTTCCGACTACACGGCGTGTACTTTTCTTCACCGTTCATTCGAAGTACATGCCCGGGGACAGGGCGTGTTAATGTACTTCAGAAATTTTCGGAGTACACGGCGTGTACAGTGGGACACACACCGTGTAGTATCCGCGTTACACGGTTTCCAGCCGGGCAGGCCGTGTACGGAGTACACGACCCAACCCTAACCCAAATGAACTACACGCCGTGTTCATCGGACCACACGGCGTGTATTATGAAAATCGTGTGCCACTTGTTTCTGGTCAACACACGGTGTCTTAAATTCTTAGAAAGAATCCAATACACGGCCTGATTTGGAGGATCAGTCAATGCATTGAACCTAGACTACACGGCGTGCACTTCTTAATACACGCCGTGTATTCTGGTGTTATACGGCCAGAAACGTTTGGCTCCTCCGGATGAGTTCCTCTATTTTATTTTAATCAAAATTAAAAAAAAATTATTTTCTGTGAGGTGAACCAGAAACGAGGGAGGAGGAATAGATCTCGATATTCATATTTCCAGAACGATTAAACTTGAATTGAAAGAACTAAATTATTAAATGCGTAAATTAACAACGAAAAACTAAATAATTATAATCAATGATATGACACCCTATGATACCACTTGCAGGTTCCGGGCGCAGCGGAAGCGCGTTGATGAGTTTGCCCAACTTTAATTTTAACGTTAATCAACGTTCAATCCGAGATCCGTCACGATATTAAACGCCGAATCTTCAGAATAGAACGAAGAACGAAAAGAAAAGAAGAGTCCCGGAACCCTTGAGGAGGATCATCATATGTTGATTATAATTAATTTAATTAATGCATAAGAATTACCTCGTTGGAATTCTTTCTTCGTTGATGTGTCCGGTCACGATTCGGTAAACCATCGTTGCGTCGTAGAATCCATGTGTGGGATTCCTCTAGCGGTGATCCACACGTGTGTCACGTATCTCCGGATGTCACCGAAGGGATCTCCGGGTGCTAGCGTGGAAGAACCTTCGCTTGCGATGTCCGCCTTCGACCGCCTTGATCCGGTGGAGGATCTTGCTCTCGTAACTTGAGGGCGTTCTTGGTGGAAAGGAAATTCTCTCTTGGATTGAGAGTATTTCCAAATCCGTTGTGCACAACAATGGCTCTCCAAAATGTTGGGGTTGCGAGGATATTTATAATTGTGTTTAAGGTTAATAGAGTTATGACAATAAATAAACGCGTTACGCGTTTTATTTATTTCATTAACTCTTATTGAAAACCCCCATGTCAAATTAGTAATTCCTTGACATGCACCCACGCTGATTATAATAAATATCATTTAATAAAACAATATGAAATCCTCAAAATCCCAACTGGAAGAACTACACGGCATGTAATAATTAATACATTGCGTGTACTTGTTTTCCATAAAACTACACGGCGTGTATATTTAATATACATGGGGTGTACTTTTATTTTCTATTTTTCTCCACCAAATTTATTAGACCTTGAGTAATGACTATTTATTTCTTAAATAAATGTAACTTCATTACTCGCTAATAAATATATTATTTCGTCCACAATATATTCTCTCGAATGACTAGTGTCAAAATAAATGCGATTAGACATCCTTAAATAATTATTAAACCACAGTCGGTAATAATATTTAGTTAACTTTTTAAATTAATATTTAGCTGCGATACATGGACACACTTAGTGTGTGACCCTCTAAGCCTCTTTCTCAGTGGCATCAGGCTGAGACTGCCTAAAGTCCATGGTTAGCATCTAGAAACACGCCATGGAACCCATAGAGAAAGAAGTTAACGCTGCAATGACGTGTCACCTCCTACGAACGCTTACCGGGTAATATAATACCTTTGTCTCGATGTCTCCAATCAAGTGGGTTGCATGCTAGTGTCATCAACTCATGTGCTTGATTATTCTTTCTTTGACTTCCTGGAATTGAACTTGCCCATACCTTACCATGACCATGGATTTATTTAGGCTGTATCAATTCCATCAAATGTCCTGAGATATCTACTTCCGTTATGGAACGGAAGGGACAAATCCTTTCTCGCATTATCTATTAATGCGATATTACTCGTGACGCACCCAACATATCCTACCTCGCTGCGAACAGTGTGTCGTCACAGTTTTCGTCAATACATCTAGGTGCGCGAGTTGTAATACCCATTAATAATAATCTTAAAGTCTAAGGACCAATACAAATGTCTGCAGATAGGAACATCCAATAACACTATGAAATGTGGATTTCCTACTGGCAGGTCTCGTTCTCATAATATCCTCCTGAATATTACCAAGGGAGCACACCATGAGAAGGTGTCTCAATGTTTTATGAGTCATCACCACTAAGGACCTGTATTATTTGTGTCCCTCAAATAATATCGTCCGGCCATAGAATATACATTCAAGAACAGTGTTATGGTACTTCCGGGTTCTCATCATAGCAGCGATCCACCACGACCCTTTAATGCACCAGCCGTCCTTAGGACATTATCACATGAAATGTCACGCAGAAAAACAATAAAGATGTGATAAGGCTTTTATTTAATGAATAAAGTACAAAGTAGTTGGTTCTAGACCCCCAACTCCAACACTTTCCACCTCCAGCAGCTTATCTGCAAGGATCACACATTTGTCACATAGGATCACAAAGGCGTCTTCATCCCATGACTCCTATAGGATCTCTTCTAGGCTGTTAATATCTACTTGTATTCTCTCCACCACATATTCATCCTAAGGGTGTGACTTGAGCCAACCCAATATATCCACTTTTCGACTGTTCAATCGATTGAATATGCCGTTCCAGGCCCTGCCAGAAACCCCGCGGTCCCATGACTCCTTCACCATGATCATGAAGCTCACATCCTTATGCCATGAATTCAAGTAATGGAAAGTGCGTCTTCGTGGAGCCTCTTTTTGGAGATTCAAAATGAGTGTTGCATGGTCGCTGTCGTGGAAGATGAGTGACCGACATTTTAGGAAAGGAGTCCAGACACTGCATATTATTGCACCAATTAAACATGGGACTGGTGAACCCTAGATCGAATAGACCAGATGGGAGAGGGAATCATCTTCGGTAGCCCATCAAGAACTTCCAAGAACACAAACCGGTTAGATGAACGGCTTTGAAACAACCTTTCCTCCGCACCACTTTCCAATAGAGAGATCAGAAGCAACCTTTGTGGAGATTACCGGGATGAACATATCGCCTTCGCCACCCCTGCAGGGTGCGAGTCCTTCTACAAAGCAGGATTGTTGGACACCAGAATGCTCACCAGAGGCCACTGCAGAAGATTCAAGGATAACTGAGACGAAAATCTATACGAAGGTGGGGACTACGGTAGGGCGTTGCAGAGATGCAGTGAGTTGTCTGGAGAGCATCTGTTCTCTACGCGGAATGACACCGTATCCCTAGGAGGGAAAACAAAGTCCACCACCTCCCAATGATCATCGTAGATGACATGAATCCAAACAATTAGGTCCAAAATATCCGAAGAAGATCGTGAAAAAAGGACCTCTGTCGTGACAGGGCCAGCTTCCACAATAGTTGCGTGGGGACCACCATCCGAATTAAAAAAAGTAGCTTCCACCCAATGGTAGTATCTGCATCCCCCGTCGTCTATGCCAAAAACGGCGACGCCAGTGGAACCACCTTCCTAATCGGGCCACCTTGCATACCAGGACCATGCGCCCACACCTCACGAAAGGGGGGAACAAACCCGAAGCCTCGATAGCCTTTGGAAGGACCCTCTTGTTCACCCTCCCTCGAATAACTAACCTTTGAATGCTTCCTCCTGTATACATTTCCCATATATCCATGCAGACCACATAAGACACAGAACAACGAAAGATATTTGTAGAATATCCGCTTCCACCAACTGAAGCCATTATCTTCCCTTACCAGCACACGAGAAGGCCGGTCAACCAAAAGGTCCCTCACCATGTAGATACGAGGGTTATCAGAAACCTGAAGCCTCCTGAAAGCAGCATCGGAGCACAAGAAGGAACCTAAAGAGTCTCCAATCGCCATCAAGATCGTCAGGTTCTAGAGGGGTAGAGGAAGGCCGGGAAGTCTTAACCAGACCGCCTCTAAAGTAGACTACCTACCGAATTGGAAATCCCCGGACCAACGAGAAACAGAGTACCTCAAAGAGCCACAACCCCTATCTTCCTGCGCCCAAGCAGTGGCGAAGTCTTCCGAGGAGAACAGATGAATGCAAAAAGAAACCCTAGAAAACTCAGACACCGCCGTCGGAGCCGAAAGGCCCCACGAATCCACGAAGCTCTTGAACGATGCTTGCGAATGCTTGTTGCACCCAAAAACGAACCACCAGGGAAATGTCTTGGAAGCAGGCAGCCTTCTGCAGCTCTTGCTTGGACAGAACCACCGAAGGACACCCCTCCCCCATCCCAGAGCCCTAAGGCTCCAACACGATCTCCAGGATCTTAGGAGATCCCCTTCCGACCTGTTGAGGTCCACCTCCCAAGGTAGTTAAACTCGAGATTCCACTCACACTCGTTCGAGGCTAGTAAACTCAACTTGCAGACTTGACTCGTAGACAAATAAGAGTCTACTTCAACTCGGTCTAGCACCATCATCGGAAAACACCCTTACATCATGAAGGTTCAATCTCTGTGATGAATTTGATTAATGAATTTCATCACTATGTTTGCAAAGAGTACAAGACATTGTTTTTGAAGCAGATGGAGTTTAAAATGTAATGATCTAAGTTGAGTATTGATGCTACTCAAATGGAACATATGATCGGAAATACCCTCGCCGCTTCCCATTTGACCAATATCACCATATATTCATTATTAATCACCAGAAGTAATCTTTAGGGATTTTAAACTAATCTAATCTTAGACTTTGTGATTTACTTGAGTTTCTAGATCCAAGTCTCAGTCCATTTAGAGTGAAAAAAATGACACAAACCCATGTGCATCAATTAAAGAGCAGGAAAAAATTACTCCTTTGAGCACCCAGACTTCATGTATTATGTATTGACACTGACCTTCCCAGTATACCCATTTTTCCAACAGCTCGTCCACCCAACGCAGACAAAAACAAAGTTCTTATTTTTTATGATTTTCATGATATAAAGAAATGGGGTTCATGTCATCACCTCTTTGATCCGAGGCTTCATGAATTATTAAGGATCAGAAATGTTGAGTTGGAAAACCTCTTCCACCATGTTGTTCTTTAGTTAAAACTATGATTGTTAATGACAATAAGGGAAATAATTTAGACATTATGTTGTGGGAAATGATTTTGAGTTTCATTCTGATGAATTTACGTTAATTTTGGTGGTATTTGAATGTGATTAAAAACACCATTGAGATTAAGTAATACATATTCTTCATCCTCTTCAACATAATTGCTTCCCACAATTTTCATGAAGTAATTGGAAAAAACAGATTTATCTTTAAGAAGAATAAATTTAGACCAATGTTAATATAAAAATACTGTAATCATCAATGAAATCCCTTGTAGGTATTTCATTCTACAATAAAAAGGTGCAAGACTTAAAGAACATGATAAATGAAGGAAATGGTGAAATTTTTAACTGTTCAGTGGACCAGAACACAGACCTTTTCAATGGTGTTCTTGGGGAACTTGGATAGTTTTGAATAATCACACGGGCTAGAATCCCTCTTCAAGCCACTCACAAAATGGTAGAAATGTAGCCTCCTTTTATATTATCTAAAAAGTAACGGAATACATAAACATGATCAATGGTAGGTTAAATGGATTAGAGAATCCTATCAGGATTTCCTGGTTTTTTGCAAAGATCAAGAGGACCTCATGTCAATATCTTCACAGCGCTCATTTGACGAACACCAACTTGCAACTCATACACCTGAATGAATTATGATGAACAAATTCAATAAGTTTCACGGAGAATGGACATATCATAAGATGTCATATCAAATCCAATTGTATATTTCTGCGAACATGGAGAATGATATTACAAATTGGAAATCAAAGATACCAGTCTACAATACTATAGTTTTCACAATATCAGGTTGAATAATGGGATGAACAGTACTCAATAGGAGATTTCCCACATCACATGTTTTGAACTGAAAATGCTAATTCTCTACGTATACAATATGAAAAATAAATCTTAAAGACAGTGAATGAAGTTCATGGAGTATTTGTAGAACATATCACTAGAATTCGAACTCGGCTGTATGAAGCATCAAATAGAAGATATCTCTTTCTATTTCAGTTTTCTGAAACATTAAACTAGAGATTTCAACCTTTAATAAGAACAAAACTATCAATCTACAGAACACTCACTCCTCCGGGCGATGCGAGGTCGAAGAGGGTTGTCACTCACTCCTCTTTGCGATGTGAGGTCCAAATAGAGGCAAGTCTTTGAGCAAGGATGTGGTTGATTTGTGCTATGGAAGGTACCACCGGAGGAGCAGAGAAGTAAAGATGGGTGCAATGCAGGGAAAAGCTTAGGGGAAGAAATCCAAATTTGAAGCCCTATTCAGTTGTGCGATGCGAGCCTCACCATCCGTCAGGTTGCGTTAAATCCTCATTCACCGATTTTTGAATTTTTTAAAGTCAAAATGTTATTCACTCGTTTGACGCGACAAGTTTTCCCGCATCAACGAGTATGCTCCGAGTCCGTATTTTTACAGACGATTGTACAGAAAACTGTTTCCTCTGGAAAGCTGAATCGGTGGGGGTGAGAGAAATCGTTAACTCGTACCAACCTACGAGTTGGGTCGCGAGTTTAACTACCTGGACACCTCCACTGGAAAGGAATTGTGATTCTTTATTTAAAACGGTAAATTCTCTAATTTAGAGAATTATTTTGGAAAAATCAATATTATTTTTTAACAGTTAAAATTATCCAAGAGCGTATTTTTCATAATTTTGGAGATAATTGATCTTTTGTGTAAAAATTAAATATGTTATAATTATATGATATGTATTACAACATCATAAGTGTCCAAATAAAATTTAATAAATACTATAAAGAGAATCGATGAACAGAATTAATTTTCCCTTCAAAAATAATGTTTCTTAAATTTGTTTTATCAATTGTATAAACCCTTAATGAATCCTTCCAAACCTATATTATATTTTATGGTTTTAAAATCAATTCATTGTAAACGTGACTCAATTGTACATCACCAATGGTATTATTTTAAGTATTTTAGTTGTTAGAATTTTAAAATAAAAAAATCCAGTCCTATTTGGAAAAACAATCATGGGGGAAAATACATGGGATGGTTTGTGGAATTGATTAATTTTTCATATAGAGTCCAAAACCTAATTTTAGATATTAATAATGAATTATCCCCACTTTTTCTATAAAAACACACTCAAACTTCCTTTACGCTTCACTAAAAACCAATTGAGGATGATGTCACTATGACCTTGCCACTCTAGATCTCTCCCAAGGTGTTCGAGCTCCTAAGAAGCTCTTCCCAGGAAATAATAAGTTCTCTCTGAGGGCAATGGTCTTCTCATTATAATATTTACTCAAGAACATTCTTTATATTATGAATTTTTATTTCCAACTATTCACGTTGATGTATGTTTTTACACATTCTTTTAATTTTACATACAATTTAATGTGATGAGATACTCCATTCACTCTCATTAAACCCTTCCATTGATATTTATTTACCCCCTTTATTATGCCCATGTCCAACATTTAATTCCTAAATAACCATTACAATTTCCACTCAAGGGTATTCATGTATATGAAATTATCTTTAATTTCTATGAAAAATCCTTGTATATATCTCATATTAATTAATCATGGGATAAAAAGTGATTAAAGATGTTCTTATGTTGTATGATCTATGGGTCACAAAAATTCATGTACATAATATGAATGTTATAGGTGATCACATAATTATATAGACCTCCAATACATTTGGAAATGTTTTTATATCACGAGATACAATGTATAGTTCATGAGAGGTTATCCTAAGCACACTATGATATAATATATTGGAAGCCACCCTTGACTTATGTTTATGATGTCATGTTTTATGTTATTCCCACAATCCCATTATATATTTATGTTACCATTTTTGATCATGCTTGGAGGTTCATGTTTAAGAGTCTCACCCATGTTATGTAACCTTTATATGGCTCTTGACCCAGATATAATACTTTACCTTATTATATTTTTTTTATTATTCCATTACTGGGCATTATATCTCATTCCTTTATTATATATGCCCCAACGTTAACTAGTGAAGTAGTATAAGATCAATAGATATTAAGCGCATGTTATGGATTTTTCAAATATTTTTTTACCTATGTTTAAATTTATTATTATTTGTACCAAAATTACTAAAGAAACTAGGCCTCATCATATTTTAGGGTTGTATTAGGTGTGTATTTATTTAATAAATCATGAAGTAAAGTGTATGAATGATATGAGATGTCATAGTTGGTATCATAGAAAAGTCATGTTATTTTTAGGTATTATGTAAATATCTCGACCATAGTAGCCTTGAGTCTATGGTTACATTATTACATTGGTTCTAGATATTACGAATCAAATCCCGAAGGATAGAATAGTTTTATACCCTCATTAAACTAGATACATACTTGAAATTTACATTAAATTTAAAATATAAAATACACAAAGTATTTATAATAGAACACCATTATTGCCGTTTTAATAACCCCAAATATCCAACTTCTAACACTTCCTGGTGTCACGGGTAAATATAAAACATAATAAAGGGGTGAGATCAAATGCTTAGTAATGGTAAATTACAGTGGAATCTATCATGAATCAATAAACATAGTCAACATGACAAGGCAAATAACTGAACACACATGAAATATAAATATCCTTGCTGTCTAGATAAGATAAGGAATAATAAATATTTAAAGGTAAATAGTTGAATAAAATTCTATTTAATCAATAACTTGAACGTAATATTACAGGATTGATGATCAATTACTTCCATATAAATAATCGCTTGAGCATGAAACTTAGCCTTGGACATTCAAACTAATATAATAATCACATGAAATAAAAATAAATTAATTCCTAATTATGGAATTCATAATTCAATACTTCTAAAATATACCTTTTATGCTTCATTTTAAGACGTATAATGTCATCAATTCCTTGTTCCAACACATGTAATACTGTCAATGCTTCATGTCAAGACATCTAATAAATGGGTAAAGCCTCAGACTAAACCCCTTATTGTTTGTCTCATGATACATACCAATGCATATATAAGATATATCAGGCAAAAAAAATCAATTACTAAGTCTAATTCATTCCTTATATGTATAAATAATAAAACCGAATTAATAGTCTTTAACAATATCAATAACGGTCTGTATAGGATTAACTAGTCATATAGAATATTGATACAGTCCACAGTCAAACAGATCATTAAACATCCAATGAAATATAATTAATAGTATAATTAGAGTAAATTCTCAACATAACATTCTACAAAGGCTGTTGACATTGCTGAAAATATTTTAAATGGATCATTGGTATATTTCTTGAGGAAAATTCCATTTTACAGAGAAAATAATTTTTAAAATCTATAAATTGCACACGTAACAAAGAAATCATTTTAAATAAAAAGAACATTGTAAAAATATAAAGGATTATTAAAATCACTAAGGCTTAATGATATTTGGAAATTATGTTTATGATGTATAAGTTAAAAAAAATTCTATTCACACTTTTGTAAGAACAATCAAGAGTACCTCAATAGGAAAATGATAGAAATATTATTTTTAAGACATTTTGAAAAAGTCAAACATAGGAAAAAAATACATTAATTAATCATTGGATAAAAGTGAAACCATTTTTTAATTTTTCTTAGAAAACATGGGCATGAAATAGAAATATTCCCAATAGATACTTAAATACAATAAATCCCAATTAAGGATTAGACTGTGAAAAAATGTTACCATTGTTGTAATTTTAAATCCTAAAGCCCATAAAATAAATAACATCAAATGAAATATTATGTTCAATTAAGATAAATTAATTAATGATATAACACAACATAGGGGAAGTATATTCACCATAAAAATGAAATATGTGGTGAATATGACATATGTCTCGCAAAAGTAAATGTGAGACGAGAAACCCTTAACACTTTTTAATTAGTAGAATGGTATGCCCCATGAATGAATAAAATTTTAAAAAAAATTAAATATCATGAGAATAAATAAATTAATGATATAACATGTTAAAGGGGAATTATATACACCCCATAAATGAATATTTGGGAATAACATCAAAATGTGTCTGAAAAAAAGAAAATTGAGATGAAGTCACTTACCTTAGGTTTTCATTCCTTTGTATGTTTTTTATCCAAGTGTATAATAAATATAAATTTATTATAACTATATTACAGATCCATACTCATATATATCATACCACATATTATTTACTTATAATATTTTATCAACCATTTATTATCAATTCATTGTTAAAATCACTATTTCTGGTGGTGACTGCTTCAATTTTTAGGCATGTTTTGTCTTGTATGTTCCAGTTCGCAATAACGGTATATAGATTCATCATATAAAAACGTTATTAATTATATAATTCCCATATTTAATTATTTAATTCATTTTTGTAACCATTATTGAAATTTGGTTATGGAAAATGAGTCACAACACTTCATGGAGATGGTAGGCCGTACATACGTACGAGTGACAATATCATTACATTAATGGTGAATGGGTAGGGAAATTGATGATATATAAATTTTAAATAATAAATATAATTTCATAAGTATCATATATATCCATTATTTACATAATTATATCCGTCCATGTAAAGTGGTGATAAAAAAATAATTACATCTCTATGTGGAAACAATAAGTTGTATGTATGCACGCATAATGTTGTAATTTTTTGCAGGGTGGATAAAAGGTGTAATATGGTTGTATCGAAACAATAATAATATATAATGTTATAAAATATACTATATTTAGTAATTTATTATGTAAATAACACATAAATAGGAATTAGAAGAATAAATAAACATGAAAGAGTTGATAAATACGATTACTCTTCTTTGACGGGCTTCCATTGAATATCTTCTCAAGGGGAATAAGATTGGTATTTTGGAAGGAAAAGTTCCTATAGAACATGGATGAGGGTTTTTATAAGAGAAATAGACAGATTTTGGGTGATATATATGGATCAAAGTTGTGTAAAAAAATGAAGAAGGGGTTCCCATTTATAATTTAGGTGAGGGAAACTATTTGAATTTTTAAAAATATTAAAATATAATAAGACTATTCTAGATAAAAATTTCTATAAATGGAATATAAATACATAGGGTAGGAATTTTTTAACTATATATTTTCCCCTTTGACCTTATTTAATATATTTGTAATTTTAAAATAATTTAATAAAACATTATTTTTATAAAATATCATTACTATCAATTTTGACATTATTCATTACATTGAATTTAATAAAATAAAGTAATAAAGATAAATTCGAAAAAAATATTTTAATACCTCCGTAATATGTAATATTAATCAATAAATTTTTTTTATCACATTTATTAATAAAAATATTATAATTTTAATATTTTTATTATAATTTATTTGATTATTCTATTACATAAATAATTACCGTATCTACGTTATGCAAGAATTTTAGTCAATTATGTTTTCACTAAAAATTAAAAATAAATTATGTTAACGTTGATAAATATTTTTTATTTACAAATACTATTTATTATCTAACATATCCTCTTGATAAAACCATATTAAAAAAACAAAAATTATTAATGAGTATATTATAACCTCTTGGTGCTTGGAAAGATTGTACAAAACCCATTGATATGGGAGGATTAGGTATTAAGGATATTAAGACTTTCAATGATGCCCTGCTGTGTAAATTCAATTGGAACCTTTTGAGTTCTGATGACATGTCTCTAGAATTTCCCAATCATAGGTTTCTTCACAAGCTGCAAAGTGGTTATTCATTGTATGTCTTCTCATATACTTGGCCCAGCCTCAAGAATGATTGTCATCAGATTATGACCTGATCACAATGGATGGTTTTTAAATAGTCAAATTTGAATGTTTGGTCCAATCCGTGGCTTGGTAGACCCATAAATATTGTGATGAATGTTCCCCTTACCATGCAACAACTTACTTTTGCTAATGCACTTGTATCAGATGAGTTCAATGGATATATTCCTATGGATATCAAACTGAAAATACAACACTATGTCTTTACTAATTATGACATTTTAATTTGGACCCACAACTACAATGGTTTATTCTCTTCAAGGGATTTTTATAGGCATTTATGTGATGGAATTTTTAGCACTCCTGCTTGGATGAAAATGTTCAGCACTAGCTTTATTTTCCCCTCTTTCTAAAAGCTACTATGGAGTTTGTGGAAGGGACGACTGCAAACACCAGTGATGCTTCAGAGATTGGGAATAAATCTTGCTTATGGTTTCTACCTATGCTCTCGGGAGGAAGAATCTGTTACTTACACCTTTATATCTTGTAGTTTTTCCTACAGGCTTGGGTTAGATCTGCAGGATGTGTTTGGCTTTCATAAAGCCATGAATAACTATGAGGATATTATAAAGTCTGTACAAGGTGCTCAACTGAGTGATCAAGTTGTTGCTATGCTCCTCACCAACACTGCTAATACTTTCTTGGTTATATGGAAGGCATGAAATTTTGCTGCCTTTGAAGGGCAATGCCCCTCTTTTCAGGCTAGATTGTGCTCTATATATAGGGATGTTTTGAAAACATCCAAGTTGATTCATGGTACAATGAAAAATGATCTATCTGGTTTACTTATTATGAAACCCTTTGGTGTCATAGGGAAAGCCAGGAAACCCATGGTCTTGATGTCAATCCAATAGATCCCACTGATTCCAGGTTGGCTAAAGGTGAATGTGGATGGGGTGGCATCTGGTTCACCTTGTCCCTCAGGATGTGATGGAATCTTCCGCACTTACTTAAGCTTAATTAAGGGATACTTCTTCCATTACATTAGACATGGTAAAAATATTAAGGCTAAGTTTTGGGCTATGATTAAAGCGATCAGGTATGCCACTCATTCTAGATAGAGACATCTTTGGGTGGAATCTGACTCCACCACTGCGGTGCACATACTGAAGGCTTGTTCCAGATCTGTCCCATGGAAAATTCTTCCCTTTTGGATAGAATGCCTTCATATGATAGAGCACATCCACCTGGATGTCACTCATGTTTACCAAGAGACCAATCATGTTACAGATGCTCTATCAAAGAGGGCAGTTTTGGATGTCTCTTAAGGATGGACTTTTGTTATTTCTGAGTTTCATTCTCATCTTGTTGATTTGTATGCACATGGTGCTTATTTTCCTGTCTTTGTAAACCCCCAGCTCTACCACTATCTATGGTTTTTTGATAAATTTTTTAGGATCCAACTCGCTTGGATCCTACACCTGTTTGCATTATAACCTGTTTGACTTTTCAATTAATAAAATACTATAAAGGTCCTAATCTCATCCGAGTTGCCTTAAAATTACATATAACCAAATATTTTATTATTATGAATGAAATTTACTCATACAATATAATTTATCCATGTTTTAGGGTTATTTAATAGTATGTATCATATTATTTTAAATTGTACTTACCCAATGTACCCTTTATGGTGGCAACAAAAATTACAAAGGTTACTATTCATATTGAACAAAAATAAAAGAAAAATATTTACTAAATTAGGAAATTATAAATAAAAATATGGAATCCATTTTCAAAAATTAAAACATAAAATTTTGATAATTTAATTTATATTTATACCCGAAAAAAATAACAGAATCAGTTTTTAAGAAATATGCCATTTTTATGTATGAAAACGTGTTTATTCCAAATTTAACCATGAAATTGATTCCAATGAACTTAATTGGATTTTTAATAATATTATATAACTAATTTTACTTTTAATCTAATTTAAAATAAAGTTTAACTTTTAAAATGGTTTAAATAAAAAACTAAATTTCAATAATAATCTCCATTTTTCTCTATTCAGTGAAAAATAAATATTTTTTGAAAAATTAAAAAAAATCACCATAATATAATTTTAATGTTAATTTTTAAAAAATTAAGTTATTTTTTTTAAAAAAAAATTTCTAATGGTGGGAAAAATTAATTATATTATTTTATCATAAAAAATCATTTTTAAACAGGCCATACAAAATGACATCACTAAAATTTGTGTTTTTATTTTCTATGAATTAATCCAAAAATTTATATTTATTAAGGCCGTTACATATATGTCATAATTTTCTTATAACTATTCATATCGAAAAATTGAATGACTAGTTTATAACAGTCATATTTAAATAATAATATTTTTGTGTTCTTTAAAGCTCGACGATGCATGTTGTATACGATGTCAAACGTAGTGTTATTTTAAAATATCAGGGAGTAAAATTATCGAACACTTCAATAAATTGAATCAATGAAATTTGAACTTATGATCTTTAATAAAGGTTTTGAAATTTGTATATTATGTTATGGAAATCCCTCATCCTAAAAATACTAAATAAAATGTCTACTTAAAAAGAGAGAAAGGGAAGTACAAAGGTCATCTGTAATAACACATAATACATTCCCATATTTGAGAACATAATTAGGAAGTGAAAACATGGGAATGGAATAGAAAACTAACTATCAATTACTAATGGAGAGAGATAGAGAACATGGTTATGTGAATGTTAACCATCACCAAACCATAAACCTATTATAGGTTAAAAGGCTACTGATTCATTGGTAAAAAAACTAAATGGATAACATTTTTGTTTCAAAATAATTTTCCTAGTGTTGAGTAATTATTTTAATTCCTTGATTAAGAACACAATAAAATATACTTATATACAAAATAATGTTTCAACCTTTAATACATTTCCACAAAAAGCATATTTTTCTCCAAATGATGATTTTTAATTTTTTTAATGCTTGATGCATTAGAATAAAATTATATAAATCACAAAATCCAAAAAATAAAAACAATATATTCATATTTTCCTTACAATTTAACCAAAACCAATATAGTTAATACAAGATAAGATAATTCCCAAAATGATTAAACCTTCATGTGATGAAAACTACTTTAATATGCAAAACATTTTCAATAATAACCAAAATTCAACATAAATCATTCAATAAATATATATCTATAAAATTCCTCAAATATATTATATCATATGTTTGATACCAATATATTTTAAGTATTTGATCAAATATTTATCCAAGATAAATTTAATATTTATCACAAAAAAGGTGCACTACCTAAGTATAAATTCTTCAAGATATGCTAAACATAACTTGAATCACCAAAAATCAACAATAAAATAATATATTCCCCCCTAAAATAAAATTTATCATTTATTACTCAAATAAAATTCAATAATATTTTATTTACATTAATTAAATAGGGTTCCCAAAATATTTAGCATCTTCTAAAATAAGATAAACCATTTATCACCAAATCAATTTTCAATCCTATTGTTATCTATACAACAAAACACATGTTCCGAAAATGAAATTATCTTTTATCTTTCATATAATTAAATAAAGAAAAACTATTTCATACTAACAAGGAAATCACATAGGATAGTGATTGGAGATTCACCCTTTTCACCATTCAGTTGTGGTTTTAACCCTCACAACCTTTCTGTATATGACAGGTTGTTTCCCAACCAATGGGTAATCATTTTTCTAAAACTATATTAATATAATCCTTAAAACAAACAAAAAAATTACCTTAATATATTCAATAATAATGAAATGTTTTACCCTCAAATTATATATAATATAATTAATTTTTCATTTCCAAAAATATAATAAACCATAATTTACTTAAAACCAAAGATCATAAAAAACCTAAAGGTTATCCTTTTCTTGAAACCGATATCTAGAAAATTTAAAGGAATTATTTGATAAATATCTTTTTTCACATACATATCCAATGTGATTTATTTAAAAAAATTCTCCCAAAATATGATTAATCTTTATTAACTACCATACCATTAAACCTCAAAAATGTGTTTAGGTATTTAAGCATATGATCAACATTAAACACATTAACTCGTTATGGTGTCTAACTGTTAAGTTGATGAAAACATCTATGGTTCCTAAACTAACACAATTACTTATATGTTTGATGATTATTTTAACCATAATACCATTGGTGAAATAATTAATCTACACATTGTCTATCACATTAAATTTTAAAACATTGCCTTCTAGTTCCTATAATTGACTAAAACCAAAAATCCAAAGTATAAGCATAAAACTAAAATAATCAGAGTGAGATATCAAATAATAATGAAATATTAATCAAGGTATGTATAAATCATGACACCTTATCCTCAATCTATTATCCCTTGGTTTTAACCGGGGTTATCCATTATTATTACCATAGCTATATGACTTATCCTATACTTAGAAATATCTTTAAATTCAGTCATAAGTTTATATTACCTTATTCAAGTTTCCCTAAATATATTTCCCATGGTTTTAAATAAATTTACAATGATACAAAATCTAAATACGCAAAACCTAGTATCATAGAGTCGGTGGTTACTTTATTATAGTAACGCCAGATACCAGTAATCACATCTTAAAGGACTAAATAGTTGAGTAGTCTTGGTAAACTAGATATATACGTGAAATTAAGATTAAATTTTAAAGATAAAATACACAGTGTATTAATTATTACCCACAGAATAACCCTACATATAAAACATAAAACACTTTATAGTATTTTGGGGAATAATAAAACATAATAAAGGGGTGATCTCAATTGCTCATTAAGGGTCAAGTAAAACAGATTCGATCATGAATCGATAAGCATAATAAAAATTTCATGGTAATTAACTGAATACACACGAAATTTAAATATATTTACTATATTTATATGATAATTAATGATCATTATAAAATGTGTAATGATAGAAACAGATGCCATTTAATCAATAACATGATCATAATATGGTAGGGATGATGATAAATTAATTCCATATAAATAATAAAATGAGAATGAAAATTAGACATGGATATTATAAATAATTTAATAATCAAATGAAATATTAATAATTGAATTCATATTTTTTGAATTCATAATTACATACATCTAAAACATATCTTTGTGTCAAGACATCTAATATTTTTGATGCCTCTGGCCAAGGAATCTAAAAATGGATAAGTCCTCATCCAAAAACCAATATAGTTTTATAACGACCCATACTTTACATACATTGTTAATACTTCAAAATTGAAGCACACTTATTACAACATATGACAAAACCACAAAGGACCGTATAGGTATAGTGTCTTTAGAAACTAGGAAACATAAACAACTGGTTCATAAATCTTCTACAGTGTCTCCCATTTATTTCATCATATCTAGGGTCCCTTTTAGCATATTCTACTTAATATCCATCTTACTGACCTGGGGAAAAGAAAACATAAAAGGGTGAGCTCAAATGCTCAGCAAGGGCAAATAAAGGAGATAAAAATAATATCATATCTTTTTGAAAATCAAAACCTGCAAAAGAGATCATAATATCTTAACATGGAATAAATCATAGAAGTGAAAATGAGATCCCCATAATCATAACATAAAACTTGAAACTTTATGGCATGCACACATAATCATGGAAAATAATTTCTTGTTAGTCATGACTCATTGCCAAGACTATCTTAGTGGACAAAGTCCCTTTCTGAACCGAGTTCACTCCTCGTTTCAGTCCTGTATCACTGAACCGAAATAACCTTCCATTCCATCCATGTCTATCTCATGAGATATAAAGTCTTTACCCAATGCATTTGAGGGAGATATAGGTCCCACCCATCTTATAATGAATCCTTTCTTATGTGTGCCACATAATCATAAAACATACATCATCGCATAACACATGTAACAAAAATGGGATTCTTGAAACATCATAAAACAAATCTTATAAGGCAAATGACTTCATAAAAATAATTCCCTCATAACATAATCAAATCAATGTAATTAAAGGGATAAAAACAGAACCCTTTATTATCTTAGATGGAAAATAATTTTGATAAAACACTTGAACTCCAATCTTGAGGAAAATATCCTTTCTACTTCAAAAACACTTTTCCTTTCTTAAAATGTCATAAAATTCTAAACTAAAAGAAGTTGATTAAAAATAAACTTGAAAACTTATAAAGGAAGATTCTTGGAAATAATGTTTTAAAAATCCATTCATGCCGTATAAGTTAAAAAAAAACATTCTTCGTACTTTTGTTGGAAAAGTCAAAAAGTACCTCGTACGACAAAAGATTCCTTTCATACATATTACTAAAAACTCACCGAAGGGTAAAAATGGATTTAAACAATTTTAGGTGGATGGAAATAATATTACATATTGATGAAACATGGATGTGGATGATAAAATACACCCCAGTGAATACTTACGAATAAACAATCTCGGATAAAAATGAGATTGTGATATTTCCCTTACCTTAGGTCCGATTTGCTTTGTTCGTGTCCGAAGCTCCTGTATAATGGTTTAAATAATGTTATTTACTTATTCCAGAATCATACATATTTATATGATATCATATATGGTCATATTATTAGCTTCTTGTTAGTAATATTTCATTGTTACTTGTTACTCGGGTCTTTATAACTTTTTGTTCTTATGCGTGTTTTGTTGAATAAATTCTTATTCTTATCTTTAGGTTATAGATAATTCATTTTCAGAATGGTATTAGTGTAGTATATACCATATTAATTCATTCAATTCATTTATATAATCATTATTAAATGAAGATCATGTAGAACGAGTCGCATCACATCGTGAAGACGGTATTCCGTACGTACGCACGAGTGATGATATCGTTCCTATGATCGTGGAATTGTATTGGAGTATATATATATATATTATTTCAGTATCAATATTACTTCATAATAATCATATATAGTTACTCATTACACCATTATACCCATCCTTGTAAGGTGATGGTGGAAAAATAGATTACACCACGGCGTGGAGACGGTATTCCGTACGTACGCACGCGCGGTGATTTCATTTTTCCGTAGGATGGATAGAAAGTGAATTAGGGTTATTTCATATTTATAATAACATATCAGTATGTATGTAATATTTATGTTATTACTTTATCATGAAACAACTAAAGAAGAAGAAGTTGAAGAAGAAAGAAATTGAAAAGATCGGTAATGGATATTACCTCTTCTTTGGAACGCCTCTTTGAATCCTCCACTTAAGGAACTAAGATTGGTCTTTGGAGAAGACCAGGACCTCTAGGATTATTATAGGGAAGTGGAGAGGAGAAAATGGCAGGGGTTGGCCGAGCTTGAGTGCTCAAATTGGTGTGAGGAGGAGGGGGAGGAGGTTCCCTTTTATAAGGGAGGAGAGGGGCACCTTAGGAATATCTCAAAATATTATTTTATATTAAAGTCAAAATCGGTTTATAATGGTTCCAAAGGGTCTTATTTCGAAGATAAAGTGGGGATGGGTCTAAAGCCTATCAACCAATAGGATTTAAACAAGTTTAGGGTATTATTTTAACCTTATCAATTAGATTTAACTCTAAGTTAATTAATTTAACTTTTACCGTGTCTTTTTGTTTTCTTTCACTATATGGTTAATACACTTACTATAACATGCCAAACGAACCCCAAATTGTTTATTATTAATATATATATCCTTATATAAGTCATTTGGCCGAACCTTATATTTTTAGGAATAAAATAACAATTAATAATATAATATTTGATTTAAAAACTATTTTGTGTCAATTTTCACACTATTTGATATATGATTTTTGTGAAAGTCATAACAGACTTATATGTTCGAAAAAAGTTGATTAAATCAACATTAATATATCATAGTAACCTAGAAAATTAGTGTAATTCATAAAAAGTCTTAAATTACATTTATTTTGGTATTTATATTATCAATTTTGTCAATATTTCATTAATAAGATAATTACTGCATCATCTTTGTGTCATAAATAAATTAAATTATTTGATGTCTAAAAATTACAAATAAAATACCATCATGTGGGAAATCTTTTTATCTTTCTAATGAATATTTACAATCGAATTTATCTTATGTATAACCCCATATTAAAAATGATTTACTTATTAAACTTTGATTTTAACTATTTTAACCCTTCTTTAAATAAATTAATAATAAATGTCCTAATCTAATCCAAGTGGGCCTAAATGGTCATAGTTTATTCCTAAGTTTGTTTTTGGTCGAATTACACTTGTCCAATAGAATTAGGACATGTGTTAGGGTAATATTAATATCATATTTACCCTTAGTTACCCTATTTACTATTAACCGCGGTAAAAATCGTAAAAAGTTACTATTCACCAAAAAATTATTTTTATCTCATTGAACCACATTTACTTACTGATATCAATTGTGTCTGTCGGATTTTCGAAATTCCATTCACAGAAGCGGTAAAATTAAGTTTTATGCAAAATTCAGTTTTTAACCTACCACTTAGTGGTTTCACTATTCATCAAAAATTGAAAGTTTTCAGAAAAATACCAAAATTTCACCCTAGGCTAATTTCGATATTCTGAGTCCAAAAATGAAGTCCATTTTGAAAAATAAAATTTATAAAATTTCAAAAAGTGGTTATTACTATTCATAACGGCTAGTTTTAATAGCATATTGTTGTTTAGTGAAACTCGGTATTGCGTATGACGCAAGCTATCGAGGAAGGTCACGATTGCGTGTAAAGCAAGCCAAGAAAGTGTTGTGTAGAGAAATATTCCTTTGATGATTTATATAACATAAAAGTCTCGGGTGTTACATTCTACCCCCCTTAAAAAGAATTTCGCCCTCGAAATTCGTCACTTTGTTACAAACAGATGAGGATACTTCTCCCTCATCATATCCTCAAGCTCCCATGTAGCTTCTTCAAGTTGGTGGTTTCTCCATAAAACTTTCACCAAGCGAGTGGTCTTGTTTCGTAGGACTTTTTCGCTATGATCCAGAATCTCTATCGGCTGTTCTTCATAAGAAAGATCTTGCTCCAGCGGTACAACTTCTGAGCTGAGTACATGTGAAGGATCTGGTATGTATTTTCTCAGGAGAGATACGTGGAACACATCGTGAACTTGAGAGATATTCGGTGGAAGCGCCAATTGGTAAGCTACCTTCCCAACACGATCCAGTATTTCGAAAGGACCAATATATCTAGGGCTCAACTTCCCCTTCTTTCCAAATCTCATAACCCTCTTCCAGGGAGATATTCGTAAGAACACTTTATCACCCACTTCAAACTCTAGGTCTTTTCTTCGGTTGTCGGCATAACTTTTATGTCGACTCTGAGCTGCTCTTATGTGTTGTTGAATAGATCTGACCTTTTCTGCCATTTCATCAACGAGATCAGGTCCTAATAGCTTTCTTTCCCCAACTTCATCCCAGCAAGTTGGAGTCCTGCATTTCTTTCCATAGAGAGCTTCATAAGGAGCCATCTGAATACTGGAGTGAAAGCTATTATTATAAGAAAATTCCACTAAAGGTAGGTGTTGATCCCAACCTCCTTTGAAATCCATAGAGCAAGCTCTCAACATATCTTCTAGGGTTTGAATTGTTCTCTCAGACTGACCGTCTGTCTGGGGATGATAAGCAGTGCTGAAACTCAACTCTGTATCCAGAGTATGCTGAAGACTTCGCCAGAACTTCGAGGTAAATCTCGGATCCCGATCAGATATAATAGAAAGTGGTACTCCATGCAATCTCACCACTTCCTTTACATATATCCTGGTAAGCTGATCTAGAGAGAAATCCTCTCTAATAGCAATGAAGTGTGCGGACTTTGTAAGACGATCAACTATGACCCAGATAGCATTATTGCCTTTGGATGTCTTAGGATGTCCTGTGACAAAGTCCATAGTGATGTTTTCCCATTTCCATTCGGGTATGGGTAATGGTTGTAACATCCCCTTAGACTTTTGTCTCTCAGCTTTAACTTGTTGACAAACCAAGCATCGAGAGACATATTCACCAACATCTCTTTTCATGCCATCCCACCAGAAGTACTCTTTCAGGTCCCTATACATATTCGTGCTTCCAGGAAGAATAGAGAATGAAGAACTATGAGCCTCATCCAGCAGCTCCTTCTTTAATTCGGGGATGGGAGGAACACAAACCCGATTCCTGAACTTTATTATCCCATCACAATAAAGGTTGAATTCAGGAACATTTCTCACCTTCTTTTGTAACTCGACATCTTCTTTCTGTGCCTCTTTAATCTTCACATGTATAGATGGTTGAACATTCATTTGAGAAAGATAAGATTTTTCCCCTTCCATTATAATTCCAAGATCCATCCTTTGTAAATCCATAAATATTGGATCTTTTGTGATCCTCATCATGGATAAACTAGCATGGTCTTGTCGACTTAATGCATCTGCCACCTTGTTTGCTTTCCCAGGGTGGTAGTGGATTGAGCAGTCATAATCCTTAATCAGCTCCAACCATCTTCTTTGGCGCATATTCAACTCCTTTTGTGTGAAAATATACTTTAAAATTTTATGATCAGTATAAATATCACACCTTTCACCATAAAGGTAATGCCTCCAAATCTTTAATGCAAAGATTACCGCAGCCAACTCCAAATCATGTGTTGGGTAATTTTGCTCATGGATTTTCAACTGTCGTGAGGCATAAGCTATCACCATATCATTTTGCATAAGAACACACCCCAATCCCTTCTTGGATGCATCACTATAGATCACAAACCTTTCTCCACTACAAGGCAGTGTGAGCACAGGTGCACTGGATAACCTTCTTTTCAACTCCTTGAAATTCTCTTCACATTCCTCTGTCCAGACAAACTTAACTCCTTTCCGAGTTAACTTGGTGAGTGGATTAGATAATCGTGAAAAATCTTTTACAAAACGTTGATAATATCCAGCCAAACCAAGAAAACTTCGGATCTCAGTTACTGTTGTTGGTCTTGACCATCTTTCGATAACCTCTGTTTTTGCTGGATCCACAGATATCCCCTCTTTTGAGATTATATGACCCAAAATGCAACTTTTTGAAGCCAAAATTCACACTTGGTAAATTTGGCATAAAGCTTCTCCTTTCTCAGGGTCTTCAATATAATTCTCAAGTGATCTTCATGCTCTTCCTTGCTCTTTGAATAGACAAGAATATCGTCTATAAAGACTACCACAAATTGATCAAGATAGTCTCTAAAGACTCTATTCATTAGATCCATGAAGATAGCAGGGGCATTAGTAAGACCAAATGGCATCACTATAAATTCATAGTGTCCATACCTTGTACGGAAAGCCGTCTTTGGTATATCCTCCCTTTTGACCCTTAATTGATGATACCCTGAACGAAGATCAATCTTGGAAAAGTATTGAGCTCCACGTAGTTGGTCAAATAAGTCATCAATGCGTGGGAGAGGATATTTGTTCTTGATAGTGATCTTGTTAAGTTCTCGATAATCAATGCAAAGTCTCATTGATCCATCTTTCTTCTTAACAAATAGAACAGGTGCTCCCAAAGGTGACGCACTAGGGCGTATGAATCCCTTATCAAGATTCTCGTGGAGTTGCTTCTTCAATTCATGCAACTCAATTGGGGCCATTCTATAAGGTGTCTTTGAAATAGGCAAAGCACCCGGTACGAGTTCTATTGAAAACTCAACTTCACGATTTGGTGGAAGACCCGGCAATTCCTCCGGAAAGACATCATCAAACTCCCGTACAATGGGAATATTCTTAATCGTGAGTTTCTCACCAACCATTTGAGATAAATAACCTTCATTTAGTGGAATCAATACCCATAAGATGGAAGAAATTTCCACTGGAAGGTTATGTTCATCCTTGCATTGATAGACGATCGTAGATTGATCTGGAATATGAAATGTGACTTCCCTTCTTTGGCAATCGATATGAGCTCCATGTAGAGAAAGCCAATCCATGCCAAGAATCACATCAAATTCCACTAAAGGAAGGATCACAAGATTTGCAGGAAGCACTTTCCCACAAACTTCGATCGGAGAAGAATTATAAACTTTTGATGCGATTGATGTGCCATTAGGTGTTGTCACAGCTAACTCAACATCTAATTGTTGAGGTAATATGGTGATACCCTTAGAAAATTCTTTAGAAATAAAAGAGTGGGTGGATCCAGAATCAAATAAAACATTTGCTACTTTAGAGTGGATGGTATGTGTACCTTTCACCACATCGTTATCGTACTCCACATCGCTGATAGAAATTGCATGTGACTTTCCTTTGTCTTTAGCCTTAAGAGTTTGTTGACGTCGACCATCATCATCAACCCTTGGATTTGGGCATTGATTGGCATAATGCCCCATCTCCTTGCACTTGAAACATTGAAGTGTAGTAGGTTCATTCTGTGTATCCCTTCCTTTGTTTGCGTCATTAGACATCTTCTTCCCATTATCACGGCATTCAAATGCCCGATGACCTTCTTTTCCACATTTAAAACATTTACTTGTCCCTTTAAGACAACTCCCTCCATGTTTCTTTCCACACTTTGAGCATAAGGGAAAGTTCATCTTCTTTTCAGTGTGCTCTTTAGATTTTTCTTTGAATTCCATCTTCCTCTTCTTATCAAACCCATGTGACTGATGGGTTACTCCAATCTCCATCTTGACTTTGAGAGCACATCGAACGATTTCCTCGTAGCTATTGAAGTCCCTTATGGCTAACGCCCTTCGAAGACTTGGTTTTAAGCCACTAAAGAATCGATCGATCTTACTCTCAGGTTGGATAATAATACCAGAAGTGTACCTTGCAAGTCTTGTAAAATTTGCTTCATAGGTACCAACAGATTCATCATCCCTTTGCTTCAGTTCAAGAAACTCTTTCTCCATCTTTGTTCGGAGAATACGAGGGAAGTACTTATTGAAAAATAAGTTCTTGAACTCGTCCCATTCCATAGACTCAATTTCATCCCTTTGCCTCGTATTCTTAACGAGATTCCACCATTGATCCGCATCTCCTTCCAAACGATACACTGCTAGGATGACTTTATCATGCTCAGAACATTGAAGAACTGAAAATATCTTTTAAGTAGTACTAATCCATTGTTCAGCAACTAATGGATCAGTAGACCCACTGAAAGAAGGTGGACGCTGCCTCATGAAGGATTCAACAGAATGTTTCTCCCTCCTTTGCTCGTTTGGAAATCCTGCATGATTCATAGCTTGAGAAAGTTGTGTGAGCATGGCTACAAGATTTTTCATTCCATCTCCCATATCGTTTGGTTGCTCAGGGGGACAATCATTGCATTGCCCATCGCATTCCGCATTAACACGGTTCCTTCGGGTTCCAGCCATTGACTAAAACCAAGAAGAATAGTGTGAGCAACACTAATTATAATAGGAAACCACATAATTCAAGAATAAAATTTTTTCATGCTTATGGTCTTATCCTAGGTTATTCAAGGCCATTTCTAAAACACTAGGATTGTGTTCTATGCTTAGACTTATCCTTAGGGTTCTTACTAAGGCTTTCACATCCTAGTTTCCAAAGGTTGACTATACCTTTCCTCTGATACCAACTATAACGGTCTAGAATTACTTCTAGTGGACTACAATTGATACCTATCAGGGCACTCCATGGGCGGCTACACCCCCTGGGCGGGACACACCACCATCCCTAGTGGCATCCATTTCCTCATGAAGCCCTTGGGCGGAGAGCCATGCTTCGTCCAACGCTCACATGTGAGAGTTCCCAAGGATCGGATGCATTCCTACCTCCTTTGCCTCTGATACCAACTATAACGACCCATACTTTACATACATTGTTAATACTTCAAAATTGAAGCACACTTATTACAACATATGACAAAACCACAGAGGACCGTATAGGTATAGTGTCTTTAGAAACTGGGAAACATAAACAACTGGTTCATAAATCTTCTACAGTGTCTCCCATTTATTTCATCATATCTAGGGTCCCTTTTAGCATATTCTACTTAATATCCGTCTTCCTGACCTGGGGAAAAGAAAACATAAAAGGGTGAGCTCAAATGCTCAGTAAGGTCAAATAAAGGAGATAAAAATCATATCATATCTTTTTGAAAATCAAAACCTGCAAAAGAGATCATAATATCTTAACATGTAATAAATCATAGAAGTGAAAATGAGATCCCCATAATCATAACATAAAACTTGAAACTTTGTGGCAAGCACACATAATCATGGAAAATCATTTCTTGTTAGTCATGACTCATTGCCAAGACTATCTTAGTGGAAAAAGTCCCTTTCTGAACCGAGTTCACTCCTCGTTTCAGTCCTGTCTCACTGAACCGAAATAACCTTCCGTTCCAGCCATGTCTATCTCATGAGATATAAAGTCTTTACCCAATGCATTGGAGGGAGATATTGGTCCCACCCATCTTATAATGAATCCTTTCTTATGTGTGCCACATAATCATAAAACATACATCATCGCATAACACATGTAACAAAAAAGGGATTCTTGAAACATCATAATACAAATCTTATAAGACAAATGACTTCATAAAAATAATTCCCTCATAACATAATCAAATCAATGTAATTAAAGGGATAAAAACAGAACCCTTTATTATCTTAGATGGAAAATAATTTTGATAAAACACTTGAACTCCATTCTTGAGGAAAATATCCTTTCTACTTCAAAAACACTTTTCCTTTCTTAAAATGTCATAAAATTCTAAACTAAAAGAAGGTGATTAAAAATAAACTTGAAAACTTATAAAGGAAGATTCTTGGAAATAATGTTTTAAAAATCCATTCATGCCGTATAAGTTAAAAAAAACATTCTTCGTACTTTTGTCGGAAAAGTCAAAAAGTACCTCGTACGACAAATGATTCCTTTCATACATATTACTAAAAACTCACCGAAGGGTAAAAATGGATTTAAACAATTGTAGGTGGATGGAAATAATATTACATATTGATGAAACATGGATGTGGATGATAAAATACACCCCAGTGAATACTTATGAATAAACAATCTCGGATAAAAATGAGATTGTGATATTTCCCTTACCTTAGGTCCGATTTGCTTTGTTCGTGTCCGAAGCTCCTGTATAATGGTTTAAATAATGTTATTGACTTATTTCAGAATCATACATATTGATATGATATCATATATGGTCATATTATTAGCTTCTTGTTAGTAATATTTCATTGTTACTTGTTACTCGGGTCTTTATAACTTTTTGTTCTTATGCGTGTTTTGTTGAATAAATTCTTATTCTTATCTTTAGGTTATAGATAATTCATTTTCAGAATGGTATTAGTGTAGTATATACCATATTAATTCATTCAATTCATTTATATAATCATTATGAAATGAAGATCATGTAGAACGAGTCGCATCACATCGTGGAGACGGTATTCCGTACGTACGCACGAGTGATGATATCGTTCCTATGATCGTGGAATTGTATTGGAGTATATATATATATTATTTCAGTATCAATATTACTTCATAATAATCATATATAGTTACTCATTACACCATTATACCCATCCTTGTAAGGTGATGGTGGAAAAATAGATTACACCACGGCGTGGAGACGGTATTCCGTACGTACGCACGCGCGGTGATTTCATTTTTCCGTAGGATGGATAGAAGGTTAATTAGGGTTGTTTCATATTTATAATAACATATCAGTATGTATGTAATACTGATGTTATTACTTTATCATGAAACAACTATAGAAGAAGAAGTTTAAGAAGAAAGAAATTGAAAAGATCGGTAATGGATATTACCTCTTCTTTGGAACGCCTCTTTGAATCCTCCACTTAAGGAACTAAGATTGGTCTTTGGAGAAGACCAGGACCTCTAGGATTATTCTAGGGAAGTGGAGAGGAGAACATTTCAGGGGTTGGCCGAGCTTGAGTGCTGAAATTGGTGTGAGGAGGAGGGGGAGGAGGTGCCCTTTTATAAGGGAGGAGAGGGGCACCTTAGGAATATCTCAAAATATTATTTTATATTAAAGTCAAAATCGGTTTATAATGGTTCCAAAGGGTCTTATTTCGAAGATAAAGTGGGGATGGGTCGAAATAATATCAACCAATAGGATTTAAACAAGTTTAGGGTATTATTTTAACCTTATCAATTAGATTTAACTCTAAGTTAATTAATTTAACTTTTACCGTGTCTTTTTGTTTTCTTTCACTATATGGTTAATACACTTACTATAACATGCCAAACGAACCCCAAATTGTTTAGTATTAATATATATATCCTTATATAAGTCATTTGGCCGAACCTTAGATTTTTAGGAATAAAATAACAATTAATAATATAATATTTGATTTAAAAACTATTTTGTGTCAATTTTGACACTATTTGATATATGATTTTTGTGAAAGTCATAACAGACTTATATGTTCGAACCAAGTTGATTAAATCAACATTAATATATCATAGTAACCTAGAAAATTAGTGCAATTCATAAAAAGTCTTAAATTACATTTATTTTGGTATTTATATTATCAATTTTTTCAATATTTCATTAATAAGATAATTACTGCATCATCTTTGTGTCATAAATAAATTAAATTATTTGATGTCTAAAAATTAAAAATAAAATACCATCATGTGGGAAATCTTTTTATCTTTCTAATGAATATTTACAATCGAATTTATCTTATGTATAACCCCATATTAAAAATGATTTACTTATTAAACTTTGATTTTAACTATTTTAACCCTTCTTTAAATAAATTAATAATAAATGTCCTAATCTAATCCAAGTGGGCCTAAATGGTCATATTTTATTCCTAAGTTTGTTTTTGGTCGAATTACACTTGTCCAATAGAATTAGGACATGTTTTAGGGTAATATTAATATCATATTTACCCTTAGTTACCCAATTTACTATTAACCGCGGTAAAAATCGTAAAAAGTTACTATTCACCAAAAAATTATTTTTATCTCATTGAACCACATTTACTTACTGATATCAACCGTGTCTATCGGATTTTTGAAATTCCATTCACAGAAGCGGTAAAATTAAGGTTTATGCAAAATTCAGTTTTTAACCTACCACTTAGTGGTTTCACTATTCATCAAAAATTGAAAGTTTTCAGAAAAATACCAAAATTTCACCCTAGGCTAATTTCGATATTCTGAGTCCAAAAATGAAGTCCATTTTGAAAAATAAAATTTTTAAAATTTCAAAAAGTGGTTATTACTATTCATAACGGCTAGTTTTAATAGCATATTGTTGTTTAGTGAAACTCGGTATTGCGTATGACGCAAGCTATCGAGGAAGGCCGCGATTGAGTGTAAAGCAAGCCAAGCAAGTGTTGTGTAGAAAAAGATTCCTTTGATGATTTATATAACATAAAAGTCTCGGGTGTTACAAGTTTATCTTGTGGTGCCCAAAAATAGATCTAGGGGTTATAGGGGGACCCTAAATTTACTTAATAAGCCCAATTAATTCCTTGTCTATATTAATAATACAACCGAATCAATGTGACTTTACAAAATCAGTAAATGTCCATATTAGAAGAACTAACCATAACGAATATCAATACATTCCCTAGTCAAACTGATCATCAACCACCCTAATAAATATAATTAATGGTAACATTAGATTTAATTCTGATCCTAAGATTCAGTAAAGGGTTCTGACATAAATGAAAATACTTTAAAGAGATTACTGGAATATTTCTTAAAGAAAATTCACTTTTACATTGAAAATACTTTTTAAAATCTAAAAACTACACACATAGTAAAGAAATAATTTTTTTTGAAAAGATACTTGTAAAAATGTAAATTATTATTCAAATAATTAACGAATCATGATGTTGAAAAATTCCAATAATTATATACAAGTTAAAAAAACAATCCTTTCACACTTTTGTATGAAAAAGGTACCTAGTTCAAAAAATTCCAGGAATAATACTTAATTTATTTTAAAAAGTCATAAAATGGAAAAAATAACTTTAAAAACCATTGGAGAATATTAAAATTAATTTTTAAAGTATTTTTAGAAAACACGGTAATGAATGATAAATATTCCCCAAAAGAGACTTAAACACAAACAATCCTGATTAATGATGATATTTTAAAATTAATTCTTACCATTATCATAATTTTGAATAATAATCCCCGTGAATGAAATAAACTCAAATGAAACATTTAATAAAATTAAGTTAAATGAATTAATAATATAACACATCAAATGGAAATTATATTCCCCAAAAAAAAGAAATAAGTAATGAATATGGCATATGTCTCATTGAAATAAATGTGAGATGAGAAACTCTTACCTCTTTTTAATCCATTGAATAATATACCACATGAATGAATAACATTTAAAAATACATTAAATATCATGAGAATAAATAAAATCCTAAACTTAAATATAAAATGGGTTTTATATACACATCATAAAATAATATAGGTTCATGATGTCAAAATATGCCTCAATGAATGAAAATTGTGATGAAGTCCCTCACATCAGGTTTTATTTCCTCTATACGTGTTTGAATATTATGTAAAAAAAATATAGATAGATTTTACATATATTATATATTCATAATCAAAAATATCATACCATAAATTATTTACTTATATTATTTTGTCACCCATTGGTTGTCAATTCATTGTTAAAATAACCATTTCTGGGGGTAACTGCTTCATTTTTCATGAATATTTTGTCATGTAAATTCTCATTAATATTCAGGGGACATATATTAATAGTTTTTATAATGTATATAATTCTATAAGTATCACATTAAATTAGTTCATACATTTTTATAATAATTATTAAAAGTTGTGTTTGGGAAGTGACTCACATCACTTCGTGGAGATAGTTGGTTGTTTGTACAAACGAGTGACTATATCATTCCATTAATGGTCAATGGGTGAATAAATGATGATATATAAATTTTATATAATAAATATAATGTCATATTTATATTATATATAATTTTTTCTATCATTATAACCTTCCAATTTATGTGGTTATGAAAAATGAATTACATAGTTATATGGCGACGGTAAGTACGAATGCACACAGGTTGTTTTCAATTTTTATAGGATGGATAAAAGGGGAAATATGGTTTCATATTAATAATAAAAAAATATTATTTTATTTATTCCATGGGATTTATTAATTTAGTTTGGGTAAATAATTAAGAAAAATTAGAAGAAGAAATAATCTTGAATGGGTTGGTAAAGTCGATTACCTCTTCTTTGGGAAACTGCCTTAAAATATCTTATTAAGTGATATAGGGTTGGTATTTTAGAAGAAAAACCCCTATATAACTTTTATAAGAATTATAATAAGATATATTGGAATATTTTGGCCAATATTTATGGATATATTTGGTGTAAATAAGTGAAGGAAGGGGTTACCTATTATAATTGAAGTGAAGTGCACTTCTAAAATGTCCAAAAATAATAAAATAATATAGACTTTTATGGGGAAATATAATTCTAAATGGACTATAAATTATAAACTAATGATATTTTGGAGTATATATTACCTACATGGTTATTATTTAAAATTTTTATGATTTTTAAAGAATTTAATAAAAAATTATATTCATAAAATATCATTATTATCAATCATGGCACTATTCTTTACATTGACATTAATAAAAACAAAAAAATATGATAACATCAAAAAAAACTTTTAATAGTTGCATAATACTTAATATTAGTCTATAAATTCTAATAGTACCTTAATTAATTAAAATTATTTTAATCTTAATATTTTTAATATCAATTATTTGATTATTGAATTATATAAATAATTACTACCTTAGCATTGTGTATGAATTAAAATTTATTATTTCTCCACTAAAAATTAAAAATAATTATCATGATGTATATAAATAATTTATATTTAAAAATACTATTTATAGTCAAACCTATTCTCTAGAAAACACCATATTAAAAAAATTACACTTATTAAAAACAAGATCGTGATATGTTTGACTTTTCATTAAATATAATATCATAAAGGTCATAATATCATCCTAGTTGCCATTAAATTCCATATAACCAAATATTAGATTATTATGGACGAAATGGATTAATCTAATAAAATTTATTCAAGTCATACGGTCATTTTATAGTCTTTATTATTTTATTCATAACTTTGCATACCCAATTTAACGTTTATAGTGGTAATAGAAACTATTAAGGTTGTTTTTCATATTTTGAAAAAAAGGAAATATTTAATAAATTTGGATCTGTTAAATCAAAATATTGATTCAATTTTACAAAATTCGAAATTCATAAGTTCATATTTTAAATTAAAATTAAACTGGAAATGTGCAACGAAAAATATTTTTCAGAAAAATGCCATTTTTATGTATAAAAATGTTTTTATTGCTGATTCATCATTGAAAATGATTCTAATAAAGTTAATTAAAATATTAATAATATAATATATCTTATTTTAATTTTAAATAATTTTAAAATAAAATTTTACTTTCAAATGGTTGAAATAAAAATACAGTTTTCAATAAAAATCAATATTTTTCACTATTCATTGAAAAATAAATATTTTAGAAAAATATGAAAATTTCACCATAAAATAATATTTTTATTCTAATTTCATAAATTAATTTCATTTTATAAAATAATTTTCTAAATGTGGGAAAAATTAATTATATTAATTTCTCATAAAAAAGATAATTTTAAAACAAAATGTATAAAAAGAATTTAATAAAATTTAATATTTAATTCCTAATAATTTATCAATAAGATTCTATTTATTAATACCTTTATATATATTTCATTATTTGGTAATACTATTCATAACATCCAATTCAATGGCTAAATTATAATGGTTATATTTAAATAATAATAATTTTTATGTTTGTTTAAGCCCGATGTTGTATTCCATGTACATATTCAAGTATCATGTTATTTTATAATCTCAGGGTGTTATAAATTAGGATTAGAAAAGTTTAGTGAAGTCATTAGGGATAATACTACACATAGTAAAACATATCCTAATTTTTTTAAAGTATAGATTATGTTATTTCCAAATAAATACACCCCTGTCTGGATATTACTAGTGGATGTGTATCTGGAAAAGGTGTACCAAGGGGTGGTTACCTTAAAAATGGATCATTGAGATAGACTTGATCAACACCTGGTGCTTGACGAAGAGTTATTTCTACAAACCTATTTTGATAAAGCTGATGGATATTCTTTGGCAAATTTTCAATCCCATTATGAACCATTATTAAGCGAAAAAAATTCCTATAAAATTTTATGTCAGGAAATAGACCAATGATAACATAGATTGAAACTAATAAATTCATAAGTTAAAAAATATGTTTCATTTATGAGTTATCCCTTCAATGTTAATATTCTACCTTTTATGTGCTTAATATTTTGAAAATTCTCATTCTTAATTTTCACTATTTTTAGTAAATAGATGGAAATAGGAGGATACGAGTCAACAAAAATTAAGATGGTAAATGTGATAACTGCCAAATGATATTCCTAACATGATTAGAGATAAATTAAGATGTATTGTTATTATTCCGAAGTAGATATAATTTTTTTATTAAACATGTGCATATATTTTAATCATCAAATATTTTATAGAAGATGGGTATCACATCTCACAGAAGCTCATGTGATAAAGGTGATAAAGGAAATAAGATTAAATTTACACTGGGTAAAAAATGAAGAACAAGGTACCAAGGGAAATGTTACAAAAAACTGTGTTTTGTTTTAAGTGTTTAAATCTAGGGTATAAAATAGATAATTTCCAGGGAGAAATAACGAATTCAGTTAATATGATTAAGGGAAATAATATTAAATCTAAGGTACCATTAACAGTTCTATGTAAAAAATGTGTGTAACATGGTAATTATATAAGATAATTATCTATTATATGGGATAATAAGGTTAATGAGCACCAAAAATATTCAAGACCAAGGGAACTAGGGAGCTCTTTTTCCATGGAAATCACCAAGAGAGGTCATGATGACTATAATAATCTTAATCTCTACTCCAGGGTTGTGTATGTGTTGTTTTATTTTAATCCATGACATATTATATTATCTAGTATTTTTCCTTAGACCATTGAGTAACAACCCCAAATGATTTTATATCATCCGGGAAAGCATCAATAATTATTGTATCACAAATTAGTGTTTGTGTGAATATGCTTCTGGAAATGTTATTATTCCCACATTAACTGAATTCAATGTTATCCTTGGAAGGGATTGAATTTCCTTATATAGAGCTATTATAAATTACAAAGATAGGTAAATCATCCTTTTTAACATGAATCATCGTTTAATTATATAAAACTGCAAGTTTAAGGGTGAATCTCATTTGATATAATCATCTTCAGTATAGATACTATTGCATTATGAGCTGGTATACCCTAGTCAAATGATTGAGACTAAGGATTAGATCATCATTGATGACATGCCCATTTTGAGAGAATATGTTCCTCAAATATAGTCTTGGTCTTCCTCCTAAACTAGATGTTGAAATCTATATAGAACTTTTACATGGAGAAAATAATTTTCTTAGGGTATGTTATCACTAGAGAAGGGATATCTATTGAAAATTAAAAAGAGTCAATTTAAGGATGAATTAAACAATATTAGTGATACAAATCTATTATTTCCTTTGATTTACTGGGTATTATTAGCTATTTGTGAGAAACATATCATGATTGTTAAGAAAACTAACCAAGCTAACTTAAATGGGGTGAAGTTTATCTACATTGATGAATGAAAATAAATCTATAAGGATCGGAAGAAGTGTCTAACCACTACACATTTCCACACATTATCTACTATTGGTGAAGGATTTATGATCTACAATGTTTCATCCAAAAATAAATTTGGGTTTTTACTCATACAAGATGAAAAACTGATAGCATATGCCTCCTGCTAATTAAAGATCCCTAGGTAAAATTACCCAACACATGATCTATAATTGGATGAAGTAATATTTTAACAGAATATTTGGAGACATTATATTTATATGGAGAAATGTGACATAAATAAAGATCATAAAATCCTCATTTATATATTTAATGAAAAGTATCTCAATACATTCCAACAAAGGTGGTCAGAGATGATCAAGTATTATGATTGTAAGATCCATTACCATCCATAGTAGGAAGTCAAAGTGGAAGATTCCCTGAGTAGAAAGGATCTTACAACCCTATCCTTGATGATAATTTGAAGTGATCCAATCTTTATAGACCTAAAAATGATTTAAGGGGGGATTTCAAAAGGTTCTTTATCATACATTTATCAAATATCTTCTCACTAAAATTCTTGAGGTGATTATGGAGGCCCAACAATTTTATGAGGTGCTACAAAAAGGTAGTGGATATTCTAGAGTTCATGTTTTCTAAATTTTGAGTTATAAGGTTTAGAACTATGATATGTGTCCTATGATATGTGACAAGGTGATACACTGAGCCTCCCAAGAATCTTCTAGATGTCCCATGGTGATAAATTGGACCTAAAAAGAAAATTAATTATGGGTAGGTGTGACATAGATGACCTACCAAAAAACCATCAGGAGGGATCAAGGTATAATTGAGTAAAAAACCCATGGGATTGGTGTGGGCCATGGGTTATGTTTATCTAATGAAATTCTGATAAAAAATCCATCATGCATTGTGTCTATGTAGGTGGGGATAATCTTTCTGGTGGATTGGTAAGAAAAAAAATTCCTGACACGGTTATGAGTTGTTTTTTTGTCGTTTCATCTAGAATTATACACTTGAATCATTTATGTTATGTTCCAATTGGTTGTGTTTTACTGAGATTATTCTCAGACCCAGAAATGTCGTCTCAATGTGTGTATGTACATTATGATTGGGGAATCAGCTAATGGAAAGGGTCCCATGATATATTTTTGTATAGGTTCTGGTGGCTGGGGATTGAGGTGACACTGGTATATACTCCAGGAGTAGTGATTACCCTTTTATTTCTTTACTTTTGTTCCTTTTTTTCATTGATCCACCACTTAACAAGATCCCAGTTTACATATTTGTATGACTATTGATATTGTATGTCATATTATTAAATCATGCTATGCTGATGTTATTGGTTCTCTTTATGAGATTTCTTAATTATGTTCATTGATTCATCCTTTGGTTATTTATTCAATTTTAATTTTTTCTCTGACGTTCACCTGGTACTGTTGGAATAGTCTCCACATATGCTTCTTAGTCCCTCACCAATAGTGGTTAACCACTTGTATATAGGGATTAGTACGTGAGGTTATGTACCACCTCATCTCAGACTGGGTTATTTAGGTTGGGGTGTTATAATTATGATGCATAGACATACCCTGTTTTCAAAGACATTTACTATACCAATGGTTGAATTACATATAACACATAGTATAGATTTGATTTTAGGTTATAATGTAAAAATTTATTTATATGAGAAGGATATTATTAATTGGGATAGAAATATGAAATCCCCTATCTTCAAAAGGGATATCAAATCATCATAATCATGTATGGATCCTCATTTCAAAGATCACCTTAATGATATTATAGGATAAGAAGAGAAAAAAACAAGGATGGAATAGTTATCCTTAGAATATAAGATATAATAACTATGTAGGAATACATTTATATGTTTCCAAAAGATATACCTTATAATCCACTCAAGCATGGAGATGAGTTTTTCATTGAACTCATCCTTGATGAAACCCCTATATCTAAGACTCCCAACATAATGGCCAATATGGAATTAGTGGAACTAAAGAAATAACTACAATGAATTGTATGATTATTTTCAGGGAGGTAAATAATTTTTAATGATTTATCCAAAATTTGGTTATCATCAATTACGAGTAGGAATGATTATATTCCAAATATGGAATTTCATATAAGGTATGATCATTATGAGTTCACAGTAATGCCCTTTCGATTGATTAATGCACCCAATATTTTTATGGATATGATGAAGATAATATTTATAGATAATATTAATAATGTTTTTTTGGTATTTATAAATTTTATATTGTCATAATTTATAATATATGAATATAATACATTTCATTTAAGAATCACTATTGAAACACTTAGATAAAATGAGTTACATGGGAAATTTAGTAAGTGTGAATTATTTAATTATGGGGTTTCTTTTCATGGAAATATTTTCCCCAAAGGTAAAATATTAGTTGTTCCATTAAGGATAATTGATGTTAAATAATGAAAAACTAAAATGAACATAACTAAGATACATAGTCCCCATGTATTAGAAGGTTGTCATTAGTATCTTATTCAAAACCTTTCATGATTATATAACACAATATTTTAATTGACATGTAATGGGGTTTAGTTTATAAGATTAGAAGAATTAAAATTAATTTTTGAATAATTGAATAGGATATTTTTCAATGCACTTCTATTTAAATTTCCATTAATAAAGGATGGTTTTGTGATATATAGTGATGTATCCAAGAAATGAATCAGATACATCCTTATAAAAAATGAAATAGTTTTTTATAATATATCATTATAGTTAAATATCCATGATAGAATTATCAAACCCGTTATCTTGAGTTGGAATCCATAATCCTCACATTGAAAATATATAGGAATTATCCATATAGTCAAATATGTGAGATATATATGGATCAGAAAACTCTGAATTACATATTTTCAAAAAAATCTCCCAACATATGTCAATAAATATGGATAGAGATAATTAAGGATTATGATTACATAATAAAATACCACCCTTGTATGGTAAATAAGGTGGCCAATGCATTGAGTAAGAATGATCAGGGAGTTCTGGATAAAACATGGATTGAAAAGGAACCTATACTCATGGATTTAGTAAAATTTTGTACGAGAATCATTAAGGATGGGGAAAATCAATACTCTTTCAAATATTTTCAAATACATCATTACTAGAGAAAATAAAAAGGTCTCCTATTTAATATAATATTTAAAAAATGAATGTTAATTCCATGAATAATGGGAATTTGGAATATTGGGTTTATTCAGATTGTGTAATGAAATTATAAAAGTGTATACATGTTTTATCAATACTTAAGATGAAGAGGGAATTACTTGATGAATCCCATAAATCAAATTTTCTATACACTCTAGTAACACTATGATATAGATGTATTTAAGAGATAATTTTTTGGTGGAATAATATAATGTGGGGAATTAAAAACCTCATATAAAGATGCATAACTATTCATTATTAAAAGTATGATACAAATATAATAAAATTTTGATGAAACCTCTCACAATTCTAATATTTATATGGGAAGATATTACTATGGACTTGGTAACTATATTTCTAAATAATCATAAATGAAATTAATCCATATGTGTTATTGTTGGTTTCCTTTCCAAGTGCACACATTTCTTAATTATTATAGAGGGTACACCTCATGAGTTTCTCACATGAATATATATCAATGATGCTGTGAGAATTCATAGAGAACCTTTTTAAATTATTTCATATAGTGACCCATAATTTACATTAATCTTATGAAAATGATTTCAAAATTCTTTGACACAAAGAAACATTTTTTCACTTGTGGTCATCATCATATAGATGTATAGTCCGAAAGGATTATTCAAACATTATAAGAAATTATATTTTTTTGTCACTCGACATTAAAGGTACTTGAGATTAGTATTTACCTATGGCAGAATTTACTTATAATAATAGCCTCTATTCAAGAATTCAAATGGAACCATGTGAAGAATGTTATGATAAAATATTCTATTAATAAACTTGTTAGGATGAAGTTAGTAAAAGGATGATTTTAGGTCTATAAATATATAATGATACAATGTCCAAAGTGTGAACTATTCATATTTATATTAACGTAGCTCAATATACATGAAATATATATTCTGGTAATTGAATGAAGGATCTAGAATATCAGGCAGTAGAACATATTTTCTTAAAGTTGTCTCTATGGAAGGGAATTGTAAGGTTTAAAAAGAGTTGGAAAATAAGTCCCCAGTACATCATTCCATTTTAGTTATTGGAACGAATTGGAACCATGGTTTACTATTTGATAATTCCACCCTACCAATCTAAAATGCATTATGTGTTCCATATGATATTTTTGAGGAATTATATGTCAGAACCAATGAATTTAATTAACCATAAATAAATGGAATTCGAGAACGACCTATCATATTGTAATATGCCTTTCATGATTATTTAAACTAGGGAACAAGTGTTATTGAATCAAACAACTCAACAAATGAAGGTTCTTTGGAGAAAACATAAGATAAATAATGAAACATGGAAACACTAAGAAGTTATAATTAATAATTTCCCAAATAGTTTTATGTGGTTACATTCAGGAGATTTCTAGGATGAAAATTTTTAAGCGGGGAAGAATGGATAACCCGATCATTAATTATAGACTCATTTCATTCTAAAGAAACTATTATACAATAAAAATAGGCTTATTCATGAAAGCGATTAAAAAATAAATTCTTAAATTTTAAATGTTTTTGATGAAATGAATTTCATTTTGGAATTTATAATTTCATAATTACATTAGGTTGATCTTTTATTATGTTTTTATAAATAATTCATTTTTTATGAATGTTGGAAGATACCAATTTTACAAATATTGTGAAGTTATGATATTATCAGGATATAATAATGAAATTAAATTTTTTACAACCAATTTTATATTCCAAAAAGTATATTTAATAATTAATATTATAAAATTTAAAATATAATGTATAACTTATAAATCTATGTTTAACATTTTGGAAATCAAAGTAATTTTTTATTCTTCTCAAATAATCAAGTATTCCCAAGGTTCATTATAGTTTTTATTTCATATCAAATTGAAATAGGTATATGTTTGTTTAACATAGTCTAATAAATTAAAATGTAATCAATATTATACATTATTTTATGTAAAATCATATTTTTCTTAAAATAGGAAATTTTCTAAAAACGTATTTTATTGCATTTTTTAAACATATATTAAAAGTAATTTTTACCACTATTGGAAACTTAATCATGTAAATATAGTTCCATATTAGCATTTAGAAAAAATAATATTTTTAGATAAGTTCAAATTAAATTTTTGGTCATAATGAATAGTAAAAAGAGTGAATATTTATCACCTCAGTTAATTGAAAAATGAGTTAAAATATTTAAAATAAAGGGATTAGGATTTAATATAAAAAACTTACATAAATATATTTTATTGGTTGGTTTTTCACATTACCCTTTGAATTCTAAATTTTATTGAAAATTTGGAGCCACATGACCTTAGAAACCATATATTATATAATAATGTTTTAATTATTTACAAGTTTGTCTCCCACCTCACATATAAATGGGAGCCTCATCCACTCATTTCTATATACATAATGAGACATTTATCTTTTCAAATCTCTATGAAAATACATTATCAAATTTATTTTTCTTGACCTAGAGGTTTTTTTAAATTCTATTTTATGTTGTTTCTAGGCGTAATCCAAATGACGTTACCCAAAGAAGATGTATATGCTCTTACATAAAATTATGAAGTTCCCTTCTTCATAAACCCCCTATATATTTTCAATAATCACATTAAAATACTCAAATAATTAAATTTATCATACTATGATGTTTTTATGTTATTGGTACATGAATTTTCTATCTTCCTTTCATCCTATGAAAAATAAAAACATCACATCTGAGTATATACAGGCTACCATCTCCATGTAGTGGTGAAAATCATTTTTCAACACCAAATTACATGGATGGTTATAAATAATGAATTAATAAATATTTATGATATTGATAAAATAATTATTATTCTATAAACATATTACATCATCTATCTTCTTAACCTTATATCCATTGGAAAATGACAATGTCACTCATGAATACGCGTGGACTACCATATCCATGAAGCGATGTAATTATTTTTTCTATCACCACCTTTAATGAATTATTATAAAATTTTATATAATTAATTAAAATAATATTCATTAAAATATTAAAATTCATAAGATCATGTAAACATTTCATGACACCTTTAACTACATTAAATATACCAAATTAATTCTGAAGAAACTAACTGAAAAATATTAATTGGCCTATGTAAGAAATAAATATTTAATAAATAGATTCAAAATGATCATAAAAGTAATATATAACAAAATTTAAATAATATGGTTCTTAATAAATTATTTAATATATATAAATTGATTATTCAAGAGGATATAATGCATCCAAATAAGTTTGAATCTATCTTTTGGGTTTTTTTGTATCAATTATACTCTAATGAGAAATATTTTTATTATACACATAATTTATTTCATATGGTGTATATATGGAAAATTTGACGTAAAATATCTGAAATTATTCTTTATTAATGGTATTTTAAGTTTCAATTCAAGTTTTATTTTAAGGGGTTCTGATTTAAAAGTTATTATATCTATAAAGGTTTATTTTACAATCTCACTATTATCCAGGGTTGTTCATGTTTTAATTTATGTTGAAAGACTAATATGAGATATCAATTCTTAATACCCTTATATTTTTTTAAATATAATTATTTTTCGGTTTTCAATGATTTTCATCAAACTTTTCATATTTTTGACACTCAAAATAATAGATGTATTTTTTATAAGATAAATCAACCATATTTATCTTTTTCGACCTTGTATATTTCTCTTCCATATCCATATTATTCAAATATTTTTATAGAATTTTTTATCTAAATTTAAATTATTTGCAATTAAATTTATATAATACATTTGAATTTATTTTCAATGGTTTAAAATTAATCATCTTATCATTTTCTAAATAAGTAATTTTTAACTTTTTACGAAAGTGTGAATGAAATTATATTTTTAATGTTGATGGCATGAATATATATTACAACCTATATGACCATTATTTTTTATATAATTTCCAATAAAATTTTCCATGGTTTTTAAAAGAAAATATTTTTTACATTATTTAAATAATTTTTAGTTTTTTATATAAAAATAAAAAGGAATTATTTTCTAAAAGGTTGGATAGAAATTTGGAAAGGATTTATTACATCATTTTTATAATAAAGTTACAAAATATTAAATGAATTTTCTTTTTAACATTTTTCTTTTATTTTAATCTCTAATTCTTAAAATAACTTACTTTACTTTAAAGATTCATATTTGATGAATTGATAGTATTCTATAATGTTTTAATAATTTATGTATTATACGTTAATTTGAGATCATCATCTTTCTTATGATCATGTTCTCTATCACTGTATATTATTAAATTAATATTATTTTTTATCCATAATGTCCATATTTTCAGTTTCATAGATATATTTTACATCATGTATACAACACCATTATTTGCTTAATGGTACAACATTTCAATATATTGTGTTAGTTCATGGAAGGTAATTAATAATGTTTTTTCATTTACTATGGAAATATTTATGTTTTATATTCTTGATCCAATACATATATTTATTGATTGATAATAAATATTGATTACACATTGTATATTTATTTCAATATATTAAAAATATATTTGAGATAAAAAAGTGCTGGGTCGGTCCATATTATAGATAGGCCCTCGATGTATAAAAAAGTCTCATGGTATAAAGTTTTTTCCAATTTAGTTTGGTATTTGGTGAAAAATTACCCATTAATAGAAATTTCATGAAACAAGGCATTGAAAATAAGTTTTATATTTTCTTGTAATAGGAAATTTTGTAAAAGATCATGAAATCTGAAATTATACATTTACTTCATTAAAATTTCCATTTTTTATCCATATAAAAATTTTATTGATATTTTCCATGGAAATATTTTGATGCTAAAGTTAGTAATTAAATGGAATTTATATTGATTATTTAGTCTTACATATTTTTTATTCATTATTAACTCAAGATAACTTCCATTGTATTCTTTTTGTTACTAAATATTTGAGCTCTCCCTTAATTTTGTTTTCTACCCCTGATTATAGTGAAGAAATATTTGAATGATCTTCAATGATGAAATAAATTTTTTCATTCAATGTTTAATTTTTTCAATGAAATATGGAAATCATGTATCTTCTTAGTCTACCAAGACTACTAAACTGATCAACTCTTGTTATTGTGATTTATAATATCTTATTACAATATAATAAATTAAACATAGACTCTAGTTTACTGGAGTTGAGTTTGTTGCAGAAATACATTGAAGACTCAATGGCACTGCATTGAAATATAATATTTAGTAGTGATAATGGAACTTCATAGGTGTTTTTAAGAGAGGTTTTTTCACATGAATTAACTTGTATTGAAATTCTAGGAGAAATTGTGATATCATAATATATCATGGTCATGGAGTTACTATATATGGTTTAAATTTAACTGAGATGTATTTCCTATTCATGGGAATATATAGACAAAAATTATTCCATAGAACCATGTACCACACCATAATTAGATTTTATGTTTGAATGATTTTAGAATGAATGTAATTCTTTTAAGGTTAATATACCTTATCATGTATTGTGTTTTGAGAAACCTCATACCCTTATACAACTACCCACACTATATAGGTGTTTAGATTTTGAATAAAATGGGGGCTGACCTTTGTTTCATTTCCTAAGAAAGGCACCATTGTGGGGAAGCACCAAACTCAACCACAAAACCAATCCTGGAAGAAAATAAGGATAGATCATAGTATGGTTCATATCTAGGTTCAAACTAGTACCATTCCACATTACATCATAATGGAAAATGATTTTTTGAAGGTTGACACAATGAACCCACCAATATTGGTTATGGCTTAAGGTATTTTATGAAGAATTTATAGAATTTCCATGCTATTAAAGAAGAAAATTCCCTCCATAATTTCTGACATGGGATTTAATTAAAAGGGTTATACTATAAGCTAGGTGTCCATATCACTAATTATAGAGATTCAATCCAAAAATGGAATTGATAAAGACTAGACCAAATCATATTACCTATAACATGATGGGTGTGTATTTTTAAGTGTGAAGGATCGAGATTTTCCAATTTAAAGGGAATTTACATAGTGTAGATAATGAGCATGCCACCTTCATGATGGAGAGGAAAAATTACACACTATAGAAGAATATTTCACCATGGAGGGTCTATATTTGGTAGTAAAATGGTTGGGGTTCTAACTGAGACCATATGTTGTTTCAAATTGAAGGTTTTTTATACACCACATCCTTTATTACAGTCGAAAAATAGTTATGTCAAAACTATATTATCACCACAAAAGGGGTATTATATGTCATGATCATTAATTTTAATAATATTCCAATTGGAGAGATGTTTAGGTAGTCACATGATGATTTGGTGGTTACATTATAAACCATTAACTGCCTAATTCTAATTATATATAGGATATATTATTAAATCAGGTTCTAATACTGATATTGAAGAAGTTGTAATTAAAATTTATTTTTTTTAATTTCAAAATTGAAATTCAAAAACACTATTAGATATATAAAATCAATTTTGTACAATTTAAAACAAGGTAAGGTAGGAAATATAGAAAAATAAATAGAAGATATAAGTGGAAATTTGTGATCCAGAAATAAGGGGACATCATCAGGGAGTTCAATGAGTATATATAGTAGAAAATAATAGACTTTTAAAAGGTTGGTATTACATTTAAGATTAAGTTTGAGGGGTTAAAAGATACAAATTATATCATTGAAGACCATGTTTATGGATATCATTGAAACATCTAGTTCATCTAAGTGGACATAATATATCATATTATTGAATAATTACTGCATTCAAATTATTATCTATATTTTGTCTTCTGGGTAAATGTTACATCAAGCTCAATTTTACAAATCTTCCATCAAGGAATATTCTACCCTAGGTAGTGGTATTAAGGGATTTATTTGGAATAAATTTAAGAATAAATTTTTGGAAATTATGATGTTGTCTATAAATTCAGAATATAAAGTGATGTTTATGTAGTCAAATAGAGAAGAACAACTATAAGTCTATAATCTAATACTTTCAGCAAAGTAGTGTATATATGATTTTAAGAGATAGTGACCTTTGATGAAAAATTATATTAACCAAGCCATTCAATTATAATTTGGCCTTGGGAGGCCTTGATATTACCAATAAATCATGTAACAAGAATGTTCCTTAGTGAGGATCGACCTTACCTAACTTTTTTATCCACCAAAAATTGAGTTAAAGTGAATTATAGTACACTAACACAATTCCAATTTTATGCTCCTTGATGTAGTTTTATTATAGGTGATCCATGTAAAATATTTTTTTATTGTGTTTGATTTCTATATTTTTGATTTTGATTTTATTAGGTTGAGTAATATGATAATATGTAGGTTGAATAATTATTTTTTATAAAAAAGTGACAATATCCTATGGAAAGAACCTAGGATAAAAGTTTAACTCTATTATCACCAATATTCACCCCCACTTAGGGTTTCCCAAGACTCTATATGGGGTGTCAAAGCCAATAGGTGTAAGGGTTCACGTTTTACCAAACACTTCATCTGTCATTTTGGGGGTTTAAATGTTTTAGGAGTGGTTTTATATATTCTAAAAGTTTTTATAAATTATTTTGTAATTTATAAAATATTTTTAAGAAGGTTTTAAAATTTATGTAAGTAATACTAATGTATTAAAAGTTTATTTAAAATTAATTTAGATGTGGTAAAATTATTTTAATGTTTTTATCAGTGTTTAAATTTTTTGGGAAATGATAATAATTTTTTTATAATTATTTATGAGTTAGTTTATTTAAAAATACAATATTTTTAATGAAATGTTTATCCTTATGTGTGGAATTGATTTTTTTAAGGGTAATATTATTTTTAATGGATTTTGTACAGGTAAAATATGTTTCCTATATGTTTTCTAAAGGTAGATGTGATTTTTTAGAGTTTCATAAGTGTAAGGGAGAGTTTTCATGGCCTAAATAAGGGTAAATTGGAGATTCATAAGGGTTAGATTAGTTTTCATGTGTTCTATATAGGGTTGTTCCTTTTTCCAAGGTTTACATAAATGGAGCTTCCCCCTATGTAAAATTAATCCATGGTTTCCATAGGTTTCTTAAGGGTAGGGTATGGTTTTTATATGCTATCTATGTGTCCTTAATAGTGTTAATAAGGGTAATATATTTCATTTTAAAGGGTAAAAATGTACTTTTTATCTCCTTTTAAGGATAACCAAGCATTTAAATAGGCTCTGCAGTAATCATGTAATGGTGGAGTCACATATGGGTACCTGGGTAAGGGTAACCCACAAGTTCTAAAACTTATAAAAGGTTAGTACCCTACTCATATAAGAGAAAGGATCTCATTTTAAATGTTGTGTAATGAAAACATTCCCTTACAAAGCCCCATATAAATTTCCTTATAAGGGTAAAACAAGTTACCCTTATGCACAATACCTCTCTTGAGTAAGGGTAGTGGATGTTTCCTTGGTTTTTCAAATTTCTCTTTTTTTAATCAGTAACCTCCCAAACACCTTTTTAGTGTTAAAAAATTATTAAATTCAAGGAATTAATTACATAAAACTCATCTAAATATTTATATATACTTTTTGGAAGGTTTTTATTAATCCACAATTAAATCCCCATCATTAGACATTTTTTTTGAAAATTTAATGTTGATTTTAATGCAATGTGTTGCTATGATTTTTAAAATATCCCAAACCTTCTCCCTTATTTTTTCCTTCATTCTTCCTCTTATCCAGATAACCTTGAAACTATATCTTCAAGGTGAATAGATTCAATAGTTTTTTCGAAACTCTTCCTATGTAATTTTTAGGTGATACCTAACCTTCTCTATCAACTTTTATTTTTCAAAAATATTCTACACATACTATGAATGAGACATTTCATCTTTCTTATAGTAGTACATTCTAGAGGGATCATGAAATTGTTTCCCTTGGAAAGATAGTTTTCACTAGCTTGATGAAGATAAAAAATTGGATGAGTGAAATTAAATAGAATATAGAGTTTCAATTTTATTTTTTATATGTATTATTCATGTTGTATATATTTGTTTACATATAATGTAGTATCACAAGTGTAAAAGAATTTTGATTATTATTATTATCCCATTCTTTGTAAAATTTAATAAACAAAATACTCACCTATAAAGTGAAATCTATTATCACATGATGATAATTAATATTTTTGTTATAAAACGGATTAATTTCATGATTTAACTTTTTTTGTGATATTGCATAATAGATTATACAGGTTTATTTCCTTAGAGAAAATCATGGAAATTTAGTGATTTTTTTAGTTGATGTGATTATGGAACACTTATTTTGTGATTATTTGATATCACATTGAATGAAATTGGGTAATAATTAGTATGTATCAGATAAATTGGTTTCACATAAAAAAATTGTGTTTTTAGGAGGATTAACTTGTAAAAGTAAAAAAATTAAATATGATGAATGGTATTTTATTTAAATTTGAAACAAGGAATTTGAAATATATGAATTATTGTTTTGATGTTTGGTTGTGGTGTGTGGGGTGTATGTGATGGGATGTGGTTGTCACATGTGGTGGTTGTGATCAGAAGTGGTAGTGATGCAAAATAGTGGTAATTCATGGATTTTCATCATGAGGAGGATTGTTTGGTCTATTACAAAGTGTTGTGATGGTTACGAGGTTGTGATTAAGTAAATTTTCTAATAATGAAACCGAAATTGTATGGGTTGGAATGGATAATGAAAAATTGAATTATAATTATAATATTGGTTAAATTGGATGATTAATAATGTGAAACAAATGGTAATAACAAAAAATATATTATCAGTATTTGGGAAAAACTATAATTTTTTCTTTACTTGAAAATAAAGGTGGAAAGTGGCATGTAGTTTTTGTTTTCTTATGTGGTTTTGTGCATGTATAAGTTCTAAGAAAAGCGGTGGAGGCTACAAGGCCCTTATGTAGATGTTGTGAGAGGGATGATATTATTTTTTAAAACCCATAGTTTCGGATTATTCATGTGACTATTATATATTTTATTTTCATTGTGATTTCTTTACGCACCCCATCCCCATTGAACACTATGTTCTGACACCTAAATGTTTTTGGGGTGTTTTTCCAAATATCCTAGATATTGGGGATGGATGGATGACTACCACATATTCCCCACACTCTCTTTTAGAAGACGTTCTTATGAACATGTAGTGATGTATTATCAATATAGTGTACTTATGGTTGGGTTGATGATACTGATGAGGTTGTTCATAGTGGGGTTCAAGCAGGGTAGGATGAGGGAATGAGGTTAAAGTCCCCAGTGTTCACAATACCCTAATATTATTATTGTTGAAGTGGTAAAGGTGTGATGTGGTGGACTAAGTGTCTTAGAGTGGAATGAGACAACATGTTTCACATATTGTTCTTACAATCATTTAGTTTCCTAGGTTTCTTCAGGCATGATTACTTTACATAAGACATCTAAGCACTGGGATGTAATATTATGAGATTGAGAGTAGAGAATATGTGATAAATTAGTATGAGATACCCTTTTTTTATATTCTTATAATTATGTTATTATACTTTGATTGGTTATTTGGTGAGAGTTCCTTGGTCAGGTTGGGATTAAATAGTTGACCAGTTTATGTGTCATCTATTATATAAATTACTCATTGGTTCATTAATATCCTTTTTCCACATGTTCATGAGAGACTTTGGGTGTGATATTATTGAGTATACATGTATGATCACCCTATATATATACACAATATTTTTTTAAGTTTCTATTTGGGCTTAGTGTAACATTATTATCATTACTATCTTATACATTGGAGCTATTATTGTGATGATTCCTTAGGAATTTATTCTCATTTCCTATTTGTAGACACGTTTTATGATATTGAAATTTCTATGATTTAAGTATCACTTACATTTGGTATGGAATTTATTTTAAATGGTTAATAAAATAATTCCCATTAATTTTAGGTGCTTTGAGGGTGTCCTAGTTGTTCGGGATGTGAAAAAGGAATAATAGAAGCCATCCAGTTTATAGTGCATGGTTTGTGCATAGTTAAATATAACCATACACGATAGACCTCGGAAACCTTGTGGCTTAACCCCCTTGGAAAATGGAATGAGAATGACCACAATAGAGTTTTTCAAACCTTGTGGGTGGCCCAACAAAACCGGGAGGCCTGGCCCTCTCAATGATAGAGGAAAACACATAGTTGGGACACATTTTGGAAAACCATTCGACTAAACCATGTACCTAATTAATGTTTTGGAAGTTATCATTTATCCCCCCTTGGGTTTAAATATTTTTTATCCAATTTTCCAATAATTTCCACCACTATAAGAAAGAATTACAAGTCCATCCTCTCATTCTTTCCAAGGATCAATCTTCTTCTAACCTTGGTCAGTTGAGGCACTATTGGTAGTGAATATAATCTTTGAGTGAGTGTACCACCCATATTTTTTTAAAGAACCTTGGTGTGTAATTTCTTTTTCTTCAAATACTAAAAACTTTTATTTTCATGATGATTCTAAGTCTAGGTGTTGAATTTTTTTTGATTTTGAATCAAGGTCTAAGGTGGGGGGGGGGGGTTATACAAAAATGTGTTAAGTATTGTACATTTTAGGTCCCATAGTCTTGATGATTATTCATGTGTATGTAGTTCCTAAAATCCCATACCTTTATATGAATTTAATTTCATGATAAAGAAAATTTAATTTAAACTTGGGTAGAAGTTAAAAACTTAAAAAAATCATCATTGGTTTCATTGATAAAAAATAGAAAAAAATTCCATGTTCATGATCTAAATATTTTGAATATTATGAAACATGTGGAATAATTGGTTTCATGCATAATAATGTGGAACCCGAAATCATTGTCTTGAATCACATAAGATCTCTTTAAATTCTTATTGTGAAAATCATTGAGGAATTTTTTTAAAGGTATAACACATATGTGCGTGGAAAATAACACACATGTAGCCTAAAATGACTCATACATGGGTGAAAAATAACTTATATGTTGAGAATATTCACACATACATAGAATTCATGACTTATACATATGATGATATCACTTGTACATGGGTGAAAATGATACATACACAAAGATAAAATAACTCACACACATTCATGCCTTTTCCATTTCATCATGCTTTCTTGGGAGAGTTGAATCCATAAAAATCCTATATGTATAACCCCAGTGTTTAAAAATTATTTTATAATTTTTTTTATCCAAATTCACATATATATTCCAAGTCTTTCACAAAACCCAAATAAAAGGTAACATGTATAAATCCATCCACATTACTCTAAAAATAAAATAATTAAATTTATTGCATAATTTTTCCATTTTAAACTAAATTCATCTAACCAAATGATTTTGAACCACTATTCAAATAATTATTAAAAATTAATTAATTAATAAATAATATGTAATAAATTGAAATTAATATCAACAAAATATCATTAATTTATGGACCATGAAAAATCATCCATACTTAATCCTAATACTCCAAGATAAGTTGACATCCAAAATATCACCACAGAAAAATTCAAACTAGAGAAAATATGAGATATCTTCTCTATACCATGGTTTGAAATTTATCGTTTCTCCTTACTATTCTAGAATTATATATACTCATTAAGAAAAATAATTTAATTTCAACATCTTTTATTATCTATGGCACATTATACTGACATTTCCATAAATATTCCATATTATACTCATGTATTAATTTAAAGAAATATTTTATCATTCCATGATTATGAAATTCTCATCATAAGATTTATGGATTTATTTATCTCCATACAACGAGTCACATAAGTTTATATAACATGAAGTGTTTTCGTTGTTATTCTAAGTCTTAAGGTTGGTGGGTTCTAATGAAAAAATTATGAGGAATATTTGTGAGTTTAGGATTTTTGTTTGAAGTAAAATGCCTGGTTTCTAGCTTTCCTTTAGGAATATAATAATTCCTTATATCCCTCTTCTATTGATATTTCCATATTCCCTTCAATATTCAATATGATGAATCACTCCTTTTAATATTTTAGTATTAGAAAATGTTTGCACCTTATTTTTCCTTTAGTAGGTTTTAACATAAATTTCCTCCTTTTTGTTCCCATCTTGAAGGAAGAGAGGGGCATTTAAATTTTTTTCTTAGTAGATGTTAAATCAACCATGCCCCAGATTAAAATGTATTTACCATATTTTTTTGGTGTTTTAGTACATTTATTCTAAAAAATCTAATGCTTCTTTTAAAATATTTTATCTAAATTCACTATTTTTACAATATATTGCAGCTCTCATTCAACTTATGTTATCCTTAAAAATTATATTTAGCTTATTAAGTAGTCTAATATAAAGAAAATCAGTATTAATGATATATTTATTTCCGCATTCCATCTTTTTGGAATTATTTCACCTTGAATTTAGATATGGATCAATTATTTCTATTCTAGATTTCTTGTGATTATTTGAGATTGTATCAGAAAAGTGAAGGAATGATCATTTTAAATAGTTGTAAGAATTCCATGCCCAGTTTTGTATGATATCAAAACCCAATTAACATTTTTCCTATAATTATTTTCATCCCAAATAGCTATCCTTATTCACTTTAGTTCCATAATATATTTTATAAAAGAGTTTTCTGGTTCAAATTTTCCCTCCCCCACACATGTATTCAACCTAGATCATGCATCAATGACTAGAGTATAGTAAATATGTATTTTTAAAAAGAATTAAGTTTCCTAGTATATTCATTCATGGGTAATAAGTTCTAAAATAGATAAATACAGATATAAGATTAAATATTGAGTTCATTGGTAAAAGGGATTTAAAATCAAAAGAATGCTTCAATCGTTTATAGCAAAATATTATCAATGATCCATGGTTTTGAAAGGATTACTCAATAAGTGTTAGTTATTTAGGCATGATATGGTTTTCTAAAGAAACATGTTATTTTAAGAAGATGTAGATATTAGTTTATAATCCACTCAGGTATGTAATTAAAAATATACATTAGTATTTCATGGAATGGTATTAAAAAATCAGTGGTCCTAGCATGAATTTCCTATACATTGAATTTTAAAACAAGTTCATTTAACTACTCATAGAAGGTTATTTGATGGGATAAATTAGTTTATTAACCATATATTTGATTCAAAAGCCCAAATATTTTTTAAATCTATCTCTATAGTTTTAAAAGAAAAATTTAATTTTAAAAATAAATGCATAAAAAATTCAAAAGATATTAAATCAAAAATGGAAATCTAATGTTTGAAAACTATATCCTACAAAGGTTCCCCCCTAAACAAAAATTATGTCACTTATTTAATTCATTATTATATATTCATCATGTAAATTATATTTTAAATGAAATCATAGTAATAAATCATGTTTTATGGAGAGGTATAATTAGAATATTTTCATTGATAATTAGGTTAATGGGGAATCACATCCTCTATTGGTTATTAGAGAATATTCTCATATTACTTACTCAGTTTTTGATAATAAATAGAAAATGGATTTCATTTTCCTTCTTTCCCACACTACACAACACCAAAAATATTTCCATGACTTACTATAAATGGAACTTCCCATCTTAAACTATATTTACCTACAATCAGCTTAAGTCATGGTCTATAAACGAAACATAGTCCCCAATATGGTCACATTTTTTATGAATGATCTTTTTATACTCCACTATAATCCATTATAAATTATAGTATTTTGAAATGCTTATTTTTTATTTCTTCCAACTCCTATATTTTTTGTTTTCATTCATTTATATCCATATTTATGTTCAAATCATCAATCTGACTTCCCATTATGATTTTGGTTCTAAATACTTAGGTCAATATAATATATTTCCATAAATAATCCTAGTTTTTAGTTTGGTTTAATTGTTTTCTAAAAAATTACATTTATTTATATATTTTATACTCTACCAAATACATTTATCTATGGATGGTAGGGCATTTATGTTTTGTGATGCACTCAATAATTTCTCATTAAATCCTATATAATCATGTTACATAAATGGGTCCTTTATCATTTATGATGAATCTTGAAACTCCAAAACCTTTATAAATGTTAGTCTTGAGAAAATAATGTTCAAAATTAACATCATCATTGTCTATGTCCATAGTCCCAACCCTTTTTGAGATATAATAAATTTTTTAATTAAATTCAAAAGTTTATAAAATTCCTTGGAAATGGTACAAAAAAATCTATTCCCTATGCTTCTAAAATTTTACAAAAGGTAATTGGATTTTGAAACTTTTATTTCCTACTTGATATTTTTTAAATTTATTATAATTTGTCACATTTTTTACAAAATTCAATATCATATATTAAAAAAATAGGATAATTAATTCAAGATTATGATAATTTTCTTATTGTTCATTGTGGTCGAAACGGTCCTCCAAAAGCAAAATTATGACAAAATTTAAATATAATATGAATTTCACTCCCAGGTAAGCATCTTCTTATCTCTTGATCACTACAAATTTTCCAAGGATATGGATCTTCACAAATGAAAAATTTTAAATCATATTTTGGACTAATAATTTGTTATGGTTTCCAGAGATATGTGACTTGTCAGGTTTATAGATAGTTGAGCATGTCAAAATACCATTGAATTTCACCAAAATCAATTACAAATACACTCCTATAATGCGGAAATTTACTGGTTCATAGGATGAAATATAAACTTAAGCAATGTTGGGTAGAAAGTTCAACTAATAAAACACTTTATTTTCAATTCCCTTATTTTATTTGATCTCTAAATTGAATTCATGAAGAAACAATATTCATCTGACAATCCTAGGGGTTAATTCTTAATTATTCATCAAGAATCTAGTGGATATATAATCAAAAAAATGTTTCTTTTGTGCTAAGGAAATAAGATCTCGATTTATATAAATCAAATAAATATGATATAAATAATTTTTCTTTGGTTTTATAGTTTAATGGGAAGTATATAGTCTCCTTTATTCATATTAAATGGTTTAGTATTTCCCTTTATCTTTATGGACATGACTATTACATCGTTTTGTTAGAATCATCACAAAATAACTTAAATGATTATTCCAATTTTTTTGGATCCATCATTGATTTTGCGATCAATCTCATTTTCAATTCATCAAAAGATTCTCTACAGTAAACATTAAAATCAATGATAGTATTTTTCATAACAATGATTGAAAGGATAAAAAAAATCTTTCTAAAGTCATTGATTATCCTCCTATAAAATCATAAATATCCTAGAAATGATCTAACATAATTTATAGAATTTTTATAAGGGAAAAAGTTTATTTTATATTTTCTTATTTATAAACCTCAATGTTTTTTGTGAGATGACATGAACATGTACTATTCCTATTTCTACCATGAACTAAAATAGTTCAAGGTTCAAAACCATGCATTTTTTAATACAAGTTGTGAACAAATTTTCTATAGTTTTCATGCAATGATAAAATGAATCTCCAATAATAATTAATTCATTAAAAATACATCTAATAAGTCCTTAATGTGACATGAAAATATATTTTCCATACACCTTTAAAATTCACATAGGGTATTAAAAAATTCATATGGTATACTTTTATAACAAAAACACCCAATGGGATATGTAAAGGTGGTCTTATTATAGTCTTCCAGGGAAATGGGTGCACTAAAATTACCTAAAATCCATCTATAAAACAATTTGAGCTTTTCCTTATAATATCTCCAAAATTTGGTCAATGAATGAGATGGGTAAAAGATCCTTTCTAGTGACCTAATTTAGCTTCCTATAGTTTAGGAAAATTCACCAACTATTTTGAGTTATCAATGAAACTAACTTATCTTACAAATTCCTCATAATGGTCAGCACAGATTTATTAAGAATTGTGAATGGGGATGACCCATTATTTTTATTTTATGGGATTTATGATTTATCCCTGTAAAATATTTTCCATCTACTTATTAATAACATCAATCATGGTGGAATTTATCTTCCTTTTGGGATACCAAATAAGTTTTTCATTCTCTTAAATAAAATTCATTTCTTACAAATTTTGTAATTAACTGGTTGAATGTATCTGAAAATATACTATATTTCTGGCACATTATACCTCAAAAATTAAAGTATTTTATGTAATTGGTTTTTAGATTGGTCATTAGAAATTATGATAGGTTATTTCTCTATTTCCTCGAGGTAAAGAAATTCCAAATTAGCGGGAAAATGTTTTTATTATAGATTTAGGGGTTGTTTTAATGATTAAACATGATTGGGGTTTCTCACCTCCAACCATTTAATGTATTTTACATAAGATGAAATATAAAATTCTACTTTATCAAACAAACAACAAAAACTATAAAATAATAGAATTTACCTCTTCCACCAATCTAAAAACAAATCTTCTTATGTTTTATATGGCTTAATTTTCCATTATATTTTCATGAATGAAACTTTTTCCTAGAGTTGAAACTTCATGGAAAATACCTTGATATTCATATGGTTCAATATATTCAATGTGGGAAAGTGAGAGAAGTGAATGATACTTTGATGGGTGCCTCATGGATTTAAAAATGATGAAGTGGATAATGTAGTCAGCAATATCCGTGGTAAGGTATTCTTGATTCACAATGATGCTTGTCTAATATATCTTTATGAATAGTTTGTCCTAGATGATGGGTGAGTTGGATTAAGATCTATCCTACTCAATATTGAGTATATAAAAATAGAATGGGAAGATAAAATTTTGAACTACTACTAACACATCCTCCAGGAATCCTATTAAAAAATTTCATGGATCTCTTTACAAGTTTTACCAACACAAATTTTGGATTTAATTATTGAATCTATAAATAATTAAAAACCAAATGAGGAATAAAATTTATGTAGGAACCTAAATAACATAATTCATCTAAAAATGTTAAAAAAATAAATAGTTTAAAGAAAAGAAAATTTACTTATATCATGATACTTTTATGGATGTTATTCTATAATCAAATTTTAGATAGTTATTCGTAATTAATCCACTTAATTGTGTTGATGTATCCCCTATATGGGGAAATTATCTTTTAGAAACATGGAATAATTATGAATTTTTTTCGAGATTAAAAAAGGTGTATGTTTCTCTCCTATTTCTAAAAACATTTATTAATTTATATTTTTTAGATTAAATAATTATTTAGGGGAAATTCAGTGGATAGTCTTTTTTACCCCTTTGATACCTCTTCAATGGTGTTTCTAGGTTCATAATGATTTTCCTAATCACCTCCTTCTCTATTTATTTCTTCCATGGATTGGTTGTTAAGAATATATCCAAAATTTCTAGAATTTTTCCTAAATATTTGGTTCCGTTAGTTTTGGTTCAGGTGTGGATGGTGGTGGATGATATTTTCCACTTCTGATTTCCATTATTCTCAAAATTTTATTTTGATTATAGACTCAATGAGAAGTTAATTTTCTTTGGTATTTAGATGGAATTTGTACTAAACTATTCAGATAATATTTTAGTTCTTTTATTTAATTCCTTAACTCCTCAAATTCAAGTTCTTCTTATTATTGTACTAGTGGTAATTCACTAGTGGGGGGTTATTTAAATCATTTATTTTATTATAAATGAGGGGGTTATTGGTATAATGTTTTTGTGGAAGGATGTTTTTATTTCTGTTTTCAATGTGGTAACTTTTGGACTTGTTGGTTCTACTAGTGGAATGGGGGACATTATTGGTACTAATTTTAGAAGTGTGGTCTAACCAGAACCTATTGGTTCCTAAACCCATATTAGACTTGGGAGGTCTCTATCTACCCCCTATTGGATAGCTAAAATTTCATTATCTTAAAGGATGTTGCACAATTCCTTATTTCCCTCACATCGTCACATTGGTCTTTAAAATTGATATGTAATGAACATAAAACACATTCCTTGGATAATGTTTACTATTATTTGGTTTTTTCTAGATCCATTTTCTTCACATGACTGGTTATCTAATCATACTTAAATTTTAACAATGAAGTTGAGTCATAAGTTCTTACATCACAAATACCACTAGTACCAATACCTCTTATGTTAATTTTTACTGATTATAGGAAATATTCAAAATCAGTCTCTGGTTTTCATTTAATTATTTTTTTATGGACCCTCCAGATGATTCATCCAATTTTTTTTTATCATTTTCCTATAATACTTGATAAAATTACATAAGGAAGTGATCTACTCTGTATCTTGATATGGGAAACTGGGATACAAATCTATAAACCTCTCATATTACTCATAGAGAGTCTCACCAAATTTATTTTTGATGTCTTGGAAATATTAAATAATTGATATAAATCTAGAGGTATGAAGAATATCTAGAGGAAAAATTTATTTAGTTCATCCTGGTCATGGAATTAACAAGTTTATCAGTTATACAACCATTTCTAGGAAGATCCTTGAAGGGAAAAGGAGAATTAAATCTATCTAACGTTTATTCTATAACATCTATTTCTTTGAAAGTAGAGATGAAAAATGTAAATTACTTGATATTTTTTTGGTTCTTCACTTGACAATATATTAAATTTTAGAATAATTGAATCATACATTTTAATTGAATTCCATTCTATAACACATGAATTGCAATTTGAAAGTATTTGTTGAAATATTCTGGTGTTCAAAATTATTTTAATGACTAATTTGGATTTATTTTCATTGTATAAGGATGAATATGAACACTAGATACCCCAATTTATTATTTTTCACGGATACTTCATCAAATTCATATCAAGTGTTTACTTTTCAAAGTCTCGTTTTCAAGGTTCACCCAATTTTAGGATATGTTGGGTAAATATTTGTGTTATATAACATAGTCATGAAATTTGAAAAGTTATATTTTCAAAATTAATCCCTAAAAAAGAAATAATATTTTGATAAATTCCTATAATATGGTGTTAAAAAACTATTACTTCATATGTTAAATGTGGTAATAGTGGTAACCTAGCATTGTCTCTAGAGAGGAGTGCTGAAAATTAGTTTTCACTTTGAGTTGAAGAAGTGAGATGTTTCAGATTCTTTGGGGCTTTGTAAATAATTGAAAAGAAACAAAACAAATAATTTTGAAAAAAAGATGATGAGAAAGGTGATTGTGTAAATTTTTTCTTTCCAATCATAATTCAATCCTTGTCCCAAGATTACATTATCTTTTTCTTCTCAACTAATGAGTGAGTGGATTTACAACCATTTCATGTATCAGCATTTTTGGAATAGTTTTGGTGAGAGTAAAAATCAAAATATTTTTATTAGTCTACCCATATCCATTTTTTATGTTATGAAACCAAACAATCCTTGATTACATAGTAAATACCTAGCTGGGTCTTGTGCCACCCAACAAATTATGGAGAAAATAATTGCCAGCATCCACCAATCACATCAACACATCGCTCAGAATATTCCAAGGTATATATCCTAAAACCAAGTGGAGGTATATGATGTATCATGGAACATGAAAATAAAATTTAATTATAAATATGTGAAAAATAATAACATTTATGATTAAGATCTTCTATTGTATATCAATAAAAAATTAACAAGAGAGAGTGATATTTATTCATTGAAGGGCGAATACTCGAGAATTAAAAAGGAATACTATACCTTCCCCAACCACATGAGAAATACCCCTCTATTAAAACAATATATGGGATGAACAAATAGAAATAAATAATTAAAAAAAATCAAACAAAAGGAATAAAGAACAGTCTTGTAAATTTTGAATACTTGATCTCTTGACATACATAACTCTACCCAAATTTTAAATCATATTCTACTTATAAATTCATCATTTTTATCTACATTTACTATGGTCAAACCTATGATATCCTTACTTATTAAATTTTTAGAATGTTTTCTTCAACCCCATAACTTCATATCTCTTCAAAATCCTATATTATAAAAATCCATAGCTTTCTTTAATTGTTTTTGATTAAAATATTTTTCATGTCGTGATCCATGTGGATTGCTATTATTGGTTCTACGAATGATGAAGTGTCACCCAAAAACCATATATTGAAACACATTTGATTCCCCTGAATTAATCTTGTGATCAACATTCGGCCTATTTTTACAAATGCATTCTATATATAGACTAGTAAAATGAAACACACAATGTTTGTAATTTCACATATACATGTGAAAAAAGAATCAAACATAGAGAAAATTCACATATACATAGAGGTAATGAATAACACCTAGGTGCATATAACTCATTCATTATTAGAAATACATAGTTATAAAATGACTCATAAACACTCATATATTTTCTATTTTTTTATTCGTTATTGGGGAAGATGACCCATAATATTCCTCCAAGAATCATCACTCCCTTTATATGTTATCTTATCAAGCATGTCATCCACTGTCATATCCATGTTTTAAGTCCTTCATGAATAAATATTAAAAATAATGAGTGGAAATCCATTATCATTTCTCTAAAAATAAAATAATTGAATTTAGTTCCCAATTATTCCATTTTAAACATTATCCCAAAAAATAAATTTTTTTTATTTTTAATTAAAAACATTTTATAAATCAATGTATAAATAAATACATGTAATAAAAATAAACAATATCAATAAAATTTCATGAATTTTTTAACATTGTTAGGAAATAAGTAGGAAATTGTTATGTTTTAGGCATATGATTGAGGATATAAAAATAAAATAAGTGTGTGGAATAATTTTATACGACATTCAAAGTAAATTCAATTGGAAAAAATTTTGAATTTCTATATTAGGGAAATAAAACCTTGACCGAAAGTACCATTTTATTTGGATGATTTTTGAGGATGAAGAGTTGGAGTTGCAAAATATAGTTGTAAGGCAACACATGGTAAAAATTATTAAAAATATTCTAGACTAGGAGTGTCTGTGGTAGCATTGTTCCTTGAATATATATTGGTGAATTATTGGAAAAAGAGGATCATTTAGTCAAAGTAGGGGGATGATTGGTTGACAAAGAAAGGATGCCATGGAAGTCCTTGAAGTTGACTTCAAGTAGGCGATTGTTGGGATTTATGAAACCTCTTAAAGTGATATATTCAATTTAATAGATAGAGGAGTTTGGATAGAAGCATGAGTCATGTATGAGTAGTGGAAGCGGATCTTCATCCAATGATAGTGATATTGTTGAAAGGTTCCAATTTTTGAGGGATGCTTGGCATTGTAATAATTTTACTGGAAGCGCACATGGTCAGTTCACAATAATTTGGGATGGATTCAATTCACTGAATGATGGATATGTCTACATTTGAGTAGGTTCTATATGGTTTTTATGAAAAAATTATTTTTGGGATGGAGTTCTATTCATCTATTGACATTTGATAACTTGACCTAGGAGTGCTACAAGGAATCGATAGTCATCTAGTGAAATGGAAAGATCCCCATGAATTTAAAAGGTTAGTGTAATCAGTTGATTGTATGATACCTACTATAAATGTAGGTGGGACAACTTTCTGATGTTATAAGTAATTATTGAGTTAGCCTTCTCATTATAACGGAATGAAAAGTTGTGAATCTTATCCCATTGACGTAAGATGAAAATTCAAACCCTGTAAAACATATCATGTATTTATTTTTCTTTATTTTTTTCCTTTACATTGAAAGTATTGCAGGAGTTTTGGGTGGACGGGAAGAGTAATTTGAACTTAGTATTGTAATTTGGGTGAGGTGTTTCTTCCATGTTTCAATATATTGAGGTTTAGAGAGTTCTTATAGACACCAATTTCTATAAATGTGACTCTAGTATATGAACATCCAATGAGTGAAGTCCTGGATGGGATACTAATTTTTTTATAACTCCACCATAAAAAACTATCACAGGCCATGAAAACTACCTCACAATAAAACTTATTATTCCCAATAAGAATCCACATTTATTTTTCATGAACTAAACTGGTTAATGAAATCATATACACAAAATAACTACAGATCTACCAGTAGTCATGATCATCCCAACATCACATTTAAACCCACAAAAAACTTAAATATCAGACTCCTCTAACTCTAAATAACCATAAACAATATTTTTTACAAGAAATATTCTTGTAGATCCATATCTTAGTCATAAAGATTAAATGTGCACCAAACACGCAAGTCAATACCCCACAACACCAACAAACCCTAAATACTTAATGTACCGTGCATCCCTACTTTGAATAATTCCACTAACTCTATAATGATTCCCTACTCCTGGTGTAATTCATGAATTCTTAGTTTACCAGATTCATAAAACAATTGTTTAAGTCACTATTCTATAGAAAACCATCAGCCTCTCGATTCCATACCCTAGCACAACTTAACCATTCTAATAAAAACCCACAACCTAACCCATGAGACTATACTCAAAACATTAAGCCCTAATCTAACATATTAGACATCAATTATCTATGGAAACACCAGAATAAAATATACTCGACCACCCTTCAAATAAATTTCCCAAATATATACTCATCCATTCTACAAGACTATAACATATGGCTCAATTCCTCTAGTTACTGAATGTATTAACATTACCCAATTATCATTGGTTAATACCCATATAATTGTATTATTCATTTATGGACTATACCCCATATTCTTTCATCCAAGTGTTGATAGAAAATTATAACCATCCACATCATATATCTATAATGAGTCCACCAAAGACATGCACCAAAAACAATGTGAAATGTTAAAAACAAACTCTTATTATCTATGGTGTGCTCTGAATCATAGGAATTTATCCATTCCAAATAAACATGAAATGTCCTTCCTTATTTACTCTATTGGATGAGTGTTAACACTCATGAACATCACTCATCACAAAATAATAGACCCATCCAATGAGCACCACTCTAAGGTCTATGGCATCAAAATGATTTTTTTATCATTTTTGGTACCATAAAACAATTGACCCATCATTATATTACCTATACATTCCAACTCATTTCAAAATGCTCCTAGCCATGCAATTAGTTTGAAATCTCATAGGTTCAAAAATCACCTTGTTAAAGAACTACCCTAATGAAATAATTATCACATTGAGTTCCTCAACCCTCAACACCTCATAGGAGTGACTGACCATCATACCACAATTCACATCCCCCATGGATCAGAGTTCATCCCTTAAATGAAAAGATCATTTACAATTACCAAAATTTTTATAACCACACACCCATTTCATCATTACTCTTTAGAGATACCATCTCTTAAGAAACAGAAACATCACTATTGGAAAAAGATTATTTTGTTGTAGGTTTTTAGTGTCAATTTACAAAAAACACTGCTAAAAGTTTCATATCTATTTTCTAGCTGTGATTTTAAAATATTATTCGAAATTCAAAGACATTTATTAAAATGTTAGCGAATTAAAAATAAAAACTAATAATTAATAATAATTAATTAAAATTTTAATATCTTATCAATTACTAAAAAATAATTATTAACTATTATTTATTAATTAATAAAAAAACTAATTATTAAACAATATGAATGAATTAATAATTATTTAAAATTATTATTTACTATTTTTTTAAAACAAAATTAATTATTAATTATTAATTATTATTTATTAGTAAATATTAATTTGTAATTACTTATATATGCATATATTTATATATTAACACACACAAATACATGCACACACACTCACACACACATACATATTAATGTTTCTGTCAAAACATACCTAACTAATGTTCAAAGCGAAGTTGAAAATTAGATTTCATCTTCAAAAGTATATAACTTCTGTTCTAGGTGTCTATTTGTTCTCCTAGAATTGTTGAATTGATTCTTAAGAAAATAATGATAATAAAATTAGATAAAAATTTAGTAATAATTAATAATAATAAAATTATAAATGTTATTATAAAAAGATTAAAACCAAACATTAACTTCAAATGATCATATATTTTGATATGAGTGTTCATTTTGGCTTTATGTCCGGTCAAATTGAATCTTATGACAAGCTATAAATGTTTTGGTACGTGGATGCCTTCTAAAAGAAAAATACCTTGTTTAAGAGGCCCAGAAGGCCTAGAACATAGTTTTAGTTTAACGTACTCTAATTTTAGATCTATCAATGTTATTTTTACATCATATTCGATTTCCTTATATTACTTTGTGGATGGTGTATAAATTTATTCAATGGAAATATATTATTATTTATATGAAAGTGTTAAAATTATGGTGGTCTTACCTCTTTTTTTGATTTATTTTTATGATATGTATGTTTCAATGATTGACTTGATATGGTTAATCCCTGATACATCACTCATGGGACTTCCAATTCTTGAAGATGAACAGAATTCATGGTAAACCATAGAGTCTTTAAACATTCCTTATGTTGGTATATTGAAGGTTAATATATTTTCATGTGTGTGTGTTAATAGATATTTATATGTCTGTATTTTATGTTCCAAAATATTCAAAAGTTCCTATTAGACCATTGTCCAACATAATTTTTGTTAGAATCAATTGATAAACCAAAATAGAAATGATTTTTAATGACCTAACCAACAAATTTCTCCAATTAAATTTAAAAGGTGGTGTTGAAACCATGAGTATCATTCATGTTAAAGTTATAAAATTTTTAATATATACAAGAAATATTACATTGGAAATTGTTTCTTTATTTATTAATGGTGTTGATATTTTGAAACCTATTTGGTATATCACTTTGCAACACTTGGAACCAAAATAGAGACCCTCTAGAAATGATCCATATTTGTTCCTTAGATATCCAAATAACACCAATGAAACATCAAGTTCTAGCATGGTCGATTGATATTCATTCATTATTCCCCATGATGGTTTAACATTCCTTAGAATTTAAAGGAACCTCTCTTATTATTCTCATTATTTTGGGAAATAGGGAAGGATGAGGTGGTTCAATCTATATTTGGAGAAAACCCGAGAGAAATTCTTCAATAGAAGATAATTTTCAAGGTAGGAAATATTGTACACAATGATTGTGATGGAAACAGATTATATCTACAAGATATTGTTTGTATAATTATTTTTATCTAAATTGGATTGTATCTAAAATGAATTATATTTTAAATAGTTTGTATCTATATTGGTTTGTATCTAAAATTGTTTTTATCTATAAGGGTTTTTATTTAAAATGGTTTTCATTTACAATGAAATATATCAATAAATTTTTTTAACAAAAATTTTTGGTATCTACAATGGATTATATCTACAAGAATTTGTATCTACAACTATTTATATCTAAAGTGAATTTTATCTACAGTGGTTTGAATCTATAATAATAGGTTGTCTATAATCCTATGGCCAAGGCTAGAATATTTCTTAAATTCACATTTTTTGTTAATAATATATCAACCTATAAAGTGAATCATTCCTTTTAAAATAATAACAATATTATTATTTTTTCAGGGTGTGTGTATCTATCACAATAATAAATATTCTCTTATTGTTTGGAAAATAAATATTTATCACCAAACTCAATACTTGATCCGCTCATCCTCCTGAATATTTATTAAACCCTGAATAAATATCCAAATAAAAATTATTCCTCCAATAAATATGTAAATAAATATTATATTCATCATCTACTGAATAAATATTTATTTAATATTTTTGATCAATAAAATATTGAATATATTTTATTTGTTGGTATTTAAAATTATATTTATTCCAACTATTAAATATAAATACTATTTAACTATTAATGGAAACACACTAAGTGTGGCCCTTTTGGATTCTTACTCAGAGGCATTTAGAAAGTTGTCCTAAAGTTCAATATCAGTGTCATGCAACACGTAACGAAACTCCAGTTGAAATATTTAATATTTCAATAAATAAAACCACATGAAACTATATAGTGTGTAATATGATACCTTCGACTCAATATCTCTTCATTTAGGTTTCATACTGCTATCATCAACTTGTGTTATTGATGAATCATTCTTTGACTTAATGAAATTAACCTATCGAAAAACTATGTCCATGGAATTCAGTATAATATTTTCATTTTAATCAATGAGTGGAGATATCAAGCTCCAAAAATTTGGAGGTAATAAATAATTTCTCTAATTATTATTTAACACTTGAGATTAACCTAATATACCCAACCTCACTATGAACCCATGTAATCATGGTTTATTGAAATATATCAAAGTACAAGGATTATGATTTGTAATAATAATAATCTTAAACACCAAGGATAATTATAGATTATCATGGATAGGAATTCCAATGAAATGAAAAAATGGGGAATTTCTAGTGGATAGTATATCCCCAATATCCTCTTGTGTTTGAGATCATCAAGTGAAAAATTCATCAGAAGAAGTCTCATCCACTTATGAGTACTTACACCAGAAAACCAGTATAATATGTTCCTCATCCTTGAATATCTGTTGGCTGTATGACTGGTACCTAAGAGATGTAATCACAGCGTCTCAAGGGTCTCATCTTATTAGGGAACTCCCATAAACTATTTTGATGTGATAGATACTCTAGGATATTATTACATTAAATTTATGAATAAAAACAATCATTATGTGATAAAGTATTTATCAATATTTAAGCCTATGAGTATTTAGTCAATTTAATGTAGAGAATAGTTGGTTCTAGGAAACCAACTCTAACACACACAAACACATATCAATCAATTTCTATTTATTTAAACGCTTACATGTATTTATGTATATCAATTCATTCACATATATATAACTATATGTATCTAAATGTATTTATGTTTATTTATATTTATCAAAATCTATTTGTATTTTTGTATTTTTGTCTATACTTTTATATATTTATTTATCTTATATGGGTATATATAGTGATTTTTATAAGTATATATATTTCAAAAACTATCAGAACCAATATACCAGGTAACCGAGACCATAATTCTTTAACTAAAAAAAGATAAAGAGCTACAAGGAGTTTCAATGTTAGAGAAGGGGCATAAATGTACACCCAATACAACAGACCAAAAAATCAATCAAAATATACTGAGAAAATTCTCCACATGTCATCTATGCTTAAGTAACTCAAAAAAACACTTCCCATTTTAACCATGATCCATGGTTGTCTCTTAACATGTAGATGAAAACCTCTCTTCAAATGTCTAGAATTACACTAACGTTTCTTTGGGTCATCTATGTCCAAAGATATCCCATCCTCCTTCATTTATGTTTTATTCACTACCTTGATGGCTTCACCGTTTATGTCTTGCGATTTTTTAGAACTATATCTATATGATAAGTCCTAAATTTCAAGCTCTAGGTTGGATTATATATTTTCTTAAATGTTGGAAGATATGAATAATAATATTTAAATATAGTATTTATAACCGAAGATGTTGATTCCCATTTTTATAAATATATAATCGACTTTTGAGTAAAACTAGTCTGTACATACCACACTAAGTCCCTGAGGAAATCTCTTTTTCAAAAACTCCCCAGGTGGGATGTTTGAGGATATGTATATGTATATATATATGTATATTTATATGCATATATATATATATATATTTATATAATTATTTTCAACTAAATGAATATATATTTTTATATATTTATGTGAATTTAATTATAGTTATATATATATATATATATTTATGTATATTTTTTAAAATGTTGGGGCCGAAGACTCAATTATTATTAAAGAAAAGAAAAGATCTCATTTATCTGGGTAGAGGGAGACCCATTACATCGCCCAAAGTCCTAGTGGTAATTTAGCCCGTTACATGGCCCATATGACCAATTTTTTGGTCCAAGGCCCATTTTGTGAATAGTACCACTACAGTACCCACTTGCAACAGTACCGCACAGTACCCGCTGCTACCATAGTAAAACTAATGCTGTAGTACTGCTACAACACCTGTGCCCAATCAGTTTTCAAACCCCATTTTTTATATATGATTACAGGGTTCTTACCACTAAGCTAAACCCCAACTACATTAAATATTCTTATATATATATTATGTACATATATATATATATATATATATTTATGTATATTATATATATATATTAAAAATTATATTTAATTATATATATATATTTATGTATATTTATTTAAAAATATATATTATAGATAATTACATGTATTTATTTATAATTATACATATACATATATATATATATATATATTTGGCTATGTGTATAAACTCACACATATACAGGATGTCCAGGGTTCAAGCCTTCATGGGAACATGTACTTCATTTGTGCTATGCAAGTAGGGACATAATCGATGAAGCATACAGTAACACAAAGAGAAGGTTATGTATGCATGATGCATGATCCAGGCGGGCAATGATGCGAACTTGGTGATGCATGTAGAATCATGTAGGCGTGATGACACACTGGGCCTTTGGGATAGGTAATGGGCCTTCAATTTATGTGTAGGTTTTCTATCCCACTAGGCCTTTAGGAAACTAAAAGTTGTATGGGGATAGCTTAGAAATGAGCCTATTGCTGAGGGAGGAACGGTGTCTAAGCATTCTTAGCCTAACTGGTGTGTGTGTGTTCTTCCTTTTCTTGTAACCCCTAAGATCATAAAAAAACAATTATATATACACATATACATATACATATATATATATTTATGAATATTTATATTTGTATATAAATGAGTATATATTTTTATTTGTATTTATTTATAATAAATATATGTTTATTTATTTATAATTATATATATTTATATTTATATTTATATTTATATTTTTTCCTATTTATATATATTATGTGAGTATATATGTATGGATATTTATGTATATATAAATATCTATATTAATATATATAAATATACATGAATAGATATGAAGGGTGTGGGGGAGTGGTAAGGGCTTAACAGAGTTACCAAGAGGTATGGGGTTTAAATGCCAAACTACACATATACAATTTCTTTTTTAATAAAATATAAATAAGAACCATCATGAAATATTTATCAATGATTTTTAAAAACATGATTATATAATTGGCTTTAAAAAAATTAAAAATAGAAAACTATTAATAAATATTTATAATTGCTACAAAAAAAAACAATTGTAGGGTGAATTCCATTTTTAAGGGGGTTGTGAAATAATTCTTGAAAGAAGAATTCGCAGTGTTTTTGAAAAATTATAATTAATTATTTCATGGTTGTTTAAACCACCAAAAAAATAGAATTTTTGAAGTTGTTTTTCATAATGCGTAAGTTTTAACTGTTCAATAACACCTAACCATCACTAGAGAATCCCTTTCCTAATCCAATACATGATACAAGATTAAGGTTCAACATTTTTACCCATTCCCAAATCACGACCTCATTATATATAGTTGGGAATGACTACAAAGTTCTATACCCCATTAGGAAATATAGGCACCTCTCATTGTCCAATTCTTATATGGGTCTCATGTGATTTAACACACACACCTACATGGCCAAACCCCAATATTGGGAAGTTTTTACATGCCATCATAATGAAGTAACATCATCACTATCACAAAATCCCCAAGAGTCATGTGGCCACCAAAATGAAACCTCCATATCCAAGCTATTTTATAGAATCCACCCATCAATGTGTCTCGTGCATCATTTAGGGATGATTATTCCTAAAAAGATCACTATTCTCCCCATACAATAATAATAATTGGTTATACCATCCCAAATACCTCATATGTTGGTTTAATGGTCACACTCTAATTCTCGAGGTAAGGGGGAATCCAATGAACCACTCACAATGATACATTACTCCCCTCGATGTGAAACAACACATAAACAAGTAAAAATTCACCATAGTGTTACCATGACACATAAATCAACCCATGAAAGACTAATTCTTATTCCACCAATCCATGTTCCACAAGATTAATTCATAACTATGGATCTTAGTATGTAAAAAACATTCCACACATGAAGAACCAACAATTCCTTCGGTTCTAATACCAAAATTTGGAACTCCTCACATTCCTATATCTTATAATCAATAAAACCACCCATTTACTGGTCTTATAACACAAATTATCTACCAATGCGTCCTATAACTAAAGGTATTAATATGTCTGTGATTTCCACTCTATCTCAAATAATACTCTCACACAACATAACTCATCATGATCAATAGTAAGTAAGACAACTTGTTATTATACTAGCATACTTTACTCACATATACCTTGATTCATACGTTGACATAACTAAGCTCTCCAAACAAGTCCATATATTATTACCTTGATGGTCTTAGCTCACAAAGTACCCTAAATTTTTTTTCTCAGATACCATAAGGAAATAAACATTCCATCACCGACTCTAGGGGTCTCATCTTATTAGGTATTTCTAATCCCTAAAACCCACTCTATAGTGATCAGGAACTTATATTCTCACATAACATATAAAACGAACTAGAAAAAATAGGCCTTTCCATTCCACATATACCAAATGATATAAAGGGGTTTACATCACTTAGTCAAGACTTTATCCCAACCACCTACTTTAAAGGAAACATATCAAATAAACATATATCAACAGAACTAACCATCATATATATAAAAAATAACTAGCTCCCATTTTCTAGTTGAGTAGAATTCCACCAATATATTATATGGGAACACACCATATATGTTATTTCTCTCACATTAAACAACTGAACCCTCCTCATCATATCTTCATCAATAAATAATTAATAAAAAATTCATCTAAATCCTATATCCCCAATATAATTCATGAACTCAAAACTATTTATTCTATAGTCTGAGATTAAATAAAAAATTAATAAAGAAAACATCACTCTTAGAAATAATCTACTCAACTCTAAAAATAAAAATCCAAAACACCCATCCAAACCCCCTTTAAAGTATGACCTCAGCATATGCAACTATTTTCTCAGAAAAGTTCATAGTTCCCATACCAAGTTCCATCTAGTCTTATAATTGTTTACTATATCCAAAATAATTATATTGGCAAAAAAATTTCATACCACCTTAAAAAATCTTGGACTAGAATACCCAAAGAGTACTGGATCTGTGGTTCCACATGACTTTAGACGCACCTCCATATATACTAGAGGGTTCCAACTATCATTTATGATACAATAATAACACATGGGGGACTATACCCTCTAGTATCATTATATGAATAATGAATAATAACAAAAATAACCCAAAATAAAAACTAAATAAGAGTATATCCAGTGGTTTTATAGTGGAAATCATACCATAAATACACAATGTCACCATATTATATCACAATATAGACATAATTATCATGGAATTTTACATTTTTATAGTATATTAAAATGTGGAAATAAAAACTAATACGGGAAATAAAATAGAAGAAAAGTAAAAAAGACCAAACCACATTTCTCTATCTCTCGCTAAACTCATCTCAACATCCCCATTAAGCTCCTCAATCTCATAGACCTATACATTTTAAATAACCTATAATTGAATAACAGTACACCGTTCACTCACATTCTAATGTTTTTATACATGGAATGAGAATAAATCATAATAGATAACTAGAAATGATATTTGTTAAAAAATTAATTTATATAGAAATGAAGTTACTGAATAAAGGAAATACATAACATCACATGCATACCCAAGTATTCCCAGAGGGTATATATAGAACCACCCTAACTGTTGATGCACACCTTTTTAAGACATTATCGGAATGGAACACTACTCATATAGTTTGAACACAACTTTAGTGTGAATGATTTATTACCACTTGTAATATCAATAGAGGAGAACAATATGTCCCCATATCTTAACATAGGGGTGAATGATACAACCCCTATTTTTTATTCAAGGAGAACAATATATCACTAAAAAATATCACAATTGTATGATATATCACCATTAATTATTAAGGGAATATGATGAATTTCCATTACCATTGTAGTGAATGATTTATGAACTGGTGAATGAGGTATCACCAAATAACAAAAATGTAAACAATTTTTCACAAGGTAAATGATGTATCAAAATAAAATAACAATGATAGGTGAATGATCAATCACCAACGTAACTATAAACAATGGGTGAATGATGAATCACTAGGTGAATAATATATCACCATATAAAAAAATTGTGGATAATAATGTGTCTCTATGGGAATGATCTATCCCCATCCCAACCATCAACAATAAGAGAGTGATGTATCATTAGGTGAATGATATATCACCATGATCATATCACCAATGATAAAAATTTATCACATATTGAACAAAATATCACAATATAACATGAGATAATGATATATCACTAAGAGAATAAGGCATCAGCCATAAAAATCGCTAAGGAGACAGTTATAAAACCATGTATCTCTAATGAAAATAAATGGTCACCAATTCATAATATTTGTGGGGGATAATTTACTATTGATTTCACATATAAATTGAGCAATCCATCATCGTTATAACATGATTTAAATTAATTCATAATCACTATGAACCCAATAATATCTATGCATTTCCTAGCCATGGTAAATGATTTATCACCAAACACACTAGTTCCCCCAACACATTACCTCATTAGGATACTCAAAACAATAATATTGCATACCTAGATCATATTCAACATGTACAGCCTCCTATGAAACATCTTAGGATCTTATAAAACTACCCACCTCGTGAGGGTTATACCATAGAAAAACTCATCTGAATAAATTCTTGTCAAAAAGGATAACTCACCACTTATCGGAACCAACATGTGAGTTTTATTTTCTATGTATAACTAGATACTGTAATAAAGGTACCCTAGAATAATCATAATACTGGAACACCCCTCATGGGTTCCATTACCTATATTACTCACTATATTCCAAGGTTCTATGCCAATTGATGAAATGGTTATGAAAAAGAAGTATGAGGGACCAACTATAATCTAGATACCATACATACATTCTCAAATAATTAGATAACCACATTCAGTTCCATATATAGTCATTCTCACATAGTCATTCAATCTGGTTCCTCATATAGAAAAATCGTTAACAATCAAATTGATTCATCCCTTCCATCACTCTAGGTGGATACTATATATCAACACATAAACATACTAGGTCATGAGATCTATAGATCATAGAATGGAAACCTTCCATACCTATATCCTAAATATCTAAGCCCCTAAAATGGGATGATTATCCATTCATGGTTAAATAATAAATCAATAATTTCCTAGGGATTTATAATAGTTTATCCAAACTCCCTAGACTCACCTCACAAAAATGGAGCAACTAAAAGTTCTTATTTGGTTCAATCACACCCACTTACCCATTCATAAAATGCAAATAATATTTTTAACTATATATAATGATGTATTATTTTGAAGCACATACTTCAACGATTTATTTTTCCACTCAAGAGATGCTCAACAACCATCACCCATGCTAATCCAAGAGAATACCAACCATTCACCACCTCCATGATTCCCTATATCTAGAAATAATAATTTTAATTATTTATAAGGCATTTATAAATAATTTACACAATTAATGCATACTAATTCAATAAGGAATAACTAAGTGATAACTCAGTAGGTGATACTTATTAATTGAAATTACAATCAACAAGAGGCAGTTTAATCCTAAAACCCCCAAATTTCACCAATGATCCAAATTACAGACATCCTACATAAATCCATCCTTCACATTCTACCAAATTTGATAAAAAATGTAAATAAATTATAGAAATGAAATACCTCAAGTGAAACCACACATAATGTAACATGATTATCCACCCATAAAACCCTTTATCCAAGCCATAACAAATCCCCATAATCATAAATATATTTCACTAAGAACTACTGGAATCAGTAATTTATCCTTATCTCTAACACATTAAAATAAAATAGGAAGGGAGAAGACAGAAATATGATGGATAGATAAAGATAAATTCACCTCCATCATGGAATAACCCTTCTTTGATCCTTCTTGGGAAAGGGAACAACAATGAGGGAAAGTAGGGAGTCAAATGTTTCTTCTATTGGCATGTACAAACCACCAAATTAAGGAAATGTAGATGGGGGCTTAAAATTAAAAACTACACAATTGAAAAATATACCATATGTTAAAAAATGTTTTGGAATATACTGATACCAAATTCACCTACATAGACTACTTAGTATCTCATTGGGTAGCTGATGCAATGCACCAGCCTACTGGTGGCCCCATCTAGTGGGATTTCACCCTTGGAACCCCATTCAGAACTTGGTTCCACCCAACTAGGTACTTGGTGTCCTTTTACATCCTTTAGTCCTCACTCTCTGGTCTCTTAAACCCCCAAAAATGATTTCAAATCCTCTATTCCTGATATAACAACCAATAAAATACTCTCTAAATTTTTTAAAAAATATACAATGCTAATTATTGATTTGAATCAAGAAATTAAAAAAATTACCCTATTCCAAAACCACTGATACTTAGATTTTCTCTGAACCCACCCAAACTAACCTATGTTGGTCATCATAAAGAGTGGTAAGTATGTAAATCCCATGTGAAATTCTTGGGAATTATGTAGAAAATTAACAATGTGCATTAAATTTCAAGTGGAAATGGGAAGTTGGTTAGTATCCACCTAATGGAGGCACCTTACATGAGAGATATTTATACAAATATAACGCTAATTTTATATCCTACTAGAAATTTTCAGAAAAGGATGGTGACATACCATGAGTTGAACCATAGTTCTCTTTATTCCACAATTTATGAAAAAATGAAAGACATATATCATTAAATAGGTAGCACACCATTCATAATAAAGAGGAACAAATTCGGGGATTTCCTAATTCATTGTTCATAATGTGGGACTTATGATCAAAATAAACAGGTTATATTCCATGGTTATGCACAATTTCCTTTTGGATTATATAGTCTTTTACATAAAATTATATTTTTATCAATATTTGGGACTTTGGAACAATGTGTGAAAAACAAGCATGGGTGTAGACATTCTCGAGGACTCTCAATTTTTATGTGGGGTGTTAGTCCCTTTGGGCACACTAATGGTATATTTTCTTATCAATGCCAAAAATATTTTTAAAATCTTGTCTAATACTGAGGAAAACTCTAAGGGTTACGAATATTCATCTAGGAACATAGGTGTCCATTGACTCTAGATATGATCAGAACCTAAAGGCGATGGGATATAAGACTTGGATTTATGCTCAAAGGAGGTGTGTTAAAGTAGTGGGGTTAAAAAAGTGGTTTCCTACCAATCAATGTGAATTTATCACACAGAATAATGGATTAAAATTATTCAATCCATGAATTATTTTCTTATAGTGTATTTATAAACATTTTGGGCCATGAACACTAGGGTGGTGACATAAGAGATAAGGTGGCTATACATACCAAGTTGAAGGCATATGAGAATGATTATGGGAGATTTTTTCATTCAGTTAGGTAAAGAAATGTTTTGGGGTGGTTTCATTTACCGGTGCCACATTTTAGGCATTCTTTATTTTTAAATGCTTATACATCGCTCATTGGATCGGTTCAGTGACACCTCAATAATATGATTCTTAAAGTTGTTCACACCTTTTTACCTTGATAGTATCCAAAATTGTTTCCAATGTTTGGGCATGCATGAAAATTTCATCCTCATAGCAATTATTTTTCTTTTCCTTTAATTTTGTGAAACATTCATTGGTCATAGAATTAAGTATTTGTGAACTTTTTTTAGTTCCTATATAAGTTTTAACAAACCATAGAACTACTTGTTCTAAAATATAAGATAATTTAAATCATAAATTTTTATGCTTTAATAAAACTAGAATAAATATATTTATATGAAATGTATAGTTATCATAAAATTATAATTTATTATATTTATAACAGATATCATGAACTTCACACCTCTTCAGTTTAAAAAAAAATACATGTTTCATCTTTAAAACATGAGGATTTAGAAATAGAAACATATAACCTATATTCATATTTAAATAATTATCAATGAGAAATTGTTATTATTATCTATATATAAATGAAATAAATATCATATAAAAAAATATTCCATGCTTAAAAATTAAAATATTATATAAAGATATTTTGATTATTTAATAATTATATTTTTTCTCCATACATTATATAAATAATATGTTTTTTATTTTATAATAATATTATAAATTCAAAACAAGATGAAACATATAATGATTTAATCAACATAAAAAAATTACTCATTAATAAAATTTATTTTAATTTTAAATTTTTATTTATCAAAACAGTTATGATATGTAAAATAATGAAATCAATTTAAAAATAAAATCCAAAAAAATAAATAACTATCATATGTTCTCTTATTATGATTACTAAGATTCAAAAAACCACTATATGTGTATTTTTATGATAAACTGTTATGATTTGAATGAATTAATCATTTCATTGAATGATCATATTTTTTTAAATAAATTGAGAATACAATATCATAAAAACATATTTTTAACATTATTTTAAGTAAAATGAATCTGATTTATAGATTTTGTTTTAAAATAGTTTTGTATAATTTTATTTCATATAGTAATTAACGAAATTTTTGAAGATATCCTAAGAAAATATGCTACCCCAATAACATAAGAATAAAAAAAATTGTTAATTTTTAATTAATGATATGAGAATAAAAAATAACAGAATTTTAAAATAATAATATGTTCATAACGAACTTCCAAAACATTATTATATTATTAATTAACCACCCATGTAATAATATAAATAAAAAAAACACATAAAAACATAACTATTATATAATATAACAATTTATATTATGAATTAGAATCAAATAATATAATATACTTATGCTTCCTCAAAATTTAATACACATAATAAACAATGAATATAATCAGTAAATATAAAATATTAATATTTTTTTAATTAAATGACCCATACTATTATATGATATTTCACTAAAAAATTGAACAAATAAATATTCCTTCCCCCTATTCTCAAATAAAAGATCAACAAGAAATCATTATTACACATTCCAAATTTCTAAAATGAATTCAACCAATTTATTTTTGAAATTTTCCACCATTATAAGATAATCACAATCCCAAGTTTAAAAAATAGTCTTCGTGGAAAAAATTAATTATAAATACCAATTTTTTATTTAAATTATACATTAAATGAAATACAAATATATAGTAATGTTAGGGGAAAAATATAATAGTTTTCAAAAAACCCTTGTTATGATCTAAAATGGAGATAGTTGTTCGATCATATACAAATACTATTCAAAAAAATGTTTAATAGATTAAAAAATTATCTTTATTTTAATAATTGAAAACTCAAAATGAAATTAGATCAAACGTGGGTCAAATAAATCTATACAGAATTATTTATTAAAAAGTAGTAGTCTCTTATATCAAAAATAATAAATGTAAAAACATTAACAAATATAATGTACAACATACATTGATTTTGATCTTTTCCATTAAATAATTGACAAATGAAATTTAAATATTCACAATTAAAATGTTATATTAAGAAAAAAAATTAAAAAAATGATTCTAATGGAAACAAGCATGAAAAGATAAGAATAATATTTTTGAATGAATAAATTATAAATCTATATGCAATAATATTATACTTTTTGAATTCTCATTAAAAAACCTTAATATACCAAAAGACTCATAAAATAATGAATCTTCATAATCAAATAATTCTTTGATAATTTACACATCAATCCATGAATCAAGATATCATATATCATTGAAAAACATTTCATTCAAATCCTTAATAAAATCAATGTGGAAAATAATAAGATTTAATGTAACATGTTCATAAATCTATCCACCTATAATATCACAACAAAATCTCTATGTGTTTATATTTTCATACCCTCATCGATGAATGTTATTATTATATTTAATATATTAATATCCTAAATTTGGAACCAAAATAACATGAATCCACCATATATACAAAAACATTTACTTTATATCGAATTTTTATATCACCATAATATTATTATTCTTATTACCCTTAAATTTAAAAAAAATATGTTTAGTAAATTTATATAAAAAATTAAGAACTCATTAAAACATAAAAAAATTACCATCTAAAACAAAGTTAATAAACTATTGAATATAAAGTAAATGTTAATTTATATAAAAAAATATAGAAATATTTAAACCCCTACAAAAAATAGAACATTTTTGTTTTTTTAATTTAATGGAGTGTGTGATATTTTATAACCATTATAGTATTTAATAATTAAAAACCTCTTACAATAGGATCAACTGATTCATTTGAATTGAACATAACAAATGAATACTAAACAGGACCATTCTTACTATTTAAAATTTATTATGAAAATCTCACCTAAATAATCATGATAGGGAGCCATCAGATATAATAAATGAATATGTATTCCTCATATGTTCCAAAAGATATATGGATTACAAAAAATTTAGGTAGGATTCCATCTATATCCATGACCTTATAAAAAATTGTTGTTAAAAAAAGAGAATGAGACATGCAATATAATTTTTTACAGATATAGGGTCACATAAACATTTCTTGATAAAAATTTACATGGTTTGAACCACATTATATAGGATTAAAAGTACTTTCTACATCTATTCTATTGATCCATAGATAATCCTTAATAACTCATTTTTTTCATAATGTTATAACTATTTTACAACATGTGGTTTAATCAATAATTAATATGTTTGTTTGAAACACTATAATACTTTATCATAATGAAGTTTTAAAATTTAAAATGATATCCTATGTATAATATGATCAAACATATATGTTATATAATAACAAAATCTTTCATTCTTACATAATAGTATTAAAATAATACTAGGTTTCTTTCACAAAATTGTAATTTTCCTTAGGACTGACCAAAATGTTGTGAATATAATAACACTGTGGTTTCTTTTATCCCTATGAAACTATCAGCAAAGACCATAACCATTTTGGATTGTGAAATATATGGGAAATTTCAATTTCTGTTCAAGAATAGATAATGTTTCCTAAATTGTGATTCATATTGGGATTCTAAGCATAATAATATCTCTAATAGATATTTTGGGATATGGATCATGTATAGAAATATATTTATGGGTACTTGATTACGTGTTGGAGTAGTGTTAGGTTGATACCCTACCCTTACTAGTTTTTATATTAGGAGGTTGGTCATGACGCATCCTTTCATTTATGTCACGATAACCTACATAAATGGAAATGGTGGCATGTATCATGAGGTTCAATGCTATGACTGGAGAGGCTATAACATAGGGGGTTGGACCTCTCAGGGTTGAGGCACACCATGTTTTGATCCAACAGGGGTGGGGTATGATGTTGGTTTTCCAAGATGTTTCCCCTATACATAGGGTATTCACATCGGGACCCAGATGGGTATATAATGTGATGATATCATGTTAGGTTTCAATTTTATTGCCCAATGCAGTGACACCATGACCTAGAAGGTCGATGCCATGATGGGTCTATGCAGAGAGGAAATGTAATTGACCCTATGGTCAAGCAATGACTTAGAGCATAGGTTGTTTATTTAATAGGGGTATACTGGTAATTTACCAATGAACCCTCAATATTTAGGTCTAATTGGTTCTCAATGGAGGGATATGTGATTTAATCCAATAAATCTCTTCCTCTCTATCAATCCCCCTTGAGGGGGGGGGGATTATTCCATAGCATTTTATGTATATATATCTATTCTATTGGGTTTTTCTTTCCATTACCTTCACGTTGATTTTTTATGATTTCAAGTATGTATTTGGGGATGATTCCATCATATCATGGTGCAATTACCTAGATTTTATGGTTTTATCATGGATTGGTAAGAAGATACATCACCATTGTGATCACATGAAATTTATCACTATACAATTGCAATTATTTCCTTGAATGAATTTTTTGACGGGTTTGATTAAATTCTATAGAATCAGAGAGTGGATATGTGTCATGTATTTTGGATTTCATTTACGATGGTGCCAAAGGTATACCATTAACCATCTAGGTTCCCTTAGGTGGGGTTGTAGTGACATTAAGATGCTTAATGAATTTTATGATGATTATGAATCATTGTACTAATTTAAATAATTAATTATAATTTTTTTGAGTTTTTTGGCTTAGGATAGGGGCTTTGGATATGGTTTGAGCCTTGAAATTTTATATAAGGCTTAGCCGAGAAGGTGCAGATCATTGTGCATATTGTGTTTATGTGGTTGAGGTATGTGGTTCCTTTAATATAAAATCATAAATTTTTTCATTTATAAGATTTCATCATTCAATATTTGCATGAGATTGGGTAAAGGGGATAGGTTTAGGAGTTCCATAGATATGATGGAGAGGGAAAAATTGATCCTCCTTGAAATAGAGTAGTTTTTTCTTAGTGTCCTAGTTAATTTTGGATTACTTGGTGTCTATGCTTCCGAGTGGAGAGAGTGCCATCTTATTTGATGAGAGACCCCAGGTAGGTCCCATGATGTGAGATTAGGCACAAATAACCGATTAAGATTTCCCAGTGTTATTTGGGCATTCATGAGAGGGATTGGCCTAGGGATGATGGGTGATGTGGATTATGAATTAGTGTATTGTATGAGTGGGATGAGTCATCTAGGAAATTGCATGTTTTGATGAAGTGGTATTTTTCTCTGAGTGATGGGATTGAGAAACCACCTAAGGAGAGATGTGTTATGGACCCATTATGGGTCAAAAGAATTGTTTGAAGACTTGGTATGGTATTTTCAATGGGGTTTTGACTAGGGTATCTTGATATAGTAATAGTTTAGTGGGGATTACTATAAAAAAGGATTATGATATGTATTGTATTGGAATATTGTAGATTTAGTTAGGTAGAGACTATGGTATTTGGTAACAACATGTGGTTTTGGATGTTAGTTGGTTCTAATGATATTAGAATATTAAAGTTATAGAGAACCCTAGTGGACTCTGTGAATGGTGAGATGATACATCCTTGTGAACTGATGTATTTTTCTAGGGCAATTGATACAGTCTATAGGTAATTATCTTATGTGAATAGATAAATTATGAGAGGTGTATTGAGGTGTAGGTCTAGGTCTCAGGTTACTATAAACATGGTAATGTATTGTGATATTATAGAATAGGTAACTTACCCTTCCAATTATCGTATACATTTTCCTGGTTGTGTCATGTTAAAAGTGGATGAGTGGGATCCCTTGTTGAAGAAGGGGTATACTGATACATATAGTGCAACATTTCCATATGAGGATTAGGTTTGGAACTATAAAATTTTACCTACCTTATATTAGTGAGTAGTGATTGGGATATTAACATTGTGGCCTTCCCTATATGTAATGGTTTGGGTACAAGTAGTGTGCCCAATTTCATAAGAAGATAAGGAATGAGATATATTTAGAGCACCATATCAATAAATAATATGTGGGTTGGGTTCTTATATGTGTCATTCATTGATGAGAGAATTGGTTAGGATCTATTTAGCGTGGCCTTTCCTGAGGGGAATGGATGAAGGAACTATTTAGTGCATCCTCCCAGTTCGGTAATGAACCAGGGGACTATCCTGTGTAGCCTTCCATGATGGGACTGGACGATGTACTTTTCATGGATTCCATACACCGGTTTTTTAGGTATGAATTGGTATTTATGGTAAAAGGTGACTATATTATAAAAATGAACAAATTTTTTTATGTTTGGGAGTGTTGGAATCCTAGTTATTATACATTCACTTGATATTTTTGTGAGTGGTGAAGACAAGATATGGATTCTGATAGGGTTCAATGTAGGTTTGGATGGCTGTCATGGTGGACTAGTTGGAAAACGTTGACCTAACATGCATGATTATTTTATGTCTTTTGTTTTATTTATGTATAAATGGAAATTATTGAGAATATTAGGGGTTCTTGGTGAGGCCCTACTGAGATGTATTTATCACACCCTACAAAATCACTCTAGTGTATGTCTTATCCTTATATATATATTATAGGTCAGAGCATAGGTTGGGTACTATATTAGGTTGGTGCAACTTAATATGGTATTAGATATGGGATAAGGTGAGGCTTGAAGATGGTATTAGAGCCTCCTGTGTATTTTTTTTCTCTTTTTTATTTTGAATATGTGATTGGCCCAATGGAAGATAAATTTTTATGTATGTTGTATTACATATTTATAGCTCATTTTTATTTCATTACTCTATTTATTTGAATATTCATACCCAAATGTTTCAAATGGATGGTTTTTTAATTATTTTTGATGGATATTTACTTTGACTCAAGGGAATAGTATTTCTAATGCATGATTTAGGATCTCTCCACTTTCCTATAACATCTAAAAAATAATGAGTCATTCTTGAAGAGATATATCCCTTCATATTAGACTGGTGATCTAGGTTGGGATTCTACTAGTGGTGTCAGATAAACATTTCTTATTTTATTTTTTGTGATATGTTAGACCATGGATAAAGATATGAAAAATTCATTTATGGACCTCAAATGATTTGATCATGAATACCAATTCAGATGATAAATATGGGTTACTAGGGAATGTGTTTTTTTATGTTACAGTTGAGATGTTTATTCCTTATAATATGTGTACTGAAGATTTTTATTTTTGTAGTTTGGATCGTCGCCTATTGGAAAGAGGCCCATGTACATACACCATAGATTATATATATGATTCACATGACATACATGTCCATATATGTGATTTATCTCACTGATGATAGTTGGTTAAATTATTTAATGTGTCAATAACAAAACATATGGTGTTCCCAATATAACTTGATTGTGGATTTGTACATATTCAAACATCTTATGAAAGGTTATGTGGATCTTATAATGAAATTATAAATAAGGATTCAAAATATCACCTTTGTTAAAGGATTGTATAATTACCCTTGGTTGGTTGGTACTTTCATTGGATGCCTATTTCATTAAACCCTAGTGTGTTATTACAATGGTTAGGTCCACTAGGTTGAATACCCTGAGGGGGGGGGGGGAGGTGAATCTGGGTATGAACGATTAAAATTTCTTCACCTTAGGATCTTGTTTTTTCATTTAAAAAAATCTATTCTCTCTTATTCTCATTATTACATGTGAAAAAATTTAAATCATACACGATACAACGTAATTTTTACTTGGTTCACCCTAAGTTTACTATGTCCAAGGAGCATACAACAGTGATGTGCCAATATACCAAATTCACTAAGGCTCACTTCCAATAATGAGTACAATGTTTGGGAAAGATTATCTATGCCCAGGCTCACTTCATTTACAAGGTTTAGGGTCTACTCACTACATTCCCAGGGATCACTCCCTAGGCCTCTTTATCTGGCTCACTATTGATGGAAAGGGTCATCATCTTCCACTTCCTTCACTTAATACTTTTAGAAAGGAACCCACTCATAGTTTATAGACTTGTAGGTCGAACAAAATATATGGAAATGTTAGTCCCTTCATTTTCATGAATTCTACATCATCAACTATAGGTAGATTCTCTATTGAAGTTCCTTATTAACCCATAGATGAGATCTATCTTTTTGGGTACTATTATGTAATGGAGATGAATTTCACAAACAAACATCAAGCTTTTTCATGATCCTTGTGAAAATTGTGAACCTACTTGTTCCTCTGTGTACTATTTACTAGGTATGCAACATATATCATCTCCATTGCATACTACTATTGCTTCTGTGAGCCATCCTCCATTCATGGAATGCCTCCGCCTTCGCTATCGCGTTCCGCCTCTACGTACCGACTTTGCGAACCACATCTAAGAACCACCATCGGATTACGAATTGTTCTCTATTAACGGGATGACATTGCTTCTATGTACAGAATCTCCCTGTCCATGTTCCATGTTCTTCTTCCATGGTCATTTCTTCATTTTTATCCAACAACGCCTCACAAAAACCATCAGCATAATTCCATCCAAGTGAACCACTTCAGCCTTCGCGGAATTTTCCCTTGCGAACTTCCTTCAAACTTCTAAAAATTATAAGAGAAAATAGATCTTATATAATCATATCCCCCCTCTAATCAGTGGGAATATATGTCCTTATATATGCAATGATATCCCCCAAAACTATTAATCCATGATTTACCAAAACATTGATTTGATACAGCCTCCACTACATACTGATCATCCTGCCACAAACTGCACCCATTCCGATAACCATTTTCCACAACTTTCCATGTACTACCTTTCTCCTATGTGGTTCCATTTTATTCTTCCATCCCGTGATCCATCACACCTTCAGCATACCACATGCCCTTTTCCACAAATCATCACTACAAACCATTTTTCAGTTCCACAAACTGCTCCTGCGTACCATTCCCATGGCCTGGTATGTGACCAAAAACCCTTCATGGACATGGTACACAATACATTTCTCATGATCCATGTTTCTCTTCCTTTTTTGGTTTCTTTCAATGTTATTCACACTATTCATTCCTATGAATAATGCCTTACATTTCTAAACAGAATTTCCGGATTTTGAGGCCAAAAATTTCGCAAACACTAAGAAACTGTGTCACCTTAAAAATCTATCTAAGGAAAACACCAAAAAAACTCAATCACGATCATTTTACTTTGTAAACAAAAACATTCACACCCAAAATATACCTATAGGACACATTGAGATATTTTAATCCAAAAATATCACCCTTTGGGTTTGTTGGAAACTCTTCTCATAATAATTATTCACTTTTTAATACCTAGTAAAAGCTCATTCCTTCTTCAATTTTCATTTGATTCTATCAATTAAGATAGAGATCAAATATTTACTTAACACATACTCTAAGACCACATGAGCCATGCTTAGTGGGAGAAACAAGAGTATAATGAAAAGTTCATCCATGAATCTCTTCATTCTTGACACCTGCTATTGAAACCAAACAACTTCTTTCATCATGAACCTCATCTTTTGTGATATGTAATCTTTTATTGATCACTTATAGAATAATCATATTTAATCCCCCCAAGACCACAGATCCTCCCAATAGCTTTAAATCAGCTTCAAATCCCCCTATCTCACTGCTCCACCTAACAGGTTATTCATGTGTCTTTTCTCCCTCTAGAATAGTCACATTTTCTCCCCCTTTGTCAAAAAACCTGAAGGGCACTTCAAGGTTCTCTGCAACATGGTAAAGATCACATATCAATATATTTGAGAATAAAAAACCATACCATGATGGGGGGGGGGGGGTCCCACATCCACACTTTTTCAAGGGATAGGAGTTGACAGGACTCTCATATCCATTCAAGTCATTTAAAATGATTATTTAGGTAAGGGCATCATTAGAATATTTTCAACTTGTCGTTCGGTAAGCACATACTCCAACTTTACAAGCTCGTGCTCCACCTTCCCCTTGATAAAAAGATATTTTATTTCAATGTGATTTGTCCTTTAGTGATGCAATGTATTTTTTATCATATTTATACCACTTTAATTGTCACAATGGATTCTAATCGGAGACATCACTTTAACTCACATATCATCATGCTACTACTTCATCCACAATACCTATGTGCATGCTTCTGTAGCCACGATGTAGATAGCTTCTACATTAATTAATTAAATAAAATATTTTTTCTTTATCAACCAAGAAATTTACAATTTACTAAGATATAAATCACCTCTAGAGATTTATTACCTATAATCTACATATTTGACCCAATCTGCATCTGTATATCCCAATAACTTTGGCTGAGATTTTTCATTATACATTAAACCAAAATCTATGGTTCCCTTGATATACCAAATTAATCTTTTCACTGCAACCATGGGGATCTCCATGGTATTTTTTTTATATATCTTTGCTTTTCATGTGGAAAATACAATATTAGGCCTTATAATTGTCAGGTACAACATATTTCCAATGATTTTCCTGTATTCTTTGATACTAACTGCCTTTTCTTCATCATCTTGTGACAGTTGGAACATGGTAGCAACCTGAGTCTTCACCTCTTTATAATTATCCATTACCAACCTTATCAAATCCTCCATGGAATATTTATATTTAGAAATAAATTTTCCATTCATTCCCATGCATCACCTGTAAGCAATGGAAAAACACTAGCTCGCCAATCATCGACATTTCAAACTCGCTTTTAAATAATTCGGAAAACTGTCTGAATTATGCTTCATCTGATCCACCAAAGATTATGTCATCATCAAAAAATATCATCATCAATAATTGATTACTTCCATTAATGAAATATAGATTGTAATCAACTCCACCTCACTAGAAACAGAGATTCATTAGAAACTGATCATGCATTGAATTCTATGCTCGTAGTGCTTGATTCAAACCATATAAATCCTTCTTTAGCGAAAAAACATTGTTCACATCTTCATGAATGATAAATACATCTTTTTTCTCAATTTAAACATCCTATTTCATAACTCCATTAAGAAATTCTTACTTGACATCCATAGGGATAACCTTAAACTTTCTTTACACTACTGTGGACAACAATAATATGAATATATCTAGACTTGCAACATGTTCAATTGTCTTATAACCATCAATACACTCTATCTGGGAGTATATTTCTCACACCATTTGTTCTTTGTTTCAAATAAAAACACCATCTTCATTCATTTATTTGTGAAAGACCCAATTTGTCTTGATGACATTCTTGTCTACTCGTCTCGAAACAATCCCCCATGTCTGATTCTTCTCAATTTGATCAATATTATTATTTATTGCCTGAACCCAACTCTCATCTCTAGCTACTTCCTCAAAGCTTTTAGGATCCATTTGTGATAATTATGATTCTTGTTGTAGAGGCTTCATCCTCCTTTTCTACAATGATATTATCAGATCACCAATTATGTTCAGTCTATAAATTTATGATCTTATTTCTTGTGTCTATATAGACAGTAATTTATTATCATTACTCTCATCATATGATTCTTCTTCTGAATCAATATCTTGAACTAGAGAATCTTCTGATTTTCTTATCTCTTCATCAGTGTCATCCAGAGATTGATCATGTATTTACGGAATATTTTACTCATTCTACACTATGGTAACATCATGGCTTTAAACAATATTCCATAGTCACTTATTAAAGCATTTATATTCTTTGATTTTTTTTGAGTATCCAAGAAATATCCCTTCATCCCCAATGGGATTCAAATTTCCTATGTTTTTCATTATTGAGAATGAAACACTTACTTACAAAGACTTGAAATTATTCCAATGATGACTTCTTTCCATACCATAACTCATATGGAGACCTCTATGATTTTAGAAAAAGTAGATATCTATATGACATGTAGACTATTGTAATCACTACTGCTTTTCAAAATTTCACTGAAATGTCATTCTCAACGAGCAGTGTTCTGACCATGTTGTTGAAAATCCGATTACTTCTCTCAATTACCTCATTCTACTATGGAGTTTTTAATGAAGAAACATTATGCCTTATCCCATGATTCTGAAGAAAATCCTTCACTTTTCAATTTGTTAAATCTTTCCCATTATATTTTTGAATCATTTGTATTTTCTGATCAAGTATCTTTTCACACTCCCGTCGATATCTTGTAATGCAACTGAACACATCATATTTCTGGTTGATTATTGAAACCCATGACATTATTCTATAATCATAAATTATGTTAACATAATATCTCCTCCCAAAAATATCCCTAGGTGATATTGGCCCACACACATCAATATGCACAAATCAAGAAATCTTGTAGACTTTTTCTCCTTTGCCTTATATGTCTTTCAAATGATCTTCCCTTGTTTGCAGGAATCACACGTATGAGTACGATCACGTGATGATCTAGGATGATTTTGAGAAAAATAATACTTCCCCAGATATTCTATGGAATCTTGGATTTTGTGGACAAGACCCTTATACCATAACATATTTTCATCATCTTTGGATAGAAAGCACAAATCTTCTTATCCACTCATGAGGTAAATATTCCCTATTCTATGCTTTCCTTGAAACACAATAGCACCATCCAATTCCTTGATGATACATAATTTTTTTGGAAAAAATTAGGGCATACCCTGAGTCATGCAATTGAATTAAACTATGAAAGTTGTGAATAATCCCCTCAACAACCAAGACATTTTTCTCATCTCGTATATTTTCCTCCAAAAATTTATTTTCCTGAACCAATAATTTTCATGGCCTCATCATTACCAAATATTATGATACCTTCTTTATCATACCTGATTCCAGTCACTATATCCTTATTTCCTATCATATGGGAAGTACATCCACTATAAAATATCCATATCCCAGTGCAATCTGATGCCTTCAATGCAATTTCTAAAACCAATACCTACTAGACCCAGTTATTTTTGGCCCAAGTATTTTAATTCATACATGACATGGAATGATAATATTGATCTTCCTCAGTATATGACGGACCAAATTCAAAATACTGAGATTAAAATCAATTTTTAATTTTCATCTCTCTTGATGATATATTTTTATTCTTCTTATGAACAAATTTAGTTATCCCTTACACATTCCTCTGCATTTTTGATGTGAAATATCTGACCATATGTTTGAGTCCATTATACTTGAAGCAAAGACCATTAAATAAAGACATGTAATTATGAGATCTTTATGACCACCTATGTTGGTCTGGTTCCCTTTGGTACCTCTTTTCTATGGATCATACATTTTGGAAGCATCTGATCTAACCACAATAATAGCATCTTATGTGAGGTATATTCCGGTGTGGAAGTGATTCTCCACTTATTGTGCATTGGGTTCTCTAAATATTTAGATTTTTTTGTACCCAAATCAATCTTCAATCTAGGAGTCGGTGCATGTGGTCTGACATGAACCCTAACTAATTTCTATTTTAGATCATGGCACATACTAGCTTTATCATTTAGAGTTGATTGTTTCTTCTGTTCTTCTGAACCACTCTACTCAAACCTCATCTTCTCTATTTCCTGTATGATCCTCTTAACGGATATCGAACCGAGAGTTAACAATTTCTCTTGATTATTAACTATTGAACATAGAACAATGACATCCTCTTCCAGTTCTTCAATGTGTTTAATTTGATATTTTTCTACTTTAGTGAAACAATCAATTTATGTTTTCTATTCTTCAATTTTGAGTTTGTACTCAATCACCATTTCTAATATTTCTATCATTAAAGACCTCATCTTTTCAATTTCTACATTCAGATCAGAATTTCCTTCTTCCTATTGCTGCATATAGTGTTTGGAATCATAACTAAATTTGTTATATTTCATTATTTTTTCCCCCAAAATGTCTACCTATTCAAGGCTAGATTCTAATTCATCCTGAAGATCAACTCTTCCATAAATTTATCCTTATTCATTTTCACTTTCTTCTCTTGTTAAATAATTTAAGATAGATACCACTAAAGCATTTAATTTATGATCCTTGAATTCCACCAACTCTTCTTCCTCAGATTATTTTGAACATTAATATTCTTTTTAAAATAGATTCTTCTTTTTGAAGAACTTTATCTTAGTACTTCTTCTATGTTTAACATTTTATGAATACTTCTTCCGGGGAATTTCATCACTGTCTTCATTGTCATCATTAAACTTTTTAGAAAATTTTACTAGAAAATACCCAATCATTCCTTATCAAAAGAATGCTAAAAAAAGATTACCTATGAACTTCCCTTCCCCCTTTTCATATTTTAGGAGAGAAATGACATGAAATTATCCATATTGTCCTCTAAAGGACTATCTTCAACAGATAGATCCTTTATAGACGTGAATTCCACTTCTTTATACATACCCTTTTCCACTACATCATTATCATTGTTTCTTATTTCATATACTAAAAAGGAACTTTTTAGGTTATCTAATGCCAACTCTTTTGGGTCTTTTCCTTCCAACACTGATACTTTTAGATTGAACCCTAGTTTAAGTTTCCCCAAGGTATGTTTCACAATATGTATGCCTTTATTGACTTCTCCAAAAACCCTCATATCATAAAAAATGACATTTACCCCATAGGAGAGTGCATCAATAGTCTCATTGCATTTCATTCTGAGATCCTCATAGTTGTTCCACATCACCTACTACTTTACTTCTCAGACTTTTGTGACACCCTCATAAATATTCAAAAATTTTCCCACATAGCATGTGATGTTTTACAAACAACACCTTTATATAAATTTTATTTGACAGGGATCACCCTAAAGAATTGATCCCTTTAGAATCAGCACCCAATTCCCTTATTTCAGCTTCTTTTAAAGAACCACTATTAATTTCAACTGATATTCCATGCATAGATTTTGTGAAGACATCCATTCCTAAGGATCAGAAATAGTGTTGCATTAGATTCTTCTATTGTTGGAAATTATTTCCATCGAAGATTGAAATTAATTTATGATTGACCACCTCTATTTATTCTTCTGAGAGAGATAACCACTAACTTTAAACCTTTCACTCTGATACCAATTTTTATGTCCACTAGGTCGAATACCCTGAGTGGGGGGGGGGGGTGAATCATGTTATGGTAGATTAAAATTTCTTCACCTTTAGATATTATATTATCATTAAAAAAATTTAACTTATCAATCATTCTTATTGAAACATATGAAAAAAATTTAAATCATGAATTAGACACAAAAAGTTTTACTTGGTCCACCATTATTGGGATATGTCCATGGAGCATACAACCACGGTGTGCCGATGTACCAAATTCACTAAGGCTCATTGCCAATAATGAGTAAAAAGTTCTTGATAGATCTAATATTCCCAAGCTCACTACCATTACAAGGATTAGGGTATTCTCACTGTATTCCCAAGGGTCACTATCTATGCCTCTTTCTCTGGCTCACAACCGATGGAAAGGTACACCATCTTCCTCTTCCATCACTTACTACTCTCGGAAAGGAACCCACAAATAGTTTATAGACTAGTATGTCAAACACAATTTTTGGAAATGTAGGTCCCTTAACTTTCATTAATGTATCATCATTAACTATAGGTAGATGATTTTTGGAAGTCCCTTTTTCACCCACAGATGAAATCCCCCTTTTTGTGTAATGTTATGTAAGAGAAATGACATTCGCAAACTGACTTGAATCTTTTTTAAGCTCCTTATTCAAACTAAAAACAACCTTGTTCCTATACATATTATTTACCATTTATGGTACATGGATAAACTACTCCGTGCAATGTTGTATCTTCTATAAAACTTTCTCTATTCCCGAACTTCCTCCACCTCTGCTATCACGTATCGCCTCTGCATAACGACTCTGCTAACCTCCTCTATGAACCACCCTTTGTTTGTGAAATATTTTTTTTGTCATGGACTGCCTTCACCTTTGTGTACCAGAGCTACCTATACATGTAATATTTTCTTATTCCATATTCGTTTCTTCTTTTTTTTTCCTTCAACACCTCACAAAAATCATCATTGGAATTCTTTCTATGAAAACAACTTCTACCTTTGTGGAATTCTCCCTTTTAAACTTTCTTCGGACTTCGCCAAATTCCCAAAGAAAAGAGATCTTCTATAATGATATTTGATATACCATATAATTGGTGGGATTAGAACTCTATATATAAGAAAAGATATCCCCCAAATCTGCTTATCCACAATTTACCAAATCGTTGATTCGGTATAGCCTCCACCGCATACTGATCCTCCTATCGCGAACCACACCCATTATGTGAACAATTTTCCACGGAGGTCTATATAATTTCATTTCTCTTATGTTTCTACATTATATTATGCTCTCTTGAGAATCATCATACCTTCTATATATTGCACACCCTTCACCACAAACCATCAATGTAAACCGTTTTTTAGTTCTGCGAACTCATCCCATGTACTGTTCCCACTGCTTGGTCTGCAGCCATGAACCCTTACCAAACATGGTACACAATCCATTTTCTGGGCTCCATGTTTCTCCTACATTTCTATTTTTATTCTCTTTTATTATCACCATTCATTACTATTAACAAAACCTTACATTTCCAAACACAAATTCCTAATTTTTTAACCCAAAAATTTGAAAAACACTGGGAAACTGTGCCACCTTAAAAACCTGTCTTTAGTAAACACAAAGAAAACTCATTTGGGATCTTCTAGATTTGTCAAAAAAGAAATTCACACAAAAAATATAACTACAAGACACATTTATGTATTTTTATTACAACAATTGTGGTATACCTGAGTGATGTGATTTGAAGATAGGAAATGTTTTTATTGAGGTTGTGGATACCCATGAAAGGGTAGTAGAAATACATGTTTAAATGCATTGGGTTATTGATATTGGAAGCATATTGGGGGCTTTAGGTATCTAGGTCATGTGAGAGATAATGATAACTTGGATGCCTATACTTCTTGATTCTTTAAATTCTTTGAATTTTTGGTTTGGATTCATATATGAGAAATTACAGGTTTTGGAATATTTCTTAGGTGGTTGGGGATCATGAGGTAGGACTCAGAATGTGTGAGATGCCTTAACGATTATTGGGAAGGAACAATTGGGGATGATTTTTCTTAGACAATATTAACTTGGGACGGAATAATAGTCTGTGGTTTTGGTGTGTGATTTTTGGTTTAATGGGGCACATCTCATTATAGCATGATTTAGTTTTTGGAATTGGGTTTAATGGGAGTGTACACTCATTGGGTTAATATGAGATTGATATACATGGTGGGTAAGAACCTATAAGTAAGGCTCATAGAATATTTAGTACACCAGCATAAGGAGAGTGATATTTGGAATGAGTTTTATGAAATATTCTTTGTGTGTGAAGGAATGCGTACATTGGTTTAGAATGATTCTCATTTTTTTATTGATTAGTAGGTGGATGTGTGTGGGTCAAGGACTAATGTGATCAGTGAAAATATTTTAGTCATGCAAACCCTGATTTTTTTAGTATGGGAAATGTCACCTCTGTATTAGATGTTGATGTCGTGGATGGATTGAGGTAGTGTGGTATGGTCAATTTGAATTCAGTTATTGACACAGGTTATCATGGATTTGTGTTTTTGGATTAGGAAAAGAGACTCATGTTTTTTATTAAAACCTATTTGGGTTAGTGACCATGGAGTAGTGTATCCTAATCAATATAGATGAGATCACACTATTATCCTGTGGAGGGAGTGGTTCTCAATATTAATAAATTTAATCAAATGTCGAGGAAGATGGTCCTAGTGATCTTTAAAAGGTTCCAATTGGCCTATTATGTTAGAAATTTTGTAATAGTGGGGACATCACATTAATTAATTATATTTAGCAATGTATATGATTTAGTCTATAGAGGCGGGGTGATAGTATATATACTTTTAGAGTGGGGTGCATCGTATCTGCCAATGAGGTATAAACCTCCTATTGGATGAGTGGTGGGATTATTATGAATAGTCGAATGATGGTTGAGAAATAAATTGTATGTCATTATGTAGTTTGATAAAATTTATCTAGTTCCTTAAAAAATACCATATTTGAGATTTTCATATGGTGTTGGATGTTGTCTAGATATTGGCATCATGATCGAGATTTATTAGATGTGATCTAAGAGTGGTTTGATTCGGTGTACATTGGTGTATGTGGTGAGATCTTAATATCTAGTGCATTTGGTTTGGTATCCAAGAATATAAATACATTAAATTTTTAGTTGAAACTTTTGTGAATATAATTTGGTTATTTTTCTATGCCTTCAAGAGTTTAGGAATCAGAATATGGTGTTGTGATAGAACATTGATAGGGGCTTCTAGAGTTTCCAGATTCAACATTTTACAGGATTACTAACTAATTTTTTCTATGAATTTAGGTGCAGTGAGGTAAACACCACATTGATCATGTTCAAAGACCATTGAATGTGTGTTTTTGGTGGGTGATTCCTATAGTGGGTAACACCATGGACTAGAATCGTCCCTCATGAGTGGATACTTATTGTGGGGACCACCATAATTATTTGGAAGAATTATTTAATGACAAATTTATGTCCCTATATAGAATATTTTAGTTGGGTGTTTTCTTAGTGTCAATGATGGTGATGAGCACTTGGCTCGAGATTCAATGAATAGTTTACCTTGATGGTTAGATTTTAGATGCATAATCTTGTTTAGTGTTTGATGCTATAATAAATTAAGTTAGCAATGAACTCAAAATTGAGGTAGTTTGGGATATTCTGTTGTAGTTCTACTACAAATTATCAAGGATGATAAGTGTTATCGTACAAATTTTGTAATAACCTACATCTTTACAGGTTATGAAATTATAAGAAAATTTAAAATTTGGTATTGATAAGGGTACATTTCCGGAATTGGGACTCATATTTGGATTTAAATGGTTGACCTGTCTCTAATAGATTTTTTATATGGGGATTGTGGCTTATAAGTTGTTTTGGGTTCTTAGGTGAGAGTTGGAGTAAGGCCTGGGTGGATGGTAGCATCACAACCCTTCAGTCACACTTTAATGACATGGAGCATGGGGAACCACAACATTTAGGGTGATTTATGACATCATTAGAGGAGAAAATACGCCTTGGGTGCTTGGGACTCACTCATGTGGCTTGAACCATGTTGTCACACAACGGTGTCAGGCCAAAATGGTGGTTCATTGAGGGGTGATCCCTCTACCAATAATGGTCTCAACATAACCTAGGAGGGGTTTCACTAGGATGCTGGTAGATTGGTGGGTTAGGCCCTCTTATAGGGGTATTAACATCTTGACCTATGAGGGACACATGTCAATAGATAAATGTGTGGAAGCTCCACACCATGAACCATATAGTCACATTGTGACCTAATGCCTAGGTGTTCTTTATTAAGGGTAGACTGGAAAATCACCATTCACCCCCGCAAGATCTAGGTCAACCAAGTGTTTGGGGAGGTCTATCTGGTTAGATCCTCCCCCTTTATTCATCCCACCTGACCCCCTAAAGGGGGTGTTTTTAGTGGTGATTCTATGATGTTTATGTTATGTATCTCCCTATATTAACCCCAATTCTTGTTTCCCTTCAATACCATATGATATGTTGAGATTTTCTCTAGGTAATTTATGAAGATTCCACCAAATCATGGTATAATTATCCCAATTTTATGGGGGGGGGGGGGGTTCATGGCTTGATGAGAGGAGGTTTTATGATGGTGTTCACACACCTTTTCTCTCTATTTCATTATAGGTATGTCACCCAATGATTATCTCAAGTTCTTTTGATTTAATTGAATAAAATTAGTGATCAAACATGAGTATATTGTTTCATATTTTTCTCATGATGGTGTCAAAGGTGCGATATAGACAATTAGAGTAATATTGGTTGAGGTTTCAGTGAAATGAAAAGGATTGATGAGTTTTTTTGTGATTATGACTGGTTGGATTAATTTTGATAAATTATTATAATTAATTATAATCAATTATTTTTATGATAGGCCTTGGGATAAGGGATTATGAGTTGTTTTGATCTTTGATGAGGTGTGGAGGGCCTCTCCAAGGAGGTGCATAGAATCACCAGTATGTTAATCCTATGGTTGAGGTAGTTGGCCCCTTTAATATAAAATTAAATTATTTTCAATGAAATATATTGCATACCTAAATTATTTAATTGAACCTAGTAAATGGTTAGGGAATAATATCACCCTAGATAAAAGCGATAGGGTTTCATTGAGCCTTCTTGAGTTGGAGTATGATATTTATATAACCTTGGACAAATTGGGATCACATGACAACAATGTCTCCAAGGGGATAAGTTTTTGGTTGAGTTGAATTGGAATCCCCAATAGGTCTTGGGATGTAATATGAGACTTGAATTGCCTAATATGGCTTCCTAGGGATAGTTTTGTAGTAATGAGAGTTTTAGGCCTAGTGATGATAGGTGATATATCCATATGTCTCATGCATGTCGAGTGACTCCCGCTTAAGGGTGGATCTTGAATTGGTGTATACTAAAAGTGGGATAAGTCCTGCAGGACTAGGTGTGGAGTGATTTATGGGGGTTTCCATTGAGTTATAAGATTAAGAGATCTATTATGTGATATGTGAGATGGACCAAGTATGTGTTGAGAGAATTTTTAAAATAATATTTAGGAGTTTGTTAAGGGGTAAGAGTAGGATAGATCCTAAAGGTCATTGGTTAGTGAGACCGAGTATAACATGTGATTTTAATGATGATTGGACTGACCTCTTGAGGATTGGTTTGGGTAGATACTATGGGAAGTAATAATATAATGTTGTGTTGGAAGCAGCATGGTGTTGATGATTTGATACTAGGATGGGTCTAAAGGACCCTAGTGGATGACTTTATGGGAGAGACGATAATGTTGAGAGGACTGATTTTTTTCCTGTGTGAATATTTATAATTCATGAAATTAAAAAATGAGGCTAAAAATACTATGATAGGTGTTTTGAGGTATTATTTAAGGTCCCAAGTGACTAGTACATTGAGATGAGTGGGAAAAAAATGTGGGATTCATTGTATTCCTGGATTGTTTTTTTATGTGTGTGCCTAGTTGTGTGACGATGGATGTGGATTTGTGGCTTCCCTTAGTGAATAATTGATAGACCATACCATATATTTAACCCTTTCTCAATGAGGATTATGTTGGGTGACATACAGTTCACACTACCCTATATTTTTGGGTAGTGGATGGGATCATATAAGTGTTCCATGACCAATGTGTAATGGGTTAGGTACATTAATTATACAAACTCCTATATGAGGAGGAGGGTATGGATTTACTCAGTATACCAACACATATAAGAGAAGGGTGGGGTATTTTTATGCACCCTTAACTAATAATTGAGTGAGATGTGAAAAATTAAATGTATCATTAACTAAGGGTAATGGACCATGGGACTGTTTAGTGATGTCCTATTTTTTGGGAATGGAATAGTTTAGTATTCAGTGTGACTTAACCTGAGGGGATTGGATATGACCCCTAAATTGGATGCCCTACCTCATGTATTTAGTTATCAGTTAGTATTTACGGTATGAGGTGATTGGATTCTTTCAATTGACAAATAATTAATGTTTTGGTGTCCTGGTGGATTGGTTGACATAAAATTACCCAATGTGCATTTGTGTGGTGATGCCATAATGTGGATTATTATAGGGGTCTGAAGAAGGTTTGGTTGGCTGTTATGATGGCATAGTGAGCACACAATGACCTAATGTGCGTGGATACTTTATATCCTTTATTTTCCTCATAAAAAATATATAATGTTTTATACATTGGAAATTTAAAGATACCCAATAGGGATTTATTTTTCACTCCATCCATAGGCTTTTTGGTGTGCATTCATACCTTATGTCTCTTTTAAAGGATGGATCATAGGTTGTGAAATGTATTGGGATGGGGAAGACGAAATGGTATTGGAAACTTGATTTGGTGAAGCATAAGGATGATAGTAAATCCTATTCTATATTTCCCCCTTTTTATATTTTTTATGTGACCAACCCGATGGGAGATCAATGATGTTGTATGTTGTATGAATTATCTATGGTTTATTGGTATAGAGTGGCTATGATTATTTGATTCAATAAAATATAAGGTTTTTTATTGATGTTGTTTTCTTATTTCCACTTGTTATTTACTATGATTTATGGGAATAGTCTCCCCAATTTATTTCCTAGGACATCACCTCTAGTTTATGACCTCTGATATATGGGGAGGTTCAACTAATTCCACAAAGCTCTTTAGTTCAGACTTGTGATTTGGGTTGTGGTGTTACACTATCAACATACAAATTTCAATAAAGACACATAAAAGAAGTTTATTACATTTTTAAGTCCCATAATATGAAACAATTTGAGAAACTATGTAAAAAAAATTCTTTCATAGGTCCTCTAAAAACTATTCGAGATTAACCATTATTATCCACAAAAATTATTATAAAAGTCTTTTTATATAATTATTATTATCATTTAGAACCCACAACCTGTGATCCCTTGAGCCTATTTAGAGTTGAAAAATGGTATGGATTATTTAATATATATTTATAATAAGGTATTTAATGTTAGAAATTATTAAATTCTAATAAATCAATAAAGCGATCTAAAATGATCGCCTTCAAATGCATGTATATCTATAACCTTGTTCAAAACATTTTTACATGCATCATTTATAATCATGAAATCCCTTTCTTTAAGACACTGAGTAACCAAAAGACATGGAAAATTAAAATCTCATAAAAATGTGTTTTTTGATCATATTTATTATATTAATGATGAAATAAGATGGATAAATACACCCCTTTTTAATCATCCACGAAGAAGAGTATATCATATGAAACTCACCTAAATAGATATACATAATATTTTACCCTTATCTTGGTGTGTCTATATGCTCCCTCTACCTTGATAAATATGTGTCCCATATATTATACTCATCATATAGGAGGAAAAATCCTAAATTTATTTTTAAAACCATACCAAATGTTCAAAAAAATACCCAACCACCCCTTTATTACCTCAACCTCAAGGTTATTGTAATTAATGTACAATGTATAAAGGTTTACATATGATATTACTTATCAACATAAATTAAAGTGGATTAATATTAAAAATGAACCCTTATTATAACATTAATATAATGAATTATGTTCAATAATATAATATATTGTTTTTCATTAAAAAACCAGTTTTTTACCTTTTGCATGAAACTCAATAACTTATATGATCCCCAACTCATTCTAATAATCATATACTATTACAACCCATAATTCTCTGTGAAATTCATCAATTAAAGTGAACGAAATGTTATAATTTAAAGGGACAAATATTATCTTATTCTATAAAATATATATCCAATAGGAATGAATAATGAAAATATACTTTTTTGTGACATGATACTATTAGCATATTCATAATACAATTTAAGAATATTATGAAATCCAAATATAAGTTTTAATATTTATAGTACCCAATATAAAAATACCCATATGATCTTATGTTTGATTCATTTAGTGGTTATTGTAAAATATATTACACTATTTTTTACAAAGTTTAGCATGAGACCCCAACTTGTGTAATCCTATTAAATATCAGAAAAAATTAGATATTTGAATTTGATACATTTTTTGCCGGGAATATTTTTATGATTGATCCATTGAGGTTGTTTCGACACTAGAGGATTACCAATGATAATAAGTTTTAATATCCTTAGTTCCTATGTAATGATTCCATTATCTCCCTATCACACGTGACTAATGATATTATGGGAATAATTGGTTAATACCCTAGAAAATAAATGTCTTCTTCCTTAGAACCATGGGATGAGAATTATTTGTCTATTCCATTTTCCCTTAGAAATTAGAATATGTCTATTTTCATTTCCCTTTTAAAGTGTAATATTCCTACATGGAACATGAGGATAAATTTTAATCACCTGATATCTTATGTTTTAAATCCATATACATTTCACAAAAGAGAAATAACCATTATTCTTGACCTTCAGATACATTCACCACGACCTGAGAACCTTTTAGGAGGACTCAACGTCACCACCACTCTGATGTCATTGAGTAGAATAACCATTGTTACCATAGTTCCTAAGAAGAATTTGTAATTAATATTTCCCTAACACTGATGAGGATATTTAATGACCATTACTTTGAAATATTTTGGGAGATGTTGTCATATATACCATGGTTCCCAATGAGAAATCATCATTGAAAAAACACTTGTGAGTAATCATTGAAAGTTTTGTAGGGAGGTGAAGTGTGTGTGTTACATCATATGAGGAGTGGATGTATCCTTGTATTGTATTCATAGTCTTCATAGAATGTCTATAAGATCTTATATTTTTAAATCTCTTTCCATTTCATTTTCCTAGGGTCAGAAGTGTTGCGAGGGAGTTCAGAGGAGATTTGGAGGATGGAGATGAATTATAACCATTTTTAATATCACCACACAGTGGTATTGAGTATGGTTCTATATTTGTTTACTCATTCATGGATTTTTGATCATGGGAATTTTTTTTGGACATTATTGTTTCAAATTTTCTATAGAGTTGGTTATTTTTTGATGGGCTACACCATAGTGAGTGAAATGAAATATCTGGTAAATTTATAAGGAATATCAATTAATAGTTCCGCCTATGCAAAGCAGCGATGAGTAAATTTATTTGGTATTCATTTTGAGGTCATCTAATAAGGTGTGGCACTCAGAGAGCCCCACTATTAGAAATTGGTTGTGTGAATCTCAGTATGTTGTAGTATCATGTGTGGTGGGGGTAAAATTATTGGGGTTTCAAGATAACACCATGGTTGAGGATGTGGTGGAAATTAAAAGAGTTCCTATTTTGATTTATAGTTGTGTGTTATTTAGTATTTAAATTCCTTGGAAAATGGATTTTACATTTATCAAAGAAAACATGATTTTATATGGGGGTTAACCACACCATGTTGATGGATCTCAATATTACCCATAAATAGAGGGACAAAACTATTTTTTTCTATTTTCTCTGCCACTCTCAAACACTAGTTTACCCCTATGCCTCTAATGAATCTCTAATAATTCCTTGTAGAGTCTAAACACCATAGTTAATCTGGATATTATTCATATATTAAATTATTATCCTCTCCTATCCTCTCATTATTTACCCTCTTATTTATCTTAAATAAATCCATTTATAGAGAGTTATTAATTTTTTGGGTCAGGAACCGATCATGACCTAAGGGTATTTTCAATGATTAGGTTCTAGGGGGAGTGTTGGTTTCACTTTTGATATTATTTCCTTTATTGTTAGTTGATTCCCAATTTTCCATTCTTTCTAGTAGAACATTGAGCTTCTAATCAAGGTAGAATATCTATTAATACTCTTTTTATTTATGTTCAAGTGTGAATTAAGAATTATTTACCTCATTTTTTAAATTTGTGGGATTATCCTTAATAAGATAATAATATGAAAAGAGAATAGAATGTTGGAAGATTTCTCATAAATATATAATTTGTAATGAAAACAATAATTGATGAAATATTTTCTTAATTAATTGATGTGAATTATATAATTCCATAGATTAATTATTTCTAGATAATTAAATATTTTAATTAGAGTTTAAATCATATTTATTATATTAAAGGGTAATTATTTATTAATCGAGGAATTTTTTGGACCAAATTTAATAATCACATTCTATAATGTTAATTATTATTTTTCATATGATAAAAAGTGTTTTACAAGTATGGAAATTAAAATATTGAGATTGAAATATTCAAATGTTTATGATAATTTAGTATTTCATGTTGATAATGAAATTAATGGTAATGGTTTGATCTCAGGTGTCTGGTATTTTTTGATACATAATTTTTTTATTAGGAAGTGTGATATATTTTTATAATTACTTTTTTTGTTTAGAGAGGTTATTTAATTAAAACTATAATAATATAATGATTAATAAACATATAATTAAAAAGATGATCCATAATTTTATTTATAATTCTCACCTTATATTTCATTGAACATGGAAAACAATTCATGAAAGCATTTTTACATTTAATTTTATCCATGGTAAGTTATTTCTATTAGGTTGACCTATTTGGATAAAATAAGAATAAGGAGCCTATTAATTAAAGTTGGAATTAAGATGATTGTTTGTTAAGAATAACTTTTAGGTATAAATGAGCCTATACTTATTATTTTAGGATTAAACAACTCAATTTTATAGACTGAATTCCTTTTTCTATATATATAATAATTCATTTAATTTTTTTGTGTGATCTTAGTATTTTAATCATTTTTTGATTTTTTGATCACTTTATGTGGTTGATATCCTTTGATAAGGAATGGGATAGAGTGTTGGTGTAATATTGATTAAATATTTATTTTATGAGTGAGGGTATGTGAGCTCAAGGATATAATGATAGTCGATGCTAATGATGGAAGGATAAATTATACTCTACACAATGGAATGGGACACCAAGTGGTCATGGTTGAGTTTAGAGTAGTTAATTCTTGATGATTTATATATAATATATTTTTCATGGTTCGTTCTTGATGGCTTGATGGTTGGATGTTATTTACAAGATCAATTTCTAACTTGTGGAGGTAGTTTAATGTTATGTACCAAAAGTGATTATTTGGATTTTTATATTAGACTGAGTCATAGATTACCCAAATGATTATAAGATACTAATTGAAATAATTTTTGAACATGGTCGCTTCTTGGTGTCCCTTGATGCTAATGTTGTTCTTGAGAATATAAGTATGGAATAAATAGTTCCATCTACTCTTATATAAGAATATTAGTGTTTTAATCACATAATAGATTAATTAATAATGGTATTCTATGGAAAAAAAGATATGTAAAAAGGAATTTGTTTATTTTATGATTTTTTTATATATAGATCTCAACAAAGTTTGTTGGGGGTATAGTTCAATGAAAGAGGTAGATGATTATAAGGATATATATTTTCTTTCAATAATTATGTACATGACATTATTCTCTATTTTATGAGTTCATAAATTACCCAACCCACATCGGTAGGTAAATTTATAGCCAATGGTTTGGAGGGATGTACTCTCCCCCATCCATGATGGTGGGGGAATATATTATGGAAGTATCCCTCTCCCCCACTCTCCCTCTACATGTATATAAGTAGGCTTATCCCATTCTATGAAAGTTTATGATATAAGGTGAATTCCTAAAATTGATGTGATGGATCAAAATTTTAATGTACAGTTATGTGTAGGTTGTAACAAATTGAGGAATAACACATAATTGTATCCAAACATGTTATTTTTTGGATTCCCACAGTTGTACTTTCATAGGCTATAATGGATTGAGGTATAATTAATTTACACATGATATAGTATATTTTAAGAATAGACTTGGCTATTACTATCATATGATGATGATGATATAAAGGGTTTAATAGGATATAATAATGGGTGATATTCTATTTAACTAGGTGTACTATGAATTACAGGGGTGGGGGAGGGGGGATAGTGGGGGAGGAGGGGTGTGGACATTCTTGTGGTGGGTGACATTTGGATGTATCCATTAGAATATTAGATATTAAAACTAATAGAGAAGTGAAATTGAGGTACCTTTATTTTTATACATATTTTATTTTGATAATTAATGGTTTATTTTGTTGTGTTATTTATTGAGTGAGACATGGTTTGGATGAGAAACTACTATTAGTCGTCACTGGGATTTATTATAATTCTTTCACATTTTACATGAGAGGATTTATGGAGGAACCTAATGAGTATACAATTTATCCTCAACCAATGTCTATAAAAACTATTTCTACATTAATTGGGAATAGTTTTGTAATCAAAATGGATGTGACTAGCTCAGAATCAGTTATTGAGTAGTTATTGGGAGTTAGTGGAGCTCCTTCTCATTTTCTAGTTTTATTTTTTGAACTTAATATTTTTTCAATTTATGTATAACATTACATGTGTTGGGATTAATTATTTTATTTATTAATGGTGTTATTTTGTGGTTTTCCTCATCTCATATGTTCTTCCTTAAACTTATATAGAGGGAAATTCCTCCCTGGTGTGTGATTGATATTCCCTCATTCCTATTTACTAAATTATGGCCTATTAGAGGTGGTATTTATGCCCCTTTTTCTCCCTTTATTCATTATGTTTTCAGGATGTGTACTTTGGGAGGAAGGGGTTCATGAATGTGTTGAATTATAAGAGATGGTTTATTTATATAATGGAGATTGAAGTTAGGAACTGGTGAGGATTCATGGGTTATTAGGGATAAGATATCAATTGTGCTTTATACATTCTATAGTGAAGGGATAATATCTAGGAACTGGGTCTTCATAGCCAACAATGATATGTTGCAAGGAGATTCATGTTTACTAAAAATGATAAGTGATGTGATGTCACTGATTAGATAAAGACCATGGTGTGGATCATGAATCATGATTGTTTTCTCATGTGTTTTAATTGGGTAGATAATGGAAAATAACTTAAAATGAGTTAATTAATTAATTAACGGACCTTAATATATTACTTTTATCCAATGGTTATGAGATCTTGACATTAATTATTTATCAGATGTGGAACCCAGTAGATGTACCCATCAAGTTTAAGAAAATGATGTTCAATATGATGATTTAATGGATCATCATAGAGTTGAGGTAAAAATGACGACACATAGGGGGGACACCCTATGATATTTAGGGCCAAGGTACACAATGTATGATGGTTTTGTTTCATATAAAAAACTGAGGATTGGAATGATGAGGTTGATATTTCTTTATGTTTGATCCATGATCAGAGGGAGAACTTAGTTCCATTTTCCATGAAGATATTCCAGGGGTCATATTGGTTGTCATTGATTTCATTCATTAAGGATTTTTTGAAGTCTATTGTTTCATGGGACAAGTTCAGAGATTATTTTCAGGCCATGTTTCTATCTTCAACAGATTATGTTTTGTGGTGGTGGGAAATCATTAATGTTAGATAGGGAAATTATTGTGTTTGAGAGTTTATTATGTCCTATAAGAACCTCCCACATTATGATTTAGACACTCGTCCTTATTATGAGACAAATGAAAAAATTTTTAAAGAGTCTTTATCCCTAGATATCACTGATAGGTCTGTCTATTTATGTTGAATTCATATTAAGATGTACTAGAAAAGGAGGAGGTCATCAAGAGGAATTTGGCTAGGACCATATCTGTCACGAACCAGGCTGGGTTGCCATCCAACCTGGAACCTGACTTGGTTCGCGGCAAGAACCGAGGGAATTTCCCGATCCCCACAGGCTGGCACAAGTGCCTGGGAATCAAAAATATCACCTGGGAACACTTTAACCTAAATAAACTTATTAAAATGACCAAAAAAAACTAAAAATTCAGATATGATAAATTCAGTCAAACATGCCCTTAACATCATTCAAATTTAATGATTTACAATGTTAGACAAAACCACAAAGTACTATGACAGAGGAGTAACAAAAACCTATAACAAACCTCCACGCAACAAGAGTGGTATAACATCCACAAGCTACCCACAAGGACTTGAATTAGAAGGAAACTAACGAATCAAACCACCATCACTGAGCATGATGTCACAACCTATAAAACACAAGAAATAAGGTCTACAGACACCCAAAGGTGTATGTAGGGTGTGAGAGAAAGGCCCAGTAATATGTCTCCCAATAAAAATATTCCATGCCAAAACACCTAAGAGATAATTTAACATGCTTATTGAAACCATACTTTTAAAAGGATTTGTTTTTAATTAAATCATTTAAAAGCTGAAAGTGAAAAGGGAAGAGCACTGAAAGAAAAATCATTAAAAAAATACAACCTTAATAATGGAAGAGAAAAATTTATAAAGAACATGAACATACCCATGTTGTCCTCCGTATGCCGATGAAAGGCACAACATCATGAATAGTAGAGCACTGTGGGTGAATCCCCTAAGGTTTCAAGTATGTGTGGTGCGCTAGAGACATCATACCTCGGTGTAAATGTGGCATAAGAACCACAATAATCAACTCTCTCATGCACGAGCCACTAGTAGGGAAAGACATCCCTAACCTAGTTTTCACCAATCATCACAAAAGTTTAGTTAGTGTTGTAACATCAATACTGTCAGGTGAAACCAGGATGAACCACTCACGTGTCATCTAGTGTACTAGTCATAATCCACCCACCTAGGTACCCGAGGTTTCCCTTGTGCTCAATCAAGTTCCATATTCATATAGCATATCGCTTTGTCATATCACAGACCAGACAAGACATTACACACACAATCCACCACATGCATACCCAAACATCATTTTAAAAACACACGCACACCAAAACACCTTTCCAAAATACATTTGTTGATTCTTAATCATTTCACAAATCCCCATTTGGAAAAACTCAAAGGGAATAATCAATTTGACCAACATAGAAAATAATATTAAATAACACAGCAAGGGTCGACACAATAAAACACCTCTAAGTGGTGAAAAGAGGGTTTACACCAAGGAACATGTCTCATTTTATATAAACACAACACTTAAAAAACAAACACATATTCAACACTCTGAAAATTCCACTTCTGCACCATCTAAATAAATTAATAAATCATTTAAGATATTTATTCAACCATGTGAAGAAAAACTAAGAAGTATTTACACCAAATGAAACACTTGATTCTATATAGAGATGTCACCTTAAGACCAAATACACAAGGTAACCATATCAAAACATGTTTTATATTATTCAAACAATTTTAAATTCAGTTTCAAAAGTACAAAACAAGTCAAAAACACCCAAGGTGATTCATTTCCATTTTTAAAATCTCCAATCAAAAACACACACCTCAATGAATATTAAAACACATTTCACACAACCTATAAATCACTACCCAGTTACATAATGTGATTTTATATAAAAAACATTCCACATTTCATGTAAACGTGGTTCTTAAAAATAAAACGCCCATTATAACCTTTCCAAGGTATAATTCACATAACTAATACAATATAATAAAATGTTATACAATTGAAAAACAAGTTCAACACATCAAAATAATTTTATACTCCTTGGGAAACCACATTTTAACACATACAAATCTCAAATACCCTTGAAAACATAGTTCTAACCATCCAAATGCTCCCTAAAACCCATTTTTAAAACATTTTACCAAAAAAATACCAAACATTATCATTCCCTCAATAATAATTTCACCGTTAACTAACAAACACACCAACCATTCCAAAACAAAAACACTATTATCACCGTAAAATCAAGTCATTGAACACATTAATAAATTCCAATAACTATATTAATGGTGTTATTGAACGTAAAAACTTACCACTCATGAAGAAAACCCCAAAACTTGTGTCAATAACCACACAAAAGAGCTCCACATGTGGATATAATTGGATCCTAAAATAATAATTAAATGAAAACCAAGAGTAAAAAATAACCCCTAAACAAACCCATACCCGCTGAACCACCCAGAACACCCATGAAGAAGGAAAAAAAAAGAAAATATATTTAACCGAGGGTTGCGGGGCAGCGATCGTCGGGCTGAGCAGGAGGGCAGCGGGTCTGAGTGGGATGGAGAGGGAGAAGGGAACCATGGAAAAAGTGTGAGGTGGTCAGCCAGGAGCAGGTGCAAAGCGATGCTGGAAAAAAGAGACGCAGGGGAAGTTCCGGCTTATAGACCGTCAGGATGTAGCACCCTGACATGAGCTGGATATGGGGCTGACATAGGGCTTTCCAGAAGGGAGGGATGGGGCGTGGCCAGACAGGGCTGGCTGGGAAGGTATGACGGACACCGAACGTGGGAGCTGGAGGGAAGCAGAAGAGCCAGAGGGTGATTGCAAGGGCATATGGGTGCCAGAGGGTGAGCGTGAAGGTAGAGGGGAGTGTGGCATGATCCGGGAGAGTCTAGGGGGTTCGCTTGACGGGAAAATGGGGTTAAGGGAGAGAGGCATGCAAAACCCTAATAAAAGAAAAAAAATAAAAGAAAAAGTAAAACCAAAAACAAATCCAATAAATAAATAATTTTAATCATACCACTAACAACTTAATTAAAACTTTAATAAAAAATTAATAATAATAATAATAATCTTATTATTATTATTATTATTGCAACTCTTAATTCATTTTATTCTTCTCATTTTATTTTGTTCTAACTTCCTTATTCACTTCATTAAATAATGAATTAACAATAAACTGGAAATGCCTCGTGGGGACTTGGACAATATCGCGCGGCTTCGACTGCTCCTCGCCCGTGCGTCGAACGTCACCAAATCCATAATGTTCACTTACCGACAGAATGTAAGCTTCCAATCAGACTCGGCCCACACTCTCACCCTAATTTTAGAGCCGTATAAAATAATAAAGTGTTGGTAACTTAATATAATATTAACAATAATATTAATATCAACTTAATAAAATTTATATTATTAATTCCATCGATAATAAAAATAAAAATAATAATGTCAAATGATATTATTATTATCATTAAAATAGTCTCTTGAATTTTTATCACACTTCTTATTCTTATTCTTTTATTAATTTTTTATTTTACCACCCACATAATGTTATTTATTAATTATTAATTATTTTTATTTATTTAGTTGCACATTGGGTAGGCGTGTGGGGAACTAGGAGAGGTTGCACTGTGACCTAGGTGAGGCCATGCAGCTTCGACAGCAGTACGCTGAATGATGTGAAGGCCAAAATGGGCATTTTTAAATAAGAACTCAAAATTTTACGTCGGGCTTCATCCCAGACCACCAGATGCAAATAAAATTTATAAAATAAAAAATTCAGGGATGGTGGGTGTGGTAATTATCCCCACCATAAAGATTTTGGTCCCCGAAAAGCCACAAATAAGGCTCAGACCCAAAGTAGTAAGAGACACCCCCTTAAGGATAAAGAGGATCCCTATGAAAACAAACGAAAAGAGGCAAACATACCATGTTTAGAGAAGGTGACTAAAATGAGAAACTCCAGAAACATGTAAAAAGACTTCCTGATATGTGTCACCCTCCCCAAAGAGCTAGAACACCTCCAATTGATTGATGAAGGGAAGGAACATAACCAAAAGGCCATCATGGGGAAGCCCGTAGGGGCTCCCCACTATTAAGAACCTACCAACGCCCAAGGCAAGACTGGAAAAATAACATGGGGAGGCCCGAGCAGACTCCCTGCCATTATGAAGATGGCTAAAACAGATTCATTCAAAAGACATTTGAGTGAGACATATCACTGGTCTCCCTCGCTGACAGAAGAAACAAAACCTTAAAAATTTTCCAATAGTGACCAAGCAACCCACCATAAGGGAAGGGGAGGATCGGGACTAACTACCGGTCTTCCAAACCATGACCACTGACAGACCAACATCCCCACATCCATGGATGATAATTATTCAAATTTGAGACATATTTACCCAACATACACCCATATGGACAACAAAAAAAATTACATTTGGTGGGATGGAACCCCAAGACTTTAATGTAATGAGATGACCACACTTCCTCGTAACTAGAACAACCTCACTCACCCAAATGGGTCATTCAGAATGGAAAAACTACCAAAAAACAATTTTAATGCTTTTACTTTCAACATCGATGACAAAAATAAGGTCAGGTCCCATACCCTCTCGGGGTTCCTGACGACGCTCCAACTTCACTGTGAGGCATAATATTGGATCCCTAATGTTTGAGGCATCACCTTCCTCACAGTCAGGCATTAACAACTCCTGAATAGGGCTTCTCCTCTTGGTTCTACACACAACCACATTGCAACCGAGACAACACTAACAAACACAACACACCACAACATCCAAATTATCACTCGCGGCACATCCACCAAAATAGTGGTTTAGATTATGCACTTGCATCACCTCTTCACTTTAACCATGAAACATAAGAATGAAAGATGCACAAGAAACACTCACCTTTGAATAGTATAATTAGAACTCCCTAAGAGGAGGAAACACTCCTATGAAAATAGGGATTCTCGGAGGGTTTCACGAAATCCACATTTTCACTTTGATGAAAACTCATACTACAAGACGTCACCAAACCTGACCCTTACATCTAATGAAATCACTAAATGCCTTTCAAGCATCAGTCAAAACCGATAACTCTGAATTTCCATCACCCTTCCCTATTGGAATTAATTTCACTGCTTCTAGGGGGAACCCTTAGACGCAACTATGTCAAACTTTATAACCGACGACTTAGACAACTCAAATAGACCAAAACTCCCTCCAACTCCCCTCACATCTATCATCCTGCTATGAGAGTATCTACTTAGATATAAAAAGGAGAGGTGGGTTCAATTTTATATTTCAAGAAGAAATTAATTCGATCAAATGGAGGGCTGGCTAATGGTGAATTGCTCGTGATCGCACTTCAATCACATGTTAATGCTTTTGGGGGGGTGTTCACTAGTCAAGAGGGAAAACCATTGACCTAATAAAACTAGTCCAATGACCAAGACATACTGCAAGAAACCACTAAACATGCAGGTGAACCACTGCAAGGGATTCCTGAATCATTTTTCAAAAGAAACTACAAACCACATGCTTTCACACTAACATACAAATAAGAATTCAAACTCAGGATGCAAATCATTCCAAAAGGATTCTCGGCACAAAAAAACTCACATCCAACATTTCCCAAATACAAGGGCACACCAGATAACCACCAATTATTAAAATGCCAAATAATTTTTACTTACAAACCAGATCTCTATGAATTCAAAACAAAGAGATGAGGAATGATGCACAAGGAAACTAGCGTCAGCAGGTGACTGAGACATATGGTTGGCGGCCATATGCTAATCACACCACTTCCACATAGAGTATTCTAGGATAGCTTCCACGGATCTACAAGGATTTATAGACCTTTCATACTCACTAGGACCACTGAACCCCTCCCTTTTCAATTCCTCTAGACAAGATTAACCACAAGGACCAAAGATTGAGACAAACGTCAACATACCATGGTAACTCGAGTCCCTCCATGAGGTGTGCTGGAAAGGCACCTTTCTCATAGCTAGAACTTTGAGTTATGACACCCTTAACTTTGATCTAACCTAACTCTATCCTAAAAGAACACGAACCAAGAAGAAAACCCCATCTAATACCATTTTTTCATGAACCAGGCCGGGTCGCCATCCAACCCGGCACCCGACCCGATTTGCGGAAAGACCCAAGGGGCGTTCACGATCCCCACGGGTTGGCACAAGTTCCTGGGTATCAAAAATAAAACCTGGGAACGATTAAACCTAATCAAACATATTAAAATGACCAACAAGAACTAAAAAATTCAGATCTCATAAATTCAGTCAAACATGCCCTTAAAAACTTTGAAATTTAATGATTTACAAAATTAGACAAAACACAATGTACTATGATAGAGGAGTAACAAAACTCTATAACAAAACTCCACGAAACAAGAGAGGTGCAACATACACAAGATACCAACAAGGACCTACAAGAGAAGGCAACTAATGACTCAAACCCCCATCGCTGAGCACAATGTCACAACCTGGAAAACACAAGGAATAAAGTCTACATACACCCAAAGGTGTATGCAGGGTGTGAGCTAAAGGCCCAATAATATGTAAACCAATTAAAATATTCCAACCCATAACTCCTAAAAGATAATTTAACATGCTTATTGAAACCATACTTTTAAATGGCTTTGTTTTTAAGGAAAACCTTTAAAAGATGAATGTGAAAATGGAAGAGCACTGAACGAAAAACCATTTCACAGATACTACTTTAAAAATGGAAGAGAAAAATTTATAAAGAGAATGCACATACCCAAGTGGTTCTCTGTATGCTGACGGAAGGCACTACGTCATGAATAGTAGAGATTTGCGTGTGAATCGCCTAAGGTAGCTAGTATGTGTGGTGCACTAGAGACATCATACCTCGGGGTAAACGTGGAATAGGAACCACAATAATCAATGCTCTCATGCACAAGAAACTATTAGGGAAACATATACATAACCTAGTGGTCTCCAATCATCACAAAAGTTTAGTTAGTTTTGGAATGTCAATTCATCCAGATGAAACCGGTATGAACCACTCATGTGTCATCTAGCGTACTAGTCCTAATCCGCTCACCATGGTACCTGGGGTTTCCCTTGTGCTCAATCAAGTTCCAAATTCACATAGCATATCGTTTTCTCATATCACGGACCAAAAAAGGCATTATGTACACAATCCACCACATGCATACACTAAAATCATTTCAAAAACACACGCACACCAAAACACCTTTCCAAAATACATTTGTCAATACTTAATCATTTAACAAATCCCCATTTGGAAACAATCAAAGGGAATAATCAATTTAACCATCTCAGAAAACAATATTAAATAAAACAGTAAGGGAAGACATAATAAAACACCACCAAGTGACACAGAGAGGGTTTACACCAAGGAACATGTCACATTTTATATAAACACACACTACTTTAAAAACAAACGCATATTAAAATCTCTCAAAACACCACTTCTGCACCATATAAATAAATTAATAAATCATTTAAACTATTTATTAAACCATTTCAATAAAAACTAATAAGATGTTACAACAAAAAGAATCACTTGATTCCATATAGAGATGCTACCTTAAGACCAAATACACAAGGTAACCATATCAAAACATGTTTTCCATTATTCAAACAATTTTAAATTCATTTTGAAAAGTACACAATAAGGAAAACACATCCAAGGTGATTCATTTCCCTTTTTAAAATATCCAGTTAAATACACACACCTCTAAGATTGTGGAAATGCATTTTGCACAACCTATAAAGCACTACCCCACGACACACTGTGATTTTATATAAAAAACACGCCCCATTTCATGTAAACACGGTTACTCAAAATCAAACATCAATCATAACCTTTCTGAGATATAATTCACATAACTTACACAATATAATAAATTTTTACATAATTGAACTACAAGGTAGACACATCAAAATGATTTTCTACTCATTGGAAAACCACATTTTAACACATATACATCTCAAATACCCTTGAAAACATAGTTCAATCCATCAAAATGCTCCTTAAAACCCATTTTGAAAACATTGAACCAAAACAATACCCAACATTATTATTCCCTCAATCAAAATTTCACCACTAATTAACAAACACACTAACTATTCCAAAACAACAACACTATTCTCACCACAAAATCAAGTCAAGAGACACATTAATAAATTCAACAAATCATATTAAATTAATCTAATGGTGTTAGGGCATGGAATGACTTACCTTGCATGAAGAAAACCCCAAAACTTGTGCGAATATCCAATAGCACCAAAGGCACACAACATGCTGATTGAATTGGATCCTAAAATAATAATTCAAACAAAACCAAGAGTCAGAAATGACCCCTAAACAAACCCGTACCTGCTGAACCACCAAGAACACCCAAGAAGAAGATGAAGAAATAGAAAAGAGACTCAACATAGGGTTGTGGGGTGGCGGTCTTCTAGACTAGAAAGAGTGTAGCAGGTCTGAGTGGGCTGGAGATGGAGCAGCACACTATGAGTGTGGTGTGAGGTGGTCGGTCGAGAGTAGGTGTGGTGCAGTGCTGGCAGAAGGAGAGGCAGGGGCGGTACTAGATTGAAGTTCGTTGGGAGGTAGCAACATGACACGACCTCGATATGGGGTTGAAACAGGGCTTTCCAGATGGGAGAGATGGGGCGCGGACGAATGGGGTTGGCCATGAGGGTATGAAGGACGCCATACGTGGGAGATAGAGGGATGCAGAGGAGCCAGAGGGTGAGTGCGAGGGCCGAGGGGTGCTGGTGGGTGAGAGCGAAAGAAGATGGGAGTGTGGTGTGATCCAGGTGAGTATAGGGGGTTTCACGTGATGGGAAAAGGTGGGGTAAGGGGGAGAGGCGCGCAAAACCTTAAGGAAAAGAAAAGATCCAAAATAAAAAAAATAAAAATAAAATTAAAAAAACAAAAAAAACCAATAAAAATAATTTTAACCATACCACTAACAACTTAATTAAAAAATTAATAAAAAAGATAATAATAATAATAATAATCTTATTATTATTATTTTTAGAACTCTTAATTCATTTTATTATTCTCATTTTATTTTGCACTAAATACCTTATTCGCCACATTAAATAATGAATTAACTATACATTGTACATGCCGCATGGGGACTCGGGAAAAGACACGCGACTTCAACCATTCCTCACCTGTGCGTCGGAAGCCACCAATCCCATAATGGTCACTTATCAGCAAAATTTATGATTCCAATCGAGCTGGGCCTGCACTCCGACCATGATTTTAGATCTATATAAAATAATAAAGTGTTAGTAACTTAATACAATATTAAGAATAATATTAATTATTATAATATTAATATCAACTTAATAAAATTTATATTGTTAATTCTATGGATAATAATAGTAATAATAATATTCTCAAATGATATTATTATTATTATTATCATTAAAATAGTATCTTGAATTTTTATCACACATCTTATTCTTAATTTAATTTTTTTTCCAACCACACAATTTTTTTTCTTAATTATTAATTATTTTTATTTAATTAGTTTCTCATAGAGAAGGCATGTGGGGAAACATGAAAGGTCACGCGGTGACCCATGTGAGGCCACGCGGCTTTGACAGCGGCATGCTGAATACTGTCATGGAAAAATTTTCATTTTTAAATAAGAACTCAAAATTTTAAGTCGGGCTTCATCCCGGACCACCTAACACAATGAAAATTAATAAAATAAATAATTGAAGGACAACTGGTGTGACAATATCATCATGATATTGGGGTCATCAATACCTTCCAAATAGTAGATATATTAATGGGAACTCCCAATTTCCTAGATAGAAGAGGATGTTTCCATCAACATGGAGTTTGTTTTAACCTTATTTTAACTCATTACACCTGGGAAAGAAGTTATTATAGCCCATATTGTGGTTTAGGAATAGTTTATTTTTCAATTTTTGGGGTTTTATAAATTATAATATAGAATGTTTAACCTTCTTTGGTAGTCAATTTGTGGAAGGTTTTTCGATCATGGCCCAATAATATTAGTAGTTTTAGCTGAGGAAGCAACAACAAGAGGGCATCACAATTTTTTATCATCATAGAGGGGGTGGGGAAGGGAGAAGAAAACCCCATAATACAACTAATCCAAAATGAAAATGACCAGATCTTGAATGAACATTTCATCTATATTAGGGAAAAAGGGCTTTTGGAGAAGTAAGTTCTCATAACTATGCTTTAGTGCGATCAACACTCAGTGAGAAAATCATCATATGAGGAAATGTATGCTTGCTTTGTACTAGGGTTTATTCTTTAACTTGTTCCAGAGCTACACACCCATTTGATTCACTGTCTCTTGTTTGTACATTGGGACTTTATTTGGATAGGATTCTACTTCCATTAGTAGTAAATATTTCAGTTGGAAGTCAAGCTATCCTGTTTGATGTGTGTAGATACTATGTGTTGCATTTAAAGAAGAAATGATCTTAGGGGGATTTCCTATGTTTAAATATACAACCATAATAAATCATCATCAATAAGAATTTTTTATATTTAGTATAGGATATCGTTTATTATTTTATTATGCATGTTACATTATGTGATGATGATGGGGGTCCAACAATGTTCCTCAAAATGTTTTATAGTGTATATAATATGTAACACCGAGCTAAAATGAACCATGAAATATTATTATTTAAATAATACTATTTTAAAAGAGCCATTGAATTGTATTAACAACATTATGAAATGTATATAAATTACATAATCAATATAAATTTATTGATTAAATATTAATAAATTAGAACTCAATTTTTATTAGGCATTTTATTCTTCAAAATACGTTTTCCTCAAAAATGGGTTTTATCAATTGTTTGAGTGAATATTATAATAAACTTATAAAAATTATTGAGATTTTATTTTATTAATGGATTTCATTTATTAAACATGGATTTAAAAATTATATTAGGTTGATTTTTTTCTAAAAATATTTATTTTTCTACGAATAGTGAAAAATATTGATTTTCATTGAAAACTGTATTTTTTTCATGAATTTTTTTTAAAAAATTAAAATAATTGTTTAAAAGTTAAATTTTTTCTCTTATATTTTTTATAATATAAATAAATTAATTTTTATTAATTTAATGTTTTGATAGATAATCCTTTATATATATAAAAATCATTTTTCATAAGAATTTCTTTTGTTGTGTTTTGATTTTTAATTTTAAATTAATTTGTACCACTTATAGAAATTAAATTTTAAAAATTGATTAAATATTTGCAATTATGAGCATGAAATTGTTTAAATAGATCCCTTTAAACAAATTTCATTATTAATTGTAACCATATTAAATAATTATCACAATAGTATGGGGAAAACTAGAACTTATGGTTAAAAATAATATTATATGGTCTAAAAATGAACCCAAAAAAAATTAATTTTTCCTATTTGCTGAGTGTGCTGAATCCATTGTAATAACATTTTCTAAAATATGTCATATTTTTTTGATATTTCATTTATAATGATCTTTAAAATATATAAGTAAAAGATAATTTAAAAATATTCACATTCCTTCTTTTAATATTTATAATATTAGGTGAAAGGGATAAAGACAAATTATGTTCTGAAATAAATATTTATTTTAAAGATAAATTATTTAAATCATGTTAATTAGTGTCTAGTTTTTTATTGATGAAGTAATTTCCCTAAACTCATAATCAACAAGGAAATAATATTTATTCAATTAATAGAAAAATGAAATAAATTATTATAAAAGTAGAAAAAGTAACATAATTTGAATGAATTATTTCGTTACAAGAATGTTTTATATAAATATACCATGTTATATATGTTTTAAATTATTATATTATAATTAAATTTATGTCATGTTTTTATCAAAGTCAAATTAAATGAGTTGTTCTAAAAATGAGATTAGTGATATTTTATTAAATATTTTAAAATTCCTAAAAAATATTAATTATAAAATTTATTGTTAGATGGTTTAAAATAACAAACATTTTCAATTTATGTTCCTGTTTTCCTTGTACATTAAACACATTGAACTCTAAATAGTATCAAACTTTGTTATTTTGGTAATCTTCAGAAGAGATAACAGAGTGTTAAAAGAAAATGATTAGGGTGAAAACATCACCCAAAATTTTTCAATTTTATTTGTATGAGAGGATTTAGACTCATAATAATCATATAATATAATTATATCAATTTATAGCCCCAATAAGATAAAAATTAATTTATATTATTTCAATAATTTAAAATATTCGAAGATGTCCCCTCTCCTCTTTATAAAAGAATATGCATCTACTTTTTTCTACAAACATCAAGAATCATTTTGTTTTAATAATAAATTACCTAGAACATTAAAAACATAACTTAAAACATATATAGGTCTTATTTAGAGCATAATACCTACCTTATATGGTCTAAAGTATGAAGAAAAAGAGGTTATATGAATAAGATGTTTAACTTATAACTAAATGTTTTAGTTTAATTTCTTACTCTAGTGACATAAAATTTTATTAAAAATTGAATAAATAAAAATATCATTTTATTAAATATTCATATATGTTTTTATTTTAATGTAATACTCTTTATCGATCTATTCTTCTATGAAATGGAAAATGAAACTATCATTCTTATGTATGGAGGACTACCACCTCTCAAACAGATGTAATTCATTTTCCATCATCACCTCCCACAGATGGTTATAATGATGGATTACATATTAATATATATTATATTCATGAAATATTAATCATTATGATATTATAATATTTTATTAATTTATCACCTTTATATCCATTTACAAATGATAACATCCTTCATGTGTATGTGTGGACTACCACCTTCATTAAGTGATGAGATTCACATTGAATAACCCATTCACATGGATGATATATATAATTTTATTTAAATAAATAATATTGTATTTATGATATAATTATTGTTTAATAAATATAAAATTATACACAAGTTATTTTTATATTAATCATTTAAAAATGGAATCATTAATCACGTGTATGTATGACTTACCATCTCAATGATTGCAACATAGTTCATTTATCGTAACCACATTTCATGTTTTATTTTAAAAGTATAATTTATGTATTAAAATGGAAATTATTTAATGATTAGTATTTTAGGTATTAGGGAACAATGGCCACTTTTACAATAGTCATCCCATCATAATAACTTTGGACATATGAACATAATATCTTCAAAACGTCCAATGTGAAATTAACTCATTAAGTAATTAAATATAACATGGTAATAAATAAAATAAAAGAAATGATAAAATTAAAAATGTTCTAAATCATGAAAATAATTACCCCATGTTTATTATCAAGGAAAATAAATAATTTACATGATTATTTGGATTCCAGGTAGGGGATTCCATCTCATTTTCCATGTATTGAGGTATTTTTAAATTTTATTCACTAATTTTTGTTATTGGTGTATATAATTATATTTTAAATTTTATATCATGAATCCTTCATAATTAATTTTATTTTATGTTTCAATTTAAATTATTTCAGCAAAGGGAATTTTATTTTAATGTTACCATGTTGTAAGGGGATTATTAACTCAATTTCTATTCTTTGGGTTATACTTCTACATTATTGAATTTTTTATGGTAGGATAAATTGTTAAATGACTTCTAATGGTATTATTTTAATTAAAACTTATTGTTTTTTATTTAAATTTGTTACAAATAATTACATCAATGATACAATATTTTTAAGAGTTATTCTCATCTCACTTTTACTCTTGTTGGAGATATTCCATATTCATCACTTATTACTTTTTTCAGTGTATATATTATCACATTTAAATGTTATATAATTAATCTTTTTATAATAATGGTTTTTAATATTTCACTAAAATTTATTTATTTCATGGAGTTCTTGATTCATAATTTAATAATCTGGTAAAGGTTTATTTCATAATCTCATCATTATTTGAGTTTGTTTATGTCGAAGAGTATTTTTGCAGGAATTATATGATCTTTATATATTATATAAATTAATTTTTCTTCTACTGTAGTTATTTTTTCAAAATAGATGTTTTACTTTTACTTTACTCTCTCTAAGAGATCAAGAGACTGAAAGAATATTTTTATGGAAGATTGAGTTTATTTATCTCTTTGGTGAAAAATTCATTTCCATATATTTTCATGATGTCTAATATTTTTTTCAAGTTTTTTTTATATTATAATATGATATTTTAAATTAATTTTACCTGATTGAAGTTTTAAAATATGGTAAAAATTGAACATTTTTTCATTTTTCAATGATATACTTTTTGATTAGTTTTACAAAAATGTGAATGGATTTTTTTCTTTTAAATTATATGGAATACACACAATTTCCCTTCATTTTAACCACATAATTAATTTAAGATTCCATTACAAGTATAAAAATTTATTTTCAATGAAAACATTTTTTTAACTATTTTTAAAATTATTTGATTTTAATACACATGATTTCAAAATAAAAATGGTATTTTCCCCAAAAGATATCCCAATGATCCTTTTTAAATTATATTTATCTATTAATTTTTTTGAATATTATTCATTAATAGGGATATAATATTTTTATATCATATGATATATCACTATAAATGGCATACAATCTTATTATATTTATTGATTGGGTATAATATTAACATTTCATATATTAGTCTTTTAATAAAAATTCTTATCTTGATTATGTATTTAATTTTTATTCACTAATTTCATAGGATTAATTAATTAGACTTATTCAATGATAAATGAGGATCACTCTAGCCACTTGATGAATGAAAGGGTCTCATGAGACAAACTATTCTTGGTATCTGACCTCAACCTTAGCCATTTCTCTACTTTATCATAGAAAAAGTCATTGACGGAATGTTTATGATGTCTGAGAGTATGAATTATATCACTTGTATATTAGTAATTTATATCCATATGATTATTTGAATAGTAATGGTATCCATGAAATAAAATTTAATCTCTTCTGATTATTTATATGAAATAAATTGATCTTCATTTATTCTAACCATTTTGTTCATCATTCCCCAATTATTGATTAAATAATATTTTTAGATATTTACCATTCCATATTGATTTTAACTTATTTACTCATGATATATTTCACTACATGAAACCCTTACCAAGAATCTTATGTCACCCTTATTCTAGTTCTTTCCCCAAATATAAAAAAAGAATCATTGAATGAGTTAAAGGATGCATAATTTTATCTTTCATTGCGTTTTAAATTTTATTTAAAATGTAATATGGGAAGTTTTCATGTATATAGTTTACAAAGACTCATAAACTATATGGTTCTTCATTATGTGATCACTTATATTTTATGCCAATGTATTAAATTTACCACCAGCTCTAGACTTCAAGGGATAAAGTCTTTACATTTGGCAGTGAATGAAGGTTAGTGAAAACCTTGGGAACTTGTATTTTTAAAACATATATTAGGGAAAATAAACATATGGCTGACTTTTAGGATTCATATATGTGTATTATACCATCATAATGTTTTTTAAGGTAGGTATTGTATGGGTTTTCTAGCAATACATCTATATATGGATACTACATGTGTACATGTTTTGGAAATAGAGTAATATAGGTGTAATAAACTCAAAAATACTCGATCATGTATATATCAGAATCATTTTGGTGCATGGTGAGTGTTCCCTTACTACACCATAGGATTGACACTTCTAATGGATATTCTTAGGCAAATTCACATTTTCTCTAGGAACCATTATGATGAATTAGGGAATACAACCTCTGGAAATTTATTATATGACCTAATGAAATGGAATAATGTTAACATTTCATGGGTTGATAATTATATGGTTTCTCATATGTTTAAAGGCATAAACTCCCATTTTCAGGTTTTATGTGATGAAATTTTAAAATTATTGAGGATATTTTGGAACACCCTTATGGAATAAAACCCTTCGGTTTAGTATTTTTTTAAGTGATAAAGGAATTTTATGAATAATGATTATATATATTTTGGACATAATATTAATTTTATTTATAACCATTAGGGTTAATATGACCATATATGTAAAGGTAATAATAGTCCTTTAATATTATTTTATTTGGTGTAAAAAGTAAGCTGTTTAGAAAACCATAGTGGTTAAAAAGTGATTTAAGGATTAATGTTAATTTTTATGATGTTAATTATATTATAATGAATGTAATAGTAATTATAATAATATAGTTTTATAAAAAGGACAACCCACAGGTCCAGCGATAACCTATCCCATCTAGAAAAGCTGTGGGGAATGAACCCACAATTGAAGTGTAATAAGGAAAAAATGCCTCCCAATGGACTATATGATGAACTTATAATTAAGAAATTGTATCTAGTTAAAACAATTTATAGATAAGTGTTAATTTTTATTTGGAATCATTATACTATATCAATATTTTTTAATTTTTATGATTTTTTGGAAATTAATGATTATATTAGAGATTCTTTATTAGGTTTATGCATATATTACCCCTGTGTTTGATATAAAGGAATATTTAGGAAGAATGATATTATGTTAACGGATGTGTAAGATAATAGGTATGAGATAATATTTGAGGTTAAAACATTATTTAAGGTTTATGTTGTTGGGTACATTTAGGATATATGTTTATTTATGGATCTATATTAAATATTTTGTTTTTTTGTTGAATTTCAGAAATTATTGTATTCTCTATTATATAAAGGATTATAAATTCTAGATATTGTCTTAACTTGTGATAACCATTTTATTTTAGGTTAAAATATTAAGACAAGATGAATAGATTATTATCCTTTTATGGATTATGTAATCCATTATATGTTTTTTATAGTGTTTTTGGCACCAAAAATTCATCTTGAATACTCATCATTTGCAGAAAGGGAGAGATTATAGTTAAATTTGATTTAATATAGAAATTATACTTGTAATGTAAGTATATTTCCTTATGTTATTACAATATATGGTAATGGATTTCCTGAACCCAATGGAAAATATCATTAAATAAAAAAGTTATCCATTTACCTTTATTTTCGATGAATCGATGGTATATTTCACACTACTTTGGTTTATATATTTGTTTTCATTAAAATTCTCTTGATCATTCACTTTATTTTGATCAATGTTATCTGAAATATCCACCATTATTTAGATATTAGTTTCTTATCCATGTCCATAATTCCACATCCCACTAATGTTCTCATTATTTTACACCTAGTTAAGTGTTACTCTATATGACCTTCATACTTCTCTTCCCCTCATTTCGAGAGAATGTTTTATTAACTCTATCTATGATGTGGGTTTTCAATGAAGTTATTTACAAATTTCAAACCCATTATTACCATTATCAATTTTAAAATTCTGATGATGAATTTTATTTAAGGGTTTTAGGATAATGTTGAGCCATCATATTTTAAAATAATAGTATATTGGATAGTCTATACAACATAAAACACTGAGATTAAATGAACTATATAATACTATTTTTTAAATATGACCATTATATCCTAGCTATTTAATTGTAAGGTATAAAAAGGATTATCTAAATTATTAAATTTATATAAATGACCAATTTAAAACAAATTTATTGATTAATTATTAATAAATAGGAAATCATTTTTTTGTAAAGACATTTTATTCTTCAAAATGGGTTTTCATAAAAAATGGTTATTATTTATTCTTATGAGAGATTGTTATAAATAATTTATATAAATTATAGAAAATATATTTGTTCAAATAGATTTATTTTTCTAAATCAGAATGTAAAAATTTTCAACGAATAATGTTTTGATATTTTTTGGAAAAGACTGATTTTCTTGTGAATAGTGAAAAATACAAATATTCATTGAAATTTATATTTATATTTATTTTATATAAAAATATTATTTTGTTTTAAATTTTTAAAAATTTAAATAAGTTCTCATATATAATTAATAATATTATTAAACTCATTAAAATCATTGTTATGAATTTATCAAAATACATTTTTATACTTAAAATGTATTTTTTTCTAAAAAATAGTTTTCTCATTATATTTTGCGTCTTAATGTTAAATTAATTTTTCCACATAAAAAAATTTAATTTTTAACAATGGATTCCATATTTGGAATTAGAAGGTACAAATTGTTTAAATAGGCCTGTTTTATTTTAGTTCATTATTAATAGTAACCATAATAAATAATTATCACTAAGGTAAGGGTGAATCATGTAATTAATGTTAAAAATAACTGAACATGGAATAAAAATGACCCTAAAACATTAATTTATCATATTTTAGGAGTTTATACCAGACATTTCCATAAAAATTTGTAAAATATGGTAACGTGTTCTATATTTCATTGATTTTACATTATAATATTTAAGTAAAAGAGAATGTCAAAAATGCCACTTTCAAGTTTTAATATCTATAAAAAAATTTGACATGAAAAAAAAAACAAATTATGTTTGGTAATAAATAGTTATTTGAATTATAAATGATTTTTTATAAAGTTAAATTTTTTGATGAAATAATTACCTTAAATACATACGCAACACAGATATAATATTTATTCTATTAACGAAAAAATAGCACCAATGTTACCAAAAAAATTAATAATTATATCATTTGAATGAATTATTATTTTACACTAATTATTTAGATAAATAAAAATTATTATTGATGTGTAAAATAAATTTATTTGAATTATTTCAATATCAAGTTATTTTTAAAGTCAAATTAACTGTATAGTTCCAAAAATGACATTAGGTATATTTTATAATAATTTTTTTTTAAAAAAATATTTAATTTTATAAAATACTATATTTGACCAAGTTATTTTTATGTAGATGAAAATAAAAACCATGTTCTATTTATTGGGAAATTGGATTTTTTAGTTACAATATAGACCTAAGAATTATATAAAATCTTGTTTTCACGTTAATAATCCAGAGGGTTAATAAAGGATTAAAAAAAATATTAGTGTGAAAGAATCACCCAAACATGTCCAATTTTTATTGTATTAGTGTAATTATAATCATACTCATATTATCATATAATTATATCAATTCGGACCCATTGTAATATGAAAATTAATATACATTAATTAAATATTTTATGAAATTTATGGAATGCCCCTCTCATCATTTTAAATGGACACCCCTCCCCTCTTTTATTTACACTTCAAGAAAAATTTAATTAAAAAAATCCATACAAAAATCCATTAATAATATCCATTAACACATTCAAGAGTTATTATATTGGGAAAAATATCAACCTTTGGGGGGTTAAGGTGTTACGAAAAAGTAGTTGTCTGAAGAAGTGGTATAGCTTTTAAATGGATGTTTTACTTTTATTTCTCTTTATATATTTAAAATATAATTAAAAATAATTTTTAAAAAATTATATTACATATAATTATATTTTATTATGTTAATTTAATACCATTTATCCATGTCCTCTTCCCTGAAATAGGAAGTGAAACCATCGTTCTTATGTACGCCCGACTATCACCTTGCAGACCGATGCAATTTTTCATCCATCACTGCCCACCATGGTGGGTTATAATGATTGATTTAATGTTTATATAGGTATTAATAACAAATTTATCATTCTTAAATTATATAATATCATCTAATTTCTTACCTTTTCATCTATTGAAAATTGATAACATTGTTTGTGATTACATATGGACCACCACCTCCCCAAAGCGATGTGATTTTTTTCTATGACCACATTACAGAGATGATATAAATAAGCATATTTAAATAAATAATATGGTATTTAAGATATAATAATAATTATATAAATATAAAATAATACTTACATTCTTTCCTTTATGATCATTGAAAAATGTAAATGTTACTCATGCGTACATACGACTTACCATCTCCATTATTGTAACATTGTTCATTTTTCATAACCATGTATCATGGTTGGTTTTAAAATTATAATGAAAATATAAAAATAATAATTATTTAATTATTATTATTATGTATATTATTAAAAAATGGCCTCATTTTCCATAGTCATCCATCCAAAATAATTTTGGATATGTGAACTAAATAAAATCCAATGTCCCATGTGAACTTAATTGAATATGTAATAAAATATAACACGATAATAAATAAGATAAAATGAATAGTAAATATGAAAAATATTATTAATTAATTATACAGTTAACCTAATTATATTATTCATGAATATATTGAACATATATGATGAGTCGAACATCATGTATTGAATTCTATATCGATTCCCTTTCATTTAGGGGGTTTCTGTTGTTATGCACCAATTTATTTGACGTGGAATATGTAATGAAATTTTAAATTATATGTCATAAATCCTTCATAATTAATGGTATATGATGTTTCAAATTTTATTATTTCATCCAAGTTTATTTTACTTGAAAGTTACTAAGTTGTAAGGGTTTTATTACCTCAATTTATTTTTATTGGGTTATAATTCCACTTCTTTGACTATGTCAATGCCATGATTATGTGAGAAATTTACAATAATTGTATTGTTTTAAATTTAAACATGTTTTTTGGATTTATATTATTCATGCATAGTCACTTAATTTATTAATTTTCAATTATATGATATGATCTTTGTAAGGCGTTTTCTCATCACACCTTTACTCCAATGGGACATATTCCATATTCACAACCTAATTATTTTTTGTGGTGTATATGTTGAACCACTTATATGTTATATTAGGAATATATTTATATCCATGATACATAATTTTTAATTCTAATTTATTTTTTTCATAGCGCTATGATTTAAAAGATACCATTGAGGTAAGGGTTTATTTCACAATCTCATCATTTTTCTAGATTGTTTATGACTAAGTATCCCTTTGAAAAATTATTTGATATTTCTATCTAAAATACAATATATTTTCTTAACCTATAGTTTCTTATATAAACTATAAATTTTAATTTCATTTCCTTATCTTAATGTTCCTAAGATACGAAAAGCATATTTGGAAGGAAAGTTGACTATATTTCTTTCTCTAGTCAAAAATCCACTTTGTTCCATATCTATGTTTTCTAAAAAAATTTTCAAGAATTTTTTTAATATTATCATATTATTTTTTAAATTATTTCTTACCCAATCTTTAATATTTAAGAAAATTTGGTATTTTTTTCATTTTTTAGATAATTTACTTCTTAACATTTTTAAAAAAAATGAGAAAAGATTTATTTTTATTTTATCTTATACGAAATGGATATAATTCCCTGCTATCATTACCATTAATTATTTATATATTTTTTTCTTGTTTGAAATAAGTCCACCAAGACAAGGCTTTCCATAATAATTTTGAAATTTTTAGATTTTAATATATGGGATTTTAAAATATATAGCGTATTTTCAGCAAGATATATTTTAGTGATTCCTTTTAAAGTATTATCATCTAAGTCAACCTTATTTAATGAATAATATTCTTTAATGGGGATATAGAATTTTGATACAATCTACCATATTACTTTTGTTGGTTTATTATAATGTTATATTTATATATTTGGGGAAATATTAAAACTTTGTATGAAGGGTTTTCAATATGGAAGTTTATATTGATTACGTATTTAATTTTTATTCAACCATGTCATATATTGAAATAATTGAGTTGAATAATTAATGATTGGGGACCATTATAGTATTCAATTCTTCATAAGGTCTCATGAGACAAACTAGTTTTGGTATTTGGTCAATGTCAAAACCATTTATGTAAGATTATATTGAACAAGGTCTTCATAGTATGTTTATGATGTTCAACATAATGAATTCTATCATTATGGTTTTAGTGATTTATATCCACGTGATTATTTGTATAGTTATGGTATCCGTGGATTAATTTATAGAAAATGTGATTTTTATATAGAATCATTTAATCATCATTTATTCTTAATATTTTATTGTCTTTTCTCCAGTTAGTGATTAAATAACATGCATTTTCAATTATTTAATATTCTATGATGATTCCTTATTTACTCATGATAGCTTCAACTATAAGTTACCCTTATTGAGAATCCAATATCACTTCTATTTGTTTACTTTCTATATGATATGAATAATGAATATTTGAATGAGTTCCATGATGCAATATATTTACTTTTAATATGTTTTATATTTTATTTAAAATGTAATATATGAATCCTAAATATATCCAGTATACCAAGTATATTAAAATATTCAGTCATTCAAGATGTTATCGCTTGTAGATTAGGACAATGTAATAAAGTAAACAATAGATCTGGACTTCCTAGGGTGGGGAAATTACATCCAAATTCTCTAGGACTAAAACTAATATACAAAAATTTACTAAAAAGGTCAGAAATATTTTTGGATTGACAATTGATAAGATTCCTTCTATTATTTAAAGGAGAAACTGGCCTGGTTTTTTATTATTAGTTTTACAGTGGAAGACATTATGTTTTGGAGTTTATTACTATTCCTTATATCTTTTAATGGATTATGTGTGAATTAGTAGAAGGTAATTATCTCTTTTGGGACTTGAAAATTACGAAATCATGAATATTATTATTCTAACCATGATAATTAGCATTTTTTTATTCTTTTCCATAATGTTTTGGTGAACTATCATATTGGTGAGCAATTTTTGGTGTTCATAGATCACCACTGCCTTATGTGTGTCTTCTCCCAGCATAACATGAATCTATAAAAATAATGATTGTTTTATTTCTTATAGGACTATGAAATTTAGATCACCATTACACCATGTAAAGGAAAGGTTGTCACTAATTAATTTATTATAAGTAGTGAGGTGGTACTATGTGTGAGACTAGAGACCATTGGGGAGTGATAGAATAGTTTTATATGATGATCCTTTTTATGGTAGCAGTGGATGGTGGAGGTTGTTTTTATCTGGAGAAAATTAAATCTTCTATTATGAAATAGTTGGAGGGATCCCAACATGGTAATATTGAGGAAGAGGTTTGGTATGATAAGGCTGTTTTTTGTGATGATTCTGTGGGATGATCTAAGGATCTTCAAAAACAGCTGTGGCTCCAGGGAATTATTTTTATTCCACTAGAAATTCATGATGCATTCCTTTATGGGTTCAAAAGTTCCCCTTGAGTAGTATATACTGGTGTGAAGAAGACATATTGTTCTCTGAGAGACCATTTTTTGGGTTATATTTTGAAGTTGTTAGATTCATTTTTTCCACCATTGTTTAGTCTACCTAATGTGAACACCGAGAAACATATTCCAACTAGTTTTCTTTAGCAGCTCGATGTTCCTTGATTGAAGTGGTGTTGGGATGTGAATATTTTTAGGTTATTGAATGTTTAGATCATATTATGTATAAGATAACTTTAATTTCATCCAATAAAATTTTAATTAGTGAAATTTATCTAGTTTCTATGTGAATGAAGTAAGGATCTTCTCTAGTGGTTATTGGAATGATGGATGTTCTCACTTACAAAAGGATTTTTAGTATATTTATGAGAAGTTTATATGTTTAAAAAATATTAAGGGTCACTAGGTTGGTAAACCATCTCATGCTGCCATGTCTATTGATTAGTATTTTTAGGAGAGTAGGTTTAACTTGTTTGACCAGGTATTCTTAGTATTTAATCATGGGAGACCATTAGTGAAAAGTGTGAATCATAGTAGACTATCAAGTTTCTAATAGTGGCTAAACTGGGTGTTTATTGGAGAACTGAAAATTTGGTGAGAATTTCATGTCTCTATAATCACATTTTTCACATGTAATCATATAATTATAGAAAATTAATAAGTAGTGCAGTTTTCCACATATATGTAGGGAAATGTATAAACTACATTGAATAATTATGTTCACTATATACTTTATCTTATTTCTAGTGCATCTAATACTAATTGGTGTTTTGGTATTTTGTATATTTATACTGATGTGTTTGGAATAAAAAATTTGTGTTGTGAGAAAAGTGTTGTGACCACCTACTTCTGTTACACTCAGATTAAGGGGGAAGCTACCTTCCAATGAATTGGTTTTCCACTATGTATCTAAAATGTGTGAATTTATTGAGGATATGATGACCATACTTTCTATGGTCTATGTATAATACATAAAAATAGTTTTTTCATGTGAACATTTCCCCCTACGCATACCAATAAATATCAATGTTTTATTTTAAAAACCATGGAACAACACATAAGTAAATGACACGAGCCTCGAATATGATTAAGAGAAGATCTTAATAAGGAAATAAGATGGTATATATTTGTGCTTCTAATGAATATAGAATGAAGACTATTTTATTAAGACAAACTTTTAGGTTCCCCCATCCAGAGTGAAAAAATTTCTAATTGGGAAATTAACATGGATCATGTGGAATGAAAAATTATTACACTTAAGATAAATTAGGATTTTATTAAACTCAATCATAGCGGGGAGTGAACTTCACATGGTTCTTTTTTCTATGCTGGGAATACGTGTGAATATTTAGTGTATCTGATGAGAAAACATTAGGTGGTTTATAGATGCTATATTCAAACAGTTTTTCATGTGAGCATTACTCCCCAAACCCTAATAAGTACTATCTAAGTGTGATTATGAAAATCACAATAAAACACACTTGTACGTAACACATGCATGAAATTAGGTATATGGAACATCCGAATCAAAAAATTAGATGGAACAAGTTTCAGATTATAGAGAATAAAGAGTGTAGACTATCTGATTAAGAAAACATTATTGGCTGTTATATAACACCCCATGACAGTTAAATATTTTAATTTTTAAATAATGTTAATTTTAATTTATTTATTTCTTTTTATGAAACATCATGTCAAGCTTATGATACACACAATAACGAGTTGTCTTACGTAACACGTGAGGCCCAATATTATCGAACAATATATTAATAAAATATTTTTATTTAATATATTATATAATCTAGCTGTTAAAATAGAGTTTATGAATATTATTCACCAGAATTTGAGTTTTATATATTCCATATAATTTTAAAATTCATCTTATATGTTTCTCAGACATAATATAAGAACAAATTCAAATTTTTGGATAAAAGATGTATTTTTCAAAAAAAATCTATTTTGCCACCTTTTGATAGCGCAACCATTTTAAATCCAATATATGAAAATTTATTATATTAAATTTAACTAAATAAACTTCTTCTTCATAAGAGGTGCATAAAAATTTATTTTGGATAATTGTTTTGTGTTTTTTGGATAACTTTCATATTTTGATCAATAGTGAAAAATAAAAAATTTTAATTGAAAACATAATTTTTATCGAAATAATTTATAGTATTAAATTATTAATTTGAAGGAATATAAATAATAATTATATTATTTTTTTATATTTTAATATAATTTATGTCATTGTAATTATTTTCACCTTAAAATTTGATATAATCACATGTCAATCTTTTGATGATTTTTACTTTTGAAAAACACATTTTCTAATTTTCACAATGGGGATTAATATTATTTTAATTATAGAAACTTCTGTGTTTTGAATTTTGAAAAATGTACTCTATATTTTTAATCAGTGGGTAAAATTAATTTTAATAAGTTACTTTTATTTTTTTGGACATTATGAATAGTAACATTAATAATTTGTTTATTACGGTGGTTAAGGTTAAATTAGGTAATTAATGGTAAATATAATATTACAAAATTACCATAACACCTATAAATATAATATTGGATGAATACATTAGACCTTTACCATATATGGTTTGAAATGGAATCACTTAATTTCCACATTCCCAGGAATATGAAATTAATATTTGTAAAATTAATGGACGTGACAAAATGCCACACTCTCATTTTATATAAGTATATTAATTGTAATATAGGGATAATAAGGAGATAAAATAAACTATAGGTAGTGTATATAAATATAATATAATTAAATACATCATAATAATTTTAGAGATTAAATAATTACCATTCATGATGACACAACAGTGACACATATTTTGTTCTTTTAATAGAAATTTCAAATAGTCGATATTAAAAATTCTAATAGAATTATAATATGAATTAATTAACATGATAAATGAATTTTATAAGAAACTATGATATTATAGGAGTATATAATTTTTTTTTCTAAGTTTTCTTATGTTAGGATTTTATTTAAAATCAACTAAATGAATAGTGTCCAAACTGACACTAGTGATATTTTATAAAAATAACAATTTATTAGAGTATTTAAAAATAATAAAATTATTTAAAAATTAAAAATTAATTATTATAAGGTCTAATATGTCATAAAATATCAATTTATGGAAATTTTACACAATATAACTAAATATTTATAACCATTTAATATTTGGAATTTTATTACCATAATTAAAATTCAATATAATAGATAAGGATGAATCAAAATGATATGGTTCAAAATAAAATCATAACATGTATAAATGTTATTTTTTGAGATGATTTTAAAAAATTCTCATATTATCATATAAATTTTCCACTTAGGATCCATTTTAATTCAAAAATAAAATAATATTAATTTAATAGTTTGGATATTTCCAAAGGTGCCCCTCCTCGCCCTTATAAAAGGGCACATCTACTTTTTTTAATCACACATCTAAATCCATTTTTTTCTGAATACATATTACCATTTCCTCTAAAAAAATCAATAAATACATCCTATAGGCCCTACATTGTGAATAAATCCATCGTAAGGAGTCCTTTTGTACAAATAAAAAGGAGACACCCAAAAAAGAGGTAATTGTTTTCTCACATCTTTTAAAGTTCTTTTCATCTTCTACATCCTATTTTTTGTTGCTTCCATGTCAAAAAATAAATAAAATATCAAACATATAAAAATATGTTATAATAATTATGTGACAACCTTATACCTCCTTTTATCCATCCTACGAATAAAAATATCACCATAAAAGCGTACGTACGGCTTACAGTATCCACACCGTAGTGAAATTCATTATTCAATAATACTTTATTTGGATGGGTATAACGATGAGTATAATGGATTTAAATAAGGAATATAACATGATAATTATTCTTTATAATTAATATAACATGAAATTCCATCCCATTTAACCATCAAGTAAATGATACCATCACTCATGTGTACGTACGACCTACTATCTCCACGACCTGGTGATATTCATTTTTCATGTTATCCATTAAATAATGATGAAAAATTTATTTGATGAGTAAAAAAATAATAATAAACTTCTTATAATTATATATATGAGTGAAATACATCCTATTCATAACAAACATGACTTAGAAGATAAAATAAGAATTGGAAAATGAAGTAGTTAACACCTGAAACAACGGTAATACTTAAATATTGTTAATAAAATGATAAAACAGGGTCAAAAATGATATCATAAATATATATATGGTTTTGGTATAATTTAATAATATTATTTAACCATTATACAGAAGGTTAACACACACTCTACTAATGGAAAGTAAAAGGTAAGTGTTAATTTCACAATCTCTTTATTATTCGAGATTGCTAATACGTAAGTATCTACTAGGATGTCCTTATATTCCATGTTCATATTTATTAAAATGTAATTCAAAATATTATCGAAAATTGTATAAAGTCATTTTTACCCATGTTTTGAATTTTACAAAACATTTTGAAAAGAATGTTTTCATCATTTTTCAAACAAGGTACTTTATAAAAGAGGATTCCGCCTTTCTCTCCCGGTCATCCCCCTCTCATACTTGGCTCATCTAGGGTTTCCCCTTGAAACCCTCCATCAGGGATTGGCGGTGCGTCTGAGCATCACACCTCTTTCTTCCTCTCTTAATCTATTTTTCCTCTTCCAATATTCCTCCAGCTCCGTGGGTTGTTTTTCATTCTTCTTTGATTTGTGGCTACGGCGCTCATCTCCTGGAATGACTTCTTTGGTCCTGTTGAATGCTGTTGCCGTTGAAGCCTCTGGATACCACAACCGTACTCTAATCTTGTGTTCTTCCGCTCCTCTCCAGGTCGGATTTGGAGCGATGGTAACACGTAGGTTTTGGGTTAAGTGGTTTGGTGGTCGTCGGTTCTTTAGGAGCTTATGTCTCAGCTCGTTCTTGGTTTTTGCTTCTGAAATCAGACTCACCATACTTCCATAATCTGGAGTCCTCGATCTCTCAAATCCTCACCCTGACCTCAAGCACCTATGCTTCCCTCCGAGTCGGATCCGAAGCGGTGGTTCTATAAAGGTTTTGGGAGGTGGGGTTCGGCGATCGACGATGCCTCTCGCGTGGTATGTTTTGGTTTTCGGTGAAGGTTTGTTTGACTTATTTTTTGTGGCAGTGGATCTGTTCGAGACCTGCTCGGTGAAGTCCCGATGGTGTGTTCCGTTTTGGTTGGGATTAATTTTTTCTTTGGAGGAAGCCGTTGGTGGTTCACCACGATGCTGTTGCTGGTTATGGATCATTTCAATTCATTTTTTGATGAAGTGTGTTCGATTTGTACTTGTGTTTTGCCTGTTTTTGATCTGCGATGGCTGGTGTTGTTTTTTCGGTGGTTGTGTATGGCGATTTCCGACGATGGTGTGATGTCAGGACGGTGACGATGGAGATGGTGGGCGTACAACTTGAGGTGGGTGCGTGATGCAAGGTGGGTGCATGATGTGAGGAGGCACATAATGTGAGGCATGATGATTGGATCAGTTTCAATTTGAAATTTGAAATTTGAAATTTGAAATTTGAAATTGGATCTTGTATTTCGTTCGGTTGTGGTTACCGCTCACCCAAAAAGCGGGTATCTTGAAAATAAAAAAAAGTGAATTTTCAGCCAGGTACTTTATAAACTTTTCAACAAATTAAGGAAATAATGTTTTTTAACTTATATATCCCAAGTCGCTATTTTCCTCCTTTTTGAATCCTTATCATTTTGAATATTTCCATACAAGATTATAAGGTTATTTACAAAAGAAATGATTTCTTTTATAATTATGTGCCTTCTAAATTATTTGAAAGTATAAAGGGATATTTCCATCAATGATTTTGAATGAATTTAGTAAATTATTTTCATCTCTCCAAACATCCTTTGTTGGATTTTATGATTATTTGAGGTTGAATTCTTATGATAAAATATTCCATATTGAATTAAATGGTTTATGACATATTTGATTGTGGGTTTTCTATGTTTATTCCATTCATAGATTATGGTTAATTTATTAATATTTTATATGCTAGTTTAAATATGAGTTTTTATGTTATGTTTCACCATTTTCATAATAGGAATGCGTTGGACATAATATGTGATGAGTGGGGCCTCCTATTGCCCCTCGATTCATTGGTAGGTCTCATGAGAAAAACTAATGTCTTGAAACAACTCCTTGATAGTATTGTATGTCCTGACCCATCCCCCGGGGCCCATGCCATGACTACCCCAATCCCACCTCTGATAGGCCAGGGGATGACGACCAGAGCTGAGTAGGAATATCCCAAAATGGGGGGTATTTTCCTATGTCCTTGTACACACACACAAAATTCTGAACCAAAGGTACTGGAATGTAAAAAAATACAAGGAAGCTATGCCTGAAAACCACTAAGTTCAATACAACTAGAGTGAAACAAAATGTAAAGTATAGCGTGGAATTTTGAGCTAGTATACAAGCTCACCAAAAGAATAACATACCATACATAATATTCCAAGTCCCTAAAGCTCACTCACTTACTACCCTACCTAAAGGGTAAGCGATGGGTAGCTGCCTGTAACCATAGGAGTATGCCTCTTCAGTTTGATCTTACGGAGCACTGTCTAGTCCTGGTCCTCAATAGGCTTCGTCAAAGTGTCGGTCATTTGTGCAATATATGACATGTGTGGGAAAAGCGCATGCAGAGATGAGTAAAACAATAATTAGTAGGGGACCCCGAAACCACAATAGTAATACAAAAGATAATAACTACAAGGAAACTCATTGTCATCTCAACCTAGGTATATTCCCATGCATATACCATGGTCATCCAGATATAATTGTCTCAGCCACTAAGAAACATAAGGTCCCTACCTTAGAACCAGCATCATCATTCTCACTTGATATTCAAAAGGTAACACATAAACCTAGAGAACACGCTCCACAAGCTTAGCCATCCCTAATGGCACTGTCCAAGATATACATTACATCTAGTTAAACTCTACCATTCATAATGGTACGTCTGAGAGAACGTTCTCCATCGGAAGCATTCTAGTAGGTTCAACTTGAGTGCCCAACACTAGAGGTCCAGTCATCACTATCTTTCATCCAATGAAATACCATGGAAACCTAAGTAAAGAGGCCTTCTTCTCAACACTGCTCTCAGTTGAGGGAGAACTACTCCAGACTAACATGTGATACCTCAGTCGCTCCTATAGGGAGGGGCCCACAACTCAGTCTATCGAGGGAGAACTTGCTCATGTTTAGGTACCAATATTTTCTAATGAAGGGGCCCTCTCCTTAGAGTTGTGTCATACAGTCGAGGGAGCTCCAACTTCTATGGTTGAACCACTATCTATTTATACTTGTAGATGGGAGGGTATTACTCTTTAATTGAGGACCCGCACCCTGTTTTCATCAGGGGAGTACTACTCATGAAGGACGTGCACCCTGTTACGATAGGCTATTACTAATTCGTATATCGAGGACCTTCACACTACCTAGTAGGGGAGAACTACTCAGTGACTAGGGGTCCCACACCTTGGTACTAGGGGAGTACAAAATATCTCAGTTTATTTTCTATGGGGGACCTGTACCCTAGTCTGTTAGGGGAGTATTGACCCCAGGCTAGAAGACCCACTCCCTGGCATGACATGAGAGTAATGACTCCACTGGAACAAAGAATAAGGAGCACCCGTACCCTGGAATGGTAGGGGAGTAACGATTCCAAAGTTAGGAAACCTGCACTATGGTCCCATAGGGGAGTATCTAGTTTTCCTTCATGAACATCTTCATGAACCTGTGCCCTAGTCCTTTTGGGGAGTAACACCCCCAGAGGAAACTACCCATAGAAAACTGGACCACACCCATGACATGGGGAGTCCTGTATCAACCTTAGCAGATGGATAAGGAGTACCTGCGCCCTGTGTCATTGATGGAGTAACTATCCTAGAATATCTTCAACAGAAGTACCCCAACTCTGCTCAAAGACTACTTGAATCAGGAGGTAATACTCTTCAAATCAATAGGATGTCCTATAAATTTCTCCAAAACTCACTTACATTATCTCTAAAGTACCGTCTCATCACATTGTCCCAACACCACATACATCTTGTCAAACGGATGTTCCATTTGAAAGTTATAAGGGTTTTAGAGAAATATTTGTAGGTGGGGTCTGGGTCTGACCTGACCTGGGTCTAGCCCGACCTGGATTGGATAGGCCCGGGTGAGGCCCACTGCTGGCTCGATCCTCCTAGATGGGTGTGGCCCACTATGGTGGGATAGTTTCACAACCCAAACATAGGTCATCCACGCATGTCCTGCACCACACAAAACAAGCTGGTGCCACCTCCCTGGTCAACTGATCTGCTCATGAGGACCATGTTTTCCTGACATGTCATGTGGCTTGCCGCAAGTCCAGGTCACACTATGACTGGAGATGTGACTCCTCCACACCGGAAGCTACAGAGCACGACTGCCGCCGCCTGCATTGTCGGGGCACACCACCCCGTTGTCCAACATCTGGAAACTGTTGCATGACACCGCCGCCACCATCCGCTGTTTCGGAAGATTCCTCATTTGACCATTAGACGCACTCCGGTGGTTCGTTCATCGATTTAGAGAATGTTCCAAAGTCCTTGGGCCACATTTTTCATCACTTGGGGTTTAAATCCTCATTGAGACACTTTTTCTGTGTGAATCCATTCAAGTGAGATATCTCCCACACCACCGCGATCTGATCGCCACCGTCATCATCAAACCTTCTTCATGTTGTGTCTATTCTAGATCGATGATGTCAGATCATTTCATGAGGAAAAGTTTCACCAGGATAGATCATTCTTCAATCCATGAAGAATGAGAAGAACATGTTTCAAAGGGAGGGGGGAAAGCCAAACAACAAATCAAGGAACAATCCTCTGACATCATTCATCACATCCTTTATCTAATCTCGTTACTCGGTTTTAGTAGAACAATAAAGAAGAAATTCATTTCTCCAAACCATCCCACTATCAAGAACATCCGCAAGAATGATCGAACTATGGTTCAACCCGTTCGTGGGTTGATCTGTTTTCATCATATAAAACCAAGAACCGGGAATAATAGAATCAAATAGCTACGTCTACCATGATCTGGATCGATTTCTAACTAATAAAAAGTGCATCCTCATCATTTTGTGATCCATTGATGCTTGATCTGAACTCTAATTATCAATCTGTCATCTTATCATTGTTCTTTGTTCTCTGATGAGAGGTTTCTCTAATTATTTTCTTTTCTAGAGCTCCTTGGGAATTTATTTCAGATTGTGAATCTAATCCTATAACCCTTCCAAGACATTAAATAAAAAAACTCATTTCATCATTACCACATTTCTTCATTTATTAAAAGAAATGGGCTACCCCATTATGGAATTGTAGTGTCGCTACACAGCTTAATATATGGAAAGAAATTTTCGGCTCTTCACTTCATTTTCGTGAAACAATCTTGAATAAAATAATGGTTTTAAGGTTATTTTATTTTCCATTAATGTATGAAAATTAACATTTTTCTTCGACCTATGCTGGTTGTGGTTTGGCCATGCTTAAGGATAACATCTCATTACAAACTCAACAATGGTATCATATTTTAAATTCGAGTTAATGTTTGTGAGTTATGAGGATTTGAAAATAAGATAAATCTTTTTATTTAAATTATTTTATTTATGGTTACATCCCAAATACCAACATTCATAGCCAGCTCATACCAACCAATATTAGGCCCCCCTAATGGTAGCACACCCTCATGACCTCAACAGTGCTCTCGGATTTCCAATCCTAGTTACCATTTATGATTTATAAGGATTTGAAAATAAAAAATTCTTTATTAAAATATTTTATTTACGGTAAAAAACTCCATTACATTATTGGAATGCACCTACAAATATTGGCCTTTTCCTAAGGAAAGAATACCCTCAAAAGATCAATGATGATCTCAAATTTTTAATATGAGTCACCGTTCATGATTTAAAAGGATTTTAAAAACAAAATAATTTTATTTATGGCTATGCCTTTTTCAAGTTTTCTCACTGGTCGTCTCTGCTGACTAAACCTATGTCATTCCTAGGATAAACCTGTCATCCTGAACAAAACAGTTCCCTCAGATTTCTGATTTGGGCCCCAATTTTATAGTTATTCCACTTTTCCAGGAAAGTTTCTATCCCACTCTATTTAAAAATTAAATTTTTTGGACGGATCATTTCGGGAAATTTGGGCCTTTGAATCGCACACCGTCTCAATTATTGGTCTTGAAATAATCCCATATATTTTTTTAAAAAAAATTACATGGAATTTATAGACCTTAAATTTCCCCCACCATTAGGGATTTATGTCCATGTAAGCCAAAACAAAGGCTAATCAAACAAATGGGGGTACAAAGCATGGATCTGAGTGTCCCTGTCCCAAGTGCTGTCTAGGAGATTTCCATGCTAACAATGAACATGCACACGAGTAATCGACCATCCATGAAGGATCCTCTCCTATCAATCATCTATCTCTACTGGGTACTCCGAAAATGTCATCCCGTCATCAATCTCTAGCTCACTGTGGTCGATGACATGAGAAGGTTTGCACACATATCTCCTCATCTGGGATATATTGAAGATATTGTGAACCCTCTCTAACTTTGGAGGTAGAGACAAGTGGTATTCCACCATGCCCACTCTACATAGTATCAAGAAATACCCGATGAAACTTAGTGATAACTTACTTCCCTAGCCAAATCACTGTATCCCTTATCGAGGAGAGATTTGTAGGAATATGTGGTCCCCCTCCTTGAAATCCATGGGTTTACATCTCCTACCAGCATAAGAGTCCTCATGGATTTGTGCAGACTCCATCTTCTCTCAGATGACCTGGACCTTTAAGGGGTATCATGTACCATCTCTATCCCAGTGACCCATCCACCATTTCTCTATTAGCACAATGGGTTGGATAATCTCTAAAAATATGTCACCTACCATATCTTGAAAATAAAGACCACTTTTTAGGAAAACTATACTCACCTTATGAACCTTGAGCTATAGATCCCCTATCTTCTAACCTCTTCTTGAAACGTCTCACATGTCCAGGTCTCTAAGACTGACTTCAACTTCCTGATTCCCACTACTGCCATCCACTGGATGTATTTTCTCATCCAAAGGAATTTCAACCATATAGGTTCTCTATATCATCCTGGAATAAGTAGGAATTAACATTGGAATAGTTATTTCATGGATGTACCTAAACACATATCACTCATAGGTTCAATCCCTGATGTATTGGTCGTACCATATTTATCGAGTACCAAGAAGGGTGTGTATGCCTCAATGAATACTCATCTACCGACATGTCATCCTACCAAAGCTGTAGAAGATCTTGATAACACATATCCCTTAGTTTTTATTTCAATATACCATTATCAATAAAAGGTTCTCAATCTCACACTATGTAAAAGTCACCTCATCGAATGATTTAGTAATATAATAACCGCTATCACCCTACTAAGTCATGTAGAATGCTTATTTGTAGGACATCCATTTGATCAATGGTTCCCTGACTAGATGAAAAAATCATTCACCACCTCAAACCAGTAATTTTATACCTGTGAGTCAGGCTCTCCTCGAAACCTGAGGGGTCTCTATAGTTAAAACCGGCATAAGGAACTGATCCTATATGTGTCTCTACTTGTAGATATGGAAGTAACTATTGACCAATGAGTGGTGGAATCGCTGAGACACTACCCAATGGTAGAATCTTGGGAAACTATACCTATAATAAAGCCTCATAACTCTTTGGACCATCCTTGGGGTCACGCACTAGAATCATGGTTGGCCATATCCATGGAGGCATCCTGAAGGGTATGAAGATGAATCAGGATTAATAGAGTATATCTGGAGAGATGACTCAACAAGGACATAGAAAACATAAACCATTCCTATATGATTCATGTACCATTTAATTTTGAGAGACCAGTATCCTAATGTACCGGGTTGAAAAGTAGGTTATAAGAGTTCTAGTGAATGGATACCTCAACCTTCACCCCAACACTAGAACCTATGTCCTGGGATCCAAATGTAAAACATCTTAACACATTCGATATAAAACCCAAATCAAGCTCATAACACTACGAAACTATGGTAGAACTGATCGTCTCTGATACCACTCTATCCCGACCTATCCCCCGGGGTCTATGTCGTGACTATCCTAAGCCCTCCTTCGATAGGCTAGGGGTTGGAGACAAGCGTCGAGTAGGCACATCCCACAAATGGGAGGCTATGTACCTACACACACACACACACACACACACACAAATCTGAGCCAAAGGTACTAGAAAGTAAAAAAAAGACAAGGAATTTGTGCGTACAAACCACTAAGTATAACACAACCACAGTGAAACAAAAAGTAAAGTACTAGGTGGAAAATTGGTCCAGTATACAAGACCCACAAAAGAAAGACAAAACAAAAGTAAAACCCCAAGTCTATGAAGCTCGTCCGCTAACAACCCTACCTAAAGGGTAGGTTATGGGGAGCTGTCTAGATCAATAAGAGTACACATTATCTATATGATATCACTGGGAACTACCTGGTCATTTTCCTCATTGAACTTCGTCAAAGCATTGATCACCTACATAAGACAAGACTTGTTCGGGTAAAACACATATAGGGGCGAGTAAAACAATACTATGTAGGGGACCCTAAAACCACAAAGGTAAAACACAAGATAAACACCACAAGGAATTTCAAAATCATCCTACATAGGTATATGCCCAAAATATTCCAAGGTCATCCAGATATAATCATCTTAGACACTAAGAAACATAGGGTCCCACCCTTATAACCAACATCATGAATCTCACTGGAGATTCAAAAGGTAACACATAAAATAGAAGAAAACTGATAGAGCTAATATTTTTCATATTTTTTCCATGAATTTCAATTTTTTTAATCATACCAAATTATCAATTTGATCTTATTTTAATCATTTTTAGATTTATGATGTGTTATGAGTAAAATGATAAAAATGATTACTTCTGGATTTTGGACATATTTTTACATCAAGGGTATTTTAGTCATGTAATGAACAATATAAATCCAAATTTACAGAATATTTTTTTTGAATCCTTATTTTATTTCCTCCATATTTTTTTTATTGACTAGGGGAATATTCGAACATCTATAGACCATAAAAAATCAATGAAGTTGAAGACTTTTCCTGGCAGATAGCGTGGACTCCACCACAATAATAGAATTATATCTTAGCCTAAACACCTTCAATTGCAGTTCTTCAACCCATAATGGATCTATAAATCATAGGATCACCTACAAAATAATTTCTAAACATTTATTAATCCATTAAGGTGGCCATTGAATTAAATATTTTTGGAAGAATCTTCCTAGAAACTTCAGACAAAAAAATTCATTGTCAATAAAAAACACATAACTCCCTTGTTGCGCGTCCAATAAATCTGAAATTTAGAGGGTGATCAAAAAATATATTTTTGAATAACCTTTATAAAGTATGGAAGGAATGAATCATCCATTAATGGTGCCAAAAATGCATCATATTTTGTAGGATATATTCTACATATACAAGGAGGGGAGCTCCCACCTCTCAAATCATCTCATTCGATCCCATTTCATTAAGGACACCACGGGGGAGAACTTTTTGTCCTTCTTTATTTTATTTATTTTCTTTTCAATAGTTTTTTAATACCTTATTCTTCCCCATTAATCTTGATTACCCTTACCATGGTTGGGTAACCATTTTGAGTGATTGGGGAAGGGTTGGTTTTCTATTTTGTAATTCTTGAGTTCTTATATGTAATTGAATGAAATTTATTAATTCTTCAAAGTTATTTACAATTTCATATAGAGGAATTTTTTATTAAGTGTGATCATTCTTGAATTTTAATTCGGGTATTAATTTTTTTCATGGTAAAATAATCATTTTCTCCCTGTACAAATTTCTTGTTTTTATATGGTGGAATAGACTAGGGATTAGTGGTGAAGTACTTGATGATCGTCAGAATGTGTAAATGGGGTATTGAATGTTCTTGATTGTTTGGGATAAACAATACATAATCGGATATTTCCCATGTCAATTGTAGATATTCAATAAAACTATTTTTCACATGGAAGGAGTGTTGACCAAACTGAGATCTTGGTATGGTTTTCTCTCACCATAATAATTTCACCAAGGAAGTGAGAGGAAGATATTGTGAAAACTCACATTAATCATCTTAGAAGAAGAGGTTTGAATTTAATTGAACAAGGATAACATTATAATTGGGAAACTGACTTCGACCTAATCACCCTTTTAATATCATATTTTTAAAATCATTTGAATTACAATTTTCAATTCAATAATTTCCATACTAATTTATTCTAAAATACCCCATTTTACCCTCATTTAAAAGTGACAAACAATTTTTTGTGCACTCCTCTTTGAGAGACATCCTAGGTCAACCACATAAAACATTTTAGCTTAAGAAATAATTGTCTTGGAATTCCCTACGACAGGAGTGCGTAAAAACCTCTCCAAAATCGTATCCATACCCAATGGAACCATCTGATAGATACAATCCATCATGTAAAACTCTACTATTCTTAATGGTACGTCTGAGGGAACATGCTTAATTCAGAACATTCCACTAGGTTCAACTCCAGTGCCCGACACTAGAGGTCTAGCCAACACCGTCTTTCACCCAATGAAACACTATGGAAACCCAAGTTAAGAGGCCCACTCCACTCCACTCTACTCAGATAAGGGATAACTAATCTAGAATAACCTGTGATACCTCAGTCTCTCCTATAGGGAGTTGCTCATACCTCTATCGGTCGAGGAGAACTTGATCCTACTTAGGTATCGATCTTTTCAAGTGGAGGGTCCCAATCTTCATAGTTGTGTCTTATTTTCGAGGGAGATCCAACTCCTATGGAGGACCCACTCACCGTTACTAATCAAAGATGGGGGAGTAATACTATGTAAGTGAGGACCCGCACCCTGGTTCCACTAGGGGACTACTACTCATGAAGGACCTACACCCTGTTACAAAATGGGAGTAAAACATCGTATATTGATGACCCGCACCCTACCTGGTAGGGTAGTACTACTCAGTGACTAGAGGACCCACACCCTAATACTAGGGGAGTACCGACTCTGTTAGTTTATTATCTATGGGGTAGCCACACACTAGAATGTTAAGGGAGTACTGACCGCAGGCAAGAGGACCTGCTCCCTGGCGCGGCAGGGGAGTGACGACTCTACCAGAACATAGCGTAAGGAGGACACACACCTTGGAAAGATAGGAGATTAATGACTCCAAAGTTAGGGAACCTTCTCCCTGGTCCCACAGGTGAGTATTTACTATTCCTTCATGAACATTTTTGAGAAGTCCTGTCGAAGTCATTCAGGGGAGTAACACACCGATAAGAAATTGCCCAAAAGAAACGAACCCAAACCCATGATGTGGGGAGTCCTGTATAAACTTATGAAGTGGGATAATAAGTACCCATGGTGCCCTGAGTCATCAAGGGAGTAACATTCCTTGAATCTCTTCAAGAGAACTACCCATACTCTACTCAAAGTCTACATGAATCGAGAGGGGTTAGTCTTAAAATAGATAGGTCATCCTCAAATTTCTTCAAAAATACACTTAGAGTATATAAAATGTACCATCTCATAAAAAGGGTCCCAACACCATAGATTGATCATCAAATGGATGCTCTATTTGAAATTATTGAGCGTTTTAGTGAAATAGGGGTTGGTGGGGTCTGGGCCTGGCCCAAACAAGCCCGACTGACCCGACCTGACCCAGGTATGACCCATTCTAGACTAGTTGGTCCATGTGTCCAACTTGAATTTATCTAGATCCATTTAGTAGGGTACAACCTTCCCCCACCAGCCTGATCTGCTAAGGCATGCCTCTTTCTCAAACTCGTACGCGGCTCTACATCATCTGTCTCACCCCATGTTGTGCTAGTTGGAGCCACATCCTTGGTCAACCAGTCGACTCACACAGACAAGGTTTTTTGGGCACGACCTGCAGCTTTCCACCAGTATAGATCACGCCCTGGAAGGTGACTTAGCTTCCCCCGCACCGACAGATTCCTCTATAGAACCCAGAAAATGATCTGGTGGTCCGTTATTCATTTCATAGGGTGTTTTAGAGTCCTCGAGCCAGATTATTTATCACTTTTGGTTCAACTACTCATTGCGACACCTTTCTGGTGTGAAGCCATATGTATGCGATATCTCCCACACCGCCTCGATCTGATCACCACTATCATCGTCACACCTCTATTTTTCTGTGTCTATTCTATATCCATGTTTTCAGATCATTACACTAAGAATAATTGTGCAACGATCAACCATTCTTCTATCTGCGAAGAATACACATCAAAAGTAATCATGGAAAACAAAACAAAAAATCAAGGAATGATCCTCCACCGTCATTCGTAAAGGCATTAATCCACTCCCATTAGAAATATTTATCAGAACAATCAAATAGAAATTCAGTTCCCTGAACCATCCCGTAGTCATGAACCTCCAGAAAGAATGATCGAACTTTGGGTTAACCCATTCATTGGTTGATCCATGTTCATCATCTAAACCCAAGAATGGGGGTGAAAAGAATCAAATAACAACACCTACCTAGAATTGCATTGATTACTGATGAATAAGGAGTCAGTGCTTGTCATTTTTTGATCCGTCGATGCCTGATCCAAACTCTGATCATCAATTTGCCATCTTTTTGTTGTTCATCATTCTCTAAATAGAGGTTTCACCGACACTTTTATTCTCCAAAGCACCTAGGGAATTTATACAGGATTTTAAATCTATTCTCGTACCACTACCAAGCCATAAAATGAAGACACACATTTCATAATTGTCGTGTTGTTGCATTTATTAATGGAAATGGGATTCCCCATCGTGGAATTGCATCGTCGCAGAATGGGTTCATTTACGGAAAGAAACAGTCAGATCGTTACTCGGTTGTAGTGAAACAATTTCAAATAAAATAAACTTTTTATGTTTATTTTATTTTTCCTTAAAACAAATGAAAATTATCTTTTTCCCTTGACCCACGCTGGTGGATATTTTTCCTCACTTAAAGAGAACATTTCATTAAGAACTCAATGGTGGTCTTAGTTTTTTAATCATTGTTACCATTTATGAGTTATGAGGATTGGAAAATAAAATACTTCTTTTATTAAATTTATTTTATATACCGTTATGTCCCAAAAACCATGTTTTATAGCTGGCCTACACTATCAGATCTTAGGCTCCATTTAATATAAGAACACCCTCACGATCTCAATGATACTATCAGATTTTAAATCTGAGTTAACATTTATGAGTTATAATGATTTTAAAAATAAAATAATATTTATTCAATTATTTTATTAATGACGAAAAACTATATTACACTATTGGATCACGCCAACCATTTTTAGGATCTCCCTAAGGAAATCATACCATCACGAGCTCAACGGTGGTCTTCTTTTTTCAATTCGAGTCAATATTCATGAGTAATAGGGATTTAAAAAATAAAATAATTTTATTTAATTATGTTATTTATGGTTACCCCATTTTATGATTTTCTCACTAGAGGCCTGTATCGACTAAAATTTATCCCATTCTTAGGGTAAATCCATCATCCTGAACAAAAAGGTGCCCTTAAATTTCTAATATGGGAACCCGTTTAAGAGTTATTCTACTTTTTTAGGAAAACCCCTCATGAACGCTATTTAAAACATAAATTTTTTGACAGATCATTCTGGGCACTCTGGGCCTCAAAATCACAAACCATCTCAGTTCATGGTCTTTAAATACTGCCATGTATTTTTTAAAAAAATTACATGGAATTATAGTAAATAACATAGTAATGGTCTTGGGACAAGGCCTTGACAGTATGGTTATGATGTTCGATGTAACACCCCGACTCTAATTACACAAATTCGGTGCATTAATACACATCATTGGCATGATCACAAAAGATCATGTCTTGAAATACTGTTTAGTTTAGTAGCCTTGGAAGTAACAAATACATTAATAAGGTTTATATTACATCATAAAATGGAAAAATACAACAACATAGTTTCTTTAGACAAAACTGAGATCCCATAGACTATCCCTACAGGTCAGTCATAATATACTATTTTACATCCTGGGAAAAATTAAACTTAGAAAGGGGTGAGCTCAGATGCTCAGTAAGGATAACAATAAAGAGGAATCTTTCATAAATAAGCATAAACATTTAAGGAAATGTATAAGACTAAAACAAAAGCCTTTTAAACTTGAACTTCTACATAATATGGAAAAGATAAAATCAAATAATGCCATTTAATTACTCACATGGATATTCTAATAGTCAAATAATCACATGCAATATCAATAGCCACTTTCATAATGATGGAATTCATAATGCCAGACTTTCATAACCACATAGTCTAGGCCTTGTTTAAAGACTACAAATATGATTTTGTCAAGGACTTGTGCCAAGATACTAGTTTGTCTCATGAGACCTACCAATTCATTGAGGAGCTATAGCGAGCTCCACCCATCACTTACTAAGTCCACTGCATTCCTCATATGAAAAGTTAAAATATAACATAAAAATTTGTATTAAAACTAGCATACGAAATGTCAATACATTAACCATAAACCATGAATGGTATAAAAATAAAACATCCATAGTAAAACATATCATTACTCATTCAATACAATATGGAAGATTTTATTACAATAAATCAACTTCAAACAAGTTTAAAATCCATCGAAGGATATTGACATATATGAAAATGATTTGTAAAACTCCTTGAGAGCAATATCACTTTTTCGTTAAAACATTTAAAATTCACACAATTTAGAAATGAAGAAATTTAAATATATTTTTGAATCAAAGTGTCCCATACCACTTTGAAACTTTTTAAAGGAATTAACAATTTAAAAACATTCATGTTCATATAAATAAATCCTTAACAACCATTTTGAAAACATTGACATTAATGGGAAGGATTTAGAAGAATAAATATTTAAAACATTTAAAATGATTTTTTAGTAAAATTACCTTAAAAATAATCCCTTTGAAATCTATTTTATGAAACATGGACATGGATAATAAATATTTCCTAGTAGATACTTTCGTAAAAACTACATCGAATAATAAAGAGACTGTGAAATTAAACATTACGTTGCACCTTTCCTTGGTCGAGGGTAGGTTAAACTCCTGTATAATGGTGAAATAATTGTTATTATATTATACAAGAATCATATACATTAATATGATATCATATATGGTCTTTTGACATTGCATTGTTAATAATATTTTAGTATTATCATCGTTTCAGGTGTTAACTGATTTATTTTAATTTATATGATTTGTTACATAAGTAATGTTTGTTATTGATAGGATATATCTTATTAATATTCAGAATGATATTAAGTCTTTAGAAATTATTTTTAATCATCTAATGAAAACTAGTCTTGAATGGATACGATGGGGAATGCATCTCATCGCGTTCGTGGAGACGATAATCCGTATGTACGCACGAGCGACAATATCATTCTTTTGATATTAAAATAATATATAATTGGATGGTATATCATATATAAAGAATCATTATCATGTTATATTTATTATTTACATCAATTACACATCATTATGATATCCATACAAATCATAATGTATTGAATAACAATTACACCACAACATGGAGACGGTAAGCCGTACGTACGCACGTGTAGTGACATGTCATTCAAAGGATGGATAGAATAATTAATTAGGTTGTACCATATTTATAATGACATCATAGAATATAGAAGATATTGGAATTATTATTTTATAATAGAAACAAAAAAGGAAGAGGAAGTGGAAGAATAAAATAACTCAAAAGAGGGTAGTGAAATTATTACCTCTTTTTTGGGTTATTCCTTTTGATTTGATCAAAAGGGCTCATTAGGTTGGCCTTATAAATAATGTAAGGCCTATAGAATGAAGTGAGGAATGTTGGGAGGATATGTGGGCAGGGTTGGTAGGGGAAAAAGTCTTGATAACTGTGATAAATGTGTAGGAAGTGGGATATTATTATAAGGGAGAGGAGGGGATCTTTAGGAAAGTTTTAAACAACTATTTTATTATAACCTCATCTTCGGTTTCAAAATGTCAAATATTTTTTAATAAAAAATTTAAGATGACTCATGGTCGATATAAAATAATACCATAATATTTTGACAGGTTCTGGATATTGTTTCAATATTTATAATCTTATTTATTTAAATCATTTATTAATGAGGTAAATATTTCATCATTATTGTGTCATAAATAATTTAATTTATTTGACATCCAATTTTTTTTTAAAAATACCATGATGTTGGAAATAATTTTATCTTTCCAAATAATATTTATAGTCGAAATGATAACTTATATAACCTCATGTAAATTTTTTTTTACTAAAAGATATTTGTTTATGCCATTTTTGTCTTTACTTTAAATTAAGTAATATAAAATGTCATTATTACTCCCATGTGGCTCTATGGGGTCCCAAATTCAACCTAATTATTCCCATGGTCAGATTTGTATCAAAAAATAGGATTAGGATACTTGTTAGGGTAATTTAATATTATTATAATATTATATTTTACCCTTATTTATTATATTTACCCCTTAATCATGGTAAATAAAATATTTACTGAAGTAAATATTTAAATTGTATAAAAATAAAAGTTACCTATTTAAACAATTTGAACCTATAGATTCCAAATATGGAATGAATTTTTCCAAATTCAAAACACATAAGTGGCATAAATTAATTTAAAATTAATTCCCGCTCTCAAAACAAAAAGCGTGTTTTTATGAAATAATAACTATCAAAATATTGACACTTGTTTAGGAAAAATTTAAATGTGAAATTACATATAATGGCCAAAATTAGATTAAATGGTAAAAATATAATATAATTATACTTTAAAATCACTCCAAATTATAATTTAACACTATAAATTATTTTGATTAAAAAAGTTGTTTTTAATTAAAATTTAGTATTTTTCACTATTCATAAAAATATGACAGTTATAAAAAAAGTGACAAAAATTTATCAAAACTAAATTTTAATGTCTTTATTCTAATGAAGAAGTTTATTTAGTCAAATTTAAAATATTAAACTGTCAAATACTGGATTTAAAAAGGGTTCTCCATTAAAAGGTGGTAAAATTGATTATTTTGAAAAATAATTCTTTTATCTGAAAAAAATGAATTTGTTCTTAAATTATGTCTAAGAAACACATAATATTTATTCTAAAATTTTATAGTGTATAAAATTCAAAATTCAGTTTACACTCTTCATAACCGCTTTTGGAATGGATAATTTGGTAAGTTGTGGTGCACTCAAACTCGATGTTGTGTGTTGCACAAGTTATTGAATTCCATTGAAGAGATAATTTACTATGAAATATTGGGGAGTTACATTCTCCCCACCTTAAATAAATTGAATCCTCACAATTTGAAATTGTTTTTCGAAAATAAAAGGTTATAAATAGAAAAAACCTCTGTGGAAAACCCACATTTGAAATAGGGTTAATAAAATTTAGACTTAAGAAGATGAAAGAGAAATAAAACATTCACCACTAAATTATGATCATGAATAGGAGAACATTGGGGGAAATTATAGACATATATATGGAGGAAAAATGAAAATATTTATAGGGAGTGATTGAGGTCATCAATCACAAACAAGTGTACACTTGAGAGCCTCAAAGCCATCGATCTATGATGATCTAAAATATCACCAGTTCAACAAATCATACGGTATTTTGATACACACACTTTTGTTATTAATATAACTTCCCTAAATTTTAAGAATTTATTTCTCCATAGAATAAGAGTAATATATATAAATATATACTTGACAAGTAGAGTTTCATCCTTCAACTAATATTTATCACAAACTCATCTTTCACTCCAAAAGATAATAGAACTCAAAAATATTATATTTATCGTAATCATATAAGGTTCTAAATATTAACACGTACCATTTAAAATAAGAAAAATATTTTTTAATTACTAGGGACTTCTTGTAGGCTTATGGTAGGTAGTAAAGGCCTGTCGCACAATGGTTGTGGGTTCGATTCCTACAACTTTGTCCAACGTGACTAGTTATCACACGACCTGCAGGTTGTCCTTTTCCTAAAACTATAGTATTATAATATATTCAAAAAATAATCATAAGAAATGTTTTAATCTTAAATAATACTATCCAAAGTTCAACTTAATCCATTCCAACCTTTATAGTTATCCAAAATACCTCTGTCCAAACATACAGTAAAAAATTTATAAGGATGGTAAACACAATGAAGATCTTTTTTTCACATAATAACATGCGAATAACATTATCATGTATTCCTTTAAAACATGGTAACACCCTGAAATGACATAAAACATTATTGATTACATTCATGCTACCTTATTACATATTGAATACTAGATATAATCTTCATATCCAAAAATTTTAGAATACTCCAACAATGATGAAGTAAACAAACCATTAATCAGTTCCAAGGTAGTCAAGAATAAATAATATAATTTATCAAAATCAACCATCTATTGTTCCAAAATTACTACCTCAATATCTGGACTATATTAATGTTTATCTTTCATTGAACTATGTATTTTCCAAAAAATTTAACTTGCTATTGAGTCACTTTTCATAGAACCATATAATCTCAAATTCTCAATGAAATAGTACTACAATACAATTCCTTATTTATTTCCATAATTCATATAACCAGTACATCATTGATACAATAATTGAATGAAATAATTATTTAATAACAACATAATAACACTAATCACTCCTCTTCATCTGTGGTAGTATCATAACATGATTATTATCCAATAACATCATTTTCGGTATACTCTGATGACTAGGATATTGATTCACGTAGTGTCCCAACTCCTTTCTGATGAATCATTGTACATCTGAAACCTTTTTATTACCCTTTAAATCACATACTTGGTGTCCTTTTTCTCCTAACTTATAATAAACTCCCATTCCCTTCAAGCATTTACCAAGGTGATTCTTTCCACAGTTATCACATATGGGAAAATCCTTTTTCCCGACTTCCCTTTATCCATATTTCTCTCTTCAATCCTTTGTTTCTCTTACTTCCATTCAAAGACATAGGACTCATGGAATTCTTTACTTATCTTATTAACACATGATACAATTTATTCATTTGATGAGAATACGTGGGAGAATATTTTCCTTTTAAATTTTGTCTTAATACCATGAATGTCATGATCCTTCTTACTCTTTAGATCATAAGTATTGTTGGAGTTCTCATTCATTCTACTGGGCACCATTTCTGAACAATGGCATACATTTGGTTAGTTTATGAATCACAATGAATAATTCCAAACTTGTAAAATACCTAACATAAATTATACAGTTTATAGATATAATCCATAATCATAAAAATATTATCTCTGATGAAGTATATACTCATAAACCCTTCATAATGGTTTTTAAAGAAAATGAGAATTATCCTAAGAATATCCCTTTGGAGTGTCGTAACAAACTGTGAAACAAGGCCCGTTGTCATGCACCTGTTCCCATTCAGGTCTATCTCAAAGCAGTGTTATCGGGTTTTACCCGTAGTTCCATATGTACCAGATCCACCTCTACCTTCTTGTATCCAGACAGGGATGTAATGCTTGGAAAACTCAAAAAATCTATACATTACCAAAATTATAGAAAGTTCTTCTATACTAATCCAGAAAGTTTATCTTAGTGCAATGTTCTCTAATCAGAGTTTATCTAAATCTTGTTTCCAAGGTTTGTACTAAAAGTTCTCTGATACCAACTGTTATTCCCCAACCCCAGTTACCCAGAGTCGGTGCATTAATACACATCATTGGCATGATCACAAAAGATCATTTCTCGAATGACCGATTAGTTTAGTATCCTTGGAAGTATGAGATACATTCATATGGTTTAAATTACATCATAAAATGGAAAAATACAACAACATAGTTTCCATAGAAAACACTGCGATCCCATAGACTATCCCTACGGGTCAGTCATAATATACTTCTTCGCATCTTGGAAAAAATAAAACATAGAAAGGGGTGAGCTCAGATGCTCAGTAAGGATAACAATAAAGTGGAAACTTTCATAAATAAGCATAAATGATTAAGGAGATGTATAAGACTAAAACAAAAGCCTTTTAAACTTGAAATTAATCATAATATGGAAAAGATAAAATCAAATAATTCTATTTACTTACTCACATGGAGATTCTACCAGTTGAGTAATCACATGCAATATCAATAGCCACTTTCATAATGATGGAATACAAAATGCCATACTTTGATAACCACATAGTCAAGTCCTCATGCCAAGACTACAAATGAGATTTTGTCAAGGCCTTGTGGCAAGATACTAGTTTGTCTCATGAGACCTACCGATGTATCGAGGAGCTATAGCAGGCTCCACCCATCACTTACTAAGTCCACTTCATTACTTATTTGAAAAGATAAAACATAACATATACACTCGTATTAAAACTAGCATACAAAATGTCAATACATTAACCATAAAACATTAATGGTATAAAAATAGAACATACACATTCAAACATATCGTAACTCATTCAATACAATATGGAAGATTGTATTATAATAAATCAACTTCAATCAAGTTCAAAATCTATCAATGGATGTTGACATAGATGAAAATGATTTGAAAAACACTTTTAGAGAAATATCCATTTTTCATTAAAACATTTAAAAGTCAAAAAATTTATAAAGGAGGACATTTAAAGTCATTTTTTAATAAAGTATACCATACCACTTTGATACTTTTCAAAGGAGTTAACATTTTAAAAACATTCATTTCCATATAAATAAATCATTAAAACCCATTTTGAAAACATGGACATTAATGAGAACGATTTAGAATAATAAATATTTTAAACATTTAAAATTATGATTTAGTAAAATTCCATTAAAAATAATCCCTTTGAAAACTCTTTTATGAAACATGTGCATGGATAATAAATATGTCCTAGTAGATACTTACAAAAAAACAAACTCGAATAATAAAGTGATTGTGAAATTAACCCTTACCTTGTACATTTCATTTGTTGAGGGTAGGTTAAACATTTGTATAATGGTGAAATAATTGTTATTAAATTATACAAGAATCATATACATTAATATGATATCATATATGATCTTTTAACATTTCTTTGATAATAATATTTTAGTATTATCGTCATTTCAGGTGTTAATTGATTTGTTTTTCTTTACATGCTTTGTTACGTAAGTAATGTTTGTTACGGATAGGATATATCTTATTAATATTTAGAATTATATTAAATCTTTTAACATTATTTTTAATCATCTATTAAAAATTAGTCTTGAATGGATACGAAGGGGAATGAATCTTATCGCGTTCTTGGAGACGGTAATCCGTATGTACGTACGAGTGACAATATGATTCTTTAGATATTAAAATAATATATAATTGGATGTAACATAATATATACAGAATCATAATCATGTTATATTTATTATTTACATCAACTACACATCATTATTATACAGATACATATAATAATGTATGGAATAACAATGACACCACGACGTGGAGACGGTAAGCCGTACGTACACACGTATGGTGACATGTCATTCAAAGGATGGATAGAATAATGAATTTGGTGGTACCATATTTATAATAACATCATAGTATATAGAAGATACTGGAGTTATTATTTTATAATGGAAACAACAAAGGAAGAGGAAGTGGAAGAAGGAAAGAACTTAAAAGAGGGTAGTAAAATTATTACCTCTTCTTCGGGTTATTCATTTTGATTTGATCAAAAGGGCTCCATTGGTTGGCTTTCTAACTAAAGTAAGGCCTCTATAATGATGTTAGGGATGTTGGGAGGATATTAGGGTAGGGTTTGGACGAGCCAAGGTCTTGAGAAGTGTGATAAATGGGTAGGAAGTTACGGACTTTTATTAGGGAGGGGAGGGTCTCTTTACGAAAGTTTCAAACAATTATTTTATTATAACAACATCTTCGATATCAAAAGGTAAAATATTCATTAATAACAAAGTTAAGATAACTCATGGTCGAAATAAAATAATCCCATAATATTTGGACTGGTTTTGGATATTTTTTTAATATTTATAATCTTATTTATTTAAATCATTTATTAAATAGGTAAATATTGTATCCTTATTGTGTCATAAATAATTTAATTTATTTGATGTACAAAAATTATACAAAAAATACCATGATGTAGGAAATTTTTTTATATTTCTAAATAATATTTATAGTCAAAATGATAACTTATATAACCTCATGTCAAAATTTATTTACTAAAAAATATTTTTTATGCCATTTTTGTATTTACTTTAAATTAATTAATATAAAATGTCATTATTACACCCATGTGGCTCCATGGGGTCCCAAATGCAACCCAATGATGAAAATGATCAGCTATGTATTATCCAATAGAATTAGGACACATGTTAGTGTAATTTAATAATATTATAATATTATATTTTACCCTTATTTATTATATTTACCCTTTAATCATGGTAAATAATATATTTACTGAAGTAAATATTTAAATTGTCTCAAAATAGAAGTTACCTATTTACACAATTTGGAGCTACTGATTCCAAATATGGAATCCATCTTTCCAAATTCAAAATACAGAAGTGGACGAAATTAATTTAAAATTAATTCCCGCTGTCAAAAAAAAATCATGTTTTTAAGAAATAATAACTATCAAAAGGTTGACACTTGTTTACGTACAATTTAAATTTGAAATTACATCTAATGAAAAAAATTAGATTAAATGGTAAAAATATAATCTAATTATAATTTAAAACCACTCAAAATTATTATTTAACACTATAAATTATTTTTATTAAAAAAGTTGTTTTTAAAGAAAATTTAGTATTTTTCACTATTCATAAAAATATGACAGTTATCATAAAAGTGCCAGAAATTTATCAAAACCAAATTTTTATGTTCCAACTATAAGGAAGAAGTTTATTTTGTCAAATTGAATATATAAAAGTTTCAAATATTAGATTTAAAAAGGGTTATCCATTAAAATGCGGTAAAATTGCTTTTTTTGAAAAATACTTATTTTATATGAAAAAATGAATTTGTTCTCATATTATGTCTAAGAAACACATAATATGGATTCTAAAATTTTATAGAGTATAAAATAAAAATTTAATTTTACCCTATTGAAAACTGCTTTTTGAACGGCTACTTTGGTAAGTTGTGGTGTGCTCAAACTCGATGTTGTGTGTTGCGCAAGTTATTGAATTACACTGAAGAGATAATGTACTATGAAATCTTGGGGTGCTACATTAGACATTATGAATTACCTCATTATGCAATTAGTTATTTATATCTTATATGATTATTCTACTAGTTGAATATCAATGTGAAATTTTAAAAGGGATTATTTGATTTATTAATTCCATATTATTCTGAAGATAATGTTTAAATGTCTTGTGTTTTAGTTTTATACATTTCCTTAAAATTTTATGCTTATTTATGGCAGATTCCTCAATATTGTTTATCTTTACTGAGCATATGATCTCTCCCCTTTCTAATGTTTTATTTTTCCCAATATGTGAATAAGTATATTTTATTTGACATGAAGTGATAGTCTATGGGTTATGAGTGTTTTCAAAGGGGATAATATGTTTCTTTTCATTTCAAGATGTAATGTAAAACTAATGTTTGTATATAGAATTTACAAGGATACTAAACCAATTGGTCTATCGGGATTTTATTTTCTTGTGATCATTCCAATGTAATAAAATAATTCAACGACTCTAGGTAACTAGGGTCGAGGTGTTACAGTAGGTATCAAATTAAGTTTAGTAAAATACATGGAATCTAGATTTTGGGAAACATTGATTAGGGAGCATCACCATAATATATAATTTGAGGATATGTATCGAAGAACATGCTAAAATTTTGGTAAAATAGAGATTATGTGGGTATTCCTAGAAAAGAAATACTTGTATGAATACTATAAGTGGAAGAGGTTGTGGAACAGAAATACCTAGTTGTAACAACTCCGACAAGGTGTTCCGATCTTGACTTGTGGAAACATAATACCGAAAAACGAGCCTTACTACACACATGGATTTACACTCTTAGAAGATACACTTAGGATAATTCATGTTACTTTATAAACAGTTATAAAGGATTTATGAGTAAGTATATCCCCAATGAAACCATTTTTATGATTATGAGAGAATATATGATTAAATCTACAATTTATGTTAATAATTTTAATAGTTTTTGTATTATACATTGTTATATGATCTAACCTAATGTATGTCATCATTTATAAATTGCACCCAATAGAAGGAATTTGAACCTCACCAATGCACATGATCCAATGACTAAGAAGGATAATATGTTTTCTGCTCTTAAGAAGGCATTTCGAAGGGAAATATTCTCCCATATATTCTCATCATATCAAAAAAATAATATCATGTGTTAATAAGATAAGTAATAAATTATCTATGTTCTTTGGCTTTAAAGGGAAGCAGGAGAATAAGAGGATGAAAGAGAAAAAGATGGATAAAAGTAATAAGGGAAAGAGGTATCTTCCCACATGTGATAACTCTGGAAATAATCACCCTAGTAAATGATTGAATGGAATGTGATTTTATTATAAGTGTTAAGAAGGACTCCATGTTCGTGATTTAAAGGGTAAGAATATGGTTTCCAATGTACAATTCTTCAACTACTAGGAGATGAGACACTATGTGAATCAATGTCCCAATATTCAAAGGAATATACAATTGATTATGCTATTGGATAATGCTCAAGTTATGATACTATAATAGATTAATATGAATGATTAATATTATTATTAAAGAATTATTTTATTTTAATTAGAAATATATTGGTAATATTAATTATATAGTATATAATGATTGAATTGTAGTAATATTATATTACATATTTGAGATTGTATGGTACCAAGTAAAGTAACATAGATGCAAGTTATTTTTTTTGAAAAAATACGGTTGAGGGAAAGATAACCCTTAATATGCTTCTAATACAAAGCTAATGATGTAGGAATAAAGATATTATTGATTATGATAAAGTATAATGGATATTACTGACAACCTTGGAACCAATTAATGGTTTTTTATTCCATCAGTGTTGGAGTTTACAACATTTTTGGATTGAAAGAGTATATCCAATATTCTATGTTTTACAAGATTTTATTATAATTTAGGGTGTAACCATGTTTTAATAAAATATATGATGAATGTATTATCATGCTATTTATGTGACAATATTATTTGCAATATTTTATGTGGCCTTCCTTATAAATATTTTGACTCTGAGTTTGGATATATGTAATTTAGATAATTCTAAGGGTTATAATGGATTATGTTGGATATTGGACAATTTTGTTTAAGGTTAAAAAAATTAAAAAGATCATTTTTTTTAATTTTATGTTAATGTAGTTTTATGAAAAGAAAAATCCATAGGTCGGGTGGAAACCCATTGCGGGAGTCAAGGCTGCGTGAATCAAACCCACAACCAATGTGCAATAAGGATTTATCGCATATTACTAGCCCACAAGAAGTCCCTGGTTTGTATAACATAAGTTTCCTTATTTAAAAGGTATAAGCTTTTCTGGAACCTTATAAGATTAAATTAAGTATAATATTTTTTAGTTTTATTAACTTTTTCATAAAAAAGTGTTATTGTGGCAAGAATTAGTGAAAGGATAAAACTCTATATGTCACGTATGTATGGTACCTCATGTTTTTCATCTATGAAGTAAATTAATTATTCAACTCTAGGGAAAGAATATTGAAACCAAAAATGGTATCTGGGTACTTTATCTGATGAATCAAATGGCCCCTTAGATCATCACATATTTATAACTTTGTGATTATTAACTTTCCTCTCATCATGTTGGCTACCACTTTCCATTATAACATGATTGTAAGATTTTTCTTTCATATCCATGTTTTTCAACATGGAACCCTTGGATATGTTATTTCTAGTAGCATTCATAATTATATTAATTTATTTTTAAGTTGGGATCTCATTTATCCATTTTCTGATGTGGGATTTCAACAATGTTGTTTTGAAATATCAAACCGCTAGTTCTTGATCTCGAGTTTAATTTGCGAGGATGAAATTTTTTGACGGAGGGGAGAACATAACATCTGAATAATTTACTATATTTTCATTTCAAAATAAAATTAATTTTAATTTAATTATTCATTTTTATGGAAAACAATTTAAATATTACACTACACATAATAATGAGTTGGCTTTCATTACACACAATGCCCAGTTTTACTGAATAATATAATATTAATATTATATTATTGATTAATATAATATTTAAAATAGCCGATAAATAATTAGTTATGAATAGTATTAAAAAATTATAAATTTTATATACTAAATATAATTTTAACATTCATCTTATGTGTTTTTAGACATAATATTAGAAAAATATCTATTTTTTAGATAAAAGAAGTAATTTTTTTAAAAAAAATACAGTTTTTCCGCCTTTTGATGGAGCAACCATTTTAAATATAATATTTGAAACTTTAATATATTAAATTTGACAAAATAAACTTCTTAATTAGAATAAATACATAAAAAAAAATTTTGGATAAATTTTTGGGGTTTTTCTGACGACAATCATATTTTGATGAATAGTGAAAAATACTAAAATTTAATTGTAATCATTTTTTTAATTGAAATAATTTATAATTTTAAAGTATAAATTTTAATGGTTTTAAAGTATAATTAGATTATATTTTTAAAATTTATTATAATTTTGGTAATTTTAATTATTTTCACATTAAATTTATATATAAACACATGTCAATATTTTGATGGTTTTTTACTTTTAAAAAACATGTTTTCTTGTTTTGACAATGGGTATTAATTTTAAATTAATTATAGAAACTTATGAATTTTATATTTTGAAAAATTGATTTCATATTTAGAATAATTGGGTCAAAATTATGTTAATATATTACATTCTTTTTTAAAACATCATCAATAGTAACTGAAGGTATTTGTTATTACCGTGGATAAGGGTAAATTGAGTAATTAATGTAAAATATAATATTCTAAAACTAACTTAACACTTGTAAAAAACCTATTTTATGACTAAATTCAACCCTTATCATATATATTTTGATATATAATCACCTAATATCCCCTTTTACATCAATATGACATTAATATTATCATAATCAATGAAAGTGACAAAATTTGACATTCTCATTTTATATAGGTATATTAATTTTAATATAGAGATAAAAAATATTAATTATACTATAGGTAGTCTATATATGTATAATAGAATTAGATACATCATATAAATTTGTTTATAATTTCTTGAGATCAAATAATTACCATTAAGGATGACATAATAGTGTCACATAAATTATTTTATTAAAAGAAATATAAAATAAATGATTTTAAAAATATTTAAATAAATTTAATTTGAATTAATTAATGTTATAAATGAATTTTTTATGTGACTATGACATGTTAGGAGTATATTAACGGATTTATTTCTAAGATATAATTTGTATGGATTGTATTTAAAATCAATGAAGTAAATAGTGTCAATATTGAAACCATTGATATTATATAAAAATAAAATATTATTAAATTATTTATAAATCATAAAAATATTTAAAAATTAAAAGTTATAATTATAAGGTCTAAAATTTTACTAAATATCAAATTATTCTCAATCGACCCAATATAAGTAAATATTAATAACCATGTAATATTTATAATGTTATTACCATAAATAAAATTAAATAGATTAAATAAGGATAAATCAAAATGATAAGGTTTAAAATAAACACAAAACATGTCTAAATTTTATTTTTTAAGATTATTTTAAACCATACTCATCTTATATTCTAAATTATAAACTTTTGAGCCATTAGTATTTGAAAACTAATTAATTTTAATTTAATAGTTCTCGTATTTCCAAAGGTGCCCTGCCCCTCCCTTATAATAGGGAACCCCTCTTAATCTTTTAATCACGCCTCTAAATACTTTTAGTTATTCCAAAATCTACACATTTCCTCTCCCAAATTCTAAAAATAAATCATATAGGACCTATATTTGGTACAATTCCATCATACATAGTCCTTTTGTACAAATCCAAAGGAGACACCCGAAAAAGAGTCTATTCTTTTATCACCTCTTTCAATGTTTTTTCCTTTTGATACATACTATTTCCATCTTGTTTCCAAATAATAATAATAAATAAAGTATAATACATATATTGAGATGTTATTATTAAAATTAGAAAACCTCATACCTCATTTTATAAATTTTATCAATAACAATATCACCATGCATGCGTACGTACGACTTACCATCTCCAAGCCGTGGTGAAATTTGTTATTCAAAAATATTCTTTTGGTGGGTATAATGATGATTTAAATGGATATAAATAAATAATATAACATGATAATTATTCTGTATAATTAATATACCATCCAATTACATACCATTTAACAATCAAGTGAATGATTTCGTTGCTCGTGTGTATGTACGACCAACCGTCTCCACAACTCGGTGAGATTCATTCTCGATGTTAACCAATAAAGAATTATTAAAAAAAATTATGATGAGTAAAAATATTAATTATGAACTTAATATCATTCTGTATATGAATAAAATTCATCATATTCATAAAAAATGAATTACAAGATAGAACAAAAATTGGAGACTCTAGAAGTTAACACCCGAAACAGTGGTAATATTGAATTATTATTAACAAAATGATAAAATTGGGTCATATATGATATCCAAAATATCTATATGGTTCTAGTATAATTTAATAACATATGTTAACAATTATAATGGACGTTAAAACACCCTCAACTAATGAAAAGAACATGGTAAGGGTAAATTTCACAATCTTTTTATTATTTGAGATTGCTTATACGCATGTATCTACTGGGACATATTTATCAACCCTGTTAATGTTTATTAAAATGTAATTCAAAATATTATCAAAAATAGTTTAAAGTAATTTTTACCCATGTTTTAATTTTTAGAAAACTTATTTAAAGGAATCATTTCATCATTTTCCAAATGAGGTACTATATAACCTTTTCAAAAAAGTTAAGGAAATTTTTAACTTATATGGCAGAATATACTATTTTCCGCCATTATGATGCCTTAACATTTTGAAGCATTACTTACATTATTATAAGTATATTTTAAAAATAAATGGTTTCATTTATAATTTTTCAACTTCTAAATGATTTCAAAGTAAAAAAAGGGATATTTCCCCCAAATATGTTTAATGAATTTATTAAATTATTTTCATCTATGTCAACATCCGTTGTTGGATTTTATGATTATTTGAGGTTGAATTATTATTATGAAATCATCCATATGTTATTGAAGGGTTTAAAATATATTTTATTATGGATGTTGTAGGTTTATACCATTCATGGTTTATGGTTAGAGTATTTACATTTCATATGATAGTTATAATATGAATGTTTATGTTATGTTTCACCCTTTTCATAAGAGAAATTTATTGGACTTAGTAAGTGATGGGTGGGGCCCCTTATACCCCCACAAAGCTTTGGTAGGTATCATGAGACAAACTAGTGCCTTAGAGCAAGGCCTTGACGATATGGTAATGGTGTTGGAATGAGGAATTGATGGTATGGTTATGATGTCCAACATTATGAATTTCCTCATTATGAGATTAGTTACTGATATTGCATGGGATTATTCAACTAATAGAATCTCCATTTGAAAGTTAAAATGGAATTTTTTGATTTATTCTTAACATATTGTGGTGAAGATTATGTTTAAAAGGATTTTGTTTCAGTTTTATACCTTTCTTTAAAAGTTTATGCTTATTTTTAATTGATTATACTATATTGTTTATCCTTAATAAGCATCTGAGCTCACCCCATTATAATGTTTCATTTTTTTCTATGCTATGAAGAAGTATATTATGTTTTATATGTAGTGATATTCAAAGGGATATGATATTTTTCAAAGGGGATAATATGTTGTTTTAATTTAAAGATGTAATGTAAAACTTATGTTTTTATCTAGTATTTCCAAGGCTACTAAACCGATCAATAATTTTGGATTTGATTTTCTTATGATCATGAAAATGTAATAATATAATTCACTAACTCTGGGCAACTTGGGGTAGGTCATTACATTCTATGTATGGCTTGAAGCTATTGTTGACTGAGAATTATAAATCGAATTGCATGGAAGGAAAGGTTATTGAACCTATGAGAATGTATATGGAAAAGATTGTTTCAATAAATATGTTGCGGTAGAATGTAAAAAAATATGGTCTGATGTCCTTAGAAGATAATATGCATAATTAATAGAAATAAACAATGTTTTCATGTTGTGATGATTGTTCCACATAAGGTTATCTAGAGGAAGACCAACAAAAGATCATGGTAATGTATTCAACATGATTCATGGTAGATCTTTTCAGTAAATGTGACATGTACTACAGATGTATGAGTGTTTATTCTTCAATACTCACTTTTAGAGAGCTGGGAATAAATTTTCAGTATTGTTAGTAACTTCAGAAGAATAAAAAATTAGGTGTTTCATGATATCAAAAATATAATACTAAATGAAGAACTTTAGTAAAGGGATGCTATGGAACCTTTTAGCAGTGCACTTAATACCGATGGAATTAGTTAGTCACCACATATGGTGATGAATTATTGGAAGAAGTGATCTATAAGTAAATATATGGAAGATCCATGGGAGAAGATCTAAGGAGATGTGGTGGTACCTTCTAGAAGTACAGGGACAATGGAAATATAAAAAAGTACTATAATATCTTAAAGGGGGACATATAAGAATGTGGGAACCCGACTCCTAAACACCTGGAGCTGGTGCTTCACATGTGATGTGCAATTCATTACAAAAACATACACTGATAAATTACACATCATGTCCCATGTAGAGGACAGAATTCGGTTCAGGTTTTGGGAAACCATCTACTTTTCAAATGCTTCTTTAGTTAAAACCCGATACCTAAAAAATTTATTTCAAAGACGTAGGGTGAGCATACGAATTCCCATTAAGGTGTTTTAAAATAAACCAATATAACTTTTAAAAACATTATTTAAAATATTCCATAAAACATTTTTATTAATGAAAATCTACAACACATGTAACATATCATAAAAGTGCTCAATTAAAAACACGCTAACAGAGTTACAAGGATCTATGATTCAATTATAGGCATGCTCATTTGGAGTAACAAATAAAAGAAACTCTAAACATGTATGACATAAGAATTTGTAAGAAAAAATTAAACAGCTAAGAGTAATGAATAATTAGAGTTTCATGTAAAGGTAATAACTTCAATTTCAAACATATAATACTAAATCACAGAGTGATAAATATATGTCATGACATAAGATTTTACCATTATTTTACTCATAAGTACTGGCTCCTAACCATGGATATTATAGTAGTCAAATATCCGTTTAGTTAATTAATTTTCATATACATAATGAGGTAATGTATAATGCTAGACTTAATTTTTGTGTCAAGGCCTCGTTCCAGGACCTAGGGGCTAACTGTAACTGGACCCCAACTCAGAGAGCCTCTGTAACCGGACTCCATCCAAGAGAGCCTATGTAACTATACTCCAACCTGGAGAGCCTCTGTAACTGGACTCCTACCCAGAGGGTCTGCTGTAACCAGACCCCAACCCGAAGGGCTTACTTTTACCAGTCTCAAACCCAGAACATACTAGTTTAATACATTCCTCATGGGTTTAATAAGGCCATATATCCAAAGTGTCTCATACAACTTTTAATACCTATTCCATGTCTTTTATTTGGGGTGTCCCATACCACACCAAATAATTAAATACTCAATTAATTTTTTTATGTGATCAATAATAAATAGTTTGACTTATCACATAAATTATTAACTTTACAACTGATTCCATAAACATCCAATGCATTACCTTTCATGTTTATAACTTTTGATAGGTATTATTCATGCTCAATTAATGCACTGATAAATGGAAACGACTTTGGAAGAAATCATAGTATGTCCGTTATTATTTAGATAATAAATTTCCCAACGACATGCATAATATAGAAAAAGTTCTTTCCAAATGTGATATTGATTTGAAACACACTAGTAATGAATGGATGGGGTTACCACATAAAATGATAGTTCCATAATTATCAAAATCCTTCGTTTATGGAAATGAACATTTATAGTTTAAAATGACTAAGTTTGAATTAAGAAAGAAGTCATTTGTATACAATGCATGTACTAATAAATGATCACGTCTTATTAAGTGGCCTAGCCTTATGTTTCATAGCATATAAGGCCAATTGATTGGTAGCGCATCATTTGTTTTATGTAATGCATATATTTAATTAAACATACCAAAAACATACTTTAACCACCAAAGTTTATTTTATGCCTAGTTAGTTCAGATTATGATTAAGACTTATTGGTGCATACATATAACCACATGTATATATATATATAAAATATGTATATGTTTCACCAACTTATATTACTTCGAAGAAAATAGTCATTGAGTGTACAATCAAATACTTATAAATATATTTTTAAGGTGAAGATAGTCTTGTAACCATTTATTTATATTTATGTATATTTATTTATTTATCATGGATTTAAAATTTGACAAACATAAATTGATTAATTATAACCTAAATAAATCTCAAAATAAACAATTCTACTCATATGAAGAACTAGAAAATAGAGGATATAATTAGCATAAATAATAAACTTCTTTAATCTAAATAATTTATTTCTTTTCTGTGCACCCTTACACAATAAAATCTGTTTAATAAAATATTTAATATTCTTAATTGATTTTCAGGGACAAAATGGAGGGAAAAATTTCAATTATGTAAATAAAACTTCTGATGATTAAATATTTAAAAATTAACCGTCTTCCCTTACAGTGTATTCCTAAATCATAAAACATAATGATAAATAAATTTATTCCTTAAAAATTGTTGTATTTCCAAGATCAAACAATTTGATATTACACACTTTCAATATTTATTGCATCAAAAACATTATTTAAGGGTTTTAAATCATCTTATAAAATTCATAAAATAGATTTGGTTTGAGTCACATAAATTTTTTTATATAAATATATGTATATTATTATATACTAATTGTATAATTGGGTTTGCAGATATAAAAATACTTGAAAATAAATCCTTATAAGACAATAATAATAAATAAAAATTAATTAGAAGAAAATAATCACCCACAAAAATAGAAAATAGAGGGTATAAATAAATGAATAAATTTTCCTTAAAAAACATAAGATCGTGAAAATAAATAAAAGTTTGAGACATATATTTAATCCTTACCAGCTTAAGGATGAGGTGAAGTTGAGGTGAGCTTTGCTGGAGGTTTCACAGGAAGAAGGCTGGAGAGGTTAAGGGTGAAAAGTTCCCATTTCAACTTTCAATTAAGGATTTTTATAACCAAATTACCCACTGTATAAACAGTGGCACAATACAAGATTTTTTTGAAAGATGAAATGAAAATCCCTCCATTAAAAGAATAGAAACAACATCAAATGGATAGAAATAATATAGAATGACTACAATAAGATCAACCCAAAATTCAATTGTGGAAGGACATAGGCATGAATTGCAAGCAGTGTGAGATGATGCAGACAAAAAAAAAACATAATATATAAATTGTACAATCAAAAAATTGTTAAAGAGATTCATTTCTTACAATGACATATTACAAATAAAACCATCAAAAGAATACCTACCTACAGATTGGAAAAACTGTGAATATGAAAATGCCAATACAGAAATCTAAAAGAGATTCCGAGAGTATACCTACCTCGCTAGGTATGGAAAAATGAAACCCACATCAAATGGAACACCCACAAAAACTTCGGTCAGACACCACATTCGAGATAAGCATGAGGCCACTGACCACATGCCATGGCCTCGATATCACCAAACAGAAACCTCTCGGTGGCTTCATCTTCCTCTGACACACTCGATCCTCCCTAGACTCTCATCTAGTGCGACTTCGACGCGACACACACCCTCATCCTGGACCACGCTATCCTGATACCTCTCAACCATATCCTCTCCCATGAAACTAAATTCCGCACCCCTTGAATACCACTGCAACGTAACGATACCTCGGATGAAGGGTCCGCTGAAACACTGAGGTCGACAGCGCAAAACCCTAACTTGGGTCCTCAAATCCCATTACGAGATTCCCTTCTTTTTTTATTTCTTTTATCCGATTTCCTGGTCTATTGTTGTAATAATATTTCTATTATTATATTATTTTTATTACGTCATTATATCATTACCGTATATATTATGTTATCAATAACTTTAAAAAAGTCAAAAGTTAAACATAACTAATAATATATTAAACTGATTTTATCAATACTTTTATAATAAATAGTTATTATTATTATTAAATCCTTTTACAAACCTTATATTTATATATATTTCATATTACATACTTATAAAATGATCCTTCATATTACATACTTATAATGTTATAAACAAAATATATAATTGTAAATGTATTATAATAATCATAATATGTTATTTGAAACTTTATAAAAATGTCAATATTACACACACACACACACATATATATATATATGTATATATGATTCATGATAATAATAGTTTTTATCAAAAGTTAATTCATATATGTAAAATTTTATTCATTTTATTAAAATAATTTTATTATATATTCAAAATTTTAATAATGTTATGAAACATTAATCTAATTTACAATCTAATAATTTTAATATTTTTTAATATATATAAAACACATATAATTATTCATATAATAGTTTTAGTAAATATCTGCATAGTTAAAATAGCGAAAAATAATTTCCTTAAAATATTATAAAATAACAGCTTTCAATGTTATATATAACAAAAATATAAAATTTTGTTTTTATAATAGTATTTTCATTCAAATCCAATATATATATATATATATATATGTATTTCACATTTTGGAAAACAAAAAACAAAGTTATATTATTATAGTTATTTTTTAAAATATTCAGTTAAATAACTATACAACAATAATGATTTATATTTGAAAATAATAGTTATTTTTACCCTTTAAACAAAGTGTGATAATATTTACTTTGATGTTTGTAATTTTTTCAGATAACAAAATAAAACCTCAATATTACTATTACATGAGAAATAAGTTTTTGGGGTGTAACATTATTCCCCCTAAAAAGAATTGTATCCTCACAATTCTAAAATGCTCTTACACAAACCACAATAACACTAGACACACGTCCCTCCTAAAGTATCTTTACTAGGAACACCACCGATGGTATCATACTGATGATCTCAGGTGGATCCCTAAGGTAGTATTCAACTACTCGATTTCCTTGGCCTAGACACAATATGAATATCTAGGGTTGAATCTATACCTAAAGAACTCAACCTTCTATAAAGAGGCATGAGAAGTGTGGAGGTTGGAAATTTTAGAGTGGACTAAATCCCTATAAGTCACACACACCACGTCGTTCATGAAAATGTTGATGTCGTAGAGTTCTTCGTACATACTAAACCTCAGGACCTAGAATAGGTAGGCCACTCGATGGTCACCATCCAAAGCAACTTCTAGAAATTTACCTACAGCTTGGTAGTTAACAGTTAAAGTGAAACTTAAGAAAAGAGCTTCGTGAAACTTTCCCCTTCGCCTATAAGCTGCAAATTGTACAATTGATATACAGTAATAGACTAAATTTCTTCCTTGGTAAAGATGGAGAATGTTTGTGTAGTTCGACACCTGATGGAGTTGTTTACAAGTCAGGCATAAGTTGGCATAGGGCTTGTACTCCTTAGATCACATCTTGACGATTATAGTCTCTAACAGTTCAGTAGGAAGTGATAAAATATTGGTTAGTGAACTCATGTCTTCTATTAGAAATTTTTTAAGAAGTCAGCCTTCAGTATAGAAATTATAGTTTAAGAAGAGTCATTGTTTTATATAAAATCATATCAAGACATAGAATACAACATCATTAATTTAGACATGATTTATAAAACTCAAAGAAAATTGTGTAATCCCTTGCTTCATCTCACAAAACAATAGAATGGACTTTTAGATGTCCTCTAAGATGAATCCTCATAGATTCCACTGACGTTGGGGATTTCCCCCATTCTCAAAAAAATGGATTCCCAAAGTGGTTCTAAATTCCTCCATCTCCTTGGTCTAGATGCAACGTGTGCAACTAGGGTCAACCGCGTGTGGATATCTAGAATTCAGATTGAGAAAATCATGTCAGGTATCATGTTGAGAGACATCATTATGAACTTGATACCGATAATGCAAATGAGTAGTCTCATTATAAAGGGATTCAAACTCTATAACTCCACTGCGAAGACTGTATGTCAAAATATGACATTGATATGCTGCCCGGAGGTTGCCACTTGTGCAGCCTCCTCAAAGTCCTCAAGAGAAAAGAAATTATTGGCTAGGGTAAATAATTTAAGGATACCATCAAAGTAATTTCCTTGTCGTATATATAACAGGAATTGGGCACTCATCATGAGGTCATAGACGAAACCTACTCCTTGGTGTAGTTGGAGTACATGAGGTGAGTTGGATACTCGGTAGAGGGTTTTTCATGATAAACAAATATTTTCAAAATTATCATAGTTTTCTACACAAGATTTGCCCACTATGGTCTCAAATACTTTTGTTGGAAGAGGACCTGGCTATTGAACACCCAGAGCCAGTGCCTTTAGACATAATGTTCAATTCATTACAAAAAATATGCACTGATAAATTACACATCATGTCCCCTATAGAGGACCGAATTCGATTCAGGTTCTGGGAAACCAACTACTTCTGAAATGCTTCTTCAGCTAAAACCCAATACTTGAAAAATTTATTTCAAAAAAATTGGGTGAGAAGATGAAGGCCCATTAAGGGGTTTTAAAATAAACCAATATAAATTTTGAAAACATTCTTTTAAACATTCCATAATACATTTCTCTTGAAGAAAAGCTATAACACATGTAACATATCATAAAATTGCTCAGTTAAAAACTTGCTAACAGAGTTACAAGGACACACGATTCAATTATATCCATGCTCATTTGGAGTAACAAATAAAAGACATTCTAATCATGTATAAAATAAGAATATGTAAGCACAAATTAAATATCAAAGAGTGATGAATAATCAGATTTGTGTGTAAAGGTAATAACTTCAATTTCAAACATCAAATACTAAATCACTGAGTGAAAAACACATGTCATGCCTTAATATTTTACTTTTCTGTTAATCATAAGTACTAGCTCTTAACCATGGATATTCTAATAGTTGAATATCAATTTGGTTAATTAATTTTCATACACATAATGAGGGAATGTATAATGTTGGACTTTAATTTTTGTGTCAAGGTCTCACGCAAGACCTAAGGGATAAATGTAACCGGACCCCAACCCGAAGATCCTCTATAACCGGACTCCATCCCGGAGAACCTCTGTAACCACACTCCAACCCAGAGAGCCTCTATAAGCAAACTCCAACTCGGAGGTTCTACTGTAACTAGACCCCAACCCGGAGGGCTTAATTTTACCAGTCTCCAGCCTAGAACAAACTAGTCCATCACATTCCTCATGTGTTTAATAAGGCTGTGTATCCCAAGTGTCTCATACCACTTTGAATACCTAATTCCATGTATTTTTTTGGGGTTTCCCATACCACGCAAAATAATCAAATTCTCAATTCATTATTATATGTGATGAATAATAAATAGTTTGATTTATCAAATAAATTAATAACTTTACAACTACTTCCATAAACTTCCAATGCATTACATTGCATGTTTATAACTTCAGATAATTATTATTCATGCTCAATTCATGCCCTGATAAATTAAAATGAAGTTGGACTAAATCATAATATGTCATTTATTATTTAGATAATACATTTCTCAACGACATGCATAATCTAATAAAATTTCTTTGCACATGTGATATTAATATAAAACACACAAGTAATGAATGGATGGGGTTACCACATAAAATGATAGTTCTTTAATTTTCAAAATCCTTAGTTCATGGAATTAAAAATTTATAGTTTAAAATGACTAAGTTTGAATTAAGATATAATTCATCTGTACACAAATCTTGTGCTGATAAATAGTCACATCATATTAACTAGCCAGGCCTTATGTTACATAGCATATAAGTCCAATTGATGTGCAACACATCATTGGTTTTCTGTAATGAATATATTTAATTAAACTTATCAAAAACATACTTCAACCACTGATGTTTATTTTAGTCCATGTTAATTCAGATTTTGATTAGAACTTATAGGTTCATACATATAACCATATGTATATATATATATAATATGTATATGTCGCACCCACTTACATCGCTTCAAAGCAAATAGTCGTCGAGTGTATAATCAAATAGTTATAAATATATATGTAAGGTGAAGATTGTCTCGTGACCATTTATATATAGATATATATATATATATTTCTTGGATTTAAATTTTTACAAACACAAACTGATTAATTATAATCTAAATACATATCAAAATAAGATATTCTCCTCATATGGAGAACCAAAAAATAGAGGATATAATTATCATAAATAATAAAATTCTTTAATATAAATAATTTATTTATTTTTTGTGCACCCTTACACAATAAAATCTGTTTAATAAAATATATAATATTCTCAATTTATTTGTAGGGAAAAAAATGGAGAGAACAATTTCTACTACGTAAATAAATCTTCTAATGATTAAAAATTTAAAAATTAACCATCTTCCCCTACAATGGATTCTTAAAGCATAAAACATAACAACAAATAAATTTATTACTTGCAAATTGTTGTATTTCCATGCTCAATCAATTTGATATTACACACATTCAATATTTATTAAATAAAAAACATTACTTATGGTTTTTAAATCATCTTCAAAAATTCATAAAATATATTTGGTTTGAGTCCCATAATTTTTTTATATAAATATATGTATATGATTATATACTAAGTGTATAATTGGGTTTGCAGATATATAAACACTTGAAAATAAATCCTTACAAGAAAATAATCTTAAATACAAATTATTTACAGGAAAATAATCCCTTACACAACTGGAAAATAGATGGTATAAATAAATGAATAAATTTTCTTTAAAAAACATAATATCATAAAAATTAATAAATGTTTGAGAGAAATATTTAACCTTAGCAGCTCAATTATGAGGTGAAGTTGAGATGAGATTTTCTGGATGTTTGAGAGGAAGAATGTCGGAGAGGTTAAGGGTGCAAAGTTCCCATTTCCAATTTTAATTAATGATTTTTATAACCAAATTACCCTCTATATAAACAGTGGAACAGTACAAGATTATTGTTCAAGCCCAAATGCACAACCCACCATCAAAAGAATAGAAACAAAATCAATTGGACAAAAATAATATAGAATGACTACAATATGGTCAACCCAAAAGTCAATTTTGGACAAACATAGGCATTCCTTGCAAGATGTGTGAGTTGATGCAGAAAACAAAACATAATATATAAATTATATAATCAAAACTTTGTTAAGGAGATTTATTTAAAACAATGATAGATTACGAATAAAACCATCAAAAGAATACCTACCTATGGATTGACCGAACTGAGAATTTGAAAATTCCAATACCTAAATCCGAAAGAGATTTGAAGAGTATACCTACCTCACTAGGTCTGAAAAAAATGAAACCCTAATCAAACGGAACACCCACAGCACCTTCGGTCAGACATCACATCCGAGCTAAGAATCACGCCACTAACCATTGGCCATAGCCTCAATATCATTGGACAACAACCTCTCGGTGGCTCCAGCTTCCTCTGGCACACCTAATCCACCCTAGACACCCAACATGTGCCACTCCAAAGCAACACGCACCCTCGGCCTCAACCATGATCACCTGATACCTCTCAGCCATAGCCTCTACCATGGAACCAATGTTAGCACCCCTTGAAGACCACTAAGATGGCGTGATTCCCCAGATGAAGGTCTGCTAAAATACTGAGGTCAACGGTGTAAAACCCTAACTCAGGTCCTCAAATCCCATTACGATATTTCATTTTTTATTTCTTTTATCTGATTTACAGCTCTATTATTGTTATAATATTTCAATTATTATATTTTTATTCTTACTTCATTATATCATTACCTTATTTATTATGTTATTAATAACATTAAAAAAGTCAAATGTTAAACATAACTTATAATATATTAAACTTATTTTATCAATACTTTTAAAAGTAAAAGTTATTATTATTAATTTTTTTTATAAAACATATATTTATATATATTTTATATTACATACTTATAATGTTATAAACTAAAATAATAATTGGAAATGTATTATAATAATCATAATTTATAATTTGAAACTTTAGAAAAATTTCAATATTACACATATATATGATTCCAGATTACAATAATTTTTATCAAAAGATCATTCATATATGTACAATTTTAATCATTCTATTAAAATGATTTTATTATATATTCAAAATGTAAATAATGTTATGAAACTTTAATCCAATTTATAATCTAATAATATTCATATTTTCTAAAATATATCAAACCAATATAATTATTCATATAATAGTTTTTGTAAATATATTTGTAGTTAAAATACGACAAAATAATGTCATTAAAATATTTTAAAATAACAATTTTCAATGTTATGTATAACCGCAATATAAAATTATAACTTTATAATAGTATTTTAATTCAAATAAAATATATATATATTTATATCACATTTTGGAAAACAAACAAATTAGTTATATTATTATTGTTATTATTTAAAATATTCTATTAAATAATTATTCAATAAGAATATATTACATTTGACAATAATAGTTTTTTTATCCATTTACCAAAGTTTGATAATACTTACTTTGATGTTTTTACTTTTTTTGGATAACAAAATAAAACCTCAATATTACTATTAGACGAGAAACAAGTTTTTGGGGCGTTGCAAAGAACATCAACCACTAGATGTTCAGATTCTAGTGATGTAATTGAATTTCACGATTACTGGTTGATAAGTGAGAATAAACTAGTAAAATCATGTGTGATTTACTCTAGAACATATTTCCATTAAATAAGTGATCAAACATAAACAAAAATATATTTATCTATGAATTTAAAGAAATTAAATCTAGAGGATGTTGTATCCTTGGAAGTTATTGTAAATAGAGATGTCTATATCTGAATGATGAATGATTGATTGTTGAAGAAATTTTATATTCATCACATCTCTATCCTATGGAGGAATAATACTAAATTATGGAATTGGATAATGCTAGATATGTAACTAGATTTACAGATAGGGTACTTATAGTTTCTCCAGGATCCATAGTGGCCTAAAAATAAGTAAATAATAAGACCCTTTACATGACTACAAATAAAAATTAGATATTTTTCATCATAAGTAGAACATCTAGTAGTTTATAATTATGTAATTGTAGGTATTGTCACATTATTGAGAAGAACATGATGTCCGTGAATGCAAATGGAATTTTAAAACATGACCACATAGAAATTTTAACGTTTGAAAGTTTTATACTAGTAAAGAAGAATATAGTGTATTTTAACATGGATGATCATAATACTAGGGATTATATGTTTTAACTTGTACACTAAGATGTTTAGGGTCTCACCACTATTTAATCCTATAATTATCATGTTTACTTTTTAACAAAATTGTCGATGCTATTAGAAAAGTATGAATTCAATTACTAAAGAAGGACAATAATGTATTTTAGGTGTTTTCTCAGTGTAATTCATTGCAAGAAAGGGACTAAGGGTGAAATTTTATGTGCAAAGGATCCCGAAATGGTGGGAGGAACACTGGATGAAACTTTAGGAATTTCATCAAGAAGTTTGGGATACAGAATGATAATATGGTTCCCTAGAATCCCAAGTATAATTGTGTAACTAAATTAGAAATTATATAATGATGGTGAAATAAAAAAAATTAGGTTTTAATAGTTAATGACTATGGTGAGTTAGGTAGATGTAGTCAACACAATGACTTATCTCACCAAACTAGGTCATGTATCGACAGTTGGGTAGGAACTACTAGAGGAGTTGTAATTTGGTAAAATACTAAAATTTCATCATATTATAGTATTTATAAATTATAATATGTATATATAAATGACATAGAAAATGATAAACTAGAATCTAAATCCAAAATGGGTTTTTTTCATCGATTATATAGATGAAAATTTGGATTTTATTTGTGGTATGGTAAAAAAAATAGATCCTCAGAAGAATGTATGTTTCTATCAATGATAATTTCAACTAGAGGGATCATATTTGGTTGAATGAGTTGTCAAAGTGAAATAAAATATTTAAATTTAGGTTTATAAGAATACAAGTATTTTATAAAAAAAAGATAACTAGAATATATATGCTAAAAGCATCAACATTTTACTAGTAAGACAATTTGAGGTACATAAAATTTTAAAAGTATATATTTATTAGGTGGTAGAACTAGTATTTCATGACCTATATGTACATGTATTAGAGGATTGAGTACTAATATGAATAGAGAAGCTTATTATCTTATAAAAACAGATTTAGTTGAAGAGATTAATGAGATTTAGGAGACTAGTTCAATAGTATGGGGTTTAGATGATCATTATTACTCCTAATGGATATTGGATAAACTAAAAATCCAAAAGTGGCATCTTTACATTGGTAATATATATAGTGGGAGTAAACCATGATTGAAAATATGAATTTATATATGTTAAATAGAACTTGGGAGATGTACACGATCCAAAATATTCATAGAGGTACATGTTCCTTATATTATAATTTAAAGAATATGCTCTTATTAGGTTTCATTGATTTTGGTGGATCTTTAGAGGAACATTTACCCCAATCTGAGTTCAATTAAACAAAATGATTCCAAGGTAATATAATTATGAATCATTATGAGGAGTTATATAATTTTATATGTCAATCACCCCTGAGCTAGTTAGAGGCAGGTTAGGTAGTGCTAATGGGGCCTTGTCTTATTTATGATATATCAGAGTAGGTTTAAATAATCATGATGCACATGGATACAACATAGGGTTGAAATAAATCTTTTATAGATCACTATCGATGAGCTATGGAGTTAATGGTTAGGGGTATGATCTTTCTACATATCTCTCATAGGTTGGGGAATTAACTTTTTTAGAGGTGGGGTAAACTATCACCTCAAATTTTCAGACCCATTGTGATTTTATAAAGGTTAAAATTAGTTACTTATCAAATATCACTTCCTAATTGATACAGGGATATTCATGGTGTATTTCACATTTATAAATTATGTTTTTATTATATATAATCATCTCATATCCTTTAGTCTAATGGGACTAAGTTGAATGTTGGTGCTTCTTTATTGGAGTATCTTATACATTCTCTTGATCAATGCATGAAGTATTTCCATAAGTTCCTCTAGTTTCAGTGCTATTGATTTACAAATGTGTACAAAAAATACATGAAAGTGAGGGGAAGATGTGCATTATTTGATTAAAAAGTTATTCTCAAATGATATACCACAACCCTCATAAGGGAATCTTGATGATGAGTTGTTTTATGGTGAGTTGTTTGTAAGATCCTGAATTTTTAGAGAGGTATAAATTCAATATATTACTATTTATACATGTTATTTTACTCAAATAAATGTCCCCAAGTGTATAGGGAAGTATTTATAAGTGTATAAGTATTATTTAGATATTGGATCTCGAATTTTTGGAGAAATTGGTTATGGTGTACTGTTAAAACACAATTATAAGTAATCATAGGGATAAACCATGCTTCTTTATAAAGATGAGAGAGGACTAGAAAACCATGTGAAGGGGGATGCATAGATGTATAGAAAGGATTATGTGCGTCGTAGAGTTGAGTCACATGGTGTTTGTGTGTTTTTGATGCTTTCCATCAGTGTTGTGCATAGTCTGTCTTTATAGCAATGACACTATTTCATATTTCCTTAATTTCCCTCTTTCTAATTTTATGAGTCTTCCATAAGTTTAATCACTGATTTTGGATCCTAGATCAAAATTAGATTACGGGATTTTGGTTCCTCCCAATATGTATTCTTTCATAGAGTTTTCACATATTCTTGTCCTCCCATACTAATTTAGGTCATGTTCATGAAACTCATTCCCAATTCTATCACATAGTGGACAACTATTAATTATTTTTCTTATATATTGACAGAGATGAAACCTTCGATCATAGAAAATAATAACAATGGGTTTGTATAGAAATTTTTATATGTTGGGTTTTTTGGGAACTTGTAATGTGTTAATCTATTCGAGGGAACATCATGTGTGAGGTATCATTGGTGTGGAACCTAAGGTATATCACCCATGTGGTACTTGGTGATAGTTGAATAAGTCATTCAAGGTATTTTTTCTTTATGAATCCCATTTTTATTATAGGGGGTATAGATTCAGGATCTATTCATAGGATTAATGTCTTGTGAGGATAGGTCTACCAATAGTTTAATATCTTGTGGGGATAGGTGGGTTATATGTTTAACATATTTTGGGAATACATGGTTGATTAATTGTTTCCCTAGAATAAATGATCACACAAGAAGGTTTTTTTTGTTTGTTAAAATGGGGGAAGATGATCCCACTTGAGGATTTGGTGATGTTTCAAGTCATGGAGATCAAACCTTAGGGATCATCCCCATATGTGTTGGTATGTCATGATTAAACCTTAGGGAGTTATCTTACAAACACTACATGATTAAAAGGATTAAAAATCCGTAGAGTTTAATGCCAATGTTTAATGCTGTGTGACATGACTGGTACATTAAGTTTAACCACCTGTAGTAAGGATGATATTTCCCTGAAATAAGCATCAACAAGGGGTGGTGTAGGGATTATATGTTAATTCTACCCAAAATATGAGGATAAACCCATTGTTATGGAGAAGGTGGAATCCCATGATTATCATACATGGGGAATCCTATGTTCATATCACCAGGTAAGAGGTATGGGGTCATCCCATGAATGTCATATATGGGGTATCATGTGTTAATTGAATAGGTTAAAGCTATAATTTTACATCATTTTTTAAGGTTGACATCGTACATTTTAATTTAGCACAACTAGGGTCTGCGGCTAGGCAGTTTTACATTATTTAGCTTGGATGCATTTGTGGCTTATGTTGGTCGGCAACCCAAGTTCTGAAATGGAGAAGTGATAGTATTAAGGGGGTTAATTAATACTAGATTCATGTGTACTATAATGGATTAGTGATTGTATGAATGGGGTTGATATATATGATCTTCCTATAGGCATCCTATATGTATTTCACATGTCATGCCATGTTTGTTTCATGGGTTAAGACCATAGTGTCAAATAATGTTCTACGATGTTGTTTATGGGGATTACACATTGTGATCTATATTCCTCATCCCCATATTGTTTCATGGGGGAATATTGGTTCACTAATGGTTCGAGTGATATGACTGGAGAATACACCTATAGAGGAGGCCCATGGGGATATTTGGTGTTATATCATGACCATTACAAGGGGACAATTAGTATTTATGCATAAGGCATCTGTTTTTTAAGAGTCATCATAGGATTATCATATCATGTATACTACACTATAATGTCATATAGTGAGGGAAATGGATGTCATCTCATGATCATGACATGAGGAATCATACTCTTGATACATAATAAATCTCATGATTTCTACGCAACGAATCCTATACATTCCACATAGGGTGTACCAAATTTTAAAAAGGAATTATAAGAAGAAGACGCATAGAAATTGATTGTGTGGTAATTACAGAGATTGTTTCTTTCTTGTTCAACATGGTATAAGATTCATTTGGTGGGGGTTTCAAGAGTTTCTGGATGTGTATTTCACCTTAATGTATTCAGGGAATCCCTGAAGTGAATCTAAACTCACGGAACAAGAAATAGACCAAGAGGAATTTTTAAACTCTACATATTTATATGAGTTTATTGGACTACCTTAACTCATGTTATTATATGGGGTGAAAATCAGGGATGTATAGGTCGCAACCGAAAATGCACTTGATCTATCTAAAAATGTTCACAGTTTGACTATACATTTTACATGGGGGTTGGTGAATATAGATAAGGGACTTGAAATAAAGTGTTTGAACACTGTTTCACACAACTATGCACTAGGCCACACATATGGGTGATGTGTCACACACCTTATGGTGTTTCACGCAAAGGAGTTTGCACGAGGTATGGCCAATAATTGAATATTATGGATAATAACGTGTCCCCAAACACTACAATTTCATGGAGATAGAGTTTCCATAAACACTAGACTTTGAAAAAAAAATTGTGTTCCCAATGTATAATATTATAAGAATGTTCCTAAACAAAATCCTGTGCATTGGGGGAAATCACCGAGAAAATTTCATGAATGTTCCAGTCCTTTGGGTTTAATGAAGCGCACAACCTCGAGTTGCATGAATGAGAGATTTGGTACTCACATCCCATATTTTATGTAAAAAATAAGAGGTTCATTACATATTTATAGTCATTTTGGATGTGTTTCAAAACATAGCACATGTCACACCATGGATCTTGTGTCTCACAACTTTAGGGAGTTATGTGAAAATTCCTTTTTTTGGAGGCTGACATGCATTTGTGTGAGTCTTTGTTATTTATTTTTCCATTATTGAAAAACGTAGTTGGGTGACTATGAAGGAGTTGTACACCCTTTTAGAAGGTTGTCCACAATTCCATACATTCTTCTTGAATATGATATCTATCCATTTTCAAAATTCAATCTCCATATGACCTTAATTTTTTATTTTTATGTCCATTTGGGAAATACAAAAAATAAAATCAATTATGATAAAACTAAATAAACTCTTAGGTCATTTTATTGATCATTTGGCCCATTATTAGTTACATTTCATCAGAACAAATGATTCCCATGGTTTTTATAATCATTTTATTAGCTGTGTGAGGGGATGAAGTTTTTGTATAGGGAGGATACATGGGTTGCACATGCTTTACCAGTCCAAGAACCTAATAGTGTGAGGGGGTTACACCCATGGTAGTGGGCGTTCATGGCTTGTGCATGGTTTTTCAAATCATGTAGTCAAACCATGAACCCAAAAAAATGGTTGAAATTTCAATTATCCCCCACTTTCAATTTAACATTCTTCAACCATTTTTATCTCATATCAATGAACAACATTCCTCCCATGATTGATAGATTCTCCATAACCTCTTCAAGGATTTGAGCCATCATATGAATCTAGTGTCGATTTAATTTTCTGTTGATGTTATTTGATCAATCTTGTTATGATATTTATACATCTTCCTTCTTTTATTCATTTATCTAACCGTATGGAATGATAAATCCACATGAAATATTATTCCCAATTTTTAGGGAATCATTCCATTCATCCAATATTCTACTATTATAGTCTGGATTAGAAGAAAATATTGGACAAGGAGTTATCTAATTCCATAAGGAAACTGGTGGAGTACTTTTTCTCATAAATATTCACTATATATATTACATACAACTATGTCACACACTATAAGTCCTATACATTTCCTTAAAAATTATTAAAAACCTTTTAAATTTATGAGACCTTGTTAGAAATTCTCTAATGACCCTAGTAATATTTAGAGGTCTTCCACCTCATTGAGTTCCACCCCTTTAGTTGAGTTCAATAAATTCCCATGAATTTATAAATTTTTATGTGATCAAACCACCTTCTATGTGGTCTTATATTGGCATTGTTTGAAATATGTATATTGAATTTAGTGAAAATTAATATTAAGACAGTGTAAATTAGGTTTTTTTGAATTAAGAGTGAAGACCATGATTAAATGGGATCAAATAAAATGATAATTTTACATGTCCAATTCATTTTCCATTTTTAATGTATTAAATGAAATTATTATTATTATTATTGTTATTATTATTAGATATTAGATACTGGTTATTTGGAAATGGTTAAGGGAATTTTTAATCACGATTCTCCATTCTCCCTTGACGTTTGATGTTGATTATAGAATTTCACATAATTCATGGAGAAGATGGACATGTTACTTCATTATCATATGGTTAATATGTTTTTCATGATGAATCACATCATTGATTGGGATTTTTAGAAAAGACTTTTTGAATCCACATAATAATGTTGGGCCAATGCAACATATTTAATGTGTGAGACTATTATGATTATGCAAGGATACTTGGGTCATGCATCTGGTGTCCTGAATAATACAACATACCTATATATATTTATATATGTTTTTACATATATAGTATGTATACATATTTACATACTTATATATATAAATACATATATAAATGGTTACATGTGTTTAGAGACATTATGGCTTAGGCTGAAGGAGGTAGAGTTAGATGGGTGTCCCTTAGGAACCCAAGTTAAATTGGTTACAATATTCATCCCTACTTTATATTTATTATACTTTCACAGAATTTTTTTTCATAAATGGTATAGATCATACTAGATATCATTGGAGGTTTCCTACTGCATTTTTACTCACACCATATTCATAAAGACTATTGGTACCCAAACAAATCTCATGGATATTGGTAGGGATAAAGGAAAGCATCCATATGTGGACTCTGAATTATCTTTTAGGGTGGGTTCTTGGAAGAATATGATTGATCTGGCTGTTGGGGTGATCATGGGATAATTTTTGGTCATATGGTTTCTTTTTTTATACATTTATTTTATTTCATAACAACTTTGATGTGTTCCTATTTTCCTTTTTTATTGAATATGTACATAAAATCATATTATATATGACTCTGGTAGTTATTTACTTCACCTATTTTATTTATCTTCATGAGAAGTTATACTTATATTGTTCATTATAATCTATCTTTTCTATTTATAAATTTATTATACCATTGTGTTTCACTTTGATCATAAGGGTATAGTCTCCCTTTTGTACCATCATAGTCCCTCACCACTAGTAGGTAGATTATATAGTATGGTGAGGTATTCTTGAGGTAATTTGGCCATTAGGTACAGTTACATATGAGTGAAATGGGATCGGGATGTCAGAAAATGGATAAAATATCAGAGGGTAAAAAAGGAACTTGAAAATTATATGGTCTACCAGATCAAGGAAGAGGACATGTGGTAAGAAAGTGTTATAATTCATGGCTGGTAGTGAAGTGGTTTCACCAGAAGTAAGGACTATATTCCTAAAAAATCGTCTCACTGGTATTTGAACATTATTTCATCAGAATAGTGCTATGTATGCTTGAATAATAACATCTATATATGTCTAATATGGATCTCAAGGAAGCTTTCCTTCATAGTTATTTAGAGGAGGAAATTTACATGAGACATCCTGTAGGTGTACTAGAAGTTGGGAATTATAATTTGGATTGAAAACTGAAGAAGATATTCTACATAATGGGGTAGGTATTGTAAAGGTTGAATTAAAACTTTGATTCAATAATTTTTGGTAAAGGGTTCAGCATATGAAATTTAGATCACCTCTATTATCAAATGTAATGATGATATCATAATTACATAATATTAATCATGTATGTTGATGAAATACTGATTCATAGATAAAAAATTTGGAAAATCTGATCATAGATTTAAGATTTTTCTAGAATATTTTACATGAAAGATATTGGGAACGTAAGGAAGATAATGGGGATAATGATTGGGAGATATATGAAAACCAATAATTTTTATATATATAGTAAATATTATATTTTTATGATCATGGAGAAGTTTGGGAAGACTGATAGGAAGCTAGTCTCAACATATTGTGGCTCACATAAAGTTTTCTAATCAAATGTGATAAAAATTGATGTTGAGGACAATACGTGAAGAACATTTCACATTAATTAGTATTTTTATGTTAGATGTATTCAATGGGTTGAACTTGTCTAGAAATTTGTTAATGTAGTGAGATATGAGAGTTGGTACATGGAAAATATGGGGAAATTTTACAAGGAGGATGTGAAGTGGGCCCTTAAATACTTTAAAAGATTAGAAGACAAAGATATTTGATTTGGGGAGGAAGATCCATTCAAGTATTTGTGGACTCAATCTTCATAAGATATTTATATAATCAAAATAGTACAATATGTTTCATGTTTACATATGGATGAGCTATAATTAGTAGGATGTCATGTATTGAGAAGATCATTACATTATGTAAAATACAATTAGAGTATTTAGTTGTTATAGAATATGGGGAAGAAATTTTATGGTTAAAGATATTTCATATGGTATTTGTATAGAATCCAAATATACAATGACATCCTAATTCCAATCCACATTACAATGAATTTTGTGTTCCATAAAAGGAAAAGATACATCCATCTGAAGTACCACTTCATCATGAACTCACTAGAGGAAAATGATATAGATCTTTGTAAGATAATTGTAATCCAAAACATAGAATACATTTTCAATAAGGGGGTATTTTAGTAATGTCTGAGGCAATATCATCCCTTAACAGAAAATAGGTGAAGAAATTAAGGTAAATGGGGATACTAAAGGATAATCTATGTTGGTGGGTTATCAATATTTTCTCTATAACATATCTTTGAGTGGTATATTGTTCGGATGAAAATCCTTTTTTGAGAATTGGACATTTAGATCATATCATGTTAAATATTTCCTGATGTTTATTTATAAATATTTTAATAAATGGCAGTTGGTTGGGATCGATGTAAAGTTATTAAAAATATATATTCTATAATGGTAGTAGGTCCATCAATTTTATTCACAAACCCACACCTCTACAATGGATAATTTTGAGGTTTCGATGTTCAGCAAAGATGAATAGTCATCGGGCCGGTAAACTTGCTATGGGAACCATGTATCATGATCTAGATTTTCATGATATTATGTTTAAATTTTTTGACCGAATTTTCTCAGTATTTATGTATATGAGGCCTTCAATGAATAATGTAAAACCTAGTGGATTTTCAATGATCTAACAATGGTTTAACTATAGATTTATTAGAGAGGTGATAAGTTGGAAAGGAATAATTTTTTTAATTAGTTTCTTTACATGTAATCATCAAGTTATATCGAAGTAAGAATCACTATGGTTTGCCCTATGAAAATAGGACAAAATTCTTGATCACATTAAATCATTGTGTTCTTTCTAAACTTTCTTATAATACCATTACATGTGATATCATTTCGTGTCTAAATATTTTTATTTTTTTTATTGAGCTTTGTATGAGGATGACATTGTGTGGTGAGCATGGTGAAATAACGACCCACTTCTATTACACCCAATAGAAGGGGAATAGAATCTCTATAGATTTGGATTTCCCTTACATTTCTCTATAATGAGGATTTCTAGTGGACCTGAAAATTTAACTCTTGATGGTCTATTAGCAGCAAAAGAAAATGTTTTTAAGGAGACTATTTCTCCACTTACACCAATAAGTAGGTAGAAATTTGGATTGAATTAATCCCTAGTTTACCTAGAGATTGGGGTTGCTGTGATAATATGTGGGTGATCATGGATATTTAGATGAATGTTTCTTAATTCATAGTGATAATGGAGATGATATCGGTAGAGGTGATATCATGTTAGTCCCTAGAAGAGATAGTGAGACATTAAGAGGTTCCCACAATTATTATATCTGATAGAGTTCTATTTGTTTTATTATACGAAATAGGGAGGTATCTTGAAAACCTTTTCCTATAAGTTATTCCATATCACCATTTTTTCATTCCTAAATTGATGGCCAGATAGAGTGAACTATCTAGAATTTAGTGTTCTTTTTTCACATATGTGTTCATGATTTTGGAGGTTCATGGGTGAGGTAGATATACTTGGTTGAGTTTTCTTAGAAAAAAATTTATAACCACACTATTTTATGGCTCCATTATATTCATTTTTATTCTCAACATTGTTAGTCTATATTTTTCTAGAATTACGTTAGAGAGTCAACTATTTTTAGACTCGAATTAGTGTAGAATATTACATATAAGGGACAAGTAACCCATGAGTAAATGAAAGTAGTGTAGGATCAATATAAGTCATATATTTATTTTAGGAGGAGGCCACTATTGTTTTATATAATAGATAAAATGTTATTAAATGTTTCTCCACATCATTTTATGGAATGATTTATTCTCCAGAAAAGCTTTACCTGAGGTTCATTGGGCCTTATATGTTTTGGATTTGGTTGGATCAGTAGAATGTTGGTTAGTTTTTACCCCATATATGATTTAAATTCATGATATCACTAATATATGACAATATCACTGGCTCCTTCATGATTTTTGTCACATCATAAATTGGGGTGAGATGGATATTGAAGAAGATGAGGCCTTTGAGGAATGATTTGTTAAGATTAAGGATTGTTAAGAGAATATTTTTCATTATGATTCTATTTCGTTGCTTTGTGTCTTGTGGTGGAATGGTGTATTTGAAGAGATAACAGAGTAATGTGATTCATAGATTCTAACTAAATATCCTCAGTCATTTTTATGATTTTTATATAATTTTTTTTTGAGATAATGTATTTGACCTTATATTGATATATGATGTTTTTCCTCCTCCTAATTTTATGAAGTTTCATATTTATGTTCTCTTACCTTATGCTATCCTTAATGTAATCCTATTTTAGTGATAACATTGAGAGGTATCTCATGAGGTTTTTTGGGCCCCTATTTTCTTCTTTATATTTTTATTAATTATAGAGGATAAAACTTTTTTGAGAGGCATCTAACATTAGGTATTTTATTTCTAAAGATCTTCCATTTTTATTTTATTTGTTCTGATAGGTTCTTCGAGCTATATCATATGATTTTTAAAGTTTATTGATGAGTTTTTTATTTTTTGATGGTCACTATTCCGTGGTAGTGGGCATGATCTAGGCAGTTTTGAAGCCTACATGGTGGCTTGAGTGTGGGACAGGTTGTTTTCCCGTAGGGAGTTTTGATTTTTTCAATGAAGTTGTTCATTTAGTGTTGGATCATACCACAACATGTGAAATGTATTATTTGGGAATTTTACCAGTCATATCACCTAAGGGTTACACTAAGGAAAAACGAGGACAAGGAAACGAATTTGGGATCCTATTTAGAGGAAGGCTGACAGGTCATAACACCCATTGAGTCATGCTGCTATAAATGGGCTCTGTAAAGATTTCTATGATATCGTACATGGTCTTACGAGAGTAAAAAAACATGGTTTTCAATATCGTATTATGGTGGAGGTCGTGGTGGTGTCGAAAATGATCTAATGATAATTTTAAAGGTGCGTGATACCTTTGATTGAAACAACTTGAAAACAGATCGGTCTTCGACTGGTAGAATCACACGTATTTTGGGTGTTCACCTTACCATGGTGAAGGATTCCATTGTTCCTCCGAAAATAGAGGGACAATATTCCCTTTGTTCGGATTTTCCCCTTCTCTAAATACCTATCAAACCCTAATACCATTCATCACTATCCAAACACACCATAGAGAGTATAAAACCTGTGTTTCCTTCGAATCCATTTCATTGATCCTGACATTCTCCAAATCTCTTATCCCTTTCATTTCCCATATTCTATATCTTCCACAATTACATTTTCGGAGAGTTCTATTATTATTGGTTTAGGAATCAATCAATACCTAATTTTGGTTGTCATTCTTAGGTTTTTGTGTCATTTCCTTCATTTATAGTGTCGTTTCCTTTGGTTATAGTTGATTCTTAGTTTTTTATTCTTTCTTATAAGATGTTGAGCTTATAATAAAGGTAAGGGATATATTACATATCCTTTAATTTATGTTAATGTTCGAATTATCCATGTTGTGAATCCCTTAATAAATGGGTGAAATTAATCATTATATGATAATAATATAGAAATTACAATAACATGTTGAATGATTACTCAATAGTCTAGAAATTTAATGGAAAAGAAGAATTTATGCATGGTTTATATAATTTACTCATTGGAATTAATCATATGAAATATATTAATGTTTTATTTTAATTCAGGGGTTAAATTTCAGCATAAATATATTTCATGGATGAAATTATTATTCTTCATTATTATAATAATTAAAGGAATGAAATTTAATAATCACATGATATAGTTTTATCTTTTTTGTGTGAGATAAGATTAGAATTTTTTTATAATATTTTAAATTAAATTATTGAAATAGAAATTTTCACATATTTGACATAGTTTAATATTTCATGTGGTTAATTAAATAAATTCTTTTGGTGTATTTTCATATGCCTTGTGTTTTACTGATACTACCTCTTATTATTTTTTTGGTACAGTTACATATATTTGGAAGTGTTTTTGTTATTTCAGTTTAGCATGATTATTTTTGGAGAAACTATAAAAAAAACATAATGATAATATAATTAAATGGATGATTCATAATTGGATGGATACAACTTATCTTATATTTGATTAAACATGAGAAATAATGACTAAAAGGATGTTTAATTTTAATTCAAGCTATTATTAGTTGTTACCATTAGGTTTCCTTGTGAATATAACTGAGGACTAATGTAACATATCTTTACCTTGATCGGGTATGTTTCCCCTTTTTCTAAGTCCCTTTTTGGATTTAAAATTATTTTATGTGATTTTTTTGAGTTTACTACAGACTAAAGAATAGGTACACATTGTGTACATAAAGTACACATTGTGTACATGGTGCTGGTTTCATGATAGGGATTGGGAGATCATGTCATGAATGGGGAGGTCATGTCGTGAGTGGGTAAACATCGTGTACCGAAGGTACACTTCATGTAGGGGTTAAATAGAGGATTTTAATCCCATGGTGACAAATTTTTTGGCATAACATACATAGTGTGGCCTACACATCAGGACCAAGGGGTACACTTCTTGACCCGGCCCACACCCAGGTTAAAATCATGAATTTGGGAGTTTTTCATGGTCCTTTTCTTTTCGAACCTCTTGGATCTCATCCCTATACATCTCCTAGTCAGTTTTACGAGTTGTCTCACTATACAGATTGATCCGATCAGTGTTGGATTGTCATTCCTTTTACGGTGCATCTATCTGGGTAACTATTCTCTCTGATTATTCCTTTCCATTGATTGTGATAGTGCCCTAGCCTAAATCTATCAAATCCACTGATCCATGTTGGATGTGTCTTGTTGTCCTCAACTAGATCCATTGTAAGATCTTGTATTTAAGGCCATTCCTTGGCTAGTTTTAGTGAAGTGAATGTTCATTATTAAGGTATGTGGGATTTATTCTATCTTAGAACCCCTTTTATTTTATTTTCAATCAATACTTTGAGTTTAAGGTTTGATTCTAGGGCCTTCGTTGATGGTGTTTTTCAGATTAATTTCTTTTGGTGTCTGTTGGTTTGTACGACCTGAAATTTGAGGTAGGTGGTTCAGTCTCTAGCCTATGATAATTAACATACTTGTTTTTCTTTTAGAATTGATTTATAATTTTTTTTATGAAATTGGAATGATTATTTTTGTTTGTTGAAAATGGTTTTTTAAAGAAAAATGATATTCCCAGGATTTTGATAAATGAATTGTGAAATTGTTTTGAATGGATTTCAAATTATTGAAATTAGTTTGTGATATTGAGCACATTGGTTTCCTTGGGTACTTAGGTGGAAGGTTTAGCTTGACACCAACTTACATTGCTTTGTGATTATCAAGGAGGATTATCTTGGGTCCTTCATCTATTTCATAGGACTATTTTTCTATGGGACATATATTGTAATTTTGGGGGTTTACTCTTGGGGTGTTTCTAAGCATCCTAGTCCCGTTGTTCTAGGATCATATTTGTGCACTTGATTCTTATGGTATGATTAGTCTGCTACCTAGACTTATCGTATTCCTTGGTGTTTTGATACATGTGTTTCTATTTTTTATTTCATGGCTTTCGAAGTTATCCTGGATATTCTTGTTTATTCTTGTGGAAATAATATGGAAAATGAGCTTTAAAACTGATATACGTTCTTTTTTAGAGCTATGTTAAAGGGAATGTTTACCATGTTTTCTATAGAACTAATTTTCTGATTATCATATGCCATGTTTTAAATTTTAAATAATCATATATGAATTTTTATATAGAGAATTTCTCTGGAACAACTGGGTGGGATCCTATTGAGCCTATTTGCTCCCACACTACACACTAGTTTGGTGGTGCATAGAAATTTTTTTTCATCAAGTGTAGGGAAAGGAAAGATGCCACAATGAGGCAGTGAGGTTAATCTTAGTTGGGATGAGTACCCAATGTTGAGATGGTTGGATTTTTTCCATACCATTTATGGAGTAGCAGTTTTTTTCAGTACTTTGTAGTCAGACATGTCATTTAGTGTTTTTAGATTCTGTTTTAGTTTTCATGTTTCAGTTGTTTTCCAATATAGTTATAGAATATATATTTTTTAGTCTTCCACTATTTCTTATTATATATATATATATATGTTGTGTGGTTGTTCAGGTTGGGTGAAATCGTTCCCTCAGTTTTGTCTTTCGTTTCCCAGGTGATTGTCTCCAACACGTCAAGATTAGGAACTCCCTTCAGGTATGTTACGAATTGGGTTGTGTGCCGAGTTTTAGGGAAAACTATTTATGTTCATTACAGTTTGGTATTAGAGGAGGTCTTTCCCCAGGAATCGTTTCTGGGGACTTCTGTTAGACTAGAGATAGGACTATCAGTACTTCAGAGTTATGTTGTGATCAATGCATGGCCATCTCTTGTCATAAATAGACACATGTTACAGTTGTATATCGGGTTATGTGTCTCTAGTGTTCGTTTTTTAAAAAAATATCTATTTTTTCTTAAGGGTTTTATCTTTTGAAATGATAATTGTTCTATGTCTTATCGTCCTTTTGTTTTGGTGTGAAAAAGTATGCCTCCAAGGACTCTTCCAAAAGTTCCTCCAGAAGGTGAAACTGATGCTCCTTATGGAAATCCACCTATGGATCCCAATCTCATCAAGAATATCATATAGGTAGTCTATGATATCAATTAGGATGTCCCATGATTTCATAACATAGTGGTTGAAGTAAAACAAGGATATGGATGGGAAAGAGATTAATCATTAGAGTTCTAGCATGAGAAGACATCGTCCTTTAATGGGACAACAAAACCTGAAGATGCAGAGGATTGGATGGAAAAGATCGATCAAATAATTGACTACCTAATACACCCGAAAATATTAGGGTGAAGTGTGCAACGTTCAGACTCGAGGGTTCCAGAAATAACATGTGGGGCTCTATTGTCTAGGAAGATTGACATGTGGGTTTGGATTGGAAGGGTTTGAAGACCTTTTCTTTCAGAATTTTTATCCAGAGTCATTGATGTTGGAAAAATCCCAAGTTTTCCTTTCATTATAGTAGGGAGAGTGATCTGTGTCATCATACACCATCTGGTTTTCTATGATTGCTTGTTTTCTATGGATGTGGTAAGGAATGAATTTCTGAAGGCACAGAAGTGCCATCATGGTTTTGACTAGATATTAGATCATAAGTGTTCATGTTGAATATTTTTACCTCTATAGAGGCAATGGGCAGAGAAATTATGGAAGAGATGGACATGGCATGAAAAGTCAACTTTACCACATCTTCTCTTATAACTGGAGATAGCTTCAGTGGTGTGCATGGGAATAAGAGGAAGTGGAAGGACCGTTGTAGGAGTGGTGGAGGTGTGTCTTAGTAGTGAGACTCCTATTTCACATTTTATAACAACTGTTAGTGGGCCTATGACTTGCTACTAGTGCGGTAAGGGGGTCACACCAGACATTGTTGTCCTACAATCAAGAAGACTTGTAATATTTGGGGATGTGTTGGTCATCTACCTCATTTCTGTCTGGATATAAATACAACTCATTATGGTCAGGGTTTGTTAGCACCAAAGGCTACTATTCTATAGTCAGATGCTTCAATTACTATAGGGATCTATCCACATACCTCATGAGTGAAGCATTTACATGCAATAGATGAGTGTTCAATAGATTTTGATGCAGGTCTGGAAATAGTGAGATGTACAATCCTTAGAGTAGCTTCAGTAGCTACTTCTCTATTTAATACTGTTTCCTCCTACTAGTTTATATCTACATGTTTTGTTGATATTAATAAACATACAACAGAACCTATGACCTTTAAAATGGTGTTAACAACAACTCTTATCAATAGAAAAGAGTAGGGATTCCAATTTCCTTGTTTGTTCATGATAGCTGACATAGAGTTAGTTTAGGATTCTCTCGTTCTTGAGATGGATTTGTTTGACGCCATCATCGGTATAGATTTTATTGTCACTAATCGAGTTGAGGTTGATTGTTATCATCGATGCATTTCATTTCCTATTTCTTATGGGATATCTCATGTGTTTTAGGGAGAGTGGTAACCAAGGTCAGGTCATATAGGACCGTCCCACCTAGATATCAAGATTTTGTTGGTTTCTAATGTGTTTGAGCTCGATAATGTTTCTTCTGTTGAGGGTATTCCTGTAATTTCTAAAGAATACCCTAGAATTTACCCAGTTGACATCTCCAGTCTTCCTCAAGAGAGTGTTAGAGTTCACAATTGACCTTGTTCCAGGTACGCAATCGATGTCGATTCCTTCTTACCATATAACACCAGCAGAGTATAAAGAACTCAAGATTCAGTTCGAAGACATTTTAGAGAAGGGGTTTATATTCCCTAGTGTTTCACCATGGGCATCCTCTGTGCTCTTTTCTATGAAATTAGATGGATTACTTCAGTTATGCATGGACTATCAGAAGATGAATCAAGTAATAGTTAAGAAAAAATATACATTACCTCGTGTGGATTATTTTTTTTATTTTTTGATGGGAGAGAATTGGTTTTCAAATACTGATCATGGGTCAGTTTATAATCAACTAGGAGTCTGAAAGTCTAATATACTAAAGATGAACTTCAAGAGCATGTGTGTCCATTATGAATATCTCATGATGTTTTTTAGTCTAAATAACTCTCCTGTAGTTATTATTTCCTTGATTAATCAAATATTGAAATATGATCTTGACACTTTTGTGGTAGTTTTCATGGTTGATATCGTGGATTATTCAAAGTCCTATCTTGAGCATGAGAACCAAAGGAGTTTGGTTCTAGAGATTCTAAGAAATCACAATCTATATGTAATGAATTCAAAATGATGTTTTTAGAATCGAGAAGTGAAGTTCTTTAGGAAATTGTTTTCTTAGCATGGATTTTCAGTTGATCCAGAGAAGGTAAAATCATTTTTTTCTGGAAGGAATCACAGAATGTCTTTGAGATACAAAGCTTCCTTGGTCATTTTGGATACTAACGATGGTTCGTTAAGGATTTCTCTAATCTAGAATAACCTTTGAATACTCTCACCATGAAGTTAGTTAAATTCTCGGGGGATGAAAAGTGTCATTCTTCATTTAATGAACCGAAATGAATTCTGACATTCTCACCTATTCTGATCTTACATGAGCCCAGTAATGGGTACATGATGTTTTGTGACGCATCTACTGCTGGTTTTGGATGTGTGCTGATAAAGGATGGTCATGTGGTAGCTTATGGATCTCATTAGCTCCAAACATATGAGAAGAACTACCCAACTAATTATTTAGAGCTTTCTGTGGTGATGAATGATCTTAAATTTTGGTGGCACTATCTCTTGGGGGACAAGTTCACTGTCTTCCTCTAATCACAAGAGTCTGATCTATATAATTTCATAGAAGAACATGAATCTCAAATAGAAGCGATGGATAGAATACCTTTACTTCTTTGTCTTTGACATCGCCTACACTCTAGGGAAAGGGAATTTAGTTGCAGAGACTTTAAGCAGGAAGGTACCATTACAAACTGTTTTGGAATCGAAGGAAGAGTGGAATCTTATAGGGATTTTCACTTTGTTTCACTTGGATGCTTAGAAGGATTTATTAGGGATGGTTCTGAATATTGTTTAGTTGTCAAAATATATCTTATAGTCTATCCTACAATGTCTACAACATGATGAAGATTTAAAAAAGATTTCTGGAAACCTTTACGGTGGTGAGACTGTTTTTGGTTAGTCTCTTTCTTCAGATGACATACATCACTTCTGAAAGTGAGTTTTCATCCCATCATTTGTGAGAAGTCCAATTTTATTTGATTGACATAGCTCTTCATGGGTTATTCATATAGGTGGTAAAATGATTTATTATGGCATGAGAAGAAGGTTTTGGTGGCTGGGAATGAAGTGTAACATTGCAGATTATGTGTCCTGATGTAACACATTCCAATGGATAAAGGCAGAGCACTTGAAGCACATTGGTTTGCTTCATCCTCTCTTGATGCTAATTTGGAAGTGGGATGAGGTTTCCATGGATTTTTTGTTGGGCTAAAGAGACATTTTAAGTAAATAATTCTATATTTTTTGTTGTTTATCGAATGATTATGTCTGCTCATTTCATTCTAATTATAGACACCACTAAATTTGAAGATCTGGGTAAGTTGTATGTGTCAAAGATCATGAGGTTACATGAGAGTCCTTCTTATATTGTTTCGGATTTGGATCCAAGGTTTACCTCAAGGTTCTGGAGTAGATTTCAAGAGGCAATGGGTACTGATGTCAAGTTTAGTACATCTTACCATCCATAGACAGATATCCAGATAGAGCATGTAATTCAGATATTAGAGGAAATGCTTCATGCATGTGTCAATGATTTCAGTGGATCATGGGATATAATTATGGGACTGGAAGAGTTTGTTTACAACACCTTTTACCAGTTGGAAATCAGAATAGATCATTTTGAATTGGTGTACGGTCACCCATGCAGATCACCTCTTTTTTTGGAAGAGGTGGTCGAAGTAGCTTTGGTTGGACCATGTCTGTTTTATGAGATTTTGAAAATGATTCAGGAAGTGTAAAGACAACTGGATATAGAATAGAGTTGATATAAATCATATATATATCAAAGGATTCATCCTTTTGATTTTTCCATAGGTGATTGGGTTTTCTTGAATGTTCTTCCTCAGTTGGGTCACTGTCGACTTGGAAAATAAGAAAAGTTGGCTCTGAGATATATTGGACCATTTGAGATCACTGAATGGAATAGAAAATATGATTATCAATTATCACTACCAGTTCAGTTGACAATAATTTATGATGTTTTCAACATATCTCATCTAAGGAATCATCATCTAGATCTAACTCACATTTTGAGTTTGGATGAAATTGAGTAAGAGCCAAATGCTTCTATTTTGGAGAAACCACTTGAGATTATAAAATCTCAGATGAAAGTATTTCATGGGAATTTTATTTCATTGGTTAGGGTTCTATGGAAACAAGGATTATATTTTCATGATACTTGGGAATGCGACTCATTAATGAGGGTGCAGTGGCCTCATCTCTTTCCAAAGGTTACATCTTCCACATGACTTTTTGGGGACCAAAAGTCTTCATGGTGGGGAGTTTATAACATCTCATTAGTTGGATCATGTATGTTTTCCCATTTTCTATGTTCTATTATTTTTTAAAAATAAATTTATGTGATTTTTTGGATTTACTACAGACTGCAAAATAGGTACACACTATGTACCTAAAGTACACATAATGTACTTGGTGCTGGTGGCAAGTCATGGACTGGGAGATCATGTCGTGAATGGGGAGATCATGTTATGAGATGGTACATGTTGTATACCTAAGGTACACATCATTTAGGGGTTAAATAGAATATTTTTAACATGAGGCGATGGGGTTATTAGTGTAACTTATCCAACATGACCTACACATCATGAACAATGCATACACATCATGACCCCACCCTCACCCAGACTAGAGTCATGCATTTGGGAGTTTTTCTTAGTCCTTTTTTATCTGGTCCTCTTGGATCTAGACCTCTAGATGACTCGTAGGTAGTTTTACGAGGTGTCTCACCATCCAGATTGATCAGATCGACATTAGATCATTGTTGCTTCTATGGTGCATCTCTCTGGATAAGTGTTCTCTCTGATTCTTCCTTACGATTGATCGTGATAGAACCCTAGCCTTGCATTATCATATCTTCTGATCTATATTGGATGTTTCTCGTTTTCCTCACCTAGATCCATGGTAAGCTATTGCCTTAAAGTCCATTGCTTGGATAGTTGTGGTGCAGAAAATGTTCTTTATCGAGGTATATGGGATTTATTTTATCTAAAAACCCCTTATCTTCTATTTTTAATCAATCCTTTAAGGATGAGGTCTGATTCTGTGGCCTTTTTTACAGTGTTTTTGGGTTTCTTTGCGATTGAATTCCTTTTTTAGTGGGTGAAACCCAAACTTTGAGGTATGTGGTTTCTACTGTAACCTATGATATTGAACCGACTTCTTTGTATTGGTAAATTTCTTTATAAATTGATTTATAAAACAAGCATGATTGTTTTTGTGTGATGAAAAAAGGTTTTGAAGGAAAAGTTGATTTCCTTTTCTTTTGATAAATGGATTGTGAAATGGTTTTAATTGGATTTTAAGGCATTGAAATTGTTTTTTGAATTTGAACGCATAGGTTACCTAGGTACTTAGGTGGAACATTTAGCTTGAGTCAATCATCCATTACGTTGTGATTATCTAGGAGGTTTTGATTGGGGTAATCCTCTATTTCCTATGACTATAGTTCTTAGGGAAAAATATTGACATTGGGGGGGGGGGTGGGGTTAACTCATGGTGTATTACTCTACTTTCGAGGCCTATTGTTCTAGGATCAGATTTGTGCACTTGATTTTTATGGTGTGAGTCATCTTCCACCTAGACCAGTGGTATTCCTTGGTGCTATAATACCTAAGATTCTATTTTTTATTGCTTGGAATATTGAGTTATATTGGATATGCATGTTTATTCTTGTGAAAAATGGTATGGAAAATGATCTTTTCAAATGTTATACCTAATTCTATTTAGAACAATGGAAAAGGGAATGTTTACCATGTTTTATATAAAACTAATTAACTGGTTATCATGAAATGTTTTAAAATTTAAATAAGAAATCAGGAATTTTTATATAGAATCTTTCTATAGAAGACCTGGGTGGGATCTTGCTGGGCCTATTAAATCCCACCATGTGCACTTCGTCAGTGGTGCATAGACCATTATTTGTCATCTAGTGTAAGGAAAGGCAAGGTTCTGCAATGAGGTGGTGATGTTCATGTTAGCTGGGATGGGAGGCTGGGGGTGAGATGGTTGGAGTTTGTCCATTCCATTGTCAGAGTAGCTATTTAGTTTTTAGTCCTTTGAAGTCAAACTTGTCTTTTAAATTATTTAGCTACAATTTTTGTTTTCCTAGTTCCAATATTTTCCTTTATAGTTATTCCATATATATTTGTTAGTCTTCTGTTCTTTCTTCTTTTCTATATAAATATGATGTGTGGTTGTTCAGATTGGGTGAAATCATTCCCTCAGTTTTTTCATTTGAGGCATGTATTATTTTCCCCAGCCCATGGGGATGGGGAATTCCCTTTAGGTATGTGATTGATCGGGCCGAGTGTTGGGTTTCAGGGAGACCCGAGGTGGTTCATTAAAAAAAATGAAATGTTTAAATCAAGTTGTAATTAAAATGGATTTTTATCTAAGAATAAATGTTTGGGGATGAAGGATCCCATTCCTTACGTTATTAGGTTTAAATTCCATGATCTTATGGGATTAGTGCCTTTCCCTATGTGTGGAATAATAAATTTGAAATGTATTTGTGCACTAAGGATTTAGATCATTTATTGATTTTTTGATAACTTTATTATCATTGATAACCTTTCACAAGAAATGGGCAATAGGCTTGGGGTTATATTGATTAATTATTTAAACAATGAGTGATGGGATGGGATCCCGAGGTTGTAGTGATGGTTGATACCAATGATGGTGGGTTATATTATACAATTCACAATGGTGTGTGACACATGATGGTCATATAAAAGTTTAGAGTTGGGATTTGTTATCAATTTATATTAAACCAAACTTGATTGATTATTTATTTCTTGCTTGATAGTAACATGTTATTTATATAATGATTTTTTAAAAACTTGATGTAGTTTGATGTTATGAACTACACTTTCATCTTTGGATTGGTACCTTAGGCTGAGTCATAGAGAAACTATATTATTATAAAAAGATAAATCAACTAATAAATGAATAGTTTTATATCATGATGTTCATAGAATTAGATGTTTTTATATGGAATATAAGTAAATAATAAATAGTTTTATCTAGAATTTTCATAGAATGTTTATTTTTTAATCTTAGAATTGATTAATCAATAATAATAATTAATTGATAATTAGAAAATTAATATTATACATTATGCTTAAATCTGGTTTTATATCTAGAAAATAGTAGTTATAGTCAAGGGTCTTGTAAAATTATAGTTTTAGATGAGTATAAGGCTATGTATTTTTCTATATATGGATGTGTGTGATATTACATTATTTTATCAAATTTCACACACTACCTCACCTGTAGTGGTAGGGAAACAAACACCCAATGTTGTTTGTGGGTTTTTTCACCAATAACTAAGGTGGTGGGTGAATATATGGATTATGTATCCCTATCCCCTAATCAACCTATAAATGAACACAAGTAGGGGAGAGGGACACGTAATACATATATTACCCCACCAATAATGATGTTTGATAAAACACCCTTGAAAACCATTGGGTATTGATTTCCCAACTGATGCAGGTGGGGTAGAGTGCAAAATCAGATAAAACAAAGTAATATCAATATATTTTAGTGGATTATAGGAATAAACATGGATACTAATGTGAGGTGACTATAATAATATAATGGTTTACACAGGATGAAAAAACAATTGAGAATCTATTTCTCGAGTTGAAGTATGACTTATAGGGGTGGTCATATGATGTGGATATTAGGGTGTGAGAAAGTCAAATCGATGGAGAAGTAGGGGAGGTGTGCCTTCATTCACACAAAAAAACAAAAAAACAAACATATATATATATATACTTTGGATAAGTAATCGTGTATTTCGGTGCATTATTTCAGGACTGATCCATAATTATGTTAGGAAACTTTTATTACTTGTTTAGGTGAAAAGTTATATTCAATTGCATATTCAATGGGTTTCAGTATACTTATTTCACATTTTTCATGAGAGGTTTCTAGGAGGATCGTACTAAGTATAGATTTTATTATCACCCGATGTATATAAAGATTATTTTGTACGTCAATAAAAATTTGTTGGATATTGAGCTGGCAATTTTTATCTGGGAGGTGCAGATGAGTACCTATTCAATGTTTCTAAAACAAATGGTTGTGGAAAATTTTACTTTTGGTACATACATTTTTCTTTTAAGTTTATGTATGAAATTACAAGTTTTGGGATTTATTATTTTATTTATGCATAGTGTTAGTTGGTGGTTAATCAACTCTTTTCTTTTATACCTTAAACATGCATAGAGGTAAATTCTTCCCTTTTGTGTGATTTATATACCCTTGATTCTAGTTTACAACATATGGCATGTTGGAAGGTGTCTACATGCATCAATATATCTTTTTATTTATATTAAAACAAAGAGGGATACCATTAGAAGCAGGGGTCATGGGAACATGTGATAATAGTTATAGCCTCTGATGGTTATCATTCATGAATTACCCTAGTAAAACCCTACATATATAAATTTGATGTTAAAACTACCCCTATGGGCTTTATCAAACAAACTAGATAATATTATGCTACTCCTCTGAACACATGATTGATCACGTGTCATCAAATATTTTATATTATATATAAAAAAGTCACTGATATATAAAATAACTATTATGCCTTGATGTATCTATATTATAAAATAACATCACTGAACTAATTTTATGAGATAATATATTAGAAGATATAACTTTTTAAAATAATTTTGAGGTTAGGATTCATAATCCTTGTGTTTAATAATTCAACAATATATTGTAACTTAATTTCTTATAAAACATAAATTATTGATGATAATACATTTTTTTATATCCAAATAATTTGAAATCTCATAATATTTATACAATCATCATATTTGAACCATTATATAATATTCAAAAATTTCTTTAAAATAATTCAGTGAATAATTTTTAATTTAACTATCACCTTTAAGATAAAAATTGTCTTTCACTTGAAATTAGGCTATTATAATCATTTTTTATTACATTTTGATCTTATTTAAGTGGAAACATACTTATTATTACCTATCAGAAATTATTATTTCTGAAAATACATTTCATAGACATAAAAACATACAATTATTTCCTTTACTAATAATATATTTTAAATAAATTATTAACAACTGTATATTATATATTGTTTTAAATGTTTAGAGTAATATCCTTTGATATGCACATCCTTATTTTATAAAATATACCACTTATGGGTGGTGGGATATTTTTCCATCCTATTTTAAAATATAACTTGGGTATAAAACTATTATCATAGAGAAAAAATTATTTATTATTTATTTTTAAACCTTGTTATAGAAATATTTGATTTATAAACAGTCAAAGAGAAAACCATCACCTACCACTTATATTTTTTTTTCATTTTTTAGATCTACATTATTTTTAAGTGTGAGTTAGTAAATAGTTTAATTGGAAGTTAAAGAAATCATTAGAGAACACCACATTTCCTAGTCTAATTCTCATAGTTGATACCCATGTTTTAAACCTCACATAATATAAAACCTAGTCATGTCTAGGAATAAATCACCAACGGTCACATATTGAGTATAATGAACCATTTATATATGATTTTTCAACACTTATAATAATTATTTATTCTAAAAACAAGGATTCCACCATAGCAAGACCAAACATCACTGATTAATAACCGATGATTCTATATTAAATAACACTATTACCACTTTTGAGGTTAATGATATATAAACCTGATGAGAACTATTTTCAAAATGAAAAAATAAAGTATAATTTAAGGAAATGAGATCCATTATGAATAAAAACACGGCCAATCACTCGTCAACCACCATTAAAAATTCACACTTCGGTGTTGAAACAATTAAGAAAAAGGAACAAACATGTGATAAATCACATACCAATGAATGGAGACCAATAATCCAACTTACATTGGAATGAAACCAAATTAAAAAATAAAATCCTTTATTGTATCAAATTAAAGGGGAGAAATATTTTTGATGAGTATAACACCTTATCGAAAGAAGTGGTAGGTTTGTGCCACTACAGGATAAAAGATCCACTATTAAAGCCAAAAGACATCACTATAATGGGTACGTAGTTTGATCTTGAAACATAAACCGCACATAGGGTTAGCTTATATAAAAAATATACACCATTAAAGGAATTAATATGGGGTGTTTGATAATCTTCAAGACAACTCAAGGACGTTATACGATTTTAAGAATTATAATTATAGAATAATAGAAATAGAGAATTTATTAAAAGGAATGGATGGAGAAAACAAGCATTTGGAGGTCAAAATGTGGAATAAAAAATGTGGAAGAATCTAATTAAAGATTATTAAGGTAATATAGAGGGATTATATCAGGAGTATCATAAGATAAACTACCTCAATACTATTACGGAACCCTATAATATCTAGTGTTTTTTTAAGAGGAGAAATAAGGGAACATGGAGGGAAACAAATACAAAAATAAAGGAAAAGAGATGAGCTGCAGAAAATCATTACAATATAATTTTAAAAACATCTAGATTAATATATCGTTTCCTAAACATTAAACTCATATATTAAGAAAAAAATAAATCTACAGTTGGATTCATATATGCTTCAAAATATTAGAATTGATTTCTATAGAATTAAGATCAAAAATGGAATCTATACATTGTTTATTACCCATACTATTATTATTGGAAATCACATATCCAACATATATGGTTTCTATAATGGAGTAATTTCCCTTCATGAAATGTCATTTATATTTCAATGAACCAAGTTGACAATTTGGAATAATAATATTTATCTTCATTTCTATAGAATAAACTTTTACCATTTTGTACTATCATCATAACACCTAGCCATGGAATCCCTATGTCCCACATTGGTATCCTCAATATATAGAGGGTATCTATTTAAATTTTATTGAACACATCTATATTATAGTTAACAAAGAATTATTAAAACCTTTTTAGAAATTATTGTAGAATGAAATTCATGGATAAATTTAGTATTAAAGGAGACATGCTCGATCTATGTCATTAATATAAACAATCATTTTGATAATATTATTTGAGTCTATAGTTACATTAGACATTTTCATGAAAAAAGTTCCTATGAAACCACTTGTTTAATATGCTATATTTTCTCTTGATGGTCCCAATTTTTGTTATATATCATCTTAAAAATATCAATGTTTTCAATTTTTTCATTTTAAGGTCTATTGGTACAAGAATTAGAGAAGATACATCAATTGAAATTTATTTATTCCTTAATTATGAATCCATATCCCATTTGTGGAAAATATTTACTGGTCAACTGATTGGGAAGGGGTTTCTATAATAAAAAATACATTTCTTTTACCTTAGGAACTTTTATCAAGTTCCTCTTATAGACTAAGAGGGCTCCTTCATAAATAATACACTTTTACATAATTGATTATATTTTAGTTTTTATAATTATAATTCATTTTTACTTATAGTTGAAAATTTTATTAGATTATATCATGTATTATATGTATTTAATGTGAGATGTTATTAAATTTACTCTCATGAAATTGAATAACCTATTTAATGTACATCATATGAGTCTAGGATGGTAGAGTGGATAACTCCTTAAACAAATCCATTACTTGAAATTTTCATAACCTTATTTCTCCAGTGTCCTCAATTTCATTTTTTCCCACCTAAATGTTTTCCAAATATCACAATAAAACATGGTTACAACACATTTTGGATTTTTCATATACATTATTCCTGAAACATGATAATCCAAGGGCACCAAAATTTTAATATTACACATATTGAATGATCAATGTTTTGAAATTTGTTTCATTTGGAAGGAATTTAACACTGATAATTTTAACGGGTTCTTTGTAATATCATGATCATATATCATGTCTTCCATACACGTAAAAATTATTTAAATTATTTATTTTGTAATTATTGACCTTAAATCAGATTAATATGTTCCAATCATATTAATAAATAAAAATTTATATAAATAATTATTTGTGTTACTTACTAAATTATAAAATTTAATGATAGTTATGTATATCCAAATTAATGTCTTTAATAACGTAAAATAAACTAGTTCATGTAAAATTTTAAAACCATAAGAAACTAAAATGCATAATAGAGAAATATTTTTGGGACAGGTTGCTAAACCCATAAAGTCAGATGAAGCCTGTACATTAAGATGAATCCTAATCACCAAGGACAGTGATAAGTACAAAAACAATTCATAATATTCATGGATAAATACCCATAAAAGACTTTAATTATAATAATATCCTGACATATTTTATATATAAATCATAAAAAACCTATATTATTGAGTTCATAAACATAAAAAAAATTCTATGGTTGAATGTAAAAAATATTTTATGATACATAGAATGCAACACTTTAAACATATTGTATCATAATTAGAATATGTATTTTAAACAATTTAAACTAAATCATACATCCCTTAATAATTTAAATAATTTACATTAATGAATATTTAAGGAGTTGAGAAAAAATAAATAATTGAATATTCCAAATTGTTAGGCATATGATATGTATTTTTATCCTTATTTTATAATTTATAGGTTCTTCATATGTTTAAAAAATATAAATTCAAGTATTTGAATACATACCAAATTCCTTGAATTAATTTTAGTATAACCTAAAACCCCCTCCAGAATTAGTGGGGTCCTATAATCCCACATTGATGAAGGATTTTAGATTTTTTGGGGAAATGTTTTATTAATAAATTATGAAAACATGTTACAATTATTTATTAATCATGAAATCATTATCATCATATGATAAACATTTACAAATAAACTATATTTATTTTCTTAGGTTGAATTTTTTTCAGGACAATCCTTCAAAATTATTACTTTTGAACATAAATATGGGGGTTCCAATACTTTTGTGGTCTATATAGAGATATTTTCTTCCATTACTAATAAATACCATTTTTATCAAATCGAATATGTGAGAACATTTAATTATGATGATTTTTTTTCAAAAACAAGTTCCATGATTCATTTGTTTGAAAAGATGACATGATTTTATAATTTTTTATAAAATTTGACCATTTTATATGGAAAATATCATGGTTATAAAAAACTTCAAAAACCATAAACATCTTATTAATAAACTATATATTTACTATTAAAACATCATTTTCCATATTCTTCATCCAAAAAAACATTAATCCAATAAAAAATTAATAGGATCTAATACCCATTTTAGGTTTAAATAGAGAAATCTTTTGTACAAATGTAGTAAAAATTATAAACTAAAATCAATTTCTACATGATCCAAACGTTTTTTTAATTTTAAAAAATGATGAAAAGCATAGATATTTGTTATGTTGAAATTTTATTCTGAAAATATCATCAATATGATATTGAATGGGATTTCATGAATGATATTAATAGACTCATTCCTCATAGGATAGTCCATGGGTAATTAGATAATTTTTATATTGGATTATTTTATCATCCATGGCTAGACAGAAAATTATTATTAAAGGAAAAGAGAAAATGGGTGCTATAATTTTTAGATTCATATATTAATATTTATATATACATTAACATAACCCCTTTTAAAATGATTTAATTACTTTTATATAGTCTTAGCGATACTATACATTTATTCCAAAACATATTTAAAACATTCATTAATATATCAAATTCCTCATTTTTTATAATGTTACAAAAAATTTGTATCATGTGGTCCAACATTATATTAATTATTTTTCATTTAAATAATTAATTATTATTTTTATAATTCCTTAATAAAAAATTTAAAAAAAATTATTTAAGGATAAAGATATCCTAAATTAAAGATAATGAAATATATGTGTTATCCCATGTCTAGAGTTATTAAGAATGTATCAAGAAAAAACCAAGTGACTTTTGAAATACTATAACATTATTTGCAAGAAAATTATAAGTGGTGAATATCATCGAATCATGGTCTTTCATTCATTTATATTACTATCAATTTTAACTACAAAAAATGTGACATTAATACAATAAGAACCGTAATATCAATTTTTTTAATCAAAATTATAATATATGAATATTATATTATAAAAATCCTTTTAATTATCCCATATCCAAGAAATATGTTTATAAATACAATAAACAATTTGAAAAAAAACCCATATTATATATATATATTATTCTATTTTCAAGAAAAGTTCCACGAAATATCTAGTAGAAAATCATAAAAAACCCCTTGGCATAAGTTCTACCATGATTATTGTATAAGAATAAAATAATATAAAAAACATGTATTTTTCATATTAATTATTATTTGAAAATATCCTTGATGAATATCCATTAGGAAAAGAAATTACTCACATATATTTATGTATCAAATAGTTTTATAAATGAATAATTTATTTAGGATCTCTTGAAAACATATAGTATGCTAGTACCTTAAGTTAAAAATAAAATAAGGAAGAGAGAGATTCAGTTTTTAAGTGACATGAGATTTATTTCATCACCAATAACATGGGATAATTTATATTAACACCCTTAAAAGCATCAACTATTGTTTAATTTAACACTCAAGAGTTTAATAAATACAATATATGCTAAAATGAGTGTAATGATAGTTGTATTACCTAACATAAAATGTCTGAAAATATTTAATTATTAAAAAGTATTTATAATTTAATATAATTTTCATATACATTATATGATATTGTTGATCATGAGTTATGATTTTTTTAAGTAGAATAAATTAATTTATGGTATATGATATCCCATATCACATGCATAAAAATCCTTTTGATAATCCTATATCAATTCTAGTAGTATATTCAATTTTAAGGTGTTACTTTGAGTGATAAAAAATCAAATTTTATATCACTATATCACATATAGAATTATAGGTAAAATTTATGTTATGAAATATCATAATTACATAAAATTACATTGAATATCCCATAAGCAATAAAGCCTCTAAGGATTTGTACACAATTCACATTATGTCACATCATTTCTAAAAACTTGTGAAATTATATTCGTATTTACCCAACCATGTATAAGTATGAAATTAATTTAAATTTTTTCACGTGTATTTATATGTGTTTAAAATTAGGGTATTAGTTAATGTAGGTGAGGATAAAGAACATATGAAAAATAAAAAATATATTAATTTTATAATGTTGAAAATACCAATCAAATCCCTAGTGGTAGGCTATTGATTTCTTACTACCATGGAATTAAATTACCTACCCACCACAAGGAAGTCAGTGGAGGGAATAGAGAACAGGATGGCCCACTAAAACTCTAATTGATGCTTACATAGAAATAATTAGATATCGACACCAATTTTAACTTGGAATATTTTCAAAAAAACTCATGAATTTATTTTAAACTTCTTTTTCCTCCCCTATCATTTTTGGATGAATAAAAGACACTTCCTCCATATTTCCTACAATTAATTTGGCCCTCTAACTCTTATTTGAGCTCCAAGTTGACCTTATTTCTTTGTATCATATTCCTATTAATAAGTATACTATTTTTTGACCTCAAACTTTTAATTCTCTCATGATATAATTTTTAATAATTTTAAATATCTATTTTGATATATTTCTGTAGATTTTAAAATTTTGGTCACTTGAAGATAATTATACATAGGTTGTTTTTATAGTGAGAACATATGAGTTATATGAGGGTGAAAATAGTTTGAAATAAAATGACAATGAGTTTCCATGTGAATCGTGCGATGAGAGATGATTATTTTTCTTATAATAGAAAATTATAGAATTTTTCTTTCCTTATATTGTCCAAATAGATATATCATACATTGATATATTTCAATATATTGTAAGTTGGATCCTATATAGGGGGTCACTTCTTATTAAATCAACTAATAAACATGAAATGGTAAAATCTAATTTGGGAATTAAAATTGAGTTGCAACATAGATGGTTAGTTTTCAATATGGATTGGTTGTCAAGTGATCGGTGTTTATGAGATATCATTCATCAATCCAAGGGGTGATTATGATTGATTCTAGTATGTATTTTTGTATAATTATTCGATGATTCATTGGTATCTTAACCTTATGAGTTAGGTCTGATGATTCATTATTATTTTTTAATTTTCTATAGTTTTTTGATTGGTGATATTATATTAATTATCAAGGGGAAATATATATGTATATCATATCCAATTATAATATTCACGAGAATGGTTTTTTGTATGAATTAAAAACATATTGTTTCTATATTTATGAGAACTATCCATTTGGATGCATTACCAACCTAATTTTATAAAATTTATTAGCAAAAAAGGTTGGATTAATTTCCATCTTGTTTTTTTATATTTATTATCATGGTAAGTTTTAACTAGGGATAACATAATCTTATGAATATTATGAGCTTCTATGTTGTGATACATTTATAATGTAGTGATATGATATTTAAGAGAATGGGAAGTTGGATTCCTTGGAAAAATAGTGTTTAGATATTTGTGAGCATGGGGGTTAGATGCATTAATAACCTTGAATCCTAATATCTATCAGAGTAGATGGGTTTGGGGATTTTCCAACCAAGTATACTTAGTTAGTAATGAACTAGAAGGGGGTATATTTCCTTCCATTTTTCATTAGTATTTCTAGAATGATATATATTTATTCCTTCCCGTTATCAGGTAGTTTTTTTTTAACTATTTCTTGTTTTTATACTGTTACTTATCTGAAAAGATTATTGTGAATTCTATCTAAATACACGACTCAAATATGATGTATGTAGGCTCAATCATCAATGTATCTTATTATCAATCAATAATGTAAATTGGTATTATATTTAAAATTTTTATTCCATCCGAAATTATTATCACTCATCCATGTATCTTATTATCACTAAATAATGTAAATTGGTAAAATTTTAGGGTATTGTTAGTGGTGTATTACTGATTATATTACTTGTACTTGGAACATACACCTCAATGGGAGGAGAAACTTCATGGTCTATGGTGCAGGAAAGGGAAAGGTCCTATGATTGAATAATGATCTTGAGATTGATGATGGAGATAAAAAAAGTGTTACATAAGAGGAACATAAAACCCTTTTTGATAAAGAGTCTAGTATTTTATCTATTTCAATTATAACGATTGGTAAATTATTATTTTAATTCTTCATTTTATAATATTCATGGGTAACAATTCATTATTTAATGACGGTATATTCAAATTAGTTAACCCAAAAAATTAATATCTATATTTTTTGATGTGTGTCATATTTTCCCCCATATTAAGTGTTATTTATAGTTTTATTATGGATGGTATAGTGGCACTGATTCAAATATGATCCAAATTTATTTTTGGAAGACTCTAACACATGGGGGGAGGGGTGGATGAGGTATGTAATGATCAGGTTCAAGTAGGATGATTGGGATCTAGGATAGAAACATTTCAAAATTGTATCGAAGGATGATGTTTTATATAATTTTACATATTTATGTCACGTTAAAATAAGATAAGATGGATATAACATATAATGGACATATATATTGTTCTTAATTGACACAAGTTTGGATGAAATCCCTATTTGTTTGGTTGTGTTATTTTTATTATTGATTTTCAGTATGAATGATTTGTGATTTTTATAAAATATGATGTATGAGTTACTGATTTATTTTTTTGAACCTGAAATGAGTGTTAGAGCATATTCATACATGAATAACATCTGAAACAAAATCCTTTATAAAATTTTCGTGGTTTTTTATGATTGAAGAATTTATTTTGTAAATTGGTATTCTAAATTAAAATATAAACAATATGTTATTAAAGGTTTTTCAAATCAAATTATTTGTGCCACATTAATTAAATGAACCATTATAGATGGTTTTCTATTATAGTTACAATACAATTGATATTAAAATGAAATTTATTTCAATAATAATTTGACCACTAGATTTAGTATTAATGGCATTGGTGTTCCCTAGGGTTAATAATAAACCATAATATAGTTTTAGAGTATGACTTAGGGATGGATAGATATAATCGTTTTGGGGTATGTCCACTTGTGATAATTGATTACTGGGGAAAATTTCTTATTAATTATTTTAATAAACAATTATATCATGAATTGTGATATTTTTGAGTAATTTTATTTTAAATTTAGTGATATTACTTTAGGATTACCTTTAATTAATTTTAATGGGTGTAGTAATGGGAATTCTTCACCAATGGTGGCATATGATTTTCTAAATGATAATTATTTTAAGGAAATATTTCTTTCAGTAATTTAGTATATATATCATGGGGTTCATAGGGGAAATAAATCCATGTTTGAACTCTTTTAGGAGTTCTAGATACAACACCCATGACCTTCATGATGACAGTGGATCACAACATTTCAGGGCTTGGGTTACGTTGATTTAAAGAATCACTGACTATTTTGAGACCAGAATTGAGAGGAATCTTAGGTTAGATACATTTATATTTTTATAACTACTACTTTATTGTGGGATATTCAATTCCTCATGGCCTAACATTAGGGGTGATCCATGAATAACTTCTATACTTGATTATCAAATATGTTCTACCCTGAGGCACTATTGATGGAGCAGGTACAATAGATATTTTTTCTTATTTATGGTGATTTATATTTAACTAAGTATGTTAAATGAATAAAATAGTTTCACCATTATATGCCAGTGCTAGTTGATGAGTATTCTATATATGATAAATGTTTTTGTGATAATGTTAATCATCTAGTTCATGTTCTAGGTAGACTGTTGTTTCGGATAAATTATTCCAATGTGGTGATCCAATCCCCCATAACAAAGGGTAATCTGGAATATAATGGTATACCAAGGCTATCTATGAATTTTATTGTGTCTAGGAGGATATATCCAGCTGGTAAAAAGAAAAGGTTTAATGGTTCTTATTAGGGAAATAAAACACAAGGAATACATGGGGGGGGGGGGGGGGTTCATCTCTTCCTCCTCAAAGGAGATCCCCATTATACGGCTTCCTATATTGTGAGACTAGACATGTGAGATCTTAAAATTGAAGAATAAAAAAGGATTCTCTCTCCTTCATATACATGGAATATATATAGTGATTATATAGGAGTGTTAACTAATCTAGTAGCATGTAAGGATTTAAGTATTTATAGGAATTATGATCTTGGTCTGAGGGAAACCTTAGAGGAGTAGTCATATATCTTGAGGGAGATTAGTGTGAGGTGGTTGACATAAATAACATGAATATGGGATGTAATAGGGAAGGTAAGCACATGGATGATAGGTTTCCGGTGTATGGGATAATGTGGTAGATTTATAACAAAATTCGTTATTGATTAGATGCTAACTAGTGGAATTAAGGGATCATAGACTGTACGAGGTAAAATTTTTATGACATCTACCATGGATAAAGTTATATTACATATAGTTCAGATACATAGATTTAATATTTTACAACTAGTTAGTTATTTGGTGTTGATATTAGAGTGCCTAGTGAGGATATTGACCATCAACACACCCCTAGGGAAATGTTTAGAGGGTATTAATAGATGTCCATGATATGTCATAGTAGTGCGTTGATACAATAATATATGTAATTACCTCATGCCATATATGGGAGGCTTTGATTTGATCTTTAAAATAGATTGGTTGACTCAATTTAAATATCACAATTATAGGTAATAGGGATGCATATATATATTTTTCCAACGAGTAAATGTTACACATTGTTCATTAATTAGACTTTTTAGAATGTCATTCCAGACATAGTTATTGATAACTAGGAATGATTATATCCCATGTAGACAAAATTATTAGAGTAAAGAAGATATTAAAATCAATTTATTGGATGACACTAGCTCTGTTGAGTGAATTAATAGTCAAACAAAAAAGTGAATTAGCAACAATTTTTCCAAATCACAAAAAAATGTGGCGTTGAAAAATAAATCGTGATAGTTTATATATATATATAAATATTTTAAATTGTTATCTTTTAAATTATTAATTATTATTAATTAATTATTAACAATTATTTATTATTTATTATTTATTTATGCCCTACAGAAATAAAGCATATATATGTGTTGGATGGGTTTTTTACCTCTTACCTCTTGGTTATTCTTTGAAGACTTTTCTACTCTTGCAAGCTCATCATGTTATGACTAAATCGACTTTAACACACATGCACACATATAGACACATTGAAAAATATATGTATTTACATATGAATACATATATATTTATTATTTATTTATTTATTATTTATTTATTATTATAATTTATTACTTATTACGCATATATATGCCTAATTTTAGTAATAAATAAATAAAAAATAAGGAATAAATATTAAATAAATAATAAATTAAACATAAATAAATCATAAATAAATAATAACTACACAATAAATAATAATTAAATAAAAATGTTAAAATAAATAAAAACCGATAAATCAAAAAGAAAAAAGAAAAAAGAAAATAGAAAAACCAAAAACAAAAAAATATACATAAAAATAAATAATAAATAACAAATAAAAAATAAAAAATAAAAAATAAAAAATAAAAAATTATAATAAAAAAATAAAATAAAATAAATAATGAATAATAAATAATAAATAATAATTAAATTAATATTAATTAACAAATAAATAAACAATAAATTGTAAATAATAATAAATATATATTAATTATATAATAAAATAAAAAATACCTAATAACTAGTAAATAATAAATAAATAATGATAAATAAATTAAAAATAATTAAAAATAATAATGAATAAATTATAATCAATTATTAGTAATGAATGATAACAATAATAGATAAATAAATAAATAATTAATATTAAATAAATATTAAATATTAAATGTTACATATTAAATATTAAATTACATAATAAAACATAACAAATAATATTTAAATAAATAATAAATTACAAATAAATCAATAATATATAAATAATATATAAATAATAAATAATAATTACTAAATAAAATTATATAATAACAAAATAAATGATAAATAATTGATAAAAGGGATAAAAATGATTAATAATAAAAAATAAAAAATAATAATAATAAAGAAATAAAAAAGAATATATAAATAATAAATAATAAACTAGATATGATTAATAAAAATAAAATAAAAATAACTAAAAAATTATTAAAATATAATAAATAATAAATAAAAATATATCTGTATCTAATTATGTATAAATATTTAAAATATACATAAATATACATAAATATATATAAATATAGTAAAATATTTATTATTGTATAGAATTAAAAATACATATACATACATACATACATATATATATATTATAAATATATATACATAAATACATAGACCGACACACACAAAACAAACCATAAATAATAAATCATAAAATGAGGGAAGATGACTTAAATTACAACACAAACATATAAATATGAAGGTAATCTTAGGGAGTAAAATCACATACAATTCAAAAATCAGTCGAATATTGTTTTAAAATAAGCTAAAATTCTATCGAATGTTTGAAAATTTGGGTATTAGAACAAAATACTATGTTTTAGAGGCATAACAGACCTTTCTTGAATTATAAAAAGTAATGTTTGTGTTCCCCTTCATACAAAAAATATAGATATCATTGTAAACAATTATTTTTTAGGTATTAGTACCCAAATAGACACCCGGATAAATCTTTTTGGCTGTTTGAAGTAGTTATACAATTTTCATCTTCCCTTCAAACTGTAATAGAATTTTTATTATTAATTGATGCTAAATTATTATCTCATTCCATTACCATTTTTTCATAATCATTTATTTGACTGGTTTTAGAGCATAAAGAGACACCCTGATCAAATGTTATTTCTATTTGATAATGAAGACCAGTTTTTAAATTCTCTTAGAACAAAATTAATTTTGGGGCATTTTTTTTAAAAACACTCCTAAAATTAAATAAATAATTTTAATAAAGTGAAAATTTATTTTTAGTGGAAGTTTTATAAAAATCAATGCTAAGAAAATAAAAAAATATTTGACGGTGGATAAATAATCGTAAATGATTTTCCTTATAGTGTAAATGTTGAAGTTTCTGATTTGGATATAAAGGGGTAAATTTACCTGATAACTTCTCCATGGGGTGCTCACATTTAATTTATCAATAGAGAAAAGATTAATATACTTTTATTTGTGGATTATGAGATATTGAACCAAGTAATGATATAAAATTGGTATCCCCTTCTACGCACCGATGGACTATTTGATTAGTTTAGGGCAGCGTAATATTTCCCTAAAAATGATTTTTATATTATCACGAGCTTAGGGTGGAGAAAAAGGATATTCTATATAATTTATTAAATAGAAGATATCGATATTATTAATTTATAATTATGTTATTTTGTCAAATGAATTTGATAACTATGTTCATAGCATAAATAATTAAGTTCTTTGATCCGTATCTTAAGTCATTTTTTTAATAAAATCCTAGTCCATCGAGAAAAAACAGGAGGATCATGGAAGTAATTTAGATATTTTTATCACTACATGGAAATATATCAAGTTATATACCATACTCACGAGGTATAATATCAAGATAAAAAAGTACGCTTCTTATGGTGCATTATATCAATGTATATTATTTTATCATACTACAAATAAAGCCGATGAAATGATTTCATAAGAGTGTCTGAAGGATGTCACTAGTGCAGAAAACGTTATTTACGTCACCATTTTTTATGTCTGTTATATATAACTGATGAGATAATTTTTGAAACGTGGCTTTTTTACATCGGTTATTTTATAACCGACGTAAAAAATGTGGTGAGTAAATTTTTAACGTTGGTTATTTTAATAACCAACGTTACAAATAGAACGTGTTCATTTTTCATGTCAGTTATAAATTAACCGACGTAAAAAACCAAAGCGCGGTGTTTTTTATGTCTGTTATTTGATAACCGACGTAAAAAATGAGATATCTACGAGTTTGATTACATCAGTTATTTGATAGCTGACGTAATAAACGAAGCTTTTGAGGCCTTTTTGACATCGGTTATTTGATAACCGACGTAATAAAACAACCCGCATAAGTTTTTTTACATCGGTTATACAATAACCGACGTAAAAAAATTTGATTTCTAATGTATTTTTTACGTCGGTTATTCTATAACCAACGTAAAAAACCAACACGCGGATTTTTTTACATCGGTTATAAAATAACCTACATAAAAAATCCATATCTGATAAATTTATAACGTCGATTATTATAATAATCGACATTATAAATGTAAAAAAAATAGTTTATAATGTCGGTTATTAAATAACCGATGTTATAAAACATTTAAAAAATTAACAAGACCCGTGGATTGTCATTTACGATTTTTCAATCGACAGTCTGACTGCTCGTCTATCTCGCACGATAAACCCTAATCGGCTCGTCGATCTCGCTGCGTTAAACTCATTTTTCCTTCATCGTTTATCATCTTTACTCTCCTCGGATCTATCATCTCAACTCACAAAACTCAAGTAATCCTTCCACGAATTTATTTAGTTCGTTTTTTTCCAGATAGTCTATATTTATGTTTTGCGATTTTTGTGCTTAAACTAGGTAAGATTATTCCATTTCGAACCCTCTGACCTCTTTTTTCTATCATCATCTTATTTGTTATCCCCAGATCTATTAGATCGACTTGTAATATTCATGTAAGCCCCAAATAACTCTATTTAGTTTGTTTTTGTTTCACCAATGCCCGATATTGATGGTAATTTTTGTTGTCATTGACAACTAATGATCTCATTCACTTAAAATACTACATAGAATGGTTATTGATTAAATGTATGAATCCAGAAATGATATTTCATGTGTTATTGTTGCTTATGTTTTTCCTCTTTTATATGAGAATCTATTAGACATATAATGTAATGGCTGTTGAACTCTATGGCCCTTCGATGAATCACTATGTCTCATGATTCCAAATAAAAATGGGTTCTGCTGAGGGCTTACCCTAGTATTTATTGAGGCCTTGGCCAACGCCTTGACAATATGTTTAAGATTTCTAGAATTATCCATTACCTCATTATGATATTATTTATTGAGAAAACTTGTGATTATTTGACAAGTTGAATATCATTGGTTATTTTTAATTATCATACGATCATTTAAGTAGCCATATTTAATAATATTTAATTTCATCTTTTGCATGCTGAAGTAAATATTAAATTCATGTTTATTTATTTGTTCACCATGCCTTGTTTTTATATGTAAACCATTGTTTGGGGGGTTGTCCGGGGGGTGGGGGGCTGTCCAGAGGGTTGGGGGTGTCCAGGGGGTGTCCAAGGGGGTTGGTGGGTGTGGGGGGCTGTCCAAGGGGGTAGGGGAATGTCCAGAGGGCTTTGGGGTTGTCCGGGGGGTGGGGGATGTCCAGAGGGTTGGGGGGTGTCCAAGGGGGTAGGGGGTGGGGGGGTGTCCAGGAGGGGTGGGGGGGCTATCTAGAGGGGTGGGGGGCTGTCCAGGGGGTGGGGGTTGTCCAGAGGGTTGGGGGGTGTCCAGGGGGGTGTCCAAGGGGGTGGGTGGGTGTGGGGGGGATGTCCAAGGGGGTGGGGGCCTGTCCAGAGGGTTTTGGGGGTTGTCCGGGGGGGGGGGGGGAGGGACTATCCAGAGGGTTAGGGGGTGTCCAAGGGGGTAGGGGGTGGGGGTGGTGTCCATGAGGGGTGGGGGTGCTGTCTAGAGGGGTGGGGGCTATCCAGGGGGTGGGGGCTGCCCAGAGGGTTCAGGGGTGTTTGGGGGGTGTCTAAGGGGGTGGGTGTGTGTGTGTGTGTGGGGGGGGGGGGGTTGTACAAGGGGGGGGGGGGGGGTCCAGAGTGTTTTGGGGGTTGTCCGGAGGGTGGGGGGCTGTCCAGAGGGTTGGGGTGTGTCCAGGGGGGTTTCCAAGGGGGTAGGGGGTGGGGGTGGTGTCCAGGAGGTGTGTGTGTGTGTGTGGGGGGGGGGGGGGTGCTCTCTAGATGGGTGGGGGTTGTCCAGGGGGTGGGGGTGTCTAAGGGGGTGGGTGGGTGTGGGGGGGGGGATTTCCAAGGGGGTGGGGGCCTATCCAGAGGGTTTTGGGGGTTGTCCGGGGGGTTGGGGTGATTCTCAGGTTTACTCCATTTTCTCCAATTTTCTATCAACAATGTAGGCACCATGGTTTTATTTGATTCAATGGATTTTAAAATTTTTATATCTAACTATATTTTGTTTTAAAAATAATATTCAAGCATATTTTTTTAAATACGCATAGATTTGTTTTATATTTCAAAATGGTTTTACATTCAAATTATGATTTTTTTCATATAAACATATATTTTCCTTATCTTAAAAATATATATATATTTGATATTTTTTATAGGTAATAGTGATTCGAATTTGGATTACGGCACATCAAATGAGCAATGAATGTGAGGAAGGTGTTGATGCCTTTTGGGAATTTACTAAACGAAATGTTCCAAGTAGTGAAATTTTTTTCTGTCCATGCCTGAAATGTTTGAATATGAAGAAGTTGAAAATTAGAGAGATAAAAGATCATATGATTTGTCATGGTTTTAATCCGAGTTACAACCCTTGAATGTGGCAGGGTGAAGCCGGACAGAATGTCACTGATGAGGATGATTCGCAAGATGGTAACTCTGATGGAATTGAAGAAATGATTCGCGATATTGTAGCAGAACAAATTGAGATAGAACTGACAGTTTCACGTCTATATGGTGATTCTGAAAAACCATTATATCCTGGTTGTACAAATTTTACAGTTTTGTCGGTGGTGTTAAGATTGATTAACCTGAAGGTGAAACATGGATGGAGTGACAAAAGTTTTACAGAGCTGCTATAATTGATGAAAGACATTCTTCCAAAAGATAACGATCTTCCAGATTCACATTACAGGGCCAAGAAAATATTATGCCCGATGGGATTGGGATCCAAGAAAATACATGCCTGTCCGAATGACTACATTATATTTAGGAAAGAATATGAATTTCTGTTAGAGTGTCCTAAATGTGGGACATCACGGTATAAGGTGAAAGAAAAATCACAGGCTGATGTAGAGATTACAAAGCTCCCTTCAAAGGTATTTTGGTATCTTCCTATAATTCATCATTTCAAAAGTTTTTTTGCTAATTCACATGATGAAAAAAGGTTAAGATGTCATGCTGACGAGTGGGTATGTGATGGAAAAATACGTCATCCAGCTGATTGTCTACAATGGAAGAAAATTGATATGCAGTATTCTACATTTGGAAATGAAATTAGAAATCTCAGACTAGGGTTGTGCAAAGATGGAATGAATCCATACCGAACCCTCAGTAGCATACATAGTTCATGGCCTGTTTTATTGGTAATTTACAACCTCTATCCTGAAGTTTGTATGAAGCACAAATATGTCATGTTGAGTATAATGATTTCTGGTCCAAAGAAACCCGACAATGATATTGATGTTTACTTGTCACCATTGATTGATGATTTGAAACTGTTATGGGCTGATGGTATTAGGGTGTATGATTCTTATAAAATGGACTATTTTCAACAGTATTCAATGCTTTTGTTCACTATAAATGACTTCCCAGCATATGGAACTTTTTCTGGATATAGTGTTAAAGGGCATAAAGCATGTCCAATTTGGGAACAACAGACGTCATATTGTCAATTGCACCATGGGATGAAAATAGTGTACATGGGTCATCGAACGTTTTTGCCTATGGATCAACCTTATAGAAGAATAAAAAAGGCATTCAATGGCTCACAAGAATTTGATACTGCTCCAAAGCCTTTATCCCATGATCTGTATTTTGAGAGGGTGAGAAACCTTGATGTGACATTAGGAAAGACACATAAATATGGAAATGATAAACATATTTGGATGAAAAGGTCAATATTTTTTGAGCTACCATATTGGAGGTATCATTAAGTTAAACATAATATTGATGTCATGCACGTGGAGAAGAATATCTGTGATTTTTTGATTGGAACATTGTTAGATATTAAAGGAAAGGAAAAAGATGGGTTGAATGAAAGATTAGACATACAATCAATGGGAATACGTTTGGAGTTAGCTCCCACTCCTAAAGGAAGACAAAAATTTCTTCCCCCGACTTGTCATACATTATAGAAGAGGGAGAAAACTATATTTTGTCAGTGTCTTCATGATATCAAAGTGCCTCAAGGTTATTCTTAAAATATAAATTTTTTTGCCTCATTGAAGGACTTGAAGTTTATAGGTATGAAATCACATGATTGTCAAGTCATGATGCAAGAAATTATACCAGTTTAATTGGGTGGAATATTTCCCATTCATGTCAGAAAGACTATAATGAAGTTGTGTTATTTATTCAATTCAATTTGTAATAAGGCAATTGATGTGAATGCTTTGAAAATTTTAGAAAATGATGCAATTTTTATACTTTGTCAATTGGAAATGTATTTTCGTCCAACTTTTTTTGATATAATGATTCATCTTGTTCGAGAAATAAATTTTTGTGGACCTGTATATCTTCGTTGGATGTATCCTTTTGAAACGTATATGAATATATTAAAAGGGTATGTTAAAAATCCATATCGACCAGAAGCCTCCATTATTGAAAAGTATATTTCTGAGGAGGTGGCAGAGTTTTGTATGAGCTACTTGGATGCAGTGAAACACATAGGTTTGCCTCTATCTCACCATGAACGAGTTAATAATGAGGCAAAGGGGATTCATGGCTTGAAAGTCAAATCATTTTCAGCTGAACAGATGAAGAAGTTAGAATCATACATCTTGAATAACATAGCTGATGCTCAACCATATATCACATTGTATATTAATGAGTTGAAACTATGTCATTCAAATAAGAATGAAATGTGGATTTTGAATGAGCACAAAAAAACTTTTTTGTCATGGATTAAAAAGACTTTGATTGGTAGATCAGATGTATCAGAGACATTAATATGTATAGCGGGTGGTCCATGTTTAAATGTGATAACATGGTCCTGTTATGACATTAATGGCTATACATTTCATACGAAAGCTCCAGAAAACAGAAGTACAGTTCAAAATAGTGGTGTATTGGTGTTTGTAGTAGCAATGCATTTTTCGAGTGCTAAGGACAAAAACCCAATTTCTGCATCAAGTGCATATTATGGAGTGATTGAAGACATATGGGAGGTTGATTACTTTAAAATTAATGTTCCTATTTTTTACTTTAAATGATTTATCGGTAACAACAGTGTCAGACACGATAAATTTGGAATGACAATTATTAATCTGAATAGATTGGAAGAAACAACTGATTATTTTATAATGGGAACACATGCAAAACAAATTTTCTATGTAGTAGATTAATCAGATATGCAGTGGGCTGTTGTTTTACAAGAGAAAAAACAATATGTTTGTGAGGATGAACTTGATGAAGAAGTTGATTTATGTGAGATCCCTACTTCCATGGAAAGACTAACAGAACATAATGATGAGCATGTTGAAGACATGGTTTGTGCCATAAGGAATGATCATGATGAAGGAATTTGGGAAAAAAAATCCATTTGTACATTAATAAAATTACAGGTAACATATGTTTATTTTTTGTTTACATTTATTTTTTTCATAAATGTTAGATATTGTATGTTTTTTATTTATTAAAACATGTTTTAAAAACAAAATAAGTATAAATTTTTGTTTGTTTTATGTTTGTTTAGTCTACTTTATCATGTTTACCATTACATGAATTATATATCTATTATTTTTTGTTCAGTGAAAATTACTTTACCATGTTTACCATCTTGACCATCTTGACCATATTTACCATTGTTTAACATGCTTACCATATTACCAATGTTTACTATTATGTAACTTAGTACACTTTTCTATTTTCTGATTACAGTAGAATTAAAATATTTGAATTTTTATATTTGTGAACTAACATTTGTTTTTTTATTTGAAGGATAATGAACGAACATTAAGTTGATAAACCACATGATTTTGGAGATGAGCATATTGGTCATACCTCTATGGAGGAACATTCACATTCTCCTATTACGACAAAGAGTTCAAAGGCTGGTAAACGTGGGTGCACACATTTACCAAAATTATCACTTGCCCGTACGCAGTATCAGAGGATAGTCGTTGTGTTTGATGATGATGATATTCCTAGAGGTCCAAATGAAAAATATTTTAAGAGTTTTGTAGCAACTCAGGCTAAGAGAAAAGTAAGCATTTTGTATGATGACTGGAGAAGTGTGGATAAAGCGATAATCTCTCAGTTGTGGGAGATGATTTTGGTAAGATCTTTTGCTATTGTTTGACAATTATTTAAATGTTTCTAGTATATATAATATGTTCAACCTCTTCTTTATCAGATGACATTTGATATTCCTGACACTGTATGAGTCAGGAAGAAATGCTCATTGTTGTATGCCAGGAGATGGAGGGATTTCAAATCAAACCTCTCATCTGATTTCATTTATGGTCATAGGAATCATGACAATCCATGTCGTATATATCCTTTTATAGATGAAGACACATGGAGATAGTTTTTTTAAAGTATAAGAAAAGAGTCATTTTTGGTGAGGGAAGTGTAAACTTTTATAAGCTTTCTTATATAAATGATCCAATTAATTTTTTGTTAATAGTTTATTACTCTTAATTTACAGCAAACAAGGAATGCTCATCAAGAGATCCAATCTAAAAATATATACCCTCATAGTTTATCTCGGGGAGGGTATGCATTTTTGGAATAAAAAATGATGGCAGAAAAATTTCAACAAGAGCTGAGTCTTCATGCTCTGGAGAGGTGGTTCCTCCATCCCCTCCATCTAGACAAGAAAAATGAAAGAGAGCTTGGAACGGAAAAAAGGGCAATATCTTTAGGAAGAATCGAGAATCATAGCTGAGAGGATTGTAAGATATCTATTTTATTTATTTAAGTTAACTATTTTCTTCATATAATTTAAATCATTACAAAAATGTTCAATTAATTAATACAGGACTCTCTTGAGGAGCAGAGTTCCCAGGGGACATTTACAACTACTGGGAGGGAAGATATTTTATCTGTAGCATTGGGAAAACCCGAACATCCTTGTTGTGTAAGAGGATATCCGGCATGTGTATCGGTAAGAAAAGTGTTTCCATGTTATTCAACTTCTAAAGTTGAGGGGGTTTATAAAAAAATATAATCCTTAGAGGCTGAAGTTCATAATATTAATGCGATGATGGAGGAAAAGATTAGAACGTCGGTGCAGTCAATGTTTGCAGACATGCAAAGACAATTTCAGACTGCAGCTCCCACTCCTCCACCTCCCCCTGCAGACCCCATTATTTATCCTCCACCTCCGCCAGTAGCTCCCACTCCCCCACCTCAGTCTACAGACCACATTGTTATCCTACTTCTCCGCCACAACTTCTTACTTATTGCGAGTTGTATGTTGATGATTCTCAACATCATATAGTAGCATATGGGTTGGTATACTGTATAAGAGATACAGTTAATCATCAACAATTAGAGGTAGAGAATCAGAGGGTCACTGTACAGGATATTATAGATAGATCAGCTCGGGTACCATTACATACAGATGGGGTGGTAATAGTTGGACATAGTATCGACCATTTTTTAATTTGGACATCCAGACTTCTTCGACTCATTACCATAGAGGTATGAATGTTATATCTTTTTTTTATTAAAGTTGTTTTCTCATTTGAAGACTAATAAATTTTTCAATTTATTTTTACAAGAATACTTCAAAGGTAAAGAAATACTGTATAGAAAACAACAAAGACAAATAGCTACGACATCAGATACAGATTCTAGTAGTCTTGACAGATTGTCAAGATATTCAAATTTTTTGGCGGGTCATTATTAGTTTCCAATGGAAGCTCATGTTTGTGGACGTGAAATAAGTGTGGGGATTATGAAAACTGATATCATGGAGCTTGATATTGGAGATAAGTTGGGCATCAACCTGGTGAAATGTTTTTCCATTTAAGTATTAACACATTTTCCATGCGTTATATTTATTAAAAATTTATACTTATGTCTGTTTTGTATTAGGTATCTTTATAAAATTTGTGAGAGGAATGAGCTGACAGATGTATATGGATACATGGACCCACAATTGATTTCCCCTGAAGCATGTGCATTGGATGAGGAAAAAAGAATGCTTTATATTGCTGAAAGACTTGAAAAGAATATAGTCACACAATGTTGGATGATGCCTTTTTGTGAGAGGTATGAAACACATCTCTCTCAAAGAGTTAATTATCTTTTAACATAAAAAACCACTAACATTAAATTTCCTTTTATCTGTGATCATTGGATGTTAAGGGATTTTTTCCCAAGGGAGAAAGCACTTTATTGGATATGCTCTGTCCATGATGATGTGTGGGAAAGTTTTAAGAATATATTGTAAAAGTAAGTTTCAATTTATCAATAGTTTTATATATTATAATTAATTTTAAATTTACCCTATTCATATTACTTTCTAACAGGGCATGGGCCTATGTTCGAAAAAACACAATGAAAAGGAGTGAAAAGATCAAATATGTAAATGCGAAGGTAAATATCCATTTATAATTTTTACTTTTTGATTTATTACATAAAAATAATATATTGAATTTATACTCATTCAAAAAGAATTGTCAAGAACAACAAGGCGTCATCGAATGCGGATATTATATGTTAAGATTTATGTATGAAATAATAATAACTGGGAATGTTGTGAATTTTGACCTGGTAAGATTTCCTCTTAAACATTTCCATAATATTTCAATTTGATTTATTCATTATACACGTTAACTACTATCCTTTTAATTTATAGCTTTTTGATGACCCTAAACTCTATACTGTTAAAGACATCAAACACTTAAAAGTGGAGTGGTCAAATTATTTTACAGGTTTGACTGAATTTTAGTAGATTGTAATGTAAAATGTAATTTTGAATATTGTCATTGTAATTGTGTATTTGGTAGTCGTTTAGGTTGGATTTAGTTTTTTTTGAAGTTGACAGTGTATGTTTTGAATGATATATATGTGAATGTTTAATTTTTCTCCACTTCTTGTTTTGGTCTACTTATAATGGTTTTTCTGGTATGGATTCTGGTCTGGGGGGAGGGGTTCCAAGGGTGTGGGGGGGTCTTCAGTGGGGTTGGGGGGTGTCCAGGGGTCTGGGAGGGCTATCCGGGGGGTGGGGGCAGCTTGGGGGTGTGAGAGGGCTGTCCTGGGGTGTTGAAGTGATGTCCAGGGGGTGGGGGTGTATACATGAGGGTGGGGGGGGGGGGGGTTGTCCCGGTGTGTTTGGGGCTGTCCAGGGGGTCGGGGGGCAGTCCAGGGGTATTGTGGGGGCTCCAATGGGGTGGGAGAGGGCTGTACAAGGTGTGGGGGTGTATTCATGAGGGTGGGGGGGGGGGGGGGGGGGTTGTCTCGGGGTGTTTGGAGCTATCCAGGGGGTCGAGGGGCAGACCAGGGGTGTGGTGGGGGCTCTCAAGTGGGGTGAGGGGGTAAGGGGGAGCTGTTCAGGAGGGTTGGTGGGTTGTTGAGGGGTGTTTCGGGCTGTCCAGGGGGTCGGGGGGCAGTCCAGGGGTGGGGTGGGGGCTCCAATGGGGTGGGGCTATCATGTTGGGTGAGGGGGTGCTGTTCAGAAGGGTGGGGGTGGGGGGTTGTCGAGGGGTGTTTGGGGCAGTCCAGGGGGTCGGGGGGGGGGGGGGGGGCAGTCCATGGGTGTGGTGGGGGCTCCAATGGGGTGGGGGAGGGCCGTCCAAGGGGTATACATGATGGTGGGGGATATCAAGTGGGGTGTGTTTTATATGTTATAAATGTAAATCCTTAATTTTTCTTTAGTTCTTGTTTTGTACTCCTTCTTTTTTTGTGGTAAGAATTCTTGATTTGGTTTCTGGTTGATTCTGGGGGAGAGCAAAGGGCTGCATTCGATATTTTTTTTAAAAATTTGTCTTCCACGTCAGTTATTATATATCTGACGTGATAAATCATCTCCCAGGAGTTCATCACATTTCTTAGTTAATAAACAAAATGATAAACTCCCCCGCTCGGGTTTATAATGTCGTTTATTATATAACCGATGTGATAAACCCCCCAGGTTTATCACAACGGTTATATAATAACCAACGTTATAAACCCCGCCCCCCCAGTTTTTTCATGTCGATTTTTAATTAACCGATGTGATAAACACCGAGATTTTATGTTTTTTACATTGGGTTTTAAATAACTGACGTAAAAAACGTTATTTATAACATCGTCTGTATTAACGTCGGCTAAAAACTGACGTAAAAAATGAAAAATAACCGACATAAAAAACATTTTCTACACTAGAGTGTTTTTGAGATATAGTTTTTTTAGGTATACTATTCTACCTATAGAGGTTATTTTGATACTTCTCTTGATATATAGTTCCCATGATATCTCTAACCATGAAGCAGGAGCGAATCAAGTGGGTTTATTCCTATGAGAGATATTTTCATGTTCTAAAGTGAATATTCAATTTTTCATTGATCATGACTTTAACTAAGAAAAAAGTGTAAATATCTGAAATTTTTTTAATTTAAAAAAATATTTATATCCACTATATACTAGATGAATAATATAACATGTTAAAATTTATGAGGAAAAGAGGACATGATTTCATGCTTTTTAATTTTTTTATAAACTAATGTAATAAAAATAGATATTGAAAATTGAGAATATATTAATGGAAATGTGTTAAATAGAAATAAAATGTTGTAATAATTAGTCTCAGATAATTAGGTGAGGGGAAAATGATTCAAGTGATCAAGATATGGGATTGGGTAAATTTTATTAACATTTTGAAAATTAATGATTGTTTTTCTCGAAATTTTTTAACTCTTACTAAAAATGTATGAGAAAGAAATTAATTGATAGCATCACACATTTTTTGGTTTAACAAATCATTTTTTTTATTTTTAATTAAATAATAACATATCAATCATTATTAAATATAAAATACATTTCTTTCATAGATAATGTATTACGATAAACTTCCATCTTTCCATCTATCAGTCAATACCTAAAAGGTAAATAGATTAAAAAATCTACTCATATTGATTCTTAGACTAGTTGGAGAATTACAAATCTTGAATAAAACATGAAGATAAAAGAATAGATATTAATTCTCATTTTTTATTGATCATTGAATGTAGAGTTAGAAACCTCCCCTATTCCACAACATTGGGAGTTGTGGGTGTTAGAGGTGTTTTAATAGAGCTCAAAAGTATTTTAGAGGTGAAAAGATGCGTTTTTTATTACGGAGCCAAAATAGGCATGGTTAGAAAAAATATTCTATAAGGGTGGTTTTGGTTTATCAATGGGCATGGTTGGATGGTAGTTTTACTTAGGGAATGTGGTTGATGTATAAAACCAACAATTTGGGGGATTCGTATGTCATGGTGGAAATCTATGTGATGTAGGTATGCATTTTGGAATATATTTACCTTAGTTATTTTGTATTGAATACTTGTATGAAATGGTGGTGTATAAAATCACAATCACAAAGTCCGTAGTTATCAATGTCATATTCATTAGGCCTATATATTGTTTTTATTCGCTGAAGCTAGATGGAAATGAATATTGATGAATACAATATGTCATGATTGAAGTAAAATGTGTTTTTAATTAGGGGGAAATTGATAGATTTTAATGGGGAGGATATTCCATTTTTAACTATATTATATTTTTACCTACCTTTTATATACACTATTATAATTTAGATAAGGATTCACCACTTCATGAGGCGTCACATAGACTTCTATTATAAATATTATTTAGGTTATTCTTTCAATTTGAATTATTTTATTCCCTTGAACACCAAAATAAATTTATCCCCCAATTTTGTTTCCTTGGGAACCTCTTTATGAATCTACTTATTTTCATCGATGTGTTATATATATTATTAGACCTAGGTTTTCTTTCATCATCTTCTTCTTCTTCCCCATATTTCTTATCTATCCTCCTATTAGAGGTTATGATTATAAATTTTTTATAGTTTGGTTAATTTTGGATGAGGTTTTTATGGGTTTTTATGTGGATAGGTATTTTGTAGAATCATTATAAACTTGGTAGTGTTTGATAATCAATTATTTTGTATTCTTATTCCACAATTTTTAAAGATCTGTTTTAGTTTGGTGATTTTTTCATACACTTAATTTTTTACTCTATAATTATAGAATTATTTGGTTTTATTTTATAATTAGTAATGATATTTAATTTTTAAAATGTAATAATCAATTAAAAATTAATTAATTTAAATAAAATGGTTTATAATATTATGATGAAAATATTCCCTATAGTTTACCTTATGTGGTCATGTTCGGTTGATTCAATTTGTGTTTAGGAATGTTATTGTGATTTCCTTATTCTTATTAATATATTAAATAATTTTTAAATTGGTAATAACTAAATGATAGTAAAGAGAATAATTATTTAGAAACACATAAGTAATTTTGTTAAATCATTATACTTGTTCTTTTATGATTGAATATTTTTTATGTTATCTTTATGATGTTTTTATTGTTATGGCGATATTTTGGGGAATTGTTTTATAGTGGAGGAGGATTAGTAGGATTATAGTTTTTATTATATGGTGTTTATGTATTTATTCTCTTGGTTATTATATCCTAGAGAGGTTTTTATTGTGAGAATTGATGTAGTGATGTAATATGGTATTAGTGTAGATTGATAGAAATGAAGTGATAATGGGTTGACGAAATTGGGTATGTGTTATTTTCCATTACATGAAATGGTGTTGAAGATATAAAAGTTGGGGGATAAAACAATATGATAACATGAGAAAAAAATTAAATGAAATGGTTGGAAATTACATGTGGTAATTCAATGTAAAAAGAGAAAATAAGAGTTTAATGTAAAATAAATGGATGAAAAAAAAGATAGTCATTGATTTGAAATGTGGTTGATAATTTGAAAATTAATAATAATGTTTAAATGTGTGTTAATTCATTGTTGTGGTATTGTTAATGAAATAGTGGGGATGGAATTTGGTTTTGTTTAGGAAGAAAATGCTTGTTGACATGGTGATAAATTGAATAAGTGACTATATTCGGTCTATTTGTAATTCTAGTGTGATAGAGGACCTCAAGATATGTTATTTGTTATGATTTATACATTTAATTTTTGGGATTATTTCTTATGAATCATCACTTGAGTCAGGTAACATGATTGATTCTAATATGTGGTTTTGATTTCTAGGTATTTCTTATAACATTTAGGATGATGGTGACTTAGATGGATGACTACTCCCTCATCCCCAATATCTCTTTCAAATATGGTATAGGATACAATGGAATAATGTTTTGATATGGTGATATGATGATGATGTGGGTGCATTATTGAGTTATACATGGGATAAGGAGAGAATGAGGTTAATGTTCATCAATATTATGTTCTCTACCACGATGAGGATACGATTTTTTACATATGATAATAAAGTTGTAATGTGGTATTGGTATGGGTAATGTTGAAGTTGTATGAGTTTTTTTGTTGAGATTTTGTTCTTTTGGTTATGATTTGGTATTGTGAACTGGTTATGTTGATGTGGAAGGGGTGGAAGAACCTGGGTAAATCAAATTAGGTAATGAGGGTGTCTATTTTAGTGGGGAAGTGATTATGGGGTATCTTATTGATACATTTACAAGATTATCAATATGTTATCATATTTTAAGATGATTTGGTTTTAATTCCATGGTGTGGTTGTGTAGTAGTTTACCATATTTTAGAAATGATTTAGTTTACTAATAATTCATTGAAACTTTCTCCTACTTCTTAAAAATTTACATGAGAGAGGTTATGGAAGACCATTTTGAGTAAACATTTATACTCACCCAATTATATATGCATCCCATTTTTTTTATATATTTTTAGGATGGTTTTAGTGATTAGGATGTACAACACTAGCTCATGGTTATCCTTGTAGTTAGTAGGGGACATGTTGTCAGAACCATTTTGATTTGAGTATTTATTTTGGAGGACATTGTTTATGTATTAAATGGAATAAATTATGGGTTATGATTATATAATATAATCAATGTTTATTACTATTATTATATAATGTTAATTTTATTTATTAGTTCAATTCCATTTTATATTTTTATACCCTCGATGATCTATGATTTATTGTGGACTATTAAAAATGGGATTCATGGTTCACACATGTCTTTATTATAGAACTAGGAAAGGTTCTATTTTAAGGTATTCTATTGATCAATTTACAACAAATCAATTTAATAAAAACGATAAGAAAACCATATTCCCTAGACATAACCGGTATTAAAACCTAAACCATGCATATCATAAAAGGAATAAACTAGGTACCTTTCAATAGTAGTTTGTTGATACTCCTTTTTATTCCATATATTTTCTTGAATAAAATCCCATAGAATCATATAGTTTCTTATTCAAAAATGGAGACTCCCCTTTAATATAGTTCCATAAGTATTCTCCATGAGTTCCATGATTTTACACATGTGTTACAACACATGATTAAATGAATACTAGTTATAGATTATTTAAACATTAAAAAAATAAAAATTTATACAAAATTTTGTCTTGATGTTTCCCAAAATTTTATCTTATAAAACATTAATGGTAAATGAAATAAAAAATAGGGAGAATACATGAATTGGAAAAATTATCATTGGACTATCAAAATCATTACCATGTTATAAAAAATAATATATATATATAATATTATTTGAAATCAGGATTACAATATGAATTATAAATATAGATTTCATAATATAGGACATGAACACATCATATAGTACAATGTGAGTTCTATAAGTAATATCTCCTTTATTTTCACACTTGAACTAAAGAATCAAAGAATTTTTTCTATTTCCCCATATATTGTATCTTATATAATAATATTTAACATCATATCAAAAAATACCTTTGGATAAATTCCAAAATATATTTGGAAAGATACCATCTACATCGACTTGTATCACAACATATGAAATACCATGTGAATACTCATTCTCCTATAAAATCGTTAAAAAAATTTATATAATATATTTGATTAAAGTTCAATACCTATTCAGTCAAATCCTATGTTAAAACTAAAGGTACTTTGTATAATTTTAAAAAACATTTAATAATTATATATATAAGAAAATTGTGTCCTCTATCGTATCATAAGTTCTAATCAAGATAAAAGAGATATGATGTGATCTTTTCCAAATACATATATCTTTATAATATATCAACTGGTTAAATTGTTTGCAAGGAAAATTTTTTCTTATATAATCCATTTTCCATGATATCAAGTAACCATGTGGCATATAGTATTTAAATCCTATATAGGTACTTATATATTATCAATTATTTGATTATATATTAATCATGTCATTGAATACATCACATTTCATCCACCATTTTAGAGAAGCACATCGTAGACCATTCACCAAATTGATAAGAATACAATATATGCTATCTAGTTTTGATCATACAAATACTTAGTCTATCTCAATAAAGGGACTATATGTCATATTGATCATACATGAAGAAAAATTACATCATGGTTAAGCTCCAACCGAGGACCTGATAATCAAAATAAATAAATACCCTGGATTTTTTATGCCTCAATTATTATGTAGGAAAGTAATAAATGTATAATAGTTTTCATAATATATATCACAATAAACTAATGTATTTGGGACTCCACACATGAACCATACATACCTAATACACCAAATACATAGTGTGTGACACAACATGTGGTGTTATTTGTTTCCCATTCAATACAAAAATTATATTTTGTGAAATATGATAAAATTCTATATCCCAATACAAGAATCAAACTCTTGATAACCACAAAATTTCAACCAATACTATAATATTATATAGAAAAAATTGTTTGGGGATAAATCAATGCCATAATTTCAGTGGTAAATTATAATTTCACTTCATGATAATATATTTTTTTACAACCATCATCAAATAATGATAAATTGAATATTTACTTTTATAAAATGATATAATTCATAATTTTAAACTCTTTTACAAATAATTTACAAAAACATAAAAATGATCCTCTATAACATATCACATTTGATAAATTTTCAGATCATCAAAATGTTTATTGTATATCCAGGGTTTTATTAAACAAATAACATATTTAGTAAATTGATGCCACATCTCTATGTTACCATCAGATATGATGTTAGTGAATTCTTCTATCTACTGAAAACCCTTTTTATGCTTACTAAAATGATCATTAGAATAGAGTACATAATTTTTTTAATTAAAAGTGATATCCACTTTGTAATTTAACTAGAATATCCCATTATTTATCATCTTTGAATTTCTATAAGTCCAAACAGATTTCCAAAATCTTTTTAAACTCCATATTCTATTACAAATATCATTATATAAAACAAAAAGTACACTTTTTTTAGGAAATTAATCTTATTTAGATTAGTAGAAATATTTATCAAATAAAGTTATACTTCAACATCATATATAGTATTCTATGTGTTCAGAACATTTTACTAAAAAATATTATTTTTCAAATAATTCCATTGAATTGTGGTGGGATAAAATACCTTATATTTTAACAAATTTTTTGATGAACAACTTTATCATAGATATAAACACTTTTATCCATTTTTCTTTTACAAAAACAATATTGAATCCAATAAATCATAAAACATGTGTATTGATTCCCTCATCTCATATTTTTTATAACAAATATTTATTAAAGGACAACTTCTCCTATCATATAAGAAAAATAATATTAAAACCACATAATTTAATTAGATCAATCTAATTTTGATATTTTCTCTTTTATTGAAAAATTTGTGTACCAACACTTTTATTTATATATTAAATTTAAAATATGGTCTTTCCCAATGATTTCTTTATTTTTTAATTCCAATATTTTTAAAACACTTATAAAACATACAATAATCATCATAAACCCATAAAAAATAAATAATTGATTTCTATAACACCAGTACCTAACAAAAAAATTCATTATATTTACTTAAACCAATTCAAATAGTTCATTATATAATATACTATGGAATCATTACTCCACCTTCTCATGAATATTCTTAAGTTTCAATTGATGTACTAGCTACCCAAAAAAATATTATTAGACCTTTAAACTATCTTTTCTTCCTATAGTATGAATTTTTTACCACTTATTCAATCAATACAACAACAAAAAACTATATATCACATGACCATTTTATATATCCTCAACTATTTGATAAAATATACTAAATATTTATTGAACTCATTCACATAGTCCAAACATTCCAATAAATGAAAACATAACGAATTCCATAACTAGAAAGACCATTATAAGAAACCATCATTCACTCCAAGTCATTAAAATAATCATTCATATTGAATATATGTGTGGAAACAAAATCTCCTTAGGTAATTTTGTATTTAAATATTTTGAAACATTTATTTAATCATTATATGATTCCCCTTAGAATTTATAATAATTGATGATCAATTTCAACATTAGAGTGTTCCGAAAGGGTTTTTAACAAACACATAGAATCATTATTCCTTATTGAGAGTGATTCATAAGATTTATACTAGACTAATCATATTTTTATATTAATTCCCTCTTCTTCATGGATTGATCATCATGTTTTTTTACATGATGATAATGTCATTTGTTTACATAAAAATATTTTTTCAAATGAGTACCATCTTTTACATTCATTTTGTTGGGAATTTTGTTATATGTTTTATTTCTAAAATGATAACCCTTTTAAACTCATCATATCCATTAGTGGGAAGATACAAATATTTCTATAGGAAAAAAGTCTACTTTGGTATTAATCTCACCACTTAGCTATTTAGGCAGGCTATTATTCTAATCATTTCATATATAAATATTTGATGGCAGAGTGAAGAAATATTTATCTAATTTGTCATATGGACAACAAAATCCTCATTCCTCTACTATCCTTCCTAAATTATTTCCAATTAATTGTAACCCAAATGTCATTGTTGGATTTAGTTACATTAATCCTAGGTTTATTGTATTGAACCATAATTTCCATATTTTGTTTAATTATATGGGATTATTAACTGGCTTAAAAAATTGTAGGCATGTCATTCCGGGGACTGGAGTTCCCAAAATGATCTGTCAAAAAAATGTTACGCTTTAAATAGTGTGTATGAGAAATTTTCCTAAAAAAATTAAATGACTCTTAAATGGTTTCCCAGATCAGAAATCTGAGTGAACCGTTTCGTTTAGGTTGGCGGGTTTACCCGAGGCATGACTTATGTTTAGTCATCATAGGCCTCCAGTGGGAAAACCAAAAATGGCATAACTATAAATAAAATAATTATATAAAAATATATTATTTTTCAAATGCTTATAACTCACGAACAGAGATGCAGATTGAAAATATGATAACATCAGTGAGCTCATGAAGGTATTATTTCCTTAGAAAGACCATATACTTGGTTGGCATGGGGAAATAGTGGATTTTAGTTTTTGGCTGTAAACAAAATAATTAAGTAACAATTAATTTTTTTAAAAAAAATTCAGCTCCTAAACGGTAACTTAGATTGGAGATACAAGAGTACCGTTGAGCTCTAGAGGGCATGTTCCCATTATGCACAGCCTATCCTCGAACAACGTGGGTCGAGGGTGGATGTTAATAATATTTGAACTTTTTTAAGGTACGTTTAATAACGTGCGAGTGAAGATTTATATCTTTTGAATAGGTGCATGGATTGGAAATCTGAGAGCACCATTGAATTCACAGCACTGAGATTCACTTAATGGAAACATAACTTCAACTGGAAAGGGATGAACAAAAAAGATAATTTCTTATACTTTGTAGAAAAATAATAAAATAAATAAGGTTTATTTTTCTTTTTTCCACCGTTGGACAAACGGGGGTGGGACCACAGTGCAACGTCAAACCATTTAATGGATTGACTCATAAGTTGTGTTACCGCACCGTTGGGTGGATTAAAAGGATATGTAACCGCCCTATTGAGAGAAATCAGAGGATTATTAATTAAACTCATTAATGAACCTCATTTATTGTGATAAGTGTTAATCTCCACTTTTCCTCTATTTAAACTTATATCGGGCTTGAGTTTTGGGAGAGCTATTAGAGGAAGCTCTAATGAAGTACTGACGACATTCCACCCCAATGAAGAATGTGATCAAGTGATGGTCATTGGGGGAAATGATGGCCGACGATGAATTCCAAAAAACACTTTTGGATGTGGAAACTCCTTCTTCTCCTTCAACACCTTCCAATGAACTCAAGGTAGGGGGTTATATGCTTTATTTCTCCCCTTTATATCGTTCTTGGATATTATGAAGAACATGGATTAATTATCCAAAGGGATGATATGTGTTTCTTTCTTTAATGTGGGATGATATTTCAAGGTTTTCATTATGGAATTTTTTGTAATAAAATTATCCTTACAATGTTGTTATGATAACGCAGAGGGCACGATCCAAATGAACAAGGCCCAGAACCTCCACCGAACTCGGTTGTAGTGGTGTTTTTTGTGGACGACCAGATGTTTTGATGGAAAGGTGGAACCAAGATCCGTGCAGTGTAGGTGCAATCCCGAGAGGGCAGTAGGCACATACAATAATAAAAGTGGACCACTAGTGCTTCACCAGTGGGCCGCGCAGGATTTGCTGGAATGGAGGCACCAACGATCGAGGGAGGCTGCAGCCTGCACCCGCAGGCCACGAAGGAACGACAATGCCTGATGTCACCACAATGGACATGGGGGAAGCCGAACTTCACTGGCCGCATTAAAGATGTGTGGACCAACATGGTGGAAGGTCGTGGATTTGAGCTACTATGGAGGGTGGACCCCTGCCCACGGGTCTGTTGCATGCCAGTATAATCATATCAGCTTGGGGAGTGTGGCGATATCTGGTGCACAATGAAAATGTGCCTGGGAGGAAGGTGGTGGCTTTAACCGCGATAGAGGGAAGACCCGTGGTCCACGGGTCCTGTGTGGGACTGTTTTAGTGGGATCAGCTGAGAGAGGCAGTGGCAACTGACACCACTTCCTTGAAGGCCCGAATGGATTCATCCATTCAAGAGGGGAGCAGACCTCCCTCCCCATGCTTGGCCAGTAGGCGGAGCAATTCCACATCCTGGTGGGCCAAGAGATTCTACGGCACAGTGGGCCACGCCTCACTGGGATGGCCAGGCCGAACCTATAACCTAGCGGGCTGGACCAGGCCCTTCCAAACCAGGCTGATCCTAGCCCCTTTGGGTTGGTCCCATCAAGCCTGGTTGGACTGGAATCACAACCATTTTTAGCCCTGTTACACTTAAATAGGCGTCTCTCCTAAACCGAATGTCCATTCGACGAAACATCTACTGTATTGGAACCCTTAGGACGAGGCAGTAATTTTTAGATAATACATGTGATTTTTTTACAATGTTGGAATTTGACTGGGTTGGATCATACCTGAATCCCACGGGGCCCTCAGCATTAAAATGCATAGAACATACAGACTAGGTGTCTGGTTTACATATTTTCTGTTGCGTTGGAACCCTTTTGACATGGCAGTTCATCTGGTTACTTCTTCATGGGACTTCATGCCAGTTCAAATACAACCTATGTCTTGAGAAGCAGATCCTACCGGAATCATGTGTGCCTTGTGTGGAAATCCAATGACTGGTTGAGACATTAAGAATGAATAGTGATCTTGTGTGGATCAGCACCGAGCAATCCTATGTGGATCAACACCGAGCGATCCTATGTGGATCATCATGGAGTGATCCTGTGTGGTTCAACTATGAGTGATCCATTGTGGTTAAGTAGAAGAGCCTCATGATAGAATAAGATAATCTATCTTTATGAATAAACATCTATTCTTCTGTACTAGTTAAACCTAGTGTGAGCTGTCTTTTTCTTTGTGCTTTTGGGATTGAGATCATTCATTGTGGTTTTTCATTTTTGGAATTTTGAGAGACCTTCAAGGGTGTTGGGGTCCCTAATGGGTATTTCTACACTCACCCTTGCATGAGATTCTTCCGCGCCTTATTGTGTCTTGTGCAGATGATGGATAGATAGACGATGTCTTGAAGATTTAGGGTTTGATGGTACTTAGAGGTGACTGATAGACGTTGTACAGAGGTGGATGATAGACGTGGAGAGCTGTAGTGACAATCCATACATACTTTTCAACTAAAAACCATTTTGGATGACCTTAAGAGATATTTTTCCCTTTGTGTTGTACTTCTATTTCAATTGGTCTTGTATTCTGGACCCTCTACTTTTAATACTCACTTATACACTCAATGATAGTTTTTAGTCATGTATGTAACCTTATTCTTTCATCATGTTTTACTTGTGTGTAGTGTACCCTATCTGTGTGTGTATACAAGTTTTGGGGAAATGCCTTCCCATTTTAGGGAAATTCCTTTCCAGTGCTAGTCTCAAACCCCTGGCCTGTGGATGGTGGGCTTGGGATAGTCCTGACATGGGCCCCAGGGGACAGGTTGTGATAAAGTGGTATCATATAATGGTTGGTTCTACTATAAGAACTAAGAGTCTATTTTTTCAATGGAGTTATAATATTAAGTGTCTTGAGTTTGAATTTCAGTCTAGGGTGTCTAGTATTGGTGCGGCGACCGATGTATCTATACACCAGGACCTCGAATTCTGTTTTTCAAATTGGTGCATGAAAACACTAATTTCTTGTGTGTTTTAAATATTTTTGATAAAATAGTATTTTCAAAACATATAAATAATTTAAAAAATAAATACATTTTTAGAAATTTTTTTATATAAAACCATTATAAATTATGTCCAAAAGGTTTTTATTATGATTTATACCACTAATTTTAATGGCCTTGTTATAATGGTCATGTTTAAATAATGATAATAAAAGTATATCATGGTTTATTAAAACTAATTGTTTTGTGTAACGTACGCTATCAAAGAAATAAAGTATTTTAAAAAAGAAATCATAAAAACATGGGGTGCTAAATTTTACCCCCTTCTATTGAATTTCTCCCTCAAAATTATAACACTTTGGTTTAAACAATTGAGGATACTTCTGCATCATTACATCCTCAGGTTCACATGTAGCTTCCCAAAGTTGGTTGTTTCACCAAAAGACATAAACTAGGTGGGTGGTATTGTTTCTGAGAAATTTATCTATATGATCCACAATATCCACAAGTTATTACTCATATAAAATATCATTATCCAAATATATAAACATTTAGTTCAGTACATGTGATGGATCAGTTATGTATTTTCTTAAGATTGATACACATAAGACTTTGTTAACTTATGGGAGATTTGGTTGAAGAACCAAGAGATATGATATGATATCCATAAAATAAATAACTTTAAAGGGATTGACATACCAAGGTTATATTTTTACCCTCTCTAAATATATTCTTTTAATTCTATGGTGATATTCTTAGAAATATTTTTTTCACAGACATCAAATTACAGATCCCACTAGTGGCTGACATCATAATAATTCTACCATATTTTTTATTCACTTATTTGTTGGTGAATGTTTCTAACCTTCTCTACTTCTTCATCATCTAGATAATTTAACTATAGATTTCTTTCTCCAAATTCATCCCAATACATTGGAGTTTTTAAATTTTTTTAACAGAGGGATTTATAAGGAGACATCAAAATGCTCGAGTAAAATCTATTGTTGAAAGAAAAATCATTTTGACGAAGGGGTTTATCACAATCAGTTTTGAAATCCATAGAAAAATATCTCAGAATATCCTCTAGAGTTTGATCTGTTCTCTTATACTGACAATAAATATGAGGATGATAATTTGTGTTGAAAAATAACTCATTATAAAAATCCTATTGAAGTCTTTTTGAAAACAATGAGATAAAATTCATATCCCAATAAATTAAAATAGACTGTTGTACTAAATGAATCCTTTACACTTCCATAAATTATATTATAGAAAACTATTCTATAAAGAAATCATCTCTCATAGTTATGACACGTGCTAACATTGTATGGAAATTGAATACAACCTATATAACATTATTCACATTAGAAGTTTTGGTGTGTCCAATAAAAACATCTAGGGTGATGTTTTACCATTTCTATTCTATTATGGGTAAGGGATGTATTATTACCTGATAATTTTGTATCTCAAACTTTACATTATGACATACCAAGCACGAACAGAAAAAATCTATGATAATTCTCTTTATGAAATACCACTATAAATACTCTTTAAAATATCTATAAATCATTGTAGTTTTTGGATTAATAGAGAATAAAGAACCATGATCCCCATATAATAGTTCCTCTTTCAAATACAGTGTGTATGGAACATATATATAGGTATAGATCATTATCAGTCCATCATAATCATTGTTGAACTCAGGGATATCTTTCTTCTTCAATTACAGCTACAAATAATCCTTTTACACATCTTTTATAATTACATGGATAGATGGTTGAACACTTATTTGACAAAGATATGATTTCTCTGCTTTAATATTTCAGGATTCATCATTTTTATATACAGAAATATAGTATCTTTTGTGATCCTAATCATTAATAATACAACATAATCATTTTTGAATCAATGCATTATCCACCTTTTCTTCTTTCCAAGGGTGGTAATGTATTGATCAATCATAACCATTAATAATCTCCAAACATATTATTTTCTTCATAGTAAACTCATTTTTGACAAATCATGAGTTTCATATATTTTCTCACAAACCATCAATTACCATGAGTCATAAGCTATAACCATGTCATATTACAAGAGAAAAAATCCTAATACCTTCATGAATGAGATGCTATAGATTAAAATCCCTTATTCACTTCAGGTTGATACAAACATAGGTGAAATGACTAATATTATATTTTGTAACTTTAAATTTTCAACTCATTCACTTTTCTAGAGGAACATGGATACCTTCTAAGCTAACTTGGTGTGTTCATTGGGAAACCACAAAAAATTATTAAAAAACAATATAAATATTTTGAAAAGATAATAAAATATCATAACATAGTTACAATTTTTATTCTAGTCGAACACATAATGGCATTCGTCTTTGATTGATAGTGTAATATAGCCTCCCTTGAGATTACACAACAGAAAAATGTATCCTTTTATAGCTAAAATTCACATTTTTTAAATTTTTCATATATTTTATCATTCTATAAGGTCACATAAAAAACTCTAATGTGATCTTAATACACTTAAATTATCTTCAAATATATATGAATATCTTATATGAAGACTATATCAAATTGATCATGGTAAACTATAAAGACTCTATTCATTAAATCTATTAATATAGAGGAGGAATTATAAAGACCGTATAGAATCACTTTATAATAATAGTGTTTATAACTTGTATAGAATTATATCTTGGGTCTATCCTTCTTATTGACCCACATTTTATGATATCCAGAACAAATGTTAATCATGGAAATGTATTGAGATCTACATAATTGATAAAAAAGTCCTCAGAATAGGGTAGGTGATACATTTTATTGATCATGATCTTATTCCACTCTTAATAATTGGTTCATATTTTCATAGATCCAAATTTATTTGAAAAAAAGAACTAGTTCACCCTAATGTTACAAACTTGGTTGAATGAATCCTTTATCAAGGTTCCCCTATAGTTTCTCCTTCAGTTCTAGAAACTAAATCGAAGCCATTATATAGAGTCTATGAAGATGGTGGGGCACTAAGTATGATCTCTATTGATAACTCAACATCACATATCTATTGAATAATAAGAAAATATTCTATAAATACATAAATAAACTCCATAATAATTGGAATATCATAAATTCTTTGTTTCTCCCCAACTATCTGAGAGAAACACCCGTTTTGAATAGGAATCGAAACCTAAACAATGGTTGTGATTTCCATTAGAAATTCACATTTATCATCACAATGATTGATGATTATATTTTTTTTGGAATATCAAATGACTCTTCCCTTACTTAGAGATTTATTTGGGGATAATATATAGAAATATAATCAATGCATATGATAACATCAAATTCATCCATTAGGAGTATAAAAATACTTATAGGGAGTACATGCCCTTAATATTCAACAAGAGACGATTCATAGAATTTAGATATAATCATATTAACATTAGGGGTTTTCAATAATAATTCAATACCCTGTGAAAAAGGTAGTACTATGACAACATTAGAAATATATTCATATATAAATAATTTGGTATATCAAGAATCAAATAAGACATTCAAAATCATTGAGTGGATGGTATGTGTACCTTTCACCTCATTTTTATCATACCCCACCTTAGAAATAGTGATAGAATGAGATTTAACATTTTAACTCAACTTAAGATGTTTTTGATGTTGATAATAATCATTAGAAATTATATTAGATAAGTGGTTAGTATAATTCCCATACTTCTTGCATTCAAAACACTAGAGAGGTGGTTTTTTGTTAGTGGGTATTTTCTTTTATTCCAATTTCTTTTACCAACCCATTCATTTACTTTCTATATTAATATGATTTATGAGATTAAATATAATATTTAAATAAACTCCATATACTATCAATGTAGTTACCTTGATGTTCCATCCCATATTATTATCTTGTAGATGGATGGAATATCATTCAACAATGTGATTTATTTGAGTTTTCATGAGGTTTGATCTTTCTTTTCCTATCAAAACAATTCAAATGTTTGGAATCTAAAATTTAAATATCAACATTTTGTTCAAATCGATGACTATTTTATTGATACTATATTATATTATATCTAATACCTTTTAGATACTTTATTTTTACCCAAAACATAATCAATCCACCTTACTTTTAGGTTGGATGATATTACCAGAATTGTACCTTGAAAACAATGTAAATTTTTTCCTTAATGGTACTGATGGATTCAACATCTATCTGATTTATATTAAGTATTAAATCTATATATTTTTATAAATAATACATGGAAGGTACTTATCTAGGAATGATATCATAAAATAATCCAAATCCATAGTGTCAATTTCTTCTTATTCCCTGGTGTTCTTAATAAGAGTCCACTACAGATTTACTTCACCATCCAAACGATAACCAAGAAAAATGGAGTTTTTATGTTCTAAACAATGATGAAGGTATAATATTATTTTATTACTACTAATACATTTATCAAAATCAATTGGATTAGTGAAAATACTTAATGAATTTGGAAATTGTCTCATGAAGGACTCAATATAATTCTGTTAACTCTATTTATCAATTGGATGTTTAACATGATTCATATGTTTAGAAATTTAAAATCACATAACAATGATATTTTTCACTCTACCTTCCATAACATTTTCTTTCTGAGGGGTAAAATCATTAAACTGTCCAGCACATTCACCATTAACACCCTTTCTTTGGATTCTAGACATTGTCTAATACCTAAAATCATAGTGTGGGAAACATCAATTTTATATTGAAACCAGAAATCTATGAAAAAAAGTTTATAGGATTTATAAATCATGGTACAATATTTTTAATATAAGAAACATTAGTTTTTAACTAGGTAAATAATAGTTGTTATCTATTGAAATATGTTATGATGGTACATAATGTATTTTCTTGATAAGAAAATATATCTCTATTGTCATATAAAACTAGGTGTGCAATAATGCCCACTTTCATGTAATTGGTGATAATAAAATCCATCAAAATGTACCATTTTCTGAGTTATTAACCCTAGTTTGAACTATTCTAGAGCTTAATCAATTTTTAGTATATGTACATGTTTGATTTTCTAGAAAACCACTCTATATTATTTACCATAACTAATGACAATCTCCATATATTGACTTACCTGTTGACTTATCCTCATACATATCATTTTGGATATTATTAATGTCATATCATCCTAGTTTCCAATGGTTAACTAAACTTTTCCTCTCTTACCAATTGTAATGGCCAAGGATTTTTATACATAGATATAATAAATTATTGGATCAATATTCAATACATTTAAAAAATAAATATTGTAGGAACGTAGAATTATATTCTATTTGGAGACTAGATACACTATCTTATTATTGCATGAATGATATGAAACATCTCCCATATTGATCATCCCATTTCAGGTACTTCATAGAAATTCCCTACGTAAACATTTCTTTATAACATTATGAAAGGAAACATAAGGAAGGGTTTACATAGATACTTAGAAATGGTAAACATGTTTATTTTCATTTATGATCATATAAAAGAATCAAATAATCAGTAGTGAATGATATTATGAATATAACATAAAAATTTCATACCCAATATATCATGGATTATAAACATGATCCATGGAATAAAAAATTATCATTTTAAAATACATGAACCATATTATTAAAAATCCTCAAAAATAAATCGTGAATAATAATTTCTTGTTATGTAAGTGTGGAACCATCATAAGTATAAAAACAATTTCATATTTTAAGGATGAAATTCATAACCAATAAATCATAATGAATCTAACATAAACCCATGTTTTCCATTTCATTACATATTAATAATCATCACTTATTACCCATAGTGGATCAAGCCCATCGACTAATTTATTATAGTGGATCATACACATCTATATGTTTCCCATAACTATATAAAGAGATATAACGCATACCCTAATAAATTAGAGGGAGATATGGGCCCCATAAATCACATAATCTATACATTTCTATGCCACAAGATCATAATATATCTAGTATTGTATAACCCATGAAAAAGAAATAGGTTTGATAAAATAACTATTCATTAAAAAAAGTAACATTAACTATCTTAATAAAGAATAATTATGGTACCACTAAATCTAATCCCCCAATAAAATAGTATAATGGCTATGTTTTTTTCATCAATGAATATAAATTACATAAAATTCATTAAATAATTATTGAGGAAAATATAATTTAAATTTGAAAAAAATATTTAACATCTATAAATTTCAAAAGTATATAGGAAAAAATTTCATTAAAGATAAACATGAAAACTTTTATTGGAATCTTCAAATAATTGAGTGGTAATGACGGAATGAAATGACATTCATGACATACATTTAAAAAAATATTTTTAAATATTTAGTAAAAAGTAAAAAGAGATTTGTTTAGAAAACGAAAAGAAGATTACTTTTAATCTACTTTTTAATATGTCAAACATGGGTAAAAATGTGTTTATAAAATTATATTAGAACATCAAAAACATTCTTTAAAACATTTTTTTTAATGTGTGTAATTGGAAGAAAAAATGTTTTTAAAAGAAGAGAGAAATAATTTTGGTTCTCTATTAAAATAATTATTTTGAAATAATTGGTATGTAATGAGAGGAATGTTAATGTAAAAAATTGATTCTTTATAAATAAATATATGATAAAAAATTAATGAATTTCTTTGGAGGTAGATCATAATATTTCATCATCATAATTTTAATTATAAAAAGAATCTGATGACCAATGAGATTTTTATATAAAACATTTATCACTTTGGTAACTTTGGAATCATATGACCCTTGAAATAAATAACATTATATCTATATTTATATACAATATATTTCTTAATAATATTTATGGAAATAATATATTTCGGACATAAAATAATGATGTGGTGTATAAGGCATATTTCCCATAGAAATAAAATTAAGATAAAACCCCATTACACACTTTGGTACATTTTTTTCACAAGAATCAATAATGAATAACATTAAATATCATGCTAAAAAGTAAATCCCTGATATAAAATGACAAATAGATTATATATACATATTATAAAAGAAGATAAGTCCATAAAATGAAATATTTCTCAAAGAAGGAAATTTGAGACAAACATACATTACTTAAAGCCTCAACTTAATTCATGCATGTTTGAACTATAAGATCCATATAATTTATAATATTTTTCTTTTTAAATAAAGTAACTATATTTGATACATTATAGTAAACAAAACACCAGGTTTAAATGAAATTCAATACTCTATTAAAATATTATTTTTTAAACATGACCACTGTAACCTAGATGTTATATTTTGAGGGTATAAATAAGAAAAACTAAATAATGAAAAATTATATGGATTATAAATGTATAAATAAATTCAATGGATACCTACTAATTAGATGTATAATAAGAACAATTTATAAAAAGAATTTTTTTTTGAAAACAGTATTTTTCTAAAAGGCGGTTTAGTCTCGCTCTAAAGACATATTTTAAAATTAATTTTTAATAATTTTATAAATTTATTTTCAAAAATTAAATTAAAATTTTATATAACAATATCAATATTAACTTATGGTTAAATTTTTGGATTTATCATAAAATATTTCATTTTCAATTAATAGAGAAAATACCGATTTTTTTAAAATTGAGAAACATATGTTCAATTATTAATTTTATTATATTTAAAATTAAAATAATTATTATTTAGTTATCTTAAATAAAATTAATTACTTTTAAATCTTTTTTATTCTATATTTTAGTGTATGTTTAATTTATGGCTTTAAAAGACCATTTTCCAAAAAAGTATTTTAATGTTTATAATTTCTATCCATTTTAAATTATTAAAATAACCCCAAATAAAGAATGATTAAAATTATATTAATTGATTATAAATCAATAAATATTATTTTTTCTTCATATAATTAGGAATAATTTTCATATAGTTAATACGAGATCATTTTTTTCTTTAAAAATGCATTTCTTGAAAAACAGTTTTTGACAAGTCTGTGGGTTTAATTTTAAATTGAATTCTTCCAATTATGGGATTAAAATTTCGAAAAAATGTATTCCAAATTTTTTTAAAAAATATTTTATATTATTAAATAGGTTAAACAAAATTTTTTACCTTAATTAATAGTGAAAACACTTAGAAAATTTATTGTGGTTAATTTAAAAAGGGGTTTACCAGGGGTTAAACTAAAACGATAAAGATCCAAATTGACCCAAAAATTATATAATAGAAATTTGATGATCATACATTATCCTTATAAATTCTACGGTTAAAAATAGAAATTTTTTAATATTTTTGGTTTTGTAAAAAGGTGGGTAGAATTATTTCTTTTAAAAAATTACAACCATGTCCTCTTCACCCATTTAAAGAAAAACAAAAGATATTATATCATTTTCACACTTCTAAAAACTATTGAATCTAAAAATACATAACAAAATAACATCCCTACTCCTCTTACCTAGTCATAGAATAATGTTTGGGTTCATAAATCCATCTTAGGATATATTTTGGTCCAAAGATAAAAGTTTTCTAAAGAAGTGGTAAAATAGTTAACTACATGTTTTATTTTATTTCATCATAGAAATCAATATATTATTATTAAATGATGATTATATTATAAAATAATTTTATTAAATATAATTTATTTTTTTATTTAATGTTCGTGAACAACAACCATCTCCTACTCCCTCAAATTAGAATAAAAATCGTTGATTGGGCATATGATAGACTACCGCCTCGTGAAATAACATAATTTGTTTTCCGTAACCTCTTATCAAAGATGGATATAATGAAGTATTTAATGTTTATATTTTATATTTAAGATAAAATTAAACTTTTATAACAGTAATATAATATATAATTTTTTATTTTCCTTTCGATAGAGAATAAGATAAAATTGTTCATGTGTACGGTGGATTACCACCTCACAATGTGATGTCATTCATTTTTCACTTACACTGTAAATGGAAATTGATAAAGATTAATATTATGTTTTTATATTATAATCAATAAATATTATAAATTATAGAAAATAAATATATAATATTATTTCTTACCTTATCATCTATTGAATAAATGATCACGTCATTCCTGTGTATGGAAGACTGCCGCCTTGCGAAGCGATATGATTCGTTTTTATTAACCCATCACATGGATGGTATGTGTAAGGGTATTTAAATAAGTAATATTATATTTACAATATAATTATAATCATATTAAGATAGAATTACACTTACCTTATTTCAATCATGATGTTCGAAAAATGGAAACGTTAATCCTGTTTACGTACAACCTATTGTCTCTATTATTGTAGTGAAATTCATTTTTTGTTACCATGTTTAACAATTTATTTAAAATCTATAATTTACCTATAAAAATTATAATAATTTCAAGATTAAAATTATATATATGATAAATTAATATTTTATTAGACCGTAGTGAACTTATCAAAGTGATTTTGAATATATGAGTCGATTATCGTTGAAACATCAGTCTTGAAATTAATTAGAAAAGTAATTGAATATGACATGTTACCCATTAAAATAAATGAAATAATAAACCAAAAAACGTTTCATAGTAATGTAAATAATTAAATTAAATCTATTATTCAGGGGGATAAAGAACACAGAAGACAAATCAGGCTCGATGTAAGGGATATTTTTAATAGACCATTTTCTTCAGGTTATGACCATTCTATCTCTAACTCAATTTCACTCTATTTAAAGTGATGTAATGATTATAAATTATATATATTAATATAAAATTTATAAATATATTATTTTAACTTCTTTTTATATGGTAATACATTACTTATTTACATCTATTAAATTCTTTATTTAAGTGTAGCAGAATTGTACACTGTACAGTGACTATAGCAGAACTGTACACTGTGTGGGTACTGTAGTAGTTACTGTAGCAGGTACTATTCGGTACTGTAGCAGTTGGAACTATTCACCTTAGGCCACCGGTTTGGGCTTGGAGTCCTTAAGGATTTCAAGCCACCCAAGCCTTCGAGAAAGTAGGGCTGTCAGGCCACCTTTAAGGCCCTCGGGCCACATCAAGGCCTTCGGGCCACATGTAGTCACCCCATACTCACTACAGAAAAAAGAGAATCCCCAAAAGAGGATTCAGAGTAGGTACACTCAACAGAGCAGAACCAAATGAATTATCAGAATGAGAGGGTATGGCTATGCCATCAGTACCAGATTGTGCTTGCACGGGAAGCCTAGCCAGACAGATATGCAAAGGTGGAGAGCTACTATCATGACACAGATGCTGGGGAGGGAGAGTTCCTTGTAGATAGTCATGATAAATTCCCTAAGACCTTCGGGTCATGTAATCTCTTAAGCTTACGGGCCTTGTAATATCTGAGCCTACGGGCCTTATAAAGGTTCCCCCTCGTCCCTTGAAAGGGGAGTTATAAAAAATCAATAAAAATGAAGGCCTTTGGAAGGAATCAATTTTGAATATGTTAGGAGAAAAGATATTACAAACCATTTACTTCCATGGGTAATTATTATATTTATGTATTATAATAGATCAAATTTTTTCATCAATTTTCATATGTATTTAATTGATTTAATCCCTTCAAATATAATAATTTTAGTTTGTTTACGTCATTTTTTAGATGTGTTTTGTGATAAAATATGAAAACTTATTAATTCTGGAATTTTACCACATTTTTATCATTTAGTTATTTAAATCATAACTTTTAAAATATTGATCCAAATAAAGTGAATACTTTTTTTAATTCCATTATTTTTGTGATTCAAAATCTTCTTTTGTACCCAAATAAAATTTCAACATCCACATTCCATAAAAAATCCATCAAGTTGAAATATTGTTCTGGCCAATAGATGGACCCCAAATTAGTAAATGAGTCAAAATTTGGGATATGCACCTCTCATTGAGATGTGATTATAGCTAAAATTTATAGATAATCTGATTTCATGTTTTTAATTAATAATCATGGATAAATTATCTCATTATTATGACCATTAGATGCTCTAAAGTGGAAGAAGAGTTATGAAACATTCTTCTAGAAAGAGTGTGACACATTAATGTTTTCATAACACCTTTTATACATGGGAAATATCATTTTAATTAATATTTCTAATAGAAAACTGAATTTCTCACAACATATAATAATTAAAATAGAGATATTAGTAGATATTATGGGAAGAAAAATAGCTAATTTTTTGAGAATAAATTCTAGATGAGAAGTTAATTCCCACATATCATTTTCAATTTATTTTTATTTTTATTATTTTATACGCAAGTATTATTTTATATGAAATTTTATTTCTTTTATTTTAAATAAAAACTAATTATTGAATTTTTTTAGTGACTTCTTCAACAGACCCATCTTATTCTTCCCCACATTCTTCTTCTTATCTTCTTCTTCTTTTTCTATTTATATTTTTTGATTCCATGGGTGTGTTTGATTCCAATAATTTTCTCATCCTTATTATATTTATATTTTTATTTTTATTCTCTCTTCTTCCATTCCATTATGTGATCCCTTAATCCCAATAATGCAAGGCAGATCTATAGTTTGGTTTTGGGGAGGTAAAGGTGTTCTTGAATTTTTTTAAACTTTATTTAATGTTTTTACTAGATGTGAGTGGCATGCATGGGTGTATAAGATGTACCACATGACATGAAATAGAAAAATACTTCGATAATTTTGTTTAATTTATATTCCATACATTTATTTTATTAATTATTCACATGAAGGAGTTGATCCAATCAATGGATTTAATGATATTCAGTTGCACCAGGTTTTGAAAGATATAACACCATCATACAATGTGTGTCACCAACTTTGACTATAGGAGGAGTTATAATTGAGAGTTCTTATGGAAATATAGATTTCATAATTTCTAAATAAAAATTATAGTAATTTATTATGTTATTTATTGTTTGTATAACCAAATTAAAATCTTAAAAATATATAAGAATAATGATTTATCCAAAAACAAAACCTAAGTCCAAGTTTCTTATCTTTCATATAATTGGGTTTAGAATATCATGTTACTTCAGCTTAAAATTTCAAATTTCATGTCATTTAACTGTCTTTGAAAATAATAAAAAACCAAGAATAATTTATAATTGTTTTCATAAAATAACAAAACAATCAAAAATGAGTAGACTTAGGTAAATTAGAATAAGTGAGTGAATTAACTAAGAGGTTCCTCAAGTGAGATGTCCGTGATCAAGGACTATTATGCAATAAGAAAAACATTAGAATTTGTTTTACCACACCGTATAATTGGTGGAAATAAAAACTAGAACCAATACTATAGAGACGCCCATTTATTTTCTTATTTTTCCTAAATAAAATTTAGTTATATTTAATTTAACAAAAAATAATAAAAATTCTTTTCCCATGATGTTCTGAAATGACCATTGCTTCAATTCATTGAACAATTAATCTCATGTGTAAGAACAAGAATTTTATAATTATGAAGACATAGCTCTCATACAAAATCTTGATGAAATAACTAACATATACCAATTTTTTTACTGGGAATAAAATTGTAATTTTATATTATGAACTAGGAGATATGCATGTTGATGTTAATGTTGATTATCAAATACTGAAGTCTAAGATGGAAGTGCCACCAGAGAAGCCCAATTTTTCTGAAGATGTCAAATAGGTTGAGGCCCAGCTTGATGTGTATCCAAATCACAACCATCCAAAGAGAAAAAAATCTAAAAGTACCTTATGGATCTAGAGTGGATTCTTGGTGAGGAAATATTACATGTTGAGATAACTATGGTATATCATAAAGATTTGGATGACTTCTATAATGAATATGAGTTAAAACTTCATCTCCCCAATCCCTCCAAATAGAAGATCCATTACTATTGATTTTCATACTATCCATGAAAGAGGGTTAATCCACATCAGTGATGGAATTTTAATAAAGGATAGAGGATTATTACTACCTGCCTCCATCCATTGAGATCCAAATTTAAGAGGCACTTACAATTGAGGTAGTTATTGAAACAAAAGAAACTTTGGGAGATTATATTTATTTGAACTCTTTATTTTCTGATTTTATTCAATCTTATAAGATGAAAAATTATTATTTCTCTTCTTTATTATAATTTATGAATTCTTTCCTTACATTATAGTAAGATGAAGAAACTATAAATGCACCTATTATGTCAAACAAGAAGCTACCTAACTTTTATTAACATAAATTTGTGGAGCCCCATCAGTTAATAAAAGTAGCTAAGACTAGAGAAATATAGTTAGAGGCTACTCACAATAATATATAAATATTAATTATTGAAATTTAAATTTAAAATTTTGTTTAATTAAAAATTATTTTTTATTCTCTCTTTGTTCATTCAATTCATGAAACCTAGGTGAAACCAATACTGGGAAAGGAATGACAAGTTTCAAAAGTTCCAACCAGGAAGGGGGATGATTCATACATCATGCTACCCCCTCCATAAATGTTTTATGTTATTATGGGGGGGGGGGAATCTGGTAAAATCTATCCCTAGACAATTCCTCACTACTAATAAAAAAGATCAATCTTGTAAAAGCCACAAGTGGTGGTTTAAGTCAAATAATATACACCCTAAATCATATAATAAATAACAACTGGTAGTAACCGTGGAGGTAGTAAAAATTCTTGGTCCACATGTGGGATCAAAAAAATAACTATATTTACTTGATTTATATTATTTCAATTTTAAACATAGGAATTATTGTAGAATAAAACTCACTCATACTATCATTTTAATATAAATAGTTGATTGTTGGGTTTAATTGAGTAATTCTATTTTGTAAACAAAAATGGAATAAATAGTCCCCAAATATAAAATAAGGAAAACATAATAATATTAATTAGAATGTGAGTTTACATATGCATTTTTCTTGTAATATATTAATTTTTTTCAAAAACCTTTTTTGAGTATTAAAGTTGAAATTGAGTGCCCACATTTCGTTTTATTCTTTACATAAATCTTATAGGATACATGAGTTTCTTAGGAATACTATGATTCAATGTTTTATATTTCAATGTTAATGAGATTTAATGAGTAAAATATAGAATTAAATTATTTAATTTAACTACATATATTAAAATGATGACTCATAATTTGATGGAGTTATGTCAATCATATAAATGAAAATTCCCAATAATTTTTCATGATTTGAATTTATGAGATTAATGTGAATAGTTTTATTATATTTAATAATTCCTCATGTGATGGTCCCAAAAAAACATTCCATTCCCAAGATGACTTCTCAACCTTGTACTTCCTATTTATTCTTGTGAATATTTCTCGAGTGATCATGGGACATGACCCCAACTAGAACATGTATTTGAACTTATCAAAGATAAGACTATGAAAAAAAATATTTAAAATGATTAGGAATATTTATAGAACCCATTAACCTAAAAATACCCCATTCACTTCAATCCTTGTTTAGAGCCTAGAGACTGTGAAGGACCTTGTTATGGATTGGCCATGTTTCATGTCGTTTTTATCTATTCCCACCCTTCTCTTATTATTTTCTTTATATTTTTTAGTTGTAATGTTGAGGTGAAGGAATTCACGGAGGAAGGGATGATACAAATTGTATGAATTACGTTTTGTGGTGATATATATGGTAATTGATAAATTATTACATTTATTGTACTCTTTATTGTTTTCCCCATCTTGAAAAAAAGGGAGAACAAAAGAACCAAAAAATGAAAAAATGGGTTGTGATTTAGGAAAACCGAAAAAATAACTAGAACTTTGATTTTTAATCATATGTGGTTATGTGATGGATGTAAGGTTTATTCTAAAAATATCGCTCAAAAAAGAAAAAAAAATAATTTAAAAAAAATGAATAAATTTAAAAAAATTAAAGTGGGTACATATATCATTCATTATGATTTATTTTGATCACAAACTTACCCTATGTCTAGATGAATGATTGAGTTGTTATAATTTTATGTGGAGAATTTCATTACCCTTTTAATTTAGATAAAATTCTTTACAATTTAAGTAATTAGCCACCTCTTCGATCCTTAATTTTTAGACATAGACTCATACCAACCTTAAGCCTCAGAGTCATTCAAACCTTTAATAAAATCACTCATTATTTTATGAAAATTTTATCTCTACATTTTGAAGAATGCAGTAACTTCACAAGAAAACATAAAATAAGAATTTTTTAATGATATGAGCATAACTCTACTTTAAATAATGTCATGAATGACAAGTGAAAATATTCAAAAGTTAGGTAATTCATGATTTTTATTATTTAATAATAATTAATTGTGAAATAAATTTATTGAAATGAAAAGTTACATCATTTTACAAATCGGAAAATTAATATTGAAGAATTATTTTTTTATTTTAATATTGAGAAATTTAAATTTAAATTTTATGTGGATTTTTTGAAACATGATTTTAAATTGAAAATTGTTTGATTTTATTGCATTTTAATCTCAATATTGGAAACAATAGTGCCCTATAAATTCCTTGTTGGTATTTTATAACTAAGGAATTTGAAAATTTATGTGTGGGATAATTGATATAGATAATATTTAAATGATTTGTGACATATATATAAATTGTTCAATCCCTTACATTTTAACAATTTGAGGGTATTTTCAACATTTTATTGAATTTTAATTTGTTTTGCGATAAAATATTAAAACTTATTAATTACGAAATTTTAACTTATTTTTGTCACTTTTATTTCAAGGAAAACTTTTGAACTATTTATCTCATTTGAGTGATTATTTTTTATGGTTATTTCATTTCAAGTCATAAAATTCTTCCTTGGGACCCTAATCTAATTCAAACATCCACAGGTCCTAATGAAAATTCCATGTTGATAAATTGATCTGGCGAACCGAGTGGAACCCACCATAGTAAATGAGACATAACATTGTATAAAACCTCGGTTTAGGTTCTTCAAGAAGTATTTGAATGAAAATTCAATGCATTATCTTGAAATTAAAGATCATGAAGATATTCCTTCATTAATACAACCATTAGAGGCTCCAATGTGGGGGAATATTTTGGAAAAATTCAGAAAGAAATAGTGTGACTCATTAATAGTTCAAAAATTATTTAATATGCATCAAATATCATTGAAATTTGGATGGTAAACACAAAAATAAATTATTTACAACTTATCATAAGTACCCATGGAGAGATTTCATATATGGAGGGAAGAACATGATCAATTTTTTTTGGATGATAAATTCTAGTGGGGAAGCTGTGAGACCCAACTCTTTTCTTTTGTTTTATTTTTATTTTTTTACTTTATTTTTTTTAAATATTATTTTAATTAATTTAGTTAAAATAAAAACTAATTAATGCATGGTTTTTAATTTTGTGTCTTCTTCAACACACCCAATCTTTTCCTTCTCCATATTCTTCTCAGATTTTTCTTCTTTTCTTCTAATTTTTGTTTTATTTTTATTTTTTGACTCTACGTGTGTGTTTCATTCCTCTTATTTTCTCATACTCATTCTATTTTTTATTTTTATTATATTCCCTCTCATTCCACAAAGGGATATAAAAATTATGATAATGGGAGGCTAACATAAATATTGGCCTAGGAGAGGTTAAGGTGTTCTCAAATTTTTCTTAATGTTTATTTTATGTTTTTGGTAGATTTTAGTGGCATGAATGCGAATGGAGACGCACCCCATGACATGAAACTCAATTAATTTTCTATAATTTTCTATAATTTACTTTTTTTATCTCTATTTAATTTACCATTCATAGGATGGACTTGAGATAACCAATGGATGAAAAAACAATTGATTTTGTTGTGTCATAGAAGATTCCACACCCTTTAACAAGGTGTGTCACCATCAATGATCACAAGTGGTAGTGGAATTTTGAGTTATTAAGTAATTTTAGATTTCACAATTTCTGAAAAATAATATTGGTAATCTATTAGGATGTTTTTTTAGGATTATCAAACATAATTTAAATAAATAATGGAGAATAATGATTGAACCCAAAAAAACTAAGAAAAAGTTCTTTCCCTATTAACTCATATTGTTTATCATTGAATGTTATTATAGTTTATATTTTCATATTCCACGTCATTTAATTATCTTAAAAATTAATTAGAAACCCAAAATCACTTATCATTTTTCTCATTAAATAAAAAAAACAAAAATAGTATAAATTGGTGAATTAGAATAAGTGGAAGGAATAAATTACCTCTGAATAAAGTGAGATGTACCTGATCAAAAACTATTCTACACAAGAAAAAACATTAGAAATTTTTATTTTTCCACACCCCATGAATGGTGTGCGTCATCTTATCATTAATATAATCATGTGGCTCATATATGTATGTAAATTAAAGGAATGTGATATGTGGGAGTGAAATTATATATCCCTAAAATTAATTTGGTATTGAAGTTTTTTCATGGGAATTCAAGTATGGTATTGTTAATTGAATTTAATCCTTTAATGGACTCTATCCCCCATGGGATGTTGTCTTATAAGTTTGCCTTGAATTATGTTTATGTATTGTTTTATGTTGTTTACACATTCCCATGTTTCCATGATATTATGATACCATGTTGTTTTTGTATTGATTCTATTTTATTTCTCATTTACCTCCTCTTTAATGATATCATTTGATACCTTTGACTCACATGTTATTCTCCCTTATAATCTTTATTCCATTACTGGGTTTTTAGCTCACCCCTTTCATTTTGTATTCTCCAAGAAATCACATGTAGATATATGATCTCAAATATAATTAAATAAATCACAATAAATAATGAAATAATGATTTCACATTTTAGTTTCATTTTATTTATTATGAACCAAGTCTTCTAAATAAACTACACCTAAAGATCCTTGTGTTGATATTATTTGATAGTATAATTATGAATAATTTAAGAATATGTGTAAAATGATTGGGTAACCATAAAAACCCCTTTTATAATAAATATATGTTTATTATAAATATAACTCATAATCGTAACAATATATATCATACAATATATTATTTAATTATTCCCTATTATTGTCCATTTAATAATAATTCCTTGTTAAAAGCATGTTTCAGGTAATAAGTGCTTTGTTTTTCCTATATATATATATTTTGGTATTTATATTTCTTATATTTTTATCATGTTTACATCCAATTAATAATTATATCAATGATAAAAATATCAACTATATTCAATATATATTTGTTTCTAGTAATCCTTTAAAGCTATATATAGAAAATGAATTACACTTTTCATAGAGATGGTAGGTCGTACATATGCAAGAACGTTGTTTCCTATTTATTGATAGATGAAATAAGAGAAAGGTAAATAAATTGTTACCTTTAATGAATAAATATTATCTCATATATATAACATACATTCATTAAATTTTACATTTTTACCTTCCATGTAAAATTTAAGTGAAAAATAAATCACATCACTTCGTGAGGTGGTAGTCTGTTGTACACATAGTAGACAACATCACATTTCCATAAAATGGAATTTATTATTGTATATGTTATATTATATTTAAATAATTAATATAATTTTACAAATATCATATATATATATATATATATATATTTAATCCATCATTATATCCTACATTGAGAGGCAGTTATGTACAATGAATTATATTAGTTCATTAGGCGATATTCCACTACACACATGATCAACTGTTTTGTTTCCCACTTGATGGAAGATGAGACAGATGAAGCTAATAACATTAAAATAATAAATTATAAATATATGTGAGGTATTTGTGTGATTATATCAATATGTATTAATAATATTATACATATTTATATAAAAAATAAAATTAAAACACATGGGTATAGACAATACATATTCTTCGATGAACCCCTGTAAGATTATACCTAAAACCTTCTTAGGTGGGTTTCATAACAAAAAAAATTAATTTAGTATGTGGGTATAGAATTAATTTTTTTAACTATTTAGTTATTTTCTAAACCTTTTTTTATAAGTGCGGAGATGAGTGGATATGGGGTTCCCTTTTACTATTGGGGAAGAGGACATACATGGAATTATTGTATGTTAGAAGGTGTACCCACATTTAAAAAACAAAAAAGGATCCAAAATGGTTAAATATTTAACCATATATGAGATAACGTCTAAATAGTTATTTATAATTGGTTTTGGAAAGTATTCTAGTTTATTTTACCCGTTATCTTCTTTTTTTAACCCCTAGTAAACCTGTTTTAACCTTAGTCGTGGTAAATAATTTTTTGTTGTTTTTACTATTCATTATTAACAAAAATTAAGTTTAAATTACTATATAAAGCTAGTTATTATTATTCCATATATTCAATCTATTTTTCTAAATTTCATTCATATTAATTAATAAATTTAATTTAAAACTAATCCGGCAGTCGAGATGGAAAAGCTATTTTCCAATGAGAAAATGATTACAAGTAGTAAAATTTTTAGTTTATAAATTGAATATTATATTGATTATAATAAAATTAATTTTGATAATAAATAACTAATTTTACTAATTTCTCTTTTAAAATCATAATTAATTAAAATAGATCTTGTAAATACATTAAATGAGATGGCAGTTTCTAATAAATATCATTATTTTTTTACTATTCATAAAAAATTTAATATTTTCTAAAAATTCAGGAAATAACACTCCAATAAATTTTTATAATATATATTAAAAAAATATAAAATTAATTATTCAAATAAAATTTCTAGAAGTGGAAAATTACCTTCATTATTGTTCCAAAATTAAATAAAAACATTTTTGGAGAAAATAGTATTTTGAATCATAAAATGAAATGGAAAATTAACTCCATTTTTTCATTTTTTTCATTACATAAATAAATTATAGTTCATATTTAAAATTATACTCTTTAAATATCTACCTCTATGTTTAAAAGTTAAGATAAAATGTTCATGTTTAAATAATAATGTTAATAGAATAAATTGGTTCCCAAAAACTCAGTGTTATGTGTATCACAAACTATCGATGAAGATAAATTATTCAAAAAAAATTATCTGATAAATAATTGAAGTGTTATAGATATGAGATATATGGTTTCATTTAATTATTAGTTATTTAAGGGTCTTCCTCTAGTTGATATTTAGGACTATCCTTCACTGCAAATACTTCCTTTATATAGGTTTAGTCTTCTGGATAGTGATGACATTTCTTCACTCATCTATAGTCTTCTATAATCCTAGTCTTCATCCTCCTATGACTACAATTTAGATAATATCTATGTGAGTTTCCAATTTTTCCTTACTATGTTACATTGTATATCCTATATACCGAACAACTCCACTCTAAGCCAAAATGGTAACAATATCTTTCATTTTCCAATCACCTCGAGTTTTTCATCCATGATCGCTTCATCATTGAATAATATGAATGGTGGATGGATTTCAATGTGGGACCTATTCCTAAAATATAATTTCTCTTAAAATTGTCCATATAAATTATAGTCCAATTAGGGCTATGTTTTATTTTCTAATCAACTTCATGTTGTCAATATATCTGAGGCATCGTGGTTCTTCTAATTTATTATGTACAATGTTTTTGGAGCTTCTTGAAGAATTGACCATTAATTAGTGTCTTGACACCAAATCCTTATACATACCCCATTGATAGGTAGGGATCAGCCTATTATATTTTTTACAATGCATAGGGACACCTCCCCTTGGGTATATGTGAAACGAATTTATCCATTCATAATACATTGTGGATGAACCTAAAAATAATTCTTCCATATCTCAGGATATTCTTGTTATCATTATGGAGAGGTTGAGAAGGATCCAAGACTACATTCCATTATTTATTTTAAATAAAAAATAATAATTTTCCTCTACTTGGGTGGATCACAACCCAATTTTATATTCCCTCATTACTATCTCTATCAACCTATTTTATTTAGTGAGGGTTATTATTGGGACATTATAAAGGCTAGGGTACACCTTATAATGATATAGTGTGATCTTTAGTATGTCCTAAAGTTTTAGGTTAGTGGGATTTCTATCCATGTTCTTGATTTAATGGACATTACCTTTTATGGATGCAAGTATCAGTGTCTAGGATGGCCCATTATTGAGGGAAGCATGATTGGCCGAAGGGAAACCTCTCAACCTATCCATAAAAACACATACCGATATTTATAAACTACATGGAAATATTCAACAGTGAAACACCACTTACCATATTTTTGGGACCCTCTAGTTTCTATTTGGTTGGATAAGGGAGAACTTTGATTTTTATAAGAATCAAAACACAATAATAATTCATCATTTATTATTTTTTCCCATACTATTGAATGACTATGGGGATAAGGATATGAAAAATGATGTCAATGAGGTTTCTTCTATGTTAATTAATTACCACAGTTTCAATTTTGTACCATATGATACACCTATTTGAATTAGTGTTGATGATGGTTATTTCTTCTTCAATGAGAGGTAATATAAAATATTTCTTTATGATGATTTTTTTAGAGCTTTCATGTATTAATTATTCATTAGTGATCTGTACACCCCTTATAGAGTAGGCCAATTTTGTTTTGTACATATAGGGTTTATTCAATTTTCTTTGCTGGGGTGTGAGGTGACTAAATACATGGAATCATTTTTATGATTTGAATGATGCTGAAATGGGAAGATACTAATAGTATAATTACTCTACCACCTATCAATGCTTTTAGTTACCTGTCTCTAGACTATACCCTTCCATGGATGGGACTTACCCAGATGGTATACAGTGATAACTAATTTAGTGAGTATTCAAACCTCAATCTTCTTCATGCCCATATTCTATCACTTTAGTGGAATTAATTCTATATTTAATAAGTAATCTCGGTAAGAACCCCCATTATTACAAAGTTTCTTTTAAATATTTGGTAGATTATTTTCATGGAATGAAGACACTTTGTGCCAATAGTTGGTGATGTACTAATTATATGAGGGATAAAATATTTTATTTAGATAATGAAGTAGCATGGTACACCTCTTTTTGTACCATATTGGTTGGGATATACATTCCCTTATAAGTCTTGATAGTTGAATACAACTTCGTCTCCAATCCTCGTGAAATCATTAAATTTTATATGGTTTATGAATGCATAGTGAAATTAGGACAAGTGTGACACTGGTTTCATGAATAAATTATAGATAATTCATTAGATGAAATTTTTGGCCATGGGAAATTACTTCTCTAACTCTTATATAACTTGGGGTTAGCAGTCTTCGAATTTAAAATAGGTTATGAAGTCATGTAATGATCCTATAGACAAAAAACTATCTTTTCTTGAGATATATTTTTAAATATATTATGAAACATGTTTTATGATAAAATTTATTTGGGAGGCATCAAATCTATTGGAATAAAATATAGAAAATCCTCCCAGTTGTGTGATTATATGAGAAACTTATCTATAATGATTACAGAATATGATGCATATGTAGCTCATGCAAAGGATTATATTTTAAATATAATAAATTCAATAAATTCCACATAGAATTATTATTATTATTATTTATCCACTTAGATATAGGATCTTCTCCCACTGGTGATGGTGGAGGAAATAATGTTGGTGAAATGTCATTATCTAAGTGATGAATCCCTTATGGATCTGACCAATTTGAAGAAACTAATAGAAATTTTTTGATATAAATTTCTCATATTTTTTTATTTCCATATTAAAAATTATATTCATTATGTAATACATTCACTGTTTTTCAAATTATTAGTAAATAAATATTTTAAATTCCATGTGTTTTTATCACGCCTTTATTTAATACTCTTTTCACTATATTCCACAAATCCTGATAACTTAGTATCATATATATTTCTAAAAATGATAGTATTTTTTAATAAAGTTAATTTCAACCAAATCTAAAATAAAAAGCTCAAGATATGATCTAGTCTGCCTTGGCATGGATCATAGATGATCATTGGTATAAAAACAACCATAAAAAAATTAGTGACATAAGTTTCTAAATTTTCTAGTCCAAAGGGGTAACATGGTTGAGCATGCTTCTAAGAGGTAGTTCTATAACATTTCCCATAGACATAGGTATATAAATAAGAAATTAATTATATCTTGGGACATATGATGAGACCCACTAGATTTATGTCTTTTTCTATTTTTGCCCATATTTTTTCTTAGGCTACAAATAAGGAAGGTATAATGTGTAGAGACATGTATTTTTCTTAGGGAACCCATTATGTGTTTTCGGCCATAAAAGTTTTATGGATATTTTTAGTTTAATAGTAAATTTTTCATATACCGCACAAGTTTCATATCTAGTATACAGAAACCTGATTTGTTTCTAGAAACCACTTATTCTTTTTCTGCCTATCGAGTATTAAATCTCTTTCCTTTTGTAGTTTAATGTCATGCATGTGGGACCAATATAACAGATGTTTAATGGTGAATTTGTTTCCTAATAATTATAAACTGTAAGGTCATATATATTTGAATAATGCTCCTACTTTTTTAGGATTAATATATTTTTCCAATATATTGATGTAGTTTAAGGTCACATATCTTTCACCATATGTTTTTGTAGTTTATAGTCATATAACTCTGACCATAATAAGATTTATGTTAAGGAAACACACACACACATATATATATATATATTAAATGATATGATGATTTTATTTAATTTCATATATCTTGGACCAATTAATATGTTGTTTTACTTCAATCAACTTTGAACCAAATGTAATTTTATTTTATATTTATATAAATTTTACCAATGAAATTGATGATGTAGGCCAAGCATCATTGACCCATACGTTTTTGTATTTCATTTTCATATAGATTAGATAATATTTTGATGTAGGTTAAGGTCATATACCTTATACCATTTGCATCTCTATTTTAAGGACATATTTTGTGGACAATATGTTGCAAGTAATATACCATGTCTTGAATATTGAACTTCTTGACTCAAAGATCCTAAATCAGGATTATGAAATGGGAAAGCCATGTTGAGGATGACGTGTATCATATTGGAGTGATGAGTTCCACTAAAATGATTTCATGTATCACATCGATATATGTAATTTTATATAAGGCATAAATGGCTCTGTTTGAGATTTTGGGTCTCATATACAAGAACATGGGGTAGAAATTTATATTCAAATGGAGTGTAACTTGAAGGTGGGTATGCTATTTTCCTTGGTATATATAGTATATTATAGGGATTAAAATCCTACATATAGGAATTTGGTTGTAGAAGATAAATATTCAAGATGGGTACTAGAACCCTGCATCCATTTTTCAAATATGAGTATTCAAGAAGGATTATACCCCCCTAAAAACTTACAATTGTAAAGAGTATGGTATATGATAACATAGCACTGAGGTTGTTGATTCCATATTAATAGATGGATTATGGGCTGTGTAATTAATTTCCAAATGAGTTTTAATCAATTATAGTGAAATGGGGTAGATATATTAGGGATACTCACAAATCAATATGAGGGAAAAAGTTATTCTATATAATTTTTAGTGATCACAGGGATCAGAGACCCTTTTTTAAGGAAAATGCATTCGTTTTACAAGGATTTTTATCTTATAAATGTTCTAGGGGAATATATAAATATTACAGAAATAGTTCCCTTGAAGCCATAAGTGCTTCTTAATAATGTTCGTATAATATTTTAAGCTATCAAAACACTTGAGAAATAATGATGGGAATAGAGAAACGTCTATCCAAGATGGGTTTTTGGAACCCAAGATATATATATCATATTGAAAGTGGAAAGAGAAAAATGAGGTGAATTTGGACTATGGGGCACATGGACTTTGATCCATAAAAATGGATTTGGTCCCTAGTCCCTCTGGGATATGAAGAGTGGCATCTTAGGCCATAAAGCCTTTGGGCTAGAAAACATTTAAATCAGACCACATAGATTCAGCACTGAGATGAGGAATCATATAAAATTAGTAGCCACAATGAGTGATAACCAAATTTTAAGATTGAGAGGGTATAGTAAATGTCATCAGTACCAGTCACCATTATTTTTTTCACATAGAATTTATAGATGATCATCCATGTGATGTGGGGATCTAGGTTCCATAACACAATTTCGAATATAAGGAGGAGTAGTTCAATTATATTCCAGTTTTTTGGGGTATCATGTCATATATTGGGCCATATGCCTATGGGCCTATGAGTTATTTAAGGGATCCCTATCAAACTAGTTAATAATTGAACTGTCCCAAATAAATAAAGATATAATGATCCTCAGGATTAAGACTACGTCAAAAATTGGTGTTCACTTTATGGTCATAATGGTTAGACCCTGTATCATTTTTTAGTGTCACATGATGATGACCCCAAAAAGTATCATGAACAAGGTCATACATACCTACTTTAGGAACATGCATGGTATATGGTGGTGTAATGTCAAGAATTTAAAAAGCACATGAATAGTTTGATTTATATTTATTAAATAATGACTGAATTATTTTTAAATAGGCATAATGAGATCGTGTAAACAAGTTGAGGATACTAGAAAACCACTATAAGGATATGAGTTCCGATGCAATGTTGTCAGATCTCAAATAGACTAGAGGGTCATTTCTTCAAGTCAAATACACATATAGTTGATAAGAAAGAGGATAATATTCCATCCTTAAGGGTTTAACCACATATTCATGTAGAGGTTCCCTAGAAGCTAAACACACTCTTTAATAAAGGCCATAAAAAATTTATGAGGATTAAAACACAAAATAGATTAAATAGGTTATGGAGAATGGACTATCTTAGGATGGTTATGGAACCTCAAAAGATTTTTCTCCACATACCAAACATGTTATTAACATGAAAATATGTTATAATTTATTGAATTAACATTTTCCCTGAATATAAGGTTCTATAGGGCATGAATCTTATATTTGTAAGGCCATGAGATGGACCCAACATGCTCTGTGTCCCTTCAGATATACTCTCTCTTTTACCAAAGATCTGATGACAATAAGAATATGAAGATTATACATGATTGTTTCTTAGAATTCCATTTAATGGTTCCTAGTCTTACATGTTATATGTATCATTCACTAGCATTATAGTGTCGTGTGATGTAGACCATTAGGAGATAGAGTTTATTGTCATAAAACATTGATAAAAGTACAGAAAAATTAATGTTCATGATCCATGGACTGAGGGGATGTTTTGAATAATAGCCAAATTAATATTCTCAAGGTCAGGATTATTCTAACACCCTTTTGAATGGGAATTGAGAAATTTCAAAATAAATTCTCATGGATATCGAATTCAATTTAATGAAATGGTAAAAACACATAAGGGACAACTACAATCAACTATAGGAGAATAGACTCAATTGACATGTTTTTAGGGATCACGATGATCATAGGAACATTTTTCAAGGAAAAGAATCCACTAGTAGATATACAAGGGGATCATATGTTGATCCCACTCATCCATTGTAATACATAGATATCTTTTGAAGCTAGATACACTTCTCTAATGGGCATGGAATATTAATATCTATATGAGACACTAAACACATTATGATTATTTTATGGATTTATGTTATGAAAATGATGATGGATGTACCCCAATCCTCTATTAAAAATGATCAATATATTGATGTCATTCGATATGGATTCCTAATGGATGGATGCCTTTGCAGTTTCATGTCCTGAAACAAGGATGAAATTGTTAATCATTTTAACATCATGTGAAGAGAACATAGGTATTTGGTAGTTTAAGGTCATAAAAGAAGTTCCTTAGTCTATGTAGTTTATTATCAAACATCTCTAAAAATTTGTGAATGAATTTTTATCCTCATATCGGGCTATGGTAAAATAACTATATGCTTGGGACCTTACATATATTAAACTTATATGTGATAAAAAATCATTGGGACTATAAAATGTTTAAGTAGTTTAGGGTATTGAAAGGTGGACAATTTTTTAGTTTTTATCTCTCTTGATGATTCTAATTGTCACAAAAAATGGTCTACCCCATTACTCTAAGATTATGATATATTTTCTCACCATGAGAAACAATTGGTGATCAAAAAACAACCCATTCCATAATGTATAATGGTGTATGAAAAATATATATTGGTAATACATGGGAGATGTTTCCATAAAATAGGTTTACATATGAGAGAACCCATGTTAAGGACTCTTTTTAGATATTAATCATACAAAGGAGGAGTTCTATGGAATCCTATTCCTTAAACATATATTATTCTTTAATTATTAACATACTTTCCCCATTGTAAATTATAAGGATCTAGAGTTCTATAGTTTTTATATGATTAAACATAAAAATATATCATCTTAAACCTAAAAGCATCGATTTTTAGAACACTACGTAGTTCTCCTAAATCCCAAATATATTTTAAAACTATAAATGACATCCTAGGGAAAGTAAATTAGGAAAAGGGTAATCAAAAAAGCCCAATAAGGATGTAAAAATGGAAATAAAGTATAACATTAGAGTCAAATTCCATAACGTAGTATCATAAAGAGGATGATATTATGTATAAAAACATTACCTAATGAAATGAAATCATATGATCAAAGAATCATAAAAATTTTCCAACAACATAAAATAAGGTATCATAAACATAAATCATGGGTCACTCTAAAGACTAAAATCATAAATTCAAAAAATTCCCAGGGTGGATAAGGTTCAGTCCTAATCTATTAAATAACATCCCATGAGATATACATTCTCACCTAATGAATTGGTGGTATATGTAAATCTAGTCCCACCAATCACATAAATAAAAACCATATGTATGCATGACACATGTTGAAAATAAATTACTTATATATCATAATCATGATCAAAATCATGCCAATGACGTGGGTTTCATAATTATAATTCAATGATGAACCAAATGATAAATAACATTTTTTACCAAGATAAGAAGGAGATAAATATTTTAGATGTTCATATTTTAAAATAAAAAATATTTGTTGATAATTTAGTCTCTGTATAGGTATTTCTTGAGAATTATTTATGTGAATATAGAATAAAAATGTATGACATAAGTTAAGATTTATGAAATAAGTAATGGATCTTTTTAAGGAACGAAAGATATAATTATTTACCATAAAACAATAAATATAAAAAATAGTGTTATCTATTAAATAATTATAGCTTTGGTAGATATTCATGGTTAAAAATAATTTAATGTGGATAATGGTTAACATAAAGAAAAAATCATAAAAGTTCCTGTAAACTGGGATTACTTAGAAATGGGAATTTAAATAGGAACTAAAAACATGTATAACCCTTGAAATGAAACATATATTTAAATAGACATATATATAAAGAATATATAATAAAATAAAAGATGTTCATGAGAATAATATTTTATTAAAAATAGAAAAGTAGAGAGAATGTGTAACTAGATGTTTTTAAAGGTGGTCTGGAAGATACATTACTATGTTTTAAAACACAATTCTTGAAAATAATAAATAATAAAAATAATAAAAAATCTTTTTGAAAATAGAAGAATTTAATTTTTGAATTTCATTAGAGATAAATTTTAATAAGGGTTCTAAGAAAAATGGAAAACTTTAGTGGGATGGGAAATTGTGTACAAGGAGGGGAAACTATCATTTAAATTGATGAAAGTTATTCTTAATATAGTTTCATTTACAAAAGGGTTAGATATAACTAGTAATTAATATTTTAATGAATGTGATTTTGTAAGATATAAATAGGATTCACCATATGGAATAAAAGATGAAACTCAAGGAAAAAAATTATAACTTCATAAATCTAATTGGGTTATAAAATCCCCTTATATTTTAGGGATGAAATCAATCATAACATATAATAAGGAACAAAATTAATAAAAGTAATGTTTAAAAGTTTAAAAATAATTAGTTTTATTATATGTAAGGGGTATTATATTAACCATGTAACTGAATACTTGTGAAAAATTTCAAATCATGCTTCAATGATGTGTAAAAGATTTAGAACCCTTACCTTGTGTCTGAATGCGCTCTTCACAGACACATAAATTACGGATTAATTAAATTAAATTCATTATATATATAAAAAATTCTTTATTAACCTATATTTATTATTCCAAGGTCCATTAAAAATAACAATTTATTTATTTAATATATAGTTTTATTTTCAATGTTGGCTATTTGAGGTTGTTCAGACAATTTTCTCATAAATCATAATGTATGTTATCTTTGGTAGAAATAATTGTAAAATGCATTCAAAATATATATATAATATTAATAGTGTTATAGATATAATTTTTATGTATTAAATAAATCTTTAGAGGAAACCGTGGTAGTTTTTTATGATAGATGAAACCAATTGGTCATGGAGGAAATAGTTTTCATGTATGTACAATTAATGATTCTATTTATCAAAGAATGAGATAAAATGAATGATAATGATTATTGGATATTTTAGATTAATATTTTTATAATATATTAAAATTTATGAATCCATTACACCATTTTTATCATCTATAAATGATGTTGATGAAAAATGGATGATGTCGGGTTGTTGAAGACGTAGTTTTCACAACACACAAACAAAGATATTGTTTTTATTAAGGGATATAGTGAAATAAATTATTGTTACTAAATTATTAAAATAACATAAAATTATTATAATGAAAATTATTTCATTATATTTTAATGGATATACAGTATTAAGAAGATGATTATTATAGAGAAAAAGTTATGAAGAATGTAATACTTATGTTGCAGACACAATCTTCTCTTAGATATTTCCTTGTACGTGAAGGAATTATGCTAAATTATAGAACCAAGGTATTGAGGATTTGAAAAGAGATTATATGAGTTGTTTATTGGTTAGTTTTTAGGATAAATTATAATGATAAGTGTAACCATAGTGGGGTGGAAGTGATCCATATTTACTAGTGAACCAAAGGGAACTTTTTAGAATATCCTTTACACTTCCACCATAACATTCCAATCTTCCTTTTTCAATGACTATTTTTTAAAATAATGGATTTACGAGAGATATTTGTATTATCTATCCTCAAAAATAAATTTCCATGCATATTTTAAAATTATGAAATACTTTTACTGTAGTTTTTTATGGTTTTATAATTTTTTTTATTGGTGAGTAGTTTTTAATTAAGTGATTTATATCATATTTTAAAATACAATATATCCCATATTACTTATATTTTATATGTTTAAACCAAAATTTATCTCCATTAAATCTGGTTCAGTTTATATATATGAGAAAATTATCATTTAAAATACATTATTTAATATAAAAAAATAATTCTTGAAGACTAAATACTTTTAACCGAACATTTTTGTTTAATTTTATTTTTTATAGATTACCATTTGCGTAAATTTTAGTATAGTAATATTATGGTTTAAAAATAATATTAAATATTTTTTTTAAATTATATCAGGTTTAGTGACAAAATAAAAAATTTCAGGGTATAAATAAAACATTTAAAAAACTGTTTTACCATTATCATGCTAATTACCACTAATAATACAAATATAATTTATATGAATAAAAATGAAATGAAATTTTTTATTTAATATATTCATGTTGAAATAAAATAGGTTATATATATATATATATCGAAAAGTAATAAATTTTAATTTTTATTATAACCGTGTGAAAACATTTTTTAGTGTGAAATATTAGATGGGCCTCAAAAATCATAAAGATTTTTTTTTGTAAATTCAAAAATTATTTTTAAATTATTTTTATTGATTTTTAAATATAAATTTTTATATAAAATTTCCTTCTTAATATTTTAGGCCAGAATTGTATTATAAAATTTATAGTGTTTAGAAAAATAATAAATTTTACAATTCAACTCAAAATCAATTAATACGTAAAAATAAAAAAAAATTAATTTTATTATAATATTGATACATTGAATTAAAAATTAATTTTTATTCAAGAAATTAATATTATAAAATTTATATGTTTAACATTAATGAAATATATATATTATATATAAAACTGAATTTATTGAAATACAATATTTTTTTGAATTATGTGTTCCAAATATTGTTTCATATCAATTTACATTTTTTTAATTATAATATATTAGTAAATATAATGTTATATTCTAAGGTATAAATTTAGTTTATTTTGAAAAATACATAATCCTTAAAAATAGTTATTTTTAAATTATATATTACTTTTATACTAAATATTATTTATGAAATAACATTATTTAATTATTATTTTTCTATAATTTTCTTTTTAAAACACTATTGATACTAAAATATTGATTTCATTTTTATATATACAACATTTCATATTTAAAAAATAATAATTACATTATTATGTATCATGTAGATATATTTGTATATCATATTTTAATATTATATTTGTATTTAATTATGAGTTATATTATTTTAAATTTAACACTTTTCAATACCCATATTTATTATACCTATAATATATATGACCAATGTCCATAATTTAAATGGTCATATTTTCAATGAACATAATTACAATAACTATTTTTCAATGGCCATTTTTTTCCAATATATAGACTTACTAAATCACATTCTCATTCCATTCTCACTTCGCCAAACATAATAGTTATTTCTTTTTTATAACACGTTCTCTTTGCATAGAAATATTCCTCATTATAGTCATTTTTTTCCTATTGGTGATCCTCACGGTTGAACATGATCCAACATATTTCCTTGTTGTGAATATTTTATTAATATTTTATCATTTATCCCAAATGATTTTTTCACTTTTAATGGATGTAATTAATTCACGGTGAGTTACTATACATCATTAAAAGTACATAATTTTATGTAATTATGTTTTAATATACAAATAATGTATTAATAAAGTGTATACAGTTTAGTTCATGTCTTCAAGGGAATATTTTCTAATTTTGTTTCAATACTATTGATAGAATAGACAAAAATTTTCTAAAATTATTGACATAAATAATTATAGTAATAACAACAACAACAGTAATGATACCAGATCATAAATCTTGGGGAATTAAATTATTCCCCAAAATTTAATTACATCTTCACAATTTAAATTATTACTAACTAACAATGTTTGCTAAGTGTATCTAGAAGGTGACTCATGATTTAATATCTGGAGCGATAAAAACCTTATAATCCTAATAAACATATCTCTTATCATTAAAATAGAATTATCCATGATATTTTTTCTGAAATATTTGATCCAAGATATTATTATTATTCAGTATTAGGACTCGTTTTTTATAATTTTCTTATAATGGGTGTTCATATTCATCCCCACATAGACTATCGTAGGATTATAAAAAAATATGATGTCCTAATTTTAAACAATTATTTCCTCCAAGTGGTGAAAACTAATCCATTTCCAAATTCACATTAAATTTATCAAGGAAGGTTAAAAATATTTTCATAATACAGATTACCATAGACATAATCATGTGATTCAATAATCATACTGATATATGTTTTTATAAATAATACAAAATTTATACCTTGAGGTGATCATTTTATGTTCTTATAAATCAGTCTATATAAAAAGAAGTCTGTTAAACAAGATATAAATATACTACTTTTAGTTCTTGAGTGGATGATGAATTTTCCACATTCCATATCATTTTCAAAATTCACTTCCGCAATTGAGATTTCATAGGATTTATATTGATCCTAGGGACATGGAAGTTGATGATAGCTATCATCATAATTTTCCTTTCAATTGGGAAATTGACATGCATATTGCCAATGTTCTTCAAACATATGTAATTTGACCATTAGTGGTACTTTTTGATTCATTAGTTTTCTTCCCATCATGTTAACAAGCCTCTTCATATTTTTATGATAGTTTGATTCTTGATTATCCAATCTTCTAAAAGTAAATCACTTTCAAGTCCCCTTGAGGGAATTTGATAATAATTTTATCCCACATTTTTTAAAAGAAAGAAATTTTGTCTTCATTCCTTCATCATCTTTATTGAATGAATTTTTTTAGGCCTCCATAATTCTCTTATTTTGATCACTAATGCTTCAACAATGTTTAGTTTTTAATCATAATTTGTGATAGTTTTTTTGGAATAATAACAATATTTCTTAGTCTATCTCCTATTCTAATGGATTGATTGTTAAATTAGTCATCATATTATCCATATGAACGAAGTTTAACTTTATTAATTATGGTTTTAACAATCACTAAAACCAAAATTGTTAATATTAGTAACAAAAAATTAATATCTTAGGGGGTTATAATAATCAATAACATAAAGGGTATTCAAAATTAAAAGATATTAACCATTTTTGTTATCATGTTAGCTTATAATGCATTTTCTTTGACCTATATAAATATAGGTTTATTGTAGGTTACATTTTGATGTATTATCTGATTCTTATCATCCTATTACCTCAGAGTAATTATAAAATCAGTCATTCGTAGCTATTCCTAAAGAGAATATAATTATCCAAAGAATATCCCCCCATGTGTATCAAACTGGGGGTCCAGTTTGAGGACCACTCAATGTACATCAATGTGAAGATCATTTCTATTCTAAACCAAACTAAATTAAGGTGATTACCCATAGTTGAATCTATCACATATTTTAACCCACTTTTATGTTTCCAAAAATTTATATATTTTCTTCAAAATCTCATATTCCATACATTACAAAAAATTTAGGATATTATCATTTTTAGAATCATCTTTTATGTTTATCTATAGGGTTTCACTAATTTAAACTAATACAAATCTCCTTGAAATGTTATACCTTTCTAGGAGACCAACTATGGAAACACAATCCTTAAACACATATTATTTTATAATTATTAACATAATTTACAATCAATACTAGATAAGGATTTAGAGGTCTATGGTATTTGGAATATTATACATACAACTATATTAAGTAAAACTTAAAAAAATTATATTTTTAAAACCCAATAGAGTAATATAGACTCCAAATTATTTTCTATAAATAAAAATTATAATTTAGGGAAAATTCATATGGAATAGGGTGTGAAAAAATACCCAGTAATAGAGTAAACATGGAAAAAACATAACCTAAGATTCAAAAGGCATAAAATGGTTTCATAATTAGGATGATCATAAGAATAGAAACATGGTATAAAGAAATAACATCTTAAAATAATGGATTCATTAACATGTGGAAAAAACATAAAAACATGATATCAAAAACATATGTTAAGGGTCACTCTCAAGACCATTATCAATAAGTGGAAAATGTCACATGGTTGATTAGGATCACTCCCTATTACTTTACATAACATATAATGAGATATAAATATTTCACCAATGAATTAAAGGAAAATATAATTATATTCCCACCCTTCACATAAATTATAATTAGACATATGAATTTTATATAAAAAAATGAACCACTCATAAATCATAAGCATGATAAAACCCAGGAGATAAATGTGGGTTTTATAGTTCTGATTCATGCAAGAAACATTGGATAAATAATAAGGATTACCAATATAATAAAGAATTAAATAAGAAGAATTTTCATTTTTTAAAATAAAATATTTTTGTTGATCACTCAATTTCAATGTAGGTATATCCTAATAAAGACCAAGGAGAAGAAAAAAAATAAAAACATATCACTTGGGTGGAGCTTAATGAAATAATTAAACTAAGTGTTTAAAAAATGAATTAAAATATTGTTTTATATAACACTAGAATTAAACCATGTTGTTCATATATAAAATAAATAGGGTTTTTATAGGATATTAATGGCTTAGAAATATTTTATGGGGGTGATTCTTGGCGTGAGGTGAGGAACTAGAAAGTTCATTAAGACTATGTTTACAAAAATGTTGGAGCTTAGAAAGTAAGATAATTTTTATATAACCCTACAAATAAAAAAACTATTTATATAGGTATATATTTGTGGTAAAATTTTCAAAATATTAAAGAAACATGATTATAAAGTTACATAAAAGGGTTATGAGTAATGTGAATGTGTAACCGGAAAGTCACGAAGGAGGTCTAGAAGTTCCCTTACTATATTTTTAAAAACATTTGTGGAAAATAACACATCATAAAAATAATAATAATTATTTATTTCTAAAATAGGATATGATGAATATGTATTTCACATTAAATAACTCTTACTAAAGTTTCCAACTGAAAATGAGAACATTAGCATGAATAAAAATTAAATATAAGGAGGGGAGACAGTTGTTAATCTTATTGATAATTATTATTAACATATTTACATTTAAAAAGATGATTAGAAGACACTAGTAAATAATATTTCAGTATAATATATAACCAAATATATAAATAGGTTATAACATTTGTAATGAAAGGTGAAACATAAGAGGAAACATTATAACTTGGTAAATCAGATTGATTTATAAAATAACCGTATAATTTAAGGAATACATCAATTGTAGAAAACAAAAATGTTGAGCATGAATGAAAATTATGTTTCAAAGATAAAAAATAATTTATTATATTATATGTCATGGGGGTAGTAGATACACTATATAAGTGAACATTGGTGTTTAATATCAAATCATGCCTAAAAGAAGGGGGGTTTAGAAAGAACCCTTACCTCTTTTCAAAAGATCCCTTCCATTTCACATAACTTCTTTATTAATTAAATCTATTTTTAATATATATATATATATATATATATATATCCAAGAATCTAATTAACAAAAATTTCATAATCCAATGTCCTTTAACTATCATCTGTAATTTATTTATAATATAGTGTTTTTGTCTATAATGGTTATTAGAGGTTGTTCTTTCAATTTTCATGTAACACCGTTTGTATGTTCACAATGGTATAAAGCATTGTAAACAAATTTTATAACATATAAAAAAATAATATATTTATATTAATAATTTATATATATTAAATTTATTTTTAAATGCAATCATTATGGGTGGTGATGACATCTCATTGCTCATGAAGGGGATAAATCACACGCATTCTGGATTAATGTTTCCAATTCGAATAAAATAAGTGGTAGAGAAGGTAACTAATAATTTGAAATTTATAAATATTATTTATATTAAATAAGTCATATTTATAAATACATTGCATTGTTTTTATAATCTATTAAGGATAATGGTAAAAAATATAATATTTTCCATTGTGGAGGTGGTAGTCTGCACAACGCTCTAACGATACATTTTTTCATAGTGGATAGAAAGAACAACATAATTTTTATAAAATTAATATAATAGAATATATTTATAATAATGATACTTATTTCATGACATTTTTTTGTATATAAAATATTAATTTGATAAATACTAATGATAGAGAGTTTTGAAGACGGTGTTACATGTATTGAAGACATAATCCTTTCATAGATATTTTGTTAGAAGTGATTGAATTATCTTAAAATTATGATAATCAAAGATTAATGATGATAAAATTAATTCTTGGTTATTTATTTTTGGAAGAGTTTAAAGGGAAATTCATTGTGTCGGTGTAATGATTTATTGGTGGATGTTATCCTATTTTAGTTGAATAAAAGGGCATTTTCGAGAGTACCACTTACACATCCTGGATAACATCACACTATTTCTTGTTAAAGGTCTCCAAAATTTAATAATAAGGGATTTTGGGTAGAAAAATTCCCAAAAAATACTTTTGAAACTTGTTTTGAATATGTTACAAATCTTTTACCATTTGTTTTTACATTTTTACATTTTATCTTTTTTCATTGGTAACAAGTTTGTAAATATGCTATTTATATTTTCTTAGAAAAATAAGTTAACCAATACTAGAAAAATTAATATGTTTTAAACCCAAATGTTTCAAAATTTAACCTAAATCAACATATAATTTTGAAAAAATCAATTTTCAAATTAAAATTTCTAATAAAAAACATTTTTAAATTATAATATATTTTATCCATTTTATGTTTTTAAATGTTAAATAGTATTGATTAACAATTGAATTAGTGTCTTGATATTTATATAAAGGTTTAAAAATAATATTATTTCTTTAATTTAAATGAGATCAATTTTATTTATAAACTAATAAATTACATGATATTAATAAAATATTTATTTGAAAAATTTTATTTTACCATTATTGTTGTAATTAAGAATAATTGTTGTAATATTATATTTATGTTTAAAAATGAAAATAAAATTTTTATCTAATATTTAAAATTTCAACTCAAATAGGAAATAAATTTCTAATAATTAATTTATAAATATGATAGATTCTATTTTTTATTAAAGTTATTAAAAATAGGTTTTAGTGTGAAATATTACTTGAGATTCATTAATATTAAGAATTTTTTTTATAAATCTAAAAAAATTATTTTTAAATGAATTATATTACATATAAAATAAATATTAGTTATATGAAAAGAATTTATGGATCCTTCATGTCACTCTTGTAATATAAGAGTGATATTTTTTGAGAAACTTTTATGTTCACTATTCCTTAAAAAATCATTTATTTTAGAAAATATAAAAAAATAATCTTAAGATAATTATTATGTAATGAATTTAAAGATGAATATTATTTTATAAAATTACAATAATAAATTTTTTATATTTATCTTTTAAAAAAATATAAATTATATATAAAACTACATTAATTATAAAATATATTTTTTTATGCATTATGTGTTTTTACTATTATTAAATATCAATTTTTAATTTTGGTGATGATAATATTTTTTTTGTATATAATAATATTTTAGTGTTTTAATGGTGTTTGTCAGGGAAAAATATACAATAATTCATAATACAATTCTTTGAAAAATAATTATTAGTTAAATAGTAAATTCATTTTAACAAATAATTTTAATTAATTATTTATATTCTAAAATTTAGTTTCTACTGAATTATAGATATTGAAATATTTATTCGAATGTTATATATACAAAATATTTTATTTTAATAATAAATTTAAAAACATTTATATATAATTCATAAAAAAATAAATATTTATAATAATTTAATATCATATTTTTAATTCAATATGATCTATATTAATTTAAATTTACCTTTTATGAATAACCAATTTCTATAAACATACATGATATATGGCCAATGAACCCAATTTCAATGGCCATATTTGCAATGACTATAACTACAAAGACAATGGTTTCAACAACCAGATTTCCTTCCAATTTGTATACTTAATAAATCATTTATTTACTCAATTATTAATTTACAAGGCATAGTTATTATCTCAAATTTTCTATAATGATTACTCCTTTAATGGTACTGTTCCTCCTTATAGGTATTGTTTGGATGTTGGTGTTCTTAAAGGTAATGATGATCCATGATATTTCAGAGTCATAATGATTTTATTCTTTTTTACCTATTTTCAGATTTTTATTTTTTCACTTTTAGTGGATGTAGATCATCCATGGTGTGTAATGCCATATTTTATATATGTTTGATGTATTTTATAAATTATGAATGGATAAATTATATAGTATGGTTTATATCTTGTAAGGTTTAATTTCTAATCATTTTCATTACTTTTGAAAGAATAGAGGAACGTTCTATAAAATTATAGAGATAAATAATAATAATAATATTTTTTATAATAATAAAATGAATAATAAAAATTTATCCTAAATCTTGGGGAATTACAATGTTCATTTCAGTTTCTAAATTTTCACGGTTCTGAATTTCACATGATGTAAAAGAAACTAATCTAGGAACTAAAAATGAATGATACTCACTATATAAGATAGGTGATTTGATGGTCCATAAGATTAATATGGTGGATTTCTAATTTCTATTGTTTGACCACCTCTAGGAATCTTTATGAATATCATAAGGACAGAAATAATTCCTCATACAACACTTTCAATAAAATCCCTATATGTAGATCTATATCATAGATAAATGAAGGGGACTTGTTTTTTATACACATTGGACAGGCATAAGACAGATGATCTAGGAACCACTATATATTCTATTGAGATAGAAACCATGACACTTATAGATATTATGTATCTCCCTACATAGATCAAACTAATATTGTCACGACCCACCTTCTTCAAGATGAGGGAAAAAGTGGAAAAGTTTTACACCCTTCCTTCTTCAAGATGAAGAAGAGATAACGACCCCGAGACCAGTCTTTAGTAGGCCCTAGAGTGGCGATTAACACCAAGGGTATAGAATCGCACTCAAAATGGAAGGCGTTACCCTTTTTACTTAAATAGGATCGGGAGATAAGATGATAAAATCATAAAAAACGCCAATCTAAAGGTGAAAGTAAAAGTAAATCAACTCCCACTTTCATGTATAAAAGCAAGCTGATATAAAGTACAACAAAACACCAAAATAATGTACCAAAAGAAAAGAGACTATGTAGCATCACAATAAATATCCTGATACTTGAGCTAAAAAATTCCAGCATGGTCCTCAAAGTCCTCATAGAAATCTGAAAATAGTTTTATAGATGTAGAGTGAGTATACAAGTATACATAGTAGACAAAAATAAATCCACCCATACACAAATGGGTGATCATACTAATGTCCCTACGAGAAAATAGTATAACCTCAATGAACCTACCAAGGAGTACGAACCAGCCCAGCCTCACCAAGGCACACTCACCAAATAACACAAGTCAAGTAATGTATTAGTATAAGGAAAACGAAATTTGGGTACCCTGCCCCACTTTCCCACTAGATAGCTTCTCATTCATAATGTCTAACATCTTTACACGAACACTATTCTAAAATGTAGTCCCACAATCACAACCCACCCGCACACACCTGTGCCTCTGAAATACCACACATCTCACCCATAGACACATAGGCCACAACTACCACGCCTCTCACCAGAATACAATTGGGCCTCATCCCAAAGACACTTGGGGAAAAAATCCTTTCACATGAACACCTAGGACAATCATCTACAACAATCTTTCTTCAATGATCTTGGACTATGGAAAGCCTCAATCAATTACAACCTACCCAACATTCTCATGAATTAAGAACTAGAAGAGGGTGCGAGGAAGAATGTCAGTAAACATCCATCAATACTCCTTCCTGGATGTGGCGAAAGACACCATCCCCCATGAAATGGAGGTGTTCGAAAAATAGTGCTAAAATGGTGGGGTGCATATAGAAATCACAAGAAAATTAAATTTACATATGTATATGTAAGAAAACACCCAACCGAACCTACATGTCTCCACAACAAACTAACTCATACATAACCACATTTGCTGGTACCCCTATATGCACAACCACACAACAACCACTACCGAAGCATACCCCAACCATCTTTTTATTTATTCATGTTCCATACATTTATTCATGGGTTCACATTAATTTATTCCAAAATAAATCGGGGCAGATACCAAGGTAAATCATTTCCATTTTAACACCCATTCATAAAAACAACAGACAAAACAAAACTATAATCCCATTACACACTCTCAACTATTATTATTCAAAATTACACCACAAAATACTCCTACCACAACCCAGAACTGATAGTCCCACTACCCAAACACTACCCAGATATAGTCCCAATGCATAAAAAGTTTATAAGCACACTACAGTCCCACTTCCCAACATTCCCCGACAACCATAACACAAACAAAGGTTTTTTAGCTACCTATATGTTCATCCATTCATCAATTAATCAGTATCTCAATCTTGGATACCAACACACCACCAAAACAACCAAACACACCCAAATCCCATAGAAACAACCATTAAATAATATCACAACTGCACACACATATCACTCCTATCGCACAGAACCAACTCCTCTTCCCACCCTAGTACCCTTTACTATGCTCCCAACAACAGCACCACACAACTCACACAAAAACCCAATAGAACATAGAACTCAGACACACCTATCAATAGGTTATATATAAATATATTAATATTTTGTAAACATTGTTCATTAACCCATTTGATAAATAGGTGTGATCATACAAGGGTTTCATCCTGGGCATCCATTTAATTAAATTGGGTATACGTGATTAGTTAGATTATTGTTCACACCAATTGGTTATGAAGAAACCTAAAAAGTTATCAATAGTCACCCATGAATAGACTAAGACTGCCAACTAACATGATTTTCATATGGATTTGTAGCCACAACATGTCACACTATCAACAAGGATAATAAATAAAGTAGGCAATCAACATCATACCACTCTCTGCCTGTTATTTCATTTATCTAGTTATCTTTTTATTATACTAACTTCCCTTTATTTATTTATTATTAATAAAATGATTCTACTATTCTTCACATGAAATCATTAGTACACCCACCACATATAATGCACAACTAAATAGAGGTAGATGAAATCCCCACTTGAAACAACAAGTGACCAAAACGTCATATGCACCAAGAATAGGGGATCTCACAAGAAGCATGGATAAACTCCATGAAAATTAGGAAAGAGGGGATATAGCATAATATCATGACTCATCTATGGAGGAACACTTTAGGTGCATCAAGAGGAAATGTAAAACATATTGGGAAGGGAAAATCTTTTCTTTTAAGAGAAAATCTTATATTAAAGGAAGAATAGTTCCAAAATACATTAATTGTTAGATCATGGCCAAGATCATGTTTTTTGAGTATCTCTAAGACCCTAAAACTTTTTTATATTAATGATATACTTAATAACCTTCAAAAATCTACTAAAAATTCCCATACTACTCTTTAAATTTGGTTTGCGTCAAATAAGACATAAGAGTGGTGAAACTGGAAAACTACGAAAAATATAGAAAAACTAGAAATGAGTCATTGATGGGTGATTCACTAATGATGAGCCACATATGGGTGATCTACTTACATGAACTATATATGTTGATCCACTGAAGAGTGAGCTACTAATGTGACCTACCAATGTTGAGACACTGATGTTGAGCTACTGACGTAACGACCTACCAATGCCTCGAACTACGAATGCCTTGACCAATAGACACACTAAAATATTGATGATGATGCTCTTGAATGACCATTTGTGATGCTCTTAACTCATCGATGCACTAACATGCCAATGCGGATACCCCTGAGACACTGAAGGAAAAACTGGAAAACTCTTGGAATGAGCCACTATTGTCTACCAAAACATCTAAAACACTGGATTTTCACAAAGGAGTGGCTAAGGAAATACAGGTCACTACATCAGATACCTATCAAACTATTCTCATCCATGAGAATTCAAAACTGACCCAAAATAAAGGCGGTTAGAACCACTTCCCATTAAGATACCTCTTATTAGGAAATCACATTTTTTTACTCAAAAGTTGGAGTGAAAACCTATCATCGAGGAACACCTCCTTCATATCTATCTCATGAACAACTGTAAATGTACTATGATGTAAATTCCCTAAACAACTACACAAACCCCAAGGGTCACACTTTCCAAACACATGGACTTGGGAGCTCCTCCCTCCACATCGAGATACAATCCTCTTTTATCAGCACCTACTCACCTATACAAGTTTAATCTCATCCACATTAATGTATCTCAATTAGGGATCAATTAATCTCATCTTCATAGTTAGGACCATTCAAACACATTCATAGAATAGGGAAACAACTTATATTATAGAAAGAGAGGCTAAACATTACATCATAAGCAAGTCATAAGAAAAACACAAGAGGCAAAACTCAGAATATCTCTTGGCAATGGGCACACATCTATGCCTTCCCCTCCCATGTACTCCCAATGTGGCCACCATTCCTCCATAACACACGAACCAAATGAATGGTCCATACATGAAACACCATCCCCTCACAATCCTTGATTATTACCAGTCGCTCCAAAAATGTAACGTCATCCTTGAAATCCAACACTCCCCACTCAATGACATGAGAATAATCATGTAGACACCGATGAAGTTGAGAGACATGCAAGATTTCAGGGACCCTCTCTAATCATGGAGGCATTTCCAGCTATTATGCCACCTTTCAAACTTGTATTAACTATTCAAAAGGTTTGATGAACCCAGGATAAATATTTCTCCCATTACCAAAACTATGCTTCCCTTGTCAAGGGGAAATCATCAACAGTAAATGGTCATCCAACCTCAAAATCGAATGGCCTCCTCCTATGATTAGCATGCTAATTTTGTCTATCTTGTGTTTCCTTCATCCGCTCATGCACAAGCTGACTCTTCTCCATCATGTTATTTATTACCCATGGTCCAAAAAGGGATACTTCCCCAACCACTGTCTAGCATACTAGTGAATGATTCAACCTTCCTTAAAAATCCTCAAATGTTTCCATATCAATGGTAGAGTGATAGATAATATTGTAGGAAAAATCTAGTAGGGAAATGTTCCAAAACCATAATCATCCAAAGTCTAAAACACATTCCCAAAATATGTCCTCCAATGTATGGATGGTCCTCTCTATAATACCAATCATTTGAGGGCGTAAAGTAGTGATAAGGTGGAACTGGGTGCCAAAGGCATACTGCAATCCCCTCAAGACTCATGACATAAAAAGTGTATCCCAATCTAAGAAAATGGATAGTTAAACTCCACGTAGCTACACCACCTCACTGAAATACCTTTGTGATAAGGCATCCAATGCACTTGGCTCCTTCATTTCTTGCAATTGAGATGAATTAGTCAACCAGTCCATTAGTACCCAAAGATAATCACATCCTCCCTAAGGTTTGGGTAAACCTGTGATTTAATCCATTGATATTTTATCCCACTTCCACATGGGAACATCGAAGTGCTACAACTGACTGCAAGGAACATGGTGCATAGCCTTCACCTACTAACACACTAGGCACATTGCGACAAACTCCGCCACTTCTTGCTTCACTCCAGGACACCAAAAATATTCCCTTAATTGACAGTGCACCTAAGAGACACCTAGATGCACCTACAGGGGTGAATTATGGAACTCACATTGAACTCCCTCGAAAATTACCAATGGTAAAAACAACATACCAAGAAGAAACAATAGATTCTGATTATCCTCTGACCATACCTACAGAGAATCACCCTAGGAAGAATGTTTACACACCACATTAGTCTCTGATAATTCCAAAGAGACACCTCTACCCACCACATTATGGAAGAATGCACTATCATCTAAAAAATATAGCATCTACCATCATCCACTCCCGCATCTAGAAGTAATGTAAGAAAATCCTCCATCACCTTCTAAGAATATGTGTATTCTCAAACTACCTCAATCAATGACTTCATACTTAAGGAATCATCCACCATGTTCCTCTTTACTAAGGTGTAAGACATATTAAAGTCTTAGTCCTAGAGAAACTCCACATACCATTGCTGCAACAAGTTCTTTTATTGTTGGGAAAATTTTAAAATCCAACTCTTGTGATACGTGAAGACCAAAAACCATTATTTTATGAGGTAATTCCACAAAAACATCAGTATGAACACTACCACCACAATCTCCAGGTCATGAGTGGAATAGTTACATTAATTTAGACTTAACTTCCTAGTCCCATAAGAGATCACTCTCTACTACTTTATCATCAAAAATCCCAAGCCTAGGATGGAACCATCAGAGAACACCTCTATCATTACCCATTACTCTATAAAAATAAGAACTAGGGAATTGAAAAAAATTCCCCTTTAGGTAGCTAGAGGATTCATGACACTTCTCACTCCCCACGAAGGCCTATTTTTTTTGGATGAAGTTTTCAATGAATCTACCACTCGAGAAAATTCGGGTATGAACCTCCAGTAATATACTTCTAGAACCAAGAATCTGGGAAACTATGACTTGTTCTTGTATTCTTCCCAAGTAAAAACTACCTTGGCCTTTGATGCTTCCACTGCTATCCCTTTCCCAGACACCACATGTTCAAGTAAGTGAACATCTCTCATCCAAAACATTCACATAGAAAACTTCCCTTAGAGATAGTGGTGTCGGAGGACTTCTAAGATAGCCCTAAAATGATCTGTGTGATCTTATTATGAATGTTAGTAGATAAGGATCTGGTCGATGAACACGATGATGAACCGGTCTAGAAACTCACAGAAAACATAAATCATGAGAACCATGAAGACGGATGGTGCATTTGTGACACCGAAGGGCCTGACCATGAACTTTAAGTTCCCATAATTGAAACTAAATTATTTATTTGGGATTTCTCCCTCAACTGCTGATATCCACACCACATTGTTATCTTAGAGAATCAACATACTCCCATTAACTAGTCAAAATGATCGTCGATCCTAGAGAGAAGGTAACAGTTTGTTACTTTCACCTAATTCAGCATCTGATTGTCTATGCACAGTCTTTGACCGCCATATGCCTTCTTCACGAACATGACTGGAGCACCCCAGAGGGACCCACTCGGATGGATAAAACCCTTTTCCATTAGGTCATCAACCTGGGTTCACTACTCTCACATGTCAAATGGCACTATCAGATAGGGAGCCATCAAAATCAGACGAGAACCAGGTTAAAATTATATTCCAAACACAATATCACGTAGAGGGAGTAGAGTGAAAAATTCCCTATGAATACATCAAGGAACTCTCTAAAAACATTTGGAACCTCTACCTCCAATGTCTCTACTGATCCTACTGACAGCTTAGCCGAAAACGAGAGAGGAGGCTCCACACACTGACTGCGTACCTGACAGCTCCAGTCACTGACAAAAATCACACAATGGACATCCATGCCTGAAAACATGACTCTCCTCTTGAATCAGAAGATAATAATGTGAATAGAAAAAACCTAGTCAATGCTTATGAAGACATCGTATGACTACATCTGTAGTAGAAGAAGTTCCCCACTGGACTGATGTGGCACCAACCTCAGTATACATCCCCATAAAAAATAAAATAGACTAGTCTGACCTCAAACTGGATTATGAAACACCAGCAGAATGGAAAGTCTCTATAAATGTAGACCATGGTAATGTCCTAAACCGAGTAAGACAAAGGATTTCAAGGATCTTAAATTAAACATATAACACACATGAGTGCTAAATAGACAGATCGTACCTCGAATAACCACCATCCCTGCTAGAACGGCTACCTCAGCAGCATGAAACTACCCACTCCCAACACCTCTACCTTTTTTCTATAAACTAGATCCCTGCCAATGCATTGTTCGAGGACCCTAAGGAGCACCCTAAATTCAACCAACTCCAGCAGCATCTACCCAAGTTGGAAATCCCTGATTGACAACTACTGCTATGGAGGTGGTTGCCGAACCTGCCCACCCACACCATACTGAGCTCAAACTGGGCACTAGTTTTAGAGATATCCATTGCCACCATAGAAAAACCACCTCATTTCTTGGACCGGAGGTAATGTTCGAGGACCAGGATATAAGAACTTTAACTACTGAGGCCTACTCCTCCATATCTAAAACCTGAAAGGCCTTGACATTGGAGACCATCTGCTGACAGCCTAACCCTCCAAGGAACTCAGATGGCTACCCTCTCATTGTACACCTCTCAGAGATTTCATCCTCTCCACTAATTCATCCTTCTTCTGAAATTCTATGTATGTTGGAAGAGTAAAGGGAGTTACCACATGATAAAGATAAGGTCAGAGTGCCTCCTCCAAGTGTCTCGCATGTGAGTCCCCATTCGTTAAGAGATTAAGTGCGAATGGTAGGAGATATTTGAACAAGATCCCCAATTCTCTTACTAACATACTCCAATGATAGAGGGAGAGTATCTTCTGCCTCTTATCGGCCTTCATCATGGATGAAATGAATTCCTCCTGGAACTCCTTCACAAAGTTATCCAACAGAACACCAATATCCTTCCTCTACCTCAGGTAAAGGGGCCACCACTGAAGCACTACTCCTCTTATCTAGATCACTTTTAGAGGAACCCATTTCTCTTTCAGCGCCCAGATCAAGCTGAAAGTGATCACCAGATCCTCTATCCAACTCTTCATCTCCTTGTCCGAGAAAATTCCCCCACACTTTCCCAGACTCTACCACTAGTAGTAATGAAGCGCCTTCAGCCACTGGTAAACTTCATCAACTTGATAAAACCTCTAATGGACAACCAATTCAACCTATTTGGCCTTAACTTCTCGTATCACATGCGGGCGGTGTTGTTGCTGAAATGGGTAAACAAAGAACTCCTAAGACTAGGTAGTATGAAAATTTCATTATTACGATTTATTTTAACTATTTATTTGTGTCTAAATTCGCATGATTCCTAAGACACATAAGAACTAAAGTCATTGTGATGCATGTACCATTCCGATAGTATCTACCCTATAATCAGTGTAGCCTCACTTGGTCGTTTGAGAGGCTCAAAGTCCTTTTATTGGATCACGGGGGGCCCTAAAATCTTGTATCCTAGCCGATCTTCTTAGGCCTATTTCATGAACCCAGATTACCTAGCACCTTTTTCCTACCATCCCATGCAATCCTACATGTTCCAAACTCCGAACTCCATCCTATATCTCATCCAACGCCCTATTATACCACTTTCCAGGACCCACATTCTTTAGGATGAGGGAAGGAGCAGCAAAGTGCCACACCCTTACTTCTTCAAGATTAAGATGAGATAATGTCTTCCAAGACCAACCTTTAGTGGTCCCAAAAGTTGAGACTAGCACCAAGGGTATAGAATCTCACAAAAAATGGAAGTCATTACCCTTTTTATTAAAATTGGATTGGGATATTAGTCAACAAAATCTTAAATAAATACCAAACTAAAGGTAAAAGTAATGCTGAAAACATTACCACATGCATGTCCAAAAGTAAGATGATACAAAGTAAAAAAAACTCCAAAAATAATGTACGAAAAAAGAGACTATGTAGAAAACACACAACTATCCTAAAATATGAGCTAGTAATGTCTATAATGGTCCTCTAAGTCCTCCTAGAAACCTGAATATAGTTTTACAGACATAGGGTGAGTGTACAAGTATACTCAGTTGTAAAAACTCAATCCACTTGTGCCCAAGTGGGGGGACATACTAATGCCCATGTGTGAAAGTATTAGACCCTTAAAGCCCATACCAAGGCCTACTAATCAACCCCGACTCACCAAGGAACACTCACCAAATAAGACAAGTCATGTAAATTTGTAGTATACTGACAATGACATTTGGGTACCCAACCCCACTTTCCCTCTAGTTAGCTGCTCATTCCTAAGGGCTAATGTATTGACGCTTCTACACTTCCAAAATGCAGTCCCTCAACCACAACCTTCCCGAACACACCTGGGCCTCTACCACACCACACATCTCACCCGTATACACTTGGTTCACTAATACCATGCCTATCACCTGAAGACAGCTAGGTCTCATCTTGAAGACACTTGGGAAAATAATCCTAGCCCACAAACACCTAGGGACCTCATCTACAACAAACCATCCTAAAGATTCTAGGACTATGGTAAGTCTCAATCCATTAGAGCCTACTTGGATACACTCGAGTGGTAATAAATAAAAGAGGGTGTGAGGAATAAATTCATAACCATCCATCCATCCTTCCATTGGGATGTTGGGGAAGATCCCCTCCCCCATGAAATGGGGATTTGTGGCGCTTAGTGATCTTTAAGGGTGGTGTGTGGATAGATTTCCCATGGAACTGCAATTTATATATATGTAGGAAAGAAAACACTCAGCCCAACCTTTGGGTCCCCACAAAAAACAACCAACTCATATAGGACCATGTATAGGCACACAACAGCCACTTAAAAAGCATAACACAACCCCTTTTTTATTTTGACACTTTCCATTCATTAAATTAGGGGTTCTCATTAATTAATTCTAAAACAACCTGGTAAAACTATCAAGTTAATGAATTTCCATTTTAAATTACATTATTAAAAACAACTAAGAAAACAAGTAATTATGATGCATGTACCTTTATGTCAAATAAGAAGTAAGAGGGGAGAAATGGGAAAACATGGAAAATGTACAAATACTGGAAATGAGTCACCAATGGGCGAGTCATTGATGCTGAGCCACTGATGGGTGAGCTACCGATGTCACCTACTAACATTGAGCCAACAACAGGTGAGATACCGACGTGACCTACCAACGATGAGCCACCGATGCAGTGCTACCGATGCATCGACCTACCGACGCCTCGACCTACCGACATTGAGCTACTGATGCAATAAATAACAGATGCCTCGACCTACCTATACCCTGACCTACCGATGCCCTGACCTACCAACACTGATGCTCATGACTCACTGTTGTCGATGCTCTTGACTCAATAATGCACTGACATGTCGATGTTGAAGCCCCTGAGACACTAATGGAAAGGCTAGAAAAATTAGAAATCTCTTGAAATGAGCCACCATTTTCTCCCAAAACACCAAAAACTCTTTATTTTCAGAAATTATTTTCTCGAGGAAATCCGGGTCATTAAAAATATGAATGGAGGGGTGATTATCATCAATACATATATATTATTTGCATGGATTTTTCTATAAATATCTTTCTCTTGGGTAGGGAATGTAAATTAATTCCTACCTCAGTGAATGAATACTAGGGAAGTGAGGTATATTTATAAAGGCAATACCAATATGGTAATAAGGTTCATTTCTTTTTGGAAAACTATGTCTAACAATGGGGTAAGGGATCCAAGAATCACCATTTATTATGTGCTAACATGAATCAACATACACATAAATCTTAGATAGAATCTTTCCCATAGTATTCTAACTAATATGTAGGGTAAATTAAAATGGGTTTAACCTTATTCATGGACACATAGTAAGTAGATAGAACCCAAAACAGCAAAGTTAAGATAAGAAATTATTATAAATTATTTTTTTGATGATAACATATGAAGTTAGAAGAATCAAGCCCTGATCCCATGCCCAGATCCTACGAGTACACATGGAAGAAATGATGGTACTATTATTTCATGGATTTCTATTGGACTTGGGATGAAGAATTTGGGTATTTCTACGTACCCATTATAGATAATGAATCAATCCATACATAATTATTTAGGGAAAGGTCCCCCATATGGATATGAATCATGTGAAGGGGAATGGGGAATATTTCTAATGAAATAAGATGTTACCCAGCATTTTCCGGGTCTATAGTTTCTAAATATTATGAAGGATAAAATAACATAAGAAGACATATACTTTAACCTATGATTCCATTTTTACAATAGTTTATCCAAAGGAGGGTGACCAAATTTGATACAAACTGAAAAACAAGGATGTTTATGATGGGGATGAACTAATATAAGGGAAGATGATAATATTCCTAGAAGTTTCATTATACATTAACAGGTCAGGAACCAAGCCAAATATAGTTTTATATAGTAATTTACCTGTAAAATGTGAAGATATTGTGAAGGGACAGTGATTCCTTGTTAGAATAATTGTTGGGACCAATATATGTGATCTAGGTGTGACTAGGTATCATGTTTAGATAGGATTCAATCGAGACATAGCTCTTAAGAGAAATATCTCCACACAAACAAAGCTCTTACATAGAAAGGGGAATTTTTTTATCATATTTCTAATGGGACTAGGATGTGGGATCAATGCGTCACTACATATCATATATGGATATGAATCAAGAAACATGTACCTATTGGGAGAAAAGGGTTCCCTAACAATGAACAAGATCATATGAAGTGGAAAGAAAAAAGAGGTGTTATTATTTTGGAAATTATGGATGGGCCTAGGATTAGGTGACCCTGGAATCACTATGTATCCCATGTTAATAGGATTTATAGAACATGCGATGTTTGAATAGATAATACCCCTATAATGATTTTTATCATATTTCAAGGAAGATAAATTTTATTCTGACCATACGTCCCTATGCAAGATACCTTATGTATATATCATATTTTCAGATCTCTTTCATATTTTTGATAGGGGAATATTACCCTTTTGATTAGGGGAATATAAATTTTGTATATGGTATAGTACCTAGACATCACTATATATCCCATAGTGATGGGACTCAAGCCTATACAAAGTTATTTTAACGAAATTTTCCTTTCATAGATCATTCTCATATGCATGGAATAAAGGGGAATTAATTCTCTAATGTATAGGAAAGTCACGTGTTAAAGAATTCAACATAGACTGATCACTCTTGTAGAGGGAATGAGGTCACTAATAATGTTCCATTTGGAGTAGTTTATAGTCATATAGGATGGAATTAACTTATCATAGTTTAAAATTATGTGTCTATGGTGATGACCATGTAGTTTAAAAACATATAGTAAGGATGGTTCACATCAATTTGATCCACATGAGTAGTGTCAGCCCGTTTTATCTATGTGAATCAAGAAAATGTTGCAGCATAAATGAGTGAAGCATCGAATATTGAGACATAGAGAGGAAATTTTACATTCCGTTGTGAAAAGGGGGAATCATATCATTCTCAAATTTATAGATTCTATTAGAGTAGAGGGTCTAGAAAAAAAAATACATTCAGAATGATGAGAATAAAACGACATATAGATCTTTGAAAAAAAAGTATTTATACTAACCTTTCCTGTATAAAAGGGGAGGGAATTTCTCTACATAGATCTAACTCTCATGTGAGTAAAAGGACAAATAGAATAACCCAAAATAAGTATTTTATAGCCTTTTTTGATGGAAAATGTGTCATGAAGTATAATTTGAATTGGTAAGGATGTAGATTCTATATAGTTTTGAATAATTCCACAAAGGAATGGGTTTCATATAGGTTAATGTTTATCCAGTAGGACTTGAGTTCCATGCTTTTTGAATTCATTCTACTTAGACTTTTGTGGATTGTAGTTTAAAATATTTCCACCAAGAAATGAGTGTTGTTTTTCATATAATTTATTTATTGACATGGGATTGGTAATGTATTGCTTCCAAGACATGGGTGTTGTGTTATATGAAGTGTTGTAACTAGTGATTTTGTTCTTATAATGGAATTATTTAACATTGTTTTTGAGAAAAAGTTCAATATTTGGGGTGGGGGAAGATTTTTTCATGTTCTATTGTATTTAAGGAGTAAGATCCAATAAAATAAACTTTGTTAAAGCTGTATGCTCTTTCAAGTTTTGGTTCCATCATGAGTGGCTTCTTCCCTGGTATCATTATTTTTCTAATAACTCATACCAAATCTCCCTATAAGAATGAATAAATGTGTACATTATAGTTGAAGGAACAAACATTCCAATTTTCATAGAATTCATTGTTATGAAATTATAAAACCTCTTCAGATAATGTTCATCTACATCATCGATTCACTTATATGATTTTTCTTCTTCTAATAGTTCAATACAGATAGAGATTCAGAGTGATGGAAAATTTTCCTTTATATATAACACTAAAATTTCTATCTAGATAAGAAAATATGGGGTTTCTTGTGTGATTGTGTGAGTTGTGGTGTGATAGGCCCATAATGAAGACAATATTTTTTCCAAACTAGACATATTATATTTATCCACAATTCTCAAGAGTATATTTTAAATAGTCTAATTGAAATCATTTATCTTGTAATTTGTTATTTCTTGATAGTGATATTAATGGTTTGAATCAATGTGGTACTCCAAGTAAACCCTCTTCAACTCAAAGGAAGTGCATTTGGTGCCATTACTAACCAAAATTTGATGAGGGAAATTAGTAAATGGTAATAATGTTGGAGATTAAAATTTTAAGGATATTATTCAACATGAATACCTTGTAAGGTATGACATAGACCCATTTTTTTGATGTATTTGGTAGTGGAAATAATGAAATTGTACTATTTGTTAGTATATTAGTGATCTAATCCCATAAATTCCATTCCCCACATAGTAAATAATGAAGTGTATTTGGTAGTGTGCAATAGTTCTAAGGGATATTGGATGATGTTTTCATGTATTCTTCAGTCATGAATCTTCTTGGTTAATTTCATGAAGTATTGAATCATTGTCAACTAGAAATATCCTATTCTCTTAATTTGATTGGAGAGCTTGGTTCATAATAGGATGGTGTTGTCAGATCCTTTATGTACCACTAACACATCAATGAGGGTCCCTCTTCATGGTATACATCTTAGGAGGACTCTTTCGAAGCATATTTTATAATGGACTTTCTATCCATTCCACCCATCATGAAGGGTGAGTTATTCTACTTTACATCACATTTGATCCTCTTCAGATAAATCTAATATGATGCCCCATTTTAGAGGTAATCCACTTTGGGGATCTTTTATAAAATAATGTTAGTTGGATCATCATGCCCTACAGAATTTATGATCTAATTAATCTTCCCCATGTTGTAAATGAAGAGTTGGAAAACCACACATTGATGTGTGAGGCATGGGATTTTATTTTCCTAATATAGATTAGCCAGAGTTGGGGATGTGTTACGAAGCACATGAGTTTGGGAATTATATAAGTTAAAAATGTAATTCTTCCACTGGCCCCCTCCCATATCTAATAAGGGAGTAAATTATTTCTTATTGAAGGTTTATTCACCATTTATCTTCATAATCACTAGGTTTTAATCCCCTTAAACATGAAGGTGGTATATCTACATTTATAGAGATAGTTCTATGCCTACAATACATGCATTTTATTTTGATAAATTTTGTAATTTATCATTTTAATAATTAGATTGAGTGGGATAAAATTTCCTTGGCTGAGGAAACAATGAAAATCACAAGACCATGATGGTTAGACCTCATGATTTTCATTATATTCCCTGTCATACATTCATAGGCTATATAAAAATACATATCACATGTTTGAGGTGTTCTGTGGGAATATATAACCACTTCATCTGGGAAATTCATGTTTACTATCAATATTTTTGGGCTAGGGTGTCCTACAGGGATATTGGATTTCTCCCACCCTTGGGATTCCTTTTGTGACTCGAATTGAATGTTGTAACATTAAAAGATTACCTCCCATTAGGAAATATTTCTTGTTATCATAGGTTGGCATAAATATACTTGAGTGGTTCAATATGAGAGACAATGTATAATTTTTGGAGTGTTACTTAGTGCCTAAAAATTTTCACCATGAAGACGATTGAATCTAATATCTTCTTAATATCAGAATATCCAGTATCAATATCAATTATTTTTCCATAGATATAGTAAATACTATTTTCATTACATGCATCATTATTCTACCTAGTAAGGGAACCAAATGATTACTTGATAATTTCCAGATATAGTATGAGTGAGTTCCCTTCTAGTAGTGGCATTAGGACCTATGGGAGTATTAAATACAACATGAGGTTGTGGATGGATTCTTGGAAGTACACATCCCACCTGTATGTTCCTTCCTCATTATCATGGTGATTTGAGTATTTTTTATCCTTACAAGATATAAATTTCTTGATATATATGAGGTATCCCTTCGATCCCACTAAATTATTAGGGATTTCATAGATATGAAATTTTTTGTATAACACTATTCTTCTCTCGATCGACCATAATGATGATATAGAACACCAAGCTAATGAGGAATGTTCATGATGTTAATACAATGAAAAGATTTTTTTTTTATTTTGTAATGGTGGTAGCGGTTGTTTTGAACTCTTGTAATGGGGTACCGAGAACCCATAAACCGGCTTTCAATAATGGGAAAAAATAATTAGCAGCAAGATGTGTTGGTAAGAAGTAAAATAATTCTTCATGATGTAGAGAATGACCTTGTTGATGAATATCCCCTGAGGTACTATAAACTAGGTGGATTCCTCTTCTTCATGGCTCGTCTTGATATAATTGTAACCATAATTCTTGTACAAAAAGGAATGATCTTGGAAGCATGTGGTAGCTTTGATTAAGATTTCAAATATTGGAACTAGAAAATAAAATTTTCGAAAATGTTAGTTGAGATCCCAAAAATCAATACATACCCAAATAGGTCCATTAGTATTCATAATGGGGATGTTTTTTCTAGAAATTTTGAGTATTTTACCTCTCAAATGATGATGAAACAAATAAAATTCTCAAAATTATATTCCTCTTAGGTAACATGATTGGGGTAAATTCCCCTAGATAATAGTTTGAAACCATGATTTTCATACATAATTTATATGTGATGGGTAGACACATCAGTTCACAATCCAAGAATCTCATTAAAAATCACTGTGAAGAAAAAATAGTGGTGTTTCAAGTATGAGATATACATCTCATTATATTTAAGGGGAATGTAAACACTAGTATCTGTAAGCCATTAGTCCTCTTATATTATCAAATTGAATATCCTAAGTTTATTGATGGAAGTGGATACAACTTTCTCAAATACTAAAGGGTAATTTTGTATGTAATTACCATCTTTTTAAATTTCATCTTCAACTAGTGTATCCCTAGGATTGGAAGAAACCATTGGGGAATATTTGTCCCTAATGATGTATAAATGGAAACCTTTGGGCCTTGGGAGTTCCCAGGAATATGTTTCATAATTTTGAGTGTTTCCAATATTCTATTATCCCTCTCTTCTATTATTGGTGAAATAATAAGTATGGAAATTACATGTTGAAAGATATTTTATATGGGTTTTCTTTAGATTATTTAGATGAAATTTGTAAATTTTCTAATTTAGATTGAGAATTGTATGTTCTATATTTTAATGAGACCAAATAAGTTGGAATAATCATAACTAAATTGAAATGGGCCTGTGATGATTTTGTTTTTTCAACTAGGGATGGATATTTTAATTGGATCTAATTGTTGGGTAGTAAGTACTCATTATTAACCAATATCCTAGGGATTATAGGGAAGATTACTAAGAAATTGGGATTGAAAAAATTCATGTCGACCTCTATAATTTGTTTCCTTCCTTTTATATTATTAAAATCCAACAACTAAATGAGATTTGATAATATATTTCACTTTAAATGGTTTAATATTTTTGATATCTTGGGGTATATGCAACAAAAAAAATTAAATGAACCATGATATACAGTAAATATATTATTATGTTAAAGTCATAATCAAGCCATTGAATTAGACAGAATAAATATGATAAACTATATTCTCATAATTTCTAGTCTACACATGTATAAAATTAATTAATTCATAATTAATTAATTAGAAATGAAAATAAAAATTATTTTAAAGTAAAAGAAATGTTTTTACTAAAAAAATATATTTTTATTACTGTGAAATATTTTCATCTTAGTATATTAAATTATTCATTATTGTTTAATTTTTTTGATTAATTTTATATATTATATATTTAATTATTTTTTTTAAAAATTCATCTAATATTTTTACTATTTCTGAGATATGATGACATCTGGTTCTAGGCTTAAACATTTTATTGATCTAAAAGTGGTTTTCATAGCATATTGCACACTTATTTTAACACTAATTTATGAAACTTATAGGTATTGAATATGATAAAATGGATTATATATTTTTAGTCAATATGCTCAAAATTTGTTAATATTTTTCCTGTATTTGTTACCAACAAGAGTAGTTTCTATGGTAAAATTTACCACCACAGTGAAGGTAAAGTCATGATTATCAAGGTTAAAAGTAATTTATAAAGTCATAATTTTTAATTAAAATTATTATTTAAGTAAATAAATTTGAACCTTATCCCTTTAGGCTCAAACTTGGTTTTCCTAATGGACACTCTTCCATGAATATGACCTATATAATATTCAAATCAAATAATTTTAGAAAATGTCACTCACTTGGTTTTAAATATCTCTTACATGTTCACATAGGAAAAAATTAAATTTGTGGAAGATTCATAATATCCATTTTTTAAATAATGAAATTATATTCATGATTGTATATTATTTAAACTTTTTAAAGATTAAATAGTTACATTAACTTCTTCTGTAATATTAATAAAATATTTACAAAATTAATAGAAATAAAATAATTGAATATAGAAATATTAAAGTCATTTAATTTGAATGAATTATTTTGTCCCACTACATTTATAGATATATATGAAATATTAGGAGGGTGTTTAATATTTATATTTGAATTCTATATTTTTCTTGATGTATTTAATGTCAAATTAAACGAATAGTGTTGAAAAAAAATATTATTGATAATGGATAATATATAATATTTTTTTAAATCATTTAAAATTCATAAAAATGTTACATTCAATAGGATTAATGAGATATGGTTTTAAACATAACCCGTTTTCCATTTATGGGCATATTTTAATTTTATAAAAAAATTATTAACATTTAATGTGTAGAAAACATCAATATTATAAAAATTTTCAAAAGGTTTAATGGGTGCTTACTACTAAAAATAAGGGTCAATACCCAAAAAACATGCCAAAATTTAATAGTATTAGATTAATTAGACTTATAATCATAATTTATTTTAAATATATCAATTTTAATCCAATTGAAAATGTAAAATTATTTATATTAATTTAGTTCTTGACGAAATTATAATAATGCCCCTCCCCACAATTATAAAAATAGAACCTCTACATTATTCTATTTACAAATATTTAGGCCATAAAGTTGGAAAAACCCATGAAAATTACTCTTCTAAAAATTATCATACAATTTATAGTGGTTATGGTCATTCCAAAATACAAACTTTAAGTCCATTAATTAGAGACATAATGGAAACCCACTGAAGAATAGGTAATCGCATTTTTCAAGTCTGTCAAGTATATTTATTTTTTTATTCTTGTTAATGTGTTGTAGCCATCAGTAAATTATATTTATAGTGTTATAAATATAATGATATATTGTTATAATCTTTTTATAATTTTTTATATCTCTTTTCCAACATATTAAATGCAAAAAAATCACTCGAGCGTGTGTAGGGTTGACTATCTCCACATAGCAGTTTAATTAATCTTTCACCACTAGTTTATTTGGATTTTTATAAAGTGATAAAAAATTAAAATATATATTAAATTTATTAAATAGAATTATTCTTGAATTATATTATCACATAAACCTTTATACCCTTGAAATAATTGTAAAATGATTCCATCGCTCATCAATACATGTAGACTACGATGTCACACAAAATGATGTAATCTGTCTTGAATTTAGGATTAATACTGATGATATTAATGATAAATTTAGTGAATATATATGTTTTTGAATTTATAATAGTTATTTTTCAGTAGAGAATTATCATTTTCCTTTATTTCATTCCATTCGTCAAAAAGAGAAAACATCATTAACTAGTACGTATGACTTACCATCCTCATGAATGGTGTAATTTATTTTTATGTATCTATATTTTATTAATTAATATAAATAAATATATAATGAATATATTTGATATTTATATCTTGTATATGACTTAACCATGATCAAATTATGAGGAATTAAATTAACTAACCAAAAAGGCATGAAAAATGAATCAATTATTACATGGAGTAGTGATTTTTAGAAAGAATTATTAATAAATAGGTGATAAAATAAATTAATTATATCATATGTAGTATGATATATATTATTATTATTATTTAATATATGTATAATAATATTATTTTTATTATAATGGATTTTTAGAGATAGATGAATGAAGTCAAACTAGAGGTAAGGGTATTTTTCATAATCTCGTCATCATTCGAGATTGTTTATGTTTAAGTATTCATTTGGGGTATTATTTTATATTTATATGCTCATACCAATATATTTTATTATCCATTATTAAATTAAATGAACTAAAATTTTTTACATTCAAATTTACTATCTTTAATAATACAAGATCATCAAAGCTAGTTTTTTATGATAACTGACTTCATTTCCCTCTTCGATTAAAAATTAGTTTTCTTTCATTTCCTTGTTTTCTAAAAGTGTTTTCGTGAATAGTTTTAATATTATCCAATGACCTTAACCCCTTTTATCTATTTTTTACCTATTCATAAAATTGTTTAAAAACAATCATCATGTCATTTTTTAAATGATGTACACTTTGAAATTATTATAAAAGTGTGAATTGAATTATTTTGACATATATATTGAATGAAAAAAATATCCATCTCTTATGAATTCTCTTTGATTTGAATATTACATTTATTTTTTTAATGTTTATTGTCAAATAAAATGTTTTCCTTAATATTTTGAAAAAATTATATTTTAAATATGTGTTTTCTTATTGAAAAATGTTATTTTCCTCAAAATGTTTTCTAGTGAGATTTTGAAATTATTTTCATCAATTTCAACATCCTTTATTGAATATTTTTCTTCACTGAGGTTATGATAGTATGATTATGTCCACAATATTTTTCTAGATGATTTAGGATTTGTTTGACCAGGGAAATTATTTATATTCCGTATGATAGTTCTTCTAATATGGATAGGAGTTTATATTAAGGAATATTGATTAAGTTGTTTTGCTAATTCATATGACGAAGATATCAGATATTTTAAATTATGGATGGGGCCAAAAATTACATAGACTAATGATGCATCAGAATGCCTCATGAAACAGTCTAGATAGGTTTTGTATCTAAGGATTTACCAATTTATATATGATTTCAGGGAACGAGGCCTTAGAGATATGTTTATGATGTCATGCAATAATGACTTAACTCTATTTTTGATATGTACAAAACTTTTCATTCCATAATTATGAAATATAATATTTATTTCAATTTTATTATTTTAGTTGTTTTTATATCCATGAATATGTTTTCAATATATATAACTAATTTAAATGGAATAATTTGAATATTATTTATTTCCTTCCATATTATTCATGCCTTAATATCTGCCACAGTATGCATACCCATAAAAAACATCTAATTTCACCCTATTCTTATATTTACTTTCACCAAGATACTGGGAAGTGTTTTATTATTAATATGAAAGGATTTGATAAATGAAATAATGGTATTCTCAAATAAAATAATACAATTTATATTATTCTTTCAAATGTAATGTGAAATCTAAGTATATATCATATTTTTTAATAATATTAAAATATTTTGTCCTTTGTGAGGTTATTCATTATATAAAGGGACAATATAATAAGTTAACTAAATACTCTAGGACACTTGGATTGGGCTCCTTAAAGTTTTTGTTAGACTAAGTTCAGTAAAAAACCATGAGAACTAGTTTTATGAAAAAATATATTAGAAAACATAAAAATATAGATGACATTGAGGATAATTATAAGTATAAGATAAAGACATAAAGTTTTGTTAAGGTATTGATTATGTGAATTTGTAAGATATAAATCCCTATATGGATTCTAAAAGTGGATGTAGCTATTTCATAGTTCTACCTAGGGGTAATAACTCCGAGAAAGTCCCATTGGTCTTTTACTTCATCGTCATCTAGTGTATGACAAAGAGCCTTGCTGCAAACCTGGTTTCACACTCCATTTAAATATAGTTTGGTAAATAAAAATTTTAATTATAAAAGATTATGAATTATTTGAAAATAATATTATAATTTGATAATTTTCCCAATGAAACCATGTTTATGATTATCATATTAGCTTTAAATAAAATTCCCAATTCATGTTATATATTTCATTTATTTGATATTATACAATTTAATTCATTATTTTATGATATAATATAGATTATTCAACTATTTATAAATTTTTCAAGGTATAATGAATGGAAACTATATTAATCAACACAATCTATAATGATATTCTCCTTCAGGGAAAGTTAATGAAGGAAGAGTTGGAGATAAAAAAATTATTAATACATTAGGGAAGAAAACTCATGTTATGATTAATGAACATTACTATATAGAGTATCTTATTAATCAAAAATGTTTTATAATAATGTTAGACCACATCTAATTTCATAAACCACTACCGTTGAATGGGAATAAAAATAATTTTTTTGATGAGAAATGGATAAATTCATTAGATTGAAATTAATCACATTGGAAAGTAATGAAATAGAGAAGGTTTTCAAAATATTTTATTAACTATTATGGGATTTAGATCAATGATGGAAATTTATTCAAAACATTAAGGCTTTGGAAACAAATAAATAACATTGAATGGACAAATTTTATGGAAATTTTCTTGGGAAAATATTTTCCAAATGAAGAATAAGAGATATCGATATACAATTTTTAATTCAAAGAAAAAATGAGGAGGAAAATGTTCATAAGTATGAAGATAACTTTACTAGGCTAGAATGTAATTATAGGAACTACATATATATTTCAAAGATATATAATGGTTGTTTCATTTATGTGATAAAAATAATCCTATAAAGGGAATATGTTTCTCAAGGATTCTCATCATTTAAGGATATAGTATCAAATTCTATCAAGATAGGGAAATAATTATAGAAGTTTTATGGATTTTAAGGATGTTAATTTTACAAGAGGGTGGTAGAGAAAATGATTAATAAGGATAAGAAGATAAATAAAATTTTTATAAATGAGATACTTTTGGAAGGAAATACTATGGTAGATTCTTAAATAGAAAATAAGTTTTATTCAAGTGAGGTGAAAAATTCTATCATGAACATGAATTAAATGTTAAGGGAGAAGCCATAAAATTATAGATAATTAGATATAAGTATATGAATAACTATTCTAACCAATTCCTTAAACATCAATGTAATTTACCAAAAAAGAATCATAAGGGAGAATTCCATGATTATGAAATTGCTACAGCTGACATGGATGTTCTTAGAGAAATGTGTAAAGGAACACTTATTATCCCATCTATGATTGAAAATGATTTATTTTAGTCTAGTTCTACACAATCACTTATAACAAGAGAATTTTCTAAGGGCTTCACTTCACCATATTAAATATTAGATATTCAATTGGTGGTGAAAATTGAAAAATGGTATGATGACCACATATTAAGTTTATAAATAATATATAATAAAAGATTGTTGGAATTTTCATTATGTATTTTTTTTTATATTATATACTTTAATTTGATGTCATTGTTTGTATTTATTGGCTCTCTAATAATATATACCATTCTAATTTTCATGGAAGGTAAGTTATATTTTATTTTTTAAATAAGTCTTTAATTTTCTATCAGATAATTGATTAACTAGAATAACCAATAGAAATTAATTCTATCATATTATATTTTCTACCTCTTTCTATAAGATATTTATCTAAAATGTTTAGGGAGATAGTTGTAATTGAAAATGTGCCTATTTTTCAGGAATATGTTGATGTATTTTTAGAAGGATTTATTATCTTCCCACAAATCCAGAATTTGAGTTTTCAATAGAGATCATACATGGTGATACATATATTTCAAATAATCCCTATACAATTGACCTCATGGAGTAGGATAAAGTTTATAATAAAATCCCAGAGAATATAGATATCGGGTTCATTTTGCCTAGTGATTCACCATGGGGTGAGCCTTTTTTACATTTCTTAAGAAGAAATATGGGTCAATGCATCTTTTCCTTGATTATTCAAAAAAAAAATTCACTTTTATAAATAAGTATCTTATAACCTATATCGATGATCTATTTAATCAATTATGTGAAGTTATATTTTTTTCAAGATTGATCTTTCATTCGAATATCACCTGTTTAGGATCATGAATATGGATATACCAATGACATCCTTCAGTATATGGTATGTCTACTAATAATTTACAATAACGTTGTTTGGTCTAACTAATTATTTTTATATCATTATGGATTTAATTTATAGAGTCATTAGGGATTTCCTTGGTCATTTTGTGGTAGTATTTATGGATGATATTTTTAAATTGTCAAAGATAAGGGAAGATCAGATTTTTTTTGAGAATTGTGTTAAATATCTTATGGAATAGAAGTTGTATGAAAAATTTAAAAAGTTTGAATTTCTTCTTCTGAATGTTTCATTCTTAGGTTATATAATATCATGTGAGGGTATATCATTATATCATTCCAAGATATAATTTATTGATAAAGGGCCTATAACAACCATGCTAACTAAAATGAATAATTTTCTTGCAATTTATGGATATAACCGATTATATGTGATATAATTATCCTGAAAATATAATCCAGTAACTTTTTTGAATTGAAAGGGGGTTATATTCTTAGGGATAGATGAATGTGAAGAGTGCTTCAAAACACTAAAGATAATTTTGTTCAGTGTGACTTTTCTTACACTTCTATATATTGAATAAGGGATTATAATTTTAATTGATTCATCAAGTAAGGGATTGGTATTCATTATCATTTATAATAAATAGATGATCGTATATGCTTATCACTAAATAAAAATTCATGATAATTAAATAATCGATCCATGATTTGAAGTTGGAAATATTATTTTTTTCATTAATGATATAGAGGCATAATATATATTGTGAAAGTTGTGATATATATACTAATAATAAAATCTTGACATATATATTTATACAAAAAAATCTGAATATTCACCAAAGAAGATGGTTGGAGTTGATTAAAAATTATTACGAATCAATACATTACCACCCTCAGAAGATGAACAAGGTGAAAAATATTATGATTAAAAATGGTAATGATAGATTATATTTAATTTGATCACTAATGATCCAATATTTAGGTATTGTAATAAGATGGATGAAGAAATATTAAAGTAAGGGGATAAATATTACTTTTCAAAAATGATTGTTCAGTTATCTATCTAGGTTTGAATTAAAGAGGAACAAAAAAGAAGATTTATTTCAAAAGTATAAGGTAATAAATTTTATTGAATATAACATTGATTTTAATATAATAATAATGTTAAATAATTGTGTATGGGTCCCATACACACAATATCTAAATAAGGTGTTGTCGTATTATGGTCACAATTATTCATTCTTTATTCATCCAAATAGTAAAAATATCTATATAGATTTAAAAGATTATTTTTGGTGGATGGAATGAAGAGAGATATTTTATTGTTTTTATAACAATGATTTTTATTTTATATATCAATTATATGAGAAATATGTCCATGTAGATGTTACAAACATTACCAGTACCTGAATGGAAAGAAGAAAACATCATCATGTATTTTATCTTCAAACACCATAAAATATGTAAAGTTTATAATGATATATATGATGCAATCAACCACATAAAAATTTCAAAAAAAAAATATAATTTCCATAAAAGAATACATCTCTCTTGATAAACATAAGAGTCTTTATATTAAAGAAATGGTTAGGTTTAATTGAGTACCATATTCTATTGTATCTAATTAAGATTTAAAGTTCATCTCAACGTTTTTGTGAAGAAATCAACATGATCCAGATATAGATTTTTGTTACATCACTTTTTACTATCCATAGAAATATTTTAAATACCATATGACCTTTAAAACTCTATAAAACATTTTGAGAACTTACTAAATTGATTTCCAAGGTGGTTGGGATCAACACCTTCCATTGGTGGAATTTTCACACAAAAATATATTTTAATCTATAATTTAGATGGAACCATATGAATAAAACTATGATAAGAAGTTCAAATATCTATTATTCTATTTTAAAATTGGGGAATTAAAGATATTGAGTCTTGATTTATCTATTTAAATGAAAGATAAGTATTGTTCCATTTGATAACATATAAGGAAACCTCATAAATAACAAAAACTTTATACAAAAAATCATTATAAAAATCTGTATTTTGATGTTAGTGAAAAGGATTTCCTATGAATATCTACCTAGAAGAGGTTTATGTGTTTTTTGGATTACAAAAATCTAATATCTATGTATATTTGAACATTTTAAATTATTGATCTTATTAGGATAAAAGATTATTGATTTTTACTTCCCCTAAACAACTCTCAGGTCCATGGTATGTTCTAGGTATCTATCTTGATAAAGAACATACCTGATCACTAGAATGCACTAAAATCATAGGTCATAGAACTAGATAATAATATTTTCATATTAGGAATAATAGTTGGTGATTCTTGGCCATATTTGGAAATTTCTATGAAATAATACCACTAACCTCGCCAATATTTTTTGGAGAGACCACAAATTTATGGATGCTATTTTGGAACCTATAAATATGATGAGGTAAATGTTTTCTCAATTATTTATATCAAAATTATAGAATATTAAGGGTGATATTATTTTTTGTGTTTCATAATGTAACTCCCCAATATTTTAAAATATATTTCCTTTTAAATATTTTCATTTGTTCAATAATCTTTGTAACATGCAACAACAAGTTTAAATGAACCATGATTTACTATTAAAATATTATTATGTTATAATTACCTCGTAGATTTTGAATTAGAAGGTATTAAAATGATTTACTAAATTCTGAAAATGTATGGTTTGAATATTTATAAAATGAAATAATTTGTAATTAATTAACTATAAATGAAAATAATAATCATTAAAAAGAAAATTAAATGTTTTTCTAAAAAAATGTTTCCATTTGTGGAACTTTTTTTTATCACAACAAATTAAATTATTAAATATTGGGGAATTATTTTAATGAAATTTATTTGTTATATATTAAATAATTTTTAAAAAAATTAATCTAAAATTTTTGCAATGCATGAGATAAAAGTAATTTAAATTTTATACTTAAAAATATAATTTTCTAAAAGCAGTTTTGACTGTGTTTTGGGAAATTATTTAAATATTGTTTTATGCTAATTAATGGTACTGAATTGGATAAAATGTCTTCCATAGTTTTAATCAAGAGGATCTAATTTTTTTGGATATTCTCCTTTTATTTTTTTCGATATCAATAGTGATAGTGCTGAAATTTATCATTTTGATAAATAGTAAATGAGTTAAATCGTGTTTAAAAACAAGTTATAAGGTCAAAATTTTGTATCCTAATTATTATTTAAGGAATAAAATTTATCCCTTATCTCCTTACTCGGAATTGTTTTTTTCTTAATGGATACTTTCCTATGAGAATTACCTATGTAAAATATAAATCAAAAAATATAAAAAAATCTCACTCTCTTAGTTTTAAAAATACCGTATGTGTTTACTTAGGGACAATATGAGGTTGTTAATTAATAATAATGATAATTTTCTAAATAATGAATTTATTTTATTTATTGAAATTTATTTCAGAATTCTTTTTATTAAAGAATTACTTTAACAGCTTGTCAAACACTAATAATATATTTATTCAATTAACATAAAAATAAAATAAATGAAATTAAAAATATTAAAATTTATATAATTTGAATTAGTTAGTATGTTCCATGAATATTATAGTTATATTTGACATATTTTGAATTTTTAAAAATTATATTATAATTATCCTTTTTCTTGATGTATTTAACGTCAAATTAAATAACCAATGTAAAATATTACATTGTTTATATTTTATAATAAATAATAATTTATTAAAGTATTTAAAATTCATAAAAATTATATATTCCTGCATAATAATTTCCTATAGTTTTATAAATACTAAATTTTAACTAGTTGGGTTTTTTTCATTTTATTGTATCATTATTTACACTATAAGTGTAGAAAATGTTAATATTACTATAATTGTCAAAAAATGTAATGGGGGTTAAAACTAAAAGGTAAGTGTAAAAACATATCAAAAAATTGTAAAATTTTATTATATTACATTATTTATAAATAATATAATCTTATATTCCTAAGATATCACTTTGGATCCATTTTACAATGAATAATAATTTTTAATAATTTAATACTTTATAAAATTTCAAAAGATCCCTTCCTCTAAATTATTAATGCACACCTATTATTTTTATTATTTACACAACATTGAGCAACCTAGATATAAGAAACCACACTAATATTTCTTATAAACATCATTTTCATGTTATATAGTTTTTTTTATTCCAAAAACCAACATTATGTTCCTTAAAAAGATATGTAGACGAAGTCTATCGAAGAAGAGGTAATCGTCTTCATCGAGCCTTTCATGTTTATTTATTCATTTAAATCCTATTAATGTGTTAAAAAAATAATAAAATAAAAACAATATTATCATAAAAATAATTATATAATATTATAATTTTGTTACAACTACTTTCTATCACATTTCCATCCTACTAAATTAAAAAGACATCACTCATGCATACGTACGACTTACTGTCTCCCTGTAGTGGTGTAGATTACTTGCTATCACCACTTTACATGGATGGTTATAAATATGGAACTAATTAATATATATTATATCTGAAAAATAAATATGAATTTTTAATTATATTTTAATATATATCTAATTACATTGCAATCTATTAGAAAATGATAACATTTCTTGTGCATATATTTGAACTACCATCTCCATAAAGTTATGTGATTCGTTTTTCATTTACATATTATATATATGGTGATAAGGATTGATTTAATGAATATATATTATTTATTTGTTATAATAATTAATCTTTAAATTTTAATTATAATATTAATATTTTCCTCCAAACATTCAAAAACTGAAAACAACGTTTTTGCATACAGATAACCTACCTTCTACTTGAATGATTTAATTCATTTCTCTATATATATATATATGTTATTGGTTATTATAAATAAATATATAATAAATATATATTATATTTATATTATTGGTATAGCGAAGCTCTGATAAAGGTATATGTTTCAAAACTAACCAATTAAAATATACATGAAAAATAAGTAGTCATTACCCAAAATAAGGATTTTAACAAAGCATTGTTAATAAACAGGTGATAAATGATTATATGTATTTCATATATGTTATTATATATATTATTATGGATCTATAATATATTTATAAAAAATATAAACTTATTATATATATATATATTTGACACATATAGAGGAAGCCAAATGTGATGTAAGGGTTTATTTCAAAATCTCACCATTATTCATGGTTGTTTATGTTTAAGTATACGTTGGGGAAATAATATAATATCTCCATCATAAAACTAGTTTATTTTATTTTATAATATTTAGTTATATAAATTAAAAAAATAAATTTCAATTTTACCCCCATTATGTACTTAAGAGCATGAAATAATGTTTTCAAGAAAAACTGCCTTCATTTCCTTCTTCAGTGGAAAATGCATTTAATTCCATATTCATGTTTTATGAAATTGTTCTGAATAATGATTTTAATATTTTAATATTATTTTTAAATTACATTTTACACATATTTAACCATTTTATAAAATATTTTAAAATAAAAATTCTTATCATTTTCTGATTGAGGTAATTTTTTGACCTTTTTAAAAAAGTCTGAGAGGAATAGAGTTTTAGGTTATATTAATTGAATGGAATTCCTCAATATCATGACTAATCATTAATTTTAATTTTCCTTTACATGTTTATAGTTTTACTTTTAAATAAAATGATTCCATTATTATTTTTAAAATTTTTAAATTTTAAATAATTTTTTTAATTGAAAAGTTTTATTTTCCAAAAAACATTTCTCGTGATATTTTGAAATTATTTTCAACTATGAAAATATACATTGTTGAATATTATTATTTAAAAGAGATTTGATATAATTATACTGTCATCAATATTTTTATGTATGGTTTATGATTCGTTTGGATGGGGAATGTATTCATATTCCATAATATAGTTCTTTTAATATGTATCATTACTGATTTTAAGGCATTTTGATTATGTTGTGTTGTTTATTAATATAAGTAATTAATTGGACATATTATGTGATGAGAGGGTCCCAAATGCATCAATAGGTCTCATGAGACATACAAGATTTGGTTTTTTGGGTCGAGACCTTACCAATTTAGGTAATATGTCTTGGAACAAGGCCTTGATAATATGTTTTAGATGTCATGGCATGTGGCCCCAATGGTAAGTTTCATATGTCCATAATTATACATTTTTTCATTATGAAACCTATTATTTATATCAATGTGATTATTTTAATAGTTTTTTATATCGATAAATATGTTTTTATATTATTTGATTATTTTATAGGGCATTATTTGAATTTAACTTATTTCCTTACATATTATTCATTCCATATAAAGTTCCTCTATATGTCTGCCCTTACGGAGCATCTAAGCTCACACCTTTCTTATGATTCCTTTCCCTAGAATTCCAATAAGTGTTTTAGGATTGATATGCTGGGATATAATGAATGTAATAATTGTTTTCTTAAAGAAAATCATATGTTTTATTTTATATTTTCAAATATAATGTGAAATTTAAGTTTGTTTCTCATATTTTAAGACTAGTAAACTATTACGTTTTTTGGGATGTGATTCCTTGTATATAGTTACAATGTCATAAAGTAAGCACATAATTTTTTCTACTAGGGTTAGGGTCTTTAAAAACCCTCATCAACATATTAGGAATCACAATATTTAAATGGTGTGATATCACCTCTCATCATGCCACATTTTATTTCAAAAATTTATTTCAAGAGTTAATGGAATGTCATTAGCACTATCACATCACAATGAATCCAAAGTCTCTTGAGTATAACATTATATTCCATATCCTTTTGGATGACTATGATATATTCATTGGACATCAGATCCCTGAATTGGCCATTTAGACTGATATTTCTAATGGTATTATAGTTTATTTTGTCAAATCAATGAATGGAAAGATTTATTCTAGATAAAACATCACCACTATATCTGAAACATCTAAGGGTTAAAAAAGAGATATGATTAATCCAAGATCCATTTTTTACCATATCCCATAAAATTTAAACATTATAGAGTCTTTATAAAATATATTGGGGTAATTTATTCCCCTAAATGGGTTATTATAGATCTTTAACTATCATGACCCTCCCCCAGGGGTCTATGTCGTGACTACCCCAAGCCCACCATCCATAGGTTAGGTGTAACACCCCAAGATTTTATAGTGTGTTATTTCTTCAAAATAATTCAATAACTTTCACTACATGCAACACCATGTTCAAGCACACCATGACTTACCAAACAAGCCGTTCAAAAGAGGTTATGAATAGTATTAGATAAATTTTAATGTTTATATAATCCTTATAATTTTAGAATCCATATTATGAGTTTCTTAGATATAATGCAAGAACAAATTCATTTTCAGTATTGCACTTTTATCAACTTTAATAGTGAACCCTTTTTAAATACTATATTTTAAACTTTTTGACTAAATGGGGACATCAAAAATTTAAAATGAAACATCCCAAGCTTCCACGGTACGCTTTCTTTGAATAATACAGTAGCGTGTGTTGTACGCAACCTTGAGTTTTAACACACACCACAACCAATCAAACTAGCCGTTATGAATAGTAATACCTAATTTTTGAAATTATATATATTTTATATTTAAAAATGGACTTCATTTTTGGATTCGGAATATCGAAATTATCCTAGGGTGAAATTTTGGTACTTTTCGGATAACTTTTATATTTTGATGAATAGTGAAAATTACTAAATTTTAATTAAAAACAACTTTTTTAATCAAAATAATTAATATTGATAAATTATGAATTTGAGTGGTTTTAAAGTATATTTAGAATATATTTTTACCATTTAATATAATGTTGGTCATTGGACATAATTTTACAATTAAACCGAACATAAACGAGTGTCAATCTTTTGATAGTTATTATCTCTTAAAAACACGCTTTTTGTTTTGACAGCGGGATTTAATTTTAAATTAATTTCTGCCACTTCTGTGTTTTGAATTTAGGAAAATGGATTCCATATTTGGAATCAGGATGTTAAAATTGTGTAAATAGGTAACTTTTATTTTTAGACATTTTGAATAATTACTGCGGTAAATATTTTATTTACCTTGGTTAAGGGTAAATCCGGTAAATAAGGGTTAAAAAAATAATATTATAATAATACTAAATTACCCTAAAACGTGTCTTAACCCTATTGGTTGATACATGGTCGACCATGGGAATCTTTGGGTCTATTTTGGGACCCCATGGATCCACTTGTAAGTGATAATGACACTTTATTTTAATTTAGTTAAAATGAATACAAAAATGACACAAGCATATATCTTTTAGAACAACAATTGTTACATAGAGTTATATATGTTGGATTTTAGATTATAAATATTCATTATAAAGCTAAAAATAGTTTCTACATAATGATATTTTATTTATAATTTTTAGACATTAAATAATTTATTTTATTTATGACACAATGATAATACAGTAATTACTATAATAGTGAAAAATTAAAATAATTGATATTATAAATACCCAAATAAATATAATATGAAACTTTTAATGAATTAAACTAATTTTCTAGGATAATATGATATATTAGGATTTATGTAATTGACTTTGTTCGAAGTAATCAATCTGTTATGAGTTTCACAAAAATCAACTATTGAATAGTGTCAAAATTGACATAAAAGAGTTCTTAAAACAAATATTATATTATTAATTGATATTAAATTCCTAAAAATCTATGGTTCGGCCAAGAGACTTATATTATGATAGGTTAATCATTAATGGACCACTTGGGGGTCGCTTGGATGTATATAGTAAGTTTATTAACCATATTATATAAAAATACAAAGAGACATTGTAAAAGTGAAACTAATTAACTTAGAGTTAATACTTAAAGATAAGGTTAATATAAGTACCCAAACCTGTCTAAATTCTATTGGATGAGTTGTTTTCGACCTATCCCCACCTCATCCTTTTAATAGTCAACTTTGGAGCCTTTGGAAACCGAATATGAATTTATTATAAATTAATATTTCTAGCTTTTCCAAAGGTGCCCCTCACCCCTCTTATAAAAGGGCACTCCTCCTTCTCATTTCCTCACACCTCTCAAGCCACTTGGCTCGTCCAAACTCTGCCCAACTAATCTCCCCACATCCCTCTCCTCCTCCTTGAAGCTTCCCCTTAGGCAGAAAGCATTTCAAGAAGTCCTTTGGTTCCAACCAAAGTGAGTTACCTAAATTAAAGGTAACTATTTTCTCTTAAAGTATTTTCATTTATTTTGCTTCTCCAACCCCCAAAATATTTTTATTTCCTTTCATTTGTAACAACACCAGTATCCTCAATATACTAGGATGTTGTTATAAGAAGGATTCAAACTACACATTCACACAACTCCATCTAATGGATGATGAACATAATGTTTCTGTGGATGGCAAACTAACGCCTCACGAAACGATGATTGTTCAAATACATCTTACCGCCTCTCATGGTGGCCATTAGGATGGAACTGTAATTAAATATGATATTAATGATATATATTTTATATATAAGCTTCTGTAATTCCATTTTATTTCATACCATTATTCGTTTCATGTTGTATATACATACGATAATTTCATTTGGGGAAGTGCGGACTACCGCCCCCTTAAAATGATATGACTCGTTCATACCACACATGGAACGTATAAAGGATGGTGTAAATGAACTTAAGTAACATATATAAAATATTATATTATACTGGAATAGTAATATACCTATGTATAATTTGGATTCGATTCTTTTAAAATAAAAATTAAATGGAAGTAGCGTTCGTGCGTACGTACGGACTACCGTCTCCACGAACGCGATGAGATTCATTCTCCATCGTATAATTTGATGATTTAAAAATGATGTTTAAGAACTTGATACCATTCTGGATATGAATAATATACATCCCATTAATAACAAATATGTCTCACATAACAAAGAATATAAAGTAAAATGAACCCGTTAACACTCGAAATGACGATAATTCTAAAATATTATTAACAAATCAATGATAAAATATCATATATGATATCATATTAAAGTAAATTATTCTTTTATTATTCAATAACAATTATTTCACCATTATACAGGAGGTAAAACTACCATCGACCAAGGAAAAAGTACAATGTAAGGGATTCTCTTATCTCACTTTCAATTCCGTGAGATTTCCATTGTTCGCTACTAAATTATTGAAAGTGGTGTATTGTGTACTTCCATTTGATATATATTATCATGATTCACTTTATATTCATGTTATTCTGTAAATCATTTGGTGGTTATTAACTTTTGGCCATGTGACTCAGTTGATTAACGTGGTAAGGGTTTTCTTATCTCACTTTTAATTCCGTGAGAATTCCATTGATCACCACTTAATTATTGCATGTGGTGTATGTGTACTGCCCATGATCGTATTCATTGTGTAATATACTTTAATTTATGGGTATTTACATCATCATGGTATGATACTTCTTTCATGGGTGTATGTTTCGTAATTTACCTAATCGATAAGGGAATTTGAGATTTCAATTTCCACTCATTTGGATTTACACATATTTCATTGATTATATTACCCCAAGATTATGTGTGGAATCACTATTCATTTGATTATGTCATAATTTCCACTCCCCTTCCTGTGGATATAAGTTTGACACACATAATCACTCCATTGGTAATTCTCAAGTCATTGATATAAATTTGATAAGAGTAATTTTAACTCATTCTCCATTTGTTGAGTTAAACATCCAATTTGTTGGTATTGTTTTTACAAGAATATGTGTGAATGTCCTTTGATTGTTTTAAACTGAATATCCAATCATATTTAGTGTATTTATATTTGTCACACATAATTATGTCATTGATTTATCCTTAACCTAAGGATACAACCTTTATGAGAGATTTCATCTCAATTTACATTCCATTGAGACTTCTTTGATGATATACACCAAATCACTTTTATGTGGTGTATATATAATGTACTTTGACATAGTATATCATGATTCCCTTTATTCTCATGATATTACAAAGTTTTGATCACCCCAATTATTTGTATTCAAGTGTCTCTTTTGGTAAGAATATCTAACTAAAATACCATTTTTAAATGTTTTAAAGACTTATTCATCTAAACCTTTCTCATTAATGTCCATGTTTTAAAAATGGTTTAAAGGATTTATTTATATGGACATTAAAGTTTTAAAATTAAAACTCCTTTTAAAAGTTTCAAAGTGGTATGGGACACTTTGATTCAAAAATCTATTTTTAAATGGCTTCTTGACAAATAGTGTGACTTTTAAATGTTTTCAAGAAAAGGGGGATATTTCTCTCAAATAGTTTTGATGATTATTTTCATCTATGTCAACATCATTCATTATTCATGATTGAGGTTAATGTGATACAATACAATCTTCATATTGTATCAAATGAGTTATTTTTGACTGTGGATGTTCTATTTTTATACCATTCATGGTTTGTGGTTAAAGTATTGACATTTCGTATGCTAGTTTTAATACGAATGTTTATTTTATGCTTAAACCTATTCATATGAGGAATGCATTGGACTTAATAAGTGACGGGTGGAGCCCGCTATAGCTCCTCGATGCATCGGTAGGTCTCATGAGACAAACTAGTGTCTTGGCACAAGGCCTTGGCAAAATCTTATTTGTAGTCTTGGCACGAGGCCTTGGCTATGTGGTTATGATAGTCTGGCATTATGCATTCCATCATTATGAAAGTGGTTATTGATATTTCATGTGATCATTCGACTAGTAGAATATCCATGTGAGTAAGTAAATGGAATTATTTCATTTTACCTTTGCCATTTTATGCTGAAGTTCAAGTTTAAAAGACTTTTGTTTTAGTTATAAATTGCCTTAAGTGTTTATGCTTATTTATGAAAGCTTCTGCTATAATGTTATCCTTACTGAGCATCCGAGCTCACCCCTTTCAATGTTTTAATTTTTTTTCCCAGGATTATGAAGAAGTAATTTATGAATGACCTGCAGGGATAGTATGAGGGGATATGAAGACAAGATGTTTTTTTTATGATGTAATGTAAAAATTTATGGATGTATCTAGTTATTCCAAGGCTACTAAACTAATCGGTCTTTCGAGACTTGATCTTTCTCGTGATCATGCCAATGTTATGTAATTAATGCACTGACTCTGGGTAGCTGGGGTCGGGGCGTTATAGTTGGTATCAGAGGAAGTTTAGTACAAACCTTGGTAGCTAGATTTAGATAAACTCTGATTAGAGCACGTAGACCTAAGATGAACTTTGAGGATTAGTATAAAAAAAAACTTCCTAGAATTTTGGTATTGTAAAGATTTTGTGAGTTTTCCGAGCAATACATCCCTGTCTGGATACGAGCAGGTAGAGGCGGCTCTGGCACAGATGTACCTAGGGGTAAAACCCGAAAACACCGCTTTGAGCTAGACTCGAACGGGAACTGGTGCACGACAACGGGCCTTGCTGCACTCTTGGTTACGACACTCCCGGGGGATATGCTTAAGATAATTTACATTTTCTTTACAAACCGATTTAAGTAATATATACATAAGATGAGAGAAAATGACCTTGGTTAATCCCAATATGTTTCAAATTGAGAATATGGTGACATTTTAATCTCTAAATGATTTTACGACTACTATTACTCACACAATGCCTTCTGGTTTTAGTCAATGGCTGGATTCCAAGGAAGTCATAGTGACTTTGAGAATGATGTACAAGTTGGGAACAGTGGTGGCAATGAGCAACAAAATGGAATGTTGATAGGCGTAAAAGATATCGTCTTTATGCCAAATCAGTTTTCCAAAAATATGATCAACAACATATATATTAATCAACTCCCAGACTCAACAAGGAAGAGAAAGGTGATAAATGATAAGATCTCCAGCAATGGAGACCATGGAGAAAAGAAACCTCAATTTTCATCATGCAGGAATTGTGGAAAGAGACACCCAGGAAAGTGTCTCAATGGGACAACGAAATGTTTTACGTGCGGGAAGGAAGGACATAAAGTGAAGAATTGCCGAAGAAAAATGAAGAGTACTATGGAAGAAGATAAAAATGGTCCCAAGAGTCCATTTACAGTCATTTGTCGTAAATGTAGGGGACCTGGCCATTACCCGAGTGAATGTCCTATTTTATAGGATATTTTCTTGGTCAAAGAAGAAGCTATGTGGAAATAAATGGATGGAGAAAAATTTAAAAAGTATTAGCACTCCTTGTTGATGGGTTTGCTTTGGAATAATTTTCTCTTGTATTTGTAACCCCGCAGTTTTCCATGTGAGAATGATATTTGAGGAAGAGTTGTCTCTTCTCTTGTGGATATAGGTATAAATAACCATTTGGTTTTATATGATCATTGGGGTTTGAGAAAATGATAAGTTATTATAATTTGGGATGAAAATGAAAAGTATGATATAACATTTGTGGTTAAATTATGTTATTTTGAGGAATTTATCTCATTTTGGTAATATTATAAAATATTGTTTTTGAAAAAGGACAACACGTAGACCGTGTGACAACCCATCGCGTCGGACAAAGCCGTGGGAATCGAACCCACAACCAAAGTGCGATTGGGATTTATCGCCTACCACTGGACTACGTGAAGTCCCTGGTTAGTGTGACTATTTTTTTTTGTTAAATGATTTTATTGATCAATAATAATATGATTTGGGTTCTTATGTCTTATCAAATGAATACCCTTGGTATAGGAAAATGATTTGGTGATTAAGTGATAAATGTTATTTTGGAAGATGTTCGTTTTGTTAGGAACACTATATGCCCAAGGAAAATAGAATACAATGAGGTTTCATTTGTAGAGTAATGGTGGATTTTTATCTACATTTTTATTGTTGATTTATAGTGATTTGGGTTATTTATGGAAATGATTAACCTATAACAAAGAATATGTGATGATTACTTTTAAGTATGTGACTTTAAGAGTATTTGATGTAATTTGGAGATACAATGTAACATGGGAGACTACATAATCAAATTCTTCTATGTTTTGGGTTTCAATATTAGTTTGGATTATATTAAAGGATTTTAAGGACAATTGGTTATTGAATGGTATCTATTTACCTTTGGGGTATTGTTGGTTTAATTTTAGAAATTAAGATTAGTGCATATTTATCTCAATGAATATCCTTTTGGGGGATCATTAGATCATTCACTAACCATTTTGGTTTTGATTAATATATGGTTTATCCTGCATGGATCATGTGATTCTATAGAAGTTTATTCTAGCTCTTCTAGTGTGACCAAGTCTTCTTGAATACTCATCGTTTAAAAAAAAATTGAGTTAGTGGTGGAAATTTATTAAAGAATGAAAATCTACTTAAAATTTAAGTATATCTCATAATGTTCTTATCCAATCTCATAAATAAATTCCCCAACATTAATAAAAGAAACATAGAACAAAAATGTTGTCCTAGATGGTACCTTAAATCATCACAAATTTATGGCTTTGGGATTTTTGGCCTTTTCATAGCCATGTTCTCTACCACTCTCCATCAGATAATTGATGGTTAGATTTCTCCTCCATATCCATATTTTCCTTCATGGAACCCTAGTATGTGTTATTTTCGGTAATCTTCATACTTTCGACTCTTTATTTTAAATAGAGGCCTCATTAATTCATTTTTCGATGTGGGATTTCAACTAAGATATTTTGAAACGTCAAAAATGTGTTATCCTAATACCCTATGTTTTGTTGAACCAATGGTATTTCAAATAATCATAGATTGATGATTATAAGGACCTCAATTTTACACTTGTTTGTGATTGATGACCTCAATCACCACCTATAAATATTTACGTTTTTCCTCCAATTATATGTCTCTAGTTTCCACCAATGTTCTCCTAATCGAGATCATAATTTGGTGGTGACCCTTTGATTTCTCTTTTTCTCATATTAAGACTAAATTTTAGTAACCCAATTTCCGATGTGGGTTTTCCCACAAATATATTATCTATTTTCAACCTTTTATTTTCGAAGAACAATTTCAAATTGCGAGGACGCAATTTATTGAAGGAGGGGAGAATGTAACACCCCAAGATTTCATAGTGTGTTATTTCTTCAAAATAATTCAATAACTTTCACTACATGCAACACCATGTTCAAGCACACCATGACTTACCAAACAAGCCGTTGAAAAGAGGTTATGAATAGTATTAGATAAATTTTAATGTTTATATAATCCTTATAATTTTAGAATCCATATTATGAGTTTCTTAGATATAATGCAAGAACAAATTCATTTTCAGTATTGCACTTTTATCAACTTTAATAGTGAACCCTTTTTAAATACTATATTTTAAACTTTTTGACTAAATGGGGACATCAAAAATTTAAAATGAAACATCCCAAGCTTCCACGGTACGCTTTCTTTGAATAATACAGTAGCGTGTGTTGTACGCAACCTTGAGTTTTAACACACACCACAACTAATCAAACTAGCCGTTATGAATAGTAATACCTAATTTTTGAAATTATATATATTTTATATTTAAAAATGGACTTCATTTTTGGATTCGGAATATCGAAATTATCCTAGGGTGAAATTTTGGTACTTTTCGGATAACTTTTATATTTTGATGAATAGTGAAAATTACTAAATTTTAATTAAAAACAACTTTTTTAATCAAAATAATTAATATTGATAAATTATGAATTTGAGTGGTTTTAAAGTATATTTAGAATATATTTTTACCATTTAATATAATGTTGGTCATTGGACATAATTTTACAATTAAACCGAATATAAACGAGTGTCAATCTTTTGATAGTTATTATCTCTTAAAAACACGCTTTTTGTTTTGACAGCGGGATTTAATTTTAAATTAATTTCCGCCACTTCTGTGTTTTGAATTTAGGAAAATGGATTCCATATTTGTAATCAGGATGTTAAAATTGTGTAAATAGGTAACTTTTATTTTTAGACATTTTGAATAATTACTGCGGTAAATATTTTATTTACCATGGTTAAGGGTAAATCCGGTAAATAAGGGTTAAACAAATAATATTATAATAATACTAAATTACCCTAAAACGTGTCTTAACCCTATTGGTTGATACATGGTCGACCATGGGAATCTTTGGGTCTATTTTGGGACCCCATGGATCCACTTGTAAGTGATAATGACACTTTATTTTAATTTAGTTAAAATGAATACAAAAATGACACAAGCATATATCTTTTAGAACAACAATTGTTACATAGGGTTATATATGTTTGATTTTAGATTATAAATATTAATTAGAAATCTAAAAAGATTTTCTACATAATGATATTTTATTTATAATTTTTAGACATTAAATAAGTTATTTTATTTATGACACAATGATGATGCAGTAATTACTATAATAGTGAAAAATTAAAATAATTGATATTATAAATACCCAAATAAATATAATATGAAACTTTTAATGAATTAAACTAATTTTCTAGGATAATATGATATATTAGGATTTATGTAATTGACTTTGTTCGAAGTAATCAATCTGTTATGAGTTTCACAAAAATCAACTATTGAATAGTGTCAAAATTGACATAAAAGAGTTCTTAAAACAAATATTATATTATTAATTGATATTAAATTTCTAAAAATCTAAGGTTCGGCCAAGAGACTTATATTATGATAGGTTAATCATTAATGGACCACTTGGGGGTCGCTTGGATGTATATAGTAAGTTTATTAACCATATTATATAAAAATACAAAGAGACATTGTAAAAGTGAAACTAATTAACTTAGAGTTAATACTTAAAGATAAGGTTAATATAAGTACCCAAACCTGTCTAAATTCTATTGGATGAGTTTTTTTCGACCTATCCCCACCTCATCCTTTTAAAATTCAACTTTGGAGCCTTTGGAAACCGAATATGAATTTATTATAAATTAATATTTCTAGCTTTTCCAAAGGTGCCCCTCACCCCTCTTATAAAAGGGCACTCCTCCTTCTCATTTCCTCACACCTCTCAAGCCACTTGGCTCGTCCAAACTCTGCCCAACTAAGCTCCCCACATCCCTCTCCTCCTCCTTGAAGCTTCCCCTTAGGCAGAAAGCATTTCAAGAAGTCCTTTGGTTCCAACCAAAGTGAGTTACCTAAATTAAAGGTAACAATTTTCTCTTAAAGTATTTTCATTTATTTTGCTTCTCCAACCCCCAAAATATTTTTATTTCCTTTCTTTTGTAACAACACCAGTATCCTCAATATACTAGGATGTTGTTATAAGAAGGATTCAAACTACACATTCACACAACTCCATCTAATGGATGATGAACATAATGTTTCTGTGGATGGCAAACTAACGCCTCACGAAACGATGATTGTTCAAATACATCTTACCGCCTCTCATGGTGGCCATTAGGATGGAACTGTAATTAAATATGATATTAATGATATATATTTTATATATAAGCTTCTGTAATTCCATTTTATTTCATACAATTATTCGTTTCATGTTGTATATACATACGATAATTTCATTTGAGGAAGTGCGGACTACCGCCCCCTTAAAATGATATGACTCGTTCATACCACACATGGAACGTATAAAGGATGGTGTAAATGAACTTAAGTAACATATATAAAATATTATATTATACTGTAATAGTAATATACCTATGTATAATTTGGATTCGATTCTTTTAAAATAAAAATTAAATGGAAGTAGCGTTCGTGCGTACGTACGGACTACCGTCTCCACGAACGCGATGAGATTCATTCTCCATCGTATAATTTGATGATTTAAAAATGATGTTTAAGAACTTGATACCATTCTGGATATGAATAATATACATCCCATTAATAACAAATATGTCTCACATAACAAAGAATATAAAGTAAAATGAACCCGTTAACACTCGAAATGACGATAATTCTAAAATATTATTAACAAATCAATGATAAAATATCATATATGATATCATATTAAAGTAAATGATTCTTTTATTATTCAATAACAATTATTTCACCATTATACAGGAGGTAAACCTACCATCGACCAAGGAAAAAGTACAATGTAAGGGATTCTCTTATCTCACTTTCAATTCCGTGAGATTTCCATTGTTCGCTACTAAATTATTGAAAGTGGTGTATTGTGTACTTCCATTTGATATATATTATCATGATTCACTTTATATTCATGTAATTCTGTAAATCATTTGGTGGTTATTAACTTTTGGCCATGCGACTCAGTTGATTAACGTGGTAAGGGTTTTCTTATCTCACTTTTAATTCCGTGAGAATTCCATTGATCACCACTTAATTATTGCATGTGGTGTATGTGTACTGCCCATGATCGTATTCATTGTGTAATATACTTTACTTTATGGGTATTTACATCATCATGGTATGATACTTCTTTCATGGGTGTATGTTTCGTAATTTACCTAATCGATAAGGGATTTTGAGATTTCAATTTCCACTCATTTGGATTTACACATATTTCATTGATTATATTACCCCAAGATTATGTGTGGAATCACTATTCATTTGATTATGTCATAATTTCCACTCCCCTTCCTGTGGATATAAGTTTGACACACATAATCACTCCATTGGTAATTCTCAAGTCATTGATATAAATTTGATAAGAGTAATTTTAACTCATTCTCCATTTGTTGAGTTAAACATCCAATTTGTTGGTATTGTTTTTACAAGAATATGTGTGAATGTCCTTTGATTGTTTTACACTGAATATCCAATCATATTTAGTGTATTTATATTTGTCACACATAATTATGTCATTTATTTATCCTTAACCTAAGGATACAACCTTTATGAGAGATTTCATCTCAATTTACATTCCATTGAGACTTCTTTGATGATATACACCAAATCACTTTTATGTGGTGTATATATAATGTACTTTGACATAGTATATCATGATTCCCTTTATTCTCATGATATTAAAAAGTTTTGATCACCCCAATTATTTGTATTCAAGTGTCTCTTTTGGTAAGAATCTCTAACTAAAATACCATTTTTAAATGTTTTAAAGACTTATTCATCTAAACCTTTCTCATTAATGTCCATGTTTTAAAAATGGTTTAAAGGATTTATTTATATGGACATTAAAGTTTTAAAATTAAAACTCCTTTTAAAAGTTTCAAAGTGGTATGGGACACTTTGATTCAAAAATCTATTTTTAAATGGCTTCTTGACAAATAGTGTGACTTTTAAATGTTTTCAAGAAAAGGGGGATATTTCTCTCAAATAGTTTTGATGATTATTTTCATCTATGTCAACATCATTCATTATTCATGATTGAGGTTAATGTGATACAATACAATCTTCCATATTGTATCAAATTAGTTATTTTTGACTGTGGATGTTCTATTTTTATACCATTCATGGTTTGTGGTTAAAGTATTGACATTTCGTATGCTAGTTTTAATACGAATGTTTATTTTATGCTTAAACCTATTCATATGAGGAATGCATTGGACTTAATAAGTGACGGGTGGAGCCCGCTATAGCTCCTCGATGCATCGGTAGGTCTCATGAGACAAACTAGTGTCTTGGCACAAGGCCTTGGCAAAATCTTATTTGTAGTCTTGGCACGAGGCCTTGGCTATGTGGTTATGATAGTCTGGCATTATGCATTCCATCATTATGAAAGTGGTTATTGATATTGCATGTGATCATTCGACTAGTAGAATATCCATGTGAGTAAGTAAATGGCATTATTTCATTTTACCTTTGCCATTTTATGCTGAAGTTCAAGTTTAAAAGACTGTTGTTTTAGTTATAAATTGCCTTAAGTGTTTATGCTTATTTATGAAAGCTTCTGCTATAATGTTATCCTTACTGAGCATCTGAGCTCACCCCTTTCAATGTTTTAATTTTTTTTTCCCAGGATTATGAACAAGTAATTTATGAATGACCTGCAGGGATAGTATGAGGGGATATGAAGACAAGATGTTTTTTTTATGATGTAATGTAAAAATTTATGGATGTATCTAGTTATTCCAAGGCTACTAAACTAATCGGTCTTTCGAGACTTGATCTTTCTCGTGATCATGCCAATGTTATGTAATTAATGCACCGACTCTGGGTAGCTGGGGTCGGGGCGTTACATTAGGGGATGAAGACTAGCACCACATGCACAATTCTCTAAAACTAGGAAGGCAATGCCTTTATAACCTGTAAATGCACAAATCAGAGAACACAGCTTGATACAGAACACTAAGTAAACTGTATAACTAAAGAGTGTTGAAATGTAAAATGGGATATAAATACAAGGCCAACTATAAAGTACAAGGAACTGGAAGTACAAATACAACTGATAAAAGGAAAATAGCTACTAGGTCATCCTCCGGAATTCCTACCTGAAGGGTAGGTACAGATAGCCTCTTCAACACTCAACGCCCGTCAGTCTCCTCTGTGTACTGACTTGTCGTAAGGTCCACCTCTGGGTACCGTCCAGTCCTGGTACTCTCAGACTCAGTCAGTGATGTCTGTCGTCTGCATCCAACACAACGAGGTGCGGGCATAGCTTGTGCACGAGTGAGTATAAAAATACTCATTAGGGACCCCGATACACTCAAGGTCTCACAAAATTCAACAAGGATAAACCACAAAGTATAAAATCAACAGATAACCCCACTTAGTTATATGACTATACATATAGCTATGTTATCAAGTAATCCATCTCAATCAGGAGGAAAAACACAAAAGTTACTAGCCCAGCTCAATCCAGGATTTATTATAGGGGTAAAACATTTAGAACCCTATACTGCTCGAGAACTCCTCCTCAATCGAGTATAGTGGGCCTACCGCCATAACCAGGAACTTCCCACTAACCATGGACTGCTAAGGTACACCTCTAGTCGAGTACTATGAGTCTGCTGCGTCACACATAGGCACTATCTACCCTAGGTCAACAACCACAACCAGGCACTCCCCCTCATAGCATAAAAAGGTACTCCTCCTATCATGTATCGTAGGTCTTCCACCACAACCAGGCGCTCCTTTTCCATGGGTATGCCTCCACAACTAGGCGCTCCCCACTGGGCCATACGAGTCACTCTGAGTCGATCAGTCAGCAGTGGTCAAGTCTCAGCCAGCTACTAGGTTCCTGCAAAAATACTCACTCATCTCTGGAAGATCTGCTCCACAAGCTACTAGTTGATGCTTAAAATTCCACGAAGTCCCAGGAAGAAGTATCCCAAAGGTCTGCCACCTCTTAGAGGTGTCCATGAAACTGACCACATCAATCGGCCGCCCGGTCTGTGAGTTATTAGATATTATGTCCCAGGGGCCCGGTTTGATTTGTGAATGATCCAACTTGACTGTATTACAAATATACCACAAACTCCTGTGGGGTATACTCAAAGGGACCGCGACACTCCAAGATTACCAGTGCCACTGATAGTTCGTCAGATGGATGTCTAGTGCCAAAGATATGGATAAAAGAAATTAAACATGACATAATGGGCCCTGGTACCGTCTGACCCGGTAAGACTGACCCGGGCTGACCCAGTCTAGGTCAACCTGGTTTGGGTTATCCCGTCCCGACCCATTGGGTATGGCCCAAACTATTGGGTGGGCCAGCCCATTGGTTTCATCCAACCTGCTGGGCCCAGCCCAGCATGCCACGAGGGGACACGGAGGGCTGAGTAAACGCATACCGACCGTGAGGGCGCGTACATGATGCGGGTTGGGGCAAGGGCGGTTCGCCTGGGAGGCACTATGAGGGCAGGTTCGGCCGGGGCGCCGTGAGGGCGCTGACCGGTTCAGCCAAGGCGTCGCGAGGGTCGTGGGAGGCCCGCTAAGCCGGGCACTTTGAGCGGTGTGGTTCGGGTGGCTCAGCCTGGGATGTCGGGGCTGGTTCAGCCAGCGGTGTCATGGGGCATGCCGGGCGTGCGGAGGCCGGCCTGACCGGGTGCAGTGAGGGGTGCAACTTTGGTGGCTCGACCTAGGAGGCTGGGGCCAGTTCGGCCAGTGGTGACATGGGGCACGCAGAGTCATGGGGTGCATGGGCTGTGCGGGGCACACAGATGGTGGAGCTGTAGGGTACACGAGGCGCGTGGAGGCCAGGGGCCGGTTCAGCCAATGCGCTGCGTGGCTCGTCCAGTTTTTCGCGGGGGGTGTGCTCGGTGGGTGGTGTGGCCGGGGCCGCTCGGAAGCTGGAGGGAGGTGCGGTTCGACTCGGGGCGCTGGAGCATTGCGGGGGCAGCGCGGGTTGTGGAGGCTGCGGGTAGCGCGGCCGTTGTGTCTGTCGCCTTCGTCTCCATTCCGGTGAACATCACAAACAAGAAAAATAGAGGGGTCGGGCCATGTTGATTTGTCCTGCACCTTCCGCTTTTAGGGTGGTAGCAAGCTGTTCAATTATTTCATGAATTTCAAAAAATTATCAAGAAAAAATATGAATGAAAAATCAAACAAACACCCAATATCTTCCCAAAAAAAATAAATCCCAACCCGCAAGGAAAATCAACCACATTGATTATTTGTTTTATAATGGTAGAATTAAAGTAATAATATCATATTGAAATAAAACCCCTACCTTGCACGTTGTTCATCGACGTTGGTGTGAGAAGGAAGATGTCGATTCATTTGTAGATGAACATGTCCTATGTCGATGGATGTTCTGAAAAAGGTAGTCAAAGTCGAGGTCGTTCTTCATAGTCGAAGGTGTTAATCATCGACGTTCTTTGTCAGTGGAGCATTCTTCATGGAAGAACATGTTCTTCATTGGAAAGAGTAATCCTCCATGTGTTGGGCATTGCGTCACTTTACCATCACTTCTTCGCGTGGTGAATCCATCTTAAATCCTCCTCCCAAACTCCATATATAGAGGAGAGGGGGATGTAGGTAACGATCATTGGAATTTATAACGGTTCATTTATTAGGTACCATCCTAAATTCCAATGACGTTGTTACTTAATTTAAAAAAGGGCACGAAAATTAATTTACGTGGGTGAAATGATGTGGTGTGTTGGCAAGATTAATGGTATGTGCATTGGAAAAATTACGGTGGAGGTGGTCAAGAGGATCTCCCTCATTAATTGTGGGAGTTGAGGGTTTCTCCCAATTAAAGGGCGGTTTCAAGGGGGTTTAATCCCAGGTGGTCCCCACTCCATAACCTCTCATGGGAGGTTATGGTTCAGGTGGTCCCCTCCACCTTAACCTCTCATGGGAGGTTAAGGTCTGGTGGTCCCCACCTACAACTTCCACATGGAGGTTTAGTTTCGATGGTCCCCACCAGAAATATCCACATGGAATCTGAAAATAAAATAAAATGAATTTTAGTTTATTTTATTATTTCCACGAAAAACATAATAACTATATTTCACCCTCACCCATCTACCTTCGAGGTGAAAGTCTCCTTAAGAAAATATCGGCGCAGCGAGTTCAACGATTCCCTCAGATTTTAATTTCGAGCACCGGTTCAAAAGTTATAAAATACCGCTCATGCGTTTATTGAACATACCCGAAAGAAAAGTTTGGAAAAATATTATCAGTCACCCTCTACCCACGGCAGTCAGTTTTAGGCTCTACCAAGGTAAAACATGCCACAAAGAACCCAACGGTACTCACATATTTTCAATCCGAGTTACTATTTAGAAGTTATAAATTTTACTATAAAATAATTTTCACTTTATTATATTATTTGAGGCCAAAAACTAAATTTTTATGGTGGCCCGCGCCAACCAAAGTTATTACCTACATAAATAAAGAATACCCTCATTATTTTAGCAGTGGTCTCAGATTTTTAATCCGAGTTACCGTTTTTGAGTTATAAGCATTTGAAAAATAAAATAATTTATTTTATTATTTTAATTACGATTATGCCGTTTTTGGGTTCCCTCACAGGAGGACCACGCCAACAAATAATAACTCGTTCCTAGGGTAAACACGCCATCTTGAGCGCAATAGTACCCTCAGATTTCTTGATCCAAGTAACTGTTTAATATTTATTACACTTTTTCAGGAAAACTACTTACTCATGTCAACTTAAGCATAAAAAATACTTCGACGTATAATTTCGGGCACTCTAGGCCTCGGAATCACAGGCCATCTAATTTTTCTAACTTGTAAAATTCCCATATATTTAAATAAAAATACATGGAAATTTCAAGTCTTTACATTATCCCCAACTTAGGGCTCTATGTCCCCGTAATCCACCACTCAAACTACAGAAACAAATGGGGGAACTATACACGCATCTGAGCCTCCTGCTCCCGTGTGCTCTCCTGAGGGTTCCCGTGCTACCTACAAACATGCATCATAGGTATCGACTTCCCAGGAAGGACCCACTCTTATTGATACTAAATCTATACTAGAACCTCAGTAAAAGTCTCCCCAGTGTCGACATCTAGATTTCCGTGGTCGATGACATGAGAAGGGTCGTGCACGTATCTCCTCAGCTGGGATATATGGAAGACGTCGTGCACCTTGTTCAACTGATGTGGAAGTGGTAAGAAGTAAGCCACCTCACTAACTCTGCTGAGGACTTGGAAGGTTCCGATGAACCTCACACATAACTTTCCACCTCAACCAAATCTATGAAAACCTCATCGAGGTGAGACCCATAGAAAGATGTGGTCGCCATCCTCAAACTTTAGATGTTTCCATATTCTATCAGCATAAAAATTATTCCCACTCTGTTCTATCTTCATCCACTCCTGGATGATATAGACTTTCCCTGTGGTAGCCCACACCATCTCTGGTCCCACGAGTGCTGACTCCCCTGGGCCAGTCTAGCACAAATGTGATCATTAAGGTCACTCGTACAATGCCTCGAAAAGTGCCATCCAAATGGTGGAGTGATAACTGCTTTTGTATGAAAACTACACCATGGGTAATTGATCCTCCTAGCTATGACTGATGTCGAGGAAACAGGCACAGAACATGTCCTTGAGGGTCTTAATGGTCTGCTATGTCTGACCATCCATCTGAGGAGGGTAGGTGGTGCATAAATGGAGTTGAGTCCCAAAATCCTCATACATCCCCTTCCATAGCGGGGAAGTAAAATGTTCATCATGATCAGAGACAATAGTAAAATGTACTCCATGTAGCCACACAATATCCTGCACATAGAGGTGTCCCAATCCCTCTACTAAACCCTTCTCTATGATTTGTGGGAAGTGGGCAGACTTGGTGAGTCAGTCAATGATCACCCAAATCGAGTCATGTCCTCTGGATGTACCTGGAAGTCCTATCACAAAGTCCATGGATATCCCATCCCACTTCCACACTGGGACCTCTAAAGGCTAAACCAAGCCTGCTGGTGCCCGATGTTCCACCTTCACTTGCTGGCATGTGAGGCATCAAGAAACAAACTATGTTACTACTTTATTAATTCCCATCCACTAGTGCTGTCGTCAGAGATCCTGGTATATCTTCACCACTCCTGGATGTACCGCTAGAGGGGATGTGTTGAACTCCCTCAAAACGTCCTCTTGAAGTGACACTGGTACTATAGTACGCCATCATAAGAGGATGACATGCTCCTCACCATCAGAAAATCCATCATGTGCCTGCCCTGTGGATATCTGTGTACATCATGTCTCACACTCAGCATCCCCATGTTGTGCCTCCTGGACTCATTGAAGAATTGGGGGAGTGACTATAAGAGACTAAAGAGGGATGCTATATATCTATCCAAAAAGGATATCTGTTAAGAAGCTAGCTACTCTATCGCCTCATTCAGCAGATGCAGGCCAGACATCCAGCTGAGTGTGTCTGCTACCATGTTCCCCTTCCCAGGAGTATAGACTATCTCAAAGTCATATTCTTCTCCTAAGAGGGTGAGGATGGCTGAATCTTGAGTGATTGGCTTCACCATCCTATGCATGATTTTATCATATGCTTCATGAGTTTCCTTTTTCACCATCCAAGGAAAACCCCATCCCAATGTTGTAGATAAACCACATCCTCTTTTCCTATTACAGTTAATCTGAGTGTGAACTGTGGATGTCAGGTCCAAACCCAAACTAACGTCATAAGGCTTCAATGCTTCCACCAAGAGGTTCCAACCAAAACTCTCACCTCAAGGGTCATATCACACCGTCAGCATAACTGTGATTATCAAGTTTTCTCCCAAAGGTATCTCCAGACATGATGGTCAAGTCAACAATTTAACTGGAAACTCTAGCTCCTGGACAAGATTCATGGAAGGATGGAATGATTGGTACCAATTTCTATTGATAAAAAAACTATTAGTAGACATAGATCGAACCTCGAATCATTCCTAGAGCCCTTGAGTCACATTCCATGATTGTATGCAACTACTCCCTTCCCCTGTCCTCAAGCTCCCTGAGCCTGGAGGGGTCCAATAGGGGGGGGGGGGTTGTAATATGTCAAAAAGTACACCACCACATTCTTCTCTCCTATAATTGTTTCCATGTCTTCTTCCCTAAAAATTCATCTATCCCTGAAACATTTTACATGACCAAGTCTTTGAGACTAGCGCTAGTTCCTTGCTTTCCCACTGCTAACATTCACTGGAATTATCCGTTCAACCAAATAACATTAAACCACAAAGGTTATCTCTATCACTATAGCATAAGTAGAAATGCATAGAGGAATAGTACTAGATCGAATTTCTTTTAAACACACCTCTCATGGAAGTTCGAGGCCTGAAGCACTGATCGTATCATATTCATCAAGTACCAAGAAAGATCAAAAGACCTCATTCAATACTCATCTACCGACATGTATTCCTGCCGAAGCTATAGAAATTATAGAGAACTCATAACCACCTCCTCAAGAAAGTCCTTAGCTGCCTATGAGTTAGCTCACCTTGGAACCTGAGGGGTATCTGATGTTGAATCACGCGTAAGGCACTAAGCCTATATGTTTCCTTTACCGGTACCACCATTTGTAACTACTGACCAATGGGTAATGATATAGCTGACACACTAACTGAAGGTACTATATCGGATAATGGTCCATGTACTGAAGCCTTATCCCTATGCGGAACATCCTCATGGTCACTCACTGAGAAAGACTAGTAGCTAAGATTACCGTCTGATCTACTGTTGTCTCAACTAGATGTGAAACTATAGAAATCGCCTCCAGCCAGCCCACAGCTGCGTCAGAATCTGTCTCACCTCGAATCCTTAGAGGCCTCTACTGCTAGAACTCATGCAATACAATCACTCAGTGTGCCCCATCCTCCAGTGTGGCTAGTGGTATCTTCTGCCCAACGAGTGGTGGTGCTACTGGTACACCACCTAGAGGAGAAAACATAGTAAGAGGGCCCTCCACCAGAGCCTCGTAACTCAGTGGGATATCAGTGCGTACAACTCTCGGAACTCTAACTGGCTATATGCGTGGAAGCATCCTAAAATAAATAGATGTGACACTGTCAAAAGATTATACCTGGTGAGCTGACCTGGTGAGTTTACATAAGAAATCTCAAAAAAACACACACAATCAGTGTTTTCATGCACTAAGTCAGAAATAAGATGTTTGGGTCCTGGTGTATAGATACGTTGGTCGCTGCACCGACACTGGACTTGCTAAACTGAAAACCACACTCACTACACATAACATTATTGCTTCATAGAAAAGATCAGAGTCCTAATTTATGTGTTATAACTGACTCCTCTAATAGATTTTTTTCACGACCCATCCCCAGGGCCCATTTAGTGACTACCCCAAGCCCACAATCCATACTCCAGGGGCCGGAGACTAGCACCAAAGGCATAATTCCCTAAAATTGGGAAGGCATTTTCTTTATAACCAATAAACTCACACATCAGAGCACATAGATGGATACAGAACTCTAAGTAAACTGTATAACTAAAGAGTGATGAAAAGTAAAAGGGGCCAGAAATAGAAGACCATCTGTAAATTACAAGGAACTAGAAGTACAAATACAACTGTTGAAAAGAAAAACAGCTGCTGGGTCTTCCTCCGGAATTCCTACCAAATGGGTAGGTACAGATCACCTCCTCAGCACTCCACATCCATCAGTCTCCTCCATGTACTGACTTGATGTAAGGTCCACCTCTGGGTGTCGTCTAGTCTAGGTACTCTCAGCCTCAGTCAGTATTTCCCGTCGTCTGCACCCAATACAACGAGGTGCGGGCATAGCCCATGGAGGGGTGAGTATAACAATACTCATTAGGGATCCTGAGACCCTTAAGGTCGCACAAACAATAAAAAGGATAAACAGAAAAGTATGAAATCAACATATAACCCCACATAGGTATATGACTATACATATACCTATGTCATCAAGTAATCCATCTAAATCATGAGGAAAAACACAAAAGTTACCAACTCAGCTCATACAAGTATTTAATTTTGGGGTGAAACATTTCGAACCCTCGGCTGCTGGAGAACTCCTCCACTATCGTGTATCATGGGTCTACCGCCACAACAAGGCGCTTCCCACTAACCTTGGAATGCTGAGGTACTCCTCCTGTTGAGTACTATGGGTTTGATGCGTCACACAGAGGTTCTCCCCACTACAGTTCTACTACCACAACCACACTCTCCCCCTCATAACCTACACAGGTAGTCCTCATGTCGAGTACCGTGGGTCTGCCACCATAACCAGGTGCTCCTCAGCCGTGGGTATGCCTCCACAACTAGGATCTCCACACTGGGCCATATTAGTCACTGCAATTCTATCAGTTAGCAGTCGTCAAGTCTCATCCATCTACTGGGTTCCCACACAAATGCTCGCTCGTCTCCAGAAGATCCGCCACACAAGCTACTGGTCGATGCTCCAACTACAATGATGTCACACAAAGAAGTATCCTAAAGGGCCGCCACGTCATAGGGGTATCAACACAACTGATGACGCGTCAATCGAACGCCAGGTCTGTGAGTTAATAGCCATTTAGTCTCGGGGGGCCTGGTTGGATTTGTGCATGATCCAAACTTACCGTAGCTCAACTATAACCTAAACTCTAGTGGGGTATACTCAAAGGGACCACCATGCTCCAAAAATACCAGTACCACTGACAGTTCATCAAAAAGTCATCTGGTGCCAAAGATATGGCCAAAAGAAAGTGAACTGGTCTTAATGGGCCCAAGTGCGGTCCAACCTGGTCTGACGCAGTCTGGGTCGACCTGGTTTGGGTCGACCCTTGCCTGACCCATTGGGTCGGGCACCTCCCGTTGGGCGGGCCAGCCTATTGGTTTCGGCCCATCCTTATTGGCCCGGCCCAGAAGGTCATGAGGGGCCACAGAGGGCTGAGTGGACACGAACTGGCTGTGAGGGTGCGCACAGGTTGCAGGTCGGTGGGAGGGAGGTTCGGCCCGGAGGCGCTGCATGGGATGGTTCGGCTAGAGCGCCGGGAGGGAGTGGGCCGGATCGGCTGGGGCACCGCAAGGGCTGGGGCCAGTTTGGCTGGGGCTCCATGAGGGATGCAGGAGGACGAATTGGCCAGGTGCCGCGAGGGGCACTGCTCGGGCGGCTCAGACTGGGAGGTCGAGGATGGTTCGACAAGCGGTGGGACATGGCATGTGGGGTGCATAGAGGCCAGCTCAGTCGGGAGCTGCGAGGGGTGCGGTTCGGGCGGCTTAGCCTGGAGGCCGGGGCCAGTTCGACCAACAATAGCATGGGGCGCTTGGAGTCGCAGGGTGTGCGGGGAATGCAGACGATAGAACCGAACTGCCCACAGGGCGCATAGAGGTCGGGGAACAACGTGGCTTGGCCGGTTCGGCATAGGTGGTGCGGTCGGCGGGCAGTATGGCTGGGGCGGGTCGGAAGCCGGCAGGCGGCTCCGTTCAGCATGTGGCACCGGAGCGTCACCTGCGTGGCGCAGGTTGCAGAGGCCGCAGGTAGTAGGAACTTTTTGTCTGTCGCATTCATTGCCATTCTGATGAACATCACAGACAAGAACAGTAGAGGTGTCCGGCCATGTTGATTTGTCTCACACACTCCGTGTTTAGGGTGGTAGAAAACGGGTCAATTCTTTCTGGAATTTCAAAAAAAATTCAAGAAAAGAATATGAATGAAAAATCATACAAACACCCCACATCTTCCCGCAAAAAATAAATCCCAACCAACAAGGAAAATCACCAATAATGATTATTTGTTTTAGAAGTGAATAATTAAAGGAATAATATCATATTCAAATAAAACCCCTACCATTCTCGTTGTTCGTCGACATTGGCGTGAGAAGGCGGACGTCGATTCGTTGTAGACGAAGACGTCCTACGTTGAAGGAAGTTCCGAGAAAGTAAGTCGAAGTCGAGGTCACTCTTCGTAGTCAAAGGCATTCCTCGTCGGCATTCTTCGTCAGTGGAGCATTCTTCATTGAAGAACACATTCTTCGTTGGAGAGCGTAATCCTCCAAGTGTTGGGCATCGCCTCACATTACCAGCACTTCATCACTTGGTGAAACCACCCCAAATCCTCCTCCCAAGATCCATATATATAGGAGAGGGGAGAGGCAGGTAACGATAATTGGAATTTATAAAGGATCATTTATTATGAACCTTACAAAATTCCAATGATGCTGTTACTTAATTTAAAAAGAGGCAAGCCAATTAATTTAAGCTGGTGCAACGATGTGGTGCGTTGGAAATATTAATGGTATGTGCATTGGCACAATTATGGTGGACGAGGCCAATCGGCTCTCCCTCATTAATTGTAGGAGTTGATGGTTTCTCCCAATTAAAGGGGGGGGGGGGGGTTCAAGGGGGTTTAATTCCGGGTGGTCCCCACCACCAAAACCTCTCATGGGAGGTTTTGGTTTGGGTAGTCCCCACCACCTTAACCTCTCATGGGAAGAAAAGGTCTGGTGGTTCCCACTTCCAACTTCCACATAGAGGTTTTGTTCTACTGGACCCCACCTGAAATATCCACATGGAAGCTCAAAATAAAATAAAATGAATTTTATTTTATTTTATTATTTCCACGAAAAACCCTAAAACTAACTTTTTACCTCGTCCATCTATCGTCAAGGTGTAATTCTCCTTAAGAGAATACCAGCGTTGCGAGTTCAACAGGGCCCTCAGTTTTCAATTTTGAGAACCGGTTAAAAAGTTATAAAATGCCTCCCACGTGTTTACTGAACGTAACCGAAAAAAATTTGGGAAAAATATTATCAGTCACCCTCATCCCACGTCAGTCGAGGTTAGGCTCTGACTAGGTGAAACATGCCCCAACGAACCCAACAGTACTCTTGGATTTTCATTTCGAGTTACAGTTTAGATGTTATGAATTTTACAATAAAATAATTGTCACTTATTTATTTTTTGGGGCCAAAAACTAACATTTTTTGTGGCCCAGACATTCCAATGTTAGTATCTACATAAAGAAAGCATACCCTCATGAGTTCAGTGGTGGTCTCAGATTTTTAATCCAAGTTATCGTTTGTGTGTTATTAGCATTTGGAAAATAAAATACTTCATTTAATTATTTTATTTACGATTATGCCATTTTTGGGTTCTCTCACAAGAGGCCCACACCGACTAATATTAAGTCGCACCTAGGGTAAACCCACCATCCTGAGCGCAAAGGTTCCCTCAGATTTCTGATCTGAGTAACCATTTAAGAGTAATTCCACTTTTCCCGGAAAACTGCTTACGCGTGTTAACTTAATCTTAAAAAAACTTCGACGGATTATTCCGGCACTCCGGGCCTTGGAATCGCGCGCCGTCTGATTTCGTGTAATCGTAAAATTCCCATATATTTTCAAAAAAACTTTACATGGAAATTTCTGGTCTTTAAATTAACTATGAATTAGATTGAGGCATGGAATTTTGCTAAATTGGTTTCTGTATAATAAACCTCAGCCACATATAAATATATCTCAAATTCATGGGGACTATGGAGTTCCTTGAAAAGTACCTCACTAAGTTATTTTGAAATATGAGGGGCCCTAAGATTGAGATATTTTGTTGTATAACTACCAACTATTTTAGAATATCAATGTTATGAACCAGATTTCTATACCACCCTATATGGGGTTGATTCGTAGAATGAGACATAGGGGATGTCGTGCATGATATTAATAAATTTTCAAATTGAATATATGTTTATTTTACATCTATTTCTGATGGAGTGGACCAGGATGGTCTACCCACTCATCTGGGCTCATCATTCACTTTCACAGTAACCAGCTAGTCATCCAAAACAATAGGTTTTGGATGAATCTTAGATGATTCCATGTTGCCTCCATGTTCCCATTTGTCTTGCTGAATTTATTTATCAGGGGTATCATAGATGGATATGGCTTCTTTAGGGATGTAGAAAGGATACTAAGCTCATCCATGAATGTGACTTCACTTGTTCCCCCAACTTCTATGGACTTTACCTATATCTCCCCATCCACGTATGTGATGCTCATGTTCATATATATATATATATATATATCATTAGAGATTGGGTTTTCATTATGATTAATGTCACTTGGAATGGATTAATATCTTTATATGATGGTGTAGTTCACATGTTCCAGATGATATGGGTAAAACATTCTTCAAAGTGAGGGCCAGTTTGGGCATTAGAGGAGGCTCCTCTTTTGGGGACCCACCCAATTTACATGGACTAAATTTTACTGTAGTTTATTAATTTTATGCTATAAAAATATATTATGTAGGAGGTTTTGAGACCATTATTGGTTGATGTCATTTTATTTTGAGAACAAAATGAGAACGGTCTACTATGTTTTTTTCATCCAATAATCAAACATTGGTTTAGACCTTCGAAAAACATCTTTACAGTCACCTTCTTCTCATCATTAGGTGGTGGATACATTGGGGACTTTCAAAATGGGTTTTCTTGGAATCAATTTTAAAGAATCAACCACACATTGGAGGATGTACAAGAATGAAAACTATTCTTGTGTAGTGTTACCCAACCTCTATTAAAAATGGAATTTTTTGGGGAAGTTACTGAGGGTGGCCTTATTAGGTTTATTGGGCCCCAAAATCATGATGATATTTTTTTCCTTAGCTATGATGAAATAAAAGGAATCCTATTAATTCTTGTGGTATTATTCTTTGCTCATAAATTTAAAAAATTACATGTGACCCTCATCTATTTTGGACTTCGATCAATGGTATTTTTCCCATTGATTCCATTTGATGATAGGAACTAAGAGATGAAAAGTATTCTTGGGTTCCTCGACAGGTGATAAATCTAGTTTGAGTGTGACAGATAAGTTTTCTTCTTTTGTAGTTCCTTCCAATTTTTCTGTTGGCATGGACTAGGATTTTGTCTTGTTATATCAAATAAAGTCATCAATATTTTGGACTGTGTCTAGAAACAACTAAAACCTACCAAAATATTCTAATGTAATTACTAATGTCAACCCTTGATAATTATAATAGTTTTGACAATGTTTTAAAAAATTCCCATGTGAGAGTGAGACACTAATTAAGCTTTTTAGGAATCTCTTTTATGGTGATTAATATATTGACCCTTTCATTTTCAAACTCTTTTAAGATCAAGAGATCATATATAATCATTTTACATTGCGTAAAGATGATTCTAAAGTTGAAATTGTGACAAAGGCATTACCAGCCTCTAATAGATCATACCAGGAGGATTGTATACTAGATAAAAGCTGGTCCCATTGGATTCTAGACAAAGAATCTAAAATTTTCTCCCTTATCTCAGTCTAGTTGTCCCATGATGTGGCCTCATCAAGACACAATGTGTCATAGATATTTATTCAGATATCTTATTCCATAAAATGATGATAAAATAAGGTTCCTGAAATTGGGTGGGGGAAAGTGTCACCAACCCATTCAAGATTAGAATTTATTTTGGGCTATATGGGGGAGTGCCATGCTTCCATGGATTCCATTCAAGTAGGAAAAGACACTATAGTGTTAAGGAGTATTAGGGGTACAATTATCTTAGTCAAATATTAGGAATAGATACCAGAATAGCAATGTTTTAATGACCCTAGTTTTTAAAATAGAAAATTATATTTGATTGTGTATGTGATACATAACATTGAACCCAAAAAATTATCATTTAAATATGGCCATTATAAACTAGTTCATTTTTTGGTTATGAATAGGATTAACTGCATTATGAAATGTATATAAATATTTCCCACTCAACATAAATACATTTATATAATCTTAGTAATTAATCACCCACTTTTTTGTAAGCTTATTTTATTCTCCAAAAATATATTTTTTTAAAATATTTTATTTATTTTTATTAGAAAATATTATAATTTATTTTAATAAAATTTAAGAATTTTATTTGATAAAATTAACATCATTTTTTATGACCACCCAAATGAGTTGTCTTACATGATGAGAGCTCAGGTAAGGCATTTTTGGAATATGCCAAACAATCTATCAAAAATCCCAATTAACCATAGCCATATAGATGCATGTATAAAGACATAAAATAAGAGGGGGAAATGTGACAAGTATGTTAATCTGATAAATGTGATAAAAGAATGGATATTAAATTTCATGCTAGTTGAAAATGTGGTCAATGAAACAAATGGAAATTCAATAATGTAACTCAATGTGGTTTTAACTATTGGAAGGTAGGGAAAATATTTCTAGTTTCCCTAAAAAATGAAGAGTGTGATGGAAAGGAATAATTTTCATCATATAGAAACATTTTTTAGTGTCTTATGTTTGTAGAATCTGGGAATGATCTGAGTTAATTCCATAATCTAATGATTATATTCTATACTATGTGTGGAATTATGCTATGAACATCATTTAAGTGTATGTATTGATTTGTTTATGTATTATTATTTGAGAATTATGTATTATAAATAGTTTATAAATAATATTATATATATAATAATCATGAAACATTTATGTATTGTTCAATGATAGTTTTTCTTTAAGGTTTTGAGCCATATATTAAATTTTACAGATAACGTCTAAAAGTTATTTAGTGACAATGGGATATTTTGGAAAACATATGACTGATGGACTAATAACCATTAATTGTATTTTGATTATTTTTCTAAGTCTAATATTATTTTTAAAATAATTTAAACCAAATTTGGATAATTATGTAATGGATGTTAAGAAAGATTACATATATATTTGGAAAACATATTGCATGATCAAATAATATTTTTTTCTTTTGAGGTGATTAATGATATTTTGGTGGATGTTTTACTGTGCTGAGGTATATACAACCATTAGTTTTAATACAAAAAATTAATTTATAACAATGATATTTTGTTTTTGGATGTGAAATTTGAAGGGTATGAGACAACCTTAGATGTTAAAACATTCAATAATATTGAGTTCATTAGTGTAATTTGGGATATTGTGTTATTTATTTAATTAACGAGCCATGTTATACCTTTGGTATATTTTTTATTCTATTTTTTCCCATAATGTATTATGGTTTATTAATTTTTAGTATTATCTTCCTTTATGTTAACCATTTTTTATTTACTAAAGATGGGGTGAATGCCTTGTTATTCTATGGTGGATTATGTGATCTGTTAGAAGCTTATTTTAGTGTTTCAGGCATAATGAATCATCTTGAGTATTAGTATATTGGAGAATAAGATTACATTTTATTTGAAATTTATTAAAATATAAAATTATAATTGAAAAATTTTTATATATCCTTGTGTTTAGTGTCTAGATAGTAAAGTAATTCCTTGACTATAGGAAAATAATCTTCAAATAAAAATGATGTCATATTATGTTCATTTCTTATGAATTGATGATTTTTTCATCCATCAAAGATTTATCATTTTGTGTTCATTGAATTTCACCCAAATATGTTCTCTATCAATCTCTATTAGTTCTTGGGCTTTATTTTTTTCATCCGTGATTATATTTTCACTTCCCAGAAAGTTTCTCTAACTTGGAAACCCTGTTATGTGATGACCTTCATGTGGATGCTTTGTTTACCCTTTTACAATGTGAGGTTTAAATAAATAAATTTTAAGGTTTTCAAAAATTTCATACTAAGATAACATTCAGATTAAAAGGACATAATTTATTAATTTGTGGAATAGTTTAACATCCCTTGTTTTTAAAATATAAAATTATGTTTGATAGTGTATGTGATACGCAACACCAAATCCTAACAAACAATTAATATTTAAATATGGTTATAATAACCTAGATTTTAAATTTGTATATATGAATAACATTAATTACACTATGAAATATATATATATTTTCTATTGAAAATAAATACATTGATAAATTATTAGCAAATAAAGATTAAATTTAATGTATTTTTCTTTCTATTCTTAAAAAATACGTCTTTCATCAAAAATGGGTTTTATTTATTTTTTTGAGAAATTATTATTACTATTTTATATAAAATTTATCAAAATTTATTTGATAATATTAACATCATTTTTGAAATCATAATATCAAAATATACTTAGGGTTGATTTTTTTTATTTTTCCAAGTATATTTATTTTTCAGCGAATAATGAAAAAATACTATTTTTTTATAAAACTGTCATTTATTTTGATAAATTATGTAATTTTAAATTCCCATTATTATTTTATTTTTATTTTTATTTAACATAATTATTTTTTAGTTATATTTAATCATATTAATTACATTTAAATCATCTTTATACCATTTTTTATTATAATTGTATTTTTAGGCTTGAAAACACATTCTTTTAAAAACTATTTCTGAATGTATAATATTTATCCTTTTTAAATAATAAAAAATAAACCCTATTGAGTAATGATTTAAGTTAAGTGCATATATCATATATATATATATATATAATTAGGAATTTAAATTAATATAGTTAATATTAATAGTTACATAGTTAAAGTAAAATAAACTTTTTCTTTAAAAATGAATTTTTCAAAAAATAACATTTTTCAATCATGCTTACAGGTTTTATTTTAAATTTAATTATACCACATATTTAAATATATTTTGAGAAAAAGTATTAAATATTATTAATAAAAATAATTAGTATTTGGTAATAATTTATAATTAATTTTTTGATAACAGAAATAGTAATGATGGCAAATATTTATTCCCATGGTGAAATGAAAAAAAATGATTAAAATGGGTAAAAATTATTTAATAGGGACTAAAAAAATTAACCATAATAGTATTAATATTTATATTTTAATTTCATTATAATAATAATTATTTATATATTTTTATTTATAAATAATTAAGAAATTCTTTTGATAAAATATAAAATTTTGAAAAGATAATACATAAATTGTATTTTTTTTATAAAAAGCAATTTCAATTAACACAATCATTTTTTATAAATTAATGAACAATAAAAATAAACGATTTTTTAGTAATATAATACTAGTATATAATATTTAGTAAATTTAAATTAAAATATTAATGTTATAAAATAAAATTTAATTATTATACTGGTTTGAGAAATTTAATTATTTAAAAAACCATCAATTGTCAATAAATACCGATTCTTATTTTAAATTTTATAAATCACATTTTTATAAATTTATATAGATAATTTAATATTTTTATGGATTTATCACACAAAATTTATCCAATGGTGATTTTTTCTGAATTTTCTGGAACATTTAATTTTTTTGGTAAGAATTAAATATGGTATAACTATAAGATTGAATGTATGACATCACAATGACATAAATGTAATATAATTAATGATATAAATTTTACACATGAAAAAATATTCATTCATCATTGAAAATAATTTTATTTCTTGGTTATTTAATAAATTTTATAAATCCATAATGAATCCTCTAATTCTTATATTATATTTAAGGATTTTATAATCTTTTCTTTATGAAAATGAATCAGTTTTATATCAGAAAGGGTAATATTTTGAGGATTTAGGACATTATAATTATAAAATAATGGAAAAAAATCCATTTTCGAAAAAAATAGAAGAATCCCTGATAACGTTTTTTTTTATTTTATTATATAGGGTCCAAAACCTATACTTGGCAAATAATAAAGATCACCCCACTCATTTCAAATATAAAACCAGAAAATATCCATTAATATTCACTCCAAAACTTTTGAACATGTCCTCAATTTTTCCTCCACTATCTATATTCCTCCCAAGGTTCCCTCATGTTAGAAACTATGTTTGGATGACCTATGACTTGACACTCGACCTAGTTAAAGATAGGCCAGAATGGCCTTTCTGATTTGTATAGGATGGAAACTAGCGCCAGGGCATCAAAAGTGTAACTTAAAGGGTGATTTCTACCAATATTAATAAACCAACAAGATAAAATAAATAGTTCATACCAATATAAATATTATTACCAGATTGAAAATCATTTACACAAAAACTGAAAATACAACAAACTGGACAAAAAAACTATATAGGAAAACACAAACCAAACCTGACAACCACAAAATCTCCATATAACTATAATGGTCTCTATATGATAACAAGAACATTTGTTACCCACAATGATCAAATCCATGATGAAACCTATATCATAAGCTAAAAAAAGAAAGAAGTATAGGCCTAAGTATAAAAACTCAGTAGGCATGCCTGATCAATCTATTCCCAATGAAATCACATTAAATAAAAGAGACACACACTTAATGTCTGAAATGAAATATATAAAATTATTCCTTTCACACAATTTTCACTTTAAAACCATAAACTATCCATTTCTGTTTTTACAATTGAAACCAAAATTTTTTCTAAGGAAAACAATTTAAATATTTGATGAAGAATAATGAAATTTCATTTGAAATGAGAGAAAGAGAGTAAATACATTCAATTTTTTTATAAAACATTGGAAACCAAATCATTAATTCTCAATGAAATGCACCAACAAAGATCACATAATAAGGTAAAAAGAAATAAGAACCAAATAGTAACCCACTAACTATTATCTTAAGAATCTTCCACAGAAAACTATGTGTCATACAACATGATAGAACCTAAGATGTCATGAGTAATCTAGAACAAACTATACATGTGACTCATACTAAAGTATTACCATTCCTGATAAAATCCTAACACCCCAATGCTCAATCGCACCCTACTTAGCCTGACTGAGGGGAAAAATCCCAAAGAAGATAATCCATAGTAAGTGCCAGTACCCAGTTCATAATCAAAACTAGTGTAGTTATTGTTCATTCAAAATGCTCTCGCTATTCTAGGCTCCAATGTCCAAAATTAATGGTTTGTCTGATCCATCCATTTCCAACTGATCATCCAATCTCAAGAACACACACACACATATCACACACAAAAATACCTTACTCAAAAAGTCACCCCAAGTGACGCCAAGGAACAACCCCCTTCCTTTCAACCATTCGAGAGAAAGGGAGCCTCTTAATGTGGGCCTCCCAAAAACAGTGAATCATAACCATGTAAAGAGAATTATCCATGGATATCGTTCACAAAAATGTTTTTTAGAAAAGTTACAACTAGGCCTAAAACGCCCATTGAAAAAGCATCTTTTTCCAAAAAGAAACCAACACATTTCTGTCACATGCCAAATAATTTTCAATGAACCAAACACACACCACTTCAATGTCAAAAAAATTTATAAACATATTTTGGAAACAAAAACCACCATTTTAAATGCCACAAATACATTTAGAAAACCAAACAATGAATTGAAAAATAAAAAAACTTACAAAATCCAACCTATAAATTTATCAAACACATAGTGTGCAAATATCAATAAATCCATAACATATATTCAGAAAAATTAACCAATACACCTTATTTCAGATAAAACAATTATTCTAAAAATTATACATCACTATTTAAAATCCATGGATGGTGTGAAAAACAAGAAACCAATGAATAATAAATTTAGAGGACAACTGTAAGGGAAACCTACCTCAAATCACATGCCCTTCAACAACACATACCCGAAAAAACTCCACTATTGTTCTGATAAGAAAGAACATCCACAAGGAACCCTAAAAAGGAAAAATAAACAATTTCTCACCACCCTATTTTTGAAAAAAACATAGGATCTAGGTTTATAGGAGTAAGGTAAAATGGATTAAAAGAAATATAGAAAGATAAGGGAGCCCTAAACTTTTTATATATGTGAATAATCACCAATAAAATACATAATAATCAACATAGAGGAGCTCGGAGGGGAAAATTATTCATAAGAGGCGTCCAATTTGGGGGAATTTGAGTGGGACATCAAAGGGAATAAATACAACCTAAAAGAAGAAGAAAATCCAAAAACACCCTTTCCCTAGTCAGCGGGATAGTTATCTCGCACGGTTTAACAAAACCATGCGTGAACCATGCGATTACACACAGTCTAGTGCTACATGTTATGCCCAATTAGGTTACATGGTTAGTTGAAAAATGAAAAAAAAAACAGTGCAACACCGTACACATTGGTTTTATGGTCAATCTAACCATTTTTAATAACCATGATACTTATCTAAAATCCCCCATACACCATCCGTATCACCTCAAAACTCTTCTAAAAAATGTGGATAAACCATCCATCAAACCCAACCTATAGAGAAGTGGAACTAGGGGTTCCACAAACTCCACCCCATGCTCTTTATCCCAACACCATTCAAACATTCCATGAATATGGAGAAATACTACCCAAAACATCCCTAACATAAAATATATATCTTAAACACCAGGAAATTGAGAGAAAACCTATGGAATAAAAGATAATCTAAATCAATGGACAAAAATAAAAATCTGGTTGTGAAATTTCACCCCACTATTATGCTTTCTTATGCCAAATAGACACATAAATTCCATTTGTTTGATCAAAGATATGGTTTCACTAAATCACAGGATCTAATTCCCAAATCTAAAATGTTATTTGATTATCCCCAAGACAAAACACACACATCTACCTAAAAACACAACAATCGAAACCAATTCTCAAAGCACACTGAAAAAATCAAACCTCATACCCCACAAACATGACATAAGAAAATCCATTTAGCATAATCTAAAAGTTTGACATCGATTTAAACCAAGAAGATGAAAAATAAAAAAAAACTCTGAAGGAAACCACCTAGCACAAAACTAATTTTGAATACTGAACCTGTTTACCAATATGGGAGGAAATAATGGACTCCCGACCATTAAAAACACACTAATATTGGATGACTTGAAAAAACAAAACAGATAACAACATTTAAAATACCCATACAAACAAACAACTCAGGATATTCTTGAGTGCATGAAAATTTCACTCTGGGACCTATGGTTGGAGCTGTAATTTCATGAAGCATCTATTACCCTGTAGTGAGGAACTGATGATCCCTAATCATAAATCCACCTTTTAGCGACACAACCAGACACACAACACCCTAGAAGAAACCAGATGAGCAAGGAAAATTGTGTAAATAACTTACCTTAAAAAAGGAACTTTCACAAAGATAAGGATTTAGTAGATGCACCTACATCCTCCCCTTTTCCCCTAATAATAAATAGAGGGAACATGGAACATACAAAACACACCTCCACATAGAAATGAAAAATTTTAAAATGGAAAATATACACATTCATTAAAAAAAGTTCACAAAACATAGACAACATCCTTCATAGATTCGTGGAAAAGAAAACACATCAAAACACAACCAGTACAATATAAGGAACACTCAAAAAATGGATCTTCAAACTAAATCAATGCTAGAACCATGCACCTTCAAAGGGGATGCTGTTTATTTTGAAAGGGTTGACTTGGTTCCAGGTTTCTTTATAGAAACACATTAATAAAACATTTTAAAGTGACCTATTATACCATATATATTAAAGTTCACTGGTGAATTTGGACATAATGAATTCTTATAACTAGGCTCACAAAACTAATTACACATCTAGATATTGAACTAATAAGAGGATTATAAAATATTTGAAAGAGTCTTGATTCCCCTACCAATATAAACAGATTTATTACACATCATATTATTCTTACCAGAATTCCCTTCACCCTTACAGAAACTAGAGGAAGGTCCACCATCTCAAGAACTTGTACTAGCACAACTTTAACACATACAGGTTTAATGAATATATTGAAAAAAGGTTATGTTTAACTCTCACACATTTAATTGTGGATCATGATGAAGATAATACTCAAAATATTGAGCCTTCAAGAGATCATTCTCAAAATATCTTGGATCATATGGGAAAATATCTACAGAGTGAGGCTAGAACTCTAACACCAAACCATCACCTTTATGGAAACATCACATCTCCATTCCAATCCCCACCTTTGTTACCATCGAGAAATACTACCAAATGAACGATGTTTTGATGAAATCCTAGGTAAGATCTTCCTAAGAGTTGGTTTGAGAGATCAACTTCCACCATTTTCAAGTTGGACTTTCAAGCATTAAGGTATAAAAAATTACCTTTAATGACTTAGGAAACACAAGAAAACTTTAGATTCTTTTAATATTTTTCATCAACTCTTCTTCTTTGAGGGGACCCTCTTTTCTATAAAAGATAGTAGGATTCAAATTTTTAAATTCATGAAATTAGTATATTTGTTGATCAACTGGAATGTCTCCTAATGGTGATCACCCATTTCCAGTCTTCAGATATCCCTCAAATATGTGTGGGGGTGGATACTAAAAAAAAGAAATCGAGGAATTAAATTTGAACCAATATATCAACCAGAATTTATCAATCTCCAAACACCACATAAGAAATATTACCAATAAATAAGAAAGAAAAATTCAAAACCACTAATTACACAAAGATCACAATTTTTATTTTCTCTTAAAAACACTTTTAAAGATAAAAGATAAATTTTAAAGGTTATATATTGACCAATTTTACTATTTAGAGCCTCACACGTGATCATTCCAATTCCAATACGGAAACCTATCCACTAATTCCATTAATCATCCACCCATTAACATACATCCTCACATATGGGTGCTCATAAGAACACCTGATTCCAACCAAAAATTATTTTACACTTTCAAAATAGAATAATCAAACAATGTTTTCACATTTTTAAGAAACCTAAGAACTGTTCATAGTTAGGCCTCGTGATTTAAAAAATTGTGGGCCAACCATGCACCCCATACTAAACAACCTGGGCACTCACATGATTTTGACTCATGGTTTACAAACTACACACCAACCATGCAGAATAGTTCTATCACGGGACATTTGATTCAACAAAAAATTAACAACAGTTTGACTAGAATTTCAGGGGATGTGCACCCTCAAATAGAAGCACAGAAAATATCACACAATTAATTTGAGAAAGCAACATGGTTTTCTAAAACTGTGCACTGATGGCGCAAAAAGAGAAAACAACCTGAAACTCATTATGGAAACTAATATCACCTGAAACAGGAAATAGAAATTGAGAACAAATACCTAAATCAAAATAACAAAAACTCATCTCATTCAAATCATTTCCACTAATTCCAAAAAAATTTATTTAAAAAAGAATCATTTTACTAAAAACACATTCAATAAAAAATAATTTGATTAAAATTAATTTTATCAAAAATATTCTTCATATTTAAAGGAAATTTAAAAACCCCTTTTCTAAAGTGAATATGAAAATTAATTTTCCATATTTTAATAATAAAATCCATTACCATCAAAAATATAGTTTTTACTATTTTAATTCAAGGGTTTTCAAAAAATATCAGAATCAAGATATACCCAAAACAATCCGTAAGGGTAAACTAGAGTCGATGGGTGAATTTTCCATTTGGTTAGCAGTCATATACCAATGAGACAACCGTAATATAGAGTTTCCTAAGACTATACACCAAGTCCCACATGGATTTCAAGACATAGAGATCTTACTAAGAACATTATCCAAACTCCCTTTTTGTTTCCCAATAACTAAACAAACCACAAGAAGTAAAGAAAAAATTGTATCCTCACATCCCATGGTAATCCAATATTTTTCATAGAATGTGTTGGCAAGAAACTTTATCCATCCTATACCCTATGTTTTGAAAGTACACGCCATCTACCATGTCATCCAAAATAAAAAAGGGTTCTCCTAAAATCAAGGTCCAATAATGAAATGACCTCCTATGATACCATTTTCAGAAACCAGGCCAGGATGGCATCTGATCAGGCACCTGACACAGTCCAAGACATGGACTAAAGGGTGCTCTCGATCCCCACACACTTGCAACTAGTATCGGGGAATCAACTCATTATCCAAGGGAATGATTCCAGAAAATATAAATAAACTAAAGAGTAAATATAATTAGATCATCCCAATAAAAATATGATTACCTAACTGAACTTCATTTACACATAAACAAAAAATACAAAAAACTGAGAAAAAACAATTCAAGAAAACCCAAACAGTACCTAATAACCAAAACCTCTCCATGTAATCCATAGGGTCACTCTCTGATTCCAAAAACTAATATCACCAATGAAAATAAAATCCATGATGAAACCTACATCACAAATAAAAAACAAGAAATAACTATAGGTGACAGTATTAAAAATCAATAGCCACACTCAGAAAATCTATTCCCAATACACATAATTTAAATAAAATAAACATAAACTTCGTGATTGATCTACAATATTAAAAATTATTTCATTACAAAAAATTTACACAATAAATCTATTCAAAATCCATTTCCATTTTTACAATTTAAACCCCAATGTTATCCATGGAAAAAAAATTTATTTTTAAAGAATAATAAATAATTTTTATTTGAAGAGAGAAAGAGTGTAAATACTTTCCATAATCCTTTTATAAAAAGGTTTTAAAACCAAATCATTAATTTTTGAAGAGATGCACCACAAATGAGATCACAAACAATGATCACATAACAAGTGTAATGGAAATCAGAACACAAGAAAAACCAACCAACTAGAATCTCAATCATCTTCTATAGATAACTAAGTTCTAGGTAACATGAGTTAACTTAGGGGATTATGAATAATATAGAACATAATATACATCTGACTCATCCAAAAGGTATTCATTACCCAATTACATCATAATTACAAAATTACCAATCACACTCTACATATCCAGACCATGGTGTACAATCCCAAAATAGATAATCCATACTAAAGTCCACTAGGCATTGCATAATCTGAATTAGTAAATCAATCATTCACTGAAAAATTAACTCACTATGCTAGGATTCCATATTAAGAATAAAAATGGGGTGATCCAACAAATTAAAACCATGAATCCAATAATAATCACACATATATATATATCACACATAATCATCTTACACAAAACCCACCCTTGAGTCCCCCCAAGGAACAACGTCTCGCCTTTCAAAAATTTCAAAAAAGGGAAACTCACAACATGGACCTCCCAAAGTATTCAATCATAACCAAGCACACTAATTATCCATGGAGAGCCTGAAGCACAACCATTTCCATCAAAGTTCCAACCAGGCCTCAAAAACCATTTGAGAAATAATCCATATAAAAAAACATCACATTTTGATCACATGCAAAACCATTTTCAAACTACCAAATACACCCCAATTGAAAGACCAAAAAATTTATATATCCATTTTAGAAACACCAACCACAATTTTTAATGTCTGAAATACATTTACAAAACCAAACCATTCTTTTAAAAATAAAAACCCACTTACCAAAATCCCATCATACAATTTACCAAACACTTGGTGTGCACAAATCAACAGATCCACCCCATATATTCAAAAAATATAATCAAACCACCTAATTTACCAATGAAAATATATTATAAAAATAATACATCATGATTTATCATCCAATGATGTTGAGAAAAATAATAAACTAATAAATCTTAAATTTAAAAGATATGTGAAAGCGAAAGCTTCCACAAATCGCATGTGCTTCAACAACGATAACCAAAAACTACTCAACCAAGGTCCATAGAAGAAAAAATACCCACAAATACCCTAAGAAAGAAAAAAAAATCAATTTCACACATAAATATGAATGAAAATCATCCAAAAAAGTTTGCTACGGTTAGCTAAGAAATGTAAAATTGAAGAAAAGAAGTGAAGAAAGATAAGGGAGCACTATCCTTTCGATCCGGGTGAAAAATCACCAAGAAACCACATAAAAATAAAATAATAGGATATTAGAGGATCCAAAATGATACATGTTAGGAATAAAAGTTAGGGGATTTCAAGATGGTGTCCATGAGAAGAAACCCCATTTAAAAAGAAGGGGAAAATCCCAAAATACCCTTTCCTCAGAAGGCGGCACAGTTAACTCGCATATATTAACAAACCATGTGAAAACCATTAAATGTATCATTATATAGTTTTCAATGGAATGAACACATAGGATGATTGGTTAGTTAAAATATGTGACTTAACAATGTTACCCCTTAACACATTGAATACACGGTTAAACTAGCCATGTTCCTTAACCGTGCGACTTATAGAAAATCCCCCAAACATCACCGTTTCTACCCCAAAACTCTTATAAATCAAGAATATAACCCAACCATCAGACACACCCCATATATATGAGACTATAGGGGTTTTAAAAACTCCACACCATTTTATTTATCCCCTAAACATTCCTATTTTCCATGAAAAAGTCCCAATACTACCCAAAAAATCTATATGTCAAAATTTAAGTCAAGAACACCCGAAACATAATATTTAGATCTAAAACACATGGAACATGAGAGAAAACACAATAATAGAAAGATAATCCAATAATATATGAAAACAATCAGGGTGTGAAACCCCATGATCTCAAGAATATCCTTCTATGATTTTGGAATCACCCACTCAATGTAATGGATCTCCCTATCTTCTTTTTATTCAGTAAACTCTTTTATATAATTCCTCTTAATTTACATTTATTCTTATTTTAGTATGTTTATATACATAACCATTACCTATATTTTTATGTCTGTGTGATTATAGTCCCCTTTAACACTCATTAATCTCTCCCATGAACCTTTATGTATCCCAGTTATGTTGTCCAAATTGTCCTGAAATGTTCCTTAGAAAAAAGTGAGGGGCCTCCACCGATTCTTTTTAATTAATGCCCCTTAATTATATTTAACCATTTTATTATCTCTTGGTTTTTTATATCATTAGTTTCCACTTGATTTTATTACAATGAGATCTCATTTATAGCCTATCATTTTTTTGTTTACCTAATTCATTATTATTCGAAAATTTACTAAGGGATCAACTCATTCACCTCATTATTGAAACACATTATTTTTTTAACGAACATTTTCATGAAATTACTATTAATGGGATATAATTTTCCACATCCCTATTGCATAAATTATGATTTCAATGTGATTAGTGACAACTTTTACTCTCATTAATCCCTCCCATGATTTATTATTTATCCCCATTGCGTTTCCAAAACATTCTTGTGATTTTTTATTGTAATTTTTTATTCACGAATCATTTTTGTATAAAGAATATTAATTTACAATTTTTCATGTTTTATTATATTCATTAATATCTCATATATTATCCTTTTTTCCTTTCATGTGATGAGATACCAATTTCTCTCCCATTGAACCATTTCATGGACCCTTTGGTACTACCATTATGCTTAAAAAATATCACTAGGATTTTCCATGCTAAAAATTTTTGATGGGTATAACCATAACGTTTAATTTTCAATGGTATTCACCTAGTTATTCTTATAAATAATTGTTAGGGTAATTCCTTGTATGTAACCCAAAAAACATAATATTGGGATTAAATTTTAATGAAATATTTTCTTATGTTATATGATATATTCCGAACACTTATGCATGTATATGATATGATTATGATGGGTGGACCTAGATAGCTATCCAATGAAATGGGTAATTCTTTAGTCTCATTATATTTCATGTATGGTGTAAAAGTGGTTATCCTAAGAACATTATATTATGATGTCCTGGGGGTTAAATTTGACTTATTATTATGATGACTTGTTTAATGTTATGGACATTATCATGTAGCCGTTATGATATCATGTTATATAATTATTCATTGATAAAATTTATGATTCTAACCCCTTTATATTCCATTGAAATGCCTAATGTCTAAAATGTAATACATTATTCATTTGTTGTTTTTTATTCCCTTATTAGTCTTTACAACTCCCCCATTCTTATTTATATCCCAAGGTTATCCCATGCAGTTTTAATAATCATATAAAATTATGATAATGTTAAGGACGTTTTATATAATGATGATAAACCCATGTTTTATGATTTCATATCATGTACTTAATTAAACTATGATTATAGACTTATCTATCTTCTTAGTCTTATAATTTGTATTCATATGTTACAAATCATGAGTTACAGTATAATAAATTCAAGGGTTTTCATAAATGACATTGTCGTCTAGTATTCACCAACTTATGAATTCTTATTAATGATGGGAACAAATTATTATCATAATATAGGAGATTTTATCACTATAATAGATGAAAATCATGGTCTTCCTCAGTTCAAATGTTCAAATATGTTTAATATTTGACTCCAAATCTGGAAAGATGTTCTGAATCCTTTCTTACAAGAATATTTACTCCCTTCAGATGTGTGGGAGGAGAATAATTTTCTTCTTTTGGGAGTTGATACACATTGGGAACATTATCCTTAAGAAATTCACCATTGATTCATCCAAGATTTTATATCTTCACCTCATACAGTTCCAACCAATCATCTAAGGAGGGTATTTTAGCCTTTCTTAGTTGTGAGTGGGAAGTACTCAGACCTTCCCTTTATCACAGGTACAATGACATCAATGGGGTGGACAATAATTATTAATAGGTGAAATTATTTTAATCATCATCCGCTTATAAGTAGATGATGCCTCAATATGTATATTAGTGCAACACACCGCTCCGGGTTCTATTTCTAAATTGTGTCTCTTGATATGTACATCTTATTCAACATCTTCCACTATATTGAAACTGATTATGTTCACTAAATAATTTTTGGCTATTGGAATCATTGTTTCACCCTCTATGTGATAGAGTATCTACACATTACATAAATCTTGTTTGAGAGTTATAATGAGGTATTCCCTCCAACACTTTCTCTCTCTGGGATTTTTAGGACTTCATCCCATTTGGGGTTTGATATTATTCATTGGATAATCTCCTAAATTTATTATTTGAATAGTTTCATTAAGAGAGTCTTTAATAATTATTATAGACAGAGCCCTGAATTAAAGGGGTGTGTCTCACAGTAGAGGGAATATATGGGCTGACCGCCACTGGTACAGACATGGAGAAGACCAATCTCTTTTGTGGAGATAGTAATTATTCATCTATCCCTAAGGACTAGGTTTGAAATAAGTCCACCACTAGTACTTCCAAAATATTTTGATAATTTTATTACTATTGGAGTAAAGGTTATAGAAAAATTACACCATGATCTATGGGTTGTGTTGATTTTGAGGAACTTAAAAATTTTCTTAGAACTCCATAGAGATTTGATGAACCTAGGGGCATAGGTGGGGGTAAAAATTACCCCAATACTATAGGCTTGGGTTTCTCCCAAATTTATTCTATGGTGGTTGTAAATTTAATATATTTGAATCAAACCATTTTCACTTGTGTGTGATTCTTATGTAGAACCTGCTAAAAATTTCATCTAACTTCTATTGGGTGATATTTTGCAGTATGATATTTTGTTATCCACATCAAAGGAGTGATAATTTTCTACAAAGGGTCCTAGATTATGAGTCAATTAATGATCCTCTATCCCTTTTCGTAATTCAATTACATCTCTGAAGTTGTGTAATTTTGATGGATTGACCAACTGGCTCATGCATTTTGTAGTCTCACGATCTATCCCATGAAAATGAAATTTCATGATTACATCTCTAGGGAGCTCTATTGATAAGATGGTGAGGTGGATTAAAATGATTCCTACATTCCCCACACTTGGATGAAAACATATGAGGAGGATTCCAAAATTATCTGAAAAGGGGATATTAGGATATCAAGATAAGCATTATGTAGGCTCTCACAATTATTTTTTGACCTCAAGTCCTGATCCATATAGGAGGCATAAAGATCAACCTAAAATTAGAGAGTGTTTGAATCCAAAATATGATCATTCATCCCTGATAAGGGAGGTTCTTATATTTCATCCATTGAATGTATTCCCATAGTATATGGAATATGTACGACAAAAAATCCTTTTATAGATCATCTATAATGTCATAGTTGGAAGTGGAGATGGCACAAAACATATTTGGGAGGTTTTTATTAGTAAATTACTTACATATATCGTTTCCTTCTTCTTCATTAAAAAACTTTCTATACCTGGTCAAACCACCTAAGAATCTTTTATATTGGAAACGACTCATGCCCTTTAGATGATAAGGTTGGTGGTTATCACTATAGGTCACATGTTGAATGATGTGGGGATTATCTAGAGTTTATGGGAGAATTATGAAAGGTTGAACTCAGTGTTTCAAGAACTGCTCTATTCAAGGTTTTCTGGAAAGGGGGAGGATGTCCATTCCTAGGTTAGATACCCCTTTGGGGAGGTTGTACATAGTGTATATCATGGGTGAGATCACCATAATCAATCTCCATGATACATTGTGGAGGATGATCATGGTTTTTATAACCTTATACATTACCTTTAGATGATTAAAATATGCACCATATGGACTCACTGATTATTGCATTGTTACTGTAGGAAGATGATCCTCAACTTTCATATTGGATAGAATATGATGTATTAGCATTTGAGGTTAAGAAGGAATATGAGTCTTCAGTGCAGTTGTCACAAATATTTATTGAAAAATTTATTTTTTCATGGGAATATGATCATGATAAATATAATTTTATATAATATTCCAATAAGAGTATAAATGTTCAGTAGGAATATGTGCCTACCTTTGGGTGGCTGTTGGAATATTCTATCATGAACATGTTGAAGTTAGAATATGTTCCTGATTAAATAGTTAATTACAAAACAAAATAATACGATGGACCTATAAAATGTAATAAGGGATATGAACCTCCACTAATATGGAATCTTAAGGATTATAGTTAAGTCATTCATTGGTACAGGTAAAAAAATTTGTCATCTGAAATTTGTTTGAATATGCTGAGTTTCTTTTATGATGAGATTTGATCCTGGTTTGAGGTGAAAAATAGAATATACTAATATACCTCAATTGAAGTTAGAAAATGTATTTGATACTAGTTTGGTTTTGGAATGTGTCCCTAATATTCTTATAAAGGAATATGTTCCTATCCAAAGGTGATTTTCATGATGGGTTGATGAACCACTGATGGAATGGTGATAAGATCATGGTCTTATGCATCATTCATTACCAGGATATTATTAAATTACTTAAATATGGGAGAAATAATATTTTATATCTCCAGAGTAGATTTCTAGTAAGTGTTGAAATTATAATTAGTTTTTTTGAGGTTGGAAAGTTATTCTATTTATATCCCTATGTCACCATCAGATTATCCTAGGAAGCTCCTCCATCACTGTAAGATTATATATGTGCTCTTTAAGAGTGTGGGAAAGAATATTTGACTTATAATTTTTGGTTACTATAACATTATACATGATTTACTTGAATTAATTTGCTACATATTACCACTATTTTAATCCATTTTCTAATTTGTTATGAAAACATGCTCCTATTGGGGAGGAGATAACATGGGACTAGCCCCTTCTTACTACCAGGATATATTAGAATACATAGTATGGGTGAACATGGATATGGAATTGATATATTTTTTTCCAAAGAAATTTCTTCTTGTTATTTGTTCATTTAATTAGATATATTATAACACTCCCTATGTTCCACCAATTTCTGTGCATGGAGAGGTCTTCTACACACCCATATTTCAGTGTTTAGGGAGGGGCCCTGCTGGGCATCACCCTTAGTAAGAAATAGAGGGGAAGTAGCATGATGTTGTTGGTGGAGGTCATCAAGAGACCTCAAGGGTAACACCTAAAATATTATATATTAGTTAATGAATCCTTTTAGCCTTAATAAGGTATGTATGGTTCTGATTATCACAATTCAGGGATAAGGTTCCAATATGGTTGGTGATGGAGGAACACATCATCGACTTCATCGCAGCCCTCCTCCGGTGATGTGACCTAGTAAGTTTCAACTCCTAGACACCATTACACTTCACCTCTAGGGTCTTTATCATTTTATTTTAGTTTAATTCTCTGAACAATGTGTTATCCACCTAGAAAAAGAGGTATTGAGTAGGTGATGACATCATTTGGTTAACAACAACTATGACTCTCATTACAGTTGTTGTGTCAATGTGTATGCTTGATGGTGATGTCGTTATCTCAATATTGAAGGGAGTTTGTGGAGAAAGGAATATGTGGACATGAGAATAACAAGAAATAAGAACAATGATCAATGAAACACTACAATTAATAATCATGATTAATTGGATATTCATGGAAAACTCAATTGTTTATTCATTTTGATGAAATATTAACATTGTGTTGGCCATTTTTTCTTCAACATGAGACATAGTGGCCAAAAATACGGGTTCCATGAGGGGATGAAGAATTATTTAAGATTATTTTTAAGGGTTTAGACTTCTATATTGGGAAGTATCAAATGGAATCTATTCATGGAATCAGAAACAACTAATGACTCCGACATCCATAATGAGATACAAGCCTAATTTCTTAAAAATGATTGTCAATTTGGTTTCTAACCAATGATATTTAAAAAGTCAAATTGGTCAAGAGGATGGAATTATGATCTCATCATACGATATTGGGGGTAAAATAAGTCCAACACTTGGAATATCTTATAGATTCTAAGATATGTTTGAGTCATTTCTAGATCCAAATTCATGATTGGTTACCCTAACATTTATAACCAATTTCTCTGAGAATCAATGCACATTGAAAGAATATCATTCCTAAGAACATATATTTGTATGAGATATTCTCTGATTATAAATACCATTATGTGTATCATAATTTGTTCTAATTTATACACATTAATAATTTTGTATGTTTATTAACTGATTACTGCATTTTAAATTTACAAATATTAGTTCTTTATAGATTATTTACGTATCGAGAGTCAATAAGTGTTGTGCATTCCATGATGAGGCCCGTGATGGGGATATCTCTATATCAGTGTTAATGGAATTATATCCCATTCTGTTCCATTCTACTTAACATGATATGCATTACATTTTAAGATCATGTGAAAGGACCAATGTGTATAGGCCCATGAAGATTGAACCCACCGGCTGTATACACCAATGTGTATGGATTTTTACCATAATGATTATATCCTAGAGAAGATGATACTAATCAAGAGTACATCCTAATGAGGATGATATGTTTTTACCTATAAGGAATATGATTCTCTGGGAAGGTAGAATGGTTCTACATGCAATATAATTTGATGGAATATGGTTGGTGGGGAGTACATCATTGATAGATGAGATGTCTAAACACACATGAGTATAGACAGGGGAGGATGTGAAGGATATCATGAGGGATATAGACAGATGATACTAAAAATTTAGGTATAATTATGCTTGGTTATAACCTTAGGGTGTAAGCATATATATCCGGTTGAGATGAGAATCAAAACCCATATAGTTAGAATGATATAGTTTAAGGTTTCATGATGGGATCATACTTGAAGGTTTACATCATGTAGTAAGGATTCACGTATGAAAATATTAATATTATATATAGGGTCATGATTCTCAGATAGGATTCTTATATATCCCATGAAAACCAGAATCAGATTCTACGATTTTTTGATATATGGGGAATTTATGGCCTAAAAGGTATGACAAAAGAGGTTTGAGTGGGATTTATGAAAATGAGGCAACCCTAAGATTTTTTATTCAGAGTAAATCCCTTTGACTGAAAAGAAAATATATTCAAGACATATAACTGAAGATGAGGTCGATGCTAGAGTCATTTTTGTCCTGATAATGGAACAATCATTACAGATCTCCTCTATCATGTGGGTCATTTCCAGTTTGAGAAATAAGATATTGAAAATGAATTGACCCATTCTATTAGAGTGTAGGATTTAATCTACTTAGGGAATAAAAATTGGGACTTCGATAAGGTATCTCATTAGGATTTTAATCCATTAATGGAAAATAAAATAAAATTGAGACATATACCTAAGGAGAATTCACATAATGGGGGTAATTTTGTATAAGGATTAGGACCTAATTATACACTAACATAAATATGATTATTATTCATGTGGAAGATATGAATCCTTGAGAGAGAAAATGATATTTCACATGAATTATTTTATTTTGAAAAGCTATATTGGGGAATTTGAAAATGGAATCATGAATCTTTCATGTTCATTATAAGGGCTATGGCCTTATATATGTATTGATGGATGTATATTTTATATAGAGCTCAGGACTTAAAGAGTCATTATGTGTCTCCGGATCATAATAGGAATCAGAGTCCTACTAGTTCATATATGTCACATTCCCACTTTTGGGTATGGAATCATCGTTGATATCATAGGGATACTTCCCATTAGTTAGGTAATATTGGAATATTAATGTGTATGACCTTATGGGAGAAGATGTTACATGATTATGAGGTTTAACACTCTTGGGAGATGGATGATCATGTAATGAGTATGAGGTAATATAACGACCCATACTTTACATACATTTTTAATACTTCAAAAATTGAAGCACACTTATTACAACATATGACAAAACCACAAAGGACCGTATAGGTATAGTGTCTTTAGAAACTGGGAAACATAAACAACTGGTTCATAAATCATCTACAGTGTCTCCCATTTATTTCATCATCTCTAGGGTCCCTTTTAGCATATTCTACTTAATATCCATCTTCCTGACCTGGGGAAAAGAAAACATAAAAGGGTGAGCTCAAATGCTCAGCAAGGGCAAATAAAGGAAATAAAAATCATATCATATCTTTTTGAAAATCAAAACCTGCAAAAGAGATCATAATATCTTAACATGGAATAAATCATAGAAGTGAAATTGAGATCCCCATAATCATAACATAAAACTTGAAACTTTGTGGCATGCACACATAATCATGGAAAATCATTTCTTGTTAGTCATGACTCATTGCCAAGACTATCTTAGTGGACAAAGTCCCTTTCTGAACCGAGTTCACTCCCCGTTTCAGTCCTGTATCACTGAACCGAAATAACCTTCCGTTCCAGCCATGTCTATTTCATGAGATATAAAATCTTTACCCAATGCATTGGAGGGAGATATAGGTCCCACCCAACTTATAATGAATCCTTTCTTATATGTGCCACATAATCATAAAACATACATCATCGCATAACACATGTAACAAAAATGGGATTCTTGAAACATCATGACATCATAAATCAATTCATATAAGATAAAGGAATTCATAAAAATAATTCCATAACAACATGATAAAATCAATGTAATAATAGGGATAAAAACAGAACCCTTTATTATCTTAGATAGAAAATAATTTTGATAAAACACTTGAACTCCATTCTTGAGGAAAATATCCTTTCTTCTTCAAAAACACTTTTCTTTTCTTAATATGTCATACAATTATAAACTAAAAGAAGTTGATTAAAAATAAACTTTAAAACTTGTAAAGGAAGCTTCTTGGAAATAATGTTTTAAAAATCCATTCATGTCGTATAAGTTAAAAAAAACATTCTTCGTACTTTTGTCGGAAAAGTCAAAAAGTACCTCGTACGAAAAAAATGACAAAAGATTCCTTTCGTATCTTTTACTAAAAACTCACCGAAGGGTAAAATTGGATATAAACTATTGTAGAAGGATGGAAATAATATTACATATTGAGGGAACATGGATGTGGATGATAAAATACACCCCAGTAAATACTTACGAATAAACAATCTCGGATAAAAATGAGATTGTGATTTTTCCCTTACCTTAGGTCCGATTTGCTTTGTTCGTGTCCGAAGCTCCTGTATAATGGTTTAAATAATGTTATTGACTTATTCCAGAATCATACATATTTATATGATATCATATATGGTCATATTATTAGCTTCTTGTTAGTAATATTTCATTGTTACTTGTTACTCGGGTCTTTATAACTTTTTGTTCTTATGCGTGTTTTGTCGAATAAATTCTTATTCTTATCTTTAGGTTATAGATAATTCATTTCCAGAATTGTATTAGTGTATTATATACCATATTCATTCATTCAATTCATTTATATAATCATTACGAAATGAAGATCATGTAGAACGAGTCGCATCACATCGTGGAGACGGTATTCCGTACGTACGCACGAGTGATGATATCATTCCTATGATCGTGGAATTGTATTGGAGTATATATATATTATTTCAGTATCAATATTACTTCATAATAATCATATTTAGTTAATCATTACACCATTATACCCATCCTTGTAAGGTGATGGTGGAAAATAGATTACACCACGGCGTGGAGACGGTATTCCGTACGTACGCACGCGCGGTGATTTCATTTTTCCGTAGGATGGATAGAAGGTGAATTAGGGTTGTTTCATATTTATAATAACATATCAGTATGTAAGTAATACTGATGTTATTACTTTATCATGAAACAACTAAAGAAGAAGAAGTTGAAGAAGAAAGAAATTGAAAAGATCGGTAATGGATATTACCTCTTCTTTGGAATGCTTCTTTGAATCCTCCACTTAAGGAACTAAGATTGGTCTTTGGAGAAGACCAGGACCTCTAGGATTATTCTAGGTAAGTGTAGAGGAGAAAATGGCAGGGGTTGGCCGAGCTTGAGTGCTCAATTTGGTGTGAGGAGGAGGGGGAGGAGGTGCCCTTTTATAAGGGAGGAGAGGGGCACCTTAGGAATATCTCAAAATATTATTTTATATTAAAGTCAAAATCGGGTTATAATGGTTACAAAGGGTCTTATTTCGAAGATAAAGTGGGGATGGGTCGAACTCCTATCAACCAATAGGATTTAGACAAGTTTAGGGTATTAGTTTAACCTTATCAATTAGATTTAACTCTAAGTTAATTATTTTAACTTTTACCGTGTCTTTTTGTTTTCTTTCACTATATGGTTAATACACTTACTATAACATGCCAAACGAACCCCAAATTGTTTATTATTAATATATATATCCTTATCTAAGTCATTTGGCCGAACCTTAGATTTTTAGGAATAAAATAACAATTAGTAATATAATATTTGATTTAAAAACTATTTTGTGTCAATTTTGACACTATTTGATATATGATTTTTGTGAAAGTCATAACAGAATTATATGTTCTAACCAAGTTGATTAAATCAACACTAATATATCATAGTAACCTAGAAAATAAGTGGAATTCATAAAAAGTCTCAAATTACATTTATTTTAGTGTTTATAACATCAATTATGTCAATATTTCATTAATAAGATAATTACTGCATCATCTTTGTGTCATAAATAAATTAAATTATATGATGTCTAAAAATTACAAATAAAATACCATCATGTAGGAAATATTTTTAGCTTTCTAATGAATATTTAAAATCGAATTTATCTTATGTATAACCCCATATTAAAAATTATTTACTTATTAAACTTTGATTTTAACTATTTTAACCCTTCTTTAAATAAATTAATAATAAATGTCCTAATCTAATCCAAGTGGGCCTAAATGGTCATATTTTATTCCTAAGTTTGTTTTTGGTCGAATTACACTTGTCCAATAGAATTAGGACATGTGTTAGGGTAATATTAATATCATATTTACCCTTAGTTACCCTATTTACTATTAACCGCGGTAAAAAAAGTAAAAAGTTACTATTCACCAAAAAATTATTTTCATCTCATTGAACCACATTTTAGTCCTTGATATTAACCGTGTCTCTCGGATTTTCGAAATTCCAATCACAGAAGCGGTAAAATTAAGTTTTATGCAAAATTCAGTTTTTAACCTACCACTTAGTGGTTTCACTATTCATCAAAAATTGAAAGTTTTCAGAAAAATACCAAAATTTCACCCTAGGTTAATTTCGATATTCTGAGTCCAAAAATGAAGTCCATTTTGAAAAATAAAATTTATAAAATTCCAAAAAGTGGTTATTACTATTCATAACGGCTAGTTTTAATAGTATATTGTTGTTTAGTGAAACTCGGTATTGCGTACGACGCAAGCTATCGAGGAAGGTCGCGATTGCGTGTAAAGCAAGCCAAGCAAGTGTTGTGTAGAAAAAGATTCCTTTGATGATTTATATAACATAAAAGTCTCGGGTGTTACATTCTACCCCCCTTAAAAGAATTTCGCCCTCGAAATTAATCACTTTGTAACAAACAGATGAGGATACTTTTCCCTCATCATATCCTCAAGCTCCCATGTAGCTTCTTCAAGTTGGTGGTTCCTCCATAAAACTTTCACCAAGCGAGTGGTCTTGTTTCGTAGGACTTTTTCGCTACGATCCAGAATCTCTATCGGCTGTTCTTCATAAGAAAGATCTTGCTCCAGCGGTACAACTTCTGAGCTGAGTACATGTGAAGGATCTGGTATGTACTTTCTCAGGAGAGATACATGGAACACATCGTGAACTTGAGAGAGATTCGGTGGAAGCGCCAATCGGTAAGCTACCTTCCCAACACGATCCAATATTTCGAAAGGACCGATATATCTAGGGCTCAACTTCCCCTTATTTCCAAATCTCATAACCCTCTTCCAGGGAGATATTCGTAAGAACACTTTATCACCCACTTCAAACTCTAGGTCTTTTCTTCGGTTGTCGGCATAGCTTTTCTGTCGACTCTGAGCTGCTCTTATGTGTTGTTGAATAGATCTGACCTTTTCTTCCATTTCATCAACGAGATCAGGTCCTAATAGCTTTCTTTCCCCAACTTCATCCCAGCAAGTTGGAGTCCTGCATTTCTTTCCATAGAGAGCTTCATAAGGAGCCATTTGAATACTGGAGTGAAAGCTATTATTATAATAAAATTCCACCAAAGGTAGGTGTTGATCCCAACCTCCTTTCAAATCCATAGAGCAAGCTCTCAACATATCTTCTAGGGTTTGAATTGTTCTCTCAGACTGACCGTCTGTCTGGGGATGATAAGCAGTGCTGAAACTCAACTCTGTATCCAGAGTATGCTGAAGACTTCGCCAGAACTTCGAGGTAAATCTCGGATCCCGATCAGATATAATAGAAAGTGGTACTCCATGTAATCTTACCACTTCCTTTACATATATCCTGGCAAGCTGATCTTGAGAGAAATCCTCTCTAATAGGAATGAAGTGTGAAGACTTTGTAAGACGATCAACTATGACCCAAATAGCATTATTGCCTTTGGATGTTATAGGAAGTCCTGTGACAAAGTCCATAGTGATGTTTTCCCATTTCCATTCGGGTATGGGTAATGGTTGTAACATCCCCTTAGACTTCTGTCTCTCAGCTTTAACTTGTTGACAAACCAAGCATCGAGAGACAAATTCAGCAACATCTCTTTTCATGCCATCCCACCAGAAGTACTCTTTCAGGTCCCTATACATCTTCGTGCTTCCAGGATGAATAGAGAATGAAGAACTATGAGCCTCATCCAGCAGCTCCTTCTTTAATTCGGGGATGGGAGGAACACAAACCCGATTCCTAAACTTTATTATCCCATCACAATCAAGGTTGAATTCAGGAACATTTCTCACATTCTTTTGTAACTCGACATCTTCTTTCTGTGCCTCTTTAATCTTCACATGTATAGATGGTTGAACATTCATTTGAGAAAGATAAGATTTTTCCCCTTCCATTATAATTCCATGATCCATCCTTTGTAAATCCATAAATATTGGATCTTTTGTGATCCTCATCATGGATAAACTAGCATGGTCTTGTCGACTTAATGCATCTGCCACCTTGTTTGCTTTCCCAGGGTGGTAATGGATTGAGCAGTCATAATCCTTAATCAGCTCCAACCATCTTCTTTGACGCATATTCAACTCCTTTTGTGTGAAAATATACTTTAAACTTTTATGATCAGTATAAATATCACACCTTTCACCATAAAGGTAATGCCTCCAAATCTTTAATGCAAAGATTACCGCAGCCAACTCCAAATCATGTGTTGGGTAATTTTGCTCATGGATTTTCAACTGTCGTGAGGCATAAGCTATCACCATATCATTTTGCATAAGAACACACCCCAATCCCTTCTTGGATGCATCACTGTAGATCACAAACCTTTCTCCACTACAAGGCAGTGTGAGCACAGGTGCACTGGATAACCTTCTTTTCAACTCCTTGAAATTCTCTTCACATTCCTCTGTCCAGACAAACTTAACTCCTTTCCGAGTCAACTTGGTGAGTGGATTAGATAATCGTGAAAAATCTTTTACAAAACGTCGATAATATCCAGCCAAACCAAGAAAACTTCGGATCTCAGTTACTGTTGTTGGTCTCGACCATCTTTCGATAACCTCTGTTTTTGCTGGATCCACAGATATCCCCTCTTTTGAGATTATGTGACCCAAAAATGCAACTTTTTGAAGCCAAAATTCACACTTGGTAAATTTGGCATAAAGCTTCTCCTTTCTCAGGGTCTTCAATATAATTCTCAAGTGATCTTCATGTTCTTCCTTGCTCTTTGAATAGACAAGAATATCGTCTATAAAGACTACCACAAATTGATCAAGATAGTCTCTAAAGACTCTATTCATTAGATCCATGAAGATAGCAGGGGCATTAGTAAGACCAAATGGCATCACTATAAATTCATAGTGTCCATACCTTGTACGGAAAGCCGTCTTTGGTATATCCTCCCTTTTGACCCTTAATTGATGATACCCTGAACGAAGATCAATCTTGGAAAAGTATTGAGCTCCGCGTAGTTGGTCAAATAAGTCATCAATGCGTGGGAGAGGATATTTGTTCTTGATAGTGATCTTGTTAAGTTCTCGATAATCAATGCAGAGTCTCATTGATCCATCTTTCTTCTTAACAAATAGAACAGGTGCTCCCCAAGGTGACGCACTAGGGCGTATGAATCCCTTATCAAGATTCTCTTGGAGTTGCTTCTTCAATTCCTGCAACTCAATTGGGGCCATTCTATAAGGTGTCATTGAAATAGGCAAAGCACCCGGTACGAGTTCTATTGAAAACTCAACTTCACGATTTGGTGGAAGACCCGGCAATTCCTCCGGAAAGACATCATCAAACTCCCGTACAATGGGCATATTCTTAATCGTGAGTTTCTCACCAACCATTTGAGATAAATAAACTTCATTTAGTGGAATCAATACCCATAATATGGAAGAAATTTCCACTGGAAGGTTATGTTCATCCTTGCATTGGTATACGATCGTAGATTGATCTGGAATATGAAATGTGACTTCCCTTCTTTGGCAATTGATATGAGCTCCATGTAGAGAAAGCCAATCCATGCCAAGAATCACATCAAATTCCACTAAAGGAAGGATCACAAGATTTGCAGGAAGCACTTTCCCACAAACTTCGATTGGAGAAGAATTATAAACTTTTGATGCGATTGATGTGCCATTAGGTGTTGTCACGGCTAACTCAACATCTAATTGTTGAGGTAATACAGTGATACCCTTAGAAAAGTCTTCAGAAATAAAAGAGTGGGTGGATCCAGAATCAAATAAAACATTTGCTACTTTAGAGTGGATGGTAAGTGTACCTTTCACCACATCGTTATCGTACTCCACATCGCTGATAGAAATTGCATGTGACTTTCCTTTGTCTTTAGCCTTAAGATTTTGTTGACGTCGACCATCATCATCAACCCTTGGATTTGGGCATTGATTGGCATAATGCCCCATCTCCTTGCACTTCAAACATTGAAGTGTAGTAGGTTCATTCTGTGTATCCCTTCCTTTGTTTGCATCATTAGACATCTTCTTCCCATTATCACGGCATTCAAATGCCCGATGACCTTCCTTTCCACATTTAAAACATTTACTTGTCCCTTTAAGACAACTCCCTCCATGTTTCTTTCCACACTTTGAGCATAAGGAAAATCTCATCTTCTTTTCCGTGTGCTCTTTAGATTTTTCTTTGAATTCCATCTTCCTCTTCTTATCAAACCCATGTGACTGATGGGTTACTCCAATCTCCATCTCGACTATGAGAGCACATCGAACGATTTCCTCGTAGCTATTGAAGTCCCTTATGGCTAACGCCCTTCGAAGACTTGGTTTTAAGCCACTAAAGAATCGATCGATCTTACTCTCAGGTTGGATAATAATACCAGAAGCGTACCTTGCAAGTCTTGTAAAATTTGCTTAATAGGTACCAACAGATTCATCATCCCTTTGCTTCAGTTCAAGAAACTCTTTCTCCATCTTTGTTCGGAGAATACGAGGGAAGTACTTATTGAAAAATAAGTTCTTGAACTCGTCCCATTCCATAGACTCAATTTCATCCCTTTGCCTCGTATTCTTAACAAGATTCCACCATTGATCAGCATCTCCTTCCAAACGGTACACTGCTAGGATGAATTTATCATGTTCAGAACATTGAAGAACTGAAAATATCTTTTCAGTAGTACTAATCCATTGTTCAGAAACTAATGGATCAGTAGACCCGCTGAAAGAAGGTGGACGCTGCCTCATGAAGGATTCAACAGAATGTTGCTCCCTCCTTTGCTCGTTTGGAAATCCTGCATGATTCATAGCTTGAGAAAGTTGTGTGAGCATGGCTACAAGATTTTGCATTCCAGCTCCCATATCGTTTGGTTGCTCAGGGGGACAATCATTGCATTGCCCATCACATTCCGCATTAACACGGTTCCTTCGGGTTCCAGCCATTGACTAAAACCAAGAAGAATAGTGTGAGAAACACTAATTAGAATAGGAAACCACATAATTCAAGAATAAAATTTTCATGCTTATGGTCTTATCCTAGGTTATTCATGGCCATTTCTAAAACACTAAGATTGTGTTCTATGCTTAGACTTATCCTTAGGGTTCTTACTAAGGCTTTCACATACTAGTTTCCAAAGGTTGACTATACCTTTCCTCTGATACCAACTATAACGACCCATACTTTACATACATTTTTAATACTTCAAAAATTGAAGCACACTTATTACAACATATGACAAAACCACAAAGGACCGTATAGGTATAGTGTCTTTAGAAACTGGGAAACATAAACAACTGGTTCATAAATCTTCTACAGTGTCTCCCATTTATTTCATCATCTCTAGGGTCCCTTTTAGCATATTCTACTTAATATCCATCTTCCTGACCTGGGGAAAAGAAAACATAAAAGGGTGAGCTCAAATGCTCAACAAGGGCAAATAAAGGAAATAAAAATCATATCATATCTTTTTGAAAATCAAAACCTGCAAAAGAGATCATAATATCTTAACATGGAATAAATCATAGAAGTGAAAATGAGATCCCCATAATCATAACATAAAACTTGAAACTTTGTGGCATGCACACATAATCATGGAAAATCATTTCTTGTTAGTCATGACTCATTGCCAAGACTATCTTAGTGGACAAAGTCCCTTTCTGAACCGAGTTCACTCCCCGTTTCAGTCCTGTATCACTGAACCGAAATAACCTTCCGTTCCAGCCATGTCTATCTCATGAGATATAAAATCTTTACCCAATGCATTGGAGGGAGATATAGGTCCCACCCATCTTATAATGAATCCTTTCTTATGTGTGCCACATAATCATAAAACATACATCATCGCATAACACATGTAACAAAAATGGGATTCTTGAAACATCATGACATCATAAATCAATTCATATAAGATAAAGGAATTCATAAAAATAATTCCATAACAACATGATAAAATAAATGTAATAATAGGGATAAAAACAGAACCCTTTATTATCTTAGATAGAAAATAATTTTGATAAAACACTTGAACTCCATTCTTGAGGAAAATATCCTTTCTTCTTCAAAAACACTTTTCTTTTGTTAATATGTCATACAATTATAAACTAAAAGAAGTTGATTAAAAATAAACTTTAAAACTTGTAAAGGAAGCTTCTTGGAAATAATGTTTTAAAAATCCATTCATGCTGTATAAGTTAAAAAAACATTCTTCGTACTTTTGTCGGAAAAGTCAAAAAGTACCTCGTACGAAAAAAAACGACAAAAGATTCCTTTCGTATCTTTTACTAAAAACTCACCGAAGGGTAAAATTGGATATAAACTCTAGTAGAAGGATGGAAATAATATTACATATTGAGGGAACATGGATGTGGATGATAAAATACACCCCAGTAAATACTTACGAATAAACAATCTCGGATAAAAATGAGATTGTGATTTTTCCCTTACCTTAGGTCTGATTTGCTTTGTTCGTGTCTTAAGCTCCTGTATAATGGTTTAAATAATGTTATTGACTTATTCCAGAATCATACATATTTATATGATATCATATATGGTCATATTATTAGCTTCTTGTTAGTAATATTTCATTGTTACTTGTTACTCGGGTCTTTATAACTTTTTGTTCTTATGCGTGTTTTGTCGAATAAATTCTTATTCTTATCTTTAGGTTATAGATAATTCATTTCCAGAATGGTATTAGTGTATTATATACCATATTCATTCATTCAATTAATTTATATAATCATTACGAAATGAAGATCATGTAGAACGAGTCGCATCACATCGTGGAGACGGTATTCCGTACGTACGCACTAGTGATGATATCATTCCTATGATCGTGGAATTGTATTGGAGTATATATATATTATTTCAGTATCAATATTACTTCATAATAATCATATTTAGTTACTCATTACACCATTATACCCATCCTTGTAAGGTGATGGTGGAAAATAGATTACACCACGGCGTGGAGACGGTATTCCGTACGTACGCACGCGCGGTGATTTCATTTTTCCGTAGGATGGATAGAAGGTGAATTAGGGTTGTTTCATATTTATAATAACATATCAGTATGTAAGTAATACTGATGTTATTACTTTATCATGAAACAACTAAAGAAGAAGAAGTTGAAGAAGAAAGAAATTGAAAAGATCGGTAATGGATATTACCTCTTCTTTGGAACGCTTCTTTGAATCCTCCACTTAAGGAACTAAGATTGGTCTTTGGAGAAGACCAGGACCTCTAGGATTATTCTAGGGAAGTGTAGAGGAGAAAATGGCAGGGGTTGTCCGAGCTTGAGTGCTCAATTTGGTGTGAGGAGGAGGGGGAGGAGGTGCCCTTTTATAAGGGAGGAGAGGGGCACCTTAGGAATAACTCAAAATATTATTTTATATTAAAGTCAAAATCGGTTTATAATGGTTACAAAGGGTCTTATTTCGAAGATAAAGTGGGGATGGGTCGAAATCCTATCAACCAATAGGATTTAGACAAGTTTAGGGTATTATTTTAACCTTATCAATTAGATTTAACTCTAAGTTAATTATTTTAACTTTTACCGTGTCTTTTTGTTTTCTTTCACTATATGGTTAATACACTTACTATAACATGCCAAACGAACCCCAAATTGTTTATTATTAATATATATATCCTTATCTAAGTCATTTGGCCGAACCTTAGATTTTTAGGAATAAAATAACAATTAGTAATATAATATTTGATTTAAAAACTATTTTGTGTCAATTTTGACACTATTTGATATATGATTTTTGTGAAAGTCATAACAGAATTATATGTTCGAACCAAGTTGATTAAATCAACACTAATATATCATAGTAACCTAGAAAATCAGTGGAATTCATAAAAAGTCTCAAATTACATTTATTTTGGTGTTTATAACATCAATTATGTCAATATTTCATTAATAAGATAATTACTGCATCATCTTTGTGTCATAAATAAATTAAATTATATGATGTCTAAAAATTACAAATAAAATACCATAATGTAGGAAATCTTTTTAGCTTTATAATTAATATTTAAAATCTAATTTATCTTATGTATAACCCCATATTAAAAATTATTTACTTATTAAACTTTGATTTTAACTATTTTAACCCTTCTTTAAATAAATTAATAATAAATGTCCTAATCTAATCCAAGTGGGCCTAAATGGTCATATTTTATTCCTAAGTTTGTTTTTGGTCGAATTACACTTGTCCAATAGAATTAGGACATGTGTTAGGGTAATATTAATATCATATTTACCCTTAGTTACCCTATTTACTATTAACCGCGGTAAAAAAAGTAAAAAGTTACTATTCACCAAAAAATTATTTTCATCTCATTGAACCACATTTTAGTCCTTGATATTAACCGTGTCTCTCGGATTTTCGAAATTCCAATCACAGAAGCGGTAAAATTAAGTTTTATGCAAAATTCAGTTTTTAACCTACCACTTAGTGGTTTCACTATTCATCAAAAATTGAAAGTTTTCAGAAAAATACCAAAATTTCACCCTAGGCTAATTTCGATATTCTGAGTCCAAAAATGAAGTCCATTTTGAAAAATAAAATTTATAAAATTCCAAAAAGTGGTTATTACTATTCATAACGGCTAGTTTTAATAGTATATTGTTGTTTAGTGAAACTCGGTATTGCGTACGACGCAAGCTATCGAGGAAGGTCGCGATTGCGTGTAAAGCAAGCCAAGCAAGTGTTGTGTAGAAAAAGATTCCTTTGATGATTTATATAACATAAAAGTCTCGGGTGTTACAGGTAATGTGATTATAATTAAGGTAGTAGGATCACTTGATCGAGTAAAGTATATGATATCTCAGATCACATGAAGGCAAGAGAGGAAATGAAATCAGACACAGGAAGGCGAGTTGTGCGACTAGGTAACTGGTATTGGGTTAGGTGATTGCATGGAATTATTTTTCATTCAATAATCCATATTGTGATTATAGGACGATGAATACATCATGTGATAACATGACTAAGGGTTCAACCGTAGATTATTTTATGCATTGGTGGTCTCAGAACCATGCCTTGGGGGAATTTCATAGGTGATTTTTAATCCATCCTTCATAATTTATTTACTAAATCTAAAAATTACTGCCTTTCAGATCTAAATTACCTCTTTATCTCCAAGAATTATACACTCTACATGTATCCAATTGTTTTCCATCTATTATACCCCTCATGTTTTTGAGTGTAAAAGTGGTTTTTATAGAGGTATCCCACTATATTTATGACTCTTTTCATGTTGGGAGAGCAATGTACCCAATATTATGTTGGAAATAGATTTTGAACATAAGTAATGTTGGTTTCTTTCATTATTCATGACCAATCTACATATCATTTTTTACATATCTCAATTGACAAAGCGAAAAAAATAGATATTGAGTTAATCCCTTCATAGACAGCCTCCACCTAGAGTGGGTCATATAATCTAGTTCCTTTCGGTTAGTTTTGTGACTCAGAGGGAGAATCAAGTAAAGAATAATGACCATAGGAACATATATTATTTGATAACCTTAGTCATGTAATGACTGTGGTGTTAGGTGCTCACGCGTGTCCGAGAGGTTCCACATGAAGAGAAGTGACCATCTGAGAACCCTGTCATGGAAATACCTTCTCTCTTATATTTATATCCTTTCATGAACTATATGTGTTCACATAGTCTCCTTTCCTTTTTAGGGTTATGAGATTACATTACACAACCACATGTCCCTCTAGTGGGTATATGTTCTAGGCATAAATTATTCTCTCTCTCTATGATTGTCTATTTCTTTAAAATAAATCATATATTTTGGGAAGTTTTCCAAAACAAATTTTCCAATGTTCATTTGGTAGGGGTGAATAGAGGATAAAATACGTATTATTGCAGAAAAATAAACTATATAATAAATAATATACTCAACCACCTATGATTATCTTATCCTTAAGGTATATGTATAAATGGTATTAAGTTTTGAAATTTTACATTTAGAGTATTTATTGATGTTGTTTTACAAGTACCAATTGATTGTAATATTATTACACATATATTAGAGGTATTGAATATTTATAGTACATTTTATTACATATAGTTAATATTTATGCAAAAATTAAATGTAATAATGTCTTAGAGTATCAATCGAATTTATAAGTACACAACTTTTTCCTACTATGAAGAGAACCCTGAAGAGGTATGAATATATTTTTAAATATAGTATTTTAGATTTATTATATACTATTATAGGACACATTGTATGTATTCTCTTGGTTGTGAGTACTCATAAGTTGATGAGACTACTTCCCATGATGTTCTCACATGGTAATCTCTTGCATGGGAGATTGTGAGAACATACCCGCCAATAAGAATTATGCATGTTTTAGTGTCATTAGATATTTTGATAAGATAGAATGTGTAATGTCACTTATATGTTAAGATTATATTTTATTCCTGAAATTAGTCATAGACATATATTTACCAACAAAAATATCTCACCATATATTGGTGGGGTGTAGGGTATGTTCAGTGCAACATGAATGACATTATATTAATGAATGAGTTGAGGAAGGATTTTCCCCTTCCATCTTTATGAATGTTTATATATTATCCCTTTTATTAGATAAGAAAATTTTCATTTAAATTAATGGACATGGTAAAATAAAATTAAAAAAAATAAAGGACATATCATGTATATATGTTGATGATACATATGTGTAATGAGCATGATGAGATATTAAGAAAAAAGGATAATATTACACAATGATCATTCATACATGGTTCAAATAATTGTGAAAAGAATTTATTTATCTTGATTTCTGTGACCCATTTCTAGATAGAAAACATGGAATTTTGGTATTAATTTTTAATTCCAATGAGAAAAGAATACTAGTGGGTCGTACACTAAGTGTTCCCATTAATTTAGATTAAATTATATAAAATTTAATTACTATAATTAATATCAATCTCAAGACGGAGAAATAATTTTATTCTAGTTTTATCGATAAAAATTAATTATAGATGAATGAATTTTCTAATTAAATATTTATTTGGTTATTTATTAAATTCTCAATTTTTTTAATGGACTAAGGCCACATCCATTGATAAATATTAATTTACAATCCTGTAAAAAAACTTGTTATTACAAAAGAAAGTACAAAAATCATAAAATACTAATTGTAATGATAATATTATTAACTATCAAAGGGTTTAATAAATATATTAGTATAATTTAAGGTGGAAAAGGTAATTTATTATTAATTTAACATATTTTATAGTTAAAAAATCTATAGTTATATATGTTGTGTAGAGCCAATAAACAATTGAGAGTACTAAATCCTTATGCACAATAGACTTATATCTCTCACTCACTATAGAGTATCTCCTTTATTTTTGTCAAGAAAGATAATAAATCATTTAATCCCAAAGGTCCTTGGAGTGATCAAGATTAATAACACAACATAATTGATTCACCTTTCCACCATCCTAAAAATAATTGACATTTCTCAAAGATCAACAGAGAAAATTTGGATCACCACTGGAGAGACTCATCACATTAATTCTTATAATATAATGATTGTAATCCAAAACAGTGTTTTTGAAGATTAAAAACCTTAATGATGAATGGATTCAAATAGAATGAAATCATTTATTCATATATAAATAAATAAATGTTAATTTTGACATGAATAATCCTTTATTGGGGTTTCTGACAACTCTAAATTAAAATAAATTTTTAATTTAACTCCCTCTATAGGTGCTTCAACTAAACAAAAAACCAAAATTTGGTATCAAGTGGGTTATGTTTCAAATTTATAACACTATATTTTATTTTTAATATATTTTTTCAATAGCGGTCGAATTTTTATTTCCTGAATTATTCACCCATTAATGTGATTGTTTAAATTAGCATGCTTTCAAAATTTTAATTTCTTCTTTCACAATTCACAATTTATTAATTTTTATACGGGAAGAAGAAATAATGGAGATTCCATTGGAAATTTTTGATGAATCACACCTGGTATCATAAGATTACATGATATGTTACCAATGTACATATTGTGTACCCAAGCTCAAGACACCTAGCCATTTCACAGGATAGAAAATCCGTCGAATTGTAATTACACAGTATGAATTTTTTCTACAATGTGTGCCGAATTGGCCAACCTAGAATATGGTATGTTAGGTTACATGATATGTATATGGCATAAAAGTTATGTTTTATAAATGGTTTGGTGGTGAAATTTATGAAAACAATGTAGTCAACTACATGATCAAAACCAATTGACACTAATAGCTTAAGTCATTAATAAAGTACACAATGTGTAGCTGGTATACATGGTGTGAAGTTTATTATCTCCCATGTTTGAAATTCATATATAGTTTCTCATTGATTTATATAAACACACATCATGTGGGATACTTGGCATGTTGTGGTATTGTACACATTGTGTAGTCCTATGTCCTATAAACATGTGATGCTGTTTAGTGGGATGTACATACACATATAAATGGGAACACACAATGTGTATATGATAACTACACTCCTTGTAGTAAAGAAATGGAACATGCCAAAGACACAACTGTGTACCCAGATACATTTAAGTTTAGGTACATGACATGTTGCATTGAAATACATATTTTGTAGTCCTCCCATGATGAAGAGAATTAAATTTACATTAAATTTATAATTGTTTCATTAAAATAATATTTTATTTATTTGAACATGTTGTGTTCGGAAATTTTATAGTAGTTTTAATTAATTTTAAATTATTAATTTATTTATTAAAATAATAATAAATTATAGGTTCCACCATTTATTTTCATGAATACATTTATGACGGTTATCTTAAAGAGAATTTATATAGTCTTTTAGAAGAAATGGAATTAATTAATTAATTAGTTAACTATTGAATAGAATATTTTTTAACTTAATAATAAATAAGGAATAATAAATGGATGTTATCTTGTTTTAATTTTTCATATTCATTGATTGTTTGACCCTTCATTATTTTTACCAAGACCTATGTGTTCATTGGTTTTTTTAATTTAAAAGATTTCTTGGGTTTTTTATTATTTAATATTCTATTAAGTTTGAAGTCATATGAGTCGTATCTCCCAAATTATTATGCTGGACATGCATATCCAAGGTTTTTTATATAATCCCCTTTAACCTATAATTTAATTTTGTGCATTTCTATGCGATTTATACATACATGTAATTAATAGAGTTATATAAGGTTCATGGTGGAAGCTCAAGACGTAACCGTAATGATGCCAACCCATGTGAAACATATGTGGACAAGAAGAATGTTAAAACTCACGCCAACAATATTAGAATGAGTTATCCTCCAATGTCATATGTTGATTTATTGTCCGCTTAATAAATCAAACATTAGGAAAAATGATGATCATGTTATTTATTTGTTTATTTATTTTTATCTATGCATTATTAAATTTAGGGATTTAATTATGTAAACACATAAATAAATTTATTAATGTGTAATGAAATTTTTTTAATAAATGTAATATGTGTAAATGTTTATTAAACATGGTAAATTAATTATGTAAAATATAAATAATATTATCAAGTCATGTAAAGGATAAGACAAGAAAAATTTTAGGCCTAATAAATTAAAATCCCACAATGATATATTAGGTCTGACTTGTATTTTCATTAAATGATTATAAATGATATCCTTAAAACTAAGTGTTTGAAAAAATATCATTGGGAAATATACTTTTAATATGTAGTTCTTTATAAAGGTTATAGTCTGATATAAAAACATACATCAAGAGAAGTAACCCATTCTAGACATTATGTAACATGGAGGTAAGTGTTTAGGAAATCAATGTTAGGATTTTAGGATTGTACATACCACAAATAGGTTCATGGATTTGTGAGACCATAGTTGGCAAAGACATGATAGCCTAAATACATTCAAATAACTAGAAAAACCCCTCATTTCGGTTATGTGAAGGGAATATGTTTCCTCACCACTAAAATGCCCTACAAACATGGTATTTTTACTTCAATGATTAGTGTTTTTGGGAGTTGATAATTTATTTTTATATTAAATAAATATAATTTTATTATTCATAATTTAATTTATAATCATTAAAGGTGATAATAATACGCTCTTTTAAAATAATAGAAAATTGAATATTCTCTAACCACACTATCTCTATGAACTATATTTTTTGAAGACAATCTCATCCCTAGCAGTAACATCTAGGAGTGTTTATAAAGACTTCAATTTTTTCTATGTAATGAATGAAAATCTTACTTTCTACAATCTTCAATGTCTGATCCACTTGTCAAAGTGGAGAGTGATGAGTAGTTCCTTGTCTAGAAAAAACATATGAATGAAACATCCTACGTTCAAGGTTTTATATTATCATATGTTTCTTTTTAACTCATGTCATCTCATGAAAATAATGAAGATTATAGCTTGGTCGAGCATCTCTACAGATTATATCAAGTAAGTGAAAGAAACGAACAACATGATAGTTACAATGCAATCTTTCTGTGTATGGTTGTGAATAGTGAGAGAGTAAGGCCTCATGTAGTCATGCTAATTAGCTATATTGAGTGCCTACATGTCCTAAGGTTTAATATCTCTAAAGAACTATACATCGATCTATTTCTTTGGTAACTCACTCAGAGATGCCATATAATTTATTTATTTATAATATGAACAATATTAGGAAGATTATTGTAGATTTTATCACTATACATTGGTATGTATATAAGATGAAAAAGTCAGGGTATTATTTATCCCTTATGGTAATAAAATTTAAATATAAATCAATAATATCTATGGCCAAAGAGTCTTCACATCCTACAACAAAGATAATGATAGTGGGGAAATAATGGAATATAGATTTAGTTTGTTTTTCATATAAAAATAATGGCCATTGGAAGAAAAACAATAGTAATCCACCAATTTAAGGAGAACCTTCTTGTCTCTTTGTTACTGGGTGAAATTTATCTATTTATAAAAATTTGATATTATATACATATTTTATTTCATAAATATTTATTAAAATATAGGATCTATGTAGATTTAGTATGATTGATTGAGGGGAGGTTGATCTACAAGCTAGTAATGGATCCAAACAAGCTATTGTGGCTATCTACTACTACAATCTCATATTTCCAATGGGATTGATATTGGTTTAAAGTAATTTTTATTTAATACAATCTATTACAAAAAAATTTATTTCTATATCCATGATTGACATAGAAGGATTTATTTTCTTCTATGGGGATAAATTTTTTTACTTTTATAAATATAGAATTATATTTGGTATGATACATACAAATAATAGTTCATATGTATTGGATTACATGAACCATGTATTGGTAATAGATAAAAAAACTACATCTCATGATTCATAAGAAACCCAAATTTGGATTCCCTAGATATGTCATGTAAATGTAAATAGTTTGACTTAATTAAATCAAGATGGATAAATAGATTTCTATGAACACAAAACAATTGGTGAATGTCATGAATGTTTACAAGGAAAATGACCAAAAATCTATTTAGTGGAACATTTTTATGGACAAATAATGTTATGGAATTGGTTCATATGGATGTACATGGACCATTCCCTAATGAAGCAAGGGGTGGTTACCTATACATTCATAAATTTTACTGATAATGTTACTTTATATGGATATTTCAACTTTATGAGGTATAAGTAAAAATCCATTGAGATATTTAAAAAATAGATTAATGATGTTGATAACCATATTGGTAAAAATATTAAGAAACATAGATCAGGATATGTTTGAGAATATCATTATCCAGAATTAATTAATTATTTTATAGATTGTCGGATCCTTTCCCAACTAACCCCCCTATACAATTCAATGGAATCATGTAAGAGAATGGAGGAATATCATATTATCAGTTGGGGTAATATCAATAAACATTCATGGGAATATTTCATTATCCTTTTGATGATACACATTACAACAACATCACACAAACTAAACCAAGTCCAAGCCAACATGGAAATTGGTATCCAATAAGAACTGTGGAAATGAAATAAATTTTTTTTTCTATACTTATATGTTGGGGTTTGTGTAGACATTTTATGGACTATATTGGTAAAAAATGTCACCCCTAGGAAATAAGTGTTCCTTTATAGGTCACTTTTATAAATATAGGGGAGATTAACTATATGGACCATTAGAAAAAAATATATAATAGTGGCATGTCACACAATATTTATTGAGAGGGAGAAAATCTCTAAATGAGATAGTGGGAGTGAGGTAGATATAAATGAAATCAAGGATCATGATTCACAAGTTATGGAAAATGAATATTTTTATAATGCCTTATGAATTAAGAAGAAGTTCTAGAGACACATGTACTACATAAGTGTACAGGAGATTTTTTGTTGATAGCCCTGTGGGTGTCACTAATTCCACATGGGTACCAAATATATAAATTTATGACATGAATAAAAAATGATAAACTATAGGTTAGAAAAGGATATGCATGTTTGAGGTTCAGTCCATAGAGAAATGGTTGTGGAAATTATTATTTTAATAGTAAGACCTAAATAAATAGGGATTTAACTAAATTAAATATAACTATTATCATATGATTGGTGGATAATGGTGTATAAACAAATAGAAAAAGGGTTTTGGGGAGCAATAAAACTTTTTTATAGGATTAAAAGATATAAAATGTAAAATTACAAGTCATATAGTAATTAGAATCAGGTCATAGTGAGTATAATGTTAAACATAAATACTCTCCATCTTAAACACTCCTTTTTTTAAAGGTTATATATTTTAGAAGTATAAGAATTAGTATCTAGAAATATTTTTTAAACATAGGTTATGAACTACCCCAATGGTAATAGAGGAAGTCTAGACCCTAGATCTGAAATTAAAAATCATTCAATCAATAAATGAAATTGAAATGTTTAGAGAAAGAAATAGACTAAACCAAATTCCTAACCCTATATACAATGGGTATGAAAATAAAATCATGGAAGAGTTTAAAATGAAGAACAAATATGAAATACCAAAATAAATTTAAATCAAAAATAAAATTTCATATACATTCCATCATCATTCATCAAGAATTCCATGGGAAGATAAATCACCCACTCATGATAGTCATGTGTGTTATGAAGAAAAAAGAATAAAAAATGTAATGAGTTGTAGTAGGAGGACCCCAAACTCACATTGGTCTAGTATACTCCCAGTACCCTCTATCAACTGATTTTTTTCATGTGCGGTTTTATGGTTGTGTATAAATAATCACTTGCATCAAACCCTCACTCTATCATAATAATTTTTCATTATTCTAAATAGTTCATTAAATATTTTATTTACACATGGTGTAAATGATTTACCTTTTACAACAAGAAAAATCTCCATGAAATTTTTTGTATCTCTACCTCGATGAAATAATTTCAAGTATTAATTACATGGTGTGTAGTTTGTGGTGGAATAATATTACCAAATATTTTTTGTATCAAAAATCACATGACAAGAATTAAGTTCACATAATATATTTTCATAGGTTGAGAATCATCATTTCATGAATGGATAAGGAGATTATTTATTTGAAAGATTAACAATGTGTAATGATTTAAACGAAGGGTAAATGTATTCCTAGAGAACCTTTGGTCTGATTTCAGTCAATATGATGTGGGATTCTTACTTGAATACTCTGGTGTTTCACCGTGAGCCAACACATAACTACATGAAGTGTCCTTTAGCTACTGAATTTATCAAATTTTGTTACTTTTTGATACTGTTGGTTGTATCCTTCTACAAAATGTATAACTAGTCAAAAAGTGAAAAAAATTATTGAATACAAATTAAATAACCAAATTAATTTCATTAAAATACCCTAAAACATATGCCTGAAATACAATTTTCATTATTGAACAAGAACTGTATGGTTTTCTATTAATCGAGGATGGTGACTCATTTTTAGTCAAAAAAATGATCCTCTAACATATAAGAAAGAAGTTAATGTCACAGATTTTTCCTATTTGAATGTACCAATGAATTCAAAAAATAACTTGATGTACAAAAAATTAGTCTATATTTTGGTATATGTTAAAGTTAATGTAAATTGCATTACTTTAAATGAGTATTCAAGAAAAAAATGGACATGTATAGACAATTCAATACCTATAAGGCATGAAAATTAGAGAAAGGGTTTAAGAAGCATCAAATAATTGACTATGATAACACGTTTTCACTCCTTGAAATGATGAAATTCATCAAAACCCTACATTACATTTTTTCCTTTCATGATTATGAGGTTTATAAAATTGATTTCAAAGTATTTTAACTTAATGAAAACCTTCAGAAAGATGTTTATTGGACACAAATTGAAGGGTTCGTGACTCCATAGGATTCCAACAAGAAACAAAAATTTATAAAAAACATACATTTATGGATTATAGAAAGAATTTTGGTCATGGAACATTCTTTTGTATGAAACCATAAAAAAATTATGTTTCATAAATAATTAATGTGATCCTTGCATCAATAAATATATTAGTGGGAGAGCAGTCTTTTTCTTAATAGTTCTAGTCAATGAAATATTAATTATTAGAAAAATCCCATTCTTATATTCTTTTAAGGTGTGTCTGAATAAATTTCTCTCCATAATAGAATTAGGTGATGTGGTATGAATTCTTGAGATCAATATCCATCGTGATAGATCTAATATACTACCTATCCTAAGACAAGTTACTTATATTGTTAATATACTAGAGATATTTGGTATTGAAGAATCTGAGAGGTGATAGTTTCCAAAGTCACATGGTATTCATATTCCTACTAAAATGTTTCCTAGAACACATGTGGAATGAAAATTAATGGATTATATTCCATAATAATTATAAATTAGATCAGTCATGTATGATATGTTATGTACTAGGAAGATGTTTCTTTATCATTAAGTTTTTTAGGAAGATATCAAGCTGGCTCAGGTGATCTCCATTGGATAGTAGTGAATACAATCCTTATGCACTTGAGTCACACTAAGGACATGTTCTTGGTCCATAGAGGTGACTCTGAACTTTTCATCAGAGAATATGAAGATACTAGTTTCATAATGGAATATGATGATATTAAATAACAAACATGTTATATATTTATATTACATGGAGTTGATGTAGTCTAGAAGAGATCAATATAGGCTGTGGTAAATTATTATACAGTAGATTTAGAGTATGTTGTGTCTTTATAGGATATTAAGGAAGTAGTTTTCATACAAAACATTATCCATGTTCTAAATTTTTTACCTAACAATAAATACCACATCACCCTCTATTGAGATAATACTATAGTGGTATCCCTTACTAATGATTGAAGGTCACATCAGCAGATAATCTCTATAAATCAGAACTATCAACTCTTGAGGGATGTATCCTATATATAAGAGGTTGTAATGTGTTATTTTATTTGGAAGAGAACATAGTGGACCCCTGGTCTAAAGACTTCACTCAGTAGAAACATGATTATCATGTGAGGCCTAGTAGACTTAAAGTTGTTGATAGACAACACTATTCCAAGTGTGAGTTTGATGGAGTTAGATTCCTATGACCTACAGATTGTACTTTTATTACAAGTTTATTCTATAAATTTAATATTAATAAAAAAAATATTATTACATATTTTTAATTGTTCTTATTGACTTAAATGAAATAATGTAAAAGTGTATTTGTCGCATTGATAAGGCCATTACACTTCATTTCCAGGATGACAACATTGATGTGTTATAATGATATTCTTATATAATTTTCTACAGTTGGATAGTGTATCATGATAGGAAATGTATTATTTATGTATTATAATTGAATTACTCATAAGATTTTGTGATTTATTCTCATGAATTTTAGACTTGGTAATCTCTAAGATAATAGATAATGAGAACACACTAACCAATATGAAATTATTTATTGTATGGTGTCATCAGATATTCTTATATTAATGTGTGTGTAATGGTATATATAAATTAAGACTAAAATTGATGTATGTATTGACATTGAGAAAAAGATTTACTAATCAAAACAATCATTCTACATGTTGGATGGAAGTAGGGTACAATGGGTGAATCATGAATTGACTGTTATTAATTGATAATTTGAGGAACGATTTATCCCTTCCAACATGGTGGAAGATTATTACTCATCCCATTGACTAGAATTGAACTCGGTCATTAAATTATAAGGCCATTGTGTGATGATATTTTTATTTCATATAGTCAAATAAATGCATATAGGGGATATATGTAGATGAAACATATGTGAAACCTGCATGATGAGATATTGAGACAAAAGGGTTATATTACACAATTATAATTCATATATGTTAGTCAAAATTATGGCATTAATTTATTTTTCTGAGGTATCATGACTCATTGGTAGAAGTTATTTTTGTTCTATATAATTATTGTAAATATCAATCAGAAATAATCATAGAGATTCAAGAACTATGTGTTTTATTTGATCTCAATTTAAATCTATTGGGATTTAATTATTAGAATAAATATTATTATCAAGAAAATGATATAATTTATCTGAAATTTTATCGTTCAAAAATATTTATTGTTTAATGTAATATTTAGTGAAATATTTATTTCATCATTCATTAAAGGTCAAGGAGTTAATATGAATTAAAATCATGTGTGATTATAAAAAGGTATTTTACAAGATGCTAAAATAATATTTTTTTGTGATAGTTAGAATGAAAACCATAAAATAATAAAAAAATTTATTATTATATGGAAGAGTGGTTAATAGACATTATAATATTATTTAATTTATGGTATGATATTTCATAATATTTTATATGAAATCCTAGCTATATAATTAGATGGATATCTCTATTGTGTAGGGTTAATATATAATTGATAATAGAAAATCATTTTTCATAATGAACTTTTACCTATCTCTCACTCCCTCTAAGATTACTCTATTACTATTTTCATGAAAGAGAAAAAATCCTTTAATAATGAAGTATCTTTGAGTGATAAATAAAAGAATTCAAGACAATTTATTTTCCATGATAGGACCTGAAAATAAATTGGAATTTCTTTGAGATCAGTGGAGCTCATGATGATCATTAAAAAAGGGATTATACACATGAATCATTATATGACAATGAAGGTAATATGTAAGGGTTTTGTGAGATCAGAAACATCATTGAATAATAGAATCTATAATTAAATAATCATTTCATCATATGTAAATAAATTAATTTGAAATATAACCTGAATGATCATCCATTGGTGTTTTAATAAACTATATTTTAAAAAAAAAATTAATTCCCACCATAAGCACATGTACTTCACCGAGAAACATCCGCACCATTTTAACATTATGTAACAAAAATAATTGTAAAACTTATAAGCCCTGAATACCAATGGATCTAAGTGTCATAGTCTATATGGAATACTCAATTTGTAAACATTGAAAAAGTTACTGTTGTCTCTCATAAGTGAACTCTATATCTCCATTTTCACCCTTTCTCACATTAATCATAATATATCATCATGATAAATTCATTTTAATATACATCACCCACCCATTTTAAAATATAGATTTTTTATAAGGGGACAATAATAATTCAAATATCATGATTTATGAAACATATTTGTCTACATTCAAAAAATTATTTTAGGGATTTAATTATACATCAACTCTGATGAATGAATGATACAGTGGAAATCTAATTGTATAACTAGATAAATTTATATATTCTTAAAACCATTATATGAAAATATTGATAAAAAATATACAAATATATCATTACTATCATATCCTAATACATTGGAACCTTATATGATATTATATTTATTTCATTGTTTTTGGGATAATAACAATCAATTACATAACCTTAAAACTCTTACTGTATCCCCACGTAGTCATCAAATACATTCAAATCTCTCAAAAAAACTGTTTAGTGGGATAACTTCTTTCATGAATGACTATTAATCTAATAGTAAGATTAATATTCATGATCCTATTATTTTTATAATTGAACTTTCTATCCAAATAGTATTATTTCATAATATCCATTATTATGATTTATATTAACTTTTATTTTTATCATATAAATTAATTATATAATTATTTGAAAATTATAATATATAAACCATCTTTGAGATCATTGGTAACAAGAAACAATATAATTTTAATATTAATCAATTCCATTTACTAATTTATATCTCATATTCATATAATGTAATTAGGGTATATAATCCATATTTATATTTACATGGATTAAACTGATATATTGTAAATCATCATTTTCATTATTATTTAATTTTTTTTATAAATTTTAGATTTAGTAACATCTATATTAACCCTAACTAATCTCTTATAAAATAAATATTCTGAAAATATATTATTATCGTACATATATAATTTGTATAAAAATAAAATGACTCCTATTTTCATTTTAATATTACCTAAAAAATAATTAAAATCATCTCTTATATTCTTTCATTACATAATATCTTATTTAATTATATAAACATTTTGAAAATAAAATTTAAAATTTAAATCATTTTAAATTTTTTTATATAAGGATTTTTTATTTTAGTTTGATTTTATTATAAAAAATTTAATACATTAATCAATATATTAATTTTCATACTTTATTATGGATATGATAATAATATTTTGAATATTGTATTTCAAAAATAATACTTTACTTCATTAAAAAAATATTATTTAATTATATCTTATGTTGTACAGTTATCACACTTGATAAAAAAAAAGAACTCATTTTTAAATCCTTATATATTAAGATAAGTTATATATATCTATTATTATATAATTTTTTTTATATTTATTATATATAGAAATTTATCTCCCTTTATGAAGTTATTCTAATTTTTTAACCCATGCAATGAAAAATGTTAAATAATTTATATCGCGTATCATATACCATTTTGAAATATAAGAATTGATTTTTATAGTGAATATATTTGAAGCGGAACCTTTATGATATTTCTTAAACTCTTTTAGTCATTCTGTGTAATTTCATTTTTAATTTCTCGTCTTACAATAATATAAGCATTTTCCTTCCAAGGTAATACATCCATTTGGTTTCATAAAATTAAATCTAGAGTGTTTATAACCATTATTCATATTCCTTTTGACAGAAATGTTATATTTTTCTCTATCATCAAGAAATGTGGTATTTGATCAACCATGACCTACTAAAATACCCAAAATATAATAAAAACATTGAATAATGTCTTATTTTACTCATTCTTGTTATAATTAATAATTAATTAATAAAATATATCAATATAAAAATATATGATAATGTTTTTAGTTGGATATATAATGAGTGGTAACACTTGTCTTTCCATGTAATTTGTGTCTATAAATCTCTACATATCTTTAGGTTTAGACACTTTAGAGTTGGGATAATTAGGTGTGGGTAAATATTTTATTAAATTCCAAATTAATCTTATATCTTTTTTTAATGGCTTTAGAATTTTAACATCTTCTTCCCTATTATGATGTAAGTGGTAATTTTTACCTAGAAAAAATCACATACAAAAAATGAAATGCTAAAAATGAAGTAATGTTCTTGGTATGGTGTTTTTACAGAGTTCGATCCTGATGTGAGAAAAATAGCCCCTTTTTGTGATCTAGTTGTCCGAGTCATATATTTTATAATATAATCATATGATCAATTACAAGTTGGTTTGGGAAGGCATTATCTAGTACCCTACCGCCATTTTACATAGCTGATAATTCCTAAATTTTCACTAGTGAATGGTCACCGCTCTCCTGGGTTCTTTATACTGGCACCCACCGGCTTATTAATAACATCCTCTACTGATTAAATAGTTATCAAGAATTCATTCGGTGTATCTTTATCAAAAATATTTTATTTACTTCCCCGATAAATAAACTTTTACAAATAGCGGATCTATAAAAACATTGTTATGAAACTCAATTTTATCTTCACATAGTAGTTCGTATATAATTTTCAAAATCATCACATGTTCTTCACTCACTCAAACTTTAATGTCTTCAACTTTCATAAGATGATCTCTTATGATGCCTGAATGTTGCCCTTCTCAAATTATTCTTCTTTATTCTTTCTCACTACTTGAAAAATTCTAGACATTATGGGATGTGGATTATATAAAATATTCTCCTCCTTCTTCTCCCCTTACATCATCACACTAGATCCACTAAAGTTATATATGTATGAAACTCCATATTAATTTATATAGAGAGGGTAGATCTTTATAAATAAGTATCAGGTTCTTCTTCTCTATTCTCAGAGATTACATGTTAATTTTCATAATTTCAATCCACAAGTAGTGGTTCACACAAAATATTACACAAAACTTTTAATTTTCTCCATGAGCACCACATTTTACTTTTTTGGGTTCGTTTAAGGTACCCCCCAAAATAGAATATTTCAACAATTTTAATGACATCCATCACTTTTCATATTCATACAACAAAAATATCCTCCATAAACATTCATATAATTTTCTCAAGGGAATCACATGGGTATGTCTCTACATTCTCTAGTCATGTTTCCTCTATTTCTTATTCCCTAAAATTATTTCATAATTACCCTTTATGTTTTTATTCTCATTTTATCTGAATAAAATATATTTTCTATTTGATTCTTCTGTAAGGCTGTATACATTTCTTATCAATATTGAATATTGATCTCTTTATTTATATAGGTTGAATAAAAATTATGTTTTTGGAAACTGAACCACTAAATTACATCACAACATCATCATATTTAAGTTCCATGAACTTCTTCAATTTTGATTCCATATATATTTTTTCATATACCATTGAAAATAAAAATATAGCATATTAATGATCCTCACATCTCATCTCATTAAATATTCCTAAAATACATGATGAATCATGGATTAATAATGAATAATTATGTTTTAATTAATGAGGAATCTATTTATCATTATTAGGTCTTAATTATTCAAAAAATATCAACTTCTAAAAATATAGTATAACACCCCAATATTTTATGGTATTACTTTTCTTATTTAAATTAATTTTTTTGATAGATTCCATTGCATGAAATACTCATCTTAACCATACAATAAATTATTTTTATAACCAATCAACTAAATTGGTGGTAATAAACAATATTTATCACATTATGAAATTTATACATATTCAAATGTGTTTTAAAATCATCCAAAATATTTTATAATCCAAAGATAAGATTAAATCCAATTTTATGCAGAAAAAGATATAAATTTCTAATGGTATGGTTTTCACCTTTTAAAGTAAAACATGTTTTAAAATTAAATATTGAAAATGTGTATATTTTTAAAAAATAATTTATTCTTTGAAATCAGAATATCATTTTTTTGTTTTGATTTTATATTTTTTGATGAGTTTCATGTTTTGATGAAAAATAAAATGAATTATTTTTATTTGAAAATAAATTTTTCTTCTAAATAATTAATATTGTTAACTTATATTTTCAATTTTTTATAAAGAATAATTAGATAAATTTAATATCACTTATTCCATTGTAGTTTATTGTAATAAATTTCACATAAAACTTAGATATAACAACATTTTCATTTTTTAAACATTTTCACATAAAAAACTCTCTTCCACACCCCGTTGACATGATTAATTTTAAATAAATTATATCCAGTAATGTGTTTTGAATTTTGAAAAATGGATTAAATATTTTTAGTCATAACGTACATTTTTATTAAATAGTTACCTTTTACTTTGTGGTAAATATGATTAGTAACTTTAGTAATTTTTTATTACCCTCATTATGGTTAAATGAGATTATTAAGTGTAAAAATAATACTGTAAATATTATAAAAGTTCCCTAACAATTGTAAAAATTTTATAGGAAGAGAAATTATCAAAAAAAATAATCCTTTTGATAAAATTTTGAGATATTTGAGTCACTTGGATGACTTTAATACATTTATAGTATCTTGTTCAAAGAAACTTTTACCTTGCCTTACTTTGGTTTTTAACAAATGAATCATTTTTAATATGGGGTTATATAGGGGATATGTTTGACTATAAATAGAATTTTGAAATTTTAAAATACTACCCTCATAATGATAACAAATTTTTAATTTTTAGGGATGAAATAATTAAATTAAAGGCTAGCATAATAAAGATACAATAATTTCTTAATTAATGGATAATTTTAATTAAATTATTGAAATAAATATAATATGATATAATTAATGTCATCCAAAAATTTATATATAACTTTGAAATTATAGAGATTATTTAAAATAGTTGGTTCAAATATATAATGTTGTTATGATATTTTCCAAAGGTCAATTAATGAATAGTGTCAAAATTTACTTTAAGGATATTTGCATATTATTTTTTTTACTAAAAGATATAAAATTAAAATATTATAAAATTATGCTCAAATATTGTTATGATGTTGAAACTATCACCCATAAGGAATTTATAATCCGTATGGAATGTTATTGTAACCATATTTAATCTTAAATATTACAAATCCATATTATTGAAAAAATAGTAAAAGGGTTAAATCGGTGTTAAAACTAAAAGATAAGGGTTGGAATGTGATCTAAAATTGTATAAAAATTATTGGACGATATAATTTCGACCCATAGCATATTTTAAATGACTCACTTTGGATCCATTATTAATTAACAATTAATTTATATAAATTTAATATTTTGAGAGTTTCCAAAAGTGCCCCTCACCTCAATTAAATAATGGAACCTCATCCATAACTGATTCACACCACATTGAGCCTTCTATATCAATTATATAATACCATTTTCTGTACACAAAATCTGTATCCATGTTATGGAGGTATTTATCTTTCAAAAATACCTACCCTAGATCCTTTAAGAGAAGTTATATAGGAGATCCTTTATAGAAGAGGCAAACATCTTTACCGACTCGTCAAAACATATATATTATTAAACCCCATATCCATGAGTTTTTTACATGTTAAATTAATCAATCTAGTATCATATATATATTATATGATGTTATTATGTATATAGGGAAACCATATTCCACATTTTATCCATCCTATGAAAAATGAAAGCATCACACGTGTGTAAGTACGGCATACAGTCTCCACATCGTGGTGTATTTTTTTACATCACAACATTACTTGGATGAGTATAATGGAATAAATAATGGATTTATATAGTAATTATGAAATTATATTGATTCTTGATAATTAATTTTCCATCCAATTCCTTACCCATTTATCATTATGGATGTGATACCATCACTCATGAACATGTATGACCTACCATCTCCATGACACGATGCTACACATTTTCCATGTTCAACAATAAATAATTATTATAAAACTATATTTAGTGCTTAAGTGTTATAAAAATTACACTAATATAATTCTAGAGATGAAGGGACTGTATCTTATGTATAATAACTATGACTTACACAACAAAACTTGAATAGGAAAATAAATAAGTCAAGACCCAAAACAAGGGTAATAAAAAAATATTATTATGAAGAGGGTTATAAAAGGATATTATAGGATCATATAAGATGACATAAATATTAAAATGGTTATGGTATAAATTTATAACACTCTTTATACCAATATACAGGAGGTGAAAGTACGTACAACAAAAAATAAATGTGGGGTAAGGGTTTCTCATCTCGCATTTAATTTTGTGAGATATATTCCTTACACAACAATAAAGTATCATTTTTTGGTATGTGTATACTTCTATTTGATATATAATATCATGAATCACATTTTCATTGGGTAATTATTGTCTCATTTTATAACTATTACATTTATGAGTCATACGATTCAACTGATACCAAGTGGTGATGGATTTCTTAATAAACTTTTCATTCATTGGGTTAAAATTCTATTATAATAGATTATGTTTATGTGTGAAATGAATTATGATTATATATTGTTGTATTTACCCATATTTTATATTTATTTAAACTATATATACTTAATATATTCATTAAATTATTTCCAAAATGGTAGACCATTTTTACATATTGTGTCTGTAATGAATGTTATTTGAATTGCTGGGGAAATAATGTTAAACCAATTTATTTTATTCAATAGATATACTTATTAATAAGTATTATTGGTTAAAAATTATATCTATCATTTATATATATGAAGAATGATTTTTACTTATAAGAAAATGTGGGGATCGTTTATAGAAAATACCCTCGATGCATTGGTACTATCATGAGATGACAAAACTTCCCAAATTAAATGGGATTTTTCCCATAATGATTACAACTTATTGTGAAAGTTATTGATGGTAAATGAATTATGGTAATGTTAAATGCAAAAAACCAAAATTTAATCATTTCATTTATTAATATATAAGTTTTTTTTTCCTTGATATTTTTACAATGAAATTATCCATGCATTCATATTTAGAAAAAATAACTGATTAAATGGAATGTGTGTTAAATTATTTTACCTTTCTATATTGATTATGAATTATTGATTTGTAGATATCTTACATTGTATATAACAGTTAATGTTCATTTAAGATCACTCTTTTATTATTTTTCTGTTTCCGAGGATCTGAAGATGAAATTTCAGATTGAACTTAAGGATGAAATTTAATTTCCTTTGTTTTGTTCGATTTTTAATTACCAACTTAATATGTTTTATATGTTTGTATCTTGTTCTCTAAAACTACTAAACAATTATTTCCATTGGGATGTAATTCAAAGTATTTAGTTACAATTTAATGATATAACCACTACCTATTGGTTACAAGAGTTGGGGAGGTTATATTTGGTATCAAAGGATGTTTAATATAAACAATTGTAACTATATTTTAAAATTAATATAACCAAAGAGAGAACTATGATAATTAATTATAGTATTAAAAATAGTTTACCATTATAGGATTTTTTTTTATTTTGTGTCTCAATAATAAAGATGATTATGTGCTAAATCTGTGTGTTCCATTATTTAGTGAAGGTGCCTATTTAAAGGAATGGAGTCTGCACCCATGGGATATGTAGGGACTACTTAACTGCTCAAGACAACATAGTTGGTGTAAGGGTTCGGAAGATCATGACCACATTAGGACAAATTACTCCAGCCAAGCCAAATAATCATTCTACACTTATGTTGGATCGTTTCATGTGTAGAATCCCCTAGAATTTAGTGGGGCTACTAAACTTCTCGTAGATGATTAATGGATCGAGTTCCCTAAAAACATATTTTTAGCATTAAGATGGAATGAAAATGAAAATGTAGTAATGGGAGTATATTATTTCATTTTAAATGATATTCAACAGAGGTTTTTGGTCTAAAACACTAGGGAGGAAGATAAAATAGAACACATGTAATGGACAGGTTTTAAGGAAACATTATTTAACAAATATTTCCTTAGTGACCAATGAACTGAGAATAAGGGAAAATTTTTTAACTAAAAGAAAAAGGGGGAAGAGTATTTTATTGAATATGAGGATGAATTAAATAGAAATTTTAGGTATTCTATTAATTATATAATTAATATATAGATTAAGATGTTTTATTTATTTAAAGGTATTAATTAATGTCTTCGAAGAGAATTGGCTTCTCAATCAAATTTATTATGAAAAAATAGTTTTTTCCTATCAAATGGAAGAATAAATTCTGATGACCCCTCATCTTCAAGGAAGATCAAGAGAAGAAGAGTTTAGTTGAGAACCATGAGAAAATTAAAGCATCAAAGAAGAATAAGAGAATGAATAAATTTCAATATTGTGAAATTAATGTGTAGAAACATTTATAGAAATCCCTGAAGGTAAAAATAGTGTTATAATTGTGGAGAAAGGGTCATTTGTCTCATGAATCTAAAGGAAAGAAACAAACCAATGATATTCAGTGATTTAACTATAATGAAATGGGCCATTATTCAAATAAATATCACAATAATCAAGGGAATTTACCATATAAGTGGCCAACAAAATATGGTCATGCCAATGCAATCACTACGGATGAGGTAGAAGTACCCAATACTGTGGTGGTAAGTACATCCATCTTATGTTAAAATTTATCCAATTATTTTTTTTATTTTAGATCATATCAATCATTTATATCTACCCAGTTTTATTGGAAAATTAGACATTTTACATTGGATTTAATAAAAGATTTTTTAGTCAAAACTCAGAAGGTATGCCTCATTGCAAAAAAGTCATGTCAGGAAGTCCTTATTATGACATGTAAACATGCTTTATTTTGCGACTTTATCATCAAATCTATGGTTGAATTTGATATCATCCTCTGTATGGACTAGATTTAAAAATATGATGTGAAATTTTATTACAGGATGAAATAAATTATGTTTTTAATGAATTTATATAATTTATTATCTTTAGAAAAAGACACCATCATTTGATTATTTTCTTGATCCACCCCCACTAGATCTACTGAATGAAAATCCTGGGGAGGAAGAGGAACAACATCTAGGTATGGAGAAATTAATATTCATTTTGAGTAAATACCTATTGTATAAGAATAAATTGATTTATTTATTATGAAATTAAATGGAAACCCCTCATAGTATAAATTTGAATTTGACATTGATTTAAGCCCAATTGCAAGGAAAATATAAATGAATTCCTATAGAATGAAAACTATGTAAATAGTTGAGATGATGAAAGCACTATAGGATTTTAGTTACAAGGGATTTATTTTCCCTAGTGTATCACCTCGGTGAGCCCATATTCCCTTCATTAATAAGAAAGATAGATTCTTGAGGTTCTATATTTATTAAATTTAAATCAAACCTATTACGATAAATAATAAGTATAATCTTTCTCACATTGATGATTTATTTGATCAACTTCATAAAGATCAATATTTTTAAAATATTTAATTCCATTTTAGGTATAATAAATTACGATTAAAGAAAAAAGTTAATCCTATGAAACTTTTTTGAACGAGGTTTGTAAATTAGGAGTTTATAGTAATTCCACTTAGACACACTAATACACCCTCTATTTTCAAAAATATAATGAATAGAGTAATCAAGGAATATCATGACAATTTTGCTGTGGTATTTATTTATGATATCTATTTCTACTCTATAATATATGATGACCATTATAATCACTTTTGAATCATTATTGAGACTCATAGAACAAATGAGTTTGATGGTAAATTTAACAATTGTTAACTCAAGATTTAGGATCATTCATTTCTTTCCCACATTTACTTTAATGATAAAATATAAATTTATCAATAGAAGTAAATGGATTTCCATGAATGGCCTACACTAATGAACATTAATTTTGTATGTAGTTTCATTAGTTTGGTAGGTTACTATTGGAGAATGTTTCATAATTTACCATGATTGGATAAATAGTTAACGAAGCTCTCTATAAATACGTTATGTTATTTTTGGAAAAAATAATGTGAATAATTTTTTGAATAATTGAAGAGAATATTCATTAATGATTTTATTTTGACTCTACCATAAGAAAATGATAGGTTTGTGATATTTAGTGATGCATCGAATAATAGACTAGATTGCGTCCCTATGAAAAATGATAAAGTTGTCACATATGCATCAAGACAGTTGAAGACTCCGGGAAACAATTACTCAACTCATGATCATAAGTCAACATTCATAATCTTTATATGGGGATATCAAGAAACTTTATATATGGTCAAATATTTGTGATATATATAGATCAAAAGAGTTTGGGATATATTATTCTCAAATAAATAACACACCATAAGACAAATATGATGTCTTATGTTACTCATGGATATTGAATTATCGATAAAATACCACCTAAGAAAAGAAAATAATATAGTAGATGCATTAACTAAGAATCATCATTGATTTTTAAATCAAACATATATTGAAGGAGATCCCATGTTCATTAATTTAGTAAATTTTTATATGGGAAATATTAATGAAGTAGAGGCACCACTACTTTTTCAAATGATTGTGTAAATATCTTTTTTGGAAAAGAAAAAATGTTATCATTCTAATGATGAGAGTTTTCATGATAAAATTGAAAATATGATTGATGGAAAATTAGAAGTCTTTGTTTATGAAGTGGATTTTCTTAAATTTGGAATGAATTTATGTGTTACATCAATACCTGAGCTAAAATGGAACTATTGGATGATTCATGAACCTTAAATTTCTCAATACACCCTAGTAGTAACAAGATCTATAGGGATCTAAAGAAACATTTTTGGTATATTAATATTATGTGGTAAATTTTTGACTACGTGTTAAGATGTATGGTTTGTCGACAAGTGAAATATAGGAGACAAAATCTTAGAGGATTTAGGAAACATGTTTCAATACCTGTGTGGAAGTGGGATGATATTATGATGGATTTTGTTATAGTACTACCAAAGACTCCTAGAAGGAATGAGGTGCTATGAATTATTACATATTTCCTTACTAATTCAGTACATTTTATTTCAATGGAAGATCATTTACCTATTCAAATCCAAGAAAGGCTGTATATTAATGAAGTTATAAGACTATAAGCTTCAACACAATTAATTGTGTCTAATCGAGATACCTGTTTTACATCAAAATTTTGGTATAGTCTTCCTAATGCTCTATATATCATGCTTCATTTGAGCACTACCTTCCATACTCCAACTAAGGGATAGTCTAAAAGGATTATTCAAACATTACAATACATGTTGATATCATGCTCACTTGAATTTCAGGGTATGTGGGATCCGAATTTATCTTTGGTAGAGTTTTCCAACAATAATACTTTTTATTTATGTATAAAAATGGCATTATATAAAGTATTATATGGAAATAAATTTCATAATGCATCTTATTGGGATAATGGTTGTGATAAGATAATTTTAGTCCTATAACATATTGGATAGATAATTAAAATGGTAAGAACAATTCAATATCACATTAAAGAATTTCACTATAAGAAAAAGAGTTATGATGAAAAATAGAGAAAGGATTTGGTATTTCTAGTGGGAGATCATGTACTTAGAACAGAATCTCTAAGGAAGGCTGTCATAAGGTTCAGTAAAAAAGGGAAACTAATCCCAAAGTATATCAAACCATTTAAAATTATGGAAGGAATTGGAGATATTGATTACCTATTTCCAATTCCATAATGTCTCCCAAAATTTCATGATGTGTTCCACATTTCATTATTAAGGAATTACATTCCAGACCCAACACATGTAGAAACCTATGAAGAAATACAATTGGAACATGAAGTATCTTACTTTGAAGAGCATATCAATATTATTTTTTGTAGAGAGAATGGTTTGATGAATTATGAGACTTGAATGATAATGGTTCTTTACAGAAACCATATAATTTAAGATCCAACATAGGAACCAGAGGATGTTATGAATAAGAACAACCCTAGTGTATTTAAAAGGTATTATTCATGAAAATTTAAAAGACTAAATTTTTCAAAGGATAGATAATATAACGTAGAAATATTATATGGTATGTATCTTCTTAAATAAATTCAATTTTTATTTGATATCTTATGTTTCACATAACACCCATATTAACCACATAATATAATATTATGATAACATAGCCGTTAAATTGGCAGAAATGAATAGTATTGTAAAGAACCAAATTTTTACATATAAATTTTTTTAATTATTTTGGATTATTATGAGTATATGAAAATTTATGGCACATGATTGCGAGGCCCCGAGATCTCAGTAAGGGAACTGTTGAATCCATAACATCAGGATTCGCTTAAGTGAAGCTTAACATTGACCGGTAAGGGTCCGACAAAAAAGAAAATTTCATGGACATTATAAAAGAATAATAAAATAACTATATTTTATTTTATTTTTATTTTTGAGACCATTGGAAATATAGTGGTGGCACTGAATTACAAATTCAAACCATTTAATGTCTTTCCTCTTAATTTCTATAACCGCACCATTGGGAGAAATAAAGGGTTCTTTAACTATATTTTTGAGAGTGTGGAGATGTTCATTAATTAAACTCATTAATGAACTTCATTAATAGTGTGATACATTAATATCCACCTTACCATATATTTAATATGATCTCAAGATAGGGTTTTGGTAGAGCTACGAGAGGAAACATTGATAAAGCCCCGATGACATTTTTCTCTGATGAAAATGTGTTCGAGCAACGGTCATTGGGGGAAATGACGGGCAATGGTGAACGCCGAAAAACACCATCGAATGTGGAAACTTCTTCCTCTTCTGTAATGCCATCATAAAAAATCTAGGTAGGGGGTTTCATTGTTTAATTAAGAGTTTTACTTTTTTTGAAATACTGTCCATGATAATACTAATGCGGAGTGAGCAGTCCAATAAAACAAGGCCCAAACCCTCTGCTGTTTTCGGATTTGGTTGCTTTTATCATGGGAAACTGGAAGGTAAGGCGGTACACGGTGGCTCCGACTTTGTTCCCAATGAAGAAGAGACAGGCCACTGGCCCAGCCAGCAGTGGTAGGAGGAGGCGTACCCTAACAGTGCACCTGGAGGAAGAAAGATGTGACTACAACAAGACGCGATGCAGGAGGTGGCACGCCATTGCAGCATGCCTAGACTGGAGAAGCAGTAGCTGCGATGGTCTGCGGAACTAGAGGAGGCGCACCCAGGTGGCTTTCTAGGGCGGTGGAAGCAGCGGTCGTGATGGGCCACAACACTGAAGGAGGCGCACCCTAGTGGCATGCCTGGGAAAAGGAAGCTACAGCTGTGATGGGCCGCAGTGCTATAATCCTGCGGTGCCAGCATGGTACTGTGTGGATAAGTAAACCCACCATGTGGGTTAACACGGGTGACATGCCCGGTGGACCAGACCATATGAGAAGGTTCTAGACGTGGCTATGCCAGATCTGGTGAGAAGGTAACTGGCCCACAACCATGGTCCGGGGTGAGCCAGGCCGGCCATGTTTCGAGGAGGGCAGGACCGTTAATGCTGACCAAGAGAACCGAGCCCATAAGCCCCACATGCCAAGTTTACAGGCCCAGCTACCTAGTGGCATGGTTCGGACCCAGCTGGGACGGGCCTTGACCATCAGTCCAGTTCAGCCTGATTTTTTCTTGACCCAGGTCGAGTTTACCCAAATCAGATCGGGTCGGTCTGACAGGGTCAAACCAGACCAAGACCCCTTTCGGCCCATTTACCCCTAATCGTGTGTAACTCCTAAGCCAAACGTCTGTTCGATGAATCATCTGCAGTTCCAGAACCCTTAAGATGAGGTGGTCCATTTGAGATACTCCACATAAGTTTCAACGAAAGATGGAGTTTGGACAGGTTGGATCATACCTGAATCCAACCCAGTCCTCATCACTAAAATACCTATAACTTATAGACCGAGCTTCCAGTTGACATGCCATATGTTTCTTTGGAACCCTTATGACATGGTAGTTTAGTGGGTTACATCCTAATTGGACATTGTTCGAGTTGAAATATGATCGATGGCTTGAAGAGTGGATCCTCCCAGATTAATTCATGCTTTTAGCAGGAATCCAGTGGCTGGAAAAGCCGTGAAGAATGAATAGAGATCCTCTGTGGATCAACATGGAGCAATACTATGTGGATCAGCACCGAGTGATCCTATGTGGATCATCACCATGAATTTAGATGTGGATCAGCACCGAGCTATCCTATGTGGATCATCACAGAGCGATCCGTTGGGGGTCACCAAAAGAACCTAATGATAGAATTAGATGATCTAGCTTTATGATGAATCATCTGTACTTCTGTGCGTAAGTGAAACCATGTTAGCTGTCTTTTACTTTGTGCTATGTGATTGATATCATGATTTGTGGGTTCTACTTTTTTAAATTCATAGGGATTATTGGGGGTCTCGGGGTCCCTACTGGGTATATTATACTCTCCCATGCACGGGCTTCACCCGCACCATGTTGTGCCATGTACAGACAACATGCAGCTTTGACTAAGTCTTGAGGAACCAAGACATGATGGTTTACAATGGTGACTGGTTGACAAAGAGAGCTGTAGTGATGAGATGTACCTACCCTTCAGGTTGGATCCTTGGTGGACGACCATGGTAGTTGTTTTCCCATTTTGGTATATTTCCATTGAAGTTGGGCTTGTATTCTACCCCCTTTAATTCAGTACTAGCTTTTACACTATGTGGTGCTCTTTATTTGTGGTTTCACCTTTATTCTTCCATTGTGGTTTACTTGTGTTCAGTGTCCCTTGTCTATGTTTATGACGGTTTTGAGGAAATACCTTCCCATTTTAGGGAAATTCCTTTCTTGTGCTAGTCACCAACCCCTAGAGTATGGAAGTTGATGTTGGGCTAGTCACGGTGCGGGCCCCGGGGAATGGGTCGTGACAAGTATTTATCAAATTATGAATTTAATATATATTAATTTTTTTTACATTCATCCAATAAATTTTATTGTCATTAGAAAATAAATAAAATTTTATGCATAAAAGCTAATTTTTAAAGGTAGTTTTGTTTCCTTTTAAGGTGTCACTTGTTCTAAAAAGAAAATTTTAAAATTTTTCTATTTGAAAAACTAAAATTATTATGTCAATGGGGAATATAAAAATTTACATCAGTTTCATTTTCAATATTTTTTTGATAAGTTTCGTGTTCTGAAGAATAGTAATAAATATTGAATTTTAATTAAAAACACCATTTTCATGTAAATAATTTCTAGTATTAAATTTTATATATTTTTGTTATAAAATATAATTAGATCAATTTTATATATTATAATCTAGTTTTGGTAGTTGGAATAAATTTCACATTGAATTGTAATAGTATTAATTATTTCATTATTAATTTATTTATTACAATGTTAAATGGTAAATTAGAAAATTAGGGGTACAAATAACATTACAAATATTATAACATAACCCAAAAAATTGAAATTATTTTATTATATGAGTAATTTTTGACTAAAAGCTTCCTTTGGATAATTTTAGAAACTTCTAGAGCCTTATGGATGACATTAATCCCTTTCAAGTATTTTATTCAATGAAAAGTAAACCGTGTAATACTTTTGTTTTAAATAAGTGAAATATTTATATTATGAGGATATATAGGGGATATGTTCAACAATAAATATTATTTTGAAATATAAAATATTTATCTTCATCATGATAATTTATTTTTAATTTTTAGGAAATAAATAGTTAAATTAAATAGTTTTCCAATGATGATACAATAACTATTTAATTATTGGACATATCAAATAAATGTTATTAAATATATTAAAATAAATATAATTTGACATAATTATTGCTAAAAAAATTTCTATTTGACTTTGAATTGTTAGTGATGAAATAAGAGAGTGTTTTCGAATATATGATGTGGTTATTTTATTTTTATGAAGTCAAATAATTAATAGTGTCAAAATAAATATTAACGATATTTTTAAATATGTAATATTTTAATAAATGATATAATATTAAAAAAAATCTGAAATTAGTAGAAAATATTGTTTTGAGGTTTTAAATGTCACCCATGATTCATTTATGATCTGTTTGGATTTTTATTGATAATATATAAATCCTTAAAGAGTAAAAAATTCAGGTTTTCACGGTTAGAGTTATATGGTTTAAATAAGGGTTAAAACTAAAATATAAGGGTATGAATGTGACCTAAAAATGTTTAAAAATTATTTAATGGGAGTCTTTAAATACATAATAATCTTATATTCTGAATAACAGACATTGGATTCATCTTAAATAGAAAATTATATTATATTAATTTAATATTTGAGAGTTTATATATGTTCCCCTTACTACACTTATAAAAGGGCACCACATCCCTCACTTTTTAACACAACATTGAGCCTTCTAGCTGAACCAAAACCTACCTATTTACCTTCCCAATATCATATTCAGGTCTTTAGGTCCTGATCATTCAAAAATATATACCCTAGGTCCATTTAAATAAGTAATAAAGGGTATTATTTGTAGAAGAAGTGATTGTCTTTACCGACTCTTGCCAAAATATTTATTCTTATACATCCTCTTCATTAGTTGTTTCCCTGAAAAATTAATAAATCCAGTATCATATATATATTGACATATTATATTGTTATCACTACTAGAAATATGACCTTTCCTAATTCTTTTATACCAACAGTTTGTAAAAACCATTGGTAAAGGCCCCTTTCCCAATGGTTTGGCCAAACCGTTGTGAAAGCCCACTTTGAGGTCACTTTTCCCAACAGTTTGGCCAAACCGTTTGGAAATGGTATGGATTTCCCAATGGTTTGACCAAACCGTTGGGAAAGGGAGGGCACTTATCCCAACGGTTCTCAAAACTGTTGGGATAAGCCTTTCCCAGCGGTTTTGAAAACTGTTGGGATAGTTGCCATTATTTTTTACTAGTACATTTGTCGAATATAGTCAAATAAATAAATATATAAACTACATGTATATATATATATACATATATATTTATCCAAGTATATTTACAAAGGATACCCTAGGATTGCGGTAAAGTCATTTATTTATAACGTGGTGGTTGTGGGTTCAAACCTCCGCTGGAAATTTTTTTATATATTTACTTATCCAAACGGTTCCCTCAAACCGTTGGGAAAGACTTATCCCAAAATTGTTCCTAACCATTGGGAAAGACCTATACAAATGGTTTGAAAACATTTGGGAATTTTCTTTCCCAACGGTTTGAATAAACCGTTGGGATAGGGATTTGTATGGTTGGTTTTCCCAACGGTTCAAGCCAAACTGTTGGGAAAAACTATTCCCAATGGCTTACTTACCAATGGTTTGGAGAACCATTGGTATAAGATTTACCAATGGTTCTGTAGGCTTTCTCAACCATTCAGAACCGTTGGGAAATTTTTCATTTACAGTAGTGTATGTTAAAACTATATTCCATGTTTTATCCATTATATTAAAAACAAAATCACCACGCATGCATACATAACACATACCATCTCCAGAACATGGTTTAATTTGATTTTCATCACCGCTTTACTTATATTGATATACTGTTAGTTATAATGGGAATATATGGTACTTATGAAATGATATTTATTCTTGATAATTAATATACCATTCAATTCATTTCTCTTTTATAATTAATGGAATGATATCATCGCTCATGAATACATATGGTTGACTGTCTCCTTGATGTGATGTGATTTATTTTCCATTTTTAATATCGAATAATGATCATTAAACTTTATTTAATGATTTGATATGATATTAATGAAATTAAAATAATTTTGGATATTATTCAACTATATCAAATTCATAATAACTGAGACAAACACAAAAATACTTATATAGTAAAATGAAGCAGTTAACACCTAAAACAAGGGTAATACTGGAATATTTTTAACAATAATGTGATAAAATGTTATTAGAGGATCATATAAGAAATAATCAATATAAAAATGGTTTCTTTATAAGTTAATATCCATATTTTAAAATTATTCAGGAGTTTAATTCATGTGAAACCAAAAGGAAGTGTGTGATAATTGTTTCTCATATCACATTTACTACTATGAGATATACTCCTTAATCACTACATAATTCTTCTCTGTGGAGTTTATATATTGACATATGATATATCATATCATTAAAATAATTTTATTCATGGGATTAATTGTTCATTTGATTATTATTACTTTTATGAGGCATACAATTCGACTGATTATAAGTGGTAAGAAATTTCTTAACATAATTTTCATTTGTTAGGTTAATTTTTTTTATCATAATAAGGATATGTGTGAAATTAATATTTATTATCTCATTTTGTATTTCTACCTATTTAATGTGAATTTATATTGTATACACATAATCAATTCATTTTATTATTTCCTAAAATATATAAAATTTTTATATATGGAATCTACATTGAATGTTCTTAATTTTTTTTGGAAATAATGTTTAGTACATATCTTTTATTAAATAAGTATAATTATAGATAAATCATGTTGATTAATGACTTAAATAAATAATTTAATCATATGCGGAATGATTTTTACATTCATGCATTGGTTGATACCATATATAGAAAATCCCCTCAATGCATCAGTAGTATAATGAGAGGATAAATATGCTCAAATTAAATGGAGCTTTACCCATAACAATAAGACTGTCTTGTAAGTGGTATTGATGGTAATGGTATTATGTGGCTGTGAAACATGAAATCCAATAATTATGAATTCACTTCATTAATATTTAAATTATTTTTTTATCCATTGTATTTTTTACTATGATATTATCAATGGATTCAGATTTTGAAAAAGTTATTGATTAAATATAATGTTTGTTAAATTATTTTTTCATTCCATATTATTTATGATTTATTGATTTTGAGATAGATTCTAATTTATGTAACTCTTACTAAAAATCAAATCACACCCTCTTAACTATTTTTTTTGCACCATGATTTAATGTTGAAATGTTAGATTCAACTCAAGGATGTAATTTAATTTCCTTTTTTGTCCTATATTTATTTACCAATGCAATAAGAGCTCCTTGTAATACCTTGTTCCCATAAAATATTAAACTATTCAGACTTTTGGGATGCGATTCATAGTATTTAATACCAATTTAAAGAAGTTACCACCAAATCCATGTTATTAGAGTTGTGGTTGCACACTTATAATTTTTCACTATTGAAGAAGTGTAACATTTGATTCGAAACATTTTACATATTAGTAAAAGTGACCACAGTTGATTTAATTATAAGATGACATAGGATTCCATTCTTTTATTTTACACTCATAGAAAAACTATTTTATGTTTCATAAAAATAATGTTAAACATTTCTGATTTTCAATTATAGAAAAAACATATTACATTCTCACTGAATAATATCTTATGTTCACACTTTATAAGATAAACATACTAATTTTTCATTTTCAAATAGAAAATATTCCATATTGATAACATCTTATATATCCTCATTGTGTTTGGAAGATGTTATCCTTCAGTTTCTTTTGGGAAAGAGAAGAAAATATTTTACATACTGTACAAACATCTTATGTATCATCCAAAATTTTTGACCTAAAATCAGTAATTATTACATATGTGATGCACTTAAAAACAAAAAAATAAAGGTTAGTATATTCTCCTAAAATATTATAGAATTAATTCTAAAATATCTGCATCAGTTCCAACCTCTTCAAAACAACATCAAATAATTATTGGAATTACAAGAATAATTCCAAACCTCATTACCTTGTTTATAATGTCTCTTTTAGTATCTGAAAACATGATTATACTGTTTCAAATATCACCAAATCCTTATAAATTTTCATCATTATACTCAATCACTCTAGCCTTCATCAAAGTTTGTTTCATCATTGATTCTATCATCATTCAAGCTAGATAACAATAAGATAAATTCATAACAACATAAGTTAACATTCTTCCAATTTTGATCTTGTTATAATATTTATAATCAGTGATATATTGGTTATTTATCAGTAGTTCATTATCAATAATAATAATGACCCAAACTATTATATGTGATATTATCTTTTTGAATTAATAATTCCATATTATGTAATGATGTTACAAAAAGCAAATGAACTTATTTAGTTATTTTAAACGACTATATTATATAGCAAGTAAAATTTAATAGACAGTTAGGAATATTAACAATTTATAATATATTGGTTTATAGTGACCATTAATATTAATATATATTAAGTGTTATGATAAAGACTAATTGAAATAGATGGATGAAGTGATGGCCCCAACTAGTGGGATCATACCACAAGAAGCTGAATTAACTTATATTTAGAGTAATATAGAATCTGTGCTATTCTCCCATGTCTAATACCATGTTATGAATCAAAATATAAAATGAAATTGAAACAATTTATTGTAGAAGTTTAATATTGTCGACATCACAACCCAAACCACGTTCACCAAACCACCCCAAGAAAGAAAAACCATCACACATGTTACCCAAAGGACATACATTGGTGTAACAAGTTGTTATTTGTATATAAACTTTTAGAACGAATTTTTATATTTTATTTTAATTTATTATTATATTTATCACATTTTATTCTTACTTTTTAAAATATTATAAAATATGTTTTATAAAAATTTTGATTTTGATATGAAACAAAATCAAAATTTGGTTTTCTTAAAAATATAATCTCTTTTAAGACACTATTTTTTATAAATTTATTAATTTTTAGAATAAATGTTATATAAATATAATATCTTTATAAATTATTATTTTTTTCAAATATAAATTATAATATAATTTAATGTGGTCCAACATAATGTTTATAAGGGTCAGAAATTTGTTAGTGTTGAAAAATATTGTACATTTAAAAAAATATAGTTTTTTACTTTGAACATAAAATAATCTTATTTAAAAGAAAAAAATTTAAAATAAATATTATTTTCAAAACCATCACATTGAAATTAGATATTGGTGATTTTTTCATAATAATCTGAAATAGATGGTTTCTCGAGTAGACATCAAATATAGTATAAATATACTATTTGTATTATGATATCATAATAACCCAATGTTTTTCTAATAAAATCTATAAAACTTATACAAGACCATATATTTATTTCCCCTTTAAAATAATTTTTATTTTATTTTATTAACATTATAATACATCAACGAATCCTCTAAAACAAAAAATAAATTTTTGGGTTTTAATGTCAATTCCTTATAAACATGACTCACATACACAATAGAAAAGGTATTATTTTAATATGTTTATTTCTTGGAATTTTAATATATTTTAATGAAATATTATTTTAAATAATCCATGGGTATACCATGTTATGGTTTGTGGTTTTGATTATTTTTTATAGAGTCCAAAACCTATGTTTAGAAATTAATAAATAATTCACCATTATTAAGAATTAAATACGACCAAATATCCCACACTTCTTCACTAAAACAAATTAAGAATTAATTTAATCTCCATATCCCTCTCTAAATCCCTCCTATGGTGTTTCAGTGCTCTTATGAAGTCCCTACCATGATTTTACAAGCCCACTCATAAGGTAAAAGATTCTCTCATCATTATTTTTTGTTTATATACTTTCATTTCACTAAGACATTCATTTTAAAAAATTTCATGTTGTAATTTATTTATACACATACCTTTATTTTAATTATGGAACTGTAGTAACACAATACCACCTTTAACTATCATTAAACCCTTATATAAACATTAATTTAAGTAGTTATATTTCCAAAATCATCACATGATTTCCTATTTGAAAATTTTGTATTGTCAACACCCATCCCTATTTAAACTCAAGGGAATCTTCCATATGGTACTTATACTTAATTTATTTTGTAATTCCATGTATTTAACTCACATTATTTAATAATGGGATAAAATTTGATGAAATATGTTGTTATGTTGAATGATCCATGAGAAACCCAAATGCATATTCATAATATTTATGTGGTTGGTGGGACCAAAATTATATAAACCTAAAATGAATTGGGTAATGTTTTTATCTCATGACATACCTTCTATAGTGCATAAAATATTAGTCTAAACAGACTATGTTATGTTGTCTTAGAGGATAGCCTCTTCTTATGCATATGATGTCATTTTTATATTGTTTCTACATTCCAATGTTTCCAACATGTTATAATCTAATATAATAAATTTTTGTTTTTATTTATTATAATCACCCATGTTATTTCACCAACATATACCTCATGATTGACATGTATTACAAAAAAAATATTATTCTTCAATTATTCCCTGACTGGGAATTTTATCTCACACCTTTCTTATGTACAAGACCATGTAATCTCATGCTGTATTAGAAGTTAAATGGATTTCAAACACATGTTGTGGAAGATTATATAATAGTGTTGTATATTGAATTCATTTTAGTTCACTATGTATTTTATTTCATAAATGAAAATATCCTCTATGTATTTTGGGATAATATCAATTCTGTATTTATGTAAGAAATCCTGGAATAAACTGTGTGAACTATATAGCTTATCGTAATTGGTATCATAAGAATCTCTAGTTTCTTTTTAGGATTGGTACTTTACAAACATGGTGAAATCCTTATGAATAATAAAAAAACATATTAAAATTTTCTTGAATTTTGGTAAAGTATAGAGTAAGTGGTTTACATGAAAAGAAATCTCTGTCTGGATACAATAATAGGATGTGATGTAGTTAGGGTTTTTCTTAGTGGTAAGATCCCCTTAATTATACATGAAAATGGGGGGGGGGGTGTGGAAAAACAATTGGGCATAGGTACTGTAGAGGTACTACAACGTACTGTAGCAGCGGAAGCACTATAGAAACGACGAGCACTCTATCGGTGGCAGGTACTGTAGCGGTGACATGGTACTCTATCAGCGACGACTACTGTGTAGGACTATAACAACACCGGTACTATAGCAGTACTATTCATAGAATGGGCCTTAGGCCAAAAAATTGGTCTACAGGCAATGTAATGGGATAAATTCCCAATGAGCCTTCGAGATACGTAACGGGTCTCCCTCTACCTAGTTAAAGCGGTCTTTGCTTTGCTTTAATAATAAATAAGGCTTCAGCCCCAACCATTTAAAAAAACATGTGGGTTTGAAAAAAAATTTCCTTGGTGTAATAACCCTAAAGAGGTAGGATTGGGTATCAACTTGATCATCACCTACTACATGACAATGTGGCATTTCTGTATAATTGGGTTGATACTCTTGGTGGATATGACCAGGTAATTTCAAAATCACATTAAAGACAATTATAAAAGGAAAAAATGCCTCTGAAATATTATGTTATAAAATAAACCATTTATTAAAAAACATTGAATCCTATAAATTAATTTGTTGAGGAATACATATAATTTATTAGTTTTCCCTTTACCATTTGTAGTTTCTATTTTTGTATTTAATATTGTTAAAATTTTCATTCATAATTTCCCCCTTTATATCAGTTAATGGCTTGAAATAAGAGGATAAATGTCAATGTTTGAAGGTGATACTTATAATGATTATTCAGGTATCTGATTGTGTGGACCTGAGGAGAATCAATAGAATAATAAGACACAAGACTTACAAATTGTAACACCCCAAGTTTCATAGATTGTCATCTCTTCAAAATAATTTAATAACTTGCGCTACACGCAATAATGAGTTCCAGCACACCATGACTGACCGAACTTGCCGTTCAAAAATCCATTATGAATAGTATTAATATCACCGTGAATTTACATATATCGTATATAATTTTAACTTTCAAATTTTGTGTTTATTAGACATATTGATTAATAGTGGAAAATACTCAATTTAAATTGATTTTTTTTATTAAAAATAATTTATAGTCTTAAATTATTCATTTTAATGATTTGAAAGTATAATTATATTATATTTTTATAATATAATACAATTTATGTCTTTATATGAAATTTCATATTTAAATTTGACATAAAGATATGTCAATATTTTAATAGTTTTTTCTTTGTAAAAACCGACTTTCTGGTTTTGACAATAGGAATTAATTTCAAATTAATTAATGAAACTTCAAGGTTTTTAATTTGATAAAATAGAATTCATTTTTGAATTTATAATATCAAAATTATCTTGGGGTGAATTTTTGGAATTTTTCTAAAAACATTCAAATTTTGATGAAATGTGAAAACACTCCGTTATTATTTAAAACTGAATTTTTATTTAAATAATTATTTATTTTATTTAAATTAATTTTAGGTAAAAATAGATATGTAATACCTATATAAATTCAATGTAATTAATTAGAGTCATTTTCTAATAAAATTAGATGTATACATTTTTATTGTACTTTTTACCGTCTTTTACACACCTTCTAGGAGCATTTGAAAATTTGCATAAAACATAATTTTAGTGCTTATGTGAGATGAATTTAAAAAGTGTGAGAGAAACAATTGACATCATTAAGTAAAATTTGGTTCAATAGGATGAAAATAATATTTGTTTAATATTGTCCTTTGACTTTTATTTATGATAGTTAAATGTAAATATGGTAATTAAAGGTAAAAATGATATTATAACTACCCTAAAACTTGTCCTAATTCTATGGTATAAGTGTAATTTGACCAGAAAAACCATAGTAATAAAAAATGCTCCTTTTGGTCCACTTGGATTAGATTATTAAATTTATTATTATTTTATTTAAAGAAGAGTTAAAAGTCTTAAATTCAATGTTTAATACATAAATCATTATTAATATAGGGTTATACATAAGATAAATTCTACTATAAATACTAAATTGAAAGATAAAAACATTTTCTACATCATGGTATCTTATTTATAATTTTTAGACATTAAATAATTAAATTTATTTGTGACACAATGATGATGCTGTAATTAACTTATTAATGAAAGAATAAAATAAATGGTATTATATATATTAAAATAAATATAATTTAAAAGTTTTTATGACATACAAATTTTTTTTAGGTGAATATGACATGTTAGGGTTGATTAAATGTATGTTGTTTTGAAGAAATCAATTTGTGATGAATTTAACAAAAACCAAATACTAAATAGTGTCAAAATTGACATAAATGAGTTTTCTAAACAAATATTATATTATTACTGACTGAAAATTATATTTTTATTATTAAATCTCTTTTGGGGAAAAAGTGAGAAACCATAAAAAACTCCACGACATAAAACAACATAAAACCATGGAGAAAAAGTTTAAGGCCAAACACCAAGACATCACTCAGAAAACCTAAATTCCATTCCATTGATTCAACACATTCAACCAACTGCTCCACCATTTCCAAGAATTCAAAATTTGCAAACCCCCAAACATCACAACACCTAAACATTTGCATTTTCAGGTACCTATAGAACAAACCTCCATTCAAGAGGTTCAAGAACCAAAAAATGATTCACACATTCAAACCTTCACTACCTCCATGAACTTCAAGCAAATTCAAAGCCCAAATGCTCACAAATTCCAAAATTCCTCGCAAACTGCTAATCCGAACAAAAAATGCAGAAACAATCTTCAAAAAACATGAAGATAAAATTTCTCCACACCAGAAAACATCAAAGAAATAAAACCAAACCAAAAAGTCCATATCATCTAAAAAAATCCAAATCAAAAGGCACCCCAATGCGAGGAGCCCCAGCGAGCAGGAATTCTAAAATGGCAGCCTCGAATCCTCAACCACCTCACCTCGGGTCACCACTAAAAAAATCACCGAGGAACCGATCCCAAACCGACATCAAATCCACAAAAATATCATGAAATTAATAGAGAAACATTCCAGACTATCACCATATCCATCGAGAAAATCAGGCCATCACTAACTCAACATCACAAATGGAAAACTCACATCCAAAATAAAAAATGACAGTGAAATAGAAGACAAAAAACAATCAACAGAACGCTAGAAGGTATCCCTACTGCAAATCAGATCTTGTCGCCGCCAATGAAGATGCCCTCTAAAAACATGAAGTAACTTCCAATGCACACAATGGAGTCGAGGCGGCATCCCACAGGCCGCAGGAGTTGGAGCACAGCCACGGACCGTCACCGCGCCACTGAAGGAAACCCTATCCGGCGAAAGGAAAAGGGAATAAATTAGGAAAAAAGCGGTTGAATAGGTCAAGATGGCTGAGTTCACGAAGCTACATGACACCACTGCAATAGGATATCCACTACCACGAGCTCACCGAGTGCGAGGAGGAATGCCGTTCCAACATGAGGCGAAGCGAGCAGAGACGACAAGGGGATTAAATGATATTATATAATATTCCTAAAAAATATAAGGATCCTCCAAAGGGATTAAATGATATTATATATGTAATTAATGAACCACTTGAGGTTTCTTTGGAAGTTTAGATTATTTTTATTTACCATATAGTGTAAGAATACACGAAGACACGGTAAAAGTTAATCTAACTAATTGTTAAATCTATGTGAACATGTTAATATGGTAACCTAAACATGTCTAAAACCTATTGGTTGAAAGGATTTTGATAAATCCCTACATTAACTTATAAATAATTCATTTTTATCCATTAGAAACAGATAATGATTTTATTATAAAATAACATTTCAATCTTTTCATAATGTGACCCTCACCTCTCTTATAAAAGGGAACTTCCCATTCTCTTAATTTCACACCTCCAAAGCCATTTGGCTCGGCCAAAACCTATCCTAATATCCTCCCAACTACTCTCACTTCTACCATGAGTAATTAAATTTATTAGAAATACATCCTATTGATCCTTTTTAATCAACTCAAAAGGAAACACCCAAAGAAGAGGAAATAATTTCACCACCCTCATTCAAGTTCTTTTCTTCTTCCACATTTTCTTTCTTTGTTGTTTCCATAAAAAAATAACAACTACAGTACCTCATACATAATGTGATGTTATTATAAATATTGTACAAATTTATTCATTTTTCTATCCATCCTATAAATGGAAGAGTCACCATACGTGCGTATGTACGACTTACCGTCTCCATGTCATAGTTCAGTTCATTATTCAAACTCTTCATTATTTGGATTGGTATAATAATAAGTATAAATGATGTAAATAATAAATATAACATGTTAATTATTCTTTATATGTGATATAGTATCCAGTTACATACTATTTCACCATCAGTATAATGATATTTTCACTCATGCGTACGTATGGATTACTGTCTCCAGGAACACGATGAGATTCATTCCCCATCGCAATCATTCAAGAATAATTTTCATTTTTTGATTACAAATAATTTTTAAGAACTTAATATCATTATGAATATGAATCAAATACATACTATCCATAAAAAACATGGCTTACATAACCAATCATATAAAGGAAAACTAATCAGTTAACACCTAAAACATGATACTACCCAAATATTATTAACAAAGAAATATTAGTAGTGCATCCATGGGTGATTTACCATTAGTAGACCCTCCAATGGATCAATATAAATAATTTCCTCTAAATCTTTGTAAATTGAGTTAATCTATCCTCCTTTTTGGTTAAGAGGACCCCATTATAGTGGAGTAGTAGTTTTGGAAGGTTAAAAGTGGCCTTAGTTAATTGAGTTACCCAAGTCATCAAAGGTTAATTTTGATGTTGTTTTCTTTAAAGGTCATGTTTGAGAGCGGTAAAGGGAATCTGAATAATTATAGTTGAAAGGGGTATTGTTTGTTGGTTATAGATATGGATATGTCTAGAAGGGAATTTTTACCTATCATCATGTTTATCTAATAAAGGGTTTCTGTTTGGCCACCAATGTGGAAATTTTTTTAATACGAGGTCTTTATGAACATTTTAAAGAATCAGATGTTTTTTGGGGCTCAGTTTAAGGTCCATTCACTTGTAAGGGATCATATTCTGCAATAGTCTTATTCAGTGGCATATTGTAGTTTCATGTTCTTTCCCAAATGATAATTTAGATGTTGTGGAACAATCAGAGAGCCTCTATTTTACCAAATTCATGCATTACATTTGGGGAGTTCTGAGTTTTTCTATTTCAAGTGAAACAAATTTTTATTTTCCCTTACTTTTGATGTTTCAAAATTGAATTCTAAAGGGATGATTCATGGGAATATTATAATTCTAGTTTATTAATTAGTTCCATGTTGAGGCATAGAAGGTTGTGGGGTGTGTGGTGTTATTTTGGTGTTGTTGGATCATTGTGTGGTTTCTTGGGGAACTAGAAAAAGAAGTTTTGATTTTGGGTTTTTAGTGCCTAACTATGAGGTAGGAGATGCTTTAATCAACAGATCTCCTACCCTAGGTCTCAGAGTGAAGTTGGTGCATCTTCATGAACCATGAGGGTTTTAAAGGACCTCATTCTTGCTTCTGTATTCAGTTTGGGAAATGGAGATAGTTCAGTTTTATGTGTGGCCATTCCATTTCGAGTGGTCCCATTGGATAGAGGGGTTGTGAGGACCCTGGATCTTTTTTGATAACTACACGTGTGAATGATTTCTCCCATGGTTATAAGTTGACATGATTATTTTTTCTTGAACCTTTCTGCTTGTTCCCTTGTAAGTGCATACCTCTATATGGATTTTCACATATGAACAACCTTATAGGTTTGTTTCAATTTTAGTTATTCTTGGAATCATCTGAGGATTGTGATTCCCTTTTGGTATAGTGAACCATGATGTGTGTTTTTGTTGTTGGGCCACTTGTGGTGGAGAATTAGGTTGTGCGGGAAGCTACATGGTTTTCTCATGTTTTGCTTTCAATATCGGCTCATGCTATTCAGTTAAGCTAGTTGGTGTTTATGGTGGGGAGACCGACCTTGGGCATCATTGAAATTCCCCTAAATTAAATCAATTTTTGCCTTTTCTTTATGTTTATGAGTCCATTAGGTCCTCCCCATGTGGGTATCTCAGTATCGTCTTGGGTTTCAGTTGCTTCTTACAGTTGGGAGTCTGTTCGGGCCTCCCTGTATGGGTGTCCCCATTCCGTCTTGGGTGTTAGTTTCCTTTTATTGTGGGGAGTCCGATAGAGCCTCCCCATGTCAACAATCCAGTTCTGTCCCTTGTGTTGGTTTGGTGGGTGGTAGTTTCATTCAAATCTATCAAACCCTAAGACCCTCTCTTGAGTAAATTTTGGGGTTGAAACATGCCCAACGGTGTTGAGGAGTAAGGTTGTGGTAACCTCATTGAGATCACTGTTTGTTTCTGGTACTATGTATGAGCTCCATCAAGAATTTAAAAGGTGTTTTCCTTTAGATATTGAATGGTCCATTGCGAGAGTTTCAATATTTTTATTGTCATCTAGATGAGTCTTGACATTTAGCGGAGGGAATCACTTGGTGGGGAGACCATTTTGGTTCTTTTGAGTTTATTTTTCAGGTACTTTTCATGATTATTAGTGTTCTTGATTCTCCTTCATGTTGTTTATTGATAACATATTTGAGATAAGTGGGTGTAATAGTTCTATTATATAATAAATAGTGGGATTTATTTTTTGGAGAGTAAAGTGTTATGTTGAGGAGAATTGTCACACCCTTGTATATAATTTAGCATTGGTCTAGGCCTGGGTCGGGTCTCTATTTTTTTCTCGGGAACTGGGGGTGATAGGTTTGAGGTTTTTGGAGAAATTTTTCAAATTTTAGGTTTAGGCCTTGTTTATTTTTTTTGAATATTGGAACTTTTTTGGATTTTAGGCTGATGCGAAGACACTTCAAAGTTATAGGGAGTCGTATAGTTAGGCAGGGTACCCGTGCGGTCACTTTTAGAATGGCCAGAATCCACCACAAGGTCTATACATGGCCACTAGATCTATGTGGTGTAACCACGAGGTTTCCCAAAAATAATAACAAATAATGCATTAAATGAATAATATGAAAATAAAATAGGTTGCTTGAACTAAAATTTTAAAAAATTGTTTTAATAATAATTATTATTATAGTGTTATTGTTGAAAATGATATTATTTTTATTAATTTTAAAAATATTACCATTATTATTAGTTCTAACAGTATTATTATTATTAGTGATAATAATATTAATAATAATATTAATATTATCAATCTTATTACTATTATTATTGACAATGTTTTTGTTAAGTTTATATTAATTGTTTTTTAGGGTTTACTTTACCTTTTATCCCCTCCTCCACATCTCCATATACCCCCTTCCGGTATATCTCATGACACCCCACTCTTACACTATCATTTTTCTTGCCACCCACCCTTCTGGTGACCTCCCTTTTGGCGACCACCCTCTGGTCGCCCCATTATACCTCACGTGCACCCCCCATACGCACCTTGTTTCCTCGTGTTCCCCTCACTAGTGCCCCATTCTATTAGACACGTTCACCACACTCTGGAATCCCCTCTTTGTGTGGCCAACATCTAAGGTCCCCCACCACTCCCCCTTCTTCGTCCCCCATGGCTATGAACTATCTCTAGGTAACGTTTTGGCTTCCCGTTTATTATGGTTTTGGTTACCGACAGTTAGGGTTTCGGTCTTAGGGGTTTTCTCTTGATCTTTTGTGTTTGATCTTATTGATTAGGGTTTGTTGCAAGTTTCTTGAGGTGTGGTTAGGGTTTTGTTGAGGTGTGGATGTATTTCACACCATTTATTTAGAATCTTCATTGTTCGAGGTAGGTGTTTCCTTATATAGACACTATTTGATGAGTTAATTGTGCTAGCTTGAATATTTTGGTCTATATTATGATTAATATTTGTGGTGTTAAACTAGTTTTAGAAATAATTTGATATGACTTTGGTTTGAAATTGGTTTTTTAAAATGAATTTGGGTGTAATTTTTGTGTAAAACCTTGTTATTCCCTTTTAGGATGTTTTATAAATTGTGAAAATATTTTATTTAAATTGATTAAATAGTGAAAATCATGTTTTTTCATGGTTATGATCATCAGTTGGTTTTATCGTGTCATTTTAATATGAAATCATGTGTGTTTTTATGTAAACTTTTTTCTGCTAATTTGAAGGGTTTTATAATTTTTTATTCATTTTTTCAATTACATGTGCTATGTGGATGTGGTATTTGAATTGAGTTTTCATGAGCTTAAATTTAATGTGGAACTTTAATGAGAAATTGGGTGTTCTTGATGTATAAAACCATATTCATTCACTTGATTCTATTTCATAAATAATAAAATTTGTTTAATAAATTAAATGTAGGCTATGAATTTAGTTTTGATATAGCGTTGATGAGCGGTTGATTTTTAATGAGGGGTTTGGGTTCACTTTCTATGTAAACGTATTGGGGTGTTTATTTAAGTTGATTCATAAATTGATAAATTCTTTTATTAATTTATTTAAAATGGTGTGAAGAATATTTGGGAAAACATTTGGTGTGCATATGTTTTGAAAAATGGATATTTTGTGTGAATGTGGTGGCTAGTGATATGTGATTCTTGGTTTGGTTGATGAATTGTGAAAGTGTTATTATGTGATGTGTGAAATGTGATTGAGCACAAAAAATAGAAGCCCGTGTATCATTGTGGGAGGACTTGGACTAGTATACTAGTGATTAGAAAGTGGAATCTACCTAGTTTCACTTAGATGAATTGATGATGACAAAACTAATGAAACTATGATGATGTTTGGAGACCACTAGGGTATGGGTTTCTTCCCTACAAGTGGCTTGTGCATGAGAATGTTGTTGGTCATTATTTCTCGGCCACATTTCAGTAATATACAATATACCTAGTCTCCCATTGTTAGAATAGTCCTAGTAGTAATTTCCATGACTAGTGTTCAATTATTAAATTACACTTACTGTCAGCATACAGTATGTTGGGTTGGTGATTTTAAAATCACGATTGCTTCTATTTAAAGTTTCATTCATATAAATTACTTCCATTTAAAAATTCATTAATTCTATGTCATTTTGATTTAATTTTATTTTCCTTAAAAATGTTTTATCATTTATTTCATTATAAAAGATTCAATTTTATTTTTCATTTAACGTATAGTCCATGGAATATTTTATCCTGGAGGAATCCTATTGGGATTTGGCTCACACCAAGGAAACACCTTTGGGAAAATGTAGACCTTGTTGTCTATCTGTTTCAGGTTATTGAAAGGCATGTAGTGTGGGAATGTTTTGTTTTTAGTGTCCCATATTGTGGATCTTGGTGGTATCATCTTGATGATGTTTATCCTATTGTTATATAGAGGTTTGGGGCGATGTTCTAGTTTTCCATTTTTGTAGTTGTCCCTTTTTGGTTTCATTTAGTTTGTAAACTTAAAATCTAGTAATCGTTAGGGGTGTGTTTGTTTGAATATGTAGATTAAAATTATTAGTTTTTTTCTGTTTAATGTTTTATATTCTGTTAAAATGTTACATCTTGTTTTATTTGATACCCAAACACCTGTAACATCCCATAGGGATCGGAAATGCCCTTCATGCCTTGCCACAGACTAGGTCAGGCACCAAGTTTGGCAGCGACCCAGTTTGGTTTGTGACATCATGTTCCCCCAATAATGAAATATTTTCTAAAAAATAGTGTATATGGTCAAAATATGGACAAAAAATGTGTTTGGACTAGTTTGTAGTCATTTCAACACCTTATCTTTTATGATTCACCACTGAGTAAACAAATTCTAACTTAATTTTTATGATTAAAATCAACTATTTTCGCTAATCATGCTGGTAAAAATTTAATTTGACATTATTAGAAATTATACATTCTATGTATTATACATATGGAATCCATTTATCCATTTTTATTTCATATATGTGGAAAATTTTAATTTAAAAGTAATTCTGTTGACTGGATGACAAAGTAGGCTTTTAAACTGAAAATGTTCAAAAGTTGACTATAATTTTAAATCGGAATTGAATAAAAAATTTTTTACAATGACCTAAAATGGGACAATATATTTGTAATTTTTCAAATATTATAGTCAATATAATTTATCATTATAAATTATTTAAATGAAAATTCCATTTTTAATTAAAATTCATTATTTTTCATTATTCATCAAAAAAATGAAGCATCGTCAAAAAAATACCAAAAATACACCCTTACCTATTTCTCTACATTATTATTTCCAAACATAAGTTTATTTTTTCAAATATATTTTATATAATTGTAAAATTTTAGTTTTAATTTAAGTGTTCCATAAAAATGATGGAAAATGGCCTTTAGAAAAATAGAGATTTTTTTGTAAAAAATTTGATTTGTTATTATCTTAGGGATATAAAATATATTGTATGAGTGTAAAAATCATTTATTGAATATAAAATACAAAAAATTTCATTAACATTATCTACTAATAGTAAATAATTTAATTTAGTTGGATAAAATTCCTTTGGTGCATGAAAATGATTTTCTATAAAAAAAAGTGTCATTATATTCAAGTAGTTTTTATATTAATTTATAATTAATTAATGACCAATGAATTAAAAAAAATATTTTAATAAGTTATCTAATCATATTAATAATTTCCAATTTAATTTCTAAGAGATAATTTTCATTTTAAATAATTATATTAATAGTATATTGTTGTTTTCTAAAACCCATTTTGAGTGCAATGCAAGATATCTAAGAAAGTATTTATGGCGTGTAATATAACCTAACATAGTTCTGCATGAATGTTAATATATATCAATTATTTAATTTATTTAAAATGTTAAATATAATTTAAATCATTATTATATTATATTCCATCCTACACTTGTTTTTTTTATACAAGCTATCGAATATGGAATCCATATTTTAAACATCCAGAGTGTTACCTTTCCCCTACCTTAAATAAATTGCATCTTCACAATTTAAAAACAATCATAGTAATTAAAATATGATATTTGGAAATTCCTTCATAGAAATACAAAATTATGAGAATGGTTAGTAAAAAATACTCGTAATAAGAGGGAATGGAAAGTACCAATGTCATACGGAAAAACAAATAACATGGTTTCCAAGTAGGGGAAGATCATTGGAAACTAAATATACGAACAAGAAGGAAATGTGTAAATATTTATTGAGAGTTCATGATGTCAATGATCACCAGAAATTTATTGATCAGGGTAAATTTTATGGAGTAAAATACATAAATATGATAGTTGGGATATAGGTATTGATATCGTCATAAATGACGGTAATAAGATACTATATTATTTCATGACCAGTTTTATAAATTTAAGGAAATATTTTACAATCTATATATATAATAATATATTATAACATTATACATTTCTATTTTATAGAAAAAATTTCATCCTTCATCTATGATTTGTTTTCTTACTTCATGAAATAAATTTTAAAAAAATGATTTTTATGCCTAAAGCACCAAAATTCACTTTTAACAGATTATAAGATCTATAAATGTGTAAAACATATTTCCATATATCTCTAAATTTTTTTGAAAACCAATGTGTTTACTACATTAACATCTAAAACTCACTGATAATACTATTTTTTCATCATTAATACTCATTCTTTAAATTTTTAACTAAAAATATATACATTCCATTGGACTGTTGTCATTAAACCCTTATCATCCTTTGGTCATGGGTTGAAGTCTTGCGACCTTGTGGGACATGATGGTTTTTCACCAGACAACTATGTTGTAATTTTTCTTAAACCATATTAATATATTTTCTTAATGTTCTTAGAGAAATATTGTTGATATCTTTGAAATAAAATTAGTCATTAAATATAATTTTTGATAATGTTTTAAATACAACTTATTTTCCCCCAAAGTTTAATAATATTATATCTTCAGAAACTCTAATGTTTTCAATACCTTTAAATATATTTCTATTAAATTTATTGTCATTATTACTAAAATAAATTTTCCAATAATGTGTATACTAAAATAATGAGTTCTATTTCCAAATATTTGTCCCAAAATATCCTTAATCATGGTAGTCTCTCATCACATAAATCAAAAAAAGTTGTATGTAACATTTTTAACATATGATCAAACATAATCTCATTAACCCATAAATGGTGTCCATAAAAATTATGTTATTGAATGAATAATTACTTATAAAATTTAACACAATACTTAGATGTTTCATAATTATTATCCCCAAAATACGGTTAGTAAAAATACCGCTAAAATTTAGTTCTTAAATACCAATATATAAATACTTCATCGATATTATTTCAGCATAGGTCCTTCCATGTTATAGGGTTTCACCTAGGACATTCATTGTCATTATATATTCAAATGCTTCATAATAATTTTTAATGAAAATGTGAATTATCCAAAGCATATCCCTTAGGAGTGTCAAACTAAGAGCCCAGTAAGGCCCATTGTCATTAACCTGGTTATGATCGAGTCAAGTCTGACCTAAATTTTTCAAATTTATTACCCCTATATATAGATATGTGATAAAACGATGTCCACCTATAGTATCTAGTAAGGGTCTTATTTGTCAAAACCCAAATTTTAATAAATGGAATTTCTCTATTCTTATAGTTATGTCATATAGTATAAATCCAATAAAATTATATAGAATCTATAATAAAGACATTATAAATAAAGAATGAATGAAATAAGAGGTATTTCTTGAAATTAAGGAACCTATACTGATGGAATAGTAACATTACTATTGTAATAGTATCATTACCCTCAATAATAGTAATTTTTCTAATAGAATAGTAAAATCACCTTTGAAAGTGTAATTCCTAGACCTAAGAATCCCAAAGTCAGTGCATTAATGTATTACATTAGAATCATTACAAGGAATCATTTACTAAAGGGTCATTCAGTTTAGCTATCTTGGAAATCCAGATTACATACATGATACCCATAATACATTAGGATATAAGAAATAAAAATAATATACATAAAAAAGAAAATAAACTGCATCTCTGAAGGATTATTCAAGGATTTATTCTTCATAACCTGGGGAAATGAGACATAATAAGGGTGAACTCGAATGCTCAATAAGGTTATCTAAAGTGGAATTAATAAAGAATAAATGGAAATAAACCAACATGTGATAGTAAATAATTGATAACACATGCCCTTAAAATTACCAGATAAGTCAAATTCAATATATAAAGGTAACAAACTGGAATACAATCCATTTAATCAATGAACTAAAAATTAAATTTATCCACATATATTTCGATGTAAAATGTCATGGATGAATAAAAACACAGTTATCCATGAATTAATTACTTTTTTATTGGATTTCATGTGCTAGGAACATGAGGACCTGTACTATCCAGATCCATCCTCCACACAGTTTAAAACTACAGGTAAAGAAATACTTAATTTGGCGTACATAGTTGTCTCTTGATAACCTATTGATGCATTGTGGTCTATATAAATTCAAGGATACACACATAATTGCATTTACAAATAATTCCTCATATTGAATAATATGTTTAATCAATATAAAATATACATTTTCAGATATATGTATTGAAAAAAATATATAAATTTATCAATAACTCCACATTTTATCAAATAAATAACAAATTAAACCTCGTTTATAAAATGATATACAATTTAGGAAATAATAATATCAATTATATGAAAATACTTATATTTAATGAAATTTAAAATTAAAAATAATTGCAATTAAATGATTTTTTCATGATAAATTTAACAATAACAAAATGAAGGGAGGTTACAAAGATAATTATTAATTACATTCTTGAGGATAATAATCTTTAAATATTCCACAGTGTCCCACACCACTTTGAAAAATTTAATTCATAATCCCTATGATGTAATAATACTAAATTAAAGTTAAAATATCATGATATTAAAGAGATTCATGATATAAGATGTCAAAATATAGTATCTACTCCAAATAATTGTGAATTGGTGCATAATAAAAAATAAGTCTCGATGGAATACAAAATGAGATGAAATTACCTTACCTTAGGATAACTTATGTTGTAAGGTATTTATCCTCCTATATCATGGTTTAAAATCTGATACTAATATTTATGAGAACCATACGAATGCTTATAATATTATATGTCATCTTAATTTAATGTCTTACAACCCATTTGTTTACAATCATTCATTAGTTTCACTATTTCTAGTGTTAATTTCATAGTTTTATCCAGTATGTTTTGACTTTTTATTTTCTTATCCTATTACATACATGTTGGAACAAAATGGGAGAAGAAGAAGAAGAAACAGAATGCCTCAAGGGGCTGCCTTGCGATGACCATTCGCGGAGCCCTAATCGCACCACGTCTGCTGCAGAGCAAGGAGGTGGGGCACTTCGCAAACAGATTTGGCATTCGCTAGGATGCCACAGAGAAAGGAGGTGGTAACGCTCCACGAGCGCCTTTGACGTTCACGAGCCGCCACAGAGTAAGGAGGCATGATGCTCTATGAATGCATTTGAAGTTCGAAATCCCACTGTGGAACAAGAAAATCCCTCTTCGCGCTGAGCGAGCACTGCTTCACGGTGCCTCTCCCTTATAAATATCGGCCTCCCCACCCCCTTCCCAATGATGGATCATCCGACCATTCAACTTCCTAACTCTCGAATCCTGATGCACCTGTGCTCTGCGAACCGTTTGCTTCTCATGGTACTTGCCGCTCCGTGATGTACCTTCCCCTTGGTGTTAATTGAAACCCTCTTCCGAGGGGGATGCCTTTCGCGAATCCCATAGGTTTTCGCAAAGGAAGGAGACCCTTAAGGGGAATCAGGTCTTCGCGGAGCACTTACGCTTCACGAAGCACCCCGATGCGCATGTAACCCCAGTGCCAAGGCCATGTCACTGTGCATCGCGAAGCAAATGGCTTCCCAAGGCCCTGATTTGTGGGGAATTTCTTCGTGAACGTATTTTCACTTCGCAAAGCACCCCCCATATTCATGTAACCCAAGAGCCAAGGCCAGGTCACTGTGCATCATGAAGCACATCGCTTCCCCATGCTATACTTTATAAGTCAGTATTGCTTCATGTGGAATGTCTTCGTGAATGCATTTATACTTTATGAAGTACCTCCTATATGCACCTCTACCCTATAATTAGGGTGAGATTATCCACTTTGTGAAGCATCCCCCTTCAAAAGTACCCTCCACCACGCATAGCACCCGAGCTTCACAAGGCCCCTGCATATGAACCCCTCTTCTTTGAAATTCCTTTTCCCATGCGACCCTCTAGGTTTTCATGATGTGATTTCAATGACATTGGATGATATTGCCCATTGTGTTGCTTCGCCTCATTCTTCTTCGCATAGGCATGCTAACGGCTATTGCTTTTTTTCATAGCCATGCTAACGTGGGCCCCCCAATGGTTCACTCCATAACAACCCATATCTATGGTGTTTCCTGTCCCCTCTCTTCACCAAGGTGTAGAGGGTAGTAGTTATTTAAGTCCTCGGGGTGCGGAGAAAACCCACCTCATTAGAGATGCAGGATATTAAACTTCCAAGCACTATCGTCCCCAACACATGACATTAAACTCTGACCTTACCCTATGCCTCGCACGTGGGGTGCCCCCACCTTGGACATTCTGCATGCCCAATGGTCTCCACGAGAGTCAGATCATTCCTCACATGGAATTATATCCTATTTATCGGAGCAGAGTCTGTTCGTGGGGGAAAGGAATGACACCCTGGTGTAAGCCCCCAGCTTTTCTTACATAAGGAAACATCCATGCTCCCCCTTTCTTCTTCGGTCCCAAGGACCAGGGGAGGGGGAAATGGACATCAGAACCCTCCTTTATTCGGTGCCAAATCCCTCTACGGCTAGGCATTTTTGCCATTGGGCCTCCATACAAGAGTAAGTCCCAACATATTTGGGCTTCTAACCATGCACAATCCTTTGTTTCCTCTTTGGACTGCAATCACATATAAGCCCCACTTCACCTCCCACGGACGTACCTTTCATGACATGATCATCAGGTCTCTGATGCCTATTGTTTTTCACACTGAGCATGACTCACATGGGATTAGAGTAAACATCGACCATGACATCCTCCTTGGGAAGCCTAGAGTGTATGCCCCATGCCATCCGGAACTACACGGTCTTTGATCTTTGGTAAGTCAGGGTATGTAGGAAACCTCCACGAGGTTCAATCCCACCACCTATTGGGACCTAAGGCCTCCTTCACGTTGGTTCACCGATCCCATCTTAAACATCACTGTCTTTGATCCTTGCTAAGGCAGAGTACATAGGAATCCTCCATGAGGTTCAAGCTGACCATCCATTGGTCGCTCCGACCCCTTTCACTTTGGTACACCAACACATTGGGCTGCCCCGGAGTGTAAGCCCCGAATGCCCCCATGAACTATGAGGTCTTTAATCCATTCCATGGAAAGGTACGTTGGAAGCCTCCCTGAGGTTCAAGCCCAAAATTCGGTCACTCCAACCATCTTCACGTCAGTTCTCCCCTATCCCGCATGATGTTAAACTATGGACTCCAATCAGTAGTAAGCCATTGTTTCCCAAGTCAGCGGTAATCCGTTGCACACAAAATCCATCCTGAACTATAAGTACTTTCATCCTCATCAAGGCAGGGTATGTAGGAAGCCTCCCTAAGGATTATTCCCAACAACCAATGGTCCCGACCCCTTCACGTCAGTCTACCCCGTCCTGCATGATGTTAAACAATATTCCACTTTTTGTTCCCCTTTCAGCGCCAAGACGTTGTCGCACCATTCAGAGGGAATCCATTGTCAAGATGAAATATGTTCACCAAACTACGTGGAATTTGATTCCCTGCCATAGGGATACGTAGCAAGTCTCTTCGAGGCTCAATCCCAACTTCACTGTCGCCCTCACGATGATCTTATTTCATTCCCTCTCCACTTCATTCATCTACCCATCATCTATCCTGATTCATATCTGGGCCGTGACATCCTGGTAAAATCATTCCATCTCATTCCCCATTACCCTCAACAGTGACTAGGAAGTCAACCATAAGTTAGTCCCAACATCAGTGTTCCCTCCAGGGGTTTCACCCATCAGATCCACCCTAGTTAGTGTTCTGATCAGCCCGATCCGTCTCCGCTGGATGCTAAACTTGTGGCATGCTTGGTGTTAAACATGGAAAAATGAAGAAAACCTCAAATACATTCCCATGGAATATTATTCCCCGTATTTTATGTGGGATGCCTTGGTCTTCCAAACCCTCGAGAAGCCCTATAATAAGGGACAGAAACCCAGACGTGCTAGTGTCCTAGAGTCTAGACACACCAGTGATGCCCAACATGACTACTCCCCTGACTAAATATTGTTTCCTTGACTAGACCCTTTGTAATGTCCTGATTGAAGTAGTGTAATTAAATGGCATCCATGAAGATATGGCACTGGGAAGTGTTTCACGAACAATGTATTAAATCTATATGGGAGACCCAGACTACATGACGAGTTCCGAAGAGGAATCCGAAGAAGGAAGAACCAACATCCCATCATCCCATTTTGATCAAGGACCAAACATCCCCGAATAATGAGTAGATGCCTACCACATTTGGAAAGCAAGAATGCGGGGGAAATAGAAAACACCGTCATCCCCCCCAAAGGAGATGGATGCGTCTGCCCCGACGAAAGCATCAGAAAGAGAAATTTTGAACCGTGCATGAAATTATTCTCTTCAAAATGGATATTAGTAGCGCTCGAGGAATCCATGGATTAACATGTCTCCAGATCCAGTTATCTGGCACCAGGTCCCTGCAAGAAAACAGCAGGCCTAGCTTGAAACTCACAAGATGTTGGGGAAGCAGAACGTTGGACATCCTATTCTGCGACGTTGTCAGTGTGGATCCCTCTTTCCGGTCACGGAAGACAGAATGACACTGGGGAATTGGTCGTCAATTCCTTTTTCTTTCCACACTAATGAGTTAATCTCCCTACTTCTCAGGAATCATGTTGCTGCTCTCGGGATGCAATCACCACCTGGCCATCTACGTAGGGGCAGGGGCAGCGCCAACATGGTCATTCCACGTATCTTCACCTCTTCTATGACGACCTCTACATATATGACCATGGGGAACCCACACCCCCTCTCCCCATCCGAGGTCATTCAACGGAGGGTAATCAATGACCTCATGTGCCTATATGAGGAGGAGGTAATAATCATGACCTGGGATATGGACCATCTGGACTTGGAGGCATCTGCGCCTCACCGTCAATGCTGCCCCCAAGGGCCGTGTAGGGAGTCGATGCTCCCCACACCGAAATACAACAATTTTGGGAGCCTCTCCCTCGAATTCTTTGATGACACCCTGCCTTACACAGACGAGGTAGGTGATTTCTGGCCCAGCCCAGTTAGAGTACCCTTCTAGGGGATCCCAACAAGGGCTCCCACCTAGCCGCATCAGCGCCGTTGCTTGGTCTTGCTGGAAGAGGAGTAGGTAAGTTGCGTACCTGCACCACCAACCCTGGTTTTCCCGACCCGATGCTAGTGTCGGGAACAAGTTGAGGAGGACGCCCGCCAAGGGGTGTCAACGTCGATAGATACTATGGTCTGAGCCACCGTTGATGCATATCATCAGTTCCCTGCATACACTGAGAAGGGGAACTTATACGCCTGACTAGGATTAAGGCCCCAACCACCCCACAGGAAGGCTAGTTCGACTCTATTGGCCGCTGGCATAAGCAGTGGCCGTTGCGAGCCAACCCAAATCGATGTCACCCTGTACAGAGGTCCTCCACGTACCCCTACCATGGAGAGCACGAGACTTCCTTGCTTAGAGGCTCGGCATGGAGCTCCACCCCGTGCCACCCTCAATCCGAATGAGGGTATTCCCTGCGATGGTGATACTCGGTACGAGATCCACTCTTGTGTTCATTACACTGGGTATGGAGTCATTACTCTTGCACTTAATAGCCAGTGTAGGTACATTACATTTCTGGTATCTCCTAAACGTGGGGATCCTCCCTGTGTCTTTTTAGCAGCTATAGAAAGTATTCCTTGCCTCATTAACCAGAGGGGTGAAGGCGATCCCCGCTCCACCTACACCCAGCAAGGACGTCATGCCCGTGTTTCTCTAGATCGGTACAAGGACCCTCCTCATACTAAGGTCTCCAGGGAAAACAAGCATGGAGGTCCTCCCCCAGCTTCTTCTAGTTCCAAAGAATGTGTTGCCCACTATAGTGCTACCCATGGAAGTCCTCCCCATGTCTCCTTTGATATCTGTCCTGGTGCTCCTTGCACCCTGGATTTCTCAGGTGGAATCCCATTCTACACTAGCACCAGTGAGGCCAAAGAACCCAGTGTCAGAAATCTGCCCTATCCCGAAGAGCCGTCCAGGGGAAGGAAGGTGTGTCGTTACTACCATAAGAAGAATTATAAGAAGGTCCGGGTAGAGATCAAACCAGTCCACTTCTCAGACTCCGAGGAGGAGTAATACTCAACACGAGAACCCTCCTCTCACCCATCTGAGTCTAGGTCTAGGGCAGGGACGAGGCGAATTATCCGGTTTCTCCGGGAATGAGAGGTCCATTATATTTCTTACTACCTCCGTAGGTATATCCAGGAAGATGAAAATCTCACGACCCCATAGGTTATGGTTGTATAGTCACCACCATCTTCACCAAAAGCGCTCTCTACCTCAACAAGATATCATAGAGAAATATTATGGGGACCAATGGAAAGTGAGCCACATCGCAACCTATCACCAGTTTCCCTATCCTCTGAAACAGGAACTGTGGCTGTCAACCCATCATATCGCAACGTGGCAGCCATGTCATTACACTCTTTTGAGGACATCCTGAGATTCGGCGACCAGTCAGCCCACTCGTCATACTCTCCACCATCCACCCTGCCATCCCAATGCTCTGTATCCATACCGCTGCTAGTTCCTTAGACACCCCCATTTGAAGAGTGGGTAAATCAACAGATAGAAACTATATTTGATCTAAGGAGTTTATGGAACATCTTCACAGTGGACCACTTCCCCAAGAAGTTTTGGCTCGTGGCAGCGCTGAATTTCTGCATACCAGAATCCCTCACCCTGGAGGAAGTTGAGTGTTTCTTCCACACACTCTAGGTGATTCATTTTAGTCTTTTTCATTAGCATGTGGTTTATCCCAGGAGACAAGTTAATTTCAAAGACATTAGCGAGCAATACCGTCTGGTCGATTTGGCCGCACTCCCTGTGGTCCAGCGCCCTGAGTCACCAGGTCGTTCTGAGGGCCTCCAGCATTAATGCCTTCAGAGTATTAAGGTACTCCACCAAATTTTCATGGAGGCTACCCCCATATACAAATCTGTGGATTGGGGCTGTATGATGTCCTCCTCTTCAGTCTTATCTGGTGGCAGCCCGACTCGCTAGGCGATATCGAGGACATTCCCCCAGGAAGCGTCATGGTCAACATGGCCTACATAGTGGACGAGGAGGATGAGTTGGAGCTTCTTGTTAGAGACTTACCCCAAGAGGGTGTTCCACCACTATTAGACCCATAGGTAAGGATTACTCATCAGTAGAGGAACCAACCTGTTCTCCCTGCACCCACCGAGGCATTAATACTCAGCAGGAATTCTGGTAAGGGAAAAGTGCACGTCAGAGCTACCAAGGACTCGGACACGTCTACCTCTATTCAAAAGACGGAGGAATACCCTGAGAAGGCCACATTGTGCCAAGAAATTTCCGAGAAGAATAAGTTGGTCGATGACCTCTAGGCTTAATGCACCGCAAAGCGACAACCCGACTAGGAAAATCCTAGGCCAGTACAGCAGGGGAAGGAACAACTTCCCCTAGGTGAGATGACCCCAGGTATCCTTGATCATGCTATTCCCGCGGACAGGGATAAAGAAGAAGCTCCTGAAAAGAGGGCGCGTTATGTCTCACCAAACCCTCCAGAACAGTGTGATAATCCATAGAACCCAGCTCAGGTTCCCCCAGATGCCCCGCAGGTCACCCCACTAGCCGCTCTACGAGCCGCTGAGCCTATTTACCGCGTCAAATAACCATCCAATGAACTCGTGGTTAGGGATCCCCGTCAAGACCGGGACCCCCACCTATATGATCCAATGGCGGAACTCAATGCTCACCTTGAGGCATTAGAAACGCGACAGGTGGTGATCCCACCTGATGGAAAGCCATATCCGGCATGGGTGGACGATATGCCGACACCTCTAGGTTTCGGAAAACCCACATTATTCCCATTTAATAGAACGGAGGACACACCACAACACCAGGCCTTATTCAACTCAAGGTTTGGTGCAAGGTTAGGGACTCTAGCGTAGAAAGTGGTTGCAAGGCTCTGTGGTTTTGTTCAGACATTGGAGGGCCTGGAATTCGTCTGGTACAACCAGCTCCCCGTCAGATCTTTAACCATCTTGGAGGACCTTAGAAGGCAATTAATCTACTAGTTCAACTCTACCATGCGAAAAACCAGCATTTCAGACCTTTTCAAGTGCATTAAAAGGCCCGATGAGAATGTCGTGGACTTTATCGCCCAGTGTAAATGGCTCACATACTCCCTTGACATGCAACTGACATAGGATCAATTACTGATGATGTGCATAGGGAATGTCAAGACGAAGCTGGTTGCTTCTCTGACCACCCATAACTACCCTATAGGATTCCAAGACTTCTCCGATAATGCCCAGTGCCTGGAGGAAGCCTTGCAATAGCCCAGCCCGACACGTCTGTTGCCCCCTGTAATTCTTGCAAGGAGGACTGCCAGAGCCGAGCCTGCCACGGTGGCCCAAATTAAATCCCCATGGAAAACTATAATTGTTACCAGTGGCACCAAACCTATAGCCTCACAAACGCCCTCCACCTTAGGCGCAGCCTCCGGCTCAGCAGCTTCCACCTCAGAATTGGCAGGTGCCCCCACGTAATGTGCCACCACCACCCAGGAAGGAAAATCAGGGTCTGCCTCTTCGACAGGCTCCTCCAGCTCCCCGTCAGGGTCATGCTTGAAGGGCCCCCTTCCCAGACCGGAGAAAACAGACCTACTCTTTCAATGAGAATCAGGTCCCTGGTTACTTTTGTAGCACCGTAGAGCATGGGATTGTATGCTTTCCTGAGTGCAGATGGCCGGAAGAGGTGAATCTCACTGATCTCCCCAACTACTACCCCTATCATTGGATCCTGGGGAACACCCTCAAGAAGTGTTATGTGTTCAAAGACTGGATTCAATACTAGGTCGATAACAATATAGTCAGGCTGGGCCCGACCCCGGCATAAGTTGCGGGTGTCTTCGTAAGGCCAGATAGCAGCAGCGACGACGAAGGTGAGTGGAAGTAGGTTTCTAACTATGGGTTCCAGAAGTATGATGACTGGATGGATCACAAAAAAGTTTCCCATGCCCATGGTATCATAAGTGTGTGCCAGAATCACCTAGAGCCTTTGCAAGCCACAACCACCATTTTTGCATCATCATCTCATTCAGCCTTTTCCAAGAAGAACAAGCATCAGCAGTGCAAGGGAAAGCAATGCACCCTGCCAATGCCATCGTCATCCCACAATCTCTATGACTTCATGCCCCTTTATATGGGGAATCCTCATAGAATCCGCCCAATAGATGATGAATCTTCAAATGATAGTCTAGGGTAAGATTCAGTTAATACCGTGGAGTTGGTAAAACCCTACATGTTTCCTAATGATGGGGAGTTTCCGACGAACCTCACCAACGTCCCCAGCCAACACCAAAGTCTGCAGATCCGTGACCATATGGGTCATCGGGGCACATCAGTGGGCACCTCCATCTAGGTCGTGCATGCCACTAAGACCAAATAGTAGGCCCAGCTCAGAGCCCAGCACTTGCATCCTCTTCATCCTGGGTCGTCAGTCCAGCCTCCTCTACCATTTGTGCTACTGGATCAGGCAGAGCTACGTTGACCATGCCACGACTAGCCTCACCCTGCTATAGATCGACATCAGTCCTCCAGTCCTCATCTGAAAGCTACTCTATGGGCTTCGACAATTGAACGAAGGGACATGCCTAGCACCAGCCAGCTACCGGTCCAACCGGCGGGGGCTACCATGCCTCCTATCGTAGATCGGCCTTCTGCATGCAGAAGTTTTCTCATAGCTCAAAAATATGATTTCCTTAAGCACCTTTCCAGCATCCCAGCGAGGCTTTCTATCCTTGAGGCTCTTCTCCTATCGTCAGATATGTGTGAGGCCCTCTGTGATGCTTTAAGAAGCCCCCACCAGTTTGATATTGAGGTAGTAGCTGCAGAAACCTTTCATGATGAAGCGATCGAGAATGATGAATGCCAGGCCATCATTTCATTCACTGGAGAAGATGAAGTCTCTCCCATACAGGGTCAGATCCTCCCCCTATACATCACCAACCAATTTAATGGCATGGAGGTTTTTTGAATTCTTATTGATATAGGATTTGGGATTAACCTTATCCCAACGCGGACACTATGGAAGCCGGGGTTATTAAAATATGACCTAACTCCCTCTGATTTAAGAATCCAGGGTTACGAAAGGATAGAGAAAACCTCGGTAAAATCCATTTGAAGACCCAGTTCAGCGGCCTAGTTTCCAGCACCATGTTTATGGTTGTCTCCTAGAACAAAGCGTACAATGCATTGACGGGAAAACCATGGCTCCACCTACATGCGGCGGTCCCCTCGTCATATCACCAGTGCCTCAAGTACTCCCTTATTGGTCGAATAGGCATACTCCATGGTGATTCTTCTTCTTTCCCCTCTTCTAAAGCCCGCTACCTAGATGTAGACTATTACAAGAGCAAGGAAAAACAAATTGAGGCAAGTGAGGTTGAGCCTGCCACGATCGTAACAGACCCATGGGCGGGTCTGGATGACTCCTACACATTCTCGATCCATCGATTGGAGGCCACAAACCTCGAAAAGGGGAAATGTATTGTTGTCTCTGGTACAAGAGGGAAGCATGTTCCCAATCCCAAGTGATGATGTAAAATCACCTCGTACACCGACACAAATCACGCATTGGTGATCCCGAAGCCTCCTACTCCCGTAAGGTAATGGGATGTCCAACCCATGGCAACGATAATACGTCATACGTGTCTATTTCTCCAGGTTGGAATAAATTGGCTCAGCTAATGCACCATTATAGCTTTATTATAATCAAGCATGGCCCCTTGAGAAGAAGACCATATGGGTTCAGATCGACTACCTTCATTGCTATTGTTTCAGCTGCATGTGAATCTCTTGATATTCTGTCCACTACTGCCCAAGATTGTACCATCCTCCCGTAAGGATTTTACAACACATAGGAAGCTTTTCCCACTATGCATCCCTCCTTCAAAAGTGAAGACAAGGATTTGGAGGATGCTCCCCCTGCCTTCGAATAAGTTGTCTCCACCACAGTCGATGAATTGGTATAGGTGAACGTTGGTAGCGAGGTAGACCTGAGACCCATAATTGATCAGTGCTTCCATGTCTCTCGAGGAGTAGAAATGGTGAATATATTTCTTGAAGCAGTATCATGATGTATTTGCCTAGAGCTATGACCAAATTCAAGGACTATATCCTTAGGTAGTCATCCACCACCTCAGTCTCCCTGGAAATCATTGTGGGTTCAAGCAGCCTCCCAGAATGATGCACCCTTCTCACGGTGCCATGGTCGATTTCGATGTTGACAAGATCATTATATCCAACATTATCATGGAGGTCCAGTAACCCAAGTGGTTGGCCAACATTGTGCCAGTCAGGAAGAAGAACGGACAGATCAGGGTCTGCATTGACTTCTGAGATCTCCACTATCACTATCTGAAGGATGATTTTCCCCTTCTTGTGATGTAATTGTTGTTCGATGTTACAGCCGGGTTCCAACCCCTATACTTCATGGATGGGTACTCTAGATACAACCAAATCTGAATGGACCATGAGGACGAGGATTCCATAGCTTTTAGGGTGCCCTAATGTACTTTCTGTTACCACTTTATGCCCTTCGACATAAAGATTTCAGGTGCCACTTATCAGTGGGCCATGCACCATATATTCAAGACAATCCTCAAGACATTGGTGGAATGCTATGTGGACGATCTGGTGGTCAAATCTAGCCAGCACCAGGACCATCTCAGGGACCTTGAAAAAGTGTTGGGCTTCTTACGTTCCCGCCACCTGAGGATGAACCCGTTGAAGTATAACTTTGGGGTCACCTCTAGGAAATTCCTTGTCTTTGTTGTTAGGTAACGGGGCATTGCGATCGACTCAGAGAAGATCAATTCCATCAGCCATATACCTCCCCTAAGTAATATTCTAGAGCTTCGAGGTTTCCAAGCCCACTTAACCTACATATTTCGATTCATTGCGAATCTGGCTGGCAAGTGTATGCCCTTTTCTCGGATCATGAAGAAAGGATCCACCGCTGAGTGGGACAAAGAGTGTCAGACTTCGTTCGAGGAAATAAAGAAGTATCTACTCCAGTATCTTGTCTTGAGGCCACCCATCTCTGAAAAGCTATTTATCCTGTATGTGACTACCCTATATTGATCTCTCAACAGCCTCCTTTCCCAGAAGAACAATGATAGGATGGAAAAAAACCTCTAATACCTCAACCTCATGCTCTTGGATACGGAGACTAGATACTTCTCCATCAAAAAGAGCTACATTGTGTTGGTATTCACAGTATATAAATTGCATCACTACATACAACACGATGAGGTACAACTGGTGTCTCGGGTAGACCTACTGAAGTACATTCTGAACCGCACCATGTAGACCAGCTATCTAGCACTGTGTACAGTGATCCTCTAGCAGTTTGACATCAGGTTCGTGCCTCATAAGGCTATCAAGAGAGAAGAATTGGTAGATTTTCTAGCTGCCCATCCAACCCCCATGGACTAGTCCTTGAACCAGGATTTTCTTGATGAGGAAATCCTCTAGGTAGATCATGAGATCCCATGTTGGAAGATGCACTTTGATGGTGCTTCCTGGAGCCCCACTGGCAGGAGACTCAATGATCCCATGCTCAACAGGGTAGGCTTGGGTATTGTCTTTATTACCCTGGCGCAAGCCATCATGCCGTACCCATTCATGTTGTCATAAGGTTTCACCAACAATGAGGCAGAGTATCCGGCTCTTATCACTGGCCTTGAGCTGGCCCTCGAGATCGATGTGCCCCATTTTCTGGTGAAAGGGGATTCCGAACTGGTCACCAAGAAAATCAATGGTGTCTACATCGTCAGAAAGCCATAGATTATACCATTATTGGAGCACACCATCCAGCTAATGGCCTAATTTCCATCTCGTCCAGAATTTACTCTTTTCCCTCATTCTCATAATGGTCGAGCTGATTCCCTGGAAGGTCTGGCTGCCTCACTTGCAAAACCCGAGTAGGATGATGTGATTATACACGTTGTACATCAAAGAATCATTTCTCCCATCACCTAAGAGGATGAAGATGTCCTACAAGTAATCCATATTACCAAAGAATCCTCCACATCAAGACCCCCAGGTTCCTCAGATGTAGTGGTTGAAGTGACCCCCAACTAGAGTGCCCCCTTTGTCGAGTATCTCCAAAATGGTTACCTCCCAGCTGATCAGCCTGAGCGCATGTGAATCCAACACTGTGCGCTGCAGCTAACCCTCTATATTGGTCCCAGTCTTGAGCAGATCCTCTAAAAGCGTGGGTTCGATGGTGTTCTCTTCCTTTGTATCCAAGGAGTCGAGATTTATCAGGTCATGCAGGAGGTTCATGCTAGTTCCGGTGGGGCTCACCAGACTGGCCTGAAGCTATTCCATCAGATCCAGAGACTAGGGTAATTCTGGCCCTCCATGATCAACTATTGCACCGAGTTCGCCAAGAGATGTCACGCGTGCCAAATTCATGCTAACTTCTTGCATTAGCCACCAGAACCTCTCCACTCCACCAAGTACTCTTGGCCGTTTATAGTGTGGGGACTTGATGTCGTGGCACCATATCCACCGGTGATAGTTCGCCATTGCAGGTTCATCCTGACCGCCACATAATTCATTTCTAAGTGGGAAAAGGCAGTTCTTCTCAAGGAGGTCAAGGCTCGTTCTATCATTGACTTCATGAGGTCCAATATCATCCATCGGTTTGGGGTCCCTCACGCTGTCCTCACAGATAACGGTACCATCTTCCGAGCAGCCGAGCTGAAGAAACTGTACACCAAGTAAAACATCTGTTCGAACCATACCTCCCGCTACCACGTGCAGAAAAATGGACAGATTGAGGCGTTCAACAAAACCCTCTCTAACATTTTGCAGAAAATGGTTTGTGAGAATATGAAGAGTTTTCCGGACAAGCTCTCCAACACCCTCTGGGTTTATCGGACAACAACTCGTAATTCCACCAAGGTGAACCCATATTCCCTGGTGTATGGAGCTGAGGTCATCCTTCCCATCGAGATCGAGCAGCCTTCATTAAATACAATGGTCAATGACCGGCAGGTTCCAGATAAGGTAGCTGAAATTTCTCTGGATGAATTGGAAGAACTTGATGAGATTAGGCTTCATTCCCTGTACAATCTGGAAAGGCATCATAAAAAGATAGCAAGAGCCTTCAACCAGAAGGATCGCCTCCGCTCCTTCTTGCAAGGTGACTTGGTATTGGCCCTCTGGACACCAATGATCCTTGGAAGGTGACCACCCAAGTTAGAGCCCAAATGGGAAGGACCATACATAATCCACAGGGTATACCCCAATGGAGCATATTCCCTAGTGTCCATGGATGGTGAGCATAGAACTCCTCTCACCAATTCCATGTTTCTGAGGTGATACTTTTCCTGAGCCAGTTGGTCCAGCATGACCATAAACTGTTCTATCCTACATGACTTTAAACTATGAATTGTACCATAAGGCTTTAAACTACACCCTTAGAACTACATGTGGGTTGATTCCCATTTGCATGGGATACATAGGAATACTCAAACATTTCATCTTGAGCCCATCCCCCATACTCTTCTATTTGAATATCCCCCCTGGGTGTAGTTCTCTAGGAGTATCCTTGCATGATATAGTGTAGGCTTCCTTAGCCCCACTCATGCCAGGAATATAATGGCCACACCATGTGCCCAATCCCCATTCTTCTATCCTCCCACGTCCTCACCATACGATGTTAAACTGCATGGCCTTCAAGAACTACGTATGACTTGATTCCCATCTGCATGGGATACCTAGTAATGCCCAGAAAATTCGTTTAGTGGCCCAGCCCAAACTCTAGAATCTCACCTCAGGTCAAGACATATGGTGTGGTGTAGGTTGTTTCCTCAATACAGTTCGGGCTCATATCTTTTTTTACATACATCACACTCCCCAGAGGTTTCTGCCTCTTTCATCGCCTTGCTTGACTTTAAAATGTATAGGTACATCTATACTTAACCCACTCCTTTGATTGTGACTCCATCATCCTTCCTATCAACAAGGGCCTTTAAACGATAGGAATGATGGGCCCAAGGTATCTACTACCACTTCGGGCCAATGCCCTTGAGGGTGTTGAGCAACAAATTGATACAAGTCCCACGTTGTGATTATTGTCAGCGGTCGATGCTCATTTGTTGTTCCCATTCTAGGTCGCTATGAGGACACTGTGTTTTGAACATGTTCAATAGCTATCCTTTGTCGTTAGGACCACCCCAATATGTCAAAAACATTGAGTGAAGTGGTTCATTAATCCCCGTTGTATATCCAAGTGACGAACTCCCCCCAGGTGATGTCAGCTACTAGACCCCTTTATGGTAGGCAGAGCCGAATCTGGCTCCTTATTTCCACACACTGAGAACTGCTCACGTGTTCTTAGGAGATGTGATGTGGTGGTAATCGCACAAGAGGTTGTATGGATTCCATTGGTTGAGATGCCCCGCCTCAGGCCCCTTGGTCATTTTCGTCCACTTAGCCCATTCTGGCCCATGTCCCATGTTCTCATTTAGGGTTTTGTGGTGTGGAGTAGACTTATGTCCTCATTCACGTCATGCTATTTCTCCATGATACACATATCCATTTGAGACATCCTTTACTTAATTCCATGGGAATAGGCCCTATTGTGCTGCACGTGCCCAGTTTCAGGACCCTGGCCCTGGCTCTCTCTTAGGGGATTGTACAGTGTGGTATGGGATTAAGTCCTCATTCATGTCGGGTTACTCACTGTTCTGTACACCTCCCTTATTTGGGGATATCTTACCCCTTTCTTCATCCTCACTCCAAGATGTTAAACTGAATATTTACTGGGCCTTTCCATCCGAGGCCCAGCCTCAAGCCCCTTGGCCTTTTTGGGCCCCTGACAAAAGTTCATATTTAGGGTTGTACAATTTGGTGTGAGATTATGTCCTCATTCACGTTGGGTTACTCGTCGTGCCACACACCCCACTCATTAGGGTATGTTACACCTATATGATATTCCAGAACTACATATGGCTTGATTCCCATCCTCATGGGATACATAGGACCGCCTGAGCTTCTCATCTTCAGGTCCTGCCCCATATTGGCCCCTTTGCCCACATTCCCCCAGAGAGAGGAATATATGGTGTGTTATGGGATTGTGTTATCACTCACGTTGGGTGTTGTAATAAACATGCCATTTAACTCCTCATACTGATATTTTTCTATCCCATTGTGTTATCCTCGTCTTTTCAAATTGGCCACTCTCAAGATGATCCCTTCGTCCCTCTTCTACAATTCAGCAATGTGCCTAAGGGTAATCTGGTTTAGTACCTGGAATGTCAGAATCTACTCGGACATACTTTCCCCCATTTTTAGGCATCATGTTCTCCATCATTAGGGCTTCCATAACCTTTCAAATCCAAAGGGACCCCTGAATGGAATGGATACTTGACCGAAGGGACCTCTAACCATTATGGGCCAACGTCCTCAAGGGTTCTGGGAAACAAAATGATACAAGTCCCACCTTGTGAATAAGTTTAGTGGTCGGCACCCATTTGTTTGTCCCCATTTCAGGCTAACGCGATATGGAAGCTGTGTTTCGAACACGGTCAATAGTTATCCTCCATCTTCACACCAACCCCATTAAGCCCCAAATGTTTCTGACAGGATCACCATCCTTCCCCACCTCATTAGCCCAAGTAGAACTTTGAAATTCTTGGTACTATTCCTCAGTGTGCATCCTCACGTTAGGAGGAAAAATCAGCCATAAGGAAATCATTCAGGGCTCCACCGATTAACCCATTGCATATATTTCACATATTGGAAATACCCTATCTTCCGTTGTTACCTACACCGAGTTCGACTAACGTAGGCTTACAGATCGGGTTAAGTTCCACCTTTACTTGGGATAGTCCCTCTTCTCTATGGTCCCAGTTCTAAGACCTTTAACTAAGATATCTTCATATTTACCCTTTGTAGAAATACTTACATCTTGATTTCCATTCCATGGGATACATAGTAATGCCCAGACATATCATATTTGGGAAAATCTCGGTTCCACTAATTTATCTCTTCTACACTGCCTTTTAGGCCCCCACCCTTAGAGGGTTCTACAGTGTGGCGTCAATGGGTTTCTTTCCTCATTCACATCAGGTTTTCAAGAGCCACGCCACATATTCCCCCTACTAAGAGCTAGTCCCTTTTAACTATTTTCATGAATGACGTTAAAAGGCACCTTCAGGAACTACGTGTAGCTTGATTTCCATCCTCATGGGATATGTAGGAACACCTGGGAAGCTTGTGTGTCCAGCTTAATTGGTATCCAGCCTCTCCAACTTCCTACCCTCTTACCTCTTTTTGGCCCCTTGTCCCGAGCTTTCTTTCTTAGAATTGCACACGGTGTGTTATGGGATAATTTCCTCATTCACGTTGGGTGTGCTTTATTGCACCACACCCATTCCCACTTTTTATCCTCATTTTTACTACATCTGTTCCACATGATGTTAAAATGCATGTTTGGTCCTATCACAAGACCTTAAATGGAGACAATATCGCCCTGGCCGCATGATGAAAAACAACACTGCATTGTGATGCCATCACTCAAGGGACATCATGATCAGTATCGTTAAAACACCATACCAATTTTCAATGCCTTCTTTTGGCTTGATTCTTGTGGTGATGTCGGGACATTCTATCCTAGGCTTGTCGTTTCACACAAAAATACTCCATTAAACCTAAAGGACAAACAAGATTGATCAAATGCTACTTCTTTTTGTGCGAGGGCCTGATCTGCACACCCATTTATCCTTGGAACTGGTACCTTACCGTGCCACCCCTTATAACTATGTATGGATTGATTCTCATTCTCATGAGATATGTAGGAATTCCTCGGCACATCCCCAAAGGCCTGGTCTAACTTTCGTGTTCAGTCCTTTGACCTAAACACTTTCCCAAGGAACACATTTTAATCTGGACTTATGTCCTCATTCACGTCGGGTTTCATAATAACCGAACCAAGTGACCCCTGCATCCCTTACCAATCCTTGGTCTGAATTCTAAGACCTTAAACTAAGACCCCTATTAGAACTACGTATGGATTGATTCCCATCCTCATGGGATATGTAGAGACACCCAGGCATTTCATCTCGGGTCTAGCCCTAGGAATCATAAATCTCGTTCCTCCTCATTTCTGGTCCCCTGGCCTGACCCCTTGTGGGGAACCATGTAACTGCAGCTTTTCCCTGAACATGTTTGGGACTCTCCACGATGACATTGGGAAGGAACAACTCCCTCTCCAGAGTGGTCCTTCCTAAAAGTAGGAGTGATCCATGCTCAAATTGATTCACCCATCTTATGTGCTTCCACCACAGTATGTGTAATTTCAAGAGTGTTGGATTCTATTCGAATAAACCATCACTCCACATTCCACGCTTTGTGTGCCCCTTATCCAGACCCTCGTCCTCTTTCATGTATAAGGGAACCCTTTAACAGTATGGATGCTCAGCCTATGGCCTGCTTATTGTCCTAGGTCAACATTCTGGAAGACTAATGTATGACATTTTGAGTCAGGCCCATGTTTCGAACATGGTCAGTCATCATCCCTCATTTACTATACCCATTCAAGGCTAACACAATAAGGATAATGTGTTTTGAATACGGTCAACAATTATTTTTTATTGTCATTCCACCCCCATAGTGTTCTGAATCTAAGGTATTGTGATTCACATCTTGCATTAACATCTATTTGGATTGATTCCAGCGCCCTTGGAATTACGCCATTTGTGCACTAGAGAAAACTGGGAAATGATAATTCACCTATCTTGAGAGCTTCATTCTCCAGTCAGGTCTCTACCATTTCCTCCTATAAATCTAGGCCGGTTATTCAAACCCTGGATGCCCAAATTTTGGTTTTCACTCTTACATTTGGATGGGGGAGATAAGGTGGTCATCCCTTGTTTCTCACATCGGGCCCGACCCATGTGAAATTAGGGAATGATCAATGGATACTCCACAAATATCATGATAATTCAATAAACCAATGTAATCAATGCAACTCATGCAAGATATGGTATAAAAAAATCATAGCATGAAAGTACTTTTGAGGTTTTCTAAACATTATAGTACCAAAGGATTGATTCCCCCCCATGGATGGTTTAACCTCTTCAAAAGAACATAGTAGCTCTTCCACCCTCTGGTTGGTGGCATCTAGGAGTTGCTGCTGCATGTTCAGCTCTCGCTCCTCCTTGACAGCGATGGGGCACAATTCATTGGCCATAATCTAGGCCTGATCTATGTTAGTTTGGATGACATACATCTCCTCAATGACTCACTTCATTCCCTCTTCATCCTCTGCTAGATGGGACTTCAATCACAATATTAGCTCAGATTGAACATTAAGGGAGGTCGAGTGCTCATCCGCCTGACTCTGCAGCTGCTGGACCTCATCTTCAGCCTCCTGAAGCCTCTTGATGTTTACTGCTTTCCTCTACTGCCAGCCCACACTAAGGCCGCAGTCATACTCTTGAATCTTTTCTCCCATAAGATCTCTGACGAGCATGTGGGGGCACTGGGCATCCACTCCCCCAGCACATAGTTCTCATAGTCGCAAGCTAAGTCTATCTATCTCATCCAGCCATAGTGCTTGGGGGGTGTCATCGATGAAGCACTTGATCAGATTCCACGATTGGCGATAGACTATCTTGCTGTCCTCTTCGTCAAAGGCAATATCATCCCAGTTGGTGTGATTTCTAGGCTCATACATGGGGAATTCTCCCAGGAACTCCTCAAGAGGGTCCACATCTGTTATTTGATCATGCATGGTAGGTCCTGGACTATCTGATCGATCCTCCTAATTGGATCCTACCTCAATGATCTTGGGTTCAGCCCTGCTAATGGTCCAACCCGTGATCGAGAGTGTCGTCACATGGTCATTTTGGGCCTCCACCTCCATGATCACCATCATTAACCTAGGAAAAACGCTGCAAGTAGACCCGACCAACCTCGCCAAGGTGACCCATGCCATTTAAAGAACTATGCACCCCAAAAAAGGACCTAGAAGTAAGTAAACATGGTTAGGGTATGACAATCATAAAATTGGTAGAGGGTACTTACAACGATTGAATTCCTGGTCTCGTTCTTGTGATGATGTCATCGGGACCTTGAGGCGTGGCCGACCATAAATTATCGGATGTTCTGAAAGCTCCAAGGGTGGCATCTTAGGTGTCCTATCCCCACTGGACGTGGCATTTGATGCAACCACAAGTATATATTCTAAAGTTCCCACATCTGCATCAACTGAGGGATGAGAAAAAGTTCTGTATTTAAGACTCTCCTATATGGTTCAGATGCTACCAAGGAGTCCATAATGACCTCAAAGAAAGTCTCTGAGAATGGGGTTTCAGATTTTTTACCTCAAGGGCCTCTGGGAACTCTTCAAGATCTGAGACGTGATCTACATATTCCCCCTCCTCCAACGGGCTCCCTCTCCTGGCCTCGTCTCCCCAGGAGGACTCTTCTGATTCTTCTGGAATAGGGAAGCACTCTCATAAATTAGTGGCCGACAACTATAGGGGATTAGTACAGTTCAGCAGCACTATGACATGGTCCGTCATTGGATGAGGGGCACCCAAGAATGCACAAATTCCTCCAGCTCTGCCAAGTACCACTCCGCCACTGCCAGGGGCACCGCAAAGCCGACCCAGATAGGGCCTTTCCTTGGTAAATCCATCCTGAGACGGTTCAGGAGTTGCTAAAAATTGACAGGGATGAGGAATTTCCTATTGACTTCCAAGATGACCCAAGCCTCTGGCAAGAAAACATTATCTGACAAGTCGATATGGCGCAACCGCTTCCCCAGAGCATGGGTGTGTATCTTGTGGAATCCTCTCGGCGGCCTCTCCACTGGATGGCTCTATTCTTCTGGAACTGCCGGTTCATCTACCACTATTGGATATATTTTTTGCTGCCTCACCCTCAACTGGTGCGGGCCTCGCCACCAAGGCATCCCTTCTACCGTGGGATGCCCTTGCTGCCTTCTGGTCCCGATCTCGAGGTCAGGGAGGTTTTCCATCACCAACCCGAATGGTTGGTTGCTTCAGCATCTCCCCTGGATAATTATCCTCCCAACTTATGGCATACTCCTTCACCAGCCTAAAGATGGCGGTAGGCGGAGGCTATTCATTCTGCATCTTCCCATCTTCCTCTGTGAACATGAGCCACATCTTCCTCATCACACATGGGTGCTCCTTGTGGAGCACCTCCAAATAGACCCTCGGGGTCAGTTGCTGCATGCACCAGAATTTCCTTGCAAACTGGTGTGGGGTGTATGGATCGCAGAGGGGCTCATGGTCCACCCTTGCCACTAGGACTCCACCTCAAAAGGCCATCAGATATGCCTGGTTCTCTTCTGTTCCCTATCCATCATCAGTGAATACCCCTATAGGCAACTGAAATGAGTGAAAATTGAACTCCTCCACCTTCCACACCCGGTTCAATATAAATGGTGTGGTCTCCTTGGCAAGAAATCTCCCTGCGACATTCATGAATGATGGGAAGAAGACTGAACCTAGAGGAGAGATAGGGTTCGCTTATTTGTAAACCCCCCTGATATGTGCCACAATCCACTCGTACAAGAGGTTGAATGGCCCAAATACCCTTTGCAGCCTATTCCCCTCGCTGATTTGCCACAACATCTCATACAGCTTGGCAAGCATTGAGATTCCTAGGTTGACCCGCCCTCTTTTCGCCAATGTGGAATCCATGTTAAATGTGCTTGGGCATACTCCAATGTTGGTATCACTCACTGACTATATCCAACCACATATAAGAGCCACGATGAATTCCACCAGCTTGACTATTGGATGCTACTCAGTGCTTATGCTAAACCCCCAGGTCATCCACAGTCTGTACTCCAAAATCCGCTAGTATAAGAGATTCTTACCCCATTGATCCCCCTTCGGGCAAGTCTGAGGACTCACTGGAAACTGTCGGTCTACCAATAAATTCAAGAACTTCATTAACCAATGCTTAAAGTGGACATCTATCACTGCTTCTTTGTCCTCTCCCCGCACCAACTCCATCAATTCCATTTCCAGCCATGAAATCTACATTGGATCCTCCCACTCGTTCATGGCAAGGAGGAATTCATCGTACATAGCCCCCAGTATTGAGACCCCCTAAATCTGGTGGACATCCCACAAGCTAATACCAGCCTCCCAGTGGTGTAAATGGAAGGTATTGGTCCTTGACGACCACCCTCTCAAAAGCTCTAGTATTAGTTGTTTTGGTTGATAGATGTGGAATTGGGGGGCCCAAGCCGCCTCGTACAAACCCACTCTCCTCTGTATGGCCCCAAACCCATCACACAAGGCATCTACCCAGTAGGCCAAGGCCAAATCATATGTGAAGTTTCCACCCTGGCGCAGGTCCCGATAATCAGACCACCCCTTATGTGGGTTCCTCAAAGCTGCCTTTAGTATCGTGTGGTACAGTGGAAGAGACGTCTCCGTCTACAACACCTTCCCATTGATGTTATTCAGATGGTTAAATATGCAGTCCATGACAACGGGTGTGAAGTCTTCCCAGGCATGGTCATTAGCCGCACTGAACCATTGGTGCTGGCATGATGTACTCCTGAACTAGTAAGCTGGTTCATCCCTACATGCTTCAGGGATGAAGACATCATCCCTCAGGCTGAAGACATACAATGGAATCTATTTACATAGTGCATAGTTCTTATAGCTCTTTGACAATAGCACCACCAATGAATCATGGTTAGAGTGGCTCTGGACTAACTCTCCTAGACCCGGACTATTCGCCATCTCATCCATCCAGGATGCATCCATGAGAACCCCCTCGGCAGCTTCTTGATAGTCCATTCAGTTTTTGAACTTGCATGATTTTCGGGTTGGTTCATGAAGCTTGTTCGTGGAGAGTGTCCGCGAATCCTATTTGTGGATTCCTGCCTATTCCTTCAAGAATAAGATCGTGAAACACTATTTCGGAGTCAAAAACATGATGTGTTCCGTGAAGCGAAGACCCAATTCATAGAGAAAAATCGCGGATTACATGGAGATTGATGAATCTAGAGCGCAAAAAGGAAATTTCACGGAGAGTGGAAAGGAAATAAGAGTGGTCAGCTCCCGTTTAAATAGGAGACGACCTTAGGAGCTTCACATCATGTCCATTTCGCGCCGAGATTCACGCCATGCTTGACCTGCGCATCGCCTATCCACCTCGTGAGCCATCTTCATGATACAGCTATGTGAACGACCAATGATTTTGGGGATTGACCTCAGACTTCGACCATCGATTTCTCTGTGGATCCAAGTCTGAGGGGGGTGGGGGAATTTTCTGTTCCCAAAATGGGTGAATAATATGAAGAAATAGAAAGCCTCAAGGGGCTGCCTCGCAAAGACCATTCACGAAGCTGAAATCACACCAAACCCGCTGCGGAGCAAGGAGGCGGGCTGCTCCCCGAATGGATTTGACGTTCCCTAGGCTGACATGGAGAAAGGTGGTGGTAATTCTCTACGATAAACTTTGATGTTTATGATCCTCCATGGAGAAAGGAGGTGGGATTCTCAGTGAACGCATTTGACGTTTGTGAGACCGCCACAAAACAAACAAATCCCTATTCGTGATGAGCTAGCAATACTTTACAACTCCTCTCCCTTATAAATACAGGCCTCCCACCATGTCCCAAAGAGGGATCATCCGACCTTTCAACTTCCTAGTTCCCAAATCGAGAAGCACCTAGGCTCTGTGAACCATGAGCTTATCAAGGTACATACCGCTACGTGAAGTACCTTCCCCTTGGTGTTAATTGAGACCCTCTTCTGAGAGGGATGCAATTCATGAAGCCCACCAGTCTCTGTGAAGGGAGGAGATCCTTAACGGAACCTGGGTCTTCGCGGATCGCTTATGCTTCACAAAGAACCCATAGTGCGCATGTAACCCAAGTTCCAAGGTTGGGTCATTGTGCATCACGAAGCACAAAGCTTCCTGAGGCCCTGAATCGTGGGGAATTTCTTTGTGAATGTATTTCCACTTTGTGAAGAACCCCCCATATGCATGTAACCCAAGTTCCAAGGTCGGGTCACTGTGCATCACGAAGTGCATCGCTTCCCCATGCCATGCTTTGTTAGTCACCCTTGGTTCATGAGTAATTCCTTAGAGAATGAATTTCCACTTCGCGAAGCACCTCCTATATGCACCTCTGCCCTATTCTTAGGTCGAGATTCTCCACATCGCGAAGCATGCCCCTTTGAAATTACCCTCCACCATGCGGAGCACCAGAGCTTCACAAGGTGCCTGCTTATAAACCCCTCTGATTTGCAATCCCTTTTCCCGTGTGACCTTCCAGGTTCAAATGATGTGATTTCAAAGTCCATTGGATGATACTGCGAGTTTTTTTGCTTCGCCTCATGCGTTTTTTCATTGGCACACTAATAGCTATTGCTTCTTCGCATAGCCATGATAACGTGGACCCTCCAATGGTTCTCTCCATAACACCCCCTAGCCATGGCATTGCATATCCCCACTCTTCACCATTATGAAGAGGGTACCAGTTATGTAAGTCCTTGCGGTGCAGAGTAAACCCTCCTCGTCTGAGCTGTAGGACATTAAAATTCCATGCACCGTCATCATCAGCCCATGAAGTTAAATTGGGACCTCGCCCTGTGCCTCACACACAGGGTGCCCCCACCATGGAAATTCTCCATGCCCACTGGTCTCCACAGGAGTGAGATTATTCCTCACATGTAATGAGACCCTCTTTATCAAAGCGGTGTCTATCAGTGGGGGAAAGGGATACCACCCTGGTGTAATCCGCTAGCATTTCCTGCAGGAGGTAGAATCACTACTCCTCCTTTCTTCTTCGGTTCCAAGGACCAGGGGGTGAAATGGACATCAAAACCCTCCTTTCTTCAGTTCCAAGTCCCTTTCCTGCTCGGCTTTGTCACTATCGAGCCTCCATCCTGGAGTATGTCCAAACCTCTTCGGGCTGCTAGTCACGCACAATCCCATGTTTCCTCTTTGGGTTGCGATCACATGTAAGCCCCACTTCACCTGCCACGGACGCACCATTCACAATGTGATCATCAGGTCTCTATTTCCTCTTGTTTTTCACACAGAGCATGACTCACGTGGGATTAGTGTAATCATTGACCATGACATACTCATTGGGAAGCCTAGAGTGTTATCCCCACGCCATCCGGAACTACATGGTCTTTGATCCTTGCTAAGGTAGAGTACGTAAGAATCCTCCATGACGTTCAACCCCACCACCCATTGGACCCCAGGTCCTCTTTCAAATCAGTTCATCGACGCCATCCTAAACATCGTGGTATTTGATCCTTGCTAAGGAAGGGTACATAGGAAGACTCCACGAGGATCAAGCCCACAATCCATTGGTTGCTCCGACCCCCTTCACATCGGTGCACCAAGACTTGGGGCTACCTAGGATTTTATGCCCCAAATTCCCCCATGAAGTAAGAGGTATTTTATTCCTGCCAAGTCATGGTATGTAGGAAGCCTTCCTGTGGTTCAAGACCAAAATTGGGTCACTCCGACCATCTTCACGTCGGTTCACCCCCATCCTGCATGATGTAAAACTATGGACTCTAATCAGCGGTAAGCAATTGTTTCCCCAGTCAGAGGTAAGACATTGAACATAAAATACATCCTTAACTATGAGGTCTTTGATCCTCTCCATGGAAGGATATGTAGGAATCCTTCCTGAGGTTCATGCCCAAAAACCAATGGTCTCGGCCCCTTCACGTCAGTCCACCCCCGTCCCGCATGACGTTAAACTGCATTCCATGTTTTGTTCCCCTTTCAGTTTCTATCTGTTGTCGCTCCATTCAGTGGTAATCCACTGTCAAGATGTAATACGTTCAATGAACTACACTGACATTGATTCCATGACATGGGGATACATAGGAAGTCTCTTCGAGGCTCAAACCCAACTTCATTGTCGCCCTTGTGATGGCCATATTTCATTCCCCCTTCACTTCATTCATCCACCAATAATCCATCCTAATTCTTATCTGAGCCACCACATCCCGGTGAAAACATGCCATCTCATTCCCCATTCCCTTCAGCAGTGACTGGGAATTCAACCATAAGTTGGACCCAACATTTGTGTTCCCACCAGGGGTTGCACCCATCTGATCCACTCTAGTCAGTGTTCAGATCCGCCGGATTCGTCTCCACTAGATGTAAAACATGAGGCAAGACCTATGTTAAACATGGGAAGATGAGGAAAACCTTAGATACATGCCCATGGCATATGATTCCCCGTGTTCGATGTGGGATGCCTCAGGCTTCCGCACCCTCGAGAGGCCCTATAATAAGGGATTGAAACCCATACACACCAGTGTCCCAATGTCTAGACATGCCAGTGATGCGTAACGTGACTACTCCCCTGACCGAAGTTACTTCCCTGACCAGACCCTTTGGAATTTTCTGACATAAGCAGTATAATTAACTGGAATCTTTGAAGATATGGCACCAAGAATAGATTCACAAACATTGTATTAAATCTATAAGGTAGACCCGGACTGGGTGACGAATTCTGAAGAGGAATCCATGAAAGGAAGAACTCAAATACCATAATCCCATTTTGATCAATGAGAAAACATCCCTGAATAAGGATTGGATTCCTCCCACCTTTGGAAAGTGGGAATGTGGGGCAACAGATAGTGCTGTCATCCCCCCCGAAAGAGACGGACTCGCGCACCCCGGTGAAAGCCTCAAAAACAATACATCGTGATTTAATCATTTATACAATGTAAACCATGACTAAATTAACATATATATTCATTAAATTTGTATTTATAATAATCTATAATATTTGGAGATATGAAATGAAATGCACCATTTATGGAGACTTTTGGTCGTACGTACGAATGAATACTACTTTCATTTATTTTTCATATTAAACGAATGAAAATTAAATGATACATATGTATATTATAATTATAGTATCATATCTATGTTATATATATTACATTTTTTTATCAAAACCATCCTTAATATGTTCCAAGTATATCATGAATTAGTCACATCACTTTGAGAATGTGATAGTCCACACTTCCACAAACGATGTTGTCATATTTATAAAAAATGGAACGTATACGGTTATATGTTATAAAATAAATAAAAAGAAATAAAGACATAATAAATTTCATATATAACATATATTAACATAGTGACCATCATAACACCCACTATGAGATGTGGTAATGGAATAATTAACAATCACTGTTTTGTGAGGCAATAGTTCACCGTACAAAGAAACAGTATGTATGTTACCCATTATATGGAGGTGTAAGAAATTTTTGGTCGTAAAATTAGAAAAAAACATACCATTATATTAATGATTCTTTTTTGTTATTGGAGAAAATAATTATGAGATTTTAAGGGTGTATAATTGAAATTAAACTAATGATCTTGAGAGAAGATATTACCTCTTAATTGGTAAAAAATTTTGGTTTGTACCAAAATACTTACTTGGATGGAATTATACCTAAGTGGAGTATTATAGTATTAGGTTAGGTATTTTGAGGATATATTTTTTTAGATCATAGTTGATCAAATGTGGCATGATATGTGTCAATAATTGTGAGGATACGACGCCTTTTTTAGTGGAGGAAGAGTGGAAGTCTTGTAATATATTGAAAATGGAATTGTAGATTTGTTTTTCACATTAAAAGTATATCCAATAATGAAAATAATTATAACCAATCGATTATAGTGTCAAAATATGGCAATAAAACTAATTTTTAACACGTATTTTTGTCATTTGGGCCCTTAAGATTGAGGTTTAGTGCCGTTTTAAGATTGATTTTACCTTATTAATTGTAAAAACATTTAATTTGTTTCACAAATATATTTTTTCAAAAACTATTTTGACCATATTAGAAATTATAAATTTTTTTAATTCCATATATGGAAATAATTTTTCCAAGTTAAAATCCTATAAGTTTATGAAATTAATTTAAATTTAATCCCATAAACAGGATGAAAGTGCATGTTATTGAGGTAAAAATGCCCAAATGTTTTCTATGTTTTTATATTATATTTCAAAGTAAAATTTATCCAAATGAAATAAATTGAATAAATTGATAAAAATATGATCTAATTAAACATTAATACAATATATAAAATTATTTATCATTTTAAAAAAATTTGATTAAAATTAAATTTGTACTAAAATTCTTTATTCTTCAATATTCATTAAAAATGTTTCTTCACAAAAATAAAATAAAAAATAAGAATAAGATAATTATTATGTTCTTCATCCAAATGTGATGTTTATTATGACATATTAAATTTATAAAATGTTCAAAATGTTATATTGAAAATGGTTTCACCATTAAATGTTGGAAAACTACCATTATAAATATATAGTATTTTATATGTAATATTGAGTTTGTTTTTTTCTTATTCCTATCTAAAATTTAGTATATGAGTTGAGAAATATTTTTTTGGATATATAATATATAAATTTAATATGTAATCTCTCTAAATGATTTATAATTTAATTGACTATGAAAAATGCGACTAAATAATGTTTTTTATATCAGATGTTCTATGTATTAAAAGATATAAAAATAATATTAAGGAAAATATAGTAAAGCCTTGGGGTTCTAAATTCTTTCATCGTACAAAAATTTCATCCTTGAAAATTTAGGGTTATTACCATAAAAAGGATTTGGGTTTTTCTCCTTGATATTATCCTCTGGATACCATGTTTCTTCTTCGATATTGTGAATTCTCCAGAGAACTTCTACTAGACAATTCATCTGATTCCTCAATATATTCTCTTTGATATCCAGAGTCCATATGGGTTCCTCATAATATGAATGTTTGGGATCCAACTCTATCTTATCAGAGGTGGTCACATGCCATTGGTCTGTCATTTACTTCTTTACCAAAGATATATGAAAGAAATCATATACCTTTGATATATTTGGTGGTAATGCTAAACGATATGCAATGAATCCAAACCATTAAACAATTTAGAAGGGTCGGATGTACTTGGGACTCAGTTTTCCATTCATACCAAATCAAATAACACCATTTCGTGGATATAATCTAAAAAACATGATCTCGGAGTTGAAACTCTAAATCATTCCTCCGATTATTGGTATATTGATTTTTCCTTCATTGAGTTGATTTAATATGAGCATGAATAGCCTTTAACTTTATCATTGTCTCTTAAAATGTTTTGGGCCTATGAGTTTCAATTCACCAAATTCATCCCAATATGTTACAGTACGACATCACTTTATATATAATGCTTAATAAGAAGAAATTTAAATACTTGAATGGAAACTATTATTATAAGAAAACTCTACCAAAGGTATGTATTGATCACACATGCCTTAAAAGTTGAGTGATCCAAATCTCAACATGTCTTCCATTGTCTGAATTGTTCATTCAGTCTATACATTAGTTTGAGGATGGTTGGAAGGGAACAAATGAAGCTCAGTGTCAAGAGCCTTTTGAAGATGTTTCTATAATTTTGATGTAAAGTGGGGATTTCAATTAGAAACAATTGATAGTGGTGTTCCATGAAGTATTAAAACTTCATTAATGTATAGACTTGGGAGGATCACTAGAAGAAGATATACAATTATGTAACGGAAAAAAATAGATTTTTTAGTCGACCAACGATAACCCATATTTTATCATTCATTATAGGAGTCTTTGGCAGCAATTTTCCAAAGTCCATAGTAATTTTATCCCATTTCCAAACATGGATACAAAGAGGTTCCTGGAATCCATTAGCATTCTATATCATAACTTTCACTTGTTGAAAAACCAATCATTTATATACATAGTTAGAAACTTACCACTTCATGTTATCCCCCTACGAATGTTCCTTCAAGTCCATATTCATCATTGTTCTCCCATAGTGCATAATGAAATTTGAGCTATGGGTATCATCCAAAGGTTCTTTTTTTTAAATTAGGTATACACGGAACAAAGAGCTTATTTCCAAAATTTAGAACCCCATTTTTACACAAAAATTATCCTAATTTTACATCGTTCACATCTTTAAATTTATTTTGAAAGTCTTCATCATCATATTTAGAATTATTTATCTTCTCTAACGAATATGGATTTGAAATCATTTGATAAATGATTAATTTCTTCCCATCCTTATAAATTACCATGTCCATCATTACTATACCAAAAAAATAAGATCCATCTCAATCCTATTAGGGATAGAATTTCATGATCAATCAGACTCAATGAATCTTCTACATTATTTTCTTTCCCTTTATGGTCTTGTATTAAGAAATCATGAGCTTTTAGTAGTTCAAGCCATCACTGTTGTCCCATATTGAGTTGTTTTTGTGAGAAGATTTATTTTAGGCTCTTATGATTTGTTTATTTTTCATATATTTTTCCATAGAGATATTGTCTCAATATTTTCAAAGTGAAGATTTCATCTATTAACTCCAAATCATGGGTTGTATAGTTATGTTAGTGAGTCTTAAATTTCTTTGATGCATATGAAATAACATTATCATTTTTCCTCTAGACACAACCAAGTATATTCTTTGATGCACCACTATATATGAAAAAACAATCAGTCATAGATGGTAGATTCTAAATCATAGCATTGACTAATATTCTATATAGATCATCAATTCATTCCTCACATTTCATTTTACAGGAAAAATTAAGCCCTTTAAGTGTAATCTAGGTTAATGGGTTAGCTAATCACGAAAATTTGGAACAAATCACCAATAATAGCCTTCAAAACCAGTGAAACTATATACCTCAGTTGTGTTTGTTGGCAAAGGCCATTATTTGACTACCTTTTTCTTTAACGGATCAACCAATAATCCATATTTGGATATAATATGACTAATAAAAGAGTCTTCTTGAAGACATAAGTCACATTCAATGAAATTCCCATACAAATATTCCCTTTTATGATTCTTAAGGATGATTCAAAAATTATTCTCAAGGTCCTAAATGGTTTTCGAATACACCCAACTACCATTAATGAATACAATAACAAAATTATCAAGATATTCTTTGAATACTCCATCAACATGTCTATAAAAATTGAGGGTCAATTAGTTAGTCCAAATGGAATTACTGTAAACTCATAATGTTCATACCTCATCTAAATTGTTGTATTTAGAATTTATACCTTATTTACTCGAAATTAGTGTGACCCAAAAAAATCTCAATCATTAAAAATTATTGGGATCCATGAAGTTAGTCAAACAATTCATCAATATGAGGTAGACGATAATTGTTCTTTATGGTAATGGAATTGATTTCCCAATAATCAATACACAACCTCATGGATCCATCTTTCTTTTTAACAAATAGGATATGATATCCCCTTAATGAAACACTAGGGTGAATAAATCACTTATGACCCAAATAATTTATTTATTTTTAATTACACTAATTCCATTGTGTTGATTCTGTAGGGATTCTTCGATATAGGCCTTACACATGAGATTAAATCAAAATAAAATTCAATATTATGCTGTGGGGGGGTATCCTGGTAATTCCTTAGGAAATACATCAATGTATTCTTGTATAATATGTACATCCTCGATTTGAAGATTTACTTCTTATAATCTAAGTGTTTTTTCTATTATTTACCAATTATTTCATTCCATATTTCTATTGAGGTTGAATCTAAATAAGAATTAGGTGGGGAAGTCTCTTCTCTAAAGACGAGGGATTATATATCCTCTTCATAGTTCTTAATTTTCTTCCTCTTGTAATAAATAATTTCACCATATTTTGAATGCTAGTCCATATTAAGGATTATATGAAAGTAATTACATCGATCACATTTACATGCCCTAATGTGGACTTCCAAACATATCATTATTGTAGTGATAATTATCATAGGATTTTTGACTAACAACACCCTTATTAAATCAAAAGGGAAATTTTTAATTTTCATAGAAAACTAGGTAGATATAAAAGAGTGTGATGACCAAGAATTGAATACCAAATTTTCTAAATTTTATGATTAGACTAGTGCACCTTCCACTACATCATTGGGTACTTCTACATCCAATGTAGTGATTTCATAATATTGGACATCTCCGCTTGGATTTTTTTAGGTGGATTCCCTTGAAACTGAGAGAATTAATTTGAATAGTGGACACATTACGTATAGTTGAAAAATTGGGAAATAGTTTTTCCCTTCTTCACATTTCACTCATGAGCCAAGTTACCCATATCCCAACACTTACATCAAACTCTCAATCCCATCAAATATTGCTTTGGGTTATTTTTCTACAGTTTTCACTATATGGAAAATGATGATTTTTCTTATTCTTTCTGGGTGCATTACCCACCTCATGATGTCCAGACAAAATATTCTTCTATTGTTTTCCCTTTAATATAACTATTATAGAAAATTCATTTTCCATCATGATGGAACCTAAAACTATCTCTTTGTATAATGAAAAATTATGAAAAAATAGCTCCCTTTAGACACGTGTCTTAATACCATCAAAGAAGTGGCCAGTCTTTCACTCTTTGTTATATATATAATCCATAGAACACATTGATAACCTTGTAAATGACGTTTCATAATCTTCTATACTCTCTTATTCATTCTTATTTTTTTAAGGAAATTTCAATTCAACTCAATATTTTGATCATGAGGGAAGTATATATCGACTAATGTATCCTTAAAATTAATCCCTTACATGATTTAAATTTATTCTTACACCCTTGTATTCATGATCAGTGACCACCACTGATCATCATCACCATGGATATAATAGATTGAAAGTGTAACCTTTTCCTTTTCATGTCATTATAAGGACTTAAATATCTTCCCCAGATACATAATCCACTGATACTCTACAATTGGATTAGTAGTCTCACTGAAGAATGGGAGATTATATCACATAATGTGATCCATCATAGGATATTCTTCCTGTGTAATAGGTTTCTCCATTTGGGAAAGGTTAGTTTTATAACCAGATTATTTTTCCCTAATATTTTCATGAATTTTTCAATTCCAATTCCATTTTTTTTGGATTCCTTAATTGAGAAATATTTAAATTTTGCACGATTATTGACACCATGCATCCTTCCCAAAACCATTTCTAAATAAAGGAATACACTAGGTTAGATCATGATATAGAATTCCAAATATGGAATATCCCATAACATAAATTTATGCAACGTAAATAATAGAATCATAAAAATTGGTTATATTGGGGAATCATTACTTTAAATCCTTCAGAATGTTATATTTAACATATTAATTATCCTATTAATATCCCCCAAGAGTGTCATACCTGATGCACATTAAATTCCTTTTTCGTGTACCAGGTTACCCTATGTTTTGCCCGAAACACCTTGTTGGAGTTATTACTCTTAGGTACATCAGTTCGAGAACCACATGTACTTGTTGTATCCAGACAAGGATTTATTACTAGGAATACCCATATAATAACCACCTTACCAAAATTCTAGGATGTACTTTTATACCCATTCTTGAAGTATATATTACGGTCATTTTCCCTGATATATGTATTCTAAATCTACTTTCAAATTTTTTTTTAAGAAAACTTTTATACAAACTATAATTACCTATATCTAAAACCTCGGAGTCAATGAATTATTTTATTACCTTGGTATGATTACAAGGAATCAAATCCCGAAGGAATATTCAGTTTAGGAGTCTTGGAAAGACATATTACATACATGATACCCATATTGTAATTGGAAATGGTAAATAAAAGCATGATATATAAAAAAAATATAAATTATATCCTTGATGGCTTATTCAAATATTTATTCATCATAACCCAGGGAATGGAACCATAATATGGGTGATATCAAATGCTAAGTAATGGTATTTAACGAGGAATAAGTAATGAATAAACAGAAATAAACCAACATAGAAAGGTAAATAATTTATATCACATTCTATTCAAATAAATAGACAAGTAAAATTCAACATGGAAAGGTAATAAATAGAAACACATGTCATTTAATCAATGAAATAAAAATTAAATTTCTTGAAATATATGTCGACATAAAATCTCATGGATGAATAATAACTAAAATATCCATGAAATAAATTATTAATCATTGGTTGTCATGTATATGGACAATGGGGACCTATACTATCAAGATCCATCATCTGGATAGTTTAAATATATAGGTAGAAACCTACTTAATTTTTCCAACTTAATCATCCCATGAGAACCTGTCTATGCATCGAGAAGCTATATAAATTCTAAGATTCACCCATCATTGTATTTCCAAATCATTAATTATATGAAATAATCATTTTAATAAATAAAAAATATTCCTTATTAAATATATATATTGAATAAAATATGTGGATTTATCTATAATCCTTAGTTAATCAAATAACTATTAAGGTAAACATTGTATGAAAAATGACATATGATTTTTCAAATAATAACATCCATCATATTAAAGTATTGATATTCAGGGATCATTATAATGAAAAATGATTATAATAAAATATTTTTTTTCAATATAAATTTAACAATCCCAAAAATAAGGGATATTTAAATGAATATCATTAATAATATTCATGGGGAGAATAATCAATAAACATTACAAAGTGTGTCACGCCACTTTGAAATAGTTAAATCACAATCCTCATGAAAACATAACATTAAATGAAACTTATAATTTAATTATAGTAATTATATTCATGATATAACATTTCAAAGGGAAATATATCACCCAACTAGAAGTAAATTGGTGCATAATAACAAATAAGTCTCAAGGTAATGTAAATTGAGATGAAATTCCCTTAACATAACCTTATATTTATTATGTACTTTTTATAATCTTGTAGAGTGGTTAAAAATATGTTAAAAAATTATAATATAACCCTAATAAAGTATATAATATTATATATAATCTTATTCTAAATTATTATTACCCTTTTTCAACAATAATTCATTATTTTCACTATTTATGGTGTTAACTGCACAGTTTCTTGAAGTATGTTTTGACTTGTTATGTTCTTATCCGATTACATTGTTCTTGATTTGATAATCTAAATACTGTAAAACACGAATTAATTATATCATTTATTAAGTAAATATGAATTTATAATAATATATAATGATTAGTGATAATAAATGAAATTCCCCATTCATAGATACAGTAGGTCGTACGTACATAGGAACACTATTTTCATTTCTTTTTTTTTTGTATTAAAATAATGCAAATTATGTGATAAATATGGATATTATAAATACATTATAATATCTATATTATATGTGTTAGATATGTTTATTAACGTAATCCTTAATATCTTCCATGTATATCACGAATGAGTCACATCTCTTTGAGGGGGCGGTAGTCCACACTTCTGCATACGCTGTTATCGTATTTATAAAAATAGAAAGTATTAGGGTATATGTTATAAAATAATTAGAAAATAATAAATACAAAACAAATATCATATATGAAAAAAATAAATGGATTTTACATCTTAATTTCCACTATGAGAGGTGGTAAAGAAATATGAATAATAATATTCTCATGAGGTTGTAGTTCCCCATACAAAAAAACAATATATTAGTTACCCATTAGATGGAGGTGTATGTAAGTATAGGTTAAACCCTTTAACAAATAATATCTTAGTATATCAAGGATACTAGTGTTGTTACATGATCAGGGAATAAATATATTTTAGGGGGTTATGAATTGAAATGAAACTAAATAGATTTAGAGAATATGTTACATCTTTATCAGGTAACTCCTTTTAGTCAGTACCAAAAGGATTCCTTGGATGGATTTTGGCGAAAGAGGAGGATTCATGGATGATGTTAGGATTTTGAGGATCTATTTGTTCATATATTTTAAGATCTAATGTGTCTTGATATATGTGAAGAAGTGGGAGGTGAAGAGGCCTTTTTATAGTGGATGAGGAGTGACACTCTTGTAATATTTAGAAAAAGGAATTCCATAAATGTTTTTAATAATGTAACTAGATCTAATAATAGAAACAATTCATGAAAATGGATTATAGGGTCGCAAAATTTCACGAAAATGGAATTTAGACAAGTTTCAATGTCATTTGGTCCCTTAAAATGGTGGTTTATTCCCACATTAAGATTAATTTTTCCTTAATAATTGTAATTAATTGTAATTAACTAAAATATTTTTTTGTTAAAAAACTAATTTCACATTATTATAAATTATAAATTTTAGGATTGAAAATATGGAATCAAATTTACTAAATTCCAATCCAAGGAGTGGTAGAAGTTAATTTTAATTTAATAATGTAGAGGGGACATATTTTTTCATCCAACGTTAGATTTTTTTTCTGAAAACAATTTCAAGGGAGAAATGAGGACCCTTACATCTAGCTTGTTTCAACACCAAAGGACACAATAGATATGTTGAAAAAAAGTTTAAGTTGGTTGGAACAGATTTCCCTAAACAATATCCAGGGGAGAGAATAAATCTAGAAGTCAGTGTAGTCCTTTAAGGTGCCTTCATATAGATGAGCCATGTTATCCCATGATTATCTGTATTCCTCCTTATTGATCTTCCCCATGTTGAGTCCTCTAAGAAAGATACAGAACTCTTTATCTATCCACTCGCTTTGCTCTTTAGTAGTGTTCATCTGAAGCGGTCTCATCTTCTTTGACGCCTTAATAACCAGATCATCCTCTACCATTTCATCTGAATGCAATAGAATGTCCATGTGTTCTAACACTGAAGACACTTTTCGCTGAGGGACTTCATTGAAGCTGACATCGTGCTTCTTCCCAGGATCAAGAATCCCTTTATCATCTGAAGTAATGATAGGAGCTACATCCTTATATCCTGCTTCCACTAGGACCATGGATATGTCATCCACCTCATGAAGGTTAGAACCTTTGTGTTTTTTCAGGGGGATGGAGTCTCTAACTATAGGAGCCTTTGGTGGCATTTTACCCTTGGATGTGGATCTAGTAACAAGAGTACTAGAATGATTGGAGTAATCCTTCCTACATCGCACCCTCTAGTTGTCCATAATGAAGCCTTCTGAATCAATAACTATGTTATTTCCCATTAATGAGGAGCATCTATTGTATTCCCCTTCTGTGTCTTCTTCCTTGGGCTCAGCTATAACACCCCGAGATTTTATGAAAAATATTCTTTTTAATTTCACTAATGTCTTGTGTTGTACGCTACACCAAAAGGAGCTTTCACAACACGCATCCTTGATTTGCCTTGCATTACACGCAATCGCGACCTTCCTCGATAGCGTGTGTAGTACGCAATAACGAGTTTCATTAAACAACAATACGCTTTTAAAATATTATTAAAACTAGCCGTTATGAATAGTAATAACCACCTTTTAAAATTTTAGAAATTTTAGCTCTCAAAATGGACTTCATTTTTGGATTCGGAGTATCGAATTTAGCCTAAGGTGAAATTTTGGTACTTTTGGGATAACTTTCATATTCTGATGAATAGTAAAAATTACTAAATTATAATTAAAAACAACTTTTTTAATCAAAATAATTAATAGTGATAAATTATTAATTTGAGTGGTATTAAAGTATATTTAGAATATATTTTTACAATTTAATACAATGTTGGTCATTGGATGTAATTTCACATTTAAACCAGACATAAACAAGTGTCAATCTTTTGATAGATATTGTTTCTTAAAAACACGCTATTTCTTTTAACAGCGGGATTTAATAATAAAATTAATTAATGCAACTTCTATGTTATGAATTTGGTAAAATAGACTTCATTTTTGAATTCGGAATATGAAATATAGCTTAGGATGAAATTTTGGCATTGTTCTGAAAAACATCAATTTTTGATGAATAGTGAAACTACTAAGTGGTAGTTAAAAAACTGAATTTTTCATAAAACTTAATTTTACCGCTTCTGTGAATGGAATTTCAAAAATCCGAGAGACACTGTTGATGTCAGTAAGTAAAATGTGGTTCAATGAGATGAAAATAATTTTTTGGTGAATAGTAACTTTTTACTTTTATTTACCACGGTTAAAGTAAATAGGGTAATTAAGGGTGAATATGATATTAATATTACCCTAACACATGTCATAATCCTATTGGACAAGTGTATCTCGAACAAAAACAACCTTAAGTGTAAAATATTATCATTTAGGCCCCCTTGGATTAGATTAGGACATTTATTATTAATTTATTTAAAGAAGGGTTAAAATAGTTAAAATCAAAGTTTAATAAGTAAATCATTTTTAATATGGGGTTATACATAAGCTAAATTCGACTATAAATATTCATTAGAAAGATACGATGATTTCCTAAATAGTGGTATTTTATTTATAATTTTTAGACATTAAATAATTTAATTTATTTATGACACAATGATGATGCAGTAATTATCTTATTAATGAAATATTGACATAATTGATGTTGTAAACACCGAAATAAATGTAATTTTGACTTTTTATGAATCCCACTAATTTTATTGGTTACTATGATATATTAGTGTTGATTTTATAAACTTGGTTCGAACATATAATTCTGTTATGACTTTCACAAAAATCATATATCAAATAGTGTCAAAATTGACACAAAATAGTTTTTAAATCAAATATTATATTATTAATTGTTATTTTATTCCTAAAAATCTAAGGTTCGGCCAAATGACTTAGATACGGATATATATATTAATAATAAACAATTTGGGTTTCGTTTGGCATGTTATAGTAAGTGTATTAACCATATAGTGTAAGAAAACAAAAAGACACGGTAAAAGTTAAATTATTTAACTTAGAGTTAAATCTAATTGATAAGGTTAAAATAATACCCTAAACTTGTCTAAATCCTATTGGTTGATAGTATTTCGACCCATCCCCACTTTAGCTTCGAAATAAGACCCTTTTGAACCATTATAAACTGATTATGACTTTAATATAAAATAATATTTTGAGATATTCCTAAGGTGCCCCTCTCCTCCCTTATAAAAGGGCACCTCCTTCCCCTCCTCCTCACACCAATTTGAGCACTCAAGCTCGGCCAACCACTGCGCAAATCCATTATCCACTTCCCTAGAATAATCCTAGAAGTCCTGGTCTTCTTCAAAGACCAATCTTAGTTTCCTAAGTGGAGGATTCAAAGAGGCGTTCCAAAGAAGAGGTAATATCCATTACCGATCTTTTCAACTTCTTTCTTCTTCAACTTCTTATTCTTTAGTTGTTTCATGATAATGTAATAACATCAGTATTTATTATATACTGATATGTTATTATAAATATGAAACAACTCTAATTAACCTTCTATCCATCCTACGGAAAAAGGAAATCACCGCGCGTGCGTACGTACGGAATACCGTCTCCACGCCGTGGTGTAATCTATTTTCCGCCACCACATTAATTGGATGGGTATAATGGTGTAATGAGTTACTATATATGATTATTATAAAGTGATATTGATACTAAAATAGTATACAAACACTTCAACACAATTCCACGACCATGGGAACGATATCATCGCTCGTGCGTACGTACGGACTACCGTCTCCACGACGCAATGAGATTCATTCTCAAGGATTAACCATTCATGAATGATTATAAAGTATATATAATAAGTACTAATGAAATATATGACATAATAATGATACTGGATTTATTTATATTTATATGTATGTCATCTACTTAATTCCATTCAATTCAATAAGGAAACGAAAACAGCGTTCATGCGTACGTACGGACTACCGTCTCCATGAAAAATGTATTTCATTCCATTTACTGATTTATTATATATATGTATGTTATAAATATATATATATATATATATATATAAATCATGTTTTATATTCTGGAATTATGTAATCATGATCTAATTAATCATATGAATAATTACAAGTCAAAACACGGACGACAAATGAAACAATTTTACCCAAAACGCTCTTTAACATGGAATTTACAAAAGAACGGGTAATATAATGTCATAAGTGAACCATATATGATATCATAACAATGAATATGATTCTGTAATAAGTCAATGACATTATTTAAATCATTATACAGGAGGTTTGGACACTTACGAAGCAAATCGGACCTAAGGTAAGGGAAAATATCACAATCTCATTTTTATCCGAGATTGTTTTTACTTTGGCATTTACTGGGGTGTATTTTATCATCCACATCAATGTTCCCTCAATATGTAATATTATTTCCATCCACTTACAATAGTTTAAATCCAATTTTACCCTTTGGTGAGTTTTTATTAAAGAAAATGAAAAGAATCTTTTGTCGTTTTTTTTCGTACGAGGTACTTTTTGTCTTTTCCGACAAAAGTATGAAGAATGTTTTTTTTAACTTATACGACATGAATGGATTTTTAAAACATTATTTCCAAGAAGCATCCTTTACAAGTTTTCAAGTTTATTTTTAATCAACTTCTTTTAGTTCAGAATTTTATGACATTTTAAGAAAGGAAAAGTGTTTTTGAAGTAGAAAGGATATTTTCCTCAAGAATGGAGTTCAAATGTTTTATCAAAATTATTTTCCATATAAGATAATATAGGGTTCTGTTTTTATCCCTATTATTACATTGATTTGATTATGTTGTGAGGGAATTATTTTTATGAAGTCATTTACCTTATATGGTTTGTTTTATGATGTCATGATGTTTCAAGAATCCCATTTTTGTTACATGTGTTATGCGATGATGTATGATTTATGATTATGTGGCACACATAACAAATGATTCATTATAAGATGGGTGAGACCTATATCTCCCTCCAATGCATTGGGTAAAGATTTTATATCTCATGAGATAGACATGGCTGGAATGGTAGGTTATACCGGTTCAGTGAAACAGGACTGAAACGAGGGTGACTCGGTTCAGAAACGGACTTTGTCCACTAAGATAGTCTTGGAAATGAGTCTTGACTAACAAGAAATGATTCTCTATGATTATGTGTGTATGAAAAAAAGTTTCATGTTTTATGTTATGCTTATTGGGATTTCATTTCAATACTATGATTTATCCCATGATATGAAATTATGCTCTCTTTTGCAGGTTAAGATTTCCAAAAGTTATGTTCTTATGGATATGATGTGATTGATTTTTCTTTTTCTTACCCTTACTGAGCATTTGAGCTCACCCTTTTATGTTTTCTTTTCCCCAGGATATAAATAAAGGTTTTAGGTAAAAAAAGGGAAGATCTTTATGGGAGATATTGAAGATCTTTCACCACAATTAGAAGATTACATTCCGAGTTTCCAAAGACACTAAACTATTACGATCCTTGTGTGTGTGTTTTTGTTATGTACTAAGTATTCCGCAAAAGTAATGTAATGTCCATGTACGATAAGCTTTGGGTATTTATAGTTGGTATCAGAGGAAAGGTTTAGTCAACCTTTGGAAACTACGATGCGAAAAAGTTAGTGAGATCCCTAGAGATATTTCTACGGTATGTCTAGGGATGTCCCAAAGGTTAAGTATACATATAGGTTATAGTACTAGAACTACGCTAACGATCATAGAATTAAACCTAATATGTTAGATATTGAAGGTACTCCCCCTTTATAATGTTTTTTTCCCAAGCATGATTTTTGCCTCTCACACTATTCTTTTTGGGTTTTAGATGATGGCTGGAACCCGAAGGAACCGTGTTGATCAATGCAATGGAAAATGAAATGATTGTCCTCCTGAACAAAAAAATGTTATGGGAGATGGAGTGCAAAATCTTATTGCTATACTTACACAAGCTATGAATAATTCTGGACTTCCAAATGAGAAGAGAAGAGAACAGTATTCTATTGAGTCCTTCATGAGGCAACGTCCACCTTCTTTTAGTGGGTCTTCTGATCCACTTGTTGCTAAACAATGGATCAGTACCACTGAAAAGATATTTTCAGTTCTTCATTGTTCTGAACATGATAAGGTCATCTTAGCAGTATATCTTTTGGAAGGTGAAGCGGATCAATGGTGGAATCTTATCAAGAAAACGTGGCAAAGAGATGAAATTGATTCCATGGAATGGGAAGAGTTCAAGAACATGTTTTCCAGTAAGTACTTCCCTTGTATTCTTCGAACAAAGATGGAAAAGGAGTTTCTTGAGCTGAAACAGAAGGATGATGAATCTGTTGGTATATACGAAGCGAATTTTACAAGACTTGCAAGGTATGCATCTGGCATTATCATCCAACCTAAAAGTAAAGTTGATCGATTTTTCAGTGGCTTAAAACCATGTCTTCGAAGGGCATTAGCTATACGAGACTTCAGTACCTATGAAGAAATTGTGCATTGTGCTATCAAGGTAGAAATGGAAGTTGATGTTACATATCCATCTCATGGTTTTGACAAGAAACGAAAGATGGAGTTCAAGGAGAAATCTCAGAATAATGGTGAAAAGAAGATGAATGTTTACTTATGCACAAAGTGTGGAAAGAAGCATGGTGGAGATTGTCTTAAAGGGACTATAAAATGTTTTATGTGTGGAAAAGAAGTTCATCGAGCAGCTGAGTGTCGAAGTAATGGAAAAAGGGTTTCTAATGATGTGAATAAAGAAAACACTACAAAGAACGCACCACCAACACTTCAATGCTTCAAGTGCAAGGAAATGGGGCATTATGCTAATAAATGCCCTAATCCAAGGGTTAGTGATGATCAACATGAGCAACCACTGAAGGCAAAGGACAAAGGGAAGTCACATGCGATCACTATTGGCGATGTTGAATATGACAACGATGTGGTGGAATGATTAAGTGTTTATGTAATGGGATTCCAAAATAATATTGTATCATGGAGTATTGGAATATTTATGTATTGGTCTAATGTGGTATTCAAAGTAATTGAGATATTTTTGGAAATAAGATTATATGCGCATAATGAAGGGAAAATGAGAAAACAAAATGTTTAATAGTATTCATGAGCTCATGATTGATATAAGGACTAAGTGATATCATGGTTTGAGTATATTGAATTTTGAGGATTTTGGTATGTGGAAAGTGTTAACTTCTAACTTCATTCATGTTTTCACTAAGGTATTCAAGAGAATACGCGATTAAGGACTTTGAATGTTTGGAATGTGATCAAAAAAACATACCTTATGATATATGGGGATCGACGATGGTGTTAAATCTCTGGTAATCATTTTCAATATGTTATGAGAGTGGACTGCAGTATTATGGATAAACCTAAAGATTGGAATGGATTATGTTGGACATAAGTTAGTATTGTTTAAGGATAAATTTTTTTTCGATATTATTGATGGGATGTTATAGTAATATAGTTTTAGAAAAAGGAAAACCTGCAGGATGGGTGACATCCCATGGCGTCGGACAAGGCTATGGGAATCGAACCCACAACTGATGTGCGACTGGCCTTTATCGCCTACCACTGGCCTACAGGGATTCCTTGTTTAGTAGAAACTTGTTTTATTATATTAACCAGTATGATATATGAAGTATAAGTCCATTTTAGGAACCATATATGATTAATCTCACTATAGATCGACTTATGTATATAAATTTTGCTAACCTTTTGAGACAGATGGAATGACCCATCATTCTATCACATGATCTGCTAACACTTCACGAATAACAAATTCAACTTCATTTATTTAAGAGATGAAGTAGAAATTGTTCAAGGCACGAACAACAGGGAGATTGTACCAAAATAAAGTAAGTATTTATTCTAAGAAAATTTTCAACTTTAGGGAAATGATCTTGAAAACCAAAAATGTTGTCCTAGTGATCTTATACCTGATGAATTAGATGGTACCTTATATCATCACAAATATATGGATTTGTGATTATTGGATATTCCATAGCCATGTTCTCTACCACTCTCCATCAGAACATGATGGTTAGATTTCTCTTCCATATCCATATTTTTACCTATGTGGAAACCCAGCAATTAGTTTATTTGGGTAACCGTTATGTTTCATACTTTCATTTTAAAATATTTGTTTTGGTATTCCTTTTTACGATGTGGGTTTCCATAAAGAAACTTTCGAATAGTAAACCATTTATAACCCCAACGAATTTCGAGGGCGAAATTCATTTTAAGGGGGGTAGAATGTAACACCCCGAGATTTTATGAAAAATATTATTTTTAATTTCACTAATGTCTTGTGTTGTACGCTACACCAAAAGGAGCTTGCACAACACGCATCCTTGATTTTCCTTGCATTACACGCAATCACGACCTTCCTCGATAGTGTGTGTAGTACGCAATAACGAGTTTCACTAAACAACAATACGCTATTAAAATATTATTAAAACTAGCCGTTATGAATAGTAATAACCACCTTTTAAAATTTTAGAAATTTTAGCTCTCAAAATGGACTTCATTGGATTCGGAGTATTGAATTTAGCCTAAGGTGAAATTTTGGTACTTTTGGGATAACTTTCATACTCTGATGAATAGTGTAAATTACTAAATTATAATTAAAAAAAACTTTTTTAATCAAAATAATTAATAGTGATAAATTATTAATTAGAGTGGTTTTAAAGTATATTTAGAATATATTTTTACAATTTAATACAATGTTGGTCATTGGATGTAATTTCACATTTAAACCAGACATAAACAAGTGTCAATCTTTTGATAGATATTGATTCTTAAAAACACGCTATTTCTTTTAACAGAGGAATTTAATTATAAAATTAATTAATGAAACTTCTATGTTATGAATTTGGTAAAATAGACTTCATTTTTTGAATTCATAATATGAAATATATCTCAGGATGAAATTTTGGCATTGTTCTGCAAAACGTCAATTTTTGATGAATAGTGAAACTACCAAGTGGTAGTTAAAAAAACTGAATTTTTCATAAAACTTAATTTTACCGCTTCTGTGAATGGAATTTCAAAAAGCCGAGAGACACGGTTGATGTCAGTAAGTAAAATGTGGTTCAATGAGATGAAAATAATTTTTGGTGAATAGTAACTTTTTACTTTTATTTACCACGGTTAAAAGTAAATAGGGTAATTAAGGGTAAAAATGATATTAATATTTCCCTAACACATGTCATAATCCTATTGGACAAGTGTATCTCGACCAAAAACAACCTTAAGTGTAAAATATTATCATTTAGGCCCACTTGGATTAGATTAGGACATTTATTATTAATTTATTTAAAGAAGGGTTAAAATAGTTAAAATCAAAGTTTAATAAGTAAATCATTTTTAATATGGGGTTATAAATATGATAAATTCGACTATAAATATTAATTAGAAAGATAAAAATATTCCCTAAATAGTGGTATTTTATTTATAATTTTTAGACATTAAATAATTTAATTTATTTATGACACAATGATGATGCAGTAATTATCTTATTAATGAAATATTGACATAATTGATGTTGTAAACATTGAAATAAATGTAATTTGAGACTTTTTATGAATCCCACTAATTTTCTAGGTTACTATTATATATTAGTGTTGATTTAATCAACTTGGTTTGAACATATAATTATGTTATGACTTTCACAAAAATCATATATCAAATAGTGTCAAAATTGACACAAAATAGTTTTTAAATCAAATATTATATTATTAATTGTTTTTTTATTCCTAAAAATCTAAGGTTCGTCCAAATGACTTAGATATGGATATATAAATTAATAATAATCAATTTGGGGTTCGTTTGGAATGTTATAGTAAGTGTATTAACAATATAGTGTAAGAAAACAAAAAGACACGATAAAAGTTAAATTATTTAACTTAGAGTTAAATCTAATTGATAAGGTTAAAATAATACCCTAAACTTGTATAAATCCTATTGGTTGATAGTATTTCGACCCATACCCACTTTATCTTCGAAATAAGACCCTTTGGAACCATTATAAACTGATTATGACTTTAATATAAAATAATATTTTGAGATATTCCTAAGGTGCCCCTCTCCTCCCTTATAAAAGGGCACCTCCTTCCCCTCCTCCTCACACCAATTTGAGCACTCCAGCTCGGCCAACCCCTGCCAAAATCCCTTCTCCACTTCCCTATAATAATCCTAGAAGTCCTGGTCTTCTTCAAATACCAATCTTAGTTTCCTAAGTGGAGGATTCAAAGAGGCATTTCAAAGAAGAGGTAATATCCATTACCGATCTTTTCAACTTCTTTCTTCTTCAACTTCTTCTTCTTTAGTTGTTTCATGATAAAGTAATAACATCACCATTTCTTATATACTGATATGTTATTATAAATATGAAACAACTCTAATTAACCTTCTATCCATCCTACGGAAAAAGGAAATCACCGCGCCTGCGTACGTACGGAATACCGTCTCCACGGTGTGGTGTAATCTATTTTCCGCCACCACCTTAATTGGATGGGTATAATGGTGTAATGAGTAACTATATATGATTATTATAAAGTGATATTGATACTGAAATAGTATACAAACACTTCAACACAATTCCACGACCATGGGAACGATATCATCGCTCGTGCGTACGTACGGACTACCGTCTTTACGACGCGATGAGATTCATTCTCAATGATTAACCATTCATGAATGATTATAAAGTATATATAATAAGTACTAATGAAATATATGACATAATAATGATACTGGATTTATTTATATTTATATGTATGTCACCTACTTAATTCCATTCAATCCAATAAGGAAATGAAAACAGCGTTCATGCGTACGTACGGACTACCGTCTCCATGAACAGTGTATTTCGTTCCATTTACTGATTTATTATATATATGTATATTATGAATATATAAATATATAAATCATGTTTTATATTCTGGAATTAAGTAATCATGATCTAAGTAATCATATGAATAATTACAAGTCAAAACACGGACGACAAATGAAACAATTTTACCCAAAACGCTCTTTAACATGGAATTTACAAAAGAACTGGTAATATAATGTCATAAGTGAACCATATATTATATTATAACAATGAATATGATTCTTTAATAAGTCAATGACATTATTTAAATCATTATACAGGAGGTTCGTACACTTACGATGAAAATCGGGCCTAAGGTAAGGGAAAATGTCACAATCTCATTTTTATCCGAGATTGTTTTTACATTGGCATTTACTGGGGAGTATTTTATCATCCACATCCATGTTCCCTCAATATGTAATATTGTTTCCATCCACTTACAATAGTTTAAATCCAATTTTACCCTTTGGTGAGTTTTTAGTAAAGAATATGAAAGGAATCTTTTGTCGTTTTTTTTCGTACGAGGTACTTTTTGACTTTTCCGACAAAAGTACGAAGAATGTTTTTTAACTTATATGGCATGAATGGATTTTTAAAACATTATTTCCAGGAAGCATCCTTTACAAGTTTTCAAGTTTATTTTTAATCAAATTCTTTTAGTTCATAATTTTATGACATTTTAAAAAGGAAAAGTGTTTTTGAAGTAGAAAGGATATTTTCCTCAAGAATGGAGTTCAAATGTTTTATCAAAATTATTTTCCATCTAAGATAATATAGGGTTCTGTTTTTATCCCTATTATTACATTAATTTGATTATGTTGTGAGGGAATTATTTTTATGAAGTCATTTACCTTATATGGTTTGTTTTATGATGTCATGATGTTTCAAGAATCCCATTTTCGTTACATGTGTTATGCGATGATGTATGATTTATGATTATGTGGCACACATAAGAAAGGATTCATTATAAGATGGGTGGGACCTATATCTCCCTCCAATGCATTGGGTAAATATTTTATATCTCATGAGATAGACATGGCTGGAATGGTAGGTTATACCGGTTCAGTGAAACAGGACTGAAACGAGGGTGACTCGGTTTAGAAAGGGACTTTGTCCACTAAGATAGTCTTGGAAATGAGTCTTGACTAACAAGAAATGATTCTCTATGATTATGTGTGTATGCCACAAAGTTTCATGTTTTATGTTATGCTTATTGGGATTTCATTTCACTACTATGATTTATCCCATGATATGAAATTATGCTCTCTTTTGCAGGTTAAGATTTCCAAAAGTTATGTTCTTATGAATATGATGTGATTGATTTTTCTTTTGCTTACCCTTACTGAGCATTTGAGCTCACCCTTTTATGTTTTCTTTTCCCCAGGATATAAAGAAAGGTTTTAGGTAAAAAAAGGGAAGATCTTTATGGGAGATATTGAAGATCTTTCACCACGATTAGAAGATTACGTTCCGAGTTTCCAAAGACACTAAACTATTACGATCCTTATGTGTGTGTTTTTGTTATGTACTAAGTATTCTGCAAAAGTAATGTAATGTCCATGTACGATAAGCTTCGGGTCTTTACATCAGCGGAATCCTAGGCCTCATCCATTTCCTCTTGAGTTGCTTCCATATCCACCCTGGGGTCTTCTCTATTATCCATCCCTCTGATATCCTCCTTAACCTGGCAAACCTCTTCCCCTAAAACTGCAAATCAGTTTTGAGAATACAGAAATGAATCCCTATATTTAACTTTCTCTGTATAAGAAATTAAATTTGGAATCACCTATATTGGTTCTTCTACAGCTCATGTCCGGTAAAACCCTAAACCCATGAATTGGAATGATGTTTAGTGGAGTTTTAAGGTCAAAATGTCCAAAAGTTTTTATTAGGTTTTTTAGAAAAATTTAAATTTAAATTAATAAAAATTACCTGAATTTGATTATTTTATAAATATATTATTTAGATAAACTTTAAAAGTAATCTAAAATATTATTTAACCTTATAAATAATTTAGATGAAAAATCAGTTTTGAACAGAAATTCAGAATTTTTAACTATTTAATGAAAAATGAATCTTAAAAAAAACACCATAATATTAGAAATATTTTTTCATTAAATATTATGTTTATATTTTCATATTAAATATATTAAATTGTTAAAATATATATTTAAAATGGGTTCTCCATTAAAAAAGTCAAATCAACCATAATAAAAATAGATTATTTTATATGTAATATTGGGATTCTTTTTATTTTTTACACATCCACAATATATTATATGGGTTATAATTTTTTTGGATATATAATATATAAGTTTAATATATAAAATATTTAAATTTGTTATAATTTAATTGACTTTGTAAAATGTGACTAAATAATATTTTTTTAAATCATGTGTTGTGTGTATTGCAAAGATATCAACAAAATATAAAAGAAAACTTGGAAATGTCTTGGGGTGATAAAAAATGTATAAATAATATTTGGTTATATTTTTAATTAAAATATTATATAATTATATCTCTAAAGATGAAAATAATTGATTTAAAAATGATAAATTAAGTATTGGTATATTTATAAGTCATAAATATTTTTCTTACAATTTTATAATTAATAAAATTATTTAATGAAAATTTTATTTTCATAAAATGAACTCATAAATTAATATTTTTTTATATTATATTTATAAAATAATTTTATGATAACTTATTGACTTTTTGAAAGTGTAATAAAATTAGTTAAAATTTCAAATTGTTATTTTTTTGAATAAATGATTATTTTAATTAAAAATTAAATTTCTGATATTTCAAAAATTAATTTCATAAAATTATGTTAACTTTTTAATTATACACATCAAAAAATAATTAGGATTTTTGGTATTTTTCTAAAATAGTCAATTTTTTTTTTGTGAATTCCAAAATACAGTAATTTATGTATATATTCATCATAAGTTAAATTCTCTATTATGTGATTCAATACTATTGTAATCAATATAATATCGAACTACAATTCATTATTTGAACATATTTTTTTATAATTAATTAACTATTCATATTCTTGATCCATAATAATAAACTAATAAATAAAATAATGGGCAACACCCTTCTCCTCCCCTATAAATACCACCCCTCACCACCTCTTCTCCTCACACATTCCAAGAAATAATCCTTGTCCAAATTAGGCTCAAATATCATCCCAAGGCCATTCCACTGGTCCTTTAGGATAAAATTTCAACCAAATTCCAAACCTAGAATCCTTATGGAGGTTCTCAAAGTGGAGAATTCAGGAGGAAAATTCCTCTTTATTTTTCTTTTAATTTCTATTAACTTATTTTCTTATTCTTTCTCCACCTCCTATATATAAATGTGGATTATAACTCCAGTATCTTATATATACAGGAATTATATCATGTTAATGGAATATACATCATCAATATCCTTTATATATATATATATATATATCTCTCTCTTTTATCCTAGAAAAGAAATCATCACTCTTGATGTGTCAATTTTTCGACATCAAGGATGATGAAATTAAATTTTCCATTAACACCTTTAAGGATGTACATAAAACCAATATAATGGTTTGAAAATTCATTAATGTTTTTCTAATAACCCTTTTTATGTTATGGAAATAACTTTTATACAAATTAATAAAAAATTGAAAAAAACTAGTTTGTGATGTTTGAAAAACCGCCAAAAAAATCTAAATGACAATACCTAACCATTAATCTAATGATTCATCCTCAAAAAATTTATCCAAATTATATATATAAACATTTAAACATCATTATTTTAATTAATAAAATATAATTTCAATTCTAGATAATTATACCCATTCTACATAAACTTCCATGTTCATATTAAAGTGATCATATCATGAAAAACATGAAAATAAACACTACCAAATGATTGAATTAAAATCTATAACTCATATAGAAGGATAAAAATGATCTAAATAAAACTAAAAAATAATATAAAAGTATATGGGAATATATATTTGTTAATTAATGAATTTAATTTTATTATACCGGATATTGAAGTGATGAAATCACTCTGACATAAGGTAAGGGGATTAATGAACTGAACTCTCTTTATTTTGGGTTTCCCTTTTTCAATCAATATTATGTATAATATGTTCCATAAATATAATTTATATTTTCCTTCCAATTTTTTAGGGATATTATTGTTTCTAATCTAATTTATGAAAAATTAATTGATTTTTCCAAAATAACTATTTTTTTAAAAATAAATCATATTCTTCTCATGAGATTATTTATTCTTCACTAAATATTTATGATTATTATAGAAATTATGGTAATCCTTATTTATTTTGGGAACCCGAATGTTTATTCATGAATGTATTCACTATTAAATGAATCACATTCCTTTTTATGGGAAATTTTATTTCCAAGATTGATATACATTCTATATGGCATGCATGATAATGTATATGTTATGATGTGATGGGTCCACACGAAATAAAATAATGCATGTAATTGTTATAATGTGATTTTATGCACTGAATTATATAGTTATCTAATTCATTGGATAATGTGATAAATTTCAGGACATAAAGTGAAATATGCCTGAACATAATTCTAGATTTGTTCACAACTATGTGTTGTAGTTTACAACTAATACATGATATTTCATTTTTATGAATTGCCACATTCCATGACTTTATATAATTCTTCCCCTAATGATTATGACGATTACCCATGCTTATGTCGTGATTACAATTATTATGGTCACCCCATGTTATGTTTTTCCATGTTCTTATCTATCCTCATACGGTGATTTTTTCTCACCCCTTTCATTGATGTAAATCCTCAGGTGATTACTTGTACAATAGAGAATTAAAATAACTCCAATAATCAAGATTACAAGGAATTAAATATATGTTTATATTTTATTTTTTAAAATTTTATGTATTTTAAAAATTTTCCCAAGATTATAACACCTTAGATCCTAGTTGTGTAATGATTTTAATTATTTTATCTTTAAAATTTAGTAATAATTATGTAATAAAAAGTAGTGTCATTCTAGTTGGTATAACAAAAAGGATTTGTTAATTTAAAAATTTGGATTAGATTATGTTAGTGAAAACCCTTCATATGAGAATAATTATATGAAAGAACATGAGTAGCTTTTATAAACATGGGGACCCCAAAAGATATTCCTTTAGAGTTAATTTCACCCAAAGATAAATTATTCAGGATTGATAAAGTAGGTTTTTTGTCTAACATTTTCTATTTTATCAAATTATGGGAACTGTGAGAAAACAAGCCAATAAATCTTGTGAGGGACTAAAAATCAATTGATCAAATGAAATCCATTATTCCTTGGGAGGTGGAGTTCAAAATTTCATGGTTATGCTTATATAGATATCCCAGGATATTAATAATAATCTGAACAATGTGGAATATCCTCCATCACCTAATACAGAGAAACTGGATATAGAGTCTTTTACGTTGAAAATGCCACCAGAATATGGGGGATCTTTTAATCCACGAGTTGCAGAATAGTGTATAAACTCAATGTAAAATATCTTCACTATGATTCATTGATTATAGATAGAGAGGGTGACTATAGTTTTTTATCATCTAGATATAGAGGTCAACCAATGGTGAGAACTAATTAATAACACCTAGATGAAGTATGAAATTGAAGAGATGGAGTGGGAAAACTTTATGATAATGTTTCATAACTATTATTCCACTCAAACACATTGTATAAAGATGAATATAAAATTCATATAGTTGATGAAAAAGGATTGTGAATCTCTAACATCCCATAGAAAAATTTTCATAAGTCTTATAAGGTACATTTTGGGTTTTCTTATCAACAATGATAAAAAAAAATAATAGATTATTTAGTGGCTTAAACTAAACCTTCTAAATGATATTGAAATTATAGAATTTGGGATTTATGAAGAAGTATTTTTTTGTGATCTCTATGGGGAGATAGATTTTGGAGATTGGTCATATGGCTATGGTGATAAGAAATGAATTATGGTGTTTCAAGCTGGAGGATCTCATGAAAAAGGTGGGAAGAAATCTCAAATACACACATGTTAAAAATGTTTGAAGAAGAATAATGGGAACTACCTAATAGGGAAATAGAAATTATATAATTATATGATATAGGACAACTAATCTCAGGAATGTGGAAGAGACATAAACAACCCGGACAATACAATGGATGAAAGAATAGCAGTACCCACGGTCCAATGCTTCTACTATATGGAGGAATGGTACTATGAATGCCAGTGCACTAAACCTCAAGTACTTGAGGTAAATCGGCCTCATCAGCCACAAAATCCAAAAGATAATGTTAAGGATTATGGAATCACTTCTACTAAAGTGGTGAAAGAAAATGAAGTTGTAAAACATACAGATCATATTCACTCAAGAATGGAAAAAGACATATTTTATTCTTGTTTTTCTCATTCCTTTATATATTGAATGTTTATTAAAACTATTGAATCAAATCCCTGAATCCTTGAAGAATATATATCCCTTAAAACAACTAGTGGTTTAATCATTGAAACCCAGGTGTTGGAGTCTTCTTTTTTTTGAATATTTGGGGATATTTTCCTAGAAATCCCATGATACATCCCTTGGTGGAATCCAAAGCTATAGTAGGAATGGATTTAATCTCATTATATTGATCATAGATCAAGTGTTAAGAAAAAATAAATATCTTTTAATATTCTGAACCATCTCATTTTCCTCTACTAATGCAAGGAATATCACGAATATTATATGGAAAATCCTTCAAAAGTGTGAGTGTTTAATCTTTATAAAGAATCATACCTCAATCAAAGTATGAGTCAAAGGAAGGTGTCAACCAATGAGAAGTTACCATTGTGAGGGAATATAATGATGTGTTTCCTAAATTGTTACCCAGACATCCCCCAAATTGTGAGGTAGATTTCTAAAAGGAATTGATACCTAGAGCTACAAAAATTTCAAAATGACCTTATAGGATGGCCTCAATCAAATTAGAAGAGTTAAAGAAGATGTTGCACGATAATTTGAAAAAATGGTTCATACACTCAAGTTCATCACCTTGGGGTGCACCCATGCTCTTTATCAAGAAGATGTATGGATCAATTATACTATGTATCTTTTATTAGGAACTCAACAAGATCACCATAAATAACAAGTTTCATCTTCCAAGTATTGATGAATTGTTAGATCAGGTATGAAGAGTTTAGTACTTCTAAAAGGCAAATTTTAGTTCAATATATAAATAGATAAAGGTGAAGAATTAAGATATTCAAAAGGATGACATCTGTAAAAGGTATGGAACTACGAGTTTCTAGTAATTCATATCGATGTTACTAATTCCCCTATCATATTATGGGATATGATGAATATAGTGTTTAGAAACTATATTGAAAAATTAGTGGTTTTTTTATCAACGATATTATCATTTACTCCCATAGTAAGGAGGAACATAAATAAAGTAAATGTATTGTACTGGAAATATTAACGAAGAAGCAATTGTATTCAAAGTTTAGTAAATGTGATTTCTAGATGAAACGAGTCACATTCATGGGACATGTGATCACATGTGAGGGAATTGAGGGAAATATACAATTTTATTGGATAAAACAGGTACTATAAACATTTTTTGTGAAATTTCCCATGATTTTATAGTCAGTTAACTAACATAACAAGGAATGGTGTAATGTATGCCTGGATATAATAATGTGAGGAATGATTCATGGACCTAAACAAGAGGATGATCACTACACATGTACTCAAATTGTCTACAAGTGTAGTATGTTTTTTGATATAAAATGTCACATAAAAGAATGTCATCGTTTTTGTACTCTGGGAAAATGATAAATTGATAGCCTATTCCTCACTATAGATGAATATTAATTACCAAGAATCTTAACTCATGATTTGGAGCTACATGATGTTATTTTCGTTCTGAGAATCGTGATGTACAACATCTATAGTGAGAAGTGTGACATATATACCGATCATAGGAACCTAAAATATATATTTTCACAAAATGATCACAATGTGAGTCAATGGATATGGTTAGGTTTAACCCTAGACTACGATTTCTCTATACACTATCATAATGGGAAGGCGAACAAGGTAGATGATACATTTAGTAGAAAAGAACCCTCTACTCTATCCATGTTCTAGAATCATCAAGATCATATCTTCAAGGATATTCAAATATGGATTTTGAAATTATGACAATAGAGAATAAATACTACATTTCCAAAATATTTTCCCAACCATCTAATCATGATATGATTAAAGAGTCATAAATTAGTGATATAGAGTTACACAAGAAGTGAAATATAGTAAATAAGGGGAACTGAAAGAGTTCCCTATCAATGAAGATGGTTTGATTGGGTTTATAATAAGGCTTTGGGTTACTTCATCAATTGTGAAAAAGAAGGAGGTATTGGATAAAGAACATAGCTCAATGTTCCCTATCTGTCCTTTGAGTACCATGATATGCCATAATATTTGAGAACACTTCTGGTTAGAAAACAAGAAGAAGAATATTACAGATTATATCTCAAGGTTCTTGATATGTTAGTATGTTAAATTAGAGTGATATAAGTCTAAATTGATTATTCAATAATGGTCTATACCCACATGTATGTGAGAGAATGTCACTATAAACTTTCTTTTTGTTCTCCTGAATATATTGAAAGGAAAAAATGTGATATGGTTGCGGTGAATTGACTCTCCAATACTACCCACTTTATCGCTATTCGGGAAGATATATTTCTTGAAAAATAATTTGAGATATATGTGAAGGTATTTTTGAGACTACATGGGGTTCCAATATTGATTTTTTCTTATCATGATCCAGTGTTCATATATAAATTCTAGAAGAGTTTTCAACATGCTTTGAGTGATGAATTGAATTTTAGGAAGACCTATCTCCCCCATATTGATGGTCAATCAGATATAACTATTTAGAAACTCAAGGGAATGATTTGAGATTTATAAATGGAATATAAATGTGTATGGGATGTGAATCTACCATTGGTTGACTTATAATATAGTAATATCTTCTATGCAAGTATTTAAATGGATCTAAATTAATACTCATATGGAAAATGATGTAGAACTCCAAACTATTGGTAATAAGTTGGTGATAAAAAATATACTTGGATGAGATCTTATGAAAGAGATGATAGAGAATTTTTAATCCATCCATTAACATATCAATTTTTATCAGAGTTGGAAAATGAGGTATATTGACAACCATTTAAGGGGAATAGAGTTCAATGTTGGAGATAAATTCTTCCTTTGAATATCATTGTGGAAGAGGTTCAAGAAGTTTGGAACAAAAGGGGATCTTTTCCCAGGGTACATTGTCACCCCGTACATCCTTGATCGCATAGGAGTAGCTTAATATCATATTAAACAGAGACAATTATGGATCAAATTCATGATGTGTTCCATGTATCTCCTTAGTGAAAGTACATACAAGATCCATCACATCTGAAAAACTTAGAGGTGGTACAACTGAAAGATGATCGATCTTATAAAGAGCAGTTAATAAAGATTTAAAACCAGAGATATAAGGTACTATTCAATAATACCACCCACTATGTAATGGTGTTCTAGAAGAACCATATGTCTGAATAATTAACTTTGGAACCATAGGATGCGATGAAGGATATGCACCCTCAATTGTTTATGTGAACAAAATTTCAATTGTGATATTTCCAAAGGGGGAATAATGCAATGAAACAAACTATTTTAAATTTAATCTATCCATTCTTATAATTATGTAATTTAGTATAAATAAAATAGAATAACATAGAGACCACAATACAAACATTATATAATATGAATGAATAATATAATAGGTTTTATCAATAATTAAGGAACCTACAATGATGGAATATTAACAAACCTTTAGAATAGAAACATGACCCTTAAGAATAACAATCCATCCAATATAATATTATATTAACATTTGAATTTATAAATAAACTTTATGTACCTTAGGTATAAACATATTTATTTTTTATATCATGAAATAATAAAATAATTATTTTAAAAATTATAAATTATATATTGGAATTTTATTAGTAATTAATAATTATTTTCAATATTAAAATTAATATATTGATTTAAAAAAATATTTTCAAAAATACACTCCAAAATTAATATATTATTTTCTTATTATATTATACTAATTTTATAATACCATCGTTAATTTTTGAATGTGTCATAAAATAAGTTATAATTTTAAAATAAGATTTTTTTGAATAAATGATGATTTTAATTAAAAAATAGATTTCTCATATTTAGAAAATTATTTTGTAAAAAATGAGTTGAGTTTTAATTCTAAACATCTCAAAATTTTAGTCTGATTTTTTGGGATTTTTCTTAAATAGTTGAATTTTGTGAATAGTAAAATACAATAATTTATAATATATATATACATTATAATTTATATACTCTATTCCCCGAGTCATTACTAATGTAATCACTATACTATAGAAATTCACTTCATTATTTTAATATATTTAGTGAGAATTATCAAACTATTTATAGTCTTTATCTAGAATAATAATGTAATGAATAATGTAATGGGAAAACACCCCTCTCAACCCATATAAATACAACCCCTCACCTATGATTCTCATCATACCTTCCAAGTTTATAGAATTTTCCAAATTCAACCCAAATCACTGTCCATGACACTTCCCACATCCCTAAGGTCATGTTATCAACAATAGAAAAAACCTTGGTTCTATAAGGATGTCCTCACAGAGGATAATTTAAGAGGTAAGATCCTCTTTCTTTTTATTTTAATTTCTTTCAGTTTATTTTCTTATTCTATTATCACCTCTTCTATCCAACAGATCCTAATAAATCTAGAATCATTTATATACTTGAATTATATTATGTTAATGTAAGATCCATCATCAAAGTCCCTTCTCTCCATCTTTTATTCTAGAAATGAAATCATCGCCCGTGATGTGTTAATTTAACAACTTTTTGGATGATGTGTTTTTATTTAAATTTAAAACCTATAGGGCTATTAGTAAAACCAATATAAAAGTTGATACATAATTTAAAAACTATTTAATAACCCATTTAATGTTCTTTAACAAACTTAAATACACAATAATAAATAATTTAACAAAACCAGTTTGTAATGTTTGAAAATAACCAAAAAGTCTAAATGATTATCACTAACCTTTTATCTAATGACTCATTCTTAAACCATATAACCAAATAATATATATAACCATTTATACCTCAAGATATTAACTAATGAAATAAATTTTTAATTATATGTAATTTTAACCATTCTACATAAGCTTTCATGTTCATATTCTTGTGAACTGATCCTGAAAACCATGAAAAGAAACATTCCTGACTGATGGAATTGAATATATAAGTCATGTATAAGGCTATAAATGAACTTAATAAAACAATAATGAATAAAATATATGTTAAAGAGGGTTTATATTATTTAATAAATGAATTAAATTTAATTTTCTATGATTTTAGAGTAAAGAAGTCACTCAGACCTAAGGTATGGGAATTATCAGACCCAACTATCCTTCTTTAATTTTTCTCTATTTTACTCAATTTTCAGTGTAAAATGTTCCTTTCAGGTTCCTTATATATAATTTATTTTTCCCTATACTTTATTTTTTTTGATACAAAATTTTTTAATCTGGTTTTATGATAATTCAATGATCTTTTCCCAAGTTAATATTCTTCCCAAAAACAAATATTTTACTTCTTATGAGATTTTTTCTTCTTCACTGAAGATTAATGATTCTGATACCAAATATGTTCATCCCTCTTTGTTTTGGGGACCCCAATGTTTATTCACGAATGTATTCTTTATTAAAGGAAACCCATTATTTTATATGGTTTAATTTATGTCCAAGATTGATATATGGTCGATGTGGCTTGGATTATAATATAAATGTTTTGATGTGGCGGGGGCGCTTCAAATTACCAAGAGGTTGTAAATTTTCTTATGTGATGGGTGGACCTGTAATTATATAAAATTCATATGCGTTAGTTAATTTGGGGAATATTATGATATAATGTGAAATATAAGTGAACATGATGCTATTTTGGTTCACAACTATGTGGGTAGTTGATCACTAAGACATAATGATTCATTTTTATGCATTGCCACATTCCATGCCTTTATTTAATTACATATCTCATGATTATGATAATGATCCCATGATTATGTTATGATTATTATTATTATTATCACCCTATGTTATATTTATCCATTTTATTATTTATCCAATTATTGGGCTTTTATCTAACCTTATTCTTTAAATGTATATCCTCTAGAGATTAATTTTACTAAAGAGACAAAAATGTCCACTATTAATCTAGATAAGAAGGAACTAAATAAATATTTATGTTTTTTTTGTAAATTTCATGTATGGTACTAATTTTTCAAGCACACTAAAAATTTTAATCTTTTTTGTGAAACATTTTTATTTTGTTTATCTTTAAAATGATTCAAAAATCATGTAATGGAATGTAAGGTCCTAATAATATTTCTATGAAAACACTCTTAATAATTTTCTTACCAAAACATTAGTATGTTATACTATAATTATCCTCAATTTATATCATAGGGTTATTTTCCCTAATTTATGTTTTCTAAAATATTATTTCTATAGATTTTAATAAGTTTTCTCTAAAACCAACTTTAGTGACTCTAACCCTATCATCGTAGAGCTAGGGCATACTAAAATTAAATTAGCATACGATATAAGGAATTTTTTTCAAAGGACTGAATAGTTTACAATTATTTGTAAACAAGATACGTACACGATTTTTGTATTATAAATGAATAATCAAATTATAGAATATTATTTTTCAATTATTTTTTGGGAATAAATTTCTTCCATCTAGAATATCCTTGTGTATTTTCTAAGTACACTTCACAGAATCCTGGGGAATGGAAACTAATTAATGTTGTGATAAAATTCTATTTAATGGTTATTTATAGTTAAATAAATAATGAATCGATGATAATAATAAATATAGGCATGTGAATAACTAAAAAACATTATATTTAATTAATAAAATGAGAAATAATTTCATAAAATATATGTACTGGTAAATAACTGAAAAAATATTCCATTTCAATATCGGTACTATCATTATAGGATTTGGTAGAATCAATATGGAATGTAAAATAACTAAAAACATGTATTTTTTAATAAATAAACTTATAATTAAATTCAATAATAGTTTATAATAGTGAAAATCAAAAGGATAACTATAATATTAACTAAATTCTCATAGAAGGAAATGAATAATTATAAGATGCCATTTATGGGGAACATGAAAACCTATACTGTCATGAAAATTCACAAGATAGTTTACAACTATATGTTTAAACCCATTTAATTGGGCCAACAAATTTTTCTCATGGGAAAAATTGATTCATCTAAGGGATATATAAAGTCTGTACCTCACCTTTCACTGTTAGTATATGGATTTTCTCATATTTCAAATAATCAATTTAATTAATGATCAATGTTTCTAATCGTCAAATATATTTAGTGAGTAAAAGATATATGTATATCAACATTTCCCTAATTAATGAAATAACTATTATTGTGATCAACATATGAAAAAATTGTACTTGATTTTGGTAATAATAATATCCATGATAAATAATATGGCTATTTTGGGGAAATTTAATGTTCAAAGGTCACAATAATGTTAATAATTGAAATAGAAGTTAATGACTAAATATAAGATTCAAGTATGTGAATTTCAATACGATCCATGGTCAAAATAACCATAATAAATTAAGAGGAGGAATAAGGATGGTATCAAAGATATTTATACCCTTTGGAGTAATAATAAAGGTTTTTCATTGATGAAATAGGAATGAAATTTAAAAATATTCTTAAGGAAAATATCACCTTCATTTTCTAAAGAATTTTAGAAATACCTTTTCTTTGAAAATAACTTTTAATTTTTTAAAATAACTTTTTAAATTTTTAATTAAGTTGTAAACTAAATGATGGTGATTAATTTCATACAATTTAAAAATTAAATTCCTTTTATAGTGTATTTTTTTTAGAAAAGTGACTCATTCATAAATAGATAAGAAGAATCCATAGATTTTTTTTGTAAAAAGAATAAATTGGTAAAAATTTCATTAAAAAATAATTTTGAAATGATTAAAACAAATTAGTTTCAGAACATTTTTGGAAAACATTGTTTTGTAACAAAATGTATTTCGAGTTGAATAGATAAATGAATTAAAATTTTATGAAAAAACGTTCTTAGTATTTTTATGTACCAAAGAGTGGAAACATTATACTATCACTTGGAAAATATGATGGATAAATAGAGGTGAATAAAATGTAAGGGGTTATTTATAAATTTTTAAGTGGTTTCTTAAACTAATATTCATGAATAAACAATTTCAATTAGAATGAGATTGTGAAATAAACCCTTCAAATGATTATAATGTAGAAAAGAGAATTAATAAATGAATGAATTATGTATATCAATTGTAAATCCATATAAGAAATTTTAAATAAAAAAATAGTTATTAATAATTAATTATACACATTGTCATAGAATATTAAAGACAACGAGGGACTAATATAACACAATGAAAAGAAACCGAGTTATGAAATTTCGTTACAACTCGTTAATATTAAGTAAAATAGAAAAAGATTAAATAATTATAATTGAAACTCTAAATAACTTGAATAAATAATTATTAATTATATTTAATTTCAATTGGGTATTATATACACCATAAAAAAGAAAATAGGATCATAAAATTACAATATGCCTCAAGGAAATGAAATTAAGACGGAATCCCTTACCACACACTTTCCATTTGGTCATACATGATTTATGGTAATTTATAATTGTTTCATACATTTTATTAAAATATTAAAAAGCATATTAATATTTATTATATCATTTATGATCTTTTTATTACATATTATTACTGGTTTTTTAATTATCTTTCATTATTTTTATCGTTTTGGGTAACAACAACCTTTTGTTTATTTAGTATGTTTTGAATTATTATTTTATCCTATTACATAGATCATAATTTAATAATATATAGGTTGTAAAAAATTATTTAAATATCATAAATGTTAATTATATATGATTTTACAACAATCCATAGGGTTTGGTGATAGGAAATTAAATATTCCGTTCGTGGAGATGTTAGACCTATGCATTCATGAATGATGTTTCCTTCTTCATAACATATTAAAAGAAAGAATATTTAATGGTATATTTGTATAATATCTTACTTTTATCACCCTTATTTCATATATAAAGAAAATATTTTTGTTTAACTCATCCTTAATACATTACATGTAAAGCATGAATGAGTCATATCGGTTCGTGAGGTGATAGTCCACCGTAAATAGGAATGATGTAATAATATTCGAAAAAAATTTAAACTGTGAAGGTATATGTTTTATAATGAATATAGAAACATAAATAAATCATAAATATAAAATATGAACTATATTTTTATCATTATTACTATCCTTGATATGTGGTAATGAAAAAAATAAATAACAATAGTTCTTGAGGCGGTAGTGTGCCGTACCTAAGAACTATGATTTATCAACCCATTTGATGGAATTGTATGATGTCTTATGCCATAATAATATCATAAAAACAACCCAGTATATTTAATATAATGATATTAATATAGAAGAATGACATAAAAATAATTATTTTTGTTTGACAATGAAATTAACAAACATTTATTGATAAATGATATAAGTTCTTTGGGTATCTTCCTTTGGTTTGAACAAAAGTTATTCTTTGGACGGTTTTCTAAAAAACTTAATGCATATTATATGAGTGAAGTAAAATTTTTGTGTAAATATGGATGATATTGGATGATAAAAATGGATTTGGTCTTGTAATTATATAAGGGGAGTGAGTTCCCTTTTATAGTGGTGGGGGAGTGACATTCCTGTAAATATAAAAATGTATAGACTATTGGGTAGTCTCCCTAAACAAATGTGGGTTAAATAATGAACCATTTTATATAAAAGTTGTTATATGGTCCGCATATATATATACATATTGTTTTAGACAACTATTTTGTCATTTCAACATAGTATATTTTAATATTAATGAGTAGGTAAACTCATTTTTACCTTAATTGTTGTGATGAAAGATAACTATTTTTGTTAATAATGATGGTAAATAATTTTTTTTAAATTATTATAAATTATAAATTTTTATTAATCCATATATTGAATCTATTTTTACTAATTCAAATCATCAATTAGGGTTAATATAATTTAAAAAGAATCATGTAGACGAGACACGAATGCTGGGTTTCAAAGTGAAACTGTTAAAAAGATTACTATGTTTTTATATCTAAATTGAAGATATAAATGATTCCAATGAACTAAATTGGATTAATATATGTTAAATTGAAGTAATTATATATTGAAAATAATTTAAAATATAAATTAACACTATAAATTATTCAGATAAAAATCAAATTTTCAATTAAAATTTAGTATTTTTAATAGTTCACCAAAAAATGAAACTTCTCAGAAAAGTACCAATAATTCACTATAAACAAATTTTGACATTAATAATAACAAAATTAATTTTATTATTCCAAATATAATTTATCAAATTTTCAATTTTTTAAAATCACCCCTTGATGGGCGACAAAAATACATTTATAAAAATACAGCTTCTAATACGTAAAAACATATTTGTTTTAATATTATGACATTAAAATATATTGGATGAATGTAATAAAACATTAATTAATATATGAATATATATATATATATTATTAATATCATCCTAAAATATTTATTAACTTAATTTATTATGATAAATGTGTTAGGATTATAAAAATAGTTTTTTAAAAACAATTTCCTTTATATTCAATTGTTTGTTATATTCATTTTTAATTAATTGGTAAAAAATGAATTCAAAAATATATTTCAATAATATAGCTAATGAATTTCATAAAGACCAATTAATATATCTTATAGTGCATACATCATTGTGTTATTATTTTTTATAAGAAACAATGACTTTATTAATTAAAAGATAATTATTTTAGAACAATCTAAGAAACTCACCTTAAGAAATATTGAAATGTGGAAAAGAAAAATTATGACCATTTAAAAAAATATAAAATATAAAATTATAAAATTATTCTTATAAAATAAATTATAAATAAATGTTATTTTATTTTATGAAATAAACATTGTAAACATTAAGTGTTCTAAGTAATATATCATACCAATTATTAACATAATGATATTAATATGTTAGTAATTATATTGAAATATAATTGATTATTTCAAATAGTATTTTTAAACGTGATTGATTTTAATTTATTAACTTAGTAAAAAAATATTTAATAATGGAAGATACAGTTATTTTTTTAATCATATTAATCAAATATCTCTTAAATGTAATCATTTTTAATTTGTTAATAACTTTTTATATTGTAGATGATTTGGAATTATTATATTTCCTCATTAATAAATATTACAAGGATTAGTTTACATTGGTGTTGTGTGTGTGGAAATATGTAGAAATTTTATTTATTTATAAAAATATATTCCATGCTCTTGGGGTGTTATAATTTATATGTGTTTATATTGGAATCATAATGAAATCATTACAAAATATTTAATAATTCCACAATCAAAAGTTATTCACCACACCAATAGTAACAAATTACATCCCTTAATGCTCCAGTATGATGGTAATTTGTAGTGTCAGTCCAAGAGTAGTAACATGGATGAATTTGGTACTAATTAAATATATATGAGGTTATATTGTCTTTCGTTTTCATATTTCCCCATTTAATTTTTTTAATATTACTATTCTTACTATACAAATTAAAAAAAAATAACCATGTACATAATTCTAATGCCATAACTACAAATATTTCATCCATTTTTTTTAATTTTCTCTTGAATCTATTTTAAATTTATCTTTTAAATAAAAATTGAATATTAATGATGGTACTTTTATTTAGTAGATCAACAAACATTGAACATGGTGTTTCTAAGGATCGTTAGATTTATATAGAGAAGGCCCGATGCAGCTCTCGGTTGAAAAGAATGAAAAATCTAACATCGAAGATCAAGGGTTACAAGATGAGAGAACGTTCGCAGATGTGGTCGTGGGTAGAGTTCTGTGTGCAGACTCGAAGGCCTCCGGAAATGTTGCTCCAAAATCATATAGAAACAGAGGTCTATCAGCAATTTATTTCTCCAAATATGAGGTACTGGATCTCGCTTCAGACCTCCATTTTGTTCTGGTTGGTCACTTTATCAAAAATCACCCTTATATGTCCTTCTTACACAAAACCCTTGAGAATATTGGCTTTACAAACATTCACATTGGGATTATGAATTCTCTGCATGTCGTGTTTCTCTTTACCTCGGATTATGATTATTATAGATTTTGGATTTGAGGCACCTAGTCCTTTGGGGGTCCTCTATGAAGGTATTTAAGTGGTCTCCAGATTTTGAAACTGGGTTAGAGCCTCCTATTGTTCCCATCTGGATCGGGTTCCCAGGCTTACCCCTGAATTTGTTCAAACAGCATGCTCTTAAGGCAATTGCTAGTTTTTTGGAACTCCAATTAGATTAGACTCTGCTACCTTAAAACTTTCTTGACCCTCAGTAGCAAGGATTTGCACCGAGGTAGACATCTCCCATGATTTTCCATCCCGATTCTGGCTTCAAAATGGGGAGAAAGGGTTTATTCAAGAAGTGGTTTTCAAAAATGTCCCTCCCTAATGTAAGTGATGTTACAAAATTGGTTATTCGATGGAGTAATGTGATTCTCACAAATTGGAACCTCCTAAACCTCGTTGCAAACCAGTTTGGGTGGGAAAATCTGGTTCAAAAAAGATATCTGATGCTATTAAATCCGGGCCTGTTGGTGGCACCTTGATAAGAACCACAGATGTCCCCGGGACTTCTAATGAGATATCAGCACCTCGGGACATTTTTCCTCCTAGGAGGGATCAAGAAAATATTTCTATGGAAAAAGGTGAGCATATTACCAAAGAGACTTCACCCATAGCCGTGGTTGCTAGTTTTCCTCACAGCCCCTCCCCTCCACTTGAGGTAGTGTCGAATGTGAAAATGAATGATGGTACTCAGGAGGATGCTGATAATGAGGGGGGAAATTCTTCTGAAAGTAATGATTCAACAAATGAAGAGGAAGTAAAATCTACTCACATTGAGGAATATTATCTAAGAACCATGGATAGGAAAGGTAAAAATCCAATAGTGGATGCTGATGGGTTCATTACCCCCAATCACAAAAAAACGAGGAAATGTAGGGATTATTCCCAAGTTGAAAGAACTATTGTTACTCGATCCTTGGATGTCTCAAGAAAGGAAATTTCTTTTGATCCTCCTAGAAAGTAAACTAATTAATCTACTCATGTTAAACCTCTCAGTGAGATTTCACTTGAAGTGAATTCATCCCCTGACATATCTCAACATGTTGAGGTCCCTCAGCATCATGGAGGGGTAGAAAAGCAGGATGTACCTTACTACCAAGACCCTGAATCTTCTGAGAAGATCCTAGATGAAATCTTATATAAATATTTTCAAAATGGGGAGATCTCAAAGAACACTTACCTTTCCATTAAGAAGTACATCTTCAATGAAAAATTGTAGAGGATGTTTCAAAAAACCCTTTAATTCATCTTTGAGGTTTTTTCGGCCGCTTCATTGCAGGCTTTGACTTATAGCTGGTTCTTGTCTGGTATCTGGTTGATTTTGAAGACTTATTCTCCCTGCTTAAAGTTCTATATTCAAGTATACTGATTCTTTGGTTTGACCAGCAAGGATCATGTCTCTTTGATAGGTATGGAAAGGAAGCTATGGGAAAAATGGCATATTGATTTCTCTGTTTGGAAGTATTTGATATGGCCAGGACTTCTTACTGGAGGATCCGGACTTTTGTTTACTCTCCTTGTGGGATTTTCTGTGTTATTCTCTGCTTCTGCTGACTGCAGGGGGGGAGGGATAGAACTGTTCCTTTTTTTCCAATAGGACAAATCTTAATTTTGGATGAACTACATATTTCAAGATCTAGTTTTGGAGATACATTGGACTGTTTTAACACAAATATAAATGCACGGTCTGCTGGAAATATGGGAACAGAAAGTTATTAAAGTGGAGTAGCATTGGGGGAGAGCCTCGAAATCCTTGGATTTGCATCGGATCTGCTACTGCTGATGATGCTGGGCAAGGACAAAGTCCTACGGACATTACCTCCTGATGACTCTGCTTAAGGACCAGGGGCTTTCACAGGTTTTCTATTCTTTTATCATGAGGTGAATTATTTTCCTTGATATATATTATGTTCCGCTCTTAAACTTTTGGTTGGTGTGAGCTCTTTGCACCTCGAGCTTGTATTGTAACCCTTTTGATTTAATAAATTTCTCCAGGGCATGAATTGGGTGACCAATTCATGCCTATGTTTGTTTAATTGAACATGGGGTGTCTTCCACTATCTTAAAATTAACCCACATATGATTCCCCTAAAAACTCAACTAATGATGTTTAGGTTGATATTGGTTTATAAAAAATGATAGTGAGTATATATCCCTCCCAAGATCAAATAAATATACCCTATATGAGATTTTACTACCAGAATAATCCATGGATTCCCGTTTCTAAACCATTTTTCCTTTTAATATACACAATTGTCTACAGTAATATTATCAATAGTATTTATTTCTAATAGTCATGATTCCAAACAATCATAATTCTCAATAGTCATATTGACATTCAATAAAATCATTCCCTCATTTAATGTTTCTTATTAAAAAACATAAATTTTCTCGAATTTTTTATAGAGTAGCTTATAATTTTTTTCTATATTATATTTATTATATTTATTATATTTATTAAGGATTCTGTTCCAAAAGACATTTACATTATATTCCCATTAGTTATTTCTTCCATTATTAATTATTAGTTATATCGGTCTTAGTAAACTAGTATAATTTATCTGAATTATCTCATTAAAAATAATAAAATATTTATTCCTATGGATTATATGGGAATCACACCCCTACAGAAATTTCATCATAATTTTTTTAATAATACATGTTTTAGTAAAAAATTATGTGCACTTATTATTCATTCATTCCTTAGGATCCCATGTTAATTCCTTATATGTTTGGTTCATTCAAATCACATTCATAAAAATAGATATTCTATTAAATAAAAACTTCTCTATCTGTATGAAAGTATTAACTATATTCTCTGTATATAATACAACTACATCTAGTTGTATGCTATCAATATGATATATATGTGTTGGGTATAAAATTAAATTAATCTATATAAATACATGAAAGGTTTCATTTACATAATATTTTGTTAAAATATAATCGATAATTTAATGGTCTTATTCACTCTAATATTCCAATGGGTCCAATACCCCTTCAACTTAGTTTTATCATCTGTCAAAATTTCATGATTCATTTTTTGGGAGATATATCCAAGAATAATCGATCACCAAAATGAAAAACTAAATGTAGAAACTTTTTTCATTATATATAAATTTTAATTTATTGAGATACTTTAATGACTTTTTGGTTAACATTCACTATCATTGTTGTTTCTTGAATCAACTCTATACCTTTTAACTTCCTCTCTCCAACATCCTCCCAATATTATGGTGTTCGTCATTTCATCTAATAATGACCCCCATTTTCTGACATTTTAATTCATCAACGGTACTATTATAATATTATAAGTAGACGAAAGGATTTTTTTATCCTATTATATATGGAAATTAAGTGATATAACCTTGACATGTTTTCAAATGTTTTGATTATATTTTTAAATTTTATAGTACTCTAAAGGTCCTAAATTGTTCTAAGATAAATCTATGAAATTAAATATCAATAAATACTCCTACCAAATATTTATTTGAATCTTGGATCATGATTAAAGACAACATATATTGGATAAACATTAATATTTACCTGTCACCTTATATAAATATAAGAAATTTTTTCAACCAAGAAATCATCCCTCATTTTAATGAAATGTGTCGATTTCATCAATTGATAATAGGCTACTCATTATATAAAAAATTCCACTTTGATGGACTCGGAAGACTAGTGATTGTTTCCATTAGGATATTGTCACACAATTTAATAACAAATCTTTATTAAATTCCTCATTTTCATGTGTTCACAATTTCATTTTTCATTTTAGTTTCAGATTGGTAATTTCATTCCTTTCATATTGAAGATGGTTCAATAATCTCCATAATATTAATCCTTTAATAAGTATAATATTTAACCGTTATATAAATTTTTTTCACCATTAATTTAAATATGTGATGAAAAATGTGTTACACCGCATCATGGAGATAGTAATCCATACATAAGCACGAGAGATGTTTCTAATTTTTGATGGGTGGAATGAAAAAAATATAAAAATTAATTCAATTTTAAATAATAATAATTAAATAATAATTACAATATATTTTCATTAAATATATTCTAATCACCTTTTATGTAATAAAGAAGTGAAAAATGAATCACATGTATTTATTGAGATTGTAGTACACATATATTCCCAAGCGATGTAATCATTTCCAAACTGATGGGTAGGTAAGATGGTAGATAAGATCTTATAATTTTAGAATCATAATTTTATAATAAATATTATATATAGACCATAAATATACCATAATAACCAGTCTAAAAATATGATGATATAAAAGGAATCAGATCACTATATGGAAACGGTAGTCTATACATACACATGAGTGATACATTCATGTTTCATTTAATGTAATAGCGTTTGAGAATGGATATTACACAATCATGATAACATATTAGTAAATTTATGATAGTTTATTCTCTATTTTAGTAAGGGTACAATATATTTATATTAAATATAATAAGGAATACACTTTTAATGTGTCGTTCAAAGTAACTAATTCTTCTATGAGTGACCTTCATTGTCATGCACGTTAATACTTCATAGAATAGTATTACGGAGTAAAAAACAATAGTAAGAAATCAGGGAATATAAGATGGTTTTTGGGTTGATATTGGTAGATAAATAGTGCATAAACATTGAGAATAAAGGAGAAGATGAGGTGCCATTTTATAAGTGAGGTATAGGGGATACTTGGAATTACTTAAATGATTAAAATATAATATATATTGTAATGATGTAAAGTGGAAGCATATGGACATAATTTTCAATATTATGAATGATAAGTTATAAATACATTCATAGAGACAAATTTATACAATTATATTCTTCATTTTAAACATTATATTATGGTTGGACCCCCTCATTCACCCATTTTATCCATAATTTAGACAACACATTTTTTTTAAATTTTACGAGTCATAATGATATTTCTAAGGTGAAAAGTGGAAAAAACGGGTCTATGATTTAACCTTCAATCCATTTAAATTACATATTGTCTTATTTTTTTATCACTTAAGAAACTGTTGTGTATCATATAATACCATTAAATTTATGTTTATGACTATTTATCTAATTAGAATTCAATAAAATCAAGGAATAAAAAAATAATTATATATACAAATCTTAAATCATTTATAATTTTTAATTAACTATGAAATTTTTCGTATATTATAATTGATCCAAAAAATATTAATTTTTTTTATTTTTAAAACCATTTACATGGGTTTTTTTTTTCAACTTTCAGAAGCGCGGTATCTCTGTTATGTAAGAGTCTAAGAAAATTATATCATAAAAAAAATAAAAAAAATATATGAGAAGAATAATAAATTTATGTTCAAAATAATATTTTATATTCATCCATAACTATTTCATATCTCCATGAACCCATATAAGATAAATCAAAATCCTAAAAGTGAAATTTTTTATTTATCATATTATTAAAATAATAATAGTGTTTTAAGAAAAGAAAAGGTGAAATAATTTTCCATCTATTCATATATATTATTTCTGGGGTCAAGAAACTCTCATAATATATGATACATTCTTGTTTTATGATGAATTTTAGACCATATTTCATAGTTTTAAACTCATATTACCCATTTTAACATTACCAAGAAGACAATTATTTAAAATAGTTTCTATTCATATTGAAAATATAAAAGGGAAATATTTATAAAATTTGAACCTCCAAATTTAAAATATGGAATCCATTTTTCATGATTAAACTTCTTGAATTTAAATAAATCAATTATAATATAAATTCATAAAATTCAAAAAAATTGTTTTTAGTAAATGTCATTATTAAGCTGAAAATTTAACATATACCAAAAAAAATATAATGTTGATTTTAGCTTCAGATTGTTTTTAAATTAACATGAGATCAATTTTATTAAAAATTATCTTTAATTGTTTTAAATTAAGAATAATATCTACAAATAAAATGCAAGAAAAATATTTTTGAAGTAATTGTATTTTTTAAGCATAAAATGGAATTATTATTATTACTATAAAATAAATATAATTAAATAATGGTCAACTCATTTAGTTGGATATATAACACACATATTTCTTCAAAATAAATATTCACTTGTCATTAATTTAATATATTTGGACCCACATACATGACACATATAAAAATTGTTTTTATAAAAAATATGTTTTTTAACATTTAAAAGAATTTTACTTCATTTACAACCAATTAATAATAAATTAAGGATTAATTATGAATTTATTTAAGAAAAAAATTTGACAAATAATTTATAATATAGTTATTCGTATTTATACTCATAAAATCCATCGTTAGGTTATAATGTCCATATTTAAATAATAATATGTTTATCATATATCGAAGTTCGCTTAAATCCCATTGTTGTGTATGAAGAGAGATATCAAGATTATCATTATTTTAAACTATTTTTTTTGTGTAAAAATTAACCATTTTAATGAAATTTCTTCCTCCAAATTTTTATCTATGTAAATAATGGATCATTATTTTAATTTTTTTAAAACCCACATTATACCGATGGATAATAAATATTCCTTTAGAAAGGGAATGTGTGAAAAATAGAGGATACTAGAAATAACACACAGTGAGGTTACAAAATAAGAATAACATGAGTAGAATTTAAAATATAAACATAAGGGTGAAAAATAAAATTCTAATAACAATATAGAGTGATATAGAATATGGTAATTAGAAATATAAGGATCAAAAACCCATAATTTAGTAAGGGATTGAAAGATACCATAAATTAATCTATAACTAAGGTAGGGAAAACATTTTTTATTTCAAGATCATTTCCCTAGATTTGATGGGTTCTTTTCCCATCATGATATTGAAGATGATAAAATATAATTACTTGATTAAATTCAATTTCATAAGCACAATTTCATAATTTTGTTGTTCTCCAAAGAATATTCACCTTTTTATCAACAATTACACAATGAAATAAATATTTAAGATGGAATTTTCATTCTTGAAGTACTAAAATTAAAATTCATAGCATGATTATATCCATTAGAGGATAATAGTTTATTCCTTCGATATCTAGAAAAAAATAAATTTGTTATCACAAGTTGAGATAATATATAAAATTAATAAACCATTATAAGAAAAATTAAAACATTAATCTCCAAAGACCAAACAATAACTCCCAATGTTCAAATTACATCATTCAATAAATAACTAACCTTATAAATATTCAAAATGTTCCATAAAAATGAAATTCAAATAATTGAATGATTTGATGACGTGTTCATATTCGATAATTTCAACTTTAGTCTACAAACAATATTAACCACCCATACATAAAAAAAATTTATATACCCTGATAATAAATCCCTATGATATTCATATCATTTCCATAAATATACTAAATCACTATAAATAAATAATAAACAAATATATCCTGAAAAATTATAATTCACCCATTATTTCTAAAATAAATCCCTATATTGATTAACAATATTTCCATCTACCATAATAATATACCATTCATAATAATTGAACTTCCTTTAAATGAACATTAAAAACAAAGTAACTAAATATATTTTTAATCTCATGGTTATCTACATGATAAAACAGAAGTTCCCAAAATGTAATAATTTTTTATCCCAATTATTCAAAACTACATAATCATAAATGATCATATTAACCCTAATAAATATTAATAACATATAACCTATGTTCAAAAAATAAAAAAAACCAATATTCCTCAAATAACCTCTTTAATAAAATAAATACTAGACTAAATGGTTGTATTGGCCTTAATTTCACCCAAAATATCCTTACACATCTTAACTCCCATCATAAAAAAACTCAATAGCATTATCGATGCCTTTAATTTATGAAAAACCATAAACTTATCAACCCAAGACATATAGGTATTATGACATATAACTGTGGAATATCAGTGGCTTACATAATTTTTTATATCTCATTCATAATAATTATTCAAAAAGAATATTTGAATTAACCCTAACATATCCCCTAGGAGTTTCTATCTAGGTGTGAAGTGTTTGGTCTGTTCATCATGCATCTATGACGATCGAGTTAGTACCAAATCTACCACCTTCAATGTTGATACCCTTAGGTGAATATGTGTTACAGACACATATACATGCAAGTATCTAGAAAGGGTTTTATTTTATTGTAAAACCAAACAATCACTAATTTATCCAAGATTCATGATATTACCATATACACATAATTGTCCCTAGAATCAATCAAAGTGATCAGTTCTCAAATCTATGTTTTCCCAAATCAAGCTTCCAAGGGTCCTAGTAACTTCTTTGAAACCCAATGTAACACCCTAACTCTAGTTACCATTAATAAAGTGGTTATATTACAATATTAGTATAAGATACTTGTGATTTCATCCCAAAGGGTCAAAAACTTTAGTGGTATTGACATAATTTATATATAAATTATTCTCAATTTTTTTTGAAAACATTGGTTCCAAAATTAAATTATAGAGATAGATTTATTATTTTCTATATCATATCCCTATAATAATTCATAAATCTATTCATGGTATCCTATGGAAAGGAAAACATCATAAAAAGAGTGATCAGATGCTCAGTAAGGTAAATCATACAAAAGAATCTATCATAGAATAATTAAGGATGAGTAATATGGAAGAGACAAAACATAATCTAATATTAAATATTTTATATAGCATAATAGGTGAATAAATCCAACGTTTACATAAAGAAATAAATAATCACATGGACAATAAAAATGAGTTTAATAATTATAGAATGCATAATGACAGAAATCATAATCCTGATGTCATGGAATTATTCCCTGAAATCATAAATTCTAGGGTATTCATACATTGAATAAAAAGTATTGTTTTTATCATGATATATATCTATGCATCGAGGGGATATAATGGGCCCCAAATTTCACATACTATATCTAATGAATATTTCATATGAAATAAATGATTAAAAACTAAATATGTAATCCACATTAACATTTTGGTCAAAAAATAGCATATTGGATTTTAATATTTTTCCTAGATAATAAATTGAACTCCATGACCATGATCCATTCATTGAAATATGGTTTATGGAATCATTAGAGTATATCATCCGTAAATAATATGATTCCTCAAAGGTTGTTTACATAGATGAAAATATTTTTCAAATACTAATATATCTTTTATTTAAGAAAAATATATTTTCCCATAGAATTCAATTATATAAAATCTTAAAATTTCAAGAATATTTGTAATCAATTTCCTCAAAAAGAACCATGGAAACTATTTAATAAATCTCAAAATAAATTAATAGTCTTAACATCATGAATGTTTTTTCATGCTATATATATTATAAAAACTATTTTTTAGACCTTCAGAAAAAATTATCTCATTTTGAAAATAACAAGATTATCCTTTTTAATTTTTTTTATAGAAAGTACAACATGTGTATAAATAAATCTTTAGAATTATTTAATAATAGTAAAAACATTATTTAAAACATTTTAATTAAATATGGAAATAGTAGAAAACAATTCCCAAATGAATAGATAAACATAGCTGATTTTCCATAAAAACAATAATTTAGATTTCTTGAGTGATAAAGGATGTAAAAAAATGGAAATAATAATTGAAAATGATATAAAAATCATATGAAAATAATAATAAATGGGGTTTCTGATAAATATACCATATAATTCCTGCAATATAAACATAAACATAAAAATCCTAAATAAGGATGTAATTGTGAAGTAAACCTTACTTACATGGTAATTTTTGAATCCTAACCCGATTAAATAAAAAACATTCAGATGAATCTTCAAATTCAATTAATATAAGAACATTAATGAAATAAAATGTGGATGTGTAGCTAAATAAATAACATAAAATAAATAAGTCATGAATATGTAATATGTCTCATAGAACTACATGTGATATAAGAGACTCTTACCTGATGTTCTTCATTCCTCGTAAGTGACATCAATCTATATTATAATAATATTAAATTTATTATAATTATATACCATAAAATTAATAAATAATTATAATGCCATATATGATCCATTTTTAACTTTTCAATACAAATTTATAAATAATTATTTATTAAAATCATCTTTTCTGAGTGTTAACTCTTTCTTTTTTCATGTAATTTTATGTTCATCAGTTTTTGTCTATAAATTAGGATCAAGGTTTCAAAACACCTATAACATTAATCATATAATTAGTGTATTATTTATTAATTATATTCACTTATATATCCATTCATATAAATTAGTAAAGAACATTGAATTTTACCCCATTGTTGTGATGATAGTTTTTACGTACCCATGCATGATATTTCCACATTTCGATGGATGAAAAAATGGAATATAAATAAAAATTTATTATTCTAGAATATTTTTTATATAATAAATGGAAAATATTTTTATTAAATATTTCTTCAATACCATCCATGTAAGGTATAAATGAAAAATTAATCATTTCACTACAAAGATTTAGTAGTCCACATGTATGATGGAGTGACGTTATAGTCTCCCAATAGATTGGAAGGTATGAAGGTAGATAAGATATTATAATAAATTATTATTAATTTTTTCATATTTATTATATATAAAATTTATGTTTATAATAACAACAAATCATGAATGATTTTTATGAAAAATTAATCACAACGCTATGTGGAGGTGGTAGTCCACATGGGAGCATGAGAAATAATTTCACTTCCAATTTGATGGAAAAAAGGTGTAAAATAGTTTTTATAGTATTCATAATGAAATTTTAATATATTTTTAATTCTTTATTAATTATTTTACAATGTGTATTAAATGTTGTGAACATATAGTAGAGTAAATAATCATTGAAAGTCTCGGGTAAGAGAATCACCTCTTCTTGGAGAAACCAACATTGGCATATACCTTATGACTTATTAGGGTGTTATTATGCGAATAAAAAACTATATGAAGATTCGAAGTGATTTAATAAGGTATTAGGTAGGGATTTCCTGATTTATAGTGCTAAAACATTACAAATAATGGATAAGACAATGTTCCATTTTATAAGTGCTGAAAATGACACACTTCCAATTACTTATAATAATTAAATATAATATATATTATAATAATTTCAATGGGAACCAAATGGAAATATTTTGTAATTTAGGACATGATATGGTCTAAATAACAATATCCAATAAAATTTATACTTGTTTATATTTCCTTTTGAGCATCCTATTTTATTTTAACCACCTCATTCAACCATTTTAATATTAATCGTGGTAACACATTTTTTAGAATATAATGGTCATAAATTTACTAATAGGGTGAAATGTGTATCAATAATGGTCAATTGATCATATTTTAGGCTAGTTAAGATCCATTTTTTTCTATTTAATTATTTTTTATACTAAAATCCTTTATTAATTTTTTTATCAAAAAATATTAATAATTATTTTATAGAAAATTTATTTAAATTTGTTTTAATGAAATGAATGAAGAAATATAATTAGAATAAAACACATTTACCATCATTTATTTTGCATAATATACTATTAAATTCATTTCATACAATAATTCATCCAAAAAATATATTTTTTATTCCTTTAAAAATTATCTATGTTGATTTTTCTATGGTTTTCAAAATAACTATGTGAACATTGTGTAAGTGTTTAAGGTAATTATATCATAAAACAAATTTAAAAACAAATTTATATCACCAAAATAATTTATTTATTTTATTAATAATTTTTTATATTATTTGATAACTTCATTTAATTTTTATTAAAACATATTATTTAAATTATATTCCATAAATTATAATTTTGTTTTTTTCCTTCTCCTAAAATAATATAAATGTTTTAAACAAACATAAGTGGAAATAAATTTTAATATTTTTATATATAGAATGTTTTGATTATAACACCACATATACAATAGGATAATGTAAGGTATTTTTATGATTTTAGGCCATATAACAGAGTTATAACCCTGAATTACTAGTTTTTCCATTAGAGATTTGGAAAATATTGACCATGATTACTGTTAATAAAAGCCAAAAATAAAAGGAAAATATTTTCCAAATTTAGACAACATAATTAAAAATATGAAATATAATTTTCATGATAAAATTTAGTATATTGGAAGAAATCAAATTTAATATAAATTCTCAAAGAACAATAAAAAATGGTTCTTATGAAATTTCATTATTATAAATAAAAATAATCTTATAAATAAAATAAAAAATAATGTTTATTTTATTTTGGATTTGGTTTTAAAGTAACTATATGTCCATTTTATAAAAAAAAGTGACAATTGGAAGAAATTAATTAAAATATCTGTTTGGAAAATAAAATAAAAACCATTTTAAGTGAATATATTTATAAAGCATAAAATGATATTATTATAACTTTTTCTAAAAAGTATAATTAAATTTTTGTTAATTCTTTAAATTGACTAAAAAAACATATTATTTCACTATATCATATATCAATAGTGATTAATTTAATTTATTAAGAACAAAATAATGTACCGACAAAGAAATTTTTTTAATGAAAAATATCTATTTCTCATTTAAAACATTTTATCTTCAATATCAACTAATTAATAATCAAGGCATGATTGATTATTCATTTTATTAATTAAAAAGTTTCTACTAATAATTTAAAATATTTTTATTCTAATTCACAATTTCCAATAGCTAGGTTATAATTTCATTTTTTAAATAATAATATTTTTAAATTATATTGCATTACACTTAATTCTTAGTGTTGACTATTAATAAATCCATTGAGATTATAATTCAATTAAGCTAGATTATAGGGGTATCACATTATGCAACCTTAAATAATTTCCCCCAAAACATATCTCACAAATCTAGGGTTCAATATTTCAAATACATCTCTTGAAAACCCACATCATACAAATGGATAAGAAAACATCAATTAAAAAGGGAAACATGAAACATAATAGATACTTAAAACAACACATAATGGGTTTCCCAGATATAGATAATGATATGGTGAACTGAAAATATGGATATATTTTAGAATAATAAAATATTTATAATAATAGCGAGTGATATAGAACATCATCATGAGAAATTTAATTTGAATACCCTAATATTTCCATGATTTTTTTAATTATATATATTTATTACGAGACCGTGAAAGTTGACTATGCATGATTTCGAGGCTTAGTGTGCCCAAAATGAATTTTTGAACTTTTTTTCAGTTACGTTTAGAAAATGCGCTAGCGGAATTTTGTAACTTTTGAACTGGTTCTCAGAATCAAAATCTGAGGGAACCATTGATCTCACGTCACCGATATTTACTTAAGGAGACCTTCACCTCGACTGTAATAAGTTTAGTCTGGAAATTAGTTTTGTGACTTTTTTTCAGAGAAAATAAAATAAAAATTCTTTATATTATTTTTTGAATTGAGACCTCCCATTTTGAATTTAGTTGTAAGGACCACCTGAACTTGAAACTTCAAATTTGAATTTAGTGGTGGGTACCACCCGACCCTTGAACTCCCAATTTATTGTGAGTTAACCTTGGGAATCGTCGTAATTTATTCTTCCAACATTAATGTGCCAAATGTAATTGAATTAACTCAATTAAAGTTGGATCATCACTTCTTTGTTGGGAGTCATTGGAAAAGTATGTCTTGGGAGAACCTTTGGATAAATATTCTCCAACAAAGAACAAACTATTTGAATCAAGAATGTTAACGTTGGAGCGTGGTTTGGAAGAAAGTTGCGAGAGTGACGAATGCCGACACCACTTCATTAAATTCATCTCCTTCCTCATGAAACCTCCATGAAAAGTCTTGGTAGGGGATTTTTTATGAATTATGATTAAATTTATTTGATACTTCTTTATATTCTGGATTCACAATGACGATGGCCAAACTAACATGGCCAACATCCCACACATATACATTCCCCATTTATCTTTTGTTCCTCATGCATTATTTGTGCATTCATGAACGCCAAATATTTATTGATTTTGGAAACACCATGTTTAGCTGAGCATGACATATGGACAAAGAGCCCTCTATATGAGGATCGTGAATATGTGAACGACATAATTTTTAGTCTTGGAAAGAATCCTCGATGGCTCACGGAAGAAGGAAGCGGCTGACACCTGGCCGACCGCAAGGAAGGTGGGGTGGCGCATGTTCACGACGCTGGTTGTGATGGAGGCCTTGGTCCGTCGGCCATGGTAGATTAAGGGGTGGTGGACGACATGTCGTCTGGCCGCATGGTAGAGTAGCAGGTTGTGTCCACATCGCCGGAGTAGGAGGCCGCAACCTCTTGGCCACGGCGGAAGCCGAAGGGTACCTGGCACCCAGCCGGCCGCAGAGGATAAGTGATGTGAAACCGCACCACTAGGATGAGGACCGGATGGAGCACAGGACAACTGTTCTGGTTCGGCGGGACCCGCTCGTGTCCCACGAGTGACATTGCAACCCAAAAAGTCACTGCCCCTTGAGGTTCAGAACGGAAGGAGGGATCGCTCCCCCTTTGGTGCCTTCTCAAGCAGATTACACCTAGCAGGCTGGACCGGGTCATCCCCTTCATGGGTCATGTTGGACCATGTCCCAGTGGGCCTGGCCCACCACTGGCGAGGCCATCCGGGTCAGACTCGGGTTGGGTTGGGTTAGTTCGACCGTGTCAGACCAGACACAGGCCCAGCCGGACCCTGCTTCACCTTTATGGCCATATCTTGAGAACCGTTTGTCTATTTGACAAACCATATATGGCACCAGAATCCTTGGATTGAGTTAGTCATTTTGGTATACTCCACTTTATTTTTTGATAAATTTGTTGTTCGACCGGGTTGGATCGAACCCCGAATCTAACTGGGCTCTTAGAGTAGAAACTCTAATAATGTACAGTCCGAGCATCTAATTGACACACTTACTATTGTGTTGGGTCCCTTATAACATGAAAAAACATTGTGATACCCATTTTTGGAGCTTAGTGGTGATTGAGGTATGATCGAAATCTTGAGGGAAAAATTATGCAAAACATGAGCACACCAGATGTGAGGAATCCAGTGCCTGGAAGTGAGGCAGATGATGGATACAGATAATACATAGGTTAGTTTCCTATAGAGTCTAGGTGGGTCAGATCCTATGTGGGTCATTTTGAGGTTTAGTACCTATTTATGTTTTATGGGTCAGTGCTCAGTGATCCCGTGAGGGTCAGTGCATACCAATCTTGTGTGGGTCAAATCTTGTGGGGGTCAGCGCTCATTGATCCTGTGTGGGTCAGTACATACCAATCCTATGTGGGCCAGATCCTATGTGGGTCAGCGCATTCTGATTCTATGTGGATCAGATCCTATGTTGGCCATTTCATGGGTTAGTACCTATCAATCCTGTGTGGGTCAGACTCCGTATAACCAGCAATAGTGCCTCTTGACAGAATAATATGATCTATCTTTGCGACAAATCATATGTACTTATATACATCACTAGTACCTGTGTGAGTTGAGTCTTATATCTTCATGGAAAACATGTGTGGTACTATATCTTGATGGTTTACCTGTGTGGTAATTTATCTTTGTGGTGATACATGTGTGGTACTCCTACCTTCATGGTGTTAGTGTTACCTGTGTGGTATTCTTCACTCCTGTGTGAGGTGAGTATATTCTGATAACATGGTTATATGTATGGGAATATGACTAAGTGGGGTTGAATATTTTTCCATGTTTTTGGTTTATACTTCATGGATTTGAGAGACCTTCAGGGGTCTTGGGGTCTCTACTGAGTATTCTTATAATCACCCCTGCAAGGGCTTCTACCGCACCTTGTTGTTTCTGGTGCAGATGACGGGCAACGCTGACTGAGGGTGAGGGTACCTGGACTAGAGACTACTCAGAGGTAGAACTTAGACAAGGCGATCCTCAGAGAAAACCATTCGATAGTTGTACCTATATATCAGGTAGGATCCCTGGTGGGTGTTCAGAGTATTTGTTCTCAGTCTTAATTGTACTTTTCAGTTTTACTTGTACTTCCTAGTTGGGCTTTTATTCCAACCCCTTCACTTTCTGTACAAAAACTATTTACTATATAGTTTACTCTTTTATTGTATCTTGATGAGTGCTTAGTTTGTGTGAGTTTATAGTTTATAAATGCAACACCTTCCCATTTTATGGAATACGACTTTCGGTTCTTGTTGCCAGCTCCTGGTGTATAGAAGGCGGGCTTGGGGTAGTCACGACTTGGGCCCTATGGGACGGGACGTGGCGAATTGTTATCAGAGGAGTTCGGTTCTATATAAGAACTAGGTCTCTGATCTTTTCTATGTGGAAATATTGTTATGAGTTATGTGTATAGTTTTCAGTTGGGGGAGTCCAATGTTGGTGGAGTGGCTGACTTATCCAAACACCAGGACACAAAATTATGATTTTTGACTCAGTACACGGAAGCATTGATTTCATTTATTTTTGAATATTTTTTCTTGTGATTTCTTGAAGTTAGCTCACCAGGTATTAATTAATGACCATGGAACACCTATTCTTTATCAATATTTCGTAGCATAGACAGCCAACCAGGATTCCCGAGTGAGTATGTGACGAAATCCAACCGAGCAATGAGGCTTCGGTGCAAGGCCCCCTTATGGCAGTTGTACCATTTGGTTGTATACTAGCAGCACACCTAAATATAGGGAAGTCGATGACACTATCCCCCACAGTAGAGGGTACGCATTGCACGAGTTCCAGTGCTAGAGGCCACCGAGGTTCTGGGGCCAGATTGATCCACAGGCAGCAGAGGATTGGATGGAGGTTGTGGTTAGAGTTTTTCGACTGCTAGGGACACTAGATGATCTCATGGTGATACTTGCCGCCAGTATTTTCCAGGGATCAGTGGGAAGATGGTGGAGCTTGATGCTCTAGGTCCATGAGGAGGTGACTCTCGTCTGGGTGGATTTAGAGAGACTTTTCAGGGTAGAGTGCATCCCAATAACCCTATGCTCAGAGTGTATACAGAATAATCTCCACTTACAGAAGGGTAACATGAATGTGGCTCAGTATTTAGTGACGTTCACCTACCTCTCGTGCTACTCCACAGATATGGTGTAGGACCCTTTCATCAGGGCCCAAAAATTCAAGTTGGGGATCAGACAGGAGATTAGAGATTTGTTGGTTTCTCTCATCATCCTGATGCAGGCAGGGGTGTTCGAGCGAGCACTCTCAGTGGAGAGATTCCTTGATGAGTAGTCACCAGCAGCGAGACCCACCACTATACAACACTTAGTAGAGTCATCAATAGTTTGTAGTAGATAGATGATGCAGAGGTCCAAGAGGACCAGACCTGGAGATGGAAGACTGCCGGATATAGGGTTGGTGGTGCAGGAATCTCGAGATAGAGCAGGACTGGCGAGGAACAAGTAGAGTTACACATGTGGAATGCATGGTCACATGGCTGGAGAAAACCCAACATGCTGTAAAGATGACCAACAGATGGTTGAAGGGCCACCTGGGCAGAGGTGATGATTTGATTGAGGAGGTCTACGAGCAGGAGGCATACATGGAAGGGGAGAAGGTTGTATAGTAGGTGGTGGGAGATGATTCTAGGTTCTACCGCAAACACCTCCAGGTGGTCCACCCCGACCACAGGGAGTAGGTGGATAGGGACGACCTCATCTCAAGGTAGTTGAGGCCTATGACCATGGCCCTCAGGAGAGGATACGAGGTATGATCTGTGTTTACTCAATCTTAATGGAAGTACTTATAGACACATGTGATAGTCACAATTTCATTTCCATGACCCCCATTCAGAGCTCGGAGATACCAGTGGAGTCGTTGGCTCGATCCTTATAGCTACAAACTTCTACGAGAGTATATATAAAGATTACGCACTCGTTCCGGCTATGTGAGATTACTCTAGGAGGTGAGTTCTTCGACTGTGATATTCTAGTAGCGGTGTCAAGGGTATACAACTTCATCCTATGTATGGACTGGTTATCTACAATAAAGGCTCAGATTGAATGTATTATGCACAATGTGTGTTTTTTCCATAGGGATGGGACCGGGTTTTCCTTCACCGTCGAGATGGGAACCTTTACAGTGTAATATGGACTTACCTAGAGGATTGTACAACAGATCACACGTCAGTTTTCTAGCCATACCCTCATAGCGGTTGATGTTGAGAGTTCGAGATATCCAGTAGTGGTGGACCAGAACACTGATGTTTTTTATAATGATATTTTTGGTCTACCTCCTCACAGAGAGGTGGAATTTTACATCGACTTGTACCCTGGGAAAACACTCATATCTACACATGCATATCAAATGGCTCTCATAGAGATTCGGGAGCTGCAAGTATAGCAGGAGGACTTACAGATCAAGGGATACATTAGGCCTAGTGTTTCCCCTTGGGAAACCCCAATTTTGTTCTCCTAGAAGGCAGATGGGAGTTTGAGACTCTGTGTGGACTATCGGTTCCTAGACTAGGTGACCATGAGGAACAAGTAATCACTCTCAAGGATTGACAATCTCATTGACCTGCTTAAACGAGGACGATGGTTTTTGAATTTAGACCTCATATCAGGCTATCACCAGCTTAGGATATGAGATTTCGGATGTGAAAAAGATGACCTTAAGATGTCGGTATGGCCACTATGAGTTCATGGTTATGCAATTATGTGTGACCAACACCCCAAAAATGTTTATTGGACTCATGAATAGGATATTCTAGCCAAACCATGATCGCTTTGTGGTAGTCTTCCTCAATGACATCCTGATATACTCAATGATGGAGGAGGAGCATGCCTATCATATGTCGATAGTTCTGGACACACTCTGAGAGAACCAACTTTATGGTAATCTCCCGAAGTGCTAGTTCTAGATCTGAGAGGTACAATTTTGGGGACACGTCATCTCAGAGGCTGGAGTTGTAGTGGATATAGTGAAGATTGATGTTTTACTTGATTGGGAGTCACCCGGGAGTGTGACAGAGGTGTGGAGTTTCCTAGGATTGGCCGGTTACTACTAGAGGTTTGTGCCTGAATTTTATAGAGTTATGGCACCCTTATCTACCTTGATGAATTAGGGGCAAGAATTAGTGTGGTTGGAGAGATTCCAGCTGAGTTTCCATGAGCTGAGGAAGGTACTGACGATTTCCTCCATCTTGAGAATACCAGAGGATGGTGGGGGGTACATAGTTTAGTATGACACATCAGGGACTGGGATTGTATATGTCCCAAAGTAGGAGCGAGTAGTGATCATGTAGGGATCTCTATAACTAATACAATATCAGCAGAACTACACTACCTATGACCAGTAGTTTGCAGAAGTGGTCTTCGCCTTGAATATGTGGCAACATTATTTGATGGGAAAACGTTTTCAAGTCTACTCTGATCACTAGAGTCTTAGGTATATCTTCTCTCATATGGACCTGAACCTAAGACAATGGTGTCGGCTTGAGTTCCTCCCGGACTATGACTTCATGATAGTATATACTCATGGGATGGGGAGTGTAGTAGCATATTGACTCAGCAGACGATCTGGTATACAATTGCTGAGTTAGGCATCAAAGTAGCTTGCCACTTTGCAGATATCTTACGAGGATTGAGATGGAGTAGATTCTCTTTAGTCTCTGACAGTCACTCCCCCTCTCTTTAAGCGAGTATGGGAAGTGAAACTTGGGGACACTGAATGTGAGGCTTGACATGCTCAGTTATCCACAAGACAAGCACCTGATAATTTTTCAGAAGGTGGGGATCATGTCATCCACTTCAGAGGTCGTACTTTGGCACTAATGGCGGTACATGAAGAAGTGTTGAGGTATTTTCATAAATCCCTTAAAGCGGTATATCCCAGAGTGGTAAATATGTACAAGGAACTTTTACGTCTGCACTGGTGGCTGGGAATGAAGAATGTAGTGGTAGAGTTTTCTTCACAGTGCCTCACTTTTCAGTAAGTGAAGGAAGAGCATTAGGATCCCACAGACATAGTTCCACCACTAGAGGTTCCAGAGTGGAAGTGGGATGAAATTTCCATGGACTTTGTGATAGGACATCCACACACATCTAGAGGTCTTGATTCTATCTGGGAGATTTTTGACCGACTCACCAAGTCATCCCACTTGCTACCCATCAAAGTGAAGGGATCATTAGAGAGATTTGGATTCCTTTGCGGGCAGAAGATTGTACAACTTCCTGGAGTTCCATATATGATTGTCTCTAATTGGGATGCTCATTTTACTTCCCGTCTATAGAAGGGGTTACAGGATCCGTTCGAGACACAACTTTGGTTGAGCACCGCCTTCAATCCTCAGACAGATGGTCAGACAGAGCGGACCATTCAGAACCTCAATGACATGATACGTTCCTGCGTCCTTGATTTTTTCCGTAGCTCTGAGGATCACTTGTCTTTAGTGCAGTTCGTGTACAATAACAACTATCACTCCACTATCAGTATGGCACCATTCGAGGTGTTGTACGGACAACCTTGCAAATCACCTATGAGCTGGACTGACCCAAGGGAGTCAACACTCATGGGACTAGAGATGGTACTTGCTACTAAAGAAAAGGTCCAAATCATCCAAGAGCATATGAAGACAGCACAGAGAAGGAAAAATTCATATGCTGATAGGAGACATAGACCACTAGAGTTTGAAGATGGAGACCATGTCTTTCTATGGGTCTCCCCTTGAAGAGGTTTGTGGAGATTTGGCCGAGGTAGTAAGTTGACTCTGAGATCCATCAGACCCTTTCAGGTCCTCAGAAGAGTTGCCGAGGTGGCTTACCACTTAGCGCTCGCACCTCAGTTGCACCAGGTGCGCGACATTTTTCACGTATCCCAGCTGAGGAGATATGTACATGATCCTTCACAGATCATTGATCGGGGCGAGTTGGACATCGATGATAGGGCCACATTTTTGGAGGTTTTAGTAGATATTGTGCATCGAAAAGAGAGTGTCCTTCATGGGCAGTTGATACCTATGGTGTGCATTTGATGGCAGCACGAGATCCTCCAGGAGAGAAAATGTGAGTGGGGGGCTCAGATTCATTCTTAGTAACCCCACATGTTTCCCTAGTTTGTGTGATGGCTTTCAGTGATGCAAATCCAAGAAGTGAGGAGAATGTAAAGACAAATTTTTTTCTATGTAATACTTTTTTAATTATATGGAACTGTTATGAGTCCTTGAAAAATGACAATGATTGATTCCAAGGACAAGTGTGATTGGAATGAATTTCTGAACTTTTTTTTAGTATGTTCAGTAAAGACATGAGCGGTGTTTTGTAACTTTTGAACCGGTGCATGAAATTGAAATATAAGGGCACCGTTGAACTCTCAATGTTGATATTTGTTTAAGGATACCTTCACCTTGACTATAGTATTTCAAGGGTTGAAATTAGTTTTTGGACTCTTTGTAGGAGAAAATAAAATAAACATTCTTTATTTTATTTTTGGAATTGAAACCTCCTATTTTTAATTTACTGGTGGGGACCACCCAAGTGTGAAACCTTCCATTTAAATCTAGTGGTGGGGACTACCTGACCCTTGAACCCCCACATTAATGTGAGTTAAACTTTGGAGTCCTCCCAATTTATTATGCCAACTTTAATGTGCCAACTTTAATTGAAATAAATCAATTAAAGTCGGCTCATCACTTCTTTGTTGGGAATAGTTGGAAAAGTAGAGCTTGGGAGAACCTTTGGAGAAATATTTTCCAATGAAGAAAAACACGTTAGATTAAGAATTTTGACATTGGAGCATGGTTCAGAATAGAGTTCCGGGAGTGATGAAGGCTGACACCTCTTTATTGACTTCATGTCCTTCCTCACAACACCTTAAACGAACATCAAGGAAGGGGATTTATTATATATAATTATTGAATTTATTTGATAATTCTTCAAAAAATGGATTCAAAATGACAATGGCCAAACTATCATGGCCATCGTTTTTCACATACACGTTTCCCATTTATCTTTTCTCCCTCACGCGTTCTTCGTGCGTTCCTCAACACCAAATATTTAATGATGCTGGAAGCACAATGTTTTACTGAGTGTGACATATGGAGATGAAGATTTCGGCATGAGGATTGTGAATATGTGAACAAAATTATTTTCGAGTTTGGAACGAAGCCGCGATGGCTCGCAGATGAAGGCGGCAGCTGGCACTAGGCCAGCTGCGAGGAAGGTGGGGCGGCACATGTTTGCAATGCCTATTAATTAGGAGGCCCATGCCTGTCCTCTATGATAGAGCAAGGGGTGGTGGCCGGAACTCTAGTCGGCAGTGTGGTGGAGTGGGGGCGCATGTCCGCACCACCGGATCAGGAGGCCATGACTGCTTGGCCACAACGGAGGCCAGAGGGCAGCCGAAACCCTACCAGTCATAGAGGAGTAGGGGCGTGCGACTGTGCTACTGGGAGGAGGACCGTACGGATAACCGAACGTCTGTAGTGGTTTGGAGGGACCCGCACGGGTCACGAGGTTGACATGGCAGTGCTCACAGGCGCTGCCCTTTGTGATTCCGAACGGAAGGGGGGATACTCCCCCTTCGACACTAGCTCGGGAAGACCGCACATAGCGGGCTGTGCCAAGTGGGCCAGCTTGGGACATCCCCTTTGTGGGTCAGGCCAGACCTAGGTCGGGCCAGTTCGACCCGAACCGGGTCAGGTCAGCTCAGGCTGGGCTGGTCGAACCAGGTCGGACCAGACCTAGGCCTAGTCGAACCGAGTTTCACCTTTGTAACCATATCTTGAGAACCAAACATCCATTTGATGAACCGTCTACCACCCCAGAATACATGGATATATATGGTCCTTCTGGTATACTCCACTTGAGTTTTGGATAAATTTAGAGTACATCCAGGTTGGATCGAACCCCGGATCCAACCAGGCCCACAGAGCGAAAACACTAATAACATATAGACCGGGTATCCAATTGACGCTCCGTCTATTGTGTTGGGTCCCTTATGACATGAAAGATGTTGGGTTACCCCTTTTTAGAGATTAGTGGTGGCTGAGGTATGATTGATAACTCGAGGGAAAGATTCCATGAAACTTGAGTGCGCCGGGTGAGAGGAATCAACTGGCTGGTAGTGAGGTGGAGGTTGGAGACAGATAATAAGGAAGTTAGTTACCTATCAACTCTAGGTGGGTCAGATAGTATGTTGGTAATTGCATGGGTTAGTACATATAGATCTTGCATGGGTCAGTGCTCAATGATCCTATGTGGGTCATCGCAAACTGATCTTGTGTGGGTCATATCCTATGTGGTTCAGCGCTCAGCGATCATATGTGGGTCAACGTATACCAACCATGTGTCGATCAAATCCTAATTTGGTTAGTTCTTAGGGATCTTGTGTGGTTTAGTGCATACCGATCCTTTATGGGTCATATCCTATGTGGTTCATTTTGGGGGTTAGTACCTATCGATCTTGTCTGGGTCAGACTCTGTATAATCAGTAGCAGTTTCTCTTGACAGAATAAGATGATCTAGCTTCACAACTAATCATTTGTACTTATATACTTCACTAATACCTATGTGAGCTAAGTCTTATATCTTCATTGTGAACATGTGTGGAACTATATCTTCATGGAGTACCTATGTGGTACTTTATATTCATGGTGATACATGTGTGGTACTCCTACCTTTGTGGTGTTACCTATTTGGTATTCTTCCCTCCTTTGGGAGTTGAGTATATTCTGATAACTTGGGTATATGTATTGGAATATAACTATGTAGGTTCACTGTTGTATCCATGTTTGTGGTTTATACTTTTTGGATTTGAATGACCTTAGAGGTTCTCAAGGTCCCTATTGAGTATTATTACACTCACCCCTACACGGGCTTCGCCCGTACCTTGTTTTGTCTAGTGTAGATGATGGAAAATTCTAACTGAGGACAAGGGTACATGGATTGGAGACTGCTCAGAGGGGGACCATAGACGAGGTGATCCTCATATACAACCATTTCAGAGCTTTACCTATCATTTAAGTAGGATCCTTGGCGTGTGTTCACAGAAACTATACTCATTTTTTACTTTTACTTTCTAGTTTTACTTGTACATTACAGTTGGGCTTGTATTCTGGACCCTTTACTTTCTGTACACACACTATTTACAATAATGTTTACTTTGTGATTGTATCTTGCTGTCTACTTGGTTTGTGTGAGTTTACAGTTTATAATGTCAATGCCATACAGTTTTAGGGAATACACCTTTCAGTGCTTGCTGCCAGCCCCTGGCCTATGGAAGGCGGTCTTGGGGTAGTCACGACATGTGCCCTGGGGGATTGGTCATGACAATTAATGGCCATAAAACCATATATAATTAAGTGCTAAAAAGAAGACCAACAATTCGTCATAAATGAATGTAATATAATAATTTTTTTATTTCATGTTCATTTTCTCATAGTTGAAGGATTCATTTACCATAAAAATATTGGGAACTAGAAAATATACTTACTTTATTTCTTTCCATTTAATAATCAAGATTTTATCCTTTGGTTATTCGATGATCAATTTCCACTTCTATGTCATCCGTCAGTCCAAAAAATTGATATTCAAGATGATTTTCTCACTGGTGAAGCAATAAAATTTACTATAAATGGATTATAATATCTATTAAAGGATTAAAAAACCTATTTGTCATATCTAAATAAAAATATAAAATCTTTTTCCATGTTCAGATATTATTCAATATGAAAAACCATTATATTAACAAATACTATAGTAATCTCTAATGCCACTACAATAACACCAATTGTCTTAAAAATTAATTCCATAAATTACTAACCTTGAAACTCCTAAAAACATACAAAATCAAAAATTAAACTGAATGATTAGAATGATTTGTTCACGTATTCTACGAATATCAACTTCAAATTATTCATTAAATAATATTAATGACTCATATATAAAAATATATCTTCCCTAATCATATAATCTAAAAAATGTAAATTGTTTCCATTAATATTTTGAATCACCATAAATAAATTATAAAATCATATATACATCCAAAATATAATTCACCCTTTATAACACAAATAAATTCCTATCAGAAAAAATACTTCCATTTACCCTAATCTAATTTTCCTAATATAATTGACTTTCATCAAAAAAAATTTAATCACTTCGTATCCAAATAAATTTTTAATCCCAATATCATCTATATAGAAATTCATATGTCCAGAAAATGTAATTAATTTTTATTCCAATTCTAGTATAATTACCTCAACAACAAAGAATATGTTACACATAAAGTATATCAAAAAAATTACCTAATGTCCAAAAAATATTAAATCATTAATCATCAAAATAACATTTTACTAGATGATATAATAATCCAAATGTTAGTATTCTAATTAATTTCTCCCAAAATATCCTTATTCTTATTAAAATAACATCACATATAACCTATATAGGGGTTTCTATTCATTTAAATATATTTCCAACCATATAATTTTCAACCAATGCCATTTTAGATTTATCCCATATCCCTATATAATATAAAATGTCAACATAGTTTTTTTCCTCGCCTTCATCATAAAAGCTTATAAAGAAATTGTGAATTATCTCATGCATATCCCTTAATAATGTATATCCAAATTCTTAGTCTTATGACAACTCAACTAGAAATAGTGATAATTGAGTTAATAATAATTCTTACCCTTTCAGAGTTTTTACCCTAAGTAAATATGTAGGACATCCACGTCCACTTCCCAGAATCCGTACAAGGATTTATTTTATAGTCAAACCACACAATCCCAAATTTACAAAAGACTCATGATATTACCTTATAGTTTAACTTATACCTGAAATATATCAATCATATGTATTATATAATATATGTCTTCAAAATTGTTTACCAAGGGTCCTTCTAAACATACATTGATACCAACAATAAGACCCTAAATCTACTAACCTAGAACCATTGGTTATCTTAAATCATTGGTATAATATATAATAGATCGAATTCTAATGGATAAAATAATTTAGCAGAATTGTGAGACTAGATAAATACATGATTCTCACAATATAATTGAAAACATGAGATAATACATCATATTCCGGTGACAACATTATTACTTTTTCAAATATATCCCTGGAATCATTCATAGATCCATTCATGCTATCACAGGGAAATAAGAAAAAAATATAGTTTGTGATAAAATTCTATTTAAGGGAAAATGTAAAACAAAATATATCATATAATAAAAAACGAATAAATAATATGATATAGATAAACAATAATAAAATATGACATATAGCTAATATCATAAAAGTTTAATATATCCATGGATGACATGACAATATAAATTTTCACATGGATAATAATAACTATTATCATAATGATGTAATAAAAAATTGATGGAAAGATTAATACTTCCTATCAACCACTAAAAGTTTGTGTGATTTGTTAATGTATATAGAGGCACTCATGTCGAATCCCCTATGATAGTACTATTTTATTATAGTCAATTGATTTTGATTGATTTATATTTTTAGTGGGGTGTGTATTTTTAAATATTCATTAAACTAATTTATTTGTTATGTTTGATTAAACACAATGATAAATATTTGGGTATGATCATTCTTTAGGATCTAATATTATGATATCATTGATTTATGATTTTTTATTTTATTAAATTAACTCCCACTTCAAGAGATTATTTTGATTAGAATTACCATGGGTTGAGGATTCAATCCAAGAAATAACATTATTTGGGCTCTTATATGAATCAATAATTGTTGTCTGAAGTTGATTTATGGTTCCAATAATACATGGAATCCAAATGTTAAAAACATGTCATTAATACTTGACAATTTAAATTCAACCCACACAATGTAAACCTAAAAATTATCCAACAAGAAAGATCAATCAATAACTTAACAACACCAAATTATGAAACAAAAAATGTATTATTTACTTATCTATTTATATGGTTATTAATCGAGTTTATGATATTTATATTGATGAGTTAAAAATTAAATATAAATAATGGTACAATATAAGATTAGTGCGCCAAGAACACATGAATGATGAAGAAAAGTAAAACACCCAGTTTTTATTGAATATGATTATAATTTAAGGTAATTGTATTCATATTGATTTAAAAAATATTAAGAGAATAAATATTAAAAAAATATGGTTGATTAGGATAATAGATAATGAAGAAGAAACATGTATTAAAATTCTGATTAAATGATAACAAACTTAAAGGATAACAATTAAAATCAATCATAAAAAAATGAAAATAAAATTTTAAGAGAGGTATATATTATTGAAAAAATACTATTTTACATCCTCTTAGGTCCTTTTAAATGCTTTATTCATTCTGGATATACTTCTTAAGTGCTAAAATTTCAACTCCTTTCATAGACATAATGAGTATCAATTTATAGCAAAAGTGAGTGGACTATTCTCATTCCTAAAATGTCCCTCATGTTGGATCGAAAATTTGAAAATCCAAAAATCCAAATATGGAGAAATATTATTTTCTAATATTTTAGATATGGATTTTAAATTTTCTCCCTCCTAATTTTCATCCATTTTACTTTTTTTATCAAATATTATATCTATTTTCATAAACAATTCTTTGTTGTATAGTTTTGTTTCATGTTTTTCCTTGGTCTAAATGTGAATGATTTTTTGGCTAGGTATTTGACCAAAAATAAGAACAAATTTTTTATAAAAACTTATGATACTCAATATTTTATTTTACAATTCAAAATATCTGCTAAATTTAATGTCTAGATTGGGATAACTGTCATGGATCATGAGTTGATTTCAAATCCTAGATAGAATTATGGGTTTGAATTTAAATGATAATTTGGGGCTTGTTTTAGCGGATATGAGAAATTAATATTTTTAAATATTTTCATGGATATTCAAGAACATAATATGGAGTGTCATAAAAATTTTGATTTCGGATTATTCATAGAAATTCTATCTTTATGGACAGTCTAACTTCATTAGCAGATTCTTCCAACCTTCTTGTGTGGTCCATATGGCGCCCTAATGGGCTGAATTAAAAAAAGATAATGTCTAATGGTATATCTGAATTTGACTAAAAAAATTTGAATCACATTTTTTGATTTGAATTTTTAAATTGATTATTAATAAATTAATCTATACTTCAATTAAAGTAATTCAAACAATGCTATTTATATTTATTTATTATAAAATCATGAAAAATGAATGTAAATTATCATTTTTAAGTTGTAATTATAGGATTGAAGTAATTTAATTTATTTAATTAATATTTAATATTAACTCCCCAAAAATTTAGATTTTTCTTGTCCTCAGGCTCACAGACACAAAAAACAAGAAAAAAATAATTTTCAATCAAACAGATATATAAAAAAATACCCATCAGAAGAGGTATAGACTAGATCACTATTATATAATAACTTACACTAAAAATTATTGTAGTAATATGTTTCCAAAAAAATAATTTTCCTGGTAACAATTATAATTGGAAATTGATGGTACTCAGAACACACTTCTCTCAAGATGATAAAATTTTATTTATGGGGGTTCACTCGTTCGCCAACCAAAAGTGAAACAATAATTTTTGCATGATCTCTCATCATTAATACCCTACACTAATTTTAACATGAATAAAGAGTAATTTTAGGGATTTTCTAATGGTAATGGGATAGTTGGAATATAATTTAGAAAAAGGGGAAATGAGGGGTAAGACACCAACAAAAAAGAGGCAATTAATGTTTTTTCAAATGAGACATAAAATGAAATAAAAACACTTATTTATAAAGAAAAAAAATTCTCTTATAGAATAAAAAAAAGAAAAAAATTCCAAAGGATGAAAAAACATGAAGTTTTTAAAAAACACAAAACATCTCCCAATAACACAATAAAACAGTTTTTAATTATTCCCTTTTGTTTTGTTTTTCATTTTTTTGGATGCTGAACTTGAAAGCATCAAACACTAATATCTCAATACATGTTTTATATCCTTAGTACACTAATTTGAATAGTTATAACATGATAAAAGGTTGATTAAGTGGTATTTTTTACCCACCCAATACACAAACCATTATTTTTTCATTTATTTTTTTCATTAAATTTTTAATTTTTTTGAACAGTTATCAATAAAATTCTAAAAAATGACATAAAAATTATTACATTCCCAAAAATACATGAATGAAAACCTCTCCCCCACACGTAGAAGGATTCTATCCCCAAGCATATTATGACACATTGAAAATAATGGAAATGGTACCCAAAATGAAATCTGTTAAACCACACTTAAAATATAATAATCTAAGGAATGATACTCCATATAGATTTTGGGTGGTATAAGGATTTAGGGTTAAAATGTGTCTATAAAAAGTGTTTTAATATTCACTAGGGGGATTTAAAAATGATGATTAATGTAAGGGTAATGTGTGTCTATTTGGAAATTTTGATTCATAGTTGGTTCATAAAATGCCTCTATCATATTAATGTACACTAATGTTGGAAATTAATCTTGAAGGTCAAAAAACTACATATTGAAAACTAAGTGTAAATGGAAAACAATTTGAAAAGATAGTTATAGGTGACCAGGCATTAAAAGCTTACACTTTTCATTAGGTCATGGAATAATCAATCTTTAAATTAGAAATTGATCATTCAATAGTTACTGTTCATGACACAAATTTCTTTGACTACCTTTATGAAGAAAAAAAATGATTAATATCACAACACTTCATTGGATTTGAATAAATGTTTGAACAAAATTCAAAAATTTAACAGTGAGTAATTATGACTCTTTATTTTGTTTTTTTAGATTATTTTATATTTCTAGTTTATTTATTAAAACAAACACCCAAAAAAGATAAAAGGGGAAAATAGGGTTTGTGGAATAATTTTTTTAAAAAAATGGTGAATGAGAGAGGAATAATAAATAGATAGAGAGGTGAGAGGGGGAAGGATGAATAATCGAGAAATGTGGAGTTTAAGGGAATTAGGTGACCCTAGTTTGGATTTTTTGTGGTGATGTATGTATCTAGTTGTGGGTTAGGGGATGCATATCCAGTTCTTAGGGCATGTGTCGTCTTTGGTGATTCTAGGGAAAATTTACATTAACAATAAATCAAAATTCATTATTAATTTAATAGAAAACTAATGAAATCAAAACGTCATAAAAGTGAAAGGAAGCTTTGGTTTCCTCCTAATATAAAATATATTAATTTTGTCTATAGTTGGACAATTAGAGTGGAATAACCATATTGTAATGGTGTCTAATGTATTTTCTCAACTCCATTGTGTTTCTACAAAACCTTATCCTTTGATAGGTAAAATTTATTATTGGATAATTTATCCAAGTATTTATTTTTTCCCTATAATTCATTGGATTTTGTAAGGGAATATGGGTATCCTCCCTTAGGTCTTCATATTGAGGATTGATGTGGACCATCTAGATTTGTTTTTCAATTTTTGGATGTTCATCAAGATACTTTAAATAGGATGGTGAATTTCTGTGTGGTTCATATAATATGTAATCATAGTATGAGATTCTATTTGTTTTTAACTCATTTATTAAATCACATTACAATGTGGATTAATGGGGATAAAAGGGGACATGAGACTCAATAAACATTTAAATATATTCTATATAAATAATTTTTCCAATAATGATCAATTTCAACATCACCAGTGAGAACTTTTTGAATGGGGGAATAAATCTCAAAAACATTACTGCCATTGGGACATAAGAAGAACATTAGTTCTTGGGTTCACTAGACTTATAAGTGGATTTTTAGAATCATTTATAAGAAATGATGAATACTGAATAATATTATTTGAATAAACAAATGAACATGCTTGTTCATTTTCCTCATTACCATCCTATTGGAGATTAGAGGTGTAATGGGATTCAAAATATTTTTCATGGTCCTTTAGATAAATGGAGATTACTAGTTAATGGACAACATAAAATTCACCATTTATGACTTAGATAATGAAGATGAAAAATTTAGAAACTCAACTTTTTTTATAATATGAAGAACATGATGGTTTTGGTTTAAAAAAAATCTATGAAATACTTTAATTAGAAAGTATATAGAATAAATAATTATTCTTTGATGGGTATCATATAAATTAAAAAATAATGAACTTCACCATTTTGTCACAAAATTCCATTGATAAATTGAAATCGTTGACATATATTTTGGTTCTATGTTTCATGAGGAATGGCATTACTATAATCTGAGGAGAATAAAAGTAATTTATTTCATAGTATACATCCATCACATAAAAACTAGCTGACAAGATAAAACTATTATCGCATACCAGGACATCCTCAATAATTATCATGATAATTTTACCGTTCCATGCTACATAGTGATTTCTAACATTGATGATGCACCCATATTCCTAGGATCTTTAATAAATGTCATTCTAAAACCCATATTCTCTAACCTTGGTCTGGGTACCTTACACCCAATTAGTGTTGTCATATAGTTATAACATCAAATCATAACCTGTCCATAAGTAATAATTGAGGATGTCCGGGTATGCGATAATAATTTTATCTTGTAAGCTAATTTTTATGTCTTAGATATATACATGGAAATAAATCTCTTCTAGTCTCCTCAAATTATAGGATGACCTTTCCTCATGAAACATAGAACCAAAATTGATGTCAATGTTTTCATTTTATCCATGGAATTTGGTGACAAAATGGTCAAGTTAAATATTTTTTAATATATGATACCCATCAGTGAATAATTATTTATTCTCTATACTTTCTAATGAAAGTATTTCAGAGATTGTGTTGAACCTAGAACCATTATTTTCTTCATATTATAATGATTGATGAGTGTCTAAATGTTTCATCTTCATTATCTAAGTCATAAATGGTGAAGATAATGATGTCCATTAACTAGTAAACTCCATTAATCAAAAGGACCATGAAAAATATTATGAATCACATTACACCTCAAATCTCCCCTAGTATGGAAATGAGGAAAATTAACTACCATGTTCATTTGTTTATTCAAATCAGATTATTCAGTATTCATCATTTCTTATACATGATTCTAAAAATCCACATAGAAGTCTAGTGAACCCAGAACCAATGTTCTTATTATGTCCCAATGGTAGTGATATTTTTCGGATTTATTCCCCCATTAAAAAAGTTCTCACTGGTGAGGTTGAAATTGAATATTATTTGAAAAATTATTGATATAGAGGATCTTTAAATTTTTATTGATTCCCATATCCCATTTTATCCTCATTAATCCACACTGTAATGTGATGAAATAAATGATTTAAAAACAACTAGGATCTCATACTATGATTACATATTATATGAACCACACATAAACGCACCATCCTAATTGAAGAATATTGATGAACATCCAAAAATTGAAGATGAAACCTAGATGGTCTACATCAATCCTAAGATAAAGACCAAAGGGAGGATACCCATATTCCCTTTCAATAGACATTGAATTATAGGGAAAAAATAAATACAGGGATAAAATATCCAATAAAAAATTGCACCTCTCAAAGTATAAGGATTTTTAGAAACACAATGGAGTTGAGAAAATACATCAACCACCATTACAATATGGTTATTCCAGTAAAATTTTCCAACTGTAGACAAAATAAATACAGTTCTTATTGGTAGGAAACCAATGTTTCCATTTACTTTTATGAAATTTTGATTTCCTAAGTTTTCAATTAAATTAATTATGAATTTTCTTTTATTGTTAATGTAAATTTTCCCTAGCATCACCAAAGATGACACATGCCCTAAGAACCAGATATACATCCCATAACCAACCACTAGATATATACATCGACCCAAAAAATCCAAACTAGGTTCACCTACTTCCCTTAAAGTCCACATTTCTCTTTTATTCCTCCTTCTACCTCTCCCCTCTATATCTATCTCTTATTCCTCTCCCATTAAACTTTTTTAAAACACATTATTCCTCAAACACTATTTTCCCCCTGTATCTTTTTTGGGTGTTTGTTTTAATAAAGAAATTAAAAATATAAAATAAACTAAAAAATAAAAAAAACAAAAAAAAGACAGTCATAATTACTCACAGTTAAATGTTTAAATTTTGTCAAACCATTTTTTCAAATCCAATGAAGTGTTTTCATCTTAAGAATTTTTTTTCATCATAATTATAGATATAGAATTCTGTATCAAGAATAATAAATATTAAATGATCAATTTCTGATCTGAAAATTGATTATTCCATGACCTAATGAAAAATGTAATCTTTTAATGCGCGGTCACCTATAACTATCTTTTAAAATTGTTTTCCATTTACACTTAATTATTAGTACGTAGTTTTTTTACCGTCAAGATTAATTTCCTACATTAGTGTACATTAATATGATAGAGGCATTTTGTGAATCAACTAATAATCAAAATAGCCAAATTGACACACATTACCATTACATTAGTCCTCATTTTGAAATCCCCTTAGTGAATATGAAAACTCTTTTTATAGCCACATTTTAACCCTAAAACTTTATACCACCAAACATCTACATGGAGTTTCATTCCTTAGATTATTATATTTTAATTGTAATTTAATAGATTTTATTTTTTGTACCATTTCCATTATTTTCAATGTGTCATAATATTCTTAGGGGAGAGAATGATTCTACATTTGGGTGAGAGTTTATCATTCAGGGATTTTTGGGAATGTAATAATTTTCATGTCATTTTTCAGAAAATTTATTGAAAACTGTTCAAAAAATTTAAAAATTTAATGAATAAAATAAATGAAAAAATAATGGGTTGTGTTTTGGGGGGGGTCAAAATCATACTTACTCAACCTTTTATCATGTTATAACTATTAACATTATTTTCCTAAGGATATAAAACAAGGATTGAGATATTAGTGTTAGATGTTTCCAAGTTCAACATCCAAGAAAAGGAAAAACAAAACAAAATGGAATAATTAAAAAATGATTTCTTGTGTTATTGGGAGATATTTCATGTTTTTACATAATTCATGTTTTTTCATCCTTTATAAAAAAAGTTCATATGTTTCTTCTATACGGGAATTTTTTCCTTATAAATAAGTTTTTTTATTTCATTTTATGTCTCATTTGATGAAAAATTAATTACCTCTTCTATGTTGGTTTCTTACCCCTCATTTCACCTCTTTTCTACATTATATTCCTACCATCCCATAGCCATTATAAAATACCTAAAATTAATCTTTATTCATGTTAAAATTAGTTTAGGGGATTGATGATGAGAGATCAAACAAAATTTATTATTTTACATTTGGTTTTGGGAATGAGTGAACCTCCAGAAATAAAATTTTATCACCCTGAGAGAAGTGTGTTCGGAGTGCCTAAAATTTCCATTAACAATTTTTACCATGAAAATTTGTTTTCTTGGAAACATATTAATGTAATAATTATTAGTGGAAGTTATTATTTAAGAGTGATATAGTCTATTCCTCTTCTGATGAGTATTTTTTTATATGCTTGTTGGATGGAAAATTATTTTTTTCTTATTTTTTGTGTTTGTGAGCCTAAGGACAAGAACAATATAAATTGTTTGGGAGTTAATATTAAATATTAATTAAATAAATTATATTACTCTAATCCTAGAACTACCACTTAAAAATGATAATTTACATTCATTTTTCATGTTTTGATCATAAACAAATATAAAGAGCGTTGTTTGAATTCCTTTAATTGAACTGTAGATTCATTTTTTAATAATAAATTTAAAAATTCAAATCAAAATTATGTGATTCATATCTTTTAGTGTTTTTAGTAAAATTTTGATATACCATTATACATTATCATTTTCTAATTCAGCCCATTAGGGCGCCATATGGACCACACAAGAAGGCCTAAAGAATATGTTAATGAAGTTCGACTATCCATGAAGATAGAATTTCTAGGATTAATCAGGAATCAAAAAATTTATGAAACTCCATATTATGTTCTTGAATATCCATGAAAATATTAAAAAAAATTAATGTCTCATATCCACCAAATCAAGGCCCAAATGATCGTTTATATTCCACACCACAATTTTCTCTAGGATTTAATATCATCTCACCATCCATGATAGTTCTCCCAATCTCGACATTAAATTTAGAAAATATTTTGAATTGTAATATAAAATATTTAGAAACATCAGTTTTTAGAAAAAATTGTTCGTATTTTAGGTCATATACCTGGCCAAAAAATCATTCACATTTAGACCATGGAAAAACATGAAAGCAAATTGCACAACAAAGCATTGTTTATGAAAATAGACATAAAATTTGATAAAAAAGTAAAATGGATGAAAATTATAAGGGATAAAATTTAAAATACATATCTAAAATATTTAAGAATAATATTTCCTCTTATTTAGATTTTTTAGTTTTCAAATTTTTGATCCAACATGTGGGACATTTTTGGAATGAGAACAGTCTACTCCCTTTGGCTATAAATTGATACTTATTCTGACCATGAATGGAGTTGGAATTATACACTTAAGAAGGATATACATAATGAATAAAGAATTTAAAAGTACCTAATAGGATGTGAAATAATATTTTTTCAATAATATAGACCTCTTATACACTTTTATTTTCATGTTTGTTTATGATTGATTTTAATTGTTATCTTGTATGTTTGTTTTCATTTAATCTGAATTTTAATACATGTTTCTTTATCATTATATATTATCATACTCAACCATATTTTTTTTAATATTTATCCTCTTAATATTTTTTAAATAAATATGAAAACAATTACCTTCATTTATTGTCACGACCCGTCCTCGGGGCCCGTGCCGTGACTACCCCAAGCCCGCCTTCCATAGGCCAGGGGCTAGAGACTAGCACCAAGGCGTAAATCCTGGTAAAAAGGGAAGGCATTGCCTTTGTAAAGTAAACAATCACACAGAGTATAAGCGGAAGAAGTAAACACTAAGTAAAAACTGAGTACAATAGTAAGTGCGGAAAGTAAAAAGGGACTGGAAATACAAGCCCAACTATAAAGTACAACTCGAAAGGGAAAACAACAACTGAAAAGTAAAGCTGCTACGCCGAGCTGTCCACTGGAAATCCCACCTGAAGGGTGGGTACAGATAGCTCCTCTGCTCCTCGGGTCCCGCCGTCTGCTCCGAGTATGTCCCGCCCAGTGGTCCACCTGCGGGTATCGCCTCATCGTCACATCCACCTCTGGGTACCGTCCCGTCGTGAGGTCCTCCTCTGGGTACCATCTCGTCGTATAGTCCACCTCCAGGTACTGTCCAGTCCTCGAACACTCGGCCTCTGTCAGCACTACCTGTCGTCTGCAACCAACACAACGAGGTGCGGGCATAGCCCGTGTAGGGGGGAGTATAACGATACTCAGTAGGGACCCCGAGACCCTCATGGTCTCACTAAAACCAACAAGGATAACCACATAGAAGATCTCAACAGATAACCTCTACTTAGGTATATGCCCATACATATACCTAAGTTATCAAGTAACCCATATCAATCATGAGGAAACACAAGGATTGTGAAATCAACGGATAACTACTACCCAGGAATTTGCCCATACATATACCTAAGTTATCAAGTGACCCATCTCAATCATGAGGTAAACAAAAAGGAAAAAAGTCTAATCTCAAATCAGGATTTTCATTATCGAAACCGTAACTGCTGAAGAGCTCCGTCTCTAGAGTGTACAGTGGTCCTGTCACGACTCCGAGGAACTGCTCACTAACCTAAGACTGCTGAAGTACTCCTCATGTCGAGTACCGCGGGTCAGCCACCCAGACACAGTGGTGCTTCCCGCCGAGGTATTTCACCCAAACACAGTAGTGCACACCCCCTAGTAGCATGCTGAGGTACTCTCCGGACGAGTACCGCGGGTCTGCGCTATCACACATGTAGTGCTCCGTCTGCCATGGGTCTGCACCTCAGAAAGTAGTGCTCCGTCCACTGGGCTAGTCGACTCACTCCAAGTCGATTCGGTCAAGCAGTCGTCAGGTCTCATCCAGTTACACAGTCTCCGTACTCCGCACGCTCGTCACTGGGAGGGTCTGCTCCACGAGCTACAGGTCGATACTCCAAGTATCCCAAAGTCCCACGAATAAGTATCTCAAAGGACCGCCTCGTCATAGGGGTCTCAACACAACAGACGTCGCGTCAATCGGACGCCCGGTCTGTGAGTTATTAGCCTTTTCGTCCCAGGGGACCGGTTGGTTTCGTGAGCGAACCAAACCCGGCCGTATCTCAACTGTACCCCGAACTCTCATAGGGTATACTCATAGGGACCGTTTCTCAACGAGATCACCAACGCCGCTGACGGTTCGTCAAACGGACGTTCTGTCAGAAAGGTATCAGCTTTTCCGTTCCAGGGGCCCGGTTGGATTTCTGTGCGATCCAACCCAGCCACTATCCATCTGCATCCAAATCTTGGGCGGAGAATGTCAAAAGTTCCGTATCGTCAACAGGAACTCAACGCAACAGACAGCACGTCAATCGGACGCCCGGTCTGAGAGTTATTGGCTTTTTCGTTCCAGGGGCCCGGTTGGTTTTTAAGGCAAAACCAACCCGACCGTACTCCACCTGCGTCCAAACCTCGGGCGGAGTATTCCAAAAGATCCATCTCATCAAGAGGAATTCAACGAAACAGACAGCGCGTAAATCGGACGCCCGATCGGTTAGTTATTGGCCTTTCCGTCTCACACCCACCCTGGGAAACTTCCCAGGAGGTCACCCATCCTGATCACTACTCTTGGCCAAGCACGCTTAACTATGGAGTTTTAACCACGTAGGCTCCCGAAAAGGAAGGTGCACCTTGAGTATAGTATACCGAAACGACCGTCTCGATCCAAGGATCGCGTTGCCGCTGACGGCGAGTCGTTTGGAGGACCGTAGCCCAAGATACGGGCATTTGACCAAAAGTGGTCCGAAAATGGGGGTCTGGGCCCGGGCCGACCCGGCCTGACCCCCCCCCCCCCCCTTGGGTCGGCCGAACCGGGTCGATCCCCCTTGGGCGGCGACCCGGCCCGGCTCGGAAAACCCGGCCCGGCGCGGCGGCGCAGGCCGGTGCGGCGGCGCGGCCTGAGCGCCGTTCGTGTGCCGCGTGCGGGGGGCAAAGCCCCAGCCTTTGCTCAAATGGCGGCGCGGCAACCTGCCGCGCCTAAAGAAAAACGGCCCCCCTCACGTGGGGGCCTGCCTTCGAGAAAACCGGGGGCCGCCTGCCCCCCTTTGTGAAACCGGCCCCCCTCATAATGGGGGGCCATTAAGGCTGGTCAGGGGAAATTATTTCCCCCGGTTTTCTCCCTTCCGGCCGGCCCGACCTGGCCAGCCGGTTCTTCCTCAACGGGACCGGCAAGGCGGGTCCCCCTTCCGGCTTCCGACACCGGCGGCCCGGCTAGCCGCCGGTCTTCTCGTTCCGCCGCGGCCCGGAACCGGCCGCGACCTTCGTTGTCCGGCGCGGTGCGACGGCACCGCGCCCCTCCACCGCGGCCCCGCTCCGGCCGCGGCGCCTTCAACTTTCTTCGACGCGGCGCGACGGCGTGACATCCTTGCATTATTTAACGGCGCGGCGCGACGGCGCCGCGCGTTTCTTGTCGCATGATCCTGCGCAGTGCAACGGCACCGCGCCACACCCGTTTCAATACACAACACTATAAACATGAAAGGAGGAGGGTCGGCCGTGTTCGTGCGGTCCGGCCCCCTCACGTTATTTGCTAACAATCGGCCTTTAATGAATGATAAACTTTCACAATATTTTAAATTAAATAAAAACATTTCGAATCAAGGCCCGGAAAATATAAACCTTCAAGTTCGAAGGAGAGATCCACATAACTTTAAAAAGTTAAAACCCCTACCTTGATTTAAGAGGTGACGAGATTCGGCATCGCGAAAAGAGATGTCGCGGAAGAAGACGTCGTCGGTATTGCGGGTATGGCGTCGCGGAAGACGGTTCCCAAGAACGTGGCATTCTTCGTCGATGTCCGATTGTTCTTCGCGTTCTTTGTCAAGAGGATGAAGAAACTTCAAGACTTCTAAGTCTACTTTCCAAAATCTCTCAAACAACACAACCCAACCAAAAGAAATAAGTTCTCCAGTTATTTAATTAATTTCACATGGCTTTTGAAATTCAAGTGTTTGAAATTCAAAAGACTCACACAACTCACCACATTAAAATCAACTCATTTAAGACATAAGTTATAACTAAGTTAAAATCATTTAAGTGGGAGTTGATGGGTTTTAGAGGATATGAAGAGGTGGGGTTCATGTGGGCCCCACAACCCTCATAACCTCCCAAGGGAGGTTGGGTGGTTACCCAACTTCCACCATGAGCTAACACTTAGAAAAAGTTAATAAAAATTGTAGTGTAGTTATAAAATAATCTTCCACAATTTTTATTATCAACACTCTTGTAAACAAAACTCCGGAACATGAGTTCCTAAGTAATTACCGGTGCTGTGGTTCCATCGCTGCCCCTGGAATTCGATTCCGGGCACCGGTTCAAAAGATAGAAATTCCCGCTCGCTCGTTCACTGAACGTACCCGAGCCAAACTTCAGAAATTAGTTCCGGTCACACCGAGCCTCGGAATCAGGCGCCGTCAGAAACTGCGTTCTTGTAAAATTCCAAATAAAATTAAGAAAAAAATTTCCTTGAAATTTCTGGGACTTTACATTTATATTCTTATTCAATAAAAACTGGGTGTTTTACTTTTCTCCATCATTCGTGTGATCTTGGCGCACTAATCTTATATTGTACCATTATTTTTATTCTTTTTTTAACTCATCAATATAAATATCATGAATGAGATTAATAATCATAGAAATGGATAAGTAAATAATACATTTGGTTGTTTCATAATTTGGTGATGTTAATTTGTTGAGAGATATTTCTTGTTGGATAATTTTTAGGTTTACATTGTGTTTGTTGAATTTAAATTGTCATGGATTAATGACATGTTTTTAACATGTGGATTCGATGGATTATTGAAACCATAAATAAACAACAAACAACAATTATTGATTCATATAAGAACACAAATAATGTTATTTAATGGATTAAAGCCTAAAAACATGGCAATTCTATTCAAAATAATCTCTTGAAGTGGGTGTTAATTTAATTAAATATAAAAGCATACATCAATGATATCATAATATTTGATCCCCAAGAATGATCATACCCAAGTATTTATCATTGTTTTTAATCAAACATAATATATATATTAGTTTAATTAATCTTTGAAAACACACTCCCCGGGGCCCAAGCTTTGACTACACCAAGCCCTCCTATCAATGGCTAGGGGAAGGAGACTAGCACATAAGGCATTTTACTTCAAGTGGGAGGCATTGTTTGAGTACTTTTACACATGCACACTCACAACCCAACCCCATAATTCTTAAAAGGGAGAAATTCATGCTACTAAGACAACCTATGAGAGAAAAAAATACAAGATGAGAGTAATTGTTCCAGAATACAATCCCAAAAAATACATACTGTAATCCATAGGGTATAAAAGTGCCTTGAAACCCATCTAAAGAAAACCCTACCTGATGTGTGGTGATGAATACCTACCTGAAGCTGTATGAGTATGCCTCACCTTTCTGATCTCACTGGGAACCGCTTGGTCCTAGACCACCACGGTATGTATCAAAACGTCATTTGTCTCCACAAGACATTACACATGTTGGGGAAGCCCATGCAGGGGTGAGTAACAAAATACTCAGTAAGGAACCCAAACCATAAATAAAATACAACAAAGAAAAGGACACACGAAGTAGTAGACCACTCACATAGGTATAATATAAAGTATAGAGAGAAATTCCATCATTCGTCAAGCTAAACATCTTGTACTACTAATAGACTCGTCTCCGATGAGTCATTGTGGCCTTCTAGGAAAATGAGGTCCACTCATCACTGAGGTTTGCTGGGCCACTGAGGTCCCCTCATCTATTGGGATAAAGTGGTCCGCTCTTCTACTAGGAAACTAAGGTTTGCTCGTCACTATGACCTACTAGGCTACTGAGGTCCATTAGTCTTTTGGGCCACTAAGGTCCACTCTTCATTGAGGTCTTTTGGTTTACTGAGGTTTGTTCATCACTGAGGATTTCCGGGACACTAAGATCCTCATGGCATATCATTCTTGTCACATCCATCCATAGGATTCCCGCTCATAGCATACTTGATTCTAGGAGAATCTTCTCCTTAATCCATTGGTTATATCTCAACTTCTAAAAATTTACACTTAGTGTATACCAAAAGGACCAACTCATAATTAGGGTTCAAACTCCCCAAATGGCTCATCAATCATAGGAAATATATGAATTTCATTAGTCTTTTAGTGAAAATGATCTGATCGGATCGAGGACTGGTCCAAACCCATCGAAATGAGACAAGACGACTCAGTTTGGCAGACCCAACCCAACCCATTTTGGTCTAGGATGACCCGGTCCAACAGGGCCTAAGGCCTGGGTCCATTAGGCATGCTGGACTCGACCCAATGGGCCGAGTGTCTAGCTCGCTGGGCTTCCAAGTAGCCCGGTCCCCTTCCTCCGACCTGGCAAGCGTAGGTGGGCTGGTTTATGTATAGCTAGGACACCCAGTTTCCCAGTCCCCCATTGGCCCGACCTACATTGATGGGCTAGTTTGTTCCATCCCAGATGTGGTAGGCTCTGTGTCCGCTCCACGTCACGCAACCGACTCTACTGGGAGCCTCCCCACATGTGGTCTGATAACTGCACGTTGTTTCCCCATTGTGGCATAGCCTGGCCACATACTTCTTCCGCTGATTGTGGCTCTACCGCATGCCTCAACTAAGACTACGGCTCACCGCCGATGCATGGTGCCTCCCACATGTGGCCACTGATGCTTGCTACCTCTATCAGCCTTCGACCTGGCGGCCCTTTTTGCAGTCACGACCTTCCGTCGTCACCGCTACCTATCATGGCATGACTCTCCCTCCTCCATCACCACTCCCATGTCGGCGATTATTCACCCAACCCCATCTTCCCCCCAGACTTAATCCTTGGTTTGTCAACCACTGTGGTCCTGCTTAGGCAACGGTTCCCATCACTCCATAGAGAATGAAAAAAATGGTGGAGCAGAAGGACATAATAGGAACACATGAAGTTTGGACCATGACATGTCTTCATGTTAGTGTTATTATTCCTTGTTAGGAGTTTATCAATGGATAAATAAAACATGAATCCATATTCCCAAAACTCCCCACAAGAAAAAATCTAATTTTTACATGGATGGTCATATAATAGGGTCAATTTTTTCATGAATTGTCCAACGATATTAATTTAGAACAGAAGAATGGTGGAAAAGTAAACACATATAAATGAACCCCTACACAGGTTTGGATCAATCGCGGATGAAGGGAGAATATTGTGGTCCTCGTTAGTCAATCCACCGATGTCTGATCTAAATCCATTCATTAATCAGTCATCACTCTTCGTTCTTCGGCTCTCATCATTCGCAAACAAATTTCCCCCAAGGATTCCGAGAAAACTACAGGATACTCCCCTAATCTTGTATCTATGTTAATAAAATTAATGGAGGAAACACGTTTCAATGTTTCTGTTATGCTATTTCATTTATGAAGTGAAAAAGTTGGCCCAACATTGCATTATAGTGAAACATTTTTTGAGTAAAATATTCTTTCTTAAGTTTATTTTATATTTCATTAAAATTCCTAAATATTATATTTTACCCTTGATCCCCACCATTTGAGGTTAGACCCCACATAAGGAAAGAGAACCCTAATGGGCTCAATGGTACCATCAAATTTACTATCTGAGTTACCATTTATGAGTTATAAATATTTTAAAAATAAAATAATTTTATTGAATTATTTTCTTTATGGTCTAGTCCCATAAACTACCTTCGGAAGTTGGATGGCACCAGCCAATATTAGGCTCCACCTAAGAAAATAACACCCTCAAAACCTCAATGGTGGACTCAAATTTTCAATACGAGTCAATGTTGATGAGTTATAAAGATTTTAAAAATAAAATAATTTAACTTAAATATTTTATTTATAGTTATTCCATTTTCTTATTTTCTCAATGGAGGACCGTGTATACTAAAGTTAAGTCTCACCTAGGGTAATCCAACAATCCTGAATAGAATGGTGCCCTTAAATTTCTGATATTGTCATCTAATTAAGAGTTATTCCATATTATTAGTAAAACCTCTCATACGTGAAATTCTAAAACATAATTTTTTTAAATGGACCATTATAGGCACACTGAGCCTCAAAATCACACTCTGTCTTAGTGCCTGGTCTAAGAATTTTCCCAAAAATTTTCTAAAAATTAAACTGGAAAAAATTAATTAAATTATCCCGACCTTAAAGATTTACATCCAAGAAATCCATACTAAGGGATTCCCAAACAAAAGAGGGTACGAGCAAGAACCTGAGCCTCCCACTCCCATGTGATCCCCGGGACATTCCATTTCTTCCACCAAAAACACATAAAGTAATTGATCACCCACATAGGGCCCTATCCTCTCATTACTAGTTTTCTACTATAAACTCCAATAAATTCACCTCGTCTTCAATATCCAGCTTTCCTATTCAATGATGTGTGATGGGTCATGTACATATCTCCTTAGCTGGGATACATGGAAGTCTTCGTTCACTCACTCTAACTAAGGAGGTAGAGCCTAGAGGTATTCCACCCCTCCCTCACTACACAATATAAAACAATTGATGAACATTATAGAAAACTTGCAACCATAGCCAAATCCATGTATCCCACATAGAGGAGGGCCTTGAAGAAACACATGGTATCCCTCATCGAACTCCAATAGTCTTCGTCTCCTACCATCATAGGGAATCAGAAATAACGGTTAATCATTATCCACTCTTAGATGACATGCCCCTTCTCTATATTATCCTATACCAACTCAGGGCCCATTAGAAATGACCCTCTGGGTCACTCTAGAAAAGTGGAAACTTTCAGGGTTTCTCGTAAAAGGCCGTGAACTATGCCATACTGATGGTGCGGTGTTAGCTGTTGTTGTATGTAAACTCCACCAGAGGTAGGTGATACTATAAAATATAGCCAAAATCAATGATGTAATCATGTAGAGAATCCTCTAGGACCCAAATAGTCTTCTCTATTTAGTTATCTATCTGTGGGTGGAAAGCTATACTCATGCGTATTTGAGTCCCAAAAACATCATTTAATCCCTTCCACAACTGGGATGCAAATCATGGTCCTTGATCCAATACTATTATTGATAGGAATATGTGGAGTCAAAAAATATCCTACATGTAGATGCATCCCAATATCTCTATGGGACTCTGTTCCCGAAAAGCTATAAAGGGACTGCCATTATGTGTTTGTCAATAATCAACTAGTTGGAATTGTGTCTCCTATGCATACATGATAAACCCATCACAATAAATATCCATCCTCACTCCCTTCATGGAACACCCGGGAAGAAAAGATAAACCCATTCCAAGAAAAAGGGCTCAACATTGTGTTTTGGAAAACGAAAAAACAAATTAAATAAGCGCTCAGCTATTATATGAATAGGTATGACCATCATAAACTTATTATATCATCCAGGTGTCCACCTTGAAACCCACAGGAATATCCTAATGCATCTCATCACTCTACGATTTCCCAACTACTACTCTACATCCTCTAAAAGGAAGGACATTCTCCCTACCTTTCGAATATCCATATGCGGTTTTCCCTTTGGGAAACTGAGCACTTAAAGACTCACAATTAGTATCATATATCTATGCCTCCTTGAATCACTTAATTAGTGGAGGGGTAAATACCACTGATTGAAGGTAAGTTTCATCACCTCTATCCATGAAGTATAACTATAATGAGGAAAACTACTATGTTTCCTCATTCAGGGACCGTGAAATAGATCTCTTATTGGGAGAACTTACTGCCATGTTTCCCTTACCAGGAGTATAGACTACTTCAAATTCATAATCCTGGAGGAACCCCATCCATCATCTCTACCTCATGTTCAAATCATTCTGAGAGATGATATATTTGAGGATCTTATGGTTAAATTATATGGTAAACCATTCTCCCATAAGGTAGTGTTTCCAAATCTTCATTGTGAAGACTACTGCTGCCAAATCAAGATCATGGGTATTGTATTTCTACTCATGTGGTCTCAACTAACATGAAAAGAAGTCAATTTATACTCAACTTTTCATCTGGACACAACCGTGTCCGGTCTCTGATACATTTTAGAACACAATGTAATGAACTCTCTCTCTAGAGTACTGATGATCTGGGTGCTTGTCAAACTCTAAATTAACTACAAAAAATAATTTGAGCACCTTTCCATCCCCATTAAAGAATTCCCCTTTCATCTAATCGATGTGTTCATCGACCCTTTGGTAGTGGATAATTTTACTCTGTGGACACTTGTTAAATGTTCCGATGATCCCCACATAACCTCAAAAACATTGTCTTACTAAACCCTCCTTCTACAATTCCTCCACATACACCCTCTAGTCATTAATCTCTATGAAAACCATCTGATATACTGATGCAGATATTAGTACCATCTCAGGGTGTATAGTGATACTGATGTCCACCCCTTGTGGGGTGGTAAACCTAGAAAAACATTCATGGAAAGACATTATTGTACTCCACCACTACTATTGGGAATTGAAAACTCAAAACATCCACTCCCATGAGGGTAAGGCTGGGAGACACAACAGTGATCAAATACACCCTCCAATGTATGTGTTTATGTCGTGCTTCATGGGTTTCCTTTTTCATCGTCCAAGGAACCCCTGTTTGAACACTGTGAACATACTGCATCCTTTTTCCTAAAATATTCTGTCTAGGAATGAACTATGGATGAATAGTATATATCCAAACTAATGTCATAAGGCCTCGACGCTTCCACCAAGAGGTTCTAACAGAAACTCTCAATTTAAGGGATAGATCAAACTGTTGACATAAGTGTGATAATCGAGTATCCTCCCCTAGGATTCTCCAGATGTAAGTGTCAATTAAATAGTATAACTAGATACTCTAGGTATTGATCAAGATTATTGACATGAAGGATTGGTTATCTCCTATTTATATTAATACTATTGCTAATAATAGACAAAAATTTACATCAAATCATTCTTTGAGCCCTTGGGTAATATTCCTTGACCGCATGCAGATACTCCATTCCCTTGTCCTCTAGCTCTTTGATCATAGTGTGGACCATATTTGAGTGGTGGTTGTAACTTGTTGAAATGTATACCACCTCCTCCTGGAACTCTCCCAGTTCCATTACCACGTCCACCACCATGAAGATTCATATATTAATGTCATTGTCTCTACCCTAGTGGCCCATCCACCGTACCAATAAGCTGATGGGCTGCACAATATCTAGTGAGATGTCCAATGTCTATTTTTTAAAAGAATTACCGCTTCTTAGGTCGACTAGACTCACCTTATAAGCCCTAATCTATTGATCCCCCTCCTTGGGACCTCTTCTCAGAACTTGTCACACACCCAAGTCTCTAAGACTAATGTCGGATTCCTACTTTTCCAATGCCGACATCTACAAGCTATATATTCACATCAAAATGACATTAAACCACAATGGATATTTCTATCACACTAACATAAGTAGGAATGCACAGAAGAATAGTGTTGGCTTTGATGTCCCTAAACACAACTCTCATGGCGGTCCAAGACATGAATCAGTATTCATATCTTATTCATCGTGTACCTGGAAAGGTAAGTACACCTTGATGAATACTCAGCTACCATCATGTCACCCTGTCGAAGTTATAGATGTTCTTCGGAACAGATATCCCTTCGCTATTATGGTGAGATCACCCTAATTCAAGAAACATTCTTAAGCTCTATCCATGGAAGAGTCACCTCATCATAAGATTGGGTAATCCAAAACCCACCATCATCTTGTTAATCCACATAGAAGGATCACTTACCGGACCACAATATGATCTAATGGAGTTCTGACTAGGTGGAAAACATGGTCACCACCTCAATCAAGTCCATAGCTTCCTATGAGTCGGTCTAAGCTCAGAACCTAAGGGTTCTATGTCACTAAAACTTGTGAAGTACACTTGAACCACACTTCTCATCCACTGTTACTACGATTACCATGTGCTACTCAATAGGTGGTGTTATATCTTGTACACCACATGGTGGAGTTGTCTTTGGTACAAACCCTTGTACCCATCTCATCACCCTGCATATCATCCTTGTGATCATGTGGTGGAATCCTAGATGGTTGTCTACATGGAAGCATCTTGAAAAAAAAACACAAGATGTTCCATGATCAGTAGAGTATATGTGGCGAGATAACTCGATAAGGACATAAAAAAACCCAACACATTATTATACGATTCATGTATTATCATTTTTCTCCCAAGAACTATTGGTTTTATATACTGAGTTGAAAAGTAGAATCCATGGTCATATTGTATGGATACATCAGTCATCGTGCCAACACTGGATTCCCTATCCTAAAATCTGAACTAGAAATACTTAACACCATTCCCCCAAACTAAACTCAAAGGCTCTAGGTTCTTAAAGAAAAATCTAGCTCCTTTGACATAAATTTGTCATGACCCATCCCCCAGGACCCATGTAGTGACTACCCCAAGCTCTCCTCCAAAGTGCCAGGGGCTGGAGACTAGCACTGAAGGTATTATCCTACACATTGGAGGAATTTTTAAAGTACATGTACACAAAGAAACTCACAAACCCATCCCACAATCCGGAAAAGCAATACATGCATGCTAGTAGTACAACCTCAGTGAGTAAAATGTACAAACTGAAAATAAAGGGGCTAGAATAAAAGACCAACAAAAAAAACATATAAAAAAGGGGTAAAAAAGTATCTCTAAACCCATCCACAAAAAAGAAAACATGAAGGGTTGGTTAAGAGTAACTTCTTTAACCCATAGGATTGTGCCTCATCTATCTGATCTCACTTGGCACTAACTAGTCCTTGACCCCCAAAGTCACAGTCAAAAATTCATTTGTCTCCACAAAACACAACATGTGTGGGAAAATATCTTTTAGGCGTGAGTAACACAATACTCATTAGGAACCCCAACCGCCAATGAAAATTACACTTGAAGTAATGGACAACATACATAGGTATAATCTAAAATATAGAAGGAAATAGTATCTATCATAATGTTGAATATCTTGTACTATTGAGGGACTCATACATGACGAGTCACCATGGAATGATGATCTATTGACGTATGCTTCAAACTATGGTCTATTGCGCCAATATGGTATGCTCTTCACTGAGGTTTATAGGGACATTGAGGTCTGCTCTACAGTTCCTTCCATTCACAGCCAATTGCAGGATTCCAACTCATAGAGTGCTTAATTTAAAGAGAGTATACTCCACAAGCCATTGGTCATATCTTAGCATCCATTAAATTCATCTTTGTGTATACAAAAAGGACCACATCATCATGAGGGTCACAATTCCAGAAACAGCTCGTAAATCACACCTACGGTCCAAATGTTATGAATCGTTTAGTAAAAAGGGGCCGGTCAGGTTTGGGCTCAGTCCAACTCGGTCGGAATGACCTATACCTATTTGGATGACCCTAACTGACCCAGTTAGGTCTGGGATGACCTAGTTAAGACTGGCCTAAGGGCCAGGTTCATTGGTCAGAGCTTCCAGCCAGCTAGACTGCCCAACGGCCCAGTCCGCTTCCTTTGACCGGGCCCCTGCTGGCAGGCCAGTTTCGGTCAATATAGGCCACATAGCTACTGGGTTCCCCTCTCACCAAGACAACACTGGTAGGCCGATTAGGTCCCACCCACACTGGCGGGCCATCATGGTCTAGATTGGATGCGATAGGTTCCATGTACCCTGCGCATCAGGAGATCGACTCAATTAGTTGCATCACCGCACATCATCCACTGAACGTTGGTCGATGCCCCACCGTAGCTTGCCCTGGCCATGGCCTACTTCTTTCACCTGTGACTCTACCATAGGCCTCCTCTACTCTCATGGCACACTGACAGCGCATGATTCCTCTCACACGTGGCTAACACCATGTTCTTCCTAACAGAGTTCATGGTCCACCATCTGTAGCGGCATCCTCGGGTTCCTCCACCACTGACCTTCGAGCCGGTGGTCATTCACCTAGCTATGACATCTCTCTAGGCCTCATTCTTGTGTTAATACACCACTATAGTCCTTCTTGGACAGAGGTTGTCATCACCTCATGAAGAATAGAAGAAAATTGAGGAGTATAAGGATGCACCAAAAATACACAAAGGACGGACCATTACCATTGACTAGGTCTGTGTGATTCATCCTTGTTAGTAGTTTAACAAATGATAAATAAAACATGAGTCCAACATTCCATAATTCCTGGATGAAAAAATTCCATTCCAGTATAGATGATCAATCAACGGGTCAATGTTTTAGTGAATTTACAAACATTAATTGTTTAGAATGGAATAATTGGGGAAAGGTAATCACATTGAAACAAACACCTACCTAGGTTTGGATCGATCATTAATAAAGGGGGGAATATTGTTTTTTTTATTCGTCAACCAGCTGACATCTAATTAAAATATGTTTATTGATTAGTCGATGTTCGTCATCTGTGGTCGCTCATTGTTCACCAAATAATTCTATCCAAATATTCAGAGAAAACTCTAGGATCCTCCCCAGATCTCGTATGTCTGTTAATCAACTTAATGGGGGAATCACCTTTCAGCATTTCTATTATGCTATGTTACTGCATCGTTGCACTATTTCATTTATGAAATGAAATATCAGTTTTATTACGTTTGAGTTGCAACATTGTTACACTGTTTACTTTATGAAATGAAATTGATGGCTCAACATTGCATTGCAGTGAATCGTTTTTTGAATAAAATAAACTTTCATAATTTTATTTTATTTTTCATTAATATCCCAAAAAATTAACATTTACCCTCGACCCACAATAGTCTAGGTAATACCCCACATAAGGAAATATCACCCTCATGAGCTCAATGGTACTCTTAGATTCCCAATCAATGTTAATGTTTATGAGTTATAAAGACTTCAAAAATAAAATAATTTTATTTTTAGTCACTTCCCAAAAACTAATTTCCATAGTTGGCCAATTCCATCCAATGTTAGGTTCCACCTAAGGAAAGAATGACCTCATGATCTCAACGGCGGACTCATATTTTCAATCTGATTCATAGATCAGGAGTTATATGGATTTTAAAAATAAAATTATTTTATTTAATTATTTAATTTACGGTTATTCCATTTTCGAGTTTTCTCTCTAGTGGCCTACCCAGACTAATGTAAAGTCATGCCTATGGTAAGGACTCCATCCTAAATGCAACGGTTCCCTAATATTTCTAATTTTATCATCCTTTTAATAGTTTTTACACTTTTTAGGAAAACCACAAACACATGCTATTTAAAAACATAACATTTTTTGATGGACCATTCTGGGCACACTAGGCATCAAAATAACATTTTGTCTCAGCACCTGGTCTCAGAATTCTCCAAAAAAAATTAAAAATAAAATATGTAAAATCTAAGTCATTACATGAATAGGATCATCCACCAGTGTGCATATGGATTTACCTCTTAATCATCCCACTCTATCACATGATATGAGTTTATGTGATATCCTTTTAGTTGGGATAAATAAAATACTTCATTAATGAATTTCAATAATGTTTTAAACTCTAAATGATAGGATACATTCCAAAAAAATCATATTCTAATACTCTATGAATTAAAATGATAGTAAATTCCCTTGATTTCCCCTAAAATAGTGTCATGGTCTAATTAAAACCCAATGAGAACCCAGATCACTCACCTAAAACTACAAAAGGTGATGATCTTCATAGGCATAAGACCTCTGGTGTCTCTGACATATCACTATCATTTTCTAAGTAAACTTCAGTTTCTCCATTATCTTCTAGATTATTCTCTATCATAATAAGGGTTAGTCACCAAACTCATCTAAGAAAAATGGGGGCTGGAATTAACACCCATAAAATGACACAAAATGGTCCATCCTTTTTGAGGAAAAACAACTTTTTTGTTTGAAAATATAGTCAATGAAAATTTCCTCTCCCCATAACCCCTTTAGTCAAGCACGCATTCCATGAGAATATCCTAGAGATTCTATATGCACTTCTAGTAAAAACCATCAATTTTTGGATGGTAAATTGTGCTCAACCATATCATTGATCCTATAGATTCTAGGATAAAAATCCATGAAAAATATGGAAAATGTGAATCCTAGTTAGAAAGTATCATTGAGGGTACCCGATGAATCCTAAAATGCTATCAAACATAAAGGTACGTGAGCTACTCTACCTTCAATTATCTAATTCGATGAAAATGATATTATTTGGTAAATTTATATACCATAATACAAATAATAAATTTTCTACTCATATTTATAGGTAGGCCAATAAAAAAATCCAACAATTTCGCATACCACTTTCTGACTGGAATGGGAATATGATACAATAACCTGTTCGGTGTCTGGTTCTCATCTTTAATCCATTGGTATGTAAAATATTAGGAATAAAAATCAATAATTAATATCCTCATCCCATTCAACAATACATAATCCTCATGGAATAAAACATATGGATAATCCCATTGTGCATGACCCTAGGTAAATAATTCCACCCATGTATCGACTACTACCTCTAGGAAATGAATCTACTAAAATCTTCCCAAAGTGTATAGAACTATCAGGAGGTTGTGAAAAAAATACTTTTTTTCTCCCACAAGATAAATCCCTGCAAATCCACTAGCACTTAGGGTTAGATTCATCCCTTCATAGAGGTTAATGGATGAGAGATGTTGTGAACAAATAATTAAAAAAAACACATATTCTCCATCCTCCTACACCTTTGGAATCCAATTAGAAAATAAGTTCAAAAAAATCTCTCATTAGTATATTTTGATGTATAATGGACTAGAAAAATCCAAATTAAGGCATCAGTGAAACTGTTCTCTATTTTAGGAGTATATATTATGCTGAAATATATTCTTTAAAGATACTCTACCCAAAATCATTTTTGGATGTACAATTACCTCTTGGTGAAGATATAATTCTAGAGAAAATTATCCAAGTAAACTATAAAATTTTCCATGAATAGGTAATGGCATTAGGACTTCTACAAATTCATTGTACCTACTAACTCCATGTAGCATATGGGTTCATTCCATTCATGTATGTGTATCATACATGATATATAATCCACAACATAGTTATCCTGTGTAATGGTTCACCCCAACCCCACCCAAAAATATTCACAATACATGTCATAATCCTTTTTAAATTCATGAATAATAAAAACTTTCTTGAATTTCAAATAGACCTACAACTATTTAAAAGAAATATAAAACTTATCACAATACTCAAACATCACCCCTTTCATATTCATGGTAATTAAAGGAGAATATATCTTTTATATCTTCCAAAAAATATCTATAACAACTGGAAATTCAAAAAAAATACTTATCTCAAACACCTTTACAGAAGCTACTAATACATGACTATTTGGATCTTTATTGGTTTTGAAAAAAACCTTTAATAAAAATAAAATATACTAAGAAATAATACACTTAAATTAATGAATAACATTTTTATAAATTTTCATATTAATGGTGCCCTCTCAGGATGCTCAAAAACCCCTCTAAATGGTCTTAATGGTCCTCCTCCGTCATGGAATAAACCTAGATTTCATCAAATAAAAAGTCCACCGATGTGAATAAAATGTGATGTATGATCTAGTTGATCAAGGATATAAATAAAGTAAAAAAATTGGTAAAACAAATTAATAAATAATATTCTTAAAATAATAATACAAGCATAAAAATGTGGTCTTAGAGTCATACACCTCTCAGAACCTCAATTGATGGTACCTAAATATCAATTAAATACTAGAAAAGTATCAAGATCCTTTGATCTATTGAGACTGATCATTTATTATAAGAAATTACTGTTTATTTCGCGTGATATCATAATTAATCTTTTAAAAACTAATAATATTTAGAGAATCTTATATAGGTTCTTTTTAAATATTATTGGTGACACCCATTATTTCCCATTAGGATTAAAATATCCCTTGATCTCAAGTCCCACCAATTGGGATTTCAACACTGAAATCTCTGTTAGATTCATTCAAAAAGATGGCAAGGATATGGTTTTCATCCTAGAGATTAAATAGATAGTGAACAAGACAAATCTCCAGGGAGGAAACCTAAAAAATCCTCCAAAAAATCATCAGGGTAACAATCCAAAAACACTAGAAGAAAAAAAACTAAAAAATACCATATGAAATAAAATAATAATTATGATATTTGAAACTAGTGAAATACCTTCTATGAATCACTAGGACTTACCTACCTAACCTTAGGTCCCACTAACATTGTAATATATGAGTTATCCCATCAAGATATGAAAGCTAGACCCTAAAATTATCAAAATATTATGATATTTATCATTAGTGAACTAATCCATACTAATGGTGACATTGAATATATCAAGTTCCAATAAGAGGAAATCCCACAAGAATTTAAAATAGGTGATTAAAACATGAAATTATAGACACATAAATCCTTAGTCCTTATTTCTACCCAGTTGGGTAACAAAATCCAATATAAAAACCTAATCTGTATTCACATTCACAATGAATTAAGAAACATTAACAAGATAAATGATTGGAAACAACCCATATTAAAAAACTGAAACCATGGAAGAATTAACAAAAACCATACCTATTATGATGTATAGCTTATATTCAGGGACCAATGGTTCAATATATGCTGCATAATGAAATCATGGATCTATCCCACCATGAGCCTTCATTTCTGGGGAATGATCCCCTTTAAACTGATTTCAATATCTCGTGCCATTAGAAGCATCTGAATAAACCTAAGAACCCTTATAGAGTGAGATACCAAAACTAATCCCATGTATGGGAGACTTATATAAATATTAAAGATGGACCATTCACCACACAGGTGGAACAACCTCAATGAAAGAGGTAAATCAGGTAAATTATGGCAAAACTTCCATATCTAGTAATGAATCACTAACATATTATGTAACGACCCGAATCTAGAGCCACTCAACTAGTGCCTCGTACCCGATTCACCACAAGACCTCATGTGTGTTTCCCCAAATGCCAGAGGCTGCCGACTAGCAGCGAGGGCCTTGGTGAGTCATTGGGGAAACTATGCCCTCATTAGGTAAGGTATACAAAGAAAGGAAATAACAGTCAATAGTGGAAGAAGTAAACAACACACAACAACTAAAACTAAACAGCAGAATCAATGTATAATATAATAATTATGAAATGATGTAGTAGGTACAAGTATGTAAGGAAAGCAGCAAACACAACAACGTGCTGAAATACAATTGTGAAAAATGTACTAAAAGTAAAAAGCAACTCCAGCAGCATCCCAAGCCTAGGCTCATTCCTATGCTCTCCAGCTCCAACAAAAAATCATGTACCTGAAGTAGAAGGGACAAAATCTCTATCCACACCAGCAACTATATAAACTGTTTGGGCTGAAAAGTAGGACCCAAATAGGGTGTGAGACTAATCCCAGTATGCAATCACCACAAGATCTGTGCCCTACTGTCAGTGAGAAAAATAGTAAAAGTAAAGGAAATAAATGAAATAGAGAAATAGAAGTAAAATAGAGTAAAAAATACTACAAATCTCCATTCACATTTATTTATTAATTTAATTCACTCATTAAATTGTCAAAAAATGAATCTAGAAAACAACTCTATATTCTCAAGGCATAACAAGTAACAGAACAGGTATCGTAGCACACTACCTAAACAACAAACAATACAAATATCAAGATTGTTCTTTGTCTTGGTGGACTCATCACAACCAACCCAAAAAAAATATTCAAGGTGACTCTCTGGGAGGCTCACAATAGTAGACCCCTCTAGTCAAGTAAACATACAAAGGCAGAGACACTCTAGGAAGCTCTTTCAGTCAATTCCCCTGCGGTCTTGCAAAGATAGCTATAGACTGTCTAAGGAAGCACTTACGTCTAATTCCCCCTATATTCTCGATACATAACTAAGGACACACTAAGGAATCACAAATTCTCATTCCCATAGGTCATGTGAATGATACTAATTTATAACAGACTCTCTAGGGAAGCCCTAACCGTCAATTCCCTCTTTAGTCTACCATGCCAGGTTCCCACAGCCCTGAGTAGTGTAGTCGTGCGTAATAGACTCTTAGTAGCCCAATTTATGCTCAAAAAACTACTTGGTTAATATCTACAATAAATAATAATCATACAAACAGTAGGAAATACATGTAATCAATTATATCAAGGCAGGAAACCAATGCAACATTGTTTGCCTCATGGGAAACCTAAGCCAAATGGTGATAAACAGCCATATAGGGAGAAACGACCATGGGGTGATCCTAGTACAAGATAAAAAGAAATTATCAATCATCTAATAACCTCTATAATACATGAAATCTAAAGAATTTAACAATACATAGTCAAAACCCTAACCCGAGATACCTGATACATGGGTATCCGACACTTTTGCACCAAAAACTCAAAGACATTTAACGTAGGGTAGAAAAACACCTACCTCGATCTTAGGATAGTGATATACCTGAACCACGAGGCTTGATTATCCTTAGAACAGTGTAGATCTATGAAAACGCACAAAATGCTCAACCCCTGATAACTTGAGAAGGAAGTGGAATTGTGAAACATAGGTCTAGGAGAAGAGAGAGGTTATTGCTATGGTCCCAACGCAATCGAAGATGGTTGATTTGGAAAATGGACGGAGGCTCAGAGGCTCTGACAAGATCCTCGGACGTACGGAAGAATCTCAGTCGAAGAACCTGGACAAGAAGATGGTTCTGTCGATGGGGCGTGACCCCGACCCATTTAATGAAAAAAAGAAAATACACGGCGTGTACTTATGAAGTACACGGTGTGTACTAACCTTTTCCGTACTCCGCTTTAAGTGGCCTCCACATCACCCCTACACACTGTGTGTGTGGTCCAGACACAACCAATACACAGTCTTGGGTGAAAAAGGAGTACACTACGTGTACTCATAAAGTACACGGAGTGTACTTCAGAAATTTCCAGAAACTCATATTTTTCCCAAAAATAACCAGAAAGGGAAAAACGTACCAGAAAAGACGGTTTGGGTTCTTACTAACATCCCCCCTTAAAAGACATTATCCCTGAATTTCCCTAACAAGTTCGTGATGAAGAAACCTCAAACAACTCTGGCCACTGTGCTCGCATATCAGCCTCCCTCTCCCATGTCTCGTCCTGTACACGGTCGGGCTTCCATAGTACACATACTAGAGGAACAGACTAGCCATAGAGTACCTTTTCACTATGATCAACAAAACTGATAGGATGTTCCTTGAATGATGTATCTGTCTCCATCTCAACCTCCTCAGGTTGAAGAACATGAGACAGGTCTGAGAAATAGTGTCTAAGCTGAGAAACATGGAAGACGTCGTGCATAGCCGGATATCTCTGATGTAACTGCAACCTATAAGCAACCGGCCTGACTCCCTCCATAACCTCAAACGGGCCGACGTATCTCAGTGAAATATTACCCTATCTCCTGATTCTCTTGTGTCCCATCCTCGGGGTAACATGTAAGAAAACCTGATATCTGACCTTGAACTCAAAAAGTCGTCTCCGCTGATTGGCATAAAACTTCTGTCGAGACTGTGACGTATCCTTCCTCCTCTAAATCAACTCTATCTGCTCTGAGGTCTCCTGAACAAGACGAGGCCACATCAATTCATCCTCTCCTACCTCTATCCAGCACAAAGGAGATCGGCATGGCCTACCATACAAAGCCTTGTAAGGTTCAATCTGAATAGTTTTCTAAAAATTATTGTTATAGGAAAACTCCACAATAGGAATATACTTCTCCCAAGAACCTCCAAAGTCCAAAATGCATGATCGAAGCATTTCCTCAAGCACCTGGATCATACGCTCTGACTGACAATCTTTCTGAGGATGGTAAGCTGTACTCAGAAGTACCTGTGTACCAAAGGCCCTCTGTAGCCCCTGCTAGAAATGTGACGTAATGTAGGCATCCCTATCTGAAATGATAGTACTTAGAACCCCATGAAAGCGAAAAATCCCACGGATGTACAACCGTCCAAGCTCATCGACACTAAATCTATTCTTTATCGGCAAGAATTGAGCAACCTTCATGAGCCAGTCAACGACAACCCATATTGCGTCATTCCCTCTTAGCGATCTCGGTAATCCTATCACAAAGTCCCTCGCAAAATCATTCCACTTACACTTTTGAATGGGTAACTACTGAAAAAGCCCTCCTGGTCGCTGGTGTTCTGTCTTCACCTGCTGACAAGTGGAACATGTCATGACAAAACTAGCCACATCTCTTCATACCTGGCCACTAGTACTTGCAGTATAGATCACGATACATATTGGTGACACAAAGATGAACTTCCCAAACTGATGAATGAAATTCTCACATAAGATCCTCGCGTATATCTTCTAGAACCCATACACGTCCCTAGAAACGCAAGATATCATCCTTTCCAATGATCAATTCGGGAAGAGGGTCCCTTTCTAATAGGATTCCCCATAGGACTAGGCCATGAGAATCTGATAACTGCCTCATCCGAACATGGTTGAGAAGTGTAGAGGTAACAACTACAGAAGATAGGAATGTCTTCCACTATCTATCATGCACCTCCAAATGCATCTCAGTGAACAGATCCATAAGCTGCCACTCACTACTGGCTTCCTGAACTGCCTGTATCTGAGTCCTCCTGCTCAGTGCCTCAGCCACAACATTGCCTTTCCCAGGCGTATAGGCAGCTCAAAATCAAAGGACTGGAGATACTCAACCCACCTTCACTATCTCATATTCAGGTCACGATGCGTGAAGATGTAATTGAGGCTCTTGTGGTCAGTATATACCACAAAACACTCTCCCAAAATATAATTCCCCCAACAATGCAAATCATGGACAACTGCAGCTAACTCTAGGTCGTGTGTAGGATAGTTCCTCTCATGTGGCCTCATCTGCCGAGATCCATACGCAACAACATGATCCTCCTGTATAAGCACTAATCCAATCCTGATGCCAGATTCATCACAGAAAACTGTTTAACTCTTTCCCGTCACTAGAAAAACTAGAATTAGTGCTAAATTCAATCTCCCCTTCTGCCCCTAAAAGGCTGAATCATAGGCTTTTGACCAAACAAACATCACCCCCTTTTTAGTCAAGACCATCAATGGTGCTTTTAATCATGAGAAGTCCTGTATAAACCATCTGTAGTAACCATCTATCACCAAGAACCTTCGTACATAGAATAAATTCTTCGGCTGGTCCAAGGTAACTACTACTCTCACCATCTATGGGTCTACTAATACTTCTGTATCTGAGATGACATGACCAAGGAAGTGAATCTCGTCCATCCAAAATTTGCACTTTGAGAGCTTATCATATAACTGATGCTCCCTCAGTGTACTCAATACCATCTCATGATGGATAGCATGGTTGTGTCGAGTGTGGGAGTACTCCAAGATGTCGTCTATGAAAACCACCCCGAAGGAATCCAAGTAACGATGGAAAACTCTGTTTATCATCACCATGAAAATTGTTGTCGCGTTCACGAGACTAAAAGACATGACTATATACTCATATAGACCATACCTGATCTTAATGGTTGTAAGAGGTATATCGGATGGACTAACACGTAGCTGATGATAACTGGACCTCAAGTAAATCTTTGAGAACACCCGGTCTCCTCAAAGCTGATCAAAGAGGTGATCGATCCTTGGTAAGGGATATCAGTTCTTGACCATCAACTGGTTCAGCTTCCGATAATCCACCCAAAGCTGAAGGGTATCGTCTGCCTTATTCACAAACAGGACTGGCAAACCCCAAGGAGAAGTACTAGGTCGGATGAAACCCTTTTTCTTCAACTCCTCCAATGACTTCTTGAGCTCGTTCCACTCAGTTGTATCCATCCTATAAGAAATAATGGACACTGGTGCTACTCCGGGCATGATCTCAATCGAGATATCTACCTCACGCTCCAGAGGAGAACCGGAAAAGTCCTCTGGAAAGAGATCCCTGAAACAATCCACCACTGGAGGAATGTATAATTGTGAAGTCCCCTGGTCATCCAGATATAGACTAGCAATCTGGGATGTAACTCCGCCTATCCCATGATGCTCGGGTCCAGATCTACCTTCCTGGACATTCTACTCACCTCTATGAAGAAAATACCCGACGTCTGGTGATACTGTAATTCCCCAACCCCAGTTACCTAGAGTCGGGGAATTATTACATAACATTGGTATGATTACAAGAAAGATCAAGTCTCGAAAGACCGATTAGTTTAGTATCCTTGGAATAACTAGATACATTCATAAAGATTACATTACATCATAAAATTAAAAACTACAACAATATAGTCTCCATAGTCCACACTATTACACCCTCATACTATCCCTACATGTCATTCATAAAATACTTCTTCACATCCTGGGAAAAATAAAACATAGAAAGGGGTGAGCTCAATTTCCCAGTAAGGATAACAATATAACGGAAACTTTCAAAAATAATCAAAAAAATTTAAGGCAATGTATAAATAAAACAAAAGCCTTCTAAAACATGAACTTCAGCATAATATGGTAGGAATAAAATGAAATAAATCCATATACTTATTCACATGGATATTCTACTAGTCGAATAATCACCTGAAATATCAATAACCACTTTCATAATGATGGAATGCATAATTCCAGACTATCATAACCACATAGCCAAGGCCTCGTGCCAATACTACAAATAAGATTTGTTCAAAGCCTTGTGGCAAGACACTAGTTTGTCTCATGATACCTACCAATGCATCGAGGAGCTATAGTGGGCTCCACCCGTCACTTATGAATTCTAATGCATTCCTCATATGAACAGGTTTAAACATAACATAAACATTCGTATTAAAACTGGCATACGAAATGTCAATACATTCTTTATAAACCATGAATGGTATAAAAATAAAATATCTATAGTCAAACATATCACAAAACTAGCAATACAATAATGAAGTTTTGTATCATAATAAATCAACTCCAAATAAACTTAAAATCCATAAAAGGATGTTAACATTGATGAAATCAAAACTATTTTTAGAGAAATATCTCTTTATATTTTGAAATAATTTAAGAGATATATATTTATAAAATAAAACATTTTTTTTGAAAATATTCTTATAAGATTGTAAGGGAAGCTTCAACAATTTCATAACGGCGGAAAATAGCCGCACCCACCATATAAGATAAAAAACCATTCTTACCTTAATTATGTCGAAAAAGTTAAAAAGGACCTTGTTTGGAAAATGACAGAAAGATTACTTAATAGAATTCTTATAAAAAGTCAACGAGGGTATAAATGACTTTATTCATAGTCTCTAAAATAGTAAGAATGATTTGTAATACATTTTTAATAAACATGGATGTGGATGATAAAGAGGTCCCAGTAGATAATTATGTATAAACAACCTCGGATAATGAAGAGATTGTGAAATAAACCCTTACCTTGTACTTTTACATGGTTAGGGGTAGGTTAACCTCCTGTATAATGGTGAAATAATTGTTATTAAATTATAAAAGAATCATATACATTAATATGATATCATATACGATCTTTTATCATTGCTTTGTTAATAATATCTTAGTATTATCGTCGTTTCGGGTGTTAACTTACTCGTTTTATTTTATATGTTTTGTTACGTAAGCCATGTTTTTCATGGATAGGTTTTATCTTATTTATATCCAGAAGGATATAAAGTCATAAAACATTATTTTTAAATCATCAAATGATAATTATACCTGAATGGGTATGATGGAGAATGAATCTCATCAAGTTCGTGGAGACGGTAGTCCGTACGTACGCACGAGCAACAATGTCATTCTTTTGATATTAAAATAATATATAATTAGATGGTATATCATATATACATAATCATTATCATGTTATATTTATTACTTACATGAATTAAACATCATTATTATACCCATCCAAATAATAATTTATTAAATAACAATTACACCACGACGGGGAGACGGTAAGTCATACGTATGCACGTATGGTGACATGTCATTCAATGGATGGATAGAATACTGAATATGGTTGTACCATATTTATAAAATAATCATAGTATATATAAGATACTTGAGTTATTATTTTAGAATGGTAATAACAAAGAAAGAAGAAGTTGAAGAAGAAAGGAACTCGAAAGAGGGTGGTGAAAACATTACCTCTTCTTCTGGTTCTTCCTTTTGATTTGATCAAAAGGGATTATTAGGTTGGATTTCTGATCAAACTAAGGCCTCTAGGTTGAATTGAGGGAAGTTTCAAGTGTATTTGGTCAGGGTTTGGCCGAGCCCAAAGGGTTTTAATGTGTTTATTAGTGAGAAGGGGGAGTGCCCTTTTATAAGAGGGGTGAGTGGCACCTTTTGAAAAGATAGAAATATTAATTTATAATAAATTCATATTTGGTTTCTAATGACTCCAAAGTGGATTATTTAAAGTTTAATGTGGTGATGGGTCGAAAACCACTCAACCAATAGAATTTAGACTGGTTCGGGTCTTTATAATAGCCTTATCTTTTAGTTTTAACACTTAGTTAATTAGTTTGAAACTTACCATGTAACTTTGTATTTTTATATTATATAGTTAATAAACATACTATATACCTCCAAGCGACACCCAGGTGGTACATTAATGATACATATATCATGATATAAGTCTCTTGGGCGAGCCTTAGATTTTTAGGAATTGAATATAAATTAATAATATAATATTTGTTTTAAAAAATGTTTTATGTCAATTTCGACACTATTGGGTATTTTATTTTGGATAAATTCATAACAGCATTATTACATCGAAAATAATTTATATAATCAATCCTAATATGTCATATTAACCTATAAAATTAATGGAATTCATAAAAAGTCTCAAATTACATTTATTTTGACATTTATAATATCAATTATTTTAATATTTCATTAAATAGGTAATTACTGCGTCACCATTGTGTCATAAATAAATTAAATTATTTAATGTCTAAAAATTATCAATAAAATACCATTATGTAGGAAATCTTTTTATATTTCCAAAAAGTATTTACAATCTAACTTATCTTATATGTATCCCTATATTAAAAATGTTTTAGTAAATAAACTTTGATTTTAACTCTTTTAACACTTCTTTGAATTAAATAATAATAAATGTCCTAATCTAATCCAAGTTGACCTAAATGATAATAATTTATTCTTAAGGTTTTTTTTGGTCGAGACACACTTGTAAAATAGAATTAGGACATGTTTTAGGCAATATTAATATCATTTTTACAATTAATTACCCTATTTACTTTTAACCGTGGTAAATAAAAGTAAAAAAGTTACTATTCACCAAAAAATATTTTCATCTCATTGAACCACATTTTACTCCTTTATATTAACCGTGTCTCTTGAATTTTTGAAATTCTACTCACAGAAGCGGTAAAATTAAGTTTTATGTGAATTTCCAAATTCTCCTAGGAGGTGGGTAAAAGACGGTGAAAAATTCAATAAAATTTTTATATATCTAAAATTATTCTAAACAAACTCCAATGAATTACATTGAAATTATATAGGTATTATGTATCTATATTGACCTTAATTAAATTTAAATAAAATAAATAATTATTTAAATAAAAATTCGGTTTTAAACTATAACTCATTGTTTTTTCACTATTCATCAAAAATTGAAAGTATTCAGAAAAATACCAAAATTTCACCCTAGGCTAATTTCGATATTCAGAATCCAAAATGAGGTCCATTTTGAAAGATAAAATTTATAAAATTTCAAAAAGTGGGTATTACTATTCATAACTGCTAGTTTTATTGGTTGTGGTGTGTGTGTTAGAACTCGAAGTTGCGTACAACACATGCTACTATATTATTCAAAGGAAAGCATACAGTGGAAGCTTGGGGTGTTACATTCTCCCCTCCTTCAAATAATTTCATCCTAAAAATTTCTAGAATACTACCGCATGAAAAGACTCGGGTGACTTTTCATCATAATTTCCTCGGGATCCCACATCGCCTCTTCCATCTTAGGGTTTCCCCACAAAACATTTACCAGACGAGTCGTTCAGTTTCTTAGTACTTGTTCTCTCGTATCAAGAATCCTAACGGGCTCTTCACAATAAGACATATCGGGTTCCAGTTCTAATTCATCATAGGTGAGTACATGCGTTGGGTCAGGCATGTATTTCCTCAACAGTGATATGTGGAACACATCGTGAACTTTGGAGAGACTTGGCGGCATTTACAAACGGTAAGCTATAGCCCCAACTCGTTCTAGAATTTTGAAAGGGTTGATGTACCTAGGACTCAATTTACCATTCTTAACAAAATGTATAGCTCCCTTTCATGGAGATACCTTCAAGAAAACATGATCTCCTACCTGAAATTTCAAATCCTTCATTCAGTTTTCGGCATAGCTCTTCTGCCTACTTTGAGCTGCTTTGATGTGGTTTTGGATTACCTTTACCTTTTACATTGTTTCCTCCACCAGTTCTGGGCCTACAGGTTTTCTGTCGCCAACGTCATCCCAATAGGTTGGTGTGCGACATCTCTTTCCATATAACACTTCATACTGTGGCTTCTGAATACTCGAATGGAAGCTATTGTTATAGGAAAATTATACCAGAGGTAAATATTGATCCCAAAGACCCTGAAAGTCAATCGAGCATGATCTCAACATGTCTTCTAAGGCTTGAATAGTCTGTTATGATTTTCCATTTGTTTGAGGGCAGTAGGAAGTGCTCAAACGAAGTCTGGTATCCAAGGCCTTCTGAACACTCTTCCGTAATCTTGAAGTAAAATGGGGATCATGATCAGAAACAATCGATAGGGGTAATCCATGAAGTCTCACATCTTCATTAATATACAGTCTTGGTAGACGTTCCTGTGGTAGATCTTCTCTCATTGGAAGAAAATGTGCTGAATTGGTAGGACGATCAACAATAACCCATATTGCATCGTTCCTTCTAGGAGTCTTTGGTATCCCTATAACAAAGTCCAACGAAATATTTTCCTATTTCCACACCAGTATGGGAAGAGGTTGCATGACTCCTCTAGGATGTTTCCTTCCAGCTTTCACTTGTTGACATACCATACATCTCGACACAAAATCAGTAATATCCCTCTTCATGTTGTCCCACCAAAAACTTTCCTTCAAGTCTCTATACATTTTGGTGCTCCGAAGGTGTATAGAGAAATTGGAACTATGAGCATTGTCCAAAAATTCCCTTCTTAGATCAGGTATATTGGGAACACAAAGTCTTTTCCCAAATTTCAAAAATTCCATCTTCATACCCAAAGTCATTCAATCTCACATCATTCATAACTTTAATCTTCTTTTGAAATTCTTCATCATCGGTCTGAGAACTCTTTATCCTTTATAGTAAAGATGGTTTGGAAACCATTTGAAATAGCACTGATGTTTCGCCTTCCATGGTTATTCCCATGTCCATCTTCACTAGATTAATGAAAATTGAATTCATTTCAATTCTCATATTGTTCAAAACTCCATGATCTTTTCTTCTCAAAGCATCTTCCACCTTATTTTCCTTCCCCAGGTGGTAGTGTATCGTACAATCATAATCCTAGAGCAATTCAAGCCATCTGCTTTGCCTAATGTTGAGTTCTTTTTGTGAGAAAATATACTTCAAACTCTTGTGATCAGAATAAATCTCCCATATTCACCATAGAGGTAGTGTCTCCATATCTTCAAAGAAAAGATCACAGCTTCTAACTCGAGATCATGAGTAGGATAGTTTTGCTCATGAATTTTCAAATTTCGTGATGCATAGGCGATAACCCTATCATTCTGCATAAGGAAACAACAAAGTCATTTCTTTGATGCATCACTATAAATAATGAACCCATAATTCCCCGATGGTAGAGTCCATATACAAGAATTGACTAATCTTCTCTTCAGTTCTTCGAAAAATTCTTCAAAATCTTTTTTCCAAACAAATTTAACCCCTTTACATGTGAACATTGTTAATGGGTTAGACAACCAGGCAAAATTCTAGAAGAAACGTCGATAATAACCTGCTAAACCAATAATACTGCGAACCTTAGTTATACTCGTAGGTGCTGGACATTATTGGATTGCCTTGGTCTTAAAAGGATCAACAGAGATTCCATCTTTAGAGACAATATGTCCATGAAAGGAAATCTCTTGAAGCCAGAATTCACACTTGATAAACTTCAAATATAATCCATGTCTTTTCAGAGTAATCAGGATAATGCGCTAGTGATTTTCATGATCTTAGTATCTTTTGTAGTATAACATGATATCATCAATAAATACCACCAAAAACTCATAGAGATATTCCAAGAAAACTCTATTCATTAGATCTATGAATAAAGAGGGCGCATTAGTCATCCCAAAAGGCATTACTGTAAACTCGTAATGCCCGTACCTGGTTCGAAATGCTGTCTTCTGAATGTCGTCCTTCCTCACACACAACTGATGGTATCCAGACCGAAGGTCAATCTTTGAAAGGTATTGATCTCCATGTAGTTGGTCAAATAAATCATCAATGCAAGGTAGGGGTACTTGTTCTTTATTGTTATAGCATTGATTTCCCTGTAGTCAATACATAACCTCATATATCCATCTTTTTTTAACAAAATGAACATGGGAACCCCATGGAGAAATACTAGGGAGAATAAATACCTTATTAATCAATTCCTTTAGTTGTTTCTTTAGTTCAACTAATTCCACTTTTTCCATTCTATAAGGGGTCTTCGATATCGGCCTTGATCCAGGAATTAAATCAATGGAAAACTGAACTTCTTGTTCTGGAGGATGTCCAGGTAAATCTTCCGGAAACACATCTTCATATTCTTTCACAATAGGTACATCCTCTATTTGAACATTCCTTTCCTCACCCACAATCATTTCATTCTCTTCCTCCCCAATAATTGAATTTATTTGAGCTACTGGGGGTGGATCTAGATAAGAATTAGGTGGTGATGATTCTTCTCTAAAGATAAGATGTTCCTTATCATCATCATCAATAATCATAACCTCCTTCTTCTTACAATAAATCTTCGCATCATGGTCTGAATGCCAATCCACACCGAGGATTATATCAAACTCAATCATAGGTATGACGATGAGATCAGCAGATAATGAACATTTATTTGCTCTAATGGGGATTGATTCACAAAACATTGTTGCAATGATACTTCACATAAGAGTTTTAACTGACAACTCACATGTTAAATCAAATTGTAAATATCTAATTTTCTTAGAATACTAGGAAGATATGAATCAATGTGATGATCCAGAATCAAATAAAGCATTTTCTAAACTTGAGGAAACCATTAAATTACTTGCCACTATGTCTTTCAGAGCTTCTACCTCAGAAGTAGTGATAGAATAAACTTGTCCTTGCTCCCTTGTCCTTTTCTGAGGTTAGTTCCCCTGACACTTAGGACATTCATTTTTATACTGTCCCATATCCCTGAAACTGTAGCATTGGACATCAGTAGCATCCTTCTTCCCCTTGCAATCACGAGATTGGTGGCCTTTTTCACCACACTTGTAACAGACTACCATTCCTTTTAAGAAAGTACCGAGGTGTTTATTCCCACATTTACTGCAGGATGGATATTAAAATTTTCACTTCTTCCCCTTATTTCCATTCCTAGATTGATCACCAGATCTCTTATTCTCTTGTTTGGATTTAAAGTCATAAGACTTAGAGAATTCCTTTTCTATCTTGATAGCACATGAGACAATGTCTTCTTACGATGAGAAGGATTTTGAGACTAATGCTCGATGGAGAAATGGTTTTAACCCTTCAAAGAAATGATCAATCTTACTTCTTGGGTTATGTATATAATCTCCAGCATAACATTATAACCTCGTAAAGTTATCCTCATACTTTGCGACATTATCATCCTCCTTTTGTCTCAGACTCAGAAATTGTGTTTCCGTATCAGCTCGATGGTCATGAGGAATGTATTTTTCTAAAAAAAGATCTTTGAAATCCCTCCATTCCATATTTGATACTTCATCATCTTCCTTCACGTTTTGAATCAATGACCACAATTGATCAGCATCTCTAGTGAGGCGGTAAACATCCATGATAACTTTTTCCCTTTCACTACTCCCCAAAGCCTGAAATATTTTTCTCTAGGAAATTTAACCATTTCTCAACTAATAATGGATTTTTACTCCCATTGAATGTTGGTGGTTGTTGCCTCATGAAGTGATCTAACAATGATCCTCCACACTGTGGATCAGGGTTCTCTATACGGGTAAGGTTATTATTCATAACCTGAGTGAGTTGTCCCAGTATGGTGATTAGTTGATCAGCACCGGTTGCATCACCAGCTCCACTATAATTATCTTGAGCAGGAGGGAAATCCCTACATGGAGTGCGTGCATTGATACGGTTTCCATTTCTTCCACTAGGCGCCATATCTATACAATAGCATAAACTAGATCAGTTTATGAATCAAAATACAAAATTCCATACATATAAAACACTTAACATAAATTGAACTATTTATAAATATAATCCATAATCATAAAAATGTTTTCTTTGAGGACTTATATACTCATAAACCCTTAATAATGATTTTTAAATAAAATGAGTGTTATCCTAAGCACATCCCTAGGGAGTGTCGTAACCAAGAGTGTAGCAAGGTCCGTTGTCATGCACCAGTTCCCATTCAACTCTAGCTCAAAGCGGTCTTTTTGGGTTTTACCCCTAGGTACATCTGTGTTAGAGCCGCCTCTACCTGCTCATATCCAGACATGGATGTATTTCTCGGAAAACTCACAAAATCTCTCCAATACCAAAATTCTAGGAAGTTCCTCTATACTAATCCTCAAAGTCCATCTTAAATATTTGTGCTCTAATCAGAGTTTATCTAAATATAGCTTCCAAGTTTTGTACTAAACTTTCTCTGATACCAATTGTAACGCCCCGACCCCTATTACCCATAGTCGGTGCATTATTACATAACATTTGCATGATCACAAGAAAGATCAAGTCTCGAAAGACCGATTAGTTTAATAGCCTTGGAATAACTAGATACATTCATAAAGTTACATTACATCATAAAATGAAAAACTACAACATTATAGTCTCCATAGTCCACACTCTCATCCCCTCATACTATCCCTGCAGGTCATTCATAAATTACTTCTTCACATCTTGGGAAAAATAAAGCATAGAAAGGGGTGAGATCAAATTCCCAGTAAAGAATACAATATAGCAGAAACATTCATAAATAAGAAAAAACATTTAAGTCAATGTATAACTAAAACAAAAGCCTTTTAAAACTTTAACATCAACATAATATGGAAGAAATAAAATGAAATAATTCCATATAATTATTCACATGGATAATCTACTAGTCGAATAAACACATGCAATATCAATAACCACTTTCATAATGATGGAATGCATAATATCAGCCTATCATAACCACATATCCAAGGCCTCGTGCCAAGACTACAAATAAGATTTTGTCAAGGCCTTGTGCCAAGACACTAGTTTTTCTAATGAGACCTACCAATGCATCTAGGAGCTATACCAGGCTCCACCCGTCACTTATTAAGTCCAATACATTTCATATGAACATGTTTAAACATAACACAAACATTCGTATTAATACTACCATACGAAATTTCAATAATTTCTTCATAAACCATGAATGGTATACAAATAACACATCCACAGTCAAAAATATCACAAAACCATCAATACAATATGGAAGTTTTGTATCATAATAAATCAACTCCAAATAAACTTAAAATCCATCAAAGGATGTTGACATAGATGAAATCAAAACTCTTTTTAAAGAAATATCTCTTTCTATTTTGAAATCATTTAAGAGTCATATATTTATAAAATAAAACATTTTCTTTGAAAATATTCTTCTAAGATTTTAAGGGAAGCTTCAACGATTTTATAATGGTGCAAAATATCCACACTCTCTGTATAAGTTAAAAAAACATTTTTCCTTAATTCTGTCGAAAAGGATAAAAAGGACCTTTGTGGGAAAACGATGGGAAGATTCCATAATAAAATTTTTATAAAAATTCAACCAGGGTATAAATGACTTTATCCCATATTCTTTAAAATAGTAAGAATTATTTTTAATACATTTTTAAGAATAATTGATGTGGATGATAAAGAGGTCCCTGTAGATAATTACGTATAAAAAACCTTGGATAATAAAGAGATTGTGAAATAAACCCTTACCTTGTATTTTCCTTTGTTGGAGGTAGTTTAAACTCATTTATAATGGTGAAATAATAATTATTAAATTATAAAAGAATCATATTCATTAATATGATATCATATATGATCTTTTAACATTGCTTTGTTAATAATATCTTAGAATTATCATCGTTTCGGGTGTTAAATTACCCATTTTATTTTATATGTTTTGTTACGTTAGACGTGTTTTTCAGGGATAGGTTGTATCTTATTCATATCCAGAATGATATCAAGTCCTTAAAAATTATTTTTAAATCATCAAATGATAATTATACTTGAATGGATACGATGGAGAATGAATCTCATCGCGTTCGTGGAGACGGTAGTCCGTACGTACGCACGAGCGACAATATCATTCTTTTGATATTAAAATAATATATAATTGGATGGTATATCATATATAAAGAATCATTATAATGTTATATTTATTATTTACATGAGTTAAACATCATTATTATACCCATACAAATAATAATTTATTGAATAACAATTACACCACGACGTGGAGACGGTATGTCGTACGTACACAAGTATGGTGACATGTCATTCAAGGGATGGATAGAATACTGAATACGGTTGTACCATATTTATAATAACATCACTATATATATATGACACTAGAGTTGTTATTTTAGAATTGGAATAACAAATAAAGAAGAAGTTGAAGAAGAAAGGAACTCGAAAGAGGGTGGTGAAAACATTACCTCTTCTCCAGGTTCTTCCTTTTGATTTGATCAAAAGGGCTCCATAGGTTGGATTTATGATCAAAATAAGGCCTCTAGGTTGAAGTGAGGGAAGTTTAGAGAGTATTTGGGCTGGCTTTGGATGAGCCAAAAGGCTTTGAATATGTGAATTAGTGAAAAGGTGGAGTTCCCTTTTATAAGAGGGGTGGGGGCACCTTTGGAAAAGCTAGAAATATTATTTTATAATAAATTCATATTCGGTTTCTAATGGCTCTAAAGTAGATTCATTAAAGGTTACGGTGGGTATGGGTCTAAAACCACTCAAACAATAGAATTTAGACAGGTTTGGGGTATTATATTAACCTTATATTTTAGTTTTAACTCTTAGTTAATTAGTTTGACACTTACCATGTCACATTGTATTTTTATATTATATAGTTAATAAACTTACTATATATCTCCAAGAGACCCCCAAGTGGTCCATTAAAGATACATATATAATTATACAATTCTCTTGGCCGAACCTTATATTTTTAGGAATTGAATATAAATTAATAATATAATATTTTTTTCAAAAACTATTTTCTTTCAATTTTGACACTATTGTGTATTTTGTTTTTGATAAACTCATAACAGAATTATTACTTCGAAAAAAATTTATATAATCAATCATAATATGTCATATTAACCAGAAAAATTAATGTAATTCCAAAAAAGTCTCAAATAAAATTTATTTAGATATTTATAATATCAATTATTTTAATATTTCTTTAATTAGGTAATTACTGCATCACCATTGGGTCATAAATAAATGAAATTATTTAATGTCTATAAATTATAAATAAAATAATATTATGTAGGAAATCGTTTTATCATTCTTATGAATATTTACAATAGAATTTATCTTTTGTGTATCCCTATATTAAAAATGTTTTAGTAAATAAACATTCATTTTAACTCTTTTAACTCTTCTTTGAATTAAATAATAATAAATGTCCTAATCTAATCCAAGTGGACCTAAATGATAATATTTTATTCCTAAGGTTGTTTTTCTCCGAGATACACTTGTCCAAGAGAATTAGGACATGTGTTAGGGTAATATTAATATCATCTTTACCCTTAATTACCCTATTTACTTTTAATCGTGGTAAATTAAAGTAAAAAGTTACAATTCACCAAAAAAATATTTTCATCTCATTGAACCACATTTTACTCCTGGATATTAACCAGGTCTGTCGGATTTTCGAAATTCCACTCACAGAAGTGGTAAAATTATGTTTTATGTGAATTTCCAAATTCTCCTAGGAGGTGGGTAAAAGACCGTGAAAAGTTCAATAAAATTTTTATATATCTAAAATTATTCTAAACTAACTCCAATGAATTACATTGAACTTATATAGGAATTATGTATCTATTTTGACTTTAATTAAATTTAAATAAAATAAATATTTATTTAAATAAAAATTTGGTTTACAACTATATCTTAGTGTTTTTTCACTATTCATCAAAAATTGATATTTTTCTGAAAAATACAAAAATTTTACCCTAGGCTAATTTCGATATTCTGAATCCAAAAATGAGGTCCATTTTGAAAGATAAAATTTATAAAATTTCTAAAAGTGGGTATTACTATTCATAACGGCTAGTTTTATTCGTTGTGGTGTGTGTGTTAGAACTCGAAGTTGCGTACATTACATGCTACTATATTATTCAAAGGAAAGCATACCTTGGAAGCTTGGGGTGTTATAGATACGAAGCTCACCCTACAGTGACAGAAATTGACGAATACCTGTAACGGAACCAACCAGTCCATCCCGAGAATGACATCATAGCCTATCATCTCTAGGACATAGAGGTCGTATAAGAAGTGACACCCTGCAACCTCAAGAGGGAATTCTTTGAACTGACGTATAAAAGATGTCCTCATTCCAATGGGCGTGTCAAGAGTCAACACGTCAGTAGATGAAAAGATACAGAGCACAAGGATCTCCACGAAAGTAATTGAGATAATGATATTTGAAGGACCAGTATCGAAAAGTGCTGATGATAAAACTGAGGCTACTAAGATCGTACCTCGAACTATAGAAGGTCTGGGATCCTTCTCCTGAAGAATCTTCTCTACAACAAAAGTGTGGCATGTACCGCATCCTAGTGTTGCAACCTGAGATCCTTGTACTCATCCTACCTGAGCCTGAACACTGCGTCCACAACCTCTACCCTGGATTGAATGACCTGATGAAGTCTATCCCTCAGTCTGCTGTGGAACTGGTAATCCTTCTCTTGCGTGCGGAGTAGAAATTGATCCTCCTTCACTAGCCGATAGAAGGGAAACTTTACAGAAACGTTGTAGATGACCCATCTTTCCACATGATCAGCACTCCACTGGGTCCATCGGGCACAAATACTTCTTATTCTTACTCCTTCCACACTGATAACACACCACTTCGGTTCCAGAAGGAAGATCTCATCTACCAGAAGGAACACCTCGCTTCCTCGGATCACCTCATGTAGACTCTTGGTGGCGCTTCCTGCTATCTGCCTGAAAAGAATTAGCCCTGGATATTGAACCACCCTCTTCCATAACTCCTGTCTCCCTCAGGTTCCTTTCCATGATGAGTTCCTGGTTTACTATCTGAGTAATAGAGGACAACTGAAAGCCATTCACCTGCGATATGATGTATGGTCTTAGGCCTTCCTCAAACATCCACGCTAAAAATAGCTCTTCATTCCCCAGAACAAGAGTGAAATGCTGTAACGCAGTGAAACGGGTGGAATAATCCATAACTGAGAGAGTAACCTACTGCAGGCTCATGAACACCCTGGCTCAGTATAAGGCCCCAGCATTAAACCATACTTAATATTTAATTAAATGAATAATTCAATTGAGGATCCTTTTAGGTTTAGAGTTTTAGACAATTGGGACATAACTGTTACATCTCAAAAGATTACAAAGTAGAAACTTCTACTATGTTTCCATAAAATAAAAACTCTTAAAAAGAAACATGTCTAGTTCCATGTTTTAGGTAGCATGACTTTCCCTTGATCTCGTCCTTGACCTTATTCCACATTATGTCCTGTGAAAAACATTTCAAAAACTTGGGATGAGCCTAAAAAGCTCAGTAAATGATACACAAAGAATGAAAACTGTTAGTTTTTCAAAACAACAAGTAAACCATGTATACTTTATCAAAGTAATACTTTTCACCTTTTCGAAGTAGTAAAAACTCTCCACTGAATAAAAGTTCATTACTTACCCTTCTGTAACAAAAAGATTACCATAAACCCCATATAATGATAACATAACATATAAATGTAACTTGGGACATAAACATAGTTAAGTAGAATAACCACACGGTCGACTTCCACACATACTTAATGGAATAGCCATACGGTCGACTTCCACACAAACTTAATGGAATAGCCATACGGCAGACTTCCATACCCAATGCATTGGATGTTATAAAGTAACCACCCGTCCTGGTATTCACGGCACCACCCGTCATATGGCTTATCATGTAACCACCCGTAATATTTCCAAGTATCATTATAAAATTATAACACATAAAACCAAAATAAAGGAATGATAACATTTAGACATTTCAATCACAATATATCATTTAAATATATTGACATAATAGAATAATTTATCAAAACCATTTTCAATACCAAAATACATAAAAGAGTATATGTTATTTATTTTATTTTAAAAACAATACGGTTTGTTGAGGTAGCCAAAGATCAAATAATACTCGCGGCGGCGGAAAAGGTCGTTGTCACCGCGTACGTTAAAAGAAACATTCCTTTTTGTCTTTTAGTAAAACGCTTCATAGAAAAAGATTCCTTTTGTATAAAAGTAAAAGTCAAAGGGGTTTATACACCGTATAAAAGATAGTTGTGTATAAAACAAATTATGCCTCAATGAAAGGAGATTGAGCTGAAGTCCCTTACAAAGACGGTATCCTTGGTTTAAGGATAAGTCAATTACATAATTATGTGTGACAAACTAATACACCCAATATAAGTGTATATTAAGTGTAAAACAATCAGATATTATTCACACATATTCATAGAATGACATATTCAAGGAGTACAAGATTATCCCAAAGCTTCAAATTTGGGTTAAGAAGTTCCCTTGCAAAAATATGACAGCCTAACGGCGTCACTACAAAATTCAGAAAATGAGTTGATGATAGATAAAAAGGGTATCTCATCACTTGGAAATAAAATTGACATAAATAAGGTTATATGAGAACGTATCCCAACATAACAATATGTAAATTAAGAGACACAATAAAAGAAGTCTTTTAAAAAGAGGAGGGTGAAAGGTTCCCTTACCGACATGGGTATCTTTCGAGACATGCACCCCGTGAAAGAAGGACAATACAACATTGATGTAAATACTCATAAATGAATTTATTATACACAATGAGTAAATTAATGGGCAGTACATACACCACTCAAAGGAATTTGTGGCAAATGTAGCATAAATCTCACGAGAATAAGAGTGAGATGAAAATCGCTTACGAAAACTCAGCAGCCTAACGGCGCCACAAAAATGGATTGATGAGATCAAATAGGGTCTCTCATCATATTAACATAAAGTTTACAGAAAGAGGAATATAAAATAACATCCCCCAACATAACAAAGAGGAGCTTAAAATAAGTGACATAAAGGAAATTACTTAAAAAGAAAGAGAGAGGTTAGATCTCTTACGAAAATTCGACAGCCTATCAGTGCCAGTCAAAACTTCCAAAATGGATTGATGGGAGAGAATGGGGTCTCTCATCACATGAACATAAAATTTACAGTACGATTAATATAAAACAACATCCCAATAACAAGAAATATGAGCTTTAAAAGTAATGACATAAAAGAGTGTACTTAAAAAGAAAGAGAGGAGTAGGATCCCTCACCTCGGGTCCGACTTGACTCGATTGTTCTTTAATCTCCTGAATAATAAACTTTGGTCAAGTAGTAATTGACTAAGTACCTCCTTTAGATATTATTATTCAGTTCATATCACATATTATAATGTTATAATAATTGTTTAATAATGTTAGTTCATATCAGACTTTTTTACCGATGTTTGGTACATGAGTCAAAAATGAACTTGTTCGAAAAAAGATTTCCCATGTAGTTATAAGTAAATAATTTCCAGAATAGTATTAATGATCAAAATATCATATATATCCAGTAAATATTCATTTTATACTATTACATATCATTTGGAGATAAAAACGAAAAGCACTGTTCATGGAGACGGTAGGCCGTACGTATGCATGAACGCTACTTTCATTTTTTGTTATATTAATGGAATTAAAACAAATTGAGAGATATATATATATGTTATAATTCCAGAATTATATCCATAATTTAGATGTAATATATTACATATATATCCATTATATATATGTACTTATAATATTACATAACATTTTGAGATAAGAAATGAAATTTACCGTTCATGGAGACGGTAAGCCGTACGTACGCATGAACGCTACTTCCATTTCTATTTCATATTTAATGGAATTAAAACATAATGATACATAATAGTATTTTAATTCCAGTATGGTATCATATATAATATAATTAAATATCTCTTTTATACATACCACATATGGTATTAATGAATCAAATCACTTTGAGGGGGCGGTAGTCCGCACTTCCTTAAATGAAGATATCGCGTATACCCATAATGGAAGCCATAAAGGTATGCCATAAATGAAAAATAAAAAAGCTTAAGGAAAACATAAACATATTATATTTCATATATAAATATAGTGACATCTTAATGGCCACCTTTGAAGGTGTTAAAAGAATGTTGAACAATCATCGTTTCGGGAGGCAGAAATTCACCATCCACGGAAACAGTATATTCTTTAACCATTAGATGTATGTGTGTGTAAGTGTAGCTTGAATACTTATTATAAAAAACATCCTAGTATATTTAAGATACTTTATTTGTTACAAAATAAATGAATTAAATGAGTTTAGGGGGTTGGAGAAGCAAAATAAAACAAAAGGATAGAAGTGAAGAGATTACCTTAAAATCGGGTAACTCCCTTTGGTTTGAGCTCAAAGGCTTCCTTGGGAAGACTTCTGCCCAAAGTGTAGCTTCAAGGAGTAATAGAGGGAAGTGGAGAGACAAAATGGGCAGGGTTTGTCCAAGACAAAGGCTTTGGGGGTGTGGGTAAGGAGATATAGGTGGGGGACTTTTATAAGAGGAGAGGAGGGGCACTCTTGTAAAGTTACAAACTGTTACTTTATTTTCAAAAGAGTTTCGGATTTTAAAGGTCCCACATTGATGTATTTCGAGGATACAGTGATAATGGTTCGAAATACACTCATCCAATAGGTTTTGGACATGTTTTGGTCTTATATATTACATTATCTTTCCATTTTATTTAAATCGTTAAATAATGAGGTCATCGCTTCATCATCATGATGTCATAAATAATTTAATTTATTTAATGTCTAAAAATTATAAAAAAATTCTATGATGTAGGAAAAATTTTTAGCTTTCCAATTACTATTTATAGTCAAAAATATGACTTGTATAACCCCATGTAATTTTTTTAAGTAAAACATCTCATGTTTGTGCCATTTTTACTTTAACATTAAATAAAAAGATATTTATGTCATTTTCCAACCAAAGTGGCTCCATGGGGTCCCCAAGTTGACCCACGGATTTTCTTGGTCGGCCATGACACATCCAATGAGGTTACGACATGTGTCTAGGTCATTTCATTTTATTAAAACATTATTCTTACTATAAACTACACTAATTACCTCTAATCGCGATTAAAAACTTAATAAGTTACTATTCACCAAAAAATTATTTTTATCCCATTGAACCACATTTTATTTCTTAATGACAACCCTGTATGTCAGATTTTTGAAATTAAAAACACAAAGATGGAAAATTTTCATTTAAACGGAAAAATCAGTTTTTATAGGTACCATTTAGTGGTTTCACTATTCATCAAAAATTGAAGTTTTTCAGAAAAATCCCAAAAATTCACCCTAAGGTATATTTGATATTCCGAATTAAAAAATGAAGTCTATTTTACAAAATTCTAAACATATAAGTAACATTAATTAACTTAATAATTAATTCCCGCTATCAGAGCAAATATCGTGTTTTTATAAAACAATAAGTATCAAAAGATTGACACTAGTTTAAGTCTGATTTCAAAGTGAAATTAATTCCAACGACCACTATTGGATTTAATGGTAAAAATATATTCTAATTTCACTTTAAAACCAATTAAATATATAATCTAATCATATAAATAAATTATATTAAAAAGACGTTTTGAATTAAAATACAACATTTTACACTATTCATTAAAAAAATGAACTTTATTGGAAAGATAACAAAAATTTACACAAAGTAAATTTTGATGTCCCAATTCTTAAGAAGAGTTTTATTTGGTCCAATAGAATGTATAAGAGTGAAAAAAAACTATATTTAATGATGGTTCTCCATCAAAAGGTGATAAGTGAACCTTTGGTGAAAACTAGGGCATATACGCCTAAAATTGAATTATTTTTGTATTTTAAGCCTTTATCTTTTATTGGATAAATGTAAAAACATTTAAAAACATATATAATCATATTTTAGTTATTTATATCCATTCCCACCAATACAATGGCTACATGTTAACTACCATTTAAAATAATATTATTTTATTATTAGAGTGCAATGTAAGATTCCCAAGAAACTCGTTGTTGCGTGCTGGGTACGCCATCGAGCATAGCGTCCCCTTTAAAGTCATATTAATATTTTATTCACAAATATGGATAAATATGAAAATGTCATATTTTTTATTTACCTGGGGTGTTACATCCTTCCCCCCTTTTGGGAATTGCGTCCTTGCAATTTTTAAAATTGAGCTTCGAAACATACTTGAAAGTCCCACATCGGAACAAGAGTCGGTAAAACAATCACTTTAAAATAAAGTAAGATAAGTACAAAGGTCACTCGAGTTAAACCATACTAAGATTCCATGTAGAAAAACATGGACATGGAAGAAAAAGAAAAGGGTCATGTTCTTGATGGAGAGTGATAGTAAACATGTCTAGGAGAAAGTTAACCATAAGAAAATCACAAACTTGTGATGGGTTAAATAGTATTCGATTCCCCAGTAGGAAAATTTAATATACAAAGTTTTTGTTTTAAGTTACTTTTTGTTGAAGAATTTATTCATAAGGAAACATAATCACTTATCATGTTGAATTTCATCTTTTATTAGATTCCTTACACAAACTCATATTTTCTCCAAAAGACAAGTATTTAGGAAGACTTGTTCACATTAAGAGTACTATAATCAACTCCTAGAGAATCACCTAATCCACCAAACAGAACTATATACTTCCCATGCCTTTAGGCTTTATCCAAAACCAAAACCAAAAAGGTTAGTACAAGATTAGATAATCCAGAAAAGGATAACCCTTTATAAAAAGAAAATCTTTTCTTAATCTCCAAAATTTGTCCAACAAAACCCAAAGTTCAACGAGGACAATTCGATAAACAATTTGTCCATAAAAACTCTTCAATGTAAACCAAACTAAGATTGAAACCCAAATATTTGACGGAATTAGTCACATAGTCTTCCAAGTTAAATCGTAACATTTATCTCCAAACAACATCAGTTGCTCTTAATGTCTCGTATTGAATAGTAATTAACCTAATCACATATCCTCCATGATAGGTTAATGAATTTCCATAGATAACCCAAAATCAACTTACTCTTAATTCCTAAAATCATCTAACTAAAAAGAATTAGTAAAACTAACCAGGGACTTCACGTAGTCCAGTGGTAGGCGATAAATACCAGTCGCACTTTGGTTGTGGGTTCGATTCCCGCAGATTTGTCCGACACGACTGGTTGTCACATGATCTGCGTGTTGTCCTTTTTCCAAAACTATATAATTATTAAAACATTACCCAAAAACGAGATAAAGCCTTCCAAAATTATCATAACATATTTTAACCTCAATTTTATCGCATCCCTTTAATTTTCCATCATATCATATAACAACCCATAATTACCTCAAAAGTAAGGATCATATAAACTCTAATGGTTACCATTATAATTATTACCTGAACTTCCACATCGATTGGTCATCTCATACATGATACATTAGAGAACATACCAAGTTTCAAGTGGTTGATCATGGCTTTTTGATAGTTGGCTTAAAACAACCGCGCGTTTCCTCATTGAATCCCCCGTTTCATCCAGTCTCTTAATCAGAGAACCACCATAGTTTCTTTCAAACCTATTGTCAATTTGGTGCCTGCCAGATCCATCCATTCACTAAAAATAGAAATGTCAGTGTGAGTATATCAACAAAACCATCATGTACTAATGAGGAAAATAAACACTAAGATATACTTACTCATTCACATTATTTAAAACTAGGACTCTTTCTTAAATCCTAACCATTATGGTACTATCACTTATGCTTAAAGATTACCCTAACCTCTAAAGTTATCTAAACCGACCTCTGATACCAACTATAAGGCCCCAGCCTTAAACCGTACTTAATTTTGAATTAAATGAATAATTCACATTGAGGATCTTTTCAGGTTTAGAGTTTTAGAGAATTAGGACATAACTATAACATCTCAAAAGATTACAAAGTAGAAACTTCTACTAAGATTCCATAGAATAAAAACTCTTAAAAAGAAACATGTGTAGTTCCATGTTTTAGGTAGCATGAATTTCCCTTGATCCCATCCTTGACATTATTCCATGTTATGTCCTGTGAAAAACATGTCAAAAAACTGGGATGAGCATAAAACAATCAGTAAGGGATACACAAAGAATGAAAACTGTGAGTTTTTCAAAACAACAAGTAAACCATGTATACTTTATCAAAGTAATACTTTTCACCTTTTCGATGTAGTAAACACTCTTCACTGAATAAAAGTACATTACTTACCCTTCTGTAACCAAAAGATTACCATAAAACACATATAAAGATAACATAACATATAAAGGTAACTTGGGACATAAACATACTTAAGTGGAATAACCAAACAGTCGACTTCCACACATACTTAATGGAATAGCCATACGGACGACTTCCACACATACTTAATGGAATAGCCATACGGCCGACTTCCATACCCAATTCATTGGAGGTTCTTACGTAACCACCCATCCTGGTATTCACGGCACCACCCGTCATATGGTTTATCACGTAACCACCCGTAATATGTCCAAGTATCATTATAAAATTATAAAACATAAAACCAAAATAAAGGAATGATAACATTTACACATTTCAATCACAATATATAATTTAAATATATTGACATAATAGAATCATTTATCAAAACCATTTTCAATACCAAAATAAATAAAAGAGTATATGGTATTTATTTTATTTTAAAAACATTACGGATTGTTGAGGAAGCCAAAGATCAAATAATACTCGTGGCGGTGGAAAAGGTCGTTGTCACCGCGTATGTTAAAAGAAACATTCCATTTTGACTTTTAGTAAAATGATTTTTCGAAAAATATTCCTTTTGTATAAAAGTAAAAGTCAAAGGGGTTTATACACCGTATAAAAGATATTTGTGTATAAAACGAAATATGCCTCAATGAAAGGAGATTGAGACAAAGTCCCTTACAAAGACAATATCCTTGGTTTAAGGATAAGTCAATTACATAATTATGTGTGACAAACGAATACACCCAATATAAGTGGATATTAAGTGTAAAAAAATCATAGGTTATTCACACATATTCATAGAATGACATATTCAAGGAGGTCAGGATTATCCCAAAGGATCAAATTTGGGTTAAGAAGTTCCCTTGCAAAAATATGACAGCCTAACGGCGTCACTACAAAATTCAGAAAATGAGTTGATGAGAGAAAAAAAGGGTATCTCATCACTTGGACATAAAATTTACATAAATAAGGTTATATGATAACGTATCACAACATAACAATATGTAAATTAAAAGACCCAACAAAAGAAGTCTTTTAAAAATAGGAGTGTGAAAGGTTCCCTTACCGACATGGGTATCTTTCGAGACATGAACCCCGTGAAAGAAGGACAATACAACATTGATGTAAATACTCATAAATGAAATTATTATACACAATGATTAAAGTAATGGGAAGTACATACACCACTCAATGGAAATTGTGGCAAATGTAGCATAAATCTCACGGGAATAAGAGTGATATGAAAAATCACTTACGAAAACTCGGCAGCCTAACGTCGCCACAAAAATGGATTGATGAGATAAAATAGGGTCTCTCATCATATTAAAATAAAGTTTACAGAAATAGGTATATAATAGAACAACCCCCAACAAAAAAAAGAGGAGCTTAAAAGAAGTGACATAAAGGAGAGTACTTAAAAAGGAAGAAATAGGTTAGATCTCTTACAAAAATTCGGCAGCCTAACGACGCCAGTCAAAACTTCCAAAATGGATTGATGAGAGAGAATAGGGTCTCTCATCACATGAACATAAAAATTACATTAATATTAATATAAAAGAACATCCCAATAACAAGAAATATGAGCTTTAAAAGGAATGACATAAAAGAGTGTACTTAAAATGAAAGAGAGGAGTAGGATCCCTTACCTCGGGTCCGACTTGACTCGATCATTCTTTAATCTCATGAATAATAAACTTTGGTCAATTAATAATTGCCTAAGTACCTCCTTTAGAGATTATTATTCAGTTCATATCACATATTATAATGTTATAATAATTGTTTAATAATGTTAGTTCATATCAGACGTTTTTGCCGATGTTTGGTACATGAGTCAAAAATGAACTTGTTTGAAAAGAGATTGCCCATGTAGTTATAAGTAAATAATTTCCAGAATAGTATTAATGATTAAAATATCATATATATCCAGTAAATATTCATTTTATACTATTCCATATCATTTGGAGATAAAAATGAAAAGCACCGTTCATGGAGACGGTAGGCCGTACGTACGCATGAACGCTACTTTCATTTTTTTTATATTAATGGAATTAAAACAAAATGAGAGAGATATATATATGTAATAATTCAAGAATGATATCCATAATTTAGATGTAATATATTACATATATCTCCATTATATATATGTACTTATAATATTACATAACATTTTGAGATAAGAAATGAAATGTACCTTTCATGGAGACGGTAAGCCGTACGTAAGCATGAACGCTAATTCCATATCTATTTCATATTTAATGGAATTAAAACATAATGATACATTATAGTATTTTAATTCCAGTATGGTATCATATATAATATCATTAAATATATCCTTTATACGTACCACATATGGTATTAACGAATCAAATAACTTTGAGGGGGCGGTAGTCCGCACTTCCTTAATTGAAGATATCTCATATACCCATAATGGAAGCCATAAAGGTATGTCATAAATGAAAAATACAGAAGCTTAAGGAAAACATAAAAATATTATATTTCATATATAAATATAGTGACATCTTAATGTCCACCTTTGAAGGTGTTAAAAGAATGTTGAACAATCATCGTTTCGGGAGGCAGAAATTCGCCATCCACGGAAACAGTATGTTCTTTAATCATTAGATGTAGGTGTGTGTAAGTTCAGCTCGAATACATCTTATAACAAAATCCTAGTATATTGAAGATACTTGATGTTTTACAAAATAAATGAATAAAAAGAGTTTAGGGGGTTGGAGAAGCAAAATAAAACAAAAGTACACAAGTGAAGACATTACCTTAAAATCGGGTAACTCCCTCTGGTTTGAGCTCAAAGGCTTCCTTGGGAAGACCTCTTCCCAAATTGAAGCTTCAAGGAGTAAGATAGGAAAGTGGAGAGACAAAATGGGCAGGGTTTGGCCGAGACAAAGGCTTTGGGAGTGTGGGTAAGGAGGTAGAGGTGGGGGCCTTTTATAAGAGGAGAGGAGGGGCACTCTTGTAAAGTTACAAAATGTTACTTTATTTTCAAAAGAGTTTCGGATTTTAAAGGTCCCAAATTGATGTATTTCTAGGATAAGGTGATAAGGGTTCGAAATACACTCATCCAATAGGTTTTGGACATGTGTAGGTCTTAGATATTACAATATCTTTCCATTTTATTTAAATCGTTAAATAATGAGGTCATCGCTGCATCATCATGATGTCATAAATAATTTAATTTACTTAATGTCTAAAAATTATAAAAAAATACTATGATTCTGGAAATCTTTTTATATTTCCAATGAATATTTATAGTCAGAACTATGACTTATATAACCCCATGTAAAAATTGTTTTAGTAAAACATCTCATGTTTGTGTCATTTTTACTTTAACATTAAATAAAAAGATATTTATGTCATTTTCCAACCAAAGTGGCTCCATGGGGTCCCCAAGTTGACCCATGGATTGTCTTGGTCGGCCATGACACATCCAATGAGGGTAGGACATGTTTCTAGGTCATTTCATTTTATTAAAACGTTATTCTTATCATAAACTACACTAATTACCTCTAATCGCGATTGAAAAGTTAATAAGATACTATTCACCAAAAAATTATTTTTATCTCATTGAACCAGATTTTACTTCATAATGACAACCATGTATGTCGGATTTTTGAAATTCAAAACACAATTATGGAAAAATTTCATTTAAACAGAAAAATCAGTTTTTATAAGTACCACTTAGTGGTTTCACTATTCATCAAAAATTGAAGTTTTTCAGAAAAAATCCCAAAAATTCACCCTAAGCAATATTTGATATTCAGAATTCAAAAATGAAGTCTATTTTACAAAATTCAAAACATATAAGTCACATTAATTAATTTAATAATTAATTCCCGCTGTCAGAGAAAATAGCGTGTTTTTATGAACCAATAAGTATCAATAGATTGACACTAGTTTAAGTCTGATTTCAAAGTGAAATTAATTCCAATGACCACTATTGGATTTAATGGTAAAAATATATTCTAATTTCACTTTAAAACCAATTCAATAGATAATCTAATCATATAAATAAATTATATTAAAAAGTGGTTTTGAATTAAAATACAACATTTTACACTATTCATTAAAAAATGAATTTTATCTGAAAGATACCAAAAATTTACACAAAGTAAATTTTGATGTCCCAATTCTTAAGAAGAGTTTTATTTTGTCCAATAGAATGTATGAGAGTGAACAAAACTATATTTAATGATGGTTCTCCATCAAAAGGCGATAAGTGAACCTTTAGTGAAAATTAGGGCATATATGCCTAAAATTGAATTCTTTCCGTATTTTAAGCCTTTCTCTTTTATTGGATAAATTTAAAAAAATTTAAAAACATATATAATCATATTTTAGTTATTTCTATCCATTCTCGCCAATACAATGGCTACATGTTAACTACCATTTAAAATAATATTACTTTATTATTAGAGTGCAACGTAAGATTCCCAAGAAACTCGTTGTTGCGTGTTGGGAACTCCATCGAGCATAGCATCCACTTTAAAGTCATATTAATATTTTATTCACAAATATGGATAAATATGAAAATGTCATATTCTTTATTTACATGGGGTGTTACACTCAGTCAGCCCTCTGTGTCGCCGGGTAGAAGTAGTCGTAGAACGTACTCTGAAACTCGTCCTAATCCATAGCCTGTTGGCACCCTTTCTGAGAAACCACATACCACCATCTCTTGGGGTAATCTCATATCATATAAGTCATGAGTTTCACTCTCGTCTCCAGAGGTGTCTCCAGATGCTCGAAGATGGGTAGCATGGCTTCTAGGCATGACTCTACAGCCTGCGGTCCTCCATCCCCTGAGAACATGGGAGGATGCTCCTGCTGAAAAACCTACATCAGCTCTTCCATAGTCAGGGCAGGATGCTGAGCTCTGTGGAAGGTCTACATGAATCTCATGAAACCCTCTCTGAACTGAGAGTCCACAACAGTGTCTGGAATCACTGCAGGTTCCATGTCTGGAATGATAGGCGGAACTACTGGTATTCCCTAATCTGCCGTATCATGCATACAGTCGCTGCCTGGTTCCTGACGTGCAGCGGGAGGACGTCTTGGTGCCATATCTTTGAAAGGTTAAAAGAAAACATTCATTAACGATGAACACAATTGCAACATAAGCGAGTAAAACAGAACAGGAGGGGAAAACATTAAAAAATGGAAAACATGACTACATGGAGTGTAGTACTACTACATGTCGTGTTTATTAAATGTTTACCCTGGGCGTGTACCTTGGCCATACATGGCTGCGTAAACCACCCGGCTACACGACGTGTTCTTAAATAACACGGTGTTTACAAAACCTTTTCTCCTTTCCCGTTCACTCTTACACGGCTAGGAACACGGACTGTCCTAGAAGGAAACTACATGGAGTGCTTGTCCACTACCGGGCGTGTTTCTTAGGATCTCTCCCCTATCCATGTCATTAGTCACATGGACTGGTTCACAGACCACTATTACACGACGTGTCAAAGGGGACATGGTGTGTACTTGAAACGCCTTAACTGGCCCGTCTTGTCAGAGACACGGCCTGATACACGGTCGACACTACACGACGTGTTCCATATGGACACGACGTGTACGTAGAGGGATAACACCAACCCATGTTGTTGGATACACAGCCAGATACATGGTCAAATATACACGGTGTGTTCCCAAGGGACACAATGTGCACTTAAAGGAAAACCTCATACTGTGTTGTTCGTGACATGGCCAGATACCTATTCCAGACTACACGGTGTGCTAAGCCGGTATATGGCGTGTTCCTACAAAATTTTCCAAGACCCCGTGTCCTTACCCACACGATCAGAGACACGGCTAAAAACTACACAATGTGTATTCATAAAGTACAAAATGTGTATTATAGGTTTTTCTGGACAGTAACCTCAGAACTTCATCGAAGCCAAGAAAACACAAAAAAACCAGTGTTAAGGTTCCAAATTCCTATTCGTGGGGGCCCATACTCACCACGAATAAATTCTTGGAATCATAACCATGCATATAACAAGTAAACAATATAACAAACTCACGAACCACCAAATTCCGATCCTCGAGGGACCATAACACCTCTAAGACCAAAGTTTGGTGTCCATGATAATGAATATCTAAATAAATGATACCCTATCAACATAGAAGGTATTCTATCACAGTAGCTATCACAACAGTATGCATCTTCTATCACAAATTCTATCACAACAGCTTGAAAAATCTAATGCAATATTGATGGCATGGAAAAAATCATGACATGTGATTTTCGTACAAGTGCCTATATGATTTATGAGATGGAATACCCTCATCTCATCGAGTTGCAACAAAATAGAACCACAATCATACAAACAGTAATAACACAAAACAAGGGCACCACCAAACATTGAAATCAATTAAACTGTAACATTTTCAAAAACTCGAAAATTGCAATATTTGAGGTAATCTGGCTTTTTCGCTATATACGGGGTCTAGAACACCCAGGCACAGCTATTTACCATTTACCTATTCCGTCCTATCTCTGTCGAATGTCGCTAAATAGTAAGTCAATAGAAATGGAAAGAAACCTGCCTCTGATACCACTTGGTAATGCCCTGAATTCGGAGCCACTCAACTGGCGCCCCATACCTGGTTCGCCACATGACCTCAAGCGTGTTTCCCCAAATGCTAGAGGCTGCTGACTAGCAGTGAGGGCCTTGGTGAGTCATTGGGGAAACTATGCCCTCATTTGGTAAGGTATACAATGAAAGGAAATAATAGTCAATATCTGAAGCAGAAAACAACATACAACAACGAAAACTAAACAGCAGAAGCCATGTATAATATAATAATGATGAAATGATTCATCATGTACAAGTATCTAAGCAAAGCATCAAACACAACAACGTGCTGAAATACAACTGAGAACAAAGTACAAAAAGTAAACAACAACTCCAGCAACATCACAAGCCTAGTCTCAGTCCTATGCTCTTCAGCTCCAACCAGCAATCATGTACCTAAAGTAGAAGGTCCAAAATCCCTATCCACACCTGCAACCGTATAAAATCTTTGGGCCGAAAATCAGGACTCAAACAGGGTGTGAGACTAATCCCAGTAGGCAATCAGCACAAGATCTATGCCATACTATTAGTGATAAATATAGAAAAAGTAAAGGAAATAAATTCAACAGAGAAACAGAAGTACACTAGAGTAAAAAATCCTACAAATCTCCATTCATATTTATTTATTAATGTCATTCACTCATTAAATAATCAACCAAAGAATCTAGAAAACAGCTCTATATTCTCAGGGCATTGCAAGTAACAAAACAGGTATCTCAACAGACTACCTAAACAGAAAATAGTACAAAACTCAAGATTGTTCTTTGGCTCCGTGGACTCATAACAACTTACCTAAAAATATTCAAGGCGACTCTCTAGGTGGCTCACACTAGAATACCCCTCTAGTCAAGTAAATATACAAAGGCACACACACTGGGAATCTCTTGTCATCAATTCCCTTATGGTCTTGCAATGATAGCTATAAAATCTCTTAGGAAGAACTTATATATAATTACCCCTATAGTCTTGATACGTAACTAAGGAAAATCTAAGTTATCACAAAGTCACATTCCCATTGGTCCTACAAATGATACTAATTTATAACAGACTCTCTAGGGAATCCCCAATCATCAATTACATCTTTATTCCACCACACCAAGTTCCCACAGCCCTGAGTAGTGTAGTCGTGCGTAATCGACTCTTAGAAGCCCAAAGTAAGCTCAGAAAACTACTTGGATAATATCTACAATGCATCAAAATCATATAAACAGAATGAAAAACATGATATCAGTTATATCAAGGTAGGAAACCAATGCAACACGGTATGCCTCACGAGAAACCTATGAAAAATGGCGATAAACTTCCAAATAGGGGGAAACACCCATGGCGTGATCCTCAAAAATTCTAAAAAGAAATTATCAATTATATAATATCCTCAAGAATACATGAAATCTAAGGAAGATTATAATATAGTTTCAAAACCCTATCCCGAGATACCCGATACATGGGTATCCGACACTTTTTCACCAAAAACTCAAAGACATTCAATGTAGGGCAACAAAACACCTACCTCGATCCTGGGATATCGATATAATTGAACCACGAGGATTGATTCTCCTTATAACATCTTAGATCTATGAATAAAAACAAAACACTCAACCCCCAATATCTTGCCAAAGAAGCGGAATTGGGAAACAAAGATCTTGGAGAAGTGAGAGCTAACAGTTGTGGTCCCAACGCCATCAACGATGGTCGATTCAGGGAATGGATAGAGGATTGGAGGCTCAGAGAAGATCCTCCGCCGTACGAAATGCTTTCGGTTGAAGAACCTGGAGAAGAAGATGGTTTTGTCGATGGGGTGCGACCCCGTTCCATTTAATGAAAAAAATAAAATACAGGGCGAGTACTTTGGAAGTACACGGCGTGTACTCATATTTTCCGTACTCGGCTTTAAGCAGCCTCCACATCACCCCTACAAACTGCGTGTGTGGTCTGGACACGGCCAACACACGGTCTCGGGTGAAAAAGGTGTACATGGTGTGTACTCATAAAGTACACAGCATGTACATCAAAAATTTACAGAAACTCATCTTTTTCCCAAAAAACGACCAGAAAGGAAAAAACATACCTGAAAAAAAGGTGTGGGTTATTACATATTCCCTATTGAAACAACTAATTCTAAGCCCGATGATTGTTTATTGTTCCTACCAAAAACTGGATAAGATCCATCAAAGATTCACTTCTAGGCATATGAATGGATCTTGCAACCACCCACTAAAGGAACACCATTTAGACTAATCTTACCTACCATTTCCACCTCTCCAATAGCATCTTTATCAACCAACTCATCATATTTTGGTAGAAAAAATATATGGTTATTGTTATACTATCATCTTTTATTCCATTTTAAATATATTTATGATTGTGTTAGTTACCTTCAGGGAGCTCAGAATACACATAATCAGTCACATTAAACCAATAATAATACTCCACCACTAAACAGTTTCTTTGTTCCATTATCACAGACTCTTAAGCATTCTCTTACTTTAATCCCTCCAGATAGAAAAACTCCTTAACAATCGTGTTAAAGATAGTGTATATAATTTACTCATATAGATTCAACAGAACCATATATTCTGACCATTTTCTACCTGATCCTTCCAATATATTATGTAAGGGTATTTTTCAATAATCCCATATTAAAAATTTTCCATTAAAAATGTTGCATAGTAGTGACCATTAGGTTTTCCCCTGAGGATATTTAATTATAGGTTTTAAAACTATCACCTTGTTAATATGATTTTATCAATTTTTAAAATTATAAGTGGGGATTTGAAATGATATAAAATAATTAAAATAAAAAAATTAATAATATTAGAAATTAATGTTAGATATAACAAATCAGAAGAAATATATTGTAACATACGAACATGGGTTCCACATAACTATTTCCCAAGCCGGTCAGTCACATGACCTGAGGTGTTCCTCCCCATACACCAGAGGCTGGACTAGTAGCAAGGGTTTGATATGTTGATCATTGGAAGACTATAATCTCTTGTACTAGAGTAGTAAACAAACAAAAACTAAAAAAATATAGGAGTCATATATAAACATAAAAAAACTAATATATCATGATATTAAATACAAGAAATACAATATCCAACTAATTTAGAAAACATTCCATTCTAATGAGTGATACAATTGCCTAAAATAAAAATTAAAAAGAAAGATTCTAATAAATCCAAAGTGGTTACCGAACCATGTCTGGTTTCCTTAACCATGCTCTATCCTGAATCAACCATCATTCAATGGGCCCTTTCCCTTAATATGTTCTGCATCCATGAAATCTATTCAGGTATCTATCTAGATACCCGAGTAAGGTGTGAGTAAAACTTAGTAGGTCACCACCAATAGTGTCTAAAAAATAGTCATAAAAAAGTGTATGCAGTTGTATAAAAAAGTAATTATAATAAATTTGTAAACAGTTATCATTTTATCAATTAATCTTTATAAAACCACCTAGACCACATGAATCCCAAGGGCACCCATACATCAATACCTGATATGGTCTACACTGGGTCTGAACCACATTACTTATTAAATTCACAATTCTTTTCCTCAAATGGTCTTCCATTATGCATATTATTTTACATTTATTACTATAGCCACTTGGAACAATAATCCAATTTTGATGTTTTAATAATTCAAAGCCATGTATATTATCTTGTTTATCAATCATACATATTTACCATGGTAATAGACCTTCATTTCTAGAATCCCCAATTCTCAATCATGAAATAACACCATGGGCATGGAATGTTATGTATAGCCCCAAATTCTCAATCATGCACATATATATTTGGTGTAGATCACCATGTATGGAAGCCCAATTCTCAACCATACAAATATATCTATCATTAGTGTATAACACCATGTCTATAACCCCATTTCTCAACTATGCATATGCATCATATGTGTATGTCACCATATCTGACACCACACATCTCAACCATAATTAAACAACATTAATCATAATTATCACAATTAACCACCACTAAATCCATTAATATATTAATTGATTAAATAATCAATGTATGTTATTTAATTTGACAATTAATTAACAAATCCACTTTCCATTAATCAATTAAACAATCGATTAACTATTTCAAAATTTCAACAATCCCATAATTAATTCTCCAATTAATTAATCTTAATTATAATTAAGAAATTTGATAATTATCTCAACAATTAATTATCCCAACTTTCCCTATTGGTACCTTGATTGTTGAATCACCAATTCATTATCCATATTCCACATTTAATTTCAAAATACAAACATCTCAATTCCATTATAATTAATCCCTACAATTAATTTTAACATCAGAAATACCAAGATCTAATAATAAACTATCCTATTAATTATGTTGTTCAATAATCCCTAAATCTCACAATTTCAGAATTATCCCAATTAATTATTTTTCATCATTAATTAATTTAATTTGCGATTTAAATTGCTAATCAACCATAGAAATCCTACAAATTTCATATATGAAATCAAATCATATCAATGGGATTTGGAAATTAGACCACATTACTCAATTCTTTGGCTAATTATTTCCTAATGGAAGTCCCCAAAATTGAGTAACACCATGTCATATATCTGATCTAGATCTAATACAAAAAATCACGATCTAAAAAATCAAGATCCCTTAGATAAGGGTATAGATTAAGAATCCTAGATCTATATTCATCAAATATAGATATAGATCTGTCAAAAACATAATATTTAATCACCTAAAAGAATAAGGGATCAAATGAGGATGACTAAGAAAGCAATGGGATAGGATATGCATTCTGGGATATGAGAAGATCTTTTGTACATGCTTTGGATTGCGAAGAACAGAGTTTAGGAGGGTTTAGAATCCATTTAGTGAGCTCCAAAATCCTGAAATACCAGCTATGGTCAAGTGGGGGTTGACTTGGGGTTAATTAGGAGTTTTAAGAAAATTTTAAAATATTTTTTGGGGTAGTTTATTTCCCAAACACTGTTTCTTGGGAAGGGGCACACAGTTTTCCCTAAATGGTCACCAACTATGCGCTTGTTATTTCTTGGGTGCATGGTTTATCATTTTAGGGCGCATGGTTTGGATAACCATGCACCATCCATGTGAAACCCTTCTTTACAAGGATTCATGGTTTCCTGGGATAGGTAAAATCGTTTTTCCTAATCATTCGCCAATCGTTCACAACCCCTATTTCATTTTTTCTTAAATTTTTCCCCAAACACACCAAAAAGTAAAAAATACAACAAAATGTTCACAAAAGACAGAAATATTACCTGAAATAAAATTCGATTCAACTCTAGAAAAGTTCAAGATCTTACAATATACCCACCATATAATACTCATCCTTAATCTATACTATCAAGCTTCCCTAAGATTTTGCACCAAATAGATCGAGGAACTGATCCCATATACGTACTTTAATTTCCCATGTTTTCTACTATACACACCCATATTTCTACAATACATGAACTATTGGAACAGACTTTCCCAACAATACATTTTCACTATGATATAACACACGTATTAGATGCTCTAAAAAGGATGCATCTATCTCAAATTCAACATCATGCACATCGATAAAATTATAAGTGTTGGGGTGATACTTTCATATTTGTGATATATAGAAAATATCATTCATTCCAATATATTTCTGTAGAATAACCAATCAGTACACCACCAACCTGATTCTATCCACAACATAAAAAAGTCCAACATGCAAGGGCACCAACTTTCCCTATATTCATATCCTACGATGACCCAACTAAGCGGACAAATAAAATAATACATGACCACGCTCTGTAAACACTAGGGGAGTCTCCTTCGATAAATCTCTTGTTTCTTATTACTCTGATCCTTATCCATAAATATAAAAATCAACGGCACTTTTCGGAACACCTCCTCTACGAGACTCGATCCCAACAACAGTGACTCACCTACCTCCATCCTGCATAATGGTGATCTACATGTCCTACCATATACAACCTCGTATTTTTATATATATATCATTTCCCGATAACTATTATTATCAGAAAACCCCAATAAGGCCAAGTGCTTCTCCCAATATGCATTGAATAAATTATCCACACTTGCAACATGTTCTCAAGGACCTATATGTTACTCTCTGACTGCCTATATATTAGTCATTGGAAGTACGTACTTAATAATACATGTTTACTAAGCACTTTCTTCATGACCATGTAGAAGTGTGATGTGAAAAGTGAGTCATGATCTAAGTCTATTTTCTGGGGAACCACGTGTAGACAGACTATCTCCCAAACATACAAATGTCTAAAATGTTCCACTTAGAATGTCTATCGAATTGCATTAAATGCGCCACATTCATTAGTCGATCCAGAATAACCCAAAAAAATTTATTCTTCCTTGGCATATATGGAATACCCACCTCAATATCCTTTGTCATGTCATCCCACTTCCATTTCAGAATGGTAAATGGCTGTATCAATCCTCTAGGTGGTGATGCTCTACCATTACAGGATAATAGGTGTAGCATCATGTTAGAAGCACTGCTATCTCATTTTTCATGCTTTCCCACCAAAACTGTCATCATCAATCAATGTACATTTTTACCCCTATATGTTCCTCCAACATTGAGGAATAGAATTACCACAAGAGCTCCTCTCACATGCTTGTAGGTATAGCAACCCTATTCTTGATATAGATGATCTCATCAGCATCTATGCTCCAATTAGAAGGTGATTCCCCACCTTCAATGTTTTCCCTAATTTTCAAACATTTGGAGTCCTCAAACATCCTATCTCAAATCCATCTAAAAAGTATAAACCCTAGTGAACCTGAAACTAGAGACATATTCTTTAGATTTCATAAACAACCACATGCATCTTAGTGAGTAATGTTATAATCTTCCACTTGTAAATAGACTCCCAAACCATATGTGTTTTATTTTTCATGCTCAAGGATGTATCCACAATATTTCCATTCATAGGAATATTAACTTTCTCAAAAAAAAAACAATGTGTGCACTTAACCAATATCCTCTACCAAAGAATTTAATAACGCTACTAGAGCATATTCTTTATGCTATTTCGATCACTAAACACGGTAACCTTCTCACCCAATAGATAGTTCTGAAAAAATTCAGATCATAAACCACTGAATCTAGTGTGAGGTTATATATAGGGTATTTATGGTCATTTATACTTAGCTAATAAGAACCAAATGTCATGACTTGTTCTCCTTGCATCAAAACATCTATGAGTCTGATCCTTGAAGTGTCACAATACATCATGTACACCTCATCTGGCTCAGATAGGATCAAGATCAGTGCTAAACTGAAATGCTTCTTCAACTCCTAGAATGAATTTTGATAAGCTTCCATTTTTTTAAAACTTTACCCCTTTTTGTGTCAAACATGATAATAATGCTTCTAAATGAGTAAATTCCTCGATGAATCTTCTACATTATCATGACAGCCCAAGAAAGCTATGAATATCGAAAATGTTATTTCGATTCTTCCATGATACCACTACCTGAACCTTATCTCAGTCAATAGACACACCTTCCTCCAGGATGATGTGTTCCAAAAAGTGTACCCGGTCAATCCAATTTTGAAATTAATATAGCTTGGTTTACAATCGATTCTCTAAATTTACTCAAAGAAGATGTTAAGATGTTGGACATAATCATCATGAGTCTTAGTGAACACCAGGATTTCATCCACAAACACCACAATAAACGGATAATGGTACAGATGGATGAATCTATTCATCAAGTCCATAAACCCTGTTAGTGATTTTATTTAACAAAATATTATTAGAAAGAACTCATATATTATATTCCTTCTTTAGAAAGTATCCACTGGTATAATAGAAGTTTGAAATCTCAGCTGATGATACCCCCACCTCAAGTAAATCATTTAAGAACATGAAATTTCTTCAAAACTAGTCAAATAGATTTTAAATACATAGAAGTGGGCGTCAATTCTTTATAGTCATTCAGTGTAACTTCCTGTAATTGACACACAAGGGAATGCTCTCATCCACCTTCTTTAGAAACAGTATAGGTGAACCCTAAGGATACGTAATCAGTAAGATAAACCCCATATAATCCAATTATTCTAGATTAATTTATATCTCTTTAATCTTTTTCAATGCAATTCTATATGGTGGAATATAAACTAGCTCAGTCCCAAGAATGATATTAATAGTAAATTACACGTCTCTCTCTGGTTGAAGGCCTGAGAAGCCTTTGTAAAAATAATCTCATTTAAATGTTCCACCACTTGTGGAGTAACATCACATTGTACACATCCATCATTTAAAATGAGACTAAAAACCTAGGATGTGAGCTCCCACAGTTGATATGTAATTGTCCTAGCTCACCTTGCCTTGTTATCCCAATCCCTATGGGGAACATTCTGGTTACCCTTAGGATACGTAAAAGTAACTCTCCTCCAATAAAAATATATATGGTCTTGGTATGTGTCTTGATAGTCCATACCCATAATTAGAACTAAGCATTCCATATAATGGATATAGAGATCCCATTACAAATGATACACACCAACATTGAGAGAACAAACCTTGCATAAACCAATGTGTCTTGGTCGTACACCCAATGATGTATCTAATGTCATTATCTTGCTAAAAACTCTACATCATGGATCAAACGGTTACCATGTTTTGTAGATATAAAGGAAAGAGAGGCACTTGTATCAAATAAGGAACTATCTAAAGTAGAAGCTAATAGAATAGTACCTCTCACTATCGATGGACCATCCTCACTATCCACAAGTGTAAACATTATCAAACACAACTATCATGTCTAACATTCTTGTGATGTCATCTGAATCCATTGATTTTCCCAAATCTTATAGTATGGGTGATCTTTCCCAAAGTCACCACATCCACTGCCCTCGTCTTCTCTTCAAGTAGAACTCCATCTTCCAAACATATATAGTTTAGAAGATCCCATTCCCACACCCTGGTTTGGTCTTGCTCCTATATCACTAACTCTCTTTATTAGATTTATGTAGAACCTCTGTAGATGTAACAACATTATGTAGGATCAAAACACCACACGTGGTTTTTTAAAATGTTTACAAAAGGGTCTCGGCCTTCCAAAAAGGTGGAAAGTTACATGGGTATGATGCTGAGTAACTAATCCCCTAGGCTAGCCACTCTTCTACCCACTGCACTGGAAATTTTTCTCTTAACAATGCTTCCTATTCTCGGAAGATATACCTATAGATCGGCCAAAAGAAACCACCAATACACAATTGTAATTCGACTTTAGGATCCCCTTCGAGATGAGACCTTGATTAACCACTTATAAAAACTTATTCAGCCTGGTGATATTCCCAAGGGTCATAATTTCACCCTTATGTCCATCCTAAATTCATTTTTCTAAAGTATCATCATCTACCTCCAATGATTGGACAAATCACTGTAAATCATGGAATATAAAATCAGTCTATAATGGACATGCTCCTATAAGTCAATATCATGAAATCAGTTTCTCTCTCATATCTCAGTATCTCTGGTAAAAGTGCTCTAGGAACATCTCCAGAAACTCCTTCCATAGAATACCCTTAGTCTATCCAGTTTGTGCCTAAACATCCCACCAACACTTAGATGATCCTCGTAGAATATAATATCACAACCTAACCTTATTTTTAGAATGAGTGTTCAAATGGTCATGTATAATCACAATATAATCACCCCAAAAAAACTCCCTCATATTCACCCTCTCCTGTAAAATATGATGGGTGTCGCAACTGAAACTCTCTCATCAGGTTATACAAGTTCTTATCAACCCACCATGGGTCACTTCCCATGAATTACATGTAGTGAGAAATGTTGTCTCAAAAATGATCCATGATATCGTCACCTGACACTATCAGTTCCTTTGGTTACACCACTGGTGAATCAACCACATCCATGTCCTCCAGTTGTCCTCTCAACAAGATTACTCATGGAGGAATAACTCTAGAATTCCAAATAAACATCTTAGGAGTCATAACCCCACATTTATCACAACCACATTAGAGTGAAATTACACCAATAAATAACAATCATTCCTCAAACCATTCCACATATAAAAAACCAAGGCACTCTCACTACCCTTAACCATCCTACACCTAGGTGAAGGTTAAAAAGGGTAAAAATATTCTCCTAGTTCATGATTCTCATTTAGAAAGTCATTTATTTTCATCTTGTGTAATTTTACAATAGTTTTCAATTTCACATTCCCAGAAAAAAATTTGTGTTTACCAACTTTCCCAAAACCTATTTTCCCATGTATACCTAAAATTATGAATTTTTCTAAAAAAAATCCATAGTGCCTAGAATAATGCTTGTGGACTCAAATCTCATGCTAGTCAGGGCCATAAGTCAATCCCAAAAAAATCATAAAAAACATAAGGAAACCATGAAAAAAGTACATCACCCATGGAGAAATATCATTCATTTGTAATATCATATAATAATAACAAAAATCCCACCTTAGGTAATTGTGTTCTCCCACGTACATGGTGATGCAACTCGCATGCACAGGATCATAACCACATCCAGAATCTTCCTAGTATATTGTCTTGATTTCCAAAATACTAAGAAAAAGTATGAAAAAAAGAAAAATCCTTTGATACTACTTTGTAACATCCCAACCTACGGGCCATATAATGTTTCTATGAGCCGATCAGTAACATAACCTCAGGCGTACCTCCCCATACTCGAGAGGTTACTAAAAAGAAGTGTTGTTCTGATAATTCTACCATGGGTCCACTATACCTTCTTTTATAAATGTAGTTCTACAAAATAAACTGTTTATGAAAAATATATATCCCTAAACAAGGACAATATCTCATGATATTCAATCCAAATAAGACAATATATAACTAATGCATAAAATATGACATGCTAATGTAGGTGACAAGTATCTACAATTAAATTAAAAATAAATACACTAATAAATCCCAAGCGGGTCCCAAATGACGTCTAGTTTCCTCAACCAGGCTCCATAATAACTCAGACATCTAACACATGGCCTTTTCCTTTATCAAGTTTTGCATCCATGAAATCTATTTAGGTATTGATTAGGAAGCCTGAGTAGGGTATAAGTACAACTAAGTTTGACTCCACCAATGGTGTATAAAATAAATCCACTCAATAACAAGTGTATGCAATTTTATAATGATGTAATTACAAAACATAAGTGAACGTTTATCATATTATCAATTAATTTTTCTTAAACCAAAAGACCCCTGGGTTTCTGAGGACACCCATTTGTCAATACCTTCTCTATTCCACACCATGTTTGAACCATTCTTCATATTCAATTCACAATTCATTTATGAAAATGGGAATTCATTATCCATTTTATTTTACTTTCATTACTTTGGCCACTTGGAACCATAATATAATTTCAATGTTTTCGATTTAGAATGCCAGATCTAGTACCCAATTTATCAATCATACATATGTATCATGAGAAAAGAATTTCAGGTCTAGCACCCACAATTTTCAATCATTTATATACATCAAGGGAAAAGAACATAATGTATAGCCCTCAATTCTCAATCATGAATATATATATTTTTGGTAGATCTCCATTTCTAACACCCAATTCACAACCCTACAGATATATCTATCATTAGTGTAGAACACCATGTCTAGAACCTCCTTTATCAAATGTATGTTTTCATCAGTGGTTTTTTATTTCAATTCCTAACACTAGAAATTTCAATGATGATTAAATAACTTTAATCCTCTTATCGCAAATAAACTCTACTGCATCCATTATCTAATTCATAAATTAATTAATCCACGTCCATTAATTAAATCAACAATTAATTAAAAATGTTAATTTCTATTAATAAATTCAATAATCAATTAACCATTTCACAATATCATACATCCAATAATTAAATCACAAAAAAATTAGGCTTAATTAAAATTCATTAATTTGATAAATAACTCAACAAATTGATTGTCCCAAATTTCTAAATAAATATGATAATAATTAATGAACCAACTAATTGTACTTATTGCACATTTAATTTCAGAATCCATACATCCCAATTACATTATAATTACTTCCCACAATTAATTATCAATTCACATGTCCCAGGACCACATAATCAATTTTACAGTTAATTATCGTGTTCAGTAATCCCTAAATCTAAAAATTTCATAATTATATCAACTAATTAATTTACCACATTAATTAATTCAAATAACAATTTAAATTATTAAATAACTATAGAACTCTACAACTTGAACATAAAAAATAAAATCACAGCTATGATATTTGGAAATAAGACCACCGATCTTGATTATTTGATGAATAATTTTCTAATAGAAATCCCAAAACTTGTTTAGAACAATGACGTAGATCAGATCCAAGTTGATTACCCGAAATAATGATTTAACAAATCAAATTCTCTTATAAATAGGTAAATATATAGAAGCCTATATCTAAATTCATCAAATCTGGTTATAAATTTAGTGAAAATAGAATATTTCATCCACCAAAATAAATATAGTACATAATAGGATGAACAAGAAAACAAAATGATAGGATCCACATATAGGGAGAGGAGAATAGATTCTATCTAGGAATCAGATCTCAAAGAAATATGGTTAGGAGGGATTAAAATTCATTTAGAGAGCTCAAAAATCATTAAAATCCACCTAGGGTCAAATGGGGGTTCACATGGGGGTTAATTAAGGGGTGCATGAAAATTTTAAAATAATTTTGGGAATAATTTATTTCTTGCACATGTTTACTTGGGTAGGGGCACAAGGTTTTACCTACCCGTTCACCATTTGTTCACCTTTTATTTCTAGGGTGCACAGTTTTCTTTCTAGGGTGCATAGTTTGGGAAACTATTCTCTAACCTTGTGGACACCCATAATCTTGGGATGCATGTATTATTAGGATAAGGTACACAGTTTTCCCTAACCCTGCGTCAACCATGCACAACCCTTATTTCTTTCATTTTTTTCCAATTTTCACTAATACACACCCCAAAGTAAAACAAAAATGAAAAGTTCTAAACAAGACCAAATTTATATATAAAATAAAATTTTAAATAAATCCATAAAAGGATGATATCTTCCATATAGATAGAAAAAAATATAGATAATAGCAGTGGGATTATTTCTATCATTGGGAACTCCATTCCTCATTGTCTATAATTGTTTTCCAATTGAAATTCCCAATTTATATTTTAAAATCCAAAAAATATACACTTTAATTTCCATATAACGAAATAATTACCAAAAATATGTGTTTTAATCCTCTTATTAATGTGATTCAATTTCCCAATGTCCTTAGAGAATACAAAACTAATTAACATGCTATTCATAAAGGGGAGACCTCACCAGATTAAACTCAATTAATGAGAGTAACCAATTTTCAATTATAAGTAGAAAAATATAGAAAAATATATAATAATGTGAAAACAAGAAAGAATAAACCACTGAAAATTATATAAATACTTTCTAGGACAATTCAAATAGAATAATTTTAGAATGAAAAGAACAAAGTCAAATTGAAAATGCCTTCAGATCTATATTTCCCTCCACTATATGGAGTTTATCCCTTCATAGAATTATTAAATCATAAAAAAACATCTTCTTTAAACAATATCCTCTAACATATATCACACACTCACTCTCATCATCCTTTGAAATAGATGTGGAGACTTCAATTTATAGGAAAAGGGTGTTGAATATTTCCTTCTATAATATATCCTTGTAATTTTTTATAATATTTGATCATGGAATGTAATAAATTATGATATGTAGTTGTTTAGATATAAGTTTTCTATTACCATTAAAAATTTAAAACCATACAAAAAATTTATGAAATTTTAGAAGAAACATACTGAATTTCACTTTTTTTAGATGAATATTTGGCATCCCCCTCTACTTTTTCACATTCAAAAACTTCCTCTATGAGGGACTTTTTCCCTGATAAATAATAATGTGATTCCAAGATTCTAATTTCTTTTTTAGTAGGAATCATCTCATTTTGAGGTCTTTATCTTGTCTTGTGCCTTATTTTCTAGTTATTGGGAAATTATTTTTGACCATTCATATTTCAATATTGAATAATTTATTTGGTCCTAAAACTGATCGATTTAGCCCTTTTCCAAGTTAGAGTAAATTAATCCTAGGAGAAAAGTATTCCAAAAAATAAAAATTTCAATAATTGTATCTATATTGAGGATTTTATTCCCAAAATATCATGTTCATAGAACTCTATTAAAATTGTAGAACTAGAAATTTTTTAATTTTTTCTAAAAAAATCCACATTATTCAAAGAAAATGATGCCATTTCATATTAAATGTCAAATATTTGAGGATTATATCATTAAAATATATATTTATATTTATATTGAAAATATTAATACAATAAATTCCCCCAAAAAATGAATCCTAGAATCCTAGACAAGTGAGTAGTCAAAATAAATTTCCTATGAGAAATTCAAATCTCAAGTTAATGAAGCTCATAATGCTAAAATTTAATGTACCGATCTTATCATGACTATATAATAGTTTTAATTCCAAATTATTAATTATTTTCATTAATTCCATTGAAATTTATATCATTCTTTCATGAACTCAGATGCATACTTTAGGTACTTTCCCTCTCGACTCATTATTTTTATTCTGAATAGTATTTTCCTTATTCAAATTAATACATGTTTCACAGTAATCATGAAAAAATAATAACTTTGTATCCAATATATTTGAAGATATGTATCCATCATGGAGACTTTGAAATGGTTGTTATTAGGTTTCATTGTATGTATTTTTTAAATATAATTAATTTTAAGATATACATTATTGGATTGATTCTTTTTTAAACAATATTTCATGATTTTAGTTTCCACTCAAAAATTTTATTATCATCCTTCATATTAAACTGAAACTATATATAAAAGGAATTTCAAATATCAATCATGGATATTACAAAATATCTCCAATTTAGAAATAACGAAACAAAAATTTCATTCCAAAATTTAAGAATTTTATTTTTGTAATATTCATAAAAGTACATCATTATTCTCATAGAAATCTTACAAAAGGCACAAAAATTTATATCAAAATATTTATCTCTATAATTAGTTTTTTATCCTCAACAATACATCCCAATATGGTTTAGAAAATCACAAAGTTGTTCACCAACCTTAAAAAATTACTAAAAACATTCAAATTTACTTGAAAAGTGAGCTTTATAGGAAAATTAGCTTGTATTGAATCTATATAACATGTAGTTCATAGGTATTATGATAACAAAAATTATAAAATTTAAAGGATGAACCAAATAAAGATAAACCATTTTTTTAAAAAGGGTATTTCAATCCCAAAAAAATTACCTTAATCATTTTTAGCAAATGTTCCATAAAAATCAACGTTTTTGATATAAATATAACCTATTATGGTAAAAAAAGAATTATTTGGTCAACTCATGAAGTGGGATGATTGTGGAGAAGATATTAAATTGGTTTAGAGTACCCATAGGAAAGTGATTCTTAATTTTTAAATTCATTCATCTAATGGGATGTTAAAGTTTGTAGACGTTTTATAAATTTCAAGAATATTAATCCTGAACAAATCACATTTTATCAATAATCTATGTTGTGTTACATGATTTATAAGGGTTCAATGCAATGAAAATGATTTTAAATTCATGATGGTAATTATTATGATCCTCATTAGTTTTTATTTAGAAATATTTTAAAACATATTTCAAATTATAAAGAGAATTTGAGAATAAAATTTTGAAAAGAAAAAACCCAAAATGATAATATAACATGGATATTCCACCCTCCCCTAGATATAGTGTACATATTAATGAAAACATATATGATAATTGAGTGTCATGATGAAAATACATGGAAAAAGGGGTGGGAAAATACATAACTAGATGTTATAATGCATCAGTAGCCTTGAGCTTTTCTCCTAATAGATGAAACATGGAATCCTATAAGAACAATAGAAACAAATAATTATAATTTAGTTGAATGAAAATAAAATAATTAAAAATTCAGAGAAAGGAAACCATCATCATCATAAACTATCAAGTGGGTGCTAGGATTTCACATCCCCAAGTTATGTAGTTCTAATTAGTCATCCCTGATTTGATGGTTAGTCTGGTTTCTACCTCATAAACCAAAAAAAATAAAAATTTCATATTTTTCTTCAACTCAAGATATTTATAGAAGAACTTAAAAAACATTTATTCAAACTATACACCGTGTATTTATTATTCTAAAAATACATTGGGATAGGGATCTAAATATTATTTCTACTTTGAAAAAAATATCAACACGAGAATCCTCATGTCAAATAGTGTAGTCATATATCATGCACACAATTGTTTTTTCAGTTGTATAGTGTAGGTCCTCTTCATTAGAAAATTAAGTCCACTAATAATATATAGGTATAACAGAATCATCGGAATAAGAAACAAAAAATTTATTATCAAAAAAATATAGAAAAAGTGGATGAAAATGTTCACCATGTCCCAGTGTAATCTCAGGATCCACCTTTATTTGGGAGTGTATAAAAATTTTATATAATTTAGGAAACATCTATTTTGCCTCTACATACAATTCAAAAATAAACATCTTGATTGTTTATTCCTATTTTGCCAAAATAAGATACAAATACCCAAAATTTTCAATTAAAATAAATGGGGTTTAAAATGGAATTTTAAAATGAAAAATGTAATCCCATTATTTCTGGGAAATAATTTATAAATAATACCTTTTTATTTGGAGAATGATATTCTCTTTCAATTTTTATGTAACATAAAAAATTTTCTTCAACATAAAAGTGGGCGGGATAAGATTATAATATTCTTAAGCATCATTTGGATAATTTTATTCAAATAATTCTTTTAAGAAAGAGTATAGAATTTAAATTTCTTTTTATAATTCTTGAATCATAATAGATTTTTATTGAACCATAAAATCATTTTCATCGATCATGAAATAATTTTATTACAATTGTAATTTTGATAATTCCTCATTAATATAATAATTATATTTTTTATAATCAATAAAAGAATAACATTATACACTTTGAAAACCAATTTTTGTCTTGAATATCCAATCAATAATTTTCTGTTTTAAAATTCAACACAATGGTAACCATGGGGTTCTCTCAAGAGGAGGTTATAGGAAATTAAATCGAATTATCATTTTGTAATTTTTTTTGTTAAATTAAATCTTAAATTGGTGATTTAAGATATATAAAAAAATTAAAATTGTAATTGAAATAAAATTTATTAAGATTCTAAATTCATGTTAGGGATTTTAAACTTTAAACAATATAATTTTAAAAAGAAAGATAAAGATAACAAAATAAGAAAAGATTTGTTCCTAAGACTTTCCATTTAACATTTCCTAAAAAAAATTCACAATTGAGTTATCTAATGTATACTTCATGTCCTCAATGTATAGACCATAATTCTCGAGAAATAATATTTACAATTCAAATATGTGGTTTTATCCCCATATGAATGTAAATATATTTCCCAAAGAACTCTGAGAAATTAAATCTAATTCAACTTGTTGTGCTTAATGAGGAGACCTTTTCCAAATAATTTTCAATGGTGAGAGTAATAAATTTACATAATTTGAATATAAATCTATAATATTATAGAATAAAGTGAAAATAATAAATAAAGAGACCTACTTCAACCAGGATATTATTTCCACCATAATTCAATAGAAAATAGTTTATAACTAATAACACAAACTCAAAAGAGAAATGCCTCTGGAACATCTCTTCCCTCCACCACTTGTATTTTATCCCTTAATGGTATGATTACATCATGAAAAACTCTTCCTCTCTATCCAATATCCTCCAGACCATCCCACTCCATCATAGTCTCAATACTTTGAAGTAAAATTGGAGAATTAATCTTGTATGAAACGGTTTTTGAATATTTCCCCTAAGAGTGTGTCCATTGAAAGATATAGAATATTTTACGCTAAAAAACTAAATTTTGATAGGTTTTATTAAATTTGATAAATTTAATTTTTTATTTTCCTATTGATATGATCATGAAATTTATAAATGTATATGAAATTTTTTTTATAATTAATGTTGTGATATTTTTTTGGATGAAGTTTATTTTCATATCCCACCAATTTGTCACATTCAAAAATATACATAATGATAGAATATCTCCATGGAATTTAATTATCATGTGACTCATGACATAATATTTCTTTTCTGTATGAATTATGCTCATATAGAGGTCAATATATTTCATTAGTCCTTATTTATTGATGGGGTTTATATTCTATTTTTCCATTCATCTTCTAATTTTGAACAAATTATTGAGGCTTAAAAATGACCTGTTATGAACTTGGACCTGTTTGAATAAATGAATACTATAATAAAAGGGTTCCGATAAAATTAATTTTAGTAATTTAATCAGTATTGAAAATTTTATTTTCAAAATTCCAAGGTGATAAAAAACTATTAAATTTATAGAATTAGTAAATTCTCCCAATTATGCTCAAAATTCATCCAAATTCTAAAAAATAATAATATTTCAAAAAAATGAAATATTAGTGGGGATTAAATAATTAATATATATATATATATATATTATTTAGAAGATCAAAATTATGAACATATAATTGGTTAACCCAACATTTAAGGTTTCTTGTGTATTTATAATTTTAAATATTCACTTGTTCCATTCTTGGTACTCATCATGATCTTGGGTGTCCATGTCACCCTGAAATACTAGTTTTTTCCTAGAGAAATCTTAATCAAGTTCCATAATTCATTTTTGATAATGACTATGATCCTTGAAAAAGTAATGGATCTTCAAGATCATTGCCTTTCCAGTTCTTGATCAACTGGATGGTTCACATTATAGATATACTCTACATCCCCTTCTCTACACATAGTTCATGCCCTTTTTGGAGGGATTCCCTAAAAAACTCAATAATAAAGTGGAAATCCCCAATATTTTATGAAATATTTTTCTGCTAATAAATTTAATTTCTTTGATATGTTTTGTAAAACACAACAACAAGATTAAACCAATTACAGTATACTATTAAATGTTATTACTTACTTTTGTAGTTATTTCCCAGCTTTTATATTGGTAAATATAAATAGAAGTAAGTAAATTACTAAAATATGTAGTTTACACATGTATAAAATTTATTCATTTGTAATAAGCTAATTTTAAATGTATATAATAATAAATTGAAATTAGAGGGGACGTTTTTAAAATAAACTATTATTATACGTACATTATGTGTTTATCACAATTAATTAAATTCATTAGTATTAGTGAATAATGTTAATGAAATTTATATAAATTATATATTAAATAAAAAATTTATGTTTCATCTAATATTTTTCAACTGTGTGGGATAACAATTTATCAATTATTATGCTTAAAATGCATTATTATAAAGAGATATTTTTTAACATCTTGCACACTAATTTAAACATGAATTTATACAATTTTTTAAATTATATCATGAAAAATGGATTTCATATTTGGAATTAGTAGGATTATTATTTTTTAAATAATTACCTTTTATTTTTACCCAAATTTATAGAAGTCATTGTAAATTACTTTCATCTTCATATGGGTGAAATTGGTAAAAATGGGATAAACAATTGGCAAAAGGGTTTAGAAATTATCTAACACATTCAAATATATTATGGGATGAGTATAGTTCTGCCATATTCATATAATTATTGAATATATGGTCACCTATTTCTATATTTTTTTGAATACAAAATTTAAATAAATTTAATAAAATAAAAATACAAAATCACAGTCTATTACTATTAAATATCTCTTTTATGTACAAATAGAGACAAAATAAAGTTATAGATGAACATTAAAAATCATTTTGAGAATAATTAAAAAAATAAGGCGGTATTATATTTATAATTTTCAAAAATAATATAAATACATTAAAATGTTATATAACACCGATATGATATCTCTTCAATTAATATAAAATTAAAAATAAAAGGTTATCAAAATTTTAAAATTATTATAATTTGATTTAGTTATAGTGTTTAATGGATTTTCTAGATAAATACAACCTATTTGAGATTGTTGAATATATTATATTTCAATTCCATATTTTTTAGGGTGTCGTTAAAATCATATTTAATGAATAACTCCAAAATTTATATTAATGATACTTTATAATAAATAATATATTATTGAATTATCAAACATTCATAAAAATATTATCTTTTGAAATGGGAAATGAATATGGTTTAAAAATAAATTTTGGTCCATTTTAGAGTCTTTTATCTATTTATGTTATAATTTTTAACCATTATAATATAGGAATAGTTGATAGCCCAGTTATAGTGAAAAATGATTAATAAAGGGGTTAATAAAAAACATAGTTTTTAAATTACCAAAAAACCCATATAAAATTATTTTTTTTTATTTTATTTTGATCCGGTACTCTTTTAATTTGTATTCATGTCCATTTGGAATCTTTTTTTTCATAATGAATTTATTATATTTTAATCATTTAAGAAATTCCATCTGTTCCCAATCCCTCAATTACAAAAGGACAACCTCCATTATCTTTTTTACAACACACTATTCATTGTATCTCAATACCCTTCTAATATTATATTCTAAAATTACCAATAGATTTTTTTAGGTTATGGTCTCCAAAAAAACCAACCTTATGGTCCATAATAATATATTTACAAGAGTTATTTCAAATAAGAGGTAATAATCATAACTAATCACTTCTTTATAATTCTTCTTTTACCATATCAAAATCTATTTTATTTACCATAAAATAATAACTTTATTATCCTATATTTACTAAAAAGTTATTGTTGTTATTGAAACACCGTTATTCACCCTCTATTCCAAGAAATAGGATGTGATAGTACCACTAATACGTATGTATGAATTTCAGTATCTATGTAGCGATATAATTAATTTTACCCCACCATATATCATGGTTAGTCATTATGATAAGTATAATATTTTTATATTATACATATGAAATAATTAAACTTCAATTTCATATCTATTTTATTACCTTCACATTCATTGAAAAATCATAACTTCGCTATTGCGTACGTGTAAACTATAACCTCCAAAAAGATATGTGATTTTTTCTTCATTTATGTTCTACATGGATGAAAATAAGGATTTATTTGAAGAATATATATTATTTATACTATATAATAATGATTTTATAAAGGATAATTTTTATTTACCTTTATTAATTTCCTTCTATTGACCTTTAAAAATATTGTTCATGTTCATATTTTTCTTATCATCTATATAATTAGAGTAATTCATTTTTCTCTTTCTACCATTTGTCAATGACTATAAATATATTTTCAATGAATATATATTATATTTATATCATTATTAACATTAATTAGATAAATTAAATATGATTAAATTACATGTATCATGATTTTCAAACTGCAACATGAAAAAAAATGAAGTATTTATCACAGAGAACCATTATTTTAATATATTATTGTTAACAAATTGCTAGTAGTTTTTCATAAGTAAATAATTAATGGTAATATATATTTTATAATGGTTATGGAGTAAATTTATAACAAAAATGTATTTATTATATAAGAGGTTTTAATGTGTATGAAGTAATATGATACTTGAGGTAAGAGATTTATATTTTAATGTTATTTAAATTTTGATTGTTTAATCCTGAATTTCATGTGAAGAAATTATATAATAATTATCAGTTATGTAATATTATTTTTTATAAAATTTTTGTTAATGAAAAATAAATATTTTCATTTCATTTTATCCATATTAAATTATTAAGATACAAATAGAATTTTTTTAAAGATAAAAAACCTCATTTGTTCACATTATTCCAAATCGTTTTTCATTCCATATCTATGTTTTCTATAAATATTTAAAAGATTTATTTTAATATTATACTATGATTTTTAATGTTATGTGTACCCATTTTTTAACATCTTAAATTTTTTACAAGTAATGTTATTCTTATTTTCTAAATAAGATACTTATTTACTTCTTTTACAAAAATGTTAAAAGAATATTTTCCATTAACTTAATTGACAAGAAACAAAATTCCCACATATATAACATATCAATGATTTGAATATTACATTAAACTAATTTTTGGTTCTTTTAAAATAATATTTTATAATTTATATTTGGTAAATTATGATATTCAAAAAATTAATTTCAAAATGAAATGTCGATTTTACTCAAGAAATTATTCCAATGATTATTTTAATGTAATTTCCATCCATGATAAGATCCTTTGATGTTAAATATGTTTTACAAGGTATATGAGATAATGATATAAACTTTTTTATTTCTCTATATGGTTTGTGATTATAATTATTATATGTTTATAAAACTTTTTTATATTTAATGGGTTGTGTTATGGGAATTTATTAATTATTTATGAAACCTAGATTAATTGAAGGGGTTATAATTTGATGACATGATCAAGGTTTTCTGATTTTATGAAACATATATATATGTTTTTCATTATGTGATGGGTGTTCCTAGAATTATAAATAAATATAATAAATTTATTTATATATTATATCTCATGATATAATTATCAGAAACAAGTCGATGTGCTTGATTCTCTATGGGAAACATGTTGACATGCTTGATGCACTTTAGTAAATAGTTTTTGATGCCAGATTAGTTTTTATTTAATTTTATCATTAGTTAACATTGACATATTAAATGGTTTCTTAAATAATGGTAGTTCCAAAATTTTATGACATAAAAAAATGGTTAATGATTGATTTATGATGATTTCTCACTCCTATGATATGTGCGTTTTGAAATGATAATGGTTTATGCGATGAATCATGTTGGAAATCCATGATAGATTAGTTATGATCATTTTAAGTCATATAAATGATTTCAAAACCTTGTTATTAACTTATAATTTAATATGATAATTGACTTATATCAAACATGATTATCCATACAAAAAATCCGAGCACAACATTTCTTGTGATTCCATTTCACATTTTATGAAGAAAGGATTTAGTTATGATAGGTATAATAAGGGTTCTGTTTATTAATAACTATGATTTATAACATGTAATTATATTATGAACTAGTTTGAAATGTTTGAAAGTTTCTGAAGATAGAATAAAAAAAATATATGCATGAATTGTCATGTAATATAAGAATATTCATCCAATAAGATGCAACATCTATTTATGAAAATTTTGGATTTCTATATCATGCTCATTCTATACCCAATCTATTGAAAATAAACATGAATTAAAACACAATAATAGAACACCCTTGGTTTCTTGAGATTGAACACAAAGTAGAGATAGACATTAACTCCTCTACACTTACCTCTTGAGCAATGATGGTCCTAGATCAAGACAACCATTAACCCCCAAATTAAAAAGGTTCTGATACCATTTTATAGAAAATTTGTCCATGTTGATCCAGCAGGTCAACTGAGTGACCCATCCAAAAGGAATGAATAAATTTACCAAACTCTATATGATTAGAATAATAAAAAGGGAAAGAATTTTTTTTGTGAATGGTCTCCCCATAGAAAACCAGTATTACACATCAATTAATTAGATGGAAACACCAACTTAATAAACCTGATCAGCTAATATAAACATACACCTATAGTAAATTCCATAATGATTAAGGGTATATATAACAAAAATCATCCTATAAACAAATATAACTAGTCATATACAATACATAAACACAATAAATCCATAGTCAAGACCTTAAAACAAAAAATAGGGATCAAGAACCAAATAAGCATTACACATCATCCAAAATACAGAGGATCCAAAACCTGATACTCATGATAAATACCACATGAGACCAGATCTCCTCTATTATAAAAAAATAGGAATTATGGTTATGAAAAGTTTTACTTAAATTCATAGTGACCATTCCATTTCCTATTCCCTATAAAACAAAGTTTTTATACACCCAAATTTATATGAAGTGTGTTAGGCGTAAATCATAGTATGATAACACAATTAATCTATATGAGGCTCTTAGACAGGGATAAAAGTGAATTTCTTTGAATTTTTTTTAAAAACTGTATACACTTTTTATATCAAGGTCACATGAAAAAAACTCCATATAAATCCCTTTCATTTTAAAAAATAAACTATTTTCACAAACATTGAAAACAAGGATCAAATAAATGAATGACGCCTCCCAAAAAATCATGTTCAATAAACCAACACATTAAATAAAAATTACCAGGAGAATAAAATAATTAACTTAAAAAAATAATATATAAATGGAATAATCATAAAATATTCCAATCAACCAAGGCATTTACAAACTAAATAAACCATATAAATCCAACAGTTCATAAGTAATGTACACCATTGCATTATCCATTAGGTTATAATGTGACATATTAAAGAAAAACTAATTATATCATTATAATTTCTTGTAACATATTTGTAGTCTTTCTTTGAATTCCATATTCCTAAATATACAAGATCACACTTGTTCCCTTGGTCAATGATCCCAAATCCCACTCAGTCATCCTCCCAAAAGATCACTCAATACCTTGGGAAAATAAAATTATAATTTTAATCATTCTTCCTCCCAATGTATCATTCAGACCCTAGGATAATATGCTCTTTATTGAAGTTATGAACACATGAAACCAAGGCCCCCCTATGTGATACTAGATAAAAAACATGTAAATACATAACAAGAATCAATCACATAAGTAAATTCCAAAGTGAATTTAATAAAAAAACATCTCCATTTTTATATAATACCTTTTTCATGTATAAATCATTTATAAAAACAATTATAAATTATATTAAAAATATAAAGTCTCTTTGATCCATTTTAATAAATATGTGAAGTTCTACAAAGCCAACACCCTTTTAAAAATAACTTTAAAACATAACATTGTTAAAAACACAATTAATCACATAAAAATTGGATAAAAATCAATAATAAACTAGTATAAATCCATTTAATTAAAAATAAATATTGAAAATAAATAAATATATTTTATACAAGGAAAACAAACATTAATCGAGACACCTACCTCCAATTAAAAATAAAAAAATTATCACATTCAATGAAAGCGACTTGATATTAATAAGGAATGTAACCACACCCCTAAAACACAAATAGACAAACAAAAATCCACAATTAAAAACAAATTTTCCCCCATGATGAATTTAATGGTTCCACACTACCATTAATTATGAAAAAAACACATATTTCAAGGGGAAGACCCAAAAAAGATGAGAATAAATTAGTGTACCTAAGAAAAACCAACCAAGAATATAGGGAGAATACACCATAAATTATGAAGAGATATTAATCCAAATTAGAGGGATAAAAATGATTTTGTGGAGAAATGATGCATAAAAACATATAAAAATATAACGACCCATACATTACATACATTGTTAATAATTAAAAATTTAAGCATACCTATTAAATCATATAACAAAACCACGGAAGGACCGTATAGGTATAGTGTCTTTAGAAACTGGGAAACATAAAAAACTGGTTCATAAAGCATCTAGATTGTCTCCCATTTATTTCATCATATCTATAGTACCTATTGGCATTTCTTACTTAATAACCTTCTTCCTGACCTGGGGAAAGAAAACATACAAAAGGGTGAGCTCAAATGCTCAATAAGGGTAACAAAAGAAATATCAATCGCATCATATTCATAAGAACATAACTTTTGGAAATCTTAACCTGCAAAAGAGAGCATACTTTCATAACATGGGATAAATCATAGTAGTGAAATGGAATCCCAATAATCATAACTTAAAAAATGAAACTTTGTGGCATACACACATAATCATAGATAATCATTTCTTATTAGTCAAGACTCATTTCCAAGACTATCTTAGTGGACAAAGTCCATTTCTGAACCGAGTTCACTCCTCGTTTCAGTCCTGTTTCACTGAACCGGTATAACCTACCGTTCCAGCCATGTCTATCTCAGGAGATATAAAATCTTTACCCAATTCATTGGAGGGAGATATAGGTCCCACCCATCTCATAATGATACCATTAATATGTGTGCCACAAAATCATAAATCATACATCATTGTATAACCCATGTAATAAAAATGGGATTCTTAAACAACATGACATCATAAAACAATTCATATAAGATAAAGGAATTCATAAAAATAAATCTATCACAACATAATCAAATCAATGTAATAATAGGGATATAAACAGAACCCTATATTATCTTAGATGGAAAATAATTTTGATAAAACACATGAACTCTATTCTTGAGGAAAATATCCTTTCTACTTCAAAAACACTTTTCCTTTCTTAACATGTCATTCAAATCTAAACTAAAAGAAGTTGATTAAAAATAAACATGAAAACTTGTTAGGGAATCTTCTTGGAAATAATTTTTTAAAAATCCATTCATGCCGTATAAGTTAAAAAAACATTCTTCTCATACTTTTGTCGGAAAGGTAAAAAAGTACCTCGTACAAAAAATGACAAAAGATTCCTTTCATATCTTTTACTAAAAACTCACCGAAGGGTAAATTTGGATTTAAACAATTGTAGGTGGATGGAAATAACATTACATATTGAGAGAACATGGATGTGGATGATAAAATACACCCCAGTAAATACCAAAGTATAAACAATCTCGGATAAAAATTGAGATAGTGAGATTTTACATTACCTTAGGTCCGATATACTTTGTACATGTCCGAACCTCATTTACAATGATTTAAATAATGTTATTGACTTATTATAGAATTATACTTATTTTTATGATATCATATATGGTCATATTCTTAGCTTCTTAGTAGTATTATTTCATTGCTACTTGTTATTCGGGTGTTTATAACTTTTTGTTCTTATGCGTGTTTTGTCGAATAAATTCTTATTCTTATATTTAGGATATAGATACTTAATTTACAGAATGGTATTAGTGTAATATATATCATATTAATTCATTCAATTCCTTTATATAATCATTATGAAATGAAGATCATGTAGAACGAGTCGCATCACATCGTGCAGACGGTATTCCGTACGTACGCACGAGTGATGATATCATTCCTATGATCATGGAATTGTATTGGAGTGTATGTATACTATATAATAACTTTATAATATTCATATATAGTCATTATTTACACCATTATACCCATCCAAGTAAGGTGGTGGTGGAAAATAGATTACACCACGGCGTGGAGACGGTATTCTGTACGTACGCACGCGCGGTGATTTCTTTTTCCATAGGATGGATAGATGGTGAAATAGGGTTGTTTCATACTTATAATAACATATAAGTATATTAGTGATACTGATGTTATTACTTCATAATGAAACAACTAAAGAAGAAGAGGTGGAAGAAGAAATAAAGATGAAAGAATCAGTAACTGACATTACCTCTTCTTTGAAGTGATTCTTTGAGACCTTGTTTTAGGGCACTAAAATTGGTTTTTGAAGAAAACAAAGTCCTCTAGGATGTCTCCAGGGAAGTGGAGGGGAGAAAGTGGCAGGGGTTGGCCGAGCATGAAGGCTCAAAGTGGTGTGAGGAAGAGAGGGAGGAGGTGCCCTTTTATAAGGGAGGAGAGGGGCCCCTTTGGAATAACTAAAAATATTATTTTATTATAAAGTCAAGTTCGATTTTAAATTGCTCCAAATTGATTTATTTAGAAGCTAAGGTGGGGATGGGTCGAAATCCGCTCATCCAATAGAATTTAGACAAGTTTAGGTATCAATTTTAACCTTATCATTTAGATTTACTTTAAGTTAAATAATTTAACTTTTACCGTGTCTCCTTGTTTTCTTATACTATAAGGTTAAAAAACTTACTATATCAAGCCAAAAGAACCCCAAGTTGATTATTATTAATATATATAACCATATCTAAGTCATTAGGCTGAACCTTAGATTTTTAGGAATAAAATAATAATTAATAATATAATATTGGTTTTAAAAACTATTTTATGTCAATTTTGACACTATTTAGTAATTGATTTTTGTGAAACTCATAACAGAATTATTAGTTCGAAACAAGTTAATTAAATCAATACTAACATGTCATATTAACCTATAAAATTAGTTTAATTCATAAAAAGTCTCAAATTACATTTATTTGGGTATTTGTAACATCAATTATGTCAATATTTTATTAATAAGATAATTATTGCATCATCGTTGTGTCATAAATAAATTAAATTATTTAATGTCTAAAAATTACAAATGAAATACCATTATGTAGGAAAGATTTTTATCTTTATAATGAATATTTATTGTCGAATTTATCTTATGTGTAACCCCATATTAAAAATGATTTACTTATTAAACATTGATTTTTAACTATTTAACCCTTCTTTAAATAAAATAATAATAAATGTCCTAATCTAATCCAAGTGGGCATAAATGGTCATATTTTATTTCCAAGGTTGATTTTTGTCTAATTACACTTGTCCAGTAGAATTAGGACAAGTGTTATGGTAATAATAATATCATTTGTACCCTTAATTACCCTATTTACTTTTAACCGTGGTAAATAAAAGTAAAAAGTTACTATTCACCAAAAATTATTTTAATCTCATTGAAACACATTTTAGTCCTTGATATTAACCGTGTCGCTCGGATTCTCGAAATTTCACTCAGCATATCTTCTAGTGTTTGCATTGTTCTCTCAGACTGACCATCTGTCTGAGGATGATAAGCAGTGCTGAAACTCAACTCTGTATCCAGAGTATGCTGAAGACTTCGCCAGAACTTCAAGGTAAATCTCGGATCCCGATCAGATATAATAGAAAGTGGTACTCCATGCAATCTTACCACTTCCTTTACATATATCCTGGCAAGCTGATCCAGAGAGAAATCCTCTCTAATAGCAATGATGTGTGCAGAATTTGTAAGACGATCAACTATGACCCAGATAGCATTATTGCCTTTGGATGTGTTAAGAAGTCCTGTGACAAAGTCCATAGTGATGTTTTCCCATTTCCATTCGGGTATGGGTAATGGTTGTAACATCCCCTTAGACTTCTGTCTCTCAGCTTTAACTTGCCGATAAACCAAGCATCGAGAGACATATTCAGCAACATCTCTTTTCATGCCATCCCACTAGAAGTACTCTTTCAGGTCCCTATACATCTTCGTGCTTCCAGGATGAATAGAAAATGAAGAACTATGAGCCTCATCCAGCAGCTCCTTCATTAATTCTGGTATGGGAGGAACACAAACCCAATTCTTGAACTTTATTATCCCATCACAATCAAGGTTGAATTCAGGAATATTTCTCATCTTCTTTTGTAACTCGGCATCTTCTTAAAGTGCCTCTTTAATCTTCACATGTATAGATGGTTGAACATTTATTTGAGAAAGATAATACTTTTCCCCTTCCATTATAATTCCAAGATACATCCTTTGTAAATCCATAAATATTGGATCGTTTGTGATCCTCATCATGGATAAACTAGCATGGTCTTGTCGAATTAATGCATCTGCCACCTTGTTTTCTTTCCCAGGATGGTAATGGATTGAGCAGTCATAATCCTTAATCAGCTCCAACCATCTTCTTTGACGCATATTCGGCTCCTTTTGTGTGAAAATATACTTTAAACTTTTATGATCAGTATAAATGTCACACCTTTCTCCATAAAGATAATCCCTCCAAATCGTTAATGCAAATATTACCGCAGCTAACTCCAAATCATGTGTTGGGTAAGTTTGCTCGTGGATTTTCAACTGTCGTAAGGCATAAGCTATCACCATATCATTTTCCATATGAACACACCCCAATCCCTTCTTGGATGAATCACTGTAGATCACAAACCTTTCTCCACTACAAGGTAGTGTGAGTAGAGGTGCACTGGATAACCTTCTTTTCAACTCCTTGAAATTCTCTTCACATTCTTCTGTCCAGACAAAGTTAACTCCTTTCTGAGTCAACTTGGTGAGTGGATTAGATAATCGTGAAAAATCCTTCACAAAACGTCGATAATATCCAGCCAAACCAAGAAAACTTCGGATCTCAGTTACTGTTGTTGGTCTCGACCATCACTCGATAACCTCTTTTTTTGCTGGATCCACAGATATCCCCTATTTTGAGATTATGTGACCCAAAAATGAAACTTTTTGAAGCCAAAAATCACACTTGGTAAATTTGGAATAAAGCTTCTCCTTTCTCAGGGTCTTCAATATAATTCTCAAGTGATCTTCATGTTCTACCTTTCTCTTTGAATATACAATAATATCATCTATAAAGACTACCAAAAACTGATCAAGATAGTCTCTAAAGACTCTATTCATCAGATCCATGAAGATAGCAGGGGCATTAGTAAGACCAAATGGCATCACTATAAATTCAAAGTGTCCATACCTTGTACGGAAAGCTATCTGTGGTATATCCTCCCTTTTGACCCTTAATTGATGATACCCTGAACGAAGATCAATCCTGGAAAAGTATTGAACTCCGCGTAGTTGGTCAAATAAGTCATCAATGCGTGGGAGAGGATATTTTTTCTTGATAGTGATATTGTTAAGTTCTCGATAATCAATGTAGAGTCTCATTGATCCATCTTTCTTCTTAACAAATAGAGCATGTGCTCCCCAAGGTGACACACTATGGCGTGTGAATCCCTTATCATGATTCTCCTGGAGTTGCATCTTCAATTCCTGCAACTCAATTGGGGCCATTCTATATGGTGTCTTTGAAATAGGCAAAGCACCCGGTACGAGTTCTATTGAAAACTCAACTTCACGATTCAGTGGAAGACCCGGTAATGACTCCGGAAAGACATCATCAAACTCCCTTGAAATGGGCATATTCTTAATCATGAGTTTCTCACCAACCATTTGAGATAAATAACCTTCATTTAGTGGAATCAAGACACATAAGATGGAAGGAATTTCCACATGAAGGTTATGTTCATCCTTGCATCGATAGACGATCATATATTGATCTGGAATATGAAATGTGACTTCCCTTATTTGGAAATTGATATGAGATCAATGTAGAGAAAGCCAATCCATGCCAAGAATCACATCAAATTCCACTATAGGATGGATCACAATATTTGCAGGCAGCACTTTCCCACAAACTTCAATCAGAGAAGAATTATAAACTTTTGATGAGACTATTGTGCCATTAGGTGTTGTCACAGATAACTCAACATCTAAGTGTTGAGGTAATACGGTGATACCCTTAGAAAATTCTTCATAAATAAAAGAATGTGTGGATCCAGAATCAAATAAAACATTTTCTCCTTTAGAGTGGATGGTATGTATACCTTTCACCACATCGTTATCGTACTCCACATCACTGATAGAAATTTCATGTGACTTTCCTTTGTCTGTAGCCTTAAGAGTTTGTTGACGTCGACCATCATCATCAACCCTTTGATTAGGGAATTTATTGAAATAATGTCCCATATCCTTTCACTTGAAACATTGATGTGTAGTAGGTTCATTCTGTGTATCCCTTCCTTTGTTTGCATCACTAGACATCTTCTTCCCATCATCGCGGCATTCAAATGCCCGATGACCTTACTTTCCACATTTGAAACATTTACTTGTCCCTTTAAGAAAACTACCTCCATGTTTCTTTCCACACTTTGAACATAAGGGAAATCTCATCTTCTTTTTAATGTGCTCTTTAGATTTTCCTTTGACTTCCATTTTCATCTTCTTATCAAACCCATTTGACTAATGGGTTACTCCAATCTCCATCTCAACTTTGAGAGCACATCGAACGATTTCCTCGTAGCTATTGAAGTCCCTTATGGCTAAGGCCAATTGAAGACTTGGTTTTAAGCCACTAAAGAATCGATCGATCTTACTCTCAGGTTGGATAATAATACCAGAGGCATACCTTGAAAGTCTTGTAAAATTTGTTTCAGAAGTAGCAACAGATTCATCATCCTTTTTCTTCAGTTCCAGAAACTCTTTCTCCATCTTTGTTCAGAAAATACGAGGGAAGTACTTATTGAAAAATAAGTTCTTGAACTCTTCCCATTCCATGGACTCAATTTCATCCCTTTTCCTCGTATTCTTAATAAGATTCCAACATTGATCAGCATCACCTTCCAAACAATACACTACTAAGATGACTTTATCATGCTCAGAACATTGAAGAACTGAAAATATCTTTTCAGTAGTACTAATCCATTGTTCAACAACTAATGGATTAGTAGACCCGCTGAATGAAGGTGGACGCTGTCTCATGAAGGATTAAACAGAATGCTGCTCCTTCCTTTGCTCGTTTGGAAGTCCTGCGTGATTCATAGCTTGAGAAAGTTATGTGAGCATGGCTACAAGATTTTGAATTCCAGCTCCCATAACGTTTGGTTGCTCAGGGGGACAATCATTGCATTGCCTGTCACATTCCTCATTAACACGGTTCCTTCAGGTTCCAGCCATTGACTAAAACCAAGAAGAATAGTGTGAGAAACACTAATTATAATAGGAAAACCACATAATCAAGAATAAAATTTCACACTTAAGGTCTTATCCTAGGTTATTCATGGCCATTTCAAAAACCCTAAGATTGTGTTCTATGCTTAGAATTATCCTTAGGGTTCTTACTAAGACTTTCATATCCTAGTTTCCAAAGGTTGACTATACCTTTCCTCTGATACCAACTATAACGACCCATACTTTACATAAATTGTTAATACATCAAAATTGATGCGTACTTATTACATCATATAACAAAACCACGAATGGACCGTATAGGTATAGTGTCTTTAGAAACTGGGAAACATAAACAACTGGTTCATAAAGCTTCTAGACTGTCTCCCATTTATTTCATCATATCTATATTCACTTTTGGCATATCTTACTTAATAACCTTCTTCCTGACCTGGGGAAATAAAACATACAAAAGGGTGAGCTGAAATTCTCAATAAGGGTAACAAAAGAAATATCAATCACATCATATTCATAAGAACATAAATTTTGGAAATCTTAACCTACAAAAGAGAGCATAATTTCATAAAATGGGATAAATCATAGTAGTGAAATGGAATACCAATAATCATAACTTAAAACAAGTAACTTTGTGGCATACACACATAATCATAGAGAATCATTTCTTATTAGTCAATACTCATTGGAAAGGCTATCTCAGTGGACAAAGTCCATTTCTGAACTGAGTTCACTCCTCGTTTCAGTCTTGTTTCACTGAACCGGTATAACCTACCATTCCAGCCATGTCTATCTCATGAGATATAAAATCATTACCCAATGCATTGGAGGGAGATATAGGTCCCACCCATCTCATAATGATACCATTCATATGTGCGCCACAAAATCATAAATCATACATCATTGCATAACCCATGTAATAAAAATGGGATTCTTAAACAACATGACATCATAAACAATTCATATAAGATAAAGGAATTCATAAAAATAATTCCATCACAACATAATCAAATCAATGTAATAATAGGGATATAAACAGAACCCTATATTATATTAGATGGAAAATAATTTTGTTAAAACACTTGAACTCTATTGTTGAGGAAAATATCCTTTCTACTTCAACAACACTTTTCCTTTCTTAACATGTCATTAAAATCAAAAATAAAAGAAGTTGATTAAAAATAAACTTGAAAACTTTTAAGTGAAGCTTCATGGAAATAATTTTTAAAAAATACATTCATGCCGTATAAGTTAAAAAAGCATTCTTCTCGTACTTTTTTCGGAAAAGTAAAAAAGTACCTCGTACGAAAAATGACAAAAGATTACTTTCATATCTTTTACTAAAAACTCACCGAAGGGTAAATTTAGATTTAAAAAATTTTAGGTGGTTGTAAATAACATTACATATTGAGAAAACATGGATGTGGATGATTAAATACCCCCAGTAAATACCAAAGTATAAACAATCTCGGATAAAAATTGAGATTTATAGATTTTCCCTTACCTTAGGTCCGATATGCTTTGTACGTGTCTGAAACTCATGTATAATGATTTAAATAATGTTATTGACTTATTAAAAAATCATACATATTTTTATGATATCATATATGGTCATATTCATAGCTTCTTAGTAGTAATATTTCATTGCTAATTGTTATTCGGGTGTTTATAACTTTTTGTTCTAATGCGTGTTTTGTCGAATAAATTCTTATTCTTTTCTTTAGGTTATAGATAACTCATTTCCAGAATGGTATTAGTGTAATATATATCATATTCATTCATTCAATTCATTTATATAATCATTATGAAATGAAGATCATGTAGAACGAGTCGCATCACATCGTGTAGACGGTATTCCGTACGTACGCATGAGTGATGATATCGTTCCTATGATCATGGAATTGTATTGGAGTGTATGTATACTATTTCATAACTTTATAATAGTCATATATAGTCATCCGTTACACCATTATACCCATCCAAGTAAGGTGGTGGTGGAAAATAGATTACACCACGGCGTGGAGACGGTATTCCGTACGTACACACGCGCGGTGATTTCTTTTTCCATAGGATGGATAGATTGTGAAATAGGGTTGTTTCATACTTATAATAACATATCCGTATATTAGTGATACTCATATTATTACTTCATAATGAAACAACTAAATAAGAAGAGGTGTAAGAAGAAATAAAGATGAAAGAATCAGTAACTGACATTACCTCTTCTTTGATGTGCTTCTTTGAGACCTTCTTTTAGGGCACTACAATTTGTCTTTGAAGAAGACCAGGACCTCTAGGATGTTTCTAGGGAAGTGGAGAGGAGAAATTGGCATGGTTTGGCCGAGCTTGAAGGCTCAAAGTGGTGTGAGGAAGAGATGGAGGAGGTGCCCTTTTATAAGGGAGGAGAGGGGCACCTTTGAAATAACTAAAAATATTATTTTATTATAAAGTCATGTTCGGTTTTAAATAGCTCCAAATTGATTTATTTCGAGGCTAAGGTGGGGATGGGTCGAAATCCTCTCATCCAATAGAATTTATACAAGTTTAGGTATCAATTTTAACCTTATCATTTAGATTTACTTTATGTTAGATAATTTAACTTTTACCGTGTCTTCTTGTTTTCTTATATTATAAGGTTAACAAAATTACTATATCAATACAAAAGAACCCCAAGTTGTTTATTATTAATATATATAACCTTATCTAAGTCATTTGGCCGAACCTTAGATTTTTAGGAATAAAATAACAATTTATAATATAATATTTGTTTTAAAAACTATTTTATGTCAATTTTGACACTATTTAGTAATTGATTTTTGTGAAACTCATAACAGAATTATTAGATCGAACCAAGTTAATTAAATCAATAATAACATGTCATATTAACCTTTAAAATTAGTTTAATTCATAAAAAGTCTCAAATTACATTTATTTGGGTATTTATAACATCAATTATGTCAATATTTCATTAATAAGATAATTACTGCATCATCGTTGTGTCATAAAAAAATTCAATTATATAATGTCTAAAAATTACAAATAAAATACCATTATGTAGGAAGTATTTTTATATTTCTAATGAATATTTATAGTCGAATTTATCTTCTGTATAACCCCATATTAAAAATTATTTACTTATTAAACTTTGATTTTTAACTATTTAACCCTTCTTTAAATAAATTAATAATAAATATCCTAATCTAATCCAAGTGGGCCTAAATGGTCATATTTTATTCCTAAGGTTGTTTTTGGTCGAATTACACTTGTCCAATAGAATTATGACATATGTCAGGGTAATAATAATATCATTTTTACCCGTAATTTCCCTATTTACTTTTAACCGTGGTAATTAAAAGTAAAAAGTTACTATTCACCAAAAATTATTTTCATCTCATTGAACCAAATTTTAGTCCTTGATAATAACCGTGTCTCTCGGATTTTTGAAATTACACTCACAGATGCGGTAAAATTATGTTTTATGAAAAATTCAGTTTTTTTAACTACCACTTAGTGGTTTCACTATTCATCAAAAATTGATAGTTTTCAGAAAAATACCAAAATTTCACCCTAGGCTAATTCCGACATTCTGAATCAAAAAATGAAGTCCATTTTGAAAAGTAATGATTATAAAATTTCAAAAAGTGGTTATTACTATTCATAACGGCTAGTTTTAATAATATTTTAATAGTATATCGTTGTTTAGTGAAACTCGTTATTGCGTACGACGCAACCTACTAAGGAAGGTCGCGATTGCGTGTAAAGAAAGCCAAGATAGTGTTGTGTGTAGTAAAATATTCCTTTGATGATATATATAACATAAAAACAAAATATTTCACATAAAAGTCTCAGGTGATACAAAAAACATAAGGAAAATTTGGTATTTTATCAAAATTTTATTGATTTGAACACACCACATGATTTTGATGGACTGTTAGAGAAACTATTCACAAACAATGTGGGTGATTATGTTCCCTAAACACATAGTCAAATGGATTCAGTTAAAAATGTAATATTTATAAGAACTATGCTTATAAAATGAAAAATGTATATTTCCATCAAACATCCCACTCACACAATTCATTACATGGTTAGAAAAATCATGAACATGGGTCTGTTTCATCCAAAAATAATATTTTTTCCTCGGGCTCTTAATAACTCTAAGAAAGAATAAATAGTAAAATAAAAACTCAAATTGTATATATCAATAACCTGGTGGTTGTGACACTTATCTTACATACAAGATTTATTGATGAAATTATAGCCATATAAATATGGATATCAATTAATTATTATATATATATTGTTGAAATTATTTAGTAGAAAGTAAAAAAGGGAGAGTATCTTGAAGGTATATTCCTGAAATCATTCATTGGGTTATTTTTTGGATTATTTGGAATTTTTTGTTTTAAATATTAGAAAGATGATTTTGAAGATTATTAAATACGATGTAATATAGAAAGAATAAAATTGACTGGAAATATACATAAGACCAAGACTGTTGTGTTCATGGAGAAATGAGTTCTCCAACAATTTAGTTTCTAAAAGATAGAGTACATGACAGAATTTCATTGATATAAATGAAATGTTTTTGTCAAATTATTTCCTATATTGAGGAATAATATATGGTAGTTGATGTGGAGATATCTAGTTTTTGGTGGAAGATTATTTTCATTGGGATGTTTGAGAGTTTCGATTTTCAAGTTGTAAGAAATACTGTAAAAAATAGTCTACATACGATAATTTCATATCATGATATAAATAAGTATTTTTTGGTGATATGTTATTTTATTTAATTATATCATATATTTAACATATATTTCGTAGGAAAGTAACAACATATAGAAATTATGAGGATCCTATATTTGGAAAAAACCTTATATATATTATATGGGACACAATATTTAATTTAATTATTTTATGTGGTATGAATTTTTATTGGTAATGACTAAAAATATCTATACATCTTAACTGAGATAGGGGTTTAAATAAAAAAGTGTTAAAAAGATTAAGATGGATTATTTTAATAAAATTTTTCAACTCTGATTCACCACCCCCCCCCCCCACATCAGTTTCACAACATGATCCATTGGCCTCCTCAAAATTCATAATACTGGATTATTATATTCAAATAATTATGAGTAAGATGATTCATGTAAAATAATATCATAATATTAAGGTGAAGAAAATTTGATTCAATATTTTCATGAAAATCAATGAGATTTTGGTATAATATCACAACTCAATCCACTAGGTACACATAAAATAAATTTTTTACTGGAAGGATAAATAATTTTTTTTTTATGTTTTAGGATTATACATTTATATGCTCCTAAAACAAAATTATTTTTTATAAATATTACTCAACAATGTTATTCTCAAAATCAAAATGTTAGATGTTGAGGCAGAAGCATCAAAATTTTTATTTAATGAAGATTTTGTGTTGTTGAAGACAAGTATAACATATTTACTCTTGTAAAATAAATCCCAAATCAGCTAAATGGGTTTTTTTATCCCAATGAGATTGTGGGTTATAATTTATATAATATATCAGAGCACAAAATGATTATTTCTCAAAATATTTTTTTTATATAAATAAGTTTTGTTTCAAAAATATTTAGTGGGATAAATCTGAACATGATCATGATAAATTCCAATATTATTATTTTTATCGTTAGATGGTTGATTCATAAAAAATGTTTTCATAAAATGATATGACTCATTCAGAATAAAAAATACAGTCTTATGGATTTTTGTTAATAGATTTGGATATTTATTTCATTTGTCTAAAATAGATGATATAATGGTTATAAATGATGATACAATATCTTACCAAAAACCCAACAAGAGATCTGCATCCTGAAAATGGATAAAATTAACTGAATATAAAATAGAATCCATGTAACCTATTCATTTTCTAAATAAGGTAGATCATCATAAAGAATTGGATACAAGTGGTTATCCCAAGAGAGACTATCAGGGGTGGTAGAGTTCCCATCTACAGATATTTCATTATAAATAATTGATTATAATTTTTAAATGTATTGACTATATATAATCCTCTTAAATAGTGGACATGGTTGAAATTTTATTTGGGAAAATTATCTAACAAAAACATATTATGATTATGAGATATATAAAATTAATCTAAAAATATTATCTTACATTATGGTAATTTATTCAAGGATTTATATATGATACGAAAAAATGTTTATTATGGGAAACATTATTTTGATATTTATAGGATGAAAGAATCCATTTGTGGGGTTAAATAATCTTCTCAATAATTTGTGATTAATTTTTATGAATATATCAATGATAATTGCTTTTAAAAATATTTGGATATTTTTTTTATATAAACGAGTTAGTTAAGGAATGATTAAATTTTCAGAGTTGTGTGTAGATGACATAATTCTCATTAAAAATGATATTCTAATGTTAATGTCAATGAATTTTTTGAGAACATTATTCTAATAATATTTTAGTTAAATAGTTTATATACAAGGTATGAAGAATGTAACATCCCCAACCCCAATATCCCAAAGTCGTTGGTTATTTTATTACAATGGAGAAGATTCAAGATATAAAATCACCATGGATATATCAATGTATTAGTATTTGATAACTATACACATACATGGTTCCCTGATTACATTGGTAACAAAAAATAAAACATAATAAATAAAATAAAATGATTCCTTGACACTTATTCAATGATTTCATCTTCATAACTTGGGGTATCAAAAAAATAAAAAGGTTGAGGTAAAATTCTCATTAAGGGTTATATTTAGAAGAAAAATGAATAAATAATAAGTTAGGAATAATCATTATGGATAAACTTAAATGCATATTCCTTTTAAATAATGAACTGGGATTGAAAATGCATCCATATAATTTTTCATAGTGACGATATCATGAAAAGTAATAACGAAATACTAAATTGATGTATTACTTAATTATTGACCATTATGTATCTGGAACATGAACAACTATTGTAAAGACCTTTCACAAAATAGTTTATGTCTGAGGGTAGAAGCATGCCTGATCCTTCATGGAAATAGTCGTAAAGTAATTGTCACAAACTGTTTTGCCTCATTAGACTAGTCAATTAATTGAGGGGCTATCTATAATTAGGCCCCACCTCTTCCTTCATGTCCAAATAATTCCTCAATTATAAAAATTATTTATTTAAATCCAGAAATAAATAATCTTTAATAATTAATATCTATATTGAGTAAAAGATGCATATTTAACATTATTTCCCAATTAATTAAATAACATTCAAAGTAAAAACCGTATGTAAAAAGGCATATATGGATTAGAAATTAATCATATCTACGATAAAATAAATATTGATATTTTAGTGAAATATAATTTCAAATGAAAATTTATCTCAAAAGGGGAGTGGATAAAACACATAAAAATGATTTGGTGCACAATTCCACGTATGTCTCAATGAAGTGAAAATTGAGACGAAGTCCCTTACACAATATCCAAAAGACTTCTGCACTTGACCTTAATATCATGGATAATCAAATTATATTCATTAATTTCTTATTTAAGAACCTATTATAAATATATTTCATTTATCATAATATTATTATATACATTTATGGCCATTCTAACGAGTTTTAATGGTTAATTTGTTGTTATGTGAGCATTTATTCAATTGTTTTATATTAAGTTCCCTTGTGTATAATTATGGGAGTCATAGTAAAATGGAAAAAGAAAAACAAAATATAAATGGAACTGTATTATTATTCATATATTATTTTAATTTTTCATCATATATCATTTTTTTATATAGTGTGTGGATGATTCATTTCAAAAAATGTTAATAAAAAATGATTAGTTTAGGTTGGTGATTTTTAAGACCAAGATATACTAATGTGGTTTTATTTAATATTATGATTATATAATAGTCCATAACTTTAAATAATTTGAAATACACATATTATAATATTTTATATCATAAAAATGTTACTATGACCCACCATAAAGGCGTTATTTAAAAAAATGTGTCATGCATGAATGTGGGGAATCAACACCTCATTGATGATGTTTTTATTTTTAGAATCAAAATGATAGGATATGATATTTTATTATGATAATTTCTTTAACATAATAAAATTATAATATATATATCATAATATAGTTATGATTCCACCATAGAATGTTGAGGAGGGGGTACGATACAAAAAGAAAATAAATTAAATGATTATGAAGGAATATTTACCTCTCGAATATTGCCTCCCTAAGAACTTCCACAAGACACTTGGATTTGGAATTTTGGTAAGACCACTGGTCATGAACGTTAGTAATTAGCTTGAGAGAGTGAATATATATAATATTAAAATTCTCCATGGATTAGAAGGTGTGAGGAGAAGGGGTGATAGGGGGTGGTGTTTATAGTGGAGGAGAGGGGTGTTTATTTTATTTTGTTCATTAATTTATTAATTATGAATAAGATAATAAGTAATGTTTACTATTGTTACTATATTTTGTAAATAGTGAATGTTAGTTCTAAATAATGGGTTATCATATCAATTATGGCCTAAAAATTCAGGTATTTGGCATAAACATCTAAATAAAGTAAATTCCCATTTTTCTCTTGTCATATAAAATTTAATTATTTATAAAAAATCCCAAATATTCACACAATCCATTTTTTGATAGGTCAATTTAAAAATGGACTTCATTATATAAAAATAATTTTTTAAATATTTGAATTTTATTTATTATTTAAAATCATCATTTATTTGAAAAAAATCGATTTCTACATTATAACCAATTTATGGAACTTTGAAAAAATAATTATGGTATCATAAAATTTTAATATAATTATAAAATATAAAAATAATAATTTATGAATATATTTTATGAAAACAAATTTTTTATTAATTCATCAAATTTTTTTATAAAATTATAACTAAACCTTTTCATTTCCCAAAAATACCACACTTAATTTGTCAATTTTTTTTTAAAAAAATATTTATTTATTAAATGATATAAATAAATCATATTTTCATTTATGAGATAGATAAATTTTATTTATACTTACATAGGTGAGGTTATAATTATGCAAGACACATTACTATTCCAAACTGTCACATTACTATTTCAATGGTAATGTTGGAATTTAATAGTATATCATGGTTTGTTTAAGCTCGACGTTTCGTGCTGCATAGGTAATATAGTAAATTGAATTTATTTAAGAAGATACATACTGTAACATATTGAGGTGTTATATTATACCCTCCTTTGAAAATTTTGACCTCAAAATATTTCATGAATATTGAATTCTAAATACATAAGGGTGGTGCTTCATCATAACTTCCCCAGGTTCCCATGTTGATTCTCCCATTTTATGGTTTCTCTAAATAACTTTTTCTAATCGAGTTAATAGATTTCCCAATAATTGCTCTCTTGTGCCGATAATCTTGATTGAATCTTCACAGTAATTCAAATTGGGTTCCATTTCAATTTTATCATATCTGGTTACATGTCTTTGGGTCTCACAAGTAATTATTTAATAATTATATGTGGAACAAATCTTGAATTTTGGAGATACATGGATGCATTTCTAATCGGTAAGATACCGCTCCAAATCTTTTCAAAATTTCAAAGGGTCTATTGTGCGTGGGGATCAGTTTACATTCCTTTCTAAATCATAGGAAACCCATTCATGGATATACATTTGTAAAGACATAATCTTCAACTTGATATTTTAAATCCTTTATCCAGTTGTCAACATAACACTTTTTCCTACTCTGAGATACTTTAATATGATCCTAAATATTTTTTACCTTTTTCTTTGTCTCTTCAATGAGTTTTGGTACTATAAGTTTCCTTTCACTAACTTCATCCCAAAAAGTTGATGTATAACACTTACTTCTGTATAATTCATTATATGGTTCTGTTTGAATATTATAATGGAAACAATTATTGTATGAAAACTCTACCAAAGGTAAATATTGTTCTCACATACCATAAAAGTATAGTGAAAATGATCTCCATAGGTCTTATAAGGATTGAATAGTCCTTTCAGTATTTCCATTAGTTTGAGGGTGATAAGTCATACTAAAATAAAGCTCAGTATCCAAATATTTCTAAGGATACATAAAGAATTTTTTGGTAAAAATAGGATCTCGATTAGACACAATCTATAGAGGTGCACTATGACATCTTAAAAAGTAATTAATATAGTGTCTTCATATGCACTGAAGAGGTAAATATTATCTTATGGAAATATAATGTTCCTACTTTTCATGTTGATCAACAATAACCCGAATCATATCATTCTTTCTTGGGATCATTATATATCCAGTGAAGAAGTACATTGTAATTTTATTCCACTACTAACTAGTATTAGGTAGAGGAATAATGAATCCTCTAGGATATTATCTTTGAGCCATCACTTTTTGATAAAATAGATCTCTTGAAACAACGTAAGAAATATACCACTTCATATTATATCACCAAAAATGTTCCTTCATATTTATATACATCTTGGTAGTACTATGGTGTATAGATATATTTAATTAGTGATCATCATATAATAGTTCCATTATTGTCTCACCTATTAATGGAATACATAACGTATTCCAAAATTTCAGAATTCCATTTTCATACATGATATCTTCCAATAATCCAACATTAATGGGTTTAATATTCTTTGTAAAATTATCATCATCATATTGAGAGATTATTATCCTTATCAATAATGATGGTTTCACAATTATTTGAAAAATTTGGGACTTTTACCCTCAATAAAATACCCTTATCCATATTTACTATATCCACAAACATTGGATCATTCAAAATCTTCATTCTTGACACAATTTGATGATCATTCATTCTTAATTGATCTGTTTCCTTATATTATTTTATATAGTTTTCATGTATTAAGAAATAATAATATTTGAGTAACTTAAGCCATCATCACTGCCTCATGTCGAGTTCTTTACATGTACAAATGTATTTTAAACTCTTTTATTCCATATATATGTCACATCTTTCACCATAGAGATATTGTCTATAAATATTCAAAGTAATGATTATGAATTATAACTTAAGATCACGAGATGTGTAAATTTTTCATGAATATTTAACGGTCATGGGGCATATGAAATAACATTTTCATTTTATAGAAGGACACACCACCATCCTTTTTTTCAATGCATCACTATATATCACAATAATATCATTTCCTCATGGTAGAGTCAAAAGCAGATCATTAACTAATTTTATTTACAATTATTTCAAACATTTAGAACATTCTTTTGTCCAAATGAACATATCCTCTTTACATAGGATCTTTTTTTATGTGTTATCCAATCAACAAAATTTACGAACAAAATACTGATAGTAACCTAATAAAAAAATAAAACAACATGCCTCAGTTATGTTCATTGGTTTATGTCATTCATAGACTGCCCTATTCTTTGTAGAATCAGTTCAGATCCCATCCTTATAGACAATATGGATAAGAAATGAAAATTCCCAATGTCGCAATTCACAATTTCTAAATTTACCATATAACTATTTCCATGTGAGATCCATAATAATGGTAAAAAAGTGATTCTCATGGTCTTCACATTCTTTAGCATATGAAATAATATCATTAATTAATACAAAAAACACAATCCTCAAGATACTCCTTGAACATTATATTCACTGTATCCCTAAAAAACAGGACTATAATAAATTCAAATGGAATTAGTCTAAACTTGTAATATCCACACCTTATTCGAAAAGTTGTCTTCATAATTTCTTCCTTCATTACTCACAATTTATGATACCAAAAACATCCAACATTCTTTGAAATTATTGAGAAAAATTAAACAGAAAAAATAAATCATCAATGAGAGACAAAGTATACATGTTCCTTATAGTAATAACATTGATTTCCCTTAAGTCAATGCATTTTCTCATGGATCCATCATTACTTTTTAATAGAGTGAGTAGTGGCACACCATGGACAAACACTAGGGAGAATAAATCCCTTATTACCCAAATCCTCTTGTTATTCATTCAGTTAAAATATTTCTAAATTGGTCATTATATAATTATTATTTGTTAATGGTATTGTATCAATGATTAAATAAATTTAAAACTCAATATCATGCTCCAGGGGGAGTCCATGTAATTCCTCAAGAAATACATCAATGTATTCTTATAAAATATATATATCCCAGATTTGAAGCTTACCTTCTTTATACCTTGATATATTTTTTCTATTCCTCCCCTTTAATTTAATTTAGTAGATCTATTTTTGGTGGATCTATATAAAAGTTTTATTATGATAACTCCCGTTTAAAGATAAGGAATTATATATCATCACCACAAACTGTAATTTCTTTCTTCTTATAAATAATTTTCATATCATATTTTAAAATCCAGTCCATACCAATGATTATTTAAAACTCATCTGTAGGTATTATGATATGTTTATAAAAAAAATTACATAATGTGGACTTGCTGAAACATCTTGGTTGACATGAAACTTATGTTAGGAGTTTTGAATCATAACACCATTATTAACTAAAAAAGGAAATATCTATTTTTCAATGAAATATGGGTGGATATAAAAGATTTTGATGATTGGAAAAAAATAAATCATTTGATAAATTTTAATATCAGATTAATTTACCTTCAACCATGTCATTTTTTACTTCTACATTACCTATAATGACAACAAAATCTTGGGAATCTCATCTAGGCCTCTTCTGTGGTAGATTCCCTTTTTAAATAGGATATTAGTTTAAATAATTCCCCATTTCTATGTAGTTGAATCGTTGAGAAACATTAATTTTTTCTTCCCCTTACATTAATTAACACAATAAACCTTTTATTAGATCTTATAAAAAACTACAATGTCTTTCAAGCATTTATCAAGTTGATTATTTCCACATTTTTCACATAATAGGATTTCTATATTAACCCTATTCTTCTTTGATGCATTACCTTTTTATGGTAATTTGATTACCTATTATTATCATTATTTACATTAAAATTTTAGAATCTAGAATATAAATTCTTCGTTTTGATGGCACATAATACTATTTCATTATATGATGAAACTGTTTGAGAAATCAGGCCCCTTTAGAGAAATATCATAAGACATTTCAAGAAATGAATATTCTTTCTTATATAAATCATTCGTATTATTTTTATAATACTTGGATAGTCTGGTGAAGGTATCCTCATACACTAAAACTCCCTGTTATTCATTTTTCTTTGAGCTATGGAAATTTAGCTTCATTTTACTTTGTTGAACACGAGGGTGGTATTTCTCGATGTATGTTTATTTTAAAGTTATCCATTCCATTTATTGTATTTAATATTCCTCCTTATTATTATATATCAATGACCACCATTTATTAGAATCTCATTTGAAGAAATTGATAGATAATACTTCATTTTTCCCTTTTATCGCATCCCAATGCCCAAAATATCTTTTCAAGGTACTTGATCTATTACTCAACTTCCACTGGATTAGTTTTCTCATAAAAATATGGGGTCTTATTCTAATTGAGATGATCTAACATATGTATATTATGGTTATTCTATATAACTACTGTAATATGTCCTAATATGTTCATGATCTTCTTAGACAAAATAACAATTATGTTTAATTAAACTATAGGAAAATCACATCATTATCTATAGTTATTGATTCACTTTCTTCCATTTAGCATCACAACTATATAATTTCATAGACTAAGATAGCTCTTAATCATATTGGGAATTTAGAAAACAAATTATATATAAGGAATGATTACAATTATCATGTTTATTTTACATGTAGTTCACTAGGTTCCTACTAAACCTACTCTAATACAAACTGTAATAACCGTGACCTAGTTAGCCAAGATTCAGTGGTTATTTTATTACAATCACATAGATATAAGATATCAAATTACAAAGGAATAATTACTTTTTCATTATTGATTAACTAGATATATACATGGTTCCCTTGTTATAATTTTAATTAATCTTAAAATGTGGAATAGGTAAATAAATTGCTTCTTTGACACATATTCAATGATTTTATCTTCATAACATAGGGAAGGAAGGAAAATAAAATTGAGAGATAAAATGATCAGTAAGGGATACATAAATAAGAAACCTAGATTAATAATAAGTGAAGCATAATCAAAATGGCATAACTGAATGACACAAATCATTTAATAAAGAAATTGAGAATAAAAATGCATACACATATTTTGTCATATTGAAAATATATTGAATAATAATAATTAAATACTCAATTAAAAAAATTTAATTATTGAAAATAATTTATATAGAACATGAACCACTACTATAAAGAACGTTCAAATGATTTTTTATGTCATAGGGTAGAAACACATCTAATTATTCTTGAAAAAACACGATAGGTTTTTCACTAACTGTTTTATCTCATGAGACCTATCAATGTTTTAAGGGGAAGTCTATAATAGGGTATCAACCAGGTTTCCATGTCCTATGAATTCCTCATATATGGAAATTAATTATTTAATTCTCAAAATAAAAATTCCTTAACAATGAATATCCTTATTCAGTAAAATATATGGATTTAAGATTATTTAATAGTTAATCAAATAATAATCAATGTAAACACCATATGTAAAAAATGGTATATGTATTAGACAATAATTATATCCATAATAGAAAAAATATTTATATTAATGAGAAATATTATTTAAAATGATAAATGATCAGAAAAGGGTAATAGACACACCACATAAGAATTATCAGGTGCACAATACTATGTAAGTCCGAATGAAATGGAGATTTAGGCGCTGTCCCTTACCTTATCTCTGAAAAAAAATTATTCACTTATAAATAATGTTCTAGATAATAAAATTATAATCATTAAGTACTTAATTAAGAACCTATTAAAAATATAGTTGATTTATTATAATTTATTTATGTTTATTAATGAACATTGTTTTGATTTATAATGGTTAATGACATTGTTCTGGGATTATTCATTTCATGGATTTATGGTCTGTGACCATGTGTGTAGTTATGGGAGTTCGAGTCAAATTAAAGAAAAAAATCAAGATCTGGAATTGAATGATATTTAAAAATATATATTATTTTAAATGTTTATTTTATATAATTTGGTTATATGGTATAAATATGATTCATTTGACAAAACATCAATGAAAAAGGATTACTCTAACTTGGAAATTTTTGAGACCACCACAGAATAGTATCATTTTTTTAATATTAAATTTATATACTAGTTACAGAACAATAAGTAAGTTGTAATAGACATATTATAACTTGTTTGGACAATAAAATTGGTTTTATGACCATACTTGAAGGAATTAATTAAAAATGAAAACTCATCATCCACGAAGGTGGTTAGCTGACACCTCACAAATGTGGTTTACATTTTTTTGAAATCAAAGAATTTGAGAAGATATTTGATGATGTGTATTCTAGTAAAATGGTAAAATTATTAGATATATATATATATATCATACTGGAGATACCTGGTAACTTTTTATAAGGGTGTTGAGGATAGGATAAGAAAATAAAATAAATTAAAAAAGAATGAAGGAATATTTTATCACATAGATACTGTCTCCTAGGGAACCTCATTAAGATGCATGGATTTGGTATTTTGGTAAGAACAAATGGTATTGGATTTGGGTAAGAGGATATAGGGAGAAAGTATTCATAATATTAGCAATATTCAGTCTTTATATGGTGTGATTAGAAGGGGTGGTATTAATAATGGAGGAGAGGGGTTTTTTCAATTATTTTATTAACTTTTATATCATTTTGGATCAAGGTTATTAATAGTATTGATTCTTATGGCTGAGTATAGTTACTAGTGCATTTGATCTAGTAATAATGGGTTATTACATCACGCATGTCCCAATAATTCATGTATTTTTATTAAAATGTTAAAAAAAGTAAGTTATCGTATTTCACTATTCACAAAAATTTCAACTATTTCAGAAAAATCTCAAAACTGCACCCTAACCATTTCTCAAAGTTTATATTTTAAAAATGGAATCTATTTTTTCAAAATAACTTTCTATATATGATAAATTAAATTTTTAATTAAAACCATCAACTTATTTAAAAATATCGATTTTTATATTATAACTGATTTTTCGACACATTTAAAATTTTATTATGGCCTCAGAAAGTTTTATTATAATTAAAATACAAAAATATATTAATTTATTAATATATTATATGTAAATAAATTTTATTTTAAGCCATGATATTTTTTAATAAATGTTTAAATCAACTATTACCTTTTACAAAATTACAACACTTAATTTATCATTTTTTAAAACAATTTTTACTTATTCCAAGATATAAATATATTTTTTTATTTAATTATTTACCTAAATTTTATTTATATTTTCATAGGTGAGGTTATTATTCTATTATCAATATTACTATTAATAATAGTCACATTACTACTCCAATGTCCATATTAATATTTAACAACAAATCATAGTTTCTTTATGTACAGTGTTTCATGCATCATTATATATCAAATAAGTTAAATATATTTAAGAAGATACATACAATAAAATCACGGCGTGTAATCAAGATCAATAAAGGTATACCATATAGAAACTAGTATTTCTAAATTGGAAAACATTATTATATTTTATATAATATTTTATGGGTCAGTTTATAATCCATTTTCATCAAAATAGTTTCATGATTTCCCATAAATAATATATTAAAACTAATTTATTATATTTAGGTATCACATCCACGATCATGATAAAAATAATTATCCTATTAAATAAATCATCATATGGGAAAACTGATGTTCTGATTACATAGAGAATATGGGGTTTACCATCATGGTGATACAAGTTTGGTTCAGATATAGACCTCTAGGTTGATTCATTCACAGGTGTAATTATTTAATTTAAATATATATATAAGTATTTAGTATTTTATATTTGAAAATGATGGTTTATCATTATTTAAACATATTTATCTCACTTAATTAGGGTTACCTAACATTGATGAAATCCTTAATTGGAATATATGGAAGGAATATGAGATATATATAGAGAAAAAAATAGTTTATTCAAGTATAATTTGCAATAAACTGCAGAGAAGATGTAGTCATAACAAATGTGTGGTCTCAAATAAACGTCGTTCTCTTTTCATTGGTCTTTTACTAGGTTATTTGAAATTACTTTTCTAAATTCATACCCAGTTGTTTTCTTTAGAATGAACTGAGATTATATTATATTCTTTTTTATGGTTTACTTTTTTAATTATGCCCAAAATGTTTTACCCCTTTGGTATTCTTCAAAATTAGAGAAATCACACATCAGTATTCATGGAATGATCACATCGCCCACTATGACTTAAATCTATTTTTCTCTAGATTCTTCCAACATCCTCTTATATTATTAACTGTTGGACCTCTAAATTTTTAATTATTCTATTAAATTGTATTGTCCTGTACTAGGTACCACCAAACTAGTGCCAAAGATGGTGGGACATAAGAACTCTAGTTCATCTCCCAAAACGTCATTGGATGTCAACTACCAGTGAGGGCCTCGACTAAATTTGTGGGTAGACTATGCCCTATTGAGATATGATATAACACAATGGAGAACAATATAAAAAATAATTAGTGGAAGCATAGAGAAAAATTAGACATCAACATCAGTAGATAAATGACCCCACTAAATAGATAATAACTACAAAAATCGAACAATCATAACAGATACCATGATGATGTTAATGTATGATGCCAGATGTAAATAAATAAAAGTGTAGGGGTATAGAGTACAAAAATTGAAATCATGGTAAAAAAACTACTGAGATACCAAATAAAAAATATGACATGGAATTCTAAGTACAGACTGGTCTTATACCCCCATGCTCTATCCAAAATAACAAAAAAATCAAGAATAAGAAGCGACATGCATCCCTAAATCCATAAATGTGAAAATAAAGTCTACTAAGATACCAAAAAGTTCCTAAGGATTGATATATAATCTCAGTAGGCTGGAACCCATGATCTCTAGAACATTCCATTTCACATTTTATATAATATCAATGTTCTATAAATATAATAAATACAAGAAAATTATATAAATAGAAAAATTAAATATAACTTGGTTCAGGTACCCAGGAGGACACCTGCCTCGTACCACCTACTTCGGTATAAGCCGGAAGTCTGAATGAGATACATTTAAAAGAAAATTATATATATATATATATATATTGTAATTCCAAAGTAATATAAAAGAAAAAATGAAATACAAAACCCCCAAAGATTGTGCTTTGGCTTAGGGTATAATCCATTTTTCAAAACCAGGCACACTGAAGGCCCAAGAGAAGTATCAAAAAGCATAATGAAACTATTTATATTATTAAAAAAACCTGATGCATTTATTATAAGGACCTAGCCTTAAACATTAGATTATCTTGAATTAAATTAATAATTCAGATTGAGGATATTTCCAAGTTTATATTTTTATAGAATTATGCCATAACTATTTCATATCAACTGGAATATTACATGTAGACACTACAACTAAGTATCCATTTTTTAATAAAATAAAAACTCTTAAAAAGAAACATGTCTAGTTCTATGTTTTAGATAGTAATATTTTTCCTTATTCCTATCCATTATTCATCTTTAAGTCCTATGGAAAACATTTCCAAAATATGGGATGAGCATAAAAAGCTCATTAGGGGTTATAAAATAAGCAAATAAAAGATTACACTACCACAAAACTGGGCATTCTCAGTGCCAAACATTATCAGAACTAATGAAAAAGTGCTGATAAAGGGGGGTACCTTTATTAGCATTAAAAAAAGCACTGATAAATGGTACGTTTAGCAGTGCTAAAAAAAGCGCTGATAAAAGTACCCCTTTATCATCTCTTTTTTTAGCGCTGATAAAGGGGGGGTCTTTATCAGTGCTTTTTTAAAAAGCGCTGATAAAGGTTCTACATCCAAAAAAAATTATTAAAAAAATATATTAATATTTAACTATATAGATATAGTTTTATGGATATAAATAATATATAAATATTTTAAATATAATTTTAAATATATTTTAGATAAGTATAAATATACAGTCACACTTAATATATAATATAGTTATTGAAAATGGCTTATAAAAAAATTAAAAAAATATTTTTAATTAATAATTTTCTAATTATTATGGATTAATAGTCATTTAATAACAATTTGAAGATGAAAAAAATAAAAAATAAAAGATGATCCAAAATATGTTGAAAACGCAACTTGAACTTAAAAAGGCCACAACTTTTGATCCGGGTGTCCGTTTGAGCTCTAACACATATCAAATCGAAGCCTGTGATGAGATCTACGTCGTTGATACTGGGGTAAACCCCAAATAAAGTTATTTCGAGGCCAAAAAAGGCCCAGAAGGCCTCCAAAACTGATTTTATTGTCAGGGTACTCATATTTTTTAACATTTTGTGGATTTTCAGCCTCATTTAAGGTGGTATTTCTAGCTTTTTATGGTGGGGACTGAATTTATTCCAAGGTATTACATTCATATTGATATTATTTCTTTTAAATTTTATCATTTTTTATAATTCACTGATATTTATAATAAAAAATATTACAATATATACATATCTTTTATATATTCACACATAAAAATTTAATTATAAATATATATAATAAAATATATTATCTTTATATAAATAATATCTAATATCTATTTTATTTAAAATAATAATATATGAATATTTATATACCTATATATTAATCTAACTATATATATATATTAATATAACTACTTATATATTCATATAACTATAAATATATCTATTAATATCACTATAAAAATATTTATATTAATATCACTATTAATATATATATATATATTAATATTACTATATATTTATATTAATATAATGATATATATATATATATATTACTATATGAATAATTATAACTAAATATATATATATATATATATATAAATAAAGAGATGTATCAGTAATACGAGACCAAATCAATATAGGGTTCTGGAAAAGGCTTCAGGCGCGTAGGGGGGGAGGTCTCGAGATCAAATCCAGGTGGAGGTATGGACGTGCACACATGGGTGAATCTGGGGCTAGCACTGATAAAGGGTGGAGGGGTGCGTGTGGGCGCTGGAGGGAGGTGGAAAAGTGCTGTAAAAGGGGGGCTCAAGCGCTATAAAATCCCCCCAGATTGGATGGATTTTCTTATTTATTTATTTTATTTTTATTTTTAACTTATATGAGGGCTAAAAAAAGTGCTGATAAACGGGGTCTTTTATCAGCGCTAAAAATAAAGCACTGATAAAGGACCCTTTTATCAGTTCTTTGTTTTAGCGCCGATAAAAGACCCCTTTTTATCAGCGCTTTTTTTAGAGATGATAAAAGGTGTCTTTATCCGCGCTTTTTGGAGCGCTGATAAAGGGGACCCCCTATCTTCTCCAGCATTTATAGTGCATTTCACGCACTGTTAAAGGCCATTTTTATCACTGATAAAAGCCGTATTTGTAGTAGTTTTATCCCATCAATAAATACAAATCAATGAAACTATACTTTTCAATGATAACATACATCATGAAATCATAAGATTTATGAATAACACATAGAAGTCATAAACCATAAAAATAAGTTGTGGTAGACATAAAATACTTACATTTTAGATTTAATAGCTAAACATGGAGTTGAGTTTGGAATACCCATCACTGTTTATTCTCTAAATTTCTTTTGAGAAACATAAACATTTACTTCTGTCATGTTACCCAATGCATTGGAGAGCTATCTCATTATCACCCACCCTAGGTTTATCGCAGAACCATCCATATACGTAAGAAATACCCAATAATCATAACATATTCATAACCCATAAATCATGAATAAATGAAATTTAACATTTTCACATTGCAATCACAACATATCATTTCATGATATAGACACAATCAATGCTTTATCAAACATTTTTCAAAACCATATAAAAAATTTAATGAAGAGACTTTTGAATCATTGTATCCCATACCAATTGAAATATTTTAAAGTAATTAAAATTTTAAAACATTAATGTCCATATAAATAAATCCTTAAACCCCTTTTTAAATCATGGGTATTAATGAGAATGATTTAGAATAATAAATCCTTCAAACAATATTTTAGTTAAGGAGTTCTTAACCAAATGAGAGATGATTGAATAGAAATAATCTTGGAATATAATTTAATCAAGAAATTATAATATCATAAGAATAAATGTATTCATGATATAATATGCCAAAGGACAGTATGTACACCATATAAATTTGAATTGGTGCATAATAGAAACGAAGTCTCAATGCTATGTAAATTGAGATGAAATCCCTTATAAAACTGCATCCTTATATTAAGGATAAATCAATTACATAATAATGTATGAAAAATTTAAATACAATCAATATTATTAGATATAATGTTAAGTCAATCAGGGGACATTCACACATATTATTTTTTAGACAAAACCAATGACATGGCTCTTATCAAGTTCATATCGATGACTTGAGAATTTATCAGTGGAGTAATTATGTGTATCAAAAGTATATCCACACAATAGGGAGTGGAAATCACAATAGAAATAATTAAATAGTGATTCCACATATAATCATATCATGATATAATTAAGAATTAGTAGATTAACCAAAGGAATGGAAATTTGGTTAAAAGGTTCCCTTATCGGTTTTGTAACATATGAAACATACATCCCATGAAAGAAGGATCATAAAATGAATATGTAAATACCCATAATACAAATAATATTACAAAATGAATATAATCTTGTACAGTACATACACCACACAAAAGTAAACAGTGGAAAATATTGCCTGAATATCATGGGAATAATAAGTGAGATGAAAATCTCTTTCCACGTTGTAATCAATCGAGTCGTATGATCAAAAGTTAATAAACACCAAATTATTCACAGAATAACAACAATATAAATATAATAATGATAATATAAATCAAATAGAAGTACAAAATACATGACATGCAATAAATTAGTGGCGAAAAATGGAAATTTCATAGAATTAAAAGTGAGATAAAAAACCCCTTACCTCGTGTCTGACTTGACTCGTTTGTTCCATCTTCTTCTTGAAAAATAAACATATGTTAATTTATACTTGCTTAAGAAAAAATTTTAAGTTTATTATTACTTTTATATAACATATTACAATTTATAGACACTATGTACTCATTTAAGTTAATAACAGTCATTTTCTCGATATTTGGAACTTGAGTAAAAAATGAACTTCTTATATTTACAAGTTATCTATGTGGTCAAATTTACATTTTCTACAGAATGATATTAATTATTTTGATATCATATATATCTTATATATCCAGTATATATATTTATTTATACAATTACATAACATTTGGAGGTAATAAATGAAATGCACCGTTCATGGAGATGGTAAGCTGTACGTACGCATGAGCGATGCTTTCATTTATATTTCATATATAATGGAATTAAAACACAATGATACATAGTTATATTATAATTTCATTTTAATATCATATATAATATCATTAACCCCATCATTTATTCATCCCACATATGGAATTAACGAGTCATATCAATTTGTGGGGGCGGTAGTCTGCACTTCCTAAAATGAAATTATCACGTCTACCCATAATGGAAACCATAAAGTAATTCTATAAATGAAAAATATAGAATAATAAATAAAACATAAAAAATTTATCATATATAAATACAGTTCCATTATAATGGCCACCATGAGAGGCGGTAGGAGATAATTGAACAATCATCATTTAATGAGCTATTAGTTTTCCATCCACAGAAACAGTATAGTATTTACACATTTGAGGGAGGTGTGTGAATGTTTAGTTCTGATACATCTCATAAAAACATCCTTGTATATTGAGGATACTGGTTTTGTTATAAACGAGAATAATAAAAATTGATTAGGGGTTGGAGAAGTAAAATAAAACAAAATAACTTAAGAGAAGACAATACCTTTTAATCTGGTAACTCCCTTTGGTTTGAACCAAAAGTGTTTCTTGATGTGACTTCTGCCAAATTTAAGGCTTTATGTGGAATCTAGGGATCTTTATAGCTTATTTGGGATGGTGTTGGATGAGCCAAGGGGCCTGAGAGGTGTGAGTAATCGGTTAGAGTTGAAGGATTTTTATAAGGGGGGAGGGGCTCCTTAACAAAGTGTGAAACTATTTTTTTATTATATAATGATTTTCGGTTTATAAAGGTCCAAAACATATTAAGGTAGAAGCTAATGTTCCTTATTGCCAAAATAAAATCATCCCATAAGAATTATATATGTTTTGGACATTATTGTAATCATTATAATCTTATTTATTTAAATCTTTTATTAATGAGGTAAACACAACATCATTATTGTGTCATTAATAATTTAATTTATTTGATGTCTAAAAATTATAGAAAATTACCATGATGTAAAAAATCGTTTTATATTTACAAATAATATTTATAGTGGAATTTATAACTCATATATGACTATGTACAAATTAATTTACTAAAATATGTTGGTTTATTCATTTTTGTCTCTACTTTAAGTTAATTATAATTAAGTGTCATTATCACTCCAATGTGGCTCCATGGGGTCCCATAATCGACAAAAGGATTCCCATGGTCGGATATGTAACAAAAAATAGGATTAGGATACCTGTTAGGGTAATTTTATAATATTATAATTAAATATTTTTACCCTTATTTAGCAAATTTACACTTTAACCATGGTAAATAAAATTTTTACTGAAGTAAATATTCATAATTTCTAAATATAAAAGTTACCTATTAACATAATTTGGACCTCCTAATTAAAAATATTTAATCGATTTTTCCATATTAAAATCAAAAAAAGTGGAATAAATTAATTTAAAATTAATTCCCGCAGTCAAAATGAAAAGCATGTTTTTTAGAAATATGAACTATATAAAGATTGACATTTGTTTAAGACTAAATTCAAAGGGAAATTAAATCTAATGACAAAAATTGGTTTAAATGGTAAAAATATAATCTAATTACTCTTTAAAACCAATTCAAAATATAATATAACCATATAAATAAATTAGATTAAATAGTAGTTTTGAATTAAACTACAGCAATTTTCATTATTCATCAAAAATGAATTTTATCAGAAACATAAGTTTATTTTACCCAAACTGAAATTTGATTTCTCGGTTATAAATAAGAATTTTTTTTTTGAAAAATAACATATAGATGTGACAAAAACTATATTTAAAGATGGTTCTCCATTAAAAGGTGCTAAATCAACCTTTCAAAGTAAATTAGATTCATTCACATTTTAAGCCTCTAACTTTTATTGGATAGATGTAAAAATATTTAACAAACATGCATAATCATTTTGTAATTAGTTATATTTATTTCCACCATTACAATGTCTAGGCATTAACTTCCATTTAAAATAATAAAATTATTATATTAATTTTCATTACAACTCAACGTTGTGTGCAATATATGATTTTAAAGAAACACATTGTTGTGTATTGGGTATTCCATCAAACCTAGCATCCAATTTTTTAGTAAAATTAATAATTAATTTAAAATATTAATAAATATGAAATTTTCATATTATTTATTTACCTGGGATGTTACATTTATATTAAAACTGAAAAATATAGAGGTTGATTCCAAGCCCATACTGAAGATATCGCTACGGTACATCCGATCAATTATATCCAATGCCACAAGTCCATCCAAGGAAATCCTTCTGAAAGTCCAAGTATCACTCATGGATGGTAACTATGACTCCATCTCTAGTATGACAAATAAGGTATTGAGTATCGGTCGAGGCATGGTGTAACCATTTTTTCAATGGGCGAGTCCATGGTTTCCCCTTTGGGAATGGGTGTCACCCATTAGTATTGTAAAAGGCCTTGTGAAAGCCCTTTCCCAGTGAGACTAAAATGTTAATTTCCTAGCATGTTAGGTTGTAACCTATTGAGCACAGAGAGTCCAATTATGGGTTCTTACTACGGGACCCATATTCTCTCCCCATATCAAGTTTATTTAAAATAACAAGATATGAATATATATATATATATATCATAGATTAAAATTCATGATTACAATAATCTAATAAACCATTTAATTCTACACTTACTAATTATTCAATCCCAACTGTCACGACTTCTAATATTAACATAATAACAAACAAAAGTTGAACTTATCAATTAATGTAGTGTAAATTACATTTAATAATGGTAAAACATGACAAGAATTATTAAAATAAATTTTTATTAAGAAACATCAATGAATAAATTTCATGGATTATGATTCATCATAAATAGTATGTTCATTTTAAAACATGAACCCAAAATATTAAGTATGCACACATAATTAATAATATAAAGACTCTAGGATATATGTAAAATAAGAAAATTATGGCGGCTCACCCAAAGGGGCGTCCAATGACAATTCCACAAACTAATAAGGGAATTATATAAAATTAAGGTTATACGGATCAAGGTAAATAATTTAATTATATTAATATGCATTATTAGGGATTCCCTGGTAGGCACTGATGAGTATCACAACAGTGAGATGTGAATGAATCAATTAAATGAATGGAAATAATAATTGTTCCCTACCTCATAGTTTTGGTATATCACACACCCTACGGAAGCCATTGATATGACCTAAAATAGAAGAAATTAGGGGATTTCAGAGAAACCCCAATTTCGAGTAAAATCCTTCAATGGTAGATCATGTGATAGAGAGTGGATGAATCTATATGGAAATTGGTGTGGATGATTTTCCATACCAAGAGGCTCATAGTCCTTCTGATGACATTGATATCAAAGAGGATATGGAGGTTTAGATTGCTTCCAATGTAGTGAAGGGGGTGCACACCACATGGAGAGGAGGGCAGTGTAACACATAAAGGAGAGGTAGAGAAGAGAGGATGGAAAAAATTTAATGAAATAAGTAAGATAAGAAAATAAAAATAAACGGAATAAAAAAAGGTAATGTAAAATAAAATAATAAAAATAAAAATGTAAAGAGAAAAGGGACAAATAATAACAATGGGTTAATTCCATTTTTAATTATTTTCATTTTCCTCTTGACTAATTTTTATATTATTATTTATATTAATTCATTTTTTTAATTTATTTTTATTTCTCTAAATTTATTTTTATTCCTATAATACTTCTAATTATTTTTATGTCGATAAATTTCCCCAGGGTGAGATGAATTATTTTTGCATAATCCCGTTCAACCATTTCATAAAATTAATTGCTACTTGGGACCCATAACAGACTGTGCAAGCATGTTCCCTAGGTTACATTAATTAATTATACATAAAAATTAAAAAAATAAAATGGAATGTTCCTTGGTTTAATCCAAGACATTAAAACCTCTTCTCAATAAGAAAACTCATCCCCATGATTCCCTTCCAAGGGTAGGGGAATGTCGCCTGAGAAACGTTCTGGCCACACGACATACACATAAGTCTCCTACTCCTAGATCTCATCCTAAAGACATTCATGTTTCCATAGAACCCAGAAGAGTGGAATGGATGTACCTTGGAGAAGGATCATGCTGTGATTGACGATGGAAATTGGATGCTCCTAGAAGGATTCATCCGCCTCCCCCTTGTTGTCAATAGGAATAAATGAATGAGATATGTTTGGATGATAATGTTGAATCTAAGAGATGTGGGAGACATCATGAATGGAATGGTACCTCACAAGTAATAACAATTGATAAGACATTAGAATAAATCTATCCAATATCTGAAATGGACCGACATATCTTGGCGATAACATTCCCTACCTCCTGATTCGCTTATAACCCAAACTCGATGAAACACATAGTAAGACCTGATGTCCCACCTCAAAATCTAGGGGAATATGAAGATGATTTGTTTAAGACTAATTCCTAGATTTAGATATAACCATATGATTTTAAGTATCTAGATATGATCATAATTATCTTGAACGAGATGTAACCCCGAAGAGCTGCCTCGCCTACCTCGAGCCAGCATAGAGGTGAATAGAACCATCTACCATTGAGGGACTCAATTAATTCCATTTAAATTGTTTCCTTGAAGCTGTTATTATTGGAAAAGATGACTACAGAAATATATTTCTCCAAATAACCAAAAATTTCATGAATATAGTCCCGAAATATATCATCCAATAACCGAAAGGATCACTCAGAATGCTCATCCCTACGGGGGTGATATGCACCACTCAAAAGCACTTGTGAACACAGTACAGTCTAGAACCCTTTCCAAAATCGTGATGTGGAATGGGTGTCTTGTTCTGACATGATATAATGGGGCACGCCATGCATTATAACTATATCCCTAATATAAAGCCTCCCAAACTCATAAACCACGTTTTCCAATTTGAGATCATGTGTAGCATAGTACACCTCATGAGGCCCTTGCTAGTGGGATCCATAAGCCATGAATCGATCACCGTGCTTTAAGATTTCACCCAGTATGACTCCTTACACATCTAAAGAGTATAAAATCTACCTAGATCAGGTAGTATTAGGATTAGATCTATCTTAATTCTTCCATTTAACTCCTGAAAATATTTCTCACAAATTTATGACCAGATGAACTACACACCCTTTTTAGTTTGGGCCATAAGAGGAACTGCTATGTGGGATGGATCCTAGATGAAACATCTATAATAGCCACACGACCCTAAGAAGATACATATTTCAAATGAAATATTTGATTTCCCCAAGTGAAATTTTATTTACTATTTTTCGTGGAAAATAGATACACCTACCACATATATGATTTGACCCACAAATTGAAACATATTGATCCAAAAGTGGCATTTACTGAGCTTATTTTCAAGCTAGTGATCCTTCTGTGTACTAATGACAATATCAATATGGGTTTCATGGTTATTTCTGGAGCAATAATACAACATGATTCCATCTATGAAGACTACCACAAAGGAATCAATGTATGGTGTAAAACCTAATTCATCAAAGCCATTAAAACTGCTTGTGTGTTCATCTGACCGAAAAATACAACCAAGAACTCATACTAACTATACATACTTAATAAGGTTATATGTCATATATCTTAGGTTCATAAAAGCACCTAATGATAGAAAGACCTCAGATAAATGTTTGAGAAAACAGTTTCTTCTCAAAGATGGTTGAATAGTTCGTCTATGTGATGTAATGGATATCAATTATTTATTATAAGCTAGTGGATTCGATGGTAATCCACCCAAAATCTGAGTGTAACATCCACCTTCTTGCGGAAAATGACTATTGGACCCCATGGTGATGTACTAAGACTAATGAAAACCTTTTCCTAAAGATCATTAAGATGTTTCTTGAGTTCATGTAGCTCTATTGGTGTCATCCTATAATAAGGAATATACACTGGTGAAACACCTAATAATAGAATGATAGTGAAATAAACATTCCTCATATGAGGTAATATGAAAAAATCATTAGTGATTAAGTCAATAAAATGATCCACAAACTAAGGGAAATTCCACAAACTATAGTCCTTGATCACTCATAAAGAGACATGCTAGCTGATTTGTCACTCTTCCTAGCCTAGAATGCTTAGGTCCATCTTGATCTTCTTGGATATCACATTCTACCTTATGTGTATATGAGCTTCCATCAAGTGTTGTGAAATAAACATGATGATGATAGAAATCTAATTGGTTATAATAAATAAAGAGCTAGTCCATACGTTGAATGACATCAATGATTGACACCTCGTGGATGAAGAAATTTTAGAAGAAATGGTACATGCCTATATCAAAGGGGAACTCCTGACACTAGAGTTTTCCCTCAATTATAACCCCCAAAAAAGTGTTGAGAGACATAATTATAGAATATTAGTCAATGGAAAGACCTATGTTCTCAATAGTAGCATCAGATATGAAAGAGTGTAAAGAAATAGTATCAAAATGTTCATAAACAAATGTAGAGGCAACATGTATAGTTAATCTAATCATAGAGGGCCCTGTACTCTTATCCAATAAAATTGGCTTCACTACATACATATGGCCCAATCCTCGGTCCTAAGGTGCTACCTGACTAGTCTGAGAAGGTCAACTCAGCTAACACTGGTGTTCTAGAACATGACTACATCAACCACGAGATCCACTCCCTCATCCTTATTAGCAAGAGGGAAACGTACTCCCAGCATGACATGGATCCATAGATCCCATAACTAATATAGTGGGTGGAACAAATCATCTTCCCATGAATTCTACATGAAAAGAATGGCAGAAATGCTGAAGGTGACCAATCTTGCCACAAAATAGGCACTCCATCAAGTTCCTCATGCACTCTGGTTTATTATGGACAATCCTTCCACATTGATGACAAATGATATTGAAGTAATTATGTTATATTTTATTGGAATAACCCACACGGGAATCCTTGAAACATTTCTTCTTACAACCTCAAGAACTATTACCCTACTTCAGAACTAAACCACCCTAGCTCACAGGATCAACTTCTCTTAGATTTCATTCAATAATTAGGGCTTGATTCATGATCTGTGTAATAATATAAAAAGTAATATGGTCACCTATGAAAGGATATGATAACCTAGCCCATCCTCAAAGAATCTCAGAGCCATCGGTGTGTCACATGTAAGACATGGAGAAAAAAATAGAGCGTATTAAAATGATTAGAATACTCTAACACTGTCCTAGAGCCCTACTAAATATGTAAGAACTATATAGAATGATCTACTCTCAGAGTATATGGGAAGAATTGACAATATAAATTTGTCTGGAAGACATCCAGGACCTTGTCTCGGGGTTCCTCTACCTGAGAAATGGCATCCCAACAACGCTTGGTGGAGCCATGAAGCATAAAGATAACAGTTTTTACCCTTCACTCTAGAATCATCTCAAGATGATCGAATATGGATTTCATGGCTTCTATTCATGAATCTATATATTTCAGACCTCTGTCCCCTGAGAACTTGGGAGTATTTTTTGGATGAAAGTCTCATGTATGCTCTTCCATAGTCATGGTAGGCCTGAGAACACTCTGAACCAACTGTATAAACCTGAGAAGATTATCCCTAAACTGGGTGTCAACACCCAAAGGAAGATCAAGTGGAGGTTCCAAAGGAGGAACTATAGGGTGTTCTACAAGAATCACTATAAGTGGTTCCGGACCAACCTACTATAGAATATTCTCATCGCTACTCTCCCGACGTAAGACATGAAGACGTTACGACAACATTGTACTACAATTTCGAAATGCACACCTTTGATCAGATTATATGGAAGATGAAGTAAACATGTAAAGGAGACATAAAAAAAGTGATGGTGAAAGGCCTCCCTCAACATGGAATAGTAGGTACGGATTGAAAATAAAAAAGAGGGGAGGTATATGACCTGAATCTGAGTTTTACACAATAGACAACCCACCCTGATAGATAAGTACTTATAGAAAGAGAATAGGTTTTAGAAGGAATACCAAGACACCTACACAATTTATTTTTATAACCAACAAATACTACATGCTATTACAAATAAATACAATATAACTAACATCAAACATGATGATTCAGGATGAAAGTACCTAGGGAATAGAAATATTCATGTCATTTTAATCCATATGGTGCCTAATATAATGCACATAAATGCAATGCCCTCATGAAATTAGGATAAAATAGTCAAAATCATTATATCAAAAACAAAAATACCAATAATAGAATAAAGCATGTGTGTCAATGAATAGTGATTTTGTATCCACAATAAATGGAATAATCAATAACTAAAATCCCAATACATAAAATATAGGTTTCCCATATACATGGGTTAGATATGTCCAAGCATAGGGTAAATTTAAAATTCCTATGTCATAGCCTTCTGTCTAACCCAAATATTAGGAGAAACATAAAATAAACATCTAATACCACATTTTAGCATCCCTCCTCAAGTACCACTTAACTGGGCCCCGAGATGGTGGGCCACAAGACCTCATGCACATCTCCCTAAATGTGAGAGGATTCCAAAATAACATCGAGGGCCTCAGATAAGTCCTTGGAGAGAATATAACCTCATAGGATAAGGTATAACATATATGGGGACAATATACGTAACATATAGTAAAAGCATAGAGAAAAATAAAACAACAGCCGATGTAGATAAATGACCCAACAGAATAAACAATAACTAGTGAAGCTGAACAATCATAACAAACAACATGATGTTATCAATGAATAATGCCAATAGTAAATAAATCAAAGTGTTGTGGTATGGAGTAGAAGCATAGATTCAATTCTAGCAGAACTACCAAAAGACCAAATAGAAACTACAACACAACATCTCGAACAAGGATCAGTCATCTTCCACAAATATCCAAACAAAATAGTAAATTAATCAAGAATCAGAAGAAGCACACTTCAATGTATCCATACTTTTGAACATAATGTTTACTCAGGTACCATACGACACCTGAGTAGGGTGTGATATATAATATTATTAGGTTGGAACACAAAATGTCTAGAACTTTTCATTTTCTATCGTAGACAATAACTGTGCACCATATATATAATGGATATAAAAAATAAATAAATTGAGCAAAATAACTGTAACTTGGTATGGGTTACCAAGAGGACACTTTTCACATACCACATGCTTCAGCATCAGCCAGATGTCTAAATGAGGTACCTGGTAAAAAATATTATATATATATTTCAAGGTGAAGTTAATTTGATAGACCAAAGAAGCACGCATACCCCCAACCATGTGCTTTGGCATGCGGAAAATCCATATGTCAAAACTAGGCACACAGAAGTTGTAAGATAAGTATAACGAATATCTATGTGGTAAAAATAAAAAACAAGTCACACATTTATATTAAAACCCTAATTTAGAGGTGGGGTATCATTATAGTACATACAATCAATAATATCCAATTTCACAAGCCCGTCTAAGGAATTCCTTTCGAGAATCCATGTTTCTATCATGGATGGTAACTATTATTTTGTCCTAAGTATCACACATAAGGGACCAAGTAGTAGTTGAGTCTTGACATAGCTAATTTTCCAGTAGTTTTGTCCATGGATTCCCCATAGGGTACTAGTGTCACCAATTATTATAGTAAAAATCCTGGTGAACGACCTTGCCTTGGGATTCTAAATCATCTCATTCCCAATATGTTTTTTGTCACCTATTGAGGAAAGTGTTTCCAATTGTGGGTTTTAATATGAGACCCACATTATCTCCCTAACCTGAGTTTATTTAAAACATCAATAGAGGAATATATATATATATATCATAGTGCATCATTTATGATTTTATATTTCTAATTAACCGTCTAATTCCACGATTACCAATTATTCAAGCCAAATAGTCACAGCTAATAATATTAACACAATATTAAATAGAACATTAACTTATTAGTTAATGAAAAGGAAACAATATTAAATAATGGTCAAACATGAAAAGACTTATATCAGTAATTATTTAGGAAGCATCTTGAAGGAAAAAAAATCATGGTTTACGATTCAACCTAAATAGTTTAATCAATTTAAAACATAAACCAAATTATAACATATGAAGAAATAATTAATAATTTAAATATTAATGATGTATGTAAAATTGACCCATTATATAGGTGAACAAAAGGGGGTTTCTAATTAAATTTAAACCATCTAAGAAGGGGATTCCCCCTAAATTAATATCAAAATAATTCAGGCAAACAATTAAATTAAATTAATATGCATTTTTAGGGATTCACTAGTTGGAACAAACGAGCCATAAAACATTACAACTTGAAAGAAGTAATGAAACGATGAGAAAGTATAATGACTCTATACTGTGTAGTTGTAGTATATCCCACACCCTGCAAAAACCTTTGATTAGACCTAAAATAGAATAAATCATTGGATTTCTAAAAAACCCCAATTTCAAGTAAAACAATTTTGTTGTGGATCACATGATGGAGATTGGATGAAACTAGAATATTAATGGTGTTGAAGATTAGTCTTTGTAAGAGGTTCAATGTGATTTTTATGGAGTTGAAAACAGTGAAGAGATGGTGGTGCAGCAGGCTTCCAAAGTGGAGAAGGGGGGTAGCAGACCACCTGGAGAGGAGGGGGGCATGACACATAGAGAAAATGGAGAGAAGAGAGAAGGATAGAAAAAACAAAAGGGAAATACATAAGGGAGATAAAAAAGAAAAGGAAAAGTAATAAAAGGGGAAAAATAAAATAATATAAATTTATAAAAATAATAAGGGAAAGAACAAAGAAGAAAAATAATAATAATGGGCTAAGCCCATTTATAATTTTTTTCATTTTTCTCTTGACCAAATTTCATTTAATTATTTATTTTCATCATTTTTTAATTTATATTTACTTATTTTATTTTCTTTTTATTTATTTTAATCCTTTTAATTATTTTTAACATGAAATATTATTCCATTTCCCGATGAAAGATTTTGAATAATCCCATAAAACAATTAAAAATTTTAATTGCTACTCAGGACCTTCTATAGACTGTGCATGCATTCTCCATGGGTCACATTATGTAATTGGGCATAAAATTTAAAAAAATAAATGTTTTTTACCTTGGTTAATGCTGGGACATTATAGAAATATTCCTTTATTACCTCCACTAGCATGAAAACACTATGCGGTGTGACTCATTTTATATCCATTTAAAAAATCCCAATTCATCTTTTCCCATAAAGAGATAGAATTTTCTTCATTATATACCTCATAAAAATGTAATATGGAGATGAAATAATGAATGTGACACAATAAATTTTACTTTCCTGACCAAAAAATGGCTAATAAAAGAAGAATACATCAAAAATGTATTGATTTACTAGAAAAAAAATAATTTTATTATTGTTTAAAATTTGTAGAGTAGAATAACTATTCCCCATGGATTTCATCCACTAATGATTTGGAAAATCACTACTCTATAAACTAAAATCAACTCACTATTTATTCTGAAGATTCCTTTTGTTATACAGAATAACCATTGTTTACATCATTATTGGTGTTTAATGATGCTCTTATTTCATCATAATTATGACTTAAACATTACAAAATAAATTTTTTAAAATACTTTTAATGTTCATATAGCACCCTTTTGTGCACAATTGATGTTTTTTAATATTTTTTCTATAATCACTTGTTCATGTGACTTTTTTTGGGCCCAAAAACTAGTTTTATAAAATACTTTATTCAAGAAATATATCTTATAGATACAGTGGAAAAATATATACCCTTAACTATCATGATATTCAACTAACTCTTAGTAATCCATAATGCTGATATGAGTTCCTTATTTATTGGAAGAACTAGAATATAAATCACACATCTTGAAAATCATTCATGATTCTAGAAAATGTGTCATTTCACATTATCTATCAACCCCATGATCATGCCACAAGTTTTATGATTTTATCTTCCTTTCAGAAGAGTTCCTAACACTCATGGGAATCCTTTATATTCTAAAAATATCTAAACAAGCTTCTATAATAGACTCTAAAATCTTCTATACCCTTGCCCATTGGGAAATTACCAATATATCCCCCACTCTAGAAATTTTTCAACATATATTATCAATAACCATAATTAAAAATCTATAAGGATTCATCATTAGGGAGTTTTACTAATAATATCTCCCTGATTAAACATTTAATAAATCTCCACCATTAGTTAATTAATAATTATATTTTCTCAATTGATAGGTTTGAGAAATAACTCCCTCATTCATGAACAATAATATATCCCCATTTTCAATGAACCCAAAAGTCACTCCTTTGTGAACAATATGATAATAAAACAATTATCATCATACAGAGAAATACAAAACCTACCCTAATGAGTGGTAGATTCAGATCTAAACTATTTATGTGGGGGGGGGGGTTGATCAGATACTGAGATATAGTTAATTATTCTCGAATTTGACCTCAGTTAAGGCCTTTGTTCATATATCTATGACTTTTAGTTTGGTAGGAATAAACTCTAATTTTACTAAACCATACTCTTCATTTACCCCAATGAAATGATACAATATTTCAATGTTCTTTTCTATGTTTGAGGGCTGGTATTTTACTAAGGATTATAGCACATTAATAGCCACATTTGATTCAAATATAAGACTTCATATTAACATTCATATCCGTAATCTATTACTTTAAATAGTTTTGTTAATGATTGAGTGGTTTCAATATATTCAACTTATGTAGTGCTCATTGAATTGTAGTTGTATTTATTTCGAATCCAAAAATAAAAAGTCCTCAATGATGAAACTGACTCGTGATGTTGAAGTTATATTATCTATTAAATTGGCCAATTATATATATATAAATCACTATAACCCATAATAGGATTTTTCACTATAATGAAAGACTAAATACAATTTACCTTTAATATAACACAATATTCTATTTACTAATTACATGTTTCATTCCATAAGAATACTCAGGTAACCTTCTACCTGACATGAGTAAAACACAATATTATGTCTTATTAAGGATAAGTATAAAATTTAATTACCTGACCCCAGTTACCCAGATTCAGTGCATTATTAAATAACATTGGCATGATATATGGAATCATGTCTCAAAATACTAACAAGTTTAGTAGCCTTGGAAGTACTAGACACGAACATAAGTTTTACATTACATCATGAAATAAATAAAACCAACATTGTGTCCAGTTTTAACACACTGATATCCATTGGACTATCCCTCTAGGTTAATCATAATAATCTTCTTCACATACTGGGAAAAATAAAACATATGAGAGGGATGATCTCAGATGCTTAGTAAGGATAAATTTGCAGAAACTATCATAAATAAGCATAAAAAATTAAGGAAATGTATAATGTTAAAACACAAGCCTTTTATTCTTAAATGTCACCATAATATGGAAAAGATAAATCAGATAATACCATTTACATATACGCATGGATATTCTATTAGTTTTATAATCACATGTAATATCAATAGCTAATTTCATAGCGATGGAATGCATAATGTCAGACATCATAACTACATAGTCAAGGCCTCGTGCCAAGACTGCAAAATAATAATTTTGTTAAGTCCTTTTGCTAAGACAAGAGTTTGTTTCATGAGACCTACAGATGCATCGATGGGCTATAGCGGGCCCCGTCCTTCACTTACTATGTGCAACACGTTCCTTATAGGAAAACGGTGATACATAATCTAGACATCCGTTTTAAAACTAACATTCGAAATGTCAATACTATAACCACAAACCATGAATGGAAGAAAAATAACACATTCACAGTCAAACCTAACACATTCAATACAATATGGACTATTTTATTATAATAAATCAGCCTCAATCGAGAATAATATACAATAAAGGTCATTGACATAGATGAATATAATCAGTAAAACTATGGGCGTGAAATATCACCTTCTTATTGAAAACATTTAAAAGTCAAACTATTTATCAAAGAATTCATTGAAATGATATTTTTGAATCAAAATGTCCCATAACACATTGATAACTTTGAAAAAAAAAATTAATTTAAAAAAATTCATGTCCATATAAATAAATACTTAAAACTATTTTCAACACATAGACATTAATGAAAAATAATTCGTAAAATAAATCATTAAATCATTTAAAATAATATTTTAGTTAAAGTGTTTATAACCAAATCAGAGATTCTTGAATACAAATAATTGATGAATAAAAATAAAAAATTATCTATAATATCACGAGAATAAACGTATTCATGATATAATATGTCAAAGAACAATATATAAACCATATAATAGAAAATTGGATCATAACAACAAATAAGTATTAATTTAATGTAAATTGAGACAAAATCCTTTATAAAGACTACATGCCCAGATTAAGGATTCATCAGTGACATAATTATGTATGAAAAATATAAATACACTCAATATGATTTTATATTCAGTTTAAATCAATTAGAGGACATTCACGCATGTTCTGAAAAAAAACAAAACCAATGACTTTGATGTTTAACTCAATGAATGGAAAATTGAGTTAAGATTACCCATATCAGGTTTATATTAATGACAAGAGAATTTTTTATTTGAGTAATTATGTGTATTAAAAGTATATCCACACAAATGGGAGGGAAAATTACTACATAAATAAATAAATATTGATTCCACACAAAATCTTGGTGTAAAATAATCAATGAAGTATACGGAAAACCCAATGAGTGGAAATTGAAATTCGAAATTCCCTTAGCGATTTGTTATCTTACAAAACATACAACCCATGAAATAAGTATCATTTAATTTAGGTTTAAATACCCATACATTAAAGTATATTACACTAATAATACAATTATAAGAAGTACATACACCACAGAAAAGGAACTAGCAGCAAATATAAAATTAATCTCACTGGAAGAAAAGTGAGATGAAAACCACATAACCTTTACTTTTCAATAGTTGAGGGTACTTTAACCTATGTTATAATAGTTAAATAATTTTTAATAAATTATACAAGAACTAGATACCAAAATAAGATACCATTTATGATTTTTAATATTTCTTTGTTAATAATATTTCAATAGTATCATTGTTTCAGGTTATAACTAATTAGTTTTCCTTTATATGTTTTATATTGAAAGTCATGTTTTTTATGGATACGATGTATTTTATTCATATCCAAAATGATATTAAGTTCTTAAAAATTATTTTTAATCCTAAAATGAAAATAATACTTGAATGGTTATGATGGGTAATGAATCTCGTCGTGTCATGGAGATGGTAAGCCGTATATACACATGAGCGACGATATCATTCTATAAGTGCTGAAATAATATGTAATTGGATGGTATATTAAATATATTCTAAATAATTAACATGTTACATTTATTATTTAAATCAAATATACTCATTATAATACCCATACAAATAATAAAGCGTTGAATAACAAACTACACCATGACTTGGAAACATTAAGCCGTACATATGCACGTATAATGACTTTATCATTCACAGGATGGATAGAATAATGAATATGGTTGTACCATATTTATAAAAAAATAAAAATATGTATAAGATACTGGTGTTATTTTTTTTATGGAAACAAAAATGAAAGAGGAAGTGGAAGAAGTAAAAACTTGAAAGAGGTGATGAAATAATTATCTTTTATTCAGGTTCTTCCTTTTGATTTTAGCAAAGGTGCTCCTTAGGATTTATTTCTGATCAAATTAAAGCCTCTAGGGTGAATTTAGGGTAGTTTTGAGATTATTTTATATGGGGATGGACGAGAAAAATGGCTTTGGAGGAGTGAAATTAATAGAATGGGAAGTACCATCTTAGAGGAGAGGTGAGGGTCACTTTAAGAAAAGAATGAAATATTATTTTATTACAAACCCATTTTTATGTTATAATGCATCCAAATTGATTTATTTAGAGGATAAGATGGGGATAATTTTATAACCACTCAACCAATATGTTTTATACATGTTTAGGTCACCATATTAACCATATCTTTTAGTTTTAACTCTTAGTTATACAGTTTATCTTTTACCATGTCTTCTTGTATTTTTATTTACAATGTTAATAAACATACTATAAAATGCCAAGAGAACCACACATGGTTCATTATTGAAATATATATCATTATATAATTAATTTTGCACAACCATATTTTTTATTGAATATTATCATTTAATAATATAGTATACGTTTTAAGTACTCATTTTTGTCAATTTTGACACAATATAGTATATGGTTTTTGTGAAAGTCAAAAAAAAAAACTTATTACTTCGAAAAAAATAAATTTAATCAACCCTAACATGACATATTAACCTAGAAATTTTTTTAATGTAACAAAAGTCTCAATTTACATTTATTTTGATATTTCAAATATCAATTATTTTAATCTTTCATTAATAAGGTAATTACTGAATCATCATTGTCTCATATATAAATTTAATTATATAATGAATAAAAATTATAAATAAAATACCATGATGTAGGAATTCATTGTAGATTTCTATTGAATAATTTTTGTCGAATTTATCTTAGTTATAAACCAATATTAAATTTTTTTATGTTTTTAAACATTGCCTTTGACACTTTTAACTCTTCTTGAAATAAAATAATACTAAATGTCCTAATCTAATCCAATTGGATAAAATGGATCATATTTTAAACTTAAGTTTGATTTTGGTCGAAATATAATTATCCAATAGAATTAGGACATGTGTTAGGGTAATTATAATATCATTTTTATCTTTAATTACCATATTTACTTTTAACCGTGGTAAATAAAATTGAAAAGTTACTATTCACCAAAAATTATTTTCATCATATTGGAACACATTTTAATTAATAATTTCATCCATGTCTATTGAATTTTTTAAATTCAATTCACTAAATTTGTAAAATTATGTTTTATGAAAATTTGAAAATGTGCATAGAAGGAGGGTAAAAGACGATAAAACGTTCAATAAATTTTTTTATATCAAAACATTTTATAAAATGACTCCAAAAAATTACATTGGACTAATATAGTTATTATGTATCTATTTTTATTTTAAAATAAATTTCAATATAAAATAATAATTATTTAAATAAATTCTTTTTTTAACAATAACGCAACAGTTTTCACTATTCATAAAAAATTGAATGTTTTCAGAAAAATACAAAAATTGACCCAAATATAATGTAGCACCCCAAAAAAATTATGGTATTTTTCTATTAACTAAATTCTATTCATCACTTTTTTCCTTTTGAAAACAACACTAGGATATTTAGGATATATTAAAAAACTATCCATTAAATATAAATTTTCCACTTCAATGTTTTGAATTTCGAAAAATGGTCATCTAGAGTTGTCATCAGTAAGTCATTTGGAGTCAGATAGGAAAAACATGGTTTTTTGGTGAATAGTAACATTCCCTTATGAATAATAATATGAATAGTAATATGAATAGTAATATGACCCTTATGAATAGTAAATAATATTATTATTTCATTTTCATAAGGAAACAAGATAATGAGATGTTAATTAATTTTTCAATGTCACATAAAACTAACTGCACTTCAACATTGTTATTTTTTGAATTAACTAGGACCTTATTTAAAATTAAATTAATAATATTTAGAAAATTATTTTTGAAAAATGGATTTCACTTTTTAATTATACAATCTGAAAAATGGTAGGAGTGAATTTTGGGGATTTTACTGAAATTCTTGAATTTTTGATGAATAGTGAAATACCGGAAAATACCATATATTCAATTTATCAGTAAAATACACTATTTATGACATCATAAGTGATGCAAGGAAACTTGGTTCGAACTCACATGCCATTATAACTATTAGGGGTCACATGAAACAATACTATTGGTTGTATTGATGGAAATAATAAAATAATGAAATTATCTATTCAAAATTTACCCCTCTTCTCCACTATAACCCCCCCCCCCACCTCATCTCTTCACTTATCTATGCCTGGAAGGTCCTCAATGTTCTGCCCGTTAATCCTACCAAGTATCTTCCCCACGTCCTTGATTGTCTGGTCACACCAAAAGACCAAAACCAAAGCCCTTAAAAAGGATCTCAAGTAGAAGAGATCAAGAGGTAAACAACCTCTTTTATTTTTCTTTCTTTTCTTTCATTTTTTATTATTCTCTTCCATTACCTTTGTATTGTATTGGGATATTTCATTAAATATTCCCCCTTTCTATCCATATTATGTATGAATTATGAGATATTCCATTCCTCTCATCAAACTATTTTTATGAAATTTTAAGAGACGTTGTTAGGCTGCAGAATTTTCATGAGAAATTGATCAAGTTTTCATTCATTTTAAGAATACATTTTTTTCTTATTCTTTCCTCACCTCATCTTAACCAAGATGAATGTATGTTCTAGAATCATTTATATTCTATATGTTCTAATGTTTATGAAAAATTCTTCATCAGTATTCTTCTCCTCTCCCACTTATTTAAGGAATAAAAAACATTGTTTGTGATGTGTCAAATTACCGACATCGTGGACGTTGTAATTTAAATTTCCATTAATTCTTTCAATTCTGGCCATGAAATGAAATATATAGTTGAACTAGGTAATAATATATGTATATTATCTTTACTAATGTTATAAATTTTTTAAACATTCATAATATGGAATAAAAATACAAAACAATTTTATTTAGCACAAAACTGCCAAGCCAAATTCAAGTGTTTATCTTTAACTCATAAAATGAGTCATCATCATGGAATATAACCAGAATAATTTTAAGATAATTTATGTATCATTAATTTCACTAATTATGTATATTTACAATTCTTTATGTTTGACCATATTTCAAATCAACTACCATTCATGAATACAAGTAAACAAAGCATGAAACCAAGTAAGAAAATGCTTCCAAAACAATAAAATTGTATCTCTTAAATCCATCAAAAAGACCATTAATGAACTAAATAAGATTATACCATATCAATTAAACATAAAAGTGGTTCTGGACTTATGAATTAATAATCCTAATTTTTTTATTTAGTTCTATAAAAACAAGACAAGAACACGTTCAATCATAAGGTAAGGGATCCTCTCTCTCACTTTTGTTCAAGAATATCCCCTTTGTTGTGACTAACATTGTATTGTGCACCTAATAATCCTTATGTGTTGTACCTACTTCCAATTTGAGATCACTTTCAAATTTAAATTGTATTTCTATTAAATATCCAAAATCGCATGTCATGGATATGTTTATTGTATAAATTGTATACCATTTCACATACTGTGTATATTTGGGATGTTATTGATGAATCTGTATTCTATACTTTATATATATATTGAAATGGAATATTTCTCTTATATTGATTCATTGTATAAAGAATTATTTGGATGTATAGATGGGTGGGGCCCACTACAGCCCTTCGATGCATCGGTAGGTCTCAGGAGACAAAACAGTTTGGCGGTAGACCCTTTGATTTTGTTTCCAAAAATCAGACGGGTTTTCACCCAGAGAACTAAACCATTTTTTCGGTATTATGGTTCATGTTCTAGATAAGTGACTTCCAATTTATAATAATTATCTTTATTTTTTGTCAGTTATTATTATTATCTATGAGGTTTTAACAATGACAAAATCTATGGATGCAGTTTCATTCTAACTTTATTAATGGCATTAGTTGTTCATTTATACACTATTTCATTTTGATTATGTCAGATTGATTATTATTCACTTATTATTGTACTCATGCTTCTGTTATTTGTGACCCTTAATGAGTGTTTGAGCTCACCCCTTTCATTGTTAAACTTCAACTGGTTTCTAAGAGGAGGTCATTTATTGAGGGCTAGTGGATGCAGTTTTTGTTTTTCATTACGAATTGTATCTTGTAACCATATCCAATGTAATTTATGTTAAATCAAGGTATCTAGTTTATTCAAGACTACTAAACTGATCTTTCCTTCGGGATTATCATTCCTTCTATCCATGCCAATATCACAAGTAATGCACCGGCTCCAGCCTAGAGGGTTCGGGGTGTTATAGTTGGTATCAGAGGATGTTTTGTAGAACAGTTGGAAACTAGAAAAATAAATTTATAGTAGGGAACAAATTACTAAGGTAGTATTTGAGGATAAACGTACAATAACATCCTGGTATTTTTGTAAGGAATAGATTATTTGGATTTTCAAGCAATACATCCCTATCTGGATACGAGCAGGTAGAGGAAGTTCTGGCACATATGTATCTAGGGGTAAAACCCAAAAACACCGGTTTGAGCTAGACTTGAACGGGAACTGGTGCACAACAACAAGCCTTGCTGTAGTCTTGTTTATGAAAATCCTGGGGGATATGCTTAGGATAATTCATACTTTCTTTTCAAGCCATTATGAAGGAGTTTAATGTAAATTTTACCTCAGAGGAACCATGATTATAAGATTAGCTATGCATAGAATTTAAATCTATTTTGAGTGCTTTTCTATTAAAGATTCAAAAAAAATCTAGTTTATCCCATTATATAGAAATGGAATCAATGGAAGAAGGGGAATCAATACTCGTGGCCAATGTAGGGATCTCTCTACTGAGCAATTCAACACAATCAATGTTGGAGAAGATCAAATAATGACTATATTAGGAAAACTTACTCAAGTTGTAATGAATAACCATTCCACACCTGTGTTGGATCGATTCATGCGGCAGAAGCCCCCATATTTCAGTGGGAATACTAATCCAGTTGTATCTGAGCAGTGGATCAAGACACTTGAGAAGATATTCATGGAATTAAGATGTAATGAGAATGATAAGGTGGTAATAGTAGTATATTTTCTCAAGGGTGATGCTGACCAATGGTGGTCCTTGATTCAGAACACCATGGAGGAAGAAGAAATAGAAGATATGGAGTGGAGGAATTTTAAGGAAATATTCTTTGAGAAATATTTCCCTCGTGAGCAATGAACTGAAATGAAGCTGAAATCTTTTAGCATGAAACAAAGGGAAGAGGATAGTGTTGTAGAGTATGAGGCTACTTTTACAAGGTTGGCCAGGTATTCCATAGATTACGTACATGACATGGTAGAAAAGATTGATCATTTCTTTGAATGTCTTAAGATAAGTCTTCGTAGGACACTGGCTTCTCAATCATTTTCATCATATGATGGAATTTTATCAAGTTCTATAAAAACGGAGAGGGAATTTTCTAGATCAAATATTTTTAAAGGAAACCAAAATAAGAAGCAGTACTCAGATAAAAAAGGAAAATGAGAAGCACCAAAGAAGTGTAAGGGAACAAATATTTTCCCATTATGTGGGAAATGTGGAAAGAATCATCTCGGGAAATGCTTGAATGGAATGATAGTCTACTATAACTACGGAGAAAAGGGTCATCGATCCGGTGAATGCAAGGGGAAGAAGAAATTCAATGGTGTTCAATGCTACAATTTCATAGAGATGGGACACAATGAAAACGAGTGTCCTAAACGCCAAGGAAACTTGACTCAGAAAAGCCCAAGAGATCAAGGGAGAGCTTATGCAATTACAACTGTGGAGGTTGATGTCCCTAATGATGTGGTGGCAGGTACTTTAATTGTTTCCTCAAACATAGCCAACACCTTATTCGATTATGGATCGTCACATTCATTTATATCTTCTAAGTATGCCCCGAAAATTAAATATCTCCAATTTGATTTAATAAAGGAGGTGTTAGTCAAAAATCATGGGGGATGTATCATTGCAACAAAGGCATGTTGACTAGTTCCCCTCGAGTCACCAAAATGTGCTTTAGTTTCTATCCTTGTTATCATACCAATGACTGAATTTGATATAATTCACGTCATGTATTGGCTGTGAAATTTTGATGCGACGATTTATTGTAAGAAGAAAGAAGATAAAACTTCTGAAAATGTTGTAGAATCCCTTGTCTTTAGGACAGAAACATCGCCACCGGATTCTAATCGAGAACCACCCCCAGTATCTCTACTAAATTCAATACTTGGAGAGGATGATAACCCAACATCTATAGGCGAGGAAAGAAATCTTCAAATTGAAGATGTGCACATAGTGAAAGAGTACATTGATGTATTTCAAGAGGATTTACCTGGACATCCTCCAATGAGGGAAGTTGAGTTCTCTATTGATTTAACTCCTTATGCAATACCAATATCAAAGACTCGCTATAGAATGGCCACTATTATATTTGGTAGAGCTAAAGAAACAAATATAGGATTTGAGTGACAAAGGATTTATTCTACCTAGTGTTTCTACAGGGGGAGCCTCAGTCCTATTTTTTAAGAAGAAAGATGGATCCATGAGGCTATGCATTGATTATAGGGAAATCAATGCTATTACAATAAATAATAAGTATCATCTACCTCTAATTGATGATTTATTTGATCAACTCCATGGAGACCAATAATTTTCGAAGATTGACCTTCGGTCCGAATATCAACAGCTACGTGTGTGGAAGGAAGATATTCCTAAGACAGCATTTCAAACTAGTTATGGGCATTATGACTTTACGGTGATGCCATTTGGACAAACTAATGCACCCTCTATTTTCATGGATTGAATAAATAGAGTTTTCAGGGAATATCTTGATAAAATGGTTGTGGTGTTCATCGATGATATCTTGGTATACTCAAAATGCTATGAAGACCATGAGAATCACATGTTGATTATTCTAGAAACTCTTATAAGAATTCAATTATTTGGGAAGTTTAGCAAGTGTGAATTCTGGCTTCAGTTAGTTTCTTTTCTAGGCCATATTTTCTATAAGGATGGAATCCTAGTTGATCCAGCAAAGACAAAGGCAATACAATAATGGCCCATGCCAACAAATATAACTGAGGTACGTAGTTTTATTGGCTTAACAGGTTATTATCGACGTTTCGTTCAGAAATTTTCCTGACTAGATAACCCGCTAACTAAGGTCACACGTAAAGGATTTATGTTTGTGTGGAAAAAAAGAGTGTACATAATGCTTTGAAGAATTGAAAATAAGATTGTTCAATGCTCCAATTTTGACTCTTCTATCTGGAAGTGATGGATTTGTGATATACAACGATGAATCAAAGAATGGGATGGGTTGGGTATTTATGAAAAACAATTAAGTTATTGCTTATACATCAATACAGTTGAAGAATCATGGGAAAATTTATCCAACTCATGATCTTCAGTTAGCAGCCATAATATTTGATATGAAAATATGGAGGAATTATCTCTATGGAGAGAGATGTGTGATCTATAAGGACCAAAAGAGTTTGAAAAACATTTTCACACAAAAAGATCTCAACATGAGGCAAAGAAGATGGCTCGATTTACTAAAAGATTACGATTGTTCAATACACTACCACCCAGGAAAGGAGAATAAGGTGGAAGATGCATCAAGCAGGAAAGATCATGGCCTTTTGACTCAAATGAGGATTGAAAATGATCCTAAATTCATGGATCTACTAAAGATGGATATGGGAATTGTTATGGAAGGGGAAACATCACCCTTCTTTCAAATGATTTCTAAACCATCTTTACTAGAAAAGATAAAAAATTCTCAATCTGATGATGAGAATCTTCAAAAGAAAATTAATGTAATTAAGGATGGAAGACTAGCTGAATTCCTGTATGAAGGAGTTCTGATGTTTGGGAAGAGGTTATGTGTTCCATCAGTACCTGAGAAAAAGAGGGATCTATTAGATTATGCTCATAGCTCAAATTTCTCTATACACCTGAGTGGCACCAAGATGTATAGAGATTTGAAGGAATATTTTTGGTGGGATAATATGAAGCGAGAAATTGCTGACTATGTGTCAAGGTGTCTAGGTTGTCAACAAGTGAAGGCGGAGAGACAAAATCCCAAAGGAGTGCTGAAACGTCTACCTTTTCCTATGTAGAAGTGGGATAACATTTCGATGGATTTTTTCACTGGACTACCGAGGACACCTAGAAGGAATGATGCAATATGGGTAATTGTTGATCGTCTCACTAAAACCGAACATTTCCTTCCAATAAGAGAGGATTTACCATTTGAGCACCTGGAAAGACTTTATATTAATGAAGTTGTGAGACTTCATGGTTCACCTCTATCAATTGTCTCCGATCAAGTTCCCCGGTTTACATCAATGTTCTAGAAAATTCTCCAGAAAGATTTGAAAACTGATCTTTGTATGAGTGCTGCTTATCACCCCCAAACTGATGGACAGTATGAAAGGACTATACAAACTCTAGAATACATGGTGAGGTAATTATCTCTTGACTTCCAAGGTATGTGGGATCAATACTTTCCTTTGGTGGAATTTTCATACAAAAACAGTTTCTATTCTAGTATTTGAATTTCTCCATATGAAGCCTTATATGGAAAGAGATGTTGAACTACAACTTGTTGGGATGAAGTAGGTGAGAGGAAACTTATAGGCCCAGAACATATTGAAGAGACCACAAAAAAGGTGAAGAAAATAAAAGTCCATATTAAAGCATCCCAATGTAGGCAGAAGAGTTATGCTGATAATTGGAGAAAGGAATTGGAATTTCAAGTGGGAGATAATGTATTTCTGAAAGTATCTCCATGGAAGGGCGTCTTATGTTTTGGTAAGAAAGGGAAACTGAGCCCCAGGTACATAGGACCATTTGATATTTTGGGAAGAATTAGAGTTGTAGCTTACCGTTTAGCAATGGTGCCAAATCTCTCCAGAGTTCATGATGTGTTCCATGTATCATTGTTAAAGATGTACATTCCAGACCCAATGCATGTACTCACATATGGAGAAATAGAAATGGAACCTGATTTATCATACAGTGAAAAGCCTATCAGGATTCATGACACAAGGGTGGAGGTATTGAGAAATCGAATAACTCGTCTTGTAATGGTTCTTTGGAGAATTCAGAATATGGAGGAAGCAACATGGGAACCAGAGGATTTCATGAAGAAGAACCACCAACATCTTTTTAGTGGGCCTTATTCATAAAATGTCTAGGACGAAATTTCTGAAGGAGGGAATAATGTAGCACCCCAAACATTTTGTGGTATTTTTCTCTTAAATACATTTTATTCATTACTGTGTTCCTTTTAAAACAAAACTAGGATATTTAAGAGATTGTCAAAACATAGCCATTAAATATAAATTTTCCACTTCTATGTTTTTAATTTCGAAAAATGGTCATCTAGAGTTGTGATCAGTAAGTCATTTGGAGTCTGATAGAAAAAATATGGTTTTTTGATGAATAGTAACATACCCATATGAATAGTAATATGAACCTTATGAATAGTAAATAATAATATTATTTCATTTTCTTAAGGCACCAAGATAATGTGATCTTAAATACTTTTTTAATGTCACATAAAACTAAGTCCATTTCAAGATTGTTATCTTTCGAATTAACTATGACCTAATTTAAAAAGTATATTAATATTATTTAGAAAAATTATTTTTGAAAAATGGATTTCACTTTTGAATTATACACGTCGAAAAATGGTAGGGGTGAATTTTTTGGATTTTTCTGAAATTCTTGAATTTTTGATGAATAGTGAAATACGGTAAAATTCTGTATACTCAATTTATCAGTAAAATACACTATTTATGACATCATAAGTGATGAAAGGCCACTTGGTTCAAACTAACATGCCATTATTACTCTTATGGGTCACATGAAACAATAATATTTGTTGTCTTGATGGAAATAACAAAATAATGAAATTAAATATTCAAAATTTACCCCTCTCCTCCATTATAAAGACCCCCCACCACCACCACTTCTCTTCACTTCTCTAAGACTTGATGCTCCTCACAGTTCTACACAATAATCCTCCCAAGTCTCTTCCCCACATCCTTGAGTAGCTGGTCTCACCCAAAGACCAAAACCAAAGCCCTTAAGAGGGATCTCAAGGAGAAGATATCAAGAGGCAAGCAACCTCTTTTATTTTCATTCTTTTCTTTCATTTTATGTTATTCTCTTCCATCCCCTTTGTCTTGTGTTGGGATATTTCATTAAATGTTCCCCCTTATTTTCCATATTATGTATGATTAGATATTCCATTCCTTTAATCAAAATATTCTTATGACATTTTAAGAGACGTCGTTAGGCTGTCGAATTTTCAGGAGAAATTTATCACGTTTTCATTAATTTTAATATTCCTTTATTTTCTTCTTCTTTCCTCACCTCATCTTAAAAAAGAGGCATGTATGCTCCAGAATCTTGTATATTCTAGATTTTCTAATGTTTATGGAAAATGTTTCATCATTATTCTTCTCCTCTCCCACTTATTTAAGGAATAAAAAAAATTATTCGTGATGTGTCGAATTACCAACATCGTGGACGTTGTAATTTCAATTTTCATTAATTATATCAAGTCTAGTAATTAAACCAAATATATGGTTGAACCTGGTAATAATATATGTATTTTATCTTTATTAATTTTCTGAAATCTTTAAACATTCATAATATGGAATAAAAATACAAAACAAGTTTAGTTAACACAAAACTGCCAAGCCCAATTCAAGAATTTATCATTAACTCATTGAATGAGTCATCATCATGGAATATAACCAGCATAATAATAAGATAATTTATGTATCTTTAAGTTCAATAATATTTTATATTAACAATTCTGGTTGTTTTATCATATTTCAAACCAACTTCCATTCATGAATACAAGTAAACAAAGCATAAAACCAAGTAAGAAAATGCTTCCAAAACAATAAAATTGAATCTATTAAATCCATCAAAAAAACCATTAATGAACTAAATATGGTTATTCAATATCAATTAAATATAAAAGAGGTTCTGGACTTATGAATTAATAATCCTAATTTTTTATTCAGGTCTTAAGAAACTAGACAAGAACACATTCAAGCATAAGGTAAGGGATCATCTCTGTCACTTTTGTTAAGAATATCCCATTTGTTTTGACCAACTTTGTATTGTGAACCTAATAATCTTTATGTGATATACCTACTTACCATTTGAGATCACATTCAATTTGAAATTATATTTCTATTAAATATCCATAATCTCATGTCAGGGATATGTTTATTGTCCAAACCGTATACCATTTCACATACAGTGTATATTTGGGATTTTATTGATGAATCCATATTCTATACACTATACGGATATTGAAAAGGCATATTGCTCTTGTATTGAATCATTTTATAATGAATTCTTTGGATGTAGAGGGGGATGGGTCCCACTACAGCCCCTCGATGCATCAGTAGGTCTCATGAGACAAAACAGTTTGGCAATCAAAAAATCATACGTGTTTCTACCTATAAAACTAAACCATTTTTATGGTATTTTGGTTCATGTGACAGATACATGACATCCAATTAATAAGAATTCACTTTATTCATTATCTGTTATTATTATTATCCATGAGGTTTTCACTATGAAAAAATCTATGGATGCAGTTTCATTCTCAGTTTATTAATGGAATTAGTTATTCATTTATTCACTATGCAATTTTGATTATGTCAGATTGATTATGATTCACTTATTATTGTACTCATGCTTTCGCTATTTATTACCCTTACTGAGCATTTGAGCTCACCCCTTTCATTGTTTACCTTTAGCAGGTTATGAAGAGGAGGTCGTTTATTGAGTGCTAGTGGATGCAGTTTTTGTTTTTCATTATGGATTGTATCTTGTAACCATATCCAATGTATTTTAGGTGAAATAAATGTATCTAATTTTTCAAGACTACTAAACTGATCGTTCCTTCGGGATTTTCATTCCTTCCAACCATGACAATATCACAACTAATGCACCGGCTCCAGCCTAGAGGGGTCGGGGTGTTACATATAATTTTGACATTTCAAATTCAAAAATTATTTCTATTTTACCAAATTAAAAAAATATAAGTTTTATTAATTAATTTCAAAAAGATTTCTGTTGTCAAAACTAGAAAGCCGGTTTTTAAGAAATAAAAACTATCATAAGATTGAAATGTGTTTATATCCAATTTAAATGTGAAATTACCTCCAATAACCAACATTATATAAAATGATAAAAATTTAATATATATATACTCTAAGATAACCTAATAGGATAATCTAACAATATAAATAAATTGGGTGAAAAGGCAGTTTTGAATTATAATGCAGTATTTTTCACTATTTATTAAAAAATGAAGTTTCTCATTAAAATACCAAAAATTTACTATAACATAATATTGGTATTCTAAATTAAAAAATTAATTCGATTTCACCAAATTGAATTTATAATAGTTTATATAATTAATTTTATTAGTGTTCACAAAAGGTCATAATAACTAGTTTCTTTATCAAAATACTACTTATATTTTAATGAAACGTATACATTTCCTTATAAATATGGTTTATATACGTGATAGAATTATAAATTACTTTTAAAATATATTTTTTACTGTTTGTGTTATTATATTTAATTTTTATGTTATAAATATATCATTTGAATAATTAATGTGTTGTTTCATAGAAACTCAGTATTTTATATAATGTAGGCCAAGTCAGGGTAGTGTGCAGTATAAGCTACTGAATTACTTTAACGATATAACTTACTATGAAATCTTGGGGTGTTACATTCTAACCTCATTCAAATAATTTTATCCTTGAAATTTAAACTCAGAAATGAAAACTAGGCATTTTTCATTTCAAAACATCTTTTTTGAAATCCCACATCTGAAAAAAAGTCAATAAAATTATCACGTTAATAGAAATAAAGGGAGGTATAGAGGTCACTTGAGATAATCCCTAATAGGATTCCATGTATGAAAACATGTGTATTGAAGAGAAAAAAACCATCATGTTCTGATGGAGAGTGATAGAAAACATGAATAAGAGGAAGTTAACTACCAGAAAACCATAATCTTTTGATGGGTTAAACAGTCTTTGATTACATAGTAGGAAGAGTATATATACAATTTTTTTGTTTTATGTTCCTTTTAATAATGTTTTGGAATTTATTTATCATATTGACTAAGAAAATTTGGAGATATACTTACTTTTCAATTAGAGTTTCATCCTTTAATAAATTTATACCACAAACTCATATTTTATCCAAATGATGAGTATTCAAGATGACTTGGTCAAACATTAAGTGAAATAATCAACTTATAGAAAATCACATAATCCATAAAAGATAAACTATATATTTCTCTTGTCATTAGACATTAACCAAAACGAAAATGTTTTGTACAAGATCAGATGATCCCCAAAAAGAATAGTCCACAAAAGAAATAAATACAACTCTTAATCTCCAAAATTTATCCTAAAATACCCAAAGTACAATAAATACCATTCAATAACAAATTTCCTTAGAATTATTCAAAATAATATAAATAATGTTTGAATCTAAGATTTCAGAAGGATGTGATCACATAGTCTTCCAAGATAATTCTTAACATTTATCTCCAAATAACATCGACTACCCTTAAAGTCACAAACTTAAAAGTAATTAACCTAATAACATATTCTCTATGATAGTTTAATCATTTCGATTAATAAACAAATTATTTTTATGTCCACAAAAAAAAACATACATTAATTCAAAATTTAAATCCACCATTTCTCTTCAAATGAAATCCCATAGTATTATACTTTCATTAGGCATATATTATTCCCAAAAGAGGGATAATATTCCAAAATAACCTTTATCAATTAATCACCATATCATTTTCCTATACTATGTATAAATCATATGTTCACAAAATCAACATATTCTTAATCCATATAATCATTTAGCTAGAAATAATTTGTCATACTAACCATGGACTTCATGTAGTCCGATAGTAGGCAATAAATCCTAGTCACACTTTGGTTGTGGGTTTCATTCCCATAGCTTTGTCTGATGCGACGGGTTTTCACATGGTCTGCGTGTTGTCATTTTTCAAAAACTATATAATTTTATAACATTCCCAAAAAATGAGGTAATTTAGTCAAAAACAACCATAACATATTTTAACCACAAAAGTTATCTCATACCTTGAATTTTCTTCCCAAAAAGTAATAACATGTAATTGACTCAAATTCAAGGATCATATAAACCCAAATTATTATTTTAAACTATATACCCAAAAGAAAATAAAATTCTTACTCAAATATCATTTTCACATAACAAACTACAGGGTTACACATACAAGAGAAATGTCTTCCAAAGTAATCCCATTAAAAAAGAGAATTAATAGTTTTAATCATTTAGTTATCCATTAAATTCCATATAGGTTCTTCCTTGACTTAAAGGTTATCCTATAGAATAGGGAATTGAATCGGGTAATGAACAAGTTCCCTAAATTTATGGAAAATGAATGTAAATGTATTCATAGGATCATTTTTATTTTCTTCTATAATACCCTTCATTTTTCCTCAATAATTCTTTACTTTATGTCATCCCTTCCTCACATATAAAGCATTTCATTATTCAATTAAGACACATTCATGGGTTTCACCTTCGACATTTCCTACACGATGGATAATGATCTTTATTTTCTCTATGGTCTCCATTGCTGGAGCATTTATCATTATACACCTTTTTCTTCTTTTTTGAGTTCAAGAGTTGGTTAATTTATAAGTTGTTGATCATATTTTTCGAAAATTGTTTCTGAATGAAAAAAATATCATATATTCCTATCAAAATTCAATTTTGTTGATCATTTTCACCACCGTTCCCACCTTGTACATAATATTCAATGTTACTCAGAATTATTTGGAATCCCGCCATTGACTAAAACTAGAAAGCAGAGTGTAAGTAACAATACTCATAAAATCATTTAGAAAATATCATGAAACCATATTTTCAATATCAACCACATTATGATTAACCAATGTTATTTGTTATGATCTTATATTAAAATAAATCAAATATGTTTGTAATGAAAATGTGAATTATCCTAGCATATCCCCTGGGAGTGTCAATACCATGAGTATGTCAAGGAAAGTTGTCGTGTACCAGGATACCCTGAGTCAAGCCCAAAACTACTTGTTGGAGTTTTCACTCCTAGGTACATCTATGCTAGATCCACCTCAACCAGTTTGTATCCAGACATGAATGTATTGGCTTGGAAAACCCACATAATGTTTACAAAACCAAATTTTTAGGATGTTATTCTATACCAATCCTCAAAGTCCATCTTAGTGTAATGTTCTATAATCTCAGTTTAACTAACTCTATTTTCCAAGGATTTTACTAAACTCCTTCTAATACCAACTATAACGCCTGACCCTAGTTACCCATAGTTGGTGAATTATTACATAACATTGGCATGATATAAGGAATCATGTCCCAAATGACCTTCTAGTTTAATAGTCTTTGATTTAGTAGATATATACAAAAGTTTTACATTTCATCATAAAATAAAGAAAAAGAATATTATGTCCTATTTGAACACAATCATATCCTTGGGCCTATCCATGTATGTTAATCATGATATACTTCTTCAAATCCTCGGAAAAAGAAAACATAAGAAATGGGTGAGATCAAATGTTCAGTAAGGATAAAAATAAAGAAGAATCTATCATAAAGAAGCATAATAATTTAAGTAAATGTCTAAGACTAAAACACAAGCATTTTAATATTAAACTTTTGTATAATATCAAAAAGATAAATCAAATAATTCCGTTTACTTATTCACATGGATATTATACTAGTCGAAAATCACAGGTAATATCAATAGATAATTTCATAATGATGGAATGCTTAACTTTGGACATCCTAATCACATAGTCAAGTCCTCATTCTCAAGAAAAATAATAATAATTTTGTCTAGGGATTGTGGAAAGACACTAGTTTGTCTCCTGAGACCTATCAATTAATCAAGGGGATATAGAGGGCCCCACACATCACTTACTAAGTCCAATTCATTCTTCTTATGAAAAGGTTGAAACATAATCTAAAAATTTGTATTAAAACTAACATTCAAAATGTCAATACTTTAACCACAAACCATGAATAGTATAAAAATAACACATTCACAATCAAACATATCTCATTAAATACAATATGTAATATTGTATTATAATAAATAAACCTCAATTAAGAATAAAATACAATGAATTATATTGACATAGATTAAAATAATCAGTAAAAATATTTGAGAGAAATAACGGCTTTTCATGAAAACATTTAAAAGGCGCACTATTTATCAAAGAAGTAATTTAGAAGAGATTTTTTAATCAAAGTGTCTCATACCACTTTGAAACATTTTAAATTAATTTTTATTTTAAAACATTAATTTCCATATAAATAAATCCTTAAAACCATTTTTAAAACATGGACATTAATGTGAAGGATGTAGAAGAATAAATCTATAAGACATTTAAAATGATATTTTAGTTAAAGAGTTCATAACCAAATGAGAGATTATAGAATAAAAATAATTGAGGAATACAAATAATAAAATATTTAAAATATTTTTATAATTAATGCATTCGTAATATAATATGTCAAAGGATAGTATATACACACTATAATAGTAAATTGACTCATAACAATAAAAAAAGTCTTAATGGAATGTAAATTGTGATGAAATCATTTAGAGAGACTATACATTAAGATTAAGGATTAATATAAGGCATAATTATGTGTGAAAAATATAAAAAAAACTCGATATGATTGTATCATCAGTGTAAATCAATTAGAGTACATTCACACTAGTTCGTGAAAAAAAAAACATAACCAACGACTTGGATGTTTTACTCGAGGGATTGAAAATTGAGTTAACATTACCCTTATAAAGTTCATATCAATGACTTGATAATTTATCAAGGGTATGATTATGTGTATAAAAATTATATCAACATAAATGGCTGTGAAAATCACTACACAAATAAATAAATAGTGATTCCACACATAATCTTGGAGTGAAATAATCAATGAAGTATTCATAAAACCCAATGAGTGGAAATTAAAATTTGAAATTCCATTACTAATTTGGTAACTTAAGAAACATACAACCCATAAAATAAGGATCATATCATGAAGGTGTAAATACCCATAAATTAAAGTATATTACCAATAGAATACAATCATGGTCATTACATACACCCCACAAAAGGAAGTAGTGGCAAATATAGCGTGAATCTCATGGGAATAAACGTGAGTTGAAAACCCCTTACCTTGTACTTTTCCTTAGTAAAGGGTAACTTAACCTCATTTATAATAGATAAATGATTGTTATTAAATTATAAAATAACTACATACCTAAATATGATATCATATATGATCTTATAATATTTATTTGTTAATATAACTTCTGTAGTATCATTGTTTCAGGTGTTAACGGATCGGTTTTCGTTTATATGTTTTGTTACGTAAGTCATGTTTGTTATGGATTGGATATATTTGATTCATATCCAGAATGATATTATGTTCTCAAACATTATTTATAATCATAAAATGAAAATTATTCTTTAATGGTTACGATGGGGAATGAATATCATCACGTCGTGGAGATGGTAACCCGTACGTACACACAAGCGACAATATCATTCTAGTAGTGATGAAATCATATGAAATTGGTTTTTATATTTTATATAAATAATAATAAACATGTTATATTTATTAATTAAATAAATTTTACTCATTTTTATACCCAACGAAATAATTAAGTGTTGAATAACAAACTACACCACGATGTGGAGATGACAAGTCGCACGTACGCACGTATGAAGACTTTAGTATTCATAGGATGGATAGAATAATGAAAATCATTGTACCATATTTATAATTACATAAAAATATGTATAAGGTACTGGAATTATTATTTTGTGTTGGAAACAACAATGAAAGAGTAAGTGTAAGAAGAAATGATCTTGAGAGATGTGATGAAATAATTACCTCTTCTTCGGGTGCTTCCTTTTGATTTGATCAAAAGTGCTCTGTAGGATTGATTTCTAATCAATGTAAGGCCTCTAGGTTGAAGTTAAGGTAGTTGGGAGGATATTTGAGCAGGGTTTGGCTAAGAGAAATAGATTTTGAGGTGTTCATTTATGATAAGGTGAAGTGCCATTTTATAATGGAGGTGCGGGTCACTTTAGGAAAAGCTTCAAATATTATTTAATTATAAAATAATTGTTAGTTTGTAACGGCTCCAAATGGATTTAGTTTGAGGATAAAGTAGATATGGGTCTAAAACCTCTCAAAAATAGGTTTTTGACATGTTTAGGTCACCATATTAACCTTATATTTTAGTTTTATCTCTTTGTAAAATAGTTGAACTTTTACCTTCTCTTCTTGTAGTTTTATATTACATGGTTAATAAACTTACTATAAAATGAAAATAAAACCTCAAGTGGTTAATTAATGACATCTATATCATTATATAAGTCTTTTGGTAGAAAACTTGTATTTTTTGGAATATTATATCATTTAATAATATAGTATTTGTTTTAAATACCCATTTATGGCTATTTTGACACAAATTTAGTATTTGGTTTTTGTGAAAGTCAAAAAAACCTGATTAATTCACAAAAAAATACATTGCATCATCTAAAACATGTCATATTAATCTAGAAAATTCTTGGAATGCATCAAAATTCCTAATTTACATTTATTTGAATATTTATAATATCAATAATTTAAATCTTTCATTAATAAGGTAATTATTGCATCATCATTGTGTCAAATATAAATATAATTATTTAATGTATAAAAATTATTTATAAAATTCCATGAAGAATTAAATATTTTTAGCTTTCTAGTTAATATTTACAGTGAAATTTCTCTTATGTATTACCCTATATTAAAATTTGTTTAGTTATTAATCATTGAATTTAACAATTTTAACTCTTCTTTAAGTAAAATAATAATAAATGTCTTAATCTAATACTAGTAGATCAAAAGGATCATATTTTATTATTAAGGTTGATTTTATACTAAATGAACATATCTAATAGAATTAGGACGCATGTTATGGTAATTATAATATCATTTTTACGTTTAATTACCCTATTTTCTTTTAATCCTCGTAAACAAAATTCAAAAGTTATTATTCACAAAAAATTATTTTCATCCAATTAAACCACATTTTACATAATGATTTCAACCATGTCTCTCAGGTTTTTTTAAATCAAAATCAAAGAAGTGGTGAAATTGTATTTTATTCAAATTTGCAAATGTGCCTAGAAGGTGGGTTAAAGATGTTAAAAAATTTAGTAAAATTTTATGTATCTATTCCTATTATAAAATGACTTCAACGAATTACATTGGACTATTATAGGTATTATTTTTCTATTTTGACATTAAAAAATTAAATAAAAAAATAATTATTTAAATAATAGTCGGTTTTAAACAATAACGATGTTTTTTTCATTATTCATCAAAATTGAATGGTTTCAGAAAAATACCAGAAATTCACCCGAAGCTAATTTTGATATTCCAAATTCAAAAATGATGCTATATTATCAAATTAAAAACATATAAGTTGTATTAATTTATTTAAAAACATTTCTCGTTGTCAAAACAAGAAAGTAGGTTTTTAAGATGTAAAAACAATCAAAAGATTGATATTTTTCATATCCAATTTAAATGTGAAATTACTTCCAACGACCAAAATTATATAAAATGACAAAAATATAATATATATATACTACAAGACCAATTAATAGGATAATCACACAATATAAAAATATTGGGTGAAATGGTACTTTTGAATTAAAACGTAGTATTTTTCACTATTCATGAAAAAAATGAAACTTCTCATAAAATTACCAAAAATTCACCCTAATATAATATTGCTATTCAAAATTCAATAATTAATACAATTTTACCAAGTAATATTCATAATTGTTCTAAAATTAATATTATTGTTGTTCACAAAAGGACATAAGAAGTAGTTCATTTATCAAATTATTACTTATATTTTAATGAAACTTATACATTTCATTATAAATGTGGTTTATTTATGTGATATAATTATAAATTACATTTAATATTTATTTGATATTATTATAGTTATATTTAATTTTTACATTATGAATATGTCATTTGAATAATTAAAGTGTTGGATCGTAGAAACTCAATCTTTCATATAATGTATTCCAAGTCAGCGTTGCGTGCATTATAAGCTATTGAATTACATTAATGATATAACATATGATGAAATATTGGGGGTTTTTCATAAAAGTACCAAATGGTCCACTTATACTCAATGATAATAACTTTTATACCATCAGCGTCCCCTGAAAACCTAAACATTGTAGTATGTAGGGTTATCATTGCCTTGGAATCCACCATTAAAAATCATTCCAAACTATCCCTAGAATATTTGGATTGATTTATGAATTTTAAATTCATTCCTTGTATTATAAGAAAACCCTATAAAATTCCATATATATGATCATTGACATTTCCAAATACACCTCTTTATTTTATCAAATATTTTGAAATACACTTCATTTAATCCTCAAAAAATTATATCATAAACATAAATGAGTAATAAAATTATTTTGTCATTCTACTTTTTGATAATGATATTCTGATCATATACACCTCGCCAAAATACGTGATTTCTGAAGTGATTATCAATCCTATAATTCCATGCTCTTGGTTCATACTTCATCTTATACAATACCTTCTTTAACAGAAAAATGTTTTTGTCATTATCATTTATAACAAAACAATATGGTTTCATGATGTAAACCTCTTCTTAAATTTTTCTATATAGGAATGATAATTTAACATCTCTCAAAAAAACCTAGAATATATATTTCACCACTCTTCGAAATAATAATATAATTATTTCTAACATACTGAAAGGAGAAAATATTTATTTTTCATGAATATCAACAATCTCGGAGTATCCCTTTCATATAAGAAGTACCTTGTTCAAAATATTCATATCATATTCAATTATATTTTCTTGAAAACCCATCTGGACTTGATAGAATTTTGATCCGTCAGTATTGAAATATTTTCCCATGTTAGATTATTTTAAATTTAGTCATACTCTTCATTTATCCCTTATATACAATTCTCATAATTTGTATCATATTCAAAATATTTTAGATCAACCATAGATAAAAGTGATTTTTTTGTAGAGGCTATTTTCTCCTTATAATCACTGGCATCTTCCATTCACTAGTGATACTTTTCTGAAAAAAAAAATATAATTTTCATTATCTATACAATTTCTTGTTTAGATTAATACGTCATACCATCAATGTCTTCTTTAAAAAAATATTATCCCATTTTGGTAAACACCTCATTAAATTAATCTAGAATATGATCATAGTTTTACTGAATATTCCTATAATGTTCCTCCATTTTGACATTATAGATTTCTGTAATGTCTCTAATACATTTATTGAAACATTTATATTCATTTCTGTTAGATGAGTGGCTATGGAAATTTCATTCATCTCTCAATGACACAAACATTGTATGTTTCCCCTTATTGTGATTAATGCCCACAGTTTTGAATATTAAGAACTAATATATCATTTTTCCTTCACATTCCATATACCATATGAAGATTTTTTTTCTTATACATAAAAAATATTGGATATAAATAATGATTGTGTCCTAACTATATCCTTCCAAAACATATCCTATGGGTATTTGTCACTAAGAATCATTATATAAAGGCTTTACATGTTCAAGTTTCTCATATAAATTATACTATTTTTTAAATATTCCCCACCGATGAATCTTTTTTCCTTATCCCATTTATATAAAGATAATACTATAAATGGTTTTTCAAAACACTATAGCATTTTTAGTTTGAGATTATAGAATCTTATGCACAAGAAATTTTATATATTTCATCTAATACTATGTAATGAAACCAAACACCTCATATATGTAAGTGATGACCATCAACCATTCTATCCTACTATAATCATGGTTTAATAGTACATAATATATTTTCCTACCAATGGATATTCATGAAATTAGTCCACACAAATCAACGTGTACCAATTATAGACCCATCATTGACTTCTTGTCCATCTCCGTATATTTCATTTTAATAATCAACCCAATTTGAAATGAATCTAATGTTTGTTTCTGATAACATGACCATATAGAGATATCATAAGATCCATAATTATTCACTAAATCATCCAAATATTGTTGGATCAATTGAAAAATCCTCTAATACCACAATATATTTATTTTTTATGTGAATAAAAATCATATATCTCCTTCTTCATCGATGAGGTATAGATTATCTAATGTTTTATTCCATTTCCTAAAATCTATAACATCCCCTAAATTGATGATTTAATTATTATTAATGAAATTTTATATATGTCATGAGTCAAATAGTTTATATCAAAAAACCATGTTCTGACCCATACATTTAAAACCAAAACATATTTTCATCTCTTGTATTTCTACCCAAATTTCGATTTCCAAAGGGAAATGATCGTTCAAACATTGTCATTCCTAAATTTGATGACACCTTCCATTTTATAATTGATTCCTAGGACAAAATGTTTACATTGAGTCATATTTGATGTATATATACCGTCAAGGATCCACACTCCAACTTAATCCATTTATTTTTGGACAATCATTATAGCCAAATCCTTCTTATAAATTTAATTTTTGAATTATATCATTAACTTAATAACTTGTGATGATAGGTACAGATGATCCTATTTAAAATATGATCGAACAACATCATATTAAAAATATGTAAAATGGTTTTATCTTTTTTCTGACAAGATTAATCTTTAATATAATGTGCATGAACAATTTTGATATTTTAAAAAAATCTCACATCGTCGATGAGAAATACCTAGCCATATTATCATACCATCCAAACCATAAATAGTTTCCACCAAAATAATAACTAAAGTGATTAGTTATTATTTCAATCCATCAATTCTATAGTGACTTAGAATTTCTACTAGCCATGAAACATGAACTTTATGTGTGTATCATATTTCTATACCAAAAAAACTTAATCTATTTTGTTTTATTTTGTTCTACCTTGGACGCATTTTATTAATTTGAGTGTTCAGTTTGTCAAACAAACCCAAACCAAGCTTCAAATTTCTAGTGGGTGATTGTGGATTGGGATCAAAAAACAATTCCTTATTATTTTAATCATCTTCAGTGATAATTTTTCATTATTTTTCTATATTTTTCTCAATTTAAAATTCTATACTAGTCTTCTTGGACCTCCATACTTCGTATACACAATTTTTATTTCTCGTTTGATCTAATTTCCCAATGTCATATTTGGAGTCAGAAATCTCTCGTTATATTTTATTTTTCTCTAAAAATTGATGATTTTCCCTTTAGATTTATAACATGTTGGACTCAATATTTTACATTGTTATTTAATCCATTGAATATCTAGGTATTCCATTCAATCTTAATCTTGTAATCAATAACCTCCCCGAATATTTCTGGTTTTTGAGATGTGATCATTACAATTTATTCCATTAACTTATACTTATATTATTCCTAGTACTCTATGTATAGTTTTGAATCATAAAAAACTCTATTTTATTTGTTTGTCTTTTCTCTCCAAATATATATCTCGCTATGTACGACCTCTGACTCTACTCTGAGTTAAACTCTACCTATAAATTTTTCTTCATCAATGTTGATGCATTCCACTGTTTGTTTATTTTCTATAATATTAAAAAAAATCTTCCTTTGGGGTATCATCATTCCATAAATTTTTAAACCCTTGTTTCTTATGAATAATTGAGAAAGAGTGTTATTCTTGACGAACTTATGATTTATACTCCTCCTAAAATTCAAATTTCATGAAGAAATCCACATGGTATTCTCATCATCCTCTTTATCTTCATGAACCAACATAATACACTTTACAACCATGTTCCTAAACATTTTTCACTACAATAAATAGAGTCAAATCATCAATGTAAACATTCTTTTAAAATGTTTCATCTCAATGGAAACTAATGACATCACTTTTTCCACAACTTATTTTTTCTTTATCTTTCTCCATGTAATGTATTTCCAATAACATGATTCTTATTATTAAGACATATATTTTTCAAAAACCTCATTATCTTTATTCTTCATCTCGAATGAAACTATTTTGTGGTGACTATTATCTAATGTTAGCTCACTTGCATCATTATCTATTAGTGCATAAAAATTTGGATTAAAATAAGGTGGAAATCTTCTTAAGACTCCCTTGATTGTCTTCACATAATCAATGGTTTCACTTAGTCAACGTATATCATATACATAATAATTTACATAATTAAATATTTCATTAATATATTCCATTAGGTTCATCCTCAAGTACTCATAATAATTCAATGAAACCTGAATATTATCTTCAAAAACCATTGAGTAACCTTTATATATATTAACAAATGTTTCCCACATGGAAGAAAATGATTTACATTCCATAATGTTCATGTAAATTGTTTTGGGTAAGGATCCACCTAATACATTCATTCAACTAGAAACCACATATTATTCATCAATGTTATCCTTTTGTAGTACTTTAAAATCCTTACCAACTAAAATTATAAAATTTCTAGTTATATAAAGATCCATTCCTAAATATTGAAAATAATGTTCCATTTGATGCTTCCAAAGAATAATGTTGTTTACATTTAAGGTTTTAACCCCTTTATTATTTACAAATACCCACATTCCATTTATGGAATAGTTTCCCGAACTTAAACCATTATCTTTGACACCAATTGTCATCCTGACAAGGTTGAGTACACTATATTGGGTTAAATCCGAGTGTGGATGATTAAAAAGAAACACCCTTGAATCAAGTCCCATCATGAGATTGGGAACACTTCTCTATTTATCTCGCATCAAAACAAGATGAAGACGAAATAATTCCAGTGACAACAAATATTTTACATGTTTCACCAAAATCAATAAAATCCAAATATAATAAAGTGAAAATTTTCCAATGTTTAAAAAATAATAAAACATAATGTTGTTTACAAAGTTCATTGCAGACTCATTATCCCCTAGTTTACAAAAAAACATTATTTGAGAAATGACTTCTCTCTCAACTCAAGTACACTCAATATTTGATTTTGAAATTCCTAAAATATATTAAATAAACTATTTACACCATTAGACTTGTGGTATGAATCTCTTTTTTTCATAATGATGAATTATAATTCAACATGTAAATTATAAGTCATTTCCATATAGTTCATGCAACAATATTCTATGCATAATTGTATTTCACATAAATCCCATTTTCAGAAACATTTGTTTTCATGAAATTCTTTTTATATAAAACTATTATTCATGTAAATTCCTTTACCCAATAAATACATTCACATTATCCCTAACTGAAAATAGACACCATTAATTCTATTTACATTCCTATAATTCTTTATTATTGTTAATGACTATTTTAGTAACATATTTCGTTGAAAAATAATTCTATAAATCATGTTTTATGAAACTATGTCAAGATTCTAGAATGTGTGCCACCTTGTGTTCATGAATATCCCTAAGTTCTCATAAGTAGTTCTGTAATTTGTTTTAATTTATGTGACAGTCTTCATAACTGCATGATAATCCTTCCCATTCTCCAAATCTATGTCCAATATACCTATGGGGAGCCCAAACTAGTCCTTAAGATTTTCCTTCATGAATATCACATTTCCATCTCCACTATTGACATTTTCCAACATTATTTATCAAAAAACCAAAACCACATTCTTTAAAATATAAACTTGATTGATTTTTTTAACTATCCCTAATAGATAAATGAGTATAATCCAAACATAAAAGGGACCAAATTTAGAATTCTAGACAAGATCGATGTATATAGAATCTTTCATGAGTGATAATGGATCATAAGACAGGGATGATAATGTGTTTTAAAGGGAGGTGAAATTTAAGGAAATAAAAAAGCATGTGAGGTCATTCCTGGGTGTTTTTATAATAAATGGAGTGTGAAAAGGACCACCATAAGTGAGATAGTTGACAAAAATGTTGTTCATGGTGATTTGGTTGCGATTAGATCCATAAAAAATGATGGTGGTGGAATTTCTAAGTAGAATAAGTTATTGGGTGATTTTGATGAGATCACATAGTGTATTATTCATAGAAGACATTCCATGAACTCTCCCATATAGAAACTGGATTTTACATCTATAAATATTTCATATTTTGAAATGTCCCCATATTATTAGGGAATAGGTCCTCCAAATAATGCCTAGGGTTGTTACTCCCTTGGATCTGATAATTTGTGACCCCCCCCCACAATTGGTAGAGCTATGATCTACCTTATCTATAGTATGAATATGTCCTCTATCCATCTAGTGAGGTACTCTCTAATCTAATTTAATATACACATCTAGGTGTGGGTTATCTGAAAGGGTTAGTTACTCCATTAACTAAAACACCTCTGATGAGGCTCTAGTTCCCCAACTATATATTTTCAGAGGTGACATGTCTTGTAAAGATGAGTAGTTTGGATTATTGTGTGGTTTTTATGGTTAACAGATATATAGATGGGATATGTAGTGTATTACGATCTTATAAATATGGGGTCTTGTACATATAATTATATTGGGATATTTATTTTGGAATTTGTGTTTTTGAGAATATATATTTTCACATCTATCATTTTTTATTTTTTAGTTGAATCATACTAGGAATGTATATACTCATCCATGAATCAATGTTTCTCCTAAAAATATCATGTCTTATTAACGGAACATTTGGTTAGTATGTAATCCTAATTAACACAGTGTTGGTGTTTCCAGAGATTAGTTGTACCTATAGGTGACAGGCATAGGAGGGTTTTATGTGAAGATTATTTAAATGGGGATTATTCTTTACATAATAGTTTTATTAGATTTGTTTTTATATTTCGATAATGGTTTGATGATTCTTTGATTCTTAATTTGTGTCATCAAACTTTATGGATGTTTGGATCTTATCATCTAAATTAAATATTATAGATGGATTAATTGTATAGTCTTATTATTATATACTATCTGTAAATATATGTTTTTATATAGGTGCATTTTGCTAAGGCCTTATATACTATGTGATATGTAGTGGTTTCCTAAGATTCATTATTTTACTAGATATTACTCCCTAGAAGTTTAAGATTTTTTAGTTTTCTTCAGCCTTGTCAGAAAGTCAATAGCACCAACCTCCCACATATGGGTGTGACTATTGGTCGATTGTGTACTTATGACAGGTTTAGAAGAATTATATTTGAGTATGGTGAACAATGTACCAACTGGGAGGATTAGGTATTTTATTGTTACTATTTAATGGTGAATTCAATGGATAACTGACTATGATTCATAGATGGCAATATAACCTGTTCACCTGCTGAGGATCCAAAAATTATAATGTGGTAGCCAAAGTTGATGAGGAACTATATAAAACATAAAATCAAAGTATAAAATTGTATATTTATCTATAGTGTTTTAAATCCATTATTTATTTTGTAATTTAGTAGTTTTTATTATTCCCTGGTGGACATATGTTAAATTTTCAAACCACATAATATTCTCTTCCCATCATCTTTTTCTGATTTAACGTCATCTTCTTTGAGATGGGTTTTGTGACTAGTGTTCATCTTATAAGTTGTAGTTAGGGTGAAATAAGTTTCCTAGTTCATAATCTATGATACAAAAACGGATGAATTGGTAGTTTACATTATCAAGAACTAAACTAAAGAAGAATATTAATTTCCATTGAACTTATATTCATTGATATAGTGATTATATCTATTTCTATGTCCCACATCCTTATTTTTGTTATAATTTTTTTTGTTCACAATAAAACACATAGCTAATTTTCTCACTTAACACTATTTAATATTATTTTTAATTAGTTTTAATATCATCAAGAGATATGAAAATAGGGAATGGAATGTTTTAGATCATTTAGTTCAATCGAACCAAAAATGACTTCGGGTGAATGATGATAGAATACTTTCTCATCCTGATAGATTTTAAACTAATATTGACTAGATAGTAAATAGACAAGATGGATGATAGAAAATGGGAGAAGTATAAAATAAAGGAACTCAGAGTATTTAGGATGACATTGGAATATAATATATACATTAACATTTGGGAGAAGAATAACCTAAATAGCCTTATAGAATCCCTACTATAAATGTGTTAAAACCCATCACCATTAAAAAAATAATCTATATTAGGAATTTATTTAGAAAGAAATTATCATATGTAAAATCAATGATCTTTAATGTGAATAACTTCAATGGGAATCATAATTTGGCTCGAACTAATGAAAATGAAATTTATGGATTATGTCAATGAAATATTACTAATTTTTGTATTTATTAGAATCGTGGGATGGAATATTTAATGTGGTTTGCTATTTCTATGAAAATAATGATCATTTATTCATATAAATATTAAATTTGATCCATATCTAGGTTCACTAAAGAATATAATTTCCATATACCTTCTGATAACTACCTTAGCACTGATAGAAGTGGATAATCACCTCATAAAAAAATTGATGACTGGAAGAGAATACTTGGGTGGAAATTCATCAAAATAAAAATAGCTAAAAGCTTATCATATATAATTATAGTATACAAGTTAATCTACAAAGGAATTTTAAATATCACAATGAAGGAAATAGAAGGGAATAATTCAGATGAAAAAACAATTTAGTTAATTTTATGAAGGTGATAGTATTTTCTTTATTGTTTATAATCCATTAGATTCATGTTTGGTAAGATATTGGTTTTCATTATATGAAATATAAAATCATAGATGCGTGGTGAATTTTTTATTATAAATATTTGGGAATGTTATTATGTAAGAAAGTGCAACTCTGAATGTGATCTGAATGGGAGATGTAAATCTCCTAACGTACAATGGGTGTTTTTTTCAATTAAAGGTTGTGAGAAGCATATTAGGTCATCCTAGGAACTACATATCTATGGTCAAATTGGATAATTAATTCCTCGATACGACATTAACCAATTGGATTTGTATTTTGAATCGGGGATCAATAATTGTTCTGTGAGGAGTAAAATATATGACCCTTTTCCTTAATGGATGATTTGATGGTGGTATAATTTCTGGAAGTAATTTTTTTATTATCCATAGGTTTTTAATTAAATTTTGGTTCATATTAGTGATAAAAACATTATGTTTCTAGTAGTTAATGTAATTTATCCTATGAATATCAGATGTTGTTAGATCAGGGTGCTTAAAAGCTAAAATAGGGTTTCGTTTTACATAAATGGAAGAAATTGTGAGATTTGTGTATTTTGAAATATTAATAGGGATTCATTTAACTTGAATGGATGAAATAAATAATCCTAGAAGATATAATTAGTTTACATGTTTTTCAAGGGAATTGTCTCAGACCAATATCATGGAGGATCACATTACTTTGTCACTTTCATGGATGATGTTAAAATGAAGGTACTTATTTAATTTATTAAAGATTTTTTTGGTATCCTAAGTAAATATTACTAGTGGGAAAATATGATTAAGTACATAAGTGAATGTCATTTTTAATTACTTAGATTTGAAAATAGGGAAGTGTACATTGGTAAAAATTTCTATAATTTATTATAGAACAAGGGGACCTGGCTAGAGAGGATTTTAATTGGAACTCCATATAAGGATGCAGTTATAGTTTGGATGAACAAAACATTTATATATAATTATTGATTCATGATCACTCTTGAATGTCCATATCCGTCTGGGTGAGGTAAATCAACAAGAAATATTACATGGTCAACTAAATTCCAACATATATAGTGGTATTAAGTATACTATAAGATTTATGGTATGATAAGTTACTAGAAGTATCCCAACTCAAGGTCTTCAGTTTAACTTATAATTTATTTATTGATATAAAGGACATAGGTATGTTAGAGGTAAAATGTGTAACTAAGGATGTTAATTTATATAAATGGAGTATGGTTTATGTTTTTTTTCAATCCAAACCAAGATTATTAGAGATTCTATAAGAAAAGTGATCTTACAGTTCTAGAATACTATAGTATTGAAGGTGGTGTTATTTCCCAATTTTTTCAAAATTATTGGGCACAAAATTTAGAGGAAAGAGAAATCATCGTGAAGGGTTGTTTTCTAGAATCAACTCTTCATAAATATGCTAAAGTCATGGGTTTTAAGAAGAATACGTTTCATAAAGGTGAGATTTGTGAGTTTAAAATATTTTGATAAGGTTATCTATGATTATGAGCAGTACAATATCACAAGTGCATAATGGAATAATAGAGGCTAAGACGTGGATGTGCATCGTGAACAACCAATCCTATATATATGAGGCTACTCCCATTTCATTCTAAAAAAATAATATTCTGATGAAATATGTAATGCTCTGATTTCATAATGGTTTTAAACTCCATGAATCTTAATTTCGATATGATCATGAGAATTTTGAGAAGACTAGTTAATTATTGGCATATGCTGATTCCTTTGATTAATTTATGCTTCATGATGATGGTGTATTCCATGATGGTTTAGTGAGCTTCAGGAATTCAGTTTGTTTGTTTAAGGTAGTTTTCTTCATGAAGGTTGTGGGATTTGAAAAGGAAATTAAAAAAATGATGTTTTAAACATTAGGGTTTAGTAAATAGGGATTTTATAGGGCATAAACTCAGGTCTATTGTGAAAGAAGGGTCTCATGTTACTTCGATACAAAGACTTTAACACTAATATATATAAGAGACCTTCATTTTGATTATCTATATAAGAATTCACCCAGGGAAGTAAGCAAGGGGGAGTAAATGGAAGTGTTCTAAGTGACATAATGTGTTATCCCTACAATCTTGTAAATGTAGTGTGCCTAGAATAGAGTGACTATGTATAAACATATTTTTTCCACTACTAGTGAAGACTAGTGGATTTAGGTATGACAAACAAACAATCAACATATTCTCATGGGACTATCCCTAAGTGGTGAATAATATAAAATTGTTGTGTTGTATTTTTTCATGTCATTGTTATTTTTTCTACAAATTCTCATCATATATGTTTATCAGGTTCCTAAAAACATGGGAACAAGATCCATCATATTAAAAGAAACTTTTTACACCCTAATTCACACCTCCACTCTCTGGGTGTTTTGAGGTCCTTTAGAAAATGGCAATGATAACTTTCTTTTAGTCTATATAAATGAGGAATTTGGATTCTAAATTAGGAATTTTGACCAACAGGAGATCATTAGATCTCAAGATGACATAATTATTAAAAATATGCTATATAATTGAAAAAACATTTCCAAATCAAAAGTTACGGAAAATATATCAACATGTAAAGTAAACTTTTATCGAGAGAGAAGAAATGATACATTATAATTAGTAGCCATAATAGATTTCAGCATGAATTAATCAAATATTAATCTAATATAAGTTTTTTTTATAAATGATCAATGATAGTATAATCATAAGATAAATCTTAAATATAAGTTTAATATTAATCAAGATCACAATAAATTGATGTTTGGATGAGTGAAGAAACGTCTCTATGAATATATTCTAAATTCTGATGACCAATATGAGATTATTGAGTTAATGACACCTTAATAATTTTAACAGATTATTGAAAACCATATTTTTATAAAGAATCATAAACAATCAATGAAATGAATTAGTGGGAGTTATTTATTGGGGATGAAATTATTTTTTTAATGTTCATTGGAAATTTGGAGATGATTAATCTTTTTAAATGGAAACAGGAAAAGTAATTAAATGGATTTATTTTTTAATTGATGTATCTGATCTAAATATAAGATATAAGGAACATTTTTTAAAGAAATAATTTCAATAAAAATGTGGAATTTATTTCCCTAAAATATTTATGGGTGTAATTAAGAACTCTGCCATCCTAATTATGTTCATTATTATCTATTATGAAGGTTTAAATATTTACTATATAGATGAAAAGTCTATAATTATTTAAAGAGTTTTAGAGGAGGATATATATATGAAATACCCATAGAGATTTGATGACTAAAAAATAGAGGTAATTATTCTTAAATTGAAGTAAATCATCTATATCTTGAAATAAAAACCTCTAGAGTGGAACAAAAAATTTATTCTTTTATGACCGATGAAGGAATCACTAGGAGTGACTCCAATCACTATTATTTCCATGTTTCCAATAATGGTAAGACATACATTTTACTCATAATATAAATGTATTAAAATATTCTTGTATGTATATAGATTCCTCATATTCAATATATAAAGAGTATATTAGATGGAAGTTTTTTTATAATATATCATTTTGGTTGTATGAAAATCTAATAGATGAGGGTAGAATAGGATAAGAAATTTGATACTGTGATATTATACCATAATGAGTACATGTATAAAATCTTCAAGTAAATTTTTTTTACAATTTCAAAATATATCATAACCCCTCTTGTCAAGAAATTTTATTTATCTTAGTAATATGTTCCTTAGTCAAAAGATGATTTCAAGTACATGGATATAATTTTGTATTAATTAACTATCAAAACATGATTTATTCACTGATATATATATATATGATGGTATTTTTTTATAGACGGATTAATAATTTAGTTCATGAATAACCATGGTAATGAGCATTGGGAAGCATCAAATTTGATCATCATATAATTGAATAAAATGGATAATTCAACATTATGATATGGTAATTATGATACTTTTTTTAAGATTTCTTGATTCATATTTTGTTGATGAATCTAATAGTATCAAAATAATTATGGATTTTTTTTCACATTTAGATGAATAGTAGTCAGTTGGATGTGTCAGGTACAACTAGTAGTTTCTTTTTCTATGATTAAAGCTCAATATGGTGAATCTAGAGAATCTGGAATGTAGATGATCTAGGTTATTCACTTATTGAATGAGCTCGTAAAGGGGTCAAAAGGAGTAATGTTGTTATGAAATAGTCAGAGTATAGTAAACCAATAATTACACTACATATATAATATAACTTATTAGATTAATATTAAATACATATAATTATAATACATACATGAACCATAAAGTTTTAGAGTCTTCATAATTATATATTCCAAATAAATGGTACATAAAATATCTAGATCATTTCCCATTACATTCTTGAAAACCAGAACCATTCTTAGATATATCATACATAAAAAAATTATTTCTAATTTGGGGAAAGGAAACTTAAGAAAGGTAATGATCTGATGTATAGTAATGGTAACCATAAGAGATTTCAATAAATGGTCATAACTGAGAATAAGAAAATATTAAGGTTATTAGAACAAGATCATAACTTAAAATACTCTTACACAATTAGTTTGAGATAATAAATCATTGAAAAAATCCTTTTAATAACAAAAGGCATAAGTTATATGTGGGTGGAATCACCAATAATCAATCATGATATATGAGAATAAACCACAATCATAAGTCCTAAGTTTGTGGAACACACGTAATAATAGATATTCAATTACATTATCAAGATTTAATAGAAAAACATTAATTTTAAAAAAATTCTCCTAACAAAAATATCTACTAATTCATTTCTTACTTTCTCTTAGGTGTAACTATTATCTAGTTAACTCAGTCATCTATTAAGGGTTTATTAACTCTGTTATATATTAATAATTTCTCAAATGCATCATTATTTTCCAATTAATTAGATGACTATAATTGACCAACCTATCACCATGATATATATTGGTCTCAAACGTCACATAATCATAATAAATAAATATGATTTCCACCATATCAGAAAACATATATAATTTCATCATTACATGACACTTTTAAAGAAATTTTTTTCCAAATCCTTTTATCATCTTAATGAAAAACCATACAAAAGAAGAATAAATACAATAACATTGAGTAAAATACCCTATAAAGAATAAATAACAACAACTTACTTTTTTATTGATGAAAATTTATTTATAATATCATGGTACATTTATTGACGAAAATGCACTTTTCATTTTGAAATATCTAATTAAAAATATAAAAATGTCTAAAATATTAATAAAAACGTTTTTCATTTTAATTAACTATGGAATACATTAAGGTAATCCTAAATGAAAATAGTATTTATGATATCATGAAAATTCATTCATTTGGTGGATGTAAAAACAATGATTCCATTCAAATTCTCAGTAAAAGGGTCAATAGTGACATATTTGGAAAATAAAAACAAATATTCCTTTTAAGTATTTTTAGAAAGTAAAACATTTTTAGAACTGAATTTATTTAATCATTTCAGAATTTAAAAAACATTATTGATTTTTTTATGTAAAATATAAATATTGAAGAAACTATTCCTATCCGAAGAGAAAAATAAAGTCGGTTTTCCATAAAAATATTCTTTTAATATCTTCAGAACCAAAATGGAAAACAATAAGTGGAAAATAATTAATTATTATAAATAACTAGATCATAATATAATATATAAAATTTTGGTGAGATAGGGAATATAATTTCATTATCCTAAATTTAAGGATAAACAATCTCAGTAAAAATGAGATTTTGACAAAAAAGACCATTATACTTTAGTAACATTTGATTCATAACCGATATGAAATAAATAACAATAAATGATATGTGAAATTAAATTCAAATATTGATATAAATGATATAAAATGTCTAATTGGTATTAGATAAAACTCATTAAATAAGAAATATGTATAACACAACATATGTCCCAACGAAGATAATTTGTGACAGTAAAACCATACCATATTGCTAATATTAAAATAAAATACCGATGTAAGAAATAATTTTATTTAAATAAAAATACTAATAATTTATATATGATATAAAATTTTAAAAATTTATTTTATACTCCTCATAAATATAAATAGGTTAATAAAATCATATATGTATTAACGAAAAAATTGAGATGAAAAACAGTTACATATTATACGGCTTGATTAGTAAGGGAATTAACCTCCCTAGTAATAAATATATATTTATAAAAACTATATAAATTAAACATTTAGATACATATAATACCATATATGATCAACCTATAAAAATTAATCACCCATATGTTAATAATTCTTTATCAAAATCATCATTTCAAGGTGTTAACTATTTCATTTTTCATGTTAATTTAAGTTCAGAAATTCTGGTCCTTAAACCATGATAATGGTTACATAATATAAAAATTTATAGTCATATAATACGTATAACATTTAATCTAAATAAATTATTCTATAACCATTATGATAAATTAGGGTTGAAAATGAAATACAACACATAGTGGAGGAAATAGTCTGTACTTACACATGAGAGATGATTCCACGTTTCAATGGATAGAGAAACGATATAAATATATATAATAATTAATCATTAAAAAATATTTATTATATCATAAAAATCATCAATATTAATTAAATATATCTTTATTATAAACCAAATAATGCATAAATAAAAAAAGAATCATATCGATTTGTCGAGAAGGTAGTCCACATATACCAAAAACTGATGTTATTGTTTTTCAAATGTTCAGATGGGAATTATATATATATAAGATATTATAATTATAGAATAACTATTATTTTACTGAATTAACATAATATTATTAAATCAATCCTAATAACCACCCGTGATTTATATTTATGGAAAATGAATCATGTCACTACAAGGAGGTGATTGTCCACATGTACGCACGAGTGATACTTTAATCACCCATTTGATGATGAAGAGGTTGGAAATGGTTATTCCATCATCATAATAACATATAATTATATTTATTATAATGTATTAGTCTTTTTATTATGGATATAAATTTTTTATATAAGTTCAAAGGAGAAATAAAATTGAAAGATCATCATTATAATTTATACCTCTTCATTGAGAGACATCCTTTAGCTTATACATTATGCCATGAATGATTAGTCTTGGAAGTAGATAATAAGATTTATAATTAATTTAAGGGATATAGGATGTTTTTTTATTATTTATTTAAAATAACATAATGCATAAATATTTTTAATAATGGAGTCCAATAGGTTCCCTTTTATAATTTAGTGGAGGGACACACATGGAATTACCTAAAAGATTTCAATAATTTAATGTCACTTTAATGTTCATATGAATAAAAAACGAAATTAATTAGATGATTGGATAAGTTATAATAAAAATATATATATATTAAATAAGAAATATATTGGGTTTTTTAATTCATTCGGTTATCTACTCGTTCATCCCCCAAACCTAAGGTAAATCAGTTTTGATCATAACCGTGATAGTAAAACATTTTTGTTTTTACTGTTAATTGTAGAAAAAACAAATATTAACTAATTTAATTATATTTTTATTTATATTAAAATTAATGAATCCATTTTATCAAATTCAATTACTATATTTCATATAATTTAATTTTATATATGTGTGTAATACACTATAAATACATGTTTTAGGGAAATGCATTTTCAAAACAAAATGAATTTGGTGGTATTAGTTTCATGTAAAAACCCTAAAACTAATTTTAAAATATATTATTTAATATATAATATATAAATTACTTTATAAACACTAATATATATATATATTAATATAATTTGTTATGATAAAAACATTTCACACACAAATGTCGTTTTTAGAAAAATATGTTTTTATGAATATAAATGAACTTATACCAAATTCCAATACCAGTATGCATACTATATTATAAATTTAATTATTTTTAATTAAATTATAAATATGTAAATTTATAATTAAATTGAAAAAATAAGTGTACTTTTTATATTACTCAATTTAAAGAAAAAATGATTGTTTTTTAAATATCTGTATTTTCACAACTGTCATCAAAATATATATTCTATGATAAATCAAAAAAATTATCCAAAAGATAATATAGAAATTATAATTTCAAAATTGATTTTAATTTTATGAAATAGAATTTATAAAATTTGTATAAATTGAATATAATTTTCATGCACAAAATGAAATAAAAAAATATTTTTAAATATAACATATGCTTGAAGCATAAAATGACATTATTGAAATTTTAATAATTATTTTTTAAAAAATAATAAATAATTTTGTATTATTATAGCCCTATAAAACTATTTTTCATTTTTATTTCAATTTTATTCATACATTATAATTTAATTATATGTTTATAACCACCCTGTTAAATAATATTTTTCTAGCATATCTTACAATGCTTAAAAGTCATTGTAGTTTTTTATGTAAAAAATAGTGTATATTATTATTTTAAACCAAATTTTGAGGGCCTTATATTTCCCCCTACCCTTAAATGAATTATCTCCTAAAAAATATTTTCTTTCTAATCAAATGTTCAATTCTGAAAAATGAATTTTTTTTAAACTCACAATTTTGGCCCCAAAAATTTTGGTAAAATAGAACGATGAAAAAAATTCCCCACGACCTGCCTCGTGAATCCGTGACGCAGATTCCCCCCAAGAAAAGAAGTCCTCTCCACGAACGCCCCTGATTTTCGCGAGCCCACCACCAAGCAAAGGAGGCGGGCCCCTCTGTGAACACCCCTGATGTAACGACCCAATGTTTCATTAATGGAAGTCCCTCTTGATCTAATTAAATATATATTTATGTTTATATAAAATGTCAAATTCTTTGGTTTTATGTTAATAATTTTGACCATTGCTAATATAGCCATTGAACAGTGATCACATTATTAGTATAAATATAGGGCTTTAACAAATCCAAATTTACACAGACAAAAGAAGCGATGGCCTCATCTAGTAGAATTGCTCCATACGAAGCCCATTTTTCGGAGCTCGGAAAAGAGGTGGCGTCTTTGGGCTTCGCTCTTGACCAAGCCCAAGCTGAGCTTCATTATGTCAAGCTCAAACGAGACCATCTACTAGAAATGTGGAAGTTGATAGAGATTACCACTCGAGCAATGTTATCTGAGCCACCCCAAGAGTCTGTCACCATTACACACCTTACCCTTAGGTCTTATGCGGCTATTTTAAGGGGTTATGTAACAAATAAATAGTACTATTTTCATGGAAATTATTTTTTATATAATAATGAATATACTTTCTTGTCATTATTGATACATTGTAAATAGTTTTTAAAGTACAAATAATGTTTGTAGTTATTATTTAATTAAGAATTCTATATTATTAAATTAATGGATTTTTGAATTAAATAATATTTTAATAAAATATTATTATTAAATTAATTTTTATTAAATATAAATGATCTTATAATTTTATGAATGCAATTGTAATTTTTATTATGGTTTGAACGCCATTTTTGTCAAAACCCGTGAATTTTCGATAAATGTTGGTTTTATTTTAAAAGTTAAAATTAACATATTTAGAAAAATATTCAGATAAAATAAATTTTATTTTTGGAATCAGGACGTCGAAATTATGCTATGGTGAAATTTTCATAATTTTCTGAGACAGTCAAATTTTTGAGTAAAAATTAATTACCATTTAAATATATAATGTGTTTTATGACATCATAATGACCCAATAGTGATGTAATAAAATACTATAATCTTTATTATCGGCCAATATATGTTTTCCCATCAAAATAATGTGATTTTGGGTTTGTTTTACCTTCTTTTCAAAGCATTAATGGACCCCTCAAGACTTATTAAACATCTTGTGTTTTTAAATTTTTTCCATGGGAGGGTGACTCACCTCCACATAAGCAACCCTATTATTTTAAGAAGTTCGGACTTTGACCTTATAAAATATTGTTCTACTCTTCCCTTTTCCAGAACCCATGGGAAAAATCAATGGGATTGTTTGTGGTTTGGATTAATTTAATGTAAGGGGACCCAAACCTAAATAATAAAGAATTCCATCACCTTTCCTATATAAACCCACCCAAGCTCCCACTTCCTCCTCACTCAAAGCCTTTGTAGTTCATCCAACCTCTACTCTACTCTATCGATAATCATCCCAAGGTTCCCCAAGCTCCCATGAAGCCTCTCACAAGCCTCTCTCTATCCTTTGGAAGCACATTTCCAAGTAAGGGTTTTTTCTTCCTTTCTCATTTTTGTCCAATTTTCCTTAACTTGTTTTTCCCTTTTAATTTCAGTTATGAATGTTGGGGTACGGTTTGGAACCTCCCTCATACTACCCTCTTTATGTTTGAAATATGGGAGACCCCTTTCTCTCTCATTAAATTCCTCCCATGTACACCCGTTACTATGCCGAAATTCCGAATGGAACTTCTCTCTCGTATTTTACATCAAGAAATACTTTTGTATCATGAATCTAAATTCCGTTACAATTGTTGGGACATGTATCTATATGACCGCCTTACTGTCAATTACATTTAAATATGATAAGTAACCCCTTTCTCTCTCATTAACCATTTTTTATGAATTCTTATGTCTCGTCGTTACACTGCCGAAATCGCACTGATTTTCTAAGCCAACGTCATTGTGTAGTGAATACCATGCCCATTTCTCCATCAATGGTATTAACCTTTATGCACATTTACTTATTTATTATAATGTTTCATGTATGAATTCCACATTCCTTTATTGTGGAATAAATTATTATGTTTTATAAATCCATGTTTTATGATCCATGTGGCACACTTATGCATGAAATTAAAAATGTTTAACAAGGGTGCGCCCTTATAGCGCTCCAATGCATTGGGTAAAGAATAGTATCATGATACGTCATGTGCAATGAGTGTTGAATCATGATAAATCAAGTGCAATTAGGGTTTACTCATGCTTTTTGTTAAATGAGGATTTACTCATGCTCCATGTGCAATGAAGCTTGGCTCATGCTAATTCCATGGTAAGTGTTGTTGCCACATTTCTATGTTATGATTATCATGCTTTATCATGCCTTTATGATCATGTTTTCTTATGCTCTATTGATTTTCCTATTTCCTAACATGTATTTTTCTCCTTATGTTATTCCATGTGTATTCCCTTACTGGGGTTTATAGCTCGTACTTTTCTTATGCATGTCCTTAGGTTATCCCATGAAATGCTAAGTATGAGGGAATATAGTGGTCATGTAAAGGAAGTTTTCAATAAAGATGTTGTATTTCATGTTTCTAGTTTTTATGTAACGATCCTAATCCCCAAAGACACTAAACCTCTCAATCTTCTTTGTTGTATCAAGTGATTTTTTATGTAATAAATCATGTTTAATTTGTAATAAAAATAGGGTTGTCATAGTTGGTATCAAAGGATAGGTTTAGTTATTTTTGGGATTAGGATTAGAAAACCCTAGTAAAGCCTTAGATACAAGACTAATTACAATAAAAACGTCCCTATGTTTTGGTGAGTATTGAGTAAGTGGTTTATCAAGAATATACATCTCTTTCTGGATATGAGAAGGTAGAGGCAGCTCTGGCACAAATGTATCCTACGGGTAAAACCCGAAAACACCGCTTTGAGCTAGACTCGAACGGGAACTGGTGCACGACAACGGGCCTTGCTACACTCTTGGTTACGACACTCCCGGGGGATATGCTGTAGTAAATTCACAATCTTAGTATGAACCCTTATTAAGGGAATAAAAAACCCCTAAGAATATATGTTAGAAAGTAGATCCTGAAAAGCTGAGATTGAAGCCTATAGACTCTTGAGTTAAGGAAATAATAGTTTATTTATAAGTCATAAACTGTTTTATTTCGATTACCCTTTATGTGTTACCCCTAAATTTCCTTTTATTTCAGCCAATGGCTGGTAATAGGAGGACTCGGGCTAACAACTGTTGTGAAGATCAGTGTGATGACTGTACTAATGAGATTCCCAATCCAATGGGAGCGGGAATCACGAACTTTGTCACGCTTATCTCTCAGCTAAATCAAGTTTTGAATAGAAATACGGGTCAAGAGGAATGTTCAACCCCCCCCCCCCCCCCCGCTAATTAAGAACAAGTCTCTATCGAGAGCTTAATGAGACAAAGGACTCATACTTTTAGTGGATCATCTGATCCCACGATCACTGAATAATGGATCAACTCCATTGAAAAGATCTTCTCCATCCTTCAATGTTCTGAACAAGAGAAGGTTCTCCAGCCAGCTTATCATATGGAGGGTGAAGCTGATCAATGGTGGATGTTGATCAAAAATATGAAGCCTATGGATGAGATCGAGGCATTGGAATGGAAGGATTTCAGGAAGATGTTTTTGGATAAATATTTTCCGCGCACCCTCTGGCTTAAGATGGAAAGGGAATTCCTTTCCCTCAATCAAAAAGATGAAGAATCTGTTGGAGCGTATTTGGAAAACTTCACAAGGATTGCACAATACGTTTCTGACTTTGTCGTTACCCCAGAATGCAATGTTGACCGCTTCATTGGTGGGTTGAAGCCTAGCCTATGGAAAGCATTAGCAATCTGTGACTTCAAAAGCTATGAGGAAATTGTCTAATGTGACCTCAAGGTCGAAATGGAGATCGTAGAATCACATGAGTATCATGGGGATAAGAAGTGTATGGTGGACTTCAATGATAGTGGTCCGATGGATAAATCCAACAGTGCTAAGAATATCTAGCACCCCACTTTCCAAAAGTGCAGAAAGAAGCACCCTGGAAATTGACTTAAGGGGACGAGGAAATGCTTCAGGTGTGGAAGAGAAGAGAACCTAGCTGTTAACTATCGGCATGAAAGACCCGCAGCTGCGACAGAGGAGAGGAACACTCTGTTCGAACCTCAACGCGTTGTTCAATGCTACATATTCAAAGTACCCGGTCATTTTTTAAATCAGTTCCCAAATCCACGGGTTTTGATATGCAACCAGCAACCTCAAAGGCAGTAAGGAAGATCTTTTTCCATCACTTCTGTCGAAGTGAACCCCGACAACGAAGTGGTGATAGGTAAGCTAGTTATTCATTCAAGAATAGAGAACGTACTTTTTGATTCATTTTCTACACATTCTTTTATATCTTGAATGTTTAGTAGAACGATCCCAGCACCACCACAAATCATGGAAGTGAAGATGTCAGAGAGTACGGAAAGTGGGGAAATCATTACAACCCATGAATATATGTCCTCCCCTGTTATAATATGGGGATTTAATTTCCCGGAGTACCTATTCATACTCCCTCTGGTGGAATTTGATGAAATTCTTGGCATGGATTGGCTTTCCTTATATAGAGCCAAAATAAATTATCAGGAAAGGGAAATCACACTCCATAAAGTGAATCAACCCCCGATTCATTACAAGTGTAAGGAGGAAGATGAATCTGCTTTAGCTCCATCATCTCAAGAATGGATATTACTGCTCTATGAGCACGTGTATCTTGCTCAGATGATTGAGTCCAAGGAAGATACCATCCTTGAAGAATTGCCTATTGTGAGGGAATTTGCTGATGTGTTTCCCGAGGAACTGCCTGGTCTTCCTCCTAGAAGAGATGTTGAATTCTCTATTGAACATATACCTAGGGATTTACCAATATCCAAGACTCCATATAGAATGGTTGTTGTAGATATTGATGATCTGAAGAAACAACTACAAGAGAATTTGGATAAAGGGTTTATACGCCTATGTGCTTCACCATGGGGTGCACTAGTCCCCTTCGTCAAGAATAAGGATGGGTCAATGCAGTTTTGAATCGATTATCGTGAACTTAACAAAATCATGATAAAGAACAAGTATCCTCTCCCATGAATCGATGACTTGTTTGATCAGCTACGTGGAGCACAACACTTCTCCACGGTAGATTTGCGGTCGGGATATTATCATGTAAGGGTGAAGAAGAAAGATGTCCCCAAGACTTGTTTTTGTACAAGATACCGGCACTATGAATTCATATTAATGCCTTTCATACTCACCAATGCTCCAGAAATATTTATGGACATGATGAATAGAGTCTTTAGGGATTACCTAGACAAATTTGTGGTAGTCCTTATAGATGATATTCTAATATACTCCAAAACCATGGAGGACCATGATGAGAATTTAAGAACTATACTAGAGACTTTTTGCAAGGAGAAGCTCTATGAAATGTACAAAAAGTGTGAGTTCTGGTTGAAGGAGGTCCCATTCTTGGGCCATATCATCACAAGCGATGGGATATCTGTGGATCCCTCCAAAACAAATACAATTGAAGGATGGTCGAGGCCAACATCGGTAGCAGATATCCGTAGCTTCTTGAGGTTAGCAAGATATTATCGACGATTTGTGAGAAATTTCTCACGATTTTCCAACCCTCTTACCAAGCTAACTCTAATGGGAGTAAAGTTTTCTTAGAGTGATGAATGCGAAGAAATCTTCAAAGAGTTGAAAAGGAGGCTTATCACTGCACCTGTGCTCACTTTACCCACAAGTGGGGAACTTTTTGGGGTATTCTGTGATGCTTCCAAGAAGGGATTAGGTTGTGTGCTGGTGTATAATGATAAAGTGATATCCTATGCCTTAAGGAAGTTGAAAATACATGAGGGAAACTATCCAACGCATGATCTGGAGTTAGCGGCGGTGATCTTTTCCTTGAAAATCTTGTGGCATTATCTCTATGGGGAGAAATGTGAGATATATACTGACCACAAGAGTCTAAAATATATATTCACACAGAAAGAGCTTAATATGTTCCAGATAATATGGATAGAGCTCATCAAGGATTATGACTATTCAATACATTACCACCCTAGGAAAGCAAACAAGGTGGCAGATGCCCTATCTAGAAAGGATCCAGCGATTATATCAAGGATGCGAATTGAGAAGCATTCAATCTTCTTAGACTTGATGAAGATGGACATGGGAATCATAGATAAGGCAACATCATCAATCCTTTCACAAATGATTTCTTCAACCGTCTCTTTTGGAAAGGTTAAAGGATTCTCAAAAGAATGATGTGGGAATTCAAGAAAAAGTGGAAGCTATCGAAAAAGGGGAATCCTTGGAGTTTAATGTTAATAAAGAAGGAATTGTGTGGTTTGGGAAAAGGATATGTGTTCCATAATGTCTGGAGCTGAAGAAGGAACATTAGGATGAAGCACAAATTTCAAATTTCTCTATTCACCTAGGGAGCACAAAGATGTATCGAGATCTCTGAGAAAACTTTTGGTGGGATAATATGAAAAAGGTGATCGCTGAATATACATTAAAGTGCCTAGTGTGCCAGCAAGTGAAGGAAGAGAGGAAAAAGTATAAGGGGATGATGAAACCATTGCCCATATTAGAATGGAAATGGGAGAACATCACCGTGGACTTTGTCACCGGACATCCGAGGACATCCAAAGGCAACAATGAAATCTGGGTTATTGTGGATTGTCTTACAAAGGCTTCACACTTCATTGCTATTCGGGAGGATTTCTCATTGGATCAACTAGCACAGATATATATCAGGGAGGTGGTAAGTTTTCATGGAGTACCACTATCTATTGTGTCTGGCCGAGATCCTAGATTCACCTCTATGTTTTGGAAGAGGATTCAACATGGTCTGAATACTGAATTGAGCTTCAGTACGGCCTATCATCATCAAACTGATGGCCAATCCAAGTGGATTATCCAAACACTGGAGGAAATGTTGAGAGCATCCTCAATGGACTTTAAAGGAGAATGGGATCAACATATTCCTCTGGTTGAGTTCTCTTATAATAACAGTTTCCACTCAAGCATCCAAATGACACAGTATGAAGCCCTGTATGGGAAAAGGTGCAAAACACCAGCATGTTGGGATGAGGTTGGTGAACATAAGCTGCTTGGACTAGAAATGGTCTAGGAAATGGTAGAGAAGGTGAAAACCATTAAGCAACATATCAAGGCAGCCCAAATTCGATAGAAGAGTTATGTATATAATCATCGATGGGACCTTGAGCTTAAAGTTGGAGACATGGTTTTTCTACCCATATCTTCGTGGAATAAGGTCATGAGGTTTGGAAAGAAAGGGATGTTAAGACCAACGCACATTGGCCCCTTCGAGATTCTTGATCGTATCGGGGATGTGGCCTATTGAGTAGCACTTTCAACAGCTATTTCCAAAGTACATGATGTCTATCATGTATCCCTCTTAAAGAAGTACATACAGGACCCTTCACATGTACTCTCTTTTAAGGTGGTACAATTGGAAGATGATATTTATGATGAGGATCAACCAGTGAAGATATTAGATCATAGAGAAAAAGTTCTAAGAAATAACACAATGCCTCTTGTCATGGTGTTGTGGAGAAATCACATGTTTGAAGAAGCGACTTGGGAATCAGAGGAAATGATGAAGCTGAGTTACCCACATCTGTTTTAGTGGGGGAAAAGGAAAATTTCGAGGGTGAAATTTCTTAAGGGGGGAATATTGTAACGACCCAAAGTTTCATTAATGGAAATCCCTCTTTATATAATTAAATATCTTTTTATGTTTATATAAAATGTCATCTTCTTTGGTTTTATTTTAAGAATTTTTACCATTTCTAATATAGCCATTGAACAGTGATCACATGATTAGTATAAATATAGGGTTTTAACAAATCCAAATTTACTCAGACAAAAGTTGCGATGGAATCATCCAGCAGAATTGCTCCATACAAAGCCCATTTCTCAGAGATTGGAAAAGAGGTGGCGTCCATGGGCTTCATTCTTGACCAATCCCAAGCTGATCTTCATCATGTCATGCTCGAACGGGACCGTCTACGGGAAATGTGGAAGATGCTAGAGATTACCACTCGAGGAATGTTATCCGAGCCACTCCAAGAGTCTGTCACCATCGCACACCTTACCCTTAGGTCCTATGCGGTTTTTAAGGGGTTATGTAATAGATAAATAGTACTATGTTCATGTACAATATGTTTTATATAATAATGAATATACTTTCTTGTCATTATTGATACATTGTAAACAGTTTTTTAAGAAAAAATAATGGTTTTAGATATTATTTAATTAAGAATTCTATTTTATTAAATTATGGGATTTTTGAATTAAATAATATTTTAATAAAATATTATTATAAAATTTTTTATTAAATATAAATGATATTATAATTTTATGAATGCAATTGTAATTTTTATTATGGTATGAAACCCATTTTTGTCAAAACCCGTGAATTTTCGATAAATGTCGGTTTTATTTTAAAAGTTAAAATTAACATATTTAGATAATTATTTAGATAAAATAAATGTTATTTTTGGAATCAGGACGTCAAAATTATCCTACGGTGAATTATTCATAATTTTCTGAGACAGTCACATTTTTGAGTAAAAATTAATTACCGTTTAAATATATAATGTGTTTTATGACATCATAATGACCCAATAGTGATGTAATAAAATACTATAATCTTTTTTTCAGGACAATATATGTTTTAACATTAAAATAATGTGATTTTGGGTTTCTTTGACCTACTTTTCAAAGCATTAATGGACCCCTCAAGACATATTAAACATCTTTTCTTTTTTAATTATTTTCCATGGGAGTGTGACTCGCCTCCACATAAGTAACCCTATTATTTTAAGAAGTTTGGACTTTGTCCTTATAAAATATTTTTTTTCTCTTCCCGTTTCCAAAAACCATGGCAGAAACCATGGGATGGTTTGTGGTTTGGATTAATTTAATGTAAGGGGACCCAAACCTAAATAATAGATAATTCCCTCAACTTTCCTATATAAACCCACCCACGCTACCACATCTCCTCACTCAAATCCCTTGTAGTTCGTCCAACCTCTACTTTACTCTCTCTAAAATCCTCCCAAGGTTCCCCAAGCTCCCAAGAAGCCTCTCAAAAGCCTCTCTCAAGACTTTGGAAGCACACTTCCCAGTAAGGGTTTTTTCTTCCTTTCTCATTTTTGTCCAATTTTATTTAAGTTGTTTTTCCCTTTTAATTTCAGTTATGAAAGTTGGGGTATGGTTTCTCACCTCCCTAATACTTCCCTATTTATGTTTGAATGATGTGAGACCCCTTTCTCTCTGATTAAATGCCTCCCATGTACACCCGTTACTATGCCGAAATTCCGAATGGAACTTCTCTCTCCTCTTTTACATTCAAGCAATACTTTTACATCATGAATCTAAATTCCATTACAATTGTTGGTACCTATATCTATATGACCTCCTTACTGTCCATTACATGTAAATATGATGAGGAACTCTTTTATCTCTCATCAACCATTTTTTATGAATTCTTATGTCACGCAGTTACGCTGCCGAAATCGCACCGATTTTCTAAGCCAATGTCAATGTGTAGTGAATACCATGCCCATTTCTCCATAAAGGGTAATCGCATTTATGCACATTCACTTATTGATTATAAATTTTAATATATGAATTCAACATTCCTTTATCATGGAATAAATGGTTATGTTTTATGAATCCATGTTTTATGATCCATGTGGCACACTTATGCATGAAATGAAATGTTTAAGAAGAGTGCACCCTTATAGAGATCCAATGCATTGGGTAAAGTATAGTATCATGATATGTCATGTGCAATGAGTGTTTACTCATGATAAATCAAGTGCAACGAGGGTTTACTCATGCTTTATGTGAAATGAGGATTTACTCATGCTCCATGTGCAATGAGTCGTGGCTCATGCTAATTCCATGTTAAGTGCTGTTGCCAAATTTCCATGATATGATTGTCAGGATTTATCATGCCTTTATGTTCATGTTTCTGTTATGATCTATTGATATGCCTATTTCCTAACATGTATTTTACTCCTCATGTTATTCCATGTGTATTCCCTTACTGAGCTTTATAGCTCACCCTTTTCTTATGCATTTCCTCAGGTTATCCCATGCAATGCTAAGTATGAGGGAATGTAGTGGTCATGTAAAGTAAGTTTTCAATAAAGATGTTGTATTTCATGTTTAAAGTTTTTATGTAATGATCCTAATCCCCAAAGACACTAAATCCCCTGATCTTATTTGTTGTATCAAGTGGCGTTTTATGTAATAAATCATGTTTAAGTTGTAATAAAAAGATGGTTTTCATACCTGAGGTTCGCGAGCCCACCACGAAGTAAAGGAGGTGGGCCCCTCCACAAATTCCCTTGAAGTTTGCAAGACCTCCACAAAACCAAGGAGGATGGACCCTCCGAAAACGCCACTGGCATTCACGAGCCCACCGCAATGCCAAGGAGCCAGGACCCTCCGCGAACACCCCAGATGTTCCCGAGCCCGCCGCGAATCCAAGGAGGCAGGACCCTCCGCGAACACCCCTGTCATTTGCGAGCCTGCTGTGAATCCAAGGAGGCGAGCCCCTATGCAAACGCCCCTGATGTTCGCAAGCCCAACGCCATGCAAAGGTGGTGGGGCCCTCCGCGATTTCCCCAGACGTTTGTGAGACCACCGCGACGCAAATTGTTCCCTCTTCGCACCGTGTAAACTCTGCTTCGCAGTGACTCTTGCCTATAAATACTGAGATCCCCCTGAGCCCAGAAGACATAAAATCCAACCTTTGGGATTCTCAGCTCCCAAATTTAAAATCACCCTTTTCTCCACGAATCATGAGCTACGCGAGGTATTTTTGCTTCGCAAGATGCCTCCTCCTTTACATTTTTTGATCCCATCTTCTAAGAGGGATTCCATTCATGATGCCTAAGGGTATTCGCGATGGAATGGAATCCCCAATGGGACCTGGATTGTCGAGGAACATTTATGATTCACTAAACACCCCTCATGTACACATCATCCACATGCCAAGGCTGGGTTACTGTGCTTCGCAAAGAACATTGCTTCACGACACTTCACTTTGTGAGGCTTCTATCCTCCAAGAGGCAGTGCTACACGAGCACCATTCCACTTCACGAAGCACCTCCCATTTTCACCTCCACCTCATGCTAAGGCTAATGGATAACCCTTCACAAAGCACACCTCTTCGCAAGTGCCCTCCACCATGCAAAGCGGCTGAACTCCACAAGGCCCCTGCCTATGGACCCTCTGCTTGGCATCTCCTTTTCCAATGCGACCCTCCTGGTTTGCACGATGTGACTTCAATGTTCCCCAGAGAATACTGCTCATGGGGTTGCTTGGCCTAATTCTTCTTTGCATAGGCACGCTAATGGCTACGACTTTATCACATAGCCACGCTAATGTGGACCCCTCGATGGTTTTATCTACGACCCTCCTTCTTCATGGAATTTCCGGTACCTTCCCTCCCACCAGGAGTAGAGGGTACCAATTATGTAAGTCCTCGGGTGTGGAGTAAACCCACCTCATCAGAGCTGCAGTACGTTAAACTATCAGGTAACCTTTTCCTCAACACACAACGTTAAACTGTGACATCGCCTCATGCCTCTCAAGTGGGGTCCCCCCACCTTGGACATTCTCCATGACACTTGGTCTCCATACGGGATGATATCCTCTTTCTGGGAGAGGCGTTTGTCTGCGGGGAAGGGAAGCCTCCTTGGAATAGGCCCCTAGCCGTTCTTGCAGGAGGCAGAGCACCAAGCTCCCTCCTTTCATCTTCAGTCCCCAAGGCCAGCGGAGGACGTGATAGGGAACTAACCCACCCCCTCTCTTCCTAGGTTCCAAATCCCCCTCTCCTGTTGCGCGTTGTCTACCCAGAGCCTTCATTATGGAGTAAGTCCCAGCACCATGGGCCACCCAACTCATAAGCCCCTATCCACTTCCCACGGACGCATCCTTCACGACGTGATCGTCAGGTCCCTGAAACCTCTTGTTTCTCATACTGAGGACGACTTACATGAGCATAGAGTGATCACTGACCATGACACACCCTGGGCTACCTCAGAAAATAATCCCCAAATGCCCTGTCCCACATGACGTTAACATGAACACCCAAACTCTGAGGACATTGATCCGTGTCATGGCATGGTACATAGGAAGCCACCATGAGGTTCAAGCCCACCACCAGTGGACCCCTGGGTTCAACTTCACGTCGGTTCGCTGAAGAAACTCATCATGAACTATGAGAAGTTTGATCCATGTCAAGGCATGGTACGTAGGAAGCCTCCCTGAGGTCCGAGCCATCCACCCATCAGACCAAGGTCCTTCGTCACTTCGGTTCACTGACACACACATCACATCCCGAACTATGAGGACTTTGATCAATGTGAAGGCATGGTATGTAGGAAGCCTGATGAGGTTCAAGCCCAACACCCGATGGACCAAGGTCTTTCTTCACGTTAGTTCACCAACACCGTTTCTGAACTACAGTGTCTTTGATCCATGCTATGGCATGGTACATAGGAAGCCTCCATGAGGTTCAAGCCCAAAACCTGATGGACCACGGTCCTTATTCACATCAGTTCTCCGAAATTCCCCTGTCCTACATGATGTTAAATTGTACCCCAATCAAGTGGAAATCTGTTGTGGTCCCACCATCCAGTTGTTCTGACACCCCTTCACGTCGGTTTAACATCCCCTTTCCATCCAAACTACGTGGAATTTGATATGTTCTATGGATTGATACGTAGGAAGTCGCTTCGAGGCTTAAGACCAAAACCATCATCCATTAAGATTCTTACCTGGGCTGCCACATCCCAGTGAGGTCATTCCCTACTCCTTCCACTTCACAGTATTTGAGAAGCTGCCCATATTCTGGCCCCAACATCGGTTTTCCCTCATGGAGGTTCTTCAATATGATCAACTCTGGCTAGTATTCTGATCAGTCTGATCCATCTCCGCTGAACGTTAAACTCATGGCATACCCTGTGTTGAACATGGGAAGCTGAGGAAAACCTCTTATACATTCCTATGGAATATTATTCCCCAAACTCGATGTGGGATGCCTCAGGCTTCCACGCCCCTGAGAAGACATATAATAAGGGAAAAAAGACATAAATGCCAATTCCAGAGCATCCAGACACGCTAGTGATGCCTCAACGTGACTACTCCCCCAACTGAAGGTTTTTACCATGACCGGACCCCCTGGAATGTCCAGACAGAAGTAGTGTAATTAACTAGTGTCCATGAGGGTATGGCACCAGACAGAGTTTCACGAAATACGTATTAAATCTATAAGGGATACCCAGACTAGTTGATGAGTTCTGAGGAGGAATCCACGGAATGAATAACTGACATCCCATCATCCTGTTTCGATCTAGGAGGAAACATCCCTGAACAAGGAGTGAATGTCACCTGCCTTTGGAATGTAGGAATGCGGGGCAACAAAATCCACATCTGCTGCACCCAAGCATATGGACGTGCGTGCCCCAGTGAAAGCGTCAGAAACAGAAATGGTGAAACCGGTGTGATGTTCGTGTCCTCAATGTGGAGATTAGTAGCAATAAAGACATCATTAGAGTGACATGTCACACGATCTAGATATACGGCGCCGGGTCCCGCCGAGCAAATAGCAGGCCTGGCGTGAAACTCACCAGAATTTGGGGTAGTAAAAATGTTGGGCATCTCGGTCTACGACATTGTCAGTGTGGATCCCTCTTACCGTTCATGGAAGGAAGAATTCTGTTGGGGCAATGGATGTAGATTTATCTGTCTATCAATACTTATGAGCTAATCTCCCTTCTTTCAGGAACCTAGTTGTTGCATCTGGAACCCGATCACCCCTGCCTACTGATGCGAGGGCAGGGGAAATCCCAATGCGGCTACCCCGCGCGATTTTACCTCCGCTACAATGGCCACGACTGCCATGACTACTGGGTGCCCACGCCCCCCTCTCCCCATTAGAAATTATCCAACGAAGAGTAATCAATGACCTCATATGTCGTTATGAAGAAGAGGGCGTAATCCCAACTAGGGATATGGACCACCTAGACATGGAGGCATCCAGGCCCCAACGTCAATGACTCCCTCGAGGGCCGCACAGGGAGCCATTTCTCCCCACTCCATCCTTCAACTGTTTCGGGTGCCTCTCTACAGAACGCCTTGACTACTCCATACCCTACGCCAATGAGGTATGGGATGTCCGGTCAAGCCTCACCAGAGTTCCTTCCCAGGGGTTCCCAGCCAGGTCCCCCACCAGGCTGCGCCAGTGCCACCACCCGGTTAGCCGAGCTTAAGAGCAGGTATACTACCTACCTGCACCACCGGCAGTGGCCCGACTGACCGAATGCCAGCGTCGGGTATAAGCCAAGGAAGACACCCATCGAGGGGCATCAGCATCAGCAGATACTATGGTCTGAGCCGCTGTCGACATGCATAATCAACCCCCTGCATACGCCGAGAAAGGGTATCTATATGCTCGACCTGGATCAAGGCCCCAACCACCCCACGGGCTGGCTGGGTCGACTCTCCTAGTAGCAGGAACATGCAGTGGCCATCGTGGACTAACCCGCAGCAATGCCACCCACTACGGGGGCCCTCCCCGTCCAACCACCATAGAGGATGTATGACTTTCCCACTCCCATGCCCAGTTCAGAGGTATGCTCCGTGAAACCTTCGACCCGAATGAAGGCCATCCCCCTGGTAGCGACACCTCATATGGGAGCCTCTCACATTCCCATTACAGTGGGTATGGAGCCATCCCTCCTCCCAAGGACCGCCGGGGTAGGGACTTTGTATATCCAGTCACTCTACGATGTGACGACCTTCCTCGCCCAATTTTACTAGCCGACGAAGGTGTTGTTCATCCTATCAACCAGATGGTTGGAGATCAACATTACTTCACCATCACCCAGCACAGAATTCCTACCCGTGTTCGGTCCGATCAGCATGGGGACCTGCCTCACACTGACATTATCAAGAGAACCAAGCATGGAGGTACTACCCATGCTCTCATCAGTTCCAGCGGGGGTCCCACCCATACCGGCATTTAGCATGGAGGTCATCCATGTGTCCCCTTCGATATCTACCCCGAAGCTCCTCAAACCCCAGACCACTTAGGCGGAAGTACTCCCTGCCCCTACACTAGTATGACCGAAGGACTTGCTTGTGCCGGGAACGGTCCCTTCCCCAAAGAACCATACTGAGGTAGGAATTCGGGTTGTAGCAGCCGCAAGAAGATGACCAAAATGATTCATACTTAGATCAAACTGGTCAGTTTCTCAGATTCTGAAGTAGAGTACGACTCAACAGTGGAACCCACCCCTCGGTCCTCTATGTCAAGGAACGTGGCAGAAACAAGGCTTATCAGCCTCATCCTTCCAGAGTGTGAAGTCCACCGGGTTCCCGCCTCTCTTCACAGGTACATCCAGGAGGTGGAAATTTTTGGAGTCCCACAGGTTCCGACCGTGCAGTCACCACCATCATCACTAGAAGCGCCATCAAACTCAACTAGAGATCATGGAGAGCTATTTTGGTGGTCGATGGTGGTTGACCAACAGCGTGGACCATCATCGGTAACTGCGATACCTACACCAGAAGTTGTGGTTGTCATCCCGTTGTATCATGACATTGTGGTCAGATCACTGCACTAGTCAGAGGGTGGCCCGGAATTCAGAAGCCAATCGCATCATTCGCCATATTCTCCATCGACCAGTTTACTATCTTGGCGGTCTTCTTCAGTACCGCAACCGGTTCCTCAGACGCCTCCAGTTGAATATTGTTGAAATACAGGGCCAGACCCTAAATCTGAGCCTAGGATCTTCGGGAACATTCTTGCGGTGGATCACTTCACAGAGAAGTTCTAGTCGACGGCTGCATTGAACATCTGTGCGCCAGAATCCTTCACCCCAGAGGATGCCGAGTGCTTCTGCCAAACCCTATGGGTGATGCACTTCCGTCTTCATTATCATCGGGTGGTGTACCCCAGGAGCCAAGTACACTTTGAGGAAATCAGCGACAAATGTCGTCTGGTCGATTTGGCTGCACTTCCCATTCCCAGTGCCCTGAGTCACTGGGTCCCCCGAGGACCCTCCAACAAAAATGCGTTCAGAGTTTCAGGGTACTCCACAAAATAATCAGGGAAGGTACCCCCACGTGCAAGTCCATGGCTGGGGGAAGTACGCCACCCTCCTCTTCATCCCTATTCGACGATAAACCAAATCTATATGCGATATTGAGGACATTCCCCCGAGAAGGGTCATGGTCTATATGGCCGATGTCGTGGAAAAGGAGGACGGCCTGGAATTTCTTGATGGAGACATACCCCCAGAGGATGTTCCACCATTGTTGGACCCAACGGGGAGGATTACTCGCCAGTAGGGGAACCTCTTAAGTCAACTTATACACACCAATTCGTTGGTACTTAGTTGGAATGCCGCCAAGGGTAAAGAAAATTTCGGAACTATAAAGCACTCCAAACCATCTGCCTTAGTGAAAAAGATAGAGGAAGACCCCGAGAAGGCTGAGTAGCACCAGAAACGTGCTGAGAAGAAGAGGCCAGTCGACAAACTCCTGGCCAAATGCGCTATAGAGCGACGACCAGTCTATGGAAATCCAAGGCCGGGGTAGTAGGGGCAGGAACAACCCATCCCTCACGATATTCCTTCGGGAAACCCTGGTCATGCCGCTCCCGCAGACAGGGTTAAAGCCACAACTCACGATAAGAGGGCGCGATACATCTCACCAAACCTTCACGAATGGAACAGCAATCCTCGGAATACAGCCCGGGTTCCCCCAGCTTCCCTATAGGCTATCCCACCAGTCGATCCATGAGCTGCTGAACCCATCTACTGTGTCAAAGATCCCGGTAACGCCATCGTGGTTAGGGATCCCCGTCAATACACGGACCCCCGCCCGAATGATCCAATGATAGCACTCATTGCCTACATCAAGGCAATGGAAACGCGGTAGGTGGTAGTCCTACCAGATGGAAAGCCATATCCAATGTGGGTGGATGATATGACCGCACCCCCGGGTTTTGGAAATCCCACTTTCATGCCCTTTAAAGTGACAGTGGAACCAACGCAACACCTGGCCCACTTTTCCTCCAATTGTGGCCCCATGTTGGGGACTCTAGAATAAAAGGTAGTTTCCAAACTCCGATGTTTTGTGCAGACATTGGAAGGCCCTGTGTTTTTCTAGTATATCCAACCCCCAATTAGATCGGTGGCCGGCTGGAAGGATCTTTGCTAGCAATTCCTATACCAGTTCAGCCACACCATGCGAAAGACTAGCATCGCAGACCTCTTCAGGTGCAAGCAAATGCCCGATGAGTGAGCCGCGGACATCATTGCCCAGTGGAAGGGGCTCACATACTCCCTCGACATGCCACTGACTCAGGAGAAATTACTGATGATGTGCATGGGGAATGTCAAAACAGAACTGGTTCCTTCCCTGATCACTCAGAACTACCTCGGAGGGTTCCGAGATTTCTCCGATAAGGCCCAGCGCCTCATGGAATCCCTGCAATAGGCTAGTCAGGCACATCCTCTACCTCCAGTGATCCCAGTAAAGAGGGTTTCCAGAGCCGAGCACACTACGATAACCCAAATAGAAGCCCCCAGGAAGCTGGAATTGCTGCTGGTAGCCCAAATAGAATCCCCCAGGTAGCTAGAATTTCCTTCGGTAGCACCGGCTCCACAACCTCACAGAGACCCTCTACCTCAGGCACAAACTCCTACCCAACAACGAATGCCTCAAAATCGGCAGGTTACCCTATGCAACGTGCCACCACCACCCATGCGAGATAATTATGCTCCACCTCCTTGGTAGGCTCCTCTGGCCCCTTGTTAGGGATAGGCTCCCAGATTCCTCTATCCATAGAAAAGACACTAGACATACTCGTTTAGTGAGGATCAGGTCCCCAGTTACTTCCATAGTGCCCTAAAGTTGGTGATTGTGCACCTACCTGAGTGTAGATGGCCGGCATAGGTGAATCTCACTGATCGCCCCAACTACTGCGCCTATCAAAGGATTTTGAGACAAAACCTCAAGTAGTGCTATGTGTTTAAAGACTGGCTCCAAGACGAGGCCAACAACAACATAGTCAGGTTGGGCCCAGCCTCGGCATAAGTGGTGGGTGTCTTTATAAGGTCAAAAAGCGGTAGCGAAAATGAAGGTATGTGGCAGCAGGTTCCCAGCCATGGATCCCGAAAGTACGATGACTGGATGGCTTGTAAAATAGTCGCCGGAACCCATTGTATTTGTAACGCCCCAACCCCAGTCTCCCAGAGTTAGTGCATTAGTAGATATCATTGGCATGATCACAAGAAAGATCAAGTCTTGAAAGACCAATTAGTTTAGTATCCTTGGAATAACCAGATACATTCATAAAGTTTACATTACATCATAAAATAAAAAACTACAACAATATAGTCTCCATAGACCACACTCTTATCCACTCATACTATCCCTATAGGTCATTCATAAAATACTTCTTCACATCCTGGGAAAAATAAAACATGGAAAGGGATGAGCTCAAATTCCCTAGAAAGGACACCAATATAGTGAAAACTTTCATAATTAAGCAAAAACATTTAAGGCAATGTATAACTGAAAAAAAGACTTTTAAAACATGAACTTCAACATAATATGGAAGAAATAAAATGAAATTATGCCATATACTTATTCACATGGATATTCTACTAGTCGAATAATCACATGCAATATCAATAACCACTTTCATAATGATGGAATGCGTAATGCTAGACTATCATAACCACATAGCCAGGGCCTCGTGCCAAGAATACAAATAAGATTTTGTCATGGCCTTGTGCCAAGACACTAATTTGTCTTATGAGACCTAACGATGAATCGAGGAGCTATAAAGGGCTCCACCCACCACTTATTAAGTCTAATGCATTCCTCATATGAACAGGTTTAAACATAACATAAACATTCGTATTAAAACTAGCATATGTAATGTCAATAATTTATTCATAAACCATGAATGGTATAAAAATAACACATCCACAGTCAAACATATCAAAAAACCATCCATACAATATAGAACTTTTTTATAATAATAAATAAACTCCATATAAACTTAAAATCCATCAAAGGATGTTGACATAGATGAAATCAAAACTCTTTTTAGAGAAATATCTCTTTCTATTTTGAAATCATTTAAGAGTCATATATTTATAAAATAAAACATTTTTATTGAAATTATTCTTATAATATTGTAAGGGAAGCTTCGATGATTTCATAGTGGAGGAAAATAGCCGCACCCGCCGTATAAGTTAAAAAAACATTCTTACCATAATTCTGTCGAAAAGGTTAAAAAGGACCTTGTTTGGAAAATGACGGAATGATTCCTTTATAAACCTCTTATAAAAACTAAAAAAAGGGTATAAATGACGTTAACCCATATTTTTTAAAATATCAAGAATGTTTTGAAATACATTTTTAAGAAACATGGATGTGGATGATAAAGAGGTTCCGGTAGATAATTACATATAAACAACCTCGGATAATGAAGAGATTGTGAAATAACCCTTACATTTTACTTTTCCTTTGTTGAGAGTAGGTTAAACTCCTATATAATTGTGAAATAATTTTTATTAAATAATACAAGAATCATATACATTAATATGATATCATATATTATCTTTTAACATTGATTTGTTAATAATACCTTAGTATTATCGTTGTTTCGGGTGTTAACTTGCTCGTTTTATTTTATATGTTTTGTTATGTAAGTCGTGTTTTTCATGGATAGGTTGTATATTATCCCTATCCATAATTATATCAAGTCCTCAAAAATTATTTTTAAATCATCAAATGATAATTATACTTGAATGGATGCGATGGAGAATGAATCTCCTCGCATTCGTGGAGACGGTAGTCCGTACGTACGCACGAGCGACAATATGATTATTTTGATATTAAAATAAAATATAATTGGATGGTATATCATATATAAAAAATCATTATCATGTTATATTTATTATTTATATTAATTACACATCATTATTATACCCATCCAAATAATAATTTATTGAATAACAATTACACCACGACGTGGTGACGGTAAGTTGTATGTACGCACGTATGGTGACATGTCATTCAAAGGATGGATAGAATATTGAATATTGTTCTACCATATTTATAATAAAATCGTATTATATATAAGATACCAGAGTTTTTATTTTATAATGGGAATAACAAAGAAAGAAGAAGTTGAAGAAGAAAGGAACTCGAAAGAGGGTGGTGAAAACATTACATCTTCTTCGGGTTCTTCCTTTTGATTTGATCGAAAGGGCTCCTTAGGTTGGCTTTCTGATCAAACTAAGGCCTCTAGGTTGAATTTAGGGAAGTTGAGATAGTATTTGGGTAGGTTTTGGCCAAGCCAAATGGCTTTGAATGTGTGAATTAGTATGAAGGGGGAGGGCCCTTTTATAAGAGGGTTGATGGGCACCTTTGGAAAAGCTAGAAATATTATTTTATAATAAATTTATATTCGGTTTATAAACGCTAAAAAGTGTATTATTTAAAGGTTAAGGTGGGTAGAGGTCGAAAAAAACTCAACCAATAGAATTTATAATGGTTTGGGTAATTATATTTACTTTATCTTTTAGTTTTAACTCTTAGTTAATTGGTTTGATACTTACCAAGTCACTTTGTATTTTTATATTATATAGTTAATAAACATACTATATACCTCCAAGAGACCCCCTAGTGGTCCATTAATGATACACCTATCATGATATAAGTCTTTTGGCCGATCCTTAGATTTTTAGGAATTTAATATAAATTGATAATATAATATTTGTTTCAAAAACTCTTTGGTGTCAATTTTGACACTATTGGGTATTTTGTTTTTGATAAATTGATAACAGAATTATTATTTCGAAACAAATTTTTATAATAAATACTAATATGTCATATTAACTTATAAAATTAGTTTAATTCATAAAAAGTCTCAAATTACATTTATTATGATATTTGTAATATCAATTATTTTAATATTTCATTAATTACGTAATTACTGCATCACCATTATTTCATAAATAAATTAAATTATATAAGTCTAAAAATTATAAATAAAAAACCATTATGTAGGAAATATTTTTAGATTTCTAATGAATATTTTAAATTGAATTTATCTTTTGTATAACCCTATATGAATTTTTTTTAGTAAATAAACTTTGATTTTAACTCTTTTAACTCTTCTTTGAATTAAATAATAATAAATGTTATAATCTAATACAAGTGGACCTAAATGATAATATTTTATTTCTAAGGTTGTTTTTGGTCGAGATACACTTTTCCAATAGAATTAGGACATGTGTTGGGGTAATATTAATAACATTTTTACCCTTAATTACCCTATTTAATTTTAACCGTGGTTGAACCAAATTTTACTCTTTGATATTAACTGTGTCTATTTGATTTTCAAAATTCCACTCATAGAAGTGGTAAAATTATGTTTTATGTGAATTTCTAAATTCTCCTAGGAGGTGGGTAAAAGACGGTGAAAAGTTCAATAAAATTTTTATATATCTAAAATTATTCTAAACTAACTCTAATGAATTACATTGATCTTATATAGGTATTATGTATCTATTTTGACCTTAATTAAATTTAAATAAAATAAATAATTATATAAATAAAAATTAGGTTTTATACTATAACTCAGTGTTGTTTCATTATTCATCAAAAATTGAAAGTTTTCATAAAAATACCAAAATTCCACCCTAGGCTAATTTCAATATTATGAATCCAAAAGTGAAGTCCATTTGGAAAGATAAAATTTATAAAATTTCAAAAAGTGGGTATTACTATTCATAACAGCTAGTTTGATTGGTTGTGGGGTGTGTGTTAGAACTCGAAGTTGCGTACACCACACGCTACTGTATTATCCAAAGGAAAGTGTACCGTGGAAGCTTGGGGTGTTACATTCTCCCCTCCTTCAAAAAATTTCATCCTCAAAATTTCTAGAATACTACCACATGAAAAGACTCGGGTGGTTCTTCATCATATGTTCCTCGGATTCCCACGTTACCTCTTCGATCTTATGGTTTCTCCACAAGACGTTTACTAGACGAGTCGTCCGGTTTCTCAGTACTTGTTCTCTCGTATCAAGAATCCTGACGGGATCTTCACAATAAGACAGATCACGTTCCAGTCCTAATTCCTCATAGGTGATTACATGCGTTGGGTCAGACATGTATTTCCTTAACATTGATACGTGGAACACATCGTGAAATTTGGAGAGATTTGGAGGCATTGGCAAACGGTAAGCTACCGCCCCTATTCATTCTAGAATTTCGAAAGGTCCAATGTACCTAGGATTCAATTTACCCTTCTTACTGAAACGTATAACTCCCTTACATGGAGATACCTTCAAGAAAACATGATCTCCTACCTGAAATTCCAAATCCTTCCTTCGGTTATCGACATAGATCTTCTACCTACTTTGAGCAGGTTTGATGTGGTTTTGGATTACCTATACCTTTTCCACTATTTCCTCCACCAATTCTGGGCCTACATGTTTTCTTTCACCAACGTCATCCCAACAGGTTGGTGTGTGACATCTCTTTCCGTATAACGCTTCATATGGTGCCATCTAAATACTTGAATGGATGCTATTGTTATAGGAAAATTCTACCAGAGGTAAATATTGTTCCCACATACCTTGAAAATCATGCGAGTAGGATCTCAACATGTCTTCTAAGGTTTGAATAATCCATTCTGATTGTCCATCTGTTTAGGGATGGTAGGCAGTGCTCAAACGAAGTTCAGTATTCAAGGAATTCTAAAGACTCTTCCAGAATCTTGAAGTAAAATGGGGATCATGATCAGAAACAATCAATAGGGGTACTACATGAAGTCTCATTACTTCATTAATATATAGCCTTGCTAGACTTTCAAGTGGTAAATCTTCCCTTATAGTAAGAAAATGTGCTGACTTGGTAAGACGATCAACAATAACCCATATTGCATCATTTCTTCTAGGAGTCTTTGGTAGTCCCATGACAAAGTCCACCGTAATATTGTCCCATTTCCACTCTGGTATGGGAAGTGGTTGCATGACTCCTCCAGGCTGTTGCCATCCAGCTTCCACTTGTTGACAAACAATACATCTTGACACAAAATCAGAAATCTCCCTATTCATGTTGTCCCACCAAAAATTTTCTTTCAAGTCTCTATACATTTTGGTGCTCCCTGGGTGTATAGAGAAATAGGAACTATGAGATTCGTCCAACAATTCCCTTTTTAGATCAGGTATATTGGGAACACAAAGTCTCTTCCCAAATTTCAAAATTCCATCTTCATACCCAAAGTCATTCAATCTCCCATCATTCACAGCTTTAATCTTCATTTGAAACTCTTCATCACCGGTCAGAGAACGCTTTATCCATTCTAGTAATGATGGTTTTGCAACCATTTAAAAAAGTATTGATGTTTCACCTTCCATGGTAATTACCATATCCATCTTCACTAGATCCATGAAAATAGGATCCCTTTCAATTCTCATCATGTTCAAAACACCATGATCTTTTCTACTCAAAGCATCTTCCACCTAATTTGCCTTCCCCGGGTGGTAGTGTATCGTACAATCATAATCCTTGAGTAATTCTAGCCATCTCCTTTGCCTCATGTTGAGTTCTTTTTGTGTTAAAATATACTTAAAACTCTTGTGATCAGTATAAATATCAAAATTTTCACCATAGAGGTAGTGCCTCCATATCTTCAAAGCAAAGATCAAAGCTGCTAACTCGAGATCATGAGTAGGATAGTTTTTCTCACGAATTTTCAACTGTCGTGATGCATAATTAATAAACCTATCATTCTACATAAGGACACAACTCGGTCCTTTCTTCGATGAATCACTATAAATAACAAACCCATCATTCCCCGATGGTAGAGTAAATATAGGAGAATTGACTAATCTTCTCTTCAGTTCTTCAAAAAATTCTTCACACTATTTTGTCCAAACAAATTTAACCCCTTTATGTGTGACCTTTGTTAATGGGTTATCCAACCAGGAAAAATTATGGATGAAATGTCGATAATAACCCTCTAAACTAATAAAACTACATACCTCAGTTATACTCGTAGGTGCTGGACATTCTTGTATTTCCTTGGTCTTAGAAAGATCAACAGAGATTCCATCTTTAGAGACAATATGACCATGAAAAGAAATCCCCTAAAGCCATAATTCACACTTGTTAAACTTCCCATATAATTCATGTCTTCTCAGAGACTTAATGATAATGCACAAGTGATTTTCATGATCTTCGTAGCTTTTGGAGTATACCAAGATATCATCAATAAATACCACCACAAAATCATCGAGATATTCCTTGAAAAATCTATTCATTAGATCCATGAATACAGAGGGTGCATTAGTCAGCCCAAAAGAAATTACTATAAACTCGTAATGCCCGTACCTGGTTCGAAATGATGTCTTCAGAATGTCTTCCTTCTTCACACACAACAGATTGTATCTATACCGAAGGTCAATCTTTGAAAAGTATTGGGCCCCATGTAGTTGGTCAAATAAATCATCAATACGAGGTAGGGGATACGTGTTCTTTATTATTATAGCATTGATCTCCATGTAGTCGATACATAACCTCGTAGATTCATCTTTCTTTTTAACAAAAAGAACAGGGGATCCCCATGGAGAAACAATAGGGTGAATAAATCCCTTATTACTCAATTACTCTAGTTGTTTCTTTAGTTAAACTAATTCCACAGGGGCCATTCTATAAGGGTTCTTCGATATAGGCCTCTATCCAGGAATTAAATCAATGGAAAACTCAACTTCTCATTCTGGAGGATGTCCAGGTAAATCTTCCTGAAACACATCTATATATTCTTTCATAATAGGTACATACTCTATCTGATCATTCCTTTACTCACCCACAGTCATTTCATTCTCTTCCTCCCCAATAATTGAATTTAGTTGAGCTATCGGGGGTGGGTCTAGATAAGAATTAGGTGGTGACGATTTTTCTCTAAAGATTAGGTGTTCCTTATCATCATCATCATCAAAAATCGCAACCTCCTTCTTCTTGTAATAAATATTTTCATCATGGTCTGAAAGCCAATCCATACCGAGGATTATATCAAACTCAATCATAGGTATGACAATGAGATCAGCGGATAAAGAAAATATATGTGCTCTAATGGGGACTGATTCTCAAAACATTATTGCAATGATACTTCCCTTAGGAGTTTTAACTGACAACTCCCTTGTTAAATAAAATTGGAAATATCTAATTTTCTTAGAAAACTGGGAAGATATGAAACAATGCGATGATCCAGAATCAAATAATGCATTTGATAAACTTGAGGAAACCATTAAATTACCTACCACCACGTCTTTCGGAGATTCTACCTCAACAGTAGTGATAGCATAAGCTTGACCTTGATCCCTTGGCATTTTCTACGGTTAGTTCCCCTAACGCTTAGGATATTCATTTGAATAATGTCCCATCTACCTATAATTGTAGCATTGGACATAGATATCTTCCTTCTTCCCCTTGCAATCACAAGATTGGTGGCTTTTTTCACCACACTTGTAACAGACTCCCATTCCGTTTAAGCAAGTATCAGGGTGTTTCATCCCACATTTATTGCAGGGTGGATATTCAACTTTTCCCTTCTTCCCCTTATTTCCATTCCCTGATTGATCAGTAGATCTCTTCTTCTCATTCATTACTTTGAAGTCATAAGACATAGAGAATTCCTTTTCTGTCTTGATAGCACATGAGACAATGACTTCGTACGACGAGAAGGATTGTGAGACTAACGCTCGATGAAGAAATGGTTTTCACCCTTCAAAGAAATGATCAATCTTAATTCTTGGGTTACGTATATAATCATCATCATACCTTGCTATCCTCGTAAAGTTAGCCTCATACTTTGCGACATTCTCATCCTCCTTTTGTCTCAGACTCAGAAATTTCCCTTCCATATCTGCTCGATGGTCACGAGGAAAGTATTTTTCTAAAAATAGATCATTGAAGTCCCTCCATTCCATATTTGATACTTCATCATCTTCATTTGTGTTTTTAATCAATAACCACCATTGATTGGCATCTCCAGTGAGGCGATAAGCTGCCATGACAACTTTTCCCCTTTCACTACTCCCCAAATCCAGAAATATTTTCTCTAGGGAATTTATCCATTGCTCAGCTAATAAGGTATTTCTACACCAATTGAACTTTGGTGGTTGTTTCCTCATGAAGGTATCTAATATTGATCCTCCACACTGCGGATCAGGGTGCTCCATATGGGTAAGGGGATTATTCATAACCTGAGTGAGTTGTCCCAGTATGGTGATTAGTTGTTCAGCACCAGTTGCATCACCAGCTCCACTATAATTATCTTGAGTTGGAGGGAAATCTCTACATGGAGTGCGTTCATTGATACGGTTTTCATTTCTTCCATTAGGCACCATTTCTAAGAAATGGCATAAACTAGATCAGTTTATGAATCAAAATACATAATTCCATACTTATAACACACTAAACATAAATTGAACTATTTATGGATATAATCCATATTAATAAAAAAAATTCTTTGAGGATGTATATACTCATAAACTCTTCATAATAATTTGTAAAGAAAATGAGAGTTATCCTAAGCATATCCCCTAGGAGGGTCGTAACTAAGAGTGCAGCAAGGCCCGTTTTCGTGCACCAGTTCCCGTTCGAGTATAGCTCAAAGAGGTGTTTTCGGGTTGTACCCCTAGGTACATCTGTTCCAGAGCCGCCTCTACCTGCTTGTATCTAGAAATGGATGTATTGCTCAGAAAACTCACAAAATCTCTACAATACCAAAATTCTAGGATGTTCTTCTATACTAATCCTCTAAGTCCATCTTAAATATATGTGCTCTAATCAGAGTTTATCTAAATCTAGCTTCCAAGGTTTGTACTAAACATCCTATAATACCAACTCTAATGCCCTGACCCTAGTTTCCTAGAGTCGGTGCATTAGTACATATCATTGGAATGATCACAAGAAAGATCATGTCTCGAAAGACCGATTAGTTTAGTACCCTTGGAATAAATAGATACATTCATAATGTTTACATTACATCATAAAATGAAAAACTACAACAATATAGCCTCCATAGTCCACAATATTATACCCTCATACTATCCCTGCAGGTCATTCATAAAATACTTCATCACATCCTGGGAAAAATAAAACATAGAAAGGAGTGAGCTCAAATTCCCAGTAAGGATAACAATATAGCGGAAACTTTCATAAATAAGGATAAACATTTAAGGCAATGTATAACTAAAACAAAATCATTTTAAAACATAAACATCAGCATAATATAGTAGAAATAAAATGAAATAATTCTATATACTTATTCACATGGATATTCTACTAGTCGAATAATCACATGCAATATCAATAACCACTTTCATAATGATGGAATTCATAATGACAGACTATCATAACCACATAGCCAAGGCCTCGTGCCAAGACTACAAATACTATTTTGTCATGGCATTGTTCCAAGACACTAATTTGTCTCATCAGACCTACCGATTCATCGAGGAGCTATTGCGGGCTCTACCCATCACTTATTAAGTCCAATGCATTCATCATATGAACATGTTTAAACATAACATAAACATTCGTATTAAAACTAGAGTACGAAATGTTAATACATTCTTCATAAACCATGAATGGTATAAAAATATCACATCAACATTCAAACATATCACAAAACCATCAATACAATATTGATGTTTTGTATCATAATAAATCAACTCCATATAAACTTAAAATCAATCAAAGGATGTTGACATAGATGAAATCAAAAATATTTTTAGAGAAATATATCTTTCTATTTTGAAATCATTTAAGAGTAATATATTTATAAAATAAAAAATTTTCTTTGAAAATATTCTTATAAGATTGTAAGGGAAGCTTCGACAATTTTATAACGGCTGAAAATAGTCGCACCCTCCGTATAAGTTAAACAAACATTCTTACCTTAATTCTGTCGAAAAGGTTAAAATGGACCTTGTTTGGAAAACGGAAAAAAGATTAATTTATAAACCTATTATAAAAAGTCAAACAAGGGTATAAATTACTTTAAACCGTATTTTAAAAAATATCAAGAATGTTTTGAAATACATTTTTAAGAAACATGGATGTGGATGATAAAGAGGTCTCAGTAGATAATTACGTATAAACAACCTCGGATAATGAAGAGATTGTGAAATAACCCTTACCTTTTACTTTTCCTTTGTTGAGGGTAGGTTAACCTCCTGTATAATGGTGAAATAATTTTTATTAAATTATACAAGAATCACATACAATAATATGATATCATATATGATCTTTTATCATTGATTTGTTAATAATATCTTAGTATTATCATTGTTTCGGGTGTTAACAAAATCGTTTTCCTTTATATGTTTTGTTATGTAAGTTGTGTTTTTCTTGGATATGTTTTATATTATTCATATCTAGAAATATATCAAGTCCTAAAAAATTATTTTTAAATCATCAAATGATAATTATACTTGAATGAATACGATGGAGAATGAATCTCATTATGTTCGTGGAGATGGTTGTCCGTACGTATGCATGAGAAAAAATATCTTTCTTTTGATATTAAAATAAAATATAATTGGATGTTATATCATAAATACACAATCATTATAATGTTATATTTATTATTTACATGAATTACACATCATTATTATACCCATCCAAATAATAATATATTGAATAACAATTACACCACGACGTGGACACGGTAAGCCGTACGTACGCACGTATGGTGACATGCCAAGGATGGATAAAATACTGAATATGGTTGCACCATATTTATAATAACATCACAGTATATATAAGATATAGGAGTTATTATTTTATAATTTTAATAACAAATAAAGAAGATGTTGGAGATGAAAGGAACTCAAAAGAGGCTGGTGAAAACATTACATCTTCTTCGGGTTTTTTCTTTTGATTTGGCCAGAAGGGCTCTTTAGGTTGGCTTTATGATAAAACTAAGGCATCTAGGTTGAATTGAGGGAAGTTTAGAGAGTATTTGGGCAGGTTTTGGGCGATCCAAAAGGCTTTTAATGTGTGAATTAGTGAGAAGGGGAGTGCCCTTTTATAAGAGGGGTGAGGGGTACCTTTGGAAAAGCTAGAAATATTATTTTATAATAAATTAATATTCGGTTTATAATGGCTGAAAAGTGTATTATTTAAATTTTAAGGTGGGTTTGGGTCTAAAAAAACTCAGCCAATAGAATTTAGATAGGTTTGGGTCATTATAATAACCTTATCATTTAGTTTTAACTCTTAGTTAATTAGTTTGACACATACCATGTCACTTTGTATTTTTATAATATATTGTTAATAAACACCCTATATACCTCCAAGAGACCCCCAAGTGGTCCAATAATGATACACCTATCATGATATAAGTCTCTTGGCCGAACCCTAGATTTTTAGAAATTGAATATAAATTAATAAGATAATACTTGTTTTAAAAACTCATTTATGTCAATTTGGACACTATTGGGTATTTTGTTTTTTATAAATTCATAAAATCATTATTAGTTAGAAAAAAATTTAAATAATCAATCATAATATGTCATATTAACCTATAAAATTAGTGTAATGAATAAAAAGTCTCAAATTACATTTATTTTGATTTTTATAATATCAATTTTTCTAATATTTCATTAATTAGGTAATTACTTTATCACCATTGTGTCATAAATAAATTGAATTCTTTAATGTATAAATATTATAAATAAAATACCATTATGTAGGAAATCTTTTTATCTTTCTAATGAATATTTACAATCTAATTTATCTAATGTATAACCCTATATTAAATATGGTTTAGTAAATTAACTTTGATTTTAACTCTTTGAACTATTCTTTGAATTAAATAATAATAAATGTCCTAATATAATCCAAGTGGACCTAAATGATAATAAGTTATTCCTAAGGTTGTTTTTGGTCGAGATACACTTGTCAAATATAATTAGGACATGTGTTAGGGTAATATTAATATCATTTTTACACATACATACCCTATTTACTTTTAACCGTGGTAAATAAAGGTATAAAGTTACTATTCACAAAATATTATTTTCATCTCATTGAACAACATTTTACTCCTTGATATTAATTGTGTCACTTGGATTTTCGAAATTCCACTCAGAGATGCGGTAAAATTATGTTTTATGTGAATTTCTAAATTCTTCTAGGAGGTGGGTAAAAGACGGTGAAAAGTTAAATAAAGTTTTTATATATCTATAATTTTTCTAAACTAACTCCAATGAATTATATTGAACTTATATAGGTATTATGAATTTATTTTTACCACAATTAAATTTTAATAAAATAAATAATTATTTAAATAAAAATTCGGTTTCAAACTATAACTCAGTGTTTTTTCACAATTCATCAAAAATTGAAAGTTTTCAGAAAAATACAAAAATTTCACCCTAGTCTAATTTCGATATTCTGAATTCAAAAATGAAGTCCATTTTTAAAGATAAATTTTACAAAATTTCAAAAAGTGGGTTTTACTATTCATAATGGCTAGTTTGATTGGTTGTGGTGTGTGTGTTATAACCCGAAGTTGCGTACAACACACACTACTGTATTATTAAAAGGAAAGTGTACCATGGAAGCTTGGGGTGTTACAGTATTATCCGAGCATTCCTGAATCAGCTAGATCTTTCAGAAGCTACGACTAGCACCTCTGCGTCATCATCTCAGTCGGCCTCCTCCCAAAAGAGCAAGCATCGGTGGAAAAAGAAGAAGCAGCGCGCTCCACCAATGCTATCTTCATCCCTCACTCTTGGTGACTTCATGCCCCTTGAGATGGGGATCCCTCCAAGAATCCGCTCAGTGGCGGATGATTTTTCAAGTGGTAGTTAGGGGTACACTTCGGTTAATACCAATGAGTTGGTAAATCCCTCTATTACTCCCGATGAGGAGGAATGCCAGGCGAACCACCCCAACGTCCCTAGCCGACATCAACGTCGGCAGAACTATGGTCACATGGGTTATTAAGGCACGTTAGCTGGAACTATCAGCCAGGCCGTGCATGCCACTGAGACCAGACAGCAGGCCCAGTGCAGAGCTCAACACGCACAACCTCCTCATATGGTGTCCTCAGATCTACCTCCACGGCCATTTGTGCTACTAGATCAAGCAGAGCTGCCTCATCCATACCACGGCCAGTCTCTCCCTACTATAGGCCAATCTCATTTGTCCAGCTCTGATCTTGAAGCTACTCATCAGGCCTTGACAAGCGAGCAACAGAACATGCGTAGCACTAGTCAGCAATCGGTCCAGCCGGTAGGGCCCGTCATGCCTCCAATCATAGAGCGGCCTCCCATAAGCCGAAGTTCGCGCTTGGGACTGAAGTATGATGTCCTCAAGCACCTTTCCGAAATCCCAGAGAGGCTTTCTATCCTTGAGGATCTTCACCTATCGTCAGACATGCGTGAGGCGCTCGCAGATTCCCTAAAGAGACCCCTCTAGTTTGAGAAAGAGGTCGGAGCAGCATAAGCCTTCCACACTGAGTAAATTGAGAATTCCGAATGCCAGGAAGTTATCTTGTTCTCTAATGAAGACGAGGACCCTCCCATACAAGGTCACATTCATCCACTGTACGTCACTGGTCAGTTCAATGGCGTGGAGGTCCGCCGCTATCTTGTTTTCACGGGCTCTAGAATTAACCTAATCCCGACTCGGACACTGCGGAAGCTGGGGTTGTTTAAGGATGATTTAACTCCCTCCGACCTAAGAATCCAGGGATACAATTGGACTGAGTAGCCCCAGTTAGCAAGATCCGTTTGAAGATCCAGTTCAATGGCCTAGTTCCCAGTACCGAATTCCGTGTTGTCTCCCAAGACACCACATACAATGCATTAATGGGAAGGTCATGGCTCCACCTGCATGCAACAGTCCGTTCATCGTATCACCATTGGCTCATATACTACCTTAATGGTCGAGTAGGAATTCTCTAAGGAGATGCATATCCTTTCACCACTTGTGAAGCTCATTATCTGGACACTGACTATTACAAGAGTAAGGATAAGCAGATTCTGGCACGTGAGGTTGAACCCACCCCGGTCACAAGTGATCCCTGGGTAGGTCTAGATGACACCTATGTCTTCCCAAACCATCAACTAGAGGCCACGACCCCCGAAATGGGGTCGTGTATTGTTGTTTCAGGTACGATATGAAGGCATATTCACAGGTCCAAGCAACGGTGAGAAATCACCTCGTACTCCTACACCAACCAGGCTCGGGTGATCCCGGATCCTCCTACCCCCGTATGGTATTGGGATGTCCGCCCCTAGGAATTGACAATACGTCATACATGTATGTTTCGATGGGCTGGGATTATCCAACTCAAGACAACATGCCACTACTGCTTTGACATCATCAATAGTGGCCCTCTGGGCCGATGACCAGACGATATTTGGTCAACTGCCTTCATTGTCATGGTCTTAGCGGTGCATGAATCTCCTCATGTGCTGAACACTGCCGTTCAAGCTGGCACAATCCTCCCATCAGAGTCTAGTGGCTCGGAAGCTACTTTACCTGTGGAACATCACTCTAAAAGTGGAGAAGATGATCTAGAATATTTTCCCCCTTCCATTGAAGAAGGTATCTCTACCACGGTCGACAAACTGGTACATGCGAACCTTGGTAGCGAAGCAGATATGAGATCCACGTTGATCAGTGTCTCCATGTCCCTTGAGGAGAAATAGTGGAACATGGACTTGCTTAAACAACACCATGATGTGTTCACCTGGAGTTACAGCGAGATGCCAGGACTAGATCCCCAGGTTTTCGTCCACCGCCATGGTTCTACCGACAAACCATCGTTGGTTAAAGCAGCCTCCCAGATTGATGCACCCTTCTCACGGTGCTATGGTTGAGGACGAAGTTGAAAAACTCATCAAAGGCAACTTCATCAAGGAAATCTAGTACCCCAGGTGGCTTTCCATCATTGTGCGAGTCAGGAAGAAGAATGGGTAGATCTGAGTCTGTATCAACTTCCGTGATCTCAACTTCCACTGTCTGATGGATGATTTTCCCGTTCTAGTGAGAGAATTGTTGATTGATGCCACTACCAGGTTCCAAGCTCTCCCCATCATGGATGGGTATTCTGGGTACAACCAGATACAGATGGCCCTAGAAGATGAGGAGTCCATTGCTTTCAGGGCCCCGAAGGGACTTTTTATTACCAGGTTATGCCCTTCGGCCTGAAAAATGCAGGTGCCACCTATCAGCAGGGAATGCAGCGCATATTCCATCCGATCCTGGGAACACTGGTGTTGTGCTATGTGGAAGATCTGGTGGTAAAATATCACCAACGCCAGGACCATCTCAAGGACCTTGAGAAAGTGTTCGGTTTCCTCCGTTCCCGCCACCTGAAGATGAACCCGTTGAAGTGTGCCTTTGGGGTCACCTCCGGGAAGTTTCTCAGCTTCGTTGTCAGAAATCAGGGCATCGATATTGACAAATATAAGATCAAAGCCATCAGCCAGATGCTTCCCATGAGAAATATTTGGGAGCTTTGAGGTCTTCAAGGCCACTTAGCCTACATATGCCAATTCATTGCAAATCTGGATGGAAAGTGTAAGCCTTTTTCCTGGCTCATGAAGAAAGGCTCTGCCTATGAATGGGGAAAAGAGTGCTAGACCACTTCTGAGGAAATCAAGAAGTATCTGATCCAGCCTCTGGTCTTGATGCCTCCCATCACCAAAAAGATGCTGGTCCTTTATGTGACTGCCTTGGAGCGGTCTCTCAGCACCCAGAATGACCAGAAGAATAATGAGGGGATAAATATCAACCTCTACTACCTTATTTGCATGCTCCTCGATGCAGAGACCAGATACTTCCCCATCAAAAAGATCTTCCTTGCACTCATGTTTTCCATATAGAAGTTGTGATATTACCGTCAACACCATGAGATATAGTTGGTCTCTCAGATAGACCCACTGAAGTACATCTTGAACTGCCCTATGTTGACTGGCTGGCTAGCGCAGTGGGCGGTAATTCTCTAGCAGTTTGACATCAGGTTTGTGCCCCGGAAGGCTATCAAGGGACAGTCATTAGTAGACATCCTAGCTGCCCATCCAACCTCCGTGGATCAATCCCAGGACCAAGATTTTCCTGATGAGGTAGTCCTATATGTCGATCATGTCGTCTCATGTTGGAAAATGCACTTCTATGGTGCCTCCTGGAGCCCCACCGGTAGGAGGCTCAACGATCCTAGGCTCAATAGAGTGGTTCTGGGTATCATCTTCATCACTTCGGCACAATCCGTTATTCCGTACTCATTTCTGTTCTCAGAATTCTGCACAAACAATGAGGAAGAGTATCTAGCTCTCATCACTAGCCTCGAGATATCCCTTGAGATTGATGTGCCCCATTTTCACGTGAAAGGGGATTCCAAACTAGTCATCAAAGCAGGTCAATGGTGACTATGTTGTCAGAAATCCAGAACTCAAGCCATTATTGGAGTTTACCCTCTGTCTAATGGCCCATTTCCCTTCTCGACAAGAGGTTACCCATGTCCATCGGTCACATAATGTTCGATCAGATGCTTTGACCGGTTTAGCTGGGTCACTTGCAGAACCCGAGCATGATGACCTGATCATACATGTGGCACACTGAAGAGTCATCACCCCCGTCATCTTAGAGGATGACGATGGCCCATGGGCAAGCCTTCTTACTTCCAGATCCTCCACATCAGGAGCCCCAGGTTCTTCAGATGTAGTGGTTGAAACGACTCTTGACTAGAGAGCACCTTTTGTCGAGTAGCTCCAAAACATTTGCCTCCCAGATGATCGGGCCGAGCGCGAGCGGATCCGACGCCGCGCACTTGAGTTTACCCTCCAGAGTGGTCCCAGTCTTGAGTAGATCCTCTATAAGCATGGTTTGGATGGTTTTCTCCGAAATTGCATTCAAGGAGTCAAGATTTCTCAGGTCATTCAAGAGGTTCATGCTAGTTCCATCGGAGCCCATCAGGCTGGACCAAAGTTATCTCATTAGTTCCGGAGACTAGGATACGTCTGGCCCTCTAGGATCCATGATTGTATCGAGTTCTCCAAGAGATGTCATGTGTTCCATGTTTATGCTAATTTCCTGCATCGACCACCGGAACCACTCCATTCCACAAAGTACTCTTGGACCTTCATGGTGTGGTGGATCGATGTCGTGGGACCATACCCACCGGCGACATCTCGCCAGTGTAGGTTCATCCTAACCGCTACTGACTTCTTCTCCAAATGGTAAGAGGCAGTCCCACTCAAAGAAGTCAAGGATCGATCCATTATCGATTTTGTGATCTCCGACATCATCTACCGATTCAGAGTCCCTCACATCGAGCTCACCGATAATGTCACAATCTTCCGAGCAGCTGAGCTGAAGAAATTGTACACCAAGTACAATATCTATTTGAACCATACCTCTTGCTATCACGCGCATGAAAATGGACAGATCGAGGCATTCAACAAAACCCTCTCTAAAATTTTGCAGAAAATGGCTGGCCAGAATAAGAAGAGTTAGCTGGACAAACTCCCCCAACATCATCTGGGCTTATCGGACAACGACTCATAATTCCAACTATGTGACTCCATATTCCCTAGTGTATGGGGTTGAGGCCGTCCTGCCCATCGAGATCCAGCTGCCATTGTTATGCACTGCAGTCTATGACTACCAGGCTCCATATAAGGTGGCTAAAATCTGATTAGCTGAATTGGAAGCACTCGACCAGAGTAGGCTCCATGCCCTGCACAATCTGGAAAGGCATCAGATTAAGATAGCTAGAGCCTTCAACAAGACGGTTCGCCTCAGCTCTTTTCTTCCAGGCGTCTTGGTGTTGGCCCTCCATGCGCCACTGATCCCTGGCAGGAAACCACCCAAGTTGGAGCCCAAATGGGAGGGACCTTACATCATTCACAAGGTTTACTCCAATGGAGCATACTCGTTGGTGACCATGGGTGGAGAGCGCATAACTCTTCCCACCAATGCCAAGTTACTCAACCAATACTTTTACTGATCTATTATGGTCCTGCAAGACCTTAAACTGGATGGTCCCACATGACCCTGAACTGCACGACCGTCTGGCACGACCTTAAACTGGATGGTCTTGTATGACCCTAAACTGCACGACGGTCCTACAAGACCATAAACTGTCCAGTCCTGCATGACTTTAAACTGCGCATCGTCCTGCATTACGTCAAACTGTATCTTGAGAACTACGTATGGCTTGATTCCCATCCTTATGGGATACGAAGGAACGCTCAGATTCCTGTCTTGAGCCCATCCCCAAGCTATTTTCTTTGACGTCCCCCCTGGGTATAGTATCCTCGTAGGGTCCTTGCATAATGTGGAGTAAGCTTCCTTAGCCCCACTCATACGAGGATTATAATGGTCACACTAGGTGCCCACTCTCATTCTTCTATCCTACCCCGTGCTTCCCACAAGACAATAAACTGCATGGCCTTCAAGAACTACGTATGGCTTGATTCCCATCCTCATGGGATACGTAGGAAATCCTGAACATTTTGTCTGTTGGCCCAACCCAAAAGCCCTAATCTTCCCCTCGGGTTAAGACATATGGAAGGGGTGAAAATATTTTCCCCAATTCATGTCAAGCTAACCTTGATCCGGCTGTACATCCTACGCCCTGGAGACGTTCTCCTCTTTTATAGATGGGTATAGCTATGCTTCACCCAATCCTTGACTGGGATTTCAAAACCTTCCCCGTCTAGAAGGGCCCCTGAATGGTATGGATGATAGGCCTAAGGGCTCTCTTACCACTTAGGGCCAGAGCCTTCAAGGATGTTGAGCAAAAAACCGATACAAGTCCCGCATTTCGAATATGGTCCGCAGTTGATGCTCATTTTTTGCTCCCATTTCATGTTTCTATATGGACAATGTGTTTCGAACATGGTCAACAACTATCCTGGATCGTTGGGGTCGCCCCAAGATGTCTTGAGCATTGAGTGTAGTTGTTCATTTAGCACCGTTATATCTCCAAGTGATGAAATTCCTCCGGGCGATGTCAACACTCAGGCCCTTTGGCCTTTTTGGGCCCCTGGACCATGTTTTCTCTCTCATGGGATTGTGTGGTATGGTACAAGAATATGTCCTCACCCCATACACATCCCTTGTTTTGGGTATACTACTCCCACCCACGTTCTCACTACAAGATGTTAAACTGCGAGCTGGTCAGGCCTTCCTGACCAAGGCCCAACCTCGGGTCCCTTGGCCTTTTCGGGACCCTAGCCCATGTTCTCTCTTACGAGATTGTGTGGTGTGGTGTAGAATTGTGTCCTCATTCACATCTGGTTACTCACCATTCCGTACACGTCCTCTCTAGGATATCCTTCCCCTGATCATCTTCTAGAACTACTTATGGCTTGATTCCTATCCCTACGGGATACATAGGACCACCCGAATGTATAGACTTCGGGTCCAGCACCATCTCTCAGAAATCTCTATTTCACCTTGGCCCCTTGGCCTACCCTCTCCATCCTAGACGCCTTCGTTAACCCTCTACAGTTTTTCTCCAATGTTCCCAAGGGTACTCTAGTTTAGTACCTGGATTGTCGGACTCTGCTCAGACATGCTTCCACCTACTTTTCAAGATTGGTGTTTCTCTTCATTAGTGATTCTATCACCATTCACACCTGAAGGGACCCCCGAGTGGCATGGATGCCAGGCCTAAGGTCTCTCCTCCCATTACGGGCCAATTACCCCGAAGGTCGTAGACAAAAAATCGATTCAAATCCCACGTTGCAAATTTGGTCAGTGGTCGATGCTCATTTGTTGTTCCTACTTCAGGCTAACACGACTGGGATGCTGCATTTCTGCCATGGTTAAAAGTTGTCCTCCATCACCACGCCAACCCCATTTAAGGCCAAAATATTGGTTACATGATTCACATACTTCTCCACCTCATCATGATCAAGTGGAAATTTGAAACTCATGGTACTGTTCCTCATTTCACATATGCACGTTAGGAGGACCAGAGCCATGGTAGGGGCTCCACACCGATCTGCCTTTGGTGTGTGTTCTGTGTGTTGCAATAGGCATCTTACTTCCTTGTTTCCAAAACCGAGTTCGACTCACGTGGGCTTATGCATTGGGTTGAGGTCTTCACTAACTTGGATGGTTTACACCCATTCACGGTCCGAGATCCAAGACCATAAGCATCGACCTCCTCAGAACTATGTATGGCTTGATTCCCATCTGCATGGGATATGTAGGAATGCCCAGGCCTATTGACTTTTGGTCTAGCTTGAGTTCTGCTAATTTTTCCTTTCTGTCCCTCCTTCCGAACATTGACTACGGGACTGCGTGGTGTGGTATGGTATTGTGTCCTCATTCACGTCAGGTTTGCAATAGATTCACCACACGCACCCCGTTCTAAAAATCAGACCTCCGGTTTCTTGTCCTTCTTGTCACACACGACATTAAAAGGCATCCTACAGAACTGAGTATGGCTTTATTCCCATACTTGTGGGATATGTAGGACCACTCGGACATATGGTTTTTGGGTCCATCTCATTCAGGAGCTAGTCTATCCCCATTTTTATCTCTTTCCTCTATGTAGGCCCCTTGGCCTAAGGTCCCCCAATCGGAATTATGTACAGTGTGATACATAACCATGTCCCCATTCACGACGGGAATGTTTGGTTGCACCGAAAACATTCCCCGACTAGCATCGTCTCTGCTGCGTCTGTGCTGCATGACGTTAAAATGCATGCTTGGTCCTATCACATGACCCTAAATTGTGGTATTATCATCCTGGCTGCATGATGAAAAATGGCATTGCGTTGTGATGACCTCTTCTTAGAGGACATCACATTGGGTATTGGTCATTCACCATACCATTTCTCAATGCCTACTATGGCTTGATTCTTGTGGCAATGCTTGGGCCTGCTACCCTAGGCTTGTTTCTTCACAAAAAAACCACTCACCTTAAAGTACAAAGATGATTTATCAAATACCTCTTCTCTTGGTGCAAGGGCTAGATCCATGAACCCCTTTCATCCTTTTCACTTGTACCTTACCGTGTCATTCCACCTTGCAAGAACTACATATGGCTTGATTATCATCCTCATGAGATAAGTAAGAGCGCCCAAACACTTCCTCCTGAGCCCAACTTAACATTCATGTTCATCCCCTCAACTCGAACACTTCCCCAGAGAACACATGGTATGTAGGGCTAATGTCCTCATTCAAGTCGGGTTTTATAACCACCTTACCATGTGTCTCCTGCTCTCCTTACCCATTCAGGGTCCGATTTCTAGGACCCTAAGATAAGACCCTTTAAAGAACTACATGCGGCTTGATCCCCATCCCCATGGGGTATGTAGGAACACCTTTTCCTTTTTCTTCAGACCTGCACAACTCTCATTTTATGTCCCTAGACCTAAAAACTCTTTGAGAAGCACGTGGTGGTAGGAACCCCCAATTCCCATTCACCGGGTATTTGATTTACCCCACCACGTGCCTCCTGTGTTTCCTCCCATCCATGGTTCGAACTCTATGAAACTATACTAAGATTTCCCTATTAGAAGGGACTCGACTCTCTCTATCTAATACATCTCACTAACGTATTCAGATGAATTTTGACAAAGATCTCTAAGTGTCGAGTTTTCATGGAGACATTCCCCTCGTTCCATGACCAAGCTTCGTGAGCTTTCCATTTGGATCCCCATCCTCTTCAACATCCAAAAGGACCCTCGAAAGGCATGGATGCTAGGCCTAAGGTCTCTCCAATCATTTTGGGCAAACGTCCCTAAGGATCATGGAAGAAATTTGGGACAGGTCTCGTATTTCGATCATTGTCAATGGTCGACTCTCATTTTTCTGTCCCCATTCCTGGATAACGCGATATCGATACTGCATTGCCGCCATGGTTAACGGTTATCCTCCATCATCATGCCACCGTCATTGTGGTACAAATTTCATGCTTCATGATTCAGACAATTTCACTCCCTCATGTTTAAGTGTAATTCCAAAATACTCGGCTCAATCTCTTCTAGCATATAGGTTCACATCATGGACGAGTTAGAATCATTCGGATGGTTTTCACTGCGTGTCCCTTTATCCTAACACGCCCCTTCCTGTGTCAACAAAGTCCCACCATTACATCCAGTTTCCCACATCGAGCACGACTCACGTGAGCTTAGTAGTTTCGGAAAGATGTGTACTAACACAGACATGCTTCTCATCATCCCGCTTGACATTAAACAGAGCTTCCAGAACTACGTACGGCTTGATTCCCATCTTCATGAGATACGTAGGGACACCCTGGAATTTCACCTCGGGTCCAGCCTCAGGAATCGTAAGACCCTATTCCTCCCCATTTCCGGATCATGGCCTGACCCCTCGCGAGGGACCATGTAACTACAGCTGTACCTCGAAAAAGTCTGGGATTCCCTAAGATGACATTGGAAAGTGATGGCTTCCTTGACAGAGAGGTCCTATCTGAAAAAAGTTATGATCCCTGATCGAACTGATGCACCGATCCACTATGCTTCTCCCACGGTGGCGTAATTTCAAGAGTGTTGAATTATGTTCTAACAAACCCTCACTCCATGTTACATGCTTTACGTGCCCCTTATTCAGACCCTCTTCCTCTTTCATGTCTTGAGGAAGCCCCTAATGGTATGGACGCTCAGCCTATGGCTCACCTACTATACTGGGCCAACATTCCGGAAGACTAATGGATGACATTTTGATTTAGCCCCCATATTTTGAACATGATTAACAGTCAGCCCTCATCGGTTGTCCCCATTTCAGGCTAATACAATAAGGGTAATATGTTTCAAACATGGTCAATAGTTACCCTTCATTGTCACGCCACCCCCCATAGCGTTCTGAATTTCGGGTAGCGTGATTCACACATTCCACTCCCTATGTTTGAACTAATCCCAACACCCCTGGAGTTACCTCGTTCGTGCACCAGAGCACGTCGAAAGGATGGCTCGTCGATTGGTCTGAGGTATTAATACTCCGATCGAGCCTCTCCCATGCCTTCCTGGATGACCTGGATTGGTTACATAAACCCCAGGTACCCGATGCTTGATCGACACATTATATTCAGATGGAATAGCATGGTGGTCACCCATTTCTTCTCAGATTGGGCTCAACCTGCGTGAGATTAGGGACTGAACAAAAGACATTTCAGGAATACAACAGACATGTATGAATCCAACCTCGGTAATGAAGCTCATGAATGATATGACATCAACTAAATCAAAACATGCGTTTGAGATTTTGTGATCCTTACAACACTCGGGGGTTTATACATCCCATGGAAGGGTTAACCCAGTCAAAAGAAAGTTATAGTTCTGACACCCTTAGACTTGTGGTGTCTAGAAGTTGTTGTCTCCAGCTCAATTCCCACTCCTCCTCATCTATGGGGAAAAATTCATCAGCCTCAGTTTGGGACCACTCTATGTTATCCTGGATGATGACCATTTTTTAGAAGCTTGCCTTAGACACTCTTCCTCCTCTGCCAGCTGAGCCTTCAATTGAAAGATCATATCTGATTGTGAATTAAGAGAGTTTTAGTGCTCATCCTCCCATATCCATAGCCATTGGATCTCATCTTCAGCCTCCCGGAACTTCTAGATATTCATCGCCTTGCTCTACTGCCAGCCCACACTGAGGCCGCGATCATACTCCCGAATCATCTCTGCCATAAGATCTCGGATGAGCAGATGAGGGCTATGGTCATCCACTCCCCCAACACACAGTTCGTGTAGCCACGAGCGAAGTCTATCTGTCTCATCCAGCCATAGTGTATGGGGGGTCTTTTCGATAAAACGCATGATCAACTTCTATGATCGGTGGTGGACTATGTCGTTGTCCTCTTCAACAGAGGTTGTCTCGTCCCAGTCCGCACGGTTGGCAGGCATGTATGCGGGGTACACCCTCAAGAAATCTTCAGCAGGATCTCCATCCAGCGTGGGATAAGGGGAAACATCTGGCATTGGGTCAGACGTGGCGAGACTTGGGATGACTGGCAGATCCTCATTGTTAGACCCCACTTCAATGACCTTGGGTGCGACCCCACTGGTGGTCCCTCCAATGAAGGGGGAAGCTACAGCTCGGCTAGGCTAGGTAACTATCTCCATGATTATTGGCATGCCCCTGGGAGGGGCACCGCCAGAAATCCTGACCAACATCGCTGTAGTGGCCAATGCCAGTTGAAGAACTGTACGTGACAGAGAAGGACTTGGATGTCAGTTGGCACAATCAGTGTATGGCAGCAATGAATTCAGTGGAAAAGACTTATAGTGATTGAAATCTTGGTACTGCTCTTGTGTTGATGCTGATGGGACCCCGAAGAGTGGCCCTCCGTATATTGATGGGAGGTTCAAAGATTCTGGAGAAGCCACCTTGGGTTCCCTAGTCCCGCCAGACACAGAACTAGACGTGGCCACATGTGTGGGTTTCGAGGGTCCTACATCATCACCCACTGATGGGTGAGAGTGAAGTCTATGTACAAGGTCCTCTTACGGGGTTCAGACATTGGTAAGAAGTTAATAATGGCATGAGAGCAGACTCTGAGGAATGAAACATGGGATTTTACCTCGAGAGCCTCTATGAAATCGTCAAGACCCGAGTCTTGATCACCTAATTCTCCTTCCTCCAACGTGCTCCGTCCACCGGCCTCGTCCCCCCCCCCCAGAGGATTATTTTGACTCTTCCGATAGGGGGAAGAGCTCTCTCATCTTGGCGGCCGACAGATGTGGGGGAACCGTCCGATCTAGCAGTACCCTCACCCAGTTTTTCATTGGACGTGGGGCACCACTAGATTGTACAAAGTCCTCCAGCTCATCCAGATATTGCTACGCCTCTACTAGTGACACTGTGAAACCATCCCAGACTGGTCCTATTCCCGGTAAATCCATCCCGAGGTGGTTCAACTGTTCCCACATCTCAGGCGGGCTGAGGAATTGCCGGTTGACATCCAAAATGTCCCACACCTCTAGGAAAACCGCATTTTCTAGCATATCGATATGGTGCAGCAATTTCCCCATAGTCTGAGTGGATATCCTACATAATCCCCTCTGTGGCCGCCCCTCCAGATGGATTTTCTCTCCTGGGACCACCAGGTCCACCGTCGCTGTTGGATTCACCACAGCGGCCTCACATTCAGCTGGTATAGGACCCATTGCCACGACATCCCCGCCACCACGAGAGGCCCTTGATGACCTTTGACCCTAACCTTAGGATAGGGGAGGCCCACCATCACCATCTCAAATGGTTGGCTGCTTCTGCATTTCCCCCAAATAAGCTACCTCCCAGATTATGGCGTACTCTTTCAGCAGTCCAAAGGTGGCAGTAGGCGGAGGCAATTCATTTTGAATTTTCCTATCTTCCCACATGAACATGAGCCATAATTTCCTCATCAGACATGGGTGCTCCACATGGCGCACCTCCCAGTAGACCTTCGGGGTCAGCCGTGGCAGACACCAGAACTGCCTCGCAAATCGATTTGGGGTATACAGCTTGCAAAGTGGATCGTGGTCCACCCATGCCACCGAGACTCCACCTCGGAAGGCCAGGAGATAGGCCTGATGCTCTTCCGTACCCTGACCTCCATCAGTGAGTACCCCCGTTGGAAATGGAAATAGGTGGAAATTAAACTCATCTGCCTTCCACCATCAGTTTAGTATCTACGGTACGGTTAACTTTGCTGGAAAGCTCCCGACATCATTCAGAATGGACGGATGGAATTTTGACCCCGAGGGAGAGATAGAGTTCAGATATTCGTAAATCCCCATGATTTGTGACGTGATCCACCCATACAAAATATGGAGGGGCCCGCATATCCTTGGTGAGTTCTTGCCCTCGCAAACATGTCGTAGCATCTTGTACAATCTGGCAAGCTTCAGGATCCCTATATTGACCCGCCCTCTTGTGGCCAGCATTGATGCCATTATAAATGAGATGGGCCACACCCCCATGTTGGTATCCCTCACAGGTAAGATCCAACCACAAATAAGGGTCGTGATAAACACCTCTAGTCTGACTGTCGGCCGATGTTCGGTATTGATGCTGAAACCCTAGGTCTTGCATTGGCTATCCTCCAAGAGCCGCCAATACGAATTCTCCCTGCCCTGTTGATCCCCCTTTGGGAAAGGTCGAGGCCTTGGGGGAAACTATTCATCCTTCAGGAAGTTCAGGAACTCCTTGAACCACTTCTTAAAGTGGACATCCCTCACCGCTTCTTTATCTTCACCAGCGACCAGTCCCATTAGTGCCAGTGCTAGCCACGACATCTACTCAAGATCCTCCCATGCACTCATGACAGGGATGAACTCATCGTACATAGCCCCCAAGACCAGGACCCCCTAAATTTGATGAACATCCCACAGAATGATTAAAATAGCCCCATTGTGCAGGAGAAATGTATCGGTCCTGAACGAACATCTGCTCAACAGCTCTGACATCAGCTATTTCAGTTGATATATGTGGAATTGGGAGGCCCAGACCACCTCGTACAAACCCACTCTCCTCAACTTGACTCCAAAATCCTTGCATGTGGCACCTACCCAGTAGGCCCGTGCCCAGTTGTTTGTGAAATTGCCGCCCTAGCGCAGGTCCCACTCATTGGACCACCCCTTCCTTGAATCCCTCAAGGCTTCCTTCAGCATTGTGCGGTACATGGGAGGGGACGTCTCCGGATGAAATGGCTTTCCATCAACATTTTCAGGTGATTGTACCGGCAGTCGGTGGTGATTGGTGTGAATTCCTCCCATGCATGACCATCAGCCGCCCTGAACCATTGACTCTCACATGGAATGCTCCTGAACTATCAAGACAGTTCGTCACTACTCGCCTCAAGAATGAATACATCATCCCTCATTCTGAATCCATACAAGGGTAGCTTCCTACACAATGGGTAGTTCTTTTGGATTTTTGATAGTAACTCCATCAAAGAACTATGGTCCAAGTTCCTACGAACCAACTCTTATAGGCCCAGATAATTTGCCATCTTATCCCTCCGGGTGGCGTCTACAAGCACCCCAAGCACGAATTCCTGATGAGACATCGGGTTTCATAATTGGGATAAATTTTAGGTTGGGTTTCGGAGCCCATTCTTGGAGCTCATTCGCAGAGCATGTTCGCAAAGCCATGTCACAGAGGCTGACCTCGACCTGCAAGCACACGTTTGCTTGGCACCGTCGTAGAGTCAAAGACTCATGGTTCGCCGCAAAGCTTGATTCGCTATGAGCAGTTGCGGAGTACGTGGAGCTTCGTGAATCGGGAGTAAAAAAGAAAAAATTCATGGAGGGAAAGGACAAAAGAGATCCTGACCCCCCTATTTATAAGAGGCGGCCCTCTGAGCTTCGCAGCACGTCTAACCCGCACAGAGCTTCACGACGCGTCAGTCTCGCACGTCCCCCGTCTACCTCACACACCCTCTTCGCGAGTTAGCACCGTGAAATACCGATGATTTTTGAAATTTCCCTTAGACTTATACCCTTGATCCCTCCGCGACTCCAAGTCTGAGGGGGGCATTTGTTGGAACCAAAATTTTGGACGAAAATACCAAGAAAAAGAGGCCTCGTGACCTACCTCACGAAGCCATAGAGCGGAGTCCCCCCAAGAAATGTGGTACCATCTGTGAATGTCCCTGACGTTTGTGAGCCCACCACAAAGCAATGGAGGCAGGCCCCTCCGCGAACACCCTTGACGTTCGTGATCTCGCTGCGAAGCCAAGGAGAAGGGCCCCTCTACAAACGCCCCAGACGTTCGCGAACCCGCCACGAATCCAAGGATGCGGGACCCTCCGCGAATGCCCCTGACGTTCGCGAGCCCTTCGCGGAGCCAAGGAGTAGGGACCCTCCACAACTTCCCCTGACGTTCACGAGCCTACCACAAAGCCAATGAGGCGGGACCCTCTGCGAACGCCCCTAACATTCACGAGGCCACCACAAATCCAAGGAGGCGGCCCCCTCTATGAACCCCCCTAACGTACTCGAGGCCGCCACCATGAAAATGGGGCAGGACCATCCGCAAATGCCCCTGACGTTCGCGAGGCCTCCGCGAAGAAACACATTCCCTCTTCACACCGTGTAAGCTCTTCTTGACAGCGCCTCTTGCCTATAAATACTCACCTCCCCCTGAACTTAGATGATGAACAATCCGACCTTTCGGCTTCTCAGCTCCCAAATCGTGAAGCACCCTTTTCTCCACTAATCATGATCTATGTGAGGTATTTTTGCTATGCGAGATACCTCATCCTTTTTGTGTTTTGATCCCCTCTTCCGAGATTGATACCCTTTGCGAAGCCTAAGGGTATTCGTGAAGGAAGGGGATCCCCAAGGGGACCCGAGTTGTATCAGAGAGTTTATGCTTCGCGAAACCCCATTCACGTACACGTGATCCACATGCCAAGGCTGGGTCAATGTTCTTTGCGAAGCACATTGCTGCACGACACTTTGCTTCGTGAGGATTCTGTGCTCTACAAGGTAGTTCTATGCGAACCCCCTTCCACTTAATGAAGCACCTCCCATTTGCACCTCCACCTCAATCTAAGTCTAAGGCACACCCCTTCGCGAAGCACACCTCTTCACAGGTTCCCTCCACCATGCAGAGCGAATGAACTCCAAAAGGCCCCTGCATATGGACCCCTCTGCTTGGAAATTCCTTTTCCCATGCGACCCTCCAGGTTTGCACGATGTGACTTCAAATTTACCCAGACAATAATTCTCGTGGTGTTACTTCACCCAATTCTTCTTGGCATAGGCATGCTAATGGATATTGCTTCTTCACATAGCCACGCTAATGTGAACCTCTAGATGGTTTGCTCTACTACCCTCCTTCAGCATGACATGGCCTGTACCTTCCCTCCCACCAGGAGCAGAGGGTACCGGTTACGTAAGTCTTAGGGGTGAGTAGTAAACCCACCTCATCTGAGCTGGAGGATGTTAAACTACCAAGCACCCTCATCCTCAAAACACGGCGTTAAACTGTGACATCACCTGGTGACTCTCACGTGGGTTCCCCCCACCTTGGACATTCTCCACACCACATGGTCTCCACAAATGATGATATCCTCTTTCTGGGAGTGGAGTTTGTCCACGGGGAAGGGCAGCCTCCTTGGAATAGCCCCTGGCCGTTCTTGCAAGAGGCAGAGCACCCTACTCCCTCCTTTCATCTTCGGTTCCCAAGGACAGTGGAGGACGTGATAGGTAAAAAACCCCTCCTCTCTTCATAGGTGCCTAATCCCCCTCTCCTGCTATGCTTTGTCACCCCCAGGCCTCCATTCTGGAGTAAGTCCCTGTACCATGGGCTGCCCAATGCGTAAGCCCTCTTCGCTTACCACAGATGCATCCTTCACGATGTTATTGTCAGGTCCCTGAAACATCTTGTTTCTCACAAAGATCACGACTCCCGTGAGCTCAGAGTTAGCATGGACCATGACACACCCTTGGATGCCTAAGAGTGTAATCCCCAAATGCCCCATCCCGCATAACATTAAACTGCACACCCAAACTACAAGGACATTGATCCATGTCAATGCATGGTACGTAGGAAGACTCCATGAGGTTCGAGCCCACAACCAGTGGACCCCTGGGTTCACCTTCACGTCGGTTCGCTGATGAAACCCATCTCAAACTACGAGGAATTTTATCCTTGTCAATGCATGGTATGTAGGAAGCCTCCCTGAGGTCCGAGCCTGTCACCCATCGGACCAATGTCTTTCTTCACATCGGTTAGCCAACACACACATCCCATCCCGAACGAAGAGGACTTTGATCCATATCAAGGCATGGTACGTAGGATTCCTCACGAGGTTCAAGACCAACACCCGATAGACCAAGGTCCTTCTTCACGTTGGTTCACTGACACCCTTTTTGAACTATGGGGTCTTTGGTCCATGCTATGGCATGGTATGTAGGAAGCCTCCCTAAGGTTCAATACCAACACCCGATGGACAAAGGTCCTTCTTCACGTCGATTCTCTAACACGCCCCCATCCTGCATGACATTAAACTGTACCCCAATCCTGTGGTATGCCATTGTGGGCCCACTATCCAGTTGTTCCGACACCCCTTTGCATCGGTTCAACACCCACTTGACATCCAAACTATGTGGACTTTGATCCATTATAAGGCATGATACGTAAGAAGTCGCTTCAAGGCTCAAGAACAAAACCATCGTCCATCCTAATTCTTACCCGGGCCGCCACATCCCGGTGAGGTCTTGCCCTCTTTATTCCCCTTCACTGTATTTGGGAAGCTCCCCATGAGCTGGCCCCAACATCGGTGCTCCCTCAAGGGGGTTCTTCAATCTGATCCACTCTAGCTAGTGTTCTGATCAGTCCAATCCATCTCTGTTGGACGTTAAACTCACGGCATACCCTGTGTTGAACATGGGAAGATGAGGAAAACCTCAGATACATGCCTATGGAATATGATTCCACACACTCGATGTGGAATGCCTAGGGCTTCTGTGCCCTAGAGAAGTCCTATAATAAGGGAGAAAAGATAGACACACCAATTCCCCAGCATCCAGACATGCCAGTGATGCCACAATGTGACTACTCCTCCAAATGAAGGTTGCTTTCCTAACCGGCCCCCTGGAATGTCCTGAAAGAAGCAGCGTAATTAATTGGTTTCCATGAGAGTATGGAACTGGGAAGAGTTTTACGAACAACGTATTAAATCTATAAGGGAGACCCGGACTAGGTGATGAGTTTTGAGGAGTAATCCATGGAAGTAAGAATCGGCATCCCATCATCCCATTTCGATGATGGAGAAAACGTCCCTGTACAAGGAGCGAATGCCACCCACCTTTGGAAAGTGGGAATGTGGGGCAACAAAAGCTTCCCCTATCGTTCCCAAGAAGACGAACACACGCGCCCTGAAAAAAAGTGTCGGAAACACACATCATAGAATGGGATAATAAAACATCCTTTGGAATGGAAATGTGGGAAATATAAGGGTTTCCTAAAATAAAAAATAATCATGTTTTTAGAAAAGGATATCAATAAAAGGAAATTAAAATATTTCAATATAATAGAAGAAAACATCGAATGTAAAATATAGTGATCAAAAACCTGATCATGAGAAAGTTAATGGCCATCAGTCCAAAAATCTACAGTGGTTGAGAAGACTATAAATTATTCAAAAATGATTATAAAAGGGAACCATTTGGATTTTGAAATTAATTTTTCCTTGAGTTAAGGAATTAATTTACTATAAAAATAGAGTTCATGATAAAATATACTTAATTTATTTATTTCTCTTTATAAATAATAATTTTATATATTGGTTATGCTTTAATCAATTGAAACTTCTATTTCATCTCCTAATCAAATAAAGAAATGTTTAAGATGAATTTTACATACTTGAAGTACTAAAATTGACTTTTAATGGATCATAAGATCCATAAATGTATTAATTTCATTCCTCCTATCTCTAAATATTAACCAAAACCAAAATGGTTAGTACATCTTGTCCAGTATTGATAAATCTTCTCGTAATGAAATAATTCTATAAAACTAAAAAACCACCCAATGTTCAACATAAACCATTACATATATATTTATCCATAAAATACCTATATAATATTACTATCTTTATTCAATACCCCTAATAAAATCTGAAATTCTTGATCATATATTTTTTCCCAAAATGTACATTACAAATTTATTCTGAAACAATCATATTGTTTCTCCTAATGTTACATACCAATCTCGTGAAACCATTGGTCATATATTCTCCTAAAATATGCTAATAATTTTCCAAATAACCCAAATCACCATATAACCTCAATGCAATTTTATATTCAATAAAAAATTAATTTTATCACTATTCATTAAATAAAATAATAGACTAACCAATACATTCTATAAATCCAATATTAAAATGAACTTCATCAAATATATTGAAAAACACATTTTAATGAAATTACTAATAAATTATATGGTAAAAATACTATCAAATTTAACTTATCAATTTCAGTCATATATTTATCCCAATTAAAAATAATTATCCTAATATCATCTAATAATATGTGTTATCATTCCCTCAATCATGTGTTCTCCAAAAATATAACCTTACCACAAAATCACCATTCTATTTTACTAGTAGTATTTAAAATATTCTTGAAAACAAAAAAAAGATATACTATCATAGGAAAATATATATATGCATCATGATTCTTATATACATAATATCACTGAAAAAAACTATTATAACGTAATTAATAAAAATCTAAACTTAAATAATTCAATCATTCAACATCCTATATAAACCATAAACCACGATTTGTCATCTTATTTCATATTTCTTTCTTATAATAATATAAACAATGAATCAGGTTATAAGAATCATTATCCTCTATTTAATCATGCTTCTTAATTTTAATATAATAGAAACTATTAAAGTAATTAATACATTTTAAATAACATTCTTATTATATTCATCATCAATAATAAAACCCTTGTATAGTTTTGTAGATCCACTTCTTAAGATTTCCTCCTATGAATTTTATTTTCAAAATTCCCATACATTCAATATTTAAACAACTAATCTGAATGTGAGACCGAATGAAAACATTATTCCCTTACATAGGGCTAACTAACTTTTAATTTTCCATCTTCAATTACTCACATGATGTCATTATTTTCCACACATAATTCTTTATCTTATTCACTGGTTACATTTTCCAATGCTATTCTTAATACATTTTTGACATGTAAGACATATAATATTATTTCATCTATAGTCTCCATGAAACTCTACTTTACCCTTATTTGGTTCCTCTAGACACTAACCTATTTTCAGGTTATTAATCTCATTATGAAATATTTCATTTATGGTAAAAAAAATATATCTCAATACATATCCCATTGTATTAGGTTTCTCATAACTCTATACCTAAATCATCCATCACATTCAACATCATGTCAACCCCTTCTTCTTCGATCCATTTATAAAAACCACAAATAAATTTATAAGCTATAATAATCATAGTACAAATCATATATTCATGAAAATACATTTTGAGGATATTTAAATCTTGAAACACTCTTTCAAATATAGGAAAATATTTGTTTAACATAAGTTACCAATGGTAATTTTCTATTCAGATCCTTTATAATTGAACATAAATAAAATACTAATTAACCAAATCATATCCCAAAGAAGTTTTTATCTAGCTGTGTAGTATTAATCCCACTCATAATACACAAATAATGATTGAGTTAATACCCAATTCCACTCATTAATTGTTATTACCCTTATTTTCAGTTTTTCTACACCTGTATCCACTTATTAGCACATATATAGGGATGTATTTTATTTGAAATTCACACTCCTTTATTTAGAATAATAAAATATATTCATTTATATGTAGATATATCCAAAGGGTTCTAATAAAATATTTAACATCATAGTTTCAATAATAGCTAAACCCTACTATGAAATCAAATATAGTGACCATGGAATTAGAGACATAAATATGTCATATTATTAGAATAATATTCGTCACATATCATTATGATCAATGCCTAACCCAAAAAAGATTAATGTATATGAAAAAATTGATACATAAAATTTCAGTACATAAATTATCTATATTATTTCCCATTAATTTATTCATAATTATAATCCTTCTTAGAAATATCAAAACTAAAACCATTCTTCATAATAAGGGGAAATAAGAAAGGGTTAGTTTTGGTTCTCAATAATGGTTAACATATGGGATATAAATCATTAATCATAAGTGAGAATAAGATAAGAATAAGTATACGAGAACATGATAAAAAAGACAATGATTCTACCCAAAAGGATAAAGATCAATAATCATAAATCATTATCCAAATAATAGTCATAATTCATAAGTGTGTGTAATCATCAATAAGAATTAACAGTACCTGAAAAATATCATAATAATAAGAAATAAGGTTTTGGAATACACATAAACAAAGAAAATAAATTCCTAATTAAAGGTTCACTCCCAAAAATCTCAATATGGATAAGGTCTACAAATTGAAATTCATTCATGTTCAATTTCAAAATTAACTTATTTGTAAAATTCATCCAGTTAACTATATCATCTCTTATGATTTTATTAACTCCATTAACTATTAAAATTTTCTAAAAATTATTTTCATTACCTGTGTAATTTGGGGGATATAATAGAACCACCTATTATAATGAACTATATCATGATTACCTGTTAAATAATAATAATCCATACTTATGTGTTCCAAAATATTTTAAAACATTTATCATTTAATCACAGAATAACCAATGAAAGGATAATAGGTTTTGTTTTTAAATTTCATAATTGTAATAAAAAATAATCTCAAGGAAGAATAAATATGTTAACATTGGATCATATCAAAATAAAATCATAATAATGATAAAATGGTGTTCTTATATAAGAAAAACGTTTTAAAAGATCACAAAAACTTTTCTTGAGCAGAATTAATTTTCATTTTGAAATCACATATTTTAAAAAAATAAAAACTGTTATACAAAATATTTTCATTATAAATAATCATGGGATCTTATAAAGGTATCTTAAAATAAATGAGTTCTCAAGATAGTTGTAAAATTCATTTTTGTGGTGTACATTAAAATATATATTCATTTTAATCCTTTGGTAAATTAGCCACCATATTTAAGAGATGGAAAGAATATTATTTTGAACCCAATTATATAATTTCTAAAATTGGAAAAAATTAAATTTAAAAATATTTTTTTAATGATAAAAACATATCTAAGAAAATTAATATTGTAATATAGACATGTAAAAAATGATTCCCGACCAAAGAGAGTTATAAAGTCAGTTTTCCTCAAAACAATTATTTCGATATATTGATTACGTAATGATAATAAAACAAATGGAATCATTTAATATTCATAAATAACCATACTATAAGAAAATAAATTCTATTTGGGTGAGATAGAACATATCATATAATTATTGGAAATTTAAGCATAAGCAATCCCTTTAAAAATGATATTATAACACAAAACCCTATCCTCTTTGGTAAATTTTGTTTCATACCTCCTCCGAAAGAAATAAATTCAAATGTGAAATTAAATAAATTATACATAAGTATATTCATGTTATGATATATAAAAGTATTAGTGTATACACCTCATAAAATAAGATAGGTGTATAGCATAACATATTTCCCATAAAAGATAATTTAATATAATAAACACTTACCACTTTGTAATATTCAAATCAAAATCACAGGGATAAAATAATTTTAATTTCAAATTTAAATACCAAAAATTATTAAGGATGCATGATATAACATTTCAATTGATTATTTTATTCACCTAATAAATACAAAAAGTGGAATAATGTCATATATGTCTCAATGAATCAAAATATACAAGAAGAAACATTAAACATATATACAAATATGAAAGATAATAAATACAAATATATAAAAACCATATAAATAATTATAATCTCATATATGATCAACTTTATAAATTACAACAACTATTTATTAATAAGTTTTTATTAAAATAATTGTTTTTTAGTGTTAGCAATTTCATTTTTCATGTATGTTTTGGTTCAATAGTTACAGAACATTCACCTTGATCTGGAATCCATCATATTAAAAATATTAATCATATAATAATTAAATTATATAATTAAAATATACACTTTTATAACCATTAATTTAAATAATTTTGAAAAATGGATTACAACACATCGTGGAGGTGGTAGTCTGTACATACACATTAGGGATAATTTCACTTCTTGATGGATGGAATGAAAAAAATGTTAACCATAACTAAAATTTAGAAAAAAAATATTACATCTTAAATATAATATATATTAAATAAATATATCCTTATTTACATCTATGTTAATCATAAATTAAAAATGAACAACTTTTCTTTGTAGAGGTGGTAGTGTAGACATACACATGAGTAAAGATATCGTTTTTCAACAGATGGGATTTTAATAAAGTTTATGAGATATCATAATTATAAATGTTTAATTATTTCATAAATTTGATATATTGAAATTCAATTCATTATACAAATTTACCATGATTGACAGTGATGGAAAATTAATAGTATCGCTACATGGGTGCGGTAGTATACATATATTCTTGACTAATACTTTCATATCCTATTTGATAGATATGATTTTGGGAATGTATATTAAATAATCATATTAAAATCATTATATAATTATATATATATGATACATAAATCACCATTTTCTTAAATATACAACATTTTTAGAGAAGGTGGATGATGAAATAAACTTTTATAGAGATTGGTTGAGATTTATATATCATCTTTAAGAGACATCCTTTAGAATATACAATAAGACTTGAAATATAGGTAATAGAATAAGATAAAAAACTTATAGAAAGTTGGTAATGTATATAGAAAGGTTTCAGAGTAGGTATACTTTAGGATATAATCCGAAAATGTATGAATACACTTGAATAAGTGGTTTACTTTCATTAGTGAGGGGATGGAGACACATGGAGGAGGTAGTACACAAATATGCATTATTATAGAATGTTTATCATAGAGTACACAAAATGTTTCACTTACATCACAATGTAATCTCTCGATAGGATTTTTGATAGATTCATTCAAGATCATAAGATCAAGCATGGGATTTTCAGGTAAATATATGCTAACATTGTTCTAATCGGTAACCCCATAAGTGTTATTGTTTTGGGGAGGGTTCTAATGCTAGCGTGTTTTTTGGTAGAAGGTAATAGGAAGCCTGGGATGGTGGAGAATATTCAAGAGAAGAGACATTATCTATTGTCTACTAATGATGGGAATCATGCTCATGATGCCAATAACATTCCTATATATTATCCTAGTAGTAATATTTATTCATAAAGAAGTTTACTAGAATATCTAACTAGATATAATACTATATTTACTATACCAATAGGGGATATGGTCATATGGATAAATAATTAATAACACAACTTGAAGGAGAGGGTAACTATAAGTAGTTGAACTTCTATGTTAGAAGAAGTGATGTGATCGGGGACATCCTCATAAGGATAAATGCGATCCTTAGAGACATGGATATAACGGATGAGAAGATGATACACCAATTAAAGGAGCTATCTTGGGGCATCAATATGATCATTTTACACCAATACCACCTCCAGTTATCTCATTCATTTCTCAAGGAGTTGAAAGCTACAAATATTACCAAATTTAGGTAACTGTAGTCTAAGATCAGGTAGTGCTTGACATGACTAGATTTATGATTTAGGTCTTACTTAGAATAGACCACATTCTCATAGTTACTATTGAATGACATTTGTTTTTTATTGAAAACTCATGATATTGAGATATTGATATATTCCAAAGTGTGTCCTTTGTGTTATGATACTCTAACTAGAGGATATTATATTCTAATACATATCTATAAACAATGAGATTATCTTCTTAGATTAGTGATGATTTCATCGGACCTCATGATAACTAGGACGAGTCCCTATAATTTTATCTTTGGGATGAAATGGGTATCCTCAGTCGTTTTCCATATAGAATATTACCATTTAAGGGTGATGTTCAGTTGAGTGGATGGATCAATGTTTTTTTCTTGGTTGAGTGGAACCGTATTGGATTATGTGTGGTAAATTTCAAGGACTGACCCTTTATATGGAGAATTTGTCTATATGTGTGATTGATACATTTGATGATTATCTTAATGATGTCATATAAGAGTATATGGACAAATCTTTTAACTATGAACCTAGATTTAATCCTATTTAAAATATCAATATCTATATTGATATACACCATAGGACCACCCCGATAACTTATATTGATTACCATATGGAACTATCTGAGATCAAGTATATGAAGGCTAAGTTGAATAAATTTATATTGAAATTATTCATCATACCCAACCTATAATCCTTGGTAGCTTTGATGTTGTTCACTACGAGGATAAATGCACGATTTTGGATTTTTATTGACTATCATCACTTAAATATGGTGAATGTCAAGAAAAATAAATTTTTTCAATAATATGTGACATATTCAAGAAACTAAAAGTGATAATTATGTCTCAAATATTATTCATAGGTATTTTAATCACCATCATTGGGATCTTAAAGTGGATATTCCAAAGACGACATTAAGGTGTCACAATAAACATTACTTGTTTTTGGTGATTTCCATCAGTGTGATGGGAACACTAGTTGTGTTCATGGGATAATTAAACTAGATATATTATTATTTAATGGAATATTTCATGGTTTCATTTGTTGAGGACATATTTTACCATTAATTTTTAGTGGATGACATATGGAATATTTGAGTATTGTCTTGGAATTTCATTGTGAGAACCATCTCTTCAATAAGCTGTCGATGTTTCAAATCTATTTTTAAGAGTTCAAAATTTTAATCCATGTTATCTTAGAGGGTAGAGTAACCATGTAATTAGTGGATATCAAATTAGTTATTTATTGGGATCCACACAATATCATGTTTGAGGGTTCAATCTTAATTGGGTTAGTATGATACTATTGAATATTTTTGTTAGAATTCCCATAATTCTATCTCCCATGATTTACCTAACATGAAATTGTAAGCTATTTATTTGGTCTGAGTGATTAAAGATAAATTTTGAGGAGAAAAATAAATGAGTGAAAATTGATCTAATTATTACGTTGGAAAAGGGGGAGTTGAGAACATAGTTTTCTATAATTACTCTAGGTTCAGGCCTGATTATTTTGATATAGGGACAAAAATAATTTCCTATAGATCTAAAGAAATAAGTTTAAAATAGTATAACTACATGATCCAATATTTCGATCTTGATGTGGAAGTGTTAGCCTCAAATATTTTGCTACATTAATTTTTCAGTGGTTAGTTCATAGTTTATATAGATCCAAAATGTCTCAGATGAGTATATACCTAATTTGATCATAATTTAAGGCTAAGTCATTAGTTAGATTTTATCATGAGTACGCTATTGAGATTTCATATACTCTGAAGAAATTAAATAATGTTTTAGGAGACCTTTTAATGAAATATTAGGATTAGTTGTCGGGGGAGGCATTAAAGTAGTCAGTCTCAATGCAGTGGTCCTTAATAGAGGAGTAGAAAGTGAATTGTAGTCATGTAATGGTTTTATCCCCTCTACACCATCAGCACATGATGGAGGATTTGTTGGTAGATATTGATTGTGTGATCTAAAATGACCAGATTTCCTAATGTGATGCGAGAAATAGAATATTTTATAGTGGGGATCCTATTAGACTCTTTCGAGGGTGAACAATATTTACAGCCTAATATGTGAGGACATGTTGAGGGAGATAAACACATTCACCTTAGAGATATATACATTTTGATGAAAGTACACAAGTATCGCATGAATTATATTTGGTTTAAATTTATTTTGTAGAGTATTACTGAGTTTGTTTCTAGATATCGCAACATTAAATAGGTAACAGATGAGCATCAAGGCCCTAAATGTTTTCCAAACAACTGGGGAATCCCAAATAAAAGTGGAATATAATATTTATGGATTTATAAATTTAATTCCACATTTAACTACAATTTATAACACTTTCTAGGTAAAAATCAAATAGATAACCATGTTGGAGCACTTAATTCTTTATTATATGTAATGTTTGACTGATAGATTTTGATGTTTTTAATTAGAGTAGATTATTAAATTTCCTGGGATACCTTTAGTGATTATTTCTAACCAATATTCTTAATTGAGGTATTTATTATAGAGGATCTTGTAATAGTCATTCAAAAACAATTTTTTTCTTATGTTAACACACCTTAAAATATTCTATAATGAGAATAATATTTAGGTTCTTGTGGATATAGTAATGGATTATGTGCCAGAATTATTATGGTGACCTCGAGAGTGAAAATGATAGAAATGTATATAGATTAATATAAGATATAACAAAAAAAGATGACAATATGACCCAATGATTTCTTTAGTTTAGGAAAGGATCCCAACATCCATGGACAAGAAGAAAATTCACTACAATTAAGAGTAGAATTACAAGGAAATTTTAGTGTTTCAGGAAAACCTAGATACCATAGCTCGAATGAACTCATAATGGAAGATGATGAAATTGTTTCATCAACTGCCCAATATGTCTACCACACTACAATTCTATAACCATCTAATTACATGGTTCTATTGTGTCTATGGAAAGAAGATATCAGAGATACAATATCGTTTTTAATATAATATGATATTATACAATAACCATCTCAACATATTCAATGCTATTGTTGTATGTTTGTGTCTCTTGGCCATCTAATAGTTTGAAAAATGAGAGTTTCAATTTCTTGTATAGATTAGTTCACTATAATTCATCAAAAATTCATTTAAACTAATTTGAAATAAAAATCCAACACGTTTTTAATGAATAAAAGAGGATCACTTTCCCTTGGTGGATATAGAGTTAAAAAATTTATACCACTATAATATTAACTTCAAAACTATTAAGGCCATATATAAGAGACAATTTAGGTATCCCCTATACTAGACATGGATTATAATGTCATTATTAAAGGGGCCTGTGATATTTTTTATTAAGATGAATAATCTTCTAGTGATCAATGAGGGAATTAGAATATATTATAGATTCCGTAAATATTAAATGGACTAATGATGGCGGCAATTTGAGTTTTTTGATGAAAATAATTTTTTCCTTATGGTATCTCCATGAAACGATTCATGGAGTTTTTTTTCAAAGGATAAACTATACATGAGCTTAATCGATTAATTATAGATCCTACACACAGTGGGAGTGGTTTCACACCATCTATATTTTCCCTTATAGTAAGATTGGGTTCTCCCCCTCTCATAAGGGTTATCCCCACAATCAAAACCGAATTAATATGAGGAGCCCGATGGGGGTTCTTAATAGGTCTCCACCAAATACATGAAATTAAATATAAAATATAGTCAACAAAATAATTCATGATATGACATTAATAGTCATTATATAAATCATCCTTAATTAACTCACATCATGGTGTCACCCCTTTAGTTCATCACATGACTACTCCCATGTAGAGGGATAGGCTACTCAAAAAACATGGTCCTTGAGAAAAAATTCTATGTCATGGAATTACTACATATGAAAGAAAGCCTTATTTCATGTAAAACACCTTTATTGTGTGACCATTTTGTGTCATATAATTACTAATACTATGAAGAAGGATTGACCCTTGAAAAATATTATCATAGTAGGACTCCCAATAGTAATATTTTGATGCCCAGCCTAATAGAAAATTCAACCCACAACACCATGAGACATTCTATGAGGATCCTCCCTCTTGATTATAACTTCCAAAAACATTGAATTTAATTTAAATCACAACCAAAAGTCATTGTCCTTGACCTGAAACTGAAAATTAAAATTTCCTTATACTTTTAGAAAACCATGACAACTTGGTTTGTTAAAACATCCCCAATAAAAAAACTTCCCATAACTGGAAATTATGAAGGGATTCCTTTTGTGGAAACCACTAATATGAAAAGGGAAATTTTCAAATACTAGATAGATTTACTTCGAACTTCATAAAATGATTCATTAAAACTCCATACATATTTGGGCTACTCCAAAATATAAAAACAACCCCTTATTCATTAACCAAATTTCATCCGAAGAACAACCAAACTAGATAATATTATTTAATAGTTAAAAATTAAATTATAAAGGAAATAATTAAAATAATTAAACACTCAAGATAAAAATACTTTATTGATGTATCATACCCAAAATTGACTAAAAAAACAATAGTATTTTTAATTTAACTAAAAATATTAAGATAAATATATCCATTATTATGTATCAAACCAAACTTTTAAAATATAAGATCCATTAACATTGAAAATTAAATATAGAGAATTTGTTTTATTTATATGGTAATTTATTAATAACATTTACGAAATTATTTCTATGAAGAATAATTTCTAAAAATTTGTCATCCAAAAATTAACACAAATGTATCATTGTTTGTTGAACGAAAAAATGAAGATTAAAAAAATGAAATTTACTATTTCTATGAACATTTAAAGAAAAAACATATGACAACCATGATTTAAAATCTACTAATAAATAAAACGTCTTGGTAATCCCTTTCCAAATAGGTTTCCACTGAAATAAGTTATTTATTATGAGATGTAAAACTCATTTATTGATGATTAAATTTATTTATTTTCGATTAATTTAATTTCCTCCTAACATATAAAAAAAATAAAGTTCAAAACCCCATTAGAAATAGAAACTCATCTAAAAAATAATGGTTATTAGTTAAAAACAATTTTTCGTAGAACGAATTCATATAAATAATTTTCATTATTAGTGAAAACATTTTACACCCATTTAAAACTACTGAATTTATAAAACAATAAAACCACACAAATTCGAATTCCTAATTTTCCCAAATTTTTTTCTTCTCATTAAAATCCATCTTTAAAAATATTATTATATAAAAAAACATCAAATAATGGGAAAAAAATTTAAAACCCCATATGTAATATGAGATAACACTATTTTATTCATCAAAATAACATAGAAATTCAAAAAACAAAATATAAATATACTAAACATTAAATTAAAAAACAAGGGTTCATAACATAAGAAATGGGTACCAAAATAATTAAATAACAAAAATACCCAATGGATATCATCACAATTCATTTCAAACATATAATAGACAAGGGTTCAATAAATTTTACATCATAAAAATATCATCAATTTCAATTAATACATGTCCATGACATAAAAAAATAATTAAAAATGATAATAATATAAAGACCATACACTTCTATGATACGTGAAATGTGTGCATAGATCATAGATCATGCACCATACCTAAGAAACTCGTTGGTTCTTCCTAAAAAGAAATTGAAAGATAGAGTTTTACAAAAAAAAATAAGTATAAATCATACACATAACCATAATTAAAAAATCCAAACAGACACAACAAAATAATGGTTTTCAACAAAAAGTGTTGATTAAACACCACATCATACAAAACTCATGTGTTCCACCAGTCCTATATTATATCTTCACTGAATCCTGAAACATTATAAAACAATATTATTATCCAATGTCATTCTTTATTGAATCTATCCTAGCTAAATCTTATCTGGTTTCCCAACATGATTTATGGTAGTGCCTAAATGGTGTTCTTGATCCTCACAGGCTGAAAAACAGTGTTTGTGCACCAAATGTATATAAGTGGGGAAATAATTTCTTAATGAAACAATATCAACTTGGAAGTTCCACCTTATATTATATTTTGACCACTTCAAAATTCAGATCATCACATATAAATATAATCAACTTTAAAGATACGAAAATCCAAACAAGTCATAAAAAAATAATATAACTCCCCAAATATAACCCAACACATCAAAATATAAAAAAAATCTAATCTCCATATCCAGACCAAGATATCCCAAAAATAAATGGAATAGGAACATTTCCATTTCATAATACAAAAAATAATAGAAAAATACCATGATCACCTATCTGTATATGTCATGAAAAAGTGAATTTTACTTAGAACCATCCACCATGATACTCAAACTAAAACATAAATACTATTCAAAGTATCAAAGATAAATTTTTGTCGGACATAGTGTCATGAGAAAAAATAAATGTTTGTATTCTCCCCATATCCCATAATTAACTTTTAAAATCCAATCCCATTAATGTTAATTTAAAAATACAAAAATAAAGTAAAGGTTTCCTTTTTTAATTAAAACATGCCACATGACTAAATGATAGACTGAATAGCCCGACGGCCAATTTTTTTAGTTTGTTGGACAAACCCCCTTTTACGGGAAGAGATGGAAACCACACATGACTTTCATGACATGGATACAATAACAAAATATGACGAGTATAAGGTTTGACAACATCCCAAAACAAGAATACACAGAAAAACCCCTTCCAATATCAACATCATTATGGCTTGACTCTACCTTTCATAGCTTCTCAGTAACTATACCATGTAGAAATGCATGGCCCTCATACTGATGGTTATGCCATTACATAAGATCACTTTATCCAAGTCATAAAATTAACATATTTAAATATAATCAATCATTTAAGTGATTCTGGATGAAATGAAATTTATTGTAAAAAAATGGATTCAAAACTAGGCTTTGAAAAATGCCTCTATATTAAAATTAAATTAAAATAAACTATTCTGTAGTTAACATTTTTTTAAAAATATTACCCAAAAATTATGAACACTAACACAACAACCTCAAATCCAATAGCATAATTTTATATATAAATGTAATCAAATCATAGAATAAAAAAAATATTAGATGTAATATAATTACTCAAATAATATAAAATTTAACATAATATACATAGAAATATAATCCCTCAGATAAAAGAAAATTCACTTAATATAAATATTAATAACATCACCCATATACGGATAATTAAATTACAGATATCATGGGAGTAATCCTAGGGTTCGAAGGGCAATGAACCTTATGATACTCATACATTCACATGAGTAAAACAAAAAATATCAAACAATATGTAATCCTATGTGGACCTATAGGGCCATATTTATCAATTCTTAGTGGAATGTTTCACAAACTACATAGTGCCGTTTAGTCCGTGTGGAGAAATCCATGGCTAGGTAGGGCATTCCCATACATAGAAGTACTTTTCCTAGTCGTCCCTAGAAATATACCCTAGGATACCTAGATTAACATATTTATGTTTGTAATACTGATAATGAAATAATGTATATCATATCTCACTCATGTATAAAAACACATCATTAATAAAAATCATAAAACACCCTCACATCCGAGCACCCATCATAGAAGCATCCCATTTTTACAAGAATAAAAAAAATAATAAACCCATCCATTATCCATGATAATTAATTATAATTTAATAATGTCAACATCAATTTAAATTTTCTATATATAACTCAAAGGTGATGGTTTCTGGAACAATTAAATAAGTGGAGATTTTAATTTTCCACATGTTTTTTGTCGAACTAAACATATAATATGTAAGAACATGATAAAAAATATCATTTTTAAGTAGTAGAAATGGTGAATGAAGGAAAAATAACTGTAAAACCATTTATATGATTTTTTCTTGTAAAATTTGAAACTAATTTAACAATAAGAAAAATCATTGATCTTTAGATCATTCTCAAATGAATATGTTGATTGTTCAAAAATTATTTCATGTTGCACTGTCATAGTACTATGAGTATAAAAAAGAGATTCCATTTAATGTTGATATAGAAATGATCTTTTATTATTCAATATGATCTAGTAAACTTTTGGGGAAAGCATAGATGATTTCATTTCCTTGTGTTGTTCACTCTAAAATCCACTAGTGATCATTTGATATTGAATATCATGTTAATGTTATCTCATTTTTTGATAGGGTGGGAGGAGGTCCGGTCATTATAAGATACCTAGAGAAATTCCTTATTGATGGAATGCTATTGGAAGAGAACATGTTGTGAAAAAACAAATTTTGTTCACACATTGTGTAAAATGATATAAGTGGATATATAGAGATTTTGGGTTTAATTTTGATGATTTTCCAAAGGCCCTTAATTATATAATAAAACTAATATATTTCACATGATAATAATAATAATATTATAATTATTAATTACTATAATGAACTTAATTGTGGAAATTAATATCATTTAATTAAATAAATAATTCATTATTTATTTAAATGATATTTAATGATTGAAACAAGTTCATTATCGATCATAAAAGTATATCTGTCTTCCTTACATGGTATTTAATAAATCATAAATAATAAATAAATATTATTAAGTCAATAAATTAATTAATATTATATCCACAAACAATAGAAAAATTAATAATTTAATATCTAACTCACATTAATAAGGTGGCTGAATATTTACAATCAATAAATATTGAAAAAATATTATTCTTATGAATTGATAGTAATATATATTCATGTAATTAAATTCAAAAAATAATTTAACTATGATGAATGGATATATTAAGTGTTACTTTTTATGTCACTTTCATAGGGGAATTAGGTGGACTTAGGTAAACTCTAATATCAACATATAACAATAGCTAAAGGCACCCAAAGTGTAAGAAGTTAATATCACAAGGGAAAACCCACATAATAATTCACATTGGGAAATATATTATATTAGTACCAATATCTCTAGTAAAATTGGTTTCATTATAATTTCATCAGCCTTGTGCTCGATATATCATTCTTTGAATTCATTAATTGAACCCATCAGTTACCTTGTCCATAAAATATTGGTCTAATATTTCCATTCTAATCAATGGTCTTGAGATATTCTTTTCATTAAATGGGAGGGAAAATTTATTTATTTACATATTCATTGATGAAATATTACTTATGATTCAGACAATATATCGTACCCCACCATGAGTATATATCAGTATGGTTTTCGTCAACACATCAATGTATATGACTCATTATATGAATTTATAATAATATAATGTCTAAGGATCATTACACACATTAACATATATAAGTATCCAATGACAAGTAACCATGTGAAAGTACTAATGGAAGGTTTATAATTATAATCAACAATCCCATAGATTACCTTGGGAGAAATTCAAGAGATAAAGACTTATTTACTTATGAGTATCAAATAAGAGAATTTTAAACTTACTTTGTGTCTCATTATATAATGTGATCTAAACCATAGTAGTAAAATTTAATAATATATTCATAGAACTTTGTAGTTATCATTATTATTAAGAACTATTATTATATTTTATTGTGATAGATACTCTAGGACATTATTACATTAATATTACACATAATAACAACCAACATGAAGTAATACATTAATTAATACTTATACCATTTAATATATAGGTAATATAAATTAAAAAATATATTTAATTCTCCCACATTAATTATAACTAACTACTAGTGAATTTTACTTCACCGATACTCATTTTATATTCATGATTCTACTGATATATTGATTTTGTCAGTGGGTTATCCATGTTCTGCTCCATGGAATCTATACATACACCAAACTCACTTCTTTGAGAAAAAAACCTCAGTATATGATACTTAAATAGTATATTATTCTTCCTTTAACAAAACCATAGATCCTTTTCTTAAGACATTATTGTAGAATTATCATGACCTATTATGATTTTATATTAACATTGAGTGAGCATGTAAAAAACCTAGATAAATATTTATATACATACTCTTTCATTGGATGCATCATAATCCTCAATATGCTAATAATCCGATATATAATTGGAAACTACTACATGATCATATCTCTCCCAGATCACATGTCCTCCATTGAGGTTGAATAAATAACCCAATTACGATTTTAAATAATCTTAATTTATTTAGAATATAGAATCTATATATTCCTTGATGAATAGATCCTCATTTATTACTCAAATAATGAATAAATATTAACTACAACTTAGATACTTTAGTATTTCCTCTACATCCATCCAATGGTGGTCTTCTTCGTCCACTTAAAATCTTCTTAACACGCTCACGATGTAAGAAAAATAATGCCTAGTATATGGATGGGTGTACATGAATAACCCTATCATTTACTCATATATGACCCTATCATCCTCCACCTCTCCTCATGTATCAAATTTATAATTTTATTATAGATATGTATATAATTTTATACTGTAAATAATTCCTTTCATAGATTGATCCACATTGAGTCTCTTCAATATCTTGTATGTATATATTTTTTAATAAAGTCCATAAAGCCTCCTTGATTTATAAAAATATATATTGAACTAAAAAAATGTATTCTACCTCACCTAAACCCTTTATAGAGAGGCATGTGTTCTACCGCATCCTTTTGAACTATAATATTTGTATCTCATTTCCAATTAGTATTCTTTCAGCATCATATACAATTAGGAAAATTATTTCACCCTAACTAAACTATTTTTAGACATGAGTATCACATTCATTCATTAGGAAAACAATTATCTAATGGATTCCTCAAAAATAATGTTCCATGATCTATATTTGTCCTTTAATCAAAAAATGGATTCCCACAACTCACGTACCTAGTTGGAATCTATTGGATTCATAAACTCTTCTTGTTGCACTAAACAGATATCTTTCACGTGGTTTTCATTAAGGACAGTTGTTTAGACATCCATATTCAAAACATCATATTCATAATAAACTACTATATAAAGTATAGTCAGGAGGTATTTTATTACATAAACTAGTGAAAATGTTTCATCATAGTCAATGCCCTGATGTTATTCAATCCATTATGAAAAATTCTATCTTTATAGGTTCTTACACTACCTTCTTGGTCTAATTTAATCGTAAATACCCATTTGAAATCAAATATATTTATATATACTCGATGATTTAAAAAATTATAAGATTGGTTTTAGTACATGGAATAAAATTCATAATTAATTGTTTTCAACTATCTACTAGCTTAAGTACCACATATTTCTTCCTTGTAAGTCATAATTTCATTATTATCGACTAATAATGTGTTACTATCCTCAGTGAATAAAAAAATATCTATTTGGTTCTCTAACCAGTATATTTATTCTATAGAATACTTATGCCCAAAAAATTCCCTCTTCCATGGTGTTTTCTAGAATTTATTCTAATGAAAACTCTTGTGTATCAATATACTAGACTTTATCGAAGTCTATCTCACTCCCACTATATATTAAGGTTATGCTTTCTCTCTCAAGAATCATGGTGTGTCTTTATACTATTACATTTTTATTTTAATCGTCTTATAATTTATATAACCTTATTTTATTAGGGTATCATATAAATACATTTCCTCCATCAGAAGTGAGTTTGTGAACTGATGATAAATTAAGAAGCACTTCACATCCACATAACCATAGATTCGAAAAAAACTATTTCCATCCCTGACAAAGGTATAATGGTATACAATTTAGCCTTTATTGAATTTTTTTTTGTATTTTTACTTTTATTTTAAATACATATCCCCAAAATAATAATGAAAGGATTAAGTGACTCATCATTGATCTCACCATGACAAATAAGGTGTAGTTCCTTCATTCACTTAAACCATTCCATTATAATGCATAAATAGAAGTGGGTTGAGAAATAATACCAAAATTCTATAGATAATTATTGAAACCATGAATTAAATATTCACCTACATGGTCTGAGTATTTTTTTATCTTCTTCCCAAGATGATTCAAAACATCATTATTATAGTCCATGAATTTATTTAAAGACTGAAACTTATATCACATTTAATAGACATATCCATATCCACTAAATATATCATTAAAAGTTATTAATTTTTATTATCCACCCCTTTCTTCAATAAGAAATCGTCCACAGATAGTTTTATGAACCAATTTAAAAAGAAATGTCTCCCTATTATTTTTTCTTCTAAATATATATTTGTTCATTTTTCTTTCAAAACATGTATGAAATATACTAAGTGGATTTAGTTCAAAATAATATAAATACCCATCTTGATGCAATTTCAACAAGTTTTTATCATTTATATGTCTTAATTTATGTTGTCATATTTGGGTATCATATGAGTCATGTAAAATATATTCATTATCAACTACTAATTGTAAGGTTTTTTATTCCAATATATAAAGACTATTATTTGGATGGGTTATAATATAATATATTTTTCATTTTAAAAGTTGAAATTTAATGTTTAAAATTTCTAAATATAACCATCTATATCAAGTATAGATATATAAATAACGTTTTTTAATACTTATCACATAATATTAGTTCATTAAAATTTAAATCTTTCATATATGAAATATGAGAAGACAAATTGAAACAACTACTACTATGAGTCTATCTCTGTTAGCATCTTATAGATCCATGTCACCTCATGAAAATTATTTAATCTATATAGTTCCTATAATTTGAAAAAAATGAAAATCCCAAGATAAATCTAAAACCTAATTTATAGATATAGAAATATTTACCTTAATACAATTTCAAATTAAGATTCCCCTTGATTCTTATTCATTGTGAAAATTTTCTTCCATGTCCCCTTCCTTCCACATGAAAAATAGATATAATATTATTCCCTTATGTTTCCCTTGATATTTCTCCTCTGGGATGGGTATTATGAATATTCATTAGATATAGAGTTTGTCTTTTGTATTTCATTGTTTCCATTTATCAATTTATAACTTAAGTACATATGGCTTCTCACACTTTAGGTTTTTGTCTTCTAGGAAATGTAACAAAAGAAGACCTAGGGGAGAGTTATAAATGATTTGTATACTATTATTTATTTAAAATATAGAGAATCTTTGAGGTAGCAAATTATGTGTATGATCGTTGAATAATTAATAAAATTTCATAAACCATATAATTTCTACATGCTCAATATATGAAACTATTTTAACCATATTAGGCTTTATTGGTGTAACCTATATATGTTTTCACATAAGTAATTCAATATATATTTCAAATTTTTTATTCTTCACTCCCTTCTAAAAATAATCAAGAATACGTGTGATCATTCAATATATGAAAATGTTACCATGCTACATCTTGATTATATAATTTATTGATGAAAACATAAACAATTTGACATATAACATATCATCCATGTGTTATAATTAGACAAAAATATATTCCCCACTCACCCCATTAGTAATTGAATCAAAAGTTTGGGCCTCTATCATATAAATCTTCCATTTATGAAATTCTAAAAATTAAAAGAGCTTGTACTACTCCAAGTGGTTTCTACTAGGGAGGAAGTTACCATTATTTAGAATAGATGAAAAAGACATCTCAGACGCCAAAGACCCACACATTGAGGTCATGTTATATAAACCCACTCATTAAATTCTATAATTGATAGAATGTGAGATGTATGCATTCAAATTTACCTATATTAAATATTATATACAAATATTAAATATGAAATCTCATAAATATTCCCCTAAACTAAAGAAACAAAGGATTATTGTATCTGAATATTAGCTGTGTAAAAATATTTTTTCATATAATTGTAGAAATTTCCCTATAATTTCACCATAATATAATTCCTTCAAGATATATAAAATTTAATACTTATCATCATATCATGGGGAATGGAATGAATAAAATGTGGTGGGATCAAACACTCAATAAGGGAAAACATATCAAAGATTCATAAATGTGTTATATATTAATCATATGAGAAAACATGTGCATTATAAAAATTATTGGATAGAAATGTATATGCAGATGACTAAATATAATAGGGGTGAATTTTATGTTTAAAAACATTTTTTATCCTCAAGAGAATCATTTTTCAATAGAATTAAACAAATTGTATTAAAGAAACCTCATATAAATTTAATCAGTTTTCAGTCTAGGCCCTTGGGTATGATGAACAATGTATAATAATAAACTAGATTTCTATATGAATTTAACAGTTTATAAATATAATTTAATTTTATTCACATAAAAAATAATTTAATAAAAGTAGGCATAATACGAATTGTAATCCTAATGGTTACGATAAATCAATGAAATAGAAAATAATTATTCTATCTTCAAGCATATAGTATTTTATTAAAACTAAAACAAATAAATAATATTTAAATATATTACAAAAAAATAATTTCAAATTCTATAGATGAATACAAAAAATCAGATTTTATTAATTCATCAGAATATAAAATAATTGCAAAGAAACAAGTAATATAATTGAATATAATTATTTTAACCCAATGATAATGGTATTCAGTAACCTTGTATAGAGGTCCCTTTTATTTATACTTTCAAAACATTCTATCTTACCCAGACCAGGTTAAGTCCTCAATTTTTTTGATTAGTTCATATCATACTATCATTGCATGGCCTTGATTCAGAAGTTGATTAGATCCTCTGTCTTCCTATACTAGAATTAAAAAATATGATAGATTGGATTATTTCATGATATCCCCCCAAGACCTCAATCAAGTTGATTAGATTCTGTATTCCTAGATTTGGAATTTATTGATTGTAATCATAAAAATTGGATTCACCAAAAGAAAAACAATATGTTCTTAAGGAGACAACCTGAGAAGGTTTCTTTAAGAAAAATACTCTCTCTAAAGAAAATGAATGATCTAGGGAAAAATTGTTCATGCTTTAACACTTTATAAAATAGGGAATAATAAAAGTGTACAGACACATTAGGAAAAATGATATCAAAAACCACAACCACATTTTGAATAACCATGTATTTATAAGTGTGCCTCCCAATTGTAATATTGATCTCTAATGGTCCTATTTTCTCTGATATTTCTGCAAGGACCTAGACATCTGGAACTCCAAGATTCATATTCTAACTAGAACATGGACATCGTTTCTAATAACACATATAATAGATTACACTACATTGTTTTGAAAATAAAGTATAGAGAGTAAAATATTCCAATATGATAAAATGGTTTTCTATATTCAGGATTAAAATAGAAGTCAATCAGATTGATTTACATATAGATTCTCATTACAATTTTCTTTTATGAGTGTTAATCTAATGGTATTGGTTTAAATATTGAATATGATGAAGAATTTTGTTAGTACGAATAAATAGTAAAAAAATTTAAATAGGTTTGAAAAGAATAATCCCATCATAATTGGATTTATTCTCATTTTAATAATGGTGCTATAAAATTATGAATACATAAAAGTTATTTTAATTTATGGAAGGTTTATATATTTTCTATATAAACATTGTAAAAATAATTCGGATATAAAATTATTAGATATTGAAGATTAAATATGGATTTTTTTATTTCTAAAACAAAAGGAATGGAAAAGTCAAAAATATAATTTTGATTCAACAATCTCCCCCTATTTTGAAAGCACACACCACCGGACTTAAATGTAAAATATAAAAACACATATTTAAATTATCATATAGATACATCATATTTAGAACTAGAAATTTATACTTATCTCTCCATTAGTTTATAAACTCTTCTAAATATGATAATGAATATGACTAACTCCCCCTTAGGATAAAAATTCCACTAAATATTGTCTTCTCTCCATTAAAATTTTTTCCCTCTTACTTAAATCAGGTCTCCTTTACTATAAATATCCCCTTTCTATAAAATTATGCTTTGTGATTTTAAAGGAGCTATCGTCTTGAATAACAAAAAATGGGTAACATAGTAATCTATACAAAACAATAATAAAAATAACATAATCATCTTTGAATAAATGAAAGAACATTCATCAAAAATAATTGGAAGACATTCAATCATTTTCAATATAAATGAAAAGCCGTTGTACTTTTATTCCAAAAACAATTACAATAGGGGATTTTAATGAAATTCATTGTTTCTTCCTCATCCTAGATCTGACTATTTTTTCACTTTTCTATAATTTTTTTCTATCTACTTCAACCTTTTCCAAGATGTCCTCCCGAGAGATGTTTTTCTTTTTGAACTCTCTAAAACGATCATCTTGTTATTTATTTTAATCTTATTTAGAATTATACTTTTATTGAAAAATTTTTAACTGATATTATTGATCTTTTATTATTCCTCATAAAATATCACAATGATTCATAGATTAATTAATTTTATCTCCATTGGATTCGAATCTACAAATATCACCGAGAAAATACCTCATGATTTCTTGTCAGTATATGATATCTTGAATATTCTTTTTCGATGTTCTTCTAAATATTTCAAAATATTTAACCTTTTTTCCATATCCCATTGCAAGACTATTGAAAAAAATATCATTTTCATCAAAGGATTTCTTAAATCATCGTAGATTTTCATCATTAATCGTTATGTCCCCATCCACACTTAGAGACCATATCATAATTTTATTGAAACACATTATTTGTGAATTATAATTTTATTTGAATACTATTAAATATTATTAAGAATGTATTAAACGATATATTTCAACATTCAATCAATACAAATATCTGTATTGTTTTTCCATAAGAAAATAAATTTTTGTTTCCCACTTTGGAAATTATGGAATAATATTATCAAATATGATTAAGGTAAGAAAAATGTAATCAATGCCTAGGGCCACAATCATATTCAAGGATTCAAATTCTTATTGAATGTTTCTTTTTCATGTTCAAATTTATTATTTGATTGTATTTATTTTCATTTTTCCATAACATTAATTTCTCAATTCATTGTTCATCATTATTTTTATTATAAATTTGAATTTACTCAACAATAAACTTCTTACTTTCTTTATCCTTTTTATTCTAATTTTGATCATCCCTCTTGGATAAAGATATTATTTCCTAAATTGAAGGAGAATTTTGTTTCTCCTGGCTGACTGAATTCTCAATATTATTTTCTAGGGAAGATAATATTTTTGATGAGGCTGAAGAAATCTTTAGAGAACACTTGTCAGAATGATTTTCTTTTTATTTCCCTTCGTGTTTTTCATCCTCTTGGATATCATTATTTTCTTCTTATTATTATTCGTCTTCTTATTTATCTTTTTCTTATTATTGTATTTTATATTATTTTATTTTCTTTAAAACATTATCAACTTATTCAACTCCATCATCACATCTCTCAATGCATTTAATAAACACTTCATGGATTTGAAACTCCATTCTCAAATAAGCTTTCCCAAATGGAATTGATTCTTGGGAAACATCAACATATTTTCCTATTATTATATGCGGTCAATGGCATGAATTATAACTACTTCATTAAAACTATACATGCATTCAGATTAGGTAAAAAAATCATTAAGGATGATTCTACAGCTTTCAATAAATGTCACATAACTGTGCTTTAGAAAAACATTTTCTTCTATTTTTTTTCATTGAAATGTTTTTTTAAAACATAATCCATGTCATGTATTATGGATAAATATTCAGATGTGTCAAGGAAAATTAGGTTCCTCCTTCTTAATTTTTGGATTTCCACATTCTGTACTAAGCCGCAATGACATCAGAAACATTCTTTTTTATTGATTATTTCAGTTTGGGAAGAGAATATACTATTATATTTTCTTCTTTTTCTCAAATTTCTCACTATTATTTATCAATTGTGATATTTCATACAATGGAGGAACCTAATTATACCTCACAAATAATTTTTACTCTAGTTCAAAAACAAATTTCATCCTTCTGATCATATCATTACTGATAAAAATTATTTTTTATCTTACTGGATTGGATATGATTGAAAAATTTAAATGTCTTAGGATATTATAAATAATTTTTTTATTTAATCCAACAAACAAGATAATTTTGGATTTAAAAGACTTTGAATTAATATTTTTCAGGATTAATAGAATAAATCTAGGATGGTTGATTCTCCTAATGTTGATGATGTAATAGAAAATAAAAACATCTAATACATTGATAGTATCTTTTTCTCCTCTTATCGGATTAATAAAACATCACATATATGTAGTTAATAATCTTTTATCGGGTTTTAAACGAGTAAAATTCATTATATTTTCCTCTATTTTGAATAGAGACTCTTTTTCCCTATCTTTTACAAATAAAAAAAGTTGAATCTGGTAATTTGTGAGAAGGATAGAATGCATATCCCACATATGATATTTTTACAAAACCGATAGTAGATTTTTGGAAAATATCATATATTTTCTCATAATAATGAGAATAAAACATGTCATTCCCATTATCAAAGTAAAAAATAATAGAATCATAGATATCATGATCAATATACAAAAAAAATAAATCCATATTACTATTCTATGTACAAAAATTCATATCCATGAAATTGTATCATCCTTTTCCACGATGCAAAAAATCCCTTATAATGTTCTTGATAATAACATTTTAGCGAAGACAAACTAATTTTTTTATTCTTTGGATGTAGCCATCATATTTTGTCTAGAAACTGAAGTTTTAGAAATTCAGAAATAAATTAGAAATTGATATTTAAGGTAATACACTCTTCGCTGTGAAAATATATCGGAATAATGATATTGGATATGGGTGGCATCTCCCTTTTTATAGGATAATTTTAGAATAGTTTGAAATTTAAAATAAAACTAATAGTTATAATTTAAACATTAGAATATAATGGTTGATATTATATCTAGGTATTTTAAAAAAAATTAAAACTCTTGATGTTTAATAAAACTTTTATCATATTGAGAGAATATGATAAATAATGTTATTTGTTTAAAAAAATATACATTTAAAAATTTCAATAAAAATTATTTAAAATGTAATATTGTATAAAGTATAAATTAAATTAAAATACCTTTCATAGTGGAAATATTGATACACAATTTTTTTTCTTTTTTTATAATTGATTATGATAGTTGAAATAATAAATAGTTACATATGATATTTTTATGATTATAAAATTTTTAAAAGATGAATTGAGGAATACAAATTTTAGATTTTAAATTGAATATTATATAGTCCAAATCCAATTGAAATGTAAAATCGAAATCATTTTCTGAAATTGATTAAAAATTCAAATACAATTGTTCTTTAAATTTGATTAGAAATTAAAATCGGAAAAAACATTCAATTCCAAAAAAATTAAATCCAAAAAAATTCCAATCCAAAATTTAGAATATGATTTTGAAAACATAATTAAGTCAGAAAGACCAATAAAAATAATTTTTAAAAGGATATAAGATTTTATTAAATATTTTTCAAGAAGAAAAATACTACCTACACAAAAAATATTACTTCGAAGGTAACTCTTCCACATTTCATTTCGAAAATAATTTCATTGAATTCTTTACTACCAGTCAAATTCAAGGATCACCCACAATCCATGTACCATGTATTATTATATTTTGTACTTTATTTTTTTCATAAAAAATAGACTTTTAGAACCCAAACATTAATGTGTTTGGAAATGTGAGTAAATAAAATTTTAGGAATCAATATTTATTTTAAAAAAGATTCTATTTAAAATCCTAAGGATTGAATTTTATTTAAAGAAAGATTTTTATTCCAGTGACCTCATTGAAATTTTGTAAAAAAGGTGGATGTTTTTAGAACCAAATAATTTTTACTAAAAATAAAATTTTAATGAATATATCCCATTCCTAATCTATTATCATATAGATGATGTCGTTTATATATTTTATCAAATCCTTCCTTACTAGTTGTAATGGTTGATAAATGTTTATTTGAGGAAAAACATTCATCATTAAATTTTATAACTAAATTCTTATCCAAATTATTATTAGTTTGAGAAGTTAGTTTTGTTTCTAATTTTTTTTCTCAGAAGTGGCTTTTTTAAAAACCTTAAAAAGAATATACTTATCAGAATTTTCGTTTTTAGTTTTTTTACAAATAGAATCAATTTCAAAAGATTTCTTATAACGGTATTTTTAATGTTTTGATACTTCTTTATTAAAAATATTTATTGTAGAATTTTCTTTCTCATGTATCTTACTAACATTAAAATTTTCATTTTCATGAATTTTTTAAAATCTAGATTCTTCATCATAATAAGGTAAATCATTATATTCTGATGAGGATGTTTCTTCATTAGGAGAAATATAATTTTCATCCGAATAGTTTTTCCTCAATGAAAATTTTTTTATGGAATTATAAGTGCATAAATTTTCCATCAAACATTTATTTTAAAAATGTATTCTATCATATATACCGATATTACTCTCTCAATAATATTAATTTTCTTAAGAATCATCAAAAGAATATACATCACTAGAACTCCAGGTGTCATTATATTTAAATTTTTTTCCCTTTGACCTTTAATATTTTTTTTTCCAATTTCAATAAAAATTGAGTTCCTTTCCATCTTTCCTTTTGAGATTTGGAAAATCATGTCTTATTGGTTGAGCTCTTTTACATTCATTACAATTAACATTAGAATCATTCATATTTTTCATTTCCTTGTTACTTTTGTAGTAATGAAATTGAAAATCCTTTCTTATAATAAACTTGTTCATTACTCAAGTAATATTGTCTAACACATTTGTAGAATGTTCTGAATCACATGAATTGGATTGAACAAAACATTCGTTATTGGTTTAACAACATTTTTATGATTCCATGCTTTCATCAGATTTGAAGTAAAAGGGAACCAATCTCCACAATTATTTCTCATTATATTCTTAGTATCCCTTTTCATCCTACCCTCATACTGTAAATTATTTTTAAATAAATCATCAACTGTAATATTTTTAATCTTCATAGATTCATCAAATACTATTATCTTTGATTCCCATTCATTAGGCATGATATCAATAATATTTTCAAAAATAATTTCATCCTCTACTCATTGTTCACCCATATCTTGTAAACTATTAAAAAAATTCATAAACCTTTATTATAACTTATCAATGGGTTTGATATAATGAAATTCAAGGTCTTGATAATCATCATATAACATTTCTCTTCTAGTATCAGCAAATTTAGATGATCAAAATTGAGTGATATATAAAATCATCCAAAAACTATTATTTACTTCAAAATTTAAAATCTAGAATTACCTATTTCTAGTAATAGAAAAAAATAAATAATTCATTACATTTTAATTTAACAGATATTCTATATTTTCTTGATTTTTAAAAGTCCTGACTTCTTTGTCTGGAATTTTGTAATCAATGGTCCCTATAAAAAAATTATTAACACCAGTGTTACTCACAATAGTCCTAATTATATCCCTCCAATATTCAAAATCATTTACATCAAAGAGTAAGGGGTCTGGTAGGATTTATATTTTCTATAAAACTAACATTAAGTCCTTCCATATTTTAAAATAGTAATAAACAAAATATTTTCCACAATACAAGTAAGTGTAAGAAATATTTATAAACAAAAAGATAATAAGAAGTAATGCTATAATTTAAAAAGTAAAATAATAATCAACTATTTAAGTAGTGGAAACCTAATATGATACCAATTTTTGTATCAACATTTATATGTATATGACTAAATACATGATGGTGGATTTTATATTTAAAAACATTAATTTTTAACCTTAATATAAACATTGATTAATATAATTAAACAAATTGTATTCACAGAACCACTTAGGAATTTAGACAATGATCAGACTAGGAACTTATCTCTGATGAAAAATTTATCATAATAATATATATTCTAATGTTATCATAGCATGTTGAAATTATAATTTAATAGTATTCATAGAAGGAAATAATTTGACTACCGTAAGCATAGTAAGAATCGTGACAACAATGGTTATGATAAATCAATGTAATAAAAAATAATTATTCTATATTAATTTATATATAATTGTATTCATAGTGAAACATGTGAATTATAATTAAATATATTATGATTATAGAAATACAAATAGAAATATGAATATAAAACATCACTTTCTCTTAACTCAGGAGAATATAAAAAACATGTAAATAAATAAGTAGTACAATTGAATATAATTATCCAAACCCAAAGAAAAGGGTATCTTGAAAACATGGATAAAATTCCCATGATTTATACATTCATGAAAGTATGTATTAGCCACAGTTAGGTATGCCCTCAATATGATAATATTCTTTTATTTTTCTATCCCTACAAGACCTTGATAAAAAAGGTGATCACCTCTTCTATCTTTCAATCGCAGAATCCTACATCTGATGGATTGAATTTAATCATAATATCCCTATAGGACCTTGATCAAGATGGTCCGATTATATCTCCCAAGTGTCATATATCCTCAATCATAATCACAAAAATTGGAGTCTCACAAATCAAAACAATAGATTTTTTAGGAGAAAACCTACCAAGGTTTCCATAAAAAAGACTCTCTCTGAAGCAAATTAAAAAGAACAGGAACAAGTTATTCCTTCTTTTACACTTAATAAAATTTAGAGAAATATCGCATCACATATCAAAAATGAGAAAAATTAACATCCAAAACCATAACTACATTTTTTATGACTATGTATTTATTTTCATGCCTCTCAACAGTCATATTGTCTCCAACTACAATATTTTCTTCAATATTTCTACAAGGACCTAGACACCAGGCACTCCAACTGTCATATTCTATCAGAAATTATGACATCATTTTTATTAACCCATATAATAGAATACATTAATTTTTTTAAAAAAAATAAAGTGTTAAGTGTAAAATATTCAAATACGATAAAATTACTTTTTGTATTCTAGATTAAAATAGAAGTCAATCTCATGGATTAATTATAAATACTCTTTTAAAATTATCATTATGAGTGTGAATATTATGGTATCTATTTCATTTTTGAATTCAATTAAATATTTTTTCAGTGCAGATACATAATAGAAAGACATTAAATTAGTTTGAAAAGGTGAATTCAGTCATAATCGAATCTATTCACATTATGATTATTGAAATATAAAATTTTAAACACTATAAAATTATTTTAAAATATACTAAGGGAATATATTTTCTATTAAAACTTTTTAAATATAATTTAGACATAAAAATATTAGATATTAAAAATTAAATAATGGGTTTGTGATTTCCAAAACACAAGGAATGGAAAAATTCAAAAAGTACTTTCGACTAAAATAAAATATATAATTTAAGGAAAATAGATAAATAATATATTAAAATATGAATGAAGGATAGATGAATAACAAAAAATGACCAAACATATACCATGTAATTATAATGTAGAGACATGAGATAATAATCCCTATCCATAGGTATATCATAGGCATATAATATAGGAATGTGGTGTAAGTGTAATAAAATGAAATCTTAAAATTGTGTTCATTGATAACTACAAAACAGATCAATGTTCAATCCTATGATAATATGAAATCCATGACAACGTCATTACTCAGAATTTTGAATATGGTTAACCACAAATAATCTCTATACTAAATCTTGTGAACATAGTTGTAATGTCCCCATATTTTTTCAATAAATTTTTCATTCTAATTTCTCATATGTTTCATATTTAGTAATTTGGTATTATATATATCACAAACTCCACATTATAGAACCATAAAAATTTTATTATATTTAATTTAAAATCATAGTTTGAGTATATATATACTAAAAATTCAAAATATTATAGTGCAAAAAAAATATAAAACAGTGATAAATATAATACGAATATTAAGATATGCCTAGTTACCTAGAATGATCACGACATAAACAATATTTTCAAAATAAATAAGAATATTTGAAAGAAAAAATAAAATTTGAAGATGAAAATAATTAATGGTTAGAGAAAATAAAAGTTAATGAAGAATGAATAAAACATGAGTTATTTATAGGAGAATTGAAACTCATATAACTGTTACAAATATGGATATTAAAATAGTAATCTCATCATTAATAATGGTAACATTACATAAATATTAGATTAGTGACATAAGATATTTAATTTTGAACCAAAATTTTGTTTCCCAATTAAAATAAAATATTTCAAATATATATCTTGAAACAGATAAATAAATGTTTTAAAAATGATAAAATATGTTTTTTTAATTTTAGTTAGTCACATGTGTTTTATTTATAGTTTTATGATAAATATAAAAAAATTTAAGAATTTTTTTTTCATAAAATTCATTTATAAAAATATATTAAGATTCATTATAATTTTTAAATAATTTTATGAGACTATAAGTAATTTTTAAATGGGTTTAAAAAGTGACAATAATATTAAAATTGGTAATTTTCATATAAAAAAATATTTTATATGAATAATATTTTATTATTTAAATAAAATTTCATTAACTTAATTTATTAAATTTTTATAACCTACACATTGAAATATTTTGAGGGTGAATTTCTAGTGTTTTTCTAAAATAGTTGAATTTTTTTTAGAATAGGGAAATACGACAAAATTTAGTGTTTACTAATATAAGTAAAATGATTGAATATTCATGTCACGATTGATGTCAGTACTATTATATGATACTCACATGGATATATTCATTTTATATAGTCACAAGAATTTACAATATTAATTGTCTTGATAAGAAATAATAAACTAATAAATATTATATTCAAAAACAGACCTCCCCACACCCTATAAATACCACTCCTTATCCAAACACTTTATAAGCCTCTTATCTTTCCCATACCATACCCAAATATCTTTCTTTCTCTCCCCCCATATATAAGGAATCCATTTCTTAATAAAATACCATGTCAGCATGTCTTAAGCTGTCATCTATGTGAGGGCATCCAATGAGGTAATGATCTTAACCGAACAATCATTTACTCTTCTCTTCTTATACATCCTAATCACTTCAAAAAATAAATATGAAATAATGAATCCAATATAAAAAATATTCTATAATTTTATTCTATAAATTTAGTATCAATTATCAACCCTATTTTCATTCCATTAAAAACAAAAATGATTGTTTATATTATGGTTGGTTCATCGCTACTATGATAAATGTACATTGTTTTCTAAACATCCTTCATTTATAGTTAAAAAAATTATATTATAGTTATATAAGATGATAAATTTTAAATAATATCTTATTTCCCATTACATAATTTATTAAAAATCATTTAATTATAAAAATATTGTTCATGATGGTTGGTAAAAAACACTAATTAAACAAACTGTATAACCATAATGAATATTATAAATGAGGCATCCATATAATGGAATAAATATTGATATTTGGGATCAATTAAAAACTTATTAGTAAATTAAAATCATTTCATTTAACTTATAATGTTTTATTGACATTAGAAAATAACTTTAATAATTTTACATAAACAAAAGCGACTTTTTGATCTTGAAACAAACACCCCGAAGAGAGTAAGAATAACTATGATATATTAAAAATGATTTTAAATTAATAAAAAATGTTATCAATAAATAAAATAAAGTTATAAATTATTTAATAAATTATTTAATAAGTTTATTTTGATTATTCAGGAAGTTAGGTGATCTCATTGAGCGATTCAAGGACTAGGTGTATGGGAACTCTTTGAACCACCAACTTCTCTTCGGGCGATGGATGTTTATCTATACAGGACATTATATATCTATTTAATTTTATAAAATGATTATTATTACTATATATATTTATATTACATATATAACAATTTGAGTCTTTATTTCTTTGTTGGGTTGTTTGATCCCTTACATTGACATCACAATAATGTTTTTGAAACTAAACTCGATTAAGGGGGATTTTTATTTACCTTAATCCATTAATGAAACATGTTTTAATTTATTTTATCAATTCACTATTTCATAAAATATGAATTATTTTCATCTAAATCATTTTGTATTACCATCGATTTCAAATTAAATTACACATTTGTTCCTTCTTTAAATTTATTTTACTAATTCCTTATAAACCATTTTAAATGTCAATTTCTATGACCAATCATGTCCCCTGTTGTATAATGTTATTCAAATAAACATCTTATTTTAGAGATATTAAAATTATTTCATATATTAATTTCCAAAATATTTAATTCTTAATTAACTTTTTAATAATTATGAAATATATTTTTATTATACTTTGAGGTATGATTAATTAACACATTAATATCCATGGGCATTTCTAATGCATACGCCATATGTTTGATTACCTTATGTGACAAGAATATGAGTGTTCATGTTATGGTGGATGTTTCTAGATATTATTCCAATAAATTGGGTAATTATTATATATTGTTAGAAGATATTTTTTATATTAAGAAGTAATCGTAATCCATTATGAAACTCTACCCATAATGTTATGATATGTCAGTTGTAATCTTCGTCTTTTTCTTATAATTTCAGGTATTATAATTTTTCAAAATTCATATAATGTTAAGATTATATTATTAATACTTTTTAATTTAATGAATATATGTGATCATTCATATACCTGGTCAATTATTATTTCATGTTATGTCATTTGAAAAATATGATATTCTCCTTTATCATGCTTATTCCAATAATATGATTTCCAAACCACTCATTTTATTTATATAATCCCTTGGTAGTTGATTCATTCTAATCATGGAGTGTGGAAAAACAATATTTTAATTACCTATGTATAGTATATTAGTCTATCCTAGGTATTCATCTGAATAGGAGTGCACACAAAACAAATTTGTCACTTTTTAATTGGTTTTACTAAAAAAATTGTTTTAATTGAATTTGAATGTTGTGTGAGAAATAAAATCCTCGATTTGATCAGTTTTATTCAAATGAGAAAGAAGGTGATCGATGTGGGTTTGGCTTGACCTAGTGTTGTTTTATCTTGGATTCTATGGTTTTCCCCATTTTTCCTCTATTATATGGTTAAAGAGAGATTTTTTTACCGAGTTCATTCTCTCCCTTGTCCAAATGGATGTAATGAGAATATTCTTTATCCAAAACATTGTATTAGTATGTCCTTCTTCCAATGTATGTATGATTTTTTTTAGTTTTATTGATTAATTAGGGAAATCCCTCAATAGTAAGTTTTTTTCTATAATAACCCAATATTCCACAAGTAAGAATACACATGTGATGACTACCATCGAGCAGACACCATCCAACACTAATTCATTCTGCTATAAAAAGATTAGAATCGAGTGGAGGGAGATGTGTTCACTGATCAAAGAATCCTAAATTTATAAAAATAAAACCTATCACAACCAAATAATCAATTTAAAACTGAATTTATAATTGATCCATATTATGAAATAAGAAGGTCCTTATTAAAATTAAGCATGAGAACTCAAGCAATAACATTAGTCATACCTCCCCCTTTTTCAATCAGTCAATGAAACTAAACCTCCATGGATGTAGAAGTCAAGAATGTATGGTAGAGGGTAGACATTATAATAAATGAAAAAGAGTAAAAAAAAATTAATCTAAATAAGTTCGTCATAAAAAGCTTACCTTGCAATTTATTTGGAGGATACGAGGATGAAAAAATGGAATCACATGAGAGGTTGGAGCCCCTCTTTTTATATAGGTAGAAATTGTCCGACACAAGTTGGTTCATATAATCCATGATTAATGATTGAATAAATTATTTATTCCTTCATAAAATTTCTTCTTAATTTCATTGGACATCCACCCTCAAAATTTCAGAGTATTTGGATGTTTTGTGAGGGAGTTTTTACCTTTTTACTCAAAGAAATTATTCTGTCTTGGAAGACTCTCCACATTTCACATATCAAACATTAATGACCTTGAAAATGGAATCATCACGTGTTGTATCCTTAATGAATGTTTTTTATCATTATCTTGGTCAGACACCATAAAAAATTCAGTCTAATTTCCACCTCATGTATGAGTTATTATTATTTTCTCAGTGGTTTCATTTTCTCAATGAAATTTCTATGATTTTCCTTCAATTGAGTTCATTCAACATCCACAATAATGGATTCCAAAGTCCATGAAATTTAATTTGTGAATTCTTGATTAGCCACTAAATGAGGCTAATATTCATTGTTAATATACATAATTTTCATGTTTTTGTTATTCATAATCACCATTTTAGTGCATTCTACACTTTGAACATCATTTCACATTATGTTTGTAATACCTTCTTAAAATGCACTATTATGTGGTACATTTATGAACATCATTTAAAGTACCCAATGATTAATCTGATTGTAAGTAATTGAATTTTAAATATTTTAATTTGATATTTTTGGAAATTTATCTACACTTAAATATGAACATGTTTGATTCAGGGATCAGTGGAGAATTCATGGAGGATGATGGAGAAATTTGGCAATGAAAGGAAGCAATTCTGGAGAAGTAAGATTGGACACCTGCCCACTGATTAGACTGTGGGGCCCAACATACAGGCCCAATTAATCCCATATTTCATGGGATTCTAGAATACATGTATAGGAACAAATCACTATTCAGGAGTTAATGCGAATTCGGCCTCCATGTTGGTCATTTAGTCGGCCCAAGTTAGAGATAAAATTCTGGGCCAGATTCTGCGGCCCAGAAAAACAGTCCACTACTTTGATCATATCTCGGAATCCACAACTCCAAATGGGCCCAAATTTTTCAGGCGGTTAGCAGACATCCGGAGATCCATTTTATTCCTCTATGGACTACCCTGATGCGGCCTTCTAGAAGGTCTTCCAGACGCGTCGGTTCGGTGAAGTAAAGCTGGCTGCCACCTCGGGTCAAATGTGGAAAATTCCAAATTCCACAAACTTTCCACCACCCTAGGCCTACCATACTCAAGTGGGATGACTTGTACTGTTGAAGGCTCGACCCAAGGCTCCCAAAATGCCTATTTAAGGCAGTGGTGGTGAAGGAGTTGAGGATCTTGGATGCTTTGTTTAATTGTAATGTTATGCTGCATTTTTGTTGCCTCAATTTTGTCTTTCACATGTAAGTTGTTCAATTCACTTTAATTTCTTAATAAAAGTTCTTCTTCTACTCTTATTATGTTGTTCTTAATATCACTTTGATACCGTTGGATCATGTTGTGAATTTATTCACACCAACCCTTGTGAAATTATTCACACAACGGTGGAGTGATCATTTTATTTTTGTTGTTTTCTTTACTTCTCCATTCCTCCCTTATGAGTCTACTTTCCGCTTCCTTTGAAACCATGGGATCAATGGAGGGCTAACCCACTTATGGGTTGATCCAAGGGAGTAGCAAGGGGCTGGATTGGATGTTATTTATCACCTAATTAATGTATAATCACTTCTTTAATTGGGATTTTTATTTGATGATTTTTAAACTCCATCGTCCTTGTTGAATTTAAGGCCACACACTTCAAGTACTAATACGATCCTTTACCTTGAAGTGATCAAAACTTTGATCCTTCAAGTGTATAGGTGATTAGTATTAGAGGGTGTAGGCATTAAACCAGTAAGTGATGATGTTGTTTTATCTCCTTAAATGAACCCATCTCAAATTTAAGAAATTGAAATCATTAAAAAGAAAATACATCCAATCCACCCCGAGTGATAACCTAGGATCAACTCATTCTTTTAAATTGAATACACTTAAATCTTTTAGATATCTTTAAATACCATCCAAAATCAATCCAAGTTGGGCACTTCATAGCCAAAAATCCATCCCTTAGGTTGTGTATCTTAGGTATCTTCTTAGGTCTCTGTGGAATCGACAACCCAAGCTACACTACAAGGACCGTTCTACCCTTCTTCTCTTGGGTAAATTTGGGCGTGAACCAAATTTTGGTGCCGTTGCCGGGGACCTAAGTAAGTTATCTTAGACACTATCATTCTTTGTTTTCATCCCACTTCTCTCATCTCATCCCCAATTTCATTCCTATGGAAAACCCTTTTGAACAAATCCAAACATGGGGAACCTCTCCCTACTTTGATCACTCAACCCCATGTACGATGTACAATGACCATCCTAATTCCTACTTGTGGGATCATCAATAACCTACTGAACCACAATGTTTTTATTCATATGATCCACAATACATTCCAACATATTATGAGTTCCAATCCCAACAAGGCCAATCTGAACATCCTCCTATGGAATTCCAACAACTTAATTATCCACCTGGAATAGACCATCTTTCTCAACCCCTTGTCCATAATGATCCACTACCACTAATTGAAAAATTGTGTCAACAAATGGAGAAAATGAATTTTGAAGTTTCATCATTGAGGTTAGAAATACAAAGCATTAAAACTTGTGAGGAACTCGTCCCTACACAAACTGTCCCTTCCATAACCTTATGTGAATTTTCTAGTTTCCCACAAACCTATAATGAATTTACTGAAGAGAAAACCTTTGTATTTGGGATAGATGAAGAGGATCAAGGAAATTCTGAAGGGACTTTAAATCAGGAGGAAATTAACTTTTTGGATTCAAAAGAGGAGAATTTGACATCATGGATTGAGTCTCCTAAGTATAACTCCATTGATGAATTTTCAAAAAAACCAACCATTAAACCATTGGGATAAATCATAAACTTTGAGTCCATATCCATTCCAAACACCAATATTTCCAGTTTTGTGGTTGAATCTTCTATTCAAAAGGAACCAATTTTGTTGAGAAATTTGGAAAATGAAACTGAGTTGGATTCAAAATATCAACTTGTGTCTAAATGTCCTATCAAAACCAAGCCCAAAATTACTGTCCTTCCCTCATCACTAAATAATACCTTCATAAGGTATAATAATGACCTTTCAATTGAAACTCATTCTTCTCTTGAAACCAAAAAAGATGTAATGGTCATTTATGTCATAGGAAAGACTACAGAGGAAATTGGATCAACCATTTTTGATATTCCTTGGATTTTACCACTCATTTTAGAACATAGGTTTTCACACAACAAAAATGATAAAAAAATAATCAATATCAATCTAGTGGACATGGAGAAATATGGGGTCCTTAAAATGTTAAAAATTGGTATTGGATAAGTTGGGGAGTTCAAGTCGAGCTAACGACATTAAACAAAGCGCTGCATGGGAGGCAACCCATGGTTTTTATGTTTCCTATAATTTTGTTGTTTTAATAAAATTTATATTTTAATTAATCATTTTTATATTAATAAAAAATAGACTGTTGACCTGTTCTTCTATTATGAGTATGGATGGGTATGAAAGAGGAGCACCATATTCATCCGTGTCACGTGGTGTGATCCTTGAGTAATACCTTACCCAGAAATTTAAAAAGAAGACAATGTATCATCAGTTTATTTTATTTTATATATATACTAATATTGTACTTATATATATATACTGTTTTTTTTTGTTTTTTTTTGTTTTTCCACTAAGGGAACTCTGCAAGCGACATGGATATCAAAGGACTAATTTGCAGCAGCAAGAACTTCAGCTTCAACCACCAGGTGATTTCATTCCATGATCCTCAGTTTCAATTTCCTTTTTGAACTTCCATTATCTGCCTCTACTCCTTCTAAATTTTTATTTATTCAAACACTGGGGACAGTGTTGTTTTAAGTTGGGGGGGAGATAAAATAAAAAAAAATGCTTTTGTGTCAAAAACAAAAATTGAATGATTTGAAAAAAAAGTAAATGGAAGGAAAAATTCCTTTAACTTTGATCATGGTAATACACATTGCACACTTTGAAACTGAATATCAAATAATTTAGCATACCCTGATTCAGATTTTAATCCTTGTATAATTTCATGAGCATAGATTTTGGAAAGTGTGGCTGTCCAATGTGATATTTCATCGTTTATATTTTCATCCAAATTAAAAAAAATGCCACAATGCACGTCCTCTAGACTGTGGGTTACTAATTTGAATTTTTGGGGTCCCATAATAAATAGCATAGCATGGTTTTATTTTCATGAATAATATGAGTATTCAAAAAAAAATTATTAAAAAATAAAAAAATAAAAAAATAAAAATAAAAATTTGCGTGTAGAGCAATGGATTGATAAAATGCGAGGCTTTCGGCACTTGGGGATCGTGACTCCAGAGTTGTCTAGCCCTGAGTTTTTCAATCTATCTCTATTTATGGTAATATTACTTTGTTTTTGATTAAGTTAACTCGAGACGATGCCCGAGTATGTGGGCTTCACTTGGTGCCCTAAGGCCTTTGAGTCTGGGAGTCATCGGCAAAGTCTTGCTACATGGGTTAATTTGGTTAATTGCAATCTCAATTACTATAGAAATATTGCAAAAAAAAAATAAAAAAAATAGGGATGAAGAATACTCATATTAGGATTAAATGTGATTCCACCTAGTGCTTCCATGATTTCCCCCTTGAATGAAAATGAACCCCCATATCTATTGTGATTCAAAACACATCATTACACCTAATTGAGTTGGATGAAGTATGATGATGGATTTGATCAAAGGAATGGGCTTGGGATTGGGATCTGCTTATGAAAATATCTTGTATTAAAATATTTTTATGGGTTTCATGATTGTTTGGTATAAGGTTTTTTGGTGATAATTGTGTATTAAAATGTTTTTGGAAAAGGGAATTCGAATTTCATTTTTGATGAGATATATTTTGCTCGGGACTAGCAAAACTCAAGTTGGGGGGTGTGATTAGCCACTAAATGAGGCAAATATTCATTGTTAATATATATAATTTTCATGTTCTTTGTTATTCATAAACACCATTTTAGTGCATTCTACACTTTGAACATCATTTCACAGTATGTTTGTAATACCTTCTTAAAATGCACTATTATGTGGTACATTTTTGAACATCATTTAAAGTACCCAATGATTTATCTGATTGTAAGGAATTAAATTTTACATATTTTAATTTGATATTTTTGTAAATTTATCTACACTTAAATATGAACATGTTTGATTCAGGGATCAGTGGAGAATTCATGGAGGATGATGGAGATATTTGGCAATGAAAGGAAGCAATTCTGGAGAAGGCAGATTGGACACCTGCCCACTGATGAGACTGTGGGTCCCAACATACAGGCCCAATTAATCCCAGATTTCATGGGATGCTAGAATACATGTATAGAAACAATCACTCTTCAGGATTTAATGCTAATTCGGCCTCCATGTTGGTCATTTAGTCGGCCCAAGTTAGAGATAAAATTCTGGGCCAGATTCTGCGGCCCAGAAAAACAGTCCACTACTTTGATCATATCTCGAAATACACAACTCCAAATGGGCCCACATTTTACAGGCGGTTAGCAGACATCCGGATATCCAGTTTATTCTTCTATGGCATACCCTGATTCGGCCGTCTATAAGGTCTTTCAGACGCGTCGGTTCGGTGAAGTAAAGATGGCTGCAACCTCGGGTCAAATGTGGAAAATTCCAAATTCCACAAACTTTCCACCACCCTAGGCCTACCATACTCAAGTGGAATGACTTGTACTGTTTAAGGCTCGACCCAAGGCTCCCAAAATGCCTATTTAAGGCAGTGGTGGTGAAGGAGTTGAGGATCTTGGATGCTTTGTTTAATTGTAATGTTATGCTGCATTTTTGTTGCCTCAATTTTGTCTTTCACATGTGAGTTGTTCAATTCACTTTAGTTTCTTAATAAAAGTTCTTCTTCTACTCTTATTATGTTGTTATGAATATCACTTTGATACCGTTGGATCAAGTTGTGAATTTATTCACACCAACCCTTGTGAAATTATTCACACAACTGTGGAGTGATCATTTTATTTTTGTTGTTTTCTTTACTTCTCCATTCCTCCCTTATGAGTCTACTTTCCGCTTCCATTGAAACCATGGGATCAATGGAGGGCTAACCCACTTATGGGTTGATCCAAAGGAGTAGAAAGGGGCTGGATTGGATGTTATTTATCACCTAATTAATGTATAATCACTTCTTTAATTGGGATTTTTATTTGATGATTTTTAAACTCCATCGTCCTTGTTGAATTTAAGGCCACACACTTCAAGTACTAATACGATCCTTTACCTTGAAGTGCTCAAAACGTTGATCCTTCAAGTGTATAGGTGATTAGTATTAGAGGGTGTAGGCATTAAACCAGTAAGTGATGATGTTGTTTTATCTCCTTAAATGAACCCGTCTAAAATTTAAGAAATTGAAATCATTAAAAAGAAAATACATCCAATCCACCCCGAGTGATAACCTAGGATCAACTCATTCTTTTAAATTGAATCCACTGAAATCTTTTAGATATCTTTAAAACCCATCCAAAATCAATCCATGTTGGCCACTTCATATCCAAAAATCCATCCCTTAGGTTGTGTATCTTAGGTATCTTCTTATGTCTCTGTGGAATCGACAACCCAAGCTACACTATAAGGACCGTTCTACCCTTCTTCTCTTGGGTAAATTTCGGCGTGAACCAAATTTTGGCGTTGTTGCCGAGGACCTAAGTAAGTTATCTTAGACACTATCATTCTTTGTTTTCATCCCACTTCTCTCATCTCTTCCCCAATTTCATTCCTATGGAAAACCCTTTTGAACAAATCCAAACATGGGGAACCTCTCCCTACTTTGATCACTCAACCCCATGTACGATGTACAATGACCATCCTAATTCCTACTTGTGGGATCATCAACAACCTACTGAACCACAATGTTTTTATTCATATGATCCACAATACATTCCAACATATTATGAGTTCCAATCCCAACAAGGCCAATCTGAACATCCTCCTATGTAATTCCAACAACTTAATTATCCACCTGGAATAGACCATCTTTCTCAACCCCTTTTCCATAATGATCCACTACCATTACATGAAAAATTGTGTCAACAAATGGAGAAAATGAATTTTGAAGTTTCATCATTGAGGTTAGAAATACAAAGCATTAAAACTTGTGAGGAACTCGTCCCTACACAAACTGTCCCTTCCATAACCTTATGTGAATTTTCTAGTTTCCCACAAACCTATAATGAATTTACTGAAGAGAAAACCTTTGGATTTGGGATAGATAAAGAGGATCAAGGAAATTTTTAAAGGACTTTAAATCAGGAGGAAATTAACTTTTTGGATTCAAAAGAGGAGAATTTGACATCATGGATTGAGTCTCCTAAGTATAACTCCATTGATGAATTTTCAAAAACACCAACCATTGAACCATTGGGAGAAATCATAAACTTTGAGTCCATATCCATTCCAAACACCGATATTTCCAATTTTGTGGTTGAATCTTCTATTCAAAAGGAACCAATTTTGTTGAGAAATTTGGAAAATGAAACTGAGTTGGATTCAAAATATCAACTTGTGTCTAAATGTCCTATCCAATCCAAGCCCAAAATTATTGTCCTTCCCTCCTCACTAAATAATACCTTCATAAGGTATAATAATGACCTTTCAATTGAAACTCATTCTTCTCTTGAAACCAAAAAAGTTGTAATGGTCATTTATGTCTTAGGAAAGACTACAGAGGAAATTGGATCAACCATTTTTGATATTCCTTGGATTTTACCACTCATTTTAGAACATAGGTTTTCACACAACAAAAATTATAAAAAAATAATCAATATCAATCTAGTGGACATGGAGAAATATGGGGTCTTTAAAATGTTAAAAATTGGTATTGGATAAGTTAGGGAGTTCAAGTCGAGCTAACGACATTAAACAAAGCGCTGCATGGGAGGCAACCCATGGTTTTTAAGTTTCCTATAATTTTGTTGTTTTAATAAAATTTATATTTTAATTAATCATTTTTATATTAATAAAAAATAGACTGTTGACATGTTCTTCTATTATTAGTATGGATGGGTATGAAAGAGGAGCACCATATTCATCCGTGTCACGTGGTGTGATCCTTGAGTAATACCTTACCCAGAAATTTAAAAAGAAGACAATGTATCATCAGTTTATTTTATTTTATATATATACTTATATTGTACATATATATATATATATACTATTTTTTTTGTTTTTTTTTTGTTTTTCCACTAAGGGAACTCTGCAAGCGACATGGATATCAAAGGACTAATTTGCAGCAGCAAGAACTTCAGCTTCAACCACCAAGTGATTTCATTCCATGATCCTCAGTTTCAATTTCCTTTTTGAACTTCCATTATCTGCCTCTACTCCTTCTAAATTTTTATTTATTCAAACACTGGGGATAGTGTTGTTTTAAGTTGGGGGGGAGATAAAATAAAAAAAATGCTTTTGTGTCAAAAACAAAAATTGAATGATTTGAAAAAAAAGTAAATGGAAGGAAAAATTACTTTAACTTTGAACATGGTAATACACATTGCACACTTTGAAACTGAATATCAAATAATTTAGCATTCCCTGATTCAGATTTTAATCCTTGTATAATTTCATGATCATAGATTTTGGAAAGTGTGGCTGTCCAATGTGATATTTCATCGTTTATATTTTCATCCAAATAAAAAAATGCCACAATGCACGTCCTCTAGACTGTGGGGTACTAATTTTAATTTTTGGGGTCCCATAATAAATAGCATAGGATGGTTTTTTTTCATGAATAATATGAGTATTCAAAAAAAAATTATTAAAAAATAAAAAAATAAAAAAATAAAAATAAAAATTTGCGTGTAGAGCAATGGATTGATAAAATGCGAGGCTTTCGGCACTTGGGGATCGTGACTCCAGAGTTGTCTAGCCCTAAGTTTTTCAATCTATCTCTATTTATGGTAATATGACTTTGTTTTTGATTAAGATAACTCGAGACGATGCCCGAGTATGTGGGCTTCACTTGGTGCCCTAAGGCCTTTGAGTCTGGGAGTCATCGGCAAAGTCTTGCTACATGGGTTAATTTGGTTAATTGCAATCTCAATTACTATAGCAATATTGCAAAAAAAAATAAAAAAAGAGGGATGAAGAATACTCATATTAGGATTAAATGTGATTCCACCTAGCGCTTCCATGATTTCCCCCTTGAATGAAAATGAACCCCCATATCTATTGTGATTCACAACACATCATTACACCTAATTGAGTTGGATGAAGTATGATGATGGATTTGATCAAAGGAATGGGCTTGGGATTGGGATATGCTTATGAAAATATCTTGTATTAAAATATTTTGATGGGTTTCATGATTGTTTGGTATAAGGTTTTTTGGTGATCATTGTGTATTAAAATGTTTTTGGAAAAGGGAATTCGAATTTCATTTTTGATGAGATATATTTTGCTCGGGACTAGCAAAACTCAAGTTGGGGAGTGTGATTAGCAACTAAATGAGGCTAATATTCATTGTTAATATACATAATTTTCATGTTCTTTGTTATTCATAAACACCATTTTAGTGCATTCTTGTAACACCCCAAGATTTCATAGTGTGTTATTCAATAACTTGCACTACACGCAACACTGAGTTCAATTGCACCATGTCTTACCAAAAAAAAGCCATTAAAAGAGGTCACGAATAGTATTAACTAAATTTTAAACTTTATATAATCCTTATAATTTTAGAATCCATATTATGAGTTTCTTAGTCATAATGCAAGAACAGATTCATTTTCAGTACTGCACTTTTATCAACTTTTGATAGTGAAAACTTTTTAAATACAATATTTTAAACTTTTTGACTAAATGGAGACATCAAAAAATTTAAAATGAAACATCCCAAGCTTCCACGGTACGCTTTCCTTTGAATAAAAGAGTAGCGTGTGTTGTACGCAACTTCGAGTTCTAACACACCGTAACCAATCAAACTAGCTGTTATGAATAGTAATACCTACTTTTTGAAGTTATATATATTTTATATTTTAAAATGGACTTCATTTTTGGATTCGGAATATCAAATTTAGCCTAAGGTGAAATTTTGGTACTTTTCGGATGACTTTCATATTTTGATGCATAGTGAAAATTACAAAATTTTAATTAAAAACAACTTTTTTAATCAAAATAATTAATAGTGATAAATTATGAATTTGAGTGGTTTTAAAATATATTTAGAATATATTTTTACTATTTAATATAATGTTGGTCATTGGACATAATTTTACAATTAAACCGAACATAAACAAGTGTCAATCTTTTGATAGTTATTATCTCTTAAAAACACGCTTTTTGTTTTGACAGCAGGAATTAATTTTAAATTAATTTCTGCCACTTCTGTGTTTTGAATTTAGGAAAATGGATTCCATATTTGGAATCAGGATGTTCAAATTGTGTAAATAGTTAACTTTTATTTTTAGACATTTTGAATAATTACTGCGGTAAATATTTTATTTACCATGGTTAAGGGTAAATCCGGTAAATAAGGGTTAAAAAAATAATATTATAATAATACTAAATTACCCTAAAACGTGTCTTAACCCTATTGGTTGTTACAGGGTAGACCATGGGCATCTTTGGGTGGATTTGGGGACCCCATGGATCCACTTGTAAGTGATAATGACACTTTATTTTAATTAAGTCAAAATGAATACAAAAATGACACAAACATATATCTTTTAGAAAAACAATTGTTACATAGGGTTATATAAGTTGGATTTTAGATTATAAATATTAATTAGAAAGCTAAAAAGATTTCCTACATAATTATATTTTATTTATAATTTTTAGACATTAAATAATTTATTTTATTATGACACAATGATGATGCAGTAATTACTATAATAGTGAAAAATTAAAATAATTGATATTATAAATACCCAAATAAATATAATATGAAACTTTTAATGAATTAAACTAATTTTCTAGGATAATATGATATATTAGGATTGATTTAATTGACTTTGTTCGAAGTAATCAATCTGTTATGAGTTTCACAAAAATCAACTATTGAATAGTGTCAAAATTGACATAAAAGAGTTCTTAAAACAAATATTATATTATTAATTGATATTAAATTCCTAAAAATCTAAGGTTCGGCCAAGAGACTTATATCATGATAGGTTCATCATTAATGTACCACTTGGGGGTCTCTTGGATGTATATAGTAAGTTTATTAACCATATTTTATAAAAATACAAAGAAACATTGTAAAAGTGAAACTAATTAACTTAGAGTTAATACTTAAAGATAAGGTTAATATAAGTACCCAAACCTATCTAAATTCTATTGGTTGAGTGGTCTTTGACCTATCCCCACCTTAAACTTTGAATAATCAACTTTGGAGCCATTAGAAACCGAATATGAATTTATTATAAATTAATATTTCTAACTTTTCCAAAGGTGCCCCTCACCCCTCTTATAAAAGGGCACTCCTCCTTCTCATTTCTTAACACCTCTAAAGCCACTTGACTCGTCCAAACTCTGCCCAACTAAGCTCCCCACATCCCTCTCCTCCTCCTTGAAGCTTCCCCTTAGGCAGAAAGCATTTCAATAAGTCCTTTGGTTCCAACCAAAGTGAGTTACCTAAATTAAAGGAGGTTAACCTACCCCAACCAAGGAAAAGTACAAGGTAAGGGTTATTTCACAATCTCTTCATTATCCGAGGTTGTTTATACGTAATAATCTACTGGGATTTCTTTATCATCCACATCCATGTTTCTTCGAAATGTATTTCAAAACATATTTATTATTTACAAGAATATGGGTTAAATTCATTTATACCCTTGTTTGACTTTTTCTAAGAGGTTTATAAAGGAATCTTTCCGTCGTTTTCAAAACAAGGTCCTTTTTAACCTTTTCGACAGAATTAAGATAAGAATGTTTTTTTTCTTATACGGCGGGTGCGGTTATTTTCCGCCGTTATAAAATCTTCAAATCTTTCCTTAAAATCTTACAAGAATATTTTCAAGAAAATGTTTTATTTTATATGGCTCTTAAATGATTTCAAAAATAGAAAGAGATATTTCTCTAAAAAGTGTTTTGATTTCATCTATGTCAACATCCTTTAATGGATTTTACGCTTATTTGAAGTTGATTTATTATAATACTAAACTTCTATATTGTATTGAAGGTTTTGTGATATGTTTGACTGTGGATGTGCTATTTTATACCATTCATAGTTTATGGTGAAACTATTGACATTTCGTATGCTAGTTTTAATCCGAATGTTTATGTTATATTTCAAAATTTTCTTCAGATGAATGTGATAAACAAGTATGTTCCGGGTTGGGGACCGGTAAAAGTAAGCCCTCCAGGTTGGGGACTGGTTAAAGTAAGCCCTCCAGGTTAGGGACTGGTAAAACTATGCCCTCCGGGTTGGTGTCCGGTTATTAGAGGCACTCCGGGTCGGTGTCCGGTTATTAGAGGCACTCCGGGTTGGTGTCCGGTTATTAGAGGCACTCCGGGTTGGGTTCCGGTTAGAAGTAACCCCTAGGTCTTGGGATGAGGCCTAGACAAAGAAATTAACGTTTAGCATTATGCATTCCAACATTATGAAAGTGGTTATTGATTTTTGCATGTGATTATTCGATTAGTAGAATATCCATGTGAATAAGTAAATGGCATTATTTCATTTTTACTTTTGCCATACTATGTTGAAGTTCAAGTTTAAAAGGCTTTTGTTTTAGTAATGCATTGCCTTAAATGTTTATTCTTATTTATGAAAGTTTCCGCTATATTGTTATCCTTACTGGGCATTTGAGCTCACCCCTTTTCTATGTTTTATTTTTCCCAGGATGTGAAGAAGTAAGTTATGAATGACCTGCAGGGATTTTATGAGGGGTTAATAGTGTGGATTGTGGAAACATTATGTTGTTGTATTAGTTTTTCATTTTATGATGTAATGTAAAACTTATGAATATATCTAGTGTTTCCAAGGCTACTAAACCAATCGGTCTTTCGAGATTTGATATTTCTTGTGATCATGCCAATGTTATGTAATAATGCACCGACTCTGGGTAACTAGGGTCGGGGCGTTACAGTTGGTATCAGAGGAAGTTTAGTACAAACCTTGGAAGCTAGATTTAGATAAACTCTGATTAGAGCACATAGACCTAAGATGAACTTTGAGGATTAGTATAGAAGAACTTCCTAGAATTTTGGTATTGTAGAGATTTTGTGAGTTTTCCAAGCAATACATCCCTGTCTGGATACGAGCAGGTAGAGGCGGCTCTGGCACAGATGTACCTAGGGGTAAAACCCGAAAACACCACTTTGAGCTAGACTCGAACGGGAACTGGTGCACGACAACGGGCCTTGCTGCACTCTTGGTTACGACACTCCCGGGGGATATGCTTAGGATAACTCTCATTTTCTTTACAAATCATTTTGAAGGGATTATGAGTATATACTTCCTCAAAGAAAACATTCTTATGATTATGGATTATATCCCTAAATAGTTCAATTTATGTTAAGTGTTTTATAAGTATGGGATTATGTATTTTGATTCATAAACTGATCTAGTGTATGCCATTGTTTAGAAATGGCGCCCAGTAGAAGGAATGAGACCTCCAGAAATGCACATGATCCAAAGAGAAGGAAGGATCATATCTTTCCTGGTCTTAAGCTAGAATTTATAAGGGAAATAGTCTCCCATGTATTATCATCATATGAAGAAATAATATCATGTGTTGATAAGATAAGTAAAGAGTTTACTGAGTCCTATGGCTTTGAAGGGAAGCAAGAGAAGAAAAGGATAGAAGAGAGAAAGATGGATAAAGGGAAGAGGGAAAAGAAGAATTTTCCCATATGTGGTAACTGTGGAAAGAAACACCTTGGAACTTGCTTGAAAAGAATGGGAGTTTGTTATAAGTGTGGAGGAAAAGGGCACAAAGTACGTGACTGCAAGGGTAAGAAAATGGTTTCAAATGTACAATGCTTCATTTGCAAGGAGTTTGGACACTACGCGGACCTATGTCCCGGTCAACAGACTATGCCACAAATGATGTTATTGGATAATAATCAAGTTATGATACTACCACAGATGAAGAGGAATGATTAGAGTTCTTATGTTGATTATGTCAATTGAGTGTTGTATCAACAATGTACTTGTTATAATAATTATGGAGTATATAAGGATTGTACTGCAGTACTATTTCATTAAGGACTTGAGATGGTGTGGAACAAAGAAAAGTGACTCAGTAGCAGGTTAAATGTTTGGAAAATATATGGTTGAGAGAAAGATAAACCATAATATGGTTCAGATACCGAGGTGGTGATTTTAGAATAATACATGATTGATTTGGATAAATTATTGACTACCTTGAAGCTGATTAATGATTTGTATATTCCATCATTGTTGGGGTTTAAAACATTTTTGGATTAATGAAGTATATCCAGCATTCTATATGGAATAAGGGAACATGAATGTAATCGATAAGGAATATGGTAGTACATGATGAAGGTATTCATATGCTATTACGGGGTAAAAAGGATCTATATTATGTTTACCTTCCTTATAAATGTTGGACTGTGAGTTTGGATAGAAGTATTTTGGATAGTTCTAGTTTGGATTATTTTGGATTTCCATAAAAGGACAACTCGGAGGTCGGGCGGCAACCCGTCGCGTCCGGCAAGGCTGCGAGACTTGAACCCGCAACCGAAGGGCGACAAGGGTGTATCACCTACCACTGGCCCACGAGATGTCCTAGATTAAATAATGTAGTTTTTATTAAAAGATCTTGTAGATGAATTATAAATTCGTTTATTTTGGAACCCTATACGAATAGTGTAAATAGATTTTTTTTTACATTCTATTATCTTTTAGAGTGAAAGATGAGTTTGTGGTAGAAATTTATTAATGGATAAAACTCTAATTATAAAGTAAGTATATCTCTTTATGATCGTAGCCAATCTCATAAATAAAGTCCTCAATATTAAGAAAAGCAACTTAGAACAAAAATGTTTTCCTAGATGGTACCTTAAATCATCACTAATTTATGGCTTTGGGATTGTTGGCCTTTTCATAGCCATGTTCTCTACCACTCTCCATCAGATAATTGATGGTTATATTTCTATTCCATATCCATATTTTCCTACATGGAACCCTAGTATGTGTTATTTTCGGTAATCTTCATACTTTCCACTCTTTATTTTAAATAGAGGCCTCATTAATTCATTTTTCGATGTGGGATTTCAACTAAGATATTTTGAAACGTCAAAAATGTGTTATCCTAATACCCTATGTTTTGTTGAACCGATGGTATTTCAAATCATCATAGATTGATGAATTTAAGGACCTCAATTATACACTTGTTTGTGATTGATGACCTCAATCACTACCTATAAATATTTACGTTTTTCCTCCGATTATATGTCTCTAATTGCCACCAATGTTCTCCTAATTGAGATCATAATTTGGTTGTGACCCTTTGATTTCTCTTTTCCTCATATTAAGACTAAATTTTAGTAACCCAATTTCCGATGTGGGTTTTCCCACAAATATATTTTCTACTTTCAACCTTTTATTTTTGAAGAACAATTTCAAATTGCGAGGACGCAATTTATTGAAGGAGGGGAGAATGTAACACCCCAAGATTTCATAGTGTGTTATTCAATAACTTGCACTACACGCAACACTGAGTTCAATTGCACCATGACTTACCAAAAAAAAAGCCATTAAAAGAGGTCACGAATAGTATTAACTAAATTTTAAACTTTATATAATCCTTATAATTTTAGAATCCATATTATGAGTTTCTTAGTCATAATGCAAGAACAGATTCATTTTCAGTACTGCACTTTTATCAACTTTTGATAGTGAAAACTTTTTAAATACAATATTTTAAACTTTTTGACTAAATGGAGACATCAAAAAATTTAAAATGAAACATCCCAAGCTTCCACGGTACGCTTTCCTTTGAATAAAAGAGTAGCGTGTGTTGTACGCAACTTCGAGTTCTAACACACCGTAACCAATCAAACTAGCTGTTATGAATAGTAATACCTACTTTTTGAAGTTATATATATTTTATATTTTAAAATGGACTTCATTTTTGGATTCGGAATATCAAATTTAGCCTAAGGTGAAATTTTGGTACTTTTCGGATAACTTTCATATTTTGATGCATAGTGAAAATTACAAAATTTTAATTAAAAACAACTTTTTTAATCAAAATAATTAATAGTGATAAATTATGAATTTGAGTGGTTTTAAAATATATTTAGAATATATTTTTACTATTTAATATAATGTTGGTCATTGGACATAATTTTACAATTAAACCGAACATAAACAAGTGTCAATCTTTTGATAGTTATTATCTCTTAAAAACACGCTTTTTGTTTTGACAGCAGGAATTAATTTTAAATTAATTTCTGACACTTCTGTGTTTTGAATTTAGGAAAATGGATTCCATATTTGGAATCAGGATGTTCAAATTGTGTAAATAGGTAACTTTTATTTTTAGACATTTTGAATAATTACTGCGGTAAATATTTTATTTACCATGGTTAAGGGTAAATCCGGTAAATAAGGGTTAAAAAAATAATATTATAATAATACTAAATTACCCTAAAACGTGTCTTAACCCTATTGGTTGTTACATGGTAGACCATGGGCATCTTTGGGTGGATTTGGGGACCCCATGGATCCACTTGTAAGTGATAATGACACTTTATTTTAATTAAGTCAAAATGAATACAAAAATGACACAAGCATATATCTTTTAGAAAAACAATTGTTACATAGGGTTATATAAGTTGGATTTTAGATTATAAATATTAATTAGAAAGCTAAAACGATTTCCTACATAATGATATTTTATTTATAATTTTTAGACATTAAATAATTTATTTTATTATGACACAATGATGATGCAGTAATTACTATAATAGTGAAAAATTAAAATAATTGATATTATAAATACCCAAATAAATATAATATGAAACTTTTAATGAATTAAACTAATTTTCTAGGATAATATGATATATTAGGATTGATTTAATTGACTTTGTTCGAAGTAATCAATCTGTTATGAGTTTCACAAAAATCAACTATTGAATAGTGTCAAAATTGACATAAAAGAGTTCTTAAAACAAATATTATATTATTAATTGATATTAAATTCCTAAAAATATAAGGTTCGGCCAAGAGACTTATATCATGATAGGTTCATCATTAATGTACCACTTGGGGGTCTCTTGGATGTATATAGTAAGTTTATTAACCATATTTTATAAAAATACAAAGAAACATTGTAAAAGTGAAACTAATTAACTTAGAGTTAATACTTAAAGATAAGGTTAATATAAGTACCCAAACCTGTCTAAATTCTATTGGTTGAGTGGTTTTCGACCTATCCCCACCTTAACCTTTGAATAATCAACTTTGGAGCCATTAGAAACCGAATATGAATTTATTATAAATTAATATTTCTAACTTTTCCAAAGGTGCCCCTCACCCCTCTTATAAAAGGGCACTCCTCCTTCTCATTTCTTAACACCTCTAAAGCCACTTGGCTCGTCCAAACTCTGCCCAACTAAGCTCCCCACATCCCTCTCCTCCTCCTTGAAGCTTCTCCTTAGGCAGAAAGCATTTCAATAAGTCCTTTGGTTCCAACCAAAGTGAGTTACCTAAATTAAAGGAGGTTAACCTACCCCAACCAAGGAAAAGTACAAGGTAAGGGTTATTTCACAATCTCTTCATTATCCGAGGTTGTTTATACGTAATAATCTACTGGGATTTCTTTATCATCCACATCCATGTTTCTTCGAAATGTATTTCAAAACATATTTATTATTTACAAGAATATGGGTTAAATTCATTTATACCCTTGTTTGACTTTTTCTAAGAGGTTTATAAAGGATTCTTTCCGTCGTTTTCAAAACAAGGTCCTTTTTAACCTTTTCGACAGAATTAAGATAAGAATGTTTTTTTTCTTATACGGCGGGTGCGGTTATTTTCCGCCGTTATAAAATCGTCAAATCTTTCCTTAAAAGCTTACAAGAATATTTTCAAGAAAATGTTTTATTTTATATGGCTCTTAAATGATTTCAAAAATAGAAAGAGATATTTCTCTAAAAAGTGTTTTGATTTCATCTATGTCAACATCCTTTAATGGATTTTACGCTTATTTGAAGTTGATTTATTATAATACTAAACTTCTATATTGTATTGAAGGTTTTGTGATATGTTTGACTGTGGATGTGCTATTTTATACCATTCATAGTTTATGGTGAAACTATTGACATTTCGTATGCTAGTTTTAATCCGAATGTTTATGTTATATTTCAAAATTTTCTTCAGATGAATGTGCTAAACAAGTATGTTCCGGGTTGGGGACCGGTAAAAGTAAGCCCTCCAGGTTGGGGACTGGTTAAAGTAAGCCCTCCAGGTTAGGGACTGGTAAAACTATGCCCTCCGGGTTGGTGTCCGGTTATTAGAGGCACTCCGGGTTGGTGTCCGGTTATTAGAGGCACTCCGGGTTGGTGTCTGGTTATTAGAGGCACTCCAGGTTGGGTTCCGGTTAGAAGTAACCCCTAGGTCTTGGGATGAGGCCTAGACAAAGAAATTAACGTTTAGAATTATGCATTCCAACATTATGAAAGTGGTTATTGATTTTTGCATGTGATTATTCGATTAGTAGAATATCCATGTGAATAAGTAAATGGCATTATTTCATTTTTACTTTTGCCATACTATGTTGAAGTTCATGTTTAAAAGGCTTTTGTTTTAGTAATGCATTGCCTTAAATGTTTATTCTTATTTATGAAAGTTTCCGCTATATTGTTATCCTTACTGGGCATTTGAGCTCACCACTTTTCTATGTTTTATTTTTCCCAGGATGTGAAGAAGTAAGTTATGAATGACCTGCAGGGATTTTATGAGGGGTTAATAATGTGGATTGTGGAAACATTATGTTGTTGTATTAGTTTTTCATTTTATGATGTAATGTAAAACTTATGAATATATCTAGTGTTTCCAAGGCTACTAAACCAATCGGTCTTTAGAGATTTGATCTTTCTTGTGATCATGCCAATGTTATGTAATAATGCACCGACTCTGGGTAACTAGGGTCGGGGCGTTACAATTCTACACTTTGAACATCATTTCACAGTATGTTTGTAATACCTTCTTAAAATGCACTATTATGTGGTACATTTTTGAACATCATTTAAAGTACCCAATGATTCATCTGATTGTAAGGAATTGAATTTTACATATTTTAATTTGATATTTTTGGAAATTTATCTACACTTAAATATGAACATGTTTGATTCAGGGATCAGTGGATAATTCATGGAGGATGATGGAGATATTTGGCAATGAAAGGAAGCAATTCTGGAGAAGGCAGATTGGACACCTGCCCACTGATGAGACTGTGGGGCCCAAAATATAGGCCCAATTAATCCCATATTTCATGGGATGATAGAATACATGTATATGAACAAATCACTCTTCATGAGTTAATGCTAATTCTGCCTCCATGTTGGTCATTTAGTCGGCCCAAGTTAGAGATAAAATTCTGGACCAGATTCTGCAGCCCAGAAAAACAGTCCACTACATTGATCATATCTCGTAATACACAACTCCAAATGTGCCCAAATTTTACAGGCGGTTAGAAGACCTCCGGAGAGCCATTTTCGTCTTCTATGGAATACCCTGATTCGGCCGTCTAGAAGGTCTTTCAGACGCGTCGGTTCGGTGAAGTAAAGCTGGCTGCCACCTCGGGTCAAATGTGGAAAATTCCAAATTCCACAAACTTTCCACCACCTTAGGCCTACCATACTCAAGTGGGATGACTTGTACTGTTGAAGGCTCGACCCAAGGCTCCCAAAATGCCTATTTAAGGCAGTGGTGGTGAAGGAGTTTAGGATCTTGGATGCATTGTTTAATTGTAATGTTATGCTGCATTTTTGTTGCCTCAATTTTGTCTTTCACATGTAAGTTGTTCAATTCACTTTAGTTTCTTTATAAAAGTTCTTCTTCTACTCTTATTCTATTGTTCTTAATATCACTTTGATACCGTTGGATCCAGTTGTGAATTTAGTCACACCAACCCTTGTAAAATTATTCACACAACGGTGGAGTGCTCATTTTATTTTTGTTGTTTTCTTTACTTCTCCATTCCTCCCTTATGAGTCTACTTTCCGCTTCCATTGAAACCATGTGATCAATGGAGGGCTAACCCACTTATGGGTTGATCCAAGGGAGTAGCAAGGGGCTGGATTGGATGTTATTTATCACCTAATTAATGTATAATCACTTCTTTAATTGGGATTTTTATTTGATGATTTTTAAACTCCATCATCCTTGTTGAATTTAAGGCCACACACTTCAAGTAATAATACGATCCTTTACCTTGAAGTGCTCAAAACATTGACCTTTCAAGTGTATAGGTGATTAGTATTAGATGGTGTAGGAATTAAACCAGTAAGTGATGATGTTGTTTTATCTCCTTAAATGAACCCATCTCAAATTTAAGAAATTGAAATCATTAAAAAGAAAATACATCCAATCCACCCCGAGTGATAACCTAGGATCAACTCATTCTTTTAAATTGAATCCACTTAAATCTTTTAGATATCTTTAAACCCATCCAAAATCAATCCAAGTTGACCACTTCAGAGCCAAAAATCCATCCCTTATGTTGTGTATCTTAGGTATCTTCTTAGGTCTCTGTGGAATCGACAACCCAAGCTACACTATAAGGACCGTTCTACCCTTCTTCTCTTGGGTAAATTTGGGCATGAACCAATTCCCCTTTGAGAGAAATTTATTCATAATGTAAAATCACTTCAAGTTTAGGTGTGTGGGATGATAAGTGTTTCCTTTACAATGGAATGGTCCGTGTTTTCCACCCAGAAAAATCTTAAACTTTTTTTCTTTTAAAGGCCTCTAGTTACTCAAATCTTCTCCTGGTCTAAAAGATAACGATAAATCAAATAAATCAATAATTCTAAAAAATTAATAATTAAATATGGAATTAAATCTTTAATAAAATGACAAAAATTCCCTTCATAAGAAAATCTATCAAAAATCCAGATTTAATAAACATTCCATTTTTATCCCAACACACGCCAAAAATATTAAAATAATAAAAATCTGCTCAAATTGACATAGTGTATGTTCTTAAATCACTGTAAATCATATAAAAAAATGTGGAAAATATTATCTATATCAATTCCCCCCATTTAAACTGTGCTTTTACTCAGGCATGAAATCTCAACATTGAAAAGATGAGGGCACCAATGCTGCAAATATTTTAATTCCAAAGCAATAAAATCAAACAATTTTTAATGTCAAATCAAAATTTCAAATTCCACATCCAATATTAATTTAATTATTCAAATTTCAAAGAAACAATAAACTCGTGAATTTTAATTTTCCCCATGTAAAAATGATGGGAGATATCATTTCATTCATTAATGATCCTCAATTAATTATTATTAAACATGCCATATCTTGATTTACCTCATATGAACATTTTCTCTCATTTCTCATGATAAAATTCATGTGGATTTATTTTCATACAACGAGAACATTCTTCAAATCCATTTTCATGAAAAATAACTACATTATCAACTTTTTAAAGAAAAAAAGTACATAAAATCATGAATACTTTTAAAAAAGGTTTAAATGATTCTATGGATTAAGTTTGGTGGGAAATGATTAAAAAAGTGTTAGGCCAAAAAAATTATGATGTACTCTTAAGTATAATGCATGATTAATTCATGTGAAAACATAGGAAATTCCTCCCTCAATCCCCCTTAAAAATGTGAAAAACAATACACATCCCTTTATGGAATGGTACATGATCTAAATAATTTTTATAATTAATGATATCATCTATATTCTACATTTTTTTTAAAAATGTACATAAAGGCACACATTTATTTTTTTTATAATTTTTTCATGGGGGATGAGCTAAAAATTGAATATAATGAATGAATGAAAATTCAAGCCCTTAATTTTGGAGAAGGACATAAGTTATCAAAGAGCGTATATTGAGTAATTCAATCTCATATCCATTTTCTACTTTTTTTTAATGGATAAATAGATTAAACAAATAAATCATAAAGAAATGAGGACACATGCCCAATTATCTAATTATCCACTACCTAATATATTGAAACACACCTGAAACTACCCATAAGTGATAAAAATCCCCATGAATGCACATAAAAGGCTATTCCCTCACACTTAAACTTGAAATATCCATGCAAAAATACTAAAAGTATGGGTAGGTAAGGAAAAATATTCTTGTAATATAGCTTAATCCTATAATGTGGTTTGTGGATTCTATGGGCTAATGAAGGATAAATTTAATGGTGGGTTTTAGGAAAATATCTGTTTAGAAATATTAGTGCATCAATAATTTTATATGTGTTCTTGCACAATCATAGATTAGAAGAGTTTGAATATAAGTTCTGTTAGGCGACATGTCCCAAGATCACTCAAGAACTATGATCAAGATAAAATACGAAATATTTTGCCTAAAAACCCCTTGGAAATGGGAATTATTATTCAGGACTATCCCCATGGAATGATTAATATTAAAAAGTCTATTCACATTAGTTTCAGAAATTTATAGTATGAAAGATACTAGGGAAATTTCATTTGCATGAATCAATTAATTCCTTCAAATATTGAGTCATTATCTCAATATCCTTACCTCAATTTAATCATCTAATTTATCATTTTACTAATTGAATTTCCATAACATTGAATTGTAAAACATAGAATCACTAGATTTATAAGAAACACATTTCTCCTAGATATGTCAAGTAAAATATGAATTCAAGTGTGGGAATTCAATTTTATTTTAATTCAAAAATAATGATTTTATGGAAAAAAATATTGTAAATTCAAATGATATTGAATTTAATAGAAAACTCCCTTTATCAATGATTCTTTAGTTAGTTGGCGCTTGTCTTGTTTCATTAGTTCTATTTTGAATCACCTTCACAATGTTTGTTATGTTATGTATCACCATTTTTCAATCTTTCATCATGGACATAAAATATAAGAATGAAAACAATTGATAATTTATGCCCATTAAATCATTCTAGAATATGATGGAGGGAAATAGGGGACTATGAAAAAAATGGGTCGCCTCCCGAAAGCTCATTTGTTTAATGTTGTTGGCTCAACTAAAATATTTAATGAAATCCAAAAAACCTAGATTAAAATCTTCCCACCCCCAAACTTAAATTATGAATTGTACTCAATACATTTAAATTGAAATAACATGTAAGAATATTTTAAAATAAATCATAGAAATCAAAAAATATAAAGGAGATGTTTGACCTGATGGATTATATTGATAAACTTGTTAGAGGAGTCTGATCTACTACAATTGATCATTTATATTTTCTAGTAAAGATCTGTTGTACCCAAAAAAGTATTATTTGTGTCCATGGATACCAAAACACTAGCAAAACCCTTGAGATCCTATTCTTCTGGTTCTTTCAATCTTTTTTTATATTTTTTTCTTTCTTGTTGCTATATGAACATAACTATTTTTAATGGGTTGTGGTGCCTTTTGAAAATTCCACCATTCTATTGAATGTGGGAGATTGACCGTCATTTTTATTTACCCACACAAACATGGGTTTGTTATTTTCCTCTATATATTTAATTAAAACTGGTCTCTTTTGAAATTGACTGAGTATATATTTACCTTTTTCTTTATTCCATTCTTTTCATTGGTTTGAGAATATCCTTTACATACCATTTCAGTGTTAAAGGGGTTTTCTTTTACCTTCTTCTGCTCATTTTCCAAAGTAAGGAGTATGGAATACTTCTCATCTGGGTCTTCTTCATTTGTAGTAAGTTCCTTCCAAAGATTTGTGATAATATTTTCAGGTTAATCCTCCTTGAGTTTATACTTCCTGATCTCAATAACATCTCTAGATTTGGATTCTCCACCCTCTACTAACAAACTATCCCAAATTTTGAGGTTGAATCTTCTAAATTTTTAGTTGGTTATTTTCATTTTGGTCATTGATTTCATTTATTGAAAATACATCTGATAAATTCTTCATGAATTCATGTATATTGAAATGAAATCGATAATCTCTGAACTCTGTTGGGAGTTTTATCTCTTACACATTGATGATTGTTTTTTTAGTCTTTAAGAACTGTCTCCCCAAGATAATGGGTGAGTGTGATGAACTCTTATCTTCTTCCATTTTCATCCCATTGAATTTAGTTGGGAATAGTAGATCTTTAGCCATTATAATAACATCTTCTAGAAGACCTGATGGGAAATCTATGGATATGTTTTCGAGAAGGACAACTACTCTAGTAATATTTTATTTTACAATCTGCAAATATGTAAAAACTGAGTGAGGTACAACATTTATTGAATCTCTTAGATCACACAATGCATCAAAAAAAATTTAAACAACCAATTGTGCAGGGAATAGAGAATATCCCTAGATCATTATTTTTTTATTGGTGGTGTTATTAGGGCTGAAACACTTCTTCCCATGTTGATCCTTTCATTCCCATTCAGTCTACTTCTTTTAGTGCAAAACTCCTTCAAAATTTTGAAAATATAGGGATTTGCCTTATTTCCTCATGTAGGTATGTTAATCTACACTTTCTGGATTGATTCTTGTATTTCCTATTGAATTCAATATTCTTCACCCTTCATTGATTCAACTAATATATATTGGAATGGTGATGGGATGTCCTTTTCCTCCAGTTATTGTTTTTGCAAAATAGTTCCTATTATTTCTTCTTGAACCTTGTTCTTTCTCTATTGTTGTTATGGTTTCCTTCATCTAGATGTATGGGTTGATCTTTAGGAGTTATCTTGGAATCATCATCCTCACATTGTTCAGGTGGTGTGAGATCCTTCCTACTTCAAGTTGTGATTTCACTAACATTCTCCTTTGGATTTGGAACTATTTGTGCTGGGATTTTACCATGGTTATTGGTTAAAACGTCCATTATGAATGGAAATTTATTAGTCAGCTTTTTAATTTTGTCTTCCATTCCAGAAATACTCATCTTCAATTATTTATCTCCATTTTTCAGTTCACTAGTGGATTATTTCTCATAATTCTTTTGCTGGAATGGTGGAAATTAAAATGTTTGTTGTTACTAGTATGACGGCAAATATGGTTGTTAGAATGGTGTCAAGTTCTGAAATTGCCACTGAAAAGGTGTCCTGGATTGATTTTTTTGAAATCCATACCCGGTTTGGGTATGTGTTCAGAATTTCCTTTGTTGATAGGATGTAGTGAAAAAATCTATCTCCTGCACTTCTGGACATTAATTATTGTAATGATAAGTACAATAGGATAAACCACATAACTAACTCAATCCTTGTTGTTCCTTTACATGGATCACAAAAATTTGTCCCATAACACTATCCATTTCCTTATCTGTTTCTTTGTATAATGGTGAGGAAGAATATGAAGTCCTTACCTCATGGATGCCTCTTGTTCTCATACCTCTGGTGCCAAACTACTGTGAGTTTTGTGAAATCTTTTCAATCAGTCCTATGGAATATTCTAGTGAATTTTCAATAAATGATCCTTTAGATAATGCATCTAGCATGTTTTGATAATTGTCACGCAATACATGATAGAAAAAACATTGAAATGGTTTCCTTCCGCAGTCTGATGTGGATAGCTAGCATGAAGCTTCTTCAATCGCTCCCAATACACATAAAGTGTTTCACCGTTCAATTGGAAAATGGCATAGATCTCTTTTTAGATAGATGTGATCTTCTATGCGGGAAAGAACCTTTGTATGAAGCATCATTGAAGATATACATAGTCTTGGAATTTCCTTGGTTTTAGATTATACAAACAAACATTGGTTGCTCCCTCGAGTGAAAAGGCGAATGCCCTCCATATTACACGTTCTTCTGTAACACCTCAGGGTTTTCAGATGGAGAACACATTTGTAAATTCTTGGATATTTGTATTGTGGTATTCACTTGAAAGACCATGAAATATTAGACGAATTTGAATCATGTTAATGAGAAGTTTAAAATCATTATCTGAGGCAGAGATAGCTAGTAGATTTAGTTTTCTAGGGAATTTTGGTTTACAATGATTTCCCAATGTTTGGTTGCTATTGCCAGCCATTATTATAGGTTCAAAGTATTCATTGTCTCTTGAATCTATGAAATTGATTTCTTCAAAAAATGTTTGCAAATTTCTCTTTCTCAATTTGGTTATTTTGATTTCAATTTTTGGATCATGCTCTATATATTTATTGTTTGAACTTCAAGTCATTAAAAATAGAAAGAAAATGTATTTAAAGGGTCTTAAGGTACTGTCTTCCTAGAAACAGTGCCAGTTTTGATGCACCCAAATTGTAGGGAGTGGAAAAACAATATTTTAATTTCCTAAGTATTGTATAGTATTAGATCCTAGGTAGTATCCTAAATATAAGTCCACACAAAAAAAGTTGTCACATTTTAACTAGTTTTATAAAAATAATTTGTTTTAATTGTATTTCAATTTTGTGTGTGAAATAAGAATCCTAATTTGATCAGTTTTAAGCAATTTAGAAAGATAGTGATAAAGGTATGTTTCACCATACCTAGTGTTGTGTTATCATGGATTCCATGGTTTTCCCCATTTCTCTTCCTTTTTCTAGTTAGAGAGAGATTCATCTACAGAGTCCTTTCTCTCCCTTGGACAAATGTATGTGATGAGAATATTCATTATCCAAAACCATAGATTGGTCTATTCTTCTTCCAATGTTTTTAGGATTTTAGATGGTGTTCTTATTTTATTAGTGAAATACAGAAAAAATAATTTTTGTTCCCTAAAAACCCAATATTCAACATGCAGGCATACTCACGGGTTGACTAACATCAAGCACTCAACACCCGACCCTATTCTATTCTACCGTATACAGATTAGAATTGGGTGGAGGGAGATTTGATCTTCGAACAATGAAATATAAATTTGATAAATTTAAACCTAACCCAAATTCATTTAGAATTTAAAAATTAATTCATAATTTAATCCAGATTTTGAAATAAGAAGGGATCATATTAAATTTAAGCACAAGAAGTCATGAATTCATATCAGTCCAGCCTCCCCCTTTCTCGATAACTCAATGAAACTACCCATCTATAGATGCAGAAGTTATGATGATGTGAGATAGGGGAGACATTAAAATAAAAGAAAAAGATTACAAAAATTAATCTAAATAAGTCCATAGTCCAATTCTTCCCTCGCTAGCTGATTGGAGGATGTGAGGATGAAAAAATGGAATCACTTGAGAGATGGGAGTTGCTCTCTTTTTGTAGGCATAATATGTCATCCACACGTTGGCACATTGAATCCCTAGTTAATGATCAAATAATTAATTTCCTCCTTAATGATAGTTCTTCATAATTTCCTTGTTCTTCCACAGTAAAATTTTATGATTATTTGGACCCTTGTTGATGGAGTTATAACTATTTAGCTCCATGAATTTATTCTATCCAGGTAGACTCTCCACATTTTTTATATCGCACATTAAAGACCATGAAAACATAATCTTATGCATTGGGTTCTTGACCAACGTTTTTTATAATTGTATTGGGTGAACACCCTCTAAATTTCAATTTAATTTTCCACCTCATGTACGAGTTAATATTTATTTATTGGATGTTTTTTTTGTTGAAATTTCTTGGAAGCTTCTTTCAATTGAGTTCATTAAACAACAACCATAATGGATTCCAAAATTCATGACATTTAATGTGGGAATGAGAAATTGATATCTATTTTGTCTCCATTATTAGTTACTTAAATTAGAGGTGTGTATGTGATATGTGCTTTCGTTACTATGGTGGGGTCTGCACTGTCCGCCTGAAAAAATCTTAAACTTCATTTATTTTTTAAGACCTCTATATGTTGAATCAAATCTTGTTCAAAAATATAAATATGAAGGAAATAAATCAAGGATTCTAAAAAAAATAAATCGATCATTGCTTTATTGTATTTTTATAGAAAGGACCGAAATACCCTTGATGTGAAAATCTGTCAAAAATAAAATTTAAGAAACATTCAATTTTTAGCCCAACACACACCAAAAATATTAAAATCATGAAAATCATCTAAAATTGAAAAATTGTATGAAATTAGATGACTATAAATCATATAAAAATGATGAAACTATTTGATATATCGGTAATCCTATGTAGTTTTAGAATCCCCAAGTGATTTACAATTTCTTTATATGGATTAAAATAGTGATTATTTTTATTTTTGTTTCATCCCAAACTACTATATAATAATCTCTCCAAATACACTTGGACTCTTTTATAATTGGGTTGTGTTTATAGGATATTTATGTTAAAAATCATGTAATAATATATGTAGGATTATTCGGAAGTTATAGTTGGCTTTAAAATAATTTATAGTTATTTATAGGCTTTAGAAGATAAATAAGCTAGAAAAAATCCATGTTATAATTATATGTATATGAAAACTTCCTAACATTTTTGTAAATTATAGAGTGGGGGTTTCTAATAAATGAACTATTTATCTAGATACAATAAGTTTATGTGACTCTAGAACACAGGTACATATGATTAATAAACCTGAAAGGTATAATTGGGTATTAACATGACCTACACCTAGTCAAAAAATGAGTTCATGATTCACATGTTGTTTGACACTCTTGGGTGATATGATTTAGTAAATCCCGAAACTCTTTATGAAAAATATATAAGGTCTTGAATTGATTATTTAGATAGATAACATAATTGTAAAATTTCCATATATAACCATGATTAAAACAAAAAGACACATAATTTATGATATACATTTAATTTATATGTTATATATTCTATGTTCATAGTTTACCTATTTAAATAATATTATCTTACATATTCACTTCACTATTTTTTAATTTTTTTAGATAATGATGAAATAATATGAGGAATTGTGATAACAACCATTGTGATAGGAAATGTTGTTATAATCTTAAAGAGAAGCCTAAAATAATTGTAGATGTATCTTGGGACTTCATGGTTGTACTAGTTCAACTAAATCATGTTATGAATAATAAATAGATTTATGTGGAAGACCCTCATTCTCTTATGAAATATAATGTAGCCATTTGGTTATTAATGTGAAAAGGGCCTCAAAATTTTAGTGTATTTTTTATCTGCTCATCATGAAAAAAATTATTATCTCCAATAAAAATATATTTTATAGTATCTAGTTGATTAAATAAGAGAAATTATTAGTAGATGTCTCTCACTTAGAGGTAGAAGCCGATAAATGGTGGGTGCTAGTTAAGAACATGAATCCATAGGATGAAATCAAATCCATGGATTGGGTAGGATTCAATAAATATTTTCTAATAAATATTTTTCCAAAATATAAATCGTAAAATGGAGAGGGGTTTTATTATAATGGTTAAAATGAAGGATATGTATATCTGGGCTTATGAGGTAAGCATCACATGCATTTCATGTTATACCTCTATATTTTTAATTAAAACCAAAACTATGATGTACAACTTCTCTAGTAGATAAAGTCAAATCGAAAAGATAATGTGATGATTCAAGACTATAAAAAATATTAATATGTTGTATTTTTTTCCTTAAAGGTGGATATAAATATAGGTGATTCTAATTGGTCCCAAGGGCGTGGCAATAAAAACATGAAAATGGAGTTTATTTCTTGAGGATCGATAAATAAATTTCATGGATGAATAAAAACCCAACTATGTACATGTAAAAAATATTGGAATAAGATCCCTGAAAACACTCTAAATGAACATGAAAGATGATTCATGTTTGGAAAAAAGGGACATCATAATAATTAATTGTAAAGGGATATGAATAATCGCATTAATAAAAAATAAGTAAGGATGGTTTTTATTAACCCTCAACCTGTATTCTAATGTGTCAACTATGCAAAAAACAGAAATTATGAAATAAAATTACATAAGACAAGTGTTATTGGATATAATCAATGATAACAACCTCCAAGTCACAAATATCATGGAAGGTCTTATGTTATCACTTCTACTGAGGTGGACCCTAATAATGAAGTGGTCACAAGAACACTAGTTGTTCAATCAACAATGGAAAACCTATTTTTTATTCCAGTTCAACAAATTATTTCATATTAGGAATGTTTAGTCGACCTATTTAAAACCGACCTCAAAAATGGAGGTTGAGTTATCTATGAGAATAGAAAATGGATAAATTATTACACCCAAAGCATATAACTCCTCTGAATCAATGTTTGTGGAAATAACCTCGTAGAAAATCCTTTCGTACTTCATTTAATATAATTTAATGTTATATTGAGAATGTATTAGTTGTCCTTATTAAAATCCAACATCAACAATTCACAGATGGAAATCATTGTATGCATCCTGAATCATCATCTAATTATATTCTTGTGTAATGAGGAGGAAGAATATCCATTGAAATATTATTTTCAAATATGGATAGTTTTTACTTATGGGAAATCATATCATCGAAAAATGATTGATAAAAATGAAAGAATCATTATTGATTACATGACCATTTTTATGGATTATACAAATGTGTTCCTTGAAAAATTTCTCAATCTTCCTCTTAACCATGGGGTTTAGTTATTAATTGAAAATTCCCTTTGATCATTTCCAATATCATGGAAACCCTACAAAATAGACACTATTGAGTGGGAATAAATGAAGAAGAAGTTACTAGAGAATATAAATAATATTTATATACACATGGGTGATTCACTATGGGGAAATTCAATCCTCTACATATAGAATAATTATATCTAAATGGTCTTATGAATTCATCGTCATGAACTAAAAAATCATGACAATGGAAATGTATCCCCTTCCACAGATTGAATAACTATTTTATCAACTACTTGTGACATAGTACTTCTCTAAGGTGGAACCTTGGTAAGGATATCAAAAATTAATGGTAAAGAAGGAAGATATTCTTAAGACAACCATTCGAATTAGGTATGGACACTATGAGTCCATAATTATTCCCTTCAGACTCCATATTACTCCAGTGATCCTTAAGAAATTAATGTATGTATTCATTATAGTGAAATTCAAAAAAATTGGTATTTTTATATAATATTTGGATATACTCTAAAATCATAAACAATTATGATAAGAATTTGTGTAATTTTCTGAAGACATTGATAAAGGAGAATAAAAAAATATAATTAATAGGAGTCTTTAATGGAGGATTTATAATTCACAAGGAATGTAATAATTGTAAATGGGTTATTTATGGATACCTAGAAGATAAAGGTGATTCCAGAGTGTCTTATAGAAACATTTTTAACATATTTCCATAGTTTCATTAGTTTTACTAGGTAAAACTATTGATTTGTGAGAAACATCATTTTATTTTAAAACCTAATAAACAAAGCTAACTCCAAAGTAATTGAAGTCCTTCTAAAAAAATTAATGTGAATAGATAATTGTGGAATTAAAAATTTGGCTTATCACTTCACTAGTAATCCCACTACCCTCAATTAGGGAAATTTTAATGATATATTATTATTCTTCAATGAAGATATTCAGATATGTGTTGACACAAAATAATAAACTGATAGGCCTCTCCTAATTGTTTTTGAAATTTCAGGAGATGATTTATCCAACACATTATTTGGAGATAGTCCTAGGGATTTTCATATTGAAAATTAGGTTTTAATATCTCTCTGGGAGAAGTTTTAAATATATATGGATCACATTAGCTTCAAATGTAGATATATATATATATATTCACATATAAGAAGATTAATATAATCCAATGAATATGTTTAGATATGATCAAGGACTATGACTACACAATTCATTACTGTAATTAAAAGGTGAATAAATTTTCAAATTCTCTTAGTTGAAAGTATTCTACAACATTATCAATGAAGGTAATTGAGAAGGATCCAATTTTCATGGACATGTAATGAATAAACATGGATGTAATAAAATAAGGAAAAATATCTTACCTCAATCTAATGATCTTTCGTATATTCATTTTAGAGATGAGAATGGATTCTGAATGGGATGATATGGAAATACAGAATAATGTAGAAGCTATAAGAAAAATAAAATTCTACTATTTTTATAATTTTTAAATATGGATTTATAAGATTGGGGTCATATATCTATATACCATACATGCCTAATATAAATAAGAATTTGTTGAATGATTCATATATCTCAATGTACTCCATCCACCAAAGGATCATGAAGATGTATTGAGATATCTAAGGGCACTATTGGCGGGGAAATATAAATAGGTAGATCACAAACCATATATCAAAGTTATTACTATGTCAAAATTTGAAGGCATGGTGAAAAATGTTTAAGGGTATGATGAAACCATTACCTATACCTCCATATAAATGGGAAAAATGGATTAGAATTTATCACAGGTCTTCTAAAGACATATATTGGTAATAATTCAAATTTGGTTATACTAGATCATCTTACCAAGACTGCATACATCATTTCAGATTTAGAGGACTTCTCACTCGATCAATTTTCTTTTAAATACATCAAGGAAGTGTTGATCCACCATGTAACACCATTATCGATTATATTTAATCTATTACCAATTTTTACCACTATATTTTTAAGAAGTATATAACATGATATAAACTCTTATATGTGCTATAGTACATCTTATCAACTCCAGAAGGATGATAATTCTGACTACACATCTGAAAAACTTGATGATATATTGAAAGAATGCTCTATAGGCATCAAAAGAGGATGATATCATTATCTTCCTTCAGTCGAGTTATTATACAAAAACTTATTTTACTCATTTATCCAAATCAATTCATATGAATCCCTATATGGGAAAATAGTAGGACATTGACATGATGGGATATAGTTGTTAAAAAAATATTCATGGGACCTAATTTTTTTGAAAAAATATAATAAAATGTATAGACTAATCAAAAGAAAATTAAGATAGCGTAGATTCGACAAAAAACTATGATTAAAAAATTCATTGTGAATTGCTATATGATGTTAGAGATAATGTTATCATTTACTTATATCCATGGAATAGATTCAAGATATTTGGGAATAAGGGAATTCAAATTCCTAGATACATTGACCCCATTGAAATTATTAATAGCATCAGAGCTATGAACTACCGACTAGAACTCCCACCAACCGTTTCACAAGTAATTCATGTGTTCTTAATATCACTCATGAGGATGTAATTACACGAGATATCTCATGTACATAATCAGTATATCATATATGTTGGCTAAATATTTCTCTTATGTGGAGAAACTACTGTAGATCTTGTAATTTAAAGACAAAGTTATATACAATATGACTACTCATCCAGTCAAAGTACTGTAGAGGAATAATGAGTATAAAGAGGTTTCCCGAGGACTGTAGGAAGAAAAGAATCATAAGATGGTTCAATAATTTTCATCATAGTGGGTGAAATTAAATTCTGAGTGTAAAATATGTTATCAGGGGAAGAATGTAATGAACAAAAATTTTATTAATTTAATTTCCTTTAATAATTTATGCATGTTCCATATTTATAAATATAGTATTATTTAAAGAACACACATCAAATTATTGGACTAAAAAATGTATATTGATTTGAAACTTACATTTATGGTAAAAACCTACTAAACATAATAAAAACATTACAACAGGACTAAAAATATAATATAAGATTACTATAATATGAATATTTGTATTTCCATGATCCCTATAATGATCATCCACCTAAACAACACTATAGAAATATTATTGAATATTCGAAATGAAACAAACATTTTTAAAATGGAAAATATATAACTATGAAAGAAAATAGAAGTTAATAAAGAATAAATGAAATATGAAATATTTATAAAAGTATAGAAACTGATATGACTATAGAAATAATAATTCTTATAAAGGGAAATATGTTCTTTTAAGGTTTGTTCCATAGGATTGTCTATATCTATAACTTTTTTTTGGGAAATTAATGGGTCTGGAGTGATTTGAAAATTATTAATGTTCATCCTAAGCTACTGAATGGTTCTCTTGACTTCTGGGTAAAAAAATTAGGTGATTTTTTGGGAGGATACAAGACATTCAGATATTTTTAGAACGGATTCAGAAGGAATTTTTATCTTTATGTGTTTTCTATTCATGTTTTTTAATTGATGGAAGAGTTTTATTAGTGTATTTTTATAATATTTTTGGTTTGTTTTTTTATTTACTTATTATTTTAGAAAAATAAAAAATGATCGCATACTAATTGCATCATCCTCAAAAATAAATCCATTTTAATTTCGGCTTATTTTCACATATCACGAATTAAATTTTCTGGTTGTCCTCTAATGTGTATAGCAATACTCGAGCTAATTACTCGGTGATGATAATACTTTTTATAGTCGATTACATTTGATTATTATTTTTTGAGTGGGGAGTTTGTTTACACAGATTAATTAAATTTATTTATGGATTTTGTTTCATTAAACAAAATCATAATGATTTGGGTGAGATAATTCTTTTGGATTTATGATTATGATATCCTTTAGCATTGTTTTATAATGCATTAAATTAAATCCCACTTCACTATATAATCTTGATTAAAATTCCCAAGTGTTGAGGCTTTAATCTAATATGTAACTTAATTAGGGTTATAATATTAATCAATAATTGTTTTTGTTAGTGTGTTTATGGTTCCAATAATCCATGGAATCCAAATGTTAAAAAACATGTAATTAATCTATGGTATTTTATGTTCCACATACATAATTTAAACCAAAATAATATTCTATGAGAAAAATATCTCAATCACGTAACATCCCTAAATTATGACTCACCCCAATGGATTAATTACTCATCCATTTAGATGGATATTAATATGGTTTATTATATTTATGGTGATTAGGTAAAAATAGAATAAAAATAATGGGACATGATACAAATAGTTCATTGAAAAAACACGAACTATGAATAAAAGTATAATAAAATATTTTTATTTAACAATAATGTTAAATAAGTTAATGGTTTTCAACTTGATTTAAACAATTTTAATGTCATTGATATTAAACAAAAATGGGTTTAGTAGTTTAATTGATAATTATGAAGAAACATGCATTTAAATTAAATTAAAATGAAAATAAAATTACACAATTAAAATTGAAAACAAGTTCAAAAATAATGAAAATAATTGTAGGGGAGAGGTCTCTTTTGTTGAAACCAGATGAAGTAATGTCCTACTAGAACCTTGTAAATTCTCTATTAATTCTAAATAAAATCTTTATGTTCCTAAATTCCAACTCCATTCAACGTGAGTATGGGTATTAATATATAGCCAAAGGGAGTGGATAGTTTTCCTACCAAAACAGTCCCTTATAATGGCGCGACATTTTGAGAAATTAAGACAACCAAATCTAGAGAAATATTGTTATTAAATGACGTAAATTTGGATGTATAATTTCACTCTTAAATTTTGTAATCTATTTTACATTTGTAGCAAATTTTATGGCTATTTTCATAAACAGTATTTCGTTATCTTGTTTTTTGTCGAGTTTTCCTTGTTGTAAACGTGAATGTATTTTAGGGTAAGAATATTCTCCCAAATATGAACCATTTCTCCAAAAAATGAGTGGCAAACTCTTTTCTATTTCACCAAAAAATAACACCTCAATTAGATGTATATATTTGGAGAAATGTCAAGTATTTTGTGCTGATTTTAATTCCCAAATTGAATTGTGGGATATACATCAAAGAATTAGTTTGGCCTATTTTTTGATGATATGGGCCATAAAAACATTATCCAAGATATTTTTGGTTATCCAAAAACATATTATGGGGTTTTATTAAATTTGGGATTCTGGAATGTTTCCAAAAAATCTATTTTCATGGATAGTTGAATGTCCTCGACAAATTCTTTGAGCCTTCTTGTGTGGTCTATATGAGCCTTCAAATGGACGAATTGGAAAAAGATCTAGTGTGATGATATTTTCTAATTGGAATCAGGAACACAAAAAAGGAATAAAAACAAAATTTAGAATAGTATTTTTAAATAAATGATTAAAACATTAAACTACAGTTTAATTATATGAATTCAAATAATCCCCATTATATATTTTTATGGTCAAACATGATAATTGAATGTAAGTTAATAATTTTTATGTCAAAATTATATGACAGGAGTAATTTAATATATTTTTTGAATATTTAATATTAATACTTCTGGCCATCATATTCATAATCCCAATCCCTAGGGCAATACATCATAAATAATTTGGCAAACATAGACCAAATACACAGGGTAAATTGTCTCATGATACCTACTTATCTGTTGAGGGGAAATAATGGGCCCATCCTAACACTTATTATGTTTCATTCATTAAATATATGATAAAAATGAATAAAATATCCATATACATTAACCATGAACATTCATATTGTAAAACTACCGTATGAAATATTAATATTTCCTCCGATTAATAAATGGAACAACATAATCACAATAAATCTTAAGAAATATGGTCAAATTTCACAATATATTATATCCCAATTAATGAATAATATAAATAAAACTATTTTTATAGAGATGAAAAAATATTTTAAAAATTACAGGAATATTTATTTTAGAAAATACCATTTTCATTTAAGAATCAATTATTTAAATTATAGAACTTTTAAATATATTTGGATAAAATATCATTTGAAAATAACCAAAGAATATTTTAAATTTATATTAGAATAAAATAATAATCATGACAATAGGTAAATTAATTCATGTGTTAAAAATTAAAATAAAGATTCAGTTCACACCTCCAGTATAAGGTGCATCAATATGAAAGCGACAAGAAGATTCATTTAACAAATGTTATATATTTTCAAATATAAGTAATATGAATTTAATAAATAATTTAAGAATAATTAAAATATTCTTTAAAACATTTTAATAAAAAATGGATAAGGAAGAAAAATATTCATGGCTAAATTGAGAAAAAACATTTGTTTTCTTTTAAAGAATTTATTTGATATTTAAAACTTAAAAAGAAGGAAAATGATGATCAAATACATTAATCCATATAAATAACTATAGTATAATTCCATATCTTTATTTTGATATATAGTTTTTCATATAAATCCTCTAACAGAAACATAAACAAAAAACAAACATGAATAAGGATGTGATTGTGAAATAATCCATTATCATCATGGTAACTTTTAAATCATAATCCCATGAAAGAAACAACTTTAAATGAAAATATAAATTTGATGAATATATTATCATTAAATATATTAAATATCAATATTATGGTATATACACCATAAAAAAACAAATTCTGAATATGTCATATATCTCAAAAAATTAAAATGGAGATGAGAAACCCTTACTTCATATTTTACTTTAATAATTGATTTTTTTAACATCATATATGATAAATTATTTTCTAATTCCATAAAACCAATATACATTTTTATAATATCATATATTATCCTTTTATAACATTTCAACACTAGATTGTTAATTTTTTTTAAATCATCGTTACTGAGTTTTAACTGTTTCATTTTCCCTCTATGTTTTATTTTGGTTGTTTTAGAAATTACATCTTGATCATTAATACACAATATAAATATCCTTAATAATTCTATAAAAATAAATATTAATAATTATATAAAATTTTATAACCATTCATATAAAGTGGTGATGAAAAATGACTTACACCAATTCCCGCAGATGGTAGTCTATAGGAAAACATGAGTGATGTTTCTATTTTTTGATGGAGGGAATTAAATAATGGTAAAAAATACGTCAAATTTTTAGATTCATTATTATATCATAAATATGTTATATATTTATTAAATTCGTCCATATTATCTTGCATGTATATCTAGACTTAACAACTATTCACGTCGCTTAGTGCTAGTGTTAGTCCACACATACTTACTGGAGACATTACCATTTGCAAATGGATGATAAGGTAAGAAGGTAGATAATGTATTATAATTACATATAAAATTTATATCATAAATATATTATATAAAATATAAAATCTTTACAATAACTAATTATTAAATATTATTATAGAAAATAAATTATATCGCTACATGGAGTTGCTAGTCCACACGTACACATGATTGATACATTCATTTCCCTTTTGATGGAAATGAGATGGAAAATGGTTATACCATATTCAAAAAAAAAATCATTATATTTTTATATTTGATTAATTATTTTCGGATATATACAATGTATTTATAGGAAGTAGAATAAAAAAAAAATTAGAGTCTCGTTATATTATTAGATCTTCCTTGAGAGACCCCCTTTGACATATGAATTTAAAATTGTTAGGATTTTCATATGGGGGGAAATAATATACATAAAAAAAGGAAGGAATATATTTATATATTAGGATGGTTGTTGGCTAATTTTAAAATCTCAACCACATTGAGTAAAGCTTAAGATTATGTTTTCTTTTATATGTGAGGGAAAGGATGGACATGGAATTACTTAAAATATCATAATATAATATGTATCAGAATCATGTAACATGTAAAAACTGATATAATTTCAAATTTATGACCTTATGTGTTATAAAAATATAAAAATTATAAAATTTAGACATTTTTACCTTTCATTATAAACCATATCTTTGGGTTTAACTTCCTCATAAACCCTTTTAAATATTAATGGTCCTATCACATTATTTAACCATTATGGGTCATAAATTTAATTATATGGTCAAACATGGATAAAACAATTGTCAATGTATTACATTTTCAACAATTTCAATACCACATATCATATTTCAAATTTTTTATTTTCAAATAATTTAATGAAATACTTTTACCATCAAATACCAATAAATTCATTTTTGGAAATATTAATTTAATTTAAATTTAATGTCAACAAGGATGAAATGAAATTAGAATATATAAAAATTGTATTCATTTATAATTTATAATTCCATAAAAAATTTATTTCATATCATAATTCCTAAAAAACAAATATGTATTATTTTTTAAATTGTTTTAGCTTAATTTTCAATGGCTTTCACAAGAATTGTATTGACGTTGCATAAGAGATTAAGGTAATTATATCACAAACAAAAATTAAAACAAAATTAATATCATAAAAATAATTTATTTTTATTTTAATTACATTTTTTTCAAAACTAATTCTCCATATTTATAGGATAACATTTAATAAATAAAACCAAGAAATTGTTTTTTTATTTTTATTTTTCTCTAAATATTAAAAACGTTATAATCAATTTAATGTGCTAATAAACATCAATATTTTAATATATAAGATGAAATAATATTAAAATTACTAATATAATATGATAATTTAATTATATATACATATTTAGGCCATATCTGTTGTTTTTACCCTATTCTACTGGATTTACCTGTACCGATGTGAAAACTATTTACCACATTTTCTATTCATAAAGACCAAAAATAAAATATACATATTTAAAAAAAATATTAAAATCATTATTCAAAATATGTATTCCATTTTTCATGATTTATTTTCCCTATGTTTAAGTAATAAATTTCAATACAAATTCCTAAAATAGAATGAAAAATTGTTTTCTTTGAAACTATCAAAAATATTTATTAAAATGATCTTATACAAAAATAAAATATAATTTTGATTACTATAGAATTATTTATATTATTTTTTATATAATACATAAAATTAAACTTTAAATCAAAATTTAAAATAGAATCGTACTTTTGGTTTACTTGATTGAATTATCAAAAATGATTGTTTCATAATGATCAATTTTTTATTATTCCCATAAAAATCATTCCTTTCAGAAAAACCCCAGAAATTTATCCTAATACTATCATTAAAAGTTATTTAAAATATGATATATATTTTCTCATATAAAATAAAAAATGTGTTAAAAATTAATTATATTATTTATTACTAAAATAAAAAAATGAAGGAATTGTATTTTTAATGCATAAAATAACTTTATTTTTATTAATTATCTAATAAATATAATGAAATGAATGTTAACCCATTGAATTTTATATATAATAAAAATATTTATTCATAATATTTTTTCAATATTTATTTATTTAATCCATTAATATGAAAATACATTGTTCACATAAAATAGATTTCATCAAAAACAACTCGTTTACCTTTAAAAGATTATATCTTAATTTCAGAAAAAATAATAATAATTTTATTATTATTAATTTTTTTATCAAAGAAAAAAATATATTTATTTCATAATATGTTTGTTTCTATTCATACTCTCTAAATAAATGGAGAGGTTTTAAAATTTATAATAAAAAAACATTTTTATAGTATGTCAAAGTTTGCTTAAAGATCATTATTGCATGTTAATAAATCTATCGAGATTTTTATTATTTTAAAACAAAATTTTCAGGTTGTTAAACCAAAATTAAAATATTATGCAATTTATAAATTGAATAAATTAAAATACATTAACTTATGATATCATAAAAATAAAATATGCATAATTTTTATCCACATTCAAATGTTACATGTTTCAATATATTAAATATCGTGTCAAATGGTTGAAAGGATTTATTGTTGAATACTAATCTATAATAGTTTTTAAATATTTATTATTTATTGTATAGAGTATTTCCTAAAGGTAAACACTACATCAGTGTTCTTAATGTTTCATATGAATATATATTATATGAAATATTTAATTATATCACCATAGAAGGAGAAAACATGGAAATGATTTCACATAGGCCCTAATAGTGAATTAATAGGGCATGCAATACTAATATGGAAATCCAAATAGGCATTATCCCCCTCACTTAACAATAATTAACCTTTCATATTATTTTTTCTCAGTATCCATTTATAAGAACATGTGATGATTGTGATGTTAAGGATTTTATTTATCAGCAAATTATATGAGAATATTTTTGATGAAAACATTATTATCATGAATGGTTGGTATAAAGGAAATATTAAAGTAATTATGGATCAATCCCATAAAATAGATTCCACTTATATAGAATCACGGTATTATATAAACTTGGGTAATGGGGTTTGGTTCATTGGAATATATATTTTGGAATAGTAATGAGTTATAAAGAGGGAATAATGAGAACAAATGGGTAACATAATATTGATACAGATCAAAATATTGATAATATATATTTTATTTTATAATACATGGAATATATGTATTAAAAAAATCATAAAAAAATATTCACAATATGAAATGATTGGGAAATGATTCGAAATATTTTAATTTGACATGGTATATCGTTTTAAAATGTTATAATATGTGTATTATATTATATATCATGCGAAAAATCAAAGGGATGATAATAACATAAAATAATAATCATGAAAGAAAAGGAAGAAGGATTTAAAAATATTCGTAAACTAAAAAAATTCATTCACAAAAGAAAATAAGTGGATTAACATTAAAAATATCAACATGGTAATAGCTTAATAAAGGAGAAGAATGAGTGTAAAAGAATAACATATTATGAATAATAGATATAATGGATGGTAATGTAATAGATTATATGAATTTGTTTATAATAAATTGATGTTAGGATTAAATTATAGTAAAATATTTTTTATATCAAAAGGAAGGACGAGGAAAGGAAAAATTACCTTATTTGTGTTTCATGGAGTCTAATTAGCACTTAATAACATATAAAATTATCATGATTTAACAGAAACATATAGGAGAGACTCTATAGTGGCTGATTACCTCACATTATTCCCTAATATAATGGTTAGTGAAAATATGAGTCCAAAATCAGTTAACCTATCAAATTTGATCATGATTGCGTATATACGGTGTTATATATAATGTATGTTATCATATATCACAATTTTTACTATATTTTACTATTTTTAACAAATAATTAACAGATTTCAATTGGAACTAATTTTTATTCCGCCATATAAAAAATCAATTTTAACAATTTTATTTTCTAATTTTGTGAAATTTCTCTTTCAAAAATTGATTTTATTACCAAAAATATTGTATCTTGATAAAATAAATATTATTACAAAAATAATTTTCATATTAATGTCTCTATAACCCATAGATTAATAACAATTCAGGAAAATAGTATAATACCTAATGGTAAGATGAGTAATTGTCATACCTTCATAGTGTGGTTCAAACAACATTAATCATGTTTTGATTTACCCTAACATGAATTACTCTTGTAGATCATTCCACTCACGCCATAATTTTGGATTTTCATATTCAGGTTGGTCTTGGTAAAACCCTTGTGGTGGAACATGATTCCAAAGCATTGACAAATGTACCTCATTTTTTATTTTTATATCATGTAATGCTATGTATTTTGATGTCTATAACAACTACCTTAAGTTATTACGCTCATTATAAATTCTAATGTGAATAGTTATATTATTAATTATTATAATGAAAAATGGAAATAATTTCCACATGTTATATTGAGTTTCTATAAAATTATTCCATCACATAATACATCTTAATTTTAAAATCAATTCCTCTCATAATTTTTAATTAATTTATTTTCTTAGTTTACTTGTACTATACATATAATTTTTGTGCTTTTATTAAGGATTATGAACTATAATATATTTAGATTATACTCCAAATATTTTTCAATATTTTTAGTGGTAATTATTTTAATAAATCTATTTTTTTATTCTTTGTTAGATAATAATAATAACAAAATATTTATTCCTACGGATTTCATGGGAAAATCATTTTATATTATAAGAATGATTTCCAACCATCGTATATTCATGCACTTCTTATATATACATGAAGAAGACTCCTTGGATATTTATTCATCATTTCAAACAATTCATAAATTTGTAAACTATAAAACCTTTTATAAACCATTTATTAGTTATGACTTACAATAATTAGATGGTGAAATCATTGAACATTTAAAATTATATTATCAAAAATCCATAAATCTCCAAAATACAATGATTGAATGTTATATCAAAACACATGAATTATCCTGAACCAAACCAAGACATAGATTAAAATTTAATAAATAATTATGAAACATTATATCATTGAATATTCCGTGAAATATTTCATATATATAATTCAGTCACTCTTTGGTGTCACATATTACAAATCATTTTATCTCTATAGTAAAAACAGAAATATTTCATATCTCATATTATGATATAGATAATGGAAGTAATTAAATAGCTATCATAAATTATGTGGTAGTTTTAGAAATGAATATCTGTATATTTTTCCCTATAGTTATAAAAACAATATCCATATATTGCCTACAAAGTTATTCCAACAACATGTTTTTTAAACTATAATGTTGACAATGTTAGAATTTATTGAAATGGAAATATGATGTTATGTTTTTATATTATGAATTCCATTATTATCACAAAAAAATAATATATCAATTATTATAATATTTTGATCAACATAAAATATATTTTCATTCATTCATAATCATATTACAATCAATGACATATTCATATCATTTATTTTGATATCTTCTTTCTCTGAAATTGTATAGTTTCCAAAAAAATTATTTTTTTTAAGATTCCTTAAAATTTCTATAATATGATTTAGTGTTCTTTATAAAATTCAAAATTCCAAAATAAAGTGAAAATATTCAAAAAAAACCCTATGATACATGATATAAAATAATATATCTATAATAATGATAGAAAATGAATAACATAATTATTATAATATTATGTCTTCATGCTCAATATGTTTGATAAAGATCATGTAATAATATTAATGGGAAATTACACATTATATATATCTTCTGATGTAGTGAAATATAACACATTGGTAGGATCTATCACATGATCATCATATACCTATACCATATGTTAATAAAGATATGGTGGAAATGAGGATGTATTTTTTATATGCACAAAATTTAATTTCATAACCTATGGTTTGGATTCATTGGTATATATATCTTTTGATTCTTAATGGATCAAACATGAAAATAATTGATCATTTAAAAAATAATTCATATATTTTAATTCTTATAAAATATATATTATTTCATGATACAAACTATACATTAATGTTTAATAATTAAACATTCATTGTAATGCGATGTAATTTAAAAAAACATCATCTAATAATATTTAATCATATAATAAATATATTCAAATGGAAGAAATGTATAAATTTTCTACAATATTCTATATTTCATTAATATCAAAAGGATACTTATATTATAAATAATTGTATCACTCCATGAGATGGACTTATATCATATATCTAATGTCTATATTATATGTATATAAATAGAAATATATTAATCAATGATAGAACATTAGTGTATACAATATCCTCAACATATTTCATCAAATCCACATATATAATATATCCTCTAAAATTAAAAATATTACATACCATTTGTTACGTAAAACAAGAGGCATGATATAGTAATAACCAACATAATATATATATATATATGTGTGTGTGTATATATATATTAATAGGATACCTATAATGATGACAATAAAATTGTTTTATGGAGATATCTTAATATTAGTATGAGGTTGATCACCATTATAGAGATTCAACTGATCACCGATTGGATATACAATGGTGAACTTATATCTAAAATGTATTCTATATAGTACACTACATAGACAGTAATATGTATGTCATTTTTTTCACTCAATTGAACATTTATTTTCTATCCATTAAATTAAGGTTTCTAAATAAGTCCATAATTGTATGTTATAAAACATTTTTACCTATCTAATTTCTTTTGAATGTTTTGGCATATTAAAGGTAATATTGTACGATTCTTTTCAAATAGATGGATTTTATTAGCTCTGGTAGGTTCGGTTTTGAATTTGAGGTGTTATGAAATCACAATCCTTAATTGAATTTTGACTATGTGTAGGTCCATTCCTTTGTAATGACATGAATGTAATTATATATTATTTAGTCCTCTTAGTAATTGATAAAAATATATAAAATATATGAGGTTGAGATTGTCTGTTTATCCTTCTTAATCCTGATATTGAGGAAAGATAATCATTTCTAGAAAATATATGATGGATTAAATAACACAAAATTCATTTTTAATTTGGTTACATATGAATATGTTCAATATACCACTCTTAGTTTATCATTATGAATTAGATTCATTATCATCTCAAAATTTATAATTTTCCTTTGGGGTCATAGATAATATAATAATTTTTTTTTGACTAATGTGATTAGATATTTTTAAGATCTGATTTTTAATTAAACACAAATATATATTTCCACATGTTAAATATTTACATAAAAATTGTAATTTATTAAAATAAAAAATCTGAAATTATAATATAACTAATGATTTTTTATATTATTGAAATATAAACCAAAGGATATAATAAATCTCAAATGGTATTTTGAATTTGGATTGAAATATTGTTTTCAAAGGCCCATTACATGAGGGAGATTCATAATTCAATATAAAATATCTATTTAAGAACATCCTATGTTAATTTTAACCCATTTAGTGGATCATTAAATCACCTCACATTATGGTATATTACATAAGATACTTCTTGAGGATATTTAATTCTCAAAATGGATTTTGAAGGCTTTTTATTAAACCTACATTGGGTTTTTATGGATTTGGACTCACTTGGGAATATTGAATATCCCTATTTTCATATATGGAAAAGTGAAGGGTTGTAATATTGTTTTCTTTGAATGATATAAATCTTATTCATAGAGTTCTCTAGTTTTCTTCATAAAAAATAGTCCCCTAGTTTTCTGCACTTGAGAGTTTGTTTAGTGTTTATCTCATCCTATATTACACCTTTTTCTGTTGGGAGTCACTAGAACCACATAGTGGGGAACAGAATCCCACCAAGGCATTGATGATTAATGTAAATGATGGGTACCAAAGGAGGATTGGATTTGAAATTTATAGAATGATTAAAATATTCAAATACTCTTTTGAAAGGTAGTTTGTATTTTTTATTATGTTTTTAATTTATTATTTTTCTCATGATTAGTATTTAATATTACTTATTTTTTATTAAAAAATGTGGTATCGTTACTAAAATATAGCAGTGATGTTTGATCTATACTCAATAAATGAAAAAATAATTATACAAAATTATAGAATATTTTATTTTTTTATGAAATATTCTTATTATATAAAATTACATTAAGACTCATGTTAAACATTTATGGAATATTATATGCAGTGATCATTCAACTTAATGGTAATATTGATTTTTGTTTTTATTCTTGGTCCCAGTGTGAAATATTATATCCCTGGTGCTCTAGTTAAATGGAATCATTAATATATATTGACATTTTATGATTATTAAGATTTATTTAGTGAAAAATAATTATTCTAAATAATTAAATTAGATTCTTGAACAAAATATTCAAATAAAAATTAAATGAATTATGTATTTAATATCCATATTATTCATTATTACATATATGATACATATTATTTAATTTTTTTTGAATATAACCTTATAGGGTCCATATATGATAAATATAATGTTAGCGGTGAGACATAATATAAAATCATTTATTATATATCTAATTTCTTGATTTTTTCTGTAAAAGTATCAAATTATTCATTACATAGATCATTCAAATAGATGGTTAATTATAATTTGAGCATCAGTTTTTTCATTAATGTAAAATGGAAATATTTTTCCTATTGTGAATATTTGGTGATACATAAGTAGGTAGTGTAATTATATAATAAACTAGATGCATGGTTCTTAATCATATTCATGAGATAAATTTGGAAAGAATTTATTCACTCAAAAACACAAGAGTTGTATTTTATTCTATTTATAACATTTGTTTACTAGAATATACATACCATAAGAGACACAATTATCAATGTTATGTAATGTCAAAATATGGATCTTATCCCACTAAAATTTTTAAAATGAGGGTTAATTTTATTAGTTGGTGTATATCCAATAAAATAACATACTGAATAGTAAGATACCAAATAGTAATATTGATACATATTTTTTTAGAAATTCATGGAATTTTTAAAAAGCATATAATTAAGATAAAAAAATTGAGACAGATAAAAATGAAAGGTATTAATTTAATTAAATCATATTGAAATTTTATAATTATTCTCAAACATGGGGAGAAATTATTTTATTGAGCATGTTATATTATTGAAATTTCTATCATGAGTTGTCTTTCTAAAAATTATTTATAACAAGCATATTAAAAATTATTCGGATATATCATGCTTAGTGGAAGCTTCTATGATTCTTGTTCCATATAATAAACATGAATAAATTTAGTAATTAATGATTATTGAACATCATAAAGTGATCTATTAAGATCAATCTAGAATTTATAGTCATAATGAAATTGTATTTTATTTTTCAAATGAGAGATATTTGGAGGAACTCCCATTTTTAATCATGTGTTCCAAATATTTAGACACATACAAAATAGAGAAAGGATATAGTTCACTATTAATAAATAATTATTAAATAACATACTCCTACAATCATTATTCAGATAATTTAATGAACTCATTATTAATTTTATTTAAAAAAAAGTTTGATTTTACTCTTCTTGAGCTTCTCAATATGTTGAGAATAATGCAATAAACTCTGAGAAGGTAATATTGAATCAGGATTATAAATAAGAGAATGAATAAATTCAAGTATAATAATAATAAAAAAATTCAAATGTATAAATCTTTAATCTTATCAAATAAACCTTCAAAGTCAAACATTGAAATGGAAGGTAACTGTTTATTTTATAAACAAACTATGAATTGTAAGAGTAATTTTCCTCAATACCTATTTATTTTTATGAAGAAGTATGGGGATGGTTCAATAAATTTAGGTATTATTTATATAGAAATAAATTTATCTAACAATTAATTAACGGTATTTGAAATAATATATTCATCATATATTTAAGATAATATGCAGTTTTTTAATATATATATATTTTTAATGAGAAAAGTCAACCTATGTGGTAGGAATAAATAAGAAGTTGATGCATTATGTTTGAGGAAAATGAATTAAAATAATCTTAGTGGAATGTCACTATGTATAGAAGTTAATTATCATGTTTAATAAACAAACAATAAATTCATTTCTATATCATTCCTATATTTTGATGGTTTTTTTTAAATGGGGAATAAATAGTTCCCTATTTACATAAATAAATTTCCACATTTCTCTGTTAACATGTTTAATGGATTATATATATTTGATCCTAAAAATACTAATTGTAATTTAAAAAAAATATGGTCCAAATTAAGGTATTATTTTTTTAATATTTTTAATTATTTACTATGTCATATAAATTAAAATATTATATAATTACTATGATGATCCTAAATTCATTATGAGGGCTAGGGTTTTATTTTATTCAATAGATGATAATAATATGTAATGTATATATGTAATGAAATAGAATACTAAGAGTGAAAAATGATATGATGATGCCTAAGGGTTTTATGAACATTTACATTTGGATGATGATACATTAGGGGATGTACTATAAGAATATATGAGTTCTATATCCAAAACAAGACACTCATGGATGTTGGAAAATTTAAATAGATGATAAGAGATGGGATATATATATATAAATAATAATTTGTACCAAATTATTAGATGTTTTTTTTGTTATACTTAAGTATGAATCTAAGATGAGTGTTATTGTTTCCAAGAGCACTGTATACAACACCTGGATAATGTTCATGTCACGACCCATCCTCGGGGCTCGTGCCATGACTAACCCAAGCCCACCTTCCACAGGCCAGGGGCTGGTGACTAGCACCAAAGGCGTAAATCCTGATAAAAGGGAATTAATTGCCTTTCAAAAACGTAAACACACACAAAACAAGAGTACAAGCGGAAGAAAAATACTATGCAAGAAGTATAAAAAGTGTGCTGAAAGTAAAAAGGTATTGGAATACAAGACCAACAGTAAAGTACAAGGAAAATACAAAACAGTAGGAAGGTGTCGAGATTCTCTTGCATCGTCCTCTGGAGTTCCTACCTAAAGGGTTGGTACAGATGGACACCTCATCTCTCCACGTCTATATGTCACCTTTGGGTACTGTCTCATCATGAAGTCCTCCTCTCGGTACCGTCCAGCTCTTCAAGCCTCAACCACGATCAGTGTTGTCCTTCATCTGCCTCCAACACAATGACGTGCAGGCATAGCCCGTGCAGGGGTGAGTATAACGATACTCAGTAGAGACCCTGAGACCCTCAAGTCTAACTAAATCCCACAAGGATGACCACAAAGAAGGATCTCAACAGATAACCCTTACTTATGTATAATCCCATACTTATACCTTAGTAATCAAGTAACCCATCTCAATCATGAGGAAACACAAAGGTTATGAAATCAACGGATAACCACTACTTAGGTATATACCCATACATATACCTAAGTCATCAAGTGACCCAACTCAACCACGAGGTTAACATAAAGGTCATTGACTCAGCTCAAACTAGGTTTTTCATTAATGATATCGAAATCATGACTGCTAGAGAACTCCTCCTCTTTCGAGTACAGTGGACCTGTTGTTACAACCAAGTGCTTCCCACTAACCTTGGACTGCTGAAGTACTCCACCTGTCGAGTACTGTGGGCCTGCTGCTACAACCATGCGCTTACCACCATGGGTCTACCGCTACAACCAAGTGAACCCCCTCACATCCTATAGAAGTAATCCTTCTGTTGAGTACCATGGGTCTGCCGCTACAACCAAGCGCGCCCCACTGGGCCATCCGAATCGCTCGGAGGTGATCGATCAGTAGTTGTCAAGTCTCCGCAAGCTACTAGGTCTTCATACTCCGTATGATCATCTATGGGAGGATCCGCTCCACGAGCTACTAGTTGACACTCCAAGTTTCACAAAGTCCCATGAAGATGTATCTCAAAGGACCACCTCGTCAAAGGGGTCTCAACGCAATAGACGACGCGTCAATCGGATGCCCAGTCTCTGAGTTATAAGCCATCTAGTTCTGGGGGCCCGGTTGGTTTCGTGTACAAACCAACATGTCCGTATCTCAACTGTACCCTGAAAACTCATGGAATATACAGAATGTAACTATTTCTCAACGTGATTAACAATGCCGCTGACGGTTCGTCAAACGGACGTCTGGACTGAAAGTTATCGGCTTTTCCTTTCTAGGGGCCCGGTTGGTTTCTAAGATAAAACCAAACTGAACATACTCCAACTACATACAAATATCAGTTGAATTATTCAAAGAGATCTGTCTCATCAAAATGTATCCAACATAGTTGACGGCACGTCAATCGGACATCCGATCCTTATCTTATGAGCGTTTCTGCTCCATGGACCTGGTTTGTTTCGTGTTTGAACCAACTTGGCGGAACACAAACTTCGCCAAAATCTTTAGTGTAATATATCAAAATGACCGTTCGATACAGGGAATCCTACAAAACTGATGGTGCGTCGATCGGAGGTCCGTAACTCATGATATGACCGTTTAACTGAAAATGGTCCGAAAAATAGGGGGTCTGGGCCTGGTCCGACCCAGCCCAATACCCCCTAGGTCGCCCCGAACCGGTTAGACCCAACAAAGGTCCGGCCCGGATTGGCGGGGCGCGGCCGACCCATCCCGTGTAGCCTGCGGCCCGGCTCGGTAGCTGGTCGCGGCTCGGTGTTGACTGAGCGGGACGCAAGGGGCGCGACCCCCTTTTCTGGAAATGGCGGGCCCAGCGTGGTCCGCCCTAGTAGCAGGTCAGGGGGGGGGGGGTTACACCACCTCTGTTTTCCGGGTAACCGCCGAGAATTATGGTCGGCTGGTTTGTGAGGCGCCGTGGGACCCAGAGGGGGTCCCGCCTCCTGGAGTCACCGGCGACCGTCCGCCCCTGCTGGTCTGCCACGATGCACTCCTCACCACGGCCATCTTCGGCCTCACTGGCGCGGCGTGATGGTGCCGCACACCACCGCTGTGGCCCGCTCTGGCCGTGGTTCTCTTTATCTCGGCATGGTACAATGGCACCGCGCCACCTTCGCCACGGCCTTTCATGGCAGCGGTTCCCTACCAACCATCGCACGGTGCAACGGAACTGTGTGCCTCCGCTTCCAACATCAATGAAGATCAACAAAGAAAAGGGGAGGAGAATCAGCCATGTTCGTGCGGTCCGATCTCATCCTGTTACGACGATATCATTCGGCCAAATCTCTAAGCGATGAAGAATGATGATAAATCCATGAACATGAAATGACAACCCCTACCTCGTGACGTGATCACTCGACGGATCCGCGGAGAGGTAGCGTCGTTCGTTGACGTTGGAAGGTGACATCGTTTGCGAATTTCCCACGGCGGTGTCTCCTCCCTTGATGGAGAACTGTGAGTGTTCTTCATCGAGATGGGTGGTTGTTCTTTGTCGGTGAGTTGGTACTCTTCAAAAACTCAAGAGCTCTCCATTCCTCCACACAACAATTTCCAACCCCATATTTAATTAAGTCTCCTTCTTTTAAAAGATCTCCATGAAATTCAAAAGAAGTCAAATAGGTGTGAAAAAAATAAGTAATAAGGTTATTAATTATCTTACTTTTCTTCATTAAGCTTGGGAGGTGGAGGGGCTCCACATCAATAAAAGAGTAGATTTGTCTTGTATTAAACAAGGGGTGGTTTATGGGGAGGTCAAGGGGGTTATGGGGGAGTTGAGGAGTTAGGGTATCATTTGGGCCCCATCACACTAAACTCTCCCATGGGAGGTTAAGTGGGTGTGGGCCCCACCTCAAACTCCCCCTTTGTCGAAAATAACAACCTTCCTTGAATAAAATTTGTACACAACAAATTTTATTTAATTTAATCTAATCCCCAAAAATTAAACCTCAACCCGATCAAAACACAACTACGGAAAAGGTCCCTTGAAGCAATTACTGGCGCTACGAGTTCATCGGTGCCCTCTGATTTCAATTCTGAGCACCGGTTCAAAAGATAGAAAACCCTTCTCATTCATTTACTAAATGTACATGATCTAAACATTAAAAATTGATTCTGGGCACACCAAGCCTCGGAATCAAGTGCCATCAGAAGCCATAAACTCGTAAAATTTCAAAGAAATTAAGAAAAAAAATTCCTTGAAATTTCCTAGTCTTTACAGATCATCCAAAAGAAACAAAATAAACATTAAAAATATTAACACATGGTATATAAATGATTAGATGATAAATTTTTAGAAAGATTCACTAATTTTAGTAATAATTTGAAATTTTAGGAGAATATTCATGATTTTGAACTATTTGGTAACATCCTATGTTTTTAAAAGGAAACACCATGTTACATAATATACAAGATATTCCACATTGAGCTTAAATGAACTATTAAATATTTTTCTTTAAATCTTACCATTATTACATATATGTTAGAATAGAAGGAATGAAAATGGTTAATCGAATTTTGAAAATATTTTTTACACATTTATATATAATTAATTCTTTGACCAATAAATTATTAATGAAAATATAACATCTCAAAAAAATGATTGTTTTTCTAAAAAATTATTTAATTATGAACTAGTGTATTTTATACCAAAAAATAAATAAATAACTATTATATGATTATATTAATTAAATTTATAATATATTCAATATAACATTTAACATTCATTATAGGTTTTTTCTAGACATGGTATAAATATAATTTTAACTTCACACATAAAAAAGATATAATTTTCTAACGACATTTTTGTCACCATGTGATTACATGCTTGATTTAAATATATTTTTTAAAACTTCATAAATTATATATTAAAAAATAAACATATTATCTAAAATAATATTATAAGTATTTAATATAGTTGATTTTTTATTTTTCAAATAATTTTCATGTTTTCATGAATATTAAAAAAATTGTATTTTAGTTGAAAATAACTTATTCAACACAATTATTTATAATGTTAAATTATCATTTTTATTGGTTTAAATGTATAATTAGCTAATTTTTATATCATTTAATGCAATTTAGTTCATTATAATTAATTTTAAATTGAATTTGGATATGAAAACATTTCAATCTTTTGGACATTTTCACTTTAAAAACTCATTTTCTCATTCCGTAAATGAGATTAGTTTTAAATTAATTTTACCCACTTATGTTTTCTATTTCAGGAAAAATTGATTAAATATTTTTTAATCGTAAGTTAGAAATTTATTAAATGGGCCCCTTTTATTTTTTTCCAATATTAATAGTAATATTGGTAATTTTTATTACCATGGTTAATGGTAAATCAGTCAAATATTAGAAAATTATACTAAAACATATAATAATATTATTTTATTAGTTAGTGTAAAAAATAATAATCATTTGGATGATTTGATCACCACTTGGAGCTACATGGATGAATTTATTCTCTATATAGTAAATAATTTTATAGAAAAAAAATATTTCATACATATGTTTTAATGATAATATCATTTCTAGTATAAGGTTATTTAGATTATATATTCTACTAAAAATATTTATTTGAAAAATAAAATTTTTATCTAAATAATTTAAATTAATTTATTATTGTTCTGTGATAAATTAATTACCTTTAATACTGACATAATGCTGATGTATTAATTTTTTAATAAACTAAAATATAAACAAAATTGTATAAAAAATATTAAAATAAATATGAATTGAGACAATTTTTGTTATAAAATAATTTTATAGATTTATTTATTATGTTATTGATGTGTTATATGAATTAGTTATAATTTATTTTTTTAAATACATTATTAAAATGTTATATAATGAATAGTGTTAAAATTGATATTAATGATATTTTCAAATAATAATATTTTATTAAATAACCTAAAATTCATAGAAGTATAAAATTATTCCAAATGAATGGGATATGGTTTATAATTTCATAAATTATTCATTTATATTTTTTTGGAATTTTAATTTAACAATATTATCCTTCAATGTGTAAAAACATAAGTTGTTAATGTAAGAGTTGAAAACGTTAAATGTGGGTTATGACCAAATGTTATGGACTTAAGAAATAGTCAAAATATTCCTACATTTAATTGAAATAATTTATTTCGACCCAAAATCATAACATCTTATAAATATATCTGTTTGGAGCTATTTTTAATTGAAAATCATTTTGTATTAATTTAATATTCTGAGAAATTCCAGGAGTGCCCATCCCCTCTCTTTTAAAAGGGATATTCTTCATATCTATTATTCACACTTACAAAAATATTTTGGTTGAAAAATATTTACTGATAATACTTCTTTGAATCAAACCTCACATTATAGGTATCTTATTTTAGGCATTAAATTACCCTTATTGGGTTTAAGGTGTTAATAAAATGAGATTTTCTGAAGAAAATGTATCTTTTTTGAATAAGTGTCTCTGTTTTGTTTCATCTTAAAAATACATAAAATATTCTTCAAACATCAAAAAATAATTAAACTAGTATATAAAATATTATAATATGTTATTATATAAATATTATCACCTAACTCTATCTCCCCTTCCATTATATGGGAAAAGAATTAATCGTTCATCGGTATAGTGGACTACCACCTCATGAACCGATATAAATCATTTTGAAACACTGTCTTTAAATAATGGTTATAATTATGTAGTTAATGTTTATATAACATATTAATGAAATATGATTCATTAAAAAATATAATATATTATATTTGTTTCTTTAATATCAATGCATACAAAAATGATAACGTCAATTGTGAATATATGGGAACAATCACCTCCATGAAGTCATGTGATTTTTTTTTATCACCAAATCATATGGATTTTATATTTAAGTTTATTTAAATAATTAATATTACATTATTGAAATTATATTCATTCTTATAAGATAAAAAGATTATTAACTTCATTCCATAATGATCATTTAAAATAGAAACATTACTCCTGAGATTATACGACTTTCTGTCTCGATGATTGTAACATGGTTCATTTTTCATATCCATATTTAATGTATAGATTGAAAAGTATAATGGAAAATTAATAATGATTATTATTTCATTAAAATTATTCTATATATGATGCAATATTTTCCACTTCGACTATAGACATCATACCAAGGACATTTTGGACTCAAGTATCGAGTATCATCGTAGAATCTGACATGAACATAATAAATAAATTAAATTATTATAAAAGAGTAACAAGTGATGTAAAGGGTATAATATACAAAAACAATTCTTATGAAATTTAATAATTAAAGTATTTTTATTATTCATGAAGATAAAGAATGCACATGATGAGTTAGACTCAAGGTAAGTGATTATGTAACTATGCTATTTTATTAAAGCATATCCAGATGTTATACCCCCACCTTCTTTATGAGGTATAAATATGGACCCTTTGAAATATCATATCATAAATTTATTTGTTATAATGATATTTAATTATTCTCTAAATTTTATTCCTCCATTATTATTTTGATTCAAATATTTCAAAGTGGAATGGGACACTTGTTTTTAAAATCACTTTTCAAATGTTTAAAGATTTTATTTTGAATTCATTTCCACCACATCAATTTCCTTGATATTAATTTATATGTTATTTTATATGGAAATAAAAGGGAATATAAGAAAAATTTTATATCTAATTTAAATTTTAGTCAATGTTTTTCAAAATGAATCTGGTAACGTGTTTTATATAGAGCATTTTGATAAACAACTAAAGGAATGTTATATTCTTAACATACACGGTAAAAATGAATTGTACAAAATTGTGAAAATTAATTAATTTATATATTCCTTAACGTATTACATGTTTTATTAAATTAAAATCCTTATTTCCCTTTTTATTTTTTATTTTGGAATTAAAAATGGGATTTTAAAATAAAAGTGTATTTTTATAAAAAAATCGTTTTTTATATGGGATTAAAAGTTTTTTTCAAAGGGATTTATGATTAAAGTGTTTTATTCATGAAATGGTACTTGAGGGTTATATGAAATGGGTGAGCCCAATACATATTATGAGAACTTATGATCCCCATTACAGCTTATTGGTGAACTTGATAAACTTTATATGAAGTATTGATCCCCATTATAGCTCATAAAAAATGTGTGAGCTATAAATAACTTATATAAAGGGTTGAGCCTCGCTATAACTCACATGTGAGCCCAATAAAGATTATAAAAATAGTTATCACCATTATAGATCTCTAATAAATTTTATAATAATAATATTATAAGTCATCGATATGGTTATTCCAATCTAAAAGTGTTTAAAGGGGTTTTATAAAAATGATGCCCAAAGTCACCTAAAAGAGTTTTAATTTGTTTTTATTGGATTTAATGATTTTATTTGAGAAAAATGATTTTTTTTCATGTTAAAATTTTTTATTTAACATTTTCAAAAAACATTAAAGATAATGTAAACTTTATATTATTTTTCATGTTTTTACTAAAATAACAAATTAACTTATTTTTATATCCCTTGTTGATATTTTATTTTTATACCATGTTCTTAAAATGTATTTTACAGTGTTTAAAGGGAAATATAAATTTGGATGATATCAAGGGGATTATTTTGAAGATTTTTCTAAAAGAGAAATCATGTTTGATTTTGAAAAGTTTTATATTGAAAAAAATGGATACTTAGATTATGTTTCCTCTTTTAATAAATGTGTTTAAATTGTAAAAGCTTTTCATAATTATCTAAATAGATAAACTGAAAATATTATAAAAATTGAATTCTATTTTACAAAAACATGGATATGTAATGATTAAGGCATTGTCCAAACAGTTTTTATGAACTGATGGTTTAGAAAACATTAGAGATTATGATAGTCTCATAATAATTATCGTTATCTTCATGGGTTAACAATTTTCGTGTTTATATTACGTTTAGGGTATCATAATACTCTTTTGATGATTTAAGTTATTAAATTATAAGGTGACCAATTGTATATTTGGAGAAATTCAATTTTGAGGTAAATATGATTTATTACATTTTGGAATGTAAAATGAATGGTTTCAGATAACTTTTGAGGTTAAAAATTTATATATAATTATGAATTTATTTTTCTAACAATATTTTTAGAAAATATAGTGTTTTAGTAAAAAAACAAAATGTAGGATGGGTGAAAACCCATCATGTTAGTAAAGGATGAAGGAAGTGAACCCATAAACAAAGGGTAGAAAGGGTGCGTCAACTACCCCTATCCTACGTGATTTCTTACTTAGTATGTCATTTTTATTTAAATCATCTGAAAAATAATGGTTATATTTATTTTGGGAACATATTTTTTAAATAATTGATAACCATGGGATTTAAAAATAACTTGAGGATTAAGTGATTAATGTTTTTAGAAAAGACGTTCACTATTTTGGGAACCCAATATGATCATGGTAAATGATTACAATGGGATTTTATTGGAGGAGTAAAATATGAATTACCATTTAGAGTGAAATATGATTTTATAGGTATTTAGTTTATTTATAGAAATGGATATCATACTTGGCGATTATGTTATTTAGGAAATTATAATTCTCGTATGAGACATTGAGAGTTATTGGTGTTATATGGTGAAAAATTTCAATACTATCATGGTGGTATACGTGATCAAATACATATGATTTTTTGGTTACAATCATAGTCTATAATGTTTTTGAGGAATTTTAAGAATAATCATTTGTTGGATAGTCTATGTTTATCTTTGGGTATTAGTGTTGAATTTTGGTGATTTCTATAGTTTTTTATTATATAGTGGTTTATTATTTTAAGGTAATTATCTTATATTTTATTAACCATTTTTGTTTTGGGTAATATTTACATACAAATAGAAATAGATAGTTAATATTTTTAGATTACATGAATCTCTGTAATTTGATTTTAGTGCTTCAGAAATGAAAAATTCATCTTGAATGCTCATCGTTTGGAGAAAAAGATGAGTTTTCTGGTTGAAATTTTTTAATTTATGAAACTATACTTGTAAAATAAGTATGTTTCCTTATTTTTGTAGTTGTTGTGGTAAAATAATTCCACAACCCTATGAAAATAATCATGAATCATAAAAATTACCCATTTAATTTTATTACTGTGAAACCAATGACCATTTAACACATCACAGATTTATAGTTTTGTGATGGTTATCATTATGATTACAATGTTCTGTATAAGCCACTGTCAAAACATGATATTAAATTTTTTACTTCTATTTCTATTTTTTCATAAATGAAACCCTAGTATGTGTGATCTCAGATAACCTTCAAACATTACTTTATTTATTTTAAAGTGGAAATTTTATTAATCTTTTTTTCGATTTGGGGTTTTATTAATGGAATTTTAAATACTAAAACCTAGGTTACTGATCTGAAGTTCAAATTGTGAGTATGGAATTTATTAAGTGGATGAAAATTTAAAATCATAAATTTTTAAAAGGTAACACTCTGTTAGATAGCATGTAATATATTCCACATCAAACTTATGAGAATAACTAAATAATGTTATTTAAATGTTACATTTATTACACAACAATTAGAATGGTGAATATGGACCAGATAAACTAAATAATGAAAATATGGTTTATAAATTTATATATAATTAATTCATTGATCAAATAATTATAAATGAAAATAAAACACTTTTTAAAATAAAAGGAAATGTTTTTAAGAAAACTTATTTAAAAGTAAAGAGTTATATTTTATACCAACAAATAAATATATAACTCATGTTGGGTATAATAATAATATTAATAATATATTTAATATAATTTTTAACATTAATCCTTTTTTTTCTATTGATGAAATAAAAACAATTCAAACTTTTCATATAAAAAGTTTTAGTTTTCTAAAGGTAGATTCCTCATCTTTTGATAGTGCAATTGTTTTAAATCTTTTAATTATTGAAAAATTGTTTAATTTTATTTTAAAATATAAAAATCATCTTTGAATTTTTAATATGAAAAATTTCTTTGGTTTCAATTTCGATAGTTTTTCAAAAAGATTCTTGTTTTGATGAATAGAGAAAAATATAGAATTTTAATTGAAAATAGCTTTCTTGTCTGAATTATTTATAGTGTAAAATTCAAATTTTTTATTATTTTTAAAGTTTAATTTGGTTAATTTTATATCTTTTCATTTAATTTAGGTAATTTTAATCAATTTCATATTGAATTTGGATATAAAAACATTTCAATATTTTTATAATTTATTCTTTAAAAACCTGTATTATCATTCTGTCAATGGAATAAATTTTAAATTATTTTTATCTACTTAGATGTAATGAATATAAAAAAATGGATTTAATATTTGGTATCATAAAATAAAAATATAGTATGTAGGACAATTTTGTTTTTGGAGAATACTAATAGTAACATTGGTAATTTTTATTACCACAGTTAAGGGTGAATTAGGTAATTAATGGTGATTTTTTTTATAAATATTAGTCAATTACAATAACACTTGTACTATCATTATGGGATGAGTTATTGTCATAAAAAATCATTCTTGGGATAAATTTATTACCGATTAGATCTACATAGAGGAATTTAAGACCTTTATACAATTTTATTATAAATAAAATTCAAAGATATCATATTTATGTTTTAAAAGTTATAAAACATTAAATATATGGATATTTAGAAGATATATTTTACTATAAATATTAATTTAAAATATTAGAGATTTATCTTCATCTTGTATATTTATTTGTAATTTTTATGTTAATAAATAATTACCTTAAGATATGACATAATGATGATGTAGTAATTATCTAAAAAAATATCAAATAAAAAATATTAAAAAAAATAAATAAAAACATTGATAATTAATGCCATCCCATAATATTATAGATAAATTTTATATGTTTGTGATGTTTTAGAAGAATTTTTTTAATGTATATTGTCATCATGATATTTTTGAAATGTCATGTAATGAATACTATCAAAATTGACATTAATAAAATTTGAAAACAAATAATATTTTATTAAATGATTTAAAATTCAGAAAAATATACAATTCATAAAAATTATTGTGTTACAGTTTCTAATTTAATAAATTATTCATTTATTATACTTTTGTAATTTTATATTGACGATATTAACATTCAAAAAGATAAAACACATGTTGTTATGGTAAGAGTAAAAGAGTTAAAATATTCATTAAAATAAAAATATAATTTTTAATAATATGAAAAACATTTATAATTTAAAAAGGATGAATGTATAATGAAAAATTATAATAATATATTTGAAATAAAATATTTTCAAGTCATTTGGAATAGAAAATTAATTTATATTAATTTAATATATTGAGAAATTGCAAGAGTTCCCCTCTCATTTCTAATAAAAAGGAACATCTTCACATCTTTTATTCACACAAAAAACCCAATTTGGTTTATCCATTATCCACAAAAATAATTTCTAATAATCCCTCCCCACATTCATGATTTCCTTAGCGATAAAACAACTCTTATTGGTTTCTTGGAGTTATGTAATAAAGATTGTCCAAAGAAAATGTATCATTATTAATTAGGTATTTTTTTCGTTCTTCTTCCAAATCAATCAATTCATATTCAACCATGATGAAATAATAACTCTTGTATAATTAATAAAATTATATATTGTTATTTTCATATCATCGCTTAAATCCATCTCCACTTCTATCAAATGGGATTAGAATTAATCATTGTTGTGTTCAGTATATTACAACCTCATGAACAGATATAATTCATTTTACATCACCAAATCTTAAGACTGATTATAATTATAGAATTATGGATTATATACAATATTAATGACCTATTAATAATTATTATAAGATAATATATCAATTTTTCTTAATTGTCTATGAGAATTTAAATTATAACACTATTTTTATGTACACGTGAACTATCACCTCCATGAAGCGATGTGATTCATTTTTCATCACCAGGTCACATTAATGATATAAATTAGTATATTTAAATAATTAATCAGATATTAATGATATTATGATCATTATATAAATTTAAAATGATACTTAACTTCTTTCCATAATGACCATCAAAAAATAGAAACGTTATTCAATATTACGTATAATTTACCATCTCTATGAATGTTTCAATGTTCATTTTTTATATCCATATTTTATGGAACAATAAAAATGTTAAATTTTTGTATTATAATGATTTTTTATAATAATGTTATTATTCAGATAATCGACTAATGTCTAATTTTACTATAATCATCATACAAAATTCATTTTAGACTCATGTATTTAATATCATCAATGTGTATGACCTAAACATAAATAATTAAGTAAATTGATATCAAATGTTAATAAGTGATATAAAAGGAATAATAAGTGTTAAAAATTTTATAAATAAATTAAATAAATAACCAATTATTTTTATTTGGGAAGATAAATAATCAGCCTGATGATTTTGACTGAAGGTATAAGACTTCATATAAATCACCTTTTATTGAAGAGTATCTTGATGTTATACACCAACATTCTTTTACGACGTGTATATACAACCCTATTTAGATACCATGTCCTCAATATATTTTTTCTTATGTTATTTATTGTTTTGTTAAATGTTATTCCCTCATGGTTATTATTATCTAAATGAAAATCCTTTTTTTACTTTTTGAGTATTTTGAAATTGAAGATCGGTTTTTAAATGAAAAGTGTATTTTTAGACGAAAGTGTTTTTAAATTTGGATTAAATGATTTTTTCATACGATTTAACGATGAAATTGAATTATTCCTGAAATATTACAGGATTATTATATGAAATGGGTTATATCGATAAATCTTGTATGAATTGTTTATCCACATTATAGATCATAAGAAATGAGTGAGATCTATATTGCATATACGAAATGTTAAACCCCACTGCAGCTCACTAGTGAGCCCGATATAGCATTTATGAAGTGTGATGCCCATTAAAAATATCCAATGAATTGGTTAATAATAATATTGGAGGTTTTCAATATTTTTATTCCAATTTAAATGGTTTTTAAAAGATTTTATAAAAATAATTATCTAAGTCCACTAAAGTTGTTTTAATTTCCGGTTATAGGTTTTAATGATTTTATTTGAGGAAAATGTGTTTTTTTGGATTTTTCTATTTCTTAATCTCCATGAACTTTTTATAAAAAGGTAAATATTTTATGGTTTTTCATTTTTATTAAACTAACAATTTCATTTCTTTTTATACCCCTCCAAAAACATTTGTGCACATTCCATGTTTTTAAAATGTGTTTCATATGGTTTAAGGTGAATATAGAGAAGGATTAGATCCAGATGATAATTTTGGAGATTTATCATAAAGATCAATCATGTATGATTATAAAGAGTTTTCTATTATACGGAAAATGGTTGTTGAGTATAATTTTCCACTTGTAATGTATAGGTTCAATTTGTTAGATTTTTTTCCTAATTCTCTAAAACCCTAAACAGGAAAGATCCATAAATGTGAATTCTAGTTAAAAAAACAAGGATATGTAATATTTAATGTATGGTCCTTACATATTCGGAATCACAATGTCATATGGTGTAGTGGATATTGGGTTACTGAAACCAAAGAAATCAAATAGATAAATTATTCTGAGTTGTTTTATAAAATTGAAAGAGTAAAGAATCATTAATAATAAAGAAGATATTTATTTTCATAAAAAATATTCTCTACAAGGAAATGTAATATATAAGAAAAGATATGTATTTTTATAACACTCTAAGACATTTTTATGAGAAATTTATATTTTATTAATGTTCCTGGAGATTTTGTGTGACTCTGAAAAGTTGGGGATCCTATAAGGCGTACCACATAAAGATAAGTTGTGAAGGATGAGATGAAATGTAATCAAAAGATAATGTAGTTTTTAGTAAAAGTAATATCAATGTTTCTAAAGTGTATGGATGTAAATTTTGATGATTATATATAGTTCTTACAATGAAAAATACATCTTAGTGAGTTGATAATCATCTATGATTATAGATGAGATTCAAAAAGGATTGAAAGATTGATGTTACAAGTGATCCTAAATGTATCATGCATTAGAAAATCTATAATATGAATGAGAATCATATAGTATGAAGTCTAGTTGAATTTGAAAAAAAAGGTAATGGATGTTATTAAGGAAGGATCTATGCTTTTTCAGAAACTGAGGAATGATTTTATTTGAAAATTTATCTTGAATCATGGAACTGTATTTTAAATTATGTTGTAAAATTAAATAGGTTCAATCAAAAGAAAGATATTATAGGTGGATCAGAACTTAAAACAGAAACAAAATCAAAATATTGATCCTTGAAATTTCTATAAGATGATGTTTGAAGCTAATGAAATTAATTTTAAGGGTTAATTATAAGTAATATTAATGAAATATGAAATTTCAAAAATTTTATTTTGGTTTTCTTTAGAGATTATCCCGTAATTAATCTAAAATATGGAAATTAATATCATTTTTTTGAATTTGGAATTTAATTGTTAAATGGATCAAATTTATATTTTTAAAAATTTGTTTTATTTTATAGTTAACTATGAATCTAATAATTCATTCACTAGATTTGGGATTTGGATTCTGTAAAGGCAATCATTATTGAATTATTACTTTTTAATGAATTCTAGGCATAATTTTTTTTAAAAAAAATATTGCAAATATTTTCTTTTAAATTATTATGTGAATGGAAAAGGTGGTAGCCTCATGGTAACATAACAATCTAATGGATGGAATCTACTACATAATGACTAGATAAAAAATATGATGTATTGAAAACATATCATGAGGAAGATTACCTAAGATGTGAATTCTATTATAATTTAAGAAGATAATTACTTCAAAACTAGAATCAAAATTGGGAGGTTTAATTAAAACACTTGATATTACCCCAACCAAAAAATTAGTTATGACTGATCTTAATTGGGGATTAATTTAGGTATTATGATACATATCAAATAATTGTGGCCATAGGATAGTATTGAGGCTAAATAAAGAGGAGATATTTTCATTTAACATAATCTCTATCAAGGATGTGGAGATAAAGATACCAAGCTTGATTGAATAACATATATAAAATTTGGACCATGAATGACTCTACCAGAGTATGATTTATTGAGGGATGAGGAAAAGAGGATACACGTGAAGTAGATTCTCAAATTGTGGTTGATTAAGACACTCAAGAAGATTAATGATCTTTGATCAAAGATCTTATTATTTTAGGTTGTTTACTATTACAGGTTCAATGATAATCGAAACCTCATATCATTACATTATTGTAACTGAAAATACCAAGATAAATTCATGTTACATGGCCAATCAAATGACTAAATAAGATAGGATACCAACATCATTTTTAAGACCTCTGTAACCATGTTTTAGTGGACCACTATTTCCCTTTCTCATACTAGAAGACCTATATTTATTCCCAAATCCCCTGAACACAACAAGAATAAATCCTCATCAATGTACATAAAGGAATCCATTAAAACAAATATACCTAGTTTTTAAACTATAATCACCAAACCATGAAGATTAGTTCTCAATTGATCTAAATTCCATGAAGCACACAAGACTTGGTCTCACAAATGAGATCAAATTTTGACGTATGGACCATCCAAATAAAACTATTTCATGATGGGATAAATGAATATATCATACCATGCTTGAATTGGGAGACAATATATCACTTAGATTATTTTTTCCACCTTTTCATACAATTTGATCTGGGAATAAAAAATTAGAATCACATGTAGCATCACACAGATTGAAGAAGTTTCTATAAAAGTGAATTATCTATTACATAATTCTAAAAAATCATGTATCCCTATAAATCCTTTATCTATTGAGGTATCCCCAAGTCAGGATATTGATACACATGTATTTTAATGACTATAATTGAATACCAATTTATAATTGACTGCATATACTAAAAATTCAACTCATTATTGTGGGATCCAATGCCTGCCATTGAGTGTTTTATATTTGTATATAGACCTAATCCATTTAGATGTAATATAAATTGGATCCAAAACAGTATCAAGATAGGATTTATCACAACACATTTGGGACCAATTCTTCATAGTCTCGAATATGAACTATCCTATATGTGCATCATCTTCCCAAATCCTCCTTACATTAGCACGTTGATATGAACCTAATATCCACTGTGTTTATGGTACAATGATGAACATTATACCTAATTACTAACAAACATGTATTTATTTTAGACTCGAAAAAATTGAAAGAGTTTATATTATTTTTTTAACGTGATTCGAGGATCAATTTTTTTTTAAAAAAGTGAATTTGTTGTGTGTGAGAAGGAATTTCCCTTACACAATATGATTTTTCTAACTATATTTTCGTCTATTTTGTAATTTTAATTTATTTTTTGTTAAATTTCATGTTTATTAAATTTTTTCATCTAATATCTTTTCTTGCGTTTACTTATTTATATTGTGTTCTGATATCTAGAACACCATGATCATGGTGTACTAACATGATGGCAGGTCCCCATGGGAGATTTTGTTGATAATTATGAATCCATGTTATTAATTTATGAATTTTAATATCCAATCCATGATGTGGATGTGAGTGAGTAGTAAAGGATATAACATCATCATATAATCCTCCCATTAATTATAGCATACTTTATGAATCAAATATTATGACCCTTCCTTAGTTTATTTTACATTTCATAGGTGTCACACCCTGACCTTTATAATTAAATTATTTTTCTCTTTCCTTGTCTTTATAGGTTTTTTAGGTTTAGGTTGAGCCCCGAATTAACATTTTGAATTTTTGAGGTATCTGGTTGTTTTTTTTGCATGTATAATGTTAGAGCATGGTCTGGGTAAACTGTGAGGCATTTCCAAGGTAATTGTCCAGCTTGTTTTTGTGTCTAGGGGTAAGGCACATAGTTATTCCATATTTTGGGAAACAATGCAGTAATAGTGTGAGAGGTTCTATCTATTTAGATAGTGGATAGAGCACAGTTTTTCAAACTATACAGACTAACCATGCGAGATGCACATATTCTTAAAAATTCAATATTCTATGTTTTCCCCTCTTTGTTTTTATACATTAATTGCTATTATTCTCCCTTTTTGACAAAGGAACACCAGGGGGGTCACCCAAACTACTCCTCTCTTGTTCTCTTTTGATTTTTTAATTCACTTGATGTTTCTTTGGTAAGATTCATTTAGATTTTGGATAATTTTCTTATCTTCTTCCCCTCCTTTCTTGATTTATTCATTCTTCCTTGGTGGTTTTTTGGCTAATCCCTAAATGATGGGGGTGATGTGTGGTTCAATTTATTTAGATCTAGGCTATGAATATTGTTCATTAAGCTCATTTCATCCATCCCTTTAAATTTCATCGCATTTTCACTCCCCTGAGTTAGGTGTTTCCATTATTTTTATTTTTAACAGAATCCATTGATGCTTTTGGATTTTTAAATAAAATATAAATTGGTTTCTCATACACGTGGTAAGGTTTTTTGGCTTTTCTGTGGGTTTTTTGTCTTATAAAATAACTTGTGGAAGTGGTTTTAAATGGTTTTATCTAAACATGTTATATATTTATACACATAAGGTGTTTGTTCAGATATTAATTATTAATTTGAAGTAAAATTTTGTACATTGAGTGGTGTTTTCCATTGGAAATGTTTTGATTGTATTGTTTTATTTTGATTTGGACCTTTTATATGTAAATTGGTGACATTCATGTGTGATGTTTACATTTACTTTTTTTGTGTTGTTTTTAAATAATATGGTGTTTCATTAAAGATAGTTTTTGGAAAATTTCATGAATAAACGAGATGTTCCAGTGGATATGGTCACACACATGTGTGAAAAGGTGCACACAAGGATTTGAAAAAATGATAATGGTCTTAGGTAAACATTCTCAACATTGAAACCATATTTCAAAACACTTATCCATCCATATACATTACTTATTGAATCCCTTGATTCATTACTAATGGTCCCTTGGTTCTTAAATATCCTGAAAGTGGTTTCAACATTATTTGAAATCATATACCATTTGGAACATTTAGAAATTTCTATCTCTTAAATGGTAAAAAATTCTATTTTTAATCTTTTTTTAATTTTTTGGGTTTCCATATTATTTTTGAAATAGTGTTGGAAGTGGAAGTTAAATTTTTAAAGAAAAGGCTTGTTTATAATTTTGCACATGAAAATAGAGTGTAATTTGGTTTTGAAAAAAGATAGGATCATTTTTTTAATTTATTTTAATTTATTGTTTTAAAGGCCCTATAGAAACTTTTTAATTTTTTTGAAATGAATTTTAGTCTTCAAAGAAAAAATTCTCAGTTGGAATCTTATTATGTTTTGAGAAATTTTTAAAATATATTGGGAGTTGATTTCCTATTTTGTACTTGTGAATGCCTTTTTATGAGATGGTCACCCTTATAGAGGATTAACATATTTGGGTTATCACATGCGTTTTGTGGTTTTTGGGGTATGTAAGTGTGGTGGTGGATGGTAAGGTTAGTCACACATGCAAGGGCCTCCTCCTTTCTCCATGTACTATTACCATTTGTTTCCATGGAATCATTATAGAGTCATGTTATGGTTTATTTTCATCCCTAATGAGATGGGTTGATACCCCCTGAATTTATTGGCCCTAGTGGTATGTGCCACTAGATTAGATGTTAGAATGGTCAGTTTGTTATTGACTATAGGACTTCCCCAAATGCAAGAAGGCAAGACAGACCCAAGTACGACATGGGATCAATCAAGGAAGGTTAAAGAATGTCCAATTTTTCACTATATGTATGGGATTGTTTATACTCTTTTTAAAAAAAAAAATTTATTTATATTTATTACTTACATTCAGCATATCTCAGTTTCTATTGTCTGGATTTTGGTTTGGGATTTGGTTTTAAAATGGAAAACCATTTTAAAAATAGAGATGTGGTGTGTGTTGTTTTGAAAAAGGAAATATATATTGGTCTACGAAAATGAAAAAATCATATATATATATATATATATATGTAAAACTAGTGTTTGTGGCCTTTTTGGGGAATTAAAATGTATGGGTTCTATGGAGGTTTCCTACTACGTTGTTATATGGTCAAACCCTACTTATACAATTTGGTTTCGGTTAACCCGATTTGTTTTGTTAGTTCTTGTTTCTAGTTCAGTTTCTCACCTATAGAGTAGGTTGGTCTGGTAGTTGGGAGTGTCCATGAGGTAACATAGAGATCATGTTAGTAGCAGTTTTGGTTTCATTTTTTTTGTTTTTAACGTGGATTGATATTTATTTTATCTAGATCAGTTTGTTTATTTTTTATCGGCAGTTGTAGGTTATTGATTCAACCTTGGTTTCTTTATTTTATATTTTTTGATCATGGGTTTTATTTTGGAAAAAATCATTCCCAATGTGATTACAATGATGTCTAACACTTGTTTCCTGCTCATGGGGATCAGTAAAACCCCTCGGGTCATGTCTCTGATCAGGCCAGGTGTTGGGTTGGATGGAATCCCATCTTTGTTCATGATAAAATTGTGTCATAGTAAGACATTGTTTTTTGGGGTGTTAGGTTGATTTAAATCCAAGACTATTGGAACTCGATATTTTGATAAGATAAGGACTTCATGAACCATTTATCCTTTTTATCCTTGAGATTATAGGGGTATCCCAATAATGGTGTTATTTTTTCTTGGGATAAGTAATGACAAGAGGAATATAGCCAGTGTCATGTTGTGATATCACAAGGAGTAGTGACCCATGTGGAGTCCAAGTGCATGGTTCAAGATCTTCTTAGTAGTTAATTCCTACTGGGGGCATGTCCCACTAACCAATTTGTCAAGTTAGACAAGGACACTAATTCCTCATTCCAATAGTTTGTCTTGAGTTTTTATTTTTTTGGTTTCGATGGGTGTAGTTGATCCTTTAAAATGAAAACATTTTTTAGAATGAGAATTTTTTATTTCATGTGGTTTCAGATTGGTAGGTATGGGTTTTAAAAGAAATGGTTACTCAAACTTTTGTAATGATTTGGTGGTTATTTGGGTTTAATGATGATATGGGTTTTGAGACCCTAGTAATTCCTTAAAGATGTTCACTTATGTGTGGGTATATATGGGAAGATCGTATTTTCGTGTTTGCGTGAAATAACCAGGAGTGGATTAACTCATATATGGTCATTCATAATATTCCTTAGATGAGTATTTGAAATTAAATGTTGATTTTGATTCTCTAAAATTTATTTGAATTAGAAAATCATTTTAAGAAATATCCTTTCTTGAAAAGTGGATTTTTTGTAAAAAGTAGCTTCCGAAGTAGGAGGTTTTGAAAAAATGAATTTGAAAAATAGTGGATTTTGAAAAGAGAATTTTATATTTTTCTTAAGTGTATTTGTATTGTGAGAGTATTGATTTTACATAAGATGTTCTTTCTGGCTGTGTTTTTGATTTTTGTGGATTTTGGTTTTATGTTCCTTGTGTTCTTCAAAATATTCCACCCATAATGGTCACCAATGATTGTAATGGGTATTTCCCATTTTATGTCCCTTATTAGTTGTTTCAAAAAATTCCTTGTGATCTATGACTATTAGAGGATGTATAATGGCTTGAGGAAGTTGAGTGTGTCTTTTGTTCATTGGGATATATTAAAGCTGTTAGGGTACATGATATCTTGGGTTTATTTTAGGGTACATATTTGGACTCGTGGAAGTTGATTTGTCCATCATTAATACGGTTTGGGATAAAATGTAATATATTTAAATAACACTTTAAACCAAAGATTCATACCTAGGGAAGTGAATATGAGGAAGGTGGATAAGTTTTTTGGTGTTCGGAAGGCCTAGAAGTCAGTGATATATTATGTTGACCAATTCAATGTGTGGGTTTCATTCTCTCTAGAGTTAGAGTTGGAAGATCTGTTGAAATCATTAATTTTCTGGGGTCTTCATCCAGACATAATCAAAATTTTCCTCTAATATATTCAAGTTTATTTTGAGATGTTGGGGGATGAGTCATTTTTTACTGAGTTTGTTTTTAGGGTGTAGTCAGTAGTGGTTGGCTCTCAGGAAGGTTCCATATCACACAATAGTCGTGTGCCTAGAGGATCATATTTCTAAAAATACTCCTTTATTGGTTTTATATTCCATCATATTGGACCATTCACTTACTTGTTTCTAGAGTGATAAGTTTGGTAATTTCAATCTGTCATGTCTAATCATCCAAAGACCTATCATCATTGTGGCTATTTGGGTTATTTTGAGATGTTTTGTAGGAAGCATTTCATGATGAAGAAATCATGATCGGATGATACTAGTTCCTGAGTTTGAGGTACTAGATGCTTCATTTATCAAGTCTCTAGAAATAGGCCTCTGAGTGAATCTCACATATAGTTAGGAATAGTTGGTGGAGTGGGGAACCTTGGCTCAGTTCTTATCTCTAATGTTGGGTTGAGACATTTACAGTTTCCTTATTTCAATTTTTCTATTTTTTTATGTTCATATTTTTATTTTAATAGATTAATGGAATTGTTCATTCATAACTCAAGTGCTTCTGTTTATTTGGGTGTGAATAATTATATTTTTATCCTTCTTGTGAATTAGTTTCTTATTTTCTTTTGTGTATGTTTGGAGATGTTCATTGTTGTGTAAATTTATGTCTCTAAATTTTTCATAGGTTCACTATTTTGTTTTAGTTCCTTCCAATGGTTTCCCCTAGTGTTGGGGGTTCCATTTTTGTGTGGTTTTAGTAGTTATGGTAGTAGTGTTGTCTCTCTTGTATGGAAAATTTTGGTTTTTTGGCTTGAGTTGGGAGTTAGGTTTTAGGTGTTTTTGGATTGGGAGTTTAAATTTTGATAAAGTTATTTAATTTTCATAGTGGTGAGAACCATTTTTTCCCTTGCTACACATGTTTTGGTTTTCTCTATAATCTATCCTCTGTGACTTGTGAAGTGATATTTCACCCTGAGGTTTGTGGTTTTGTTCAGATTGTTTTAGTTTTGGCACTACGTATCATTTATTTTTCATTTTGGTGACTTTCTGGAGGTAGAAACTATTTGTGGTGGGACGAATTGAATCCTCGTGACCTTGGGAATTTTTTTATTTTATTCTTTCCTTGTATTTTAATTTTTTTCGTTTAGGATTGGGTTTATCCGTGGATTTATTTTTTGAATTTTTGAATTCTCGATTGAGTTTTTGGCCTATCCACAGTTAGCACAAGGATTGGGTAAACCATAAGGCTTCTCCCTTGTAACTATGTGGCTGGTTTTGGGGTACAGGGGTAAGACAAATAGGTTGTGAATGATTTGGAAAACTGTGTAGCAACCATGAGATAGGTTATGTCTATTTGAATAGTTGCTACCATATGGTTTTCATAGGGTGTATAAAACCATGCGGGCAAACAATGAGAGCTACCCGGATTCTTAAAAATTTTAAATTCAAAGTTTTACCCTCCTTTTTTAACCCTAAATCTAGATTTTATCCCTTCTTCATCCTAGGATCACTAGGGGGTCCCCTAGACTCTTCTGTTACTCACCTTGTATTTTGGAATCCCCTTGATGGTTTCAAGCTAATATTTCTATTTTTTCAGTCAATTTTATCATTTTCATCCCCTCGTCTATTTATTTCATAGTTATTCACTAGAGGTATTTCTTTTTTGGAGGAAAACTAAAGGATGAGTGATATGTGTAGTTATATTACTTAGGATCTAGTGTGTGTTGATTGTACATTGAGCTTGGTTTTTCCTTCCATTTAAGATTCGTTGTATCTGTACTTCGATGGGGGAGGGGTTTCTATTATTTTCCATTCCAGAATAGTCCATTGATTCAAGGAAATTGTTTAATAAAATATAAATGTTTTTGCATTCCTGTGGTATGGTTTTTTGTCTTAGTATGGTGTTTTTGGTTGAAAACAATTTGTCTAAGTGTTTTTAAATGGGGTTTTTTAACAAATTATATTGTTATTCACATAACATGTTTGTTAAAATTTAAATTGTTTTTTTAAAGTTGAATTGTTTGATTTTAGTGTTATTTTACCTAGGTAAAATTTTGATCTATTTTTTGGAGTGTGATTTGGAACTTGTATAAGGAAATTGGTGACATTCTTGTGTGATGATTACATGTAGTTTGTTGTATTGGTTTGAAATATTGTGGTGTTTCTTTAAAGATGGTTTTTAGTGACTTCATTAAAACGTGACTTCTTCCATTAGATGTGGGGACATACATGTGTGCATGAGGTGAACATAAGTATGAGAACACAAATGATAATTTTTCTAGATGAAATTTCCCAACTTTGAAACCATATTTCAAAACAATTATCTCACCCTCTTCTTTTCGTAATCATAATCATTGTTATTTACTAATGGTCCCTTGGTTCTCAAATGATATGAATGTTGTTTGAATGATATTGGAAATTATAACACATTTAGAACTTTGAGAAATGGTTATTTTACAATTTGTTTGAATTCCCATTTGGAATATACAGTTAATTTTTGGGTTTTCATCTTGTTTTTGAAATTTTATTGGAAGTGGAAATTGAATTTGGAAGGTAAAGGCTCATTTGGAATTTTTCACGTAAAAATAGTGATTAATGTGGTTATGGAAATGGTTTGGAAATTTTTTATAATGTATTTGAATTGATAGTGTTAATGTGTCAATTGGAACTTTATAATACTTCATAATTGAATTGTGGTTTTCAATGTACAAATGCTCGGTTGTAATTAAATCATGTTTTGAGAAATGGTTTGGATGCTCATGTGATCTAACAGTGGAGTGGGAACTTGTGAATGGATTGTTTTGAGATGTTCACCCCTATGTAGGATTTCTTGATGTGGGTTATCACATATGTAGTGTTGATATTTAGGGTAGGAATGTGTGGTGGTGGAATGTGAGGTGATTCATTCATGTGAGGGAATCCTCCCTTCACCATACACTATTACAATGGGTTTCCATGGCATCATTAGTTGTTCAGGTGTTGGTTTCTTGTCAAACTTGATTAGATGTGTTGATACCTTCCCTAACATTATAGGGACTAGGGGACATTCCACTATAATGTTAGTTAAAATGGATAGTTGGTTATTGAATATTAAGCTACAATATATTTCGACAGATGAGTTTGACCTGAGTACATCCTCGTATAACTCTAGGAATGTTTAGGAAATTCCCATGGTTCACTATTTGTATGTTAGTGTCTAGACACTATTGTATGTGTTGTCTTATTTATACTACATAAATACTTTCAGGATAGTATGGTATTGTGTTGTTTGGATTTTGGTTTGGTATTTGGTTTTAAAATGGAAGACCATTTCCAAAATGGAGAAGTGGTGTTTGTTGTTTTGAAATAAGAAATATGTGTTTATTAAATAGATTGAGAAAAACCAATTTTTAATATGTATTTCAAACAACTATATTTGGACTATTTTGGGAGAGTAAATGTATGTATTCAGTGGTGGTTACCTACTGAGTTGTTATATGATCACACCCTACGTGTACCATTTGGTGTCAGTTGACCTCATCTATTTTTCATGTACAAGTTTCTAGTCTGGTTGCTCACCTCTAGATTAAGTTTTTCTTATAGTTGGTGGGGACCATGAGGTTATACAATGATCGTGTTGGTAGCAGTTTTGGTTTGGTTTTGTTTTTTGTTTCATATTGGTTCAGTTGTATTTGTATCTAGATCTGTTTGGGTTTTTATTAATAGTTAGTTGTTAGTTATTTTTTCTTTCTCATTTGGTTTTGTTTATTGATTTGATCCTTGTTTTTTGGGTAAATAATTGTTCCAAATGTGATTACATTGATACCCAACCCTAGATTCTAGATTGTGGAGATCAGGAACGCCCTTGGGGCCATGCCTTAAATAGGGATGGGTGTTAGGTTGGATTTTATCCAAGGCTGGTTCATGATAATGTGATTGGAGGAGTCCAGATTATGGGATAAACAACAAAGTATTTGAGCTATGTGTGTGGAAAGTGGATGCCTCAATTGAGATTATTCATTTCCCATACATCATGGAGGATGGGATATGGGTATTTATATGTAACTCTCTATAGTGTTTATTCCCATGATTCAAATAAAGGTTTCATTTGATGAGTATTTATGACACAACTGTTAGAAGTGAATTGGATGATGGAGATCCTATCTACGCAATCATGGATCTATCCCCTTTCACACTAGATTTGTGTTTGTTTTTATGTAAATTTTGTATTAATTTTATAAAAAAGAAACCATCATTCAATTTAAAACTTACATTGAAACATAGATTAAAAATTATATATGTGATTGAGGCTATACAGAATTTTCAGGCAAAAAATACTTTGAAATCAACCATAATCAGTGTATATTTCAATCCTCATTTCCAAAAATTTTGTTTATTCTAAAAATGTGAAATCTTTAGTAATAATTTGACATCATTTCCATGGAGTTAGGTCAGTAATTCATATTTACTCTATCACATTTTAAATAACATAGTACATTAAAATTGAAAAAATATAATAGATTCCATGTAAGAAATGATTATCATGTTTACTTATATGGATAAATGAATATTTAATAATAATTATACATGTCATTGTATGAACCATTTTGATATGGAAGAACATTTTGAAAAAAAATCAACTTATATGAACTCATGAACATTTATAATCATGTCATAGTGTATTATCAAAGAATAAAAGTCTAGGACTTGGAAATTATTAGAAAATACAAAAATGAATTAATGATCCTGATTACTATAATAACAAAGGTGGATGGATAAATTGAACATCTTAATGAAGTGGATTAATTACAACCTTTTAATCCCAAACTAATATTCCTTATATACATACACTTTAAAGAATAATTAAATGAAAAAAAATAATTTTGGAGACTTTACAAAGAACATTTACTTCCTTAATTTCATTGAATCTTAACTATCTAATGATATCATTGATTTTTAAGGTGATTTATTTTAATTATGGTTTCATGAAATTGGTTTGAAAGATAAATATATAGTTAATAAGTATTTATTTTAAATAAATGGTGGAATTTTCACTTCTCCACCCACCCAAAATCAAATGCAATAAGTATGTATTTCACTAGAATAATAACAACAATAGAAAATAAATAATTTGATCTTCTTAACTTTAAATATAATTCCATCATATTTCACAGATCTAGAATTTCATTCTTAACTCCCTTTTTACAATGTTATTGATTCTTCTAGACATGCAATTTCCCTTGATTATGAAAAAAATTTAAGGATATTCTTTTATTTTATTATAATATGATTGAACCACAACCATCTCATGAAGAAACAAGTTTAGAGGGATTAATTCAATATTAATAACTCAAGGTAAATCCACCAAATGGAGTATACATATATTTGTTATCGCTTAATTTTGGTTTTTTTTAACATGAACATTAGCACCCACTGTTCTGAATTATTAGGTCTGGATGAGACATATATAACAATGGATAGAGAAAAAAAATACCAATATTCCACCATAGAAGAGAAACTATCATTATAGTTTGAATAATAGAAAAAACAATAGAAATTGGAAGATATGGAAGAGGATTAATTTTTAATATTTCCCCAATATTCACTTATATAAGTTTAATATAAAGTCACACCAGCTACTAGATATTCTAGAATAAGCTTTAAGATTGTCTATTTTGATTGAAAATTCATCCAACCACCCTTGGAAAATGAATAGAATACCTCCCAAGAAGTGGAAAAAATAGATGATGAGGTTAACAACCACATTACACCAGCTAGAAATTAAGTACAAGTGACCTTATTCCTACTTTATACTCCAATGGAAAACATATTTTTTATTAATGGGAATCTGGATAGTAAGAAACTAAAATTATGGGGCCTTAAAAAGGATTAAATAAAGATATGTGGGAAAATCAAATTTTGTCTGTTCTTACTACAGAATCCTACTGCACTAACAGATTCTGTAAAATTTCAAGTGATATCTAAATATGGAAAGTACAAGCTATAGAAACTATTTGTTTTGTGTGTGGGGGGGGAGGGGTTTCCAATCATTCTTCCTATTTTTTTTCCACTTTCCATTTTCCTTCATATCAATGTTTTATTTGGAATAAATAGTTAAATTCTTGTGGTTTTTATTAAATGAAATTTAGTGGAAAAAGATACAGGAATTTCATAATTACCATTAATATCCATTAAATGTGGGAATAACTTCTTCCCAGTTCTATCCACACATAAATAATAATAAATCATCAGTTTTATCCCTTCATATTCATTTTTCATGATGTAATACATAAAATATGCATGAAACTTATATGATTTTGTTGAAATTAATTGAGGATATAATGAAAATGAAGTGTGTGGGAGGGGTTACTATAGGTTGGGTTTTTATTTTATTTTTTATTTTCTTATTCTTATTCTATGAGCATATTCAAATAAATAATAAAGAAAAATGTGGAAAAAATTAATAAAATACATAAAAGAATTTAGGATTTTTTTTATCATATATAATATTTATTATATAGTTATTACATTTTGAAAAAATATTTATTTTCAGTTTAACTCTCCAAGAGCCTTTTATTTTCATGTTTATTATTAGTAATATTTTCAAATTATTGAACCTTAAAATACAACACAATTTCTATGTTATTTTCCCCTCTATTTTCATTGATATTTGGATTTGTAACTAGTAAAAGGAGTTTGAGTAATAAGATATTTTTGAAATTAATATTAAAACATGATTAAATTGATATTTTGAACATAATTCTAGGTAACTTGATCTTTTCTAAGTAGAGTACATCAGGGTAAAAAATCAAAAGAAATTGATATAAGAGCTTTTAAAATTGAGTAAAATTTGAAAATAAGAATACCATAATGAAGAATTGAGACAATATAAACTTGGTGTGAAAGTAAGTAAATGCCATTAAAATATATTAGATAACATAATTTCAAAGATAATGAATAGGAGAAAATTAATTAATTCCAAATTATAAAAAATGAATTTATTTATATGAGACAAATGATAAACATATATGGAGAAGGGGGAAATTGACCTAAAAAAATCAATTTAGTTATATCAAGGAATTGGAAATTGGAACTCTAGTTTACGAAACTTAAGGGAAAGGGATAAATTTAAATTACACTTGTTTAAATTGTAATTCCAGTTAAATATATTAATTTCACTCAAGGTCCTAGATGTTTTTCTTGAATTTATGTGATAGTAGTGGATTAAATTCTTATATGAGGGATTATGTCTTTTATGAATAGAACTGAAACCGTTTTCTCAAAATTCCCTCGAATTTTTAAAAATTTATTAATTAGGTTTTTCCTATACATATCTAGAATTTAAGAATGAAATATAAATTGAATGTTTTTTATGTCATAAATATATTTAAATTATTGAATCATTCTGGTCAAAATTGAAAATACTCATTGAATTATTCACTAAAAATTTACTATTAATGGGGTATTTGGATTCAACTGTTCACATGTTTTGGAATTCCAATTAATGTGGAATTTACCATGAATTAAATAAAAATGTGTGGGTGTGTGATGAATTTTTTATGTTTAATTGAAAGTTTTATGTAATATCTTTTATTTTATGCATCTTAAAGTGATGAGGGATGGAATCTTTAGAGTTTAATGATCCTTTTATACAATATTGTAAATAATTATGTAATCACTTTAATTATAATATTTTGGTAATCTCATTACACATTGTGTATTCCTTGTATTTCTTTTTTTATTTAATAAATTCTTCTGAGGTATCTGTTAGGTGTCCATCTTATCTATTATTTCTTCTTAATAGAATTTTTCCCAATAATTTTTCTGAATCCTATATAATTAATTCATTTTTAATTTTTAATAATTTATAATTTAATTAATTAATGGATATAATTTTGATTTCTTAAATTTTTATTTCCTTTTATAACTAATAGTGAATAAATAAATATGACATCTATATTTTGTAGTTTAATTACATAAATGAAATCAATATTGAATTTTTATTGTTTAATTAATTGTGGATTAATGTTTATGAATCTTACATATAAAATTATGTTTTTTAACTTAGAAGATTAAGGTTAAAGGAAAGAGCCTCTCCACCACTCAATCGAATACTATAGATATTCACGACTTGAAGACATGAATGATCACAAGGGGCTTTGGAAAAATACCACTAGGTAGTTACAATACAATTTCTCTAAGCTATTACGGAGACCTATCATAAAAGATACCCATGATTATATAAATAAGTAAAATTTTATTGAACCAACCTGACATGACACCTTGATATAAATTTAATCATCAATGAAAATTTTATTGATAAAAAGGATCCTTTCTGAAGGAGATAACCCTAGATTAATTTTTTCATTGAATTGAGCTTAAAGAATGCTTCAGAACCTAATTTAATATTATGAGGCTAAACTTCATCACCCAATTTTACTTAGTTAAAATCATGAATATTTCCCTTGACCTTGAATAGAGATGAATTGAGTAATAATGATAGAGATCAAATCACAGTGGTTATAGGATTAGAATTGATCCTAAATAAAGAGGAAGTGTTTTTGAAAATATTAAGTTGTTTCAAGGATGGGGAGATGAATATACCAAGAATGACCATATAAGAATTAATATACTGGAATCTATCTTGTTTACAACCAAGTGTGATCATTTTAATATTGAATCTAAGAGTATTTTCATGAAGTGGATATTGAAATTATAGTTGATATTGACAAGGAAGATTCTAAAAAATCAATGTCAGAAGATCATATTAAATAGCGGTTTTCACTGTTTCATGTGTGAATATAATGAAGATCTCATAGATTTCCACTAATATAGAAGTTAAGATCAGGAAGAATGATTGGTAAATTCTTGATCAATTGACTAAACCATCTATGCCCAAAATATTTATTAAAGGACATTATAGCTATGTTTATCATACCAATATGTTGAAGGATCTTACCATCGGTCTATTATTTCATCCCAAATACCATGTTCCTAGTAAGAACCATTGCCTCCAAAAACACCCCAAAGGTCTATGTTCATCATATATACCCAATTTCTCAAGGATACAAACTAGACCAAGATTCTCATTGTCTATCTGATCAAATTTTAATAAGTACACCAAAATCAATCTCACAAAATAGATTGAATGTTGAAAAATGAGCTAGCCACTATAACTAGTTTGACTATGGTAAAAATGAATACCTCTCAATAATATTGAATTTATAAGATTACTAATCACATTTTTGAGGAATTTTCTTCATATTTGATCGAGCTTATCAAGACTTGACATATAAAAATATCATGAATCAATACCAATATTGATGATCAAGTCTTGATGACTCTTTATTCCTTAGAAAATTTTATCCAAGAAATCATATATATATATATATGGTAAGATGATCTTTTATGGATAATTACCAAGTCTAGATGTCGAGATCCAATTATTTTATGTCTCCAAATTAAATACACATTTATACAAGACTACATTCATCACAATTTTTATGTCACACCCATAATTCAAACCGATGGTGCTTGATATGGGACTATCCATTGAGAGTGTTCTTATTTCATATAAGAGTGATCAATTACTACCAAATAAAACCAATCCAAAATCATCTAATAACACTTCCCTAGAACTAAGTATATAATTTCTTAATTATTAATAGCCCTAAATATTAACTGTCCAGAAAATGCATTGTCTTTTCAACTCATCCATACATGAGAAAACCTAAAAAACCGAGATATCAAATTTTGGAAGTGGTGTATCAAATAACTTCATCCTCAATTATTCTCAAATGCACATAGTGATCCATTATAGAAAAAAGTTAATTATTTTATGTTATCATTAATTTTTTTGGAAGGTAAGATATACAATATGAAAAATATATGGGGTGTGTGAAAGGTTGAATCTCCCCATCGATTGTTGATTGTTCTAACTCTATTTTATTATTTATTTTTGTAATATAATTTTCAGAATTATTAAATTTTTGATATGAAAAGTTCTATTCTTATTATATATCTGTATCTTTTGTTTCTTCCTTTAAATTGTGTTTTGATATCCAAATATCCAAGATCATGGGGTACTAACTACATGATTGTTACATAATGATGGTCAAATTGAAAGTATCAAATCCAGGATCATAAATTTTTTAATTTAATTTACCATTATTAATGTTTCAATAAATGAGAGGTAGTGGTTATATGATCATCAAATTCAATACCCATCCACTATATATATACAATATATCAAATATTTTCCCCTAACATCTCTTGATCTATGTTTCATTTGATATGAGTAGTGTAGATTTAGAGATAAACATAATATATTTTTTTTTGTATTTGGGGATAGTGGGCGCTGCAATCTGGTGTATTTATTGAATCTACACTATGCAAGAGGTGAGATGGTAATGTACTGGTTAACCCCAATATGATTTTAATCCAAAAATTCAAATAGAGGGATCAGATGATGATTTTTTGTGACTCAAACACTAGATAATAATTGGATTGTAAATATCAATTATAATAAATCCCAAATCCAACACATTTATCCCTAATTATTTTTGGTCTTGTGGGTTAATTTTTTTTATTTTATATAAAATAAATAATTTACAAAAATAATCGAAATTATACATGTCTTTAAAACATTGAAAAAAATAAAAAATACATTAGATATTTATATATTGCTGAAATTTCTGACACACAATCTTTGGGAAATAACCCTTTTTATCCCTATAATTCATTCCATATTATAGAGAAATTCAATTAAAACATAGAAAATCATAGAAGCATGATAAATCATACACTTGAATGTATAAGATATAAGTAAGGAGAAAATTTATAAAGAATATAATAATTTTCATGAAAATGTATTTAATTCAAATCAAAGTTTTAAAATGTAATGAAAATAAAATTTATTGATCATGAGGATGTAGGGTGATGAATGATGATTAATTCTATATGTGTAGAAATAGAAAACATTAGATGTTAGGAACATGACGAAAAAGTCAAAAATAATTCCTATTTGATGGATTTACTATAGAAAAGTAAGAACTAAGGAAAATTAGTGGTTAAAAAAATAAGAATTGAGTTGATCAATGGTGGTTTTTAAATTAATTAAATCACCTGTTTCTATAAGATCAATTATTTTGTTATGGGAATTCTAGGTAATATTTATTTTGTTAATGTTTAATTGATCATAATATGATTTTATCAAGAGATGAAAATGATCGGTGAATAATATGATAATTATTTATGATAAATAATGGTAAGATCGGATTTTATGAGATATAATTACAATTATGTTTTAGATAAATAGAAGTAAAAGATGAATTTTTAAGAGTGAATCCATATTAAGCTTAAGGAGTCATAGTCTGCAGAGGAAGAGGAAGAATCATAAGTTAAAGAGTTAGATGTTAAATGAAAAGAGTATTCCAAAAATATTTCAAAAAATATTTATGTTAATTCAAAATCATTATGATGGTTTTGAGTTAGAATTTATATGAAAACAACTATGAATATTGAATTCATGATCTTAGAAAATATTTGTGGAAGACTGAAAGAATATTTACATTGGGTTTTGTGGATGATTTAATGAAGACATATCCCGATATCATCCAATGCATTGAATGAAGTTGAATTAGATCCATAATAGGTGGGATATATCAATCAAGAAGACATGACTTATCAGATTAATTTTGTAAATATTAAGGCAGATCTAATAAATATAATTATCTAGTTATTATTGTAATTATTAAGAATATAGTGAAATTTTGGTAGCATAAGACCAATACATTCTATAAATCATTCATTTCATATATTTTTTTAGGATATATAAATATGGGTTATAAATATCAATAAGAAGTTTCAAAAAAATTAAAATTGTAAGATGTTTTTAGAGACTAATACCTAGTGGTGACCCATATAATATCTATAAATTTACTTTTCTAGAGGAGTGAGTTCTCCAAAAAATAATATTATAGAAGGGTGAGTACACAAATTAATTACATGTGAATTGTATAATATTATTCTATAGAATTTTAATACTTGTGGTGAGGTAAAAGATCTTGAAATTTATTTACATACATTATGCACCATAAGGATGATCATTTTCATTATGTAATTAGGGAAGAACCACTATAAACAAGTGCGGTCCAATATATATATATCCACATAAATGTGTATAAATTTCTATCATGAGAAAGAAGATGATACTGTAAAGATATCCTATAGTAATCATTTTCTTTATATAGTGATATTTGGTTCTTGGTATCATAACCAAATATAGAAAGGATTTGGTGCCCACATTTGGACAGAACCATGGAAATGTAGTGTGTTTCTCTCTATTTACATTATGACATTGCATGAGGTGTTAATATTTATCAAAAATGATAAAATTAATCCACACATATTAATTATGACATATTTTTGAATTAAAAAATGAGGTATAATTTTTAATTTGAATTTTTTTTTTAAAATTGGTACACCCAGGTTCACCCCCACTAATTGTGACTATAAAATCCATTGGGTACTTCAATTGGTATCATAACACAGTGTTTTCTCTGAAATGACCTCGGTTATTTCCAATGTTTCTGGTTATCTTACATTAAGAAAGGTTGGTCTAATGTTATATTTATGCCTCAGTTCATTGGAATGGAATTTATCCTTGTATGTTCCACTATGAAGGACTCATCTAGGACATTAATAAAGATAATAAAAAGAAGGCTATTAGGTTTGAAATATTAATTTATCTTAAGAAATAAGATGATGAAACAACAATACATGAGGGTAATAAAAGAGGTAAAAGTTCATATATTAAATCCATTTATTTTAACCATCTATAATATTATAGTTCAATCTATAATGTGTTTGATGAATTTAGGACTATTAATTTTTAAAATATTTCTACTCTAATGTGATGGGGTACGTGAATAAATTTCTTTCAATGGTTATCATCTATTTATGCAGATTCATTCAAGACTTATAGGATGAGAAAACACAAGTAAAAAAAGAAGTTAATGAAAAAAATGTATTATCTATGAACACAAAAAAATTTAATACTCTTAGTAAACATGTTTATGTGTTGATAAAACTATGGTTTGTAAAATTTCAAAATGAATTAATTTATTCATTGGAATCAATTATAATTTTAAACATATCTTAGTATGTGGTTAAAAAAATAGAACATTTAATATTTAAAATAATATTCTATTTGGGAGGAAGAATTATATAAGAATACATTTATAATATAAAAATTGAATATAAAAATAAATAAAAATATCTTGAAGATCAAAACAAATTAAATACGTGTCTCATGTTAAAATATGTTATCTATAATCTATTCAAAATAAAATAGTTCGTATTTGATGTTAGGAATATACAACCATTGGTAATACTAATGAAAAAAATGAACATTGCATATTTTTACAACAATAACTAGTTCTAGGGATGGTTTAGACACATGTCACTATATTTTTTCCAAACATGTAAACCTATAGAAAATAGAGTAGGCAATCATTAAATGTCAGGAAAAAGAAAATTTTTAGAAATAATCCTAATATCAATAAACATATAATGTAGAACATGTATCTATTAACTTAAAACAAACATAATAATATTAAGAAATTTTATGAAAATTTCAATTAAAGGAATCATTATAATAATGATAACTATTTTATCAAAACCAAGAATGATTTTAGAAATGTTGAATAAATATTGACACAATGTTTGAATCCAAAAAAACAGAAGGTATATTTTCATGTACTTATAGAGTGTAAAATTCAAAATATCCCAAGTATAATACAACCGCGAAGAAGTTAAGAGATGTTTGAAGACATAAGAAAAGATGGTCCTTTTATTAATGTAATGGTTGAATTAGAGATAGTTGTAAGAAATCTTGAAATTTTCAATATAATGGAAGTTAGAAAGAATAATTAGGTGAATCAATCATGAAAATAATGGTTTAGTGGAAGATGTATCTAATGAGGAATTTTATGTTTATAATATATTTATAAATAAGGTAACCATAATGAAAGTTAAAAAACAGTGTTATTGATACAAAAAATTTTGACACAATTTTAGAAGATTCATGAAATTATTACTAACATAGGAGAAAGTGAATAGTAAATTAAAGATAACATCAAGTGGTACATTACCAGTAAAAATTGGTATGATGAAAAAAATTTCACTAAATGAGAATTTTGAATAATCTCTTAAAGTATCCAAGATTATGTGGCCTACAAAGCTAGAAAAATAAGGGATGATGGAATAAACATAGAATAATTCATGTTCCTTCCTATTATAAGGGGGAAATAATGTGTTACAAAAAGTGAATTTAGAAGGTAATAGAAAGAATTATATGTTACCCATTGATGTTCAATCATACAAAGTAAAGGTTGACGATGTTATGAAAATGAGTTTAGTGATAAATAGAGATTATGGATTGAGAAATATATCTCAAATAGATTTTCCTATATAAAGAGAAATTGAGGACCTCTTTATTCCTTCATATAATCCAATTATTATCATTAAAATATGATGTGGTGGTTTTTTTAATTTTGGGGGAGTGTTGAAGTAATTGTTTTTGTCTAATGGATATCAAACCCAAGGAGAAATCATTGATTGATGGATTTATTTTTGTTGTAATCATTATTCTTTCGTGGATTATGTCAATTGAAATGAACTACAACATATTTCTTTGTATCAACCAAGATTTGTTAGATAGATGAATTTCACAGCATTAAGAGAAGTGAAGATGGAAATGGTATTCCGAAGATATGATATTCTGAAGTAGAGGACATTAATTCAAAACTATGAATGGTTGAAGATTAAGATATTACAACTCTGGGTGTTTGGAAACAAGACATAATAGTGCCAAATGATAATAATGTTTTGTAAATTGATATTCATGATATTAAGGAAATATATATTCAATGACTTACATTAACTATACTCTCCTATTCTTGTAAGAAAAAAAATTTAGAATCTAATGTGAAAATTAGATTATTGTTGACATAAAATAATAGATAAATTTAAGTGTGAGAATACAATTATTTGTTTTAATGAGTTTATCCTATTATTTTGAGATTGTTAAATTAAAAAAAATGAATGAAATAAATTCTTTTTAAAATATCCCTAAAAGTTGATTTTTCAATGGTTATCACTTAATGAATATTTGTTAGAAAACATTGAGATCTGAGTTAGTTAATCAAGATTTCTATAATGAGAATGGAACAATTGAACATATATATGATTAATGTATGACACATTGAATAACAAAAGTGATGGAATCTTTTAGTCGAGTTAATAAAAGATTACTTTTAGTATAAAGGATGATAAGAGGACAATATAATATGTATTGGATCATGGTATGAGGGTTTATATCCCTGAAAAGTTAATATTTAAATTTATTATCACATAGGGAGTGATGAATATTGCATTTATATATTAAATGGAAATCAAAAACATATCCATAGAGAGATATTAAAGATCCAAAATGGATTATAATGAAACTTCTTGTATTTTTTCAATGATAATTAAATGAGATTAATGATTATATATAGTAAAGGATAAGAATAATAATAAATAAGATTATGGTGATTTTGAATGGTATTCTAGATGTTAGTGTCTAAATAAGAATACATTACAAGATTTAATAAAGGAAGATTCAAATTTTATTACTAGAATATGAAAACAATGGATGACATATAGGTTTCCAAAATGATCAGAGAGATGGTGGTCCAATGTAAATAATTATATTGTGTTTATATGGTTATTTATTAGAATAAATTTCAGTGGGAATCTAATATGATTTTTAAAATTATTTAAAAAAATTAAAATTATACTTTGGTAATGTTCTTCTTGATATTATGAAATGAACTTCCAAAAGTTCAACCCTTCATATACAAAATAAAAGAGTTTGGGTTTTCTTTAATATTTACTCACATATGTTATATTATTAAATTATAGAAAAATTTTCATGGCTGCAAACTATTAGGAATCTAAATGTCACATGGTGTAGTGCCATATTTTTTATCATAACCCTTAGAGTATATTAAATTAATTAATTCTATTATATATAAAGAAATAAAAAATGTAACTAATATTACATGTTTCAAATGATATTTCTATTTCATTTGGATCATACTAAGCAAAATAAGGTAATAATTTTGAAATGGAATGAAATTTATAACACTCTTGGTAGTTTTCATAACATGTTGATATTTAAAATTTATTATTAGATATTTCATAAGACATTGAATAATTGAGAATCATGGGGGTGTTTTATTGAATGATGATCTATGAATGATAAGCTACAATGCAATGTGAAGATAAATAAATTGTTATTAAAATGATGATCAACCTATAAGAAGGGTTACCAAAAAAATCATAATGTTTCTATGTTATTCTCAATATGGGAAAACATCAAAATGATTTTAGTATTGTCAATTATTTTTAATGAGATTTATATAATGATTTAACACTAAAAGGTATAGATTCTAATGGATGCATCATGTATTAAAAGTGTTAGTACACACTATTGAATAATAAAGTATAAATTCAATTTCAATTTGAAAAATTAAAAGGAAACTGAAGTGGTTAAAGAAGGATTTAGGACATTTTGAAGCTTGATTCAAAATATATTTAATCATATATAATAAATAATTTACATATTTTTTATGTTATGTTGTAATTTAAAATAGGATCAACAAAAATTAGAACTTTCAAGGATTATTAAAATAGAAATGGTCAATAGAATATAAATATAGATCCCGGATATGTCTACATGATGAATTGAAGTCTGGAGAAATTATTTCTTAGGGAGTTATATAATAATATTACACTAGAATATTTAATATTGGAAAAAAGAAGAAGCGGATAATGTAGTAAGTAATACTGATTTAGTTTTTATATAAATACAAAGTGTCTGAAGTAATGATAATAAAATTTACCAATCTAGAGGTTAGAAGAAGCTAAAATATATGGAATAATAATTGATTAAAAATGGAGAACATTATATTCTAAGCATCATAGGTCATATTAGAATAAAAGATAATCTTATCGATTTAGAAATATGATATAAGTACTATGAAAAATCCAAATTCAAGGAATATTGACATTGATTTGAGCCTAGGATGTGCTGTACATTGTGATTTCTCCCAATTATAGAAGATTATATTAAAAATTTTGAATTTTGAGGAAGCTTATATATGTCAATGTTGAGTTAATTGGAATAATAGTTGACCAAGAGAATAAGTAGATCGAAATAATAGATGATTGAGAGTTGTATTGATTGAAATATGAGAAGCTGATATATAGGGAGACATAATTCAAACAATGCACTAATGTAATATCAGTAAAATATTATAGCCCATGAGTTATGTCAAACAAATATGAAAAAAATTAAAACAAAGATCCTAGATAAAATTAATGAAATTGGTGTTAAAGTGTTAGACATTAAATGACAATAAGATTCTAGAGAGATTTTAAATATTATTTATGTGATTCAAAAATAATTTGTGTTGATACAAAGATTGGTGTTCAATGACATAAAATCATAAATAATGAATACATGTTTCTAGATTATATATGAGTAAGACGTAAACAATGTTGACGTAATTCTTTATGATGGATTTTATGAAGTCAATAACGTTAGAGGCATTATAGGTGATTGAATATGATTTATAAAACAAATATATATTGTAATGAACTGGCTTGATTTAACCTGAATCGTTCCCATAATCACCCCACTATTAGGCCCAAAACATATTCCCAATAACCTTGGGCTGGTGATAAGAACTTAGGCATTAAAAAACCATTTAGAAATAGTTTCTCACTTATAAAAATGACAGAACCAATGCATGAATTTCATGGACATGCAAAAAAAATTAATAAGATCAACTAATATGATCATGTAACCTGATTGAATGAAACAATGACTAAAGGTATATATCATAAAAATCGTCACATCATTATAACTAAATATATATATAAAAAACATGATATCCATATTCAAATATAAAAACTCAAAATTGGGATTAATACCAAAATTGTAAATAGAAAACATTCCCACTATAAAAAAATAAAAAACATCTCCTCGTGAGTTAAACACTATGAAAACACATCACCTCCTTCATAAATAACAATGAATGAGAATAATCAAGAAGATACATATAAATTAATGGTTCCCTTTCTTTTACATGTGTCATAAAAATCTACATATTTCTAAAATCATATTCCTAGTGTGAGGATAAAATCCCATTAAGATACCACCGTGGCTCTATATAATGATTTTAATTAGGAAAATAAACATGCCTAGTTGAAAATACAATTTAAAACCATAATCACATGAAGTAAAAACATTTGAAATCAATTTTTTACTATCAAATAACCCATTCACACATAGAAAATAAGGTTCAAATAAGGTAATAAATCTACCTGGTAAAACATGCTCAACACACCCTAACATGGTACATATATAAGAATAATAATAAAACATTTCCCATATCCATGTAATGGAAAATAGGAATAAGTTTAGAACATCACAATCAACCAAGGGAATACCAATTTGCATAAGGTATATAAAACCAAATTTGAAAATGTAATATGTAGAATGGACTCCAACAAAAAAGTGTCCACTATGACATAGTCTAAAACATTATTTAAAGTATGCTTAGAATGAATATTAGGTTTGAAATATCCCTCGCTATTATATGGGAATAAACATTCAATTAATTACTTGTTAACTTGGTTAATGTTAATGAATATCACATATTCTTCCTCACAAATGCCCATTCAGTCCCTTGTAAAGATTTTTTGAATCTCAGTAAGTCTTCCTCACAAAAGATCACTTAGTACCTTGGATAATATACACATTTCCTAGGACATGAACACATGGAAACCAAAGGCCCCCCATGTCCTACTAAATTCCATACATGTATATCCATTATAATATTAGGTCACATTAGCCATTTAAAATTTCAATTGAATAAATCACCATTCATATTTTTTTGAAAAACACCTTCTATAGGGTAAAACCAATTATACAATACCTTTTTAAGTTTATTTATATCAATAAATTCTATTATATACATTTTAGAAAACACATGGAGTTTATTAAATGAAATTCACTTTGAAAATATGCATTAAAACATCAAATAACCAATAAAAATAATACATCACATCAGAACCACCCCTTAAATTTAAAATTTCACTACCTTTAATAAATTCAAAGTGTACTGTAACACCACAAAATAGTAAATTAAGAACCCTATATTAGATAGTGTGCATGAACTATGACACAAAGGGTGTAAGGAAAAATTATAACCTCATACATTAAAATATATTTACTATTTTAAATATATTTGATATATTCTATATTTGGTAATGCACTCAACACTATGTTATGTTGTGTTACATGCAAGCGTGACTTTCATTAAAATATTACATTACATGTAAGACTGAGTTTTACTAAATTACTATAAATTATTAAATGCAATAAGATATTACCGAGCCTTTAAATTATTATCTAATAAAAGGGGTAACAAATTTATGAAAATATATGGTTTAAAAAATTTAAAATGAATTAATTGGTTATAAATTAATTAGAAAAAAATTAATACCAATTGAATATAAAAGAATATATTATTATTTTCACATAGCTATTTTAACCTAATAGATTTAATTAATAATAATTAGTGGGTAATATTAATTTAATATATATATATATATATAATATATTCAATATAATATTTTTGATGTTTATCTAATAGATGTTTTAAGTATAAAATAAGAACAACCCAAATATAGCACTCAAAACCCTATATTTTTTTAATTGTACTTTTATCACCATTTAAAGGATAAACCAATTTAAAAATTAATTTTTCAAAATTAATTGATTTAATATTTGTAAATAAAATAAATTTTTTATATCAAAACAGAAAAATTATGTTAGGGTGAATTATTGGTGATATTTTGTGATGTTTCATTTTTAGTGAATAATTAAAAATATTGAACATTAATTGGAAACTACTTTTCATCTAATTTATTTTTTGGTTAAAATTATATTTTAAAATGGTTTTAATGAAAAATTATATCAATTATATACCAATTAACCCAATTGAGTTCGTTGGGATCATTTTGAATATGAAATTGAATTTAATAACTTATCAAACTTTTAGAGGTTTTTACTTTAAAAAACACCACATTGTCACCCCCCACACATGGGAGATGATTTTTTAATTAATTTATATCACTTACTAGATTGGAATTTGCATAAAAGGGTTAAATAATTAGAATAATAATAATTTATAATTTCTAATAAGACTATATTTGTTTTTTACCAAAAACATTTACTTAATGTAATTAAAATTCATTACAAATATTAATGTAAAATTAATCTTAATAAAGGAATTAACATTTAAATTGTGTGTAAAATGAACTATTAACTTGTACAACACCTATTAGTTATCCATAACCCATAAATTAGCCTTAAATTCTTGAGTTTGGTTGGTTTTTGAATAATTGTTTTGGTAAAAATGTGGGAACACCTATCTTTTTTTCAAAAATACCAAGTGAGTACATTTACTCACTTATAAAAGGCCATGACCTCTCCCCATTCCTCACACCTCTCTAAATGTTTAGCATCAACAAATGTCTACCCATATGGATTCCCAAAATACCTCCCCCATCCTTGAATCTTCACTTTAGTCTGAAATCCTTCCAAGGAATCCTATTGGTACAAACCAAAAGTAGTTACTCGATTTAGAGGTAACATATTCCCTTATGCTTTTTTATTTTATTTCCATTATCCCATATTTAAACACTCTTTATTTCATGATCATGTAACAAATCTAGTATACAAAATATATTGAAAAATTTTATGCAATATTTTTGACCTAAACATACACACACCTCCATTTAATGGGTAACGAACATACTTTTTTAATGTACAACGAACTACTGAATCACAAAAATATGATTGTTTATTTCTCCCTTACCAACTATCATGGTGTCCATTAGGATAGAAAAAATGTATATATATTGTTTATATGATCTTGGTAATGTCTTTATGATTCTATAATTTTAATTTTGAACATTCATTTATTCATTCCATCTTGTCAACATATGATAATTTCATACCATTATGGAGAAAATTATTCAATGGCTTCAATGTGGTATGAGACACTTTAGAATGTTTCAAGATTATTGTCCTTAATATTATTTTTAATTATTATCTATTCAATCTCACACCATTTTCTGGTTGTCAAATTTATTTGAAAATAATTATTTTATTTTAATCATTTTTCATTATAAATTAACATCAATATTTGTATTCTAATACAACAGATATTCTTATTTCCTAAATTGTATAAAATTTTAAATATGGTGTTTAATTTGGCAGTTATTTGATTATTTTTTGAAATATTCACAATTCCATACTCTTTATTCAATATAAATATTTTATAAGGAATATTATTTATTTCAAATATTCGATATGTGGAATTCTTTAGAAAGGAAATTACATGAGGAGCTCAGACATTATATAGCACCTTGATGCATCGACAGGTTCTCATGAGGAAATAAGCTGGCCAAATTAAACAGGGTTCTATGTATAGTTATAAACCATATTATGAAAGGACATGACGATATATGTTTTTATGTTCATTAAACATGAAATCAATTAATAAATCATTTCCATCATTTGTTTTAGTTATTATTTATCCATTAGATTTTCCATCGACATATCAATGTATTTTTTTAATTCTCAGTTTATTGATTAGTGGAACACATTTTAGTTTATTACCTTTCTATATTAATTACGTCGTATATGGTTCCCTAAATGGAAAGCCTGTTTAGTTAATTACCTTCTCAAATAGATTGATTAATTATTGCTTCTGTTTTATTTACCCTTCATGAGCATTCAAGATCGCCATTATAATATTTCATTCTCTATGTATAAAGAACATAACCTTGACCTATCTTTCAAGGATGAAGTTTATTTTAGATTATTGTGTATCATATTCTATTTAATTTTCACAGCATATTTTGGGTATAATGTATGAAATATGGATTTCCAAGATAGCTAAACTGGTCCATCCTTTAGTATTTGTTTCCATGTAAACATGGAAATTTTAAAAAATAACACGCCAACACCAAAATGCTACTATCTTGGAATTATAGTAATTATCAAAGGGAGTTTAGCATCAAACACAGAAACTATATTTTTAAAACATAAATTAGGTAGTTGAACCCTATGATATACTCTGAGGATGAGTGTAGAATAACACCCTAGAATTTTGATAAAGTAGATATTGTGTGGGTATTTCTAGAAATACATCTCTATCTGGATACTACATGTGGATGTGGTTCTGGAAAAAATGTACTTAGGAGTAATAAATCTGACATGGTGTTTTTGTCTTGAATCAGGGTAACCCGATACACCACAATAAGCCTTACTATGTGATGGCTCTTTCACTCCTAGGGGTTACACTTTGGATAGATTACATTTTATTTACCTACCATTCTGAATAATTTCGAAGTAAAGATATCCCTGAAGATTCCATGTTTATAATTATGATTTTAGTTATGTATAAATTTAATAATTTATGTAACACAATATTTATAGAGTAACATCTCGACCCTATTTCCATCGAACCGGTAGCCAGAGTGGCTGCCACATGACATCATGTGTACCTGCCTATATGAGAGAGGATTATTACTAGCAGTTAGGGTGTATAGATAGTCATTATGGATATTATACCCTCATATCATAGTTCTCACTACAGTATAAAAATATATAAAAATATGAAAATAGTGGAAGCAGTATAAATAAATAACTAATGCAGCGGGAGTCAATTGTAATATGAAATCAATAATGAAAATAACCAATTCCAGTTTATAAAATGAATGAATGTCATGGTGGTACATATCTAAAAGTAATAATAAATCATCATGATTTTTATCACAGTACAAGAAAAATGAAAAGGCCCAAATCAATAAGGGTGGTCTCCATGAGCATCCCAATCTCTCGCTTGGTCCTTTTCACCTAACTCCTAGGTAGAAGAAAATAGTAACATGCAATTTTCATGGTCCAGTAAACAAGCAGAGTCTACTCGGGTACCCCATTGCAAAGGCGGATCGAATAGGGTGTGAGATATAAATCTCAGTAGGTCGGCACTACCGGTTTATAGCTCAATCTAGAAAATGAAATAAAATTAAAAATTGTGCATGTATATTGAAGCAATAACTGAATTGAATAAATAACCAACAACCCGTCCAACTTCTAATGGGACACTTGATAACAATACATGCTTCTGATCGTAGCCAGAATAATAGTTTAAACAGGAACAATATATATAAATAAGGTATAATGAACTATTTATCACATTAATTTATATTCTTTTATTAACCACACAAAATAATGATCATGTTACCATTCCTATATTTCACCCATTTGAATAATGATTTCATTCCATAAATCACACACACTTAATTTCCCAAGTAATCAATCCATGATCCTAAACCCATGAATGTCACTCTTACTATTCCATACTCACATAGACATGAATGTCTATGTTGCCATTCTATACTCAGGAACCCATGAATAACCATGTTACCATTCCATACTCACACACCATGAATGTCCATGTTTCCATTATATACACACGAACCCATGAAAGTCCATGTTATAATTCCATACTCATGTACCACAAATTAATATGTTACCATTTCATACTCACGCACCCATCAATGTCTATGTTACCATTCAATACTCACGCACCCTTGAATGTCCATGTCACCATTCCATACTCATGCAACAAAAATGTCCATGTTACCATTCCATACTTTTTCAACCATGAATTTCTATGTTACCAGTCCATACTCACACTCCCATGAATGTTCATTTTACCATTCACTACATCATATTATAATTAATTCATCAATTAATTATCCTCATCAATATCATTACTAATTCATCCATTAGTTAAACAAAAATAGTCATTTATTTAACTCAATAATTAACATATAACTACAATTACTCTAATTAATTCTGCAATTAACTAGTTATAAGGAAACCATGTCAAAACAACATAATTATATCATAAATTAATTATCTCCATGTAACCAACTCTATATCACCTAATTAGTTCACAAATTAATTATCTCATCTTATCCCCAAATCAAAACCTCATAATTAATCCCATGTATAATTATATATATTATAATCTCATTACACATAATTAATTCATCATTAATTATCTCAAATTAAACAATTTAATATCTCATAATTAATATTCAGATTAATTATCATATCAAAGAACACAATTAATTCATAATTAATTATCTATACTTAACCAATTTAATATCTCATAATTAATCTTTGATAATTATTATCAAAAATGACATAATTAATTCATAATTAATTATCTCATCTAAACCAACATATATCATAATTAATCCATAGATAATAATTATCTTAAATTACATAATAAATTCTTAATTAATAATCTCATCATAACCAATTTAATAATTTATTTAAACTTTATTGTCAACTTTATCCAAAGTAGTAAATTACCAAAGTTTCATTTTATTTATTAGGAAAAGTTGAGAACCCTACCTCAAAGAACTGCCAAGAAATTATTTTTAACTCAAATCTACTACTCACTCACACACACACACTTCATCCAAAATTATCACTCACTTGAAAATGAATCACAACACCCAAAACACAATACTGGCTCCCAAAATTAGTGCGTTGGGAAAAAACGCACACCAAATTAATTAACAATAACTAAAATAAACAATAAGATCCTAATTGAAGGGGTGAGAAACCAATTACCAGGTATATAGATTCACCCTAAAAGGATGGTGGTGAGCTGAATCAATAAAAACTACTTAGCCATTGATGAAAGTCTTTGGAATATGGACCAATAGGTCCTAAGATGTCTTCTACATCACCTAGAAGCAAAATAAAAGAAGAAACTAGATTAAAATCGAATATAGGGTTTCGGCCTAATGGAGACTAGATAACGGAGATCTGAAATAGCCGATGCAAAATACAAAACCCATGGATAATGAATCACCTATCCATGATGGAAAAAACCTATGCATGATCCAGATTAAGATATTCATGTGAAGCGGAGCCGATAGGAGGGGTAGTGCCCCACCTATGGGTGTTGCACAATGGGTGCCTCATGGTTGATGAAGACCCAAAAAAGCTGATGCAAATAACGAAATGCATGGAGAAGGACTCATCAAAAACTTTGTGAAGAAACCACCATGATCTAATGCACAGAGAGGAAGCCTGTTTGAGGCAGTAGTGTGCCCCCATGGGAGAGCCAAGGGGAGTCATGCCTCACCTATGTGGGAAAGGGGGGGGGGGGTGCACCTTCATCTTTCTTTAAACTCTAAAATAAATTTAAAACCCTAATAAACTTAAATTATTAATATAATATAAATAATAATAAATGTAACCATCATATTATTATTATTACCATTTAATTTTTCGCATCTTTAATAATCCCCAAACTCCCCATTTAAAAAATCATTTATTAAACCTCTATGATAAATCCAAACCCCCATTTAAATACCTCATTTATTACACCTCTTTAATAAACCCCAACTTTCCATTTAAAAAAATCATTTATTACACCACTTTTTTAAACCCCAACTCTCTATTTAAACACCTCATTTATTACACGTCATTAATAAACCACAAATCCCCATTTAAACACATCATTTATTACACATCTTTGATAAATCCCAAATTTACATTTAAATGCATCATTTATTACACCTCTTTAATAAATCTCAACTCCCCATTTAAACACATAATTTATTACACCTCTTTGATAAACCCCAAATCCACATTTTAAAACCTTAGTTGTGACACCCCTTTGGTAAATCCTAACTCCCCATTTAAACATGTCATTTTTTCACCTCTTTGATAAACCCCATATCCCCATTTTAAAACATAATTTATTAAATATATTTAATAAACCCCAACTCCCCATTTAAACAGACCATTTATTACACCTCTTTTATAAACCCCTACTCTGATTAAAACACATTATTTATTACACCTCTTTAATAAACCCCAACTCCTCATTTAAAAACATCAATTATTTCACCTATTTCATAATCCCAAACTCCCCATTTAAATGCATCATTTATTACACCTACTTGATAAAACCCAAATACCCATTTCATAACATTTAATTAAATCCCTTTTTAACCTAGAATTTAATAAAATAATTTAACATAAAACTCAAACCTAGGTAAACCACACGGTTTGAGTCGAATGGTCTGATAGATCTGGTTTAGACTATACATATTTTACTATAAACTTGTTTCATCCTGCACATCTAACCCACCCAGTTTTACTAACCGTTTTCAGCCAGTGTGAACCTCACTTCCTAGTCCAGTTCTCCCAAAACCCAACCATCCATACAGAAACTCCAAGAGACTTTATTGAAGCTCAATATAAACATTTTTTTTAATATCCCATGTTGTAAAACATTATCCTGATGTAGGGTATTAAAAACAGACCCTTATTTACAACCAAAACGTTCAAAAAAATCTTTTTAACATGGTTAAAAACATGGGACTTTACATAGAGTTATACAATGTTCATAGTTTTATGAGATAATATTGCATATTAAATTTTTTAGAAATAGAACCTTGAAGGAATTATGGTCTCAATACTGATGGAAAATTTAGTTTTTTCCCTACTGAATAAAATAATACAGTAGGTATTGAGACTCTGAATGTCATGGAATATTAGGGGATATTATTCAAATTATGACATGTAACCTTTCCCAGATGGAGAAACCTATTCCACCATGATATTCTCCAATTTTGAATTTCTGTTTTTGATAGGGGACCACATCATGTAGTTTGACTATTGATCTAATAGCGGCTGAGTAATGGATTAATTATTTGGAGAAGATATTAATGGAATTAGGATTCAATTATAATAAAATGGTTACACTTACGGTGTATTTTCTCCAAGGTAATGATGATCAATGGTAGCCCTTGGTACAGAATACTATTGTTGATGAAGAAATAGATCTCTTGGAATGGAAAGAATTTGAGGATACATTCCTTGATAAATACATTTCCTATGATAAAAAATTTGAGATGAAGAGGATTTTCCTTGATCTCTAGAAAAAGGAAGAAGGGAGTGTTGTAGTTTATGAAGATAACTTTTCATGTTTATATAGGTATTCTACGGATTATATGCACAACACGATGTACAGGATCAACTACTTCTTTGAAGGACATAATCAACGTTTCCAATGGGATATATTGTCTCAAATTTTTTCATTATACGATGAAATAGTATTATATGCTATCAAGGTAGGGAAATAATTCTCCAAGTCATTTATCTTCAAGGGAAACAAATATAAGTATTGGACTTTGGAAGAAAATGAAAAGGGGAATGACTCAAAGAAGATGAAGGAAACGAATGATTTTAAAACATGTGATAACTATGGAATGAATCTCCCTGGTAAATGATATAAAGGATTGGGATTTTGTTATAAGTGTGGATAAAACAGTCACTAAGAAATATAACGCCAATGGAAGAAGGAAAATTCTGTTATTAAATAATACAACTATAAGGATATAAGGAACTGTACAAATGAATTCCCCAAGAATCAAGAGAATATACCTTAGAAAAATCTATTTGATCAACGTCAAGCATATTTTTTTGAAAAAAAATAATGATGAATGATTACTGTACTTCTATAATTTTATATAATAAATATGTTGTAAAAGTATTTTCTTTATGAAGTTCTCAATATATTATTTAGAAAATATGTATGGATTATACTACAATAGTTTTTCATTAACAAGTTTAGATCATATATTTAATGGTACCAAGAAATGTTATTCAATATAATGTAAAACTATACAACCAAAATAAAAAACTTAATATGTTTCTAATGTTGATATAATGATGAAGAAATGATTTATTTGGAAAAGTGATGACTACCTTGGAACTAATTATTGACATGTTGAAATGTGGTCTATTTTATCACTGATAGAATTAAAATCACTTTTATATTTAATTAATATAACCAACAACATGTGTCATACATTGTGAATAAGTAAGAATACAAGTTTCCACTTTGGTTTTATGGTAATTTGAGTTATTACCATATTTAAAGAGGATATATGATGAAGTTATTCACATGTTTGGAATGTGAAAATTTAAATTTTCTTCATGTTTACTAATGGATAATGATATATTCATTTTTAAAATTTAATGACATTATTTATAAATGATTTGATGATAATATTTTTTAAAATTGAACCGTTTAAGAAGTTGTTTAGGTTGATATTTGGACAAGGTTTTATATTTTTTTTATTAATTCACTATATATAAAGAAATGTAGAAACAGATCATTGTACAACCATAGGGTAATAATATATTTATAGAAATTAATATTTACTTATATTCTTATATATTGATTGAATTCCTAAAATTTTAAAAAAAGTTTCTTGACACTAACTTTTTTCCTATAATAATTATTTTTGTTGATATCAATTACCTTTGTTCGTACCTTAGATTTATAGTTTTTTGGTCATAAAAATTCATCTGAACATTTTCACATGAACTCTCAATCATAACATTATTGTTTGATTTTTTCTTCCCCATTAATTTTTTTATTTCCCACCTATGTTCTCCTTTTAAAGGAATATTTTACATAGGCATTGTACATTACATCTCTATTATTAATAAGAGGTTATATTACTAATTTGTATGATGTTTTAATTTAAAAAAAAATTTATTTTAAATCCACATATTTCCAATAATAATTTAATATTTTGAGGACAAAATTTATTTATTGATCGGAGAATGTAACACCCTGAAATTATGAAGTTAGAACATTATATTTGATAGAATGCATTACATGTAACACTATGTTCTTAAGGGAAAAGAATATCATGATATTTTAATATATATTAACTATTTTTAATATATTTTATATATTATATATTTTTTAAATCACTCCACACCATGTTACAATGCCTTACACACAAGAGATACATTCTTTGAAAGCATATATTACCAAGAAGCCTCAGTTTTACCTAATATGATATATTATTCAATATAATAATATATAACCTATAATTATTTGTAGTTATGAAATGGGGTGAATAATATATGAAAATATATTGTTAAAAAATTAGAATGAATTCATAGGTCATAAGCTAAATATAAATGAATATGAAAACTGATTGAATATTAATTAAAATATTATTATATTCACAAATCATTTTTACACAAATAGATTTATTTATTAACAATTATTGGATAAAATTAATTTAATATATATATATATATATGTATCATATATAAAATATAATAATTTTTCAGTTCATTAAATATATTTGATAACCATAAGATAATAACAAACCAAATATTACACTTAAAGACTTATATTTTATAAAGGCAATTTCTCCAACTTTTAATAGGGGAATCATTTTTAATATTAATTTTTACACATTTATTGATTTAATATGTCAACATATACATAATTATTTAAATATAAACATCAAATTTGGATAGGGTTAATTTTTTTTAATTTTCATTGATGTTTCATTTTTAGTGAATAGTTAATAATACTGAATTTTAATTCAGAACTTCCTTTTCATATAATTTACTTATATTAATATATATTATCTAGAATTGGTTTTAAATAAAAATTATATCATGTATATATACATTCTCCCAATTTATGTCATTTTAATCAATTTAACACAAAAATTTAATGTAAAATCTTATCAAACGTTTATAAATTTTTACTTTAAAAAAATGCATTGTCATCCTACATGTGAGATGAATTTTAAATAATTTTCAGAAACTTAAGTTATTAGAATTTTGAAAATTTGATTCCATATTTGTAATAATCCTAATTTATTATGTATAATAATTCCAAATTTGGTTTTTTCTAGAAATATTAGTGAATGTAATTATAATTAATTAAAATTATTAAAGTAAAGTTAATCTTAATAAAGGACTAATCATCTAACTTAAGGGGGAAAATGACCTAGATACATGTAAAAAAACCATTTTAAGTCCATTAATCGCCCATTAACCTAACATTATTCTTTTTTAATACTTTTGAAATTTAATAATGTGGTTGCACCAAAAGGTTTTTCTAAAATACCAAGTGATTCATTTTCCTCCCTTATAAAAGGCCACCACCTCTCCACCTTCCTAAAACCTCTCAAATAACCTAGGATCAGAAATTTTATACCCATATAGCTTCCAAAAAACCCTAACCTTGAATTTGAAGCCTAAATTTTGATATAAACCCTTCCATGGAATCTTTTTGGTACAAACCAAAAGTAGTTAGCCGATTGAGAAGTAACGTCTTCTCTCAAGATTTTTAATTTTATTTCCATTGTTCACTCTCTAAAAATACCTTATTCCATGATAATATAACAAAACAAATTATCCAAAATATACTGAGATTGTTTTATACTATATTGTTTACCTACACTTACACACAGTTTCATCTAATGCGTAACAAACATACTGTTTTTGTCTTCAGGGAACTACTTCCTCACAAAACGGTGATTATTCATTTTTCCCTTACCACCTATCATGGTGGCCATAATCATGGAAAATATATTTATATATGATATATATAATACTTATAATATCTTTATGATTATTTAATTTTTATATATAACATTTATTTGTGCTTTACATCTTGTGTAAATTGGATAATTTCAATTGAGGAAGTGTGGACTACATCCCCCTCAAAGTGATATGAATTTTCATTCCATAAATAGAACAAATAAAATATGGTTATAATGATAATATGTAAAATATGTAACATTGATGTGATAATTTATTTATAATATACATGTTTTTATTTTATTTTTCATTCTTTTAATAAAACATAGAAAAGAAAGTAGCATTCATGCATACATACGATCTACCATCTCTATGAACAATTCACTACATTTCTAATCTCAAATTAAGATATATTATTATAAATACATATATAATGATTATATATGATTTTTAAGTCATGGTTCTCATTCTTTAGATGATGAAACCATGATCTAATTAATGATGAAATTAAACAACAAGTTAAAAATTACTCAAGAAAAGTAGGCAATTAACCCCTGAAATAGTGATATTCTTCAATTATTGGTTACAAGTAGGTAATGAGATATTATAAGAAGAAAATATATGGTATTATAAACGTGAGTATATTTATGATATTAATTAGTAAAATATTTTAATACAATATACATGAGGCTAATGACTATACAACAAAAAGGAAGTGTAAGGTAAGGGAAATTCTTCTGAATTTACATTCTATTGAGATTTATTTTTTATTTCGTGAAAATTTCTTTTTATTTAGTGTATATACTATATTTTTCTTATTATATAATGAATCCCATTATTCTCATTATATTATAATTTTTATTAAAATTCATATCATTTGGGATATTTTGATCCAAATTTTTCAAAGTGGTATGGGAAACATTGGAATGATTAACGATTATTCTCATCAAGACTGTCCTTAATGATTATCTTCACAATCTCAATTTCTGTAGTGATTTTCAACTTTCTCTAGAAATAATCAATTTATTTTAATAAATTTTCAATTGAAATTTATTTGAATATCCATGTTCTCATGCAATGTAAATTAGTATTGCCAAAAATATATACCATTTTACATATGGTGTATACATTGATTGTTATTTGATTATTTGGGGAATATTGATAATTTGGTACTCTTTATTCAATAAATATATTTGAAAATATATATTGTATATCTTATCTATTTGATTAGAGAAATTTTTTTAATAAGAAATTATGTGAGGATCCCAGACTTTATATAGCTGCTCGATGCACTAAAAGGTTCTCATGAGAAAAATAAGTAGGAAAAACTAAATAGGTTTCTATCCTTAGTTCTAAATCATATTTTGAAAGGTCATGATGGTATATGTGTTCATGTTCCTTGGACATGATGTATATTAAGATAGAATTTACATCATTTAGTTTTTGTTTTTATTTATCTATGATATTTTGCATCAGCATATCTACAGAAGTAATTTATTCATAGTTTACTAATTTATGCCATGTGTTTCAGTTTCGTAACATTTCGTAATAACTCTTCTTTATCTAATTGTGTCAATGGAAAGTATGTTCAGTTATTTAATTTTACATATATATTTATTAATTATTTATTGTTTTTTATTTACCCATAATGGTCATTCGATCACACCCTTACTATGTTTCTATTCCCATGATATGATGAAGATAACATTGAATAAGATTTCAAGGATACAATATATTTCAGTTTATTGTGAGGCATGTTTTTTTAGATTCCAATCTATTATGGGTATCATGTATATAATATGGATTTCCATGGATGGTAAACAAATCAATCCTTCAGGATTTTTTTATTTTCAATCATTCAAATGTAATAAAACAATTCACCATCACGAAACATCATGGGTCGGGGTGTTAATTGTATGATAGGTTTCTCCACATGAATCACCGAACATAAAATAAATCGTGATATATTTAGATTGGGTATAAATATTTAGTATGAACGTTGAAAACTAGGAATTAAATTTATATAAATTAATTAGATTAACAACATTAGGAAATATTTATTTATTTAAAAATCTACTTTAAATATTAATGAAATTCAATTAGCTTATATAAAACAGCTAAGAAAATAATTTTATACATACAAATATATATTTAGAAAAAAGTTTCTTTTCTCTCTGGAAACTCAGTATATTATGGTTAGATAATAATAAAATGTATTTATAATATGAATAATATATTACCACAAAATTAGTTATTAATTAAATGGAAATAAGAATAAAGAATTGATAACATTTTAAATGGTTAATTTTTCAATATGAGAATTCCCCCAATATATTTTTGTCTCTTATTGAAATATTGAATTATAAATGATTGTAAATTTATTTTTAATAAAATAAAATAATTTTTAGATTGATAATAATATTATAATATTAAGAATAATTTATGGTATTTTTCTAAAATGATTGATTTTTAGGTAAATAGTGTGGCTTAATATTTCAAAAAATGACATGAATTTTATAAAACTATTAGTATATAAGAATGAATTAGAAATTCATGAAACTTATTTATATGATAAAATATGTATTTTTTATGTAATTTTATAATTTCTAAATGTTTATATTTATTTTATAAACTATTATATTATAGTTTAGAGTATAAATTTTTTTTCTCAAAAACATTTTCAATACATTATACATTTTTATTTTCAATTTAAATTTCATTAAATTTTATAGATTGAATCAACTGAAATTGATTAAAAATTTATAATTAATGGGTCTAAATTATCTAATAAGGGAAACATTATTTTTGGATATAAAAATTAAATTGGCTTAGTTTAAAAATAGTTACTATATTATAAGTAATAATTCAAGTGGTAAATGGATCGAAACATGATAAAATATTAGGTAATTGAGTGTATGAGGTTTTAATGACCTTACATCTCTCATAATCAATTATTTCTCAATATTGAATTGATATGTCATGATTTAATATATATCTAATTAACTTATATAGAAATATTTACAGAAAATCCATTCTCAATACTTATGAAATTGGCTCCGACCTCCCCATCAAGGTACTCCAAAAAATTTATTTTCTTCCTAAAATATTACTTTTGTTTCATTTCCTTTGAAAATAAATCTATTCTATTTAGTATATGGTCATAATAGATAACCCTAATACATCTATTTACAAGTGACCATCCATAAAAATATCAAATTACTCAACACGAGTAATTAATTTTTCATAAATTCATTCCTTTTAATTTTTATTATCCAATTATAATTTTGGAATCCCAATTTCATGAAATTAGTATTTTATATATAATTAATTTTATTATGAAATGGTAATATTAATTAATCACATTATCCATTTTCTATTAAGAAAAATGAAACTATAATTTTTGGATTTTGAGGAATACTACCTCCACAACACAACAGGTTTTTCCTTCACCACCGTCAAAGGATACTCGAAAAGGGTAATTAAAAAAAATATGCATGATATTAATATATTGCCTATTAATCTTATTCTGTAGAAAAAAAATTCCATTTATGAATACCTATAGACTGCCACCACCCTATAACGAATGATTTTAAGTTTTTTCATCACACACAAACATGGATGGTTATGTGGATGGAATTAAAGGATAAATATGATGTTTAAATTAGGAAAACAAGGGGGAAAATAATCTATTACTTCTATGTAATGAGGTTATATAAATTATATTATCTTTATAATTAAATTTAATTATGATATATCAAACTATATAAAATTAAATATATTCATTATGCTTATTGTATAGTGATATTACAACTTAAATATCACATAATAATTGATAAAACATGTGAGGTTCATTTTTTGGGTCAGTTTATCCCATACATGAAAAATAAAATGAACATATATAATGAATGACTATGAAATATTTCTTAATTGTATAATATTATATCAATATGTAAATAACGTTTTTATTTTTTTTTTAAGGTAACATAAACATTTAACTAATTAATTAAGAAAACCCATTCATTATTTAAGAAATACAAAAACATGCTTGTGATCGATTTTAAACTTAGGGATTATAACAAAAAAACCATGTAATGATATTATAGATTTATAAAATATCATAGAACAAGTATTAAAATACCATATAAGATCTAATATTAATTGAAATCAGTGATATAGTATATGCTAACACCACTTTTTGGAAACTAGTTCTGGAAAAAAATATTACTTATAGTCGATATTGAAAATAGTTAAAAACTAACTAATATATGTATATATGTTCATTGAATGATTATAAAAAGAGAGTATAAATGAATATAGTTATGAATATTTTTCTTGAGCATGTATGTAATGAACTTAATTTAATTATTTAGGACATTTGGTGTAGGTGTAGTATAAATCAGGATCATGTTAAGGGTTTTAATCTCAAATTCATCTCTTTGTAAGGTTTTTGGAATTATGAACCTAATATAATTTATATGGTGTCTATGATTTCATTTTAGGTATAATATATTTAATTATGATTTAATCATGGTTTTTTATGTTCAATTACAGTCACTCTTTTTTAAAGGGTTTTTATTTAAGTGTTACTCATGCCGCAATATTGTTTCTCAGTCACAATTTTTATCATTTGCGACATATTAGATGTTATGAACCATGGTTCATTGGTATGGAATTTTATTTATTTACTATATTATAAATTTTATATACTATAATTTCAAGTAATTCATGGGTTAAACTAATCTATATCATGTTCCATTTTAATATTTCTTTTGAATTTATTGTTACTCCAGTCATAAGAGTTTTCTGTAACATAATTTTAGTTCATTGAGTAATTATCGAATCCTATACCACATAATATTTTTACATTTATACCATTGGTTTTATTATTTTTTATTCTATAATTATTTACTTTTTCACCACATTAAACCATTTTCAATGGTTTTGTGATGCATGGAGTATATTTCATATAAAAGATATTGATAACTCAAATATCAGATCATTGGGTTATAATGTTTTATATTGAAATTTTATAACTATATTACTCATTTCAACCACCCAAATAATTTATTCTATAGTGTTTTATAATTCTATTTTCATATAATTATGTTTTAATAGAAAATATTGTTTTTTTACATTTCTTACTATGTGTGTTTTAAACAAAGGTATTTTGAATTTAATATAAAGTGTTTTACCTTTAACATTCACATGTTTTGTCGTCCTCTCCTTTTTTCTATATGATAAACATTATGAATTTTCTAGGATACATTATTAAAGATTCATTTAAAATTGATGGTTTTCAAAAGCTTTCAAATAATTGTGTAACAACTTAACTTTTAATGGAACATGTAAATATTTATTTTGCAATAAGTTTATAACCTAATGGGGTTTATTTTTTATGATTTGTCATATGAGACATATATATAATGTCATCTAGGTGATTAAACACGTGGTATTAGAAAATTAAATTCTTGATCCCTTCTTCTTTTCTATTATTCAAATCATTATTTTGAGAGGTTATTTTTGTTTTAGGTCAAAACCAATCTATATTTTCTTTATTGCACTAGGTTTTAGTTCTTTTGAAACCATCCAGATTTGTTTCTTTGGATGTATTACGATTATGATTATTCTATTATTTAATTATTTATATACACATTACTCTATACAGTGTGAACATAAAATTTTACTGAATTATGATTGGATGATGTTTACATACAAAAATATTATTCAGCTAAAATGGGTAAAATTATTGACTTTTTATATGTTTTTATTCAAATATGGATGTTTATTAGATAATTGATAGTGCATGGATTAACTATCAAACTTGTTCTTTTGAATGGTTAATGATTTTATTTTTCATTTTATTTACTTGGGGAAAAGTAATATCATTCTATATATTGTTATTCCAATATAGATGATTAATGTAATGTTGAATTTGTATTGTTTAACAATCTACCTTATTTTTATGAATGTGATATGATCATACTATCACATATATTAGAATAGGGAAATTTGTTTATATTTTCTATGATTATTGACTATTAAAACATATGATTATGTAATAAAATTATGTATATTTCATTATATGGATAGATATGTTTTTATTCTATAAGTATTTAATTGGGGAAGAGTATTAAAAGTCTTGTAGACTCATAAAATGACTACATTGGAGAAATTCGGGTGATGGTTGGGGCCCAAAATTAAATATCCCCTTGATTAATCTATAGGTCTCCAGAGAAAACAAATTAGTGTTTTGGTGTATACCACTTCCCATAATATGCTATTTTCTTGGATAAGGCCTTTACAGTAGATTTTTAATGTCTAAAATAGTGGATTTAACTATATTATGTCAATATAATTAATATAAAAGTTTTCAATTATTATCATGGATATTATATTCTTATAATTTCTAGTTGATAATGGTTTCATGTTTTTTAATTACTCCTGTCATAATATTTCTGCCATGTTTATGCCATGATTACTTCTTATCTTCATTTTTTTCTATACTATGAATTTGGGATCATCCTTTATTTTGTTTCCACAACAACATTTTATGAATAAAAATAGTTTACATGATGTTTTTTTAATGATAGAACTTGTGGATGGAATTATGGGATATGATAATGATTCATTATGGATTAAGTAGTTTTTTATATAATAGAAAAAATGTCTTCATGAAATAAACAACATGATCTTTATTAGTTTATAATTTTTTCTATTTCTCTAAATAACTACACATAAATGAATCCTTGAGATATAAGAGATTTTTAATAAATATTGAATTTGTTACTAGGGATAGAAATATCCTAGAATTTATAATAGGTAACAAAGTGAGTAAGTAACGTATGTGATTATGGAACCAGATTTGGGAGTGTGAGAACGAGGCATCACAGTTGGTATCAGTGGAAAGGTTTAGAGATATTTGAATATTATGATGTTATTTCATGATAATTAAAGAGTGTATAATTTAAGGTTGTTTATATTTTCATCGTATAAATAACCCTTTAGGTTATGTATACAATTTAATGTGAAGGTAATGAGGAATATTTTATTTGGGGATTAGGATGAGATAAAATTATTAAAAATCATAGGATTGTGTATATTTATAAGAATAAATCCAGATGTTTTGGTAATTTTTAATGTAACACCCTAAGATTTTATAAAATATATATTTCTGAATAATGTTAATTTTATAGATATATTGTGATACACGCAACCCCATGTATAAATACATTATAGTTTAATATACCATTATAATGAAGCTGTTAAATTAGCGAGTATAAATCTGGATAACTAAATTTTAAAAATCATATTATTTATTCTTGTATAAAATAAATTTATTACTTATGAATGGCTTATAAATTAAAATACATATCATTTGGAAGAAATTATTTTTTCTAAATAACTGTTTTATGCTTGTAATGTGATTTTATCATATTTAATTAAGTTGTCAATATTGGTGATTTATTTTAGTGAAATTTATATTTAATATATTCAATAAAGATTTTATCGTTAAACCAATATATTTTGGTATGAATAAAATAAAAATTAATCCAGTGTTGTGTTCAAAAAGTGTATTCAAATATTAAGCGATTTGATTGCATTTTGTGGACTAGTTTTATAATATTTTCCCACTTTTTCAAAAAACTAACAAATTTAAATTAATATTTAAAATCATAATATTAGAATTATCTAAGAGTTAATTTTATCAAATTTTCTAAAAATGTTATCTATAATAATTGTGAAAAATAATAATTTTTATCAAAAAAATCATTTTAATTAAAGAAATTATGAACTTACATTTTGTTTTAAAGTTAATTTAAAAAAACATAGTTAAAATTTATTTTTAGTAATCAAATTTATTCCATTTTAGTAAACTTTATGTTCAATTTGTATAATGTGTTATAACTTATTAAAACCTATTCTTTGGGTAACAGTCTTCTCCTGATGTTTGTTGGTTAAATTTTATATTAAATAATTCAATTTTGAAAATTGAATTTGAAAAATTTTATTTCAGATTTATAATCAGCACAATTAATATTACACAATAATTTAACAAATATTACAGTCATAGTAAACAGTGAAAATAACAGAAATAAATTACTCTAGTTAAGAATAAAACTGGTTTATTAGGGTTTAAACCAAAAGATGAAGGTATTCTTACCAATTACACATTTCTGAATCCAATTTTCTAGACATATATTATTCATAAAAAATAAAAACATCTACTATATTTAAATTATGAATAATTTTTCATGATAATGACTTTATCATTTTTTATTCTTGTAGGAAATGTCCATGTAGGTTCCCCCTCCACTTATAAATGGACTCCTCTTATCCTCCCCTCCCCACACATATTGTACATTTTTTTCAGCCAAAAAATTCCAAAATAGCTTACTTAAATCCCACACCATGGACTATAGTCTTTGGGTTTTTTCTAAAACCATCCCTGGAATGATTTAGGTATAATCCTAAAGTAGTTCCCCAAAGAAGAGGTATAGTGTGTAACAATGTATTTCTATTTTAATTATTCTTCGACCACCTTCAAATGTTCTTCAACCATGATGAAATGAAAAAACCAGTATCTTATAAATATTAATATTTTATTATTTAAATTAAAATACATGTATTAATCTCCTCTTTAATAAAATGGGAAACGAGACCATCAATCGTGGGTACAGTGGACTACCACCTCACGAACAAGTTTAATTTGTTTTCTATTACTTCCTCCCACTGATTGATAAAATGATGATTTTAAGTTATATATATAAATATATTATTTATGAAATAATAATAATTATTGAATTATAATATCCCATATAACATATTACCATCCAATCCATAGAAAAACTATATTGTCTCTCGTATGTAGGTCTTCACTACCGCCTCCATGAAGCGACATGATATTGTTTTCATTTTATTTTTACATCGGTGGTAATAGGGATAGATTTAGTGAATATATATAATAAATATTTTATAAAAAATATTTTATAACATTTAATTATAATTTACCTTCCTTTCTTTCCATCCATCGAAAAAATGGAAACACCTTTAATGCGTATATATTTCATATCATCTTCCAAAACAATGTAGTAAATTTTTCTATATCAACATTTATGGATGATGAAAATTTTAAATATAATAAATGTATATGGTATTGATATAATTATTCAAATTCTAGAGATTAATTAACGATTATAAAAGTGTAATGAACAAACCTACCAAGAAAAAATAATCATAAAAAAAGAAGCAGTTATCACTGGAAACAATAATGTTAAAAAATAATTCTTAACAAATTGATGGTAAATGTTCTTAAGTAAATAATATATCAATATATATATATAAGCATTTTTCCTAAATAGATTTATAAAAAATATATATTTATTATATAGGTTTTTTGAACGTGTACGAAAAAATTCACGACATGAGGTTAAGGATTTTTTTCTCACATTTATTAATGTGGGAATCATTCCATATTCAACAGTTCTTTTTATTGTGTAGTGTATATAATACTCGTGATTATCTTCTATTACACTTATCATGAAAATTATTGGATATAAATATTCAAATTAGGTTATTTGTTTCATAGGTAGTCCAATTCAAATTTTACCAAAGGTTAAGGGTTGTATGATAAAATCTCATTGTTTATTGGGATTGTTTGTGATTGTGATTCAAATGACAAAATTTAATTATCAATATCCCAAGAAAATAATTTATTTTATTCTTATATGGTTATTTCATTAAATTACTTGTTTTATTTTTATTTTTCTCTATTTATGTACTCGTGATTCAAAAAAATTATTTTTAAACAAAACCATCATTATCTATTTGTTCAGCTGAGAATCCTTTTTCATTAATATCAATGATTCTGAAAAACAATTAATTTTTTTTATGTTAGTGTATTATTATTAAATAATTTTTTATCATTTTCTTATTTTTTTTAATTAAAATTGTATGAATATTCTTTTTATTTTCCAAATGAGGTTCTGTTGACTTTTTTTCCATAAATGTGAAAGGAGTATTTGTTTTACCAAAAACGACATGAACATAATTTTCTACCATCATGACCAATAAATTATTTTAGTCATAATTTATAATTTTTTGTAGGTTATTTTTTAATATAATGTTTTTATTAATATTTATGAATTTTTAATATTTTAAATTTTCAATTATAAATTTTAAATTATATTTTCCCCAACAAATGTTAAATGTTGTCTTTAAAATTTATATTTTATTTAAAATGATATAATTTTTTTTCAAACCCATAATGGGGATATAATTTAGTGATTACATTATTTCTATTTCCCTAGATGGTGTATTATTATGGTGAAAATATTATTATAAAACACATTCCATTATAGTGGTTAAGTTTGGTTAAATTGATTATATCTATATGAAACAAGCTTCTTTTTCACAGGCTTTTCAATAATAAAATTTTTACTAAACCTATTTCATTTTCACAGATTATGATCTAATGATTTTTTTGGATTTTCACTATGTGATGGGTGTAACAGGAATTATATATCACTATAATACATTTCTTAATGATGGATATCTTATGAGATAAACAATATTAGAGTGGGGAGTGAACCCAATTCCTTAAGGGGCATTGTCTTCCATGATAATCTTGGGATCGAACTATAAATTCTACGTAGATATGCATTGTTAAACCATTACAATTTTATTTTATTTAAATTTACCCTTTACTACAAAGGAAATAATTTTCCATTTTTATTTGTATCTTAACAATCCATATCTTATGTTAATGTTATGCACTCATGGCTCTTGTTCATTAATTAATTTATGATTAGTGTATTATAATAATCCATGATTCAACCCATGATTCAATATTATGATCAATGATATAAAATTTATGGATTTTTAAATGTTAATATCATATTATCACAATCTTATATTCCTATAATGTTTATATATCCCGTTTCTAGCCTTATTGGTCATCTAATATCAACCTTTTTATTGATTACATTTCCAAGGTTATGAAGAAAGGTGTTCAGTATGATGTGAATAAAAAGGGTTCAATTTATGATGATCTATAAGGTTATGTATATATTTTTACAAAGGTTGGTGACCTATATGTTTTTTTTGATTGTTATGTTTTGTAATGAATACTCATCTATTATAATGTGATATCTATGTAAGAAATTATTTGGTCATTATGCCTGATTATATTATCTTCCTATAAATTATGATTAACTCTTGATATTATGAGTGGGTGTAGGATCTGTCATATACCTACGTAGGGTAATATCCCCAAAACGGTTGGATTGGGTATTAACTTGATCATCACTAGATGTACAATAAAGAGGCATAACTGCACAAATAGTTTGAAACTTTATGCCAAAATGCTTTGGTAAACAAAAATATATCTATGAATGATTATGAGGGGTTCGAATATATCTATGTTCAGTAAACACATAATAATGTTTACATTGATAACATAGATTCAAATTTTAGGAATTATTATAAAAGGTAAATATTAAAGGAAAAAAATTTTATAGAGGAAAAATAAGTTATATTTTTAGGGAAAAAATTGTACAATATTTTAGGAATTATTTAGGTAATTTTGGATGTCTATTTTATGAATTTTGTAAAGAAATATAATATAGCCCAAATCAATGTAATAATGGTTGAAAAAATAATGATATAGCTAAAACTAAGATTGATGTAGTTTGAACTACATGAATAATAGGGTAATATGATGATAAGGTTATAAGGTTTTAAAGTTGAATCACTCTTATATTATTGATTATTATTATTTAGACATATTTATAATTTTTATATCACTAATTTCAACCCTTTTGGTTTTATTAATGGATGAATCAATAAGGAATATAGTCTATATCCCAAACACACTAAATAATATAATGATAGATTCTCAAAAAATATTAATTAATAAATATGATCAAGGAATGAAGGTTAAATTTCATAAAATTCAAAAATTTGGGAAGAAGTGTTGGGTATTTTTCTTTAAATAGAAATGTAAATTATATACTTTTAGATGAACATCACCATACTCTCAAATTTAATGGAAATATATAATTTATAAAAAAACTCTTTAGTTGCAAAAAAGTTGGGAATAATGTTACTAAATGTCAGAACCGAATAGAAAATGATGGAAATAGTACCCATTAACCATGAAAACAAGGTCAAGATTATAAATATACCACTAATATATTAGATAGTGCGTTTTTGATATATATTTTATACTATATTATCGAATTTATTCTTTCCCCTACCACTTGATATTGAGTTATTAATAAAAAACTGTTCGTATGATAAACATATATTTTCTTTTCCGGGTTTGGAGGAAATATTTACTTATTAATCTTGATATAAATCCTTTATAATAATAATTATTGAAATTAGTAATGGGTTATGTCTAATTATAAATTTCTTAATATAATTTTCTGACAGATTTACCTCATTCCACATACTAAATAAATTTATGATTATCTACTGGTTGATGGTTAATTAAGATATCCCTGTAGAAAATACACTTATATTATGATTAAAATTATAAAGAATAAATTTATTTACTTGGGAGGATGTAACACCCCAAAAAGATAAAATAGGGCTACCTTTAATATAGTTAATTTATTTTATAGATTTATCCATATGCAACAATCCAATTAAAAAACCATGATAAATTTCAATAAAATATAAACTTTAAGTCTGATAGATAAAATATATCCATTTAATTATATAAAATTAATAGTTATAACCATGATATTAAATATATAAAAATACAAAATATATTTTACTATTAATTTGAATGGGATTCAATTATCACAGTTAAAATAACTAGGAATGTATTTTTATGGTTAAGAATATATTTTCCTTATATTTATTTCTTGTTTCAAGAAACAATTTATATTATGATTTTATAACAATATAATATATTTATAATAAAAATAATATATTACCCATAAATTAATTAGTTATTTATAGGAAATAACGCAACAAAATATATTACATTTTAAAAATCCATTTTCTAGTATAAACTATTTCCACTATATTTTGGTATTTTATGAAAATATTGAGTTTTCAAAGATGATAAATTTATATTTAAAATTTTATGATAAATTTTTAAGAAGAATTTTAATTTAAATCTAATATGAATTTATGGAATTTTTCAAAAATAATTGATTTTTATGTGAATAGTGAAAAATACTATTTTTACAAATGACATGAATTTTAAGAAATTATTTGTATATAATTATGAATTGTAAATTCTTAAAGAATTTTTATAATATAATATATATATATATATATATATATTATATAGGATTTTATAATTTTAGAAATATATATTTTAATTTTAAAAAATCATATTTTTTTCTTTTCAACCAATGCATTATTTTCTAGAAATAAATTAATAAATAATATATTTTTTTATTAAAATTACATTTTTTTAGTTTTATAAATTAAATACAATGTAATTTTTGTATAAATCATAAGTTGGGGTCAATATTTTTATAATAACTACCTCATTATTTTTTTCATAAAAATTATGTTATCATAGGTAAAAGTCATGTTACCACAGTAAAAGCATAATGGTAAAAATATTAATTCAAGGGGTAGAGGGAATGAAACCTATCAGAAAACATATCTAAAATTTATTCTATGATGTTTAATTTAAGCTTCTCTCTTCCCAACTTAATTATATATAAATTTGGGTTCTATATGACATTTTTATCACCTTATACCTTGATATTAAGTTAAATTTTTTCCAAACATTTACTCTCACCACATATAAAAGAGCCTCTCACCAACCCTTCAGGTTAATCATAATGAAATTTATTCCTATTAAAACCCTTACCTTTTTCATTACACAGAATACTCTTTCACTCTCGTGAGCTTATAGTAAAAATATATTAGCATAATCCATCTATTTTCAAGGGATATTCCAAGGAATGATCCAAGGGATCAACGAGAATAATTTTTTATACTTTTCTTCCATTTCAATTTTTATATTTTCCAATATTAATATTGAAATAAGTATGTTATTAAAATTTTATTATATTTATACAAAATATTATTATTCTATAGACATAATTATTAATCCCATTTACCCCTTCCTATTAAGATATATAATCATTTAGGTCATGTGTAGTGCATCCTACTGTATCCACAAAGAAACAAGGATTGTCTTCCTTCGACACCTCCCAATGATGGTATAAAAAAATATTTTATTATTTTTTATTATTTTTTTATTCTATAAAAATTAACCATAATACTTTTTTCCCTGATTCTATGAAAAATTAAAACATCAATAATGAATATGAGTAGAATAAGACATTCATGGAACGATTGATTTTGGTTTTTTCAATTCATTATTAGTTTATATGGATGGTCATGATGATAGAATTAACGGATAAATGTTAATTTTATCGTATCACTGTTGTAATGTAATTTAAAATTTCAGGATCTATTAATGATATAATCAAGAAATGATTATCGTTAATTCAATCACTTAAAATGAGAAAACTAGGTGGAAAATGGCCTCTTCTTTAAAATTAGTGACATTAAATAAATTATATTTTCTTTGTAATTTTTTATAATTTTTATATATAAAAATAATAAACATTAAATAACATAATATTTTTTCTATAATAGTGATATTAGAACTAAACCACATAATAATCATCGGTAATCATATTATATTCACGTTTAGGATGGTTTAACCACCTATTTGAAAAATACAATGCATTTATATGATTAATTATTATCAGAACCTATTTACTAGTATAATATGATATAAATATGTAAATAAGTTTTTTTCTATAGTATGTTTATATCATCATTTAACTCATTAATTACGAAAACACATTTCATTCATTAATAGAAATTGAATTATTCTCGTCAATAATTTCAATGTAATGGATTGTAATAAAAAATACAGGAAAATGGAATTATATAATTATAAAAAAAAAATTTGTAACATCTATTATATTATAGTAAATGATAATTGTTTTTAATTTATAAAATGAATAGATAAAAACACCTCTTCTACTAAACCAATTAATTGTGATAAACATTACCTACACCCACTGTTGAAAAAATATGCAGACTAGATAATAATTATAAATAAAATGATTATAATATGGGATTTTTAATGGTTATAGTTATGAATAAGTTTCATAATAATTTTTTAATTAACATAAATTATTTAATTCCTACATTCTGTGCATGTGAAAAAATGAATCAGGACTAAGGTAAGAGTTTTCATCTCAAATTAATCTATTAGAGATATGGTTCGTATTATTCACCTAATTTTATTTATATTATGTATATACAGAATATTTTAAATGTCATAACATGAAATATATTTAAATATAAATCTAATGTTAAATTTCATGCCCATTATCTAATTGGATATTCATTATAGTGTTAATCTATTTTGAAGAGTTTGTTTTAGTCTGAATTATGATCCTCTGATACATGTTTCATGTGATGCACCATGTTCCATTTTTATAGAATTCGACTGATTTAAAATCTCATGAATTTTATATTAGTTATATCCTTATTATTTATTGGATAAAATAGTCCTAATAAATGTTTCACCTTTAAATAGGTTCACTATAAAAAGGTTGCAACACTACATTTACCAAAAAAATAGTTTTTATGTATAAAATTTGGTTTATTTGTATCATATATTGATAAATTAAATTTGATTAATATAAAATATATTTTATTGAAAATAATATAGATATATTTTCTATAAATATCATTCAATAATTTTAATTAATTTAATTTTTTATAATAAAATTCCTTTGGAGTCCTAAAATATTTATTTATAAAAACATTTTCTCTATATTCAATTGGTTTTTATATTAATTTATATTTATATTTTAACTTATGTATTAAAAAATATATGTAAATAATTTATTAAAAACTATTCATATCAATTAATTTAATGTCTTGGTTATATCTTATTATATAAGACAATTAATTTCTTAATAATATATTATTGTTTTGTAAAACTCGGTATTGTGTTTAACACAAACTACGAAGAAAAATGTATGATAACCTAGTTTTACAATCATTTCATGATATATAAAATATTTATTTAAAATATTAAATATACTGTAATGTATCAAGAAATTATATTCCTTTCTATACTTGACGTTTCATTTAATACAAACTTTTAAATACAATGTTCTTAGTTTAAAATTTTGGGGTGTCACATTCTCCCCACCTTAATTAAACTGCATCCTTGAAATTTAAATATGATCTCAGTAATGGAGGATTTTTGTCTTTTGAAATACTGTTTTTAGTAAAAACACATCATAAATATAATTAATAAAATAACTTATTAATGATAAGAGAAGGCATATGTGAAGGTCACCACAAAACTATGGTTTCAAACATAAGAACATTTGTGAAAAACTGGGCAGGGAAGAAAAATCTAACAATAAAGTTCTAATAGAGATTGATAGTTAACATGTTCATCTGAATGTTTTGGAACACAAAACCATAAACCAGAGGTGTGAATAATGGTCATTTATATTATAAAAAATTGTGAAAATAAGAATAATTTTTTCAAGACCACTTTTCATAGATCTTAAAAAATAATTAATTCTCTAAGAATATAATTAAATATAGTTAATTGATACATTTATATAAGTACAATAGTGTCCTTTATTTGTTAATTTAACTACTTATATATTATCTCTTTTAATAGGTTGCATCATTTAATGTAGTAACACATTAATATATAAAATCACATTCCTAGTTTATCATAAACAATTTATTAAATGGTTGACCTTACGAACCATAAAAGTATTACAATTCATAACATTATAGTCATTTCCATGATAGATAGTAGTATCAATTGTAGATTATCTATATCATTCATTACTTTATCCAATATCATTATCATGACATTATTTAAATGTTATGTTTTATCATTCCATCAACCATGTCTATTTCAATAGTTTTATTTTGGTACTGAATAACTTTTCATAGTACCGTTAAATATATGATCTCAAATATTTAATTAAAATTATTTTAGTAATATCCTTATATATTTCATAGTTCATATTATGAGAACATACTTAATGAAATACATTTAAAAAATACTTATTATATCCAAATATAGATGAACATTAATCATTCCACTTATGTTGTATCTATAACATATGCTTGACCTTGATCCCTTAGATTATTTAGAGGTATATTTCCTTAATTCTTTGGGGAATTCATTTCCATAGTACCCCATATTTGTGTAGTTGTAGCATTGAATAGAATCATTTTCCATTTTCCATTTTAAATTATTTTTCTTTGTGACACTTTTCTACTCACATATAAGAATATACCAATCCATTCATGCATTTCCCATGGTCATTACTTCCACTTTTTTTAGATGTTGGTAAATCCTTCTTTCTCTTATTCTCTTTATTAGTTATTTGTTTTTAAGTCCTCTTATTATCTTTTTTACCATTAATTTTATAAGATAATAATAATTCATTATCTTTCTTGATATTACATAATATTATTTCATCATAAAGAGAAATGGTTTGAAACAGAATCTCCCTTTAGAGACATGGGTTACATCCTTCCAATAAATGAATAATATTTCATTCCATGTTGAATATGAAATTTGTTTCATAACATACTAACCTTGTTAATGTATATTTATAATATACAATAATTTATTATGCCTTTTTCATTAAAGTTGGTAATATTATATACATCTCTATTTTTTTCGATGTATGTATTTATCAAATAACATATCTGTAAAAGTATTAAATTCGACGAGATATATTTTTCTTTAATACTATTATTTTGTATTAATGACCACTATTGATCATCATATCTATTGAGAGAATACAATATATGTGTAACCTCTTCCTTTTAACCAAATACTAATTCCATTAATATTTTTTTCATATACATAATACATTTCTCAAATAAAATTGTATTACTAGTCCCACAAAATTATAGGGGCCTTTATCTCATAAAGTTATCCAACATCAGATAAGATCATTGTGGAATCGGTATTTCCCTTGAGTAAAGGATATATGTCATAACATGATTAATATTCCCTAATATTAAACAAAACTTTCTCTTCTCTAATACCATATATATGACCTTTCTTAGTATGGAAAACTCTAAAATTTCCATGACTATTGATACCATTCTTCCTTCCAGAAATAATTTCAAATAAATGACATATACTAGATTAGATCATAATAATTTGTAATATAATATCTAATCTCAAAACTTGTGATATACATAACAGAAATAGAAAAAATTATGTGTGTATAATCTCATAATCCTAAACACGGTTTTGTAGGTATATCTTCACTTCTGAATCCTTTATAATGGTTTGTAAGGAAATGTGAATTACCGTAAGAGTATCCCCCATGAGGGTAAAACTAGGTGTGTAGTAAGGACAATTTTCATGTACCACATTATTTTTGAATCAGGATTGACACTCCTTTTCTGAGTTGTTACCCCTCGATACATCTGTTATAGAACCACTTCCACTTGTAATATCTGGACATGGATGTGTTGCCAGAAAGACCCACCCTTATCAACCATGTAAAAATTATAGAATGTTATTCTGTAATAATCCTCAAGGTCTATCTAATCTTTATGTTCCCTTATATATATTTCCAAAATCTTGTTTCAAAGGTTTCTAAAAAATATTCTCTAATGCCAACTATAACGCCACTACCCTAGTAAACTAAAGCTAGTGTATTACATTATTACATTGGCAAAAATAAAATCATCATATCCCAAGATACCAAAATGTTTAATAGTTTTTGAAAACTAGATTGTTTAAATTATTATCATATTAAAATAGGAAAATAAAAGAAATTATAATGAAGATAAAATCTCATCAATCTTGAAACACATTTAAACGATTCTAATTATTAATCGAGGGAATTGAAACAAAAAATATGGGTGATATCAAATGCTAAGTAAGGGTATGTATTGTAGATGAAATAATGAATCGATGAGTATAATAATAATTATAAGTTAAAAAACAGAGCACACAATCCATATAAATATATTTATAAGAAATAATCAATATGTCATTGTAAATTACAAAAACCCATGCTATTTAATGAATAAATATAGAATAAAATGCATCCATAGACATGTAAAAAATATAATATAATTGAATATAATGATAAATTAATTTTAGATAAAGGGAATTATTTATTATTTTATGGATTATTTCCTAGGTAAATAGTACATTTACCATCAAGACCTTTCATTAGATGGTTTGGCATAAGAGGTAGAAACCAATCTAATTTGTAAAATTGATTCATCTCATTAGACAATCGATCAATCAATGGGGAATATATAACTACACACCACACATATCATACACATTCAAATAATTCCCTATATAGAAAAAAAAATTAATTTATGAACAATGTGCCTTATCAAATATCCGTATTTAGAAAACGACATAGATTTACCAATTTTTCACCAGTTCAACAAATAAATATAAAGTACACACCTTATATAAAAATGGTATATAGTATAAAAAATAATTATACCCATCACATAAGATTATGGATATCCAAAAGAAATTTTATTTAAAATGTAAATAGGTCCTAAGGAAGTGATTCTTCTATAAGAAAGTTAACAATCTCAAAAAAAATCGACGTTTCAGAGATAACTTTTATAAATTTGTAATTTTAATGGAAAACACAATTGAAAGTGATAAATAAAATTAAAACACTAAATAAAATTAAAATAAAATTATTAAAGATATAATAAATCAAAATAGTGAGTAGATATACCATGGGAAATAAGTAAGTGGGGAATATGGCATTTCACCCACAGATGTAAAAAGTGAAATGAAAATCCTTAACCTTATGTCTCATTTTCCTTGAACATCCCTTAAACTCATGTATAATGGTTTAAATAATTTTACTAACTTATTAGATAATGTTATTACTATTTTTTATATCATATAATATCTCATCATGATGTCTTATTACGCATTTTTTAATAATCAGTCATCATTTTAACTATTTCTCCTGTGAACTAACTAGTTTTTCAACTATATATTATTTTGTTATTTTTTTCATTGATAGTGATTTAATAATATCCAGAATGTAAGAAAATTTTTAATTATTATTTTTATTGAGAAAATTTTTACTTATAATAATCCATAATTTTTGAGATAGGAAATGAAATGCACTATGGATAGAGATGGTAGGATGAATGTACACCAGATCACTACATCCATTTCATAGTCCTATTAAAAGTTTGAAAATAAAATAAAATATATGTACAATATCAATTTAGTATCATATTTATGTCATATATTTTACATATTTTTATAAAAAAATATTTATTACATTCCATGTTTACTATAAATGAATCACATCGCTCTGAGGAGGCAGTACTCCAGCCATCCACAAATGATGTTATTGTATTCCCACCTAATAGAAAGAATAAAGGTGTATTTTATAAAAAAATATCCACAAGAATAAATAATTATTAATATATTATATAAAATATATAAACTATAAATAAATCATTATTATATCGTTGAATGGTGGTAAGGTAAGAACTAATGATATTGGTTTAGGAGGTGGAAGTTTGTCGTACACATAAACAATTATTGGGTATCCCATTTGATGGATGCGTGTGATAGTTTAGGTCTAAATATTAGCATAAAAATTAATATATATTCAGGACACTTATTTTGTTATAAATAATGATTTTTTAATAATTTAATGGGTGTTTAGGTTAATTAAACAAAATAGAATGTCAAAGAAGGTTACCTATTATTCGGGTAAATCCTTTTGGTTTATATCAAAATAATTCCTTTGTTAAATTTATGCCCAAATTTAGTATTCTAGAAGGAGGGGAGGTATGTTGGGAGATTATTTGAGAATATTTTTGGTGATCTAAAGGACTTTATATGTGTTAATAAATGCGATGTCTGAGTAAATATTTCTCATGGAAGAGGAGTGGCATTCATTTAAATTTTTGAGAAGGGATTTCCACACTTGTTTTTTCCATGGAAAGTTAATCCAATAATAAAAATAAAAAAATAAATAGGTAGGGGTTATGCTATAAATTTGTAAATAAAATGGATTTTTAAAAAATATCTTGTTTATTTTTTCCCATAAGATTATGTTTTAGTCTCATGATAAGCTAATTTTTCTCTTAATCGATGTAATTAAGTTTAATTATTTTCTACACTATTTTTGGAAAAAAATTATGTCAAAATTACAAAACATTATAAATTATTTTAATTTAAAATATGGAATCTATTTTTCAAATTTCAATTAATGAAGTGGCAGAAATTAATTTAAATTTAATCCCAGAGAAGGGATGAAAAAGCAGGTTTAAAATTTAATAATATTCAAGAGTTTCCTATATTTTTATATTAAATCACAGAGCTATAATGATTTCAATGACCTAAATTTCATTAATGGATTTATAAATGATATAATTTGACTATAAAAACAATTTGAAATACAATTTATTCTTATAAATAAATTATATAATAAAGTATATTTCAATTAAAATTCAGTATTTTTTCTATTCATAAAAAAATGAAACATTAGAGAAAAATACAAAAAAATCACCTTAATATCATTTGGGAATTAATATTTAAAAAATAAATTTTAATTTTACACATAAGGTTTACCAAATTTGTAAAATATATATTTAAAATCGATTCCCCATTAAAAGCATGTAAAACTACTTTTATAAAAATATAGGTTTTTATGTGTAAAATTTGTATTATTCTTATAAAATACCAATAAAATATATTGGATGAATATAAAAAATATTTTATTGATTATATAATATATATTTTTCATCAATATCATTCTCTAATATTAATTAGTTTAATTTTTTATAATAAATCCCCTTTTGAAGTATAAAAATAGTTCATTACAAAAGAATTTCTTATATATTCAATTGGTTTTAATATTAATTTCTATTTAATTTCAACCCAATGAATTCAAGAAATTTTTTCCATAATTTAGTAATCCTAATCATAACAATTATTTTAATTTCTATTATTTCTCTTATTATATAAAATAATTAATTTCCTAATAATAAATTATTATTCTTTAAAACATGGACTTGCATTTAGTGAAAATATCGAACAAAGTTCCAAGATAACTCATTGTTGCATGAATTTTATATCATACAAGATATTTATTTAAAAAAGTAAATATATTTTAATGTCTCGGGACAATAGATTTCCTCTTATACTTAGTTTTCTATTTCATACACTAAATTAAATAAAATGTTATTACTTTAGAATTTAGGGGTGTTACTGATGTTGATAACTCAAATCTTTTCTCTCTGAGTTATAATGTCCGAAATTTAACTTTTCATCTTATAGGAATAGGTTCTACTATAATAATATTTTATTATATTTTAATTTATAATCCTCATTGGGAAAATTATGATTTAGTATAAATGAATGTTTTGTTACTCTTCTTATAATGTGATTTTCAAATTATGGTATTTTGAAAATACTAAAAAGAGTTTTTCTTTTCACATTCACATATTCAGTCTTCCTCTTATTTTTTACCCAAGAAAAACATTTTTTATTATCATTGACAAACTATTGGACATTACTTTTAAATGTGATTTTTTTCAAAATCATTCACTTGATATTTTTAAAATTTACCATTATATGAGACATGTAAATTTTTATTTTATGTTAATGTTAAAATAAATTTCTAAAGCATCATATAAGTTTAAATTAAAATTTCCCTCATCATTTTTAAAATTATTTACCCTAATTGGATTTATGTTTTGGGATTTATTCTCTAATACGTATATAAATATTCATTTTTGGGTTTTGACATATGGTATCAAACAATTCAATTATTGATCTTTTTTTTTGAAATATTGTTCCAAGAATTCCTTTGTGCTGGTCATTTTTCAATTATATCAACACCCTTATATGTTCCTTTTTTTGCATATGCGTTATTTTAATCCACCATTTTTCATAGGATGAATAATTATCCTGAATATTCAAGTATTGGATTATCTTTATAGTCATTTTTTATATGGTATGAACATCACATTTTACAAAATTAATATTGGACGATGTTCACAAATAAAGGATGTTATTCAACTAATATAGGGAAAAATATTAATGTTCTATATTTTTTTCCAATAGGTATAATTATTGGATATATTACTATATATTTTTGAAATACACACCTTATTTTTCATTATGGTTTATGATCATGTTATCACTTTTATTAACATGTGGGAATGTATTGGTGTTCCAAATATATTTAATCCAATACATATGAATATTAGAATCTTGATTTTGTATTGTACGACCTTATAAATTATTTATCAGGATGGGATATGATCAAGTTATCCATTATATTGACTTAGGGAAAATTATCGAAATTCTTGATGGTTATTTTTTTCTAACATAGGTTTATTATGTTTTGAAATTATGTATCTTTCTCAATATAGATAACTATGTTTTTATTAAATAAGTGTTCATATTGGGAATGATAAAAAAATATTATTGGATATTATGGTGAATTTATTGGAATAAATTTGGTGACTGATGGGGCTCAAAAATGTATATCCTATTGATACATCCTGTGGTCTCATATGACAAAACAGCTTGGGGTTTTTTGTATTCCTCTTCCCATTAAAGGATTGTTTCTTGGAATAAGGACTTTATTACTATTTTGTGATATATAAAATTATTTATTCCATGAATATGATATTAATATTATTGATATATATGTATTCATTTATTTCCATTGATATATCATGTTCTCATTTTCACGTTGATTATATATTCACATTGTTTATGTATTCCTGTCCTAATATTTATGTCACGTTTATTCCACAATTTCGTCAATATTATGTTTTTCTCTTACTAAATGTTTGATCTCATCAATTATTAGGTTTCCATTTCCTTGGGTTATAAAAAAATTAATACACATTCCAAATTTAGAATATTATTATCTATCGAATTATTTATGAGAGATGTTGAACAGAAATTATTTGTTAAATAGTTTATTATATATTTGAAAAATATATATTCTTGATATAAAGATCATGGGATTAATTTGTTTTTTTATTCTAAAAATTCCTTGAAGCTATAAAATTAAATTAATAATGACATTTAATAAATATAATAGTCATTATTGATTTTTTTTTAAATTAGTGATGGTTATATCTAGTCATATGCAGCTAGAATCAATGTTAATCTGTAAAGTATGTGTTTGTGGAACCATATTTGGGAGTGAATTCTAGGTAGTTGTAACATTAAACATGGAAAAAGCAACAAAAATAAATCAATTCATGTATATTTAATGAACCTGAACTATCTGAGATAAGTATTTACAGGTTATCTAGATTAAAAACCCTATAAATAGATACATCTACCTAAAAATAAAATATAATCAAATAAACATAGATACAAACACTGGATTCGAGTATGGAAGGTCCTCACACAACTAAAACATAATGAGACAATAAAAAACACCCATTAGCACCCCCTATATATAGAAATGGGGAACTCCAGGGTTCCATGTATCTATAAAAAAGAAAGAATAATGGAAAAATGGTAATAGAGGAATAAATTGTGATGAAATAGGTAAAACTCAAGACAAATGACAAAGGAGACATGAAGAATACACTAAAAACATATAGGAAGAGATCCTAAGATAAAGGATAGGACTAAAAAAGATGGGGAAGAAAAAATTATAGGGATAAAAAAATAGTTTCTAAGGGAAAACATTATTTTCTCAAAATTTTAATGATCTAGAAACGTCACATGGTTTGGATGGATGGTATGAAAAATTATATGCCAACCATGTGTCAATCACTATCTACCAAAAAATGACACATTGATTTTTGGTACACCTGTAGGATTATAAAAATAATCCTCATGTCATGAAAATATCTCTATTACCCAAATATATATATCTCATGGAAACCCATATAGTTTATAAAATCTTGCGACAATAGTGTTCCATGGAAATTTTTCCACAGAAAAATGATTCTGACCACTAGCTCATGAAAAATACAAGAATGAATAATTATATACATAATAAAACAAATAAGTCATACAAGTGAACTAATTGGTGTCATAAGGTTATCAAATTTATAACATTCTACCCCCATCAAGTCATTTGGAATCCTTAGAATAAAATAATTGTGGTCACTTCTCTATAACCAAATTTTCTTATTCCCATGTCTTTTTAATATCTCTTCCATACAACCAATAAACATAAACCACTTTAATATATTTAATACAAATCAATTTGTTTGGATAATCTAAGATATGAACTGTCACAAATGATCCCTTAGGGATCATGTCAGGACTACCCCAAGCCAGCCTCTCAAGGTCTATGGGATTGTGACTAGCACTGAAAGAATTATTCTGTATGTGGGAGGAATTTTTTTATACCTTTACACACTCACACTAACAAATCCTACCCACAATGCAGAAAAAGATGACATTAATGCTATTGTGACAAAAAACTAAGAGTAAATAGTACAATATAAAAGTAAAGGGACCATAATAAAATCTAAAAAAAGAAAATATATTATCAATTGGAAACAAAAATCTCAGGAAACCTATCCAGAGAAAACCATACGTGAATGGTTGGTGAAGAGTTTCTACCTAAAGACATAGGAGTATGCCTCACCTGTATGATCTCATTGGGCACCACCTGGTCCTAGACCACCATAGTATCTGTCAAAATGTCAGTAATCATCATAATACATGATAGGTGTCAGCGAAACCAGTCAAAGTGTGAGTAAGGACCCCAAACCAAAAAAAATATCACAAAGGAAAGTACATGTAAAGTAGTGGAAATATCACGTAGGAATAATATAAAATATATAAAGAAAGACTATCCTTCATCATGATAAACCTCTTGTACTACTCAGGGACTCATTATTGAAGTGTCACTATGTTCTGTTTGGAAAATGAGGTCCACTCGTCCTAGAGGTCTGTTGGGACACTGAGGTATGATCGTCTGCTAGGCCACTGTGGTGTGCTCTTCTATTGGGCCATTGTGGTCTAGTCGTCATAGATATCTGATGGTCCATTGAGGTCTTCTTGTTTGTTGGGTCCTTGATTTTCGCTCTTCATGGATTTCTTCTGTATTATTTAGGTCCTGTCATCACTGAGGTTTTCATGGCCACTTTGATCCAGTCGTCACTTTCTTCTCATCACATCCACCCGTAGGATTCACACTATTGGTGTACTTGATTCTATGAGAGTCTACTTCTCAAGCCATTGGTCATATCTTAACTTCGATGAATGTCCACATAGTGTATTCCAAAAGGACTACATTATCACAGGGGTCCAAAAACCCCAAACGTCCCATCAATCAGACACATGATATAATGGATATGAGTCTTTTATTGATAAGAAGTTGGTCGGGTCTAGGATCGTTCTGACCCTGTTGGACTGAGACAACCCGACTCGTTTTGGATGAACCATCCCGACCTAGTTGGTTTTGGGCTGAACCAATCATTCCTTGTCTTAGGACCAAGACCATTGGGCTTGCTGGAATCAGCCCATTGGGCCGAGGGTCTAGCCCGTCAGGCCACCAAGCATCACGGTCGACTCTAGCAGGCTGGATTATATCCATCCAAGACACCCAGGGGCCCAGTTCCCCATTTTTCCCGAACTTCTATGGGGGCCAGTTCCTTCTAGCCCAAATGACGTAGGCTTTGTGTCTGTGTTGTGTCAAGCTGCTGGCTCAGTTGGTCACCTCCCCACATGTGGTCTCCTGATCACATGTCATTTCCACATCGCGGTCTTCCCAGGCTACGGCCTGCTTCCATAGAATACAGCTCTTCCATGGGCATCCACTGCTACTACGGTATGCCACTAACATATTCAACCTCCTTCATGTGTCCATTGAAGAGTGCCTCCACCATTTTCCTTCGATCCAACAACCCTTTCTGCCACTGCGTCCCTCATGGCTATGACCTTACATCACCATCACTGCTAGCCAGGATGCAACTCTCCCTCTGCCATTTCCGGCTCAATTGATGGAAGTTGTTCGCCAAACACCGCTTTCTCCCTCATCCTCATGCTCGGGTTGATCCATCATTGGGGTCCATTATAGAAAAAGGATTCTATCACGTCACGAAGAATGGAAAAAGTGTAAGAGTATAATTATTCAACAAGAACACACGAAAGATAGATAACGACCGTTCTTCATATCAGTTTGATTCTTCCTTATTATGAGTTTAATAGAGTATGAATAAAACAAGAATACAACATCTCATAATTCCCCACATAAAAAATCTTATTCCCATATAGGCGATCGAACTGCGGGTCAATTTGTTAGTTAATTGACCTGCATTATTCATTTAGAAATGAAGAATGTGGGAAGTCAAACACATATAAATGAATTAAACAGCATTATTCATTTAGTGAATTGACAAACATTATTCATCGTTCATCATTCATCGTCGCTCATAATTCGATAAAATATTTCCTCCATGGCTTCATATCAAACTATGGAATCCTCCCCTGATCTCGTATCACTATTAATATTATTAATGGAGGAAACATGTTTTAGCTTTTCTGTTACGCTGATTTGTTGCATTGTTACGCTGTTTCATTTATGAAATGAAATAACTGGCTCAAAATTTCATTACAACAAATCATTTTCATAATAAAATAAAATTTATTAAGATCATTTTATTTTTCTTTAAAACACCGAAAAAATTAACTTTTAACCGTGACCTGTGCCAGTCGAGGTTAGGCCCCACCTAAGTAAAGATCACCCTCATGATATTAATGGCACTCTAGTATTTCTAACCCGAGTAATACTTTATGAGTTATAAGTATTTTAAAAATAAAATAATTTTATTTAATAATTTTATTAATGGTCCACTCACAAAAACTACTTTCCACAGTCGGATCGCACTAACCAGTGTTATTCTCCACCTATGGAAAAAATTCCCTCTCGAGCTCAGCGATGGAATTTTATTTTCAATCCGAGTAACCATTCATGTGTTATAAGGATTTGGAAAATAAATTAATTTTATTTAATTATGTTATTTAGGGTTGTTCCATTTTCTGGATTTTTTATAGAGGCTCATGCCGACTAAAGTTAAGTCATACCTAAGGAAATCCCACTATCCTGAACACAATGGAACAATCAAATTATTGATCTGAGAATCTATTTGAGATTTATTCCAAATTTTTTTTGAAAACCACTTACGCGTGATATTTAAAAATATAATGTTTTTTCAATGGACCACTCCTGGCACACTAGGCCACAAAATCACATGCTGTCTCGGCACCTGGTCTAATAATTATCCAATAAATTTTCTAAAAAATAATGGAAAATTCCAAGTCATTAAATTCTCCCCACAGTAAGGATTTATGTATCTGAAATCTAAACCCATGGATTCCTAAATAGAAGAGAGTATGATGACAAACCGGAGCATACCACTCCCACGTACTCACTTTGATATTCCTATGCAGCCACCTAACACACACTAGAGGAACTGATCACCCATGGAGGGTCCTCTCCTATTAATCCTCGACCTCTACTAGAAACTAAGAAAAAATCACCATGTAGTCAACATCTATATTGCCCCAATCAAGGATGTGTGATGTTTCATGTATCTATCTCCTCAGTTGGAACATGTGGAAGGTGTCATGCACTTTCTCGAACTACGAAGGTAGATACAAGAGGTATTCCACCTCTCCCACTCTACAATGTAACAAAAAAATCAATAAACCTTAGAGACAACTTTCTCCCCTAGACTAATGTATGTATCCCACATCGAGGAGAGACCCGAAGAAATACATTATATCCCTCCTTGAACTCCAGCGATCTCTTTGGCATACAATCACAGGGTTTCTGTTGGATTTGTACAGTCTTCATCCATTTCTTGATGACCTTCACCATCTCTATAGTATCCCACAACAACTATTGGCCATGAGAGCTATCCCTTGGGGGTCAATATAGTAAAGTGGAAACCTACAATCTTCCCCATGAAAGGAATCAAATAGTGTCATATTGATAGTTTAGTGTTAGCTATTGTTGTATGAAAACTGCACCAGAGGTTGGTGATCCTCCCAACTGTAGCCAAAATCAAGGATGTAAGCACGTAACATGTTCTCTAGGACCCGAATGGTTTATTATATATAGATGTGGGTCTGCTGGTGGAAATCTATGATCAAGAGAAGCTTTGTCCCAAATGACTCCTACAATCCCTTCCAAAACTAGGATGAAAATAATTCACCTCAATCTGATACTATTGTTGATTGGACCCCATGGATTCAAACTATCGCATGCACGTAGAGGCTTCCCAAGCTCTCTATGGGACTCAATTCCTGAAAATCTAAAAATTTACCTACATAGTGTGTTGTTCATTGATCACCCAGGGGGTACTATTTCCCATAGACATACATGATAAACCCATCACGATTCCAATCGATATCTATCCTAACTCCCTTTTTATAACCCCAAGGTTGAATAGAGAATCCCCTTCCATGCATAGGGGCTCAACACGATGTGTTGAAAACCCCAAAAACTGATTAAATAGGGGATCATCTTTTATATCAATAGGTAACCCTAGCATCAACTTTCTCCATCATCTTGGTGTATGCCTTGACAACCACATGTATATCCTAATGCATTTCATCACTCCAAGAGTCCACAACTACTACTATTCATCCTCTTAAAGGAAAAATGTTCTCCCCACCTTTCAAATATCCATATGTGGTATTCCTTATGGGAAACTAAGCACATAAACACCCACAGTCAGTATAATCGAGTTGTGCATCCATGACTCACTTAAAGAGTGCAGGGGTAACAAGCACCTAATGAAGGTAATTTTCATTACCTCTATCCATGACGTATAACTATAATAAGTCAAACTATTATGTTTCCTCATTCAACAACTATGAAATAGATCTCCTTTTTAGTGTATCCACTACTATGTTTCCCTTACCTATATTATAGACTATTTCAAAGTTATAATCTTGAAGGAACTCCAGCCATCATCTTTACCTCACGTTCCAATCCTTCTGATAAAAGATATACTTGAGAATGTTGTTGTTAAAGTAGATGGAAAATCATTCACCAATAAGGTGGTGTAACCACATATTCTATGTGAAGACTACCTATACCCACTCAAGAACTTGGGTCGCATAGATCATCTCATGTGGTACCAAATAACACAAACCATAGGCAATTACTTCTTTCCTTTTCATCTAGACATAACCATGTCTGGCCTCTGATGCCTCGCAGAACACTATGTACTTGACTCCCTCCTATGAAAAAATCAGGATTGGGGTGCTCATAAAACTCTACCTTAACTACTAAAAATATTTCATGCACCTTTCTAGCCCTGTGAAGGCTTCCCCTTTAAAATGATCTATGTGTTCATCGACCCTTTGGAAGTAGATAATCATACATCACGGAAACTTGGATAAATTTTCTGTAATCCATAGATAACCTTGAACATTGGATCATACTAAGCCTTTCCCCCACAAGTCCTCCACTTTCACCCTCAGCTCACGAAGCTATGTGAAAACTATACAATATATTGATGCTGAAATTGGTGCCATATCAGTGTGTAGAATGATATAGAAGTCCATCCCCCTATGGGGAGGTAAACCTAGAAACATCTTCTAGGAAATACATTTTTGTACTCCACCTTTACTAATGGGACCTGAAAACTTGAGACATCCACTACCATGAGGGTATGGCTTGACGAAATAAGAGTGATCGATTGCAACCTCCCATGTATGTGTTTATCTCATCCATATTGGGTTTCCTTTTTCACCGACCAAGGAAAAAACTCATTCCAACACTACAGACAAACCACATACTTTTTCCTAAAACAGTCAATCTAGGAATGAAATCTAGATGAATAGTCCACACCCAAACTAATGTCATAAGGCCTTGATGTAGCCACCAGGAGGATCCATCTAAAAATCTAAAACTTAAGGGTTATATCACACTGTCTTCATATGTGTGATAATCGAGTCTCCTCCCATATGTATCTCCAGATGTAATGGCCATGTCAACAATTTAACTAGAAACTCTTGGTCTTGAACAAGATTTGTGACAAGAAGGAATGATAAGAACAAATTTCTATTAACATGGAAGAGAATAGTAGACACAGAAATACCTCAAATAATTCCTCGAACACATGGCTAACATTCCTTGACCACATTCAGATACTCCCTTCCCCTATCCTCTAGCTCCTTGAGCCTGGTGTGGACTATATTTTGGTGGGGGTGTAACATGTAAAAATGTATACCACCTCCTGCTGCTTTCTCTACTCCATTACCCTATATGCATCCCTGTAGATTAATTTGTTCATGTCATTGTCTCTATCCCTGTGGCCCACCAACCATTTATCTGTCATTTTTATGGGTTATACAATCTCTAGATTGATGTCCCTTGATTTCATTATAAAATAATTTCCTCTTCCTAGTACAAATGGACTCACCCTATGATCCCTGATCTATAGATCCACCACCTTAGGACCTCTTTTCAGAAGGTCTTACAAGTCCAGGTCTCTGAGACTGAAGTTAGCTTCCTTCTATCCCACTGATGACATCCACTATCTATATTTTCTCTTATAATGGATATTAAACCATAATTCTCCTCTCTAGAACTATATCATAAGTAGAAATACATAGCGGAAATGTGTTGGCTTAGATGTCACCATGCACACCTTGCTCAGAGTTCCAAGACCTGAATCACTTGTCGTATCGTATTCCTAGAGTACCTGGAAATCTCACTACGCCTAGTTGAATACTCAGATAACGTCATGCCATCATGTCGAAGTTGTAGAAGCTCTTCATCACACATATCCCGTAGATTTTACTGTTAGAGACCCCTTCTTAGAGAAAGGTTCTTATGATCTGTCTGTGGAAGAGTCGCCTCATCATATGATTGGGTAGTCTAAACCCCAACATTGCCCAGCTAAGCCACGTAGAAGGATCACTTTCATGACATTCATCTAATATAATTGTGTCATGACTAGGAAGAAAACCTTTTCTCCGCATCAAACTAGTCCTTAGATTCCTAGGAGTTAGGTGTGCCTCAGACCCTGAGAGGTCTCTATCACTAAAGCTCTTGAATTGTGCTCAGCTCGTGCATTTCATGTGCTTGTACTAAGAGTATCGTATGCTACTCCATAGGTGGTGGTATATCTCGTAAACCACCCAGTGGTGTTGTCTATAGTAGGAACACATATACCCATCTCATCACCCCACAGATCATCCTTGTGATCATGCAGTGGAATCCTAGATGGATGTCTACATAGAAGCATCTTGAAATAAAATAAAATGTACCATGATCAATAGCGTATACCTAGTGAGCTAACTCAAGAAGGACATAGGAAAATCAGACGATCCCTATATGATTCATGTACCATAATATTTCTCCAAAAAACTAATGTTTTTATTTTCCGAGTCAAAAGGAAAAATTCAGGGTCCTTGTGTATGATACAATGGCCGCATTACCAACACTAGATTCCCTAGCCTGAAAGCTAACTCGAAACACTTTACAATTTTTCCCCTAACCAAAATCGTAAACTATTGATTCTTAAGGAGGAATCAACCTCCTTTGATACCAATTTTTCATGACCCATCCCCTGGGGCCAATATCGTAACTTCTGCAAACATTCCTACAAAGGGCTAGGGGATGGAAACTAGCACCGAAGGAATTATTCTACAAGTGGGAGGCATTTCTTGAGTACCAATACACACACACACACTCACTCACCCACCACCTAATCCCATAATGCATAAAACCAAGACACACATGCTACTAAGACAACCATTTAGAGTAATATATACAAGATAAAAGTAAAGGGGCCATAATACAAGCCCAACAAAAGAAAATCTATAAAAATTAGGGTACAAAAGTATCTAGATACCCATCTACGAAAAAACCTATATGAAAGGTAGGTTTTGAGTATTTTCTTGAACCTATAGTAGTGTGCCTCACCTAACCAATATCATTGGGAAGAAATTGGTCCTAGACCACAACAATCTCTGTAAAAACGTCAGTCATCTACACAAAACATGTCATCTGTGGTTGACTCCATTGTAGGGGTGAGTAACACAACACTCATTAGGGACCCCAAACTAAAAATAAAATTACATATGATTTACTAGACATCTTACATAAGTATAATCTAAAATATAGGAAGCAAGACTATCATTTTTAATGCTAAACATATTTTACTGCTGAGGGACTCATCCCTAATGAATCACTATTGAATGTTGGGCCACTGAGGTCTGCTTGTTACAGAGGTTAGTTGTGTCACTAAGGTATACACTTCAATAAGGTCTCTTGGGATATTGAGGTCTATTAGTCACTTCCTTCCCATCACAACTAGCCACATGATTCCCACTCATATCACTCTTGATTCTAATAGAGTTTACTCTTTAATCCATAGGTCAAATATCAACTTTCATAAACATCAAAATCGTTTCTACCAAAAGGACCACCTCATCGAGAGGCTCCCAATTCCATAAAAAAATCTTAAAGAAGATGTGTGTTCTGAATGTTATGAAACTTTTAGTGAAAAGGGGTCGGTCGGGATTGGGCCCAGTACCACTCAGTCAAATTGGCCAGACCTGACTCGGTTTGACTGACCCAACCCAAACCAGTTAGGTCTGGGATGACATGGTATTGCTTCGCCCAAGGTCCAGGCTCATTGATCTGAAGGTATAGCCCGTCGGGCTACCCCGCAGCCCAGTCCCCGACTTCGAGCCCATCCTGTGCTGGGGGTCGTTTCTTTCCAGCCAGGAAACTCAACTACCTGGTTCCCCCTCTCACTCGGCCCACACTGGCGGGATGGTTTGGTCTAGCCTAGATTTTGTAGGTGCTTCATCCACACCGTGCCAGGTGACCAGCTCGGTCGACTGCCTCCCCACACGCGTGTCATCACCCCACCGCGGCCAGCCCTGGCCGCAGCCTAATACTGCAACATATGGTTTCATAACAGGACTCTTCTGCTACCACGACACACTGGTGGTATGTGCTGCCTCTCAGATTCTGCCACTGCCATGTTCTCCTACCGACGTCCATAGTCCACCACCCGCAGCGGATACCTCAGGTTCTGTCATCCTTGGCCTTCGAGCCAACAATCGTTCACCCAATATCATCATCTCCTTCAACCTCATTCTTGATTTGGTCCACATATACGGTATTTATTTGACAGCGGTTTTAATCACATCACAAATAATGGAAGAAAATGGAGGAGTATAAGGAAACCACCAGAACACACGAAGGAAGGGCCACAAATTTTGTCTGTTTCAGGGTGATTCTTACTTGTGTAGAGTTTAACAAAGGACAAATAAAATGTGAATCAAACTTCCCATGACTCCCCGTATGCAAAAATCCCATTCCCACATAGACTATGGAACTGTGGGATAATTTGTTACTGAATTGACCAACATTATTCATTTAGAAAGGAATAATTGGGGAAAGGTAAACATTTATAAATAAACCCCTACCTAGGTTTGGATCGATCGTTGTCAAAGGGTGAATATTTCAGTTATAATTATTCAATCTACTGACGTCTGATCTGAATCTATTTGTTGACCAGTCATGATTCATTGTTCATAACTGCTCATTTTTCAGCAATGAATTCCCTCCAATGCTTCAAAGTACCCTCCTGGATCCTCCCCTGATCTTGTATCTATGTTAACCAACATAAGAGAGGAAACTCCAGGAATTATTTATTTTATGATGAGTCGTAACATCATTATGATGTTTCATGGATGAAATGAAACAACATTTCTATTACACTTGAGTTGCATCTTCGTTAATCGTTTTAATTTATTAGATTAAATAGATGGACCAACATTTTATTGTAGTGAATCATTTTTTGAATAAAATAATCATTAAAATTTTTATTTATTTTTCTTTAATATTCCAAAATCTTATATTTTACCTTTGACCCACAGCAGTCTCTATTTGTCCCTTTTATGGAAAGAACATCCTCATAAGCTCAATGGTAATCTTGGAATTCCAATATGAGTTACCATTTATGAGTTATAAGGATTTTAAAAATAAAATATTTTTATTTATTTATTTTATTTATGGTCACGACGCAAAAACTACTTTCCATAGTTTCGCTGTGCTAGCCAATTTTATGGTCTGCCATAAGAATGTACACCCTTACAAGCTCAAAAATGGACATAGATTTTCAATATGAGTCACCATTTTTGAATTATATGGATTTGAAAAATAAAATAATTTTATTTAATTATATAATAGACAGTTATTCCATTTTAGGTTTTCTCACTCAAGGCCCGCACCAACTAAAGTTACGTCTCACCTAGGGTATGGCCTCTATCAAAAATTCAATGGATCTCTCATATTTCTAATATGAGAACCCATTTAATATTCTTCCACTTTTTAGGAAATCCTATCACATGCACTATTTAAAAACATAACATTGTTTGATGGATCATTCTAAGCCCACTGGGCATCATAATCACATGTCGTCTCAGTGCCTAGTCTTAGAATTTTCCATGAAATTTTTTAATATAAAACTTGGAAAATGTATGTCATTACATGAACAAGACTCTATACTAGTGTGACATAAGGATTAACCTCCTAATCTTCCCACTCTATCACATGACATGGGTTTATGGTATATACTTTCTGTTGGGATATATGAAATATTTTATGAATCAATGTCAACAATGGTGGAAACTCAAAATGATTAGATCCTTTCCCATTACATTCATATTCTAAAGGGTTGTTATTTAACATGACACTAAATTCCTCTGATTTCCCATGAAATGGTGTCCTAGTCTAATTGAAACCCAATGAAAACCAAATCGCACACCTAAAACTAAAAAAGGTGATGATTTTCATAGGCATAAGATATTTGGTTTCTCTAACATATAACTAAACTTTTCTAAATAAAATTTATTTTCTCTATTATCTGCTAGATGAGTCTCTATCATAATAAGGATCACTCACCAACCTCATCTTAGAAAAATGGGGACTGGCATGGACATCAATAAAATGCCACAAACTAGTCCATACTGATTGAGGGCTAATAAATTTTTTTTGTTAGAAAACATATTCAATGATAAATGCCTCTCTTAATTACCCCTTTAGTCCAAAAGACATGAAAAGAGAATATCCCGGACATTTTATATGCTCTGCTTGAAAAAACCAACAATTTATGGGCAGTAAATTTTTCTCAACCATATATTAGATCTTATAGATTCCTGGATAACCTTCCACGATGAAGATGGAAAATGTGAATCCTATTTAGGAACAATATTGATGGTACCATATAAATCCTAACAATCTCTCAAACATAAATATACCTGATCTAATCTACCTTCAATTATATAATTCTATGAAAATGGTATTATTTGGTAAATGTAGAGATAATAACCTATAGAGTATATTTCCTACTCAGAGTTATAGGTAATCCTATCAAAATATCCATTAATATCTTATACTACATTCAGACTCCGATGGGAAGTTGATAGAATAACACAATCAATCTTTGGTTCCCAACTTTAATCCATTGGTAGGTAAAATATCCGGAATCAAAATCAGTAATTGATATCCTCATCTCACCCACCAATATATAATCCTATTAGTCTAAAACATATTGATAATTCCATGGTTAATGACCCAAGTAAAATAATTAACCTCATGAATAAACTCCTCCCTCAAGGTAAATGGATCCACTGAATGCTACCAAAAGTGTAGAGAACTATCAGATGTTTGTGAAAAAATACTTGTGGTCTCCCACTAGATAAATCCCTGCTTTTCCACTAGCGCTCAGGGTTAGATTATTTCCCACATAGAGTCTAATTGATGAGAGATGGAATAACTAAATCATTTCACAAAAATACCTACTCTCCATCCTCATACACTTTAGACTCAAATTAGAAAATAAGATAAAAAAATTTCTCATCAGTATATTCTGAAGTAGCATGGACTAGAAACATCCAAATGAAGGCATCAATAGAAATTTTCTCTCTTTTAGGAGTATTTATAATACTGAAATCAATGATTTATAGATACTCTGCCCTAATACATTTTAGGATGAAAAATTCCTTCTTGGTGAAGATATAATTCTAGATCAAATTATCCAAGTAAACATTAAACTTTTCCATAATGAGGTAATCGCCCCATGACTTCAACACAAGAAATATTGCTGTAAAATCTATGTACTATATGGTTTCATAACATTCATGTATGTATATATTCATTGATCTATAATCCATCAAATATTCATTCTATGTCATGGTTCACCCCAAACCCACCCTAAAATAATCAAAATACACTTCATAATCATTTCTGAACACGTGAATAATAAAAACTAGAATGGAAGTCAAATAGGCCTAAAACTCTTTGAAATAAATCTAAAACTTCTATCTATACTCAAACATTAATCCTTTCATATTAGTGGAAATTAAAATAGAACATATCTTGGAGATATTCCAAAAAATATCTATAACAACTGGATATTAAAAATAATCCATTTCTCAAAAATATTTAGGGAGGCTACCCATACATGACTATTTGGATCATTATTGGAACAAAAAAACCCTTTCATGGAAATAAAAGAGTGCTAGAAATTATCCTTTTAAATTAATGAATATCATTTTTATTACTTCTCATATTAATGTTTCTCTATGAGGATAATCAAAACAACCTCCAGATGGTGTTTGTGATCCTCCTTCGTGATGGAATACAACAATAGTTCATCAAAAAACAAGACCATAAAAGAAACATATGTGATGTATTATCTAGTTGAACATGGATATTAATAATGTAAGAACATTTTTATGAAATATTAATAAATAATGTTATTAAAATAACCATACATACTTCAAAAGATGTTCTTATAATCATCCTCCTCTTAGAACCTCAATTGATGGTACCCTAATATCAAGTAAATCTTAAAAGCATCAGGCTCCTTTAATCTATTGAGAATTATCATTTATTATAGATAATTGGTGTTTATTTTTTATTATCACCAAATTAAGCTTATGAAAAAATGATCATATTTAGAGAATCCTATAAACCATAATTATAAATAAAATTCGTGACAACTGTGGTTTCCTAGTAGGATGAATAAATACATCGATCTCAAGGCCCTCGAATTGGGATTTCAAAACTGTAAACTCAATTAAATCAATCCAATAATATGGTAGGCATATATGATTCATCATAAGGATTATATATATAGTGGACCATACCAATTTATATGGTTGAAACCTAAATACCTCAGGAAACTCATTAGTGAAACTATCAAAAAACACTTCAAGAAAAAAATTACAATATTCCATATGAAGGAAAATAATATTTGTGATAGTAGAAACTATAAAAATACCTTATAGGAATCTATGGGACCTACCTCCCTAATCTTAGGTCCCTGTAAAAATGAAATATATGAGTTCTACCATCTTGATATGAAAATTGGACCCTATGATTATAAAAAAATGATCTTTAGCATTAGTGTACTAATTCATAATGATGATGAGATTGAACATATCTAGTTCCAATAAGAGGAAATCCCGCATGAATTCAAAATATTTGATTAACTTATGAAGCTCTTAAAACATAAATCCATACTCCTTATTTCTACCCAGTGGGGTAAGAAAATAAAATATAAAAAACGTAATCTATATTCACTTTCCCAAAGAATAAATAAACATTAACAAGATAAATGATTCAGAAAACCCATATTAATTAAAATTAGAACCATATAAGAAGTAATAAACATCATACCACTTATGATTTGTAGCCAAAATTCAATGTATGATGGTTCCATATACTCTACATAATGACATCGTGGATCAATCCCATACTAAGACATTTTTTCATTTGAAAGATCCCCTTTAAACTAAGATCAATATCATATGCCATTGGATGCATCTAAATAAACATGAGAACCCTTATAGAGTGAGAAACCAAATCAAATCCTATGTAATGGAGCATAATAGAAGAATTAAGGAAGGTCCATTCACCACATAGCTGGAACATCCTCAAATATAGAGGTAAATCATTTCAATTATGGTCAAACTTCCATCTCTAGTAATAGACCACTCACATACGACCTGATAAAACCACTAATGCTTAGCCTGATGATTTTTGATTGTTCCTCCCACCACCCTGATAAGGTCCATATAACTCTCTCTTTTATCCATATGAAGGGATCTAGATACCACCCATTATAGGAACACCATTTAGACCAATCATACCTACCACATGTACCTCTCCAATATCCTCTTTATCAACCACCTCATCATATGTTGGTAAAAAAAATAAGTATGGCTATTGTTCTAATATCCTCATTTATACCCATTTAAAATTTTTTATGATTATGTTAGTTGTTAGAAATGAGCTCAGAATACACATAAATAGTCATGGAAAACTAATAAACATACTCCATCACTAAACAGTTTCTTTGTTCTATTATCACAAACTCGTAAACCTTCTATTCCTTGATGACTCTAAATAGAACCACTAATTAAAAACTATTCTAAAGATAGTGTATGTGATTTAATCATACTGATTCAATAGGACCATATATTCTCTCCATTTCATACTCGATCCATCCAACATATGATGTAAGGTTCATTTTCATTAATACCCTATTAAAAATTTCCCCTTTAAAATGTTTCATAGTAGTGACCATGTGGTATTCTCACGAGGATATAGAATTCTAGGTTATCAAACTATCACACTGTTAATATGTTCTTATAAAATGTTAAAATTAGAACTGGGGATTTGAAAGGATTGAAATTAATATAAATTAAAAATGATAATAATAGAAATTAACATTAGATATAAAAAATCAAAAGAAATATATTGTATCATCCCGAAGAAGGTGTCACACATTGATGCCCCAATCTAGTCAGTCACATGACCTCAGGTGTTCCTCCCTGAACAACAGAGGTTTCTGAATAGTAGTGATGGACTAATAAGATTATCATGGGGATACTATACTCTCTTTTATAATAGTAGTACACCAACTGAAATAAAAAAAATATAGGAGTCATATATAAACATAAACAAAACCATTATCTCATGATATTCAATGCAGGAAACACAATATCCAACTACATTAGAAAACATTCCATACTAATATATGTGATAAGTAAATAAAAAGAAAAAGAAAAAGAAAGAAACTAATAACCACTAAGTGGGTCTTGAACCATGTCTGGTTACCTCAATGATTCTCCATCCCGAATTAGTCATCTAACACTAGGCCCATGCGCTTAACCTATCCTTCATCCATGAAATCAATCCAGGTATCTAACAAGAAGCCCAGTTAGGGTGTGAGTAGAACTCATTAGGTCACCCCCAACAGTGTAAAAAATAAATCAATTCACTAACAAGAATATGGAGTTGTATAAAAAATTAATTACAATGCTTGAGTAAATAGTTATCATATTATCAGTTAATCTTTATCAAACCACATAGACCACTCAGTTCCCATGGACAACTGTACCACAATACCTACTCTGGTCCACACTTTGTCTAAGGCATGTTACTTATTCAATTCACAATTCATTTCAGTAAATGGTAATTTATCAACAATTTTATTTTTCTTTCATTATTATAGCCACTTGGAACCATAATCCAATGTTGATATTTTGGGAATTTAACACCATGTATATTTTCAGGTTTATATATCATACATATTTACTATCGGCATAAAACATCATGTCTAGAACCCCTAATTCTCAATCATGCATAAACACCATGGGCATAAAATGTTATGTATATCCCCAAATTCTTAATCATTCACATATATATATTTGGTGTAGATCACCATGTCTAACACCCTAATTCTCAAACATACAGATAGACCTATCATTACTATAGAACATCAGGTTTAACACCCCATTTCTCAACTATGAAAATGCTTCTATGGTGTAGATCACCATGTCTAAAACCTAAAATCTCAACCATGATTAAATAAAATATATCCTAATTATAACAATTATCCACCACTACATCCATTAATCTATTCATAGATTAATAAATCCATATCCATTAATTAATTTCACAATTAATGAACAAATTCAATTTCCATTAATCAATTCAAAAATCAATTAACCATTTCACAATTTCAACAATACAATAATTAATTAAACAATTAATTAATATTAATTATAATTCAACAATTTGATAATTATCCCAGTAATAAATTATCCCAAATTTCCCTCTTAGTACAATGGTAATTAATTCTGCAATTAATTTTCCTTATTCCAAATTTAATTTCTCTATCCAACCATCTTAATTCCATCATAATTAATTCCCACAATTAATTATAAAATCTCAAAACCAAAAATCTAATAATCACTTATCATATTAGTTATGTGTTTTAGTAATCCCTAAATTTCACCATTTAACTATTATCTCAATTAATTAATTTACCACATTAATTTATTCAATTAGTGATTTAAATTGCTAAACTACTCTAGAAATACTACAACTTTCATAATTGAAATCAAATCAGAACAATCAGATTTGGAAATTAGACCATATACCTCAATTCATTGACGAACGATTTCCCAATAGAAGTCCCCAAAATTGGGTAACACCATGAAATATATTAGATCTAGATATAATACTATAAATCATGATTAAAAAAATCATGATCCCGTGGATCTGGGTATAGATCCACAATCATATATCTATATTCATCAAATATAGATCTAGATATGTCAATAATAGAATATTTAATCCACCAATAGAAAGACAGAACATATGAGGATGAAAAAGAAAGCAAGGAGATAGGATCTACATACTGGGAGAGGAGAAAATCTTTGATACAGTCTTTAGATTGAAAAGAACGGATGTAGGGAGTTCTTTGAATCCATCAAGAGAGCTCCAAAATCATGAAATACCACCTAGGGTCCAGTGGGTGTCAAAATGGGGCTAATTAGGTTGTTAAAGGAAATTTTAAAATAATTTTTAAAGTAAATTAATTCCCACACATGGTTTCATGGGTAGGGGCACACAGTTTTCCCTAACCGTGCCCCAACCATGTGCCTGTTATTTCTTGGGTTCATTGTTTATCATTATTGGGTGCATCGTTTGGACAACCATGCACTAGCCGTGTGAACCCCCAATGTCCAAGGTATCATGTTTTCTTGGGCAGGGGAACATGGTTTTCCTAACCATACACCAATCATGCACAGCCCCTATTTCTTCTATTTTTTTCAATTTTTACCCAAACATGGAAAAAAGAAAAAATCTAACAAAATGTTCTCAACAAGAAAAAAACATTACCTGAAATCATATCTAATGAAAATATACTAAAGGTCATGATCTTACAATATCCTTACCCTATAATTGCTCATCCTCGATTTACACTACCAAGATTCAAGATGATTCCAACCCAAGGAGATCAGGGCACAAATCCCATATATCTACTTCTCTTTCCCATATTTCCTACTGTACAGACCCATGTTCCCACAATACATGAACTATAGGCACAATCATTCCCACAACACATTCTAACTATAATATAACACACGTATCATATTCTCTTAAAAGGATGAATCTATCTCAAGGTCAACCTCATCCACATTCATAACATGCTAACAGTCGGGGTGAGACTTTCATAGTTGTGTTACATGTAAAAAATAATTTATTAGAATTTATTTAAATGGAAGAACCAATCAGTACCCCACCAGCATGATTCTATCCACAACCTAAAATGGTCCAAAAAACATGGTCACCAACATGACCTATCTTCATATCCTACGATGACCCAACATAGGTGACACCTATAGGAATACATGATCATGCTCTATAAACTCTATGGTTCTTCTACATCTATCAGTATATGACATATTCCTACTATGATCCATATACCTAAATTTCTATATCAACTACACTTTCTTCAATTAATCCTCTATGATATTCGTTCCCAAAAATTCAGACTCACCTACCTTCATCCAACATAATAATGATCTACATGTACTACAATAAAGAGACTTTTATATTCCTATCTATATCATTTCCTGATAATTATTATTATTGGAAAAACCCAATAAGGCCATGTGCTTCTCCCAATATACATTATATCAATCAAAAACACATGTATCATGTTCTCAAGAACATATATGTTACTCTCTGACTGCCCATCTATTTGTGGCTAAAAGGATGTACTCAATAATACAAATCTTCTCGGAACTTTCTTCATGACCATTCGTAAGCTTGAAGTGAAAAGTGAGTCATGATATGAATATATAGTCTATAGAGCCATTTATAGATGGAGAACATCCCAAAAATACATATGGTTCAATTTCTCCACTAGGACTGTCTCTTGAATGGGCATGAAATGTGATACTTTTATCAGTTGGTCCATAGTAACCTAAACAGAGTCACTCTTCCTTCGTAATATTTGGTATAACCACCTCAAAATCCATTTTCATGTCATACCACTTCTATTTAACAATGGAAAATGGATGTAGCAAACTTCTAAGTAGTTGATGCTTTGCATTTACCTACTAATTGCTGTAGCATCATTTCTGAAACCCTACTATCTCGTTTTTCAGGTCAGGCCACCAAAACTGTCATCATCATTCAAGGTACATTTTTTTACCCCTGTATGTACATACAAATTTGAGGAATGAAATTCCCACAAGAGATCCTCTCACAATATAATAGGTATAGAAACCTAATTCTTGATATAGATGACCTCCTTCTCATCTATGATCTAATCGGAAGGTGAATCCCCACCTTCAAGGTTTTCCCTCACATTCAAAAATTAGGAGTCATCAATTTTCCTATCTCAGATCCATCTCAAAATACAAAACTCTACTAAAACTAAAACTAGAGTCATCTTTTCCAAAATTTTCTAACCACCACATGCATCTCATATGGTAAATCCATAATCTTCCACTCAGCAATAGACTCCCAAACCATATGTGTTGTATTTTTCTTGATCAAGGATTCAGTGACACTATTTCCTTTCCCAAGCATATATACTTCCTCAAAATAAAATAAAATCATACAACCAACCAATATATGCTACTATAGATCCAATGATTTCTGCCATAACATATTCCTTAAGCACTTTTGATCACTAAATGTTGTAAACTTCTCAACCCAATTGATTGTGCTAAAAACAAATTAGAGCATAAAGCATGGAATTTAACACCACAAACATTTTATAGTATGTTTTTCTTAAATGTATTCTATCCATCATGTTGTATATTTTCATAAAGTAGTGAGTTTCTTTGAAACAAAACTTGTTTATTTAATAGATAGTCATAACCTATCACGTAAACTTAATTTTCCACATTTATTTTTTTTAATTTTGAAAAATGGACATTCACATTTTATATTAGGATGATATTTAGAGTCTAATAGAATCAACTTAATTTTTGGTGAAGAGTAATATTCCCATATGACTAGTTACATACCCTTATGAATAGTAACTTACCCTTCTAAATAGTAATATGAATCTTGTGAATGGTATCCATACCCATAAATGTAAAAATAATTTTGGGAACCTTAAAACTGAAGATATATAATTTAAGTGTGTATATTTTTTTATTACATAATGATTTTAATTAAATATTAAATTTATCATATTTTTTTTTAAAAAATGTAGTTCATTTATAGATTCTACACATCAAAAAATGGTTAGGCATAATTTTTTGGATTTTTTCTAAGATACATGAATTTTATGAATAGTAAAATACAATAAATTACGATAAATTATAAATACATGATTTACTATGTACTAGGTGGTACAAGGCTGATGTAATCCCACTTGGTTCAAACACACATGCCATTCTTACTATTTAGGATCACATTAATAAAGACTATTCATAGTCTTGAGCATAAATAATGAAATAATAATTAAAATAATGTAAATTCCATTCCCCTCCATTATATAAATCATCCCTCACCCCTCTTCCTCCCACACTACTCAAGCATAAATCGTTTCCTAAATACTTCCAACTACTATTTCCATGCCCTCTTCCCACGTCCAAGACCTTATGGTCTCACCAAAAGACAGAAAACAAAGGCCTTAATGATTTTCTCATGGAGGAGTACTCAAGAGGTGAACCATTATTCTCTTTTCATTCAAATTCATTTACATGTTTTTTTATTTCATTCTCTCTTCTCAACTAACCCCATCCAACTGATATCATAATTCTAGTACCAAAAATGTACTATATTTTCATTGTACTATTGTAATATTTCAATATAATCTATCTTTTTCCCTCTTTTTATACTGTAAATGCAAACACTATCCAAGAGGTGTTAATTGATCCCACTCAAGGAAGGTGGGTTTTCAATTTTCCTTAATATCATCAAGAATGGTCCTGAATTTTTTTTATAGTTGAAACAGATCATAATATATTTATTTTATCTTATCCAATTTTCTTAAATCTTTACACACTCATAATATGGAAAAATAATACAAAACCAATTCACCGTGCACAAAATTGCCATGCTAAATCCAAGCATTTATCATTAACTTATCAAATGAGTCATCCTCATGGATGTAACCAAAATCATATAAGATCAGTTATATCTCATTAATTTCACTAAAAATATATATAAACAATTAATTATTTTTAACCACATTTCAAATGAACTTCCATTCATGAATACAAGTAAACGGATCAAGAAAACAAAAGAAGACAATGCTTCCAAAATAATAAAATTGAACCTCTTAAACCCCTCAAAAAGGCCATTAATGATCCTAATATGGTTATAAAAAATCAATTACGTGTTTATTAGGTTTGGTAATTATTAATTAATGATGCTAAATTTCATTATTCAGGTCGTTAAGAATAATCCAGAACACCTTCAAGCATAAGGTAAGGGATCCTCTCTCTCACTTTTGTTCAAGAATTACCCCAATGTTGTGCCCTTTTATTTTTAATTTCTAATGATGGGGTGTTTTTTTACACCTCCATAATACTACCCTTATGATATATATATATATATTGGGATACCCCTTTAAATTTCATTAAGCCCTCACAAGACCATATGTTACCTTGCTGAAATGTTTGAAGGGGGTTTCTCATATCACTTTCATTTCATTGAGATTTCCAATATTCACCACATATTTCTTGAATGTGGTGTATGTGTAATACCATTTTTCTTATAATACCATGATTCTATTTATTTTCATGGAATTCAATGATTAATTTTATGGTTATTATGTTTTGGTTATATGATTCGACTAATTACATTGTAGTAAGGGACTTTTCTCAATTTTCGATTTCATTGTGACTTACTTTGTAATGTACACCTAATAATCCTTATATGTTGTACCTTCTGAATATTTGAGATCAATTTTAATTTGAAAATATATTTATCCATATTATTGTATCTTGGATATGTTTATTTTCTAAAACGTATACCATTTACATAATGTTTATTTTGAATGTTGTTTTAACTGTGGAAGTGTTAATGAATCTATATTCTCTATTCTATTTGAATAATGTAATGTCATATTGATCTTGTATTTAATCTATGTATAAATAATGATTTTGAAATGCAGTGATAGGATAGGGCCTCCTATAGCCCCTTAATGCATCAATAGGTCTGAGGAGACAATTGGTTTGGTGATAAACCCTATGAGTTTGTTTCCAAAAATCTAACGAGTTTCTACCCAGAGAAAAAAAATTATTTTAACGGTATTATGGTTTCAATTTCTAGATTCATTCTATCCAATTAATAATAATTTCATTTATTCATTTTCAGTTATTACTATCCATGAGGTTTTAAATATGGAAAAATATATTGATACAGTTTCATTCTCAATATATTAATGGAACACGTTTTTCATTTATTCACAATACCATATTGACAATTAAATATTTTTTTATGATTCAGTTATTATTGATTCATGATTCAACTATTTATAATCCTTACTGATCATTATAGCTCACCCCTTTCATTTTTTTACCTTCAATTGGGTTTTAAGAGGAGATCATTTATTATGTTTTTATGGATGATGTTTTATGTTTTTTATGTATTTTATCATGTTACCTTTCCCAATGTAATGTGAGATACATCTATGTGTCTAGTTTCTTAAATATTACTAAACTGGTCTTTTTTTCAAGATTTTCATTCCTTTTAACCCTTCCAATCTAACAAGTAATAGGTTGGCTCTGTTCTAGAGGGGTCAGGGTGTTACAGTTGGTACTAGTGAATGTTTAGTAATAACCTTGGACACTAGATTAGAAAATATTGATTAGAAAAAAAATCCCTAAGGTAGTATTTTAGGGAAAACATACAAGAACGTCCATGTATTTTGGTAAGGAATATATTACGTGGACCCTTCTAGAAAATACATCCCTATCTAGATACACACCGGAAGAGGTGGCTCTGGCACAGACGTAACTAGGAGTGAAAACTCTGACAAACAGTTTCGGGCTTGACCTGGGGTATCCTTGTACATGAAAAGTGGTCTTTCCACATTCTTGTTATTGACACTCCTGGGGTTTATACTTTGGATAATTCATATTTTCATTATAAACCATTATGAATAATTTTAATGTGAATTTTTCCTCATAGAAACCATGTCTATGATATTATCTATGCATAGGATTTCAATTTATGATAAGTACTTTTCTAGTTCAGATTACAAATTATGATTCATAACCTAACCGAGTGTATTCCATTATTTAGATATGGCACATATTTGAAGAAGGGTAATCGATACTTCGTGAAAATTTAGGGATTTCCCCACTAATCAAGTGAACACTGCCATTGTTGGAGAAAACCAGATCATGACCATATTGGGATAACATACTTAGGTTGTGATGAATTGCCATGATACACCTTTCTTGGATCATTTCATTTTGCATAATCCCCCATAATTTAGTGGGGATACTAATCTAGTGGAAGATGAGCAGTGTATCATGTCCCTTGAAAATATATTCATGGAATTAAGATGCAATGATAATGAAAAGGTAGTGTTGGCAGTGTATTGTCTCAAGGGTGACCCTGATCAATCGTGGTCCTTGATCCAGAATTCTAACAAGGAAGAAGGGAAAGAAGATATGGAATGGAGGAATTATAAGGGAATATTCATTGACCAATATTTCCCTCATGTGCAGCAAAATGAAATGAAGAGAAAATTCCCGAGCTTAATGAAAAGGGAAGAAGACAGCGATTTAGAGTATGTGACTACCCTCGCAAGACTAGACAGGTATTCCATAGATTATGTACGTTACTTGGAAGAAAATATTTATCATTTCTTTGATGGTCATAATCCATTTCATCGATGATCACTTGCTTCTCAAGCATTTTCATCATATGATGAAATTGTATTATGTGCCCTCAAAACTGAGAGGGAGTTTTCTAGATAAAATTTGTTCAAGGAAAACCAATATAAGAAGAGGTAGAATGATAAAAATAGAAAAGTTTAAGCTCCAAATAATAAATAGGGAATGAAGAAATTCCTGTTATATGAGAACTGTTGAATGAATCAACTGGGAAAATGCTTTAAAGGCATGAGAGACTGCTATAAGTGTGGAGAAAAGGGTCATCGATCTGATGAATGCAAGGGGAAGAAACAATTCAATGGTATTCAATGCTACAATTTTAGTGATATGGGACACTATGGAAATGAGTATCCTTATAACCAAGGAAACCTACCTCAGAAAATTCCATGAGAGAATTGGAAATCCTATGAGATTATAACAGCGGATGATAAAGTTCCTAATGACAGGCGGAAGGTAATTTAATTGTTTCCTCAAACTTAGCCAATGCATTATTTGATGATGGATCATCGCATTCATTTATATCTTCCATGTTTTCCATGAAAATTAGACATGTCCAATTTTATTTAATAAATAAGTTGTCAGCCAAAACTCCATGGGGACATATAATTGCAACAAAGGAATTTCGATCAGCCCCCCTCATGACACATAAATGTGTTTTAGATTCTAACCATATCATTATAACAATGATTGACTATGATTTAATTATCAGTATGAAGTGGCTATCAAATTATTATACAAATATCTATTGTACGAAGAAGGAAGTTATAATTTTGGAAAATTGTGTACAATCCCATATCTTTAGAGCAGAAACCTAACCACTAGATTCTTGTCTAGATCCACCCCTAGTAGATCTACTGAATTCATTACATGGAGAGAAAGGTAAATTAATATCTATGGGAAAGGAAATAAATATTAAAATTGAATATGTGCATATATTTCATGAATACATTGATGCATTTCTAGAGGATTTACCTAGACATCCTCCTGAGTGGGAAGTTGAGTTCTCTGTTAATTTAATTCTTCTTGAAAGACCTATACCATAGACTCCATATAGAATGGCCACTATGGAATTAGTGAAGCTAAAGAAACAACAAGAGTGGTTGGGAGAAAAAGGATTTATCTTACTAAGTTTTTCTCCATCGGGAGCCCATGTTCTCTTTGTGAAGAAGAAAGATGGATCCATGAGGATATGCATTGATTATAGGGAAATCAATGCTATTAAAGTAAAGAATAATTATCGTCTGGAAGGAATTGATGATTTATATGATCAACATCATGGATCACAATACTTTTCAATGATTGACCTTCGATATGGATATCATCAACTATGTGTGAGGAAGGGAGATATTCTAATTACTGTGTTTCGAACTAGGTATGGGAATTTGAGTTTTGAGTGATGCCTTTTGGAATGACTAATGCACCATATGTTTTTAGGGATTTAATGAATAGTGTTTAAAAGGAATTACTTTGATAACATTTTTGTGGTATTTATAAATGATATACTAGTATAATTGAAAAGCAATGAATCCCATGATAATCACTTGAAGATCATTATGAAAACTCATAGAAGAAATGAAATATTTTTTAATTTTAGAAAGTGCGAATTCTGGTTTCAATCAGTTTCTTTTTAGGGCCATATTGTCTCTAAATATGGAATCGTAGTTGATCATATGAAGATAAAGGATATCCAACAATGGCCCATGCCAACAATCATAACTGAGGTACGCAGTTTTATTGGCTTAGCAGGTTACTATCGGTGTTTGATCTAGCATTTCACCCAACTGGGTTACTGGCCAAACAAGATCACACATAAATGGGTTACATTTGTATGGATGAAATAATTTATAGAATGCATTGAATAATTGAATATAAGATTGGTCAATTATCTAATGTCGGCTCTTCCATCTAGAAATAATGGATTTGTGACATAATGTGATGCATCAAAGAATGGGCTGGGTTGTGTCCTTATAAAAAATGATAATGTTATTTTTTATGAATCATGGCAGTCGAAGACTCATGGGAAAAATTATCCAAGTCATGATCTTGAGTCAGCATTTGTAATCTTTTCTCTAAAAATATTGAGACATTATATCTATGTTTAATGTTGTGAGATATACAAGGATCACAAGAGTTTGAAATAAATTTTTACAAAAAAAGATCTCAATATGAGGAAAAATAGATTGGTCGAGTTACTCAAAGATTATGATCATTCAATACAATACCACCTTGGAAAGGAAAGTAATGTGGCAGATGCATTTAGCAGGAATGATCATGGACTTCTGTCTCAAATGTGGATTGAGATAGATCCTATATTTTTGGATCTACTAAAGATGGATATGGGAATTGTTAAGGAAGGGGAGACATCATTCTTATTTGAAATGATTGTTAAACCATATTTACTAGAGAAGATAAAAATCTCTCAATCTGATAGTGAGAATCAGTACAAGAGGATTAATGCTATTAAGGATGGGAGATTGGTAGACTTCAGGTTTGAAGAAGGAGTTTTGAAATTTGGGAAGACGTTATGTTTTCCATCAGTACCTAAGATAAAAATGGAACTACTAGATGACGCTCATAGCTAAAATTTACCTATAAACTTGGGTAGCACAAATATGTATAAATGTTTGATGGAATATTTTTGGGGATAATATGAGGTGAGAAATTGCAGACTACATGTTAAGGTGTCTAGTTTGTCTATTAGTGAAGGTAGAGAGATATCATCCTTGAGGGGCGATGAAACCTCTACCTATTTATATACAGAAGTAGGATGACATTACAATGGATTTTGTCCCCAGACTACTGAGGAAACCTAGAAGGAATGATGCAATATCGGTAATTGTTGATAGTCTCACGAAATTATCACATTTACATGCTATTATAGAGGATTTTCCAATTGTGAACTAGGAAAAACATTATATTAATAAAATTTTAAGACTTCATGGTGCACCTCTATCTATTGTGTCCATTTGAGATCCATGGTTTACATCAAAATTATATAAAAGTCTCCAGAAGGCATTGGATACTGAGCTTCATATGAGTACTGCCTATCACCCCCAAACAAACAGATAGTCTAAATGGAATATTCAAATTCTGGAGGACGTGTTAAGATCATGCTCTATTGACTTTCATGGTATGGGGGATCAATACTAGCCTTTGGTTGAATTTTCCTAAAATAATAGTTTCCATTATAGTATTCAAATGGCTCCATATAAATCATTATATAGAAAGATATTTCAAACTCCAACTTGTTGGGATGAAGTTGGTGAGAGGAAACTTATAGGCATAGAACTTGTTGAAGAAACAACAGAAAATGCGAAGACAATCCAAGCCCATATTAAAGCAGCCCAAAGTAGGCATAATAGTTATGCTGACAACCAGATAAAGGATTTGGAATTTCTTGTGGGAGATCATGTCTTTCTGAAAGTATTTCCATGGAAGGGTGTATTAAGGTTCAGTAAGAAATAGAATCTTAGCCCCAAGTACATCAGAACATTTGAAATTCTAGAAACAATTAGAGTTGTAGCTTACCATTTAGCAATTCTGCAATGTATCTCAAAAGTTAATGACGTCTTCCCTATGTCATTGTTGAAAAAATAAATTCTAGACCCAACGTATGTACTCACCTAGGAAGAAATAGGAAAGGAGCCTGATTTGTCATATTTTGAATAGTCTCTCGGGATTTATGACCCAAGGGAGCATGTATTGAGAAATCAGAAAACTCGTCTTGTCATTGTTTTTTGGATAAAACATAACATGGTGGAAGAAACGTGGGAACATAATGATTTTTTGAATAAGAAACACCCAAATATTTTTGGAGGGACTTATAATGAAAAATTTCGAGGATGAAATTTCCGAACGAGGGAATAATGTAACACCCCAAACATTTTATGGTATGCTTCTATTAAATACATTTTATTCATTAGGTAGAAAATTTTCATAAAGCACTGATTTTCTATGAAAAGAAACTTGGTTATTTAATATATAGTCATAAAGTAGCCTTTAAAATTAAAATTTCCACATTTGTGTTTGGAATTTTGAAAAACGGACATTTACAGTTGCGATCTGGATGATATTTAGAGCCTGATAGAATTATCTTAATTTTTGGGGAATAGTAAACTAACGATATTAATAGTAACCTACGCTTATGAATTGTAACTTACCCTTATTAGTAGTAATATGACTCTTATGAATGGTATCCATACCCATAAATGTATATATAAATATGGGCACCTTAAAAATGAAGATGAATATTTTAAGAGTTTATATATTTCAGTTAAATAATGATTTTAATTAAAAACTAAATTTATCATATTTAAAAATTTATTTTTGGAAAATGGAGTTCATTTTCGGATTCTACACATTAAAAAATGCTATGGGTGAATTTTTGGTATTTTTATAAAATACGTTAATTTTTTATGAATAGTAAAATACAATAAATTTCGATAAATGTTAACTACATGATTTACTGTGTCATAAGTGATGCATGGTTGGTGTAAGCTCACTTGGTTCAAACTCATATTAATTTATTAATATTTAGGATCTCATGAATCAATACCATTCATAGTTTTTAGAAAAAATATTAGAATAATAATTAAAATAATGTAAAATCCCTTCCCCCCTCCACTATATAAACCACCCTCACCCCCTCTTCCTCCTACACCATTCATGCTTCAAGCATTTCCTAAATTCTAAAAAATACTCTTCTCACGCCCTCTCCCCTCTTCCAAGACCTAATGGTCTCACTAAAATACAAAAAACAAAGGCCTTAAGGTGTTTCTCAAGGATAAGTACTCAAGAGGTGAACCTCTCTTCTCTTTTGTTTCAAATTATTTTACAAGTTTTATTATTTTCTCTCTCTTTTCACCTCATCCCATCAAAATGAAATTATAATTAAATAACCATAAATTTTCTTTATTTTCATTATGCTAAGGGAATAATTAATTATGATCTATATTTTCCCCTCATTTTATACTATAAATGCTAAAATTGTCCGAGATGTGTTAATTTATCACACTCAAGGAAGATGGGTTTTCAATTTGAATTACTATCTTAAATACTAGTCATTAAACCTTTTTAATGATTGAAAAAGATCATAATATATGTATTTTATCTTATTTAATGTTCTTTAATCTATACAAACTCATAATATGGAATAATAATACAAAACAAGTTCATTGTGCACAAAACCACCAAGTTAAATCCAAGCATACATCATTAACTTATTTAATGAGTCATCCTCATAGTATATAACCAAAATCACTATATTATAATTTATATATCATTAATTTAACTAATTGTATATAAAAAAAATTCTGGATCTTTAACCACATTTCAAATGAACTTCCATTCATGAATAAAAGTAAACAGATCATGAAATCCAAGGAAGAAAATGCTTCCAAAATAATAAAATTGAACCTCTTAAACCCATATAAAATGCCATTAATGATCCTAATATGGTTATAACATATCAATTATATGTTTATGTGGTTCTATAATTATTAATTAATGATGATTAATTTTATTATTCTTGTCATTAAGAACAATCAAGAACACCTTCAATCATATGGTAAGGAATCCTCTCTCTCACTTTTGTTCAAATATTACTCCTATGTTGTGCTACATTATTTTTAATTACTAATGTTGGGGTATGTTTTTGAACCTCCCCCTGTCTTCCCTTATGATATATAAATAATTTTATACCCCTTTAGCTCTCATTAAGAACCCACAATAACACCCATTACCGTGACTAAATGTACGAAAGGGGTTTTCTCATCTCACTTTCTTTTCCATGAGATTTCCAATGTTCGCCACATATTTCTTGAATGTGGTGTATGTATACTAACATTTTTCATATAATATATTTATTATCTTTATGTTCATTTAATTAAATGATTTATTTTATGGTTATTATGTTTTTCTTATATGATTCAACTGATTACATTGCGATAAGGGACTTGGTCACAATTTTCTATTTCATTCTGACTTACATAATACTGTGCACCTAATAATCATTATGTGGTGTACCTACTGCCCATTTGAGATCACTTTTCATTTTAAATTATATTTATCCATATTATAGTATCATGGACATGTTTATTGTCTAAACTGTAAACCATTTTACATATGGTGTTTATTTTGAATGTTGTTTTAACTATTGATGTGTTAATGAATCCTTATGCACTATTATATACATATAATGTAAAGGAATATTAATCTAGTTTTTAATATAAGTAAAATTATTATTTGGATATTTAGTGATGGGAAGGGACCGTTATATCCCCTCAATGCATTGACAGGTCTCCTGAGACAATCAGTTTGGAAACAAACCCAATGAGTTTGTTTCCAAAAAGCATATGGGTTTCTACCCACAGAACTAACCTATTTTGGTGGTATTATGGTTTCATGTTCCAAATACATGATGTAAAATTAACAAGAATTCCCTTCATTCATTTTTATTTATTTCTATCCATGAGGTTTTCACTATGACAAAACATATGGATGCAGTTTCATTCTCTGTTTATTAATGGTGTGAATTTTTCATTTATTCACCATGCCATATTCACTAAGTCGTATATTTTTTTCATTTAGTTATTATTGATTCATGAATCCACTATTTTTAACCTTTATTGTAGGTTTGATCTCAACCCTTTCATTTTTTTACCTTCAATAGGGTTTTAAGAAGATATCATTTATTATGTTTCCATGGGTACAGTTTTTAGTTTTTGTTATGTATTGTATCTTGTAACCTTTCCCAGTGTAATTTGAGTTACATCTATGTATCAAGTTTCTAAAATATTACTAAACTGATCACTCCTTCAGGGTTTTACTTCTTTTTATCCATGAAAATCTAACAAGTAATGCACCAAATCTGGTCTAGAGGGTTCAGGGTGTTACACTAAATCTATTTTGAGGTCATCAGTAGGGTAGTTATGTTCATTTTCACTCAGATACCGAGACCCATACATCATGACTCGTTCTCCTTTCATCAAAATAGCTCCTTTCCCGATAAAAGAAGTGTTGAAATACATACTCTAATATTCACCTGGTTCATATAGGATCAAGATCAGTTTTTAAGTCAAACCCTTCTTCAACTCCTGGAAGAAATTCTAATAAGCTTTGTTCCATTAAAACATTATCACATTTTGCGTCAAACAAGAAAGTTGTGCTTCCAATTGGAAAAACTCCTCGATGAATCCTCAATAATATCAAACTAGCCATAAAAATATATTGATGTTGAAAATTTTATTGGGATTCTCCCAAGATACCACTGCATGAACTATCTCTTAGTCCAATGACACACCTTCCTCTAAGATGATGTGTCCCTATAAGTGTAACCGGTTAATCCCAAATTAAAATTAAGATATCTTGAATTATTGATGATGTTCTTTCAACGTACTCAAGATGATGTTAACATGTTGGGAATGACCGCCATGAGTTTTAGAGTACACTAAGATGTAATCCCCAAACACCATAAAAAACTAATCAAGGTACATATGGAATAATATATTCATCAAGTCCATAAACACTGCTAGTGAGTTCATTAACCCAAATATCATTAAAAATATTACATATAGTCCATACCTTCTTATAAAATTAGTCATAGTTATATCAGTAGTCTGAACTCTCAACTAATGATACCCGATCCCCAATTCATTCTTTGACAACATGAAATCTCTTCTAAACTAGTGAAATAGATTTTCAATATGTATAACAGGATATCAATTCTTCACAGTCATTCAGTTAAACATCCAATAATTAACATACAATGGAAAACTCTCATCGCTTTCTTTAGAATCAGCCTATGTGAACCCCAAGGCTAGGTACTCGATCCGATAAACCTCTTGTCATCAAATTATTCTAGATGATTCTTGATCTCCTGATTCTTTGTTGATGCAATTATATATAGAGGAATAGAAACCAGCTCAGTTCCAAGAATGAGATGAATAGTGATTTAAACATCTCTCTCAGGTGGAAGCCATGAGAAGTCTCTGGAAATAGAAACTCATTAAAATGTTCTTCCACTGGAGGAATATCATCAATATTTAAAACTCCATCATCTATGAAAATCCTAAAAACGTGGTATGTGAGCTCTCTATGTTACTAAGTAATAGTCCTAGATCAGCCATCTTTGATATCATACTCACCATGGGGATCATACTGGTTACCCTTAGGTGACATGAAATTTACTCTCCTCCATTAAAACTCTATGTGTCCTTGGTATGCGACTAGACAGTCCATACCCATAATTAGGTATAATCCTTCTATATAAAGGATATAAAGATCAAATAGAAAATGATACACACCATATTTGAGAGAACATCCCTTGCACAAGCAGATGTGTTTTTACCCTACTCCCAATGGTGTATCTATTATCATTATCTCACAAACAAACTCCACCGCCTGGCTCAAACTATTTACATGTATTGTAGATATAAAGGAATGAGAGGAACTGGTATTAGAGAAGGAACTATCTAATGTAGAAGCAACTAAAATAGTACTTCTCACTATTGATGGCCCAGCTTCATTATCCACAATTTTAGACTACATAGATTGGAATTGTCATGTCTAACTACCTTCTGATCATCTGACTCCCTAGAGTTTCACCACTCTACTAGTAGGGTGATCATTCTAAGATGCACCACATACATTGACTTTATCTCCTCATCTAATATCACTTCATCATCCAAACTGATATAGTTCAGAAGATCCCTTTCCCACACCCTAGTTATGTCTTTCTCCTATATCACTAAAATCTTCTTCAGGTTCCTGTAGATCCTCTGTTGATGGCCCAACATTCCATAGGAATGGAACTCCAATGCTGGTTTAGGAAAATGTTTATAAAAGGGTCTTGGACTACCATAAAGGTGGAAAATCACTTTGGTATGATCCTATGTAACTAATCCCCCTTTATAGAAACTCTACTTCAAACTACTATAGAAAATGTTCCCTTAATGAATCATCCTAATCCTGGATGATATACATCATGATCGACTAGAATAAATCACCATTCCACCACTGGAAGCATCCTTTAGGATCCTCTTCGAGATGAGATCTTGATTTACCACATCTGAATTTTTTTTAGCCTGATTATATTTACTCGGGACATAATTTCACCCTTATGTCCATTCCAATAATGTTTATCTAAGTTATCCTCATATACTTCCAATGTTGGTAAAAATCACTGAAAATATATAAAGACACATGCATAGTACATCATGGATATTCTCCCCTAATTCAATCTCATAAACTCAGCTTCTCTCTCCTGTCTGAGTATCTATGGGTAAAAGTGCTCTGGAAACATATCCAAAAATTCATTCCATATAATACCCACGGTCTATCTAGTTCATTCCCAAAACTCCCACCAACACTTCGATGATCCTCATGGAATATAAGAAGACAACTTTACCCTATTCTCAAAATGAGTCTCCAAATGGTCAAGTATTATCTCAATAAAATAAAACCAAAACCCATCTCCCTCAGGTTCACCCTCTCTAGTAAAATTCAGAGAGTGGTGAAACTAAAACTACCTCATCAAGTCAGACATGTTCTTCTCAACCCACTCTCGGTGTCTTCCAATGAATTTCATGGAGTTAGCAATATTCTCATAGAAATGATCCTCATATTCCACACCTGGATCTATCGGTTCCTCTAGTTTCACCACAATAGTATCAAACACATCCATTCCCTCCGGTGGTGTTCTCAAAAAGCCTCATCATCACTAGTAGAAAAACCTTTTTTACGCCGTTTTTTTGCTTTTTAACATCGGTTTTTAGGAGTCGTTATTGCGAGCGATGTTAAAAATATGATTTTTTACATCGGTTATTTAATACCCAACATAAAAATGGGGTAATATAGTTTTTAAGGTCAGTTTTTAAAAAACTGACGTGAAATACATTCTGGAAATGGTGATAAGGAGCCATTTTAACGTCGGTTTTTGAAAAAACCGATGTTATAAGTCATTTTTTACGTCCGTTATTTAATAACCGAAGTTAAAAGTTCTTTTTAACGTTGGTTATTAAATAACCGACGTAAAAAATGTTTATTACCTTGTAGAAAATTTTATAAGCTTTCATTTGACAGGTCATAGAGCTCAAACAGATTTACAGATCAAAAGTTACGACCATCAAAAGCTTGATATTTTTTTCGAGGAGAGATTGAATGAGCCAACAGTAGCATCATATTAGAAGGAATTTTTGAATCCGCAGGGGGATTTGTAGTTTTATCATGATATAAATAATCATCCATCATTATAATAAATTAACAATCGTTAAATGGTATATCAATTAAGAAAACAACTCATAGAAAAAATAAATCATGTGAAAATAATTACAAATACCTTGACGAGGTCGCAGAAATAAGTAATCGTTGATTCACATTGAAGATAAAACAAGTTGATTTGGTGGAATGATGATGTTTGAATGAAATGATCATAAAATGGTATATAAATTAATAAAACAGATCATAAAAACCATAAACCATGGATGTATGATAAAATTTACCTTGACGAGATCGCGGAAAAAAGAAATAATTAATTCACGTTCGAGAGAAAATGAATCGATTTGGGGGAACAATAATGGTTGAAATAAATGATCATAAAATTAGGATGGGTGTATAATGGAATCATATAATTGATATTCTATAAGAAAACGCGGTTATGAAAATTCTAGGCAGCAATTCAAAATTTCGATGCTGCGATGTAAAAAAGTTGAAATTTCGCTTTCGTGAGATATTAAAATTTTCATTCACGTCGGTTTTATGATAACCGATGCGAAAAGATATTGAAATTTTCACTTATTTTTCATGTCGGTTATTATAAAACTGATGTGAAAAATAAATCTTTATCACTCTTTCACGTCGGTTATTAAATAACCGACGTGAAAAATCAATTTTCATGACTTTTTCACATCGGTTATTTAATAACAGATGTTAAAAGGTAATTTTCACGTCGGTTAATAAATAACAGACCTGAAAAAAGTTTACAAAAATGTATTTCATTTTCCAAGATTTATTTTGACTGGTCATTGAGCTCAAATAGAGTTATGTGTTAAATGTTATGGCCTTCAGAAGTTGGACATCCTTAAGACATCGTTTAGAGATGATCAACTTCTGAAGGCCATAACTTTTAATCCGTAACTCCATTTGAGCTCTGTGACCTATCAAATTAAATCTTGATAAATGAACAACATTTTTGTAATAATTCTTCTCGTTAGTTATTAAATAACCGACGTGAAAAGTACCTTTTAACGTCGGTTATTAAATGAATGATGTGAAAAAGTCATGAAAATCGATTTTTCACGTTGGTTATTTGAAAACCAACTTGAAAACAAAAAGTGAAAATTTTAATATATTTTCCTGGAAAAGGATTTTTCAGGTTGGTTATTTTATAACCGACGTGGAAAAGTGATGTACATTGATTTTTCACATCTGTTATATAATAGCCGATGGGAAAATCAGATAAAATATATTTTTAACGTCGGTTCTAATATAACCGACGTGAAAAATCAGCGAAAATGTATTTTCAGGTTGGTTATATAATAACCGACGTGAAAAATCAGCGAAAATGTATTTTCACATTGGTTCTAAAAAACCGACGTGAAAAAGGGTGACGTAAAAAGGTTTTTGTACTAGTGCATGGAAGAATAATTCTATAACTCTAAAAAATATCTTAGGTATCCTAACACTTATTTTTTCACAATGATTTTAGGGGAAACACATAAAAATCAATAACAAGTCTTTTCCCCAAACCTCATCATATATTAAAAACCAAGCCACTCTCACAACCCATAACCATCCTACACCTTGGTCAAGGTTAATAAGGGAAAACAAATTCTCCATGTTCAAGCTTCTCATTTTGACAGTCATTTATTTTCATCTTTCATCATTTTACAATCTTATTAAATTTCACAAGCCATGAAAGCAATTTATGTTTACCAACTGGCACAAAACTCATTTTCCCATGCATACCAGAGATGAAAAATTTTCAGACAAAAGTGTAATCCTTAGTGCCAAGAATAATGCTTGTGGACTCAACTATCATTCCATTCAGGGCCACAAGTCAATATCCACAAATATCAAAAAAATGAAGCACACCACACTAAAAGTTCATCACCTAAGGTGAAATAACATTCAATTGTAACAACAGAAAATAATAAAAAAATTCCCACTCTAGAAAATTGGGTTCTCCCACATACATGGTGTTCCAACTCGCATGCACAAGATTATAAACACATCCAATATCTTCCAAGTATCATGTATACATTTTCCAAACACTAAGACAAAATAAGAAGAAATGAAAAATCCTCTGATACAACTTTGTTACATCCCGACCTAGGGGACACATAATTTTTCTTTAAGTCGGTATGTCACATGACCTCAGGCACACCTACCCATACATCTGAGGATACTGAATAGAAGGGATGGTATGATAAGTCGATCATGGGGATACTATACCCTCTTTTTTCAATGTAGCACTGCAGAATAAATGAGAAAATAGTATAGGAAACATTATAGGCATAAAAAAGACCAATATCTCATGATATTTAAAACAGAAAAGGCAATATCTAACTAAAGCATAAAATACAACATGTTGATGTATGTGATATGTTTCTAAAATGAAACTGAAAATAAAGATAGTAAACAATCCCAAATGGGTCCCAAACCACATCTAGCTCCCTCAACCATGATACATCCCGACTCAACCATCCAACATACATCCATTTCCCTTATCCTATCATGAATCCATGAAATCTATTCGGCTATCTATCTAGAAGCCTGAGTAGGGTGTAAGTACAACTTTGTAGGCCACCAACAATGGTGTTTAAAGTAAATCAAAACAATAAAAAGTATATGCAGTTAAATAAAGACTTAATTACAATTCATTAGTAAACATTTTTCATAATATCAATTAATCTTTATTAAACGATATAGAACACTTGGTTACTGAGGACACACATATGTCAATACTTGATCTGTTCCATACCAAATATGAACCATGTTTCATAATAAATTCATAATTCATTTCATAAATTGGAAATTCATTATCTATTTTATTTTTCATCATTATTATGTCCACTTTGAACTGTAATCCAATTTCCATGTATTGGGTTTAGAATTCCATGTTTAGTACCCCATTTATCAATCATATATACTTATCATGGGCATATAATTTCATGTCTAGAACCCACAGTTCTCAAAAATGAATATACATCATGGGAATAGAACATCTTGTATAGCCCCCAATTCTAAATCATACACATATATCATTGGTGTAGATCTCTATTTCTAACACCCAATTATCAACCAAAGAGATATATCTATAATTGGTGTATAACACCATGTCTAGCACCTCATTTATCCAATGTGTGAACGTATCACTAGTATAGATTTCAGTGTCTATCACACCAAATATCAACCATGATTAAACAAGACTAATCCTCTTATCACAATTAATCTCCACTACATCCTTTATTTAATTCATAAATTAATTAATCCATGTCCATTAATTTAATTGATAATAAATTAACAATGTCACTTCCAATTAATAAATTCAACAATCAAATAACCATTTCACAATATCAAACATCGAATAATTAATTCACTAATTAATTATTATTAATTATAATTCATTTATTTGATAAATAACTCAACAACTAATTATCCCAAATTTCCATATCAATATGTTGATAGTTAATTCACCAATTAATTATACTTATTCCTCATTTAATTTTTAAATACAACTATCTCAATTAAATTATAATTATATTACACAATTAATTAGCCAATCAAATGTTACATGATCACATAATCAATATTAAAATTAATTATCTCGTTCAAAAATTCCTAGATCTCACAATTTTAGAATTATCTCAATTAATTTATTTACAAAATTACTAAATTTAATTAAGGATTATAATTTTTTAGAAACTGTAGAAACTCAAAAACATGCTCATAAAAAATAAAATCATGTCTATGAGATTTGGAAATTAGACCAGCTACCATGATTAGTTGATGAATTATTGACTAATAAAAACCCCTAAAATTGTGTTCAACAACAACGTAGATCAAATATTGGTTGATTAACATAAATAAATTTTAAAAAATCATAATCCCTTATATATAGGTAATGATCCATAATCCAAGATCTAAATTCATAAAAGCTTGATCTAGATATGGAAAAATAGATTATTTCAACCACAAAAGTAAATATACAACATAATATGATGAATGAGAGATTAATGGGATAAGATCCACTTTTCGGGAGAGGATAATATCTTCAATCTGGGCATTGGAGCGCAAAGAAAGGAGGTCGAGAGGGCATAGAATCCATCTAGAGAGCTCAAAATTATTAAATTCCACCTAGGGACAAATGGGAGTTGACTTGAAGATTAATTAAGGGGTTCTAGAAAATTTTTAAAAAAAACTTCAGGCTAATTTAATTCTTTATTTTGTTTCCTTGGGCAGGGGCACAAGGTTTTCCCTAACCGTTCTCCAATCATGCAACTATTATTTCTAGGGTGCACAGTTTTCTTTTTATGGCATAGGGTTTGGGAAACAAAATATCCCAGCATGTGGACCCCCACTAACTAGGGCTTCATGGTTTCCTAGGCTGTGGTGTATAGTCTTGGCTAACCATGTTCCAACCATTCACAACCCTTCTTTCTCCCATTTATTTAAATTTTCTCTAATACACACCCCAAAGTAAATCAAAAAGGAAAATTTATCAAAAAGGAAAAAATAATATCTAAAATAATGCTATAAATAACTTCATAAAAGGTTCAAATTTTACATATAGATATAAAAAACTAGAGATAGCCACAGTGGGACAGTTTTTACCATCAGGAACTCCCTTCTTCATGGTCTATAAATTTCTTCCAATTAAATCACCCAATTTCTAATTAAAAACCAAATAATTTACACATTAATTTCCATAAAACCATATAAGTACTTCAAATATCGGTTTTAATCCTCTTATTAGTGTTATTATATTTCCCAATGACTTCCAAGAATCCAAAACTAATTAAACTTGTTATGCTCAATGGGGATACCTCACCAGAAGAAACTCAATTTGTGAGAGTAACTAGTTTTCATTTATAATTAAAAAATATAGAAAAATATATAATAATGTGAAAAAAATAAATAATAAACCTCAAATAATATATTAAATAGTTTCTTGGATAATTCAAATGGAATGTGTTTACAATGAAATGAAAAAACTCAAAATAAAAATGCCTCCAGATTTCTATTTCCCACCACCATATGGAGTTTATCCCTTCATATATTTATTACATCATGAAAACTCCTTTATTTATCCAATTCCATTTATCATATATCACACCCTCACTCTCACCACCCTCTTAAATGGAAGTGTGGACTTCAATTTACAGGAAAAGGGTGTGGAATACTTCGATCTATAATTTAACCTTATAATTTTTTAGAATTTTTGACCTTAGAAACTAATGAATTTTGATAGGTATTTGTTCATATATATGTTTTCTATTCACATTGAAAATTTAAAAATATTTCAAATATTGTATGAAATGTTAGATGAAAATTACTGAATTTATTTTTTCTGGATAAATATTTTCCATCACCCTCCACTTTTTCTCATTCAGAAACATCCTTAATTAGGGAATTTATCCATGATAAATGATAATTCAATTCCATGAGTTTAATTTATTTTCCAATAGGAATCACCTTAGTTTGTGGTCATTATATTTTGTTATGCCTTTTTTCTCTGGTTATAGGTCAGTTATTTCTGACTATTCATCTTTTAATGTTGAATAATTTATTCTTTCCTCAAATTGAACAATTTACCACTTGGCATAGTTATAGTAAATGAAGCCAAAGAGAAAATATTTCCTAAAAATAAAAATTTCAATAATTTATTCTATATTTATATTGTTATTCCCAAAAATATCATAGTGATACAAATCTATTAAAATTATAGAAACAGAAAAAATTTAACATTATGCTAAAAATCATCAAAAATTGAAAAAATGATGAAATTTCACATAAAATGTCAAATTTGTGTGGATTAAATCATTAAAATATAAATATTGAAAATTTTAAGACAAAAAATCTCCCCAAAAAAACTTCTTGGAATCCTGGACATGTTAGTAGTCAAAATAAATTTCTTATGAGAAATTGAAAACTCAATTTAATGAAATTCACAACTCTCAAAATTAACGTATCAGACATTTCATGACTATCCAGTAGTATTAATTGAAAATAATAAATTATATTCATTATTTACATTAAAATTTATATATTTATTCCTTGCACTTGGATTCCTACCTAACATATTTTCCCACTCAACTCATTATTTTTATTTTATACTGTGATTTCCTTATTCAAATAAATACAAGGTTCATAATAATCTTTAAAAAATTATAAATCAATATCCAATAGTTTTAAAGATAGGTATCCACCATTTGGACTTCAAAATAATTTTTAAGGGGTTTCAACATTGGTGGTTTTTAAATATAATGAATTTTATGGTATAAATATATTGCTTGATTATTATTTTTAAAATATTTCAGGATTCTAGTTTCCACACATGCATGGTCTTATCATCATTCTTATTAGACTAAAATTATATCTAAAATAATTTTAAAATTTCATTCAATGTTATTACATAACTTCTCCAATTAAGCAATAATGGAACACAAAATTCTTCAAAATAGTTAAGAATTCTATTTTTGTAATCTCCATAGAGGTACACCATTATTTACCTTGGATGCTTCAAAAAGAAACAAATATTGATATCAAAATATTTATTTCTGATGATCAATTTTTATCAACACCAAAGTATCCCAATATAGTGAAGAAATTGACAAAGGTATTCACCCACAATAAAGAATTACTAAAATAATGGAATTTACATTATGAGTGGGATTGATGTGGAAATTAGCCAATATTAAATCTATATAATATGTAGTTTATGGGTACTATGAGACCAAAAATATCAAATGTAAAGGATGGACTGAATAAAGAGAGATGATTTTTTGAAAAAGGGTAATTCAATCACAAAAAAATTACCAAAATAATGTTTACCACATGTTCCATAAAAATCGAAGGTTTTGATAATGGTTTTAGTTTTTGTGGTCTAAATAATAATTATTTGGTCAAATTATGAAGTGGGATGATTGTGAAGAAGATATAAATTTTTTTAGAGTACCCATAGTAAAGTGATTTTCAATTTTGGAATTCATTCATTGAATGTGAATTAAAGGTTTGTGGTATTTTTATGAATTTTTAAATTATTAATCCAGAACAAAACACATTTTATTAGTCATTCAATTAGTGTCACATGATGCATGTTGGTTCACTTAATTGAAAATGATTTTCAATTCAGGATGGTATTCACAATGATCCTCATTAGTTTTTATAAAGAAAAATTTGAAAAAATACACTAAATTAGAATGAGAAACTAGAAATATGAATTTTATAATAAAAAACAAAAAATCATATTATACCAAGGATATTCCTTCCTCATAGATAAAATTTACCTATTGATCACAACTTATATAATATGTGAGTATCATAAAGATAATACATGGAAAAACAAGGGCTCTGAAAAGATATAACCACCTATTATAACACAACAACATCCCTGAGCTATTCTCTAAAAAGATGAAACATTAAATCCTCTTAGAAAAATAGAAATAAATAATTATAATTTAATTGAAATAAAATAAAACAATTAAAAATTAATAGTATTGAAAACGTCATTATTTTGAAACCCCGTGTGGTTCTAAGGATTTCACACCCCCATGTCAGGTAGTTTTAATTGGTCTTCCCCAATTTGATGGTTGGTGTGGTTTTTTCTTCATAAACAACAAAAATTAAATTCTCATATTTTTCTTCCACTCATTAAATTTATAGAACTCAAAGGAATATTTATTCAAATTATCCAGCATATATTTTTATTGAAATAATACATTGAAAGATGGAACACAAAATAAGTTAAACTTCCCTAATAGTTATCCTCATAACAAACCTCCACTAGTTATTTAAATTTATATCCAGGATGTGGTTCACCTTCAATTTAATCTTAGAAATTGATTTCTTTTTTGAAAAAATATCAGTACTAGTATCATCATGTAAAATAGTGTAATCCAATATCATACACAAAATTCTTTCATCAGTTTCATAATTTATTTCCTCTTCATCTGAAAAGTATGTCCACTCAAAAGGTGTATGTATAAGATATGCATGGGAATAAGCAACAAAAAATTTATTATCAAAATAACATAGATAAATGTGGATGAAAATTTTGATCATATCAGAATGTTAACTCAGGATCCATCTTTTTTTGGGAGTGGATAAAAATTTATAGAATATAGGGAACATCTATTGTTCATTCACATGCTATTAAAAAATAAATGGATTGATAATTTATTCCTCCTTGGACAAAATATGATACAATGTTTCTAAATTCTCAATTCAATGAAATGGGGCTTCAAATGGAATTTTAATTTGAACAATGTAATCCCATTATTTTTGTGAAATCATTGATAAATACTCCCTTTACAAGTTAAAAATGATATTCTATTTTAAATTTCAACTAACACAAAATTGTTTCTTAAACATAAAAAGTGGGTGGGATAACATTATTCATTTCATAATATTCATTTGGATAATTTTATTATAACAATTTATTTATGTTAGTGGATAGATTTTTAATTTATTTTTTATAATTATTGAATCATAATATCATTTTATTGATTCATTAAATCATTTAGTTTGATTATGAAATAATTTTATTAGAATTGGAATTTTGAGAATTCTTCATGACTGCACTCTTTAGATTGTTTATAATCATTAAAAGAATAAGAGTTTTCACTTGGAAAATACATTTATGTCTTGAATCACCAATCAATAATTTTTCATTTTAAAATTCAACACAGTGGTGATGTTGGGGTTCTCTCATGTGGAGGTTGGAGACTATGATTTCAAATTTTCATTTTGTTAAGTTTTTATGATAAATTAAATATAAAAGTGGAGATTTAAGAGAACCAATAATAATTAAAATTAAAATACAAATAAAATTTATTAAGATTATAAATTAGTGTAATAAATTTGAAATTATATGCAATATATAATGAAAATTAATGTTAAATATAACCACAAAAGAAAAATATTTGTCCCTCAAACACTTTATTTAATATTCTCTAAATATGTTTTCCAATTTAATTATCCAATTTATACCTCATTTCCTAATTAAATAAATATAAATTCACTAGAAACCATATTTACATGTAAAATATGTATTTTAATAACTTTATGAATGTTAATATATTACCCAAACACCTATAGGAAACTGAAACTAATTGAACTTGTTTGGATAAATGAAGAGACCTATTACAAAGAAATTTCAATGGTGATAGTAACAAATATACATAATTTGAAAACAAATCCAGAATATTATTGAATAAAGTGAAAATAAGTAATCAAGAGACCTACATCAATGAGGATACTATTTCCATGTAAATTCAAAAGGAAGGAGGTTACAACTATTAACAAAATCTGAAATGAAAAATGCCTCTATATCATCGCTTCTCCCCATCACTTTTTTAGTCCTTAATGTCATTATTACATCCTGAAATAATCCTCCTATACATCGAATATCCTCCTGAACATCCCACTCCCTCCAACTCACAATCCATTGAAGTTAAATTGAAGAGATAAATTTATATGGTAAGGTTATTGAATATTTCCCCCAAGAATGTGTCCATTGATATATATAGAATATTTTTCCCTGAAAAACACTAAATTTTATATGTTTTATTAATAAATTTTCTTCAAATTCATGTTTTATTTCTTTGTTAAGATAATCATGCCATTTAGACATGTATAGGAAATATTTGACGATAATTAATGAAGTGAATTTTTTTTTCTAAAGAGTATTTTTATATCCCACAAATTTATCACATTTGACAATTTATTTAATGACAGAATATCTCCCTAAAATTTAATTCACATGTGATTCATGTAGTCATATTTCTTTTCTATATAAAATATCCTCATTTTGAGGTCAGTATCTTTGGTTATTCCATATTTATTGATGGTATTTCTATTCTCTCTAAACATTCATCTTATAATTTTAAATGATTTATTGGGGTATAATATGATGTATTAAGCACTTGGACATGTTAGAATAATTTTATACTATATAAAAAATGATCCAATAAAAATAATTTTTGTAATTTAATATTTATTGAAAATTTTATTCTCAAAATACCAAAGTGATAAAAAAACTATTAAAATTAAATAATTTGGAAATTCTGACAATTAAGATCAAAATTAATATAAATTGTAAAAAATGATAATATTTCACAAAAAAATGAAATATTAGTGGGGATTAAATAATTAATATATATATATATATATTAAAATATCATCTCTATGAACATATATTTGAAAAATCCATCATTTAAGGTCTCATGTGTGTTAAAAATTTTAAATATTAACTTGTTCACTTCCTAGTAACCCCCATGCTCTTGGGTTTCCTTATAGCCCTGAAATTCAAGTGTATTTTTCCTAGTAAAATCCTGATCAGGTTGCACTATTCATTTTGGATCTTGACAATGATCCTTTCATAAGGACTAGATCGTATAAATCATTGACATGATAAATCTAGATCAAGTGGATGATTCACCTTCTAGATATTCTCTTAAACGTCTTCTCTACACATATATAAAGCCCTTATGGTGAGGATTCTCTAAAAACTCAAGACAATAGTGTAACTCTGTGATATGTTTTGTAATATCATTTTCCAAATTGCAACATCCTGGTTCTGGATGCCACCCAGAGGTGCCCCGTACATGGTTGGTCACATGGCCTCAAGAGCATTTTACCAAACTCCAGAGGCTTCCAACAATTAGTGAGGGCCTTGGGTGTGATAGTGAGGAATCTATGCCCTCATTGGCAGAGTAACACAGTGAAAGTAAATCAAATAGAAATAGAAAAATCTGGAACACTCAGTCTAACCCCTCTGGTTTAGCTTAAGCATGTACTCTCTGAGGAATCACTCACCGTCAATTCATCCTATAGTCTCATATCGGTAACTAAAGGCTCTCTAGGGAAGAACTTACATCACATTCGCTTTGTGGCCCACATCGACGAACTACAGACACTCTGAGGAATCACTTACATCAATTCCTCTTATGGAATCTCATCATATGTAAAAAAAGACACTCTGGAGTAGCCCTTACGTCCATTCTCCATATGGTCTACAACACCAGGTTCTCATAGCCCTATATATGTCAAGTAGGTATAACAATGCATATTGGCCAAAGTAAGCCTCAAGAACTACTTGGCTAGCAATCTACAGCATAATAGCATGTAAGGATACAAAAACCCCATCCTACTATACTTGCCATGGAAGGTAAACAGCAGCCTAATAGGAAAACTAGACCCAACAGTGAAAACATGCTATCATGCATGGGAAGAAACATCCAAAGCATAGAAGTGGACCCTATTCACATTCAATTAACCTCTTCTAAAGAATACAATCATATCAGGAAAACTATTGGGTTGAAACAGTAAAGGCGCAATACCCCGTTCATGGGTATTGGCGATTCTGCACATATAACTCGAAGATGTTCAATATATAGGAACAAGCCACCTACCTTAGTGTTGGGGGATTGATACACGTGAACATAAAGCCTTGAATTTCCTAATAATGTTGTATATCTACAAAAATGTCTAAAAATATCAATAGAGGATAACTGGATATGGTGGAGGAATCAAGAAACGATGGTCTAGAAGAAACAAGAGCTTACTATGGGCATCGCAATGCAATTAAAGAAGGTTGAATCGGATATCAGATGCTCGATCAGGGGCTCGGAGGATGTTTTTTTGTGTTGCAGAAGCTCTCAGATGAAATAGGATAAGAAGAAGAAGTTTATGGCGATTAGACGTGACCCCAGTACATTTAATGAAAAAAAGAAATTACACGGTGTGTACTTTGGATGTACCCATCCTGTACTCGCCATTTTTGAACTCTACATTAGGCGGCCTCTAGGTCACCCCCACATGGTTGTGTGTGTGGCCTTCACACAGACAGAACATGGCCTCCTGTGGAAACACAGTACACGACGTGTACTTATAAAGTACACGGTGTGTACTTTAGAAATTTCTAGAAATTCTCCTTCTCAAAAAAATGAACTGAAGAATGGAAACACACATGAAAAATGATCCAGGTTCTTACAAACTCCCCTCATTAAATAAATTCGTCCCCGAATTTCCCCAATAAGGCGGCGTAGAAGAAGAAATCCTGAATAGCTCCTGCCACTGTGCTTGTATATCAGCCTTCCTCCCCCATGTCTCATCTTGTACTCGTCTGTGCTGCTATAGCACTTGCACCAAAGGAACCGACTGACCATGGAGAACCTTCATACTATGATCAATAATCCTAATATTATTCTCCTCAAACGACGCATCCAATTTGAGCTCAACCTCCTCTGGTTGGAAAACATGAGACGGTTTTGAAGATTTATGTTGAAGATGATAAATGTGGAAGATGTCATGCATAGCCTGGTACCTCTGAGGTAACTACAACTGATAGGCAACTGGCCCAACTCTCTACAAAACCTCAAATTGCCCGATGTACCTCAGTGGAATCTTTCCCTATCTCATAATCCTACTATGTCACAACCTTGGTGTGACACGTCGAAAAACATGATCCCCGACCTCGCACTCTAGAGGTCATCTTTGTCAATCATCATAAAACTTCTATCGAGACTGTGTGGCATCCATCATCTTCTCAATCAACTCTATCTGCTTTTTGGTCTCTTGGACAAGGCGATGTCCTGGCATAGCTACCTCTCCTGCCACAATCCAACATAGGGGTGATCGATATGGCCTACCGTAAAAAGCCTATAAGGTGCCATCTGAATAGTTTCTTGAAAACAATTATTATAGGAAAACACCACAAGTGGTATGTGCTTCTCCCAAGAACCTCCAAAATCAAGGATGCATGATCAAAACATATCCTCAAGCACCTTAATCGTACACTAGGTCATGAAATCTTTCTGGGGATGGTATGTTATACTCAAAAGTACCTGTGTACCCAAATCCTTCTGAAGCCCCTGCCAGAACCGAGAAGTAAAACGTGCATCTCTGTTTGAAATGATGGTTTGTGGAACTCCATGTAAGCACACAATCACACTGATATACAACCTTCCTAGATAATCAACACTGAAGGTCTCCTTGATCAGTAAAAAGTGAGAATAAATCGCGATTCTATCAATGAAAACCCAAACTGCATCATTCACTAAAGGCGGCCTCAGTAAAGCTGTCACAAAATCCATCGCGACATCATTCCACTTCCACTCTGGAATGGATAACTATTGTAAAAGACTTGCTGGTCGCTGATGCTCTGCCTTCACCTGCTGATAGGAGGAACACCTCATTAAGAAACCGTTAACATCTCTCTTAACACCTCACCACCAGTACTGACGGTGTAGATCACAACACATCTTGGTGACACCTGGATGAAAATCCCAAACTGAGGAATGAAAGTCCCACATCAGCTCCTCGCATATGTCTGTAGGAACCCATACGCACCCCTAAAAACGCAAGATCTCATCCCCACCTATGTTCCATCCAAGAATAGGTTCCTCCCCTAAAACGCTTTCCTCTAGGACTAGGCCTTTAGAAACAAATATCCACCTCTTCTAAACTCGATCATGAAGAGTATAGGTAATAGCTATAGATGAAAGAAATGTTTTCCCCTGTCTATTGTGAACCTCCAAATGCATCTCCAAGAATAATGCCATATTTTTCCACTCACTACTGGCCTCCTGAATGGCCTTTATCTATGTCCTCTTTCACAATGCATCGGCCACTACGTTGCCTTTCCCATGCGTATAAGCAAGATCAAAGTCAAACTAATGAAGGTACTCATCCCACCTTCGCTGTCTCAAATTCAGATCACACTAAGTGAAGATATACTTGAGAATATTGTGGTAGTTTAAAGCAACAAAATTTTCTCCTAGAAGGTAATGTCTCCAATAGTGTAAGGAATGAACAACTAAAACCAACTCGAGGACATTCGTCAGGTAATTCCTCTCATGTCATCTCAACTGCCGAGACTCGTACACAACGACTCCTCCTTGCATAAGCCCAACTCCCAGCCTGATACATGAAGCATCACATTACATGTTATAAATCTTTCCCAGCTCTGGAAACACTAATATCGGTGCTCAATTAAACCTCCATTTCAGCTTCTGAAAGGCCGAATCATAAGATTCTGACCACAAGAACTTTACACCCTTCTTAGTCGGACCCATCAGTAGTGCTGCTAAGCGTGAAAAGTCCTGAATGAAGCGTTTGTATAATCCATCCAGTCCTACAAAACTCATTACCTCAAATAATTTATTTGGTTTCTTCTAAGAAAATATTTCTCTCAATTTTTCTAGTTCAACTAACACTCTTGTATCAGGGATAACATGACCCAACAAGGGAATGTGATCTATCCAAAAGTTGTATTTTGAGAGCATTGCATATAACATATGCTCTCCCAATGTACACAAAACGATCTCAATATGTGTGGCATGGTCGTGTAGAGTGTGAGAGTACTCCAAGATATCATCCATGAAAACCACCACCAAGGAATCCATGTATGGATGGAACACTCGCTTCATCAGTGCCATGAAAACTGTAGGTGTGTTTGTGAGACCAAATGACATGTCCAAATACTCGTAAAGACCATACCTTCTCCAAAAGGATATAAGAGGTATATATGATGGTCTAACGTGAAGATGATGGTAACCGGGCCTCAAGTCAATCTTCGAGAACACCCGAGATTTTCAAAGCTGATCAAAGGGATCATCAATCCTTGACAAGGGATATCGGTTCTTGACCGTCAACTGATTCAACCTCCAATAATCCACACAAATCTAGAGGGTATCGTCTGACTTCTTCGCAAATAGGATAGTTGAACCCCACGGTGACGTACTGGGTCGGATGAAACCATTTTCATGTAACTCCTCTATCTGTTTCTTGATCTCCAGCAACTCTAGTGTAGCCATCCTGTTAGAAGGACTGTACACTGGTGCCACTCCTGGCATGATCTCAATAGAAAAGTATACCCCTCGCTCTGGAGGAAAACCAAAAAATTCTCGTATAAAGACATCCCTGAAATGATCCACCACTGGTGTAAATACCACCTATGAAGTCCACTGGTCATCCACTGGTTGGAGGATCAAAACCTACCTCTAATACCACATGGTAACATCGCAGTTCCGAAATCCACCCAGAGGTGCCTTGTACCTGGTTTGTCACATGGCCTCAAGCGCATTTCCCCAAACTCCAGAGGCTACCAACTAGAAGCGATAACCTTGGGTGTGATAGCCGAGAAACTATTCCCTCATTGGGAGAGTAACACAGTGGATGTAAAACAAATAAAAAGAGAAGAAACATGACCAATCCATACAAAAGTACAAAGCTGATGACTGTAAATAATAAACTAGAGAATACATATATATATATATATATGAATGATTCATGAAACATATGTATAGGAATACTACCAAACAAATCACAATGCTAGAATGAAATAGTACTAAACTGAAGTACAAATAAAGGCAAGTAAACAACTCCTCCGCTTTACAAGGAATAGCTTCGTCCAATGCTCTCCAACTCCACAGCAATCAAGTACCTAAAGTAGAAGGGTAATTTCCCTTATCTATACCTATAACAATATAATATGTTTGGGCCCAAAAACATGACCCAGACTTGCTGTGAGACTAAATCCCCGTAGGCAACCACCACAAGATCTGTGCCTAATAGTCATTGAATATATGGAGGGTAATATTTATAGAATGTAGTAAACAAGGAAGTACTAGCAGTAAAAAATCCATAGTTTCAATGCATTCAGTTTTATATATCAATAAACAGTTATTCAATATAGGTAATCACAAATATGTAAACACAAATTGGTAACCCTCTTGGAAGTACTCACAGCCTATCCCCTCTGGTCCTTCCTAAAAATACAAGAAACTTTATTAACACAAAAGGTAACCCTTCAGGAATTACCCACTGCCTATCCCCATTGGTCTTACCTTGAAACACAAGAAACCATCTAGGTAGTACACTCATTCTAACCCCTCTGGTTCTTCTTAAGCATAGACTCTCTGAGGAAGCACTTGTTGTCTATTCCTCATATAGTTTTGTATTGGTAACTAAAGGTGCTCTTGGGAAGCACTTACTTTACATTCCATCTGTGGCCCATGGAAAAGAACTACAGACACTCTGAGGAAGAACTTATGTCTTTTCTCCCTATGTTCTCGCATCGTAAGTAAAATAGACACTCTATAGAAGCCCTTAATCCCATTCTCCCAATAGTCTACTACACCAGGTTCTCACGGCCCTTTGTAATTCAAGCAGGTATAACAAAACTTATCGGCCAAATTAAACCTCAAGAACTACTTGGAAAGTAGTCTACAGCATAACAACATGTAAGGATACAAACACCCCATCCTACTATACTAGTCATGGAAGGTAAACAACATTCTAATATGCAAACTGGAACAAATGGTCAAAAAATTTAATCGTGCATTGACAAACAGTTTCAAAGCATTGAAATTGACCCTATTCACATTCAATTAACCTCTACTCAAGCATACAAGCATAGTAGGCAAACAATAGGGATGAAATAGAAAATGTATAATACCTTATTCATGGGTATTGACGATTTTGCACATATAACTCAAAGACTTTTAACAGAAAGGCACAAACCACCTACCTCGGTGTTGGGAGATTGATATATGTGAACCTCAAGCCTTAAATTAACCATGAACACTGTAGATATACAAAAACATATAAAACGTTAAACATAAGATATCTTGAGATGGAGGAGGAATCATGAAAAAAAGCTCTTGAAGAAGGATGGTCTTACCGAGGTGATCCCAACGCAATCAGCAATGGTCGAATCAGAGATCAGATACTCGATCGGGGGCTCAGAGGAAGTTCACGGCCATATGGGAGCTCTCAGAAGAACTAGGTTGAGAAGAAGGTGTTTTTGGAGATTAGACACGACCTCGGTACGCTTATTGAAAGGATTGAAAATACACGGCGTGTACTTTGGAAGTACACGTCCTGTACTTTCTGATTCGGAACTCCTCTTTAGGCAGCCTCTATGTCACCCCCACATGGCTATGTGTGTGGCCATCACACGACCAGCACACAGCCCCCATTGGAGACCCAATACACGGTGTGTAATCATAATATACAGAGCATGTACTTTATAAATTTCCAGATATTTTCTTTTTTCACAAAAAAGGAACATAAGAAGGAATACATAACTTAAATAACATTCAGGTTCTTACACAAATAAATGGAATTTCTTTGATATGTTGTGTTACACACAAATAATAGAATGAAATCAGTTATATACTATTAAATTATTATTAATTATTATTGTCATTTTTTCCCAACTGTTACATTGGTAGATAGTAATAGGAGTAGCTAAATTTGAAAAATTATAGTTTATGCATGTTTAAAATGTATTCATATGTTATAAATCAATTTGGAATGTATATAATTTTAAATTGAAAATAAAGGGGAAGATTTTATAATAAATTTTTGTTAAACGTGCATTATGTGTTCATCTTAATGATTTAAATTGATCACTGTTAGTGAATAATATTAATGAAAGATATATATTATAAATTAAATAAAAAATTATTTTTCATCTAATAATTTTCCAATGTATGGGATAAATATTGATCAATTATTAAGCTTAAAATGTATTATTCTAAAAACATTTTTTTGATGCATTTTGTTCTCTAATTTAAAAATTAATTTCTTATAAATATTTAAATTTAATCATGAAAAATGGATTTCATATATGGAATTTGTAGGATCAATTTTTTAAAATAATTCCATTTTATTTTTTCCATATTGATATTAATCATGGTAAATTATTTCCATCCCCAATGGAGTAAGATTGTTAAAATAGGGACAAAAAATTGGGATACGGGTTTAAAAATTGTCTCACGCCTTTTGTTATGCTATTGGATGAGTATAATTCAGCCATTTCCATCTAATACTTGAATATATGGTCACCTATTTCTATATTTATTTGAATATTAGCTTCATATAAATTTTATAAAATAATAATACAAAATTCCACTCTCATAATTTTAAATATAACATTTATATACAAATAGAGACAAAATAAAGTTTTCAATGAATATAAAATGGTATTTTAAGAAATGTTAAAAAATCAAGGTGGTATTATATTTATAATTTTTAATAATTATGTAATTATGTTAAAATGATATATAACACTGACACAATATCTCTTCTGTTAAAATAAAAATAAAATAAATGGTTTTAAAAATTTAAAATTTTTATAATTTGACATTGTTATAGTTTTTAAATAATCTTTTAGATAAATATGACATATTTGGGATTTTTGAACATATTATATTTCAATTCATTATTTTTCGTGGTTTCGTTAAAAAAAATTAAATGAATAACTCCAAAATTGAAATTAATGATATTTTATAATAAATAATATATTATTAAATTATTAAACATTCATAAATTTTTTATATTTAGAAAAGGGAAATTAATATGGATGAAAAATAAATTGTGGTCCATTTTAGAGTCATTTCTCTATTTATGTTATAATTTTTATCCTTTCTAATTTTGGAATATTTTTTAATGAGATTATCATAAAAAATGATTAACAAATGGGTTAAAAAACATAATTTTTTAAACGCCAAAAAACCAGTATAAAATTCATTCATTAATTTTATTTTGAACTTATACTACTTTTATTTTTATGCATTTCCATTTGGAATCATTTTTTTATAATGACTTTATTATATTTCAATATTTTTAGAAATCAAATATGTGTTGAATCCCTCAACTACAAAAGGACACCCCGCCATTATATTGTTTACACCACATTGAAAATTATAGCTCAATACCCTTATAAAATTATATTATAAATTACTAATAAATTTTCTAGAGGTTATGGTCTCCCAAAAAAACCAAACCTATGGTCTATAATAATATATTTATAAGTGTTATTTCAAAGAAGAGGTAATAATCTTGATTAATCAATTTCATTTTTCTTTTTCTTTTACCATATCAAAATTTATTGAATTTATCATCAAATATTAAATTTACTATCCTATATTTACTAAAATGTTGTTATTATTATGGAACCACCTTTATTCACACTTTATTCTGATAAATATAATCTGAATGTATAACACATACATATGTTTGACATAACATCTCCAAATAGGGATATAATTAATGTTCCACCACCATATTTCATGGATGTTCATTATGATTTGTATAATATTTATATATTATATTTAGGAAATAATTATACTGCAATTTATTATCAATATTCTTACCTTCACATCCATTTGAATATGATAACGTCACTCTTGCGTACGTGTAAACTATAACTTCCTGAAAGTGATGTGATATTTTCTTCATTTATGTTCTCTATGGATGAAAATAAGGACGTATTTGATGATATATTTGATTTATACTATATAATAATGATTCTAGAAAGGATAATTATTATATACCTATATTTATTTTCTTTTATCGGTATGTGAAAACATTTTTCATGTGTATATATAGCCTACCATCTCTATAAATAGTGTATTTAATTTTTCTATTTCTACCATTTATCGATGTCTATAAATATATTTTTAAGGAGTATATATTATATTTATATCATTATTAACATTAAATATATAAGTTAAATATGATCAAATTACATGTATCCATATTTTCAAACAGAAACATTAAAAAAATAAAGTATTTATCTCTAAGAACAATTATTTTAATAACAAATTGTAAATAAATAGCTGATAATATTTCAAAAGTAAATAATAAATGGTATTATATTTTGTATAATTGTTATAGAGTATATGTATTACAAAAATATATTAATTAAATATTATTTTTTTACACTTATGAATTAAGATGGTTTTTTAGGTAAGGTATTTATATTTCAATACTCTTTTAATTTTGATTGTTTAAAATTGAATTTCTTATGAAGAATTTATATAATCTTTTTATGATATGTAAATATGTTTTTTATATTATGTTTATTAATGAATAATAAATATTTTCAATTCATTTTATTTGTATAAAATTCTCTTGATACAAATCTAATGTTATTAAAGAAAACAGACATCATTTGTTCTCATTAGTCGAAAACCTTTTTCTTTCAATATCTATGTTTCTATAAATATTGTCTAGAATGATTTTAATATTATACTATGATTTTTTAAAGTAATTGTTACCCATTACTGAGTTCTTAAAAAAATTTAAAAGAAATCTCCTCATTATTTTCTAAATGAGGTACTTTTTGACTTATTTTACAAAAGTGTGAAAGGAATATTTTCTCTTAACTTATTCGACAAGGAAAAAAATCCCACCTCTATAAACTCTAATTTTTTTCAAGATTAATTTAAATTAATTTTCTTTTCTTTCAAAATAATATATTATCATTTATAATTGGTAATATATTATATTCAAAAGAATTTATTTCAAAATTAAAAGGCTATTTTCCTCAAAAATAATTCCAAGGATTATTTTATAGGAATTTCCATCCAGGATAAGATCCTTTGATACTAAATATATTTGAAAAGGTATATGAGACAATGATATCATCATTTTTATTTCTCTAAATAGTATATGATTATAATTATTATATTTTTATGATCCTTTTTCATATTTGATTTGTAAAGACCCAAATCTTGACGTACATGGACATTACATTAATTTTTAAGAATACTTGATACATAACGAAAACAAACACACAAGGACCATAATAGTTCAGTGTCTTTGGAAACTCGGAAAATAATCTTCTAATCATGGTGAAAGATCTTAAACATCTCCCATAAAGATCTTCACCTTTTGTTTTCTTACCTAAAATCAATCTTTAAATCCTGGGGAAAAGAAAACATATTAAGGGTGATCTCAAATTCTCATAAAGGTTAAGCATAGAGAACATAAAACAATCTATAAAAATTTGAATGCAAAGACTTGAACATAAAATCTAAACATCAAAATCATGAGCAACAACCTAAATCATGGAATTACACAAGGAATAGATCATAAAGGAACATTAGTCATGATAAACTAGCATGTTAATAAAACATATAATTGTGGAATCCATTAAGCACATGTTATGATTTCCATAGTAGCCAAGGCATTGCTGCCAAGACCATCTTAGTGGAAAAAGTTCCATTCTGAATCGAGTTCACTCCTCGTTCCAGTCTGGTAACACTGAACCTGATTAACTTACCATTCCATCCATGTCTATCTCATGAGATATAAATATTTACCCAATTCATTATAGGGAGATATAGGTCTCGCCCTTCTCATAATGAAATCATTCTTACTTGTGCCACAACATAAACATAAATCATTCATCATAACCCAAAGAATAAAATGGGTTTCATAAACATCATCCCATCATAACATAATCCATATAAAACAAATGGATATAATTTCATCATAAGAGTAGTAAAACCATTTATATCATAGATACTTTATACATGAAACATACACATTTTAAATAAGGTCATCTTTGACAGAAAATGGTTTGGATAAAACACGTGAAATGAATTCTTGAGGAAAATATTCTTTCTTCTTCAAAACATTTTCTTTTCACAAAATTCCATTCAATTTTAAAAGAAAATTATTTTTGTTTAAAATAGTCATAAAATAATTTAGAGTAATCTTCATGAAAATGAGGCGTTATGAAACCGTAAAAAACCGTTCACGCCGTATTTGTTAAAAATAACATTCTTCTCGTACTTTTGTCGGAAAAGTCAAAAAGTACATCATATGGTAAAAAAATATTCCTTACATACCATGTAGTAAAATTCAAAAATGGGTAAAAAGGAATTTAAACATACATGAAAATAGTTTTATAAAACTTGGACATGGATGATAAATATAACCCCAGTAAATACTTACGTATAATAAATCTCGGATAAAAATGAGATTTGAAAAATTATCCCTCACCTTATGTATGATATGCTTCATATGTATCAGAATATCCTGTATAATGATTTAAATAATGTTATTCACTTTTTAAAGAATCATAATCATTGTTATTATATCATATATAGTTTACTTATGACTTTATATTACCCTTACTTTTATAAATTTGAAGTAAAAGCAGCGACTTGGATAAAATTGTTTCATTTATTGTACGTGTTTTGACATGTTGTTCTTGATATTATTACTTATATCCTGATTTACTTAATTACAGAATTTAAAAAATTATTTATATATAATATATATTCAGCATATACATTTATATATTATAGATCGATAAATGGAATGAAATACACCGTTCATGGAGATGGTAGGCCGTACGTACGCATGAGCACTGTTTTCGTTTCCTTATCGAATTGAATGGAATTAAGTGGATGAAATACATATATATATATAAATAAATAATGTATAATTATTAAGTCATATATTTCATTATTATTCATTATATATACTTTATAATAATTCATGAATGGTTAACATGGATAATGAATCTCATCGCGTCGTGGAGACGGTAGTCCGTACGTACGCACGAGCGATGATATCATTCCCATGATCGTGGAATTGTATTGGAGTGTATGTATACTATTTAAGAATAAATATCAATTTAAAATAATCATATATATTTATTATTTACACCATTATACCCGTTCAAGTACGGTGGTCGTGGAAAATTGATTACACCACAGCATAGAGACGGTATTACGTACGCACGCACGCGCGGTGTTTTCATTTTTCATAGGATGGATAGATGGTTAAATAGGGTTGTTTCATAATTATAAAAAAATATCAGTATATGAGGGATACTGATGTTATTACCTCATAATTAAACAACTAAAGAAGATGATTTATAAGAAGAAACAATGTTGAAAGAATCGGTAATAGACATTACCTCTTCTTTGAAGCGCCTCTTATTAACCACCTCTTTGGGCACTAATGATGGTCTTTGAAGAATACCAGAACCAATAGGTTGTTTCTAGGGAAGTGGAGAGGATACATTGGCAGGGGTTGGACGAGCTGGAAGGCTCAATGTGGTGTGAGGAAGAGAGGGAGGAGGTGCCCTTTTATAAGGGAGGAGAGGGGCACCTTTGAAAAAACTAAAAATATTATTTTATTATAGAGTCATATTCAGTTTTTAATAGATACAAATTGATTCATTTCTAAGATATGGTGGGGATGGGTCGTAATCCTCTCATCCAATAGAATTTAGACAAGCTTAGGTTTCTATTTTAACCTTATAATTTAGATTTAACTTTAAGTTAAATAATTTTACTTTTACTGTGTATTCTTGTTTTCTTACACTATAAGGTTAATAAACATCCTATAACAAGCCAAAAGATCCCAAAGTTGTTTATTATTAATATATATAACCTTATCTAAGTCATTTGGCCGAACCCTAGATTTTTAGGAATAAAATAACAATTAATAATATAATATTTGTTTGAAGAACTATTTTACGTCAATTTTGACACTATTTGGTAATTGATTTCTTTAAAACTCATAACAGAATGATTAGTTAGAAAAAGGCCAATTTAACCAATAATAACATGTCATATTAACCTAGAAAATTAGTTCAATTCATAAAAAGTCTCAAATTACATTTATTTGGTTATTTATAATATCAATTGTGTCAATATTTCATTAATAAGATAATTACTGCATCATCATTGTGTCATAAATAAATTAAATTATTTAATGTCTAAAAATTATAAATAAAATACCATTATGTAGGAAATCGGTTTAGAATTATAATTAATATTTATAGTCAAATTTATCTTATGTATAACCCTCTATTAAAAATGTTTTAGTTACTAAACTTTGATTTTATCTATTTTAAATATTCGTTAAATAAAATAATATTAAATGTACTAATCTAATCCAAGTGGACCTAAATGGTCATATTATATTCCTAAGGTTGTTTTTGGTAGAATTACACTTATCCAATAGAATTAGGACATGTGGTAGCGTAATGATAATATCATTTTTACCCGTAATTACCCTATTTACTTTTAACTGTGGTAAACAAAAGTAAAACGTTACTATTCACCAAAAATTATTTTCATCTCTTTGAACCACATTTTAGTCCATGATATTAACCATTTCTCTCGGATTTTCAAAATTCCACTCATATAAGTGGTAAAATTAAATTTAATGTGAAATTCCAAATTCTTCTAGGAGGTGTGTAAAAGACTGTGAAAAGTTCAATAAAGTTTTTATATATCTAAACATATTATAAAATGACTCCAATGAATTAAAATGAACTTATATAGGTATTATGTATCAAGTTTGACATAAAATAAATTTAAATAAAATAAATAATTATTTAAATAAAAAGTCGGTTTTTAAATAGTAACCCTGTGTTTTAACTATTCATAAAAAATTGAATGTTTTTAGAAAAATATCAAAAATTCACCCCAGGATAATTTCGATATTCCAAATCCAAAAATGAAATCCATTTCAAATGATAAAATTTATAAAATTTTAAAAAGTGGGTTTTACTATTAATAACGGCTAGTTTATATAACATATCGTTGTTTAGTGAAACTCGGTATTGCGTACAACACACGCTATCATGGAAGGTCGCGATTGCGTGTAATGCAATCCAAGTCAGGGATGCATGTAGTGAAAGATCCTTTTGGTGTAGCATACAACAAAAGACTTCAATAAAATTAAAAATAATATTTTTCATAAAATCTTGGGGTGTTACATTCTACCCCCCTTAAAATGAATTTCCCCCTCGAAATTCGTCGGGTTTATAAATGGTTTACTACTCAAAAGTTTCTTTAATAGAAACCAACATCATAAAAAGGAATACCAAAACCAATCTTTAAAAACTAAATTATGAAACGTAACGGTTACCCAAATTAACTAATCATTGGGTTTCCACATAGGTGAAAATATGGATATGGAAGAGAAATCTAACCATCATGTTATGATGGAGAGTGGTTGAGAACATGGCTATGAAAAATCCAGAAATCACAAAGCCATAGATTTGTGTTGTTCTAAGGTACCATATAATTCATCGGATATAAGGGCCCTAGGAAAACATTTTTGGTTTTCAAGATCATTTCCCTAAAGTTGAAAAAATTGGAATTAGAATAAATACTTTCTTGATTTTGGTACAATCTCACTGTTGGTCATTCCTTGGAAAATTTCCACTTCATCTCTTAAAGAAATGATGTTGAATTTGTCATTCGTGAAGTTTTAGCATATCATGTAATAGAATGATTGGTCATTCCATCTGTCTCAGACAAAAGGTTAGAAAAAGTTATCAAAAATACATAAGTCCATCTATAGTGAGATTAATCATATATGGTTCCTAAAATGGACTTATACTTCATATATCATACTGCTTAATATAATACAATTGGTTTCTACTAAATAGGGTCTTCTTGTAGGCCAGTGGTAGGCGATAAAGGCATGTCGCACTTCAGTTGTGGGTTCGATTCCCACAGCCTTGTCCGACGCGATTGGTTGTCGCCTGCCTTGCAAGTTGTCCTTTTTCCTAAACATACATTATTATAACATTCCATCAATAATATTGAAAAAGTTCTAGCCTTAAACAATACTAACATATGCCCAACATAATTCATTCTAATCTTTAGGCTTATCCAAAATACTGTTGTCCAATCTCATATTATAGTGAAAAAGATTACCAAAGAGTTCATATAACAAGCATGTTAATACCATCATTGATCCCCATATATCATAAGATATGTCTTGTTGGTAACATTCCAAACATTCAAAGGCCTTAATCAGGTATTCTCTTGAAAAATGAATTCCCAATGAACCTTAGTGAAAACATGAATGCAGTCAAAAGTTAACACTTTCCACATACCAAAATCCCCAAAATTCTATATACTCAAACCATGATATCACCTAGCCCTTATAACAATCATGAGCCCATGAATACTATCAAACATATTATTTCCTCCTTATCCATTCATTATGTGCATATTATATTCTTTCCAAAAATATCTGAAAAACCATTCGTGGTTACCAGTACCATTCATCTTATACATTCAAATACTTTAGGTAAAACAATAGTGTAACAATCCCTAGATGTTTCTTTATTCCATAGTAACATTAAATTACTTATACAACATAACTCTTGATAAACATACATTCATTCCACTACCTTATTAAACCATTGACCAATCTTGAACACAAATTTCATCTCATATATCATTTTTAGTCTCCTCATCATCATCCACATAAATACTACCCATATGATCATGCTGATTCTTTTCATGAGATTTTCCCTTAGGGAATTGGTTTGCATAATGCCCATACATTCCAAATCTAAAACATCTAATCATTGTTGATGTAGTAGCAATACCATTATCCTTATCCATGGTGTTAACTAAACCTTTTCCTTTGAACTTACAAAATTCGTGTTCTTCTTTCCACACCCAAAGCATCTTCTAGTACCATTGAAACATTCTCCTTGATGCCTCTTCCCACGTGATTTACATGATAGAAATTGAACTTTCCTTCCTCAATTTTCATCATGAAACTCTATCTTTCACCTATTAGCTGAGTCGTGAAACATACCAAATTTGAGATTATTGATCATATTATGAGATTGCTGATTAGGCATAATAACGATATGTGGACCTCCATATTCAATTTCATTCGGTTTCTCATGAATAATTTTATTCCATTGTCCATCATATCCTCTATTATCGCGAATATTCCCGTTCCCATCCATTTTATAAAACCCCAAAAAAATAGTGTGAGGGGCCAAAATCAAAATCAAGGGGGATTACCTTCAATATCAAACATCTTAGGTAAAATTCTAAGATCATTACAATAATTCTAGGACTATAACCTATACTTATACATAACCTTAGGGACATCCCTAGACATACCTTAGAAATATCTCTAGGGATCTCACTAAAGTTCTCGCATCCTAGTTTCCAAAGGTTGACTAAACATTTTCTCTCACACCAACTATAGAGACCCAAAGCTTGAAGAACATGGACATTACATTACTGTTGCAGAATACATGATACATAACGAAAACAGATACTCAAGGACCGTAATAGTTTAGTGTCTTTGGAAACTCAGAAAATAATCTTATAATCGTGGTGAAAGATCTTCAACATCTCCTATAATGATCTTCCCCTTTTTTTTCTTACCTAAAAACATTCATTAAATCATGGGGAAAAAAATATATAAAGGGTGGGCTCAAATTCTCAGTAAGGGTAAGCATAGATAACATAAAGCAGTCCATAAACATTTGAATTCAAAAACTTTAACATCAAATTTAAACATCAAAATCATGAGCAACGCCATAAATCTTGGAAGTAAATAAGGCATAGATCATAAAGGAACATTAGTCATGATAAAATAGCATGGTAATAAAACCTGTAATTGTAGAATCCATTAATAACATGTTATTATTTCCATAGTAGCCAAGGCATTACTCCCAAGACCATCTTAGTGGACAAAGTCTCATTCTGAATCATGTTCACTCCCCGTTCCAGTCCTGTAATAATGAACCAGATTAACTTACTATTGTAGCCATGTCTATCTCATGAGATATAAATCTTTACCCAATACATTGGAGGGAGATATAGGTCCCACCCATCACAAAATGAAATCATTCTTACTTGTGCCACAACATAAACATAAATCATTCATCATAACCCCAAGAATAAAATGGGTTTCATAAATATCATCCCATCATAACATAATCCATAAAAAATAAATAGATATAATTTCATGGTAAGAGAAGTAAACCCATTTAAATCATAGTGGCATTATACTTGAAACACACACATATGAAATAATTTCATCTTAGATGGAAAATGGTTTTGATAAAACACTTGAAATGAATTCTTGAGGAAAATATCCTTTCTTCTTCAAAATCATTTCCGTTTCAAAAAATTACATTTTATTTTAAAAGAAAAGTATTTTTCTAAAAATAGTCATAAAATATTTTAGAGTAATCTTCATGAAAATTAGGCGTTATGAAACCGTAAAAATACGTTCACACCGTATAAATTAAAAATAACATTCTTCTCGTACTTTTTTCAGAAAAGTCAAAAAGTACCTTGTATGGTAAACAAAAAAATGATTCCTTTCATAGCATGAAGTAAAACTAAAAAAATGGGTAAAAAGGACTTTAAACATATATGAAAACATTTTTATAAAACTTGGACATGGATGATAAATATAACTCCATTAAATACTTACGTATAAGAAATCTCGGATAAAATGAGATTTGGAAAATTATCCCTTACCTTATGTTCGACATGCCTCGTATGTATCCAAACCTCCTGTATAATGATTTAAATAATGTTATTTACTTATTAAAGAATCATATTCATTGTTATGATATCATATATAGTTTACTTACGACATTATATTACCCGTTCTATTGTAAATTCGATTTAAAAGCAGCGACTTGGGTAAAATCTTTTCCATTATTGTACGTGTTTCGACTTGTTGTTCTTGATATCATTACTTATATCCTGATTTAATTAATTCCAGAATTTAATACATGATTTAAATATAATATATATTCAGCATATACATATATATATATATATATATGATATATCGATAAATGGAATGAAATAAACCATTCATGAAGACGGTAGGCCGTACATACGCATGAACTCTGTTTTCGTTTCCTTATCGAATTGAATGGAATTAAGTAGATGAAACACATATATATATATATACATAAATACAGTATCATTATTATGGCATATATTTCATTATTATTAATTATATATATATTATAATCATTCATGAACGGTTAACATGGACAATGAATCTCATCGCGTCGTGGAGACGGTAGTCCGTACGTACGCACGAGCGATGATACCATTCCCATGATCGTGGAATTGTATTGGAGTGTATGTATAAAATTTAATAATCAATATAACATTATAATAATCATATGTATTTATTATTTACACCATTACACCAATCCAAGTAAGGTGGTGGTGGAAAATAGACTACACCACGACGTGGAGACGGTATTCTGTACGCACGCACGCGCGATGATTTCGTTTTCCGTAGGATGGATAGATGGTGAAATATGGCTATTTCCTACTTATAATAACATATCTGTATATGAGGGATACTTATGTAATTACCTCATAATGAAACAACTAAAGAAGAATAATTAGAAGAAGAAATAAAGTTGAAAGAATCAATAACAAACATTACCTCTTCTTTGAAGCGCCTCTTCTTAACCCCCTCTTTGGGCACTAAAGATGGTCTTTGAAGAATACCAGAACCACTAGGATGTTTCTAGGAAAGTGGAGAGGATAACTTTGCCCGGGTTGGCCGATCTTGAAGGCTCAATGTGGTGTGAGGAAGAGATGGAGGAGGTGCCCTTTTATAAGGGAGGAGAGGGGCACCGTTGGAAAAACTAAAAATATTATTTTATTATAATGTCATATTCTGTTTTTAATAGCTCCAAATTTATTTATTTATAAGCTAAGGTTGGGATGGGTCGAAATCCTCTCATCCAATAGAATTTATACAAGTTTATGTTTCTATTTTAACCTTATCATTTTGATTTAACTTTAAGTTAAATAATTTTACTTTTACCGTGTCTTCTGGTTTTCTTACACTATAAGGTTAATAAACATACTATAACAAGACAAAAGATCCCCAAGTTGTTTATTATTTATATATATAACCTTATCTAAGTCATTTGGCCAAACCTTATATTTTTAAGAATAAAATAACAATTAATAATATAATATTTGTTTTAAGAACTATTTTACGTCAATTTTGACACTATTTGGTAATTGATTTTTTTGAAAATCCTAATAGAATGAATAGTTCTAAAAAGGTTAATTAAATCAATACTGACATGTCATATTAACCTATAAAATAAGTGTAATTCATAAAAAGTCTCAAATTACATTTATTTGTGTATTTATAACATCAATTATGTCAATATTTTATTAATAAGATAATTACTGCATCATCATTGTGTCATAAATAAATTAAATTATTTAATATCTAAAAATTATAAATAAACTACCATTATGTATGAAATCGTTTTATCTTTCTAATGAATATTTATAGTGGAATTTATCTTATGTATAACCCCATATTAAAAATGTTTTATTTATTAAACTTTGATTTTAACTATTTTAACTATTCATTAAATAAAATAATATTAAATGTCCTAATCTAATCCAAGTTTACCAAAATGGTCATATTTTTTCCTAAGGTTGTTTTTAGTCTAATTACACTTATACAATAGAATTAGGACATGTGGTAGGGTAATAATAATATCATTTTTACCCTTAATTACCCTATTTACTTTTAATTGTCGTAAAGAAAAGTAAAAGGTTACTATTCACCAAAAATTATTTTCATCTCATTGAACCACATTTTAGTCCCTTATATTAACTGGGTCTCTCGGATTTTCGAAATTCCACTCATAGAAGCAGTAAAATTAAATTTTCTGTGAATTTCCAAATTCTCCTAGGTGGTGTGTAAAAGACTGTGAGAAGTTCAATAAAATTTTAATATATCTAAACTTATTATAAAATGACTCCAATGAATTATATTGAACTTATATAGGTATTATGTATCAATTTTTACATAAAATAAATTTAAATAAAATAAATAATTATTTAAATAAAAAGACGGTTTTTAAATAGTAAACTAGTGTTTTAACCATTCATCAAAAATTGAAAGTTTTCAGAAAAATACAAAAAAATCACCCTAGGATAATTTCGATATTCTAAATCAAAAAATTAAGTCCATTTAAAAGGATAAAATTTATAAAATTTTAAAAAGTGGGTATTACTATTCATAATGGCTAGTTTATATAACATATGGTTGTTTAGTGAAACTTGGTATTGCGTACAACACATGCTATCGTGGAAGGTCACGATTGCGTGTAATGCAAGCCAAGTCAGGGATGCGTGTAGTGGAAGATCTTTTTGGTGTAGCGTAAAACAAAAGACCTCAATAAAATTAAAAAGAATATTTTTCATAAAATCTCATGGTGTCACATTCTACCCCCCTTAAAATGTATTTCACCCTCAAAATTCGTCGGGGTTATAAATGGATTACTACTCGAATGTTTCATTAATAGAAACCCACATCTTAAAAAGGAATACCAAAAACAATATTTAAAAACTAAAGTATGAAATGTAATGGTGACCCAAATTAACAAATCACTGGGTTTCCATATAGGTGAAAATATGGATATGGAAGAGAAATATAACCATCATGTTTTGATGGAGAGTGGTAGAGAACATGGCTATGAAAAAGCCAGCAATCACAAAGCCATATATTTGTGATGATCTAAGGTACCATCTGATTCATCGGATATAAGCGCACTAGGACAACATTTTTGGTTTTTAGGATCATTTCCCTAAGGTTGAAGAAATTGGAATTAGAATAAATACTTTCGTGATTTTGGTACAGTCTCACCGTTGGTTGTTCCCTGGACAATTTCTACTTCATGTCTTAAAGAAATGAAGTTTAATTTGTCATTCATGAATTGTTAGCAGATCATGTGATAGAATGATTGGTCATTCCATCTGTCTCAAACAAAAGGTCAGAAATGTTATCAAAAATACATAAGTCCATCTATAGTGAGATTAATCATATATGGTTCATAAAATGGACTTATACTTCATATATCATACTGCTTAATATAATAAAAATGGTTTCTACTAAACAGGGACTTCCTGTAGGCCAGTGGTAGGCGATAAAGGCATGTCGCACTTCAGTTGTGGGTTCGATTCCAACATCCTTGTCCGACGTGACTGGTTGTCACCTCTCCTGCAGGTTGTACTTTTTTCTAAAAATACATTATTATAACTTTCCACCAATAATATCGAAAAAGTTAAAACCTTAAACAATACTAACTTATGTCCAACATGATCCATTCCAATCTATAGGCTTATCCAAAATAATGTTGTCCAATCTCATATTATAGTGAAAACGATTACGAGAGAGTTCATATAACAAGCATGTTAATACCATCATTGATCCCCATATATCATAAGATATGTCTTTTTGGTCACATTCCAAACATTCCAAGGCCTTAATCATGTATTCTCTTGAAAAATGAATTCCCATTGAACCTTAGTGAAAACATGAATGCAGTCAAAAGTTAACACTTTCCACATACCAAAATATCCAAAATTCTATATACTCAAACCATGATATCACATGGTCCTTATAAAAATCATGAGCTCATGAATACTATCAAACATATTATTTCCTCCTTATCCATTCATTATGTGTATATCATCTTCTTTCCAAACATATCTGAATAACCATTCATTGTTACTAGTACCATTCAACATATGCTTTCAAATACTTTAGGAAAAACAATAGTGTAAAAATCCCACGATGTTTCTTTATTCCATAGTACCATTAAATTACCTATACAACATAGCTCTTGATAAACATACCTTCTTTCCACTACTTTCTTAAACCATTGACTAAGATTCAACACTTCTTTCATCTCATATATCATTTGTGGTCTCCTCATCATCATCCACATAAATACTACCCATATGACCATAGTGATTATCTTCATGAGATTTTCCTTTAGGGCATTGGTTTTCATAATGCCCATACATTGATCATTTAAAACATCAAATCATTGTTGATGTCGAAACAATACCATTATCCTTATCCATGGTGTTAACTGAACCTTTTCCTTTGCACTTAAAGGATTTTTGTTCTTCTTTTCCGCACCCAAATAATCTTCCAGTTCCTTTGAAACATTCTCCTTGATGCCTCTTCCCATGTTATTTACATGATAGAAATTGATCTTTCCGTCCTCAATGATCATCATGAAACTCTATCTTTCTCTTATTAGGTGAATCGAGAAACTAACCAAATTTGAGATTATTGATCTTATTATGAAATTTCTGATTTGGAATAATAACGATATGTGGACCTCTAGATCCAATTTCATTCAGTTTCTCGTGAAGAATTTTATTCCATTTTTCATCATATCCTCCATTATCGTGAATCTTCTTGTTCTTAGCCATTTTATAAAACCCAAAAAAATAGTGGGAGGGGCCAAAATCATAATCAATGGGGATTACCTTCAATATCAAACATCTTAGGTTAAATTATTAGATCGTTACCATAATTCTAGGACTATAACCTATACTTATACTTAACCATAGGGACATCCCAAGACATACCTTATAAATATCTCTAGGGATCTCACTAAAGTTCTCGCATCCTAGTTTCCAAAGGATGACTAAACCTTTGCTCTGATACCAAATATATAGACCCAAAGCTTGACATATATGGAAATTACATTACCTTTGTGGAATACATGATACATAATGAAAACAGACACACAAGGACTGTAATAGTTTAGTGTCTTTGGAAACTCGGAAAATAATCGTCTAATCGTGGTGAAAGATCTTCAACATCTCCCATAATGATCTTCCCCTTTTGTTTTCTAACCTAAATCCTTTCATTGAATATTTTGTAAAAGAAAACATATAAAGGGTGAGCTCAAATACTCAGTAAGGTTAAGCATAGAGAACATAAAACAATCCACAAACATTTGAATGCAAAAACTTGAACGTAAAATATAAACATAAAAAACATGAGCAACGACATAAATCTTGGAAGTACATTAGGTATAGATCATAAAGGAATATTAGTCATGATAAACTAGCATGGTAATAAAACATGTAATTTTGGAATCATTTATGAACATGTTATGATTTCCACAGTAGCCAAGGCATTGTTTCCAAGACCATCTTAGTGGACAATGTCTCATTCTGAATCGTGTTCACTCCTCGTTCCAGTCCTGTATCACTGAACCAGATTAACATACCATTCCAGCCATGTCTATCTCATGAGATATAAATATTTACCCAACACATTGGAGGGAGATATAGGTCCCACCCATCACATAATGAAATCATTCTTACTTGTGCCACAACTTAAACATAAATCATTCATCATAACCCCAAGAATAAAATGGGTTTCATAAACATCATCCCATCATAACATAATCCATATAAAACAAATAGATATAATTTCATCATAAGAGAAGTAAAACCATGTAAATCATAGAGACATTATACTTGAAACATACACATATGAAATAATATCATCATAGATGGAAAATGGTTTTGATAAAACACTTGAAATGAATTCTTGAGGAAAATATCTTTTCTTCTTCAAAATCATTTTCTTGTCACCAAATTCAATGAAATTTTAAAAGAAAAGTATTTTTTCTGAAAATAGTAATAAAATCTTGTAGAGTAGTCTTCATGAAAATTAGGCTTTATGAAACCGTAAAAATCCGTTCACGCCATATAAGTTAAAAATAACATTCTTCTCATACTTTTGTCGGAAAAGTCAAAAAGTACCTTGTATGGTAAACAAAAAAAAATGATTCCATACATACCATTTAGAAAAAGTCAAAAATGGGTAAAAATGACTTTAAACATACATGAAAACATTTTTATAAAACATGGATATGGATGATAACTAAACTCAAGTAAATACTTACGTATAAGAAATCTTAGATAAAAATGAGATTTGCAGAATTATCCCTTACCTTATGTCTGATATGCCTCGTATGTATACGAACCTCCTGTATAATGATTTAAATAATGTTATTTACTTATTAAATAATCATATTCACTGTTATGATATCATATATAGTTTACTTATGACATTATATTACCCGTTCTATTGTAAATTCGATGTAAATGCAGCGACTTGGATAAAATCGTTTCATTTATTGTATGTGTTTCGACTTGTTATTCTTGATATTATTACTTATATCCTGATTTAATTAATTACACAATCTAAAAAATGATTTATATATAGTATATATTCATAATATACAAATATATATGATAGATAGACAAATGGAATGAAATACACCAATACTGGAGACGGTAGGCTGTACATACGCATGACGCTATTTTCGTTTCCTTATCAAATTGAATGGAATTAAGTAGATGAAATACATATATATATATATACATAAATAAAGTATCATTATTATGTCATATATTTCATTATTATTCATTATATATTCTTTATAATCATTCATGAATGGTTAACATGGAGAATGAATCTCATCACGTCGTGGAGATGGTAGTCCGTACGTACGCACGAGCGATGATACCATTCCCATGATCATGGAATTTTATTGGAGTGTATGTATAATATTTCAGAGTCAATATCACTTTAAAATAATCATATATATTTATTATTTACACCATTATACCCATCCAAGTAAGGTGGTGGTGAAAAATTGATTAAACCACGGCTTAGAGATGGTATTTCGTACGTACGCACTCGCGGTGACTTCATTTTCTGTAGGATTGATAGATGGTGAAATAGGGTTGTTTAATACTTATAATAACATTTCAGTATATGAGTGATACTGATTTTATTACCTCATAATGAAACAACTAATGAAGAAGAAGTAGAAGAAGAAATAAAGTTGAAAGAATCGATAATAGACATTACCTCTTCTTTGAAGCGCCTCTTCTCAACCACCTCTTTGGGCACTAAAGATTGTATTTGAAGAAGACCAAAACCTCAAGGATGTTTCTAGGGAAGTGGAGAGGAGATATTGGCAGGGTTTGTCTATGCTTTAAGTCTCAAAGTGGTGTGAGGAAGAGAGGGAGGAGGTGCCCTTTTATAAGGGAGGCGAGGGGAACCTTTGGAAAAACTAAAAATATTATTTTATTATAAAGTCATATTCGGTTTTTAATAGCTCCAAATTGATTTATTTAGAATCTAATGTGGGTATGGGTCGAAATACTCTAATCCAATAAAATTTAGACAAGTTTAGGTTTCTATTTTAACCTTATTATTTAGATTTAACTTTAAGTTAAATAATTCTACTTTTACCGTGTCTTCTTGTTTTCATACACTATACGGTTAAGAAACATACTATAACAAGGCGAACGATCCACAAGTTGTTTATAATTAATCTATATAACCTTATCTAAGTCATTTTTCCTAACCTTAGATTTTTAGGAATAAAATAACAATTAATAATATAATATTTCTTTTAAAAACTATATTATGTCAATTTTGACACTATTTAGTTATTGATTTTTGTGAAAATCATAACAGAATGATTAGTTCGAAAAAAGTAATTAAATCAATACTAACATGTCATATTAACCTTAAAATTTTTTGAAATTCATAAAAATTCTAAATTACCTTTATTTGGGTATTTATAACATCAATTATGTCAATATTTCATTAATAAGATAATTGTTGTATCATCATTGTGTCGTAAATAAATTAAATTATTTAATGTCTAAAAATTATAAATAATATAACATTATGTATGAAATATTTTTATCATTCTAATTAATATTTATATTTAAATTTATCTTATTTATAACCCTATATTAAAAATGTTTTAGTTATTGAACTTTGATTTCAACAATTTTAACTATTCTTTAAATAAAATAATATCAAATGTCCTAATCTAATCCATGTGGACCTAAATGGTCATATTTTATTCCTAAGGATGTTTTTTGTAGAATTACACTTATCCAATAGAATTAGGACATGTGTTAGGGTAATATTATTATTATTTTTACCCTTAATTACCCTATTTACTTTTAACTGTGGTAATAAAAGTAAAAAGTTGCTATTCAACAAAAAATATTTTCATCTTATTGAACCACATTTTAGTCCTTGATATGAACCATGTCTCTCAGGTTTTCAAAATTCCACTCACATATGCGGTAAATTTATGTTTTATGTGAATTTCCAAATTCTCTTAGGAGGTGGGTAAAATACGGTGAAAAGTTCAATAAAATTTTTATATATCTAAAATTATTATAAAATGACTCCAATAGATTAAATTGAACTTATATAGGTATTATGTATCAGTTTTTACATAAAATAAATTTAAATAAAATAAATAAATAATTAAATAAAAAGTCGGATTTTAAATAGTAACCCAGTGTTTTCACTATTCATCCAAAATTGAAAGTTTTCTGTAAAATACCAAAAATTCAACCAAGACTAATTTCGATATTCCGAATCCAAAAATGAAGTCCATTTCAAAAGATAAAATTTATAAAATTTTAAAAAGTGTGTTTCTATTCATAACGACTTGTTTATATAACATATCATTGTTTAGTGAAACTCGGTATTGCGTACAACACACGCTATCGTGGAAGGTCGTGATTGCGTGTAATGCAAGCCAATTCAGGGATGCGTGTAGTGTAAGATCCTTTTGGTGTATCATACATCAAAAGACATAAATAAAATTAAAAATAGTTTTTTTCATAAAATCTCGGGGTGTTACATTCTACCCCCCTTAAAATGATTTTCGCCCTCGAAATTCGTCGGGGTTATAAATGGTTTACTAATCAAAATTTTATTTAATAGAAACTCACATTGTAAAATGGAATACCAAAACCAATCTTTAAAAACTAAAGTATGAAACTTAACAGTTACCCAAATTAACTAATCATTGGGTTTCCACATAGGTGAAAATATAGATATGGAAGAGAAATCTAACTATCATGTTCTGATAGAGAGTGGCAGAGAACATGGCTATGAAAAAGCCAGCAATCACAAAACCATATATTTGTGATGATCTAAGGTACCATCTGATTCATTAGATATAAGGGCACTAGGACAACATTTTTCGTTTTCAAGATCATTTTCCTAAAGTTGAAGAAATTGGAATTAGAAGAAATACTTTTTTATTTTGGTAAAGTCTCAATGTTTGTCGTTCCATAGACAATTTCAACTTCATATCTTAATGAAATTATGTTGAATTTGTCATTCATGAAGGGTTAGAAGATCATGTGATAGAATGATGGGTCATTCAATCTGTCTCAAACTAAACATTAGAAAAAGTTATCAAAAATACATAAGTACATCTATAGTGAGATTAATCATATATGGTTCCTAAAATGGAAATATACATCATATATCATACTAAATAATATAATAAAACCGGTTTCTACTAAACAGGGACTTCATGTAGGCTAGTGGTAGGTGATAAAGGCCTATCAAACTTCAGTTGTGGGTTCAATTCCCACAGCCTTGTCCGACGCAACAGGTTGTCTCCCATCATGTAGGTTATACTTTTTTCTAAAAATACATTATTATAACTTTCCATCAATAATATTGAAAATGTTATAGCCTTAAACAATACTAACTTATTTCCAACATAATCTATTCCAATCTTTAGGCTTATCCAAAATACTATTGTCCAATCTCATATTATAGTGAAAACGATTACTAGAGAGTTCATTTAACAAGAATGTTAATACCATCATTGATCCTCGTATATCATAAAATATGTCTTTTTGGTCACATTCCAAACATTAGAAGGCCTTAGTCATGTATTCTCTTGAAAAATAAATTCCCGTTGATCCTTAGTGAAAACATGAATGCAGTCAAAAGTTAAAACTTTCCACATACCAAAATCCCCAAAATTCTATATACTCAAACCATGATATCACTTAGCCCTTATAACAATAATGTGATCATGAATACTATCAAACATATTATTTCCTCCTTATCCATTCATTATGTGCATATCATATTCTTTCCAAAAATATTTGAATATCCTTTCACGGTTACGAGTACCATTCAAAATATACTTTCAAATACTTTAAGAAAAACAATAGTGTAACAATCCCTAGATGTTTCTTTATTCCATAGTACCATTAAATTACTTATACAACCTAACTCTTGATAAACATACATTCATTCCACTACCTTCTTAAACCATTGACCAAACTTCAACACTTCTTTCATCTCATATATCATTTGTAGTATCCTCATCATCATCCACATAAATACTTCCCATATGACCATGCTGATTCTATTCATGAGATTTTCCTTTAGGGTATTGGTTTGCATAATGCTCATACATTCCACATTTAAAACATCTAATCATTGTTGATTTCGTATAAATACCATTATATTAATCCATGGTGTTAACTGAACCTTTCCCATTGCACTTACTGGATTTGTGTCCTTATTTTCCACACCCAAAGCATCTTCCAGTTCCTTTGAAACATTCTCCTTAATGCCTCTTCCCACATGATTTACATAATAGAAATTGAACTTTCTTTCCTCTATGATCATCATGAAACCCCATCTTTCTCTTTTTAGCTGAGTCTGGAAACATACCAAAGTTGAGATTATTGATCATATTATGAGATTGATGATTAGGCATAATAACGATATGTGGACCTCCATATCCAATTTTATTCAGTTTCTCGTGAAGAATATCATTCCATTGTCCATCATATCCTCCATTATCGTGAATCGTCCCTTTCCCAGGCATTTTCTAAAACCCAAAAAAATAGTGTGAGAGGACAAAATAATAATCAAGGGGGATTACCTTCAATATCTAATATCTTAGGTTTTATTCTATGATCGTTACCATAATTCTAGGACTATAACCTATACTTATACATAACCTTAGGTACATCCCTAGACATACCTTAGAAATATCTCTAGGGATCTCACTAAAGTTCTCACATCCTAGTTTCCAAAGGTTGATTAATCCTTTTCTCTGATACCAACGGTAGAGACCCAAAGCTTGACTTACATGGAAATTACATTACTTTTGAGGAATACTTGATACATAATGAAAATAGACACACAAAGACCGTAATAGTTTAGTGTCTTTGGAAACTCAGAAAATAATCTTCTAATCAGGTTGAAAGATCTTCAACATCTCCCATAAAGATCTTCCCATTTTGTTTTCTTACCTAAAACCTTTATTTAAATCTTGGGGAAAATAAAACATATAAAGGGTGATCTCAAATGCTCAGTAAGGGTAAGCATAGAGAACATAAATAAATCCATAAATATTTGAATGCAAAAACATGAACATAAAATCTAAACATCAAAATCATGAGCAATGACATAAATCTTGGAAGTACACAAGGCATAGATCATAAAGGAACATTAGTCATGATAAAATAGCATGGTAATAAAACATGTAATTGTGGCATCCATTAAGCACATGTTATGATTTCCATATTAACCAAGTAATTGCTTTCAAGACCATCTTAGTGGACGAAGTCCCATTCTGAATCGAGTTCACTCCTCATTCTAGTCTTGTAATAATGAACCGGATTAACTTACCATTCCAGCCATGTCTATCTAATGAGATATAAATCTTCACCCAATTCATTGTAGAGAGATATAGATCCCACCCATCTCATAATGAAATCATTCTTACTTATTCCATAATATAAACATAAATCATTCATCGTAACCCAAACAATAAAATGGGTTTCATAAACATCATCCCATCATAATATAATCCATATAAAACAAATAGATATAATTTCATCACAAGAGAAGTGAAACCATTTAAATTATAGAGGCATTATACTTGAAACATACACATATGAAATAATGTCATCTTAGATGCAAAAGGGTTTTGATAAAACACTTGAAATGAATTCTTTAAGAAAATATCATTTCTTCTTCAAAATCATTTTATTTTAACAAAATTCCATGAAATTTTAAATGAAATGTATTTTTGATGAAAATAGTAATAAAATATTGTGGATTAATCTCCATGAAAATTAGTCGTTATGAAACCATAAAAATTTGTTTACACCGTATAAGTTAAAAATAACATTCTTCTCGTATTTTTTGTCGGAAAAGTCAAAAAGTAACTCGTATGGTAAACAAAAAAAAGATTCCTTACATACCATGTAGTAAAAGTAAAAAATGGGTAAAAAGGATTTTAAACATACATGAAAACATTTTTATAAAACTTGGACATGGATGATAAATATAATCCCAGTAAATACTTACGTATAAGATATCTCAGATAAAAATGATATTTGCACAATTATCCCTTACGTGATGTCCGATATGCCTTGTATGTATCAGAACCTTCTGTATAATGATTTAAATAATGTTATTGACTTTTTACATAATCATATGCATTGTTATGATATCATATATAGTTTACTTATGACTTTATATTACCCGTTCTTTTGTAAATTCGATGTAAAAGAAGCGACTTGAGTAAAATCATTTCATTTATTGTACGTGTTTTGACTTGTTGTTCTTGATATTATTACTTATATCCTGATTTAAATTATTGCATAATGTAAAACATGATTTATATATATTATATATTTATCATATACATATATATATGATAGATCGATAAATGGAATGAAATACACCATTCATGGAGACGGTAGGCCTACATACGCATGAACGCTGTTTTCATTTCCTTATCGAATTAAAACGGAATTAAGTAGCTGAAATACATATATATATATATATATATATATATAAATTCAGTATCATTATTATGTCATATATATCATTATTATTCATTATATATACATTATAATCATTCATGAATGGTTAACATGGAGAATGAATCTCATCACGTCGTGGAGACGGTAGTCCGTACGTACACACGAGCGATGATACCATTTCCATGATCATGGAATTGTATTGGAGTGTATGTACACTATTTCAGAATAAATATCACTTTAAAATAATCATATAGAGTTATTATTTACACCATTATACCCATCCAAGTATGGTGGTGGTGGAAAATAGATTACACCACGGCATGGAGATGGTATTCCGTACGTACTCACGCGTGGTGATTTTGTTTTCTTTAGGATGGATAGATGGTGAAATAGGGTAGTTTCAAACTTATAATAACATATCTGTATATGAGTGATACTGATGTTATTACCTCATAATTAAACAATTAATGAATAAGATGTAGAAGATGAAATAAATTTAAAATAATCAGTAACGGACATTACCTCTTCTTTGAAGCGCCTCTTCTTAAGCTCCTATTTGGGAACTAAATATGGTCTTTGAAGAAGACCAAAACCTCTAGGATGTTTCTAGGCAATTGGAGAGGAGAAATTGGCAGGGGTTGGCTGAGATTGAAGGCTCAATGTAGTGTGAGGAAGAGAGGGATGAGGTGCCCTTTTATAAGGGAGGAGAGGGTCACCTTTGGAAAAACTAAAAATATTATTTTATTATAAAGGCATATTCGGTTTTTAATAGCTCAAAATCGATTTATTTCGAAGATAAGGAGGGTATGGGTCGAAACGATCTCAGCCAATATAATTTATACAAGTTTAGGTTTCTATTTTAACCTTATAATTTAGATTTAACTTTAAGTTAAATAATTTTACTTTTACCGTGTCTTCATGTTTTCTTACCCTATAATGTTAATAAACTTACTATAACACTCTAAACAATCCCCAAGTTGTTTATTATTAATATATATAACCTTATGTAAGTCATTTTTCCAAACAATTAATTTTTAGGAAAAAAAAAATAATAATATAATATTTGTTTTAAAAACTAGTTTATTTCAATTTTGACACTATTTGGTAATTGATTTTTGTGAAATTCATAACAGAATGATTAGTTCAAAAAAAGTAAGTTAAATCAATACTAACATGTCTTATTAACCTAGAAAATTTGTGTAATTCATTAAAAGTTTCAAATTACTTTTATTTTGGTATTTATCACATCAATTGTGTCAGTATTTCATTAATAAGATAATTACTGCATCATTATTGTGTCATAAATAAATTAAATTATTTAATTTCTAAAAATTATACATAAAATAAAATTATTTAGGAAATATTTTTTATCTTTATTATGAATATTTATAGTCAAATTGATCTTATGTATAACCCTATATTAAAAATGTTTTATTTATTAAACTTTGATTTTAACTATTTTAACTATTCTTTAAATAAAATAATATTAAATGTCCTGATCTAATCCAAGTGGACCTAAATGGTCATATTTTATTCATAAGGTTGTTTTGGGTCTAATTACACTTATCCAATAGAATTAGGGCATGTGTTAGGGTAATAATAATATAATTTTTACCCTTAATTACCATATTTACTTTTAACCATGGTAAATAAAAGTAAAAAGTTACTATTCACCTGAAATTATTTTCATCTCATGGAACCAAATTTTAGTCCTTGATATTATCCATGTCTCTTGGATTTTTGAAATTCCGCTCATAGAAGTGGTAAAATTATGTTTTATGTGAATTTCTGAATTCTCCTAGGAGGTGGGTAAAAGACGGTGAAAAGTACAATAAAACTTTTATATATCTAACATTATTATAAAATGACTCCAATGAATTACATTGAACTTATATAGGTATTATGTATCAATTTTTACCTAAAATAAATTTAAATAAAATAAATAATTATTTAAATAAAAATTCGGTTTTTAAATAGTAACCTAGTGTTTTCACTATTCATCAAAAATTAAAATTTTTCAGAAAAATACCAAAAATTCACCCTAGGCTAATTTCGATATTCCGAATCCAAATATTAAGTGAATTTAAAAATATAAAATTTATAAAATTTTAAAAAATGGGTATTCCTATTCATAACATCTAGTTTATATAACATATCGTTGTTTAGTGAAACTCGGTATTGCGTACAACCCACGCTGTCGTGGAAGGTCGTGATTGCGTGTAATGCAAGCAATGTCTGGGATGCGTGTAGTGAAATCTCCTTTTGGTGTAGCGTACAACACAAGACATCAATAAAAGTAAAAAGAACATTTTTCATAAAATCTCGGGGTGTTACATGATGGGTTGTGCTATGATGAATTATTTATTTATTTAGGGAACCCATATTATTGGAATGGTTTATAATTTAATGATATGATGAATGTTTTATGATTTTAGGGAACATATATGTATGGTTTTAATTATATTATGGGTGTTCCTAGAATTATATAGCCCTCAAATTAATTGGTTTATGTATTATATCTCATGATATAATTATCAAAAACAAGTCGATGTGCATAATTCACTATGGGAAACAAGTTGATGTGCTTGATGCACATTAGTAAATAGGTTTTGATGCATCATTATTTTTAAGTTATTGGTCTCATTAGTTAACATTGAAATATGAAATGGTTTCTAAACTCATGATGGTTGTAATGTTTTATGACATAAACAAATGGATCATGATTGATTTATGATGATTCCTTACTCTTATGATATGTGTATTTAGAAATGATAAATTTTTATATGATGAAACAAGTTGATGATCCATGATATGTTAGGTATGAACATTTTAAGTTATATTCCTAATTTTATACCCTTATTATTAACTAATTATTTAATATTATAATTTACTTATATCAACCATGATTACCCATACTAAATATCTGAGCACGTCCTTTCTTATGTTTCCATTTTCGAAGTTATGATTAAATTATTTAGGTATTATATATCTAAAAAGGTGTATATTTATTAATAAAAATGATTTATAACTTGTATGAATATTATGATCATGTTTCTTATGTTTCAATGGTTTTGAATATACTATAAAAATACAATTCATGCATGAATCGCATGTTATATAATAATATTCATCCAATAAGATGTAATATATATTGATGAAAATCATAGGCTTCTATACCAATCTCATTCTATAAATACTTTAATGCCAATAAACATGAATTAATCAAAAATTCTATAACACCACTACTATCTTGAGGTTCAATAGAAAGTAGAGCTATGCATTCACTAATATACTCATACCTTATGAGAACTGATGGTCCTAGATCAACAATACCACCAACCCCCAAATTAAAAAGGTTCTGATACAATTTTATAGAAAAATTGGTTAGGTCAACTCAATATGTCCACCTAGAGACGCATCCAAAAGTAATAAATAACATCCCCAAAATACACATTATTAGAATAATAAAAAGGGAACTGAAAAAACCCTTTTGTTAATTGTTTCCCCATAAAAAACATGCCTAACCAATCAATTAATTTGACAGAGACCCCAACCGAATAAACTGGATCAACTGAAATGAACATATAACTAGAGTAAATTATATAATGAATAATGGATGATATAATAAACATCATCCCATTCCCTTATATGAACAGTTATATAAAATACATACACACAATATATCCATAGTCAATAGTTTAAAACAGAAAATAAGGATCAAGAACCAAACAGGCATTACACAACATCCAAACTACAGTGTATCCAAAAACTGATACTCATGATAAAAGCCACAAGATACCTGATCTCCTCTATCATAAAAAACCATGAATTATAGTAACAAAAATTGTCACTTAAATTCATAGCGCCCTTTACTTTACATATTCCATATAAAACAAAGTGTTCATAAACCCAAATTCATATTAAGTGTGTTAAGAATAAATACTAGTATGATAAAACAACTAACTTACATGAGTATTTTAGACATAGATAAAACTTAATTTATTTAAAACACATTTTAAAAACCATGTACACTTTTTAAAACAAGTTCACAGGAGATAAACTCTATATAAATCCCTTTAATTTTAAAAAATGAACTATTTTCACAAAAATTGAAAACAATTCTCAAATAAATGAATGAATACTCCAAAAACTCTTTCTAAACACACCAATACATGGAATCAAAATTATCAAGAGAATAAACCCTTTCACAAAACCAAATAATGGATCAATGGCATAATCATAAAATAACCTAATTAACTAAGGCTCTAACAATATACATAAACAATATAAAACAGATTGTTTATAAGTAATGTATATCATATATTTTATCCATTAGTTTATAATGTGAAATAGTAAATAAAAACCCATTCTATCTAGATAATTAGGTGTAACATTTTTGTAATCTTTCCCGGAATTCCCTAGTCATAAACATACAATATCACACTTGTTCCCATAATCAATGATCCAAAATATCACTTAGTCGTCCTCCCAAAGAATCACTAAATCCCTAAAAAAATTAAAATAATAATTTCATTCATTCTTCCTCCCAATGTCTCACTCTATTCCTAAGATAATACAATCTTTGTTGAATTTATGAAGACATGCATCAAAGGCCCCCCATGTGCTACTCAAGGACAAACATGTAAATACATAACAAGCATTGATCACATAATCCATTTCAAAAGTTAATTTAATAAAAAATCATAGCTATTTTTATATAATACGTTTTTCGAGGTAAAATAATTTTTAAATATTTTATAAATTAATTTAAAAGTCTAAAGTCTATTTGATCTATTTTATGAAATATATGAAGTTCTCTAAAGTTAACTCCCTTTGAAAAATAACTTTAAAAAATCATGTTATTAAAAACAATTTATCTCATAAAAATGGACAAAAATAAACAATAAATCAATATAAATTCAGTTTAATTTAAAATAAATTGTTAAAACAAATAATTATATGTTTAACATGGAAAAAACATCAATAGAGACACCAACATCAAAATAAAAATTCCAAAATTATCACCTTCAATGGAAGCGATATGATTTTCACTAGGAATGCCTCCACACCCATAAAACAAAAATTAAAAAATATATATAATTTAAAAAAAGGTTCCTACATGGGGATTTCAAGGGTTCTACACTACCATGAAATATGAAAAATAGACATAGAATAAGGGGAAGATTCAAAAAATATGAGAAGAAATAAGATTACTTTTAGAAAATTAACTAAGAATATAAGAAGAATACACCACCCATTAGTAAGATATCATAAACAAATATAGAGGGATAAAAATGATGTGTTGGAGATATGTTGTACTTAAACTCAACAAACTAATAATGTATATATGGTCTTTTCGAAAAAAATTATTGATTTGGACACTCCATATGATTTTGATAGTTTATTAAAAAAATGTTCAGAAAACATATGGGGAGCTATGTGCCCCAAAAGCATAGTCAAGTGGATTCATTTCAAACCTTAATATTTAGGAAAAACCATATCAAGACATAAAAAATGTATAGTTCCCTCAAACAACCCTCTCACACAATTTATTACATGGTTCGGAAAGTCATGAACTTTGGTATGTTTCATCCAAAAACAATATTTTCTCCCATGGCTCCCAATTACTCCATCAATGAATAAATTGTTAAATAAAAACTCATAAAATATATATCAATGACTTGTTCAATGTCACACTGATCTTATATGCCATATTTTTCCAAGAAATCATGGCCATATAAATATGTATTTAAATAAATTATTATGGATATATAGTTGAAATTATTGACTAGAATGTAAATAATTGAGAGTATCTTGAAGGTATGTTTATAAGATCATTCATCGGGTCTTTTCTTATTTGGAATTTTTTGTTTTAAATATCTGCAACATGATTTTTAAAATTTTAAGTAGTTTATTAAGGAGAAAGACTGTAATCGAGTAGCAACATACATAAGACCTAGAATCTTGTGTTTGTGGAGATATAAGATCTCCTAAAATGTAGCTTCTAAATTATTGAGTAAATGACCGACTTGTATTAATATTGGAGAAAAGGTTTTTTGGGAAATTGATATCCTATGTTGAGGAAAAAGATCTAGTAGTTAATGTAGAGATATCCATTTTGGGGAGGAAGAACTTTTTTCATTGGAAATTTTTAGAGTAACCATTGTCAAGTGGTTTGAACTACTGTAAAGAACCAGTCTAGAGACTATAATATCATATCATGATATATAAAAGGATTTTATAGTTATATTTTATTATATATAGTTATATAATATATTAAATATATATGTGTCGGGAGATTAACAAAATATAGTAAATATTAGGTGCCAATATTGGTAAAGAACCATGAAAATATTATGTGTGAAAAAATATTTAATTTAATTATTTCATTTGGTGTGAATTATTATTGGTAATGACTAAACATATCGGTACATATTAACCGAGACTAGGGTTTATATAAAAATAATTATTAACAATGTTACATTTGAATAATTTAATAATAATTTTCTACTTTGATTCACACCCCGACTCCAATCAGTGTGACCACATGATCCATTGTCCACTTCAAAATTCATAGTGATGGATTATTATATTCAAATAATTATGAGTAATCAGATGTTGAAAACACTATCATAATATTAAGGTGGTGAATATTTCATTCAATATTTTCATGAAAATCTATGACATTGTTGTATAATATCACAACTCAACCCATGAGGTACACCCAAAATAAAATATTTACTAGAAGGATAAATAGTTTTTTTATATGTTTCATGACTATATAGTTGGAATATATTGAATATACTTTATTTATTCTAAATATTATAAAATTCTTCTCAAAATCAGAACATGAGATATTGAGATGGTAGCATCTCAATTTGTATTTCATGCATACTTTGGGTTGTCAAAGACATGTTTAACATATTTAAAAATGTAAAATAAATACCAAATCAAGAAAATGAAAATTTTTCTATCCCAATGAGATGGTGGGTTATTATTTATATAATACATTAGAGTACAAAATGATTATTTCTCAAAATATATTTTTTATATAAATGGGTTTTATTTCCAAAATATTTAGGCGGATAAAATTTTAACTTAATAATTTTCAATACCAATACTATTATGTTTATCCATAGATGGTTGATTCATAAACAAAAATGTTTTTAAAAAATTATTTGACTCATTTTATATAAGAAATATTGTCCTATGAATTTTCGTTAAGAGATATTGACATTTATATCTTATTTCTAAAAAAGGTGATATAATGGATTGAAAAGATGTCATAATATATTTACAAAAAACTATCATTAGCTTTAAATCCTGTAAATAGATAAAATTAAAAGAATATAAAATAGAATCCATATAAAATATTCATGTTATAAATAAGGTAGAGCAGCCTTAAGAATTGGGTACAAGTGGGTCTTCCACGAGAGACTGTTAGGGGTTCTAGAGTTCCTATCTACAAGTATATCATAACAACTAATGGATTAAAAAAACTAAAGGTATGGACTATATATAATCCTCTTAAATAGTGGATATTATTAAATTTTTATTTTTGGAAAATTATTCAATAAAAACATATTATTATTATGATATATAAAAAATGAATCTAAAAAGATAATCTTCTTTTATGGGAATTTACTCAAGGATGTATAGATGATACAAACCAAAGGTTTTTAAGGGAAATAGAATTATATTTATATTTTTAATATGAAAAATACTTTTCCAGAGTTTAAATAAGGATCTCAAAAATTGAATATTAGTTTTTATTAATATAATAGTTTTAATTGTAAAAAAATTGGATTGAAATTGTTTATATAAATGAGTTTGTTAAAGAATGAATAATTTTTTTTGTTCTGTGTAGATGAAATAATTATCATTGGAAAGGATATTCCAATGTTACATTCAATGGATTTTTTTGGAAAATTTCATCTATATATAATATTTTGGTGAAATAATTTATATACTAGGTATGAATAATGTAACATCCCAAAACCACAGTATCCCAAAGTCAGTGGTTATTTTATTATAATGGAAAAGATACAAGATATCAAATCACAATGGATCGATCAATGTAGTAGTATCCAATTAATAGATAAATACTTATTTCCATGATTACATTTTTTATTATTCATAAAAGATAAACAGGAAAATAAACCGATTCCTTGACACTTATTCAATTATTTCATCATCATAACCTCTGTTATAAAAAAATTAAAGGGAGAGGTAAAATTCTAATTAGAGGTTATATATATAAGAAAAATGAATCAATAATATGTTAAGAATTATCAATATGGAATAACTTAAAACCATATTCCATTTAAACAATAAATAAATAATGAAAATGAATCTATAAAAATTTTTCATTATGACAATATCATGAATAGTAATAACGGAATGCAAAATGAAAGTAATTCTTAATTATTGAACATCATGTATCTATAACATGAACCACTATCGTAAAGACCTCTAACATGATAGTTTTTATATCAGGGTAGACACCTATCTGAATATTTATGGAAATATTAATGAAAAATATTCCACAAACTATTTTTCCTCAGGAGACCAGTCAATTCATTTAGGGGCTATCTATAATTGGACACAACCTATTTCATCATGTCCAAATAATTCCTCAAATATAAAAATAAACTATTTAATTCATGAAAATAATATATTTATCAACTAATATCTGTAATGAGTCAACGATATACATTTAACATTAATTCCCCATTAATCAAATAACTTTCAATGTAAACATGATATGTAAACAATGGTATACGGATGAGAAAATAATTATTTCTGTGATACAAGAAATACATATATTTTAGAGACGTATAATTTCAGATCAAAATTTATCTCAAAAGGGTAGTGGGTACAACACATAAAAATGATTTGGTGCACAATTCCAAGTATGTATCAATGAAATATATATTTAGACGAAGTCCCTTACCCAATGTCCAAATGCATTCCTCACTTGTACTTAATATCATGTATAATAAAATTATATTCGTTAATTAATTATTTAAGAACCTCTTAAAAATATATTTAATTTATCCTTATATAATTTTATACATTTATATTTATTCTGATGAGTTTTAATGATTAATTTATTTGTTTTGGGATCATTAATTCCATGGTTTTATAGTTGGTTACCTTGTGTATAATAAATGGAGTTATAGTAAAATGGAAGAAAAACTAAAGAAGATGAGTTGAATGAGATTAATATGATTTTAGTATTTTAAATGTTCATCGAAAAATATTTCTTTATATGGTTTGAGTATGATTCATTACACAAAATGTTAATGAAAAATCGGTAGTTTATGTTGGTGATTTTTATGACCATCACTAAATAATGTGATTGTATTTAATATTAAATTTATATAATGGTCTAGAACATTAAATAAATTTTAATATAGATATTATAATCTTTCTTAACCATAAAAATTGTTATATTACGTACCAATCATGCATTAATGAAAAATACTCGTCATCCATGAAGGCGGTGAATCAACAACTCATAGATTATTTTTTCATTTTAGAATTAAAAGGAGAGGATATGAGATTTTATTATGAGTATTTCTTAAACAAAATAAAATTATAGTATATAAATCATACTTCATTTTCCATTCCAATTTAGAAAAGGGGGTGAGGGTAGGATATTAAAGTAAAATTAATTAATGGATAATGATGGAGTATTTACCTCTCAAATATTGTCTCTCTAGGAACCTCCTCCTGACACTCGGATTAAGACTTTCGGAAAGACCATCAGGTCTTGAACATTGGTACGATGCATGAGAGAAGAAATTTATTGAGTGTTAAAATTCCCCAAGGATTAGACGGGTTGAGGAGAAGGGGTGGTGAGGGGTGGTCATTGTAGTTGAGGAGAGAGGTGTTTTTTTATTATTTTATTAATTCGTCTATTATATTAGTGTAAGATAATAAATAGCGTTGATTATTGTTACTAAATATAGTAAATAGTGCATATGAGTTCTAAATAATGGTTTCGTATTTCATGTATGACCTAAATATTCATGTATTTGGATAAAACTTTTAAATAATGTAAATTACCATATTTCAGTATTCACAAAAAATCCATTATTTTAGAAAAATACCTAAAATTCAGCCAAACCATTTTTTGATGTGTCAATTTAAAAAATGGACTCCATTATATGAAAATAATTTTCTAAATATATTAAGTTTAATTATTATTTAAATTCATCATTTATTTGAAAAATATCGATTTTTGACATTATAACCAATTTTACGACACTTTGAAAAATAATTCTGGTGTCAAAAAATTATAATATAATAATAATAAAACAAAATATTAATTTATGAATCTATTTTAGGAAAATAATTTTTTTAAATTAATCATATATTTTATCAAATTGTAACTAAACGTTTTCATTCCCCAAAAATATAAACACTGAATTTTTCAATTCATTAAAAAATTATTTTCTTATTATATGATATAAATAAATCATATTTTCATTTATGAGATAGGTAAATTTTATTTATACTTACATAGGTGGTGTTATAATTTTATTGGCCACATTAAAACTCATAATAGTCATACTACTATTAAAATGGTCATGTTGTCATTTAATAGTATATCTTGGTTTGATTAAGCTTGGTGTTTTGGGCAGTATAAGAAAAATCCTAAATTGAATTTATTTAAGAAGACACATACCCTAAAATATTGAGGTGTTATATTCATCCCCCCATTTAAAATTTTGAACTCAAAATTTTTCATGAATATTTCCTTCTAAATATATGAGGGTGGTTCTTCTTCATATCTTCCTCATGTTCCCACATTGCTTCTTGAAATTGATGGTATCTCTAATGAACATTTACCATTTGAGTCATTATATTTCTCAATACATTCTCTCTAGTTCCCTAAATATTTATATACTCTTCATAGTAAGACAAATTCGGATCCTATTCTATTTCAACAAAGCTAATTAAATTTTTTGGTTCAGACATGTACTTATTTAACAAGGATATGTGGGACACATCATGATTTTTGGAGATACTTAGTATCATTTCTAATCGACACAGATCCAAATCTTTTCATGATTTCAAATGCTCTGATATACCTTGGGCTTAGTTTACCTTTTTTAGTAAATATTATTAAACTCATCCATTGATATACGTTCATAAAGACATGATCTTCCACGTGATATTTCAAATCCTTTCTTCAGTTTTTAGCATATCACTATCTCATTTATTGTGCAACCATAAAATGATCCTAAATATTTTATACCTTTTCCTTTGTCTCTTTGATATGTTCTGGTCCTATAAGTTCTCTTTCACTATCTTCATCTCAAAAAGTTGGTGTATGACATCTCTTTCTGTATAGTTCATTATATGGTTCCATTTGAATACAATAACTGAAACTATTAGTGTAGGAAAACTCTACCAAATGTAAATAATGTTCCCACATACCTTGAATGCAATGTAATAATTATCTCCATAGGTCTTCTATTGATTTAATAGTTCTTTCAGTCTTTCCATTACTTTGAGGGTGAAAAAAATTACTAAAATAAATCTCAGTATCCAAATATTTCCAAAGACACGTCTATAATTTTTATGTAAAAAGGGGATCTCAATAAGACACAATCGATAGAGGTACACTATAAAGTCTTAAAACAAAATTAATATAGTGTCCTGATAGGCACATGCGAGGTAAATCATCTCTTATACAAAGATAATCTTCTTATTTTTTAAGTTGATTAATAATAACCCATATCGTATCATTATTTATATAGGTCAGTGTATATCCCGTGAATAAGTACATAATAATTTTATTCCAATTAAAAATAGAATTAGGTATAGGTTGAATGATTCATCTGGGATATTATATGACAACCCTACTTTTTATTACACAATTAAACATAATTTATTACATAAACACCACTTGATATAACATAAAATATCTAGAGTTCTAGTGTATATAGGGCTTAGGATCATTACATAACAACTTAAAACATGAAATACAACATATTTATTGAAAACATCCTTTACATGACCACTATATTCCCTCATACTTAGCATTTCATGGGATAACCTGAGGACATGCATAAAAAAAGGGTGAGCTATAAAGCCCATTAAGGGAATAAACATAGAGTAACATGAGGAATACAATACATGTTAGAAAACATTCATATTAATAGATCACAATAGAAGCATAAACATAAATTCATGATAAATCATGATAATCATTGCATTTAAATGTTGCAACAACACTAAACATGGAATTAGCATGAGCCAAGGCTCATTGCACATGGAGCATGAGTAAATCTTCATTAAACATGAATCACAAGTAAAAAATCATTTCAATTGAATTATAATGAGTAAAGACAAATTGAAATGACATATCATGATACTATACATTTCCCAATGCATTGTAGCGCTATAAGGGTGCACCCTTCTTAAACATTTCATTTCATGTATAAGTGTGCCAAATGGATCATATAAAATGGATTCATAAAACATAATCATTTATTCCACAATAAAGGAATCTGTAATTCATACATGGAACTTTATAATCAATAAGTAAATGTGCATAAAGGTGAATACCCTTGATAGAGAAATGGGCACATTAATCAATACAAAATGACACTAGCTTAGAAAACTGGTGCGATTTCGACAGCGTAACGACATGACGTAAGAATTCATAAAAATGGTTGATGAGATTGAAAGGGGTGTATCATCATATTTACATGAAGTGGACAGTAAGGGGTAATATATATACATGTCCGAATAATTATAATGGAATTTAGAGTAAGGATACAAAATAATTTATTGAATTTAAAAGAGGAGAGATAATTTTTTTTGGAATCTCGGCATAGTAACAGGTGTAGATGGGAGGCATTTAATGAGAGGGAAAGGGGTCTCCCATCATTCAAGCATAAATATGGATGTATCAGGGAGGTGTGAAACCATAACCCAAAATTTATAATTTAAATTAAAAGGGCATAATAATTCAATGAATATTGGAACAAATGAGAAAGAAAGAAAAACCCTTACTTAGAAGTGTGCTTACAAAGGCTTGACAGAGGCTTGAGAGAGGCTTCATGGGAGCTTGGGGAACCTTGGGAGGATTATAGTGATAGGAGGGAATATATTGGACGAACTTGAAATGCGTTGAGTGAGGAGGAAGTGGGAGATTAGGTGGGTTTATTTAGTAAAGGTTTGGGAATTATTTATTATTTAGATTTGAGACACCTCCCATTAAACTAATCCAAACCACAAACCATCCCATAGTTTTTTCCGATGTTTTTTGGAAAAGGGAAGTGTAAAACCATATTTTATAAGGCCAAAGTCCGAGATTCTTAAAAGAATTGGGTTTTTTATGTGGCGGTGAGTCATACTCCCAAGGAAAACAATTTAAAAAGACAAGATGATTAATAAGACTTGAAGGGTCCATTAATGCTTTGTAAAATAAGTGAAACAAACCCAAAATCACATTATTTTAATTTTAAAACATGTATTGGCTGAAAATAAAGCTTATAGTATTTCATTACATCACCATTTGGTCTTTATGATGTCATAAAACACAATGTATATTTAAATGGTATTTAATTTTTATCGAAAATTTTTCCTGTCTTCGAAAATTATGAAAAATTAACCATTGGATAATTTAGACATCCTGATTCCAGAAATAATATTTATTTTATCTAAATAATTTTCTAAATATGTTAATTGTCAGTTTTAAATTAAAAACTAACATTTATCTAAAATTCATGGGTTTTTGACAAAAATGGATTTCAAACCTTAAGAAAATGACGATTATATTAATAAAATTATATGATCATTTATATTAAATATTATTTCATTTAATAAAAATAACAGTATTTTATTAAATCAGTCTTAGAATTGATTATTAAAATAAGCCTCTGTTTTGTGTTTCATGTAAAATTGTTGGATACTCAGAGGACAATTGCAGGAGAGAACATCACTGTACCAATTGCCAATTAAATGGTCATGACACCAATGATTTTCGATAGAATTTTGGTATACTTCATGAATCAGCACTTGAGAATCCATCTGTTGACCACCCCTTGGTGGTTGCAGCTACATACACTGATTTAAAATAGACCAAGGACCAACTGAGTGAACCCTCAGTGGATACTGTTGTGCATGCCTCTGATTTGAAGCAGCAGAATGCCATCTGTGGACAATTGAAGGAACCTAGTGATGCTGGTTCTTCTCACAGAACAAGAAGAATAGGAGCATCTGACTCAAAGAAAGTAACTATCTTCCCTGACATTTCATTCAAAGAGGCATTGTCTAGAAATTTTATTAAAGAGGATGATGATAAGAATTCAGTGGATTCCCACTCATATTGGGAAGCCTCTTCTCAAGAGGTTGTTGGCTATAATATATGAAAGGAGAAAAAACTAGTCTACTCCAAGAGAAAAGGTAAATCAAAATTGGGGGTTGCCACACCTAAATCTAGAAAGACTATTTCTCCTTCTCAGGAACACTATAGGTATGTCCCTGATTTTAATGCTTCAAAGGACTCCATTCAGCCTAGACAGCCCACCTTGGTTGATAAAAACACAGCTTCAAATGGATCTTTAGTTGCCTTACATTCTGGACATGCGCTGAATCAGTTGGATGGTACTACAATGAGTAATGGGAAGCACACTCCATGTGATGATTCAAATCTGAAAGTGCAGTTCGTAGTTTCTCAAGCTGTCACTGACAGAAAGAAACTCAAATCTGTGAATCTTCCACCTCCTATTATGGAGGAAGGGAGTAATATTTGGCAGGACAAGTGCCCAAATGTTCTATCAGGGGTATCATACTCTCAGCTAGAACCCCATCAAACCATGGGAGGTTCAAAAATTGGGGGCTCAGACCATAATGATTCCAGGACTTCAAATTCGATGCCTGCTAGAAATACTAGACATTCTGATACATTGCAGACTAATGATTTTTTTGTTGAACAGGTGAAGGATTCACCCTCTGTACAGCTTAATAAGGCTGCCCCTCCCTTGGCTATTAATGCTAGGGGGTATGGTTCCCTTGCTTCTGCTGTCCCAATTCCTATATTAGAGAGGGAATCAATTCCCTGTTCTATGGAGAAGACCAATACTATGAAGGGAAAACCTTCTATGGAAGTAAGTACTCATAACTCCTTTGAGTTGCTGGGTTCAGTTAGTAGCGAGGAGGAGGTTCAAAGTAATGCCTATGAAATTAATGTTGATGAGATGATGGATTTTGTTGCTGTCAGCCTACTTAATGATGGCAGTGGACCTTCGATTCATGCCAAATCAGGGAGAAGAGGGAGAAATCCTCAGGGGAGAGGTGGATGCTCTTCACAACACATCATGTGCACAAGATCCAAGGGAAGCTAATTTCTTGACTTTGTCTTGTATTCAGCTTTGACACTTCTCCCATGTTCACTGTGTTTTTGTTTTAATATTAAGGCATTAGTGCCTCACCTTTTATAAAAAAAAATCATAATATTTTATTAAAATATTATTTAATTCAAAAATCAATTAATTCATAAAAATATATTTCTTAGTTTACCATTAACTAAAAATAATATTTGTTCTTTAAAAAAACTATTTACAAGGTAACAATAATAAAATGAAAGTATATTCATTACTATATAAAAAAAATAATACACATAACCATAGTGCTATGTTCATGTTACATAACCCCTTATAACTCCAACATAAGAATGAAGAATAAGGTGTGTGATGGTGACAGACTCTTGGGGTGGCTCAGATAATATTTCTCTCGTGGTAATCTCTATCAACTTCCACTTTTCTCATAGGCGGCCCCGCTTGAGCTTAACATATTCATGCTCGGCTTGGGCTTGGTCAAGAGAGTAGCCTAATGACACCACCTCCTTTCTGAGCTCTGATAAATGGTATTCATATGGGGCACGTATACTGGATGAGGCCATCGCTTCCTTTAACTGTGTAAATTGGATTTGTTAAAACCCTATATTTATACTAATCAAGTGATCACTGTTCAATAGATATATTAGGTATGGTCACAATTCAAACATAAAACCAAAGAATTAGACATTTTATAAAAACATTTTACATAAAGAGACATTCAATGAGATCAGGAGGTATTTCCATTAATGAATGTTTGGGTTGTTACAATCTTCCCCGCTTAAAAAATTTCACCCTTGAAATTTTCTTTTCCCGCACTAAAAAAATGTGGGTAACTCTAATTCATGATCTCCTATGATTCCCACATCGATTATTCAAACTTGTGGTTTTTCCAAAACAGCTTGACGATGGGCATTGTCTTATTTCGTAGAACTTTTTCTCTGCGATCTAAGATCATCACTGGTTCCTCCTCATAAGAAATATCATCCCTTAACTGTACCACCTCTGAAGAGAGTATATGTGATGGTTCTGGTATGTAATTCCTTAAGAGGGATACATGAAAGACATCATGTACCTTGTCCATGGTAGGTGGAAGTGCTAGTCGATAGGCCACAACCCCAACACAATCTAGAATCTCAAAGGGGCCAATGTACCTTTCACATAACTTCCATTTCTTTCCAAACCTCATGACCTTCTTCCATGACGATACGTGTAGAAATACCATGTCTCCAACTTTAAACTCAAGGGCTCGTCGACGGTTGTCTGCATAACAATTTTTTCAACTCTGGGCTTCCTTGATATGTTGTAGAATAGTTTTCACCTTCTCTACGATTTCCTTGATGATTTCTAGTCCAAGCAGCTTACGCTCACCGACCTCATCCCAACACGCCGGTGTTCTTCACATTTTCCAATAAATGAATTCATATGATGCCATTTGTATTCTTGAGCGGAAACTATTATTATAAGATATCTCAACCAGAGGAAGATATTGATCCCATCCTCCTTTAAATTCTATGGAGCACACTATCAACATGTCCTCAAGTGTTTCGATAGTCCGCTCAGATTTGCCATCGATTTTAGGATTATAGGACCTACTAAAGATTAGTTCAGTATTTAGACCATGTTGAAGACTCTTCCAAAACAGAGAGGTGAATCCTGGATCTCGATCGGACACAATAAATAGCGGTACTCCATGCAGCCTTACCACTTCCCTGATATATATCTGTGTCATTCGATCCAATAAAAAATACTCTTGTATAGAAATGAAGTGTGAAACCTTTGTAAGATTATCCCAAACAACCCAGATTTCATTGTTTCCTTTGGATGTATTCAGAATCCCAGTGAAAAAGTCCATGGTGATGTTATCACTTTTCCATTATTGTATTGGACATGGTCGCATCATCCCCTAAGACTCATGTCTATCTCCTTTAACTTTCTTACACAACAGGGACTTTGATGTATATTTAGTGATCTCCTCCTTCATATTATCCCACCAATAATGCTCTTAGAGATCTCGATACATCATTGTGTTTCCTAGGTTAATAGAGAAATTTGAATTATGTGAATTATCCAAAAGTTCCTTCTTCAGCTCTGAACTTTATGGAACACATATTCTTTTCCCAAATCTCACAATTCTTTCTTCATTAACATTAAACTCCGAGGAATTCCCTTTTATGATAGCTTCAAATTTTTTTATGAATTCCAACATCATCTTTTTAAGCATCTTTTAACCTTTCAAAAAGTGATGGTTGAGAAATAATTTGTGAAAGGATTGATGATGTTCCCTTATTTATTATTCACATGTCCATCTTCATCAATTATAAGAATATTGGATCCTTTTCAATTCTATTCAATGATAGAATCGCTGGGTCATTTCTACTTTGGTCATCCTCTACCTTGATCACTTTCCCAGGGTGGTAATGGATTGTGCAGTCATAGTCATTGATTAGCTCTAACCATCTTCGTTAGTGCATGTTCAACTCTTTCTGTGTGAATATATACTTGAGGATTTTGTGGTCCGTATATATTTCACACTTCTCCCCAAAGAGATAATGCCGCCAAATATTCAAAGAGAAGATCACTACATCCAACTCGAGGTCATCTATTGGATAGTTATGTTCATGAACATTCAATTTAATTGAATCATAAGTAATGACTTTTCCATTTTGTATCAACACACATCCTAGGCCCTTCTTCAAAGCATCCCTGAATACCACATAATTTTCTCCACTTGTGGGTAAAGTGATCACGATTATAGTGATAAGCCTCATTTTGAACTCCTTGAAGCTTTCATCACATTCATCACTCCATGAAAACATTACTCTATTCCGAGTTAGCCTTGTAAGAGGGTTGGAAAAATATGAGAAATTTCTCCTAAATCGTTGATAATATACAGGTAACCCCAAGAAGCTACAGATATCCATTACTGATGTTGGCCTTAGACATCCCTCAATTGCACCTATTTTGGAGGGATCCATAGATATCACATTTCTTGTGATTATAAGGCCCAATAATGAGATCTCACTCAACCAGAACTCACACTTGATGTACTTTTCATAGAGATTCTCCTTCCTTTAGGTATCTAGAACCATTCTTATATGATCCTCAAGATCCTCCTTGGTTTTGGAGTATATAATAATATCATCTTAATGGATGACCAAAAACTTGTCGAGGTAATCTCTAAAGACTATATTCATCAAGTCAATGTATATTTCTGGAGAATTAGTGAGTCCAAAAGGCATTACTATGAATAATAGTTTTTGTATCATGTACAAAAAATAGTCTTGGGGATATCTTCCTTCTTCACCCATACATGATAATATTTCAACCGCAAATCCACCTTAGAGAAGTATTGTGCTCCATGAAGATGATTGAAGAAGTCATTAATTCATGTGAGAGGATACATGTTCTTTATCATGATATTGTTGAGCTCATGATAATCGATGCAAAGGCGCATTGACCGATCATTCTTCTTGATGAAGAGGACTGATGCACCCCATGGTGAAGCACATCGTCGTATAACCCATTTATCCAGATTCTCTTGTAGTTATTTCTTCAGCTACTCAAGCTCCACAACAGCAATTTTATATGGATTCATGGATATTTTCAACACCCTAGGTATAAGATCAATTGGTAATTAAACATATATTCTAGGAGGAAGACCATGCAATTCCTCGAGAAACACTTTAGGAAATTCCCTCATAGTAGGCATGTCTTCTAGGATGGTTGCCTGCTTAGACTCAATCATCTGAGCTAGATACGCATGCTCATAGGGCATTCATATCCACGCTTTAGATGATGGAGTTAATGAAGATTCATCTTCCTCCCGGCACCTGTAATGAATCGGGGGTCAATTCTACACATGGATAGTGATTTCTCTATCATGGAAATTTATGTTGGCTCTATATGAGGAAACCCAATCCATGCCAATAATTTCATCAAATTCCACCTGAGGGAGTATGAAGAGGTTATCCACAATGTTCAATCCATATATTATGATACGGGAGGAGTTATATTCATGGGATGAAATGATTTCCCCATTTTTAATACTCACCGACATCTTCACTTCCATGATTTGTGGTGTTATTTGGATTGTTCTACAAAACATTATAGATATAAAAGAATGCATAGAACCTAAATCAAAAAGCTTGTTCTCAATTCATGAATGAATCCATAGTGTACTAGTCACTACTATATTGTCGGGGTTCACTTCAGCAGTAGTGATGGAAAAAGCTCTCCCTTTCTACCTTGGAGGTTGTTGGTTACCTCCGAAAACCCTTAGCTTAGGGCACTAATTTTCAAGATTCCCGGATTCCTTGCAGTTGTAGTAATGAACCACGCATTGAGAAACAAATGGAGTGTTCCTATCCTCTGTCACAGCCGCTGGTCTTTCTTGCAGACAGTTAACAGCTATGTTCCCTTCTCTTCCACACCTAAATCATTTCCCCATCCTCTTTAGGCAATTCCTAGGGTGCTTCTTTCCGCACCATTGGCATGTGGGGTTCTGGATCTTCTTAGCACTGTTGGATTTATCCATCAGACTGCCAACATTTATATACACCCTACGCTTAATATCCCCATGATAACCCTAATATTATCTGATCTCCATTTTGACCTTGATGGAACATCGGAAAATTTTCTCCTAGCAGTCAGAGTCGTGGATTTCCAGTGCTTTCCATAGGGAAGGTTTCATCCCACCAAAGAAGCGGTCAAACTTTCTTTCGGGGGTAACGACAAAGCCGGAAGTGTATTGTGAAAGTATTGTGAAGTTTTAATCATATGTTCCAATGGATTCATTGTCTTTTTTCTTGAGTTCAGGGAAGTCCCATTCCATCTTAAGTCGGAGGGTGCACAGAAAATATTTATCAAAAAAACATCTTCCGGAAATCTTTCCATTCCAATTCCTCGATCTCCTCCTCATGTTTCATATTTTTGATCAACTGCCACCATTGATCAGCTTAACCCCCCATAAGATAAGCAGACAAGATAATATTCTACTGTTTATAACATTGAAGGATTGAAAAGATCTTTTCAATGTAGTTGATCCATTGTTCAGCGATTGAGGAATCAGATGATCCATTAAAGGTATGAGGCCTTTATCTCATGAATCTCTCGATAGCGACTTGTTATTTCTTAGGAGTGGGGGGGGGGGGTTGAATGTTATTCTTGACCCATGTTTATATTCATATCTTGAGTTAGTTGTGAGAGAAGCATGACAGAGTTCACGATTCCTACTCCCATTGGATTAGGCAGATTATTAGTACATTCATCACAATGATCTTCACATCAGTTGTTAGCACAAGTCTTCCTATTACCGGCCATTGGATGGAATAAATGGAAAGATAGGGGTAACACATAAAGGGTAATCCAATGAAAAAAACTAACAACATATAAGTAAATTTTATTTACATAACATATGAATCTATGGGCTTTAGTTTATGTTATCCATGACCTACTTTCTAACATATATTATTAGGGAATTTTTTTGTCCCTTAATAATGGTTCATACTAATCTTCTGAATTTAACAAATCATATCCCCTAGGAGTATCATAACAAAGAGTGCAAAAATTCCTCTTGTCGTGCACCAGTTCTCGTTCAGTTCTAGATCAAAGTGGAATTTTTGGGTTTTACCCCTAGGATACATCTGGGCCAGAGGTTCCTCTACCTTCTTGTATCCAGACAGGGATGTATTTCCTTGATAAAACACTTACTCAATACTCACAAAAACATAGAGATTTTTTATTTTACCAAGTCTTGTTTCTAAGGATTCACTAGGGTTTTCTAATCCAAATCCCAAAAATAACTAAACCTATTCTTTGATACCAACTATGACACCCCTGCTTTTTATTACATAATTAAACATAATTTATTACATAAACTTCACTTTATAAAACATAGAATATCGAGAGTTCTACTATCTTTGAAGCTTTTGATCCTTACATTACAACTTAAAACATGAAATACAACATATTTATTGAAAAATTCCTTTACATGACCTCTACATTCCCTCACACATAGAATTGCATGGGATAACATGAGAACATGTATAAGAAAAGGGTGATATATAAAGCCCAGTAAGAGAATAAACATGGAGTAATATGAGGAATAAAATACATGTTAGAAAATAGGAATATCATTAGAGAAAAATAGAATCATAAACCTAAAGTCATAATAAAGCATGATAATCATAACATGGAAATGTGGCAACAACACTTAACATGGAATTAGCATGATCCAAGGCTAATTGCACATGGAGCATGAGTAAATCCTCATTGAATATAAATAATGAGTAAAAAATTGTTTAACGTAAATTATCAAGAGTAAACACACATTGCACTTGACATATCATGATACTATACTATACCCAATACATTTCAGCTCTATAGGGGTGCACTCTTCTTAAACATTTCATTTCATGCATAAGTGTGCCACATGGATCATATAACATGGATTCATAAAACATAACCATTTATTTCATGATAAAGGAATGTAGAATTCATAAATGGAAATTTATAATCCATATATAAATGTGCAAAAAGGTGAATACCCTTGAGAGAGAAATGGGCATGGTATTCACTACAAAATGAAATTGGCTTAGAAAATCAGTGCAATTTCATCAGCGTAATAGTGTGACGTAAGAATTCATAAAAATGGTTGATGAGAGAGAAAGGGGAATCTCATCATATGTACATGAAATGGACAGTATGGGGTTCATATAGATACATTTCCCAAAAACTGTAGTGGAATTTATAGTCATGATACAAAATAATATATTGAATGTAAAAGAGGAGAGAGAAATTTCTTTCATAATCTCGGCATAGTAACGGGTTTACATGGGAGGAATTTAATGAGATAGAAAGGGTTCTAACATCATCCAAACATAAAGAGGTCATAATGGGGGGGGGGGTGAAACCATACCCCTGCATTTATAATTTAAATTAAAAGGGCATATAAATTTAATGAATATTGGAAAAAATGAGAAAGGAAGAAAAACCCTTACTTAGAAGTGTGCTCCCAAAGGCATGAGAGAGGCTTGAGAGAGGCTTCTTGGGTGATTGGGGCACATTGGGAGGGTTATATAGAGAGGAGGGCAGAGGATGTATGAACTATAAAGGCTTTGAGTGAAGAAAAAGTGGGATCTTGGGTGGGTATATATTGGAAAGGTGAGGGAATTATTTATTATTTAGGTTTGGGACACCACACATTAAAGTAATCCATACCAAAAACGAGCCCTTGGTTTTTGACCATGGTTTTAAGCATAGGAAAGTGAAAAAATATTTTATAAGGCCATATTCCGAACTTCTTAAAATAATGGGGTTGCTAATGTTGAGTTGAGTCATACTCCCAAGGAAAACAATTTAAAAAGACAAGATGTTTAATAACTCATGAAGGGCTATTAATGCTTTGTAAAATAAGTCAAAAAAACCAAAATCACATTATTTTAATGGTAAACATATATTGGTCAAAAATAAATCTTATAGTATTTTATTACATCACTATTGGGTCATTATGATGTCATAAAACAAATTATATATTTAAATGGTATTTAATTTTTACCCAAACATTTGACTGTCTTAGAAAATTATGAAAAATTCACCATTGGATAATTTCATTGTCCTGATTCCAGAAATAATATCTAATTTATCTAAATAATTTTCTAAATATTTTAATTTTGACTTTTAATATAAAAATAGACATTTATTGAAAATTCACAGGTTTTGAAAAAAAATGGCTTTCAAACCTTAATAAAAATTATGATTGCATTCCTAAAATTATACGATCATTTATATTTTATATAAATTAGTTTTGTAAAAATAATAATATTTTATTAAAATATTATTTAATTAAAAATTCCATTAATTAATTATAATATTTTTTTAGTTGAACAATAACTAAAAATACTATTTTTGTTTTAAAAAAACTATTTACAAGGTAACAATAATAAATTTAAAGCATATTCATTATTATATTCAAAAATAATGTACATAACCGTAGTGCTATAGTCATTTCACATAACACGTTATAACTCCCATATAAGACCAATGATTAAGGTGTGTGATGGTGAAAAACTCTTGGGGTGGCTGAGATAACATTGCTCAGGTGGTAATCTCTATCAACTTCCACTTCTCACATAGGCGGCCCCGCTTGAGCTTAACATATTCAAGCTCGGCATGGGCATGGTCAAGAGCGAAGCCCAATGACTCCACCTCCATTCCGAGCTCTGAAAAATGGGCTTCATATAGGGCACATCTACTATATGAGGCCATTTCTTCCTTTTTCTGAGTAAATTTGATTTGTTAAATCCCTATATTTATACTAATCATATGATCACTCTTCAATGGCTATATTAGAAATGGTTACAATTATTAACATAAAACCAAATAATATGACATTTTATATAAACATTTTATATAAAGAGAGATTTAATTATATCAATAGGGATTTCCATTAATGAACATTTGGGTTATTACATATTATCTCTTAGCATTTAGTTGTTTCTAAACAAGACATATTGACATGTATAAAGCATTTTCTTACTTTCTTATCATTCCAAAAAATGTTCCTTCATATTTCAATACATCATGGTACTACCAGGGTGTATATATATATTTGATATATCATTAGAATCTAATAGTTCCATTATTAGCTTAGGAATTAATGGAACACATAACCTATTTCCAAATTTTAGAATTCCATCATAATACATGCAATCTTCCAATCATCCATCCTTATTGGGATTAATTTTCTCTTGAAAATTATCATTATCATGTTGATATATTCTTATCATTTCCAAAAAAATATAGTTTCAGAGTTATTTAATAAACGAGGGAATTTTCCCCACTATAAAAATTCTCATATCCATATTTACTATATCCAGGAACATAGGATCTTTCACTATCATCACATTGTTCAAAATTATATGATCATTCCTTCTTAAGGAATATATAAATGATATTATTTTCTATTGTTTTATTGTATTAAGAAAACAAAATCATCAAGTAACGTGATCCATCATCACTGCCTCATGTCAATTTCTCTATATGTACAAATGTATATTAAAATATTTTAATCTATATATATGTAACATCTTTCACTATAAATGTGGTGTCTCTATATCTTCAGAGTATTGATTACAAATTTTAACTTAAGATCATGATATTGGAATTTTTTCATGAATCATTAACTACATTGAATCATATGGAATAAAATTTTCATTTTACATAAAGACACAACACCATCATTTCATCAATTTATCACTATATATCAAAAACCTATCACTTCTAGATAGTAGAGTCAAAATCAGATCATTGACTAATATTATTTTCAATTATTTAAAGAATTATTATAATTATTTTGTCTATTGGAACTTATCCCATTATTTATGAGCTTTATTAATGGGTTATCCAATCGAGAAAATTTTTGAACGAAACCTGTATAGTAACCTACTAAACTGATAAAACTACATGCCTCATTTAGGTTCATTAGTGTACACCATTATTGGATTTACTTTTTCTTTGATGAACCAATTGAGATCCCATACTTATAGAAAATATGTATAAGAGAAGAGATTTCCTATTGTCTTAATTCACAATTTCAACATTTACCATATAACTATTTCATTGGGATATCCTTAAGAATGGTCCACAAGTGATTCTCATGGTCTTCACATGTTTTAGAATATGAAAGAATAACGTTAATGAATAAAAAACACAATAATTAAAATATTACTGGAAAATTATATTCTTCATATACATAAAAACAAAGGGAAAATTTGTTAATCCAAATGGAATTACTCAAAACATATAATATTCACACCTCATTAAAATGTTGTCTTCAAAATTTCATCATTCATTACTTAGAATTGATGATACCCAAAACGAAGGTCAATCTTTGAAAAATATTTTTCTCCATGAAGATTAACAAATAAATCATCAATGAGGGACATATTATACATTTTCTTTATAGTAATAGGATTGATTTCCCATTAGTCAATTCATAACTTGATAGATCCATCATTATTTTATAATTGAGTGAACATGGGATCCCCATGGAGAAACAGTAGGGAGAATAAATCCATTATTACTGAACTCTTTTAGTTGTTACTTCAATTGAAATATTTCCATAGTGGTCATTCATTACGTATTATTTGATAATGGTCTTGTATCATGGATTAAATCAATTGAAAAGAAAACTTCATGCCCTAGGGGGTGTCTACGTAATTACTTAAGAAATACATCAATGTATTCTTGTATAATAGTTACATCCTTGATTTTAAGCTTACCTTCTTCGTTCGTATATTGTTTTTTTTCTATTACTACCAAATAATTTAATTCCGTAGATCTACTAGGGGTGGATCTAGATAGTAGATTTATGATTATATTTCCTCTCTAATGATAAGGAATTCAACATCATCCTCAAAAAATGTAATTTCTTTCTTCTTTCAATAAATTTTCATATCAAATTTTAGAATCTAGTCTATACGAATGATTATATAAAATATAACCCTATGTATTATAAAATTTTTAGAAAATAAAAAAAAATCCATAATGTGGACTTCCCAACATATCTTTGTTGCAATGAAACTTCAGTTATGATTTTTGTCTCATAACTCCCTTATAAACTCAAAAGGTAAATATGTAATTTTCATTGAAATCTAGGTAGATATAATAGACTGTGATGATATGGAATCAAATAAGTCATTGGATAAATTTTATTATAGTATTAATGTACCTTCCACTATATCATTTGGTGCTTCTACATTTGCTATAGTGATCACATAATCCTGGGAATCTCCTCTTGGACTCTACTGTAGTAGATTCCCTTTGTGAATGGGATATTAGTATGAATAATTCCCCATTTCTATAAAGTTGAATAATTTTACAAAATTAATATTTCTATTCCCCTTACATTATTTAACACGATGAACCTTTTATTAGAACTTATAACGAACTCTTATGTCTTTCAATAATTTCTCAAGATGAATATTTCCTCAATTTTCACAAAATGGGAATTCCATGTTAACCCAATCCTTCCATGATATGTTACCTTTTTATAGTCATCTAAATACATATTATTATATTTATTTTAATTGATATTTTAGGATCTTGAAAATTAATTATCTAATTTAGGGTCACTTAATACAATTTCATCATATGATGAACCCGTTTGAGAAACCAGTTCCCTTCCGAGATATTGCTTAAGACCTTTCATGAAATGATCATTCTTGATTTTTAAATCTTGTATATAATTTTTATCATACCTAGATAGTCTTTTGAAGGTATCCTCATACACTAAAATTCACTATTATTAATTTTTCTTTGAGCTACGGAATTTTCTCTCCATTTCACATCGTTGATCATGGGGGAAGTGTTTCTCGAAGTATGTTTCATTAAAATTTATATATTACATATATTTTGTTTAATATTCCTCCTTATTATTCTATATCAATAACAAACATTTATTAGAATCTCTCTAGATTAAATAGACTAATAATACTTCCTTTTCCCTTTGATTACATTCCAATGCCCAAAATATCATTTCAAGGTACGCGAACCATTACTCAGCTACCACTGGATTAGTTGTATCATAAAAATATGTGGTATTATTTTTCATAAAATCCTCCAAAATATGTTTACCATGGTTATTAGACATAACCATAGTAATATTTCTTAATATTTTTATGATCTTAATAAGTGAAACCCTGATTATGTCGACTACATCAGTAGGGAAATCCCAACATTTTACATAGGTATTGATTCACATTATTTTATTTGGCTCCATAACTAAATAATGTCATCAACTAAATTAGCTCAAAATCGTAATGGGTATTTAGAAAGAAAATTATCTATAGGCAATTATTATCGTTCTCATGTTTATTTAACCAGATGCTCGCAGGGATTCTACTAAACTAGCATCTGATACCAACTGTAACATCCCTGACCCCATTAGCCTAGATTTAGTGGTTATTTTTTTACAAACTCATACATACAAGAGATAAAATCACAATATATAAATCATTTTAGTAGTCTTGATTAACTAGATACATACATGGTTCCATTATTATGTAGTTAATTAATCATAAAACATGAAAAGGGTAAATAAATAGCTTCCTTGACACTAATTCAATTATTTCATCTTCTTAACTTGAGGAAGGGAAAAAAATATAAGGGAGATCTAGAATGATCGGTAAGGGTTACCTAAATCAAAAACCTGGATTTAAAAGAAGGGAAACATAATCAATATGGAATAACTAAAAGACACAATCAATTTAATAAATAAGCTGAGAATGAAAATGCATCCACATATTTTTTCATAGTGAAAATATCATGAATATTAATAATTGAATACTCAATGAAAAAAATTCATAATTATTGGGAACAATGTATATGGAACATGAGCCACTTCTAAAAATACTATTAAAATTAATGATTATGTTAGATAGTAAAAACCCATATAATTCTTCATGGAAACAAACACGACATGTTTTTCACTAATTGTTTTTCCTCATGAGACCTAAAGATTTATCAGGAGTAAATCTATAATCGGGCCTCACCCATGTTTTCATTTCCAAAGAATTCTAAAAATATCTAAATTATTTATTTAATTCATGAAATAAATATTCCATTCCAATGAATATCTTTATCGAGGAAAAGATATGTATTTTACATTATTTACCAATTAATCAAATAACAATCAAATTTAACACTGTGTGTAAACATTGGTATACATATTAGACAATAATCATATCCATATCTCAATAAATATGTATATTTATGTGAAATATAATTTAAAATTAAAAATGATCATAAAAGGGTAACAAATACACCACATAAAAATGATTAGGTGCACAATACTATGTAAGTCCTAATGAAATGGAGATTGAGGAGAAGTCCCATACCTTATCTATGAAAGAATTATTAACTTATACATAATTTCCTAGATAATAAAAGAATAATCATTAAGTAATTAATTCATAACTTATTAAATATAATTTTTAATTATTATAATTTTATTAAGCCCATTTATGGCCATTTTTATGAGTTATAATCTTTAATGTCATTGTTTCGGGAGAATTCATTTCATGGTTTTCTGATCGGTTCCCTTGGGTATAATTATGGGAGTTCTAGTAAAATGGAAGAAAAACTCAAGATATGTAATTGAATGATATAAATATATTTATAGGACTATAAATTTTACTTTTATATCATTTGGTTATATTATATAATGATGATTCAGTTGATAAAACATTAATGAAAAATGATTAGTCTAATTTGGAGGTTTTTGCGACCATCACAGTCTAGTATCATATTATTTAATATTATATTATTTAATAGTTACACAACATTAAATATGTCATACCACAATTAATATAACCTTTTTGGATAATAAAAATGATTTTTTTTTCTAGCAGTGAAGGAATTAAAGAAAAATGAAAGCTCATCGCCCATGAAGGCAGTCAGCTGACGCCTCATGGATGTTTTTTTTCATTTGTTTAATTCAAAGAATAGGAGAAGAGATTTTATGATGTGTATTCCAGTAAAATAATAAAATTCTTGGATATATATATTCTACTAGAGGTACCCTTTTAAGGGAGGTGAGGAAAGGATAAGAAAATAAATTAAATTAAAAGAGAATGGTAGAGTATTTTACTTCTTAGATATCGTCTCCTCGTGAACCTCCTTAAGACACGTAGATTTGGTATTGTGGTTGGTCCACTAGTTATTGGATGTTGGTATGAGGACTAAGAGAGAAAATGGGAAAAATATTAGCAACATTCATGTCTTAGAAAGTGTGATGAGAAGTGGTGTTATTAATAATGGAGGAGGGGTGTTTTTCGATTATTTTTTTAATTTTTATATTGCTTTGGCACATGACTATTAACATTATTGATTATTTTGAAAATGTATTGTAAATAGTTCTGGATAGTTAGAAATAATGGGCTATTACACCATGCATGTCACAATAATTCATGTATTTGGCTTAAAATGTCAAAATTCAAAAAATTATCATATTTCCACATTAAAAAATCATCTTTTTCAAGATAATACAAAAAAATTCACCCTGAAATTTTTTTAAAGTGTATATTTTAGAAATGGAATCCATTTTTTGAAAATAATTTTCTAAATATGATAAATTTAATTTTCAATTAAAATCATCATCTATTCGAAAATGTTGATTATAATATTATAACCGATTTTACGACACATGAGAAATTTAATTATGGTCACATAAAGTTATATTATAGTTATAATACTACAAAAATATTAACTTATGAATATATTATATAACAATAACTTATATTTTTATTCGTGATATTTTTTAAATAAAAATTAAAAAATCCTTTTGTTTTACAAAAATACCTACACTTAATTTATCATTTCTAAATCATTTTTTACTTATTCAATGATATATATATTATTTTATTTGGTGATATAAATAAATTTTATTTATATTTTCAAAGGTGAGTTTATAATTATATTGTCCACATTACTATTCCTAACACTCCCATTACTATTCTAATGGCCATATTAATATTTTATAGTAAATCATAGTTTTTTAAGCTCAGTGTTTCATGAAGAATTAGATATCAAATAAATTGAATATATTTAACAATATACATACTATAAAATCAAGTTGTGTTTTCAATATCAATATAGATATACCATATAGAACATTGAAGTTTTTTATTCATAAAAATTATTATAGTTTATTTAAAATTTTATGGATTAGATTATAATACACTATCTAAGAAAAAGATTCATGATTACACAAAAAATAGTATATTAAAACTAATGTATTATATTTTGGTCTCACATCCATTATCAATATAAAATTCAATTTCCTATAAAATAAATCCTCATATGGGAAAACTGATGTTGTAGTTACATTAAGAATATGGGGTTTACCATCAGGGTGGTATCAGTTTGGTTCACATATAGACCTCCAGGTTGAGTATTTCACAGGTTTAATTATTAAATTTAAATATATAAATTAATATTTAGTATGTTCTATTTAAAATTGATTGTTTATTCATATTTAAACATACATAGATCACCTGATTAGGGTGACCTTCCATTAATTAAAGCCTTAATTGAGAGAGATGGATGTAATATGAGATATATAGAGAAAAAATGAATTGGTTATTCAAGGAGAATCACTAATAAAATCTGGAGAAGATGTAGTCATAACTAATGAGTGATCTGAAATAAAGTTTGGTCTCTTTACATTGGTCCATCACTATGTTATTTGAATTTAATTTTCTAAATTCATTCCCAATTGTTTTCTTTAGAATTAACTAAAATTATATTATATTTTATTAGGATTCATTTTTTCAACATTTCACAAATTTGTTGACTCCTATTGTATTCTTCAAAATTACATAAATCCCACATCAGTATTCATCGAATGATCACATCAGCCACTAAGTATTCTATATAATTTTAACTGATTGTTCAACCTTTACACACTATTATTAACAGATGGCCCCCTTATATTTTTCTAATTCTATGAAATTTTATTGTCTCGCCCCATGTACTACTGAACCAAGACCTGAGACGGTGGACCACAAGACATCTAGTGCATCTCCCAAAATACAAGGGTTGTTAGCTAGCAGCAAGGGCCTCTGGTAAGTATGTGTGTAGACTATTCCCTCATAAAATAGGGTATCACACAATGGATAAAAATATATGCAACAAGTAGTGGAATCATAGAGAATAATCAAAGAGTAGCATAAGTAGATAAATGACCCAATTGTATTAACAATAGATGAAAAGGTTGAACAATCATAACAGAAACCATGATGATGTCAATGTATAATGCCAAATGTAAATAAATCAAAGTGCAGGGGTATGGAGTACAAGCATAGAATTCTTGATAACAAAACTAATGAAATACCAAAGATAAACTATTACTGGGAATCATGATAAAGGGATAGTTCTCTTCCCCCATGATCCATCCAAAATAGAAAAAAATCAAGAATTAGAAGCGATGTGGTTCCTTGAATCGATACTAGCAAAAATAAAGTCTACTTGGGTATGAAATAGTACCAATGTAATGTTTGAGATATAATCATAGTAGGATAACACCAATGGTGTCTTGACTTTTCCATTTCAAATTTCATTCAATAACATTATTCCATATATATAATGAATACAAGGAACATAAATAAATAGAACAAACTAATTTTAACTTAGTTCAGATTCCCTAACATGACACACATCGTATACCACCTTCTTCGGCCAAAGACGAAAGTGTGAATGAGATACCTAGTAGAGAAATATATATATATATATATATATATTGTAAGTCCATAGTAATATAAGATATAAAAGGAAAGGGCATACCCACCAAGCTTGTGATTTGTCTTAGGGTCTAATCCATTTGTCTAAACCAGGTACACTAAAGGCCCCAAAAATATATCACATAGCCTAAATAATCTCTTTATATTATTAATAAAAAATATCATACATTTATATTAAAATTGAAAATTTTAGATGTGGATTTCAAACCAATACTGATGGTGTCACTATGGTTCATCCAATCAATTATATCCAATTCCATGAATCCATCCCAGAGGATTCTTTCAAAAGTCCATGTGTCACTTGTGGATTGTATCTATGAGAAAATCTCATGTATCAGTGGTAAGGGAATCAGTATCAGTCGAGGATCTGTGTAGAAATTTTTTATAATAGGTCTCTCCATGGTTTACATTTAGGGAACCGGTGTTACCCATTAGTATAGTAAAAGGCCCATGGAAAGCCCTTTCCCAGCGAGCATAAAACAGTGTTTTCCTAGATTGTTATGTTGTAACCTATCATGCACAGAGAGTCTAATTATGGGTTATTAATACAGGACCTGCATTCTCTCCCCATATCGAGTTTATTTAAAGAAAAAGATATCTATATATATCATAGATGAAAATTCAGGATTGCAACAATCTAATTAACCATTTAATGCCACTGTTACTAATTATTCAATCCCAACATTCATGGATAATAATATTAACACCATAAAAAAAATTCACTTATTAATAAAGGTAGTGTCAATGGCATTTTATAATGGTAAAACATGACAAGACTTATAACAACAATTATTTAGTAAAACACTTCATGGAAAACCAAATTAATGGTTTATGATTCATCCTAAATAAATTATTGAATTTTAAACTTGATCCCAAATTATTTCACATACACACATAATTTATAATTTAATGACTCTAGACAATTTTTATAATAGGAAAATTATGTCAGCCCACCCAAATGGGTGTCCAATGACATTGCGACATCCTATGAAAGAGATTTGACTTAGAATAAATGTTTCAATGATTATGTGAAACAATTTAATTATATTGACATGCTTTACTTGGGATTCGATGGTAGGCACCGATGAGATGAAAAATGGTGGAAATTGAATTAAGAAATCAAATGAATGCAAATACTAAATATGACCTACCTCATAGAATTATTATATCCCACACCCCTATAACCATTTATTTGACCTAAAACAGAAGGAATCTAGGGGATTAAAGAATAACCCCAATTTTAGGTAAAAACATATTTTGGTAGATCATGTGAAGTAGAGTGGATGAAACTCTAAGACTATTGGTGTGGATGATTATCCTTACTAAGAGGTTCATATCAGTTCCAAGGATGTAGAAATCAGAAAAGTGATGGGGGGTAGCAGGCTTCCAAAGAAAAAAAGGGGTGGCGCACCACATGGAGAGGAGGGTGGCGTAACACATAGAGGAGAGAGAGAGAAGAGAGGAGGGAAACAAGAAAATGAATGAAATAAGTGAGAAAAAAATGAGCAAACAGTAAAAATAAAGTAAAATAAAATAATAAAAATAAAAAGTGAAAGAGAAAATGAATAAATAATAATAATCAGTTAATCCTATTTTTATTTATTATCATTTATCACCTGACAAATTTTTATTTTATTAATTTTTTATTTAATTTTTTGATTTCCTTTTATTTCTGTAAATTTATTTTTATTCCTTTTAATATATTTAATTTTTTTGACCAAAAAATTTTCACCAAGGTACGATGAATTATTTTATATAAAACAATGCAACCATTAAAAAAATTTCTTTCGATTCGAGACCTACAACCGACTATGTGGTCATGTTCCCTAGGTCACATAAATTAATTGTACGTAAATGTTTTTTAAAAGAAAATGGAATGTACCTTGGTTAAATTAGGTACGTTCCAACATCCTCTCCTTTAGAAAAATCATCCCCAGGTTTCCCTTTTAAGGGTAGGGGAATGTCACATTAGAAAAGTTCCAACCACTGGGCAATCATGTTAGTCTCAAACTCAAAGGTCTCATCTTGAATGATTTATTGTTTCCATAACACCCAGAATATTGGAATGAACATACCATGGAGAAGCATAATGGTATGATTGTTGATACAAATTGGATGCTCCTCGAAGGATGAATCTGCCTCCAACTTGTTGTCATCCAGAATAAACAAATGAGATAGGTTTGGATGGTACTATTGAAGTCGAGATATGTAGAAGACATCAGGGATGGAATGGTAAATATGAGGTAAGAGTAACTGATAGGCCACTAGACTAAATCTCTCCAATATCTTAATCGGCCTAACAAATCTTGGCAATAACTTTCCATAACTCAAAAATATCTTATGACCCAAACTCGATGAAACCCACAGAAAGACCTATTATAACACCTCAAACTGAAGGTGTCCTTGATGATTATTTGTAAAATACTTATATATAGACTAATCTATAACATTACTCTTCAAAATTAGAAGTAATTTCTCAGAATTCTCATGAATGAGATGAGAACTCAGATACGATACCTCGCCTACTTTGAGCCAGCATAGAGGTGAATGGAAAATTCTACCATAGAGGGAATCATATGGTTTCATTTTAGTTGTTTCTTAGAAGCTGTTATTATAAGAAAACTTGACTAGAGAAATATGTTTCTCCCAGTAACCAAGAAAAATCAAGTATATAGGCCTGAATCATATCCTTCAATACCGTAATGGTTTTCTCAAATTTCCCATCCTACCAGGGGTGATATTACCTACTCAAAAGCAACTCTGAACCTTGTACATTCTACAACCCTAAAAAAATTGCGATGTTATATGGGTGCCTTAGTCTGACATTATATAATGGGGCATTCCATGAAGTTTATCTCTCTCCCAAATATAAGGCCTCCGCAACTCAGGAACCACATATTCCAATTTGATATCGGGTGTAGGATACTTCCCCTCATGAGGCCTTACCTAGCGGGATCCATAAGCCACAAATTGATCACCATTCATTAGTATTACACCCAGTTTGACTCATAAAGCATCATAGTAAATAGCATTAATTCTTCTTGGATCAGGAAGTATTAGGATTACAACTCTCATGAGTCTTACCATTACCTCCTAAAAATATTTCTCATAAACTTCCGACTAGATGAACTGCACACACTTTTCTATTAGGGTCACAAGAGGTAGTGCTAAGTGGAATAAATATTATATGGATCATCTATTATATCCATAAAACACTAAGTTACTATTTATTTTAATCACATTCTTGGGTTACTTCAATGAAACTATTATGATGACTTTTTTTGGACAATTGATACACCATCCTCAGATATGATATGATCCACAATATGAACCTTATTGATCAAAAAGTACCATTTACTGAGCATCACGTAAATTTTTTTCTCCCTCTATGTACTCAGCATGATCTCAAGATGGGATTCACGGTCGGGTCTAGAGTGTGAATACACCAAGATGTCCTCAAAAAATACTAACACAAAGGAATCAATGTATGGGTGGAAAATTTGATTTATCAGATCCATGAGAATTGATGGAATGTTCCACAGACCGAACGGTTTAATAAATAACTCCTACAAGCCATACCTACTTTGGAAATCTATATGTGGTATTTCTTATGTTCTTAAAAGCACTAGATGATAACCTGGCCTCAGATCGAACTTGGAGAAAATATTTTATCCTCAGATCTGGTCAAAGTGGTCATCTAGTCGAGGTAATGGATATCAATTATTTTCCATAAGTTGGTTGATTTGACGGAAATCTACACAAAATATGAAGATACCATCCACCATCTTGGTGAAAAGGACTAGTGAACCACACAATGATGTACCAGGATAGATGAAAACCTTCTCCTAAATATCATTATGCTGCCTCTTGAGTTCATGTAGCACTTTTGGTGACATCCGATTAGAAAGAATTGGCACGGGTTATACAACTAGTACTAGCTCGATAGTGAACTCAACTTCCTTCAAAATAGGTAATCTAGAAAAATCATTAGGGAATACATCCCTATAATTATCCAAAATGGACGAGAAATTCCAAAAACTATATTTCTTGATCACTCATAAAGAGACTTGCTTGTTGATTTGTTACTCTGCCTAGCCTAGAATGCATAGGTCCATCTCGATCTTCCTGGATATATAATCCTCCCTTTGGTATATATGTGTTTAGCTAGAGAGTTGTTAAAGAATCTTGATGGTGATAGAAATCTAATTGGGTGTAATAGATAATGATATCATCCATACATAGAATGAAATCATAGATGGTCATCTCAAGGATGAAGAGATATCAGAAGAAACCGTACTCGCCTATCTCAAGGGGGACTCCTGGAACTAGAGTATTCCCTCTGTTATAACCCCCAAAAGAGTGTCTAGAGACATTACTCCACATAATTAATCGAAGGAAAGAACCAAAATTTCAAAATTTGTATAAGATATGAAATAGTGTGAAGAAATAGTATCAAAAAGGGAAGAAACTAATGTAGATGGTACAATGATAGTACCTCTAATCTTATAGGGCCATGGACTATGCTCTAATAACACTGGTTGCACTGCATACATATGGACTTATCCTTAGTCCTAGGGTGATTCTAGACTAGTCTGAGTAGGTCCACTATGTTGAAACTGGTGTTCTAGGACATGACTACCTCATCCATGGACTCCACTTCCTCTGCCTGATTAAATAGTAGAAAACGTACTCCCAGCCTGTCGTGGATCCAAAGATCCCATACCTTATTGAGGGGCTATCACAGATCCTCTTCCACTAGATGCTGGGGGAAAAGAACAGTAGGAATGTTGATGGTGACCCATATATTCCCAAATATGACACTCCATCAGGTTTCTCATGAATTGAGGGTTATTATGGAAAATCATTCCACACTGGTGAAATTTTATATTGATGTCATTATGTGTTACTTGTTTGGCATTACCCCCATGCATAGCCTTAAAATAGTACTTCCTAGTACCTAAATAATTATTACCCTTCATAGAAACTAGACCTCCCTGGATCATAGGATCATATTTCCTGAGATTTTATTCTATAATTAGGATCTGAATCATGATGTATATAATTGTATAAAAATTATATATGTTCACCTATGAGAATATAGGATATCCTAGTCTATACTCGAACTATCTCACAGACTTCTGTGAGTCACCCGTCAGAGATGGAGAAAAATTCTAGAGCTCAGTGAAATGATTAGAAGACTCTTTCATTATTATAGAGCCTTGTTGAAGATGTAGTAACTCTCTAGAATGATATAATTTTAGATTATATGGGATGATGTGATCATAGAATGCTGTTTGGAAGTCCTTCCAGACCATGTCTCAGTGTTTCTATGTTGAATAAATGACCTGCCACCAACCTTTGGTGGAGTCATGAAGCATAATGATTGAATGTTCAACCCTTCACTATGGAATCATCTCAAGATGATCGAATATTTATTTCATGGATTCTATACATGACTCTTTATAATTGGGACCTCTATCCCCTGAGAAATTGGGAGGATGTTGTAGTATAAAGTCTCATGTAAGCTCTACCAAAGTCAGGCTAGGCCTGGGAACACTATGAACTGACTGTGTGAACCTAAGAAGATTACCCCCAAACTGGGTGTCAGTACCAAAAGGAAGATTAGGAGGAGGTACCATTGGAGGAACTATAGGTTGTTCTACAGGAATCACTATAGGTGGTTCCAGACCCACCAAATCTGAAATCTACTCATTGCTACTCTTTGGATGTATGTCAGAAATACAATGCGATGACACTGTTCTACAATTTCCAAAAACACACCTTTTATGAGATTCTATGGAAGATAAGGTAAACAAGTAATGGATATGTAAGAAAATGGAAGGTTAAAGTCCTCCCTCAATAAGGAATATAAGGTAAGGATGTAAAACAAAAAAGAGGGTATGTATATGGCCTCGCTCTGAGTTTTACACAGCAGACAACCCACCCTGTGAGTTGAGTCCAGATAGAATGAGAAGAGGTTTAAATGGACCAGTAAGAAATAAAAAATTATATTTATATCCAAAATGTACTAAACTATATTATAACTAAACACAACATCCCTCACAAGTATGCAAGAAGATGAAAACAGAAAGTATATAGGGAATGAAAATATTCATGTCATTTTAATCCCTATGGTGCATAATATGATGCATGTAAATGCAATGAAATCAGGACATCGGTATACAACAATAAAATTAATCATCTCAATAATAATAATAATAACTATAATAGAATAAATTAAGTGTGTCACCCAATGATGAAATAATATCAATAATTAATGGAATAGTCAATATCTGAAATCCCAACCCATGAAATTTGGGTTTCCCCTATACATGGGTTAGCAATGTCCAAGTATAGGATAAAATCCAAATTCATATTTCCTAGTCTCCTATATAACCCGAACTATAATTGAAAAGGAAAATAACCCTATTATACCACTTTTTAGCATCTCACCTTGAGTACCACTAAACTAGGCCCCAAGAAAGTGTGCCACAATACCTCAAGAACATCTCCCCAAATACCATAGGATGCTGAATAATAGTGAGGACCTTGGGTATATCCTTTGGGAGAATATTCCCTCATAGGATAAGGTATAACATATTGGAGAAAAATATATGTAATATGTAATGAAATAGTGGAGTAAAAGATGATAGAAGCCAATGTATATAAATGGACCAATAGAATAAACAATAACTACATAAGCTGAACAATCATAAAAAATACCATGATGATGTTAACGTATGATGCCAAAAGTAAATAAATCAAAGTGCAGGGGTATGGAGTACAAGCATAGATTGAATACTAAAAAAATACCAAAATACCAAATAGAAATTGTGACATGAAATCTCAATAAAGGCTCAGAGATATTCCAAAAATATCCATCCAAAATAGTAAAGTAGTCACCCATTGGAAGCGGAACGCTTCCTAGAATCCATACCATAGAACATAATGTATTCTTCGGTACCAAAAAAACCTATGTATTGTCTGATATATAATATCATTAGGTGAACAAAACAATGAATAGAAATTTTCATTTCGTGTTGTTGATAATAGCAGTGTGCCATATATATAATGGATATAAGAAACTTAAATAAATAGAGAAAAATAACGGTAACATGGTCAGGGTTCCAAATCGGACACCAGTCCCATACCACATGCTTCAGCCTAAACTAGAAGTCTCAATGAGACACCTAGTAAATTAGATTATATATATTTCAAGGACAAGGAAATATGATAGAATAAATAAGTAGGTATACCCCCAACCATGTGAATTGTCTTGGGGACAAATACATATGCCAAAATCACGTGCACTAAAGGTGTAAGATAATTATATGGAAACTCTATGTAGTAATAATAAAAAACATCTCACACATTTATATTAAAAATCAATTTTTTGAGGTGGAGTCTGATCCAATCCCAAAGGTAATGTTATGGTACATCCAAAAAATAATCTCCAAGGGCATGAGCATATACAAGGAAATAATATTAAAAATACATGTATCTATCATGGATGGTAACTATGATTCTATCCCGAGAATCGCATGTAAGGGACCATATAGCATTCAAGTCATGGCATAGCCAATTTTCAAATAGTTGTGTCCCCAGTTTCCCCTTAGGGAATTGATGTCACCCATTAGTATAGTAAAAATACATGGTAAAGGCCTTTCCTAATGATCCTAAAACATTGCTTTCCCAATATGTTGTGTTGTACCCTATCGATCACGGAGTGTCCAATTGTGGGATTTTAATATGAGACCCACATTCTCTCCCTAACCTGAGTTTATTTAAAACAAAAAGAGAGGAATATATATATATATATATATATATATCATAGAGTAACGTTCATGATTATAGATTTATAATTAAATATTTATTTCCATTATTACCAATTATTTAATCCAAACAGTCACAACTAATAATATTTACACAATATTAAATAAAACTGGCACTTATTAGTGAATTAAAAGGCAAAAATATTCAATAATGGTAAAACATTGAAAAATCAATATTTATTTAAGAAACAAGATAACATAAACCCAAATTCATGGTTTATTATTCATAATAAGTGAATAAATAAATTTAAAACTTGAACCCAAATTATTTCATATGCACAGATAATTTATAATTTGAAGTCTCAAGATTGTGGGTAAATTTGAAAAATTATTTTGTTGCACCAAAAGGGGTTTTTAATTATATGGAAACCACATAAGAAGAGGATTCCCATTAAATAAAGGTCACAAGGATCAAAGAAAATAATTTAATTAAATTGATATGCATTATTAAGGATTCACTAGTAGGAACCAACGAGCTGAAAAATAGTGAAAATTGAAAAAAGCAATGAAATAATGGGAAAGAATAAATAATCCCTACCATGTAGTCATAGTATATCCAACACCCCACGAAAACCCTTGATTAGACCTAAAATAGATGAAATAATAGGATTTAATAAAAAACCCAATTTCATGTAAAACACTTTAGTTGAATATCATGAAATGGAGAGTGAATGAATCTAAAATATTATTGGTTCGAAAGATTATTCTTCACGAGAGGTTCACAATGCTTCTGATGGTTTTGAAAATAGAGACGGTGGTGTAGCAGACTTCCAGAGTACAGAAGGGGTGGAACCCCACCAATATAAGAGGGGGAACAATGCATAGAGGAATGTAATATAAGAGAGAAGGAAAGAAAAAAAGGGAATGATATAAGGGAGAGAGAAAAAAGAAAATTAAAAAGAAGAAAAAGGAAAAAATAAATAAAATAAAACAATAAAAATAAAAATGAATAGAGAAAAAAAGAACAATAATAATAATGGCTTAGGACCATTTTTAATTATTTTCATTTTTCTTTTGAATGCTTTTTATTTTATTATTTATTTTCATTCATTTTTTAATTTATTTTGGTTTATTTAAATTTTTATTTATTCATTAAAATATTTTTAATTAGTTTTAACCTGAAACATCGAGCTAGGTAATTATGAATTGTTTTTATAGTCCCATACAACCATTAAAAAATATTAATTACTACTCGGGAGCTGCAACATACTATGCGAGAAAGCGTCGTGGGTCACTTTAAGTAATTGGGCATAAAATTAAAAAAATAAATGGTTCGTACAATGATGAAAGTTGGGACGTTATAGAAATATACATTTATTACCTCTACTATCATGAAAACTCTATGTGGTGTGATTCATTTTATGACCAATTAAAAAAACTAATTTGATATTTTCCAATCATGAGATAGAATTTTATTCATTATGTACCTCAAAAAAATGTTTTAGGGAGATGAATTAATCAAATTGGCACAATAAATTTTACTTAGTTGACCCAAACTAGTCTAATAAAAGATGAATACAACAAAAATGTGTTGATCTAATTGAATAAAATAATTTAATTGTTGTATACAATTTTTAGCATAGAAGAACAATTCCCTAGGGTTTTCAACCACTCATTATTTGAAAAATCATTACTTTCTCAACTAATGTGTACTCACTATTACTTTTGAAGATTCATTTGTTTTACAAAATCACCTTTGTTTACAACATTATGGGTGTGTCATGAATCTCATATTTCATCCCAATGAAGAATAAAACATTACCTTATAAATTTTTGTAAATTCTCTTAAGGCTTATATAACCCCCTTTTGTTCACAATATATGTTTTTTAAATATTTTTAATACAATAAGTAGTTGGTGGGAATTTTTTTGGGCCCAAAAAAATTGTTTTATGAAATCATTTATTCATGAAATATATTATATCAATAAAAAGGAAAAATATTGACCATTAACTATCTTGATATTCATCTAGCATTTAATCATCCTTAATGATGATACGAGTTCTTTTTTTGTTGGAAAAACTAGCATATAAATCACACGTCATGAAACTCTCTCATGATTATAGAAACTGTGACACAGCACATTCTCTACCATCACCATATTAATGAAACAAGTTTTATGATTTTGTCTTCTCTATATAAGAGTTCCCAACATTCGTGGGAATCCTTTATTTTCTCATAATATCTAAAAAATCTTCTCAAATAGACTCTAAACTCCTCTATATACTTTTCTATCATGATATTTCTAATTTATTCTCCAATATAGAAAAATATATCAACATACATTGTCAATAAATAAAATAAAAAATCTCTAAGGATTTATAACGAGGGACATTTACCAATAATCTCCCCCTAATTAAACACTGAAGAACTCTACACCATTGGTAAATTTATAATGATACATTCTCCATTGATAAGTTTGAGACATCTCTCCCTCTTTCATGAACTATAATATATATCCCTTTTTCAATGAACCAATAAGTCACTCCATTATGAAATATATGAAAATAAAAAAATTATCATCACATGGAGAAATAAAAAACCTACCCTAGTGAGTGGCAGTTCCACATATAAACTATTTAGGTATGTGGGTTCTATCAGATAATAAGCTCTAGTTAATTCTTCTTGGATGTATCATTATTTATTCCCCTTTTTCGTATTCCTATGATTTGGAGTTGGGTAGGAATACACTCTAATTTTTCTAAACCAAACTCAACATTCACCATTATGAAATGATACAAGATTTCAATATTCTTTATCCATGGGTGAGGGAAGGTATTTTTCTAATTATTATAGGAAATTAATAGTCACATTATATTATGATATGAGAATTCATTTTAACATTCATATCTATAATATACTTCTTAAAATAGTTTACTGAATGATTTATTGGTTGTAATATATTTGGCTTTTGTATTTCTCAATGACATGTAGTATTATTTATTTTAAATCCAATAAATAAAAAATACTCAATGATAGAACCGACTCATGATGTTGAATTTATGTCATCTATTAAATTGTCCAATTATATATATATAAAACACTATAACTCATAATAGGATATTTCGTTATAATGAAAAACCTAATAAAATTTACCTTCAATATACCACAATATTATCTTTACTACATGCATGTTTTTTTCATAAAATTAATCTCATAAAATTATACTTGACATGAAGAACACACAATATCAGGTCGTATCAGGGTTAGGTATAAATGTTCATAATGCTCCACATGTACTCAATGACAAATAACTCTATACCATCATCACCCCTAACAACCTCAAATGTTTATCAAGTACGGTTTTCATTGCCTTGGAATCCACCATTAAAAATCATTCCAAACCATCCCTAGAGTATTTTTATTGATTTTTTAATTTTAAATTCCTTCCTTGTGTCATAAGAAAATCATAGAAAAAACCATCTATATGATTATTAAAATTTCAAACATGCACCTCTTGTTTCCATCAAATAAATTGAACTATTCTTCATCTAATCCTAAAAATTTCATAATCATAAATGAGCAATAACATTATTTTATCATTCTTATTTTTGATAACAATATTGTGTTCATCTCTACCTCACCAAAATACACTCTTTCTGAAGTGATGATCAATACCAGAATTACATGATCTTGGTTCATACTTCAGCTAATATAGTTCCTTATTTAATAGAAAATTGATACCTTAATTTTCATTTATAAGAAAGCCATATGGTTTCTCTATGTAAACCTCTTCTTAAATTTTCAAATATAGGAATGATAATTGAACATCTATCTAAAATACAATGAATCGATATATCACCCCTCATTCCAAAAATTATTTAATATTTTCTAACATATCCAAAGGAGAAAATATTTATTTTTCATCAATATCATAAATCTGGGAGTATCCCTTGCAAATAATAGTTCTTTATTCCCAATAATTATACAATATTCATTTATTTTTTTGGAAAACCCATTTGGACTTGCTGTAATTATATCCTTTAAACAGTTTCCCATGTCTGATTCTTTTCAATTTTGGCCTTCTCTACATGTATCACTTATATATTATTCTAATATTTAGTACCATCATCAAAACACATTTAATCAACCATAGATACGAATGATTTTTTAGAGGATATATTCTTCTCATAATCACTGTAATTTTTCATTCACCGGTGATAATTTTCAAAAAATATCTTCTATACGTTTAATTTTTTATACAATTTATGTTCTAGATTAATATGTCATACAACCAATTTATTCATCAAAAAAATTATTATACCATTTTTTAAACACCTGATCAAATTAATCCATACTATGATCATTGTTTTTCTGAATATTCGTTTAATTTTCCACCACTGCGATATCTAGGATTTCATTAATGTCTCTAATAAATTTATTGATACATTTATATCCCTTTCTATTAGATGAGTAGGTATGTAAATTTCATTATTATCTCAATGAAAAAAACATCATATGTTTCTATTTATTGCAAATAACGCCCATACATTTGAATACTAAGAACTATTTTAGAATTATTTAAATTTCATACCATATCTCAAATAAATCCTTTTGTATTCTTAAATATAGAAAATCATTGATAGAAATATAGATTGTGTCTGAACTATCTCCTTCCATAACTTATTCTATAGATATTTCTCAATAATAATCATTATGTAAAGGGTTTATATATTCCTGTTTATCATATTAATTATGGTTTTTTTTAAAATTCCTCTCTGATGAATCTTTTATCCTTATCCCATGAATATTAAGAAAATACGCTACATGGTTATTGAGAACACTATAAAATCTTCAGTTTGAAATTTTATAATCTTCTGGCCAAGAAATTTCTTATATTTCCAATCATACATTGTAATGAAACCAAAAACCTCAAACATTTAGATGATGACCATCAGCCATTCAATCCTACTATAATCATGAATGAATAGTACATAATATATTTTCTTATCAATGGATATTCATGATATTAGTCCAAACAAATAATCATGTTCCAATAATAGAAACCTCATTGACTTCTTGTCTTTCTCCCTATATTTAATTTTTATAATCATCCCAATTTGTAATGAATCTCATGTTTGTGTATGGTGACATGACCATATAAGGATACCATAGGCTCTTTAATTCTTCACTAAAACCTCTAAATATTATTGGATCAATTGAAAAAGCCTCTTAAACTACTATATTTTTTTATGTGAATACAAATCATATATCTCCATATTCATTGATATGGTATAAATTACCCAATTTTTTAATCCCATTCATAAAATATACACCATCCAATTGATTGATGATGTGAGTATTCTTAGTAAACTTTTCAACATATCCTGAGTCACATAGTTTACATACAAAAATCATGTTCTGACTGATTCATTAGAAAACAATTTTATATTTTCATCTCATGAATTTCTCCCCAAATTTCAATTTCCAAAGGTTAATGATATTTTAAACAATACCATTTAAAAATTTTATGACACCTCCCTTTTTATACATGATTATTTGGACAAAATATTTAATTTTATTAATATTGGATGTACATATAAAGTCAAGGATCCACACTCCAGCTTAATCCATTTATTTTAGGATAATGTTTATAGCAATATCATTCTTATATATTTTATTTTTGATTTATATCATTAACTTAACACCTACTGTTGATCAGTACACATGATGTTCCTTAAAATAGGATAAAACAACATCATCATAAAAATATAATAAATGGTTTTATATTTTTCCCACATGATTAATCCTTATACTAATATGCATAACCTATTTTTATGTTTTGAAACAAAGTTTCCCAGATCATTGATGAGAAATACCAAGCCATATAAACATATCATCTAAACCCTAAACAGTGGCCACCAAAAGAATAACAAAAGTGATGAGTTCTTCTTTAATTCCTTCAATTATATAGTGACTTGGAATTCAAATTAGGAATGGAACATGAACTTTGAGTGTGTATCATATTTTATAACAATAAAACATAATCGAAGTTGTTTTATTTTGCTCAGTCTTGGTAGAATTTTGGTCTTTTTAGTATTCATTTTGTGGGACAAACTCGAACTGACCTTCAAATTTGGAGTGGGTGCTTGTGGATTGGAATCAACCAACACTTATTTATAATTGTAATCATTTTCGGTGATAATTTTTCTATTTTTATCTCTCTTTTTCTCATTTTAAATTCTCTACATGTCTTCTGGGACCTCCATGCTTCCTATGCACAATTTCTATATCTCATTTGATCGAATTTCCCAATGGCATATCGAGAGTTGAAATATCTCCATGTATTTTATTTTTCTAGAGAAATTAATGATTTATACATTTATATTTATAAAATTTTTGAATAAATATTTCACTATGAACCATTGAAAATCTAGGTATTCCATTCAATTGTGATCTTGTAATCGATAGCATTCTCCAATATTTCTTGTTTTTAAGACTTGATATTTCCAACTTATACTTCGAACTTATATATATCTTATTCCTATTACTCTATGTATAGTTTAGAATCCTAAACAAATCCATTATATTTTTTTGTTTTTGGATCTCCAAATATCTATCTCGCTAAGTAAAACCTCTAACTCTACTCTAAGAGAAAATCTTCCTATAAAATTTTCTTCATCAATTTTGATGCATTCCACTGTTTTTGGATTTTCTTTAATACAAAAAAATCCACCTTTGAGGTATCAACATTCCTTATTTTTTAATACTCTTGATTATTCTAAACAATTTTGAAATAGCGTTCTTCTTTTAGAACTTATAATGTATACTCCCCATACCATTAAAATTCCATGAAGACATTATCACTAGAATTTCATTATCTTATTTATCTTTATGAACCAACATAAGACACTTCACAACCATGCTCCCAAACATTTCACACTTTAATAAAAAAAGTGTAATTTTGAATGTAGACTTTCTTTTTACTAGTTTCTTATTAATGGAAAAAAATGCCAACACTGTTCTAGAAATTATGTTTTCTTTATCTTTCTACATGGAAAGTATTTCTAATTACATGATCCCTCTTCCTAAGACATTTATCTCTCAAAAACCTCATTATCCTCATTATTCACCTCAAATGAAACTAGCGTGTCGTGAATATTATCTAATGTGAGCTCATTTTCCTCCTTATCCATGAGTGCCTAAACATTTGTTTTACAACAATGTGTAAATCTTCTCAAGACTCTCTTGATAATATTCACATCATTAATGGTTTCACGGAGTCAATGTATATCATATACATTATAATTTACCTAATTAAATATTTCATTAATATATTAAATCAGGTTCTTCCTCATGTACTCAAAATTGTTCATTGAACCCTTAATCTTATGTTTACGAACCATTGAGTCACCTTTATATATATTAACAAGTGTTTCCCACATAGAGTGAAATGATTTTCATTCTATAATGTTCATGTAAATTTTTTTGGATAAGTCTCCACCAAATTATTTAATTCTACTAGGAACCATATCTTATTCATTATATTTTTTATGTTATAATACAATAATATCCATAACAACTAAAAATTTAAAAATAGAAGTTATATAAAAATCCATTTTTGAAGATTGAAAATAAAGTTTCATTTTATTCTTCCAAATATAGAAGATGTTTCAATTGAATCTTTTAATCCCTTTGTGATTTACTACTACACTGCATTCCATTTATGGAATAGTTTCGCTAACATAAACCAATATCATTTATAGCACTCGTTATCTCGACAAGGTTGAATACCCTATGTTGGGGTGAATCAGGGTGTATATGATTAAAACAACCCACCCATGAATCATGTCCCATCATGAAATAGAAAACTCTTCTCACTTTATGTCACATCAATTATTGACGGGGATGAACTAATTCAAGAGACACAAAAAAATTTACATGTTTCACCAAAATCTGAAAAAAACCAGTGATGATAAATTTAAAATCATCAAATGTTCAAAAAATAAAAAAAAAATGGTGTTTACAATGTTCATTCTAGATTCCTTATCCCCTAGTTTAAAAAAATAATTATTTTAAAACTCAGTTCTCCCTTAACTTAAATATACACACTATTTTTTTCAATATTTTTAATATATATTTAATAACCTTTTTTACACCATGAGTGGTGTGCTATGAATCTCTTTTTTTCATAATGATGAATACTAATTTACCATATAAATTATTGGTCATTTATATAAGGTTCCTGATACAATATTTTATGCACACGTGATGTTCACATAAATCTCATTATCACAAACATGGGTTTTTATAACATCCTTTATATATAAAACTATTAGTCATTTAGATTCCATTACCCAATAAATACATTCAGATTATCCCAATTTGAAAATAGATACCATTAAGTCTACTAACATTATTATAATTATTAATTATTATTAATTATTATTTGAATTTCACATGTATAAGAAAATATTGTCTATAAAAGATGTTTCATGAAACTTCATCATGATTCTAGAAAATGTACCCCCTCGTGTTCATGAATGTCACTATGTTCGCAAAAATAGTTTTAAAATTAATTCTACTTGGTGTGAGAGTATTTATAACTACATGAGAGTCCTTCCCTTTCTCTAAATCTATATACAAAATTTTTATGTGGAGCCCAAACTAATCCTTAACATTTTCCTTCATGCATATCCTATGGCCATCACCACTATTGACCTTTTTCAATATGATTTATCAACAAATAAAGACCATACTAAATTAAATGTAAACTTGATGGATTTTTTTAATTATCCCAAATCGATAAATGAGTAGAATATAAACATAAAAGTGCCCATATTTTGAATTATGGAGAAGATTTATGCATATAGAATCTTCCATGAGTGATAATGGATCAAAAGGTGGGGATGATAATGTATTTTTAAGAGAAGTGAAATATAAGGAATTGGAAATACATGTAAGGTTATTACTGGGTGTTTTTCTAATAAATGGAGCCTAAAAATGGCCACTAGAAGTGATATAGTGGATAAAAAGGTTGGTCATGGTGATTTGGTTAAGATCATAGCCATAAACAATGATGGTGGAGGAATTTCTGAGTAAAATATGTTTTTGTGTGAGGATTTTGAGATCACACGGAGTGTTTTTCATAGAAAACATTCCATTAACTCTACCCCAGTATATACTTGAGTTTTCAATATATTAATTTCATATTTTGAAACATCACCATATTATCAGGGCCTAGGTTCTCCAAATAAGTTATATGGTTGATACATTCTTGGCTCTAATAATTTGTGACACCCCCACTGAATATTGATAGAGTTATGATCAACCTCAATTATATGAGGCATGTTTCCTCTATACATCTAGTGAGGTACTTCCAAATATAATTAAATATATACATGTAGGATTGGATTATCAGGAAGGGTTGGTTACTCCCTTAACCAAAACCCCCTTGGTGGGGCTTTAGTTCCCCAACTACATATTTTGAGAGGTGATATAACTTGTAAAGATGAGTAGTTTGGATTATTCTGTGGATTTTATGGTTAATATTTATATCTATGGGATATGTAGTGTATAACTCTTTTATAAAAATTGTGTCTCCTATATATAATAATATCTGGATATTTCTTTTGGAATTTGTGTCTCTGAGCTGAAAATTTTTCACATCGATCTTTTATTATTTTTAATTGAATCAAAATGGGTATGTATATACTCATCCATGCATCAATGTTTCTCCTAAAAATATTATGTATTATGAACACAACATATAGTTAAGTTGTAATCCTGATTAATGAAATATTGGTGTATCAATAGTTTTGTTGTACCTTGAGGTTATAGGCATAGGGGGTGTTTATGTGAAGATCATTTCATTGAGGAGTATTCTTCACATAATAGTATTGTTAGGTTATTTTTATATTAGGATAATGGTTTGAAATTTCTATGATTTTTAATTTATTTCATTGAACTTTATGGATGATTAGAGCATATCATAGAAATTAAATATTATAGTTTGATTAGTTTTTTAGAATTATTGATTATATACTATATTAAAATATATTTTTTATATAAGTGAATATTTATAAGGCCTACTGTACTATGTGGTATGTAGGGGTTTCATAAGATTCTTTAATTTACTAGATATTACTCACCACAAGTTTATGATATGGTAGTTTTCTTCAGTCTTTTCAGAAAGTTGATAGCACCAACCTTCAGCATATAGGTGCGCCTATCATTCAATTGTGTACTTATGATTGGTTGAGAAGAATGATATATGGGTATGGTGAACAATGTACCAACTGGGGGGATTGATTATGTTCTTGTAACTATTTAATGGCGAATTCAATGGATAGAAAACTATGATTAATATATGGTAGCATAACCTGTTCACCTACTAGGGATCCAAAAAAGTGATGTGGCACCAACAGTAAATGAAGAACTATATAAAACATAAAATAAAATTTTAACATTAAATCATTGTCTATAGTGGTTTAAATCCTTTTTAAATTCTGTAATATAATTGTTTTTAGTGTTTCCTACTGGTCATATGATAAATGTTCAAACCACATAATATTTTATTCCCATTATCATATTCCTATGGATCTTCATCTTCTTTGAGATGGATTGTGTGAGTAGTGTCCATCTTTTAAGTTGTAGTTAGGGTGAAATAAGTTTCCTTGTTCTAGATCTCTAATATGAAAATGGTTGAATTAGTAGTTTACATTATGAGGAACTAAACTGATGGTGCATATGAATTTCCATTGATCTTATGTTCGTCCATCAAGTGATTATATCCATTTCTATATCCCCACGTCCCTATAGTTGTTTTAAAAGTTGATTTTGTTCACAATAAAAAACATAACTGATTTTATCACTTAACACAATTTTAATATTGATTTCAATTGGATTTATTATCCTCAAGAGATATAAAAATAGAGAAAGTAAAGGTTTAGATCATTTAGTTCAAAAGAACCAAAATTGGCTTTGGGGGTATGAAGATAGAATAATATCTCATCCAGATGTATTATTATCTAATTTTGATTGGATAGAAAATGGACAAGATGGATAATAGAAAATGGGTTAATTATGAAAGAAAGTAACTCATTGTAGTTAGGATGACGTTGGAATGTAATATGGACATTAACATTTGGTAGAAGAAGACTACAGATAGTCTTTCTGAATACCTAGTGTAGATGTGTTAAAAATGAACATCCTTAAAAAGTAATCAAAATTAGGAATTTATTTAGAATTAAATTATAAGAAGTAAAATATATGAATTTTCATGTGAATAACATAAATAGGATCAGAATTTGGCTTGAAATTCTGAAAATGACATTCATGGATTGTGCCGTGGTAATATTTCTAAATTTGTATTTACTAGAATATTGGTATGTAATGGTTAATGCGGTAAGTTATTACTATGAAAATAATAATCATTTATTCATATAAATATAAATTTTATCCATATCTTGGTGCTCTATAGGATAGAGTTACATGTACCTTCCGATAACTATATTAGCACTTATAGAAGGGAATAATCACCTCAGAAAAAAATAATTAATGACGAGAAGAGAATACATGGGAGTATATTCATCAAAATACAACTAGATAAAACCGTATCGTATGGAATTATAGTAAATAGGTTAATCTATAGAAGAATTTTATATATAAGAAGGATGGAAATAACATTACATCTTTCAGAAGATCAAAATTTTTTAGTTAATTTTATAAAGGTGATAATCTATTGGTCATTGTTCATAATCCAATAGAGTCATGGTTGGTAAGATATTGGATTTCATTCTATGAAATAGATAATCATATATTCATGTTGAATTTTTCATTATAAATATATGCGAATTTTATTTTATAAGACAACGTTACTATAGAAATGATCTGAATTGGAGATGTAAATCTCCTGATATAGAATGGGAGTTTTATTCAACTAAAAGGAGTGAGGTACATATTAGGTCATCCTGGAAACCACATATCTATGGGAAAATTTGATGATTAATTCATTTATATGACATTAACCAATGGGATTTGGATGGTGAATCGAGGATCAATAGTGTTGTGTGAGGAGTAAAATATTGCACACTATTTCTAAATGGATGATTAGATGGTAGTAAAATTATTAGAATTTAAACATCATAAGATACATAGGTTTTTAATTAAATGTGGGGTCATATTAGTGATCAAAACATTAAGGTTATATTAAGGAATGTAATTTTGAATCTTCATCACACGAATATCAGAAGTTGTGAGATTAGGGTGCTTTGAAGTTAAATTACATTTTCATTTTACTTGAATGGATCAAATTGTGAGATTTGTGTGCCTATAAATCAAAATAGTGTTTCATTTATCTACAATAGATGAAATTATGAATCTTGGAAGTCATAATTTGTTTACAATGTTTTTTGGGGAATATCCTCAACCCAATATCATGGAGGATCACTTTACATTTTCCCTTTTATGGATGATATTAAAAGGAAGGTAAATATTTAATTTCTTAAGGATTATTTTGGTCTCTTAAGTACATTTTATAGGGGGAATCTATGACAGAGTCATAAATATATTTGAAATTTTGATTCCTTATATTTGACAATTGGGATGTTTACATTGTAAAAAAATTCTGGAATTTCTTATAGAACACGAGGATCATGATTGAGAGGATTGTACATGGAAATCCATATTAAGATGTAGTTATAGTTAGGTTGAACTGAACATTTTTATATAATTCTTAATGCATGAACACTATTAAATGTCCATATCTATATTTATGAGGGAAATCAACTTGAAATAGTACCTGGTCAACCATATTCCAACCTCTATAGTGGTACCATGTATACTATATGATTTATGGTATTATAAATTACTATAAGTATCCAAACTTAATGTCTTCAGTTTCACTTCATATGAACTTATTAATATAAAGGACATAGTATTGATAGAGGGAAAAGTTGGAACCAATTATATTATTTTCTATAAATGGAGTATGGTATTTATTGTTATCAATCCAAACCTCAATGATCAGGGAGTCTATAAGGAAAGTGATCTTACGGTTCTATATTACTATAGTATTTAATGTGGTGTCATTTCCCAATGTCTTCAAAATTATTGGGCACAAAATATAGAGGGAGGGGCTATCATCATGAAGGGTTGTTTTCTATAATCAACACTTCATAAATATGGTAATGGTTTGGTTTTCAGGAAGAATATGTTTCCCAAATGTGTGTTTTATGAGTTCATAATGTTTAGATTTAGTTATCCATGATTATGAGAATTGAAGTATCACATGTTCATGATGGCTCAATTTAAATCTTTTTGGCAATGAAAAATCTCAATAGGGCTTCATAAATAAAGGATATATGTGAAGTTTTTTTTGAATAATCTTAAAAATATTATAATATTTGGAGGAGAATTGCTAACGGAAAAGCCTACATATATGAGGATAATCCCATTAAATTCTACACATAAAATATTCTGTGAAAAATATGTAATGATCTGATTTCATAAAGGTATGGAACTCCACGAATCTGAATTTCTACGAGATCTTGAAAATTTGGTAAAGTACTAGTTAATTCTTGGCTGATACCAATGACTTTGATTAATTGGTGCTTCAAGATGATCGCATATTTCATGATGGTTTAGTGTGCTTCATGAAGTTAGTTTGTTCAGTGAAGGTAGTTTTGTTCGTGTAGGTTGTGGGATTCAAAAAGGAAATTCATGAAAGGAATTTTTAAACATAATTTTTTTAGTAAATAGGTCTTTCAAAGAGAATATATTCAGATCTATGGTGCAAGAAGAGTCTCATGTTGTTTATAGACAAATACAGTAATGATAATCTACCAAAGAGACTTTCAATTTGATAAAATATATTACAATTCACCCAAGGAAGTAAGAAAGGGGGATTCAATGGAAGTGTTCTAAGGTAAACTGTGTGTTATCCCTAAAATTATGTAAATGCAGTGTGCCTAGAATATAGTGACTATGTTTAAACATCTTTTTTCCATAACAAGTGAAGTGTATTGGATTTAGGTGTGACTGAAACACGATTAGAGTATGCTCCTTAGAATATTCCTTAGTGGTGAATAATATAAAATAGTTGTGTTGTATCGTTGCATGTGATTGTTTTTTTACTACACATTCCCATCAGATAGGTTTAATAGATTCTTACTAACATGGGAATAAGATATTTCATATTATAAGAAAATGTTAACACATTGATTCCCACCTCCCCTCTCGGGGTGTTTCAAGGTCCTTCTTCAAAGTACAATGATGATTTTATATTAGTTCATATAAATGAATAATTTGGATACTGAATTCGGAATAATGATCAATGAGAGATCATAATATTTTAATATGTAATCATTATTAACAATATTCTACATAATATCAAAAACATTTCTAAATCAACAGTAGAGGAATATATATCAACATGTAATGTGAATATTGATTGAGATAAAATAAATGGTACATTGTAATTATAATCAATCATATCTGTTAGTATGAATTAATCAGATATTCAACAAATAAAATATTTTTTTATAAATGTAAAGGATACTATAATCATAAGGGAATGCTTCATTAGAATTAAAATATGAAAGAGGATCACAATAAATTACTGTTTGTAAGAGTGAAGAAACTACTCTAAGACTATATTCTAAATTCTGATGACCAATATTAGACAATAGAGTTGATGAAACCTTAATAATTTTAACAGATTATTGATAACCCTGATTTTTAAAAGATTCATAAACACCCAATGAAATGAATTAGTGGGATTTATTTATTGGGGATGATATAATATTCTTAATGTTGATTGGAACTTGAGATATGATTAAACTTTTTGAAGTAAAATGATAAAAAGAAAATAAATGGTTTTATTATTTAATTGATTTATCTAATTGATATATAAGACACAATATGCATTTTGTAATGAAAGGATTTCATTAAAAATACGGATTTAAATCTCCTAAAATATTTATAGCTATAATTAAGCATACTACCATCCTAACTGTGTTCATTATTATCAATTATGATGGTTTACATATTTAGTTGATACATGTTAAAACAATAAATATTTATGGAGTTTGATAGGAGGATATGTATATGAATTACCCAAAGAGCTTTCATGAGAATTAAAAGTTGTTAATAATTATTAAATTGAATTGAATCCTCCACATCTTCAAATAGGAACCTCTATAGTGGAACCAAAAAAATGAATCTTTGTCGACTGAGGAAGGATTCAGTTGGAGTGACTGTAATCACTATTATTAACAGATGTCCCAAAATGATAGAACATATGTTTTACTAATAATATACATGGATTAGAATATTATTTTATTTATATTTATTCTTTATATTCAAGATATGAAGATTAAATTAAATGAATGTATTTTTAAGATATATCATTTTTATTATAAGAAAATATAATAGATGAGGATTGAATATGATAAGAAATATGGTTATCTAAAATTATCCCATAATGAATACATCTGTAAAATATTCAAGAAATTAGGTATTACAATTTGAAAATCAATTATAAACCATCTTTTCAATGAAATTTAGTTATCTTACTAAAAGTTTTCTTAAACATAAGAGTATTTCTAGTACATGGAGAAATTTTATTTATTCATTAGCGATCAAAATATGATGTATGCACTAATATTTAAATAGGTATATTTTTATATTGTATAGGGATTAATAATTTGGTTCATGTATAACCATGGGAAGGATAATTGGAAAGAATTTAATTGGATCATCATATAATTGAATACAATGAAAAATAAATCATTATGATAGAGTAATGATGATACTTTATAAAGATTTATTGATGCATGTTTTTCGTATGAATCTGACAGTAAGAATAAAATTATGGATTTAGTTTCATATTCTACAAAATAGTGGTCAGCTAGATTTATCAGGTAGAGCTAGTGGTTACTTTTTCAATATTGGAAGCTGAATATTGAGTATCTAGAGAATCCGAAAAGTAGTTGATCTAGTTTATGAACTTAATGAATTAGTTGGTAAAAGGATTAGAAGGAGGAATTTTGTTATAAAATTGATGGATTATAGTGACTCGATAATTACACTACATATATATTACATCTTATTATATTAATATTAAATACAAATCATTATAATACATATTATAACCATAAGGTTTTATTGTCTTCATAAACATGGATACCTAAATAAAACATACATAAAATATCTATGTCATTTTATATTAAATTCTTCACAACTAGAACTGTTATTGGATATATCTTACATAAAAACATTTTTCATAACTTGGGTAATGGAAGATTAAGAAAGGGTGATCTCATATGAATAGTAAGGGTAACCATAAGAGATATCAACAAATGGTTGTAACAGAGAATCAGATAATATTATGGTTATTATAACATGATTATAACATAAACTAATCTTATCTAATTAGTTTGAGATCATAAATCATCGAAAAATTAAATTTAACAACTAAATGAATAAGTTATAATTGTGTGGAATCATCAATAATAAATCATGAGATATGAGAATGCATCATAATCATAATTCATATGTTTGTAGCACACACATAAGAATAGAGAATCAATTATATTGTCAATATTCAATAGAAAAAATTTCATTGTGGATAAATTCTCATAACAGAAAACTTTATATATTCATTTTGAACATTCTCGTAGAAGTAACTATTATCTTGTTAAGTCAATCATCTATTACAGTTTATTAACACTATCATATCTTAGGAATTTCTCAAATGCGTCATAATTTATCAATGCATTAGATGACTATAATATACCAACCCATCATCATGATCTATATTATGTTCAATCGCATAATCATAATACATACATATGATTTCCACCATTTTATAAAAAATTTATCATTTCATTTTAACATTACCCTTATAAAGAAAATAGGTTTTCTAACCCTTTCATCATCATAATCAAAAACCATCCAAATGAAGAATTAATATGATAACAATGAGTTAAATCCCCACTAAATAATAACAAACAACACATTATGTTTTTATATAAGAAAATACATTTATAATATCTTGGTATATTTAATTTGGAAAGACCAATTTTCATTTTAAAATAACAAATTAATAATATAAAAATTTCTAAAATATTAATAAAAACATTATTTTGTAAAAAAATGGAAAACATTAAGGTAATCCTAAAATAAAATAGTATTTATGATGATGGGAAAATTCATTCTAGTAGTGTGTGTTAAAATTAAGATTCCTTTCACATTCTCCGTAAAAGGGTCAAAAGTGATATATTTGGAAGAAGAAAAGAATATTACATTTAATTTTTTTAGAAAGTAAAAAATGAGAGAAAATGATTTTATTTAATCTTTTCAGAATATAAAAATTATTATTGAAAAATTTTAATCTAAAATATGGACATTGAATAAAATATTCCTAACTGAAGAGAAAAATAACGTCAGTTTTCCTTAAAAATTCATTGAGTATCTTGAGAACCAAAATGGGAAAAAAAATAAATAGAAAATATTTAATTACTATAAATAACTAAATCAAAATAAAATATATAAAATTTGGGTGAGATAGGTTATACAATTTCATCATCATAAATATAAGCATAAACAGTCTTAGTAAAAATGAAATTTCGACAAAAATAGACTACTCTGCTTTTGTATCATTTTATTAATAACTGATTTGAAATAAATAAGATTAAATGATATGGGAAATTCCATGAAAACAATTATATTAATGATAAAAAATATCAAATGTTTAGTAGATACAACTCATTAAATAATATAGATGTATAACAGAACATATGTCCCAAAGAAGATAACTTGTGATAGTAAAACCTTATCATTTTGATAATATTCGAATCAAATACCCCTTGATGAAATAATTTGATATGTAATTTTAAATAACATTAATAATGAGGTATCCATTATATAATATTTAAATAAACAATTATATACACCTATAAATATAAATAGCTTTATAACATTATATACGTATTAACGAAACAAAATTCAGTTGAAACAACCTTACATAAAATATGACTAGATTAATAAGTGGATTAACCAGTCTTGTAATAAATATAGATTTATAAAAATTATATAAATTAACCATATGAATTCATATAATACAATATTTGTTCATCCTATAACATTTCATCACCCATTTATTAATAATTATTTATTAAAATCATTATTTCTAGGTGTTAGCTATTTCATTTTTCATGATTGTTTATGTTCACAAATTGTGGTTCTTGAACCTTGATAATGGTTAAATAACCTAAATAATGATAACCACATCATACTTATAATATTTAATCAATATAAATTCTTTTATAACCATTTCGATAAATTAGGGTTGAAAATCAATTACAACACTTCATGAAGACAATAGTCTGTACATACACCTGAGAGATGTTTCCACTTTTTGATGGATAAAAAGAAAAGAAATATATATCATAATTCATATTTAAAAAATATTTATATTGTCTTAAAAATAATCAATATTAATCAAATATATCCTTATTATAAATCAAATAATGTAGAAACAAAAAATGAATCAAATCGCTTTGTGGAGGTGGTAGTCCACATATACACAAAAGTGAGGTTATCATCTTTCAAATATTAGGATGAAAGTTTTGTAGATATGATATTATAATAATTGAATAATAATTATTTTATAGAGTTAATATAATATTATTAAATCAATCATAACAACCCCCCATGATTCATAGTGATGGAAAATGAATCGTGTCACTATAAGGAGGTGATTGTCCACACGTACACATGATAGATAATTTAATCACCCATTTAACGATGAAGAGGTGATAAATGGATCTTCCACCAACATAATAACATATAATTATATATATTATAATTTATTAATATTTTTTATTGGATATAAAATATTTATATAAGATCAAAGAAGAAATAAAATTAAAAGATCATCATTAAGATTTATACCTCTTCTTTGAGAGACATTCTTTGAATTTTAACTTATGCTTCGAATGATTAGTCTCAGATGTAGAGAATAAGCATTATAATTAATTAAAGTGATATATTAAGGGTTTTTATTAGTTATTGGACAATATAAAATGCTAAAATATTTTCAATAATGGAGTATAATAGGTTCCCTTTTATATGTGAGGGGAGTGATATACATGGAATTACCTAAAAGATTTCAATAATATAAGGTATCTTTCATGTTCATTTGATTTCAAATAGGAAATGAATTATATGATTGGATAAGGTATGGTATGAATCTATATATTAAATAAGAACACTAGTGGTTTATTGGAATTTCTACCCTTATCTGTTGGTTTATCCCCACCCTAAGGTAAATCTGTTTTAACCATAACTGTGATAATAAAAAATTATTTTTTTACTATTCATTATAGAAAAAACTAATTAGATCCAATTTATTTATAACATTTATTCTAATTAAAATTATGGGCTCCAATTTATTGGATTCAATTACTATATTTCATATAATTTAATTTTAAATAAATGTGTAAGACACAATAAATACATGTTTTATTGAAATGCATTCTTAAAATAAAACTGAATTTGATTGTATTATTTTCTATGTAAAAACACGAAAATTAATTTTAAAATATATTATTTAATATTTAATATATAAATTAGACTATACATACTAATAAATAGAGATTAATATAATTTATTAGGATAAAATCATTGCATGCACAAAATAAATTTTTAGAAAAATGTATTTTTATGCCCAGAAATGAATTTATACCAAATTCAATTGCAATGTTTTATACTACATTATAAATTATATTATTTTAATTAAATTAGTCTTATGTTAATTTATAATTTAATTTAAAAATAATTGTACTTTTTATATTATTGGATTTAATGAAAAAAATGATTGTTGTTGAAAAATCTGTATTTTCACTATTTTCATAAAAATATATCTTCTATCTTAAATAAAAAACAATTAACCCAAAGGTAATATATAAAAGATAGTTTCAAAAATGATATTAATTTTATGAAATAAATTTTATAAAATATTCATAAATTGAATATAAATTTCATGTAAAAATATTATAAGATATATTTTTGAATATAACATATGTTTAAAGCATAAATGACTTTACTAAAATTTTACATTTTCTTCCAAAAATAAATAATATTATATTATTAAAGATATACATGACTATATTTCATATTTCTCTCATTATTATTAATACACTCTAATTTAATTCCATTTTTATAAAAACCACATTAAAAAAATATAACATATCGTACTATGCTTAAAAGTTGTTGTTTTTTAAGTAAGCTATTGAGAATAATATTATTTTAAACCAAATTTGGATGGTCTTAAGTTATACCCCACACACTTTTGTAAATTTTTTCCTCAAAAATTTTTTCTTGGTAATCAAAGGATCAATACAAGAAAATACATTTTTTGAGAACTCACATCGCACGAAGGCATAATAGAACATTATTTTGAAAGGAATAGTTGGAAACATAAGGGTTACCAGAAATAAAACAAAAGCACATTTTTACCTAAGTAGAATAATATAAAAAAATTAAATATTTCTCTACAAGAGAAAAAGAACATCATATGAAAAATAGATTCATAGAAAAACTGATCATGAGAATGTCAATGGCCATGAAACCAAAAAAATTCAAGGGTTGAAAAGACTATAAATTATACAAAAATAATTATAAAAATAAAACCATTTTCATTTTTAAATTAATTTTTCATAGAGTTAAGAAATAATTTTATTATAAATATAGAGTGGATGATCAAAAATAATTACTTTATTTATTTCTATTTCATAAGAATAATTTTATCTGTTGGTTGTGCTTAAATAAATTTCCACTTCTATTCCATATCATAATAATGTAATCAAATGTTAAAGAAGAATTGATCGTACCACGATTCACTGTTTTATTCCACCTTTACACCACAGTTTTAAACTAGTTTTGTAATGAATATTCCAAATATAATAATAAATTGCACTTTATGTTTAAATAAATCAATTAATGTTAATAAATATTATAATTGGCAATGTTACTTTTTTTTATTATTTCAATGTAGGTGGAGGTGATTTGGAGGGCCCTTGATGAAGTGGAAGAAAAATGGGCCAAATTTGCATCGATCCATGGACATTTGTCCACTATTCTTCATAGTACATGAAATACGTGCTTCGAAATGGGCTGATATTTTGTGGGAATTTCCAAAACTTAAAAGGATACATTTAATATTGAGGAACCCAATCTTTATTCGGCTTATATGGGTCCCATCAGAACTGATCTGTCCATACCACCGAATATGGACCAAGTCAAATGCGGTGTTCTGTATTTTATCAATATATTGAGTTGTAGTTGTCCAAAGGGTTCCAAACGTTCGGTGGAGACATTTAAGAGGTTTTGATACAACTTTTCCATTTTCTCCAAAGCGAGATAAGACTTTATGAAGGCCGAAACACATGGTACAAGTGGATTGATGAAATCTGTGTGCCTAAAACCACCTTCCAATTTTCCTATAAAATGACACCTTGGGCTCCCCATTTGGAAGTTCTACCAAGAGGAAAGGTGCCGCCATTTTGGAGTCCCCAAGGAGTCTGCTCAACATCTCTATCAGTTATTGGGGCTATGGGAAGTGCTACTTCAACTTCTTCTTCTTCTCCCTCTCCCATGAGATTCTAAACCCCTTGTGATCACCCGGGGAGGAATGTGATGTAATCTCGAGCTTCAAAGTTGTATTATTTTGAATGATCTTTTTAATTCCAGATTTTTCTATTGTTTTTCATCATCCTCTATTCTTATTTTATTGAGTTATGTACGGTTATGTCATGCTCAACACATATGATCATGTTTGGGGGTACCCATTCATGTGATGTTTCACACACCGTTCACCATTTCCTTTCCCCCCTTACAATTGTGGTGTTTGTGTGGTTCATATTGGTCAATTGAACTCACATAATCACTATAAATTTCTTTCACATTTATGTCATGGTATCACAATGAAATAAAATAAAATCCTAGACAACACATCAAATTCTTCAAGTGTTGCATTGGTGAGTTTTGGTTATGATGTCGAACACAAATCACCCAATCATTGGCGGTGTCTGGTGAATCGTTATGTGTTTTCAACTGAACCCTAGGAGATATCCTAGTATAAACTCAGATCAATTCTTGTTCTAGGTGTTACAAACCAGGTATTAAAAGATCATAACCCCATCCCTTTAAGCGATGAAGGATGAGCTTCACGAGACTTCCCCGGGTTGATCACCTTTAATCAATCATGTTCATTTCTACTTTGTTTTATCGGTTTCATTTTATATTTTCCACATTAATCATAAATGAACCAAGATTTAAAAAACCTAATTCACATTCTACTTTCATAATCAGAACCAGCTTTTTAAATTAATGATATAAGGCTCCGTCGAGAGACGACCTAGTGTTGCTGCTATACTGCAGAAATTCTAGTCAAAATTAAACAACTAATTTGACGCGCTCGACAACGCGATCAAATTTTGACATAGTTTCTGGGGAGCCAAGATAATTTTTTTCTTTATTTCCTTTTATTTTTTTATTTTACTTCTTAATTAGTACTCCTTTAAATACCCCACCCCCATTTGATTGTTTTTTTTGGGTTTTGTCTTATTTTTGGTTGTTTTTAGTGTGTTCGGTCTCTCTGTCTCTCTCTCTCTGCATCTCCATCTCCCTATCTATAATTATTTATTATAATATTATATTCTCTTTTTACCCTTCTTAAGTTATTTCATCCATATAAAAAAAACTTCACATCTTATTTTCATGACCCGATCTGGTAAAGAAACACTACTTGAATTTGACCCTGAAATTGAAAAGTCACTTCACACAAAAATCAAGGATTCTAGAGAAGGTAAATCAAGTAAAACTAAGGAACCCCATTTGGACCCTCAAGTGGTTTTAATCCAATAAAAAATTGAACTAAATCAAACCCCAGAGATCATGGATGCAAATAACCGAACATTAAAAGAACTGACCACCCCGGATGTGGAGTACCGACCTGCGTACATCCAATATCCTGAGGAAGTGACCAAATGTGAGTTGAGATCAGGTCTCATCCACCTCCTTCCAAAATTCCATGTCCTTTTTGGTTAGTACCCTCACAAACATCTCAAAGAATTTCACATAGTGTGCTCCACCATGATACCCCAATATGAGTCTGAGGACTTAATCAAGTTTAAGGACTTCCCTTTCTCCCTTGATGGTGTAGCCAAAGATTGGTTATACTATTTGCCTACCACAATTGGGGGCTGGAATGACCTAAAAAGACTTTTTCTAGAGATGTTCTTCCCTGCCTCCCGAACTACTTCAATTAGGAATGAAATATGTGGAATTATGCAATCATAAGGAGAGACCCTTCATGAATATTGGGAGAGATTCAAAAGTCTTTGCTCAAGCTTCCCCCACCACCAGATTAGTGAAAAACTTTTAATTCAATACTTCTATGAGGTAATTATCCCCATGGATCGTGGAATGATTGATGTTGCAACGGGTGGTGCCGTAGTTGACCAAAATCCTTCTACCGCTCATGACTTAATAGCCAACATGGCTCAAAATGCACAACAATTTGGTACACGAGTTATTGCACCAACCCGAGGAGTTCATGAGGTAAGTCATTCATCCCTAGAACAAAAGGTAGATAATAAACTTGATGAGATGCATACAATTATAAGGAAATTAGCTCAAACACAAGGTAACTCTCACTCTCCTCCCATTCCATTACATTGTGGTATTTGTTCTGATAATACTCATTTTTTTGAATAGTTCCCACAACTTCAAGATTCATCTAAGTCTTGTGTTGTTGTGTTCCCTGGGCATCCATTCCAACAAGCACCACCGTTCAAGCAAGAACCATTCATTCCAAATCGAAACCTCGGGTGCCAAGCACAACCACAATACCAACAAGGAGGAAACTCAAGCTACCCCAAGCAGAATTGGTATCAGCAAGGCCAAGGTATGAAACCTTCTTATCCTTCAACATCTCAAAACAATCCTCCTCCTCCCAAGTCTAAACCAAGCCTTTAGGATATAGTGAAGAAAATGGCAACCCGGAACCTCCAGTTCCAACCAACCACGCAATCAACTATTCAAGACCTGCGAACTCAAGTGGGGAAATTGGAAAACACCATCGGTGAGATTACGATACAAGGTTCTAGGCAAATACCATCCCAACCCATTTCCAATCCGAAGGACCAAGGTAATGTATGTTCAGTTACACTTCGTAGTGGTAAATAAGTTTCTCCTTCTACTGATTCTACACAGCAGGTCTGCCCCCTCATGAAAAATCTCATTCCCAACCCTCAAAAACTTCATGGAAAGAAAAACAAGACAAAAATGGTAATCAAATTATCATTAAGGATTACCATGAACAATCAATTCCTCTTCCTTTCCCTCAAAGACTCTATAAATCTAAGAAAAACATTGATAATGAGATTGATAATGAAATAATGGATACATTTAAAAAAGTTCATGTTAACATTCGTCTATTGGATGCAGTTAAGAAAATCCCTCGATATGCCAAATTTCCTAAAGAGATTTGCACCCATAGAAGGAGACTGAAGGGTAAGGAGAGATTCAACATGGGTAGGAATGTATCGGCCTTGATTCAACCAGTAATTCCAACCAAATTCACGGATCCGGGCACATTCAGGATACCTTGTACCATAGGGGAGACCTTCTTTTCTGATGCTATGCTAGATTTAGGTGCTTCTATTAATGTAATGCCTCACTCCGTGTATACTTCTTTGCAGGTTGGAGAGATTAAACCAACATTCATTGTCGTGAAAATTTCCAACCGAAGCACAACACACCCATCAGGAGTGGTTGAGGATGCCCTCGTAAAAGATAAGAATCTCATCTTCCCTACAGAATTTTACATTCTGGAGATGGAAGATACCTGAACCCAAGGACATGCCCCTATCATACTTTGGAGGAAATTCCTCAAAACAGGAAAGACGATCATCAATGATCACAATAGAAAATTGTACATGGAATTTGGTGTGGAAAAGTTAAGTTTTAACATCCTTGAGGCTATGAAACACCTCGTTGAAGAGCACTCCACTCTTCCTGTCTATTCGATCGAAGTGCTCTCAAATGATGCCCACACACACAATTCACTCCTTAACCCAAACTCTGATTCATTTTTTTCATCACCCTTGGATGATTTGAGTTTTTATTCATGTTTTGAGTGTTGTGTGGGTTCTGAAAAGTGTAAATTTTGTGATTTAATTGATGAGTGTGTTCATTCTGAGGTACCCATGACCGTCGATGATTCTGCAAATCTCATTTCAATAGATTCTTTATCATTAGAGAATAAACATGAGAAGATAGATAGTTTAAAGGACCTCACTCCCCCTAAATCCACTCCCTCAATACAAAAACAACTGGTGTTGGAACTTAAACAACTTACTTCTAATTTAAAATATGCATATCTTGAGGGTATTAACCAACTACCCGTTATTATTTCCAATAACCTCTCTCCACAACAGGAATCAAAACTACTCAAACTGTTGAGAGAGTGTAAAAAGGGAATAGGATGGACATTGGATGATATTCCTGGGATTAGTCCATCTATTTTTATGCACCATATACTTTTGGATGATGAGGCTAAGCCTGTAAGACAATCTCAACGCCAGTTAAATCCCACTCTCCTTGAAGTGGTAAAATTGGAAGTCAGTAAATTACTTGCTGCGGGGATCATTTATCCTATATCTAATAGTAAATGGCTTAGTCCAGTGAAAATTGTGCCTAAAGAATAGGAATAACAGTTGTGTCAATTGAAAGGAATGAATTGGTTCTAACACGTGTGAAAAACAGTTGGCGAGTCTGTATTAACTACCGTCGACTGAATCAAGCCACGCAAAAGGACCCCTTTCCATTACCTTTCATTGACCAAATGTTAGAATGACTGGTTGGTAAGTCCCATTATTGTTTCCTTGATGGATATTCCTGTTATTTACAAATCCATATAGCCCCTGAGGATCAAGAAAAGACAACATTTACCTGTCCAATTGGCACATTTGCATACAGAAGGATGCCATTCGGTCTATGTAATGCTCCTAGTACTTTTTAGCGATGTATGTTCAGTATTTTTTCTGAGTATCTTGATAATTGTATGGAATAATTTATGGATGATTCCACGGTTTGTGGATCTTATTTTGATGATTGTTTTGAACACCTAGGTTCTATCCTCCGCCGCTTCATTGAAAAGTATCTTGTTTTAAATTATTATAAATTCCATTTTATGGTAGAGTGGGGGATAATTCTTAGGCATGTCATTTCAAATAAGGGAATTCAAGTGGATGAATCTAAAATTGAATTAATTTCAAACCTTCCATATCCAAAATGTGTTCGTGAGGTGCGATCATTCTTGGGTCATGCTGGTTTTTACCGCCGATTCATTAAAGACTTTAGTAAGATTGCACTTCCATTGTCCTGGTTATGGAAAAAATATTCTAAGTTTGTGTTTGATAAAAATTGTGAGGATGAATTAAATTCACTAAAAAAGAGTCTCACATCACCTCCCATCATCCAACCACCAAGGTGGGATCTCCCCTTCGAGCTTATGTGTGATGCCTCTAACTTTGCAGTTAGGGCAGTTTTATCATAATGGGTTGAGAAGGCTCCTCATGTCATTCCATATGCCTCGCGTACCCTTAACCCTACCTAGGTAAACTAGACAACCACTGAAAAAGATCTCCTTTCTATTGTGTTTACCTTGGAAAAGTTATGTTCAGATCTTCTCGGGTCAAAAATCATTGTCTTCTCTGATCATGCTGCCATTCGTTTCCTCCTAAAGAAACCTGAAGCCAAACCCCACCTCATTCGATTGATGCTTCTCCTCCAGGAGTTTGAAATTTATATTAGAGATAAGAGATGGGTAGAGAATGTGGTATCTGACCACATTAGTAGGATTTCCCCACCATTGGACCATCATGTTGACTCACCCCTACCCATTGTAGAATTCTTCCCTCATGAGAACCTTTGTGATGTTGTGGACCTTACCCCCTGGTATGCAGACATTTTGAATTTTCTATAAATATCTAGGGTCCCCAATGATTTCAGCATTTCAAAATCCCAGAAATTTATGAATGATTCTCGTTTGTACATTTGGGATGACCCATACTTGTGGAGAATTTGGAGTGACCAAGTAGTTCGTCGGTGTGTCCCTGACCATGAGTTCACCTCTGTTTTGACCTTCTACCACACTTTGGCCTATGGGGGCCACTTTGGCTCTCAACGTACAACTCGAAAGGTCCTTGACTCAAGACTTTGTTGGCCAACATTTTATAGGGATTCCCATAGAATTTTCAAGTCATGTAGTCATTGTCAATTCACATGGAATATCTCTAAGAGGAATGAAATGCATCAACAACCCATGTTATTTTGTGAGTTCTTCGACGGATGGGACATTGACGTCATGGGGCCTTATAAAAATTCATTTGGCTTTGTGTACATATTATTGGATGTTGACCATGTATCTAAATGGGTGGAAGCAAAGGCCACTAAGACCGATGACTCTTGACTAGTTGTTGATTTTGTGAGGTCCCAGAATTTTAGTAGGTTTGGTCTACCAAGATTCATCATTAGAGATCAGGGTTCACATTTTTGCAATCATAACATGAAAAACTTGCTTCATAAGTATGGGGTTGTTCATAAAGTCTCCACTGCATATCATCCCCAAACTAACAGACAAGTAGAAATTTCAAATCAAGAAGTTAAGCGAAGCTTGGAGAAAACAGTACAACCCAATAGGAAAGATTGGAGTTTGTGCTTGGATGATACACTTTGGGCATACCGTATAGCTTTTAAAACCCCAATCGGAATGTCACCATATAGAATTGTGTTTGGAAAGGATTTCCACCTCCCATTAGAGGTAAAACACCATGCATATTGGGCTGTTAAACAATGTAATATGAACTTTTCAGATGTAGGTGAGCAAAGAAAGCTGCAGATTCAAGAGTTGGAAGAAATTCAATGTGATGCATATGAAAACTCTCGAATCTATAAAGAGAAGACAAAGGCTATTCATGATAGCATGATTCGCCAACGAAAGTTACATATTTGTGAGATGGTCCTCATGTACAATTATAGGCTTAAGCTCCACCCAGGTTTTTCATGAGCAGAGTGGATGAAGTCTTACCGTCAATGTGCAGCAACTTAAACACTTCTATGAGGATATTTCGAAGAATCCGGTGGGGGAAATACACCTTCTTGATGCATCATACCAATAAAACACACCAGGATTTATCCTTCCTTCTCACACTCTCAATTATTTTAGTGACGAAACTACATACTCTAGGTGTGGGGGGGGGGGGTGGATACATTCTTGGGTTAGTTAGGAATTTTCATTGTTTTCTCTTTTTGGCCTTCTTTATGGTATTTTCATTTTTCCCCATCGACAATTTCGAAGTTACGTGATTTGGAGACCATAATGTGGGGAAAGTAAAAATACCATAACAAAGGATAAAAAGAATTTGTGTATGAGTTTACCATCAAGGAGTGATTTTTAGTGAATTGGTTTTCTGTCAATGATATAAATGGTCTTATCTATGTGAAACCATTGAGATGATTGATGCCCTTTGTGTGAGTAGTCATTTGGAAAACTATGTCACTTATATCTCCACAATGTCTTACACCAAACCAAAAAGTGTGATTATTTCTTACATAATATAAGGTAAATATATTTTGGGTTAATATTTTTCATCTTTAAATGATATTTCCATATGTTCGTTCCTTGTCCGATCTCTTTAATTACTGTACTAGATTGACCTATGCATATGTACCAAATATATGACTGTTGTACGCCCTCAAAAAAATTGTTGTGTCTTGGGAAGGTCAAAAACCACTCCTCCTCGACCTTTGATCATGTTATAACAATTTCAATTAGTGTCGTGAGGAGATCAAACAAGGGTTGAGAGATGAGTGTGAGATTTGTTCCAATTAAAACATCAAAAAGAAATATAATAAATGAGGGGAGTGATAAAATGTGCAACATATGGGGATATCTAGGTCGGGAGCTTATAGTTTGACTTCTGGGAATTCTTAAATGGGTGGGTCTTGAAATATGATTGCAAAGGATGTAGGACAGGTTCGGTGACAAAATCATTTAAGCTGAAAAATGTTAAAATAACATATATTTATTGGATATGAAGTGGAAAGAATAGCATGGAATGGTTTTCACACACACACATTGAGAGTTAGTGTCATGGTTTACTTCTGAATTCCTTTCTCAATTGGGTATCGTGAATCTTTTTGAATTTCTCTATGATATGATTTATGAGACATCTTTTTCTATTTTCACTAAGAATAACTCCTTGGTGTGGTTCGTGCATTGATCACTTTACTTTAAATAAAATTTCCTCAAATGATAAATCTTCAGGATGTTGGAAATATATATATATATATATGAATCATTGTATTTGGATATGTGACTTTTCCCAGGAGTGCAAATGTTTAGGTGTGGGGGTGTTATCATAACACGATTCGTTGTTTTATTCCACCCTTACACTGCAGTTTTAAACTAGTTTTGTAATGAATATTCCAAATATAATAATAAATTTCACATTATGTTTGAATCAATAAATTAATGTTAATCAATATTATAATGGGAAATGTTACTTGTTTTTTATTGTTTCAATGTAGGTGGAGGTGATTTGGAGGGCCCTTGATGAAGTGGAAGAAAAATGGGCCAAAATTGCATGGATCCATGGACATCTGTCCACTTTTTTGCATTGTACACGAAACCAGTGCATCCAAATGGGCTGATATTTTGTGGTCCTATCCAACACTTAATAACCTACATTTCCTATTAAGGATTCCAATCCAGATTCGGATTCTATGGGACTCATCTGAACTGATCTGTCCAAGATACTGAATATGGACCATGTCAAATGAGGTGTTCTGTATTTTATCAATATCTTGAGTTGTAGTTGTCCGAATGGTACCAAACGTTTTGTGGAGATAGATAAGGGGTAGGGATACAACTTTTCAATTTTCTCCAAAGCGAGATAAGACTGTACGAAGGTCTAAACGCGTGGTACAAATGGATTGATGAAATCTGTGTGCCTAAAACCACCATCCAATTTTCCTATAAAATGACACCTTGGGCTCCCCATTTTGAAGTTCGTCCAAGAAGAAAGGTTTTGCCATTTTGGAGTCCCCAATGAGTCTTCTCAACGTCCCTATCAGTTCTGGAGGCCATGGGAAGTGCTATGTCAACTTCTTATTCTTCCTCTCCCATGGGTTTCTAAACCCCTTGTGATCACCAGGGGAGGAATGTGATGTAATCCCGAGCTTAGAAGTTGTATTATTTTGATTTATCTTTTTAATTCCATGTTTTTTTTTGTTTTTCATCATCCTCTATTCTTATTTTATTTATTTATGTACTGGTATGTCATTCTCAACTCATATGATCATGTTTTTCGGTACCCATTAATGTGATGTTTCACACACTGTTCACCATTTCCTTTTCCCCCTTACAATTGGGGTGTTTGTGTGGTTCATATCGGTCAATTGAACTCACATAATCACTATCAAGTTCATGCACATTTATGTCATTTTATCACAATGAAATAACATACAAACCTGGATAGCACATCGAATTCTTCATGTGTTGCCTTGGTGAGTTTCGGTTATGATGTCGAACACAAATCACCCAATCATTGGCGGTGTCTGGTGAATCGGTATGTGTTTTCGACTGTACCGTAAGAGGTATCCAAGTATAAAATCCGTAACATTCTGGTTCTAGGTGTTAAAAACCAGGGATTAAAAGATCATAACCACATCCATTGAACCGATGAAGGATGAGCATCACGAGACTTCCACAGGTTGATCACGTTTAATCAATCTTGTTCATTTCTACTTCGTTTCATCGCTTTCATTTTCTATTTTCATGATTAATAATAAAACCCCAAATTTTTACAAAACCTAATTCACCTTCTAATTCCTTAATCAGAACCCTCTTTTTAAATTAATGATCTAAGGCTCCATCGAGAGACGACCTAGGGTTGCTGCTATACTGTAGAAATTATAGTCAAAATTAAACAACTAATTTGACGCGCTCGACAACACGGTCAAGAATTATTCATGCTTGATGTAATAAAATAACATTTAATGTATCATAAGATCCATAAGAGAAAAAATTTCATTCCTTCTGTCTCTAATTATTAATAGAAACCAAAATGGTTAGAAAAACATGTCCAGTATGGAAAATCATATCATGATGAAATAATTCTCTAAAACCAAAAAATATCATCCAATGTTAAACATAAACTATTCCATATATTTTTATCCTTAAAATAAATCTATAATATTACTCTCTAGATTAAATTCCATAAATAAAATCTGAAATATTTGATCATATATTTTTTTCCAAAATGAACATTAACATTTATTCCCAAACAAACATAACTTTTCCTCTACTGTAACATACCAGACATGTGAGTACCTTGATCATATATTCTATTAAAATAAGATAAAAATTTACCAAAATAACACAAATCACCATACAACCTCAATGAGAAATTATATGCTTTAAAAAATTAATTCTATCCATAATCATTAAATAAAATCATAGACTAACCAATATAATTTATAAATCCAAAAATGTAATAAACTTCATCAAAAATATTGTAAAAGATATTTTAATGAAATAAATAATAAATTATATCATAAAAAATACTATCAAATTTATCTTATCAATTTCAATCATATATTTATTCTAATTAAAAATAATTATCCTAATATAAGGCCCATATTATGGGTTATCTTACCCTCGACTGTGGGTTCTCCAAAAATATCACTTTACCAATAAATCTCAATTCTAGATTACTAGTACTATTTAAAATATTATTGAAAACCAAAAAGGATATACTAAAATAGAAAAATATATAGATGATTCATTATTCTTATATACATAATATCATTAACAAAACACATCTAAAACATAATTCATAAATATAAATACATAAATAATTCAATCATTCAACATACATTATAAACCATTAACTAGGATTCTATATTTTATTTCAAAATTAGTCCTTCTAATAATATTAAATATTAATCATATCAAAAGATTAATTATCCACAATTTAATCATGATTCTTAATTTTAATAGAATAAAAAATATTAATGTAACTCATACCTTACAAATAACATTAATATTATCTTCATCATCAAAAATAAAACCCATACTTATATATTTAATTAGATACACTTCTTGAGATTTCCCCCCAGGAAATAGAATTTCATAATGCCCAAACATTCAATATTTAAATAACTAAACTTAATATGAGTCTGAATGGAAACCATCTTCCCATTACATAGGGATAACCAAACTATTAATTTTTCCTCTTTAATTACATACATGATGTCTTTATTTTCCACCCATAAATAACCATCATATTCATTTGATACATTTCCCTAGGTTATTATCCAATCTTTTATCACTTGTAAGATGTAAAATATTATTTCATCTATGGTCTCTATGAAACTCATATGTAACTTTATTTTATTCCTCGAGAAACTAACCTATATTCATGTTATTAATCACATTTTAAAATAGCCCATTTATAATAATCAAAATATTTCTTATTACATATCCAATTATATTAGGTTTCTCATAACTATAATCCATGAACCATCCATTACATTCAGCATCAAGTAAATCCCTTCTTATTTTATCCATCTAATAAAACCAAAAATCCTATCATAAGAAATAATAATCATAGTATAAATCATATAGTCATTAAAATCCATTTCCAGGATATTTAAATATTGACACATTGTATTGAATCTAAGAAACCATTGGTTAAAAATAAGATATCCATGACATTTTCTATCCAAATCCTTTATAATGGAATATAAATTGAACAATAATTAACCAAATCATATCCCACCAGAGTTGTATCTAGATGTACATTATTATTCCCACTAATCATACACTAATGATGATTTAATTAATACCCAATCCCACTCATTTTGATTTATTACCCTTATGTTTAGCTATTTCACATCTGTATCAACATACTAGTACATAGATAGAGATGTATTTTATTGTAAATACACACTCTTTTCTTTACCACAATATTGTATGTTCGTTTATTCATAAATATATTCAAATGGTTCCAATAAAATCATTCTCATCCCAGTTTCCAAGAATAACTAAACCCTATTCTGATATAAACTATAGTTTCCATGGAATTACAGACATTAATATGTCATATTATTAGATGACTATTCATTACATATCATTACAATCTATGCCTAAACCATATTGGTTTAATTTATATGAGAACATTGATACCTAAAAAATTAGTTCATAAATTATTTATATCATTTCCAATTAATTTATTCATAACTATAACCCTTCTTAGATATATCAAACCTAAAACCATTCTTCATAATAAGAGGAAATAAGAAAGGGTCAGATATAGATCTCAATAAGGGTAAACATAAGAGATATCAATCAGTGATCATACGTGGGAATAATATGAGAATAATAATATGAGAACATGATCAAAAAAGACATTGATTCTACCTATAAGGTTAAAGATCATTAATCATAAATCTTTCTCATAATAATTGTCATAATTCATAACTGTTTGAAAACATCACCAATAAATTACATTACATGAGAAATATCTTAATAAAAAGAAATATGGTTTTGGAATACATATAAATAAATAAACTAACTTCCTTAGTCATGGTTCACTCGCAAAAATATCATATTGGATAATGTCACCCAATGGAAATGCTTACATGTTCATTTTCACCATTCACTTATGAGTAACATCAATTCATTTTGAAATCACAAATTAAAAAAAAATATTATAGAAAATATTTTCCTTATAAATAATCATACAATCATATAAAACTATATTAAAAGAAAATAGTTTTCAGGATTTTGGGAAAATCTATTCTTGTGGTGTGCATTAGAACATAGATTCATTTTCACAATTTTGGTAAAATAGTCACTTTTTTTGAAGATCCAATAATATTTTTTTAAAACAAAATTATAGTAATTGAAAAAATGGAAAAATTTACTTTACAGAATATTTGAATAATGATATACACATTCCTAAAGTCATTAGTATGAAAATATAGACATGTAAGAAATGATTCTCAACTGAAGAAATAAATACAGTCAGTTTTCCATAAAATAATTATTTTGATTACATTAGTACATAATGAGAATAAAATAAAATGAAACACGTTATATTTATAAATAATCATACTATAAGGAAATAAATAAATTTTCGGTGATATAGAAAATATCTTATAATTTTTTGAAATTTATGAATAAACTATACCTTTAAAATGATATTATAAAAAAACTTTAACCACATTTGTATCTTTTGTTTCATAACTCATATGAAATAAATAAACTAAAATGAGAAATTAAATTACCTAATAATTATTACATTCCTGATAAAATATATTAATGTTTTAGTGTATGCACCTCCTAAATTATGTTATGTGTATAACATAACCCAGGTCCTAGAAAAGAAAATTTGAGATAATAAACCATTACCACTTGGTAACATTTGAATAAAAATATGTTGGATGAAATAATATTAATTTAAACTTAAAATACCATAACATAAGAAGGATACATGATATAACATTTCAATTGATCAATATATTCAGATAATAAAGATAAAAAGTTGCATAATGTCAAATATGTCTCAATGAAGAAAAATTTAGAAGAAGAAACATTTAACACATATACCCATATAAAATAAATAAATTTAAATATATAAAAAACCATATAAATAATTATAATGTCCAATATGATCCAATTTGTAAATTTTAGTACCCTTTTATTAATAATTTGTTATTAAAATCATTTTTTTAGTGTTAACTATTTCATTTATCATATATGTTTCTGTTCGACAGTTATAGAAATTTCCCCTGGATCATGAATCCATAATCTCAAAAATATTAATCATATAATAATTATAATATCTAACCAAAATATACACTTTTATGACCATTAATATAATCTAGTGTTGAAAAATGGTTTAAAACATATCGTGCAGGTTGTAGTATGTACATACGCACGTGGGATGATCCCACTTCTTGATGGATAGAAAGAATGCAATTTTAATGATAATTAAAATTTATAAAACTAAATATTATATCATAAAAATAATATATAATAAATAAATCCATCATTATTACCATCTATGTTAATCCTAATTAAAAAATGAACAACACTTCTTTGTGGAGGTGGTAGTCCACACATACCCATGGGTGAAGCTATCCCTTTTCAACAGACTGGATGGTAATATTGTTGATAAGATATCATAATTATAAATGTATAATTATTTCATATATTTTATATATTGATATTAAATTCATTATAATAAATGACATTGAATTATGGTGATGCAAAATGAATCATTTCGTTACATGGGTGTGGTAGTCTATTTATATGTATGACTGATACTTTCATCTCCCATTTGATGTAGATGATGTGGGAAATGGTTATTAAATAACAATAATAAAATAAAATTATATATATATATGATACTTAAATCACCATTTTTTAAAAGATAAGACATTTTTAGAGAAGGTGGAAGAAGAAATAAAATTTAGAGGGCTTGGTTGAGATTTATACCTCTTCTTTGACAAACCTCCATTAGCATGAATGGTAAGAACTGAAATATACGTAATAGAAGAAGATAAAAAAATAAGATGGTATTAATGTATATAGGAAGGTTTTAGAGTAGTCATTATACGAGCTTTAATCCTAAAATGTGTGAATAAGTGTGGATAAGTGGTTTCCTGTCAGTGGGGGGATGAACACACAAGGAATTACATCAAATATTACAATAATATAGGTTCACTTTAGTGTTTATGTAACTTAAAAAGGAAAAAATATATATTTTCTTGTATTATAATAATTCTGTATCTTCAAAAAATAATAATTAGATAGGTTTATATGGAAATACATCCCATATATCTTTGTTAAACCTGCCTGTAAGTAAACCCATTTAAACCTTAACCGTGGTAATGAAATTTATTATTTTTATTAGTATTCAGTAAAAAAATTAACATTAATATACCAAATAATATTAATTATTATAATTAAAATTATTTAATACATTTTACTTATTTCAATTTATTTAATTCGAATGATTTAATTTTAAATAAGCATCAAAAAAAATGAAAAATCACTTTAGAAATATTTATTTTTGAGCACAGAACAGAATTTACATCCATTCCATTCATTTTAAAATAAATGAAATGGCTAATAAAATATATAATTGAATTTATAATATATATATATATATATATAATTAATTAAACTAATTACCAAATAATAATTTAACATTTTAAAATGCAAAACACATTGTGCTTAAAAAAACACCTCTTTGACAAATGTTTTTTAGGCCAAAAATAACTTATACAAAATTCAAGAATAATGTTAAATATAGTGTAAATAATTATATTATATATAATTAAAGTATAATAATTATATTTTAACATCAAATTCAATAATTAATGGTACTTTATAGAATAAATTTTTTAAAAAATATATTTTTTTTGATAAATTAGTATTCTCACTATTCCATTAAAAATTAATATTTTCTAAAAAAAATAAAAATAGCCATAAAATTATATTTAAATTTTGTAAAACGGTATAAATTCGATTTAATGTTCGTTCGCAAAATATAAAAAAACCATTTTTGAAGAAAACATATTTCTAATGAATATAATGACTTGACTAAAAATTCAGTACTTATTTGTTATGAATTAACCAATAATTTTTTTTATTTACAACCATTGTACATATTTTTTCATAACATTTTTATTACCATTAATAAATTCTATTTTAATTTATATGTTATAAAAAACACCTTAAAATAGTTTTTATAGTATATCGTAGTTCACTTGATGCTTAATATTTCATGTTAAGAATGATTTCAATCATAGTTTTATTTTAAACTGAATTTATAGGTTGTTACATATAGTTCCATCTACATTTACAATAATAAGAAATTTATTATGAGAAAAAAACACTTTGAACTGAAATGTCATTTCATCATTATTATACTGGTTAAAAGGTTTTTTAGCTATGAAAGATCATTAGTAAGTAAAATCGGGTTGATATGTTCACAAAGGTGGAAGATTTATTTATTTATGTTAATGTAAGGGATGGGTAGCTCCAAATAGTCTAGACTTGGGTGAATTTTCATTTTTAATGGTTTTATTTGGATGAAATTATTAGGGTTCACACATACCATTAAAAGTGTTAGTTGAAAATACCAAAAAAATGGAATGAGGAAGGCAACCTAAGGTAGAATTATGACTCAGTAGGACTCAATTGAATGTATGGATAAAGGATAAAACTTATTTTATGTTGATGTATGATGTTATTTGAACAAAGTGTTGGATGATCTGAAAGATATTCCTTAAATATATCTTTAGGTCAGAGATATTTTGGATTTTGAATCTTCTTCACGTTTTCAAATTTAACTCCCTCAATGGTAAAGATTGAGTTGTTTGATTAGGAATTTGTAGAGAATTGGAGGTATAATCCATTAATATATATGTGTGTATACTATAATATTTTTACTTATGATGGTTATAAAAACATTACTATGGGAATCATGAAAAGTATACTTCATGGGATGGTTGGGTGAGTGTTGACTATTATTGAATAGTGAATCTAATTAAAGGATGACCCTAATTCTTGAATAGTGGATAAAAATTTTCACTGACTAATGATATCTATAAAATAGAGGTATAACCAACTTCAGATGTGTAACTATTTATAATACAAAATCAGATTGTAACATTGGTTCCTTAGATATAATGTTTTTAATCCTATTTTAGTTCAGATAGTAAAAGAGTTTTGTAGTATTCTAACATGGATGTTGGAAAATTTTCCAATCCCTGTAATATAGTCTCTATTGTTTACCTTTTCATATTAATAATCCTTTATTTTGAGATTGAGCTTTTGAATGGTGTGTGTCTTATAGGTGGTGATAATGTTACAGTAATATTCCAAATTCAGTTTCTCTAAAACATAGGGATAAGAGTTGTTTATTAAAATTCTATATGGATGAACTACTAGTGGATATAAATTTTTAGTAAACATAGGTTCAACCATTCAGCGATTGTATAATATTTTCCTATCTCACATCCAAAAAAATATGTCTACTTCATGCTAGTCACCATCTACTGGCCTATTAGAGGTAGGATTGGGGTGGAACAATCATATGAATAATATCCTAGAGGGATCGTGGTGTGATGGGTCATGTTTTAATGATACCATAGTAGGTATGTATTAGGAATATAGTATGGAGTTAGGTTTCATGTGAGGATTTCTTTAAAATATTCTATAATGTAATTTATCGGTCTTTAGTTCATATTAAAATATAGGGAAATCAATCTTGATGACATGACCAATGTAACTTTTTAGAAAGACTTCAATAATCTCTTTGTTTACTCAAAATATTTGAGGCACTAGTATTTGATAATAAGTAAATGGTACATGCTTCATATTTATACCAGTCCTTTATTTTTTTTATTCTCAAGTGTGGTTCTCAAATTATCTTAAACAATATTATATAATCTTATCAATTATAGGATAACATTTCATGTATATCTAGATAGGATCAAAAAGTAGGGTCATGAAATATTTGTTTTAGTGTTCGATCCTCCTATTATTGACCAGTTAAGAATCAAGGATTCCATCTACGGAGTGGATTATGAGATTCCCCCATTGGGTGATTTGAGAAAAAAACCACTTGTCATAGTGTAGTGAGGTGAAACCGGAGTCATAGTCCATAGAGATATTCCACTATATGAATGGAAATGGATCAATTTAGTGTTATAAGATGAATGTGTACATACATGAGGTGAACTACATTAGTTTTACCTATAGTGGCCACCCTAGTTTCAAGGATAGTCTAACACTTAAAAAATTAAGGATTTTATAGTGGAATTGAATTTGTTGTTTCATCTAGTATTGACACCCAAAAATCTGCATAAAGTGATAGAATATAAATTATATAAGGAATATTGATTCATGGGTGGACCATGATCATCTAGGCCAACAATGAGGTGACTATTCCTTGGAAATATTTTAAGCTTCACTTTTAAAATATTACTACCAACCAATATTGAAGAGTATAAACATTCGAAAATGGTTACATAATCATTATTATAGCATGTTTATCACAAATTACACATCACGTATCAGTTACCTCATAAGGTACTCTCTTGATAGGATTGGGGATAGATTCATTCAATATCATAATATCATGCATAGAATTTATAGATAAATATATGCTAGCACTATTATCATAGGAAACCACACCTTTGTTATAGTTTTGTAGAGGGTCTAATGGTATCATATTTTTTGGTAGAAGGGTAATAGGAAGCCTGGATTGGTGGATATTATTTAGGAGAAGAGTCATTATCTATAGTCTACTAATTATGGGAATTAGGGTTATTATGCTAATGAAATTCATATATATGATTCTAGTCCTAATATTTTGTCAAGAAGAAGTTGAGAAGAGGATACAACTAGATATAATACAATATTTACTATACCAATAAAGGATATGGTCATATGGATCAATAATTCTGGACTCAACTAGGAGTAGAGGGTAGCTAGAAGTATATGAACATAAATGTTAGAGGAAATGATGTGATCGAGGACCTCCCCATGGCTAGTATGGTGGTCCTTAATGACATGGATATATTGGAGGAGAAGGTGATACACCAATTAAATGAGCTATCGGGGGACATCACTATGATCATATTACACCAATACCACCTCAAGGTATCCCATCCATCTCTCAAGGAGATGAAGGCTATGAACATAGCCAAATTTAAGAAGATGTAGGATAAGATTAGGTATTTCATGAAATTATTTGAATTAAAATTTTGGTCTTACCTACAATGGAACACATTCTCATAGTTACTAGGGAAATACATTTCTTTTTGTGTTATTTCAAACTCAATATCTAGATATCTTGATAAATCCAAGAGCATTCCATATGTGTCGTGATACACTAATTATAGGAAATAATATTCTCACCCATATCTATAAACAATGATATCTTTTTATTAGATTTGTGATGATTTCATCAGACCTCATGATATCTAGGATGGGTCCCTATAATTTGATCTTTGGCATGAAATGGATGTCCTCAATATTTTCCCATATAGACCATTACCATTGGAAGGTGATGTTCAGTTGAGTGGATGGATCAATGTTTTCCTTATTGTGTTAGTGGAACCATCTAGGCTTATGTGTGGTAAATTTTAAGGAATCACCCTTCAGTTGGGGAATTTGTCTATACGAGTGGTCAATACTTTAGATGATTATCTTAAAAATGTCATATAAGACAACATGAACATATTTTTTAAATATGATCCTAGATTTAATCAAATTTAAAATATCAATTTATATATTGATATGCACCTAAAGACCACCCCAATAACGTTTACTGCTTATCATATGGACCTAATTTAGATCAAGTATATGAAAGTGAAATTGAATAAATTCATAGAGAAAATATTTATCATACCCTACCTATAATCCATGGAATCTATAGTGTTGTTGACAAAGAGGATAGATGTGAGATTAAGGATTTTTATTGACTGTCATCACTTAAATCTAGTGAAAGTCGTGAAAAATATCATTTATCAAGGATATGTGACATATTCATCCAACTAAAATTGATAATTATTTCTCAAAAATGTTTCATAGTATCGGTTATCACCATCATTGGATTCATAAAGTTGATATCGCAAGTTTGAAATTCAAGTGTCACTATAGAAATTATGTGTTTCTGGTGATTTCCATCAGTGTGATGGGAACACAGATTGTGTTCATCGGACTCATAAACTAGATATCATATTAATTGATGGAGTATTTCAGGGTATCATTTGTTGAGAAAAACCTTTACCATTCATTTTTAGAGAATGACATGTGGAAGATTTAAGTATTGTCTTAGAAATTTTTTGATAGATCCATCTCTTTAGTAAGCTATCATTGTTTCAAATATAGATCAATGATTTTTGAATATTAATCCATGTTATCCTAGAGGGTAGAGTAACTATATAATTAGTTAACATCAAATTTTTTCTTTCTTGGGATCCACCCCATATCATGTTTGAGGTTTGGATATTAATTGGGATAGTATGATAATATTGAATATTTTTGTTAGACTTCCTAGAATTCTATCTACCATGATTTACCTAACATGAAAGTGGTAGCTATTTATTTGGTCTAAGTGATTCTGTATAAATGGTGAGTGTAAAAATAAATTATTGACAAGTGATCCAATTCTATGGTTGGTAAAGGGGGAGGTGAGCACATTGTTTTCTATAATTACTCTAGGGTCGGGCACACTGTTTTTGATATAGGTAAGGAAATAAATTCTTATAGATATTAATAATTGAGATACCAATAGAATAACTACATGACCCACTATTTAGAGCTAGATGTTGTTGTGTTAGCCTTAAATATTTGGATACATTGACTTATCAATGGTTATTTTATAGTTTATATAGATCAAAAATGTCTTAGATGCATATTTACCTAATTTGATCTTAATCTGGGTCTAAGTCTTTGGCTAGGAATTAAGAGGACTATGCCATTGGGAATTTATATACTCCGAAGAAATGAAATAAAGTGTTAGGTGACCTTGTAATGAAATATCAGGATTAGTTGTTAGGGGATGCATCAATGTAGTCAATCTCATGGAAGTGGTCCTTAATAGAGGAGTGACATGTGAATTATTGTAAAATAAGGCTAGTATCCCCTCTTCACCATCAACACATGATGGAGGATCCATTGAGTGATATTGATTATGAGGTCCTAAAGGACCATATTTCATGAGGCGAAGCACTATATAGAATGTTTTCTAGTGGGATTCTTGTCAGACTCTTTTGAGGGTGAAAAATAGTTCCAACCTAATATGTGAGGAGATACTGAGGGAGTTAAACACTTACACTAATGTAATATATCCATTACAGATTAAAATATACCATGATATCATGAGTTAGATTTGGTTTTAACGTATCATGTATAGTATTAATAAGATTATTTCTAAATATCGTAATTTTTAGTAGGTAAGGGATGAGCATCGAGGCTCTAAAGGTTTTCCAAACAACATAGGGATCCAAAATAAATGTGATACATAATATGTACGAATTTCATTAGTGGGATTTCATATTTAACTAGTGTTTATTACACTATCTATTTTAACATCAAATACGTAACCAAGTTGGACAACGTCATTCATATTTATATGTAATGTTCGATGGATAGATTTCTATGTTTGTAAGTGGAGGATATTATTCAATTTTGTGGGATACCATAAGTGATAATTTCTAACAAATATTATTGATTTATTTATTTATTATATAGGATCTTGTAAGATTCATTTAGTTCAATTTTTTTTGATTATGGTATCCCACCTGTAAGAACCCGGAGCATCTTTTCAGGTATGTTTTTTCATTTTCTAGAGTTTTTGAGAAAAGCAGAGTTTCTAAAATTTTTTAAAGTACACGTCATGTACTTCTTTCATGTGCGAGGCTGTGTACTAGTTGTGTAAGGGCCACACACATAGTCATGTGAGGTGACATGGATGCCGCCTAAAGTGGAGTATAGAAACAGTAAGTACACATCGTGTAATCCAAAATTACACATCATGTATCTTTTATTTATTTATTAAACGCACAAGGGTCGCGTCTGACTGATAGAACACCCTCCTTTTAGCTTTGCTTCGTCTGAGAATGAGGGTACGGACGCGGATCTTCTACGAGCCCCCGAGACTCCTTATTTTCTCAAAATCGACCTTTGTCGATTTCGTTGGAACCGCAGGGGTATACTCTCCCTTCTTCTAGAGCATCGTTTTCCAATTCCCCCTCTTTTAATGTTATCGTGGGTTGAACATTTTATGCATTTTAAAAGATCTATGACGTTCTATGGTGATTCAAGCCTCGTGGTTCAGGTATACCGATATCCTAACATCAAGGTAGGTGGTTTGTGCCTTTCTGTTCAATTTCCTTGAATATTATATTCAAATTCCACTAATACCCTTGAACAGGGTATTGTGTGTTTACCATTTTACCCCCATTGTATGCCTGCCAGGCTTGTATGCCTGTGTAGAGGTAAATTGGGCATGTTTTGGGTTGATTTTTATACCTTGGTTGAACTAATCAAGATTAGTTCTGTTTACGACCGTTTGGTCCTGTTTAGCCTATTTTGTCATTTACATGTTCTCCATGCCATGTGATCGTAGGGTGGAGTGTTGTTTTCTGACATTCTTGAGATGCTATAGATTGGTTAGCCATGTATTTCTATAGGGTTACTTTGGCCATATAGCATTATTATGCATTGACCTACCTGGGGCCGTGAAAATCTGGTGTTATAGACTAAAAGAGGATAGATCAAGTGATCATCCTCATAGGGTCATTGGACAGTAGTAGAATAAAAGGGGACATATGGAGTTAGCTTCCTCGGAGAGTCTTTGAGCCTTAGGATATAATGGTATTGACCAAGTGATCATCCTCATAGAGACGAGGATTACATTACGATATAAGGTGATAGACTGCGAGGGCTTCCTCAGAGAGTCCTTGACTATTTTAGACCATACAGAGATCGACTGTGTGAGCTTCCTCAGAGATTCTCTATTATGTCTGTCTGAATCACCTGATTACCATAGGCTTTAAGAGGGATTAACTGAGTGTTCTTCCTCAGGTATTCTATGAACAACCTGTGCTATAAGGTGAATTTGACCGAGTGTGCTTCCTCGGAGAGTCCTTAACCTTGGGGATATAAGTGGAATTGACTATGCGATCTTACTCAGAGAGTTCCAGACTACCCTAGACTATAAGGGGAATTGACTCTGTGTGCTTACTCATAGATTATTTATAATTCCGTATGAACAAACCAGAGGGGTTAGGCTGAGTGCACTGCCCATAGGGTTATTGGTTTTTTCTAGGTAGGACCAGAGGATTAACTATTGTGCTTTGCTGCTTGTTAGTTGTTTCTTGAATTTGGAACTGTGGATTATTTATTGTTCAACATGTTCTTGTTTATTGGTTTTTGTACTTTCACCTGCCATATATTCCCTAACTGTTTGGCACAGATCTTCGGGTGGTTTCCTACTAGGATTTAGTCTCACACCCAATTTGGGTCATGAATTTTGGACCAAATAGACTATATTGTTACTGTTATAGATAAGGGCAAGTTCCCTTTGACTTCAGGTACTTGACTGCTGTGGAGCTAGAGTGCATGGGACCAAGCTTAGGCTTACGATGATGAGGGGCTGTTTATCTTTATTTTGTACTTATTTTTTGTACTATTGTATTTCCAGCATTTTGACATGTTGGGATGTTTTCCAAGACATATGTATCATTCGTCATATATATATGTGCTACTAATGTTTACCATATTTCATCATTCGTTGTTCACTTGTGTATGGATTATTCAAGGCTACCTCTATTGTTTATTTTTTTCTCTTCTGCTGTGTACTCTTCCAATGAGGGCATAGTTTCCCCACTATCACACCCAAGGCCCTCACTTCTAGTCAGTAGCCTCTGGCATTCAAGGAAATGCGCTTGAGTCCATGTGAGAAACCGGTTACAGGGCACCTTTGGGCGGATTCCGGAACTGGGGAGTTACAAAGTGGTATCAGATGAACTCTTTTCTCATGACTTACTATTTGGAGACTATAGCCAGGGATAGGACAGAATTGGTACATGGTAATAATCTATTCCCAAGAGTAGCTAACCCATGTATAAGGAAAAGCCATACTACCTCGTTTATTGCATCTTTATTGGTTTTCAATTTTACAGTTGACTTGATTGCACTGTTGGGTGATTCACATGATTTGTTCTATTACTATTTTTTATTGTGGTTATATTCCTATCGCAATCCAATGTGATGAGGGTATGACATCTCATGCAACATATAGGAACTTTTTAGAAATCACATGCCATGCATTCTTTCCTTGCCATCTAGGTTTCATTTGCAATTGGATGTTGTTTTGATAGAATTTGTGTTGATTATGCATGATGTTGTGATAGATGCTTTGATAGAATCTCTATTGTCTAATAGAGAATTTGTTTGTATAGTAATTTTCTTAGATGGATTCCAACCTTTTGTTCATGAGGTGTTATGGGACCTCATGGACTGAAATTTTGTGGATCATTGCCTGGTTGCCTTGTTATAACTTGTATAAGATTCCAAGCATTGATTTGCGGGTAGTATGGGCCCTCACTGATCAGAATTTGGCACCTTAACGCTTGTTTTTCTTTGTTTTATGGGCTCTGGTGCAGTTCTAAGGATACTGTTTGGAAAAAACCTAGAATACACAACATATACTTTATGAATACACGCCATGTAGTCTATAGCCGTGTCACAGACTGTGCGAGAAGGGACACGGGGTTGTGGAAAATCTTGTATGAACATGTTGTGTAATAGTTTAGCACACTGTATAGTATGAAATAGGTACCTGATCCATGTCATGAACAACATGAGTCGTGTTATATTTTCACATACATGCTGTGTCGGAATTGGACATGCCGTGTAGTATGACCTGGGTGCCCGGCCTTGTCACGAATAACACGGGCCGGTGTTACCTCTTCTCATACACGTTCTTCCCTCCTGGAACAGACCATGTGGTGTCAGCCATGTAGCCGACCGTGTAACTAACAACACAGGTAGTTGAAACTTGTCTAGTACACGTCCTGTCCTTAGTGAAAACGCCGTGTAGTCTAGGACTAAGAGGGACATGTGGGTTAGTCGTGTAAGGAGACTCGGGCAGGGAAGAGGATTCAAGTACATGTCATCTGTTAGGAAAACACACCATATATTTGGGGTGTTACATGACCATTTTATGTAGAAGTACACACCCATGTGAATGAATTAAGGTAACACGCCATGTAGGGAAATAACACACCGTGTAGTCATGTTTTCATAACTTGAATGCCCTCTTTTCCCTGTTCCTTATTGTGCCTTCATTTTTTCGCCCCTTGTTAATCGTGAATCTATGTTGTGCGTTTGACTTTGAAGAATCATGCCACCTAGACATACTCCAGTTGACATCCAGTCACAGGGGAGTTATCAGACACCTGATATGGCTAATCAGGGACTTCTGGTATATCTTCCTGTTATACCAGTCGTGGCACCAGCGGTTACACCAGTCGCAGGCACCGATGCACAGTTTAGGGAGGGTTTTATAAGGATGATTCAGACCTTCCAGGGAGTGCAGCCACATGCCGTGTCGATGACTAATTTGATGTTGGTTTTCCAACATCAGCATCCTCCCACCTTCTGAGGGGAAGGAGGATATCAGGCTACAGAGTCGTGGCTCAAAGCCACGCTGACGATCTTCGAGCATCTCGAGGTACCACCAGAGAGGAGGGTGAAGCTCGTGACCTATATGCTCCGTGAATCAGCCAAGAGGTGGTGGGACGTCATATCTCAGCTAGGACACCACCATAATATGTCTTGGGAGGAGTTTCAGTGTATCTTCTACGATTACTTCTACCTAGAGACCTTGAGGACTGACCGAGCTCAGGAGTTCATGATCTTAGAGTAGGGTAATCTTGTTGTGATTGAGTATTCTTCTAGTTTCACGGAGCTGCAACATTTCACTCTGATCCTAGTAGGTGATGAGTTGTTTCTAGCTAGGAAGTATGAGGATGATCTCAAGAAGGAGATATATTCCTAGGTGAACATCTTCTGGTTGACTTCGATATCCTCTATCATCAACCAGGTGTTGATCCCAGAGTGAAATCTGATGGATTCTGGAGCAGTGAGCAAGGGCGGTTTGACCACCATAGCTTCTGTTCCTCTTACTAATAACAAGAAGCACATCACAGAGATTTTTCTAGGAGATCTGAGTAGGTGGGATGCACCGTCTGGTAGACACATGGTGTGCAACCAGTGCCGAAGGAGAGGGAATACGAGGCCACATTTCATGAGAGACCCGACGGAGTGCTAACCTTGTAGCCGGATGGGGCATCTCCATTATTTCTGTCAGTTTTTCCCTCCAGAAGCTAGAGAAAGGGGTTCTTCTATGACTCTTCATTCGAGATCATCACCACCGGTTTATCACCAGTTTGGGAACTGGAGTTCTTCCAGCCATTCAGGCCGAGGTGGAGGTCGCGGTCGGTTTTTCAGATGTCGGTCTATCAACAAAAACAGGGTAGATCAAATCAGAGTAGTCAGGTAAGGTCACAGGGCGGTGGAAAAAGACAAACATTAGCAATAGAGCAGAACCCACAGGAACAAGATCCTAGACCTTCCACTGTTCGAGGTATGATCTTAGTAGCCTATGTTTTATCTTCATCTTTTTTTTACATAGGGTATTCCCATAGTTTATCTCTCTTTCTATTTTGGAGAACCTGGGGCTCTGTATCTTTTCTTCTACCGACATGTTGACACTATAAACACTATTGGGAATGAGGAAATCTAGCGTACGTCAGAGGAGATATTGCCCTCTTGAGGTTGTGGGGTGTCACTTTTTATGGGACTTCTATGTCCTAGAGATGACGTGCTTTGATTTCATTCTCGAAATGGACTGGTTAGTCCCCTTCCAGGCATTTGCTGACTGCTACCACTGAAGGGTGAGTTTTATATCACCATAGGGTGGATATTTTCTTCATCGGGGTGAGTAGGATTCCGACGCGAGTCGAGTCGGACCCGAGCATCATGGGCTAGGAGGATTTAGAGCCCAGATTGTTGTTATATTTTTGGATGACTAGGAGACTTCACAATTAGACATTCCTCCAGTGGTGTATCATTTCAAAGATATCTTTCCAGAGGAATTTTCTGGTTCACCTCCGGAGCGTGAGGTAGACTTCTCGATTGAGCTTTTACCAGGAGTGGCACCAGTGTCCATTCCTCTTTATAGTATGGCTACACCTGAGTTACAGGAGATCAATAAGTAGTTGTAGGAGTTGCAAGAAATGGGTTTTATCTTACCCAGTATTTCTCCTTGGGGATCGCATGTCCTGTTTGTGAAGAATGCGGACGGTACCCTTAGGATTTGTCTAAAATATCAGAATCTGAACCAATTGATGGTCAAGAACCGATATCCTTTTCCTAGGATTGATGATCTCTTTGATCATCTTTGAGGATCTCGGTTGTTCTCTAAGATTGACATGAGGTCCAGTTATCATTAGTTGTGTGTTAGACCATCAGATATACCTCTAATAGCCTTCAAGAGAAGGTATGGTCTATATGAGTATATGGTTATGCAGTTCGGTCTCATGAATGTGCTAGTAGTTTTCATGGTGCTAAGGAACTGATTTTTCCATCCATACATGGATTTATTTTTTGTGGTTTTCATGGACGACATGTTGGTGTACTCTCACACTCGACATGACCATGCTACCCATCTTGAGATTGTTTTGAGTACCCTGAGAGAGCATCAGTTATATGCTAAGATCTAAAAATTCCACTTTTGGATGGATTAGATTAACTTTTTGGGCCACGTTATCTCAGAGATATGAGTATCAATGGACCCGGAGAAAGTGAGAATAGTAGTTTCCTAGGAGAAGCCAAAAAATGTCTTTGATGTGAGGAGTTTTCTGGGGATGGTTGGATACTACAGACACTTCATGCAGGACTGTTCACTCTTGGAAGCACCGCTAACAGGTCTGACTAAGAAGGGTGTGAAGTTATTATGGTTAGATTTTTGTGAGTCATCCTTTTAGGAGCTGAAAGGTAGGTTGACTTTAGCACCGATACTAGTCTTTCCAGAGACAGGCACTATCTACACTATTTATTGTGATTTTTCAGGTATTGGTCTTGGATTTGTGATGATACAGGGAGATGCAGTCGTTGCATACGGGTCTTGGCAGTTGAGGCCACATGAGAGGAATTACCCAACACACAATCTATAGTAGGAAGTTGTTTTTCATGCCATACGCTGTTCGAGAAATTACCTTCTGGGAGAGTATTTTGTGGTTTTCACTAACCAAAAAAGTCTCATGTACATATTTACCCAGTGTGATCTGAATCTGAGACAGTGTAGGTTGGTTGATTATCTTCAGTACGGTGAATTTGAGATTGCCTATACACCAGGGAAAGGCAACGCAGTGGCAGATGCGTTGAGTAGGAGAACTCAGATTAAGGTAATTCAGGAGGCTAACAGTGAGTGGAAACTTATGGATCTGTTCTTTACGATGCATCTGGAGGTGAATGATAGACATGGGAAAATGATTCTTTATTATGTAGTTGTTACCTCTACACTTCATGACTGAGTTCGAATGAGGCCACTCTCAGATTCTGAAGGCCTAGTCATATGGTAATGTGTGTCAAGAGAGGACCCTATTACAGGATGGACAGTAGGCGAGGATGAGATCTTGTGTTTATAGGGATGTGTATGGGTGCCGACAGACATATGCAAGGAGCTGATACGGGATTTTCATTCCTCTGTTTGGGAAGTTCATCCAGTCGTCACCAAGATGTATCATGATCTACACTGCCAATATTAGTGGCTAAGTGTGAAGAGATATGTTGATGGTTTTTTCATGAGGAGTTCCACTTATCAGTGGGTGAAAGTGTAGCGTCACGACCATCAGGTCTTTTATAGAAGTTACCCATTCCTGAGTGGAAGAGGAATGACATCGTGATGTACTTCATGAAAGGGTTGTCGAGATCACCTTATGGAAATGATGCTGTTTGGGTTGTCATTGACATGATTATGAAGTTTTCCCATTTCTTGCTGATCATGGAGACCTTCAGTGTTGATGAGCTATGGTAGTTTTGCATCCAAGAGTTTTTACGTATGCATGGAGTTACACACTCCATTGTTTCAGACATGGATGCATGTTTAACTTCTTGTGTCTGGAAGGGGCTTCAGAATGCATTGAGTACACAGGTACTTTTGTGTACAACTTTCCATCCCCAGACAGATGGCCAGTCTGAGAATACGATTCAAGTTCTTGAGGATATGCTCTGAGATTGCATTCTGGATTTTTGAGGATCTTGGGAGAATGACATAACTCATGTAGAGTTTGACTAAAATAATTGATTTCAAGAAACTATTCAGATGGCACCATCTAAGGCATTGTACGGTAGACCAGGCCGCTCACCCTTATGTTGGCCGAAGGCATGAGAGGAAGCTTTGCTGGGACCTCGTCTTATTCAGATGACCACAAAGTAGATAGAGTTGACTCGGAAGAGGATGGCTACTACACAGTCTCAACAGAGGTCTTATGCTGATCATCGGATACAACCTCTAGAGTATAAGGTCAGCAATCAGGTTTTCCTATGTGTCACACCGAGTTTTGGACACAAGGGGATTCGAAGAAAGGGTAAGCTTTCACCGAGGTACGTCGGGCCGTTTGAGGAGTTGGAGAGAGTTGGGTAGGTTGCCTATCAGTTGCAGTTACCTCAGAGTTATCGGTCTATACACGACATCTTCGATGTTTCTCAGCTCTGATTTTACGTTTCCAATCCCTCTCATGTCTTTCAAAATCTAGGAGGTTGAGCTCGAAAGGGATGCATCATTTTAGGAGCACTATATCTGTATTGTTAATTACAATATGAAGGTTCTTTGTGGCCCATATGTTCCTATGGTACGGGTGCTCTGGAAGAACGGGAAAGTATAGGACGAAACTCTAGAGAGGGAGGGTGATGTATGATTGCAGTGGCTGGAGCTATTCATGGTTTCTTCTTCTACACCTCGCTAGGGAAATTCGGGGAAGCATTTATTTAATGGGGGATGTTTGTAAGAACCCATACCTTCTTTTCATGTATGGTTTTCCTTTTTTGGAGTTTTTGAGAAAAGTGGATTTTCTGGAAATTTTTGAAGTACATGTCGTGTACTTTATGAGTACACCCCATGTACATCAATTCCACTAGAGTCTGTGAATGGTCCACACACACAGTCATGTGGGGTGACGTGGAGGCCGCCTAATGTGGAGTACAAAAATAGTAAGTACACACTATGTACTCCAAAAGTACATGTCGTGTATTTTTTTCATTAAATGCACCGAGGTCGCGTCTAACAGACAGAAAACCATCCTTTTAGATTCGGTTCATCTGAGAGTGAGAGTAAGACCACAGATCATCTCCGAGCCCCCGAGCCTCTATCTATTCTCTGAATCGACCATCATAAATTCAGTTGGAACCGCAGCCATAAGCTCTTCCTTCTTCTAGAGCATCATTTTCCAATTCCTCCTCTTATACAAGTTATCATGGGTTGAACGTTTTATGTTTTTTATGAGATCTATGATTTTATATGGTGATTCATGAATCATGGTTCAAGTATACCAATCTCATAACATCACAGTAGGTGGTTTGTTCCATTCTGATGAATGTTCTTGAATATTATTTGAAAATTCCACCAATACCCTTGAATGAGGTATTGTGTGTTTATCATTTTACCCCCATTATATGCCTGTCAGGATTTTATTCCTGTGTAGAGGTAAATTGGAAATTTTTTGGTTGATTATTATACCTTGGTTTTTTTCTCATTCTTTATTCTTCTTAGTACCATTTGGTCCTATTTAGCCTATTTGGCCGTTTACCTCTATTCCATGCCTTGTGATCGTAGGGTGTAGTGTTGTTTTCTGATAGGCTTGATATGTTGTAGATTGGTTTTCCAATTAGTTCTGTAAGGTTACTTTGGCCATATAGAATTATTATGAATTGACCTACCCAGGTCCGTGAGAACCTGGTGATATAAACTAAAAGAGGAAAGACTGAGTGAGCTTCCTCAACGAGTCTTTGGGCAGTAGTAGACTATATGGGGACAGAACGAGTGACCTTCCTCAGAGAGTATTTGAGCATTAGGCTATAAGGGTATTGACCGAGTGAGCATCATCAGAGATCCTAGGATTACTCTGTTCTATATGGGGATATTCCTTGAGAGATTCCTTAGAGAGTCCATGACTATTTTAGACCATAAGGGGATAGACCGTGTGAGCTTCCTCAGAGAGTCTTTGTTATGTTTGTTTGAATCACCTTATTACCATAGGCTCTAGGAGGGACTGAGCGAGTGTGCTTCCTCATAGAGTATATGAATGACTTGGGATATAAGGGGAATTTAACCGAGTGTGCTTCCGCAGAGAGTCCTTGACCTTGGGGCTATAAGGGGAATTGATTGTGCAAGCTTCCTTATAGAGTTCTTGACAACCCTAGACTATAAGGGGAATTGAATGCGTATGCTTCCTCAGAGAGTCTTTATAATTCTGTATGACTAAACTCGAGTGGTTAGGTTGAGTGAACTGCCAAGAGGGTTGTTGGTTTTTTCTAGGTAGGACCAAGGGATTACCTGTTTTTCTTTGTTGCTTGTTAACTGTTTCTTGACTTTGGAACTATGGATTAATTATTGTTCAACATGTTTCTATTTTCTGTTTTCTGTACTTTCACCTACCTTATATTCACTGACTATTATGTGGAGATCTTTGAATGGTTTCTTACTGGGATTTAGTCTCACACCTTATTTGGGTCATGCTTTTGGGCCCAAACAGACTATATTGTTGTATTTATAGAGAAGGGAAAGCGCCCTTCGACTTCAGGTACTTGATTACTGTGGAGCTGGAGCGCGTGAGACCAAGTTTAGGCTTGTGATGTTGAGGAGCTGTTTATCTTTATTTTTTACTTGTTTTTATTAATGTTGTATTTCTAGCATTGTGACTTGTTTGGCTATTTTCCTAGAAATATGTATCCTGCATCATATATATATATGTTCTCCTACTGTTTATCATATTTATTCTTACGTTGTCAACATGTGTATGGATTGTTTACTGCTTCCACTATTGTTTATTTTTTTCTCTTCAACTGTGTACTCTGCCAATGATGGCATCGTTTCCCCACTATCACACCCAATGCCCTCACTGCTAGTCGGCAGCCTCCGGCATTTAGGGATATGTTCTTGAGGCCATGTGACCAACTTGGTAAGGGGATCCTTTGGGCAGCTTTCGGAACTGGGGTGTTTCACTACCCTTAAAAATTTCTATAATGAGAAAATTATTTAGGTTCTTGAGGATATTTTTAGGGATTATGTGCCGGAATTATTTTAGAGACTTCAATAGTCACAACGATAGTAAGGTTTGTAGTTAAATAAAATATAGACAAAAATAATAAGATCATATGACACAATTATTAATGGTGTTTAGTAAATGATTCCATCATATATGATAAATAAGAAAATTCAATACAATCCGGAGTAGAATTATACAGAAATTTTAGAGTTTTATGAAAACCAAGAAACAAAATCTCAAATGTTCTCATAAAGAATTATGGAACAATTATTTCATCAACTACACAATATTTCTTCTATGATACAATATTATAACCTCCTACTTCCAGGTTTCTATAGTGTCTATGGAAATAATACATCAGAGATACAATACTATTTTCTCCAAAATATGAGATTATAAAACAACCCTCTCAACGTCTACACTGCTACTGTTCCATGTCTGTGTCTCTTGGTCATTTTATCGTTTGAACCATGAGAGTTTCAATCTGGTGTATAGTATGGTTCACAAAAATTCATCCCAAATTCATAAAAACTAATTTGAAATAAGAATCTGACATGATTATATATGAATCAAGGGGGATCACTTACCCTTGGTGGATAAAAAGTACATTGTTGTATACAACTATAATATTTTCATGGAACCTATTGAGTCCCTCTATAAGATACGTTTTAGGTATCCCATATACTAGATGTGTATTATAAAGTCCTTTTTGATTGGCTTAGTAATATTGTATGTTAGTATGAAGAAGATGTTATTGATCAATGAGGGTATGAGAATATCTCATAGCTTCTATAGGATTAAAATAGACCATGAGTGGAAGAAATTGAAGTTTTATGAGGAAAATAATGGTTTCCTTATTGTCCCTCCGTGAAATGATTAATGGAGTTTTTTTAAAGAGTAAACTATACCTGAGGTTCATCAATTAATTATACATCCTACATGGGTTGGGAGTGGTTTCTCACCATCTATAGTTTCCCTTGTTGTATAATTTGGTTCACCCCCTCTCATAAGGGTTCTCCACACTATCAATGCTTAATGAAGGTGGGGAACCCCATGGGGGTTTCTTATAGGCCCATAAAATAATACTAGAATGTGAATATAAAGATTAATCAAAAAACTAATTCATTATATGACATTAATGGTCATACTATAAAGCATCCTTGGTTAGGTCACATCATGGTGTATCCCTACTAGTTCGTCACATGACTACTACAATGTAGAGGGATTGACTCTAAAAAACCATAGTCCTGGAGATAACGTTCTTTGTCATGGAATTACCACCTATGGAAGAAGGCTTTATTTCATGTGAAACGCCATCATTGTGTGACCATTTTCTGTCATAGAACGACTGTGACATAGTAGAGGGATTGAACCTTGAACAAATACTATAAATTTGTGACTCCTAGTAGTCACATTTTGATGCCCACCCCAATATGAAATTCATCCCGCAACACAATGTGACTTTCTCTGAGTGTCCTCCCTCTAGATTACAAATTCCCAAAACATTTAAAATATAATTTAAATCGTAACCAAAAATCTTAATCCTTCACCGAAAACAAAAAATTAAAATTTCATCCTATATTCACCAAACCATGAAAATTTGGTTTGTTAAACCCTTTTCAACATAAAAACTTGTCATTATTGGAAATTCTCAGTGGATCTTTTGGTGGAAACTACTTACATGAGAAGATAAATTCTCAAATACTAGACATACTTACATCAAAAATCATAAAATGATTCATTAAAACTCCATACATAGTTAGGGTAATCAAAAATATAAAAACAATCCCTTATTCATAAACCAAATATCATCCAAATAATAACCAACCTTGTTAATATTTTTCAAATAGTTAAAAATTAAATTATAAAGAAAACAATTAAAATAACTAAACACTCAAAATATTGCTACATTATAGAAGTAGTATACCCACAAAACACCACTGAAAACCATATTATATTTCATTTAACATAACTTATTATGATAAATATTTTCATTTTTAAATATCAACCCACACTTTTAAAAATTAATATCCATTGAAATCGACAATTATATATAGAGAAAATATTTTTATTCACATGGTATTTTATTACAAACATTTCCAAAATGATTTCTAAGAAGAAAAGTTTCTAAAAAGCTTTCTTCAAAAAATTAATACATATTTATCATTAATTAATTAATTAAAATAGGATGAAAAATAAAATTAACTATATCTATCCACATTTACGGGAAAAACATAAGACAACCATGATTTAAAATCTACCAATAAATAAAATTAATTGGTAGCCCATTTCAAAATTGCATTACACAGAAAGAATTCATTTATTATTAGATATAGAAGTCATTTATTTATGATTAAATTGATGTATGTCTCGATAAATTTAATGGCCTCTTACTCTAATGGCCCGAAGGATTTGATTTTTTATTTATTTTGATAATCCACCTTTTAAGGGGTGAGGTGGAACCCTAACCTAGCCTATAGGCATAAGTATTACATGGCCCATAGGCCTTAGAGGAATTCATTGCCCGTAGGATTCAAACATTACATACAACCAATACTAACTACTTGGAACTAATCCTCTCCATCTTCTTCATCGTGAAATCAGCTCTCCACCTTCACATGGTTGTTCGGCTAGGCCTCCTACCATATAATAAAAACATAAGTTAGAAACCCCATTAGAAATAGATATTTATTTTATAAAATAATGGTTATGAGTTAAAAACTAATTTTCACATAAAAAAATTCATTGAAATATTTTTCTAGATTAATGAATACATTTTTACACCCATTTAAAACTATTCAATTTATAAAACAATAACATCACACAAATTAAATTTTTGATTTTCTGACATTTTTTCTTCACATTAGGTAGAATCAATTTTTTTAGTATTTTTTAAATTCACTTTTAAAGGCTATGTGTGAAACCCAAGAATTTCACCCAATAAAAATACTTAAAATGAAACACATTCCCAATAAAGTCTACAAAAAATGACCCTCCCCATTGATTACATCATTATGTCAAGCATCCTCTATCACATGACTACTTAGCTAGCTATCTCGTGTAGGGTTGTATAAAACTGGTACCGATGGAGAAATCCATACCATCTCATTCATCCAAATCTAGATGGCTAAACTCTGGTTAATTATTCCTGATCTAGAATCTCATATAAAACAAATCCCTGTATCTTTTCTAGAAGATTTCACATTCCAGAATCACAAAATCACTAACATCCAATCATTATTATGAAAACCATGAAGATCCATGGATGAACATGTTTAAAACATAAAATATAAAATTAAAAATTTGAAGGACCACCATTTTTGTCACAATGATATGCATCATCCTCATCGAAACCATCAAGTCTTCGATGAACATCATAGGGATCCAACAGAGATGGAGTCAACCCAATATTTCGACTATCAGTCACTCTCCCACCCCAAATCATCATGAATACCACCACTCAAATCTGCCCTTAAGAGAGTGGTGGAATCCTAAATAAATGGAAGAGGAACGCGTGGACAAAGACCTCAACATAGCTCATCTCCAAGGACCCCCAAAAGATCAAATAGAACATTAAAAACACAAGAAGTACACATAATGTCATGCCTCCTAGAACACCTGGCCTCTCACAAAAGAACATCCCCAAAACTTCTTATAATCCTTCTCAACCAACTGACCAAGAAAAGAAAAATGGACCAGGATGCCATAGCAGCGTAAGAGTGGACTGGACCACCATAATGAGACATTATTAATCCAGACCATGAACCCCTCTAAACCACCAATAGAAATCTAGCCACAACACCATTCAGGAGCACGATATTCTTCTCTTCACTACCCCCGTGTGAGACCCCTCACATTAGATCCAAACCATAGATCATTCATAATTTTACCTAAACAAATTTAGCACTTCATTTTAATCGAAACATTCTCAGAGTGTCATTCAATAGTGGCACAACAACACCATCTCAGTTTCTATGGGACGATTTATACTGAATCCGATTTGGGCTCCTCCCGAATCATCATACATCTTCTATTGGGATCTTCCATAGCGGAATATCAAGCTCAAAAAATTCATAACCTAGCATGATGTCATCACCAGAAGACCCATTCCAAAATAAGAAACTATTCGAAGAAAAAGCCTTGGGTCACAATTCATTAGATCTGTAACACCACATGAAGCCTCACCACCGTAGATAAATCATACCGACCATAAATCCCCCCACAGCAACAGCCTCATGAAGAAGAGCTGGCGCCCAGACCACAACGCCTCAAAATAATCTGAAGGGATGATGTCCAAAAAAGGGTATAAATCACAAAAAGATAAAAAGAACCACTAAAGAGGGGCTGAAACCATAACCTATTCTGGGATCTCTCGACTGAAGCCGAGATCCCTGTACCCGACCAAATCCACTTTGATATAACTAAATTCTCATTAAAATCCTTTTTTAAATACATTATTACAAAAAAAAGAATTTAAATGATGGGAAAAATAAATTTAAACCACATATGTAGTATGAGAGAACACTATTTCATTCATCAAAATAACATAAAATATAAAAAAAGTATTTCTAAAAATATTAAACATTTAAATAAAACACAAGGGTTTATAACATAAGAAATAAGTCCCAACATAATTGAACAATAACAAAACCCAAAGAAAATCATCTTAGTTCATTTCAATCTTATAATAGAATAGGTATAATGAAATTTAGGATCATAAAAATATTATCACTATTTATTCATATAAATCCTTGAGATAAAAAAAATGAAAAATGAAATGAATAGAAAAACCATACCCTTCCATGATACATGAAATGTGGTAATAGTTCATAGATCATGCAACATACCCAAGAAACTCACTGGTTCCTCTTAGTAAAATTCTAAGATAGAGTTTTACAAATAAATAAGGATAAATAAAACCCATAACCATAATTATAGATTCCCAACATCCATCGAAAAATCAATGTTTTCTACTAAAAGTGTTGATTAAACACCACTTCATACAAAAATCAAGTGTTCCAACTATCCTATCTCCTATATTCCATGAATAATGAAACATTATAAAACAAATTTATTATCCAATATCATTTTTCATGAACCAACCCAAGCTACCACAGATCTTAGCACCTGTTATGGTTTTTGGTAGGGCCTAAATGGTGTTATAGAGCCCTAGAGGCCGACAACCAGTCTTTTTTCACCAAATGTATATAAGTGGGAAAAAATTATGAATGAAAAAATATCATCATGCAACATCCACCTTATATTATATCATGACAAATACATAATTCATATCATCACACATAAAAATAAAAAACTTCAATGATAAGAAAAACCAAACAAGTCACAAGAAAATAATGTAACTCACCAATTATAACCCAACAGATCAAAATATTTAAAAAAATCTCAATATAAATACCAAAATATCCGAAAAATAAATAGAATGAGAAAACGGACATTTTATAATACAAATAAAGAAATGAAATAAATAAAATAAAATAAATACCATGATCACTTATCTCTATGTGTCCAGAAAAAGTGCATTTTAAATGGAACAACCGCCATCATACTCAAACTAGAACATAAATACTAATCATTGTACCAAATATACACCTATGTTGGACCAAATAGCATGAGAAAAAAATACCAATTTGTATCCTCCCCACACCCTATAATTATCTTTAAAAATCCAATCCCATTCAAGATAGTTTGAAAATAGAAAAATAAAGGTAAGTTTTCCATTTTTAATTAAAACAAGCCAAATGAAACCATTAAATAAGATCATTTTATCCAAGTAATACAATTCATATATTTAAATGTAATCAATAATTGATGTTCTTCTAGATTTAATGTTATTTAATGTAATTTTTTTTAAAACTGTTGTCTAAAAATGCCTAAATTTTACAATGAAACAAAAATAAACCATTATGCAATTAATTTTTTTTTAAAAAATATTACCCAAAAATTATGAACCCTTACACAAAAACATCAAATAAAATTTCATTAGTATATAGATAAATGTTATCAAATCACTGCATTGAAGAAAATATTATAAGTATTATAATTACTCAAATAATATGAAATTTAGCATAATATACATAGCAATAGAATCACTGAGATAAAAGCAAATTTAGTAAATATAAATAGTAATAACATCTCTCATATACTGATAATGAAATTACAGACATCCTGGGAGTAATAATGGGGAGAGAATAGAGGAACCTTATGATCCTCATACTTTATCATGAGTATAACCAAACATATCAAACAATATCCAATCCTTTTTGTCCCTCTAGTAACAAATATTTAATATCCTAGTGGTATGTCATGTAAATAACAAAGTTTCATTTAGTTTGTATGGAGAAATCCATGGCTATATAGGGATTTCCCATACATATAAGTACTTTTCCTAGTATTCCCTACCTATATACCCAATGATACCATGATTAACAAATTTTGTAATATAAATCATGAAATAATTTATAATATATCTCACTCAAGTATAAAAACACATCAAAACCAAAAATCAAAAAAACCTCTCACCTCCGAGCACCCATCACAGAAGAATCCCATTTTTTCATAATTTAAAAAAAATAAATGCATCCCTTATCCATGAAAATTCAATAAAATTTCAAAATATCAACATCAATATAAATTTTCTACAGATAACTCAAAGGTGAAGGTTTCTTGAACCATTGAAGGAGTGGTTATTCCAATTTCCAACTAGGTTTTTGTAGGATTAAAAAAATAAAAATTAAGAACATTATGAAAAAATATCAATACTAATGAGTATAAATTGTTAATGAAGAAAAAATAAACCCCGAACCCATTTATATGATATTTCATTTAAAATTTGAAACTAATTTAATAATAAGAAAATCCATTGAACTTTAGAACATTATCCAATGAATATGTTGATAGTTCAAAATTATTTTTAGTTTTATTTTCATAGTATAGAGAGTATAAAAAATATATTCCATTTAGTGTTGACGTAGAAATGATCTTTGGTCATTAAATAACATATAGATAACTTTTGGGGAAAGCATATATGATATTATTTCCTTGTGCTTCTCTCCTAGAATACCACTGGTGATCCTTCAGTCTTGAATATCATGTCTCATTTTCACTCATTTATTAATAGTGTGGGAGGTGGTGGAATAATCATCTCATTCTTTATATGGTACCTAGAGTTCTTCATTATTGATAGGATTCTATTGGGAGGGAACATGTTGAGAAAAAAAATTCACACATTGTGTAAAATTTCATATGTGGATATATATAGAGTTCGAGATTAATATTGATGATTTTAAAAATTCCAATAATCAAATAATAATCCTATTATATTTCCCATGATATTAATAAAAATATTTTAATTATTATTTACATGAATGAACTCAGTTGTGAAAATTAATATCATTTAATTAAATAAAAAATTCATTATTTTTAAATGATATTTAATTATGGCAACATGTTCATTTTAAATCATATAATTTAACCCATATGCCTTCAATGGTATTTACTAAATATTTAATAATAAATAAATATTATTTATTCAATAAATAAAATAATATTATATTCACATACAATAGAAAAACATTTATTTAATATTCAACTCACATAAAAAATGTGATTGAATATTTACAATCAATAAATATTGAGAAAATATTATTTTTCTGAATTGATAATAATACCTATTCATGTAATTAAAATAAAAAAACAATTTATCTATGATGAGTAGATATATTAAGTGTGACTATTTTGGCCAATTTCTAAGGAGAATTAGGTGGTTTTAGCTAAACTCCAATATCAGTATCTAATAATAGCTAATGGAACCCATCGTGTAAAAAGTTAATATCATAAAGAAAAAACTATATAATAATTCTCATTGGGAAATATAGTATATTTGTCCCAATATCTCAAGTAAAATATGTGTATTTGTCATGTCACGAGCCTTGTTCTAAATATATGATTCTTTGGCTTCATTAATTGAACCCATTTGTCACCATGTCCTCAAAAAAGTAGTCTAATAAGTCTATTATAATAAATGGTCTTGAGATATCCTCTTCATTAAATGGGAGGGAAAATTACTTTATTTACATATTCATTAATGAAAAATTGCTTATGATTCACCCAGTGTACCATACCCCACCATGAGTATATATCAGTATGGTTTTTATCAACACAACAATATTTAGTACTCATTATAAGAATTGATAATAATTTTATGTCTATGGATCATTACACACATTCATATATAGTAGTATCCAATGAAAAGTAACTACGTGAAATTACTACTATATGGTTTATCCTTATAATTATCCATCCCTGATATTACCATGTGAGAACATATTGAGATAATGAGTTCTCTACTTATGAGTATCAAAGAGAATAATTTCATACTTACTTTGTGTCTCATCATATAATGTGATACAAACCATAATAGTTAAATTTAATAATATTATCATTTCACTTCATGGTTATTATAATTATAAAGAACTATTATTATATTTCATTATGATAGATACTCATGGACATTATTAAATTATTTTTAAACTTAATAACAACTAACAAGATATAATAAATTCATTAATACTTATACTGTTGAATATATAGGTAATACAAATTAAAAACCTATTTTGTTCTCACACATTAATTAGAACTGACTACCATTGAATTTTACTTCACTCATACTCATTTAATATTCATGATTATATTGAGATAATGATTTTATAAATGGGTACTTCAGGTTGTACTCAATGGAAACTATAAATACACCAACCTCACCTCTTTAAAAATAATACCTCATGATATGAAACTTAAATAGTATATTCATCTTCCACTGATGAGGCCTCAAATCCCTTTCTTAAGATACTGTTGTAGTATTGTCAAGATATATTAGGATAGGATATTTACTTTGAGTAGCCACATCAAAAACCAAGATAAAATTTTATATACATACTTTTTCCTTAGATACATCATAACCCTCAATATACTCATATTCCGATATAGAATTGGAAACTGCTGCTTGAATTTATCTCTACTAGACCACATGTCCTCCATTGAGGTTTAAAAATAACCCAATTCTGATTTTAAATTATCTTAATTTATTAATAAACTAGCACCACTATATTACTTGAGGACTAGATCCTCATTTCCTACTCGAATAAGGAAAAAATTATTAATACACCTTAAATACTTTAGCCTTTTCTTTACATACATCCAATGGTGATCTCCTTAGACCACTTAATATCTTCCTAACACCCTCATGGTGTAAGAAAAATAAATCATGGTATATAGAATGGCGTACATGACTAACCCTTTCATTTACTCATATATGACCCTTATCATCCTCCTCCTCTCCTAATGTGTCAAATTTCCCATTTTCTTAGAGTGATTTATATAATTTGATAGTGGAAATAATCAACGCATAGATTGTTCCACTTGAATCTATTCAATATCTTGTATGTATATATTCCATAACATAGTCCATAAACCCTCTTTGATTTATCACAATATATATTAAACTGAATAATGTAGTCTACCTGACCTGAACTCTTTATAGATATGAATTTTTTCAACCCCATCCAAGTGGACTATAATATTTGTATCTCATTAATAGTCGGTATCATGTCATCATCATATACTATTAGGAAAATTATTCCACCACAACCAAAATATTTCTAGACACAAGGATCACATTCATTCTTTATGAAAAATATTATCTAATGGATTCCTCAAAAAAAATGTTCCATGATCTAGAATCTTAATTTAATCCAAAAATGGATCCCCATAACTCAGATTCCTTACTGGAATATTTTTGTGTCATAAACTCTTCTAGTTGTGCCAAATAGACATCTTTTAAATAGTTTTCATTATAGAAGGATGATTGGACATCCATATTCCAAACATAATATTCAATGTAAGATACTCTAGAAAGTATAATTATTAGGTATTTTAGTACATAAATTTATTAAATGGATTCATCATAGTCAATGCCTAGATGTTGTTGAAAACATTTAGCAATAAGTCTATATTTATAGGTACTGGAAATACATTCCTTGTCTAATTAAATTTTGAATACACATTTGAAATCAATGATATTTACATATACTATAGGATGTTAAAAAATTATAAGATTGGTTTTAGTACATGTAATCCATTTCATAGTTAATCGGTTTTTTCAATCTACTAGCATATGTATAACTTATTCCTTCCTTGTAACTCATAGGTTCATTATTATCGACTAATAATGTGTTACTATCCTTAGTGAATAAAAAAACTATATCTATTTGGTTATCTTACAACTATAGGGATTCTATAGAATATTTATGTCCCTATAATTCCTTCTTCCATGGTGTTTTGTAGAATTTATTTTAATGATAACTCTTATTTATCATGATACTAGATTTTTTGAAGTCTATCTCACACCCACTATCTCTAATGGATATGTGCTCCCTCTTAAGAATCATAGTGTGTCTTTAAAATGTTACCTATTTATTTTCAAGTACATATAGTTAATATATCATTTTTCCCATAGGTTATCCTAAAAAGACATTTCCTCCTTCAGAATAAAGTTTTTGAACTAAAGACAAATTAAGAAGAGCTTCACAACCACATACATGTAGATTTGACAAAAACTATTTTCATCCATGAAAAAGGTAAAATGGAATACTATTTTGACTTTATTTAAATCTTGGTTTAGTGTTGGTACTTCTATTTTTAATACACATCCCCAATATTATAATAAAATGGTTACATGACTCATAATTGATCTCACAACGACAAATAGATATTAGTTTATTCCTTCACTAAAACCATTCCATTATACTGCATAAACATGAGTGGGTTGAGAAATAATACCAAACTTATATTGATAAATATTGGAAACTTGTATTCAATATTCACCTCCATAGTTTGAGTTGTATTTTTATCTTCTTCCCAAGATGATTGAAAACAGTGTTCTTATATTCCTTGAATTTATTAATGTATTTAAACTTATACCGCATTAAATAGACATATCCATATCTAAAAAATCCATCATTAGAAGTTATGAATTATTATTATCCCCTACTTTCATCAATAAGAAATGTTACACACATTGTTTTATGAACCAATTTAAAAATAAATGTGGCCATATCATTTTTTCTACTAAATATAGATTTGGTTGTTTTTTCTTCTAAATATGTATGACATATACTAAGTCGTTTTAGTTCAAAAGAATATAAATACACATCTCGATAAAATTTCAACAAGTTCTTATCATTTATATATCCAAAGTGATGATTTCGTATTTGGGGATGATATTATTAATGTAAACATTATTCATTATCAACTACCAATAGTTGGTTTTTGTATTCCAATACATAAAGGCTATTATTTGGATGTGTCATACTATACCATATTTTTTTTATATAGAAGTAGAACTTTTATGTTTAAAATTTATAAATATAACCCTATATGTCATGAATGGATATATAAATAATTTATTTTTGTAATTATTATCACATAATATTAGATAATTAAAATATAAATAAATTATATTGTAAATGTGAGCGGAAAAATTGTAAAAGCTACTACTATGAGTCTAGCTCTGTTAGCGGCTTATAGATCCACCTCACCTCATGAAAAAATTATTAATCTATGTGGTTCTTATAATGGAAAAAAATTGATAATCAAAAGCTATATTTAAAACATAATTTATAGAAATAGAAATATTTCACTTAAAACGATTTCACGTTAATATTCTCATTGCTTCTTTTTCATTGTGCAATTATTCTTCCATTTTCCTTTTCAACCCCACGAAAAATATATAGAATCTTATTCACTTATGTTTACCTTGATATTACCCCTATTTTCTGTGAATTGAGAATATTCTTTATATGTAGAGTAATTCTATGGTATTTTCATGTTTCACATTATCTTTTTCAAAATAAGTACATATGAATTCTCATACTTCGAGTGTTTATCTTCTAAGAAAAGTATTGTAACGAGATATAGGGGAGATTTATCAATGATTTTTATATAAAAATTTGAATTAAATATGTAGAATCATTGAGGGGGTAAAATAAATATAAGATCGATTAATAATTCATTAGATTACAAAAACCCTACAATGTCTAGATGCTCAATATATGAAATAATTTAAACTATATAAGGTTTAGCTGGTGCACCCTATCTAAGATTACCCATAAATAATTCCTTACAGATTTCAAAATTATTATTCCTCAATCCCTCCTAAAATTTATCAATAATAAGTATTTTCATTCTATATATGACAATGTTACCATGCTACATCTTGAGGTTATCATTTATATTTGAATAAATCAATAAATTGACATATAGCACAGCATCCATCTGTTATAAGTAGACAAAGATATCTTAATCACTAACCCACTTAGTAAGTGAATCAATAATTGGGGGCCCTATCATATAAATCTTCCATGTGTGGAATTATAAAATGTGTAAGAGCTTGTACTAATCTGAGTGGTTACTACTAAGGAGGAAGTTAAAATTATCCAGTATAGATGAAAAAAACATCTCACATGCCCAAGACCCACACATCAAGGTCTCGCACAAAAAACACATTCTTTACATTCTAACATAGATAGCATGTAATATGTATGACACCAAATATACATATATTACATATTATTTAAAATTTAAAATATGAACTCTCATAAATAATCTGTTAAACATGATAAATAAAGGTTTATTGTATTTGGATATTAGCTATGTAAAAATATTATTTCACATATTGTGAACATATCCTTTTAATTTAACCATAATAGACTTCATTCAAGACATATCATACATAATACTTATCTTCATATCCTGGGTAATTTAAAGAATATAATGGGGTGGGATGAATCATTTAATAAGGGAAAACATATCCAATATTCATAAATGTTTTATATATTAATCATACGTGAAAACATGCACATGAGAAATGTTTTTGGATTAAATGTATATGTAAGTGACTAAATACAAGAGGGGGTGAATTTTATGTTTAAAACAATTGTTTTAAACCCAAAGAGAAACATTTTTTAATATAATTAAAAAAAATTATTCAAAAAACCTCTTACGAATTTAAATAGTGATCGGACTCGGCCCTTTGGTATGACAAAAAATGTTTCATAATCATGTAGATTCTGATATGAATTTAATAGGTTATAATTTTAATTTATTTGTATTTATAGAATAAAACTCTTTACTCAATGTATCCATAGTATGAATCATAATCTCAATTTTTTCGATAAATCAATGTAATAAAGAATATTGATTCTATCCTAAATCATATATAATTGTATTCATAGTGAATAAAATAAATCAAAATTAAATATATTTCAATAAACTAAATACGAATTCTAATGAAGAATATAGAATATAACTTTCTATTAATTTAGTGTAATATAAAATTATTATAATTTCATAATTAATACAATTTAATATAATTATTTTAACCAAAAGAGAAGGGTATCCAGTAACCTTGGATAAATGTCCCTTAATTTATACATTCATGAAATTTTGTCTCACCCACACCAAGGTAAGCCCACAATATGATGATCGGATTCTATATTGCAATCGTTTCTTTCCCTTGGTCAAGAAGGTGACTGTATACTCTATCTTCCTATCCTAAAAGTCTACAATTTGATTGATTAGATTATTTCATGATAGCCACACATGCCCTCGATCAAGCTGATATGATTCTATCTTCTTAGCATTAGAAGTCCATGATTGTAATCACAATAATCGGATTCACACAATGAAAAAAAAATTCTTAAGGAGACATATTTAGAAGGTTTCTTTAAGAAGGAGACTCTCTCTAAAGAAAATTTAAAAGACTAGGAACAATTTTTTCATTATTTTACATATTGTATAAAAAAGATAAAAATCAAGTGCGCACTCACATGAGAAAAATGATATCAAAAAACAAAACCACATTTTGAATGACCAGTTATTAATAGGCGTGCATCCCAACAGTCATCTTGATCTATAATGGTAATATTTTCTCTAATATTCCAGTAAGGACCTGAAATCCTGGCACTCTTACAGTCATATAATAATTGAAACTAGGACAATCTTTTAATTAACACATACAACAGAATAGATGACATCATTTTGAAAATATAGTGTTATGAGTAATATATTCCAATATGATAAAATGGGTTTCTATGTTCCAGATTAAAACAGAATTCAATCATATGGTTTTAGTTATAGAGTCTCATTACATTTTCTTTTTTGAGTGTGAATCTGATGGTAATGGTTTCAATAATGAATAAGGTCAAAATTTTGTTAGTTTGAATAAATATTAAAAAGTCCTTAATGTATATTAAAGGTATATATTTTCTAAAAAAGTTGTAAAAATACATTGGGTATAAAAATATAATATTTTAAATAATAAAGAATGAGTTTTTATTTCCAAAAAAATGAATGGAAAAGTCAAAAATGGGACTTTTGATTCAGCAATCTACCCCTTTTTGGAAAGCACAAACCATAGGACTTAAATGTAAAATATCCCAAAACAAATCTTAAGTAAATTATCTTATAGATACATTATACTTAGAACAATAAATTAATAATTATCTCCCCTTGAGTTTATAACCACATCTAAATATGATAATTAATATTACTAACTCCCCCTTAGGATAATAATTCCCCTAAGGATCATCTTCTCACCATTATAAATGGGTCCCTCTTACTAAAGTCATTTCCCCTTTACAAGAAAGCTCCCCAATATATAACGTTATCCTTCATTTGAATTTAAAAAAAGGAAGAGTCTTGAATAACCTGAAAAGGGTCCCTAATTAATCTATACAAAATAATAATAATAAGAAATTGATAATGTAAGAATAAATGAAAGACCATTCAACCAATATAATTGGAATAAATTCAATCATTCTAAAGATAGATAATAAAGTATTGCATTAGTATTCAAAAAATAATTAAAATAATATCCTTTTAATAAATTCAATCTTTCTTCATCGTCATGGATCTGACTATTGTTTTCACCTTCTTGAATTCCATTATATCTTCTTCAACCTTTTCTAAGATCTCCTCCTGAGCGTTATTTTTCTTTTCCAACTAATGAATCCAATCATCCTATTCATTCTTTTCTTATTATTTAGACTAAAATTTTTCTTGTAAAAGTTTAATATGATTTTTTTGAGCTTTGATTATATTTGATATAACTTCAAAGTGATGCATCAAATCATTAATGTTATCTCTATATACTTTGAATCTAGAAATCTCACTGAGTATATACTTCATGATTTCTTGTTAGTCTATGTTACATCATTATTATTCATGGATGTGCTTCTGAAAGTTTTAAAATATTTAACCCTTTTTCCATATCCCTTGTGAGACTATTGAAAGAAATATCAGTTTCATTAATGGATTTCTAGAATCTTCATGGATTCTCATCATGAATCTTTATGTCCTCATTCACACTTCGAGACCTTTTCATAATTTTATTGCAACTCATTTTATGGGTATTAGAATTTTATTTTAATACAATGAAATATAATAAAAAATTTATTTACATGTCTATCAAACATTCACTGAATCTAAATCCTTGTATTTGTCTTCCATAACCAAATCAATTTTTGTTTCCATCCATGGAAATTATGGAATAGTTGTATCCAATCTGCATAAGGTATAAAAAATGAAATCAGTACCATGGGATTCAATCATATTCTAGGATTCAAGCTCTAATTAAATATTTCTTTTTCTTATACAAAATTATCATTTCATATGATTTATTTTCTTTTTCTTTAACCTCAATTTCAGAATTCACTGTTCTAATTTATTTTCATTAGAAATTTGAATTTCCTTGATAACAATATTCATACATCCTTCAGCATTTTTGTTCTAATTTTGATCATCCATTATTGATAAATATATGATTTCATAAATTAATATAGTCATTTTATTCTCCTTGTTTTCTGGCGTCCCAATATTATTTCATGAGGATGATATTTTTTTATGAGACCTAATAAATCCATAAAGAAGACTTGTCAGAATTATTTTCTTCTTGTTTCTATTAATCTTTTTATTTATATTGTATTTCATCATTTCTTTCACCTTCTTATTATTCTTCCAATCCATATTATTAATATTCCTTTCCATTATATTTTTCTATTTTCATAAAAACTTTATCTTCTTATTCAATTCCTTAATCACATCTTTCCATGTCATTAATAAACACTTAATGGATTTGAGACTCTATTCTCAAATCAGATTTTACAATTTGAATTGATTCATGGAAAACAATAACTTCTTTTCCTTTTTATATGAGGGGTCATCATCAAGAATTAAAACTATTGTTTTAAAACATTACATGCATCGGGATCAGGTAAAACAATTTTTGTTAAGGCAGATTATACACCTTTCAAATACGTGTTACATAACTATGTTTCTGAGAAAAAAATTCATTTGTTTCTTTTTATGTACTTATTTTTTAAAGATTATTCACAATTAAGTATTATGGATAAGGCTTTAGTTGGTTCAAGGCTAACTTGGTTCCTCCTTCCTTCCATTGAGATTTTCACTTTCTCTACTCATGTACAAAAAAATTAGAAACATTATTTTTCTTCTATTATTTCGTTTTGGGGAGAGAATATGCAATTATTTTTCTTATTTTTCTCATCGTTCCAACCATTAATTGTCCATGAAGGTTTTTCCTCTGATGAAGATACCTAATCATACATTAAGAACGTTGACTCTAGATCGAAAAAAAAATTCATCCTTCTGATTATATCATTACAGATTAAAATTATTTTTTCTATGACTGGATTGGATTTGATCTCAAAATTGAAATGTCTCATGCTATTTTCCAAAAACATTATAAAGAATTTAAGAAACATGATAATATTGTACTTAAAATACATTGAATTGATATTTTGAATTGTCAGAGGAATAAATGTGGAAGATTTGATTCTCCTCATGTTGATTAAGTAATCTAAAATAAAAAAAAATACATTGAGAGTATCTCTATATCCTCATCATGGATTATGAAAACCTCACATCCAGGTAGTTAAAAATATATGATTAGGTTTTAAAGTAATAACTTTCATTAGACTCTTATCTATTTTGAACTGATAATTTTCACCCCTCTCTTTTACAAATTAACCATTTGAATTTGGTAATTTGTGAGATTGAAAAAATGTATATCCCTCATCTGATATTTCTAGGAAACTGTCAGTATATTTGTCGAAAATATCATAGATTTTTCATAAGAAAGAATGTAAAACATGTATATCCCATTCTTATTTTAAAACATAACAGACTCATAGAAAAAATGAACATTATCCAAAAAATTAAATCAAAGTTTGAATATTGTTGTTCTACAAACTACAATTCCCATCATGAAATTGTATAATCCTTTTCAATGATGAAAATTAATTTTCATAGAATGATATGAATATTAACATTTTTGGGAGTACAAGATAATTTTTATAATATTGGGTTGTAGACATTGAATTTGGTATGGAAATTGAGGTTTCCAAAATGCAGAAAGAAATTAGACAAGGAGATTTAATGGAAGAAGCTCTTCATGGTGAAAAAATCTGAGATTAATGATATGGTACAAGAGTGTGGTCCCCTTTTATAAGATAATATTAGAAAAGTTTCAAATATAATATAGTTCTAATTTTCATCGTCCAAACATTCTGATCGGATGGTTGAGATTATATCAAAAGAGTTATTTTAAAAAAATTAAAACTCTAGTGGTTTTATAAAACGTTTTTCGTATTGATTAAATATTTTTTAGAAAGTAATTTTTTTTAAAAAAATACATTTTTGAATATCAAAAACAAAAAATATATTTAAAATGGAATAGTTTATAAATTATAAATGAATTGAAAATAACTTTTAGAGTGGAAATATTGATATCATATTTTTTTGTATTTTTTATAATTGATAAGGATAGTTGAAATTATAAATACATAGATAAGTTATTTTATGATTATAAAAATTTGAAATGAAAATGTTGAAGACTGTAAATTTTAGATTTCCAAATTCAATATGATATGATTCAAATCCATTTGAAAAGTAAAATCCAAATCTTTTCGGAATCTGATTTGAAATTCAAGTACAATTGTTTTTCTAAATATGATTATAAATTCAAATATGAAATATCATTCAATTCTAGAGAATTTTAATATTCAAAAAAAATCATTCTCTGAAGGTAACACGTCCACATTTCCTTTCAATACACATTTCAAAGTATTCCTTATTACCAATCAAATTCCAGGAACACCCATAATCCATGTACCATGTATTATTATTGTTGGTACTTTTTTTCTAAAAACAAAACATTTAGACTTTTAGAACCCAAACATTCATGGGTTTTGAAATGTCAGTAAATAAAATTTTAGTATTTAATATATTTTTTTGAAAATGTTCCTTGTGAAATCCTAAGGATTGAACATTATCTATAGAACAATTTTTATTCCAGTGACCTCCACATTACCATTTTGTGAAAAAGTTTTATTTTTGAAAACAAAATAATTTATACTAAAACCCATTTTTAATGAGTATATCCCATTACTAAACTATAACCATATAGATGAATCTGTTTATTCATTTTATCAAATCCTTCCTTACTAGTTTTTATGGTTGATAAAAGTTTCTTTAATGAATGTTTTTCTTAATTATGTTTTATAAATTAATTCTTATCAAAATTATTATTTATTTTAGAAGTAAATTTTTTCTATTAAAATTTTCTCAGAAATGACTTTTTAGAAATCTTTTAAAAGGTTATACTTCTAATAATTGTATTTTTCAAGGTTTTTAGAAATATAATCAATTTCAAAAGCTCTATTATCATATAATTTGGAAAGATCTAATAAATATTTTGTAAAAAAATTATTCTATAATTTTATTTCTCAAGTTTCTTATTAACCATACAATTTTCATTTTCAAGAAAATTTAAAAATCAAGATTATTATTCATAAGAAGGTAAATTATTGTCTTCTGAGGGGTATGTTTCTTCATTAGAAGAAATATAATTTTCATTATGATAGTTTTCAATCAAATAAATATTTCTTAAAGAATCATAAGTACATACCTTGGCCATAAGACATTGATTTCAATAAGGTATTCTAGAATATAGACCAATATTCCTCCTTCATGAATTTTCATTTTCTTAAGAATCATCATAATAATATACTTTACTAAAAATCCAGGTGCAATTATATTTAAAAAAATTATTTCCTTTTGACCTATAACACTTTTTCTAATTTATATCAAAATTAATTTCCTTTTTATCTATTCATTTGAGCTTTTGAAAATGATATCTTTTAGTTCAAGCACTTTTCCATTCATAACATGAAACTTTAGAATCATTCTTATTATTTCATTCATTGTTACTTTTGTAGAAATCATATTGAAAATATTTTTTTTCTAAAAATATTGTCCATTATTTGAGTAATATTATCCAAATCAATCCTAGAATGTTATAAATCACATGAATTGAATTGATCAATAAACCTTTTTCATGATCAATTTAACAATCTTTTTAGGAGTCTAAGCTTTCATCATATTTAAAGTAAAAGTGAAAGAAACTCCGCCATTATTTTTATTTACATTATTAGAATCTCTTTTCTACCTACCCCCATACAATAAAAGTGTTCCAAATAAATCATCAAGTGAAATATTTTTAATTTTCATAGATTCATTAACTGCTATTATATTTGATTCATATTCATTAGGAATGATATTAATAATATTTTCAACAAAAATTTCATCCTCTAATAGTCTTTCAACCTTATCTTGTAAACTATTCAAAATTTTCATAAAACATTGTTGTACCTTAACAACGGGTTCATTGTAATTAAATTAAATGTATTTATAATTAGAACTTAACATAGCTTAGCTAGTCTCAATAACTTTAGAAGTTCCAAAATCAGTGATCTCTAACCTCTTCCAAATATTTTTAGCTACTTCAAAATATGAAATCTAGATATATATATGTTTCTAGTAATACAGTATAATAATGTATTCCTTACATTATAATTTAGGTGATATTCTAGATTTTCATTATTTATAATTTCATGGACTTCTTTAACTAGAAATTTGTAATCGCCGGTCACCATTAAAAAATTATCCACTTAAGTGTTGCTCAAAAAGGACTTCATTATATCCCTCCTATATTCAAATTCATTACCATCAAAAATTAGGGGTTCTGATAGGATTTATAATTTTTATAGTACCGAAATTATGTCCTTCCGTCATTTAAAATAGTTACAATGTAAATCATTTCCATTATACATGTTAGTGTAACAAATATTTATAAACAAAAAGTTAATAAAAAATAAAGATAAACTTTCAAAGGTAAAATAACAAGAAAGTATTTGTGTAGTGGAAACCTCATTTTATACCAAATTTTAGATCAATATATATATATTGATGACTAGATAAAAGATGTGTGAATTTTATGTTTAAAACATTCGTTTTTAACCGTAAGAGAAACATTTTTAATAGAATTAAAAAAATTTGAATGTGGAAAACTTTTTATGAATTTAAATATTGATCAGACAAGTCCCTTGGGTCAGATGAAAAATATATCATAATCAAGTAGATTCCGATATGAATTTCACGGTTGGAAATTATAATTTAATCATATTCATAAAAGAAAATTATTTGATTACAACAAGCATAGTAAGAATTGTAACCACAATGGTAATGATAAATCAGAGTAATAAAAAATAATGATTCTATCTTAAAACATATAGAATCGTATTTTTAGTGAAACAAGGGAATCAAAATTAAAGTAATTTTGTTAAAAGAAATAAAAATAGAAAGATGAATATAAAATATCACTTTCTATTAATTCAACAGAATATAAAAGGATTGTAATGAAATAAGTAATACAATTGAATAAAATTATTATAACCCAAACAGAAGGGTATTTAGTAACCATGGATGAATGTATCATGAATTATAATTTCATGAAATAATGTCTCACACACACCAGGGTAATCCCTCAATATGATGATCTGATTCTATCTTACTATCCCTACAGGATCTCGTTCAAGAAGGTGATCACCACCTCTACCTTCCTGTCCTTGATTCCTAGATCTAAGGGATTGAATTCTGTTTTACTATCTCTATAGTCCCTTGATCAAGTAGATCATATTTTATCTACCTATCCTCATAAGTCCTCAATAATAATCACAACAATCCAAGACTCACAAATCAGAAGAAAGTATTTTTAAATAGAAAGCCTGCCAAGGTTTCCTTAAAAAAATTCTCTCTCTAAAAAAATGCAAAATACTATGAACAAGCTATTCACACTTTGGAACTCTATATAATGATATGAAAATCACATCACACACACATGAAAAAAATGATATTCAAAACCATAATGACATTATCTATGACTAGATATTTATTTGTGTTCCTCCGAACAATCATATTGATATCTAGTAGTCGTATTTTCGCAGGTATTTCCACAAGGACCTTGACACATGGAACTATGAAGATCAGATTCGAACTAAAAAAAGACATCATTTTTATTAACCCATATAACAGAATACATGACATTGTTTTTAAAAATATAGTGTTAATATTAAAATATTCCAATATGATAAATATATTTTTTTGTATTTTGGATTAAAACAGAAGTCAATATGATGGATTTACATAGAGAGTCTCATTAAAATTTTCATTCTGAGTGTGAATCTGGTGGTATTGGTTTCAATAATGAATTTCAATAAAACCCCATTTAGTATGAATAGAAAATAGAAAGACATTAAATCGGTTTAAAAAGTTGAATTTGATCATAATCAGATTTCGTTTCATTACTATAAAAGTATTTTAATTTTGTGAATACTTTAAACTTATTTTAAAATATGGAAAATAAATATATTTTCAATAAAAAAACATAAATACAATTTGGAAATAAAAATATTGGATATTAATGATTATATAAAGAGTTTTTGATTTCCAAAACAAAAGGAATGGAAAAGTTAAAATGTGACTTCTGACTTAAAAAAATATAATTTAAATAAAATAGAGAAATATGATATTATAATAATAATTAAGGATAGACATATAAAAAATGATCAAATATATACCATGAAATTTGAATGTATAGACATGTGTTAATAATTCATATCTATAGGTATATTGTAGGAATATAACATAGAAATGTGGTGTAAGTGTAGTGAAATGAAATCCTAAAATTGTGATCACTGATAACTACTAATCCGATCAATGTTCAATATTTTGAAAATGTGAAATCCATAATAAATATATTACTCAATATTTGGAATATATCTTACCACAAATAATATCCGCACTAAATCTTGTGAACATTTTCGTATTGTCCCTAAAAGTTTTCAATGAATTTTTTCTTCTAAATTTACATGTGTCTCATTTTTTTTAATGTAGTATTATTAAAATCACATACACCACGTTATATAACCAACAAAATTTTATTATCTTTAATTTAAAATTATATTTTGAGTATATATATACTCAAAAAAATTCTAAATATTATAGTGTGACAAAAATATAAAAATAAGATATATTTAATATGAATATTAGGATCCTCTTAGTCCAATATAATGATCATGAACATGAACAATATTTTCCAAATAAAGACGAATGTTATAAATAACAAATTAATTTCAAAAATAAAATTAATTAATGAATATAGAAAATAAAAGTTAATAAAGAATGAATAAAATATGAGATATTGATAGGAGGATTGAAACTCATATTACCATAACAAAAATGACTGTTAGAATAGTAATCTAATTATTATGAAGGGTAACATAACATAATTGTTGGATTAGTTACATAAAATATGTAATTGTGGACTCAAATGTTCTTATCCTATTAAATATATATATATATAAAATATATATCATGAAACAAATAAATAGATGTTTTATAAATGAAAAAATAAGTATTATAATTTTATTAAATCACATGTGTTTTATTTATTGTTTTTTGTTAAATATAAATATTTTAAGGAATGATTATTTTCATTAAATTAATTTATAAAATAATATTAATATTCACATTAATAATAATATAAATTTATGAGATAATATGTAATTTTTCAATGGGTTAAAAAATTGATCATAATCTTAAAATTGGTATTTTTCAAATATATATTTATTTTTTCATTCGTGAAAATTATTTTAACATAATTTATTCCATTTTTGGAATCTACACATTGAAAAATTTTAAGGTGAATTTCAAGTGTTTTCTAAAATAGTTAAATCTTTTGTGAAAAGTGAAAAATAAAAACATTTAGTATTTAATAATATAAGTAGAATGAATAAATAATCATTTCATGATGGATGTTAGTAAAATTATATACAACACACATTGATAAATTACATTATATAGTAACATGATTTTATATTATTAATAGTCTTGAGAATAAATTATAAACTAATAAATATTATATTAAAAAACAAACCTCTCCTCACCTTATAAATACCACCCCTTATTCAAACACTTTATAAGCCTCTTATATTCCCCATATGATACAAAAATATCTACCTTTCTCTCTCCCCATGTATAAAGAATCCATTTCTTAAGAAAAGACTATGCTAGGGTGTCTTAAGGTGTTATCCAAGTTAGGACATCTAATGAGGTAATGATATTAACCAAACATCCTTCAATCTTCTCTTTTTATACATCCTAATCACATCATACATTAAATATGAAATAATTAATAAAATATAATTCATATTATATAATTTTATTCTATTGATTTAATATTAATTAAAAACTATATTTTCCTTTCATTCTAAAATAAGAACTGTTGTTTATATTATGGTGGGTTCACCACTACTATGATAAATGTACTTTGTTTCTCTCAACTTCCTTCATGTATAGTTAACAAATATATTATAGTTATATAGAATGATATTTTTTTATATAATAACTTATTTAACATTGCATAATTTATTAATAATAATTTAATTAAAAATTATAGTTCATGATGGTTAGTAAAACACACTAATTAAACAAACCATATAATTATAATGTATATACTGAATGAATCATCTGTAACTTGAATAAATATTGATATTTGGGACCACATAAACATTTATTATTAAATTAATATCATTTTATTTAACTTTTTATTTTTTTCAAATTTGATAATAACTTTAATAATTTTCAATAAACAAAAGTGACTTTTTTACCATGAAACGAACACCCCCAAGAGAGTTTGAATAAATATGATTCTATTAAAATTGTTTTATGTTAATAAAAAATGATATCAATAAATAATATAATGTTAAAAATCTCTTGATAAATTTTTTGATAAGTTTATTTTTATTATTCTGGAAGTTAGGTGATCATATATAGCGCTTCAAGGACCAGGTGTAAAGGAAGTATTTGAACCAACCACTTTTCTTTAGGTTATGCCTTTTTTCACTATACATGACTTTATATCTCAATTTAATTTAATGAAATTATTATTATTACTATATATTTTTATATTACATATATAACTATCTAATTCTTCCTTTCTTTGATGTGGTATTTAATCCCTTTCATTCACTTCTCAATACCTTGTTTAAAACCAAACCTGATTAAGTGGGACTTTTTTCTCCCAAAATCATTTAAAGTAACATGTTTTAAAGTATTTTACCAATTCCTGATTTCATAAAATAAGAATAATTTTCATCTGAAACATTCAAGGGTATTAATGATTTAAAATTAAATTACATATTCTTTCCTTATTTAAAAGTCTTTTACTAATTCTTTAAAACCCATTTTAAATGTAAATTTATATGACCAATACTATCCCATGCTGCATAATTTTTAACAAATGAACACCATATTTTAGAGATATTAAAATCAATTAAAATATTAATTTATGAAATATTTAATTCATTATTCTATTTGTAATCAATATGATATATATTTTTGTTATGTTTTGAGGAAATATTAACTAACACATTACATTACATGGGTATTTATTATGCTGATGCCTTTTGTATGATTCTCTTATATGAAAAGAATATGAATGTTTATGTTATGATGGATGTTCCTAGATAGTATTCCTATTAATTGGGTAATTATTATATATTTTCATATGATATCATTTATATTAGGGAGTAAACAAAATACCTTATGAAACTATACCAATCATGTTATGATTTTTCGGTAGTGATCCTCATATTATGATTATGATTTCTTATATTATAATGATTCCAAATTCCTATAATGTTAAGATTATATGATTAAAACATATTAATATCATGTATCTATGTGATCATTCATGTACATTGTCCATTATATTTTCATGTTATGTCATTTCTAAAATATTTTATTCACTTTTATTATGCTTATTATAATAATATGATTTCTAGCTCAACCCTTTTTTTATGTACTCCCAAGGTGATCCAATGTAGTTTTAGATTCCAAATATATTTATGATCTCTTTATATGGATTTAAATGAATATATTTTTATTTTAGTTTCATCCCAAATTTTAATATAACAAGATCTCTGGAGATAGTTGGACTCTTTTATCATTGGGATGTTTTTATAGGATATTTATGATAAAAATCATGTAATAATATATATATATATGATGATTTGAATGTTATAGTTGGTATTACAGTAATTTATAGTTATTTATAAGAATTAAAATATGAATAAACTAGTAAAAATCCTACATATATTTTTAATTGTAGGAAAACACCCTAATATTTTTATAAATTATAGAGTGGGGGTTTCTATGAAATGAACTACCTATCCAGATAAAATAAGTTGATGTGGCTATTGAATATATTTACATATGGGTAATAACCCTAAAATGGATAATGGGGTATTAACATTCCCTATGCCAAGTAAAAAATAATGAGTTCATTCTTCACACCTACTTTGACACTCATGGGTGATATGATTTGGTAAATCCACAAACTCTTTATAAAAACTTTTGAAGGACATGAACTGATTGTTTTGTTAGATAACCTAATTTTAAAATTACCATATATTACCAATATAAAAACATAGATACACAAAATTTATGACATAAATTCCATTTATATGTTATACATTATATGTTGATAGTTTCCCTATTTACACTCATATTAGTTTACGTATTCACATTCCTAATTTTTGGTTATTTTATTTAATGTTGAAAATATATGAGGAATCATGTCAACAACCATTTTGATAAGAAATGTGGTCATACCCCTATATGAGACGCCTAAAATAATAGTATATGGAATTGGGAACTTCATGTTTGTACTAGTTCAACTAACTCAAGTTATAAATAATAACTAGAGTTATGTGAAACAACATCATTCTCCTATGAAAGAGAAATTTGAGATTTATTCATTTATATGAGAAAGACCTCTAATTGTTGTTGTATTTTTTGATCCCCCCATCATGGAAAATTTTGTTACCTCTAATGAAAATATATTCCATATCCTCCAATTCTCTAAAGAAGGTAATTTCATAATAGTTGACTCTAACATAGAGAAAGAAGCTTATTAATGGTGGATACAAATTAAGAACATAATGCCAAAGTAGGAAATGAAATCCATGGAATGGGAAGGATACAAAAAAAATATTTTCCAATATATATTATCCCTGAATATAAATCATAAAATGGAGAGGGGATTCACTATAATGAATAAAATGAAGGATATGTCTATCTAGGAGTATGAGGTAAGCATCACATGAATTTCTTGGTATACCACCATATTTTTAATCAAAACCAAAAGTATGGTATACTACATCTTCAGTGGATTAAAGTCAAATAAAAAAATATTTGATGTTTCAAGACTACAAAATATATGAATATATTTTCTGTTGGTCCTTAAAGGTAAAGATGAATATTGGGGATTCTCATTTTCTCAAGGGGGTGGAAATAAAAAGATGAAAATAGAGTGTAATTCATGAGGATCAAAAAATAAATTCCATGGTGGATTGAAAATCCAACTACCCACATGCAAACAATATGGGAATAAGATACCGAAAAACTATGTAAATTAAATTTGGAGATGATTCATCTTTGAAAAAAAGGTGCATATGACTAATTAATACTAAAGGAATATGAATAATCCCATTACTAAAATAGAAAAAATATGGTTCTGTTTAACCCTCAACCTATTGTCCAATGTTTCCACTACATAGAAAATGGAAATTATTAAATCCAATTACATAAGATCGAGGTTGTTTGATAAAATAAATGAAAACAACCTCCAAGGCCCAGATATCATTGAAGGACTTATGTTATTACTTCTATTGAGGTGGACCTTGATAATGAAGTGGGGACAAGTACAATTTTTGTTTATAAACAATGGAAACCCTATTATTTTATTCTCATTCAATACATTATTTCATATCATTAATGTTTAGTAGACCTATTTAAAAACCACCTTAAAACACAGAGATTGGGTTATCGATGAGAAAACAAAATGTTTAAGTTATTGCATCCCAGGTATATAACTCCTCCCAGTAAATATTTGTGGACTGAACCTCCAGGAAAATCCTTTTATACTTTCATTAATGTAATTTAATTTCATATTGGGAATGGATTAGTTGTCATTATAAAAATTTAACTTCAATAGTTCAGAGACAGAAATAAATGTATGTATCCTGAATCATTCTCCAATTACATTGAAGTGTAATATGGATGAAGAATCTCCTTTGAAATATTGATTTCAACTATGGATATTATTTACTTTTGAGTAATCTTATCTAGATCAAATGATTGACACAAATTAAAGAACCATTATTGATTACATGACCATTTTGATGGATTATACCTATGTGTTCCTTGAATATTTTCTTGATCTTCCTCCTAATCAAGAGGTTCAATTATCAATTGAAAATTTGCAATGATCCATTACAATATCAAGGAAACCCTAAAAATTGGACACTATTGAGTGGGATTAAATGAAGATTTAGTTACAAGAGAATATAGATTATGTTTTTATACACATGGGTGATTCACCTGGAGAAATCCAATCCTCTACATATAGAATAATTATATCAAAATGATCCTCTGAATTCATTGTCGTGAACTCAAAAAAATCATGATAATGAAAAAGAATCCCCTTACATAGATTAATGAACTATTTGATCAGCTATATGGGACCTAGTAATTCTCGAAGGAGGAAACTTTGTTAGGATGTCACAAATTAATGGTAAAGAAGGATGATATTCCTAATACAATGTTTCAAATTAGTAAGGGACACTATGAGTTTGTAGTGATTCCATTTGGACTCACTAATTCTCCCGCAATATTTAGGTACTTAATGAATAGATTCATTATAGTGTGATTGAAAAAATAATTGTTGGTTTTATTATATAATATTGTGATATACTGAAAAATAAAAGAGAGTTATGAAGAGAATTTGAGTACTTTTCTAAAGATATTGAGAAAGGAGAATCTAAAAGAAAACTATAATAAACGGGATTCTTTAGTGGAGGAAGTATAATTTTTAGGTAATGTAATCGCAATAAATGGGATATCTATGGATGCATAGAAGATAAAGTGATTTTTTATTTTCCTAGAGAATAATTTTTAATAGAGTTCCATAGTTTTCATAGGTTAACTAGGTAAAATTGGTTACTTCTAAGAAACATATTTTTATTAAAAAACTGATAAATCAAGATAACTCCAAAGGAAGTGAAGTTTTTCTGGACCAATTAATGTGAATAGATAATCATGGAATTGTAAAATTGTCTTATCACTTCACAATTACTCACACTACCCTTAACTGGGGAATATTTAATGTTATATTATTATTAATTATTGAATGTATTTTCCTATGTATGGACCCAAAATAATAATGTGATATAATTTTCCAAAATGAATTCGAAATATCAAGATAAGATCAATCCAACACATTATTTAGAGAGAGTTATAGGGATTTTCACATTAAAAATTAGGTCTTAATATCTCTATGGGAGAAGTTTTAAATATATATGGATCAAAATAGTCTCAAATGTATACATATATATATATAAATTCACACGTATGAATATTAATATGATCCAATGAATATGGTTATATGTGATCAAGGACTCTGACTACTCAATCAGGTACTATAATTAGAAGGTGAATAAAATTTCAAATTCTCTATGTAGAAAGGATCCTACAACCTTATCAATGATGAGAATTGAGAAGGATTCAATTTTCATGGACTTGTAATGAATAAGCATGGAATTAATAAAAGAAGGAAATATATTTTACCTCACTCTAATGATCCTTCATATGTCCATTCTAGAGATGAGAATGGATTCTCAAAGAGATGATATAGAAATATAGAATAACATGGAAGCTATAAGAAATGAAAAATCCAACGAGTTTTATAATTTATAAATAAGTATTTTTATGATTTTTTTCATGAATTTGTGTACCATCAAAGCCAAATATAAAAAATTATTTGTTAAATAATGATTATATCTCAATATACTACTTCCACTTAAGGATCATAAAGTCATATCAAGATATCTTAGGGAACTATTTGTGGGGAAATATGTAAAAGGATATCATAAAACATATATCAATGTTTTTATTATGTAAACAAGTGAATACATGGAGAAAAAATATTAAGGGGGTGATGAAACCATTACTTGTACCTCTATATAAATGGGGAAATTATAATAGAATCATTCATAGGTATTCTTAGGAAACGTGGTGGAAATAATTAAATTTGGGTTATACTAGATCATATTACCAAGATTCGAAACATAATTTCAATTTTGGAGGACTTCTCACTTGATCAATTTTCATGGTTAGACATCAGGGAAGTGTTGAGCTACCATGAAATACCATGAACGATTGTATTTAATCTATTTCTAATATTTACCAACATGTTTTGAAGAAGTATACGACATGATATAAACTCTTATAAGAATTATAGTAATGCTTATCAACCCCAAAATGATGAAAACTCATATCACACTTCCCAAAAACATTAGGACCTGTAAGGATCATTCTCTATAGACATCAAAGGAAGATGATATCATTATATTCCTTCAGTCGAGTTCTTATATAATAACATCTTTAACCCAAGAATCCAAATAAATCCATATGAATCCCAATATGGGAACATATGTAGGACATGGTGGTGATGGGATATAGTTGGTAATCAAATATTCATGGGGCCTAAATTTTTTGAATAAATAGAAGAAAATGCCAAGATTATTCAGAAGCCAATTAAGAAATATTAGATTTATCAAAAAACTATATGGAAAATATTCAACGTAAATTTTAGTTTGATTTTTGGGATAAATTGATCCCCTAAATATCTCCATGGAATAGACTCATGATATTAGGGATGTAATGAAGTAAAGCCTTAGATATATTGACCCCTTGGAAATTCTAGACAACATCAAAGCTATGGACTAGCGACTAGCACTCCATCCAACCTTGTCTCAAGTACTTGATTTTTTATATATATCACTGATGAGGAAGTAATTACATAGGATATCACATGTACATAACCAATGTGTAGTATAGGTAAGAGAAATTCTTCCCTTGTGAGGATAATCAATTGATGATCTTTTTAGAGAAAAATTTATATTCAATAAGATTACTCATCTATTCAATGTATTATATATTAATAATTATTATAAAGAGATTTGATAGGGAATATAGGATATAATAAAACATAAGAAGCCTAATAAATTTTTGTCATAGAGGGTGAAATTAAATTTCAAGGGTGAAATATCTTAATAGGGGTAGAATATAATGACCTAAAATTTTATCAATTGAATTTCCATCATGAATTTATACATGTTCCACATTTAGTAATATGGTAGTAATGTCCAGGTTTTGTGTGCCACAAAAAGGTGCCTTAGACCTGGATGGTCACATGAACTCAAGAATATTTCCCCAAACTCTAGAGGTTGTCAACTAACATTGAGGGCCAATGTCTGAATGTGGGGAAACAATGCCCTCATTGGGAGAGTGTACACAACGTAATAACAATAATAAACAATATCAGAAGAAATAATACCATACAACAAAGTACACAGTGGAAGACTGATAGTGTAGACAACTTCAGCATATAAATTGAAATAATGATGCATGTCACAAGTATCTAGGAATGTATCCAATTAATTCAAAATGCTAGAAATACAATAATGAAACCAGAGTATAGAAAATATTAAAATCCAATAGAATCGCAAGACTCGGATTTGTCCAATTCTCTCCAGCGCCTACAGAACTCAAGTACCTGAAAAGAATGGCTCTTTCCCTTTTCTATACATGCAACCATATAATCAGTTTGGGCCCAAAATCATGACTCAAACAAGGTGTGAGACGAATCAAAATAGGAAACCACTAAATGATATATTCCTAAATATTAATGATTATATATATAAGAGGAAATATACAAAATGAAAAAATAAACTAGGAAGTACACAAAAGTAAACAACTATACAATATCTAATTACATTCATTTAAATTTATTAATTATTCAATCCACTGAATAATGTGACCTAAGGATCTAGCCAAAGATCTGTTTCCCATATACAATATAACAAACAGATGTCTCAAAATACCATCTAAACAATCTATTAAAACTGAGTCCAAGCTTGTGGTTTGACTTGGTGGACTCGTCACAGTCATTCAATTCATTTAATGGAAACCCTTTTGGAATGTTCACATAGTCTAACCCCACCAGTCTAACATATATACATTTCAATAAGTAATTATGACTCTCTGGGAAATCTCCCACAGTCTAACTCCTTTGGCCCCATATTGCACCAATCATTTACAAATGACCTCCTAGGTAGATCTCAGGATCAATACCCCCTTTGTCTATGTAGAAACAATAAAGTATAGTGACCCCCCTGGAAGTTCTCACAGTCAATTCCCTATGGTCCAACATTCATTTAATAACAACTCTATGGGTAGATCTCCTGGTCTAACCCCTCTGGTCTATAACCACTTGGAAGCTCTCATAGTCAATATCTCTAGGTCAATATTACCATAATTATTAGTAAAAGACCCTCTCTCGGGAAGCTCTCGCTCTCAGTTCCCCTTGGTCAAACATTCACAATAAGAAACACAGGCATCTCATATAATCTACAACACTATCCTAACAACACGAGGCATGGAAAACAAGTATTCCTAACATGATTCCTAGACCCAACACCCATAATCAATAAAACATGGAAAACACATTAAAAATCTAGGTATAAAACCTTAAGCATAATCAATAACCCTTTCCCAATCAAAAAAAACCATAACAGGTCTTAAAAGGGGTTAAAATCCAAAACATTCAATACCCTAAACATGGGTATTCATCACTTTTAGCATATTTAATCCAAAGGCAATCATAGAAAGGAACATACTAGATACCATGATGGTGTACGATGAAAAAACTTGAATTTTGGCCCTTGAATCGGCTTATAACAACGTAGATCTATGAAAAGGGTAAAAATGATCAATCCTCAACGAACTTGTTTTAACTTATCACTTAGTAATATGGACATAAGTTAGTTCCAGAACATTAAATAGGAGATACTACATATAACATTTTTTGGTTCAACCATAAAAATGGTTTCATGACCAGATCAGAAGGTAGAAATTGAAGAAGAAAACTTTTCATTCTTGAAGGTGATAAATTAACACCTCACGAACAACGTTCTCCTTAATAAAATAAAATGAAGAGGGAGAGGGGGATATATTATATAATAACCCATTAGAATATTAAAATTAAATTATATGTATAATACTGTATTTACAATACCATTTGTATGAAGATAGGTGGGGAGATATCAAGAAATGAACTTGAACGTGAAAGGAAATTAAAGGAGAAGAGGGAGAGAAATTACCTCTTGAATCCTCCTCGGAGATCCTCATTAAGGGCCTCATCATGGTCTTTTTATGAGACTATAAAATCTTGTATGAGGGAGAGGGGCTATAGAGGATGTTTGGGAAGAGTTTAGATAAGGCTTGGAGGTTGAGAGGTGTGAGGAAATGAGGGTGTGAAGGGTGGTTTTTATATTAGAGGGGAGAGGGGTTTTCTTAATATAAAATTCATTAGTTTTTTTAATTTATCCTAATAAAAGAAATGGTAAGTATTTAATGACCAAAAATAGTAATTTTATCATTTGATACCTAAATAAGTGGGATTACATCAGGAAAACATCACACATGTCTGCATAATTATATTATTTAGCTTATTTTTGTAAATTATGGTATTTCACTACTCATCAAAAATTCATGTATCTTGGAAAAAATCCCAAAAATTTACTCCTAATATTTTTCAATTTTATAATCCAAAAATGAAGTCTATGTTTCAAAATTAATTTTCAAAATATTATTAATTTAATATTTAATTAAAATCAAAATCTACTTAAAAACAATTTTTAAAATTAAAACTGATTTTATAGTGCTTTCAAAAATTACGTATGGTCTTATAAAATTATCTAAAAACTATAAGTCATTGAATTTATAATTAATGAAAACAAATTAAGAAAATATATTTTATTTTAAATTAATTAATTAATTATAATTATTTATTTATGAGTTATAAAATACCAAAATGTTTACTAAGGTCGAATTGTCACTTTGTAAGATGTCTAAAATTTATTTAATTATTCATGTGTAAGGTTACTCATATGTTGGATGATTTACTATTCTTAAGGTTCATATTACTATTCATAAGGGTAGGTTACTATTCACACCGGTACATTTCTATTCACTGATAATTATTTTTGTTTTATTAGACACCAAAAATCATCTTGAACAAACCCGTGTATGTCAGATTTTCCGAATTCCCAATACAGAAGTGACAAAATTATGTTTAAAGGTCACTTAGCACTTAATAGTTCAATATGTTGTGTTTTCATGTGATTTTATGACATAATTATAAGAAGGTTATTTTCATTGAAATACTTTGGGTCGTTATAAAGCCAGGGAAACAACCTTAGGTCAAGAGAGTAGCCATGTTGGGCCTCACTGGCGTGTCTGGGCATTGAAACGTTGGTACACGTGGATTTATTTCATTTATGATAGGGCTTATCATGGGTGTGGAAGCTCGAGGAATCCCACTTCGAGTGAAGGAAATTTAATTACATATTCATATCTCCATGGATTTCCTCAGATTCCCATGTTTAACATAGGGTATTCCACAAGTTTAACTTCTAGCAAAGACAGATCGGACTGATTGGAACATTGATGGGAGTGGATTAGATGGGTATATCACTAGAAGGGAGAACATGGGAGGTTAGCTAGATGTGATTATCAAGACTCTCAATGAGGATGGATCCAAGGGTTATTGGGTCCTGATAAAGGGACTACAAGGATTATCATTGGCTATGATTGAACCCCGTGGAGGCCTCCTACGTACCATGTATAGAAGACAGGGATCAAAACCCACATAGTTTGAGAGGTTGAAGCATGTGAACAGGGTGTACACAATGGAAAACAACTCAAAAACATGATAGGGCTTACACGTGGTTAGTGGCCCGCATGTGGCTAGGAGCAGTGAGGAAGTGGATGATATGATATCACCGGGATTTAGTGGCCTGGGTAAAACCAAGATGGATGATTTGTTGATGTGTATGAGATTAATGGGATGGAACCCACATGAAGATGATGGTGGTGTTGAGATTAAACCTCAGGGAGGCATCCTATGAATCCATGTAGGTGGGAATCAAAGTCTACATAGTTTGGATGGGGTGATGAGTCACCTGAGGAGGTGTCTCATGAGAATGGACGCATGGATGGAGACCCGAAGGGAATGGAACCAACGGGTTAAGGAATGATCTTAATAAAACACAAAGTCTCGAGGGAGAGACCGGGATGGGATATGGGATATAGGATTGAACTTTAGGGAGTCTTCCAACGTATCCCCATGGCAGGGAATCAAACACCAGGTAGTTTTGGAAAAAGGCATAGAATTAGGGGGTACACAAAGGACAGAAACCCAAGGAAATGTTGGGTCTTACACATGGTTAAAATCCTATCACAAGATGGAAACTCTTGGTAGGGAATGTGTGTATTGATTGTGGGGTCTTACACATGATTAGCTACCCTGGAATTATTATAACACCACTAAAATAGAAGACCAAGGATATGGGTCCTAACAAATGGGACACATATGTTTACCAGTGTTTGGGGTTGAACCTCGAGGAGGGTTAATACATACTCTATCTTGGGAGACAAGGATAAAAAACCTTGTAGTTCGACAACATATAGTTTAAAAGAATGTAGGATTAAAGTGAAATATAGCTTAACATCACGTATGATGAGGGTGGGAAGATGTGAATTGGTCGGGACCGATGGGTGATGTGCTTGAACCTTAGGGTGGCTTCCTACGTACCTTTCCTGAAAAGGGGAAATGATAAAAGTCCCTATAGTTCAGATATGGTGGAATGGGGCTTACACACTAAGGTGTCCCAAAGAGTATTTCATGGTCACTTTTTACTATAATCGCATGTGAGTCATGCTCGGTGTGAGGATTATGAGGCAACAAAGACTTAAAGATCGTGTTGTGAAGGGTGTGTCTGTGAGGAATAGATCGGGGATTACCCACGGTTTGCGTACCAAAGAAACAAATTGTGGGACTTAATCTAGGTGGGAAACCTAAGAAAACCTTGTCATGTAGGGTGGGGGATTACACAATCACTACCCGAGGTGCGCATGGTGACAAAGCTCAGAGGGAAAGAGGAGTGAGAAGACATTGGTGCCCATCCAACTCACGGTCCTCTCTAGACTTGTAACTTATGTAGTGATCACACATTAACATCATGTTTTGGGGATGTGGGTTCATATAATTTTAACATCATGTAGCTCAGAAGGAGAGGATTCACTCCCCACCCCAAGAACAAACATAACTAGTGCACTCTAACCCTTGGTGAAGGGAAGGCACCAGAAATTCCATATGGAGACAGGGTTGTGGATTGATCCATTGATAGGATCATGTTATCTTTTCTATGAAAAGAATAAATATCCATTAGCATTAGTATGATAAGAAGCATGCCGTAATGAAACACAACATGAAGCACTGCCCAAGGGACTTTGAAATAACTTCGTACAAGCCTGGAGGGCCGCACGGGAGAAGAGTTCTTAAGAGTTAAATATTGTAATGATCCAAAATTTTATTAATGAAAATCACTATTGATCTAATTTAATGTCTTATTATGTAAAGTGGTTATATTAAAAATATTCACTTACTTATTTTTATGTTTTTGAATTTTAAAATAACATTAAGAATTGTTATCATTTCTAATATAGTTGTTGAACATTGATCACATGATTAGTATAAATATAGGGCTTTAACAAATCAAATTTACTTTGAAAATGGAAGTGATGGCCTCATCAAGTAGAATTTCTCCATATGAATCCCATTTTTTAGAGAACTAAAATGAGGTTTCACCACTAGGCTACACTCTTGACCAAGCCCAATCCAATCTTCAACACGTTAAACTTGAATGGAATCACCTCTTGGAGAAGTGGAAGTTAACAAAGATTATCACCGGGGCAATGTTATTTGAGCCACACAAAGAGTATTTCCCCATCACTTACCTTAACCTTAGGTATTATGTGGATGTTATAAGGGTTTATGTAACAATATCCTATCATTATGATTATGAGCATTATTTTTTAATATAATAAAGAATGTAAATTCATTTTATTATTGTTACATTGTATGTGATTTTTAAATTGAAAATAACATTTTTAGTTAATATTAAAATTAAATTTAGAAATCTATTATGATGAATAAATGAATTTTTGAATTAAATAATTTTTTAATAAAATATTATTACATAGTTAATTTTTGTTAAATACAATTTATCATATAATTTGTGTGAATACAATTTTATTTTTTATTAAGGTTTGAAAAATGTTTTTGTCAAAACCATTGAATTTTCAAAAAATGTGAGTTTATATATTAAAAGTGACAATGAACATATTTATAAAATTAGTTAGATAAAATTATTATTATTTTTGGAATTATAATGTTGAAATTATCCAAAATTTAATTTTTCATAATTTTCTGAGATAGTCGAATTTTTGGGTAAAAATTAAATACCGTTTAAATATATAATGTGTTTTCTGACACCATAATGACCGAATAGATTTGTAATAATATACTAAAAAATTTATATTCATCCCATATATATTTTTCCTTTAAAATAATTGGATTTTAAATTGGTTTGATTGATTTTATGGTGCCTTAGTGGACCCTCCAAAACATATAAAATGTTTTAACATTTTGAAATGATTTTAATGACAGTGTGACTCGCCTCCACAAAAAAAATCCTAATATTTTAATATGTTAGGACAGTGTACTTCTAAAATAATGTTTTCCAATCCACCTAATCAAAAACCATGGGAAAAAACCTGGGTTTGGTTTGTGGGATTAAATATTTAATTACATAGATTCCAAAACCTAAGTTTGTGAAATTATTAATGATTTTTCCTCTTTTTCCCCACAATAACCCACCCAAGATCTCACTTATCTTCACTCAAAACCATTGTATCACATCACTAATCTGAACACCTCTCTCAATAATCATCCCATGTCACCCCAAGCTCTCAAGAACCCCCCCCCCTCATGCTCTTGAAGTCACACACTCAAGTAAAGGACCCTCACTTTCCTTCCTTCCATAATTATGTCCATGTTTCCTTATATTGTTATTCCCTTTTATTTACAAAAAAAAATTCTGGGGTATGATTTCACATATCCCCTATACTTACCTCCTTATGTTTTGTTGATTTTAAACCCCTTTCTCGCTCTGTAATTCATCCCATGTACACCGGTTACCATGCTGAAATTCCATATGAAATTTCAGTCACCTCATTTACTTTCAAGATATTCCATTATTTTATGAATCTAAATTCCATTACATATGTTGGGATATTAATTCCATGACCCCCTTACTGTCAATTGCATTTATAAATTTTGAGAGACCGTTTTCTCCCTCATCAACCAATTTTATTATTTCTATTTGATGTTGTTATGCTGCCGAAGTTACCCCAAAATTTCCCAAGACAAAAGTATCATGTAAGTGAATATAGTTCCAATCTCTCTATCAAGGGTATTCACCTTTATGCACATGTAATTGTTCATTAATAACATACATTTATTTATTCCACATCTCCTATTCATTGAATAAATTATGATGTTTAATGAATCCTTGTTTTATGATCTATGCGGAAAACATATGCATGAAATGAAATGATTAATATGGGTGTGCCCTAATAGCAATCCGATGAATTGTGTAAAAAACATAATCATGATACATCATGTTCAATGAGTGTTGAATCCTGCTAATTTATGTGAAATGTGGTTTTACTCATGCTAATTCATGTGCAATTAGGTTTTACTGATGCTCCTTGTGTAATGAGCCTTGGGACATGGAAATATCATGTTAAAAGTTGTTTCCAAATATCTATGTTATGATAATAATTCTATATCATTCCTTCATGTTCATGTTTCTCTTATAATCCATTGATATACCTATTTCTTAACATATAGTGTATTCTTTATTTTATTCCTTGTTTACTCCCTTACAAGGCAATATATATTACCCTTTTCTTATGCATGTCCCCAGGTTATCCAATGCAATCCTAAGTTCGATGGAAGGTTGTGGTCATGTAAAAGAAGTTTCCAATAAAGATGTTGTATTTTATATTCTAAGTTGTTATGTAATGTTCCTAATTTCTCAATACACTAGACCTCTCGATCCTCAGATTTGTCTTTAGTTCTTGTTTATGTAATAAATCATCTTTATGTGTGTTATAAACATAAGGGTTATTATAGGAATAAATCCACATGTTGTTCTGAAAATGTTGTGCAATTTACCAACACCCAACAAGGATGTAAAAGGGGGAATGTTTTATAAGGATAGGAACATGATGTGGTTTTTGTAAACCTGGCATGAATAGTTACTAAAGTAGTCCACACCACAACATATGCATCCCCTGAAGAGAACTAATCCTAGGGGGAGAAGAGATTTAATGGGATGGACCCAAAGATGAAATGTTTGGGAATTCTTATGTATACCATAAGGATGGGAATCAAGACATATGTAGTTCAAAAAATGTCATAAAATATAACATTTTTCAACAAGGATGTGGAAAGATCTCAGTTTATGGTTATAGATCTTGGATAATAGATGCCCAGTTTGATGTCTTGTGCATGGGAAAAAAAGGTAGAAAAATATGAATGTCCATGCCCATCATTTGATAGATCAAAGGGATGGAAATAATGATTAACTATAACTACTAACCATATTTTCAACACTGTATCCTTCTCTTGGGACCTGTAATGGAAAAAATAGTTGATCATTGACCACTGACCAAATTTGCAATTTAGAAATTGTGTAAAATTATCACTCACGAACCTCCAAAAAATTGGCCCAAATTGGTAGGTGAGCCAAAGTTGCATGATAACAGGCCGTTAAGTGGGTCCTTTAAGATGTGAAAGATTATGGAGACCCAGATTACATGATGTGTGAAGGGTGGTCAACCCATGCAATTTATCATCTTGCTGTAATGATGATGGAGTTCTTATCTTAAGGATATAATGATCAGACCATGAGGTGTATTCACTCTTCCGAGGTTACTATCATTCGGGATAAAAGGGATCATATTTTAGGGTCATATAACTCTATCCATTTATAGATTAATGTCTTTTCGGATGGTGATGATCACTTTAACGTCCACCTTGATAGATATTGCTTTATGTAAAGTACTACTTGTGGAATATGGAATTGGTGGGAGGAGTAAAAATTTCATCATCCATAGTGACCACCGAGTATGCTCTATTCGGGTAATCCTTTTGAATGATAAAAGGTCCCTCCCATTTGGGATCCGACTTTATTGGCTTCCTGTCTGGTATCATTAGTGTTCTTAGGGGCAATAAAGTTTCACCTTGTAAAAAATATTTGTGGAAAACATTCTTCTTGAAATCCATGTCTATATAATTCTGAGGACTATCTAAATTGTGCAAGGTAGAAGTCATGTTCTTTTGAATTTCATCTTGTTTATCCAGACATATTTCAGCTACATTGTCAGGTGTCTAATGATCATAGACAGTTGTGCTTAGTGAGGTCAATTGAATCTAGATGGGAAGGAATACCTCTGTTCCATACTCTAGGGAATATGGGGTCAAATATTTCGCACTAAGAGTCATCATCTGGAAATCCCAAAGAGTGTTGGGTAGTTTTTCTTTCCAAATCTTCTTATTTTGACCAACCATATTCTGCAATATATTGTAGAGGGTTTTTTAAACCCCTCGATCATCCCATTTTCTTGTGCGTGATAGTGAGAGGTATGATTAGATCGGATGTTGTAATTGGAATATAATTTTTTTATCTCAACTACTCATAATTTGGTACCATTAGCAGTTGGAATGACATTAAGAACCCCAAATTGGTGGATGATACAAGAGCTCACGGATTAAACGTTAGAATGAGAATTCACTTCCTTAACCAGAATTGTATCTTCCCACGTGGAAAAGAAATCCTTAGTAATTAGGATAAACCTACACTGGTGAACTATTTTCAATGGATATGGTCCGACAACATTGAGTCCCTAGACCACAAGGTTCCAAGAGTACTCAATAGTATGTACAGGCTCTGGTTTCTTTGAAGGATTCAGTCATAGCAGAAGTGCAGAATGGGCATGTAACCCACATTTCAAATTTTAATAATCAATGATTGATCTGGTATCAATACGACGATGAATACCAGTATCCATAGAATTTAATCAAAGATAAAATATAATGGAGAGAACCCAAAACTGAAAAGAGAGGATGGAAATATTTTATTTATTATCAATTAAACTTAATTATAGAATTACCTCTAATGTCATTCTTTCATCGTTGATGTGTCAGACAACGTGTTTGAGGTGTAGCTTCATTGTGATGTATAATCCAAGGATATAAATCCTCTAGTGTTGAGCCACATGTACTCTATGTATCTCTAGATGTCACAGATAGAGTCTCTAGGTGTTAGCATGTATGATCAGTGAACTTGTGACATCCTCCTTCGATCGCATTGATAATCAATTCCAAAGCGTTCTCCTTGATCCGGTGGAGGAGGATCTCTCTCCTTCTGAAGAGAATTCGTAGAGAGGGAATAGTTCTCTTGGATCAAAATCTTTTCTCCAAGGATGTTTTGCACATAATGATTGGTTACCTAGTCTAATTACCCCTGGTTTATATAGAGAATAATAACATAATGGGGAATTTAATTCTCTAGGTAATAATAAACAACTACCACAAGTTCCATCACTTAATTTATTATTCCATGTGAAGCCCCATGTCAAATAATAATAGCAATTCTATTATTTCAATGACATGTGATTAACTTGCACATTATATTTAAATATTATTTAACCAAAAAATATTTAATATTATTTCTCAATAGTCCCAAAACTTGGTTCACCAATCCTCCTAAATACTTACTGGGCTATGAATAATGACTATTTATATGTTAAATAACTATAACTACATTATTCACCAATAAATAAATATTTGTCTGAAAATATATTCTTTTGAATCAATGTAATAAATTTTACTAGACATACTTGAATAATTATTAAACGACAACTGGGAATTATATATATTCAACTAAATAAATAAATAAATTATTTAACGTAGATATTGGCTACACTTAGCATGTGACCCTCTAGGACTCTCTCTTGTTGGAATTATGTGAGATTTCCTAAAGACGAAGATTATTGTCTAGAAATGGGTCATGGAACCCAAGAGAATGAATTTTATGTTACCACAACATGTCACCTCAAACGAACATTTACCATATAATATAACCCATTTGTCCTGGTATCTCCAATAGAGTGGGTTCCCTGGAAGTTTCATCATCCCATGTGCTTGATTTCTCATTCCTGGACATCCCAAAATGGAACATGCCAAGAGAAAACCATGGTCATAGATTTAGTTATGCTATATCATTTCAATCAAAAGTCCCGATATATCTACTTCCGTAGAAGTGAAAATTCCTTTCTCGCATTATTCATTAATGCATTATTACTCATGGCACACCCAACAAATCTTACATTGCCATAAACATATATCATTGAGGGTTTTTTAAATACATGTAAATGCATGAGTCACAATACTCATTAAAAATAATCTTAATGTCTAAGGACCAATACCCATGTTTGTAGATAGGAACATCCAATAACACTTATGAATGTGGATTTCCTACTAGAGGGTATTGTTCTCATAATATCCTCCTATATATTATTAAGGGAACACACAATGAGAATGTGACTCAATGTTTCTTGAGTCCCCACCCATGATAGCCTATATAATTTATGTCCCTTAAAGTGAAATCATCTGGACATAGAATATATATTCAATAATAGTGTCATGGAACTTCCAGGTTTTCGTCATAGCATGTATCCACTGTGACCTTTTAGTGTGATAGATATTCATAAGACATTATAACATACTATGTAACATAGAAGAACAATCATGATGTGATATGTAGTTTATTAAAATTCATCCAATGAATACATGTTTTTAATAAAGTAAAAATCATTTGGTTTTTAGGGCACCAACTCCAATAGAATCCCACTTTCACTAGAGCCAACTACTAACAACCTTCATACCACTAGATCTCACCAGATATTAATGATTTTACTGATATAGGCATTTATTCAAGGGGTCTACCACGTTCTCTTTTGTGGACACTCTACTCCATGAAAATTCACTCCTTTGATATAAATCCCAAAAGATGTGATACTTTTGGATTATTTTATTTATCTTTTGATTTAACCTTGGTTATTTTACAAGAGTCCCCACTGATGTATTATCACAATATAATGTAATGGGATATTTACTGCTAGGAAACACATCATGATCTTGGAAAAAGTTCTGAATCAATATGGAATTCTTGGATTCATCTAAAGATTCAATATATTCAGACCCCACTATAGAATTAGGAACAATTGGATACTTTAAAATATTCCATCTCACAGCTCCTCTATTGAGATAGAAAACATATCGCAATTGCAACTTCAAATTATTCTGATCTGTCTGAAAACAAGCATCATCACACCCTCTAATGAAATGCTCCTCATCTCCACCATACACCAGAAACAAATCTTAAGTTCTTCTTAGATACTTAAGGATAATATTTAAAATGGTCCAATATTGTTCTCCTGCATCTTCTTTATATCTGACTACCATGTTCAGTGGATAGGAAACATCAAGACTGGTACATAACATATCATACATGATAGATCCTATCACCAAAGCATATGGAATCATACTCATCCAATAATTCTCATGTTGTATCTAGGGTCAAGTTTTCATGGAAAGATGTATACCATGTGATGCTCGAACCAATCTCATCTTGGATTTTTCTATACTAAATATCTTTTGTATCTGGTCAATATATATTCCTTGACATTGTCCAAGCATCCTTTTGGATCTGTCACGATTGATCTTGATCCCAAGAATCTAGGCTGCTTCACTTATGTCCTTCATAGAGAAGCACTTTTTAAACACACCCATGACCGACTGCAGGACTGGAATGTTATATTCAATATGCAATATTTCATCAACATACACTACCTAGATAACAACCACATTCACATTAAACTATTTGCAAACACATAGCTCACATTCATTCTTAATGAAACTATATTCTCTTATGGATTCATGGAATAAGATGTTCCATTATATGGATGATTTATTTAATCCATTAATGGAAGATACAACTTTCGTACCCTTTTAGGATCACCTGGGATCAAAAAACCCTCTAGTTGTGTCATATATACATCTTATTGAAAGTTCCCATTACAGAAATGCAGTTTTGACATCCATATTTGAAATCTCAATGTCATGGAAATCTTCTATGGTAATTATGATTCTTATATATTTAAACATGGAAACTGATGAAAGGGATTTATCATAGTCCATTCCCTAATTATTTTTAAAACCTTTATCCACTAACCTTTATTTATAGGTACTAACTTGACCTTCCATGTCTTGTTTCTTTTTGAATACCAATTTACACCCAAAAGTCATTATATCAACAAGAGAATTGACCTGAACCCAGACTTGGTTATGATACATGAAATACATCTACTAAATTAAAGGTTATATCCATATTGCAGCTTCTTATTTCTCTACTGCTTCCTTGTATGATAAAATCTCATCATTTTCCAATAATAATGAGTCACCATCCTCAATGACAAGGAAACCATATCTCTCTAGTTCCCATACCTCTCTTATGTTCCTACACAGTACCTGTGTTTCAGTAAATACCTCTTCCATGGGGAATTGTAGAACTTGTTCCTATACAAACTCTTTTGTATCTTGAGCATCAACTTCATCGATGTCAATATTGCTCCCACTACCCTTCTTTAGGATGTCCTCCCTCTCATGAAATAAAACCTGCTTGGAAATAGTACCTTTCTTTTCTGAGGGGTTTTATAGGTAGTATCCGTTTGTTTCATTGGTATACCCAATAAAGATACACTACATTCCCTAGGGTTTCAGTCTATTTTATAAGAGACCTTAACAAATTCCTCACTTCCCCATATATGTGTATGCAACAAAGTGGGTTTCTTCCCACTCCATAGCTCAAATGGAATCCCATTTGTTGCCTTAGTTGGTACTTGGTATAATGTTTATGTCAAATTTTTCAATGCATATACCCAAAAGTATAATGGAATATCATCATGACTCATCATCGACCTTACCATGTCCAACAAGGTATAGTTCCTCCATTAACTGATGCCACTCCCCTATGGTGTATAAGGTGGAGTGAGTTAAGATATAATCCTAAACTCTTGTAAAAGTTCAATGAACTCTTAGATAAGATATTCTCCCCCTCAATCTGATCAATGATTTTGTATCTTCGTACCAAGACGAATATCTATTTCATTTTTGAACTCTTTTAATTTCTTAAAGGACTTAGACTTATACCTTATTAATTAGACATAGCCATATCTACTCAATTCATCAATAAATGTAATTAAGTAAGCATATCCACCTCAATCTTATACTGGAATTGGTCCACACACATCAGTGTGTACCAATCCTATAATATCTACAACCCTTTTACCCTATCCACCAAATGGTGGTGAGTTCATTTTCCCTTGTAAACAAGCATGAAATCTATCAATTGGTTTTAGCTCAGAAGAGTATAAATAACAATCTTGAAATAGCCTTGTATGGTGATTCTCATTTACATGACCAAGGTAGTGATGCCCAAAGTGGTTGTTGTATGAGTTATGTGAACTTTGTTCTTTATCATTTTCCAACACCCGATTCTCTTAATTTAATTCATACAAACCATAAATTAAATTCTTCATAGCATAACATATGTTATCCTTATAAAAGTAACAACATTTATTTTAGAACACTAAAATAAATAAATCTGTGTCTACACATAATATATAAATTATGTTCCTGGTGACACTAGGTACATAATAACAACCATTTTAGACCAAAATAATTCTCATTAACAATGTGAGGTGGAAGTCCCCAATGTAAAGAGTATATGTCCTCGCACCATTGGTAGGTCGCACATCCACCTCTCCACTTGCAATTTTCTGCAATCCACATGGTACCTCTATTTGAATATAAATGTGAGCCACACAAGATGTATCTAATACCCAATGTGTATAAATGGAATGATTGAACTCAATAATGAACGCACCTTTGGATTCCTCCAACGTCTAGGTGCAGTCCCTCTTCCAGTGTCCTGAATTTGCACATCTAAAGAATACTACCTCCTTTTACATGCTCTGCCTTTGGAACTTCTTCTTCTTTTCTAGACAGTTCTTAGACTCTTTATATTGTTTATAAATCTTACACCCCATTTCCTTGTCCTTCCTCTTCCTAATCACCATAAGAAATGTGGGTGTTTAATTCCATGTGTCCCTATCAACATGGAGAATCTAGGTAAGATCCTCTGAGAGACTCTTGTCATTATTTCTCATGTTATAATTTACAATAAATCTAGGGAAGGTATTATGCAGTGATGATAGTATGAGATCTGTGTGAAACTCATTTGGTAATTAAATCCCTAAGATTTTTAGACTCTCAATGTATCCAATAATCATGACTACATGTGTTCTAGCTGGTGCAGACTCTCCAAGATTAGTTGTGAACAAATTGTGGGAGATCTCATACCTCTCTTGTCTCTTCTTCTCTTGATAGAGATCCTGAAGTTGAGACATCATAGTATAAGCATCCATTTCCTCATTTTTCTTAACGATATAATTGTTATAGGATTCTATCATGAGGCAATTAGCATATGTAGCTTAATTTAGATTTTCCTCATACACAAAGAGTTCATCATCACTCACCTCATTTCGAGGCGAAACCGGTAAAGGCTCTTCCAGCACCTAAATTTTACTCTCCTGGTGAAGGATAACCCAATGGCACCTTTTAAACTCTTTTAAATTAGTGCTGATGAATGGTTTTCCTTCTTTAGTATATATCACAATGATATGTTTGATTTTTTTTATTATTGTTTCATCAAATTAAGAAGAACATAGTTTTAGTACATTTTCATGATAAATATAGACAAATAAATAAATTTATATTTATTAGCCTCCAACTATTTTTTGAAACCCAATTTCCCTCATGGTTTCATTATATCCTGTTTATTGTACATTATAGTGTCAAGGACCCATATTTCCCTTCATATTACCCCAACTAGGTTTATTCAAGCCTCTAGAAAGGTTTTATATAGGCATTCCAAATGCCAACTTCATTAACTCAAAAATCCTTGATCTATTGGGTGGACACCCCAATCCTTAAATCCTTAATTTTGGATTTCCTCAAACTTTTTCTCTTATTTAAACCAAGTCCTACAAGGTAAGTCAATCCTAGATGAGAAATAATTTAATTCAACCGAAAATATCAAATTAGAATTCCTCGATAATTTTAATAATCCCAACTAGGTTTGGTTCAGCACATTGAACTATGGTTTGATTCTAACCGATGTAATGGAAGGCCATACCAACATAATATTTAAGTGATGGATTTTATCCTTTATTCATAAATTTAAACTTATTATGTTTTCACAGTTATGTTAATGATATGTTAGATATACTTAAGTGATTAACCATATATAGATAACATTTACACATAATCCATTTTTATTATAGTTCCATCTTGTATTCTTGTTAGTTCATTAATTATGTGATCGCGTCAAAAATCCATAATGAATAACCATAAAACTACAAGAAATAAAAAAAAGGGTATGATCATGAGACATACTATTGGTTAGTTTATCTAATGGTTGATAAACTAACCTTGACCTTGGAGAGAAACACCTTGAACCATATAAGGTTTGTGTTTATATCTTTCCACTTGTCCACCTTAGTATCTTATTTGATTGGTTTCTCCTTGACTCCTAACATAAACCACCATTATATATATATTCTTGGGTTATCCATCATTTATATATTCATTTAACCCACATGTAGGTGATGGGTAAAAGGGGGTTTACATAATATAAACCATGGTGCAGAAACTATACATTTTAGTGAATAGAAGTAACGCATGCCAAAAAATTTAATTTAATAAATAAATGAAAATGGAACCAATCACATACAGATCTCGGGTCTAGCTCTTGGTAAAATACATACCTGAAATGAACTACACATTTAATAAAACTAGAGTTCAATTCTTGAATCATTCTTATTAAGATACATTATGCTTTAATCAATTAATTGTTATCTTTAATTAATAAACCATTTTTATCTTAATCGTTTTCTGAATTTCCTTAGGATGCTCATTCTTAACCTTGTACATAACTTGTACCTCAGAAAGGCCCAATTAATACCCATCAAAAACTACCAAGAATGTATTTATACTTGTGTACACTTTATTCTTTGTGACATGTAGTATGCACGTACAATTATAATTGTTATTCAACTCATACATGAGGTGTAGATCATTGAACATTACGTAGATGTTAATTAAAAATTTATATATATATATATAACCTATCACATGTTGTGTCCCAACATTACACCTACATGAAGATACATGTCTCAAGGGTTTACATAATATTATATTATATTTTCAAATCCTAGTATCCTAGAAACAGTAAACGTCGTGTAGATCTGACTACATGGTGTGTACCCATCTCACCTTCCATACGAAGTAAAAACCTACAGAAATAGAATATGAGGTGTATATCGGAATTCTTCAGAGTACATGGCATGTCCAGTGTGACACATGCCATGTAGACTCCACATTACATGGTCACCATTCGGGAAAGCTGTGTATGAGATACACAACTTGACCCTAACCTAAAGGGACCACACACCATGTCCATTGAGCGACACGGTATGTAGTCCAGTTGATCGTGCACTAGTCTGTCCTGGTCAAAATGCAGTGTAAGAATTAACTACACCGTGTGTCATTAAGGCACATGGCTTGAATAATTTCCAAATTACTTCTAATGAAGTGAACACAAATACATGGCGTGTAGATTCAACTACACTGCATGTATTCTTGTGTTATCTAAACAATAAAATTTGTGCCTCCTAATGAGATCCTCGATTTAATTTTAATCATAAAATTATTCATTTTTTGTTACATCTACGAGAAACGATAAGGGAGGAACAAACATTGAAATTTAGATTAAAAGAATGATTAAATATGAATTGATAAACTAAATTATTAAAGTGTAAATCTTCAATTAATTTTTTAAATAATTTTAAATGAAAATTTGACCACTATGATAACACTTGAAGTTTCTGGGCACAATGGAAGTGCAGGATAGGCGTGTACCAAAATTTTCAAATTTTCATAATTGATGAATAATCAGGGATCAATACAATGATGAAAGAAAATATCCATATAATTTAATCGAAGATAAAAGATAAATGAGAGAACCCAAAACAAATAAGAAAGAATTGACATATTTTGTTTATAATTAATTTAATTAAATTATAGAATTAATTCAAAGGTGATTCTTTCAAAATTGATGCATCTGACCCCGGGTCTGAGGTGTGGCTTCCTTATGATGTATAGTCAAAGGATAGGAATCCACTAATAGTGATCAACACATCCTCCTTGTATATCTAGACATCATCGAAAAAGTCTCGAGGTGCTAGCACGAAATATCCTTGCACTTGTGGTGTCCTCCTTTGATCACCTTGAGAAATGATTCAAAAGAATTATCCTTAATCTGGTTGACGAGGATATATCTCGATCTTGAGAGTGTTCTTGGAGAGGGAAGAGTTCTCTATTATTGAATGATTTTCTCCAAGGATGTTCTGCACACAACGATTGGTTACCTAGTCGAACGATCCCTTCACGTATATAGAGAATAATAACATAACTGGGAATTTAATTCACTAGGTAATAAAAATTATATATGATTGGTGTCTTTACTTAATTTATTTTTCCCTATGAGACCCCATGTCAAATAATAATATAAATGCTATTATTTCCATGACATGTGCTTAACTTACATGTTATATTTAAATATTATTTAACCAAATAATATTTTATATTATTTCCCACTGGACCCATAATGTGGTCCGCCAATCCTACTCAATATTTAACACGCCTTAAAAAATGAATATTTATTTATTAAATAAATATTAATGCAATATTCACTGATAAATGAATATTTCTCTTATAGTATATTCTCTCAAATAACTTGTGATGAAATAAATGAAATTAGGAATATTTGAATATTTATTAAACCACAACCAGGAATAATATTTATTCCAATTTCTAAATAAATAAATTATTTATAGGGATACTAGATACACTTAGTGTGTGACCATCTAGGCCTCTTTAAAGTTGAAATTTGGTGGGATTTCCTAAAGTCCAATATTTATATCTAGAAATGGGTCAATGAACCCAAGAGAAATAAATTGATGTCACAACAAAATGTCATCTCATACAAATTTTTACACTTTAATATAATCCCTTTGTCCTGATATCTCTAATCAAGCGGGTAACATGCAAGTGCAATCAACTCATGTTCTCAATTTCTCATTCGTTGGCTTCCCAAAATTGAACTTTCCTAGAAAACACCATGGACATATATTTAGTTATTCTATATAATGTCAATCAAAGGGCATGAGATATCTACTTCTGTAGAAGTGAAAAATCATTTCTCACATTATTAATTAAGGCAGTATTACTCATGACACACCCAACATATCCTACCACACCGTGAATAATTGTCATCACAATTTTCATCAATACATTTATGTGTCAAAGACATAATACCCATTAATGATAATATTAAAGTATAAGGACCAATACACATTCTTCTGGATAGGAATATCCAATGAAACTTCTGAATGTTTATTTCCTACTAGTAGGTCTTGTTCGCATAAAATCCTCTTAGATATTACCAAGGCCTCACACCATGAGAAGGTGCCTCCATGTTTCATGATTCCCCACCCCTAATGGACTGTATAATTTATCTCCCTTAAAATTATATATTTCGGTCATAGAACATGTATTCAAGAATAGTGTCATGACACTTCTGTGTTCTTGTCATAGTAGGGATCCGCTATGACCTTTTAGTCTGAAAGTTATTCTTATGACATTATCACATACTATGAATAGAGAAGAAAAATCATGATGTGATATGTATTTTATTTACATTAATCCAATGAATATAATTTTATCATAAAGTAAAAATAATTTGGTTTAAATAGAACCAACTCCAATAGGAAGTCACACAAAATTAGCATTGATCTGGCATGCTTGGAGCCTATTGAAAAACTCAATACAGTCATGGATCATGGTGGTCCAAAATACCCCATTCTTCAGATCTGATGAGAGAGTTTCAGCTTTACCAAATGAACCACATTGGAACCAGCATGAACTTGTTGAATAATGTGATAAATCTCACCACGATGAATGAAACAATGGATAATACCATCAAACCCATGTCTATAGAGGACATACTAATATATGGGACCACTCTTGATGGTGAAATTCACTGTGGGCCATCAGATCCTCTCTTGTTTTTCTCAGTCTTTCAGGAGATTACTCTTCTATAGATACTCAAAAAAGGGAGTCATCTAGTCAGGGGTCTCCTCTAATACTGTGGCAGGGGGACCTAGAGGTCCTGATGTGGAGGCATCAGTGGTAAGGTGGCTTACATATGGGCTCTCATCAACATCCAATATTTTGGGATATATGAATCTACAATGTGCGACATTGATAATAAAATCATCTTTTTTAGTATCTGCAAGAGATGAGGAAAGGCTAGACAAGCCATCGACTTAGCTATTTTGTGATCGAGGGACATGAGTAACTTATGGATGAGAATAGAAATGGGAAATTAGTTGGTGATTACGCTCCAAAAAAGGTATGAGCTCTAGATTCCTGATGATGTAGTTAGTGTCGATTAACTCAATGACTGGTTCAGAGTCCCCTTTGACATGTAGGTGGGGAATTTCAATCTCGAGGGCCAGATCGAGGCCAATGATGAGAGACTGGTACTCTTCCTCATTTTTGGTACAATATTCTGAAAATAGAAATTAATAGGGAATGTTAGATTTTTCAGGCGTGATGATGACGATACCTAGGACTACTATATTGGGGATGGGATCATTGAGTCTCTTACAAGTAGGGATTTACAATGTGCCATCAAAGTGAATTTTCCAACGTGGAATTGAATGATCCACTGAGAGGATTGCCTCATTTGGAAAATCAAGATCTAGAGACAGCTCTACAGGGGATACATGGGTGGAAATAAATTCATCCAATTCCTATACTATGATATCCTTCTAGGGGACAAACTTGATGTTGAACTATTTATGGATCACTATCCACTAAGATAGATTGCCTATCAACATAGGTTGTTTCTGAATGTACTTTAGCGGATCCACTTAGTACATTAGCTCCATCACATGGTGCATCAAGTAATGTCACAATATCTACGGTACAAATACCATTATAAGGATGTTATTCTCCATAGAGATAATTCTGTTCTCTTTATCGAGGTGCATGTGGCCAAGATAGTATAAACTGTTTTTATTTTCCCTCATTATTATTCTTGGCGAGAGGGGTGTCGAGGGACCATTCCAAAGCGGTCACATAGTGTAACACCCCAGGTAAATAAAGAATATAAGATTTTTATATTTTTCCCTATTTGTTAATAAAATTTTAATATTAATTTAATGTTAACGCTATGCTCGATGGCTTACCCAATACACAACAACAAGTTCCTTTGAAATCTTACATTGCACTCTAATAATAAAATAATTTTATTTTAAATGGTAGTTAACACCGAGCCGTTGTAATGACGGGATTGAACAGAACTAACTACAAAATGATTATATATGTGTGTCCAATATTTTTACTTTTTACTATAAATGTTAGAGGATTAAAAATTCGAATGAATCCAATTTTAAGCGTAAACATTCTAATATTCTTTAAATGGCCGATTAACCGCCTTTTGATGGCGAACCTCTTTTAAATCCACTTTTTCACAATATCATGTGTTACATTTGAAAAAATAAAATTCTTCTTTAGAATCAGGACATCAAAATTTACTTTGTGTAAATTTTTTGTATTTTTACGATAAAGTTCATTTTTTAATGAATAGTGAAAAATGTTGTATTTTAATTCAAAACCCCTTTTTAATATAATTTATTTGTATGATTAGATTATCTTTTGAATTGGTTTTAAAGTAAAATTAGAATATATTTTTACCATTTAATCCAATAGTGGTAATTGGAATTAATTTCACTTTGAAATTTGACTTAAACTAGTGTCAATCTTTTGATATATATTTTTTCATAAAAACACGCTATTTGTTCTGACAGTGGGAATTCATTATTAAATAAATTAATTTAAATTATATGTTTTGAATTTTTTAAATTAGACATTATTTTTTAATTCGTAATAGCAAATATATCTTAGGGTTAATTGTTTGTAATTTTCTGAAAAACATCAATTTTTGATGAATAGTGAAACCACTAAGTGGTACTTAAAAAACTGATTTTTCATTTAAATTAAATTTTTCCACCTCTATGTTTTGAATTTAGAAAATAAAACATATATGTTTTTCATTATGAAGTAAAATTTGGTCCAATGGGATTAAAATAATTTTTTGGTGAAAAGTAACTTTTAAGTTTTATTAATCGCGATTAAAGGCAATTAGTGTAATTTAAGGTAAAGATAATGTTATAATAATATGAAATGACCTTGACACATGTCATACCCTTAGTGGATGATTCATGGCCAACCAAGACAATCCATGGGTCATCTTGGGTCCCCATGGAGCCACTTTTGTAGGAAAATGACATTAATAACATTTTAATTAGAGTTAAAATCAAAATGCCACAAACATGTGTTGTTTTACTAAATCAATTTTTACATGGGGTTATACAAGTAATATTTTTTACTATAATTATTTATTAGAAATATAAAAATATTTCCTACATCATTATATTTGTTTTATAATTTTTAAAGATTAAATAAATTAAATTATTTATGACACCATGATGATGTAGTGATTACCTCATTATTAATGAATTTAAATAAAATGAATAGATAATGTAAAATCTAAGACCAACACTTGTCAAAAACCTATTGGATGTGTGGATTTAGAACTAATATCACCTTATCCTAGAAATATATAACTATGGGACCTTTAAAATCCGAAAAAATTTTATAATAATGTTACTTTTCAAGACTTTCCAAGAGTTCCCTTCCTCTGCTCTTATAAAGGGCCCCCACCTCTACCAAATTACCCACACCTCTCAAGCCTTTGAATTGGAAAACCCCTGAACATTTTGTCTCTCCAAATCCCTTTATTACTCCTTGAATCCTCACATTGGACAGAAGTCTTTTCAATGAATCCTTTGAGCTCAAATCAAAAAGAGTTACCCAATTTAAAGGTAATGTCTTCCCTAGTGTTCTTTTGTTTTATTTTGCTTCTCCAACCCCCTAAAATTTTTTATCCCTTTATTTTGTAACAACACCAGTATCTTAAATATACTTGGATGTTTTTATAAGAAGTATTCAAGCTACACTTACACATACATCCGTCTAATAGTTAAAGAACATATTGTTTCTGTGGTTGGCGATTTTCTGCCTCACGAAACGATGATTGTTCAATATTCTATTAACACCTTTAAAGGTGTCCATTATGATGTCACTGTATTTTATATATGATATATATGGTATTTATGTTTTATATATGCCTCTGTAATTTATATTTGAAACATACCTTTATTCTTTTCATGTTGTGAAAATGCGATAATTTCATATGAGGAAATGTGGACTACCGCCCCTCAAGGGATGTGACTCGTTCAGGCAATACATGGAATGTATGAAGAATGAAATTAATGAACATATGTCACCTATATAAAATATATATTATACTGGAATTATAATATATATATATATATATATCACATAATTTTAATTCCATTAATATGACAAAAAAATGAATGTAGCGTTCATGCGTACGTACGGCCTACCGTCTCCATGAACGATGCTTTTCATTTTGTATCTCCAAATGTTATGGAATAGTATAAAATGAATATGTACTAGATATAAATTATATTTTAATCATTAATAATATTCTTTAAATTATTTAATTATAACTACATGGGGATTCATTTTCAAACATGTTCATTTTTGACTCATGTACCAAACATCGGAAAAAATGTCTGATATGAACTAAAATTATTAAACAATTATTATAACATTATAATATGTGATATGAACTGAATAATAATATTTAAAGGAGCTCCTTAAGAAATTATAAATTGTGCAAAGTTTATTATTCATGAATATAAAGAAACGAACAAGACAAGTCAGACTTGAGGTAAGGGATCCTACCCCTCTCTTTCTTTTTTAGTACACTCTTTTATGTCATTCCTTTTAAGCTAATTGTTCTTATGATTGGGATGTTATTTTATATTAATCTTATTGTAATTTTTTATGTTCATATTATGAGAGACCCTATTTTCTCTCATCAATCCATTTTGGACATTTTGAGGGTGCCGTTAGGCTGCCGAATTTTCATAAGAGATCCAACCTCTCTCTTTCTTTTTAAGTACTCTCCTTTATGTCACTTCTTTTCAGCTCCTCTTTGTTATGTTGGGGGATGTTATTTTATATTACTCTTGCTGTAAATTTTATGTTAATATGATGAGAGGCCCTATTTAATCTCATCAATCCATTTTTTGAAGTTTTAAGTGGCGCTGTTAGGCTGCCGAGTTTTTGTAAGGGAGATTTGATCTCACATTTATTCCCGTGAGATTTATGATACATTTTCCACCATTTCCTTTGAGTGGTATATGTACTACCGATTATTCTACAGTTTTTGTAATATAATTTAGTTTATTAGTATTTACATCAATGTTGTATTGTCCTTCTTTCATGGGGTGTATGTTTTGAAAGATACCCAAGTCGGTAAGGGAACCTTTCACCCTCCGCTTTTCAAAAGACTTATTTTGTTGGGTCATTTAATTTAAATATTTTAATGTTGGGATATGTTCTTATATATCCTTATTGTTGTAAATTTTATTTCCAAGTGATGAGATACCCTTTTTATCTATCATAAACTCATTTTCTGAATTTTGAAGTGACGCCGTTAGGCTGTCAAATTTTTGCAAGGGAACTTCTTAACCCAATTTTAATTCTTTGGGATAAAATTATACTCCTTGAATATGTCATTATATGAATATGTATGAATGACCTCTGATTGTTTCGCGCTCAATATCCACTTATATTTGGTGTATTCGTTTGTCACACATAATTATGTAATTGATTTATCCTTAATCCAAGGATACCGTCTTTGTAAGGGACTTCATCTCAATCTCCTTTCATTGAGGCATATATTGTTATAATACAAGACTTTATTTTATAAGTTGTATAAACCCCTTTTAATTTTAATTTTATACAAAAGGAATCTTTTTCTACAAAGCGTTTTACAAAATGACAAAAATGAATGTTTCTTTTAATGTATGCGGTGACAGCGACCTTTTTCGCCGCCACGAGTATTATTTGGACTTTCGCTTCCTCAACAAGCCGTAATGTTTTTAAAAGTAAATAAAAACCATATACTCTTTTATGTATTTTGGTATTGAAAATGGTTTTTTACAATTTATTTGTTATGAAAATATATTTTAGTGATATATTGTGATCGAAATGTGGAAATTGTTTCTTTCCATTATATTTGTTTTATATCTTATGATTTTATAATGGTACTTGGACATTTGACAGGTGGTTACGTGATAAACCATATGATGGGTGGTGTCATGAATACCAGGATGGTTGTTACGTTATAACCTCCAATGCATTGGGTATGGAAGTCGGTCGTATGGCTATTCCATTAAGTGATATGTGTGGAAGTCGACCGTATGGTTATTACATTTAAGTATGTTTATGTCCCAAGTTACCTTTATATTTTATGTATATGGGTTTTATGGTAATATTTTGGTTGAAAAATGGTAAGTAATGATATTTTATTCATTTAAGAGTTTATACTACTTCATAATGGAGAAAAGTATTACTTTGATAAAGTACTCAAGGTTTACTTGTTGTTTTGAAAAACTAACAATTTTCCTTATTTGTGTATCCTTTACTGGGCTTTTTATGCTCATCCCAAGTTTTTTTTGAAATGTTTTTAACAGGACATAAATTTGAATAGGGTCAAGGATGGGATCAAGGAAATATCAGGTTGTCTAAAACATAGAACTATACATGTTTCTTTTTAAGAGTTTTTATTATATGGAAACTTAGTAGAAGTGTCTACTTTGTAATCTTTTGATATGTAATATTTATGCCCTAATTCTCTAAAACTCTAAACCTGAAAAGATCCTCAATGTAAATTATTCATTTAATTCAATAATAAGTAATGTTTAAGGCCAGGTCCTTATAGTTGGTATCATAGGTCAGTTTAGATAACAATAGAGGTTAGGGTATTATTTAAGCATAAGTGACATTACCATAATGGATAGGATTTAATAAAGAGTCACAGTTTTTAGATAAAGTGAATGATTAAGTATATCTTAGTGTTTATCTTCCTCATTAGTACATAATGATTTTGTTGATATACTCGCACTGACATTTCTGGTTTTAGTAAATGGATGGATCTAGCAGGCACCAAAGTGACAATGGGTTTGAAGGAAACTGTGGTGGTTCTCTGATGAAGAGACTGGATGAAATGGGGGATTCAATGAGAAATATCGTGATTATTCTAATCCAACTATCAAGAGTCATGATCAACCACTTGAACCTTGGTGAGTTCTCTAATGCATCATGTACAAGAGAACCAACTCGACATGGAAGTTCAGGTAATAATTATAAATGTAACCATTAGAGTTTATACGATCATTACCTTTGAGGTAATTATGGGTTACTATATGATATGATGGAATATGAACGAAATGAGATAAACTTGAGGTTAAATTATGTTATGGTTATTTTTGAAGATTTTATCTCTTTTTTGGGAATGTTATAAGAATTATGTAGTTTTGGAAAAAGGACAACTCGTAGACCATGTGACACCCTATTGCGTCTGACGAAGCTACGGGAATCGAACCCACAACCAAAGTGCGACTCGTATTTATCGCCTACCACTAGACTACGTGAAATCCCTGGTTAGTTTGACTAATTATTTTTAGTTATATGATCTTGCGAATCTAGAATAAGTTGATTTTGGGTTATCTATCGAAATTATTAACCTATCATGGAGGATTTGTGATTAGGTTAATTACTTTTCAGTATGAGACTTTAAGAGTAACTGATGTTATTTGGAGATAAATGTTAAGGTTTATCTTGGAAGACTATGAGATTTGGGTTCCAATCTTAGTATTGATTACTTTGAAGAATTTTATGGATAGATTTTATTGAATGGTCATTGTTGAACTTTGGGTATTTTTTGACAAATTTTGGACATTAAGAAAAGATTTTTTATAAAGGATTATCCTTTTTGGGTATTATCTAATCTCGTACTAACATTTTTGGTTTTAGTTTTGGTTAAGGTCTAAAGACATGGGAAGTATATAGTTTCTTTTTTGGATTAGTTGATTCTATAGAAGTTGATTATAGTACTCTTCAAATGAACAAGTCATCCTAAATACTTATCATTTGGGGAAAGTATGAGTTTGTGTAAGAAATATAGTAAATGTTTAAAGTCAACATGACATGTAAGTATGTTTCCTTAAGATCAAAAATAAATTCCTCAATGAAAAGTAACTTAAAACAAAAATGTTTTCTATTAACTTTTCCTACTGGGGAATCGAATACAGTTTAACCCACCACAAGTTTGTGATTTTCTTCTGGTTAACTTTCTCTTAAACATGTTTTCTATCACTCTCCCTTAGAACATGACCCTTTTCTTTTTCTTCCATATCCATTTTTTCGTACATGTAATCCTAGTATGGTTTAACCCAGGTGACCTCTGTACTTCACTTTATTTCTTTTAAAGTGATTGTTTTTCCGACTCTTGTTCCGATGTGGGACTTTCAATGATATTTCTGAGCCCAATTTTAAAATTTCGAGGACGCAATTCCCAAGAGGGGGGAAGGATGTAACACCCCAGGTAAATAAAGAATATGACATTTTTATATTTATCCCTATTTGTGAATAAAATGTTAATATTAATTTAAAGGGAATTCTATGCTCGATGGCTTACCCAATACGCAACAACGAGTTCCTTTGAAATCTTACGTTCCACTCTAATAATAAAATAATTTTATTTTAAATGGTAGTTAATGCCTAGCTGTTGTAGTGACGAGAATGAACAGAACTAACTACAAAATGATTATATATGTTTTTCAAAAATTGTTTCTTTTTACAATAAATGTAAGAGGATTAAAAATGCGAATGAATCCAATTTTAAGCGTAAACATTCTAATATTTTTTTAATGGACGATTAACCTCATTTTGATGGTGAACCTCTTTTAAATCCAATTTCTGACAATTTTATGTGTTATATTTGACAAAATAAAATTCTTCTTTAGAATCAGGACATCATAATTTACTTTGTGTAAATTTTTGGTATTTTTTGGATAATGTTTATTTGTAATGAATAGTGAAAAATGTTGTATTTTAATTCAAACCCACTTTTTAATATAATTTATTTATATGATTAGATTAACTTTTGTATTTTTGCTAATGTTAAATTAAAATATATTTTTACCATTTAATCCAATAGCGGTAATTGGAATTAATTTCACTTGGAAATTGGACTTAAACTAGTGTCAATCTTTTGATATATATTGTTTCATAAAAACATGCTATTTGTTCTGATAGTGGGAATTAATTATTAAATTAATTAATTTAACTTATATGTTTTGAATTTTGTAAAATAGACATCATTTTTTGAATTCAGAATATCAAATATAGCTTAGGGTGAATTTTTGGTATTTTTCTGAAAAGCTTCAATTTTTATGAATAGTGAAACCACTAAGTGGTACTTAAAAAAACTGATTTTTCATTTAAATGAAATTTTACCACCTCTATGTTTTGAATTTCAAAAATCTGACATACATGGTTTTCATTAGGGAGTAATGTAAAGACCCGAAGCTTGACGTACATGGACATTACATTACTTTTGCGGAATACTTGGTACATAACAAAAACACACACACAAGGATCATAATAGTTTAGTGTCTTTGGTAACTCGGAACATAATCTTCTAATCGTGGTGAAAGATCTTCAATATCTCCCATAAAGATCTTCCTTTTTTTTACCTAAAACCCTTTTTTTATATCCTGGGGAAAAGAAAACATAAACGGGTGAGCTCAAATTCTCAGTAAGCGTAAACAAAAGAAATATCAATCACATCATATACATAAGCACATAACTTTTGGAAATCTTAACCTGCAAAAGAGATCATAATTTCATAACAAGGGGTAAATCATGGCAGTGAAATGTAATCACAATAATCATAACTTAAAACAGGAAACTTTGTGGCATTCACACATAATCATAGAGAATCATTTCTTGTTAGTCAAGACTCATTTCCAAGACTATCTTAGTGGACAAAGTCCCTTTCTGAATCGAGTAACCCTCGTTTCAGTCCTGTTTCACTGAACCGGTATAACCTACTGTTCCAGCCCTGTCTATCTCATGAGATATAAAATCTTTACCCAATGCATTGGAGGGAGATATAGGTGCCACCCATCTCATAATGATACCATTCTTATGTGTGCCACAAAATCATAAACCATACATCATTGCATAACCCATGTAATAAAGATGGGAATCTTAAACATCATGACATCATAAAACAATTCATATACGATAAAGGAATTCATAAAAATAATTCCATCACAACATAATCAAATCAATGTAATAATAGGGATAAAAATAGAACCCTTTATTATCTTAGATGGAAAATAATTTTGATAAAACACTTGAACTCCATTCTTGAGGAAAATATCCTTTCTACTTTAAAAACATTTTCCTTTCTTAACATGTCTTACAATTTTAAACTAAAAGAAGTTTATTAAAAATAAACTTGAAAACTTGTAAAGGAAGCTTCTTGGAAATAATGTTTTAAAAATCCATTCATTCCGTATAAGTTAAAAAAACATTCTTCTCGTACTTTTTTCGGAAAAGTCAAAAAAGTACCTCGTACGAAAAAAGACAAAAGATTCCTTTCATATCTTTTACTAAAAACACACCGAAGGGTAAAATTGGATTTAAAAAATTTTAGGTGGATGGAAATAATATTACATATGTAGTAAATATGGATGTGGATGATAAAATACACCCCATTAAATACTAAAGTATAAACAATCTCGGATAAAAATGAGATTGTGATATTTCCCTTACCTTAGGTCCGATTTGCTTCGTATGTGTCCGAACCTCCTCTTCTTTGAAGCGCCTCTTTGAGACCTCCTCTTAGGGCACTAAAATTGGTCTTTGAGGAAGACCAGAACCTTTAGGATGTTTCTAGGGAAGTGGAGAAGAGATTTTGGCAGGGTTTGGCCGATCTTGAGTGCTCAAATTGGTGTGAGGAGGAGGGGGAGGAGGTGTCCTTTTATAAGGGAGGAGAGGGGAACCTTTGGAATTCTTAAAAATATTAATTTATAATAAATCTAACCCCACTTAAAAACCTCCAAAAATGACTCATATTCGAATATTAGATGAGATAGGATTGTAATCTCATCAACCAATCAAATTTAGACATGTTTGGATCTTATTTTAAACATTATCATTTTCATTTATCCTTATTTAATCTATTTAAGTTTATTTGTGGTAATAAAATTCTAAATTTTAAATTATAACAAATAATTACTTATTTGTTGTGAATTTTCCATAATTGTTTACTTTATAACATTATAGACCATATAAAGTTAAATTTATAATTTTTAAATATTTTTGTGATTTTTAAACTATTTTATAATATGTTATTTTTATGAAATAACAATAGTGTCAATTTTGACACTATTCATTTATTTGAATTTAAATAAAATATATACAGAAGATATGTTCAAACTAGAAGCTTTAATATATTAATAAAAGGTCATATGTATCTATTAAATTAGTGGATAACATTAAATAGTTCATATAATATTTATTTTATTATTTTAAAAACCATTTATTTGGTTTATCTCTTAATAAAATAATTACTACATCATTTTTGTATAATTATTAAATATACTTATATGTTGCATAAAAATTTAAAATATAATTCTATGATGAAGATAAATATATTACCTTTCACAATAATACTTTTACTCGAATTTATCATCTTAAAATCACAATATTTAAATTGTTGTATTTATTAAATTATGAAGGTGACAACTTTGGCATCATTTAAAATAATATAATATAAGTGTCATAATTAATTGTATAAGACTCCAAATGGTCAAATATTCGACCATTGGATGATTATTGTTTACATTTACACGACCAATAAGTTTTGGTCAGGGTTTTGTGCATTTTAATGTCACTATTAGTTTAATAAAAACTATATTCTTGATCTTTCACTAGATAAATAATTTCTCCATCACTATTGTGTCACAATTAATGATAATTATTTAATCCCAAAAAATTCTAAATAAATTCTCATGATGTAGATAATTTTGTTAGCTTTCTGGAGACTATTCATGTTCTAAATTTTATGATGTTTATCACTAATTTAAAATTATTATACTTATAAGATTTAAGAGAGTGACATGTTGTCACTTTCATTGGTTTAAATAATAATAAAATTATTTTCATGGTAAAAAGTCCATAAAATGTATCTAATCCGACCCTTAGTTAATATGGGTTTACTTTTAGCCATCAAATAGAATTTTGGCAAGTGTTAGGGTAATTTTATAATATTATATTTACCCTTAATTACCCGATTTATCTTTAACTATGGTAAATAAAATTTACCGTAGTTACTATTCATAATTCCCAAAAATAAAAAGTATCCTATTAACATAATTTGGACCCACTGATTCCAAATATGGAATCCATTTTTTAAAATTCAAAACACATAAGTTGCAGAAATTAAATTAAAATTAATCCCGTTGTCGAATAAAAACGGGTTTTTGTTTAAAACATTGCAAAAGATTGAATTGATTTAACCTACGAATTCAAGGTAAAATCAATTCTAATGACATAAATTATATTAAATGGTAAAAATATATTCTATTTATACTTTAAATCCATTCAATATTATAATTTAACCACATAAGATATTACGATGAAAAAAGTTGTGTTTAATTAAAATATAGCGTGTTTTTTCTATTCATTAAAATATGAAAGTTATCGGAAAAATATCAAAACTTTATCTAATGTAAATTTTTATATCCTGATTCAAAAGAAGAATATTATTTTGTCAAATTGAACATATAAACATTTCAAAAAACAATATTTAAAGTGGGTGCGCCATCAAAAGGCGGTAAAACTGCATTTTTTGAAAAATACTTATTTTACCCGAAAAAATTATTTTGTTCTTATAACATGTTCTAGAAATGTGTAAGATGAATAATAATGATATAAAATTCAAAATTTAGTTAATACTATTCATAACGGCTAGTTCATGACAATATTATAATAATATAACATTGTTTATTAAAACCCGGTATTGCGTACAACACACGCTCTCGAGGAAGGTCGCGATTGCGTGTAATGCAAGCCAAGTCAGGGTTGCGTGTTGTGAAAGAATCCTTCGTTGTTTCGTACAACATAATCCAACCATATTTCATTTATACATTTAATATATATATATATACTCAATGTTGTGTAGAATAACTATTATCAAAATTGTGTGTAACACGGTCCAAGAATAGTGTTGCGTATACTGCAAGCTAATACGGTGTTGCGTATAGCGCAGGGTAATCTTGGTGTAGAATACAACATAAGACATTAATGAAATTAAAATAATATTTTTCATAAAATCTCGGGGTGTTACATTCTACCCCCCTTAAAATGAATTTCGCCCTCGAAATTCGTCGGGGTTATAAATGGTTTACTATTTGAAAGTTTCTTTGATAGAAACCCACATCGTAAAAAGGAATACCAAAACCAATCTTTAAAAACAAAAGTATGAAACGTAACGGTTACCCAAATAAACTAATCACTGGGTTTCCACATAGGTGAAAATATGGATATGGAAGAGAAATCTAACCATCATGTTCTAATAGAGAGTGGTAGAGAACATGGATATGAAATAGCCAACAATCACAAAGCCATAGATTTGTGACGATCTAAGGTACCATATGATTCGTCAGATATAAGAGAACTAGGACAACATTTTTGGTTTTCACGATCGTTTCCCTAAAGTTAAAGAATTTGAATTAGAATAAATACTTACTTTATTTTGGTACAATCTCACTGTTGTTCGTGCCTTTAACAATTTCCACTTCATCTCTTAAATAAATGAAGTTGAATTTGTTATTCGTGAAGTGTTAGCAGATCATGTGATAGAATGACGGGTCATTCCATCTGTCTCAAACAAAAAGGATAAAAAAAGTTATTAAATATACATAAGTCATTCTATAGTGAGATTAATCATATGTGGTTCCTAAAATGGACTTATACTTCATATATCATATGGCTTAATATAATAAAACTAGTTTCTACTAAACAGGGACTTCCTGTAGGCCAGTGGTAGGCGATAAAGGCCAGTCGCACTTCGGTTGTGGGTTCGATTCCTACAGCCTTGTCTGACGCGATGGGTTGTCGCCCGTCCTGCAGGTTGTCCTTTTTATAAAACTACATTACTATAACATCCCATCAATAATATCGAAAATATTCTATCCTTAAACAATACTAACTTATGTCCAACATAATCCATTCTAATCTTTAGGCTTATCCAGAATACTGCAGTCCACTCTCATAATATAATGAAAATGATTACCAGAGATTTAATACCATCGTTGATCCCCATATATCATAAGATATGTCTTTTTGGTCACATTCCAAACATTCAAAGGCCTTAATCAAGTATTTTCTTGAATACCCATTGAACCTTAGTTAAAACATGATTGCGGTTAAAAGATAACACCTTCCACATACCAAAATCCTCAAAATTCTATATACTCAAACCATGATATCACTTAGTCCTTATATCAATCATGATCTCATGAATACTGTCAAACATTTCATTTCCTCCTTATCCCTTCATTATGCGCATATCATCTTATTTCCAAAAATATCTGAATAACCATTCATGGATACTGGTACCATTAATCATACACTTTCAAAACTCAAGGAAAGACAACAGTGTAACAATCCTTAGATGTCTCTTTATTCCATAGTACAATGAGATTACTTATACAACATTACACATGATAAACATGTAATCACTCCACTACATTCTTAAACCATTGACCGAGCTTCAAAAATTCTTTCATCTCACATATCATTTGTAGTCTCTTCATCATCATCCACATAAATACTTCCCATAAGACCATACTGATTATCTTCATGAGACTTTCCCTTAGGGCATTGGTTTGCATAATGCCCGTACATTCCACATTTAAAACATTTAACCATTGTTGATGTCGTAGCAATACCATTATCCTCATCCATGTTGTTAACTGAACCGTTTCCTTTGCATTTACTTGATTTGTGTCCTTATTTTCCACACCCAAAGCATTTTCCAGTTCCTTTGAAACATTCTCCTTGATGCCTCTTCCCACATGATTTAAATAGGGGAAATTGAACTTTCTTTCCTCTATGATCATCATGAAACTCCATCTTTCTCTTATTAGCCGAGTCAGGAAACTTACCAAATTTTACTTTATTGATCATATTATGAGATTGCTGATTTGGCATAATAATGATGTTTGGACTTCCAAATCTCATTTCATTATGAAGAATATCATTCCATTGTCCATCATATCCTCCATTATCGTGAATCATCTTGTTTCCAGCCATTTTCTAAAACCCAAAAAAAAGTGTGAGAGGCAAAAATCATGCTAGGGAAAACAACATAATAAAGGTGGAGTATCCTCAATATCTAACATCTTAGGTTAAATTCTATGATCGTTACCATAGTTCTAGGACTGTATCTTATACGTATACTTATCCTTACAGACATCCCTAGACATACCGTAGAAATATCTCTAGGGATCTCACTAACGTTTTCGCATCCTAGTTTCCAAAGGTTGACTAAACCTTTCCTCTGATACCAACTGTAGAGACCTGAAGTTTGACGTACATGGACATTAAATTACTTTTTTGGAATACTTGGTACATAACAAAAACACACACACAAGGATCGTAATAGTTTAGTGTCTTTGGAAACTCGGAACATAATCTTCTAATCGTGGTGAAAGATCTTCAATATCTCCCATAAAGATCTTCCTTTTTTTTTACCTAAAACCCTTTTTTTATATCCTGGGGAAAAGAAAACATAAAAGGGTGAGCTCAAATGCTCAGTAAGGGTAAACAAAAGAAATATCAATCACATCATATACATAAGCACATAACTTTTGGAAATCTTAACCTGCAAAAGAGATCATAATTTCATAACATGAGGTAAATCATGGCAGTGAAATGTATTCACAATAATCATAACTTAAAACATGAAACTTTGTGGCATTCACACATAATCATAGAGAATCATTTCTTGTTAGTCAAGACTCATTTCCAAGACTATCTTAGTGGACAAAGTCCCTTTCTGAATCGAGTAACCCTCGTTTCAGTCCTGTTTCACTAAACCGGTATAACCTACCGTTCCAGCCCTGTCTATCTCATGAGATATAAAATCTTTACCCAATGCATTGGAGGGAGATATAGGTCCCACCCATCTCATAATGATACCATTCTTATGTGTGCCACAAAATCATAAACCATACATCGTTGCATAACCCATGTAATAAAAATGGGAATCTTAAACATCATGACATCATAAAACAATTCATATACGATAAAGGAATTCATAAAAATAATTCAATCACAACATAATCAAATCAATGTAATAATAGGGATAAAAATAGAACCCTTTATTATCTTAGATGGAAAATAATTTTGATAAAACACTTGAACTCCATTCTTGAGGAAAATATCCTTTCTACTTTAAAAACATTTTCCTTTCCTAACATGTCTTACAATTTTAAACTAAAAGAAGTTTATGAAAAATAAACTTGAAAACATGTAAAGGAAGCTTGTTGGAAATAATGTTTTTAAAATCCATTCATGCCGTATAAGTTAAAAAAAACATTCTTCGTGTACTTTTGTCGGAAAAGTCAAAAAAGTACCTCGTACGAAAAAAGACAAAAGATTCCTTTCATATCTTTTACTAAAAACTCACCGAAGGGTAAAATTGGATTTAAAAAATTGTAGGTGGATGGAAATAATATTACATATTGAGGAAATATGGATGTGGATGATAAAATACACCCCAGTAAATACTAAAGTATAAACAATCTCGGATAAAAATGAGATTGAGATATTTCCCTTACCTTAGGTCCGATTTGCTTCGTATGTGTCCGAACCTCCTCTTCTTTGAAGCGCCTCTTTAATACCTCCTCTTAGGGTACTAAAATTGGTCTTTGAGGAAGACCATAACCTTTAGGATGTTTCTAGGTAAGTGGAGAAGAGATTTTGGCAGGGGTTGGCCGATCTTGAGTGCTCAAATTGGTGTGAGGAGGCGGGGGAGGAGGTGTCCTTTTATAAGGGAGGAGAGGGGCACCTTTGGAATTCTTAAAAATATTAATTTATAATAAATCTAACCCCACTTAAAAACCTCCAGAAATGACTCATATTCGAAGATTAGATGAGATAGGGTTGTAATCTCATCAACCAATCAATTTTAGACATGTTTGGATCTTATTTTAAACCTTATCATTTTCATTTATCCTTATTTAATCTATTTAAGTTTATTTGTGGTAATAAAATTCTAAATTTTAAATTATAACAAATAATTACTTATTTGTTGTGAATTTTCCATAATTGTTTACTTTATAACATTATAGACCATATAAATTTAAATTTATAATTTTTAAATATTTTTGTGATTTTTAAACTATTTTATAATATGTTATTTTTATGAAATAACAATAGTGTCAATTTTGACACTATTCATTTATTTGAATTTAAATAAAATATATACAGAAGATATGTTCGAACTAAAAGTTTTAATATATTAATAAAATGTCATATGTATATATTAAATTAGTGGATCACATTAAATAGTTCATATAATATTTATTTTATTATTTTAAAAACCATTTATTTGGTTTATCTCTTAATAAAATAATTACTACATCATTTTTGTATAATTATTTAATATACTTTTTTGTTGCATAAAAATTTAAAATAAAATTCTATGATGAAGATAAATATATTACATTTCACAATAATACTTTTACTCGAATTTATCATCTTAAAATCACAATATTTAAATTGTTATATTTATTAAATTATGAAGGTGACATCTTTGGCATCATTTAAAATAAAATAATATAAGTGTCATAATTGATTGTATAAGACTCCAAATGGTCAAATATTCGACCATTGGATGATTATAGTTTAAATTTACACGACCAATAAGTTTTGGTCAGGGTTTTGTGCATTTTAATGTCACTATTAGTTTAATAAAAACTATATTCTTGATTTTTCACTAGATAAATAATTTCTCCATCACTATTGTGTCACAATTAATGATAATTATTTAATCCCAAAAAATTCTAAATAAATTATCATGATGTATATAATTTTGTTAGATTGCTGGAGACTATTCATGTTCGAAATTTTATGATGTTTATCACTAATTTAAAATTATTATACTTATAAGATTTAAGAGAGTGACATGTTGTCACTTTCATTGGTTTTAATAATAATTAAATTATTTTCATGGTGAAAAGTCCATAAAATGTATCTAATCCGACCCTTAGTTAATATGGGTTTACTTTTAGCCATAAAATATAATTTTGGCATGTTTTAGGGTAATTTTATAATATTATATTTACCCTTAATTACCTGATTTATCTTTAACTATGGTAAATAAAATTTACCGTAGATACTATTCGTAATTCCCAAAAATAAAAAGTATCCTATTAACATAATTTGGACCCACTGATTCCAAATATGGAATCCATTTTTTAAAATTCAAAACACATAAGTTGCAGAAATTAAATTAAAATTAATCCCGTTGTTGAATAAAAACGGGTTTTTGTTTAAAACATTGCAAAAGATTGAATTGATTTAACCTACGAATTCAAGGTAAAATCAATGCTAATGACATACATTATATTAAATGGTAAAAATATATTCTATTTATACTTTAAAACCATTCAATATTATAATTTAACCACATAAGATATTACGAAGAAAAAAGTTGTTTTTAATTAAAATATAGCGTGTTTTTAATATTCATTAAAATATGAAAGTTATCGGAAAAATATCAAAACTTTATCTAATGTAAATTTTTATATCCTGATTCAAAAGAAGAATATTATTTTGTCAAATTGAACATATAAACATGTAAAAAACTATATTTAACGTGGGTGCTCCATCAAAAGGAGGTAAATCTGCATTTTTTTAAAAATACTTATTTTACCCGAAAAATTTATTTTGTTCTTATAACATGTTCTAGAAATGTGTAAGATGAATAATAATGTTATAAAATTCAATATTTAGTTAATACTATTCATAATGGCTAGTTCATGACAATATTATAATAATATAACATTGTTTATTAAAACCCGGTATTGCGTACAACACACGCTATCGAGGAAGGTCGTGATTGCGTGTAATGCAAGCCAAGTCAGGGTTGCGTGTTGTGAAAGAATCCTTCGTTGTTTCGTACAACATAATCCAATCATATTTCATTTATAAATTTAATATATATATATATATACTCAATGTTGCGTAGAATAACTATTATCAAAATTGTGTGTAACACGGTCCAAGAATAGTGTTGCGTATACTACAAGCTAATATGGTGTTGCGTATAGCGCAGGGTAATCTTGGTGTAGAATACAACATAAGACATTAATGAAATTAAAATAATATTTTTCATAAAATCTCGGGGTGTTACAAGTAAAATGTGGTTCAATGGGATTAAAATAATTTTTTTGGTGAATAGTAACTTTTATGTTTTATTAATCGTGATTAAAGGTAATTAGTGTAATTTAAAGTAAAGATAATGTTATAAAAATATTAAATGACCATGACACCTTTCCTACCCTTATAGGATGAGTCATGACCGACCAAGAAAATCCATGGGTCAACATGGGGACCCCATGGAGCCACTTTGGTAGGAAAATGACATTAATAACTTTTTATTTAAAGTTAAAATTAAAATTTCACAAACATGTGTTGTTTTACTAAAACAATTTTTACATGGGGTTATAAAAGTTATATTTTTTAATATAAATATTCATTATAAATATAAAAAAATTTCCTACCTCATGATATTATTTTTATAATTTTTATACATTATATAAATTAAATTATTTATGACACCATGATGATGCAGCAATTACCTCATTATTTAACGATTTAAATAAAATGAAAAGATAATGTAAAATATAAGACCTACACTTGTCAAAAACCTATTGGATGTGTGGATTTCTAACTATTATCACCTTATCCTAGAAATATATAATTTTGGGACCTTTAAAATCTGAATAACATTTTATAATAATGTTACTTTAAAGACGTTCCAAGAGTTCCCTTCATCTCCTCTTATAAAAGGCCCCCACCTCTACCACCTTACCCACACCCCTCAAGCATTTGGCTCGGAAAACCCCTGCCCATTTTGCCTCTCCACATACCTATCTTACTCAAAGAATCCTCACATTGGGAAGAAGGATTTCCAAGGAAGCCTTTGAGCTCAAATCAAAAAGAGTTACCCAATTTAAAGGTAAAGTCTTACCTAGTGTTCTTTTGTTTTATTTTGCTTCTCTAACCCCCTAAACGTTTTTATCCCTTTATTTTGTAACAAAAACAGTATATTAAATATAATTGGATGTTATAAGAATTATTCAAGCTACACATACACACACATCCGTCTAATGGTTAAAGAACATACTATTTCTGTGGTTGGCGATTTTCTACCTCACGAAATGATGATTGTTCAATATTCTTTCAACACCTTTAAAGGTGGCCATTATGATGTCACTGTATTTTATATATGATATATATGTTCTTTATGTTTTATATATGCCTTTGTATTTTATATTTAAAATATACCTTTATTCTTTGTATGTTGTGCAAATGCGACAATTTCATATGAGAAAGTGTGGACTACCGCCCCCTCAAGTGATGTGACTCGTTCATGCAATACATGAAATGTATAAAGAATGAAATTAATGAACATATGTCACCTATATAACATATATATTATACTGGAATTATAATATATATATATATATATATATCTCATTTATTTTTAATTCCATTAATATGACAAAAAATTGAATGTAGCATTCATGCATACGTACGACCTACCGTCTCCATGAACGGTACTTTTATATTTTTATCTCAAAATGTAATGTAATAGTATAAAATTAATATGTAGTAGATATATATGATATTTTAATCATTAATAATATTCTGGAAATGATTTAATTATAACTACATGGGAATTCATTTTCAAACAAGTTCATTTTTGACTCATGTACGAAACATCGACAAAAATGACTGATATGAACTAACATTATTAAACAATTATTATAACATTATAATATGTGATATGAACTGAATAATAATATTTAAAGGAGTTCCTTAGGAAATTATAAATTGAAAAAAGTTTATTATTCACGAATATAAAGAAACGAACAAGACAAGTTGGACTTGAAGTAAGGGATCCTACCCCTCTCTTTCTTTTTATGTACACTCTTTTATGTCATTACTTTTAAGCTAATATTTCTTATGATTTGGATGTTATTTTATTTTACTCTTACTTTACTTTTTTATGTTCATATGATGAGAGACCCTATTTTATCTCATCAATCCATTTTGGAAGTTTTGAGTGGCGCTGTTAGGCTGCCAAATTTTCATAAGAGATCCAACCTCTATCTTTCAAGTTTAAGTACTCTCCTTTATGTCACTTATTTTAAGCTCCTATTTGTTTTGTTGGGGGATGTTCTTTTATATTCCTATTGATGTAAAATTTATGTTAATATGATTATATACCCTATTTTATCTCATCAATCCATTTTTGGAAGTTTTAAGTGGCGTCGTTAGGCTGCCGAGTTTTCTTAAGGGATTTTTCATCTCACTTTTATTCTCGTGAGATTTATGCTACATTTTCCACCATTTATTTTTAGTGTTATATGTACTGCACATTATTCTACTCTTTGTGTAATATAATTTCATTTATGATTATTTACATCAATGTTGTATTGTCCTTCTTTCATGGGGTGTATGTTTCGAAAGATACCCAAGTCGGTAAGGGGACCTTTCACCCTCCTCTTTTTAAAAGAATTCTTTTGTCGGGTATTTTAATTTACATATTGTAATGTTGGGATATGTTCTTATATATCCTTATTATTGTAAATTTTATGTCCATGTGATGAGATACCATTTTTATCTCTCATCAACTCATTTTATGAATTTTGAAGTGACGCCGTTAGGCTATCACCTTTATTGCAAGGGAACTTCTTAACCAAATTTTGATTCTTTAGGATAAACTTGTACTCCGTGAATATGTCGTTCTATGAATATGTCTGAATGACCTCTGATTTTTTTACACTTAATATCCACTTATATTTGGTGTATTCTTTTTTCACACATAATTATGTAATTGATTTATCCTTAATCCAAGGATATATTCTTTGTAAGGGACTTCATCTCAATCTCCTTTCATTGAGGCGTATATTGTTCCAATACAAGACATTATTTCATACGGTGTATAAACCCCTCTGAATTTTAATTTTATACAAAAGGAATCTTTTTCTACAAAGAATTTTAAAAAATTAAAAAAAGGAATGTTTCTTTTAACGTACACAGTGACAACGACCTTTTCCACCTCCACATGTATTATTTGGACATTGGATTCCTCAACAAGCCATAATGTTTTTAAAATTAAATAAAAACCATATAATTTTTTATGTATTTTGGTATTGAAAATGGATTTTTATAATGGATTTGTTATGACCATATATTTTTGTGATATATTCTGATCGAAATGTGGAAATTTTTTCTTTCCATTATATTTTTTTTATGTCTTATGATTTTATAATGGTACTTGGACATTTGACGGGTGGTTATGTGATAAACCATATGACGGGTGGTGCCATGAATACCAGGATGGGTGGTTATGTTATAACCTACAATGCATTGGGTATGGAAGTCGGGTGTATCGTTATTCCATTAAGTGATATGTGTGGAAGTTGACTATATGGTTATTCCATTTAAGTATGTGTATGTCCCAAGTTACCTATATATGTTATGTATATGGGTTTTATAGTAATATTTTGGTTTCAAAAGGGTAAGTAATGATCTTTTATTCATTGAAGAGTTTATACTACTTTATAAAGGTGAAAAGTATTACTTTGATAAAGTACTCATGGTTTACTTGTTGTTTTGAAAAACTAACAATTTTCCTTCTTTTTGTATCCTTTACTGGGATTTTTATGCTCATCCCAAGTTTTTTCTGAAACGTTTTTCATAGGACATAAAGTTTAATAGAGTCAAGGATGGGATCAAGGAAATTTCAGGCTGTCTAAAACATGGAACTAGACATGTTTCTTTTTAAGAGTTTTCATTTTATGGAAACTTAGTAGAAGTGTCTACTTTGTAATCTTTTGAGATTTAATAGTTATGTACTAATTCTCTAAAAATATAAATTTGAAATGATCCTCAATGTGAATTATTCATTTAATTCAATAATAAGTAATGTTTAAGGTCGGGTCCTTATACATAGAAGGCCATAAGCTTTCTTTAAATTGGAACCATCAGAATCAAAGGTATTAGAAGTTAGTTATTTATTCATCAATGGTAGTCTGACACTCCTCATCTGACTGATAAACAACACCTTTCTTCGTGAGCCGAGGAAAGGGATTACACATGACATCCAGCTTTGTTATTAATCCGTATATATAGGCTAAGTATCTTAGAAAGCCTCAAATCTCCTGAATGTTAATCATGGGAGACAACTGAATGATGGCCTTGATATTTTCTAGATTGATCACAATGCCTCTATATCTAAAAATGAAGCTGATAAACTTTCTGGAGCTGACCCCAAAGTCATACTTCAAGGGGTTTATCTTTAGATGGTGGGAATAGAGGAATTTGAACACTTTACTAATATATATGAGATGGTCCTGATGCTGGAGAGATTTAACCACCATATCATCCACATTGTATTCCACCAATGTCCCATGGATCATCTTGAATATGTGGTGCATGGAATGTTGATAGGTGGAACATGAATTCTTTAGACTGAAAGGCATTACCTGGTAGCAGAAAGTACCTTGTGGTTCCCTGAAGGTGGTAGAATCTTCATCATCTAGGGCCATTTTAATTTGATTATATCTAGAATACCCATCCACTAAAGAGAGAACTTTTAACCTAGTGGTGGTGCTAATCAATATTTCTATCGTAGAAGGGGAAAATCATCCTTTAGATAGTGACGGTTGAGATCCCAAAAGTTGATGTAGACTCTGATCTATCAGTTCTTTTTTCGGACAAGCACTATAAAATCTCAAGTAAGTAATGAATAATTTATATTCTTATCTATGTCTATTTATGAATTAAATAGTGTTTTAGAGGCTTAAAATGAGAATAAATCCAATCATAAGCATGGAATACACTAATATTTTTAAAAGATTGTTTTACTGCCTTTTGATGGAAAACCATTTTTAAATAAAAGTTTTGACGATTTTATAAGCTTATTTGTGAAAATAAACTTATTCTTTATGATTGGGGAATTGAAATTTACTTTGGATAAATTTTTGGTATTTTTCTGACCATGTTCATTTTTTAATGAATGATGAAAAATACTGCATTTTACATCAAAATTGCTTTTTCATCTAATTTAATTATATGGTTAGATTATATTTTTAATAGGTTTTAAAGTTTAATTAGAATATATTTTTACCATTTAATCAAATGGTGTTAATTATAATTAATTTCACTTTGGAATTGGGCATAAACAAGTGCCAAACTTTTCATAGATATTGTTTCAAAAAACCCGCTATTTGTTTTGACAACGGGAATTATGTTTCAATTCATTATTGAAATTTCTATTTTTGGAATTTGGTAAAATTGATTCCATATTTGGAATCATAAGGTCCAAATTATGTAATTAAGACTCTTGTTTTCGGACATTATGAATAGTAACGACGGTAATTATCATTAATTATCTTGATTAATTAGGAATCGGGTAGTTAAGGAAAATAAAATAATATCATAATAATAAAAAATGACCCCAACATGTGTCCTAATTCTACTGGTTGTGTCATGTCCGACCATGGGATTCCTTGTGCCAAACTCTGGGACCCCATGGAATCACTTTTGGGTGAAAGTGACACTTTATCTTTTTATTCTTTAATGAAAGGAGAATATCACTAAAGAATGTATCACCTGAGTAAAACATTTTTAATTTTTGACAAAATAAATTATATCTTGGACTATAAATATTCATTGGAAAGATAATAAGATTTCCTACATAATATTATTTTTTATTAATTTTTATACATTGAATAAATTAAATTATTTAGGACATCATGATGATGTAGTGATTACATCATTAATGAAATATTTAAATAAACTTAAAAGATAGTGTAACTTCTAAGACATAAACTTGTCAAAGACCTATTTTATTAGTATATTTCAAACCCTTATCACCTTATCCTCTAAATATTTCAATGTGGGACCTTTAAAATCTGAAACTCATTTTAATATAACGTAACATTTTATAACTTTCCAAGAGTGCCCCTCCTCTCCTCTTATAAAAGGCCCCCAAATCTACCTCCTTACCCACATTTCTCAAGCCTTTGGCTCGTACAAGATCTGCTCATTTTGTCTCTCCACATCCTTCTCTTCATCCTAGAATCATTACCTTAGTCAGAAAGCCCTTTAAGAAACCCTTTTGGTTCAATACAAGATGAGTTACCCGATTTTAAGGTAAAGACTTCTATAATGTTCTTTTGTTTTATTTTGCTTCTCCAACCCTCTAAACTATTTTTATTCATTTCTTTTGTAAAAAAATAGTATATTAAATATAATAGGATGTTTTTATAAGAAGGATTATAGATACACTGATATACACCTACAAAAAATTGTTAAAGAGCATATTGTTTCTGTGGATGGCGAATTTCTGTCTCACGAAACGATGATTGCTCAATATTATTCTAACACCTTCAAAGGTGGCCATTAAGATGTCACTATATTTATATATGATATATTATATGTTTATTTTTACCTTAAGCTTTTTTATTTTTCATTTATTTCTTACCTTTATGGTTTCCATTATGGGTAAGTGTGATATCTTTATTTTAGGAATTGCGGACTACTGCCCCCTCAAAGTGATTTGATTCATTAATGCCATATGTGGGACGTATAATGTATGGAGTTAATGATATTGTATATGATATTATATTGGAATTATAATATACCTTTATATGATTATGATTCCATTCCATAAAATATGAAATAGAAATGAAAGTATCGTTCATGCGTGCGTACGACTTACGATCTCCATGAACGGTGCATTTCATTTCTTACCTCTAAATGTTATGTAATATTATAAATGCATGTATATACTAGATATATATTATATCTACATCATTAATATAACTTTGGATATAATGGATACATGAAAAACTTGTAATTATAAAGATTTTATTTTTGACTCAAGTACCAATGATCGATAAAATGACCATTATTAACTTAAATAATTACATAGTGTTCATAACATGGTAATAAGTGATATAAAAGGAATAATGAACTTGAAAAAGGTTCTTAAGTAAGTAGAAATTAACTCAAGTTTATTATTAATGTGGTTAAAGAACGATTGAGTCAAGTCGGACCCAAGGTAAGGGACTTCATCTCGATCTCCTTTCATTGATGCATATTTTGTTTTATACACAACTTTATTTTATATTGTGTATAAACCCCATTGAATTTTACATTTATTAAAAAGGAATAATTTTTATATGAATCGTTTAATAAATGAAAAAAGGGAATGTTTTTTTTGTCGTACGTATGCGGCGACAACGACTTCGCCGCTGTGACCATTATTTGAGTTTTGGCTTCCTCTACAAGACATAACCTTTTTTAAAAATGAAAAATAAATACCATGTTTTACTTATCTTCTATTTTGGTATTGAAAAACGATTTGATATTTTTTTATTATATCAATGTGTTTTATTGATATCTTGAGATTGAAATGTGGAAATGTTATGTTTCCTTTATGCATGTTTTATGATTATGTTATGGTTCTTGGGAATTGTTTATGAAGACGGGTGGTTCCGTGATAAACTAAGGGCGGGTGAGCCCGATATAGCTCTATAATACATTGGGTAATGTGAAGGGGTTGAATGTTATGGTTTCTCCAAAGAGATTAAGGGAATATATAGTGATGGGTTTTCCAAACGTAACCATGAGGGTTACTCCTTACGTATGAATGTTATGAATGCCTCAAGTTACCCTTATGTCTTATGATTTATATGATTTATTAATTATTTGATGAGGTATGTTAAAATTCTTATGTTTTACGAGTAAAGTATGATTTCATACATGGACTAATGTTTTCATTTTGTATTTTTATATCCCTTGGTGAGCTTTTTATGCTCATCCCATGTTTTTGAAATGTTTTTCACAGGTCAAGGGAAAGTTACATGATGTGATCATAGTGTCAAAGAAGTGTCAAGAAATAATCTATGTTTTCTTTTAAATATGTTTCTGATGATGGAAAAAGTGAGTACTATCTTTTATGTAACCACTTTGTTTAAATTTGGAGTATAATGCATGATTTATGATCTAATTATCTAAAACTCTAAACCTGAAAATATCCTCAACATGTATTCTTCAAATAACGCAAGATTATGTAATGTTTAAGGCTAGGGACTTATAGTTGGTATCAGAGGTTGGTTTAAATAAATTTAGGAGTTAGAATTATATTAAATGATTATCCAAAAATATTTTTTTATTGTCAAATTTAAATGATATAGAATTTGAATATTACCATGTTGCTTCATCTAAGACATGTTTTTTCATAATGGTTTTCCGCAGAGGAAACATGGAAGAAGTGCTAGGAAGGCATACAAAAGGAAATGACCTTCTGAATCAGCATCTTGAGATGGTCGAAATTGGAACTGAACAATTTGTTGCAGTAATGGCATAGTTGACTCAAGCGATAAATGGTGGGGGTATCCATGCACGAGATCAGCCAGATCCACCGTAGAGGAACATGTCAGTGGTGGAACATTTCATAAGGAAACATCCCCCATAATTCATAGGATTATCTGACCCTATGCTAGCTGAAGGGTGGAATAAAGCACTGGAGAAGATTTTTGATGTCATGGGGTGTTCAGACAATCAGAAGGTTAGTCTTGTTATTTACCGTTTGGAGGGTGAAGCAGATTAGTGGTAGTCGATGGTCAAAAATATCAGGGACATTGATTAGATTGATGCTCTCAACTGGGATGAATTCAATGGTATGTTTCTTGAGAAGTATTTTCCTAATGCTGTTCGACTTAGGATGGAAAAGAAATTCATGGAATTGAGGAAAGAGGATGACTTAGTGGCTGCTTATGAAGAGAGGTTCACTCGATTGGAAAGGTATGCTCCAAATTTTATCTGAGACCTTGATAGTAAAATAAATCGTTTTTACTCAAGATTCAAGCAAAAATATCGAAGGGAATTAGCTTCTCGTGAGTTAAAAAGTTATGAAAATCTTGTTTGATGTGATGATAAGGTGGAAATTGATTTTTCCGATGATCAAGTGTCATATAACAACCAACATAAGAAGTGATCGAGGTGGTAGGAGAAAGGATAAAATTATTCAAAAAGGTCTGATGGTAAGAAAACTAAGTTTCCAATTTGTGATAAATGTGGTAAAAGGTATGCTGGGGAATGTCTTCTGAATTCTGGAAAGTGATACTGATGTGGTAATATGGGACATAAGGCTCATGATTACACTGAAAAATATCAGGATGATGGTAAGACCAAATTTGATTTATAGTCAGTGAAATGTTTTAAGTGTAATGAGATGGGTCACTATGAAAACGAGTGTCCGACAAAGAGCTCGAGTGAAGGGAAGCAGTTAGACTACAAGCAGAAAGGGGTGGTGAAATCCTTTGAAACTACTTCAGAAGATGTTGGGCCATCAAATGAAGTGGTATTAGTTACTTTTTTTGTTTTTTCAGATTATGCCAGTGTGTTCTTTGATTCAGGGATGACACATTCTTTCATCTCTGAAAATGTTTCTAGTAAAATGGGAATACCATCTTAGGAAATGACTCATACACATGTGGTAAAAACACCTGGGGGAAATTTTGAGGAAAAAAGAATTTATAAGAATCTTCCAATCCTTATTCGTGGAAAGAAACTACTTGAAAACATTATTTTTTTACCTCTAGTAGAGTTTGATGTTATCCTGGGTCTGGATTATCTCTCTCTTTACCATACTATGATTGATTGCAGAGCTAAAGAAATTTCTTTTCATAAAGACATTCAGTTTGTGTACATGAATGAACCCTTACTATTGATATCATATCAAGAGGATGAGAAACTTGTAAAAGATGGAAATGAATGTTACATTGCACATATTGTTGAAAACAAAGTAACTGTTCATATTAATGATGTGCCCATGGTAAATGAGTATCCTGATGTTTTTCCTGATGAGTTGCCTGGAATAATACCAGATCGGGAAGTTGAATTTACTGTTGACTTAGTTCCCAATGCTAAGTCAATCTCAAAACCCCCTTATCGAATGACTCAAATTGAACTTTTAGAGTTGAAGGAGAAATTGTAAGATTTATTAGTGAAAAGTTTCATTCGACCTAGCACATCACCATGGGGTGCTCCTGTTTTATTTTTTAAAAAGAAAGATGGTTCAATGAGACTTTTCATTGATTATAGAGTCTTGAATAACATCACTGTTAAGAAAAAAATATATTTTTCCACATATTGATGATTTGTTTGATCATCTCCAGGGAGCTCAGTATTTTTCAAAGATTGAACTGAGATTGGGGTACCATCAGTTGACGGTAAAGGAAGCAGATATTACAAAGACCATGTTTCGTACAAGTTATGGCCATTATGAATTTTTAGTTATGCCTTTTGGGCTAACCAATGAACTTGCTGTATTCATGGACCTTATGAATAGAATTTTCCGTGAGTTCTTGGATAAGATTGTGGTTGTTTTCATTGATGATATTTTGGTGTTTTCTAATAGTAAAGAGGAACATGAAAGTCATTTAAGGGTTATTTTAAAAACCTTAAAAGAAAAGAAATTTTATTGAAAATTCAGTAAGTGTGAGTTTTGGTTGCAACAAATTTCTTTCCTTGGTCATATTGTTTCTAAAGATGGAATAATTGTTGATCCAGCAAAAAAAATGTTGTTGAAGAATGGCCAAGAACCACAAATGTAACTTAGATTCGTATATTCCTTGGTTTGGTAGGATATTACTGAAGTTTTGTTAGAAATTTTTCCCGGTTATCTAGTCCAATAACTAAGCTAACTCTGAAGGGTGTTAAGTTTATCTGGAAAAAATAATGTGATGATTGTTTTTAGGAATTGAAAAGAATATTGGTGAATGCTCCAATTTTGGCACTACCTTCCAGGAATGGGGAGTTTGTTATCTATAGTGATGCTTCATTGAAAGGACTTGGTTGCGTCCTAATGAAAAATGATCAGGTAATTGCTTGTGCTTCACGTCAGTTGAAAACTCATGAGGTAAATTACCCTACACATGATTTGGAATTAGTTGCTGTTGTTTTCGCATTGAAAATTTGTAGGCATCATTTTTATGGTGTAAAGTGTCAAATATATACTGATCACAAAAGTTTAAAGTATATATTCACTCAGAAATAATTGAACATGAAACAGAGGATATGGCTAGAATTAATCAAGTATTATGATTGTAACATTCATAACCATCCGGGAAAAGCAAATAAAGTGTCTGATGCCTTGAGTCGAAAAAGTAATGCTTCATTAACAATGTTACATTGGGAACATGATACTTTGGATAAGGATTTGATGAACTTTAGAATAGAAGTTGTTGGTGTAGGATGTTCATCTGTTTTGTTTCAGGTATCAGTGAAATCTTCTCTATCAGAAAGAATTAAGCAAGCATAGAAGTAAGAAAGTGAGTTGTAGAAAAAGGTAGAGCTGGTTCAGAAGGGTAAGTTTCCTGAATTCAACAATGATAATGATTGTGTTTTGAGATTTGGGAAGAGATTGCTTGTGCCTTGTGATTAACAATAGAAGCGAGAGTTGTTATGTGAAACTCATAGTTCCCCATTTTTAGTTCATCCAAGTAGTACTAAGATGTATAATGGTTTTCGGGATTATTACTGGTGGGACGGATTGAAAAGAGATATTGCTGATTTTACTGTGAAGTTTTTGACTTGTCAACAATTTAAAGAAGAGCGGTAGTTATCGAAAGAGATGCTTCATCCTTTACCAGTGCCAGAGTGGAAATGGGAGAATATATCCATGGACTTCATTATGGGATTGTCGAAGACACCTCGAGGTAATAATGCAATATGGGTTATTGTTGATCGCTTAACAAAATCTTCTCATTTCCTTGCTATACGAGATACTTTTTCCTTACATCAACTTTCCCGTTTGTATCTTAAAGATTTATTCAGGTTACATGGAGTTCCTCTCTCCATTGTATCTGACCGTGATCCCAGGTTCACTTCTAACTTTTGGAAAGGCCTTCAGAAGTCATTGGGTATTGAATTAAATTTTAGAACAGATTTTCATCCTCAATCAGATGGTCAGTCAAAACGAATGATTCAGACTTTGGAGGATATTCTATGTTCGTGTTCAATGGATTATCAGGGATGTTGGGACCAACATCTTTCTTTGGTTGAGTTTTCTTATAATAACAGTTTTCATTCCAGTATACATATTGCACCATTTGAGCCATTATATGGGAAGCGGTGTTGAACTCCAGCTTTCAAGGATGAAGTGGGTGAAAGGAAGTTGATGGGACCGGAATTGGTAGAAGAGTTGGCAGAAAAAGTTCCGCTGATACAGACACAAATGAGAACAGCTCAGAGTCGGCAGAAAAGTTTTGCAGATAATCAGAGGAAGGATCTTTCTTTTGAGGTAGGTGATCATGTTTTTCTCAAAGTTTCACCATGGAAAAGTGTGATGATATTTTTTTAAGAAAGGAAAGTTTAGTCCAAGGTTCATTGGACCATTTAAAATTCTGTGGAGAGTTGGATCAGTTGCATACTGAGTGGCTTTACCTCTGAGTTTATCTCAGTTACACAATGTTTTTCATGTTTCAATGTTAAGGAAGTACATGACAGATCCATCTCACGTTTTGAGTCCAGAGGTAGTTCAGCTGGAAGAGAATCTATCTTATGAGGAACAACCAGTCTAGATTTTTGACCATAGGGAGAAAGTGTTGAGGAATAAGGTGATTCATCAAGTATAGTTTTTGTTGACAAACCACATGATTTAAGATGCAACATTGGAATCTGAAAATGCAATGAGGGATAATTAACCTCACTTATTCGATAAGTAAATAAATTGTGGGGATGTAATTATCTAAAGGGGGGAAGGATGTAACATCCCAAGTAAGTAATGAATAATATATATTCTTATCTATGTCTATTTATGAATTAGATAGTATTTTAGAGGCTTAAAATGAGAATAAATCCATTCATAAGCATCGAATAAACTAATATTTTGAAAAGATTGTTTTATTGCCTATTGATGGAAACCCATTTTTAAATAAAACTTTTGACAATTTCATAAGATCTATTTTTCAAAATAAACTTATTCTTTATAATTGGGACATTGAAATTTACTTTGGATAAATTTTTGGTATTTTTCTAACCATGTTCATTTTTTAATGAATAGTGAACAATACTACATTTTACATCAAAACTGCTTTTTCCTCTACATTAATTATATGGTTAGATTATATTTTTGATTGGTTTTAAAGTGTAATTAGAATATATTTTTACCATTTAATACAATTTTGTTCGTTATAATTAATTTTACTTTGGAATTGTGCATAAACAAGTGTCAAACTTTTCATTGATATTGTTTCAAAAAAACCCGCTATTTGTTTTGACAATGAGAATTACATTTAAATTAATTATTGAAATTTCTATGTTTGGAATTTGGTAAAATGGATTCCATATTTTTAATTAGACGGTCCAAATTTTTTAATTAAGACTCCTTCGTTTTTGGACATTATGAATAGTAATGACGGTAATTATCTTTAATTATCTTGATTAATTAGTAATCGGGTAGTTAAGGATTATAAAATAATATCATAATAATAAAAAATGACCCCAAAATGTGTCCTAATGCTACTGGATGTGTGATGTACGACCATGTGATTCCTTGTGCCAAATATAGGGACCCCATGGAATAACGTTTGGGTGAACGTGACACTTTAACGTTTTATTTATTAAAGAAAGGAGAATATCACTAAAGAATGTATCACCTAAGTAAAAAAAATTTAATTTTGTATTAATAAATGATATCTTGGACTATAAATAGTCATTAGAATGATAAAAATATTTCCTACATCATAGTATTTTTTGTATAATGTTTAGACATAAAATAAATTAAATTATTTATGACATCATGATGATGCAGCGATTACCTCATTACTGAACGATTTAAATAAAATGAAAAGATAATGTAAAATATAGGACATAAACTTGTGAAAGACCTATTGTATGAGTATATTTAGAACCCTTATCACCTTATCCTCGAAATATCTCAATGTGGGACCTTTAAAACCCGAAACTCATTTTAATATAAAGTAACATTTTATAACTTTCCAAGAGTGCCCCACCTCTCCTCTAATAAAAGGATCCCACCTCTACCTCCTTACCCACAATTCTCAAGCCTTTGTCTTGGACAATCTCTGCTCATTTTATATCTCCACATATATCTCTTCATCCTAGAAGCCTTACCTTAGGTAGAATGATCTTTAAGAAACCCATTTTGTTCAAACCAAGAGGATTTACCGGATTTAAAGGTAAAGTCTTCTCTAATGTTCTTTTGTTTTATTTTGCTTCTCCAACCCCCTAAACTATTTTTATTAATTTATTTTGTAACAAAAACAGTATCTTAAATATACTAGGATTTTTTTATAAGAAGTATTAGAGCTACACTTACACACACCTACATATAATGGTTAAAGAGCATACTGTTTCTATGGATGGAGAATTTCTGCCTCACGTACGATGATTGCTCAATATTCTTCTAACACCTTCATATGTGGCCATTAAGATTTCACTATATTTATATATGATATATAATATTTTTATGTTTTCCTTAAGCTTCTGTATTTTTCATTTATGGCATACCTTTATGGTTTCAATTATTGGTAAATGTTATATTTTCATTTTAGGATGTGCGGACTACCGCCCCCTCAAAGTGATTTGATTCGTTAATGCCATATGTGGGATGTATAAAGGATGGAGTTAATGATATTATATATGATATTATACTGTAATTATAATATACCTTTATATGAGTATGATTCCATTCCATAAAATATGATATATAAATTAAAGTAGCGTTCATGCATACGTACGGCTTACCGTCTCCATGAATGGTGCATTTCATTTCTTAACTCTAAATGTTATGTAATATTATAAATGCATGTATATAATAGATATATATTATATATATTATATCTAAATTATGAATATAACTCTGGATATTATGGATACATGAACAACTTGTAATTATAAAGAGTTTATTTTTGACTAAGTACTAATGATCGACAAAATGACCATTATTAACATAAATAATTACATAGTGTTTATAACATGGTAATAAGTGGTATAAAAAGGAATAATGTACTTTAAAAAGGTTAATAAGCAAGTATAAATTAAATCAAGTTTATTATTTAGGATGTTAAATAACGATCGAGTCAAGTCGGACCCGAGGTAAGGGACTTCGTCTCAATCTCCTTTCATTGAGGCATATTTTGTTTTATACACAACATTCTTTTATACGGTGTATAAACCCCTTTTAATTTTATGTTTATTAAAAAGGAATCTTTTTTATATGAAGTTTTTACTAAATGACAAAAGGGAATGTTTTCTTATCATACGTATGTGGCGACAACGACTTCTCCACTGTCATGACCATTATTTGAGTTTCGGCTTCCTCTACAAGCCATAACCATTTTTTAATTGAAAAATAAATACCATGTTTTACTTCTGTTTTATTTTTTATATTGAAAATCATTTTGATATTTTTTTTCTAATATCAATGTGTTGTATTTATATCTTGTGATTTAAATGTGGAAATGTTATGTTTCTTTTATGCTTGTTTTATGATTATGTTGTGGTTCTTGGGCATTATTTATGAAGACGGGTGGTTCCATGATAAACAAAGGGCAGGTGATCCTGATATAGATCTCCAATGAATTGGGTAATGCGAAGGGGTTAAATGTTAAGGTTTCTCTGAAGAGATTTAGGGAATATATTGTGATGGGTATTCCAAACGTAACCATGAAGGTTACTCCCTACGTAAGAATGTTATGAATGCCTCAAGTTACCTTTATGTCTTATGATTTCTATGATTTATTCATGATTTGATGAGGTATGTTAAAATTCTTATGTTTTACGAGTAAAGTATTATTTCATACATGGACTAATGTTTTCATTTCATACTTTTATATCCCTTGCTGATCTATTTATGCTCATCCCATGTTTTTGAAATGTTTTTCACATGTCAAGGGAAAGGAACATGATGTGATGATAATGTTAAGGAATTGTCAAGAAAGAATCTATGTTTTATTTTAAATATGTTTCTGATGATGGGAAAAATGAGTACTATATTTTATGTAACCACTTTGTTTAAATGTGGAGTGTAATGCATGATTTATGATCTAATTCTCTAAAACACTAAACCTGAATAGATCCTCAACGTGTATTCTTGAAATAACTCAAGATTAAGTAATGTTTAAGGCTGGGGACTTATAAGCACAATGTTAGCTATACATCTAGGGTATTGGACCTCCTTGAAAAAGTTTTATTTGATGATCTTGTCGACCTTGGCTTCGACCATGGCACCGTGAGAATGGTGCATCTTTATGGGAGGCTATTTGAACCCGCGAAGATTTTCTGGGAGACCAGAATGGTGGACGCTGACTTAAGGATCTAGCAAAGTTATCTCATTATAAATCCTAGAAAATAAATCATGATGTAGGCTTAAGAAATATGCATATTGCTTTTTCTATTCTGTAGGGATAGTTGTGATAATTAGTGTTGGTTTCAGATCATTCTTGGTACTGATGTTCATACATACCAATTCATAGACCGTTGTAGAGATGCCCTATTAAAATGTGGGAGGGTAATATTCCAAATCCTCTTCATCATCCACAAAGACAGGATCATCAATTGGAGGAAACTCTTCTGAATTGGATGATCTGGACGGGACAATGGTGCCAGCCTGAGCTACAGTGGAAACCTCATTAGGGGACTCCTTTATTGTTGAAAACATGGTGATGAAAGCTCTCGACCCAATCCCATCTCGCCTTTGACCCAACGTCCATGTTTTATAATATTAATACAATAGTGGCATGTATTCATGATCTAGTTTATCCCACCCTAGAAAAACAATAATGTATTCTATATTGTTCTTGTCATGGGGCGGACATACTGATACCTTAAAGGAGTAGGGGGATCTTGGTTCACAAGAGCATGATTTTTTTTATGAATATGAGGTGATCATCCAATGTTCCTTAAACATGTGAATTTTATTTCACATCATTATATATATATATATATAATACCCCATATATGGGGTTGCTGTTGCTAATTTGTGAATCGGGAGAATGTAGTCATCATCCTGGTCTGTCCACGGATCAATCGTAGCTATAGTGTGTTCAATCTCATTTCCCTTAATATGTAATTCATTGATCATGTAGTAGTTCGAATCTAGGTAGCATGATTCTCAAGAGGTAAAGGTAGACACATCTCCTTGGAGTACGCATAATCGGCCATTAGGTGAGTACATAAGGCATTAGTGATATGAGGAAGGGACTACCACATACAGGTGAAACAATGGTCAACCCATCAACACATAGTATGTGGTGTCTTGTGAGACAACCATGAACTCGGTGCTTGAAACTTGGCCACCGAACTGGGTCTTCAGCAGAATACTTCCAATTGGTGTCTGCTCTATCCTGTCATAACCTTTAATCTTCATGTCATAGGGACTCAAATCTATTTCAGACAACCCCATATTGTGCAGTATCTGAGTTGGGATATGGTTGATCCCAGAACCAATTTCAACAAGAATGGGATGGACCACCATGCCATTGAACTAGCCACTGATGTACTGTGTGCTTATTTTCTATTATAAAGGAGAACCTTCATCTTCTTTGGAGAATGGGATGATGGTATAACATTCTGCATGATCGACTATCTTAGCAAGGAAGGCTTCGGCGGCCAAAACTTTTGTCTCAAACTGGAGGGGACTTCTTAATGCCGCAAAAAGGGCTTCACGCATAGCTTTTGAAAAGCATAGAGCCTTTAGGATAGACATAATCAAATTAATAATGTAAAGATGCTTTAGGATATCTTATTTCCATACCCGACATACCCTCCAATGGACAGGAGGCCTCTTTGTGGTAGGAGGTATGATAGGCGCTGCAGGTTCAACCAGTGGATTCTGGCTAGTGGTGGAAATGTCCTACAGCTCACTAGTCGAACCATGTGGATTAACTACCAGCTGATGGCCAGATGACTGAGGTCAATCCATGATAGAATGTGAGTCATCATAGCATGGTCTTGGTGGATTTACTAGATAATGTAGTAAAAATGGTAGTTAATGATAATCTAATGAAATGAGATGAGAAGGATACACATGCTAAGCAATGTGCTACGCCTGTTGTCTAGTCTCACCGGCATGCACAACTTGTCTAGAAGCACTGACAAGTGTATTCCAATGATTCACATATCCATAGCTCTGTTGATGCTGGAATTGACTGGGAATGTTGGGAGGGTCCTCATGGTGCTCTTCTTCACCAGGAACCTTGTAAGTGTTTACCAACTCGATTGTATTGACTGATGTGTACCCCTAGTTATCGCTTGAAAAATAATCCCTTATTAGAAGAATTCTAGGGAAATACCCATTTTTTGGGGCATAAAAGAATCATGAGTATGGTACATATTTCTCATAGAAAGAGGGTTATATCTTACATTTCATTGATTTTTCTTGCTCCCCTAAGAGAATGATAGTTAAGATGTTGATGCAGAGATAGTAGATGAAGGTATAACAGTGAATTCTCAAGGCTCGAGCTAATTCAAACATGCATATATAATACCATTGGCATGGGAAATACTTTGAAATCCATCCCGTTGTTATATTTTTGTAATCTATGGTTATAAATCTGCTTCAATTCACCCTTTTTATCAATGTCTTTCATTATAAACACACATTCCACTTGTGCCGAGGATAGACACAACCTAACTATATTGTTATCGACCTAGTTGTGGAGACAATATTTAAACACATAACACTTCTGGAGGGTGTTCCCAATGAACTGGTGATAGCAGAATTAGTTATGGTGATTGGTGAGATCCTCCTCTTTTTTCCTCTTTTTTTTAAGTAACCTTAAGATTCCCTACTCCAATGCACTTCAAAAATAACTAGGAACCTGGTCCTTATTAAATGAGTAGTTCTTGTTCCTCTTATCTATGAAAGGATCTCTAAGAGCCTAGTGCTAATGAGGAGCTGGTGGATCATATAAAGGAGGTGGAACCTGATTATCATACCTAGGTGGTGGTGGATCATTATGTAGGAGTGCCTACCGATTTTGAGTAGGGCGTTGCTGAGCCAGAGGCTATACATGAGGTGGTGGGCTTCTGCAAAGCTATGTATTTGGCACTACCGATAATAATTCTAGCTTCATGGGGACATCTATTTGTGCTACCATAAATGTATCAACCATATAGGCTCTTCTTGAGGGAGCTACAGAAGCCAATGGACGTGCCTTCTTGGCCTGATGCAAGGAATCTTCGAAACATTGAGTTGTGCCAGAGAATTCCCAGAACCTGCCTGGGACGTTCTGAGTGATGAGAGAAGGGACCATTTTGGCCATCACATTCCCCACAAACATCATTAGTGTCTCCTCATGGTTTAGTGGAATATCAATAGAATATGTGACGACCTTCCACCTAGTGAGAAAGTCTATGACATGCTCGTCAGGACACTTATTGCACTTTAAGTGATCTGCAATACATGTCTTCCACGACGTGGAGCTGAATTTGTAGTGAAAATTCCTATAATGATCCTCCAAACTAGCCACTCAACCAATGTGTAACTGGTTGTACCAGACAAATGTGGTCCCTTCATGTGTTTATATAAAACACCAGAGCTTGGCAGACTCCTATTGCCCAGGAGTTCCTAGTATGGGTCAACACCTTGAAATAAAGTCATCCAGATGTTGCAGTGGATCTCTCATCCCATTAAAGGGGGAGAAGGTAGGATTTCTGAAACCAGGGGGTGCTATCATATCATCCACCTGTACCAGATATAGCTTTGAATTAGGTGATATTTCTACCTTTTGAGTTTCCAGGATCTCAAGGTGAGTAATAATTACTAACATTGGATCATTAGGATGAGGATTTTGATATGGGAAAGGGTCCCTGACTACCAATGTGTTGGAAGTTTTCTCAGTGTGTTAAGTGGGACTAGAGGCTCATCGGGATACAAGAGGAATTACCCAAGTATCTAGGGGAATAACCTATAGAGAGGCTGATGGGATCTGTAGAGTAGTCGGTGAAACCTCAGTCAGGTCCTTATGAAGGTTTTCATGCAATTTAGTGGGTTTTGGTGATGCATATCAATTCCTCTTACCATAAACACTATCCTATAACCTTCCTAGATGGGTAGGGTGGTATAGATCACCAAGAAGGAGTTTTACCTACTCTTGTCCCTATTTCCCCTGCCAAGGATTACCATAATTTAACCGTCGTTCTACGGCGCACTCCTTAAAGAGCTCATCAACCATCTTCTTTTGTTCAGAAAGTTGTTGGCACAACGCCACCTTTTCAGGGTCATATTCTATATTGGGTACTCAGCCAGACTGGTCAGAGGGTTTATCATTCCTAATTTGATCTTATCATTTTCTAGGGTCTCACCAAGAGACAATGATTCAGAGGGTGCATAAAGGACAAGAAAAGTTCTTTTTTGGAATGTATGGACATCCAAAAGATCTACCGGGTGTTGTGCTACCCCGGAGTTTTGCTCCTATTATACAATCCTTGTGCCAGTTCCCCCTTCCAAGTATATCTCAGGAACAACCATGTTCACTTTGATGACACCCAGAGGCATATCCTCGATATCACTGGGTGAACTAGTCTTGAACATGATGTGACTAAAATGTTGGAAATCATAATTCCCCTAGCCATAGATATGGAAATTAGGGAAAGCCTCCTTGATAACATATTGGAGCATAGTGGAGCTCTGTAAATATTTTTGTGGGAGGGCCTGGTGATAATTACGTGATGTAGGGTGCTGAGCAACAAGAAGTGTGACCAACTCAACTAGGTGGAATTTATAGCCAATATGTTTGTCGTGTTCCCATCTCATGGGGTAAGCGCACTTCTAACAAAAGAGATGGAATTGCATCATCCCTAAGGTTTGGCATATGCAAATTACCTCGTCCTGGGTAAGGGACTCTATAATGCTGATATTTGTAGTTTCTATTGGCCAGAACATCTTTGGGAAATGGCTAGTTATGAGAATGTCCCACATAATTCTCAACTCAGACTCGAGATCTGGTTCGTGCAAGCTCCACTCATCAACTGGAGGTGGTTATGGGACCACTAACGGTGCTAAATATGACTATTGTGACTATAGACTGGCTGGTGGAGAGTATGTCACACGATCTAACACACTTCCAAATTATGGGATGTCTTCTGAATAATGCACTGATTGCACCACCACATCTCTATAAGATGGAATAATGACCATTTATTCTCATATAGGGGCTATGATCATTGGTGGTGGGTCAAGATGTTTCTTGTCCTCTACTAGTCCCTAGAACAACTCTTTGTGGTCTCTTATTGAGGTAGAGAATGATCATGTTGAAGATAAAGAGGGATTAAAGCCCATTCCCTAGAAAGGTACCAAATCATCCAATTCCTATATATAACTTTTTAGGGATACAAGGATCTAGTGGACTGCACTTTCTAGAAGGATGAGGGTGATATGCCTCATTCCCACCCTAGCCCCTGGCACAGGGTATCAGGGTGAAGGTTCTATCATGGAATCATAGTCTGATTCAGAATCTAAATAGCATATGGTTTTGATTATGGTTTGAGGCTTCTCTGGATTCTTCCGCTAGCGGGGATGAACTTCCCCTCCTACCCCGGAATATTTTTTTTGGGAAGGTTATATTTTTTCAACTTGGAGGGCCTCCTCTAGGGTTGGTTATTGAGTGGGGATAACCTCTTCTTGGAAAAACTGCGATTTGTAGAACATCGGGGAAAATGTCAAATAGAACATGGGGAGTTCCTTTGTGATTGCAGGTGATTTAGTGGGGAGGGTCTCCACTGGAGCTGGTGATAACATGGATAGGGAATTCTTAGTATTTTTCTATAGCACATGGAGGACCTCTATGGTGGTCTTCCATACCATGGGGAGGACCTCTATGTCCACCATCTCAAGTATCTGCAGTATGAGGGCCTTTGTTCTAACCACAATGGATATTGGAAATACCGTCATGAAAAATGTTTATGTAGCAAGGAGGACCCCCACTAATGTTGGTCAGAACATTGGGAGGCCCCCCATACTGGTAGGTCATATGTAAAGGAGGATCATAACATTTATAACCTTGTAGGAAAGGTAAATACTCATACCTGAAACTCGGAGAACAGGGAGGACCTTCATGCTGAGTGTCGATGAAGTGGTGAGGGTATCTACTGGAGTTGATTATGGTGTCATGGGGAGAACCTAAATGTTGGATGTAGGAGTAGGGAGGACTTCAACTTTGTCTAATGATGGTATGGGGAAGACCTCTATACTGGATGTCATCATCGCAGATCGGCCCATGATGGCAACTGCTTACACCGGTAACTGGGGTGGTCAACTCAACCTGCTTGTGAGGTTTCTAGTGCCTCGCTCCAGACTAGTCATGGAAGAATCTCTACTTGAGGACAGGGAAATTCCACTGCACTGGGACAACAGTAGTAGTACAATATCATGTGCTGGTGTAGCTTGGGACATAGGATCCTCGGAAGATTTTTCCACCTAGAGGGTGTCTTCCTGAGAATTTAACCAACATTGAGGCTTGTTCAGCTGAACTAGGACCGGTTATGCCTAGGTATGCACCATCTGCTCCTCAGTCTGTGGAACTAGATGGTGATGCTGACGTGTCTGGGTGGGAGCCCTCCTCGACAACTCCCTGGTTAAAGTCCTAGCCATCCAGACTCAGGCATCCCTTACTTGATCTGCGTAATGCAAGGAATCGTTATAGCGCTCCAGGGATAGGTTCCTGATGCAGTTGAAGGTTGGAGTGGGTTGCAGTAGATCCTTGAATGACCCTTGGGTGTGGAGTAGTTGATGAGGCATGGAAGCCTCCAAGTCTTGGCATGCCATGTCCCTTGTCATGAAACCCCATCCTATATGTATTAATGGACAAGAGTATTAATCACCCACCTATAAATAAATTCAAAGGGTGAGAGGGGGTGTGGGAGCTCGATAACCATGGTCATGGAAATTTCTATAGAAGATATGGAGTCATGCGAGACTACCATTTTAGAATTTCCCCTACCACTGATGTTTACTGGTTGTAGGTGATTGGTTTTATGTAGCTTGAGATTGGGTCCTACAAAGAAGAAATATTCACCCATAAGAATAGATAATAGGAATATAATTTTTGGTTCCCCAAATCAATTAAATATTCAATAGTTGGATAGAAAGATCCACGCTAACAACATCAGAGACTGGGATGCCCAATGACTAACTACCCCAACTCCTGGTGAGTTTCATGCCATGCCCACAATATTATTGGCGGGAACTGGCACCGAATAGATAGATCCAATGAAATGATTATATGTTGATGTCTTAAAGGCTACTAATCTCTATATTGAGAAGAAGTATTCATTTATGGATCACCATTTCTGTTTTTGGCACTTTTTTCTGGGCGTCCATCGATCTATTGAAGAAGCACTTGCTATTTTCTCACATTTCCGCTTTCCAAAGGTGGGTGGAATCCATCACTTACTCTGGGATATTTTCTCCATCATCTAAATGCGGTGAAATGATGTTGGCCTATCCTTTCTTGGATTTTTCCTCATATTTTTTTTCCTAGTTTGGGTCTCCCTTAATGATTATGAAATTATTTGTGAAACCCTTCCCAGTTCCCAAGCTTGGTGGGCGTCAGAAAATTAAACTGCTTTTGTTCGGACATTCCATGGGGTCAATTCAAGGCATAAACGTTTAGTCAGGGGAGTAGTCACATTGAGCATCTCTGGCATGTTTGGGCCTGGAAAAACTGGTACCCCTAGATTTATTCCCCTTATGATAAGGCTTATCGAGGATATGGATGCCTGAGGTATCCCATGTTGAGTGAGGGGAATTGTATACCATATGCAAGTCTCTCTACTTTTTCTCTACCTCCCATGTTTAACATGGGGTATGCCACGATTTTAACATCTACCCGAGACAGATTGGACTGATCAGAATGCTGACGGGAGTGGATCAAATGGGTACGTCCTTAGGAGGGAGAACCTGGGAGGTTTAATATATGAGTGGATCAAGACACTCAATGGGGATAGATCCAAGGATGATTGGGTCCTGACAAAAGGGACCCCATGGTTTAACATTGGATATGATTGAAACTTGTGGAGGCCTCCTACATACCCTATATAGAAGATAGGGATCAAAACAAATGTAGTTCGAGGGGTTAATCATGGGATCATATTGTACACTATGTAAAACAACCTAAAGAAATGCTGTGGATTAGGCATGGTTAGTGGCCTGGGTGCTACTAGGAGCATCCTGGAAGTGGATGACATAATCTCATCGGGATGTGGCAGCCTGGGTAAAACCAAGATGGATGATGGATGATTTTATGATGTATATGAGATGAATTGGATGGAACCAATGTGAAGATGACGGTAGTGTGGGGATTGATCCTTAGGGAGGCATCCTACATATCTGCTTAGGTGGGAATCAAAGTCCATGTAGTTTAGTGGGGTGATGATTCACTTCAGGAGGCGGCTTGTGAGAATGGATGCATGGATGGGGACCCGAAGAGACTAGAACCAACGGGTTAAGGCATGATCTTCATGAAACACAAATCCTAGAGGGAGAGACCAGGTTGGTACATGGGAGATTGGCTTGAACCTCCCAGGGGCTTCCTATGTATCCTCGTGGTTGGGAATCAAAGTCCATGTAGTTCATGAATGGGGCATAGAATCAGGTAGAACATAAATAATAGACACCCGAAGATATGTTGGGGCTTACGCGTGGTTAGCAGCCCATCACAAGAGGGATACTCTTGGTTGAAAAAGTGTGGATTGAGTATGGGGGACTACACATGATTAGATACTTGAGAATTAGTCTAACACCACTAATGGAGTAAACCAAAAATTATGTTCCCAACAAAGGGGACACTGAAATTTACAAGTGTTTAGGGTTGAACCATGGAGAGGCTTCCTACGTACCCTATCTTGTGAGACAGGGACAAAACCCCACATAGATCGATAGCATACAGTTTAACATCATGTGATATAAAATGGGAATAATGTTTAGTGTCAAGTGGGATGAGGGAGATTCTATATGAATTGGTCAGGACTGATGGGTGATGGTCTTGAACCTTTGGGAGGCTTCCTAAATAACTTTCCTGAAAAGGGGTAATGATCAATGTCACCGTAGTTAGGATATGGGGGCATGGTTCTTACACACTAAGGAGGCCCAAAGAGGATTTCATGGTCGTTGTTTACTCTAATATCACATGATTCATGCTCAGTGTGAGAAATGAGAGGCAACAAATACTTGATGATCCCATCGTGAAAGGTACGCCTTCTAGGAATGGATCATGGATTACACATTGTTAGTGGACCAAATAAATATAGGTTGTGACTTACTACATGAGAGAAGCCCGAGTTGGGGTCTAGATGTATGAGATGTATATGGCCACTGTATCCATAACACCCTATCAAGATGGGTCGGGGCTTATGCAAGGACTGCCTGAGGTGCGCATGGTCACAAATATCATAGGGATATGGGAGTGAGAAGGTGTTTGTGCCTATACCCCTCATGGTAATCTCTATAGTTTTCTCTTATTTGGTGATCCCAATTTAATTTAATGTATTGGGGATTTAGGTTCTTGGCATTTTAACATCCCAGAGCATGGATGGTGAGGGTTCTCTAGGACTTACATAATCAGAGCACGTTAAACCATGGTGGGGGGAAGGCACCAAAAATGTTGTATGGAGATGGGTTTGTGGATTGATCCATTGAGGGGATTATTTTAACATGGATATTCAATGAAGAAATATCCATTAGATTTTTTTGAGAATAATCATGAGGATAATAAATTTTACATGAATCACCACCCATGGGACATTGAAATCACTTCTTACTAGCCTGGAGGGCTGCATGGGAGAAGGGTTTGTGAAGAAAAAGGCATCGTATATAGGGTATTTGCAAATATTAGGGGCTCACATAGCATAGTTAGTAGTATAGATCACATTCTCACAAAGAATAGGGCATCATAGAGATCGGGGGCTCGTAGAGAACGGGGTCTCACAGAGCTTACATGGTAACAAAGTTCAGGGGATCGCAGAGGGTATGGATTTTCAAATAGGAGACTCTTTTGGAGCATAGTTTCCCAACCTAATCATGGAGTACACATGTTTTGGGAGGGTGCCTTGCTAATATTGGGTGGTTTTGTGAATTATTTAGTACCCAAGGGGGGATCCTTCCTTTGCGATGGCCCCTGGGCTCTATGAAGGGAATCCCTCTATGAAGAGGGGGTAAATATGAGTAAAGGAAAAGGGATATCACAATGCTCAAGTACCTCAGTTGATTAATTTTTTTGATGGTGTGCATAGGAATGGTTGCGTCCTGATTTGGTAATTCTGAAGATGATGGTTTGGGTCCTACCCCTTTGAAATGGGGGATCTGGGTATTTATTAACACCAGGAGGATGCAATGCTCGGAAGGAAGACTACGAAGTAACTTGTACTTTTCCATTTGATTCATATTCCATCATATTTCTTGAAGCTATATAGTTGAAAATAATCTTATCAGTGGCGCAGAGGCTTCTCTTACTCCCTCTGTGGTGGTTGTAGAGGATTATGTAAAGTTCATAGTACTCACAGAGGTGATTATCCTTCCCTCTGTGGTGGTGATCCTTCCATTAATTTTGTCGTAACCATGGACTCGACCATCAATTTCATCTATGGAGGGCATAGAGGAGGCCTCATCTTTGTGCTGATTGCGATGCCGAAGTGATTTGTGAAGGTTCTCCCTTTGTGAGGGTGCTTCCCGAAGTATCCCCTTTCGAAACCATTTAGTATCCTTTTCTTATTTTTCCCCACACACATATTTTGGAACCAACAATGCCAATGTTTTTTATATAATGGTTCCTTTGGTGATTCATTTTGTGAAAGAGTTAAGAATAAGAGTGCATCATTATTTATGTTGAATGTATCTCTATAAAAAATAAAAGAAAATTTTGAAGGTATTTTTTAAAAATCCCTATCATCCATAGTAATCCGTTATTAAAAATTATTTATTATATGAGGTGATTTATTTGGTATATATTATTTGAATGAATTGGTTCACGTCAGTCTCCATATATCTCAATAGGTCGTAGTTAATTTTTAATTTAAAGGGATTGATGTCATAAAAGGGAAATTTAATTCCATGTGATGCAGTGGTGATATCATATTTTACATTTTGAACAATATAAATGATTTTTAAAAATATATATCATCACATATTATTGAATTGAAGGTAATATATCTGAAAATAATTGAAAATTGGATGATTATTGAGCATAAAAAGACATTCCATTCACATTTTTAGGACAAATTCATCACTAATTTATCTACATCAAAAGCATTGAAATTATTATGAACGGGAAAATCTACTAATGATATCACATGTTATGGATTTATTATTAATTTTTATTGTAACTTCCCCATCCCAAATGCCACTAACTAATGCACCAAGCCAGTTCACCACATGACCTCAAGCACGCTTCCCCATATTCCAAAGGATGTTGACTAGAACTAAGATTTAAATGGATGATGTCAAGAGACTATAACGTTTCTATCAATATATTCCACCAAATATAACATATAAAATAATATAAACAATGAAAGAATAACCAAACAAATCCATTACTGACCATTTTCTCAAACATGATATAAATCACATCTGAATAGTAAAACTGTCATGTCATGTTAATAGTTCCAAAATCAAAGGAATCCCAAATTAAATACAAATATCGGAATCCCCAAAATGGTTCATGAGTCCGAATCGGAATCCCCATATATGCATGTATCAAGACAAACTCAATGCCCAGCATATGGGTCTACCCATGTCATGACTATTGGAGTTGGGGGCCTAAAACCAACTACTTTTTTACTTTTTTCCTTAATAAGTACCTTATTACATCTTGATTGTTCTTCTGTGTGATAATGCATGTGATAATTTCCTAAGCATAGCTATTGCATTAAAGGGTCATAGTGGATCCCTATTATGATGAGAACCAAAAAGTGCCATAACACTGTTATTGAATATATGTTCTATGGACATAAGATGTTATTTGAGGGACACAAATAATACATTCCATTATGGGTGAGGACTCATAAAACATTGTGGCGCCTTCTCATTGTGTGATCCCTTAGTAATATCTAGGGGGATATTATGATAACGAGACCCACTAGTAGGAAATTCACATTTCATAGTGTCATTGGATATTCCAAACTAGGGACTTTTGTATTGGTCCTTAGACCTTAAGATTATTATTAATGGGTATTAAAACTTTTACACTTAGATGTATAGAAAAAAAATGTGACGACACACTATTCATAGTGAGGTAGGATATGTTGGGTGCGTCACGAGTAATACCGAATTAATATATAATGCGAGAAAGGATTTGGCCCTTCTGTTTCATAACGGAAGTAGATATCTCAGTACCTTTGATGGAATTTATAAAGCCTAAATAAATACATGGCCATGGTGAGGAATGGGAAAGTTCAATTCTAGAAATTCAACAAAATAATAATTGAGCACATGGGTTGATGACACTATTATGCAACCCACTTGATTCAAGATATCGAGACAAAGGGATAACATTACACTGTAAGTGTTCCTGGGAGGTGACACATCATTTAGGCATTAACTTATTTATCTATGGGTGACATGGAATTTTTCTAAATGCTAACCTTGAACTTTAGGTAGGATCCACCTAATTCAATTGTGAAAGAGGCCTGGAGTGTTACCCACTAAGTTTGTCCAAGTAACATAGTTGAATATTAATTTTATAAGTTGAATAAAGATTATTCTTGATTGTCATTTAATAATTATGCAAGGCTACCTGATTGCATTTATTTCGACTCTATTTATTTAATAGAATTTATTATGGGTGAAATAATATATTTATTAGAAATTATTACAATGATATTTATTATAGAAATAAATAACCATTATTCAAGGTCTAATAAATTTAGTGGAGAAAATAAAGAGAATTGAAAAACAATAATACATGTCATGTATATTAATATACTTGCCGTGTATTTTTTTATGGTAATTTTTGAGAAATAATATTATTTATTTAATTAAATAAAATTAGTTTTAATTCATTGGTCGCATGTCAAATAATAATAATAGTCGAATTTTATTATTAGACATGGGGTCTTACGAAGAATTAAATGAAATTAATAAATTATTTCAGGTAATTAATTGATTTTATTATTCTATGTAATTAAAATCCCAATTATATAATTCTCATTAGCCTAGAAATATTGGCATTGTGCACAATGGATCTAGAGAAAACTCTCAAGCCAATATATAATTCATTTCTTCCAAGTATGCTCTCAAGCTACAAGAGAGAGATCCTCCTCCATCGGATCAAGGCGGTTGGAGGCAGACATCGTAAGTGAAGGCTCTTCCACACTATCACCCATTGATCCCTTTGGTAGCATCCAGAGATACTTGGACCAAGTATGGATCACCTCTAGATGAATTTGAAACTTGGATTCTATGATGCAATGATGGATCAGATTAGATCGTGACCAGAAATTGGGTACAACCACCATTGCACTTCCATTGTTCCTAGATCCTACAAGTGGTATTAGAGTTTTCATATCATTGATTATAATTATTTATCTTTTTGTTAATGATTTACCCAATTAATAGTTTAGTTGTTTCAATTCATGTTACCCGTTCTACAAATCCGAATCTCGAGATCTATTGCCCTTATTTTGTTTCTCATTCACCTTGCACAATCGATTTTTTCTATTAATTTAGATTAAAATAAGACAGAGGGTCTAATTCAGAGGGGCCAAAGTTTCCTGGCCATATAACACCAAAATACATGGCATGTATTCAGTAGAACACACCGTGTAGTATAGGTTCCATGCATCAGGATGGTCCGCTGAACCATGCCCTATCATTAGATCCTATCTATGTCTTTAAGACTCTGTTTGTTTACCAGGACCAGGTGGCACATGGTTTCTGGATTACACGTTGTGTATCCCACTGATCACCGTGTATAGTCCATTCGGGCTAGGGTTGGATCGTGTACCACATACATAGCTCGCCCAACTAGAAACTGTGTAACGTGATACTAAACAACGTTTTTTCCACTGAACACGCCATGTACTCTGAATATTTCTGAAGTAGATTTACACGCCTTGTCCCTGAGCGTGTACTTTTGATGGACGGTGAACAAAAGTACACGTTGTGTAGTTGGAACTACATGTTGTCTACTCATCCAAATTATGCAGATTTATTAAAATTTATTATTATATTATAAAAACCCTTGAGACGTTTACCATAGTGTAGGCATATAGCTGAGGCACAACATGTGATAGGTGTTTTATATATATGTGTCTAATTTAAAATCTACTTAATTTTCATTTCTACTCATTGGGTAGTTATTAATGGGAATTCATTGGGTTTCCTCAAAGGTACAAGTTATGTAAAAATTCAATTCTAACTGATTTTATTTGTTTAAAATTTTGATGGATGAGAATCTCAAGGAAATTCAGAAAAGGGTTTAAGATAAAAGGATTGATTAATTAAACATAATTAATTGATTCAAGCAAGATTTATCTTAAACAAAAATGATTAAAGAATTGAATGCTAGTTTTATTTGTGCATAAATATCGTTGCATGTTTGGATGATCATGATCTAAACCATGACCATTGTATGTGAATGGTTTCTTTTAATTTATTAATTTAAATTAATTTTTTTGGCCTCTCAGCCATCTCCTCATTAATATGTAGGGCCTGAATTCCCAAGGTTTCTTTTATTTAAAACCCCATTTTACCACTCAACTGCATGTGAGATAAAAGAATGTGTAATGGATGGACCTCCCAAGCTAGTAGAGGCAGCTCAAGTTAGGATCCAAGGTGAAACCAATACATGGAGATATAATGGTGGATAGGTGGATAGTTGTAAACAAGAACCCAAAAGGATCAAGGTGTTTCTCCCCTAGGTCTTGGGTTTGTTTACCAACCACTAGATAATCTAAACAATAGAACAAGCTCATGATCATACCATTTATTTTATTTCTGTCAGTTGCTTGTTTTATTTTTTGTGGGTGTGTTGTCACAATCACACAATCGATGAATTAAACAAGAATGCAAGATGCAACTAAAATAAAACTAGATTATGCGTAAATATTATCTTAGACCTGGATAATCACTTTAGTATATCCCACTTAATATTAACAAGCATGTAATCAAAGATAATGAGATGTAAATTTACGTATAAGGATGAAATCCCTCAATGAAAGTTTAAGTCAGTATAGCCTTCCATAATTTTATTATAATCGAACCATAGTTTAAATTGTTTAACCAACCCTAGTTTGGGTTCTTTCAATTATCGATGAATTCTAATTCAAGGTTTTGGATTGACATGACTTGGTTCACATAAAGGGTTGACTTCCATAGCAGGACTTGGTGTGACCATGGGGAAAAGGTTGAAGATATTAAAAAGAATGAGTTTAAGATTGGGGATTCCACTCAGTGGATCAAGGAGCTACGGGTTAATGTAGTTGGAATATGAAATTCCTACCTAAATCCCTTCAAGTTGCTTGACCGACCCTAGTTGGGGTAATTCAAAGTGAATTATAGATCCTTTCTACTAGAATATTTAGGCAATAGAATATTCTGAAGTCAATGGTGAGGGATATTGGATTTTGATAAAACAGTGGGAGACTAATAAGTATTAATTTATTTATTTGTCTTAGTTTTATCATGTTAAAGTAATAAACATTTTTCATATTAATTTTAAGAAATGGCCAAAAAATGACTTCAAACATATCATTGTGAATCATACTTGAGAAGGAAGAACTTCTCACCGGCACCAATTTCCAGGAATGGCAGAGGCATTTATGTGTCATCCTTCACCATGAGAGGAAATTTTATGTGCTGGGACATCCTATTCTAGTTGCACCTGAAAAAGAGGCCAGTGATAATGAAAATATCTCTCTATATGAAACAAATTGATGATTCCACATATGTCCAATTTTTTATGCTATCAGTAATGTCTAATGAGTTCTTGAAGTAACATGAAAACATGGATGGGTATAGAATGATGAATCACCTTAAGGATCTCTATCAAGAGAAGGTGAGACAGGAGAGATATGAGATCTTAAACTATTTTTTACAACTATGAATATAGATTTTGTGGTAGATGGGCCTCATGTAGTTAAGCTTATTGGCTACATTGAACACCAGGACATCTTAGGGATTAAGTTCCCGAATGATTTGTGTACCGATCTCATCCTATCACCACTACCCAAGACCTTGTCTAGATTTATTGTCAATTATTACATGAGAAACAATGAGAAGAGTCTATCGGAACTTGTAAACTTAGTTATCTAGGTATATTAGGACATGGGGTGTGAAAAACCAACATTAATTATGGTGAATAATAAAAGGAAGCACTGGGAAAAGGGGCCAAGGACTTATAAACTGTTTGAAGCCCCCGAGCACCATCCCTCCAAGAAGGGGAAGATATAGAGACAGTACAAGGAACAAGAGGGGGTGTGTTTTTCATGTGGGAAGCTAGGCCAATGGAAGAGTTATTGTACCCAAAATTGTGGGGATTCTTAAGGTCCATTCATTAAAGAGTGTAATCTTTTCATTTCTACACATTGGGTATTAGATACAAATTGTAGGGCTCATATATGTATTCAAATGCAGGAACCAAGTAGATTTAGAAATATTTCTAGAGGATAGGAGGATCATCGAGCTGCTAATAGCGCGAGGCTGGATGTATTGGCCATTGACGATTACCAACTCTCATTTTTAACTGGCATGATTTTGGTTTTACATAACTATTATTATGTGTCTAGTTATTCCAACAACATAATTTCTCTATCATGTTTGGATATGGATGGATTTATTTTCATGTTTGGAAATAAGGGTTTCTTCATTTATAAAAACAACATATGTTATGGTATGACACATTTAAATAATGGTTTGTATGTATTAAATTATGAAAACCATGAGTTGGAAATCGATAATGAAACAAACTCACATGACTCATACATTAACCAGTTGGGGAATCACCGTCCCAATCATGTAAACGATAAGTGATTGATAAAGCTCTGATAAGATGACCATTTAGACTCTACTAAGTTTAAACCACTTGACATATGTCATTCTTGTTTATAAGGTAAAATGACCAAGCCACCTTTCGGTGGATAGGGTGAAAGGGATACAAAGATTCTATGATTAGTGCACACATATGTGTGTGGACCATTTGTAGTAGAATCTAGAGTTTGATATTCTTAATTCATTACTTTTACTGATGAATTGAGTAGATATAGATATATCTACTTAATTAGGTATAAGTCTGAAGCCATAGAAAAATTTAGGGAATTCATGAATGATGTAGAGAATCATCATGGTAAGAAGATAACAAAGCTTCGATTAGATTTAGGTGAAGAATACATGAACCAAGAGTTCATCGATCTTCTATAGGAGTCTGGGATTCTATCTCACCTCACTCCTCCTTATACACCACAGTGGAATGTTGTTAGTGAAAGGAGTAACTGCACGTTGTTGGACATGTTGAGGTCGATGATGAGTCATGAATATCTTCCATTATCATTTTGGGGGTATGCATTACAAAATGCAGCATACATATTAAACTGAGTGCCAACTATGGTGGAAAATGGAATTCCATTAGAGTTATGGAATGGAAACAAACCCATTTTGTCGCACACACGTGTATGGGGATGCGAGGTGTTTGTTAAGGCCTTATCAGGAAACAAACTAGCACCCCGAGGCATGAGGTGTATCATTGTAGGATATCCCATGGAAGGAAAGGACATTAACTATATAACCCTTAAGACAAGAATGTGACTATCGCATGAGAAGCTATATTTTTTGAGAGGGATCACATCCTCAAAAAGGATAGGAGAGAAATATTGAATTAGATGAAGTTTATAATAAAGATACACATGATTTGGTATAGGAACAAGTTCCATAGGTCATCATGGAAGAGGTTCTAGAAACACAAGTATTGTGTAGGAGCTCAAGATGAGTATGGGAACCAGAGAGATTCAGTTTCCTAGTCACCGATAATGGTGAATAATTTTTTTTGGACAATGATGAACCTATTTCCAACAAGGAAGTAGTAGAAAGCTCAGAAGTTTCAGGTTGTCTAGAATATATGAATTCTGAGATGGATTCCATTAATCAGAACCAAGTTTGGGTTCTATTCGATGAGCTAGTTGATGTAAATCCTATTGGATGAAAATGGGTATTCAAGAGAAAACTGGACATGGAATGTCAAGTTGGCACCTATAAAGCAAGGATAGTGGCTAAATGATTTAGAAAACGTCAAATAATTGACTATGATGAAACCTTATCACCAGTTTCCATGTTTAAATCCATAAGAATCATACTTTCTATAGCAGCTTACTATCACTAAAAGATTTGGAAAATGGATGTAAAAACAACAATTCTTAATGGGAACTGTCAGGAATATGTCAATATGACACAACAAGAAGGGTTTGGGAAACCAGGTGAAGCCAAATGGGATTTCAATTTGTAGAAATACATATATGGATTAAAGCAAGCATCCAAGTCGTGGAACATTATATTTTATAAAGCCATAATGTAATTTGGTTTCATTAATAATGAATGAGATCCATGTATTTATAAGTAGGTTTAATGGGAATGTGGTCATTATCCTAGTAGTATATATTGACGACATATTTCTTATTGGAAATAATGTATTAGTCTTATATTATGTTAAGGACTGGTTGAACAAGTATTTCTCCATCAAGGGCTTGGGTGAAGTAGCCTACATTCTGGGGATCAAGATCATTCATGATAGATCCAAGATGCTGCTTGAACTATGTTAGGGTACCTAAAATTGACTAGATACTAAAGGGATTTAGTATGGAACAATCCAATAGGGGGTTGGTTCCAGTGTCACATGGCCTACATCTTTCTAAGAAAATGTGTCCTCAGACACAACAAGATAAAGATAGAATGAGTAAGAACCCATATGCTTCAGTTATAGGATCTATCATGTATGACATGTTATTTACCGAGCTTGATGTCTCCTATGCACTAATAATGGTAGGAAGATATCAAGAAGATCCTGGAGAATAGAATTGGAATGCTTTTATGACTATCTTTAAGTATCTGAGAATAACTAAGGATGTGTTCCTAGTGTATGCAGGAGACGAGGAGCTTGTCATCAGAGGGTATGGAGATGAAGGTTTTTAGATAGATCAAAATGATTTGAAATCACAATCTGGATATGTATTATGTCTCAATGGAGGATCTGTGAGTTGGAAGAGTTCAAAGAAACTAGTTGTCGCCGATTATATAGAAGATTCTGAATATATAGAGGCTTCTGATGCAGCCAAGGAAGTCATCTGGATTCAGAACTTTGTCCAGGATCTTGATGTGGTTCCTAGAATTAAAGATCTTGTCTCATTGTATAGTGATAATATTGTATTAGTGGATCTTGAAAAATAACCAAGGTCACATCAACGGATAAATTACATACTCTCTAAGTATCAAATCTTTAGGTATTTATATAAAAGGGTGAAGTTGCAGGGAGAAGATTTTCTGTGGAAGAGAACATGGAATACCCCATTACTAAAGGACTATTTTAGAAGAAGCATGACTGTCATGTGATAACTAGCGTGTTAAAGGTTTTGAGTAGTTGGATCTAGTGCAAGTGGGAGTCTGTTGGAGTTGGTGGCCTAGAACCGACTACTTTGTACATTGTTCATTAATAAATACCTTATCACATCTTGATTGTTCTTCTATGTGAAAATGCATATGATAAAGTCCTAAGGATAGCTGTTTCATTAAAGAGCCATAGCGGATCCCTACTATGATGGGAACCCAGAAGTGCCATAACACTATTCCTGAATATATGTCTTATATACGGATGATGTTATTTGAGGGACACAAATAATACATGTCATTAGGGTTGAAGACTCATAAAACATTGAGGCAAATTCTCATGGTCTCCACCCTTGGTAATATCTATGAGGATATTATAAGAATGATACCCACCAGTAGGAAATCCACATTTAATAGTGTCATTGGATGTTCCTATCTGTGGACGTGTGTATTGGTCCTTTGAAATTAATATTATTAGTAATGGTTATGAAAACTCACGCACTTATATGTATTGATGAAAAATATGATGACACACTATTCACAGCAAGGTAGGATATGTTGGTTACGTCACAAGTAAGACTAAATTAATAGATAATTCCTAAAAGGATTTATCCCTTCTATTCCATAATGGAAGTAGATATCTCAGGCCCTTTGATTGAATTGATATAGCCTAAATAAATCCATGGCCATGGTGGGGAATGGGAAAGTTCCATAATGGAAAGTCAAATAAAGAATAATTGAGCACATGGGTTGATGGAACTAGCATGCAGCCTTCTTGATTCGAGATATCAACACAAAGGGATTACATTACACTGTAAGCATTTGTAGGAGGTGGAATATCATTATGGAGTTAAATTATTTCTCTATGGGTGGCTTGTAATGTTACTAGATGCTAAAATTGGACTTTAGGAAGGCTCTGCCTAATGCCACTGAGAAAGAGGCCTAGAGGGCCTCACACTAAGTCTGTCCAAGTATCTCAGTTAAATATTAATTTAATATGTTGAATAAAGATTATTCCCGATTGTGTTTTAATAATTATTCAAGGGTGCCTAGTCGCATTTATTTCGATACTAGTTATTGAAGATAATGTATTGGGGGTGAAATAATATATTTATTAGTGAGAAATGAAATGATATTTATTTGAGAAACAAATAGACTTTATTCAAGGTTTAATAACTGTGGTGGAGGAAATAAATAGAATAAAAAACAAAAGTATACGCCATGTATATTAATATAAACACCGTGTATTTTTTCTATGAATTTGTCAGAAATAATAATATATATTTAATTAAATAATATTAGGGGTAATTCGTTGGACGCATGACAAGTAATAATAATAGTGAACTATTATTATTATAGATGGGGTCTTACTAATAATTAAATTAAATGAATAAATGCTTTCGTGTAATTAATTTATTTTATTTTTCTATGTAATTAAAATCAAAATTATATAATTCTCATTAGCCTATCCATTTTTGTAGTGTGCATAATAGATCTAGAGAAATCTCTCAATCCATGAGAGAATTCTTTTCATCCATGAACGCTCTCAAGCTATGAGAAAGAGATCCTCCTCCAGCAGATCAAGGCGATCGAAGGCGGACATCGCAAGCAACGGCTCTTCCACACTAGCACCCAAAGATCCCTTTAGTGATGTCCCGAGATACATGGATCATGTGCGGATCACCGCTAGGGGAATCCTACACTTGGATTCTATGAAAAAAATGATAGATCACATCAAATCATGAAAGGAAACATCAAAAGAGATAGAATTTCATAAAGGTAATTCTCGTCTTTTTACTTAAATTAATTATAACCAACATATGATGATCCTCTCTGGTTCTGGGACTCCCATCATTTCTTTATTTCATCATTATATTCCAAATATCTGGCGTTTTATTATCGTGATGGATCTCTTATAATACGTTGTTAATGAAAAAATTAAAATTGGGTACACCCACCAACCCGCTTCCGTTGTGCCCAAATCCTACACTAAACTACAACGATGAAATCTGCTTGGGTACCGAACAGAGGCCCGAGAAGGATCTGAGTACAACTCAGTATGCCACCACCAATGGTTTCTACAAAATATGCAGTCTAAATAGATACTACAAGAAAGTACTAAATAAATTATATGATAAATAAAAGTCAACTTGGGTTCCATTAGTTAAAATGTTTACATTTTCCAAATTTATCCTTTATTCAGTGTGTTAGGACATTAAATAATTTACACAATAGCCTAAGCTAATCCATTACCAAGAATAAGTAAAATTACAGTTCCCTATCTCACTAGGAAAAACCCTTTCACAATCATTCAAATCACACTTATATTTGATAATCAATCTAGTTAGTTTCATCAAATACCACCATTAGGGCCTAGAGAATCAGTCCCGCACACTAGCCCATACATTCGAGGGGTGGGTTAGATAGTTAGTCTAACTCAACCTGTTGGAGGAGTCTAATTCCTTAATCGTACACCACCATTCCATGTTCACATGCTTATTTATCCATTTACCATATATAACATATCACAAACCATACAAAATTAATAAACATAACAATCACATTTCAACAGTCATTCAACATGTAAATAATCATTAATCATTTACCCAATAGCACACTTACCATTTACATTTAAAGGCCTATTTAACCCATTTCGATTCCTCAAGTCTTAACCCATTAAGCATAATAAAAAATTCTTATACGTTATCCCATCTAAAATACCTCAATAATTCATTTTCCTTAATCCCATCATGTATTTCCATTACAATTCCATAAGTCGTTTGAAATATTCACATTAATCCATATTTTTGTTTTCACGTCATCCCAAACAATCCCTTAAGACTTTAATGTTCTATAAATAACCATTCATTTTCCACTTTAAGTTCAAACTAATATACCAACAAGTTCATCTTGGGTTCTACCTCATCACAACCCAATTCTAGGCATATCATTGTCGTTGTATAGGTTCGAGATCACTGGGACACCCCATGGATGGCCTTATTTGGTCTAGAAATCCGCAACACATCCTTTGGGGATCATGAGGGATTCTATTCACCATTTAGAAAACCATTTTTCCTGATATTAATAAAAACATCTATTAAAAAATTAGGGGAAAACAATAGAACAACCACACATAAAAAAAACAACTTAAAGACTATGGGATATAACTTGTATACCACCTACCTCGAATATGAAGATGAACACACCATTAATGTTAAATATATATCTTGATTCAAGTACACCTTGAATCCTTAATGTAGAATCCACCAAAAAATAGGTCTTAAGTACATCCTAAGAAGATAACCCGTGCTACAAGCAATAATCCTTAAAAGAGAGGAAAGAGGAATGTTATACTTACTCAATGCTTTGATCCGCACCCAATGACACTAAAAAAACCTAGAATTAGATAATGGTCACTTGGAATCTTGGTTTGAAATGGTTCATCATTGGTGTTGTGTGGAGAATAAATGGGGAATAAATTGGGTGATAAATACAAAATAATGAGGGAATAGTTTTGTAATTTCTCACTTTTTAATGGGACGCACGTTTTGGCTGCACGGTTTTCCAAACCATGTGATAACTGTGTACCTACCTCTACCCAAGAGGTGGTCTAAGTCGAACGGATACATAGGGATTCTATATGGTTTTAAAAACTATATGGAAACTATTTGGAATGAATCTGTCCAAGTTCACACTATTATGATTTCACATAGGAATAGGTTTTCTTAACCATGCACCCCTCATCCTAGTTAGCATGGTTTGATCACATTGTTATCACTAACTATGAACCAATCATAAAACATGCAATGGATGGCCAATTTCCCTTTTCTTTTGTGTTATGAACCCCTGGAACACCCCTGAGCCTCATCATACACCCGAAAAACATTCCATCAACCATATTTAAGAAATTTAAACCGAAATTTAAACAAGTAAAATACTTCATGATTTCCAGGATCTTACATCCTTCCCACCAAAAAATAGCTTATCACCATGTTGTACTCCCATGAATCACTGATCTTTTGAAGAAAGGTTATCATTCCATTGGGTATTCATATCTTAATCCCTTTCCCGTGATTATTCCTAAACATTGCCATGCTTTTATAAAACTCAATCTAAGGGCACAATCTTTCTCTACAAGACTTTATTGCTATGATACACAATATGAACCAGATGATTCTCAGAGGATGCATCAAACTACAGCTCAACACCCTCTACATAAATATCATGAGATGGGTCAAGGTGACACTAGAAATTTTGTTTCACATGAAAAACATCATGAAAACCACTATACCATTATGGATAATCCAATCAGTATTCCACTAGTCTAATCCACTACACAATCTCAAACATCCCCATGAAACTAGGTGATAACTCACCCTACATCTGAATCCAACAATGACCCAACCTAGGTGAAACATGAAGAAACACGCGATTACCCACCACCAGCTCATGAGGTCTATGACACTGATATGCATATGACTTCTTCCACCTCTGACATGTTTCCATGTACTTCTAAATCAACTGAACCAATTATGTTATCTCTTGTAAAATACTCAGTATCAGCAACACTGATTCCCCAGTCTCTAACCATCATAATGGATATCTACATGATCTATTATAGGTAACCTCAAATGGTTCCATATGAATTTTATCATGGTAAATATTTTTATATGATTACCCAAAAAATAGAAAATTATTTTCTCAAAATCTACTAAAATCTATGATATATTTCCTCCTGCAGCTGAATGATATGTTCCGACTTCCCGTTTGTCTTTGGGTGGGAAACCGTACTCAAAAACACCTTGGTACCAAGCTCCTTTTGTAACCATTTCTAGAAGCATAATATAAAACATGGATCATGATCCAATAATGTAGTACACAACACCCCATGAAACTATAATATCTATAGAACATAAAACTCAACCAATTGGTCCATGGAAAAACTCCATTGAATAAGAAAGTGATGAACTATTTTAGCGAACTGATGAAAAACTACCCAAATCCCATGATTCATTCAGGTTGTCCTTGGGGGAACCACAACCTAATCCATTTTTATGTCATCCCATTCCCAGTAGGAAATGGTTAATGGCTATAAAAAACCACCCAACCACTTATTTTCATCCTTAACCTATTGAACGGTAAGGAATCATTCCAAAAAACCTTCAATCTATTTCTTTATCCCTGGCCACCAATACTGGAAGTATAGACCATGATACATTTTGGTCAATCCATGTTGAACTACCCATTTCATTTCATGAGACTCACACATCAACTCTTTCCACAAAATTTTTATCACCATAACATGGCCATGAACATAAAAAGACATAGTATTTCCAACAGTCCAACAATATGGTGACTCCCAACATTGATGAATTTCTCTTAAAGAACAATATTATGAATCCTTATGTTGCTTCTCCTTCATCCAGCTCAAATACGCTGACTCAACTGCCAAGGATGAAAGGGTCATCTACCCTTGGCCATCTATCACCTTCAGATGCATCTCTGCAAATAGTGTTTTCATCATTCCCTCCAAACCATATTCCTATAATTTCTATTTCTGACTATTTCTTCTTAAATAGTATGCAACATTGATTCCCTTTACTGATGTGTAAACTACCTCAAAATCAAGAGACTTCATTTTCTCATCACACTTTCCCAGATGAGTATTCAAATCATTCTGAGAAAATATATATTCCAAGCTTGTATGATTGGGTCATATCATAAACAATTCTCTAATCAAGTAATTCATCAACAAATTTATGGAATAAACCACTATAACCAATTGATGATCACTAGTAGGTTAATTTCATTCATGTGGTCACAACTATAATGACCCATATGCTACAACCCAATCATCTTGCATCAAACCTACTTTAAACCCCATGCCAAATTCATCACAAAACATGATATTCCTTTTCCACACTCTGGTAAGATCATAATCAGTGCGGTCATCAACCACTTCTTTTACTCCTGGAAGGCATTCTCACATGCCTCGGTCCACTCAAAGTTGACGGATTTCTTATTCATGAACAAAAGTGGCACTTCCACATGGGAGAAAGCCTTAATGAACAATCAGTAATAACCATCCAAAACTAGAAAAAATAAAATATTAAAAACATTTATGGGCTTCATCAAAGACAAAACTACTTAATCTTTCTCCAGATCCACTAATGTTCTTTCCTAAAAGATAATGTGACCCAAGAAATGTGCCCTATCAATCTAGAAATGATATTTGAATAACTTGGTGTATAGCCTCTACTCTCTTAGTGTACTCAAGAAAATTTCAAGATGTTTTTCAGGATCATCATGTGTCTTAGAGTTTACCGATATTTAATCAAAAAAATGAAACAAAAAATGCTCTACATATGTTGGAAAGATTCACTTAATTAAGACAATAAACACTACATGTGCATTTCTTAACCCAAACAGCATCACAATAGAATAATACAACCCATACCTACTCTTGAAGGTAGTTTGAAGTACCTCAGAAGGTATCACCCTTAGCCGATGTAACCCAATCTCAAGTCAGTATTAGAGAACCCTGAATCACCACTCGGCTGGTAGAAGAGATCATCAATTTAATGAATATGATATCTTTTCTTAACATTCATCTGATTCAACTTCCTATAATTGACATATAGTTGTAATGATCTATCATCATTCATGGAAAATAACACAGAAGATTCCCAAGGTGATATACTAGGATGAATAAATAATTTATTCTCTAATATCTCTAATGGATTTTTACGTTCAAATAGTTATAATGGTGCCATTCTATATGGAATAATGGAAAGTAGTTATCCTCCTAGCAGCAACTCTATCATGAACTCAACATCCCTTTCATGTGGAATCCCCAAGAACTCCTTAAGAAACACATCTAGAAACTAATCCACCATAGAAGAGAAATAATGTTTCCCACATTCCCCATCATCAACAATGAGACAATCCACTTGGGCCATGGGTTAACCCAACTATATAAAAAACATGCCATGCACAGCCTTCCAAGACATCCCATTCACCATGATGGACATACATGTCTACCTCAAGAGGTGTGAATGTTAACCTATATTGGTAATTGAAAATATGGTCTTGGTACAACACTAGAGAATCTGTTCCAAAAATAAAATAAAAATATAACATCCCTATCACATTCAAGTCCCATAGAAAATGGTACTCACCCATCTCAAGAGAACACCCCTTAAAACGCTGAATAGTTTCTTCCCAAACCCAAAATGTGGTATCAATCAACATGGACCAACACAAACATTCCACCACTAATCCCAGAACAACTATAAACTAAGAATATATAAAATATTTCCAAGAACCTCTATCAAAAAAACACTAGGGGCATGGAATTGATAAGATAGTACCTTAAATAGTTCATGTTTTAGCCTCACCACCTCCTTCTACTAACTAAAAATCATGACTATAAATCAGTCCTCTACCTTGGGCCTCAATCCATGTTCCTAGTTCTGAATTTCCCTACTGATATGGATGCTCTCACCCTAGAGTACCACATCCTCTGCCTCTATCGGATATGAAAGTATAGCTCCAACTGCATACTGGGTATAGAGTAACTAACCCCCTACCTACACTCATCATCTACCTCTACCCTCTATCAATTCCCTACGATCATGGGTTCTGACAGAACCTCTTCACATTCCCCATTCTTCTGCATGCTCGTCACTCAACTAGTGGTCAGGGAAGCTGAACACAAATATGCCTTGGCCTCCCACACTGATAATAGTAAACTTGGTCTCTACCCTAAGAATATACTTCTATACTATAATTACTCAACCCACCACATCCATAGTGTAGACTGTCAATATGTAACTTCATACCATCAAAATAATAAATACTATATAGAACAACTAGAACCTCATGCCCTCCATCAAAACCCTACTTTAGGTCCCTTTTAAAATAATTGAATGATTCACTACATCAACAACTCTCCTTAAATGGAAAATATTTACCAGTGACTTGATCTCATGTGTGAGCCAGTTTTATAAGCGTATTGTCTTGGCATCCTCATTCACTAGAAACACCAAAACAAAGTGTTTAAAGTCAATGCATTGGCCATCATACTCTATCACTAACATAGATCCATGCATCAACCTCATAAACTCTGCAACATTCTCCTGCCTCAGGTTCTCCATATTGATGTTTTCCATAAACCTTTCCTATAAATACATACATTTCATGTCATCAGCTAACTGAGTCTTAACAAAAACAGCCCACCAAAACATTGCCTAACCCCACAACTTATAAGATTCCATATTGACACTCTACTCTGTATGAGTCTCTATGTGTTAAAGAATTTTCTCAATTGAAACTGTCCAAAATTCTGCAGGATTAGGTCCACAGTCTCATGAAAAATTCAGAGGGGGTTTCAACTGAAACTCCCAACTCACAACAAACATACTCAGTGCAACCTACCATGGGTCCCTTTCCACCATCTGCATAAAATGGGTGAAGTTACCCCATAACTACTCTTCTCACTAGTCACCTTGGATCATCGTGTTTCCTAGCTCCCTTTCTAGAGGATCATTCATTGTGATGCCTTCCTATCACCCAATCAGAAGATGACATTATGGTGTCATCATCCTTCAATTCTAAACACTCACCTCAGAACTAATACATAAATATATCACATTTTACAAATAAGTCTCTACACTAGCCATAACAAACCCATTCATCGTACCTATTTTAAAGTATATCATCACACCCATTTAAACCAACTCCTCAATCACTACAAAACTTTTTCCCCTTAGGAACATTTCCCATTTTAGAACATGTTACAACTAGAATTATAACTGATTTATACCCTTTAATTAAGCACTCTTATTTAACCATTCAGTAAATTTGTCTTGATTTAACCACTTTAATCATCATTATTAGTCCATGTTTTCTTCACATTTTTGGGGAATTGAAATGAACTATACTCTTCTGCTTCCACACACCCATCCTAAGTGTACCTACCATAATGCATTACACCTATATCCCTAGGTTCCTAAAATGATGCATGAATTAACAACCTCATTTCATGTCATCCATGAGAAAAATATCACAAAATAGTCACATCACACAACAAGTGTGACACCCAATCATGAAATATCATTTGATTGTAACAACACATATCAAGATTAAAAATTTCATTATGGGTACTTGGGTTTTCCTTCATACAAGGGTCAGTTATTCCCAAGAACGAGCTGATTTCCCAAATCCTAACACAACCTAATCTCTTGTCTACCATTTAAAAATAATAATTCATAGCAAAAACCTGCTCTAATACAACTTTCTGTCATCCCCTATCTGGTAGCCACTAACATGTTCCCAGATCCGGGTCACCGCATGACCTCAAGAATGACTCCCCATACTCCAGAGGTTTCCGAATTGTGGGGAGGGTCTTATAGATAACATGGGGAGACTATAACGTCTCTATCATAGTATTCCTTAGAAGAGAATATATAAAATAATGGAAACAATAATCAAATAACAAGAAACATTCATTACTAACCTTTTCCTAAAACAGGTTATAAACCACATCAAAATAGTAAATGTTTCATGTCATGTTAACAGTTCCAAAAGTGAAGACAACCCAAAATAAAGTAAATAAATTGTATCCCCAAATGGTTCTTGACTTAATTTTTGGACCCATACCCATGCATGTCCAAATCCCTACTCAATGCCTCCGCATAGGGACTTTACCCTTATCCTGACCTGCAACCATGAAATATGCTCGAGTACCCAACTACAGATAGAGAACGATGTGAGTACAACTCAGTATCCCACCACCAACAGTGTCTACAAAATATCTAGTTTAAACAAATAGTGCATTCTAGTAATAAATAGATGACATGATAAACAAAGGTAAACCTGGGTGTCCCTTGTTAACAATATTTAGTTTAGAATTTTTTTTATTTGTTCTATGGGTTAGGCCATCAAATTATTTACACAATATCCTAAGACAATCAATTACCAATAATAAGGGAATGTAATGTTCCCTATCTCACTTTGGATAACCAATTAAAGGTAAATTAAATCACACTTACCTTGGAGCATTAGTATAGGTAGTTTCATCCAATAAAACCATTTAGGCCAACAACATCTGTATGGTACCCTAACCCATGCATTCTAGGGGTGGTTTAGAGTGTCAGTCTAACCCAACCCATTAGAGGATCCTTAGTCCTTTATCCCACACTCCCAAGAAATGTCTACATGATTACTCATTCATTTACCACATATAATATATCAGAAACCATTCCCAATCAATAAAAAAACATTCACATCTCAATAATCATTCATTATTTAAGTCATTATTAACCGTTAATCTAATATAACACTTTCCATTTACATTGCATAACATATTTAACACATTTTTCTTCCTCATTTCATAACCCATTATGCGTAATAAAAAATTCCCATATGTTATCCCATTTAACATATCTCAAAAATTTGTTTACCTTAATCCATTCATGCATTTCCATTACAATTTCATAATCCATTTGACATGTTCACATTAATCGATTTTGTTCATTTTCATGCCATTCAAAAAAATCTATTAAGTTATTCATGGTCTAGAAATAACCATTAATTTTCCCTTTATAGGTCAAAATAACATACCAACGCGTTCATCTTGGGATCTACCTCATCACAAACCATTTTTGGGAATATTGCTGTAATTTTTTGGGTTTGGGACCCTTGGCCCACCCCATTGGTGGCCCAATTTAGTTTAGTCAACCCAATAGATCTCGTGGGGATCACGAGGTATTAAATTCAACCTTTAGAAAACCATTTTTAAAATATTACTAAATTAATCAATTTCACTTTGAGGGAGAAACAATAGCACAACCATACATGGATAAATCAACATAATGACTACAGGATATAACTTGTAGGCCAACTACCTCAAATCTAAAGATGAACACACCATTAACTTTTTTCCTTGGATCTTTAATAAATCTCCATTTAAAGACCCAACTTAGAATCCACTAGAAAAAGAAGGTTTTTGGTCATCATAAGAACATTACCCAAGATACAATCCCTAATTAGAAAAAGATATGATAGAGGAGCATTAGACATAAATAGAGCTTCAATTTGCACCAAATGGTGCTAAAATGGATTATGATCAAAGGTGAGAGGTCCTTTGGAAGCTTGGGTTGAAATGGTTTGTAACTCGGTTTGAGGGGAGAAGAAATTGGAAATACGTTTGGCGAGAAACTAAAATCCTAAGGGGAGATGTTTCAAAATTTCTCAATATTTAATGGGGTATATGGTTTGGAAACACATTTTGTGAAAATGTACACCAACCATGTATATGCCATTATCATTGATGGTGTCCAAGTCACACAATTACATAGGATTCGGCATGGTTTGACAAACTATGAACCCACCATATGGAATACCTATATCAATGTCTGAATAGTTAGGATTTCCCCCTATCATGGTTTTTATTAACCATGCACCATTCCTCCTGGCTAGCACAATTTGGGTCCATGGTTATCTCTAACCATGCACCAATCACTCAACATGCACTGAAAATTCATTTCCCCTTTTCTTTTGTGTTCTAAAGACCCAAAACACCCCCAACCCTCCTTATACACCTGATAAGCATTCCATTAACCATATTTAAGAGAATTAATCCTAAATTTAAACAAATACATGCATCAATGAAGTCTAATATCTTAAATTTATATATTTTACAAAAACATCATTATGGAAAGAGTACCACTAAAAATATTGGGATAATAGTAAACACTAAATTGATACATTTTTCAGGTGAAAACGATAAAAAATAATTTTTTTCATCAACATTATAATTTGTAGTTATTCAGAATATATCCAAAATTGAATATAATAAATTTCATAATAGGGTTTAGGTGTACTTATGTTCATAGTAATAGTAATGTGAAACAATATGATTTTTTATCCAAACTCATTGATGTGAAAAGATTTATTTTCAAATAGGAAAATTTATTCATGTAGGAAGATGTGAAGCATATATTTTTTCTGTTACTGGACCATCAAAGGATCTAGGTTCTGTCATTTTCCAATGGAAAATAAATTATTTTAGAGATGAGGATGATAATATTGTTATGTATTAATATGAATTTTCATTATCTATTACATGATTTGTTAATTATAATAATGACAATCATGTAGACATAGTCTATGATATACAGAATTATCATGTTAAAGGGATTTCAAAAAATAGAAAGTTACTCTTCTAATTTTTCAGGTAGATATTTACTTAATATTTTTCAAAATGTACACATTTAAAAACACTATTTTTTAAATTGGTCTGTTTAAATTAACATATACAGAACATTTATGTGATTTATTAGTCAAATTTAATAATCAACAGTTCCATTTATAGGTGTTTTGATTGAAAAACCGAACATAATTATGTTCTAATGAAATCTACACCTATAATTTTATTTATTACTATGATACATAAATTTATATGTTTTTATCGTTTATATAATTTTTGGATTAATGTATATATTTATTAGTTTATGGTACATATTTTTTCATCAAGAATCCTAAAATCATATATTTGTTTCATACATGCAAATGTATTGATACTATTTTTTTAAATGGACCTTTGTATATTCATTGTTTTTAGATAATCAAAGTTCTATTAACATACAATTACATAGAATATCATTGCATTCATATATTTTAATTACCAAAATAGAGAGATGGGAACATTTATAAAACTATTTGTATTTATTTATATTATAAAATAATAAATAATTAAAATATTTAATGAAAATAAATGATAATATTTTCAAAATTATTTACCTGACTAATGGTGAGGCACATACGATGAAGTCTTCTTCTTATTCTCTAGTTAAAATGATTCGTAGTTTTTGTAGATGTGGGATTTTATTTTTTATCTAAATATTCTCTTGCACATGAAATGAAGTGGATAAATATTGAATATGTTGATAGTAATTACAATGCTAGACAAAATAAAATGCATTTCAGGAGTTATATTTCCATGAAAACTCATTAAAGGATTGATATTTTATATCCATATTTGAATTCCATCAATAAGATGATGAAATTGCAGTTGTGGGAGTCTTTAAATGTAAAATATCTCAATTGATTTATCTTTATCCCATTCTTCAAACACTATATATTTTATATATCTAATATTTAATGTAGTCAATTACATATTAAATTTTACTTTCATGAAATAAATGAAATTAATAAAGGGTCTATATATTTAGCACAATTTTGATTGGATATATTAAAATAAATTGGCAAAAAAATATTTTTGGGAAGTTATGAAATAAAAACAAATTCCTAAAGCATGGGTTTTTTGATGTGGACTCATAAACTAAATTTTTTACTAGCTGATATGATAAATAATTTCAGGTTTGATAATTGTAATATATTTTGATAGAAAATGAATATTACCAAATTACTTATAATTTATTTTTATGCTATAGTATTCTAGGAGAGATGACCAAAAGATCAAATTATAGAATGCATACCCATATACATTATTACATTGATGATGTTATTTAGTAGATGGTCAAATGATTGTATAAAATTTTTATGTATTAAGAGATTAATCTAGTAGTGACTGAAAGATGTTATAGTTTAGTTACCTATCCTCCTACACATTCAATAAAAAAGGGAAAAGTGTGAAAATATGAAAAAAATGAAAAGTTTATAAGGAATCAGTCTAAAAAGTAGCTAATACTATTTTAAGAAATTGTTTTTATTATTCCAGAATGTTAGTTTTTAATAAATTAATAGATCTAATATAATAATATAATATATTATTTTAGTATGGCCTTTGGGAAAATAGACACAATGAACTTTTATCCCCAATAGTAGGATGTACATTTTAATTATTGCTTTAGAAAATCTAGAAGACCCCAACTATGTAAGAACAGATCAATTGATTGTGAGTATTAAGAATGTTTTTCATTATACAAGTATAAAATAAGAGGATTTGGAAATAGATACCTTAAAATATAATGTAAAAGACCTAAAATAGTCAATGAGTGATCAAATTAAATGAACTGTCTAGCCTATGTTCGACGAAATGATGAGAGTGTCACAGTCTGTGCAGTCTACTTACTCAAATCCATCAGCTCTTCATTTAGACATAACATTTTATAGTGTCAAATGTTGGTGGTCCCCATATACATATTATATTATAAAGATTGGTATATATTTTTTGGTATTATGTATATCACCATCGTATGCATTTGTGTTTGGTAAGAGTTAAGTTATATGAAATTATTTTTCCAAATTCCCTAATTCCATTTCAATCAAAGGAAGTCATAGGAGTTGAAGACTATGTGGTCCCTTATTTACCATGACCACTAGCCTACATTTTCACCTTGCATGTGATGTTTTTTTTTGTATTTTAAATTTTATTTACTTTTGATTGAAGATTACTTCTAAAGATTCACTATATTTTATTTATATTTTATTTTGAAAAATTAAAATAATTATTAAAAAAGAAACAAATGGTTCATGAACTAACACATTTTAATAATTTGGATATTTCTATTAGGATAAAAATTTATCCCTGGTCTCTTCATTTTTGGTTCATTTTTATGAGTTTTCATTTATTTCTCAAATATTTAGAGGAGAATATACATTAATATTATTCAAAAAAGACATGATGGATATTTTTATTTACTATTTGTTTACATAAATTTTATTTCAGTTTTTTCAATGTAAGTATATTTTAATTTCATTTCATCATTGATTAAAGAAATATTACTTTAGGTGACTTAATTTATTATTTATTTAATTAGGTATCTTAACACGTATTTCTTTAAAAATAAGAGAACTATCATTTGTTGTTTTATAGATCTAGAATACAATTAGTGGTTGTGCTATATCTAAATGACGATGTTGGAGTTATATATATATGTGAAAGATTGAAAATTATGGATATTGGGTGTTGGTTTTTTCAATTCCTTAAGGGGTAAAAAGACTTATATAATTATGAACTAAGATTAATTGTAATGTAATTAAGTTTTTTACTTTTTATATTGTGTTGGTCATTGGATGTAAAGAGTATTCCATTCACATGAATGAACAATATATTGTTTTTCCCTTTATTAGTTTGACTTTGTAAAACATTTATATAATTGTTAAAAAGTATGTTTTATTTTTTATATGTTATTTAATCTAAATATTATTTTTATATAGGCTTTTTTAGTTGATAAATTATAATTCCGGCCGTGGAAATGTTTAACATTGTTCATCAGTCGATAAAAATCCAAATAAAATTAAATACATGAAAAAATAGGCTAATAAATTTGTATTATATAATATTTTTTATTTATTATATATAAATATATTTGTTGGTTTTTATTTATAACATATTATTTCATAACATAATTTTCATCATTTAAAAATAAATTTTGAAAGTGGTTATGGTGTTTTAAAATTCATGTTTGAGATCATCACAAACAGAATAATGAAAAAAATTATAAGATTAGTTCTATTTTGAGTTTTGGGTTTTATATCAAAATGTTATATTTTTTTAATCAAAAAATAGTAATCATTATTGTAGGCATTCAATGATTTTTTATTCATATATAGATGAAAACCAAATCCACATTTGAATTTTGTTTAATAAATATTTTTTAGGTTTGGATAATTTTTAGATTGATTATTCTACATGTATCTCGTTAATTAATTCTCAATAAATGAGTATCTAGAAATAAATTATATTTTATATTTTTTTCACCAGTTTTTATACTTTAAAATATTTCTTAGGTTGTTGGAGAACTGATTTATCTATATTTTTTAAAGGACAAATTGTATCTTTCCATGTTGTTTTATACCAAAATGGCCATGGAATGTGAAAATCAATAACTGTTTACACTATTTTTTACCTAAAACCTACATCTAAAGTAATTTTTATAACATCCCACCCCTTCCACATTGTATCAAGAAGGAGGTGACATGATACTTGGCCTTAAGAAATGTTCCCATGGTGACAAAGGCTGGAAATAACTGTCACGGGAATCAAGAACCATTGGTGAAAGATTTTTCATTTAATGAAAAATAACCAACCCAACAAGCTATGACCCTGCACATCTACATGATTCATGTCAAAAATGTAAACTAATGAAACATATGACCAAAGAATGACCATAAAACCGAACCAATTCCATAAAAATTCCCATAGACCAATACAACTCAACCACAATGTTTCATTATCAGAGTACCAAGCAGAAAACTAGAAAAGAAAACCCAAGAAGTTATGACATAACTCCACATCTCTAAGCCAAGATCCATTCTCTAAGAACTACAAAACCATCCAAGCATCATGATGAACTGCTAGTGAAATTAGATTCCTTACCCTTACTCGTCTCCCGTAATACCACATATGCAAAAGCAGCCAAGTGCCAAAGTAGGGGTGGGTAAAAATACTCATTAGGTATTCCTAAAATTAATTCCCTTCCACATCACTAGGATAGAACCATTGTAACATTTATATAAAGTAGTTTATATTAAACCTCAAATAGTGAAACTATTTTTACCAATCTAAGAACACCCTTACCAAGCCACCTTCCACAAAAATCCTTGAAATACAAGGGAAATAATACCACTAAGGCATAAACCATTTTAAAATCACATATTATCACAAAAAAAAATTTCTTATTATCCTGACACACAATCAATGTGTAGTCATAATGTTTCACACACTCAACTCGGTGTAACGATCACCTTGGAACTTCTGGTCCAAGCCTCTTTACTCCTCTCCAAACATAGTGGTACTTAATGGCCACTTAACATTGATGGTGTCCCTTCCATCCACTATCCATCCACTTTTTATAGTGGTAATCCCTTACCACTTTACACCTCAATAAAAAAATCATAAAATTCTTAATCCAATAACAAGAATATACACCCGCTAAAGCTACAAAAATATAAAAAACTATTTCAAAACCAAAAAATCCCTTAAGACTTATTCCGTGACACATCACATTTCAATAAAGCAACCCCTTTTATTGAAAACCATTTTCACAAACCAACCCTAGCTACCAATTTGAAAATAAACATTTTAAAATCAAACAACAATGAACATTCCACCACGACAACCCATTTCCCCAAAAATCTAAAAAACCTCACAAAGGGAATTTCTATCATTATTCACACATCATTATCATAATAAATTTTATGCAAAAGCAATTAATTGAGAAAAAGTAAGATAGTTCTAACAAAATGGAGTCAAAAGAGAAGTTGTGTAACTTATGATTTCGGTTAAATCGACAAGCACCCAACTGCACCACAAATCTGGATAAACTCTCCCCCAAAAACACCTTACATATCATTTAATATCATAAATACGTCCTAATATCAAACTTTTATGCAACAAAAATCCTACATCTATATGAAATGGGTGTAGATCATGAAAACTGGGAGAGAGAGAGAACTAGATCTAAGGAAAACCATGAGAGAACCAAGAGTAGAGACTTACCGGAGAAGAATCCCCATCACCACACCTTGAAAGCCATTTAAATCACTTACAAAATGAGTGGGAGATCTCCTATAATACTTTAGTACAAGAAATCCTTGGTTGGATTTGTATGGGAGAAGGGAGGAGGAGTTTAGTGCAATTCTCTGGTGGTCCTTTTTTTAAAAACCACTTTTTAATGTTGCACACAGTTGGCTCTTACGATTAGGAAAATCATACGTTAAAAATGCACATGGTAATGCCTCAATTGGGACCCCACAAAGTTTCCTCACACATTTAGACAAAACCATGCCTAAACTAGGTGAATCCCAGTACTTCCACTTACACATTTATATGAAGATCCTATAATGTTTCCCCAAACCTTTCTCAAACTGTGGTCCCCAAGAAAGGCCTCCAATTATTTCCAAATCCCATTGAAACTCTCCCAAACCTTACCCAAGTACATTAAAAGAACAAAAATACATAAAAAGGATACATACCTCAATTCGGGGGTTCTTAATTCTCCCTAACATTAGACTTTCCATCCATAGAAAGTATAGAACCATCGCTTTTCCAAAAGAGATCTGGTCATTGCCCAGCCATATTTTTCTCCCGCACCAAAGAATCATCCTAATTCTGACCATGATGCCACAAAACTATAACTAGAATAATTATTTTACCATGAAAATCTTTATCATTCCTATCGATAATCCACACTATCATGTGAACCATGGAAGAATCTAGATCTAGCTCTACATGAACCCATCAAATTACATGGTAATGATCTGACTGGTACTTCTTCAACTGAGAAACATGCAATACATTATACTTCACACTAAACTATCATGGAAACGCCAACTGATATGCCACCTCTCCAACCTGTTCAAGTATCTCAAAAGGCGCAATATTCCTCAGATATAACAATTCTTTATTTCCAAATAAATGATGTCCCAATATTGGAGAGATTCTCAAAAACACATGATCACCCACCTCGAAATAAAACGGACGTCGAGAATGGTCTGCAACTGATTTCAGATGACTCAGAGCTATCACCATTATCTTTTTGGTCAACATTATCTTCTCCTTAGTCTCTTGGACAAGGCTAAGTCCCACCATAAAATTCTCACATGTTTCCACCCAAAAAAGTGTAGAATGACATGGACACCCATAAAATGTGTCAAATGAAGCCATATGTATCGAGGCCTGATAAAGTTTTTCATAGGATAACCCCAGTAATGGCAATTGATTCTCACATGAACCACCAAAATCCATCACACAAGCCTGTAACATATCTTCCATATCTTGTGTCATCCTCTCAGATTGCTCATCAGTCAGAGGATGATACATTGTACCCATTGTCAATTTTGTCTAAAGGGATTTCTACAAGGATTTCCAAAAATGATATGTGAAACTCAGATCTCTCTCTAATACAGTTGAAACTGTCACACCATGCATCTTTACCACTTTATGGATATTGATTTTGGACAGATCCTCCACTGGTTGAGATTCATGAATAGGGATAAAGCAGTATAATGTTGTGATCTGATCCACTGTCACCCATATGGAATCATTCTTTCTAACCATTCAGGGGATACCTATAACAAAATCCATCACTATTTGTTTACACTTTTAGACTGGGATAGGTAATTATTGTAGCATTTTTACTGGCCACTGATTCTCTGCATTGACTTGATGGTAAGTCAAGCATCTTAAAACAAACTCCACCACTTTTATTTTAATACCATCTCACCAAAAATATTATATCAACGCCTTACACATTTTATTAATTACAAGATGGAAATTCCACATGTAATGATGATAATGCTAGATAATTTCCTCCTAAAAAGACACAATAACAACCATCTAATTCTAAAAACCAAAAACAAAATTCCCATTTAGTTCCCAAACCTCAATGGTCTCCCCACCATTTAGTTTCAACCACATCATCGTACACTCAGTATCAGATATTTGTGCCTCTTTAAACAAGAAAACCATGTAAGGAATCAATGAAACTAGAAATAAAATCAGTCAATTGCCCTGATCCTAAAATTCCTACCACATGGTATCTATAACTGACATCAAATGCCACTGATCGGATGTCTGTTTCACCACTTGATCATAATACAACCTACTAAATGCATCTTCCACCAAATTTCCATTAATAGGTGTATACATCAAGTCAAAATTGAACATTTGTAGAAACTCCATCCATCTATGTTTCCTCAAGTTCAAATATATTTGTGAGAAAATACTCTTCAATATCTAATGATTGGTAAAGTCAATGAATTTCTCAAAGAATAGATAATGATAACACATTTTCAATGCATGAACCACCATTTCCAACTCCAACTCATGTTTTGGGTAGTTCTTCTCATGTAACGTCAACTTTCATAAGACATATGCAACCACATGACCCCCTTTCATGAGAATATAACCCAACCCTAATCAAGATGCATCACAGTACACCACATACCCATTTATTGGTTCTGGAAAAACTAAGATTGGTGCATATGTAATGGGACTCTTAAGCTCTTTAAAAGATTTATAACACTGCTTGTTCCAATAAAATGGAACATTCTTCCTTGTCAAAGTTTTCATTAGTGAGTCCAATCATCAGAAATAATGAAAAAAATTTCAATAACAGCCAGCTTGTCCAAGGAAACTCTATATCTCGAAAAAATTCATTAGTGGATACCATGAGATAATGACCTCTATCTTTTCCGAATCAACTGAAACATCCTTCTTAGAAATAACATGAACAAGCAAATGATACTATTTTATCAAAAAGTCACACTTGGAAAATTTATCATATAACCAATGATATCTCAAGATACATAACATTATTGAAAAGTGTTGCTCATATTCAAACCTTGTCTTGGAATACACCAATATATCATCGACAAATACCACAAAAAATAATCCAGATATCTCTAAAATATTCAATTCATCAATTCCATGAAAACCTCTAGTCCATTCGCAAGACCAAAGGGCATAAATACATACTCATAATGGCCATATCCACTTCTGAAGGCTGTTTTTAGAATATCCTACTCCTTATCAACAATTGATGATATCCAGGCCACAAGTCAATCTTGGGGAACCACCAGCACCCCTCAACTGATTGAAATAATCCTCAATGCATGGAAGTGGATATCAATTCTTTATTATAACTTGGTTAAGCTTATGATATTCAATACATAGCCAAAGATTTACATATACCTTTTGAAAAAACAAAACTGGCATTGCCCATGGAGATGTGCTAGTTTATATGAACCCTTAGTTTTCTAACTTCTCCAATTGCACCATCAATTACCTCATTTCTGTTGGTTCCATATGTAAAGAAGGATGTGGTATAGCACTAGTCCCTATAAAGAGATCAATTGTAAACTCCACATCTCTCATGGGTGTAAATCCTATGAATTATTCAGGAAATACGTATTTAAACTGATCAACCACTACCATAAAACATCTATTCTCAACTCCTTCTATTGATGCCAATGATAATGCCTCCAACTAAAATTTTTTGTGCCAACTAATGGTGTAAAAAAACCTATTGCATTAATATTTTCATTCGTATCTACTCTAAAGATATTTTGGAAACCATCATTCATCATAAAACTAACCATTCATGCCTAACAGTCGATGTGGTCCTTAAACATCATTAGCCAATCCATTACTAGGATTATATCGTAGGAATCCATATCAAACACTAATAAATCCCACGTTAACTCAACCCTGTCCACAATTATACATTACGTTCTACATAGGAAGGCTTGACACTCCCTTTGACCCATATGAGTTTTAATTTTTAAAACCGGAGGCATTGTTTCCTCAATTAAACCTAGCAAACTAAGAACATGAGAAGAAATAAAAGAACACAAAGAACCTATATCAAACAATACTTGCATCAAGTTAGAATTTAAAATAATCATACCTCGCACATTGGATGGTCCTGAATGATCATTCATCAGAACCTGCTCAGCCCCAAATAACTGCCTGCATGCCACAGTCTTCTCTTTGTTTCCTTACTAAGGAGTCACGATGTTCTTGGAATCACCATGAATAACTTTTCTCTATTGATGAGGGGTATTCTTCTACCCCTACCATTTTTAGGAATAAGAGGCATGTGACCCCTAGGGAGTATCAAGAACACCCAAAATTAGAGCATTATGACAATAATGCTGAAGATTACCTATTTGTTTACAGTTATGACATGCTCGAGGATGTACAATCCCACTTGATGTGGCCCGTAGAGCCACACTAAAAACATCCCTGCTTACTCTGAGTCTTAGAAGGAGGATTCGTGGATCATTCCATCATATTATAAGCCATACTCCCACCCTGGAAAAAAGTGTCTCTCTTACACTTTTTCCCAGTGTTAGAGTTCCTAGAATATTCCATGGGTACCGACATGCTTCCCCCACCTATAGGCCCCAAAATAACATGTTCATCCACTATTTTTTTATTCAAAATTTGTGTGCAATTAGTTATACCTAACACCGTAATTTTAGAATGAATTTCATCTTTTCACCCAGCTTAAAAAATACACAACTTCAATAATGTACTACCCACCACCTCAGATGAAAACTCCATTAAGTTCATAAATTTACCAGCATATTCCATTACCGAGGGTTCTCCTACTTCAGCCTAAATAAATCTATTATTCTCTAAATTATGAACATATGAGGGTAGAATTGTTTATTAAACAATTCCTCAAAACCCTCCCATGGAATACGTTGTTCTATTGTAGCTTTGACTACCAACTCCCACAACTAAAGGGAAATATCTTCCAACATGTAAGTTGCTAGCTTCACTTTCTACTCGATCAGTCTTCCCAAGAATTCAAATATCTTATTCATTATTCTCAACCATACTTCTTCCCTTTTCAGCTCCAAAACAACCCTAAAGGTGTGTGTATTCATCTTTTCAAACCGAACCTCATGATCCACATACTTTCTCTCATACACTTCATTCCCACTTTCCATATATTAGAAGGATTTCACTATACACGTCACTAGCTACCGATTAAACTAGGGCTCAAGTGCAACCACATTTTTAGTAGACCCCTCCATTTGGACTATATGACACCTACACTGGGCCATTTAATTCACAACAAAAAAACCATAAGTCTCATACCCTTAGAAAGAAATGGCTTAAAATTATAAATTCAGTTAAATTTAAACTATCACAACCAAGCTTTCCAATGTTCACATTACCCATGTTGTACCAATTTTTTTAAAAATCCACCATGTTTTGAAAATTGGCCCATTTTTAAAATACCACATCTATCCTCATTTCAACTCTGCACATTTCAAAATATTTTCCATATTTTTCACAGATCCATATATCTATAGAAGATCATAAATCATTATTCCAATGAAATATGCATCCTAGTAGTAAGTCATTTCTACCATGAAATCCATGCCCATATCATTGGATACCCCCATGGCAATGAGATTTACAATGCCTATAAGTGTCTCCAAAACACATATGTACCCAAATCCCTAGTAACTTGAGGTTCAACCTAAATAGGATAACTATGTTCTTTTATTCTATAAATTTTATGTTTTGACAATCATACTCCTTGCTAAAATCCGAACTCAAGGAATATACCAAGAAAGAGTGTCAACGCAATGACCAAAAACTGATGTTGAAGTACAGAAAAACTAATTTCACTTGAAATTCAAGGACTGAACAAACTCATACCACTTGTAACATCCCATTCATTCTAAATTTTCATTAGAAGGAGGTGAGATGCTACATGGCCTTAGGCGATGCTCCCAAGGCACCAAAGGCTGGAAATAAATGTCGAGGGAATCAAGAACCATCAGGGAACAATTTTCCCCTTTAATGAAAAAAACCCAATAAAATATGACCCACCACATCAACATGATTCATGTAAATAATGTAAACCAATGAAACATGTCACCAAATAACAACCATTAAACCCAACCAATTCCCTAAAAATTTCCATAGACCAATAGAACTCAACCACAACGTTCCATAATCAGAGTACCAAGTAGAAGACTAAAAAATAAATCTGAAGAAGCTATGACACAACTCCACATATCTAAGATAATATCTATTCTCTAGGAACCAAAAAACCATCCAAGCATCATGATGAACCACTAAGGAAATGAGATGCTTTACCCTTACATGTGTCTTGTAATACCACATCTGCAAAAGCACCCAATTTCCAAAGCAAGAAGTGATTACAAATAATCATAAGGTTATCACCAAATGACTTCCATACTCACACCACTTGGATATTACTGTTAGCACATTTATATAATTATTTTTATATAAAACATCAAATTGTGCAACAGTTTCCAACAATCCAAATACACCATTTCCAAGCCACTTTCCACCCAAATACATACAATACAAGGGAAATCCAATCACAAGCCTTAACCCATTTTACCATAAAAATTATAACAACAATTTCATTTTTTCTTATCCACACACACAATCAACACATATCCATAAAGTTTCACACACTCACCCCAGGGTAACAATCATGGTTGAACTTCCCATCCAAGCTTGTTTACTCCTTTCCAAACAAAGTGGTACATCATGAACACTTATCTTTGATAGTGTCCCTTCCATAAACTATCCAACCCCTTTTTATAGTGGTACTCCCCACACACTTTACACCACAATCAACACATTTATAAAATGCTGAAGCTAATAACAAGCATATAGACCTGCTAAATCCACAACAATATGCAAACAACTATTTCACAACCAAAGAATCCCTTAAGACATCATGCATGCCATATAAAATTTAAATAAAGAAACCTCTTATATTTAAAATCATTTTTCACAATACATTTTTACAAATCAACCCGAGCTACCGATTTTAAAATCAACATTTTGAAATCCGACAACAAAGAAAATCCCACTGTAATAACCCATTTCCCGATGAAACCACAAAACATTACAAAGGGTATTTCCAATAAGTTTCGCACAAAATATTCACAATTAATTTTAAAAAAACCATTTAATTGAAAATAATTCATCTAGTTATAATGAAATTTATTTAAGAGAAAATCCTCCTACGTTAGGGTTTTGGTGAAATCGACCAATGCCCAACCGTGCCACAAATCCGGATGAGCTCTCCACTAAAACAGCCTTAGATAAATTTTCATTTCCTAAAAAATCCTTAATATCAACCTTTTTGGAAAAAAATCCTATATATTTATGCAATAGGTGTAGATCTAGGATACCGATAGTGGGAGAGATAACTAGATCTATGGAAAACTGAGAAAGAACCAAGAGGTGAGACTAAATGGATTAGAATCACCATCACCTCACCTTGAAAACACTTTAAATTGCTTCCAAAATGAGTGATAGTATCCTTTAACCATTTTTAACAATAAATAATTTGTAGGGTTTGAATGTGACTAGATATGGGGAGTTTAGGGAAAATCTTGAGTGGTCCTATTTTATATAAACTACTTTTTAATTCTGACCATGGTTAACACACATAGTTAAGAAAACTGTTTGCTAATAATGCACATGATACTTCCTCAAAAGGGACCCCACACAGTTTCCTCTCATGGATAAAAAAATCATGCACAAATAGTGAAAATCCCACTACCTCCACTTGCACGTTTACATAGAGATCTAGCATGGTTTCCCCAAACCATGCTCAAATTGTGCTCACCCAACAAAGCCTCCAAACCTTTCCAAATCTTTCCCAAACTCTCCATAACTTTACCCAACTGCTTTATAAGAATAAAAAAGATAAAAAAAAGGTTACATACCCCAAATTTGGGGTTCTACATCTTTCCATGTATGTTATCCTAAATAATTTATATGGAAATATTATATTTTTTTAAATTGTTCCATGTATGGTTTTATATAAAATAACATTCTATGTATATAGAAATTAATTTTCTATTGTTTTTTAATCTTTTTTAAAGAAATAAATGTTGAAACTATTTTTTTTATTTCCTATGTGAAAATTGATTAAAAACTAATATTGAAAATACAAAAAATGGATGTAATTTTTTTTCCATGAGTGGATGGATAATATTTGTTAAATTTTTAACACCAAGAAATTCAGTTACATTTAAATAAGTTAATGTGTTCTATAAATTTTCTTTTACACAACACCTACCAAAATAAAACCACAACATATTAATAAGACCTTATTAATAAAGATATAATAAACACTAATATGGTAAATCATTAGAAATTAATAAATTTATATTGTTAATAATTACTATGAGTTGATATTTGAATAGGTTACTCATAATGAAAGTAATTTTATTTATATTTTATATTATATCTCAAAAATATAAATTTAAAAATATAAAACGGTAAATTTCATGAAGAAAGATTCATTATTTAATTCTTCATTAAAAAACTATCTTCAGATTACTTTTTGAAATTTCTCTACAATAATTGATTTTTAGGCCAACAAAAAAAATAAAAAATATTCGAATATCAACTATTTAATATGACATAGAAGTTTTTGAATGATTTTTTATTAAAAAATATATTCCTAAAGTAAAATAAAGCATTTAAAATAAAATTTCAATTCTCAAAACCCATGAATACCATTTTATAAAATCATGCAATGTTTTGTGGAAACTAATTTTCATCAATTTGTTTAATTAAGTTTGAACAAGGTAGAAATTAGATTATATATTTATTTAAATTTAAAATAGATCTTATTTATTAAATAGTAATCTATTTAATTTCATTATTATCAAAAACACTTATAATATTCTCTTATACCTAAACACTATGCTTTAAAACACACTTTTTAAAAAATGGGTTTTTGTGCGTTACATTTTCTAGTGTTATGATCAATTTTCCTACATGTAGAATGTAAAATATATAAAATTAATGTTATTTTTACTAAATTAATTTTCATATTATTTAACATGTACAATTACAATTTTATTTATTAAATTTAGATTATCTAGATTAATGATCATTACCCAGATAATGTTGAAACAATTATTTTAAAATTATTTGTTTATCAATCTCAATGAATTTAAATAGAATTGTTTAAATTTAAATACCTTAAATAATGAATATAATATGATTTATCTATATATAAATAAATATAATATCAATAATTTTATCTTTAGTAAATATTAAATATGTTTATGAATCCCAAAAGGCTAAAATGACATTTTTTCTATAAAAATGGTTTTTCTACACTTTATATTTTAAATTTTAAATTTAATTTTTTAATATTTAAAAATTTATTTGTATTAACTAGATATAAAAAAAATTATACAATACCTAAATTTTTTATATATTTTGTGTTATATTTTTAATGAGACATAGAATCACATTGTAAAAAACAAGTTAACTATTTTAACTATAAAAAAGTAAAATGTAAAAACATAATGGTAATAACCGAATACTGTGATTCAAAAAATTTGATGAAATAATTTTTTGTGTATTTATCAACCAAAATAATCCCAAAAAAACCATTATATCATAATTTGTGAGTCATTTACCTTGAAATAGTTTCGTGTAATTGTTTAAACATAAAGGGTTTTTCAAAGGATCCATTATCCTCTGTTATTTAAGGTGGTCAATTACTCCCTTTCAAATATTCATCTCACATGAAAATTTTCATTGAAAATCTTCCCAAAAAGTCACTACTATAACCTCTAATTTTATTAATCCCCTGGTCACCCTAAGTTAGTCTATTTCCTTCAATTATGATACTTTTTCCAAGGAAATATCAAGTCACAAATGTAGGTATTATCTCCTTATTATTTTTTTATTCATATTCTTATTATTAAAAAAATAGATTCACCATTAAAATATAATTATTTAAGTACCATTATTTGACTTATATTTTTTTATATTAATCTTATAATCATTATTTATCTATTAATTAAGAAAAAAAGTCTTGTTAGTGAATTATATAGACTACATCCCCCACAAAGCGACATCTACAGTTTTTCAACACATAAAATCATGGATGGTAAAAAGGATGTAATGGATAAATAAATATTATATATATAATATATATTTGACTATAAAAATTATAATTATCATCTATCTTATTTCTGTCTCATTTATTGAGAAATGAAAACATTAATCTTCTGTGTTTGTGAACTATCGCTTCCAGGACCAATGAGTTTCATTTTTTATCATGACACAACGTGGTTCTATTTAAAAATATATTTAATATATAAAAATTATTTCCAAAAAACTATTATTATTATTTAAATTGTATAACCATTTTATGATGCCTTATACCACAGTTAATATACATAAGGTGTTAGAGGATAATTAACTGAACAACCTTATGTAACCGAAATAGGCATTAAAACTATATTATATATAAACAACAAATGATAGTTAAAGGATATTTTAATATCAATTATAGATGAATAATGTTATTAGGTGTGTATATAATGATTTTATTTAATTATTCCTAAATTTAATTTCATGTACATAGCACATTTGAACATGAGGTAAGGGTTTTTGTCTAAATTTTCATTCATTGAGACATATTCATGTTATACACCATGTTCACTTTCATATGGAGTATATAAAACCACATTATAATATTAATTTCATTATTATATTATATTTCATGATATTCAATATCCCATTTTAGGTTAACATTCTCATGGGATTTTGATCAAATGTTCCAAATGATGTAAGGGTTTTTATCTCAAATAGTTATTATGCATGCTATTTTTTTTGTATTTTACATAGTTTATATTAGAGAAATAATAGCATGATTTTTATTTTGATAATTTTATTTTATGTTAAATTATATCCCTCTCTTTCAGGGGGTTTTTATTAAATTATTATTCAATCCACATGGGTTTTCTGGGTCTCAATTCTAATTCTTTTAGGAATTATACATTTTGTGGATCATGTTTTATTTGTTTGGTGCATTCAAATTCCATTGATATTTTCATGGTACTATATTGATTTTATGGGATTTAATATCCAAATAATTTTACCTTATTCATGTTTCTATTGATTTAGTTGTTTCCCCAATATTATGGAATTTTGGTAACTCAATATTCATTCATTGAGTTATGATCATTCTCTTGAATATATAAGTTTGGGACACTAATCCATTTGATTTTATTTTGTAGTATTATACCGTTTTTATCTACGTTTATGCATAATTACAACATAAACCATTTAAAATATATTTAGCACTTCTTGATATATGTCACCAGTAAGGGATATTAGTAACTCAAATCTCTTTCTTTGAGTTATAATGTTTTATACTAAATATTGAACACACATTCTTGGTGTCTCCCGTCAGAATATTTTATTATATAATTTTTTATAATAAAATTTGGGAATATCATGATTTAATATGAAGAAGGATTTATTAATCATTTTTCAATGATGGGTTTTAACAAATGTAATTCCAACTTTCCAAAATATCCATTTTATAATAAATTTCTTATATCCACATTTCCTATAGAAAATATTATGTTATTTTCAATGATCTAATATTAGATGTTTTTTATGTCAAAAATATTCAATGAGTTTTCACATAAACTTTTGAAAAATATTTTAGTATGTGACTGGAAATATCAAATTTTATGTCAATGATTAAAAAAATTCTAAAATATCTTTTACGTTTTATCTTCTATTACCATATTCATTTTTAAATCGATTAAACTTAATGGGGTTTATGTTTCACTATTTATACTCTTATATATATATATATAAATCTTTTTGGGGAATGAACTCATTATAGAAAAAAAAATATAATTCATGATCCCTTCTTGGGTGGTATCAATAAACAATTCTTTTCCTAGTATTTTTTCATCTATGTCATCATCCTTATAGGTTTTATTTGGTACACTAGAGATATATTCATTTGAAACCATCCATCTTAAATCTATAGTTGGATCATGTTCATTATCATCATGTATTGACTTATCTGTATACTCATTATTCCATAGATGTTGAAAACCCATTTTATATAATTTATGTTGGATGATGTTCAACTATAAATAAATTAATTCTGTTAACATGGGGAAAAGAAAGGGAATTCCAAGACATAATATTTTTAGAAAGATGACTATGAGTTGTTTAACCATCCACCATATTATTCTAATTAGGTCATGATCATGTTATCCCTTTTATTTTCATATAGAAAACTATTGTAATTCCATACATAGTTATTCCTATACATATGATTATTGGAATGTTGACTATGTATTATTTTTTCATCTAACTTCTTTCCCTGTATGGTCAAAGATAATGTTATTCCTTCTACTTTCATCTGGAAAATTATTGGAATTCTTGATGATTATTTACTACTAACATATGTTCTTTATTTATTTATATTCTTTTTCATTCATTATACAAATAGTTATTTTTTTACATAGTAAATGTTTTTAGGGAATTTCATGAAAAGTCTTATTGACACTTATAGTGAATGTATTTTACTCCATAATTTGATAGGTGAGTCTTAGAATTATATAGACCTTCAATGTATCGATAAGTCTCATAAGTCAAAATAGGTTTTGTTATTTGGTGTATGACTTCCCATTTTAGCAATATGAATTTACTATAGTCTCAAATACAAGTATAATTTCTTCGATCAAGGTCATGATAATAGGTTTTTGGTGGTCATCATTATGCATTCCATCAATATGATATAATTTTTAATGATATCCATTTTTTCTTTTTATTTCATAAATATAGGATTCTACTAATTTTAATGTTATTATGTAATTGTATTATATATATATTCATACAATATTATGCATTCCATGTTTATTTCATGATTTTCTCAATTCTATGATTCCCTTAATAAGCATTTGAGGTAATCTCTTATTATATTTCCATTTCCCGGTTATGTATAATAGTCATACAAATAAAATGTTTCGATGGATATCACATGTGAAATAATTTCTGAGTGACCATGAATAATTTTAATTGATTATTTTTCTTTATATATCATGGGAAAAAATTCATTAATACCAATAAAATTATATTTATCAGTTTATGTTGGGTCCTAATTCTCAAAATCTCTAAACTATAATAGATCATTTATATATAATTGAATCAATGATCATTATTTATTTTGTAAATATGGAAGGTTATATAAATTATTTTTATAGCTGGTATCATATAAATATTGTAAAGTAAGTCTCTATGAGCATTATATTGGGGAGTTTAGATCTTATGAATCAAAAAATTATTGGTCATCTCAATTGTTTGATTAGTAGAATATATTTTTTTTTAACAAAAGTCATATTTCATTGTTGAAATATTTTCTCAAATGATGATTTTCTATTCTTCCAAAATAACTAATTATTGTAAAAAAACTTGTATAATTTATTCAATGATTCTTAAAAATTATTATTTTTATAAATACATTATCATGAATAAGTCTTAAAAAATTATCATTTATTTATTTATTAATCTGTGTGATTTTTTATACAAGAGACATAGTGAAAAAAAATTATCATCGTTATTTTGAATCTAAAATGATTTAATATAGAATGTTTTGATACATGTCTAATAAGTAAAGAATAGTTTTGAAATCATGTTTATGTTTTAATTTATTTAACCAATATAGACATAATGAATTATTCTAAGTATCATATCTATAATTGTTAATAAATCATATTCTAGATTGATAATTGAGGATAAACAATGTACAAATATTCATTTGATATAATTACCCTGAGAAATTTTTGAATTGATAGATATAATAAATTTTTCTCATAAATTAAGTTCATTTATTTTATTTATAATAGTGTGAAGTAATTACTTTGGAAAGGTTTTTTCTCCTCTAGTGTTTTTTCGTATAATGATTGTTTGATTGAAAATAATTTCTTTTAGGGTTTATTATGGATATCTATACATGATTATATGAAATAAATTTGGAATGAGAGTGATAGATAAATTCTTAGTATCCCATGTTCTTTAAATATTGAATTTTTTGGAATGAAGTATCAAATCCCATGTTGATATATGAGATTAATTCCACTCATTAATGAAATTTTTTATTATTTTGAAATTTTTTTTGTTTGAGATGTATCTGTCCATAGGTTTTGATTTGGGATTTATTTAAATATATTTTGTGGTCCGTCTCTTTGTTTCTCTTTAGTGTAAGTTGTGTCCCAAATATAGTGAGATCCTTGATAGGTTTCTCATAGGGTAGAAAAACTAACTCTCGTCTCTTATATCTCATTAATTGTTATGTTTTAACTATATATGATGAGATTTTTTAGAGTTAGCTAATGTAGATGTTTGAAATATTCTAAACCCTCCTTTTTCATTTTGGGGTGTCTGGTTTTATAGAAGCGTTTTTCATATTTTATGATGTGTCTTTACAATAATTTTTAAAATTATAAAAGTAATTTAAAATTTTTAAAAGATTATTGGGAATTAAATTTGGCCAATTTAAAAGTGATTTAATTTACATTTGAGGTGCTTTTGAATTTTTAAAATTAATGATAAATAATTTTCTTTACTATTTATTAGTTTAGAAATATAAAATATAATTTATCTAACCTACGTTGTACCCTATGTAGTGCCTTACACCTATGAAAAGGTAATTGACCTTTTTCATGACTATGTAAGGGTAGGAAGTCCGTTTTAAACAATTCATAAAGATAACATCAGTTGTTTATTCATCCTACCTTTAGGTAGGAACAATGTAACGCAAAGGTAAGGCGGCTCCACTTGATCTCACGTAAGGGGTAGTGAATAATCCTTCTACTTGCGTAATGTAAAAGACTACCAAGCCGAACAGTGTTGGTAAGTTTCTTAAAATTATTTAAAGGTATATATCAACCAACATAAGGGTCATCCCATATTTTTATTTGATTCATAATGGTAAACCTATATTTTTTTTACTTGTGTAAATGTAATCCTTCTCTACCTAAAGGTAAAACCTGAATCTCTCATAAGCTTGGAAGTGGTATCTCCTTGGATGTGTAAAGGTCATCTAGTGATTCTTATTGGTATTTAAGGGTAGCCAATATTTTAAATGGGATATATAAAACAACCCTTCCTTGAAGGTTATGGGAACATTGTATGTGATGGATTGGGCATTCCCAAATCATTTTTTTGTCATGATCGGTGTTTAATCCGAGATTTAGACAATGATAAATGTCATGATCAATGAAATTGAATCAATGAATATAGACCACAGAAAAATGCCAAATACAAAGTAAAGGATCGTCAAAAACTATATATAACAAATTTATGAAATTAAAATTTACCTTTTGTGGAATCATTTCCTTATTGAGGGATCTACCAACATATCTACATCATATTTCTATTTCATTGTTGGAATCAATAATTGGTTCCCTCTAGCGGTGATCCACATGTGTTCTACAATCGTCCAAAACTTGTTGTCGGAAAGTTTATGTGCCAATATAGATGATCCTAATGACTGAATCATTTACCTATGATAACCCTAAGAATAAATTCAGGGAATATTTCTCTTTGATCAATCTATACAAGATTGTGGTGGTGGGGGAGGATCACTATTCATTCATAGGAGTGTCCTGGGAGAGGGAGCTTCCTAAGGATTAAGAGTATTCTCTCTCAATCTCATTGTGCATAACAATAAATTAATGGGATATCATAGATAAATAATAAAATTTAGTTTATATACTACTAGGTCTATAAAATAATTATTTTACCTGCACCCTTATTTTTTCCAAAATCACTATAGAACCCCGTTTCTATAATAATATTATTATTTTTATTTTTATTTTTATTTCTTGACATTCCCTAAACTCCCCAATGAAATAAAATATTATTTAATCAAATAATAATAAAAATATATTATCTCTCAGGGAACCAATAAACCCGGTCCACAAATCCTCCATAATTTTATTCTAGGGAAATATCCCTAATATAATCCCACTTAATATTGATCCAACTACAAAAAACATTTAGTCTAATATCACTCACATGGTACTCATTCTGATACTATGATAGTCCCTTTATCAAGGGGTCCAATAATATTTCTTTCATGGAATCTGTAGTAACTTCAACTTCATAGCGCTGTGATAAATCCATCAAGAGTTGATACTTTGAGAGAATGGGATCTATCCTATAGTATGGCCTGTACTCTTTTTCAAGTGCCAATACTACAAATTTATCACCAAAAATGTGACATGGTCTTTAATACTAGGTACCACATAAAGCCCTTTGATAATTATTCATATCCAAAAAGATTCCTTATTTTAATAAAAATCAACTATATATTTGGAATCCTTTGAATAATCAGTGAAAACTAGATTCTCTAAAGTATTTTAGCTTAAATATCCTCCATTAAGATTCAAATGTTTTCCAGAATTCACCATTAGATCATTATGATCTATTTGAAATCTAGAATTAGTAAAACCCCTGATGACCAGCTTTTCATCTCCTCCTTACACCTAGAACATATCCTTAGTTCTTATTAGATAATTAAGGATAGACTTAATAGCTTACCAATTTTGTTACTTGTGATCATATTGATATATTCCTACCATGGTCAATGAATAAGAAACGTCATGTCTAGTAAATAACCCAAAATACATGATTGATACTATCATTGACGAGTATGGGATATTACATATTCTGTATTTATCATGTTATATCGAAGGAATCATTTTCAGAGAATGATTTTTACCATGTGACAATGGGACCAATCAGCTCTTATATTGTTCTATACTAAATAAATTTAGTATCTAATTAATTAATGTACTTTGACTTACCCTAAAATCCACTTTGATCAATAAAAAAAGAACATGATACCTAGAAAAAAGGTTTCTCCACATATTTCAATTATGGAGAAACACTTTTTAACTAGTCCTAAACTAATTATAAATATGTTATTTAATTTATGATAAGTAAAATTAATTATTTTTCACAACTAGGATAATGACTTCATTTCTAATGATCCTCTTGTAAACACATGGAGCACATTAATTCTCAATGAAACCAAATTATTTTTTAAATTCATCAAATATAATTTTACATTACATATATGCTTACATCATTCCATAAATGGATCTCTATATTATGAAAATAATTTTGGAATCACATATTGTTACAAACCCTTCTGGTTGTTTCATATAGATATCTTCTTGAAAGTTCCCATTAAGTACAACAATATTGACATCCATAAAAATAATAATTATAACAGATTTGAACATTAAAACTTGTCAGAAAGGTTTCATTATAGTCAATTCTATGATTCCATTTAAACCCATTATCCACTACACATTATTTATAATTATATAAATTAACTTTTATGTCCAATTTTCTCATCAATACCTATCTTCACATTGTGAGATTTACATCAACTAGTGCATTGACCTCAACCCCAAATTAGTTATAATGCAAGAAATGCATTTCAGAATTCATGGATTTTTCTACCACTCAGATACTCATCTCTCAACTTCTTATTTGTAGGGGAGAGGTTGATCATTATCAACTAATACTGAGTTACCATCTTCAGTGTAAATAAAACTATATCTTTAGGGTTCTCTTTCATCTCTAATCCTCTAAAGTAGTACCTATGGTTTAGAAACTAACTCTCCCATGGTGACTTGTGGAATCTCTTAATGTACTAACTCTTATGTATCTTGAGCATCGAATTAATTCATGTAAATCCTTCTCCTACAATACTTTCTTATGATATTATCCCTCTCAATATAGATTTCTTATCTAGAAAAATTCCCTTTCTTTTTTGGGGGTTTTATTAGTAGAATCCCTTTGTTTTCTTAATGTGATTAATAATTAAACAATTTTTTCCCCATGGTGCTAGTTTTTTTTGATAAGGCCATAATAAATTCCTCCCATCCTTATATTTTTGTATGAGATAAGATGGTTTTTATTCAACTCCATTGACCATATTTATGATATTTAAACTAAAATTAAAATAATAAAAAACTTCCATGATGGTTAGGATCTTACAACCTCTCCACTATAAAATAGCTCATCACTGAGTTGTACACCCAAGCATGACAAATATTCTGAAGAAAAGAGATCAGGCCACAAGGTCTGCATATCTGACTCTATTTCCCATGTTTTTTCTTGTACATTTCCATGCTTCCTTAAAACTCGAAATAAGGTCACAATATTTCCCTATAAGACATTCTCGCAATGATACACAATACGAAACATATCCTACTCAAATGATGCATAAGCCTGTAGCTCATAATCCTCAACATCAATAACTTGAGAGGGGTTAGGTTGATACTACAAAATTCATTCCACATGAAAATCATCTTGCATACCACTATACCTTTATGGAAAATCCAATCGGTATGGAACTTGTCATATCCTTTACACGATCTCAAATAGCCCCCTTAAACTGGGTTTTAACTTACCATGCATCTGAATCCAATAGATAACCAACCTAGGTGACACTCGATCAAACACATGATTAGCCACCGCAATCTAAAGAGGTATATGACATTGATCTAGACACTAATTCTTCCATATCTAAGTTGTTTTCATACACTTTTGAATTAAATACACATATTGTATTGTATCCTTCATGAGACTCGGTCCCAGCAAATCTTACTCCCATACCTTTAATGAAAACAATGTAGATATACATGATCTACCATAGAGAACCTCAAATGGTTCCATCAGAATTGTATCCTGGTAAATGTTTTTGTAGGATTACCCAAAAAGTACAAAAATATTTTCCCATGATCTACCAAAATCTTGGACACATGTCCTCTTACACCTGAGTGGTACACTCCGACTACCTGTCTATCTATGGGTGGAAATTCGTACTCAAAAACACCTTGGTACGAGACAGCTTATATAACCCTGATTAGAAGAATGATGTAAAATGTGGATCATGATCCAAATAATATAGTATGTGGAACTTCATGAGACCATAATATCTATCGAACATACAACTCACCCAATTGGTCAATTGGAAAATTACCTCGAATCGTAATGAGATGATCCACTTTAGATAACCAATGAAAAACTACCCAAATCACTCCATTATTTTGAGGTGGACTTGGGAGACACACCATGAAATCCATCGCTATGTCATCTCAATTCCACTATGAAATGGTTAATGGCTGAAAAAAACCACCATGCCACTATTGTTCATCCTTAACCTGCTGAACTGTAATGAATCATGCCAAAAAACCTGCAACCTCTTTCTTCATCCCTAGCCAGCTATATTGGATACAAAGGCCATGATACATTTTAGTAAATCCATGATTCACTATGCAATTCGTTGCATGAAATTAATGCATCAAAAATTTCCAAAATCTTTTTGGAACCATAACATGGACATGAACATAGAAAACCCGATCATTTCCAATAGTCCAAACAGAAGTTGACTCCCCACCTTTATGACTTTCCCTTAAATCCAAACATTCTGAATCCTCATGCTACTTCTCCTTGATCCATATCAGATGTGCTGAATCAACTTCAAAGGATGAAAGGGTTATCTACCCTAGGAAATCTTTCACCTACAAATGCATCTCAGAAAACAACTCCATCATCTTTCACTCAAAACCAGATTCCTAAAATTCCTATTCTTTAGTATTTTGGATTAAATAATATAAAATATTGTTTCACATTCCTGATGTGTAATCTAGCTCAGAATCATGGGACTTCCTGTACTCGGTCCATCTTCACAAAATAATATTCAATTAATGCTGAAGTAAATATTTATTTCAGGATTTTGTTTATTTTTTATACCTTAAATGGTTCTCTAATCAAGAAATTTATCCATCACTTAATGGAATAAACCACTATGTCCAGTTCAAGATATCGAGTACATTAATTTCTTTCATGTGGACTCAACTATCATGAGCTATATGCCACAACCTGATCATATTGCATCAACACTGCTTTTATCCCCATACCAAATTCATCACAAAACTTGATATACCCTTTTACTAACTTTGTTAAGATTAGAATCGGTGCAGTTATCGACTATTTTTTTAACTTATGGAAGGCATTCTCACATGCCTCCGTCCATTCAAACATAACGCCTTTCTTATTCAAGCCCAAAAGTGGAATTTCCATATGGGTGAAATCCTTAATGAATCTTTAGTAATAACTATCCAAACCAAGAAAACATCAGCTATTAGAAAGATTATTGGGATGATTTGAAGAAACAAATACCTTCACATTCATTGGATCCACTGAAATACCATCTTGTGAGATAATGTAACCCATGAAATTCACCCTATCAATCTAGAAATGAAATTTAAATAACTTGGTTTATAGTTTATGCTCTTTTAGTTTACTTTAGACAATGTTAAGATGTTTTTACTGATCATCACGTGTCTTAGAGTAAACCAAGATTTCAATAACAAAATCATACAAAAAATGATCTAGATATGGTTGAAATATTCTCTTAATTAAGACCATAAACACTACCGATGCATTTCTACACCCCAAAAACATGACTAAAAACTCATACAACCCATAAATACTCTTGATTGTATTCTATAGTTCCTCGGGTGATCTGACCCTCAGCTGATGGTAAACTGATCTCTTGTTTATGTTAGAGAACACTGAAGCACCACACAACTATTCAAATAGATCATAAATTCAACGAACATGGTATTAGTTCTTAATTGTAATCTGATTCGGCTTCCTATAATCGACACATAGTAATAGAGATCTATTATCATTCTTATAAAGTAACACAGAAGATGCGCAAAGTGATTTACTAGGATAAATAAATCATTTATTACCTATTTCATCCAATGTAGTTTTAAGTTTCTATAGTTTTGAATATGTCGTTCTATATAGAATAATGGAAACTAGTTATTCTCCTAGCAGAAACTCTATCATGAACTCAGCATACATCTCAGGTGGAAGCCTTGAGAACTCCTCAGGAACCACATCCTGAATCTAATCCACCATATGAGGTAAATAATGTTTCCCACATTCCCCATTATCAAGAATGAGACAACACACTTGGGTCATCAGTTAAATTAACTGTAGAAAAACATTCCATTCATACCCTTCCAAGACATCCCATTTACCACGATGGACATACGTGTCTCCCTCAAGAGACTTGAATTTTAACCTACATTGGTAATAGTCAATATGGTCTTGGTACAAAACTTCCCAATCCATTCCCAAAATAAAATAAAAATTTGAAATTCCTATCACATGCAAGCCCAATATAAAATGGTACTCACCAATATTGAGAGAACACCCCTTACACTACCAAATATTTTCTTCTCGCGCGCACTAATGGGGTATTGATCGATATGACCCCACACACATGTTACATCACTAGTCCCAAAAAAACATGAACTGAGAAGATATAAAATAATGTAAAGCACCAATATCAAACAAAACAGTAGGTAGCATGGAATCGATAAGGATCATTCCTCGAACAGTTGATGGTCTAGCCCCACCACCTCCCTGTGTATACTGAAAATCAGGAAGATGACTCACCCATATGACTTGGGACTTGGTCTGAGTTCCTGGTACTGCACTACCCTGCTGATATGGATGCTCTCACTATAGAGTACCATGTCTTCCACATCTATCATTATGGATAGTAGAGCTCCAACTACCTACCAGGTATGGAGTAACTTACACCCTTTCTACACTCATCATTTTCCTTTATCCTCCATATTCATTCATCTATCATGGGTTTCTACAAAACCTCTACACATGCCCCATTCTTCCACACACTCATCACTCAATAGGTGGTTTGGGAAACTGACCACAAATATTCTTTGTCTTCACACACTGATAGAAGTAAAATTTTTCACTACCCTGAGAGGATAGTGCATCCTATGATTACTCTACCCACCACCTCCCTAGTGGAGACTCTCTATGTGCAACATCATACCATCGGAATTCGAAACACTGAGTCTCCATACTTTAACATCAAGAACTCCATAAAAATCATCCTTTATGACTATCATAAAATAATGGTATGATCTAGTGCATCAGCAAAAATCCTTAAATGGAAAATATTTACTAGTGACATGATCTCATGTCTAAGCCCATCCTAGAAACATCTTTCCTTGGCTATCTCATCCACTAGAAATGCTGGAACAAATTGTTTAAGTCGGTGAAGTGGACATCATACTCTATCACTAACATAGATCCATATGTTAACCTCATAAACTCTACAGCATTATCCTACCTCATGGTCCCCATATTGAAGTGTTCTAGAAACATATCCTTGAAATCCTTCCATTTCATACCATCATCCTTCTGAGTCTGAACCAAAACATTCCACCAATACATTTCATAACCCCACAACATATATGTTTCCATATTTACTCTCTTCTCATGAGGAGTATCAATGTAATAATGAATTTTCTAAATTGACACTATCCAAAATTCGGCTACCTTAGGTTCACATCCTAATGCAAAATTCAGAGGGTGTTTTAGCCAAAAATCCCTAATCATCACAAACATACTCGGTGCAACCTGCCCTGGGTCCCTTTCAACCATCTGCATAAAATTGGTGAAGTTGCCATAGAACTGATATTCTCCTCGGCCGCCCTTGATCACCGGGTTTTCTTGCTCCATTTATAGAGGATCATTCTCTAAGAAAGCTTCCTAGAAACCAATCAGAACATGACATCCTGGTGGCATATTCCTATAATGTCGAACATGCAACTCAAAAAATATATATAAATCATTCATATATTACAAAAATAAGGCTATACACTAGCCATAAACAACCCATTCTATATACATATTTCGAAGTATATCACCACACCCCTTTAAACCAACTCCTCAATCACTACATAATATTTTCCCCTTAGGCACTTTTCCCATTTTAGATCTTTTTACATCTAGCATTCAAACTCATTTATTCTCTTTCATTAATCACACTTCTTTAACCATTCTTTAGCATTCTCTTAATTAAAACACTTTCACTAACCTTATTAGTCCCTACTTTCATCAATTTTTTTAGGAATTGGAATGTATTCTACTAATCATGTCCCAAACCCCCATCCCATGTGTACCTACCATAATTCATTCCACCTATAACCCTAGGTGCCTCAAATTATGCATGAATTCACAACCTCATGTCATCTCATACAGAAGAAAAATATCACAAAATAGTCACATCACACGACAAGTGTAACAACCAATCATGAAATATCATTTGACTGTAACAACTCGTATCAAGAACATCAATTCCATCATAGGTACTTGGGTTTTCCATCAAACATGGGTTAGCTACTGAAATGCACAAGCTGATTCCCTAGACCCTGACATATCCTAATCTCATGTATACCATTTAAAAATAATAATTCACAAAAAAACATGCTCTAGTACCTCTTTATAACATCCCCTACCCCAAATCTAGTAACTTGTGCCCCAATCTAGGTCACCACATGACCTCAATCATGCCTCCATATACTCTAGAGGTTTCAGACTAGTAGTGACGGGCTAATAGATAACTTGGGGAGACTATATCCTCTCTATCATAGTATGATTTAGAAAAGAACATATAAAATAATGGAAAAAATAAACTAATAAACAAAAACAGTCATTTCTAACCAATTCCTCAAATAGATTATATACCACATGAAAAATAGAAAAAGTATCATGTCATGTTAACAGTGCCAAAAGTGATGAATATCCAAAATAAAGTCAAACAATTGAATGCCCAAAATAGTTCTTGACTCAATGTCTATATCTCCACCCATGCATTTCCTAATCCCAAATCAATACCTTCATATATGGCCTTTTCCCTTGTCCAATCCTACATCCATGAAATATGCTTGGGTCCCCAACAGTGGCCAGAGTAGGGTGTGAGTATAGCTCAGTAGGCTAGCACCAACAATGTCTATAAAATATACAGTATAAAAAAATACTACATGAAAGTAATATATAGATAACATGACAAACAATGGAAAAAGTGGGTATTGTTTATCAATAATATTTACTTTAGACAATTTCATTATCGGTTTTGCGGGTTAATCCCTCAAATAATTTATGCAACAACCCAATCCAATCAATTACCAATCATAAGGAAATGTAATGTTCCCTATCTCATCTCAGAGAACCATTTCATAGTCATTTACATCATAATTACCATGGAGCATTAGTGTAGGTAGTTTTTTTCATTGAAAATAGTTCAGCCCACAACATCATTATGGCACACTAACCCATGCATCTTTGGGGTGGTTTAGAGCATCAGTATAACCCAACCTGTGAGAGGATCATTACTCTTTTATCCCACAGCACCAAGAAATGTCCACATGCTTACTCCTACATTTATGACATATACCGTATCACTACCCATTCCAAATCAACTAAAATAACATTCACATCTCAACAATCATTCAAAATTTAAATCATCATTATGAAATAACCAAGTAACACACTTACCATTTACATTTCATAGATTATTTAACCCATTTACCTTCCTCATGTATTAACCCATTATGCATAATAAAAAATTCTCATATGTTATCCCATTTAACATATCTCAACAATTCATATACCTTTATCCATTCATGCATTTCTATTAAAATTTCATAATCCATTTGACATATTCACATTAATCCATTTTTTTCATTTTCATGCCATGCCAAAAAATCCATTAAGTCATTCAAAGTCTACAAATAACCATTCATTTCCCCCTTTTAGTTGAAACTAAAATACCAAAACGTTCATCTTGGGATCTACCTCATCAAAAACCAATTATGGTCATATCATTGAAATTTTTGGTTTTGGGACCATTGGGAAACCCCATGGGTGAGCCTATTTGGTGTAGTCATCCCCAACAGATCCCATGAGGATCATGAGGTATTCAATTCACCATTAAGAAACCCATTTTTCAAAATCATACTAAATGAATTTCCTTTACATGAAGGGAGAACCAATAGCACATACAAGCATAAATCAATATAATTAATATGTGATATAACTTGTATACCACCTAACTCAATTATAAATATGATTGTGCCCTTATTCTTAGCATTAGATCTAGAGTCAATCACTATTTGATGCCCCAACCTAGAATCCACTAGAAAAAGAAGGTATTAGGTATTTATAAGAAGATAACCCAAGGTAAAATCATTAATCCCAAAAAGAGAAGAAAGTGGAGCTTTAGACATAACTGGAGCTTCGATTTGAACAAAATGGTGTTAAATTTTGCCTATAATGGAAGGAGAATGGTCCCTTGGAAGATTAGGTTGAAATGGTTCGTCACTATGGTTGAGAAAAGAATAAATAGGGAATCAATTGGTTGAAAAAATAAAATCTCAGAGGGTGAAGATTCATAATTTCTCAATATTTAATGGGGAAAATGGTTTGGACACATATTTTGTGAAAACTTCCACCAACCATGAATCTGTCACTGTCAAAGAGGGAGTCCTAGTAACAAAGTTATTTAGGGATTTTGCATGGGTTAAAAAATTGTGAAACCACCAAGTGGAAGGCCTCTGTTAAAGTCCACACAGTTAGATTTCCACCTATTATGGTTTTTCTTAACCGTGTACCCCTCCTCATGGATAGTATAGTTTGGGTGCATGGTTATCTCTAACCATGCACCAACCATGAAACAAGCGCTAGAAGTCCATTTTAACTTTTCTTTTGTGTTCTAATGGCCTAGAACACGCCAATGCTCCTCATACACCCAATAAATATTCAATTAACCATATCTAATAGAATTAAACCGAAATTTAAATAAGTTAATACCTCTATGAAGTCTAAGATATTACATTTATACATTTTACCTAAAAAATTATGATGGAAAGAGTATCATTCAAAATAATGGGATAATGGTAAATACTAAATCACTACATTTTTCTTGTGGAAAAGATATAAAATAATTTTTTTCATCAACATTATGATTATTAGTTTTTAAATATATATCCAAAATTGATAATACTAATTTTCATAATAGGGTTTAAGTGTAACTTGGTTCATAGTAATAGCAGTGTGAAAGAATATGATTTTGGATTCCCACTCATTGATGTGAAAAGAGTTATTTTCAAAGAGGAACCATTTTTCATATAAGTACATGTGAAGCATATTTTTTTTGTTACTGGGCCATCACAGATTTAGGTTCTGTCATTTTTTAATGGAAAATAAATCATTTGTGTGATGAGGATAATAAGGATGTTATGAATTTTTATAAGGTTTCTTCAGCTATTACAAGATTTATTCATTATAATAATGAAAATAATCTAGGCATTGTCCTAGATATAAAAAATTATCATATTAAAGGGATATTAAAAAACAGAATGTCACTCCCCTAATTATTCAGGTTGATATTTACTTTTTTTCAAATTTTATAAATTTAATAACACAATCTTTTCAATTTAGATTTTTAAATCTATGTATATTTTTCATTTCTTTGATTTCTAGGTCATATTTTATATTCAATGGTTTCATTTACACATGTTTTGATTGAAAAACCTATTATAATTATGATCTTATGAAATTTAATCATATAATTTTTCTTGTAATTTTGATACTAAAATTTATAATTTTTTTATAATTTATTTCATTTTTATTAATGTTTATATTTATTAGTTTATGTTACATATTTTTTGGTTATAAATACTAAAATAATATATTTTTTTCAAACTTACATATGTATGGATACTATTTTTGTACATAAATATTTTTATATACATAATTTTTAGATAATCTCCATTTTAATAACATATAGTTACATAGAATATAGTTACATTTATCTATTTTAATGACCAAAATATATGGAAATGAAGATTTGTTTAGTTATTTATCTTTACTAATATTATAAAATCATCAATAATTAAATTATTTAAGGAAATTGAAAGCTAAATTTTTCAATATTATTTACCTGGCTACTAGTGAGGCACTTATGATGAATTATTCTTCTTCTTCTCTAATAAAAATGATTCTTATTGTTTGTTGAAGTGGCATTGAATTTTTTATCAAACAAATCTCTTTCTCCTTGAGTGATGTGGATGAATATTGGATATGCTAACAGTAATTATCTAGCTGGACATAATGAAATGCATTTTAGGAGATATATCTCTGTGCAAACTCATTGTAGGACTGACATTTTATATCCCTATTTGAAGTCCATCAATAAGATGATTAAATTAGAGTTGTCTGAGTCTTTAATGGTAAAATATCCCAATTGCTTTATCTTTATCCTATTATTCAAATATTATATATTTTATTATGTCAAATAATTAATGTATTCAATTACATATTGAATTTGACCTTTACAAAATTTATGAATTAAGAAAAGGTGTATATATTTATTAGAAATTTGATGGGATATTTTAAAATAAATTGAAAAAAATATTTTTGGGACGTTATAGAATAAACACCATTTCCTAAAGCATGGGTTTTTAGATGTAGATACCTGAACTAAATTATTCACCATCTAATATGATAAATAATTTATGGTTTGATAATTGATGTATATTTTCTGAAACAATTTATATTATTAGCTAAGTTATTCAACTATTTTAATGTTATTGGAATCCAAGATAGCTCACCAAGAGATCACATTATAGAATTCATACCCCTATACATTATTACGTTGATGGCCTTATTTACTCAAGGGGAAAATGATTGTAGAAACTTTTTATGCATTAAGATATAAATCTAGTAGTGACTGAGAGATGTTATAGTTGAGTTTCCCTATCACCTACCATATTCCGTTAAAAATGGAAAAGTGTGAAAATATGAAAAAATAAATTTTTTTAAGGAATCAATCTAAAAGATAGATAATAGAATTTTAATAGATTAATTTTACTATTCCTAGATTTCAGTTTTTTGGAAATTAATAGAACAAATATTATAATATAATATATTATTTTAGGATTACTTTTGGGAGAAAGAGACAAAATGAACTTTTAACCCTATGGGTAGGATGTACATTTTAATTATTGCGTTAGAAAATCTAGAGGACCCTCACTGTATAAGATCATATCAATCGATTGTAAGTATTAGGAATGGTTTTCATTATCCAAGTATAAAATAAAGGTATATGGAAATAGATACCATAAAATCTAATGTACAAAACCTAAAAAAATGAATGAGTGATATTGTTCAGGCTATGTTTGAAAAAATGATGAGAAATTCATAGTTTTTGCAGTCTTCAAACTCAAGTCATTCACCTCCTCATTTAGACATAACCATTTATTGAGTGTTAAATTTTTTAGGTCTCCAAATACATATTATATGGTAAGGATTATTATTTATTTTGTGGAATTATGTATATTACCATCCTATGAATTTAAGTTAGGTAAGAGTAAAGGAATATGATATTATTGATCAAAATTCCCTATTTCCATTTTAAACAAAGGAGGTCATAGGAGTTGGAGACTATATGTGTCATTATTTACTCAGAACTCTAGCCTTCTTTATTACCTAGAATATTATTTATGTTTGGTTTTCTTAATTTATTTAATTTTTACTGAAGATTGATTATAAATATTAATTATATTTTATTTATATAGTATTGCCTAAAATTAAAATAATTATTTCAAAATAAACATTTGCTTCCGGAAGTAATACATTTGAATAATTCAGATATTTCTAATAGGATACAAATTTTACCTCTAATTTCTTCATTATTCAATAATTTTTATGAGTATTCAATGATTTCTGAGAAAACATGAGGAGACTATACATTAACAATATTAAAAAAAATCATGGATCTTTTTATTTTTTATTACATTACATTACCTATGTTTCAGTTTCATACAATATAAGTATATTTTAGTTTCATTTCATCATTCATTAAATAAATATTTCTTGATGTGACTTCATATATTATTTATTTAATTAGGCCTCTTAACACACATTTCTTTAAAGATTAGACCACTATCATTTTTTGTTTTATAGATCTAGAATACAACTAAATGGTTGTGTTATATCTGAATGATGATCCTGGAGTTACATATATATATGTGAAATATTGAAAGTTATGGATATTGGGTGTTGGTTATTTCCATTACTTGAGGAGTAAAAATACTTATATAATTATGAACTAATATTCATTATAATGTCTTTAATTTTTTTAATTTTTATATTTTAATTGTCATTGGATGTAAAGAGTATTCTATTAACATGAATGAACAACATATATTTTTTCTCTGTATTAGGATCAGTTTGTAAAACATTTAGATAATTGTTAAAAATCATGTTTCATTTTCTTATATGTTATTTAATCTAAATATTATTTTTATAGAGTTTTTTTTTCTGTTGATAAACTATAATTTAGTCCCTGGAAAATTTTAACATTTTTCATTAGTCGATACAAAATCCAAATAAATTTAAATACATGAACAAATTTTCAAATAACTTTTATATTATATAATATTTTAAATTATTATATATAAATATATATGTAGTTTTTTATTTATAACATATTATTTAAAAACGTAATTTTCATCATTAAAAGTGGAATTATGAATGTGGTTATTGTGTTTTAAAATTCATGTTTGAGTTCATCACAAATGGAACAATGAAAAAAATTTATAAGGTTAGTTCTATTATGAATTTTTTGTTTTATATGAAAATTTTATATTTTTTGGTTATATAACATTATTCATTATTTTTTGCATTCAATTATTTTTTATCGTATATGGATGAAAACCATACCCACATTTGAAATTTTTTTAATAAATATTTTTTGTATATGGAAGATTTTTAGATTGAGTATTATATAATTATCACTTGAATTAATGTTAAAAAATGAGTATTTAGGAAAACAAATCTTTTTTATGCTTCTTCATTGGTTTAAATACCTAAAAACATTTCATAGCTTGTTTGGGAATCAATTTATCCATATTTTGTAAAATAAAAATTAGATCTTTCCATGTAGGTTTATAAGAAAATTGACATGGAATATCAAAATAATTAATTTTTACATTATTTTGTACCTAAAACGTACTTCTAATTTTTTTGTAACATCCCACCCCTTCCTCGTTATCTTGAGAAGGTGGGGAGATCCTACTTTTCCTTAGGTGATGTTCCCATGGATCCAAAGTCTGGAAATAAATGTTGTGGACATCAAGAACCATCGGTGAATGATTTTCCCTTTAATAAAAAACAACCAACCCAACAATCTATAAGCCAGCATATCTACATTATACATGTCAAAAATGTAAACCAGTGAAACACATCACCAAAGAATAACCATGAAACCCAACCAATTCTATAACAATTCCCAAATACCAATACAACTCGATCATTGTGTTCCATAATCAACGTACCAAGAGGATGACTAAAAAACCCAATAAGGTATGAAATAACTCCACTTCTCTAATACAAGCTCCATGATCCAAGAACCACATTAACATCCTAGCATCATGGTGAACTACTAGTGAAACGAGATTCTTTACCCTTACTTATGTCATGGAATACCACATATGAAAAAGAACTCATGATCCAAAGTAGGGGTTGTGTAAAAATACTAATTAGGTTTTCCCAAAATTACTTCCCTACTCACTCCACTAGGATTGAACCATTAGAACATTAATTTAAATCATTTTATAAAAAAACATTAAATAGTGCATCATTTTCCAACATGCCAACCACAACCTTACCAAGCCTCTTTCCACCCAAATCTATACAATACATGGGAAATAAAACCACTAATATATAACCCATTTTACCATCTCATATTTGCACAAAATTTTTATCTTTCTTATCCACACACATAATCAACACTTAGGCACAATGTTTGACAAACTCAACCTAATGTAATAATCACGGTGGAACTTCCCATCCAAGCCTGTTTACTCTTTTCCAAACATAGTGGCAATTCATTCCCACCTATCTCTGATGGAGGCCCTTCCATCCACTATCAATCCCCTTTTTATAGTGGTACTCCTAGCCTATGTCACACCACAATCAACACATACATAAAATTATTAATCCCATAACAAGTATATACACCCGCTAAAGCCACAAAAATATAAAAATAACTTTCTCACAACAAAATAGTACCTCAATACTTCTTCCATGACATATTACATTTAAATAAATCAACCTATTTTATTGAATTTTTTTTTACCAAAACCTTTTCACAAATCAACCTAAGTTACCAATTTTAAAATAATCATTTTAAAATCTGACAACAAAGAACATTCTACCACAATAACCAATTTCCCAAAAAAATCCACAAAACTTCACAAAGGGAATTCTCATTAAGATTCAAAAATCATCATCAAAATTAATTATAATAAAAACCAATAATTTGAACAAAATTATTCTAGTTCTAACAAAATAGAGTCGAGAGAGAGGCCACATGCCTTATGGTTTCAGTGAAATCGACCAATTCCCTACCACACCACATATCTGGATGAACTCTCCATGAAAACCACCTTATATCCCTTAACCTATAATTAAAAAGCCCTAATATTATCCTTTTAAGAAAAAACCCTATATATACATGTAATGAGTGTAGATCTAGGAAAATAGGAGAGAGAAAGAGAGCTAGAACTAAGGAAAACTAAGAAAGAACCAATAGTAGAGACTTACCAGAGAAGAATTGCCTTTACCGCATATTGGAAACCCTTAGAATAGATTCCAAAATGGGTGGGAGAGTTCCTATAAACATTGATAATATGAAATCCCTAATGGGGTTTATATGGGAGACGATAGGAGGAGTTTAGGGAAATTATTCAATGGTCCCATTTTTTTAAAAATCACTTTTTATTGTTGTGAACAGTGTAGAATATCATGTTCTAATGGTACGCATGATACTACCTCAATAGGGACCCCATTTTGTTTCCTCACACAGTTAGACAAACCATGTGAAAACTATCAAAATCCCACTACCTCCACTTTTACGGTTACATGGAGATCATACACGGCTTCCCCAAACTGTGATGAAACCATGCTCCCCTAGAAAGGCCTCCAAACCTATCAAAATCCCTCCAAAAATCTCCCAAAATTTACTCATCTACATTAAAAGAATAAAAATACATAAAATGTGTTACATAGATCAAATTGGTGGTTATACATTCTCCCCACCAATAAAATTTTCTTCCACATAAAGTATATAACCATGGCTTTGCTAAAAGAGATCAGGTCATTGCTCGACCATATCATTCTCCCACTCCTAAGTGTACTCCTGATTCCAAAAATGATTCCAAAAACCTTAACTAGACTTATTTTTTTACCTTTTATGTCTTTGTCTTGCCTATCCATAATCTGCACTGGCATGTGCACCATGGAAGCATCCGGGTCTATCATAAGATGATCCCATCAAATCACATGGTCAGGATATGGATGGTACTTCTTTAACTGAGAAACATGGAATACATTATTCCCTACACTAAACTATCATAGAAATTCCAACTGATATTTCACCTGTCCAACCTTCTCATGTATCTCAAAAGGCCTAATATACCTCAAAGATAAATTTTCATGCTTTCCAAACCAACAATGTCCCAATATTAGAGAGATTATCAAAAACACATGATCACCCACCTTGAATGACAATGACCGTCGACAATGCATAAACTTTCTGACCACTCTAATACATCTCCATTCTCTTTCTAATCAACTTTATCTTCTCTACAGTATCTTGGACTAGGCTCAGTCCCACCATCAAAGTCTTACCTATTTCCACCCAACAAAGGGGAGAATGACACATACACAAAAGAATGCATCAAAATGATCCATATGTATCGAGGCCAGATAAATGTTATTTTAGGAGAACTCCACTAACAGAAAGTGATCCTCCCATTAACCCCAAAAATACATCTCACAAGCCCAGAAAATATCCTCCAATGTTTTTATCATACTCTCATATTTCCCATCTGTTTGGGGATGATACACCATACTCATCATCAATTGTGTCACAAGGGATTGATGTAGGGATTTCCAAAAACCAGATGTGAACCTTGGATATATATTTGATAAAATTGAAACTGGAATACCATGAATCTTTACCACTCCATAGATATTGATTTTGGACATATCCTTCAGCATATGAGATTCACAAATAGGGATGAAATGGGCTGAACTTGTGAGTTGATCCACTATCACCCATATGTAATTGTTCTTTATAACCAATCATGGGATACAAATAACAAAATATATCACTATATGTTACCACTAGACTAGGATAGGTAAAGACTGTAGCATTCCCATTGGCCACTGATTCTCTTCTGTGACTTGCTGACAATTCAAGCATCTCAAAACAATCTCTGCCACCTTCATTTTCATACTAGACCACCAAAACTAGGATTTCAATTCATTATAGATTTTTTGAATTCCATGATGGAAATCCTATCTGGAATGATGATGAGACCTGATAATTTCCCCATGAAAATCCACTGATACAACCATCCTATTCTAAAAACACAAAACTAAATTCCCATTCATTTCCCATCCCTCAATGGCCTCCCCACCAATGAGTTTTGACCCCATCACCATACACTAAGAATCATACATTTTCGCCTCTTTAACAAAGCTAAACACATCAATAATCAATGAAACTATAAATAAAATTGCTTTGTTTTCAAGATCCTTATTTTCCAACTACATGTTGGTGATAACCGACGTCCACTTCCACTGATGCGATGTATGTTTCACCGCCTAAGCATAATAATTCCTACTTAAAGAATCCTCCACTGAATTTCCCTTACTCGGTGTATACATCACGTAGAAATTGAACATCTGGAGATACTCTATCCATCTCCTTTTCCCTATGTTCAATTATCAATGTGTGAAAATAATATTCAAGATCTTATGAACGGTATAGACTATGAATTTCTCACTAAATAGGAAATGATCCAACATTTTCAAAGAATGAACAACCATTTCCAACTCCAAATCATGTGTTGGGTAGTTCTTCTTAAGAAAAAGCAATTTTCATAAGCCATATGCAACTACATGATCCCCTTCTTTGAGAAAACAGCCCAAACCTGATCCCAATGCATCACAATACACCACATACCATTTTCTTGGTTCTAGAAAAACCATGATTGGTGTTGATTCAACATGAATCTTAAGTTCATACAAATATTTCTAACACTTCTAATTCTATTGAAATGGAACATTATTACTCTTTGAAGCATCCATGGTTGATTCCAATCAGGATAAACCACAAAGAAAACATCAATAATATCTTGATAGACCAAGGAAACATTGTATCTGAAAATCATTCTTTGGAGGTTGCCATAAAAAAAACCTCTATCTTTTCGGATCAACTGAAACACCCTTCTCAGAAATAACATGTCCAAGGAAATATATCTCTTGTATAAAAGAGTCACACTTTGAAAATTTGGCATATAACTGATTATCTCTCAAGATCCCCAACACTATCTCCATGTGTCTCTCGTGATCCACCCTTGTCTTGGAATACATCAATATATCATCAAAAAATACCCCTACCAAAATATCCATATATCTTTGTAATATATGATTCATCAATTCCATGAACACCACTAGTGAATTCGTAAGACCAAAGGGAATAACCATATACTCATAAGGGCCATATATACTTTTGAAGGCTACTTTATAAATATCCTCCTTCTACACCTGGAATTTATGATATCCAAACTGCAATTCAATCTTGGAGAATCACTGTTCTCCCCTCAAATGATCAAAAAAATCATCAATAATTGGATGTGGATATCAGGTCATTATTGTAACTTGGTTAAGCTTACGATAATCAGAACATGTCAAAATAATTCCATCCACCTTTTTAGAAACAAAAATAGTAGTTCCCACAAAGATGTGTTAGGCTGGATAAACCATTTGTTTTCACACTCATCCAACTACACTTTCAATTACTTCATTTCTATTGGGTCCATCTGGTAATAAATAAGTGAGATATGACTAGTTCTTATTAGGAGATCACTCATAAACTCCACTAATCGCATGGGTGGAAACCCTGAAAATCATTCGATAATGATATACATCAACTGATCATCCACTACCAGAACACTTCTATGATCAAATCCATCCATTTATTCGCACAAAAATGTCACCAATGGATACAATATTTTGAAAACTACTAGTTTAAAAAATAATTTTGTATGAATCATTTCATTCTTATCTCATCTAAAGAGATATTGGATTTCATCATTCATCGTAAAACTAATAGTTCGCACATAAAAGTTAATGTGGGACATAAAATTCATTACCCAGTCCATTCCTAGGATTATATCATGGGCATCCATCTCAAGCACTAACAAAACCCACATAAACTCAACCCCATCGAAAACTATACACCATGTTCTACATAGGAAGGCTTGAAACTCTCTTTCACCCATAAAAGTTTTAAGTTTTTAAACCGAAGGCATCATTTCAATAGTTAAACCCAACAATTTAAAAACCCAAGAAATAATAAAAGAATGTGAATCACTTGTATTAAACAATGCTTTCATTAAGGTAGAATTTGAAAGAATCTTATCTTACACCATAGATGGTCCCGACTGATCGTCCATCAAAACCTTCTCAGCCTCAAATAACTACATTATTGCGAAACTATACTCTTTATTTCCCTTCGGAGGAGTCATGGTTTTCCTCGAATTATGATGAATTAATTTTCTTTATTGAAAAGGGGTATGCTTTTTCCCCCACCCTATCAAGGTATAAAATAAATGTGACCCCTGAGGAGTATAATGAACACCCAACCTTGGATCATTACGAAAATAACACAGATGATTCCCTATCTGCTTATAGTTATGACATGCTCGAGGTTGTGTCATACAATCCCACTTGATGTGGCCCGTGGAGCCACACTAAAAGAATCCCAGATTACACTGAGGCTTTAGAGGATGATTCACTGATCCTACTATCCGGTTTTATGCCATACTCCCACCAAGTAAATAAGTGTTTCTATTCTATTTTATCCTAGATTTAGACTTACCAACATTTCCCATGGGTACCAACATTCTTCCCTAGCCTATATCCCCCAAAATATAATGTTCATCCACTATTTCCCTATTCAAAATTTCTGTGTAATCACTTATACATAACATTGCTATTTTAGAATGAGTTTCCTGCTTCAACCCAGCTTTAAATATACATGCCTTCAACGATGTACTACCCACCACCTTGGGTGAAAACCACACTATCTATATAAATAAATCCGCATATTCAGTTACATAGAGGCTTCATCATAAAGAAATCTATTATGCGCTTAATTCTGAACGTATAAGGGTAACAAATTTTATTAAACAATTCCTCAAAACCCTCCCATGTCATACCTTGTTCCATTCAATCTTGGACCGCCAACACCCACTATTGATGTGAATTCTCTTCCAGCATGTAAGTTTCTAGATTCACATTCAGCCTAAACGGTCTTCCCAAGATTTCAAATATTCTATTCATTTAGTTCAACACTGCTTCTTCCCTTTCTGACTCGAAATCACCCCTATGGGTGGATTCTACTTTTGAAACTGAACTACATGATCCAAATTCTTTTTCTCATCCAATTTATTCCCACTTTTCACAGCTTGGAATGATTTCACTATACTCTTCACTAGTGACTGGTTCACCTAGGGAACAGGTGAAACCACAATTTATTAAACCTCATTGATTTTGTCTATACGATGCCTTCCTGGTGCCATTTCTATCAATACAAAAAAGCCACAAGTATCACACCCTTAGCAAGCAAAGGATTAAAATTATAAATTCAATTAAATTACAACTATCATAACCAGACATTACACAAGTTCACATTTCCCATGTTTTACCACTTTTGAAAAATCCACAATGTTTTGAAAACTATACCTTTTTTAAAATACCACAACTATATGAATTTCAAATCTACAAATTTGCAAATATTTTACCTATTTTTCAGAAATCCATATATCCATAGAACAACAAAAATCATTATACCAATGATATATTAATTCTAGTGGGATTTGATTTCTACTATGCATGTCATTCTCAACTCATTGGCTACACCCATGACAATGAGATTTGCAATACATATAAGTTCCTCCAAAACACTAATGTAACAAACTCCTTAGTTAACTTGATGTTTATCATAGAAGGGATAGCTACATCCTTTTATTCTAAAAATTTTATGTTCTCAAAAACCTACTCCCTGGTACCATCCGAACTCGAGGAATATACCTAGAACAAATGTCAATGCTAAGACCAACAACTAATTTCAAAGGAAAGAACAACTACATTCACATGAAATTCAAGGAAAGAACAAAATGATACCACATGTAACATCCTGATCATTCTTTATTATCTTGAGAATGAGGTGAGATGCTACTTGGCCTTAGGCAACATTAAAAAGGTTCCAAAGGATGGACATAAATTTTGAGGGAATTAAGAACCATTGGGGAAAGATTTACCCTGTAATTAAAAACAACCCAACCAACAATCTATAACCCACCACATCTGTATGATTCCTGATAACAATGTAATCCAAAGAAAAATGTCACCAAAGAACAAACATGAAACCCAAGAAATTCCATAACAATTCCCATAGACCAATGTAAATCAACCACAATGTTTTATAATTAGAGTACCAAGAGAAATACTAAAAAACAAAACCCAAAAAACTATGACATAACTTTACATATTAAAGCCAATCTCCAAGAACCACAAAACTGTGCAAGTATCACGATGAATATCTATTGAAATGATATGCTTTACCCTTACCTATGTCTCAGAATACCTACTAGAACAAATATTTTCAATTATTTTATTCTAAATTTAAATGTTTTTAATCCCACCAATGTGTTATTTCAATGGAAATTGTCACATTTTATTGTTTTAGGAGTATTTTTTAGCTTAGTTGGAAAAATGGCTTATTTTGGATTTAAACAGTTTTCATTTATTATAATGTTTCGGCCCTAGCGTTATCTAAACTGATCCAAATTGAAAAATTCTTCTTTCTCAGGTTTCTATATTCGATGAGATTCATTTTATACTTATAGACCCAAATCTCAATCCATCATTTGGAAGCTCAAATCTAGAACACAATTCAGGCCTCGAAAAATGTGTACAGAACTACATAATTTTATTGTGGGGCCCATATATCATTAATTTTAGAACCCATGGATCTGAAATTTTACATGGAGCTAGGGGTAATTCATAGGAACACATTTAATTGAGATGGATGCGTCTAATGCTTTCATTTTCAAGGTAATTAATGCGCTGGAACTCGGTGTTTTGGAATACAAAGAGTCACCTGGACAGAATTAAATATCTGGAGTAGTTTGGCCATATATCCTTCCTACGTGGACCAATCAGGATCAACTTTTGTGGCCGGACAGAGGGGATCGAGGGTAACAACTTTCAAGAATTCACAATTCCAGAATTCTGTCATTAAGCCTTCCATCCACGCGCATAATTCTGGAGATTATATTTGGAGCCAAATTTTCACCCTCTCTCACTATAAAAGAGTGTGCTTTCATCATTCCAAATGGTTGGAAACTTATGAATAGACTTTGTTGGCCATTATATGTAGTTTATTATTGTATTTTATTTTCTTTTCATTCTGTAATAGCATTTCATATTTTTATTCAAGTGTTCTCCTTTCTCACTTTTCAATCTCTCTTTTGTTTTCTTTCCCCGTTTTCTTTTCACTGTGAACTCTTATGCTTGTGATCATGAGTAGCTAATCCGAGGTAGTTCCCGGGAGAGTAATCCAGTGATGAACCCAAGTATTAAACTTTCATTCATAATATTTCTTATTTACTTAGAGTTATACTGAGGGGGATCTTAGTGGGTAAGGCGCCTTTGTGTCTCCACTTGCCACCCGAGGTTTAGCTTTCACTTCTGCAATATTTTCCCTCGATCGAGGAGGTGGATGTGTGGTCTCTCGGTGATCATTGAGAGTACCATATGTTCACAACCATAGGAAGAGGAGGATGTTCATGCATACTATGGAGCATGTTCATTATTTAAATTCAAAACTAATAATGAGACGATGAAGGTTCACTCTGGGTGATGCTCTCGGGAATGTCTTTTTTCTGTCTTAACATCATTTTGTCTGCATTCATTCTGTTGCATTGCATCTGCATATTTACTTTTAGTTTTGAATTTTTTATTCTCAAATATCTTTTCTTTTCATTTTAGTTTATATATACATAGTTAATTAGAAACGGTGAGTGATTGACTACAAAAGGCTCCTCAAGAGATCGACCTAGGTCAGCCACTATGTTTCACTTAGTATAAATATTTTTTAGAGCGCGCACGACAACGCTTCATCAAATTGGTGATGTTACCGGGGAGCGAAGTTTTATTCACTCATTATTTTTATTCACTTATTTTAAATTATTTTTCTTCCATTAATTTAAAAAAACAAAAAATTCATAAATTTAAAAAACTAAAAAAAATATTTGTTCATGATGACTTTTAATTCAAATTTTTATGCATGGATGGATGAATCTAAAGTGCCAGAAGAAGTTTTAAATGATCTTGATGATAAGTATAAAAGGATTAGTAATGTAGTGGAAAAATTGGAGAGCCAAATAAAGTTGATTTCTGAATATGTTCCTGCATGTCAACAGAAACCCGAACATGATCCTAAACTGGAACCTGAACCTAAGCAAGTGGTGGAAGTGATTTTACCAATAATTATTTATGTAAAAGAACCTGAGGTGGGTGAGAATGAGCTTCTAAAGGAATTAATCATATCATCCCGTACTCAACCATTACTCGAGGAGGTCCCTAATTTACACGTTCCAGCTGATGCACTTATGGGAGATCAACAATTTTTTGGATGAATCCTGGAATCACTTTGTTGAAGATAACCTGAAACTTGATCTTCCCATGCTTGATATTGAAAAATCAGAACCTTTTGACCCCTCTCTTGCTTTGGAAGATGAAGATTATGATGCACCTTCTGAGATGGATTTGCTAATGGTCTTTCCAGAAGAGATCAATTTCCAAGCTGACTTTCTTGAAAGGGAATATTTCTTAATTAATTCATCTTGTTTTAATATTATTCAAACTGAATTGTTTTCTGACTTCTCCTTTCCTGAAATTTATGATATAGTACAAATTGAGCAGACCTTGGATGATACGAAATAGTCCACCGAAGTGGTGGTTATCAAGAAATAAGAGATATAGAAGCTAGTGGTGGTGCGACTGCCTCCTCTACAACAAATTTCATACCATTTGGAGGAGGACACCACAAATGTTCATAGGGAGCACCCCTATATTCTATGCCCTCCCACTCTGGATCAAAAATTCTTCTTTATTATTTCTTGGGGGTTGGGAACTTTTTAATTTTCTTTGGGGTTCTCCAATCTCAGTGTCTACTGATGGACGCTGGAAAAAGTCACATGTGGTGGTTTATCTCAAAGAAACCACATCCACCTTCTGATTGGGGATAATCTGCTGCAACTTCCTGACTAGGGGCAGTAAAAACCTTGCATCTGCTTTGGAGTCAAACCAAGAATTATATCTTTTCTATACCTTTTCTATTTCTTTTTATTTAATTCCTTAAGTTTTTTTATTTCTTTTGTTTGTTCTTTCATTTTATTTTCCATGTTGTTTTTTTAGATATTTTCTAATTTTCCTTTTTCATTTTTTTGGTGTGTTTTTAGGAATCTTGAGTTGAATCGAATACTTTGGGAAAATTTAAACCATCTTGGTATTTTTGTCCCATTGCTTGATTTGAGTATTTGAGAATTTAAATGATTTATTAATGGATTTTGTTTCTGATTTCTGGTCTTTTCATTTGATTACATTTGATTGACTGTGAAACTCATGTGCACTAGTGCTGTCCAAATTGAAAATCATGCCCAACCCGAGAGGTTTCTAAACCTGTTTTATATCTTCTTTACATTTCCCTTATTCTTGAGAGTCTTGGAACATGTTGTGTGATCCATAAATTTCTATTATTCTCTTTTTCAATGCTGTTAGAGTTCATGGAATGTGTCAAGTATGATTGAGGCACCACTTTGAAATCCCTTTTTTGCATTGAACTCTTATTTTGGACTACCTTTACATCTGACCATCTTTAAGCCCCTAGTAGCCATGAAATACCTTGTTAGGAAGCCAAATTACATGCCATTTATCCCTTTACAACCTTCTCTAGAAGATAAATGCATGATTACTATTGAACTCAAGTGTGGGGGAGGGAGAAGATGGGCTTTATTTTGTTTTCCTGAAGAATATTTTTGCGCTGAATTGAAAGTGTTGCCATATTTATTGCTTCTTGGGTGGAAGAAATGTCATGATGGGAAGATGGATGGGTGGACCAAAATATCATTACACATATGGGATGGGTTTTCACCAATTTTTGAAGATCAAAAGTTGCCTCTCTTTTCCTCCAAAACATGATTCTGAAGAGAAATCCAGATCTGAATTCATGCTGAAACAATGCTAAAAATGGGGAAAAGAGGGATTAAATTCATTGAGCTAAAATAACAAGTGTAAACTTACCAAAAGAAGAGCTATTTTGAGGTGATTAATTTTTGAGCTGATAGAGGAGCACACCATTCTTGAGCAAAACTGTTTTCATGCATTTACTTCACTTTAGAGCTTAACCCTCCTCATTCTGGCTCAGATGTTTTTACATTTTAAACCTGCCAACCCTCAGCTTCAGAACAATCCATGAAAAAGACCTCATGATTGACAAATTTTTGACTCTGTGAAGTGGAGATTCTAGGAGGATATTAGGCCTATGGAAATCACACATGTTCTTGGGAATGAGATAAACTCAACATTAAATATCCTTGAGTGAAGAGAGAAATAATTTTCTGGGGAGGTAGGTACAACATGAATGTGAGGATTAATATGAGATTTAATGGATTTATATGATTTTTGAGGAGTTCTGAAATTTTTATCCATGTATGAGGCATGATATTTTCTCTGATATGATATTTGAGTTTTGTTGTCATTTATGCTTTGAGTAGTTTGTTTTTGACCATGGTATAAGATGATTTCCCAGGAGTGCAATGTTTAAGTGTGGGGGAATTGATAGAACACATATTTTCAATTATTTTATTCTGAATTTCAATGTTTTTAATCCCACCAATGTGTTATTTCAATGGAAATTGTCACATTTTATTGTTTTAGGAGTATTTTTTAGCTTAGTTGGAAAAATGGCTTATTTTGGATTTAAACAGTTTTCATTTATTATAATGTTTCGGCCATAACGTTTTCTAAACTGATCCAAATTGAAAACTTCTTCTTTTTCAGGTTTCTATGTTCGATGAGACTCATTTAACACTTCTGGACCCAAAGCCCAATCCATCATTTGGAAGTTCAAATCCAGCTCACAATCTAGGCCTCGAAAACTATGTACATAACTGCATAATTTTATTGTGGGGTTGTTATCTCATTAATGTTAGAACCATTGGAGATGGTATTTTACATAGAGATAGATTCAATCCAGAGGAACAACATTCATTAAGATGGATGCGTCTTATTATTTCATTTTCAAGTTCATTAATGCGTTGGAACCCGGTGTTTTGGAATACGAAGAGTCACCTGGACAGAATTAAATATCCAGAGTAGTTTGGCCATATCTCCTTCAAACCAAGACCAATCAGGCTCAAATTTTGTGGGAGACAGAGGAGATCCAGGTTAACAAATTTCAAGAAGGAACAATTCCCAAATTCTATCATTAATACTGCCATCCACGCACATAATTCTGGAGATTATTTTTGGAGCCAAATTTCCATCCTCACTCCCTATAATAGAGTGTGTTTTCTTCATTCCAAATGGTTGGAAACATAGGAATAGACTTATTTGGCCATTATATATAGTTTATTATTGTATTTTAATTTCTTTTAATTATTTAATAGAATTTCATATTTTTATTCAAGTGTTCTCCTTTCTCACTTTTCTATCTCTCTTTTGTTTTCTCTCCGCGTTTTCTTTTCACTGTGAACTCTTATGCTCGTGATCATGAGTAGCTGATCTGAGGTAGTTCCCGGGGGAGTAATCCAGTGATGAACCCAAGTCTTTGAACATTCATTCTTAATGTTTCTTATTTACTTAGAGTTATACTGAAGGGGATCTTAGTGGGTAAGGTTCCGTTGTGTCTCCACTTGCCACTCGAGGTTTAGATTTCACTTCTGAAATATTTTCCCTCGATCGAGGAGGTGGATGTGTGGTCTCTCGGAGATCGTTGAGAGTACCATATGTTCACAACCATATGCAGAGGAGGATGTTCATGCATATGATGGAGCATGTTCATTAATTAAATTCAAAACTAATAATGATAAGATGAAGGTTCACTCTGGGTGATGCTCTCGGGAATGTCTCCTTTCTGTCTTAACATCATTTTGTCTGCATTCAATCTGTTGCATTGCATCTTCATATTTACTTTTAGTTTTGAATTTTTAATTCTCAAATATCTTTTCTGTTCATTTTAGTTTATATATACATAGTGAATTAGAAATAGTGAGTGATTGACTACAAAAGGCTCCTCAAGAGATCGACCTAGGTCAGCTACTGTGCTGCACTTAGTATAAATATTTTTGAGAGCGCGCACAACAACGCTTCATCAATACCACATGTGCAAAGGCACCCAAGTGAAAAAGTAGGGGTTGAGTTCCAATACTCAGTATGTTTTCCCTAAATTCCTTCCCTACACACACCACTATGATAGAACCATTAGTAATTTATACAATCCAGTTTATATAAAACATCAAACAATGCTCCCATTTACAACAAACTAAACACACCCTTATAAATTCACTTTCCACCAAAATCTATACAATACAATATAAATCCAACCACAAGCCCTAAACCATTTTACCATTACATATTATCACAAAAATTCTATATTTCTTAGCCACACACAAAATCAACACTTAGCCATAATTTATCACACATTCAATCCAATGTAACAATCATGGTGGAACTTCCCATCCAAGCCCGTTTACTTCTTTCTAAACATTATTGTACTTGACTCCCACTTATCTTTGATGGTGTCCCTTCCATCCACTATCCATTCCATTTTTATAGTGGTACTCACCACCCACATTACACCAAAATCCACACATGCATGAAATTCTTAATCCAGTAACAAGCACATACACCCACTAAAGCAACAACAATATGAAAACAACTATTTCACAACCCAAAAATCTATTAGGACTTATTATATGACATATCAAATTTCAATAAAGAAAAAACTTTTATTGAAAACCATTTTCAAAGTACATTTTCACAAATAAACCCAAGAAAATAATTTTAAAACCATCATTTAAAAATATAACAACAAAGAACATTCCATTGCAATAACTAATTTCCCCAAAAAACCAAAAAACATCACAAAGTGAATTTCCATCAAGATTCGAACATCATAATAACAATTAAATTTAACAATGACCAATTAATTTAAAACAAGGATTATAGTTCTAACAAAATGGAGTTGAGAGAGAAGACACCAACATTAGGGTTTCATTGAAATCGACCAATGCCAATCTGCACCAAAAATCTGGATGAACACTCTATCGAAAATGATTTAGATCCATTTTATTGTCATAAACACGCCCTAATATCAACCTTTAGGGAAGAAAGACCCTAGTTCTACATGAAACAATTGTAGATCTAGACAATAGGGAGAGAGAGGTAGAGAGATCTATATCTAAGGAAAATCAACAATAAACCAAGAGTGGAGACTTACTGGATATGAATCGCATTTTATACACCTTGAAAACCCATTAAATCACTTCCAAAATTATTAGGAGAGCTCCTATAACCCTTTAAAATAAGAAATATATATTAGGTTTCATACAGGAGAAGATAAGAGGAGTTTAGTGAAAATCTCGAGTGGTTCTATTTTTTTTAAACAACATTTTAATGTTGCGCACAGTTATCTCACTCCATTAGGAAAACTATGTGCTAATTGTGAGAAGGATACTGCCTCAACAGGGACCCAGAATAGGCTCCTCACACAATTAGAGAAACCATGCACAAACCGTTCAAATTCCACTAACTGTACATTCACAGTTATCTGGAGATCTAGCACAATTTCCCCTAAAATGTGCTCAAATTGTGCTTCCTAAAAAAGCCTCTGAACCGTTCCCAATACCTCCCAAACTCTACCAAACATTACCAAACTACATTACATGTATAAAAATACATAAAAAAGGTTACAAACCTCAAATTGGGAATGCTACAGCTTTCTATATCAGTTTTTATAAATAATTGATATGGAAATATAATACTTATTAAATTTGTTCCATGAATGGTTTTCTAAGAAATGACATTTTTTGTATATATAAATTTAGGTTCCAATATTTTTTCATCTGTTTTCAAAAAATAAATGTCGAAACTATTTTTTTATGAATTCCTATGTTAAAATCAGTTAAAAACTAATGTCGAAAATTTAAAAAATGGATTTCAAAATATTTTTTTCCATCAGTGTATGGATTATATTGGTTAAATTTGTAACACCTTGAAATTTTAATTAAAGTTAAATAAGTTAATGTGTTCAGTAACTTCTCTTTGACACTACACCTAACATAATAAAACAAAAACATATTAATAAGACATTATTAATAAAGATATAATAAACACTAATATGGTAAACCATTAATATTTAGTAAATTTATATAATAAATAATTAATATGAGTTCATATTGAAATATGTTAATATTAATAAAATTAATTTTATTTATACTATATATTATCTCTCCAAAAGATACATTTACAAATTTTAGAATTCAAATTTCCTGAAGAAAGATTCAGTATTTAATTCATCACAAGAAAAATATCTTTTAATTTTTTTTTGAGATTCTCCAAAATAATTTATTTCTATATGAACAATAGAAAAATATCTAATATCAACTCTTTAATATGAAATAAATGTTTTTGAATCATTTTTTATTAAAAAATATAATATTAAAGTAAAATAAATAATTTAAAAATAATATTTCAATTTACAAAACCCTTGAATACTATATTAGAAAATCATGTAATGTTTTGTGGAAACTAATTTTCATATATTTATTTAATTAATTTTGAACATGTTGGAAATTAGTTTACATATTATTTAAATTTTAAATAAATTTTATTTATTAAATAATTATATTTTAATATCATTATAATCAATAAAAATTATAACATTCTATTATACATAATGGTTATTCTTAAAACACTATTTCTTAATCTTGAGAGTGCACCGGGCCCAGATGGCTTCACTAATAAATTCTTTATGTTCTTATGGGATTTTGTGCAGGATGATATTGACCGTTCCATAAGAGATTTCTTCTGTCCTTCATATATGCCCCATGGGATAAATTCATGCTTCATTTCCCTCATTCCAAAGAAGGAGAATGCCCTTGAAATTAAAGACTTCAGACCTATTTCCCTTTGGAATACAATACCCAAGCTCATCAGCAAGATCATCATGTGCAGGTTAGGTGGGCTTGTTGATGGTTTGATTACAGCAAACCAATTTGGTTTTGTCCCTAGAAGGAACATACATAAATTCCTTTTCATGGCCTTAGAGAGTGTTAATCTCATGAAATGGAAGTCAAAGGAGGGGAGATTTTCTCTTAAGATTGACATCTCTATGGCTTTTGACACCCTTAAATGGAGTTTTCTCACTAATATCCTTCGCAGGAATGGGTTTTCAGAAAGATTTCTGAATCTGATTAATACTATTCTTGGATCCTCATGGATGTCAATTCGTGTTAATGGCATGTCGAGGGTGTTCTTTCCTTGCTCAAGGGGTGTACAACAAGGTGACCCACTATCGTGTATTTTGTTTTCTATTTCAGAGGATTACCTAAGTCTATGCTTCAATGAAATTGATCATATGTGTATTTATAAGAGGATTAAAGCTGATATTAATGATCATGCTCCATACCATCTCCTCTATGCTGATGACATTTTATTGTTGGGGCAGGCTTCAAATAGAACCATTTCTTACATTAATGCTTTTTTTTCTCATTATGAGGTTGTGGAAGGACATGCCATAAGTTGGGATAAATATTCAATTGTATTTGGTAATGGAATTTATACTGGAAAGAAGAACAGGGTCATCCGATATCTTGGGGTGAAGAGGGGATCCTTTCCCTTTCAATATCTCTGGGTGCCTCTTTTCTGGGGAAGGGTGAAATGAAAATATCTAGAAGGAATTTATGCTGGTATTAATCAGCAGCTTTACAGTTGGGAAGGAAAATCTATGTCCATGGATGGAAGGGTTTGTCTCGTGAACTCAGTTATTACATTAAAATTTGTTTACCCTTTCTCTCTTTACAAATGGCCCCGAGGGCTTATTAAGGAGCTTCAAAGTCTAGTAAGAAATTTTATTTGGACTTGATCAATGTTTGAAAGGAATTTGGTCATGGTGAAGTGGAAAGATTGCATAAAACCTATGGAAATGGATGGAATAGGGGTCAAGGATTTTCACACCTTTAATGATGGTCTGATTAGAAAATTCACTTGGAGGCTGATATCAAATGATATTGATGATGATTTTCTATCGAAAAGGTTCACAAAATGACTCATGAATGGTTATAAACACTACCTTCAATCCTCGGTATGGGCTTCCCTCAAGAAGGCCTATGCAATGATAAGGTAGGATACTAAATGGATGGTCAATAGAGATTCAACTCTTATCTGCTAGAACACCTTGTGGCTAGATCATCCCTTTCATTCTATGAATCTTCCATCTGAAGCTTCTTCATTGTCCATCTTGGAATTTCTATCACATCAGATTTTGCATCGGTTGAATATCTCTGATGATGTGTTGTCTCAAATTAATAATTATGCATTTATGTATTGTGACAAACTGATCTGACTTCCTAGAAGGATTGGAATTTTGGACCCCAATGAGTTCTACAGGCTTGCTTGTGGAGGTACTGACCATGCCCCAACATGGATCATGAAATTTAGGGCCCCATTCATTCATCCATCCCTGTTTCTCCTACTTTGGATAATATGGAAGAACAGACTTCCCACATCTGAACATTTGAAGAAATCTTGTTTTCAGATGGCCTCCAGGTGTGCTTTATGCAGGTCTGGGGAGGAAACCACACAACATGTGTTTATGGAGTGCGGGGATGCCCACCAACTCTGGAATTATCTAGGAATGATGTTCAGGTTTGCAGTGGACTCTGAAATTCTGCTCACAAACCAACTGTCCGAGCTGCTGCATATGCACTGCAATGAGCAGTTGTGCAATCTTCTCGCTGCTACTATTGCGGATATCATTCCTTCCTTGTGGGAATCACGGAATATGGCCTTGTTTGATGGTGCACATGATGTTGTTCGAAAGGGAATGATCTCCATTCACAGGGATGTGTACGTTGCGTCAATGATCCAGGATGGTGTGATGACTAACACTATTTCTGACCATCAAACTCTGAGGTTTCTTGGAGTTTCTGGTCGACCTCGAAAACGTTGGATGCTGAAATATATCAGATGGATACCACTAATTTCACCGTTCCTGAAGGTGAATGTTGATGGAGCTGCGTCAGGTGCACCGGGTCCATCAGGATGTGAAGGTGTTTTCGACACTTTTCATGGGTTCTTCAAGGGATGCTTTTACCATTACATTGGCACTAGCACCACTTTTTAAGCTGATCTGTGGGAAACGATTCATGCTATAAAGTATTTTGTCCAATTTAATTAGAGATGTCTTTGGATTGAATCTAACTCTATGACTACAGTACATGAATTGAATACTAGAACGCGTAATGTGCCTTGGCATGTGCTTCCTCAGTGGTTTAAGTGCCTCCAACAATCTAGTCAAATACACATGGTTGTTTCTCATGTGTATCGGGAGGCTAATCAGGTTGTTGATACATTGGCAAGAAAGGATCTACTTGATCCTAATATGATGTGGTCTTTCACGACCCCTAATTATTGTGCTCCAACGGTGGATGCAGACAGATGTGGTGTGTTGTATACTCACCTATGTAATAACCCCCTGTACACCTGACTCTTTCCTTTTTATATATTATTTTTGAGGACCGTACCACACCAGATCCTGATCTTCTTACCATAAAACACACTTTCTTAAAAAAATGGGTTGTTACGCATAACATTTTCTAGGGTTGTGTTCAATTTCCCAACAGGTAGAAGGTTAAAAATATAAAATTATTCATATTTTTTCTACAATAATTTTCATATTATTAAACATGTATAATTTCATTTTTATTTACTAAATTTAGATTTTCATGATTATTGATAATTACATGGATAACAGTGAAACAATTATTTTACAATTATTACTTTATTAATATCAATGAATTTAAATAGAATCATTTAAATTTAAATAATTTAAATAATGAATCTAATTTGATTTATCTATATATAAATAACTATAATGACAATAATTTAATCTATAATCAATATTAAATAAGATTATCAATCCCTAAATTCTAAAAGGTCATTTTTCTGCACAAATTATTTTTCTACAATTATATATTTAATTTAAAAGTTAATTTTTTAATATTAAATAATTGGTTTGGATTAAATATATGTAAAAATTGTAACTAGAAAACACAAATTCTTTAATATGGTTTATGTTATATTTTTAATAAAACATAGATTCAATTTGTTATAAACTAATTACCTATTTTTACATTAAATGAGTAAATTGTGAAAACATAATGGTAATAACCCAATACAGTGATTAGAAAATGTAATGAAATATTTTTTTGTGTCGTTATCAACAAAAATAATCCACGAAATTCATTATATCATAATATTTGTGTCATTTACCTTGGAATAGTGTCATGGAATTTTAAAAACCTAAAGGGTTTTTAAAAAAGATCCATTTTCCTATACTATTTAAGTGGGTCACCTACACCCTTTAAAATATTCATCTCCTAAGAAAATTTTCCTCGAAACTCTGCCCAACATTTCACTACTACAATTCCCTATAATTTTATGAATCCCCTAGTCATTATAAGTTAGTCTATTTCCTTCAATTATAAAATTTTTTCCAAGGAAATATCAAGTCTCCAATGTAAGTATTGTCTCCTTATTAAGATTTTATTCTTGTTCTTATTATTATAATAATCATATCACCATAATAATATAATTAATTAAGTTCCATTATTTTATTTATATTTTTTTATATTAATTTTCTAATCATTAGTTATCTTTCCACTATGAAAAAACGTGTTGTTAGTGTATTGTACAGACTACCGCCTCCACAAAGTGATGCCTTCCATATTTCAACACTTATATTCATGGATGGTCAAAAGGATATAATGGATGAATAAATATTATATATATAATATATATTTTTCTGTGAAATTTTGAGTTATCATCTACCTTATTTCCCTTTCAATCATTGATAAATGGGAACATTAATCTTGTGCACGTGCGAACTATCACTTCCACAGGTAATGAGTTTCATTTTGAATCACAACACATCATGGTTGTATTTAAAAGTATATTTAATATATAAAAATTATTCCATAAGACTATTATGATTCTTTAAATTGTGTAACTATTGTATGATTCTTTCTCCCATCATTAATATACGTAAGTAATTATAGGAAAACTAACCGAACAACCTCATGTAACCAACATAGGAATTAAAAATATATTATGTATGAAAAAAATATGATAGTTAAGGGATGTTTTAATATAAGTTATAGATGAATAATTATCTCATGTATGTATATAATTAACTTTATTTAATTATTCCAGAAGTTAAGTTCATCTGCATAACACATATGAACATGAGGTAAGGGTTTTAGTCTAAATTTTCATTTAGTGTGGTATGTTTATGTTATACACCATGTTCACTTTTATATGGTGTATATAAAACCCCATTAAAATATTTAAGTAATTATTATATTATATTTGATGATATTCGATGTCCCATCTCATGTTAACTTTCTAAGGGGTTTTGGTCCAGTGTCCTGAAAGATGTAAGGGTTTTCATCTCAAATTTGTATTATGAACGCAATTTTGTTTTTGTATTGTACATAATTTGTATTAGACAAATAAGATCATGAATTTTGTTTTTATAATTGTATTTTATGTGAAATTTATAATTCTTCTCTTTCAAGTGGCTTTGATTAAATTATTACTCAATCCACATGGGTTTTCTTGGACTCAATTCAAATTCTTTAAGGCATTATACGTTTTTTAAAGCATGTTTTCATTGTTTGGTGAATTCACATTCCCTAGATATATTTTATTCATACTACATTTATTTAATGGGATTTACTGTCCAAATCATCTTCCCTTGTACATGTGTCTACGGATTCAGTTGTTTCCCTAATATTATAAAATTTTGGTATCTAAATTTTCATTCATTGAGTTATATTCATTCTCTTAAATATATACGTTTTGAAAATTCATCCCTTTGATTCTTTTTGGTATTCTGCCCTTTTTATCTTTGTATATTAATTCTTATCACATAAACACTTTAAAATATATTTCTCACTTATTGATATATATCTCCCGTAAGGGATATTAATAACTCAAATCTCATTCTTTGAGTTATAATGTATTATACTGAACATTGTTTTCAAATTCTTGGTTTTTCCCACACGAATTTTTTATAATATAATATTTTATAATAAATTTGGGAAAATTATTATTTAATAAAAAGAAGGATTTATTAATCATTTTACAATTCTGGTTTTCAATAATGGTAATTTCCACTTTAAAAATATGCCTTTTATAAACAATTTTTTTATATCCACATTTCCTATAAAAAATATTTTTTTTCAAATATCCATTATTAGATATTTTTTATGTTAAAATTATTCAATGATTTCTCATGTAAACTTTTGAAAATATTTTAGGATCTGACATGTAACATCAAATTTGACGTGAATGATAAATTTATTTTCTAAAAGATCTTTTAAGTTCTATCTTCTATTTCTGTATTCATTTTTAAAAGGATTTAACCTAATTGGGATTATGTATCACTATTTACACTCTTATATATATATATCGGTAAATGAACTCATGGTACCAAACAATATAATTCATGATGCCTTCTTGGGTGGTATCGTTAAAGAATTCTTTTTCAAGTATTTTTTTCGTATATGTCAGCATCCTTATAGGTATTATTTGTTACACTAAGGATATATTCATATGAAACCATAAACCTTCTACATATAGTTGGATTGTGTTCATTATCATCATTTACTGACATATCTTTATACTCATTATTCAATATAAGTTTAAAATCACAATTCATTTATTTTATATTGGATGATGTTCACCAAGAAATAAAGTTATTATGTTAGCATGCGGAAAAGTAATGTAATTCCAATACATAAGATGTTTAGAAAGCTAGATATGTGTTGTTTAACCATCCACCATATTCCTCTGATTAGTTAATTATCATGTTATCACTTTTCTTGAAATACATAAAATTATTGGAATTTGATACATAGTTATTCATATACATATGATTATTAGAATTTTGATTGTGTATTGTTTTTCCATCTAACTTCTTTCTAGGGATAGTCTATAATAATTTTATTCCATTTACATAAATGGGGAAAAGTAATGGAATTATTGATGACTATTGAATACAAATGTAGGTTATTTATGTATTTATATTCTATATCTTTCTTTATACAAATATCCATTTTTTAAACAGCAATAGGTTCCTTAGGGAATGGAATGACAAGTCTTGTTAACTCTTATAGTGAATGAATTATACCCAATAATCTAATTGGAGAGGCTTAGAATTATATATCACTTTAATGTATAGATAAGTCTCATAAGTGAAAACAACTTTGGATATTTTGTGTGTGGCTTCACATTTCAGAAAAATGAATTTACTATAGTCTCAAAGAAAAGTAATGTTTCTTGTAACAAGGTCATGAAAATAGGTTTTTGGTTTTCATCATTATGTATTAAATTAGTATGATATCATTATTTTTTATATCCATTTTTTTATTTATTTTCATAAATATAGAATTATACCAATTTTATAGTTATTATGTAATTATCTTATTTATATATTCCTACAATATTATATTTTCCATTTTTATTTAATGATTGTTTCTGTTATATAATTCCCTTTCTAAGAGTTTTATGTAACCCCATATTATATTATTATTTATTGGTTATAGAAAATTTTAGTATAAATGACATGTTTCTAAGGATAACACATGTGAAATAATTTTTGAGTGACATTGAAGAATTTTCAATGTTGTAGTTGTTTCATATATCATTGGGATAATTTTTTTGATAAAAATAACAATTGATTTATCTGTTTATGCTGGGTCCTAACTCTAAAAATCTCCAAACTATAATAGATCATTTTTATGTAATATAATCAATTATCATGACTATTTTGTAATAATTTAAGGTTATATTAATGATTTTTATAGATGGTATCATATAAATTATGTAAAGTATGTCTCTATGAGCTCCAGATTGGGGAGTTCAAATCTAGGGAATCATAAAATTATTGGTCATTTTATATGTTTTATTATAGGAAAAAAACTTTTGGAAAAAACCATATTTTTTTTGTGGACATATGTTCATAAACGAAAATTTTTTCTTCTTCTGTGAAAATTAATTTTTTAAAAGTGGTTTTGTATAATTTATTCAATTTTTATCATAAAGAGGATTTTTATAAATACCTTGTTATGGATAAAGACAAAAAAGGTTTTCATTTATTTGTTTCATAATCTGTATGCTTTTGTATACAAGAGACTTAGTGAAAAAATTATCATCATTCCTTTGAAGCTATCACAATTTAATATGAAATATTTTGATACATGTCTAACAAGTAAGGAATCATTGGAAAATCATGTCTATATTTTAATTTGTTTACCAGTAAAGAAATAATTAATTATTATAAATAGAATATTTTTTATTGTAAATAAATGATTTTTCTAGATTGATAAATGTGGATAAATCTTGTAAAAATATTAAGATGATATAATTTCCACGGGAAATTTTGATGTGATATATATAATAATTTTTTCTCATAAATAATATTATTTAATTTTTCTTAAAACAATGTGAAGTATTTTTTCTGAAATTTTTTTTCTCCTGTAGTGTTTTTCCCAATAATGATTATTTGATTGATATGAATTTCTTGTAGGGTTTATTATGGATATCACTATATATTTTTTATGATTATATGATGTTAATTTAGAATGATATTAACAGATACAAGATTAATATCCCATGTTATTTAATTATTGAATTTTTTTGAATGAAGTATCGAATTTCATGTTGATATATGAGATTGATTCTTCTCATTAATGAAATGTTTTATTTTTTGACCTTATTTATATTTGAGATGTATCTACTTAGGGGGTTTGTTTTCGGATTTATTAAAATATTTTTTGTGGCCATTCTCTTTTTTCTTTTATAGTGTTACTTATGTTCCAAATATAGTGAGATCTTTGATATGTATCTTTTAGGGTAGTAAAATTAACTCCCATCATTTATATCGCATTCATGGTTTTGTTTTAATTATTGATGATGGGATTTTTTTTAGAGGTATCAAATGTAATTGTCGGAAATATACTCAACCCTCCCTTTTTCAATTTTGGGTGTCTAGTTTTTTGGAAATGTTTTTTATATTTTATGATGTGTATTTAAAATAATTTGGAAAATTATAAAACTAATTTCAAAATTTTAAAAGTTTATTTGGAATTTAATTTAGCCCCTTTAAATGTGATTCAGTTAAAAATTGTTGTGTTTCTAAATTTTTAGAATTTATTATAAATAATTTTATTTATTATTTATTATTTGGAAATTGAATATATAATTTATTTAAATTTCCTTTTACCCTATGTGTTTCCTTACACCTTTGTAAGGGTAAGTGATGTTTGTTTATAACTGTGTAAGGGTAAGAAGTCTATTTTAAACCATTCATAAAGTTAACATCTGTTTTTATTCATCCTACCTAAAGGTAGGGATAAAGTAACACAAATGTAAGGTGCCTCCACTTGATCTCACATAAGGGTTAGCCAAGAATCCTTTTAATTATGTAATGGAAAGAATTTACAAGAATAATAATGTTGGTACATTTCTTAAAATTATTTAAATGTAAATATAGACCTATATAAGGGTCATCCCATAGTTTTATTTGTTTCATAAGGTTAAAATAATATATTTTTTAGTTGTGTAAATGCAGCCCTTATCCACATAAAGATAAAACCTGAATTTCTCATAAGGGTGGACGTGATATCTCCTAGTATGATTAAATATAATCTGGTGATTCTTCTTGGTATTTAATGGTAGCCACAATTTTAAATAGGATACAAAAAAACAATACCTTAATGGTTCTAGGAATAGTGGATGTGATGAATTGGGAATTCCCAAATCATCATTTTGTAATTTTTATGTTTAATCCTATATTTACACAACAATAAATTTCTCGATAAATAAAATTGAATCAATGAATATAGACCATAGAAAAATTCCAAATCCAAAGTTATGGATCATTAAATACTATATATATAAAATTTATCTAATTAAAAATTAAATTTTGAAGAATTATTTCATTGTTAATGGATTTACCAATGTCTCAACATCATATTTCCATTTCATTGTTGGAAACAAGAATATATTTTCTCTAGTGGTGATCAGCATTAATTCTAAGAACCCCTAATTGTCATAGTAGGAATATTTTTTCCATCATGGAAGATCTTAATACATACATCATTCGCATTTGATCACCCTAAAAATCTCATAAAGTGATATTGCTCTTTGATCAATCTATACTTGAGTGTAGTGGTGGAGGAGAATAACTCTTCACTAATGGGACTGTCCTGGGAGAGGTATCTCCCTAGGTATTGATAGGATTCTCTCTAGATATCAGTGTGCATAACCAAAAATGAATTGGCTCTCATAGATAAATAATATAATTGAGTTTATATACCACTAGGGTTAGAAAATAATGATTTCACATGTGACCCTATTTTTTTCATAATCCCTATAGAACCTAGTTTCTATAATAATAATCATATTATTATTATTTTTTACATTCCCCAAAATAACCAATTAAATTTAATATTATTCACTCAGATATTATTCAATATTTGTTATCTCTCACAAAACCAAGAAACGCGGTCCACCAATCCTCCAAAATTTTATTCTAGGGAACCATCTATAATAGATTCCCATTTCATATTAACCCAACTGCTAAAAAATTAGTCTCATATAAATTACATGGTACCCATGCTTCTACTGTGATAGTCCCATTATGAAGGGGTCCACTAATATTTCTTCAATGGAAAATTTGGTTACGACAACTTCATAGCTCTGAGAAAAATCTATCAAGAGTTGATACTTAAATAGTATTTGATCTATCCTATGGTGTGACCTTCACTCTTTTTCAAGTTCCACTACTGCAGTATTATCCCAATACTATGTGATAGGTTCATTAATACTAAGTAGCACATCAATCTCTTTGACATTGATTCACATCCAAAAATATTCCTTGATTGAACCAAAATCCACTATAAACTTGGAATCCTTTTTAGAAACAGTGACAACTAGCTTCTCTAAACTCTTCAAACTCAAAGTTCCTTTATTTAGAAAGAAAATATATCATGAATGTTTCATTATATCATTCTTATCTATTTGAAATGTATCCTCAGTATACCCCCAGATGACTAACTTCTCATCTCCTCCTTTCACCTAAAACATATCCTTAGTTCTTTATAGATAATTAAGGATATCCTTAATAGCATACCAATGTTTTTCATAATTATCATATTGATATATTTCTTCCATGATTAATGCATAAGAAACATCATGTATAGTACATAACCTAGAATACATTATTTGTCATATCATTGAAATGTATGGTATCTTACTTATTCTATCTTTCTCCTATTATGTCTAAGGACACATTTTCTTAGAACGACTTATACCATGTGCCATTAGATCCAATACCCTCTTGGAATGTTCTATAATAAATCAATTTAGCATATAATTAATGAATGTACCTTGACATAGTCCAAGAAACCACTTAAATCCCTAAAATGATCATGATATATATAAAAAAGGTTGCTTCACCTATTTCAATTATGGAGAATCACTTTTTTAACTACTATGGAACTGATTATATGACTGGTATTTCCATTATATTAAGTAAAAATTCATTAGTTGGCACAACTAGGATAATTAATTCATTCATAATGATCATCTTGTAAACACATAGCCCATATTAAATCATAATTAAACCAAATTCTTTTATAACATCTTCAAATATAATTTTTCATTACATGGATGCTTACTTCAATCTATAAATGGATCTCTAAAACATAAAACTCCTTTTGGAATCACTTTGTGTAATAAACCCTTCTGGTTGTATCATATAGATATCTTCTTGAAATGTCCCATTACGAAAAACAATATTGACATCTATAACAATTATAATTATGATGGATTTAAACATGGAAACTGGTGAAAAGGTTTCATCATAGTCAATTATATGACACTATTTCAACTCATTATCCACTATCCTTTCTTTATAAGTGTAAAATTTAACTTCTATGTCCAATTTCCTCTTGAATACACATTTTCACCCATAGATATTTACATTAACTTGTGCATCGACCTCAACCCCAAATTGGTTATAATGGATGGAATCCATTTTAGAATTCCTAGCTTCTTTCCACCATTCAGCTACTCATATCTCTATTACCTATTTGTATGGTAGAGGATGATCATTGTCAAGTAATAATTATTCTCCATCTTCTATAAAAATAAAACTATATCTCTCTAGTTCTCTTTCCTCTATACTTCACCTATGTAATACTTGTGTTTTAGGAACTACTTCTCCCATGGTGACGTGTGAAATCTATTCATGTACCAAATATTATGTATCCTAAGATTCCACTTCATTCAATTAAATCTTTCTCCGGCTTTCCTTTTTTAGGATGTTATCACTCTCAAGATAGAAGGATTGTCTAGCAACAGTCACTTTATTTTTGGGCGGCTGTATTGGAAGCATCCCTTTATTTTCTTATGATGATTGATAAAGAAATAGTTTGTGCCCTAGGGTTCTAGTCTGTTTCCTGAAAAGGCCTTAATAAATTCCTCACAACCTCATATATGTGTATGAGACAATATGGGTTTTATTCAACTCCATTACTTGATGGGAATTACAATTTCTTATTTTTTTTGTTACTCAGTTTAATGTATACACTGAATTTGTTAATGCTTATCCAAAAAAGGATAATGGATGTTATACATGAATCATCAATAACATTACTATGTATAACATGTTAAAGTTCCACCTTTCACTAAAAATATTACATAGTTTTGTGTATGGTGGAGTGAGTGGAAACATAATCCCATACATCTATAAAAATTCAATAAACTCTTAGTTGATGAATTGAACTCCTTGATTTTATTTACACTTCATTATATTCATTCTTTTTTATTCTCTACTTTATTTTTTAATTTTTTGAATTTCTTGATGTACTTGGACATACACCTAATCATGTACACATATCCATATCTACTAATGTCAACAGTGAATGTTATGAAATAATAATACCCACCTCTAGTTTCTATAAGAAATGGTCCACACACATCAGTGTGTTCCAATATTTGAAACTTTTTGTCTCTTTCACCCTATCCACTAAATGGTAGTTTAGTTATTTTTACTTATAAACAATCATGAAAATTTCAAGTTGTTTTAGCTAAAAAGATTTTGAATAACCATCTTAATAAAGCTATTTAAAACAATTCTCAGTTACATAACTAGGATGGTGATTCCATAGTTGGGTGTTATATGATTCATATGAACATGATTCATTATCTATTGAAAATAATTGATTTTCATAATTTAATAAATAAAAACTGTTATTTAAATGTTTCATACTATATCATATGTTGTCTTTATAAAATAAACAACATTTTTTCAAAATATAAAAATAAATCTATCTTTATTTGGTAATGAAACAATAATTATGGTCTTAGAAACCATTGATACATAAATAAATCTCTTAACAAATATTATTTCTTTTAGAAATGAAAGGTGGTAGTATCCCAATGGATCGAGTAGCTATCCTGGCACAATTAGCAGCCTGAAACTCTACCTCTACTTTAGAAATATTTCCTAATCTACTTGGTTCCTATATTTTAATACATATATTTCAACCAAAAAATATATCTAATACCCAATGTATAGATATTTAAATATTACACTCGATAACGAATTCATTTTTACCTTCTCCTTGTTTCTGGGTTCATTTTCTCTTCTAGTGGCATTGCTTGAAACATGAAAAATATACGGCTTCCTTTTTGAATCGCTGCATATGGATATTTATCTTCGTGTAAGGATGGTTCTTAGAGAATTATACTTATTAGGAGTCTTTTTTCACTATTCCGTTATCATAATTTTCTATTTTTCCCCATAAGAACCGTGGGTTTGTCATGCCTCATGTCCATGTTCACATTCTGAATCAGATCAAGAAGATCTGAAAGATTCTTCTCATTATTACTCAAGTTAAAATTAATAATAAAAATGGATATGGTCTTGGGTAGTGAGGTAAGTATGAAATATGTGCACAACTCATCAAGAAATTTAATCCATAAGATGTCTAAGAATTCATTTTAGCCAATTAACATTATTAAATGAGGCCCATGAATACTTATAAATAGAAACTTAGAGACTAAACATATATATTTAATCACCTTCTCTTGATAGATATCCCAAAGGTGGGACATGATGTTATAAGCAATCATGTCCTCATGTTTCCCTACAATATCATTAGGCAAGGATGAGAAAATGAAACACTGAACATCTGTAGCATCATAAAAATGTTTATCATAGAGAGACAACTCTTCCATGCTACCTCTTTACCATGATCTTTAGGAATAAGTTCTTACAGAATGTATAATTTACATTCATGGAGTAGGATAACTCGTAAGTACCCTTGAAACTCTAGGAAATTTGGGTCAGTGAGAAGGTTTTCCTTCTCATGTATGGATTTTATTGATATGTTTGAATTCATTTTTATTATTGTTTCTACAACCAAGAAGTGTATAATTTTAGTAGTTTATATAATAAAATTTAGAAGAAAAAAATAGTTTATTTTTTAATATCCTACTATTTTAACAAAACCCAACAGCCCTCACCATTATCTTTGGAATATCATATTTCTTGGAAATTCTTGTGGTAGTGATCTATATCCCCTTTATAATCATTTAAACTTTGACCAGTGAATAAATTATAATGATTTTAGGTTGGAATACCAAATTCCAATTTAATTACCTCGCAGTTCCCTAATCTGTTGAGTGGAATCCACAATCCTAAAATCCTTAAATGTGATTTCCTCAACCATCGCCTCTTTGTTACACCAAGAACTTCTTTGGTAGTTAACAGTAGATGTAAACTAATTTATTTCAACCCAAAACATCAAGTTATAATTCCCTAAGAATTGAAAGAACCACGAACATGGTTATTCAAGAACTTTAGACTATTGTTCTAGATTAACATAATTAGTGGAATTCAATAATGACATAACATATATAATTTATGTATTTTTTATTTATGTGTAAATTTATAAATATTTTTTTATTACATGGTTGTTAATATTATGTGGATTTATTAACATGATTAACCAAGAATTAGATAATTTTTATACATAAACCAATTTATTTTAGTTCTATATTACATGCTTTTAAATTCATTAATTCATGTGATCCAGACAAGACACCCATAATTAAATAACCATGAAACATGACAGAAATAATATAATAAATTGGTATGATTGTGATATTTTAATAATGTCTAATTTATATTTTACATGATAAAATAACCGAAGACCTAGGTGAAAAAACATTGAACCATTTATGGTTAATGTTGTAACATTCCATATATCCACATATGTATCTCTCTGTGATGGGTCTAACCTTAACTCCAAACTTGAACTGGCTTGACTATCTTTGGAGATCTTTCCATTATATATGATTTTAATCACACACAGGTGAGGGTAACCAAAGGATTGGTTAGGGGTTTAAATAAAATAAACCACGATCATGTAGCCCTTACATAATGACAATGGGGTGACATTCTAGAAAAAATAGAATTTAATAACAAATTAAAAGAAACCAATAACATAAAAAGTTATATTACAGGACCCTGATCATCCACATACATTTAATGAATAAGGAATGTAATAAAAAACAATTCCATTATAATCGTTATTATTTAATTTAAATTATGCTTGAATAAATTAATTACCTTATATAATTTCTCAATTATTTTATCTTAATTATCATCTATATTTTCTTGATATTCCCATATATAATAATTTTAAAAAAATTGAATAAATTTATTTAAATATAACTACATATAAAAAATGGCATTTGAGTCAACACATTGAGTACTCATACGAACTAGAAAACTTGTGTAATATTCGTATATTGTTTACTCATTCAACATATAATATACATGACATATCACATAATGTCACAACATGTACTATAAACTTAATTACCACTATGAACACAATGTATTTACATAGCCTGAAATATTTCTACAAGTGTAGAGTAATAAATGTGTTAATATTTAAACATGATATGTAGTTCAATACATTACACAAGAAATTAATACACATTTAATATATAAATTTATAACCTAGAAACTAACATGTACTATCAACATAATTAACACACATAAAACATATTTATAAGGATTGTTAAGTATAATAAATTAATTATTCATTATGTTTAATTTCGTAAAAGTACATGGCATATAGATTAAATATAAACATCATGTGTTATTATCACCATCTATCCACAGAACAAGCCTGTGAATTCAGTGTGTAACCATGAAAAAAAAGTATTAGACTACACAGTATATCAATAAGATTCTTGGAGTGTGGTCCTTGAGTTATACGGTCATTGATCACATTGGTCATGTAAGAATATACAAATCAGGTCTATGATTAATGGACTACATGTCATGTATGTCAGTTACACAGAATGTACTCTAGATGGTTGTGCGGTATGATGTCCCATCAACACGTGGTGTGTAATTAAATTAACCATGTGAAATATATGTACATAGATCATGATAATTCCAAATTAATTGAGGGTTAATTAAACATGGGTACATGGAAGGTACCACCAAGTTACATTTCATGCACACTTGTGATGTACGGACAGACTCCATGAAACCTTTGGATAAGATCTAAAAATTTATTCCAATTGTAAAATTAATTGATTTCATTATATTAGTGATAATGAAGAGTTATCATATTAGATATTATTAATCAATCTGAAGAATTATTTGAATTGAATTGAAAACTAATAATAAATGATAAAACCAATCAATAATATTTAACTATTTCTAAATAATTATATAACTTCCCACATATAACGCTTAAAGGTTCTAAGAATAGTAGTAGATGCATATGGGGAATTCCCAAATCATATTTCTATCTTGATTGATGATTTAAATGAGATTTAAATGATGATAATTTAAATTATCAATGATCTTGAATAAAAAAATATATATAATAGAAAATTTTCAAAACCAAAACATAGGATCATCAAGTATTATTTAAAAATAATTTATGAAACTATGAATTACCTTTGGAGGAAGTTTTTTCTTAGTTGATCGATCTACCAATATCTCTACATCGTATCATCATTTTTTTCTAGGAATAATGAAAAAATTCTCTACAGTGGTGATACATTTCTGTTCAATTATCCATTGAATTAAATCACAAAAAATAATCTCCAGATACTGGAATAGAAGATCTTCATGGTTGAATCATTCACCTTCAATCATCCTGAGAATCCCTTCAATGAAGGGTTATCTTTTGATATCTCTAGACATGACGGTGTTTATAGAGGAGGATGACTCTCTATCCTTTAGAGTGTTCTAGGAAAGATATCTCTCTATAAATTTATAGGATTATCTACATATCTCATTATGCACTACCAAAATTAAATTTTCACTTCTGAATAAATAATAAAATAATATTTATAAACCAATTGGGATGGAAAATAATAATTACACATGTAACCTTATTATTTCCATAATTTATGAAAATCCCCATGTCTATAATAATGATAATATTATTATTATTTCTTGAATTGTTCTAATCTTTCAAATTAAATTAAATATTATTTTTTAAAATAGTATTCAATATATATTATTTCTCATCGGGATAATAAACTATGTCCTCAATTGTTCAAAAAAATTATCAATCCTTGAATAATTACTATTTATTCAATAAATAAATACCATTATATTATTAACCAGTAAATAAATGAATATTATATACACTAAAGATAAATAAAAATTTATTAAATATTCTTTACATAAAATATTTTTTCAAATAACTAGTGACATAATATATGTGATCCAGAAAAATTGAAGAATTATTAAACCATGTGTGGATAATAATATTTATTCAACTTGTTAAAAAAATAATTTTATTATTTAACTAAAATTTTGGACACGCTTAATATGTGACCCTATAGGCCTTTTTCTCAGTGACATTAGGTTATGAAGCCCAAATTCCAATGTTATAATCTATCACCATATCTAAACACCCATGGAGAACTATGTTAATCTCAAAACTGCATAATACTTCATACATACACTTACTGTATAACAAGGAATGTCCAGGACATAGGAAAGATCGATCCCAAAAAATATTTATTTATGAAAAAGAGTGCAAGAAATAGTGATCATGAATTACAAGGGGTTTTCCACACCCGAGAGTGGACCACTCCATGCATGTCATCATCCACTAAAGTGGTATGCAATTTTGGTGCTCTGAATACCCATATTATGCATGCTTCAAGGTTCACCTTCTTTGATAAGGAATCTACCAACATATTGGTTTCTCTATAAACATGTGAGACAATCAGGTTAAGTTGTTTTACTTGGTTCATGTAATAAATCCATCGGAGTATGAGTTTCCATGGGACACTCCTCATTATTGACTTCAAAATTGCTACAACATTTTCAGAGTCCGATTTAATCAATAGGGAATTCCATTTAAGATGGAAAAAATATTCCATGGAATACATCATTGCCCATATCTCAACTTAATATGTTGTTTCTATCCCAAAATAATGATAAAAACACCCTTTGACAAATCTACGGTATGTCCAGAAGATGCCTCTACAACCAAGTGGTCCTGGAACACCCGAAGCCACACCATCTACATTATATTTAATCCACCATCCAATGGGGGGAATCCATCTAAAAAATTTCATAACAAGAGGTTTTTTTTCTTACCTGCATCTCCAATGTACCCCATGATTTTTTATTCATCCATGTCATTATTCATTTATCCCATCTAGATTTTTCAACAGCATAGACATCCATGTACATCTGCATCAATGCAGCATGGGTGGATTCCTCTTGATCATCAAAGAGTATAATATTTTGATCCTTCCATATAGTAGTGAGAATGGAGGTAGTATAACCAAGTAGAAGGTGATTGACCAGCCTGCCAAAACTAACACATCATAGTGAATCCAGTAGTGCATCTATGGATCCTCATTTATGGAAATGTAGTCCGAAAATGCTAATCATGAAAGTGGTATGTTGGTCCCCACAACCAATTTTATTGAAGTATTTTTATTTGACATTCTATAATTGAAAATTTTCTATCAAAAACCATGGAAAAGGATTTATTTAGGCTATATAATTTCCATATAATGGATTATGATATCAACTTCCATTAAAAAAATACAAGAGACAAAACCGTTCTCATGGTATTCATTAATGAAATATTTCTCATGATACACCCAATGAATCCTACCTTTCCATGAACATATGTCATCTCGGTTTTCATCAATATATCAAACTACATGACTTATAAGTATCATAAAAAATAATATTATGTCAAAGGATCAATACACACATTCACAGCTAGGAACATCTAATGACACATATAAATGGGGATTTCCTACTGGATGGTCTCATTCTCATAATATCCTCTACTAGATATTACTAAGGTTGTAAACTATGAAAATGTACCTCGATGTCCTATGACTCTCCAAGCATGATCGATTATATCATTTGTGTCTCTAAAATGATTTCATCCAGATATAAAACATCTATTTACGAATATTATCATGTCACTTCAGAGTTCTCATCATAGCAGAGAACTTCTATGATCATTCAGTGTGACAACTACTCCTAGGATATTATAACATACTATTCCAGGTTGAAGAACAATCATAATGTGATAAGGATATTATTAATATTCCAAACAATGAAAAAATTAATAATAAAGTATACAGAAGTCGGTTCCTGGGCATCAAATTAAACATTTACTGTTTTCAAATTAAAATTTTAATTTATTTTACTTATGGTTTACCCTTATGTTGGTCCTTACTCCTAGAAGTGGGTAAGTGGTGATTTTTCTTAACAACATAAGTGTAGGAAGTATATTTTAAACAATCAATTCAGTAAACTTCCCTTTTTATTCATCCTATAGAAATGTAGGGCCAGAGTTACACAAAGGTAACCCATCTCCTCTCAATATTCTATAAAGGTTGGTCAAGAATCTGCCTGCTTATGTAATGGTAAGCCTTACCTCACATAGGGTTTTGGTGAGTTTTTTAAAACAATGTAAAGGTGGTTATAGAATATCATAAGGGTTAGAATGTGGTTTCATTTGTTCTATAAGGGTAAAACTTTATTTCCTTTAGTTATGTGTAGATAATCCTTTAATAGATAAAGGTAATACCAGATTCTCTTATAAGGGTAGTCATGGATTCCACTAGGCTATATAATTTTTATTGGGGTTTTCATCCTGGTATGTAAGGTTTTACAATTTTTTTAAAAATCTACATAAGGTTTATAATTAAGTCCTGTAAGTATGTCACAAAACGTTCTAAATACATCATATCGGTTTCCAGTAGGGTAAGGGTAAAACCCTATTACCATTACTCAGTATGTATGATTTTCCTATCGGTAGAAACTTTTATTTAAAATTATATTTTTTTTCTTTATCAACCATTTTTTAATTTATTTCAAATTTAAATCATTGAATATAAATGTGGCGAATGTGGTTTTTCAATCTGTTATGAAGGCTTAAATTCATATCATGAATTCCATGATTTTAAGAGATTAAAAACATGTATTTAAAATTAAATTAAATAAAAAATAATTAATTATTAATTAATTAGAAATAAAATATGGAATGTTTGATGGAATTTCTTTGTATCCATAGAGAGATATAGTTTAATCTTAAAAACATGTTTCCTTCTATCATGTGAGTCTCTATTTGTTTTCCTCATGTTTTGGTAGACTAAACCTCACAATTCAATATCTACAAGTATTATAAAAATCATCTAAATCACTTCTATGAGTTCCTAGCCTATTAATTTATTATACTATTCATTTTCTCTCATGATTTCATTGGGAGTAACATCTAAATATTCTCTTATCTGGGTAGGGGGTCTATTAATTTTCTTGTAATTTAAATTCCTAGAGAGATCTAATCATACATAAGATTATTTTTTCAAAATTGAAGTCATTATCATTATAAACATATTAATCTTCTTATCTCACATAAATAATGAATATCTTGATAAATCCCATAAAATTATTTATATTCCTCCAATGTTGATAAATATTATGTAATAATAAATAATTAATTAAATTGAGAAATGAAAATGAATTGTTATTCCATGATGCTGATTAAATTGTTTTTTTACTAGAATAATCACATATTGTGTATGAATGATACTTTATATTCATTAACATAACTAGGAGTAGATAGATAGTGTCCCATGAAGGGATTTTTATTTTTATTCCATAAATTGTAATAAAATAATTTACATGGAAGAATTAATGTATAAAATAAGATAATTTCTTTTACTAATATACTATAATTCAGATGTTGTTAAATAATATTTGATAATATTTAATAATATGGATAATTATATGTTGTAGAATATTAATAATATATTCCCTTGATATTTTATTATTTTAAAATAGAATCATATTTCAAGTTAAATAATTATTCAGGTAACTTGCATGTATTTTCATTATATGGAATTGCAAACAGGCAATGATTAACAAATGCCATTTTCTTAATAATAATAATTTATACATGGAAATCATTACAATACTTTATAGATAGTTATCACATGTGATTAAATATTGATAATATAATATTATTTTTTCATAATTTATTTGGAAAAAATATTTCATATAGGGGTGATTATGATTATCATAGAATCTAGAAATCCCATGTTGAAATCTGTATTTAATGCATTCTATAACAATTCCAATAATTTAATTTAATGGTTTTTTACATGAGGTAGATAATAGTATCTCATAATCTGTTATATTTTCATAATAAAGTTAAAATAAATAATTTCATGTTGTATAAAAATTGTTATTATTCATTAAATTATCACAAAGAGAAAAATAAATAACATCAAGTGATTTTATAAGATTATTAGTTAATATCTAGATGATAAAATGTTACAGTGATAAGATACATTATAAATTAAACTGACAATTATTTTATAATTATAGATATTAGAGGATTGAAATTTTGATTATCACATGTAATGATAATTTAATATTTCATTTTGAAAATATTAAATTGTTTGATGGGACTTTTTTATTGAATGTTTTTGTTATTGCATATTGATATGTAATAGATAGTGTGTTATCTATATGGTTTTTTTGTTGTTACTATTTAGCATCGTTAATTACATGAAAGGGATTAAAATATAATGATGTATGATATTATTAATTAAATGAAAGATACATGAGAAGTATAATTACTACTAATCATGGAATTTTTTAAACACTAAATTAATAATATAATCATTTTTTTCATTATAGCTAAAACAAGTTACTGAAATAGGTTTCTTAATATGGAAAAACTGGGTATAATAAACTGAGAAATTAAATATGGAAATAAATGTGTTTTCTATTGAAGATGAGTTGTTTGGGGAAAATTGTTCCCATTATTGATTAATATAGTCTTAAATGGATTGATGTTATAGTCATAGATTCCTTTATAATTATGTGTGGAAAAATAAATATGATATGTTTCTACAGTGTAGATCCTTTATGTGAATAATTGATAACCTAATATGATTGGTTTCATTATATGTATTGGTCACGTATGCTTGAGTCTATGGTGGTGTTCATGATGATGGTGGTACAGAGTGCTAGTTATTATTATACTAGTGGAACAATATGCCATATATGATATTATGTGTTATGGTGTTAGAAACCAGGGCTGTCAGGTTGAGTTTATAGTGTTGAATACTAGTAAATTCGTACTTCTGTTAAGATTCTAACATGATGGTCGGTGAACATATGATATATATATGACCAGTTTCTAACTATGGGATTCAGGTTGATGTTATCGACTATAAGTGTATTTTTTAAGTGGTAATTTAGTATGATTCCTAGAATAACTAGATATTTAGGAAATGGTAATGAATACAAAAAAATAACAAGGTTGGTTTTTGAACTTATATATGATAATGACATACCTATGAATATAAGAAAAGTATTAATTGTTCTATCAGAGGTTGCACAATATTATTATAATATTAATATTGGGTATATATTAATATTAATTAATGTATAAATAATTTATTAATATTGATTATTGTATTATTGTTTTGTATCTAGAACTTAGTGGTTGCATATGGTTGTCTTTTGTAATGATATCATCAGATGAGTCTAAGGCCATATGGTTTTCCATATTTTGGTTATGATCAATACATCATCTATATTTTTTTTATATTTTTATGCACCCCAACCATGTTAGAAAGGAAACTAAAAACCAACGTTTTTTTGTATTTTTTACCAACATCTTGGTTGGAGAGTATTTATATAGTTAACTTCCTCCCCTCCCCTGTGCTTTATTTTCTATAGCATTATGAGCGGGTATACACAAGGTTTATTTCCTATGAATATGACTTGAAATATATGATGGATTAAGGATATTGCACATATGAATAATATAGATGTATTATCCTAAGGATTATTATATGTGTGTTGTGTACATGTTGTGATGGATTGTGGTATAGTACATAATATAGATTCTATGGGGGATTCCAAAAATAAACACGGATACTATATGGAGGATGTGGATGGTAATTCTAAAAATATGTATATGTGGACTAATTCAAACATAAGATATTGTGGCCATAATGGACCTGAGGTGAGTACAGTTATGGCCAGAACTAAATCATTGATCACTTGACTAATGGAAGAGATGATGTCTTAGGAAATGAAATGTTTTGGCATGGGTGTAGAAAAGTATTGTTGATGTTGTTACATCGAACCAATTTCTATATATATATATGTGTGTGTATTATCAATATTTTGGTTACACTTCTATGAATTAGTTTGTGTGTGAGTCATGGAGAGGATAAGGAAATAATAATATATCTATTTAGAGGATGATTTAGTTTCATTTATTCTCTCCATGGTCTTTAGTATATTTATTTGACATTTTTCGCATTAAGTTTCATGGAGGATCCTAAAAATTATACATGTTATTCTCACTATATTTATATATAAGTTTTTAGTAATTTATGATATTATTAGTGATTGAGATAGAAATTACTAGTTTGGGGAGTTGTTTAGGATATTTTAGAGATTCATGGCCACTGTTGAGGATTTATCTGATTTAATTTTTATTTTCAGTTGTATCCATTTGCGTATGAAAAGAAAACATGTATTGGAATTTCCAATTTATTTATTATAAGAATTATTTTTTTTGTGGTATCTCTCATATTATATCATAATTCTAAAATCATTAAGAGTGTAATGTATTAAATTTATGTGATTATATCACATCAGTTCTAGTCACCAACCCATGGCCTGTTGGAGGAGGGATTCTGGAATTATTATCTCTCTTTCATTGTTATTTTCCAATGAGGGGTGCCTTTGGAGGGAGGGGATCATAAAGGGGAATGAATATTTGTTATCAATTAATCATAAATAAATATTATTATTCACAAAAAATAATAATATTTATTATGGATTTTAAATTCAAATAGATTTTATGATAGATCAATTAAAACACTATTGGTATGACCTTCATGTCCTCTTCCTTAATGAAATTTTATGTGCTTTCCTAATGTCCGATATCAGTTTCCAAAAACATGTAATGGAACTCATAGTGGAGGAGGAGTATGTCACAAAGATAAATACCAAATACATACTCTCACTATGTTATATAATCTATTTTTTTAATATCTCAAATAATTTAGGTCGAATATTCATTCCATCTACCTATCCGCTCAACGTATCTTTTATTAACTTCTTAAAATGAACCTATAAGTCACCATAAGCATGAATGTTTAGTTTGATATTACAATTCCAATAAATGGTCTTAAGATATAATATTCCTTAATAGAAATTTTAAATCATATATTGAATTATTCATTAATGTAATATCACTCATGAATCACCTAACATAACCTACCTCTCCAGGAGCATATATCATCACAATTTTCATTAATAAATCATTGTAAGAAACTCATGATATTAATTAATAATAATATCAAATAAAAGGTTCATTGCACACATTTTCATTTAGTAATATCCAATTATCCAAGAACATATGTAACTTTTACTTGCATTTCAATCCTCGTAATCTACCATCCGGGAGATTTACATGTGAGAACATCATGAGATGAAGTGTCATATTCGTATGAGTATCAAAAAAATGATACTCTAAAATACTATGTTTATCATCATAAAATGTTATCCTGAATACAATAAAATAATTTAATAATATTCTCATAACACTTATAGGTTCTCATCATCACGAAAAACTTATATGACCTTTCAATAAGACAGATTATCTTGGATATTATCACATTAATGTTACACAGAACAATAATCAATATAAAATAATAAATTTATTATTATTCATATCATTGAATATAATGGTAACATAAATTATAAATTTGCTGGTCCCCCAACTTGAACCAACTCCAGAAAATTGGTCCTACTTTAGGGGAATTTTTATATCAATAAAACCCTTTTTTCAATCTAGTAACCGGTCCTTTGGAAACATCATTTGAAAAACCACGTTATGAATTCATATCTTGAAAACCAAACCCTAAAATTACATTGTAGACTCCTTTGAAGGCAAAATATTATTTTTTGAAATCCATCTGGCCAGATTCAAATCCAAATATCAAAAAAATACCAATAAACAATCACAAATAATTGTAAATGTAAAATACAACATTATGAAAAATAATATCATCGGTAGTTTTCTTTAAAATGTGAAAACAAAAATTTCCCCCCAATTAAAATCATTAAGTACAAAACCACCCATATTATAAATTTGTTCATATCTTAAGAGCATATAAATAATTTTAACAAAAAATATAATATTGAAAAAACTATATGTGAATATTTTTTTTAGCATAGAAACATACAGAATCCATCTTTACATCAAATTTGAACTGTTAGAGAAACCAATACATTTCAGAAAGAATAAATTTCATTACTTTGTATAATTTTAATGATTTTAAACTAATGGGTTTACTACAAAAAATAAATCATGAATTTAGATATAACGTGTTATACATAGAGATATTTTCCTAAATTATTGATTTAAGTATTGATCTCAACTTCTTATTGACCTCCCCGGGGTCTATGAGAACTTAAATCGACCATAAATTGCACAAAATTAGTAAACCAACCATCCAAAACTAAAATAAAAAAAATGGAAATATGGGGTCCAAACACATTGTAATTCCCTAATAATTTTCAATATATTTATTTAAATAAATAATTTTTTTAATAGCTTTCTCCAAAAAAACAAAGATCTTTAATGAAAATACTAGATAAATTTATATAACATATAATTTCTAACAGTAAACATTAGAAATCTATTAAATTAATTGTTATTTATGAATATATGTAGTTACATTTTTAAATATTGATATAATGAAAATAATTTCTACTTTTAGTACTATTGAAATTAAATTGTTATAGTTAAAACCACCCAGAAATTCAATATTACGCTTAAAAATATGTTTTTATTTGACTACTATTTTATTTAAAGAAAACAATTATATTATGATTAATGAATAATAAAATATATTACCTATAAAATAATTAGTAATCTACATTGAATAAGAATAAGTAATAGTGAATTTTTTTAAAATCAATTTAACAATATGAATAGATTTCCAATATATTTAGGGATTTTATTTAAATATTTAATTTCAAAATTTTAGGAATATAATATGAAAAAATGAAGATAATTTTTAGATTAACATATTTATATATGATTATGAATAATTTTTGGGATTTTTCTAAAACATTTTGGTTTTAGTTCAATAATTTAATATATCATTCTTTCTAATATTGCGGTTTCGGCTATTTTTATTATATAAAAATGACATAGAAATTTATGAATCAATTTTCATAAAAATATATGTATTTTATCATTTAAATTAGACAATTTAAAATATTTATTACTCCTCACAAACATATATATAATTTTTTTAAAATCAAGTAATATTTTCCTCAAAAATTATTTTTTAAAATTATAATTTTATTAATTTTCAGAAAAATTAGAAATTGAATCATAAAAAATTATTTAAAATTTATTATAAGTAGTTATAAATTTTCAAATAAGGACAAATTTATTTTTAAATATAATGATAATGTTACCTTACAAAATAATTAGTTATGATGATGAAATAGTAATTTATCCATGAATGATATCATTCTATAAATTCATTATTTTTAATATTAAATAAATATATTTAAAATTAAGACTCTAATATGTAGTTTAAAATAATAAAATCTAATTAACACTCATTAAATTGTAAATAAATGTTAAATAAGATTAAGAATACTTAATAATTAAAATATTACTTTTCTACAAAAAAAGTCTTTTAACAAATTATATGTTTTTATTAAAAAGTTAATTTTTTTCATTTTTTACAAATTGTATTCGGATAAAGGGACAAAAAGATAAGATTAATCACATTTATATTTGATAATAATGTTAATATTATATTTTTATTAATAAAATAATTACCAAGATTAATTTTTAATCAATATTTATAATTGTAAAAATGTGTAAATAAAGTATATTTAATTTTTAATAATTAAAAGGTAACATACAACTTATTAAAAGAATTTATAGATATTAAAGTCATAAAATATGTATCACCTACCATTTATCCTCGTAATTAAACCAACTCACCAATCCGGCCTAACACCTCATGTGATTCCATTCTTACCCCATTCCTAACTATAGTTCCGAGAAAAAGACCCTATTTTTCAATATTAAATGAGCTCAATCCCCATATTCTCTCATATATATCCAACATGATGGAATTTATCATAAATTTAACATCCCTATATCTCTATAAATCCCTATTAGGGATTTCATATGGTTTTAAGGATTCCTCTGACGTTTAATAAGCTACTTTGCAAGTAAGGGTCATTCTCCTCCTCTTTTTATTCATGTAATCATTTTGTGATAGACATTTTGAGTTTCAATTGATTATTATTTCATATATTCCTAATAAACCCTTTATTATACGAATTATTCCATATTTAAGATATTCTAACATTCCCACTCATTAATTCCATTCTATAAATCATTTTTTGATAGATGGTATGCTTTTGAAATTACTCATGGATTCTCTCCCTCTATTTTTCAATTCAAGAACCTCCTTTTTTAGGTGAATATTATAAAAAAATTTCATGATAAATAATTAAAATTATTAATTATTCCCTATTTATTTGACACTATATTTCACTCTTATTTATCCATTTCATAATATAATTTCTATAGTCATTATACGGCCAAAAACATTCCCTAATTTTTAATCTTCATGTTGGGAATACACAACTATAATATCATTAAAGGGTATGAATATAAATGATGTTCAAAAAATGTTATTTACATGATAATTTTATGAAATAGAAACCTAATATAGTAATTTCTGTTATACAGGATGTTAGACCATGGTCAACTAATAGAGAATTTGAGGTAAGGGTCTCTTTATCTAAAATTTAAATCCATTGATAAATTATTGAGGTAAACACCATGTTTGATTTGAAATAGACTAAATACTACCCCATTGTAATTTTTTTATTATTATATTATAATTTATTATATTTAGTTTTATATTTAAAGTTATACCTCTCAGGAGGTTTTTATTCAAAAGTTAAAAATGTTGTAAATGTTTTTAATAAATTAAATGTTTTTGTTGAGTCATAATCACTCCATTTTGACTATTATCATTAAATTTTGATAAATTATATCATATGATAATTTTATTGTTTATCTAAAAAACATTTTCTAGGTAAACCATGTTTAAAACAAAATTCTTTTCCCTCAAGGATTTTATTTTTTCCTAGAAAGTCAATTTTTTAGATTAATTCCCATTTATTTTATTGGTTTTTTCATCCATATCCTTTTTTACGTACTTCAAGTATTATCCAATCCCTAGTGAAATCTAAAGTGGTTTTATCTCTAATTATTATTATAATCCCTTTTATTCAATTTAAAATAATTTGTTATCCTTTTAACATTATGGGTTTTTTATAAAGGGATTTCAAAATAATTAAAATCTTTTTGATCTATTAAAAATAAAAACTTTTATGTTACACTACACATATCTATGTAACCTCTATATCATATCGTGGATATTTTATTTGAAAGTCATTATAATATTGTTTTAAAATTCATCAATTTCCCTTCTAAAATATTTTTGAAAGTGATTTGCACATTATGTTTTATAACAATGTTTAAAAGATTTTGGGAAAATATTTTTATTTTCACTTCAACTTTTATTATATGGGTTTTTTCCATTAAGTAATGTTTTTACTAGACTATATATTTTATTATGATACTATTCCTTTTTCAAAATGATATTTTTTATATCCTTTGATATATTAAGTTTATGTTATGTGATTTTTTTATTGTTTATGAAAAATATTCTTTTTTCCATGAGCTTATTGAGATAATTTTTTGATTGTTTTTAAGTACAAAAAATATGTATAAATTATGATGGTTGGGCCATATATAACCCTCTAAAGAATTGGTTTCTTTTTATGTCTCATGAGATTAAAAAGGTACACATAAGAATCATCAAAAGTGAAAGGATACATTTGAGTATTTATCCCCAAAAAAATGATACACAAGTCGGTTTTTCCCAAGAAAAAGGTGTAAATGTGAGGTTTTATAATGACCCCAACTATAAAAATGGGGATTATCCCTATCTAAAGATGGTATATAGGTTGTTATCCCAATAATTTAATATGAAAAAATTATTAGTCTATTTCCTTGACATATGGTTTTTATTTTTATGTTTATACCTCAAACCGAGAGCTTAATATTGTTCCTATGATTATTCTCTTGATTCGTTTTTAATGTCTCATGTTTCCACACATGTTATCAATGTAATATAATTTATCATTTCAGATTACAATTCCATAAATAATATCTTATGGACCACGTTTTTTATTTCAAAATATTTTTAATAATAAATTTATCCTCTACACATTTTTTATCATGTGATTATAATATCACCAAATATGGTGTGCTGTTATGTTTCCCCATACTGAATGTTTGAGATCATCCATTTTTATATTTTACATTACCCTAGTGATGAAGATGAGTATAACCTACATAAAGTATAGAAGAGAGTCTATAAGATTTAGATTTAAAATATAATAAATTAAATAATAAGTTTTTATTTCTAGTATCTAGACAATAAACCTTTAGGTCCTTGGGTTGGGTGACTATTTTTTGAGATTTATTACTTAAAATGTGAAATTAATGTATTATTTAACTCATGTTTAGATTAGGTCTCCATACAGAAAAGTTGACATAATGGTGTATAACAATGAGAAAAGGGGGTGTCTTCCATTATAGATATGTAACACACCAATATTTTATGAATTTTTTCAAACCATTTTATTCTCTTTGGTAGTTATCATTACATGAAACACCAAGTTTAAACGAACCTTAATATACTATAAAAATAATATTATTAAATGTTATAGTTATCACCTAGTAATTATATTGGTTGGTATGATTGATAATAACTAAATTATGAAAAAACTATTATTTAAATTTGTATAAAAATATTCATTTTTCATCAGTTGATTAGAAATGAAAATAAAAACATTTCAAAGTAAAATAGATATTTTTTTAAAAAAACATTTTTTATCTACGCAATGTGTTTTTATCTTAATAAATTAAATTAGTCGATATTGATAATTTATTTTAGTAAAATTTCTATAGTATATATTCAATAAAAAATTTAGCTTTCATCCAATAGTTTTCAATGTGTGGGATACGAATAAATCAAGTTCTATGCTTTAAATCTATTTTTTTCTAAAAATTTTGTTTCATAGCATTTTTTTAACTTACATAAATATTAATTGTCATTAAAATATTGAAAATATATTTTTTTAAATAAACATAATTATTGATATAAATATTTAAAATTTTTCTTAGAAATTATTTTCTTAGAATTTTTTGAATAGATTAATTTTCAATAAATAGTGAAAAATAACTTTTTTACTAAAATTGTCTTTTAGATTAAAACATTTACAAAGTAAAATATTTTTTAATGGATTTAAAATTAGTATTAATTCAATAATTTTATTATTAACAAAATTTACAAAATTTTATTTAATTTTATGTTGATATTTGATACAAAATCCTTTTTATTTAGAAAAGTATTTATTTGGAAAACTATTGTTTCATCATAGTTGGAGATTTAATTTTAAAAACAATTATACAAATTCTATAAATTAAATTTTATATAATTTATTCAATAGTTATAATAATAATAATAATAAATACTATATAATATGTAAAAAATAATTATTGGTCATACTAAATAAAAAAAATAGTTACTGCGGTTAAGCATAATTCAATATTTCTAGTGGTTAAACTAAATAAACAAGGGATAAAATAACCTCAAACCTCATATAATTTCCTTTTATGGAAATATTTTGACTTTAAATCATTTAAGTTTATTTAATAAGCTAATTTTTTTCTTTATTACAACAAAATATCAAGGAATTATTTTATGACATTGCAACATTACAAGGGTGCCACACACCTCAATTATAAAAGGGCACCCCCTCTCCTGTCATGTGAAAAATTAAAGAGCCTTTTATTTTAGACAATACAAAAAATATACCCTACCTTATTTCACATACCATGAACTATATTACTTATTTTTATTATAAATAAATTCTATTAAGGATTTGGGTGATAACCTAAAGTGGTTGTCGGACAAAGAGGTGACATTCATAACCAAGTGTTTTCATTTTTTTTATTCTGAAACCTCCTAAAAATATTATTAAAAAATGATGAAATACTGATGCTAATATCTTGAATATAATTATATGTTATTATTTTCATTTAATAAAAAATATTCAACTCCTCTTCAATCAAATGGGAAACGGAACTGTCGATCGTGTGTACGGTGGATTAACACCTCATGAACTGATGTAATTAATTTTCCCTCACCAAATCTAAAAATTAGATATAATGATGTATATTATGTATATATATTATATCTATGAAATAATTATAATTTTATAATTACAATATCACATCTAAATTCTTACCTTCGAGTCCATTGGAAAAAGAAAGTGTCACTCATGCGTATGTGAAGAATACCATCTCTAGGAAGTGATGTGATTCATTTTTTATTTATGTTTTTCATGTATGTTAATATAGAAAGATTTTATGAATATATATGACTTATGTTATTTAATAATTATTCTTTCATATTGTATTAATATTTAATATTATTTTGTTCTGTCCTTTAAAAGGTGAATATTTTTTATATGCATATGTATGGCCTACCATCTCCATAAATGGTAAAATTAAGTTTTCCATATATTAATTATATAGAAGACTATAAATGTGAATATAATGAATATATAAGATATTTATATCATGATTAAAATTATTAACATTATGTAACCATGATAAATGTACATGTTCCAAAACAACCAAACTAAAAGAAGCATTAAAAATGAAGCAGTTATCACACAGAATAGAGATATTAATAAATAATTGTTAACAAATGGGTAATAAGTAAATATAATATGATTCGATATATATTATTATAGCTATTTATTATATATATAATAATAAAATATTAATTATATGTTAGGATTAAATATTTATGAATAAATCCAAGACTAGAGGTAAGTATATTCACCTCACTTTTATTTCTGTGAGACACATACCATATTCACCACTTGTTTATTTTATATAGAGTATATAATACCCATTAGGGAATTTTTTGGATTAATTTAATGAAAAATATAGTGATTTACACTTCAATATATGTTTCTTTCTTTAATGGGTATTATGATTCCAATGTCACCAATGTGGTATGGTACTTATGTTTCAATCCTATTTTTAATCGGGATTATTTATTCATTAATTTCTATTGACGAAATTATAACATTCTTATCTGATAAATATGTTTCATTTTTCTTCTCCTATGATTATTCAATATGAATAAATGTCATCCTTTCATTTTTATTTATACAATAACGAATGATAATAAAATAATTTTTTAAATAAGAATAAACTTTATTTCTCTCTTCGATTGAAAATATTTCTCTTCCATGTCCATGTTTTCTAAAGAAAGTTGAACAATGTTTTAATAATATCCATTTATTATATTGATTAATTTTTATAAATGTTATAATTTTTAAAAAAAATTAAAATTACTCTTCTGTTCATTTTCTAAATGAGTTACTTTTTAATTTTCACTAAAACATTGAATGGAATCTTTGTTTTAATGTATATAATATGAACAGAATTTCTTGTCATCATTTATTGATGATTTGAAGAATACACCATATTTTGACATGGTTATTTTAAAATTAAGTTTGTGTTGGATATATTTATTGAATTCTTCTGTATAAAATGTTATTTTTAATGTTTGAAGTGTATTTTCCACACGAAATGTTTCAATGAACTTTTATAGGAATTTTTATCTATGATAACATCCTCTGAGGTTAATTATGATTTACTAGAGATATGGTCCAATGATTCCACGATTATTGATTCTAAATATGGTTTATTAATTTTATGATGATATTTTTATGAATCCCATTTATTTTCATGGGTTATCCAATGTTAAATGGATTTAATTTCTATGAAGCTTGTTTTCTCTCCACGAGTTCAGATGTGATGATATGATGACTCTTTTATGATCATGTGGCACACATAGTTATAGTTTTCATTATCATATGAGTGGGATCCAAATTATATATCCCCTCAATTAATTGGATAATATAATATATCTCATGATATAGTTATGATAAATAATTCAATATCCTTCATATTCTATGGGAAATAATTTTATGTTCTTTATCTTCCATAGGAAAGAATTGTATTCTCTTGATGTGATATGGAAAAAAAGTTTTTTGTTCTTTATCTTCTATAGGAAATCAATCGATGCGATTGATCTATAATGGGAAACCATGTTTTTATGCTATATATTTTATGATTTTAGGTTCTTGGTGGTTAAAATTGACATATTAAATGGTTTCTATACTTATCATGTTTCCATGAATTTATAAAATGAACATATGTTTCATGATATATTTACGATGATTTATCACTCTTGTGATTCATGTATTTTGAATTAATAAGAATTATGATATAATAATTTTTATGATCATTGAATTATTTTCTATTATCCTTGTTAGTTATGGACATGATCACATACACTTATGATTATATCATGTTTTCAAATGATTATCGATGAATATATACCATGTTTAAACATAGTGATCATTTGAGCTCACCCATTAATTTATTTCATTAATCCTTTTTTAAAAGGACTATTATAAGTAAATTATTTATATGTGGAGTAATAAATGAGAATATCATTGTGGGATATTTTTAATATCCTTCTTTAAATAATAATTTTTTGTATCTAGTCTCTAAACACAATAAACTATTACAGTCCTTGGGATTTTATTTGTGAATTGTATGGAATTTTCAACTAAAAATTAATAATTATTTATGTATGAAAATAGGTTCACATTATAATCAGTATCAGAGTAGTTTTTTTACATTTATTTAGATTAGTGATGGAAGACATTAGTGAAAACAGAGGGAATGAATATATGTATATGTTATCATCATAAAGTTTTGGTAGGGATGAGATTATGTAGTTTTAGTAGCAATAAATCCCTATATTGAATCTAAAATTGGGTGTGGTTTTGGTACAAATGCATCTAGGGTTACAAATCTAAAAAACGGTAGATGATTATATCTCGACATTCATTCTAGTGCATGGTTATCATGCCCTTACTATATATCAGGATTGAAAATATGAGGGTATATGATTAGGTAATTCACATTTTATTTATAAACCATTATAAAGGATATGAGTAAATTATTTCAGTCGATGACCTAGGTTAAACCTAAGATTTTATTGTATGAAAATAATGTGTCATTATTTATATATCTTATAAATTTTCATTGAATATGTTGTTTCCCACTATAATTATTGTTTCTCACACTATACTTTTTGGATTTAATCATTGGATGGAACCAGAAGATTTTGTACTAACAAAAAATTTGATGGACTATGAAATGATTTTACACCCAAGTGAGCAACAATAGTTGGATATGGAATGATAAATCTTGTTACTATGCTCATGAAATATTCTCATTCCATGAATCATACATATATTATAAATTATAAAACAAGGTAACATCATCCCATTGAGTCTCTCATGAGGAAATATTCACCTTATTTTAGTGTTGCATATTATCCACTACTAGTTTAATAATAAATGACCGCCATTAAAAAGATAATATCTTTTATCTAATGCCCGAAACATGAAAATTTTTTCTATTCATTTATCATTTATAGGGGTATGTGGATCAATGGTGGAACAATTTTTAGAATAATAGACTTAAGGAAGAAATTGAATCCATGCAATAGAGGGGTTGTCTAGTGATGGTATAACCTCTTTGTCTATCATAGAGTTCACGCAATGGGATAGAGAGGCTGAGCCATGGAAACTTCATCAGAACTACTCATTCAATTTGAGTAATATATTCTAGAGAATGCATTAACCATTAATTCTTCTGAATAGGTTGCAGAATGAAATGACCTGAGATTGATTCAAGTGGATACAATAAAGGAGTGGAGACGGTGGATTGACAAGAAACATTTAATTTTGACTAGATTATTCAACAATAATAAATATTATTGGAGGATTAATCACATGCATAAGGTAATCTAGACTCTCATTTATATGCTATTATAATTGATGAATCAGACACAATGGTATTATATCTATCCTAGAAATTATATAGGTGGATTGCATCTAATAGTTTTAAGCTAGTTTTTAATAATTGTGCTACTTGCTATAGTGTTTAATGGTATGGTTGGACATGAAGGTTTAACACTTTTTCCATAAAATATTATTTTAATAAAAAAATTATTGTGTCTAAGATGAATTTATTGGTATGTATGAGGAAAATTTTACAAGACATGAATGGTGTGATTCTGTTTTGATCATTTCCCTAAAAGAAAAAATGATTTAATTGGTGGTGTCTTCAAACTAAGTCTCCAAAAGGAATTAGCTATAAGATACTTTAGTAGCTTTAAAGAAACAATTCTATATATAATCAATGATGAAATGGAAATTTGATATTCCCCCAATTACCATGGTTTTGATATGAAAAGGAAGATCGAGTCTCAGGATAACATGAATAAATTACCTGGTTTATAAAGATTAAAAGAATTAATATACCGGAAATGTGGGAATAAAATTCATGGAAATTTATTGGATGGAATTAATGGGTTCTTTAATTGTGGAAATCATAGTCTTGAATCCCTTGAAAGTATAATGTAAATGAATGGGATTGCTAATTTAAAGTAATATAAGAATATTCCAACTAATGCATCACCAATACTACAATTCATCAAAGGAAAAAAGTATGGTAATTATTCGAAGAAAATTCTTAATAAAATGGTTTATTATGATGAGTGGTTTTATCAACCACTTATAATCAATGGTAATTGAAAATCCCATGCAATCAGGACTGCTCAAGTGGGTTACAATAACGACATAGTGAAAGCTACACTTATTATACAATTTATAATAGTTAATTTCATATATGATTCTAGATCTACACAATCTTTTATATCTAATGGATTTGAAAAATAAATTAAATATATGATTTTATGATTATATAAAAATTTATCACTAAATACTTCTAATGGTATGGTCGTCATATAACATATCTATAGTTGTAATCCAATTGATTTTTTTTGAACATTTCTCTCTAAAAATACTGTGATTCTCTATTTTATTGAATTTTTTGTGTTTATATTATTTCATTAGATTTATTTATATGGATTCCTTATCAATAATCATGTAATGGAAGTCACATTTCACATTCCAAATCAACCCATGCACAATTATGGGTGAAAGTATAAATAAAATTTTTATATTTAAAATACTTATATCATGTGAGTATTTACTCCAATAAATGATATCTATTTATCTTAAAAGGTTGGGGAGAAACTCAAAATAAAGGATATTCATATTGTTAGATTTTTTTTGATTTATTTATAGAATAATTTCATGGTCTTTCTCGGACTCTGGATGTTGATTTTTCAGTAGAACTCGTACAAGGTGATACACATATTTCAATTAATCCTTATATAATGTCCCCAATTAACATACATGAAATGAAGAATAAACTCTAGGTGAATATTTATAAGGTATTTACTTGGAAATTTACATCACCTTGTGGTGAAACCGTTATTTAAAAAAAATATGGATCAATGAGACTCTGTATCAATTATCAATAACTTAATAAGATCCCTATCATGATGAAGTATTCTCTTCCATGTATCGAGGATATTTCTAATTAATTATGAGTACCTTAATATGTTCCCATGATTTATATTTGATCTAGGTTCTATCAACTAAATGTTAAAAGTGAATACATACCCAATTTATCCTTCTATATGGGGTATGGATGCTATGAATTTAATGTGAGGCCATTTTGTCTTACAAATTCCCCTCGTATCTTCCTATAATTAATTAAAATAGTCTTTAGAGACTACCTTGACAATTTTTTGTAAGTATTTATATATGATATTATTATATATTCAAATATAAGTTAAAATATTGAATATCACTTGATAATTATAAAGATGAACATAAGGAAGTATAAGATTAATGAAAATTTTATTAAGTGTGGATTTTGGATTTGGATTGTTTCATTCATTGATAATTTAATCTTATGTGAGGGATTTTCATTGGATCCTTTAAAGATAGAAGTTGCTCAGAAATGTTCCAAACTTACCAAGTTTAATGATATCCTTTGTTTTCTTGGTTTGAATAGATGTTATTGATGAATTGGGGATAATTTCTCAGGGAATTGTATTATACTCACCAATTTAACTAATAAGGGATCCCTATTTCATTTTTACTTATGAATGTGAGAAAAAATTGGAGGAACTAAAGAGAAGTTTATTCAATGAACCTGTTCTTACATTACCCTGTAGTGGATAAGGGTTTGTAATCTATATTTATTAACTAATGAAGGTATTGGGTTTCTTTCTCTTATATAATTATACGGGTATGGTGTGTTCCTCATGAAAATTTGAGGTTCATTATAAAAATTACCAACCAAGTTATTTAGAGTTAATTGTGGTAATTTTTTCATTAAAGATATACTGGAATTATCTGTATAGGGAAATATGTTATATATATACTAATAATAAATTCATTATGTGAATATTAACAAAAATGAGATAAATATGATCTAGAGAATATGGTTGGAGATGATTAAATATTATGACTGCTAAATATGTTACCACCTTTGGAAAGTGAACGAGGTGGCTAATTCATTGACCAAAAAGAATCATGCTAGTTTATATATGATGAGGATCATAAAAGAATCAATATTTATATATTTATAAAGGAAGGATCTAGAATGAATCACGGGTAAAACTATTATATTATTAAAATATATGTTCCACTATTTATCCATGTGAGGATTAAAAATGCATAGAAAGATGATGTAGATCTGGAAAGAATGTGATAAATATCAATGAGCTTAGCCTTGATTATAATGGAATGATAAGGTTCTAGAACCATGCACATTTCTCGTCTATACCATATTTTAAGGAGTAGATGGATGAATTTCATACTTCATCATTCTATATTTTCTTGGAATATTGGAGATGTATTGAGATATGAAAGAGTATTTTATAAGCTACAACATGAAATTTTATATTGAAGAATATATATCTCGGTTAGTCATATGTCTGTAAGTTATGGATGAGATACAAAATTCAAGTGTTTTTATAACCATTACCCATAAAATAATAGAAATGGGAAAACATCACCATTGATTTTTTCATCGAACTCCCCAAAACATCTAAGGGACATAGTTTTATTTGGGTTGTCATTGATTACCTTACTGAGTCTGTACAAATCATATCTATAAGATAAGAATTCTCTCTTAACCTGATTTCTAGAATATACATTAAAACGTTGTAAGGCTTCTTGGAATAAAATATTTTATTACATTTACTCAGAATATGAGGTTTTCTTATATTAAGTATCAATAATTATTATTATCCTTATAAATATGTTTGATCTGATAGAACCATTCATAGAATCAAGAATATATTGAAATATTTTTCTGTAATTTCAATGTGGTTAGTATCAACACCTTACACTAATTGAGTTTTATTAAAAAAAATTATTCACTTGAGAATTTAAATGGATCCTTATGAAGAACTCTACTGAAATAAGTGTATGACCCAGACATGCTAGAATAAAGTCTGAGAAATGAATCTATTGGGACCTTATATTATTGGAGAAATATAAGAGAAGTTATTTTATAATGTCATATATTTCATTATTATTGCTTATATATACTTTATAATCATTCTTAAATGGTTAACATGGAGAATGAATCTCATCGCGTCGTGGAGACGGTAGTCCGTACGTACGCACGAGCGATGATATCATTTCCATAATTATTGAATTGAATTGGAGTGGATGATACAATATATCAGAATCAGTATGACTTTATAATAACTATGTATAGTTATTCTTTACACCATTATACACATCCATGTAAGGTGTTGGTGGAAAAATAGATTACACCACGTCGTGGAGACGGTATTCCGTACGTACGCACGCTCGGTGATTTCATTTTTCCGTAGGATGGATAGAAGGTTAATTAGAGTTGTTTCATATTTATAATAACATATCAGTATATAATAAATACTTATGTAATTACTTTATCATGAAACAACTAAAGAAGAAGATGTTGAAGAAGAAAGAAATTGAAAAAGATCGGTAATGGATATTACCTCTTTTTGACGTGCCTTTTCTTAACCTCCACTTAAAGAACTAAGGATGGTCCTTGAAGAAGACCAGGAACTCTAGGATGATACTAGGGAAGTGGAGAAGAGATTTTGGCAGGGGTTGGCCGAGCTTTAATGCTCAAATTGGTGTGAGGAGGAGAGGAAGGAGGTGCCCTTTTATAAGGGAGGAGAGGGGCACCTTTGGAAAATCTGAAAATATTATTTTATATTAAGGTCAAATTCGGTTTATAATGGTTCAAAAGGGTATTATTTCGAAGCTAAAGTGGTGATGGGTCACCATCCTCTCATCCAATAGGATTTAGACAAGTTTAGGTTATTATTTTATCCTTATCAATTAGATTTAACTCTAAGTTAAATAATTTAACTTTTACCGTGTCTTTTTGTTTTCTTACACTATATGGTTAATAAACTTACTATATAAAGCCAAAAAAACATCAATCTGTTTATTATTAATATATATAACCTTATCTAAGTCATTTGGCCGAACCTTAGATTTTTAGGAATAAAATAACAATTAATAATATAATATTATTTTTAAAAACTAATTTATGTCAATTTTGACACTATTTGGTACATGATTTTTATGAAATTAATAACATAATAATAAGTTAGAAAAAAGTTATGTAAATCAACAATAACATGTCATATTAACCTAGAAAATTAGTGTAAGTCATAAAAAGTCTCAAATTACATTTATTTGGGCATTTATAACATCAATTATGTTAATATGTTCTTAAAAAGGTAATTAATGCATCATCGTTGTGTCATAAATAATTTACATTATTATATGTCTAAAATTTTTAAAACAAATACTATCATGTAGGAAATCTTTTTATATTTCCAATGAATATTTACAGTCAAATATATTCCTTATATAACACCATAAACAAATTAATTACTAAAATATTTTTGTTTATGTCTATTTTGCCTTTACATTAAATTAATTAGTCTAAATTGTCATTATCACTTAATGGGGTCCCAAAATCGACCCAAAGATGCCCATGGTCGTTATTGACTCCACCAATAATGTTTTTACAAGTGTTAAGGTAATTTTGAATTATTATAATATTATTGTTTAACCCTTATTTACCGGATTTACACTTAACCATGGTAAATAAAATATTTACCGCAGTAATTATTCAAAATGTATAAAACTAAAAGTTACATATTTAAACAATATGAACATCCTGATTCAAAATATGGAATCCATTTTTCCAAATTCAAAACACATAAGTGGCAGAAATTAATTTAAAATTAATTCCCGCTGTTAAAATAAAAAGCGTGTTTTTGAGAGATAATAACTATCAAAAGATTGACACTCGTTTATGTCAAATATCAAAGTGATATTAATTACATTGACCACCATTGGATAAAATGGTAAAAATATATTCTCTTTATACTTTAAAACCATTCAATATTATAATTTAACAACATAAGATATTACGATGAAAAAAGTTGTTTTTAATTAACAAATAGCATGTTTTTACTATTCATTAAAATATGAAAGTTATTGGAAAAATATCAAAACTTTATCTAATGTAAATTTTTATATCCTGATTCAAAATAAAAATTTTATTTTGTCAAATTTAACATATAAACATGTCAAAAACTAGATTTAAATTGGGTGCGCCATCAAGAGGAGGCAAAACTGCATTTTTTGAAAAATACTTATTTTACCCGAAAAATTTATTTTCTTCTTATACCATGTTCTAGAAAATGTGTAAGATGAATAATAATGTTATAAAATTCAAAATTTAGTTAATACTATTCATAACGGCTAGTTCATGACAATATTATAATAATATATCATTGTTTATTAAAACCCGGTATTGCGTACAACACACGCTATCGAGGAAGGTCGTTATTGCGTGTAATGCAAGCCAAGTCAGGGTTGCGTGTTGTGAAAGAATCCTTCGTTGTTTCGTATAACAGAATCCAACCATATTTCATTTATACATTGAATATATATATATATATATACTCAATGTCGCGTAGAATAACTATTATCAAAATTGTGTGTAACACGATCCAAGAATAGTGTTGCGTATACTGCAAGATAATAGGGTGTTGTGTATAGCGCAAGGTAATCTTGGTGTAGAATACAACACAAGATATTAATGAAATTAAAAGAATATTTTTCAAAAAATCCTGGGGTGTTACATTCTACCCCCCTTAAAATGAATTTCACCCTCGAAATTCGTCGGGGTTATAAATGGTTTACTACACGAAAGTTTATTTAATAGAAACCCACATCGTAAAAAGGAATACCAAAACATGGATTTAAAAACTAAAGTATGAAATGTAACGGTTACCCAAATTAACTCATCACTAGGTTTCCACGTAGAAGAACATAGGTGAAAATATGGATATGGAAGAAAAATCTAACCATCATGTTCTGATGGAGAGTGGTAGAGAATATGGCTATGAAAGAGCCAACAATCACAAAGCCATATATTTGTGATGATCTAAGGTACCATATGATTCATCAGATATAAGAGCACTAGGACAAAATTTTTGGTTTTCAAAATCGTTTCCCTAAAGTTGATGAAATTGGAATTAGAATAAGTACTTTCGTGATTTCGGTATAGTCTCACTGTTGGTCGTTCTTTGGACAATTTCCACTTCATATCTTATAGAAATGAAGTTGAATTTGTCATTCGTGATGTGTTAGCAGATCATGTGATAGAATGATGGGTCATTCCATCTGTCTCAAACAAAAGGTTATAAATGTTATCAAAAAATACATAAGTCTATCTATAGTGAGATTAATGATATATGGTTCCTAAAATGGACTTATACATCATATATCATACTGCTTAATATAATAAAACTAGTTTCTACTAAACAGGGACTTCCTGTAGGCCAGTGGTAGGCGATAAAGTCCTGTCGCACTTCAGTTGTGGGTTCGATTCCCACATCCTTGTCCGACGCAATGGGTTGTCGCCCATCCTACAGGTTGTCCTTTTTCTAAAACTATATCACTATAACATCCCATCAATAATATCAAAAAAACATCTATCCTTAAACAATACTAACTTATGTCCAACATAATCCATTCCAACCTTTAGGCTTATCCATAATACTGCAGTCCACTCTCATAATATAGTGAAAACGATTACCAGAGATTTAATACCATCGTTGATCCCCATATATCATAAGATATGTCTTGTTTGTCACATTCCAATCATTCGAAGTCCTTAATCATGTATTCTCTTGAAAAATTAATACCCATTTAACCATAGTGAAAACATGAATGCAGTTAAAAGTTAACACATTCCACATACCGAAATCCTCAAAATCCTATATACTCAAACCATTATATCACTTAGTCCTTATATCAATCATGAGCTCATGATTACTATCAAACATATTAGATTCTCTTTATCCCTTCATTATGTGCATATCATCTGCTTTCCAAAAATATTTCAATCACTTTTCATGGTTACCGATGTCATATTCTTATAGAAAACCACAATGGACCAATACATAGATATTCCAATATACCATAAAAGTACCTCAATAAAATTATTCTTGAATACCAATACATAAACACTTCAAACCATCATCTTCAATGATTGTCCTGGAATAAGTCCTTCCTTAATTAGAAGTAACTTTTTAAGTCATGGCATTGAGTTGGGTAATGCCCATGTTCTCCACAAATAAGACATTGAACTCCATAACAGTCTATCACTCTATGTCCCTTTTCTCCACACAGATAACATTTGTCCCTCCATTTGAGGTATTCCTCAAGGTTCTTCTTCCCTTCTTTAGAAATCTCAATCTTTCTTTCTTTATGCTCCTCAACATGCGAACATGCATAAAAGTCTATCTTCCTCTTATTTGATGAATTAGGCATACCACTAAATTTCACCTTGTTAATCATATATCGCGATGACTAATTGGGCATAAACACAAAATCTTTCTCTCTAGTCATTACACAATTTTTTTGCTCATATTCACCAATTTGTCCATTAGATTCAATACTAACCGAATTCTTTCTGGTTCCCTCCATTGACTAAAATACAAAAAGAATTCTGTGAGAGGCAAAAATCATACAAGGAATATAACATAATCAAGGGGGAGTATCCTCAATATCTAACATCTTAGGTTAAATTCTATGATCGTTACCGTAGTTCTAGGATTGTATCCTATACGTATACTTATCCTTAGGGGCATCCCAAGACATACCTTAGAAATATCTCTAGGGATCTCACTAACGTTTTCGCATCCTAGTTTCCAAAGGTTGACTAAACCTTTCCTCTGATACCAACTATAACGGTCTGGAATTACTTCCAGTGGACTATAGTTGATACCTATCAGGGCACTCCATGGGCGGCTACACCCCCTGGGCGGGACACACCACCATCCCCAGTGGCAGCCATTTCCTCATGAAGCCCTTGGGCGGAGAGCCATGATTCGTCCAACGCTCACATGTGAGAGTTCCCAAGGATCGGATAAATTCCTACCTCCTTTGCCTCTGAAACCAACTGTAGAGACCTAAAGCTTGACGTACATGGACATTAAATTACTTTTGCGGAATGCTTAGTACATAACAAAAACACACACACAAGGACCGTAATAGTTTAGTGTCTTTGGAAACTCGGAATATAATCTTCTAATTGTCGGGAAAGATCTTCGACATCTCCCATAAAGATCTTATTTTTTAACCTAAATCCTTTCTTTATGTCCTGGGGAAAAGAAAACATAAAAGGGTGAGCTTAAATGCTCAGCAAGGGTAAACAAAAGAAATATCAATCACGTCATATTCATAAGAACATATCTTTTGGAAATCTTAACCTGCAAAAGAGATCATAATTTCATAACATGGGATAAATCATAGTAGTGAAATGTAATCCCAATAATCATAACATAAAACATGAAACTTTTTGGCATACACACATAATCATAGAGAATCATTTCTTATTAGTCAAGACTCATTGCCAAGACTATCTTAGTGGACAAAGTCACTTTATGAACCGAGTTCATTCCTTGTTTCAGTCCTGTTTCACTGAACCGGTATAACCTACCGTTCCAGCCATGTCTATCTCATGAGATATAAAATATTTACCCAATGCATTGGAGGGATATATAGGTCCCACCCATCTCATAATGATACCATTCTTATGTGTTCCACAACATCATAAATCATACATCATTGCATAACCCATGTAGTAAAAAATGGGATTCTTAAACAACATGATATCATAAAACAATTCATATAAGATAAATGAATTAATAAAAATATTTCCATCACAACATAATCAAATCCATGTAATAATAGGGATAGAAACAGAACACTATATTTTCTTAGATGGAAAAATAATTTTGATAAAACACTTGAACTCCATTCTTGAGGAAAATATCCTTTCTACTTCAAAAAAACTTTTCCTTTCTTAACATGTCGTACAATTCTAAACTAAAGGAAGTCGATTAAAAATAAACTTGAAAACTTTTAAAGGAATCTTCTTGGAAATAATGTTTTAAAAATACATTCATGTCGTATAAGTTAAAAGAAAACATTATTCTCGTACTTTTGTCAGAAAAGTCAAAAAATACCTCGTACGAAAAACGACAAAAGATTCCTTTCATATCTTTTACTAAAAACTCACCGAAGGGAAATATTTGATATAAAATATTGCAGAAGGATATAAATTTTACATATTGGGGAAACATGGATGTGGATGATAAAATACACCTGAGTAAATGCCAAAGTATAAACAATCTCGGATAAAAATGAGATTGTGATATTTCCCTTACCTTAGGTCTGATTTGCTTCATAAGTGTCCGAACCTCCTGTATAATGATTTAAATAATGTCATTGACTTATTTCAGAATCATACGCATTGTTATTATATCATATATAGTTCACTTATGACTTTATTTTACCCTTTATTTTGTAAATTCCATGTTAAAGAGTGTTTTGGGTAAAATCGATTCATTTGTCGTCCCTGTTTTGACTTGTAATTATTCATATGATTACATAGATCATGATTACATAATTCCAGAATATAAAACATTATTTATATATAATATATATTCATAATATACATATATATAATATATTAGTAAATGGAAAGAAATACACTGTTCATGGCGACGGTAGGCCGTACGTACGCATGAACGCTGTTTTCGTTTCCTTATTGAGTTGAATGGAATTAAGTAGATGACATACATATATACATAAATCTAGTAGCTTTATAATGTCATATATTTCATTATTAATTCTTATATATACTTTATAATCATTCTTAAATGGTTAACATGGAGAATGAATCTCATCGCGTCGTGGAGACGGTAGTCCGTACGTACGCACGAGCGATGATATCGTTTCCATTATTATTGAATTGAATTGTAGTGGATGTTAAAATATATCAGAATCAGTATGATGTTATAATAACTATGTATAGTTATTCTTTACACCATTATACCCATCCATGTAAGGTGTTGGTGGAAAAACAGATTACACCACGGCGTGGAGACGGTATTCCGTACCTATGCACGCGTGGGGATTTCCTTTTTCTGTATGATGGATAGAAGGTTAATTAGAGTTGTTTCATATTTATAATAATATATCAGTATATAATAAATACTTATGTTATTACTTTATCATGAAACAACTAAAGAAGAAGATGTTGAAGAAGAAAGAAATTGAAAAAGATCGGTAATGGATATTACCTCTTTTTGACGCGCCTTTTCTTAACCTCCACTTAAGGAACTAAGGATGGTATTTTAAGAAGACCAGGACCTCTATGATGATTCTAGGTAAGTGGAGAAGAGATTTTGGAAGGGTTTGGCGGAGCATTAATGCTCAAATTGGTGTGAGGAGGAGAGGGAGGAGATGCCCTTTTATAAGGGAGGAGAGGGGCACCTTTGGAAAATCTAAAAATATTATTTTATATTAAAGTAAAATTTGGTTTATAATGGTTCCAAAGGGTCTTATTTAGAATCTAAAGTGGGGATGGGTCGAAATCCTCTCATACAATAGGATTTCTACAATTTTAGGTTATTATTTTAACCTTATCAATTAGATTTAACTCTATGTTAAATAATTTAACTTTTACCGTGTCTTTTTGTTTTTATTACACTATATGGTAAATAAACTTACTATATCAATCCAAACGAACCCCAAGTTGTTTATTATTAATATATATAACCTTATCTAAGTCATTTGGCCGAACCTTATATTTTTAGGAATAAAATAACAATTAATAATATAATATTTGTTTTAGAAACTAATTTATGTCAATTTTGACACTATTTGGTACATGATTTTTATGAAATTCATAACAGAATGATACGTTCGAACCAAGTTATGTAAATCAACAATAACATGTCATATTAACCTAGAAAATTAGTGTATGTCATAAAAAGGCTCAAATTACATTTATTTGGGCATTTATAACATCAATTATGTTAATATTTTATTAAATAGGAAATTAATGCATCATCGTTGTGTCATAAATAATTTAATTTATTAGATGTCTAAAAATTCTAAGAAAAATACTATAATGTAGGAAATCCTTTTATATTTCCAATTAATATTTATAGTCAAAACTATTCCTTATATAAGTCCATATAAAAATTAATTACTAAAAATGTTTTGTTTATGTCTATTTTTCCTTTACATTAAATTAATTAGTCTAAATTGTCATTATCACTTAATGGGGTCCCACAATCGACCCAAAGATGCCCATGGTCGTTAAGGACTCCACCAATAATGTTTGGAAAAGTGTTAAGATAATTTTGAATTATTATAATATTATTTTTTAACCCTTATTTACCAGATTTACCCTTAACCATGCTAAATAAAACATTTACCGCAGTAATTATTCAAAATGTCTAAAAATAAAAGTTACCTATTTACACAATTTGAACATCCTGATTCCAAATATGGAATCTATTTTTCCAAATTCAAATCACATAAGTGGAAGAAATTAATTTAAAATTAATTCCTGTTGTTAAAACAAAAAACGTGTTTTTAAGAGATAATAACTATCAAAAGATTGACACTCGTTTATATCCAATATCAAAGTGATATTAATTACATTGACCACCATTGGATAAAATGGTAAAAATATATTCTATTTATACTTTAAAACCATTCAATATTATAATTTAACCACATAAGATATTACGATGAAAAAAGTTGTTTTTAATTAAAATATAGCGTGTTTTTACTATTCATTAAAATATGAAAGTTATCGGAAAAATATCAAAACATTATCTAATGTTAATTTTTATATCCTGATTCAAAAGAAGAATTTTATTTTGTCAAATTGAACATATAAACATGTCAAAAACTATATTTAAAGTGGGTGTGCCATCAAAAGGCGGCAAAACTGCATTTTTTGAAAAATACTTATTTTACCTGAAAATTTTAATTTGTTCTTATACCATGTTATAGAAAATGTGTAAGATGAATAATAATGTTATACAATTCAAAATTTAGTTAATACTATTCATAATGGCTAGTTCATGACAATATTATAATAATATATCATTGTTTATTAAAACTCGGTATTGCGTACAACACACGCTATCGAGGAAGGTCGCGATTGCGTGTAATGCAAGCCAAGTCAGGGTTGTGTGTTGTAAAAGAATCCTTCATTGTTTCGTATAACATAATCCAACCATATTTCATTTATACATTGAATATATATATATATATACTCAATGTTGCGTAGAATAACTATTATCAAAATTGTGTGTAACACGATCCAAGAATAGTGTTGCGTATACTACAAGCTAATACAGTGTTGCGTATAGCGCAAGGTAATTTTGGTGTAGAATACAACACAAGACATTAATGAAATTAAAATAATATTTTTCAAAACATATCTGGGTGTTACATTCAACCCCCTTTAAAATTAATTTCTCCCTCAAAATTCGTCGGGGTTATAAATGGTTTACTACTCGAAATTTTGTTTAATAGAAACCCACATCGTAAAAAGGAATACCAAAACATGGCTTTAAAAACTAAGGTATGAAATGTAACGGTTACCCAAATTAACTCATCAGTGGGTTTCCACGTAGGAGAACATAGGTGAAAATATGGATATAGAAGAAAAATCTAACCATCAAGTTCTGATGGAAAGTGGTAGAGAACATGGCTATGAAATAGCCAACAATCACAAAGCCATAGATTTGTGATGACCTAAGGTACCATCTGATTCATCAGATATAAGAGCACTAGGACAACATTTTTGGTTTTCAAAATCGTTTCCCTAATGTTGATGAAATTGGAATTAGAATAAATACTTTCGTGATTTCGGTATAGTCTCACTGTTGGTCATTCTTTAGACAATTTCCACTTCATCTCTTATAGAAATGAAGTTGAATTTTTCATTCGTGATGTGTTAGCAGATCATGTGATAGAATGATGGGTCATTCCATCTGTCTCAAACAAAAGGTTAGAAATGTTATCAAAAAATACATAAGTCTATCTATAGTGAGATTAATGATATATGGTTCCTAAAATGGACTTATACTTCATATATCATACTGCTTAATATAATAAAAATTGTTTCTACTAAACAGGGACTTCCTGTAGGCCAGTGGTAGGCGATAAAGGCCAGTCGCACTTCGGTTGTGGGTTCGATTCCAACAGCCTTGTCCGACGCGATGGGTTGTCACCCGTCCTGCAGGTTGTCCTTTTTCTAAAACTATATTACTATAACATCCCATAAATAATATCAAAAAAACTTCTATCCTTAAACAATACTAACTTATGTCCAACATAATCCATTCCAATCTTTAGGCTTATCCATAATACTGCAGTCCACTCTCAAAATATAGTGAAAACGATTACCAGAGATTTAATACCATCGTTGATCCCCATATATCATAAGATATGTCTTGTTGGTCACATTCCAAACATTTGAAGGCCTTAATCATGTATTCTCTTGAAAAATTAATACCCATTGAACCTTAGTGAAAACATGATTGCAGTTAAAAGTTAAAACATTACACATACCAAAATCCTCAAAATCCTATATACTCAAACCATGATATCACATAGTCCTTATATCGATCATGAGCTCATGAATACTATCAAAAATATTAGATTCTCTTTATCCCTTCATTATGTGCATATCATCTTCTTTCCAAAAATATTTCAATCACTTTTCATGGTTACCGATGTCATATTCTTATAGAAAACCACAATAGACCAATACATAGATATTCCAATATACCATAAAAGTACCTCAATAACATTATTCTTGAATACCAATTCATAAACACGTCAAACCATCATCTTCAATGATTGTCCTGGAATAAGCCCTTCCTTAATTAGAAGTAACTTTTTAGGTCAGGGCATTGAGTTGGGTAATGCCCATCTTCTCCACAAATAAGACATTGAACTCCATAACAGTCTGTCACTCTATGTCCCTTTTCTCCACACAGATAACATATGTCCCTCCATTTGAGGTATTCCTCAAGGGTCTTCTTCCCTTATTTAGAAATCTCAATCTTTCTTTCTTTATGCTCCTCAACATGCGAACATGCATAAAAGTCTATCTTCCTCTTATTTGATGAATTAGGAATACCACTAAATTTCACCTTGTTAATCATATATCGCGATGACTGATTTGGCATAATCACAAAATCTTTCTCTCTAGGCATTACGCAATTTTGTTTCTCATATTCACCAATTTTTCCATTGGATTCAATGCTAACCGAATTCTTTCTACTTCCCTCCATTGACTAAAACACAAAAAGAATTCTATGAGAGGAAAAAATCATACAAGGAATATAACATAATCAAGGGGGAGTATCCTCAATATCTAACATCTTAGGTTAAATTCTATGATCGTTACCTTAGTTCTAGGATTGTATCTTATACGTATACTTATCCTTAGGGTCATCCCTAGACATACCTTAGAAATATCTCTAGGGATCTCACTAACTTTTTCGCATCCTAGTTTCCAATGGTTGACTAAACCTTTCCTTTGATACCAACTATAACAGTCTGGAATTACTTCCAGTGGACTATAGTTGATACCTATCAGAGCACTCCATGGGCGGCTACACCCCCTGGGCGGTACACACCACCATCCCCAGTGGCAGCTATTTATTCATGAAGCCCTTGGGCGGAGATCCATGCTTCGTCCAACGCTCACATGTGAGAGTTCCCAAGGATCGGATACATTCCTACCTCCTTTGCCTTTGATACCAACTGTAGAGACCTGAATCTTGACGTACATGGACATTACATTACTTTTGAGGAATACTTAGTACATATCAAAAACACACACACAAGGACCGTAATAGTTTAGTGTCTTTGGAAACTCGGAATATAATCTTCTAATCGTGGTGAAAAATCATCGAAATCTCCCATAAAGATCTTATTTTTTAACCTAAATCCTTTCTTTATGTCCTGGGGAAAAGAAAACATAAAAGGGTGAACTCAAATGCTCAGTAAGGGTAAACAAAAGAAATATCAATCACGTCATATTCATAATAACATATCTTTTGGAAATCTTAACCTGCAAAAGAGATCATAATTTCATAACATGGGATAAATCATAGTAGTGAAATGTAATCCCAATAATCATAACATAAAACATGAAACTTTTTGGCATACACACATAATCATAGAGAATCATTTCTTATTAGTCAAGACTCATTTCCAAGACTATCTTAGTGGACAAATTCCCTTTCTGAACCGAGTTCATTCCTCGTTTCAGTCCTGTTTCACTGAACCGGTATAACCTACCGTTCCAGCCATGTCTATCTCATGAGATATAAAATCTTTACCCAATGCATTGGAGGGATATATAGGTCCCACCCATCTCATAATGATACCATTCTTATGTGTTCCACAAAATCATAAATCATACATCATTGCATAACCCATATAGTAAAAAATGGGATTCTTAAACAACATGACATCATAAAACAATTCATATAAGATAAAGGAATTCATAAAAATATTCCTATCACAACATAATAAAATCCATGTAATAATAGGGATAGAAAGATAACCCTATATTTTCTTAGATGGAAAAATAATTTTCATAAAACACCTGAACTCCATTCTTGAGGAAAATATCCTTTCTACTTCAAAAACACTTTTCCTTTCTTAACATGTCATACAATTCTAAACTAAAAGAAGTCGATTAAAAATAAACTTGAAAACTTTTAAAGGAATCTTCTTGGAAATAATGTTTTAAAAATACATTCATGTCGTATAAGTTAAAAGAAAACATTATTCTCGTACTTTTTTCGGAAAAGATAAAAAATACCTCGTACGAAAAACGACAAAAGCTTCCGTTCATATCTTTTAATAAAAACTCACCGAAGTGTAAAATTTGATATAAAATATTGTAGATGGATATAAATATTACATATTGTGGAAACATGGATGTGGATGACAAAATACACCCTAGTAAATACCAAAGTATAAACAATCTCGGATAAAAATGAGATTGTGATATTTCCCTTACCTTAGGTCTGATTTGCTTCGTAAGTGTCCGAACCTCCTGTATAATGATTTACATAATGTCATTGACTTATTCCATAATCGTACTCATTGTTATTATATCATATATAGTTCACTTATGACTTTATATTACCCGTTCTTTTGTAAATTCCATGTTAAAGAGTGTTTTGGGTAAAATCGATTCATTTGTCGTCCGTGTTTTGACTTGTAATTATTCATATGATTACATAGATCCTGATTACTTAATTACAGAATATAAAACATGATTTATATTTAATATATATTCAGAATATACATATATATAATATATTAGTAAATGGAAAGAAATACACCGTTCATGGAGACGGTAGGTCGTACGTACGCATGAACGCTGTTTTCATTCCTTATTGTGTTGAATGGAATTATGTAGATAAAATACATATATACATAAATATAGTAGCTTTATAATGTCATATATTTCATTATTATTGCTTATATATACTTTATAATCATTCTTAAATGGTTAACATGGAGAATGAATCTCATCGCGTCGTGGAGACGGTAGTCCGTACGTACGCACGAGCGATGATATCGTTTCCATAATTATTGAATTGAATTGGAGAGGATGATACAATATATCAGAATCAGTATGATGTTATAATAACTATTTATAGTTATTATTTACACCATTATACCCATCCATGTAAGGTGTTGGTGGAAAAACAGATTACACCACGGCGCGGAGATGGTATTCCGTACGTACGCACGCGCGGTGATTTCCTTTTTCTGTAGGATGGATAGAAGGTTAATTAGAGTCGTTTCATATTTATAATAACATATCATTATATAAGAAATACTGATGTTATTAATTTATCATGAAAAAACTAAAGAAAAATAAGTTGAAGAAGAACTAAATTGAAAAACATCGGTAATGGATATTACCTCTTTTTGACGCGCCTTTTCTTAACCTCCACTTAAGGAACTAAGGATGGTCTTTGAAGAAACCCAGGACCTCTAGTATGATACTAGGTAAGTGTAGAATAGATTTTGGCAGGTTTTGGATGATATTTAATGCTCAAATTGGTGTGAGGTGGAGAGGGAGGAGGTGCCCTTTTATAAGGGAGGAGAAGGGCACCTTTGGAAAATCTCAAAATATTATTTTATATTAAGGTAAAATTCGGTTTATAATGGTTCCAGAGGGTCTTATTTAGAAGCTAAAGTGGGGATGGGTCGCAATACTCTCATCCAATACGATTTAGACAAGTTTAGGTTATTATTTTAACCTTATCAATTAGATTTAACTCTAAGTTAAATAATTTAACTTTTACCGTGTCTTTTTGTTTTCTTACACTATATGGTTAATAAACTTACTATATCAAGTAAAAAGAATCCCAAGTTGTCTATTATTAATATATATAACCTTATATAAGTCATTTGGCCGAACCGTAGATTTTTAGGAATAAAATAACAATTAATAATATAATATTTGTTTTAAAAACTAATTTATGTCAATTTTGACACTATTTGGTACATGATTTTTATTAAATTCATAACAGAATGATAAGTTCGAAAAAAGTTACTTAAATCAACAATGACATGTCATATTAACCTAGAAAATTAGTTTAAGTCATAAAAAGTCTCAAATTACATTTATTTGGGCATTTATAACATCAATTATGTTAATATTTTCTTAAAAATGTAATTAATGCATCATTGATGTGTCGTAAATAATTTAATTTATTAGAATTCTAAAAATTCTAAGAAAACTACTATCATGTATGAAATATGTTTAGCATTCCAATGAATATTTATAGTCAAACATATTCCTTATATAATACCATATACAAATTAATTACTAAAAGATTTTTGTTTATGTCTATTTTGCGTTTACATTAAATTAATTAGTCTAAATTGTCATTATCACTTAATGGGGTCCTAAAATCGACCCAAAGATTCCCATGGTCGTTAATGACTCCACCAATAATGTCTGGACAAGTGTTAAGGTAATTTTGAATTATTATAATATTATTTTTTAACCCTTATTTACCGGATTTACCCTTAACCATGGTAAATAAAATATTTACCGCAGTAATTATTCAAAATCTCTAAAAATAAAAGTTACCTATTTACACAATTTGAACATCCTGATTCCAAATATGGAATCCATTTTTCCAAATTAAAAAGACATAAGTGGGAGAAATTAATTTAAAATTAATTCTCGTTGTTAGAACAAAAAGCGTGTTTTTAAGAGATAATAATTATCAAAAGATTGACACTCGTTTATGTCCAATATCAAAGTGATATTAATTACATTGACCACCATTGTATCAAATGGTAAAAATATATTCTATTTATACTTTAAAACCATTCAATATGATAATTTAACCACATAAGATATTACGATGAAAAAAGTTGTTTTTAATTAAAATATAGCGTGTTTGTACTATTCATTAAAATATGAAAATTATCGGAATAATATAAAACCTTTATCTAATGTAAATTTTTATATCCTGATTCAAAATAAGAATTTTATTTTTTAAAATTGAACATATAAACATGTCAAAAACTAGATTTAAAGTGGGTGCGCCATCAAAAGGCGGCAAAACTGCATTTTTTGAAAAATACTTATTTTACCCGAAAAATTTATTTTGTTCTTATTCAATGTTATTGGAAATGTGTAAGATGAATAATAAGGTTATAAAATTCAAATTTATTTAATACTATTCATAACGGCTAGTTCATGACAATATTATAATAATATATCGTTGTTTATTGAAACCCGGTATTGCGTACAACACACGCTATCGAGGAAGGTCGCGATTGCGTGTAATGCAAGCCAAGTCTGGGTTGCGTGTTGTGAAAGAATCCTTAGTTTTTTTGTATAACATAATCCAACCATATTTCATTTATACATTGAATATATATATATATACTCAATGTTGCGTAGACTAACTATTATCAAAATTGTGTGTAACACGATCCAAGAATAGTGGTGCGTATACTGCAAGATAATACGGTGTTGCGTATAGTGCAAGGTAATCATGGTGTAGAATAAAACACACGACATTAGTGAAATTAAAAGAATATTTTTCAAAAAATCTCAGGGTGTTACATTCTACCCCCCTTAAAATGAATTTCGCCCTCGAAATTCGTCGGGGTTATAAATTGTTTACTACTCGAAAGTTTGTTTAATAGAAACCCACATCGTAAAAAGGAATACCAAAACATGTATTTAAAAACTAATGTATGAAATGTAACGGTTACCCAAATTAACTCATCACGGGGTTTCCACGTAAGAGAACATAGGTGAAAATATGGATATGGAAGAAAAATCTAACCATCAAGTTCTGATGGTGAGTGGTAGAAAACATGGCTATGAAATAGCCAACAATCACAAAGCCATAGATTTGTGAGGATCTAAGGTACCATCTGATTCATCAGATATAAGAGCACTAGGACGACATTTTTGGTTTTCAAAATCGTTTCCCTAAAGTTGATGAAATTGGAATTAGAAGAAATACTTTCATGATTTCGGTATAGTCTCACTGTTGGTCATTCTTTGGATAATTTCCACTTCATCTCTTATAGAAATGAAGCTGAATTTTTCATTCGTGATGTGTTAGCAGATCATGTGATAGAATGATGGGTCATTCCATCTGTCTCCAACAAAAGGATAGAAATGTTATCAAAAAATACATGTCTATCTATAGTGATATTAATGATATATGGTTCCTAAAATGGAATTATTCTTCATATATCATACTTCTTAATATAATAAAACTAGTTTCTACTAAACAGGGACTTCCTGTAGGCCAGTGGTAGGCGATAAAGGCCAGTCGCACTTCGGTTGTTGGTTCGATTCGCACAGCATTGTCTGACGCGATGGGATGTCACCCGTCCTGCAGGTTTTCCTTTCTCTAAAACTATATTACTATAACATCCCATCAATAATATCAAAAAAACTTCTATCCCTAAACAATACTAACTTATGTCCAACATAATCCATTCCAATCTTTAGGCTTATCCATAATACTGCAGTCCACTCTCATAATATATTGAATATGATTACCAGAGATTTAATACCGTCGTTGATCCCCATATATCATAAGATATGTCTTGTTGGTCACATTCCAAACATTCAAAGGCATTAATCATGTATTCTCTTGAAAAATTAATACCCATTGAACCTTAGTGAAAACATGAATGCAGTTAAAAGTTAACACATTCCACATACAAAAATCCTCAAAATCCTATATATTCAAACCATGATATCACATAGTCCTTATATCAATCATGAGCTCATGAATACTATCAAACATATTAGATTCTCTTTATCCCTTCATTATGTGCATATCATCTACTTTCCAAAAATATTTCAATCACTTTTCATGGTTACCGATGTCATATTCTTATAGAAAACCACAATGGACCAATACATAGATATTCCAATATACCATAAAACTACCTCAATAACATTATTCTTGAATACCAATACATAAACACTTCAAACCATCATCTTCAATGATTGTCCTGGAATAAGTCCTTATTTAATTAGAAGTAACTTTTTAGGTCAGGGCATTGAGTTGGGTAATGCCCATGTTCGCCACAAATAAGACATTGAACTCCATAACAGTCTGTCACTCTATGTCCCTTTTCTCCACAAAGATAACATCTGCCCCTCCATTTGAGGTATTCCTCAAGGTTCTTCTTCCCTTATTTAGAAACATCAATCTTTCTTTCTTTATGCACCTCAACATGCGAACATTCATAAAAGTCTATCTTCCTCTTTTTTGATGAATTAGGCATACCACTAAATTTCACCTTGTTAATCATATATCGCGTTGACTGATTTGGAATAATCACAATATCTTTCTCTCTAGGCATTACGCAATTTTTTTGCTCATATTCACCAATTTTTCCATTGGATTCAATTCTAACCGAATTCTTTCTGGTTCCCTCCATTGACAAAAACACAAAAAGAATTATGTGAGAGGCAAAAATCATACAAGGAATATAACATAATCAAGGGGGAGTATCCTCAATATCTAACATATTAGGTTAAATTCTATGAACGTTACCATAGTTCTAGGATTGTATCCTATATGTATAATTATCCTTAGGGGCATCCCTAGACATACCTTAGAAATAACTCTAGGGATCTCACTAACGTTTTCGCATCCTAGTTTCCAAAGGTTGACTAAACCTTTCCTCTGATACCAACTATAACGGTCTGAAATTACTTCCAGTAGACTATAGTTGATACCTATCAGGGCACTCCATGGGCGGCTACACCCACTGGGCGGGACACACCACTATCCCCAGTGGCAGCCATTTCCTCATGATGCCCTTGGGCAGAGAGCCATGCTTCGTCCAACGCTCACATGTGTGAGTTCCCAAGGATCAGATACATTCCTACCTCCTTTGCCTATGATACCAACTATAGAGACCCGAAACTTGATGTACATGGACATTACATTACTTTTACGGAATACTTAGTACATAAAAAAACACACACACAAGGACCGTAATAGTTTAATGTCTTTCGAAACTCGGAATATAAGCTTCTAATCGTGGTGAAAGATCTTAAACATCTCCCATAAAGATCTTCTTTTTTATCCTAAATCCTTTCTTTATGTCCTGGGGAAAAGAAAAGATAAAAGGGTGATCTCAAATACTCAGTAAGGGTAAACAAAAGAAATATTAATCACGTCATATTCATAAGAACATATCTTTTGGAAATCTTAACCTGCAAAAGAGATCATAATTTCATAACATGGGATAAATCATAGTAGTGAAATGTAATCCCAATAATCATAACATAAAACATGTAACTTTGTGGAATACACACATAATCATAGAGAATCATTTCTTATTAGTCAAGACTCATTGCCAAGACTATCTTAGTGGACAAAGTCCCTTTCTGAACCGAGTTCATTCCTCGTTTCAGTCCTGTTTCACTGAACCGGTATAACCTACTGTTCCAGCCATGTCTATCTCATGAGATATAAAATCTTTACCCAATGCATTGGAGGGAGATATAGGTCCCACCCATCTCATAATGATACCATTCTTATGTGTGCCACAAAATCATAAATCATACATCATTGCATAACCCATGTAGTAAAAAATGGGATTCTTAAACAACATGACATCATAAAACAATTCATATAAGATAAAGGAATTCATAAAAATATTTACATCACAACATAATCAAATCCATGTAATAATAGGGATAGAAACAGAACTCTATATTTTCTTAGATGGAAAAATAATTTTGATAAAACACTTGAACTCCATTCTTGAGGAAAATATCATTTCTACTTCAAAAACACTTTTCCATTCTTAACATGTCGTATAATTCTAAACTAAAAGAAGTTGATTAAAAATAAACTTGAAAACATTTAAGGGAATCTTCTTGGAAATAATTTTTTAAAAATCCATTCATGTCCTATAAGTTAAAAGAAAACATTCTTCTCATACTTTTGTCGGAAAAGTCAAAAAATACCTCGTACGAAAAACGAAAAAATATTCCTTTCATATCTTTTACTAAAAACGCACCGAAGTGTGAAATTTGATATAAACTATTGTAAAAGGATATAAATATTACATATTGGGGAAAAATGGATGTGGATGATAAAATACACCCCAGTAAATACCAAAGTATAAACAATCTCGGATAAAAATGAGATTGTGATATTTCCCTTACCTTACGTCCAATTTGCTTCGTAAGTGTCCGAACCTCCTGTATAATGATTTAAATAATGTAATTGACTTATTCTAGAATAATACTCATTGTTATTCTATCATATATAGTTCACTTATGACTTTATTTTACCCGTTGTTTTGTAAATTCCATGTTAAAGAGTGTTTTGGGTATAATCGATTCATTTTTCGTCCGTGTTTTGACTTGTAATTATTCATATGATTGCATAGATCATGATTACTTAATTCCATAATATAAAACATGATTTATATATAATATATATTCATAATATACATATATATAATATATTAGTAAATGGAAAGAAATACACCGTTCATGGAGACGGTAGACCGTACGTACGCATGAACGTTGTTTTCGTTTCCTTATTGAGTTGAATGGAATTAAGTAGATGACATACATATATACATAAATCCAGTATCTTTATAATGTCATATATTTCATTATTATTGCTTATATATACTTTATAATCATTCTTAAATGGTTAACATGGAGAATGAATCTCATCGCGTCGTGGAGATGGTAGTCCGTACGTACGCACGAGCGATGATATCGTTTCCATAATTATTTAATTGAATTGGAGTGGATGATACAATATATCAGAATCAGTATGATGTTATAATAACTATTTATAGTTATTCTTTACACCATTATACACATCCATGTAAGGTGTTGGTGGAAAAACAGATTACACCACGGCGTGGAGACGGTATTCCGTACGTACGCACGCGCAGTGATTTCCTTTTTCTGTAGGATGGATAGAAGGTTAATTAGAGTTGTTTCATATTTATAATAGCATATCATTATATAAGAAATAATTATGTTATTACTTTATCATGAAACAACTAAATTAGAAGAAGATGAAGAAGAATGAAATTGAAAAAGATCGGTAATGGATATTACCTCTTTTTGACGCGCCTTTTCGTAACCTCCAATTACAGAACTAAGGATGGTCTTTGAAGAAGACCATGACCTCTAGGATGATACTAGGGACGTGTAGAAGAGATTTTGTCAGGGGTTTTCCGAGCTTTAATGCTAAAATTGGTGTGAGGAGGAGAGGGAGGAGGTGCCCTTTTATAAGGGAGGAGAGGGGCACCTTTGGAAAATATCAAAATATTATTTTTTATTAAGGTCAAATTCGGTTTATAATGGTTCAAAAGGGTCTTATTTAGAATATAAAGTGGTAATGGGTCAAAATCATCTCATACAATAGGATTTGGACAAGTTTAGGTTATTATTTTAACCTTATCAATTAGATTTAACTCTAAGTTAAATAATTTAACTTTTACCGTGTCTTTTTGTTTTCTTACACTATACGGTTAATAAACTTACTATATCAAACCAAACGAACCCCAAGTTGTTTATTATTAATATATATAACCTTATCTAAGTTATTTGGCCGAACCATATATTTTTTGGAATAAAATAACAATTAATAATATAATATTTTTTTTTAAAACTAATTTATGTCAATTTTGACACTATTTGGTACATGATTTTTATGAAATTCATAACAGAATGATAAGTTCAAACCAAGTTACGTAAATCAACAATAACATGTAATATTAACCTATAAAATTAGTGTAAGTCATAAAAAGCCTCAAATTTCATTTATTTGGGCATTTATAACATCAATTATGTTAATATTTTCTTAAAAAGGTAATTACTGCATCATCGTTGTGTCATAACTAATTTAATTTATTAGATCTCTAAAAATTCTAAAACAATTACTATAATGTATGAAGTATTTTTATATTTCCAATGAATATTTATAGTCAAACATATTCCTTATATAACACCATATACAAATTAATTACTAAAAGATATTTGTTTATGTCTATTTTGCCTTTTCATTAAATTAATTAGTCTAAATTGTCATTATCACTTAATGGGGTCCCAAAATCGACCCAAAGATTCACATGGTCGTTAATGACTCCACCAATAATGTTTGGATAAATGTTAAGGTAATTTTGAATTATTATAATATTTTTTTTTAACCCTTATTTACCGGATTTACCCTTAACCATGATAAATAAAATATTTACCGCAGTAATTATTCAAAATGTCTAAAAATAAAAGTTACCTATTTACACAATTTGAACATCCTTATTCCAAATATGGAATCCATTTTTCCAAATTCAAAACACATAAGTGGCAGAAATTAATTTAAAATTAATTCCCGTTGTTAAAACAAAAAGCGTTTTTTAAGAGATAATAACTATCAAAAGATTGACACTCGTTTATGTCCAATATCAAAGTGATATTAATTACATTGACCACCATTGGATCAAATGGTAAAAATATATTTTATTTATACTTTAAAACCATTCAATATTATAATTTATCCACAAAAGATATTACGATGAAAAAAGTTTTTTTTTAATTAAAATATAGCGTGTTTTTACTATTCATTAAAATATGAAAGTTATCGGAAAAATATCAAAAATTTATCTAATGTAAATTTTTATATACTGATTCAAAAGAAGAATTTTATTTTGTCAAATTGAACATATAAACATGTAAAAAACTAGATTTAAAGTGGGTGTGCAATCAAAAGGCGGCAAAACTGCATTTTTTGAAAAACTAATTATTTTACCTGAAAAAATAATTTTGTTCTTATACCATGTTCTAAAAAATGTGTAAGATGAATAATATTGTTATAAAATTAAAAATTTAGTTAATACTTCTAGGATTCATTAGTGATTTCATGTTGTTGTGATAGATGTTGTGTAAAATATTCATGTTGTTGTGATAGTTGCCTAGAAAAAATACCTGTTGTTTGATAGGGTATTGTTTTGTGTTATGTTTCTCATGATTGGATGCCAAACATTGGTTCTTGAGGTGTTATGGACCCTCATGGATTGTAATTTGTTGGATCCTTTCCTTTTTTGTCTTGTTATAATGTGTACAAGATGCCAAACATTGATTCACGGAGAGTATGGCCCCTCACAGATCGAAATTTGGCACTTTCAGTGTTCATTTCAGTTTTTTTGGGGTCCAGAGTAGTTTTTGAGGTTTACTATCTGGAAAAACTCATATTACATGTTGTGTAGTGTTAATTACACACCATGGGTTCTTCTGTTCGGGAAGAAATTATTTTTCGTAAGTACACACTGTGTACTTTATATACACGATGTGTAGTATCTGATCGTGTCATAGGTCATGTGGGTAGAAACACAGGATGGAGAAAGTCTGGTGGGAACATGTCGTGTACCCTCTGTACACACCTTGTGGTGTTAACCTTAAGTCTGTCCGTGTAACTAACAACACAGACAAATATGTTTGAAGATATATACATCGTGCCAACCTTGAACATGTTGTGTATCGAAACCCAGGTACCTATCAGTGTCACTAACATCATGGTTCGGTGTTATCATTTCACGTACATTTCGTTTCTGTCTAGAACATGTTGTGTAGTTTGTGCCATGTGTATGGTTGTGTCCTTAACAACACAGGCTAGGTGAAGCTTGTCTAGTACACACCATGTCTACCTTGAACACGTTGTGTTGTCTTATCTTAGGAGATCCGGGTGGATTAACCATGTAAAATGACTCATGTAGGGGAAGAGGATTCAAGTTCATGCCATGTGATTGGAGAGCACGCTGTGTGTTTGGGGTTCCATTTAAATGACATAAGTGAATTTGTAGTGTAGGAATTTTACACGCCATGTAGTCATGTTTTGTAAAACATGAAAGATTTCTTCCTCCTATTACCTTTTTATGATTCTAGTTTTCAGTCCATGATAATATTTTTATATGGTGTGAATTTGACCTTACAATGTCATTCCACCGAGACGTCCTTCGGTTGTATGTTAGTTTCCAAGTGGTGATCAGACACCGAACATGGTCGATCAGGGACTTCCCATAGATCTTCCAGGTGTGCCGGTCTTGGCACCAAGAGTTGTACCTGATACTAGTGTTGATGCGTAGTTCATGGAAGGATTTATGAGGATGATGCAGACCTTTCAGGGGGAAATCCCTCCTTCCCTGTCGATGGATAATTTAACTTGGGTCTTCCAGAACCAGCATCCTCCCACTTTCTCAGGGGAATAAGGACCTCAGGCGGTAGAGTCATGGCTAGAATCCATGCTGAATATCTTTTAGCATATGGAGACTCATCCAGAGAGGATGTCCAAGCTCGCCACCTATATGCTTTGGGACTCCACCAAGAGGTGGTGAGATGTGATCTCATTGGCGGGATGCTAGTATGTTATGGTGTTGTAGGTGTTTCAGCACATCTCCTATGACTAATTATATCCAAAGACCTTGAAGGCCGATCGAGACTAAGAGTTTATTATTTTGGAGCTTGGTACTCTTTCTGTTATAGAGTATTCCTCCCTCTTTACTGAGCTCCAGTGCTTAACACCTATTTTAGGAGGTGATCAGTTGTTCATGGTAAGGATGTTTGAGGATGGTCTGATGCACAACATCTGATCGCATGACAATATCTTCTGGCTGAATTCTATCACTTCTATCTTTAACCAGGCTCTAATAACGGAGTTAAATCATTGGGATTCCAAATTTGTGATCCTGGGCAGCTCAGCATTTGAAGTTATCATTCCTCTGACTGACAGTAGGAAGCGTCGCAGGGAGTCTTTGCTCAGTGATCCAAGAAGGAAAGAGACACCTTCAAGTAGCCAGGTGGTATGCTACTAGTGTGGAAGGGTGGGGCATAAGAGGCTACAGTGCCAGAGAGACCCAGTTGAGTTCCGATATTCTGGCAAGATGGGTCATCTTCAGCACTTCTGTCAGATCTTCTCACCAGATCTGGTGACAGGAGTTCTTATATGACTCCGAATTCGGGAGCAGCACCACCAGTTTCTAATCGGTCAGTTCTTCCGGTTGTTCAGTCCAAGGTAGAGGTCGTGGCCGTGGTGGTTAGTCATTAGTCTTTCAGTGAAAACAGAGTGGATCATCTCAGAGTGGTCAGGTGGGGTCACAGGGCCATGGAGCATGCCAGACCTTTGTAGTGGAGAAGACCCACCAAGAGCAGGATCCTGGACCTTTTACAGTTCGAGGTAAGATCCTTGTTTCCTTAGTTTTAACTTCAACCCTTTTCGATATAGGGACTCCCCATAGATTTATATCTGTTGATGTTGTTGAGAGCCTCGTTCTCTATATCTTTTCCTCTGCTGATATCTTGACGTTAAATACTTCGTTGGGGACTAGGACAGCTAGTGTACGTCAGTGCAAGGAGTGCCCTCTAGAGGTTGGTGGGTGTCACTTCTTATAGGATCTCTATGTTCTAGAGATGACAGGCTATGATGTCATTCTCAGAATTGACTAACTAGTTCCATTCCATGCAGTCTTCAACTATTATCACCACAGGGTGAGTTTCATTTCACAAGATATTGGATCCTTTCTTCATAGGGGAGAATGGGATTTCTAGGTGAGTAGAGAAGGTTCATAGAAACATGGTTTGGGAGGTGTTACAACCCAGATCGCTATTCTTATCTGGATGACCATGGGACTTCATAGTTAGACTTTCCTCCAATGGAGGATCGTTTCAGAGATGTCTTTCTAGAGAAATTTATAGGTTTGCCTCCATAGCATGAGGTATACTTATCAATTGACCTTGTTCTAGGAGTGGCACCGGTGTCCATTCCTCCGTATAGGATGGCTACACCTGAGTTGTAGGAGCTCAACAAGAAGTTAGAGGAGTTGCAGGCAAACGATTCCATCTAACCATGTACTTATCCTTGGGGTTTTCTTTTCCTATTTGTGAAAAAGGCAGATGGTACCATCAGGATTTGTGTGGACTATCGGAAGTTGAAGCGTTTGATGGTCAAGAACTGATATCCCTTTCCCATGATTGATGATCTCTTTGATCAGCTTCGAGGAGCCCGTCTATTCTCAAAGATTGACCTGAGAACTGGTTACCATCATTTTCGAGTTAGACCATTAGATATACCTCTTACAACCTTCTAGAATAGGTATGGTCTATACGAGTACACGGTTATGCCGTTCGGTCTCACGAACACACCTTCAGTTTTCATGGCACTGATGAGCTAGGTGTTCTATTCATACATGGATTCCTTTGTGGTGGTCTTCATGAACAATATATTGGTGTACTCCCACACTTGAAATGACCATACTACCCATCTTGAGATCATTTTGAGTACACTGAGGTAGCATCAGTTATATGCTAAGATCTCAAAATGTCACTTTTGGAGGGATTAGATTCACTTCTTGGGATATTTAATCTCAGATACAAGAGTGTCAGTATACCCAGAGAAAGTGTAAGCAGTAGTTTCCTAGGAGCATTCGAAGAAAATCTTTGAGGTGCAGAGATTTCTAGAACTAGCTGGATACTACAAACATTTTATACAAGACATTTCATGCTTATCAGCACTGTTGACGAGTTTTACTAAGAAGGGTGTGAAGTTCTTATGGTCAGATTCTTGTGATTTTGCCTTTCAGAAGTTGAAAGGGAGGTCGACTTCAGCATCGATACTAGTATTTCTAGAGAAGGGAAAGATCTATAATACTTATTGTGATGCTTTAGGTATCAGGCAGGGACATGTGCTTATGAAGGGAGATGGAGTCATTGCGTATGGGTCTCGGCAGTTGAGGCCACACGAGAGGAATTACTAGACGTACGATCTGGCGTTGGTAGCTGTTGTTTATGCCTTACGCTTTTGGAGGCATTACCTTCTGAGATATAATTTTGGGATTTTGGCTGACCATAATATCCTCAAGTACATCTTCACTCTGTGTGATATTAATTTGAGAAAGTGACGGTGGGTTGAGTACCTTCAGTATTTTGACATTGATATTACCTACACACTAGGGAAAGGAAACGCAGCGGCTTATGCGTTGAGCAGGATGACTCAGATATAGGAAGTTTAGGAGGCCATTAGTGTGTCCCATCTTGTGGATCTATTCTCAGAGATGCATTTGGAGGTGCACAATAGACAGGGGAAGACTTTTCCTTCTTCTGTAGTTGTTACTTCTACCCTTCTTGATCAAGTAAGAATGAGGAAGCTATCAGATTTTGAAGGCCTAGCCCTACGAGAGAGTGTGTCAGGAGAGGGACCTATTCCTGGGTGGAACATAGACGAGGAAGAGAACTTTTGTTTCTAGGGACGCATATGGGTGCCAATAAATATATGTGAGGAGCTGATGTGGGATTCTCATTCCTCATTTTGGGAATTTCATCCTGGTGTCACCAATATGTATCATGATCTACACCATCAGCATTGGTGGCCAGGTATGAAGAGGGATGTAGCTGGTTTCGTAATGAGCTCTTCCACTTGTGAGTAGGTGAAGGTGGAGCATCAGCGACCATCAGGGCTTCTCCAGTAGTTACCCATCCCTGATTGGAATTGTAACACCGTCGCGATGGATTTCGTGACAGGTTTTCTAAGGTCGCCTCGTGAAAATGATGCAGTATGGGTTATCATTAACAGACATACAAAGGTCACTCTCTTCTTTCCAATCAAGGATAACTTCAGTTTTGTTGAGCATGGACTATTGTAAATTAGAGAGATTTTGTTCTTACATGGAGTTCCACACTCCATTATTTCAGACATGGATGCATGTTTTACTTCTCAGGTCTGGCAGGGGCTTCAGAAGGCTTTAGGTACACTAGTAATTTTGAGTACAGCTTACCACCCCCAGAGAGATGGTCATTCCGAGCCTACGATTCAGGTTCTTGAGGACATGATCAGAGCATGCATCCTAGATTTTGGATGTTCTAGGGAGAATCATATACCTCTTGTAGAGTTTTCCTAAAACAATAGTTTTCAAGAAACTATTTAGAAGGCACCTTAGGAGGCTTTGTATGGTAGGCCATGCTGGTCTCCCTTATGTTGGCTGGAGGTAGGAGAGGAAGCTTTGCTAGGACCTTGTCTTGATCAGGAGACCACAGAGTAGATAGAGTTGATTCAGAAGAGGATCGCTACTTCATAATCTTGATAGAAGTCTTATGTTGATCAGCGGAGATGACCTCTGGAGTTTGGGGTTGGGGATCAGGTTTTTCTACGTGTCACACCGAGGTTGGGACACAAGAGGTTTAGGAGACATGGTAAAATTTCACCAAGGTACATCAGGCTGTTTGAGGTGTTGGATAGAGTTGGGTTGGAGGCCTATTGGTTGCAGTTACCTCAGAGGAATCAGGCTATGCACAACTTTTTCCATGTTTCTCAGCTTTGACGTTACTTTTCAGACCCGTCTCATCTTTTCCAACCAGAGGAGGTTGAGTTGAAGTGGACACATCTTTCGAGGAGCATCCTATCTGGATTGTTGATCAAAGTATAAAGGTTATTTGTGGATGGTCTATTCCTCAGGTACGAGTGCTATGGAAACACAGGTGAGTACAGGATAAGACATGGGAGTGGGAGGCTGATGTATGGTCATAGTGGCTGAGCTGTTCAAGGTTTCTTCTTCTATTCCACACTGCCAGGGAAATTCAGGGATAAATTCATTTAAGTTGGAAGTTCGTAAGAAACTGGATCTTCTTTTCAGGTATGTTTTTCTTTTTCATGGAGTTTTTGAGAAAATAGGAGTTTCTCGAAATTTTGGAATTATACGCCGTGTACTTTTTGAGAACACATCGCGTACTCGGTTACCACGGGTTTCCGTGTACTGGCCGTGTAGTGGCCTTGCACACGGCCATGTGTGATGACCTGGAGGCCACCTAAAGTGGAGTATGGAAATTATGAGTACACATCATGTACTTAAAAATTACATGTATTGTATTTTGTTTTTTTTCATTAAACGCACCAGAGGAAAGTCTAATGGATAGAACTGTCTCCTTCTCAACCTTGTTCAACTGAGAGCACTGAGTAGCAGCAATTCATTGATGAGCCCCCAGCTGAGCATCTGTCTTCCGAATCAAACACTGATGGTTGTGTTGGAATCTCATCGGTGAGTTCTCTCTTCTCCTAGATCACCATTCCTTGATTTCAGTTATTTCTTGGGTTATCATGGGTTGAACGTTTTAAATGTTTTTGTAGATCCACGGAGTTCTAAGGAGATTAAAGCCTCATGGTTCAAGTATCATGATCTCCCAACACCGAGGTAGGTGGTTTGTTCCTATCTGTTAAAAAGCCTTTGAATTTTATGTGAAAAGTTTCCCAATACCCATGAACGGGGTATTGCGCATTTACCATTTCATCCCTATTGTTTCTCTGGTATGCTAGTATACCTGAGTAGATGATTATTGATTGTGAATAAGGTGAATTTTTGTGCTTTGGATGTATTTACCATGCATGTTTTTCCTATTCTGACCATTGGGTCTTGTTTTCCTGTTAGGCTGCTATTTACTTTCCCATGCCTAGTATTTTAGGATAGTTTGGTTGTTTCTTTGTTATGATATTGTGATGTAGAATGCTATCAAAGTAGTCCTTGAGGTTTACCTTGGCCTTTATTCACTTCTACACATGATTGACTTAAACAGGGCCATGAGAACCTGGTGTATATACCATATGGAGAATGGATGTTGAGGGATTCTCCAGTGTGTCAGTTTTACTTAGGATGTGAGACCACAGGGGGAATTGACGTTGAGTGCTTTTTCAGAGAGTCTGTAGTTCCTCGACGCGAGCTACTGAGGGAATGTGACAAAAGTGATTCCCTAGAGCGCCTTTAGTACTGATACGAGACTATAGGGGGAATTGATGGTGAGTACTTCATCAGAGAGTCTATAGATTAGCTGAACTGGAGGGGTGAGACTATGTGTACTTCCCGGAGGTTTTATTGTACTTATTAGGTAGGACCCTAGGGGTTAGACTGAGTGTGCTTCCCAGAGGGTTACCTATTGTGTTTATCTACTTGTTTAGTTGTTGCTTGATATTGGTACTGTGGATTTTTTATTGTTGAGTACCTTCCTGTTTATTATTTTCTGTATTTTTACCTACCATATATTCACTGACTATTAGGAGGAGATCTCGTAGTGGTTTCCTACTAGGATTTATTCTCACACCCTATTTGGGCCATGAGTTTGGGCCCAAACAGATTATATTTTTGTAGGTGTAAAAAAGGGAAAGCACCCTTATACTTCAGGTACTTGACTTTCTGTGGAGCTTGAGAGCATGGGAGCAAGCTATGGCAGGTGACACTGAGGAGTTTACCTGCGTTATTTTTCAATTTGGTTTAGTACTATTGTATTCGAGAATTGTGACTTGTTCGCTACTTTCCTAGACATTTGTATTGTTCATCACTTTATATATGTTCTCTAGTTTGTTATATTAGTCTTCCACTTTTAATTCATGTATGATATTATTACTGCTTCTGCTCTTGTGTATATTTGTTTACATCCGTTGTGTACTCTAACAATGAGGGCATAGTTTCCCCACTATCACACCCAAGGCCCTAACTTCATGTCGGCAGCCTATGGCATTCGGGGATATGGGTTTTATGCCATGTGACCAACTGGGTACGGGGAACCTCTAGGTGGATTCCGAAATCAGTATATTACTAAGTGGTTATGGAAATCCCACATCGAAGGAGGAGGAGCATGAAGCAACCCTTTATAAGGTGGTGGAGATACTTATCCCATCATAAAGACTTTTTCTGGGGGTTTCCTGATGGGTGGAGCCCAGGGAAGAAAAAACCGTACAAGCTAGGCCCAACGCGGACAATATCATTATTGTGGGCCGGACTGGGCCATTATAAAGGGTATCAGAGTCGGTGTCCATTTGATGTGCTAGAGAGAACGATGGGCCCTTCTAGGGGGTGGGTTATAGAAATCCCACATAGAAGGAGGAGGGGCATGAAGCACCCCTTTATAAGGTGGTGTGTATACATGTCCCATCATGAGGCCTTTTCCTGGTTGTTGCCAGATGGGAAGAGCCCTGGGGAAACAAAACCATGTGGGATAGGCTAAAAGCAGACAATATCATGATCGTGGGATAGAATGGGCCGTTACATAAAAGATTTTCATATGTTATAAGGGTGTGTAAGAAAATTAAGGAAGCTGTGTTAAATATTTAAATATTCATCAAATAAATCATGTATTATTTTTTATGTTTTAAATTTTAGAAGAAATTAATATTGTTTTTATGGTATCCAGCCTGTAATAATGTGTAATGTTATGAATGTATTATGTCCCAATTTTCTAAAGATCTAAACCTGAAAATATTATCAATGTGAAATGAAGTGATTTCTTGACTTAATTCAAGATTATGTAACATAATATAGTCTGGTTCTTATATTCTCTCAGGGGGAATTACGTACCTAACCCTTCATATATACAGAACTCAAAGTTCATACCATTAGAGAAATACTTATCTTATAAGTAACAACTAATAGAGATTCTGGATCATATAGATAAATTTCTATGAAAATTTACCACTCACCAGGTCAATTTTTTTGACCAAACAACCAATTTGATGTATTTATATGGGAATGAAGGGATACAATGAGGTAGAAGAGCCCTCAGTTGTTTGTATCATAGCGATATAATCGTGAGGGAAAATTTATTTGAAGTGTTTTATAATGTAACACCCACAAATTTTATGAATTATTTTTTCCAAATAAATTTAATTTCATCATCATCAAATATTACACGCAAAACTGAGTTTAAATGAACCAAAATATACTATTAAAATCTTATTATCAAATGCGAATTATACCCCCAAGATGTTAGATTAGAGGGTATGAGTTTCTATAAATAAATTATCAAAAATATATAATCAATAAAATTAAAAAATAAATTCATTGGTTATCAATTTATTATAAATTAAAATAAAGATAATTTTAATGTAAAATAAATATTTTTTTAGAAAAACTGTTTTTATGTAGATAATGTTTTTATATTAATAAATTAAATTGGTCAACACTGTTGAATGATTTTATTGAAATTTATAAAATATATATTTAATAAATTACTTTTACTTCAATTTAATATTGTTTTCTAGGAATGAGATAATAATAAATATACAATTATTATTAAAAATGTATTTTTTTAAAGTAGTTTCATCACATTTTACCCACATAATTTAAATTAATTTTTTCCACTTTTAGAAAATTTAATTTAAAAAATTAAATTTATTTTTTAATTAATATTGTAAAATGTATCATATAGTTAATATTTTATAATTCTCTGAATAGATTAACATTTCAATGAAGAATGAAATATATTGATTTTTATTGAAATTAACTTATCATTTTAGAATTTAAAAAGATAAATTTTGATTGAAAATGGATTTAAAAGTATAATTAGTTAAATAATTTCATTTTTATTCCAATTTATAAAATTTTAATTAATTTTATGTTTAATTTTTTTACAAACCCTTTAATACATAAGAAATCATTTTCTTTGGAAAACCATTATTTCACCGTGATCATGTGATTACTTTAAATTTATATAATTAAAATTATATGAAATTAATTATATAAAATGGATTGCATATTAGGAATAATCATAATTAATATTAGGTTATATTTTCTTCTTAATTTTGATTTATAATTAATTATAAAAATTTTAATAACTTGTTTCTGCATTTAAGGTGAAATCAACATTACCATGGGATAAACCAAGAAGATAAGGGTCATGATCACCTAAAAACATTTCTATTTTACATTTTATATAATTATTTAGTCAATATACCATCCAAGGTTTTTCATTGTTCCATTTTGGTTTCTTTTTTCTAATAAATTGGCATGAAATCATTTGAAAAAATTTAAAATTTACAAGTGTATCACACACCTCAATTATAAAAAGAAAACCCCCTCTTTTACCTTATCAATATATAAATAGAATCTTTATATTCTAATAAAAATAAAAATACATTCCTTAATTACCATACCATGACCTAAATTTCTTGTTTTTTTATAAAACCCTCCAAGGAAGGCCTTTCGTCAAAACCTAAAAAGGATTTCTAGAAATGAGGTATTATTCTAAACTGATTATTATAATTTTACTTCATCTTCTTACTCCATAAAATATTCTTAAAATATTTTTAAATAATAAAAAAACATATTTCATGTACTGATATGTTATTATTTTATTTTAATAACCTATTTCCGTCTCCACTTTAATCATATAGAAAATAATAATTTTCATCATGTGTATAACTGACTATCTCCTCACGATATATTGTAATTTTTTTTCCATCACCACCTCTACAAGATTGATAAAATAATTAATTTTATTTATATATATTATATAAATTAAATAATTATACATATTTAATTATAATATCATATATATATATTCTTACCTTCCAATCCATTAGAAAATTGTAATGTCGCACGTGCATACATGTGGATTACTACCTCCACGAAGCGATGTGGTTCATTTTTCATGATTACATGGACAATAAAAAAGGAAATAATTAATGAATATAAATAATATATATTGGATAATAATTTTGATTTAATTTTTAATTAATATTTAACATTATTTAATTCCATCCATTGAAATGTGAAAATAGTGGTAATCTGTAGATATGACCTACTGTCACCATGAAAGGTGAAATTAATTTTTTTTATTGATTTTATGAAATACCATAAATTTTTATATAATGAATATTTATGATTTTTATATAATTATAAACATTATATATATTATTTAAACATGATAAAATTATAAGTACCAAAACTGCTAAACCAAAAAATTACAGGAAAAACACAGCAATTTTCACCAAGAATGACGATTTTAAAAAATAATTATTAATAAATGGGAGATAAAAGGTTATATGAAAATTATATATGGTATGGTATATTTGAATGTAGTTCTATAATATATTAATAATAATCCTATATTTATTATATAAGAATATCAAATGATTACGAATAAATTTGAGACTTGAGGTAAATGATTTTCATCTCACTTTTATTTCTCCAACACACATGATATATTCACCACTTGTTTCATTTATCTAGTGTATATAATAAAAATTAATGTATTTTATAATTATTATGAAAATTATAGAGATTTAAATAACCATGTATGTTTTTTCTTCCAAGGGTCTTATGATTCAGAAGTTACTAAATTGGTAAGGGATTTATGTTTCAGTCATATTTTTATTTGGGATTGTTTATGGTTGAATTTTAATTGAGGAAATTATATGATATTTATCTGAAAAATATTTATCATTTTTATCACCCTATATTTATTTCTTAAGAATTTTTCTTTTCCATTAATTTTCCTCTCATTAATAACTTAATTGATCAATAAACATTTTAAAGAAAAATAAACTTTATTTCATTTTTTGATCCAAAATCAGTTCTTTTCCATGTCCATATATTCTAAAAATGTTTTTATTAATGTCTTACTACTCTAAAATTATTTTTTAAGTTCATATTTAACATTGTTTTCCTTTTTAATTTTTTAAAACTTAAACTTTTTACTGAAAATATGAAAAGAATATTTATTTTAATGTATTTGGCATGAATAAAATTTCATACCATTGTGAATGATCTATAAATTAGGGTTTAATTTATAATTATCCATGTTTATTTTATAAGAAAAATTATTTTCTATTTTTTTGATTTTTTAGTTTTAAAAAGGTTTTTTTCAAAGTGGAAAATTTATTTTCCTTGATAAATTTTATAGTGATATTTTAAATAAATTCTAATATATGATAACATCCATTGATGTTAAATTAGATTTACTAGGGATATGATCCAATGATTCCATTATTATTCTTAATTTATATGATTTATGATTATGCTGATGATATTCTTTGAAAACCCATTTATTTTTATGGGTTATGGAATATTGAATTGGTGGAATGTTTATGAAACTCATTTTATTTTCACAGGTTATAATGTAATGATATGATTAATGTTGGATAAACTTATGGAGAACATATTAGTGGTTTTAATTATGTGATAGAATATTTTGAATTATATATACCTCAAATGAAATGGATAAATTATTATACCATGATATAATTATGGTAAAAAAGTTGATCTATATCATCCTCTATAGGAAAAAAGTTGATATAACTGATCTACTATAGGAAACATGTTTATGTTCTTGATTCTCTATAGAAAAAATTCAATGTTCTTGATCCATTATGGGAAAAAGATATTGTATCTTGATCTATTATAATTTGATAGTATTGATAGTTTACCATGAAATATGAAAAAAAAATTATACTTACGATGGTGACACACTTTTTTGAACTGAATATATATTTCAAAAATGATATATGATGATTTCTCAATCTTGTGTATCATTTATTCTGAAAATAATCATTATGATATGAATCATGTTTATGACATTTTATAGAATGGGTATAGGATTTTTAAATTACGTCCATAATCTCATACCATTATTCTTATTATATTCTATCATATGATTATCAATTGATATCTTCAATGTTTACCCTTACTGAGTATCTAATATGTCCCTTTCTTAATTTTACTTTCCCCATGATATGAAGAATGGTTATATGTTGGGTATTTCAATGAAGAGTACTAAATGTTATTACCTTTGCAGGAGATGTTGAAGATCCTTTATGAAATAATAATATTATGAATCTATTCTCCAAAGCCACTAAACCTTTATGCTCCTTAGGCATATATTTGTGAAATGTATTGAATATTAATATAATTTTTTTTAATATTTAAATATTAATATTTTAGATCATTATATGACAAGAATCATACCTATAAAGCATGAAATCCATAATTAACTACACCAAAACAATGGAAAATTTATTCAAAATTCACCAAAAACCCCTAATAAATCATAGGGTAACATGACTCAAGATAAAAAAAGAATGGAAGCGTGAATATCCCATTATTTGAACCCCTATAAAAGTCACATACTAATGACACAATAAGAGGGATGATTCAATCACACCCTAGTAGGATCAAATACATATAACCCTTAATGGGAAAACCAAATTTGAACAAAATAAGCAGGGATAACAGTGAGGATAATGGGGGAACCTTATGTAAAATCATCTAAGAAAAGCTCTTCAAAAAGATACAAATAGAATGGATAGAATAATAGTATATTGGTGTGACATTGAGTTCATTCCCCATATCACAACCAACTAAGATGATGAACCCAAAGGGGGTTGCAAATAAGTCCCCCATAAATACCAAAAAGGCCCTATAAAAATGAACAATAGATAATTCAGCTCGTGGCCATAATTGTATTATTTTGAAGCCTCCTCAGTTGAGACACATCATGGAATAACCCATCTAGGTTTCATTTAAACTTCTCCTAGGTTGATGGATCAACCCTCAACTAATCATCATCTTATAATGACCCTTATGGGTCACTATATGAATAGCCGTAGGTAGAGGTCCCAATCATAGGTGAAACACCATTGCAGTGTGGCTATTTATCATCATGTTTTGATTCCATAGAAAATATATAATTAAACCCTAAAACATATGTACATGATTCATGTTCTATTCCACTTGACTAACACTTCTCAAAACATACTGAAAGCTATTTAAAATAGAAAAAAAATTCCCACAACTAAATCTGAATCCAAAAATAAACATGTACTATGGATTTCAAAAACCCATAATGATTTTTCTTCTTAACACCTAACCATTATAAAATTATTTTGTCCCAAAAAATAACCATGAGCTACATTTAGAGGAATCATTTTAATTAATAAGGGAAAATTTTACATACAAGAGAGATTTACATTTAAGATCATTAAACTATTATTCAAAAAATCATACGATAGAGATTCTCTCCCAACTATAAAAATATTAAATCACTCCAAAGATAAATATCATCATATTGATAATGAAACCATTAGAAATTTATCAATAGAGAAAACACTAAATATGAATTAATAAATTTATATAACCAAATACACATATGTGGGATGAATCATATAAGTAAAATACCAATCAATGACCACATAAAATATTGATATTTAGAATTTATCTTATAAGAGTAAGATAAATATCTCTAATGATAAAAATAAAAACCCACTTTTAAATCCTTCGATCTTTTTCTTTTGAAAATTAAACTGATATAAAACATTTTTATTCACATGGTTACTTATTACCAACTTAACCAAAAGGTATTTTGGAAAGTTCTTTTTCGGAAAATTTCACACCCTTTAATGAATACATGGGTATCCTTGTTATATAATCAAACCATACAGTGAGAAAAAAAGAAAACTAACTATATTAATAAACACATAATATAGAAAGGTAAGATAACCATTATTTAAAATATACCAATTTATATTAGGAACTAGTAACCCCTTTTGAATTTGGTTTCCACTGAAATAAATCATTTAGACCTATTTGTGTATCTTATTTAGTTATGATTAAATTGATGTAAGTCCCCCTAAATTTTATGACCTCATATCATAGATCAATATTTCAAGTTAGAAAACCCAATAAAGAGAAAACTCACATTAAATGGTAATGGGTTTAACTAAAAACCATTTATTAAAGCAAGAAAATGCACTTAATTATTTTTCTTGATTAGTAAAAAATGAAACCACTTTAAAATTGTTAAATTTCCAAAGAACTGCCATCATAAAAGTTTATATTAAAAAGTTACCATATATTAATCTTCCAATTAAAATCACACTTCAAATATTTTATTACATTATGAAAAAGTAAAAGCAGGGAAAAAAATATTTAAAACACATACATAATATGGGAGAACACTCTTTACATTATAAATATCACTTAAATTTTCAAAAAAATTGAGAAAAATTATTATTTCTAAAGAAGAAAACAACATTCATAACATAATAAATGATACCAAACATAATTAAACAATGAAAAATAAATAAGGAAATCATCTGAATTCATTTGAAAAATAGAATAAACTAGGGTGAAATAAACTTAATATCATATAAAAATAATCAATGATAATCAAAATAAATCCACAATATCAACAGAAAATATTAGAAACCACTCAAAATGGAAAATCACAAAAAACCACACTCTTCTAAGATATATGGGTGTTGTGCATAGTGTGAAGCTTTTTCAACTTGCTCATGCACTCTACCCATGAAACTAATTTATTCCTCTTGAAACTTCCACCAAATATATAATTTTACCCATAATGAAGGATATATAAAGCATGAAATAAAATTAAATATTCTAGAAATCCTATATAAACTCAATGTTTAGTACTAAATGTATTTCCCATACACCCCTTCATACCTACCTTAGGTGTTATGAAAATAATATCTAATTTATACCTTGCCTCCCCAACTAAAATAAAAAATAGGTATCTGATACCATTTTCTTGAACCACCCTAGGCTACATCAGAGCAAGGTACCTGAGTCTATATGTGGTGATGCCTGAAGGGTATTCCCAATCCCCACAGGCTCGAAACTAGTGTTTAGGAACCAGATATACATAAGAGGGAATGATTTTAATAAATGAACAAAGAATAACATGAAAATTCCAAAAAAAGTACAATAATATCACTTGATAAGTAAGATAATAATGAAAAAAAAACAAATAATTTTAATAATAATGGAAACCAAACAATTCACAAGAATATAACATAAATCATCATTAATAAAAAAATATCCCAATTTAGAAAATGAAATTTGAATATAGGGGCCAACATAAACCCTACAAGACCAAAATTTTATTTCAAATAAGACACAATACATATAGAAAATAGAAATACCAATATAAAACTAATACCATGATCGCCCATATCTATTTGTTAAGATAAATACCTTTTTATAGCACCACCACCACTATACTTGAACCAAACCCCAAAGAAAAACATCCATATACAATTGGATACTGTAACAAACCTATAATATAGGTAATCTAGAGAAAAAATCCTAGTAGTTATTTTATTCACACCCCATGAATAACCATTCAAATTAAATACCTTTCATTCTAGTATGAAAATATGTCTAGAAACATAATATTTTCATTTTAATTAAAATAAGTCACTTGAAACCATTACTTAATATCATTTTAATGAAGGTATAAAATTTACCCATTTAAACATAATATATTTTTAAGAATTTCATTAAGGGACAGTGTTCCAATAAAATTAATTAATTTCAAAATAATTCTTTTAAAATTACCCACATGTAAATGTAAATGAAAATAACCCACTTTGAAATTTACTCTTTTTCTAAAAAAACCAAAGATAATGAACATTAAGATTATATAGAAATCAATTATCATTAACATATACATAAGAGGGAATAAATAACTACATGGAAATAAATGTATATAGTATTATAATAAATAAGATAAATGAAAGTTAATTGAATACAGAAAGAAATAGCATCACGCGGATAAATGAAAAGTAACTGAATATAAAATGAAATAGCATCACAATAATAAAGTAAAATAAATAACTGATATCATGGGATTAACAGTAGGTAACTAAGTTATAGGAACCATGGGATCCCTATACTTTCTTATGAGAAGAACCAATCATCCCTAACCATATTAATTATCACACATGTATCTAGTGAGAACTATGTCATGTATTTTTTGTAATATATATTTATGAAATAGTATCATTTAGTTAGTGTGGTGTAATCCAATATAGGGTGTGCTAATACCTCCCCAAAAAATAACACAAGGTACCCCTGATCAACTACTGGTGGGGAGTAATATGAATCATGAAATAAAAAATATCAAATATTGGTGACATATAAAAATGGATCACATCTTTAAATCATAACACATCGTAACCTAAAACCACCCTTTATAAAAATATCCCCTTTTATCCATATTAACAACATAATAAACACATCCTCTATCTAGGATAATTGCATCAAACCATATAATATCAATATCACTTTAACCTTTAAACAAGTATCTTATAAGGGCCTACATTAAGTAAGTATTTGCATCAATAAAACACTTTTTACAAATTACCTACTACACTTTTGAAAACTCCCTTCAGAAAATAATGTTTGGTATTAATATAATGAAAGAAAAATAAAAAAATATTTAAATCCTATGAAAACACAATATTTTATTATAAATTAAACTTAGACAAAATAAAATAAATATATCCATTAAATATCAACAAAGAATCCCAAAAATTGGTTAATGAACATGAAAACATTAGAAAAACTAATCGCATCCTCATATGGTAATTTTTTTTCCAAAAAAAATGTGTTTTCTTCCAAATAAAATTTACATAAACCAATACGCCATTTTTATAACTAAGTTCCTTTCTAAATAGGATTTAATTAATTTTAAAAAAAACATGAATAATGAAGATATTATATAAAAATAGATTTGGAGAATAAAAATACAAGGAATCCACCATAACATAAAATAGAAATTAGGAATGAAACCAATATATTTAGGTGATAATAAATAGTTACCCATTGTATAATTTTTAAAAAGATTAAATAAAGGGTCAAAAGTAGATAATAAATTAGGGTTTTAAATTTAAGGAGTTTTATATAGAGTAACCTACCTCAATAGATGATCTAAAAATTGATCCCAAGCTTATACCAACCTCTTAAAGGTCTATGAGCACAAAAATAAATAATAATAAAAAATTAATTAATTGGGTTTCCAAACCTGGAATCCCAAAATGATGTAATCAATGAATAAATCATCAGATAGTATAACAGTGTCGAACTATGAGAAAATAGGGTGTGGCCCACTCTTGATATGCACCCAAATCTAAACCACATGAAAGTTATAATTTTCCAGTAAAGATAGTTATATCACTAGAGGCCGAGGGGTGAATTAGTGATATATTTTTCATTTCTGTTTCCTTCTTCTTGCAACATCTTTCACATCATGTTAAATAATTCTTTCTCTAATGAAAACAAAACAAACACACATCCACAGGAACAAAAGAATTTACAAGTTTAACTTTTCTAGAAGAGTAGCTACATCCTTAGTGTGGTTTGGAAACAATCCAATAACATACAATATACTAAAAAAATCCTTTTGTGTGGAATAAAATGAGTAGGATATGAACCCACATTCATGTAGCACTATTTTAAATACTATAGTGCCTATTCTTCAAGTATCAAAAATATAAATTTCAATGTTTTTGTAACAAAAATGTTATGGTTATGATTGATAAACATTCACAAATATGTTCTTCAAAAAAATTGTTCACTTTCTTACCCATAAGAACATAATAACTTCTCGTATACTTATTAATGATACTCAGACTGATTTACCATTTTTTCCCATGTTTGATTTCCCAATCTAAAAATCTAGCTTTGAGAATACCACTAAAATAATTCTAAACTTATTCTTCCTCAGTACAAAAATCTCAACACAATTTTCACATTCCAATGATCCATCCCATTATGAAAATCAACAGAATACTATCTTGTCTTTTCTCATTTATTCTTACATTCAGAATAATTCCTTCGGTATTATCAATCTAGAAATTTATACTCTATATAATTTCATATCTTATATATCTATTTTTCTCAACAACACATCTATGTCAAAAAAATAAAAATTACATTGTCCTATAATAGGTAATACAAAAATGGTTTGGATAAGATTATAAAATGTTTTCCTGATCATCCAGATATCTTGAAAACACAGTTTCCCTTGAATTCTAGATTAATTTATCACTTCATCAACACTTCTCAACTCTTCTCAATTTTTCTTGAATATTCATATAACATCATATCACTCTAGTCAACTAATTAAACATCATTTAGATTATGATTCTAATTTCCCAATATGATTTATTCATTATAATAAAGTTATTTGGTCACTCTGTTTTTCTTGACCCACATTCAAGAAAATCAGAACTGAAGATATCTCATTATGTTATTCAACACCAATTGAAAGACTAATCTTTTAATTCTGATTTCCACATTGCAATGAGGAAAGTAGATTCCTCAATACGTTTCTTTATACCAAGTTTAAAAAATGAAGAACAAATAACTTCCCATTATGATTCTCCATACAAACATATGAAAACGAAAGAAGCAACTTCAAGAGATCTTCATATCCTTCTTTGACAACACATTCAAATCTCTCTAAAAATATTATTCTTCTCATTTTCTTCAGACCGAATATCATGGATATGATGGGATATCGATTTCATCTCCAGTTCAATAGCTCTTGAACAAATTGAGACATACCATAGAAACACTAAATAATTTTCTTTTCTTTTCTCTTGACCGACATGCTACCCAAACATCCCTACATAAATTCTTTCTATCGTGGCCCAATTAAAAAATAGATTAGGGAATCAAAACAATTCCACCTGATAAATGGTTGACTATATTTTTGATCAGTCTCTAAATTCATTTTGTATCGGTCCCCAAGAATTTTACTTATTTTACTTTTCTTTGGTCCCAAAAAATCATAATGAAAACAATTCTATATCTGATGATTATGATGACATAATGAATCCAATAGATTATTATTATCATCTTTAACTATAGTAACCTATTTATTTTCTAAATATGATACCAATGAACTTATTTCTCATAGAAATTAAATATTTTGGTTTTTGTTCTAACTAAAACCATCACCTTCAGTTTCTCTCATTATGATAATCCTATTAATCCTTTGATCAAATCATTGTCTTCTAATATCATACTGATAGAATTAGATGGAAAAGTTGTATTTAAACAAACTTTCATCCTATTAAATTTCTTACTTAGAATCATTTATTATTTCTGACTATGAAAACATTTAAGATCAAATTTAGCATCTTCTAACATCTGTTTGAATGTTTTATAACTTATTGTTCTTCCAACAACATTTTCTTTCTTACCAAGTCTGAATACTATTGGCAGCACTACCCATTTTTTCCTCAATCTAGCCACAAAAGTTTTTAGGAAACTTTTTGTTTTTTGGTATAAAAAAATATAAAACCATCATCATATTTTCATTATTAATTTTTATAACTTCCTATTCATCAAAAAACATTTTTTCTTTCCAACAAAGCTCAAAAACTATTGGAAACACTCCCCCTTCCTTTTATCAAGCTAGAAACATATATTTTTAGACAAATTATTATTATTTTGAATTAAAACATAACATATAATTATTTTATTCACATAAGATCCATCTAGAATATAATTCCTTTCTTTATCATGCTCTTAATATAATTCTAGACATGAGATTATTCTAATGAACCTTTTCTCCAAGAAAAAATATTTTTATTCTGATGGACTCTATTAAGAATTGTAAGTCTGATTTCATGAATAGGATGGTCAGTCCGATCACCCTCTTTTACAAAGTAAGTTTATTTATTTTCTTCTTAAACATCCTTGACAATAAAAGGAAACTCTAGAATACAATTATCACACTTATAATCTTGGTCCAAATAATATACCCCTTTATATTTTTTTGTTAACATAGGTTCATAAATCATTGAACTTTGTAACCGTAATAAATGGATTACTTATCAACAATTCTAAGCCTAATTGAGCTAACTCATTGTAGGAAAAATGAATTATTGACATAAAAACAATTTTTGGCAATATTAGTGATCATCAAAACCTTTTTGAACTTTTCTTCTTCCACATTACTATATTGAATTTTTCATAAAACCACTCTAACAAATAGTTAGAATAGTTCATAAATTTATAATACTAAAATCATAGATTACCCACAAATCCCCCTTTTTACATGCTTCCATTAAAGGTTTAGCACATGGAAATAGATAAATTTATAATCATTATCCCCGTTTGAAAACACTATCCAAAGACAAAGTGAGATAGGGGATATAATCATGTACCATAACCTTGATGATAAGAATTATGTACACTCATGTTCAACCTCAATTTAGAAAAAGGTTCCTTCGGTCTAGTTTTTTTGAAAATTTCATCAAACTATTATGATATTGAAACATACTCCATATTCAATTCATTATTCTATACGTTCTATTTTATGATGTGGTACATGATGTAAATAACTTTTAAATGAGTATTTTTTACCAAAATTCTCATAAGGTTGATTAGTATTTGATTATAACTACCCAAGTGCAAGGGAATTGTTACTTCAAAAAGTACATATTCTAACTAAGTCTTCATCCAGATAAATTCATTAGTGGCTTGAGTGGTGGAAACATAATTAGCCTCATCCCTACTAATAGTTTCTGAATTATTTTTCTTTTTTTCAAATAACACAACTTCTCCCTCGAATGAATATTCCACTGTATGTGGATCGTCTATAATCAACATTTCCTACCCAATCTATATCTGAATACCCAAGAAAATTAATACTTTTAGATATTTCATACCAGATTCTGAAATTTTTTATACGTTTAATATATCTAAGAATTATATTTCAATCCAATAGGTTAGATTCTTTTAGAGCACTCTGAAATATTGCACATAATATAATTACATAAATAATTTCGGGTCTTGAGGTATTAAAATATAAAAAACTTATAATAATCTTAAAAAAGTGTTACTAATCAACATCATTGCCTTATCCACATTTGGAAAAATTGATTCCCACTGATGTTGGTGTGGAAATTGGTTTTTAATTTTCCATGATGAATTTCTAAGAAGTTCCTAAGCATACTTTTCTTATGAAAGAAAAATGTGTGTCTTATTTTGTAATATTTTAACCCAAGAAAGAATTTCATTTCTCAAAGAATGGAAATATAAAAAAAAATCATCTCTTAAAAAAATTATTCACCATATCTTTCATCATTCACATAAAAGATAATGTCATCAATATAAACAATTGGAATTAGGGAAAACTACTGATATTCCTTGATGTAATTATTGTTATCAAATCTTCCTTTTGTAAAATTATTTCCCATGAAGAAAGTATGAAATTCGGAATACCATGATCTTATATATTGTTTTATCCCATACAATGATTTCTTTAGATTACACACACAACTTTAATCTTTCCTTACAATACATCCACAAGATTGTTCAATGTAAATTTCTTCATCAAGGTCACCATTCAGAAATAAATATTTAACATCGATTGAAAAAAAAATTATAGCTTTAGTGTATAGAAATAGACCATAATATTCAAATTGAATATAACAATTTCATCAAAGAAACATAATCATCAAAATAAACACCTTCAATTTTTGATTAAACTCTGCACCGTAATCTTTCCATATTCTTTTTCACTTAACATTCTTCATTCATCTTGTTTCGGAAAACCCATTTATACCAATGATATTTTTTTATCCATCTTCTATATGAGTACCCATTTATCATTCTTTTATATCTGATCACGCTCTTCATTCATATCCTAAACCCATTTCATGTGGTCAAAATCTTTATTCACATCTTTTTGTTTTAATTTTGAATCCAAATAATTATATATAACAACTTTTGATGTTCTTCTTATTTAAAACTGTTAATGTTGATCACCAATAATTTTTTGAGCCTCCACTTGCTTCCTCATCCAAGGATGAGATTTTTGACTTTCTTCCTAATCACTTAAAATAGATGATTCAAATTATTCTTCTTGTGTAAAATTACCACCATCACTATCCTTATCTAAATTGTTAAAAAAAATTGTTGTCCTGGTTAACTTCCTTATCATCCAAAGTCTATTTATCTTCCTAATAATTTCAATTAAAATTTACATCAAGAAAATAAGAAATTTTTCTTGTTTCATTGTTGAAACATTTATATCCTATCCTTCTAGATCATATCCAATAAAAATATAATCTTTACCTTTCTGCTCAAACTAACCAAGGTTTCCACCTATCTTATTTATGACGCATGGACTCCCAAAAACTATAAAGTGTTTTGAACTTTGAGTTATGTGATAAATAATTTCATATCGAGTCAAGTATGAACTTGTCCTATAGAAACATAGGTTTTGAAAATACACAACAATTCTCATATTTTACCTCCAAAATTTATAAGAGATATCATGTTGAAGTAACATAGTTCTCCCCATTTCATCCAGACATTTATTCTTTTTTTCACAAACCCTATTTCTTTAAGGAGATTATGGTGAACTAAAATCCTTAAAAATTATAATCTTCATATGTTAAATTTCAAATTCTTAATTTTTTTTATACACCCCTATTAGCAGTTCCTAACTTCTTCAATGAATACTCACATTTCTTCACATATTTCTTCTTATGAATTTTAATCATTTTTATAGAATCTTGCTTATGTTTTATGTACATAAAGAAAGTAATTAAAGAAAATTCACCAATAAAAGTGATGGTATAATTATCTACAATAGATTATTATTTTATCATTGGCCCACAAATATTGTAATAGATAAGTTCTATCAGTTTTTTGAACAAATATCAACATTCTTATGCAATGAATTAGTATTTTTTTCCTTATGAAAAATATCAAAACACCAAACTCTTATTCTGTAAATATCTAGAATATCATGGAAAATATCTCGCTTTGATAACTTTATCATGTATCTCTGAAAAAAAACATTTTCCTTTTGTCCAACAACTGATTCTATTCCATAATACCAATGTAACAAGAGTTTTTTATTTCACCAACTCGAAATAAGTTTCTATTTGCACATTAGAATCTTGTAACAATATTTACCTATATCTCAAATTTAAAAAAATCTATATTATCTAAAAATAACTATGATGCCTTCATCATAATGTTGTAAACACTTAATAAGGTGTGTTTTATCCCATCAATATAAAAAGATTTATTGGCTTTTAACTTTTCATTACTAATTATGGTTGGTCCAACACCTTCGATTATAAGTCATTTATCACTAAAAATGTTATTGTTCCTTATTTGCAGTCCTTTAAATTCTATAATGACATTAAATATCATTTTATTTTATAATAACATCCACTTTCAAGAATATAAGGTCATTCTCATTTTGTATCTTTTAGAATAGTTTCTATAATAAGAGATTTTTCTTTCCATTTATCTTTCTTAACTTCTAACTTTTGATAATTGTTAACAAACTTTTTTTGTGCCTGTAAATAAATAATATATTCATATGCAAGGTCTCAATGTTACTCACACCTTTTAAAAATATTTTCCATGGGTTAGAATCTATTTTCAATTTTTACACAAACCTTCATAGATTTATAGAAAATATCTTTATCAGAATTAATCTTTTGAGGGTATTTTCTCCCCCTCAAATATTGATGTTTTTATTTTTTGGAATAGTGGTAATGTATTTTTTTGAACCAACACATATTTTACATTTTTATGAATACACCATAATACTATTAAATTCCATAGAAATAATTGTTTTCCTCTAAAACTTTCTTACTCATCAAAATTGTGAAATTGTTTCCCCAACTACATTCTTATTTTTATTATCATAACATTATTGGCCACCAAACTTTCTTTCACAAATATAATTATTCTATGAAATTTTGGTTTTATTTTTATCCATATTAGAACTAGAAGTAAATAAATATTTTTCAAACTCATAATTTTTAGAAACTTCTGAATTCATGACTTTTTTTTCTTATCCACATACATAACCTTCCAGCTTTATTCTCATCTGAGAAATTTCCAATATTTTTATTCATAGAGGATACATTATATTTTGTTCCAAAATTTGATGGTAAATTTTCATCTTTATTAATTTTCTCCTTAGGATAACATTCACTAAATACAGAGAAAGATTTCATAATACATGTACCACTTTGTTAAAATTTATAATTTTTTTCTTAGACAAGTTCCAACTATTTTTCTTTCTCTTTTAGCTTTAATTAAAGATGTTCATTACTATTCATTTATTTATTAAGAGATTTATTCAAATTATTAATCTTTTCTAATATATGTACTTTATTATCAGGAAAATATTTTTGATTATTTATTGAGGATTTTTCACTTTTGAACATCCCAATTTTATTTTCATATCTTGCAGTCTTCCTTATACAATGTTTTAATTCTTATTTAAGATGAAATACTAATGAGTTTTTTATTCCATATAATAGCTACTTCAAAACTCTTAATTATTCTATATTTTAATAAAAGTATTTTAACAAACTTTCTTTGTATATTTTTCAGATTCAACCTCACAGTCTTCTTCTTCAATATCTTTGGATAAGAAACTTCTCTTTTTGGATTTTGAGAATTTTATATCTTTCCATATAGAAAGAGATTTTTCTTTATCAGCCTATTTATTCAAAAAAATGATGGACTTCTTTCTTCTTCATATCCATTATCTTATTTCTTTATTTAAGGAAAATTATCTTTAAAGTTCTAAATAACTCCACATTCAAAACACTTCAAAGTATGTTTCCATTTTATTTACCTATTCATCTTTTAAAAATTTTATAAAACATGGATAAAATTTCATCAAGATTTTTACGTACAACATTTTTTGTAGTAAGATTCACCAATATAATCTTCCTCAGGAACCTTCTTAATATTTTATTTCTCAGTAGATTGGAAATACATTTCTCAATCATATTTTTCCCCCTTAATAACTTTTCCCTTTTCATTTCATATGTAATGATAGTACTATGAAGATCATCCCAAGATGTCATTTTAGGATCTATATCTTCTAATGAGGATACTTTTTTATCAAACTTGTTAGGAATGATTTTTAAAACCTTTTCAACAAATGTAGAATCCTCCAACTTTTAACCAAGTTATTTTATAGTAATGACGATGTCATTCACCCTGTTAAAGATTGCCCAAACAAATTCATACTCACCCATTTTATTATATTCATACTTTAGCCTCTGCATTTTTAGTTTTGTCTTTTCAAAATTTTATTTCCTTCATAAATTTTTTTCAACTTATCTCATATACCTTTGGAATTGGAATCACCCTTCAGTTTTGAAAACTCAATTTCATAATGTGATGAGATTAAAGAATTATTTTCCCTTCCATAAATCTCGTGATTATTCTTTTCAATATATTTAATTGTAACTTTATCATAAATAAGAGGAAATATATATATTTCAGCTTCATGAACATCATAACCAAGATACATAATATAAGGAAACACTATATATTTACAAATATGATATTTATTTCAATAGAAGATGGTAATACCTTGAATACTTACACAATTAATATTCTCTATCAACTTCTCTTAAAAGCTTAAAAAATGAATAAACAATGGGAACCTTCATCTATGATGCCACTTTTAATTACCTAGTCAAGATAGTTATATCACTAATAGGGGTGATTCTGTCAAATATTTTATTTTAAGTTCCCTTTTTATCGAAACAACCTTTGCCTCCAGTTAAATATTTCTTTCTCAATTAAAAAACAAACACACATAGATCAGAACAAAATAATTTATGAGGTTCACTACTCAAAAAGAGTAGTTTTGTCCTTTTTATGGTTTGGAAACAATTCAATACCACCCAATCATCTAGAAAAAAAATCCCTTTTTATCAAATATAATGTGTAGGATATTCCCTTACACATGGATAGAACTATGTCCAATACAACACTATATGTTCTTTAGGTAGCATGAATATTTTGTACAATGTTTTGGTATCAAACATGTTATGGTGCGGCTTGATCAAGTTCCACAAATATGTTATTGAAAAAATTTCTTGAATTTCTAAACAAGATGTAGGAAAGAGCTTCTTTTGGACTTTATAATGATACTCATTTTGAATTCCTAGTCATATTCCCATGTCCAATTTCCCAGTAAAGAAATATAGCTTTGATAATACTACTAAAAAATTATGAACAACTTCTTCCTTATTCCATAAATCTTAATATATTTTTCCCAATTCGATTATCTGTCCCAATACTATAAGTATCTTAATAATATCATGCTTTTATATTTTATTCTTCTATTCAGAAAACATGATTATGTATAATCAAACTAGAAAATTCATCTCCCTTGAAATTCTGAGCTTCTCTCTATTCTTCACAATAATACATCCTTGTAAACAAAATTAAAAACTACCATCTCCTTTTAAAGGTAACATGAAAATGGTTTGGGTGGGATTCAAAAAAAATTCCCAATCAGCCAAATTTCCTAAAAACTCTACTTATCTTGAATTATGGATTCATTTATGACTTCCTCAATTATTCTCCACTCTTCTTGAATCTTCTTTAATATTTTTACAACTTCAAATCAATCTAGTTATCTTAAAAAACATTATTCTGATTCCAATTCTTATTTCCAAATATTATTTCTTCATTATGATAAAAGTATTTCATTACTCAAATTTTATTAACCCACTTGAAAACAAATAAGAAATAAAGATATCTCATTACATTGTTCTGCACCAATTGAAAGGCTAATCTACCCATTCTAATTTTCTCATTACAATGAAGACAACAGATTTTTTTCATAATATTTATATTACAAGATTGAAAAATGTAGAACATATGTCTTCCCATTACTCATCTCCATATCATTTCATAAAATAAATCAAATTATTCAACCACGATTTTATCCCCCTTTGAAAATAATTTCAAAACTCTCTATGAAATATTCTTATTTTTATTTTCTTCAGACTGAAGATCTTACATTTTATTGAATATCGATTTCAACATCAGTTTGATAGCTCCTAGCCGAATTTTAGACATATTATATAAATAATATGTACTTTTTTTCTTTTATCTTCAACCACTTTCTACCAAAACATACCAATAATGACTATTTCTCTCTTTGACATGTTGAAAATAAGACCATAAAATCAAAAAAAAATCAACCTCATAAAAAGATGACTATATTATTGATCAGTCTCTAAATTTCTTTTGTATTGGACCAAAACAATTATAATTATTTTCCTTTTCATTGGTCAAAAAACTCCAAACAACAAAAATTATACCACTAATGATTATGATGATATAACGAATCTAATGGATCAGTATCATCAGCTTTAACATCAGAAAACATATTTCTTTTATGAATGAGATACCAATGTACTTATTTCATACATGGTTTAAATATTTTTTATTTTGGTATAATTGAAAACCACCTCCTTCAACTTCTCTCATTATGATCAACCTCTTCAACCTTTAGACAAATCTATATCTAGTAATCTCATATAGATGGAGTGAGACTATAAAGTTTTGTTTACACAAATTTTTCTCTTTTTCAACTTATTTCTTGTATGCATGACTTGTTCCTGACATTTAAAACATTTAATATCAACTTCATCATATTATGAATTACATAAGAAAGTTTTTTCACCTTTTATTCTTCCAAAAAAAAATTTCTTTCTCACCATGCCGAAATACTATTGGATGCACTCCCCCTTTATTTAATCATGTTAGAACCATATTTTATTTTGAAATCCTATGATTTTTTAGAATCAAAAAATAGAAGACCGTTTTCATATTTCCATTAGTAACCTTTATAACTTCCTTTTCATCTAAAGAAATTTCTCTTTTCATCCAATCCCGAATACTATTGGTAGCACTCCCATTTTATTTCATCAAGAAAGTACCATAATTTTTTGGAGAAATTATGATTTTTTTGAATTAAAAATCAAAAAATCATCATCATATTTACATCAAATTGATGAAGAATATGATTTCTCAAATTATTATATTATTCCTTTCATGTAGGAACCAAGGTGATTCTAATGATCCTTTTCTTACAGAAAACATCTTCCCAATGCAATGGACTTTATTAAGAATTGTGACTATGATTTCATTAATATAATTTTAAGTCTGATCTCCCAATTTTACAAGGTGATTTGGTGAAATTAATAACATCATAGTTCATCATACTCCTTGATAATGAATGCCAACTCATGAATATAGTTATCTTCCTTATATGCTTATTCCTAATAAAATATTTTATTAATTTCACCAATCCAATGGCTAATTTAATCAAAATTCACCTAAATAAACCAATATAAATCACATTGAAACATACATCAAGATAAATGATGAACTATGATGTGAACATACCCTATTGAGACACCCTCTATTGTCCAAAAACAAAGAAGTCATGACCCCATCATTCCAAAGGAATCCCTCTTGGGCTAGAAATGAAGGAATATAGATACTAAACCCATGTGTCCCTCTTTCCATGGGCCATAGAATGGTGAGTAGCACTGATGTAACAATAATATCACATGTGGAAGGCATTTACACCAATTATAAAAGTAGGACATAAGATGGAATGAAAACTACCAAGAAGCATCATCTCATATAATGGAAAGGAAAACCAAAAACATCCCATAATGAATGTTTAATATAAAAATATAAAAATATATTATCTAATTAAATACAAAAATAATTCCTAAGGAATTGAATTTTCAAAAACTCCAAATTATTTGCTAGTAATGTCCATATAGATCCCTAAAATCCTCCTATAATTTAGAAACAAATGGTCTTTATACATTGGGTGAGAATTACATATATACTGAATAGGATCATACCTAAAGTCTAACATGAACATGTGAAAAGGGAATACTAATTCACCAATATAAAAATAGAAGAACCAATATACCCCCAAAAAATAAACTAACCAATCCAATTAGCACCATATCATTCTCTCCAAATAATGCATCTAATGTATTAATATAAAAAAATCATATCGATGATGGGTACCCCACACCGCTTTCTGACTTATTTTCTAATCTCATACCCCAATGTTGTGCATCCATGTGCTCTCATATCTTTCTTGATAATAACATCACATCATACCTAGACACTAGGGAAACCACATTATACAATTCACCTTGTTCACATATCATCATGTCCACATTCCACCATAACCACTTGCATATAACTATAATAGTAGGGTATCATGAACATAAAGTAAATCAACTACATTACCTCATCCCACTATAGATGACCCCAACTATAATCCACCTAAATCTCTCATGAATCACCACATTTGGGGAACTTATGACTTCAAGTAATCACATCCCATGTGTATAAACATCTCATGGAAGATAGAATGGGGAATAGGGGTATCCATCCATCCATTCACAACATCATGACTGTTTTGGAAAACAACATAGAAAAAAAAACCTTTTGTGCATTGGTGTAAACATAAAACTTATGTGGGGTGGTATAGAAATAACGTAAAATAATATTATTGATAAATAACACACCATCCCAACCTAGGGGATCATAAAAAGGGTTCCAAGATATCTCACTACATCACCATAAGGTCTCACAACATCTTCTATTATCATTGCGACCTCTAAATGAACCACACCACAAATGTAAGCCACACATACTAGCCATATTTCATCCTTACATTAAAAAAACCAATTTTTGAAATTTTATAAATATTAACTATATTTATTTATCAGGCTGATTCATTTCAGGTTTAATTTCAATCCTTTCATTATCCCCCCCACACACATTACTTAATATACCACAAATTGGTTTCTCCCATATTCATTATCATCTAAATGTAACAAGTTTATCACATAGCTATTGGAAAACTACACAATAAATAACAAACCATCCACATGATGCCAATGAACCCCACTTCATAACCACCCTCATCACAACCACTACACATATCAAAGACCACACATAACAACCACCACACCAATTAACCACCATTAAACTCAATCACTACACAACTCAACCACTACAAAACTCATAGAGTTTTTTACATGGGGTTCTTTTATAATTACTACATTATTGTCAAGGTTATTCTCATACATATCCAAGATTCCATGGGTGACCAATTTTGTACTCTGATATGCATTATTAACCATTTTCATGTTTGTTGAGTCTAATCAAACAATCCCAACAACACACCAATCTCAAAAATAATCATATTTGGAAAAGAATGTGCACGCGACAATGTAAGAATAAATTACAAGAACAAGTAAAAATCATGAAATATCAACCTCCTCTTTAATTTAAATTAATCAAGTTAATTATATTTATTAAGCATGTGTATACCATCTACCCAAAGGATTTCAATAGAATGATATCACCACATGTATATATAAATAAAGAAGAAAAAATCATCAGTTTCCTTAATAAAATCTTCAAAGAGAACCACCACACATAAAAGAAAAAACAAAGTGATCAAGCCACACCAAGATTATAAGAAAACTCATCAATATCTATCAATAGAAATCCATTATCAAACAATTCTAAAATTATTCCCAAATTAGTGCCTTCTATGTCTTTGATTTTCATGGGAGAAGAAACTAAGAATAACAGGTATGAGAGGAGATGGGATATCGTACCTTGGTCTAAAAGAAATAATCCAATGATCTAATTGGTTAATCATAGAGAATTATTGAATGAATTGGTATAGGGAGGTCCAAATATCACATATACCTTAAAGTGAGACTAAAAGATTTTCATTATGGGTGATATGAGACCCCTATTTATAAGTGAATCCCACTAGACTCTTCCATGACATGGTTAATAAACAAAATTCCCAAGGTGGTTCTAGTCAAAGGATATTCTGAAACTCAAATACTAATTTCCCTTTTTCTATTAGTTTTAAAAAAAATGGATTTGACTACCACCACAGCTTAGACCATGACATGATCCAAGCTATGGAGGTTCCTCTATAATCATTCATGGATAGAAACCATGACATAGTTCCAAAACCATGGTTATATTACTCTCACCATGCCTAAGTCAAATATTTGATGACTTCATCTTCCCAATTTCACACATTCAATCCACCTAAGCATCATTCCTAACACCAAACATCCACTATTCATTTCTATGTTTCTTATTTTATACTGGGTGGACTCCCAACCAAAACAACATTCACCACTCCAATATCCTGGGCATGGTGACCCCCAAAATTGCCCGTGGCCCTCTTCGATCCTCCAAAACCCCCTCAAACCATTCTCCAGCACAATCAATACTTGTAAAATGAAAAATAAAAGGAAAAGAAGTTGTGGAAGATTAAATCTGATAAATCTCAAATAATTCTCATTATTGATAAAAAAACAAAACATGGAACATAGAAGAGAAGTGGGTTCAGAAAATCCATCACATGAGATACCCCTCAATATTTTCATTATAATTGAAACTCTACCACCATCTCAGACCATCATCAACCCAATTATCATCACATCAAGCACACAACACTACCCCCAATCACAAAAAATAAGGAAACTTACCATATATATCAAGGTATTATCTTCTTTCGATAGAAATGATAGTCTAAATGGTTTTTATAAAAGTCATAAATATAATTTGACTTTATTTGGGAGGGGTTTTAACGTATTTGTATGATGGAATCCATAACACACACCATCTAAAATGATAAAATCACATCTCATAAATTAATAATATTACAGAATCATATCATCATTGAGAAAATAAACAATAGAAAACTAAAAACAAAGCATGGTACTATGAAAAAAATCATTTCTAATTCTCCAATGTATGATCCTCCAATCCACCATGCCTCTCTATCATGCCATCCAAATGAATGGTCCACCCATGTACCACCTTCATTTAATGATCTTAGATCTCTACTTATCACTTTATGAATGTCTCACCATCCTCATTATCTATCTATCCCTATTATTTTACATGGGATTCATTATGAAGATATTGTTATTGTTGGGACACATGGAAGACTTCATGGATACTTTCCAATTTCACCAGAAGTTTTAACTGAAACACCACCCCACCAATGTGCTCCAACACCTCAAAAGGCCCAATTAACATGAGAGAAGGCTTAACAACCATCGAACCTTAGTTACCCCATATAAGGGGAAACATTCATGAACTTCTAGTATCCAACTTTAAACTCCATGTTTATCCTTATAATATCGATATAGTATTTATTTCATCCATTTAAAACCACAATCCACTTGAGAACTACCTGAAAATTCTCAATCGTGATCTGCACCACACCAGGACTAATAACAGGTTACTCTCTATTGACACTCCTTTCGTCACAGTGTCTAATGATTGGAAAAGGGGAATATCTTAGCTCAATGTGATTCATCCTTTGGAAAAATATCAAAAACTGACAAAGGAATGAATAAGAAGAACATTGCACAAGTGTCGCGCAAGTTCTACAATGGTCGTGCAAGTACACTTGCGTGCCACAATGGTCGCGCACGTACACCTGCGCGCCGAAGTTGGTCGTGAAAGTCACTTGCGTGCCATATGTGATAACCACCCGGGGTCTTCTCCAGCCTATAAATACTCCCGGTGGGCCCCCCATTTCAGGAGGAATTTTTTCCAGAATTCATATTTTGAGCTCTGAATTCCCAAGTCTCTTCTTCATGTCTTCTGAACACTTCTAAGGTAATTATTTACCTAGAATTGAAGGTCTAAACAACAGGAGTAAGGTCTAACTGTTAGAATTCACTAACACCTATGCGCCTAAAGTGTTTTACCCTTATGGGAAATGAACATACATGTGCGCCGCCATACTTCCTCACCAAAACTTGTGCGCCTCTCTTCTAGAAGTACCTCCGGATAATGATAAAGGCATTGGTCAAGGATCGCCCAAGTATTACCATGCTGGTTTATAAACGCGCAAGTACCCATGTGTCGCGCAGGTATACCTACGTGACCAGGACTTGCGTGCCCATGCAGTACCTGCGCGCCTGCCCGGACTTGCGCGCCCTTGACTTTTTGGGTGTCGTTCGTGCCCATTTCACCCCTCTTATTCCATTCCACCTCTCCTATTCAAGATTCAATCTTAAAGACACTCTTCAAAGCCATTTTTGGCATGATATCTTGATTTGACTTCCTTATCTGAAAGGAATTCTATGGAATATATCTCAAAACCTAGTGATTTATATATCTTTATTTCACTAAAGATTAAGATTTCATTCATTCAACCTCATCCTTTAAGATAGGAGAACTCATTAACCTGGGCCTCCTTTTTAAGAATAATCCCCAATCATAATTCTCAAATGTGGGCATCCTCCTTAGGAGTAAGCCCCAAGACCCTAAAATTTTCAAGTCCCTTATCTTGGGCCTCCTTCTCAGGAGTAAGCCCCAGTCTAAATTTCACTTAACCAGTTCAAATTTACTTTTGATTTGGGGCTTCTTTCTCAGGAGTAAAACCCAATCATAAGTCCACTCCTAACTTGGGCATCTTCCTTAGGAGTAAGCCCCAAGATTAGAGTATCTAAAATCTCCATAAAGTACATATATCTTTATAGACCCTATTCATGGAATTATTCCATGAAGTAAATATTAATCCTCATCTATTTTTGGGTAGTCATAAACACATAAGCCCCACATCATTGCATCTTTCGTGGCACAATTGTCTAGTTTTACCAATGCCTCTTGTTTCTCACACCGAGCATGACTCATGTGAGTTTAGAGTGTAAAAGTAATCATGACTTCTTTATTTGAGCCATCAATCATGCATAACCATCGTACTCCCTTATTCAAACTACGTGGGTTCTGATTCCTTTTCCAAAACAGTGGATACGTAGGTAGCCAATTAACGGGTACGATCCCAATTCTGAAATAATCCATGTCCTCCTGAATGACAGTAAACTTCAAGTGCCCCACTGAGTGGCTTTAAAACGAGTATGGTCATCATAATGACCAAGAGACTTTTATGTATTTTAAGTATACAATCAAATAATAATCTTTAACAAATATAGATGATTCTTCATCGATGAAGAACCTCAAATACATATAAAAGATTCTCTGAATTTCTTACATATCAATTATTGATTGTCAGACTAAAGGAATGCACATTTTATACTTGGTAATGTAATAAGGATTCACGAACATAACTTAAATCTATAAAGAGAGTCTCGGAGTAGACAATAATTCCCCTCAAAAAGGTTAGATGAGTTTGACCTCCCATCCTCTCGACCAATGCAAATTCCTAAGCCTCATCAGTTCACAACTAATTAGCACCTACCTTTGGAAAGTAGGTCCAAATGGATATGGAATCATTGGATGTTTCCGGTTCTACGAACAAACCCATTAGAAACCGATTGGAATGTTTGAACCTTCAATCAACGAGGTCATCCCCAAAATCTATGGGAAACAAAAAAATGGTGAACCCGACGTGAATCCTTAACCAAGTTAAAATGATGTTTTACCTATTTGTTAGGCCCCTATTTAAAACTCAATGAGAGGGCCAACAAAAACAATCATTGATATATGTTCCCATCCAAAAGATGTAGTGGATGATTTTATCATGATTACGTCTGTTATATCAAACAGGCACCCTTTTCCATGATCTTCTGCATTTCCAGAATGGCTGCTCTGAAGTTCACACCTGTGAATGCTGCTGCTGCAAATGCCACTGCTGCTACTTCTGCTGGATCATCATCCGCTCTAAGGATGACATCACCTACTCAGCATCTTCAACGCTGGGTATCAAATGTGTTGGTTAAGGAGTAGCATAAACACGGTACAATCCCAACTCTGGAGGCTACCCGAAAGGCCCTCCAAGTGAACAACTCACACCGGTCGTCCGAACAACGACGACCAGTGATCAAGAAGAAGGCGGTGGTAACCACCGTCTCCAACCATTTCGGGTCGTTATTCCCAGAACGCAGTCACCATTTACTCCCATATTCTGGGGAGGTTAATGAGTAGGTCCCTCGGGGCTTTAATTCAAAGAAGAAAGATTCCTTCTTGAGGGCTCCTATCAACAATCGCCGCCAGACTCGTGCAGAAGTACACCCTCAACATGATGAGGTTACCAACTCCAGGCGTTCGGCTCAGGTTCCTCGAACCCGAGCAGACAAGACGAACCGCCAGAGGCGGAATCCGGTTAACAGTGAGCAGGTTCTCATCTATTCCATCTACGGAGAAGTCCACCAAACTAACTTGGTGGAAAGCAACGAGCGGGCACATACACCTGCCTGTTTTAATTCCGCTATCCAGCAGACTCGTCTGGAAGTATCACATCAATCCCGTCAGGAAATTCCAGCGGAGTACTATAGGTAGGAACATACACCTGTTTATACATCATCAACTAGTCAGCAGGCTCTTTTGACTACATTTAATGGAGCTCGTCAACCATGTTCAGTGAAGTACAATTAGAAGGCACATACACCTAATAGTATTAATCAAGCTTACCAACAGTCTCGCTTGGTAGCACACGGAGAAGTCAGTCGGAAAGCTCTGATGACAAACAGGAGGCAGACTCAACTCTCTGCCCCCACATTTGAGTGCTGTCAGGATTCACTGAGAGGAAAAGGAGGACAGGAGCAGGCATATACACCACTCCAAGCATGAAATAGACGTATATCCATGTTCCAGCAGCTGAAGTCACCAAGAATATTCTATCAATGGTGAAAGAGCAGAAGCAAACCCCTGATCATATTCTGGATGCCTTCTAGGATATTATAATAGCTTCAGCAACATCTCATGGAAAGACACATAAATCTATCCCTACTAGTGGAGTGACACATCAACAGTTCACTTTGGAACAGACATACACATTTGTTCCAGTCCAAGAGGGTTGTGGGGAATACTCCCCCATATCATATGGACAACCATGTCAGGAACATACACCTGATTTGAGTGGAGATCGTCAGCCTAACATGGCCATCTTTGCTGATCAGGCACATACACCTGCTCAGAGCATCCACTTTCGTCAACAAGTGGTTTCCAAGGCAAGTAAGAAGGAGTCTAAGAAAAAGACCTTCCCAGCACAGCCAGGAGAACAAAAGCCAATCTGTAACAAATCCTTGCTCGATGCTGGAGTTCTTGAATCCCTCAGACAGTTATCTATTGGAATTCAATATTCTAGTCCCTCATTTCCCAATACTAGGAACATTAATTCTGAAGGTCTTCAATATACACTTCCTCATGAAGGTTTTCTTCATGACAATTTGGTCGATCTTGAAGTTTCATCTTCAGATGATAGCCAAAGGAACCCTCTGTGTGGTCAGAAGACCAAGGATCAAGAGATGTCATCTTTTTTTGTAACCCACCATGGTGGTCCTCCCCATGATGATGAATTTCGTTGTGAAATTCCTCTCGACAGTAGTGATGCACATTTCCCGGAAAATGCTCCAGTGGAAAATGTAGTGCCGAGAAAACCCTCTTATCTTGAGGCACTTACAAATGTGAAACCAGTCATGGATGATGCTTCATCGCTAGCAGGTGAAATACTTTCTCAATCAGAAGATAGCCCAGGGTGTAGGTCATTCTCCGAACCACCCCTATGTCATGAATCTTCTAGTTTAATCAGTGATCTCTCTACCAATCTTGTTGAATCTGATGATGTAACAAGGAAGCACCAGCTCGGGTCAAATCAGGTAGAAGAATCTTCATTTAATGATAAATAGGAAATGTTGAACATGAGAAAACAACTGGAAAAAGGTGAAGTACCAGTCATGTTTTGGCCTCTGGCTGACTCTCCGTATGACATTCCAAAGATATTGACGGAAGATGGAATTAATGATATTCATCTCAAAATATGGAAAACACTTTGTCAGTTGAAGAAGAAAGTATTATAATATGATGAATATGAAAATCATTATAAGATAATAGAAGGGTTACAACGTCATATTGATTTGGCATCTCTATTAGTCTCTCGATATCCGAAGGCTGAAAAGCAGCATAGGGCCCTTCAATGTTCATGCCTTGGCGCACAAAGAATATTGCGTCAGTTAATTGCTAATTCCCCATCTTTTATTAATGTCAGAGGATGTGGTGTTCATAGAGCACTACATTTCACTGTGCTCTCCAGTCAGCAAAGCCCACCGAAAATGGTCTCATGAAATGTTATTGCCCATGGCCGTCCAAAGTCAATGGGCTTTATTTGTAATCAAAAGCTTGCCCAATAACAGGCTTCAACAAGTTCCTCTGAAAATCAAGCATATAGAGAACAAGTTGTTGAATTACTCATGCATCAAGAAAACAAGAATATTGAACAGGCCAATCGTATGGAGCAAGCACATCATCAAGTGACAGAAGTGTCGGAAATCATCCAACGGTCTTTTGAATCATGTGATAAAAGTGGACACATGTTAATGCATCCAGCTAAGTTTCGGACTAAGGTTCGCAAGATCAGGATATATTTTAAGAAATTTTCAGACATAGCATGTCAAGAGCCACCCCAGCTTGCCAGATTGGGGACTCTTTTAATGCAACCCTCGGAATCAACAAATAGTATTTGAGGAGTTGAGCGGGAACAACAGGAACAGCCCCAGTCCACCGGACTGGGGACTTTTTCAAATCATCAATCCCCTCCTTAGAGGAATTCGGTCTTTTCTTGATTGGGAAAGATGCCTCAAGAGGAATGAAGAGCCAAATTATTAAGATATTCCCTCCAAATTATGGTTCGTCAAGAATTTCCTGAGGGATAGAATCTACAAAAGGCAATGTCTCATCAAAGACATGGAAGAAGACAATATCACCGAAATGATGATAGAAGGGATGTGATGCATTATGCATCAATCAATTTCATCAATGACATTGTTATTGATCCACCATATGAGGCTCACTCCGAGGACTCAGATGAAGAGGTTCCTGCTCAAGAAGATGTAAGCATCAACACAAATGAAGAAGGTGTGCGTACAAGAAATCAAAGGATTACTCAGAATCTAGGTAATCCTTCGAGTAACCCACTTTCCCCTCTCCGAAAAGGATCCAACAAAGGGAGGGAAAAGAATCAGGTTACATATCCTTCCTCTGGAGAAGGCCAATCGATCTCACTAGAGAAATGTTTTGCACAACAGGAGGAAGAAATGAAGGAATTAAGGAGGTTGAATGTAGAACTACTTCAGGGTAGTCTTATTCTTAAGCAGGCTGGAGTTAGTCAGCCAATGGAATTTTTTGCACCTACTGAGATGGATCAATAATATCCTCCTCTATCAGTACACCCTCACAGGTCTAATCCTACAGGTCAAGTGCAACAACAGTTGGCAGTTCTACCATCAGTTGCAGCACCAACCACCAAATCTATCCAAGCTCCAGTAATTGAACCTATGCAAGTCCAAGTTCAACCAGATATTTCTCAAAAGTTAATAACTACCATTGATTCATTAACAGATCGGTTAGAAACTATGGAAGGGAAATGTGCGTAGGTTCAACCGGAAAAGAAAGTTTACCCTAAATGGGTAGATTCAATCTCTCCTCCATCGAATTTTGGAAACCCTGTATTACCTATTTTCAATGGATCAGGCGACCCTGAACAACATTTTATGCATTATGTGTCTTTTTGTGATCCTATGATGGGAACTTCGGAGCAGCAAGAAGCATTAAAACTCAGATGATTCGTACGGACCTTGCAAGGACTAGCCTTTGTCTGGTATACAAGCTTTCAATCCCGGTCAATTACCGGATGGGAGGATCTTCGCCAAAAATTCATTCTTCAGTTCAGCTCAACTTTTCCAAAGACAACAGTTTTCGATCTTACAAACTGTAAGAAAAGAGAGAATGAAAGGGCCTCAGATTTCATTGCTCGCTGGAAGGGATTAACAAATTCCCTAAGCTTAGCACTCCCTCAAGAGGAATTGTTGCCAATCTTCATGAAGAATTATGCACGTCGTTGATCCCTGTGAAATACATCGGAGGGTTTCGAGACCTTACTTCAATTGCTCAGCAGATTGAAGATTCCCTTATACAGGCTAAGGCTAAATCTCGTGTAATTCCATTAGCTCCAGGAAGGTGAATGGGTAAACCAGAAACTGCTACAGTTATGCTTAAACAAGCACCTGTACCTATTTCTACTTCAGGACCTTCATCTTCTTGAAGGGCTCCACCTTTTGAGAACCAAAAACAAAGGCCGTTTGGTCCAGATGATCAAAGAGATCAAAGACTAAAACGATTTGAGGATCTGAAGAGCAAAACATACTCTTTCCGAAATGAACAAGTTCCTGGTTACTTCATTTCGGCTCTAGAAAATAATCTGGTTCAATTGCCAAGGCCTAAGAGGTCAAACAAGGAAGGAGATGAAGACCGTCCCAATTATTTCCCTTTTTATTAAATGTTGGGGCATCCCATCCAGGAGTGTTTTGTCTTCAAAGACCGCCTTCAAAAGATGATCGACTTGGGACAAGTCAAACTGAAAGGTTCTTGAGCTCAGGTAGCATGTGTTACTGCTACAGTTCCAGAGGAGGAAGCCGAATGGAAAGAAGTCAAAAGAAAAAATGCACAAAATTATGATGAATGGATGGTCATAATGAAAATCAACCGAACTCATGAAATTTTGAAAACACAATTAAATAAACCGATTCTGTCTTCTTCCATGAATGTTGCACCAAAACCCTCTTCATCAGAGGGAATGTCCTCAAAGAAATGGCATGATTCAAAGAAATAAAAAGAATCAGAAGAAGATGAGTATGTGTCAAAGCCTAAGTTATCTTTGACTCTAGGAGACTTCATTCCATCTACTTCAAAGCCACGGGCACCGCCCCACCAAAGGGAACAACCTAAATAGGCTAATCAGGTGGAGTCTTAATCAGACGAAGAGTTAATCTTCGGTTCTATTAATATGATTCAATTAACAGATCCATATGCCAGTCGTAGTTTCGATTTCGATGAGCCTGAATTCCCTATATCAAATAGGGGAATCAAAGGAAGTTCCAGAGGCCCAGGATACAGGGGAAGTCGTGGATCTTTCAAAAGCCACTATTCCAATTCTACTCCTGCTAGAACTGTGTACGCAGCAGAAACTCATGGTAGAGCCCTTCAGCGATCTCATCAAGAACAAGCAAGTTCTTCTACCAATAGAAAATTCAGTCCTCGCATAGTTATTTTGGAAGACCGGTTGAAGGTTCCATCTTCTTCCTCTCAGCAAGTAAATGGATATAATCAGTCTAATCTTCCAAAACTAGGAATATTGCCAACTCCTATCTCAATACAAGATGCATCAACTTCCAAAGTTTCTGCTTCCAAGGTACCTGCTATACCACATATTCCTCTTGGGAAACGCATACCTCTGGATCAAAAGTATGATGTATTGAAACACTTGGCCCAAGTACCATCCAAGTTATCAATTCTAGATGCTTTGAATCTGTCAAAAGATCTTCGGGAAGCACTCATCGAGGCTTTGTCAAGTCCTCAAAAGTTTGAAACTGAAATTTCTACATTTGAAGTCTATCACATAGAGAATAATCCTGCAGAATGTCATGCAATAATATCTTTTACTGATGAATATGAAGATGATGTTGTGCATGGGCATATTAGACCTTTGTACTTATCTGGAAAGGTTAATGGCGTAGATGTCTGAAGAGCTTTCATTGAAAATGGTTTAGGAGTCAACCTCATGCCCATTCGTACACTTCGTCGATTGGGCCTCACAGAATCTGATTTATCTCCTTCAACCATGATGTTACAAGGATATGATAAAAATGAACAAGAACCATTGGGTGAAGTTACACTCAGAACTCAGTTTGGAGATCTTGTATCCAATTCGGATTTCATGGTTTTTGATCAAGACTCAGCTTTCAACATCTTGCTTGGAAGACCCTGGCTACATCAACATGCAGTTATCCCTTCATCATACCATCAATGTCTCAAATATTGTTTTGATGGTAAAGTTGGGACATTTTATGGTGATAAGGCCCCATTCAAGACATGTGAATCTCAATACATTGAGGATGAATTATATCACATGAAGGGAAGGGAGAAATCCACAACAAAGGAGATTACCAAAGATAATGCTCCATATGGTTTGGAGAATATTCCAGAAAATCCATTTACACATGTGAGTACAGATTATGTGTTTCCTATTAGTCAAATTGACAAGATAGACCCAAATCAGAATACTCTTATGGAAAGATCCATAATGTAAATTACGGAAATCAAGCCAGATAACAAGGGAGAAATTAGTAACCCACCAAGCAGTGATGAAAGCACAAATAGTGACATCTTCATTTCATCTACTGAAATCAAAAAAGTCTATACTTCACCAATTAGGCCAGAAGAAGTTATAGCAACATTAGACATGAAAAATGATGTCCATTCTCAATCCATCATCTCCTCTTTATTACCCAAAGAAGACCCTTCATCATCAATCGGGTCGGAAATGGAAGATTCTTCTTCAATATGTGCAAATTTTGACATCTATTATGATCATGAAAATTCTTCTTTATCATATAATATAAAAGTAGAAATGGAAGAAATAACACATGAAGAAGAAGAGGAAGATCTCAGAGATGATCCTCCAACATTTGAAGAGGGTATCTCTACTACTATGGATGAACTCAGAGAAATAAATCTGGGTACAAAAGAAGATCCACGCCCCACTTTAATCAGTGCGGACATGACTCTTGAAGAGTAAGAGATGTATATTTATTTTCTAAAGTGAAATAGAGATATATTTTCATAGAACTATACAGAAATTCTCGGGCTTGATCCTGATGTTGCTACTCATCATTTGGGTTTACCAGAAGAACATCGAGGATTTAAGCAAGCCGCGAGAAGAACACACCCAACTTATGCATCCAAAATTGAGGCTGAAGTGGATAATATTATCAAAGATAACTTCATAAGATAAGTTCAATATCCCAAGTGGTTGGCTAATATTTTCCCTGTAAAGAAGAAGAACGGACAAATTAGATTTTTCATCGATTTCAGAGATCTTAATCGGTATTGTCCTAAGGATGATTTCCCAGTTCTGATTAAAGTACTTTTAATTTATGCAACAGCTATCTATGAAGCACTTTCCTTCATGGATGAACATTATGGAAATAATCAGATCTGAATGGCCCCAGAATATGAGGAATCCACAGCCTTCAGAGCCCCTCAGGGTGTTTTTTTCTACCGGGTAATTCCCTTTGGCTTAAAGAATGCAGGTGCAACATATTAGTGTGCCATGCATCATATCTTCAAACCCTTCTTAGGAAAGTTTTTTGAATGCTATGTAGATGATTTGGTGGTTAAATCCAAACAAAGTTATAATCACTTGGCTGATTTGGATGTCATATTCTGCAAGCTTCGACAACATAATTTGAAGATGAACCCCTTAAAATGTGATTTTGGGGTAACCTCAAGAAAATTTCTCGGCTTTGTTATACGCCATCGTGGTATTGAAGTCGATCCTGATAAGACCAAGTCAATACATGGTATTTAACCTCCTCAAAATTTGAAATAATTAACATGAATTCAAGGAAACTTAGCCTATATTCGGTGTTTCATCACCAATTTGGCAGGTAAAAGTTTACCCTTCACCAAATTGATGAAGAAGGGAGTCACCTACCAGTGGACTGAAGAATTTCAAGAAGCATTCGATATTTTCAAGAAATACCTCTTGAGTCCACCGGTACTCATGCCACCTGTTGAAGGAAGACCCCTTATCCTCTACGTGACATCTCTAGAAAAATCATTGGGTGCCTTTCTTGCTCAAAAAATTGATGTTGGGAATGAAAACAGCCTCTACTATCTCAGACAAACTATGATTGAAGCAGAAACCTGATATTCAAGTATTGAGAAGTGGTCCCTGGAATTAATCTTTGCAGATCATAAGTTGACACACTACCTGAAACATCACGAGGTCCAATTGGTATCTCGCAATAACCCTCTCAAATTCATCCTTATTCGTCCAATGCTTACAGGATGTCTGGCAAGGTGGTCAGTTATTTTGGAGCAATTCGACATTCAGTATGTGTCTCAAAAGGCAATAAAGGGCCAAGATCTTGCCAATTTCCTGGCTGAACACCCTTCAGTGGAAGAAATATCTTCATATATTGAACTCCTGGATGAGGAAGTCTTCTCTATTCAAGAAAGTCCTCAAGCATGGGAAATGTATTTTGATGGTGCTTCCAGAAGTCCAATAGGGAGGAAAATGGAAAATTCTAAATCCAACAAAGTTGGCTTAGGAATTGTGCTCATTTATCCAGAAAAGGTAGTGTTACATTATTCCTTCATATTGTGGGAAGGTGGTACCAATAATGAAGCAGAATACCAAGCTCCCATCGCAGGCTTGGAATTAGCGCTTCAAGCACAAGTGAATCACTTAAAGGTGAAAGGTGATTCAGACCTGGTAATCAAAAAAGTCAATGGGGATTATGCCATCAGAAAAAGAAGAACTAATACCTTTGTATGATTATTTCAGAGAGTTAATGGAGGAATTCCCTTCGGAACCAACATTTTCTTATGTCCCAAGATCACAAAATGCTCAAGTTAATGCACTGGCTAATATAGCCACAGCTTTGGGAGATCCAAATCGGGACAAGAAAACCATCAGTATTTCCCACCGTCGTGCAATTTCACCTTATGTTCGAATTAGAACAGAGGAAATTAATGAAATTAGTCTCATTCCCGAACCATATGGTCATACTACGGGATAGATGTCACATATCAGGTAATACCTTCAAAATGGAACACTTCCACCTGATAGAGCAGAGAGAGAAAAAATCTGACGACATGTGGTCAATTTTACTCTTTATGATAGCCCATATCACATAGAGAAAATTCCCTAAAAATGTGGTTTTGATGGAGTTCTCTTCATATGCATTGATGGTGAAGAGACAATGGCTGTCATGAAAGAAGTGCATGCAAGATTCTGTGGTGCCCACCAGTCTGGACATAGACTGTCTGATCATATTCGAAGACATGGATACATTTGGCCTTCAATGATACAAGATTGTATTGATTTTATAAAGAAGTTTCATTCATGCCAAGTATATTCCAACTTCATTCATCAACCTCTAGAGTTGCTTCATACAGCTAAATACTCATGGCCATTTTCCACATGGGTAATGGATGTGGTGGGACCTTACCCTTCGGCTACGACCAAGTAGTTTAAGTGCATTCTTACTGCTACTGACTTCTTTTCCAAATGGGCAGAGGCAGTACCTCTCAAGGAAGTCAGTTCTAAATGCGTTGTTAGCTTCATCAAGTCTAACATCATTACCAGATTTTGTGTCCCTCATACCATACTGACGGACAATGGCACTAACTTCTGTTCATCTGAGGTGAAGAAGTTGTATCAAGAATAAAACATAAAATCCAACCATTCATCTCGGTATCATGTAGTGGCCAATGGCCAGATAGAAGCCTTCAACAAGACTCTTTCAAATATACTGCAAAAGATGGTTGATAAAGATAAGAGGTCTTTGCCTGATAAACTCTTTCATGCTTTATGGGCTTATCGGACTACAACTCGCACTGCAACGCGGTCAACTCCATATTCATTGGTATATGGAATGGAAGCAGTACTTCCATTTGAAGTTCAACTACCCTCGCTCAGAGTTTCCATTTGTGATCAATCATCTATAGATTAACAATCTCAAAAGCGATTGAATGAATTGGAACGGTTAGATGAGAAAAGATTGTGCACTTTTCACCACTTGGAAGTCTATCAGAATCGAATAGCACGAGATTTTAACAAAAATGTCCATCTTCGTTCATTCAATCATGGAGAATTGGTATTAGTTCTCAGAACTCCAATGATTCCAGGAAAGAAACCTCCCAATATTGAGCCAAAATGGGAAGGACCTTACTTAACACATAGGGTCTACTCCAATGGAGCTTATTCTTTAATATCAATGGATAGAGAACTCATCACCACTCCAACCAATGCCATATTTTTGAAGAATTAGTTTGTATAAACACAAAATATATCATCAATGGTCCAGTATGACCTTAAACTGCACCACCATCCAACAAGACATTAAACTGCATCATCAACGGTCCATGCATATGACCCTAAACTGTTTGCACATACGTCCAACATGACGTTAAACGGTGTCCCCTTCATCATCCTTGCTATATGACGTTAAACTATACAGAAACGGTCAATACATATGACCTTAAACTATTTGTATTCCTTTCGTCTCACATGACGTTAAACTGTAACGTCCTAACTACATGACGCTAAACTGTACAGAAGTCCCTTACGTCCAGCATGAAAATAAACTGCACCATCCACGGTCCATGCATATGACCCTGAACTATTCGCACTTTCATCCAACATGATGTTAAACTATGAAAGAAGACCCTAATACGTCCATCATGACATTAAATGGTGTACTCTTTGTCCTTACTGCATGACATTAAACTGCACAGTCGTCTTTTTTTCTAACATGACATTAAACTGTGCTCTCTCCATCGTCCTAACTACATGACGCTAAATTGTATAGAAAGTCCTATGATACGTCCTACATGACATTAAACTGTACATTGTCCCTACTGCATGACACTAAACTATGTGGCACCAATAGTCCTAACTGCAAGACTTTAAACTGCATATTGCCTTTATATGTCCTACATGACATTAAACTGTGCATCGTTAAGGTTATTATTACCTCTTTTTTCGCACACTGAGTATAAATCACGTGAGCTTAGAGAAAATTTCAACCATAACACTCTCTTTGGGCCACTAACCATGCATAAGTCCCAACATCATTTTTAGGTCGTTGTCCCCAAGAACAACATGATCATTAATTCATTATTTAATTGAACTACACGGACTTTGATCATTGCCTTCAAGGCTGGGTATGTAGGCAACCTCCCAAGGTTCAAGCCCAAAACCAATCTCTTCACATCAGTTCACCTCCATATCATACGATGTTGATTCGTGAAACCGCCCCTAGAATCAATATCTTTACATTGGTTCACTTTCGTCCTTGTTATACGACGTGAAACTATACAACAGTTTTGTCCAGTATGACAATAAACTACAATATTCTTTGATACCCTCACCTAAGAGGGAACCATTATTTACATTGATTTTTTAATCATTTTTCATTTCAAAGACTACGTGCATACATGTCCATGCCCAAACCTTTTATCTTGGGTTAAACCATCATTGTACTAAAGTCCCCTCTCACCCTTCACATGTACGAACCAAATTTGTACAGAGGGTATTTCTATAACTACATGGGCTTGATTACCATCCTTATGGGATACATAGGAACATTCTAGTGTCCCTCGAATCCATCCCCAAGTCTTCTGGGCCTAACCCCAAAGTCCACTTCCAGTCCCTTGGCTGAAAAGTCCCCATGAAAACACACACTGTGTATTTCTTACAATGGTCCAAGGTCTATGACCCTAAACTAAGATCTCTAATACTTTTGTCCCACAAGATGTTAAACTATAGTTCAAGAACTATGTATGGCTTGATTCCCATCCTTATGGGATACGTAGTGAAGTCCAACATTTCCATTCAGATCCCAGCCAAAACATGAGTATGGTTAGCATTGATCTGTGTATCTTTGTATACATTGGACAATACCCATATTTATGTGTCATAATCCTAACCTTAAATATTTTCAGATCTTCATAACCCTTTTCTTGACTTTTAGTAACAAAAATGTCAAATTTATGAGAGTTCTTTTACCTGACTATGCAGCACGTGCCCTTAGGCGGCCTTGCATAAACAGTCCACATAACAGACTTGTCATCCAAAAGATACTATTATTTGACTATGCAGACAATTCCCTTAAGTGGCCCTGCATAATTCAACCCCCTAACGGGTTTGTTAAATAATGGTAACTTCATTCTTGGGAAGAAAGCATCTTTTTCCTTATTAGTCTAAAATGACAGTATGTAGGGATCCGCAAAAATAGTCATCCTTAAAATATTTGTCCCATATCCTTTTTTCATGATCTGAAAGTATTCAAGTCTACGGTTTATATTCTCCTTCCCTACATTTGGGTTAGACCTTCATAGGAGTGATATTCATCCAGTTCTTCGATAATCTTGTTTGGAAATATCTTCTCCATATTCAAGTAACTATTTCCATACATCAAACTCTTTAATTTGGAAATTTTAAATCTCCATAAACTTTCACTGGCTTTTTAGCACTAGGAAAGTAAATTTCTGAGAGTTATTTTTCCTCACTATGCAGCACGTTCCCTTAGGCGGACTTGAATAAACAATCTACATAACATACTTGACTATACAGCCAATGCCCTTAGGTGGCCCTGCATAATTCAACCCCCTAACGGGTTTGTTAAATAATGGTAACTTCATTCTTGTAAAATACTTCTTCTAATTCCTTTTAGATCTTTTTCATATCATTCCTCAAATTCAAATATTCTTAAGCCATATTTTACATATTTTTTCTCATACTTGAGTGTGGTAATGTTTTTTCAGATATATTTTCAAGGAATTGAGTCAATTCTAATTCATTCGGTCGAAGCTATTTCGACCTTAAACATTATCCTTTTTATATCCGACATGCATGACTTTAAACTGCCAATAACCACAAAGACCCATGATTTATCCTTTTGCCTCAGAGTCAAATCCTCTTTTCTCTCCGGACCCAACTCTGAGGGAGGACTTTTGTTGACACTCCTTTTATCACGGAGTCTAATGATTGTAAAAGGGGAATATCTTAGCTCAACGTGATTCAACATATGGACAAATATCAAAAATTGAAAAAGGAATGAATAAGAAGAACATTGCACAAGTGTCGCGCAAGTTCTACAATGGTCATGTAAGTACACTTTTGCACCGCAATGGTCGCGCACGCACACCTGCGTGCCAAAGTTGGTGCCGCAAGTCACTTGCATGCCCTAGGTGATAACCGCCCGAGGTCTTCTCCAGCCTATAAATACCCCCGGTGGGCCCCCCATTTCAGGAGGAATTTTATCTAGAATTCAAATTTAGAGCTCTGAACGCCCAGGTCTCTTCTTCAGGTCTTCCGAACACTTTTATGGTAATTCATTACCTAGAATGGAAGGTTTAAACAACAGGAGTAAGGTCTATGATTTATAATTCACTAACACTTATGCACCTAAAGTGTTTTACCCTTAAGCGAAATGAACACACTTGCGCGCCGCCCTACTTCCTCACCAAAACTTGTGCGCCTCTCTTCTGGAAGTACCTCAGGATAATGATAAAGGCATTGGTCAAGGATCGCACATATATTACCATGCAGGTTTACAAACGTACAAGTACCCATGTGTCGCGCAGGTATACCTATGCGACCAGGACTTGCGCGCCCTTGCCTTTTTGGGTGTTGTTCTTGCGCATTTCACTCTTATTATGTCATTCCACCTCTCCTATTCAAGATTCAGTCTTCAAAACACTCTTCAAATACATTTTTGGCATGATTTCTTGATTTGACATCCTTATATGATAGGAATTATGTGGAATATCTCTCAAAACCTAGTGATATATATATATATATCTTTATGTCACTAAAGATTGAGATTTCATTAATTCAACCTCATCCTTTAAGATGATATAACTCATTAACTTTGTATCCTTTTTAGGAATAATCCCCAGTCATAATTCTCAAATTTGGGTATCCTCCTTAGGAGTAAACCCCATGTCCCTTAAATTTTCAAGTCCTTTAACCTGGGCCTGCTTCTCTGGAGTAAGCCCCAATCTTAATTTCTCTTAACCTTTTATAATTTAATTTATATTTGGGGCTTCTTTCTCAGGAGTAAAACCCAATCATAAGTCCACTCCTAACTTAGGAATCTTCCTTAGGAGTAAGCCCCAAGATTAGAGTATCCAAAATATCCATAAAGTACATATATCTTTATGGACCATGTTCCTGGATTTCTTACCTGAAGTAAATCTTAATCCTTATCTATTTTTTGTCAGTCATAAACACATAACCCCACATCATTGCATCTTTCGGGGCATAACTGTCTGGTTTTACCAATGCATCTTGTTTCTCACACCGAGCATGACTCACGTGAGCTTAGAGTGTAAAGGTAATAATAACTTCTTTCTTTGAGCCATCAATCATGCATACGCATCATACTCCCTTATTCGAACTACGTGGGTTCTGATTCATTTTCCAAAACAAAGGATACGTAGGTAGCCCATCAACGGGTACGATCCCAATTTTGAAATAATCCATGTCCTCATAAGTGACAGTAAACTTCAAGAGCCCCACTGAGTGGCTTTAAAACTAGTATGGTCATCATAATGACCAAGATACTTTTATGTATTTTAAGGATACCATCAACTAATAATCTTTAACAAATACAGATGATTCTTCGTCGATGAAGAACCTCGAATACATATAAAAGATTCTATGAATTTATTACATATCAATCATTGATTGTCAGACTACAAGAAATCTCATTTTATACTTAGTAATGTAATAAGGATTCATGAAAATAACATAAATATATAAAGAGAGTCCCGGAGTATAAAATAATTCCCCTAAAAAAGGTGTGATGAGTCTGACCTCCCATCCTCTCGACCCATACAAATTCCTAAGCCTCATCAGTTCACAACTAATGAGCGCCTACCTTTGGAAAGTAGGTACAAATGGATATGGAATCATTGGATGTTTCTGGTTCTATGAACAAACCCATTAGAAACTTATTGGAATGTTTGAACCTTCAATCAATGAGGTCATCCCCAAATTCTGTGGGAAACACTCTCCAGCCTTAGTCTAGAAAATCATGTATAAAAACAGTGTCCCATACAACCCCCCAAATATAGTCATGTATATGGATGAGTTTCATCATTTTATTTGTAAAAAAATTAATGAAAGGTTATGTTATTTTACCAAGATCTTATAAAACACATGATGCATGATCTCAACATATCATACAACATACAGATGGTATACTCTATCTATCACACTATTTTGGGGTGGAATGTAATTCTAACGTGTAAATGTGTTTTAAAATCATGTTGTAATTATCTCCAGACTCACTAGGTTAAATGATAATCTTGATCTAAAATAATTGACTTTGAAAATTCAAGTATTCACACATTCTCAATCACATAACTGTTGACCAAAACATCCCCATTTCTTGAGACCTTGATTTGTATGAGTTGCGTTTACATATCTAGATCTTATATGATTACTGAGATATCATCATATAAACTTTTAGCATTGGGTAATCGTGTGATGAATTCCATTGAGGTGTCATCCCACTTCCACTAAGGGACATCTATGGGATACAAAAAAACATTAGGAACATGGTGTTCTTACTTTACCAGATGGAAAACTAGACACTGGTCCATGAATTCAACCACTACTAGTTTCAACACAAGCCTCCAAAAATGCATCCCCAATCTATGATACATCTTAGATACCCCTAGGTGTATAGCTAATGTTATGATACAATACTCATGAAGGGCTCCCTCATGAATCACCATTAGGATCATCATCCTCCCTTGAAACTACTTATAGTTCTACACATCCTCCAACCATAGCTGTGGGGAATCACTGTAGAAAACTTGGTCATGCTTCTCATCTACCATTGAGTACCCACTAATACTCCTCCTCTTTCTGCATAAAAAAGAATCAACATTTATCTGAAAAAGAAATATATTCCATCAACTGATCCTACATCGAAGTATATGGCCTCTAAATCCTTAATTACCTTCCAACCATCGCTATACTCTTGAATAAAATTCCATCATGGATTCCAACTCAGTGTTCCTTCCATTGAATTTAACTTCCCTAAGGCATATGATATATCAAAATTTTATTCCTAAGGAAACTCAATCCACATTTATTGTCACAGATTCAGATCATTCTGATAAAAAAAATTCCTCAAGATCTTGTGGTTTTTAAACACCAAAAAATGTTATCTCATGATATAATACTACAAAAACTTAAACACAAACACAACTAATTCTTCCTCCACATCACAGAAGATATACTTATTCTCCTGGAGACATGAATTACTATACCTATAATAGAAATATTAATTATACTACATCAATACACATCCCAAGCCCCAAAATGAAGTGTACTAGAAAACCTCACACATCACCCCTTCTTCTTGGAACTAAAGAACCATGTAACTGAACAATATCCCCTTTAGGTATAAAAATTCTCACTGAAATTGTTTATTCTAGATAATATCTTACTAAATCCTAGTTATAGATATCAATGGGTCCATGATTAGAGAGAAATCGGACAGGAACATCTAGTAATAGCCTATGATCCTGACAAAACTATAGTCCTCTACAAAATTCTAAGGTCCTTCTCCAGAAAAAACAATCCTAATATTGAATTAGCGTGGAAACATTCTAATGAGATAGTAAATTCCCAATGAAATATAATTCCATCACATAGAACTTTAACTTGACCAATTTTCTATAGATTTTTTCCATCAAATCACATGCATGACATCTTTGTGATGATAGAAAAAATCATCCATGGACTTTAAATGGAACAATATTCCATTAATTAAATTTAATAAAAATATGTCCATGATCTCATGGAACATGGATTTGATTACCCACATGATAAAATTTGGTTCTTTGATGAAACTAAATGGAATGTCCATAAACTCATATTTCTAATACCTACACCAAATGGAAGACTTTGAGATGTCCTCTTCCTTCACCATCTCCTAATCATATCCAATTTGAATATTGATCTTAGAAAACCAACTATTTATTTTCAACTAATTAAAAATGGTATCAATCCTTTGAATGGGTAATGATTCATTATTTTAACCTAATTCATCCATCAGTAGTCTACAAGCATCCTCGAACTACAATCCACACTCTTGATGAATAACACTTGAAAAGCACATGGTGATAAAATATGAGGTATAAAACCATTCTTCATCAGGTAATATATCTGAATCCTAAACTCTCACTAATCAAAGAATTTCATTTGATAATAATACATTGAAATTTGATAATTTACTTATTTTGAACCTATAAAAAACTTGTAGAGACCCAAATCTTGACGTGCATGGACATTACATTACTTTTTCGGAATACTTAAAACATAACAAAAACATACACCAAAGGACTGTAATATTTAGTGTCTTTGGAAACATGGAACATAATCTTCTAATCTTGGTGAAAGATCCTCAACATCTCCCATAAAGATCTTCATTTTTTTTCTTACCTAAAACATTTCTTTATATCCTAGGGAAAATAAAATATAAAAAATCTGATCTCAAATTCTCAGTAAGGGAAAACATAGAGAACATAAAACAATCAATAAAAATTTGAAAACAAAAACTTGAACAAAAAATTTAAACATCATAATCTTGAGAAAAGACATAAATCATTGAAGTACATAAGGCATATATCATAATGGAACATCAACAATGATAAAATAGAATGGGAATAAAACATGTAATTATGGAAACCATTCATCACATGTTATAATTTCCATATTAGCCAAGGAATTGCTGCCAAGACCATCTTAGTGGACAAAGTCCCTTTCTGAATCGAGTTTCACTCCTCGTTTCAGTCCTGTAACACTGAACTGGATTAACTTACCATTCCAGCCATGTCTATCTCATGAGATATAAATAATTACCCAATTCATTGGAGGGAGATATAGGTCCCACCCATCTCATAATGAAATCATTCTTATGTGTACCACAACATAAACGTAAATCATTCATCATAACCCAAAGAATAAAATGGGTTTCATAAACATCATCCCATCATAAAATAATCTAAATAAAACAAACGGATATCATTTCATCATAATAGAAGTCAAACCATGTAAATCATAGAGACATTATACTTGAAACATACACATATGAAATAATGCCATCTTAGATGTAAAATGGTTTTGATAAAACACTTGAGATAAATTCTTGAGGAAAATATCCTTTCTTATTCAAAATAATTTTCTTTTCACAAAATTCCATGAAATTTTAAAGGAAAAGGATTTTGTTTAAAATAGTCATGAAATCTTGTAGAGTATGCTTCATGAAAATAAGGTGTTATGAAACCGTAAAAATCTGTTCATGCCGTATAAGTTAAAAAACATTCTTCTCATACTTTCAATGGAAAAGACAAAAAGTACCACGTATGGTAAAAAAAAGTATGATTCTATCCATAACCCAATGTAAAAGTCAAATAAGGGTAAAAATGACTTCATAAATACATGGAATAATATTAAACACTTTGTGAAAAAAAATTATGGACATGGATGAAAAATATAACCCCAGTAAATACTTACGTATAAGCAATCTCAGATAAAAATGATATTGAAAAATAATCCCTTACATTAGGTCCGATATGCTTCATACGTATCTGAAACTCCTGTATAATGATTTAAATAATTTCATTGAATAATTACAGAATCATATTCATGGTTATGATATCATATATGGTTCACTTATGACTTTATATTACCCGTTCTTTTGTAAATTCATGTTAAAGTAGCGTTTTGGGTAAAATCGTTTCATTTATCGTCCATGTTTTGACTTGTAATTATTAATATGATTACTTAGATAATAATTACTTAATTCCAGAATATAAAACATGATTTATTTATAATATATATTCATAATATACATATATATAATATATCGATAATTGGAAATAAATACACCGTTCATGGAGACGGTAGGTCGTACGTACGCATGAATGTTGTTTTCGTTTCCTTATTGAATTGAATGGAATTAAGTAGATGACCTACATATATATAAATACATAAATCCAGTAGCATTATTATGTCATATATTTCATGATTACTTATTATATATACTTCATAATCATTCTTGAATAGTTAATAATGAAAATGAATCTCATCGTGTAGTGGAGACGGTAATCCGTACGTACGCACGACCGATGATATCGTTCCCATATTTATTGAATGGAATTGGATTGAATGATATAATATCTTATAATCAGTATGATGTTTTTATAATCATATTTAGTTATTATTTACACCATTATACCCATCCAACTAATGTGGTGGTGGAAAAACAGATTACACCATGGCGTGGAGACGGTATTCCGTACATACGCACGTGCATCGATTTCATTTTCCTTAGAATGGATAGAAGGTGAAATAAGGTTGTTTAATATTTATAATAACATATCAGTATATGATTGATACTGATGTTATTAATTCATAATGAAACAACTAAATAAGAAGAAGTAGAAGAAGAAATAAATTTGAACGAATCGGTAACGAATATTACATCTTCTTCAACACGCCTCTTTGAAACCACCTCTTAGGGCACGAAAATTGGTCTTTGAAGAAGACCATGACCTCTAGTATGTTTATAAGGAGGTTGATAAGGGAAATGGGTAGGGGTTGGCCGAGATTCAAGGCACAAAAGGGTGTGAAGAGAATAGGGAAGGGGTGCGCTTTTTATAAGGGAGGAGAGGGGAACCTTTGGAATTATAAGAAATATTAATTTATAATAAATTTGAAACCCCACATATAAACTTCCAAAATGACTCAAATACGAATATTAGATGATATAGGGTTGTAATTTCATCAAACAATAAAATTTAGAAATGTTTTGAATTTATTTTAAACATTATCAGCTTGATTTTTCCTTATTTAATCTATTTAATTTTATTTGTGGTAATATGATTCAAAATTTTAAATTTGTATAAATAATTACATATGGGTTTTTAATTGTCCATAATTGAATAATTTATGACATGGAGGACCATATAAATTTTAATTTAAAATTTTAAAATATTTTTAAAAAATTTAAACAATTTTATATTATGTTATGTTTATAAAATAACAATACTGTCAATTTTGACACTGTTCATTTATTGGAATTTAAATAAAATCCGCACAAAAGATATATTCGAACTAAAAAAATTAATATATTCATAAGATGTCATATTTATCTATAAAATTATTGGATCACATTAAATAGTTCATATAATATTTATTTTAATATTTTTAAAACCTTTTATTTGGTATATCTCTTAATAAAATAATTACTACAACATTTATTTATAATTATTTAATATAAATATTTGTTTCCTAAAAATTTAAAATAAAATCCTATGAAAAATATAAATATAATACCTTTCATAATAATATTCTTACTTGAATTTATTAGCTTAAAATCACAACATTTAAATTTTTATATTTATTAAATTATGAAGGTCACATCTTTAACATCATTAAAAATAAAATAATATAAATGTCATAATCTATTTTACAAGTCTCCAAATGGTCCAAAAATATGCCCTTGGATTATTAGGGTGTATATATACTCTAAAAATAATTTTCAGTCAAGTTAATGGTCCTTTCGATAGGTTTTTCTATTTTAATAAAAACTATATTATTGATTTTTCACTAAATAAACATTTTATGCATCACTATTGTGTCACCATTAATGACAATTATTTAATCCCTAAAAATTCTAAATAAATTCTCACGATGTAGGTAATTTTTTTAGATTTTTGTAGACTATACATTTTCGAAGTTTCATGAATTTTATCACTAAATTAAAATTATTATACTTATAATATTTAATAGAGTGACATGTTGTCACTTTCTTTGGTTTTAATAATAATTAAATTACTTTCATGGTCCAAAGTCCATAAAATCAATCTAATCCGACCCTTAGGTGATATGGGTCGACTTTTAGTCATCCAATATAAATTTTTCATGTGTTAGAGTAATTTTATAATCTTAAGTTTACCCTTAATTACCCGATTTATCTTTAACTGAAGTAAATAAAAATTACTGTAGTTACTATTCATAGTGGCCAAAAATAAAAAAGTAACCTATTAACATAATTTGGACCTAATTATTCAAAATATGGAATCCATTTTTCAATATTCAAAACATAGAAGTTTCACTAATTAATTTAAAATTAATCCCGCTATTAAGAAAATGAGTTTTAAAAGTTAAAACATTGCAAATAATTGAAATGATTTTACCTATGAATTCAATGTAAAATAAATGATAATGACATAAATTATATTAAACGGTAAAAATATATTATATTTATACTTTAAAAACATTCAATATTATAATTTAAACATTTAAATTATTACGATGAAAAAAGTTGTTTTTAATTAAAATATAGCGTGTTTTTAATATTCATCAAAATATGAAAGTTATCAGAATAATATTACAATTTTATCCAAATTAAATTTTAATATCCTTATTCCAAAGAAGAATTTTATTTTGTCAAATTTAACTTATAAACATGTCAAAAACTAGATTTAATGTGGGTGTGCCATCAAAAGGCGGCAAAACTGCATTTTTTTTAAATACTTATTTTACCCGAAAAATATATTTTGTTCTTATACCATGTTCTAGAAAATGTGTAAGATGAATAATAATGTTATAAAATTCAAAATTTAGATAATACTTTCATAACGTCTAGTTGATAATAATATGATAATAATATATCGTTGTTTAGTGAAACCCGGTATTGCGTACAACACACGCTATCGAGGAAGGTCGCGATTGTGTGTAAAGCAAACCAAGTTAGGGTTTCATGTAGTGCATGACTCCTTTGTTGTTTTGTATAACAAAATACAACCATATTTCATTAATACAATGAATATATATATATATATACTCAATTTTTCATAGTATAACTACTACCAAACAAACTTGAAATTGTGTGTAACACAATCCAAGATTAGTGTTGCATATACTGCAAGCTAATACAGTGTTGCGTATAGCGCAAGATAATTTTGGGGTATCATACAACACAATAAATCAAATAAATTAAAACAAATGCTTTTCATAAAATCTCGGGGTGTTACATTCTACCCCCCTTAAAATGAATTTCTCCCTCAAAATTCGTTGGGGTTATAAATGGTTTACTACTTGAAAGATTTTTTAATAGAAACCCACATCGTAAAAAGGAATACTAAAACATCTCATCACTAGGTTTCCACGTAGGAGAACAAAGGTGAAAATATGGATATGGAAGATAAATATAACCATCAAGTTCTGATGGAGAGTGGTAGATAACATGGCTATGAAAAATCCAACAATCACAAAGCCATAAATTTGTGATGATCTAAGGTACCATCTGATTCATCGGATATGAGGGCACTAGGACAACATTTTTGGTTTTGAAGATCATTTCCCTAAAGTTAATGAATTAAAATAAATACTTACCTGATTTTGGTTCAATCTCACTGTTGTTCGTTCCTTGAACAATTCCCACTTCATCTCTTAAATAAATGAAGTTGAATTTGTTATTCGTGAAGTATTAATAGATCATGTGATAGAATGAGGGGTCATTCCATCTGTCTCAAACAAAAGGTTAGCAAAAGTTATTAAATATACATAAGTTTATTAATTGTATATGGTTCCTAAAATGGACTTATACTGAATATCTCATACCAATTAATAAATTAAAACTAATTTATAATAACCAGGGACTTATTATAGGCCATTGGTATGCGATAAAGGCATGTCGCACTTCGGTTGTGGGTTCTATTCCCGCAACCTTGTCTGACACGACGGGTTGTCTCCCGTCCTGCAGGTTGTCCTTTTTCTAAAACTACATTATTATAACATCCAATAAATAATATAGAAAAAAAGTTCTAGCCTTGAAAAATACTGACTTATGTTCAACATAATCCATTCCAATCTTTAGGCTTATCCAAAATACTTATGTCCTAGCTCATAGTATAAAGAAAACAATTACTATAAATGTCATATGTCGATCATGTGAATACCATCATTTATCCCCCATATATCATAAGATAAAACTTGTTGGTTACATTCCAAACATGTTAATATCTTAATCATATATTCTCTTGAAAATTGAATATCCATTGACCCTTACTGAAAACATGAATTCTGTCAAAATTTAACACTATCCAGATACCAAAATACCAAAATTTCTGTATTCTCAATCCATGATATCACTTTGCCTTTATACCATTTATGAGCTAATTAATACTATCAAATAACTCATTATCTCTTTATCCTTTCATTATGCACATATCATCTACCTTCCAAAAATATTCGAATAACCTTTCATGGTTACCGGTACCATTCATCATATACTTTCTAAACTCAAGCAAAGGTAATAGTGTAACAATCCTTAGATTTTTTTTCTTTATTCCATAGTACCTATAAATTATTCTTGATAAACATAAAATCATTACACTACCATCTTAATCCATTGACCGAGCTTCAACAATTCTTTTATCTAACATATCATTTATAGTCTCTTCATCACCATTAATATAAATACTACCCATACGACCATGATGATTCTCTTCATGAGACTTTACCTTAGGGCATTGGTTTTCCTAATTCCCATACATTCCACATTTAAAACATTTAACCATTGTTGATGTCTTAGAAATACCATTATCCTTGTCCATGGTGTTAACTAATCCTTTTCCTTTGAAATTACTGGCTTTGTGTCCTTCTTTTCCTCACCCAAAGCATCTTCCAGTTCCTTTGAAACATTCTCCCTAGTGCCTCTTCCCACATGATTTACAAGAGGGGAATTGAAATTTCTTTCCTCTATGATCATCATGAAACTCAATCTTTCTCTTATTAGCTGAGTCGGGATACTTACCAAAGTTGAGATTATTGATCATATTATGAGATTTCTAATTTGGCATAATAATGATATGTGGAGTCCAAGATCCAATTTCATTTGGTTTCTCATGAAGAATATCATTCCAATGTCTACAATATCCTCCATTATCGTGAATCTTCCGATTTCTAAACATATTCTAAAACCCAAAAATAATAGTGTGAGAGGAAAAAATCATAATCAAGGGGGAGTACCTACAATATAAAACATCTTAGGTTTAGTTCTAATATCGTTACTGTAATTCTAGGACTATAACCTATATGTATAATTATCATTAGGGACATCCCTAGATATACCTTAGAAATATCTATAGGGATCTCACTAAAGTTTTCGCATCCTAGTTTCCAAAGGTTAACTAAACCTTTCCTGGGATACCAACTATAGAGACACAAATCTTGAAATGCATGGACATTACATTAATTTTTCGGAATACTTAATACATAACAAAAACAGACACCAAAGGACCGTAATAGTTTAGTGCCTTTGGAAACTTGGAATATAATCTTCTAATCTTGGTGAAATATCCTCAACATCTCTCATTAAGATCTTCCTTTTTTTCTTACCCAAAACCATTCTTTATATCCTGGGGAAAAGAAAACATAAAAAGGGTGATCTCAAATTCTCAGTAAGGGAAAACATAGAGAACATAAAACAATCCATAAACATTTGAAAGCAAAAACGGGAACACATAATTTAAACATCAAAATATTTGAGCAAAGACATAAATCGTGGAAGTACATAAGGAATATATCAAAATGGAACATCAACCATGATAAAATATAATTGGAATAAAACATGTAATTGTGGAAACCATTCAGAACATGTTATGATTTCCATATTAGACAAGGCATTGCTGCCAAGACCATCTTAGTAGACAAAGTGCCTTTCGGAATTGATTTTCACTCCTCGTTTTAGTCCTCTAACACTGAACCTGATTAACTTACCGTTCCAGCCATGCCTATCTCATGAGATATAAATCATTAAACAATTCATTGGAGGGAGGTAAAGGTCCCAACCATCTCATAATGAAATCATTCATATGTGTTCCACAACATAAACATAAATCATTCATCATAACCCAAAGAATAAAATGGGTTTCATAAACATCATCCCACCATAAAATAATCCATATAAAACAAATGGATATCATTTCTTCATAAGAGAAGTGAAACCATGTAAATCATAGAGACATTATACTTGAAACATACACATATGAAATAATTTCATCTTAGATGGAAAATGGTTTTGATAAAACACTGGAGATAAATTCTTGAGGAAAATATCCTTTCTTATTCAAAATCCTTTTCTTTTCACAAGATGCCATGAAATTTTAAAAGAAATGATTTTCTTAAAAATAATCATGAAATCTTGTAGAGTAATATTCATAAAAATAATTTGTTATGAAGCCGTAAAAATCTGTTCAAGGTGTATAAGTTAAAAAAACATTCTCCTCGTACTTTCAATGGAAAAGTCAAAAAGTACCACGTATGGTAAAAAAAAGAATGATTACACCCATAACACAATGTAAAAGTAAAATAAGGGTAAAAATGACTTTAGAAATACATGGAAGAATATTAAACACTTAATGAAAAACATTTTATGGACATGGACAGAAAATATAACCCCATTAAATACTTACGTATAAGAAATCTCGAATAAAAATGAGATTGAAAAATTATCCCTTACCTTATGTCTGATATGCTTCGTACGTATCTGAAACTCCTGTATAATGATTTAAATAATGTCATTGAATTATTACATAATCATATTCATTGTTATGATATCATATATGGTTCACTTATGACTTTATATTACCTGTTCTTTTGTAAATTCATGTTAAAGTAGTGTTTTGTGTAAAATAGTTTCATTTATCATCTGTGTTTTGACATGTAATTATTAATATGATTACATAGATAATGATTACTTAATTCCAGAATATAAAACATGACTTATATATAATATATATTCAGAATATACATATATATAATATATCGATAAATGGAAAGAAATACACTGTTCATGGAGACGGTAGGCCGTACGTACGCATGAATTCTGTTTTCATTTCCTTATTGAATTGAATGGAATTAGGTAGATGAAATAAATATATATATACACATAAATATAGTATCATTATTATTTCCTATATTTCATGATTACTTATTATATATACTTTATATTAATTCTTGAATTGTTAATATGGAAAATGGATCTCATCACGTCGTGGAGACGGTAATCCGTACGTACGCACGAGCGATGATATCATTCCCATATTTATTGAATGGATTTGGAGTGAATGATATAATATCTTAGAATCAGTATGATGTTACAATAATCATATGTATTTATTCTTTACAAAATTATACCCATCCAAGTAAGGTGGTGGTCGAAAAACTAATTACTCCACGTTGTGGAGACGGTATTCCGTACGTACGCACGAGCTCTGATTTCATTTTCCATAGAATGCATAGAAGGTTAAATAAGAATGTTTCATATTTATAATAACATATCAGTATATGAGTGATATTGATGTTATTAATTCATAATGAAACAACTAAAGAAGAAGAAGTAGAAGAAGAAATAAATTTGAAAGAATCGGTAACGGATATTACCTCTTCTTCAACACACCTCTTTGAAACCCCCTTTTAGGGAACTAAAATTGGTCTTTTAAGAATAACATGACCTCTAGTATGTTTCTAAGGAGGTCGATAAAGGAAATGGGCAGAGTTTGGCCGAGCTTCAAGGCTCAAAAGGGTGTGGAGAGAAGAGGGAAGGGGTGCCCTTTTTATAAGGGAGGAGAGGGGAACCTTTGGAATTATAAGAAATATTAATTTATAATAAATTTAAAACCCCACATATAAACTTACAAAATGACTCTAATCCGAATATTAGATGAGATAGGGTTTTAATATCATCAACCAATAAAATTTAGACATGTTTTGGATTTATTTTAAACATTATCAACTTGATTTATCTTTATTTAATCTATTTAATTTTATTTGTGGTAGTAAGATTATAAATTTTAAATTGTTATAAATAATTACTTTTGTGTTGTGAATTTTCCATAATTGGATACTTTATGACATTTTGGACCATATAAATTTTAATATATAATTTTTAAATATTTTATTAATTTTTAAACAATTTTATATTATGTTATTTTTATAAAATAGCAATAGTGTCAATTTTGAAACTATTCATTTATTTGAATTTAAATAAAATACTCATAGAAGATATGTTAGAACTAAAAGCTTTAATAGATTCATAACATGTCACATGTATCTATAAAATTAGTGTATCACATTAAATATTTCATATAATATTTATGTTAATATTTTTAAAACCATTTATTTGGTATATCTTTTAATAAAATAATTACAACAACATTTTTGTATAATTATTTAATATACTTATTTGTTGCATAAAAAATTAAACTAAAATCCTATGATGAATATAAATATAATACCTTTCATAATAATATTATTACATGAATTTATTATCTTCAAATAATAACATTTAAATTGTTATATTTATTAAATAATGAAGGTGACATCTTTGACATCATTTAAAATAATATAATATAAATGTCATAATCAGTTTTATAAGACTCCAAATGGTAGAAAAATAGACCCTTGGATTCTCAGGGTATATATATACTCTGCCAATAATGTTTGGTCAAGTTTCTGGTCCTTTAGATAGGTATTATTATTTTAATAAAAACTATATTATTTATGTTTCACAAAATAAACAATTTCTGCATCACAATTGTGTCACCATTAATGAAAATTATTTAATCCCAAAAAAATTATAAATAAATTCTCATGATGTAGATAATTTATTTAGCTTTCTTGAGACTATTCATGTTCGATGTTTCATGAAGTTTATCACTAAATTAGAATTATTATACTTATAAGATTTAAGAGAGTGACATGTTGTCACTTTCTTTGGTTTTAATAATAACTAAATTATTTTCATGGCCAAAAGTCCATAAAATAAATCTAATCCGACCCTTAGGTGATATGGTTCAACTTTTTGTCATCCAATATAATTTTGGCATGTGTTAGGGTAATTTTATAATCTTAGGTTTACCCTTAATTACCTGATTTATATTTCACTGATGTAAATAAAAATTACCGTAGTTACTATTCATAGTGCCCATAAATAAAAAGTATCCAATTAAAATAATTTTCACCTACTGATTCCAAATATGGAATCCATTTTTAAAAATTCAAAACAATGAAGTTTCAATAATTAATTTATAATTAATCCTGTTATTAAGAAAATGAGTTTTAAAAGTTAAAACATTAGAAAAGATTGAAACCATTTTACCATTTAAATCAATGTAAAATAAATGATCATGACATACAATATATTAAATAGTAAAAATATATTCTATTTATACTTTAAAACCATTCAATATTATAATTTAACCATATAAATTATTACGATGAAAAAAGTTTTTTTAAATTAAAATATAACCTGTTTTTACTATTCATTAAAATATTAAAGTTATCAGAATAATATTAAAATTTATCCAAATTATATTTTAATATCCTAATTCCAAAGAAGAATTTTATTTTGTCAAATTGAACTTATAAACATGTCAAAAACTAGATTTAAATTGTGTGCGCCATCAAAAGGCGGCAAAAATGCATTTTTTTTAAATACTTATTTTAACCGAAAAATTTATTTTGTTCTTATTCCATGTTCTAGAAAATGTGTAAGATGAATAATAATGTTATAAAATTCAAAATTTAGTTAATACTATTCATAACGGATATTTCATAATAATATTATAATAATATATCGTTGTTTAGTGAAACTAGGTATTGCGTACAACACATGCTATCGAGGAAAGTCGCGATTGCGTGTAAAGAAAACCAAGTCAGGGTTGCGTTTAGTGCAAGACTTATTTGTTGTTGCTTATAACAAAATAAACCCATATTTAATTAATAAATTGAATATATATATATATACTAAATGTTGCGTAGAATAACTACTACCAAACAAACTTTAATTTGTTTGTAACACGATCCAAGATTAGTGTTGTATATATTGCAAGCTAATACGGTGTTGCGTATAGCGCAAGATAATCTTGGGGTATCATACAACAGAAGACAGAAATTAAATTAAAAAGAATACTTCTCATAAAATCTCGGTGTGTTACAAAACTCAACATCATGTTCAGGGGGGAGTTTCAATCCTTATTTGGGAAGACATCCATAAATTGTTTTAAAACTCTAGGGGTTTCTACTATTTCACCACCTAGTGAATTGACTGAAAATTCTACTATTAGGGAAATTAAGGGGCTCTACATGCCTAATTTTGATCCAAAAACCCCATTCACTAATTAAAATTGAACATTGACCAACAAAATCTGATAATGTAACCTTTCTTTGGAATTAATTGATAACTAAATTCATTGAATATAACAAATCAATGATGAAAATGAAATCATATGGCTATATCTATAGTAAAAAAAGATATCCCCACATGATTGATGATGCCTCATCACCATCCTATGCCACCAGAATACAAAAAACAAATAGTACTGACCTTCAAATAGAGTAGTCAACACCATGGCATGGGAATCCTCTCCATGTTCAGTCCCAACACATAGACTAAGGTTGGTGTAATGATGTAGTGTGAGGATCTTGAATCAAACAAGATTGAAACAATAGTATATGAAAACCTAATAATAAATATCATGATCTATGGACCCTCTGGAATAGAAATATCAATAACATGAAACTATCTACACCTAAAAACACTACCTCATGACTAATTACCAACTCCATGGAAACACATGGGCCTAGGTTCGTTAGGAAGAGGGACATCATGGAACCAACTCCTACTAGCTCCACCTCTCTTTGGCTAATGAACAAGAAGTGGAAACATCTGTTGCTTATACAACTAGGCATGACCACTAATAACAAACTATCCTCCCTAAAATTTTAGGCACTAATCTTAATTATTACCATAACCCAAAAAGTTATATCTCATGATAGTAAATCCTTTAGAAAATCATTAAAACATTAACCTATAAAGACATGTGGTAGACTGGTGTGAATGACTCCCTACATGTTGAAACATTGGAACTCCTAGCATCTGAGACATGCTACTGAAGACTCTCCTCATTATGGAAAATTTTTGGGTCCCCCCTCATGAAATCCACCCTTGTGATTGCATACATTCAATCACATCTACTATTTACTCCTAAATATGATGAAAACATAAATCGAGTTAATATATACTGCATAGATGGTAGGATTTTTATGATGTCCCAAACCCAGTTCAATATTGAGAAATCAAAACTGGTGGGGTACATGTCCTCAAACTCACCTCTCCATAGGCCATAGGATGTTGACAAACAAATAAGGAATATGGTGTGACATTTTTAATAAAATTCCCTATGGTTAGAGTGGAGAATAGTAGTCATATATCATATGAATAAACAAATAAGGTGAAGCATAATAATAATTAATAATAAGACTGGTAGTAGAAATGAATATACCCATGAAGAAATAATAATTAACAAACTTAAGAGCTATAAATGGTATCTTATATAAAATATGATGTAATTTCATGTCTCTATAAAAGGGAAACATGAATACATGGAAGAAGGTAGACTGTATCATAAATGATATATAAAAAAATCAAAAAGAAGCACAAACAATAGAACCATCTCAAGCTTTGGCTCAGTTATCTTCCATACATCTCCCATTCAAAATAAATAAAATAATCTTTCCAAATTGGGATACTACCCCTTTTACAAACCATCAATAACATAATCTTCATGGGTACCAATGGTATCCCGGATAAGGTGTGATAAAAATCTCAGTAGGCCACCACCAACAGTGTCTATACAAATCCAGTTTGGGTATATAAATTTAAATAGTGTGTAGGTATATTAAAGTAAAGAAGTAAAAATAAACTATACTGAGATAGATCAACATAATTATAATGAAGTATTTTTGGTGTCACCAATTCATCCTTGACCTTAGGGTTCAATCCAAGTCATATTAGTATCACATGTAGTATGGATATAAAGGTTCTGAGTTTAATCTAAGTGGGACAGCCAAGGCATTCCACTATAAACTAGTATAACTAAGTACATGGATATTATCCATTATAATCCTTGACTAAGAATAACTGGACCCAATGGGGTTAATACATGGAGCCATTTGTTCGAAGAAATCAATATTAATCCAAGGAGTGTATCCAAGGTTTTATAATATCCAAAAAAAATTCAAGTGAATCGTTAGTTCTACGTCAAGGAATTAACATAACAAGACAAAGACCATATTCAATGGTTGGAATCTCCTAATGAAATTATCTCAACGAATTATAATTCTATTCTTTTAGTGCTCAAGGAATTCCCATGGTAATACAAGGATGTATCAAGTATGATTATTCCTATAAACATAAAAAATATCCAATTCAAGATGCACCTTACACTCATTATGTTTATATCATATGTAATCATGTTTTATGTAATACTTGTTCAATATAATCATTTAACAATTTCATTCCACTACCTTTTATTAATAATGAAATGGCTTATCAAGGACACGCAATAATTCATTACATTAATGGAAAAATATTTTATAGGTTCATTCCATACCTTTCATTAAACATGAAAAGGGTAGAGTACATGAAATCAATATCAACACAATTTATGATTCAACTTGTCCAAGTGATATATATGATTATATACATTCTATAACATGAATTTATGGTTTTATTAAATTATGAAGGAATACTTTCCATATTAAAGTTCAATTTAGACACACATGAACAGTGTCGCAGATAGACCTAACATAGGTAATCAAATACATAAAAAGGATAGAACCCTACTTGGGGTGATCAACAATGAGGTCTCAACCTCTAATGATATCATGGGAGGTTATTAGAGATCTAAAATTCCATGTAGAAAATTAATATAAAATTATATAACTTTTACGGGTAATGCTCAATGAAACCGACATGTGGAAAAATGAAAACAATTTATAGATGGTGAGACATTAATAGATGAGTCATAGACAACCTACCTTATTCATGTAGTTGATGCCTTGACTAGTATCTTCCCTTATTTTTTTCTAGATCGGAATAAAATGGAAGAATGAATGAATACCTTAAAAATTGGGCGTATAAGCCTGCATCAATGTAGTATATTTGATAAGAAGAATAATTTTGAAAGGAACCTAAGGGTTGAAGAGCTTATTGGTGGATATCTAGCATGATAGATTGTGCTCAAATCAGAGTTTAGATAGAGAGAAAAAATCAAAGCCTATATTTAGGCTCAAAAGGGTTCTTATTTGGTGGAGCTCCTATGCAAGAGAGATATTATAGGTGCGGAAAATAAAATGGGTTATTCACCTTGAAAAACCTATGACATTTACACAATATGTAAATTCTTTAGACATCATGTAATTCTTGGGCAATACATTATAGGTAAATTCCTTCTCACAATGTGAAATAACCTACCCATCACATTACATGTCATTTATTTGATACCCTACATGTATTCTAAATACAATATATGTATTTTTCCAATATCCAACTTACAACCCCTTATATCATATTTCCAAAACATATGTAACATCCAACATTCAAATATAATCCAATAAAGAATATTGTAACTTGTTTTTAACAAATAATTTAAAGGACCCAAGCCCAAATGATAACATAGGATCATAGAGCCTTCCCTTGGAAAGAAACATGACACCAATATGACCTTACAAGGGAAGGGAAACTTTTTCTGAGAATAAGTCTAGCCACGGAGAACGTACGCTGGCCTCCCACTCCGAATTCTCATCTTGTGAACAATAATGCAGTTATAGTACATATTCTAAATGAAAAAACCAGCCTTAAAGATCCTTCATGCTCTAATACAATATATTTATGGGATACTCCTAAAAATAATAATCACCATATATTTCAAAATCCTTGGATTCATATGTATTCTATAGGCTGACCTGATAACAACGATGCTGTGAAATGTGGAAGATGTTGTACATGGAATGTTACCTCTGATGTAGTAAAAATATATATAAAACCTACCTGACTCTATCCATGATCTCAAAATGCCTAAGAAATAAAGGAAATAACTTCCCTTTCCTCTGTATCCTTTTATACTCATGTCTGGGTGACACCCATAAGAAAGCATGATGACTAACCTCGAACTATAGTGGTATTCTGCAACAATTGGAATAATATTTATGTCTAGATTGAGCAATAGACATATGTTTCTGAATTAACAGAATCACCTCCAAAGGCTCCTATGCAAGACAAGAACCTAGTATCCCTACCCCACCTACCTCTAACTAGCATAGGGGTGAAATGCATGGCCTATCATACAAGGCCTTATAGAGAGTCATCTGAATTGTTTCCTTAAAGATCTTATTATAGGGAAACATGATGAGAGGAATATTCTTCTCTCAAGTGCCTATAGAATCAAGAATGCATGCACAAACCATGTCCCCCAACATCTATATAGTCCATTTCAACTGGCCATTGTTCTGAGGGTGAGAAGTTGTTCTCAAAAGTACCAGTGTACCAAAATATCTCTACAAACCCTCTAAGAATCTTAATTAAAATCATGCTTCCCTATCTTAAATGATAGAATGAGGGACCCCATGTTTCCATATATTATCACAGACATACTGTAACACCCTGTGTTTTTTTAAAAAAACAAATTGAAATTCATGAAACTATGTTTTAAGTAGATATTTATAACTAGCCTTTAAACATAATTTTTCCACTTCTATGTTTTGATTTTCAAAAAACAGTCATCTACAATTATGTTCAGTATGTTATTTGGAGCCTAATGGAACCAACTTGTTTTTTGTGAATAGTAACTTACCTTTATGAATATTAATATGACCCTGATGAATAGTAAATTGTATTATTATTTTATTTTCTTAAGGATTTATCATAATTACATCTTGATTAATTTTTCAATGTGATATAAAAGCAGTTATAGAATTAAAACTGTTGATTTTGGAATTAAGTATGATTTTTTTAATTATTAAATTAATAATATTTAGAAAATTATTTTCGTAAAATGGAATTCAGTTTTTAATTCTAAAAGTCAAGAAATGGTAAGGGTGAATTTTTGGTATTTTTCTGAAACAGTCGATTTTTCAATGAATAGTGAACATATAGTTTGGAGTTTTTGTTTGTTCAATGACATCATTAATGATTTAATAATGATTTAATTAATATTTTCGACTTATGTACAATAAAAATAGTTATGAGGTGTCCCAAGGGGCTAATACCATGTCCAAATACCATGGGAAAGGCCAGGATTTTTCAAATACCACTAATTAGGTGTCCCTGGGAAATTATTAAAATATTCCCTCACTTTTTCTATAAATACCAACTCGTTGCTTCATTAAAATCATTCCAAATTCCTCATCAACTAAGATATAGTCTCCTTACCTCCCTAGTAGTCCTCCCAGGGTTTCTTCATACCCCCAAGGTTTCAAACTTCTTGTTCTTGGAGTTACTTCAAAAGGTAAGAAAATTCTCATATTCTTTCTTGTTCAATTCATGTTCTCTTCTTTGTGGTATAGAAGTCAAGAATACATACCATGTTTTTATTTTAATATTATTCTCGAATTATTATGTATTATACATTATTTATAGATGGGTGACACTTATCCCATCTGTTTTTAATTGTTTCTAAAACCATGTTGCATAGCTGCTAGGCTGGCGAATTTTAATAGGGGATTTCTCAAGTTTTCTTTTATTTCAAGATTCCATTATTTTCTTCTTCTTTCCTCACCTACTCTTATAAACTAAGTGTGAAAGTTGGAGAATATTTTATTTTATGGATGTTCTCATTTTTATTGAAAATTCATCATCAATCCTACTTTCCTCCCCCACTGATTCAAGGAATTAAAAACATTGTTTGTGATGTGTCGAATTACCAACATCGTGGATGATGTGATTTCAATTTGATTTAATTCCTTCAAGTCTAGTCATGAAACCATTTTTATGGTTGAAACAGGTTATAATAAATGTATTATGTCTCATCCATGGCTCTGGAATTATTTTTTATGCATGTTTTTAAATTATAAAACAAAATGATGTCATTATTATCAAAGAACCACTAAAATGATCTAAACGAACATCATTAATATTTTTTCTTTTGAACCATCCTCATGTAAGAATTAAAAGTGATAAAAGATATAATTTATGGTACAAAAAATATCTCAATATCACTCCATTCCTATTTTATATGTTCACTTCCAACTTCTAGGAACAACCATCAATAACCAATCATGGAAATCATGTAAAGAACTCACCCAAAAACAAAGCAAGGAACAAAATAATAACAATTAAAGAGTGAAATGATGTAATGAAATGATCATATAAGGTATTATAAAGATGGATATATTTCATTAATATATTAATAATATTATTTTAAAAATTATACATGATGTTTAAATGATTTTAAATTAAGAAAAACCTGAGGTAAGGGAATTCTTAACCCGATTTCCATTCTTTGGGTTAACCTTCTACATCATTATTTTGTGGTATTAAAATTGTTTGTGTGATTAGTGTTGTTTATATTATGTTTAATAATGTATATTTACATTTTATATACACATAAAATTTACTCTATTGAGTCTCTCTTCAATTATATGATATTTATAAGGGACTTTCCATTTAAATACATCTTTTAAAAGCCTGTTTTATGAAATTCAAAAGCAATTTTGTTATGCTATTATTCATGTTGTATAATTATTTTATGGTTATTTGGAATTATTTATGATGAAGGGTGGGACCTATATCCCCCCTCCAATGCATTGGGTATGTGTACGTTGGAGGTCGGCCATATGGTTACTTCAACTATTACTGTGATTGTTACAAAAATTGTAAGGTAGTTGTGAGGGTTACAAATGATCAGGTAGTCGAGATGGTTACAAGATTATTTATGTAATGTCCCATGATATATTTACGGTTCTACATATGTTCTTTGTGTTATTTTAATCTTGTGGAAATCTCATTTTTCACTAAGTAAGTATATATATAGGTGATAATTATATCTTTTGAATATGAGTTCATACGTTACAAGTATTCATGGACTAAGGTGTTCTTTCCTTTTTTTTATCCCCTACTAAGATTTTGTGCTGATACCATGTTTTTAAATGATATTCACAGGTTATAAGTATAAATAAGTCAAAGATGGAATCTAGGTTTAATTTTTGAATATTAGTCAATGAAATCATGTTTTATATGAAATTTTTTATATTTTTCTAGAAAGAAATATTGTTTTTATGGTATCCACTCTGTAATAATGAGTATTTTTATGTATTTTTTATGTTACAATTCTCTAAATCTATAAACATGAAAATATCCTCAACGTGAAATTAAGTGAATTATTGACTAAATTATATATTATGTAATGTAATAAGGCCAGGTTCTTATAGTTGGTATCAGAGTATGGTTTAGATAACGTTAGGTGTTAGGATGATGTTATTATAATACCATAAATATTTTTTTACTAAATGTTTAATTTTAAATGTTATAGAATTTAATTATTACCGTTTTTCTTCGACTAAGACATGTTTGTTCATAATGGTTGTTCACAGATGGAATAGGGAAGCTGAAGAGGAGATGCACTGATAGAACGACATCCTTCCAAATCTGCAGCCCAGAATGGTAGGGATTGGAACCAAGAAGTTTGTGACCATAATGGATCAGATAAAACATGAAAAAAATGGTAGTGGAATCCGTACATGATAACAACTACATTTACCACAACAAAACATGACAATAGTGGAACATTTTATGAGAAAACACCCTCCTACTTTCAATGGATCTTCTGACCCAGTAGCAGTTGATGGATGGATCAAAGCACTTGAAAAGATATTTGATGTTATAGGATGTTTATACAATCAAGAGGTATGTCTTTTCTTTTGTCGTTTTGAAGGTGAAGATTATCAGTGGTGGTCAATGGTAAGTAATATCAAGGATAGAATGGATTTTGATTCCATGGAGTGGGATATAGTTAAATGTCTTTTCCTTGAAAAATATTTTCCTAAGGTGGTACCACATAGGATGGAGAATAAATTGATTAAATTGAAGAAAAAGGTGGAGGATTCAGTGGTTGTGTATGAAGTAAACTTCACCCAACTAGCGAGGTATGCTCCAAATCTTAATCTGGATCATGATAGCAAAATCAACCACTTTTACTCAGGACTAAAGAAAAGGTATCGAAGGGTGTTGGCCTCCCATGAATTCAAAAGTTATGAGAAACTTGTTTGATGTGATGAGAGGGTAGAGATGGAGTTTTCTAATGATAACATGCATTTTGGAAACAAATAGAAGAAGAGGTTCAGATGGAAAGGGATGGGTAATAATCAACAAAATAAATTTGATGGTATGAAAATCATGTTTCCTGTTTGTGAAAAGTGTAGCAAGAAGAACCCTGGGAAATGTCTTTCCAAAACTAAGAAGTGTTTTAAATGCGGTAAGTTTTGACATATGGCTCGAGTGTGCCATGAAAGTGATCTTAAGACTAATCCTGAAAAACCAAATATAAATTTTTTAAATGTGTTGAGATGGGTCATTATGAAAATGTTTTCCCAAAGAGGAATATAAATGATGCAAAGAAGCCAGACTATAAGTAGAAAGGTATAGTGAGATCCTTTGTGACTACGTCCGTAGATGTTGGTCCATCCAATTAAGATGTATCAGGTACTTTGTTTGTTTAATAATATTTTTCTAAAGTTTTATTTGATACGGGTTCTACACATTCCTTCATCTCTGAGAATGTTTCTGGTAAATTGGAAATATCACCTCAACAAATGGGACCAGAACATGTTGTTAAAACACTAGAGGGAAATATTTTAGCAAAAAGGAATTATAAAAATCTTTCTATTGTGTTTTTTAGAAATAATTTACCTACAAACCTTGTTTTTCTACCCTTATTCATTTTTGATGTTATTCTAGAAATGGATTGGTTTTCTATTTATCATGCTAAGATTGACTGTAGAGCTAAAGAAGTTGTTTTTCATAAATAGTTTCAATTTTTATACACGAATGGAAGCATACAATTGATAAAATATCAACAATATGAGAATCTATTGAAAGATGGAAGTGACTGTTTTCTTTCTCATATTGTTGAAAATAATGGAACTGTTTAGATTAATGATGTGCCAGTGGTAAATGATTACCTTGATGTTTTTACAAATGAGATATCAAGTGTCATACCTGATCGAGAATTCAAATTTTTAATAGACGTAGTTCCTCATGCTAATCCAATTTCAAAACTACCATATAGTATAGCTCAAATAGAACTTTTTGAATTGAAAAATAAGTTTTAGGATTTTCTTGATAAAGGTTTCATTTGTCCTAGAACTTCACCATGGGGTGCACCTGTTTTGTTTGTTAAAAATAAATTTGGTTCCATGAGACTATGCACTGGTTATAGAGGTTTAGATAACATCATTATTAAAAACAAGTATCCTTTGCCTCATATAGATGACTTGTTTCATCAGCTCCAGGGTGCTCAGAACTTTTCCATGTTTGACTTGAGATCCGGATACCATCAGCTGAAGGTGAAGGGGGATGACATCCTGAAAACAGCCTTTCATAATAGAGATGGGCATTATGAAATTGTTGTTATGACATTTGGGTTAACTAATGTGCCTATTGTAATCATGAATCATATGAATAGAATATATTATGATTTATTGGATAAGTTTTGGGTTGGTTTATTGATGAAAATTTGGTATCTTCTAAAAATAAAGAGGAGCATGAAAAACATCTAAGGGTTGTTTTACAAACCATAAAGGAAAATAAACTGTATGGAAAATTCTGCAAGTCTGATATTTGGATACAACAGATTTCCTTTCATGGGAAAATTGTAAATAAGGATGGAAAATAAGTTGATCCTACCAAAACAAAAGTGTTTGATGAATGGACAAGACATACAAATGATACAAGTATTCTTAGTTTTCTTGGATTAGAAGGTTATTATCTATGGTCTGTTATGAACTTTTCAGGGTTATCTATACTGATAACAAATTTAACAAGAAAAGGGGTTAAATTTATTTGGATATAAGAATGTGATGTTTTATTAAGAACTGAAGAAGAGATTGGTGAATGCTCCAGTTTTGGCCTTGCCTTCCCGAAATTGTGAGTTTTTATTCTATAGGGATGCTTTGTTGAAGGGACTTGGTTTTGTTTTGGTGCAGAATGATCTCGTAATTGATTATGATTCAATACAAGTAAAACATCATGATCTAAATTATCCCACACATGATTTGGAATTGGAAGTTATGGTCTTTTCATTGAAAATTCGGAGGCATCATTTATACGGATCCAAATGTCAAATATATACTGACCATAAAAATCTGAAGTATATATTCACTCATAAGGAATTAAACATGAGGCAGAGAAGATGGCTTGAACTGATAAAGGATTATGATTACACAATCAATTTCCATCGAGGATAAGCAAAAAAAGTGGAAGATTCCTTGAGTCAAAAACATCAGGCATCATTAACCATGTTACGTTTGGAACATGGTCCCTTTATTAATGATTTGATGAATTTTTTATTAGAATTTATTCGTGTAGGAAATACCTATATTTTGTTTCAGGTTTCAGTGCAATAATTTTTATCAGATAGAATTATGAAATCAAATAAGGAAGACCATGAGTGACAGAAAAATGTAGAATTTGTTAAAATGGGTATGTTTCCAGAATTTAACCTTGATAAAGATTGTGTTTTAAGATTTGGTAAAATTTTGTGTGTGCCATTTTTTTCTGTGTTGAAGAAATATTTGTTTTTTGAAGCTCATAGTTCTCTATTTTCATTTAATCCTAGTAGTAAAAATATTTATAGAGACAATAAGGGTTATTACAGGTGGAATGGAATGAAATGGGATATTGCTGAATTTACCATGAAATGCTTGAAATGTCAAAAGGTTAAAGCAGAGTGGCAGTTTATTAAGGGGATGCTTCAGCCTTTTCCTATGCCAGTGTGGAAGAGGGAGAATGTATCCACGGTCTTTATGGTGAGACTACCTATGAAATCTCAAGGTAACAATGTGATTTGGGTGATTATTGAACAACTGACAGAATCAACACATTTTATTTCTATTCAAGATACAATGTATTTAAATCAGCTTTATCGACTATACCTCAAGGATATTTTTAGGTTACATGGAGTTTTTTTTCCATTGTATATGACCGGGATCTCAGGTTCACTTCTAAAATTTGGAAGGTACTTTAAAAATAATTGGGTACATAGTTAAATTTTAGTACAGCTTTTCATCCTCAATTAGATGGGTAGTCAGAAAGAATGATTCGGACTATGGAGGATATGCTTCGAGCTTGTTCAACAGACTACCAGGGAAGTTTGGATCAGAATATTTGATTAATTGAGTTTTTTTATAACAAAAGTTTTTATTCCAGTACACAGATGGAACCTTTTGAGGATCTGAATGGAAATCATTGTCAGACTCCAGCATTTTGGGATGAAGTCGGTGAAAGAATGTTGACGGGGCCATAATTAGTAGAGGGAGTGGCTAAGAAAGTGAAGATGATCCAGCAACACATGAGGACATCTCATATCAAGAATAAATGTTTTGAAATGAAGGAAAGAATTCTTTTTTCAGGTAAATGGCCATGTTTTACTTAAAATCACTCCTTGGAAAAGTGTGATGCATTTCAGTAAGAAAAGGATGTTATGTCCATAGTGCATCAGTCCTTTGGAAATCATGGAGAAATTTTGACCATTTTCATACTGAGTAGCCTTTCCTCCGATTTTGTATGAGGTACACAATGTTTTTCAAGTTTCCATTTTCAGGAAGTATGTGCCAGATTCATCAGATGTCTTGATCCCAGAAGCAGTTCATCTAGAAGAGAACCATTCTTATGAAGAGAAATGAGTTCTGATTCATGATCGAAGGGAACAGGTATTTCAAAATAAGGTAATTCACCAGGTAAAGGTTTTGGGGGAGAAACCACATGGTAGAAGAATCAACATGGGAGTCTAAAAATTCTATGATGGGAAAATACCCTTATTTGTTTAATAAGTAAATAAAATTATGAGCATGCAATTTTTATAAGGTGGGGATAATGTAACACCCCATGTTTTTTTATATAAATTGAAATATATGAAACATTGTTTTATGTAGATATTTATATCTATAATTTGAACCTAATTTTTCCACGTCTATGTTTTGAATTTCAAAAAATGGGCATCTACAACTATGTTCAGTAAGTTATTTGGAGCCTAATGGAACCAACTTGTTTTTTTGGTGAATAGTAATATATCCTTATGAATAGTATTATGACCCTAATGAATAGTAAATTATATTATTGTTTTATTTTCTTAAGGAATTATATTAATGACATCTTGATTTATTTTTCAATGTGATATAAAAGTAGTTATATAATTAAAATTGTTTGTTTTTTTAATTAAGTATGATTTTAAAAAAAATATCTAGAAAATTATTTTCAAAAAATGGACTTCATTTTTGAATTCTACACTTTGAGAAATGGTAAGGGTGAATATTTGTGATTTTTCTGAAACAGTTGATTTTTTGGTGAATAGTGAAAATACAGTTTTGAGTTTCAATGTGTTTAATGACATCATTAATGATTTAATAACGATGTAATAAATCTATTCAACTTATGTATAGTAAAATAGGTTATGAGGTTTCCCAAATGTCTAAAACCATGGGAAAATACCATGTTCAAGCCCATGGTTTTGAAAATACCACTAATGAGGTGTCCCTTGAAAATTATTAAAACATTCCCAAACTTTTGCTAGAAATACCTACCCATTCCTTCATTAAAATAATTAAAAATTCTTCATAAATGAATATCTGGCCTCCATACCATCCTAGTAGTCATCCTGTGGTTTCCTCATACCCTCAAGGACCCAACCATCATGTTCTAGTAGTTACTCTACATGGTAAAAAAATTCTCATATTCTTTCTTTTTCCATGCATGTCTCTTTTTTGTGGTATAGAATTCATGAATCCATACCATGTTATAATTTTCATCTTATTAATTCATTATTCTATATTATGATTCATTTCGGGATGGGTGACCCTTTTCCCCTCTCTTTTTAATGTTTTCTAAAACCAGGTTGCGGAGCTGTTAGGCTACCAAATTTTTGTAAGGGATTTCTCAAGTTGTCTTTTATTTCAATATCCCTTTATTTTCTTCTTCATTCCTAAACTCCTATGATCTAAGCGGCATGAAAGCTCTAGAATCTTGTATATTTTTGTTATTATCATTTACATTGAAAATTAATCCTCACTCTTCTTCTCATCCCCCACTTATTCAAGGAATTAAAAACATTGTTTGTGATGTGTCGAATTACCGACCTCATGGACGATGTGATTTCGATTTTCTTTAATTCCTTCAATTCTGGTCATGAAACCATTTTTCTAGTTGGAAAATGTTATAATATATGTATTATTTCTCATCCATGGTTATTTAATTATTCTATATAAATATATTTAAATTATAAATCAAAATGAGGTTGTTATTATTAAAGAACCAGTAAAATGATCTAAATGAATATCATTAATGTTTTAACTTATGAATCATCCTCAGGTAAGAATTAAAAGTGATAAAAGGAATAATTTATGGTTTTGAAAATATTTAAATACCACTTCATTCCAATTATGGAGTTTCACTTCTAATTGACAAGAACAACCATCATGAACCAATCATGGAAATCATGTAAAGAACTCAACCAAAAACAGTGCAAGGATCAAAATAAAAACAGTTAAAGAGTGAAATGATGTAATTAAATGATCATATAATGTAACCTCCCAGGTAAATAAATAATATTATATTCTAATGCTTATCAATATTTGTTAATATAATGTTAATACTACTTTGAAGGGAATGTTATGCTCGATGGCGTACTCAATACGCAACAACGAGTTTCTTTGAAATCTTACGTTGCACACTAATAATATAATAATATTATAATAGTTAACGCCTAGCCATTGTAGAGGGAATGAACAGAAATAACTACAAAATTATTACATATGTTTGTTAAATATTTTTACATTTATCCAAAAAATGTTAGAGGCTTAAAATCCAAATGAATCCAATTTTATGAATAAATACTCTAATATTTTTAAAAAGATTGTTTTACCGCCTTTTGATGGAGAACTATTTTTAAATATATCTTTTGAAAATTAAATAATCTATATTTGTCAATATAAACTTATTATTTATTATTGGGATACTGAAATTTACTTTGGATAAATTTTTGGTATTTTTCTAATAATGTTCATTTTTTAATGAATAGTGAAAAGTGTTGTATTTTTATTCAAAACCTTTTTTTAATATAATTTATTTACATAGTTAGATTATATTTTTAATTGGTTTTAAAGTGAAATTAGAATATATTTTTACCTTTTAATCCAATGGTGGTCATTGTAATTAATATCACTTTGAGATTGGACATAAACGAGTGTCAATCTTTTGATAGATATTGTTTCTTAAAAACACGCTATTTGTTCTGACGATGGGAATTAATTATTAAATTAATTATTGTAACTTATATTTTTTGAATTTTTTAAAATAGAAATCATTTTTTAATTCTGAATATCAAATATATCTTAGGGTGAAGTTTTGATATTTTTCTGAAAAACTTCAATTTTTGATGAATAGTGAAACCACTAAGTGGTACTTGAAAACCTGATTTATCGTTTAAATGAAATTTTACCACCTCCGTGTTTTGAATTTAAAAAATCTGACATACATGGTTTTCATTAGGAAGTAAAATGTGGTTCAATGGGATTAAAATAATTTTTTGGTGAATAGTAACTTTTAAGTTTTTAATCGCGATTAGAGGTAATTAGTGTAGTTTAAGGTAAAAATACTGTTTTAATAATATGAAATGACATTGACACATGTCCTACCCTTATTTTATGTGTCATTACCGACCAAGACAACCCATGGGTCGATTTTTGGGACCCCATGGAGCCACTTGGGTAAGATAATGACATTAATGCCTTTTTTAAGTAAAAGTAAAAATGACACAAACATGTATTTTTTTACTAAAACAATTTTCACATGGGGTTATACAAGTCCTATTTTTGACTATAAAGAGTAATTTGAAAGATAGAATGATTTACTACATCATAGTATTTTTTTATAATTTTTAGACATTAAATAAATTAAATTACTTATGATATCATGATGATGCAGCGATTACCTTATTATTTAACGATTTAAATAAAATGAAAAGATAATGTAAAATCTAAGATCTACACATGTAAAAACCTATTGTATGAGTATATTTCTAACCCTTATCACCTTATCCTCAAAATACATCAATATGGGACCTTTAAAATCAGAAACTCATTTGAAAATAAAGTAACATTTTATAACTTTCCAAGAGTGCCCCTCCTCTTCTCTTATAAAAGGCACCCACCTCTACCACCTTACCCACACCTCTCAAGACATTAGCTCAGCCAACCCCTGCCCATATCATCTCTCCACATCACTCTACTCATCCTAGAATCCTTACCTTAGGCAGGAAGCTCTTCAAGAAACCCTTTTGGTTCAAACCAGAGGGAGTTACCCGATTTTAAGGTAATGTCTTCACTTGTGTTCTTTTGTTTTATTTTGCTTCTCCAACCCCCTAAAATAATTTTATTCATTTATTTTGTAACAAATACAGTATATTAAATATACTAGGATGTTTTTATAATAAGGATTCGATCTACACTTACACACACCAACATCTAATGGTTAAAGAACATACAGTTTCTGTGGATGGTCAATTTATGCCTCACGAAACGATGATTCTTCAATATTCTTTAAACACCATAAAAAGTGGCCATTAAGATGTCACTATATTTATATATGATATATAATATGTTTATGTTTTCCTTAAGCTTCTGTATTTTTCATTTATGTCATACCTTTATGGCTTCCATTATGGGTAAACGCGATATCTTCATTTTAGGAAGTGCGGACTACCGCCCCCTCAAAGTGATTTGATTCGTTAATACCATATATGGTATGTATAAAGGATATATTTAATGATATTATATATGATACCATACTGTAATTGTAATACTATTATGTATCATTATTTTTTAATACCATTAAATATGAAATAGAAATGGAAGTAGCGTTCATGCGTACGTACGGCTTACCGTCTCCATGAATGGTGCATTTCATTTCGTAACTCTAAATGTTATGTAATATTATAAATGCATGTATATAATGGATATATATGATATGTAATATATCTATATAATGAATATAATTCTGGATATAATGGATATTTTACCCCATGAACAAACTTGTAATTATAAAGAGTTTATTTTTGACTCAAGTAGCAATGATCGACAAAACGACCATTATTAACTTAAATAATTACATAGTTTTCATAACTTGGTAATAAGTGATATAAAAGGAATAATGAAGTTGAAAAAGTTCTTAATAAATTATAAATTAACTCATGTTTGTTATTCAGGAGGTTAAATAATGATCGAGTCAAGTCAGACCCGAGGTAAGGTATCCTACCTCTCTCTTTATTTTTAAGTACTCTTTTTTATGTAACTTACTTTAAGCTCCTCTTTCTTATGTTGGGGGAAGTTATTTTATTTTACTATTGCATTAAATTTTATGTTAATATGATGAGAGACCCTATTTTATATCATCAATCCATTTTTGGAAGTTTTATGTGGCGTCGTTAGGCTGCCGAATTTTCATAAGGGGATTTTTATATCAATTTTTTATTCCTGTGAGATTCATGCAACATTGGCCACTATTTTATTTTGTGTGGTCTATATAATGCCCATTATTTAACTATTTGTATAGTATACTCTCATTTATGTGTAGTTACATCTTCATTGTATCACCCTTCTTTTATGGGGTGTACGTTTCGAAAGTTTCCCAAATCGGTAAGGGAACCTTTCACCCTCCTCTTTTTAAAAGACTTCTTTTGTTATGTCTTTTAATTTACATATTTTTATGTTGGGATATGTTCTTATATATCCTTATAGATGTAAATTTTATTTCCAAGTGATGAGATACCATTTTCTCTCTCATCAACTAATTTTATGAATTTTAAAGTGACGTCGTTAGGCTATCGAATTTTACCAAGGGAACTTCTTATCCCAATTTCGATTTCTTTGGGTTCAACATGTAGTTATTGAATATGTCATCCTTTGAATATGTGTGAATGAAATTTGATTGTATTACACCAAATATCCACTTATATTGGGTGTATTTATTTTTTTTACACATAATTATGAGATTGATTTATCTTTAATTTAAGGATACATTCTTTATAAGGGATTTCATCTCATTTTAAATTTCTATTGAGACTTCATTGTTGTTATGCACCAATTCACTCTTATATGGTCTATATACTCTCCCTTGGAATATTATATCATGAATAAATTTATTATAATGATATTATAAAGTTTTGATTAAATGTTATTCCTGAATTATGGTATTCATGTGTCTCTCATTTTGTTAAAAACCCTTTAACTAAAATATCGTTTTAAATGTTGTAATGATTTATTCTTATAAATATTTCTCATTAATATCCATGTTTTAAAAATGATTTTAACGATTTACTTATATGGATATTAATGGTTTAAAATGTTAAAAACTTCAAATTGGTATGGGACATCGTCTCAATCTACTTTCATTGAAGCATATTTTGTTTTATACACAACTTTTGTTTATACGTTGTATAAACCCCTTTGACTTTTATGTTTATTCAAACGGAATCTTTTTATATGAAGAGTGTACTAAATGACAAAAGGGAATGTTTTTTTTGTCGTACTTATCAGGTGACAACAACTTCTCCGCCGCCGTGACCATTATTTGAGTTTTGGCTTCCTCTACAAGCCATAACTGTTTTTTGAATGAAAAATAAATATCATGTTTTACTTTTCTTTTATTTTGGTGTTGAAAATGGTTTTCATAATTTTTTTATATCAATGTGTTGTATTGATATCTTATGATTGAAAAGTGGAAATGTTATGTTTCCTTTATGCTTGTTTTATGTGATACGATTATGTTATGGTTCTCGGGCATTGTTATGAAGACTGGTGGTTCAGTGATAAACTATGGGTGGGTGAGCCTGATATATTTCTCCAATGCATTGGGTAATGCGATGGGGTTAAATGTTAAGGTTTATCCGAAGAGATTTAGGGAATATACTGTGAAGGGTATTCAAAACTTAACCAAGAGGGTTACTCCCTACGTATGAATGTTATTAATGCCTCAAGTTACCTTTCTGTCTTGTGATTTCTATGATTTATTCATGAATTGATGAGGTATGTTAAAGTGATTATGTTTTATGAGTAAAGTATGATTTCATACATGGACTAATGTTTTCATTTCGTACTTTTATATCCCTTACTGAGCTTTTTGTTCTCATCCAAAATTTTTAAATGTTTTTCACAGGTCAATGGAATGGTACATGATATGATGATAGTGTTAAGGAAGTGTCAAGAAACAATCCATATTTTATTTTAAATATGTTTCCATTTATGGGAAAAATCAATACTATATTTTATGTAACCACTTTGTTTAAATGTGGAATGTAATGCATGTTTTATGATCTAATTATCTAAAACTCTAAACCTGAAAAGATCCTCAATGTGTAATCTTGTAATAACTCAAGATTATGTAAGATTTAAGGCTGGGGCCTTATAGTTGGTATCAAAGGTCGGTTTATATAACTTTAGAGGTTAGAGTGTTGTTTTAGCATAAGTGACAAGTTTTGTATGACCACAATGGTTATTATATTGGATAGAGCCATTGTTATTTTTGAAGGTTGGAATGAGTTTGAGATAACATGGATAAGTATATCTTAGTGTTTATCTTCCTCTTTAGTACATGATGATTTTGTTGATATACTCACACTGACCATTTCAGTTTTATTAAATGGATGGATCTAGTAGGCACCAAAGTGACAATGGGTTTGAAGGAAACTGTGGTGGTTCTCTAATTAAGAGACTGGATGAAATGATGGATTCAATGATAAATCTCATGGTTATTCTAAACCAACTATCATGAGTCATGATCAACCACTTGAACCCTGGTGAGTTCTCTAATTCCTCTTGTATTAGAGAACCAACATGATGTGGAAGTCCATGTAATAATTATAAAGGTAACCATTAGGGTTTATATGATCCTTACTTTTGAGGTAATTATGGGTTACTATATGTTATGATGGAAGATGAAAGGCATGATGTAAAATTTAGGTTAAAATATGTTATGGTTATTTTTTAAGATTTTATCTCTTTTTGGGGGGATGTTTTAAGAATTATATAGTTTTGGAGAAGGGACAACACGCAGACCGTGTGTCAACACATCGCGTCGAATGAAGCTGCGGGAATCGAACCCACAACAAAATTGAGACTGCTATTTATCGCCTACCACAGGACTATGTGAAGTCCCTGGTTAGTTTGACAAATGTTTTTTTATTTAGATGATTTTATGAATCAAGTGTAACTTGATTTTGGGTTATCTATGGAAATTATTAACCAATCATGGGGGATATGTGATTAGGTTAATTACTTTTCAGTATGAGTCTTTAAGAGAAACTGATGTTATTTGGAGATAAATGTGAATTTGTACCTTGGGAGACTATGTGATTAAATCTTTCAAATATTTGGGTTTCAATCTTAGTTGGGTTTACATTGAAGAATTTTATGGACAAATTGTTTATCGAATGGTCTTTGTTGAACTTTGGGTTTTGTTTGACAAATTTTGGAGATTAGGATTAGTTTTTATTTTTGTAAAACAAATATCCTTTTTGGGTATTATCTAATCTCGTACTAAACTTTTTGGTTTGGTTTTTGTTGGTTATAGTACACTTAATGCAAACAAGTCATCCTAAATACTCGTCCTTTGGAAAAAAAATATGAGTTTGATTAAGGAATCTAGTAAAAGTTGAAAGTCTACGTGACAAGTAATTTTGTTTCATTATGATTTAGTTAAGCTCAAAAATAAATTCCTCAATTAATAGTAACTTGAATAAAAATGTTGTCTGTTAACTTTTCCTACTAGGGAATTGAATACCGTTTAACCCATCACAAGCTTGTGATTTTCTTGTAGTTAACTTTCTCCAAGACATGTTTACTATCACTCTCCATTAGAACAAGACCCTTTGATTTTTCCTCCATATCCATATTTTCATACTTGGAATCCCAATATGGGTTAACTTGGGTGACCTTTTTACTTCTCTCCCATTCTTTTTAAGTGATAGTTTTACTGACTCTTGTTCCGATGTGGGACTTGCAATGGAGTTTCCAAGCCTAATTTTGAAATTGCGAGGACGCAATTCCCAAAAGGGGGGAAGGATGTAACATTCCAGGTAAATAAATAATATTACATTCTAATGTTTATCAATATTTGTGAATAAAATGTTAAAACTACTTTAAATGGAATGCTATGCTCGATGGCGTACCCAATACGCAACAACGAGTTTCTTTGAAATCTTATGTTGCACACTAATAATATAATAATATTATAATAGTTATCGCCTAGCCATTGTAATGTAGGGAATGAAATGAAATTACTACAAAAGTATTACATATGTTTGTTAAATATTTTTACATTTATCCAATATATGTTAGAGGCTTAAAATCCAAATGAATCCAATTTTAAGAATAAATACTCTAATATTTGTAAAAAGATTGTTTTACCACCTTTTGATGGAGTGCCATTTTTAAATCTATATTTTTACAATTTTATAAGAAATATTTGTCAAAATAAACTTATTATTTATGATTGGGATATTGAAATTTACTTTGGATAAATTTCTGGCATTTTTCTGATAATGTTCATTTTTTAATGAATAGTGAAAAGTGTTGTATTTTAATTCAAAACCAATTTTTATTATAATTTATTTATATAGTTATATTATCTTTTTAATTGGTTTTAAATTGAAATTAGAATATATTTTTACCATTTAATCCAATGGCGGTCAATGGAATTAATATCAATTTGAGATTGGACATAAATGAGTGTCAATCTTTTGATAGATATTGTTTCTTAAAAACACGTTATTTATTCTGACAACGGGATTTAATTATTAAATTAATTATTATAACTTATATGTTTTGAATTTTTTAAAATAGACATCATTTTTTAATTTGGAATATCAAATATAGCTTAGGGTGAAGTTTTGGTATTTCTCTGAAAAACTTCAATTTTTGATGAATAGTAAAACCACTAAGTGGAACTTAAATAATTGATTTTTCGTTTAAATGAAATTTTACCACCTCTGTGTTTTGAATTTCAAAAATCTGACATACATGGTTGTCCTTAGGAAGTAAAATGTGGTTCAATGGGATTAAAATTATTTTTTGGTGAATAGTAACTTTTAAGTTTTTAATCGCGATTAGAGGTAATTAGTGTAGTTTAAGGTAAAAATAATGTTTTAATAATATGAAATGACCTTTACACATGTCCTACCCTTATTGTATGTGTCATGGTCGACCAAGACAACCCATGGGTCGATTTTTGGGACCCCATGGAGCCAAATGGGTAAGATAATGACATTAATGCCTTTTTTATGTAAAAGTAAAAATGACACAAACATGTATTGTTTTACTAAAAAAAATTTACATGGGGTTATACAAGTCTTATTTTTGACTATAAATAGTCACTAGAAATATAATAAGATTTCCTACATCATAGTATTTTTTTATAATTTTTATACATTAAATAAATTAAATTATTTATGACATTATGATGATGCAGAGATTACCTCATTATTTAACGATTTAAATAAAATGAACAGATAATGTAACATCTAAGACCTACACATGTGAAAAATCAATTTGATGAGTATTTTTCGAACCCTTATCACCTTATCCTCAAAATACATCAATGTGGGACCTTTATAATCCGAAACGCATTTGAAAATAAAGTAACATCTTATAACTTTCCAAGAGTGTCCCTCATATTATCTTATAAAAGGCCCCCAACTCTATCACTTTACCCACACCTCTCAAGACTTTGGCTTGGCCGACTCCTTCCCATATCATCTCTCCACATCCCTCTCCTCATACTAGAAGCCTTAACTTAGGCCAGAAGCTGTTCAAGAAACCCTTTTGGTTCAAACCAATGGGAGTTACCCGATTTTAAGGTAATGTCTTCACTTGTGTTCATTTGTTTTATTTTGCTTCTCCAACCCCATAAACTCTTTTTATACATTTATTTTGTAACAAATCCAGTATCTTAAATATACTAGGATGTTTTTATAATAAATATGGGAGCTACAATTACACACACCTACATCTAATGGTTAAAGAACATATTGTTTCTATGGATGGTGAATTTCTGCCTCACGAAACGATGATTGTTCAATATTCTTTTAACACCTTAAAAGGTGGACATTAATATGCCACTATATTTATATATGATATATAATATGTTTATGTTTTCCTTAAGCTTATGTATTTTTCATTTATGTCATACCTTTGTGGCTTCCATTATGGGTAAACGCGATATCTTCATTTTAGAAAGTGAGGACTACCGCCCCTCAAAGTGATATGATTCGTTAATACCATATGTGGTACATATAAAGGATAGATTTAATGATATTATATATGATACCATAATTTAATTATAATAGTATTATGTATCATTATGTTTTAATTCCATTAAATATGAAATAGAAATGGAAATAGCGTTCATGCGTACGTACGGCTTACCGTCTCCATGAACGGTGCATTTCATTTCTTACCTCTAAATGTTATGTAATATTATAAATGCATGTATATAATGGATATATATGATATATATGATATCTAAATGATTAATATAATTCTGGATATAATTTATATTTTACCCCGTGAACAAACTTGTAATTATAAAGAGTTTATTTTTGACTCAAGTAGCAATGATCGAAAAAATGACCATTATTAACTTAAATAATTACATAGTGTTCATAACATGGTAATAAGTGATATAAAAGGAATAATTAACTTGAAAAAGTTCTTAATCAATTATAAATTATCTCATGTTTATTATTCAGGAGGTTAAAGAACGATCGAGTCAAGTTGGACCCGAGATAAGGGATCCTACCTCTCTCTTTATTTTTAATTACTCTTTTTATGTAACTTACTTTAAACTCCTATTTCTTATGTTGGGGGAAGTTATTTTATATTAATATTGATTTAAATTTTATGTTAATATGATTATAGACCCTATTTTATCTCATCAATCCATTTTTGGATGTTTTATGTGGCACCGTTAGGCTGCCGAATTTTCATAAGGGCATTTTTATCTCACTTTATATTCCTGTGAGATTCATGCTACATTGGCCACTATTTTCTTTTGTGTGGTGTATGTAATTCCCATTATTTTACTATTTGTATAATATACTCTCATTTATGGGTAGTTAAATCTTCATTTTGTGACCCTTCTTTCATGGGGTGTACGTTTCAAAAGTTGCCCAAATCGGTAAGGAAACCATTCACCCTCCTCTTTTTAAAAGACTTATTTTGTTATGCCTTTTAATTTACATATTTTTATGTTGGGATATTTTGTTATATATCCTTATAGATGTAAATTTTATGTCCAATTTATGAGATACCATTTTCTCTCTCATCAACTAATTTTATGAATTTTAAAGTGATGTCGTTAGGCTCTCGAATTTTACCAAGGGAACTTCTTAACCCAATTTCGATTTCTTTGGGTTCAACATGTAGTTATTGAATATGTATTCCTTTGAATATGTGTGAATGAAATTTGATTGTATTACACCTAATATCCACTTATATTGGGTGTATTTATATTTTTCACACATAATTATGAGATTGATTTATCTTTAATTTAAGGATACATTCTTTATAGGGGATTTTATCTCATTTTACATTCCTATTGAGACTTCATTTTTGTTATGCACCAATTAACTCTTATATGGTGTATATACTATCCCTTGGAATATTATATCATGAATCCATTTATTCTAATGATATTATAAAGTTTTGATTAAATGTTATTCCTCAATTATGGTATTCAAGTGTCTCTCATTTTGTTAAAAACCCTTTAACTAAAATATCGTTTTAAATGTTTTAATGATTTATTCTTATTAATATTTCTCATTAATATCCATGTTTTCAAAATGGTTTTAAGGATTAAATTATATGGATATTAATTGTTTAAAATGTTAAAAACTTAAAAGTGGTATGGGACATCGTCTCAATCTACTTTCATTGAGGCATATTTTGTTTTATACACAACTTTTTTTATATGGTGTATAAACCCCTTTGACTTTTACGTTTATTCAAAAGGAATATTTTTATACGAATCATTTACTAAACTAAAAAATGGAATGTTTTTTTGTCATACATATGCGGCGACAACGACTTTTCCGCCGCCATGACCATTATTTGAGTTCCGGCTTCCTCTACAAGCCATAACTTTTTTTTGAATGAAAAATAAATACCATGATTTACTTTTGTTTTATTTTGGTCTTGAAAATTGCTTTCATAATGTTTTTATATCAATGTGTTTTATTGATATCTTGTGATTGAAAAGAGGAAATGTTATGTTTCCTTTATGCATGTTTTATGTGATACGATTATGTTATGGTTCTTGGGCATTGTTATGAAGACGGGTGGTTCCATTATAAACTAAGGGTGGGTGATCCCGATATAGCTCTCCAATGCATTAGGTAAAGCGAAGGGGTTAAACGTTATGGTTTCTCTGAAGAGATTTATGGAATATACTATGATGGGTATTCCAAACGTAACCAAGAGGGTTACTTCCTACGTATGAATGTTATGAATGCCTCAAGTTACCTTTATATCTTGTGATTTCTATGATTTATTCATGATTTGATGAGGTATGTTAAAGTGATTATGTTTTATGAGTAAAGTATGATTACATACATGGACTAATGTTTTCATTTCATACTTTTATATCCCTTACTGAGCTTTTTATGCTCATCCAAAGTTTTTGAAATGTTTTTCACAGGTCAAGGGAATGGTACATGATATGATGATAGTGTCAAGGAAGTGTCAAGAAAGAATCCATATTTTATTTTAAATATGTTTCCGTTGATGGGAAAAATGAATAATATCTTTTATGTAACCACTTTGTTTAAATGTGGAATGTAGTGCAAGTTTTATGATATAATTCTCAAAAACTCTAAACCTGAAAAGAACCTCAATGTGTAATCTTATAATGACTCAAGATTAAATAAGGTTTAAGGCTGGGGCCTTATAGTTTGTATCAAAGGTAGGTTTAGATAACTTTAGAGGTTATAGTATTGTTTTAGCATAAGTGACAAGTTGTGTATGGCTACTATGGTTATTATATTGGATAGAGTCATTGTTATTTTTGAAGGTTGGAATGAGTTTGAGATAACTTGGATAAGTATATCTTAGTGTTTATATTCCTATTTAGTACATGATGATTTTGTTGATATACTCACACTGACCTTTTTGGTTTTAGTAAATGGATGGATCTAGTAGGCACCAAAGTGACAATGGGTTTGAAGGAAACTGTGGTGGTTCTCTAATTAATAGACTGGATGAAATGGGGGATTCAATGAGAAATCTCGTGGTTATTCTAAACCAACTATCAGGTGTCGTGATCAACCTCTTGAACCCTGGTGAGTTCTCTAATGCCTCTTGTATGAGGGAACCAACTTCATGTGGAAGTTCATGTGATAATTATAAAGGTAACCATTGGGGTTTATATGATCCTTACTTTTGAGGTAATTATGGGTTACTATATGTTATGATGGAAGATGAAATGCATGAGGTATAATTGAAGTTAAAATATTTTATGGTTATTTTTGAAGATTTTATCCCTTTTTTGGGGGATGTTTTAAGAATTATATAGTTTTGGAAAAGGGACAATACGAAGACCGTGTGACAACCCATCGCATCGGACGAAGATGCGGGAATCGAACCCACAAACAAAGTGCGACTAGTGTTTATCGCCTACCATTGGACTACGCGAAGTCCCTGGTTAGTTTGACAAATGTTTTTTTAGTTAGATGATTTTAGGAATCAAGAGTAAGTTGATTTTGGGTTATCTAGGGAAATTATTAACCTATCTTGGGGGATATGTGATTAGGTTAATTACTTTTTAGTATGAGACTTTAAGAGAAACTGATGTTATTTGGAGATAATTGTTAATTTGTACCTTGGGAGACTATGTGATTAAATCCTTAAAATATTTGGGTTTCAATCTTAGTTGGGTTTACTTCGAATAATTTTATGGACAAACTGTTTATCGAATGGTCTTTGTTCAACTTTGGGTTTTGTTTGATAAATTTTGGAGATTAGGAGTAGTTTTTCTTTTTGTAAAAAAAATATCCTTTTTGGGTATTATCTGATCTCGTACTAAACTTTTTGTTTTGGTTTTTGTTGGTTATAGTACTCTTAATGCGAACAAGTCTTCCTAAATATTCATATTTTGGAGAAAATATGAGTTTGATTAAGGAATCTAGTAATAGTTGAAAGTCTACATGACAAGTAATTTTGTTTCATTATGATTTAGTAAAGCTCAAAAATAAATTCCTCAATTAAGAGTAACTTAAAACAAAAATGTTGTCTGTTAACTTTTCCTACTGGGGAATCGAATACCGTTTAACCCATCAGCAGCTTGTGATTTTCTTGTGGTTACCTTTCTCCTAGACATGTTTACTATCACTCTCCATTAGAACATGACCCTTTGTTTTTTCCTCCATATCATATTTTCATACTTGTAATCCTAGTATGGGTTAACTCGGGTAACCTTTGTACTTATCTCCCATTCTTTTTAAGTGATAGTTTTACTGACTCTTGTTCTGATGTGGGACTTTCAATGGAGTTTGCAAGCCCAATTTTGAAATTGTGAGGATGCAATTCCCAAAAGGCGTGAAGGATGTAACATCCCAGGTAAATAAATAATATTACATTCTAATGTTTATCAATATTTGTGAATAAAATGTTAAAACTACTTTTAAGGGAATGCTATGCTCGATGGCATACCCAATACGCAACAACGAGTTTCTTTGAAATCTTACGTTGCACACTAATAATATAATAATATTATAATAGTTAACGCCTAGTCATTGTAATGGAGGGAATGAACAGAAATAACTAAAAAATGATTATATATGTTTGTTAAATATTTTTACATTTATCCAATAAATTTTAGAGGCTTAAAATCCAAATAAATCCAATTTTAAGAATAAATACTCTAATATTTTTAAAAATATTGTTTTACTGCCTTTTGCTGGCGAACCATTTTTAAATGTATCTTTTGAAAATTTTATAAGCTATATTTGTCAAAATAAAATTATTCCTTATGATTGGGACATTGAAATTTACTTTGGATAAATTTCTGTTATTTTTCTGATAATGTTCATTTTTTAATAAATAATTAAAAGTGTTGTATTTTAATTCAAAACCACTTTTTAATATAACTTATTTATATAGCTAGATTATCTTTTTAATTGGTTTTAAAGTGAAATTAGATTATATTTTTACCATTTAATCCAATGTTGGTCATTGGAATTAATATCACTTTGAGACTAGACATAAATGAGTGTCAATCATTTGATAGATATTGTTTCTTAAAAACACGCTATTTGTTCTGAAAACGTGAATTAATTATTAAACTAATTATTGTAACTTATATGTTTTTAATTTTTTAAAATAGACATCATTTTTGAATTCGGAATATCAAATATAGCTTAGTGTGAAGGTTTGGTATTTTTCTGAAAAACTTCAATTTTTGATGAATAGTGAAACCACTAAGTGGTACTTAAAAAACGGATTTTTCATTTAAATGAAATTTTACCACCTCTGTGTTTTGAATTTCAATAATCCGACATACATGGTTTTCATTAGGAAGAAAAATGTGGTTCAATGGGATTAAAGTAATTTTTTGGCGAATAGTAACTTTTAAGTTTTTAATCGCGATTAGAGGTAATTAGTGTAGTTTAAGGTAAAAATAATGTTTTAATAATATGAAATGACCCTGAAACATGTCCTACCATTATTGGATGTGTCATGGCCGACCAAGAAAACCCATGGGTCTATTTTTGTGACCCCATGGAGCCACTTGGATAAGATAATGACATTAATGCCTTTTTTTAAGTAAAAGTAAAATTGACACAAACATGTATTGTTTTACTAAAACAATTTTTACATGGGGTGATACAAGTATGAAATTTGACTATAAATAGTAATTGGAAATCTAAAAATATTTCCTACATCATATTATTTTTTTATAATTTTTAGGCATTAAATAAATTAAAATATTTATGACATCATGATGATGCAGCGATTACCTCATTATTTAACGATTTAAATAAAATGAAAAGATAATATAAAATCTAAGACCTACACATGTCAAAAACATATTGGATGAGTATATTTAGAACCCTTAACACCTTATACTCAAAATAAATCAATTTGGGACCTTTAAAATCCGAAACTCATTTGAAAATAAAGTAACATTTTATAACTTTCCAAGAGTGCCCCTCCTCTTCTCTTATAAAAGGCCCCCACCTATACCACCTTACCCACTCCTCTCAAGCCTTTGTCTCGGTCAAAACCTGCCCATATCATCTCTCCACATCTCTATCCTCAACCTAGAAGCCTTAGATTAGGCAAGAATCTCTTCAAGAAACCCTTTTGGTTCAAACCAAAGGGAGTTACCCGATTTTAAGGTAATTTATTCACTTCTGTTCTTTTGTTTTATTTGGATTCTCCAACCCCCAAAACTCTTTTTATTAATTTATTTTGTAACAAATAAAGTATCTTAAATATACTAGGATGTTTTTATAATAAGTATTAGAGCTACACTTACAAAAACCTACATCTAATGGTTAAAGAACATACTGTTTCTGTGGATGGTGAATTTCTGCCTCACGAAACGACGATTGTTCAATATTCATTTAACACCTTAAAAGGTGGTAATTAAGATGTCACTATATTTATATATGATATATAATATGTTTATGTTTTCCTTAAGCTTTTGTATTTTTCATTTATGTCATACCTTTATGGCTTCCATTATGGGTAAACGCGATATCTTCATTTTAGGAAGTGCGGACTACCGCCCCCTCAAAGTGATTTGATTCGTTAATACCATATGTAGTACGTATAAAGGATATATTTAATGATATTTTATATGATAACGTACTGGAATTATAATACTATTATGTATCATTATTTTTTAATTCCATTAAATATGAAATAGAAATTGAAGTAGCATTCATGCGTACGTACGGCTAACCGTCTCCATGAACGGTGCATTTCATTTCTTACCTCTAAATGTAATGTAATATTATATATTCATGTATATTATGGATATATATGATATATATGATATCTAAATAATGAATTTAATTTTTGATATAATGGATATTTTACCCCATGAACAAACTTTTAATTATAAAGAGTTTATTTTTGACTCAAGTAGCAATGATCGACAAAACGACCATTATTAAATTAAATAATTACATAGTGTTCATAACATGGTAATAAGAGATATAAAAGGAATAATGAACTTGAAAATGTTCTTAAGCAATTATAAATTAACTCATGTTTATTATTCAGGAGGTTAAAGAATGATCGAGTCAAGTCGGACCTGAGGTAAGGGATCCTACCTCTCTCTTTATTATTAAGTACTCTTTTTATGTAACTTACTTTAAGCTCGTCTTTATTATGTTGGGGGAAGTTATTTTATATTCCTATTGCTTTAAATTTTATGTTAATATGATGAGAGACCCTATTTTATCTCATCAATCCATTTTTGGAAGTTTTATGTGGCGTCGTTAGGCTGCCGAATTTTCATAAGAGGATTTTTATCTCACTTTTTATTCCTGTGAGATTCATGCTACATTGGCCACTATTTTCTTTTGTGTTGTGTATGTAATGCCCATTATTTTACTATTTTTATAATATAATATCATTTATTGGTAGTTACATCATCATTTTATGACCCTTATTTCATGGGGTGTACGTTTCGAAAGTTGCCCAAATTGGTAAGGGAACCTTTCACCCTCCTCTTTTTAAAAGACATCTTTTGTTATGTCTTTTAATTTACATATTTTTATGTTGGGATATGTTCTTATATATCCTTATATATGTAAATTTTATTTCCAGGTGATGAGATACCATTTTCTCTCTCATCAACTAATTTTATGAGTTTTAAAGTGACGCTGTTAGGTTGTCGAATTTTACCAAGGGAACTTTTTAACCCAATTTCGATTTCTTTGGGTTCAACATGTAGTTATTGAATATTTCATCCTTTGAATATGTGTGAATGAAATTTGCTTGTTTTACACTTAGAATCCACTTATATTTGGTGTATTTATATTTGTCACACATAATTATGAGATTGATTTATCTTTAATTTAAGGATACATTCTTTATAAGGGATTTCATCTCATTTTACATTTCTATTGAGACTTCATTGTTGTTATGATCCAATTCACTCTTATATGGTGTATATACTGTCCATTGGAATATTATATCATGAATCCATTTATTCTCATGATATTATAACGTTTTGATTAAATGTTATTCCTCAATTATGGTATTCAAGTGTCTCTCATTTTGTTAAAAACCTTTTAACTAAAATATAATTTTAAATGTTTTAATGATTTATTCTTATAAATATCTCTCATTAATATCCATGTTTTCAAAATGGTTTTAAGGATGTAATTATATGGATATTAATGGTTTAAAATGTTAAAAAATTCAAATTGGTATGGTACATTGTCTCAATATACTTTCATTGAGGCATATTTTGTTTTATACACAACTTTTTTTTATATGGTGTATAAACCCCTTTGAATTTTACGTTTATTCAAAAGGAATCTTTTTATACGAAGAGTTTACTAATCAACAAAAGGGAATGTTTTTTTTCGTCTGTATGTGGCGACAATGACTTCTCTACCAACGTGACCATTATTTGAGTTTCAGATTCCTCTACAAGCCATAAATTTTTTTGAATGAAAAATAAATACCATGTTTTACTTTTCTTTTATTTTGGTGTTGAAAATGGTTTTCATAATGTTTTTATATCACTGTGTTGTATTGATATCTTGTAATTGAAAAGTTGAAATGTTATGTTTCCTTTATTCATGTTTTATGTGGTACGATTATGTTATGGTTTTTGGGCATTGTTATGAAGACGGGTGGTTCCGTGATAAACTAAGGGCGGGTGAGCCCGATATAGCTCTCCAATGAATTGGGTAATGCAAAGGGGTTAAACGTTAAGGTTTCTCTGAAGATATTTAGGGAATATACTGTGATGGGTATTCCAAACATAACCAAGAGGGTTACGCCCTACGTAATAATGTTATGAATGCCTCAAGTTACCTTTATGTCTTGTGATTTCTAAAAAATGGAATGGGGAGCGGGACCTTGCTCGTGAAGACCTAATCGGGATCTTGCTGTGGCAGTGGAGGCCGCCTCTGCGCCGGCTCCTCCCCCTCTAATGGGGGGGAGCGGGTCTCGCCACCCAGCAAACAGAGGTTTCCCCCATTCACCCCCTTCACGAAGCCCGATTTACTTCATTTTTTTCCTCAAGTCCCGCTGGAACCAAATGTTTTGGATTTTCTCGAGGGTTACCCTAACCTCCAGTTATCATGAGCGGAGTTCTCAGAAACCTCGTTTCTTCTGAAGAACACATTAATTGCTAGGTTTTTTCAGTGGCGACCATCGATGGATGCATTCGATCGGCAAGTCTTTGACTCCTGATATTTGTAGGATAGGGCGACAGTGGGTCTACTGGATAATCGACACATTATGATATTCTTCTCCTCGGAGGATGATCTCTTCAAGGGGTGGTCAAGTGCTCCTTGTAACTTCAACAGATTCCGATTTTTTCTCTTTCGATAGACAATAAATTGGCATATGAAGCGCAATCCTTCAACCATTGCGACTTGGGTAAGTTTCCCAAATCTTCACCTGCCATTTCAAAATCCTTTGGTTATGCGCATGCTAGGAAATTTTCTCAGTAGGTATATGTGCTCGTATTGTCGAACAGATTCTCTCTGTCATCTGATAAATCCCTGAGTCTGTGTTGAAGTAGATGCTGCAAGGGTAGAATTAGATTATGTCTGGGTCACTATGGGTGAGGAATATCACTGCAAACAAAGGGTCGTATATGAAAACTAGATGAATTATTGTTCTAGATGCAATCATCTGGGTCATTTGCTGGAAGTTTTCCATAGGGGTTCTCAGCGCATTCGGAGGAGGGGCATGTACCGCGGGAAAGAATATGAGGGACAGAGAATGGGAGAGACCTCCAACCAGAAGTCTACCATGGAGGAAGGAGGTATGGGTGGGGGAGATCCTGTTGGATGTTTTCAAGTGGGGGAGGTTGCGATTATCAGTGCAGACTCATGCGAGGGGGGCGTTTGTGGAAGGGCCCAGTCGATCTCCTCATGCGCGGTCTCCTGTGAAGAAGAAATTGGTCGCTCAGGCCAATCCATCGGTCGCTGAGGTGTTCAACAGATTGAGACAGGACCTGGATCACTTTTCAAATGAACTTGGTGTGGAGAAGTGATGTCCGGTGCGACAAGACTAGGTTAGTGTGGAAGTTTGGGAGGCTGGAAGCTAGGAGGCTATGGTGCAGATAGCGAACAGGGGGGAGGATGATCAGGCCATGACACTGGGGCCGGCTAGTGGTTTTTTGCAGCAGGGGTTGCAGGGGCCTCCTACGGAGGAGGACTGTCGATCGGTTAAGGGGAAGACAGGGAGGCCTACTCCCTGTCCTCAGCCCTTAATTACCCTTAGAAACAAATTTGATAGGCTTACTGAAATTGAATCGAGTGCTCCCCTCAGCTGCTCACCAGTGGTAGTTCGGGGATGTGAGAAAGAGATGAAGGATGATGAGCACTGTCATTCCATAGATGAAGCACCGAACCAGAAGACCAGGAGGAGGACGGAGAGGAAGGACTACTCCTCTCTTCCTCCTCCTATGAAGACCTGATCGACAAGGAGGATGAGTGACATGAGAACGGCTACGGAGTCTTTGAACTTTCTGAGGACTGGAGAGCAGAATTTCCGGTCCTTGATTCCCCTTTTAAGCTCTGATGAAGAGGTGATAGAATAGGTCCTATTTCTCAATTCTAATGAGGAGGAGGCTGATAGAATTATGGGAAGGCTTATAGAGGTGTCCCTGAATGAGGAGCAATATTCTTGGATCGATAAACAAGACTCTATTTTGGTAGGGTGTTTCAATCATGGGAAGATCAGTGTTGAGGAGTACATTCAGACATGGGATCAGCTTGTGTCTGTTTTTGAAAAGCGGCTTTTGGAAGATGCGGGCTTTAACTTATCTTCCCTAACATGGAAATGATTTAGGTAAGAAGACTCGGGTAATATTAAGTTTCTAGTTAACAAATTATTTTAAGTTGGTGGTTGTGGTTGGCGGATGTGAGTGTTTGAGTTGTGTGAGCTAGAGTTGTTTCAGATAACTTTCTTTTGAAGTTCAGTTTTTTCTTGTTTTTGTATGATTTTGGACCTACCCTGGAAGGGGTTTTGAGCATCAAGTCATCATTAATGCAGGTACCTTGGAATTGGATGTTTGAGGGGGTATGGCTTCCCCATCAGTTCGGTGCTCGTGCTTCTGCACGGGACTGCTTGCCGAGGGGCCTGTGTTGATGAAGGCTTGTTTTTTTGGTTTACTTGTTGGGATGGTGTGGTCCGATCATTTTACTCTGGTTGTACGTGGTTCTCACTTTTCCCTTTAAAAGTGTTTTATAATAAAAAAGTAATTTTTAGTCAGTCTTGTGATTTCTATGATTTATTTATGATTTGATGAGGTATGTTAAAGTGATTATGTTTTATGAGTAAAGTACGATTTCATACATGGACTAATGTTTTCATTTTGTACTTTTATATCCCTTACTGAGCTTTTTATGCTCATCCCAAGTTTTTGAAATGTTTTTCCCATGTCAAGGAAATGGTACATGATATGATGATAGTGTCAAGGAAGTGTCAAGAAAGAATCCATGTTTTATTTTAAATATGTTTCTGTTGATGAGAAAAATGAATAATATCTTTTATGTCACCACTTTGTTTAAATGTGGAATGTAATGAAAGTTTTATGATCTAATTCTCTAAAACTCTAAACCTAAAAAGATCCTCAATGTGTAATCTTGTAATAACTCAATATTAAGTAAGGTTTATGGATGGGGCCTTATATATAAGGTATTATAAATATGGATATGTTTATTTAAGTTATTAATAACACTCTTTTAACCATTATACATGAGGTTTAAACATGTTTTAAGTAAGAAAACCCCTAGGTAAGATAATTCTTAACCCGATTTCCATTCTTTTGGTTTACCTTCTACTTTGTTATTTATGTGGTTTTAAAATTGTTTGTGCGATGGGTTTTTTTATATTATGTTTACTTATTTCTAACTACAGTGTATATATATATACCATCAAGTCTATTAAGTCTCTATTAAATTATATCATATTTATAAGGGACTTTCCTTTTAAAAACATCTTTTAAAATTATGTTTTACAAAATTCAAAAGCAATGTTTTGTATGATTTTATTCATGTTATATGATTATGTTATGGTTCATGGGAATTGTTTATGATGATGGGTGGGACCTATATCTCCCTCCAATTCATTGGGTATGTGTAAGTTGGAGGTCAGCCGTATGGCTACTCCAAGTGTAACTGTGATGTTTACACAAATTGTATGGAAGATGTGAGGGTTACAAATGATAAGGTAGTCGAAAGGGTTACAAGATTATATAAGTAATGTCGCATGATATATTTATGTTTCTACTTACGTTCTTTGAATTGTTGTAATATTGTGGAAATCTCATGTTTCACAAAGTAAGTCTATATATAGGTGATAATTATATCCTTTGAAAATGATTTCAAATGTTACAAATATTCATGGACTAATGTGTTTTTTCTATTTTTTGTCCATTACAGAGCATTTGTGCTCATCCAATGTTTTTAAATGATTTTCATAGGTTATAAATATGTGTAAGACCAAGATCTAACCCATGTTAAGTGTTTTATGATTAGTCAAAGAAATCATGTTTTATGTGAAAATTTAAATATATTTCATGAAAGGAATACTATTTTTTGGTATCCACACTGTAATAGTGTGTAATTTTATGAATGTTTTATGTCCCAATTCTCTAAATCTCTAAAAATAAAAAGGTCCTCGATGTGAAATTAAGTTAATTATTGACTAAATTCAAGATTATGTAATGTAATAAGGTTGGGTTATTATACATACAATCTTCTCATCTCATCAAATGTGAATGTCTATCGAATTGGAAGGAAGTGGTATACTTTCTTCAATCAATCTATGACTAACAAAACTACATCTCTACTTCATGGTGAACACAGTAATCCACCAACAAAATCCATCAAAACCTCTTCCTGTTTCCATTATGGACCTGTAACTACTTTAAAAATATAGTAGGCCAGTAGTTCTCCTCCATCACCTGTAAACAAGTAGAATGCATAATCATAAAACTAGTTATCTTATCTTTAATCCCAGACAACCAATATGGGTAATGAATATAACATTACATCTTGGATATGCATGGATGAACATCCCACTGATAATCAAGGGGTACTTATATTATATCCTCTATCATATATTTACATACCCTAATGTTCCCATGTATACATATGATGTTGTCTACATCAAAAGACCAATATATGGGTGGTACCTCACTAAATATACTATCGTGTATGACCAAATTGGATTTGAGAACTTCCTTCTCCTCCCCCTATATAGGATTGAAGACGTAAGTACTTTGGTTATAAGAAACTACTTCTCATGAAACTCTTGAAACTACATATGTAACTCAAAAAAGAGGTCTGAAAATTTACATTCACCACTAGATTACTGGACGACATGTGTCTAAGTTTTATGGCTCAGCACATCAGCTACCACATTTCCCTCTCTAGGTATATAGTAAATCTTCATGTTGACAAAATGATGGTATCTGACCCATATTCATTGTCTAATATTCGTGTCACAGTTTGTAATAACATATTTGAGGCTATTTTGGTCACTATACACCATAATGGGCTCACCCATTAGATAATGTATCTTGCTATGAAAACCATAGAACAATACTTTTAGATAGAGGTTATTTTTATGTAAATACACTCATGATAATTCCACAATAACATCCCATGAAATAGGTTCATCCAGGCATGATAATTATTATATAAAACCATTGTAGTAACCATCTAGCCCTATTAAAATCCATATATCATACATGTTCTTGGGATTCTCCAAGAAAACCATAGCACTCACCTAATCTAGGTCAATAGATACTCTAGATTATGTGATAATTTGAACCAATAAGTTAACATTTTTTATCCGAAAGCATAACTTGGTGAGAATACAATAAAATTGATGTGGTCTTAGTGTATTCACAATGATCTCAATATTTTTGGCATGGAATATTTGAGTATAATAATTCATTAATATGTCATGCAAAAAACCATGACAAAGGAATCCATGTAGGGGTGCAAAAAACCTATTCATCAAGCCCATAAAAATAGGGTGAATGATTGTAAGACTGAATGGTGTTACCATATATTCATATAGACCATACCAAATATAGAAATTCATATGTGGTATATTAAAAGGATTGACTCACACCAAATGATATCCCGATATCAGGAAGATATTTTAAAATAATCTATCATTTCCAAGATGGTCAAATAGATCATCTATTCGACACAATCGATATTGGTTTTTAACCATAAAATGATTCAACCATTGGTAATCCACACATAAATGAAGGGTTTTATCCACCATCATAGGTAATAGCATGGTTGAACCCCAATATGAGTTGTTGGGTTAGATAAAACCCTTAGATTCTAAATTCTCAAACATCCTCTTAAGATCCTTGAGCTTAGTTGAATCCATCATGTATAGAAGAATAGATATTCGAGATGCTCCTAGAAAAATTTCAATTGTGAACTCTACCTCTCTCTTAAGAGGTAATCTAGAAAAATCTTCATGAAATACACCCATGAAATGATCTAAAATAGGTGAAAAATATTACGGAATTAAAACCTAATCTTCCAGATAAAGGCTAAAAATATGGAATGTCACTCATCCCAGCCCACGATGCTCTGGTATAACTCTATTGGCCTAAAAATACACGCACCATTGTGAAGATAAATTCCACCCTATGCTGATTTAAATGATACACTATGGAACTAGTTATCCATATATGTGTGTTAGGGAACCAACCAATCCATACCCAGAATTAAATCCAAACTCATCCTATCATGCATGAAGAGGTCCCCTAAGATGCGAAAACTCCCTACCTTGAGGGGATAGTCCTTGAATTAGTCTATACCCTCTAACTGCACACCCAATGGAGTGTCTAGGCTCATCACCCAATATAATTACTGAATTTCTATCGTTTTTGTTTCTATTATAAATAATTAGATAAAGGATTGGTAGGAACCTATGATGAAAAATAAAGATACTATAGTAGAAGCTACTAGAATAGTACCTCATACAGTAGAAGTTACTTCACTATGATCCTTGGGTATCAGCTGAAATAGATCCAACTAGATCAATCCATAACCCTGATCTGTATGTATAATACACTAAGAAGGTCCACTCTATTGTAACTAATAATAAATAGACTGGAAACGTAATTCATGGCCTCCTCCTCAGTGTGTTCATCCAGTGCTACTCTAGCTTACTACTAGAAATTGTGTAACTGCTCATAACCCAGAAACTAGACTTGGTAAAAATCCTATTCCACTAAAACCAGGTGAAATAGTCTAGTAGAGCCTCTAATGATGTCCCATCTGGCCAAAATAATGCCACTCAAGAAGGTATCTATTTCACTAAGGATTTATATTCCTATTCTATTCATACTGATGGCATATAACATAGCTTCTAGTGTAGATATTTTGGCGACCAAATTTCTAATGATAAACCTCAAGGCTACAAATCCTACTACAAGAATAACTAATGCCCAATCTCAGCATCAATCATATTTTCAAAATATTATCAGCTTATTTTTTGTTTTTATCTATGATAGGATCCTGATTAATGATCTCAAAAAAAGAAATATAGAAAAAATAAATTCACCTATGCATGTATGGAATACTTGGGCCCATCCTTGAATAAACTCCATCATAATAACACAACAACATCCATAAGTGGTGAAATCATTACAAATCAATAAAATGAATATAATAGTCTACGATAGACATATAACCTAGATATAGGTTCATGAACTATCTATATTGGTCATATCTCAGTGTCTTATACAAAAAATTAATCATATAAGGTATTCTAGAAGTTCAACCAGACTATTCCATGATAATAACCAGCCTAGGTAATCACATCCCACCATTGCGTATCCAAATCACGCAACATGTAGGTAGAGAAAATGAACCTCCACTATGGGGGTGTCTCAATATACATGAAGAAATATAAAATATCCACTATCCATGATTCAACATCTTGAGGTTCCCCATACTTAGAGAATATAAGAAAATTATACTACTCGAACTCATGATCCTGGTCAGACATTATAGGTGCAGGTCATAAAACACCATGTATAAATTGCATCAAAGGTAGAAAAACCTCTCAAATAATATTTCTAGTTCCCAATTTTGGAATATTATGTGATTCCTCGTGTGGCCCTACTAGAGGTATCAATGGTGGACCAAGTCCCAACGCCTTTGAAGAATGGTCTTTTCCACCCCCCTACTTCACAGCTAGAGGATGTTGTGGTGGTATAGCTTTTAAAATTTTATGCAAATTCCTAGCAATAAGATTAAATAAATATAGAATCACAAAATAGATAATAACATAAGAATAAGGGTCTCAATCCCAAAAATACTATCCAAACTACATGCTTATATGGTCGAGGTATGGGTTAGTGTTCATTTTAAACTTATAGGTGTTTCATAATATGGATGTTCAATTACAATTTAAGGAGAAAATTCCATTTAAATTACACTATGCCTCTTCATTTACGAGAAAACTTTTTTATTTATATGTAATTTTTTTTATTTTAGGTCAATAAATATTTTTATATATAGGACAAGGTTTAATTCAAATGGACTATCATTCCTAGATAATAAAGGTGTATACACTTTATAACTAAAATTCCCACCCATTTAATTACAACCAACCACTATTCCATTTGGTCTCAGAATGTAATAGGTAAAATATGATAAATATATTTCAATGATTTTCCAATTCCAATATATAAGGGCACATAAACCTTATAATTGAAATTTTTAGTCATGTAATGATAGCCAAAGCCTATCTCATGTAATCGAGTTACATAGATTATGTGTGTCAAATTGTCTATTAATGGTTCCACCAACAATCTATATAGGGAATAACTATTTATATTGCTATTGAAATTTTAAAAAAAAATTATGTTCCCTTCAAAAAAATGATATCATCATGGGAATATATAACAACCATGGGTCACTCAACAATCATACGAAACACAATAAATGAAGGCAATGAAATGTACCTATGTGGATGGAATATGAGTCATAGGTGCCAATAATGATGCATTTAACGATACTCGTTTCCATAGTAGGCTAAGGTAAAATCCTTATAAATCCTTTCAAATAACACAATTCGTGTGCCTCACCCAATAGTTAAGTATATCAACTGTAATAAAGAAATACCCAGCAACAATTCTGCATTCCTAGGAAACTTGTTTTTTACCCGGAACATTGATTAGATACTCCCAAGAAAGGTATATGACCAAGTTCTAATAAACTCATAATATCCTTTATACCATTATAAATAGTATGACAAGAAATGAAAGCCTTGATACCACTTTAAGATGTCATGGAACTATTCACTCTGGTGAAACTAAAACCTTTGGGCCACAAAGCATCAAGTGTGCGTCCCCATATTCAAGAGGCTAAAAACTAGCATCAAAGGCCTAGGTTATGACAGTGGGGAGACTATTCCATCTGGTTAGATTGCATAATATTAGTAATATATCATATAAATAAACAAATTATCATAATCATAATAATAAGGGATAATATTAATAGCATCGAAAAAGAATATAACAATCCAAAAAATATTAATAATCAACTCATGAACTGTAAACTGTATCATATAAAAAATAATATGTAATTTCATGTCTCTAAAAAAGGAAAACAATGTACATGGTAGTAGGAAGTCAGTAAAATACATAACATACTAAAGAATCAAACATAAAAAAACTATCTAACCATCTCGAGCTTTTCCTTAGTCATCTATGACCCATCTCCCATCCAAAATCAAGAATGTTAGGAGTACAATGTGGGACACTTCCCCTTATACATACCTATGATCATATAATATTCCCAAGTAGAAATAGCGTCCCAAATAGTGGTGGAGATAAATCATAGTAGTCCATCACCAATATCACCTATACAAATCAATTCTCTTTGTATAAACTCAAATAGAGTGTAGGTATATGAATTTAAATTAGTAAAAATAAACATCCCAATCCTACTTCATCCTCAGCTAGGGTCTAAGTATGTAACCATTTAATTTATTAATTAAAGATTTTTTTATATCGATAAATAATTTGAATGTGTCAATAGTATTGATATATATCATCATAATAATAAAGAAGGATCGAAGGTTTAACCAAGGCATCCTAGACCATAGGGGTCAAGTCAACTCCTGGTAGTATAACACACAGTCTGGATTTAAAGGATCTCAGTCTAATCCAAGGGCACACCCAAGGAATTATACTATAAATTAGTATAACTGATTCCATGGATATCTTATATATGAATATTAGGCTTAGCATGACTAGGCCTAATGGGGAGAATCCATGGAACCTTGTGTATAAAGACATCAATTTGAATCCAATGACTTCATCCAAGGCATTCTAGTATCTGGAAAACGTTTCATGTCAATTGTCAGTACTACTCTAAGATAATCACCGAATAGGGAAAACACCATATTACATGGTGTTTATATAACATGTTAATCAGGTCAATGGATCAAAATGGTGTTCTATGAGTGCTAAAATAATTCCCATGAGAATCAAACACAAGCTCATGTTTGATCATTCCTATAAAGATGAAAAACTTCAACTAAGGTGGAATATTATATTCATTACATTTAAATCATATGTAATCAAGGTCCATGTAATACTTGTTCCATTTAATTATTTAATAGTTTCATTGCATTACCATTAAATGATCATGACAAGGTGTATCAAAAAAATTCAACCATTTGTTACATTAATTAAAAAAATTAATATATTAATTCCATACATTTCATTAAACATGGAAAGGGGTAGAGGAAATGAAATTAATATCAACTCTATTTATGATTAAACTATTCCAAGTGATATATCTTATTATATACATTCCATAATTAAAATTTAATGATTCATAAATTATGATGAAACATATACCTTATTAATGGTTAAGTTAGATGCACCCGAACGATGTCACGGATAAACCCAACATGGGTTACCAAATCCATAAAAAGGAAAGAAACCAACATGGGGTTATCTACAATAAGGCCTCAACCTCTAATGATATGAAGTATTTAAATAGATATCAAGAATGTGAGGTAGATAATCAAAATAAAATCATATGAATTTTAGGGGTGTTGCTTAGTGAAACTGGCATGCATCACAAGGACAACAATTTATAGATGATGAGTCTCTAAGTGATATGTCACAGAACATCTAACTTATGCCTATAGTAGATTCCTCATCCAGTATTAGCCCTTATTCTCTCATATATTTGAGTAAAATTGAGAACTAAAGACTTCCATGAAAATAGGGCATATTAGCCTACATCAAAATAGCATCGTCAATAGGAAAAAATAAGAAATAAAGTTTCCTACTTACTAAATAACTTACCTGTGGCTATCCAAAACGATATATGACAATTGAATTGGGTTTTGAATAGAGAGATTGGATCAAAGAACATCTTTAGGATCAAAATAGAGCTTCATTGGTGGAGCTCATATGTAAGAGATAAATGAGTGGTGAGGAAAATAAAATGGGTTCTGAACGTTTTAAAATAGCCCCTGGAATTTACACGGTGTGTAAATTATTTAAATTTCACATAACATATAGTCTTTACCTTCTAGGTATATCCTTTCAAGAATTGAAAATTATCCTGAAAATACCATTACACATCGTGAAAGGGATACACATAGTGTATTCTAAAAATGCACTGTGTGTTTTTCTACATCCAACTTAATCCACCTTCTTCCTCATTTCCCAAGCATACCAACCTGACTAAAGGCTTGACATATGGATTTAATCCAAAAAAATTATGATTGAAGCAAGGGTTTTAATAAAAATTAAAATGATCTATACCAGAAGGAAAAACAGTAGGGCCATAAAAGTTCCTCAACAAGACACTCTGAATGGGAATCATCATCTGTAAAAATATTTGGGTGAAATAAAACATATACATAAACATAATTTCATTAACTCACACAGATATACACACCTACTAAATAGAATATAGCTCATACCTCTTCACATCCATTATTTTCAATGATAGGAACACCACTTGGAACTCCTTTTGGAATTCTTCCCAATAAACATATAACTCCCATCGCTAATGATGATATAGGGCCCTAAACTGATGTGTAACACCCATAATCTAGCTGAATAACAATAAAAACCAAAACATAGCTTGAGAATATATTTTTCCAAAATCAGACTCAAGCACCTCCAACCAACACTCGATTTCTATATCGGAGATACTCCCCTCATAATTCACCATGACCAGCTACAAAAAAAACCCAACACTCACACTCAAGCCTCAACCTAATATTTTAAGTTGATCCTTTGATGATTGAATAGAGTATTCTATTAAACCTCTATTGACTATGTTGTATATAGTTGATAACTATGAGCCATTATTGAAAAATGAGGAAAAACCCCTAAGCCTGATAGCATCAAATTTCATTGTATTTTATGAAATTAATTCACTTTAATATCCCAATGACCATCAAAATAAATCATGAACACAACAAATCATGACAAATTTACCTAGATTAGGTTTATACCTAAAAAATAACGCAACCTAAATTGTTTTTTAGGTAGGTTCAAGGTTCTGACCTCAGATAATTGGGGGCTTAAAATCGCATTTCCTAGCTGGTCTTTTTAGTCAACGTCAAAAATAAGATCAAATTACTTTATTTACATACCAAACAATGCAATCATCACAGTTTATAACTCCAAACATAGTCCAATATCTCAACCTAAACCTATAATAGAAATTTTTCATGACATTATCCCTCCAAATATACCCATCATAGACCATAAATTATGGAAGAGAGATAATGACCCCCCCCCATTTCACTTCCAGTAGGTATCAGGCTGGTGACTAGTAGTGATGGTACAAAAATCTCACATATGTAAGATATTACCCCCAATTATTCATTTTTAATCAGGACATTGAATGAATAAACCAGGGAAATCCATCTCATAGAAAGGAAAGGAAAGAAGAAAACCATATTATAATTCATGTATAATGTAAAAATATACAAATAAAGTATCTAAATAAATACAAAAATAATTCCGCATATAATGACTCAAAGACATCTCTAAATTATCTAAGAAACTTGAAAAATAATTTGAATATACATTGGGTGAGTATAACATGAATAATCAATAGGATAATACCCATGATCACTCATACATATATGAGAAGATAATACTAATAAACGAGTGAAAAAATTGTATAACCCTAATGCACCTAAATAGGTCAACTAACCAATACCATATTAACTACAATACCCCCACCAAATAACACAAACAATATAATAACATAATAAGAATCAGATTTATAAACTTTACCCCACACAACTTTCCCACTAATTTTCTACTCTCATGCCCCAATTTTGTACTTATTTATGCTCACATATATTTTGTAATGCACATGGAAACCACATCACATCCCACTAAAAGACCCTAGGAAACCACATCATACCATGGACCTCATATATCATATCAACACATTTAGATCCTACCCTAACCATTGCTATAAAACCATAGTAGTATTGTATCATTAATATTAAGGACATCAACCATATTACCTCCTCACACCATGCATGACCCCCTTTATAAACAACCTTTACCACTCATTAATCATCGTATATAGTGAACTTTTTTCATATGTACATCAAATACCATGCATATTAATCTCTCATGGAATTGGAATTAGGGAAGAGGGGGTATCTAGATATCGAACCTCATTATCATTGATGTTTTCGGGAAAAAACATGTAACCGAAAACAACTTTTTGTTGGTGTGATCATGTCATGGGTCAGGTGAATATTCAAATAACATAAAAGTACTTGATAGATAAATAATACACAATCCCTACATTGGGTATCATAAAAAGGATACCAAAAACTATCGCCACATAAATACATAGTCTCATAATATTCACCACTATTGTTCCCACCTCTAAATGTACCACACCACATAAGAAAGCCACACTTACATCCCATAATCCATCTTTTCTTTTAAAATAACTAGTTTTAGGATTTCTTAATTACCAACCATCTTCATTTATCAAGCATGTTAATTTAATTTTTAATTCCATATATTTTAATGTACACATCCCTCATTAAATTATTTACCACACATTATTTTTACCCATGTTTAATATCATTTCAACATTTCAGGTTCATCTCAAACCTATCGGGTAACTAAACAGCACATTGAAAACCATCATCTCAAGCCAATGAACCCCACTTCACTACCACCTAACTTCATGACCAACACACATATCAACCACCACACATCACTACCACTACACGTCACTACCACCACGCAAGAAAACAACCACATAACATAGCCACCCACAACTCAACCACCGGACAACTCATTTAGTTTTTAATAAGGTGTTAAGATAAAATTAAATCATTATTCTTAATGTTATTATCACGCAAATTCAATATTCCATGAGAAACCAATTTTTTTGTTGAATATATGTTATCATACATTTTAATATATGGTGATTTTAATCAAATACTCACATTAACATACCAATATTTGTTTAGGTCAAATTTGGAGGAACAAAAAATAAGTACGCCCGACCATGTAAGAAGAAATCACAAGAATAAGTAAAAATAATGTGATTTATCCCTCCCCTTTAATTTCAATTTAGATGGTTAATTATATTTATTAAGTTAGTGTGTACCAACTACCCAAATGAATACAAAATCATGATATCCTCATATGTATATATAAATAAGGATAGATGAAGGATCCCATACCTTTATTGAAGCCTAGATGAGATTAACCACTCACAATGGAAGAAAAAAAGAAAACAATCCCTAATATTCCCATAGATGAACACACAAAGATCTAAAAACATTAAGTAATTATCAGACCATGCTCACACTATGCCCAAAATATTGCCTCTTTTTTGGATTTTCTAAAAAGAATAAAATAGAATCATTTGGTATGATAGAATAAGGGAGGTTATACCTTTATCAAAAATACATAATATAATGATAAAATGGGTTATAAATCATAAATTAATGACTAAATAAGGATTATGAGGTTTCAAAATCACATAATGATAGAATGGAGTACAAAATAATTCAATAGGGAGTGATTTGATCCGCTTATTTATAAGTGGACCCCATAGGACGTAATGCCCTAACCTGAGAAGCCTGAAAATAGTGCCAAAATTTATTACATTGGCATTATTACATAGAATAAAATCATGAAGGACCTATTAGTTTAGTATTCTTGGTAATCTAGATACCTACTTGAAAACCACATTATATTTTAAAACATAAAATACAAAATTTATTTTCTTTGATCATGCCATTAATCCCCTAAGTGTAACCCTAATTATCAGTCATAACACACATATTAGCTTCCTAGGAAAAATAAAACATAAGAAAGAGGTTTAATAACTTTCTGAGTAAGGGTAAGAGTACATCAAAAGTTATGATTAAATATGGAATAAATAATAAGGAAATTTATATAACTAATATAAATTCTATTTAACTAATCACATGAGCTAGAAATAAAATCCATAGATATTCTAGCTAATCAAATAATCACATGAAATAATAATAATAACTAAATGTGTAATGTTACACATTTAAACTATCATGATATATCCTCAATATAACTACTTTAATGATCTATCTTTATGAAAGTTTAATTATTTGGGTAGAAACCCATCTGATTTGTGTCAAGATCTATCCTCTTGACAATTTTAAACATCTCGGAAAAAATGAGAAGGGTTTTCACCAAAAGATACCATCTTATGAGACCTACCAATGCATTAAGGGGGAATTCCAAGACCCATACATCACTTACCATGTTCAATGAATGCCTCATATGAAAACATAAACAACAAATACATTCATATTGAAAAACTAGCTTATAAAACATGAATACTTTAACCCAAAATCATGAATGGTATCAAAATAGTACATCCACATTCAAATTGATCATAATACCATTAATAAATAAGGTATATTTTTCTTTATAATGTCATCTACAATCAAAAATAAAATTCAAAAAAGGATGTTGACATAGATGAAAATGCTATAATAAAATCATTAGAAATATATTGATAAAAATACACTTTTACTTTGAAATCATTAATTTAAATACTGAATGTTTATAAAATAAAAAATATATATTTAAAAGAAGTCATTAAACATGTAAATTAATCTTCTAAGAATCAAGGCTTTATGAAATCAGTAAATTATGTTCCTAGCGTATAAGTTAAAAATAAACATTTTTTTTGTATTTTGGTCAAAAAGTCAAAAATTGCCTCCTTTGGAAAAGGGAAAAAAGATTTCATTAAAATAATTTTATAAAATGAAAAAAATTGGTTAAATACATAAAATATTTTTAAGATAATAGCAATAATATTTTTGAATTTTGTTTTATGAAACATGGACATGGATGATAAATATTCCCCAGTAGATACTTGTGTATAAACAATCCTGAATAATAATGAGATTGTGAAATTAACTATAGCCTTTTAATATCCTTTTGTAGAATTTTATTTATAATCCTTTATAATGGTTTAAAAACTTTATTAAATTATACTAGAACTATACCCATAATTATGATATCATATATGACCTTATTATATCATTTTGTTAATAATATTTCGTTATTACCCATGTTTCTGGGGTTACCTACTTCATTTTCCGATGCATGTTTTATTGTGTAATTTCTATTTAATATGCATATGATATATTGTTTTCATATGAAGATTGATATTAATTTAATATATATTACATTTACTAATTATATATATTTTTTCAGTAATTATTGAATGGTTAACATGGAAAATGAATCCCATCATGTCGTGGAGACGGTATGTCATACGTACACACGAGCTATGGTATCATTCCCTTAAGGGTAAAAGGTTAAGGAATTGGATGGTATATTAATTATACATAATCAATATCATTTAATATTTATTATTTATATAAATCATTATACTCATAAAAATAAAGTGGTGATGAAAAACATTACACCATAGTGTGGAGATGGTAAGCCCTTCATACGCAGGTGAGGTGCTTTTCTTTTTATTAGGATGTATAAAATGAGGAATATAGTTATCACATAATCATAATAATATATCATCATATATATAATAATGTATTTATAAATTTATTAAGGAAACAAAACATTAATAGCATGTAGAATAAGAAATGAACTTGAATGTGTTGGAAAAACAATTACCTCTTCTTCGGTGTTTTTCCTTTAGATCTCTTCTCAGTGGATCTAGAGTTGGTATTTTGGGAAGAAAAAGACCTAAAGAACATGTATAACTATGTTGGGATGAGAAATGGTTCAGTTTTGGGTGATCTATAATGTAAAATGTGGTGTGAGTAAGTGAGGTAGGAGGTGCCCTTTTATAATTGAGGTGAGGGGCACTTTTGGAAATCCTCAAAATATTAAAATATAATAAGGTTATTCAAGAGACAAAAAACATCTAAATTAGTTATAAATGATTGGGGGAATAATTTTTTGACCATATAATGTTCCTTTTTTTATTATTTTACATTTTTGTGATTTTTAAATAATCTAATAATATATTAATTCAATAAAATATCATTATTGTCAAATTTGATACTATTAATCTAATTTGACTCTAAATGCATCAAGAAAAAGTGTGAATTAAAATATAATGATTTAAAACAACTATAATATATCTTAAAGAACTATAAAACTTGATAGACACTTTAATTCATTAAAAATATATCAAAATTGTTATTATTAAAATCAATTATTTTATTGTTTATGTTAGTTAAATAAATACAGTTTTATCATTGAAGCAACATTAATGGTAATTTTATAATTTATAAAAACTAAAAATTAAATTAACTTATTAAATTAATTTCATAATGATCAAAGTAAATATTTATATTCATCCATACCTTGATTGTGTCCCAATGTAGACACAAAAAATATATTAAACACAACAGAGTGATATTTTGCAACTCCCTTTGACTTTAAATAGTATATAAGTTATTTTCATGGAAACGTGGGGATTAAACAACTCCAATTCAATCTTACAGAGATAGGGGTGGAATCTACTTTATCCAATAATATTGGTAAATTTTTTTATTATTCTTTAAATCCTTTACATTTTTTAACCCTTACCTAGCCCCTTTAACTGTTACAATGATATCATATAATTTTTATATTAACTGTTAAAATTATTACTATAAAATTGTAAAGAAACACTAAATGAGTAATTTATGAATTTTAGAGAATTTTAATAATCATTTGGTTGAATTTTTTATTTTTAGATATTTTATGTCATTTAATAAAATAATATTTATTTCAAAATATCTATAATGTCAATTTTGAAACTATTCATTTTTTTATTTATAAAAAATCAAAACAACAAGATAAATTCAAACATTGAATTCTAAAACATTAATAAAATTTCAAATCCCTCCAAAAAATAATAGGATGACATTAAATATCTCAAATTATTTTTATTTTTTTATTTTTAATATCATTTATTTTATTCTTTCATTATTTAAAAAATTACTACATCATCATGGTGTCACCATTTATGTTAATTATTATATCAATAAAATTTATAAATAAATTATAAATATGTATATAAAAACTATGTCTTTAAAATTACTATTTATAGTAGAATTAATATTTTTTTATAACCCTATATTAAAAATAGAATAGTTATTAAAAATATGAGTATGGAATTTCTAACTTATCTTTAAATAAAATTTAATAAATATCACATTCTCACCCAAGTTACATAAAAAGATTATAATTTCATCCCAATGATGATTTTGGTTGAAACACACTCATCCATTGAAATTATAGAAATTTTTAGGGTAATTTTATAATATATATAATATTATATTTACCTTTAATTTTTTGATTGACCCTTAACAATGGTAAATAAAAATTTAATAATGTTATTATACATAATATAAAAACAATTTAGTTGATTATATTAGAATCTAACTATAATACTTATTACAATAATTCATGTTTATTTTTAAAAATTCATTTCACAGATGTGAAAAAATTATGTTAAATGCTCATCCCGTAAACCGAATGAAAAAACAAGTTAAATAAAAACGTCCAAAAGTTTTCTATGTTTTTATATCTAATTTTAATGTGAAATTATTTCCAATTTACTAAATTAGTTTAACTGATATATAATTGGTCTATTTAAACATTAAAATATAATCAAATCATAATTTTACTATATAAATAAAATAGACAAAAATATTGTATTTTTCACTATTCATCACAAATGGAATGTTCTCAGAGAAATACCAAAAAATAAACCAATTTATATTTTTATATTACTATTTAAAATAATAATCTTATTTTTCAAATTATGTATATAAAAGTGTAAATAATTTTATTTAAAATAGATTCATCATTAAAAGGTGGTAAAACTACCTTTAGAAAAATATAGGTTTTAATCTATAAAATTGGATTCATTATTATATTGTCCCTATAAAATTATTTTTATAAATGTAAAGAAATTTGATAAAATATATAATTTATAAATTTCATAAATTGGTTAATAATATTCAATCATGCAAAATTAATAGATAGTGTTAAAAAAATATTAAATAATATATCATGGTTTCTGTAAGCCTAATGTTTCATGAAATGTAAGCTATAAAATAAATAAAATTTATTTAAAAGGATGCATATCATAAAATCATGGTGTGTTACATTCTCTCCTCCAATAAATTTCTTCCCCACAACTTGAAATTTCACTTTGAAAATCAAAGGTGATACTTGAAAATTCATTTATTGGACTCCCACATCGGAAATAGGGTTAATAAAACATCCTATTAATAATAGCGAAAGAGAAATATGAAGGTCACCAAAAAATTGAAATTTGAATAGGGAAAAATAGTGTGAATTGAAAAATAGGACATGGAAGAGAAATCAAATGATCTTGTTCTGATGGAGAGTGATAGAGAACACGGTCATATGAAAGTCTACAATCACACAACTATAAATATGTGATGGGTTAAAGAGATTATTGATTTTATAGTAATAAAATTAAATGAATAGATTTTTTTTGTTCCAATTTCCATTCTTAGAGTTAAGGGATTATTTTACTATTTTAAAAAATAACTCACAAATAAAAACTTACATGATTACTTTCCATGATATAAGAATAATATCATCTTTTGATTATGATTTGATCTATTTCCACTTCCATTATTAATCCAAAATATGGATATCAAAGATGAATTTTATTATTGAATGACCTTTATCAAAATATCTTTACGCCATTCTTTCGAGCGTTAAATATTATCAAAAACCAATTTTGTATTAAAGGTTATCCAATAAATCATAACTTTAACCATAAACAATAATATCCAAAGTTCAACTTAATCCATTCCAACCTTAAGACTCAACCAAAATACTTCTATCCAGATTCACTATCCCAAAAGGTCTCCATATTTCCAAAATTATTCTTAGCATCAGATTCCCTAAACAATGTAATGTAACTCTTATTTCCACAAACCAAATATTTGGTCACCTTAAAATACATAATGAAAATTTTCATGCTAAGAAATCAATAAAGAATAAGTATTGTATAAAAATTCTTATATATCTCATGATTCTTCAAATCATATCATCATTGATGAAGTAATTATTCAATCCAAATACCTGATAAATTTAATCATTATATCTCATTCATAAACCATTAACTATGCTTCATCGTATTATTTATTAATACATATTTTCGTTTATTTTTCATTGATATTATCTTCACTATCAGCATAATTACCACTACTTGTATAACCATACTGATTATAACCATTGACCAAAACCCAAGGCACAAAGTGAGAAACACTAATCATAGGGATATAGTCATGAATAATCATTTATAGGATCTCTAAATCATCAAATATTGTTCCCAATCTATGAGTCTATAGGTTTATCCTAGGTTATCTGTTGTCAATACCAAATCAATATGAAGATATCCTATACTTAGGATTATCCTCGAATTCAGTCCTATGTTTATGTTTTCTAATCCATGATTTCGTAAATCTAGTTTCCCAGTTTTATGCTAAACATACTAAGATACCAAATGTAATGCCCCGACCCCAGAAGCCAGAAACTGGTTCCTTACTTTATTACATTGGAATTATTACAGGGAAACAATCCCAACAGAACATTTTGATTAGTATTATTGGTAAACCAGATACATACTTGAGACCCACATTAAATTTTAAAACATACAATAAACAAAGAATTTTCATCAAGTATTCCATTAATACCCTTAGTGTAACCCTACATATCAGTCATAAAACACATAATAGAATCCTATAGAAATAAATACATAATGGCTGTGATTATTATGGGTAAGCATGAAATGGATGTTGTGATTAAATATGGTATAAAAATATGGAAAAGTAAATAACTAATAAAACTGCGATTTAAATAATCACATGTGCTAAGAAACTTTACCATTGATATTTTACCTAATAAAATAATCACATTGAATAATAATGTCGATATAATTCATAATGTTGGATACCTAAACTATCATGATATATCCTCAAGATACCTACTCTCAAGAGCTATCCTCATGACAGTTTAAGAACATGGGTATAAACAAGTCTAATTTGTTTCAAGATATCTCATCTTGACAATTTAAAACTATTTGGAATCAAATATCAAGGATTTTTTGAGAACTGATTTCATCTCATGAGACCTACCAATACATCGAGGGGATATAGTAGGCCCCTCCCATCACTTACTAAGTCCAATGAATTCCTTATCTAAAAACATAAACAACATAAATATTCAAATTGAAAAACTAACATAAGAAATGTGAATAATTTAACCATAAACCATGAATGGTGTAAAAATATCACATCCATAGTCAAATTGATCATAAAACCTTCAATAAATAAGTTAGATTATATTATAAAATATCAACCACAATTAAACATAATATTCAAAAATGGATGTTGATATAGATGAAAATACTCTAATAGAATCATTAGAAATATCTTCAGAAAAATACACTTTTACTTTGAAAACTTTAAGTTAAAACTCGTTCATATATAAAAGAAACAATTTTCCATAAAAATAACTTTTTAAACATATAAATTAAGCATCAAAACATCAATTAATTCTGATGGATCTATAATATGATCATTTTATATAAGTTAAAAATAATCATGCTTTCTATTTTTTTCACAAAGTGATGAAGTATCTTGTTTGGAAAATAAACAAAATATTACTTTAAAAACATTTTATAAAAATTTAATCAATTTTTAAATTCTAAAATCATTGTTAGCATAATATTAAAAATATTTTTGAAAATATTTTTAATCAATATGTACATGGATGATAAATATTCACCAACAAAAACTTACATACAAAAAATCCCAAATAATAATGAGATTGTGAAATTAACCCTTACCTTTTAATTTACTTTAGTTGAATGTTATTCAACCTCCTATATAATGATTTAAATAAATTTATTAAATTATAATAGAACCATATACCTATTTTAGATTTCATATATGATCTTCATATATAATTTTGTTAATAATATTCTGTTATTACCCTTGTTTCGGGTGTTAACTGCTTCATTTTTTTATGCAGGTTTTGTTCTGTAAGTTTTGTTTATTATGAATATGATATATTTTTTTCATCTCAATAACGATATTAATTTCATATATATTATGTTTACTCATTACATAATTTTTTATAATCATTCTTAAATGCTTAACATGGGAAATGAATCACATAGTGTTGTGGAGGTGGTATGCCATACATATGCATGAGCAATGATATCATTCCCTTAATGGTAAAAGGGTGAGGAATTGGATGGTATATTAATTATAAAGAATAAATAACATGTCATGTTTTTATTTATATATATTATATCCATCATTATACCCATCCTAATAAATTGGTGACAAAAACAAATTACACCACAATATAGTGACGATAAATTGTACGTACGCACGCACGGTGCTTCTATCTTTCATTTGATGGATTAAATAAAGGATATGGTGGTACCATAATCATAATAACATCTCATAATATATATGAATCTATATTTATTACTTTTGGATGGAAAAAACACATGATGAGGAAGTATAAAAAGAAATAAACATGAATGTGTTGGTAAAACAATTGCCTCTACTCCGATGGACTTCCTTCAAATCTCTTCTCAAGGGACCTAGGGTAAGTCTTTTTGGAATGTTAGGGCATATAGAACTTGTTTTAGGATTATTTATGGTGAAATAGTCTTTATTTGGTTGACCTAGTAGAATCAAAGTGGTCTGAGAAAGTGAGAGAGGTGGTTCCCTTTTATAATTGCAATAAGGGGCACTTTTAGAAATCCTCAAAAAATTAAAATATAATAAGGATATTATAGATCCAAAAAAAACCTTCAAATGAGTTATAAATGTATTGTGTAAGACATTTTCGACCATAAATTATACACTTTGTGATTATTTTAATTTTTTTTATTTTTCTATAATTTAATAATATATTAATTCAAAAAAACATCATTATTCTCAAATTTGATATATTCATTTATAAAAGTAGTAATTAAAATATAATTATTTCAAACATATCTAATATATCTTATAGATATTTAAAATTCATTAAACACTTTAATTACTCTAAAACATTTCATGAACCAACTAGAGTCAACCATGAACCTGTCACATGAGTCGATATGTGACATGGACCGAATGTCATTTCTGATCACCATGGGCTAGAAACTAGTGTCAGACATCAGTAGGGTAAACAAAAAGTGAATTATGTTTCCTAATAAAAAACAAATAACTTAATAGAAAAAATATTAAAAAGCTTCCAAATATCTATATATATATATATGATCATCTGAACATCGTTTATAGTTCTGAAAAATACCACCAAACTACACAATGACCAAACTGAAACTAACAACTAAATTGTGTCCATATGACCCCGAAGTTCACACTCCAAAACCAACCATTTCCATAATTGATTGATACCAAGGTAAAAAACTAATGTATAATCTAAAATGAGAAAGAACAATAGGCATGAGTATTGAAACTCAGTAGGCTAGCTCGAATAATCTATTCTTAATGCCCTTACTTTAAAATAAAAGAAATATCAATTTCATGTTTGAAATATAGAGTATAAAAATAATATTTTTCCACAAAATTTAATCATTAAAATAAAAAATATTCAATTTTTCCTTTTTATGTCTTTGTGTATAAACCAATCTGATTTGTGTAAAGATCTCTCCTTTTGACAATTTAGAACTACATGGAAACAAACATGAAAGGTTTTTTTCAACAACTTTCATCTCATGAGACATACTGATGTATCAAGGGGATATAGTAGGCCCTTCCCATCACTTTCAATTCTAATTCATTCTTCATATGAATGCACTCACAACATAAACATTCGAATTGTAAAACTAGTATAATAAATGTGATTAATTTAACCATAACCCAATAATGGTATCAAAATGGAGCATCCATAATAAAACTAATCATAAACACTTAAATAAATAATTTATATTGTATTATGTGAGATCAACCCCAATCAAACATAATATTCAACAATGTATGTTGATATAGATGAAAATACTCTAATAAAATCATTTGAAATATCTTGAGAAAAATACACTTTTACTTTGAAAACATTTATTTAAAAGTCATGAATTTATAAAAGAAATTTTTTTTTTTAAAATAACTTTTTAAAATTTTAAATAGTGCTTCAAAACATCAAGTCATCTAGATATAAGTAAAATATTTTCATTCTATAAAAGTTAAAAATAAACATTTTTTTTGTAATTTTGTCAAAAATTCATAAAGTATCTTGTTTGGAAAATGAAAAAAAGATTCCATTCAAACCATTTTATAAAAATTAAAACAATTTTAAAGACATAAAAAATTGGTAGGATAATATTAAAAATACTTTTTAAAATAGTTTTATGAAACATGGACATGGATGATAAATATTCCCCCGTAGATACTTACATATAAACAATCTCGAATAATAATGAGATTGTGAAATTAACTCCTACCTTATACTTTCCTTTTGTTGAATATTATTTAACCAAATGTATAATGGATTAAATAAAGTTATTAAATTATAATAAAACCAAATCTATGTTTTCTATATCATATATGATCTTCTTATATCATTTTGTTAATAATATTTCTTTATTACCCTTGTTTCTATTGTTAGCTACTTCATTTTTATCTGCATTTTTTGTCGAGTAAATAATTTTACCTATGCATATGATATATATTTTTTATATAAATAATGATATTATGTTAATAAATATTATATTTAATAATTATATAGTTTTTTATAATCATTATTGAATGCTTAACATGGAAAATGATTCACATTGCGCCGTGGAGATGGTAGGTCGTACGTACACACGAGCGATGATATCATTCCCTTAACAGTAAAAGGGTAAGGAATTGGATGGTATATTAATTATAAAGAATCAATAAAATATCATATTTATTATTTATATCTTATATATCCATCATTATACCCATCCAAATAATGTTGTGATAAAAACAAATTACACTATGGCATGGAGATGGAAAACTGTACGTACAAACGCGTGGTGCTTTTATCATTCATAGGATGGATAAAAGAAGGAATATGGTTGTACATTAATCATAATAAAATCTCAGAATATAGATTATTATGTATTTATTAATTTAGTTTGGAAAAAACACATTAAGAGGAAGTACACGAAGAAATAAACTAGAATGAGTTGATAAAACAATTACCTATTCTTCAGTGGACTACCTTTAGATAACTTTTCAAAGTGTCTAGAGTTGGTATTTTTCGAAGATAATGACCTATATAACTTGTATAAGGAAGTTTAGAGTATAAACGTTTAGGGTTTGGTCGATCTAGAAGGCTCAAAGTGGTGTGATAAAGTGAGGGAGGAGGTTCCCTTTTATAATTGAGGTGAGGGGCACTTTTGAAAATCTTCAAAATATTAAAATATAATAAGGCTATTATTGATCCAAAAACATAAAAATGATATATAAATGAATGGGGTAAGACATTTTTGACAATATTTATCCCGTTTGTGATTATTTCTCATTTTAATTTTTAAATAATGTAATAATATTTTAATTCAATAAAATATCATTATTCTCAAATTTGATACTATTCATTTAATTTGAATTTAAATGCATCAATAAAAATTGGTAATTTTAATATAATTATTTCAAACATCATAACATATCTTATATATCTATAAAATTCATTATACACTTTAATTCATCCAATATATGTCACAAACTAACCCAAACAACATGCAACACCCTGAGCCTCCCTAAGGGTCCATCTATTTCCTTAAAACACATCAATCATAATGGATTCCATACTAAGAATCTCTGATTCCATACTATTAAATAGGTCATGAGGATTCCACAGTGATGAAATCCCACCCATTAACATAAACATGGTAATAGAATCATCCTATGATGGTTTTCATAAGAAACATTTTCACCATTTTCACAAAAGTTCCAAATGGGCCTCTAATCATCAACACATGCCAAGCCACATTTGAAATCCAAATACACATTCCACTTGAATCCAAAACCCTGTATGAACACATTTAAGGAACCCAAATCATCATTTTAAATACCATGAATTGATTTAAGATACCAAACCAATCTTTTTATAACAAAAATCACTCATAAAATCTAACCAAACATGTTCTCAAACACTAGGTGTGCACAATATAACAAAAACAATACATTTTATCACAAAACATTGTATAAATAACCATTTTCACACCCAAAAATTATTCCAAGAATCACATGTTAATATTTAATATTCATGGAAGGTGTGCAAATCATGAAATCGACAATTTCTATAATGATCAAACACACTTCCACAGAAAACAAAAGTTCTTAGATGTCTTACAACATTCCCTTAAATATCAATCACCAAAGAGAAAACTCCAATGTCACAACCACTATAACAAAATAACCCTTAAAACTAGATGGAATCTTCCAACAAGGAAACTTTAAATGAGTCCCCAAATAGCAACGATTGGGTTGATGAAAAAATGTTATACAAGGGCACTCATGATCCCCATGTGCTAAACACTAGTGTCAGGAATCAATATAAAAAAAAGGAATGATTTCTCCCACTGATAAAAAAGTAACTAAACAATGGAAAGATTATCATGCAACCCTATATATATATATTATCATCTAAACATCTTTTAAAAAGCTGAAAAATACAAGCAAACTACACAATGACCGAACCAACTCTAACGATTACATCATCTCCTTATGACCACAAAGGTCACTCTCTAATAATAAACCTAACCATTTCCCATGAAGATAAATACCATGATGAAAACCTGTAGAATAATCTAAAAATAAGAAATAACTATAAACTTGAGTATTACAATTTAGTAGGCTATTCTGGATAATCTGTTCTCAATGCACATCCTTTAAAACAAAATAAATTTCAATTTCAAGTTTGAAATACAAAGTATAAAAACAAGCATTTTATATAAATTTTCAACTTTAAAATCAAACACATTCCATTTACCTTTTTACCATTCAAAACCATAATCTTTCCCATGGATAAACTATGTGTGTTTTAAAAGAGATATGAAATTTCAATTTTAAAGGAGAGAAAGAGAAAGAAAGTGTAATACATTTCCATAACTATTTTCCATAACCATTTGAAAACACTTTATTGTTATAAGAAAAAAGTCCCACTCTTCTAGAACCAAGATAAAAAATCATATCATAAGGGTAGTGTGAAATAACACAAAAGCATTTCTAGCACTTAATGCGTCACAACATTCATGCCAAAAAACATGGGTGGAACCTAAGAGCTCATGAATAATCCAAAACATACTGATGCATGATACTCAATCCTAGATTCATGCCTCACATGATTAAATCAAAGATCCCTAAGTACTCTCTATGAACCCAAAATTGGACAGACCAAGGGACAATTCCCATTGAAATAAACCCAATATATCCACCAATTATGGGCCACAATCTAATGTGTAATATATCTACTGTAACAATCCTTATCATAAAATTCTTACACCATTCCAGGTTCCCATGTCCCATGAATAATGGGGGTGATCTAAATGATTCAAACCGATCATAAAATCATGTTCAAATATAGTGATTAATCCAAACAATAGGCATCACCCCGAGTCGCCCCAAGGGCCCATCTCTTGCCTTAAAAACCATCGATCACAAAGTAGTCCATATTGAGGATCTATCATTCTTTACAAGTAAATGGGTCACGAGGATTACATAGTGACAACATCCCACCCATTAACATAAACAAGGTAATAGAATCATCCAAGGAGGGTTTTCCTATGAAGCATTTTCACTATTTTCACAAAAATTGACTAATAGGTCTCTAACCCCCAACACATTACACACCATATTTGAAATCCAAATACAAATTTGAATCCAAAAACCATTGGGATCCCATGAAAGGAACCCAAATCATCATTTAAAATACCATGAGATCATTTATGATACCATACCATGACTTTTATATCACAAATCACTCATAAAATCCAACCATGAATTTTCTAAAACACTTGGTGTGTAAAGTATAACCAAAACAATAAAATTTATCATAAAACAAGGTAATAGTAATCATTTTTAACATATAACTATTATTCCATGGATCATATTTCAAAATTTAATATTCAAATAAGGTTCCAAAAGCATGAATTCAATTATTCTTAAATTAAAAAGGCAAGTGGAAAATGTAACTTACCTCAAACCATAAACACTTCAATAATGCACACCCAAAACAACCTCACCAAGGCTCCAAGAGCCAAAAAATACCAAGAGGAACCCTAAACAAGAAAAACTCACAAAATAAATCAAGGGGAACACTAAAAATATATCAAGATGACCATGGGATAAAGAGATCCCAAGAGAAAATGAAAGGATGAGGAAGGTGACGATGAAAATATTAGATTACCTTGAGATATGTTCCCCAAAACTCAAATAGATACTTAGATCCGCATAGAAGGAGAGAGGATAAGGCTTGAGGAACAAGGGTAGAGGAACCTTAGGGTTGAACGAACCTATGGGAGGAGGAATGGGGTGGACTGGGGTTAGAACCAGGAGATGTAATACTTTGAATTTCAAAATTGTTAACTTCAGGGAAACTTGCATGTCCTGGCTGCATGGTTTACAAAACCATGCACCAAATGTGTGGAAGCTACTACCCAAAAGGGGATCAACTACATTGTCATCCCACATTATTTGAACTACCATGTGAAAATAGTGCAGTAGCTTCTATCCAAAATTGAAAACCTACCACACAATTACTTGGGTTGGGCTGCAGGTTTACCAAACCATGTGACAACCACTCACAGGCTACTACCATGCCCAAAAAACCATTTTTTTCTCCCATAACTACTAAAAAATAGAGAAATAATCAAGGTTTCAAAACTAAATAATATATGCTTCAGAACTTTAAACACTATCACACCCAGAACTATAGATAAAAATTTTTAATCCGAAATGAAGTGAAACAGATGATGAAAATGAAAAACTGGGTGTGAAAAAATACAATAAAATTAATATTATTAAAATCAATTATTTTATTTTTCTATTAATTATATAAATACTTTATTAACATTAAATAAGTATTCAAATTAATTATATAATTTATAAAAAATAAAAATAAAATTCCATAATTAAATCAATGTCATTATGATCAAAATAGACATTTAGAATCGTTTATAGATTGATTTTGTCCCAATGAAGACACATAAAAGATATTAAATACAAGAGAGTGATATTTTGTAACAATCATTCACATTAAATAATATATATAAATTATTTTAATGGAAAATTGTCCATTAAACCACACCAATTCAATATTAAAGAGATAATGATATAATCCCCTTCATCCTATAATTTTTGTACATGTTTTTATTATGTTTTTAATCCTTAGAATTTTGTTTTAACCCTTAATTAACTCTTATAACTCTTAATTTGATATCATGTAATTTATATATTAAGGGTTAATATTATTACTATTAAATTCCAAAATACCACTAAATGAGTCATTTGTGATATTCAGAGACTTTTTCCAATATGTTGGATAATTTTTTTAATATATATTATATCATTTCTAAAATTTAACTTTTTTTAAAACATCTATAATTTCATTTTTGGGAATATTAATTATTTTTCATTATACAAAAAATAAGAATTAAAAACTTGTCAAATAAAAAAAAATTAACACGTCAAATTACAAAATTATTTTATATCTACAAAATTAATAACATGTCAAATTAATCAATAAGATTATATGATGACATTAACTCTCTAAAATTATTTTTATTTTAATATTTTAAATATCATTTATTTAATTCTTCTATTATTTAAACAATTAACGCATCATCATTGTGTCACCATTTAAGTTAAATATATTTTCACATAAAATTATAAATAAATTATCATAATTTTTATGAACATTTTAGATTTAAATTTCCTCTTTATAGTAAAATTTATCTTTTTTACAACCCCATATTAAAAATTTTATAGTTGTAAAAAACATCAGTATTACATTTTTAACTTATCTTTAAATATAAAATAATAAGTGTCACATTCTCATCCATGTGGATTAAAAAGGTTATAATTTCATCCAAAAGATGATCTTGGTAGAAATACACTTATCTAATGAAATTAGGATAAATTTTAGGGTAATTTTATAATATTTTAAATATTACTTTTACCCTTAATTTTCTAATTTACCTTTAACTATTGAAAATAAAGATTTACTAGAGTTACAATTCGTAATATCAAAAAAATTAAGTTGGTGCTATTAAACTCTAAATATTATACTGATTATGACCATTTATTTTCTTTTTTAAAAATTAAATTCACATAAGTGGTATAATTAAGTTTAATGCTAATCTCATAGATGGGACGACAAAGTAGGATAAAGTAAAAACGTCCAAAAGATTGTTATGTTTTTTTATCTAAATTTAAGTTCAATTTTTTTCCCAATGACATAAATTGGTTTAAATGATATAAAATAGTCTTATTTATACATTAAAACCAAATCAAAACAAAATTAATCTTTATAAATGAAATATATGAAAATGCAGTTTTGAACAAATTTTCATTATTTTTAACTATTCATACAAAAGATGAAACTACTCAGAAAAATATCAAAAATTCTACCAAGGTCAATTTTTATATACCTGTTTAAAAGAATAAGTTTATTTTTTTAAATAAATAATATAAGTGTAGAAAACTGGACTTAAAATAGGTTCTCCATTAAAAAATTACTTTTATCAAAATATAGATTTTTAATGCATAAAATTTGATTTCATCTTATATAATTACTATAAAATAATATCGATGAATGTAAAAAAATTTGATTAAAATATAATATATAAATTTCATTATTTGGTTAATATTATTCATTCCCTCTAACTTAACAACTACTATTAAAATAGTAATATTTAATAGTATATACCAGTTTGTTTAAGCCTGGTGTTGTGTGCAATGTAAGCTATCGAATAAAATAAATTTATTTAAAAAGAGACATATCATAAAATCTTTGGGTGTTACACTAGACACCACCACGATGTGGTGAATAGAAAAAACAATTATCGTGTATACGGTCAAAGAGATATTCAAACCTCTAGTGGTTGTTTCCCCATTTTCCACCCATTCTAAAAAGTGGATTTCACCGCCACCATATCCTAGACCATAGTGTGGTTCATGACATAGTGGTTCATGTATTATCTAACACAACCAAACACTATGGCTTACATCCAAGGCCATGGCGTGGGGAGTTACTCTTCCATGTTTAAAATATGAACTACACAAATGCACCATGCACAATGAAATTCCCTCCGATGGGAATTTCCTATTTGAAAATTTTAGACTAGAGCGACTCCCATTCAATGAATCCTCCACCATGCCCACAACTATGGAATGGTTACCCTATAATAGCATAATAACCTCTTTAAGCCTTTATAACACCTCTAAACTCCTACATGGAACCACTAATGTAAAGACCCAGGAATTCCATGGAATTTTTTTTCATAAATACATGGGATTTTCTTTGAGTTCATGAATTTTTACGGTGCTTGATTCTGAGTCCCGTTGTGCCCGGACTCAATTTCTGATGTTTTGTTCAGGTACGTTTAGTAAACGTATGACCGAGTTTTTATAACTTTTGAACCGATTATCGGAACTAAAATTTGAGGGCACCATTGAACTCGGGGTGTTGGTATTCTCTTAAGAATACTTTTACCTCGACAGCGGATGGTCGAGAATAAAAGTTAGTTTTTGGATTTTTATAAAAAATAAATAAATAAATAAAGTGTACAACGCTTTATTTAATTTTTTTTAGCCGCCATGAGTGTGAGTGGTTGTTGATTAAAACCACCACTTAGGATTTGGAGGTGGGACCACCACATGATAACCTCCCATGAAAGGTTATGGTGGTGGGGGCCACTTAAACATAACCTCCCATGAGAGGTTGAATCATAGGGACCACACGAGACTAAAACCCCCAAATTAATGGGAGGGTGGAAAATATCCCAACACCCCTCATTAATGAGAGGGGAGTCCCATGACCTCCGCTACCATTAATTGGGGCCACCTTTCCCTTTTAATTAATTGCACTAACGCATGTAATTTAATTAAGGGGTGCCTCTTGACCTCCCCATTAATCAATTTTTCCAACACATGTAATTTATTAAGGGGAGACTCTTAATATATTCCTCTATTTTGAAATTTTTGTGATAGTAAAATATTAGATAACTTATATTATTTTTGGTTTGGAAATTCTCATTTGGTGGGAGCTTGAGAGGAGAGCTTGGGAGAAAAGAAGTTCTCCCAATGAAGAACGAAGAACGTGAAGAATGCCGCCAGAAACCTTCTTCGACTTCCTCCCTCAAATTCTACTGACATTGAGTGTATTCTATGGACGACACAGCTCGGGGTAGGGAGTGCGTGACGAATGCGGAGAATGACGAACTTCATCGTCTTCTTTCCACAACATCATCAACGAACAATGAACTTCGATCGATGAATCAAAGGTAGGGGATTTACATTTGTTTTATCCCTTTTCTTTTCTCACCATTGTTTGAAAAGAAATCATTGTGTGGTTGTAAATAATTGATGTTTATTCTTCCTATTTTGATGAACCAATTGATATCACTTTAAACTATGAGGATGCGGGCCAACCTAACATGGCCCGACATCATCAGTCGATTTCTTATTTCTTATGGCGTTCTTTGGAATGGTGATGAGGCTATGAAGATAAAGGTCGTGCTACCTACAGCCTCCGAGAATCGCGCTACCCCCGCGGTGCACTAAAGCTTCCGACCGACCACTGTCGGCCCGAGCGGCGCCCAGCCCGCCTACCCGCGGCCTTCCGGTGGATTTCCTGGAACGCGGCCCGCCTGGCCGCAGCCTTGTTGGTGCCCCCGCAACCTGCTTGGCCCCTTCCATGGCCTTCCCAGCGCCCTCGCACCTTGACTGGCGCCCTGCCAGCTCCCTCCCGCCCTACCCGGCGCCCTGTTAGTGCCCCTGCGGCCTGCCTGAACCCTGCCATGGCCTGCCTAGTGCCCTCGCACCCTGCCCAGCACCCCCATGGCATGCCTATCCCCTTATGCGGCATGTTCGGCGCCCCTTACAGCCTTCTCGGTGCCCTGCCAGCGCTCTACGGCCTGCCTAGCGCCCTTTCAGTGCCCCCACACCCTGCCTTGCCCCTGTCGCGCCCTACCCGATGCACCCCAAACCAGCCCACGCTCCATGTGGCCTGCCTTCTGGTCTCTTTACCAGCCTGACCTCCTAGACTGAGTCTCCTGAGTCGCACCCCTCACCGCCCTAGCCGAACCAGCCCCGACCTTTGGGTTGGGTCGCCTACGTGGCGACCTCTGAGCCGAACGGCCCTCGCAGTCCGTTGGGCTGGGCCCAACAGACGGGTCCAAAAACTCAGCAGGCTGACCCACCCGATGGGCTTGGTCAGACCTAGTGAGTCTGACTGATTCGACCCAGACCGGGTCATCCCAGACTGGGTTGGGTCGAGTCGGTCCGACCGGGTCAGACTGGACCATGGTCCATTAGTGACCCATTACCTTCTTGGGCCATATCTTTGGCATCAGACGTCTGTTTGATGAACCATTTGTGGTGCCAGTATTCTTGGAGTAATGCCCTCCATTTGAGAACACCCCACTGGAGTTCAGGTATAGTTGAGATACATTCAGGTTGGATTGTACACAAATCCAACCGGGCCCCCAGGGCGAAAATTCTAATAACTAACAGACCAGGCGTCTGATTGACGCCTCATCTGATTGATGTGTTGTCTGTTGCATTGAGACCCCTATGACTTGGCAGACCTTTTAGATACTTCTACGTGGGACATTGTGAAAATTTGAGTATCGACCAGTAGATTTCGAAAAATCTCTTATAGAGACAAGAATGAATTTGTGCGGAAACCTAGTAGCTAGCTGAGACTTGACGACTGATGACCGATTCGACTCAGAGTGATTTGACTAGCCCAGTGGGGAGCACCTCTATGTGATCGTGGTAGACCCATTGTGGGGAGTGCCTCTATGTGAGTGCAGTAGACCCATGTTACTCAACACGTGGAGTGCCTCAGTATGATACTAGGGGAGCACCTCTGTGTAAGAGCAATAGACCCACGGTGGAGAGCACCTCTGTGTGAGCCCAACAGATCCACGATACTCGATAAGAGGAGTACATTAGCATTCCATGTTAGTGGGAAGCGCATATGTGTGATGTGGCAGGCCCAATGTACTCAATAGAGGTAGAGTTCTCCAGCAGCCGAAGGTTTAGATTAATAAAAAACATGGTGTGAGATGAATCAATGAATTTTTTTTCCTCATGTTTGAGATGGGTTACTAGATAACCTAGGTATATGTATGGGCATATACTTATGTAATGGTTATCTATTGATTTCATAATTTTTGGTTTATCCTTTTGGGATTTTGTGAGACCTTCAGGGTCTCATGGTCCCTATTGAGTATCGTTATACTCACCCTTTCACGAGCTATGCCCGTACCTCCTTGTGTTGGTTACAGATGGCAGACAGCACTAACTGAGGCAGAGAGTAGCAGGAGTGGACGGCACCCGGAGGTGGACCACTCGGTGTGACGGTACACGGAGGATATGGACGGATGTTGAGTGATGAGGAGGTCATCTGTACCTACCCTTCATGTAGGAACCCCGGAGGACGGCCTAGTAGTTTCTTTACTTTTATTCAGTTGTACTTGCTTTCATTTTTACTTGTACTTTCCTGTTGGGCTTGTATTTTCGGACCATATTACATTCAATCACTTCTTTTTTATACAGTTTTACTTAGTTTGTTTCTTCCAATTGTGTACTATGATGTGTTTTTTTATAGTTATAAAGGCAATTCTGTCCTATTTTAGGGATTTATGCCTTTGGTGCTAGTCACTATCCCCTGGCCTATGGAAGGCGGGATTGGGGTAGTCACAATACGAGCCACAGGGGATGGGTCGTGACAACTAATATCCATGAAACCAAAAAAAGGAAATGTTAAGAAGGCCTAGACCATTTCACCGACACCCCAAGAAGAAAAATGATTCCACAATTCCTCGGTGGAATCATCTCCTCAAAAATATAATTTTTTCAAATTGAAATTAGAAAAGAATAATGGGGATGATCATGCAGAAGGGGGGAAACTAACTCTAAATCTGTGCAGCAAAACACTTTCAAATGACATAAGTTATAAGGAAGAAAAGAGGTGGAAAATTTAGATCCAAATAGGTTACTCATCTTATCATGATCTACTAAAGGATATAAACCCTAGGGGTTTCTTTATACCCCCCCCCCAATACACAAAATTCCCCATAAAAACCCAATATTTGAGTCAGGACATGATAATAATTGTAACACCATGAAGCCTCCTCAATTGGGCCACATCGTGGAATGACTAATCCTAGGTAGAGTTCTTGAAACACAGTTATACCTCATCATAGAGGGAATTTATTGGTCCTGGTGTGATTGCACCATGGTAGGGGACCTACTCTTACATTAAACACCAGATCGATGTGACCCTTTTAGGTTAGGGTACTACAGCCTCTAGGTAGAGGGATCAACCCTTATCCAAACACTAACGTGTAGTGACTCCAATTCATCACATCATAACATCTTTCTTACTACAAAAATAAACCCCCAAAACCCAAGGGATCTCTCTAGGTGCCCTTCCATCAGAATAAAACTACTTGAAACATCCAAAACAATTGCTCAAAAATGATCAAAACACCTACTCATTGATCAAAATTCAAAAATTCTAATTTCCTCAGACATTCACCAACCCAAAATGTTATGTTTCATCATTATTATTTATTATAAGACAGTATATATGTTTCAAGATATAAAAATGATACAATTTTATTATTCTAAACATATAGAAGTAATTATTCAAGATCAATCCATAAAATGTGTTTTCTATGTATAAAAATGTAAAATTGTCAGTCCATCCTTCCATAAAAATCATATATTCTGAAAATCCAAAATCATATTACCCATAAAAAATAATAATTATAGATCACAAATAAATACCCTATCATGAATAATAATATTAAATAAATTAGTCAAACATAATTACTTAAAATGGGGAAAACCCTTTCATGTTATATCAAAATTTGTTTCAACTACATTACTTCAATTCAATATAAATTTTTTGAATAAAAGAAAGGGATTAAAATGTTAATGTTCGTATTAAAAAAATATTAAAAAAATAATAGATATATAATGAGATTCATATTTTTATTAGAAATTAAAAGATACATGTAAACCTTCAAATTGTTAAAAATGAATATAGACAAACAAGAACTAAAAACCAGGAAAACTAGAATACTATATATTTATAAAACTAAAAATTCAAAAAAAAGTGGAATAAATATAAATTTTGAATATCAATAAAAAACAATATGTTTAGAGACAATGGGAAGTAAGTAGTAAATACTAAATATATATTGACAGATTTACATAAATTATGATATATTTTAAAAATTATTCCAATTTAATATTATATAATTTTTATATCATAAAAAATATAATTAAATGTAAATATAATAATTTCTCTTATGTATTATTATTTTTATGGTGGAATTAAATAATGAATTTTTTTTTCATTAATTATAGAAATATTTTTTTTATTCAAACTTCTACTACACAAGAAAATAAATTTTCTAAATTTGAATATTATTTAAAAAAATTTAAATAATGTTACTCCATAGTAATCATATTTACAAAAAAATGATAGAGTTTTATGACTTTAGATTCCTTTTATTTGATTCGATAAAAATTAATTAAATACCACATTTTATATTAGAAATCTACAAATAAAACATATTTTAAAAAATAAGTTAAAATTAAAAAACATAGAAAATATGTTTTTATTAAAACAATAACTAAATAATGTATCAAAATACATTCTTTAACATCTAGACTGATTATTAGAATAAATAATTGATAAAATCATTATAAATCACATATAAAAATAAATTAAATGTGATAATTGCATGTTATTAATGTTTTCAATTGTTTATTTTAGGGGGAATTGAGTAATGGATAGTTTTTAATTGTCATTAAATATTATTATAATAATAATAATATTATTATTATTAGTATAAATGATAAGGTTATAGGATAGTTGGTTCAAGTCTTCGTTGGCACTTAGGAGGTATCGTGTTTGTCCATTTTCATGAGAAACGATCCATGCGTGTGTGATTTTTCAAGGCATTTCTTATAAAAAAATAAATTACAGAAAAAAATTAATATTATCAATTGATGTTAAATCAACCTATATGATAATGACCTGGTTCATATCACACAACATAACCCTAATGAATATATGACCTTAGGTGTGATTTTACATCACCACAACCCAATAGGAATGTCACAGGACATAATATAGAATGTAGGAAGAGATTTTACATCATAAATCCAAAAATAAATATCCAATCCCAAATCCATACCTTACGTTTTCACATATAAAAATTTATACATCACAAATAACATAATAAAATAAATAATACTAAAAAAACATTAAAAATTAAATTATTTACACACCATGACTCAACATGGCACTCTTATACTAAAACATATAAAGATTCATACCTCTATTATCCATATCTATAGTTGAAAGATCAACACAAGATATAAATAATCACTACCTCCATTTCTATATAGAAACTCCTCCACACAAACAAATCCCTAAATATCTTAGACCATGAGTGTAAGATCTACACATACCCTAATAGGAATGTGTTGGGTACAAGAACAATATATCCAGCAAGTGACCCCCTCCTGGCCCCAACTAAACTACCATAAATTAAAATGTATATAGTTGTATCAAAAATTAATAGGATAATAAAAGAAAAAAATGATCATTTTATCATATAAATTTTTATATATAAAACAAACATATACCTTTAGTTCCCTAAGTCAAGGCACACTGAAAACTGAAGGTTTGGGGCATAATTAAAGCACCTATTTGGTAGATCTTAACTTTTTTCATAATCAATTAAAATAAAAGATGAACATGATGAAGAACATCATTAAAAATTAAATTAAAGTGATTATTAATAGATTATTAGGTTGCAACTAGGATGTCATTATCATCATATATAATTTTTAATTGATTTATTTGTATATAAATACCATTTATTGAATTTATTTCTTTATTTAGGAATTGGTAGACCACTTATTATCATTTCACTGATGTGGAAATATGACTCAAGGGTAAATTCCATCTTTAGTGATCCAAACATGAATTATAATCCCCTAAACATCATTATAGAAATCCCTAGGTTCTAACACATAATATTATGAGACTTGTCATTCATTGACGATTTCCACAAGAATTTCATTTAGTGGAAGGACTATTATAGATCAATATAGTATTGAGAGGTTAGTGTATAATGATAACTCTTTATTCCTAAAATCATTATATAAGAAAATATCTATTAGGAATTTGATAATTATCTCAATACTTTCATTGTGAATAAGAGTGATTTGGTTTATAAATGACATAATTGCATTTACATTTACTAGGGTTAAAATAAATTATTGAAGACACAGCCTTATTATTTTTATTAATACCTAATGAATCCCATGTTTAAATAATAATATTATTTATATTTACTTGGCATGAACTAAACACAAGAATAAAATAAATATTATTTTTATGAATAAATGTATTAATATTCAGTTAAAAAATATTTAATATGATATTTATCGCCAGACCATTAAAATCAATCTTCCAATCCTCTTCATTATTTTTCTTCTTTTGTATAGTGACTATTTATTTAATATATAAATAATATTTCATTACTGACCAATAAATAAATAAATATTATATTCACAAAATATGTAAATAAATATTTATTAAATAATAATGTATTTAATAATTACAATGTAAAATAAATATTTATCAAATATTAAACTCGCATTATATTCTATTGAATAACTCGTGAATGAATATATGTGATCAAGTAAATAAGAATAATTATTAAAACATATATGGGAATAATATTTATCCAAAATGTTAAATTCAAGTAAAACTTAACTGAGGTTTTGAATACTCTAATTATGTGACCCTATAGGCCCCTTTCTTAGTGGAATTAGGTTGTTACACCTAAAGTACAAGGTTAATATATAGAAACACTACAAGACACCCAAATTGAAAGAGGATAAATTCCATAACGATAATAAATACATAAAAATGTACACTACACAATATAATTCATTTATCATGATATATATAATTTAGCATGTTGCATGCTGGTGTCATCAACCTATTTGATTGATTTCACTTTATTTGACATTCTATAAATGAACATTCCTAAAGAATTTAATGTCTATATAACTGATAAGAAAATTCCATTTTCATCAATGGGATTGAGATAACAACTTCTATTAAATAAATGACGTAACTCATTTCTCATAACATTAATTATTTAAATATCACATGTGATGCACCCAACCTATCCTTCTTTATAAGGATAATGTGTTTTCATGATTTTCATAAATTTATAAATGTACAAGTCTCATTATATGCATCAATAATATTCTTTAAGTCTAATAACCTTTAAAAAAATCCATAAATAAAAACATCCAATGACATATATAAATGTCAATTTCGTACTAGTGGCTCATGTTCTCCCAATCTCTTGTTTTGTAGATTACCAAAGGTGTAAACCATGATAATGTGTTACAATTTCCTATGACTATCCACCACTAAAAGACTATATAATTTTTATTCCATAAAATTATATCATATATCTATAAAACATGTTTTTAAAAACACATTCATGACACTTATAGGTTCTCATAATAATGGGTAAATGTTATGACATATTAGTGTAACAAGTACTCTAATGAAATTATCACATTGAGTCACATTGAGAGAAATAATCATGTGATAATTAATTAATAAATATTCAGAAATATAATTATTCTTTTAATACAATGTTAAAAGTACTTGGTTTTAGGTCACCAACTTTGATAAACTCCCACTTGTACTAGATCTAATGGCTAACACTCTACTAGTTAGTATTACAGGTTATATAGACGTCTGTTATAGTATGGATATAGCTATTGATCCCACCAGTATAGTTGAGGCTAATCATCTTATTGTAACCTTATATATCTACGAAATCCATCAAGATATAATATAATCAACTGAATATTTTTTTTCTCTATCATTATTGGGATTTTCTAAAATATCATAGATAAAGATTCATCAAAATACAATTGAAATTTAATATCTTGGTAAAGCTCCAAAAACCAAAATAGAGTATTTCATAACATGATTTATTAGTTTCATATGAAACTAAAACTTATATGGTATAACATATATATGGAAACAACTAATATTAATAAGACTTACCTTCTATTTACTATGATTACATATCAAACTAATCTAATAATGACTAGTTTTACATCACCAGAAAACAAGTAATCCCATTTTTCTACTTTCTATGTCCTCGTCCAATTTTTCTTTCTTAAGAACTATAAAATAGTATTGAATTATAGATAGTGTATTCATATTATTCTTTTTTGATATTTTCATTATATTTTATACTCATAAGAAAGATCAAGCATATGTACATATCATGAAATGTGATATAGATTTCAAATGAACTCTTAGGCATATGTTGTATATACATCATAAAAACACCATGTGAAACTAGAACAATTAACGTGTATTATTCCATCATGAATTTTTCAATTCCTTATAAATTGTGTACTATGACTTGGTTTTATACAAAAAATTGATATTTATGAGTAGATAATGTTCCAGAAAACTTTTTTTGTACTTAATTCATCTTTATAGAAATTATTTATAATTATATAACCATAAAAAAATCACATATTTTCATAATTTCATTAATAACTATCTCTCTTGGAAGACTAAATAACTCCCACTATCCACTTGTAGAAACATGTAAAAATTTACTTTCAATCTAATATACTATGACCAATATACTTTTTTGATCCATTAAAAGATACTTGAAAACTTACAGTTCATATTGGAATTATTTGATGGTGCCAAAATTTACATTCATCCCATATAAACAGTAAAGATACTTCTATGAGTGGCAGTCTTGATATCTGGTTCCTAATATAATGATCATGAAATCCATCATAAGTAAAATTCTAATGTATTTAACAATGATGGTTGGAGTAATGTTTTTTATTCACATAAAATTTCTAACAAAATAAACCCTTTTAAAAATCAATCATTATTTATTGGTAGTGAATTATACCATCCATATATAGTTTCTCTTGATTAATAAACTATATTATCTAGTCTAGAAACATTGAAAAACAAGTAACCCTAAATAATCATATATGGATTACATTATTCAATTTAAATAAACGCGTTAATAATAGCTTGTTATAACTTACTACTTCTGATATGGATTAATATTCTGATTGAATAGTATATATGTCTCACCAAGGTGAATATAAAACCATCAATATAGTTTTTAAATTTCTTATTTATTTTGTGTCTCTAGAATAATTACTCCCATTAAAACATGTAGAGTTAATAATTATCATACCAAATTGTGATTCAGAATATATGTTTCAATTGATGTCCTTGTTGATCCCACACTCAAATGAAACATTATTCCCATATAGGATGTATTTACTATGAAAAATACCTTTCTATATTGGGTGTTTTAATATCCTCGGTAGATATAGGAAAATAAATTGATAGTCCTTTTTTCATTTTAAATACATATGAATCTAATTCAAACATCATAACTAATTCAAATCTGAGAAAAATAGGCTATGACATTAATGGAATAATATTATAATGTGACATATATTTTATCTATTATTCAATTCATTTAGCTTATTTTTCATTATTATGAAGCTACTTTTTGAAATAGGTTTGGAAAGTAATTGTGGAATACTTTCAATATTTATATGTCTCTTAATTGATCTTTCATCAATAGTCACCATCTCATTGATGTGAAAAGGATTTTCAAGTTTAATAAAACCTTCAATATACATTTAATTATCAACAAAAACATGTTTATGATACTCTTCAGTATACCATCCTAGAGGATCCTTTATCATTTATGTAGTGAATCCATTACTTTAATTTTTCATTTTTTAAATTTTAGTAAGGAATGTAATAACATATATGAATTTACCTATAGATTCACCTCTGAATCATTTATGATATGTATTTGAACTAACTTTGGAAGCTGTGTGGAATTCCTTTATTTATAAATGCTTCTTTTTCTTAAACCTAGTAACTATGTTAGTAAGTATACCTAGTTTTTTATCCCAAAGAAACTAAACACTCTCTAGATTATAAACATGTAAACTATTATCAATTATAAGAGATAAATAATTATCATTTCCACAACTATGTGTGAGCCTAATAAATGATATTCATAATTTATTGCTAACATTTGATGTCAATGATTTAATTTTTTATTGTTTTATAATTAAGTTTAAAATACTTATAAAAACAGTAATTCATAAAATAAATAATGTCTCATTATTCTAAACAACACATAGATAGAAATGTATAGGTAACAATTGATACAAATAATAGTTCACCTATAATACATATACTAGGTAATGAGAAGTTGTGAAATTATCATTACAGGAAAATGAATCACCCTTTTAAGCCTTTGGTAGAATTCAACTTTAATTCTTGAAGTCATTTTCTCTATATGAGTTATATAAGAATCACCATTTCTTAGAAACTAGGATAATACACCATAAATTTTGAAATGTTTCTTTATTAGATTTAATATTTGAATAAAATATATAATTAAATACCCAAGAATTGACACATTATAATCTGCGATGAATATATTTAAAGTAGATGAAATTACTTGTGACTTATTAAAATTTATTGTAAGTCCCCTAATACAACTATTTTGTTCACAAGATATGAAAATATCCAACTATTTATTTTGTTACCTCTAAATATTTTTCCTCATTGAAGGATATTTTAATGGAAACATTTTCCAAAAAATAGCCATGGATTTTTTAACCCTTGATTTTCATGTTAACCAATATAAATGTTATGGATCTAACTTCCCAAAAACCCTTATTTCCCAAATGAAGTTTAGTCAAAATATTCCTAACATATTCATCTATACTATTTATCTAATAATAATAGATGAATTGGAAAAACCTAGATGGTAGGGATGATAGTATGAGATTAATGAGTAATTTATTATCTATATGGAATCCCAAATATTTCTAAAGGATCAATATATTTCAGTATATTGAAGATAAGATCAATTATTAAGTATAATCTTCCAGTTTACAGTGGTATAATGTAGTGACATTCTAATTTATCTAAATTCACTCTTTCGTCCTTATAAAAAGATATGAGATGATATTAAATGGTGTAATCATTTATGTCATTAGGTTTATTATTAATTCTTCACATATAACTGTTATTTTGATGCAACGGATAATTGAAACATCCCTACGTACCTCCTATAGAGATCCTTGTATCCTTCTCTTATTTGTGAGGTGGTAAGACAAGTTCAGGGAATTCCATCACATTGTAGAAATTTTTTTATAGTAGTAGAGTGTATTAAAAACTCATACAACCATTAGAAATATGAGTAAGTGAGGTCATATATTATATAATGTAATATCGAAGTTTTATAATGAATTTTATTTCAATAAACGTTAATATGTAAAAATAGATTTAAGTTTTATCATATTTACAAAAGTTGTGATGTAATATTTTTTTAATTAATCTCTAACTATTTTATCAAAATTCAATATCCCTCACCATTGGTTTTGGAAAATCCTATCGTGTAAATATTCTAGTGGAAACGATCCATATGTCCCTTATCATGACCTATAAAATCACTCAACATGTTATTAAAAGGTATTAAGGTAGGCTTAAACTTCCAAAAATATTAAATAATAGTTTCTTGATCCATTGAGTGGAATCCCCAGTCATGAAATCCTAGAAATTGATTTCCTCAACACTTTCCTCTTACTTACACCATGTCCTACTTTGTATGTCAACCTTTGATGTGAACTAGTTTATGTCGACCCAAAAAACATGTTAATGTTTCTTTAAAACTGAATGCACCCTGACATTGGCTAGTTTATAACATTGAACTATGGTTATCTTTTAATTTTATTAGTGGAAGTCTATTCCCACTTAATATATTAATGTGAGGGATTTTTTACCTATATGTATAAATTCTTAATTTTAGTTTTTTATGTCCCTATTAATATTAAGCAGATTTTACATAAGTGGTTAGCCATGTTTTAGATAAAATTTATTTATAATCCACATTATTTTAATCCAATCCTGCATGCATATTAATTAATTAATTTATGTGACTACGATAAAGAATCTATAATAAAATTATCCATGTAACATAATATAAATTAAATAATAACAGTGGTATGATCATGACACATTTCTAATGGTATGTTTTTCTAGTGTATGGTAAAAGAATCCCTAAACCTTGATGAAAAATCCATGAACCATAACTTTTTGTGTGATATATAATTCTACTTTTCCACCTATGAACCTTCTATATTTGTTTTGCCTTAACTCTGAACATGATTTTTCTTCACTTACTTAAGATATTCGTCCATTATATAATCTTTAATCAAATGTACTTAAGGGAAAACAAAGAACCCATTTATGGTTTTTATGCAAAATAAATTATGGGTATATCGGGCCTTACATAATGAGAGTAGGGGAAGACACATAGGTTGTTTATTAAATTTAATAATAATTATAAATTAAAAGGAAACCATCCACATGATAAGGCATGTTCTAGGATCATTTTCATCCACACACAGTCAATGAATATAAAATTTTAGTATAGCTAGTAACCAATTCGATTAATTATTTAATTAAGATATAATGTTATGAAATAATATGATTAATATATTATATCATTTAATTATAATCCGATCAACAGCGACCTGATAATTTCCATCATCCATAATTTTAAAAAAAATATTTTATTTTATTTTATTTAAAATTAATAAATTGAACTAGTTTACTTGTGTGAAATTACATATACTTATCCAAAATACATGGCATGGTCCTTGAACTATGTACTAACATGAAATTCATAATACATGGAGTGGAATATAATTAAATGGTTTGTACTATCAATGAAACCTAAAAACATATATATTACATTAAATGGATTCTTATTCATTCATATATAGTATACTATAAGTAAATACCATACACAGCTTTTTAGTTTATAAGTTAAGATAAATATTAATTAAATGTATAATGAATAATCATATCACATGGTGTGTCTTATCAATAAAAGACGCATGGAATCATATCAAAAATGATTAGTTATACATTAGTTTTCTCAGTACATTAAATTATTCACATGAGGTATAGAAGGTTATAAGGCATATACTGGGGCTATATGTCGTGTAATCTCTTCTTCCCATTCCTATGATATAGGATTAGTTTCAAGGTATCTTTTTCAGTCACATATGTGTACCAAGTACATGCAATTTATGATTTATACAAATCATGTGACCTCAATATTTCATGGTTTTCCATAACTTGTTTCATATCATTAATGCAGGACAGGGCATGGACTCCCTATATTATCAACCACAAAAACACGTGCTCTGCACAACGTTTAGTCTATAAAACCTTGTGTAATCTTAGCCCAGTCAAAAATACTATGTACATTAAATGAACTCTATTATTTAATTCATGACACTCTGAATTAATTCAGGACTCATACTAGTGATTTGAACACAAGTACTTAGACTATCCATTTAGGATACATGTCATGTGCTATTGGTTTATCCATCCAAAACCCTTTGCTCCTCATTCCGGTGTCTTCAATAGATCATCATGTAAATATAACATGTTCTGATTTATATGAGAAAGAATGAATATCAGAAGGGAATATTTTTGGCATATGGATTTAAATAAAAAAATAGAAATAAAAACTAATAGATAACGATGACCATAAACTAATGATTAATAAATAATTATAAATTAATTTCATAATCCCAATAATACAACTTGAATGTTTCAGGCATAAAGTACATGCGTGTTGGGTAGTTGTTAACATTTCATTTTTTCGTAATAAATGAATAATTAGAGATGTATATGATGAAAAAAATTAGGACTAATAGAATTAAATAGATTATTAATTAATTATTTATCTAAAACTGAGAAATTGGGATCATCACATATAATTTATAATTTTTTTATTTCCATAAATAAATAAAATTTGATGGATTTATTTCATCATTTATGAATATCTAGGAGAATTCTTATCATTCAATCATTGAATTGTAAAATTATTCAGTATAATCCCTCTAGTAATGATCTAAAATGCACTGTAAAACTCAAAATGTCACCATATAAATCCATGGGTTTTATCAAGGAATATTTTAACATTTGGGTCATTTATTGATAATTGCATCTAGAATCACTTAGGAGGAAGGACTCCTCTAAATTTATCTAGTCATGTGAGGTTGTTGGAGAAGTACTAGTCTACATTCTTGAGACTGTTCTAGGATAAAATATCTCAAAGAATTGAGATTATTCTCAATAGGAATTCATAGTGCACAATGAATATTAAGATTTGAAATGAAATGATAGTTTTTAAAAAGATCAAGGGTTTAAAAAATATTAATTTCACATAGGATATGATTATTTTTATTAATCCTCAATGTAACACATGTCTAAATAATTATATTATTATTATTTACTCAATAAGAAATAAACACACAGAAAAAATAAATATTATTCCCTTAAATAAATAAAATAATATTTATTAAAATAACATTTAATATGGATTTTCTCTTTGAAACCTTAAACACAGTATGTCAACCCTCCTCAATTCTTATTGGGACTTCAATAATGATTATTTATTTAATAAATAAATATCTCTGTATTATTAAATAATAATAAAATAAATGTTTTATTCACAAAACCAGTAATTAAATATTTATTAAAAATTTATAAAACCAAATAAATAAATAATAGTTATATTGCATAAGAACCGAAACAAATAATATTATATATTCAAGTAATTAATAATTACTTTGGGAACTGAATATTTATTTTATATTCAAATCACATAATATTATATAAAATATCTAGTTAATGGATATATGTGTTAAAATAACAATGAATAATTATTAAACCATGTATGAGAATAATATTTATTCAACATGTTAAATCAAAAAATATTTTAACAGTTTTTCTGAATACACTTAGTGTTTGACCCTCTCAAAGACATTTTTAATGGTAAAAGGTTATTACACCCAATGTCCAAGGTTAGAATATATAAATACTCCAAGTAACCCATTAAGAAATCAGTTAAATATAGAAATGATAATAACTACATATGAATATACATTGTTTAATACAATACCTTGGTCATGATATCTCTATCAAACAGGTTGCATGCATGTGTCATAAACCTATGGGACTGATGTCCCCTTTGAATTTCATGAAATGTAAATTCTAATAGAATGGTATTAAAATGGAATTTAAATGTTAGTTATATTTATATCAATGGTACTGATATATAAAAATTAATTAAAGAATATAATGGACGAATACTTTCTAGCATTATTTATTAATGCAATATCACTCACGGCACACTCAATGCATCCTACCTTTCTATTAGAAAATGTCATCAAATTTTTCATCAATACATAAAATTATACAAATCATGTTGTTAATTAATAATAATATGAAATTCTAGGTACCATTACCCATTTCTATAGATAGTAAAATCTAATGACACAAATACAAGTAGATTTCCAACTGGTGGGTCATGCTCTCACTGTATTTAAATCTGATTATTTCCATTGGTGTAAAACATGAGAAAGTGTCTCAATGTATTATGAGTCTTCACCACTATTACCCAGTATCATTATCATCTCATAAAATCATCTTATATTTATATAGTACTTATATTAATGAATATTACAATGCCACTTCTATGTTCTGATTATATAGGTAAACTAATATAACCTTTTAGTGTGACAGCTACTCCAATGAAATTATCAAATATATTCGTGTAGAATAATAATCATAATTTGATAAGTAATTAATTAATATTCAAGAATATAAATATTTGGGTAATATAATGTTCAAGTTATTTTTTTCTATAGAACTATCCTCAATAGAAATCCAACATACCTACTTCTAGAATTGTTTGCATTACAATATAAGTGATTAAATATCCTAATTGGAAAAAACAAGAGGAAATGTATAGTATGGTTATAATATACATGATTAGAAAAAACTAAAAACACAAATCCTCTCTTAGAAGGGTAAAAAACCATATATATAAATATACCCTCTCTTAGGATGGAAAATATTACATATATATCAACGTCCTCTCTTAGGAGAAAATATATTCAAGATAGGTCTATATATTCTCTTAGGAGGGGAAGTATTCAATATATATTATATTCATATAATATTTAATTTAATATATTCCATTAAATATTTATATAAATAGTTTATAACGGATATATAAATAGTATACAACAACATCCATATATTAAGGGACCTTATAATCAATTTGTAATAATATATGTGTTCCAATTACCTCTAGAAAAAGTTATCACAACATGTACAAGGAATGAATAATAATAAACTACATTGGATAACTCAAATAAAAAACATTTATATAAGGTGAAAATTAATAAAGGAAAAAAATAACATTATTTAATTTATAATTTCAAAATAAAGATGTTATAAAATATGGTTCTCAAAGAAAATCCCCTTTATAGATAAATATCACACTAACACATGTTATTTCTGAAAATAAAAAAATAAAATAGTATATGAGAGTGGAGGGATCACCTAAAAATTCCTTATAGAAGACCATACAAAATGAAAAGAATAAAGGAATAACCCTAATTTGATAGGAACATATAAAACCAAAGTAAAGATAAAGATTATAGATTTAATGACTTTCTTCCTACTTAGGAAAGGATTGAACAAATTATGGGAAAATGATTATCTTACCATAGAATCTCTACAACATAGGTATTATATCATCTTGGTGAAATAATAGAAGAGGAGTTGTGATGGGACCATCTTTCAGGATGATAGGAAGAAGAAGGATCCATTTGAGGGATCTCTATCAGCGTGTTGGAGGAAATTTTTTGAACAATCCCATTTATATAAACTTATAATTTAAATTAAAATGATTATTTATCCCATGTTTAAGAAAACCTCATATGGGATCTACTGGGTACCCGTTGGGGGAGATACATTCCACTAAGGGGCCACTAGGTACCTAATAATATCTCACCAGATGTATATAAAATTTATCAATTGTTTCTAGAATCGAGCTTGATGCCCCTAGATACTTGATTCCCCTTCATCATAATAACTCATTATTGTTTCCTCCATGATACCTTCAATTTTAATCCAAAAAATTCTTAAAATTATACTAAATTAATTAATCAATTAAATAAATATTTATTACAATAAAATACAAACCTTAATGATGTGGGTTGTTACAAAGATTCCCACCATCAAGAATATTATCACCCAGAAGATTCTATATGTGTATAATATTATATACAATAATAATTGAAGAACTAGATCCAATAAATAGTATAAATAGAATTATTTCCACCACAACATCAGAGATTCCTAGAATTATAAGTATCATGTTTACATTAGCCATTTCCATATATCAGAATAACAAACATAATAATAGTATAAACAATGATCTATATAAATAAAGGCAACATTAATTCCAAATAATTAATAAAATTATCTATAATATAAAACTATAGAAATACCCATATAATAATTACATATTATACCACTTATGACCATTTAACCCATCAATCACCTCTTCCCTAATGCAACTTCTAACTAGTGGTTACATTTATTTTAGTGAATTGTGACAATTAAAGTTATATGTTCTATGGATGGATTACTATGGAAATAGTGAATCAAAGAAAAAAAATCTATTTTTATATTCCAATGTCTAATAATTACACATATAACATACCTCAGGCCTCCAATTGATCAAATCAATTTAATAAATCATTCTATACATTTCATCATTAATAACATACAACTCAAATTTTATCGAAGAATATTACTCAATCCTGAACACTAAAATAATAACATGGTATAAATAAACCTAATATAAATTAAATGACTCTTTTATAAAAAAATTACATTTATAAAATATGAAATTTTATTAAAAAATAATTAACATACATGCATATTTAATTAATCATGGTTCAACCGCTATGAAATAGGTAGATATAGATTATATAAAACCAAAATCGGTAGTAAACCAACTTCATTATTTTATTTAAAATAATATAATTATTTATCATTATTATACAATAATTTACCATCTCTTAATTTTAATAGTGAAAACAGTATAACATCAAATACAATAAATAATTTCAATTCATCATACGAATAAAAAATGAATAAATTTATTATTCTACTATGAATTTCATGTAATATAATTATCCATATTTTTGGAATGGGAAATAAAGAAATAAAAAATAATAATACTTATGTCAATATTCTCAAACACCTAAACATCATACTCTATGAATTATTTTAGTTTGGAAATTAAATTTCAAATAAAGAATATATCACCATTAAAATAGAATCTAACACACTCTTATGACATTATTTAACCCTTTGGGACACATCCTAAGTGGTGGAAAGCTGAGTGTGCGACCTGAATCCCACCTTCAATAGCATATGGGTTGGTTTCTAACACGAGGTAGTAAAAAACCCATATTTTGAGGACATATCATAATACACCTATAGAAAATGCAAAAAAACACATGGGACATAATAATGAAAAAAGGATAAAAAACTAACATCATAGTATTAAATTCATTAGAAACAATTATATGATATAAAAAGGGTAAGGTATTTAATAATTATAATGCAATGGGGAAAGACAAATTTCCAACCTCATAATTGGGAAACCTATATAAACAGTTAAAAAATCTCACCATTTTTTGATAAATTAAAAAACTAAACAAAAATCATAAAAATTATACCCCTTTTCAAAATTATCAAAATGTTAAAATTATATTTTAAAATATTTATATTGAAAAATGATAAGAATTTTGTTTCTTCTTATCATATATATCCCTTTTTAAAATAATTCATTTTTAAAATAAAAACATTTTACACAAAAAGTATTATATTTTTTAATAGATGATATTTTTTATTCTTTTTTAATGAAATAGGTTATATGACCAAATAAAAATTCTCACAAAGTTTTAACATCATTTGAGAATTAAACATATAATTTTTTTACCAAATATTAAATCTAAAATTTTCTATAATTTCTAAAATATTCAGCATGTTTTGACAATAAAAAAGTCATCATTTAGAGTTATAAAAATCAAAAAATGCACACTTAAATATAGATAATAGAATTTCATTTACGTTGAAGTAAATTTTTACATAATTTTATAATATTTTATCAAAATTCATTAAGATATTAAAATATTTCTTTTCTATTAAAACATGTTCAACAAGAATTAAAATTAAAATATTTTTACTTGTGAAAAGAGTATTAAGTAGTCCTTAAAATGATGATAAATCCCCATAAATCCATGAATTGTAAAAATATATACAACTAAAAACTTTTTTATAGATGAATAATAATGAACCCCCTTAATTTATTATTTTATTAATTTTGATAAAAAAGAAAACTTAAAATAGAGTCTGACAAATATAAAAAATCTACTGTAAAAATAGATAAAAAATCATCATGTATAAATAGTTTAAAATGTATAAGGTTCTATGAATAATATTAAATTAAGATCAAAGAATTCATAATAATTTGAAAAAAATAAATGTGAAAAAAAATTAGATCACATTGTCATAAACTATAATTAAAATAGATTTTACATTTTCATAAAATATTATAAAAATGACCATATTTTAAGGCATGAAAAAATACTAAATGTTTAAAAATAAACTCTATGAATTTTTTTCATTCAAAAATTTATTACCTTGTAATCCAAAATAGAGTGGATCCATTTGGATTTAGAAAAACATGGTGATGATAAATTATTAAATGTATTAAAATTTCTAAGAATCTATCTAAAACCTATATAACAAATTTAAGAATAATGACCATGTAACTTAGATTTCTAACAAGTAACTAAAGAATAAAAAAATTATTTTACTTTCACTATTACATTTTTAAAATAAACCAAACATCTAATATTTATTTTTTAATTAGAAATATTATTTTTCAAATAAGAAATCTCATACATGATATCAATCAATTATTTTCTTATATTTCAATTTTTTATTCAATTCATTCAAAATTAAAATCCTTCTCATTTATTTAGGAACTAGTATTTCTTAACATTTCATTTTCTTCCTTACTATTATCTTATTTTTTTATTTACTTGAAAAATATAATATAAAAAAATATTGAATATTATTTATTCATTCTTATTATTCTTGGTGATAAAGTCCTTGAACTTATCCTTATCATCATTAAGTTTGATATTTTTAATTCTTATTTCGGATATTTTGTAAACATATTCCTTATATTTGGACCTAATATAAATTTATATAGTTATAAAATTATTTATTTTTTCTTGAAAAATTTGAGAAGTTTTATTCAATTTCATAAAACCAAGATTATTTTTTGAATTAATAGACGAATCCGAATTTGTATCACTAACCGCTATAAATTATGACAAGATACATACATTACAAGATGGTGTCTTTAATATAGAATATTTCAAATTTTACCTATAATTGAATTTTCTCTTCCCATACTCATTATTTTTCTATATATCTATCGTAAAACAAAGATCACCCAAAAAAATTTACTGTATAGATAAAATTATTAGATCGACAAAATATTTGTGATAAATAAATTCATCATGAATCTAAATAATCAAGAGCTCTAAAAGGTTTATTTTAATACCAATTGATAGGTCCGTCCTTACTAATGAAAAGGTAAGAGGGGGTAAAGGTTATTTCATAAAAATATGATTAACATAAAAAAATATTATGGAATTTAGTGGATTAAAATATGTAAAAAAATATCCTTATAGAAATAAAAGATTTGGATGTTTAAAAAGTCAAGTTAGAACAAAATAAATATGAAAATAATTATTTTATTGTAGTTTGGATCAAATGATCCTATTTTTACTTTTCACACATATACCTAATATTAAAGATATATACTCTAGGTAAAGGCCTTTTATAGTTTCCAACTAATCCTCATATTTTACATTATTATTAGAACTAACCCATGTATTTCAAAAAGAGGATAACCAAACCTAAAAAAGATATTTTTGGGGAGAAAACCCCCAATATTTCTATAAATAGAAGCTACAACAAAGCTTTTTTCATAGTATAAATCGCAACATCTATCACTAACTTTTAGTTAGGTGTGAATAACTAATTGGTTCCTTTTAAGGGTGATATAACCTAAATATTTTATAGTACAGTTATTATAAGTACCCTAACAAAAATAAAATATATAAAATTTAATAGACAGTTGGGAACTAAAATTTTTTCTTTTGAATATTATTCTTAGCCCTTAAAATATTTCAAAAAATAAAGTGTGGATGATCCATCTATACCTCACCAAACATAGTGATGTTGTATCACTAGGAACTTTAGTCAAAATATACTATATATAGAAGTGAAATAGTGTCACATCCAAGTTTATTTATCTCCTCTACATAAATTGTCTTCGATCAATAAATTATTAGAACATCATATATTGTTTTCTATATAAAATTGAAATCCTTCATAACTATTAAAATAAATAAATAGTAATAAATTCTTCAAGTGGATATATCCTTAATGATTTTTTTATTCCTCTATAAAAAATAACTAGGTTATATGATGATACATTATAATAATAAATGAATAAAAAAGTTATTACAAGAATAAATATGGTTCATTAATACTCCTCTAATCAACCAAAAAAGTCATTGTAAATTCCCCTAAATCATGAGAAATATCATACCAAAAAATACCTAGGAGATTAAAATTTGAATCTACTTCAGTAAATATAGAACAAAAATACATGCTTCCTCCTTTCTAGTCACCATTAATTCTGTATAAAATATATCCAATTTCTTATCCCTAGAATCAAAAAAATTAATAAATATTTATTAGGAAAAATAATCCAAGTATAACTTGAAATATAAAAAATTGATGAATTGAAGTATACAATCATAAGAAAAAAACAAATCATATTTGAAAATGCTAAAATATTTTTTTGGGTATAAAATTTTTCTAGAGTACAAGTCCTTAAAAATTTATATCTTAGTAGGGTTCAAGAAAAACAATAGGGCTTAAAAATTTATTAAAATTCAATCATTTTAAGATATAATACATTCTTTATAATGACCATTAGGCTCATAAGGTTATTATTTATATGGTTTGGACTACCACATGTAAGGTACAAATAAGTCCATTGTAAGGTTAAAATAAACAACTATAATTTCAAGACATTAAACTATAAGGATTAAATAACACATGATAATATGGTTCAGATAATTGCATGTAGGGTTCAGAAAATCGTCCTTATGTTTTAGTTTTTTTGAAAATATGGTTTGGAACCTCAACAGTAAGGTTCAAACACTGTCTTGTAGGGTTCGAAAATCAATCATGTGGTTATGAGATAAGTATACATGGTTCATACACTCAACCATAAGGTACAATCAATATCTAAAAAGGTTCAAAAAGACCTGAACTAGAATATTAATGAATAAGATAAAAATTAAATAATTCAACCACAACTAAGTTGATTAAGTCAAATTTAAATAATGATATGAGAAATTATAAATATCCAATTCTATGAAGTCCAATAACTAAGTCATAACACAATTAAAATTAACATATAATTTTCTCCAAAATCATTTCATAATAAAAAAACCAAACATAAAGATTAATAAACAAAAAAATTCAATAAATCACCATCATTCTGTTATTCTAAAAGTAGTAAAATATTCAAAACATTTTATTTAATTCATGTTAGATGGAAAAAATATAAATTTTCATATTTTTAATTCTAATAAAAATAACATTGAATGGAGACACTAAAAAAATCACTCATAATGGGAAGCCTTAGTCTAATTTACCTATACAAAATTCACACCTCCATATAGGAAATAATAACGCATAAATGATAAATAAAACCAAATACAATGTATATTATGAGAAAAAATTAAAGGATCCATAAAGGATAATAAATAGCATAATTATATTGAAAAGGTTCATAATACACACCCACCATAATAATTAGGAAACCAATATAAAAAATGATATGATGTTATCTTTAGCATAACATTTCATTAAACATGATCATTTCTTACTACTACCATATCTTAGTACCATTGTGTTATATAAACACTACCACCACTAATTTTTTCAAAAAGATATAGATCATAAAAAATCATGTCTACTCCTATCTAAACAAAGTATATCTATATCATCTGCTATCTTTGTATAGACATAATATATGTTCAAAAAATCATTTATATTAGTGAGTATAATCATATTCAATAAGAGCCCCTAAAATCACAAAGAAACATGAAGAAACAAGTCATATAAAACTTATGGTATGATAGGGTGATGTAAAGGAAAAAAATAAAGAAATATATATATACTCTATAAGTATAATTCAAAGGAACTTAAAGAAAAACCAATCAACATAGCTCTTACATACTATGGTTCGAGTAACATGAGAAACTTGGGGTTATCAGAGTACCAAAAATTCCTTGAATTCAAAAGTTGATAGCCCATTATTTTGATGCATAATGGAAAAACTAGGGGTTTCTATGGAGTCCTGCGATTTGAAGCATCTTATCAACCCAAAATATCAAAATTTCACATCACCACTGGATATATAAGGGAGTACCATCTCTTATAGAAGTATATGCTCTTATTATGCAAAAACAATATCCTTACATTTTTAATAATAGATATCATATTTTTGGTCTAGGAACCTATAGGAAATCTTGTACAATGAATAGAGAGAGATGTTGGTCTGAGATTTACTAACCTCAACAACCATAACCACCTAGGTCATGAGAAAACCCACATAACTTCACAGTGAATCATAGTTTGGGATCTACTCCTTGTTAAAGGAAAATCTATTAGAATATGAGGATAAAAAATCTAAGTGGAAGACCAGCACCTCTTCATATTACACCTAGAAAATGGGGAATGGATCTGAATTCATAGTTAGAGAACTAACACATTAATTAACACAAAAAATTCATAGAGTTTGTAAGGGTAGAACATGATTAGTTGGAGAAAGAGAGTTTTCTCTACTAAAAATATGGGAAACTTGTGTCACATCACATGACACACAAATCATAGGGTGACACATAGTACATGAGGGATATGCATGTTGAACCTATGAATTATCTAATCATAGATGCTAGAATATAATCATGGTTACCACATAGCTAAAGTAATAATAATTTTAAGTGGACAGTTAAATAGACTCTGATAAAAAAATAGATCAGACCATTTAAAACTATTCTAAAATACACTCAGAATATGATATTAATTTATTAAAAACATTCATTGGAGGATAAATAAACATTTTCTCATAACAAAAATGAGATATATTATGTTATGGGACCTATGTTTTGGGTTACGAGTTTGAATTAAATGTTAAATATTGGGATCAAATCACTAGTCTCAATTCAATGATTCAAAATCCATAGAGGGATTATCAATCTATTTACTTAATAAGAAGATACAATTTAAATATCTATTTATTTTAATAAAACCATTATTAAAAATATAATAATATATTTATAAAATAAGGGGAAACATTTTCATCCCCTAGCTATTTGGTTTCATAATCAAACCAGGGGTAACCATAGTTGACCTAGCCTATGGTTCCATGTGTACTAAGTTGGAATGAAATTCCACCACTCCCACTTCACCACATATTTCCTCACATGATGAGTCTCTAGCTCACCATGACCACCAGATGCCACTCTTCCTTACCTATATTGTTCCAACTTTATGTATTTCACAAACCTACACAAAAAAATCATCACCATATCCCATGTGTGCCACTGCCTCCTACTATGCTAACTCAATCCACTTCTGTTCCCTTTTCAATGATCCACCTAGAGTCACCCCCAGCCTCGCATTTTTCCATTAGCGTATATTACATAATGTACTCATTCAATATTGAGTCACTTATTCAAAAAATTGATCCTGTTTGGGTGTAAGAGGTGAAATTAGATATCTGAACACTAATAAACCTGTATTTAATTCTAAAAACATAGACTTTTTATATTGGATTTTATAATAATAGAAGAGAACCAACAAGAAAAAAATAAGGGTGTGTTTTCTTGAAACATTTTCACAGTCATTTAATGTAATAGATATAGGATAGTTTAAGGAAAAAAAGAAAACCAAAAAAAAAATAAGTAGAGTAAGATAAAATATATTGGTTTTAAAACAAATGGATCCTATAATTTCAATCATTGTAAATTCAACATAGACAATCCCAAAAAGAAATGAGATTGTAACATAAATTCTTACCTCTTTGATAACTTTTGAATCATAACCCCCATGGAATAAATAACTTCAAATAAAATATTAAATACCATGAATATGAAAATATTCAATATATAATATATCAAAGGGGAATTATATACACTATAAAAACACATATAGGTCATTAATATGAACCATCTCCGAATGAAAGAGTATTGGGAAACAAAACCCATACCTAGAGTCCTAGATTTCATTGTGCATTCTATTAATATCCTATAAAATAAATATAGATTAATTATACATATATAGGAGAAATACATTCATACTTATAATACAAGATATGATTCACTTATAACATCTTATCACCCATTTATTAGTGGTTTTTCACAAAAGTTGAAATTTTAGGAGAAAACTGTTACATTTTTCTTATATGTTTTGGTTTGGTAGTTCTAGTACATTCACCTTGTTCATGGATTTATCATATGAAATTTTCTTAATAAAGTCATAATTAACATATTTATTCATTATATACATTTTATAACCTTTCATATAAGGAGGTTATGGAAAATGAATTACATCACTTCATGGAGATGGTAGTCCATACATACACATGAGAGATATTTGAACTTTTTAGGTGATGGAAATAAATAAAGGTAAATAATAACTCGCCTTCATGGAATTATTATTATATCATATATATTGATTAAATATATATTTATAACCATCCTTGAGAGACAATGAAGAAAAATAAAATACAAAGCTTCATGGAGATAATACTTTGTGTGTACTATTGAGTGATGTTTTAATTTTAAATTATATGGAAAATAAATATAAAATGGTTGTAATGTTAACTAAAATACATTTAATTATATTAATTATAATATTTTCATTATTTTGTGATGTTTATAGAATATTTAAATGAGTTTAAGGAAGAATGAAATTCAAAATAGTTTGGTAAATACAATTACCTCTTCTTCATGTATTTTCTATTTGTTTACATATTAAGACTACTTGAGATGATATTTTGGTGGAAAAAATACTTCTAAGTAATGGTTTGGTTTTTGGGTATGGGGATTTTTTAGATCTTGGTTGATTTAAATGACTAATGTATAGTGGATAAGTGAGAAGATGCTGTGACCATGTATATGTGAGGTGGGTGGAAAACATATAAATACTTGAAACATTAATATATAATATAACACTAAATCTAATCAAGTCGATAAAAATCATAATAGATTAAAATAAAATATGTTTATTATCAATATAAAATCAACCAATAAAATTTAATCAGGTTTTCTGTGTTATTTTAAACTTTCTCTTAGGTTAACCACTTTTTTACCCATTTGACCCTTACCATGGTAACAAGATACTTAGTTTTTAAGGGTGAATAATTTCATTATAAAAGGTAAAGTGGATCATAAGTGGGAAATTTATTATATTATTGACCATTTTCCATTACCCTAAAAAAAGATAAGATTTTTACGATTTTAAAATTAATTAGTTTAATATTATTTAACATAAAATATCGTTAAATTCATTTTCAAGACTATTAAAATTCTTTGACATTAAAAACAACATTATATACATTAATTTAGAATTTTAATATATAAAAAATTACATACCAATTATTTAAATCTATAAAAAAAATTCAAGACTTTAAATTATCAAAAATAAACCACTTTAAATATTTTTAAACTATTTATTTTTATTTTTCACCCACTTGCATAAGAGCTGCATAAATGATGCGTTTTTAGGTAATTATAAGATTTACAAAAAATAAAAACAAATAATATAAAAATATATTGGAATATTAAAAATAGAAATTCATAACCATTCATAACAACTTTTTATTATTATGAAAACTAATTGTAGATATTAAAAAAGAGTGACATTTTGTATTTATTCATTACTTAAAAAAATCAATTGGTCATTATCAAATTTAAATGAATTTTTATCATAATGTTTTTGAATATAGGTTGATTTCAGTATAAATAGAATCATTATATGAAATAATGTATATTTTTTGAAAACTTTTAAGGCCTTATCTCGTAGTTTTAACCCTGTTTTACACATTTTATTCTTTATTGTGGTGATAAACTTTTATCATGGTTACAATTCATTATGATAAGAAAATTAACTATATTACATTATTTCAATATTATGATAAAAAATATACAATCTAGTATCTATGATTAAATTTAAAAAAAATTTAGAATGTATATTAAAATAAGAGTTGGAAAAATGCAATGAAACCTCATTATTAGAAAAATAAATGTTTTAAGGATAAAAATGTTTTTATTCCTAAATCATATTTAATTTTGATTCCCAAGAATTAATTAGATTATTTTTAATAAAATTATCTTTATTTTACTTTTAATCCAAATCAAAATGGAAATTAACCATGTGAAAAATGTATTAAAAGAGTAGTACCACAAGTTGTTTTTATTTGAATAAAAACATTTCTTAGATTTCCATAATGTAAAACATAGATTTCTTAGTTGAAAATTATATTTTCAAAAACCTTATACTAATTCTAACATACAAATTTTACTTATAAAAAATGTTTCATATAAATTCAAATAATTATTATATCGTGAATATGTCATAAAAATGAATTTATTTGTAAAATCAACATTTTTTTATTAATTCAAAAATAAACTATTTCTGTAAAATATAAAACATTATACCTAACATAATTTTGATATTATAAATCCAAAAAATAATCATTAATTCATAAAAATAAAATGAAAAAAATCCAAAAAATATCTTTTAAATTAATGATACAAAATCTAAAGAAACCCTGCTTTTATTGAAAAATGACACTTTTAGATTAGACATTTTCTTAAAGTTATAAGTTAAAATTATTATCAATAAAAATTGAGTCCTTATTTAATATAAATTAATTCGTAAATTTTAATAATGAAAATTTTTCAACATATATTTCACAATGTGTATAAATTTATATATACCTATAAAACTAATGAATGGGTCATAGTAATCATTTTTAAATAATAATATTTCTATTGTATTTGAATGTTCATTTAAGACCGATGTTATTTGTGATACAATCCATCAAACACTATATTTAATTAAAATAAATTGAATTATAAAATTCAAGTGGTTTACATTATACCCCCTTATGTTATTACTCTTATTTATACTCATTAAACCAATGATGGGGTCATAATAGTCCTTTTTGAATAATTATATTTCTATAGTATATCACAATTAATTTAATCAATGTGTTGTGTGTGGTACACGATATCAAACATAGTATTTAATTTAAATAAAATAAATTATATAACCTTAGGGTTTTACATTCTACCCCCTTAAAGAAATAATATCCTTACAATTTCATCACATATCTCGTAAAAAGTTTTTAAAAAAAATTAGTGTCAATTTTAATGAGTGGGAGATAAATATAGATAATTGGAAATAATACCATTTAATCTATGCCTATTAAATTTCTTTTTTAAATTCAATTTTAATTTCTACTTTAAGACATTGAAACATATAATTTCCTAAAGTATTTCGTAAACCAGGTGCTTACCATTGTGAGACTTATAATTGTAAATGGGTTTCAAAAATATTGCCTTCATTGCGGAGAAATATTTTCCATATAAGACTCAACAGATTTATCTCTCTCTCTCTCTCTTGAGTTTGAGTAATTCTATTACAACCCTAGTATAGAATATGAGAGAATATACTTACTTTATTTTATCCCATATTTTTATACTTTTTTTTGGTTCATGTAGTTTCCCACCTCCACATCAAGTTATAAGATAAATAACTATAAATAATTTCACATTCAGAAGCACAAAAATTATTATTAATGGATCACATGATCCATAAAAGGATTAAAATTATACATATTGTTTTCACCAATTCACCTAAACCAAATTGGTTAGCACATGTTATTATAATATTCAATTTCAATAAAACAAATTTCATATCTAAAACCTCATCAATAACACAAAATGTTGATATCAAATCATTCCATAAATAATTGACTTTTAAACTCTTCTAAAATATCCTTAATCAAATTTAAAACCCAAAATTAGAAATAGTTGACCCCATATTCTTCTAAGATCAAAATATCATTTTTTTCATAAATAACATTAATTACATGTAATTTTACATGCCAGAGATATATATACACTAATTATATAATCCTAAAAATAAACTCGTCATTTCCAAATATAACTTGAATAATCATAAAACCACAAAAAAAACGTATATCCTTCTACATGTTAACTCAATATTTATTCCCCAAAATAAAATTATATCCTAGAAAATAATATTTCTTTACCCAAATATAGTTAAAACCATCAAAAACACCCTTAATCGCAAAGACATCAAATTGGTTTTTAATATCATATATCCTTAAAATATGATAACTCCTTTATTCCATTAACAATAATTACCTCATCATCAAAAATTATATTAATATTAAATATTTTTTTACCTTAAATTATATCCCCAATAACATTATTACTTAATAATATCTCACTAAATCACATGTTAATCCTAAGGGTTACATATACATTGATGGTATATTTAAAATCAATAATAGAATCCCATAATATCACTAGTTATCTTAAAATAACCTAATACAAAACCTAAAATGAATATCTATGCCTTTAAACATATGATCAACCCTAAATTAATCTACCCATAATGGTATCCTTAACTATTAACTTATCCTCATATAATGAAAAAATATCTTATAAAGTTATCAAAAAATTAATCACATACCTTCTATGATATCTAGATACCAATACACTCAAATTCAATGAAAAATAAATATTCATTGCATATTGTCTTTAAAACTAATAAAAACGACACAAAAAGAATAAATAAGATCATATTTTCTTAAAATAAATTTCTCTATAATTTTATGTATAAAAGACAGATAAATTTAAGGAAACATGAAACCCTATCAATAATATAATGTGGATAAAATAAATTAAGTTTAATTTATAAGGACCATATAATTTCCCTAATTGTACATTTAATATAGAAAATATCGAAAATAAATGTTATTGTAACATAAACCCTTTCCACTTTGTTAACTTTTGAATCAAAATATCCTTAAAAGAAATAAATTAAATGAAAATTTAAATTCCCTAAATACAATGATATTCATGATATAATATATCAATGGGGAAGTATATACATCATATCAACACAAATAAATACATAACCTAAAATATATCACAATGAAACAATATTGAGATGAAGAACTCTTACCTAAAGTCCTAACATGCCTCATATGTTCTCTTGAGAACCACTATAATAAATTTATATTAATTATAAATATATTCCAGGACTATATTCATAGTTATCATAATATTTATGATTAAAGAATAACATATTATCACATGTTTACTAATATTTATTCAAAAAAAATCATTGTTCCAAAAGTTAATTATTCTGTTTTTCATGCATGTTTTTTTTGTGGTTTTTTTCCTTCCACATTGGTCATGGTTTCATCATATCAATAATCCTAATAACTTCATAAGTGTAATATTTTTTTAATTATATTCACTTTTATAACCATTCATGTAATTTGGTAATGAAAAATGAATCACATCACTTTGTATAGATGATTGTCAGTATGTACGCACGAGTGATGTTTGCACTTTTTGATGGATGGAATGAAATAAATGTAAATAATAATTCACCTTTATATAATCTGAAATATATTATATATATTTCTTATATACATATTTATATCCATACATGAGAAATGGTAATGGAAAATAAAATACATTGCTTCATGGACAGGTCAGTCTGAACATACGCATGAGTGGTATTATAATTTTACATTAGATGGAAATGAGATAGAAAATGGTTGTAATTTTAAAACCATTTTAGTATATTAAATATACTGATTTTAATAGTTAAATATGTTAATATCATACTTTGAAGAGGATAAATAATAATTAATCTCAAAATATACCAGTAAAGTTAATTACCACTTCATCTAGTATCTTTACTTATTTTCCACATTAATCAGTCTTGAGATGGTATTTGAGTATAACAACACTTCTAGGTCATGGGTAGGAATGTTGGAGTGGTATTTGGGTATATATTGGTTGAGTTAAGAGGAAAATTTGGTGTGCATAGTTGAGAAGAGGGGGAGCTCTTTTATAATGGAGGTGAGTTGAAAACATATAAATACACAAAACATTATTATATAATATATGTATTACCCAAGTAAACTGAATCCAAATTGCCATAGTTTATAAGATAATAAGTTTAATGTCTGAATCAAATTAACCAATTATAACTAAGAAACTTTTTTTTATTTTAAACCTTATATCACTACCATAAAACAGGCCTTTAACAGCACTAAAATTTTCTTTTATCAGTGCTAGAGAAGCGATGACAATTGGAGTGAGATTGAAAGCCCTAGGATTTTATCAGAACTTTTAGAATCACTAATAAATGAAAACATTTATCTGTACTTTTATTTATTACTAATAAATGGGTCCTTTATAAGTGATTATACAAGTACTGATAAAATAAACCTTTATCATCACTTGTAAAAGTGCTGATAAATGGTACTTCTATCACCACTTGTAAAACCACTGATAAACAACCCATTTATTAGATCTTTTAAAAACACTGATAAAGGGGAACACTGAAGTGGGTTATGATATCACATTACAGCACCAATGTATTGTGTTGTAACTGAACACTAAAGCACCAGAAACACCACCAGAAATTTTCATATTCAACTACCAATACAGAATTTAAATGAAATAAAATTTACAACACAAATATTAGAAAAAAAAGTATACTATAGAACTTTTAAATATTGTTTTATACAATTATATAAATACAAATTATAACATAAATTAAGAAACAACAATGTTCCTTTTTCTTTTGATCTTGACCTCGAATCATGTTATTCTTCAACAAACATCCCCTACCCGAGCAAAAGAAAATTCATGTATAAGAAAAAAATTATTATATTAATAATAATATAGAGAAATAAATTAATAGAAAGTGTTAATTTAAAACTAAAATATGACTCCTACCCAGAACACTGTGTATCATATTGAGTTCTAATGGATTATTTCATGTCAGGCCATTTCTTGTTCATCTTAAATAATTATCTATGTGAAAATTAACTAAATAAGTATAAGATAAAAATGGCTAGGAAATTATTTAAGTAATATAATATAGAATTATGAGAAAATAATATCGGTTTATTTTCTCAGTTTTGGTGATGTCATGCGAATTTGAAAACAAAATGACATGTATTTATTTTAAGTACTCGCTTAGGTTCATACTGGTCATACTATGCATTAGATTGAGGTTTAGCTAACTCCTACACATCCCAAATGACATATGGATCATTTTATTAAATTATAAAAATAATATGAATGTGTTTTCTCATTTTTGATAATGCCACATGTATTTTTTCTAAAATATAAATTTAAAATAGAAACATGTAATCTGGTTTATAGTGGTCACATCATGTATCGGTTATACATGATACTAATTCAAAAAAGTCACAAATGATTTATGAATCATTTTCCTAAACTATCTAGAAAATATTGGAATGTTTTCTTAATTTTTAGTGAGTGATACTTTTTGAACTAAAATGTGATTTTTAAATTGATTACTGAAACTTTGATTAATACCTATCACATCACGTATCAGATTTATCTTTTGGATAATTCATGCAAATTAAAAATGTATTATGGATCATTGTAATAAAGTGTCAAAAAAATCCTGATTCTTTTTATCAGTTTGGAGTATGTTAATTTTTTTACTAAGATTAATGTCAATTTTAAATAAAATGACACACATGTAGTCATACTAGTCACATCGTGAATCAGAATAAGGTGTGGCTAACTCCTACACATATCAAATTACTTATGGATCATTTTCTTAAATTATCAAAATAATTTGAATGTGTTGTATTATTTTTGAGTATGTTAATTGTCTTTTTTACTAAAACTAATATTAATTTTAAATAAAAAGATGCATATAGAGTCATATCAGTCACACCATGCATTGGATTGAGGTTCATAACATTCATAAACATCCCAAATGACATATGGATCATTTTAATAAATTATAAAGACTATACAATTTTTTTTCTAGGTTTTGAGTTTGTCACTTGTCTTTTTTAACAAAAATTTAATTTTAAATGGGGAACATGAACTTTGAGTCATACTGGTCACATAATGTATTGGTTTGATATGATATTGATTACTAAACATCTTAAACGACTTATGAATAGTTTTCCTAAATTATCAAGAATATTTGAGCTTGCTAGATCAATTTTCAATGACTGAAAATTTTTGATCTAAATGTAAATTTTAAAATGATAACAAATGATTTAACCCAAACCAGGCACACTGTGAATCAGATTGAGGTTTTGATGATTCCTATATATCACAAATGACTTCAATATGGTTTTAATAAAGTATAAAAACAATCTGAATGTGTTTTCTTGATTTTGAGAATACTAGTTGTCTTTTTTACTAAAATTAATGTCAATTTTCAATAAAAATATTACTATAGAGTCATAATTGTCATAATGTGAATCAGATTGAGTTATTTCTGATTCCTACAAATCCAAAATGACTTATGGGTCATTTAAATAATGTATCAAATAATATGAAAAAAATTGATTTTGAGTATGCCGCTTTTCTTTTTTACTAAAATGTCATTTTAAACTGGAAACATGAACCATCAGTCATACCAGTCACATTATATATCAGTTTTATGTGAGCCTACTTTCAATATGTCTTAATTAATTATAAATCGTTTTACTAAATTATTAAGTCAACACATGCATGTTTTCTTACTTTTTAGTGGGTGACACATTCTAAACTAAAATGTCTATTTTGATCTGATAATGAACAATTTTAGTCATACCAGACACAATGTGTGTCTGATTAAGGTGAGTTGAATTCCAACATGTTGAAAATGACGTATGGTTCATTTTAATAAAGTATCAAAAATAATTTGACAGTTTTTTCTCAGTTTTGAGTATGTCATTTGAATTTTTTAATAAAATTACTGTTAGTTTTAAATAGGTTGACACACTTGTCGTAATATCAGTCACACCATGCATCACATTAAGTTTCAACTAATTCAACCATGTCCCTGATAAATTATGGATAATTATCTTAAAGTATCAAAACAATATGAATGTGTTTTTTCAGTCTTGTGTATGTCACATTATATTTTTACTAAAATATTATTTCAAACTAGAAACAGACACTTTGACTCATAAGAGTCACATTGTGTATCAGATAGACATGATATTGATTCTTACACATCATAAATAACTCTTTAATGATTTTCTTAAATTATCAAGAAAATATGAGCACATTTTCTCAGTTTTTATCAAGTGACACATTTTGAACTAAAATGTAAATTCTAAACTGATAATGGACACTTTGAGTCATACTTATCCCACTGTATGTCATATTGAGGTGATCCCAATTCCAACATTTCCCAAATTTATTTTGAAAATTTCCTTAAAGTATCAAAACAATATAAATTCTTTTTATCAGTTTTGAGTATGAATGTTGTCTTTTTTACTAAAATTAATGATAATTTTAAATAAAAAGACTCACTTAGAGTTATACCTATCACACTGTGCATTAGATTGAGTTGCAGTTGATTTTTACATTCCCAAAATAATGTATGTATCACTTTCCGAAAGTAATAAAACCATAAAAAAATTATTTATTGATTTTGATCAAGTCACTTTCCTTTATTACTAAAATGCCATTTTATAATGGAAACATGCACTTTGATTCATAGTATAACATCATGTATTAGTTTGATTTGAGACAAATTTGGACATGTTATAAATGACTTAAGAATCATTTTCCTAAATTGTCAATATTATACATGTAAATTGTTCCATTTTTCGGCGAGTGACCCATTTTGAACAAAAAATATCTATTTTAAAATGATAATGTATACTTTTATTTATACCTATCATATTATGTGTTTTATTGAGGTGAGAATGATTCCTACACATCAAAAATAACTTTTTTAACACTTTACTAAATTATCAAAATAATCCAAATGTGTGTTCTTGGTTTTGAGTATATCGGTTGTCTTTTTTACTAAAATTAATGTCAATTGTAAATAAAAAGAAGATCTTTAAGTCATATTGATCACACATTGTCTCTGATTGAGGTGTGTATTATTCCACTGTGTCCCAAAGTATCAAAAAAATCCCGACTTCTAATGTTACCTTGCTTCATATTTACTTTCATTTTCAAAATTCGAACACTTCATATTGATAATTGAACAACAATGTGGGAATTTTGATAAAGAGTACCATTGGAAATCATGGTAACATAGGAAGAAAGGGGCATGTTATCACTTTTTTTTCTTGTTGTAGATATTAAAAATAAAAATATGACTTTACAAAAGATCTATAAAAAACTAAATAAGTATTAGATAAAAGTAAAACAGAAATTTACTTTGAAATAGTAGATAAAATGATAACTAAATTAATTAAATAAGTAGTGTTTATTCACATTTTCATGATGGTTGTATAAATTCCTAAACCATTTCCTTATTTTTATTATCTCAATTTCAAGACCGAAGTCCAATCTATCACAAGCATGATAAATATTGAATGAAGCATTGAAACTAATACAAAAGAATCCACGTGTATAAGAAAACAATTATTATGTGAGTAATTCTATGAATAAATAAGTTAAAAATAAATATGAAATAATTTATTAATTAAATGGACAATTATATTTCTATGCAAACACCAAGATTACCTCTATGATTCAAAATGGGCATCTTCATTTGACTTTATGTAATGGGAGTGGAGGGAACTTGAAGGAAAGCGATAAATTACAAAACTATAGGGGTGAAATTGTTTTGGGGGAAAGTAAGTATGAGTATGTTTTGGTGAAAAAAATGCATGAAATACAAAAAAAAGAATATCCTAAAATAAATTAAACTTGGAAATATGAATTTTGAAAAGATTCATGAAAAAATAGAAAATATGTATTATATTAAAATGATAAGGTAATTAACTTACAAATTGTATAAAAAATGATGAAAAAATTAATTAAATAAGTATTATGAAATCATTATTTCATGATGGTATTATGAATTCTCGTCCCATTTCCATGATGAAATTATCTCATTTACTACTCTGAATTCCAATCACTCAACTTTATAGGCTTCTTTAAACAAACCACCGCTACACAAAAAAAATAATACACCTATATAAGAAAATAATTCTTATGTGAGTAGTACTAAAAAACATAAATTTAATATAAATATGAAATATTTTATTATTTCTATAGATAATTAATTTTCTGTGAAATCATCAATATTACCTCTTTGATGAAGAAGGGGTAGCAACATTTCTCTTCTTGCAATGGAAATACAAATAACATGAAGGAATGTGATAAATTCCAACACTCCATGGGTGAAAGGTTTTGGAGGGAGAAGAAGTCTATGGAAGTTTCCATGCATAAAGGCATGAAATATTGATTGAAATTGTCTAAAATAAATAAAATCTACAATGAATAATGAAAATTAAATCAACATTTAATTATATAATTTTTTGATTAAATAGAGAAAGTATATCGTAACATTCTTTACATATTCCTAAAGGGTTTCCTTCATTATCATTTTTTGTTCCACTATATTAGTAATATCATCATGTTTAGAAGAAATTTTCTACATGGGTAGTCAAATATTTCATTTATATTATGTTAATGGTGTAAAGAAAATATTATATTATGAGGAAAAAATATTACATTAAAAAATATGTTACCTTCTCATTGAAATCTCTATTTTTTTTATGTTTTTAGATATTTGGTTACTCTATCAAGAAATAAAACCCCTATTTCTTTCCCCCTCTAACATAAAATATATTTTCTACATTGGGACTAACATGAATTGATTCTGATCTCCCAGTGAAAGGGTCATTCTCAATTGAATTTTCATCTAACCCAACATTTTTTTAGTTTCCAACCGGACAATCGACCAATTATTGTTTTCTAGATCTGAGATATAAAATACTCGCACTGCTTGTAATGGAATTATTAATGGGATTTAATTTTCCCCTTACACATTAAAATTGACCTTCACGAATCCAATTTCATCAACTTTCACTGCACTCATATATTCTACCCATTTGCAATGGAAAAACAACACTTGAATGTTTTTTATAATTCAACTCGTATATCTTTTCTATAATAACAAAATATGACATATTTTTATAAATTGTAATTCTATCCTTGGATCCATATATGTGAATTTCATTCAATGCAAGCATAACAACACTTTTTTCATCCTACTATATTCATCATGTTAGTTTATATAGGGTGTATAACCATGGATTACAAAATCAGTGTAAGATATAATTTTAACATTCATTCCCATGGTGAGCCATTGAAGTCATTCAACAATTAAATTCACATATTCAGATAAATCCTTATAAATTTGATCTTATCACTATCCAATAAACTATATATTATGTGTATTTTATATCCACCCTTCAACCCATGATGGACTCAAACCTCTAAAAACTATTTTGTGGGATTAAATGTATGGATCAACATCTTCACTATTATATAAAATGTAAAGGTGCGATTTCTACCATTGTATCCATGAAATTATAACAACCTATCTTCTGAAAAACCCTTCATACATAAGGAATCTTCTATGATAATAATTTGGTAGAATAATATTGTGAACATCTGATATATAGTCTATACATTATTCAACATCTTATTCAAAAATATAGCATTCTATAATAAAACCTTCTAGATAACTATGATTCTTAACATACCATTTAAAAATATGTATATTCCATTCAATGGGGTGCATCCATATATAATGGATAAGACCACATAGTTGATCCTCTCTAACTAAGTAATACATAATGTGGACAATTATATTAAAGAATGATGGTGTAAAGAACATCTCTAATTCACATAATATCTATGAAACCTAATTATTCATGATTGGAAACTTCACATGGTGTATAATATTAGTGCACATGGTTCAAAAAAAATATCTTGGATAATTTAGGTTGTACATTTTGAGGCAGAACACAATAGAAAGAAACATACATCAAATATTAAATCAAAACATGACATCTATTTGATTTTAATCACCATAAATTCAAGTAAGTAATTTAAATGATAGTCTTTATAATTGACGAATACCCCTCTAGAACTTTTACACTATTAAGGGAAAGGGAAATTTTCAATCTTTTCTGCCTTGATTGAGTGTAAGCTACTGGTTGAAGAAAATTCCACCCTTTTCCCATCATCAGTTCCAATTATTCCCTTATCCCCAACACCATCATGTAAAAACTAGCCTTGATTCCATTTTTTAGGAACATTTAGTGATGTTACAATAACAGTATAAAATATATTTTTATACATGTATGAAATTAAGAAAAAATTTGACATACAGAAAATTCAAATACAATTATTCAAAGAAAATTAATCTCTTCTTCCAACATGATTTCATAAGGTTTTCTGAAAATGGTTTGCTGAAAACATTGTCAATGTATTATATTTATCAAATAGTTGATCACTTTTTATTAGAGTCATTTTTCTTCCCTATTCGATATTCCAATTGAATGTTTCCATATAGAATATGTATTTATGTCTTCAAGTTAAAAAAATTCAATATCCTCAAAACATTTTCTTTGAGGAATGGTTCAATAGAACTGAATGTGTAAATGATTTACAAATGTGACACCCCAACATTCACTTAATTCTATATATATATAAATTTTGTTAAGTAGGGAAGTTTTTTATCATCCTATACATCATGGCCATCAATGTGAATTATTCACTTTTATAAGAATCATACATTGTAACACCTGTATCCCACACCAATTTTACATCTTCAATAAATGGATCCAAATAGACATCATTACCATTATTAGGTTTCTTTGGTGTAGATATTAGATAACCTAATGTATTTTTTCTTCATTCATAACCATGGAGGAATTTTATAACTTAACAACATAACATTCTATGTACTTTAATTACTAATCTATACACAAAAAGGATTTTTTCCATCTATATGTAACACGAGATAATATTTTCTCAATTCATTTCCAAAGCTAAGATACTTGAAATCAATTTTCTTCCACTAAGGATAATCTACGGGATAATGTATGTTCCCATATGAAATATTTATATCTGAATTCCAAGTAAATTTTCTCATAGTTTACTAACATCTATATAATCTTATAAAAAATTTGATGATCATAATTTACCATACATATTTTGAATGACTTGATTCATTTTTCTTGTATCGATATGCGCCACACATAGCACATTTTATGAGTGATTCATGGTCATTTAGAAACAATATGAAATCATTTATACAAGAATGTATTTTTTAATAAACTATTATAATTGAATATAACACTCAATTATAATTATATGTTCGATATGGTAGTTCATTTTCTTATGGTATCAAATCATTCAGGAGACCAAGTAGTTCTGTAAAGATGGTATCACTCCATTCACTACCAACTTCCAAATTATATTACTTAAAAACAGCTGACAATGTTGTTTATTTAGTACAATTAGAATATAATGGTCTCTTATCATATATATTTAACTTATGAAAAAACTTTTTACAATCATGTAGGTCATCTTAAATTTCCATTTTCATTTATTCCATGTGATCTCCATCTATATTTACAACTGTATTCATATCAAATGCTCCATAAACTATAGAATCATCCCCATTGGTGTGAATGTTTAGTTTCTTCTATGTTTAGTCCAATATTTGCAAATATTATCTATTCCATGAAAACTAAAATGTTTTTACAACTTATATGGATTAATTTTTATTGAATGAAAACAATGTTAACACAGCAAAATGATTTAAGAAGGGTTATATGCATTCTTTATTGCAAACTTGATGAAATGTTTAACTCTATATCCATACTTTTTTGTTAACTGATCAGATTACATCCATTTTTTATTAATATTAATTCTATAGGGTTCATAATATATCCATTATTAGAAAAAAAATATAAATACACATTACATATTCATTATCAAATGTGAAATTTTTAAATAATTCTAATAAGGGAAACTCAAAATTTTTTTTTTTCAAAGAATTTCAGTATGGTTTAAATAAAATGAGAAATTGAATTTTTGAAAAGAATTAATCCACTATAGAAGGTTTTATCCTATAAATTCATCCAAATTTGAATATTATAGAAACATTTCCACTAAATGGGTAATTGATTCACCATTCAATTTTATTTTAATTTATTTTCTTAAATTTTTGGCACACATCCTCCAACTCTTGTGGACATGAACTAATGTAGTTTAAAATACTCTAAGTAGTAGTCATACATGGTATGACAACTGGTCATATTAATACAAGAAACATAAAGGATTGGGGGTGAGTTTCAAGAAACAAATTGAAATAATAACTGTTCGAGATATGAAGCTGATGAGGAAAGACAATTTTACTCTATTATGTTATCTAAAAGGGGAAATGCCTCCCATTTATTATAATTACAAAGATGGTAATGATATATTACTAAGGTTAGAACCAATATTTGTTGACATAAAATTATGAATACCTAAAAATTATTTATAAAAATTATTCAAACATATATATAATTTTAAAACATTCATTCTATTTTTTGGAACAAGTGATGTAACAACCTAAGGAATTATTTTATTTAATACTAATGGTATATCAAATATTTGAAAACATCTCAAAATTATAATTTCAATTTCAATTATAACTCGATAAGGAATGAAAAAAATAATTTTCATAAATGAATATATCTAATAAAGATAAAGGTTTTAATAATCTTAAAAAATTAGTTGATAAATTGATTCAAGAATTATGTCTAGACTGGCTGAAAACATGAATTATTTTCAAGTATATAAAGTTTATTCCTTATAAAAAAATTAAATTTTCAAGGCCATTATGTGTTATATAGTGATTTTGGGAACATAGTATAAAAGTTTAGTCATAATCAGATAAACAATAGTAATTATGGAAGATATAGAGGTTTTATGTTAAAGGGGAGATGGCCCACTCTTACAAAAACTAGTTTTAATGTGAGAAAATTCATAATAATTTGGATTTGATGATTAATTTCAACCATTTAATGAAATATATTGAACATGTAACAAATTGAACTATTTTATAAAGGATTTCCAAGATTTTCTAAAAACATTGATGAATGTGATAAAAGAATGAGAAACATATTATATGAAAAATAATAGAATGTTATAAGAATTTTTTTTATGCCACACTAAGGGATTTAAAAAAGAAACCTCATTTCATATTAGATATTGGTTTCTCATGTTACATGATAGGTAAATTTATGTAATTAAATATCTTTGACATGTTTAAAGGGTAGTTATTATTTTAGAAATGGGGAATCTATTAAGATAAATTGTTTGAATTTAAAAGATGTATGAAATAAAAGGAAATGTTAAAGAATGATATTTTTTTAGATGGATTAATTTTAAACATACATAGTGTTTATTAGATTTGTGATCATTGAAATCAATTGATTTTTAGGAAGTATTAATGAGCGTGTTACCATTTTAAGGATGGATATATTTTTACAATGGTATATAAAACATGTAGAACCATATTCAAATTTGTGTTTAGTAAAAATTAATTGTAATTTTGTTTGAAATATGATATTTACTTGTGGTAGTGAAACCTTAATTAAATTAAGTAATGATACATTTAAATAATGACTTAAAAAGGGTGGTTTAGGATGTTTTTATGATGACAATATAAAATTGATAGATATTTTTTCACTAATTAGAATGGGGAGATGGTTAATAATTAAAATAATGATTCAAATATTTAAATAAAATAGTCCTATGAGTTTATTCACTATTATATATATGTACCCTCAAAGTATTAATCCATGCATTATGATAATTATTTCATTTCTCCCATTTATAACTAAAATTAGATCATATGTATTATGTTTTAGTCATACATATATATAATTCTTTAAAGGGGATTATGATTTTAAGAAGAATTATTAATAATTAGTTTCATTATGTGGTAAAGAAGACTATATTATATTATGTGGTTGACTATATGAAACACCTGTTAAGGAGTGGTAAAAAATAATATTTATACTCCTCATTAGTAAAACACAGTTGATGGCTATGGCCATTCCCTTAATGATTTTATTCTAGATCACTAACTTTTCTAACCACTTTATTATTTTAATGGTAATATATATTTTTTTTGAAAAATTTAAAAATATTAGGAATTTTCAAAATTGATGCAAACAAAATAACAGCAATAAGGAAAATATAAGATTATTATTACGGTATTATCAGAAATAATTATAAATCCTTTGGAGATTTCCCATATATATGTTTTGTTTTTTATTAATGTGTTGTCCCAACATAACTATCTCTCTATAGAAATAATTGATAACATTCACATAACCACCTATGATTTTATATCCCATGAAACGAACTAGTTCATTACTATTACATGTGCATTAGTACTAGTATTTCCTAAGTCCATTGGTAAGAAGAATCCCTCAATTGATCATAATAAACCTTGGATTACACATCCATTAGGCTAAATGAATGATGTGATCCCCATTGTACATTTCTATTGGTCATTATGTAATTCCATATAATGTCACCAATATCTATCGTATTCAAGATAAATTTTGAAGGAAAATAATTTAAAAAACTATAGTTTGTGATGTTTTTTTAATGAATAAAATAAATAATGATGATAGATAATTCTACGACTCACTAATCAGAAAATGATATGACTCACAAATAGTTATTTTCAAATAATCAATCAATGAGTAAGTGAGGTGGAGAAAATAACATACCTTAGATTGAAGATTTGAATCATCTCAGAGATAATAGAGAAATCACCAAACATGGATTTCATTCAATCCTTGGAATCATTTGACCCTTGAATCGTTCGACCCATAGATTCGAGCGTTGGAATTGTTGGGACATTGATTCTAGCCTTGATTCATGCTTGGTTTCAACAAGGAGGAGCACTAGTAGTATGTGGATTCCATGGAAAGATTTGAATATCATAACTGGTTCGTGATGGTTAGGGTTCTTAAAATATATTGGGACACTTTTATCAGCACTTCAAAAAAATAACTAATAAATATCCCTTTTATCAGCGCTATGTTAATAAGTACTGATAAAGGTAATCTTTATCAGTACTTTTTTTACTAAAAATGTCCATCATTATATATTTATATCATCTTATATATTTATATAATTATATATGTATTTAATATATACAATTATATATATATTAAATATATTCATTATTTAAATAAATTTATTATAAATTTTTAATTTGTTAAATATACATAATTACTTATTTAAAATTATATAAATATTATTTTAAAAAAAAATTATTTATTTATAATTATAAATATATAAATTTATAACTATAGTAAATATATATTTATTTATAAATATTTAATTTTAAATAAAATTTTAATATTTTCAATTAATATTTAATATAAGTGTGTTAATGTCAAAAATGAGTGAAATTGAATAATTAAAAATGAGTACACTTTACAAATATTGAAAAATGGATAAGTTTTATAAATTAAATATATATATTTTTAAAAATATGGACATATATTTAAAAAATATATGAATACATATTTAAAATATTAATACATATTAAAGAAATACACATATGTAAATAATATAAATTAATTGAATATCCAAAAAATAAAAAATATTAAAAATAAAAAATATTAAAAATGCATTAATAAATAAATTTAATAAAATTAAAAAAAATTAAAATTAATTGATACAATACATGATATATTAAATGTATGATGTTATAATGAAATTATAAAATGAATTAAAAAATTGAGTAAATTACATAAATATTAGGTCTATGTGTTTCTATATAAGATTTCATTAATTAGGTAAATATTTGTGTGTGTATCTCTTATCTATAAAAATGAATTAATTATCTATATGTGTATGATATAAATATAACATATGTTTGATATATATTAAATTTAAAAAACAAACAATATTCAATTATGTCCATTACTCGATGCAATTAGTCAGTATTTTTAATTCATATTAATTTTTAATTATAAACCATTCTTCATTAATATGTGACTATTTAATATAAAACATAAATATTTTGTATTATATAAATCATATTTATATGCATTCATATATGTATCTATATATTTAGTATATGTTATTAATATTATCAATAATTATTTAATTAATACAATGTTTAATATTTTTCATAATTTACTTATTTTTCATTTTTATTTGTTTAATTTCCATTATGAATATCTATATATATATATATATATATATTTAATTGGATATTTATTAATTTTTAAAATTTATATATAGTATAATAAATTTATTCATTCTTATCAATAATTATTTAATGAATATATTTTTTAATAAACTCATTTTCATTTTTATTTATTTATTAATTTTATTTTATTCAGGGCCTTTATCTGCACTAAAAATAAAGCACTTTTAAAGTGTATCCTTCATTAGTGCTAAAAACTAATAACTGATAAATGGTACCTTTGATCAGTGCTAAAGAAAATCACTGATAATGGTTTCCATTTATCAGTACTAAAAAAAGTATTGATAAAGAGTATCATTTATTATAACCAAAAAAATCTATGATAAAAGGTAACATTTATCAGTGCTTGTTTTAGTGCTGATATGATAATGGTCAGTTGAGTTAAAGACCTATTTGTTGTAGTGTCTCTTAGTTTAACCACACTTTAATCCTTTTAACTCGTATTGTCTTAACAAGATACATAGTTGTTAAGGTATAATAATTTAATTAAGAAAGGGAAAGTGGTTAATGTGTGTAAAATGGTTGGTATTATCAACAATATACCATTCCATTGATATAACATAATAATTTATGATTTTCAAATGAATTAATTAAATAATTTTTTACTTAAAATATCCTTAAAGTTGTTTTTTGGTACTACTCACAAAATATTACTGTAAAATCATCAATATTACCATTGAATTATAATATTAATATTTAAAACATTAATTTCCTTTCATTTTTATCAATAAAATATTTAAAGACTTTAAAATTTTAAAAATAAATCACTTTTACTATTTTAAAACTATTTACTTTGATTTTTCACCCACTTGCAGAAGCGATGCTTTAGCGATGCATATGTAATTTAGGTAATTATATAACATTACCAAAAATTAAATATAAATTAATATCATAAAAATAATATATTCATATTAAAAAATTATAATTATATCTATTTATAATATCTTTTTGTTCTGAGTAAAACATGTTAAAAATAATAAAATAAAGGGTGTGGCATTTTGTGCTTATTATTTATATAAAATAAAATAGAGGACGTTATCAATGGAAAATGGGAAAAATTATGATATATTAAAATATAGGTTAAGGTATGTTAAAATAAATTAATCTAATTAAATAAATTTAGGTTTTTTATAAAATTTGAGACTTTATCCCATAGTTTTTACCCCATTAAATCCATTTTTCTCTTTAAATTGGTGATAAACCTTTTTCCATGGTGATAAAATTTTCTTATGGTTATTATTCATTATAACCAAAAATGAAATTTACCATATTAAATCATTTAAATTTTATGATTCCAATTATAGAAACCATTTTCTCTGATTCAATTTCCATAATTGGAATAAAAATTAAATAAATTATCATAAAATTAAACAAAAAACATTTTTAGAAAAAATGATCGTTTTAAGCATAAAAATGATTTTATACCAAAATTATAATTAATGTCAAATTTTTTGGAATTAATTTAATTATGTTTTAAAAAATTAAATTTATTTTACTTTAAAACCAAATCAAAATAGAATGTAACCATATTAAAACCTGATTAAAACAGTAGTACTAAAAACACTTTTGTAATAAATAAATTAAATAGATTTTCAAAATGTCAAAAATAGATTTATAAGTTCAAAATTTTATTTTGAAATGAATTATATTAATTTTTAAATTTATATTTGGGGTAGAAAATTGGATTCATAAACATTCAATTCATTCTTATTATCACTGCCCAATCCATCAATGATACCGCAATGAAGGCATATACATAATATAATGACCAAAAATTTTATCATTAGAAACTCCCTTCTTATAATTATGTCATATAGTATAGACCACACAAAATTACTTTTAAAACACAATACAAATTTTATAAATTAATAATGAATTAATTAAGAAGTATTTCTATAAGTTAAAATACCTAAACTGATGAAATAGTAACCTGGCCTTTGGAATAGTTATGTGACCCTTACAAATAGTTAACCGGACAATATAATAGTAACCTCGCTAAAGAAAGTATAAATAAAATTTATCCATATTATAAATGACAATATCATATAATTATATCATAGTATAAGTAAATACATATTTTAAAAATTATCTATTAAGTGTTAGTAGTTTTAAATTATACACATCGAAAAATAGTTAGGGTAAATATTTTGGGATTTTTCTAAAATACTTGAATTTTTGTGGTTAGTAAAATATGATAATTTATGATATATTCTAAATTTGTAAATTAATGGGTCATATATGATGTATGGATGATTTAATCCCAAAATATAGAATAATCCTTCATTTATTTAATATATTTACTGATTATTCTCAAACTATTCATTGTCTTGAGACAAAATAATATACTAATGGATTAAATATTTATAAACCACCCCACTCCACCACTCTAAATACCACCCCTTCACCACCTCTTCTATTCACACCTTCCAATAATTGAGAATTGTAAAAATTATACCCAATGTTGTTCTCAAGACCCTACCCCACATCCAGGATCTCTTGGTCTCATAAAAATACCAAAACCTTTTCTGTAAAGAGGTTTTCAAGGAGGATAGATTCAAGAGGTAAATTCATCTTTCATTTTATTTTAATTTATTTTCTTGTTCTCTCTAAATATACCCTGATAAAAATGTAATGGAAACTAAAATACCTCACATAAAATAAATTTTTCTTATTATAATGGAATAATCCACCATTTAACCCCTCTTCTCTCCCTTTTATTCTAAAAATGAAAACATCATTCGTGGGGTGCTAATTTATCATCTTTAAGGATGAAAAATTTTCATTTTCCATTAACACCTACTAGTCTGGTATTAAAACCATTTTTATTGAAAAAAAATTATAATATATGTATTAAATATTATTTAATGTTCTATAATCATTATATACACCAGATGTTAAATAATAAAACAAACAAGTTTGTTGTGAGTGAAAATCGCCCAAAATAATCCAAACTACTTTCACTAACATCTTATCTAATGATTCATCCTCACCGAAAATAAACAAAATGACTTGTATGATCGCCTAAAATTATGTATTTCTACTAATAACTTATAACTTGAATTCTATATTCCTATTTATATTTTACATGAACTTCCAATCTCTCATACTAGAGAACCAATCAGGAAAATTAAGAAAATAATCACTCTTAAACGATGAAATTTAACATAATAACTCATAAAAAAGTGAATAAATGAACATAATAAAATAATAATAAATCAATTAAATGAGTAAATGGTTAATGAATTATTAATTAATGAATATATTTTGATTTTTTTGGACATTAAGATCAAATGTAGAATCATTTCATGCATAAGGTATAGAATCCATTCTGACCCTCTGTATTCTCTTAGGGGTATGTTTTCTCTCTAATTATCCAATGTTACTATTATTTATTTTTATATAATTATTCTAAATTAATTTTAGACATCCAAAAATAATAAATCTATATAATAACATCCTTCTTTTATTTGGTAATACTTGTTTTAATAAGGTTACATTCTCAAATCTTTTTGAAAAGAAAACTTGATTCATGAGAACATCCCAATTTCTAACCCATTTTAATGTGAACTACATAATCTGTTTTAAGCCAAAATTATTTTACTAAAATCAATCATTTGATCTTGAAAATATATCTTGGTTCATTTTAGTTTTTACACAAACAATTATTCCTTTTCATTTTAAATAAACTTTAATATTTTCCTTAAATCGTACCAAAATGTTTTATTTTTAAACTTTCATAAACACTATTATTACATGTATTCAATTCATGTTTACATCACTTATCATGATCTATGCCTATTTTCCTTTATTAATTTCCATGTATTTTTTAAATCCTATCTTTCATGGAGACCATTATGATATTACTTTATGTTATGCCTTTTGACATGATTATGATACCCAATTCTTACCATGGGTAACCCTTATGTTTATGTTTGATTAGTTATGTATGATTATACAAATGGAACAAAAATTAATGAACATGTTATTATGGGTACACCCATATATCACTCTAATTCATTTGGTAAGGTTTATACTCATGATACGTCATGTGAAACAGTCTTGGTGGTTAATCTTGACTCGTCCTCCATGTGCAACGGTCTTGATGGCTATCCTTGACTTGTGCTGCATGTGAAATGAACCTTAAATCATGTGTAAGACATGTTTTATGTTGTTTCTGCATTTATATGATTCAATGTTTACATTATTCCTTGTTATACATGTTATTCATTATTATTTTTATTCATGCTCCATGTTTTTTATGTCAACATGTTATGCTTTTTGTCCAATGTGATATACATTATTCATATGCCTTTTCCTATACTAGGCTATTTAGCTCATCCATTTGTTCATGTTTTTCCTAGGACATCCTATATTGATGTAATGTCTCATAGGAAGTTATAATATCTTTATTAAGATTAAATAAAAGATGTTTTATTTTGGTTTCATGTTGTTTAATTGTGTATCTATTATTCTAAAGACACTAGACTTTATGATCCTTGATTTTTATTTAATGGTTAAGTATGATTAAAATAATTTAATTATTTTTGTAGAAGTATAGGGTCATTATATTTGGTATGATAGGAAGGTTTAGTTTATTTTTAGAGTTTGGGAATAGAGAACTTTAGTAAAAACCCTAGGTATAAAACTATTTTTGAGAAAACATACTAAAATTTTGGTTAGTATAGAGTTAGTGTTTTTCATGAAAAGATATACCTATTTTGATTCTAAAAGTGGGCATGGTTCTGGAATATATGTACCTATGAGTAACAAGTCTCACAAGGTGTTCCATTCTGGACTCAGTGCAACCTGGTATACAAAAATGGGCCTTACTGCATACCCAGTTAGAAACTCCTTGGGGATATTAATTAGTAAATTTTTAATCTCATTACAAACCATTATTAAGTGAAAAAAATACTATAATAATATATGTTAGAAAATAGATCGTGGATAACCTATATTGAAACATAAGGAATCACAAGTTAGGCTATACTTTTTCTTTACAAGTATATCCTTTTGTGTTCAATGTTTTATTTATTATGCTTATTAATTAAGTATTAAAGCCCCCTAATTGTACATTATTTTTCTTAGTTAATGGCTAGGAATAGAAAAACTTATTCTAATAATAAATGTGATAATAAATGTTATTATTTCCCTGATAATATTCAAAATATGATGTGAACAGGTAATCAAAAATTCATGACAATACATTCTCAACTTGATCAAGTTATTAATAATGACATGAATCATGTGGAACACCCTCATTATCCTAAGAGATATAAATTTGTAGTTGAATAATTTATTCCAAAATGGCCTCCCATTTTTAGTGGATCATCTGATCCCCTCCTCACATAATACCGTATTAACTTCATTTAATAGATATTATTTGTCCTTTATTGCTCAAAAAAAGATAAAGTTGTGTTGGTAGTCTATTTCTTTGATGGGGTAGCAGATTAGTGGTGGATAATGAGCAAGAAAACAAATTCCATGGAAGAAATTCATTCCATTGATTGGGTGAATTTAAGAAAATAAAATTTCAAAAAATATGTTCCCTGGACCCTCTATTTAAATATGGAAAGAGAGTTCCTCGGATAAAAAGAAGAAGTAAGACGAGTCTATCAGGGTGTATGGAGAAAACATTACAAGGCCTGAAAGATATGCCTCTTGCTTCGTCATGAACACTAAAAGAATGGTTGATCGCTTCTTTAGCAGGCTGAAACCAAGTCTACAAAAATCATTTGTGATTCAAAACTTTGATGGCTTTTATGAGATTGGTTGTTGTTTCCTAAGGTTGAAAATGAGATCAGAGACTCTTAGTGGTCTCGTGGACCCAGTGAAAAAAAGAATAAAATTGGGTATATTATGGGTGAATCGATAAATAAATCCCAAAATGGAAATAAAACCCAATATCATACTTGTCAAAATTATGGGAATAAGCATCCTTAGAACTATCTAAAGTGAATAATAAAATGATAAAAATGTGGAAGAATTGGGCATCTAGATAATAACTTCTAAAGGGATATGAATATTCCCTCTAATGTGGAAGAAGAATGGAAGATTCAGATCAACACTTAGCCTATAGTGTAGTGTCTCAACTACAAGTAACATGGGAATTATATGAACCATTTCCCTAATCTAAGGTTTGTTGGGGGAAATCAACAATAACAACCTTCAAGGCATAATGTAAGGGAATATTTTATCACTACTTCTAAGGTAGATCCCAAAAATGATGTTGTGACAGGTACCCTAATTATACATTCAAGAATAGTGAATGGTCTATTTGATTCTAGTTTTACACATTCATTCATATCATCCAAGTTTAGTAGAACTATTTAAACACCCCCTCAAAATATGGAGGATGAGTTGTCTATGAGAAGAGAAAATGGGGAAATTATTGAATCCAAATTTTATAACTCCTCTCGGATGAATTTTTATGGACTAAACCTCCAAAAAATCTTTTCATACTCCATTTGGTATATTTTGATGATATTTTGGTATTTATTGGATATCTTTAAAAAAATGAAATAAAATATTAGGAAAGTGATATTACTCTTCACATCCCAAAGTATCCTCCAATTCTATTCAATTTTAGGGAGGGGGATGAATCTCTTTTAGAATCATTATCTAACGTGTGGATATTAGTGCCTTATGAGAAATCATATCTATTTCAAATGATTTAGACATAGGAGAGAATCATTCTCAAATACATTACTATTTTTAGGGATTATACTAATGTGTTCCAAGAAGAATTTCCTAGTCTTCCTCTGGATCAAGAGGTTGAGTTCCTAATTGGACATATTCCTGGTTCTTTACCTATATCCAATACACATTATAGAATTTCCATCATTGAGATAGAATGAATAAATAAGTAGTTACAGGAGAATCTGAATAAGGTTTTTATATTCTCGAGTGCTTCACCAAGGGGTACACAAGTCCTCTTTGTCAAGAATAATGTTGGATCAATGCAACTCCGCATTAATTATCATGATCTCAATAAAATCATGATAAAGAACAAGTATCATGTTCCATGAATAGATGACTTGTTATATCAGTTATGTAGGGAAAATTATTTCCCTAATGTGGGCCTTTAGTTAGGATATCACCAATTAAAGGTGAGAAAGTAATAAATTCCCAAGACTGCCTTTAAAATGAGGTATGGACATTGTGAGTTCATAATGATTCTGTTTATACTCACTAATTCTCCATCAATTTGGATGCATTTAATGATTAGGTACTTTAGAGATTACCTTGAAAAATTTGTGGTAGTCTTTATTAATGAAATTCAAATATAATCCAAGAGCAATAAAGATTATGAGGAGTATTTGAATATTGTTCTTAAGACTTTGAGATGGGATAAAAATTATGTAAATTATAGTAAATGTGAGTTCTAGATGAAGGAACTATCATTCTTGGGGCATGTTATCTATATTAAAAGAATATATGTGGACCCTTACAAGACAAAGGCAATTGAAGAGTGTCCTAGGCCAACTTCTGTAATGGAGATCCATAGTTTCCTTGGTTAAGCTGGGTATTACCAATGATTTGAGAAGAACTTATCATGTTGATCAAACCCAATAACCAAACTGACTCAGGCAAGAGTAATTTTTTTCTAGACCAGTGAATGTGAAGTCTTCTTCAAAGAGTTGAAAAATAGGCTTATCACTATAACATCCCATAAATTTTAAGTAATTAATAAATTAATTATAATTTAAATAAATAAAGTTATGAAATATTTTTTATAAAACTATGTGATTTCATTTAATTGAAATGAAATTTCATTACTATTATTTTTATTATTTTTTAAAATGTCAATTTTGAAAATATATGATGACATAATTATACTTCAATGAAATATATAATCAGGAAGTGATATTTTTTGAAGTATTTTTTTACTAAATAAAAATAATAAAAGTTACTAATAAAAGTAATATATTATTATAAATTTTGTTTAAAAGAATCATAATATTATTTTCAATATCTTATATATTGATGAATTTGTTTTATAATTATAAACTATGTTTTTTATATAACTAAATTCATTTTTATAAAAGAAATTAAATAGGAATGATGTATTTTGAGAATTTATTGTTTTTAAATACATAAATAAATATAAATTTTAAATTATATAATAAACAAATGAAATTATTTATGAACATTATAACCTTTTGATTTATTATATATATATATATATAATATAATTAATTTTGATATTTATATATATATACTCATTATGTTAATATTTATATAAATACAATTTTATTAAATAAATTTAAATTAATTAATGATATTAGTAATAATTTATTAACTGAACTATTATAACTTTATATGAATTTTCAGTGTTAGTAATTAATACACATAAGAAATCCTATATAAAATTTAATATGATTATTATATTTATATTGAAAAAATAACCAAAAAAAGAGAAAATCGTGAATAAAATTTGAATAATGGAATAAAAAAATGAAAAAAATGTATAATAAAATTGAAATTGGATTAGGAATTCAGTTTCAAATATATTTATGGGTTTAGTGAGGCTGATTCAAATGTAGGTCGTGATTTGGTAGGGCTAGCTCGATTGAGATATCCATAAAGGTTGAGCGAGGTTCGAGTGCACCGAGGTCGAAGTCATTTGTGGAGTTTTAAACCTAGAGATGGATGTGGGGATCCCTAACTAAAGCACATGGTTGGTTGCCAATGAACCAGGTGAATTCAAATAAGATTTGATAAATAATAAGACGGTTCGAGTTTTGGTTAGGGTTTCAATTTTCAGTAAGGTAGGTTTATCTTGTTTCTGATTTTTAGATTTATAAGTAGGTGTTGGTTTCTTTAATTTTGGGAGTCTAAATCCTCTAAAATTTGGTATTCACATCCCATTTGGTTGATATTTTGAAATTTACTTTGTTTGGATGTCAATTCATGTCACAGTTTTGGATTTTTCTTCAAGCATACCTATTGAACACAGTAATGATTCTTATGCATAAATTCTGTAATGGATCAATTTGTCAATGATTCCTGTCAGTTTTGTCTTGTTTAATTTATGTTTAATAAATAATCCCCATTAATATGATCTGATCTGATCTGATCAAATTATATTTTATATAAATTTTAAATTGATGTGAATATTTAACTACATAATTTCGATTTCTCTCTTTATCATGTTAATCTGTAAACATTAAACACAAATAAAATATAGGTGAGTCCCTTTCGGTTTGCATACATTGAAAACATCATTTTTCTATTCTTTTAAAACATTGAAAATGGATATTTCTGATCATTTTTTTCAATTTTGAATCAAACTAAGATTTAGTTTTATGTCTTCTTCTCATACGCATATGTTTAAATAATTATTAATATGAAATCCTAACATTAAAATAAGTTTCTATAAAATTTATTTTTAGTATAGTATGAGAGTCTATATAAGAATCCCTGCTATCGACTGAATACCCATTCAAAAGTGCTATTTTTCATGCCCTTCTTAGGTAGTGAACTTCTTGGTATTGTTCTACTTTGGTCATCCACTATAGTTCCATTAAAGGTTTGGGATTTCATTTAATTAAATTATGTTTTTATCTTTTGGGGTTAAGTTTTTATTTGTGATAAAAAAAATTATCATTATTTTACAAATATGTACATTTATATGTGTATAAATATGTATTTATAGTTTCTTTAAATAATAATAAAGCATGTTATTTAGTTTTGAAAATATTGTTAATTTTTTAGTACGCTTCTCCTCTAAATATTTTTTAGATTAATAATGTTTAAATATTGATATTATTTTGATCATTCAACTTATTACTAAAGGATCATCTTATATAGCTACATATATGTTATAATTTGATTTAATTTTTTCAATGTTTTATTTAAACATTAATTTATTCTATTATTATGTGATATATATACACTTGTATAATTTTTATGTATGTAACCATATTAAATAAATTATGATCAACCTAATATTAGGTATGAAATTATAAATTAGGAATATCATAAATTCATCATGTCATATACATGTCATGCAAAAATCATAATTATGGCCATATATCGATGATTTTTCATATAACTTCATGCATACATATACATATATAGGTATATACATATACTCATGAGAATAGAATAAACATTAAAAAATGGGTTTTAATGGGTTGAAGAATGAAATTCTAAATACATAGATGATAATTAATCTTCCATTATGCAAAGTCTATGAATCATGATATCTAGACGAATCAAGTCAAACATGTAATATTCAATGAAGATTAGTTTTTATATATTTACATAATCAATATATATATAATAAAAAGTCAGTATATGTATTTCATATATATATATATGTCTGTGTGTGTGTGAAGTATATAACAAAAAAATGGTTTTATGAGTTTAATAAATGAAATAATATTACATGAATGTTAAATATTATTTTAATAAAATTCTATGAATTAAAAGTTTAAGGACACAGTTGTTCAGAATCAAGAAAACGAACTTCCATGATATATATGTATATATATATATAACTATGTATGTATATAAATATATTGTCATGAATTTGAAAGCATAAGACCCAATGAAAATGTATATAAAAGTAAAGAAATCATAAAATGTTTTTATAAAATAGGTACTTGAAAATTTTAAATATGGTTGGGAATTTGAGATTTATCCCAATCCCTCATTAAGTGGGTAGTCCCAAGATAGACTTCAATGTTACAAGTTACCCCATTATTTTTTTTTCTAAAAACATGCTCATATGTTTTTCATAAATATCACTAGATTTTTTTAAATCAATTTGAGTGTATGTATTTTCAAAATATGGAATTATTTTCAAGACGTAAATAATTTCAATATTATTTTCAAATGTATTTACTAAAAGTGTTTTTATGTTATTGTAAAAAGAATTTTCGAAAACATTTCCTCATAGTTATTTTAAAATAATGACTTTATAAAAATTATTTCAATGATTTCAAAACCCCATACTGGAAAATTGAATGCTCACCCTTTATTTAACAATTATTTTTCATAGGTATCTTAGAAGTTCTATTTCAGATAGCTTCTCTTTTTGAGTTAGCACATGTGGAAGCATAGTAGGAATTTGTTTTATTTTTTTCAACTATGATAAATGTATGGTGTTGTATAATCCTCTGAAATATAGTCCAGTATATGTTTCTAATTTGTGTTTAATGTTGTGTAATTAATTAGTTACTTTTACTAAAAAAATATTACATTTCATTTTTAAGCACTGAGTCTGGAAGAGCTGGTTCGGGCTGTTATAATCAATGCACTAGTTATCACAATATGGATAAGTGGGGAACTATTTATTGTATACAATGATTCTTCAAGGAATATCTTAGGTTGTGTACTGATGAAAAATGATAAGGTGATAGCCTATGCCTCTATGTAGTCAAAAATTCAAGAGAAAAATTATCCCACTGATGACCTGGAGATGAAGTTGTGATCTTTGGATTGAAAATCTATAGACAATATCTCTATGGGGAGAAGTGTAAGATATATACTGATCACTATAGTCTCAAATAGATATTCACATAGAAATATATCAATATGCACTATTGAATATGGTTAGAGATCAACAAGGATTATTACTGCTCAATCCACTACCATCTTAGTAAGTAAAATAAGTCAGTGGATGCTTTAAGTAGTAAGGATCCCATATCTTTATCAATGATGAGTATTGAGAAGGATCCAATATTCTTAGATTTGAAAAATATGGACATGGGAATCATTAAGGAAGGAAAATCATCAATCGATTCTCAAATGATTCCTTAATCATCCCTTATGGAGAAAATAAAGGATGCTCAAAGGAGTGAGGTAATAATCTTGAAGAAGGTGGAATTCATGAGAAAGAAGGAAACCTTATAGTTTAAAATTGATTAATATGGAGTTGTATGATTTGGTACATGACTTTGGGTACCTTTTAGTCCATAGATAAAAAATGATCTTCTGAAAGATGAACATAGATCAACCTTCTCTATTAACTTATGGAGCACAAAGATGTATCAAGACCTCTGATATAACTATTGGTCAGACAATAAGAAAAAGAAGATCACTAAATATACATCAAAGATCCTGGTAAGTTATCAAGTTAAGGCTAAAAGGAAAACATCTAAAGGGATTATGAAACCACTACAAATACCAATATGGAAGTGGGTGAACATTACCATGGACTTTGTTGATGGAAATCTAAAGAAATCTTGAAGAAACAATGCTATATGGGTTGTTTTGGATCATCTTATAAAGAAAAATAACTTTATCAAAATTCGAGAGGATTTATCACTAGATAAAATTTCATGGATATATATCAAATAAGTTGTAAGGTTATATGGAGTACCACTATCAATTGAATCTGATGAAGATCTAAGATTCACCTCAACGTTCTGAAAAAAGTCTCCAACATTCTCTATACACTAAGATAAGCATCAATATGGTCGATCTTCCTTAAATCGATGGCCAATATAAGAGGACTATTATGACAATGAAAGACATATTGATAGTGTGTTCTATAAACATCAAGGGAGGATGGGACCAACATCTGCCTCTGGTCAAGTTCTCCTACAACAATAGTTTCCACTCAAGCATCCTAATGGATCTATATGAATCCCTCTAAGGGAAAAGATAGAAAAACCAGCATTCTAGGATGATTTTTGTGAATGAAAGCTGTTAGGACCTAAAATAGTTGAAGAAATTTGTGGAAATGGTAAAAAAATTCAATAGCACATCAAGGAAAACCAAAGTAGACAAAAGAGCTATTCAAACAATCATCGATGGGACCTTAGGTATAAGGCTAGAAACATGGTATTCCTCTACATATCTCTATGGAATAGGATTATTATATTTAGGATAAAAGAAAATATAACTCCCATGTAGATCTACCCCTTCGAGATCCTTAGTCATGTCAGAGTTGTGGACTATCAAATAGAACTTCTACCTATGATGTCTCAAGTACACGTTGTATTCCATATATCCCTCTTGAGGAATTACAAACACCAAATCCCCCACATGTACTAAATTTATAGGTAATATAGTTGGAAAATGATCCCTATTATGATGAACATCCGGTCAATATCTTTCACCATAGAGATAAATATATATGCAATAAGACTACTCTCCTTGTAAAATTACTATGGAGGAACCATAAGTATGAAGAGGCAACATAGAAATCGGTGGAGGTGAATAAGGAGAAATACCCTCACTTTTTTTCACTATAGTATGTGAAACTAAATTTTGAGGGTGAAATTTCATAAGGGGGAAGAATGTAATCAATTGAAATTTTATCATTGGAAACACCCTTCTTATAATTATTTCATATAGTATAAAACAATTTAAATTACTTTTAGAACACAATACAAACATTATAAATGAATAATTAATGGAATATGAATTATTTCAAAAATTTAATGAATCTATACCGATGATATAGTTACCTGACCTTTTGAATAGTATTGTAACCCTTATGAATAGTAAACTAGAAATTTGAATATTAACATCACCAATGATAGTATAAATAAAATTTATCTATATTATAAGTGAAAAATTTGATATAATTATAATGTAGTATAGGTAAATATATATTTTAAAAAATATTAATTAAGTGTTGGTATTTTTATGTAAGTCATAAATATTTAATTACAATTTTAAGATTAATTTAATAATTTAAAGTAAATTTTATTTTCATAAAATTTATTCATAAATTAACATTTTATTCTCTTTATTATGAGATATTTTTATGTAACCTTAGTTATTTTTTCAAAGTGTTATAAAATCATTTATAATTTTAAAATATTTATTTTTTGAGAAAATGTTGATTTTAATTAAAAATTAAATTTCTCATATTTAAGAAATTATTTTCATAAAATGGATTTCATTTTTGAAATCTACATGTCAAAAAATTGTTAGGGTGATTTTTTTTGTTTTTTTATAAAATAATTGAATTTTTGGTGAATAGTAAAATATGATAACTTATGATAAACGATGAATACATAAATTATTGAGTCATAGATGATGTATGGATGATTTAATCCAAAAAATGTCAAACGATCCTTCATTATTATAATATAATTAGTGATAATTGTCAAACAATTAATAGTCTTGATCCAAAATAATAAACTAATGAATTAAATAATTAGAAAACACCCCTCTCCTCCACTATAAATACCACCCCTTCACCACCTCTTCTCCTCACACCTTCCAAGATTTTATCCTTTCCCATGTTATACCAAATACACTTTCCAAGCCCATAACCCATGTCCATGATCTCTTGGTATCATCCAAAGTCTAAAAACTTTTCCCTAAGGAGGTTTTCAAGGAGGAGACATTCAAGAGGTAAATTCCACTTTCTGTTTCATTTAATTTATTTTAATGTTATTTTATTATTATCTCTTCCACACACATCATAAAAATGGTGTGATAACTCTATTAACTAAAATATAATATAATTTTATTTTTATAATGTAATAATCCATCATTAAAACCCTCTCCTATACCTTTTATTCTAGAAATGAAGAGGTGTTAATTTATCGCCTTTAAGGACCACAAATATTCATTTTCCATTAAAACCTACAAGGATTGTCATAAAACCATTTTCATGGTTAAATAAAATTATAATATATGTATTAAATCCTATGTAATGTTCTAGAATCATTGTATACACATGATGTTAAATAATAAAACAAACAAGTTCATTATGAGAAAAAACCTCCCAAAATAATCAAAATGATTATCAATGACATCTTATCTAATGATTCATCCCCACCCAAAATAACTAAATTACTTTTATGATCATTAAAAATTATGTATGTTAATTAATAACTTATAAATTTAATTCTTTATTCCAAATTTTATCTTACATGAAATTTCATACTCTTATACAAGTGAACTGATCCTGAAAACTAGGAAAACGAGAACTCTTAAATGATGAAATTTAACAATACAACTCATCAAAAAAAAATGATAAATAAACTTAAAAAATTATACTAAATAAATTATATGTAGAATATGTTCTGTACTTGTTAACTAATGAATCTAATTTGATTATTCAGAACATTATGATCATGTGAAAAGTAATTTTGGACATAAGGTGAGGGATCCTTTCCGAACATATGTATTTCCTTCATGTTACATTTTTTCTCTACTTACCCAATGTAACTCTTAATTATTTTTATATAATTATTATAATATTTTTTTACATTCTAAACTCATAAATCTATATCATAACTTACTTATTTTATGGGTAAATAAATGTTTTAATAATTTTCCATTCTCAAATCTTTTGGAAAAGCAAACCCGATTCAAGGGAACTTCCCAATTTCTTGTCTGTTTTAAAGTGCACTACATAATCAATTTTAAGTATAAATTATTTTTCTAAAATTACTAATTTTATCATTAAAATATATCTTGGTTAATTTCTGGTCTTATACAAACAATTAATCCTTTTCTATTTTAAATAATCATTAATACTTTCCTTAAACCTCACTAAATTTTTTTTTTATAAAGTTTATTAAACACTATTTTAACATGTATCCCCTTCCGTTTGACATAAATTAGAATTATATATGCATATTTTACCTTATTAATGTCCATTAATGACTTATATCATGTCTTTCATGGATATAATTATGATATTCCCTTATGTTTTTTACTTTTGAAATGATTGTGATGCCTAATTTTTACCACAGGTAACACTTATGTTTATGTTTGATTCGTTATGTATGATTCTTCATATCTCACACATATTCATGAACATGTTTTTAGGTGTGTTACCAGAAAGTGATCTAATGAATTGGGTAATTTTTGGACTCATGAGATGTCATGTGAAATGGTCTTGGTGGTTATCCTTGACTCGTGCTCCATGTGAAATGGTTCTGGTGGTTAACCATAACTCTTGCTCCATGTGAAATTAGCCTTAACTCATTATTATGTCATGTTGTGTGTTTCTTCCACATTTATATGATATTGTGTTTATGTTATTCCATGTTATACATGTTATGCAACCTTATGTTTATTCATGTTCCATGTTTTTTTATTTCAACATGTTATGCTTTCTAACCCATGTGCAATGCTTTATTCCTTTGACTATTAACTTGCTGGGATTTTTACCTCATTTGTTTGTTCACGTTTTCCCCAAGATATCCAATAAATATGTAAGGACTCAAATTATGTTAGTATATCCTTATGAATATTAAATAAAATATGTTTTATTTTGGATTGATGTTGTTTAATTCTGTATCTAATATTCTAATGACAGTATACTTAAAGATATTTGGTTTGTATTTAATGTTTATGTATACTTAGAATCATTTAATAATATGTGTAAAAGGCTTGGGTCGCTATAGATAATGACCCCCCAATTCCCACCTTCTATAGGCCCTGGGTTGGTGAATGACACTGAGGGTATAAAAATATCATCTAATGTGTTTCATTTCCTACTGAAATAACATAATATTAGGAGATGAGATGAATCATCCAAAAACATATACGATATAATATAAAAAGTAACCAAAACCATCCAAATATTGAATGTATAAATTAAATATGTACTGATAAATGTCTCCAAAATAAAATACCCAAAATCAGAGCTAAATTTATAACATAAAAAATGTCTAATGGTCTATGATAGTAATGATCTGCATGATACATGTAGTCATCCTAAAAAACATAAATAATTGGTTTATATATGTAGTGTGAGCATACAAGAATACTCATTAGGAAAACCAAATCCTCGTTTTCACAGTTTAAGAAGCATACTAATGTATCCATGAGATAATAACAGAACCAATGACACCTAAACAGGTCAAAAATTCATCCCAATATCACCAAGGTATGCTCACAAATAATGCAATACAATTATAATAAACTAATAAGAAAAAAATAGATAAACGGTACCCTACACTACATTCCCACTTATTTACCACTCTCATTCCACAATGTGGCATATCATTGCACTTCCATCCCTTCAAAATAACATATACCACCACCCCACAATAGGGTCACATCACATCAATAACATAGACACCCAGGACATCACACCACAACCATAACCAGAGTTGTATGGTATCATAAACAAAAAGGATATAAACCACATGTTCTCCTCCTACCATTATTGAACCCCGCCATAAGCTTCCCCGCAATATAGTCTCATCACATCTCAACTGAAGATACATGGGATATCACATCACATCCCTTCCAAAACTATAAACAGGATTATAGGATATTATGAACATGAAGTACATAAACCTCATTACCTCCTCCTGGAATTCGTGACCCCCACCATAAGTCATGGAACATCGTTGGAACATCACATCTCACTCAAAGACACCTAGGCCACTGACCCACAGAACGATCAAATCACATCTAACCTGAACACCCCTGGGACATCACCTAGTGCACTATTAGACCTCATTAAATTAAAAAATGTGCATAACTACTCTCTTGGAAGAGATTTTGGGAAAGGATGGGTATCCATCCATCTATCCTCATCATCGAGATGTTGATAAAACACACGCATATTAATATTTTGGTGTCATTACATAGTGATAAAAATAGGTGGGGTGTGTATAAAAATTTCAAGGAATATATAAGTTATATTTAAATATCCACACACAAGAAGAAACTACGAGCTCTCTACAAATAACAAACCATCTAACAACATCCCCACTTTTTTCCACCTCTAAATTTATAACACCACACAAGACACAATCCACATTTCATATTTCCATCTAATTCCATTATAAATACCATTCCTTCAATTATAAAGCATCAAACACATTAAATCACACAAACCATCATTTATTTTCACATTAAACATCTCTATCCCATCAAACAAAACAAACCTCATCCATTTTAAATCATTATTAAACAATTATTTCATTAATACCAAGGCATCTATAACAACACAAAAATTCTCATAATTAGTTCATCATCCCGATTGTACCATCACCTCACCGCACCAAAATCATTTCCAACCAAATGATCACCTCACCACCCTAAAAGAATAGAAAAACAAACTGTCACAATGATGCCCAAAAAACACGAAAAAATAAATTGTCACCTCACTGCCCAAAAGCATGGACAAACAAACCATCACCACACCACCCCAAATCCCATCCACTCAAACCATTACCTTTCTACCCGAAAATAATGTTCAAACAAAACATCACCTCACTGACTAAAATGCATGACCGAAAAAACCATCACCTCACTACCAAAAAAGCACTGCCAAAAAACAATCACCTCACCAGCACAAAATAATGACTAGAAAAAACCAAAAAATTTAAAAGATCATTTTAATAATTTAACAAATGGTCTTTTATAAAATTTCACTTCATTTTAGGGGTTTATCCCACAAGACATAAATCTCAGGTTAACCATTTTATTAGCCAAATATACATGGTTATGCAATTTCTATTTTAGGGTGATATTAAAATAACCACACCTCAAGGTATTGACAAAAAATATCAAAATAACACAATTAAAAATCCCCAATGGGAAAATTTTTATTATGTTATTCATCCCATATAAATAAATTTCATAGTAATTTAAAAAAATTAAAATCCTTTAAAACGTCCCCCTTTCCCCATCAATTTCTATTAACTAATTCATTTATCATGATTATACCCACAAAAGACATCCCCCATAGATAAACAAGAGTAAATCCCTACTATATGATATAGAAAATGGATAAATGAGGAATTACTTACCTCAAAGAAGATTTGAAAACTCATTGTGCACTGCATAGGGAAGAAGAAATTCTCATAAACCACAACCGCATAAAAAACCCATAGATCAACCTACACTATGCCCAAGGATCATAAAAATGTGGTAAGACTCAAACCCCAAACCAAAAATGCACCACCATAGTGGATCCTTCGGAGAATAACATATGTAATAAACCAAGATGAATAGTACGACATAACAAAAATTTAAGAAACACCACCACTGGAACTTTTAGATTTCTATAGGAAGGGAATTAAAATCCTTTTATATCCACCTAGGGTTCTCCCAACATGATAGAAAAATTTTGTAGATGAATAAATAAAAATCAGCTAAAAAAATTCAAGGCTGAAATTTACACCATTCACATTGTAAATTAGGTTCATAGTGTGAATTCCATAGGACTTCCAAAAATTCTTAATCCTACTAAACTTTATGTATTCACCATCTGATTTAATAACACATCATGTAAACCATACATCATGTAAATTTATTTCATGGATTCCCCATCATTCGGTATAAAATCCTTGAAACCTTCTAGCTACACAAGATGTGAACCATGAATTCACATATTGTAACCCTTTCATTATGTAAATTTAATTTTTCATCTCTGCTACACCTCCAACCACCATAGAACCACGTCAAGCCTTACCAAAAACTCCTCCAATACAAAAAACTCAAAAATTAATGGTTTTAGAAGGCACATTCCCATTCATTAGATACATCTTAATGATTCTCGTCCTCAACAATCAAAACCAAAACCAGAAAAGAAAGGGGTTTGAACAACCACCCCATGTGATACCTCTCAAGGATATTTCCATACCATAAATTCAAGCACTGACCAAACTCACCAACCAAAACACCCATAAACTTCCCATGTGACCACATCACCATAGAACTGAATCCTTATCTCTCACTGGGAACAACACCACATCGTCTGGTACTAGAAAAAAATGCCACATGCCACAAAGCCACACAACTACTTCTCAACCATCTCAATCTCCATGCATCCCAAACTAAAAACGGATACACCTAAAAAATAACACCTCCCTAGACACATGAATTAGGGAATTCAATACTCTATATCAAGAAATTATCCGCATTGGGAGGCACTGACTCACCATCCCAGGTTAAATCACATGTTAGTATAATTCATCTTGATTAGGAATCAGATCCTCCTCATTTAATTTGTCAATGTTTTATCACACATCACATATTACACATCAAGGAAAAATTATCATAAGATAAAATAAAAAGGTTTAAAAATTCACCTAATAAAGACAAAACACAAAAAATAAGGAAAACTCAAAATAGATTTGGGTACTGGGCTCGCATCTACATCCCTTACTCTCAAGTACTCTTCTCTATGCCACCATACATACATAATATATGAACCAAGGTAATGGTTTATCCATGTATCACCATCTCTCAATGACCCCAGATCTCTAGTGGTTTCTCTATGAATGTAAATTCATTCTATAACTCTAACTATCCCAAATCAATGACATGGGAGTCATTGTGAAGATACCGAAGATACTGAGAGACATGGAATATGTTAGGGATCCTTTGCTGCTGTGATGCTAATGCCAATTGATATGCCACATCACCAACTCAACCCATCACATCTAAGTGTCCAAATAACCTTGGAGAAGTCTTACATCACCTTCCAATCCTCCAATGTCTACTTGAAGGGGAGGCCTTCAAGAACATGTGGTCTCTAAACATAAACACCAATGACCTCCTCATATAATCATCATAGACCTTCTGTCAATCCTTTATTACTTTAAAACTCTCTTAAACCAACTCAAACTTCTCTTTTGTTCTCTATACCACATTGGGACAACGATATTCTACCTCCCTAACCTCCATCAAATACCACAGGGAATGACATGGCCACCCATACAAGGCCTTAAATAGGGCCATACCGATAGATGAGTGATAGTTATTATCATAAGAAAACTCAACTGAGGGCCACATTCCTTCCCATGATACATAAAATTATAATATGAACACATGAAACATATCCTCCAACATATGAATAGTCCACTCTATCTTCCCATCTGACTAAGGGAGGAAAGTACTTCTGAGTCAAAACTAAGTACCAATAGCATGTTTAAATACCCTTAAAAATCATGAGGTAAAGCAAGCATCCCAATCTGAGATTATGGACCTTAGTAATCCATTAAATTGTTCCACATCATCCACATGCCTCTTAGGTAATTCATCCACTATTCCATACTCCTTGATCATTAATAAGTGGGATGATTTCATCTAACAATCCCCAATCACCTAGATAACATCACAACATCTTGAATATCAAAGTAACCTTGAGAAAAAATCCAATGATAAGTAATATAATTTCCACTAAATAATATCTAAATGCTATAAAAAACTACCAGTAACATGATTCTTAGCCTTTACCTACTGAAAAACCAAGCATCAAGCTCCAAAATCTGCAATAGCATGTTTCATCTCAGGCCCCAAAAAATGAATCCTCAAGTCAGCGTACATATTAGAAACATTTTGGGTGTAATACCAAAGGTGATATATGAAAATAATTAAGTAATCCATCACAAATATCTACTAGGAAAAACACCCTCCCATGAAAAACATCCAATCATGGCCATCCTTTAAGAGCATCACCATAGCCAACATGATCGCACATCACCTCAACCTTTGAGTCTCCCCACTGAGACTCCTTCACATACTAAATCATAGAAAACTTCACTATAAAATGAAAAAATATGTTCTCCATCATCAACCACACATTCATTTAACAAAAGGGCTACCAAAACCTCCATCGCTCTCCCATTATCTCAATATTCCTTGATAACATCCTTCCCCAAAATGCTACTCAAATAATCAGCCACAATATTTACCTTTCATGAGGTGTAGGTGATCTCAAAATCATAATCTTGAAGAACATACAACCACCTACAGTTCATCATATTCATATCATGCTGAGAAAATACATACCTCAATTATTGTGATCTATGAAAACCACAAGGACCTTCCCAATGAGGTAATTTCACCACAATGTTAGTGAAAACACAACTGCTACACACTCTAGATCATGGGTGGAATAGTTATGATCATGGGTGTATAACTAAAAATCTGATAAGATATTACCTCCCTATACTACATAAACATGAATACCATTCCTAGACCAAAATAATTCCAAAACACCTCAAATGTATCACCCTCCTTGGGAAATTAAAGCACCGGAGCACTGACTAACATTCCCTTTAGGTAACCAAATCCTACCTAAAAATGATCATTCCACACAAAATCTCAGTCATTCCTAGTCAATGAGGTCAATGTGAATTTAAATTCAAAGAAATTAGGAAAAAAAATCCAAAAATAGCCTACAATACCAAGGAAAATATGAAACTATTCCATGTTCTTGGGTGCTGCCCAAGAAATAAATGTCTTGAAAATCGATGGGTCTACTAGACATGATGGTTTTAGCTTCATCCTTACACATTAAGGAGCCTACAATGGGTCATGACAATAACACTAGTGGCCACCAAAGCCTTCAGATAACTATGTAGTCAGGTAAGGATGGCCCATCCAATCATTCTCTAGGACCACTGGCTACTAATAAGGAAAGAATGCTTGCTCCTACACCCAATGGAATAGAAATCCAGAGGAACGCTCAGGCAGTATCTGTTAAAACATTTTCTTCACCTCTATATGTCGATGAAGAGGCCACCAAGTTGAAAACTGGATAGGTCTCCATAAATACCATAAAAGGATCGGCTACTACTAGTCTTGTTGATTATTTCAGTGTAAATCAACCCATCTGGGTTCCTGGGATTAAAATACTTCCCAAGCCATCAAATTCTCTAGATGTACTGAATGATAAAGCTGGTAGATCTCTAGCTCCTTCAGAAATTCAAAAGATCTCATCCTCCATGTCAATCAGTGCCTCTAAATTTAAACCTTGGATGATTCACATTGAACATGAATAGGGAACAAAGAGTATAGTTTTGGATACTGAGGGTATTAATAATTCCATAATGGATAGATCACCTCACTTACCGCCTCAAGGGAAATTACAAAAAGGTAAGTATCACAGTGATTTCTCATAACCCATTTTATTTATTATCCATTTGAAGTAGTGTAGATGATGGGAATTCGAATAATGTTCGCACTGAAGATAAAATAATGGATGTTTATGAGACTAAAGAGTTCTTGAATGATGATGGTGGACCATGGACGCAAGTCAAAACAGGGAGGAGGGGAAGACACCCTCATGGAAGGGGTGGTCAACTCACTCGACAAATCATGAGCACCCACTCTCAAGAGGGTTGATGTATTTTTTGTTTTTCTTTGTTGTTGACTTTTTTTAGACTTTTTTCTTCCTCAGTATTTATGTTTTTCAACTTTTTTCTTCAATAATAGACTCCATAGTGCGTCAACCTTTTCAAATGAAAAGGGGGTCTACTGTGACACCTTTTTGAGAAACCACATGCATGAAGAAATAAAACTATCATTTCCAAATCTTACACTTTGAAAACATTCCATAAGGATGTTGGCAATTAAGTAACTAAAAAATGAATATGAGTTGATTTGAATGATCCTCCTATGACTTCGATTATATCTAGATTCAATTGATGAACATGACTACAAACTAGTCCTCGAATTCATGGAACATGAATTTCATGCGACTCGTGATCACATCTAGTTCTTTCCGGAAACTGAACGACATGAACACAAAATAAAACTTCCCATACCTACATATGAAGTTAGTCTTAGAGATATCACCCTCATTCACCCTCAACTTCTGATATCCAAACCATAGATCGATCATAGAAATCTGATTCACCACTATCATCAATTCCAAAAGATCATCTATCATCATAAGAGGGTAAGGGTTCTTATGAGTCACATGACTCAACCTATGGTGGTCTATACACAAACATAGACTATCATTTACATTTTGTTGAACAACACTAGATCACCCCATGATGACACACTAGGCCAGATAATATTACTCTTCATCAAAAAAACTGTTTGAATCCTCACATTTTGTAACATAGAATGTGTCATCCAATAAGTAACCATTGAAATTAGAGAAGTTCAAGTATGAAAGTCTATATTTAACTCAAAATTATTTGGAGGGGATATCTTAAAAACCTTATCTGGAAAAATATCCATAAATTCCTCAATAACCTTGCGAACCTCCATTATCCTAGTCTCTACTAATTACATATAAAAATCAACCATGAAGTAAATACTAGCCTCCACATGCCAACTACCTACCTGATAACCCCGCTAGCCAATCAAAACCACATCTTAGACATCCATATATGAGAATATATCTCTCCTCTAGAAGAAATTGTTAAAATCATATATAGAATATAATCATTCAACACCAAAAACAACGCCATATAGCTACATCTAGAGTAAGAGAAGTTCTCCATAGGAGTGATTTGGACCCATCACAAGTCTACACCCTTGGAACACATCAATCATGATGGCATGGCCCCCAACTGGTGTATTTTACACCAAAGGGACGTAATGCCTCTCTAAATCTAGTCCTAGATTATAGTCTAAAGTTTTTGTATAAAATATGTGTGAAGTTATTGAATCCAAAAAATTACTAATAATGGTAGATGAAAAACTTAGAAGACCTCAAATGATCTCTGTCCCATGTGGAGTTATTACCTCCACTATGTATAATAACCAAACCCAATTCCTATACATATTTTTTGATGACCACCTCCATGACCATGCTTGGTTCGAGGTCTCTAAACATGAGGAAAATCATGAGTCCAACCTATACATTCTATATCTCCCCTTATTGAAACATAATCCTACTCCCCCTGCTATAGAAATTATTTCACTAAAAAGTTTTGATGAGACTAGCCCTAAACATGTCTGTCTCCACCAAACTGATCTTAACGAACCACTAGGAACTAGTTCTAGTGAGGGTAATAAACCCCACAAACAAAACACAGTATATATAGGTACCCAATAAAAGCACATAAACCACTATCCCTATAATTTTGGAAAGCAATCTACTTAGGATGACTCCCAACTAGTCAAAACCTCGAAGGCCTTGACACCTGAGACCTGCAACTAATAAATTTTCTCCTCAAGGAACCCCTATAGTTACCCTATCATGGAAAACCTCCTTGTGGTTGCATCTTCTCAGTCACCTCATCCTTCTTTTGAACCTAAAAATACGTTAAAAAATTAAACGGAGTAATTACAACATACTGGATTGAAGGATGGAGTATCTCTATAAGATTCTTCACATGGGAATCATCATTTGGAAAAAGATACAGTGAAAAACATAAAATGTCCTTGATCTTAAATCCCAACTCCTACATTGACATAATCCATATATAAATATAAAGAAGTTACTTCATATTTACTTCCATCATAGTATATGAATTGAACTCTTATTGGAACTATTTCTGAACATCAACCCATGAAACATATTTCTATTTCCAAACACTTAAATATAACTTCCACAACTGATGTGTAGGTCCCCGATTCTTACTGAATAGCAATGAGACCAAGTATCCCATTATGGCTCAAAACAACTGAAAGCAATCTAGAGATCATCCAGTCATCTCTTTGTCTCCACATCTGAAACACTACCCTCATACTTCCACGATGATTTCCACCAAAAAGTATGTAATTCCATCTACCCATGATAATTCTACTAGGCTGTATCAACCCTCCAGTGATCAACTGAATCATACTGGTGAACTTTTACTTCCTGAACCAAATGTGGGAGATATACGTTAGCAATTATTGAATGGTAAAAATGAATTTCATATTCATAGTAGTATAGAAATTTTATTAGGATTCATTTAAATCTCTTTAACTTTCCCAAAACAACCCAAATCAAATATAAATGTTTGTCATCATGATTAATGTACCTCTCCTAGGTATCTACCCAAAAAAAACATGTCCACCTCACTTGGTCATTCAATAATATCATAGTCCATGCATTGAATAATGTGGGGCCTAAAATCCCATGTCTTATCTAGTCTCCCAGGCTTGTGTCATGCACCAAGGCCAACTAAACCCATTTCCATACCAACCCATGCAATCCTCACTATGCCAAACTCTAAAATCCATCTAACCTCTCAAACCACCCACTGATACCACTCTATCACAACCCCCCTCCACCACCAATGATATTGTAATAAATGGATGGAGATAATAACTTCTATGTCCCACTTCCAATAGGTCGCGGGTTGGTATGTATCATATAGGGTATAAAAATTTCATGAAATGGGTGTTTTTTGTTACGTTAGACAAGGTAATGGCAGATGGTCTAGAGGGGGTGAATATACCAGATTAAAAAATGTAAACAAATGAATTTATTAATTAAATTTATTATCAAAGATAATTATTAAGGTTAATAAGAAGTGGAAAAAGTAAATAACGCAAGGATTTTTTTATAGTAGTTCGATCCAAAGTGGGCATACTCTACACTTATACCTCTCTACACGACGAGAGATACATGTGCACTAAAAATGATTTTTAAAGGGGAATCATAACCCAATTACAAAATCCTTTTCTAGTCGAGGGATAACCATGACACTGACTTTTGTGTGGGGAGTCACAACCCATACAACCTGACATTAGATACTGGGTTTCACAACCCAAACAGTCTTGAGTTTAGATACAGGGAGTCACAACCCTAAGATCCTGACTTTAGAATCCGAGAGTCACAACCTGAGGAAAAAGAATAACAAAGAATGATTTTGTGTGCAAAAGAATAAATAGAAAAAAAAATAGAGTGCGTGTGAGAGATGGAATGTAGTGTCACAGACTCAGAACCAGATGAAAGAGAAGATAAAAATTAAAGCACAGGTACTAGTTCGTGAGGTTTAGATCAGCACGTCTTATCAATGCAATTGTAGTCGTAGTAGAATTAATTCAGCGCTTGAGAGAACGAGCAGGTTGTAAAGTAGAGTGACACAGGACGTTGAAAATGCAAAGCAGATTCAAAGTTCACAGCACTTTCTCTTTGTATTGTGGTGTTCTTTTTTTCTGAAAGAGTGAATGATATATATATAGAATAAAAATATCTAGCAGGTGTAGCAACTCTGCATCCATAGGATAATCAATACTAATTGAGTCAAAAGATCCCATAAATATCTCCCTGAAAAATAGCATCTCTATTGCTTCTTTATTCTCGTAGAATAATTATCTAATAAAGGAATTCAAAATATTTTAAATAGGTCTTCCAATAAAATATCCAGAATAATAAAAGCATTGAATGATTCAAAACAGAATTTTAAATCCATTTAAAATGATTTAAACGAAGTCAAAACAGTTCCTGAAAACTAGCAGCATATTCTATAATTAAATTCAAACATTTAAATTTAAACAATCTTGAAACGTCTAAATTTACTTGCAAACAACGTTGAAAAACATTATTAATTTTTCTCTCTAAATATAGCACCAAAAACATTAAAAACTTTTTCATTATGATCGTTATATTTAAAGAGGATTTTACAAAAAATAATCCTTAAAAAATAATCCATATATTTGCAAGAAATAATTTTTAAAAAAATTGGATGAAATGAACAGTAACATTGGAATGAACAGTATCTTCTGAGAGAACAGTATCTTCGGCGTGAAAAGTAACTTCAGAGTGAATAGTAACTTCGGAATGAACAGTAACTTCGGAGTAAACAATAACTTCAGAATAAACAATATCTTAGGAGTAAAAAATAATGGAAAGTAAGGTATGAACAGTAAAGCAACGTAGGGTATGAACAATAAAGTAAGGTATGAATAGTAAAGTAACATAGGGTATGAACAGTAAAGTAATGTATGAACAGTAACATAGGGTATGAACTGTAAAGTAATGTATGAACAGTAACATAGGGTATGAACAGTAATGTAGGGTATGAACAGTAAACCATACTATCGTAAGATAAATAATGAACCATACTTTTGAGATAAAAATGAACCATACTTTTGAGATAAAAATGAACTATACTTTTGAGATAAAAATGAACCATACTTTTGAGATAAAAATGAACCATACTTTTGAGATAAAAAATGAACCATACATTGGAGATAAAAATGAACCATAATTTTGAGATAAAAATGAACCATACTATTGAGATAAAAATGAACCATACTTTTGAGATAAAAATGTACCATACATTCGAGATAAAAAATAAGGACATAATGTTTTTACAAACTTCACGGAATTTTTAAAGGCTCTTAACATTCGATTCAGATTTTGGTCAAAACTAATTATTTGTAGAAAAACTTATTATCCTTCCAAAAATAAAAGAATCATATAAAACCGACATCTAAAGATCCTGAAATCATTAAAAAATAGAAGCAAAACAATTCAAGAAAAACTGCTACTACAAAACAGCATATCATAACTTCATGTTATTAAAAGTCTATTCGAATGATATTTTTAGACATTTATGTAAACTAATGAAATCAAGATAAAAATTGTTTCTTTCCATATAATCTAGATTCATGAAAATCGGATAACTGTAGAAGTTTCATTAAAATAAATACATAAATGTTTTAAAATAGTGAAATGTAGAGTTTCTAAAAACATAGTAGAAACTACATTGAATGTTTAGAGAAATTGATAAGCATTTTCAAACTTACACATTAACTAATAAAATATAGATAAATGTCTTTTATTTCCATCGTGATAACAATCAAAAAAAATCCAAATAACATAAATTAAGATATCATCAAAATACAGAGGAAAAGTAATCAAACAAAATCACATGAAATCAAATTAAAGGAAATATGCACATACACAAACATTTTTAACCTTTACAATTGATGTGGATCTATTTTGACATAGTTTTTCCACATATTTTAATTAATTTATATTAATTTAATTATTTATTTTTAAAAAAAATTTAATAAATAATAACACTTTTGTATTTTTAACACTTAATCTATTAATTAATCATTTTTTATTATTAAATATGTGTTTCTAGCCTTTTTATTTAGTCATTCTAATTATTCGAATTACATTAACATAATTTTTAGTTTAATAACTATAATTTATTTAACTTTTTAATAATTAAAATGATTATTATTTAATTAATTGTATTTTTATTTTCTTTTATCTAATTTAGTTTTTAGTTTAAAACTTTATCTTTTAAAATAGATTTAATAAAATAAATTAACTATTTATTCATTAACTAGTTTAATTATTCTATTAAATAAATAAGTTAAAAATTTTAGTTAAAGTTTAAAAAAATAGTGTTTTCTTAATTTTTATTTTTCATTTTGTCATTTAATTAATTAACTTTGTTGTTTAATATCTTTAGTTAATTTTAATTATTTTAATTTCATGATTTCGGTTGATTAATTGTAAGTGTTTTTCTTTTATTTAGATATTTAAAAAATTAATTTTAATATTTATATTTTTAATTAATAATTAAGTTACTTTTATTTTTGGTTTGTTAAATATATTAGTTGGATTATTTTAAAGTTAATTAATTAGTCTTCAACAAATTAGTTAATTTTTATTTTTCATTAATTAATTAATGTTTTATTCATTTTATTATTATTTTTTAAATAAAATTTTATGGTTAATGATTCAATTTGTTCTATCTGTGAGTTGATGCACTGATGTCACGACGCACGGATGTCACGAAGCACCGATGTCCTATTAGGCTGATGACGTGACTCACTGATCGCGACTCACCGATCCCTTGTCTCACCAATGTTTTTTATAACTATTGGTGAGTCATGACTCATTGATCTTTTTGAAACACCATCAGACTCTCATTTTTAACTATCAGTGACTCGTCTTTTATTTTACCTACCAGTTTCTCACCTCACACCGACGATGCGACTCACCAATCCTCTCCACTCACCGATGTATTTATTTTATTGTGTTCCGCTATGACAGATCACTATTCCTTTTATCGGTGAGTCATCACTCACTGATACAAAATTTCCATCGGTTTCACATCACACCGATTACTTACACATTTATTTTTTAACTATCGGTGACTTGTTTATATTCTTAACCATCAATGAGTCTTCCAACTCACTGATTCTCCCATGCTCTCTACTTTTCACTCAATGATTTTCACACACTCACTGATACAACTATCAGTCTCACCGTTCCAATATGTGATTCTTGGCACTGTTTTCTCTTCCACTGCAACTCTTCCACAACACTGAAACCACATTCGATCATCACCTTCACCAACTATGATATAGGGCCACTTCAAGGGCTGGAGTTGTCGAAGAGTTTCCACCGCATCCTCAAAAACAATTCCACTGCAATCTTCCATAGCATTTCCTACCATTTTCCCCAACCAATGCAGATTTAAAGGACGCCACCACTGTTAACAGATTTCATGCCTTAAAGAATGATCTGGATCTTTTGCTTTAGGAATTTCAAAGAGAAACCACATTTTGGACACTGCACGAAGTAAGGCCACACCGCAAATCTGATTTTACCTCTATGGGGGAATCTGAGCTCATCGTCATCGCTCGAGGAGCGAAGAATCATGAGAAGAAATTTTTTTCATCCCCGCTGCGGAGTTCCTGAATCCCCTTTCTTTCGAATCTTTTAGAAGTGAGGGGTCGCAACGTCGTAGAAGTTGGATTCGCACCACCTGAAGTTGTTGTCGCAAGCTTTAGTCGAGATTATTGAAGATCCTGGAACCGCCTGCCACTGAGTCGATGGGATAAATTCACCTAGATATGGTCGATTCAAGGAGGAGGAGCTGAAGACGAGGTCACCAAGTGGATGAGGTGATGCCGGTGATGGAGGAAGATGGAGATGTCACAGACTTGCTTCCTGGAGAAGGAACCTCCGACAATAGCGACGATTTTTACTGATGAAGAAATGAATTAATTGAAAAAAAGTAAAAAAAAACTAATAAATTAAAATATATATATATAATATAATATGTGAAAATTTTAATATAAAAACGATTATAATTTTTATAAATAGGTACGTTATAAAATAAAATATAAGGCAAATTAAGAGTAATTTTTTTATTTTAAAATAAAAACAATAATATTTTATAAATAAAAATTATTTATTAACTAAAATAAATATATTAACCCTTTATTTATAATTTAATTTTAATAGAATAAAAAATATAATTAAATTAATAACGTAATTTATATTAATCTAATTTAAGAATTTAATAAAGTTATACTAACTAATTATTAATAAATCTTACACTAATTACTTAGTTAATAATAATAATAAAATACTCTTGAATTTAATATAATAAATTATTAATCATAATAATAATATTAATTATCAATTAAGATATTTATTAATTAACTTTAGTTAACTTTTTAATAAGTTTTATAACATTATACATTAAAAAAGAACTGTTATTTTAATTTCTTCATGATTTGACTATTTTATTTTGTTTTAGACAATGCTGGTTCACAGGAGTTGGAAACATCGGTAGGTTCACACAAAAGCCTAAAAAGCATCCAGGTTCACACAACTAACTCAACAGATGTTACTTAGAAGTGTAAAACTAGCACGACGTGCCAGTCATGAAAAAAAATCACGTGTGCGGTGCACACGTGAAGGGATTTTGAATTCGGTGGAAAATGTTCAGTGAAAAGCAGTAGAATACAGTGGGTACTTAAGATAGAGCAATAAGAATATTGGGAGGAGGCTAATTCTAATTCCATGAACAAACATTAGGATGGAATTTCCAAACACTCTAATTCTAATTCAATGATCACATCCATCCGAGAGCAGACTCTGAGTAGTAGCACTGGAGTCAAGCTGGAGACTAAGAAGCCTGAAGGCAGAGCATCACTTAGGAAGTTCTTCATCCTCCTTTATTTAATCATTGTACTCTGTTTTCGGTTGTTTTAAATGCTGTATTTCATTATGTACATAAGATGATTTTCTATCTCCGGAGCTTTAGGCTTTGTTGGTTTATCTGTTAAATTTTTCACTTCCTCTTTGATTAACATCATGATTAATCAGTGAGATCTGTTCTGATGTTAAATTAAATTATTCACACCTTTCTATAAAATACATTCATAGTTCAAGATCAATTTCTGAGATTGAACTTGATCATAATTTTGTTGAAGCGATAATGTCATTAAAGTTGGAGTTTTATAGTGAGTTTAATTTCAATTGTATTCTTTTTCAAATTTTTAACAGATGATGATCTTTAGAGTGGAGAACTCTAAAAGTCATATCTATGTTTGATGTTTCTTATGGTGAGGAAGATATATCAACCAATTTATAAGGTTTGATTCAATTAAATTTAGTGGAGAGTTATCCTTTTAACCCTCATGTTTGGAATTCTTGAGAAAATCGTTGATCTTAGCTCCATTGTATTTTCTTCATAATGTTAGTTTTCTATATTTCATTGGTTTTTTAGCTTTTTAGAATAATATTTAGTTACTTTGTAAAAAAAATCATTTTACCTCATCTTATTGCACTACATCATTAAAAAAATAAAGAAAATAATAGAAAATTAAGAAGATGTTCACTCCCTCCACTACTGACAACCGTGGAGTTTATTTTGTTTAAAACCTTAGAATTCACTCACTTTCCTTTTTTTTGGATCAACCATGCACCACTGTGATAGTGTAGGTTTTTAAATATAATTTTGAGGGTCGTGAAAACCTTCAGCTACATCAAGTTTTTGGCGCCGTTGCCGGGGAAGGCATGATCCATTGCTTCTAAAAAAACTAATAAAAAATTTGTATATTAAAACCTCAAAAAATGGAAAATTTGAAAAATGTAGAAAGAAAATCTATTTCATTTATTACTAAAATTTTACTATTGAGTACCATCTTTTACTGTTCTCTTGAGAAAAAGACACTCTGCTGTTAGTCTAGAGCCACTAAACATAGAAATAGAGAAACATTTAACTACTCTTACAAAAGTGAAAAAAAATGGAAAACATAGACAACAGAGTTCTTGATAACAACTTTAAAAATAATCATCCAAAACTTATAGATGAAAATTAATGGCCTATTATGAGGGAGTTCCAACTTCCTTAAGTATCAAGTAATCCGTCTTCTATTAGGTTATCTCCTAGGGCCATAAATTATGAACTTAAACAGTCACATGTTTCACTGCTACCAGAATTTAATGGACTATCTAATTAGGACAATATAGCCTTCATTAGATATTTCTACAACAGTATGAAGTAATTTCCTCTTCTAGGACTCATAGAGAATGAAATTAGAATGATATTCATTCCCTTTTTTCTTAAAGGGAATTCTAGGAATTGATTTCTGAGTCTAGATGAGAACATTTTTGAAAACTGGGATCATGTGTACAACAATTTCATAATGAAATGTTATCCCCATAGACTTAAAGGTGAACTGAGAACAAAGATAACTAGTTTTTTTTTATGAGGATGGAGAAGCTTTTCATGAAGCTTGGGATAGATTCAGGGATCTTCTTAGGCAGTGTCCCCATCATCAATACCATCACACCTTATGGATACATTCAATGATGGGATTTCATCCTCTAGACAGAATCTAGTTGATGAAGTTGCTGGGGGTAATTACAATGATAAGACAGATGAAGCACATAGATTTTTTTTAAATAATATTGTACTGAATTCAAAACATAAAAATTCAATAAGGAAAACAGTTTATAGAAATGTTAATTCAAACACTAGTTCAATGAATGAAACTCAAATTCAACTGGCTGAAATCACTAACCAACATCAATCTTTAATGAACCAGAACTCAAAAAAAACTATTAAACCACATGGCTATCAAAATACCAACCAATATTTAAGGGAACAGTGTGTCAAGTATGGTATGTTTGGGAATACTGAAAACTTATGTCCTAATTTTGATATGTCATCCCAACAACAAGAAAACTGAAAATTTGTTAACTGTGGTCCTAGAATTCCTACTAAAGAAGATCCATTTTCATATAATTACAACCATGTCTATAGAAACCACCCTAATCAGTCCTGGAAAGATCATGTCTTAATTAAACAATCCAATGCCCCTAATTAATCTAATCAACCAAGTCCAAATTTTCATAATCAACAAAGGGTCGAGTCTTCAAATGCACGAGGAACCAATGATAATCAATTTTTTTATAAGCTTGATCTAATCTTGACTCAGCTTACAAAACATCAAAATAAATATGAGTCGGATAAAATGAAAAATGATGTGAGGATGACAAAATCATGGAAACACAACTTGGTCAACATGCTAGGGATTTTTCATCTAGGAAAAAAGGTAGAGTTTCATGTACCACTGAACATAATCCTAGAGATAATGTTATGGCGGTAGTCACTATAAGTGGGTTAAATACTCAAACTGTTACTGAAAAAGGCCATGGAAATGCCCAAAATGAAAATTTTCTTCAATCTGTAAATAAAAACCCACTTTTCACACATGCTAGAAATATACAAAAAAGTCCTGAAATTGATAAAAATTTGAATTTATCATTTGAATCTCAAGATGAGATTTCATCTAAAAATAAAAAGAATAAATGTAAATAAAAAGTTGATGAAGAGGTGAGGGATATACCCACTTTAATTAAAAAAAATTCCACCCATCCCTTTCCCTGAGATGTTGGAACCAAAAAGTAACACTGAGGATAAACTTCTTCAGTTCATTGGTCTCCTTTTAAAAATTCATGTAAACATTCCATTCATTCAAGCCTTAATTCAAATATCATATTATTTGAAATCTATTATGAAAATTGTTTCAAACAAAAAAACTTTGGAAGAATTTTCTACTTACAGCCTCACTTAAGAGTGTAGTGTTGTGATTCAAAAGAAAATCCCACCTAAAGTGAAAGACCCAAGTAGATTTTTCATACCTTGCACACTAGGAATTTCTGATCAGCTCAACTATTTATGTGATCAAGGTGCTAGTATTAATCTTATCCCTTACTCATTGTTTCAATAGTTGAGGTTGGGTGACCTTCCACCCACCACAGTCATATTGCAGTTGGCTGATATATCTTTCACTCATCCTATGGGAAGGATAGATGACTTTCTAGTTTGGGAAGGGATGTTGTTTCTTCCTGTAGAATTTTTAGTCTTGGACATGGAGTGTGATCAAGAGAAATATGTCATCTTGGGTAGGGCCTTATTGTCCACGAGTGGTGCTGTTGTTGATCTATCTAAGGGTCAATTAATCATTAAAATTGGTGAATAAAAGAAGAGTTAAATGTGTTTAAGAACATTAAAGGACAAACATATTTTGAAAATTGTTCAAAAATTGAGTTCCGTGAAGTTGAAAGATTTTATAAAAATTAACATGGACACATTGAAGAATCTGAAAAACAATCCTATGCTAAAGAAAATAATTAAGAAACTGAAAATTCTATTGTTTCTGTCTTAGAAGTTAAAAATTATTCTTGAACACTGAATCTTGAATATTTTCCAGAACATGACAACTGTTTGGTTTCTGCTTAAGAAGAGTCCACTATTTCAGAGATTAGGAAATTTTTGAGTGAATTTTAGGGAGTTTCTATTAACACTAACCTTGATTAACACTTTGATGATTTTTAGGGATAATTTTTAAGGCAACTTGATGATTCTTCTTTGATAAACTTGTAAAATTTTGATCTAGACAGTCTAGACAGTATGCTGCCCACTTTGGATAGTAGCACTATTAAGTCTGAAACTCTTCATGAAATTTAAAGTCTTTCATCATTTTAAACTCCATACAAGAGATATGTTGCAGATCTTGGGCATCCCAGGCCTAACAGTCTTCCTTCTAGTGTAGAACCACCCACTCTTGAACTGAAACCATTCCCTTCCCATCTTAAATATTCATTATTGGGTAAGAATTCCACTTTTCTTGTCATAATTTCTGTTAAACATAATGAAAACCAAGAGGAAATATTGTTAAGTGTTTTGAAAAAGTTTAAATCTGGCATAGAATGGACAATAGCTAATATTGAGGGTATTAGTCCCTCATTTTTCATGCATAAAATACCTATGGAGCCTAACCATAATCCTAGGGAAGAGCTTTAAAGAAGGTTGAATCCAAACATGAAAGATGTAGTGAGAGAGGAATTGATTAAGTTGTTGGAACCTGTAATGATATATCCCATTTCTAATAGATCTTGGGTCAACCCTGTCTAGGTTGTTTCTAATAAGGGAGGCTTCACTATAGTTAAAAATGAAAAGAATAAAGAAGTCCAATTTAGTAAATCCACAAAATGGATAGTATGTATAGATTATAGGAAGTTTAAGGAAGCCACTGGGAAAGACCATTTTCCAATTCCCCTCTTGGACCAAACGTTTGAGAGGCTTGCTGGCAATGAATTTTTTTGTTTCATGTATGGGTATTCTAGTTACATCGAGATTCCAATTGCTCCATATGATTTTAAAAATACCACTTTCACATGCCCCTTTGGGACATTTCCTTATTGGAGGATTCCATTTGGTTTGTGTGGAGCTCCATCCACCTTTCAAAGGTTTATGATGGATATCTTTCCAGATATTATTGAAAAAATCATTGAGGTTTTAATGGATGATTTCTCCATTGTGGGTAGTACATTAATACTTGTCTTGTAAATATTAATTTAGTCTTAGAGAGATGCATTGAAACAAACCTTGTTCTTAATAGGGAGAAGTGTTAATTCATGGTTACAGAGGGTATTGTTCTATGAAATAAGGTGTCCAAAAGAGGTTTGGAATTTGATACTGCTAAGATTGATGTTATTCAAAAACTGCCTCCTCCTATAAATGTAAAACGTCTTAGAAGTTTCCTAGGGCATGTCGGTTTCTACCAGAGATTCAAAAAATACTTTTTGAAAATAACTAACCCCATGTGTTCTTTTCTATTCAAGGATTATCCTTTCAATTTTGATGAAAACTATTTGAAATCATTTAATCCTCTTAAAGAAAGACTCGCTACATCAGCCATTATCACTGCACCTGATTGGAAGCTAGCTTTTGAACTTATGTGTGATGCTAGTGACATGGTTGTAGGTGTTTTCCTTGGACATAGGAAAGATAGGAAGCTTCATGTAGTATATTTTTCTAGCAGACTGTTAGATGATGCCCAAAAGAATTATACCACTACTGAAAAAAATTGTTAGCTGTTGTTTTTGCTCTAGAGAAGTTTAGACAATACTTTTTAGTCTCAATAGTCATTATTTTCACTGATCATTCTGCGTTAAAGTATTTTTTATCTAAAAAGGAAACAAAACCTAGGCTGATTAGATGGATTTTGTAGCTACAAGAGTTATATTTAGAGATTAGGGATATGTAGGGAGCTGAAATTTTAGTTGTTGACCAAATTTCTAGGCATCCTCTTAATCATAGTCAATCTAAAGATCCAAGGGAGATAAAGTATTCCTTTCCTAATGAAAATCTTCTTACTGTGTCAATCAAGCAATCTGTATGGTTTTTCATATTTGGCCAACTTCCTGGAAGTATGTGTGTTTCCTAGAAATTTTTCCAATAACCAATGAAAGAAATTCATTTCTGAACTTAAATATAAGCTTTGGGATGATCCTCTATTATTGAGGAGATGTGCTGATGGAATCCATAGGAGATGTGTTCCTGAGGAAGATATGCTACCTGTTTTAGAGAGTTCTCACTCCTCACCTTGGGTAGGTCACCATGGTGGTGAATGAACTGCTCTGAAAGTCTTATAATCTGGTTTCTATTGGCCTACACTTTTTAAGGATTCTAGAAGCTTTGTGGTTGGCTATGATAGATGTTAGAGGCTAGGAAATGTGGTTAGGAAGCAGGAGTTACCCCAAAAGGAATTCTAGAAGTTGAAATTTTTTATGTCTGGGGTATAGATTTTATGGGTCCATTTCCATCATCTCATGGGAATGAGTGTATTATTGTTTCTTTAGACTATGTTTCAAAATGGGATGAGGCAGTGGAATTTCCCAACAATCAGGAAAATTATGTAATAAAGTTTGTCAAAAAGAACATATTTTCTATATTTAGAGTTCCTAAGGCCTTTATCACTGATAATGGAACACATTATAAGAACTATAAATTTAATACTTTGATGGAGAAATATGGTTGGGTTCATAAAACTAGTACTCCTTATCATCCATAGTCTAGTGGATAGGTGGAAATTTTATAAAGGTAACTGAAATAGATACTTGAGAAAACTATGTCAACCTCTAGGAAGGACTAGTCTCTTAAATTGGATGAAGCTTTGTGGGCTTAGAGAACTACTTTTAAGACCCCAATTGGTATGTCTCCTTACAGGCTGTTGTTTGGGAAATGTTTTCATTTATCTATGGAGTTGCAACATAAATCTTTTTGGGAAGTTAAAGCTCTAAACATTGACTTTAAGAGTATTGGTGAGAGGATATTACTTGATCTACGTGAACTTGATGAAATTAGGAGAGAGAGTAATGATAATTACAGAATTTATAAAGATAGGAATAAAATATTTCATGATTATATCATACAAACTAAAGAGTTCAAACCGGGACAGAAGGTTCTTCTCTTAAACTCTTGACTAAAACTATTTCCTATAAAGCTAAAATCCAAGTAGTCTGGACCTTATACTGTTGTGAGAGTGCTTAAGAATGGAGCTGTTGAAATTGTAGGTGAAGAAAACAAACTCGTGTTGGTTAATGGGAAGAGGATGAAGTTTTATTTTGAGGGATAGCCAAATGGCTTGGCTGCCTTCACAGTGCTTGAAAACTAATCTTGAATAAAGTCAAGTTGAATACATTAAAACATAGTGTTTCATGGGAGGCAACCCATGGTCCTTTTTGTCTTTACTTTGTTTCTTTTTAACCTTGAATAATGTGCTACTTCTATGCTCTGTTTGTGCAAAATTCTTATTTCTGTTTGTTCTTGGTCTATTGGTTCTATCTTAGGATGTTTCTACTTGTGTCAATAAAGGATTGGAATCCCCATACTAGAGGGAAATTGAAAATTATATTCAAGGAAGTAATCAACTAAAAATTTTTTCATTTATTTTTCTGATCCAATTGACTTTAAGGATAAAATATGCCTCATGTTTTGTTTTAAAAATTATTCTATTTGTTTGCTGAAAAATATTGTTGTATAACTTACTTTATTAGAAAATATGCTACATGTCTTTCATACTAAATTTTTTTTCTGTTTTATGTCACTGTGAAAATCAAAACAAATTCATGTACTTCACTACTAGAAAGTGAATTTCATTGCTTTTTAAACCATTCACTACATGAAACTATGTGGGGGGGGGTACATGCTGCTGGTCTTTTGAATCTGCTTTGGGTTGGGGGTTTTATCTTGAACATTGTCTATTATGTTGAATACCCAACTGAATTTATTCATCTAGACTTGCTTTTACCCCAATTGATAGTGCACTTACACGTCACATGTTACTTTTTAGTTGTATTGAAAAAATATTAATTGGACATAAATATTAATGCATGTACTTTCTTATGAACCTACTATAAGATAAATTTTGTGGCAAACAATTATTTTTGAACTTCAACGAGACCCTCTTATACATGTCACATATCTACTAAATTGAAAATCGGTTTTGAACATAAACTGTCAAATTGTACTTTTCCACTTTGGTATTCATATTTGGGGACAAAGTTGGGTTTTAAGTGTGGGGGAGTGGTCCATTCTTGACTGTGTTGAACCATGATTTATTGAAATCCCATCAATTCCCACTGCAACTTAATTATTTTTGTAAAAAATGGGTAAACGTTTTCAAAATTCTTTCATAATTTTAGGTTGTTCACTGTTTCTCATTTGGGTGTTTCCATTGAATGATACATGATTGGTAGTTAATAGTTTCTTTGAATTTGAAATTTATGAGGTTGGATGATTGGAGACTGATCTTTCTTAATGGTTTTATGGAAACTTGGTTTAGGGACTATTTTTTAGAGTGATATGGTTAACTAGTTAGTGGAATTATGATCATAGCCCTTAGAACTGGTAGTTTGATCTTGATCCTAGGGGTTTAATTTTTTTTTTCTTTTAATTATTTATGTAATTACCTTAGTGAGAAAATGTAAATGATTTTTTATAAAAAAACATTTGAAAATGGAGTAATTTGGGCATCTGGGATTCCACAGTGAATCTCTGAGACCCTAGATGTTGGGTGTGTTTCGCTTTAGTATAAGCCCTCTGTAGTCCTTGAATAAGTGCATTGCACAGTGCCTAGCACATGATACATGGCTTGAAAAAAATAATAAATTGTAATTAAGTTATACCTGGTGTGGGTCATCACCTAGTGATCATGTGTGGGTCAACACCGAACGATCATGTGTGGGTCCGTACCGAGCGATCTTGTGTGGGTCAGCATCGAGTGAGATACTATGTGGGTCAGCACCGAGTGATCATGTGTCGGTCAGTAGTTGAGCCTCTTAACAGAATAAGATGATCTAACTTTATGACTAATCGTCTATACTTTTGTAATTAAGTTATACCTGGTGTGATCTGAGTCAGTACCTTGGTGGTACTCTTCTGTGTGGTGTACCAGTGTGGTACTTACCTTTGTGGTTTTCCTTCCTTTTTGGAATAGTTGAGATTTGGGCTTTTGAGTTGGACTTTTTGTTTCTTCATGATTGAGATGGGTATAATTGACAACTTAGGTATATGTATGGTCATATACATAAGTTGGGTTGTTAGTTGATTTCATGATTTTCGTTTTATCCTTTGTGGATTTTGTGAGACCTTGACGGTCTCGAGGACCCTACTGAGTATCGTTATACTCACCCCTGCACGAGCTATGCCCGCACATCGTTATGTTTGGTGCAGAAGACGGACAACGCTAACTGAGGATGAGAGTACCAGGACTGGAGGTAGCTAAGAGGTAGACCTTAGACGAGGCGTACCACATATAAGACCGTTCGAGAGTTGTACCTACCCTTCAGGTAGGATCCTTGGTGGGTGATCACAGGAGCTGTTCCAGTGTACTTGTTCTTTCAGTTTCCTAGACTTTCCGATTGAGCTGGTATTCTGGACCCTTTTACTTACTGTACTCACTATGTTTACTATTCAGTTTATTTGAGTTCGTATCTTGTTGTGTGCTTGGATGCATGTGTTTACAGGTTATAAAGGAAATTATTTCCCAGTTTCAAGGAATACGTTGTCATTGCAAGTCTCCAGCCCCTAGCCTATGGATGTAGGGCTTGGGGTAGTCATGACACAGGACTTGGGGGTCAGGTCATGACAAATTTTTATTAGAGGAGTCAGTTCTACTGTAGAACATAGGACTCTGATCATTATTTTTAACGACAGTAGTGTTAATTGTAGTGAGGGTGGTTATCATTTTTGGGAATCCATTGTCGGTGCGGCGTCCGATGTATCCATACACCAGGAACCTAACATCTGATTTCCGACTCAGTGCACTAAAACACGGAATGCATGTGTGCTTTCAAAAGATTCTTTTGTGATCATTTGAGTTAGCTCACCAGGTATAAAGTATTGACCGTGGCACACCTATTTCTTATCAGGATGCCTCCACGTAGACATCCAGCTAGGGTTCCTAGATTAGTACGCACTGATTTCCCACCGAGTGACGAGGCCTCAGTACAAGGGCCTCTTCCAGTAGAGGCACTAGTGGAGGCACCAGTGGTACCATTACCTTTTGGACCACTGATGCCACAAGCCCCAGCAGCAAAGGGTGCATGCTGCTTGAGTGCATTTCATGAGTTCCAGTGCCAGAGGCCACCCAGGTTCAGGGGAGAGATAGACCCATAGGTGACTGAGGATTGGATGGAGGCCGTAGTGAGAGTCCTCTGACTGTTAGGGACACCAACGGATCTCATGTAGATCCTTGCCTCCAGCCTTCTACAAGTAGCAGCATGTAGATGGTGGAGTTTGATGCTCTAAGTTCATGACGAGGTGACGCTTCTATGGGCAGACTTCGAGAGCCTATTTTTGGCAGAGATTGTCCCAACGACTCTTCGCACAGTGCACATACGAGATATTATTCATCAACAGCAGGGCATCATGACTGTAGCTCAGTACTCAGTGAGGTTCACTGACCTCTCACACTACTCCACTGATATGGTGCGAGACCCATTTTTCAGGGCCCAGACCATTGAGTAGGGACTCAAACAAGATATCAGGGCATTGATGATTTCTATTAGCATCCCGACATTGGCATGGGTGTTAGAGAGATCCCTCTTAATGGAGAGTTTCCTTGCTAAGTAGTCACCAGCAGCGAGACCCACCACTGGACGTCACATAGCAGAGTCTTCCACAGCTGGCACCAGACAGATGTTGTAAAGGTCCAAGAGGCCAGACCTATTGGTGGACGACCGCATGATTCAGGTTCTGTTGTGTGGGGAACCCGAGGAAGAGCCAGTCATGCCAGGAGAGGGAAGTGTTACGCATGCGGCGGACAGGGTCACGTGGCTCACGAATGTCTGACCCGCCTTACAGATGATCAGCAGATGGTCGAAGGACCGCCGAGGTAGAGACAGAGGTTTGATCTAGGTGGTCCGCAGGGAGCAGGTGGACATGGAAGAGGAGTAGGCCATGCAGCTAGCGATGGGTGATGATTTGAGATATTACCGCCACCACCACCAGGTGGTCCACCTCGACTATAGGGAGCAGGTGGATAAGGGAAATCTTAGCTCCAAGAAGTTGAGGCCTATGACCATGGTGATTCGGAGATGATACGAGCTATGATTTGTGTCTATTCCACATTAGTTGTAGTACTTATAGACACAGGTTCCAGTCATTATTTTATTTCCACTTCCCTCATTCAGAGCTCAGAGATTCCAATGGAGATGTTGGCTCGATCCTTATGGATAAAGACCCCTATGGGAGAAGATTTGATGATTATGCATGGGTGTCCGCAGTGTGAGATTACTCTAGGAGGCGAGAGCCTCGGCTGGGATATCTTAGTAGCGACCTCGAGGCCTTACGACATCATCTTGGGTATGGGTTTGTTATAAATAGTCCATGCTTGGATAGAATATATTAGGCACAAAGTGCGGTGTTTCCACACTGATGGGACCAGGTTTACCTTCACCGGTGAGAAGGGAGCCTTTGCAGCACAAGATGGACTTACCTGGAGGAGAGTACAGCTGATCACTCAATAGTTGTCTAGCCTTACCCTTGGAGTGATTGATGTGGAGAGTCTGAGTTATCATATAGCGGTGGACCAGTACACATATTTCTTCCCTAATGATTTTTTGGGTCTACCTCCTCATAGAAAGGTGGAATTTTACATTAACTTATACCCTGGGATGGAACTGATATCTACACCAGCATATTAGATGGCTCCCATGAAGCTTCGTGGGCTGTGGGAATAGCTAGAGGACTTGAAGGGGAAGGGATTCATTCATCCCAATGTATCTCCTTGGACAACCCTAATTTTCTTCACCAAGAAGAAGAATGGGATCTTGAGGCTTTGTGTTGACAAGCGGCGCCTGAACCAGGTGACCGTGAAGAACAATTAACCACTTACAAGGATTGAAGACCTCTTTGATCAGCTGAAAGGAGCACAGTGGTTCTCAAAGATAGACCTCAGATCAGTCTATCACCATCTCAGAGTACGAGATGAGGATGTGAAGAAGACGGCTTTCAGATATCGGTATGGCCATTATGAGTTCTTTATATGCCATTCGGTGTAACCAATGCCCTTGTAGTGTTCATAGGACACATGAACAATATCTTTTATCCATGCCTTGATCTCTTTGTAATAGTCTTCATCGATCACATTCTGATATACTCGAATACTAAAGAGGAGCATGCCTATCATTTGTAGGTAGTATTGGACACAATCCGAGAGCACCAGCATTATGGTAACCTATCGAATTTCCAGTTCTAGATCCGAGAGGTTCACTATCTCAGACGTGTCATATCGGAGGCTAGAGTTGTAGTGGATCCAGTGAAGATTGAGGTGGTACTTTCTTGGGATCCACCTAGGAGTGTGACGGAGGTACGGAGTATCCTGGGATTGGCCGGATACTACTGGAGATTTGTGCTAAATTTCTACAGAGTTGCAGCACCTTTATCAGCATTGATGAAGAAGGGGAAACCGTTCATGTGGTTGGAGAGATGCCAACATAATTTTTAAGAACTGATGCAGAGGCTGACTAGTGCCCCCATATTGAGGCTTGTAGAGGAGGGTGTAGGTTACGTAGTCTACTACGACGCTTCAGGGATCGGGCTCGAATGTGTCCTGATGCAGGAGTGATCAGTGATTGCATATAGTTCTTTAAAGTTGAGACAGTATGAGCAGAACTAAGATACCCATGACCTGGAGTTAGGAAGAGTTTTCTTCGCCTTGATAATGTGGTGAAACTATCTGATGGGTGAATGCTTTACAGTCTACTTGGATCACAAGAGTGTCAGGTATATATTCTCTCAGAAATACTTGAACATGTGATAATGATTTTGGCTTTAATTCCTCTAGGACTTTGACTTTGAGATAGTATATACTCCTGTTAAGGGGAACGTTGTAGCAGATGCACTCAACAGGAGGTCTAGTATACAGCTGCTAGGAAAGGAGATGGAGTAGCTAGCTACTTTGAAGATATCCTTTGTATATCGGGATGGACAAAATTTTCTTCAGTCTTCTACTGTCACTCCCCCACTTCTTCAAAGAGTTAGAGAGGCACAGCGTGGGGACGCTGACTGCCAGGCTCGACATGCTTAGATATCCACAGGGCAGACACCTGATAGATTTTTTGATAGTGGGGAGCACATCATCCTCTTCAGAGGATGTACCATGGTACTAGTGTTGCATCGGGAGGATGTAATGAGGGAGTTCCACACATCCCCTCTGGCAGTGCATCTAGGAGTGGTGAATATGTAATAGGATCTCTGATGACCACACTGGTGGTCGGTAATGAATAAAGAAGTTACAGAGTTTGTCTCTCAGCGCCTCACTTGTCAGCAAGTGAAGGCAGAGCATCAGGTACCAGAAGGATTGGTTCAGCCTTTGGAGGTCCCAGAGTGGAAGTGGGATGAGATATCCATGGACATCATGACAGGACTTTCATGTACATCCATGGGTCATGACTCGATTTGGGTGATTGTCGACTGACTCACCATGTCGGCCCACTTCTTACTAATCAGAGAGCAGGGTTCAATAGAGAGCTTGGGACACCTCTATGTGCAGGAGATTGTGTGGTTACATAGAGTACCCTTGACGATTGTCTCTGATCGTGAAGCATGCTTTATTTCAAAACTATAGAAGTGGTTGTAGGAGTTTTTCTGGATGCAACATCATTTGAGCACTAACTTACATCCTCAGACAGATGGACAGAATGAACAGACCATTCAGAACCTTGAGGACATACTGCGTTCTTGCGTCCCTAACTTCAATCGCAGCTTGGAGGATCACTTTCATTTGGTTGTGTTTGCATACAACAACAGTTATCACTACACCATTGGGATGACACCTTTTGGGGAATACAAGAGACCTTGAAGATCACCTTTGTGCTGGATTGACACAGGGGATCCCGCACTAGTGGGACTAGAGATGGTACAGGCTACCACAGAGAAAGTGCAGATCATCCAGGAGTGGATGAAGACTGCACAGAGTAGGCAGAAGTCCTATGTTGACAGGAGACGAATACCTATAGAGTTTTAGGATGGTGACCACATATTTCTATAGGTCTAATCCGATGAGGTTTGCGGAGATTTGGCCAAGGCGTCAAGTTATCTAAAAGGTTCATCTGACCCTTCTAGGTCCTTAGCAGAGATGGTGAGGTGGCTTACCACTCAACTCTTTTACATTAGTTGCACCGAGTGCATGACGTCTTCCACGTATCCCAGTTGAGGTGATACGTGCATGACCCTTTTCACATCATCGACCATATCCAGATGGAAGTCAACGATGGGGTGACTTTTACGGAGGTTCTAGAGGAGATTGAGGATCGATAGGACTAGGTCCTTCATGGGAATTCAATACCTCTGGTGCATGTTTTTTGGCAGCACAGGAACCTCCAGGAGAGAACAAGGGAGCAGAAGGCTCAGATTCATGCTTAGTACCCCCACCTATATCATTAGTTTGTGTTGTGGATTATGGGGAAGCAAAGACCTAAGGTGTGGAGAATGTAAAGACCCAAAAATTCCATGTAATTTTTTTTAATTATATGGGAATTTAATGAGTCTGCATAAATTGACAGCGCGTGATTTTGAGGCCCGGTGGGCCTGGAATGAATTTCTGAACTTTTTTTTTCAGGTACGTTCAGTAAACGTGCAAGGGGGTTTCTATAACTTTTAAACCGGTGATTGGAATTGAAATTTGAGGGCACCATTGAACTCGAAGCACCAGTATTTTCTTAAGAAGATCATCACCTCGACCGTAGTGGGATGAGAGTGAATGATAAAATTTTGTGCTTTTCATGAATAAATAAAATAAAATAAAAATGTCTAAAATTTGAATTTTATAAACCCCCTCAACATGGGTTATGGTGGTGGGGAATATCCAAGCCTAAACCTCCCATGTGAATGTTAAGAGGTGGGGACCAACTGAACTAACCCCCATTTTGAATTTAGAGGCGGGGACCACCCGAACCACTTTAATGAGAGAAAACCTCTCAACTCCTCCAACATTAATTATGCCAACACAAATCCATTTAATTGGGACAATAAGATGAGATAATTAACGGTGCCAAAGTAGTACATTAATTATGCCAAATTTTTTATGGCACCTTAATTTATTTTGATAAACCTAAATTAACATGTTGGCTATTTCACATTTTGGTGGAATTGGGAGAGGAGAACTATTGGAGGATTATTCTCTCCAACAAAGAAATTGCTCCCCAACGAAGAATGCTCTAACCAAAAAGGAACATATTCAATGACAAAGAACCAATGATCGAGGAAACAACGACTTCACTGACGTTCATCTATCCCCAACGACATCGTCTCCTTCCTCAAGACCTCCGTTAACAAATCTCCAAGGTCGGGTTTTTATTAATTTTTATTATGGATTCCCATGTTCCTCCCTTATAAAAAAATAATATGGATCAACTCCCTAACTATTTTATCTATGGATAATTTATTTTTCTGTGGGTTTGGGAATAATCATTGCTGGGGGTTGTAGAGTTTGACGTTATTCATTCAAGGTTTTTGTTGAGCTACTTGTTGCCGCTATTACACGGAGGATGCGGGTCAAACAAACATGGCCTGACCCCTTCACCATTATTCATTATTGGTGTGTTCTTAATGATGGAAGAAGCTGACATTGGGCCACGGTGGAGAACTGATAGCAGTAGGACGTACCAACCACTAGTGAAGGCGCGACAGACGACCACACCGCACGAAGAGGACGACTGGTGATTTGGCCAGCCACGGAGAACCACCGCACTGTGTCTGCCCTGCCGCATCACGGCCCTCTGCCACCCCACAGCCTCCGCCGCCCCACAGCCACCGCCACACCGCGTCCCCCACCACCCCACAGCCACCGCGGCCCCCACGGCTCCCGCACCACCCAGGTCGGGCAACCCAGCATGAGCCGAACCACCCAGCGCAGGCTGGGCCGCCCAGCGTAGGCCGGGCTGCCCAACACGGACCGGGACAGACCCATTTAGTTAGGCCGGTTGACCCAAACCAGGTCAGTCCAGGCTGGGTCGGTTCGGGTCGGTCTGACGAGGTTTGGCTAGACCTAGACCCACTTCGACCCATTTACATTCTTTCGACCATAAGTTTGGCATCGGACGTCCGTTTGACGAACCTTCTATGGCACTGGAAACCCAAAAGCGAGACGGTCCCTTGGTATACCCCACTTGAGATTTGTATAATGTTGGGATATAGTCGGGTTGGATTGAGCACGAATATAATTGGGGCCTTGGGACTAAAAGGCTAATAACTTACAGATTGAGCGTTTGATTGATGCATTGTTTGTTGCATTGAGACCCCTAAGATGTGGAGGTCCTTTGGGTTACTTTTTCATGGGACTTCGTGGTAGTTGGAGTATCGACCAGTGGATTGAGGAGAAGACCCTCCCAGAGATGAGCAAGCTTAGTGTGGAACCCAGTAGCTGGTTGTGACATGAAGAATTAATAACGATCATGTGCGTGTCAGCACTGAGCGATCTTGTATGGGTCAGCATAGAGTAATCCTATCTAGGACAGTACCGAGTGAACCTGTGTCGGTCAGCACCTAGCAATCTTGTGTGGGTCAACATCGAGCGATCCTGTGTGGGTCAGCACCTAGTGATCCTGTGTGGGTCAGCACCGATCGATCCGGTATGGGTTTTCACCGAGCGATCCTATGTGGGTCAGCACCGAGCAATATTGTGTGGGTCAACACCTAGCGATCCTATGTGGGTCAAAATCGAGCGATCCTATGTGGGTCAGTAGTAGAGCCTCTTGACAGAATAATATGTTCAAACTTTACAACTAATCTTCTGTACTTTTGTACTAAAGTTATACCTGGTCTGAGCTGAGTCAGTACCTTTGTGGTATTCTTCTATGTGGCGTACTAGTGTGGCACTTACCTTCATGATTTTCCTTCCTTTGTAGAATAGTTGAGGTTTGGGATTTTGAGTTGGACTCTATGTTTCCTCATGATTGAGATGGGTATACATGATAACTTAGGTATATGTATGGGCATGTACCTAAGTTGGGTTGTTAGTTGATTTCATGATTTTTGGTTTATCCTTTGTGGATTTTGTGAGACCTTTAGGATCTCAGGGTCCCTACTGAGTATTTTTATACTAACCCCTACACGGGCTATGCCCACACGTCATTGGGTTTAGTGCAAATGACAAACAATGCTGACTGAGGACTAGAGTACTAGGACTAGAGGTAGCATAGAAGTGGACCTTAGACAAGGCATAACACAGAGATGAACATTCGAGAGATGTACCTACCCTTTAGGTAGGATCCTTGGCGGGTGATCATAGGAGTTGTTCCAGTTTAGTTGTACTTTTAGTTTCTTGTACTTTCCAGTTGGGCTTACATTCTGGACCCTTTTACTTACTGCACTCACTCTGTTTACTATTCAGTTTACTTGAGATTGTATCTTTTTGTGTGCTTGGTTGCATGTGTTTATAGGTTATAAAGGCAATTCCATCCCAGTTTTAGGGAATACGCCTTCGGTGCTAGTCTCCAGCCCCTAGCCTATAGAAGGCGGGCTTGTGGTAGTCACGACACGGGCCCTAGGGGATAGGTCATGAAAAATAACTCACCAGAAGTTATTTATAAGGGTAAAACTAGAGTGATGTGTCAGTCACAAAAAAAATGCATGTGTGCGGTACACATGTGAATGGATTTTGAAGTCGGTGGAAAATGTTCAGTGACAAGAAGCATAAGACAGTGGGTACATATGATAGAGAAAGCTGAATATTGGGGGGAGGATCATTTTGATTCCACAAACACAGATTTGTATGGCATATCCAAACACTCTCATTCAAATTCCACGATCATATCCATCCGAAAGAAGACTCCGAGGAGTAGCACTATAGTCAAGTTGGAGACTAAGGGGCCCAAAGGTAGAGCATCAATTAGGGAGTTATTCCTCCTCCTTTATTTAATACTTGTACTCTATTTTTAGTTGTTTTCAATTCTAGATTTCATTATGTACATAAGATGATTTTGTATCTCGGGAGCTTCAGGCTTTGTTGGTTTATCAGTTAAATTTTTCACGTTCTCTTTAATTAACATTAGAATTAATCAGCGAGATCAGTTATGATGTTAAATTAAATTGTTCACACCTTTCTGTAAAAAAATATCATAGTTTTAAGATCAATTTGTGAGATTAAACTTGATCATCATTTTTTTGAAGTGTTAATGTCATTACAGTTGGAGTTTTATGATGAGTTTAATTTCAACTGTATTGTTTTTAAATTTTTTACAGATGTTGATCTTTAGAGTGGAGAACTCTAAAATTCATACCATTGTTTGATGTGTCTTTTGGCGAGGACGATATATCAACCAATTTATAAGGTTTAATTCAATTATATTTAGTCAAGAGTTATCCTTTTAACCATCAAATTTGTAATTCCTGAGAAATTTATGGATCTTAGCTCCTTTGTCTTTGCTTCTTAATGTTAGTTTTCTATATTTCATTAGTTTTTCATCTTTGTAGAATAAGGTTTAGTTACTTTGTAAAAAAAATCATGCTACCTATCTTGTTGCACTACATCATTAAAAAAAATAATAAAAATAATAAAAAGTAATAAGATGATAACTCCCTCCACTACTGACAACAGTGGAGTTTATTTTGTTTAAAACCTTAGAATTAACTCACCCTCCTTCTCTGTAGATCGACCCTGCACCATTGTGCTATTGTAGGGTTTTAAATGTAATTTTTAGGGTCGTGATGACCTTCAGCTACATCTAGGATAAGAAAATAAGATGAATCACCCAAAAAACTCCATGACATAATATATAAGAGAAAAAATAAAACCATCCCATAATGTATTTATAAATAACAAAGGTATAGTTAAAAGTATTCAAAATTTAATACCCAATAGAAAAGTTAAACAAAAATATAACAACTATCCAAATTTTTGAGCTAGTAATGTCTAGAACAGAAAAATAGTCCTCCTAGAAAATTGAAAATCAATTTATATACCTAGGGTGAGCATACAAGTTTACTTATCTGGAAAACCAAAGTATCTTTTTCACATGTGAAAGAAGCATACTAATGCACCCATGATAAATCAATAGGACAACAACACCTAAACAGGATGAATATTTAATCTAACCTCACTAAACAATGAAATCCAACTATAATAGCATAACAAGAAGCACATCGATAAAGGGTACCATGTACCTCTTTCCCACTCATTTTCTTCTCTCACACCCCAACGTCGTATATCCTGGTGCTTCCATATCTTTCGAATAATATATACCACCCCCCACAGAATGTTCATATCAAATCAAACCTAAATATACATCTTTAGTCATATCACAACCATAACTAGAGTAGTAGGGTATCATGAACATGAAGGACATCAACCTCATACCCACCTTTGACCGTGAATGAACTCCGCCATCATCTACTTCACATCATGATCTTATCACATTTCACCAAAATACACATAGGTTGTAATAAAACGGATTTTCCCAATATTATTTTCATAAATCATTTTGGAAAATTTAGAGACTACGAACTAAGACGACATTTGATTTCGAGGCCCAGTGCTCCGAGAACAATTCATTGAAAAATGATAAGTTCTTAATAGTATACGCAAGCATATTTCCTGAAAAAGTGGAATAAATTTTAAATGGGTGCCTGTATAAGAAATTAAAGGGCATAATTGAGCTTATAATGGTGGATTTACCCTAGGCATGACCTAACTTTGGTCATCACGGGTCATTTGAAGAAAAATTGACCAATGATGCAACCATAAATAAAATTATTAAATAAAAATATTTTATTTTAAAATCCTAATAAATCATGAATGGTTTCTTGGAATGGAAAATTGAGACTACCATTGAGTTTTTAATGTGGTGTATTCCTTAGTTGTGGTCGAACATCGGTCATCACAGGTCGACTGTGAAAAATAGTTTTTGGATGTTTAAATGAATAAAATAAACTATAAGTTTATTTTATTTTAAAATTATGTCAATGTAGAAACACTATTTATTTTAAATGAAGAGATAGAAAGTGACCTAGGGTTAGTCTCATAACCATAAAATTCCCTAGAGACTTTGGAGAAAATCCTTAGTGGGTTCTCTTCATATCGATGGAAAAAATAAGGATCAGAGATCATTTTGGATAGATCACCAACGGAAATCAATCCTCGATAGTGAAAAATCCATATCCTAGGTAGGGAAGTTATTTCATTTTTTTCCATATTCTTTATTTTCATAGTGAACATGGGTCAATCCATGAATATATTTATCCACGGACTGATCATTGCGGGATGGTTTATAATTGTAGGGTTTATTAACGAGATATTTTTTTTAAATTATTCTTTGTTCTTAGTTCTAATGAAAATGGACTGAAGCTGAAATGAAGAAAAGTTTAGGTCCATTCCTCAGGGTGTTATTCATTCTTGTATCTCCCCCTTTCCTAGAATTCTTCTCTGTTGGATCCTCATGGTCAGGGCTCGACTTTTCGGGAGGCTTTGAATGTAATCAAGCCCTAAAATTGGAGGCAAACCAAATCAAAGGTTGGATCAGTGTAGATAGGGATGCGAGCATTGTATATAATCTTTATTTTTAGAAAAATACAAGCATTAGAGGTGGATCGATGGTCTGAATAAGGGACTATAGTTTTGGGATCAATGCGGGGGTCCGGTAAGACGGTGAGGTGGTAGTGTGATGGCCAGAGGCAGCGGCAGCAAAGGACGGTAAATCGGTAGTGGTGGAGCTGGGGATGCAGAGGAAGTGCAATGGTGGGGCCATGTGGGACATGAAAGAGTGGGAAGTATATGTGGTAGGGCCACAGAATGTGGTGGAGTTGGTAGTCACATGGAACGTGGTTGTTAACCATGTTGACCAGGCTAGCCTAGTGGAATGGGCCAGACCGAGTGAGTGAGTCAAGTCAGACCTAGCGGGTCAGGACATGCCAATGATTTGGGTCAAAGCTGGGGTCACTGAAATGGGCCACATTCAACCATAGTGGTTGACCATGATCAAAGGTTGATCTAGATGTTTCATGGATTGTTTTGACTTTGGTGGTCAGTGGACTCACCAAGAGGTTAGTCCATGACCCAATGAGCCCCCACTTCCTTTAAAACATCAAATCCAAATTAATTTCAAATGTTTCATCCATTTGATTAGTCATTTATGTTACTATGACCCTTATGAAAATATGATAATTACAAGATATCCTAATCATATTTTTTGGTAGTGTACATACGATCTAATGTCTTGAGGAGTGCGTTCTCTTTGAATGAGTTCACTACAAACAAACATTTATGTGGCTAGCTGTGACTTAGAGACTGTTTTTATTATAGATATTGTGTGTCTTGTAGTGACTGTGTTTTTTATTGAGATTGTGTGCCTTATAGAGACTATGTGTCCTATTGAGACTATGTGTCTTATTGAGACTATGTGTCTTATTGTATTGAGTATATCTGTATATGTTTGATATATTTATTGTAGATGTATATCTATGTGAAGATGACTATTCATTATTTTGTTGTATTCCATGGTGTTATTCCTTCATGGCATCTTCTTTTTGTTATTCCTTCGTGGTATATCCTTAATGGTATTCCTTTATGCCATTCCTTTGTGCTATTCCTTGGTGGTATTCCTTCATCTTATTTTCATTGTGGTATTCCTTTGTGGTTGTGGGGTGTCCTAATGAGTATTGTTTTACTCACCCCGACATGAGCTTTGCCTGTATGTGTCATGTCTTTTGTAGACAATTGAATTTTCGATGGAGTTCCTCGTAGACCATGACTAGGTAGTACCTTGTGAGACCAGATGGACTGAGGTTTTTTGGTAGCTTTTTAGATGACGGTCCCAGTACCTCTTACTTAATAGGTTGGAATTGTGTCTATAGACTCTTTTCTTTTGGTGGGATTGTTTTGGACCAGTTTACTTTTTAGTGTATTAACTGTTGTACTTTGGTTGTGGAATTTAGTGGTTTTCATGAATTGTTTACTTAGTGCTTTTAAATTTCATCATTTGTGGCTTGGAGATGTGTATGTGTGTAGAGGTACTTTGTAAAATGCCTCCCATTTGTGGGAAATTCCTTCTCAATGATAGTCATTAGCCCATATCCTACTGGAGGCAGTCTTGGGGTAGTCACTGGATGAGCCCCTCTAGGAATGTTCATGATATAGTGGTATCATATGAGGTTGGTTCTACTTTAGTACTAGGAGTAAATGAGGTTGGTTTGTAGAAACAGTGTTAAGTTTTTTGAGTTCAACTTTTAGGATATAAAATTCATTGTTTGTGTGATGGATGACTAATCCAAAAACCAATACTCTAGGCACCTATTTTTCAAATCGATACATGAAAACACTGGGTTTACGGAAAATAATGGTCAATGCAACATATAGAAATGGGATGTGTCTTCCATTTCCTTCTTGATTCATCTCTCTAGGTATACTCTATTGACTGTGGTACATCTTGTTTTATTATAGGATGCCTCCACATACACATCCAACCATGATTTTGTTGCAAAGTCACAAGGATGGTCCACCTAGTGAGGAGGCATCAGTATAGAGGCATGTTCTAGAGATTGCACCTCTTAGTGATTTACCAGTTATACCACCACTCCTCAAGCAAAAGAAACTAACCGCACTACCAGCTGAGGATGCATACAGAATCAGTGTGTTTAACTAATTTCAAAGGTAGAGACCTCTTAGGTTTTTTGGGTGATCTAGACCCCCCAAACAGTTAAGGATGAGCTAGAGGTAGTTACCCAAGTATTCTACCTTGTGAGGATTCCTTCTAACTAGATGGAAGTCCTTACCGTGAGTCTTTTTTCAGGGCTCTATGGGGTGATGGTGGAGTCTAGTGACCTAGAAACATGATGAGACAACTCTATCTTAGGTATACTTCAAGTGGCTCTTCATATAAGTGTTCTTCTTAGCCATGTTTTGGTTAGTGTTCATACAAGAGCTTCTGCATCTAATATAGGGAAGTTAGAATGTGGTGGAATATTCGGTGAGATTTATTAATCTATCACACTACTCTGTGGATATGGAATGAGACTCTTTCTTCTGGTCTCATACCTTTGAGAAGTTATTACTATAGGATATTTGGGAATCCCCGATATCCCTTATCATTCCTACTTATGTTAGAATACTTGGGAAATCCCTACTAGTGGAGATATTTCTAGAGAAGAAGCACTGGTTGTGGGAGCTATCAGAAGACACCAAGTAGCTAAGACCTCAATAGCAGGTAGCTAATGGTAGTCGCATAGAACCAATCAGGTCAGACACTTTGGGAGATGATCCCAGGACAATGGATTAGTGGTGCGGGGCTCCCAAGGTAGCTTGAGTCAGCTAAGGGATAGGTTTTGTTACTCTTGCGGTGGTCAGGGACATCTATAATGAGATTGATTGAACCTCCATGTAGACGATCATGAGACAGTCTAAGGGCCATCGAGGTAGAGGCAAGGGTATGATAAGGGTGTTCCCTAGAGAGGAAGATGTGGTGGTGGAGTGGGAAAGGTGGTTGGAGGTGGTTGGAGGTTCGAGCTATTACCACCACTACGCCCAAGTAGTCCATAATAGTCTCAGTGAGCTAGTGGACAAGGATGAGTCTAGATATAGGTGATAGAGGATTATGAACCCGAGTCTCCACGGATGGTTAGAGGTATGATATATGTATTTTCCACCTTATTTGTAGTTATTGTTCGAGAATAAGATATTTCGGTTGAACTGTTGACTCAACCCTTGCGCTTAGATACTCCTACAAGAAGATATTTTATGATCACACACTATTTCCAATAGTGTGACCTTACTCTTAGAGGTGAGAGTTTTAGTTGGGATCACTTTGTAGTTGCATCGAGTCCTTAAGATGACATTCTCAATATGGACTGCTTATCCACACATCATGATCAGATTGACTGCTATAGGTGAAAAGTGTGGTCTATCCATAGTGATGGATCCAGGTTTTCAATTGTTGGTGAAAAGGAAACACATGCACTGTGGGGTGGAATCACAAATAGGATGGTTCATCTAATCAGTCTTCAATTCACTAGCTTGACCCTCAGTGTAGTGGATGAATTGAGTCCACAGTTTCCTACATTGGTGGCAGAGTATGATGACATCTTTCCTGAGGATGATCCAGAATTACCTCCCTATATGGAGGTAGAATTATAAATTTATCTATACCCAAATACGGTGCCCATATCTACACCTACATATTGGATGAATCTCATAGATCTTTTGTGAGATGAGGGTGCGGTTATAGGACTTATAGAGGAAGGGCTTCGTGAGACCCAATGATTCACCCTGGGCTGCCCTAGTTATGTTTTCCAAGAATCCAGATGGGAGCTTGAGGTTATGTTTGGACTTCCAGTGCTTGAACTAGGTGATCATGAATAATATATATCCACTATCAAAGATTGAAGACCTCTTCGATTATTTGAAAGGGGAGCATTCAATCTCAAAGATTGACCTCATATCTGGTTATCACCGGCTATGAGTACTAGATGAGGATATACCAAAGATGGCCTTCATATGTTGTTATGGCCACTATGAGTACTTTTTCATGTTTTTTGGTGTGATGAACACCCCAGTAGTGTTCATTGGACTCTTGAACCAGATATTTCAACCTTACTTAAACCAGTTTTTGGTGGTATTCATTAATTACATCCTAGTGTAATTGATGTACAAATGGTAGCATATGAGGCACTTAAAGGTGGTCCTAGACATACACCAAGAGAACCAAATTTAGGGCAATATCTCAAAGTGTTAGTTTTGGATTCTGGTGGTCTATTTTCTAGGATATGTTATTTCATTGGCTAGAGTTGCAGTAGATCTAGTAAAGATTGAGGTGATGCTTTCTTGGGAGCCACCCAAGAGTGTTACCAAAGTGATGAGTTTTCTTGGTTAGGATGGGTATTATCGTAATTTTTTACTTTTATTTTATGAAGTGTAAGATTAAATTATAGATTTGACAAAAAATGGATAGCCTTTCGCTTGGACAAGGAAGTTCCAGGAGAGTTTTTATCAGTTGAGGTAGATATTGGTAAATGATCCCATCTTGAGATTTCCATAGGAGGGTACTGAGTACTTAGTGTTCTATAATGCATCAGGAACTAGGATTTTTTGTGTCTTTATGTAGGGTAAATAAGTGATTGCCTATGGTTTAGTATAGTTGATACCACAAGAGAATAACTATGAAACACATGATATTTAGTTATTAGTGGTAGTCTTCTCTTTGAAATGTGGTGACACTACAAAATGGGAAAACAATTTATTATCTACTCTGACCACAAGAGTCTCAAGTATATCTTTTCCCAGAAGGATATGAACTTGAGACAGAAGTGGTTTATAAATTTCCTCAAGGACTGTGACATTGAGATTGTTTATTCTCATGGGAAAGTGAATGTGGTGGCAGATGATCTTATTAGGAGATCCAATTTATAGTTTTTGAACATGGCATGATATTAGTTGGCCTCATTGTAGATATCCTTTCTGGATAGGGATGAAGCATCTTACCTCTAGTCGATGTTTGTTACCCCTACACTCTTATAGTGTTTCAGGGAAGCAAAACTTGGGGATACCAACTACAAGAGTTTACAAGCTCAGATGTCAATAGGGCATTCTCATAATGGAAATTTAAAAGGTAGAGAGCATGCTATTCTTTTCAGACAGAACACAACATTACAAGTGGAGTTGTGGGAGAAGGTTTTTAAGGAGTTACATACATACCATTTTGTGGTACATCTTAGGGTGGTGAATATGTACTAGGACATACGACATCGGTTTTTGTGTTTGGGGATAAAGAATGGTTCATTAGAGTTTGTTTATCAAAACCTCACTTGTCAGAAGGTGAAGGCCAATCACTAGGTTCCAGTAGATTTTACTCAACCCCTTGAGGTTTTGAAATATAAGTGGGATGGAATATAAATGGAATTAATGGTAGGTTTACCACATACATATAGGTAAAACAATACCATCTAGATGATCATTGACTGACTCACCATGTCAGCCCTCTTCTTATCTATTTGGGAGTATATTTTAGTAGAGAACTTGAAACGCCTCTATGTGAAGGAGATAGTTCGACTCTATAGAGTTACATTGATGATAATCTTGGATAATGATGATATCTTTACATACCATTTGAGGAAGGGATTGTAGGAGGCAGTTGGGACTCAGTTATGCTTGAGCATAGTGTTTCACCCATAGATGGATGGTCAGATAGAGCAGACCATACATGTTCTGGAAGACTTTCTATGAACTTTCATGTTTTATTTTTCCTATAGTTGGGAGGATCACCTACCATTGGTGGAGTATTCATACAACAATATCTATCACTCCACCATTGGTATGGAACCACTTGATGCCTTGTCGGGGAAACCATGCATGTCGCCACTTTACTAGACTGACCTAAGAGAGTCAACACTCATGGGACTGGAGTTGGTGTGAGTTACCATAGAGAAGGTTAAGATCATCCAGGAGTAGATAAAGACTAAACATTGCTGAAAATAGTCTTCTGCTGATAGGCAGTGGAGGCCTTTCGAGTTCGGGGAATGAGACCATGTGTTCCTTTGGTTCTCACCTTAATGGGGATTACAGAGATTTGGTCGGGGAGGAAATCTATCTATGAGGATCATAAAACCTTTCATGATACTATGTATATTTGGAAAGGTAGTGTATGTCTTGGATCAACCTCTATAGTTAGAGTGGGTACATGACATTTTCTACATGTCACAGCCGAGGAGGTACATGCAAGACTCATCACACATCCTTGACTGGGGCCAGCTAGACATTGATGATCGGGAAAATTTTAGCAAAGTACACTATAGATATATAGGATTTATAGGAGTGGATCCATCATGGGTAGTCAATTAATATAGTGTGAATTCAGTGGTAGCATGTGAATCTCTAAGAGAGTGCGTGGGAGTGGGAGACTCATATTCGTGCTTTTCACCCTCATTCATTTGAGTAGCCCTTGTTTTGGATTTTGGGGACATTAATCCCCAAGGTGGGGATAATATAGTGACTTTGATTTTCCCAATTTTATTTTTAGAAATTATTTGAGAAACTTTGGAGACCATGCACTGTGGATGTGTGTGGTTATGAGGCCCAGTGTTCCCAGAACAATTTATTGAAAATGTTGAGTTCTTAATACCACAAAAAAAAAATAATTCCTAAAAAAGTGGAATATCTTTTAAATGGGTTCCCATATCAAAAATAAAAGGGAATAGTTGAACTTAGAATGGTGTATTTACCCTAGCCACAACCTAACTTTGGTCGGTGTAGGTCATCTGAATAAAAAGTCACTAAGGACATAACCATAAATAAAAATATTAAATAAAATTACTTTATTTTAAAATCCTAATAACCCATGAGTGGTGGCTCAGATTGGAAATCTGATACCATCGTTGAGTTCACAATGTGTTGTTTTTACATGGTGAGGCCTAACATCAGTCAATATAGGTTGGCTGTGAAAAATATTTTTTAGACATTTTAATGAATAAAATAAACTATGAGTTTATTTTATTTTAATATTAGGTCAATTAAGTGACACTATTTATTTTCAATAAAGATCATGAAAGGGACCCAGAGTTAGGATCATAACCTTAGAAATTACTTGGAGGCTTTGGAGGAATACTTATAGATTTCTCTCAATAACGACAATAAACAACGAGATCATAGATTATTCTGGATGGATCACCAACGACAATCAATCCTCAACAAATAATGATCCATATTCCGGGTAGCGTTGTTTTTTCTTTTGAATTTCCCCATAGAATTGTTTTAGGATAAATGTGGGTCAATCCAATAATAAATTGATCCTCATATTGATCATTTTGGGACGGTTGATAAATATAGGGTTTATTAATGGGATGTTGTTTTAAATTCTTCTTCATTCTTCATTCTAATGAGAATGGATTGAGGACAACATGTGAAAAGGTCATGGTAGGTTCCTCAGGGTGTTCTTTATGTTTTTCTATCCCCAATTCTTATCATTCTCCACCAGTGGATTCTTGTGGTTGTGGCTCGACTATTCAGGAGCCTTCAAACGCAAACATACCCTTGGATTGGAGGCAACCTGAATCAAAGGTCAGATCAGTGTATATCAGGACCCAAGAATCACAGATATGATTTCATTTCAGAAATATGAGCATCAAAGGCGGAACTGTGGTCCATGAAATGTACAACGGGAACGGGTCTAGCATGGCGGTCTGATGAGGTGAAGCGATTGTCTGGCGAGACATTGTATCAGTGGTGTGGTGATGGGAGGTGACGGATGCAGAGGACGGTGAGGAAGCACAATGATGAGGCCACGTGGAAAGTGGTGGAGCGGGTTGCAGAACATAGTGGTGGACATGTGTAACATGGTCATTGACCTCATTGACTAGGTCGTCCAGCATAATGGGAATGGTTGCGACTAGCGCTATGGGTCAGAACCAGCAGGCCGGGTCGGGCCAGCTGGTGGGGTCGAACCCGAGGTCAGACTCAGGGCGGCCAGACTGGGCCACAGTCAACTTTGAGCCATGGTTGATCTAATTGACATTTGGATACAACATCTATGGTGTGTGGTTGAATGCGGTGATCAGTGGACCGACCGTGTGGACGATCCACAACCCAGTGACACCCTCCCTCCTTCAAAACTTCAAAACCTCATAACATTCAAACGGTGTGTGCGTTTGACAAGATGTTTGTAGAATTGGGACCCTTTCAACGAGATGTTTATTTTGAGATATCCAAACTAGGTTTTTTTGTGGGAGTGTTCATATGAACTAATATCTTGTGGACTGATTTTTCCCAAAAGGAGTACACTTCAAGAAAACATTTATGTGGTTGGCTGTGACCTAGTGACTGTGTCTTATAGAGACTATATGTCTTATGGAGACTGTATGTCTTATGGGTATTTTTTGTCTTATGGAGACTATGTGTCTTATGGATACAATTTTTCTTATTGAAATGGTTTTTCAAATTGGGTTGATAATATCTAAATGTTCTTCATATATTTTCTATAGACATATATTTATGTGAATTTTAATATGAATTTCATTGTGGTATTCATTGGTGGTATTCCCTTTTTGGTATTCCTTCATTGTATATACTTTGTGGTGTTCCTTTTTTATATTCCTTGGTGGTATTACTTCATGGTATTTTGTATGTTGTATTTTCTTTGTGGTATTCCTTTTTGGTTTCGTTGTATCCTCTTGAGTATTGTTTTACTCACCACTACACAAACATTACCCGCACATGTCGTGTATTGTGTGGATGATCTACTTTTTGAAAGAGTTTTAGGTAGACTAGGACCAATCAGTGACTTGTGAGACTAGAAAAACTATGGTGTTTTCTGGAATCTTTTAAGGTAACAATACCAATACCTCTTGATTTACTTGTTAGACTTGTGGTTACATACTCTTTTCTTTTGGTGGGATTGTTTTGGCCCTGTTTAATTTATAGTACTTTAACTCGTGCACTCTGGTTGTGGGGTGTAGTGGTTTTCATGCATTATTTACTTAGTTCTTTTACATTTTATTATTTGTAGCTTGAAGATGTGTGCAGGTGTACTGGTACTTAGTCAAATGCCTCCCATTTGTGTGATATGCCTACTCGGTGCTAGTCAGCATCCCTATGACTATTGGAGGTGGGTATGGGGTAGTCAAGGCCGGGGTCCCTCTGGGATGGGTTATGACTTGGGTAATAACATAAAATCTCATCTATGATAGTAAAAACTATAGTTTGGTATCATGAACATGAAGGACATTATCACAATTCCATCTTGTTACCATACATTACCCCCGCTATAAGTTACCCCGCAGCACGGTCACATCATGGCTAAAGACATGTAGGATACTTTCCAAGAGTAGGGTCACATCACATATCGTCTGAAGACACCTAGGAAATCAATTAATACAATATAAAACCTTCAAACATCTTATCCAGTAGATAACTACTCACTTGAATGAGATAGTGGGAAAGATCAATTGGCCAACCATCCATCCTCATCACTAGAATTTTGGAAAAAATACCCTATGTATAAATGTATGGGTGTTATTACATAGTTCTTGACATGTGTGGGGTGTTTATATAAATTAAAAGGAACATACCACCTATATATAAATAGCCACACATAAGGAAAACCTATGGGATCTCAAAAAAGCAGTAACCAACTCATAACATCCCCACATAAATTGTCACCTCTAAATACATAACACTACACAAGACACAAGACACAATTCATATTTTCATCCAAATCCATTATCCTTCATATTAATTTCATTATTAACCATAAAAAAATTAAACCACATAGACCATCATTTATTTTTTCATTTAACATTTTCATCCCTTTAATCAAACTAAACCATGGAAATATTAAATCATTATTAAATAATTATTCCATTACTACCCAAGCATCAAGCACAATGAAACCATTCTCACAAGTGGTTCATAATCACCCTTGAACCATATCCTAAACATCCCAAAATAAAATCCAAACAAACCATCACCTTGTATCCAAAACATAACATCCAAAAAACCACTACCACATCGCCCCAATGCACAACCAAACAAACAATCACCTCACTGAACCAAATTCACGACCGAAAAGACCATCACCGTGCCACCTCAAAATAATGGCCAAACAAATAATCATCTCACCACCATAAAATAATGTCCAAAAAACCATCACCTAACCCCACCTCCCCAAGCACATATGAACAACCCATCACCATGAGACCCCAAAAGCACATCCAAACAAACCATCACCTCACTACCCAAAAAACAAGGCCAAAAAACACCACAAAAAAAATAATTTTACTAATTTAACAAATGGTATTATATCAAATTTTACATTATTTTAGGGGTGTTATCACAAAATACATAAATCCTAAGGTAACCATTTTATTAGCCAAATGTTAGTGGTTAGAAAATTTCAATTTTTGGGGGATATCCAACAACTATATAATAGTATATACAAAACATATATCATGATAGTGAAAATAAATGCCCAAATATCCATAATTTTTTTCAAGTCATTCATCCTATAAAAACACAATTTTATAATAATATCACAAATGTAAAGGCATGCAAAATATTCCCTATTATAATTTAATTTCAATTAACCAATTTATATATTTTTATTAGGCCAGTGAAAACTATCCCCCATAAATAAATAAGAGTAAACACCTCTTGAACGATACACAAAAGTTTGAAATGATGGATTACCTACTTTAATGAATCTTAGAAACTCACTTTTCACCTTAGGGACAAGAAGAAAATCTTGTAAACCACAACTGCACAAAAAATCCCACTCATCAACCGTTAACTCACCCAAGGATCAACAAAAAATATCTAAACTCATACTACAATCCAAAAATACACCACAATAGTGTATCTGTGAGAGAATAATGGAAGAAAACAACTAAAATGATGATAAGGACTTGCAACCAATTACCAAAACACCACTATCAGAACCTGTGGATCTAATATAGAGGAAGTGATCCTAAAATCCTCCAAGATATACCTAGGGTTCCCAAAAATGAGATAGGAAATACATAGATAAATTTATAAAAATAATATGAACAAAATGATTCTAATTCAGAATCCCACACCTTTCACATTGTGAATTAGGTTCGCAACATAAATTCCATTGGAATTCCCAAAATTCCAACATCCACTAAAATTCGTATCAGCTCAGTCGGATTTAATTCCACATCATGTAAGCTATTCATAAATTGGATATATTTCATGGATCCCCACTTATCACACATGAAATTGGTGAAACCAGTGGACTATATAAGCCAGGGACCACCAATTCACATCGTGTAACACTTTCACAAAGTGTATTTTTTACCATAGCTCACCTCCAACCACCACAGAACCTCCTCCAAAACACATCCATTAACCAAAAATGACAAATTAATGGTCTTATAAGGCATGTTCCATTAAACACATATCATTATTATGTTATAAAGGTGATATTATATATATAATAGGTATTTTTTATTATTGTCCCAAAAAAATTAACTATTTCTAAAGAATCCTAAAATTTTATCCTAAGATTATTTTGAAAATTTTAATTTAAAAATAAATTTCATGAAATCATAATTCATAAATTCATAAATTTATCTACTAAATGAAAATTAAAAAAATATAAGTATTTATATAAAAATTACCCTTTAAAACATTAACAATTCTTAACCTTATATTATTTTTTTTATTATCATTAAAAATATAGTAGTTACTTATTAGGAACTGCTAAATAAATTTTAATAATGAAAACCATTCAAAATATATTCCACAATTTAGTAACACAATTTTATTCCTATAAAAAAAAGACTATATTATAATAATAAATTTTAAATTTTAATATTTCTGAAGTTTATCATGGTTTTTTTAATATCGGTGTTTCATGTATCACATGATATCAAAAAAAGTTTTTTATTTTAGATAAAATAATTTATAAAATATTAGGGTATTACATGGAAAACATATGGGAAGATCATAGACACAAATAATTCTAGAAATAAATTTATAAATAATATGAATTTCTAAAATAATGAAAGAAATTATCATTAACATTCTAAACCAACCACATTAAAAAATAAGACAACATGGATTACTATACACTACTAAAGATTCCATAAACCTATATAGATGTAAATTCAATCCATTATCATATAAGAATAATCGAATGGTTATCATATAGTGAATTCATAATTTAATCTCTTATTTGACCCACCACCAAGAATTTTTTAAAAGATTCAATCTTAGTGGGAATCAATGTATGTGGTTTAATCGAAATAAAAAATTTCCTAGCGTAGTGGAGAATCGTTTTCGAGTTCCATTCCTTGATTTTATCTAACCATTATCTCCCCTATTCCTATACCTCTTCATTTAGGGTTCTTTTATGGTTAAACTTATGAATTGGGTCAGAAAATAATAAATAGGGGAAATTTGGGTGTGGAATAATTAATTAATAAATAAATTGTTTCAATTAATTAATAATTGGGTTCTCCACTAACAATATATATTATCTGAAAACCCAATGCGAACATAAATTATAGCCATCTTGGGGTAAAATCATTATTATTGACATTGGTTTCCTTATAAATACACTTCTGTGAGATTAAAATAATATTTTTATACTCAATATATTTTTATTGAGGCTATACCATGCTCGAAATTCTTTGTTGGAATAGACCTGGGTAAAATAGAACACCCTAAAATAAATAGTAGCATTATAAAATATTTGGGAATTTATCATAAAGGATAAATTTACTATTTACCCCTAGGAAGGTCCCAAGACTCACAAACTCAAAATTGAGCTAATGCCTCATCCAGAAAAAACTCTTCTAACTACATACTATGTCAATGTTGTATAAACCCATCAACTAATTTATATTTATATGAAATAACTCTATGTAATAATTATGATTATTTCAAAAATAAGTAAAATCCATTTAACTTTGAATTTTAGAAATTATTTACATGACATTATTCTAATAAAACCATTTTAACCCAACATATAAAATTATTTACTAAAAGATACAATATACTAAAAATTATCTTTTTTATTATAGGAACACTTTTAAGGAAGTAGTGATAAACCAATGTTCATGCTCATGGAGATGACAAGCCATGGGACAGAAGAATAATCTATCATACAATATTTATCAATGTAAGGATCTTCTTAAAATAAGTATATCCCCAACTAAGAAACATACAATTGTACGAATGTTTTAAATATCTCAAATTACATTTCATATATATTTTTATTAGATAGTTCAATGTTTATAATAAAATAAAAAATAAAAAATCATTTTATATCAAGCGAACCAATTCTATCTAAAATGGTATCATGTTTTCAAAAATGTTTTAATTTATCAAAAAAATCAATAAATGAAATTTTAACTCAAAAAATGATTGTTAGAAAAGATAAAACATCATGGAAAAACCCTTTGGGAAAACACACTTACCAATTGAAACAAAAGCCTTAAAAATAATCTATGTATCATTTCATGATTAATGTAATAATTTTTTTTGACAAAAATCACTTTTAAATTATATAAATTTTATAAATAACTATGTTGATTTTTAAAAAATTTCTTTTAAAAATCATCTCAAAAAAATTTCAATCCATCACAATCCATTAATATATAAATGTAACTTTAATTTCCATAAAACTGAAATTTATGAATTATAGACATTGTTGTACTTTTCTAAAAACTAAATTGTTCCATTGTTTATATGATTTAATTGAAACTCCTACTAATGAACATTAAAGTTCACCTCTTTTAAAATGTATAAAATTATTCAAGTAAAAAAATTTACTAGATTATTTTTTAGAAACAAATTTTCACATCAAGATTAGTTTTTACCATAAATTTTAATGAGAAATAAAAAATAAAATATCATCACATAACTTCATACTCAACCACTTGAAAAACTAGATTTAAATAAAATTAATAAAATAAATATTTTTTTATGCCTTATTACATTAGAGATAAAACATAAACCTTTATAACTATTACATGTTTATATAAAATCGATTCACAGACACAAATTATCACCTAATTTTTTTATAAAATATTAATTGAAGCTATATTGTAAAAATAATTACATAATAGATAATTTATTTTAAATTTACCACTGAAAACCCATTACTAAACAATATATTTTCTGAAAAACAATAATGTATATAAATTAAAACAATTACTAAGTATAATTAAAAATCCCTATAAAGTATTAAAATGAAATAACAAAATATTATCAACAAATATCCATCTCGATAAATCACTGATCAAGAATAACATAATTCATTTCAATTAATATAAATTTATCGAAACAATTCACAAAAATTCCATGAATATAAGAAAATAAAAATAAAAATATAATCCAAATTAGTTTTCTAGAAAAAATTGTGAGAAATAAAAACTATCATGGAGGTTTCTGTGCATAGAAATACATATAATTCTTAATAAATTATAAGAAAATAATTTTTTTAAGAAAATATTATTTTAAATAAAAGGTTAGTCAATATTAATAAACCATAAATAAAATAAAAAAGTAAAGATTTCAAACATAAATATTACTTACAATAATATAGAACAAAGACATCACACATGTTTAATCCTTAAACACAACCTGTTAATGTTAGTAAACATAAGAATAATTAATTTTGACAAAAAAATACAAATAAAACGATATAAAACACCAAGTATTAAATCCTAATTTATTTAATTTTAAAACATACAACTTTTCTAAAACTTCCCATGAACACCATCATAAATATTTAAAAAATTCTGTTAAAATCCACAACCATTTGATTATATTTATAAATATGTTTCGAAATCCTATTTTCTACATAAAATCATTCAATGAAAATTTATTTATAAAAGAAAATAAAAATTCCCTTATTTAATTAAAAAATATTTTCTTACCAACTATTTCCATAAGAATATATATTTAACATATTAAAATTATGTTGTTAGATTTTTGAACCCAAGTCTTTTAAATATTTTCCATAGAAATGATTTGAAAATAACAACAAAAAGTTATGATGAATTACAATTTTCATTAAATTAAAGAAACATAAAGAAAATATACATCTAAATGAATCACTCATCATACATCAATTAACTAACCAATAAATTTGTTTCATGGTAATTCAATAATTGAAATATTTAAAAATAAACATTGATATGTTTTATTTGATTATTTAACCACTAAATATCCTTTCAGGTAAATAATTACTAATTATGTAGTACCATATAATTATCAAAAACATTTCCAAACAATGGAACTCAAATATCATTTCATTTCCCACATGTTAGTGCACAAAACACATTTCTAAATAGATAAAATAAATAATAAACTATATTCCACTCGTGTGTTTTTTGACCTAAAACATATCGGAACTACCCTATCAACTCCGGATTATACCATTATTATATTGGACAAGAATTTTTTTATCTTATTTCATAGGATCTGAAAATATTTTCTTCTATTTATCCTTGTCCTAACTACACAATACTGATGTGAAACCATTTTATAATTATCGGTGTTGACTACACAATTTAATCTAAATCACTATAATACATGAACTCATCCCAAATTCCAGAGGCTAATATAAGTTTACAAGTATATAATATATAATGTTGGAAGAAATTTTCCCTATAAAATGCTAAAATAAATATCCATACATGAATTGAAAGTATATATTTCACGTAAAAGAAAAAAAATCATGAAAAAGAATCAAATAATAAAAATAATAAACAAATATAAAAATAGGTAAATGTTATGACTTAATATTATACTCAGGTAATAATGTTTATAAATATTTTAATAATTTATATCCATCTCAAAAAAATATAACTCACCACAAGATCCAAGAATAACCAACTAAATTTATATTTAGACACTCCTCCATCACCAAGATTTAAGCACATAAGATATCTAGAACAAGGTTTACGCATACCCAAGAGGTGTGTGTTGGGTGTGAGTGCATCATATATAGTAGTAAATCACCCCCAACCTCTACCAAACAACCATAAAATCAGGTTTATTTTATTACAAAACAAATAAGTTAATCATTCAAAAAATTAAAATAATCATTTTAGTATATATGATCTATAAATACAATAAAAGTGTACCAAAAATACAAGTTCTGATGTTTAGACTAGGTCATCCAGTAAAGAAACCATACCAACATAGCTTGGAATACATTATAAATGGAATAGAATATTCATTGTATAAACTAATTGAGAAAAATATTTTATTTACATACTTTATATGTGGGGAAACCATATATAGATATATATACACACTCTTAATCTTTCTATTATGAGTGAAAATAACCATATATAACTCCATATTAAGATGAAAAATATTCTATATACATATACATCCTCTCTTAGGAGAAAAAAGATTACATAAATATATACTTCCTCCTTAGGGAGGGAAACTATTTCATATTTAGTATATACATATATCATAATATATCACATAATCCATATACCTTATATGTACATACTTTATAACCAACATGTAACCTATAAAAAATATAATACATAGCTTGAAAACCAATTATAAGAAATTTATAACAATACATATTCTCCACTACACATTCTATAATTTTATCACAACATATAAATAATCTAAATAATTATAAATTACATGGAATAATTTAAATAACCTTATTCCGTGAGTTTCAAAATCAATATAGGGAATACATGCACAATATTCAATTTATAGTTTCAAAAGTGAGTAGTTTTAAATTAATTTTTTAGATGGAAATTCATTTTTCTATTAAATATCATGTTACACCGTGTTGTTGCAAAAAATAAAACTATAACAATATATGAGAGAGTAGGTTTTCCTAATAATTAAATGAGGAAGAATATCCTAAATGATAACATGGATGGAATCACCCTCGATCATTAGGAAAAAAGGATAGATTAAAAATAAATATTATGGATTTATTAATTTTATTCATCTTAAAAAGGATAACATAAATTTAGGAAAAATGATGGACTTACCTTATAATCTCTATATGAAAAGTTCTACAATATCTTTTTAGAATAAGGAATGAAGAATAATGATTGGATAAAGTTAGAGTAAGAGAGGAAGGGTAAGAAAGAAAAAGTGGTAGCATAATTGATTTACTATAGAAAAAATATTAAATCCCCCCCTTTATGTAAACATATAATTTTAATTAAAAATAAAAATATTTTTTTATAAAAGCCCATATGGGATATACAGGGTACCTGGTGTCATCCCAGTGGAGACTCAATAGCCACTAGATACTTCTTACTAACCCACTAGGTTATAAATCCTAATATTTTCCACAAGGTAATTAATATTATGATACTAGGTTCCAGGTTCCTCTTCTACACAAAAACATAATTCATTTTCCTCTTAAACCCCATTCATTTTCTTCCAAAACCTCATTAAAATCATACTCTATTAATTAATCATTTAAATAACCAAAATAATAAAAAACTCACCTAAAATATATGGTTTATTACATTTACTCTATTATAATAAAAACTCTATCTTTTTAAATCCATTTTAATTTCTTCAGTGATATTTTATGCTAGTTAGTAGCATCATCTGTTGATATCCCAGAGATCTCATTTTCTAGACTCCCGATATACAAGTGTGTGTACTTGTATTTTTATTTATTATTTCTGTTCCCCCTAAAATGTAGTAAAATTTTTTAATGTATGAAAAATAATAATGGAAAACTCTCATCATCTCTATCAAGTATGTTATCCCAATGGATTTTCGAAGGATTCATCTTTTTCTTCTCATATTCACTTTCTATGTTCATGAAATAATGGAGGGTGGATCATTAATTTTTATTATTCTATATTTATATTAAATATATAAGGTTTATCTATAATTTTTTCTAATTTATGTTGATCATAATCCATAATATAATTATATGGATCAAAAATTGTGTTTTTCAATGGGATGTTGAGGGTTAATAGATTTTAGGTTGTTGGGTTCTTATGGGACACGACTGAATGATATTTATTTGAACTAAAATTATATATTTTTTTATAATATACTGATATTATTATATGTGAAATAGTGGGGAATCATGGGATTTGAACATATCACTTTGAGAGATAATGTTATGAGGTGTCTATCACTAGGAGTAATACATACATATCAAATGGTGTAATGAATTTGATATTAGACAACATAAACTTCCACATTTATTATTATACTTTTGATCTATTTATTATTTAACATTATATCAATAGATGGTATTCATGGTATTCAAAAACATATTAAAAAATATTTAATCACTAAATATTCACATTCAATTTCAAAATGAGTAATGAAAATATTTGTTACAAATAGTTGTAACATATCAAATGTTTGAGAAATTCTTGATTCATTAACATTTTATAGAATATAAGGAATCTAATAGATTATAGATAAACCTAATAAGTGTTATAGAAGATTTATCTTATTAAAGATAACTGCAGTTGAAGCTCATTATTTTTCTCTTCTCCATTAATACTATATTTTTACCAGGACATAGAGTGAGTGAGAAACACTTCCAAATATTATTTTTTTGGGATTTTCACAAATTTTGGATACCTTTAGAGGCCAAAAGTAATTTTTCATCACTAATAGATCTCATTTAATAACAACAAATAACTATGCATCATTAATAATAAGGAATGTTCTATATTGAATCATTTATTATTCTAAAAATCTCATAGTAGATAATGTGGTCATTATTTAGAAAAAATCATATCTAATAGGGGATCATTTTTTATCAAAACCCTTTAGTGATATTTGATAAATTTCCTTAATAGTTATATATATTTGTAAGTATAAATAAAATTATAATGTTTTTATGAAAATAGACATCACAAATATTGATATATCGATATCACGATCTTTTATATAAAAAAATATGTAAAATTATTTTTATAGACAACGATATAACATGTAATGATATATGATATCTCTTAATATAACATATATTCTTCATGCATAGAAAAAATAAGCATTGTATCATAAATCTAATTAATGATTTCTCCATATGTGGAAAATTACAAAATATTAGTTTATTATGAATCATAGTAAGGAAAATAGGGATATTGTTGTAGTGATTCAAAAAATAAGGATAAATAATTATTTCTTACCATATAAAAATGAATTATATGTGATATCCTTGTATGTGACAAGAATAATGGAGTCCAATTATATAGGGAAATTCTAACATACTATTTTCAAGTGGTAGAGGTTTATTTATATTATAAAAAATGATAAGAAGGTATCCATAACTACAATATAGATTTAAAAAATGTATTTTATTTCTATGTGTGAAATTAAATTTAATTAATAAATTATTTATTATTTATAATTAAATATATAAAAAATTATTTAAATTTCCAAATGGATCATAAATAAAATTTAAAATTAGTAAAAGTTTATAATTAATTTTAAAAAACTTATTTAATTTTAAATGTGAATATTTAGTGTCTTGATTCACATAATATTATTTTTATTATTTTAATCTAAAATATTTATATTTAAAATCACAAACTAATTTATAATGTTTTTAAAATGTATACAGTAAGAAATAATATAAAATGTTTATAGTTTTTTATAAAATATCCATAAATTATAATGTCAAATGTCTACATTAATTTATTACATTTTGAATGTTATTTAAACCATACCAAATGTTGTCTTGGTGGATATGATTAGGGGTCTAAATAAATATAAAATATAAAATAACTAAATAATATAATTTTTTTACTTGATTATAATGAAATGTGCATATGAATTTAAAAACATAAAATGTTCCTTTTTTGAAAATTAATATCTTTTCTTATAAATAATGTTATATCTAAACAATTTACATGATAAATAAATAAAGATAATTTTTTAAATAAATATATATTTTATATATGTTTATTTTATGGAAATTCCATAAACCTTTTCCATTAATTAAAAAAATTCCATTCTTACTAAAGTAAGTTTTCATTATATATTTCCTTCAAAACTTATTTTTTTGATTCGTTTTGTAAATATAAACCACATTGTGGTTTAGTGGAAACTTGAAACAAGGTAATGTCTAAAAGTGTAAATCTAACACTATAAATGGGGAAATCCAACTTTATAATCACAACAAAGGGTGAAAATATCTAATATAGGGATTAGGTTGAGTTGTGGGAGAGCTACTCCTTGGGTGTAACATGATATAGGGAATCAATTCGGAAAACCATCATCCACATGTTGTACCATGACCTCATGATATGGATCCCCTAATGATGATCCACCACACCTAATCATCGTCCACCAATGAGACTGATGCTCGATGACCACCTAAGAGCCCATTGAGACTTAAACTCTTCTAATCTAACCAATACACACAATAATTATCAATAAAACATTAAAGAATAACAAAAATGTCATGAGAAGCATAAACAATAATCAGATATAAATCCATACTATAGATTCCATGATTTTAACTGCTAATAAAAAAATAATTTTTATCAATGGTTATTTTTGCACTGATAAAATTTATATCTTTATCAACATTTTATTTGGAATTGATTAATGTGACTTTTATCAATTCTAGTAATTATAGTAGTAAAATGTATATATATATATATATTGATTTCAATAAAATATTTATAACTTTTATGGTTAAATAAATAAATTAATTGAACTTTTAAAATTTTATAAATTTTCAAATATGATTTTTATATCATAGTTATATTATATATATATATTCTATATTTATATATATATAGTAAATAATTTTTGTTTATTTTTTATAGAAATTATAATAATGTTTATGCTATATGTATTGTGTATGTTTGGATAAACACTCATATGTATTGGGTGCACCTACACACACAATCATGTCCTTAAATTCTTAGACATGTGCACACAAACACATTGCCACAAATTTATATGTGAATAAAGATGATCATAAATATAAATCAGTAATTGAGAATATGGAAAAAATAAAATCTTTAAAAAAAATTAAAAATGAACTAATATTTATAATTTTTTTAATATTATAATTAATTTTTAATATATTATTATAATACTCTAATTATTTACTAATATTTATATTTGAGTAAGTAATGAATGTTTATTTCAAATCTTGGTATATGTATACATAAAATTATTTATTTATATAATTAATCATTTATATAATTAATGATATACATTAAGAGATATATTTTTAAATTTATATAATTAATAATATATTTAATTATATTTAATAATTAATAATATATTACAAAAATAAATTCAATATATTAAAAATAGTATGAAGCATGGATTTGGAAACCGAAATCCATGTCCTAGAAAAAATTTACTAATAAAAATTCACAAACATAACGTATAGGGGGTTGCATTCTCATTACAAGTGTCCCACTACCATAAAACAAATAAAAACAAATATATCTCTAAAATCTGTCAAATCTGTATCCCAGACTACCAAACCACCCACTATGAGAAATTCCTCTCTACTATGGGGATAAAGGAATCTCCTCTTGGACTTTATCATTTTATAAGGGTTGTCCTCATCCTCAAAGGATAAAAGAGTTGTGGAAAAAAAATATAACAAAATCATTTTTCCTATAGTACTTAGAGTTACCCAAATGTTGAGTGATATCCTGAGTAGGAGAATTAGGCGAGTCTATGTAATGGAATTCCTTCATGGAGATCAATATTTTCTTTCATTTTGTTCCTAGTTTGACATCAAAATAATTTACATTATCCTCCTAGAGAAGATAACTATCTAATATCGGTGCACAATCCTTAGTCTCATGAGAACTGGAGGACCATACTCCGTTATAAAGAACCTTGAAAAATAAGGCTATTTTTTTAAAAACCTTATTGGATTCCTCTAAAAAGAATTAATGATATTTAGAAAAACAATGTTTACCAAAAATATGATAGAATTTACATCATATCTTATTTTACACTACATTAATAACTGATATATGTCCTCTATAGGGACATTGTTCACAGTTCTAGATTTCATCTAAGGTATTTTTAATTTATACATATTTTGTGCTTTTTTAAATCAATTCATGTTTGAACATTGAGAAATAGAATTGAAATCAGTACCTCTAGATAGTACATTGGGAAAATTATCAATGTATCAATATATAAAGAATAATCAAGACAGGGGAAAAGAACTAAATTATTTCATTAATAATAGCTAGTAAAATTCATGTCTTTGTATGAATTTTGGATAAGTGGAGTGCACCTTATTTCCCATCATTATTATGTGTGATGGCATTGAGAACTAAATATTTAGAAATGATTCTAAGGTTAATATCCCATGCTTTTACCTCTTCTTGAGAGTGATGTTGTTGAACAATCATATGAGTGACTATCTTTTTAAGTTCAAGTCCAACCCCTTTTTTGATTGAATCATCAATACACATGATTATAGGATCTATCACCATCCCCATGATCTTCTGATTTTATGAAGATAAACTACAAGTATCCCTTCTAGTGAACCTATATCCTTGATTATTACTAATTGATTTTATAAGATTTTGGATAAACTTATTACATTTACTATATCTAGAGTTACAAAAGGTATCTTATATAAATCACCCTCATCAATCTCAATTTGACATACCCATGCCACAATGTCTCTTTCTCCTATCATCTCTTCACCAATAGGAACCATTCCATTATCATGTTTATTAATTGATACATGATCTTGACCAATATTCAAATCTAGAACCAAATGATTAAAATCATTCTGAATACCAACAACCATCGCACAAAAATATAGATTGGGATTATTCACATTCCCTTTATTCTGAGATGAACCATGTGTACCATTAGTCATATTAGAGCCATATTTTCTAGCATGAACAATATTATCCACTTATTCCATTATGTTTATAATGATTTTAGAGGTATCCAACATATAGGCCTTCATAGACACACTATTTACCTTTCCCTTCACATTTTTAGTGAAAGGTTCAAAGGTATTCATAACCTTCCTAAGGGAATACAAGATCCCATTATTTCCATTCAAACATATATGTTTGTCTTTACTAAAGTCCTTAAATTTACATTATACCAATGAGTGACTATATTTAAAAAAAATTAAAACATGAACTTCCAATGAATCTTGTCCACATAGTTTCCAATGAAATTTCAATTTTTACATAATATAAAGTGTCTCTCCAAATTAACGGTTAATTTAACTTGATTTCAAGCATAAAAAATATTAACATTTTTTATGAGAGGAGAACAAAGTTCAATCTGAACTAAAATCTATGAAAAATTTACATACCCCTTGAATTTTATTTCCTTTTAAATAATGATGGGAATCTCCACAACTGTAGAAACATCCTAAATAATATTAGGATTTCCATAAAACAACTCAGACTATAGATGTGATTATATGTTTTCATAATCAAGTTCCTAACCATCGTAGAATCGAAGAAAAGATCCCAATCTAGGATACTCATAATTCAAAGATTTAATAAAATAGGAGAAAAACTCCAAGCCATTATCATAAAATTTCATAAAGGATAAATGATAAGAAAAAATAGCTTACTAATAAATTTAATCACCCAACCAGTATGCCCTCAAATCTAGAGAAGATGGTTCCTCAAATCATTAACCTTCCATGATGATTACTTCTTCTAATGAAAAAACCCAAGAGATTATCAAGTACATCCACTCTTCCAGGATCCTTAAAAAATCCTTATCATCCTTGACAGAGGATAAAAATTCATTTATTGCAATTTGATTATCTATGATGTTTGACCAACCCCTAAAATAAAAGAATAAACTACAATTATTAGCTAAATCATTCAAGATGTAAATCTCCGTACTCAAATAAGTAGGGGGATTTGAATCAACAAACCTTGATTAACAATGGAAGACTCCATATTCAAATCATCTACAATTACAACATTCTTCGAATTAACAATGGAAAACTACCTCATATTGAAATACCATCTAGAATCAAATGTAATAAGTGTACTACCCTAATCACTATAGAGTTTTAGAGAGAGAATCTCATTATATGTTGCATCCAAAATAAATATAATATATATTTCTAAAATAATTAATAATAATATATTTATATATTAAAATTATTAAATCTTTTTAAATATAATCATTAAAATTTTTAGTTTTTACTTTACATTTTTTAAAATTAATAATATAATATGAATAACATTTATAAATTTATATTTTTTATGTAGTTGATAAAAAATATAAAATTATTACATACATAATTTAAATATATTTTCATAAAATAATAAAAATTTATTATTAATTTTAATATAGTAAATAGTAAAATTCATATTAATTAGTAATATATATGGAAATAATCCTTTATAAATTAAAATAAAGTAATTAATATTTTTAAATATAAGTATATAGTTTTAAAATATTAAATATTTATTCATTTATATAATTAATATTTTTTTAAAAAATATTATTAAAATATTTAATTAAAATTATTAATTATTAATAATATATATATAATTAATATTATGTGAATTTTTATAATTAGTAATTTAATGTAAACTATTTCTATTAAAATGAAATTTTTAATATTTTTTTGGTACATTTGTATGTAAAAAAATATCATGAAATTTATATAATTAAAAATATTTCTTAAATAAAATTAGTCAAATAGAAATATAATTATTAAATATTGAATTTTTATATATAATTAATAATACATATATATTTTAATTATTCTTCTATGTTTTTTTATCATTTTGATTTATCTTTTTGTATGAATAACACTATAAGAAAAAAATATAATTGTGATGGTTTATTTATGAAGGGGAAGGAACCCATTGCAAACAGTCCCGTAAAAACATCTATTTGTGATGGGGAAGGAACCTATTGTAAACAGTCTCATAAAAACAATTATTTATGACATAAGAAATTTTTCATTTCAAATAAGTGTTATTTGCAATGAGATATCAAACCCTGTCACATATACATTTAGCATTCATGCAAACCAGGTGATCCCACCAAAAACATTTATGATGGATGATATATTTTTTTTGTAATAAAGTGATCCAAAAACCCATTGATGGAGGAAAATTAAATCCTTTATAAAAATGAAATCTAAATTACCTTTAGTGATGGAATACAATTTAACCCTATAAATTCATCGCTATTAAAAAATTACTATAACCACATACGACCCACTATCTCCTCCACTCATCTTAATCCTTCCCTCATCACTCATGTCGCATGAACCCGCAAACAACTACCCCCTAAGATCATTCATTGCGAACCAATTTCTTTCAGATTTAGGTTCCAATCCCCCATGTATAGACACATCTTCTCTCTTCATTCATTCTTCTTGTTATTTCCCATTCAATCTTGGGGGAAGTAGAATAGTCAAAACCAAGGTCATAAAATTTACCAAATTTTTATTATTTAATTTGTATTTAGGGTAACTACAATTTTATTATTCAATCTTTAGGTTTCCACCGTCTCCACATTATTTTATTTGAGTTGTATTTAGATATTTTCCTCATTATTTAACCTTTATATTTACTATATTTTTTTTGTATTTAGGGTTAATGCATGTTTATTATTTTATGTTATTGTTAGAAATATGATTTATATGGAAATATTTTAGCAGTATATGAAATTGAAAATGTTTATATAAATCTATTTAATTGGTCAACTATATTGCATGCTTATGATGATATAATTTTTTTGTAAATTATGATAATGTTTGGATTGTGGCATGATGTCAAACCACATTTTCTTTATCTTATGATTGGTATTTATTTATTTAAAAATATGTACCTCTGTACATTTGTACCTATGTACGTATGTACGTATGTACGTATGTACGTATGTACGTATGTACGTACGTACCTATGTATGTATGTATGTATGTATGTATGTATGTATGTATGTATGTAGGTAGGTAGGTATGTATGTATGTAAGTAGGTATGTACGTAGGTATGTAAGTACGTATGTACATATGTACGTACGTACATATGTATGTATGTATTTATGTGTGTATGTATGTATGTATGTATGTATGTATGTTTGTTTGTATGTATGTATGTATGTATGTATGTATGTATGTATGTATGTATGTATGTATACGTACGTACGTACCTATTTATGTATGTATGTATGTATGTATGTATGTATGTATGTATGTATGTATGTATACGTACGTACGTACCTATGTATGTATGTATGTATATAGTTATGTATGTATGTATGTGTGTGTGTATGTATGTATACGTACGTACGTACCTATGTGTGTATGTAGGTATGTATATATGTATGTATGTATGTATGTATGTATGTAGGTATGTATGTACGTAAGTATGTATGTAGGTATGTAGGTACGTATGTACGTACGTACGTAGGTACATATGTTCGTAGGTACATATGTACGTACGTACCTATGTATGTATGTAGGTACATAGGTTTGTACATACAAATCTATGTATGTATATATGTATGTATGTATGTATGTATGTATGTATGTATGTAGGTATGTATGTATGTATACGTACATACATACCTATGTATGTATGTATGTATACGTACATACGTACCTATGTATGTATGTATGTATACGTACATACGTACCTATGTATGTATGTATGTAGGTATGTATTTATGTATACGTACGTACGTACCTATGTATGTATGTATGTACGTTTGTATGTATGTATGTATGTATTTATGTATGTATGTATGTATCGATTTGATATGTATATTTGTTAAAAAAACCAGAAAAGATATATTGGACATATATATATGATTAAAAAATCATGTCATATATATATATAATGTATGAAATAAATATGAAATGACTATTTTAGAAAAATTGAATGAAAATTAATTTCAATAAAATGTTTGAACAAAATATTTTTTTTAAAAAATATATTTCATAAAAAACATTATAAAAATTATTTTTTTGTAATAAAAACAATATATAATTGAAAAACATATATATAATGAATAGATGTTAATAAATGATCTTTTTACCAATGGAAAAAAATTATAGAGTTTTAAAAATGTTTTGAGCATTTTTTGTTAATATATACGCTTTTTTTAAATTCATTAAAATGAACTAAAATAATAGTAATGACAAATATTTTTTGTCATATTTTATTTTTAATTAATAAATAATTTGTATTAGGTTATATATATATATATAGTCATTAGTAAACAATATGTAATTTATTGTAAAAATATAAAAAAATACCAATAAATTTTAAAAATTCACAATTATTTGTAAAAATGTAGTGAAAAATAAAAAATAGTTTTAATGATAAATTTTTTCCTAATAATTAAAAAATAATTAGATAATAAAACTAATAATTAATAATTAATGGTAAATTATTATAATTTGTAATATATATATAATATGAATAAAATATTAAAAAGGCTACCCTCGTGTGTGATGTTACCAAAAACCCAATCCACACAAATGTTACATCGCACCTATTGAAAGCCTCATACCCTGAACCTAACGTTGGTATCATATTTCTCATAAAATACACTATTTGTGAGATACATCAGTTTTTTTAAAATATATATATATATATATATATATATTTAATAAAAATAGTAAATTAATTATCCTCTGGTGAAATGTTACCAAGAACCTAACATGCACAAATTAATTTCACACCTTTGGTAAACCCTGCATCCTGGACTTAACGATGGTTTCATATTTCCTATACACTACACTATTAGAGATATATTAAAATTTTTTGAAGTAAAATTATTATTAAAATATTAAATGACTTACCCTCACATGTGTTGTTACCAAACACATGATGCAAAAAAAATATTTTGTTCCACCATAGGTCAACCCTGCATCCTAGACCTAAAGGTTGTATAATATATCCCATATGAGACACCGTTTAGGAGACATTAAATTAATTTTTTTAAATAGTTCATGTGTGACATAATATATTAAATATTTTTATCCTATATACACCAAAAGTTTATGAGCTTCATAATCCCACATAAACTCAAAACCCCACTTAGAAAATATTCCATCGATTATTCCAAGGTGTAAAAATGAAATAATAATTTTTAATTAGTCATAATGAGTAATAAATATTATTATTTATATTATTTTTTAGATAATTATGGATTCAAAAAATAGACAAATATTTATATTACACAATCAGTATTGGATAAATCATCATAAAAAACCCAAAGGATCTGGTATAAATCTTGTTTGCATTGAGAGTGTTGAAACAATTATAAATATTATAATGATATCAATTATTAATAATTTTTATTATTTTTAGGAAACAAAATATGAAAGTAAAATTAATAGTCAATTATGTCTTCTCAAAAACAATCCATTGAAATTGGGAAAATCATATAATGGGTATGTCGTTAATCGATTTCAACTCTATACACACATATATGGTGAATCAAAGAAATTAATGAATAGTGATGTTTCTTTGAAATGATGTCATCATAAAGAAATTGATATTGAATTTTATGGTATAATTAATGGAATAATATAGTTATGTTATCCAGGACCAAATTACGTAACTATTTTGATACTAGTCGGGGTTTCATGTTTATCAATGACATGAATTTGTTGACATTATATATAATAGTATTTTTGCATTGAATAAACCATTTATGTTGGAACTTCATGAGCATCATGTTTATTATGAAAATTATTGTGATGTTTTGAGACATTTTAATGACTAGTGGAGTAAAATAAAAATGAAAACTTTTAAAATCATTTTATTCAAAATGAAAAGGGTTATGTGGAAGTTCAAAATATTGTAAATTTTAATGAATCATCCACAAATATATCTCTTACCCAACGATATATAAATATAGATGATAACCCCCCCCCAAGTTAAGGCCCAATGATATTGATAATGTTAATTAATTTATTAAGGATAATGAAATTGAAAGTCGTACAGATGTTGAAGATGAAGATTGACACATTGTCCTCAATGAAGATGAGAAAGAAGATGGTGATTGATGTGTTTTATTTAGTTATTTATTAGTTTTATATATTCTACATTTGTATTAACAATTGTTTGTAGGTAATATTTTTTGGTTTTAGAGGGATGGACCCAGTGATCTTTTTTTGTTCAATAATGATAGTAAATATTTTTTTTGAATTTGATATTTTTTGAACTATTGTTGATATGTATGAATATTATATTTTTCATGGTATTTATTTATTTTTTATATTTTATATCAATATTATTAAATACTTATAAGTTAAATTATTATGTTCGGGAATTTATTTATAAGGAATTATTGTATTCTAGTATTTATTTGTTACTTATATTACATATATATATATATTAATAATTATATATAGGTAAGAATATTATATTATGGTATTTATTAGTTTTTTATATTTGATGTTTGTATTAACAATTACATAAATGTAATATTATATTTTTCGATGATATGAGATTCCCACAACAATCTATTTCATTCTATCATTCATGTCAGACTTCCTAATGAAGTGCCCAATTTATTTGATCTTTAGGATGCATCGCAAATTAGGAGGGGGTGTGGTCTTTCTCTTATGATGATTCAAAAATCTATTCTATATAGACATTAATCTCTTTATATTGATCCTTGTATATAGAGGCATGTATAATTATTTATGTTATTTCTATTGTATTGAGTTTGTTTTTTCAATTTTGGTATTAATACTCTGAATATTTGTTTTTAAATTCATAGATTTTTACATTTATGTATTGGAAAGGTTGGTGAAATTTTATTAAATTAATTTTCTAATCCTTGGGTGTCAAGGAATCAGGTTCCCATTGACATTCATCAATATCTTTTTAGGAACTAGATTTTATGTAATTAATAATATATTCTATTAAAATTTATTTAATTAATGGAATGTTGTTTTTATTTTTTTATAGAATTTACTGTCTTTGATTATTGAATGTGTGATTTATTATCTCTAGTAGGTATGGAAGATATTTATGCATGAATGTTTTCATCATTTTTTAGACAACCTTATAATGTGAGTAATAGATCGAGCTTTTGTCACTTTATTTTAGCAGCCTTGCATATTTCCTCAACCTGGATATATATCATCTCAGGTATGGGATGTATTATACTTATACTATTTAAGATATTATTTTAGGAGGAGTTTATCATCTCAACATCAGAACTGGTGGAGTTAGTAGGTTACACATAGGGTTACAAGTCATACATTTGGTTTACATTGATGAAATATTGTATTCAATATTATATATTAATATATGTATACATTAAATGTAATTTTTTATATTATTTAGGCCATTATTTACCTATATATTATGGATTTTAAAGTTTAGAATAATTTTTACACTAATTGTTGTATAGTACAGCTTGTTGGAGAAAGATTCTATAGATCATGCTTTCCATTTTTTTAAATTTTTATGATATTAATTTTATTGTTATTTTAATTTCTAATTATATTTGAAGGAAACATATGAGATTGTGGTTTCTAATTCACAATATATTCAATTTGATAGTGAATCAGATGACACCTATGAGTTTGGTTTCATTGAGGAAGCTTAGATACCGGTAAATATGCATGGTGTTGAAGTTGGGCCCCTAGAACTTACTTTTTTCTGCTGTATGATTACATGTATTCATTATTTTGAATATTAATATACTGATTATAACATAATGATAATTATTTTGTGCGATATAGTTTATGATAATTTCCTAGGAGTAGTTGTTGCACTGAAAGTTCATAGTAGTTCCCCGCTAAGATGGAAACCCAAAACAAACATGATTGTATTATTAAATAAATTTTATGTAGTTGGATGAAATCATTTGAGGGAAAAAGATGATACATGATATATGGTGTGGATACTCATAGTCCTTTGAGGCGCCTTCTCAATTTTATTCCCTTGGTAATATCCATTATAGGATATTATGCTAGTCGGAAATCCACAATTATATATGTCATTGGATGTTTATATATTCAGATATGTGTATTTGACTAGAAAATATATTCTTCTTAATTGACCTAAAAATCAAGGGTGCATAAAATGGTACAAGCCTCTGGAATCACCGCTAAAAAATTTTAGTTACTGGGTAGAGACCCTATACTATGATAGATTGTTAATCTATCTACTAGACTCCATTTACATGCAAGATAATCAGGACCTTTGATGGAAATGATACATACTATGGAAATGATATAGCCTAAGTAAATCAATTTTTATGGTTTTATATATACAGGTTTAATTTTTTGATTGTCAAATAAAGAGACATTGATCATATAGGTTAGGGAAATAGGCATGCGACTTTACTATTTAGTGATATCATGATAAAGGTATTACATTACATAGTAAGCAACTGTATGTGGTTTTATGTCTTTGTGACATCAATTTCTTTCTCTATGGGTTACTTGGCATGTTTCTAGATGATAACCTTGGGCTTTGTTCTGATTTAGCTAATAAAAATATGAAATATGTGTAGAGGGTCACACAATATGTGCATCTAGAATGAGAGTTAAAAAAAATTTAACTAGTTGAATATATATAATTCTCACACATGATATAATTTTTATTCATGTTTTCATGATAACCTATATTCCATCACCAATTATTCGAATTAAAATTTTTTAAGAATAATATTTAATTAATACTTATTTTCTATTTAGTGAATATAATATTTGTTTAATTATTTGTGAATAATGTAGTGATATTTATTTGTTATATAAATATTCATAATTAAAGGACCAATAAATATTTTGGAAGAATGGTGGACCAAGTTTATTGGTCCTATGAGAAATAATATAAATTGAATATTATTTGAATATATATTATATTATTTAATTCATTAGTTTAACATATATCAATAAATACTATTATTATTATTTATAGTTATAAGGTTTCGTGGGGATTATGGAAATAATAATGCCATATTTGTGATTATTATTTTCTAACTCTATCTATATATAAACCAGATTATATTATTTTCTTAAGAGATCCAATTAATTTTTGGTTATGAAAAATGAGATCTGAAGGAAATCCTTTAAATCCCTAGAGAGCTCCATCTCTGAGAACACTCTCGTGAATGGAGATTGATCCTCCTCCACCACCACTCTCAAGTATAGGGAGTTCAAATAGAACTCTTCCTTGAGGAAATCCTCAGGGTGATCAAAGGTGAACAATGAAAGAGTTAGGATCATTTTTTCTAGAACCTTTATATTTCTATGGTGACATTTGGAGGTTTGTGGAACACATTTGAATAAATTTTGGAGGGACACAATTCTTGATTCTTGCAATGCAATGATGTTACGATGTAGAGACATTTTTAGATCCATAAATGAACAATTAATTCCTCACAAGTTAATTATTTAATTACTTAAAATAATTATATATAATATGTGACAATCCTCCACTTTTGATCCAACATTTTTCTATTTTATATATTATTTGATCCAATTCTATTTATCATATAATTATCATCATGTAAATCTTAGATTAATCATCGATCATGATAAAAAAGAAAAGTTGAGGATACCCTATCTACCACTCCCACGGTGCAGGATACCTATATGTGGTATCAGAATGAGGTTAAATAATTATTTATAATTATCTAAATATCATTGATTAATATATGAACCTGGTTTTATTTCTAAATTCCAATTAAATTGTTCTTCAATCTGAATCACAATATTTGATATTCATTCTCTCCCATATCAAAAATATATTTAAATTGATTAATCTTATGAATGAAATAAATTCAAATATTTCATTCGGAGGTTCCGAGGAGTTCGGACAGACCAAAAACGAGTGAATTCCATATAACATGGAGGTATATTCCCTGTACTCATTTTTAATATATTGGGAATTAATTTGGAATTAGTTTTAGTAGTCTGCGTTTATTACATGTGGTGAATTTAATTACATGCTGCATATTGACTGCGCCGTCCTACTACACGATCAATAGGAGTACACACCATGTAACTGATGTACACGATGTGTATTCCTTTAATCATTGAAGGGTTGTGTAACTTCTTACATGGCCTACATGATTTTTGACCATGTAACATGGATAAAACATGTTGTTTAGCCTATTTACACACTATGAACTCTAATACTTTCCCTGGAATGGTTTCATGCTATGTCCCTATGTGTGTGTTGTAGATAGAGTTTGACAATAATACATGAAGTGTAGCTTGAATGTACATTCTTTGTACTTTTTTCAAATTACACATAATTAAAAATTAATTTATTATACTACATAAACCTTAGAAACTTGTGTTTCAGGTGGTAATTAATTTGATATTACATGTTGTGTGATTGGTTATAAATATATTAAATATCTAATTGATTTTATATATAATTTTCAGAAAATCCTATCAAGTAAAAATTGCAAAACAGTCATTACTCTTTGCACATAGAAATATTACATTCTATGTAAATACCATGTATTCTTAGTGTTCAATAAATTTATAGTACACACCATGACAATAAATTGTAATTTTTGCATATTATATGTTGCATGAGTAAATAGTATATAAATATTATACATGTTGGGTAGTTTATATGAGCACTCACCATATTTCCTACAAGGATAATTTTTGTATAACAGTTAATTTTTAATAAAATTATTTTATTTTTTTCAAATTGTGATGGCTGAGAATCACCAAAAAATTAGATAAAAATTAATATAAAGGAATTTATTAATTAAAGAAGATCATTAATAGATTCAATCACGTTTTATCTTAAATAAGAATGATTAGAATTGAAGGCTAATTTAATTAAATGCACAGTTTTTTGAATGTATGTGGATGATTGTGATCATATACTAGAACTATGTATGTGATTGGTTTATTATAATTTATTATTAAATTGAATTTTTGTCATGTGTGTCATCCCTCCTTTAATTAGGTAAGGGCATGTGTGCCCATGGTTTCTTTTTTGTAAACCCCTTAACCAAAACATTGGTTCCCCTCAACTAATTGTTATTAAAAACATATAAAATGGATAGATCTCCAAAGATAGATGAGGATTTTAAAGTTTATAGCAGAGGAGAAACCAATCCAAGAGAGATACAGAGGTTGATAGGTGGAAAACTACAACCCAAACCATAAATTCATCGAGGAGTTTTTTCCCAAGGTTTTTAGTTAGTTTATAATCCATTATATAATTTAACCATTAGTATATACAAATGATCATACCACTTAATTATTTTATTTCTATAAAGTTTCATGATTCATTCATTATAGATTTTTTTTGATCTCATGAATTAATGAATTAACATGAATAAAATATATAACTAAAATAAAATAGATTATGCATATACATTATCTAAGACATGATTTTCCACTTACATAAATCCACATAATATTAACAAGAATATAATAAAAATAATAATTGGAAATTTACACATAAATATAGAATCACTAAATTATATCTATTAAGTCTGTATAACCTTCCAATACAAAATTTAAAATCAAACCATAGTTTAAAGTGTTTAACCAGACAATGTTTGGGTGCCTTCAATTATCTGGGACTTCTAACTTGATGTTTTATGTTTATTTAACTTAGTTCAAATCAAGGGTTAATTAAAAAAGTATTAATTAGTGTAACTTAGAGTAAAAGGTTTAGGAAATCCAATTTATGGATTTTAGGATTTGGGAGTCCACTCAATAAATTATGGAATTGTGAGTTAATGGAGTTGTTATTTGGAATTCCTATCTAAAAACCTTCAAATTTCTTGTCCAAATAAAGTTGGGATGATGAGAACGGGAATATTGATCATTTACACTAGAATTTCCAGGAAACACAATATATAAAATCCAATGGTGAGGGGTATTGGGTTTTTAAAAAATAGTGAGAGATTAATAAATATATTAATTTTTTATTTGTATAAATTTTATTAGATAAAATAATAAAATTATTACTTTAATATCAATATAAACAACACAAAAATTTCATCAAACATATAACTATGATCCATATATGATAAGGATAACCTTCTAACTATCACAGATTTCTAATATTGGCTATGGAAACAATGCGTTATATTACACCATGAAAGGAAATTGTATGTGTTAAATTAACCTTTTATTAAAGAACATGGTGAAGAGGCAAGTGAGGGAGAGGTGTCTCTCTATGATATACATTTAAATGATGCTACATTTGTTTAGTGCTTCATTCCATCATCCATGAGTGATTTGATTCTAAATAAAAATGGGGACATGGATTCCTATAACATAATGTCTCACCTTTGTGTATATATTAAGGGATGGAGAGACAAGATAGATAAAATATATCCAATGCCTTGTTTACAACTAAGCATGGAGAGTTGGTACCAACTGAGCCACGTGTAATTATGTTTATTGGCTACGTTGAAGTATTAGACATATTAGGGATTAAATTCTCAGATGTGTTAAGCATAGATGTCATAAATTCCTTACTACCAAAGGAATTATCCAGTTTTATTATTAGTTATAACATGAGAAATAATGATAAGAGTCTTTGGGAACAACTTAAAATGATTCTCCATGTGGAAAAGTACATGGGGGTGAAAAATATAAGGTCCTTTTGGTGAATAAGAAAAGGAAGAACAATGAAAAGGGTCCCAAGACTCTTAACAAGTCTAAATCTCCCAAGAACCATCCTTCCATGAATAGGAAGATCAAAAGGCTGATCACAGAAAAGGAAGTGGAATGTTTTTCATGTGTAAATAAAGTCAATTGAAAGGGGATTTTTACCTAAAATAAAGGGGAATATAATGGTTTATTCATTATCAAGTGTAATCTATCAATATATACACATTAAGGAGCCCACTTTTTGTATGGGTTGTATTTATTTTCAAATGATTCTTACTAGATGAGAATTGTGATCAATGAGAAAGGATGATTTCATTAATTTCAATAGGATAAAGTTTTTTTCAAATTTATTGGATTTTGGATGAAGTGATAAAGTCTTATAATATAAAAAAACATGTCAATAGTTTTTTGACTTTTAGTTTCATGGTGATTCCTAGAGAATCATAATGGATTCCTTCACGGTGATTCCTGAATACTTGTTATGGATTCATGGCATTAAATTTCATGCCTGATAAATTCTCCATGTTCTTAGATGTGAATATTTTTAATGTAATCTTAATGGTGAGTCCAAAATGTAAAAAGGAGTGTGCACATTGGTTACCACAAGTGTTGACCATTAATGAAGTAATTACATGATGATAAATGCCCATGAATTGTTTTTTTAAAGAATGAGTATGTGAATACATGTCCATGAAAAAATATGGATATATGTTGTATGATGAATGATAAATGAAGAAGTGGATCCCATGTAAAAATATGATTTCATAGATTATTTTTCATGGATATGTTTTGAGAAGAGAAGAAGGGTTGTATTAGAATTATATATTTAATATGGATTAGACATACATTGTTTCTTAAAAAATTTCTATGTAATATTTTGGACTTATATTGAAAAGGGGGACCAACCCCCTAATATCCAAGGCACACTCAATAGGGGAAACATGTAGTTTAGAAAGGGGTTAACTTCACCTAAGGAAGATCACCATTTCCATCCTGGGGGTATAATGAGTGAGTATACAAGCACGCCTTTGATGCCCATGTATAAGGCACATAGACGAGGCACCACCGTGAAAAAAGGCATAGAGGCAGGTAAAACGGTATAGCGTGGTTGCAGGAGGGGGATAATAGATGTTAGAGCCTCTCCCCATAGCACTTAAATAATATTGACCACCCTGAAACATGGATGTTTCGGTGTGGGAGACTAAGATAAGTTGGTTAATGTTCCTCTACAAAAAATATGGATAGAACTATAGTCATTAGATCCTTTTTTCTTGGGCTTTCGATCAAGCAAGGATGTCATCCCCTTCCTCAGTCAACCTAAGGAGCTCTAGTATGTCAAATTTTAGGCTGAATGCACATACCCTTAAGCCCAAGATTTACATGGTTATTATTTCATAGAGATAGAGTGGAAATGAGTCGTTTAATCACCATGCCTCATTCTATAGTTTTCTTTCATCTGATAATGTAATGAAAAAATGGCCAAATTGTAAGCATAGTTGCAGGAGGCTGGTTTGAATGTTCAATGAGTTTTAAATCATGATATGAATGCGGTACTAATTTAAAGAATGTGATGCAACACCATAAATAAAAAGCATTATCATGAAGGGATAATTCCCAGCAATTTAGTGTAACTTAAACTACTTGTGAAGTATTCAAAGCTAATATCTTCACCTCTTTATATTTGTCTTCACATGACAAATTTTTCTGGGATTTGAGTTGGTGTATTGTAGAATCCCAACAAATTATAGAATAATACATTTTCATATCTATTAATATTTATGAATTAGATATTAATTTTACTTAAGAGGGGACTCTATGTCCATTGAATACTCAACACACAACAACGGGTTTCCCTAAAATCTTATGTTACACACAAGATTGAGATATATCGAAAAATAATACAATATTATTATTATTATTTTAAATGGTAGTTAAATCCTAGTCTTTTTATTATTGGGAATGAATAGAACTAACTATATTATGTTCACAAATGTTTATTAAATGTTTTTTACTTTCATCCAATAAATTTTAGAGACTTAAAATGAGAATAAATTTAATTTTAAGCATAAAATACTCTAATATTTTTCAAAAGGTTGTTTTACTACCACTTAATGGAGAACAATTTTTAAATCGTGTTTTTTCCAATTTTATATATTCTATTTTTCAAAATAAACTTCTTATTTAAAGGTTTGATATAAAAATTTACATTTGTTGAATTTTGGTATTTTTATGATAATTTTTTTAATGAATACTGAAAATATTATATTTTACTTAACAACTTCCTTTTCGTCTAATTTATTTATATATTTATGTTATCCTTTTAATTGGTTTAAAGTTTAATTGGACTATATTTTTATCATTTAATTCAATTTTGGTCATTGGAAGTAATTTTACATTGAAATTTGATATAAACACATGTCAATATTTTTATGGTTTTTACTTTTTAAGAAAACACTTTTCTTGTTTTGACAACACAGATTAATTTTACATTAATTACTAAAAATTAATTTTTTATATTTGGAAAAATGGATTCCATATTTTTAATCAGAAGTTCCAAATTATGTTATTATCGATCTTTTATTTTTGGACATTATGAATTGTAACATTAGTAATTTTTTTATTTACCACAACTAAAGGGTAAATAAGGGTAAAAATAATATTATAATAATTTAAAACTACCCTAACACTTGTCATAATCATATTAGATGAGATATGGCCGACCCATACAACTCTTAAGATGAAAATTGTGCCTTTCTAAGCCACTTGGGTGTGATTATGACACTTATAAAATTTAATTTAAAGTAAAGTAAATTAAGTTATAAACATATATCTTCTTACTAAAAAAATAATATGGGTTTATATATGTGATCACTTCAACTATAAATATTAATTAAAAATATAAAAATATTTTATAAATCATGTTATTTTATTTACAATTTTTATAAATTAAATAATTAAATTTAATTGTTACACAATGATGATGTGGTGATTGCATTAATAATGAATAAATCAAATAAATGATATTATAAATATTAAAATAAATATTATTGGGAATAATTTATGTCATACAGAATTTTTATAGGTTAATATGAAATTTTATAGAACTATTCAATGGTTTTCTTCAATGTTATCTCTCTATTTAGATTTTATTTAAATTCAATAAAAGGAATATTGTAAATATTGACATAATTGATGGTTTATAAAAACAGTAATATATTAAATTATTTAAAAATCCTAAAAATATTTTACAATCAAAAAGTTATTATGATAAGTTCAAAAAGATAATTATGTGTCCAATTATGGGAAATTTATTTCATATAAGTAAAATTAATAGCCTCTTAATATTTCAATTTTTTTTTACCAATTTTAAAGTTAAAAGATAATAATTAAGGTTAAACTGAAAATATAAGGTTTAAAATAGAATCCATACATTTCTAAAAATAATTATATGAGATTATTTAGAACAACCATCATTTTATCTTATAAATTTTTCATTTTGTAAGATTTTCGATAAAAAATTAATTTATATTAATTTGATATTTAAAGAATTTCCAAGGGTGCCTCTCCCCTCTCATATAAAAAGTAACCCTATATTCTCTAATACTAACACTACCAAAGCCTTTTGGTTCGAAAAATATCTACCTAAACGCATTCTTAAAATCCCTACCCATGTTTTTGGGCCCTTAGTTTAGTCAGAAAACCCTTCTTTGCGGTGTTAAGGTGTTCTTCAAAGGCGATCAACCGAAAAAGAGTTATCGTTTTTTAAGAGTTTCTATTTTATTTATTCTTCTACTTCTTTTAAATTTTATTCTTACAATATGAAATAATAACAATAGTTTCCTAAATATACTAAGATGTTATTATGTTAATATCATCCCATAAATCCATCTCCACTTCCATCAAATGGGAAAGGAATTAATCGTTTGTGCGTACGTGTGAATTATCACCACCACGAGCCGATTTAGTTCGCTTTCCATTACCTTCTAAAAAGATTGGTTATAATGATGGAATTAATATTTATATGTGACATTCAAGAAATATTCATCATTTTAAAGAATAATATTTAAATTATTTTCCTACCTTCCATGCATATAAAAACAATAACGTCGTTCGGGCGTACGTGTGAACTATCACCTCCATAAAGTGATGTGAATAATTTTTATTCAACACATAACTTGTATGATATATATAAGTATATTTAAATTATTATTATGATTATAACAATATTATGATCATTCTATAAAGGTAAAATAATAATTACCTTATTTCCATAATGATTAATGAAAAATTAAAATGTTACTTGTCACGACCCGCCCTCGGGGTTCGTGCCGTGACTACCCCAAGCCCGCCTTCCATAGGCCAGGGGCTGGCGACTAGCACCAAGGCATAAATCCCGGTAAAAAGGGAAGGCATTGCCTTTGTAGAGTAAACAAACACCACAGAGTAAGCAAGAAGAAGTAAGCACTAAGTAAAAACAGAGTACAACTGAAAGTGCAGAAAAGTAAATGGGCCAGTATACAAACCCAAACTGAAAGTAAAGTACAACTCGAAAGGGAAAACATCAACTGTAAAGTAAAAGCCGCTACATCGAGCTGTCCACTGGGTATCCCAGCTGAAGGGTGGGCACAGATATCTCCACTGCTCCATGGGTCCCGTCGTCCGCTACGAACACGTCCCAACCAGTGGTCCACCTCCAGGTACTGTCCTGCTCTGCAAGCCTCAGCCAAGATCAACGCTGTCCGTCGTCTGCAACCAACACAATGTAGTGCGGGCATAGCCAATGCAGGGGTGAGTATAAGCTACTCAGTAGGGACCCCGAGACCCCCGAAGGTCTCCCAAAATCCACAAAAGATAAACAACAAAGGAAGGTACAATTACGAGGTAACAATCGACACTGCTTAGGTATATGCCCATACATATACATAAGTCATCAATTCCAATACGCTCCAACCTCCGAGCCCGAGAACAACTCAGTCCACACAGGAAAGTATACGTATTCCACACAGGAAAGCAAAACGAAATCGACACAGGATAGCACAACACAATCCACACAGGAAAGCAACAGGATTCATCTCACACAGGTATACATCTTCGAAAGACGATAAAGATGATCTCTGATCCATCTAATGCGTCGGACCCACGAAGGATCGTTAGGTAACTAACCCCCGCAAAGACCCACACAGGATCGGGCCCACACAGGACCTATAGGCGCTGGTTCACACAGGACCGCTGAGCGCAAAGACCCACACAGGATCGGGCCCACACAGGACCTGTAGCACTGATCCACGTAGGATTGCTGAGTGCTGTAGTCGTCATCGAATCCACACAGGATCTCTGTACTGTCGTCGTTGCAGTCACAGTAGCAGTAGCAGTAGCAGTAGCTGTAGCAGTAACAGTCGCAGTCGCAGTCGCAGTCGCAACCAGCACTAGGGTTCCCGCACACAGCAAGCTCGTTCGGAGGGTCCGCTCCACGAGCCAAGAGGATGATACATCAACTGTCACAAAGTCCAGAGTTGATGTATCAAAAAGTTCCGTATCGTCAACAGGAACTCAACGCAATAGACGGCGCGTCGATTGGACGCCCGGTCTGAGAGTTATTGGCTTTTTCGTCTCAGGGGCCCGGTTGGTTTTTAAGGCAAAACCAACCCGACCATACTCCACCTGCGTCCAAACCTCGGGCGGAGTATTCCAAAAGATCCGTCTCACTAAGAGGAACACAACAAAGCTGACAGAACGTCAATCGGACGTCCGTAGGTCAAGATATGAGCTTTTCCGCTCCGAGGGCCCGGTTGGTTTCATGTACGAACCAACCCGGCCGAACTCAAAGTATTCCGAAACTTTGAGTGCGATATACCGAATCGACCGTCTCGATCCAAGGATCGCAATGCACCTGACGGTTCATCGATCGGAGGTCCGTGGCTCATGTTATGGCCAAAAGACAGAAAACGATTCGAAAACGGGGGGTCCGGACCCGGGGCGACCCGGCCCGACCCCCCCTGGGTCGGCCCGAACCGGGTCGACCTGACCCGGGTCCGACCCGGCCCGGCCGGCGGCGGTCCGGCGCGGCGCGGTCGGCGGCGGTGCGGCCTGGCGCCGCACGGGTGCAGCGCACGGGGGGCAAGGCCCCTGCTTTGTTTAGCTGGCGGCGCGGCTTATGCCGCACCTTTTGGAGAATCGGCCCCCCCTAGTGGGGGCCTGCCTTGAGGGAAACGGGGGGGCAGCCTGCCCCCCATTAAGAAACCGGCCCCCCCTCTTAAATGGGGGGGGGGCATTCTTTCTGGCCGGGGGAATTAAATTCCCCCGGTTTCTTCCCCTTCTGGCCGGCCCACCTGGCCGGCCGGTTTTTCTTCAACGGGTCCGACAAAAAGTCGGTCCCCTTCCGGCTTCCGACAGCGGCAGCCCGGCCGCCGGTCTTCTCGTTTCGCCGCGGCCCGGAACCGGCCGCGGCCTTCGTCATCCGGCGCGGTGCGACGGCACCGCGCCCCTCCGTCGCGGCCCCGCTCTGGCCGCGGCACCTTCGGATCCCTTCGAGGCGGCGCGACGGCGTCGCGTTCATGATAATCCTTCCACGGCGCGGTGGGACGGCGCCGCGCAATACAACCATGCGAATTCCCGCGTGGTGCGACGACACCACACCATCTCGTTCATCCACAAGAAAAAATAATAATCAAGAACAAGGGAGGGGGAATTCGGCCGTGTTTGTGCGGTCCGACCCCCCTCTCGTTAGATGATAACTCTTAAATATTAACCTCAAGATTATAATGCTAGAACCAAGAACGAGAGTAATGAAATAATCCACAACAAACCCCTACCTTGGTTTAATGATCGATGCTCGACAACGACCCTCGGAAGACAACGTCGCGGAGGTCGGGCGTCGCGGTAAACGTTCGTCAAATCCGATGACGAAGAGGTACGTCCGAAGAGGTACGTCGTTGGAGAATCTTCGTAAGCCGACGAAGGAAGTCCAAGTAGGAAGCGGCGTTACCTTTCTTTGACACGGAAGGCGTCGTCGATCTTCGGAAACAACCGGCTACGAAGAAGAGAGGAGCGGCGTTCTTCGTCGGAGCTCGAAGGTTCTTCGCGTTCTTCGTCAAGCTTGAAGAAGAAGAAGAAAAAGAAGGAGAAGGCTTCAAATCTCTCAAGAGGCTAGAGAATTCTAACCAAATAAAATAAGCTAAGAGATTATTTTATTTACTCAACCAAACCATTTGAAATTCAAAGTTTTGAAAGAGATTAAACAACTCAACCCAAGTAATAAGCTAAGTTGTCAAGTTCATTTAAAAGGGGAGTTTTGAGAGGAGATGAAAAGTTGGGGTTCGTGTGGGCCCCACCACACTTAATCCTCTCAAGGGAGGTTAAGTGGGTGTGGGTCCCACCCCTAACTTCCTTTGAGAGGAGTTAACCAACAAGTAAGAAAAATAAAAAGTGTTTCACATTTTTATTTAACTTCTTATAATTCTCCCAAAAACTAACTTTCGTCCCGCAAAAAACGCAACTTCGGAAAAGGTCTCCTTAAGCGAATATTGGCGCTGCGAGTTCATCGGTGTCCTCAGATTTCAATTCCAAGCACCGAATCAAAATTTAGAAATTCCCGCTCATTCGTTCACTGAACGTACCCGAGCCAAACTTCGGAAATTGATTCCGGGCACTCCAGGCCTCGGAATCATGTGCCGTCAGAAACCGCGCTCTTGTAAAATTCTAAATAAAATTAAGAAAAAAATTTCCCTTGAATTTTACGGGTATTTACATTATTTCCACCTCAGGGCTTTACGTCCCCATAAAGATACATCAAAACTAGGGAAACAAATGAGGGTACTGAGCACGCATATGAGCCTCCCGCTCCCATGTGCTCTCCTGGAGGTTCCCGTGCTTCCATCTGATGCGCACAAGAGGAATCTATCGCCCACGTAGGACCCGCTCTCGTCGATCCTCTATCTCCACCAGGACCTCCGTAAAAGTCGCCCCATCGTCAACGTCAAGCTCCCCATGGTCAATGATTTGCGTCGGGTCATGCACGTATCTCTTCAGCTAAGACACATGGAAGACATCGTGCACCCGGTGCAACTGAGTTGGTAGAGTCAGGCGATAAGCCACCTCGCCAACCCGGCTGAGGACCTGAAAGGGTCCGATGAAGTGCGAAGATAACTTGCCGCCACTGCCAAATCTCTGTATACCACGTCGAGGTGAGACCCGCAAGAAGACATGGTCACCATCCTCGAACTCCAGTGGCCTCCGCCTCCTGTCAGCGTATGACTTCTGCCGGCTCTGTGCTCTCCTCATCCGCTCCTGGATGACCTGAACCTTCTCTGTCGTGGCCTGGATCATCTCCGGTCACACAAGTGCTGACTCCCCAGGGTCTGTCCAGCACAAAGAAGATCTACGAGGTCGGCCGTACAACGCCTCGTACGGTGCCATCCCGATGGTGGTGTGGTAGCTGTTGTTGTACGCAAACTCCACCAAGGGTAAGTGGTCCTCCCAGCTACGACCAAAATCGAGGACACATGCGCGGAGCATGTCCTCGAGAGTCTGAATGGTCCTCTCCGTCTGACCATCCGTCTGAGGGTGAAAGGCTGTGCTCAGACGTAGCTGCGTCCCGAACGCCTCCTGTAACCCCTTCCAAAGTTGGGAAGTAAAGAGATCATCTCGATCGGAGACGATAGATGATGGCACGTCGTGGAGCCGCACAATCTCCTGAACGTAGAGACGTCCCAAGCTCTCCACTGAGCCCTGCTCTCTGATGGGTAAGAAGTGTGCCGACTTGGTGAGTCGGTCAAAAATCACCCAGATGGAGTCGTGACCTCTGGATGTGCGTGGAAGTCCAGTCACGAAGTCCATAGATATGCCATCCCACTTCCACTCTGGAACGTCTAAGGGCTGTACCAAGCCTGGTGGTACCTGATGCTCTGCCTTCACCTGCTGGCAGGTGAGGCATCGAGAAAAAAGCTCTGCTACAACCTTCTTCATGCCCGGCCACCAGTGCTGTCGTCTGAGATCCTGGTACATCTTCGCCACTCCAGGATGTACCGCCAAAGGAGAAGTGTGAAACTCTCTCAGCACCTCCTCTCGCAAAGCGACTGGTACCATGGTACGTCCTCTGAAAAGGATGTCGTGCTCTGCTCCAAGGGAGAAACCATCAGGTGCCTGTCCCGAGGATATCTGTACACGCCGTGTCTCACAGTCAGCGTCCTCACGCTGTGCCTCTCTGAACCACTGCAGTAGAGGAGGGGTGACTGTGAGAGACTGGAGGGAGGCTGCTCCATCTCTATCCATGAAGGATAACTACAAAGAGGCTAGCTGCTTCGTCGCCTCCTCAAGTATCTGAATGCCCGTCCTCCTGCTGAGGGCATCGGCTACTACGTTCCCCTTCCCAGGAGTATAGACTATCTCAAAGTCATAGTCCTGGAGGAACTCGAGCCATCGCCGCTGTCTCAGGTTCAGGTCCTTCTGCGAGAAGACATACCTGAGACTCTGATGATCAAAAAAGACTGTAAAACGCTCGCCAATCAGGTAATGTCGCCATGTCTTCATAGCGAAGACCACTGCTACTAACTCCAGGTCATGGGTAGCGTAGTTCTTCTCATGCGGCCTCAACTGACGTGATCCATAGGAGATCACTGCCCTCTCCTGCATCAGAACACATCCGAGTCCCGTCCCTGATGCATCGCAGTAAACTACGTACCCTACTCCCTCCTCAGGCAACCTCAAGATAGGTGCGCTGGTTAATCTCTGTCTCAGCTCTTGAAAGCTCTACTGACATCTGTCTGACCACACGAAGGATTTCCCCTTCCTCCTTAATGTACGGCGAAGCTGCAAAAGATTTCTCCTTTGCCGAAAAGTGAAACCCGGTCTCATCCCCTGGATGAACCACATTCCTTGCCTAATACAGTCAATCCCGTCATGATTAGTTAATTCATGGAATGGATGACGTTATAAGGCCTCGACGATGATACCAAGAGATCCAACCGTTACTCTCGCCTCCAAGGGTTGAGTCACACTGTCGGCATCAGTGTGTGATCACTGGGTTTCCTCCAGTAAGAATCTCGCAAGTGAGGGTCAAGTCAATAGTTTTTAACCGGAACCTCTTAGTAAAAACAAAAATAAAGACAAGAAAACAAAAGTCACCAAGGAAATAGTCTTTTATTACTTCAACTCAAAGTACAAGGACACAAGGAAACACAAACTACGAAGCTAGAGGCATTATGGGCAAAGGCCTCTATGCCTGGAGCTAGTCCCGCACTAGTCCACCTGCTTCTGGAGCTCCATGATCGTAAGCTTCAACTGCCTGAAGCTGTGCTCTCCCCTGAGGTCGGGGTGGACCTCCTGGTGGTGGTGGTGGTAGAGTCTCAAAGCGTCGCCCACCACCTGCTGCTCGACCAGCTCCTCTGCCTCGTCCGCCTCCTCCCTGCGGACCGCCACGGTCGAACCTCTGCCTCTGCCTAGGTGGTTCCTCAACCGTCTGCTGCTCCTCTGCATGGTGGGTCGGGCAGTCACGAGCCATGTGGCCCTGCCCGCCGCATGAGTAGCACTTTTTGCCTCTCGAAAGACTGGATCCGCGTTGTGTGCCCCGCACTGCTGAGCCAGTGTCCTGAGGTCGTCTGCCTGAAGGTCTGGTCTGCCTGGACCCCTGAGTCATCCGTCGACTGCCTGCCTCGGAAGACTCCGCCACGTGCCGCCCTGCGGTGGGTCTCGGTGCTGGTGTAGACTCAGCAAGGAAACTCTCGATCAAAAGGGCCCGCTCTAGTACTCCTGTCTGAGTCGGTATGCTGAGGGAGATCAGCGATGCCCTGATCTCGTGTCTCAAACCCTGCTCGAAGGTCCGGGCCTGGAAGAATGGGTCCCGTACCATGTCGGTCGAGTAGCGCGAGAGATCAGTAAATCTCGCCGAGTACTGAGCGACCGTCATGCTGCCCTGCCGCAGCTGAAGAAGCTCCTGAATACGCACCGCACGAAGGGTGGCTGGGACGTACTCCGAGCGGAAGATGCTCTCAAAGTCCCTCCAAAGTACAGATGCCTCATCGTGCACCTAGAGCATCAAGCTCCACCATCGTCCTGTTGCTGCGTGCAGTAGGCTCGCAGCGAGGATCACCATGAGGTCTGCAGGTGTCCTTACTAGCCTAAAAACTCGTACCACTGCCTCCAGCCAGTCCTCTGCTGCCTGGGGGTCCGTCTCCCCACGGAACCTAGGCGGTCGCTGGAGCTGAAACTCATGCAGTGCGCTGAGGTGACGTGCATCGTCAGCGGCTGGTGTTGGAAGTATCGGTGGCTCGACGGGTAGAGCTACCGCCAGTGCCACTGCTGACAAAGGGCCCTGCACTGAGGCCTCGTCGCTCGGTGGGCTGTCATCACACTCGACTCTCGGAACCCTAGCTGGCTGCCATCGTGGGGCCATCCTGAAAAGGAACAGGTGCGCCACTGTCAAATAGTATACCTGGTGAGCTGACACAAAGAAATCACAAAGAAAACTTTGAAACACACACGCAATCAATTTTTTCGTGCATTAAGTCGGAAATCAGAAGTCAGGGTCCTGGTGTACGGATACGTCGGCCGCCGCACCACCACTGGACTCCCTGGACTGATAACCACACTCAATACGCTAAACATTATTGCTTCACAAAGAAAAGATCAGAGTTCGCGGTAGAACCGAACTCCTCTGATACAAATTTGTCACGACCCGCCCTCGGGGTCCGTGCCGTGACTACCCCAAGCTCGCCTTCCATAGGCCAGGGGCTGGCGACTAGTACCAAGGCGTAAATCCCGGTAAAAAGGGAAGGCATTGCCTTTTTAAAGTAAACAAACACCACAGAGTAAGCATGCGGAAGTAAGCACTAAGTAAAAACAGAGTACAACTGAAAGTGCGGAAAAGTAAATGGGCCAGTATACAAACCCAAACTGAAAGTAAAGTACAACTCGAAAGGGAAAATAGAAACTGTAAAGTAAATGCCGCTACACCGAGCTGTCCACTGGGTATCCCACCTGAAGGGTGGGTACAGATAGCTCCACTGCTCCATGGGTCCCGTCGTCCGCTCCGAACACGTCCTGCCCAGTGGTCCACCTCCAGGTACCGTTCTGCTCTGCAAGCCTCAGCCAAGATCAACGCTGTCCGTCGTCTGCAACCAACACAACGTAGTGCGGGCATAGCCCGTGCAGGGGTGAGTATAAGCTACTCAGTAGGGACCCCGAGACCCCCGAAGGTCTCCCAAAATCCACAAAAGATAAACCACAATGGAAAATACAATTACGAGGTAACAATCGACACTGCTTAGGTATATGCCCATACATATACCTAAGTCATCAATTCCAATACGCTCCAACCTCCGAGCCCGAGTACAACTCATTCCACACAGGAAAGTATACGTATTCCACATAGGAAAGCAAAACGAAATCCACACAGGATAGCACAACACAATCCACACATGAAAGCAATAGGATTCAGCTCACACAGGTATACATCTTCGAAAGACGATAAAGATGATCTCTGATCCATCTAAGTCATTGGACCCACGAAGGATCGTTAGGTAACTAACCCCCGCAAAGACCCACACAGGATCGGGCCCACAAAGGACCTGTAGGCGCTGGTTCACACAGGACCGCTGAGCGCAAAGACCCACACAGGATCAGACCCACACAGGATCGGGCCCACACAGGACCTGTAGCACTGATCCACGTAGGATCGCTGAGTTCTGTAGTCGTCGTCGAATCCACATAGGATCTCTGTACAGTCGTCGTCGCAGTCACAGTAGCAGTAGCAGTAGTAGTAACAATCGCAGTCGCAGTCACAGTCGCAGCCAGCACTAGGGTTCCCGCACACAGAAAGCTCGTTCGGAGGGTCCGCTCCACGAGCTGAGAGGCTGATACATCAACTGTCACAAAGTCCAGAGTTGATGTATCCAAAAGTTTCGTATCGTCAACAGGAACTCAATGCAACAGACGACGCGTCGATCGGACGCCCGGTCTGAGAGTTATTGGCTTTTTCGTCCCAGGGGCCCGATTGGTTTTTAAGGAAAAACCAACCCGACCATACTCCACCTGCGTCCAAACCTCGGGCGGAGTATTCCAAAAGGTCCGTCTCACTAAGAGGAACACAACAAAGCTGACGGCACATCAATCGGACGTCCGTAGCTCAAGATATGAGCTTTTCCGCTCCGAGGGCCCGGTTGGTTTCGTGTACGAACCAACCCGGCCGAACTCAAAGTATTCCGAAACTTTGAGTGCGATATACCAAATCGACCGTCTCGATCCAAGGATCGCAATGTCACTGACGGTTCGTTGATCGGAGGTCTGTGGCTCATGTTATGGACAAAAGACCGAAAACGATTCGAAAATGGGGGGTCCGGGCCCGGGGCGACACGGCGCGGCGGCGCGGTCCGGCGCGGCCCGGCCGGCGGCGGTGCGGCCTGGCGCCGCACGGGGGGAAAGGCCCCCGCTTTGTTTAGCTGGCGGCGCGGCTTAAGCCGCGCCTTTTGGAGAACCGGCCCCCCCTAGTGGGGGCCTGCCTTGAGGGAAACGGGGGGGGCAGCCTGCCCCCCTTTAAGAAACCGGCCCCCCTCTTAAATGGGGGGGGGGGGCATTCTTGCTGGCCGGGGGAATTAAATTCCCTCGGTTTCTTCCCCTTCTGGAGGGCCCACCTGGCCGGTCGGTTTTTCTTCAACGGGTCCGGCAAAAAGCTGATCCCCTTCCGGCTTCCGACACCGGCAGCCCGACCACCGGTATTCTCGTTCCGCCGCGGCCTTCGTCGTCCAGTGCGGTGCGACGGCACCGCACCCCTCCGTCGCGGCCCCGCTCCGGCCGCGGCGCCTTCGGTTCCCTTCGACACGGCCCGACGGCGTCGCGTTCATGATAATCCTTCCACGGTGCGGCGCGACGGTGCCGCGCAATACAACCGTGCGAATTCCCGCGAGGTGCGACAGCACCACGCCATCTCGTTCATCCACAAGTAAAAATAATAATCAAGAACAAGGGAGGGGGAATTCGGCCGTGTTTGTGCGGTCCGACCCCCCTCTCATTAGATGATAACTCTTAAATATTAACCTCAAGATTATCATGCTAGAACCCAGAACGAGAGTAAAGAAATAATCCACAACAAACCCCTACCTTGGTTTCAAGATCGATGCTCGACAACGACCCGCGGAAGACAACGTCGCGGAGGTCGGGCGTCGCGGTAAACGTTCGTCAAATCCGATGACGAAGAGGTACGTCCGAAGAGGTATGTCGTTGGAGAATCTTTGTAAGCCGACGAAGGAAGTCCAAGGAGGAAGCGGCGTTCCCTTTCGTTGACACGGAAGGCGTCGTCGATCTTCGGAAACAACCGGCTACGAATAAGAGAGGAGCGGCGTTCTTCATCGGAGCTCGAAGGTTCTTCGCGTTCTTCGTCAAGCTTGAAGAAGAAGAAGAAAAATAAGGAGAAGGCTTCAAATCTCTCAATAGGATAGATAATTCTAACCAAATAAAATAAGCTCAGAGCTTATTTTATTTACTCAACCAAACCTTTTGAAATTCAAAGGTTTGAAAAAGATTAAACAACTCAACCCAATTAATAAGCTAAGTTGTCAAGTTCATTTAAAAGGGGAGTTTTGAGAGGAGATGAAAAGTTGGGGTTCGTGTGGGCCCCACCACACATAATCCTCTCAAGGGAGGTTAAGTGGGTGTGGGTCCCACCCCTAACTTCCTTTGAGAGGAGTTAACCAACAAGTAAGAAAAATAAAAAGTGTTTCACATTTTTATTTAACTTCTTATAATTCTCCCAAAAACTAACTTTCATCCTACAATAAATGAAACTTCGGAAAAGGTCTCCTTAAGCGAATATCGGCGCTGCGAGTTCATCAGTGTCCTCGGATTTCAATTCCGAGCACCGAATCAAAATTTAGAAATTCCCGCTCGTTCGTTCACTTAACGTACCCGAGCCAAACTTCGGAAATTGATTCTGGGCACTCCGGGCCTCGGAATCAAGTGCCGTCAGAAACCACGCTCTTGTAAAATTCTAAAGAAAATTAAGAAAAAACTTTCCCTTGAATTTTACTGGTCTTTACATTACTAATGTGTATGTACAACCTACCATCTTCATAAATATAACATTTTTTATTTTTCGTAACCATAATTAATGGTTTGGTTTAAAATGTATGATTAATGTATAAAAGTGATTATTATTTCAGGAATACTATTCTATAGATTATGTACTTATTAACCCATGGACAAACGACCTCAAAACCATGTTCATTTTCATCTCAAGTACTGAATTTCTACAAAACATCTGATATAAACATAAATAATTATATAATTTCTATAACATCATAATAAGTGATATAAAAGAAATAATAAATTTAAAAAGGTTCTCAATAAAGTATAAAATAATCTATGTTTATTATTCAAAAATATAAATATCGTATGTGATGAGTCAGACTCACGGTAAGGGACTTCGTCTGAATCTCCATTCATTGAGGAATATTTTGATGTTATACACCACCTTAGTTTATTTGGTGTATAATCCGCCCATTTGACTTTTAATTTAAATCAACGGTTTTTAAAAGGAATCTTTTTTATATGAATTGTTTTACTAAATGACAAAAAGAATGTTTTTTATCATATGCGGCAACAACGACCTTTCAGATGCTGTGACCATTATTTGGTATTTGGATTCCTATAAAAGATGTAATGTTTTTAAAAGAAAATAAAATAATATATTCTTTTTTTTATATTTTGGTATTGAAAATTGTTTTGAGAATGAATGTATTATATCTTGAAATGATATATTATTATTTTAATGTGGAGATTTTTTTTTCTTTTATGCATGGTTTATGTGTTATGAATATGTTATGGTACTTGGGCATTGCTTATGTATACAGGTGGTTCTAGGATAAGTCGAGGGAGGGTGAGCCTATGATAGCTCCTTAATGCATTGGGTAGTGAGAAAGAGTTAAAAAATAAGTTTTATACTATGATATTTAGGGAATATACTATGATGGGTATTCCAAACGTAACATTGAAGGTTACTCCCAATATAGCTGTGAAAGATAAAATGTATGTATGATAGGGATGCCTCAAGTTACCTTTATGATTTATGACTGATATGAAGTTTTTTAGGATTATTATGATTTCATAGGTTTATAAATATTCATGGAAAAATGTTTATTTTATTATCCCTTAATGATATTTTTATGTGCATCCCATTTTTTAATTGTTTTCATAGGGTATAAGGATGGGTAAGGGAAAGGAATAAGTCAATAATATTTTTATCAAGAAAAAGAAATCATGTTTACTATTAAAAGTCTTATATTTTTGAATAAATGGATACTATTCTAGTGGTATCCACATTATATAAATTTATGTTATTATGTATTAGTTGTGTCCTAATTCTCTAAAACTCAAAACATAAAAATATCCTCAATGTGAATTATTAACATATCTCAAGATTATGAAATGTTTAAGGATGAGGCCTTATAGTTGGTATCAAAGGTTGGTTTAGATAACATTAGGGGTTAGGATATTGTTAATGGAATATACATAAATTATTTTTAATTTATGGTCAAATGGAAATAATATAGAATTTAAATATTACCATGTTGATTCGTCTAAGATATATTTTTTTAAGGATGGTTTCCCACAAAGGAAACAAGGAATCCATGTGAGGATAACATGAATTGGAAAAAAACCTTCCAAATCAACTACATAAAATGGTAAGAATTGGAATTGAATAGTTTGATTCAGTAATGGAGTAGTTTACTCAGGCTATAAATGTTAGTGGTATCCATGCATGAGATCATCCATATCAACCATAGAGGAACATTTTAGTAGTGGAACATTTTATGAGGCGACATCCTGCATCATTTAGAGGACCATCTGACCATGTGCTGGCTGAAGGGTGGATTCAAGAACTGGAAAAGATTTTTGATGTCATGGGGTGTTTAGAAAATATAAAGGATAGTCTTGTTTTTTAACATTTTAAGGTAAATCTGATCAGTTGTGGTCTATGGTTAATAATATAAGGGATAATGAGAAGATTTTTACTCTTGATTGGGATGAATTCAAAGGCATGCTTCTTGAGAAATATTTTTCTAAGGAATTTTTACTAAGGATGGAAAATAAATTCATGTAATTGAGCCTAGATGATAACTCAATGGATGAATATGATGAAAAATTCACTCCACTATCCAGGGATGCTCTAAATTTCATCCAATATCTTGATAAAAAATCAATCACTTTTAATCAGTATTAAAACGAATGTATCTAAGGGAATTGGTTTCTCATGAGTTAAAAAGTTATGAAAATAGTGCATGATGTGAGGAGAAGGTGTAAATGTAGTTTTTTGATGATCAAGTGTTCTTTGGATAAAATTAGAAAAAGAGGTCAAGGTTGTAGGAGAAAGGGAATAATCATTCGAAAAAATTTTATGGTATGAAAATTAAGGTTACAGTTTGTGAAAATTGTGGTAAAAACATACTTGGTAATTCCTATTAAATTACGGTAACTGGTTCTGATGTGATGAAATGGGACATAAGGCTTGTAATTTCACTAAAAAGGATCAGGGTAGTGGTAAGAAAAAATATTATTTACAGTCAATAAAAAAATTTAAGTGCAATGGGATGGGTCATTATGAAAATGAGTGTCTGATAAAGAACTAAAATGATGGGACACAACCAAACTATAAGTAGAATGTTGCAGTGAAATCCTTTTCAACTATTTCAACAGATTTTGGGCCATCAAATAAAGTGGTATTAAGTATTTTTTTATTAATATTATGACAATGTATTGTTTGATTCCAGATCTACACATTCTTTTATTTCTAAGATTTTTTTTTGTAAATTGGGATTTCCACCACAATAACTGAATCTAGAATTAATGGTAAAAAACACCTGAGGGAAATGTTGAGATAATAATAAATTATAGGAATCTTCCTGGACTTGTTTGTAGAAATAATCTACCTAAAAACGTTATTATTATAACTCTACTAGAGTTTGATGTTATTTTTGGTGTGGATTGGCTTTAAGTTTACCATGCTAAGATTGAATGTAGATATAAAAAACATTATTTCCAGAAATACTTTTAGTTTGTGTGTAAGAATGAACCCTTACCTATGATAAAATATTAGAAAGCCGAGAGAATACTAAAAGATTAAAATGAATTCTACCTTGCACATATTATTGAAAGAAAATGAATTTTTATGATTAATGATGTACTAGTGCTAGATGAGTATCTTGAGGTTTTTTCTGATGGGCTCCCTAGTATTACACCTGATTGGAAGTTGAATTTACTGTTGAATTAGTTTCTAATTCTAAACCAATTTTAAAACCCCCTCATCTAATGGCTCGAATTGATTATTTAGTGTTAAATAAGCAATTGTAGGAGTTATTAGATAAAGGTCTCATTCGACTTAGAACATCACCATGGGGTGCTCATGTCTTATTTGTTAAAAAGAAAGATGGTTCAATGAGACTTTTCATTGATTATAGAGACTTGAATAACATCACTTTTAAGAACAAATATATTTTTCCTCATATCAATGATTTTTTTGATCAACTCGAAGGAGAACACTATTTTTTAAAGGATTTCATGAGGTTAGGGTACCATTAGTTGAAAGTAAAGGAAATATACATACCAAAGACTGTGTTTCATACTAGATATAGCCATTATGAATTTGTAGTTGTGTTGTTTGGGTTAACTAATTCACTTGTTGTCTTCATGGATGTTATGAATAGAATATTTCGTGAGTTCTTGGATATTTTTTTAGTTTTTCTTATTGAGGACATTTTGGTATATTCTAAAAGTAATTATAAGCATGAATTGAAAAGAAGATTTCTAAATTATTTGGTTTTGGAATTAACTTCTAGGAATGGTGAATTTTTTATCTACAGTGATGTTTTTTTGAAAGGAATTGGTTGTTTCCTAATGCATAATGACCAGGTAATTTCTTATTCTTCACGTTAGTTGAAAAATCATGAGCTAGATTACCCTACACATTTTTTTTAATTAGCTGCTGTATTTTTTGCTTTAAAAATTTGGAGGTGTCATCTATATGGAGTAAAATATGAAATATATGTTGATAAATTTTTTTGATGTATATATTCACTAAGAAAGAACTAAACATGAGTCAAAGAAGATGTTTATAACTAATCAAGTAATATGGTTTCACAATTCATTACCATCCTTGAAAAAAAACAAAGTGGTTAATTCTTTGATTCATAAAAATAGTGCTAGATTAACCATGCTGTATTTGGAACTTTATCCTTTGGTTAATGATTTGATTAATTTTGTCTTGGAATTTGTTGGTGTAGGAAATTCATCTGTTCTATTTTAGGAGGCAGTGAAGCATCTCTATCAGACAAAATAAATAAAGTTCCTAAAAAATATAGTGAGTTGTAGAAAAAGGAAAAATTGGTTCATAATGGTAAGTTTCCTAAATTTAACACTGATAAAGATTATTTTTTGAGATTTTGTAAGAGGGTATGTGTGCCTTGTGATTCAGAATTGAAGAAAGAGTTGTTATGTGGAGCTCATAGTTCCCCGTTTTCAGTTCATTCTGGTAGTACTAAGATATAAAGAGGCATTCAAAAGTATTACAGATAGGATGGAATGAAATGAGATATTGATTACTTTACATTGAAGTGTTTGACTTTTCTGCAGGTGAAAGTAGAACCAATTTTTCCAAAGGAGATTCTACAGCCTCTAGTAGTAACTGTGTAGAAATGGGAAAATATATCAATGGATCTCATTATGGGATTACCATATAATTCTCTAGGTGAAAATATTATTTGGGTTATTTTTGATATATTGACTAAATATTATAATTTTCTTCATATTCAGGATACATTATTTCTATATCAACATTATTAGTTATATAATAAAGATATTTTCATGTTACATTTAATTCCTCTATCCATTGGAGCTAATCAGGATCCCAAGTACACTTATATCTTCTGGAAAGGCCATCAGAAGTCATTGGGTAATTAATTAAATTTTAGTAGAACTTTTCATCCTCCATCTGATAGGAAGACATAATGAACAATTCAGACCTTAGAGGGTATGATATGTTCTTGTTCAATGGATTATCGAGGAAGTTGGGATCAATAACTCTATTTTATGTTTATTATAATAACATATTTCATTCCAATATATAGATGGAACTATTTTAGGCATTATATGGAATGTGGTGTCGAACTCTATATTTTTGGGATAAAGTAGGTGAAAATAATTTGATGGGACTATAATTGATAGAAGACATGGTAGAAAACATTCAGTTGATTTAGAAACACATGAGGATAGCTCAGATCAGGCAGAAAACTTATGAGGATAATAAGAGGATGGATCTTTCTATTGAGTTAGGTGATCATATCTTCCTCAAAGTTTCACCATGGGAAAAGTGTGATGCATTTTGGTAAGAAGGTAAAGTTGAGTCCACGGTTCATTGGACCCTATGAAATCCTAGAGAAAGTTGGATCAGATACCTAAAGAGTGTATTTACCTTTTATTTTATCCAAGGTACGTTATTTTTTCCATATTTTAATGTTTAGAAATTATTTGTCAAAACCATCTCACGTTTTGAGTCCATAAGTAGTTCAATTGAAAAAGAATCTTTCTTATTAGGAATAACCAGTCCATATTCTTGACCAAAGAGAGCATGTGTTGTGGAATAAGGTGATTCATCATGTTAAGGTTTTTTGAAAAAAATATATCTTTTAAGAGGAAATATGGGAATCTTAAATTTTTATGAGGTATAAATACCTCCACTAATTTGATAAGTGAATAAGATTGTGAGGATGCAATTTCCAAAAGGGGGTAAGGATGTAACATACCAGGTAATTATAGAATAATACATTTTCATATCTATTAATATTTATGAATTAGATATCAATTTTACTTAAAAGGGGATGTTATTTATGATATCATAGCTGATACACAATAATGGGTTTAATTGAAATCTTATGTTGCACAAAATATTGAGATATACTGAAAAATAATACAATATTTATATTATTATTTTAAATAGTAGTTAACACCTAGACATTGTATTCATAAAAATTAATAAAAATAACTGTATTATGTTTACACATGTTTATTAAATGTTTTTACTTTTAACCAATAAATTTTAGAGGCTTAAAATGAGAGTAAATCCAATATTAAGCATAAAATGCTCTAATATTTTTTTAAAGGTAGTTTTACTACCATTTGATGGAAAACCATATTTAAATCTAGTTTTTGTCACTTTTATATATTATATTTTTCAAAATAAACTTCTTATTTAGAAGTAGGACAACAAAAATTACTATGGTTGAATTTTGTTATTTTTTTGATAAAATCCATTTTTTAATGAATAGTATAGAATACTGCATTTTAATTCAAAACTATATTTTTGTCTAATTTATTTAGATAGTTAAGGTATCCTTTAAATTGTTTTTAAATTTTAATTATACTAATTTTTTATCAATTAATACAATTTTTTTCATTAGAAGTAATTTTACATTGAAATTTGATATAAAAAAATATCAATCTTTTGATGGTTTTTACTTTTAAAAAAGTCTTATTTTCTCGTTTTGACAATGAAGAATAAATTTACATTAATTACTAAAAATTATGTGATTTTAATTTGAAAAAATTTATTTTATATTTTGAATCAGAAGCTTTATATTATGTAAATAGGTCCCTTTTATTATTGGACATTATGAATAATAACTTTAGTAACTATTTTTATTTACCACGGTTGATAAATCAGGTAAATAAGGCTAAAAATAATAATATTATAATATAAAACTACCCTAACACATGTTATTATCCTATTGTATGATATATGATCGACAAAGAAACCCCTTGGGATTAAAGTTTTTCCCTTGGAAGACACTTGGGTGTGATTATGACATTTATACCTTTTAATTTAAAGTAAAGGGAAATATGTTATAAACATGTATCATTTTACTAAAACAATTTAAATATGAGTTTATATATGTGATATATTATACTATAAATATTCATCAGAAGTATAAAAATATTTCCTACATCATGGTATTTTATTTATAATTTTTGGACTTTAAATAATTAAATTTAATTTTGACAAAATGATGATGCAGTGATTGCTTTATTAATGAAGGAATCAAATAAATGATATTATAAATATAAAAATAAATATTATTTGACATAATTTATGTCATCCACAATTTATTTAGGTTAATATTTCATTTTATAAGACTATTAAATAGTTTTTTATGTTGTCTCTCTATTTAGATTTTATTTAAATCCAAAAAAAGGAATAGTGTAAAAATTGACATAATTGATGTTTTATAAAAATAGTATTTTCATAAAATATTTAAAAATTATAATAATATTTTAAAATAGAAAAATAGCTATTATAAGGTATAAAATATCATTATATTTCCAATTATGTAAAATTTATATCATATAAGAAAAATTAACAGCCTCTTGATAATTAAAATGTTGTTACCACTTTTAAAATTAAAACGGAATAATTAAGGGTAAACCAAAAAGATAAGGTTTCAAATAAAATCAATAAATATATACAAATTATTGAATTATAAGATTTATAAATATCATCATCTTATATTAGACATATTTCAATTTTGAAGCTTTTTATTAAAGAATTAATTTATATTAATTAAATATTTTAAGAATTTCCAAGGGTACCCCTCCCCTCTCCTATGAAAAGGGGACCTCTCATCTCTAATACCCAAACTTAAAAAGCCTTTTGGTTCATCCAATATCTACCAAAAACTGTCCCTTAAATTCCTCCCCATGTTCTTGAGGCCTTAGTTTAGGCAAAACACCCTTCTTTGAGGTGTTATGGTGTTCTTCAAAGCTGATCAACCAAATAAGAGGTATTATTTTTTAAGAGTTTCTATTTTATTTCTTCTTCAAATTCCATTAAATATTAATCTTTCAAGATGAAATAATAAATATAGTATCCTCGATATACTGAGATGTTATTCTGTTAATATCATCCCCTAAATCCATCTTAACTTCCATAAAATTAGAAAGGAATTAATTTTTCTTGCGTACGTGTCAATTATCACACCCACAAGCCGATTTAGCTCGTTTTCCATTACCATATATAAATATCCGTCATAATGATGGGATTAATATTTATATGTGATATTAATGACATATTTATCATTTTGAAAGAATAATATTTCAATTATTTTCTGACCTTCCATTCACATAAAAACAATAATGCCATTCATGCGTATGTGTGAACTATCACCTCCACGAAGCGATGTGAATCGTTTTCATTCACCACATCACATATATGATATATATAAGTTTATTTAAATAATTATTATTATGATGGTAATATTATTGTCATTTTGTAAATATAAAATAATAATTACCATATTTCTATAATGATCAATAAAAAATGTAAATGTTACTCATGCGTACGTACGACCAACCATCTCCATGAATATAAATTTGACCATTTTTCATAACCATAGTTAGTGTTTTGATTTAAAAAATATGATTAATGTATAAATGTGATTATTATTTCACAAATAATATTCTGTATATGATGGAATTATGACCACATGGACTAGTGACCTCAAAACCATGTTCATTTTCAACTCAAGTACTGAATATTGACAAAACATCTTATATGAATTTAAATAATTATATAATTTTTATGTCATGGTAATAAGTGATATAAAATAAATAATAAACATTAATAAGATTCTCAAGAAATTATAAATTAATCTAATTTTATTATTCAAAAATATAAATATTGTATGTGATGACTCTGAATCAAGGTAAGGGACTTCATCTCAAACTCCTTTAATTGAGGCATATTTTGGTGTTATTAACCACCTTCTTTTATATAGTGTATAATAAACCCATTCGAATTTTAATTTCATTTAATGGTTTGAAAATTGAATCTTTTTTATAAGAATAGTTTTACTAAATGAAAAAAGTAACGTTTTTTAACATATGCAGCGACAATGACCTTTCCACCGCCATGACCATTATTTGGTATTTGGGTTCCTCAACAAGCCCTAATGTTTAAAAAAAATTAAATTACATATTCCTTTTTAGGTATTTTCATATTGAAAATGGTTTTGAGAATGAATTGATTATATATTTAAATGATATCTTATGATTTTAATGTGTAAATTTTATTTTCCATTATGAATGGTTTATGTGTTAGGATTATGTTATGGTTCTTGGGAATTGATTATGTAAATGGGTGGTTCTGTGATAAATTGAGGGCAGGTGAGCCCATGATGGATCTATAATGAATTTTGTAATGAGACCAAGCTAAACAATAAGGTATGTCGTTAGAGATTTATGTAATATACTATGATGGGTATTCCAAATGTATCCATAAAGGTTACTCCCTATGTATCTATAAAAGATATAATTTATGTATGATAGGGATGCCCTTGGTTACCTTTATGATTCATGATTTCTATGATGTTTTTAGGATTCTTATGATTTCATGGGTTTATAAAATCATGAACTAATGTTTCCTTTCCCTATTTTATATCCCTCAATGAGATTTTTGTACTCATCCTATGTTTTTAAAATGTTTTCATAGGGTGTAAGGATGGGTAAGAGAAATGAATAAGTGATGAATATTTTTATCAAGAAAATGAAATCATGTTTAATTTTAAAAGTTTTATATTGTTGAAGAAATGGATATTGTTTCATTGGTATCCACTTTGTATAAATTTAAGTTATTATGTATTAGTTATGTTCTAATTCTCTAAAATTTTAAAACTGAAAAGATCCTCAATGTGAATTACTGACTTAACATAAGATTATGAAATGTTTAAAGTGGGGCATTATATGGAGACACAGTGGAAAGGAAGTGGTTATACCTATAAATTCCAAGGAACTAAGATGTAGGATGTTTCTAACATTCTTATAGCCAAGAGTCCTCATTTAAAAAATAAATTTTTCTCTGAGTGTTCTTTTACATGATAGAAAAAGTGTTTTGTGAGCCTTTGAGGCTTCGTAAATAAGGGAGTCGTGTGAACTATTTTGGTTTCATGACAGAGGAGGATATGGGGACACGTGAAAGGTTTATAAACCCTCATTGTGTTTCATTATGATATATTGTTCCATAAACCAGTGTATAAGCGATACACTCTCACTGAGTTGCATGAATATATAGTAGATGAGAATCAAAATCCTTCACATCTATTTGTCACCCATAAATAGATTCATAATGAAGAAGTTTCATCAAGCTCTCAGCTTGTGTGAATGATATAAAATCTAATATTTCTCTTATTTTTATGGTAAATAACCTCACAATTGTGAAATGAAGAAGATAAATACACATGTATATTTGTGTTATCATATGAAAGTATGTTCATGCACGCACATATGATTTTAAGCACATATTGGGATATCTACACTTAGTTCATGTGCAAAGAGATTGATTTTAAAGAATGAGTTTATGAAAGGGAATTGGAAAGTTTGTGCTTTATAAAAAGGTTCCATAAAACCTAGATATATAGTAGAAAAAAAGGAGTTTATGCAAGACCATCCATGTTTATGTTCATTGAGATGACAAAAACTCAAATTTTAAAAGCACATAGAATAGTAAGAATAACATTATATACATTTTCTAGGTATTTTCTTAAAATATGAAGATAATACCACATAGTTAGACTTGCACAAAGATAATAGAGAGAATGTGAAGAATAGAGAAGTATGCATGAATGGTTATGAGAATGATAATTAATTCATAATTAAAAATCATTCATTAGATGATAAGTTTGGTATATTATAATTAGTGGTTCCAAAATATTTAGTTCACTAAGAAGAACCAGTACACTCAATTGTTGATATTAAGTATCAAAGAATGAGATAAAGTCACTGATTCATAAATTGCATATTATTGTGTGTCCAAGAATAAGAGAGTGTCATATCTATATTAAGTTATTCAATATATATTAATTGTGTTGATTCTATGTGTAAATGATCATTATAGTTTTAATAATCACAATATTTTTTTTTGATTCAAGTCACTGAAGAATAATATAGATTCAGTGCAGTATGGTTTTTCACTGAAGAAGAAAGAGAGAATAATAAGAAGTTACTGAGAAATTTATATTTAGTTTATAATTATTTGGTCAGGAATATTTCTATGTTCAATATTCAAATACACTCATATTATGATGGCTAACATGAGTAGAATATTTTGGAGAACTCATGTTTTCTACTGGGAAGATCTTACAAGGGTTACTAGCACACTATTGTGAAAGTAAAAAAGTAAAGAAGAAGATTATGGAAGTAAAAAAAGAAGTATAATGAAATCCAATAGGTCATAATATGAAGAAGAAATTCTTGGTGTTACAAACCATTATCAACAAGGATAATACATTATTTCAAGTAAGTATAATGATCCAAAAAAGTACTATTAAACATGAACTGTCAATTGAGTATAGTGCATTACAAGTGAAAGGGTATTTCATACTTTCTATAACAACATTCAAAGAATTAATTACTAGTGGTTTTGTGGTCAAGATAATTTCTAGACCATTCAAGGACTATATACTCTTATTGAGTTTTGAATATAGTAAAAATATCATCTGTTATCTTTACTGCTTTCATATCGTTGCATGCGACAAGGAAAAAAGAATAATTAAATCAGAATCCTAACAAGTCTAATAGGTAAAGTGATAAATCATTTTGATTGGTTTAAAATGTCCCCAAAATAAATTCACCCCACCACTCAGTGTTAGAAATATCCCAAACTGGTACTTTCACACATTGGGTATTTGATATAGCTTGAGGTGCCCACATCAGTATCCAAATATAGAAGCCAAGTATATTCTAATAGAATTTTATAGGAGAGGTTGAATTGTGATATTCAAAGTGAAAGGTTGGATTCTCTATCAATTTGGGAATAAAACATTTCATTTCCAATATAAATGATATTGGCTTTAAGAGAATAATATTATGTATCAATTGTTACAAAGAACATAATTTTTCTATCTTTCCTAGATACAGATGGTTTTATTTTCAAATTAGGAAATAAAAGTTTTTTATTTTATAAAGAAAACATTTATTATGGTATGGAACATTTAAAAAATTGTAATTAGCTATTAAATTAATAATACCAAGTATTTAAACATTATAAATAATCATATTCACATGACTCATATAAAACCTACTTACACCATCACCATCTTGGTTATGTAAAATAGAATCATTTGAAAAATCTCTTTAAGGATAGTTATTTAGATAGTTTTGATATAAAAATGCTTGAAATATGTCATGAGTGTTTACAAGTAAAATTACCAATCCACTATTTAGTGGATAGGGTGAAATGGCCATAGAGATTATAGTATTGGTACATACCATTGTTTGGGCCATTTCTAGTAGAATCTATAGGTGTTTAATCTTATTTCGTAACATTTACCAAGGACTTGATTATATATGGATATGTCTACTTGATGAGGTATAAGTCTGATCCCATTAAGAAATTAAAATAATTAATTAATGAAGTATAGAATCAACATGCAAAAAAGATAAATAATCTTTTATCAAATCAAGGTTGTGAGCATCATTATCAATTGTATATCAACTATTTATGAGAGTTTGGGATTATTTCTCAACACACTCCACCTAACACTCCATAGTGTAATGGAGTTAGTAAAAGGAGGAATTCTACCTTGTTAGACATTTTAAAATCTAATATGAGTCATTAAAATATTTAATTATTCTTTTTTGGGTTATACAATACAAACTATGGAATATAAAATAAACCGAGTACCAAATAAAGGGGAAGACGGAATTCCCTTTGAGTTTATGATTTTAAATAATCCCGTATTGTCGCATACACATGTATGGGTTTATGAGATATTTTTAAGGCCCTATCATGAAACAAACTAGAACCCCAAGGTAGAAAGCGTATCATTTTAGGGTATTCTAAGAAAATAAAGGGGTATACCTATAAAATACCTCAAAAAAGAAAGGGATTGTTTCTATAAAGAGATATATTTATTAAGAGGGAGAATATCCTAAAAAAGGATAGTGTCTTTGAGATTGACTTTGATGAATTTGATGTGCAAGATACACAAGGTTCAGTATAGGAATATATTTTATATGTCTGCATAGAAGAATTAATTATTGAAACACTAGTACTGTGTAGGATCACTGGATAAGTAAGAGAACCAAATAGATATGGTTTTATAGTAATCAAAGATGGGGGGAATTATTAGTTGAAAATAATGAACCATTATCCTATAAAGAGGTGGTAGAGATCTCATAAGATGTAAGATGGAAAGAAGTTATGAATTATAATATGAATTCCATGTATTAAAATGAATTTTGGTTTCTAGTTGATGTTCCATTTGATGGAAAGCGAGTAGGGTTAAAATGGATATTCAAGAGAAAACATGACAAGGAAGGTAAAGTCAATACTAATAAATAATGTATAATGGATAAAGGGTTTAAACATCATCCTGGAATTGAATATATGAAAAAAATTATTGGATCCTATGTTTAAATCCATCTGAATAATATTTTTTATATCATCTTAATATTGCTTTGAAATTTGGATGATAGACATAAAAACTGTTTTCCTTAACAAGAAGCTTCAGGAGGAAATCTATATGACACAACTAGATGTTTTTATAACTCTAGTTGATGCCAAAAAATATTTTTAAGTTGTAGATATTAATTTATAGATTGATGAAATAATTAAGGTCATGGAACATTCAATTCGATGAAGGTATAAATAATTTAGTTTCGTTAAGACTGAATGTGAGATATGTTTTTATAAGCGGTTTACTGGAAATAAGTTTTTTGTCCTGGTAATAAATTTTGATGACATATTACTTATTGGAAATGACATACCAATATAATATTTTGTTAAGGATTTTTTATACAAATGTTTCCTCATAAATGAATTAAGTTAAGTAGCCTTTATTCTAGGTATCAAGATCATTCACGATATATCCAAGAGGCTTCTTAGAACAAGTTAAAGTATGTTCACTGACCAGATGATAAATATATTGAGTGTTGAATAATCCAAGAGGGTATTGGTTCTGGTGTCACATGGTATATATCTTCCTAAAAAATGTATCCTCACACACCGCAAGAGAAAGAGTGAATGAGTAATACCTTATTCACATAAGTAATATGATCAATCATGTATTACATGTTATTTACTACTAGACTTGTTGTTTCTTACATATTGAGAATGGTAGGAAGATATCAAGATAATCCATGAGAAAAACATTTTTCTATGGTTAGGGTTATCTTTTAGTGTCTATGAAAAACATAGAAAATATTCCTGGTTAATAGAGGAGATGAGGATCTAGTCATCAGATGTAATACTAATGCTAGATTTAAAATATATTATAATTATCTAAAGTCACAGTCTAGATATGTTTTCTATATCAATATAAGAGTAATGTGATGGTAGAATACAACCAGTTGTCACCAATTATATAATAGATTCTATGTATATAGCATCTTTTGATGTATCCAAGGAATCCATTTGGATATAAATATTCTCCCATTATTTTTATGTGGTAACCAGAAGTAAGGAACGTATCACATTGTGTTGTAATAATACTATTATGTTGGATCATTCAAAAGAGAAAATGTCACACTGAAAAAAAAATCACATAATATAGAAGTATCATATATTAAAGGATTTTCTTAGAGGGGTGAAGTTATATTATGTATAGTTATCACAAAATAAAGTGTGGTTTACCACTTGAATTAAGGCATATCTCAGTAAAAGCATGAGTATCATGTTGTATCTAGCAAATTAAAGGTTGTTTACAGTTTCCTCTAGAGAAAGTGGGTTTCTATTTGAGTTGATTCCCTAGAACCAAATTATGTTTACTCTATGATATCATCTATTCATTGTTTTTTAAATATTAATAAAATTCATACGACATAATGATTGTTCTTATGTATTACATAGTATGAGATAATTTCTTAAAATTATTTTTCACGCTGAAAGGTCATAGTAGTTCCAAAATATGATGAGAACCTAGATGTGGCACAACAATATTCTTAAATATATGTTTTATTTCTAGATGAAATCATTTAAGGGACATAAATGATACAATCTATTAGGTTTGGAGATGCATAGTACTTAGAGGAACCCTCTCATAGTGTAAACCCATGGTAATATCTAGTGTAGAATATTATGAGAAATAGACCCACCAATAGTAAAACTATATTTATTTGTGTCTTTATATGTTCCAATATTTAAAAATGTGTATTTATCCTTGGACTTTAATATTTTTATAATTTATTATTATAAGTCATGTACTTGTATGTATTTAATAAAACTATTATGAAATATGTTCGCGATGACATTGGATACATTGGGTGTGTCATGAGTAATATTTCATTAATAAATAATGTGATAAATGATTTTCCCTCTATTTTCTATAATAAGAGTTTATATCTCATCCCTTTGAAGGAAATGATACATCCCAAATAAATACATATAGATGGTGTTCTAAAGGAAATTTTGATTTATGTAAATCCAATGAAATATACATCAATCACATAGGTTGATGGCACTGACATAAAAAATTCTTGATTAGAGATATCGTGATAAAGGGATTATATTACATGGTAAGTGTCTGTATGTGGTATTTTTTCATAGTGAAATTAAATTCATTCTCTATCGTTTCATTAACATGTTGTAAGATGCTAATCTTGGGTTTGGGATACTTCACCTAGTTCCATTGATAATGAGGTATATAGGATCACATACTAAGTTTACCTTGAATCTCAATTAAACAATAATATTATTTATCAAGTTGAATGAATATTATTCCCACTAATGGTTTAATAATTATTTATTTTTTCTTGATCACATATATTTCATCACTAGTAATTCAAAAGAATATTTTGTGATAAGATTATTAAATAAATATTTAATGACTAATTATTGAATACAATATCTACTTATTTAGTGAAAAATAATGTAGTTATATTTATTAATTATAAAATAGTTATTTTTCTATAGTTGATAAATACTTTGAATGAATGGAGGATCAAGTTTATTTGTTTAGTGAGAAATAATATATATCAAATATTATTTCAATAAATAATATTTAATTTTATTCACATGTTTAGTGCATCTGAATAAACAATATTAATGTTATTATTTTTATAGACAAGCAGTTCTACATGGATTAGAAAAATAATAATGGTGCATGTGATATTATTCTTCTCTATCCCTTGTGATATATAAACAAAATAATATGATTTTATTATGAGTTTAAATTAATTTTTGGTTACGTAAAATGAGATTGGAGAGAATCCTATCAAGACCTAGAGAGATCCCTCCCTCAAAAAGATCTTAAGAATAGAGAGAAATCCTTTTTCCACCACAACTCTCAAGTTTAGATAGGTCGAAGAGAACCCTTCTATGAATCGATTCTCATGGTGATCAATGGAAAATGATGCAAGCATTATGATATTCCTTGATAGTGCCGGTATATTCCTATGAAAATGCCCTAGGGTTCGTGGAACACATATGGATCAACACTGGGGGAAATATATTCTTGATTCTCATGACACAATGATGGTACAATGTAGGTAAATTTCCAGATCTATTAACAAATAATTAATTCCTCACAAGGTAAATATTTAATTAATTAAACTAATTATAAATAATATGTGATGATCCTACACTTTAGTTAAAATGTTTTTAAATTTTCTATATTCTATGATTCAGTTCTATTTATCGTGACATTTATCATCTTCTAAATCATGGATTAATCATTGTTATTGAAAAAAATAAAATTTAGGAAGGACACATCTTCTGTTTCCCCTATGCCCAAAATATGAACATGGTGTCAAGAAAGTATAGTTAATTAGTATTGGTTTGGGACTAACACCTAACCATTATTATGGTAGTTCTGTAGTGTCATTGGCTAGATTTATGAGAGCATTTGGTAACCCTTATTCGTCATCCACTTCATAGTATAAGGATATTTTGTGATCTCAGTATGAGATGATACAGTGGATTTAGAGGGGGAGGGAGGAAGAGCATGAGCAGTAGCCTCAAAGTGATGAACATATGTTGGAGAATATTTGATGGATTGTATGTGGTGTTGGTATGGAGTTTTCTCCCACTAAACCTTTGAGTGATCCTCCTATACCGGATACCATTTCATGCTCATTGGTTTTTATGATTATTTTGTATTTTGGGGTGATAAACATATTATGTGATGTATTAATGTCATGATTTTTTTTTTATTTTTTATGTTTTTGAATATTGAATTCTTAATTATTTTTTTATTTTTTTCTTATTTTTAAATATTTGTAATTGTGATGGATCATTATATCCATAAAAATTGGGATATTAGAAAACATTTCAAATATTATTTATGATGGACAAAGTTATATTGAAAATAATATTATTTGTGATGGGTGCATCATAAGTGCTTATTTAAAAAAATTGGTATTAATTTCAAAAGGAGGATTATTTATCAAAAACTATAATAATTTGTGATGGTCCATCTAAAAAGTATTAATAATTACACCTCTATTTTCTATGAAGGTCCATTTTTGAAAAAATACCATCCCAAATAGACTATCCCAAAAAAGTAAAACTCTAGTAGTTTACATATAATTCTTTAAATATAATTATACATTTATACAATAAATGATATGTTATAATTGTTCATTTATATAATAATAATATTTTTATTTATTATTAAAAAAATTAATGTACTTAATAATTAGTTATATTTTTTATATAATCAATACAATATATACATCTATTTAATTAATTAGTAATAAGAAATCAAGATGGTATGACTATGGATTTGGAGACACAAACCCATAGCCCTGAAAATTTATAAGGAAAATTAAACATAAAATGGAGAGAATTAAGGGATTATAAATGGTAAGAATACCACAAGAAAAAAAATCAAAGGCCACACAATTCCCATGTAGCAATAATCTATTTTTATATTGGTTGACCAGGCTCTAAGATCCACCCTGATAAGCTGGGTGTTTCCCTCTTCCCACATGGGAATCTATTGTGAGGTGAGTTACTCATCCTCCAATGCATCCTCCAATATATATATATATATATGGAATCCTTCTCTAACACAAATATTTGAGAATCCTATATGGGATAAACAACCACTTCCTCTTAATTTTGGACCTCCTACATAGGATTTTCAGTCTCCATATCCTGTATGGGTTATATAGCCACCTCATCCTCATTTTTATGTGAAAAATTATCTAGAACATTTGATTATTGATGTTATTTTTTTGGTACAAGAGCATTCATAGTGGTTGGATATGTGATAGAAATGGGTAACACATCCTTGATTCTATTATCATCAATTTTCTCTTATATAAGAAAAAATAGTTGAGTGTATCTAGCTTTAAGTGAAATAATTATAGGTGTGTTCCTCTGATATTTTTTAATAATATTTCTCAAATCCATCGAGATAAATAATTTAAAACCCATATTAGTTAATCATTTTCAACATCAAAAATAAAATTAGTAGGTGATTGGTTATATCTTTGCCTCAGTATGTCGTTTCTAAAGGAAACACCCCTATTTTTTCTATATGTCCACCTCTACAGATCTAGATGAATAATATATTTAAAAATCACTAAATCCAGATTGGTTTCCTTGGGAAATAGCAGTACCATTGATATTAGCCACCACAACCATCTGGGGAGAGACATGTATTAATGTTTTGAGCTCCTAATCAACATTTTAACGATGCCCTAGGTCAAAGATCAGAACAGGTGAAATAACATCACCAACCATAATTTGTCTAGATGATGTTCCATCATCAACAACTAAAATATGTTCAATTAGAGGATGCATGACAAAAGAAACATCCACTGTTATCCTTCCAGGGGGTTAATACCAACAAATTTCACCCCAATAAGATTTATCCATGAACCATTATAGAGTCCAGGGGAACACCCAATAAGTTCGATAAGAATATCCTTATAAGAAGGAATAACCTTCATACCCTAGAGTGGTATAGAGCCAATATAATCACTTTTTTCTTACATTTGATGGAACATGATGAAATAAATTTTTCTTCCCGCACAATAGCCCAGTCTATTTCAAGATCAATATCTCAATATCCTAATTAAACACAAGAACCAGGATCCATTTTTTATGGATCCTCAAAACCAAGAAATTACTCATTATCAGGATCTGCTAACAATTTTTTGGAATTACTTGGTTGGTGTATGGAGTTTTGACCACATTAAAAATCAGCCACCCTAGTCCCCTACACCACACCTCCCTTTCCCTTATATGAGGTGCCACCTCAATCTACATTCCATTAATTTTTAAACATCATCAACATTTACTAATTATGATCATCGTTCCCAACTTTCATCAGAGGAAACTTGAACATAAAATGATCAACAAGATGATCATTCTTTTTATAATTAGAACACCTCAGTACCCTACAAAATTTTTCTTTAACATTACCAATAGAGAATAAATTGAAAAAAATTAAAGAACATGCTCATACTAAATAGATAATTCACACATTAATTCATAGGGGACCAAAATAAATGGTTTCAATCAGAGGATACCAAAGATAAAAGTCTACTGGAATTCAAGAAAATTGCCAAATTTTTAAATCTCTCTCTTTCAAGTATTATAGTAGTTCCAATTATAGAGGAAACATCAAACAATAGACTCAGATTCTAGAAAAACTGATTTGGGCCTATGACCTTGATCAATTATTGGGTCGACAATTTCCTCACCCGATGCAGATCAACCCATGGATACCATTCATAGAGTCTAAAGGTTCCTGACATAAGGTAAATAAAACCATATCCCTTAGATTTTAATTTTCAAGTATTGTGATGGAAAAAGTATGTAAATGAAAACTATACTGATAGAAATGATGTTCCATATATCAAATCCACAGACCTGAAGAAGATGACTATTCAAATCATAACGTTTCCACAAATTGGAGCTTCATTGCGGGGACAACTGTGTAACAATGGAGTGTTTCCAAACCTTAATTCTATCACCAAAAAATGAATGGTTTAATTCGACAAAATCCAATGAACCATTTCATGTAATCTTGTGAAGGGGTTTGGAATCCGAATGAAATTGAGAGAAAAATAAATAACTGAGTTGATTCTCAACATAGGGTAGTTGATTTCCCATCAAATCAATTGAATTCTTAGCTAGACCAGTAGGAGAAGAACTAGTATTCATCTACGTTAGAACTATTTTTTCCAAGCCTTCATATACATTAATCATGGAGCGTTCTGTCACCCTTGGGGGATAAACAAACACATTACATGGATCAAAATAACACTATGGATCAAAACCCGTCATACAGGAGCCCTAATCGCCATGAAATAATAGTGACATAATCTCTCAGGACTCCTTCTTATCTCCTTAATCAATTAGTAATAATAATATATCTATATGTTTTCCCTTACAAATCTATTTAAATATAATTATTAATATTATCACTTTTAATTTTACATTTTTAAAATTACTAATATATTATGAAAAAATATAGTTTTTTTCATATTATTGAAACAAAATATTTTATTATTACATGTGTAACTTATTAATTAGTAAAATGTTGAAAATAATATATATACACTAAAATTAATTTTTCAATATTTTAGAATATTTTTATATATTTTTATAATATAGAATATTTATTTATTTATATATTTAATAAAATTTATTAAATATGATTGAAAATATTTAAATAAAAATATATTAACATTATATTTATATAATTAGTATTATATTTATTTATATAAATAATAATTTACTGTTAATATTTTTTATTTATTTGTATTTATTTGTATTTATATATTTACTTGTACATTTATATAATGTAAATTTTTTTTGCAAATTTATATAATTAATAATATTTCTTAAATAAAATTAGTCATAAAAAAATATAATTGTTTACTATTGATTTTTTTATTATTAATTTATATATATATTATTTGTTATTAAACTATTTTTTATCATTGAGATTTATATTTTTTTGTATACATATAATTATTTCTTAATATAATTATTCATTAATATAATTAATGATGTATTTAATAAAAAATATTAATTTATATAAATAATAATATTTTTAATTATAATTAATAATTTTAAATTTTAGTTAATAATTAATTACTAATAATAGTGTATCTATATATTACGAATTGTAATTTTATTTAAATATAATTATTAAAATTCCTACATATAATTTTATCGTTTTATAATTAATAATATATGATGAAAAAAATTATACATTTATATTGTTCTTGTAGTTATAAAAAAATTATACTCTTACATATGTAATTTATATATTTTTTCTTAAAATTGTAATAATTTAAAATTATTTAAAAAATAGTTGACTATAAATATGGAGTTATTCATACATAGCTTTGGTTTAATATTACATAAAGGGCTTTAATAGACATAATTTTAGCACTCATAAATCTACCTATATCAACAGTAATGTTGGAACAGATTGAGGTCTACATATAAGGTTAATCTAGACCTGAATAAGAACTTCTCTTCACGTAGCTTCAATTCATTATTACACACAGACATTTATTAAAGATTATTTTAGAACTCCTAAATCTATCTATTTCAGCACTGAATCTCGTACTAATAAATATCTATAAATAAGATTTAACCAATGCTTTGTATGTAGTAATTACAATTAAATTTTATTTCAATCATACATTGAGATCCTTATCAGTATTATCCTTAGTGTTGATATGTATAGAAATATCAAAGATGAAATTATTGTAGATATATATATATATATATATATATATATATATATATTTATCAGCGCTTATGATTTTTGGGATGATAAAAGCCTATTTTATTAGCACTTTTTAGTTAGCATGGGTAAATCTCTTATTATATTTCTTTAAGAACCCTAACTGTGTAGAACCTAGAGTTTTTATACATCGTTTTTCTAAAATAAATTAAATTTCCATTGATGAATTACAATGAATTAATTCAAACATTCATTTCACACGACACCGACTTGGAATATGTTACACAACACCAACTTAACAAATGATATGGAGAACACTTACTTAGTGCACATTACATGCAACACTAATGTTTCTACAAAGCATCATTTAACTGTTATAATTATTTAAATGAGTAATTATTATCTATCTGTTAAACGTAGTTATATTAATATTAATAACTAATTTTCAAATACTTTTTATAATTATTTTATATAAATAGAACATATTGATAATGTAATATATAATTTTTTATAAAGTCCTTATATGTTTAAAAATATCATTTCCTCAAATGAACTACTTTTAATGTCCTTCAATGAAAAATAATAAAATTAATTTTAGACATATTTTGAAATTAACTTTTTTATATAAACTTCCTTTTTAAATTTATAATGTATAACTTATCTTTGGATGAATTTTTGGGATTTTTCTGAGAAAATTAATTTTTTTATGAATAGTGAAAAATACAATATTTTAATTCCAAAATGATTTTTCATATTCTTTATTTATAATTTTAAATTAAATTTCAATTTGCTTTAAAAGTTTAAGTATATAATATTTTTATCAATTATTCCAATATAGGTTATTTGAACCAATTTCACATTGAAATTGGATATAAAAACACAACAAACTTTTGAACATTTTTATTTTAAAAATGTATATACTCGATACGACTGCGTAATTAAATTTAAATTAATTTATGAAACTTATGTGATTAAAATTTTGAAAAATGCATTAAATATTTGTGAACATAATAATTTATAAATTCTAATAAGATAAAATTATCTTTTTACCAAAAATATTATTAAAAGTCATTAATATTAATTTCTTTGATTAATTTAAAATTATGAATAACTAGAGACTAAACCTTGAACTTAAGGGCCTAAATGACCGATAAACCTGTCCAAAATTAATTGTATGGAAATATTTATACCCGATAATAATTATAATTTACATTTGATCATTATTGGATCCACTTTCAACATAAAAAATGTGGGTTGAATTCTCTCTTCAAATATTTAGAAGAGTGTCACTCCTCCTCTACTATAAAAGGGATCATTTCCTCCAACTTCCTCACACCTATCAATCCCTTTGGCTCAAAAAATATCTACTCAAATATTTCACCAACTTCCCCCAATTACTTATTTAATCCTTACTTTTGTTATAATGTCTTCCAATTAATCTTTTTGTCACAATCCAAAAGGAGTTACCCGATTAAGAGGTAACGTATTCTCTCAAAATCCTTTATTTTATTTTCTATCTCCAATCCTCCACTATATTTATTCTATTATTGTATAAAAACACCGTTATATTCAATATAATATAATTTTTTTTATGATAATATTTTGACCTACACTTACACACACTTCCATCTAAAGGGTAACAATCATACAGTTTATGTGTATGGTGAACTACCGCCTCACTAAATAATGATTGTTCATTTTTTATTTACCGCCTCTCATGGTGGATATTATGATGGAGACTATATTTATGTATGTCATATATTATATTAATATTTTTTTAATTTCCTATATTCCTTTTACAATACATATCATTTTACATTCCATTGGGGGTAAATATGATAATTTTGTTTGGGAAAGTGTGGACTATCGCATCCTCAAAGAGTATTAATTCATTCATACACTACATGGAATTTATTAAGAATAGGTTTAGTGAATATATAAGAAATATATGATTTAATAAATCTAATTAAATAAATATATATATATATATACATATATTTCTTTTACTTTCATTCTTTCAACATGCCAATTAAATGGAAATATCATTCATGCGTACGTATGACTACCTCTCCATGAACGGTGTGTTCCATTTCATAATACTATATTATATAGATTATTTTTAGTAGCTGTGGTTTCTGGTATGTGGCCTTTTCTTTATGATTTTAATGGTTTTAAAGTTAAGGGTGATGAATGGGAGAGTCTGGAAAACTTTACCTGATGTTTGAGGCCAAGGGGAAGTCGCACGGGCGGCGCACATGTTGTTTAAATCGTGCGGCCAAACCGTGTATTGTTGGCCCTTGAGGCAGTAGCTTCCACACATGGCATGCACGGTTTGTCTAAACATGTGGCCAAACTGTGCATGGAGTGTCTACCGAGGTAATGGATAACACAGGGTTAGCACATGGTTTTTCTAACCGTGTGAGAAAACTGTGAGACCACTTAAACGAGATCCTATAAAGGTGGATATCACGCGTTTTTGCCTATAAGCTTCTTGTTTTTCCTTATGAGCGGCCCTAACTTTGGTTTTTTATTTTCCTAATGTCAGATAAGGTTCTTCCATTATTCATGAGGCAATATGAAGGATTATCTTAGTGAATCGAAGCCATATTCTTGAGGTATGTGATCGTTCTTCATCGTTCTTGATTGGTTTCTTAGATATACTTATATCTACTTCTCCTCTTCTATCGGTTTCGTAGCTCTACTCCTGTTATGTGTATATATAAGTGTTTGGATGCCAAATATGATGAGAATTGGTCTTGATCTTGCTAGGGGAATAGATCTAAGGCAGGTTTTTGAAGAGCCAACTCATTTTTCTTGTTCATTCTCCGTTTGCTGGGGTTTTCATCAAAACCATTGAGGTAGGAGGCTTCTTTCTCAACACCAATTAGTATAACTGATTAGAATGATTTAAAATTGAGTGTTTGGTGTTGAATTTATTTTTATTTGGTTGTTTAACAATTTTTGGAAACCTTCTTGAGTGATGGTTGTGAAATCTGGAAAATTGTGGATTTTAGATGAGTGCATTGGTTCTTAATTTTAAAATTGAGATTTTAAAATGGGGATTTTCTAGAATTATGACACATGGTTCAGATTAAATGTTTTCAGTAAAAGTTAATGTTTTATTGAAGTGAAATGACTGTTTGAAATTGGGTTATTCATTGGTTTTCAATAAAAGTACGAATTTATTGAAATGGATTGAATTGGTTGAACACACTTGGTTTTTGACATGATGGTTGTGTGTGTTCACAAGCATGTGGGACAGATAAGAGTTAGGGGTCTCCCCCATCAGTGTTGGGATGGATAAGAGTTAGGGATATCCCTCATAAAACATTCATATTTTATTCGGGATGGATAAGGGTTAGGGGTATCCCCCATCAGTGTTGGGATGGATAAGGGTTAGGGCTCTCCCCCATCAAACATTTATGTGAATTTGGGTTGGATAATGTTAAGAAGTCTCCCCTATAATTATTGGGATGGATAAGGGTTAGGGATTTCCCCCTCTTCTAGGTAGCATGCATGGTTGGTTGCATGGGTTTGTGGAATGGTTGGGTATGCCAAAAATTGATCTTGTGAAATGGTTCTAAATCTTGTTTGGTTATTTTTCTAGATAAATAACTTGCTAGAAAATTGGTTTAAATTGATATTGGAATGCCTATAGTTATGAATGGTTTTGGGAAACTTGTTTATGTTTAGTTATAAACTATTGAGAATTTTTTTATTTAAACTATTCTTTATATAAATGTTGCTAACCTTTCTATCCTAGTGGCGTGAGTACGGAAAGTCATTGGGGAAACCTATTGAGTTTTATACTCACCCCTACATTGGAACTTTGGTGCTTTGGTAGATTTTGTATTCCAGGACACAGGTAAAGGTAAAGAATATTATTTCTAGTGGCTCGTGGTAATGCTTGGGAGATGTTGTGGAGCTTGGAGTTTGTGGAGCAGAAAGTCGTGGTGTATTTTGAGAGTCTTGAGTTGTTCATCTACTATGTACATTGATGCTTATTTTTGTCTTCTGATGCTTTGTAATTGATGTGGTTTGACATAAATGATGTTTTTTAGAGGTCATTCATTTGTTCATGCATCATATAGTGAATGTTTGGTTATGCATGGTTGGTTTATGGGTTATTCCTTAAATGGTAAATCATCCTCCAACTTGTATTTGAAACCCTTCGGCATTTATTGTTAGCCTTTGGTGTCTTGGGGATATCTCTTAAGGCTGAGTAATGACTCATTGAGCTCTCAAGACAATGATAATTGGTGGGTAATTACAAATGGTATTATCTTGTTCGGTCATTACCTAACAAGTGGTCATCGATGTTATTGGTTTTGGAGTTGAAATTCACTCTTTTCTATTCCTTGGGTCAAAATATTAGACCGGAGTAGGATTGTCAGAACTTGAAATGTATAGCATAAAATGACATAGCTAACCTGTTTATGCTGAACTTCATGTTACCAGGGTGTTGGGTACATAAGTGTTTTGGATACACTTCTAGAATGTTGGAAATATCATTTTTGTGGGTTTAGCCAATGAGACAATCATGGAATTCATTGTAGAGGAATTACTTCCCACAAGGATTTCATACCCCATTGTGAGGAATGATTTTTGATTTTTTGCAAGGTGCGAATTTTAAAAAAAAGGAATAAATTGTTTTAAATTAAAGATTCTGAAAACATGATATTTGGTGTATTTTGAAAATGGGTTGATTTTCAAATGTCATGAGGAATGTTTTAAAAAATGTTTGAACAAGGTAAAAAGGTTGTTTTAAAAACAATGTTGTGACAGATGATGTGATAGAATTTGAAATGCTAAGCCATTAGTTGATAGAGAGTGAGATTGACGAAGTTTTTTGTTGGTTTAGAAAATGGCACCTGGTAGGCATCGTTGAAACCAAACCGAAGAGGTTGCGGGGAATGTGGTTTCACCATAACCACGTTTGAACCAAGAGCTGGTTCAAATTATTGTCCAGGCTTTACATGACGTGGATACGGGGAACCGGAGGAATGACCCAAGGCATGTGGATCATACAATCTAGTTCATGAAGCAGAATCCACCGAACTTTTAGGGGGATATTGAACCCAAGAAGGAGGAGGTGTGGCTAAGTAGGATGAATCATATCTTCGATTTCATCGCCACACCATCTGATCTCAAGGTCAAGTTGGTGACGTATATTCTTGAGGATCATTCATGTTAGTCATGGGATTTAGTGGTGCATGCTAAATTGCATGAAGCCATTATATGGGAGGATTTTGAAGAATTGTTCAACAAACAATTCTATCCTCATACATTCAAGATTTATAAAATGACAGACTTCTTCAGCTTGAAATATTAGACTCTCTCTGTCATAGAGTATGCGGCTAAATTCATGAATTTAGTTCATTTTTCACCAGAGGTCGCGGAAAGTGCGTCATTGAAGGCACACATCTTCGAATCGGGGCTAACGCAGGAAATTCGATCAAAGATTATGGTGCTATGTATTAAAGATTATACGGAGATGGTGAACAGAGTGACTATTGCTGAACATGATATCTTGGGATCGATAAGACAAGGTAAGATGATACCTATGGGAAATAATGGGAACTCATCCTCTGGGAATAAGAGGAAAAGGGACTCCTATTTCTACGATGCAAGTATAAATCAGTATCAGACAGTGGGATCAGTGAACCTTCCTCCACAGCCCTCGAGAAAATAAGGTTGTTTTCAATGTGGTTCACTTGACCAAAAAAGGCGAGATTGTATAGTGCAACCTAGATAATGTCACAATTTCAAGTAGATGGGGCATCTATTGTGCTATTTTAGGAATGCACCGAGGTTGGGTGCGCGTGACACTCCTCAGGAATCGCAAGCATTTTATGCTTCAACAGGACATGGATAGTAGAATTTGTCTCATCAGCATAATAAAGCTTGCAATGGTGATTCTCAAAATACCATGAATCCTCAAATGGGGAAATCTTAGCAAGGGAACAAGGAGGATAGTGCAGCGATGAAGCAATTTTATGGATCTGAGAAGATGATGGTCGATGATCAGGCTGGACTATATATGGTTAGAGGTACAATTATTTTGAATTAGAACCTTGTGCAAGGGCTCTTTGATACTGGTGCATCACATTCCTTTATTTCTTCTCATGTTGTTGACTTTCTATGTTTAAAACTAGAAATAATGCCTTCTATTCTAAAAATAAAAACTTATCTTGGTGAAAGATAAAGTCAAACGTTTGTGTGTAGAGGATGTGCTATATCTATTGATAGAGTTGAGTTAAAATGAGACTTCTCGATGATGGACATGGACGTCTATGACATAATCCTAGGTATGGATTCATTCACAATGTTTATGTCTCACATCGACTGTTATAGGAGAACGGTTAGTTTCAAAACTAAGGAGGGAATAGACCATCTCTTCAGAGGATAAATGATGATAAAGAAAGGTAAAAAGAGCTTGTTGGAACCAATGGTGGGAACGATCTCTTACCAATTGACAACATTGACTTTGGAATCAATGCAAGAGATTGAGGGAAATAGTTTTCCAGCTATTGTGGATCAATTTCTAGATGTCTTTCCCAAGAACTTCTCAGGGTTACCACCTCTAAGGGAAGTGGAGTTTATGATTGATCTCCTTCGAGGGACCAGTCCTATTTCCCTTCCGTCTTATAGTATGGAACTAATAGAGTTATGGGAATTGAAAGTGCAGTTAGAGGAGCTAGAAAGAAAGGGTTTCATTCGACCAAGTACTTCTCCATGGGTAGCACTTGTGTTGTTTGTGAAGAAAGAAGATGGAACTATTCGACTATGCATTGATTATCTTATGCTTAACCAAGTTATGATAAAGAATAGATATCCACTTTCATGCATTGATGATCTATTTGATCAATTAAGGGGATATTAATGGTTCTCCACGATTGACTTTCAATCAGGATGTCAGCAATTGTGAGTTCAGATGGAGGATATTTCAAAGACAGCTTTCAGAAGCAGATATGGCCACTATGAATATGTAGTCATGCCTTTGGGTCTAATGAATGTACCAGCGGTCTTCATTGATTTAATGAATCAAATAATTCAAAAATACATGGATTCTTTTGTTGTGGTGTTTGTAGATGACATTTTAGTGTATTCAATGACAAGGGATGATCATGAGGTGCACCTAGAAATAGTGTTACAAATTGTGAGATATCATCATTCGTATTCCAAATGATCAAAGTGTGATTTTTGGATACAAGATGTATGTTTCCTTAGCAATTTCATTTCTAAGAATGTAATTTCTGTTGATCCTAAAAATATAGAAGCAGTTATCTCTTGGCGACCCCCAAAGAATGTGTTTGAGATACGAAGTTTTCTTACTGAACCTTGTTACTATAGATGCTTTGCATGTGATTTATCATGACTAGCTTCACCAATGACAGATCTAACAAAGAGGAATGCTCCATTCCAATGGACAGAAGAATGTTAGAAGTCTTTCTAGGAACTGAAAGTTCGTCTTACATCGACAACTATCTTGATCTTTCTAGAATCAGGACAGGGGTATGTGGTGTATGGTGATGCTTCATGGTCAGGGTTGGGTTCTGTTCTCATGCAAAGAGATCATGTGGTTTCTTATGGTTTAAGGCAGTTGAGGGTTCATGAGAAGAATTACCAAACACATTATTTTGAGTTAGCTGCAGCCTTCCATGCTTTGAAAACATGGAGACATTATCTCTTTGGTGAGAAATTTACTGTGTTTATGGATCACAAAAACGTGAAACACATTTTCTCACAATGAGATTTGAATATTAGGTAAAGGAGATGGATGGAGTATCTTTATATGTTTGACTTTGAATTTATTTACACACCAGGAAAAGGAAATTCAGTGGAGGATGCATTGAGTATAAATTCACATGCTCAGTTGGTGAAAGAAGCTTCAGAAGAATAACAGTTGATGTCAGTCTTAGCGGACATGCATGTGGAATGTGAAGACCGAGGTGATGTTGCTATTTTCGTTTCAGTTACACCTGTTATTGATTTAGTAAAGATGATCATAGAAGCACAAACATCTAATGCTGAATTTCTAGTTGTAAGTTCAAAACTCAATGGTGGGGAGACCATTGATGGCTAGAAACATGATGGGGGTTCAGTTTTGTGTTTCCGATATGGAATGGTTATACCTATGGTTTTTTAGGAACAAATCCTTCATTATTACCACCATTCAAGATGTGTTATACACCCAGGTACACAGAAGATGTATAAGGCGTTGAAAGCACAATTTTTTTGGAGCGACATGAAAAGGAAGGTGGTCGAGTTCATATCAAGGTGCTTAACTTGTTAGCAGGTTAAAGTAGAGAATTATAGATCAAATGGTATGTTATAATATTTTCCTATACATGTGTGGAAATAGGATCATTTAGTAATGGATTTTGTTACAGGTATTCCGAGAACGGTTCAGAAACACGATGCCATTTAGGTGATAGTGGATCGTCTAACCATGTCAGCTAATTTTATCTCTATTCGTGAAACCCATACGATGGAATATCTTTCAAAAATCTATATATGAGAAGTGTTAAAGAGGAATGGTGTACTAGTGTCTATTGTCTCAGATAGAGATCTAAGGTTCACATCTAATTTCTAGAAATCATTACAGCAATCCCTTGGAACTCAGTTGACTATGAGCACGGCGTATCATCCTAAAACGGATGGGAAATATGAGTAAATGATACAAACTTTGGAAGATATGTTGCGGGCTTGTGCAATATATTTTGGTGGCTCATGCGAGGATCATATAACCTTATTGGAGTTCTCATACAATAATAGCTATCAAGCCTCGATACGCATGGCTCCGTTTGAAGCATTGTACGGGAGTCCTTGTCATTCTCCAATTTGTTTGGTGGAAATGGGTGAAACTTCACTAGTCAGACCAAGCCTTGTCCAAAAAACAATATAAGAGATCCAGTTTATTATAAAAAGGATGGAGACCGCTCAGAGTCATTAGAAATCTCAAGAAGATCACCATTGAAGACCGTTGTTGTTTGTTGTGGGCGATCATGTCTTCTTGAGGATCTCTACAAGGCCTTGACATCGTCGTTTCAGGACGTAGGGAAAGTTATATCCAAGATAAATTGACCCTTTTGAGATAATGGAATGAGTTGGAGAGGTGGAATATCAGTTAGCATTAACACCATGGTTTAGTTCAGTGCATAATTTCTTCCATGTATCTCAGTTGAAAAAGTATCAGCCTGATCTTGACCATGTGATTAGATGGGATCACGTTGAACTAGAGCCAGATGATTTGTTGATATATATCTCGGTACGGGTTGTGGATAGGTAAGAGAAAGTCTTTTATTCAAAAATAATTGGTCTAGTGTGAGTTTTATGGAAGCATGGTCAGATTTAGGAAGAGACTTGGGAACATGAAAAGGAAATGAAAGAGGAGTGGCCGGAACTCTTTCAGTTGGGTGAAGGTTTTATACTTTCCATGGACGGAAATACCAATGGTGGGAAGAATGTAGTACCCCTGGTTTCCGGTATGTCACCCTTTCTTGATGATTTTAATGTTTTTAAAGTTTTGGGTGATGAATGGGAGAGTTAGGATAACTTAACATGATGTTTGAGGAAAAGGGGAAGTCGCACGGGCAGCGCATAGGTTGTTAAAACCGTGCGGCCAAACCGTGCGTAGTAGGCCCTTGAGGCAGTAGCATTCACACAAGTGGTGCATGGTTTGTCTAACTGTGTATACAAACCATGAATGGAGTGTCTTCCATGGTAGTGGCTAATGCACGGTTAGTGCAAGGTTTGTCTAACCGTGCGAGAAAACCGTGCAACCACTTAAATGAGATCCTATAAAGGTGGATCTCACGTGTTTTTGATTCTAAGTTGCTCATTTTTCGTTTTGAGTGGCCCTAACTTGGTATTTTGCTTCTCCTAAGGTCAGAGAAGGTTATCCCAGAATTTTGAAGGTAATCTAAAGGCTTCTCTTGGTGAATCAAATCCATATTCTGGAGGTATGTGATCATTCTTCATCGTTCTTTATTAGTTTCTTAGATCTACGTAGATCTACTACTCATCTTCTCTCGGTTTCTTATATATATGCACGTTATGGGTTGATCTAAGTGTGGGGATTCCATATATGATGATATTTGGTCTTGATCTTTCTAGGAGAAGATATCTAAGGTGGTTTTTTTAATAACCATCTTGGTTTTCTTGTGTGTTTTCCCTTTGTTGGGGTTTTCATCAAAACCATTGAGGTGGGAGGCTTCTTTCTCGACTCTACATAGTAGAATTGATTGGATTTCTTTAAAATTGAGTGTGTGGTGTTGAATTGATTATTATTAGGTTTTTGAACACTTGTTGGAAACCATATTTAGTGATTTTTTTGAAATCCATAAAATTGGGGATTTTGGATGAGTGCTTTGGTTCTTAATTTTAAAATTGAGATTTTAAAATGGGGATTTTCTAGAATTGGGACACATGGATTGGATTAAATGTTTTCAATTAAAAGAAATGTTTTATTTAAGTGAAATGACTATTTAAAATTGGGTTATTAATTGGTTTTCAATAAAAGTACGTATTTATTGAAATGATTTGAATTGGTTGAACACACATGGTTTTTGACATAATGGTTGTGTGTGTTCACAGGCGTGTGGGATAGATAAGGGTTAAGGGTCTCCCCCATCAGTGTTGGGATGGATAAGTTTTAGGGATTTCCCCCATCAAAATTTCATATTGCATTCGGGACAGATAAGGGTTAGGGGTCTCCCCCATCATTGTTGGGATGGATAAGGGTTAGGTCTCTCCCCCGTCAAACATTCATGTGCATTTGGGTTGGATAAGGGTAAGAAGTATCCCCCATCATTGTTAGGATGGATTAGGGTTAGGGATTTCCCCCTCTTCAAAGTATCATGCATGGTTGGTTACATTGGTTTGAGTAATGGTTGGGTATTCCAAAAATGGATCTTGTGAAATGGTTCTAAAGCTTGTTTGGTTATTTTTTTTGGAAAAATAACTTGCTGGAAAATTGGTTTAAATTTCTCTTGGAATTCCTCTAGTTACGAATGGATATGGGAAACTTGTTTATGTTTAGTTATAAAATTATTTGGAGAAATTTTTTTTATATAAACTTTTCTTTATATAAATGTTTCTAACCATTCTATCCTAGTGTCATGAGTAGGGAAGTCATGAGGGAATCCTACTGAGTTTTATACTCACCCCTGCTTTGGAACTTTGGTGCTTTTGCAGATTTTGTATTCTGTGACATAGGTAAAGGTAAAGAATCTTATTGCTAGTGGCTCGTGGTGATGCTTGGGTGATATTGTGGATCTTGGAACTTCTGGATCATGGAGTCGTGGTGTCTTTTGAGAGTCTTTAGTTGTTCATCTACTGTGTACCTTGAGGATTAGTTTGGTCCTCCACTACTGTGTACTTGATGTGTATTGACATAAATTAAGTTGTTTAGTGGTCATTAATTTGTTCATTCATCATATAGTGAATTTTTGGTTATGCATGGTTGGTTTATGGCTTATCCCGTAAAGGGTAAATCATTACCCAGCCTGTATTTGAAACCCTTCGGCATTTATTTCCAGCCTTTGGCGTCTTTGGAATGTCGATTAAGGCCGAGTAATGACTCATTGAGCTCTCAAGCCAATGAGAATTGGTGGGTCATTACATTATTATAATAAAAACATATGGAATATAAATAAAATTTATATAATTGTTTAAATCCTATAATAATGATATAAGTATAAGGGCTAAAGATATAACGAATTAAGACACATGCGAAGAACAAAGTGAATATTACCTGAAGTGAAATCTTAACATAAGATTGTTAACAAACGGGTAATATAAGGTCATAATCAGACTATATATGTTATTTTATGTTATAATATGGTTCATTAAAATATTTATAATGAATTTATATTTATTATACATGTGTTTTTAATGAGTGTTATGCGATTCAATTTCCAAGGTAAGGGAATTTCAAATCAACATTATTTTCATGTGATAAATGCCTTAATCACAACTCACTTATTCTTTGTGTTGTATATACTTACCATGAATGTATTATATGTCACTTATAGTTAAATTTATGTGTAATCACACATCCATTTTATGATCTTTATTTCATGGGGTTTAAGTTTCAAAAGTTACCAAATAGGTAAAATTGTTTTGTCTCAATTTTCCTTCTTTGAGACTCAAATTTTTTTATGCACCTAAATTATTTTTAGAGGTATATTATTTCATAAATATCATTATTTTAATGATATTTTCAGATTCATGTAATTTTATTTTCTTACATATAGATTATAATCCCATGTTACCATGTGATAAGATTTTATTAAAACAATTTCATTGCGTTTTGATATTGTTTATGATTATGCTTCAATTAATTAAATCTCATGATATATCTCTCAATAACACTCATGAATTTTCTTATAATATTTTTATTAAATATATCATCATGTATTAGTACCATTTTTACACTCTATGGTTCTGAATATAATTTTTTATGTAAAATATGAATATCTTTCTCTTCGGTCAAGAATCTATTGTATTCAAAAACCATGTTTTCAAAAATGTTTTCAAAAGTTCTTTGAATCAAATTTTAATGGAAAAGATATTTTAAAAACGTTTTATAGTTTCAAATGATTCATTTATAATTTTTCAAATCTATTTTCAAAGAAAAAGTTTTTTAAAGGGTTTTATGTTTTAAAAATCATTTTCCAATGATGAAAGGATATTTTCCTAATTATTTTTTTAAAAGATCTTTCAAAATTATTTCTGATCTAGGGTATCATCCATTGGTGTTACTCATCCTATTCTGGGGAAATTATTCAATGTTTTAATTCATATTATTTATTTGAATGGATTATTTTTTTATGGAATGATTATTGATTAAGTCAATTTCTCTTTCATGGTTTATATGATTTTGAAACCTGCTTCTTTTCATGGGTTATGTTTGTTATGAGATGATTATGAAAACTGTATTTTTCAATAGGTTAAGATATAATTACATGTTTATGACAAAAATTTCATTTTATTGGTTATGAAATGATTGTTTATGATTTTTTTTCACATGTATGTATGATTTCATTATGAAATGAGTTGGAACTATATCTCTATCCAATGCATTTGTTAAAGATTTATATCACATGAGATAGGCTAAGATGGTCTTCGGAATGAACCTTGACTACTAAGACGACCATGGGAGTGAAATGTGACTATAAAGATGATATTAAGAGTGAATTCATGATACTAATATGGCCATGGGATTGAACCATGACTACTATGATGGTATGGGGAGTGAACCCATACTACCAAGACGGTTTGGGAAGTGATGCCTTGGCTACTATAGAAATCATATTATATTCTTATGTTTCTACAACAATTCTCTGTTTAATTCCAATGTTATGATTTTATGGATTATATTATTTATTTCCTTTTGATTCATGTATTATGAAAATATTTATGAAATGATTTCTGTATATGATATTTGATATATAGTGTATTATTTTCTATTTTCATGATAATGTTTTCATACCATTATGCTCATGATTATGCTTACATATATCCTTTGCTTACACTTACTGGGTGTTTGAGATCACCCCTTTTTATGTTTCTTTACCTAGGATATGAAGATATATATTATATTTGATGTGTCTAAGAAGGTTTATAGTCAATAATAACCTAGTGTGAGATAATGTAGCTCAATTATGTATAAATGCTTATGTTTCCATGTTTCTAAATGCACTAGACTAGTATAGTCTTTGTGCGTCTATTTGTATAATGTTTTAAGTATTCCATAAAAGTTATGTAATTTCAATGTATATCCAAAATGGTTCACTATAGTTGGAATCAAATTAAATTTTTAGTTAACCTTTGGAACCTAGTATGAGAAAACCTTAGTGACAACCTTAAGGACTTGTCTAAGGATAAGTCTAAGGATAAAGAAAAGTATAGGAAATTTTCTTGGAATTTTGGTGAAGTATAGAGTGAGTGGTATCGTAGAAATACATACATGTATGTATAATACTAGTGGATGTGGCTCTGGCATAGATGTACCTAGGGGTAACAACTCTGACAAGATGTTCTGGGCCTAACTTTGGGTAATCTAGTACACAACAATGGACCTTGTTGCACACCTAGTTTGACACTCCCAAGGGATATGATTTGGGAATTCACAAACTCTTCATGAACCATCATGAAGGATTTAAAAAATATTTGGTTGTGAATAAACTACGATAAACCTAAGGTTCCAAAGATTATGTAGGGTGTTATAACTTAGACATCCTATAGGTGAATTTTTCTGATTATGTGGTTCCTCATTATGAAAATTGTTTCTCACTCAATGATTTTTGATTTTAGTCAATGGATGGAACCCAAACCAACCACCTTAGTGGTTATTTTGAAGTAAGAATCAATTAGTTTCCTCTAGAGAAACTGAATGTTATGGGAGTTGGAATGTAAAACCTCATTGTTATGCAGACACAGCTTTCTCAAACTATGAATCATGGGAACTTCCAAATGATCAAAGGAGGGAACAAAATTCTTTTTAGTCTTTCATGAGGAAATTTACAACTTCTTTTAGAGGGATTTATGATTAAATTTTCTATGAATAATGTATAAGTATTACAAAAAAAATATTCTCCATCATCCAATGTTCAGAGCATAAGAAATTCATTCTGGATATCTATCGGTTAGAAGGCATAGAATACCAGTGGTGAACTCTAATGAAGAATATAAGTAACGAATATGAGATTGAATCCAAGGATTTGGAAAAGTTTAGGAAATTATTTTTCAATAAGTATATTCCTGGGATTCTTTGTACCAATATAGAGAAAGAGTTCCTTGAGTTAAATAAATTGGGTGATGAATCAGTTGGCACCTTCATGGCTAATCTCATGAGACTTGTGGGGTATGCTTCAAGAATTATAATCAAACCTGAAAGTAAAGTTAATAGGTTCTTCAGTGGCTTAAAGCCAAGTCTTAGAAGGTCGTTGTCTATCAGAGAATTTTGTAGCTACGAAGAGATTTTGTGTTTTGAAATCAACTTTGAAATGGAGGTTGGATTAACAGGTCAATCTCATAGTCTTGACAAGAAGAGGAAGATAGAGTTTAATGGAAAATCTAAAAACCACGAACAAAAGAATATTGTCTTTCCATTGTGCTCTATGTGTGCGAGGAATCATGGAGTAAATTTTCTTAAGGGTTATGACAAATGTTTTATGTTTATAAGGGAAGTCCACCGGAAATTTAATTGCTGAAGTGATGGGAAGAAGTTTGCTAAAATTGTGAATGGGTAAAACCGACATAGAATGAACCTCCCACGATTCAGTGCAACAAGTGTAAGAAGAACATACATTATGATAACCACTACCAAAACCAAAGGGTTGGTGATGATGATCGACATCAGTAACCTCTTAATCCTAGGTACAAGGGGAAATCACATTCAATCGCTATTTTTGATGTGGGGTATGATAATAACATGATTAACGGTACACTTACCATCCACTCTAGAACTTATAATGTCATATTTGATTCTAGATCTACCCACTCTTTCATATCTAGTGAATTTTATAAGGGTTTTAAGATTCCACCAAAAAAATAGATGTGGAATTAGCAGTGAAAACCCCTAATGGTATGATGATTTCATCTCAAGTATATGATTCCTCTACGATTGACATTTATGGGAATGTACTTCCGATAAATATATTCATTCTTCCTTTGGTTTAATTTGATTTCATCTTAGGAATGAATTAGATTTTTTTACATAAATACCACATCGATTTTCTGGGAAGGGATGTTAAGTTTGATATTTCAAACCCTCCTATGATCAACTGTCAAATTGATGATAAGTATGAATAACCTGTGGAGACTACATCCAATGTATGGGTCTTACTTCCCATTAAAAAGGGTTATTTATCTAAAATGTTTGTGGGGGGGGGGGAATGGACATCGATGATATGCCTATTATTCAATAATTTTTGGCTATCATTCTGGAATAGTTTCCTAGCCTTCCAACAAAAAGTGATTTTGAGTGCTCAATAGAACCCATATCTAGTTCTACACTAATTTCAAAGACTCCATATAGAAATGATTTAATTAAGTTGTAGGAATTTAAGAAGAAACTCCTATAAAACCTTGATAAGGGATTCATTCAGCTAATTCTGACACCTTGGGTTGAACAGGTTATTTTTGTGAAAAATAGCGATGCATCAATGTGACTCTGTATAGATTATCAGGAGTTGAATAAGATCATAATTAAGAACAAGTATCCTCTTCCTCATATTGTTGACTTGTATGATCAACTACATGGAGATAAATACTTTTACAAGATTGACCTTCATTCAGATATCATCAACTGAGGGTCAAGAAAGAGGATATACCCAAAACATAATTCCATACAAGGTATGTAAACTATGATTATATAGTTATGCCTTTTCATCTTACTAATTCCCTATTATCTTCATGGATTTAATTAAAAGAGTCTTTAGAGATTACCTCAATCAGTTTGTGGTAGTCTCTATTGATGATATTCTTATCTATTTAAAGAAAAATTAAGATCATAAATATCACACGAGAATTACAATGAAGACCCTAAAGAAGGAGAAACCATATGAAAATTTTAAAAAGTGTGAATTCTGGTTTTAGAAGGTTTCATTTTGGGGTCACATAATCTGAAGATATGGTATAGCAATAGATCCATCAAAGAAGGAGGCTATTGAATGATGGCCTAGAATAACAATAGTGACTTAGTTCAATATCTTTCTAGATTTAGATGTATATTGTTAATGGTTTTTAGAGAATTTATCATTACTATCTAATCCTATAACTATGTTAACTCAAAAGGGTGTCAAGTTCTTATGGATAGATGAATGTGATGAAAATTTGAAGGAACTGAAGAGAAGGTTAGTCAGAGCACCTATGCTTATATTACCCTATAGTAGAGAGGGGTTTGTAATCTATATTAATGCATACAAGAAGGGATTAGGATGTCTTATTATGCATAATAACATGGTTATCACTTATTGCTTTCTATATTTTATGATTAATGGGAAAAATTACTTAACTCATGATTTGGAGTTAGCAGTAGTATTTTTTTCATTAAAGATATAGAGGCATTATTATTGTCGATAAAAGTGTTATATATATACCAATCATAAAATTATCAAATATATATACAAAGATAAGGATTTTAACATGGTCTAGAGAATATTGTTAGAGTTGATAAAGGATTATGACTAATCAATACATTACCACCATGGGAAATAGAACAAGGTGTCCAATTCATTGAGTTGGAAGGGTCATGCTATCTTATCTATAATGAGGATCACAAAAGATCTAATATTTCTAGATTTTCAATGGATAGATCTAGAAATTCTGAAGGAAGGGAAAACATCTTATGTTTCTCAAAATAATTTTCAACCATAAATCCATGTGAAGATTAAGGAGGCAGAGAAGGAAGATTTATAAGCTAAAAAATAATGTTAGAAATGTTACTAATTTTAACCTAGATCAGTATGGAATGATAAGGTTTAGGAACCATGTATGTGTTCCCACCATACCTGATTTGAAGAAGGAGTTGTTAAAAGAATATTATAGTTCTTAATTCCTTATTCATCGTGGAAGTACGAAGATGTATAGGTAGTTGAAAGAATACTTCTATTCAGATTCAATGAGGAAAGATATCACAGAGTTTGTATCTCGATGCTTGGTATGCCAACATGTTAAGGATGAAAGAAAAAATTCAAAGGGGATATTTCATCCATTACCCTTATCATAATGGAAATGGGAGAAAATTACTATGGATTTTATAGTTGGAATACACAAATCCTCTAAAGGGTTTAATTCTATATGGGTGGTATTAAATCACCTTAATAAAACAACACACTTCTTCGTAATTATAGAAAACTTCTCTATGGGCCATATTTCCATGATATACATTAAAGAAGTGGTAAGGTTGCATGGTGTACCACATTATAGTATATATAGTTGTGATATGAGGTTTGGCTCAACGTTTTGGAGAATTATTCAGCAAGAACTTGATACAGAAATGAGTTTCATCATTGCTTATCAAACTTAGAAATATGGTCAGTCTGAAAGAACAATTAAAATCATATAGGATATGTTGAGATCTTTCTATCGTGATTTAAAAGGAGTTTGGTATCAAAACCTTTCTTTAGTTTAGTTTTAATAAAAAAAAATATATTTCACTCTAGCATTCTGATGGAATCTTATGAAGCCCTTTTTTAGAATAAATGTAGATCTCCCACACACTGATATGGTGTTGGAGAAATAAAACTATTAGGACTTGAGATCATTGAATAAATGGTCGATAAGTTTAAAACCATTCATTAGAATATCAAGGTAGCTCAATGTTGGAAGAAAATTTATACTGATAAACATCAGTGTGATATTTAATTTAAGGATAGTGAAAAGGTGTTTCTATGAATCTAACCCTGGAATAATGTTATTATATTTGGGAAGAAATGGAAACTAATCTCTAGGTATATCGATCCCTTTGAGAATATTGATCGTATCGGGATAGTAGCCTATCAATTGAAACTTCCTACAGATATCTATCAAGTCCATGATGTGTTCAAAATACCTCTCCTGAGGAAGTACATACCTGAACATTAAAATGTGTTGAACTCAGAGTCCATACCACTAGAGCAGGATATTTCTTACAAAGAACAACCAGTGGATATTCTGTACTGATTAGAGAATGTCTAGAAAACCAGATAACTCACCTAGTCAATGATTTTTGGAGAAATAAACAGTTATAGGAATCTACATGGGAATTTAAGGGTATGATGAAGTAGAATTATCCTCATTTGTTTTTTTACTAAATAAATAATTTCGAGGGAGAAATTCATTTTATGGGGGTATAATGTAACACCCTGAGTTTTTATGGAACCTTTTTTCTCTAATAAATTAAATTTTCATTTTTTTCTTATATTGTATTAAGTCAAAAATTACTTTCACATGGGATCAACCTAGATTTCTTTATATGGAGCCTAATTTTTGTAAAATACATGAAACACCGAATTGGAATACGTTACATGCAACACTAATGTTTCTACGAAACATTATTTTACTGTTAGAATTATTTAACGGAGATAATTATAACCAAGACATTAAATTTAGTTATATTAAAAGTAATAAATAATTTTAAAATATTTCTTATAATTGTATTATATAAATAAAACATATTTATAATGAAAGATATAATTTTAATGTAAAGTCCTTATATGTTTAAAAATACCATTTTCTAAAATGAACCTCTTTTAATTTTCTTTTGTGAAAAAATAATAAACATAATATTAGGAAAATTTATAAATTTAATTTGGTAAAATAAACTTCATATTTTAATTTTTATTTTATAATTTATATCATGATTAATTTTTGGGATTTTCTGAGAAACTTCATTTTTTGATGAATTGTGAAAAATACCTGATTTAATTCAAACAGTTTTTCATATAATTTATTTATAAGGATAAATTAAATTTTAAATTAATTTAAAAGTTTAATTAGAGAATATTTTTATCAATTATTACAATTTAGTTCATTGGAACCAATTTCACATTGAAATTGGATATAAAAACATAGTAAGCTTTTGAACATTTTTTACTTTAAAAACTCACATTGTTATCCCAACTGTGGGATTAAATTTGAATTTATTTCTTACAATTATATAATTATAATATATAAATTTTTATTACAGATTTGGAATCATCATAATTTATAATTTCTAATCATTTCAACTTCGTTTTTTACATAAAATATTAATGAATGTAATTAAAATTAATTACATTTATTATTGTAAAATTATTCTTAAATAAGGAATAAACCTTAAACTTAATGGCCTAAATGACCTAGAAACGTGTTCAAAAGACATTTTATGGCTGTATTTCAACCCTATAATAACTTTTATCAACATTTTACCATCATTTTATCCAATTCCAACATGAAAATTGTGGGTGTAATTCTCTCTTAAAATATTTACAAGAGCGCCACTCCTCATCCACTGTAAAAGGGATCATTTCCTCCCACTTCCTCATACCTCTAAAGACCATTGGGTCAACAAAGATCTTCCAAAATATCTGCCCAAATTTTATTTTTTCATTATTAATCATCAATTTGGTCATAAAGTCTTACAAGGAATCCTTTTGTCACAAACCAAAAGGAGTTACCTGATTAATAGATAACATCTTCTCTTAAGCCCCTTTCTTTTATTTTATTTCTCCACCACTACACTCTATTTATTGCATGATTATATAAAAACTCCAGTATCTTTAGTATACTAGGATGTTTTTATTCTATGTTTTTGACCTACACTTACACACACTTCCATCTAATGGGTAACAATCATATTGTTTATGTGTATGCTAAAATACCGCCTCACTAAACGATGATTGTTAATTTTTTACTTTATCGCCTATCATGGTGGATATTATGATGTAAAATCTGTTAATATATGTCATATATTATATTTATTATGTCTTTATACACATTTATTCCTTTTAAAAAACATATCTTGTTTACTTTCTATTTGTTGTAAATACGATCATTTCGTTTGAGCAAGTGTAGACTACCGCCCCCTCAAAGTGATTTGATTCATTCCTACACTAAATGGAATGTGTTAAGGATAATATTAGTGAATATATATGATAGATATGATATAATAAATATAATTTAATAATTATAAATATATATATATACATATATTTCTTTTACTTTCTTTCTTTCAACATGACAATTAAACGGAAATAGCGTTCATGTGTACGTACGACCCACCATCTCCATGAACGATGTATTCCATTTCATAATTCTATATTATATAGATTGTTATAATAAAAATAAAATGAATATTCATGATATTTATATAATTTTTTACATTATTGAATCATTAAATAATTACAAGGACCAAAGATATAATAAATTAAGACACATGCGAAGAACAAAGTTAATGTTACCCGAAGTGAAACCTTATCATATGATTGTTAACAATATGGTAATATAAGATCATAATAAAACAATATATGGTATTAGATATTGTAATATGGTTCTGTAAAAGATTTATAATAAATTTATATTTATTATAAATATGGTTTGAATGAGTATGACAAGAGTCAAGACAAGAAGTAAGGGAATTTAATCTCACTTTTATTTTCATGAGATACAAGCCTTAATCCCTAATCACGTATTTTTTATGGTGTATAAACTTCCCATGAATGTATTATATGTATTTTCAAATTAAATTTATTATTATTCACATATCCATTTTATGATATTTCTTTTATGGGTTTTAATTTTCAAAAGTTACCAAATCTTTAATATAGTTTTGTTTCAATTTGCCTTGTTTGAGTCTCACATTTTTTATACACCGAAATTCATATTCAAGGATTATTATATCATGAATCTCCTTTTTTCAGGATATTTTAATATTAATTTAGTTTGCTTTTATACCATGAATATTATTATCCCAATTTACCAAGTGATAAGAGTTTATGGAAAAAATCTCATCACTTTCCCAGATTATTTTTGATTATGCTCTAATTAATGAAATCTCATGATCCATATCTCATTAAAACTCATGAATTTTCTTCTCCTTTGGCTATAAAATATATCCTCATGTTTTAGTACCATTTTTCTGATATTTTTTCTTAAGATAATGTTTTTATTTAAAATATGATTGTTTGTCTTTTCGGTCAGAAATCTATTGTGTTAAAAACCATGTTTCCAAAAATGTTTTCAAATTTTTTTTCAATAATGATTTCAAAAGATATTTGAATCCCATTCAAAAAAAAATAGATTTTAAAAACATTTTATAGTTTTAAATTATTTATTTATATTTTTTAAATCTATTTTCAAAGAAATTTTTTTCCAAAATGTTTTATTTTTTAAAAATAAATTTTCAATGAAGAAAGGATATTTTCCTCAAGAAATGTTTTTAAAATACCTTTCAAAATTATTTCCCAAATAAGATAACATATATTAGTGTTAATAATTTAATTATAGGGGTATTATTAAATGTTTACATTCATATTCATTCTCTTAATGGATTATGTCTTAATGGAATGACGATTGATGAAACCCATGTCACTTTCATGTGTTATTTGATTTTGAAACCCACTACTTTTCATAGGTTATGTTTGAGGTGAAATGATTATGAAACATATATTATTACATAGGTTAATATATGATTACACTTTTATGATAACCCTTTCATTTCATGGGTTATTATATGATTTGTTTTTATTTTATGGCACATGTATGTATGGTTTTATTATTATATAGGTGAGACCTATATCTCCCTCCAATTTATTGCGAAAAGATTTATATATTATTATATTGACTAAATGGTATTGAAAATGAACCTTGAAAAATAATATGGCATTTATAGTGAACCATGACTAGAACGATGGTATGAGAAGTGAACCGATGCTACTAATATGGCCATGGGAGTGAAGCATGACTTCCAAGATGGTTTAGAGAGTGAACCCATACTACCAAGATTATCTTGAAATTAATTCCTTGGATACTATGAAAATCATATTATATGCTTATGTTTCTTCCATAATTACATGTTTAATTCCTATGTTATTCTTTCATGGATTATGTTCATTATTTCATTGTGATTCATTTCTTATAAACTACCAAGATTTATGTCATGATTCATGTATAAGAGCTTTGATGTATAGGGTATGATATTATATTTTCATGATAATGTTCTCATATCCTGAATCTCATGATTATGCTTACATATCTTACTTATTTACCCATAATGAGTATTTTATCTCACCCATTTTTATTTTTTATTCCCCAATTTTTGACGATATGTATTATGTTTGATTTTTTTATGAAGGGTTATAGTGAAGAAGAACCTAGTGGGAGATAATGTAGCTCACTTATGTATTAGTGTTTATGTTTCCATGTTTCAAAAGGCACTTGAATAGTATGGTCTTTGGGAATCTATTTGTATTGTGTTATAAGTATTATGAAAAAGTTATGTAATTTTATTGTATGTTAATACTGGTTCGGTATAAACTACACTATAGATCATAGTTTTCATTCATGCTATTACAAAATTCATACAATGTAATACACCCTCACATAATTTTTTAAATAATTCCACTTCTAAAATCAATGGTATCAAATATACTCCATTCATGAGGTGTATTTTGTTTATATATTGGATTTTTATTCATGTAAAACAAATCCACACTATGTCACACCATCCTCTCTATAATCATATTTTTCATTTTCAAACCCTACAACAACAAAAAATGATCATAATGGTTTTGTTAGAAAGATATCATGTTCTCTTTAGGAAGATTTAAAATTGAATGTTGGATTCTAGTTTTTGTTATGCAAGAATATGAGGGGGAATTGTTTTTAAAAATAATTCCATGTTTGGTTTTGATGTATTTTGAAAAAGAAATTTTTTTAATGTATATATTTATACTATAATTATTGTCGATGTTTAATTATTTTTTATGATTGGAAGTGTATTTTATGTGTTTAAGTATTCCATTTATTTTTATTTTAACTAATAATTTAGTTATCTTAATAATGGATTCTTTAGTTGCGTAATAATGGATTTGGGATTAATTTCTGTTTGGTATTATTGATTTAATGCTCTTTTGGTTATTACATATGTGATTTATTTGTATTTTTTCATGGAAGTATTTATATTAAACTCATATTATAATGTTTGATGGATATATGTTAGTTTCAGTTTCACATGGATTTAAAAATTGTAATTCAAGTTTTAACCATATGTAATATACCCAAATAGGCTTAATGATATTTGTTTTAATGGTGTTTTCATACTAATAGGAAACCTAGTGAGTTATTTAGTATGGAATTGATTATAACTAATTCATAATCTTAATAATCTAAATAAAGGATGAGATATAGAATAATTTCCATTTATGAATTATATGTATAAACCTAAAATTTACTTATGTAAATATGTTTTCAACATTTTAAACGTAATTTATAAAAGGAAAAATTTACTAAATAAAAGTTTCCAATTCAAGTTACATTCTACCCATTTTACCCATATTTTAAAAGAGTAAAAAATTAAACATTGGGTATTTACTATACATGTGAAAACCATTTAGTTCGGGGTGGAAAATGAGTACTAAATAAAACAATTTTTGAATGAAATTACCAAGTGTTATGGATTCACTATGGAAAAAATTTCTTTCTTTATTTAAAACGAATTCTGAAATCAACTCCTTAATAAAATAAACACCGCTAGTATTTATAAATTTTTTGTTTATTTTTGGAAAACCCCTATTTAATGAAACCTTGTACATTTAAGAACCAAATAATTATTTTTCACATGGTGGAACCTATTAATTACCTCACCATTGTTGTAATTTTTAAATGATGTTATGTATTGTTTATTGATATATACCTCATTTCATTTTTATTGGAAATAAATGACTTACTGTATATTGAAAATAAGTATAAAAAGGAATTCGTAACTATGGTTTATTCCTAACATTCAATTTAAACATTCATAAACTAAATTTAAGTTTAATAAAAGGACTCAGGATAACCCAAAATAAATATATATCAACTATTAATTTCCCTTTTTGATATATGACCTATGACATGTAACCTTTTTTTTACAAAAATGAAAATAAATTCATGAGATATAAAATGAACATATGAAAAAACATTAATTTATGGATCTTATAACCATTTGAAGCTTTATAATCTTTCTAATCATGAAAATCTACAATTATATGTATGTAATCAATTGAAGAACACTAGAACACTCACTAATTTCATGGATCATATAATTATAAAATAATAAAACGTTAATAATGGACCTTACAAAAGAAACCAAAAATAGATACATAATGTAAAAAAATTACACATAGGAAATAATACTTTAAAATGATCAAATACATATAATAGCTTGTAAGGATATAATATCTAAATGATACAAAAAAAATTATAACATGATGTAACTTACTCATTCAAATTAAAAAATAACCTGAAATACAAAAACATTGACAAAAACTAACTTCTCTTTGGGCGTATGTTTGAATGAATCCTCTTTTTTACCAAGTAGCACTAATAGAACATGGTTATTTATGTTGGTAAATTATAACTTATCACTATAGTTATGTATAAATTATAAGTAAAATATGTTTCCTCTACGTATATCATTACCAAAAACAACTTTACAATGATATTTATGTTTATTTGGTTTCATTTATTGATGATATAAAATTAACTTGGGATTTAAATGTTATATTGTTTAATGATCATATAAATGAAGTGATCACATTGAGAGTCAGGTTTTTCCAGATGACAAATAAATTTCCATCTTATATAAAAAAATTGATATAGAATAAAAGGAATGTGAGGGTATCCTATTTGTAAAAAAGTTACATACTCAGTTAAGTTGAAAAATTCCTTGAGGAAAGTTTTTTTAGGTCGTCATAAAATTTTACCTCAATGACATAAATACCAATCATGGAAAAAAATTATTTGATAGTAATTCATAATAGGTACAACACATTCTCCATTAACAGGGGATGAATAATTCAATAAAGTAAAGGATATTGTAACTTTTTTTGGTCTACCCTTTTTTAAAAAGCAATACTAAAACAGTTTATAAAAGGTGATCATTTTTTTAATCATTGTATTATAATTGTTTGTATATCTGAAATTTTATTGGTTTCATGCACATAGAAAAATAATAAATGTTATAGTTTCATTGACATTTTACTAAATTCACTTGAAAAACTAAATATGGTATTAAAGAATGGTGAGAAATGATTTATATGGGGATAAGGTGTTATTTTGACCCATTTATGGGTGAAAGATAGAATTTTATTCCTTTAATGACTTGACCACATTCTGGACAATAGAGATTTTAGTTTTATAACATCATCAATGGTTTAATGGTTTTATAGGGTTATCAATCAAATGTAAATAATATCATTATGATGATATATTTTATGTTAAATGGATTAAGATCACATGATTTTATTGTTTTGATGTAAGATTTAATGTTTGTGTCTTTATATTTAATTATACCTAAAAATTTCTAATATACATAAACTAAATATTGCTTCTTTTTTAAATTCAATATAAATAAAATTTATAAACCTATCATATTTTACATCTATGGAAAAGGTAATTTCTATCATATTATGTGAATTAAAGTTATTTTTCACACATTATTTCATTGATATAATGATTTTCTTGATGGTTGACTTGGTTAGGGAGATCTGACTATGAGGTCTTATACATTATAGATGGATGTATCCCATTGAATGATATAGGAAACTTTTCAAAGGGAATTTCAAAAAATAAATTCATTAATAAGGGTTAATTTATATTGATATTTTTTAGTAAACTATTTATTTCTATACAAAATACAAGTCTAATGATGATATCATTGGTCTTCCAAAATCTTATCACAATGGGTACCTTGTGGGTGAAGTAATTTCTCGAATATGTGTTATTCCAATTTCAATTATAGAGCGGGAGAAGGATCACCCTTATTCTTTATATATATTTAGAAATGTTGGTCCATGTATTAAATATCATTAATTAATTATTAGGTATTTAAATTCATTATGGGATGAAAGTTGGATATCAAATAAACATAATTAATAGTTTTTATGATAGTTTTGAGACCATATTTTTAAGGAGTTATCTTCAAATATAAATTCAATTTTTGATTTAATTTAAATGATTTCTAAATGACCATGTTTACAAGTATTAATATTTATATTTTATACAAAAAGTATCAAAATAAATGTAATATTATGGAAAATAGTGGAGTTAAACTTATGGATAAATCGATACATGAATATAGTTTTAAGGAATGATATACAATATATATGAATATTTCATAATTTAACATCATCAAAAAAAACATGATAGTTTGATTATATAATATTTTAACTATTGATTTTTTATGAAAATTGATTTATAATAAAAGTATTGTTAATATTCATAAATTGTGATACATGAATTTGAATTTCTATAATGGTAAAAGGATGAAACATTCATATTAGCATCATAGGGAGTGCAATTATTTTATTCCCAAGATACTGCAAACAAAGATTGGTCATTTATTATATTATTGAATAAAATAATTATAGGGTAAAATGAAAATTGAATTGAGGTTGAACCTTTCATTGGGGAATTTAAATTATTTCACATTGGTCCCCATAGAGATAGTTTCATGTTTTTTAGAGGGGTGACAAGGATGGGATTTTTGTACTTGATACATGGTCCTGCTACATTCAAACATCAAAGAAAATAATAGTTCAATGGAGAGGTAAAATGTATCTAATTAGTTATATATATATAATGTGTTACAACGTGATATTATGTATTCACCACTATATTTATGTAATATTAAATAAATATTTAACAACTTTCACTGTTAATAGATTTTTTACAAGTTGATGCTTCCAATCTAGAGGAACAACATATTAGAAATTTTTAAATTGGGAAAATATATTAAGGTGAAGACCATTTTGGAGGTAATGAATAATAAGAAGGTGAACAAGTGTGAAAAAACATGATATGGTTGATTAAATATAGGATCATTGTAGCACAATATTATTAGTTAAAATTAATAAGGCCCAAAGTAAATTAATTGTTTTTGAATTTGGATGGAATGGAAATGGGTAACCTATTTATCCCAATGATTCTACTTTCATTAGATACATTGGTGTCAGTAGTTTAATTTAAATTTCATTTTATATAGATACGTGGAACAATTTTGTTCTTGCATTGAAGGAAATAGTTTTTGGAATATGTTATGGTAATATTATTATGTACATTCTTTGTTATATCAAAAAATAAAATATTTTAATATTTATTTACTCTTAATTATCCCCAGAAAATTATATTACTATGATAATATTATTGGATGATATTTTATGAAAATGATATAAATAGTCACTGGAAAAGATCATATATAAATTCATACACATCTTACAAGACATCATTATAGGTATCTTTATGAGAAAGTAAAACCCCAGTCACCAAATATACACACACATCATACATGAAGAAACTAGAGAATATTTCATTTGATTTCAATATGATGAAGCATTTATGTTACATTTTAATTTTTATTATTTTATTTGAAATTATGTGTATTGATTACTTTGATTTAAAATTTTTAATTTATGAAATAGTTAAATAGTGTAGGAAATAAACAACATATATTGAAACAACCTTACCCCTCCCATAATGAAAGGATGGGATACACTTTATTGGAACAAAAAAAGTATTTATTTTATATCTATAGAAAACAATTATGTGATATGAAACAAAAAAATAATTATGTTACATTGTTTATATATATTCTGATGATTTAGATTCTCAATCCACTTACAAAAAATTTAATGTTCTATGTAAGGAGGATAATGTAAATAAAAATGGAAAATAGTACATAAAAACATGGAGAAATCATGGGAATCATGTGTAAGTACGATATAGTAAACAATCATTAAAAAGGTATTAATTAACTATGAATACTTATTTTTCATATATTTATTATTTAATTTTAAAATGATAATTATTATCTATTGTGGTTAATAATGTACTGAATTTAGTGGATTTGAAGCATCTATAATAGTATGTTCATATTGGGGGTTTATGTTTTAGGGATTCTCCATAATAATACTTTGAGAATGTAAATACATAGGGGATAAATATGAAAAAATGGAAAATATTCAAGCACATGTAGATGCACTAACAAAAAAATAGTTTTAAGGTTGATGTGATAAACCAATTTATTATAATATATAAATGTAAAGAACCAACCCAATATCATCCACAACATGAAGTCCCCCACCAATTTTTTTGGTTCGACATTCCCCTCAAAGGAATACCTTAACTGAGGTAGTTGATTTTGTTTTAATTGTTTTGAATAAATGTGAATCAATAAACTATTGATACTATTAGAACCTTATTGTTTAAATGATAAAAAATCATATTAATTGTGTTTTTAATGGTTTTAATTTTTTATGATAGAATTTTATAATACAAGTAATTTTGAAGAAATATTGCTAACTGTTGAAAACATTTACCATTACAAAAATTCACTATTAAAGTTGATTCACTACCAGAATTGACTCACTACTGAAACAATTCACCACTGAGACAATTTTCCCCTGAGACAAGTCATAGATGAAGATAAACTACTGTCAGATGACTCAACACTAATAAAAGTCACTAATGAGCATGTCCTTCCACCATATGACCAACCACTAGTCTAACTCATCATTGTCCAGACTCATCATTAGATTGAGTCACCGTCAGGATGAGTCACCCCCTGAGACCACTTGTCGCCAGATAAGATCCATCATCTCTATTTTCGTTCATTTGAGTTACATATTCCCAAATAACTATATTAATGCCATTAATATATAGATTTATTTTATGATTTTATCCTTAATTATTACAAGGAACATTAAATGATGTTATATCTCAGCATGACGATTCCAAGGATTGTGATGATTGTTCTTCAAACAGACTCCCATACTTGTTATGTTATATATTCAAAGAAGATTCCCTCTTGTGAGAGAGAGTGAAATAAGTATATTCTACAGAAAAAATATTGTTTCTTAACATAAGAAACATCATTCTATAAGATATTTCAGGAAACATTTATACCTAAATTTCTTCTTTAAAGGAATGGAGTATACAAAACATATATATCATTTATTATAGTCTGAACAAAGAGATCATATGATGCTCTTTTTTATTACAATTTCTAGAGAAATATATTGATCTCATATCTAAGATACATCATAGAATACCCAAGATTCTATAGAACATCATACCAAGAAATAATATCTTCTCTACATATTTTTACTTATTCATTCTATTTATTTAATTTCTTTTTGAGTAGTGTGTTTTTTCTTATTTATCGACCCACACAATCTCCTATGATATAACTAGGAGACACAACATATCTTAATATTTTTTTTCATATGTATTCCCATAGTTTTTTTGGAAGAGTTCCTTATATGGAATATGTTTTTCTATTCCCACAGTTATGGTGGAATAGGTACCTACATGGCCTAGATATATGGTTAGTTGTTGTATTTTTACCAGATCTAGGTCATTGTTAAAGATTATATTTATAAAATATTCTTTAATATGGGTGATTTCCAAGTGGAGGTTATTAGGTATTATATTAAGACTTAACTGTTAATTTTTATTACATTGTGTGTTTTTTTGTTTTATTTCAAATCGTTAAACTGAATCTATTTTGAATGGTAAAAAAAATCCTATATTGATAGTTAATATTATATAATTTTTATATAAGTAACTGTTTTAGTAATATTATTTAAAAAGTTATAATTATATTCATCTTATTTTAATTGAGAACTAATAAAGCTTCATGTAATCTTTGAAAAGATCATAATTACAATAAACTACTCCTTTTATTAACTAGGATATTTAATTATAAATTGGGGTATTTTTTTAAAATTTATTTTAACAGAAACTATTATTGGTAAAATAATTCATCCCCCTCCACACTCTTGGGTTACTCACTCCATCTAACATTAGGTATAAAAGGGTATTTTTAAAAATGTTTTCAACTGTGATTTTAGTTGTGTCCTAAAGATCATAAATTTCTTTTTGTTTTTCATTTAGTTCATTAAATAGATAATCCACATGTAGGTTCTTCTACCAATTGACCACCCTTCTTTAATGGAAATAACTAAGAAAAATGGAAAATAAAGATGAAAAATCACATTTAAAGTAGCGGCTTTGAAATATGATCTTATATTGAAGATAAATATGAAAAACCTAATACTGCTATTACTACCTAGGATTATTCCACTAAACATTCTTATAACAAAAAAACAAATCTATGAATTCCGTGTTCAATTATTTATGAGATAAAGTTTTTAATTTAATATCTTCTAGTAAAACTACATATGAAATTTGGGATACATTAGTTATTTCTCATAAAGGAAAAACTAATGTTAAAGAAATCAGATTAAATACATATACAATCAATATGATACATTTAAAATGAAAACTGTTGAGAATATTTATGATATGTATCTCAGTTTTAATAACATAGTGAATAAAATAAGTTCCTTGGGAAATCCAATTTCATACAAAGATCAAATCATGCTACTGTTGAGGTGTCTTCTAAAAAGATTTATGGAACATCATTTTCAGTAAGAGAATATTATTACATAAATAAACTACCTATCAAGGAATTAATTTCAGATAATATGATGTAAAAGGAAGAGCTTAAAGTCAACAATGAATAATTTAATGTGCCTAAAAAGAAATTTGTAGCCTTTAAGACTAGTGCCTTAAAACAAAAAGAGAACGTATAAAATTAATATTAAATTGATAATGAATGAACATATGATGGTAGTGAGAAGATGGCCCATCTTGCTAGAAGGTTCATGAAATTCTATAAGAAGAAGAAATTTTCCTAGAAAATGATCTACAAGGAATATTATGATAATAGAGGGATTTAGAGAAAGGACAAGAAAAGGGATGATAATTCAAATGTGATTACTTTCTATGATTTTAAAATAAAACAACATGTCAAAGATGAATTTACCAAGTTAAAAAACCAAAATAAGTATTATGATAAGGATAGATGATATAATAAATAAATGAAAGAAACATGGAGTTCTTTTGAGGATAGTTACAGTGACACACACTTGATTCATAAAGAAAATCCTAAGAGACAAAATTTGTGCCTCATTAAAAACATGTATGAGGTAACTATTATCTCTTCTATAAATAATTCAAATAATTCTAGAGATCAACACAATGATTAAAATTGGAATAATGATAGAATGATTTAATACTATAATATGTTTGAAGATAACATCAATTATCATAAACATAAATACATAATTTTAAAGAAAAAGTTGGATTTATCTTCTAGTGTTAAATAATACCTTAAAATAAATAAAGAAAATAATGCTCAATTTTTTAAAGAAAATATATAACTCAAATTATCTAATGATAAGTTAAAGAAATACTGAGAAATATTCACAAATGGATGATAAAATCTCACTCAAATACTATGAAATCAAATAACACATAAGTATGTTACCAGTCTAGGTTACCAACGTGGACTATGCAGGATTGTCAAAACTAGTTTTTCCCTAAATATAGTTCTAGAATCACTTATACTATATTTTATTCAAGTGGAACTAATAATTTTTTTATATTAAATATTTTACAATCTTCTTATAGGAAACCCATTAATAAAATATGGGTTCCTAATCTATAATTGATGACATTTCTGGACCCAAGAATATATTCATACCAAATTAATTTTTGGAATACAATTATTTTGTAGGAAAACTAGTTGATGAGGTCTACTATAAGTCAGTGGTGCCTATTTAGTATCTATTCCATACATATTACTAGAGATTAATCAAGATTAATTAACATAATAAAGGTTGATGCTGGACATATCACCATTACTGATAATACTAAAGGTAAAATCATTGGCCTTGGCCAAATCAACAACTCTAATTTTATATTAATTTATAATGTATTATTTTGGTATGGTTTAAAATATTATCTTATTAGTATCTCATATCCCTCTAATGATGTTTTTCAGGTGAAATTTGAAAACAATTACTGTAATTTTTTTATTCTAAAAATTCTTTAGTATCTACTTATTTTATAAATGAAAATGTATATACTATTAATCTAGATTCTTTATTTTCCCAAAATGTTTATTTCTTAAGATTAATTCATAAGTAATCATGTATTTGGAATAGGGTACTAGTCCATTTTAAAATTTACTCACATAGAAAGCTAAGAAGGGAAGGGTTATTATAGGATATACCTAAACTCAAATTCTCAAATGATAAATTCTATAACCCCTATTCAAAATGTAAACATCATAAAATATATTTCAAATCAATGAAATAATATTCAACTTCTAAACATGTTGATTTGGTTTATATATACTTTTTTATACTATCTAGAGTTTCTAATTTAAAAGGTAAGAATAATTTCTATGTACATGTATATGAATTTTCTCAATATAAATGGTTTTTATTTTTTGTAATTCCCCGACCCCAGTTACCCAGAGTCGGTGCATTATTACATAACATTGGAATGATCACAAGAATGATCAAGTCTCGAAAGACCGATTAGTTTAGTAGACTTGGAATAACTAGATACATTCATAAAGTTTACATTACATCATAAAATGAAAACTACAAAAATATAGTCTCCATAGTCCATACTCTTATCCCCTCAAACAATCCCTGTAGGTCATTCATAAAATACTTCTACACATCTTGGAAAAAATAAAACATAGAAAGGGGTGAGCTCAAATACCCAGTAAGGATAACAATATAGCCGAAACTTTTATAAATAAACATAAACATTTAAGGAAATGTAAAACTAAAACAAAACCCTTTTAAAACATGAACTTCATCAAAATATGGAAGAAATAAAATGAAATAATTCCATACACTTATTCACATGGATATTCTACTAGTCGAATAATCACATGAAATATCAATAACCACTTTCATAATGATGGAATTAATAATGCCAGACTATCATAACCACATAGTCAAGGCCTCGTTCCACGACTACAAATATGATTTTGACAAGGCCTTGTGCCAAGACACTAGTTTGTCTCATGAGACCTACTGATGCAATTTTTTTAGAATATTCTTACGTTTAAAATTGCTCAAATATACTCTAGTGTTTTTTTGAAAACATTATGCAAGCTTCTGAAAACAAAATAACTATTTCTGAGATTTCTTTACTAATTACAGGCCATGATGGGTCCACTCCCAATCCCTTCTTATCTACCACACTCGAGATTCGGGTTTTATGAAAACATTTTTAATCTTGCGTTAAATACATATACATTTGCATTGGATTTTCATATTTTGGAGAGGAATAACTATTTTTTGAAATCATTTAAAAATCACATAATTATAAAATAAAACCTTTATTTTGAAAATATTATTATAAGTGTGTAAGGGAAGCTTCAAAGGGGTAATAACGGAGGAGAATAACTGCACCTTCCGTATAAGTTAAAAAAACATTCTTACCATAATTTTGTCGAAAAGGTTAAAAAGGACCTTGTTTGGAAAACGACAGAAAGATTCCTTTATAAACCTATTATAAAAAGTCAAACAAGGGTATAAAATACTTTAACCCTTATTTTTTAAAATAGTTAGAATGTTTTGAAATAAATTTTTAAGAAACATGGATGTGGATGGTAAAGAGGTCCCAGTTGATAATTACGTATAAACAACCTCGGATAATGAAAAGATTGTGAAATTAACCCTTACCAATTAGGTAACTTACGAAACATACAACCCATGAAATAGGTGTCATAAAATGAATATGTAAATACACATAAATTAAAGTTTATTACACAAAGAATACAATTATGGGCAGTACATACACCACACAAAAGGTAATAGTGGCAATATGGATTGAATCTCACAAGAATAAGGAGTGAGATGAAAACCCATTACCTTGTACTTTTCCTTGGTTGGGGTAGGTTAACCTCTTTTATAATGGTGAAATAATTTTTTTTAAATTATACAAGAATCGTATACATTAATATTATATCATATATGATCTTTTAACATTGCATTGTTAATAATATCTTAGTATTATCGTCATTTCGGGTGTTAACTTACTCGTATATGTTTTGTTACATAAGACATGTTTGTTATGGATAGGTTGTATCTCATTCATATCTAGAATGATATCGAGTCCTTAAACACTATTTTAATTATAAAATGATAATTATACTTGAATGCATACGATGAAGAATGAATCTCATCGCTTTCGTGGAGACGGTAGTCCGTACATACGCACGAGCGACAATATCATTCTTTTGATATTAAAATGATATATAATTGGATATTATATCATATATATAGGATCATTATCATGTTATATTTATTATTTTAATTAATTAAGCATCATTATTATACCCATCCAAAAAATAATTTATTGAATAACAATTACACCACGACGTGGGGACGGTAATCTGTACGTACTCACGTTTTGTGACATGTCATTAAATGAATGGATAGAATACTGAATATGGCTGTAAAATATTTATAATAATATCACAGTATATATAAGATACTGTAGTTATTATTTTAGAATAGGAATAATAAAGAAAGAAGAAGTTGAAGAAGAAAGGAACTTGAAAGATGGTGGTGAAAACATTATCTCTTCTTCGGGTTCTTCATTTTGATTTGATCAAAAGGGCTCCATAGGTTTTCTTTTTGATAAAACTAAGGCCTCTAGGTTGATTTGAGAGAATTTTAGAGAGTATTTGGGTAGGGATTTTCCGAGACAAAAGGCTTTGAATGTGTGAATTAGTGAGAAGGGGAAGTGCCCTTTTATAAGAGGGGTGAGGGATACCTTTGGAAAAGCTAGAAATATTATTTTATAATAAATTCAAATTCGGTTTCTAAAGGCTCCAAAGTGAATTATTTAAACTTTAATGTGGATATAGGTCTAAAAAAATTCAAAAAATAGGTTTTAGATAGGTTTGGGTCACTATATTAACATTATCTATTAGTTTTAACTCTTAGTTAATTAGTTTAACATTTATCATGTCACATTGTATTTTTATATTTTATAGTTAATAAAATTACCATATACATCCAAGCGACCCCCAGCTGGTACATTAATGATACACATATCATGATATAAGTCTCTTGGATGAGCCTTAAATATTTTTGAATTTAATATCAATTAATAATATAATATTTGTTTTAAAAACTCTTTTATGTGAATTTTGACACTATTCAATAATTGATTTTTTTAAGTCTTAACAACATTATTAATTCAAAAAAAATTCATTTAAGAAATCATATAACGTCATATTAAGCAATAAAATTCCTATATGTCATAAAAAATTTAAATTATAATAATTTTAACATTTATAATACCAATTATTTGATTCTTTCTTTAATAAGGAAAATATTGCATCATTATTGTGTCATAAATTATATTAATTATGAAATGTATAAAAATTATAAATAAAACACCATTATGTATGAAATCATTTTATCATTCTAATTAATATTTATAGTCGAAAATCCAACATATATAACCCTATGTAAAAATTGTTTTACTAAACGATATATGCTTAGGTCATTTTTGTATTTATTTTAACTTAATTAATATAAAGTGTCATTATCACATACAAGTGGATCCATGAGGTCCCAAAATCGATACAAAGATGACCATGGTCGTACATGTATCAACAAATAAGGTTATGACATGTTTTAGGGTAATTTTCTTATTATTATAATTTTATTTGTTTACCCTTATTTAGCGGATTTACCCTTTAACCATGGTAAATAAAATATTTACCGAAGTAAATATTCAAAATGTCTAAAAATGAAAGTTACCTATTTACACATTTTGGACATCCTGATTCTAAATATGGAATCCATTTTTCCAAATTCAAAACACAGAAGTGGAAGAAATTAATTTAAAATTAATTTTCGTTGTTAAAACAAAAAGCGTGTTTTTAAGAGATAATAACTATCAAAAGATTGAAAGTTGTTCATGTCCGGTTTAATTGTGAAATTTTCTCCAATGAACAAAATTGTATTAAATGGTAAAAATATATTCTAAATATACTTTAAAACCACTCAAATTAATAATTTATCACTAGTAATTATTTCGATTAAAAAAGTTGTTTTTAAATAAAATTTAATAATTTTTACTATTCATCAAAATATAAATGTTATCCGAAAAGTTCCAAAATTTTACCCTAGGATAATTATGATATTCCAAATCCCAAAATGAAGTCCATTTTGAGAGATAAAATTTATAAAATTTTAATAAAGTGGGTATTACTATTCATAATGACTAGTTTGATTGGTTGTGGTGTGTGTTAGAACTCGAAGTTGCATACAACACACGCCACTGTATTATTCAAAGAGAAGCGTATCGTGGAAGCTTGGGGTGTTACATTCTCCCCTCCTTCAAATAATTTTATCCTCGAAATTTGTATAATATTATTGCATAAAAAGACTCGGGTGGTTCTTCATCATAAGTTCATCGGGTTCCCACATTGCCTCTTCCATCTTATGGTTTCTCCATAGAACTTTTATCAGACGAGTCATCCAGTTTCTCAGCACTTGTTCTCTTGTATCGTGAATCCTGATGTGCTCTTCATAATAAGACAGATCAGGTTCCAGTTCTAATTCCTCATAGGGGAGTACATGCGTTGGGTCAGGCATGTATTTCCTCAACAGTGATACATGGAACACATCGTGAACTTTGGAGTGATTTGGAAGAATTTCCAAACGGTAAGCTACAACCCCAATTCATTGTAGAATTTCTAAAGGAACGATGTACTTAGGACTCAATTCACCTTTCTTTCCAAAACGTATAACTCCCGTCCATGGAGATACCTTCAAGAAAACATGATCTCCCACCTGAAATTCCAAATCCTTTCTTCGGTTGTCAGCATAGCTCTTATGCCTACTTTGAGCTTCTTTGATGTGGTTTTGGATTACCTTCACCTTTTCCATCATTTCCTCCACCAGTTCTGGCCCTACAAGTTTTCTTTCACTAATGTCATCCCAACAGGTTGGTGTGCGACATCTCTTTCCGTATAACACTTCATATGGTGCCATCCGAATACTTGAATGGAAGCTATTGTTTTAGGAAAATTTACCAGAGGTAAATATTGATCCCACATACCCTGAAAGTCAAGTGATCAAGATCTCAATATGTCTTCTAAGGTCTGAATAGTCTGTTCCAATTGTCCATCTATTTGAGGGTGGAAAGCAGTGCTCAAATGAAGTTCAGTATCCAAGGCCTTCTGAAGACTCTTCCAGAATCTCGAAGTAAAACGGGGATCTCGATTTGAAACAATTGATAGAGGTACTCCATGAAGTCTCAGAACATCATTAATATATAGTCTTGCTAGATGTTCAAGTGGTAAATCTTCCCTTATAGCATGAAAATGCGCTGACTTGGTAAGACGATCAACAACAACCCATATTTCATCGTTCAATCTAGGAGTCTTTGGTAGTCCCATGCAAAATTCCATAGTGATATTATCCCATTTCCACTTAGGTATGGGAAGAGGTTTCATGACTCCTCCAGGCTATTGCCTTCCAGCTTTAACTTATTGACAAACCATACATCTTGACACAAAATCAGAAATCTCCCTCTTCATGTTGTCCCACCAAAAATGTTCCTTTAAATCTCTATACATTTTGGTGCTCCCAGTATAGAGAAATTGGAACTATGAGCATCATCTAACAATTCCCTTTTTAAATCAGGTATATTGGGAACACAAATTCTCTTCCCAAATTTCAAAATTCCTTCTTCAAACACAATGTCTCTCAATCTCCCATCATTCACATCATTAATCTTCTGTTGTAATTCTTCATCATTGGTCTGAGAAATCTTAATCCTTTCTTGTAAAGATGGTTTGACAACCATTTGAAAAAGCACTGATGTTTCACCTTCCATGTTTATTCCCATGTCCATATTCACTAGATCCAAGAAAATTGGATCCATTTCAATTCTCATATTGTTCAAAACTCCATGATCTTTTCTACTCAAAGCATCTGCCACCTTATTTTCCTTCCTCGTGTGGTAGTGTATCGTGCAATCATAATCTTTGAGTAGTTCAAGCCATCGCCTTTGCCTCATGTTGAGTTCTTTTTGTGATAAAATATACTTCAAACTCTTGTGAAGAGTATAAATCTCACATTTTTCACCATAGAGGAAGTGTCTCCATGTCTTCAAAGAAAAGATAACAGCTGCTAACTCGATATCATGAGTAGGATAGTTTTGTTCATGAATTTTCAACTGTCGTGATGCATAGGCAACAACACTATCATTTTGCATAAGGGAACAACCAAGTCCTTTCTTTGATGCATCACTATAAATAACGAACACATCATTCCCCGATGGTAGAGTCAATATAGGAGCATTGACTAATATTCTCTTCAGTTCTTCCAAAAATTCTTCACACTCTTTCATCCAAAAAAATTTAACCCCTTTACGTGTGAGCTTTGTTAATGGGTTAGCCAACCAGGTAGAATTCTGGACAAAACGTCGTTAATAACCTGCTAAACAAATAAAACTGCGTACCTTAGTTATACTCGTAGGCGCTAGCCATTCATGGATTGCCTTGGTCTTAGAAGGATCAATAGAGATTCCATCTTTAGAGAAAATATTTCCATGAAAATAAATCTCCTAATTCTAGAATTCACACTTGCTAAACTTCCCATATAATTCATGTTTTCTCAGAGTCTTCAGGATAATGCGTAAGTGATTTTCATGATCTTCATAGATTTTGGAGTATACCAAGATATCATCAATAAATACCACCACAAAATCATCGAGATATTACTTGAAAACTATATTTATTAGATCCATGAATACAGAGGGAGCATTAGTCAACCCAAAAGGCATTACTGTAATCTCGTAATGCCCGTACCTAGTTCGAAATGATGTCTTTAGAATGTTTTCCTTCTTCACACACAACTGATGGTATCCAGATCGAAGGTCAATCTTTCAAAAGTATTGATCTCCATGCAGTTGGTCAAATAAATCATCAATTCAAGGTAGGGGATACTTTGTTCTCTATTTTTATAGCATTGATCTCCCTGTAGTCGATACATAACCTCATAGATCCAACTTTTCTTTTAACAAAAAGAACAGGGGCTCCCCATGATGAAACACAAGGGTGAATAAATCCCTTATTACTCAATTCTTATAGTTGTTTCTTTAGTTCCACTAATTCTACAGTGGCCATTCTATAATGGGTCTTCGATATAGGCCTTGATCCAGGAATTAAATCAATGGAAAACTCAACATCTCGTTCTGAAGGATGTCCAGGTAAATTCTCTGAAACACATCTACATATTCTCTCACAATAGGTACATCCTCTTTTTGAACATTCCTTTCCTCACCCATAGTTATTTCATTCTCTTTTTCCCTGATAATTGAATTTAGTTGAGCTACTGGGGGTGGATCTAGATAAGAATTAGGTGGTGATGATTCTGCTCTGAAAATAACGTGTTCTTTATCATCAACATCAAAAATCATAACATCCTTATTCTTACAATTAATCTTCTCATCATGGCCCGAAATCCAATCCATACCAAGGATTATATCAAACTCAATCATAAGTATGGAAATGAGATCTGCAGATAAAGTACATTTATATGCTCTAATGGGGACTGATTCACAAAACATTATTGCAGTGATACTTCCCTTTGGAGTTTTAATTGACAACTCATTTGTTAAATAAAATTGGAAATATCAAATTTTCTTAGAAAACTGGGAAGATATGAAACAATACGATGATCCAGAATCAAATAAAGCATTTTGTAAACTTGAGGAAACCATTAAATTACCTGCCACCACGTCTTTCGGAGGTTCTACCTCAGTAGTAGTGATAGCATAAGCTTGGCCTTGATCCCTTGGACTTTTCTGAGTAATTTTCCCATGACGCTTAGGACATTCATTTGTATAATGTCCCATCTCTCTACAATTATATCATTCCATGTTGACAAAAACTCTCTTTCCATTTCAATCATGAGCTTGGTAGCCTTTTTCACCACACTTGTAACAGACTCCCATTCCTTTTAAGCATATATCAGAGTGTTTCTTCCCACATTTACTACAGGATGGATTTTCAACTTTTCCATTCTTCCCCTTATTTGATTTTCCAGATTGATCAGTATATCTCTTCTTCTCTTACTTTGCGTTAATGTCATAAGACATAGAGAATTCCTTTTCTGTTTTGATAGCACATGAGACAATGTCTTTGTACGACGAGAAGGATTGTGGGACTAATGCTCGAAGAAGAAATGGTTTTAACCCATCAAAGAAATGATCAATCTTACTTCTTGGGTTATTTATATAATCTATAGCATAAATTCATAACCTTGTAATGTTAGCCTCATACTTTGCAACATTCTCATCCTCTTTTTTCCTTAGACACAGAAATTGTCTTTCCATATCTCCAAGATGGTCACGAGGAAAGTATTTTTCTAAAAACTGATCTTTGAACTCCCTCCATTCCATATTTGATACTTCATCATCTTCCTTCATCTTTTGAATCAATGGCCACCATTGATCAGCATCTCCAGTGAGGCCGTAAACTGCCATGATAACTTTTTCCCTTTCACTACTCCCAAATACTGAAATATTTTCTCTAGGGAACTTATCCATTGCTCAGCTACCAATGGATTTTTACTCCCATTGAATGTTGGTGGTTGTTTCATCATGAAGCGATCTGACATTGATCTTCCACTCTGCGGATCATGGTGCTCTATACGGGTAAGGTTATTATTCATAACCTGAGTGAGTTATCCCAATATGGTGATAAGCTGATCAGCACCAGTTACATCACCAGCTCCACTATAATTCTCTTGAGCAGGAGGGAAATCCCTACATAGAGTGCGTGCATTGATACGGTTTCCATTTCTTCCACTAGGTTCCATTTCTAAACAATGGAATAAACTAGATCTATTTATGAATCAAAATACATAATTCCATACTTGTAAAAAACTTAACATAAATTGGAAAGATTATGGATATAATCCATAATAATAAAAATGTTTTCTTTGAGGAAGTATATACTCAAAAACCCTTCATAATGGTTCATAAATAAAATGAGAATTATCCTAAAAAAATCCCTCGGGAGTGTCATAACCAAGAGTGCAGCAAGGCCTATTGTTGTGCACCAGTTCCCATTCAAGTCTGGCTCAAAGCGGTGTTTTCGGGTTTTACCCCTAGGTACATCTGTCCCAGATCCGCCTCTACCTGCTCGTATCCAGACAGGGATGTATTTCTCGGAAAACTCACAAAATTTCTACAATACCAAAATTCTAGGAAGTTCTTCTATACTAATCCTCGATGTCTATCTTAGGTCTATGTGCTCTAATCAGAGTTTACCTAAATCTAGCTTCCAAGGTTTTTATTAAATTTCCTCTGATGCCAACTGTAACACCCCAACCCCAATTACCTAGAGTCGGTTCATTATTACATTACATTGGCATGATCAAAAGAAAGATCAAGTCTCTAAAGACCGATTAGTTTAGTAGCCTTGGAATAACTAGATATATTCATAAAGTTTACATTACATCATAAAATGAAAACTACAACAATATAGTCCTCATAGTCCACACTCGTATCCCCTCATACTATCCGTGCAGGTCATTCATAAAATACTTCTTAACATCTTGGGAAAAATAAAACATAGAAAGGGGTGAGCTCAAATGCCCAGTAATGATAACAATATAGCGGAAACTTTCATAAATAAGCATAATCATTTAAGGCAATGGATAACTAAAAAAAATCCCTTTAAAACTTGAACTTCAGCATAATATGGTAGAAATAAAATGATATAATACCATATACTTATTCACATGGATATTCTACTAGTAGAATAATCACATGAAATATCAATAACCACTATCATAATGATGGAATGCATAATGACAGACTATCATAACCACATAGTCAAGGCCTCATGCCAAGACTACAAATACGATTTTGTCAAGGCCTTGTGCCAAGAGAGTAGTTTTTATCATGAGACCTACCGATGCAATTTTTTTAGAAGATACCTACGTTTAAAATTGCTCAAATATACTCCAGTGTTTTTCTGAAAACATTATTTAAACATCTGAAAACAAAATAACTAATTATGAGACTGCTCGACTAATTACAGGAAATGATGGGTCCAGGCCCAATCCCTTCCAGTCTACCACACTCGAGAGTCGAGTTTTCTAAAAACATTTTTAATCTTGCGTTATATACGTATACATTTGCATTGGATTTTCATATATTAGAGATAAATATCTCTTTTTTGAAATCATTTAAAAATCACATAATTTTAAAAGAAAAACTTTATTTTGAAAATATTCTTATAATCATTTAAGGTATGCTTCAAATTTGTAATAACGGTGGAGAATAACCGTACCTACTGTATAATTTAAAAAACATTCTTACCATAATTTTGTCGAAAAGGTTAAAAAGGACCTTGTTTGGAAAATGACAGAAATACTGCTTTATAAACTTATTATAAAAATTAAAACAAGGGTAGAAATGACTTTAACCCATATTCTGTAAAATAGTTAGAATGTTTTGAAATACATTTTTAAGAAACATGGATGTTGATGATAAAGAGGTCCCAGTAGATAATTACGTCTAAACAACCTCAGATAATGGAGAAATTGTTAAATTAACCCTTACCAATTTTGTAACTTACGAAACATACAACCCATGAAAGAGGTGTCATACAATGAATATGTAAATACACATATATTAATGTGTATTACACAAAGAATACAATTATGGGAAGTACATACACCACACAAAAGGTAATAGTGTCAATATGGCATGAATCTCATGAGAATAAAGTGTGGGATAAAAACCCTTTACCTTGTACTTTTACTTGGTTGGGGTAGGTTAACCTCCTGTATAATGGTGAAATAATTATAATTAAATTATACAAGAATCATATACATTAATATGATATCATATAAGATCTTTTAACATTTCTTTGTTAATAATATCCCGTCTTATCGTCGTTTCGGGTGTTAACTTACTCGTATATGTTTTGTTACATAAGCCGTGTTTGTTATGGATAGGTTGTATCTTATTAATATAAAGAATGATATCAAGTCCTTAAACATTATTTTAATCATCAAATTATAATTATACTTTAATGGATACAATGGAGAATTAATCTCATCGCGTTCGTGGAGACGGTAGTCCGTACGTATACACGAGCAACAATATCATTCTTTTGATATTAAAATAATAAAAAATTAGATAGTATATCATATATAAAGAATAATTATCATGTTATATTTTTTATTTACCTAAATTAAACATCATTATTATACCCATCAAAATAATAATTTACTGAATAAGAATTAAACCACGACGTGGAGATGGTAAGCCGTACGTACGCACGCATGGTGAAATGTCATTCAAAGGATGGATAGAATACTTAATATGGTTGTACCATATTTATAATGACATCATAGTATATATAATATATTGTAGTTATTATTTTATAATGGTAATAACAAATTAAGAAGAAGTTGAAGAAGAAAGGAACTTGAAAGAGGGTGGTGAAAACATTACCTCTTCTTCGGGTTCTTCCTTTTTATTTGATCAAAAGGGCTACTTAGGTCAGCTTTCTGATCAAACTAAGGCCTCTAGGTTGAATTGAGGGAAGTGGATAGAGTATTGGGGAAGGGGATGGCCGAGACAAAAGGCTTTTAATGTGTGAATTAGTGAGAAGGGGAAGTGACCTTTTATAAGAGGGGTGAGAGGCACCTTTGGAAAAGCTAGAAATATAATTTTATAATAAATTAAAATTAGGTTTCTAATGGCTCCAAAGTGAATTATTTAAAGTTTAAGGTGGTTATAGGTCTAAAAGAACTCAAAAAATAGGTTTTATACAGGTTTGGGTCACTATATTAACCTTATCTTTTAGTTTTAACTCTTAGTTAATTAGTTTAACATTTACCCTGTCACTTTGTATTTTTATATTATATAGTTAATAAACATACTATATAAATCAATGATACCCCCAAGTGGTCCATTAATGATAAAAATATCAATATATAAGTATCTTGGAGGAACCTTATATTTATAGGAATTTAATATCAATTAATAATATAATATTTGTTTTAAAAACTCTTTTATGTGAATTTTGACACTATTCAATAACTGATTTTTCATAAAGTCTTAAAAACATTATTAATTCGAAAAATATTCATTTATGCAATCCTATAATGTAATATTAAGATGAAAAATTCATTTATGTCATCAAAACATTCAAATTATATTAATTTTAACATTTATAATACCAATTATTTGATTCTTTCATTAATAAGTAAAATACTGCATCATTATTGTGTCATAAATAATATTAATTATGAAATGTCTAAAAATAATAAATAAAATACCATTCTGTAGTAAATATTTTTATATTTATAATGAATATTTATAGTCTAAAATCCAACATATATAACCCTATGTAAAAATTGTTTTTCTGAACGATATATGCTTTTTTCATTTTTGTATTTATTTTAACTTAATTAATATAAAGTGTCATTATCACTTACAAGTGGATCCATGGGGTCCCAAAATCGACAAAAATATTCCCAGGGTCGGAAATGTGTCAACCAATAAGGTTAGGAGACGTTTTAGGGTAATTTATTATTATTATAATATTTATTTTTTTACCCTTACTTACCAGATTTACCCTTTAACCATGGTAAATGAAATATTTACCGAAATAATTATTCAAAATGTAAATAAAAGTTACCTTTTTACAAAATTTGGAAATCCAGATTACAAATATGTAATCCATTTTTCCAAATTCAAGACACAGAAGTGGCAGAAATTAATTTTAAATTATTTCTTGTTGTTAAAAAAAAGCGTGTTTTTTAGAGATAATAACTATCAAAATATTGACACTTGTTCATGTCCGGTTTAATTGTGAAATTATGTCCAATGACAAAAATTTTGTTAAATGGTAAAACTATATTCTAAATATACTTTAATAACACTCAAATTCATAATTTATCACTATTAATTATTTCGATTAAAATTTTTTTAATTAAAATTTAGTAATTCTCAATATTCATCAAAATATAAATGTTATTTGAAAAGTTCCAAAATTTTACCCTAGGCTAATTTCGATATTCCGATTCCAAAAATTAAGTCCATTTTGAGAGATAAAATTTATAAAATTTCAAAAAGTGTGTATTACTATTCATAACGGCTAGTTTGATTGGTTATGGTGTGTGTTAGAACTCGAAGTTACACACAACACACGCTACTGTATTATTCAAAGAGAAGTGTACCGTGGAAGCATGGGGTGTTACATTTTTAGCCCACAAAAGTGAAGTATGAACTCACTTTACCAAGTATGATCCTAGCCCCACCATAAAAATGGTTTTGTAGAAATAAAAAATATAACACTTAAAGAGATAGCTTGTAAAATGCTAAATGGATATGACTTACTTGTAAAATTCTTAGAAGAGGTTGTAGAGAAATCCTAATATATAATTAACAGAGTCTTAATAGGAATATTTTAAAGAAAACACCCTATGAAATTTGGAATACTAGAAATTATATGGTTAATTACTTTAGATTTTTCTGGTTGAAAAGTCAATATTATTAACAGTAATGATATTCTTGACATGTTTTCTTCTGAGGTTGATGAAGGAATTTTCCATGGTTATTCAACTATTAGTAATTATTTTAGAGTGTTTGACAAAAGAAAAAATACTTTGGATGAGCCTGTTCATGTCATATTTTATGAGACAGATCTGCATAAGGATAAAACTCCTTTAAAAAACCTTGAGGATGATTTTTAAACAATAGAAATCAATGCCAAACAGATAAAAACATCTATAAAACATGTAGAAAAATTATCCAATTATATGGAACTTCCAAGAACTGAACTTGAACCTATAAAAGACAATGAGGTGACCAGACCTTCTTTTTATAGATCGGTTAGGAATAATAAATACCATATTTTAGATGGTGTGCTAGGAGACATAGATAGAGGTTCACAAACCTGAGCTTCACTCATGAATCAGGTTGAACATCAATCATTCTTATCAAATATTGAACCTAAAAACATCATTGATATAATTAATGATAAATTTCTGGTAACAGATATGCAAGAAGAGATTAATCAACTTGAAATAAATAATTTTTGTGAACTTTTCTATAGAACAAAATACAATTTGCCTATTAAAACAAAATGGGTATTTCAAAACAATCTTGATGAATCTGGAACCATAGTAAGAATTAAGGCATGACTAGTTTCACAAGGGTATAGTCCAGAAGAAGGTGTAGATTATGAGGAAACATTTTTACATGTATCCAGACTAGAATTCATAAGAATACTACTTTTTATATAGTATAGGTGGATTTAAAAATATTTAAAATGGATGTCAAAATTGAATTCTTCAATGGATTTATAGTTGAGGATGTTTTTGTTACCCCCCCACCATTTTAAATATATGGATTTTCAAATATATGTTTTAAAAATAAATAAGATTTTGATGGTTTAAAGAAAGATCCAGGAGCTTAGTATGATAGTGTTATCTCTTTTTAAACTTCAAAAGCATTTTCAAAAGGTATAACTCATCCTATCCTTTTATAAGACTGATTTAAAAAGATGTTTTAGTTTGATCAAATTTATGTAAATGATAATATATTTTTATCTTATAAATATTATTTTTATATTAATTTTTCAAATATGATGAAAAATTAATATGAAATGAGTTTAATTGGTTACTTAAAATTCATTCTTGGTTTTTAGATTTTTCAAAATATATTACTTATTTTAAATCAATGTAATTACTCCAATGATCCTATAAATTGTTCTAGTTTTGATAGAACTAAGAGTATTGACACTCCTATGAGTACCACATGTAAGTTGAATATTGATAAATCATAGAAGCCAATAGATCAAACCAATTATAGAGTTCTGATTGGAAGTATTCTATTTATAACTATTAGTTATCCTGAAATTATTTTTAGTCTGTGTATGTGTGTTCATTTTAAACCAAACCCAAAATAATCACATTTAATCACCATTAAAATAATCTTTAAATACCTCAAAAATACAACCAATTTATGGTTGTTCTACCCTATAAGAAAATCATTTGATTTAGTGAGTTATTTAGATGCTTATTTTGGTGGTTGAAAGATAGATAGAAAAAGAACATATGGAACATGTCCTCTATTGGGAAAGTCTTTAGTAACATGGTGTACTAATAAAAAAATTTGGGTTGCACTGTTTCCTTTTAAATATTAATACATTGTTATAGATAGTTGATGTGCCAAAAAATTTTGGATGAAACACACATTACTAGAAAATAGATATCAATTTAGACATTTCCCTATAAATTGTAACAACACATGTACCATAAACATATCTAAAACCCCTATATATAACTCTATAACAAAACACATTGATGTAAGACGTCGCCTTTTGATAGACAATTTTCAAAAGGGTGAAATAACTCTTGAATAAATTGGAAATGAACATCATTTGGATGATATTTTCCCTAATACATTGAATTATGAGAGACTAACATACCTAAAGCATTAATTACGAATGATAAATTTTGGGTAGAGAATGAATCTGGGTGCCCACCATCGAAAATTACCTATCCTTGAAAATTACCCACAGTTAAAAATTACCCACCATTGGAAATTACCCATCATTGGAAATTATCTTACTTTGTATAACCCACCATTGGATACACCACCATTGGATGACCCTCCATTGGAATTATGTCTTTGTAATTAATTTTTATTTATTGGTTAATTATTAATTTATTTATGATTTAAATGTTTTGTTTTCAAATCCCTAAATGATATATATTAGACCCTTAGTATAATTTCATTGCACACTCTTATTCTTTGTGACCTTTGAGCTTTTATGCACCCTTTGTCTTCAGACCTCTTGCCATCCCTCAACCTCGCCTGAATCATGAAGCTCTATTGTAATGGTTAAAGTGAAGAAACCTACTGAGACAAATATCGAGGATTTGAATCCTTAAAACAAGAGTAAATTATATTTGCACAGATCTTTAGCCAAGCCATGGAATCCTCAAATTGAAAATCGAATACTATTACTTGACAAGGAAGTGAATAATGACTAGGTACTTTCAAGAAAGTTGTGGGTGATTAATTTAATCGAAGACCAAGGATGGGTAGACTGTTTCATGAATAATGATAGGCCATTATATCATTTATTAGTGTTTATTTTTTTATTAGAATGATGATTTTTGTTTTAGGGAAGATAAAGATTGGGTTTTAAGTAGAATAAATGGGAATAAGTTTATTTTCTCTACAAGTTAATTATTTTCATGTCTTAATGATCATCTTGAAGGAGTCTCAGATGATTAGTTGGGATTGATTCCAAGTGATAGAAATTATGTTAAATATTATAATTCCTTCAGTGAGCTCGTTTTAGATGGAACATTAATGAGACCAGCTGAAACTGATTTAGATGGTGAGTGCTGACTACACTTTAAGTTTATTCATTACATGTTGTTCCCAAGAAAATGATATTTCAGATAAATGTGATACTAGTATTTATATAAGTTATAAATTATGAAAAAAAGGATAAAAATAAACTTGAATAGGTATTTGATAGTTTATGTGATGGCAGTGTGTAAACTATCTTCAATGTCAAACTCTGTGATTTCCCCAAAGTTCATTTTGAACATGTTAAAAGTCAGTGGTTTGGTTGATAATGAAGATGAAACCAAAGTGAACTATGGAGTTTTTTTTCTGGACCAAAGTTATATGGAAGAGAATGAATATTAATTGGAACCCATGTTTGAAAAAATGGTTTGATGATATTGAAAAGATGTATGAGGAGTCCAATCCTATTGATCAACCTTATTAACTAAAATACCTTATTGAGCATGGCTTGGAGCCAGATTAGGTTGTTATTTTTTATAATGATGAGAAAGGAGAAGCTTTTTAAGATGAGGAATTCTAAGTTAATGAAGGTAGTGTTCCTAAACTTCCTAAGAGACCAGTTTTCATCTTTATCCTAGATAACCCTCCTATATCTATTATTACAAAAGAAAATCATTTATCTGAAGGTTGCAAAGAAGATGTGGTTGAGGATTCTAAATAAGAATAGTATAATATTTACTCCTCTAAGTCTTCCAAGGAAGTTATAGATGTATCTGAAAGTAATATAAGATTAGATAAGGATGAAAATATAAGTGATAAAGGTAATGAATATGGTGATGAAGAAAATGATGGAAATTGTAAAAGTTATAAAGATGAGGGTGATGATGAAGAAGAGGAAGATGATGATGTTATTGTAAATGATAAAGAAGATGGATATGGAAAAGATAAAGGATATGGTTATGGAAATGGTAGTGATGGTAGATCTGACCATGAGGTTGCAGATGATCATGGGATGCATAAGGAAGATGTTTATTCTCTAGGAATTTCAATTGCTTCTAGGTCTAAGGGGAGATATAGTGTTGTTAGAGATGTTGATGAAACTAATTGATATGTGCTGAAGGAATTAGGTAAGGGGGAGGAAACTCCTAGTTTTTCAAAACCAATATGATGATCCTGTAGATATATAACATGTTGATGGTGAATTATTTTAGCCTGTTATTGTATATTATACCAAAGTTGGTGTTTCAACTCTTAAATAATGGGATAAAAATATTGGATATGTTACATTTCTCTTGGAGTATTCTAATTTTTATTTAGATGTTGATGAGATATTTCCACCAATGAATGGTGGACCTGTAGCCCCAGTTCAAATAGTGTTATATCCTAAGGGGTCTATGCATGAAAAAATAGATGTTGTATGAGTACTTTAGAGGTTTCCTTTAGATATACCTACCAGATCTAAGCTAGCATAGGATACTACTAAGATGTTGTATCCATTATTGCCTATTATTTCCCTAGGGCATGTTGATGTTGTTTATAGAGCTGACTTTAAGTCTTTTTGGGAAATAATTAATTCTATATTTAATGGGATTGTAAGGAATCAATCTCCTTTGGTCACAAAGCTCATTGAGAGGGATGTTAGATATTTATTTGATCTTTTGATACACCACATCCATCCTAATATGTTTCATCATATTCAATATGTGGAGATAGATAATAGAAGGCTTGCTAATGAGTTGGATTCATTGAGGACTATAATTGAGGAAATGAGATCATATATTACTAATTCATTAGCCTTTTTGTTAGAGAGGGAAGAGAGTATATCTGCCATGGATTCTACATCAATTGATCCTACTCCTTACATGCATATTGAGTTGATCAGATTAGTTTTCAGGGATGAGCTTCAAGATATTTCAGGATATGTTCATGATATCCCTCCAGAGAGTTTTAGGTAGATTAGGCATAATAGTGATCATGTGTATAAAATCATAAGTAAAATATATGAATGATCTTTGAAATAAAATAGAAACAATCACAAGATAAAAAATTATTGTCTTGCATGGATCTACATGAATCATGTGCTGAAATCACACTTCATGTTACATAAATAAAACCTATAGATGCATCTTATTACTCAAGCCTACATAGAATAACTTAATCATTTAAAGGCGATGACTCCAGTGTTGATGTTTTTTATCAAAGAGAAAAATGATTTTATAATTCCATGGATCAAGGAGGAAATATCATCATGGACTTCATTAATATAATAAATCCTTTTCTATATGTGTTTGGAACAATAGTGGTAGCTTAGGATTGCATACCAGTGAATACTTGTAAAGACCTGGAAATTTAAAGTAATTTTTTTTTCATAATTTCTTTGAATTTTACGAGTCTGCAGTTTCTAACGTCCCCTGATTCTGAGGCCTAGTGTGCCTGGAATCATTTTATAAAGTTTTTTTCGGGTACGTTCAATAAACGTACATGCAGGTTTTTCTATCTTTTGAACCGGTACTCGGAATTGAAATCCGAGGACACCGATGAACTCACAACGCTGGTATTCACTTAAGGGGACCTTTACCGTAGTTGCGTTTTATGTGGGTTGAGAGTAAATATTTTGGAATTTAGAATAAAATAAATAAAATTTGTGGAACACAATTTTAGTTATGGAAGTTGGTTAATTCTTCCAAAGGGGAGTCAGAGGTGGGACCCACACCCACATAACCTCCCATGAGAGGATATTTGTGAGGTGGGTCCCACACGAGCCTAACCTTTTCATCTCCCCATAACTCCTCCAAAACTCCCTTAAACCCCCTTGTTTAATTTTTTGACAACTCCCCTCATTTAATATGAGGAGTCTTTCCATGTCCCTCTCTCCCATTAATACATTCCAACACTTTTAATTAATGAATTGATTATTTTGAATTAATTTGAATTGACATGGAATATCTATTAAAAATATCGGGGGAAGTCTTTTTATAATTTTTAGTTTTGCATCTCGTTTTGTGGGTGATTTTTGGGAGAAATCTTGAGAAAAAGTGTTCCTCTATTTAATGAAGAATGCCTATGATGAATAATGGATTTCTCCCTCGATGAAGAATGCTCTACGATTCAAAGAACACGAAGTCTCCAACAATGCTTCTTCTTCGGGAGCACACTGATGTCAACGGAGTCGACACCGTTCTTCTATGACGCCCGACTACCGTGATGTTCGTCTTCCGTGGCTCGACGACGTGCGACGTCTTTTTGAGGCAGGGGATATTATATATTTTCATATATGTGATTTATATCCTCAAACATGGGCGTTTATTTGTTGGGAGATTATTTGAACCACTAACGCAGTGGGTACGGGCTAATGAACAAGCCCGGACCCACCACCAACTTGTTCTTGATGTAATTTTTGTTTGTAAATGGTTGAACAAAAGGGGAAAGTTGATTTGAGGTCGTCGCAGTGAAGATAAGGACACGAAGAGAGCGTGGGCACAAATGGAAGCTAAAACGGACCACCAAAATGACTCTAGTGGACCATGGAAGATCGTGGCGGCGTGGGCTGCCATCGGAAGACCCATCACGGCACCATCCGCGATGGTGGTGGAGTAAATCCCGCGCTGCGCGGGATCCGGGGGAGGCCACCCCCCCCCCCCCCCCCGCTCGGCAAGCCTGGCCATGCCCGGCTAGACCCGGACCCGGGTCTGGTCGACCCGATTCGGGCCGACCCCAGGTGGGTTGAGTCGGGTCGGACCGGGCCCATACCCCCCCTTTTTTGGACCTTTTTCAGTTAAACGCCTATAACATGGGCTACTGAGCTCCAATAGATGCACCATCAGTTGCGTAGGATTCCTTGAATCGAGACAGTCTTTTTGGTATATTACATTGATGGTTTTGGCGAAGTTTTGGTATGGATGGGTTGGTTCGAACCCAAAACCAATAGGGCCCTCAAAGCGGAAATGCTTATAACATAAGGACCAGACATCCGATTGACATGCCATCAATTACGTTGGATTCCTTATGATGAGAAAGTTCTTTTGACATACCCCACATAAGATTAGGATGATATTGAAGTATGGTCGGGTTGGTTTTAGCATAAAAACTAACCGAGCCCTTGGAACAGAAAAGCCAATAACTCACAGACTGGGCATCTGATTGATGCGCAATTTGTTGTGTTGAGACCCCTATGATGAGGAAGTCCTTTTTTATAATTCTATGTATGACTTCGTGACACTTGGAGTATTGACCAGTAGCTCGTGGAGCGGATCCTCTGGGAGATGAGCATACGGAGTGCAGAGACCTAGTAGCTGTAGACCTAACGACTGCTTGACCGATTCGACTCGTAGTGATTCGACTAGCCCAGTGGATGGAGTGCCCAGTTTGGTGGCAGACCCATGGCAGACGAAGCACATGGTATGGAAATATACCCGCAGTACTTGATAAGAGGAGTACCTCTGAAGACTATTTGGGGGAGCTCCTGGTTTGGCGGCAAACCCACAGCGGAGGAGCGCCCGGTTTGGCAGGAGACTCGCGATACTCGACAGGAGAAGTACCTCAGCAGTCTAATGTTAGTGAGTAGTGCCTCAGAGTCAGGACAGGTCCACTGTACTCGGCATAGGAGGAGTTCTCCAGTATTTTTGGTTTCGATAATGAAAATCCTAGTTTGAGCTGAGTCAATGACCTTTGTGTTTTCTTCATGATTGAGATGGGTTACTTGATAACTTAGGTATATGTGTGGGCATATACCTATCTAAAGGTTATATGTTGAGATATTTCTTTTTGGTTATCCTTGTTGGATTTAGTGAGACCTTGAGGGTCTCGGGATCCCTACTTAGTATAGTTATACTCACACATGCACGGGCTATACCCGCACCTCGTTGTGTTGGATGTAGACGACAGACAGTGCTGACCGAGGCAGAGTGTACGAGGACTGGATGGTACCTGGAGGTGGACACCCAACGTGAAGGAACACAGAGCGGGCAGTTAGATGTGGAGTGATGAGGAGGACATCTATACATACCCTTCAAGTAGGAACCCGAAGGACGATCCAGGAGCTGTATCCATCTTCAAGCTGTTTGACTTTTCAACTGTACTTTCTTTCAGTTGTTGCTATACCTTTCTGTTGGGCTTGTATTTCCAGCCCCTTTGTACTTTCATGACACTTGTTATACTGCTTTACATTGTGTTTTCTTCCTCTTGTACTCTGGTTGTGTGTGTTTACATTTTATAAAGGCAATGCATTCCCAGTTTTTAGGGAGTTACAGCTTTGGTGTTGGTCGCCAGCCTCTGGCCTATGGAAGGAGGGCTTGGGGTAGTCATGACACGGGCCCTGAGGATGGGTCGTGACAAATTGGTATCAGAGGAGCCGGTTCTACCGCAGAACTTAGGACTGTAATATTTATTTCTGTGGAGCAATAGTGTTAAGGGTACTAAGTGTGGTTTTCAGTTCAGGGAGTCCATTATTGGTGCGGGCGGGCAATGTATCCGTACACCAGGACCCTGACTTCTGATTTCCTACTCAGTGCACGAAAACACTGATTGCAGGTGTGTTTTCAAAAGTTTTCATTATGTCATCTCAAACCAGGTTGGCTCACCAAGTATAGTCTTTGACCGTATCACATATTTTTTTCAGGATGCCTCCCCATGGACGACCAGCTAGATCCTCGAGAGTTTTACGTACTGACAGCCTTCTGAGTGACGAGGCCTCAGTACATGGCCCTTTTCAAGTTGAGGCACCATGCAGAGGCACCAGCGGTACTACCACCCATTGGGCTACTGATGCCACTATCCCCAGTAGCAGGCGCTGCACGCTGCTTGAGCGCGTTGCACGAGTTCCAATCCTAGAGGCCACCCACGTTCAGGAGAGAGACGGACCCACAGGCGGCTGAGGATTGGCAGGAGGCTGTGGTGAGAGTCTTCAGTCTAGTAGGGACACCAACAGACATTATGGTGATCCTTACTGCCATCCTCCTTCAGGAAGCAGCAGACAGATGGTGGATTAGGATGCTTTAGATGCATGATGAGGCGTCACTTCTATGGGAAGACTTAGAGAGCCTGTTCCGGGTAGATTTTCTACCAGCTACCCTTCGAGCAGTGCATATACAGGAGCTACTACATCTGTAGCAGGGAAGCAAGATAGTGGCACAGTACTCAGCGAGGTTCACGGACCTCTCACGCTACTCTATAGATATGGTACGGGGCCTGTTCTTCAGGGCCCGAACCTTTGATCAGAGACTCAGGCGAGATATTATAGCTTCAGTTTTCTCCCAAAACATCCAGACGCAGATGAGGGTGTTGAAGCGAGCCCTCCAAGTGGAGAGTTTCCTTGCTGAGCAGTCACCAGTAGTGGAACCCCCCACTAGTTGACATGCAGCAGTGTCTTATGCAGCTGATAGTAGATAGATGACGCATATGTCTAGGAGGACCAGAACTACAGGTGGTCGACCGCACGACTCAGGATCATTAGTGCGAGGCACCTAGGGTGGAGATAGAGCCAGGCATACCAGGAATGGATAGTGTTACTCATGTAGTGTGCTTGGTCACATGGCATGTGACCATCCAACCCACCCTGTAGATGATCAGCAGTTAGATGAAGGACCTCCCAGGCAGAGGCATAGGTTCGATCATAACGGACGACAAGGAGTAGGATACCGAGGTAGAGGATCTGGCCGTGCAGTTGGTGGTGGATGACGCTTTGAGGTGTTTCCACTACAACCACCCGGAGGTCCACCCCGACCGCCGGGAATTGGTGGACATGGGAGAGCACAGCTTCAGGCAGCTGAAGCATACGACTATGGATCTCCAGAAGTAGGTAGACCAGAGAGGGACTAGTTCCAGGCATGGATGCCTTTGTTCTTGGGGCTTCTAGCTTCCTTTTTGTTGTTGTTTTTGGTTGTTATGTGTCTTTGTACTTTGAGCTGCAGTAATAAAAGACACTTGTCCTTGTGACATTTTCTTTCCTTCCTTTTTGTGTATAAAGAGGATCCAGTTTAACTGTAGACTTGACCCTCACTTTCGAGATTCCTTCTAGAGGAGACCCAGTGACAGCACACTGCTACTAACAGTGTGACTCGACCCTTGTAGGCGAGAGTAACGGTTGGATATCTTGGTAGTAGCGTCGAGGCCTTACGACATCGTCCATGGAATAAAGTAGTATCATTCATGTCAGGGTTGACTGTATTAGGAAAAGGATGTGGTAAATTTAGGGGATGAGACCGAATTTCCCTTTTCGACAAAGGATAAATCTTAGCAGATCTTGTAGAACGTAGATGAAGAAGGGTGAAGTCGAGTTCTTACAATTGACTAGTCTCACCCATTTTCCATTGAGTGAACGGTTTATGGTTCACTCTAATCTCCATAGTCTCAAGTGTATATTTTCTCAGAAGGACTTGAACCCGAGACAACGACGATTGCTTGAGTTCCTCCAGGACTATGACATTGAGATAGTCCATACTCCTGGGAAGGGAAACGTAGTATCGGATGCTCTCAGCAAGAGTTCTGCCATTCAACTGCTAGGAGAAGTGACGGAGCAGCTGGCCACATTTCTAATATCAATTGTAGATAGGGATGGTTCAGCCTATCTGTAGTCACTCTTCCAATTCTTCAGCAGAGTAGGCGAGGTGGCTTACCGTATGGCCCTTCCACCTCAGTTGCACCGGGTGCATGGCGTCTTCCACGTTTCTCATCTAAGGGGATGCGTGGATGATCCATCCCACAACATCGACCCCAGTGAGCTAGAAATCGATGATGGGGTGACTTTCACGGAGGTCTCGGTGGATATCGAGGATCGACAGGAGTAGGTCCTATATGGGTGGTCGATTCCTCTGGTGTGAATTCACCGGTAGCACAAGAATCTCCAGGTGAGCTCATGGGAGTAGGAGGCTCAGATGCATGGACAAAACCCACCTTTGTTTCCTCTAGTGGGTTGTAGCTTTATGAGGACGTAAATCCCTGAGGTGGGGGTAATTTAAAGACATGAAAATTTCAAGAATTGTTTTTTCTTAATTTATTTTGAATTTTACGAGTTCGTAGTTTCTGACGGCACCTGATTCTGAGGCCTAGTGTGCCCAAAATCATTTTTTGATGTTTTGTTCGGGTACGTTTAGTAAACGTACGTTCGGGTTTTTCTATCTTTTGAACCGGTGCTCAGAATTGAAATCTGAGGACACCGATAAACTCGCAGCACCAGTATTCTCTTAAGGGGACCATTACCGCACTTGCATTTTATGTGGGTTGAGAGTCAATAATTGGGAATTTAGAATAAAATAAATAAATTTTTTGGAACACAATTTTATTTATAGACGTTGGTTAATTCCTCCCAAGGGGAGTTAGAGGTGGGACCCACACCCACATAACCTCCCATGAGAGGATATTTGTGAGGTGGGGCTCATATGAGTCTAACCTTTTCTTCTCCCCACAACTCCTCCTAAACTAACTTAAACCCCCTTGTTTAATTCTTTGACAAATCCCCTCATTTAATATGAGGAGCCTTTCCACCTCCCTCTCTCGCATTAATATTTTCCAATACTCTTAATTAATGAATTGATTCTTTTGAATAAATTTTAATTTACATGGCATATCTATTAAAAATATTGGGGGATGTCTTCTTAAAATTTTCAGTTTTGGCTTTCGTTGTGTGGGAGTTTTTTGGGAGAACTCTTGAGAAAAAGTGTTCCTCCCTTCAGTGAAGAACTCCTCCGATGATGAATGACTTTCTCCTTCGATGAAGAAATCCCTACAATTAGAAGAATGTGAAGTTTCCAATGACACTTCTTCTTCGGGTGCACACCGACGTCAACAGATTCGACACCTTTCTTCCACGACGCCCAACTACCGTGATGTTCATCTTCCATGACATGATGACGTGCGACTTCTTTTGGAGGTAGGGGGATATAGTATATTTTCAAATATGTGATTTATATCCTCGAAAATTTGAGTTTATTTGTTGGGTGATTATTTGAACCACTAAAGCAGTGGGTACGGGCTAATGAACAAGTATGGACCCACAACCAACTTTCTTGTGATATGAGTTTTGTTTGGCGACAAATGAACGGAATGACAACATTGATTTGAGGTCGTCGCAGTGATGTGCGGAAGCCGAGGAGGCTGTAGGCGCAAACGAGAGATAAAATGGACCACCAGAATGAATCTGGTGGCCCGCGGAAGACCGTAGTAGTGCAGGCCGCTAGCGCGGTCGTGCCGGCGACTGGAGGTGGTGGGCGGTGCCGGGCAGCCGCCTGGAGGCAGCGGTGGCCCAGTGAGCCACTGGCAGAAGACCCGCCGCCGCACCCGCCGCGATGACAGTGGAATGGATCCCGCGCCATGCAGGATCCGGGGTAGCCCCCCCCCCCCACCCCATGCTTGGCCGTCCTGGTCGCGCTGTTGCCGACTGCCGGCCGGGCCGGACCCAGACTTGGGTTGGGTCGACCCGGTTCGGGCCGACCCATGGTGGGTTGAGCCGGGTCTGACCGGGCCCAGACCCCCCTTCTTGGGACCTTTTTCAGTTAAACGCCAATAACTTGAGCTACGGACCTCTGATCGACGCACTGTCAGTTGTGTAGGATTCCTTGGATCGAGAAGGTGGTTTTGGTATATTACAATCAAGGTTTTGATGAATTATGCATATGTCCAGGTTGGTTCGAACTCGAAACCAACCGGGCCCTCAGAGCAGAAACACTTATATCTTAAGGACTGGACGTCCGATTGACGTGTCGTCAATTATGTTGGATTACATATGATGATACAACCCTTTTTCACATACTCCACTTGGGATTCAAATGATATTGGAGTATGGTTGGGTTGGTTTTAGCTTAAAAATTAACCGGGCCCCTGGAACAGAAAAGCCAATAACTCACAGACCGAGCGTCCGATTGATGCACCGTCTGTTGCATTGAGACCCCTATGACGAGGCGGTCCTTTGTGATACATATATGTGTGAATTTGGGACACATGGAGTATCGAACATTAGCTCATGGAGCAGATCCTCCCGAAGATGAGAATACAGAGTGCGGAGACCTAGTAGTAGTAGACCTGACGACTACTTGACCGATTTGACTCAGAGTGATTCGACGAGCCCAGTGGACAGAGCGACCAGTTTTGCGGCAGACCCATGGCGGAAAGAGTGTCTGGTTTGGTAGCAGACTCGAGGTACTCTGTAGGAGGAGTACCTCTGACGACTATTAGGGGGAGCGTCCAGTTTGGCGGCAGACCCACAGCGGTGGATTTCCCGGTTTGGCAGTAGACCTGCGGTACTCGACAGGAGGAGTACCTTAGAAGTCTAAAGTTAGTGAGTAGTGCCTCGGAGTCACGACAGGGCCACTGTACTCGATAGAGGAAGAGTTCTCCAATAGTTGTGGTTTCGATAATGAAAATCGTGGTTTGATCTGAGTCAATAACCATTGTGTTTTCTTCAAGATTGAGATCGTTACATGATAACTTAGGTGTATTGACACGCGCCTGTCGTGGGGTGTGGAAAAAACAAATATAACCTATGTTAAAATGTATTATAGTGGATTACCTAGGTTATCTCCAGAGATGAGTGCACAACAATTAACCTGTCACCTTAAAATAGAAATAAGTGAGGTTGTTTTTAGAAATTGTTTGATTTAGAAAATACAAGAAATAAACTAAATAAAGTAAATTAATTAAGTGAAAGTTTTAAAACAAATTGACAAATGATGTTATCTAAATCAGTGATATGAAATGGTGATCAGGTTAGGGTCAGTTTTCCAATTGTAATTCTATCATTGTTCATTTTACCCAATTCTCCTCTGCTAAATCGTTAAGAGTGAGAATCCACAATCGTTTCTTCTCACTCCCTTGGTCAATTAAAAATGTGAGAATAAACCTTACTAAAATCATAGGTTGGTATAATCTCCTTACAATGTATAATAGAGTTGTAGAAAATACCCCCAATTTTCTTAGGCAATTCCCAATCGGGTCTTGTTTATCCCAAGTAATCAAGAACATTCACTACTCCTAACACACGTACCGATGATCACCGAGTACTATACCACTAAATCCCAGTCTATTCCACTGTTTATAAACCAGAACCTAGTGGAGGGAGATATTGATTATTGAAAAAATATAACTGAAAAAGAGAATCTAAAATCAGATACAATCGTACATGATAATAAAAACTGTTATAAGAAATTGAAGCAGATTCGCAGAAGAGAAAAGAGGATTTTAAAACATTAATAGAAGGAACTCATGAAATACAATATGGAAAACCTCTCATTCCCCAATCAAACAGAAGTTTACCCAACCATGTTAAGGTTAATTGTGAAAAAGGGGAAAGAAGAACACATTTCAAGACTAATATGTGTAAAACAAAGAAAAGAAAGAACAGAAATTTGATCCTCCAGAATCTGTACTCTAGAAGTTTGCCTCTGTTCTGCCCACCATCCGGCCGAAACTCACTGATGTCCCTTCTTATAGAATGTTGGAAATGAAGTTTTCTATCGACCCTAAACATTTGAGAGTCATTGGACAGGTTTAAAGAAATATATGTCTGAATCAATGACCATTACGTTTCTGTCCTCCAAACACTGTTTCACCCACTCCACTTGGACGCGCCAAAAGGATGCATTAATGAGCTCAATAATTTATGAAATTTAATGTGAGCCGTCCTTTTAAATTCCTATGTCGACGCCAGCTAGAATCACCTCATTATAAGGTCGGATTAAGGAGATATTGCATATCTAATGAAGTGGGGTCCATTCTGCCTTCCAAACTGATTTATCCACTTGATTGAATTTTATGCACCATTGTGTTTCTAATTGGGTCTTGGTCCAGAAGGAACATTTTAATCCCATCAGTATAGGAATCCTACAAAAAAGGATTCACTTCAATTGGACCCATATTATAAAAGTTATTCCCGAAAAACAGAAGCTATATAAAACTAAAAATTTTACAGAATTACCCCATTTTCACATTTAAGCCCAAAATACACCAAAAACACATAAATGATGAAAATACACTCACATTGAATAATTGGGAGGGATTAAATCATTGAAAAACATATAAATAATAATGAAAATATTAACTCTATCAATTCCCCCACACTTATCACTTGGACTCTTGGACAAGTCAGAATCAAAATAAATTCAAAGTAAATTCAAAACACATATCCATGAGATCCACTAATTTGAAAACAAGAAACAAAATATATCATGCCTCCTCAAAATATATTATTTCATGTTCTTAATTTAGGATCATTTAATAAATTTACTCTTCGTTTCTCCTCCCATACACACAAAACACTTACCTAACTTTTATTATCTCTCATTACACAAATCTCAATTTTTTAGCAATGTCTTTCTCATCCAAACTCATACAAGGGTCACCATAGGCTTGATAAATTCCTACATCTCCACCCGATGTGAGTCAAAGACATATGTTTATCATGAGGACTTGTTAAGGTTTTTCTGCAGCTTTCGGTTGGTAGGATTTATGTGTGAAAGATTCTGAGGCAGAATGAGAGGGCTTGGCTCTTTTTGAAGTAAAATTGCATTAATCTAAATTTCACAAAAGTATGGTCTCCACTTCACTCCCCTTAGTATAAAATAAGCTCCTTCTCTATGAAATATCAAATAATGTTCACAAAGTTCATCATTTCATCAGCAATAATTTCAATCTTCTCAAATATAATATTTCTTGAAAGCTCCAGAAAAGGCGCAACTTCCTTATTACATTAGAAGCTCCAGAAAGGAACAACTTCTCTCATCATGAAAGCTCCAGAAAAGGCACAGATTTCAGCAGAATGATTTTTTTGCAGAAATAACATCTCTTCAACATTTTTTTTCACCCAAAGTATCCACAAATAAGGTAATACAATACAAGACATATTCCCCCCACACTTATGTTCAAATAGATCATGCAATTTCACTTCAAGAGCAGGTGGGATAGGGAAAATTGACTTGTAATGTGGCTAACCTAACTGGATATTCATGGTTTCTATGGGCTACAAGGATTAAATGTTAAGTGTAGGACATTATGAAAGGGATTATCTTGAAAAGGGTTCTTTCAAACCAAAGAAATTCCTCAATCATTTAAAACACAAGTACCTCAAACCCTCAAGTTTTGACAGGAATAAATCAAATTCTGGTTAAATCAAGCATGATTTGGTTCTCTCATGAATTGAGGTGAATGTAAAGAATATGAAAATAATAGGTTTAGAAGCCTCACAGGAATGTGATTTAAAATATAAAGACAGTGATATGTGTCATGGGATTCAAAAAACAGAGTATTTTTTTAATGAAATTCCCAAAGAATTGAACTTGAAACAATGTCATTTTCAGCATTCATTTAAGCTCAGTTTCAAGGAATAAATTATTTCACTCATGGAGATGGGTTTCCAAAATACCAACGATAATCATTTCAGCTCAAAAGTTTCAAAAACACATAAAAATTTAAAAATAAGCACACAAAATTTTAAACACACACATGTTTTCTTTAAAACAAATAGGAAAACAAACAACACAAAAAAAATCCTACACTACAAAGGTTCCCTCCCCCACACTTAAATGATGCAGTGTCCACAATGCATTCAAATGTATTTAACATGTAAGAATATTGGAAATTGAATAACAACAATCATGAAAATATAATGGAGAGGTACGACCTGACGAAGTTTATTGATAAACAGGTTGGAGGAGTGAGATGTCCTCCATTGGCTCTGATGGCATGGTCACAAGGAATTTCTTCAATCTGTGCCCATTAACAGTGAATGGATCCTTCACTACATCCTTCACAATCTGCACAGCACCAAAAGGATATACATGAGTAACTATAAATGGACCTTCCCACCTGGAATGAAGTTTACCTGGCATCAGATTGAGTCTTGAATTGAATAACAACACTTTGTCTCCGGGATGGAAGTCCTTTGGTTGGATCAGTTTGTTATGAGCCACTCTTGTTCTCTCTTTGTAAATCTTGGAATTTTCAAATGCTTCCCTTTGAATTTATTCCAACTCCTGTAATTGAAATCTTATCTCTTTCCCAGAACTTTCAAGATCCAGATTCATCTTCCTCACAACCCAGTATGCCTTATGTTCCAATTCCACAAGTAAGTGACAACTTTTCCCATAAATCAGCCTATATGGACTCATTCCAATTGGTGTTTTGTAGGCTGTCCTATAAGCCCATAATTTGTCTTCTAACCTCTGGCTTCAATCCTTCCTATTTGGATTAATAGTCTTTTCCAAAATTCCTTTGATTTCCATATTGGACACTTTAGCTTGCCCATTAGTCTGTGGATGATAGGGAGTTGATGTTTTATGATGCACCCCATACTTTTTCAACAAATCCACCATTCTACATTTACAAAAGTTAGTCCCTTGATCACTAATGATGGATCTAGGAACTCCAAACCTATAAAATATGTTAGCCATGACAAAATCACAAACAAATTTAGCATCGTCAGTTCTTGTGGCTTTTGCTTCCACCCATTTGGAAACATAATCAACAACAAGAAGAATATAAGAATTTCCAAATGACATTGGGAAAGGTCCCATAAAATCTATCCCCCAAACTTCTAATATTTCACAATAATTAAGTGGCTTTTGGGGCATTTCTTGTATCTTTGAAATATTTCCTGTAAACTGACATTTTTCACACCGTTTACAAAATTCATGAGAATCTTGGAAAAGTGTTGGCCAATAAAGTCCAGATTCTAAAACCTTCCTCGCTGTTCTTTGAGGTCCAAAGTGGACTCCACAAGCTAATGTGTGACAAAACCTAAAGACTAATTCAATTTCATTTTTAGGCAAACATCTTCTGATCATTTGGTCATTGAAAATCTTCCAAAGAAATGGATCATCCCAGATGTAATATTTAGATTCAGATTTCAATTTGTGAATTTGGTGAGAATTTAAATGAGATGGGACCTGAGATGTTACCAGATAATTGACCATGTCAGCATACCAAGGTACTTCTCCTTCAATCAAGTACAACTGCTCCCCTAGAAGGCGATCATTTAGTGGTTCAGTGTCTGGAATTTCAACTTCAGCGGTGTTGGGTAGTGTACTTAAGTGATCAGACACTTGGTTCTCAGATCCCTTCTTATCTTTGATTTCTATGTTGAACTCCTATAGTAGTAGCATCCATCTCACTAGCCTCGGTTTTCCTTCAGCCTTCTTCATCAAGTACATAAGAGCTACATGATCAGAAAACACAATGACTTTAGTTCAAAGCAGATACGATCTAAATCTTTCTAAAGAAAAAAAAACTGCTAAAAACTCTTTTTCTGTTGTTGTGTAGTTGAATTGGGCTGCATCTAAGGTTTTCGAGGCATATTCAATGAATTGTGTCCTGGCCTCATTTTGTTGAGAAAGTACATCTCCATCTGCTTGGCTTGAAGCATCACAAAGTAGCTCAAATGGTTCTTCCCAATTTAGTGGCTGCATCACTGGTGGTGTAATCAATTTCTTCTTCAACTCATCAAATGCTTCCCTACAAGAACCGTTAAAATGAAAATCAGCATCTTTCAAAAGTAATCTAGATAGAGGGAGATAAATCTTACTGAAATCTTTTATAAACCACCTGTAGAATCCTTCATGTCCTAAAAATGATCTAACATGTTTCACACAAGTTGGGTAAGGCAAAGAATTTATCACTTCAATTTTTGATTTATCAACCTCAATGCCTTTTTGTGAAATGACATGCCCAAGGACAATTCCTCTCTCAACCATAAAATGACACTTTTCAAAATTCAAAACAAGGTTCTTTTCAATGTAGGTTTTCAAAAAAATTTCCATATTTTTCGAACAATGGTCAAACAAATTTCCAAAAACTGTGAAGTTATCCAAGAAAACCTCCAAGAAATATTCAATGTGATTAGAAAATATAATTACCATACACCTCTGAAATGTACCTGGAGAATTACACAGTCCAAATGGCATCCTTTTGTATGAAAAAGTACCAAAAGGACAAGTAAAGGTAGTCTTATCTGGATCTTCGGGAGCAATGGGTACCTGAAAATAACCTGAAAATCCATCCAAAAAGAAATAATGAGTTCTCCCTGCCAATCTCTCTAACATCTGGTTAATGAACGGGATAAGAAAATGATATTTTCTAGTGACCTGATTCAGTTTCCTCAAATCGATGCATACTCTCCAGCTATTCTGAATTCTCACAGGGACTAATTCATTATTTACATTCCTCATAATGGTTAGGACAATTTTCTTTGGGAATACATGGATGGGGCTAAGCCATTTTGAATCTGATATATGATATATGATCCCAGCTTCTAATAACTTCTCAATCTCTTTTTTCACAACCTCCATCAGGGTAGGGTTCAGCCTCCTTTGGGGTTGTCTGATAGGTTTGGAATCTCCCTCAAGAAAAATTCTATGTGAGCAAATTTTTGGGTTTATTCCTGGGATATCACCTAAGCTCCACCCTATTTCTTGGACATTCTCTCTCAAAAGCTCAATCAATGATTTTTCTTGAGTTTCAGATAGATTATTAGATATTATTACTGGTAATTTCTCCCCCTCCATAAGGTAAACATATTTTAAATCAGTGGGGAGTGGTTTTAATTCTAGATCAAGAGGATGCTCAAGAGATGAAACTAAATTGAGGTTCTCCACTTCCAATGGTTTGACATCCTGAAGACAAGAAATCATATCATCTTCATCATCATTTAACAAATTATCAAAGAAATCAGATTTTACCTCTTCTTCCAACAGGAAATCAGAACCTCCAAGAGTTTAGGAATCCATATGTTCAGTGATATATTTAATGGAAAATTTCCCTCCTAATGATAAAAATTCATGAAAAATACCGTATTCGTCAATTGGTCCTATGTCATCTTCATGGGAGAGTGCGAAGAGTGAATGATCATTTGATGGGTGCCTCATGGATTCAAAAAATATTGAAGTGGATGGTGCTGTCTCCAAACTCCATGGTAAGTGTCCCTTCATGGACATTGATAATGGTTTTGGCTGTCTTCAATAAAGGTCTCCCCAAAATGATGGGTGAGTGTGATGGGATCCTATCATCTTCCATATTCAACACATAAAAGTCAGCAGGGAATAAAAGATCTTTGACTTTTACCAGGACATCCTCCAGAACTCCTGCTGGGAATACTGTGGATCTATTTGCAAGCTAGACCACCACTCTTGTGGGCTTCAAGTCTCCCATCTGCAAAGAAGTATATACTGAGTGAGGCAATACATTAATTGATGCACCTAAATCGCCCAAATCATTAGAGAAATTTAATGAACCAATGGTGCATGGAATAGAAAACATCCCTGGATCTTGACATTTGGTCGGCAATTGTGGTGTGATAAGGGCTGAGACGCTTCTTCCCAAATTGATCTTCTCATTCCCTTGAAGTCTCCCTTTCTTGTTGCAAAGATCCTTCAAAAACTTAGCATACTTTGGAATTTGTTTGAGTGCTTCAAGCATAGGTATGTTGATTTCCACTTTCTGAAATGTGTCCAGAATTTCTTTTTGCAGTGCTTCTTCTTGTAAACTCTTTGATTCAATCTTCCTTGATGGAACTGGTGGTGGTATATCTTTCTTCTCCATTTGTTGCCTTTGAAATGGTGTTTCTTGTTTCTTCCTTCTTGGACTATCATTATCCTCCTCCTCTTTCTTATCTTCTTCCCGATGCATTTTCATAGAGTTTTCGTCATTTCTAACTTCATTCTCACCCAGATTTGTTTTTCTTGTTTCAGGATCAATGGTGGATGGTGGTTGGAGTTCTTTTCCACTTCTTGTAGTTATAATACTAACATTCTCTTTTGGGTTTGGGACTGTTTGGTAAGGGAGTTTACTAGGATTTTTGGTCAGAAAGTCCATGAGACTTTCAAACTTATTGGAAAAATCATTAACAGTGTCTTTTAGTCCTTCAAACTCAGATTTTTGTTGGTTTTGAATTGAAGGTTGTGAACTGGTGGATGGTTGCTCATAGGGTCTTTAGAGATTGGTTGGTTTTTGGTAAGAAGGATGGTTATAAGATGGTTTTTGTTGAAATGGTGGAGGGTTCTTGAATTGATTCTGAAATGGGGGTTGGTTTTGAAACTATTTTTTGAATGGGGCATAACTTGATTCTGTTGATTTCCAAATCCATATTGGACTTGGTTAGGCTCTCTCCATCCTTGATTTTTCTAGAACTGCCTTGGTTGAAAGGCTGCTGCACAACTTTCCATTCCCTGTATTTCAGCACACTGGTCAGTGAAATGGTCAGGAGATGAACATAAACCACATACCTTAGCTGGTGCCTGTTGGTCACTAACTTGCTTCAAGGCCATCTGTCTCACCAAACTAGTTAGTTCTTCAATCATATTTTCTAATAAGGGTGATGTATGAGAAGTGCGTACCTCATGAATACCTCTTTTTTCCAATACCTCTTGTTCCAAATTGCTGCGAGTTTTGGGAAATCTTCTCAATAAAGCCCTTGGCTTCTTCTGCTGACTTTTCAATCAAGGTACCTCCCGATGATGCATCAAGAAGGTTTCTGTCATTGTACAGTAGTCCTTGATAGAAGAAGACAAGAAAGTGGTGTTCCTCAATGGATTGATGTGGACAGCTGGCACATAGCTTATTAAATCTCTCCCAGTACTCGTAAATGGTTTCTTCAGATGATTGTCATATGGCGTAGATTTCCTTCCGAATGGATGTGCTTCTAGAGGTGGGGACGAATCTTTGCATAAAAAATCTTACCAGGTCATTCCAGTCATGTACATCTCCTGGTTGTAGGCCGTACAACCATTCTTTAGCATCTCCATCCAATGAAAATGGAAATGCCTTCCACTTTACCTGCTCCTCGGTAATTCCACGGGGTCTGAAAGTTGAGCAAACATGTGTGAACTCTTTAATGTGTTTGTTTGGATCTTCACCTGCCAAACCATGAAACTTTGGAAGCAAAAGAATCATGTTAGGTTTCATTTCAAAATCATTTTGTAATACTGGCATGGCAAGTTGATTGTTTTGATTAAGGAATTGTGCTGCACATAGGTCTCTAAGTGTTTGGTTTTGATTTTCAGCCATGATGACAGGCTCAGAGTGAACACTTGAAGTTTCACTTGAGTCTGCAAGGGGAACGTCCTCAAATTCAGATTCTAAAGTAATGTTTCTAAGTATATTCAACAAGGTTCTTTCAATTTCAGGATCTATGCGTAAAGGTTCAGTTTTTGAGGTTCGAGTCATGCAATTTTGAAGAGAAAAGATGAAAAGAGAGAAAAGAAAAGAAAAGAAATGTTGGCGCTACCTCCCCGGAAACGATGCTAAGTTTTGACACATGCCTATCGTGGGGTGTGGAAAAAAAATATAACCTATGTTAAAATGAATTATAGTGGATTACCTAGGTTGTCTCCAGAGAGCAGTGCACAACAATTAAGCTGTCACCTTAAAATAGAAATAAGTGAGGTTGTTTTTAGAATTTTGTTGATTTAGAAAATACAAGAAAGAAACTAAATAAAGTAAAGTAATTAAGTGAAAGTTTTGAAAAAAATTGACAAATGATGTGATCTAAATCAGTGATATGAAATAGTGATCAGGTTAGTGTCATTTTTCAAATTGTAATTCTATCATTGTTCATTTTACCCAATTCTCCTCTGCTAAATCGTTAAGAGTTAGAATCCACAATTGTTTCTTCTCACTCCCTTGGTCAATTAAAAATGTGAGAATAAACCTTACTAAAATCTTCGGTTGGTCTACTCTCCATACAATGTGTAATAGAGTTGTAGAAAATACCCCCAATTATCTTAGGCAATTTCCAATCGGGTCTTATTTATCCCAAGTAATCAAGAACATTCACTACTCCTCACACACGTACCGGTGATCACCGAGTAATACACCACTAAATCCAGGTCTCTTCCACTGTTTATAAAACATAACCCAGTGGAGGGAGATATTGATCATTGACCAAATATAACTGAACAACAGAATCTAAAATCAGATACAATCGTACATGATAATAAAAACTGTTATAAGAAATTGAAACAGATTCGCAGAAGAGAAAAGAGGATTTTAAAACATTAATAGAAGGAACTCATGAAATACAATATGGAAAACCTCTCATTACCCAATCACATAGAAGTTTACCCCACCATGGTAAGGGTAATTGTGACAAAAGGGAAAGAAGAACACATTTCAAGACAAAGAAGTGTAAAAAAAAGAAAAGAAAGAACAAAAATTTGATCCACCAGAATCTGTCCTCCAGAGGATTGCCTCTGTTCTGCCCACCAGCTAGCCGAAAATCAATGAGGTCCCTTCTTATAGAATGTTGGAAATTATGTTTTCTGACCCTCAAAATTTTAGAGTCATTGGATAGGTGTAAAGAACGATATGGCCGAATCAATGACCATTACTTTTCTGGCCGCCAAACACTGTTTCACCCACTCCACTTGAACGTGCCAAAAGGATGCATTAATGAGCTCAATAATTTATAAAATTTAATGTGAGCCGTCATTTCGAAGTCCTCTGTCGAAACCATCTGGATTCACCTCATTCTAAGGTTGGATGAAGGAGATATTGCATATTTAATGAAGTGGGGTCCATTCTGCCTTCCAAACTAATTTCTCCACTTGATTGAATTTTCTGCACCATTGGGTTTCGAATTGAGTCTTGTTCCAGAAGGAACATTTTAATCCCATAAGTATAGGAATCCTAAAAAAAAGATTCACTTCAATTTGACCTATATTATAAAAGTTATGCCCGAAAAACAGAAGCTATATAAAACAGACAATTTTACAGAATTACCCCATTTTCACATTTAAGACCAAAATACACCAAAAACACATAAATGATGCAAATACACTCACATTGAATAATTGGGAGGGATTAAATCATTTAAAAAAATATAAATAATAATGAAAATATTAACTCTATCATGTATGTATGGGCATATACCTAAAAAAGGTTATCTGTTGAGATCTTTCTTTATGGTTATCCTTGTTGGATTTAGTGAGACCTTGAGAGTCTTGGGGTCCCTACTGAGTATTGTTATACTCACCCCTGCACGGGCTATGACCACACCTCATAGTGTTGGATGAAGACGACTGACAGTGCTGACCAAGGCTGAGTGTACGACAACAGGACGATACCCGGAGGTGGACACTCAGTGTGATGGCACACAAATCAAGCCATTAGACGCAGAGTGTTGAGGAGGACATATGTACCTACCCTTCAGTTAGGAACCTGGAGGATGATCTTGGAGCTGCTTCAATATTCTAACTATTTGACTTTTCAGTTTACTTTCTTTCAGTTGTAGCTATACCTTTCTGTTGGGATTGTATTTCTGGTCCCTTTGTACTTTCAACACACTTGTTATACTGCTTTACTTAGTGTTTGCATCCTCTTTTACTATGGTTGTGTGTTTTTACATTTTATAAAGGAAATGTCTTCCCAGATTTTAGGAAGTTATTCCTTTGGTTCAAGTCTCCAGCCCCTGGCCTATGGAAGACGGGCTTAGGGTAGTCACAGCACGGGGCTCGAGGACAGGTGGTGACAAATTGGTATTAGATGAGTCAGTTCTACCGCAGAACATAGGACTCTAAAATTTCTTTTTGTGAAGCAATAGTTTTAAGTGTACTATGTGTAGTTTTCAGTCCAAGGAGTCTAGTGTTGGTGCAGGTGGCCGACGTATCCATACACTAGGACCCTGACTTCTGATTTCAAACTCAGTGAATCAAAATAGTGATTACGGCTGTGTTTTCAAAAGTTTTCTTTATGTCAGCGTAAACTAGGTCAGCTCACCAAGTATAGTCTTTGACCATGTCGCATCTGTTTCTTTCAAGATGCCTCCATGCAGACGACTAGGTAGAGCCCCGAGAGTTGTATGTACTGACAGCCCGCTGAACGATGAGGCCTCAGTATAAGGCCCTTTTCCAGTTGAGGCACCATTGGAGGCACCAACGGTACTTCCACTCATTCAGCCACTGATGCCACCAGCCCCAGCAGCAGGCGATGCACACCGCTTGAGCACGTTGAATGAGTTCCAACGCCAGAGGCCACCCAGGTTTAGGGGAGATACGGACCCGCATGCATCTAAGGATTAGCTGGAGGCTGTGGTGAGAGTCTTCAGGCTAGTAGGGATGCCAACAGACTTTATGGTGATCCTTGCTGCCAGCCTCCCTCATGCAGAAGTAGAAAGATGGTGGAGCCTGATGCTCCAGATGCATGAAGAGGTGTCACTTCTATGGCCAGACTTCGAGAGCATGTTCTAGGGGGAGTTTGTACCATCCACCCTTCGAGCGGTTCCTATAAAGAAGCTACTGCATCTGCAGTAGGGTAGCATGATAGTGGCACAGTAATCAACAAGGTTCACATACCTCTCGCGCTACTCTTCAGATATGATACGAGACCCATTCATCAGGGTCTGGACCTTTGATCAGGGACTCAAGTGAGATATTAGAGCTTCAGTTGTCTCCCACAGCATCTCGATGCAGACGGGGGTGTTTGAGTGAGCCCTCCCAGTGGAGAGTTTCCTTGCGGAGCAGTCTCCAGCAGCGGAACACACCACCAGTCGACATGAAGCAGAGTCTTCTGTAGCTGTCAGTAGACAGATGATGTAGAGGTCCAAGAGGACCCGACCTATAGGTGGTCGACCGCATGACTCAGGATTGGTAGTGCGGGGAACCCAGGGTGGAGACAGAGCCATGCATACTAGGAAAAGACAGTGTAACTCCTATGGTGGGCTTGGTCACATGGCACGTGACTGTCCGACCCGTCGTGCAGTCGATCAGAAGATAGATGAAGGACCTCCTAGGCAGAGGCAGAGGTTCGATCGTGACAAATAGTAAGGATTAGGAGACCGAGGCAGAGGAGCTGGCCCTGTAGCTGGTGGTGGATGACGCATCGAGGTATTGCCACCACCACCAACATGAGGTCCACCCCGACCACATGGAATAGGTGGACATGAGAGAGCACATCTTTAGGCAGCTGAAGCATATGACTATGGAGCTCTGAAAGTATGTGGACAAGAGCAGGACTAGTTCTAGGCATGGAGACCTTTGTTCTTGGTGCTTCTTTCTTCCTTGTTGTTGTTGTTTGTTGTTGTTATGTGTCTTTGTACTTTGAGCTGCAGTAATAAAAGGCACTTTTCCTTGTGATGTTTGCTTTCCTTCTTTTTTTCATACTAAGAGGTTCGGGTTTAACTGTAGACTTGACCCACACTTTTGAGATTCCTACTGGAGGAGACCCAGTGACCACACACTACTGCCGACACTGTGACTCGACCCTTGGAGGCGAGAGTATTGTTTGGATCTCTTGGTAGTAGCGTCGAGGCCTTACGATGTCATCCATGGTATGAATTAATATCATTCATGTTAGGATTGAATGTATTAGGTAAAGGATGTGGTTCATCCAAGGGATGAGACCAGATTTCCCTTTTCGGAAAAGGAGAAATCTTACCAGATCTTGTAGAACGTAGACGAATAAGGGTGAAGTCGAGTTCTTACAATTGGCTAGTCTCACCCAATGTGCGTTGAGCGAATGGTTTACGGTTCACTCCAATCACCATAGTCTTAGGTATATCTTCTCTCAGAAGGACCTGAACATGAGATAGCAGCGATGACTGGAGTTCCTCCATTACTATGACTTCGAGATAGTCTATACTCATGGGAAGGGAAACGTAGAAGCAGATGCTATCAACAGGAGTTCAGGATTTCAGCTGCTAGGAGAGGCAACAGAGTAGTTGTCTGTGTTGCTGATATCCTTTGTAGATAGGGATGGTGAACCCTATCTGCAGTCACTCTTCCAATTTTTAGCAGAGTAGGTGAGGTGGCTTACTGCCTGGCCCTTCCAACTCAGTTGCACCGGGTGCATAGCGTCTTCCACGTATCTCAGCTGAGGAGATGCGTTCATGATCCATCCCACAAAATCGACCATGGGGCGCTAGACATCGATGATGGGGTGACTTTCACAGAGGTCCCGGTGGAGATTGAGGATCGACATGAACATGTCCTACGCAGGCAGTCGATTCCTCTGGTTCACATTTGTTGGCAGCTGGGAATCTCCAGGTGAGCTCATGGGAGCGGGAGGCTTATATGCGTGCACAGAACCCACCTTTGTTTACCCTAGTGTATGTTGTAGCATTATGGGGATGTAAAGCCCTGAGTTGGGGGTAATTTAAAGACTGGGAAATATCAAGGAATTTTTTTTCTTAATTTCTTTGAAATTTTACGAGTCTTCAGTTTCTGACGGGGCCTAATTCTGAGGCCCGGTGTGCCCGGAATCATTTTCTGAAGTTCTGTTCGGGTACGTTCAGTAAAAGTATGTGCATGTTTTTATATATTTTGAACCGGTGCTCGGAATTAAAATCTGACGACACCAATGAACTCGCAATGCCGGTATTCTCTTAATGGGACCTTTACTGAAATTGCGTTTTATGTGGGTTGAGAGTTAATATTTGAGAATTTAGAATAAAATAAATATAATTTGTGGAACACAATTTTATTTATAGAAGTTGGTTAATTACTACCAAGGGGAGTTAGAGGTGGGACCCACACCCACATAACCTCCCATAGGAGGATATTTTTGAGGTGGGGCCCACACCAGACTAACCTTTTCATCTCCCCAGAACTCTTCCTAAACTCCCTTAAACCCCCTTGTTTAATTCATTTACAAATCCCCTCATTAAATATGAGGTGACTTTCCACCTCCCTCACTCCCATTAATATTTGCCAACACTCTTAATTAATGAATTGATTATTTTGAATTTATTTGAATTGACATGGAATATATATTATAAATATTGGGGGAAGTCTTCATATAATTTTTAGTTTTGTCTCTCGTTGTGTGGGATATTTTTGGGTGAAATATTGATAAAAAGTGTTCCTCTCTTCAACGAAGAACACCTCTGACAAAGAATGAATTTCTCCCTCGATAAAGAACGCTCTAAGATTCGAAGAATGCAAAGTCTCCAACGATGCTTCTTCTTCGGGTGCACACCGACATCAATGGAATCGGCACCGTTCTTCCGCGACGCCCGACTACAGCGACGTTTGTCTTCCGTGGCTCGACAACGTGTGATGTCTTTTTAGGTAGGGGATATTGTATATTTTCATATATTTTATTTATATCCTTGAACATGTGCGTTTATTTGTTGGGTGATTATTTGAACCACTAACGCGGTGGGTACGAGCTAATGAACACGCCCGGCCCACCGTTAACTTGTTCGTCGTGCACGTTTTGTTCGGAGACAGATGAACGGAAGGGAAACATTGATTTGAGGTCGTCGTAGTGAAGATCAGGACCCAAGGAGGCCGTAGGCACAAACATGATCTAAAACGGACCACCAGAATGACTCTGATGGCCGGCAGAAGACCGGGGCGGCGCCCTAGCGCGCCGCCGGCGGAAGACCCACCGCAGCGGTGGTGGAATGGATCCTACACCGTGTGGGATCCGGGGGATCCCCCCCCTGCTCGGCCAGCTGCGGGCTAGTTCATACCCAGAGTCAGGTGGGGTCAACCCGGTTCGGGCCGACCCAGGGTGGGTTGAGCCTGGTGGAAGCGGGCCCAGACCCCCCTTTTTGGGACCTTTTTCGGTTAAACACCCATAACATAAGCTACGGACCTCCGATAGTCGTACCGTCAGTTGCGTCAGATTCCTTCGATCGAGATGGTAGTTTAGAAATATTACACTAAAGGTTTTTGCAAGGTTTGGGTATGACCGGGTTGGTTCGAACCTGAAACCAACCGAGCCCTCGGAGCGGAAACACTTACAACTTAAGGACCGGACGTCCGATTGACGTGTCTTAAATTATTTTGGATTCCTTATGATGATATGGTTCTTTTTACATAATACATGTGGTATTAGGATGAGTTTGGTGTATGGTTGGGTTGGTTTTATCTTAAAAAACAACCAGAACCCTCGGACGGAAAAGATAACAACTCACAGACCGGGCGTCTGATTGACACGCCGTCTATTGCGTTGAGACCCATATGATGAGGCGGTCCTTTTTGATAATTATTTGTGTGAATTTGTGACACATGGAGTATTGACCATTAGCTCGTGGAATGGATCCTCCTAGAGACGAGCATACGGTGTGCGGAGACCTAGTAGCTGTAGACCGGGCGACTGCTTGACCGATTCAACTCAGAGTTATTCGACTAGCCCAATGGACTGAGCGAATTTTTTGGTGGCAGAACCATGGCGGACAGAGAACCTGGTTTTGTAGAAAACCCACGTTACTCGATAGGAGGAGTACCTCTGACGGCTATTAGGGGGAGCACCCAGTTTGGCGGTGGACCCACAACGGAGGAGCGCCCAGTTTTGCAGCAGACCCGCGGTACTCGAAAGGAGGAGTACCTCAGCAGTCTAAGGTTAGTGAGTAGCGCCTCAGTGTCGTGACAGGGCCACTTTACTTGACAGAGGAAGAGTTCTCCAGTATTTGTGGTTTCGATAATGAAAATCCTGGTTTGATCTGAGTCAATGTCCTTTGGGTTTTCTTGAAGATTGAGATGGGTTACGTGATAATTTAGGTATATGTATGGGCATATACCTAAGTAAAGGTTATCTGTTGAGATATTTCTTTGTGTTTATCCTTGTTGGATTTAGTGAGACCTCGAGGGTCTCGGGGTCCCTACTGAGTATCGTTATACTCACCCCTGCACGGGCTAGGCCCGCACCTCGTTGTGTTGGATGCAGACGACAGACATCGCTGATCGAGGCAGATTGTACGAGGACTGGATGGTACTCAGAGGTGGACACTCGGCGTGAAGGCACACGGAGCAGACCGTTAGACACAGAGTGCTGAGGAGGACATCTGTACCTACCCTTCCGGTAGGAACCCAGAGGATGATCCAGGAGCTGCTTCCATCGTCCAGCTGTTTGACTTTTCAGTTGTACGTTCTTTCAGTTGTAGTTGTACCTTTCTATTGGGCTTGTATTTCTGGCCCCTTTGTACTTTCAACACACTTTTTATACTACTTTACCTAGTTTTTTCTTACTCTTGTACTCAGGTTGTGTGTGTTTATGTTTTATAAAGTCAATGCCTTCCCATTTTTTTGGGTGTTACACCTTTGGTGCTAGTCACCTGCCCCTGGCTGATAGAAGGCAGACTTGGGGTAGTCACGGCACGGGCACCGAGGACGGGTCGTGACACTACTAAACTCACTACCCTAGTCATTTCCCTAGAGTTTTTTAGACTAATTGTTACCAGTACCTAATTCTCTTTCACCTACTCAGTTCTAGCGTTTCAGTATGACTCTTAGAGAAGATATCCAATTTCTTAATATGATTATCAGCTTAGAGACTCCCACTCTCCCTATAGTCCCTATTATCTCTGTAATAGGTACTTTATCTTGTGCCTCTACCACTATGAACTATTCCTCTAAAAAAGGTAAAACACCTATTGTTTCAAGCACCATGGCTGAGAAGCTTTAAATTTGGTGTTTTTTCATAGGGACTTCTATATAACTTTTTTTATCACTTTTTAATTATAATGAAATTTATTTATTCCTGAACATAATTTCTCTTTTTATTATCTTTTTTATATTTTTCATTTAATGTTTCTTTAAATCACCTTTTGATAACCCAATAGGGGTGGAATAAATTTGGAATTTATTTGAAATAACTAATTTTGGTTTTTTAGTTTATATTTATGTTATTCCTTGAAATACTAAGTATTAAGTTACTAATATTGATACAATATTTATAAATTATGTTTATTTACTTTGATACTGTTTTTTACTTGATATCATTGGTTCCTTCTTCAATTTTTTTTCTATTTTATTATTTTTAGAATATTTGTTCAAAAATGTCATAGTATCTTTTTTAAAGTGTTAAGAAGATATAATTATTATTTTCATGTACATCTATTTTATGCCAACATTTATTTTATACATGGTTTCTTAAATTCCATGATTTTTTATCATTAAAAAGGTATATAGTAATAGAACCTATATATTTTAATATTAATAAATCATGTTAACTATGTTTTTAATATTTCTATGATTTTATGATAGAATTTTACAATATAATGCATTTTGGTGAAATCTAGTTAAGTGTTGAAAACAGTCACTGTTGAAAAATACTCACCATTGAAGATGATTCACTACCAGAATTGACTCACTAATAAAGAGTGTCACTACTAAGATGACTCACTGATGAGACAAGTCACTAATGAAGATGACATACAATCAAATGAGTCAATATTAAGACAAGCCACATCTGAGCATTACCTAACTTCAGAAGACCTACCTCTATATTGTATCAACATTGGCCTGACTCACCATCAGATTGAGTTACCTTGTGGATGATTCAAAATTAGAGTTTACTTTCCGCCCCAACAAGATCCACTGTTACTATTTTAAGACATTTGAATTAAATTTTTCCAATGACTATATTAATTAAAATAATGAAAAAAATTATTTTATGATTATGTTCTTAACTAATGTAGGGGACATTAAATGTTTCCATAAATTAGTACCAGGATTCATATGATCATAATGATTGTCCTTCAAATGGAATCTCTTTCCTATTATACTATATATTCAAAGAAGTGTCCCTCGTGTGTGAGATATTTCAAGAATTATGATATAATGAATACATGTTAATGATGAATACAAGAAATATATTTCTAAAATAGATTTCAGGAATAATTTATACCAAAATTTATACAATAAGAGAGTGGTTCTTACAGAACATACATATTCATTTTTACAATCAGAATAATGAGAGCTTATTATGCTCTGTTTTACTGTGATTTATAGAGAACTCATAGGAGATCATATCCAAGCTACATCTGAGGAGACTCAATCTAATATATATCATTATAATGAGAAACTCTATCTTCCCTGCATCTTTTTTACATTCTCTTTCAATTTTTTGCATTTATTTTTGAGCTGTGTGTTATAGGTCTTATTTATTGACACGCTATCTCCTTCACTACAACTAGAAGATACAATATGTCTTTTTCTATCTCTTTTCATATGTATAACCATGATTCTTGTGGAATAGGTTCGTGTGTACATTGTTTCTTTCTTCTCATAGTTATTATTGAAGAGGTCCATGCATAGCCTGAACAACTAGTTATCTATTATATATTTACCCAATCAAGGTTTTGGATCAAGATTATATTTACATAATTTTCCTGTTTGGTGGAGATTGAAAAGTGGAGGGGATTAGGCCTTGGCATAAGACTGATCCTCTTGTTTTTATTCCTTTAAGTGATTTTTTATTTTTTTCATTTCAAATAATTAAACATAATCTATTTTAAAATGTAAACAAAACTTATTTGATATATAATATTACCTAGTGTTTATATATGTTTTTTATTGAGTAAATTTATTTCAAAATTTATAATAATATTTGTATTTCTTTAATTGTTCCCTAATCAAGCTTTGAGGAATATTTTAAAAGATCAAAACTTTATTAAATTTATCTTTCGATTAACTCAGAAATTTTAATTTAAAATAAATGATTTTATTTAGAGACATTCTAAAATAAATTTTTATTGGAAACTCAATTAACCCTCACCCATATTGAGTTTCTCACTCCAACCAATAGATCCCTTTCATGAACTAAAATTCTACATGGTAAAACTTATTATGATTTAAATTTATCAATTATCACTCATCACATAGTTGAGAGAGGTATTATGTAGAATATACAAGGTGATATTCTACACAATAAATAAAATAAAAAATATAACATGAGAGAAGGGAATCGTGTATATCATCTATCAAGAATGGAGAAACTTATTCCCCTTAATGATCTTACTGTTCATAAGTTTGAACTTGTCATTTGAACTTTCATAGAATTGTCACTGAATATTATAAATACACTAGATAATAACGGGGTATCTCCTTTCCAATTTATTTAATTTTAAACATTATAAAATAAAGAAAAAATATATATTTAGGTACATAATTATTATAGGAGAAACAGAAGTGGAAACTAAAGATTGAGTCAACATAATATAATTGATCAACTAATATATTAAAAGTACCTTCTAAGAGTCATATTACCCCATCAATTGCACATTTTAATTTATTAACAATATAAGTTAATGTAGAAAAAATGTTATAAAAAAAATATTTCCTATAATTAATTTGAAGAATACATTTATGGATACACAAAATTAATAAGATTGGTCTTAATAATGTAAATGAAATTCTCAATAATGAATGGTCAGAAGATTCAATTTTTAATGTATATATGAGGTAAATTTTCATAATACATTCCTATAATAATTGATCTACTGTGTTTATTACAGTTTAATTTGACTTATATTACCTATATAAGTATTTAGAAAACCAAATTAAATGGAATAACATGTGATGAAATATTTTTATTCATTAATTATCATGGCACTTATATACAAAAAATATCAATTGTTTAATGTGGAACTTTAGTGAGATCACACCAAATAAATATATTTTCTAAAAAGAAAATAAAAATTGATAGGCCCTTATTAATACCTACAATGCAAGGGTAAAACTATATACACTAATAATATAAAATATATTTTTATTTTTCTCTATTACTTCTTCTATTTTATTTTCTAGGACTCACTATATGCTCATTACAATCATTTTTAACTCTCTAAAGATATTTTTTTGATCCAATTCATGTATATCCAGAAAATAAAACACACATGATATCCATTATTAATTTTTAATAACATCTATTCAACATTTTACAAATAAAAAAAATTATATGTCTTTATATTGATTTAACAAATATTATTTTTGAGAAAGGGTGGTGATTATTTATAATAAAAACTATGGTATAATGGAAACCAATGCACATTAGAAACTCATGTATTTCTATAACTGGTTATGTATTAGGGTATATATAATAATAATTAAATATAAAAACAAATATAAAAACACATAACGTTTTTCTCTCTAGGTTGTTTTGGTGTCTTAAAGAAAGTAATTATATCAATTGTGGTCATTACATTTGTAAATTTATGAAATATATTACATTCTTTCCATAAACTAGAATCACTGAAGAGATATTTATAAACATAATTATAATATAATTTATAATAATTATTAATTATTTGTTTATCTATATTTTTTAGTGCATCCAGGACTATTGATAGCCTATATATTCAAAATGTAATATGGATTTATTTCAAAAAAATGTGTTGGCATCATACATGTTGTTTGAATGCTTACAAACATAATGAAGGGTTGGTTTCATATCATGTTTATAATTTTCTTATTTCCTAGATATAATTAAGATGTGGTTTATATATGACTTATATAGTTAATTTTATTTTTATTTTGTGTTTTAGTTTTATAGAGAGACATTAGAATCGAAAGGTTGCCATCTTAGTAGGGGTAAGACAGAATATATGGGTATACAGAGATATGTAAGATTAAAAATGAATGTGTTTGAGATAAAACTTGATTGGATATGATTTATGAGAATATCATTGATTCTAGACTAATATATTTTAGACATTTTAAAATAAGACTCAGGGACACACCTATGAATTGGGTAATATTAATGAAAATTTTATTTATTAAAAGGTGTAAAGGTATTCCTAAAAGGTAATTTAATTTCAAAACATGGAACACATACTAAAAACTGAGAAAAATCACTTTAATTGTCTTGATAATTTATTAACATGATTTAAATTTCATTTTTGATGTGTGGGAATAAATCACACATTAATTTGACACATGGTGCAACTTATTTGACTTAATATGTGTTTTTTTAGTTTAAAAGTTTCATTTTATTTTATAGCATGCATTAAATAATAAAAATGAGAAAATGTGATTTAATTTTATTGATCCATTAGTATAAAGATCAACAATTCATTTTTAATATGTATGAATTAATATCATGTAATATATGACACATTGTGTAGCTGTTATAATTAGAAGTGCTTGTTTTCAATTTAAAAGTAGAATTTTCGTTCATAAAAAATGTCACATACTCATGACTATAAAAATTCACTCATATTATATTGATTCTTTAGGAGAAACATTGATAATTAATTTTTTACATGTATAAAATAACATCCTGTTAATCAGACAAATAGTGTGGATGATATGACTGAAGGTGTGTGTTGTTTTAAAAGTGGAATTTTACTTCAAAATGAGAATCACATAATAAAAACCAAGAAATCTCACTTGTATTTTCATTATAAGTTAGTATAAAGATTGATTATTAATTTTCATGTGTATTAATTAACCTCAAATCAATATGACATGTGGTGTGAGTGATATAACTAGAAGTTCCTATTTTCAATTTAAAACAAGAATTTAATTTCAAAATAAACCTCACATAGTCAAAAATTGGAAAACATGTTCAGAATACTTTTTTACTTTAGGAAAAATATAAATTATACATTTTTTATATGTATTAATTAATTTCACATCAACCTGATTTTTATTGTGACCAGTATAACCAAAAGTTCATTGTATACTCAAAATAAATAAAACAAGATGGGATTGTTGTATTACTATATAATATGTTTTATTTATGTATTATGCTATCTTTTTATTTATGAATAATTTTTTAAAATTAGTGTTTTATTTTTTTATTTATGCATTATGATATCATATTTTTGTTTGTATATTTATTTATATTTTTATATAAATAATCATTTTTTCTTATAGGTAAACATTTCTTTTATTTGAGTTAGAGGTGGTGTGTTTGAAAACTGATAGTGTGATTGGGTCCTATTGGAAGGGGGTCCCAAGGTAAGTAGAATAAAATTTACCACATTATCTAATGTATGGGATTGTTTAATATTGAGTTAGCTGGGAATTTTAAATGTTTTTAATAATCTATTCATATCAATTTATTTTAAATATATTGAAATGTTTGTAAATTGAATTCATTTTAATTTAAATATATTATAATGTAAATTTATTTTTAATTTATATAGTTTTTATAGTGTGTTGTTCATGTAGAAACACACTACTGTAGACTTTTATTAGCGTTATATATAGCACTAATAAGTGTTCCTTTTATCAATTCCAAAACGAGCTCTTATAAAATATAAGTTTTATTAGTGCTAACTCTAGTCCAGATAAAACCCACTTTTATTAATTATTTTTAGCACTGATAAAAGATCTTGACTTTTATCCACACTAGAAACATCAAATATTTTTTAGCACTAATAGAACCCATATCATGTGCTGATAAAATTCATATATGTAGTAGGACAAACATAAATAATCCAGAATTGAAGAAACCACTAAAAAATAAGTAAATTCCAGGGTTTTTGGATAAAACATAAACAATGAGTAATTTGGAGGAATGGAATCATAGGTAGATATGAAAAGAAGATGAATCTAGAAACTAGACATCATTGGGGAATTGATTTGAGGTATCCACACTAGAATAATAGATTTCATACAACCATAGAGTGGTTCATACGATGCCCAATTCGTTGAAAATTGGGTTCTCACTAGACACACTATTTTTAGTTGAAATACATCAACAACGATATGTTTATATACTATATCGCCTATAAATTTTGAGGTTGTAAATTAATGATATAAGAATAAGGTTTTTGTTGGGAACTGAATGATTCCAAAGTAGTGGTTTAAATTGGCCTCGCCACTCTTATATACAATAAACGTCATCGAGTAGCAGTTCACACTGCACCCAAAGAAAACAGTTTATGCATTCCCTTCCATTATGAGGGTCTCACATGTCTATGTATGGGTTCAGGTTTTCCCCAAAACATCTTTTAGAGACATTGAGGCTATATTGATGGAGTTTCAAAATGTTGTGGGAAAAGGGAGGGAGAAATAGAGAAAACTATATGATGTGAAATAGAGGACCTTGACTTAAGGAAGAATGCTGGAAGTGAATAAAGAAAAATAAGAACAATAATGATAAATAAAAACTCATTTGAATAAAATATAAATATAAATGATATATTTGAGGAGATAAAATATAGGAAACATCATGATTTTAAAGGACTACATGGGAGATATTTCTAAGAGGAGATATTCAGTAGTTGACACCACCCACATAAAAAACATTATTTTCTTGCTTATTCCACTCAAATATAAAACCTTTTAGACTGATAACATAGAATTATCACCCCATATCCCCCCAAAAATTCACTGAGATATAACCAAAGACTCGTTAATATTTCATTGAAAACAAATTAAATAAATTTAAATTAAGATAATCCTAAAAAATGAGATTATATTCCTTGGATATCTTTTAATTTAAGGGGAAAGTATATTTTTTTCTAGTTGTAATATCTTATAAAAAGATACCGATAAGATGAATTGAAGTTGAACCCTCAGGAAGTTAAAGGAATTATTTTTCCACTAAACCATAGTTTTTTGACCAATTTTTCATTTTCTATCATATCTAAATTTATGTTTTATTTATTTATTCCCTTTAAGGAATATAAAATATTTTTATTTTTATTATTTGTATTATTTTATTATATTTTTTAAATTAATTATATAAAATTTCTTACCAAGCATGTAAGGTGTTTTTTTGAAGGTATAAGATAAAATTTATTTTATTTCTACCACGGTTAGTGATTTTGGGTAATAATTCGAATGTAAATATTATATGATCATTATTATTTTATATTTGGTGTTAAAATCAAGCTGATAAAATAAATCAATCTTTATTAATGATATAAGGATAGTTGGACTTTGGATTATACTTCTAATGAATATAGGATTATGGTTTTATCTACAAATGTGGGGTTATCTACTTATCAAACCATGTGTATTGTTGATGTGGATTTAAATTTATAATGATTTTAATCATTAACATAAAATTGTTTCATCTATAATTTTTATGATATGTATAAGAATATTTATTTCATATTATAATTAAAATTTTATTAGAGATGCATAACATACATTTTTGGACAAACATTTTTTTCCATTTTCAAAAGCCGGTTTATGGGTTCCCGGTACCCTGCTACATGAGTCCAAAAAGTCACATTAACCAAAACATACAAACACCAAAAACACTAACTATGAGTAAGAAACCACGAACCAGGGCACAAGGACATCATAGACGATGATCAAAAACACCCAGGATTACCTTGAGCGTCATCCGGTGCAACCATCGACACCGACCCAAGTCTTCCCATTGGAAAATTCTAGAAGAATTCACCCAGCCTTCAAGTGATGGAATGGACCCCAAGGATCCACCCTCGAGGGTGTCAAGAAAATCCAGAATGAGGATGGCCATCTCCTATTATTGCTTTCCTCATAAGAAAAGGAAAAGTTACCAAAACATAGCCTTAGCCTATTATTGCTTTCCTCCCTGTAAAGATTCCAATTCATTAGCCATACCTTAGCATCAGGGACTTTCCCAAAAATGTCTTCAAAACGATCCACCATTTTATCCCATGTACGAATATATTCTTCTCTGCTGATTTTCCAATCATTGAAGCCTCTCATTGGGATCAAATCCTGCTTGTCAATCCACTTATCCTGCTCGTTGTTGACCTCCACTCTTACTGATCTTCCCATCATATCAGCCTCTTCCTGTGGGATGTAAACATATAGAAATTCTTCTACCATTTCCTCCTCAGAGTAAAGGATATGTTCTTTTATATTATTTACCTTTTCAATAGAGCTTCCCATTTCATTGTTGTTCTCCTTGATTAAAAACTGATAATCCTCCTCCACCACATTGAGCAATACCACTGGCAAATTCTTCGAAGAGAAGGTCTCCAATGGTGGGGGGAGCGAGGAGTAATCCTTCTTCCCCTTCTTCTTTTTAAAACTGATGTTGTTCTTTGGGATTGGTATCACTTCATCTGAATGGTCCAGTTCATCCAGATTGGATTCCTCTATGCCAACCTCATCTTCCTCACCTGGTGTAATGTGTTCCAAAATCACATTCTCCTCTACTAAACCATCATATCTGTTACATAGGGGGACTGATGTACGAGTCAAGCCCGGACCCCTGCTCTCATCCACCAATTGCATCTCCCTTCCAGGTGTAGAACCACTGCTTCGACCAGCTGCCTCAGCCTGGTTGGCCTGTAAGAGTCTGCGCCCCATGAACTGGTGTTGTCTATTAATTTCCTCTAAAGTCACCTCACGGTTTGCACAAGAGGATTTCTCTGCATACCTTCCCTCATTGAGATCTAGTTGAGAAACCCCTGCAGGTCTATCCTGCCCAGACCTGCTCAAGATGACTGGGGACCGGGTTGGAGAGTCTGCACCCCCTGGAATATTGTCATGGCCCGATCCCCCTGCTTCCCCAATACTGGTCTGAAACAACACCTCCATGACAGTCCCCTGCAACTGAGAAGGGTCACTACCCAGTGCAAGTGTCACTGCATGTACCTTCTCCTTATCATCCAGTATCTAGACCATGGAAGTGTTACTCCCAAGTCCCTGCGAAACTCCTACCTCCTGGTTAACTAGTTCTCCCACCCTCACTCTATTAATTTGGAGAAAAGGAGGGCTGGAGAGATCCGATTTCATCTTACTAAAAATCGATGCCACTGTTGGTAAGCCCTGGGCCATCGACGTCTTCTGCACAGGTGAATGTGATCACGATTTCATCCCAGACTCTTCCATACAAGGAACTCTGTGAGGTCCTGTACCGGCCGGAGCCTGACCCAGAATATATGCTTCCTCATGCACCCCTGGTGCCTTTCCCCTGTCCTTGTTCCCCCTCACACCGGAGTGAGATCTCTTGTGACAGTGTTCCAGCGGATGACCCAATCGCTTGCATTCTGGACAGAAGTTATTCCAGGTTTCGTAGACAACCCTTTGCTTGTATCTGTATTCCTTGCCCACCGTAATCCACACATAATCAAATGGTTCTCTTGACACATCCATTTCAATACATGGTCTAGGGTTAATAGGGTGAAAAAGAGAATCGGTTCTACTATCCGAACACAAATACCTACCTAATAGATTTCCCAGCATGCGTATCACAGCAGGATTTTAAAAGGGAAGGGGGAGGTTAGGAAAACTAACCCATGTCGCCATAGATGAAGGATCCTACCTCATATGAAGATCGAAAGACCACAAAAGAAGCATGTATCTGAGACCATTAACACTGAGAGGATCACCTTCCCAGGCCTTGATGAGGTCTTCTTCCGATGGAAATCGTATCATAATTTGACGGCTATCGAGAAGGCCCACAGTCACCCTGTCCTGCAAGTCCCAAGCGCCGAAGATGAATCTGTCGAATGCATCCACTGAGGGTCGTCATTGGTGAAATCCTGCAACTAGGGTATTCTTAAAAAGATTAGATGATTCCGAGAACACCGCAGTCGAAATCTGAAGGTTAGGGCATCCTTCAAGCATGTCCGGGACTTTCGGTTCGAGTGCGATTTGAGGGAAACGGGGAAGAAAATCCGGATTCGAAAATACTAAAGTAAGTTAATTTATTTTAAAAACATGATATGTATAATTTATATCGCATAAAAGAATAAATACATATTAAAAAACATTATATTAAATATACATGATAATTATAAATATTTATATTGTGAGATGATTTATAAATTCCACATATAAACATTGTGTTAGATTCCTTTCAATGTGAACATTCACCAAGAAATGAATTATCCACTATAGGCATGCTTTTCAATCAGGTTCCCATTATGTATATTAGGTAAGGTGGGAAAATATAGGATTAAATTATAGTTAATTTGCTTTAATAGATATATGCCTTTGGATAAACATAGTTATTTAACTTTAATATTTAGGTAACTAGGTGAATGGTGTTTTGAAAATCCATTGGTTGAATTTTAGTATGTTTTTATTTTCTCAATTATAAATTAATTATATATGGTTAAATTAACCTCTGATCCTAATAAAATTTCCATTTAATGGGATAAATAGAAATTTTACCCCAAATCATAGTGAAATAAAAATATAGATACACTATTTGATTATATTCAACCAAAATCATTGTTAAATATTTTTAAAATTTGATACTCATCCAATATTTATATTTTTATAGATTAAAAAGATAATGAAAAAAGATCCTTAAATATATATTTGAAATAAATATTATAGATGGAATACATAATGGTAAAAACTTCCAATATTATTAATATAAATTGATAACAGTTCTCAAATAGGTTGGAAAGTTCTATGTTTTAGAGAAACTATTTTCGATTGTTGCCCATGCAAGAATCTTTTCAATTAGAAAATGTTACTTAGAGTAAATATAAGAATAATTCTCTTGATATCTTTATTTTGATACTTATTTTCAGGGATTAAAAGTTTTAAAAAGAATAAAATAATATATCTTTATATAGTATGATAGATTACCTTAAAAATATATAATAAAAAAAAGCTATACATGAGGTATATGATGCTTTAAAAGAAGTAATTCATTTAAAAATGGTTGGGGTTACTTTTATTTACACTCTTTTATTAAATAACAATATTAGCATTAATGATTTAGATAAACTAAGATCATTGCCCTGGTGTGATCTAGTTATGGATTTTTATCCTACAATCATTATTTGATGGTTTTTTCAAATGATCATTAAATATAATATGAATTAATTTAACAAGATTTAACTAAATAGTCTCAATATTTTGAGGGATTTTTTTATAAAAAATGAGTGGTCAATTATCAATTACGTGAAGATATAAGTAAAAGGTAAGTAGAAATTTTTTGTCTTAAGGAATAAAGAGAATGTTCATATGAAGTCTAAACGTATATCTATAAAACTAAAGGAAGGTGTAGTTAAGGTATGATAATGTTTCCTCTATATAAAGAGAAGACATTCGAAATGGAATTTAGGAGAATACCTAAACGATTTTAGAAAACACTAAAGAGATTCCATGTAAATTATTCATGTTAAGTAAATAATTTTTTTATTTCAAAAGGGTGTATGATATCAACTATACATTACAAAATTGTTGTAAATAGATATAGTATTTCTGAATTAAATAATACTTGTTGGAGAAACCTATAGGATTATGTGTCTCTAAGCCTATGGTCCTTATAAGGGTTCCCCTTCAACCCTTAAAGGGTATATTATCCAAAAATAAATAACAATATATGGACTTTAACCCATTTAGGCTACGAAGCAACCAAGGGTTATTTCTTTATGATAATAATCATTTTGTCTAGATTTTTATTGAATTATTTTATAATACCATAAAAGAGATGACTTGATATATGATATTGGAATATAAAGTATTTATATATCAAAAATATATTTCAGAAATATGTTTTTTAAGAGATTACTGGGAGTTAATATTTATCTTGGAAATTATGAATAAAACCATTTATATAAATGTTTATTTTTAATATACCTCTTAAATCAAAATAAATTTCATTAATATTATATCAAATGTAATTAAGAGTAATCTAGAATATATCATGGAAGAGTAAGAATTTAATTTAGGAGTTACATTGAATAATATTACCAATGATCTAAATGTAATTTTTTTAGAATATTTCCATGTGTTAATTATTTAAAAAAGACTAAACACGTCATAATATGAGTTATTATAAAGTAAAATTATTTTGATAAAAATAAAAATCATTAAACTTAAAGGATTAAGAATCATAATCCCAATAATATCTAAATATTCATTTATCAACTATATATTTTCCTTCAATGGTTTTTCATGAGGGATAATTAATAATTTTGATTTATGGTAATCCTTAAGGTGCTTTATGGATATATAACATTAATTAATAAAACTAATGAAAAATAAAAAAAGATTATTTAGGATTTTTAGGTATTAATATTTATGGATAATAAAGATTATGTATATGGTATTGTAATTATATTATTACAATTATTTTGAAAGTATATACAAGTAACATTTTTTATAAATGAATTTCCAATTTATCATTAATTCCTGTGTGATATATAAAACCTGAAACTACTATAAAAATGTCTTAAAACCGTAGTAATATAACCCCATTTTGTGGTCATAGTTTACATACTTCCATAATAGATATTTCTCATGGACATAGGTTGATGCAAGAATTCAATTATAGTGTGAAAATTTCGTGGGAAAATGTGTAAATTGCCTTATTCCATAGCCAAATGTAGTAGTTTCCATATCCCCTTCAGGTTAACACACCTTACGATATGGGTGATTTTTCCTATAGTATAAGGTGAGTCTTAAGACATGTTACACCATGACCTAAATTGTATATAGTGTAAGGTGTCTATGTAATCAACTAGTTACATGGTGAAAATTAGTCGTGGCCACATCATCATCACATCAGCACACCTTATTCCATGAGTAGTTTTTCCTATTGAATAAGGTGAGTGTGGAATATCCTTATTCCATGAACTAAATCATCTATGTTGTAAGGTGTTTGTCGAATCAACTTATTCCATGTCCAAAAGACGTAATGCCTATATCCCTATCATGGGGATACACCTTACACCCAAATAAACTTTTCTTAGGTTGTAATTTGACTTTAAAATCACCTTATTCCATATCCAAAAGTGATCATGGTCGTATCCCCCTCCTAGGGGAAACCCTTACACTAAGGTTAAGTTTCTCCAAAATGTTAGGTGATTGTGGAATCACCTTATTACATGGGAAAAACTTCTTATGGCCATAGCACCTCACCCTCCGCAACAAGGCCCAAAAAATTAGTATTTTAAATATATAATAATTATAATATTAAATATTTCCTTACATATATTGATATATGTATACAAATAAAGTATATTTTGGTGAAGTGGTAAAATTTATTCGTTAAAACATGTAATGTTTTAGGCTCGAAACATGTTGTGTACAATTTAAATTTTATATATTTATGGAAATAGGCTAGTACTATAGTGATAATCAATGGGATATTTCAATGGGAATTAAGATTTTGGGAACTATAGTCATGGAATTATCCTTATGGACTATTCCTATATACATGTCTTATGTCCATAAACAAAGTGGGGATAACTCAGTGAATATGGTTGAGTTCGTCACTCGGGGGAGTTCCTAAGGAAATAGGTGTATCTCCCCTGGTGACACCCATAGCCATATCCCCTAGTCTATGTCCAATATATGTATTTCCACTATCCATTATGGTGGTAATATCCTATATGGGATACTGAAACACCTCTAGAATCCATGGTATCAATTACCATAGTTGTAACCTATGATCATATGAATTGGTGTTATGACTATGGTTTTTTCCTGTGGTTGTAGCCCTTTTTTCTAATAGTGTGAGATTGGAATGGTAATTAAACCCAAATAAAAAATCTATATCTTTTTTGTGTTTGATGTTAATTATATAATCAAGTTGGTTATTATACCATGTTAAGTACAATGTTAATAGAGGTTTATTTGGATAGAGTCATTTCACTCAAAAGACACAACTGTTATTTGGGTTCCTGATTGAACAACTAAATATACCACATAGAATGTCATATATGGCTTCAATTTTAGGGTTTAGATGCAAGTTTCAAAAGAAATACTAATTAAATTTGGTAAAAAGGCACCATGAATGTGAACCCCCATTATTTAATCCTTTTTTATTCCATCCATGAGTCTTAGATAAATGGAGGTGGTTTGATTTTATTGATCATGTGGAAATTTATATAGTAACAGGGGATGATTACACCTATATTGTGAGCATGGAATGTGTGGCCTTGATGAAATATCTTGAGGAAGTGTATTACCAAACCTAGTTATGTTACATGTGATGTATTAATCTTCTTATATAGATGATATGAGTCTTATTCATAGGGATGAATGAACAATGATATATTCATCATTCATGGTTATTCTTTACTCAAAGAATTTATAGAATATGGGTTTTACTCTATGAGATTGACATGTTATATTACTTGTGACTATAATTTATATAATTGATAATGGGATTTTGTAATTATACATGATTTATGACATACATATAGTTTACATTTGTATAGAGATACATGTGTTTGGTAATGATCACTCTAGATCTAGTTGTATCTTAATTTTCACTGATGCATCACAAGATTTCACTCTTTGATTATGGGTTTCAATTATGAATTTATAATAATTTCAAAAACTAAAAAGGATAAAAACATCACACAAATGATAATGTAAATGAGTATTCGTTTTTATATATTGTATTTGTAAAAAACAACAAAAGTTAATTTTATAACACATCCAAAACGATTTTTAGAAGATATTCGAAAGTGTTTTGGATATTATTTCACAAGATGTTATATATGATGTGACATAGGGTGTAAAAAGTAAAAATATTAATGTACTTTTTTGAAATTATTAGATTGAAAAATAGTTTTGTCAACTGAAGATAATTTTTTGGATATGATATAGCCATATTACTATATGAAATATAGTGATTGTTCATGGGATAAAAACATTTCGTTTCGAGGGATATAATTTTGTGGTTTGTATCACATAGAGTGATATAGGTATATCACATGCTGGGATATGAATTTGATATTAGATATTTTACACTTTTATATTTTTTTGGCTTACCACAATTTAAGAAACATGGATATTAATATAATGAGATGAAATTTGTGAGATATAAAATTTATCATAATGAATGTTTAAGTGTATAATATTAATATTTATTTTGATATTGAGTAATGTGATTATTTATTACAAAATAAATCCATTTACTCACTAAAATTTATGTGGTGTTCTATAAATATTGGGTCAAATGGGGTGATTGTATATATGAATTATCATATTTTAGATAATCAGAGTCAGGGTTTATTTATTTTTCACCATTTATTTTAACACTAAGGTTCTTGTAGGCCATGAATTGAGTTATATATCCTAAAAAGTATTATTCATGTAGATTTTTACATTTAGAGTATACCTTTTGAGGTGATTAATTTTTTTAATTATCACTAACAAATATAATTAAAAAACAATAAATAATGATTATACATTAATAATAACTCATGTTATTTATTTTATTCTACATTTTTTCTAATACTCTCAAGAAGATCCTAGATAAATTGGTTGTTTCTGATTCTTCTACTTTTAATGGTCTAGGTGTTGATTATTATAATAATTAAGTCAAAACATCATCTACAAGGTATGATCAACTTACAGGATCACATATATTGTAGGATATATTGAACACATGTCATGTTTTGAATTAAAATAAGGTATATTGATTTTTTATAATTTATTTACATTTTTCCATACCATGAAAGCATTATAAATTTTTTTTTGATAAATTTTTAGCATGTTTTTTTTATTTGGCCTCCATTAATTAATTAGGATAAATTTTCGCATGAAATATATGTTTTTTTGGAAAAATAATAACAAAGTGTAGTGGAGGCACTAAAAAATAGTTATAAAATAATTTGACTAATAAAAAAATTAATTTGGATTTTATAATTATTTAAAATAAGTTTTATATGTTTTTATGTTTGATTATGTTTAATTTATTTGGGAAGGTATATAAGCTTATAGATTTAAATAAATTAATTAATTAGTTAAAAAGTGTAATAGAATGGGGGTTAGTAATTAGAAATGGATAGAAATTACTAAATTAGGGATATTAAAAGTGGAGTAGAATTCATTTATTGAATTATTTATATATCAGGGTAACTTCTTCTTAGATAAAATTTCATTAAAGGGCATCTCAATATAATTTATGAATATAAGAAAATCATGAATTTTATTGTGAGTATCAAATATCTCAAATAGTAGATATAGTGTCAAGTATGGTATTTTTATGTGGTTAAATGTTTTGAGCTAGGTGTGTTATTAGTTTTAGGATTTTTTATATATTGAATATTGGAACAAATATTCTTTTAGGAATATTTTGTCAGACTGACCATGACTTTTTTTATCCACTAGATAAATGTTGGGTAGGAACATGGTGAAGGATACAATTTTGAATTAAAAATTTATAGGATAATGATACATATAAAAAATTTCTTATATATATATATATTATTTAAAGTAATATTTAATTCTTAAAATTATAGCGTCAATTGTGGTGGAATTGAAAATTTTTCGATTGTGATGATATGGTGCATTGGGTTAAATTACATTATTATTTACATAGAGTGACAACTTGTAAGGTGACTTAATTTCATCCCTCATGAGTTGAATACCCATGGAAGTCTCATAATCACACCATGATATTTATTTTCTATTTTATTTTACTTATTGATTGATTTTTATTCATTTTTATGAGTTTTAACTCCCATATTTAGATAAATTTTGGAATATTTAAGGGATTGGTCAGTCGTATGATTAGTGAATAGATAATTTGATAACTGTGAAGAAGTTTCTATTGTTTTGAGAAGATCTATTTTCATGTTCAATCAAACCTTGTGTCAAAACTATGTGGCACTCCTTTTCTTCTCCAATTATGGGTGCATGGTTTGTTAAACCATGTGACTTACCTAGTTCTTTAAAATAATTATTTTCCTAAACTATACATTCAAATTAATTCCTAAAATGGGTCTCAAACCCTCCCATTCACTTTATGTGCACCATGAATCCCTAGGAGTAGGTATCCCTTTCCTACCTATTTTATGTTAAGCTTCATCATTTTATTATGGAGGGATTACCTAATGTAAGACCTTTATTTATCTTCTCATTCATTATTTCTTCATATACCTTTTTTATATTACTATAGATACTTATTATTCAAACCCTAATGAGGTGATTAGAACTAATAATTTGTGTTTTGTGATGTTATGGTGTATGTAATGATCCCTGGGTCCTTCTTCTTCATTATTCAAGGGTTTAACATCATTTGTGCCTAATTGCGGTAGGTGTATCCATGTGTTTTCCTTTCCTTGACACAATATGAGAATCTTGTGCTTTATAAAATGTATTTCCTTAAAATTATGCATGTATTTTATGATTTTATGATTTAGTATATGAAAATAAATTGTTTTATATGGTTTTTACAAAGGGTTTATAGGGATTTTATATTATATAGTTTGGTATTAAAATAATGAACAAAATATATGTTTGATAAAATTCTTAAGTGGGGTTTGCTAGAGAATTTAGACATTTAAAGGATCTATTATTTTATAATATTATTCCATATGATTTATTATTGAGTTATAGGTATATATTTTTTAGTAATTTGGTGGGTTATAAAATTTTAATGCATTTTATTTTCAAATACATGTTTTTTCAAAAGTACTTCCATTTATGACTTTACTTATGTCAATTAATGATCTTTGGTTATGTGAATTTTATATGAAAGATTATTTTGTTCCACTATTGACCTCTCATGATTTCAAAGAGGGTTTCCAAGGATGGTACACGATTTTCAAATAAATACTTAAAAGGGGGTTTAAATGAAATTGATATGGAAATGGATTTCAAGTTAATTAAGAAAAAATGTTACTTGATTTAAAATATAATTCCTGGATAGATCATTTTAATTAGTTTTTTCAAGTTAGATACATGCTCAATGGAATTCATTGATCTTCATTTCATGTTTAAACTTGTATGTTTATGTGATTGTGAGGTTGTTACGTATAACATAGAGGGTCTTCGCATTGGTGGGTGTATATATGTGGGATGGGGATATGATATTGTGATATTTTAATATTTTTTGAAATTAGATAAATATTAACTCACATCCTATCACTATTGTAATGGGGAACCTAGGAATATAAGTGAGATATTTATAGATAGTTACTATCAAGTCATGATGGTACTGATCAGATCCCCCTTAGTATAATATTTTACTTAGACTTGGTGGAGTGACATTGGTGATGAAGGGTTAGAGAGTTTGGGAAGTTATTGTCTAGAGAATCGTCAATTGGGTTATTAATAGTTCCACCCAAGTATGTCATGGATTATATCACACAAAATTTATGAGTATCCCCTGATTACCTATGTTATATTATCTTGTATTTACTACACTTATTTTTATTACTATTCCATTTTAGTATAACTTCTCTCTCTCATGATAAGTTCTACTAGTTCATTAATATATTATTATTAAGTCATACTTGGTTAATTTACTAAAACTCACTATATTTTATTACTATCTTAGTACATAACTTGTTATCCATAATTTCTATTTCTTATCAATTCAGTTTATTTTTTTAGTTCACGTTTCTCTTAGTCATTGTATAGTACTTTTGGTGTAAATCTAAAATTTAATTTTAAAATAGGAATTCCTAAATTATGGATTTAATTATATTATTTAATATAAGTTTTATATTCCTTAAATATTGTTTTAGTTCTTAAAGGGTTATTTGAAAAAATATTATGGTTTTTTTCTTAAAGTGATAGAAACCCTATTATCAAAATAAGGTATTTTAAACAAAAATTTATGGTTTGTTTGATAAAGGAAATTCATAGAATTATTGGTGAAGTCCTACTAGTATTTTTATGCTCCAACCATAATTTCATCACTCAATTTATATAAGCTGAAGGTATTTCTTGTGTTCATGTTATATATAACAGAGAACGCCTCCATTGACTATATCTTTTGGTCCACTCTAGAATTGGTTTTTGAATTAATGGTTGTTGGGTGACCTTGAGGTCACAGAGAGATTGACGATTAGTATTTTTAATGTCATTTTATAGTTTGGATGTATCGTTTAAATTATTGAAAAGTGGATCTCATGTTACGTTATTTTATTTATCGTGATCCATTTTTTTGGGTTATTAATTTTTTATTCCCCATTTGGTTTGTATATATTTGAAACTTGTTATTTAATTTTTCATGAACATCCAATGTATGAAAGAACCATTTGAGAATTATAGTAGAGTTATAATGTGTATATATTATTATATAAAGATACAAATAATTAAAATTGTATATACATTTATTCACATATAATAGTTTCCAACCCATGAGGACCGGGAATGCCCCTCGTGACATTCAATAGGTTGAACTTAGTGACAGATTTAGAGGTGGCCTAAACTAGATAGTGAAAATATTGTATTAGAGAAACATGTATTATTTGGTGAGTAATAGTGTATTGAAATTATTTTTTCTAGTTCTTAATAATTAGGTGTGATAAGGGTTTATCTAGATTATTTTTGCACAGATCCAATAGCGGATATGGGAAGTTGGGTTGAATGTCTAGAATTTTATTTTTTTTCTTCATGATTTTTTATACTATATTGGTTTATATTGGTATAATTTTATATTTTTAATAGGTTTTTTTTGGGTCTTTTCATGTTTTGGATATGGAAAGAGAGGAAGAAAAAATGGCACATATTAGATCGCATTGTATAAAAAAACCATTTGAAAGATGTTCACAAAGTTATTTTTGGTAATTCTAGTTATAGTTGAATGGTTAGAACATGGTTTTTGAAATCGAGCAAGTAATCCTTGAATAATAAATAGAAACATTGAAATTTTTTATTATTTATTCGATTAGATTTCAAAATTCTATAGATAATTTTTAAGTTTTATTTGGGATTTATTAAGGGGAATTTTCATGGTAAACTAATATTATTATCATTTATTTCATTCATGTTTTGTAATTAAAACATAGTATTTTGAGTGATAAAGGTCATTTTTTTAAAAATTTGGAATATATTTATTAATGAAGGGTATTCTCTAATTATTATAATCATTGTTTTAATGTTAAAATGTTGTTTTGAATTAATAGAAATGAGGTTCTAAAATGGTTTAAAATGAAAATTAGGATGGGGAGTTTACAAATAACTGTAACGATGAAACTTTGATGTAATTAAATAGTGTCTATGTGGAATTATACCATTTTTAAAAATAACATGAGATATTTTTAAAAATTTTAAAATTATTTTTATATCCTCACTTAGAATTATTAATTTTCTTGGATGAAATTTATAATTTAATCTCTTGGATTAATATTTTAAATTGAGATTTATCTTTAGTGGTGATTTAATTGAGATTTGGATATTATTCATTGAGTATTTTTTTGTATATTATTTATATTATTCCTCTCAAGAAAGTTCTAATGAAACACAAGTTATCTATATCTTGAAGTTCTAGTGTGGCGCATTTATTAAATGATTCAACCCCAATTCTCGATAGTGTGCTAATTCCAAATTTATCTCAGTGATTTTATATCAACCCTTGTGATAGAGTTTCTAAAGAGGTTATAGAGTGGATAGAGAATGTTTTGGAAATATTTAAGTCATTGGTAATTCCTTAAATCTTGAGAGTGAATGTTATTTAATATTTATTTCAAATACCTAGTCATAAATGATGGAATATTCTCATTCTATCTTATTTTAAATATGGTATTAAATGGGGATTATTTAAGACCAAATTCATCTAGTGTAAATCACCGAGGGAAGTTAAGGTGGAGAATGTAATTGAGTTGATTAATACTTATCAAGGTAACTAAATAGTGAAGGAATATGATAGCTATTTTAGTGAGTTGATCCCTTTTTCATCTGAGGTTGTATCTAATGATTCCATGAAAAAGAATCTATTTATAAAGGGTATTCATCCACTACTTAGTTCTATATTTAATTTATCTAGATTTTGATCTATGAAATATTTTTGATCTAAATATTTATTAGTGGATTTGGTTCTAGAGGGTGTCTTATAATCGGTGGCTTCGTTATTTCTCTCAGTACTAGTGAAGGATCATAATATAATGACAGTTGGAAGTCTGTTGAATTAATCATGATAAATACTTCTTTTTTTGTCTCCACATATTTAAGAAATAAGTGACCCATCATCTAATTCCTATGTGGCCAATTTGGGAACTCTAATAACTCCTTCTCTAATATCCCAAATATTTACCATTGTTACGGTCTACTTATACATATTTTAGAAAATTAATTGAAGAATCAACAGAATAATTAGTCATTTCCACCTTACCGCTATTAATAGTACCCTTAGTAATATGTTTAGGTATTTCTTTCTATTTTTTCCCTCCATATCATTATTACTTTATTTTTATTTTCAGAGATCATGGAATTTTGATTTAAGGAATATCATACCTTATTCCCATTTAGATAGTAAATAGTTTTTTTTTAAAATTATACATGTTCATTCGATTAGAATTTTCTTCTTAGGTCTTTTTAGTTGTAAATATAGGTTTTTTTTCATAATGATAGTTTTCATTTGGTATCCCACTACTGATCCCCCATGTAGTGTTTTTCTTAAATGGTGAGGAGACCCAGTATGTGCCTTATCTTTCTGGTCCTATATAGAATAATTAGATGTGACTTTTATAAATGGAGTTTGATATGGATGTGAGGGTTATAATTGATTTTTCATTGATTTAGGGGGTCTTTTAGATGTACTCATTCCTTTATGGTTTTATTAATTTTTCCATGTCTTACATTTTCCTTAATACTATATAACTTTTGGGGGAATAAATAGAAATTGTGGGGATAATTTTTAGATATTGATAATTATTTTTCCTATTATGAGAAAATATATGTTTATATAGAGAACATATATGTCTAGGAAAATCCATGTTAATCCACAATATCTATCACTTATTACAGGATAAATGATAAAGGGTCATTATAAATATGTACTATAGAAAAGTAAGATGTGTGAATATTATATTGATATGATAAAAAGGGAATATGAAGATATATTTAAATCTATTTAAATGATAAGAAAACTCTTAAGTTAGTGTTCTCTACTCGTGATATGAAATTAAAAAATATGGAAGTATTTCAAGATAAATATTCATAGGCAACTGAGAAAAAAAGTTTTTACATTAAAATATATGAAGAATGTATTTATTATAAAATACCATGTATTATGGGAAAGGTAATATTAATAACTCCTAATGATATATCTATAATAGTATCAATGAAAAAATAGGTAACATTTATTCCAAAAAATATATTATTTAATAAATCTATTTCTAGGAATAGTGTAGTTTATGACTTCAATTTTATAAAATATGGGTTATGAAAAGTGGTAAGAACCCCTCCACTAAATCAAATATGGAATTAAAGAAAATATGGACAGTTGGTTCCCCAAAATATCCTCCACTAGAAATCTATTTGGCTCTAAAATATAAATGTTTTAAAGTATAATAGATTCTACCTCAAAAGACAATATCTTGATTTATTAGGTATTATTGGTGTTATGAAAATATTCAGGGATATTCTATTGATTACTAGAATAATATTTAAATTCATATAATATAATGAAGTCCTACATCAAAGGGTAATTAATCTGAGTTTAGAAAATGTACATTGAATAAAAACTGAAAATTTATATTTATCACTAATAGATTTGGTTTGTTGGAAGAATTTTTTGGATATCATAATGAGAGTTGTTAGGGTAATGAAGAATATTTTTATAGATCAAGCTTGAATGTACCATAAATAACTAATTTAAGAAGTCCATAAAACCAGATAATTTTACACGGTAAGAAGTGAATGTGGGATTACCTTGTGGTATTTTTCAAATGTAATTGTTGAACAAAATTCACCAAACAAGATTGTGAATAATGATACACCAAATAAGAAAAGATGGTTCTACTATGGAAGAATAGAAAACATCATTAATCACTATAAATAGTCAATGAGTTTTATTTTTTATAAAATAAATAAGGGGTAAAAATTATAATCAATCCATCAAATAACTGTAAGTATTTTTCTTGGATGAATACATTTATGGTGGGTGTGAGAGTCAAGGATTTAAATTTTACGAGAAGTTAATAAAATAATGTCAATTAAATATTTATTAAAATTTTTATAGATCGTTTAATAAATCAAGACACACTCATATATATTTCATGATCATATAGAATTATTTGAGGAAATTATAAAAATAATTAATAAATCACAAGGGAATTTATGTGCTATATAGGAAAATATGATGAATGAATTTACTCATAAATAGAATATTTAAATGAGTAATAATACATAATACCCAAGGATATAGTTATCTTTAATGTTAAGGGAGAAAGAATGAAATTTTATCATAGTCTTGGAATTTAAGTGAATATATTTTCTGTTTTTAGAAGAAAATGTAAACCTTATTTATCTCCTAGAGAAGAAAATAGTAAACCACAATACTCCCATATTTGTTCATTTGTTTATCTATACAAGTAATTAAAGTTGATGTATTTATGAGAAAAATAGAATCATGGGAATATTATAATGGTTTTACTATAGTATAAAATTCCCATATTGAAGTGATATATCTAAATTCTAATCATTCCATGAAGGATACTTATTAAAAGGATTTTTAGAGTTCAAATGAAAATTATTTTATCCTTAATGAAGAGTTGACGGCGACTAACATTATATGAGGAGAGTTGAGATGCCCCTAGTTTGTTTGTGATGTGATGGAATTATTGATTATGATGGAGGATTAATTTTTTAGGTATGATAATCATATAATCCCAATATTATTTTCATAGAATAAATTTTAAATTTTAGGGGGATAAATTGATTAATTTAACTGAAATTGAGTAGTTATTTAGGAGTATATGTCTATAGAGAATAATGTCAAGAAATTAATGGGTCACACTTCCTTTCAGAATAAGAAAGGATAAATTAGACATAGAGCTGGTTAATTAATGTCTCACAATTGGTATCATCCATTGTATTTTTTTCAAAAATGGTAGACAAAAGATTATTCTTGAGAGAATATAGATATATATTTCTTGGTGGTTATTGTAAAAAAATACATAATGGATATTGGAGATCCTGATGAATTATGATGAAAAATGTGGTATTTTTTGTCAATAGTTGATACTTTTAATTTATACTAAGGATTAAAATAGAATGTGGTACATTAAATCACCCAATGTATGGACATATAGGTTGGTGTATTTGTTACCAATATACTATATTTTGAAGAGATTTTGAGATTCTACCAATGACCATGTTTGTAGTTTATTATTTATATATTGAATATTGGAAAAGGATTTTGAGTACTTTATGTTGTTAATTAGAATTTATTTCATAAATTCATAGATAATTTTGTAGATGATAAGTGCATTGAGATAGCTAGGTTGCTACTATTTAAAGGCATTATGTGTCAAATCTAAAGAGAATCTTGATAAGATTGTGATTTTGGGAAATTGATGAGAAGAGGAGCTGGTTGTGAGTAGATCTATTGTAATGATTCATATCAAGGAGGGTATTTGCATCTATATAATATAATTTTGTAAGAGGAATAATAATTATTATTTATTAATCAATGTGAGAATATGGACTCAATAACTTGGCTCATTATGTATAAAGATATTTTTCTATCATAACAGTAGATTTTTGGGTCTCATGAAGTATTCATCAAGTTAAATTTTTTGTCTCTATAATATAGTATAATGATTTGTATAATAAATATTAACAATCATTTGATCTATTGAGGATGAATAAATCTAGTTGTGGATTCTAGTGAAGAATTCATCCATGTCTTTTTTGGCATGAATAAATCTATATAGTGTGAATGATTCACTTGTATGATAAATAATATTAAAATTAATATTTATGTTTAGTTTATATAATTGACGAATGTTCTAATAATAATGTATATTACTATTATTGAATGATAATTTTACGAGGATGAGACAGTTGTAGATATATTGAATAATTTTTTTAGTTGAGTTCAACCCTAGAAAATAGGTAATTTAATAATGTATATATGGTTTGAATATCATTTTAAATATGTGTTGAAGTGTTTTGGAATTATTTTCGGTGGTTTATGTCTATTTTAATATGTTCGTAGAGGTTTAATATAGTTTATATGTTCAAACTAACTTATTTTGTAATTTTATACGTCTATATATGAGTATATAAATATTTTTTCTATCCATTTAAAATTCAATAGTAAATCCTATTGCTTATGATAGAATACCTCAAAATAATTATATAATAAACTCTATAAATCTTAATACTAAGTAAGTTTTCCATGTTTTTAAAAAGTTCTTGTGGCAGATAATATTGAAATGAATGAATTTTAATGCCATGTATGAGTAACTCTATAATTTAAAAAGGTGATGGAATATTCATATGGATATTGTAAATGAATAAATTGGGGTTTATGGATGACTAATCTAATGGATATAAATCTCACTTATGGGTAATGGTGTCTTCCATGTTAATAAACTAGAGTTTATGTCTGGTTAAATAGGAAATTTCAAAGGCTATATAATTTTAACTAGCCGGTATGCTAGAGTTATTTTCCAGAATATATGAAATTTTTTGAAGGAATTAAATAAAAAGTTTACAAGAAAAATTAAATTATAATAATATGGATATCATGTGAGGATCCTTGAGTAATAATGATGGATATTTAAATTTGATATATGTTTCCATATTTTTAGGAAAACTGTAGTGATATATTCCTTGAGTATTATTTTACTAGTAGATAAAGGATTATTGGATAAAGATCATGATTCCAACCTTTATGGGAGTTTACAAATTAAAAATTGGAAACTAATACATATTATATGATTATTTTTATAAAAGAAGGATATGATTCTAAGAGTAAATAAAGAATGTGATACTGACTTATTATGACTAAATATCATGAGTGAAAAGCTTCTGGAAGAAATAAAAGATACAGACAAATGTGCATGATATTTTTATATAATATTCTATATTGAATGGATATGTGATTATTAATACATATTAGAAGGCTCGTAATTTATTTTTAACAATAAAAAAAGTACTAATTGAACATTTAATATAAGGAGAATTATATTCATGAAAAATATTATGAACTCTCAAAATAAGATATGTCTTATAATGATATAACATCCAAAATTTAAGGAATGATCTTGTTTAATAAAGATATTTGAATACATAATTTAAATATGATGAACATAGTATAAAGAACATGTTAGGGTAAAAGAAACTGGTGGAAATTTTTTAAAGGTTTCAAGGATTATAACCACCCTAAATTATTCAATTTATGATATTAGGGAATATATGTGTATCATATTTAATATAACACAATAAGTATATTGTTACTCACATTGAGGGAGAACCTTGTAAAAAATCCTGTGTTGTATATTAATGATTTTTTAATTAGTGTGATCATGTTGGGTATTATTAAATCGATCAATTAATCTAAATATGAATAATGTTTCAAAAATAAAGTATAAAATAATTTTGAAAAAAATCTATCAAAACTGATTTACACCCCTTCTTAGTGAGGCTGCATGGTTCTCTTGGCATATCAGTGTTGAGTTTATGTTTTAAAAAATATATTTATCTATTTTGGTTAATTGGGGAACATTTGCTTATCTATAATTATTATAATTATGTTAAGGAATCTGAATTAAGGATCTACCATTTTTTTGAAGGATTGTCATAGAAAACATTCAATATATGAATGGGTAATGAAAAATTATTGGTAAAAGGATAGAATGAAATTTTAAATATGAACAGTGTTATAATTATTACAAATCAATAGGTATATTTTTAAAATATGTGACTAACATATTGATAATGAGGCTCAAGTTACTAGCTTATTCAATGTGAAGTTAGGATTTAGTTGACCATAAAAGGGTCAATTATTATGATTTTTCCCTAGTTATGTTCCTTGATCCTTGAAGGGGATGTATGGTTACTATGTCACAATCTTGATAAAGTAATATATAAAAATGGATTCAAATAATTGTATGGTTTTCTATTTTTATGTTCTTTTTATGTGTTTTTATTTTTAATTTCATTATAGTTACAAAAATTAAATCATTTCAACTATTTTCTTAAATAAAAGGTTTTTATAGGAGATTATGAATTTAGAAATGATTTTTATAGAAATTGAGTAGAAACACTATTTAATGTTTTTTTAAATGTTTTAATAATTTTGAAACTATTTTCAAAAATATGAGTAAATATTTCTTTATTAAAAATATTCAATAAATTAGAGTTATTGGAATAAAAGATTTTTGATCCCTGACTTTAGAAATAGGGGTTAAAAGTGACTTGATTTAAAAAAATCCATGAAGCCTGCTCTATTTTTCCTAGAATTGGATTCAATGGAATTTTAATGAGTATGTTTAAATTAAATTAAGATGCGATGAAATTTTATGAATATTTTTATATATTTAATATTTTAATTTACATATGAGTTGGTATGTGATTTTTGGTAATAAAATGAATTTAAATATTTAAATCCTTTATGTTAACATTTTTTTAATGGGAATACCATAATTTAGTAGAGTTGATAATTTATTTTATATTATTATTAAAGATTTTGAGACATGTGAGAGCCTTAATTGATCTTATTGTCACACTGATAAGGGGGTGAATCAATAGTGTCCTCTTTTTAACAAATAATTAAAAATTAAACATTTTACCCACATTATGTTATTTGATATTTTATATCAGTTAATATTTATAGATCCTAAATATGTTCCACCCAAAACTTATAACCACATACAATGAAAATAATGAAAATGAAACAACACACAGAAATCCCTACAATGTTTTACCCGAGTGTGGGAAACCCACTCCTTGTTATATATAGTTATTATCCTAAGGTGTATATTTTCACTCTAGCCAATTATTTTAAAGTTGTTAAAGTTATTATCCTTTACCCAAGAGAATAATTATTATCCTAAAATTTTAATAAAAAAATATTACACATGTGGTTAGTCTATCTTCTAAAAAATCAATTCTTACTTCCAGAATGAATCCGTATATTTCTAGAAAAAAATGTGAATTTATCTAGGTTCAATGATTTATTTTGAGATGCTAAGAATTATTTCATAATTAATCATATTGATTTTATCATTTTTTCTATACGAAACATGATTTTATCTAGGCCTAAATATAGACTATAGGAGGTTTAGTATGGTTTCACATTTATTCACATCTTATTCACTATTTATTTCTGATAAAACCCCCCTTAGGATGCTACATCTATAATGAGTTATGGGATTATTTTATAAAATTAGGTGATCACTATGATTCCTTACAAATGATTATTATGAACTCACATTGATCTAGTGTATGTGGGGCTAGGCTCATCACACCTTATTGGGGAGAATTATTGCATATTTATGGATTCTCTTATAGATTTAATATATGTTTGAGTGTCCATAACAGATCCTAATGTATGACTGATTACCTATGTTCTAAAGATCTGATCAAATATATGTGTCAAAGATAATATCTGTATTTTCTCAGTTATTCTCTTACTATTTTATGATTATTTGGTTTTTATCAATAATTTGGCACTCTTTAGTATATCTCCATCAAGGTAGGTGGTTGGATTTTCATAATTGGTATTGAACCGAAAAAAGCATCCTATATATCCTATGCAAATAGAAATAAAAGACCATATAGTTTGAATGAAATAATTTAAGCTCATGTGATAGGAACAACCCATGGAGTATAAAATGATGTAGTAATAGTGTATGAGGGGAAATTAATATATATGATATAGGGGATAAAGCCTTTGAGAGGCATCATATGTATCATAATGAAGACGTGAATCAATTTTCTCATAGTCTTGATGTTATGGGTATCTGTTTCATAAAAGGTTTGATAATAGGGGTTTGAGAAGGACTTATGCATATACAAATTACTTAAGAAGATACATCAAGAGTATGGCCATCTGAAGAAAAGTAATATATAGTCATGACTTACACCCAAGGAGGATTCTCATTTTAGAGGAGTTTACACTAATCTAATGTCAATATAATTTTTGGTCTCTAATATCATTTAAGTCAATATTTTTGTGAGAAATAATATATGATAAGATATTAAACACATTGAATATGGTTGTAATATTGAATTTTTATAGGGCGTACACTATATGGTATCCCTAGGGGAATCATGGTTATGGGTTGTTTAGAGGATATGAATCCATTGAAAAATTCACGAGATTTCACAGGAAGTATTATAATGTGAAGTATATATATGGTCATTTAAATTTGGTTTCATTAAAAGGTCATAGTATTTAAGGGGATATGGACTTTTAGAAGTACTAATGAAACTATATTGTATTTAAAGATCAGGTCTTAATAATGAATCATATGTGTCTAGATTATAATAGGAATTAGAGTCCACATAATTCATATGGGTATTTTTTATACTAATGGAATGATCATTTCAAATATTTAATCCCATGTGAGCCATTTTCAGTGTGGTAAACAATATTATCCCTCTTCACAAGTGAGTCTCTCCAAAAGTATTAACCAGCCCTTCCTCACCATATTATCTATATTCATCCTAGTCCTCTATCCTAGTGTTAAGTTCTCTCTATGGGGTTTAATTAACTCACCCATTGTTTAGTTCCCTATCCTTATGTTATGTTCCCACACCCCCTTTTGAATTGTATATAAGAGGTTTTATAAGTGAGGGGATCTGAGATCACCACCTCCTTGCACGATGAGTGAGCAACATGTGCTAGAAAAAAGAAATTTTGATAAATTGATTAAAATTAGACTATCATGTATCACTAGTCAATATCATGCTCAAGTTAAATTCCCCTAGAGAGTTGTGTAACTATGATGACATCATGAAATCACATGACCCAGGGGTATCATATGAATAACAATGAGATAGATATCCTTCTAACATGGATAGCCTATCCCTAGGGTGTCGTATGAAACAAAGTCACCATGAGATCATATAGTCCATGATAGATTTTCCAAATTCCATCACATGATATTGTAAAGGTCTCATGAATACATATTTATATGGGAGTTGTGAATGTCATAACTCTCTTATTAACACCAAATTTCCTTAAAAAACCCATTCTTGAATGAATTATATTGCATGCACAATGTCTTAATAGTCAATTGTGGATTCGTTCCCTTGGCATGTCCAGCATAGATGAAAGGATAGATTATTGTCAAGAACAAAAAATAATAACCATCACAAACCCTCATTTGGGGGTTGAAGATGAAGATGAAACAAAAAAATCAGTTTAGTCTGGTAGATAGCATTTTTTACATTTTTTAATGATGTTGAATAGTTTTGTAGCTATGTGAGTCCAGTAGAAAACATCAATAAGGATATCTGTTTCCATATAAGTGATCACATTCATCAATCCCTTCAGTTAGAACTATTTTGGATCCATTCTAATCTTCCTTTGTCAATGCCCTAAGTTGGATTTTCCTCCATGCTTCCCGCCTATTATGTCTATCTTTTCTCCTTATGCATGCGTATGTGGTGTCACACACCCTTACTATCATGTCTAGCCACTTTTTCTATCTCTATGTTGTGATTTAGTAAACACCTATATTTTTAGGGCTATTAGGATGGCTGGATAGGCATGTTTCACCAATTTGTTTACTGATCATGTCCATAATACTTAAAAATTATTCTAAATTAATATGTGTGAAAAAATTATCACATGAAATAATAAATCATGTATGTAGTAGGGTTCTCATATGAGTTACATATCCTTTTGATTTTGGTTTAAATTCTTTTTTGTGACCTAATATAAGTACCCAATTAAATCACATCTATTTGAAGGATGCTTGAAGATTTTTCAGTGCCCAGAACCCATCTTTTTGGGTAAAATAGTCCTATTTTATTTTTTAGTAGAAATTGTGAGGGGAAGGTTGTACTATTACTTCTAACTGTGTGAGGATGGACAGTGGATTCATATAGGTTGAATGGTTAAACAAACTATGCGATTTGAGGAGTACACCAATGCAGACATGCCTGTAGTTTTTGAAAATGGGATGCGACATAATTTTTGCACGGTTATTAAATCCTTGTGTCCAAACCACGTGGGGAACCCATTCCTATGGAAAAGGGTGTGCGATTGGATCACAGTTTGGCCAACCATGTTGCCTTCTAATTTGGGTAAAATTAAGATATACCCCTAATTAATACTTTATTTAAACCTAATTTATCAATTTCTTCCATTAGAAATCTTTATCAATTTGATATCTCATTTGATGCCTAAAATAGTATTTGATTCTGTTCATCTGCCTGATAACATAATTGAGTATCGTCAGTCTCAATGGATCTAAATTGGTGAGATCTTAATTGATTTTTTTTCATTTATCACTCTTCATGGTATAGGATATGAAATTTAGGTTAAAGTTAATTTTTTAGGTTCTTCATACATTCTTCATTTATCTACCTATTTAAGTCGAATTAGGAGTTGATACTGGATGATAACTCTACTATAGACCTAAAGTAGGTGGTCTATAGATTTCCTGTTTGGGTGGATTATTTATTATTCTAGTTATTGTTGTTCCAATCTTAGACATCCCAATGTGGAATCAAAATTGAATTGATAAATTTAATTAAATGAAATGGAACCTATTAGGGATTCCTATTAGATCATTGTGACTATTTTGGGGTTGTTTCCCAAACCAAGGCCACCCATGGGGTGTTCCATGTAATTGACCATTTTCCTTAGCCTATTATTAAACCACCTTGCGGGGTGAGTTGGTTCTCAACTAGTTAATAGGAATCCTATTAATAATTTAATTGAACTGAATTTATTAATTAGGAGATGTTATGCCTCTATTTTCATGTGATGTTTAATTATATGTTTTATTTGGTTTTGTGATATGTGTGGGTATAATAATGGGATTTAAATTGCTTAAATGGTCTATTTAGAAATTATGGATAATGAGTGGGTATAAAATTTGGTTGTAATTTATTTGTTGTTAATTTTTATAGGGAATAAATGATGAATGATTTCATTAGATGCATTGGATGTTGGTACTTGGATCTTAAATGCGGTAGTGGAATCCTTAGATTGATATTGATCCTTGGGTTTTGATTCTAGGGGATTCCTTGGTTTTTGATACACCTTGGATGTAGTGTTTCATAGTCTCTTAATGCACATGGTCGGTAGACTTGCTTATTGGACCCCAACTCAAGCCTTACTTGTTTCAATTGAGATGCTCCTAGGACATGAAAAGGATTCCGTGATCTTACATACCTTGGATCTGGCCTTTCGTGGTTTAACACTTTTGATTATAAAGCATGGCCATGGTAAATGTTACATGAATGATTATACATCAGAATTATTGTAAATGAAACATGAATGATTATAAGGCTCGACTATGGTATTTATGAAAATTATGTTTCTATATTAGTGTCTTGGTGGAAATTACATGTATGGATGTATGGAGAGGCCATGTTGGTTATTTATGCATTTTTTATAGAAGCCTTGTTATAGGAGATAACCTATTATTGGCCAGGGAGCCTTGTTGAGCTATACGGGGTCACTAGTTTTTTAGTATATATGTTAGTGGAAATTTACATTTATTTACTGCTTACCTGCTTACATGAACACTTCTAGATTGTTATATTTCACATCCAAGATTTTTATATACCTTGGGGTGGTTACCTGCTGGGACTGTATCTCACATCATATTGGGTCGTCGTTGGGTACTGAAACAAACTATTTGGATGCTGGTAGACACTGGGGAATGCTTCCACTGTTCAAAAGGTTGTTTTGTTCCATGTTTAATAGTAGGGGATCACAAGACTAAGTTGGGGCTCGTGATGACAATGGTACATAGTTATTTTTGGTCTTCATGGTATATTTTAATATATACTATACTGATTCCATGTATACCTATTTGGGATATTTTGTAGAAACATGACATTTATCATCATCTTTTTTATATGATATTCTTCTAGAATTGTTTATATATTCATGTCTGGTTTATTTATATTTTTTCTAGATGTTATATCTACTTCTATTATAGACTTTTATTATTATTATACTGTGTTACACTCTCGTAATGAGAGAAAAGTCTACCCACTGATGCACTCTAAGACATTGATACTAGTTAGAAACCTCTTACCTTCAGGGACATGTGCTTGAGTCCTTTTGTCTAACTGTTTTTGGGGCACTGTTGGGTGGCATCCGGGTCCGGGACATTACAAATCAATTCCCAAAAAATATATTCAATATTATTAAAACATTCTCAATTTATTTCATGCATAAATAAATTTATATCAAATGAGATTCTTAAATATTCTCTAATTTTCTTCAAATATACTTTATTTAATTAATTACTTTTATAAGGTCACCACTCTCCACAAATATCCCATTATATGGAAAACATTTAGTGGTGCTAAAAATGTACCCTCCCCCTTAGAAGTGTGTTCATTTTAAATAAAATGAATTTGTTTCTAAGTTAAACTTAGGTTTCATTGTTTCATACATAAAAATTTGATGAGATTTGACACTAAACTGCATGATAGTAATTTCAAGATAAATAATACTTGGACAATCAAGATGAATAATCTTCTCAAGGAACTGTGATTCCCAAAAAAAACTTGTCTTGAGGAACATATAGCAACCTAAATTTTACAAAAAATAATATTGTATATTATTATATGAATATTCATTTCATAATGTTTTGTTTAATGAAAGATCCTTAATTATTTAGTGTAATTCAAATCATAGAAACAAAATCAAATAATATATAAATGATCTAAATCATCTCCCATTATGTTCTTCAAAACTACTACCATTCTTAAACATATCATACTTAAAACCCTTATTTATATTCTAGAGAAAAGGAAACATAATAAAGGGTGATATCATATGCTTATTAAGCGTAAACAATTGATATATAAATGATATTTTAATCATAAAAAGGGAATTAAGGTCTAAGGATTTGATATTATTTTTTAAAAAACACACCTAACAATTCATATATCGTAATAATGACTCATGGAATAATGTTTGGAAGTTAATAAGACATGAATCATAAAGGAATTAAAGAACATGATCTGTGAGAGCATAAAATTATCATAATTTCATGTTATAAAAGAGTGGCATGAATTTTGGAATAATCATAATCATAGAAATATTATATCATTTCAACACAAAAAATGCATTCATCACTTTTTAGTCTTGGGATCACCACCCATGCATTTACTTTGGGCTTGGGATAACCACCTATATACCCTCTTTTAGGCTTCTAATAATCTCTCATATACCCTATTTTGGGCTTTGCATAACCTCTAATTAACCCTTTGACCATATAAAAAATTAATCATTACCCAAATCATGGGTATCTATATAATTTGGGGCCCACCCATCACATAATCATAAATACATACATATGTATTCCACAAGATCAAAAAACATTCACCATATCATCATAGCATAACCCATTGAAAATAAATGGGTTTCATAAACATATCATCATAATAATCATAAACCATACAAAGAAATAATAATAATTGTTTAATTAGATCATATCCTTACTAAAATATAAGTAACATCAAAGTATTTTATCATATATGGCCAATTCCTTTAAATGATTGCAATAATATTTCATAAGAAAAATTCCATTATTATTTTTATGTAACTTGTTTAAAATCTAAAAATTCATAATATATTAAGGAAAAAAATTTATTTGGACAGAAAAATGTAAAAATTTAAATTATTCTTCTAATAATTGAGTGTTCATAATAGTGGGAAATTTCATTAATGCATAGTATTCTAAAACAAATATTTTAATCAAATTTTTTGTAAAGGAGTGGAAAGTACACCATTTGTAAAAAAGACAAGAATTTTAATATTATAAAATTTTTTAAAAATTAATTTAAACATTATTGGAGAATATTAAACACATTTTTTAAAACATTTTTAATAAAACATAGCCATGAAAGAATAAGATTTCCAGCGATAGAGGGAAATGAATTTTTTTTTCTTAAAAACATTCACTCAGACTCTAAAGTGATTAAAAATAAAATGAAATGAAAACATGTAATATCTTTAAATAACTAGAGTATAAAAAAATTTGTGATATTTTAGAGAGATATATCATATAATTTCATCATCTGAAATTTGTGAATAAACAATACTACTAAAAATAATATTGTAACATAAAACTCTTAACTCAGGTTTAACTTTCTTTGTAAGCATTCTAACCTCCAGTATAATAAATATGAATTTATTATAATTTTATAAAATAATCATTTAAAAACTTATAATATCAAATATTATCAACTTCTAACATCTCAACACCCATATATTAATAATTCTTTATTAAATCCATCATTTTTGTGTGGTAACTGTTTCATTTTTCAAGAGTTTTTTGGTTCTAATTCTCTTCATATACACTGATCATGGTTATTGTAACACCCAAAAAATTAAATTTTTATCATTTTAGTTTAAATTTTAGTTTTTTTCTAAATTTTTTAATATGCAACACCATGTGAAGTTTATTCTACACACAACATTAAGTTAGCTTGTGTTACATGCAAGACTGAGGTTTACAGCCTTTTAATGGTGTACCAATTTTGAAACAATATTTTGACACTTTTATAAATATTATTAGTTGAAATAAAATTCAATTTTTGAATTTGGAACATCAGAATTATCTTAGGGTGAGTTTCTATTATTTTTCATATATGTTTCATTTTTTAATGAATAGTGAAAAATATTGCATTTCAGTTGAAGACTCCCGAGTCATTTAAATAATTATTAATGTTAAATTATATTTTAAATTTGTTTTAAAATCACAATAGATAAATCATATATATATTAGTAAAATATAATTAATTTTAATTTTTTTTAATTTAAATTTAAAGACTTAATGAACTTTTGAACATTTTCACTTTAAAAATCAGCTTCCTCGCCACATCTGCAGGATTATCTTTGAACTTGATTTTTCTATATCTATGAATTGAATTTGAAAAAAAACATACATAAATTTTTTTAATCATTATAATATTTATATTCTAATAATATAAACTAATTTTTTTATAAGATATATTAATAAAATTAATTAAAATTAAGTATAGCGATTAAGGTAAAATTAATCTTAACAAGGTACTAAATCTTAATCTTAAGAGCCAAAATGACCTAGAGACTTGTAGAAAAGACATTAGATGAAAATATTTATACCATATAACCTCTTTTTTTAGATTTATGATTTATTAGGATACTATTTCATGAGAGTGACCCATATAACAAGTTAAGTATGGGAAAAGGAAAAAAAGAAACATTCCTTAAATTTAACATTTATAAAGCTTTAGAGTATCAAGGAAGCTATATAGTTTCAGTTATAAGAATTATTTTAAAAAATAAATATTTTTTTATCATTTTAATTTAACTTTAATTTTTATATATGATATAATTACATTAAACTCTTAACAAACGCTAATGCATAAATTATTTAGTTAATAATTAAATACGATAAATGATGATAAAAACCTTAAAAGTAAAGTAAATTTAATGAATTATTGTGTTCCATTATTTTATTAGATAAATATATAATTTTATAAATATTTTAAATTAATATATTTTAACTCAAATATTTTTTTTTTGATATTTTTTAAATTAAAATAAAATAAATTATTTTAAAATTGACATTAATGGTATTTTAAAATAAATGATATTCTATTAAATGGTTTAAAATTAATAAAAATATTATCTTATTCAAAGTAATTTATAAAAGCAAATAAATAAAAAAATATGGTCTATTCATGGGCCATTTGATATTTTATAATTAACATGTTAACCCATAGATTGTAAAAACATTATAAGCATAGTCTGGGTTAAAGTAGTATTTTATGCGTTACATGCGCATTGTTTAAAATTAATTTCCAACACACATGAAATTTTTATTTTGTAAATTAGATATAATATTTTTAATTAATTAGTTATATATATTCTAATAAACCTCATATTAATTAATTATTAATATTTAATTTACTTAGGTTTGAAAACTATTTACTTTAATAGAAACCAAAATGATAAAATTAGGGGGAACTCGGGAATTAAGGAACAAAATTATAAAAATTAAATTATTTATGTGTGTTGGAGGTTTTTATTGAAAAAAATTAACATCTAATCCATTTTTTGTCAATTTGTTTTGTAACAATAGGTAATGGATACCTCCAAATAGTGTATACCTTTTGGTATTGAAAAGAATGTTACTCCTCCTCCACTATAAAAATGTATTCACTCTCCCCCCTCCTTACACCTCTAAAAATTCATTTTATCATAAAAACTCTACTAAAATATTTTAAAAACACCATACCATAAACATATAAACCTTACCTTTTTCATAAATCAATCCAAGGAATCCCTTGGTTGTAAACCAAAAGGAGTTACCTGAAAAAGAGGTAACATTATTCAATTTGTAGTTATGTTTTATATGATTCTACACCCCTCTATTTCTTAATATTTCATTATTATATACTAAATATAGTATAATAAATATACACATATGTTTTTATGTTAATTTTCTACATATATCTATACACACTTCCATCAAATGGGTAACAAACTTACCATTTCTATGTATAGTTAATTACCACCTCATGAAATGATGTCGTTAGTTTTTCCATTACCACTTCTCATGGTTGGGAATTATTATAGAAACCCTATGTATATATTATATTTATGATATTTATGATCTACTAAAACTTAGTTATTTTTTATATATTACATATCTGAATCATTTCCATTTTTTCATAAATACGATAACATCATTTGTGGATGTGTGGACTACCACCTCCTCAAAGTGATGTGATACATTCACATATTATGTGGAATGTATTAAGGATGGTTTTAATTAAAAATATGTGACATAAATGATATCTATATGATATTAATGATAATTAACTATATATATATATATAATATCATTTTATTTCCTTTTCACACACTAAAAATGTGATAATGTCATTTCTGGATGGGTGGACTAGTGCCCCCTCAAAGTGATGTGATTTATTTTACATTATAAGAATTATATATATAAGTATAAATTATTAAATATTATGGTATATATTGTATAATTTTCATTATATAAAGATAAATGTTACATACCTTCTCCCTTTAATGATCATTTAAAAATGGGAACATTACTCATGCGTACATACAACCTACCTTCTCCGTAATTGTAACATTGGTTCTTTATTCATAACCGTATTTAATAATTTTGTTTAAAATAAAAATTCATGATTAAATTTGATAACTATTTCATAAATAGTATTCTGTATATATTTTTATAATTACCCATTTGACCATAGTTGACCTACCAATGTCATTTTTTACACATGAACTGAATTTGGTTAAAACAACTGATGTAAATTTTTTTGTTTAAGTAATTGTATATAACATTGTAATAAGTGAAGTAAAAGTAATAATAAAATCAAAAAAGGTTTTGAAGAAAATATACAATTAACATATTTTTATTAAGTAATATAAATACACATGTGACAATTTGGACCCGTGGTATGGGATTTCATCTTAATTTCATTTCATTGAAGCATATTCTAATGTTATACCCCTAGTTTAATTTATATAGTGTATATAAAAAACTTTAACTTGTTATATCATGAAACTATATATTCTCAGGATATTATATATTCCATTTAATGTTATTACTTCATGGGTATTATGATTCAAATGTTCCAATGTGATATTGGAATCTTTGAAATGTTTAATGATTGTTTTCCTAAAGAATTTTTAAAGACATTTCAAAGGTATTTCCATTCCTAAACATAAAAAAAACTTATTGTTACTTATCCTCCAATGGGGAATTTTTGATAAATATATATTATTTATTCAATAAGGATATTTGATGATATGGTATATTTTTTATTAAATAAATTTATTATTCAATATATGAGGAATGATTTGAACAGGTGAGACATGGATGGGGATCAGATATAGATAGCCACTCGATGCATCGTTAATCTCATGGGATGAAATCAGTTAGAGAAAAGCACTTTGTTTTTGTTTCCAAGAAGAATAAACGGGTAAGATATGGGTTAGGGACCTGTTAATGGAATCCCTTTGATTCATTAATAATCTCATGAGATGAATCATTTGGCCAAATTAAATGGGTTTCTATCTAATATTTTATAAAATATCTTGTGAAAGTTCTTGATAGTAAAGGTACCATGTACATTGGAAACTTGGTGCACAATAATTAAGTATTTTCCTCATGTCTATTCAGTTATTATTTATCCATGACATATTTTAATTAACATTATCTAATGATGTATTTTATTCTCATATTACTGATTAAATGGCATGTGTTATTAGTTATTTAACATTCCAGGTTAACTTATTATTATTTATTCATTATTTCTTTGATTTTATTTACCTTTACTGATCAATTGAGCTCAACCTTATTTTGTTTTCTTTCACCATTATATGATTGAGAAATCCTTGAATGATCTTTCAAGGATGTAGTTAATTTCATTTTATTATTTATAATTTTTATTTTATTTTCCTGAATTTAATATGGGTATCATGTAGGTAATATAGTTTTCAAAAACTGATGAACTGTTCGGACCCTTGGGATTTGGATCTTGTATCTTTGCCAATGTAATAAAGTAATGCACTGGATCTTGGCTTCTAGGGTAGGGGAGTTACATTTACATCATCTCAAAAATATTAATAATGATATAAATACACTATATATTTATTATAAACATATTTATAATCATCCATAAAAGTTATATATATAAAAATGAATTAAACCATTTATGGAGATGGTTGTGTGTACGTATGCATGAACGTTGTTTTCATTTTCTATCAAAAATAAAGAAAGAAAAGGTAAATAATATATTATAATTAAAAACAAATAAATATATCATATATATAATATATAAACATTAAATCCTTCATAATAACAAACCATGGATAACATTGATGGAAAATTAATTATATCATTATGTGAAGGCAGTAGTCCACACATATGCACGAGTGAAACTTTCATTTCCCATTTGATGGAAAATAGTGTGGATTATTGTTGTTCATACTAATACTAAAATTTATGTATATTGAGTGTTTTTATGTTATTATTTTATAGTTAATACAAAAAATTTATAGTAATCATAATAATAAATAAATTGATGGAGGTTTGGTAGGTTGATTATCTCTTATTTAGTAAACCTCCTTGGAATCACATCATAAGGACCCTTGGAATGGATTTTTAAGAATAAAAACACCTACAATTCATGGATATTGAAGTTTATAAGATAACTGGTCTAGTTTGTTTTTATATATATGGATCAAAGTGGTGTAAATAAAATATAGTATGGGCATCCTTTATAAGGGAGGGATAAGACACACATAGAATACATAAAAGATTAAAATATAATAAAGTCATATACAATTCACGTGCATCTATATGGACATGGATTCAAAGGTAAGATAGTATAGGGTCTAAATATTGATATCCAATAGGATTTAGTAAATTTTAATTATCAGTATTACTTTTATATATTTGTTTAACACCACCCCCGGTAAGCCCATTTTAACCTTAAACGAGGTAATAGATTTTTTTTACAATTCATACTATTAATTATGAAAAAATATGACGGTTAAATCATTAACAAATTTTTAAAATTTAATTTTAAATATTTTTCTTTTTTAAAATTTTGAATTTCTATAAGTGGGGGAAGTTTTTTTTTAACATAAACCTACAAAACAAAACAAAATATCTATTTTCCTGAAAAAAATGAATATTTATGCATAAAAAAAATTTATAACAAAATTAAGCATGATTTAAATTTTAATGACATTGATTTTTTTTATTAATAAAAATTAAATAATGAAAATTTAAAATCAATTAAAATTAAAATTTAACATTGTAAATACTATAATAGAAAATAGAGTTATCTATAAATGCACTATTTTTACTATTTACTAAAAATTAAACTTTTCAAAAAGTTCCCAAAATTTCACTTAAAGAATTTTTTTATGATTATTTAAAAATGGTATAATTTTTATACGATAAAATTACTAAATGTGTAATAAATTAATTATAATATCCATGAAAAAAAATTCAATATAAACCAATTTTGAAGAAAATATATTTTTAAAGTATAAAATGACTTCACAGACAATTAGGTACTTATTTATTATAAATTAATCAATAAATTTTATTTGTTTAAAAAAAATATATATATATATAAATTTTTTAATCTAATTCATACACATCAATATAAATTATAAGTTATAATATATTATGGTTTGTTTTAGGATAAGTGTTTCATATTAAGAAATTTATCGAAAAACTATAATTATTTAAAATAAATATATTATAAAATCTCAGGGTGTTACATTCAATCCCCATTAAATAAAACATTATAATGAAATTTTAATTATTACTTCATATAATTAGTGTATCATGACATACTAATAAAATTTGATGTAGATTTTATCATGATATGTAATTTCAGATCCACTAATATGAGACTTCACATTTAATAAAAAATGATTTCTATGACAAGGTATGTGTCATTATAAGATATATCGGTTTCTATAAACCTACAATGATAGTGTAGAGATACTTTCCATAGAATAATCATTAGATTTATCTTCCTCTAACATGAGTAGGGAAAACATTTACCATCAAGGTAGAGAATATGAGATAATACACTTATTTGATTTATTTTAATACCATATGAATAATTTCATCCTTTTATTGTGCTTCGAGTAGTTTTCCTTCTTATTTTCATATCAAATTCCATATGATAAATAAAATTGATAAAATTATTTTTTTCAAAGAATTAAGTAGTAAAATTAAATTTTAATGGATCATAAAATACACAAAAGAATTAAAATTTGTTCTTCTAGTCTCTAGATATTTACCAAAAACAAAATTCTAAACACAAGTTATCCAATATTAATAAATATTCATGCACCAATCTCAAAAATCTCCATAATAACACCAAAATTTAAATTTAAATAATTCCATAAATAACTAATCCTAATTTTTTTTCATAATATGTGATACCAAAATTGAATCCCAAATATTAGAATGACTTGATCACGTATTCTTCCTTGATCAACGTAACTATTATCTCTAAATATTATAAATCGATCATCAAGTTATATACCAAAACTGTATATACCATAATCATATACTCTCCAAATATGGTTATCATTTTCATAAATATCCTGAATTACCACAAATCCCTAATAAAATCATATATTATTCCAAAATATTACTCTACTATTATTCCTTAAATAAAATCACACAAAATCAAATATATTTCAGAAATCCCAAAATTCACTAAACTTCATCATATATAACATAAATCAATTTTTCATAAAACCACTAATAAATTTCAAGGTCATTATTAATATCCAATTTACATTATCAATATCAATAATCTTTATATACCATTTAATCATTAATATCTTAAAATTTATCAAATATTAAATGTTATTTATCCCTAAATTACGTGTTTTACAATATATCAACCTACCACTAAATCGTGTTTCTAGGTTTTCAGTACCATTCAACATATGCTTGAATATCCATAACAAAATAAAATGTACCAAAAAAACTTAATGTTTTTGTTATTATTATATCATGAATAATGTATCATTCCACCCATCGTCATTGGATTGAGTTTAGGCAGAATTTCTAATTGGCCTTAAGTGACATCCCCAAGGGTCCAAAGTCTAGAAATAAATCCCTTGGTCTTCAATACAATTAGGGAACAATTTTCCCTTTTAGAAATAAAACAACTCAACCAAAAACAGTATAATAAAATAAACACTTTATTATTCATGATAATGATATAAAATAACTAAAACTAATACCATTATCATCAAAACCAAACTAAAAGAGAGTTCCACAGTGGAAGACTACTAACATCAAAGTATAAATCAGAATATAAACCAACAAAACTCAAATACTCCAAAAAACTCCAAATCTCCCAAAATGATCAATTATTTAAATCTAAAATATAGCCCATGTATCATGGATCACCACTAAAAATGTGATACCTTTTCTTTTCTAGTGTCTATATAAATAATTTCTACAAAATCACTAGTGTTCCAATGTAGGGGAAAGTAATAAAACGTAGTAGGTTTTCCTAAAATGACTTCCCTACTCACGCTACTAGTATTGAACAAGTTATAACATATTTATAAAAATTTATATAAACCCATTTTAAACAGTTCAACAATCTATAACAAATACAAATAGTTTCCTCCCAAAACATTTTCCAAGGAAAGAATACTACAATTCATTAAACCATTTTGTATTATTTTTTTGGCATTCCCTTTATATGATTCACCCACACACCCACAAATACATGCTCCTTTGATAGTTCCATACTCATGAGGGGTTTCTCATCGATCCACTAAGTCTTTAAAAAGTGGCCAATATCCTTGTTCCCCAATGAAACACACCCCTTATCATGTGTCATGTCCCTTTGTATGCTAATGGTACATGCCCCTTATTCATGGTCACATTGAAAGGATTAAATGACACAACCCATGTATGGAAAACCCATTTCAAATCAAACATTCCAATAAATTTCAATAAAACTATTAATTTATTGAAAAAAATTAAAAAACCATTTTTATAAATCCAAAATATCCATATTTTAAAATATAAATTTTAAAATTAATAAAACAAATCACTTTTCACAACCAATTTACAAAAAACCTCAAATCCACAAACCATCACTAGAGAAGTTTTCTACCATGATGTTCACAATAATTTAAAAATAATTTTTAATCAATTTAAAAAATTTAAAAGTATGTCTTCAAGTTATAATAATAGGATTCAATATTTAATCTACCTACCTCAATAATTATGGTGAAAACAATGAATGAAAAAAAGCCAAAAAACTATGTTAAATCTCCAAAAAATTACATAGATCTCTTCCCCTAAAATGAGCAGGGACATATCTGACCTTGATTGGAATTAGAAACATTATATATATCTACAGTGGACAAGATCTATTAAACCAAGAGAGTGAATAAATTATATCTAATAAAACATATGAAAAACTTCCACAAAAGGAGACTTACTAAGGGAATCTGGATTCAATGCACCAAGAAAAACCTCTAGATCACTTTTAATTCAATGGATAAAGGTTTAACAGCATTGGGTAGGAATAAATATCAATTTTGAGATGAAATAGAGGAAAAACAAGGGTTTTAGAGGTTATCCCAACCGAGATATACTTTTTTAGGATATAGTTTTTAAACTGTGAATGGTTAGTCGCACAGTTAGGAAAAACATACGCAAACCATGTGCCAGCCTCTGACTCAAGGATCACCTTACATTTTTGGCATTCATGGTTAGAAAAACTATGCACCAACCATACCAAATCTCTTAATTTCACTTTTAATGGTTTCTCCTATGTTTCCTCATGGTTTATGTAAACTTTATACCCTACCATACACCTTCACATTAGCCCCTATCTTATTATGCACGGTTTTCTGTAGAAGTTTTATGGTTTCCACAAACCATGCTCAAATAGTTCACCTTTATAAAATACACTAGAACATTCCAAAAGTCTTTGATACTCTCCCAAAATTCATCCAACTTTATATACTTAAAAAGAATATATAATGGGTTACTTACTTCAAATGGGGGGTTCTACATTATCCACACCACTGGCCTTTCCATCCCCAGAAAAAATAAAACTAGTATTTTAATGAAAGTGTTTTGGAAATTGATCAACCATTTCCTTCTCTATTCCCAATTCTCTTCCTGAATCCAACCATGTTTCTACAAAACCCACAATAGACTCACTCTTTTTCCATGAAATACTTTCTCTTTCTTATCCATAATCTGCACTGGCACAAGAACCAACAAAGCATCTAGTTTTAGGTCAATGTAGTCACATCAAATCACATGGTAAGATCAAGTTGATAATTTTTTCAAATAAGATACATGAAATAAATTATGCACAGAACTAAACTATGGTGGAAATCCCAACTAATATTCCGCCTCAAAAACTCATTCATTTTTCTCAAAAGGGACTATGTATCGAGGAGAAAACTTACAAGAATTCCCAAAATGATGTTGTCCAAGTCTTGGATAGATCCTCAAAAACACATGATCACTTCACTTGAAAAAAAATGGTCATCAATGATGATCCTTATATGAGTTATTATGACTTTGATCCATCACCATTAATTTCCTAGTCAACTAAATCTTTTCTATTGTCACTTCGATAAGGATCAACCCAACCAGTGAAGTCTCACCTATTTCTAACAAAAAAATTATACAATGACAAGGATCCCCATAAAATTATTCAAAAGGATTCATATGTATTGAGGATTGATAAATTATGTTATATGATAACTCCACTAAAAATATGTGTTCCTAACATGAGCCACCAAAATCTATTACACAAGCCCTTTGTATGTATTCCAACATTTGTATCATCCGTTCAGATTGTTCACACATCAGAGGATGATACGTTGTGCTCATTGTCAACTGAATTCCAAGGTCTTTCTATATGGTTTTAGTGAAATGATATATAAAACTTTTGCCTTGGTCTAATACTATTGAAACTCATTCACCATGCCTCTTTACCGCTTCACAAATATAGATTTTAGACAATTTCTCCATCATATGAGATTCACTAATATGGTTGAAATGATCTGAATTTCTGAGATGATCCACTATCACCCATATGGAATCATTTTTATAAACCATTATTGGAAGAACTATTAAAAAATACATGGCTATATTCTCCTATTTCTTGATAGGAATGGGTATATGACAACCCTGCTTTTTATTACCACTTAAACATGCTTTATTACATAAAACTTCACTTGATACAACAAAGAAGATCGAGAGGTTTAGTGTCTTTGGGGCTTAGGATCATTACATAAAAACTTTAAACTTGCAATACAACATCCTTATTGAAAACTTCCTTTACATGACCACTACATTCCTTCGTACTTAGCATTGCATGGGATAACCTGAGGACATGCATAAAAAAAAGGGTGAGCTATAAAGCCCAGTAAGGGAGTACACAATGAATAACATGAGGAGTACAAAACATGTTAGGCAATAGGCATATCAATAGAGCATAAGAGAGACATGAACATAAAGGCATGATAAAGCATGATAATCATAACATGGAAATGTGGCAACAACACTTAACATTGAATTAGCATGAGCCAAGGCTCATTGCACATGGAGCATGAGTAAACCCTCATTGCACTTGAAGTACGAGTAAACCCTCGTTGCACTTGAATTAGCATGAGTCAACACTCATTGCACATGACGTATCATGATACTATACTTTACCCAATGCATTGGAGCGCTATCAGGGCGCACCCTTCTTAAAAATTTCATTTCATGCATAAGTGTGCCACATGGATCATAAAACATGGATTCATAAAACATAATCATTTATTCCACGATAAAGGAATGTGGAATTCATACATGAAACTTTACAATCAATAAGTAAATGTGCATAAAGGTGAATACCCTTGATGGAGAAATGGGCATGGTATTCACTACACAATGATATTGGCCTAGAAAATCGGTGCGATTTCGGCAGCGTAACGGCGTGACATAAGAATTCATAGAAAAGGTTGATGAGAGAGAAAGGGGTTCCTCATCATATTTACATGAAATGGACAGTAATAAGGTCATATAGATACATGTCCCAATAATTCAAAAGGAATTTAGATTCATGACACAAAAGTATTGCTTGAATATAAAAGAGGAGAAAAAGGTTCCTTTCGGAATTTCGGCATAGTAACGGGTGTACATGGGAGGCATTTAATGAGAGAGAAAGGGGTCTCCCATCATTCAAAAAATAAGAGGGCAGTATGGGAGAGGTGCGAAACCATACTCCAACATTCATAAATGAAATTAAAAGGGCAATACAACTTAAAGAAAATTGACAAAAATGAGAAAGGAAGAAAAAAAAAACCCTTACTTGGAAGTGTGCTTCCAAAGCCTAGAGAGAGGCTTGTGAGAGGCTTCTTGGGAGATTGGGGCACCTTGGGAGGATTCTAGATAGAGTAGGGCAGAGGTTGGACGAACTTCAAGGGCTTTGGGTGAGGAGGAAGTGGGAGCTTGGGTGGGTTTATATAGGAAAGGTGAGAGAATTCTTTATTATTTAGGTTTGGGACCCCTTATATTAAAATAATCCAAACCACAAACCATCCCATGGTATTTGCCCATGGTTTCTGGAAAAGGAAAGAGGAAAACAATATTTTACAAGTCCAAGGTCCGAACTTATTAAAAAATTAGGGTTGCTTATGTGGAGGTGAGTCACACTCCCATGGAAATTAATTTAAAAAGGCAAAGTGTTGAATAAGTCTTGAGGGCTCCATTAATGCTTTGAAAAGTGAGTCAAACAAACCCAAAACCTCATTATTTTAATGATAAAACATATATTGGCCGAACATATGGATTATGGTATTTTATTACATCACCATTGGGTCATTATGATGTCATAAAACACATTATATATATAAATGGTATTTAATTTTTACCCAAAAATTTGACTGTCTCAGAAAATTATGAAAAATTCACCGTTGGATAATTTCGACGTCCTGATTCCAAAAATAATATTTATTTTATCTAAATAATTTTCTAAATATGTGAATTTTCACTTTTAAAATAAAAACCGACATTTATAAAAAAATTCACGGGTTTTGACAGAAATGGCTTTCAACCCTAAATAAAAATTTTAATTGCATTCATAAAATTATAAGATCATTTATATTTAATAAAAATTAATTTAATATTAATAATAATATTTTATTAAAATATTATTTAATTCAAAAATCCTTTAATTTAATAAAATATAATTCTTAATTAAATAATAACTAAAAACATCATTTGTACTTTAAAAACTAATTACAATGCATCAAAAATGGCTAGAAATTATATTCATTATTATATACAAAAATAATGTACATGAACATGGTGCTACTTATTTATTACATAACCCCTTAAAATAGCCGCATAAGACCTAAGGGTAAGGTGTGCGATGGTGACAGACTCTTGGGGTTGCTCGGATAACATCGCTCAAGTGGTAATCTCTATCAACTTCCATTTTTCCCGTAGACGATCACGTTCGAGCTTGACTTGATGAAGCTCAGCTTGGGCTTGGTCAAGGGCAAAGCCCAAAGACGCCACCTCCTTTCCGAGCTCCGACAAATGGGCTTCGTAAGGGGCAATTCTACTGGATGAGGCCATCGCTTCCTTTGTCTGAGTAGAAAATTGGATCGTTAAAGCCTTATATTTAAACTACCCAGACGATCACTGTTCAACGGCTATAAAAGTAACGGTCACAAATCTTAACGTAAAACTAAAGAAGTTGACATCTTATAAAAACATAAAGAAACATTTAACTGGATCAAGAGGGATTTTCCATTAATGAAATTTTTGGTCGTTACAACATTCCCCCCTTAAGAAATTTCACCCTCGAAATTTTCCTTTTCCCACACTAAAACAAATGTGGGTAACTTAGCTTCATAATATCCTCTGACTCCCAAGTTGCTTCTTCAAACTTGTGGTTTCTCCACAACACCTTGACGAGGGGCATTGTCTTATTTCGTAGAACTTTTTCTCTACGATCTAAGATCTTCACTGGTTGCTCCTCATACGAAAGATCGTCTTCTAATTGTACCACCTCTGAAGAGAGTACATGTGAAGGGTCTGGTATGTACTTCCTTAAGAGGGATACATGGAAGACATCATGCACCTTGGCCATAGTAGGTGGAAGTGCTAGTCGATAGGCCACAGCCCCAACACGATCAAGAATCTCGAAGGGGCCGATGTACCTTGGACTTAACTTCCCTTTCTTTCCAAACCTCATGACCTTCTTCCACGGAGATATGCGTAAAAACACCATGTCTCCGACTTTAAACTCAAGGTCTCGTCGACGATTGTCTGCATAACTCTTCTGTCGACTTTGGGCTGCCTTGATATGTTGCTGAATGGTTTTCACCTTCTCCACCATTTCTTCGACCATTTCTGGTCCAAGCAGCTTACGTTCACCGACCTCATCCCAACATGCCGGTGTTCTACACCTTTTCCCATACAGGGCTTCATATGGTGCCATTTGGATGCTCGAGTGGAAACTATTATTATAAGAGAACTCAACTAGAGGAAGATGTTGATCCCATCCTCCTTTAAAGTCCATTGAGCACGCTCTCAACATATCCTCATGTGTTTGGATAGTCCGCTCGGATTGGCCATCAGTTTGAGGATGATAGGCCGTACTGAAGTTCAGTTCAGTATTCAGAGCATGTTGAAGACTCTTCCAAAACTTAGAGGTAAATCATGGATCTCGGTCCGACACAATAGATAGTGGTACTCCATGCAACCGTACCACTTCCCTGATATATATCTGTGCCAGTTGATCCAAAGAGAAATCCTCTCGAATAGCAATGAAGTGTGCAGTCTTTGTAAGACGATCCACAATAACCCAGATTGCATTGTTGCTTTTGGATGTCCTTGGAAGTCCAGTGACGAAGTCCATGGTGATGTTCTCCCATTTCCATTCCGGTATGGGCAATGGTTGCATCATCCCCTTAGACTTCTACCTCTCTGCCTTCACTTGCTGACACACCAGGCACTTTGATGTATATTCGGCGATCTCCTTCTTCATATTATCCCACCAAAAGTTTTCTCGGAGATCTCGATACATCTTTGTGCTCCCTGGGTGAATAGAGAAATTTGAACTGTGTGCATCATCCAAAAGTTCCTTCTTCAGCTCCGAACTTGATGGGACACATAGTCTTTTCCCAAACCGCACAATTCCTTCTTCATTAACATTAAACTCTGAGGATTTTCCCTTTTTGATAGCTTCCACTTTTTCTTGAATTCTCGCATCATCCTTTTGAGCATCCTTTAACCTTTCCAAAAGAGATGGTTGAGCAATCATTTGTTAAAGGATTGATGATGTTCCCTTCTTTATGATTCCCACGTCCATCTTCATCAAGTCTAAGAAGATTGGATCCTTCTCAATTCTCATCATTGATAGAATTGCTGGATCCTTTCTACTTAGGGCATCCGCCACCTTGTTCGCCTTCCCAGGGTGGTAATGTATTGAACAGTCATAAACCTTGATGAGCTCTATCCATCTTCTCTGGCGCATATTAAGCTCTTTCTGTGTGAATATATATTTAAGACTCTTGTGGTCAGTATATATCTCACATTTCTCCCCATAGAGATAATGCCGCCAGATTTTCAAGGCGAAGATCACCGCCGCCAACTCCAGATCATGCGTTGGATAGTTTCGCTCGTGGATCTTCAACTGCCTTGAGGCATAGGATATCACTTTATCATTCTGCATCAGCACACATCCTAAGCCCTTCTTCGAAGCGTCACTGAATACCACAAAAAGCTCCCCACTTGTGGGTAAAGTGAGCACATGTGCAGTGATAAGCCTCCTTTTCAACTCCTTGAAGCTTTCTTCGCATTCATCACTCCAAGAAAACTTTACTCCCTTTCGAGTTAGCTTGGTAAGAGGGTTGGACAATCGTGAGAAGTTTCTCACAAATCGTCGATAATATCCAGCTAACCCCAAGAAGCTACGGATATCAGTTACCGATGTTGGCCTCGGCCATCCCTCAATTGCATCTGTTTTGGAGGGGTCCACAGATATCCCATTGCTTGTGATGATATGGCCCAAGAATGAGACCTCCTTCAACCAGAACTCACACTTGCTGTACTTGGCATAGAGCTTCTCCTTGCGCAATGTCTCCAGTACAGTTCTTAAATGCTCCTCATGGTCCTCCTTGGTTTTGGAGTATATTAGAATATCATCTATAAAGACTACCACAAATTTATCTAGGTAATCTCTAAAGACTCTATTCATAAAGTCCATGAATATTGCTGGAGCATTGGTGAGTCCGAAAGGCATTACTATGAATTCATAGTGCCCGTACCTTGTACGAAAAGCAGTCTTGGGGATATCTTCCTTCTTCACCCTTACTTGATAATATCCCGACCGCAAATCGACCTTGGAGAAGTATTGTGCTCCACGCAGCTGATCAAACAAGTCATCGATTCTTGGGAGAGGATACTTGTTCTTTATCGTGATTTTGTTAAGTTCACGATAATCGATGCAAAGCCGCATTGACCCATCCTTCTTCTTGACGAAGAGGACTGGTGCACCCCATGGTGATGCACTTGGGCGTATAAACCCTTTATCCAGATTCTCCTGTAGTTGTTTCTTCAGTTCTTCAAGCTCAACCACAGCCATTCTATATGGAGTCTTGGATATTGGTAGCGCCCCAGGTATAAGTTCAATTGAGAACTCAACATCTCTTCTTGGAGGAAGACCAGGAAGTTCCTCGGGAAATACTTCAGCGAATTCCCTCACAATAGGCATTTCTTCAAGGGTGGTTTCTTCCTTGGACTCAATCATCTGAGCCAGATATGCGTGCTCATAAGGCAGTAATATCCATGCTTGAGATGATGGAGCTAAAGGAGATTCATCTTCCTCCTGACACTTGTAATGAATCGGGGGTCGATTCTCCATATGGAGTGTGATTTCCCTCTCCCGACAATTTATGTTGGCTCTATATAAGGAAAGCCAATCCATTCCAAGAATTGCATCAAATTACACCAAAGGGAGTATGACGAGGTTCGCCGGGAAATTCAATCCACAGATTATAACAGGGGAGGACTTATACTCATGGGATGCAATGATTGCCCCATTTGCCGTACTCACCGACATCTTTACTTCCATGGTTTGTGGTGGTGCAGGGATTGTTCTACTAAACTTTTGAGATATAAAAGAATGCGTAGAACCTGAATCAAAAAGTACGTTCGCTATTCTTGAATGAATAACTAGCGTACCTGTCACCACTTCGTTGTCGGGGTTCACTTCGGCAGAAGTGATGGCAAAAGCTCTTCCTTGCTGTCTTGGAGGTTGTTGATTGCCTCCGATAACCCTTGGATCAGGGCATTGATTCGCAAAATGACCCGGTTCTTTGCATTTGAAGCATTGAACAACACGTTAAGGTTCGAACGGAGCGTTCCTCCCCTCCGTCGCAGCCGCGGGTCCTTCTTGCTGACAGTTAACAGCTAGGTGCCCTTCTCTTCCACACTTAAAGCATTTTCTTGTCCCCCTAAGGCAATTTCCCGGGTGCTTCTTTCCACACTTTTGGCAAGTGGGGTGCTGGAATTTCTTAGCGCCGTTGGATTTATCCATCGGACCACCAGCATTGAAGTCCACCTTCCGCTTCTTGTCCCCATGATACCCCTGTGATTCTCCGATCTCCATTTCAACCTTGAGGGCACATCGGACAATTTCCTCATAGCTGTCGAAGTCACGGATCGCTAATGCTTTCCGCAAGCTAGGCTTCAGCCCACCAAAGAAGCGGTCAACCTTGCATTCGGGGGTAACGACAAAGCCAGAAGCGTATCGTGCAAGCCTTGTGAAGTTTTCCTCGTACGCTCCCATAGATTCCTCATCTTTCTGCTTAAGGGAAAGGAAGTCCCTTTCCATCTTAAGACGGAGGGTGCGTGGAAAATATTTATCGAAAAACATCTTCCGGAATACCTTCCATTCCAAAGCCTCAATCTCCTCCTCAGGCTTCGTATTTTTGATGAACGTCCACCATTTATCAGCTTCACCCTCCATACGGTAAGCCGCCAGGAGAACCTTCTCTTTTTCAGAGCATTGGAGGATGGAGAATATCTTTTCAATGGAGTTGATCCATTGTTCAGCAATCGTGGGATCAGATGATCCACTAAAAGTAGGAGGCCTTTGTCTCATGAAGCTTTCAATAGCAACTTGTTCTTTCTTAGGGGGGGTTTAACGTTCCTATTGACCAGTGTTTCTATTCAAAACTTGAGTTAGCTGAGAGAGAAGCGTGACAAAGTTCGCGATTCCCGCTCCCATCGGATTGGGCATCTCATTAGTACAATCATCACACTGATCTTCACAACGGTTGTTAGCCCGAGTTCTCCTATTACCGGCCATTGGCTGGAATAAAAGGAAAGTTAGGGGTAACACATAAAGGGTAATCCAAAGACAAAAGTTGACAACTTATAAATAAACTTTAATCTCTTTAACTCATGAGTCCATAGGATTCAATCCAGGCTTTTCATGATATTCCTTCTAACATATATTCTTAGGGGCATTTTTCCCTTAATAAGGGTTCATACTAAGATTATGAATTTATAAAAACATATCCCCCGGGAGTGTCGTAACCAAGAGTGCAGCAAGGCCCGTTGTCGTGCACCAGTTCCCGTTCGAGTCTAGCTCAAAGCGGTGTTTTCGGGTTTTACCCCTAGGATACATCTGTGCCAGAGCCGCCTCTACCTGCTCGTATCCAGACAGGGATGTATTTGTTTGATAAACCACTTACTTAGTATTTACCAAAACTTAGGGATGTTTTTATTATGCTTAGTCTTGTATCTAAGGCTTTACTAGGGTTTCCTAATCCCAAAAATAACTAAACCTATCCTTTGATACCAACTATGACAACCCTGCTTTTTATTACCACTTAAACATGCTTTATTACATAAAACTTCACTTGATACAACAAAGAAGATCGAGAGGTTTAGTGTCTTTGGGGCTTAGGATCATTACATAAAAACATTAAACTTGCAATACAACATCCTTATTGAAAACTTCCTTTACATGACCACTACATTCCTTCGTACTTAGCATTGCATGGGATAACCTGAGGACATGCATAAAAAAAGGGTGAGCTATAAAGACCAGTAAGGGAGTACACAATGAATAACATGAGGAGTACAAAACATGTTAGGCAATAGGCATATCAATAGAGCATAAGAGAGACATGAACATAAAGGCATGATAAAGCATGATAATCATAACATGGAAATGTGGCAACAACACTTAACATTGAATTAGCATGAGCCAAGGCTCATTGCACATGGAGCATGAGTAAACCCTCATTGCACTTGAAGCACGAGTAAACCCTTGTTGCACTTGAATTAGCATGAGTCAACACTCATTGCACATGACGTATCATGATACTATACTTTACCCAATGCATTGGAGCGCTATCAGGGCGCACCCTTCTTAAAAATTTCATTTCATGCATAAGTGTGCCACATGGATCATAAAACATGGATTCATAAAACATAATCATTTATTCCACGATAAAGGAATGTGGAATTCATACATGAAACTTTACAATCAATAAGTAAATGTGAATAAAGGTGAATACCCTTGATGGAGAAATGGGCATGGTATTCACTACACAATGATATTGGCCTAGAAAATCGGTGCGATTTCGGCAGCGTAACGGCGTGACATAAGAATTCATAGAAAAGGTTGATGAGAGAGAAAGGGGTTCCTCATCATATTTACATGAAATGGACAGTAATAAGGTCATATAGATACATGTCCCAATAATTCAAAAGGAATTTAGATTCATGAAACAAAAGTATTGCTTGAATATAAAAGAGGAGAAAAAGGTTCCTTTCGGAATTTCGGCATAGTAACGGGTGTACATGGGAGGCATTTAATGAGAGAGAAAGGGGTCTCCCATCATTCAAACAATAAGAGGGAAGTATGGGAGAGGTGCGAAACCATACTCCAACATTCATAAATGAAATTAAAAGGGCAATACAACTTAAAGAAAATTGACAAAAATGAGAAAGGAAGAAAAAAAAACCCTTACTTGGAAGTGTGCTTCCAAAGCCTAGAGAGAGGCTTGTGAGAGGCTTCTTGGGAGCTTGGGGCACCTTGGGAGGATTCTAGAGAGAGTAGGGCAGAGGTTGGACGAACTTCAAGGGCTTTGCGTGAGGAGGAAGTGGGAGCTTGGGTGGGTTTATATAGGAAAGGTGAGAGAATTCTTTATTATTTAGGTTTGGGACCCCTTATATTAAAATAATCCAAACCACAAACCATCCCATGGTATTTGCCCATGGTTTCTGGAAAAGGAAAGAGGAAAACAATATTTTACAAGTCCAAGGTCCGAACTTATTAAAAAATTAGGGTTGCTTATGTGGAGGTGAGTCACACTCCCATGGAAATTAATTTAAAAACGCAAAGTGTTGAATAAGTCTTGAGGGCTCCATTAATGCTTTGAAAAGTGAGTCAAACAAACCCAAAACCTCATTATTTTAATGATAAAACATATATTGGCCGAACATATGGATTATGGTATTTTATTACATCACCATTGGGTCATTATGATGTCATAAAACACATTATATATATAAATGGTATTTAATTTTTACCCAAAAAGTTGACTGTCTCAGAAAATTATGAAAAATTCACCGTTGGATAATTTCGACGTCCTGATTCCAAAAATAATATTTATTTTATCTAAATAATTTTCTAAATATGTGAATTTTCACTTTTAAAATAAAAACCGACATTTATAAAAAAATTCACAGGTTTTGACAGAAATGGCTTTCAACCCTAAATAAAAATTTTAATTGCATTCATAAAATTATAAGATCATTTATATTTAATAAAAATTAATTTAATATTAATAATAATATTTTATTAAAATATTATTTAATTAAAAAATCCTTTAATTTAATAAAATATAATTCTTAATTAAATAATAACTAAAAACATCATTTGTACTTTAAAAACTAATTACAATGCATCAAAAATGGCTAGAAATTATATTCATTATTATATACAAAAATAATGTACATGAACATGGTGCTACTTATTTGTTACATAACCCCTTAAAATAGCCGCATAAGACCTAAGGGTAAGGTGTGCGATGGTGACAGACTCTTGGGGTTGCTCGGATAACATCGCTCGAGTGGTAATCTCTATCAACTTCCATTTTTCCTGTAGACGATCACGTTCGAGCTTGACTTGATGAAGCTCAGCTTGGGCTTGGTCAAGGGCAAAGCCCAAAGACGCCACCTCCTTTCCGAGCTCCGACAAATGGGCTTCGTAAGGGGAAATTCTACTGGATGAGGCCATCGCTTCCTTTGTATGAGTAGAAAATTGGTTCGTTAAAGCCTTATATTTAAACTACCCAGACGATCACTGTTCAACGGCTATAAAAGTAACGGTCACAAATCTTAACGTAAAACTAAAGAAGTTGACATCTTATAAAAACATAAAGAAACATTTAACTGGATCAAGAGGGATTTTCCATTAATGAAATTTTGGGTCGTTACAGGGTAAATACAACAAAATATTTTTTGGTCGCTAGTGCTCTTCCTTAACCTAATAAAAATTTTAGAATCTAAAAACAAACTTTACCACCTTTCTTTTCATACTAACCCACCAAAATGGTACTTTAAACTCCTTATATGTTTTATGTATTCAAGTATGAACATCCCATCTTTAATAGTGGTAATCATGAAGAATGTGTTCATAATAAGCCATAGGTATGACCATCTTATCTTGAAACAGCAAAACTGAACTCTCATCCAGCATCCATCCCTCAATGGTCTCCCCACCATTGAGTTTTTTCCTTATAGAAATGCATTATGAATCAGATGATTATTCCACTTTAACTTTCTCAACTAAATAAAGAATGAATGAAAATCAAAAATAAAACTCCAACTTCACCTCAGTCTTCACATTCCAAGTGCACGTTGGTAATCACCGACATCAACTGTCATTGTTCTAAAGCCTCTTTCTACAGCTAAGCATATGAATTTATGATTAATGAATATGCCATAAAATTTACATTACCCAATATATACATAAAGTCCAAGTAAAACATTTGGAGATACTACATCCATCTTCTTTGTCATAGGTTCAAATATCTTTTTGATAAAATATTTTTCAAGATATTATGATTCATAAATATAATAAATTTCTCACCAAATAGGTAATGACACCAAGTCGTCAAAGAATGTACTATGATAGCTTACTATAAATAGTTTGTTGGGTAATTATTATCATGATACCATAACTACCTTGATTTATAAATAGAAACATGGTTTCTCTACATCAAAACACATATCAACCCATATCTTCAAGCATCATAATACACCACATACCCTTTTCCTGATTTAGAAAACACAAGATCGGTGTTCATGTAAGGATAACTTTACGCTCTTGAAAGGACTTATAACATTTATCAGCCTATTAGAATGGAAAATTATTTATTTTCAAAGTTTTCATAGGTGATGAAATTCATTAAAAATCATGAACAAATCATCGATAATAACCATATAGACCAAGGAAATTGTGTATCTTGAAGACATTATTAGGAGGTTTCTGAGAGATAATAGCCTCTATGTTATTTGGATCCACAAAAACACCTCTTTTAGATATTACATGTCCAAGTAAACATACCTCTTATATCAAAAAATCAAAATTTGATAGTTTAGAATAAAGATTATGATCCAAGAAGATTCCAAACACTTTTTCTAAGTGTTTCTAATTCTCATCCCATGTCCTTGAATACACCAATATGTCTTCAAAAAAACCACCACAACAGAATTGAGATACCTCTAAAATATCTAATTTATCAATTCAATTAAGTCTATTGGTGAATTAATAATACCTAAAGTCATTACAATATACTCATAATGGCCATATATACTTATGAAATATATTGTTGGAATATCCCATTTTTGAACCCACAATTGGTGATATCCTGATTGCAAGTCAATCTTAGAGAGCCACTAATCTACCCTCAATTGATCAGAAATATCATAAATTTGTAGAATTTGATACCTATTCTTTATCATACCTTTGTTAATCATATGATAATCCATACAAAATTGAAGAGTTCTATCCACCTTTTTGATAAACAAGGTCAGTGCTTCCCAGAGAGATGTTCTTGGATAAATAAACCCTTTTCATTATAGCTCCTCCAAATTAAAATTTAATTAGATTAATTATATTGGTTCTATATGATACTATAGAAGGGAAATAGGACTGTTCACTTGAAGGAGATCAATTGTAAACTACACTTCTCTTATGGGTGAAAACCTTGAGAAATTCCCTGTAAAGACATCTAGAAACTGATCAACAATTTCTAGAAAACTATTATTCTTGATCTCTTTCATAGATATCAATGGAAATGTTTCCAACTAGTATGAGATCATTTCAACTACTAGTTTCAAAAAGACATTTTCATTTTCCTTTACATTTTGGTCTCTTCTAAATAGATGTTCAACACCATCCTTAGTTGTAACACTAACCATTCTAGTATAATAGTAAATGTGGGTTGTAAACGTTTTCAACGAATACATACTCATAATTATGTCATAAAAATACATATTAAGAATATAAAAGTAAAATATTATATTATCTCCAACAATTGTTATAGAACATGTCCTATACATTAAGGCTCGAGACTATCATTGGATAAGAGTAGTTTGCAGTTTAAAAATAGAAGACATCATCTCAACACTCAAACTTTGAAATCAATAGCATGAGAAGCAATAAATGAATGGGATTCATCCATATCAAACAAGGATTCTATAAGAGTATAATTATAAAAAAATAATATATCACTACTTTGATAGTCTAAACTGATCATCCATAATAACTTTATCAGCTCCATATAATTGCTTACTCGATGCACTTTATTACTTATTTCCCAGTTGAGACTATCCTTACTAAGAAGTCATGGTATTACTTGAATCACAAAGTCTAGAACTATTCTTATGATGAGGATTGTCATTTTTCCCTCATCCCATCGAATAATATGATGTTTATGACGCATTATAAGTGTCTTGAACACCCAACCTGGGAGAAAAATGATAATAGCACTAAAGATTCCCCATATAGTTCCAATTGTGACATGATATAGGTGGTTATATACACTCTCACTTCATGTGGTCAAATGAACCACATTGTAAATATACAGATTTGATCTTGGTTCTTGGAGGAAGGTTCACTGATCCAATTGTCTAATTCTGAGTCATCCCTATACCTTGGAAATATGGGTCCCTCTTCTACTTTCTCATAGAATTATATTTCCCACCATTTCCCATAGGTATCAACATACTTCCTCAACCCATATCTCATATGATGTTAGGAGATTATATTATCTCTCTACTATAAATCTCTATATAATCCATTATACAGTGCAGAACAATCTACAAGTGAATATCCTACCTTAGCCCCGATTCAAAGATGCATGCCTTCAAGGATGCACTAGATGCAAATTCAGGTACAAAGAGAACTAAATTTATAAATTTAGCTATGTATTTTGTCACTATGATCCTATCATGTTTTAAGATAAATAAATATATCATTCATTAAATCCTAAACATATGAGGATAGATTTTTTTGATGAATAATTCTATAAAATCCTCCCATGCAAGTCATTGATCTATTTTTTCTTGAACTACTAAATCCCACCATTGGCGCACAAGATCATCATGAATATAATTTTTTATCTTTAATTTTAAATCTACTAGTGTTCCAAGGAGATTGAAGATTTGATTCTTCCTATTCAACCACACATTTTCCTTCTCGGGTTCTGAATCACCCTAAAATATGGGTGGATTTTGATTATTGAACTAGAAGGAATGATCAATTTTCCTTGGTTCATCCTTCTTATTCCCTCTTTCCATAGATTGAAAATATTAAACTAAACTCTGAACCAATTATTAGTTTACCTGTTTCTTAAGTAAAACCACATTCTTAGTGGCTTCCTCTGGTTGGTTTCTAAAATTACTACTAGGTTCCACTTTCTATAACCACAAAAAACGTTATAAGTCTCACTCTATAGCAACTGAAAGCTTTAAAAGTTCAAATTCTACCACATAATCTATCACAACATTTCTTTCCAAATTTTAACCTTTTGCACATTAAACCATCTTTTAAAATTATTCCATGTTTCTAAAATCAAACTATTTTCAAAATATCACAATCATACCCTTTTCAAAATATCACATTTGAAAAAACATTTCAATTTTTTTAAAAAAAATAAATTTTTTTATAACAAATCATAAATCATTACTCAAAATGAAATATACACTCCTAGTGGAAATTCATTCATAAAATGTATTTCATTCTCCTCTCATTGTCTAAACCAATGAATGAGATTTGAATTCCTATTAGTTTCTATAAAACACTTTTGTACCCAACTCCCTGGTAACTTGAAGTCCAGCATAAAATGGTTTGATGCATATTTTTGTTCACTAAATTTCATTTCTGGACAATACAAATCCTTTCTACCATCCCAAAACATGGAATAGACCAAAATAAATGGAAACTCCAAGATCCAAAAACAACTATCACTTGTCCCAAAATATATGAGGATAGGCCAAGACTGATTTCCCTTGAAATTCAAGGAGTAAAAAAGATAATACCACTTGTAACATCCCTATACTCCTTATTTTGTTGATTTGAGGAAGAATTGCTACTTGGCCTTAAGAAACATCCCCAAGGTGCCAAAGGTAGGAAATAATTTCCAATTACTTTAATAAAATTGGGGGATTATTTTCCCTTTTATAAATAAAACAACTCAACCAAACACATCATAAAAAAATAACCACTATATGATGAATGATTAAAAAAACCTAGAGTAATACCATTGACATCATAAAAAAACTACAATAAATTACCAATGTGGATTATTTCTAACATCTAAGTATTATGTGTAAGACAAACCAACAAAGATCAAATAATCAAAACAGAACTCCAAATCTCCCTACATTCTCCATTATTCAAATCTAAAACATATCCCATATATCATGAAGCACCACAAAAGAAATGTGATACCTTTACTTTACTCATGTAATAATAAACAATATCTGTAAAAGCACCAAATTTACAAAGTAGGGTTGAGTAATGAAACTCAATAGTTTTTTCCCAAATGACTTTCCTACTCATACCACAAGGATAGAACAACATAGAACATTTATATAAATCAATTTATATAATATAATTTTAAATAGTTCAAAAATATATAAGAAACCTAAATAATTTCATTCCAAAACATTTTACAAGGAAAGAAAAAAAAATTATTTAAACCATTTCCCATTTATTTTTTCATACCATTTCAATGATTCACTCACACACCCAAACATGCATGATGCTTTGACAGTTCCACACTCAAGAGTGGTTTGTCATTCGTACTCTGAGTCGTCACAAAGTGACCAATATCCTTATACTCCAATGACACACTCCCCTTATCCTGGGTCATGTTCCTTTTTACACCAATGGTACATGCCCCTTATTCAAGGTCACATCAATATCATAAAATCACACAACTCATTTATTCCAAAACCATTTGAAATCAAACATTCCAAGACATTTCAATATAACCATTACATTATTGAAAAAATTTCAAACAAAATATTTTCATAAATAGAAAAAATATATATTTTAAAATTAAAATTTTAAAAATCAATAAAACCAAAAACATTGCAAAACCAATTTCCATAAATCTAATAATTCAAAAACCGACACTAAAGATGGTTTCTAACATGATTCTCACATCAATTTTAAAATATATTTATTGCAATTCAAACAATTTGAGACTAGTCCTTCAAGTTATAAGAAAAGGATGTGGGAGTGAAGTCACTTACCTCAATAGTTATGGATAAAACTAAGAATAACACAAAAACACACTCAAAATTGTGTTGAATATCTAAAAAATCTACTATAGATCTCTTCCCCTAACATCAACAAGTCCATTTCTAACCATGATTGGCATAAACCACCTTAAATCTATCTATAGTGGGATAGATCTAGGAAATATATATAGGTAATAAAGTATATCTAAGAAAAAATATGAAAAAATACCACAAAAGGAGGCTTACCAAGGTAATTGGGCTTCAACGCACCAAGAAAATCCACTGAATTGCTTCCGGTTCAATGGGGAAAGCTTCCACAACCATTAGGAGGAGAAAATCTCGAGTTAGGACAAAAATGGAGGGAAAATTAGGGTCTTAGAGCTAATCCCGATATAGATCCACTAATTTTGGATCTATTTTTTAAATTTTGCATGGTTAGTCACATAGTTTGGAAAATCAAGTGCTGACCATGGGTTAGCCTATATCTCAAGGAGAACCTCATACAGTGTGCCTACACAGTTAGACAAACTGTGATCCAACCAAGAAAAATCCCTATGTTCTACTTTTCATGGTTTCTCCTAGGTTTCCATATAGTTTTTCTGAACCGTGCACTTAACTATAAGCTTTTCCATTAGACCCTATCTCACAGTTCATGATTTATTATAGGATTTTACTATTTTCCACAATCCATTCTCAAACCATAAACCTTTATAGAATCCACAAAAGCATTCCAAAAGTCTTCCAAACCCACCCAAACATTACCCAAGAACTTTACATACAAAAATAATAATAAATAATGGGTTATATACTTGAATCCTAGGGTGATACAAGTAACATTGATATAACACTTCTACAGTATAAATCATGAATTAGAGTACATAAAAAATTCAATCATCCCACTTTAATTATTTGAATAGCATAATACCTCCCTTGGTCTTGAAGATAGTCGTTGTATAAGGGAATTGACTCTGATAATTTTGATGTTCCCCAAAAATAGCACATTTAACTATAAGTGATACCATAGGACAAACTTCATTTTCCTCCATCAAAATATTTAATTTTCCTCTTAAATTATGTTCCCTATTCCATTCCTTTCCACAGATAAAATGTATTCTTAATCTTTTGATACATTTCTTTGGGTTATTCTTCTGTAATGATTTATATATAAAAAATCGTAATCTAATTTCCTATATAGAATTGATCAATAGAACTCTAAGGAAACTCAATTTTTTCTTATTAGGTGAGTTAGGAAACTCACCCAAGTTATTATTGTTAAACAAATAAATTGATAGATTATTAGACATTATCATAAGGTTTCCCATTCAAGATATCATTTCATTTTATTTCACATGACTATAATCATTCCATTATCTGTCATATTCAGTATAAACATGATTCTGTTGTTTCCATCTATTCACTAAAACACAAAATCACATTGTGAGAAACTATAATCCTAGTGAGTAATCATGTAATATTGATAAATAATTCATATGATGTTTTAATCTTGACATTTTATTTTCAATCTATAACACTCTAGGTTTATCCTAGGTTATACATGGTCATCATATTTTCAAAACCTTTATAATGGATTATAAATAAAAATGAATTAACCCAAAAAATATCTCATGGGTGTCTGACCAGGTGTTAAGTCTCAGGCCCACTCATCATACACTGGAAATGATCAAGTAAATACTAAATCAACTAATTTTAGAGTTATTACCCCTAGGTAAATATTTCACATAGCCTCACCCACTTACAGTAATATGGACAAGGATGGATTTTCTTGGAAAACCATATAATCTCTACCATATAAAAGATTCATGGTGTTATACTATTCATAGAAGTATTCCCCATGTTTCAATAAAATTTCTCTAAAACTAATCTATAAATATTAAATAATCCTTTATCTGATACTAGCTATAGAAAAACAAAATTTTCATACATGAATATTAAATATTATTAAATTAATATTTATTACATAACATTATGATCCACACTATAACCATAAAGGTTTAGTTTCTTTGGAATATTGGTTATATAAACAACTAGAACATAAGTGATCTACACAAACTCACATTATGTTCTTCACAACTAGCACCCTTCTAAGAAAAATCATTCTTCATATCCTAGGGAAAAGGAAACATAATAAATGGTCGGATCACAAGCTTAGTAAGAGTAAAAAATGGAGATATCAAGGATAATTTAAGCATAACATGAGCATAAGGGTATCGAAAATGATCATAACCATTTAAAACAAATATCATCAATTCATATATCAAAATCCTGAGTCCTATCATAAATATTGGTATATCATAACACATGAATCATAAAGGAATCAATGAACATGATCCATGAGATCATAACATTGTCAAAAAAAGTGTCATAAACGAGTTGCATAAAGTGTGGAATTATCATCATCATAGAAATATTATTTCAATTATACCCTCTAATATAGTCATGACATGTTAGGATTGGGTTCACTTCTCAAGTACCTTCTTCAGGCTTGGGATAACCTCTAGTGTTCCCTCTTTTGGGATTGATATAACCTCGTGTGTACCCTCTTTTAGGACTAGGATAACCTCTCATTTAACATTTCATCTCATAAAACATAATTCATTTCCCAATGAGTTATAGGGAAATATATTTATGGGCCCATCCATTTCATAACCATAAATCCATTCATATATATTCCAAAAGTTCATAAAACATTAACCATATCATCATGGCATAACCCGTAGAAAATAAATATGTTTTGTAAACATCTCATCATTATAATCATAAACCATATAGAGAAATATTATGGATAGTATAATTGGATCAAATCCCAAATAAATAATAATTAATATCAAATTATGGTATCATATATGGAAAAATACATTTAAAGATCACAAGAATGGTTTTTTTGGAAAATAACCTATTCATTTCAAAATAACATATTTAAAATCATGAGATTCCAAAAATATTTACCAATATTTATTTTGAAAAAGAACTTTGGAAACCTATAAATAATGATTTAATGAATTTATTAGTCATCAAGGTGGTAAATTCCATTCATGTTGAGTATGTTAAAACAAATATTCATTGACATTTAAAGTAAGAAAGTCAAAAGTACATCATTTAGGAATAAGTTAATAAGAATCAATTGAAACATTTTTAAATAAATTAATACATGGCTAAAAATGACTCTAAATAATTATTTTATAATATTAAAAACATTTTTGAAAACAATATAATTATAATAAGGACACAGAATAAAAATATTCCTAACCAAAGAGAGAAATAAAGTTAGTTTTTCTTAAAAGAATTATTTTTGTCTATTGAGTACATAAAGAGGGGAAAATGAATGAAAAACATGTAATATCCATAAATAAACATAGGATAATAAAATTAAGGATTTTTTTAGATATAAATCATATAATTTTATCATAAAATTTTTTATCATAAACTATCTCATTAAAAATGAAATTTTAACATTAAAAACATAACTCAAGTTCGACTAACTTCATAAGTTCTATAAACACTTATATAATAAATTAAAATTTAATTTAATTATATACCAGAATAATGTGAAAAATTATAATATAATATATTATCCAATTATAAAATTTCAACACCTATTTATTTATAATTGCTTAAAAAAAGTGTTATTTCTAATTGTTAGCTATTTCATTTTTCATGAATGTGTCGGTTCAATATTGCATATCCATATAATTTTATAATGGTTACATAATTTATATATTGGTAATAATGATTTAAATATTATATATATTAATTATATAAATATTTAAAATCATATATAAAAGTTATATGTATCTATGAATTGCATCATTTATGGAAACAATAATCCATTCGTACACCAGAACATTGTTTTCATTTTCAAATGAAATTAAATAAAGAAAGATAAATAATATATTATCATTATATAATTATAAATATGTCATAAATATAATATATAAAATTTAAATAAATCATAATAAAAAATGATGAATGATGTTTATGGAAAATGAATTGTATCTCTATGTGTAGTTGGTAGTCCAAATGTAAGTATAAGAGATAAATTCATTTCCCATTTGATAGAAAAGATGGTGGAAGTTTATGGTTTCATAATAAAAATAAAATATAAATATATTGAAGATACTAATTTTTTTATTTTTTTATTACTAAAATATATTTATACTATGTGGAATAAGAAATAAATTTAAATATTTCAGTTAGGATGATTACAGATTCTTTGGTAAACATCCTTTATATCCCTTCTTAAAGACAATTTGAATGATATTTTAAGAAGAACAGATCCTAAAATCCTATGATAGAGAATTTTAGAATATAAATTTTTAGGTATTGGTCTATATATATATATATATCTCAAATTGGTAGAAATAATATAGATTATGGGAGTCATTTTAAAATGGAGGGAGAGGACACACATTGATGTTTTAAAAATATGAAAATATAATAATATCATTGAAAATCCAAATTCTTTCCAATAGAAGAGGATTAGAATGTGTAAATAATATAAGGTATAAATGTAACTTGAAATATTATTAGACATGTTTTATTTTCAATCTTACCCTTATATCTTGGTTTAACACCCCCCGCTATTAAACTCGTTTTAAACTTAACTGAGGTAACAAATATTTTCATGTTTATACTATTAATTATGAAAAAAATGAATTTTTACTCATTTAAAAGTTTGGAGATTATATTTTAAGATATGGAATCCTGGTTATCAAATTCAATGTACCAAATTTTAATAAATTACTTTTTAAATAATTATAAAATCTCATCTAAGAAACTCTTTTTCGAAAAAAACAGTTTTAGGTATAAAAAAGTTTTTCTATGAAAATTATGCATAATAGAGATTAAAATGACATTTATTTGATTATTTTTAATAAATATTTAATAATTTTATTTTAAAATAATTTCAAAATAAAATGGGACTTTTTAAATACATGAATAGAAATGTCTGTTATCTATAAAATCGGTATTTTTTTATTTTTCACATAAAAAATAATCCTTTTAGAAAAAATAAAAATATTTTATCTTAAGATAATTTTGATATGATGATTTAAAAAATACTATCATTTTTATATAATTAAATTTATAAAATTGATTGAAATTAATTATAACATTCATGCATAGAATTAAATAAAATCATTTTTAAAGAAATCATATTTTTGAAGCATAAAATGAATTTAAAAAATGTTACATATTTATTATGTATTAATCAATAAATTTTATTTGATAAAAAAAATTACATACATACATACATACATACATATATATATATATCATAATATGGTTAATCATACTCATACCCATCAATTTAATGGATATGTTAAAATATATCGTGGTTCATTTTATGATTGGTGTTGCATGTCAAGGAAGTTTTTGAGCACCTAATTTTTTTTAATAGAAATATATTATAAAATATTATTGTGTTATGGAATTTATATCCTTAATTATTAAAGTTAAAAGTATTTGTATGGAAAATTAATTGATATGGAAAATGATTTGTGGATATATACAAGATAAAAGATTCAAACATCACTAAAAATACTATGAGATAGATAATCAAGCAACACAATGTTATGAAAAAGGGACTCCCATATAAATCAAGCTCATGCATAGTGGACTTAGGTTTTGGATTAAAGAACTGTATTATGAATTATTCCATAATAGATCTAGATCATACATAGAATATGGTGTTTTAAAACATTATGATGGAATCATGGGTAGAACCCCATGTTTTAGTGGGGATATTTTATATATCTAGATCTCATGAAAAAAATTTCCATATAGGGTAGGTTAATATTTAAAGTTAAATTTCATATTGGATAGACCATATGTTATGTAGTATCAATTTATAAGAGTACAATTTAACCACATATGGGTCCTAAGGAGTAGATATGTGCTCCAATGTTTTCTTAGTCTAGTGGACCTAGTTATCATATGTTGAATTTTTCTAGGTCCAAATAATGGTCCCTAAATGACTGGTATCTTTTTTTCACCCAACCATTTTACTAAATGACTAAGGAGAAGGATTATTGGTCATGGAATTAGAATATAATCATATCCCCCTTTATGATTTTTTAATATGACATGTTTTATTAAATTTATATTTTTTTAATGATCGTTAGCATTCCTAATATCCTAAACTATGAAGCCTAGAAAGAAGAGACTAATCTTTTTCTCAGGGTTCCCTTTATAAGAATTCAACCTGGAGAGTGTTTCATATTTTTTTTAATTTTTTGTTTAATTCCTTATAAGTTGGATCAATGAGTTTTTGTAGTTTAAGGTCATATTGATTTGACCTTGTATTTTGGTAGTTTATGGTTATATATCTTGGACCTTATATTGATATAATTTATGGTCATATAGCTCGAACCTTATATTGACAGTACAATTTTGTGACCTAAATTTTGGACTCATAAGAAAGGTTAATGGTGACTTAAAGATATTTAATCTAGGATGATGAGATGGGGAAAACATTTCATGGATGATTGTAAATATATATGAGGTGATGAGTTACTTTTCAATGTTTTCAGGGATCATAGGGATCAGAATCCCTTTTTTCAAGGAAAATATTCTCATTATTGATAAGTATAGAGCCCTTATGCAGATCCAACTCAAGTATAGTCAATAATATGGGTCACTAAAAGCTGGATATTCTCCTTTCCAAGGGATATGGAAGATTTTGTGGGGATTCAGAAGCATAAAACACAGACTAGGTCATAGAGGATTAGTATTCAAGAAGGTTTTTTGCACCCTTTATCCTTTCTTAGCTCAGAAAAGATGAATACTTAAGAAGGGTTCTAAATACTATATCCTTGATACAGTCATGAATGATGAATACTCTAGAAGGGTTATGAAACCTTTAATCCATGCTTCAGTCCCATAGGATTAGCTTTTAAAATTGTTTTTGACACCCATCATCATTTCATAGGTCATGAAGGATGAATATTCAATAAGGGTTTTTTCACCTTGCATCCTTACTTTTTTTTTCTGGAATATGATTATTCAAGAATGGCTATGGAAACCTTCATTATTGTTTAGGTCATGAAGGATGAATATTCAAGAATGGTGATATAACATCATGGATGTTAACATTCAGAATGAGAGTGGAATATGATGATGTAACATCAAGGATCTCGAATCCATGTGGATATTTAGATTATGGGTTATATAATTTTTTTATCAAATAGTTTGAATAGAAGATTGTAAGATGGGGAAAACATATCAGGGATGCTCAAAATTCACTCTTAGGTGATGAGAAGTATTTCAATGTTTTCAGGACTCACAGATATCATAATCCATTTTATAAAGAAAAGATGCATATGATTTATGTTTCATGAGCCCCAAAGTAGATCCAACACATACATAGTCAAGAAAATAGGCTCTTTGAATCCAAATGATTTCCTTTCCTAGGGAAATGGAATATTTTATATGGATTAATATTCTTAATACATGGTTTAGGACCAAGTTAATTTATATTCAATAAGGGTTTTGGCCCCCTATATCTTTTCATATGAAATAAAGGATGAATATTCTGAAAGGGTTCTAACACCCTATATCCTTTATTCAAGTACAGGTATGGTATATGGTGATGTAACATAAAGGATTTTGAATACACTTGGATATTTGGATTATGGGTTGTGTAAATATATCCTCAATAAGTTTAAACCGATGACGGTGATATGGGGAAAACATATTAGAGATTCTCACAAATAATTATGAGGTGATGGGATCCTCTATAATTTTTTCTAGGATCATAGATATTGTAAACCCTTTTTCAAGGTAAAGATATCATTGGTTGAAGGGTGAAGAGAAATTATGTATATCCAACTCAAGGAATAGTCCATAAGTGGCATCCCATGAAGCTAGATAGGCTCCTTTCCAAAGAAAATAGAAGTTTCTAGTGGGATTCAGATACTTTTGTGATGAAGTAGGGTATGAAGAAATGATTATCCAAGAAGGGATCTAGCATCCTATAAATATTTCATACGATGAGGGTTTAAAACCCATCATGAATGGAGTATCAATTTTCTAGTATAAACTATCTAAAAAAGGTGAATTAATTTTAGGTCCATGAATCATTGACTGAAAATCATGTGATTTAAGGTCTTTTTATAGGAACCACACAAATAGTTAACGAATGAGGGATTGAATAATTTCATTGAGAATGGGTTTGTTATATGGTAATGTAACATAGAGGGTGTTGAATCAACATAAATAGTTGGATCATGGGTTTGGTAAATCATAGAAAAATAAGATATGATTCAATGAGATGTAAAGATTGGTGGGAGTTTTTTAACCCTTAGTAATAGTGGAAATGGGCATCACATGTATTTTATAAAATAATTCATGGGTTTGAGGGGGATGCTTACTCTATGACAAAAACATCCCCTAGGTCACAATCTTTAAGGAAATTGTGTTAGTCACTAATGAATCCTATCGGGTTCCCTTCTATTCAGTTAGTCCCTATTATCATTATTATATGGGGGGATATCTAAGAGGAATAACTAAAGGTTATGGATGTTAAGAGAATTTTATCTCAAGGAATGAGATTTTATTAACTCTTATATCAGAGACATGAGATTGGTTTATAGATACTTGAATATTCAAGAAGGGATTGAGCACCCTAAAATTATAATCATTAAATTTTTAACAAACCATCGAGGTAATAGGATGTGATAATTCATTCCTATATCTTTTTTCTAGACCATAAGGGTTCAGAAAGCATGCCTTGTCCTTTTCAAGGGTCATAATATAGACCCTATAAGCTTTGTGGCTTTATTAATTTTCTCTATGTCTTTTTTACTATGATTTGAATATGATGATTCAATTGATCTGAGACTTGAATTTTTCTGAGACTACCCATTTCTAGATTTTATTCTAATGAGTTTTATGTCTCTTTAACTAGTATTTTAGGGTCTTGTTATATAGAAAACCAAGTGAAAATTTCTATGGTCATGCAATATTGGCCATAGTGTGCATAGTTTAAGGTAATGATGCATGGAACATGTATTATGGGGATGTGTAAAAAACACTTAATTAGGTCCCTCTAGGTCAACAACATTCCAACACACTTTTGGATTGGGGATTAAGGTACTATAAATCATGGATCAAGGTTCTAGGATCATGAGAAACAGTTGAGACAAACTTTAATGGGGTGACCATGAATCACTCTAATTTTGAAGACTCTATTATCATGTTTTCAAGGATCATGAGGATCATAGGAATCTTTTTTCAAAGAAAATATCCCCCTGGTTGATGATTCAAGATACCTTATATAGATCTAACTCATACATAGTTAAGAACCTGGTTCCCTTGAAGATTCAAACACTCGTTTCTAAGGGTCAAGGATGGTTTGTAGAAATCTAGGACACAGAGTATTATTTATGGTTTGAGGGGTTTATGAAAGACAATGGAAGTATCCTAAACTTCTATTTACTATGTCTAGGCCATTATGGTTCTTTCATAATGAGTGATAATGGATGATGATCTAATTCATTTAACACCATGAAATAAGGATATAATTGTCTTGTAGTTTAAAGTCATGTGGTAAGGACATAACTATATTTCAATTTAAAGTTACATGATAAGGAATCAAGTGTTTGATGGTTTAAGTCCATATGATGAGGGACTTGTGCTATATTTTTTAATGTAGTACAACTAGGATAAGGTGTAAGGGAATTTTTTTATACTAATATATGTTTATAAATGAGTATCCATATGTTGGGGCCCCTTTTATAGATCTAATGCATATGCAAGAAAAATAATGTCTCTAAGACTGGACCATCCTTATATAGTTTATGGTCTAGTAAGGTGGACCACTATGGATCTCATATTTAGTCATGATACTCTTAGTCCATATGAATGGGTTGTCTCATGACTCAAATATAATGTGAGACTTGATCAATGTTAGAAATAATAGATCATCAGAGAGTTATTCAAACTATGATGTCTAGGGGTTTATGAAGAAGGGGGATTTTAAATTTATGAGACAAATTATAGTAGTACAGTCCCACAAGTAGGAGGATTCATGTTGAGGACTTCAATTTATATCTAGATCTTATGTTGGAGGAGTTCCTTTCCAAGTTACTGGTTTTTATTAGATTTTATTTGTGCAAAAGTAAGAAGAATGTTATCTTATTTATAGAATTTGATGATACCAATTTATGTTGGCAGGTGATTTGATTGGGTATTATAATGATTTTGGAGACATTTTTAATTTCTATGACTAGATCCATTTTGGTTTCCCTATATATCCATTAATTAATATACCCGAGCCTCATGTATATCCCATTTTTTCAAATAAAATTCTCTATGTAGATAAAGATCATATATAGAGGAAGGGGACATTTTTTTAGAAGTCATGGTTAGGCCCATGATATAAGATTTGATTATCACTATGTATCCTTTTATAACAATAGTCAAGCCATATGTAATTATTATATGGTTCCCTATATAGATAAAAATCATATATAAGGATATTTTAATTTCTATAAAATCATAAAAAAATTTGTGAGGCCTCTTCCACACAAATCCAACTCATTTGTAGGTGAAAAATACTTAATCTATACATTATTTTTGTGCAATTGTTGATGTGATGTCTCATCATAACGGTTGATACACTATGGTATGAGGGGGAATTTTATGGAAACATGTGTTTAGGCCTGGGATAATAGGATGAGCACCACAAATTATCATGTTTTATCAGAAATCAATCCATATATAGTTCTTAGAGATGATGTTCCTCATAAAGATATAACCCATATACAGTGTAAATGAAAAAGGTTTTCACCTTAGCACACAACCATTTATTAATACGATAGATTCCAACACATCCAGGTGAAGTGTGGTATATTTATACCTTATTCTTATGATGATGACATGTGTAACTACAATCCATGCTTCCCTACATAGACCTAGATTTTATATAGCTAATGGAAATGAGGGATTATTATTTTGGTAATTGGATATAGGATTGGGATGGAGAATCTAGGTTTCACTATATATCATTTTCTAAGAGGAATCATAGAATGCATAGTTCTTGGATAAATTATCCCCTACATAGATATGTCTCATGTATAGGGGAAAGGGGTATATTACTACTTGAAGGAGAAGTTATCCAATATCATCTGAGTGCATGATCTCAAACTATTGAAAATACCATTAAGGGGAGGGTCTCTCATTTTAGATGGTCCTTTCATGAGTGGGGGTATCTTTATAGTCAGGTAGCTAAACGAGGGTGACTACTTATGATATAGACCATGATCCGAGGAATGTTTTGATAATGGAAAACCTTCAGCTAGGCCTAGGATAATATACCCATGTGTCACTATATATCTTGAAAGGTCAGGAATCAAGACACACATGGTTCTTATATTAGAATTTCCCAACACAGATCAGGCTTATGTGTTGGGAGAGTTCATTTTAACCTCTATTGAAATTGAGGTTGTCCCATGGAATAAAGTGTAACATCTTGGAATTTCCATGTAATTTTTTTATTTATATAGAATTATTTTGAGATCATAAAATCTGACGACACATGATTTCGATTCCCGGAGTGCCCAGAATGATCTGTCGAAAAAAATGTTAAGCTTTAAATAAAAAGCCAGAGCAGTTTTCCTAAAAAAAGTGGAATAACTATTAAATGGGGGATCCGAATCAGAAATTTTAGGGCACAGTTGCATTTAAGATGGCGGGTTTACCCTAGGCGGGACTTAACTTTAGACAGTGCATACCCCTAGTGAGTAAACCCAGAAATGGCATAACCATAAATGAAATAATTAAATAAAATTATTTTATTTTTTAAATTCTTATAACTCACAAACTGTGACTTGTATTAAAAATCTAATGCCACCACTAAAATTGTGAGTGTATGATTTCCTTATCCAGATTCTAACATTGGCTGGAACGTGCCACCAGTGGAAGTTAGTTTTTTGGCTGTAAATAAAATAATTAAGTAACAATTATTTTATTATAAAATCCTTAAATCCTAAATAGCAACTCGGACTGAAAATACGAGAGTACCTTTAAGCTCATGAGGCCTTTTTCCCCTTAGGAGGAGCCTAAACTTGACCATCATTGGTTGAGGTGAATGTTAATAATTTTTGAACTTTTTTAAAGTACGTTCACTAAACATGCAGGAGGCGAATTCTATCTTTTAAACCAGTGCTCAGATTAAAAATTTGAGGGCACCGTTGAATTCGTAGTGTTAGGATTCTCTTAAGGAATGATTAACATTAACCATCATGGATCGGAAGAAAAAAATTAATTTTTGGAATTTACAAGAAAAAAATAACATTTGGTTATTTTTTTTTTGTGAAACTGTTGGACAAAAGGTGTTGGGACCGCAGTGTAACATCAAAACCATTTAATGGATTGACTCATAATTTCTGTAACCACACCATTGGGGTATTTAAATGAATGTGTAACCACACCGTTGAGATAATTAAAGAGTTTCATTAATTATACTCATTAATGAACCTCATTAATTGTGTGGTGTGTTGATCCTCTCCCCTCCTCTATTTAAACAAAGCCTGAGAATGGGTTTTTATCACACAAGAGGGGATCCTCTGATGAAGTGCAGTGAAAAATTCCACCAACCTAGAACAAAGCTTCAAGTGACGGACATTGGAGTAATCGACGGGTGACGGTAAGTGCCGATGAACACCTTTGGATGTGGACACTTCATTCTCATCTGCAACGGCTTCCAACGAACTTGAGGTAGGGGTTATATGTTTGATTCCACCCATTTTAACCCCATTATTGAATATTATGAAGAACACATGTCAAACATCCAATGGGTTGACCCGTGTTTCACTCTTTAACGCGGGAGGATAATGAGGGGTTTCATTATGTGAATTTTTATAATCTAATAATTCTTCCCATGTTATAATGATAACATGGAGGGCACTGGTTAAATGAACAAGGCTCAGACCCTCCATCGAACTTGTTATGGTTGAGTTCTACTTGGGAAACCATAAGAATTGGTAGCATGATGGCAGAACGTGGTGAGATTGGTGACCGAGGGAGATGGCGACCGGCACCCATCAGCTGCAAAGGAACTGTGACGCCCGAAGGCCCTATGACGGACAAGGGGCGGCTGGCCAACATCAACCACGTTGAAGTAGGGTGGTGTGTGTGGCGACGCTCCACAGTGGAAGGTATCATCATCAAGCCATTGTGAAGGGAGGAAATGTGTCCATGGGTTCGTAGAGGTTCAGTCCACATGGAATGGCCAAGAGGTGCAATGCCATCTGGTGTCGCTGCTGAGCTGGGCTGCGCACTGCGAAGGAAGGGCCACCAGGTGCCATGACATTGAATACTCGAACAGTTTTGGCCATTCAGAAGGGGAGCGGTCCCCCACACTCAGCCAGTGAGCCGAGCGATTCTGCAGCCCGGCGGGCCACTCCTAGTTGGGTGGGCTAGGAGGAACACATGGGCCAACATTCTGGACAAGACCCAGCCGAACAAGGCTGAGTCCAGCCCCTTCGGGCTAGGTCGGGTCAGTCCGTCCCTGTCGGACCAGACCCGGACCCACTTACGTCCCTGTTATCTAAAACGAGCATATCTTCTAATTGAGATGTCTGTTTGACAAACTGTTTGTGGTGATAGAACCCATAGGAAGAGGAGGTCCCTTTTAGATACTCTATGTGACTTTAATATAATGGTGGAGTTTTACTGGGTTGGATCATACCCAAATCCAATGGGGACCTTGGCACTAAAATGCCTATAACATTCAGATCGGGTGTCCAGTTGACGCATCGTCCATTGCGTTGGAACCCCCATGACATGACTGATCATCAGTTTACTTACTTGTGGAACTTTTTGGTAGTTGAGGTATGATCGATAAACTAAGGAGTAGAACAAGGGTGTTTCTTTTAGTGAGAGTTAGGATGGATACTCCCTTGATGACTCAAGGTGCATGTATTCCTTACTGTTCTGCTCCGGTAGAGATTGGACTACCCATGTCATGAGTGTGGGTTCATTTTCCTCTAATAAGGTTTTCCTATCTTTGGATTCAGTACTCCCTTATTGGACTAGGGCGCGGGTCCTCCATACTTAACTCTCATAGAGTCAGGTACTCCCCAACCGGGTAGGGTGCGGGTGTGGGCCCTCATAATGCAGTGCTACAGTAGAGTCATTAATCCCCTTCCATTCAAGGGTGAGGGTCCTCTATCCTGGGGTTGGTACTCCCCTAACATACTAGGGCACGAGTCCCCCATAGTGAACAAACTACCATAGTTGTACTCCCCTATCATGTAGGGTGCATGTCCTCACATATGGATTAGTACACCCATGTCTCTGAGTAGCATTGGGGAGTAGGTCCTTCAAGGGAGTTAGATCTCCCTTGACTGTAGGACACAATTACGAGGAGAGGGACCCTCCACGTGATGTAATCGATACCCAGGGTAGATGTTAGTACTCCCTCGATTGAATGAGGTGCGAGACACTTCTTACTGGGGTGACTAAGATATCGTTGGTTATATTGGAGCATTGCTCCCCCAACTAAACACAATGATGAGGAGTGGGACTCTTTACTTGGTTCCCCTTGGTCTTTCCTCGAGCGCATGACTGTTACTATGAGACCTCTAATGTTGGACACTAGAGGTTGTTCTAGCAGAAAGTTCCTGATGGATCACGTCCTTTCAGACATTCCATTTAGAATGGTTGAGATATACCTAATGGTGTACATCTCTCAGACAGTTGCCATCAGGGATGTCCATTTTATAGAGAATGTACTCCTAATCCCTGATTTACGCTTTCAGAATTATTTGGAAATCTTGGAAATGGCTTGAGGTCAGGGCCTTATGATTCTTTGTGGGTGAGGAAATTATATCTGGATAACCTAGGTATAAGAAATAGAATATACCGGAGTAGAGCTTTCTATGAATATTATTTATTGTTTACTTTATGGTTGTTTTGTGGTATTTTTCCTTTGGGGATTTCTAAGAGACCATCGAGGGTCTCGGGGTCCCCTACTGATTACTGAGTTACTCACCCCAACATGGGCTTTGCCCGCACATGTTGTGTTTGGTGCAAACGTTCGATGTTTTGATATAGGTGCTCAAGAACATGGGACAGACAAACATTCTAAAAGTGGACATGGTGTCCTTGGACTACAGTAGGACCAGGCAGATCGTACATACTACTTCAGCTTCCAGTAGCTTCACTACTCCAGCGATTAGGTGGGATCTTTTATAGACTGTTGTTGGTTCTCCCTTTGTACCCTGCTATTTTTAGTTCTTTTTTTGGGATTTCATACTGGCCCGGTTACACCACTCAGTTCTTTACTTTCAATTCTACTCTGGTTATTGATTACTTATTGTTCACCTTTCAACTTTGTGGTTTTTTTTGTGAGTGCATGTGTGTACAGGTATCCAGGAAAATGCCTCCCACATGCAGGTTGACGCCTTCGGCGCTAGTCGCCAACCCCTGGCCATAGGGAGGTGGGCTTAGGGTATGTCATGGCATAGGACCTGGAGGACGGGTTGTGACATAGGGAATCTAGGTGTCACTACGTATCCTGTGTTAAAAGGAATCATGCTTTAAATATTTATTATAGAGGAAGTCACATGCACAAATCTAACTCATGTGCAATGGAAAAAAAGAAAAAGGGAATTATTGATTAGAATATTTTTTTCTAGGTCTAGGATTAGGTGACATGTGAAAAACTATATTTCCTAAAATGTATGGAATCAATCCAGATGTATTTCATGAAGAAACAGTGCCTTTTGACGATTAGACTCATATATAATGGAAAAAGAATTTCATTATAATCATAGGTCTATAAATGAGAGAACCTATATTGAAATCTTATGCAAATTTATGGGTCATATGTGGGAAGGGGGAAATGTCCATATTTTAATTAGGAGGATGATAGTTGGGTAAATATTAGATAACCTATACATCACTATGTTTCCCCAAGGGATGGGAATCAGGCCTCTAAAAAGTTATTTTGAAGGATGATTCCTTGCATATATCTAGATTATATGGGAGGAATTGTGGAATTTATGCTATAAATTAAAGACCGTCCATATGAAAAATTATTTACATGGATCAGGTTCTCATATAGGGGGGATATAGTCCACAATAAATGGGCTACTCTAAGAATTTTAAATTCATTCATGATGGGCCTTCACCTTAAAATTTATCATCATGTGGAAGGGATGGTGAACATGTAGTTTAACTTCATATGGTAAGGACATATGGTTTTTCATGGGTCTAATCTACATTCTTAGTGTGAGGATATTGTGTATATGGTGAGTAAATATTAGACTACCTTTATTTGAGTAAAAGGGTAATGTATTGAGACATGGAGAGGGAATTTTAGATTAGGGTGTGAAAAAGGGGCCAGTCGCTATATATTGTTTTTAAAATATTATGATTGGACCTAGAGTATAAGGTTTATACATCACTATATATCACAAATGAATAGAATTCAAGATACATATATTTATTCCATGCAAAATTTCTCATATATATATTTCTCACATATAGCAAGGTGGTATTTTTTTTAGATGGATCTAGCTCTCATTCAGACATGGGCCTCATAGGATTGTCCACTCTATGAAGCTTAAAGTCTTATAAGATAGACCATATTTCATGAAATTTAATTTTGTGTGAAAAGGAATTGCATGGTATAAATTTTAATGTCATTCTTCCAGGACTTTTGTGATGTATAGTTTAAAGTCTTATTGTGATGTCTTTTTGGGGAACCTCCCACTATTTACAATTATGTGGGGTAGGTTTACTAAGACCCTATTCCTGAATAAAAGGGTTTTGTATCATTAGAAACCCATGTCTAGGTCTACGATAGGTGATACGATATATTACTACATGTTCATATTCTCAGTAATCCATCCATACATAGTTATTAAAATGATTTCATATCTATATTGATCGGATTTAAATATAAGGGGAATTACTTGTTAATTAAAGGTGTGGTTGGGTTTGGGATAGAGATCCATAAATCACTACATGTCTCATAATTTTGGTAATCAATCCACACAAATTTATTATTTAGATTACCTATAAATAACTAGCTTATATGCTGGGAGATATAATTTTTGGTTATTGCATGACTGAACCTTAACATTATAGTTTACTAAGGGCCCACATTGTAGATTTCCCTCTTGAATAGGGGAGGAGGATATCGATATTCTATCCTAACATAGGGAAAAAATCATTCAAATATGTCCTATTTTTATGGATATATTCATATTCACTATATACATACATATATCTAGATCTCAGGAAGGTAACGAGCCCCATAGTATGGCCCAATTGAATAGTATTAAAGTCTTTAAAGATAGATCATATTTTATTTATTTTATAATCATGTGGTAATGATATATTTTTGATTCAATAAGATCCCTTATGATTTTTCCATTCCTTCATTTTTTTAAAGTCATAAACACATTTTCTTAAGTAAAATTAAATTTCTCTAAGAAACTTTTTCCTATGGAAAATTTTCTTCATCTAAGAATGTTTTTTTCTTTACCTATGGTTTTCATTGTCTTATATAATGTTTTATAAAACCATGTGAAACCATTATTTTCTCATGTCAAAAATTTAGATCCTTATCTAACTTATAATCTTATAGTTCCATAGAATCTGATTTCCTGGAATTTTGAATATGAATTCTTCTGAAATCAGACTTCAATTTCATCAGATATCTAACTCTGATTTCTTCTGAAATCCAACTACAATTTCTTCAAAAATCAGACTCTGGTTTCTTTTAAAATTAGACTTTGATTTCTTTTGAAATCATCCTTCGATATCTTCATAAATCTCATTATGAATTCATCAAAACTCAAACTCTGATTATCACTTTCTTAAGATTCCTATTAAATGTTTTTCTTACGGTTACCAAATTTTCATTAAGTATGGTTTCATTTTATCAGATCTTATTATGCATAATTTTTTTTTAAAAAAAATACTTACATATTATTGTTTCTTACACAAGATAATGTTTCCCATGTTTTCTTACATGAAACGATGGTGTACAATCTGTTTTTAATTAACTGTTGGCTGAGCAAAACATGTACAAGTCCCTCTAAATTTAATGAAAAATATGAAAATTTGAGGAGAAAGTCGAACATTGGGATTTTCGCCTATAAATACCTTGTAATTTCAACAGTCAAAAAAATGATTGTCTGGAACTCCTATGTGTAGCGAGATATCTACTCGATCTTCCTTATGCGTCTTTTGTGAATAACTTGTTCAGGCTGAGAACATCTTGTTCAACCTGCCTAGTGTAATTCTGATTATTGCTAATCAATCGTGGGCTTCCAGGGATAGGAATAATGAGGTTTCAATCAATTTAGTGATTAAGGTCTTGTGGGGATAGAAATATAGATTCTGATATTTGTGTCGAGGGATTACCCTAGTGTGGGTAAGATAGACTTTCATGGTAGTATAAATCAAGGGACCTTTATCCAAGGTTGTTGGATACCCTTCTCTATGGGTTAAAATATTTCTTATACTTGTCTTGTTTTGTTACAAGTTTTAATTCTTCTATATTTTGTTAATGATAAGAAGTTTAACTTTATTACACTTTCTTATAATTGTATTCTATGGTATAAATAAGATTCTATACATTTTAAGGTATAATATTTCCCTAAGTAAACTTGTCTTAAGTTTTTTTCATTCTAAGAAAGTTTTTTTCTTTGATAAGAACTAAAGAGGGTTTTTGAATCCATCTTGTTTAACTTTATTAAACATATATTTTATTAACGATAAAAATGATTGTTTTTAAACCTACAATTCACCCCACTCCTATAATTGAGAAATATTTATATACATTTCAATCATAAAATTGGTATCAGAGAAATTCTATGAAATACTTATACTTAAATATATTTTTTCTTGCTAAATTTTTTTCTTCTAAACTTTACTTGTTAATTTTTTTTATTAAATATTTTCATTCTATATAAAAAATTTCTACTAATCTATTTTTTTGAAAATATATTTTGTATTTTCCTATACAATAGTAGGAATGAATGTTAGATCAATAGACAATATAAATCCTACCAGACCACTGATTTTTTTATGGAAATGACTACGAATACAGAAGGGATAGGATGAAGAATTTTATAATAAATACTAGTGTTGTTAACTTTGTTATGTTAACTAGATACTACAATATTTCAAACAATAAAATCAGACAATTCACCAATCATGAAAATCAAGAGTATCATCTTAACATTAAGGTATGCTATACATTGTTATGTTCTATGACTAGGAATATCTATAGCCAAATTTCATCTTGTAATGATGATAATAGCATCAGGAATAAAATATAAGATAAAATTTTTATTACATCCAAGGTTATTGATATAAGAAGATCTATGCTTAGAGTTGAATACCATGGTTTTATGTTTCCTTATCGAGAACCTCTATGAAAATTTCAACAAAGGATTATGACTATTGTCAATAGCCTTCAGCCTATGAGTGATAAGGGACTTGATAATGACATTCTTGTTGATAAGATAATAGATATTATTCCCAATGATTGGGAATCTAAAAGAAAAATAGCTGATGTGAATAGAAAAGATTCAAACATCACACTTGAGGAGTTATTTGGGACTCTTGTACAGCATGAAACTAGAATGTAGAGAGATAATGAGATCAATAAGAAAAAAATGGTAATGGCAGTGTTTCTTTCCCTACTACATCAAATCATATGAAATCTAAGACTCCTAAAAGAGTTAAAAAATAAATAGAGAATAAATATATTATTATATTTAAATCAATTGACAGTGATCATTCAGAAAATGAACTTTCCAATCTTTCTAGAAGGATGAACAAGATTGTGGGAAAGAAATATTTCCAATATAGATATTTGAAGAAAAACATAAAGGATAAAAAATATTCATAATGACTTGTTATGAATGTAAGAGGGTAGGTCATATCATACCAGATTGTCCTATGCTTAAAAGGAAAGAAAGAAAGGATAGGCATTCTGAATGGACTAGGAAAAAGAACTAAAAGTCTAAATATATTAATGTTATAAAAGCTAATGACACATGGAGTGATAGTGGTGGTTATTATTCTGATGAATCTTCGGATAGTGAATCTTTTAGACATAAGAATATTGGTCTTATAGCTAGAATTCCAACTGAAAATCAATGCTTCTGGGCTAAGGTACACACAGCTGAATCTTTAACAAATATTTCGTTAAATGAAAATTTTCCTGAGGAATTGTATTATGAATATTTGGATAATGAATCTTCCATAGAAGAAGATAATTATTTACATTATTTTGAAGAATTATCTAGGTTTTCCAAGATTCTTGATAATGAAAATAGAAAAATCAATAAGAAACTTGATAAGTCAAATTCTAGAATCTCTATTTTGAAAAAATAAGTATCTGATCTTTCAAAAGATCTCGATCATAAAATAATTTATTTTGAAAATGTTTCCAAAAATCTTATGGAATTAAATTAGGAAAGGGATAAAAATTCTAAGGATCATTAAAATGTTAATTCTAAGAAAAATGGTTTAGATACTAAATCAAATTCGAAGACTAATGACTATGATGATAAGAATTTAGTCATAAGACTAAAATCTGAAATTTTTTCCTTAAACAAACTTTTTTTCATACTTTACCCATGGAAAAGAAGCTTTTGACAAAATGTATTCACAACTTCATCCTCTAAGGAATAATTATGGATTTGGTTATTCTCATTCAAAACCTATTTTTAATAATAAATATTTTATTCCCCAAAGTTCTATTTTTTCACCAAGTGTCAATGTGGAGGACATGGGGAGAGAAATATCTCTTTGAATAAAATCTAATCCTTAGGTTTTCATAAATCTCCCTTTTCTAAGAAAATGTTTATACCAAATATTTTACTCTCTAAAATTTCCGGATCCACAAAAGTTTAGATTCCTAAAGTCTAAATATTATATTTTTAGGAAAACAGAGGAAGTACCAACAATAATACATAGTACATGGATAGTGGATGTTCCCAACACAAGAATTATAAAAAAATTCTTTAAAATATTATCACAATGAAAGGTAGAAAAGTAAATTTTGGATACAATGCTCAATGAGAATTTATTGTTATATGTAACATTATTGTTCTTAGAAAAGCATTAATTTCAAATGCTTCCTATGTTAAAGCCCTTATGAAAAAACTTATAAGCATAATCCAATTATGTGACGAAGGTTACCTTTTTTATTTTAGGAATCATAAATGTCTAGTACACAATTCCAAGGAAGAGTTTCTTCTCTCTTCCCATAGGAATGAGAATGTTTATACACTTAAATTATAAGACCGTAGGATATAAGACCTACCTTTCCTTAGTGCAATAGAAGATCAATCATGGTTATGGAATAGAATACTAGGATAATGTGACCTTAGGAACCTATGAAAACTCTAAAATAAAAGACTTGTTAAGGATGTATTGGAGCTTAAATTTGAATCTGCAAAATTCTGTGGTTTTTTTCAATTTGAAAATCAACATAAGTCAAGTTTTAAATCAATCTGTGAAGTCTCAAATTCTAATTCATTACAGATAGTTCATATGGATCTTTTTAGTCCAACACAAACTGGAAGTATGGGAGTAAAATACTATGTATTTTTTTTGGTTGATTATTACACTAGATTTAAATGGGTCTATTTTCATGAAAATAAATATAAAGACTGTTATTATTTTAAATAATTTTCATCCAAAGTTATAAATGAAAAAAACACTTTATTTATAAATATTCTTAGTGATCATGGAGGTGAATTTGAAAATTAATATTTTGAAACTTTTTATTTTAACAAAAGAATTACTCATAACATCTTATATCCAAGAACTCCTTAAAAAATGTTGTTGTTGAAAATAGAAACTAAATTCTTCAAGAGATAACTATAACCATGTTTAGTGAATGATCCATTGCTAAACACTTGTGGCCCTAATCTATTAGTATTTCTTGTTATACTATAAATCAATTTTTAATCAAAACGTTTCTTAATAAAACACCTTATGAGTTATGGACTTGTCAAAAACCTAAAGTTTTTTACTTAAATGTATTTGGATGCAAATTATTCATCTTGAATAATAAAGATAAATTACATAAATTCACAGCCAAATCCGATGAAGTAATTTTATTAGGATACTCCACAACTTCTAATAAATATAGATTTTTTATGAAAAAATATTATACTATTGAATAAATAGTACATGTTAAATTTGATGAAACTAATACTTTTGTTTTTAAACAACCTCAACCTACATATTCAGATGTTTTTTCAAAAACTGATTATCAAACTTTGATGGAAGATTCTTCTAATAAGTAAAATACTCAAGAAAATGTTTCTAAAGTATTTACCCCAAAGCATTTTTACCTTATGTTAATGAAAAGGTTTTATAAAACCCAAATGATTTGTTTCTTAAGAATCATCCTAGTGATAGTATCATTGGTGATGTAAATCAACCGGTAAGGACTATAAGTTCTCTAAATAATGAATTAGACCATCTAGAATTTATTTCCAATTAGAACCTAAAAGCACTTATGATGATTTAGGTGATTATTTTTGGATTTTATATATGCAAGATAAACTAAATGAATTCTAAAGGAACAATGTTTGGACCTTGGTTAAAAGAACTAAGGAAAATTCTATAATAGGAGAAATGTGGGTCTTCAGAAATAAGTGTGATGAAAAAAGAATCATAGTAATAAATAAATATAGATTAGTTTCTGAAGGCTATAATTAACACAATGGAATAAATTATGAAGAAACCTATGCTCCAGTATCTAGACTTGAATCTATTCAAATTCTACTAGCCTTTATAGAATTTTTCAATATAAAACTTTTTCAAATGGTTGTGAAGTGTGCTTTCCTTAATAGATATGTTTAAGAGGATGTTTATGTTGAACAACCTACTGGTTTTGAAGATACAAAACATACTAAACATGTTTACCACCTGGTATGATAGACTTACAGGATTTTTGATACAGAATAATTATGTTGATGGAACTTCTTATCCAACTCTTTTTATAAATAAAGATAAGAAAACAAATTGACTATTCAAATTTATATTGATGAAATTATATTCGGATCAAATTAGTAATCTGTAACTGATTCATTTTTAAATTTCATGAAATCTGAGTTTGAAATGAGTGTGATGGGTGATTTAACATTTTTTCTTTGTTTTAAAAATTCTCAAAAAATAGAAGGAACATTTATATCTCAACATAAGTATATTAATGATATTCTAAATAAGTTTGTATATAAAAAAACTGAAATTATAAGTACTCTAATTGGTACCACAAATACTCTTGATCTTGATGAAGCTAGTAAACCAGTAGATCAAACATAGTTTAGAGGTATGATAGGAAGTATATTATAAAAAATATCTATTTGTCCAGACATAATGTTTTCAGTATGATTATGTGAAAGATATCAATATAATCTAAAATAATATCATTTATAAGAAGGGAAAATAATTTTTCACTATTTAAATGGAACCATGGATTAAGGACTTTTCTATTCTTTTGGAAATGATTCTATTTTAAAAATATTTTCAGATACTAACAATGGTGGATGTAGAATGGATAGAAAAGTTATATATGGAACTTTTCATTTATTAATAGATTCATTAGTTTCATGGTCATGCAAGAAACAACACTCAGTATCACTTTACACTACTAAAGATGAATATATAGTAGCTGGAAGTTGTTGTGCTCAAGTGTTGTGGATGAAACACACACTCATAGACTAAGGAAAAAGTTCTACCAAAACACAGATAATGTGTGATTATACTAGTTACATTTACCTAAGAAAAACCCATGCACATCACTCTCATTAAAAACACATAGATATTAGGCATCACATTCTTTGGGATCACGCACTAAAAATTGATATCATTCTTCAATTTATCAAAATGCAAGATCAACTAGATAAAATATTTACAAAATATTTACCCATCAATAGATTTTAATACATTAAACAAAATTTAGGAATGATAATTATAAGGTAATAATCCATATTAACTTTTTTTAAAACCTATCTCCTAACATTAAGATACTCATTTTCATAGGGGGAGTACATATGTTTACTCTTTTATATTTTTCCTTTTCAAAAAAAAAATTCTGGAACCTAAAATTTTCAGAACCTAACAAATTTTCTTTCCCTAATAAATCTTTTTGGAACATAAGTTTTATAAGAGGAACCTTATCAATACTAACAAATATTTCTATGCAATCTTTATGGTATGTTTCCAAACTTATGTAATTATAATTGTAATTTTTTTGGTATTTTCAATCTTGTTTTTAGAAAACCTTATCAGATTCACTTTTTTTAAATCCAATTTTCATTAAATCCAATAAATATCAGAACCTATAAATAATTATTTAGAATAGATATCAACTGTAATATTAGATCAAGATAGTCTCAACTGTTGGATTAATTTGGGAATATGAATCATCACTGCAAAGCCAATATAAAGGACCCCCCATATTCACGTCCCACATCAGTTCTATCATTTTTTCTACATTGAAGCTCTTCTACCCTTCAAATTTTCCATTCAGATTTTCCCCTTCTCTTCAACTTTGAATGTCTCTTGAGGATTCCTTGTAGAATCCAATGGCCTCCAACAATGAAATCAAGGATTGGCTTATTTTTAGAGAAACATTGGTGGACCCAAATTTCTATGTCATCTATTATTTTTTTTATTTCCAAAATCATAAATAAGAATGGATGGTAATGTCTCTCCGTAGCCAAGGATAAGAATCAGTATCCAATATATCTTGATCTTCTTATATAATTATATGATAGAGATCAATTTTATGAACAAGGAGGAAGAAAAAAAATTTCATTCAATAATTATGGAAAGACTTATTCCTTATCTTTCAACATCAATACTAGTATCATAGATATTCCTTACGATGGAGAAGAAATGTTTTTCTCACATATATAACATGATAATGAAGGTTCATTTGAGAAGGTTAGGTCTATTGAGTGCCTTGGACTTGAAGTAGTAAATACACATAAGATCAATCATCATTCAACTAATCATCTTTTACTAACTCTTTTGATGCAAGTTTTTCTGATTATGAGGAATGGTGATAAGGATTCCTTGAAAATATGTGATATCTTCATGATTGATTTTTTGGAGAATACAAGGATGTTAAACCTCATCAAGTACATCATTTTGACCATCAGTAATATCAATAATGGAACCATCAAGTCTTATATCATAATATACCCTATGATATTGTCCAAAATTATTGTATTTTTCTTATAAACCTTTATAATACCATGAATCTAAAAGGAAAAGGTCTTCAAGATAATTTTATTAAGTGATGATACCCTGATAAGAATGAATATTGGTTTTAGTGTTAAGATAGTATAGTTCTTTGAAATTCCTGATAAAGATGATCAAGCTACTGGTAAGAAAGGAGAAGTTGGATAAATCTCCAAACTAACCCTTAATAAGAGAAAAGGTAAATATCCAGAATAGAGAGAACAAGAACCAGCACCATATTCAGTATCATATTCACCTAAGCCGAAAAAATACCTTTTATGATGAATTTGTAGCAAAATGGGGAGAGAAGAAGAATAAGGAGAAGAAGGAGATGCAGTTTTTAGATTAGACCCTACTGAGGCTAAGGATTTAAAAATCCAAGAAGTATAAGATCACAAGAGACATGATAAAGAAATGAAAATTAAGAAGAATATGTTGTATTCTGATATTTTCCATGATTTTCTTAGAGATACTGAGAAGGCGTGTGAATAAGTTCAGGTACCATAATCTTTTTTGAAAGAATCAGTGCCAACCGAGAATCTGGTACAAGCTAAAGGAAATAAAGAAGTTTAGATTTTGGAACCCATACTTTAATTACAAGAAGAATAAAAGGATTAGGAATAGGAATGTGATGATGTGATAAGAATGGTGGAAGAATATCATGAGAAGGAAATCCCTTATAACAAGCTATCTATAATAAATTCCAAAGATGAATCCACTAAGATAATTTAAGAAAGACAATCTATTCTAAAGAATGATGATGATTAGGATGAGGTTGATAAACCTTTAGATGAAGAAAGTAGTACTAATTATGTTTCTCAAGAAGTTTATGACAAGGAAGGTAAGGAAATTGGTGATAAAGGTGTCGATAAAGAAGTTGTTTATGATGAATATAAAATACTTCAAGTGTCTGATGGAGAGCATGACACTCAGGTTGTCGATAAATTTTTTTCCAAGAAAGTGAAATTCAAGGAAGTTATTGTTGAAACACTAAAGAAATAAGTTTTTTTCCAAAATAAATATGGATGTTACTATAACTTCAAATCGGAATGAAGAAGACCAAGATAAAGCTCTTTATCTAACAAAAGAATCTTATTTAGAATATTCATCCTCATTAGGACATGATTTTGTGGTTCAGTCCTTAAAGAATCTTGTGAATACTATTCCTTTATTTCTAATCATTGATTCTAGATGTCAACAGCCTCATGAAATAGTCAATCAGAAATATGATTCAACAAATCTTCCCATGGAAACTTTTATCAAACTTAAAGACAATTTCAAGACTTTTCTTATCAGTTGTGATTCTTATTGAAGATCTTATAAGGAGATCACTAAGTTGTCTAAGTCAATGTTAGATGATCTTAAAATAATTGATGATTTCTTTGATTCATTTAAGGATGCATTTCATAGGTCTAATTATAAGATCAAAAAAATGTCAACAAAATTTTCAGAAAATTTAATATAAGAGCAAGTAAGCTGAAAACATGAAGATAAAGATCTAAATGGGTAGCTTAATTCAGTTTCCCTCAATCTAAAAAGAGAAAGGGAACTCAGGGAAGAGATTGAAGAAACATAAAATCAGGAAGAAGTGATAAGTTCGGAAGGATAAATTCTTAAGTCTCATGAATAAAGAATCAAATATCTCAAAAAGAAAAATCAGGATCCGGATCAGTTGATCAAAAAGTTTAAATATGATCATAAAGAGTTGATAAAGTTAATGGAAACCTTGAAAAGGCTGATGCCAAAGGAGAAAATGAAGGATAAATTATTTTCTATTAAACTCTGATCTTTTGTTGTATTTTATCATTGTAATAAATTTTTTCATCTTAATAAAATTTGTTATCCTTCCATTGTTTTAATTTTTATGTTCCTAACCTTTCAGGTACAATTTTATTCTTCCCCTCCATTCCTTTTTGAAAATCAGAAAGGGTGAGAAAATAATGATAAAAAAGAATAGAAAGTTAAAAGAATAGAACGACTAATTAATGGGGATATTATATAAAGAATAAATTCTCAAGTAAGAAAGAATTGTTTCTATAAAAAATTCAAGAATATGATCCTTTTGGATTTCATAACTTAAGGGGGAGTTAGTCGTACTCATCATGGTCTATAAATAAAAAGGGAGATAAGTATTTTATTTTAAGCTTAAAAATGAATACTTTAGTCCTTGTATTCTTTTACAAAAAGTTGTAGTTTATTTCCAAAAAGGTGGAGATTTTTTATTCAATAATATCCCTTATGAAATTTACATTCCATCATGTTTTGAAAATTACAAACACATTTTATTAAGGAAAATTATCTTTCTCTAAGAAACATTCTCTTCAGGAAAATTTTCGTTGTCTAATAATGTTTTTGTTTTTACCTATGGTTTTCTTTGTCTTTACTATTGTTTTCTTAAAACAAGTATAACCATTATTATCATAAGTCAAAAATTAAGATCCTTATCTAACTCAGAATCTTATAGTTCCTTAGAATCTAATTTCTCATAATTTTGAATTGGATTTCTTCTAAAATAAAACTCTAATTTAATTAGAAATGTGACTATAATTTCTTCTGAAATTGGACTCCGATTTCTTCTAATATCTGACTCTGATTTCTTCTAAAATAAAACTCTAATTTATTTTAAAATCTGGCTCTGATATCTTCAGAAATCATATTTTGTATTTATCAAAACTGAGAATCCAATTCTCACATTATTAAGAATCTGATTAAATGTTTTTATTACATTTACCAAATTTCCTTGAACTGTCATTTAAATTTAAAATATTTTTCTTACATATTATTATTTTTTACACATGATAATGTTTCATATGTTTTATAACATGAAACAATGTCATACATTCTGTTTTTAATTAACTGTTGGCTAAGTGACACATGTACATGTCCCTATGAAATTTAAGGAAAAATATTACCATTGGAGGAGGAAGTCAACTGTTTGGATTTTAACCTATAAATACCCTATCATTTCAACGCTTGAAAAAAATGATCATGTGAAACTCCTACGTGTTGCGAGAGATCTACTTGATCTTCCTTGTGTATCTTCTGTGAATAACTTGTTCAAGCTGAGAACATCTTGTTCAGCTTGCTTAGTGTGATTCCAATTATTACTGATCAATCGAGGGATTCTAGGGATAATAAGAAAGAGGTACTGATCACCTTAGAGATCGTGGTCTTACGGGGATAGCAATATAGATTCTGATATTCATATCGAGGGATTACCTTAGTGTGGGTAATACATACTTTCTTAAAAGTATAGATCAAGGGACCTTTATCCAAGGTTGTTAGAGACCCTTCTCTTTGGGTTAAAATTTTTGTTATACTTTTATTGTTTTATTAAAATTTTAATTCTACTGCATTATGTTAATGATAATAAGTGTAAATTTATTACACATTATTATACTTGTATTATCTGATATAAATAATATTTTATACATAGTAAGGTTGAATCATTCCCTAAGTAAACTTGTATTTAGTTTCTTTATTCTATTTTTTTTATTTTTTAATAACTAAAGATGGTTTGTGAATCTATATTGTTTTACTTTGTTAAAAATTGAATTTATTAAGGATAAAAACAAAATTTTTTAAACCTATAATTCACCCCCCTCTTGTAATTGATAAATCTTCATATAAATTTTGATCCTACAATTATTTCATATAGATTATTATTATGATACAAGGACTTCTTATAGATAATATCCATAATAGATGTGGAAATAATGTTGAAGTAAATCATGTATTTATATTCATGAATCATGTATGATTATATGATGATTGATGGGAGTATAATATCCATGGGTAATAGAAAAATATAGTGTGACTCCATTATGGAAATATAACATGGAGTCAACGGGGTCACATTCAATGGGACTAAAATATCCACTAATTAAGAAGATCCAAGTAAAAAAATTTATTCATTAACAAATCCAATAGGGGACTCTTATGATATTTCAGTCTCTTTTACTAATATTTCTTTTAGGTATAACCCATAGAAATGAATAATGGTCCATGAAATTCTAAGATAATTTTCAATTAGTGAATCAGTTTATTCTAAAATGAAAATATATGAAGTATTTTTGGTGCAATGAGTAGTTACCAAAAGGATTTGGAGAATTAAATGGATACACATTCATGTGTTACAATCATAAAACTTTTACCAAGGGTTCACTATTTTTAGGTTTTGATAGATTTTTCCAAGAGGGATTCCTAAGAGTAATGACCAACTTAAGGCATCTAGTTCATCACATGAGGTGAATATCCCAAAATGAATAAGTATAAGAATACAATTTTATAAAATTTCTTTGAAAATGGGTATGATGAAATGATGTGTAACATCAGGGTATTCAAATATTCTATAATTGTTGGGTTATGGGATGTTCAATTCATGAACTAAGAATATATGAGTTAAAAGGAAGTGAAAACTGGTGAGAGTATGTTGATAATTAGTGTTGGAGGAATCACGTATCACACAGAGTTAAAAAATAGTTTATGGGGTTAAGGTGTAACTTCTCTTTGGTAAAAAAACACCCCCTATGTCATAATCTCTAAGGAATTGTTTTATTCATGAATGAATCCTAGCAGTGTCCCTTCATATCAATCAGTTGATGTTACCAATATGATATGGGGGTGAACTGAGAGGAATAACTGAAGGTTATATAATTAAAAGATAATTATATATTATTAATTTGGTTGGCGTTAACTTGGATATTAGAGTAATGAAGGTTATTTATAGATTCTAGAATATTCAAGAAGGCTCTGAGAAACCTGAAAGTTATGTCATCATGTACTGAACACACTTTTCAGATGAAGGGATGAAACACACAACTCTTGATTACATAATCATCATAAGGGATGATCATCCCAATGTGAAGGACACATGTCATACAATTTAAGGTCAATTGACAAGGATGAGTTACCTATCATTGAAAAAATTTCATACCAATATCTCTAGTAAGAGTGAATCATTATGTACACTAATCCCAATGAGTCATCCTTGGTGTGAGAAACAATAGAAAACTAGTAAGTCAATTGAATCACATGAGAGTGTATATCAGGGAAAATTTAGGAATGTTTAAATTTTAATTAAAGCTGGATTCTCTACATGGATCTAAATATCATGGAAGGGCATTGCCAAAATTAATGACAATTTATGGTTATTTTACAAATATGAGATCTATGTGTCACTATGTATCCCATGGTAAAAGAAACAAGCCACACATAGTTCATATATATGGTGCCTATGAGGATATAAATATTACATAGGGATGTGTAAATTTAACTTCTCTATATAAATTTGTATAATGTATAGTGCATTGATAATAATGATGTTTCCTGGATTGAGGAGGAAGGAAACTTAATGTGGAAGAGGTTCCAGTGCCATGACAAGGTGATATAACTTTTTTCGACTATAGGGTTGTTGGAGAAAAATCAATATAGGATGGTAAACCTATATAATAGATTATTTTTACATAGATCAACCTCACGAAAAAAATGAACTATAGAAACCACAAAGTGACCACATGACATGCAGTTTGTACATTATGTGATGAGGATAAATGTGTTATGAACTTTATGGTCTTACGTATTTTACCAATGTGTTGTGTAGTTTAGGTTCTTATGATAATAACCATGCCTATTAATTTTCACATATTTCAATGAATACTAAGATATTTTATAGTTTAATATCATGTGACTAGGATGTATTCTTTTTTGTTTATTTTCATTTGGTAAGGATGTATGTTCTAACATAACTCGTCAAGAGGGTGGCATTTCGGATGAAGCGAGATGAATCTCATGCATGTTTTAGGAGTCTTAGGATTTCCTAACACTATAATTCCATTATCTATTTTATAATAGAGCTAACCCTTAATTGGAATTCATTCATGGATATTGGGTTCCAAATTTCATTGAAAATGGATATAGTCAGGATGATCATTGAAGCCAACCTCATCGAGTTTTTTGATCTATGGAAGCATGAGAAAGCCATGCTCTAGTGAACATATGAATTATAGATCTACAAGGTCATTATTAAATTAATATACATCATGTTATCAATTTCTAATAGATTCATGACTCCGATTATTTTATATATATTTTTTGTTCTCTTTAGAGTGATCACATGGATGATGTAAGGATTCAATCATCAGAAGATCCAACAACACCTCATCCATCTTCTTCTCAAGACAATTGTTAAATTTAGTTAAATTATTTATAGTATTCAGTATAGGCTCTCAAAATTTCCAATTCCAATTCCCTATTTCTTTTGAGTTTGATAAAATCATTCTCTATAGAGTATGAAAAATACCTTGAGACATACTCTGGTTGGAAGGGATACACCTTTCTTTGTATGTCATAAAGAAAAACAAAACAACATTTGTTACCCTATGTGATTAATTTTCATGGTTTGGAAAGGGCATGTGGTTGAATTTTCTGTCCAGGATTTAGTTCCCTGATCATGATCAATTTGGGGGTAGATGTTGAAGCATTGGAGGCCTCAAAGGCTTATGATTTCTACCATAGATTAGAGGATTCTGACTCCCTTGGGAACTCTATCAAACTTACTACGGTCTAATAGAGTCTAGAATGAAACTGATGATGTGGGGGAAAATATGGAAATTCCCCCAACACATAGGCTTGGGGTACTTAAAAATATGAAAATTTCGCCAACCTTGTGGGATGGGGTGAGGTGTAATGTTTTCTAGAATTTTCCCAATGATATGGAGAAGGATATAAAAATTACACTAGCCATGTGGGATAGTGATCTTTCCTAGAAGTATGTTCTCTATAAGAAGGTGTTAGTACATTATCATGGACGAGAGACCCTAAATTTATTCCCAAAATAATTTCAAAAAGTTACTCATTCTATCAATAGTGTTCATAGATATGTTCTTTAGTAGTTATCACTCTGTCATATTAATGGGGATGACTATAAAAATAAATAACAATACCCTTTCATTTTCCAGTGTAATGAATAGTGTATGATTATGGGAGTATCAGTGTGGTATTAAAATATTATATTAGTTATTGACATTAGGCATATACTCCATCAATATTGAACTCTAAAAAATCATTACAGTCTATAATACCTTCTATAGATGTAGGAAAGGTATCACTAATCCCTTATTTAGAAATATTGGGGTATGAATATGGGTTAACCTACTATGTCTTGGATGATTTTAGGGGTGTAAAATAATTCTCATCAAGATTTCATTTATTGGTACTATGTGGGATGTATTCAGATCTGGTTGATTTCATATTGATAAAGAAATATGCGAATTAAATATCCTTCTCAATGGAGTTTATCAATGGGTTGGTCGGTTCCCATTTTACCATTTAGTGTGATTTTTCCCATATCATAGATAGATCTAGGGTTAAAAAAGATTAAAATTCTACCAACAACATGCAATAGGGTTATCCCTATGATTCTATAATCACCAAGTCTAGCAGTAATGGGGTTTGATACTCTTAACTAGTAATCATTTGTAGTTGGTCATGATCCAATATCGAGATAAATCGATGGGACTCAAGGGTGTTGGTATTATCATGGATAGGGAACTTATTTTGAGTTTCTCTTATTCTATTCCTCTACTAGAATCTCTTTTTGGGTTTACTAGTCAAGATAATTTGGATAGGAACAACTTCCACTTTAGCTTCTTGTAACTATGGGTCACACATCAATAAAGATAAACATCATGAATAAGATCCCTTCAAGGAATATCTTGATAATTATCCTCGACATGGGTGTGTCCTCATCCACCACTCTAAGATAATGAATTTATTTATTATTGTTCATTAGGGATTGGCCCTTAGAGAAGTTGGATATGGAAATAGGGGACACATTCTTCTTTGCTTCCTGTCATAGGTAAAATGATCTATGGGTTTAATTCCCAATAGGATTCCATGAGCTACCTCCAAATTTGAGATGGATTTGTTGATATGGTACTCTCAAACCATGACATTTACAAACTAGAACTGGTGGTTCTAATTTGGTGACAACATAAGCTAAGGACTTGGGGCCATGGTTTCTTTGGAGGATGAGGCATGTGTCAGCTAGTTGTGCACAAAAACATGAGGTGTTTCATGGGAGACATATTTTCCAATGGTTTTGGAATTCATTAGCACATTTATCAATTCCATTTTGGATCATAGTAAATAATATAATTCTTGTAGATGAAACAAAACACTCATCAATAAAGCATCATGAATAAGATTAGATGGTCAATTGATCACTTTCACAATAAACCAATAAAAAATTATTCCATTTTTATATGTAAGAGGATTGAAAATATTAAAGTATTCATTTTAAGTCCACCATTTTTATTTCCTAAAAAATAGACTATCATTTATCGAGAAATCTAACATTTCCCATATGTGAAGGTGGTGTCATAGCTAAATATCTCACATCAGGGTCATCATTTTTGCTTCCTGAAAAAGACAGATTTTATCTCGAACCCATGACATACTCTGTGAGGGTGAGTATGGTTTCACAATAATTCAAGTTGCATTCACCATTTTTATTTCTTGAAAAAATGTGATTTTATCTAGGCCTAACGATTGATTTCAGGAGGATGAATATGGTTTTAGAATCATTCATGTTTGGTTTAGTATTTTGTTTCTAATAGAAACCCCCAAAGGAATCTATATTCATAACAGGATACAAGACAACTCTCCAAAGGCATGTGGTCACCAGGGTTCATTACTAATGATGATTAGTAACTCACATTGGTTGAGAGTTTGGGAGGTCATTCTCACCACATCATCTTTTGGTGAATCATTTCCTACTTCTAGACTCTCTTATAGTTTTACGATATATTTTTGAAACCTTCATAGATTCCAATATAGGTTTGGTTACCCCTTTTCTAATGATCTGATAAAAACCAAGTATTTATGTGAATAAATATAGGTTTTCTTTTATTCTATTATTAGTTCATGGTAATTTAGTTTATAGTTGTTTTTGCGAACTCTGGAGTTTAATGTCATTATGGGAGGTGGTTAGAGTTTCAAAATTAGTGTTCAACCTCGAAGAGGCATCCTATGTATCTTGTGAGAACAGGAATTAAATATCATTTATTTCAAATTACAATTTTTAAGGCTTAGTGATATAACCGTTCCATGTAGTTTAACATCATGTGATAATTATGTTTTATAGGGAATTCATATATAAGATATGGGGACTCAAGCCTTAGAGAGGTCGCCTATGTATCCTGAGGGAGAAAATAATCAGAGTCCACATATTTATGATGTTATGGGTATCTATGTCATAAATGATGAAACAACAGGGGTTAGAGCAGGATGTATTCATATGAGGTTTCATTTAGATTCTTCATCTAATGTATGGACCTCTAGAGTAATGGAATCTATAATCAGTAATTACACATAAATAGGAAACCCTTGTTGGAATCCTTTATATCATGCTAATAGAATGATCATTGCGTATCTCTAATCCCACATGATTCATGATCAGTGTGAGAAACAAGAGATATAAGGAGATCACACAAATTGAATATGTGTGTAATATTTTGTTTTACAGGGAATATATATTGTGGTTTCACTTGGGGAAACATGGTTATAATTATTACGGATGATATGGCTCCATGATAATGTTCATGATCTATCACAAGAAGTATTATAATTTCAAGGCTACATGGGGGAATTTGATAGTGGTGTCATGAAATTTACATGGTCTGTACGGGGTATATGTACTACTAGAAGTAACGATAAAATTATATTGGATATGGATATTTATCTTTAAAAAGGCATCCTATGTATCTTTATTTGAACTAGATTCATATTTCTTATAGTATGTATGGGTGTTTTGTTATGCTAATGGAATTACCATTGTAAATCTATAATCCCACATAATTCATGTTCTGTGTGAGAAACAAGACATATAAAGAGATCAAAAACATCACTTAGGGTGAATAATGAACTCAGGTCTTAAAAATAATCCTATATATCTTAATTATAATATTAATTAAATTCCTTATAGTTCACAAGTCATGTAGTTTTACATCAAAATATGTTAACCATGCAGTTTAATGTTGGGAGGTAAGGATGTTAATTTATAAAAGGAACATGGAAATTTCAAATTTGGATGACATGTAAAAGGCATGATAGTTTTCATTGGAGATATGGACAAATTGAAGGAAGGGACATTAAAATATATATTAGGTCATTCTGGTATTTAATATGGGGCTTAAACCATGAAAAGCAAACAGTTGTATCCTATTAATAACCGGAATCAGTGTCCTCATAGATCATGTGTTACTTGACCACTGGTGGGTGAGGAATGATTATTGAATACATAAATTTTATTTAATTGTGAGGTCAAAAAATGTCAGAATATTATTGATTTACACCATAGTGGTTTCTCATATTGGATCTATTCGAGAGAAGCATCTCATTTTGGAATCATGATAAAGCCGAAAGGAGGAATCTCAACTTAAGTAATTTAAAGGAATCATTAGGGATTACACCTAGGAATATGAATGTGTATGAACCCATTCCTTGACCATTTATGGATGTGTAAATATGATAGATTCATATCATAAATTATTCCCATAAGCTAAAATAATGGGTGGATTATTCAAAGTTGATGTTTGGGTCACATATTTATTTTGCGTCCTCTAACAGATGAGGGAGGCTGACCATGAAAGACTTTTTGAACATGTTTGTATGAAATGGGGGACCTTTTGTTTGAAATGACACAATAAAACATCCCATTTATTCATAAGAGGATAGGATATCTCATGTTCAAGTAGGGTTCATGTGATCATATGACCTCTCTGTGGTCATGCACTCAAAATTGAGAGCATGAATTGTGGCACATGACTAAGTTTCATGGTAGGGAGTTCTTGGATATGGATCATGGTTCTCTTCAGGAATATGTATTATATATTATATCTATATAAACCTATTTGATTCACATGATCAAGGGTATATGTATGAGGCTAAATGATCATGTGCACATAACTAAACCGTAGGGATAGTGTCAAAATGACTATGGTTGCAAGAAAGAGACACATGAATAATAATATCATTAATAGGTTTCACATACAAGGTAAATATCATGAATGGCCAGGGGTTTACATGGTATATCTATATAAAGTTTTCCCATATGAAGAGGTCATATTTCATGGAGCAAATAACTGATCCACATAGACAAAGCATGCATGAACAAGAGAAAATTACCACATGAAAAGGATCACATGTCCATGAGATCTTGATTATTTCATTTAACTGAGGCTTAATATGATCTCAGTCACATTAAATCGTCACTTGAATCCACATCGCATAAATTCATTATGAATAGCTTCCCCTATTAAGTGAAAATAATGAACGGTGGGTTGAATAAGGGAATTGCATGAAAACTGAATCATTATGTGGTCACCTAAGGGACAAGAGGCCATGTAATGAAATATTTTTTGTTTACATAGGGAGTCTCTCTTAAAGTTGTAACCATATTTTCCTCACCTCATTCTCTACATTTCTACCCTTCCTCTCTCTAATGTTCAGTTCCCTCCTTTGGTGTTATGTTCCCTCTCATAGAGTTTGGATACCTATCTTAGTGTTTAAACCCCTCACCCCCATTAAAATGAAAGTTGTGGGGTTTATAAGTGAGGATATTCAAGATAACTACCACCTTTCAGGGTGAATGATCAACATGTACAGACATATAGTGGTGGAGATCTAGTGAACAAATCTATCCCATCACGTTTCACTGATAGATCACATGATCAATTTTAATGTCCCATGATAGTCTCTTAACACCAACGATGTCATGAAATTGTGTGTACTAGGTGCATCACATGAAAAATATTGGCTATGTTCCCATTTATAGATAGACTATCCATGGGGCATCGTATGAAGAACCATGATTTTGAGATCATCCCATTCATGGAAAATTTTCTAAAGGCCATTACGTGATCCTATGGTGGTCCCATGATTAGGTATTTCCATGAAAGTCATGAAATTCATACCTCTCTTATATCCACTAATCATCCATTGAAAAAACATGTTCATTCATGATATAAATTTCATGCATGGTGGATCTTTGCTCTATTATATATTTTTTTCCCCATCATGTCCAGTGATGATGGTCAGATCAATGATTGGTGAGCGCTATTGTAAACCATCATAGAGAGGTTAAAGGGGATAATCAGAAGATTCGGATTTGATTGATAGGGTGTATAGTATTCTGTCCATGTTTAATGATGTAGTAATAGTGTCTTATCCCCATGAGTCCCATGTCAAACTTCAACATGGATGGACTTCACTTTATAAGCGATCTTATTTTTTATCCCTTCAGTTATGAGTATTTAGGTCCACTGTGGGATTCTACTGGCACCACCCCTTGCATGCACCTCATCCACACTACCAACCTATGGAATAACTCTTCTCTCTCTGAATGTTCACATTTGAACACACACACCCCTATCACCATGTCTATCTAGTTGTTCTTCAAGACATGTTTGTAATTTTTTTAATAAACATGGCTATAATAATTAAAAAAATATTATTAATTAAAATGAGTGATAAAATTGTTACATGAAACAAGCCATCAATCCCAAAGATTACTTTCTTCAAAATTCTTAATAAATTCTCAAATTCCTTCATGTGGAAATAAATTATTTTCAAATTGGATTATTTAATATTCTCTAATAACACTCCCAAAATCCATCATGAAATAAATTACTTTTTATGGGATTCACACATCTCAAATTTCCCATGTAAAATAGAATGGAACACATTTAGTGGTTCCAAAAGTAAATTTTTTTATATCTAAACCACCAATTTTCATAGGTTTTTTTGATCTATACGGAATGCTTTGAAAATCAAATCTCATCCTTCAATACTCAACATACAATTATGAAGGTCCCAGCTTTTGGATCTTTTATTTTGATGCTCTCAACTTCTTTAAGGACTTCGACATCTATAAATAGTACAAGTTGTATGGGATGTCAATACCACTATTCATATTGTTATAGAGACTTTATTTCTTAATATCCCACTATAAATATCTTTAAATATGTATTATTTTGAAGGTGTCACTGATCTTTGTCCTCCACTCCATTTAGTTCTCTAAACCCCCAAATTCCCACCCTAATATCCTCAAAACACCATGTTCAGAACTTCCTGAAGCATCGACCCAACTAATCTTCTGATAAGTATAAGTTATAAATACTCCTCAATTATTCTACTCCTTAGAAATAATAGACCTCATTTATACTTTGAATGAACTCATCCTTTCATATAATCAACCATTTAATAACTTTTTCTGTAATTGATTGTATTTGAATCCATAGTCATCTACACATTCATATTTTTAATCAAAAACACATGTCACATAAAAGATATCAAAGATATAATTCATCAAATCCCCCCATAATGTTTAGTTCCAACTCTTCTATGGTCTTCCAAATACATTATCTTGAATAAAAAAACTTACCTTCTATAAATTTTGAACATTGAATATCCTATTCATCATCTCCTCAATTTATTTTTACTTTGCAAGAATGAAAGGTCCCTAAAATTTTTTGGTTCCCTTAATTCCATGGAAATAAAAAATTCTATCGTAAAATTTATTTTAAAATATTCATTCAGTCATAGTTACTACCTATACATCTCACAAACTCTTGATTTTCAAATTATCTTTCATGTACATCATTTTTATTTATCTGGTCACAAAAAAAACTCCTTCATGATTGAAAATCTTATATTCATTGTCTAGTATAACTGTATTTTCATATTTCATCAAATTTAACATGGAATTAAATTCAACCATTTTTATAACACCTTATGTTTTCTCAATAGAACTATAAATTCATACAATATTCAAGCCTTTCAACAATATTAGATATAGTAACTGTTTCTCTAGAATATTTTTTGAACCACGACTATAACTTACTCCTATGATCATCTCACTGAACCACATTATTTCTCTATCTTCCAGGATAGTCAAATTTATAAAGTGTTTCATGATTATGTAAATCTTCCACTCATATTCATATCTTCCTTTAAGTAACCATTTAGTGGTAACTTCTAGTGATATTCAAATTTTTATTTAGAGATGTATTCCTCAAAACCAATATACCCGTTTCTCTCTCAGATTGATTCCTTTTTTTGTTCTATATTTCCTACAAGAATTTTAAAAATTAGGTATTTCATGAACCTATCCATGATGTGTCCTTTTCTCCCACAAAGGAATCATATTTTATTAGGGGTGAGATATTTCTTTATATTCTTCTTGGGAGTGATATTATTTGTAACTACTGATTATTTACACCTGGAGTTTGAAATACAATCTGCCTTCCTTTAATTTTTATTCAGATTGTATGGCCTCATCTAACATGGTTCAATTGAGTTAGTCTTATTATAGGTAAATTATCACTCTTTATTACCATGACCACTTTCATTGTGCATTTCATATAAGTATTTATGATATTCAATTTTTTTTTTGAATTAAATAGAATTGACTTCTTTAGTGTTCTCTAGTTGTGCTAAGAAAAATCCTTCTTAACTTATATTTGAGTCCCTATTAATGTAATAATTTTTTCTTTGAATTTGACATATTACACCAATATATAGTTCCCTAATTCCTAAACATTCCACAACACCAACAGTAAAAAAAATATTGATGTATTTCATTGTATCATACATTGGATGACTTTGACACCTTTCTTATTTTGAATAAAACATCCATTTATTTGGACACCATTTGGGTAACCATATCTTTCTGTAAGTATTTCTTCCACCTTTAAGGAAGTGATGGGCGTCTCGCTACATTTCTCTACATGTATCTTTCTAAAACATAAATATAATCCTATGCTATTAAAAGGATTGTAATTAATGAAATCAATTTTATCCAAACATGGTATTGACTACTACTTAATTTCTAAAAATTATTTATTTTCAATTGTTTCATGCTTGTTCTACCACTAGAATAATTCTTTCCTGAATTAAGACCTTCCTGAGAAATTATGGCAGTAGCTTTATTCTCATATTTTTTTAATGATTAATCTTGAGTGACTTCCATGTTTCTCAATTTCATGGTTATCTCAATACACTTTAAATTTAAAGTGTTCATATGATCATAAATAAAATTCCCTTTATGTTCACATTCAGCTTCTATATTCTGGATCTTTTCCTCATGAATCTTACTTTATTCTCTCATAGATCATTTAATATCTTTTATTATTTTAGACTAAACTAGTAGCTAAGAATTATGGACATGTACTATAACTTTTCATGCATAGACTACATCTGAATTTTTTTCCAAATTTTATATTTATGAAAAACTAACCTCTAAAATTCTTCTTCAAATAGTGGAAATATTAAAAAAATACATATTGTTCCTTTACTTCTAAAAGTAATATCAATGAATTTAATTTTAAAGAATTATTAGCCAATTCAACCTTCATCTCATTGGCTTCTAGTTCCAATTGTGATTTTTCATCACATATACCCTTTATAAATTTATGAATGTATTTAATTACTTTAGGTGGTACATTTTTATATAATTCACAATTTCATAGTAAAATAATTTTATTATTTTAATAATTCCATACTCGTCACAATATGAATGAAATTTTTTGGGAGGGTCATTATTAAAATAATTATTATAAAAACCACACTTTTTAACTTCTTGTTGTGGTGGATCATCGTTCAATAAATTTTGATAAGTGATTAATTGTAACTTATGGGCCTCTTTTTTCTTTTTTTCAACATTTTATCTAAAAATTTCATGTTATCACTAATAATTATTTTATCCATTTCATTCAATCAAGGAATCTATGAAACATATTTAAGTCTTCACTTAATGTAAATTAGTGAAAAGGTCTATGAAAAAAAATTAGATCTTGTTAGAGGAATCTTAATATATATTACCACTTGATAATCCCATTAGATCGTATAGTCACACTAAGAGGGGGGTAAATCAAGTGTGGACAATTATTATCAAATATGTTTAACATAATCATTATACTCTATTTAAGTTGTTTAAACCAATATCTCAATTAAGATGTATGGATATTGAATATTCACGCCCAACATTAGCTCCACATTCACTGTATATTATGTAAAGGAAACATTGCAAAAGGATTTTTACATGGTTTATCCCCTGTATAGGAAACCCATTCCTTACTACGTCTGGTAATTATCTTGATCTATTGATTTTAACAATTCGCATAAGTGTTAAAATGGGGGAAGTTATTATCCATTACCAAATAGATAATTATCATCTTGAACTCTAATTGCCACAGTATTATATAGCTTGTTAGAATATCTCCTAAAAATTATCTTTTTCCTTCCAAAAAGAATGTGACATTACTTATACTAAAACCACTAGTCTTCGAATGCTATACCTAATCTCCATTTACTACAATTTTATTACAAAATATTTTTTTGATATACAAATTAAGCAATTAAAACGTTACCTATATTCATAAATATGATTTTTAGGGAACTCAACTTTTTTGAGAACATCAAAATCTAGAAAGAGTGAAATTCTAAGGGGACATTGATCTCACTCTTATTCATCTTCCAAAGAATTTAGTCTTGAATATATCATTATCAAGATCTTCAAATTTTAGTTCTTCCATGGGTAGGATCTAGCATTGGACTTGTAGTAATTCTGTCAGTTCTCTAAACCTAGATCACTCACACTACTTTCCTAAAAAATTTATCTTCCATAAACATCAAAATGTTTATCAAAATAAACTTTTGATATGTGTAGATCAGAACTATCTATCTATTTTTCTACTCCTTGGTAGTATTATACCTCATTTATTCTCTGAATAAAATCAACATTTATATAATAAACCACTTACCAAATTTTTTTAAGTGATCATCTTTGAATACTAAGTCATACACACATTTCTATCATAAATCAATAACTATTGTGTGGTGTCAATATTCATAATTCCTGATGGGAATGACAAAACTGAGTGAAACCAAGATCTTTTTGGGTATTTTTTTCAACATTTTAAATCAAAAAATATTAATTTTCAATAAATAACCTGAAAATAGTAAACAGAATAAAAAATTTTCATAACTTTAATTCCATATTTTTGTATTGATTAAAATGAATATAACGAATGAAAAACAACACTGTACATGAACTGGATAGTGGATAATACACCACACTGGTAGTGGAAACATAAAACATTCAATCTTTGAAATGAAATATCATAAAAATAATACAAATATAATATTATTGAAGATTCATCAAAAAATAATCTAACATCAATGAGAATTAAACTCTAGAAACAATTACATTACATCATTTAGGGAAGAACATAAGTTCTGAAAATAAGAAAGATTTATAAGAGTCATAATATAGAAAACACCAATCACACAAATGGGTTAAAATATCTTCTAAAAACCGTTTAAATTAAATATAATATATAAATTAAAACTCAATAAGTACGGAACCTATACATAAATTACATGTAAAATAAAATATAGAAAATAATGTAGTGAAATGAACAATGATATTTTCATATTTTACCATTGGCATATCTTCGTGAGGAAGAATCATCATGGGTATTTCACCATGATAAGATAAAATAATATACAAGATATATTTGATAATCTCACGCACATAGAACATCAATAAAGACACTTGATACAGATGAAAAAGAAAAAATGTCATCACAAATAAGACTCTAAAAAATAATAGATGGAAAAAAACACTGGACAGAGATCCCATATCAGGGCTTGGCCTCACCTTTTTCTAAGATGAATCTCATTTCAGCTACTAAAATTTTCATTGTTTCATTCAAGTCATCAAGTTCCATCATCCACAAGGCCTACACTACTTTCTAGGATTTCTAGGGTGTCGTCACCGCTATTCAGGATCAATAACTAGAAACCCCTCACAATTTAGATTTATCTTCATATCAATATATTTCAAAATATTCGATTCCATTTTTTATCACTCAAGGAAAATTATTTTTTCATGCTCCTCCTGGAGAGAATCCAATTATTGTTAGGCTTAAATTAAGCAGGCCAAGAACCAGTTCTCCGGTCATTTTATTATACTATAAGTTTATGGATTCAATAGTATCATGTTACAGGTACAAGAACCACCAAAAAATTCATATCCCACCTTCATATATAGACCATGATGATGTCAATCATGAAGATGTCGACCTGGAGAACCAACGCTAAGCTCTCCATCTGATCTATCTCGACTGAACCTAGAATCTCAAACTGGGAGATATTATTACCCTCACATCATCATTTCTATCCAAAATCATCTCCTTCATTCATAGAATTTAGTTTCTACACAAACTATATCTCTCTCTCTCTAATGAAAACAAGGCTCCCAAAATACCTAAATCTGAAGTGACGTAGTTTGATAAAAAACAAATTTCAGGTCGGAATAGACATACTTATAGTAAAGGATAATTATGAGAATGAGATTCTAGTTGAAAAAAATTCTAAAAATACCATATTAAATAATATGTTTTATTAAAAAATAATGTAATATAAAAATTCTTAAATCTCCACCTTTGAAATTTAAATAAAATAAAAAATTTATTATCTAATAGTATCACACTTCTTTACATTGGGAATTAAATCCTAAATGACATGATGACTCTTCACTTATTAAAATCATTAATTTGTGTGTCACATCCTAAATAGGAAACAACTAGAGGGTATGACCAAAATATTCCCCAATCATGTATCAATAGGACACAAATTTCTCATGTATGAGAAACTCTAAAAATCTGAAGACTGTAAGTTTTCCATGTTTATGAAAAAGTTCATATGGATACGTATGAAAAAACAAAAGAATTTTAAGGTCATGTATGAGTAATTATATAATTTAAAAGGTGATGTAATATTCATACGGATATCATAAATAATGAAATTAGATTTATTCTATGTTTAATATGAAGGTTCCAAGGCTCTCTTATGGGTAATTTTGTCTTTTGTGTTAATAATTTATACTTTCTGTTATATTAAGAAGGGAATATAAAGGATATTAACTATATAGTATGTTATAGATTTTTTTAAAAGTTGGGGCCAAAGCCTCATTTATTATTAAATCAAATAAAATACCTCTTTAATTGGGTAGAGGGAGACCCTTTACATAGCCTGAAGGCCCAATGAGCATTTAGCCCATTACATTGCCCGTAGGCCCATTTGTTTTGGCCCAAGACCCATTCTATGAATAGTACTACTATAGTACCCAAGCTGCTACAGTTCCACACAGTACCCACAACTACTACAGTACTCCTCCCACCGCTACAATATCCTACCACTGCTACAGTGCCACTACTACTACAACACTGCTATAATACCTACGCCCAATGGGATTTGGACCCCCATTTCCATGTAGAATTAAGGGAGGCTTACCACAGAGCCAAACCCCAACTACGTATTGTATGTTATAGATATTTTCATGATTATATGGATTTTTTTTTATGGAATTAAAAGAAAAATATTTACAAGAAGGATTAAATTAGAATACTGAGGAGATCTTGTGATGATCCTTAACCAATAATGATGGATATTTAAATAGTAGATAAGTTTCTATATTTTTATGATTGTTATTGTGGTATTTTTCTTCAATATTATTTGAACAGTAGATAAATTATGGTTGGATAAAGATAATTATTCCAAACATGAAGAGAGTTTCCAAATTCAAAAGTGGAAAGTAATCCACATGATCAGATTATGTTTATAAAAAATAGAGATCAGTCTTAGAGGAAATAGATAAAGAGACACCTATATATTATTACCGAATATCTCAAAAGTCGTTATTCTTGAAGAAACAAAGTATAGAGGTCAATGTGCATTTTATTGTTTGTAGAATATTATATACTAAAGGGATATGTGATTATTACTTTATATCATAAGGTTATCAATTTTTTAGTAAGAATAAAACATGAACCTATAAGATATAATAGTTCATTTATCATTTTGAAGAAGAAAGGTTATATTCATGAAAAATATGTTAAAGGCTCAGAAGAATATATGTCCTTTAATTCTATGTCATACAAAATTTTATGGGATGACATGTTTAAGAAAGAGGTTGGAATACACATTATAAATAGAAGGAATGCGGTCTAAAGAACATTTTAGGATACAGTAAACTAGTAGGAAACATTTAATGGTTTCATGGATGATAACCACCCTAAAGTATTAAATTTATTATATTAGGGGATATATGTGTATCATATTTCATTGAACATAATAGGGATGTTTTTAATCACATTAAGGGATATCCCTGTAAAAAATCATGTATTTTCTCTTCATGATTTTTTTTCATGTGGTGTGATCATATTTAGTATCAATAAATAGATCTATTAATCCAAATAGGTATAGAGGTTAAAAAATGAAATAGAAAATAATTTGGTAAAAATATATCAATAGTGAATCACACACCTATTAGTGTGGATGGATTGTTCATTTTGAATATTAATGTTTAGTTTATATTTTTAAGAATTTATTTACTTATTATGGTAAATTGAGGAACATTTTTTATCAATATTTATTATATTTATGTTGAAGAATACCAATCGAGGATCTACTAATTTTTATTTAATGGATTTTTATAGGAATAATTTAATATATGAATTGGTATATGATGAATTCTTGGTAAATGTATTGTATAAAATGTTAGATAGAAATAGTTTTATATTTATAATAAATCAATAGGTATAAATTTAAAATATGCGATTAACATCTTTATAATGACACAAAAGTTACTAGGGTAGTCAAAGTGAAGTGTGGAGTAAATCAACCACAGAAGGGATACTTCTTCTTATTTTTTCCTAGTTGTGTTTCTTGGTCCATGAAGGGGAAATATGTTTACTATGTTAGAAGAATGGTAATGTTACATGTAGGAATGGTTTAGAATTTTTTTATCAGTTTGTGTTCTTAAGTTATTTTCATTTATTTTGGTTTTGAATATCATTGAGGTTATAAAAACTCAATCATTTCTATTTTTTTTTAAAAGATATGTTTTTTATTGTAGAATGTGAATTTAGATATGAATTTGTTTATGGAAATTTATTGGAAAACACTATTTTAGAATATTTCATAAATGATTCAATACTTTTGATAGTTATTTAGAAAATAGGAGGTGAAGTGTTTTGACTAACAAAGTTTATTTAAATTATTCACTTTGTAATAAAAGTTTCTATTCCATTACCTATATAAATAGGGGTTAAAATGATAGTGTTTATAAAAATAGATGTATCTTACATAATTTTTCCCTAAAATGGTTTCAAAGGAGTTATAATGAGTTTTTTAATTAAATTATTATGTTATAAAATTGTATTAAGATATCTATAGATTTAATATTTTAATTTTGATATGAGTTGATTTATGGTTTTTTAGAATAAAATGAATTTAAATATTTAAATCCATTAGGATAACATTTGATTGCGAATACCATAATTTAATAGATTTGATAAGTTATTTAATGTTATTAGTAAAGATTTCGAGATATGTGAAAGTCTTTTGAATCATATATCCACACTGATAGGGGTAATCGAGTGCGTCCTCTTTTAAAAAAATAATTTCAAATTAAAAATTTTACCCCCTTTATTTTATTTGAAATTTTGCCTTAGTCAATATGTATAGATGCTAAATATGTTCCCCCAATACTTACTCCTGCATAATATATATATAATGTAAAAAAAAACATAATTATTTCTACAATGTTTGACCCCATTCTGGAAAACCTACTCTATGTTACCTCTAGTTATTATACTAAGCTATAAATTATCAATACTATCATAAGTTTTAAAAATTTTATGGACATTATCCTTAACCCAAGAGAAAAATAATTATCCTAAACATTTATTATGATAATATTACACATGTGGTTATCCTGTCTTATGAAAATCCCCTTATTCCTTCTGTTCTGAATGTGGAAATTTCCTGAAAAAATGTGAATTTATCCAAGTCTAAAGATTGTTTGTTGGAGGATGAGATTGGTTTCATAATCATTCATTTTGAGTTCATAATTTTTTTCCAAGAAAGAACATAATTTTATCCAGGCTTGATGAATGATTATCTGAGGTTGAGTATTGTTTCACATTCATTCAAATATGATTCTTCATTTTCTTTTTGATGAAAACCCCCAATGGATGTTACATACAAAATGATATACGAGACTTCTTTCCAAAATTAGGTGGTCATTGGGTTTATTACAAATGATTATTAAGAACTCACATTGGTCAAGAAGATTGGAGGATTGGATCCTCACACATTATCATGGATAATTATTTCTTACTATATGATTCTCTTATACATTTAATATGTGTTTCGAAATCATTACAATATCCTAATTTTAGATTGATTAACCCTATTCTAATGATTTTATATAAACTATGTTTCAATGAGAATAACTTTAGGTTATTCGTTATTATTTTATTAGTTCATTATGTTTTTTTATCCATAATTGTGAACTCTGTAATATAACTCCATCTAAGGAGGCGGTTGGAATTTTAGGATTGGGATTAAACCTCAAAATGGAATCATGTGTATCATGTGTGATAAAAAATAAAATCAAATTTAGTTTGAATGGAATAATTTAAGGCCATTTGATAGTAAAAACCCATGCAGTTATGCATCATGACATAAGAACATATGAGGGGGGATTTATATATATGATATATGGTCTTAGGCCTTGAAGAGTCCTGTTACATATCCTAATGAAGAAGTGGATTAGATTCCCCATTGTTCTGATGTTATGGGTATATGTTTTATAAAAGGCGTGATGATAGGGTTTTGATTGGAAATTATACATAATAGGCTTCCTTGAGAAGCATCTTTGGGAGCATGTCCCTATAAAGGAAAGTAATATATAGTCAGGACTTACACCCAAGGAGGAGGTCTATATTGGAGGCATTTATACCATGCTACTTTTAGGATCATTATAGATCTGTAAGCTCATGTGAGTCATGCTCAGTGTTGGAAACAGGATATTAAATCACATTAGACACATTTCATATGGGTGTAAAAATGAATTTTTAAGGGTCTTACATTTTGAGGATTCCCTAAAGAAAAAATAGTGGTGAATCTCATGAAGTATATAGCTCCATAATGAAATTAAAGAGCCATAAGAATAAGTATTATAATGTTAATAATATATGGGGGAATTTGGAAATGGTGTCATGAAGATATCATAGTCTTTACGAGGGATATGTTCTTTTAGAAGTACTGATGAAAGTATATTGTATTGGGGGACCAGGCCCAAAAAGGAATCTTATTTATCCTGATTATAATAGAAATCAGTTTCCTCATAATTTTTATGGTTGTTTTTTATGATAATTGTATGATCATTTAATATTTCTAAGACCATAATATTCATTAACAGTGTGAGAAAAAAGAGATAGAAAAAGATCAAATATGTCGCATATGGTGAATATGGAGGTCTGGCCCTACAAATGACTCCAACATATCATAATTAAAATAGGAATTAGAATCCTTATAATTCATAAGTCCTGTATTTTGGCATCAAAATAAATTAACTATTCTAGTAAATGTCATGAGATATGTTTTTTAATTTTCATTAGGGATATTACAATGTTGAAATTGGATGACATGTTAAAGGATCGATAGTCTCCTTAGGGAATATGGACACATGGAAAGACATGACATGAAAATATATATTAGGAAATTTTGATATTTTACATGGAGATAAAAACATGAAAATTTGTCCAATATATCCGATTTATACTAGGAATCATATCCCTCATAGTTTATATCTTTCGTGAACATTGATGGATTAGGAAAGATAAATGAAATCATAAGGGTTATTGCCTCATGATGTTAGAAAATGTAATAATATTAGGGACTTTCAATAAGGTGGATTCCCATACCTAAATCATATGAGAGGATAACCTATGTTTAGTCTCATGATGAAATCAAATGGAGGCCTCTCAACTTATGTCTTTTGAAGGATTTTTTGGGGCTTACACCTTGGAGGATTTACATGTGTGAACTCATTCTTCGTCTGCTGATAGATGAGGAAAGTGGATAAAATTATTGGATAATTTGGTCCTATGATCTTGAATAATTTGGGGATTACACCAAAAGTATTCTAAGGTCACATATTCATTCCTTTACCTCTTATGGATGAGGGAAGTTTACCAAAAAAAATGTCAATTGAACATTTTTTATAGAACATGGGGCCATAATGGAAAATGTCCTAAGATAAACTCTTATTACTTTATAAGGGGTTAGGAAATCCCTGAACAAGTAGGGATCGTAGGATTGTGTGGCCTCAAGGGGGTAATGTACTCATAATTGATCGCATGAACTAGGATACGTGACTATGGTTCATGGTGGAAAGTTTATATCTAGGTAACATGACCCTGTAAAAGAATATGGATTATATTTCGGGGATGTTTGGATTAGAGGGGGGAATGTGATTAAGGGTACATAGCCTAGGCTGCATGATCATGGTAATAAAATAGAACTATAGGGACAATGTTGCAAAAAATATGGTCAAAATACATAACCTTATGAATACTCCTCATGTGAAAAGGGTGTGTGTCCATGCCTAACATCCCGTGTAACCAGGGTTTCACGTGGAAGTGATGAAAAAAAGGATTCCTTCAAGAAAATGGAATATGTCCATAGGCTCATAACGAAGCTGCATGGAAAAATTATTGATGACCAGGAGGGCATGAAAACATGATAAGGGAGTTCATGTATAAGGGTGTATGAGAGTGACATGTAATCCAAGGTTTGCATAATACCAGTCATATGATAGCATCATGTGAATCCACTTTTTGTGAATGCACTATGAAGGGCTTCTCCGCTTAAGTGAACTACATAATGGGTAGGTTTCATGAGGGAATATCATGATGACTAAATCAATATGTGGTTAACTAAGGGATATGAGTCCATGTGATAATGTCGTATTTAGATAACTAGGGAGTCTCTCCAAATAAATTTACCAGCTCTCCTACTCATAATTCTCTATATTTCTCCCTTCCCTCTCTCCCATTGTTTGGTTGGCTCCCTTTGTGTTTAATTGCCTATACCAATGTCTAGTTCCCTAACCTAATGTTTAGTTCCCACACACCCTTTTGAATTGGATTTGGGGGGTTTATGAGCAATGGGATCAGAGATCACCACTAACATGAAAAATGAGTGAGCAGTGTATTGTGGCATAAAGAAAGGGAGAGATAGTAAAGAAGCCCGACCTATCTTATTTCAATGATCTATTTCATGATCGATTTGTATGAACTGGTATATTATAGTAACCCTAATGGTTTTATGTAATCACATGACCCAAGGGTATTTTATGAAGAACAATGAGAGTGAACCCCTTATAAAATTGATAGCATATACCTTTGGTGTCACATGGAAAATGGTGATCGAGATGTCATCTTGTCAATGATAACATTTCCAAAGGTATTGGTAAGATGTTTTAGAGGTCTTGGGATCACGTATTTCCAAGAGAATCGTGTGTTTCATACCTCTCTTATTGTCATCACTTGTACTTTAAAAAACTGATTCATGAAAGGAGTAGATTGCATGTACAAAAACTTTGTGGTCCACCATGGATTCATTCCCTAGTAATGTATAGAAGAGATGGAAGGATCGATGATTTTAAATAACTAAATCTAAGGACTATCATAAACCATAATTTGGAAGCAGCTGATGGTGATAAAAAATCATAGGTCCATTTGACTAGGAAACTAGCATTATATTCAAGTTTTTAATGATGTGAAAATAGTGTTGTTGCATTATGAGTCCCACATCAAACCTCAAAAGGATAGATTTTTCCTTATAAGAGATCCGATTATGATAGGCCTTTAGTTACGATTATTTGGGCTACTCTATGATTTTGTTATCACTGCCCCATGCTAGAACCTCCTCCGCATTGCAAACATGTGGTATTTTTTTTACTAAATATGGTCAGAATAATTATAAAACACTATTAAGTAATATGTGTCATAAAAATATCACATAAAATAATCAATAAATTCCATGATTTATTTTATTCAACTTTTAAAGAACATTCTAAAATTCCTTCACGCACAAATAAATTGATTTCACATGAGATTCTCAAATAACGCTCCAAACATCCTTCATGTAAAAAATAAATTGTCATTACTACAAAATATGGTTTTATCAGTGTTGAAGAGACATTTATCAGTGCTAAAAAATCATTGAAAATTGAGGTACAATTAAAATGAGGGTCCCTTTTATCAGAGCTAAAAAAACCACTGATAAAGACCCCTTTTATCAAAGCTAAAAAAGCACTTATAAAGTCATTCTTTTATCAGCACTAAAAAAGCATTGATAAAAGGGCCCTTTTTCAGTGTATTTTTTTTGTGCTGATAAAAGTTAAAGAAAATGAAAAAATATTGCTACAAATAGGATGGTTTTAACAGCACTTGGCCCCTTTTAATAGTGCTATGTGAAGCCCCCTACCCCTGCCTGCACACCCTAAACACCCCTGCATGCACAACCAAGCCAACCCCTACCCTTTAACAGTGCTAGCCCCAATTTCACCCACATTTGCACCCCTTCCATCCCTAGTATTCAAACTCAAGACCTCCCCTATACGCGCTTGGACCCTTTTCCATTCCTCCATGTTACTTTTTTCTTTATTTAATGATATATATATATAGTTATAATTATTCGTATATTAATTTATATTTAAATTAATATATATATTTAGTTATATAAATATATATATTTATTCATATATTAATATACATATATACATATTCGTATATTAATATATATATATAGTTATATCTATATATTTATATATTTATATATTTATTTGTATATTAATATATATATAGTTATTTGTATTTATATATTAATATATTAATATATTAATATATTTATATATTTATATATTTATATATTCATATATTTATATATTTATATATTTTATATATTGAAATTTATATATATATATATATATTTGTATATTAATATCAATTAATATCTATTTATTTATATATATTTAGTTATATTTTTTATCCATATATTTATTCATATATTAAGATATATTTATAATATCCATTTTAAATACATTGATAAGATATTTTTTTTGTGTTTATAAATAAATACATATATACAGCACAAACACACACACACACACACACACGCACACATATATTATATATATGGGTATCTGTAAGTATAATTATACATATTTATATAAATTTACAAATATTATATATTAATATGTGCATACATATGATAAAATATATAGATAATATATATCAGTTTGTTAATACAAACACACACAAATATACACACACAGACACACATTATATAAGTATATAAATATTCATATAGTTTTATTTTGAATAAAATAGATGTTAATTATTATTTAGATAAGGCTTATATATTAAGAAATATATTTTTTATGTAAATATGTTTATTTATTAATTTAAAAAATTAAATTTTATGCGTGAATATATAAAAATATATATATATTTTTATATATTTGAATATAAATAATAGTACATTTTAAAAGACGATACAATTTTAGATCCATAATATCAATGTGAATGTAATCCCGCAGAATAATTTTAGTTCCCATTGAAAATGGGAAAAAAGACCTCCATAAATGGGATTGAAATTCCATCAAATATTACAAATTTGGATTACCCAAATAAAAACATAATTTTAAAGGCCTTTTGAGCCTTTTGCCTTAAAAAACGTGAGAATGGGTTTATCTTGAGTCACTTGGGTTTAGAGCTCATCACATGCATTGATTTGATATATGGTAGAGCTCAAATAGACACCCGAATCAAAAGTTATGGCCGTTTGAAGTATGAGTTCTGTTTTCAACTTATTTTAGATCTTTTATTATTTTTTTGTTTATTTGGTCTTCAAATTTATATTAAATGACTATTACTCGATAATAATTAGAAAATTGTTAATTAATTATATTTTTTAAAATATTTTATAAGACATTTCACTAGATATCTTATATATTAAGTGAAAATGTCCATTTATATTAATCTAAAACATATTTAAAAATATATATATTATATTTATATAAGTATATATCAATATATTATTTTTAATGAATTTTTTTTTAAATATACACTTTATCAGAACTAGTAAAAAAAGCGCTGATAATGACCCCACTTTATCGATGCTACTAAAAAACACTGATAGAGGGGGTCTCCTTGACAACGCTAAAAAAATCACTGATAAAGGGGGTACCTTTATCAGCACTAAAAATCACTAATAAAGGGACACTTTTAATAGTGCTTTTTAGCACTGTTTAAGGGTAGCGCCACGAAAACCCATTTTTGTAGTAGTGTGTGCATATTTGTCACACTCCTCAAATACCCCAGTGCATTGAATGCATTTATCGATTCTAATAAAATTCCCCCTGTAATTTGATTCATTCAAAATGAAATGAATTCAGATATATGCTAATCATAGGTCAAATTGTTGTATACTTAGATATCTAGAAGGATTTGACAGTAACCTAGGTGATAAGATTTTTCAAGATAAATAATCCTCATATTTAAAAAGATGAATAATCTTATCGAGGAACTATGTTTCTATAAAAATTTAATCTCAACTCAAGGAACGTATAACAACTCAAAATGTTCATACATAAATATTACATATTATTATGTGAATATTCACTACATAAAATTATGTTCCACACTAGAACCACAAAGGAACAGTTTATTTGGATACATGGATGAAAAAACAACTAATACATAAATGATATAAATCATATCCCATTATGTTCTTCACAACTAGCACCATTCATAGATGTTTCATACTTAAAACCTTTATTTATATCCAAGGAAAAAGGAAACATAGTAAAGGGTGGGCACATAAGTTTAATGAGGGTAAAAAGGAGATATATCAAATATAATTTAAGCGTAAAATGAGAATTAGTGTCTAATAATCTGATCTCAACCTTGGAAAACCTAACATAATAATTCATAGATCATAATCACGAGTCATGGCATAAATATTAGAAGTTCATAAGACACGAATCATAAAGAAATTTAAAAAAATGATCCAAGAGATTATAACATTGGCATAATATCATGTCATCAAAGAGCGTCATGAAGTATGGAATAATCATAATCATAGAAATCTTATATCAAGTCAACCCACAAAGAGATTCATGGAATATTAGTCTTATGTTCACCACCCATGCATCTACTTTAGGCTTGGGATAACCTCTTGTATACCCTCTTTTGGGATAAGGATAACCTCTTGTGTACCCTTTGAGTTGATAAAAAATTAATCTTTACCCAATTCAATAGAAAAATTTATGATTTTGGGCCCACCAATCACATAATCATAAATCTATTCATATGAATTCCATAAGAACATAAAAAAATCCCTATATCATCATATCATAACCTGTAGAAAATAAATGGGTTTCATAAACATCTAATCATCGTAATCATAAAACATCTAAAAAATGAAAAACAATGGTAACATTGGATCATATACCCAGTAAATCATAATCCACATCAAAGGATGTTATCATGTATGAAATTTTCCTTTAAAAGATTACTGGAATATTTCATGAGAAAAATAGCATTTTTTCTTTTGAAATTATTTGCCTAAAACCTAAAAATATCTAAAATGTTTAGGAAAAAATTTATTTATAAAATATTTTGAAAAAATATAAACTATTACTCATTTAATTTATTGTTCATGATTGTGGTAAATTCCACTCAAGCATAGTATGTTAAAACAACTATTTCATTTACATTTCCATTAAAAAGGTAAAATATAACTCATTTATAAAAATGAAAAGAATATTCCTTTAAAAAAAATTATAGACATTCCAGAATGGGTAACAATTACTCAAAATATTATAATATAATATTAAAAAACATTCTTGAAAACATTTTAAATAAAATATGGACATGGAAGAAAAATATTCCTAACCAAAAAGGGAAATAAATATTTATTTTGTTAATAACATTCTTTCAGCCTCTTTAGTACTTAAAGGGAGAAAATGAAAGTAAAAAAAATTAATATATAGAAATAAAACTATTATTAAAAAAATACTGATATATTTTAGAGATATATCATAAATTTTAATCATCATAAATTTATGCATAAACAATCTCTTTAAAAATGATAATGTAACGTAAAACTCATTCCTCATGTTCGACTTGCTTTGTAAGCATTATAACCTCCTGTATAATAAATTGAAATTTTATATACATATAAAAAATAATAATTTATAAACTTATAATTTGATATATTATACAATTATAACATTTCAATACCCATTTATTAATAATTCTTTTTTAAAATCATCATTTTTCGGGTTAACTGTTTCGTTTTTCATGAAAGTTTCAGGTCAACGGTTCTAGTCCTTATAAATTGATCCTCGTTCCATCGTCTACAATATTTTAATTATGATATAAATATCATATATATTCATTATATAAATATATTTAATCAACCATTAATGATAGAGACTGAAAACTGAATTAATCCATTCATGGAGATGGTAGTATTTATGTACGTATGAACACTGTTTTCATTATTAAAAAAATAAAGAATGATAAATAATATTTTATAATTAAAAATCATAATAATATCATATATATCATATATAAACATTAAATCCCTCATAATAACAAAACATGGATGATTTTTAGAGAAAATTAATTATATCACAACGTTGAGGTGGTGGTCCACACATACACACATGTGATAATTTCATTTCCTATTTGATTGAAAAGAATGTTAATAATGGTTGTTTCAAAGTATTAATGACATTAAATTATATTTAGGATATTGAATATATTATTTTATGATTATTACCATATATTTACAGGATTAGAAGAAGAAATAAATTGAAAGAGGTATGCTTGGATGATTACCTCTCCTTCGGTAAAACTCCTTAGCATCACATCATAAATACCCTTGAAATAATATTTTACGAAGACCAAAACATATAATCCATGTATAGGGAAGTGTAAAATATAATCAGTCAAGTTTTATTTGAACTATGTGGCTCAATGTGGTGTAAATAAGAGACGGTATGGTCATCCTTTTATAAGGGTGGGAGAGCACACAATTGGAATATTTCAAGACTAAAATATAATATTGTCATATACAATCCAAATGCTTCCTAATGGACAAGGATTCGAAGTTAGGATAATATAGGGAATAAATATTTCTATATAGTAGGATATAGACAATATTAATTATCAATATTATCATTATCTCTTTATCTGATCCCCCCACCCCACTCATCGATAAACCCGTTTTAACATTAACAAAGGTAAAAAATGACAATTTTTACTATTGATAATGAAAAAAAATTAATGATTCAAGATTACCAAATTTTTACATTATGAATTAAAATATGTATTAAATTGTATCAAATTGAAATTCTATAAGTGGTAGCAGCTACTTTTAAAATAAAATACGCCAAATACATCAAAATAAATTAGAAAACAATACATTTTTAAATATAAAAATGTTTTTATACCAAAGTTAATCATAATTTCAATTCCAATTAAGTTGATTTATTTATGTTCAATAAAAATAAAATCATGAAAATTTAAAATCAATTCAAATATAAATCATATTTTTTAAATACTTTAATAGAGAATACAGTTCCCTATAAATGCGGTATTTTTTTACTATTAACCAAATAATCATTCTTTTTAGAAAAAATCCCAAATTTAACCTTATGAAAATTTTGATTTGATAATTTAAAAAATTATATTATTTTTATGAAATTAAGTTACTAAAATTGGAATAAATTATTCATAATATCCGTGTACAAAATATAATATAAACCATTTTTGAAGAAAACATATTTTTGAAGCATAAAATTACTTTACTAAAAATTGGGTACATATTTGTAATAAATTATTCAATATAGTTTATTTGAGTGAAAAATTATATATTTTTTATAATTTTGTTAATTCTATTCAAACCAATCTATTTAACTAATAGGTTATAATATATCACAGTTTTTTTTATGATCGGTGTTTCTGGTAAAAAATGTTATTGAACACCTATAATTATTTAAAGAGAAATATATTATAAAATATTACGGTGATAGATTATACCCCCACCCCCAATAAATATTTCCAATTAAATTTTAATTATTACTTACTATAATTAGTGTATCATGATATACTAATAATATTTGGATTTTATCATTCCTCTAACTTGAGTTTGTAAATCATTTACGATCATGGTAGAGAATATGAGATAATAAACTTAATTGATTTATTTCAATACTATAGTCACAATTTCAAACTATGATTATGATTTGAGTAGTTTTCCATCCATGATTCATCTCATATTCTATATAATAAATAACATTGATGAAGTTGTTTTTTACATCCTAATGCACAAAAATTAACTTTTAACAAATCATAAAATCCAAAAAATAATGAAAATTAATTCCTATAATATCTAGATATTTTCCAAAAATGTAATGGTTCACACACTTTATCTGTTATGAATAAATATTCATGCACCAATCTTAAAAATATCCGTTATTACACCAAAAATTCAACTCAAATAATTCCAAATATAATTAACCTTGAAATTTTTAAAAATATGTCGGTCCAAAATTGAATCCTAAATATTAGAATGAATTAATCACATATTATATAATGGTTAACTTAAATATTATACCCAAATAATATCAGACTCTCATTAATTCATATACTAAAAATGTATATAGCATAATCTTATACTCCCCATATATTCTAATCATTTCCATAAATATCCTAACTTTACATAAATCCTTAATAACATCATATATTCTTCTAAAAATTAACTATATTTTTATTCCACAAATAAAATAAAAGAATATAAAATATATTCCATAAATCTTAAAATTCACTAAACATCATCAGAGATAACATAAATTTCTTTGTCATGAAATCAATAATCAATTTCAAGGTCACCAATACTATGTAATATTCTTTATCAATATCAATAATCTCTTTATCCAAACTAATAAATTCGATACCAACATCAAGAACATACAAAAGGTTAAATATCCCTCAATCATGTCTTTTCCAAAATAGCACCCTACCACTAAATCATTTTCTAGGTTATTAGTGTCATTCAACATATGCTTTAAAATCCTTACATAAAATCTAATATAGAACAATCCTTAAATGTTTCATGATTATTATTACTATAATATCATTGATAAAACACTTATACAACATAATTCATGAATTCGAGTACATAAATGATACAATCATTACACTTAAATGATTGGAAAATCATAATCCCTTCTTTGGTCTAATAGATAACCCTTATATAAGGGAATTGACTCAAATAATTACAATATTCCCCACACTTAATACATTGAACTATAAATGGTACTTTATTATAAACATCATTTTACTCCGTTAAACTATTTAGTCTTACCCTTCAATTACTTATTTTATTCCTTTCCTTTCTATACATAGAACATATTCTCACAAGTGTGGTACATTTCTTTGGGTGGTTATTCACACATACTTGACATGTAAGAAGTAAAATATTCTTCCCTCTATGGTATTCATCAAAAAAATCCAAGGAAACTCCATTTTTTCTATTATTTGGTGTGTTTTGAAACTCACCCAAGTTGATGTTGTTAATCATATAACAAGATAGATGATTATTCATAATCACACGGTTTTCCATTCCATCTCCTATGTCATTTGGTTTATCATGAGTAAAATCATTTCATTATTTGTCATATTCAGCATTAACATGATTTTTTCTATTCTAACCATTCACTAAAACCAAAACTCACATTGTGAGCAATAATTACCAGAGTGATTAAGCATGTAAGCATGATAAATCATTAATTAGATGTCTAAATCATGACAACTTATTTTCAATATATGATACTTTAGTTTTAACCTAGTTCATCCATAGTCATTATCTATTAAAATCAATCATAATGGTTCATACAAAAATGTGATGTAACCCAAGAATATTCCACAGGAGAGTCTAGATTGGTGTTCAGTCTTAGGCCCACTCATAATTCAAGAGATATGATTGAGTTAATATCCAAACCACCCCTTTTAGAGTTATTACACCAAGGTGAATTTATCCCATAGCATTATCCACTTACTATTATCTAGATAGGGATGTGTTTTCTTTGAAAACCATACAATATATACATTAATTAATCATTAGGATATTATTATGTACATAGAATTATCACTAGGGTTTTTAATGGAGTTATCTATTCCTAATCTCTAATAATTAACTGAGACTTTCTTTGATTCCAACAATATAAAACCATGCATTTCATACATAAATATTACATCTTATTGGATGAATATTCATTACATAACATTATGATCCACACTAGAGACTTAAATGTTTAGTGTCATTGGATATAAGGATATATAAAAAACTAGAACATAAATGATCTAAATCATTTCCCATTATGTTTTTCACAACTAGAAAACTTTTTAGACAAATAATTCTTAAAACATTTCATCATCTCATTGGGAAAATAAAACATACAATAAGGTGAGCTCAGAATCTCAGTAATGGTAAAATTAGATATTTCAATAATTATTTAATAATAACATGGGAATATGGTTATGAGAAAATAAGCTTATCCTTTGAAAACTATATCCAGAAATTCATAGATCATAATCATGAGTCTTGAAATAAATATTAGTAGTTCATAATACATAAATGATAAAAGAATCAAATAACATTATCCATGAGAGAATAACATTAGAATAATATCATGTCATAAAATATTTTCCTAACGTGTGGAATAATAATCATCGTAGAAATATTAATTTAAGGCTACCCTCTAAAAAATTCATCACAATTCAGTTTTGGTCTCACTTCCCTGATACCTTCTTTGATATTGGGTTAACCTTTTGTGTATCCGATTTTGGGCTTGGGATAACCTCCTATGTACCCTCTTTTAGGACTAGGATAACCTCTCATTTATCCATTGAGCTCATAAAACATTAATCAATACCCAGTGAATTAAATGCATATATAATTTTTGACCCACCCATCACATAATCATAAATCCATTCATATATACTCCACACGATCAATAAAAATTAACCATATCATCATACCATAACTCATAAAAAAAGAAATAGGTTTCATAAAAATATCATCGTCATATTCATAAACCTTCTAAAGAAATAATAATTATAGTATCATTAGATCTAATCCCTATTAAATCATAAGTAATAAACAAGGATTTTATCATAGATAAAAATTCCTTTAAAAGACCACTATAATAATTTTGAGGAATGTTCCCTTTTCATTTTGAAATCACTTATCTAAAATCATAAAATTTCAAAAATGTTAAGAAAAAAATTGAAATTAACTTTTTAAACATTTCAATGAATATTAAAATCATTTAGAGTTCATGATGATTTGAAACTTCATTCATCCAGAGTACATTAAAATAAATAGTCCTTTCACATTTCTAGTAAAAATTCAAAAGTACCTCTTTCATAAAAAAAATTAAGAATATTACTTTGAATTTTTTTATATAAATTCAAAAATGGTTAAAATTGAATAGTAAAAATTATAGTATAATAATAAATACATGCTTGAAAATATTATAAAGAAAACATGGACATGGAAGAAAAATAGTCCTGACTAAAGTGATAAACAATGTTAGTTTTTATTAAAAAAATATTTTTTTCTATTGAGTACTTGAAGAGAGAAAAATGAAATGAAAACATGTAATCTACATAAATAACCAAAATAGAAGAAAATTAATGAAATTTTGGGGTGATATATTATATAATTTCATCATGAGAAATTTTAACATAAATAATATCATTAAAAATGAGATTGTAACATAAAACACTTACCTTGAGCTAGACTTGCTTCATAAGCGCTCTAACCTCCTATATAGTAAATTTAAATTTATTATAATTCTATAAAATAATTATTTAAATACTTATAATTTCATTTATGATCCACTTTTTACATTTAAACACCCATTTATTAATAATTCCTTATTAAAACCATCATTTCTAAGTGTTAACTATTTCATTTTTCATGAAAGTTTTGGTTCAACAATTCTGGTCCTGGTCCTTCATTCATGTTTTCATAATTTATATAATGTTAATAATGATATAAATATTATATATATTCATTTTATTCATATTTATAATCATTTATATTATTTTTATATATATATTAATCACACAATTTATGGAGAATGTAGTATGTATGTTCTTCTGAACGTTGTATTCATCTACTAAAGAAAATAAATAAAGAACAATAAATAGTATTTTATCATTATAGAACTATAAATATATCATAAATATAATATATAAACACTAAACCAATTATAATAACAATCCATGATTTTTGTTTATGGAAATTTAATTGTATCTCTATTTGGAGGTGGTAGTCTACTCATAGGCACGAGTAAAACTTTTATTTTCAATTTGAAGGAAAATAGAGTTTAAATGGTGTTTTAATAATCATAATAAACTTTTAGTATATTGAGGATAATAAATTAATTATTTTATGATTAATTACAAATATCCAAATGTGGTGGAAGAAGATATAAATTTAATGATGTCAGGTAGGATGATTACCACTTATTTGGTAAACCTCCTTTAGATCCCTTCTTAAGGACACTTTGAATGGTTTTTTAAGAATTCCATAACCTAAAATTTATCAATAGGGAATTTAATAATATAATTTTTTAGGTTTTTGTCAATATATATGCCTCAAATTAGTTTAAATAAGAGAGATTAGGGGTTTCCTTTTATAAGGGTAGGGGAGGACACACTTTCAATTTTTTAAAAAATTAAAATAAAATAATTCCATCCTTAAGCCAAATACCTCCCAATGGGTAAAGATTAGAAGTTATGATAATATAATGTTGAAATATGTCCATACAATATAATTTAGACAATCTTAATTTTCAATATTACCCTTATCTCTTTTTTTAACCCCCCCCCCCCCCCATAAACTCATTTTAACCTTAACCAAGGTAACAAAACAATTAGTCTTTTTACTATTAATTATGAACATAAATGAAACACTAAAAATTAATTTTTTTTAAAATTATATTTTGACTAAAAAATTAAATTTTTATTATTAATGTGTACGAATGAAAAATAATACTATGCTCAACTCAGGAAAAGAGATTTTTATGTCACTACAGATCCTGTGAGAGCAAAAATCAAGGCACACATTGTTCTGATAAAGGGAACTTCTGTGAATCAAGTTCATGCATAGGGGATATAATATCATGATTAAATAACACTATGATGAAATGTTCCTAAATCGATATAGAAATTACACTAAAGAGGCTATTTTGACACATTATTATGGAATCATAGGTAGTGACACATGTTTTAGTGGGCATATTCCACAGATTTCAATCTTATTTAACAATTTCAGGCCATATAGGGTAGTATGATATATGAAGTTTAAATTCATGCCTGATAGACCATATGTTATATAGTTTCAAGTCATAAGAGAATTAGATACCCTAAGACAGGTCCGAAGGAGTAGATATGTTCTCTACATTTTCCCTAGGATATTAGACCTAGCGAGTATAGAATGAATTTTTCTAGGGCTAGATAACAGTCCCCACAAGATTTGTATATTTTCTCCCCAAATTTTTCCTAATCCACCGAGTGAAAGGATTATTGTGTATGGAATCATATTCAAAACAGGAATTCCTTTAGAGGGTTTGAATATGATAAGTTTTATGAAATTATGATTTTTCTGGATTTAAACACTCAATATCTTTCCAAATATCTTGAAGAGTGAAGCCTAGAGAGTAAAGGCTCAGTTTTTTCCTAGGGTTCCTTTTATGGGTTTTCAACCAGGTGAGTATTGGGTCTTTATCAATTAGTAGTTTAATGTATTATAAGTTGGACCAATTAGTTTTTGTAGTGTATAGTTATATTTATTGCAGCTCATATTTATATATTTTATAGTCCCATATCTTGGAAATTTTTTTAACACCCTAATATTTTATGATATTTCTTTTTTAAATAAATTTAATTTCTTTGATACCTTTGCACAAAACACCGAGCTTAAAAGAACTCCCAAATATTTTTATTGAGCTGGGAAATTTATGGTGGAAATGAATGAGATTAAATAAATTATGAAAATATAGTTTAAAAATTCTTATAAATAAATTCATTGGTTAACAATTCATTAGAACTGAAAATTAAAACTAATTAATCATAAAGGATCAGTTTTCATAAAAAGTATTTTTAGCTTCACAATGGAATTTTATCTTAATAAATTAAATTAATCACTATTAGTGAAATATATTAATAAAATTTATAAGTTATATATTCAATAAAAAGTTTCTAAATTCCTATGATATGTTTGATAGGATTAATATAAGAATAAATGCATTATTATGCATAAAACATTATTTTTTCTTAATTTTTTTTCCTTTTAATATAATGCCTATTTTAAATCTAAATTTTGAAAATTTTATATATATTATTTGAAAAAATTAAATTCAATTTTAAAATAGGGATATAAAAATTAAACTAGGGTGAAAGTTTTGTATTTTTTGAAGAAGTTTCATTTTTTGATGAATAGTGAAAATATTTTATTTTAATTGAAGACTGCATTTTCATATAATTTATTTATATATTTTAATTGTATTTAAAATTTACTTTAAAGTTTAATTAGTTAAATTATAAATTAATAAATCCAATTTGTGTATTTTGAATCAATTTCACATAGAAATTGGATATAAAAACATTTATATCTTCTGAACTTTTTTACTTTAAACCCTAACTTTCCTATTACATCTCCAGGATTAATATTAAATCTAATTTTTACAATAATATGAATTGAATTTGGAAAATTGGATTTGATATTTTTATTAATGAGGTCCATATTAGTTTTTAATTTCAATTTAATTTTTAGTTATAAAAAAGTAACCAAGGTAAAAAATACATTTACTACAGTATAGGTAAAATAATGACAAGGGTTAAAGTTAAAAGGTATAAGCTTAATATACCTAAGAGTTAAAAAATTTAATGGTTGGATGAGGTATTTATTGATGATAAACTACCATTAAAACATTAATTATTTTTCCAAACTTTTTTAAATTAATACCACCTCAATGTGGTTTCCTTTAATTATAAAATAATCTTTTTTAATCTCTTAAACCTACCTCTCCTCAAGTATATATACCACCCCTCACCAACCCATTTCACATAAAAAGACATAAAGATCCTATATTATATACCAAAACCACTAATACCAACTCTCCCCACATCCAAGTGTTGATGGTCTTATCAAAATAGCATATCCAAGGTTCTCAAGGGGTCCTTCATGGAGGTGATATTCAAGAGCTAATTTTCTCAAAACACCTCTCTTAATGTATTTTCGTCTTAAACTTTATTCTCACCTACATGATCCATTAATGAATGATAACTCTATATTCATGTATATAATGTATTTTTATGTTATTAATAGAATATCTTATATCTTCCCCTTTTATTACCTCTTTTTATTTAAATAAATAAAACCATTGTCCAAGTTATGTCATTTAATCACCTTCGTGAATAATGATCTTGCTCGTTTTCCATTACTGTCTCCATGGATCATAATAAAAGTATTATTATAGTTAAATCATATTTTAATTGGTATTTTATAACTTATTGCATGTTATAAAACTAATATATATGCATAATATTAAATAAAATTAAACTAGTTTGTGATGGTCTGAAAAACCCGCAAAAATAAACTAATCATTGTCATTGCCATTTTATCAAATGAATCATACTCATGCTAGAAAAAAATATGATATAAATACCATTAAAACTAATTTAATTTCATTATTTCATTTAATTCAACTTCTGGTGTCTTAATTCCACTTGAAAAGAAATTCCATAATTATATACAAGTGAATAGACCTTGAAACCACGAAACGAACACACCTGAAACAATGAAAATTATGAAATATTATTAATGAATGGGTGATAAGATGTTGTAAAATTATCATATAAGATATTATTAATATTAATATAGTTATGAAAATGTTAATAACATTATTTAAACCATTATATAGGAGGATAAAGTGCATAGCACTAATGGGAAGCTTCAAGTCAGGGATTTCTTATCCCAATTTACATTTGTTGGGTTAAACGTGTAATTTTTTATTATGTCATGTTAAGAACATGTGTGAAATGAATCTTGAATATCTTATGTTTTAGTTAATATTTTTATTTGCATTAATAGTGGATACATAGATTCTATTATTTTTTATTAATTCACATTTATTCAAGATGATATTTATAGGATGTTTTCTTTTAAAAAAATCAATTTTGAAAAGTTTCCTTAAAACTCAATTTTTTCCATGTTCATGTTTTTTTAAATTGATTACAGAAATGTTTTACTATTCACTTTTGATTATTTTATGTTATTCTCACTCAAGTTTTACATTTCAAAAAATGGTTTGAAGGTATTCCTTTTGTCTTTTTCTAAAAGTGGTTTTTTATTTCCTTTTCCAACAGCAATACAGAAAAAATGTTTTTTTAACTTATACGGAATGAGAAGATTTTTTCACCATCATGACACCTTATTTAATTGAAAATTTATTTACAAGTATAAAAATCTATATTCAATGAAATTTTTTTCTTTTAGAATTGTGTTGAATTTAAAAAATATGTTTTCAAAATAGAATGGATATTTTCCTCAAGAATTATTGCAAGTCATCTTTCAAAATTACCTTCTTTATATGATAACTATATTTGATATATATTTTTATTTACTAAGGAGATTATTCAAGGATAATATCCTTATTATTTTTATGGTTTGTTTCTGTTTATGATGTCATGATGTTTATCAGTCTTGTTACCTTTCCATTTCATTCCATGGGTAACCCTTATAATTAATCCTTATGTTTGATTCTTTATGTGGAACATACATGCATGATAATGTTAAAATGGGTGTAATCAGATATCTATCCAATTATTTGGGTATTATTTTAGTCTCATGATATGTCATGTTGAGATAGGGAGTAAAAATAATTCTTTTAGGGGACTTTGTCTACCATGTTATATAGTCAGGGAAGTTAGCCGTGACTCGTGTTTGAGTCAGGTATATGTCACTTCCACATTTTTATTTTTCCATGGTTATATGATTCCATGTTCTAATATTTACATTTCTCTATGTATATTCATGATCCATTCTTATATTTTATCATATTATATTTTCTAAATCATATTCTATGCTTCAACACCATGTCTATTCCCTTACAGGGCTTTTTAGATCATCTCTTTTGTCTATGTTTTCCCCAGGTTATCCAATGAAGCTATAGAATCTAATTAGGATTTAGGAGATCATAAATGAGATTAATAAAAATATTATTTGTTCTAGTTTCATGTTTTCTAATAGTGTACCTAGTCTTCCAAAGACACTAGACTTTTCAATCCTTGGTTTGTAGTTAGTGGATAATAGTGCTTAAAATCATGTAATAATATTTGTAAAAGGTTGTGGGTCGCTATAGTTGGTATCAGAGTAGTGTTTAGTTATTTTTTAGGATTAGTACTGGAAACATTTTGTAAAAATACTAGGGATAATTCTATCACCATGGATAACACAGATTAGAACATATTAAATCACAAGTTAGGCTATACTTTTCATTAAAAATTTTACCCTTCTATATTCAAAGTTTTCTTTTTGTATGCTTATTAGCTAAGTATTAAAGACACCAATTGTTATTTTTATTATTGAGAAAAAATCTTTTAAGGTATAATTGATGCATTTTTTAGGTGGTTGTGTTTGTTGAGAAAGTGGGCCTCCATGTTGTGTTTGTTGAAAAAGAAAACCACGACGTACTAATTTTTTGATAGAGGGGATTTCATTGTGGAATGTCGAGTTCAAGGGATGTTGTTAATGATCCATGATTGATTCAAGAATGTCAACAAAGGAATGTTCTATCTGGAGGTGGTTCAAAAAGAGTAGATACAAGGTGGCACCGTTTTCCAGTGTTTGCCAAAATTTTGGTCCTCAAAATCGACAAATGAAGAAAAGTGTTTCGGGAAAAGGGACATTCACACCCGTTTCTTGGAGGCTTGGAAACTTGTGTGCCATTTTTTTCAATATCATAACATCAAAATATGGAAAAGGAAAAAGGGGCGCCCAAGTTTTGGGTTTGTACACGCAAGTAAATAGGGCGGCTGGACTTGAACGCTGAGAGGAGACTTGCATGCCAGAGATCAGGGTGTCCAAATTCCTATAAATAAAGATCAACTACTCCTCATTCAGCGAGTGAGTTCAACACTTAGATAAAATCCGAGCTCTAGTCATGCAGGTGTTGTGGACGCGCAAGTGGTGGTGTGATCGCGCAAGTATAAATATATTCAGAAATTGCGTGCTAGTTGATAGTTGTAAACCCAAAGTGGTTTGGGAGAGAAAAGGTGTGAGTCTACCAAGATTATAATTTAAGAAGGGGGTGTCACGCAAGTGCTTTGGTGACAATTGTGTGCCAGTCTTTGAAGAAGCGCAACGGTTGATAGTTGCATGCCAAAATTGGTTTGGGCATAAAAGGGTGTAATTCACGCGTGTATGGAGTTGAAGAAGCGAGTGTCGTGAAAGTGGATGAGGTGAACTTGTGCACAGTATTAGAGAAGCACATAGGGTATGGAAGAAGCATGCCAGTCATTTTAGGTCTACACGAAAGCTGGAAGACTAATCGATACCTTCGGTATAATGAGAGATTCATCTACTGGTGAAAGTTGGACTTTAACATAGCATCTACATACAACAGAGGATGTATTCATCAGTGATAATTAAGAGACCTACAGGTCTATAAACTATGAGTGGATCCTTTCCAGAGTAGTGAGCAAAGGAAGAGGAAGAAGGTGATCCTCTCCACCAGTAGTGATCCAGAGAGAGAGAAATAGGGAGTGACCCTTGAGAAAGCAGTGAGCTAACCCTAAACATTGTAAAGGCACTGCGCTTGGTAATAGAAGTGATCTATCCCAAAAATTGTAAACAATAGTGTGCTTTTAGTGAATTTGGTACATTGTCACATCACCTGTGTATGCTCCTTGGACGTATCCCAGTGAGGGTGAACCAAGTAAAAATCATTGTGTCTTGTGCATGATTTAGTTTTTGTTTATACTTTGTTACAGGAAAGAGAGAGAAGAGAGTCTTGCTTAATAGTGAGAAATGATCAAAAGGGGCAGTTGTTTTAATCTGTCATACCCTGATTCACCCCCCTCTCAGAGTATATAACCTAGTGGACCTAACATTTATTTTCAAGTAAATGGCTGGAAATATGAGAACTTATGCTAATAACCAATGTGCACTTAAGGTACACATGGAAATTGGATATTCCCACCATTACTATGATTTTGATAAGAAAAGTAATATCAAGTCTCATGAAAACATAAGTGGTGGAATGAAATTATAGGTATAATTATGCCAAAATGTGGAAACAAGAACTTAAGTTAATTCCAACAAGGGATAAGAGGGTGTAATAAGTGTGGAAATAAAGGTCATTATGTGAATTAATGACAAGTAATGGAAATATGTCATATAATGATGTGAATAATGATAAAGCTTTACAAAATACACCCCCCACACTTCAGTGTTTCAATTCAAATGAGTTTGGCCAATATGATAACAAGTTCCCCAATCCAAGGACTAATATGAATGAAAAGAAACAAAAACTATGAGGAAAAAGGAAAAAAGTGAAATCTTATTTATTTACAATTTATAATTTGAACAGTGATAATTAGTGGATACATATCATCCTCTCCTTAGTGGGTAATTTCATCTCTAATTTGGTATTAGTGAGATCTATGAAAATATTATTGTTTATCCTTTAGTAAAATTTGATGTTATTTTAACCCTCTAAATGAATTATAGAATAATTAAACATATAAGGATTGTTTCAGTATAGTTTTTCCTTAATTATATAAAAGTATATGTTGAATATAACTATAAACCATGGAAAGTGATTGAGTTAGTAAGGTGATATTTTGGGGAACACATGATTAAGGGAAAGATAACCCTTAAAATATGCATGATGTTGGGATAATAATTAGATAAAAAATGTTTTATTTTGATAAAATAAATGGTAATGTATTGATGACCTGAGAATAGAATACTAAAATGATTACAAGGTTGTTTAAGGATTGATTTTATAAAATATTTTGATTTATGTTATGAGAATAGAGTTAATTTTGGAATTCATGCATGTTTTAACTAAGGTTTTATAGTAATTCAGGTTATTAATATGTTTCAAATGAATAAATTATAATGATAATCACATGTTTGATGTGTGAAAATTAAGAGCTACATCATATTATTTAGGGGATTAATGATAAGTTGACTTCAAATTTATTGATCTTTATTTGAAAGTTTTGGATTTTAATATTTTGGAAGGTACATATGGGTAACCATTTAGGATTTTTTATGTTGAACATTGGATGAGGTTTTAGTTATTAATTTATTACATAACCATATAAATATTTTTGTATATTTTATAACCTGTTCTAACCATTTTTTATGATATCTAGATATAGAAGTTATGACTTATCATTCCATTATGGATGTTATGATCGACCAGTTTTAAAGGAATTACAATTCCTCAGAGTAATAAATGAAGAAGAAATTGAGGAAGGCATAATCAAAAAGTGATATTATACTTATGAGATGAAATCAAGTAAGAAAATCTCCTCATATGATAATGAAATAAAATGTTATACTATAATTATGATTTTTATGATATCAATGTCCTTTTTCATAACTACTTGGTCTATGGTTATGTGTTAATTAACCTTCTAATGACTATGTTCACTATCATCACCCATTAGAACAAGATAGTTGGAATTATCTTCAATATCGATGATTTTACTTTACACAAATGTTCTCATAATTATAATCTTAGTTATGTGGTGATCTTCACCTTTTACTTTCCCACTTTTTATGAGGATTTTTTATTAACCCCTTTTCCAATGTGCGTTTACAACAAAGAAATTTTTTAAACATCCATCTTTGATTTTAAAGAGAAATTTCAAATTTATGAGTTTGAAATTTTTTTGAAATTCATTACTGTATTGGGATGGTATCTTATCAATTGGCTCTTCCACCAGATCTCTCTAAAGTTCATTATATGTTCCATGTATCTCTCCTGAGGTAGTAAATTGTTAATCTTTGAAATTCACTAACCTCATATGGCATACCATTGGAGCATGAACTTTATTATAATGAAAAACAAGTATGGATTCTTGTTCGTAGAGACAAATTTCTACGAAATAATACCACTCACCTGGTTAAAGTCATATAGCAAAAATACCAATTTGAGGAACCTACGTGGGAACCTAAAGATGTGATTTTGAAGATATATCCTCATCTATTTATACCTGAGTAATGAATTCAGAAGGAAAATTTATTTTGATAGTGGTAGAATGTAACACCCTAAGATTTTGTGGTATGTCTTTTTTCAAATAAATTTAATATCTTCGATAGCTAACTTTTCACAAAACATAGAGCTTAAACAAACACCAAGATATTATTATTTAATTAGAAAATTTAACGTGCGAATGAAAAAAATTAACTAAATTTGGAAAATATAGTTTACACATGTTTATAGAATAAATTCATTGGTTACCGATTAATTAGAAATTAAAATGAATACCAATTGAACATAAAAGATATGTTTTTATAAAAAGAAACTATTTTTATGCTCACAATGAAGTTTTATCTTCATAAATTTAATTAATCACAATTACTGAAATATATTAGTAATATTTATATATTTTATATTCAATAAAAAATTTAAATTCATTAAAAATGTTTTATGGGCTTATGATAATAATAAATACAATTTTAACCACAAGACGCTATATTTTTTCTAAAAGGAAATTTTACCACTTTTTAATGGCGTACCAATTTTGAAACTACAATTTAACACTTTTATAAATTTTAATTGGAAAAATAAACTTCATTTTTCAAATCATAATATCAAAATTACCTTAGGGTTAAATTTTGGTATTTTTCAAAGACGTTTAATTTTTTGATGAATAGTGAAAAATACTGAATTTTAATTGAAAACTGTTTTTTTCTTCCAATTTATTTATATTGTTAAATTTTATTTTAAATTTTATTTTAGTATAATTAGTTAAATTATACATAAATGAATCCAATTTAGTGAATTGGAATAAATTCCACTTTTAAATTGGATATAAAATATTTAAATCATTCAAAAATTTTCACTTCAAAATCATGTTTTCTCATTGGATCTGCGAGATTAATTTTAAATATAATTTTTCCATTTCCATGAATTAAACATGGATTAATGGATTTCATATTTTGAATATAAAGTTTCAGAATATGTTGTAAGGTCAATTTCATTTTTATTTATAAAAAATTTACCGTGGTAAAAATATTCCTTACCATAGTATATGTACAATAATGACAAGGGTTTATGTTAAATTGTAAAAGCTATAAAATTACAACATTTAATGGTTTTTGTGGTTTTTATCAACCCTATATGGCCTTTAAGACATTAATTGCTATCCAAAGTCATGAAAATTAAGGACACATTAATGTGTTTGGGTTTAATTATACAATAATCATTATTTAATCACTTAATCCCACCGCTCCTCAAGTATTAATACCACCCCTCACCACCACATTTCTACTAAAAAGACTTGAAGCTCATAAGATATCTACCAAAACCACTCCTCCCCACTCTCCCCAAGTCCATGTTCTTATGTTCTCATCAAAAGACCAAATTCAAGTTCCTCAAGTGGTCCTTCAATGACGTGATATTCAAGAGGTAATTGTCTCAAAACACCTTACTTAATTTCTTTTATTCTTCTACTTTATTCTCACCTCATTCATCCATAAAAGAATGATAACTCTAGAATCATGTATATAATATATTTTTATGTTTATAATGGAATATATTATATTAATCCCTTTTATTATATCCTCTTATTTAAATAAATGAAACAATTTTCCATGTTATGGCGGTTAATCACCTCCATAAATAATGATATTGTTCGTTTTCCATTACCTCCTTTATCGATGGTCATTAAAGTTTTATTATGGTTAAATAAGATTTTAATTGATATTTTATAAATTATTTCATGTGATTTAAGTTATATTTACACATAATGATAAATAAAATTAAACTAGTTCGAGATGGTCAAGAAGAAACCCGCCAAAACAAATTAATCATTCATCATTAAAATTTTATCAAATAAATCACCCTTATTTTAGAAAAAAAAAACTAAATGGGACAGTTAATACTCCTAGAATATAATTAATATCATCTCATTCCAATTTTGGAGTTCTACTTCCATTTAAAAAAAATAAATTATTATATACAAGTGAACTAACCTTGAAACCGTGAAACGAACGCACCCAAAATAATGAAAATTATGAAATATTATTAATGAATGTGAGGTAATATGTTATAAAAGTATAATATAAGATATTATAAATATAAATATAGTTCAAAAAAATTAATAACATTATTTAAACTATTATACATGAGGATAAAGTTTGAAACACTAAAGATAAGCATTAGGTAATGGATTTCTTAATCCAATTTCTATTCTTTGGGTTAAACTTCTACTTCGGGATTATGTCATTCTAAGGGCATGAGTGAAATAAATTTCAAATATCTTATGATGTATTTACAATTTTTATGTTTATATAAATATAATTCACATATAATGAAATACCATAAGACTAGAAAAAATGAAGTACCATAAGACTAGAAAAAATAGCCAAGTCCCAAAGGATGAAACTCATTAAATCCGCAGATCAACATCTAGAACCATATGCAAGTGGTTCCCTACCCCTTCTCAATCTTAGAAGGAGATAATCTACAAAACCCCGAATTCATAGGTAGGGTATGAGCTAAAAATCCTAACAAGGTCTCACCAAGGATTCCCTAATAGATGCCAATATTAAATTAACCAAAGAGATATTTAAATTTAAAACAAACAAGTTTGGAATTTCATAAACATAATTAAAACAATTCATGCTTTACATTTCAAAATATGGAAATAATTTAAAAAAATTATTTACTTTTCAATTGATGGAACATTTCTAAAACAATGGAAGTTTTCAAAAATGGCTTAAATAAAAACTTTTATATAATACGGTTTATATAAATCAAAAGTAATGTAAAAGAGATTATAATAATGGCATATATTAATTTGAAAAACAAACATAAAAACTACATGATCATATTCCTAAGAAGGTAGGACAGTTCCACGCTATAGGGATTCCACACTCATGGTGATAAGGAAAATATGTACATACACCCCTTTGATCTCAAGCCAAAGAGGACTCATCACCATCACCTAAGGGATGTGATGTGATGATATGATGGTTTAGAATGTTGTAAATCGTAAAGTTTCATCCAAATAACTCACTAACTACCTACAACTTTCATGTTCTCTACTAACAAAAAAACAATGGGAATTTTATTTTAATATTTCATAAAGATACAATTAATGCCATTCGCTATTTCAAATATTTCAATTTTCCACATAAAAGCAAAAATGGGGTTTTCACCAAGATAAAACCCTAAGGTTTCTATTAAAACCATTTTAAATCCATTTTCACTATATAAAAATTTGAAATCAATTCAAAATTAAATTCCACAATCCATTTTTACAATAAACCCCTAATTAAATGGAATTAGTGTTTTTTAGAACATTTCCATCCAATATGTTTCACAATTGAATCAAAAAATTTAATTGAAACACTTTCCATAAAATCCACAATTCAAATTAAACAATTTAAATTTCCACAAATTTCCATAAACACACCGTAATTCAATGGAATTAAGACTTTTCTAATTTCATGCCAAAAATCCATTTTAAACCCCCAATTCAATGGAATTGAGTTTTTTCCAATAAACCAATTGAAAACTATTTAATTAAAATAAAGTATTTGAATTTAATTAAAAATAATTGAAAATAAATAATTTAATTTAGGGTTAATAAAAATCAATCATCGTAACGGAACCACATACCTCGGGATCATGGGATCTCAAATCACAAATTCATACATTGAAAACTCTAATGAAGAACGATGACGATAAGGATCTATGAATTATACCTATGTTTCGATCCAAAACAATTGGTATTATATCCAAAAATCAACATAGGGATTTATGGAACCCTATGGAGGAGAAAAGAGATCACATGCGATATAAATCGGGGTGAGAAAACTAATCGGAAGAAGATCGAAGGGAATTCCTCTAGATTAGAATTGCTTTCGAGATGGATCTGAGGGGCCAAGAAAGTTTCTTGGGAGCTCCAAAGATGGGAGAAGTCACTTCTAGGTTGTACTGGTCTGTCATGGGCCTAAAAGGGGGGGTTCAAGAATTTGTAATCAAAATTTATATTAATTAAAAATCCATCGTCATGGTTTCCTGGGCAGAGGTCCATGGTTTAAACAAACTGTACGCAATTCATGTGTCTATTCTAAATGGGTTGCATGGTTTCTCTTAAGAGGGAACACAGTTTTTAAACTATGTGCCAACCATGAAAATGACCACTTCATTGGGTTGGACAATTTTCTCTAACAGGGTGCACAGTTTTGGAAAATCGTGCACTAGCCTAGAAACTTCCAAAAATTTTAAACTTTCACCTAATTCATCCTCAAATGAAATCCAACCAAAGAACGTTTTGAAAGAGGGGATTAGGAATGCCTAAAAATAGTAATAGGATGTTACATTTTCAAATTGAGTGAGATAACTCAGGTCATTATTTCATGAGTTTGAGGATTCTCTAACTCTATCATGCCTTTATCTATTTGATTATAGATCCAATAATTGAAAGGAAGGCTTTATCAGATTGTTTTTCCCAACTTTTATTGAAAAGGAAAATAGTTTGGACGATCACTGAGTCCAACCTCATTGTATTTCTAGATATTTGGAATCTCACGAAATCCATGCTCCTGTGAACATGCAAAGTATGTATCTACATGATCATTCCTAAAGGATTAGACCTTGTTTTATCTATTTATAAGAGTATGTTAAATCTAATTCTTTTTCATAGATTGTGTGTTCTGTTTAGAGTTCTCACATGGTAAAAGTAAAGACTTTGGAATCAGTGACTCCCACATCCCATCATCCATATGCTTCACAAGTGTATCATTATAGGTAGATGAATTGATGATTATATTCCTAAGATATGGATGGAAGGGATAGTAGTTAGCATATTATCCTAAATTTTCCTCCTTTATTTCCCTTATTATTCAGTTTTCAACCAAATAATTTTCTATAGAATATGAAAAATACCTAAAGACATGTTTTGGTTTGAAGGGATAAACCTTTATTTTTCTATCATTAAGATATGTATAATAATTATTTCTTCCCTTGTGTGCCAAATTTTCGTAGGTTGGCATTGGAATGTGGCTGAATTTGGTGGCTAGGATTTGGTTCCATGATATTGATCCCTTCAGGGGTATATGCTAAATAATTGGAGGCCTTATATGCTGATAATGTATACCATAGATTAGATCATTATAACTCTCTTAGAAACACTATGGAAACTATTAACGTTGAATAGAATATAGAGTGCACTCATTGAGGTGGTAAAAAATATTAAAATTCCCCCAAACCTTAGGGATGGAGAACATGAAAATATGAAAATTCACCCAAGCCTATAGGATGGGGTGAGGTTTAACAGTTTCCAGAATACTCCCAATGAGCAGGAAAAGGATATAAAAATTCCTCTATCCCTATGGGTTAGGTAACTTTGCTGTAAGGAGGACCTATGTAGGAGGGTGTTAGTACATTATCATAGGTGAGAGATCCCTGAAATATTCCCACAATTATTTCTCAAGGATTCTTATTCCCTTACTAGAGTTGAATGATCTGTTCTTCAACAGATATTGCATTGTCATCCTAAAGGGGCTAAATATAAAGAGACATGATGAAACCCTTTCCTTTTTCAATTGAATGATGGGTGGATGATGATGGGATTCTCATTATGTACCTCAAAGAATGGATCTATTATTTACATCAAGCATATACTTCATCAACAATATACTCTGAAACATCATTAGGGTCAATGATTCCTTCTATAGATACTGGATATGTATCATTAATCCCTTCTTTACCAATTTTAGGGGTAAAATATGGGTTAACCTATTGCGATGTGGATGATTATAGGGGTTTACAATCATTCTATTCAAGAGTGCAACTATTTAAACTAGATGGAAAGTCTTCAGATCTAGTTGATATCATATAGATGAAGACATAGGTGAACTGGTGTTCCTCCTTAGTGGAGTATCTCATTATGTGGGATGGTGACCACTATACCATTTAATGGGATGGTTCTCATATCAGAGATGGATCCAAGGTTCAAAAAGATAAAAATGTCCATAGACCTATGTGTTGGGGTTCTCATGGGGATTCCATAGTCACCATGGTTGGATGTGATGGGGTCTGAAACCCCTGACTAGTAATGGTTTGGAGTTCATTTTGGGTCACTTTCATGATACATTGGTGGGACTCAAGGGTGTTGGAAGTGCCATGGATAGAGAACTTTTCTGTAGTTTCATTGGTTGGCTTCCCCTGGTGGTCTCTCCTTTTGGATACCCTAGTCTAGTTAACTGGGAAAGGCATAACTTCCTCTGCAATATCTTATAGTTGTGGGGTCACACATCGATGAAGATAACCACCATTAATAGGATCCCTTCTAGGGATCTCTAGGGTAATTTTGTTGACATGGGGATGTCCCCTTCCACATCATTAAGATAAGGAAGGTAGGTATTGCTGCATTATAGGGATAGGACACCAGAGAGGTTAGATGTGGAAATAATAGCAACATTCTTCTATGTGCCCTATTATGGGTAAAACGACAGGTGGGGTCCATTCTCTGGAGGATTCCATGAGCTTCCTCCATGTTCAGAATAGAGTGGTTGATATGTCACTCTCAAACCATAAAATTCACCAATTAGAACTGGAGGTTCTGGGTTGGTAATAAAGATGTCAGGGAATCAGGGCCAAGGTTTTTAAGATGGATAGGGAATGTGTCAGCTAGTTGTGCGTGGAAACCCGATGTGTTTCATGGGGTCCATCTTGTCCAATGGTTTTGTAATTCATTGGAACATTTAATGATGTAATTTTGGATTGCATGAAATACTATAAGTTCGGGAGTAAATATAACATAGTCATTAGTGAAACATTGTGTATAAGAGTAAATGGATGATCAATCACTTTCACAATTAAAGGATATAAAATTATACCTTTTTTATATTTGAGAGTCTTGACGCTATTAAATTATTAATTTTGGTTCCACTATCTTAATTTCATGAAAAAATAGTCTGATGTGTAATGGGAAATTGATCATTCCCCCTATATGGAGGTGTTTTCATATTTGAAAGTTTCACGTCACATTCACCATTTTTGTTTCCCAAAAAAACATGATTTTATCTAGGCTTGATGATTGAATAATGGAGGCTGATTACGGTTTCAAAATCATTCATGTTGGGTTCACCATTTTTCATTCCCAACAAAATATTATTTTATCCAGGCTTGATGATTGATTGCATGAGGATGAATGTGGATTCAAAATAATTCACGTATGGTTCCAGATTTTGTTTCTGATGGAAACCACCAAAGGACTCAGTATTTATAATGATCTAAAAGCCTACTTTCCAATGGCATTAGGTCACTGGGGTTCCCTACTAATTATGATTAGGAATTCACAATAGTTAAGAAAATGAGATATTGTTCTCATTACATCCTATTATGGGGAATTATGGCCCACTAGGGGACACCTTTATAGATTTAAGATATATTCGTGAATCCTCCCCATATCCAAATGTAGTATTGGTTACCCTTGTGCCAATGATCTCATCAAAATCGTGTGCTTATGAGAATTACTATAGGTGTTTTGTTATTCTCTTGTTATTTCATAATGATTTAGTATATTCTTGAGATTTCACACTACATAGTTTACAATCATTGGGGGAAGCAGTTAGACATTTGGAATTGGTATTAAACATTAAAGGAAATCCTATGTATCTTTTTAGAATAGGAATAAAATGTCATGAAATTTTAATTACACTATTTATGGCTCTATGATAGGTCCATACCATTCATTTTAACAAAATGCGATAAGTATGTTTGTGGGGGAATTCATATATGAGATATGGGGGCTCAAGCCATAGATAGGCCTCCTATGTATCCTGATGGAGCCATGAGTCAGAGTTCACAATGTTTTGATGTTATGGGTATCTATGTCATAAAAGGTGTGACAACAGGGGTTAGAGTGGTATGTATGCATATGATGTTTCCTTGAGATTCATAATTTGGAGAGTTTCCCTATGAAGAAATAGAAGATATAGTCAGGACTTACATCTAAGGAGGACACCCATGTTGGAATCATTTATATCAAACTAATGGAACAATCACTACAAATCTATAAGAACATCCGATTCATGTTCAGTGTGAGAGACCAGAGACAACATGAGATCACGTACAATGTATATGGGGGTAAGACTGAATTTGTGTAGGGATTACATACTGAGGCCTCCCTAGGGTAAACATGGTTATGAGTCTAATGGATGATATAGATCCATGATAAAGTTCATTAACTATCACAAGAAGTATTAAGGCTGCAAGGGGGAATTTGAAAATTGTGTCATGATATTTTCATTGTCTTTATGGGGTATATGGCCTCATAGAAGTAATGATAAATGTATATTGAATATATATATCACGATCTAAAAAAGGTATCATATGTGTCTTGATAATAGAACTAATGTAATTCCTTATAGTTCTTATGGGTGTTTTTGTTATGATAATGTAATTATCATTTCAAATCTCTAATCATGTATGATTCATGCTTGGTGTGATAAATAAGAGATGGAAAAATATCAAATACATAACATATGTTTAATATTGTTCTCGGACCGTAAAAAGGAACCCTATGTATCCTAATTATAATAGGAATCATAGTCTCTATAATTCATAAGTCATTTAGTTTGACATCAAAAGGTGTTAACCATGAAAATTAATGTTGTTTGGTAAGGATATTAATTTCTACAAGGGATATGGAAATGTGAAATTTGGATAACATGTGGATGGAATGATAGTATCTGTGAGGAATATGGCCACATGGAAGGACAAGAGATAAAAATATGTATAAGGAAATTCTGGTATTTGATATAGGGATTGATCCCTGAAAAGGAGTCCTGCATGTCTTGTTTATAACTAGAATCATATTCCGTGTGTTCATGTGTTACTTAGCCACTGATGGGTAAGGAAATATTATATAGCTCATAAATAATATGTCATCATGAGGTCATAAAATATCATAATATTAGGAACATAGGCCAAGGTGGATTCCCATATTGGATCAATTTGAGAGGAACATCTTAGTTGGGACTCATGATAAAGATATAATGAGGCATCTCAACTTAAATCATTTGAAGGAATCATCAGGGCTTTCACCTAGGAATATTCATGAATGTGAACTCATCCCTTATCTATTGATGGTTGAGGATTGATTATAGATTCATATGAGAAATTTTCCCCATGAGGTAGAATAATTGGGTGATTACAACAAGTGGAACTCTGGGTCACATATTCATTCCATGTCCTCTATCATATGAGGGAATGTGACCAGGAAAGGTCAGTTGAATATGTTTTTATGGAATGGTGGACCTTGGGGGGAAATAGCATAAGAGCATGCCCCATTTATTCAAAAGGGTAAGGCAACTGCATGACAAAGTAGGGGTTATGTGATTATGTGGCCTCGAGGTGATCATGCACTCATAAGTGAGCGAATAGCTTGTGGTGCATGAATATAGGTTATGGTAGGGAGTGATTGGCTCAGTTACATAACCCTCTTTATGGATAGGGTTCATATATCAGGGCCATATGAACAAATGGAGGTCACATTATCAAGGGTACGTGGCCAATTCTGTTTGATCAGGTGCACATAACTAAACCATGGAGACATTGTGGGGTGAATAGGGCTTCATGATAGATCTTCATGAATACTCCTCACATTAAGAGGGAGAATATCCTAGGCCAACATCCCGTATGACTAGGGGTTTACATGGTAGTGTTGCATAAAGTCTTACCACATAAAGAGAGAATATGCGGCTTAAAAATAAGTCGTGTAGACTAAGTGAACTTGACCAAGAGTGCATGATCACATGAATTGAGTTTCATGTCAAAGGTAGAATGACTGTGTCATGTAACCGAGGGTTCATTTCATCTTAATCACATGAAAGCATTGCATGAATCCACTTTGCATGAATGCATTGTGAAGGGATTCCCCACTTAAGTGCAACATGTGAAGGGTAGGTTGCACTAGGACATCATATGATGACTAAATTGTCTTGTGATCAGTTAAGAAACAAGATTTCATGCGATGAAATAACTCTTGGTTACTTGGGGAGTCTCTAAAAGCAACAACTGCCTCTACCTCGCCTTGTTCTCTACATTTCTCTACTTCCTCTCTCTTGGTGTTTGATTCCCTCCCTCAGTATCTAGTTCCCTCTCCTAGTGTTTGGTCCTATCTCTCGATTTTTTGTTCCCTATATCCCTTTTGAAATGGATTTGGGTTTTTATAAATGTTGGGATCCGAGATCACCACCACATTTCATGGAGAGTGATCTTCAAGTGTAGGCCTAATGTGGAGGATACCTAGTGAACAAGTTGCTCACATCACATGTCACTGATCAATCACATGATCAATTCGCATGTCCTAGGATAGTCTTATAACCTTGATGATTTTATGTGATCATGTTACCTAGGTGTATCACATGAAGAACAGTGAGTGTGATCCCCTTTCTTCATGTATAGCATATCCCTAAGGCATCGCATGAAGAACATCAACTGTGAGATCATCTTGTCACTAATTTTTTTTAAAAAGACCATCACTTGATGATGTGGAGGTCTCATGATCGTGTATTTGTATGGGAGTCATGTGATTCATACCTCTCTTATTTCCACTACTCATCCTTTAAAAAATCCTATTCATACAAGGCATAGATCGCATGCACAATGGTTCCCTAGTCTATTGCAACTTCATTCACTTCGTATGTATATTGATGATTTCCAAATCAATGATTTCCAACCACTGAAGTCGAGAACCATCGCAATCCCTCATCAAGAGGTTGAAGATGATGATAAGATGGTGCATATCAGTTTGATTGGATGATTGTCATTTCATTCCTGCTTTTAATGGTGGGGGAATAGTTTCACGACCGCATGAGTCCCACATCAAACTTCAACATGGATGACCTTCGCATTATAAGCAATATTTTTTGGTTATCCCTTTAGTTGATAGTATTCTGGTATGCTATGGGATTTTGTTGTAACCACCCAATGCCCACACCACCTCTACACTGCTGAACCATGGCACAACTCTGCTCTCTCTGTGCATGCACATGTGTGCACACACACCCTCGTCACCATGTCTAGCCAGTTGTGCTGGCTCCCTAGCCTGGTCGAAGAAACTCCCATATACTGGGTCAAGCTGGCTAGTTTTTTATCCATGTATGGATAATGTTTTTATAAAACATGACTATAATACTTAGAAAATATTATTAAGTAATATGGATGATAAATCTATCACATGAAACAATCCATAATTTCCAAAATATCAATTTTTCAATCATCTTAGAACATTATCAAAATCATTCATACATAAGTAAATTGTTTTCGCATGGGCTTCTTCATGATCCTCCAATAACACTCCCAACATACTTTATGCAATTAATTAATTTTTCATTGGCTTCACACTGCTCAAATATCTCATGGAAAATTTAATGTAAAACATTTAGTAGTTCCATGGTGGCACTGTTTATATTGGAACCACTAATCTTCATAAGTTCTTTCTAAACTCCATGGACTACTTTGACATCCAAAACTCATCCCTATATATTGATCATACAATTCATCATATCATTACTTCTAGAACTCAGATTCTAGTGCTATCAACTTCTCCAATGACTTCAACATCTATAAATAGTACAAGATGCATGGGACGTTGATCCCACACTTCTTCTTATAGAGAATTTCATTTATATATTCATTTATTTCCTAAATGGTTCTGTAATTAATGGTCCTTGAGTCCTGAGTCATATACACATTCATGTTTTGAATCAACAACCTTTGTCACATAAATGATATGGGAGATTTACATCATAAAATTCCCTAAAAATATCATTGTCAACTATTCTATGGTCTTCCACAAACATTATATTGAATCAGAAACTTCGTTTCCATGAATTTTGAACATTTAATATCTAGTTCAACATCATCTCAATTTATTTTGACTATATATTAATTCAAAGACCCCCATATTTTCTTGTGAACTTACATCCATAAAAAGTAACAATTCTACCATAAAATTCATTCTCCATTATTCTTTTGTACATGGATATTGGCTCTGCTTCTCATAAACTCTTGATTCTTAAATTATCCTTCATGTGCTTAATCATTTGTCGATTGATCACAAAAAAATACGTTTTCATCCATGAACATATTATATTTATTATAAAGAATTTCTATTATTTCATACTTCAACAAATCTAACATGGACATCATTATGCACATTTTTTGGACACATTTTTTTGTCTTAATAGCACTCAAAATTCTCATAGCCTTCATGTCTTTGAACAAACTCAGATAATAATTGTTGCTCCAAATTACTTTTCAAACTCCAATTGTTACTTCCTCTTATGATCATCTCACTCATGACCGCCTTCTATCACTAGTTTCCTTGATTCTAAATTTGAAAATTATGTTTGACTTATATACATCTTCCATGCATATTCTTATCTTCCATTAAGTTACCATTTTTTATAACTTCTGATGAGCTTTATCTTTTTCTTTGTATATGTCTTCCTATAACCCAATCTACTTTTTTCCCTCTCATATTGATTCCTTTTTTTTGTTCTAGCTTGACTCCATTAATTTTAAAATGCAAGGATTTCTTGAAGTTGTCCATGATGTGTCCTTTTATCCTATAAAAGAAGAGTATTTTATTTGGTGTGACATATTACTTTAATTTATTCTAAGGAATGTTCTGATTGGTAACTACCGATTCTTTACACCTTGAGGAACACTTATAATCTATCTTCCATTAATTTTTATTCATATTTTATGCCCTCTTTTATTAGTTGAAATTGAGTTATGCTTAGTAGAGGTAGACTGTAACACCTTGAGATTTTATGAGATATATTATTTTTAATTTATTTGATGTCTTCTATTATACACAACACCAATATTATCTTTTACTATACACAACACCGTATTAGCCTGCAGTATACGCAACACTATTCTTGGCTCGTGTTACACACAATTTCAAGTTCAATTTGTGGAAATTATTCTACGCAACATTATGTATAGATTTTGTTTGTTGTATAAATAAAATAAGTTTTTAATATGCTATACGCAATACCAAATGAAGCATTCACTTCATGAAGCCCTGACTTGGCTTGCATTACACGCAATCAATACCTTCTTCGATAGCATGTGTAGTATGCAATACCAAGTTTCACTAAATGTGGTATTATTATAATATTATTATGAACTAGCCGTTGTGAATGGTAATACCCACTTTTTGTAATTTTATATATTTCTTCTTTCAAAAATGGACTTCATTTTTGGATTCAGAATATCGAAATTATCTTAGGGTGAATTTTTGGTATTTTTCTGAAAACTTTCAATTTTTGATGAATAGTGAAAACACTAGGTTACTATTTAAAAACCAAGTTTTTATTTAAATAATTATTTATTTTCTTAAATTTATTTTAGGTCAAAATAGATACATAATACTTATATATGTTCAATGTAATTCATTAGTGTCATTTTATAATAATTTTAGATATATAAAAATTTTATTGAACTTTTCAACATCTTTTACCCACCTCCTAGGAGAAATTGAAAATTTACATAAAACATAATTTTACTGCTTCTGTGAGTGGAATTTTGAAAATCCAAGAGACACAGTTAATATCAAGGAGTAAAATGTGGTTCAATAAGATAAAAATATTTTATAGTGAATAGTAACTTTTTACTTTTATTTACTATGGTTAAAAGTAAATAGGGTAATTAAGTGTAAAAATGATATTATTACTACAGTAACACATGTTATAATTATATTGGATAAGTTTAATTCGACCAAAAATAACCTTTGGAATATAATATTATCATTTGGGTTCACTTCGATTAGATTAGGACATTTATTATTATTTTATTTAAAAAATAGTTAAATTAGGTAAAATCAATGTTTAATAACTAAAACATTTTTAATATTCGGTTATACATAAGATAAATTCCACTATAAATATTAATTATAAATCTAAAAATATTTCCTACCTAATCGTATTTTTTTTATAATTTTTAGACATTAAATAACTTAATTTATTTATGACACAATGGTGATGCAGTAATTACCTAAATAATGAAATATTAATATAATTGATCATATAAATACCCAAATAAATGTAATTTGAAACTTTTTATGAATTAAACTAATTTTATAGGTTAATATGACATGTTAGTATTGATTTAATTAACCTTTTTAGAACTAATCATGCTGTTATGATTTTCACAAAAATCAATTACCAAATAGTGTAAATATTGACATAAAAAAGTTTTTAGAAAAAATATTATATTATTAACTATTATTATTTTCCTAAAAATCTAAGGTTCAGACAAATGACTTAGATAAGGTTATATCTATTAATAATGAACAACTTGGGGTTTATTTGTCTTGTTATAGTAAGTTTATTAACCATATAGTGTAAGAAAAGAAGAAGACACGGTAAAAGTAAAATTATTTAACTAAGAGTTAATTTAAAATGTAATGGTAAAATAGAAACCTAAACTTGTCTAAAACCTATTTGTTGAGATGATTTCGACCCATACCCACTTTATATTTGAATTAAATCAATTTGGAGCTATTATAAACAAAATATGACTGTATTATAAAATAATATTTTATGTTTTTTCAAAGGTGCCCCTCTCCTCCCTTATATAAAGGGAACCCCTTCCCTCTTCTCTTCACACCCTTTTGAGCCTTGAATCTCGGCCAAACCCTCCAATTTCCTCTTATAAATCTCTCTAGATATATAATAGAGGTTCTGGTATTCTCAAAAGACCAACTCTAGTTCCCTAGGAAGAAGTTTAAAGGAGGTGCGTCGAGGAAGAGGCAATCTCTTCTACCGACTCTTTCAAGTTTCTTTCTTCTTATACTTCCTCTTCTTTAGTTGTTTCATTATAAAGTAATAAAATACATATTAAATATATACTTATATGTTATTATAAATATTAAAAAACCCTATTTCACCTTCAATCCATCCTACGGAAAACAAAATCACTGTGTGTGCGTACGTATGGAATTCCATCTCCACGCCGTGGTGTAATCAGTTTTTCCACCACCACCTTACTTGGATGGGTATAATGGTGTAAAGAATAACGATATATGATTATTATAACATAATACTGATTATAAGATATTATATCATCCACACCAAATCCATTCAATAAATATGGGAATGATATCATCGCTCGTGCGTACGTACGGATTACCGTCTCCACGACGCGATAAGATTCATTTTCCATGTTAACAATTCAAGAATAATTATAAATTAAATATAATAAGTAATCATGAAATATATGAAATAATAATGATACTGGATTTAGGTATATATATATATATATATGTATGTATTTCATGTACTTAATTCCATTACATTCAATAAGGAAATGAAAAATAGCGTTCATGCGTACGTATGGCCTACCATCTCCATGAACGGTGTATATCTTTCCATTTATCGATCTCTTATATATATGTATATACTGAATATATATGATATATAAATCATGCTTTAAATTATGTATGTAAGTAAATCATGATATATGTAATAATAATATCAATAAAAGCAAGTCCAAACACGTATGATAAATAAAACGATTTTACCCAAAACGCTGCTTTAACATGGAATTTACAAAAGAATTGGTAATATAAAGTCATAAGTAAACCATATATGATATCATAACAATGAATATGATTCTTTAATACGTAAATGAAATTATTTAAATCATTATACAGGAGGTTTGGATACATACGAAGAATATCATACATAAGTTAAGGGATAATTATTTCAATCCCATTCTTATCCCATATTGTTTATTCGTAAGTATTTACAGGGGTTATGTTTATTATCCATGTCCATATGTTCTCAAAATGTTTTCATAAAATGTTTAAATTTATTCCATGTATGTTTAAAGTCATTTTTACCCTTTATTCCTTTTACCACATCGTATGGAAGGAATCTTTCTTTTGTTTACCATATGAGGTACTTTTTGACTTTTCTAGCCAAAGTACAAGAAGAATATTTTTTTAACTTAAACGGCATGAATGGAGTTTTACATTTTTATAATGCATTATTTTAATGAATCTTAATCTACAAGATTTCATGAAGATTTCCAACAAAATCCTTTACTTTTAAAATTTCATGGCATTTTGTGAAAAGAAAATGATTTTGAAGAAGAATGGATATTTTCCTCAAGAGTTCATTTCAAGTGTTTTATCAAAACCATTTTCCATATAAGATATAATTATTTCATATGTGTATGTTTCAAGTATAATTTCTCTATGATTTACATTGTATCAATTTTCTTATGATGAAATGATATCAATTTTGTTTTGTATAGATTATTTTATGATTGTATGCTGTTTATGAAACTCATTTTATACATTGGGTAATGATGAATGATTTATGATCATGTTATGGCACAAGTAAAAAATGATTTCATTATGAGATGGGTGGGACCTATATCTCCCTACAATTAATTGGGTAAAGATTTATATCCCATGAGATAGACATGGCTGGAAAGGTAAGTTAATCCAGTTCAGTGATACAGGACTGGAACGAGGATTGAACTCGATTCAGAAAGGGATTTTTTCCACTAAGATGGTTTTGGAAGCAATGCCTTGGCTACTATGGAAATCATATCATGCGCATAATGTTTTTCCACAATTAAAAGTTTTATTTCCAAGCTATTTTATCTTAATTGTTGTTCCATTATGATATATGCCTTACGTACTGCCATGTTTTATGTAATTGCTCAAGATTTAGATGTTCAAACATTATGTTCATGTCTTTATGTTCAAATGTATATGGTTTTGTTTTATTTTTTCCATGCTGACCCTTAATGAGAATTTGAGCTCACCCTTTATATGTTTTCTTTTCCCCAGGATATAAATAAAGGTTTTAGGTAAGAAAAAAAGGGAAGATCTTTATGGGAGATGTTGAAGATATTTCACCATGATTAGAAGGTTATGTTCCAAGTTTCCAAAGACACTAAACTATTACGGTCCTTCGGTGTTTTTTTGTTGTGTATTAATTTTTCCACAAAAGTAATGTAATTTCCATGTACATCAGGCTTTGGGTCTCTACAGTTGGTATCAGAGGTTCGGTTTAGTCAACCTTTGGAAACTAGGATGCGAGAACTTTAGTGAGATCCCTAGAGATATTTATAAGGTATGTCTAGAGATGTCCCTAAGGTTAAGTATAAATATAGGTTATAGTCCTAAAATTACGGTAACAATATTAGAATTAAGCCTAAGATATTAGATATTGAAGTTACTACCCCTTTATTATGATTTTTCCTCTCACACTATTCTTTTTGGGGTTTAGAAAATGGCTGTAAAAAGGAAGATTCACGATAATAGAGGATATGATCGACAATGGAATGATATTCTTCATTAGAAACCAAATGAAATTGGATGTGGAAGTCCACATATCATTATTATTCCTAATCATAAATCTCATAATATGATCAATAATCTCAACTTTGGTAAGTTTCCCGACTTAGATTATAAGAGAATGATTGAGTTTCATGGTGATCATAGAGGAAAGAAAGTTCAATATCCATCATGTAAATCATGTGGGAAGAGGAATCAGGGAGAATGTTTCAAAGGACCTGGAAGATGCTTTGGGTGTGGAAAAGAAGGACACAAATCTAGTAATTGTAAAGGAAAAGGTTTAGTTAACACCATGGAGAAGGATAATGGTATTGCTAAGACATCAATAATGGTTAAGTGTTTTAAATGTGGAATGTACGGGCATTATACAAACCAATGCCCTAAGGTAAAATCTCATAAATGAAATCAGCAAGGTCATATGGGTAGTATTTATGTTGATGATGATTAAGAGACTACAAATGATATATGATATTTAATAAATGATGAAGCTCAGTCAGTGGTTTAAGAAGGCAGTGTAATGATTGTATGTTTATCAAGAATAATGTATGGTACAATGGAATAAAGAAAAATCTAAGGATTGTTACACTGTTGCCTTTACTTTTGTTTTGAATGTATATGTTGAATGATACTGGTAACCATGAAATTATATTCAGATATTTTTGGAAAGCACCTAATATACGCATAAATAAGGGATAAGGAGATAATGAAATGTTTGATAGTATTAATGATCTCATGACTAATATAAGAAAAAAGTGATATCATGGTTTTTGTATATAGAATTTTTGGGATTTTGGTATATGTAAAGAGTTAACTTGTGACAACATTCATGTTTTATCTATGGTTTAAGAGAATACATGATTAAGGTATTCACATGTTTGGAATCTGACCAACAAGATACATCGTATGATATATGGGGGATAAATGATGGTATTCACATGCTCGGTAGATGAAATTTCTAGTAATTGTTTTCTTTATTCTATGATCTTGGACAGAAGTATTTTGGATTAGCCTAAAGATTGGAATGAATTAAGTTAGACATAATATAGTATTGTTTAAGCCTAGAACTTTTTTCTATTTTATTGGAGGAATATTATTATAATGTAGTTTTAGAAAAAGGGACAACCTGCAGGACGGGCGACAACCAATCGTGTCGGACAAAGTTGTGGGAATCGAACCCACAACCGAAGTGCGACATGCCTTTATTTCCTACCACTGGCCTACAGGAAGTCCCTGGTTAGTAGGAACTAGTTTTATTTTATTAAGCGGTATGATAGAAGAAGTATTAGTCCATTGTTGGAATCATATACGATTAATCTCACCATAGATGGACTTATGTATATTTAATAACTTATGCTAACATTTTTGTGATAGAAACAGATGGGATGACTTATCATTCAATCGCATGATCTGCTAACACTTCATGAATGAAAAATTCAGCTTCATTTCTTTAAATAGAGATGAAGTGGAAATTATTCACGGAATGACCAACGATGATATTACACTGAAATCAAGTAAGTATTTCTCCTTCTGTAAAAGTTCATCAATGTTAGGGAAATGATATTGGAAACCAAAAAGGTTGTCCTAGTACTCTCATATCTGATGAATCAGATGGTACCTAAGATCATCACAAATTTACGGCTTTGTGATTGTAAGATTTTTCATATCCATGTTCTCTACCACTCTCCATCAAAACTTAACGGTTAGATTTCTCTTCCATATCCATATTTTCACCTATATACTCCTATGTGGGAACCCAAGTGATGATTTACTTTGGGTATCCATTTTGCCTCAAAATTTCCTTTTTAAAATGATGATGTATTATTCCTTTTTACGATGTGGGTTTCTAAGAATGAACCTTTCAAGTAATAAATGATTTATAACCCCGAAAAATTTCATGGGCGAAATTCATTTTAAGGGGGGTAGAATGTAACACCCCGAGATTTTATGAGATATATTATTTTTAATTTGTTTGATGTATTCTATTATAAACTACACCAGGATTAGCATGTACTATATGCAACACCATATTATCTTGGAGTATACACAACACTATTCTTGGCTCGTGTTACACACAATTTCAAGGTCGTTTTGTGGAAATTATTCAACGCAACATTAATTATAGATTTTGTTTAATGTATAAATGAAATAAGTTTTGATAATGTTATACACAACACCAAATGAAGCATTCACTACACGTAACCCTAACTTGGCTTGCATTACACGCAATCAAGACCTTCTGCGATAGCATGTGTAGTACGCAATACCAAGATTCACTAAATGAGATATTTTTATAATATTATTATGAAATAACTGTTATGAATAGTAATACCCAATTTTTTAATTTTTTTAAATTTTATCTTTCAAAATGGACTTCATGTTTGGATTTTTAATATCGAAATTTGCCTAGGGTGAATTTTTGGTACTTTTCTGAAAACTTTCAATTTTTGATAAATAGTGAAAACACTAGGTTACTATTTAAAAACTGAGTTTTTATCTAAATAATTATTTATATTATTTAAATTTATTTTTGGTCAAAATAGATACATAATACATATATATATTCAATGTAATTCATTGGAGTCATTTTATAATAATTGTAGATATATAAAAATTTTATTGAACTTTTTACCGTCTTTTACCCACCTCCTAGGAGAATTTAAAAATTTACATAAAACTTAATTTTACTTCTTCTGTGAGTGGAATTTCAAAAATCCGAGAGACACGGTTAATATCAAGGAGTAAAATGTGGTTCAATAAGATGAAAATAATTTATGATGAATAGTAGCTTTTTACTTTTATTTACGACGGTTAAAAGTAAATAGGGTAATTAAGGGTAAAAATGATATTATTACTACCTTAACACATGTTATAATTCTATTGGATAAGTATAATTCGACCAAAAAAACCTTAGGAGTATAATATTATCATTTAGGTCCATTTGGAATAGATTAGGACATTTATTATTATTTTATTTAAACAAGAGTTAAAACAGTTAAAATCAAAGTTTAATAACTAAAACATTTTTAATATTGGGTTATACATAAGATAAATTCGACTATAAGTATTCATTAGAAATCTAAGACTCTTTAATACCTAATGATATTTTATTTATAATTTTTAGACATTAATTATCTAATGTATTTTGACACAATGGTGATGTAGTAATTACCTAAATAATGAAATATTTATATAATTGATATTATAAATACCCAAATAAATGTAATTTGAGACTTTTTATGAATTAAAATAATTTTATGGGTTAATATGACATGTTAGAATTGATTTAATTAACTTTTTTTGAACTAACCATGCTGTTATTATTTTCTCAAAAATAAATTACCAAATAGTGTCAAAATTGACATAAAATAGTTTTTAAAACAAATATTAAATCAGTAATTGTTATTATATTCCGAAAAATATAAGGTTCAGCCAAATGACATAGATAATGTTATATATATTAATAATTAACCACTTGGTGTTATTTTGGCATGTTATAGTAAGTTTATTAACCATATATTTTAAGAAAACCAGAAGACACGGTAAAAGTTAAATTATTTAACTTAGAGTTAAATCTAAATGATAAGGATAGAATAGTAACCTAAACATTTCTAAAACCTATTGGTTGAGATTATTTCTACCCATACCCACTTTATCTTATAAATAAATCTATTTGGAGCTATTATAAACTGAATATGACTTTATTATAAAATAATATTTTAAGTTTTTCCAAAGGTTCCCCTCTCCTCCCTTATAAAAAGGGCACCTTTTCCCTCTTCTCTTCACACCCTTTTGATCCTTGAATCTCGGCCAAACCCTTCCAATTCCTCTTCCCAACCTCTCTATTTATATCATAGTGGTTCTGGTCTTCTCAAAAGATCAACTCTAGTGCCCTAAGAAAATGTTTAAAGGAGGTGCGTCGAGGAAGAGGTAATCTCTTCTACCGACTCTATCAAGTTTCTTTCTTCTTCTACTTCCTCTTCTTTTGTTGTTTCATTATAAAGTAATAATATTAGTATTAATTATATACTAATATGTTATTATAAATATGAAACAACCCTATTTAACCATCTATCCATCCTACAGAAAACGAAATCACCGCGCGTGCGTACGTACGGAATATCATCTCCACGCCGTGGTGTAATCAGTTTTTCCACCACCACCTTACTTGGATGAGTATAATGGTGTAAAGAATAACTATATATGATTATTATAACATCATACTGATTATAAGATATTATGTCATCCACTACAATACCATTCAATAAATATGGGAATGATAACATCGCTCGTGCGTGCGTACGGATTACCGTCTCCACGAAGCGATGATATTCATTTTCCATGTTAACAATTCAAGAATGATTATAAAGAATATATAATAAGTAGTCATGAAATATATTAAATAATAATGCTACTATATTTATGTATATATATATATATGTATTTCATCTTATTAATTCCATTCAATTCAATAAGGAAACGAAAAATAGCGTTAATGCGTACGTACGACCTACCATCTCCATGAATGGTGTATTTATTTCCATTTATAGATCTATTATATATATGTATATAATGAATATATAAGATATATAAATCATCATTTAAATTTGGGAAATAAGTAAATCATAATATAAGTAATAATAATATCAGGAACACAAAGTCCAAACATGTACGATAAATAAAACGATTTTACCCAAAACATTGCTTTAACATGGAATTTACAAAAGAATGGGTAATATAAAGTCATAAGTGAACCATATATGATATCATAACAATTAATATGATTCCGTAATAAGTAAATGACATTATTTAAATCATTATACAGGATTTTAGGATACGTACGATACATATCGGACAAAAGGTAAGGGATAATTATTCCAATCTCATTCTTATCCGAGATTGTTTATTCGTAAGTATTTACTGGGGTTATGTTTATTATCCATGTCCATATATTATCAAAATGTTTTCATTAAATGTTTACTTTTATTCCATGTATGTTTAAAGTCATTTTTACCCATTATTACTATTACCACATCATATGTAAGGAATCTTTCTTTTGTTTACCATACGATGTACTTTTTGACTTTTTCAGAAAAAGTATGAGAATAATGTTTTTTTAACTTATACGGCATGAATGGATTTTTACGATTTTATAACGCCTTATTTTCATGAAGATTACTCTACAATATTTCATGATAATTTTCAACAAAATCATTTTCTTTTAAAATTGCATGGAATTTGGTGAAAAGAAAATGATTTTGAAGAGGAAAGGATATTTTCCTTAAAAGTTCATTTCAAGTGTTTTATCAAAACCATTTTCCATTTAAGATGGAATTATTTCATATGTGTATGTTTCAAGTATAATTTATCTATGATTTATATTGTCTCACTTTTCTTATGATGAAATGATATCCATTTTTTTTTGTATGGATTATGTTATGATGGGATGATGTTTATGAAACCCATTTTATACTTTGGGTAATGATAAATGATTTATGATCAAGTTGTGGAACAAGTAATAATGATTTCATTATGATATGGGTGGGACCTATATCTCCCTCCAATGCATTGGGTAAATATTAATATCTCATGAGATAGACATGGCTGGAATGGTAAGTTAATCTGGTTTAGTGATACAGGACTGGAACGAGGAGTGAACTCGATTCAGAAAGGGACTTTGTCCACTAAGATGGTCTTGGAATCAATGCCTTGGATACTATAGAAATCATATCATGTGCTTAATGCTTTTCCACAATTAAAAGTTTTATTTCCAAGCTATTTTATCTTAATTAATGTTCCATTATGATCTATTCCTTACGTACTACCATGTTTTATGTATTTGCTCAAGATTTTGATGTTTAAACATTATGTTCATGTTTTTATGTTCAAATGTATATGGTTTTGTTTTATTTTCTCCATTCTTACCCATACATAGAATTTGAGCTCACCCATTATATGTTTTCTTTTCACAAGGATAATAAATAAAGGTTTTATGTAAGAAAACAAAAGGGGAAGATCTTTATGGGTGATGTTGAATATCTTTCACCACAATTAGAAGATTATGTTCCGAGTTTCCAAAAACACTAAACTATTACCGTCCTTCGGTGTTTGTTTTTGTTATGTATTATGTATTCCACAAAATTAATGTAATGTCCATGTATGTCAAGATTTTGGTCTCTATATAGACTATCTCTCTTTGTCGCCCTTAACACTTTCAGTGCGCCTTTTTTACATAAGCCTTCAAGATATTCAAATATTTTAAATGTAAATAGAATTTACTTATACAGCATTCTCTGGTTATTCTTAGTTGAATCCTTCATAACATCAATTTGAATCCCCCTTCATGTAATCCTTTTTTTTAGAAGTTGACATATTATGCCATTATTAAATGTGCTTGTTAATAAACATTCCACAAAACCAATAGTAGTCAACAAATCATAATGTCTTCCTTTGTATTATTCTTTGGCCAACATTGAAACCTTGTTTCTTTGGAATATAATTTCCATTTTTTAAACATCATGTGGGGAACTATATCTTCCTTTCTTCATTTCTTCCACATCCATCGAAGTGGTGGGTGTCTCCCTACATTTCTCCACCAATATTTATCTGAAATATAAATTATATTTTGAACTATTCAAAAGATAGGAATTAGTGAATCATGTCTTCTCAAAACATGGGATTTCCCCTACTTCATTTCTATATATGGTGTATTTTCTAATTTGTTTATGATTCTTCTACCATAATAATATGTCTTTCCTAAATTAAGGCCTTCCTTAGAAATTCAGTTATCTTTATTTAAATATTCTTCTTGAGTGACTTCCATATTTTTCAATTTCACTATTAGATCACAACACATTAAATTTAAGGTGTTCTTATGATCTTCAAGATAGATAACTTTATCTTTATATTCAACTTCTATATTTTTCATCTTCTCCACATGAAACATATATTTTTCTCATATAGAGCTTTCAAGAACTTTTATTATTTTGTACTTAACTAGAATCGGAGAATTATTAACAAGTATTGAAACTTTTGATGCATGGACTACATCTGAAATTTTTTCCCAACATATATCATTTTCACAAACTAACTTCATAGACCCCTCTTTAAATAGGGAAATATTTCATTATAGAGTTGGAAAAAATGTTCCTTTACTTCTACATGTTGTGTTAGAGATTTTCACTTTTAAAACATCTTCACCAATGCAACTATCATCTCACTAGCCTCAGCATCTAGTTGTTATTTTACATCATGTATACTCTATAAATGCGTGTATGTATGTAACTACTTCAATAGGTACATTTTTCATATAATCCTTGGTTTTAGAGTGAAATGATTTGGTTATTTCAATAAATGCAAACTCTTCACATCTTGAGTGGGATTATTTGGGAGGATCATTAGTAACATAATTATTAGAAAAACAACCACACTTTTTACCTTTAGGTAGTGGTGGGTACTCCTTCAACTGATTTTAAGAAGAGATATTTTGTAACTTATAATAGTTCTATTTTTTCCTTTAATTGAGGAATCATTGAAACATCCATAAATATACACATTATGTAATTCAATGAAAATAACTAGGTAAAATTTTAGATCCAATCAGAGGAATCCTAGGATATATTACCACTTCATAATCTCAGTGTTTTGTAAAGCCACACTAAGAAGGGGGATGAATCAATTGTGACCTCTTTTTTCAAATAAGCTCAAATTAAAATTTTTACTACATTTCCGTTCAGATGTATAGATATTGAATATGCACCCTGAAAACTAGCCCCCACATGAAATGTAGATAATGTAAAGGAAACATCGAAAAATGATTTTTACAAGGTCCAGCCCCATGAAGGAAAACCACTTCTTACTACATCCGGTTATTATCTTGATCTGTATATTTTCACTATTCTCATAAGTGTTACTATGGAAAAATTATTATCCTTTGATGAATGTATTATTTCACATCCTCAACTCTGATTACCACAATATGACACATCTGGTTAGGCTACCTCCTAAAATTCTCATATGCCTTCCAGAAGGAATGTAACATTGTTTATAATGGAACCACAAGTCATTGAATATTATATTTAGACTCCATAGACTAAAATTTGATTACTAAATGTTTTTTATATTATCAGTATGCAATTCAGGTTTTCCCTAAATTCATAACTCTAATTTTTGTGCGCTCAACTACTTTGAGAACTTCAACATCTTGAATAAGTGAAAGCTACAAGGGACATCAGTATTCTTCTTCATCCCGAAACCTTAGTCTAGAAGCTCTCATTCTCAAGAACATCAATGTCTGGTTCTTTCATGGATAGGTTTTAACATTATACCTTCACTAGTTCTTTCGGTTCTCTGAACATAGAGTACTCACTCTACTTTACTCAAAAAATTAAGTTTTGTCCTTCTTAAAACATTTACCCCACTCATCATTTGATAAGTGTATATCAGAACTCTCCATCTCTTTTTCAGGTCCTTGGTAATATTAGACGTCATTTTTACTCTGAATGACCTCATCCATTTAAATACTAAACCATTTCCTGAATTGTTTTGTAATTGATGTTCTTTTAATCTGGAGTCATCAGTAAATTCTTATCTTGAATCAATTGTAGTCCTGCGGTGTCGAGATTAATGCTACTCGAGGGGAAGGAAATAACTAACTTCTGGAAGGAACTTTTTGGGTATTTTATTTCTCAAAATTCAAAATCCAATAACAGGCTAATTTTCAGTTAATCGCATGAAAACTATTAAATACAAATACAAGTTCAATATGTTCATAATTGAAATTCTATATATTCGGATTGTTTCAAATTAATATAACCAGTGAAAAATAACTCTATACATGTATTGGACAGTGGGTAATACACCACAGTTGAACTAGAAACATACAACATTCATGATTTGAAAAAATTCACATAAAAAAGAATAAAAACATCTTGTGCTTATGGATTCAACAAAATAGAATCAAACATCAATTGGATTTAAATTCAAGAAACAATATAAATTCTATAATTTAGGGAAAACCATAAGGATTGAAAAAAATAAATATTTATAATCAGCAGCATACATAGAGTACCAAAAACACACATGTGTTCTAATAGATTCTAATAAAAAAATTATATTCAAAATCATATTTGAATTAAAACTCAAGAAGTGGTGAATCAGATCAGCAATTAAAGTTCGAATAAAATGCAGAAAAAATCAATAAAATAGACAATGACATTTACGTTCTTTGGCCACTAGCCCATGTGTATGGGGAATAATAATCATGGGTCTTTCACTATGAAAAAATGAAGGAATATACAAAAATCTTAGGATAATAGCATAAACATTAAGAAGGACCAAACACACTTGACACATATCACAAAGAAAAAAATGTTAGCACAAATAGGAATCAAATAAATCAATACAGGGGAAAAAATATCAAACTGAGACAACCTTACGGGGGCTTGGTCGCTCCTTTGTTGAAGAATAATATCATTGCAGCTGCTGAAGTTGTCATTGTTGCATCCAATTCATCTAGGTCCATCATCCTCAGGGCCACCACTACTTTCCAGGGTGTCGAAGGATTCATCACTGCTGTCCGGGATCAAGAACAAAAAACCCCTCATGATCTGAATTCAATTGCAGATCAAGATGAAACTAAAGGAGTAGATTCAACCACCTATCATGCAAGGAAAATCGCTATTTTATCCTCCTCCAAGAGAGCATCAAGCCGCTGCTAGGCTTCAATGTTTGTAGGACAAGATCCGACCCACTAATCATTTGTTTATCCTCTATGTTCGCAGCTTCAAAAATGGCGTTCTCCAGGTTCAAGAACCACTGACCCATTCATGAGTCTCCTTCAAATAAAAACCATGATGATGTTAGGTGGGAAGACATTGACCTGGAGAACCTGTATCGCACTCTCCTTCTGATCTGTCTCGACTGAACCTGAAATGTCGAACCAACAGATCCCCTCACACACACAACATCGTTGCGGTCTATCACCCACTCCCTCATTCCTGGGATGGAGCCGTTGTTCTCTCTCTCTCTCTATCTATGTGGCAAAAACAGGGTTCCCAAAAATCCGAAAATATGAAGATACGTAGTTGGAAAAAAATGAATCCCAAGGTGGGATAAGAATAGTCTCTGGTTATGTTTTTAACTGAAATATGCAGTACACTATTCATATCAGAACACGTGTCCATTTTTATTTCAAGCCTTCGGATTATTGTTCACGGCGATTCATTTGATTCGAATGTGAAGACGAATTTTCCCTTGTGTTTTGCGATTTAGGGTCAGCTGCTCCTCGACTACGATGACGATAATGAAACCCTGAGATCCCGCCCTAATATCTAGAAGTACGGTGACCACAACGAATTGAGCTACTATGGAACAACAACTGGGCATCCGAAGAGTATAGCGGAGGCGACGATGATGACAGAAAGACATTATCGCGTTGTTCACATGTTTTGACCAACGCAAAGGCATGGGTTTTTTCTACGACAACTACTGGACTCCGGTGTGGTTTTTCCTCACTTTCTGATAGATATTTTTGTACAAAACAACAACAATGTCTGAAAAAGGTGGAGTAACATAATTATATTTGTGGAAATATTTATCTATATTTTATTTCTGTTGTTATGATTTATTATTTAGAACTTTTTTGTTATGAGCTGTTTTCTGTAAATGTTTTCTGTCTATCAGTTAATTTAGAATTCCATTTTTTGCTGGTGTATCGTTCCTCATTAGAGGTTCTAATGCAATGCCCTCTAGATGTTTCGACAGGTTCCACTTTAACATGTACAAAGTTTCCACTAGAGGTTCCACTTGAAATCATTCTATAAAGTGGAAGTTCTAGTTGTACATTGAATAGAACTCCCAGAGGAACTTCCGGTGGAACTCCCATTGGAACTCATGGTGGAACTCCCATTGGAACTCATGGTGGAAATCCCATTGAAACTTCTGTTGGGGTTTTGGAAAAATAATTCAATATGAAAATTCTTATACATTTTCAAATTCTAAATTCAATCAGTTTTATAAATATACATTTTAGTGGTAGTGTGGAACTCCCAGTGGAACTCCCACTGGAATTTTCAAATGCTAAATGCAGTCATTTTTACAATAAATATGTGACTCTTTCTTTTGATTTTACACTGGAAGTTCCAGTAAAACGTCCAGTGGAAGTTCCACTAGAAGTGCTACTCGATGTTCCATTGGAAGTCCCAGTGGGACGTCCAATGGGATTTCCGATGGAATTTTCCAAGATAAATTCAATCATTTTTACAATAAATATTTATCACAATTGCAATGAGTATTTCTTTTAATTTTCCACTAGAAGTGCCACTGGAACTTCCATTGGAACTTCTAGTGTCACTTCCAGTGGCAGTTCCAGTGGGACTTCCTGTGGCAGTTCTAGTGGGAATTATAGTGGAATTTTCAAATAATAAATTCAATAATTTTTACAATAAATATGTGTCACAATTGCATTGAGTATTTCATTTAGTTTTCCACAAGAACTGCCACTGGAACTTCCAATGGAACTTGTAGTGGAAGTTCCAGTGGCACTTCCAGTGGCAGTTCTAGTTGAACTTCCCGTGGGACTACTGGAACTTCTAGTGGGAATGGGACTTCCAGTGTGACTTCCAGTGAGACTTCCACTAAAAGTTCCTGTGGGACTTCCAGTGGCCCTCCCAGTGGGACTTCTAGTGTAATTTTCAAATAATAAATTCAATTATTTTTACAACAAATATGTGTCACAATTGGATTGTGTATTTCTTTTTATTTTCTATAGGATGTTATACTGGAACTTCCACAGGAAGTTCCAGTGGGACTTCCAATGATAGTTCTATTGGCACTTCCTATGGGAATAGTGGAGCTTTCAATGGCTGTGGGACTTCAAGTGGGACTCCAGTGGAAGTTCCAGTGGGACTTTCAGTGGGACTCCCTGTGGGACTTCCATTGGGACTTCTAGTGGGACTTCCAATGAGACTTCCAGTGGGACATGGCACTCCCTGTGGGACTTCCAGTGCCACTTCCAGTGGGGCTTCCAGTGGCACTCCCTGTGGGGTTTCTAGTGGAATTGTCTGTGGGACTTCCAGTGGCACTCCTTGTGGCACTTCCAGTGGCACTCCCACTTGATGTTCTAGTTGAACTTCAATTGAAGTCCCAATAGAAAATAGACTTTTCCTACCTTCTATACTATAATTTTGTGGATGACCCCAATAATTCCTTAATTTTTATTTTTAGGTGTTCATTTTAGGTCAAATTTAACCTCCTTAGAAATTCTTTTACAAGAAATAAAATATCAACATAAAGATGGTCATAGAAATTCTTTGCGCACTACTCCATTTTGGAATATGTTTGAAGAGTTCATATCCAATACAGTAAAACATTAGATTGCAAAAAATATGATATTTCTATTATGTCTGTATTGGATAACTACAATCCTTCAACAACTACTTTCCAATTTAGTGGAGGGGAAAGACATTTCTATGAAGCTGATATCCAAAGGATCTTTGCAATAACTGAAGGTCAAATAGAAATGGAGGACTCCTACTCGTTCAAACCAATGAAGGCATCATTATATTTAAGGAGATTTCAAACTGGTGTCAAGTTATTGACACAAAAGGCAATAAAATCAACCCTTTTGAAAGCAATAAAGGGAGATGAAGAACCTGATCATCTTGAAACAACAACACTTCTATGTTTATACACATGTGAAAATATTTTTTCCCTACTACAGGTTCTTACCTAAGTTGGGATTTTATCAATTTTGTTAATTCTTCAAGAGACATGAGAACACCAAAGTGGTCTCAATAAATACACCAACAATTGATGAGATCAATTAAATAATTTCATACGCATTGTGCAAGGATTAGGGGTACAATTATCTCTTTATTAGCAAGGATTAATAATTATTTTCAATTTAATGAATAATATACTCTTCATATGCTTCATGTTATTATAGTATTTGTATTGTGAAGAAAGTGGAATAGTGAAAGGGAATGAACAAGTAGCCAATCCACCTTTCACAAAGTCGAGCCACTCTGATTTTGATGCTGATTTAAAGAAACTGAAGATTCATCAAGTTCCAACTGCAGAAATTGAGGATCAGGAAATGGTTATGGAAGATTTTGTTGGATGATAGAAAAAGGGTAATCTAGAGAAAGACATAATAAATGTAGAAATTAATGAGCCAACAACAATTATGGAATCTTCTGTTGGAAAACAGGAGAAGGGGGAACCATAGTATGACAAAATAAAATTTCTTACAAAAGTAAATTTGTCCCTAAAATTAAAACTGCATAAAATGGAAGCAATTGTTAAAAAACATACCGAAAAAATTAAAAGACTGAAGTAGTTAGTAAGTGAGAATGCTAGCATAGAGAAAAGAATAAGAGAAGGTAGTACTGAAAAGATTCATTCAATAAAGGAGGAAACCCAGACAGAGGGTACAATTGAAGCTATAATATAGAAAGATTCTCCTGAAAAACCCGCATCTCCCCCCGAAGCAGAACAACGGAAGGAAAACCAGTAACTAGGAGCCAATGAAACTAGGATTGAGGAGCCTGCAGATCAACTACAAGAAGATGTTGAACAAACCACACCTGTACATCAAAGCAGCCAAACTGGATAGACAGAAACCACGAGTCTCTAAACAAGATCAATGATTTGAAATGTGAAGTCCATAGCTAGGAAGCAGAAGAAATTGGATTCTTCTTTTCAGTATGAAACCCGATGCACAAAAAGAAGAATAGTAGCAGGACAAAAAAATCAGTAGAACAACCATGTCTACTAGAAAAACCAATTGAGGTAGGAAGTGGTTCAACAAAAATAGAACCAAAAAAGGTTTTTATAGGTCTATCAGGAATAACTAAATGGGTCAGAAATAGTACATGACTGCAGAAAAAAGACTATGAGCATTTGCAAAAGCTTCTCAAGATGGAACCAGGCTGGTATGTCTACCCTTCATTTCAAGGATTTCAATTAAATTCTCCTAAACTTTATTTGTTTTCTTAAACATTATTGTGATTATAATGTATTCAATATATATGGGAAGCTGAAAACAGCTTGTATTCAGTTGGAATTGATGTCATTTTTCAACTTTTCACGAAAATCATGACAAGTAGCCGGGTGAGCCTAATTTAAACAAGCTTACTATAATTTAATATTCAATTATAGTCTCACATCCTCCATTTTTTTATTGATATCAAGTTATAGATGCCTATACACATCTTATCATAAACATGTTCCAAATAGGGAAGACAGTTGGAATTTTCAATAATCAATCAACAATGATTACAAGTGTCACATTGGTAAGTCTAATATTATCTATGTTCTTGATGTTTTACATATATTAATTAAGATTTTGTCTCACTATAATCATTTTTATAGAGCATTATATCCGGGAAGAACAACAATTTTAAAGAGTGTTTGGTTGAGAATCCCACAAAATAAGCAATGAAGTTGAATGGAAAAGTCTTCATCCCCATCAACACATACAATCTTTATTGGACTTTGCTTGAGATTGATATTGAAAAAAAACATTTCAGCTACTATAACTCCATGCAGCCTAACATGGGTCCTGCTAAAAATGATTGTTACCTACAAGATGCTTTACTAGTGGAAAATTCTATCCTCTTCTATATCTAATGAATTTTCATATACACCAACTTATTGAATACAATTTATACAACACATGCATAAAATATTTATTGAACAAGTCATCAGACAATGGAAACCTGAATACTTAGAGATGACTGCTACAGTGCTTCCATTTATAGTGGAAGATAGTCCCCAACAGGGGGATACAACATTATACAGTGGGGTAATTGTTGGTTATCTAATTGAGAAGCTGGAAACGAATCAAGGGTATAACATAACCCTATCACAAGAAGAAGTTGATTACATGCTTCTGTATATGGTACATTGTTTCTTACAGACCCTTCATGTAGTTGAAATGAAACATCATATAGAAGCAGGAGCTGTCTTGTGGAAACAGTACATCTAGAATGAAGAACTAAAACAGTCGAGGACAATGGATGAATAGTTCTATTAGCATTTTCAAAACACAAGGAATATTATGTCCTAATGCGGGGAACCATTTTATTTTGAGGGATTTTATTTGGTTTTGTTGTTAAATTTAATGATTCTAATTGCTAATAGTAAGTGGATGATTCACACTTTAAGGATATTATCTTTACTGTTTGTAAGAGTGTTATGTTTGGCCAACATCTGGATTTCATCAGAAGATGGAGAGTCTCCATATGGAATGACTTCACCCAAAGATCCAATAACTCTTACTCATTCTTCTGGATTTCTTCTTCAAAATTTAAGAACATGGGTTTATCACTTCCTCACAGAAAAAGTTCATATCGAATTGTAGAACCTGGATTTTTCACATCTTTATAGTTCCATATAGAAAACATGCATACAACACATTTACAATTTCGTGATGTATCCCAATCCCACTGCCAATCCATTTCAACCAAAACTGGACTGTCAAATACTACCACATCCTCAAAGAACAAATTCATGCAGAATTGTAGAACATGGATTTATCACATCTTTATAGTTCCATATAGAACACATGCCTACAACACATTTAAAATTTCATGAATTATCTCAATCCTAGTCCATTACAACCAAAAGTGGACTATCAAATACTAACACATCCTCACAGAACAAATGCATACAAAATTATAGAACTTGGATTTATCACATCATTATAGCTCTATATATAACACGTTCATACAACACATTTATAATTTCATGAAGTATCCCAATCCTGATGCCAATCCATTACAACAGAAACTGGATACAGGCTATAAATTTTTTAATTCGGTCATCACAATTTAGAAAACTACTCCCATCCAATGTTGTTTACACTGCTCTGCCTCTTCCAATGTTATCCCAGCAAACTACCTCCCAATATAAAGTTCCAAATTGGTGGACAAGTCTTCCTATAATAGAAAAAGTATTTAATTAAAAAAGTTTATGGAAAAGAATGCTCATAAAAAACTACATTTGAAACTGTTTTTCTAGACCGAACACAAAAATGTGATCTTTCTTTCTCCTTGACTCCCTGCGTGCAAAGAATAATGATAACAGATAAAATATTAACAATAAAAAACTAATCTAATAAATGAAAATCATCATAAAATTAAATCATACAGTCATCATAGCAGTGGGCTTAATTTTTTATTCAATTGATTCTCCTTTCGAGAGATATTGTCTAAAAAGCTTTTCAATCTATCTCCCCCTTTCCTGTTTGGTTTCTTTTTAAAATAATCCTTTCAAAAAAAATTATTTGAACTAGAAAAACCATTAACTTTTTCCGCTGATGTATTTATTATAGAGAACTCTTTTTCAAAATTACTGAAATTTGAGAAGGCGATGTCATAACCCACATCTATCTCACAAGATACGATAATTAACTTCATTCCCATTCATTCTAAATCTTTGTAATATTTTTCTACAACTGATTTTCTATCAGAAAGTACCTCAATAGAATATCCTTTGAACATCACAATATTTCTAGCCAATCGGGTCCATCTCCCCAAAATATATTTTTCTGCTATTGCTCTCACATCATGCCGATCAATTTTTTTAAAACATGACAACAATGATACCCAAAGGACTCAATATTTAGGCAAAAACATTCAAAAACATCATTTGAAGCTTTATATGATACACATAATTGATCTTCACAACGAACCATTCCAATAACACAACAAAATTGAACTCCAATTTCAAAACAAGATATCAAAAAACAAGCTCAAATCAATTAATATTCATGCTGAAATAAATAAAATAATTTCAGTGTATATCTAGTATAAATCTAGAACATCAATGCATGATAAGGGTAAAGATTATGAGGCAATTTCTCCCGCATTTCAGATTCTTCCATTATTTCATGATACCAATTTTTTTCCAACAATCGCTCAAATTTCTTAAAGAAATCAACAACACTTAACTTTCGGTGAACATAATCTTTAAGAAATCCATTTAAAATTTCACTTAATTGAGTGTTGTGAATACCCAATGTTAAAGAATATTTCAAAAAGCAATGCACCCACTTTTCTAGCAATACAAAAACCTCATTTAGCGACTGTGATTTCCCATCCCCATATTTTACTCTCAGGGAAGACCACTCCTTATCAAACTGATGTGCCTCATGGTATTTGAACATACAATTATTAAATATAGTTAGAAAAATAGATTCATCATTCATCCAATTTCCTAAATTCTTAATCCCATTTTGAATCCAATTCCACAAACAAAGGCAATGTCGAGTTCCAACTAAAACTATAGAAATGGATTTTCCCACTGCCACATCCTGATCAGTAAAAATAGTTTGGGGGCTCTTCATGTGATGCACCTGAATTTTTTTTAAAACAACCAAGAAAACAAAGTCATTGTATCATTATATAACAAGATTTCCCAAAAACAACAGTCTCCCAATGATGATTGAACCCCACAAAAACACCTAACAGATATTACTCTTTATTAGGGATAAAAGTGGTGTCAAACACAATAGCATCTCCCAACAAATCATAATCTGTTCTCATTTTCGGATCAGCCCCGAAAATATTACTAATTTTACCATTCATGTCAAACTGCATTGTATAAAAAATGATGGATTGTATTGACTTTGTATTTCCAGGTTTTCTAACATCCAACATGCATCACCATGCAGCAAATCTCGTTCTCGTTTAGACCATAAAAAATTCAACTGATCAGTATGCGTGTACCCAATAACATCTTTCCCCCCTGCAATATTTATTGCGCAAGAGAAAGAATCATTTGGTTTAATACCCGCAGAAGCATTCACATCTAACTCAGTTGTTTGTGATTCTATTATTTTTCTTTGGGACCTCATCATATGAATTGATTTGGGCTTGGGAAAGGGATGATTGTGATATTCAACACATATAGTACATTTATATTGGCCAGAAGTCAATAAACTAACCCCCATTCTAGCAAGGCAACCTGTAGGTGTCTCAGCCTGAAGAAATTTCACCATGCTAACATTTTTTTCAATCGTCCTATGACCTTCTTTGCTACATGCATAAAGGCCTGATGTGACAATTGATTTATCCTTTATCCTTTTATTATAGTATTGTAGGCATAAACTGAAGCCATTTACTCCCCCATACGTGACATAAAAACATTGTGATTCATCAAGTGACCTAAACGTCTTCCCTACAACTAGTTTAGTATAAGCTGCTACAACATCCACATCACCATCAACAACATTGCAACACCCTAAAACAAAGAACAATAGTTCAGGAAAAGTACATTAACTTTATAATAGGATTTAATGCATTTTAAAATGTATAAACTCTATGAACAGAACTGTAACTAAATAAAAAATATTACATATATATATATATAATAAATTCTTTTTTTTTGAAATTATAATTAAAAAAATTATGAAATTTATATTCCAGTGGAACTTCCAGTGGAAATTCCAGTGGAACATCAGGTGGAACTTCCAATGGAACTTTAGGTAGAAGTCCCAGGGGAAGTTCCACTGGAAGTTACAAATATATATAAAATATAAATGTAACAAAATAAAAATTATTAAATATATATATAATATAATATAATTATTTTTATGAAATTTGAAATAAAAAATTTATAAAATATATTTTCTAGTGGATGTTTGAGTGGAACTTCCAGTGGAAGTTTAAGTGGAACTTCCAGTGGACATTGAGACAAACTTGGACATCAAGTGGAAGTTTCACTGCAGAAACCTAGGCCAAAACCATTGGAAATGCCAAAATACAACAAAAATATATATCACGGGAACATCCCGTAGAAGTTAATGTGGAATTTTGAGTGGAACATACAGTGGAAGTTCCAGTGGAATTTCAAGTGGAACTGCCAATGGAAGTTCGAGTGGAACTGCCAGTGGAACTTCCAATGGACATTGAGAGGAACATGGAAATCAAGTGGATGTTTCACTGCAAAAAACAGGGCAAGAACCACTATAAGTTCCACAATGCAATAGAACTATATATCATGGGAACTTCCAATGGAACTTCTAGTGGACATGGAGATGAACATGGACATCAAGTGGAAGTTTCACTGCAAAAACCCAAGAAAAAACCACTGGAAGTTCCAAAATTCAATAAAAATATATATCACAGGAACTTCTAGTATAACCTCTAGTGGAAATTGAGAGGAACTTAGACATCATGTGGAAGTTTCACTGCAGAAACTCGAGAAGAAATCACCACTAGAAGGATTTCAATGAAACAAAACTATATACTACTTCTAGTAAAAAGACCACTGCAAACTTCAGAAAACATTGTTCAAAAGATTTACAAAAAAACTCAGAAAAAACTACTTCAAATAAAAATGCATACAATAACTTCATCGCTATCCATTATAAGGATAACTTTGACAAGAAACTTGAAAGAGTGCCTCTCCCTACTTGAACCTCGAACGAAAATGTGACAAAGAGCCCTCACATGCCGACCTCTAGAACAACCGGGGACCTAGACCTCGATCGTGGACCACAACCAGAGTGTCGCGATGCTGATGATTTCCCCCTACTCTACAACTTGGCACACCAGGCCTGAATGGCCAAATCCTTAGCATGGAGCCTGGGTAATTTTGTGTACACCCATTCGGATCTGAGATGAAATTTCCCTCCATCGCCTCAAGCAAACTAGATGGTGCCACCTGTAAAAATAACACGTGTCAAGATCCCCCATATTACCGAACCATCCTGTAAAAGGAGGTATTAGAGACGATAAAAAGTTACCAAGGTGTAGTGGAAATTAGTATGATGGATGATAAATGGGATGTTGGAATTCTACCTGTAAAACAGATTTTCAAACTAGCATATTGGAAAGATTTTGAATTTAAAAAATAAAGTCATATCAAAATTTTCAAATTTCAACCATTGAAATTAAAATGAAAATAAATTAATATGGAACACTATCACACATCTTCATCTTGAAAATTTAATCCAAAACAACATGATTATTGTGCACCACCTACTATAGTCAATTTGTTCCTCACATCCTAAACAAGAAACACCTAGATGGTATGAACCAAATAGTCCCCCATCATGTTCTATGTGACCCATGTTTCCCTTAATTTAATGATATCATAATATGTTAAACATTCATAAAATTAAAAAAATTTAATAATATCTTTATAAAGATCATATCTACATATACCTGGGTCACCCTATGATATGATGGACTCGAGGATGACAAGACCAATAAATCACATGCTAACATGTTCAAAAAACAGCTCATTAGTTCCCTGTAAAACAAAATCAAATAGAGCAGTATTTATCCTCATACAAATAAACGTGGTGAAACAAAACTCAGAGAAATCATAAATAATTTAATCATAGTATAAAATATTAAAATCATGAAAAATAACATCAAAGGTGGAAAGGAACAGAAAGAGAATGCATAGTAAAGTAAAATAACCAAATAAAAATATCTCAACCTGATCCCATAAAAATACAAGAGGATCGAAGCACCTAGAACTACATTCCATAAGACAATACACGCCGCCTGACAACTCAACAGGAAGACTCTCTACGTGACGATCTAGAAGATCCTTAAGAGATTGATTCAAGAGTATCCATCCATGGAGATGACTTCCTAAAACAAAATCTCAAATGATAGATCCTCAAACAAAGGTAAATTGCAAGGAAAAATGTGAGAAATCAAAAAAATACTAGGATAACTCTTAGTAGTGATAATAAAGGTGGACAATCAGCTAGAAACCTATTGTAAAACAAACCACATAAGGGATACACAGCCTAGTTTAATATAACTAACAACACAAGGTTGCTAGGAAACCAAAACATACACACTAATTTTAGTCGGACAGTAAAAAAAATCTTGGAAATTAGCCAAGTGATAAACACAAGCACTACACCAACAAGTAACCTAAGCCTAAACACTTAAGTCACAACAAGCGCATAACTATAGTAAACAGTTCAAAAGGACGTAGAGGAAAACACTAGAGATAAAATACACCCAACTCCTAGAAAAATGAAAAACAATAAAGACACAAGATCTGTCAAATACCTTATTACTGATCAAATCTCAAACATAGGCCACCCTCACACAGAACCCTTCCTACCCTGAAATTAAACACACAAACTAGTAGAAACTATCAAATGGAATCAATAAAGTTCAATTTATAAAGAAAAAATAGGGAATGAAAAGGAAATAAATAACCAGAAGAATATTGAAATTGAAACCTAAGGGAGCACATGCCTAAGTTGAACGAAACAACAAAACTTGTTGCAAGAGGTAAAATCCACTAAAAATCATTTAAAAATGACGAACAAAAAATTCCAAAAAAAACTTAACGAAGAAAAATTTAAACCCAATAATCCTATGATGCCAAATATTTCTGTGGTGTGTAGGTGTAAATTGTCCTAGGTGCATGAGACAACCAACCAATTTCAGGATCTTGTTGGGTATTTTGTTTCACAAAACTCAAAATAAAACAAATATTAATTTTAATGTTACTACATAAACTAAAAACGTGTTTATTTACTATACATTTCATAAAAATTGATAAAAGAAAAAAAATCGAATGAAATTCTATATATCATGTTTGATTCAAATGAATAAAATTCATGAGCAACAACACTAGACATGCATTGGATAATTGATAATACACCACACTGGCATTGGAAACTTACAAAATTCAAGATTTATAAAAATTCTCACAAACAGAATGAAAATATCATGTTATTCAAGATTCAATACCATAGAATCAAACATCAATGAGAATTAAATTCTAGAAACAATATACAATTTAGAATTGTCTGAACATGAAACTGTTTGACATCAAGAAATAATTATAAAGAGCACCATACCAAGAGAACCAACTACACATAGGGGTTATAACATTTTTTAAAACATTTAAATTCAAAAATAGATTTCAATTTAATCATAGAATATAGAGAATGTGTTAATTGATTATAGGTCAATTAAAATGCAGAGGAGAAAGTGGTAAAATGAAGAAATAAGATTTACGTGTTTTGGCCATTGACATGAGTGCCGATGGAAAAATCATCAGGGGATATTCATTATGAAAAGATAAAGGAATATACCAAAAATAGAGGATAATAGAACATGCATAGAGTAGCACAAAATACACATAAAAAATGAAAAAAGTAGCATAAAAAGGACTCCAATAATCAATATATGAAAAATTATACAGGACTAAGACCCCATATCAGGGATTTGTCTCACATTTTTTAAAGAATAAGCTTGATGTAGTTGTTTAAATTTCCATTTTTGTGTCCAAGACATCTGGGTCCATTATACACAAGATTGTCGTTGCTTTCTAGGGTGTACAGGGTGTCGTCGCTTCTATCTAGGATCAAGAATCAGTCACCCTTTAAGATCTGGCTTCAAGCGCAATTCAAGAAGACACTGAAGGAGTAGCTTCCATAACTGATCACACAAGGAGAATCTATATTGTATCCTAATAAAGGAGAGAATCAATATACTACTAGTCTTTAACACTGGTAGTATAGGAACATTCACAACAAGCCTTTACATATCCTCTAAGTTTGCGGCTTCAAAAACGGTGTGCACCAGATTCAGGAACTAGTAAATAATTCATGGCCCTCCTTCTGTAAGGGGTGGAGGAGTGTCATGGAAATGATAAACAAAAAAATGGAAGAAAAACAAATAATCACATTGATTTATCTGGTTTGGAAGGTTTTCCTATATCAACGGGATAAAAAAGGGTCAATTTATTTATCTCTAGATAATCACATAGGAGGATCACAACACACCAATTAAAAATCATGGGATTACATCCCATTATATAGATGAACAAAAACCAGTTTTCTCTGGTGGTTGGGGTAGTTTATCTACCCGCATGAAAGCTCCCACCACCTGCTGCTATCCACCTTCATTGACCACCAAAGGAGAACCTACATCAGGGTTGGTTTTCGTTTAAGGAAAGTCATTGTGCGTCCAAAATACTCCACATTCATCCTCCATGATTGAATACAAAAATGGGAGTGCCCCCACAAATCTTCCCCTCATGACCAATTTGAGGGAGAAACAAGACCCGAAGTCTCATTGTAGGCATTGGAAACTTCATTGGAAAATTAGACAGAATTCTTATTCCTAGATGACATGTCACTTCCAACATCTTCAATCGATCTTGGGCTGACTGTGGTCCCCAACAAATGAAACAAACCTTGAGACTCTTTTCCAATAATCTTTACTGCATGACCTCATTAGACTTACAACACTCCACCTACTTTGGAATTCTTGTACCCTTTTGCATCGAGTCTATTTAATGATACCAGGTTTTCACTACTAGAAAATTGCACTATACCCACAGTTTTATGAACTGTGGGTTCTTGAGGCATTGGGATAACCCCTGAGCTATACCCACAGTTTAGGAAACCATGGTTATAGGTCCATTCCATCATGACACACACCATTCCACCATTTCTTTCAATTATACCCATGGTTTTAAAACCATGGGTATAACATTGAAAAAGAAACATAGTTGTGAGGTTAGATCCCTGGACCACTTGTATATTCCTCCTGCATCTAACCAATAAACCATTTGTATTCTTTGTATATAGATATATATATAGATATATATATTTATATAAACCATGGATATAGTTTGAAACCCATGGGAATAGGTGTTTCTGTGAAAATTTTTTGTGCCCCACAAAATTTTTTTCCCGCGCCATAAGGTGGGAATTCTATACCCATGGTTTTGTAAAACTGTTCATACAAGAATTCAAAAAACAACCCTATACCCACATTTTTTTCAAACTGTGGGTATAGGTTTCGAAAAAACTACCCTATATGCACAGTTTTTCTAAAACTGTGGGTATAGGGTCCCATACTATACCTATACCCTAAATTTTACAAAAACCATGGGTATAGGGGTGCCTAAACCCACAGTTTTGGTAAAACTATGGGTATTGGTTCCCATACAATACCTATAGACATGGTTTTGAGAAAATTGTGGGTATAGGGGTGCCTATACCCATGGTTTTCGGATAAACCGTGGGTATAGGTCCATTTTCTAGTAGAGTTTGTCTCATCCTTGTAACGAACTTCACTTCAGCCAGTTTTTTGTACTACTTCATCGGGTGTCTTCAATTTCACTGTCCTGACACCTTGAACATCGCATGTTCACCCATCACTAAGTCTCATTGAATCTCAAACCTTTTTAAAGGTATTAAATTCACCTTTGGTCATACATATTTGCGTCGAGCTCCCCGAATCCAAAACCCATCTGTCTTTCTTGGGATTTTGAGCGTGCTCATTCTTCCTTTTTTAAAAACGACATTCTCACTTCATGTGAACATATATTTTGAAGTAATAAAACTACACTCTTCTACATTCAACTCTCCCATATGAGTTAGATCTTCCCTTTGTTAGCCATATTTCATCATCTCTCGATGATTCTGTGATGTTTGTAACCTTCTCTTCATCATTCTCTTTCCAAGAAACGTACCATTTTCACTCTCCATAGTCTATTTTATAATGAATATTATTCTCACACCAGAAACACATGATTTTTCTAGAATATCATCCTCTTTATTTTTGTCACCATTCTTTACCTGCCTATTTATGATGCCAGCGCCTCCCACGTTGATCATCTCGCATCACCATGATTTTCTCCCTAGAATGCGTCATGGGACTTCGGAATGCCTCTGAATCTTAAAGTAATGTCATCGCTGCATCCAACTTCAATTTTTTCTTCCCCATGAGAAATGTAGTCACAAGTCTATTAAATGATCTTGGTATATATAAAAAAAGAAAAAGTGTTTTGTCTTCCTCTTCAACCTTCAGACCGAGCCTCCATAATTTTTCAAGATTTTGTTGAATTCGTTGGTGTGATCCAACAAATTTGTACCCTCGTCCATTTGCAACCAGTATAATTTATTTGTTAGGAATAATATTTTAGTGAGAAACTTATCCATATACCATTTCTCCAACTTCTTACAGATCTCCTTTGGTGAGGTCTCATCCAACACCGTGTACTTGATGTCATTTTCTAGACGTAATAAAATTATACTAACGACCCGAATATCGAGCTCTTGCCAATCATCATCACTAGTTATATTGGTTTTTTATATGATAAAAGTTATGATCATGACCTAGTAGACTATTATATCTTTCATTATGCTTTTCCACAAGTTGAAGTTGTTCCGACCATCGAACTTCTCAATCTAAAATTTTGGTAGTGCTCTGCCACTAGCCATCATCATTGTCACAAAACATGATCACCACTGTCGATGTTTCACCTCTCTAAAACCATTTATAGAGTGCTAATTTTGAAAATATAAGTTTATGGATGCATCCAAAATAGTTGAAATAACTAGAATCAAGTTCTGAATCGCAAAACAATGGAGTCTGATTGTTCGAGATTTTTTCAAAACAATTTCAATGGTCTAGATTGCCCGCTTATGTGGTGATGACGTGGCTCATTGGTATAGTGTCCAGAAAACTCACTAGAAAGTCGCCACCAGCATAAAAAATATTTTCTTCTCTAAAACGGGGTATTAGAGTACCTATGGTTTGACCAAAACTTTGACCAGCTCTACAGTCCTTGTTTCACCTCCATTTTTTACACCGCTTATGCCATTGGAATCATCTCACTGTGCTCTTCCTAGATATGGGTTAAAAAAAATCGAGCAATTTCAATTTCCTAGTCACTGGAAAACTCATTGTTACTCCATTTTTTTGAACTCCCTCCCTCTGATACCACTTGTAAGGGGTGGCAGAGCATCGTGACAATAGTAAACACACAAAAAACAGAAGAAAAATGAAGAAATAAACATATTTATGTGGTTTGGAAGGTTTACCTACATCCATGAGATAAATAAGGGATAATTTATTTCTCTCCGGATAATCTCACTGTGGTTTCACAACACATCGATTACAAATCATTAGATTAAATCCCATTTTATAAATGATCAAAAACTAGTTTTCTCTGGTGGTTGGGGTAGTTCATTCACCCATGTGAAAGTTCCCGTTGTCGGCTACTATCCACCTTGACTTCCCACCAAAGGAGAACCTACAGCAGGGTTGGTTGTCATCAAAGGAAATCTGGTGCGCTTTCAGAAGACTCCTCCACATTCATCCTCCATGATTGACTCCCAAAATGGGACCGATTACAAATCATAGGATTATATGCCATTTTGTAGATGAACAAAAACCAGTTTTCTCTGGTGGTTGGGGTAGTTCATATACCAATGAGAAATCTCCCACTTCATGTTGCTTTCAACCTTGACTGCCCACCAAAGGATAACCTGTAGTAGGGTTGGTTGTCATCTAAGGAAAGATGTTGTGCATCTAGAAGACTCCTCCACATTCATCCTCCATGATTAACTTCCAAAATGGGAGTGACCCCCACACCTTCAAATACAAACCAAGACGATGTCAGTCGGGAATTCATCAAACTAGAGAACCAGCCTCGTACTCCCCTTCTAATATGTGTTGATTGAACCTGGAGTGATAAACCATGAGATCCCCTTGCCCTCATGGTGTTGTTTCTCTCCATTTCCTTCACCCTCATGCCTAAAATGGATCCATTGCATGCGCGTGCCCTCTCTCCCTCTCTCCAGGGAAAATAGGTCTCCCAAAAATCCCTAAATATTAAGATTTGTTGTTTGAAAAAATGATGAAAATTATTATCTCATGCCCATCATCTAGACTTGAGGGTCATGTATGTCGCGGGACAGGTTCTACATGTCAAAAATGTGTTCTGGGGGAAGATATAAATTTTAAATCATATTGATTTTTAGAAAACCAATTTATTTATTTGAATGATTTGGACTTAAATACCCTTCAATACTGGTGGAATGAAATTATAAAAAAACTCAAACCCATAAATGTTAAATCAAAACAAAATATATAATAAGAATTTATTAATAATAAATATAATTGGAAATATAAAACAATAATAAATATATAATAATAGTAAATAAAACTAAAAGTATAACATAATTATTAATTTTATGTATGTGAATAAATATATAATAACTAATAATAATTTTGTAAACTATATTCATTTTTTATATTTATTCACACTAAATTTGTTGGTGGAAATTTGTGTTGAAATTTTACATTCTTTTTTCTATAAATATATTACATGTACATGCAAAAAGAAATTGTGTTAAAAATTATCACTGATTTTTTTTGTATATTTACAATAGGAAATATATTATGCATTGGAAATAAATTCATGAAATTTCTAGTGAATGTTTTCACAGGATGTTTCCAGTGTAAATTTCAACTAGAATTTTTCATAGTTTATTTATGCATTAATATACTCTCACATATAATTTAAGTGAAAATAAAAAATGAAAAATTATGATTAAAATTTTCTTTTCCAATTTCCACTATAATTTTCTAGTGCAAATTTCCATTATTTATTTATGTATTAATCTATTTTCACGTTTAATTTAAGAAAAAATTTGAATTGAAAATTTGTGATGAAATTTTTTATCCTATGATCCTAGGAAGTGAAATCAAACTCAAATAAATATAAAATCTTCCATCAATAGAATCAACATGCAATGAATAACTTACACAAAAAATAAATCATATTAGGAAAGTATTTTGTGGAACATATATATATTCCACTGATAGCTTTAAACATTCACCACTAGTCTTTATTGGGAATTTCCAATGGGATTGTGTGACTTCCTTGTATAAATTTATACTTAAAATTATATTGTATATTTATATTTGTATACATACATTTATATGTATGTATATATAAATTCATTCAAATTTTTTATTGTAAATTTTCACTCAAATTTTTTAGTATAGATTTATTTTAGTGGTGATTTATAGTGTAAACATAAAAAACAAAATTCAAATGAAAATTTATCTTGATGTTTGTATTTATGTACTAAAAGTTCTCTCTGTAAATTTTTACTTTAGGTTTATAATTGAATATTACCATGTTTATTTGTATTTTTATATTTTTCTTACTGTTTTTTTTTTGTTTTTATTGAAAATTTCAATCAAACATTGAAATTTTATTGGAAATTTTAAGTGAAAACTTGTACTATAAATTTTAAAATAAATTTTAGTAGAAAATATACATTAAAAATTTCCACTGTAAAATTGAATGAAAATTGGCAATAAAAGTTTCCAATGGAAATTTACACTAAAGGTTTCCGGTGGAAAATAACACTAAAGGTTTCCCGTGGAAATTTTCACTAAAGGTTTTTAGTGTAAATTTCTAATGAAAATTTCCAATGAAAATTTAAATTTTTTATTTATGTTTCAATATATCTTTATTGTAATTTAATGTATAAAATTGAACTTCTAGTTGAGTTTTACACTGGAAATTTCCAGTGGAATTTCACATAGAAAATTTGTAGGGAAATTTTGCCCTGGAAATTTCCATATGAAATGTTCAGTTCAATGTTTCCATAAAAAAAGTACACTGTTTTTTATGTGTTAATATTTTTGAACTGAAAATTTAAATATGAATTTACTTAATATTTTTTATATTCAAATTTTTTTATCTTAACTATAATAAAATTTAAGTTGAAATGTGTACTCAAAATTAAATCTCAGGTATAAATTTACACCAATGACTAGAAATTTTCAATTGGATAATGTGGCTTTCTAGTATAAATATATATATGTATGTATATATACATGCATTAAAATTTTGTACAGAAAATTAATATTGAAAATTTTTAGTATATATTTATTTCTGTAGGGATTTATAGTGTAAATGTAAAACAAAAATTTCCAATGTGAATTTACATGGATCTTAATATATATGTATTGGAAATTTTGACTATAACTTTTCACTTGAAATTGATAATTTAATACTACCATACATATTTGTACTTCTGTTTTTATTTGTGTTTTTTTTTGCATCGAAAACTGAAATCAAACATATAAATGTTATGGGAAATTTTCAGTGCATACTTATATTGTGAATTATAAATGGAAATGTCTAGTGAAAAATATTCATTTTTTACTAAAAATTTTATGTGGAACATTGGAGTAAATGTTATTATGGTGATAGGTACACACATTTACAATACTCGTCATTTCTAGATTATATATATGAGGATCTTGGAAGAGATTCTTTTACTTACACATGATTTATAATGTGTTTATAAACTCTTAGAAATCCCTATAATTCACACTATAAGTTTTTAATGAAAATTTTAATTGCAAAAAAAATTATCACATTACAAATATAAATAATCAATATTATATATAGTGAAATTTTTCAATAGAAATTTCCAATGGAATTTTTCACTGAAAATTTATAGTGAAAATTTCCACTGGAAATTTCCATATGGAATTTGAAGTTTAAATAATAATTATCACATTACAAATATAAATAACCAATATTATATATAATAAATATCATAATAAATATTATATATGTGTGTGTTATAAAAATTATACATATATTTATATAATTATTTTCCATGAATAATAGACAATATATACTAATTGTATTATAATAAAGTTTTAAATATATATAATACTTTTAATAGTTATATATATATTTTTATGTATATTTATGTTATTAATAAATATCAGATAATAAATATATATAATAATTATTAGAGTAAATATATATTTATATATTTTAATTATATATAGTAAATATAAGATTATATATATATTTGGAGAATAAGGAGCAGCAACAAAGTAAAAATAAAAAAACAAGAATACCCAGCGGGGATATTTAGGTCAAAAAACCCAACCTAATGGTCAGGTTCAGATGCCCAACCTGAGACGATTTAAATCCAAAAAATGATTTCCATTCTTGATTGGTCATTTGTTTAGTGGAGGATAATTTGGCAGTTGTGATTCCTGCTATAAAATAGACTCTCAAGAAAGCATATTGAAAAATCTTATTAATTAATAAAATAAAGGAATATTGAAATTCAAAAAGTCTCACCATGGAAATTAAAATGTTGGATCTAATTTAATATACAATGGTATCACAACATCATTTGTCACATAAAAAATATCCAAATTTTACTTCATCATATCCTTTGAAAATCTCATCATCAACTCTTCAATAGTCTTCCATGAACTCTAGTTGAGTCTTAATCTTATCTTACATACATTTAAAACATTGAATATCTAGATTAGAATTGTCTTAAATGATTTTAATCTTGCATGAATCAAATGTCCCTCAGTATTTTTTTGGTGAATTTATTTCCACAAACATCAAAAATTCAATAGTAAACATAATTCTACATTATTCGATCGTACACGACTTCTGCCTCACTTATCAGAAACTCTATATTCTCAATTTCTTTAGCAAGCACATCATCTTTTTTTCTTCCAATCATAAAAAAATACTCTTGCATGAATAAACAACTTGTTTTTAATATATGGTATATCTCTGTTCATGTAATTTAACAATTTCATCATAGAATTCAATCTACACATTGTCTTGACACTATCCTTTGTCTTAATAAAAACTCAAACTTCTCACAGTCTTCAAGGCTTTGAATAAACTCAGATATAGTGTTTGTGATTTTACTGGACATCATCCATTACTCTAAAATATTATTTTAACCCATATTGTAACTTCTTCATGTGAACATCTCACTCCAGATCACCTTTGTCCACTAGCTCATTTCCTACTCAAAATTCATGCTTCATCAACAATTGTGTTTGAAATGGATTTCAATCAAAAAAAATTCTTTTCACCTTCCTCCAGAGATTCCGCTATGGAGAAAATCACCTTCAACTAAGATCTTTTCACTACTTCACATTAATTCTTCACCAAACTCAAATCAGTTCTATGTGTGTGTTTCATGCAACTTCTTCTTGTTCATTTCACTATCACTTCCAGTAATTTCACAGATCCCAAATTCCTTTTAAATGACTATTTATCTTCGTAAATATTATGTTTGTGGGCTATACCCTTCTTTTTCACAAAACTATTCAAACTCTTTTTTATGAAAATTATGTTTCTTGCATGATCATCAAAAAATTATCTCATTTAACGAGAGAAAATAAGAATTTCAAAAAATATATATTTCCTGATCTAGGGATGATTTTGGGTAGCCAGATATAGAAGGTAGTTAGATGTCTAGAACAGCTCATTCCATATAATTATTCTGAATAAGTCACTCCCTAAAAGAGTTCCTTCTTCATAAATCCTTTGAAGAATGGGTTTTCGAAGACAACTCTTGTGTTATAATGTTCATTAATAAAACTCTATCCAAGACAATTCTTTCTTCATAATACTTATATAGAGGAGTTCTAGATGGTCATGTCAGTATGGGTAATTAAGATGATTCCATTTAATAGGAATTTTTTCATGATATTAGGATTGTTATTGAATATTTGGATGATCATCACACTAGAAGAGGTTCTGATGCACAGGTCCAAGCTATAGTCTACCGGACTATTTCAGAACATAGTCATCTGCATGTTCTTATGAGCAGCAACACCCATCATAATGGTTCTATGTAACCTAATGAATGTTGTGATTCATTGATCACAAATAGAGAATAATAGAGGGAGAAAATGTATTTATTTCACTAAGAACAATGTGTACAAAAATCCCTCACGACACCTCTCACTATCACATAAACATGGAGTTCTCTTAGCTGTATCTCTGAATATCTATGCTCTCTTGGATCAACTTATGAATAAAGAGAGATCCCCTTGGAACTCTATAAATAGCCATGGTAGGAGGTGTCAAGATTGATACAACTCCCACCCACAACTCCCCTATCAACCAATTAATTCTCCCATGGATGCAACCTACCATGGAATTCTCACACGACTACCACCTACCATGATATTAGGTAAAGCTGGTGCACCAGCCATATTTGAAAACAATGGTGGGAAATAGCTAGAAATATCCATAAATTCTCCCCCTCTAGCTATAATCTACTGGATCATCTTCAAAGGTCTATCTTCTCCTGAGAAACCACCTTTTTCAACATATCTGGTGGGTTCTCTTTTGTGTGGATATTCACAAGTTGCAGCAGCTATTGATCTATCACATTAAATGACAGTGAATTTTGATGTGCTTAGTCCAGGAATGGTATATAGAGTTATTGCTCAAGTCCAAAGCAGTTTTTCTATCACAATGAACCATGTACTCCTTCTGGATGAATCTGAGTTCCTAGAGAAAACACTTTAGCCACAACATCTCCTTACCAGCTTCTGAAGTAGCAATGTACTATACTTACATTGAGGATAAAGTGACACACTTTTTCAACCATGACTGCGATGATACAAATCCTCTTACAAAATTATAGATTTATCCTGATGTAAACTTCATACTATCACTTATCTTCAGCCATATTTGCATATGTATAGCCCTATAAGATAGGTTCAGCTCTCCCATAACACAAACATAACTTTGAAATACTATTAAGATACCTCATAATTTACTTGACTGCATCCTAGTTCTACTTCATGAGATTGGAAAGAAATCAACTCATGGTCAAAACTGCATGAGAAATGTCTGGTATCATACTCACTATAGTGTACATCAAGCTTCCAAATACTGAGGAGTATGGTATCATCTCCATAACATCTATTTCTTCCTTAGATGATGGGCATGAACTCTTGATCAAATTCAAATAACCAGGAAGCGGAATGGTCACTGGTTTGGATTTGTCCATCTTGAAACATTTCAGAACAGTTTCAACATACTTATCCTAAGATAGACATAAAAAACTCCCCTTTCTATCATGAATGATCTATATATCTAAAATCTATTGAGATGCTTTCAATTCCTTCATATCAAAAGTCTTGGATAACTCTTTCTTCAACTAGAAAATCTTCATTGAATACTTCCCAATGATCAACATGTCATCAACCTAAAGTAAAAGATAAAAAAAGTTAGCATCTTGAAATCTTTGGATATAGACACACTGGTCTTCTTGTGTCTGCTTATATCCATAAATCACCATGAATGAGTCAAACTTCTTATACCACTATCTCAGAGCCTGCTTCAGTCCATACAATATCTTCTTCAGTTTGAAGACGGGGTTTTCTTGTCCTGAAACCTCAAAACCTTCAGGATGATTTATATAGATCTCCTCAGAGAGGTCACCATGAAGAAACTTTGTCTTCATGTCTATCTATTCATACTCCAAGTCCATGTTATCCACTAATCCAAAAATAACTCAGATTGAAACCATCATCACAATGGGTGAAAAGTTCTCATCAAAGTCAACTCCTTTCTTCTGAAGGAATACCTTGACAACTAATTGAGCTTTATGCTTGAACTCCTTTTTTTCATCCTTCATCCTGAACTTCCATTTATTCATTAGTGCCTTCTTAAATTTGGGTAATTCCACCAAATCGTATGTCCGGTTCTTCATCAAAGACTCTATATCATCCCTTGTTGCATGTTGTCACTTGATTTTGTTAGGATGAGACACTACATCCAAATATCCTTTTGGATCCCCCTCATCAGTTAGAAAAAAGTACGCCAACTCTAAGTATTTTATTGATGTAATCATTCTTCATGGAGTCCTTCGAACCTGTGAAATGTTAGGTTTGGGAGGTACAACAACACCAAGCTCTAGTGATGGTTCTGCAAATTCTTTTTGAGAGGTGTGAGTCACCCTATTTAATATCCTCTTCCATTTCCTCCTGGTTTACTACCGATGAGTATTCTTGTACGACCTCCTCTTCATTGATATGTGGTTCTGGTACAGGTGTTGGATCATGAATTGATTCCTTGACACTTTCCCTTCTAGGAATTCTTGGATTTTGAATTTCCTCAATCGTCTGGTTCTCATGGAACATAACATCTATATTTCTGATCAACTTATTCTCCTTCAGGTCCCAAATCTTGTATCTAAACTCCTCATCTCCATTTCCGATGAAGACGCGTCGAGTAGATCTCCCATCTAGCTTATGACTAATCTCCTTGGATATATGTGAAAATTCCAAACATCTAAATACTCATAAATGAGATTAAGAGGTATTTCTACTTGACCATTTCTTATATGGAATCTCAAAATTCATTGGGACTAACGGTGATCTATTGATGAGGTAGAATGAAAAATGAACAGTTTCTCCCTAGAATGGCTCAGGGAGCTTAGCCAAACTCATCATGCTCTTGACCTTCTCCATGATGGTTCTATTTATCCTTTTTGCAACTCCATTGTGTTTTGGGGTGCATGGAACATCCTCTCATGTCGGATTCCTTGAATCCTGTAATAGGAATCAAATTCCATGGATCTGTACTCTCCTCCATTGTCTGAACAAATACACTTTAGCTTCCTTATAATTTCAAACATTACCATGGAATGAAACATCATAAAGTAGTCCAGTAATTTATCCTTAGTCTGTAAGAGGAACACCCACACCCTTCAAGATGCATCATCAATAAAATAAAGGAAATATTTATTACGTCCGAGTGAATCCATCTCTATTGGTACACATACATTAGAGTGCACTAGATCTAGAAACTTTGATCTCCTTGATGAAGTAATATTGAATAAGACTCTATGTTACTTACCATACAAGCAGTATTTACAAGGATCAAGTGATTCATCCTTATCAATACTGATGTACTTCTTCTTCGTTAGGGTAGATAACCCTCTTTCACTAATGTGGTTGAGTCTCCTATGCCACATATTGGGTAATGTCTCTCTTTCCGCTATATTGAGTCCATCTGCACATATCTTCACATGAGTTTGGTACAACATACCACATATGTGTCCTCGAGCGATGATGATGGATCCTTTTGTCATCTTTTTTGATCTATTACTGAATATGTTTTCATATCCTTGTCGGTCCAAGGATATACCTTATAACAGGTTGAGTCAAAGACTTGGAACATGTCGAACATCCTTCAGGGTGATTGTGTATACAACATCCATCTTGACTTGGATATCACCCATGCCAACAATATCCACAAAACCGGTATTCCCCATGTTTACTACACCAAAGTAACCATCTTGATAAGTCAATAAATACTCACGATGTGGAGTGACGTGGTACGATGCTGCATTATTGACCACAAATTCAGTGTCTTGGACTGATGTATGAAAGCATGTATCTTATTCATATTTGGAGTAATGAATAACTTCTCTGATGATGCTCACATGCGCGTCTTCATTTCTTCTTTGTTGGTTGCTACTTTGACCCTTTTATTGTAGAAACTTTCCATAGTTCTTCTTCATGTGTCCCTCCATGCCATAATGGTAGAATATTTATGTTGGACTCCTGCCATAGGTGGAACTTCCTCTATTCTTTCTTCTACCTAGGGTTCCTGCCCTATGACATCCTCTTTGTTGTCTCCCTCACTTGTCCAGAATGAGTGCTTGTTTTTTATTGTAACTCTCATCCTTCCTTCAGGCATCCTCATTGAACAGTGCATCCTTTACCATTGCTATGGTAAGTATTCCCATGGGCACTGAGTTATCGAGTGAGGCGACAAACATATCCCATCTATCAGAAAGTGTGCAGAGTAAGTGTTTCTCTTGATATTCATCATTAATAGTCTTACCAGAATCCACTAACTAGTTCACTAGGATTTAGAACTCGCTGGTGTGTTCGGATATAGAGCTTCCACTCTGTAGTTTAAGATTCATCAACTACTTCAACAAGAGGATTTTGTTTCAAGTATTAATTGAATGGTACATATTTTCCAACTTCATCCAAAGTTCTAATGCACCAGTATCTTGAGAAACATGGTGGTAAACACTGTGATCAATCCATTGGTGGATTTTACCGATCATCTTCTTGTTTTGAATTTTACACTCTTCTTCCTTGGAGGCAACGGTGTTGACTCCCTGATTCTTAATGGGGTCATAAATATACATAGCACTGAGGAGTTCTTCCATTAAATACTTCCAAATAGATTAGTTTGAATAAGTCAACATGATTATCCCTCTTGTGGATTATCCCTCTGTTGAATTTTAATTTTGAAAAATTCGATGCAGAATCTAAATTAAATAATGCTCACTGTTGAATCCAAAATAGAAAAAAATGGTGAAATCCTTTCTTGGAATGTTGAAATCGGACACCAATTGATCAAGATATGATAAAAATAGTATCAACGACCAATATCAACAAATTATATGGCATTGATGTGGTGATGGTGTGGTGCTGATGTGGTACACCAAAGTAGCTATCGAAAAATCACTGAAAAAGTTGTCAGTGATGGAACAATACCCCCTTCTTCTTCAAGGGGTACTATAGCACTTGAGTATTGAAAAAACTTTGATCAACCCTTGGTAGCTCATTTTAACTTCGTTTGAGAGGATATTTGGACTGTTGGAATCATATATCCATGAACATTCAGTATCTACCTTCAAAACAAGATTCCAGGAAAATTGAATTTTCTGGTCATCTGAAAATTTCCATTACTCACCGCCATTTCACCAAACCTCCCTTTGATACAACTACTGTGATTCTCTAATAACAAATAGAGAATAATGGAGGGAGAAAACATGTCTTTATTTAACCATGAATAATGTGTTCAAAACTCCCTCACTCCACCTCCCTCTATCAAACAATCATGGAGTCTCTTGGCTCTCTCTCTAAATATCTATGTTCTCTTGGATCAACTTATGAATGAAGGAATCTCCCCTTGTCCCTCCTTAAAAAGACATGGTGGGAGGTGTTAAATTTGGAACAACTCCCATTCACCAATCCCCCATCAACCAATTACTTCTCCCATGAATGCCTCCTACCATGGAATTCTCACATGGCTTCTACCTACCATGCTATTAGGTGAAGTTGGTGCACCCACCATGTTTGACAATAATGGTGGGAATCAGGTGTAAATATCCATTAATGAAATCACTCTCAATAATACTATAGATCATCAACCTTGTAAATAGATTAGACCTTCCCCATTGCAATTTGGTATTCTTCTCCATACTTATCCTAAACAGGTTGTAGGCATTTTACTTGTAACATTATAAGGACTCCCATTGAACTAAATTTAATAGAACATAAATTATTTTTACAAGAAAATCAAAAAAAATCCTACTTCGTTTGATTTTTTGGACACATCTACTGGTCTTTCTGTGATGAATATTTTACATACAAGGAGTATTGGTAAGACATATTCCAACACTATCTCTATCATGGGAGGCTATAAGGAAGGACATTTAATTGTTGTTCCAAATTCTCCAAATAATTTTAAGGTATTTTATTTCACTACTAATAATACTACAATCAATGAACAGGCAGCCAGTCCAAGTAAGCCCGAGAAACTAGACGTGGCTATCAGGAGATCGGTTAGGAATAAGAATTTTGGTAGTTAGAAAAAAGGGATCTATAACTCCAAATATAACATTAAATGTGGATTATGTTTTGGAACTATTAGTGATCAACTATCCTTGAAAAAGTTAATTCTCTTAGGTTTTTTTAGAATAATTACAAGCCTAATATTATAGGTATTTCTGATCCCAAAATGTTTCTTTCTGGAATGTTTTACACTCTTGGAAAATTACAATACTGGTTGTTTAGTTATAATCGATCAAGTAATTATATTAAAATACTTTGGGTGTTTTATCATAAGAGGATTGATGGTGTCTCTCTTATATGTTCCATAGAAAAGATGGTCACTATTAAATATAATTGTCTAAGAATGACACAATATTATTCTATCATTTATGATTACAATGGTTACCCAAGTCCGAATAGATATTTGGTAGAATATTCCATCTCTAAGAAGTTCATTGAGGCGATAATGGTCTCTTCTTGGCGATTTCAATGCCATCGTCAACATGGATACGAGGTTGGGAATGGCCAATTCTTATACTTCTTCTAGAGATTTTAGAGCTTGTATTGAGAACATCAGTCTACATGAAGTCAAATTGGTTTGCGCTAAATACACTTGGTACAAAAAGCATCTAAATAAATTGGATTCTAAAAGATTAGATGTGGAATTTTTAAAGGATGTCACACTAGATGTTTTTTCCTACATTTCATGCTCTATACATGATAGACTGAATTCTAATAATCAGCCCAATTTGGTTAACTTTACCACTATATAGATTAAACCACTCTTTCCTTTTAGATTCAATAATTCATTGACTTAACAACATGAATATAAAAAAAAATTGGTTCATGGAAGATATAAATCCTTGAGTTTTAGGGAATATGCTTTGGCTTATATTCTTAAGTAAAAACTACTCAAGAAAAGATTAAAAATTTGGAGTCATGGGAACTTTAGCCACATGGATAAAAACATTATTCAGCTGGAATCTATGATTCACATTGTCAAAGAATGTGATTCTGATGGTGATTTTTCTATTTTTCTTGAGTATAAAAAAATATTATACATGATATTAAAATTCTTTTGAATCCAAAAGAATGAATTAAAATAGAGTATTATAATGTAAAATTGAATTAGGAATGTTATTAAAACACAAAATTCTTCAACTCTTTATATAGAGTTAGGAATCTCAATAAACCTCTGGTTATTATCAATAATAATGGGGAGATTCTTGAAAAGAGAGAGGATTTAGCAACCCATGTTGTGTATTTTTACAAGATCCTATTTAATGGTCTCAATATTACTATTGATCTCATGGAAGGTATCATTCTCAGTCTAGTTAATGATGAGGAAAACTCTAATGTTACTTATTTTCCACTTCATTTTGAGATTAAATATGTTTTTTTAGTCTAAAATCTGGACTCTCTTTTGGTCCAGGTGGTTTTAATAACTCCTTCTTCCAAAAATTTTGGGAGATGACCAATGGTGATGTTTGAAAAATTGTTAGTCATTTTTTCAGGGGTGGTTTGCTAACATAAGGCATTAATTCTCAATTCATTGCTCTCATTCCCAATGTGGAAAATCTGAATGAGACCCATATTTTCAGAATGGAGAAACATGTGAACTCTATTTATAAAATTATTGGTATTTTTTCCAACAAGATTTCCAACATTGCTAATAAAATTGTGTCACCAAATCAGTTTGGCTTCATCCAATATAGAACTATTTAGGATTGAATTTTTACTAACTTTGAATGAATTAATCTTATTAGGAAATCCACCATATAGGGTAATATCGCTCTTAATCTTGATGTCAAAAAATCCTTTGGAACCATGTATTGGGGCTTCATTTTTATGGTTTTAAACAGTTTTGGTTTTAATATCATCTTTATAAATTGGGTTTAACTTCTTTTGAGTTCAACTCATATTTTAGTTCTTATCATTGTGTCTCTTGAAGGCTATTTTACCCCCTCAAGATGTGTTAGTAAATGCGATCCTATATCATCAACTATTTTTTCTATCACTGAAGACTATTTAAGCACACTCCTTCTCTCCATTGAAAATGACAATAAACTCAAGCCCATCAGAGCTACTAGAGGAATTGTTACCCTTATTATTTATTTTATCCTGATGACATCATCCTTATCACTGAAGGGGACAATGGTAATATCAATTATATCAAAGATTCTCTCCATCATTATGAGAATCCCTTAGGGTAAGAGATTAGTTGGAACATGTATTTTATTTATTTTTGAAAAAATATCATTACCATTAGAAAAATAGTTATCATTGGTTAGATGGGTATCAAGGAAGGTATGTTTCCTTTTAACTATCTTGGTGTACCAATGTTTTTGGGAAAACCACAAGTTGGGCATTTTTCTCATATTTTTATCCATGTTAGAAATCAGTTGGCTTCCTAGAAAGGAAAAATTCTATTTATGGTTATAAGGGTTAGTTTGGTTAAATATATGATTGATTAAAAAAATTTGTATTCCTTTTTGGTTTATATATGGCCATCTTCCCTCATCAAGAGAATTAAAACTTCCATTAAAAACTTTTTATGGAATGGAAGCATTCTCAAGAGAAATTTTTGAATTTTCCTTGGAAACAATGTTGTAAGATAATTGAGAAAGGTGGTTTGGGAATTAATAATCTATGTAATTTCAATAAATCTATGTAGAACAACTTCATTTGGAGACATATTAATCAGAAGTAGGATTGTCCCTTTTCTGAGATCAATATTTTCAAACTGGATTAAAAGGGGGAATCTCATTTATGTGGACTCTTATATTTCTATTGCACTCAATAATTATTTCCCCACTATTTCTGTGAATTTTCACTAGAGGGGAAATACCAATTCCTCATTAAATATCTAGTTAGACAACTGGACATGTATGCCTCCTTTCGATACCCTTATCTCACCTGATACCTCTGTTGACACAATTATTTTCGATAAAAGAGAAACTTGAGTTATCATTTAAATTTCATCCTACGAGTATCGAAGACTTGGTCTCAATGTATAATTTTACCAATAGAAATGATATTGTTGTTTGGGAACCTACTCCTAATGGGTGGTTATCATTTAAATTTCATCCTAAGAGTATCAAAGACTTGGTCTCAATGTCTTATTATAGGGTGTTTGCATTATTCTATGTCTAGACATGACTTCTGTTTCCAATATTCGGAGGTCATTGACCATATTTTCTTAGGTTGTGCTACTGCTTCGGCCCTGTGGAATACCGTTACAGATTTTTTGAAATTATAATTCAAATATCCACTTCTATTCAGGATAACCTTCTCATCTGCATGATTTTTACACTTTCACAGTAGCTTATGAACCTCTTCATTATGGATAGATTAGAGGTTATCCATACTTTATGGACCAGTTGAAATTAATGGGTCCATAAAGGTTCTACCTTCAATATTTAGTCTCCTTTGACTCATATTTGTTTTGTTATAAAACATCAAAATTATCTTCAAAAAGGATATTGCGATAACCCAATTCATGATCTTACTATGCTCATGTATCTTGATATTAAAGGTAAAAATCATCATCCTTCTAGAACCCTGGAATTCTTATGGATACCTCCATTTTGGGGCTGGATCAAATACAATATGGATGGTGTGTCAAGAGGTAATCTAGGACCTTCTTGTTATGGTGCGGTCTTTAGAATTCATTGTGGTGAAACTCTGTGTTGCTTTTTTGGTCCTTGTGGATTCACCACATCTCTTGAAACTGAAATTCTTGGTATTATTAATACGGTGAATTTTTCAAAAAAATGAAACTACCTCAATTTGTGGCTTGAATGAAATTCCACCACAGTAGTTCAGGCTCTCAGGTGTGGCTATATTCTTCTATCATTGAAGATGATGCAGATGGAGAAACTGCATGGATGATCTTTCATCTATGAATTACATCATCACACATACCTACCGTGTGGAAAATTACTTGCCTAATGGGATTTCCAATAAAGGGTTTTTTTCTACTGAGCTGAATTGGTGCAATTGTCTTCCTGATGAGTTTTTTACTTTTTGGTATCATGATTATTGTAAAAAATATTCATTCAGACTTTTGATATTTTTCTTTAATTCAATAAAGGAGATTTTTCCTACTGGGAAGACTCTCATTCTACCAAAGAAAAAACTTATAAAATAATTGTAATGATTATTAATAATATATTTAATGTTTTTAAAAATATAATTAATAAAAAAATACTTTATAAATCATACGATTAATAATGTTATTATTTATATAAATATAATTATTAAAAATTTCTAATAGTTACAAATGGTCGGTGGGGGTGGGAGGGGGGTTGCAAACACTAAATAATTTCCAATGAGAAATATAAAAATGTAATTAATAATATAAATAATTTTATATTTCAAAATAAATAAAAATAATTAATAATCTAATTATTATGAATTATTATTATGAAATAATGTTTTTTATCATGTAAATTATTTTTTTTTTATTATATTTATGAATTCTAATGATAAAAATAAACGTGATGTATAAAAATGAAATAAATTAAATAAAATAATATGATTCCTTTAATTAAATAAAAAAATATAATAATTATATTATTATTATTATTAAATATAAAAAAAGTTGTTGATTATTTATTAAAATAATTAATATATTTTTATTGTTAAAATAAATTCATCAATATTTTTACTAAATGTTTTTATTATTAAATAATAATTATGTGCATAAATTTATTTTGACCAAATGATTATTTCTAATTAATTATATTTTTATTAAATATTATTATTATTAAATAATAATTATGCGCATAATTTCATTTTAACATAATAATTATTTATAATTAATTACATTTTTAATTATATTGTTATTAAGTATTATTAAATACCAAAATACTTATATTATAAATAACATTTATAAAAACTATTAATTTATTAATAATATTTTAATTATATTATTATTATTATTATTTTAAATTAATATTATTAATTATATTTTCTATATTAACATCTGTACTTATAAATTATTTTTTTAGAAAACATTGTTTTGTGAAAATAATTTTTTTGTTTATTAATTATTTTACATTCCATTTATTTTCAATTAATTTTAATTTCTATGGTCAATGTTTTATGAAAATGGGTTGGTGTAACGACCCAAAATTTCATTAATGGAAATCCCTCTTGATCTAATTAAATGTCTCTTTATGTAAAGTGTTTATATAAAATGTCAATTTATTTGGTTTTATGTTTTTGGATTTTAAAATACTGTTATGAATTGTGATCTTTATTAATATAGTCGTTGAACAGTAATCACATGATTAGTATAAATATAGGGATTTAACAAATCCAATTTACTCAGACAAAGGAAGCGATGGCCTCATCTAGTAGATGTGGCCCATTTGAAGCCCATTTGTCAGAGCTCGAAAAGGAGGTTGCATTTTTGGGATTTGCTCTTCACCAAGCCCAAGTCGATCTTGAATATGTTAAGATCAAGCAGAACCTCCTATGAGAGAAGTGGAAGATGATAGAGATTACCACCCGAGCAATGTTATCTGAGCCACCACAATAGTCGGTCACTATCGTACACCTTACCCTTCGGTCTTATGCGGGTGTTATAAGGGGTTATGTAACAAGAAATTATCACTATAGTCATGTATATTATTTTTTATATAATAATGAATATACCATCATTTTATTATTGTTACCATGAAGATTGTTTTTAAAGAACAAATATTATTTTTAGTTAATATTCAACTAAGAAATATATTTTTATGAATTAATGTATTTTTAAATTAAATAATATTTTAATAAATTATTATTATTATTATTAAATTTATTTTTATTAAATATAAATGATGTTATAATTTTATCAATGCAATCATAATTTTTATTAAGGTTTGAAAGCCATTTTTGTTAAAACCTGTGAATTTTCGATAAATGTTGATTTTTATTTTAAAAGTGAAAATTAAAATATTTAGAAAATTATACAGAAAAAATAAATACTATTACTATAATCAAGTCATTGATATTATCTAACTGTGAATTTTTCATAATTTTCTTAGACAGTCAAATTTTTGGGTAAAAATTATATACCGTTTAAATATATAAGGTGTTTTATGACATCATAATGACCCAATAGTGATGTAATAAAATACTATAAGCCTTATTTTCGGCCAATATATGTTTTACCATTAAAATAATGTGATTTTGGGTTTGTTTGACTTATTTTACAAAGCATTAATGGACCCTTCAAGGTTTATTAAACATCTTGTCTTTTTAAATTGATTTCCGTGGGAGTGTGACTCACCTCCACATAAAGAAACCCATTTATTTTAAGAAGTTAGGACTTTGGCCTTATAAAATATTGTTTTACACTTCCCTTTTCCATGAACCATGGGCAAAAACCATGGGCTGGTTTGTGGTTTGGATTAGTTTAGTGTGAGGTGTCCCAAACCTAAATAATAAAGAATTCCCTCACCTTTCCAATATAAACCCACCCAAGCTCCCACTTCCTCCTCACTCAAAGCCTTTTGAGTTCATCCACACTCTTCCCTTTTATCTCTAGAATCCTCCCAAGGTTCCCCACGCTCCCAATAAGCCTCTCTCAAGCATCTCAAGCCTTTGGATACACACTTCCATGTAAGGGTTTTTCTTCCTTTCTCATTTTTGTCCAATATTATTTAAATTGTTATTCCATTTTAATTTCAATTATAAATTTTCGGTTATGGTTTCTCACCTCCCCCATACATCCATATTTATTTTTGAATGATGTTAGACCCCTTTTTATCTCAATAAATGCCTCCCATGTAAACCCATTACTATGCCGAAATTCTGAAAGAAATTTCTCTCTCCTCTTTTACATTCAAGCAATTATTTTGTATCATGACTCTAAATTTCATAACAATTGTTGGTACATATATATATATTACCCCCTTAATTTTCATTTCATGTACATATTATGAGACACCTCTTTCTCTCTCATCAACCAATTTTATGAATTCTTACGTCATGCCGTTACGCTGCCGAAATTGCAGAATTTTTCCAGGCCAAGTCATTGTGTAGTGAATACCATGACCATTTCTCTATCATGGGTATTCAACTTTATGAACTTTTACTTATTGTTTAAATATTATCATGTATGTATTCCATATTCCTTTATCATGGAATAAATGATGGTGTTTTATGAATCCATGTTATATGAACCATGTTGCACACTTATGCATGAAATGAAATGTTTAAGAAGGGTGTGTCCTTATAGAGCTCCAATGCATTGGGTAAAGTATAGTATCATGATACATCATGTGCAATGGGTGTTGAATCATTCTAATTCAAGTGAAATGAGGTTTTACTCGTGCTTCATGTGAAATGATGATTTACTCATGCTCCATGTGCAATGAGCCTTGGCTCATGCTAATTCCATGTTACATGTTGTTGCCACATTTCCATGTTATAATTACCATGCGTTATCATGCATTTATATTTATGCTTATCTTGTGCTCTATTGATATTCTTATTCTCTAACATGTATTTTATTCCTCATGTTCTTCCATTATTATTCCCTTACGTGGCTTTATAGCTCACCCTTTTCTTATACATGTCCTCAGGTTATCCCATGCAATGCTAAGTACGAGGAAATGTAGTGGTCTTGTAAAGGAAGTTTTCAATAAAGATGTTGTATTTCATGATTTGAGTTATTATGTAATGATCCTAATCCCCAAATACTATAGGACTCTTGATCTCCTATATTGTATCAAGTGATGTTTATTTAATAAATTATGTTTAATTTTGTAATAAAAGATCAGGGTCATTATAGTTTGCATCAGAGTATAGGTTTAGTTATTTTTGGGATTAGGATTAGAAAACCATATTCAATCCTTAGAGACAAGAATAAGTGTAATAAAAACATCCCTAATTTTTTGTGAGTATTGAGTAAGTGGTTTATCAAGAAATTACATCCATATCTTTATACGAGCAGGTCGATGTGGCTCTGGCACAGATGTATCCTAGGGGTAATACACGAAAACACCGCTTTGAGCTAGAATCGAACAGGAACTGGTGCATGACAACGGGCCTTGCTGCACTCTTGGTTATGACACTTCCAGGGGATATTTTTTTTTTGTAAATTCACAAGTTTAGTATAAACCATTATTAAGGGAAAAAAAATTCCCTAAGAATTTATGTTAGAAAGTAGATCATGGATAACATACACTGAAGCCCGTATATTCATATGTAAAGAAAATGAAATTTATTTATAATTAATTAGTTTTGTCCTTGGATTACCCTTTATGTGTTACCCCTAACTTTCCTTTTATTCCATCCAATGGTCGGTAATAGGAGGACTCGGGCTAACAACCGATGTGAAGATCAATGTGATTACTCTAAAAATGAGATGCCCAATCCAATGGGAGAAAGAATCACAAACTTTGTCGCGCTTCTCTCTCATATAACTCAAGATTTGAATCAAAACATGGGTGAAGAGGAATGTTAACCCCCCCCCCAATAAAGAACATGTCGCTATCAAGAGCTTGATGAAACAATGTCCTCCTACTTTTAATAGATCATATAATCCCTCAATCACTGAACAATGGATCAAATCCAATGAAAAGATCTTCTCTATCCTTCAATGTTCTAAACAATAGAAGGTTCTTCTAGCTTCTTATCATATAGAGGGTGATGCTGATCAATGGTGGAAATTGATAAAAAATATTAATCCTAAAGAGGAGATCGAGGCATTGGAATGGAAGTATTTCTAGAAGATGTTTTTCAATAAATATTTTCCGTGCACCCTACAGCTTAATATGGAAAGGGACTTCCTTTACCTCAAGAAAAATGATGACAAATCTGTTGGAGAGTACGAGGAAAACTCCACAAGGCTTGGATGATATGCTTCCGGCTTTTTCATTACCCCTGAAAGCAAGGCTGACCTCTTATTTGGTGGGCTAAAACCTAGCCTGTGGAAAGTGCTGGCGAACTGTGACTTTGAAATCTATGAGGAAATTGTCTGATGTGCCCGCAAGGTCGAAATGGAGATCTTAGAATCTCAGGGGTATCATGGGGATAAGAAGCTTAAAGTTTATGTCAATGCAGGTGGTCCAATGGATAAATCCAACAGTGCTAAGAAGATAAAACACCCCACTTTCCAATGGTGTGGAAAGAAGCACCCTGGAAATTGCCTGAAGGGGAAGTGGAAATGCTTTAGGTGTGGAAGAGAAGGGCACCTTGTTGTTAACTGTTGGCATGAATGACCTGCGGCTATGACAGATGAGAGGAACTCTCCATTCAACTGTCAATGCATGGTTCATTTCTACAATTGTAAAGAACCAGGAAATCTTGCAAATCTATGCCCTAAACCAAGGGTTTTCCAAGGCAACCAATAACCTCTAAGGTAGAAAGGGTGAGATTTTCCCATCACTACTGCCGAAGTGAACCCCAACAATGAAGTGGTGATAGGTATGCTAGTTATTCATTCAAGAATAGAGAACATACTTTTTGATTCAGGTTATACACATTATTTTATATCTCAAAAGTTTAGTAGAACAATCCCAACACCACCACAAATCATGGAAGTGAAGATTTTGGTGAGTATAACAAATGGGGAAATAATTGCATCCATTGAATATAACTCCCCCTGTCATAATCTGTGGATTAAACTTTCCTGAGAACCTCGTCATACTCCCTCTGGTGGAATTTGTTGAAATTCTTATAATGGATTGGATTTCCTTATATAGAGCCAACACAAATTGTTGTGAGAGGGAAATCACTCTCCATGTGGAGAATCGATCTCTGATTCTTTACAAGTGCAAGGAGAAAGATGAACCTTCTTTAGCTCCATCATCTCATGTGTGGATATTAATTCCTTATGAGCACACGTATCTATCTCAGATGATTGAGTCCAAAGAGGCAACCATCATAGAGGATATGCCTATTGTGAGGTAATTTGCAGAATTATTTCACAAGGAACTGTCTAGTCTTACTCCTAGAAGAGATGTTGTATTCTCAATTGATCTTATACTTGGGGAATTGACAATATCCAAAACTTTGTATAGAATGGTTGTTGTGGAGCTTGAAGAGTTGAAGAAAAAACTATAGGAGAATCTAGATAAAGGGTTTATACACCCAAGTGCTTCACCATGGGGTGCACAAGTCCTCTTCATCAAGAAGAAGGATGGGTCAATGCGCCTTTGCATCGATTATTGTGAGATCAAAAAAATCACGATAAAGAACAATTATCCTCTCCCATGAATTGATGATTTGTTCGATCAGCTGTGTGGAGAAAAATACTTCTCCAAGGTGGATTTTCAGTTAGGATATTATCAAGTAAGGGTGAAGAAGGAAGATATCCCCAAGACTACTTTTTGTATAAGATATGGGCACTATGAATTCATAGCAATTCCTTTAGGACTCACTAATGCTCCAACAATCTTCACAGACTTGATGGATAGAGTATTTAGAGATTACATCGACATATTTGTCGTAGTATTTATAGATGATATTCTAATATACTCCAAAACCAAGGAGGATCATGTGGAGCATCTAAGAACTGTACTAGGGACCTTACAGAAGGATAAGCTCTATGAAAAGTAAAACAAGTGTGAGCTCTTGTTGAAGGAGGTCTCATTCTTGGGCCATATCATCACAATCAATGAGATATCTCTAGATCCCTCCAATACAGACGCAATTGAGGGAGGAATGAGGCCAAAAAAGATAATAGATACCTATAGCTTCTTGGGGTTAGATGGATATTATCAAAGATTTGTGAGATATTTCTCACGATTGTCCAACCCTCTTACCAAGATAACTCAGAAGGGAGTAAAGTTTTCTTGGAGTGCTTAATGCAAATAAAGATTAAAGGAGTTGGAAAGGAGGATTATCACTATGCATGTTCTCACTTTACCTACAAGTGGAGAACTTTTTGTGGTATTCAGTGATGCTACGAAGAAGGTCCTGGGATGTGTGTTGATACAAAATGAAAAATTCATTGCCTATGATTTAATGCTATTGAATGTTCATGAACAGAACTATCCAACACAAGACCTCTAGTTGGATGCAATGATCTTCACTTTAAAAATTTGGTGGCATTATCTATTTGGGGAGAAGTGTGAAATATATACGGACCACAAAATCCTCAAGTATATATTCACATAGAAAGAGTTGAACATGTGCCAACGAAGATGGTTAGAGCTGATCAAAGACTATGACTGCTCAATCCATTACCACCCTGGGAAAGTGAACAAGGTGACAGATGACCTAAGTAGAAAGGACCCAGCAATTCTATCATTGATGAGAACTGAAAAGGATCCAATATTCTTCGATTTGATGTAGATGGACAAGGGAATCATAAATAAGTGAACATCATCAATCCTTTCACAAATTATTTCTCTACCTTCACTTTTGGAAAGGTTAAAGGATGCTAAAAATGATGATGTGGGAATTCAGAAAAAAGTGGTAGCTATAGGAAATGGGAAATCATCGGAGTTTAATGTTAATGAAGAAGGAATTGTGATATTTGGGAAAAGACTATGTGTTCCATCATGTTCAGATCCGAAGAAGTAACTTTTGGATGATGTACATTATTTGAATTTATCTATTCACCTAGGAAATAAAAATATGTATCGAGATCTCTGAGAGAAATATGGGTCGGATAATATGAAAATGGAGATTGCTGAATATACATCAAAGTGCCTGGTGTGTCATGTGAAATCAGAGAGGCAGAAGTCTAAGGGGATGCTGAAACCATTGCCCATACCAAAATAGAGATGGGAGAACATCACCATGGACTTTGTCACCGGAAATACGAAGACATCCAAAGGCAATAACACAATCTGAGTTGTTGTGGATCATCTTACAAATGATTCACACATCAGTGCTATTCAGGAGGATTTCTCATTGGACCAACTAGCATAGATATATATCAGGGCGGTGGCAAGGCTGCATGGAGTACCACTATCTATTATGTCTAATCGAGATCCATTATTCACCTCTATGTTTTGGATGAGTCTCCAACATGCTCTGAATACTAAACTGAACAGTAGTTCGGCCTATTATCCTCAAACTGATGGCCAATCCAAACGGACTATCCAAAAGATTGAGGACATGTTGAGAGCATGCTCAGTAGACTTTAAAGGAGGATGTGATCAACATATTCCTCTGGTTGAGTTATCCTATAATAATAGTTTCCTCTCGAACATCCAAATGGCACCATATGAAGCCCTTTATGGGAAAAGGGGAAGATCACTGGCATGTCGGGATGAGGTCGGTGAGTGAAAGCTGCTTGGACTAGAAATGGTCGAAGAAATGGTAGAGAAGGTGAAGACCATTCAACAGCTTATCAATGCAGCCCAGAGTCGACAGAAGAGCTATGAAGATAAAAATTGATGAGACCTTCAATTTAAAGTTGGAGACACGGTATTTTTACGCATATCTCTGTAGAATAAGGTCATGATATTTAGAAAGAAAGGGAAGTTAAGTCCAAGGTACATCGGCCCCTTAGAGATTCTTGATCATGTCGGGGTTGTGGCCTATCGACTAGCAATTCTTCCTACCTTGTCCAAACTTCATGATGTCTTTCTTGTATCCCTCTTAAGGAAGTACATACCAGAACCTTCACATGTAATCTCTTCAGAGGTGGTACAGTTAGAGGGTGATCGTTCTTATGAGAAGCAACCAGTGAAGATCTTAGATTATAGAGAAAAAGTTCTACGAAATAAGAGAATGCCCCTCATCAAGGTATTGTGCTGAAACCAAATGTTTGAAGAAGCAATATGGGAATCAGAGGAAATGATGAGGCAGAGTTACCCAAATCTATTTTAGTGTGGAAAAAGAATATTTCAAGGGAATTTTTTTTAAGGGGGGATGATTGTAATGCCCAAAAATTTCATTAATGGAAATACCTGTTGATCTAATTAAATGTCTCTTTATGTAAAATGTTTATATAAAATGTCAATATATTTGGTTTTATGTTTTTGGATTTTAAAATACTATTAAAAATTGTGACCGTTGTTAATATAGATGTTGAACAGTGATCACATGATTAGTATAAATATAGGGCTTTAAAAAATACAATTTACTCAGATAATGGAAGTGATGACCTTATATGGTAGACGTAGCCCATACGAGCCCATTTGTCAGAGCTCAGAAAGGAGGTTGCATCTTTGTTCTTTGATCTTTACTAAGCCCAAGATGAGCTTGAATATTTTAAGCTCATGTGGAAAATCCGACAAGATAAGTTGAAGTTGAGAGAGATTACAACCCGAGCAATGTTATCTGAGCCACCTCAAGAGTCGGTCACTATCACACACCTTACCCTTCAGTTTTATGTGGGTGTTATAAGGGGTTATGTAACAAGACATTAGCACTAGGGTTATGAAAATTACTTTTGTATATAATAATGAATATACCTTCATTTTATTATTGTTACCTTGTAGATGGTTTTTAATGCACAAAAATTATTTTTAGTTAATATTCAACTAAGAAATCTATTTGATGAATTAATCGATTTTTGAATTAATTAATATTTTAATAAAATAAAATTATTATCATTAAATTAGTTTTTATTAAAAATAAATGGTTTTATAATTTTATGAATGTAATCGTAATTTTTATTATGGTTTCAAATCCATTTTTGTCAAAACCCGTGAATATTCGATAAATGTCAATTTTTATTTTAAAAGTGAAAATTAACATATTTAGAAAATCATTTAGATAAAATAAATATTATTTCTAGAATCAAGACATCAAAATTATCCAAAGGTGAATTTATGATAATTTTATGCGATTGTCAAATTTTTGGGTAAAAATTAAATACCGTTTAAATATTTAATGTGTTTTATGACATCATAATGACCCAATAGTGATGTATTAAAGTACTATATGATTTATTTTCAGACAATTATGTTTTAACATTAAAATAATTTGTTTTTGGTTTGTTTTAATTATTTTAAAAAGCATTACCCTTCAAGGCTTATTAAACGTCTTGTCTTTTTAAATTAATTTCCTTGGGAGTGTGACTAACCTCCACATAAGAAACCCCATTATTTTAAGAAGTTTGGACTTTGGAATTATAAAATATTGTTTTCTACTTCACTTTTCCAAAAACCATTTTCAAAAAACATAGGCTAGTTTGTGGTTTGGATTAATTTAATCTGAGTTGTCCCAAACCTAAATAATAAAGAATTCCCTCACTTTACCAATATAAACCCACCCAAGCTCCGACTTCATCCTCACTAAAACCCTTTTGAGTTCATCCAACCTCTGCCATCCTCTCCCTATAATCCTCTCAAGGGGACTCAGGCTCCCAAGAATCCTCTCTCAAGCCTCTCTCAAGCCATTGGAAGTACACTTCGAAGTAAGGGTTTTTCTTTCTTTCTCATTTTTGTCCAATATTTTTTAAATTGTTATGCCCTTTTAATTTCAATTATAAATGTTTGGGTATGGTTTCGAGCCTCCCCCATACTACCCTCTTTATGTTTTAATTATGGGATACCCCTTTATCACTCATTAAATGCCTCCCATGTACACCCGTTACTATGCCGAAATTCCGAAAGGAATTTCTCTCTCCTCTTTTACATTCAAGCAATTATTTTGTATCATGACTCTAAATTCCATTAAAATTGTTGGGACATGTATCTATATGACCCCCTTACATTAAATTTCATGTACATATGATGATACACCCCTTTTTCTCTCATCAACCATTTTTTTGAATTCTTACGTCACGTCGTTACGCTGTCGAAATTGCACCATTTTTTCAAGCCAAATTCATTGTTTAGTGAATACCAAGCCCATTTTTCTATCATGTTTATTCACCTTTATACACATTTACTTGTTGTTTAAAGATTTTAATGTATGTTTTCCACATTAATTTATCATGTAATAAATGGTGATGTTTTATGAATCCATGTTATATGATCCATGTGTCACACTTATGCATGAAATGAAATGTTTAAGAAGGGTGTGCTCTTATGGATATCCAATGCATTGGGTAAAGTATAGTATCATGATACGTCATGTGAAATGGGTGTTGACTCATGCTAATTCATGTGAAACGTGGTTTTACCCATGATTCATGTGCAATGAGGATTTATTCATACTCCATGTGCAATGTGCCTTAGCTCATGCTAATTCCATGTTAAGTGTTGTTGCCACATTTCCATGTTATAATTACCATGATTTATCATGGATTTATGTTTATGCTTCTCTTGTGATCTATTGATATGCCTATTTTCTAACATGTATTGTATTTATTATGTTATTCCATGATTATTCCCTTACTGGTCTTTATTTATCACCCTTTTCTTATGCATGTCCTCAGGTTATCCCATGAAATACTACGTATGAGGGAATGTAGTGGTCATTTAAAGGAAGTTTTCAATAAAGATGTTGTATTTCAGGTTTTAAGTTAGTATGTAATGATACTAATCCACAAAGACACTAGACCTCTCACTCTTCTATATTATATCAAGTGAATTTTATGTAATAAATTATGTTTAATTGTGTAATAAAAGATCAGGGTCGTTATATTTGGTGCAATCCCCTTTTTTAATAAAAGAGAGAAAAGTGAAAACCCTTTTGAACATGGTTAAGGGAGAACACATTACAAACGTGAAGGCTATAGGCACATAGCCTTAAATTCTAGTGTCCTGAGAGCCTAATGGTATAAAATACATTACAAAACACATGGATCAAAGGCCCATAAATTGCCTGATGGAAAACAAACATGATCTATAGCCCTGGTAGACCAAGTCAAATAACAAAAATCCAAAAGAATGATCAACATCACAACCTGATCACCGGTCTATGCCACTACCACCGATGAACCTCTTCACAATCACAACTAGAAACACCTACAGGAATAACCACATTGTCCTTATCAAGGGGTTGATACGCGTCGATTCCCTATCATCCATGATGCCCACTGCATCACACCTTGTGCTCTGTCATTGGGAGACATCCCTGGAACCACTAAGGATCATCCTCATCAATTCTCCTACCGTACATCTGATCATCCACTAGCCGAAGCTCGTCCACCATTGTCACAATGCTAGCTGCTCACCCAACATGAACTGCCACCCCAACACCCTCCCGTGACGATGCCAAAATGCTACTGGCATCCCTATCGAATCCAGCCACATAGATGAAATTCCCCAGATGAATGAGATCTGCTGCAAACCTTGCATCACTGTCCCGGACGACAGAAGTCTTCATTCCCACCATCACTCTGAGAACACATGATGCCACCATTATAGATCCCATCTCGTGAAACCCATGTTGTGGTTCTCTCAAGAGAAGAGAGCTCTCAAGAGGGCCTATAAAAATTAATAGATACTATACTTCCTATACATTCAATGTTTTAAATTATATATATATTTTATTTAAGATATATTTTATGCTCATAAATGTTTTCAAGTGTAAATGTTATGTAGTTAATCAATAATGTTTTTGACTTGTAAATTATTATTATTTGTTATATTTATCATTTTTGTTATATTTATCTTTTTTTATATTTTCAATACATGCATTCAATTTAATTTAAATTGTATTTATATTTTATATCTTACATGCTTCTAAAGTCACCTACATGAAATGTAATGATGTTTCATGTAGGTTACATTGAATGACTATAAATTATAATGTATAAATACAATATAAATGGAAATTAAAACACCGACTAAACATATTTAAAATAATTGAAAACAAAAAGAATTTTGTAAAATTTACTAAGGAAAAATAATTTCAATGGACCAAAATATTTTTGCAGCAAAACATAAAATTTGTACTTGTAAATTATTTTTGCAGCAATTTTTTTTTTGTAAATTAAACTTTTTTTTTTCTTACATTTAATTTACTTTCAATTAAATTTTATTTGTATAGTCAATGTTTTAAATTTCATATAAATTTTATCTATACAATATTTTATGAGAACATATTCTTTGAAGGGTAAATGTAATGGTTGTAATCAAGAAAGTTTATATCATTTACATTATTTTTGTTTTGTTATATTATTGAAATTATCTGTATTTTTAACCATTTTTTATATTCATATTCCATGTTTTATTTTTTATTTGGATTGTATATTAGTTTTTACTTTATAGCTTCTAAATCCACCTACTTGAGAAGTAATAATTTTTCAAGTAGGTGACTTTGAATGCCTATAAATTATAAATTATAAATATAATATAAATGAAAGTTTACACATTGGATAAACATATAAAAAATAATTTAAAATAAAAAGAATTTCATAAAAAATATTGATGAAAAATAATTTCAGTGGTACAATATATTGTTGTCTCAAAACATAACATCTGTACTTATAAATTATTTTCATTGTAATTTTTTTGGTGTAAACTAAAAATTTATTATTATTATTTTTTTGATTCCTTTTATTTTTAATTAATTTTTATTTGTAATGTCAAAGTCATAAGTTTCATATATATTTTTTTACTACATTTTATGCGTATAAATATTTTGTATTGTAATATATATAGATTTAATCAATAATGTTTGTGTCATGTAAATTATTTTTGGTTTGTTATATATTTTTTTAACTTTTTTATATGTTTAACCCATGTTATAAGTTTCATTTATATTTTTCTTATAGTTTATATTTTACAGTCTTCCAAAGACACCTACTTGAAACATAAAAAAGACTCGACTAGGTGAATTTGAAAGCCTATAAATTAAAAAGTATAAATATAATATAAATTAATGTTGAAACCTTGAATAAAGCTATAAAATTTCGTTGAATATATTTTTTTTGTAAAAAATATTTATGAAAATTAATTTCAACGGCACAAAATATTTTTTTTGAAAACATAACATTTTTACTTTGAAATTATATTTTCACCAAACATTTGTTTTTGATAATTAAATTTGTTTTTTATTATTTTTTGACAATCCTTTTATTTTCATTTAATTTCAATAACTATATTAATTTTTTAATTATAATTTAGATTTTATTTATTCTATATTTTATCCATATAAACTTTGTAATTGTAAATATTATATTTTTAATCAACAATGATTGTGTCAAGTTATTATATTGTTATGTTATTTTTATTTTCATGTTTTCTTATATGTTTGATCCATTATTAAGTTTCATTAAATTATAATTATAGTTTATATTTTAAAGGATTCCAAATTTACTTACCGAAAACATAATTATTTTTCATGTGTTTCAAGTAAGTGAAATTGAATTCTTATAAAAATAAACTATAAATACCATCAGAATTAAATTTAAAACATAGAACAAATAGATGAAAAATAATTATAATAAAAAATATATTCATAAAAATAATAAACAAACAATAATATAGATGATACAAACCAATTCTTTTTCAAATAATTACATTTTCAATTTAAAAGAATTAGGTGAAAGTTAAAGCTTATAAAATATAAAATATAATTAAATTCTAAATGAAATTTAAGACATGCAATTAACACAGATAAAATAGTTATAAATTTAGTACTATATGATAGGGTAACATAGCATATTTTTAGAAACTCCTTGGTAATTATATGATATTATAAGAGTGATTTTATTTTTTATGTTGAATATTCCAAAGATAAATGGTACTACATTAATTAAAAATCGTCAAGTGATTAGTTAATGATTTGTTAAATATTTAATCAAATGATGGGTTCACTAGTTAGAATTATTTTTTGTGGACTAAACTCAAGACTAAATCTATTGTTTTCTAATATTGATATAGTGTTTAACAAGAATATTTTTGTATTTATCTTAATGCATGATTTTAATGAGATAATCTAAATGGATAAAATGGGTATGAAATTCCATGAAATAGTTTATGTTAGTATTGTTTAAATGGATATTAGATATTAAATAATTAAATGTATTAGTTTTGGGTAGTTATGAAATTGGACTTAAATAATATTTTTTGGATTGAAATTAGATTGTTTGGTTAATTTTAGGTATGTTTATAATTAGTTGGAAAACAAGAAGTAAGTTTGATTTGGTTTTTTTAGTATAAAATAAAATAAAATTAAATTTTTTTAGTGTGTTCTTGATATTAGACATGATATGTTATAATGATTTAAAAATAAGAGAATTATATTGGAAATTATTATAAATGTGTAGTATGTGTTAAAATATGACAGGGTATATTTTTTTTCTTGTATGCTGAGATTTTTATATTTTATATATAAAGAGGGTTTTAAAATTTATTGCTAAAATTAAAGACTATATAATTATTTTTTGTTGGTATGAGTTGGTATGTGATTATCACATGTCAAAGAATTAATTAATAGTGGTAATATAAATTAAATATGCAAATGTGACGATAAATAAAAATAGTTGAACATATCAAGTTGAATAATATTAACTTCTAATTGATCTTTGTTGGTTTTATTTAATTTGGGAATGATATAATTTATGGAGTGTTAAAGAGAAAAAATAACAAAAATGGTGAAAAATAAATCTAAAATAAGTTTTTATGGAAGAAACAACCACATTAAGTTATGTTTAGATATCATTTAAGGGTAATATGAGTTTGGAGAAAAATATTTAAATTATGTTATTAGGAATAAAATTCAACTAATTTTTTATTTGAATTCATAACATGTAAAAAATTATTAGTATCCCTCTTAGTAAACCATGTTTTTAACAAAATATTATCCAAGGGATGTATATTTAGAAACATAGTAAGTAAATTGTTCTTTGGAATAAAAATACTCAAATTTCAATTACATGCCTAAGGACATGGTTTAATATATCATCATTTTCTAAAATCTCTTCAAAACCCTCTAAATAGACCATAAAGAACATATAATGTTACAGTAACAATCCTACTTGAGGGAAAAAGATAAAACATGAATTAAAAAACTGAATGCTAATATAAAAAACCATATATTTTTATACTGGAGTAATTTTAGGAATTATAAGATGAAAGAAATTAAACACTAAAATTTAATTACATCAATGGTTATAGGAATGATCCATATCATGCATTTTTAATGTCAAAATAGGTCTGAAAGAACTATAAAATCACATTTTGTTCAAGAATGTGATTATTATACATCATGAACTAAAAATAGAATATGGGTGAAATGATGTCACAACTCTACCCTTAGGATTGAAAATGATTCCTAGTTTAGGTTCTCACCATAATTTCACTAGTTGAGTATTGACTAAAGTGACACCACCTTATATTAGAGTAGTGTATTGATTAACTTCTTTTAAAACCTCATGATAGGTCAGGAGAGTAAATAAACTAAGCTTAAGTCAAGGTTGTGTGATAGGTCATTCTAAATTGAATATATGGAAAACATAAAATGCACATCTAGAAAATTACACTAGGGGTAAACTCCTATTTGGATAAAAATTAAAGGGTTGAAATAATGGGTTTTCATAAAAACCCAGAGTTGGTTGATCAAGAAAAAATTGTAAAATCATGTATTAAAGAACCCTAAGTGGAATAGTGAACTATTATATTAAAAAATACTTAAATTATAATCTTTAGAGAAATTTATTTATAGCATTTTTAAGATATTATAATATGAAATATTATCCATAAATATCATATTAACCGGATTGTGCCTATAAAATATTCAAAATTATTTGTATATCACTAAACTATATTAGTTTCTCCCCATTAAGGGGAATAATAATCATTGACATTGGCCATTGTAATCCTGAAGATGTGACATTAATATTTTATCACATTCATTACTGTGGAATGGGTTTCCATAATATCTATTTTTTAACACCATTACATGAATTATTTTCTTTTATAGGTTAAGAATTTAGAAATGGTTTGGATTAGATCAATTAGATTTTATGTCTATGTTTAGAGTTTTATTAATTTTCCTTAAATGTCTTGAAATATGTTTAGTACTACAGGTTAGGTAAATTGATAATGTTTATTTAGTTAAATAATGATTTTGGGGTGAATGAATGATTATGGGTATATACAAAATTATTTAATTCCATTTTTATTAGGAGTACCTATAAGAGTGGTATGATGGGCTAATAGAAAATTATTTTTATTATGTTCATTATATTTATTTAATACACCTTATTCTTTTAAAGGATCATGATAATATAAAATAGTTATTTTATAACCATTGATAATGTGGGTAGTTTAACTATTGGGTTCACTTTAGATAATGAATCAGAGAATATGAATTTAACTCTTCCATATTATTCAAGTAAGACAAGTATATAATAGTAGTATTGATCATTTCTAGATAAGGATACAAATAGTTAATCATAACAGAAATACTAATGAGACAAGCTATTCACTGAAACGACTTCTCAGTGACACTCTAAAAATGTTAATTTTTATGATGGGTTGAATTATAACACCCTAATATTTAAAAAAATAAGATATTTAATTTTTTATTTTAATCAATATTGAAAATACAATTTTAGAATAATTTAATAAAATTAGGATTTTTTTCACATGGTTAAAAACCCATGTGATTTTTTTTCAATCATCGTCTTTGAAAAATTAAAAAACTCACTTAGTAAACTATATTACATAAGTGTTATTCTAAAAATAATAAAATTTAATATAATTTTACATAAAACCTACTAGGTAGCTGATTTATTTACTAAATGAAATAATTTTATTTGATTTTATTTATTTTTTATGTTTATATTATTTGAAATTGAGTACCAGTGAGTATTAATTATAAATTATCTCAACATTATTAAAATATACGAATTGGAACATTAAAATAATAATTTATAAGGGGTTCTATTTGTGTGTGAGATGTTGTAGTAAAATAAATATGGGGGTGTGGAGATTGAGTGAGTAGTTTATGAGTTTGGGTAATGTGAGTGAGAAAACAATGAGTGATCTATGATCAATAATGAAATAAAAGGCGAATAAGGGTGTGAAAATTGATAAATGATGACTGAAGTATGCCACTTAGGATGGATAAAATACTATTTCTTGTGGTAGAATATTATGGTAACTAGAGGAAGGAAAATCATATAGGCTATTATGAAACTGGGAGAATGAAGATGATTGCAAATTGTGGAGTGATTCTCATAATATAAGCAAATAGAGGTTTCATGTGTTTTTTTATTTTAGAAGTGTTTTATAGGACCAAAAAAATTTTTATTATTAGTTTATTAATACCTCATGTATATCACAATAGGTAATTAATTTGTATTGGTTTTATTTTATTTCATGCTGGTTTTTAGAAGTGACACTATTTTCACAATTACCATAGTTTTTTAAAAATATTTTTCATCGTTTTTGTTAAAAAATTATTATTAAAAAAATATTAAGCACATTCAAATAATTTAATGACAATTTAAATTAAAAAAAATCAAAATAAACCACCACTAAACATTAAAGGATTTATTTTTTAATAAAATATGAATTAATAATTGGTGGTTTGTTTAAACCCCTATTAATCATAAAAAATCAATACAATGTTATATAAATATAATTTAATTATTTATAATTTCATTAAAAAAAGAACAAAAATATTCCACTTATATATACCACATGAACATTTATATCACAAGTATTCATTGAAAATTCACCAAACATCCACCAAAATTGAATGAAACATTGAGTTATCATTAATAATATACAAAAAACATATTTATTACTTAAAAAACATCCAACCTCACCAACCACATCTATTATTTTCTATTACCTTATCTTAAATGAAGTCTAAAACATCAAAATGAGAGTAATTATAGAAAAATAAACACATAAATTAGAAAAAAAATAAATATTAGAAGAAATATTTAGCATATAATTCATGATAATTTTTAACAAATTCACCAGTAAAACTATAAAAAATTATAATTTCCCTATAACAAGGTTCATGGTTATGATGATTGTCCAATATAAACCATTATTTCCATGATCCACCTTTACTAGAACCGCACATGGTCTATGAGTGAAAACAAGAGTGACACCTAAAGCCCACCCCAATAGGAAATGACTAGGAAACTATAACTAAGGGTATAAACCCCATATAATGGGAGGAATTGCCCTCATAATCTTATGATTTTTATAAACACCACTAATAAACTCCACTTATAAAATAAAATAAAATCTATAATCTTCAAAATAGATGTAATGTTATATAAGAATAAAAGAATCTATATTTCTGAAAAAAAAATTACTAAAAAGAAAAGTCATAAGTTTGGAACACCCACTCTATAAATCCACTATGCCATGTGAAAAAACAAATAATAATCACCAAATCCATCCTAAAAATATATAAGGAAAATATATAAAATTTTGTGTGAGCATACATATATAATAAGTAGGTTCGTCTGTAGAAACACTTAAGTAAATGTGGAAGAAGCATTGTAAAGCCTTGGTGAGTAAGGATTGATACCAAATACATACTTAAATTATATAAAATATGAACCTAACCTTAGAAATAAATTCCCACAAAATCCACAGACTACTATAATAATGTATAAATAATGAAAACATGTTAAAACAGAACCCTGTACCCACTTGTGCAATGATCCAATCACCCCCACTTCCAAATGGCCTATGTCCTGGAACTTATATTCATTCTATATCCATGTATCATAAATATATAACACAAACCAAATCCATATAATACATTCCAAATCCACATAAAATTTTACATATAACCATTTCACTACAAAAAAATCACATCACTACCACATCATCACCACATAATTTCCATATGACCACATAACCACAAAATGTTTGGAAGAGAGAGCAAGGGAGGGGGAGAAATAATAAATCCCTATATCCCATATATTTGTTTTTGGGATTACATATGGAACCAAAATCCTTATGTGGGGACTGGTAAGGTTACTAGACTTAGGTACCATTTTATAAGAAATAACAAAATTATAATGAAAATATGATGGGTACACACAAGACCAGTCTAGGGTAAAATTTCTATCAAATAACCTATATAACCACATATCTTTGCTACATCATCACTTTTAACAATAAAATAAACTAATTTTACCACTAGAAAACTTAATAACCTACAACATAACCACAAAAAATCAAACAAAAAATAGAAAACTTCTTCTTCCACTTATATATCTAGTAGAGTTCAATGCTAATCATTTACCAACCCCCATTAAATTTACTAAGCACAATATGATTTTCTCCACCAATAATTCACTTCACCCACTACCTCATCATAATTTTTTAATTTAGTTACCCCATAAACCATTCATCGAGGTTAATTATTTAATTTCAACACATTATTAATTGAAAACAACTTACTTCGTTCTCACTTATAAAAGTTTATTCATTTCTTCCAGTATAATTCTATATTCCTATGTAACTATGAAATAAAACCATATAAACCTCATAAATATACCATAACAACAAGTATAACAACATATATTGATCTAAAAAATCAATAACCATTTGAAAACCTTCTCTATTATAGTGATATATAATACCAAAATAACCGCTACTACCAAAGTAATACATTAACACAAAACTACCATAAAAATAAACAAGAAACACAATAAATTCATGCTTCATTATATATTAAAAAAAATCATACTCAAAATGTTAACAATATAAAATAATAATTTCCATTTATATACACCTCCTCTTATCATTACCATACATAATTTATTTAAACAAATAAACATGTTTCATAAGATCAATAACATTTAATCACAATAACATACTTAACACAACAATAATAAAGAAATAATTTATACAATAATAAAGAACTCATGTAAAACATATTATTCACTTAAAAATTTCATATTTCAATTCAATAATTATCATCGATATATTAATATAAAATCCTTACCCAAAAAAACTAATGTATTATTAATCCACATGAATATAAAAATGAAATAAAGAGAATCAAAATCATTTTCCAAAAACTAAATATTGAACAATTAGAAAGTCTAGAAGAGATGGGAAATTGAGATCAAATATTAATTAACTGGTAACAATACACAAATAAATTTAAATCACATAAACATCTCATCATCTCAATACCTCCATCAATATTAAAGTACCTCATGAGGAATGTAAGGATGAAAAAATATGATAAATAGATTAAACAAATGAAGAATCACCCAAATAATGAAAACTCGCCATCTTGGAAAGGGAATGATCAATCTCCAATGAAAGGGTAATTCTAAGTCTTTAAGGAAACCCATATAGTCCCCAATGGTTGAGATAAAAAGAAATACATTTATTAGAAATGTATGAATCACTTGATTTTATAATTAAAAATGAAAATTCATAAATCATGAAATGACACTATAAACTATAGTATAATGGTAGTTGAATAACCATACCTCTGAGAACCATAATGAAATTCTCTATTGAATCCCTGCTGAACAATCATTCAATTTTGATAACACCAAAGAATATAACGTTTCATGACCTATTTCATGATTTAATGTAATAATTAATAAATATCATGGTGAAAACCTAACTTCCCATCCTCAAACCATATAGTATTTAAAAAAAATGTTACAATTATAAGTATCATGATTTAATTAAATCAACCTATACTTCTAAAATAAGCTCAAAGATATCTCAGCATTAGATCAGGTGTAATGAAACCCATCACACTTAAACATAATAAAACATTATCCATTTTTTATACTGTAAATTTAAAAGGATATGCCTCTTCTCTAATGTCCACTAACCAAAATATCACCACTCAATTCATATTTTTATAGAATGTTTTTTTATGATAAACAAAATTTAGTCTAAAACCCAACTTCCCTTACAAAATTAATCTCTAAACACACATCAACACCTCAAAAACCTCAAAATAAAAATTCAAGTACAAATAAAATCCATGTCATTTCACTAGACACCATACAATCAGTTCTCTTAATAATAAAAATAAATAAAAACTAAGGAAATTTTTTAAATACAATTGCTAAGGTATATTTCTCTCAAAAAAGGGTTGTGCCATTGATAAACCCAAAAATCATATATCATAGGAAATTCCAATATTAAATCTCTATTTTATAACATAAATCTCAATATATAAAAAGAACACCCCACTAATATACCCCCATCTCTAGGAATATATCCCACTCAAAAGAATTACACATGTGATATACACTTAACACTCTCAATATAGGGTTGAAATAATAACTCTAACAATTTTCCTATAATATAACTTTAAAATATATATATATATATATATAATTACCACATGATATACCTCTCAAATAGGAATCTCACCATATAAGTGGATCAAAAATATATAAATAGAGAGGGAGAAATCAATTACATTTAACCCAGTAAAAACCTTTATTTATTTTATTGTATCTAGAAAATTTTGTATCTTAGTAATAAAATGTTTAAAATATACCACTAACTAGCCAAGATTTGATTTTATCTTAAAAAATTACTATCCCTTATAAATAAGTTTATGATAATCGAGAAAATAAGAAAAAAATTTATTCACATTAAAAAATTTATATATGATCAGAAATCCACATTAATAATTTAAATTAATTGAAATAAATCCACAAAAACATTAAAATAGAAATTGAACAAAAATTTCAAAAACCCCACTTAACCATATAAAGAAAATATAGATAAATTAATCCTCGCATTAACTCTAAAAAATTAAAAATCTTATAAAAACATAGATTATAAAAGAAATAAAGTCAAATAGTTGTAAATTAATTTTAATTCTTAACTAATTCCAATCCATCATAACTAAGAAACAAAAAAACTCCCACAATGGTACTGGGAAAAAGAATCACCCACCCACTGGATCCCTAAATATAACCCATTTCAAAGAACCATATCCTAAAAAAGGGTTATATTATTTCCAAAGTGTGATATCCCACATCCATGAAGGAATTAAACAATATAAAATTTACCTATTTTCAAATGAATTTGTTTAAATAAATTTTAAAATATAGTTACTGAATCCATAAACAAATATTATTTCACAATTCCTAATATATTTCCACAAAAAATAAATGTTGAGGATCTAGAGGTATAGTTTCTTTGGAATATTGGAAATAAAAATACATCTTATTAAACATAAAAACATAAAATTTATTTAAAACTCCACATAGTTAACCTAACTCCCATAGATATTCTAAAACTTCATAGTATATCAAAAGCAAAATACATAATTAAAATAGTGATATAGAAATCCATGTATGAAAATAAACATGGAAATAAATCATAACATTAGATTCAAAATCCATAACATGATATAATAAATAAGATTATCATAGTCATGGAGAAATAGAATAATGATTTTATAAGATCATAAACATGTAGAAACAACATAAAACATGATATCATAATATTTTACAATTTTCACTCCCAAGACCATCATCATAAAGTGGTAAAAGTACCATTGTGGATTAAGTTCACTCCCAAATCAATCACATAACATATCAAAGTATATAAATCTTTAAAAAATGAATGATAGGGATATATAATTCTTATAAAACCTGTAACTTTAATGAAAATCATATATATATTCATTCCATATGAGGAAAATAAACCATACATGAATCATAAACATGATCAAACCTCGGATAAAGAAGTGGGTTTCTTAATTTTTATTCAAGGAATAACCCAAGGATACATCACATGTATTCAAAATATAATAAGTAATAAAATCATTTGGGATGTTCATATTTTAAATATAACATTGGTCCCGAAAATTAATTTTCAGTATATAGAATTCATGAGAAGGATCTTGTAGAAGAAGGAATAAAAACATACCACTTGGGTGAAACTTTATAAGTTAAGGATATTTTTAAATAAGGAAAATCCTTATTTGTTCCAATAAAATAATAATTTCACCAATATTTTTATTTATAAAATAATTAGGTTATTTTATAATATATTATTATTTTAAAAACGTTTGATGTAGTTTATTTTTGACTTAAGACAAGAAACAGGGGAGTTATATTAAATTGGATTTTCTTAAATGTATTAATTTTGATTGGAACTATAAACATGTATAACCTCAACCGTAAAAAATATATTTGACTATCTATATATGTAAGGGGAATATATACATAAATAAAAGAGGTAAATGAGAGAATATTTCATAATAGGGAGAAAAGGAAAGAGAATGTGTAAACGGTAAGTCATGAAGGAGGTATAGAAGATCTCTTACCTCAAGTCTAAATGTGTTATTCACTAGAACTTAACTTAATTAATAGTAAAATTAGTTTCATTAAAAAATTTATGGATAACCTTATTATTATTTATTTCTTGTTATATGGTCTATTTATCATTACATGTCACAAATTTATTACATCATATTCACTTATGTTGGTTACTTGAAGTTCATTAGTCAAATTATCAGAAAAATTCATTGTATGTTAACCAAGTTAAATGTGTTATAAGATGGTTTATTAATCTCAATAATTTTATATTATTATGTCCTTTATTATTTCAATGTCACATCATTTATATAGGTAAATTTGTTTCCATGAATGGACATAAATTAGAAATGAACATTGATATGTCATTTTTAGGAGTTAAATTTACTATAATAATTTATTATTAATATTACTTATAGAATTAATAATATTATAATTCCATAATGTTAATGGTTTATTAAATTACCTTTTAATATGTTACATATTTTTTAAACCCATGTTATCCAGTTTGGAAAACTGAAGAGAAACACAAACACAAGGAGGCGGTAGTTCGTATGTACACACAAACGATGATCTAGTTTTTAGAGAATATAAGGATGGTATAAAATAATACATATTCTCATTTAATAATAATAAAAATGTTATAAATATCATATCATATTAGTAAATATCTTTTTTCAACCATTCATGAAATGCGATTATGGAAAATTGAACTCGTCGTTCATGGAGGAGGTAGTATGCACACATGCATGACGAAATTCTAATTTTTCAAAATGATTTTGGAGGAAGTTATAAAATGGATGTTAAATTAGAAAAAAAAAACATAAAATAATATTAATATTACTATTTTTTCATAATCTTATTTATAGAATAGTTATGTTGTGGAAGAAGAAGAAAATAATTACGAAGGTGCAGTGGAAAAAATTACCTCTTGCTTTGGATATTCTTCTTTTATCACCACCTTAAGACAATATAGATTATAATTTTGGAATGTTAAAAAATTATAAGACATAGGGATAGATTTTTGAGAGATTATAGTAGAGTTTGGGTCAATAATAATGTTTTTTTGAAGCGTAGATAGATGTAAGTGTGGTGGCTCCTTTTATAATTGAAAAGAATGGAATTGTTTTCCCATCTAACTCTTTAATTAAAAGGGAGAACATATTTCACATGGAATGTGAAGCCAAATTGAAAAATAATAGATTTTTAAGGGTTATGTTCTAGAAATAATAAACCAATGTTTTCAAAACATGTTTTAAATAGGTTTTAAAGTCATTTACTCTTAGATTTATTTACTTCTATCATTTTTGATTTTCTACCAAGGTAATTATTTTTTACAAAATTAATATATTTTTTATGCCTAAAAATAAAAAGAAACATATTATATTATTTGAAACCACTTATTAAAAATATATAATCTGATTTATATAATAAAATTTCTACATGTTTTAAAATTTAATTATAAAATTAGCATTTGTAATGCACAAAAACACATTTTTATAAAAAGTGTATTTTTAAGCATACGTTTTATGTGTATGATAAAATTATTGATTCTAATGATTATATTATAATTATAATGTTTTTTATTATTCATATAATATTTTATTAATATAAAAATATTTCTAAGACTAAATCCTACCATGTGAAAATTTTATTAAGAGAAACATATGAAAAATAGTTTTCATTAACACTTTAACTAAATTTTCTAAAAATCTAAGTGGTTTTTTTACATATCAATATTATAGATACCCAAACTTAACATACATAGATATTGCATATTTTTTTATGAATATTTATCATATTAAAAATTTAAATGACTAAAGACCATAATAGTTTAGTGTTATTAAAAACTTGGAACAAAATATTCTAACTTGGTAAAAGATATTCAATGATTCTAACAAAGATCATACCATTTAGTACTTCTACTTAAATCCTTTCTTCATAACCTATGAAAAAGAAACATAAGAAAGGGTTTGCACATATGATTAGTAAGAATAAATAACATGAATATAAGAGTATGAGAACATGAAAATAACATTTGAAGAGCATAACCTACAAATCAAAGATCATATACATGAGCCATGACATAATGATTTGCAGTTCATAATTAATGAATCATAAGGGTGATAAATCATCATAAATCAATGATTAAATATAATCTCATATCATATAAGTTTTGAATCATCATAAATATAGAAAACCATTTCATGTGTCAAGGATAACTACCAAAACCATAAATATAGTGGATCATGACACTCCTATTTCCCATAGTAGATCAGGATGCACCAATTTTCCATTGTATATCAGTATGCACCTATTTTCCATTTTGGATCAAGACACACCTATTTACCATAGTGGATCAATCCCATCATCTTATTTCCCATCATTATCTCATGAGATATAGATCTTTACCCAATGAATTGGAGGGAGATATAGGTCCCACCAATCTCGTAATGAAATTATCCATATGTGTGGCATAAAACATTAATCATATCATGTCACATAAAAAGTGATGGATTTCATAAACATCATATAATAACCCATGAAAAAAAAATTATAACATAAAAATTTAATTATATCAAAACCTATAGTAAATAGATTGGTTTTATAATCATTTCCTCCTATAATTACTTGATAAAGGAAGAAGGTTTTGTAAGACTTTATCATGGTATAACCTATTAAAGAGAAAAATGTTTCATAAATATAAACCCATAAAAACATAGACAATTTAAATAAATAATATAAATGGTATCATCAAAGAATATCCCTAGTAAACCATTAATTATAATGAAGGATGTCATCTTAGATGTATAAGTATTTTAAAAGATCACTTGGAACATAAATTTTCTTTGGAAATTAATTTTTAAAACATAAAACATTTTAAAAACCCTTTTCCTTGAAACCACTTTGAAAAAAAATAAGGAATAATGAATATTCATTAGAACAAATTCTTGAAGAAAATAACCATTACTATTTAAAAAATTATTTTTAAAACAAAAAACATTTTGGAAACCATTTTACTTCAAAAATACCATGAAAACATATACAGAAGCTTGAAAACATGTTGAAACCCATATTCATTGAAAACTTATAAAATAAGATAAAAAAAATTTGAAAATCATTTTCATTAAAAATATATTAAAAACTTATACATAAAGATTTAAAATTATTGAAATCATATTATTTGTAAACAACCTTTCGAAAATATATAAAATAATCTTTCAAAATCATTAAAACAATTTTTTAAACATTAAACAATTAATGGAAACCCTTTTTTATAACCATTTTAAAATCAACAAATTTCTAGAATATTAGAAAAATAATCTTTAAAAAAAATATCCTCATAAACTTACAAATAAAGAATCACGAAAAACATTCTAATGGTATGTTTTGGGAATATCCTCTTTGTTTTTCGTATATGTTTTGGCTTGTTATTACTCATCCTCTTTCTTAGGTCAGGATTTAATTATTTATAGAATTTAAGACATGATATAAATACCATATATATTAATTATATATTTATCCATAATAATATATAAAATATATAAATATTAAATACAATACACGGTTCATGGAGACGGTAGGCCGTACGTACACATGAATACTATTTATGTTTTATTATCATTTTGAAAGGAAGAAAGTAAATGAAATATATATGTATATATATATAATATCATTAAAATAGAATTATTATTTAATATATATAATATATGATCACTAAAACCATACTTAATACATTTCATGTAAAGTGTGAACGAATCACATCGCTTTGATGTGGCGGTAGTCCACATTTCCACAAACCATGTTATCATATTTACACTAAATGGAAAGCATAAAGTTATTTTATATATAATAATTTAATAATCATAAAAAAATCATAAAAATCATATAAAAAGTTTTTTTCCATCAAAATTCCCAACCATGAGAGGTGGTAAAGGAAAAATGAACATAATCATTTCGTGAGGCAGTAGTCACTATGCACAAGAACTGTATGTTCGATACCCATTTGATAGAATTGTGTGTAAGTGTATGTAAAAACCTTAGAATAAAAAAATATCAATATATTTATTATACTGATGTTATTATATAATCATATAATAATAATATTTGAGGTGTTGGATAATTATAATAATAAAAATGATCTTGCGAAAGGATGTTACATCTTCTTTGAATAACTCCTTTTGGTTTTCACTAAAGGGATTAATCGGTTGGATTTATTCCCAAAGGGAGTCATATAGGATGAGTGGAAGAATTTTGGAGGATATTTTTTCTGGGTTTGTCTAAGAAAAAGTGTCTTGAGAGGTTTAAGGAAGTGAGGGGGGGGGGTGAGTGCCTTTTATAGAGGAGGATGACTGACATTCTTGTAAATATAAAAACATAAACACTATTAAGAGGTCTCACTTAAATCATGTGCCTATAATAATTTTTAAAATTTGATAAAATATGTTAATTGGTATATATATTTCCATATAATTTCTTTTGGACATGTTTCTAGGTCATTTGGACTCTTATGTTTAATGTTTAACCATTAAATAATCTTGTTTTTACTTTAAACACTCTAATTAATTTTAATTACTTTCACTAATATTTTTGGTAAAAAAACTATCTATATCTTTTTAGAGATTATAAATTATTCAGAATCAAAATATGGAATCTATTTTTCCAAATTCTAATCTCATAGTTGGAAGAAATTAATTTAATCACAATCCCACAGATGGGATGATAAAGCGACTTTTAAAGTAAAAATAATCACAAGTTTGCTATGTTTTTATATCTAAATTTAATGTGAAATTGTTTCCAATGACCAAATTTGGTTTAAATGATTTAAAATTTATCTAATTATATTTAAAAATCAATTAGAAACATTATTTAACTATATAAATAAATTGGATGAAAATGCATTTTTGAAATAAAATTCAATATTATTCACTATTCATCAAAAAAATGTTCTCAGAAAAATACATATATTTCACGAAAAATAAATTTTTTTTATTTCAAAAATGAAGATTATTTTTTCAAATATAAACTATAAAAGTGTCGAAAATTACATTTAAAATGGGTTCTCCACTAAAAGGCAGAAAAATTACCTTTTTAAAAAATACAAATTTTTTTTTCATAAAATTAGATTTATTCTTATATTATACCTATAAAATCTATTTGATGAGTATAAAAATATTTATTGAATATAAATTATAAAAATTTTATTTAAAACATTAATTAATATCTGTTTGTTTAATTTATTGAGATAAAACTGTTTTTGTACATAGAAAAATAATTTCTTAGAAAAGTAATTTATTTGTTTTCAAATAATTATTTCATTCACTTATTCTTTTTGATAACCAAATGATTCATGTGTAAATCATATTTTCACAATTTAGTTAATATTATTTTTAACTTCAATTCTAAAAACATGTTGGTAGCTATAATAATATTTAAATAAGCATATTAATAGTATAATGTGGTTTCGTAAAACTTGGCCTTGTGTGTAATGCATGCTATGAAAGACTCTGTATTGTGTGTAATACATGCCACACATAGTGTTGTGTGTACAAAAATATCATATAAGTTTTGAATGTAGTGAATGATTAATATGGTGTTTCATATAATGAAAGAAAAACATAATGATTTTATATAAAAAACTATATTCAGTGATATGTGAAATGAAAAAAATCAAAAAGATTAAATTAATTGGAAAAAAGTAATTCACAAAATATTAGGGTGTTATAGACATAGTATTTTCAAATAATTAAATTAAATTTATAATATAAATTTTCTATAGTAAAAAATGGTTTAAAAAATTTCATGGAATTATTGTATAATAATTTTATAAAGTGAACATATTAGTAAAATTGGAATTTTCAACTAATTATCTAAAAATAATTTATGTTATAAAAATATAAAAAATTTATGTTAGGATAATTTTAAAATTATAGATACGAAAATTATGATGCATTTATCTTATTCAAATAATAAATTTTATAAATTTATCTTTTGAATAAAAAGAAAAATTATAAATAATAACTGTTTTATTGAAAAATATTTATTTTAAACAATAAGTGTTCTTAATATTACTTCATATCTTTTTATAATTTATAATTTGTTAATATTATAGTTCTGATATAATATTTTAATATTTTTCAAATTAAAATATGAGGATAAAATATACAATACATAAAAAAATTCTCTGAAAAAAATTAATATTACTTTTATATTAAATACACTTTAACAATACAATTAAAAATAATAATTTATATTAAAAAATTTATTTTTACCACTCCACCTGTATTAAAATATTTATTTGAATTTAATATATAAATAATATCATATTTTCATAATTATACTATTAATATTCATACTTTATCATTATATATATAAATATATACTATTATAATATCATATTTTTATTTCATTATGAGATATATTATTTTAAATTTACTATATAATCATACTGGACTTTCGTATACCATTTGGATATATGAACAATGACCATATCTGAAATGAATATTTTTATAATGACTAAATTTGAAATGACCATATTTATAAGGTCTAGATTTCATTCCTATACATATACTTTCTAAATAATTCATTCACTTCAATCTAACTTTGTAAGGCTTGTTTCTTATTTCAAATTATAGATTTTTTCATAATGATTTATCCTTTCTTGGTTCTCTCTTTCATTATATTTATTTTGGCTATTGGTTATCCTCAAGGTTTACGATGATCCAAGAGATTTTCTAGTCATGAAGATTTTATTCCTTTTATATATTTTCCCTTATTGATTAATGCACTTTTAATGGATTTAATTCATACATGGTGAGTAATAATCTATGGTGTGCAGTAATTTGTTTTATTTCCTTTTGTTATAATATACCACTTATGAATGAATGAAGTATATTTTTTGGTTCATATCTTGTAGTTAATATTTTCTAATCATGTTTCAATCCTTTTATAATAACAAAGAAACACACTTTTAAATTATTAACATAAATAATAATAATAATAATAATAATAATAATAATAATGGATCCTATAACATAGGGAGTCACATTCCCATCCCCTTAAATAAATTGTATCCTCACAATTTTAAATTATTACTTAATAAGGATGTTATCTAAGGATATCTATAAGGAGACTCCATATTTAATTTTCTAAAGAGGTAACAATCACATCTATTAACATATAATAACCATAATCCCTATATTGTGTTTATTCATAACCATTTGAGTTAAATACCTATCAAGATTTGGTGTTAATAAATATTTTATTTTTTCCCCTTGAGTTAATATATAGACATGCAGTGAAAAATTATCATAAATTGGTCTATGGTATAGAATTTGAATATCAATTTAGATAAATGATACACCACCCATACCTATCTCTCATCACTCATGGTTCTTCAACATGTCAGTGACGGTGAGAATTTGAGGTCAAATAGTGAAGTTGATAAAGAATGTTCCTTCTCCTCATAAGGCCCATTGAGATCCATGTTAATAACCCTCCCAAATCTCTCTGGAGTTTCCACCTTCACCACACTATCCAGTGATCTCCCCACCTTATCCCTCACCTATATTTCTAGCCCTAAGTGACAACCACCCATCTCCTCACACACCCGTTTCACTAGTCCATGTGTTCTCTACTTTTTGAATCCCTACCTCCTAAAGGTTAACAAGGGATATATTCCCTACCATGTCTGATTCATGCGGATCTTCATGTGCCCATATAGGGATTTCTATGCCTTGAACTATTTCCCACATAGGCTACATGAGAACTCATGCTCTGGGGAATCAAACCAGATTCTTTAACTATTCTCTTCCTTGAGGTCACAAGGAGTTCTCTTCCTTTTTTAATAACCACCATGTCCCATTGCATTTGTGGTTTCAATATAGGGTTGTATTTTATATACACTATTAGCATGGGGATCTTAAGATATCTAAAAACATTAGGCTCTATAAACGGTGGTGGGGAATTGATAGATGATGACAAAGTTGATATGTTTATTTCATCTATATTTTTAGTGAGGTTAATATCTATCAACATAATCTAATAGTTTTTGTCTCTACACCCATCACCTTTACCAATGTTAAGGATATTGTGGAAAATCTATCCATGATCAGTGAATATGGGGTTTATGTTGAAATATTCAATCCATTACTAGAATCATTTGAAGTCCATATAAAATACCCATACTAAGATCTACATTCCCATAAAAATAAATTTAAAAGTGGTACCATCATATAACTAGATGTTTTATTTGTTAAATTATACATCAAGGTAGTACACATAGAAACTAATCTGGGAAATAGAGTTTGGATGAAATTTTCATCCCACATTCACAACTCTAACATGGAGTATTTAGTTACTTTAATCAACATCATCAGTAATTATTGAAGCATATCCACTATATATATGTGATTGTGGTGGTTGTACACATGTAAAATTCTTATTATCCTTTTCTGTAGGACACTGACTCAGGTAATGTCCATGTTTTCCACACTCATGGAATTAGACTGTTACTTGTTATTTTTGATAAACAGTTTTCAATACCATCATGCTAACCATTCTCTTCATATTCCTATAGTAGTTTGATGCTTGGAAACCCCCTCTCTTACATGAAAATAATTTTCCAACCCCCTTAAGTTGATTACCTTGGTGCATCTTCCCATATTTTGACATATAAGTGGTTTAATATTGCAACACCCAATAATGATAAAGGGTAAATGACTAAATTATTTGAGCCATGTCAACAAGGTATACCATTATTTTCAGAATGCTAATTGATTAAAACTCAACAATTATGTGTGCATGGCCTGTAGTAGTGGTTAGGAAGGGTGACTCTTGGGAAGTTTCCTAGGGTGTGTGTGAGTGTGGAAAATAACACACTGAAAGAACATGTGGTGGCCTGTGGGGAAATCATTAGTCTAATGACCCATTCAGGCATGTGTGTGGGCCCTAAAGGGGGGACCACATGTCTGTAGGGAAACTAGTTGCACCTAGAAATCTAGTACCTAATGACTATGTTAAGGTGGGGTAATAATGCTATAGTGGGGCCCATTTGTTTCAAATATCCCTTCATTCATCATCTTTATTTAATAAATTATCATGTGTCTGCATCCTTCTCTTCTTTGGTGAACTCAAGATTTAAAATATGATTACATTATTAATTATATTTCATGATAGTTGGTTTGGTATAATCACCATCTTTCTCAGTCCATCTCCCATTCAAATGGGTTAATTGTTGAGGTAATTATCGTATTGTCCCTCACACCCAAGGATAACTCTGTAGCTTACGATTCAATTCATAACTAAAATCGAAAGGGTTAACATGAGTGATGAACATTTAACATCATACGAGGATAATCACAATCAATAACATAAAATTGATTTAACCTTAAATCCTTTTACCCTATTACATCATCACATTATCCTAAAATTCCTTTAGTTCAAGCTATATCAATCTTAGTTTAATTAAGGTTATTTTAAGTTAGTTCATCTTATATTTATCATCCTAGATCCTCAAAGTAATAAGAAAATCAATCCTTCCTTTTGGTTTGTAAAGAGAATACGATTAACCAAATCATATCTCTTGATAGTGTCTAGCTAGGTGTACAGTTAAGCCTCTTTTTCATGAACTAGGTTACGATTGATTTAATAACCAACACACCCTCTTTGAGTTTATTACTAATATCTAAAATTGTGTTAGATCCTAAATCCATTAAACAATATCTATACTAGGATTTAATTGAATGTAAAACCACCCTATCAGTACATTACCAAAATTTTAGGATGTTATCCTATAAATAGGCTTATTTTGTAGACTTCTCCTTAGGGTTTCTATGGTCATGTTTTCAACCAATAAAAATTACTAAACATTCCTTTGATACCAACTATAGTGACCCAAGACAAAAACATATATTATTTGAATAGGTACAACATGATATCATAAAGAGGATGATAAAAAGAATGGATACATGACATAAGTGAAGTATCTTCAAAATATAATAAACGTGTAGCAACAATATAAAACATGATATCATAAACATAAATCAAGAGTCAATCCCAAAAACATTATCATAAAGTGGGAAAAGTCCCATGGTAGATTATGTTCCCTCCCTAATCCCTTACAAAACATCTCATGAGATGTAATGCATTTCCCAATTAATTATTGGGATATAAAACTATTATCACACTCATCAAATTAATGAAAATCAAACATATTCATGGAAAATGAGGAAATTAAACAATACAAAAATAATAATCATGATTAAACCCATGAGAAGGAAGCGGGTTTCAAAATTATGATTCAAGTCATAACTAATGTCTAAATCATAAGTATTCTCTATATAAGAAGGAATTAAACCATTTGGAACATCCATATTTAAAAAATAAACACAGGTCTTGAAAATTGAGTTCCAATATAGATAATTCATGAGAAGGATATACGAGAAGAAGGAATAAAAACATACCACTTATGTGAAACTATATAAGTATAAGATCATTTTATTGAAGGAAAAACCTTATTGTTTCCCATAAAAATAGGATTGAAGCAATAGTTTTATTCATAAAATAAATAGGGTTTTTAGTAATTATTCATAGTTTAAAAACATTTTATACAGGTGATACTTGACATGAGAGAAAAAATAGGAAAGTTTCCTTAAATCAGGTTTACATAAAAGTATTAATTTTGAAGGAAACTAAAAACATATATTACCCAAAAAAATGAAATGGATATTTGACTAAGTATATATGTAAGGGACATATATACATAAAAAATAGGCACATGATAAGAATATTTCATAAAACGTAAGAAAATAAAGAGATTGTGTAACTAGTAAGTCATGAAGGTGGTATGGAATATCTCTTAACTCATGTCAAAAAGCACCCTGCACTTGCACTTAAAATCCTGAATAATTAAATTAACTTTAGTAAAAAAAAGTTCTAAGAACCTTATCCATATATATTTCCACCTCTAACCCTGCTATGCTCACCTGTGTCTATAATAATCTTAATAATTGTAATAATAATAATAATAATCACCACCATCATCATAATCATAGTAATAATAATAATACAATTATTATTAATAATAAAAGTAAAACTAATAATAATACTAGCAATATTGATAATATTAATAATAATACTAGTAATAATAATAATAACACTAGTAATAATTATCAAAATAATACTAATAGTAATAATAATAATAGTTATAATAATAATAATATTATTATTATTATTATTATTAATAACAATAATAATACGAGTAATCATAATAATATCAATAATAAAAATAATATCAATAATAATAATAGTAGAAATAATAATAAAATGAATAATTGTAATAATAATAAAACTAATAATAATACAAGTAATAATAATACAAGTAATAATAATACAAGTAATACTAATAACAGTAATAATTGTCTTAGTAGTAGTAGTATTAATAATAATAATAATAATAATAATAATATATCTAATCATAATAATAATAATAATATTAATATTAATAGTAACAATTGTAATAATAATAGTAATAATAGTAATAATAATAATTATAATAATAAAAATATTTTTTTAATAAGTTGGGTTTGATAAAACTTTTATTAGAAATAAGAAAGCCCTATTTTAAACAATATTGAAAGGAAACCCTCACATGACCCTGAAGCCAAGAGGCCTAAAGACCCAATAAAAATTGTCCTCAAGGCCCAGTGGCTAGAAGAAAAAAACATGACCGTAAGGTCCAATGTGAGTAGACTGCAATGCATCATATCATCAGACAAGCGATATTCCACCCCTGCCAGTAGTCATTACCACATGATTACAGTTCGAAAAGTGTGTTTCCCATGCCAAAAATGTTGCATCGTGATGAACTAACACAGTGAGGAAGAGAACCCCTCTATCCAAAATTTGGGATCATGGTTGGATGATGGATATCAACACAACCATCTCCCTTTCGAGCCAGCCACCCGGTGATTCCTGTGTGGGCCCCCACTTGCAACATCTGCCTGATGCACCACATCATCAAACAAGAACTAGGTGTCAATGTCACAAGATGGTCACCCATAAATCTCTCAAAGAGGGCATAGGTCAGAATGATGAGCATCAACATGCCCATTCATTAAATTGAGGCCATGCACCTGGCAATACCACTATACTACCAACCTGATATGCTAAAATGAGTGTCTGAATCCAGTTATTCCACCTACAACACAAAAGAGTGACCAAATGGTTGAAGGCTGGAAGACCAAAAACAAATCCCAAATACCCAACAGTGGTCCAAAGCCCAAACATATAGCAGTAACCCAAGGTAGTAGAAACATAAATGGCCAGAATCCCATTGGGCAATGTCTAATAAGAAATCAAAAAGGCTCAGGTAGTACCCCACACCAAATGGTCCCAACCACGTTAAAAACCAACATCCATCACCACCACCATCATTGATCACCATAGGGTCGACACCAAGCGTCTTGGTTGCCAAGCAGACATGAGCCATCATCACCTGAAAGATAGCCATGATCAACAACATCAGATCACGCCATCGTACAACCTCTGAATGAAATCTCCCAAAGAGAGTAGATCAGCGATGAAGTGGTGATTATCACATGACCAGAAACCCATTGTGAAACTTCCACTATGGAAAAAATGAATATTTTCAACGAGTTATTTGCAATGGGGAAGGATCTCATCGTGAATAGTTCATCAGGATGAACTATTTGCGACGAGATCCTCTTCCCATCGCAAATACTTAGTTATTTGCGACATGGAGATGGTTCTCGTCATAAAAGATTTGGCGCAAATTCCACACCAATCTGCGAGAAGGGTATTTGGGACGGGTTTTTATACCTATTGCAAATACCCATTAGAGTTTTTTAGTATTTCTGACAGGATATAAATCACGTCACAAATAGTATATCGGAAGGTTGATATTTGCGATGGGACCCCTCGCAAATACCATTTTAACCACCTCCCCAAATTAATAGGGGGGTTAGCATTTTTGATGGGAATCCCATCACAAATAATCCCATCATAAATAATCTAACCTACATATACCCACATCTATTTTTTTTCTTATTCTAGTCCTTTTTCTACCCCTCATTCCCTCTCTACATACATTTTTTCTCTCAAAACTTTTCCAATATTAAATTTTTAAATCAGAGCAATATTCGAAGCTTATATCCACTGAAAGATTCAGTTTTAAGGTATTTATCAATTTCTTTTATTTTTTAGTTAATTCATTTTATTTTATATTAATTATAATTATTGTTAATTAGCTGTAATTAAATTAAATTAGAATTAGATAGTTTAATTTATCATTATATATTTTTACAAATAATTAAGTGTGATTAGTATTAATTAGTACTAATTAATAGTTATTATATTAATTATTTTCAATTAGTAGTAATTTGTATTAATAAGAAAAATTATTACTAAATTGTTATAATTAGTGATAATTAGTAATAATCAGCATTAATTAGTAATAAATTGTAATAATTAGTAATAAATTGTAACAATTAGTAATAATTAGTAATGAATTATAATTTTGTGATAAATTGTAATAATTAGTTACAATTAGAAATAATTAGTAACAATTAGTAATAAATTGTAATAATTAGTAATAAATTATAATAATTAGTAATAAATTGTAATAATTAGTAACAAATAGTAATAATTAGTAATAATTAGCAATAAATTGTAATAAACTGTAATAATTGCTAATAATTAGGAGGAATAAGTAATAATTAGTGCTAATTAGTAATAAATTGTAAAAATTAGTAAAATTTTTTCATAATTTGTAATAATTTGTAATAAATTGTAATAAATTCTAATAATTATTAATAATTAGTAATAATCAGTTTTAATTAGTAATAATTTGTTATAAAATGTAATAATTATTAATAAATTATAATAATTAGTAATAGTTAGTAATAATTTGTAATAATTAGTAGTAATTAGTAATAAATTGTAATAAATTGTAATAATTAGTAATAATTAGTAATAAATTTTATTAAATTTTAATAATTTGTAGTAATTAGTAATAAATTGTAATAATTAGTAAAAAATTGTAATAATTGTAATAATTAGTTATAATTAGTAATAATTAGAAATAAATTTATTAAATAGTAAGAAATTGCAATAATTTGTAATATTTAGTAATAATTAGTAATAGTTAGTAATAATTAGTAATAATTGGTAATAAATTGTAATAAATTTTAATAATTAGTAATAAATTGTAATAAATTGTAATAATTAGTAACAAATTGTAATAATTAATAAGAATTAGTAATAAATTACAATAATTATTAATTATTAGTAATAATTTGTTGTAATTGTTAGAATTAGTAATAAAATGTAATAATTATTAATAAATTGTAATAATTAGTAATAACTAGTAATAAATTGTAATAAATTTTAATAATTAGTAATAATTAGGAATAATTAGCAATAATCCGGAATAATTAGCAATAATTATGAATAATTAGGAATAATTAGCAATAATTAGTAATAAATAACAATAATTATGATTAAATGAAAATAATTAAGAATAAATAGAAATAATTAGAATAATTAGAAATAATCAGAGTAATTAGAAATAATCAGAATAATTAGAAATAATTATAATAATTAGAAATAATTAGAACAATTTGTATAAATCAGTATATTTTCCAGCAGAGTAATAATTAGTAATAAATTGGCACAATTTCCAGCAGATTGGGAACAACTCTTTTTTCTGATTGCTCATCTCCTTGAAAATTTCTCCCGCTAAAATCACTATGAAAAATCTACTACAACATACAGATACCCACTTTCGTATACACAAGAATGGAGAGTGGTGTGGTGAAGCCTCCCTTCTTTCCATTATTGTGCATACGAAAATGGGTAAATATACATCAGAGTAGATTTTTCATACTGATTTCAGTCAGAGAAATTTGTAAGGAGATAAACCATTGGTAAAATAGGCTCTTTTTCCCAATTCCTCATCTCCTTGCAAATTTCTCCAACTGAAATCACTATGAATAATCTACTCTAACGTACGAATATCTATTTTTATATACACAAGAATGGAGAACAGTGCAGCTAGGTCTCCCTAGTCTCCATTCTCGTTCATATGAAAATGGATATTCATATATTAGAGTAGATTTTTCATAGTGATTTTATCTAGAGAATGTTACAAAGATATTATCCATCGGGCAAAAGAGCTTCTACTAATCTGCTGGAAATTATGCCACCCATAATTAGTGGTAATTAGTATAAATTAGATTAAATTACTAATAATTAGTGGTAATTAATATAAATTATTATAAATTATTGTATATTAGTATAAATTAAAAAATTACTAAAAATAACTATGAAATAACAGATATTATTATAAATTTCTAGAAAAGTGAATTTAATTTTCTTCCCATTTTTTGATAGTGTTTTTATGATATCAAATTAAAAAAGAAAAATAATTAATTTTTATTTTGTTGTAAAAATATGAGTCAAAGAAGACGGAAATAATCATTATTAGATGATTCCTCTTGGATAAATCAGCATAAGAATCCAAACGGTTCTGGTTTAAATCCTTTATATATTGAGGGTGTTGAAGCTTTATTATAATTTTCATCATCAAAATCATAATTTGTTTTAGAAGGGAAAATTTAGTGTCCTTGAAAAAATTATTCTATGAGGATGTTTGATTCATTAGAAAACATTGGGGGAATATATTTCATTTTGGTTTTTAACTAGATTATGTTTTTTGATATCAACATGGTGAACGCAGTTACAGAGAAGATACTAATAATTTGGTTCTAGATCTATCATGATTTAAAAAATTTATACATGATGTGGATGGTCTATCTTTTCAAAAAACTGAAACTCAGGATGATATTGATTTAACTACTGAGTTGTAACCATCTCAATTTTATAAGTTTTTGGGGTCCACAGAGGATGCCTTATATCCTGGTTGCAAGATAAGAAAATTTTAATTTGTTGAAAAATTTATGGCTATTAAATCAGAAAATGGAATTTCAAATAGTTGTTTTGATCAGATATTTCGGTTTGGTTAAAACACTATTACCTAAAGGAAATGTGTTTCTAATAAATTTCTATGAGAGAAAGAGGTCGTTTCATAATCAGGGCCTTGGTTATCAAAGGATTCATGCATGTTCAAATGATTTCATCTTATATTATGGTGAAAATTATTTATTGGTTAGTTATCCTACATGTGGAAAATTGAGGTATAAAGAGGCTCAACTAGGGAAGTCTGGATTGATTACTATAAAGTAGTTGAGATATTTCCCGATTACACACTAATTGAAGCATTTATTTATGTCTCAAAACATAGCGACATTGATGTCATGCAAAAAAACAATATTTCAACTTTTAAAAGATTAAATCACCTCTCAAATGGTGATTCATGGAAAAGTTTTGACCAGCTGGATATATATTTTTCTTTAAAAGCTTGAAACGTGAGATTAAGCCTTTCTACTCATGATTTTTTTCCATTTGGTTCTTAAGGTAGTCAGTGTTCATGTTGGCCTATCTTTATAACTCTATACAATTTACCTCCCTGGATGTTGATGATGGATCCATATATCATTTTGACATTATTAATTCTAGGACATCTAAAAGAGTATATAGATGTTTATTTGAAACCATTGATTGATGTGTTATATTCATTTTGATGTAATGGTGGAAGTACATATAATGTTTTTGTGAAATGACATTTATACAAAAAACTACATTAATGTGGACAATTAATGACTTCCTGGAATATGGCATGTTATCTAGCTAGAGTACACATGGTCCAAAATCAGTTCTGTACTTTATGAGAGACAAAAAACCATTTATGCTTGTCAATGATAGAATTTTTTTTTTCATCGAAGATTCCTTATAACCAATCATCCTTATTAGAGGAACAAATATCATTTAAAAAAAGGCACAATTGAAACGGTGAAACTCCAACAATGATCTCAAGTACAGAGTTAAAATCAGTTGTCTCTTCATTACGTCCCATTAAATTTGGAGTAAGAATAAACCAACATAAAATTGATGGCTTTGGAAAAGAACACAACTAGATAAAACATGTCATTTTTTGGGATCTTCCATATTGGTTATATTTATTTGTCCATTACATGTTGGATGTCATCCATACTGAGAAGAAATGTTTTGATAATTTATTTCATATAGTTTTAGATACACTAGGTAAGACCAAAGATAATGTAAAGGCATGATTAGATATTTCCTAAATTTGCAGGCGACCAGAACTTAAACTGTTTGAAAATGTTAGAACAATGAATTTAATGAAGACAAAAGAATCTTAAAAACTATCCAAAGAATATTGATTATTATTTTGTCAGTGGATTATAGATTTGAATCTTCTAGATGGTTATGCTTCCAATTTGGGCAGATGTGTCAGAACTGGTAATATTATTAGTTTAAAAAGTTATGAGTGTCATGTTATAATGGAAATAATTCTATATATTGGATTAAGAGGTTTGCTGAATTATATGATTTGGTATGCGATAACAGACATATCATATTTTGTCGATAAATTCGTGAAATGACAACAAACTACGATGCATTATACAGACTACAATAATTATTGATTTAATTTGATATAAACTGGAAAAATCTTCCCACCAGATTTATTTAACTCAATGGAACATTTGATATTACATTTTCTGCATGAACAAAAATATGGTGGTCCGGTATAGTTCTGATGGATGTACCCATTCAAGAGATGCATGCATAAATTGATGAAAAAAGTACATAACAAAACATCGCTTGAAGGTTAAATTGGAGAAGTTTATTTACAAGAAGAAATTTTTTTCTGCTCCCATGATATTCAATTTGAATATCCCTCAAAATAGAAACACAAGGTCCCTAATGAGGGAAATGTTGATGATGAAAGGATAAATCAAATATCTGTTTTAAATCATCCTGAACTTGGATTTAGTAGAGTTCATGAATGATGGATTTCAGATGATGAACATCACAAGGTTCGTACATATGTTCTACTCAACTGTGAATAAATGATACCATTGGTACTTTGAGTGATCCTATCACTTATTCTTTAATCTTTTTTTACAGTAAATTAATCTTTTTTATTTGTTGGTTATATGATAATCATATCAAGAAATAGCTTCCACAAATTATAGCAGCTTCTCCTGAAAAACATTGAAAAAATAATTTTTCCTAATGGTTTCAAAAGCTGGTAACATAAATTATTTATGGTTTAACATATAAAATTAATTTATTACTTTTTATATTTATAATTGTTTTACAAACATTCTGGTATCTAAAAATTTTGATAAAATTGATAATCAATTATTTGTATTGAGTAACCCACCATCCAAAATAGTTAAATCATATAATGCATATGTAGTGAATGATTTTCTATTTAATACATGTGCATATGGGGAATAAAAAAACAATAAATAGTAGTTTTTTCTATATAATATTTCATCATAGAGAAACTGAAGTTGACTTTGAAGGCATGCTGGAAGAAATTATTGAACTGTTTTATATGGGACAAAATTACATAATGATATTTAATTTTCATTGGTTTGATACAGAGAGTGGATTACATGTTCATCCAACCCATGGAATCATTGATATTAAATATAAAGTTTTCTTGTATTAAATGATCAATTTTTATTGGATTCTTAGGAATATAAAATTTATTATGAAAATCATTCTGATACTTCAAGAGAGTTGGGTGATTGTTGGAGCATGATAAAAATTAAATCTCAGGAAAATCAATTTACTCAAAGTTAATGTGGTTTCACTAATGTGCAAGGAATTTAAATTTTTCAATAGACTCCTCCAAATCCATCTTTTTCATGAAGCGACACGCATATCGATGATGACACCCCACAATTAAGGGTTGATGGTGATGATGATGTCAATGATGTTGCAAATGAATTTGAAATGGGAAGGGATGATTCCTAAACCTATAACCAAGCAACTTTCACATATTCCCTTCAATCCACGAATGCATAGGAATGTTTACCTTTGTATTTTAGTTAGATTTAATTAATTAATTTATATAATAATTTTTTGATTATTTGTTCTTTTCTTAATAGCTTTCTTATATAGATATTAGACAGGGGAGTCCCATATTGTGTAATTATTTTTATGAATCATGGGTCACGTGAGATCAGATTCTCATTGATGTTTAGCACCACATGTTTGATCAATGGCTGGTATGTAAATAAATAATATTTATTTTGAAATTTATTTAATTAATAACTAGATAATAAAGAAAATTAGGGTTTATGGTATCCAATCAATAAGAGTATGCATGATTCTATCTGGGAGGCATATGAGGGGTTTATTAATGAGAATTTCCTTCATATTTTGCACAATTTGAGATGGAAAGAAATGATGAAAGTAGGAGTAATAGTGTTTAATGATTCATGTCATTCCCACCAACCTGATTACATTTCATCTCATGTTTGACATGGATTATGTTCACACTGGTTGGCTGGTTGTTTTTAGAGGATATCTACAGTAGGTCAACAAAACTCGGGGAGAAAGGAGGTGAAACATCAGGCCGATAGTCGTACATTTGGTACGCATAGGGAACATATGGTACGTAATTTTTTAAAAATATTTTATATAAGTTTAAATGTAAAAGGTTTATATTATATTTATATAGGCAGCAGAACAACTGGATATTATGGTGTTCGACATTCATTGGAGGATGTACACTGATATGGTCATGGGAGAGATTAGAGGTGATCGTCAGCATCAGAATGTGGTTAGTATAATTACTTTTTGAGTTTTAAAATTAACTACAAGTAATATTTTCACTATTCTAATTTTAAATTGAAATTGAAGGAGTCATATGAGGCCGTGACATCTCAGACATTGACTAAGAGTCAGGCTGAGATGGATGATTAGACCAGCACTCACTGATTTGATGAGGCAACATGGGTGAAAGTAACCTAGTATTCCCTTGAGAAAGGTTGAGTTGTCAGTATCGACTCTCAATTGATGCATGGGAGTTATTATGGTACCATTTCGATGTCGATTTCTAACTCGAGAGGAGATTGTGGAGAGTCATCATCATCATCTGCTGCACAGTATCAGGAGAAGCTGTGAGCTCCAGGTGACCTTATAGAGAGTATGTGTAGGGAGCAGGAGGAGATGCATCAATAGATACATCAGTAATAGGAAGAGCTCTGTCAACAACAATAGAAGGAGATCAGTCGATGGAAACATCAACACCACAAGCTGATGGAGTACATGTGACATTTGACACATGGTTTAGGGATAGAGTTCCCTCCACAATCTCCTCCAGATCCTCCAGAAGACCCCGCTCAGTGATGTATTTATTTTTTATGATAAAACATTTAAAAGTAATTTTTTTGCAATATTAACTATTTAGATTTCTATATAGTGCGTTTGTTATATTATTGTGAATATATCATTTTCTATTATTCTATTAATAATAATATTATTATTTCTTTAATATTAATAATAATATTATTATAATGTTAATAATAATATTTTTTTATTATTATTTATATTTTTTTTATTTTTTATTTTACTAATATTAATAATATTATTTTATTAATATTAATAATAATATTTTATTATTATTATTATATTAATATTATTTATAAAATTAATATTAGTATTATTATTATGATTTTCTAATATTATTTTTTTATTATTATTAATTTTATTTTATTAAATATTTTTTAAGCTATTTATGACGGGCCCCCATCCAAGTAGGGGTTTTAAAAAACCATAGGAAAACTATTTAAAATGGGATGTGGACCCGTCCCAAATAGGTTTCTTGTGATGAGACGCCATAATAGTATTTTTTTTAAAAACCATAGGAAAACTATTTGCGATGCCCTTTTCCGCAACAGGGTATTTGCGACGGGTCCACGTCGCCAATGAAGTTTTTTGACGGGGAATCGTCAAAAATGCCTCGTCACAATTATACTAATTTCTAGTAGTGTTCCTACCAAAGATGTTCGATGAAAAAAGATGATTGACCTTCACCATAAAAAATCATCTGAAAAATAATAATGACCAGCTCTGAAGAGAAATCTGAAATCCCCATGAACCAAATATTATCCCAAGGTCACCGCATTATGTTGAGATAACAATGCTTCTCTAATGAAGGAAGGATGAGGGAAGATATACCAGAATGAGAGGAAGTTAAAGGACCTGAGATGCATGATGAATCAATCGGGGAGTGTAGGGATGAAGAAGAATAGGAGGGAGCCGATGAGTACGAAGACATAACGAGCAAGATGCTACTACATTGTTAGGGAAGGAAATCCTTGGAGGTGAGGAACCTCACTCATGAGAGCGATTCAAGAGAGAACCGATCCATCCAATACTATAAACAATAATAAAAATAACAACTATAGTAATAATAATAATAGTATGAGTAACAATAGTAATAATTATTATCATAATAATATTAATTATAATGACCTAGAATTGTATCAATGAAATTTTCATTTCTATAATTATGAAATATAGTATAAATAACATAAAATCAAATAAAGAATACAAAATGTAATTTATAAATTAATAATGAATGAAATAATTGATATCTCTTGAAATTAAGAAACCTATACCAATGGAATAGTAACATGAAATTTTGAGTAGTAATATGACCTTTATGAATAGTAATCTAGCTAATAGAATAATAAACTCACCAATGAAAGTATAAATAAAATTTTGATATCTTATAAATGAAAATATGATATAATTATATTATAGTATAAGTCAATAAATGTTTAGAAAATGGTAAATTTAGTTTTGGTATTTTTTTAAACATATATGTTTATTTACAATTTTATAGTTAATATTTTGATTTAAAAAGAAAGTTTATTTTCATAAAATGGATTCATAAATAAATATTTTTATGCCATATTATTATAAGATAATTTAATAAGACCATAGTTATTTTTTTTAAAGTGTTATAAATCAGTTATAATTATAAAATTGGTATATTTCGAATAAATGATGATTTTAAATAAAAATAAATGTTCTCATATATAGAAAATTATTTTCATAAAATAGAGTTCATTTTTAATTCTACATGTAAAAAAATGGTTAGGGTGATTTTTTGGGATTTTTCAAAAATAGTTTATTTTTTTGTGAATAGTGAAATACAGTAATTTACAATATAGGATAAATACATGAATTATTGAGTCATGGATGATGTTTTGTTGATTTAAGCACCATTAGATAGAAATAACATGAACTAGTTACAATAATTACTCACAATAATCTACAATATTCATAGTCTTGATCCAAAATAAATAACAAATGAATACAATAATAAAAAAACACACCTATCCTCCACTATAAATATCACCCATCACTCTTCTACTCGTAACTCTTATGCCATGAATCTTGACCAATATACACCCAATCCACATAACAAGTATCTTCTCCATGTACAATTGATTTTGGTATCATCAAAATAACAAAACCAACTTCTCTAAGGAAGTTATAAAGGAGAAGACTTCAAGATGTAAAATCCGCTTTCGCTTCCTTTATTTTCTTTTCACTTTATTTTATTTTCTTATACTCTTATCTCCACCTCTATAAAAACATTCATGATAACTATAGTATATTATATATACTATAATGTTATTATGTTAATTGAAAATCCACCATCATGTCTCTTCCCCTATTCCTTTTATCCTAAAAATGAAAATATCATCAGTGAGGTGTTAGTTTATCACCTTTGAGGATGAAAAGATTTCATTTTACTTTACCACCTTCAAGGTTGGACATAAAACCAAAATAATGGTTTTTAAAGATTTTAATTTTTTTATAAACCTTTTTACGTTATGAAACTAAGTTTTAAAGAGAATAATGAATAATGAATCAAAAATAGTTTGTGATGATCAGAAAACCACCAAAATAATGTAAACAATTGTCACTAACATCTTATCTAATGATTTATCCTCACACCAAATAATGAAATGACATATATAAAAATTTAATATTCTATATTTTAATTAATAAAATATATCTTCAATTCTAGATATCTATTTCCATTTTACATGATCATTCATAAATTTATTCAAGTGAACCAATCATGAAAACGCTAGAAACGAACACTCCTAAACGATGAAATTGTATCTTATAACTCATAAAAATTCCATAAATGACCTTAATAAAATTATAATAAATCATATAAATGAATAAAATGATCTTAATTAATTAATTATTAGATTTAATTTTATTATCCACGAAATTAAGATCAAGTGTAGAACACTTTTGAACATAAGGAATGAGATTATCACTGAACCACCATTTTTCCTTTAGGTTCCACTTCCTCTCTATTTAAACCAACGTAACTCTTCCTTAAGTTTATATAATTCTTAAAAATTATATTTATATGTTCCAAACTCATGTATCCAGATCATTACATCCTTATTTGATGCGGAAATAAGTTCTTTTTAAATGTTTCCATTCTCAATTTTTCCTGATAAGCAAGTCAGATTAAAGGGAACATCTTGATTAATTACCTATTTTCAAGTGAAATACATAATATACCTTAATCCACCATTATTTTTATCAAATCAATAATTTTATCTTGAAAAAACTATATTGGTTAATTTCTGGTTTGATAGAAACAATTATGCATTTTTTTAAGAATCGTTATAATTTTTCCATAAACTGCACTAATGTGGCTCACATTAAAAGTTTCTTAAATACTCATTTTACATATTTTCACTTAAATTTGACATCATTTATCATGATCTATTCCTATTTGACCTTATTAATGTCCATATATGTTTTAAATCCATTATTTTATAGACACCATTATTATATGCCCATTTTTATGCTCAATGACATGATTAAGATATCCATTTATTTCCATGGGTAACCTGTATGTTTATACTATATGTTTGATTATACATGTGGAAAATACATGCATGAATATTTTATGATGGGCGTTCTTAGATAGATCTAAAATTCATTGGGTAATTATTAGTCTCATGAAATGTCATGTTGTGATAAGGAGTAAACCAAATTCCTTTATGGGACATTGCCTTCCATGTGTAATAATGTTGGAAGTTATCCTTGACTCATGTTTATTTCATGTTTTGTGTCGTTCCCACATTCCTATAATTCCAAGATTACATGTCCCCATGATCAAAATTTCATGATTCCTTATGTTTATTCATGATACAAACCTTATTATATTAATATGTTATGCCTTCTAACCCATGTTCTTTGGTTTATTCCTATGTTTATACCCTTACTAGGATTTTTAGTTCATCCATTTTATTCATGTATTCCCAAGGTTATCTTATGAAGATGTAGGAACTCAATTGACCATTGGAGATATTTATTAATGATTAAAATAAATACGTTTTCTTCAATTTCCATGTTTTCTGTTTTGTGTACCTAATCTTCAAATGACACTAGAATTTATGATCCTTGTTTTATATTTAATGGTTAACTATATTTAAAATAATTTCATAATATGAGTAACATATTCGGAAATATATAGTTGGAATCATAGGATAGTCTAGCTATTTTATTAGATTGAGACTATGTCACTTTATTAAGTACCTCATAGATAGTTCTATCACCATGGATATCCTATATTAAAACATCAGGCATCAAAAGTTAGGATATACTTTTCATTTAAAAGTTTAACCTTCTATATTTAATGTTTTCTTTTTAGATGATTATTAGGTAAGTATTCAAACACCCTAATTGTACTTTTTTTCTTAGTTAATGGTTGGAAATAGAATAAATTATTCCAATAATAAATTTTATAGTCAATTTAGTGATTTACCTAATGATATTCTAAATATGACTGGAATAGGTGCTCAAAAATTCATGATAGTACTTATTCAACTAGAAAAACTTATGAATAATAACTTGAGTCATGTGGAACAACATCCATATCCTAAGAGAGATAATGTTATGGTAAAATCCTTCACACATATAAGACCTCTTATATTTAGTGGATCTCATGATCCCCTCATTATGAAACAATTGATTAAATCCAATGGGAAGATATTCTTTGTCATCCAGTGCTCAGAAGAAGAGAAAGGTGGGTTGGAAGTCTGTTGTTTTGATGGGGAAGTTGATTAGTGGTGGACATTAATCAAAAACAAAAATTCCAAGGATGATATTTATTACATTATATAGGAAGATTACAAGAAAATATTTTTCAATAAATATTTCCTCTGAATCCTCCGTCTTAAGATGGAAAGGGAGTTCGTATGACTGAAGAAAAAGTAAGGTGAGTCTATCAAGGAAAGGGAGGAAAAAATTACAAGGATTGCACGATATGCCTATGAATTTTTCTTGAACATTGAATGTAAGGTGGATCACTTCTTTAGTGAACTAAACCATTTATATGAAAAGAATTGGTGATTAAAGACTTTGAAAGTTATAAGGAAATTTATTATTGTTCCCTTAAGGTTGAAATGGAGATCAAAGACTCCCAATGGTCTTATGGTCCTGGTGATAAAAAGTGGAAAATAGTGTTTAATATGGGTGTATCAATAGACAATTCCCACGATGGAAAGAAGACCCAACATCCCTTGTCTCAAAAGTGTGGGTAGAAGAATCCTAGAAATTGCTTAAAGGGAACCAAGAGATGCTTAAAATGTGGATGAGAGGGAAATATGGAAAATAACAACCAAATGGATATGAAGAATCAAACTAATGTGGAAGAAGGACGGTTCAGATCAAAACTTATCCTGTAGTGTAGTGTTTCAACTACACAGAACATGAGAATTATGCAATCCATTGCCCTAAGCTAAGGGTTGTTGGAGGAAATCAATAACAACAACCTCAAATGAAACAAGGAAGGACATATGATATCTATACTACTTAGGTGAAACCCAAAAATGATTTGGTGAAAGTTATGATGGTTATTCATTGTAGAATAGAAAATATACTATTTTATTTTGGTTTTATACATTCTTTCATATCTTGCATGTTTAATAGAACTATTTAAACACCACCTCAAAATATGGATGTCGAGAAATCTCTGAGAATAAAAAATGGTGAAATTATGGCATCCACAATATATAAATCCCCCTAGTTAATGTTTGTGGACTAAACCTCTCAGAAAATAACATCTTACTTCATTTGTTGGAGTTTGATATTATATTGGACCTTAATTGGCTATCTTTTTATAAATCAAACATCAACTATCACGAAAGGGAGACCACTCTTCACATACCTAGGCATCCTCTAATTCTATAAAAGGGTAAGAAGAAAGATGAATTTAATTTAGAATAATCATCACAATTTTGGATATTATTACCTTAGGATAATTTATATCTATCTCAAATGATTGATACAATGTAGAGAATCATTCTTGAACACATTCCCATTATGAGAGACTACATCGATGTGTTCCCTGAAGAATTATTTAGTCTTCCTCCTGACTGAGAGGATTAGTTCTCAATAAATCTTATTACATGATCTATAAAAATTTCAGAAACACATTATAGAATGTCCACCGTTGAGTTGGAAGAACTAAATAATTAATTACATGATAATCTGAATTAGGGTTTTATACACCAGAGTGCCTCACCATGGGGTGCATCAATCCTATTAATCAAGAAGATTGATGGATCAATGTGACTATGTATTGATTATCATGAGCTCAACAAAATCATGATAAAGAAAAATTATCCCATTCTATGGATAAATGACTTGTTCAATCAACTATACAGGGCCAAGTATTTCTCAAAAGTGGACCTTTGATCAGTATGTCACCAATTAAAGGTAAAGATCGAAGATATCCCAAGAATAACTTTTGAATTAGGTATGGAAAATATGAGTTTATAGTGATTCCATTAATGAATAAGGTCTTTAGATATTTTCTCATCAAATTTATGGTAGTCTTTATTGATGATATTCTGATATACACCATGAGAAAGGAGGAACATGAGGATCATTTGAATACACCACTAATGAATTTTTTAAGGGAGAAAATTTATGTAAATTACAATAAATGTGAGTTCTGGAGAGAGGAAGTATCATTATTTGGGCATTTTGTCACCAAAAAATTAATATCTATGTACCCTTCCAAGACAAAGGATGTTTAGGAGTGGTCGAGGCCAACATCTATAATGGAGATCCATAGTTTCTTTATTATAGTTGGGAATTACCAATGGTTGTCTAAGAACTTATCATGATTTTCAAACCCAATAACCAAGCTTACTTGGGAGGGAGTGAAGTTTTTCAGAAGTATTTAATGTGAATACCACTTCAAAGAGTTGAAAAAGAGGCTTATCATTGCAGTAATTCTCACAATATTGACAAGTGGGGAACTCATTATGGTGCACAGTGATGATTCAAAGAAGAAAATAGGTTGTATACTAAGGAAAAATGATAAAGTGATATCCTACACCACATGGTAACTGAAAATGACTGAGAAAAACTATCACATGATTGATATGGAGTTGGAGGTCATGATATTCGCATTAAAAATCTAGAGTTGTTATCTCTACAAGGAGAAGTGTGAAATATATACTAATGATAAGATCATAAAATATATATTCACACAGAAGGAACTTAATATGCACCAAAATAGATGGTTAGATCCCATCAAATATTATTACTACACAATCTACTACCATCCTGGAAAAGAAACTAAGGTGGTGGATGCTATAAGAAGAAACGATCTTTTATATTTATCAATGATGAGAATTGATAAGAACCTAATCTAATTAAAATTGAAAAGGATAGACATGGGAATCTTTTAGGAAGGAACATCATCAATCATTTCTCAAATGATTACTCAGCCATCCTGTAACAACCCGAGATTTTATGAAAACATATTCTTTTTTATTTCACTAATGTCTTGTGTTGTACGCTACACCAAAAGGAGCTTGCACAAAACGCATCCTTGACTTGCCTTGCATTACACGCAATCACGACCTTCCTCGATAGCTTGCGGCGTACGCAATACCGAGTTTCACTAAACAACGATATGCTATTAAAATATTATTAAAACTAGCCGTTATGAATAATAATAACCACTTTTTGAAATTTTATAAATTTTATTTTTCAAAATGGACTTCATTTTTTGATTCGGAATACCGAAATTACCCTAGGGTGAAATTTTGGTATTTTTCTGAAAACATTCAATTTTTGATGAATAGTGAATCCACTAAGTGGTAGGTTAAAAACTGAATTTTGCATAAAACTTAATTTTACCGCTTCTGTGAATGGAATTTCGAAAATCCGATAGACACGGTTGATATCAGTAAGTAAAATGTGGTTCAATGAGATAAAAATAATTTTTTGGTGAATAGTAAAATTTTACTTTTTTTTACCGTGGTTAATAGTAAATAGGGTAACTAAGGGTAAAAATGATATTACTATTACCCTAAAACATTTCCTAATTCTATTGGATAAGTTTAAGTCTACCAAAAACAAACTTAGGAATAAAATATGACCATTTAGGCCCACTTGGGTTAGATTAGGACATTTATTATTAATTTATTTAAAGAAGGGTTAAAATAGTTAAAATCAAATTTTAATAAGTAAATCATTTTTAATATGGGGTTATACATAAGATAAATTCGACTATAAATATTCATTAGAAATATAAAAAGATTTCCTACATAATGGTATTTTATTTGTAATTTTTAGACATTAAATAATTTAATTTATTTATGACACAATGATGATGCAGTAATTATCTTATTAATGAAATATTGACATAATTGATGTTATAAACACCAAACTAAATGTAATTTGAGACTTTTTATGAATTACACTAAATTTCTAGGTTACTATGATATATTAATGTTTATTTAATCAACTTGGATCGAACATATAATTCTTCTATGACTTTCACAAAAATCATATATCAAATAGTGTCAAAATTGACACAAAATAGTTTTTAAATCAAATATTATATTATTAATTGTTATTTTTTCCTAAAAATCTAAGTTTCGGCCAAATGACTTAGATAAGGATATATATATTAATAATAAACAATTTGGGGTTCGTTTGGCATGTTATAGTAAGTGTATTAACCATATAGTGAAAGAAAACAGAAAGACACGGTAAAAGTTAAATTATTTAACTTAGAGTTAAATCTAATTGATAAGGTTAAAATAATATCCTAAACTTGTCTAAATCCTATTGGATGATAGGATTTCGACCCATCCCCACTTTAGCTTCGAAATAAGACCCTTTGGAACCATTATAAACCGATTTTAACTTTAATATAAAATAATATTTTGAGATATTCCTAAGGTGCCCCTCTCCTCCCTTATAAAAGGGTACCTCCTCCCCCTCCTCCTCACACCAATTTGAGCTCTAAAGCTCGGCAAACCCCTTCCATTTTATCCTCTCCACTTACCTAGAATAATCCTAGAGGTCCTGGTCTTCTTCAAAGACCAATCTTAGTTCCCTAAGTGGAGGATTCAAAGAGGCGTTCCAAAGAAGAGGTAATATCCATTACCGATCTTTTCAACTTCTTCTTCTTTAGTTGTTTCATGATAAAGTAATAACATCAGTATTTCTTACATACTGATATGTTATTATAAATATGAAACAACCCTAATTTACCTTCTATCCATCCTACGGAAAAAAATGAAATCACCGCGTGTGCGTACGTACGGAATACCGTCTCCACGCCGTGGTGTAATCTATTTTTCCACCATCACTTTACAAGGATAGGTATAATGGTGTAATGAGTAACTATTTATGATTATTATAAAGTAATATTGATACTGAAATAATATATATATATACTCCAATATAGTTCCACGATCATAGGAACGATATCATCACTCGTGCATACGTACGGAATACCGTCTCCATGATGTGATGCGGCTCGTTCTACATGATCATCATTACATAGTAATTATATAAATGAATTGAATGAATAAATATGATATATGTTACACTAATACCATTCTGGATATAAGGTATCTATAACCTTAAAAGAATAATAAGAATGTATTCGGCAAAACACGCATAAGAACAAAAGGCAATAAAGACCCGAGTAACAAGTAACAATGAAATATTACTAACAAGAAGCTAAGAATATGACCATATATGATATCATATCAATATTTATGATTCTTGAAAAAGTCAATAACATTATTTAAACCATTATAGAGGAGCTTCGGACACGTACAAAGCAAATCGGACCTATGGTAAGGGAAATATCACAATCTCATTTTTATCCGAGATTGTTTATTCGTAAGTATTTACTGGTGTGTATTTTATCATCCACATCCATGTTTCATCAATATGTAATATTATTTCCATCCACCTACAATTGTTTAAATCCATTTTTACCCTTCAGTGAGTTTTTAGTAAAAGAAATGAAAGGAATCTTTTGTCATTTTTCATATGAGGTACTTTTTGACTTTTCCGACAAAAGTATGAAGAATGTTTTTTTTAACTTATACGGCATGAATGGATTTCTAAAAAAATATTTCCAAGAAGCTTCCTTTACAAGTATTCAAGTTTATTTTTAATCAACTTCTTTTAGTTTAAAATTGTATGACATGGTAAGAAAGGAAAAGTGTTTTTGAAGTAGAAAAGATATTTTCCTCAAGAATGAAGTTCAAGTATTTTATAAAAATTATTTTCCATCTAAGATAATAAAAGGGTTCTGTTTTTATCCCTATTATTACATTGGTTTGATTATGTTGTGATGGAAATATTTTTATGAATTCCTTTATATTATATGAATTGTTTTATGATGTCATGTTGTTTAAGAATCCCATTTTTATTACATGGGTTACGCTATGATTTATGATTTATGATTATGTGGCACACATAAGAAAGGATTCATTATAAGATGGGTGGGATCTATATCTCCCTCCAATGCATTGGGTAAAGATTTTATATCTCATGAGATAGACAGGGCTGGAACGGTAGGTTATACCGGTTCAGTGAAACAGGACGGAAACAAGGGTTACACGATTCAGAAAGGGACTTTGTCCACTAAGATAGTCTTGGCAATGAGTCTTGACTAACAAGAAATTATTCTCTATGATTATGTGTGAATGCCACAAAGTTTCATGTTTTATGTTATGATTATTGTGATTACATTTCACTGCCATGATTTATCCCATGTTATGAAATTTTGATCTCTTTTGCAGGTTAAGATTTCCAAAAGTTATGTGCTTGTGCATATGATGTGATTGATATTTCTTTTGTTTACCCTTACTGAGCATTTGAGCTCACCCTTTTATGTTTTCTTTTCCCCAGGATATAAAGAAAGGTTTTAGGTAAAAAAAAAGGGAAGATCTTTATGGGAGATATTGAAGATCTTTCACCACGATTAGAAGATTACGTTCCGAGTTTCCAAAGACACTAAACTATTACGATCCTTGTGTGTGTGTTTTTGTTATATCCTAAGTATTCCGCAAAAGTAATGTAATGTCCATGTACGATAAGCTTCGGGTCTCTACAGTTGGTATCAGAGGAAAGGTTTAGTCAACCTTTGGAAAATAGGATGCGAAAACGTTAGTGAGATCCCTAGAGATATTTCTACGGTATGTCTAGGGATGTCCCTAAGGTTAAGTATACGTATAGGTTATAGTACTAGAACTACGCTAACGATCATAGAATTAAACCTAAGATGTTAGATATTGAAGGTACTCCCCCTTTATTATGTTGTTTTCCCTAGCATGATTTTTGCCTCTCACACTATTTTTTTTTTGGGTTTTAGAAAATGGCTGGAAACAAGATGATTCACGATAATGGAGGATATGATGGACAATGGAATGATATTCTTCATAATGAAATGGGATTTGGAAGTCCAAACATCATTATTATGCTGAATCAGCAATCTCATAATATGATCAATAAAGTAAAATTTGGTAAGTTTCCTGACTCGGCTAATAAGAGAAAGATGGAGTTTCATGATGATCATAGAGGAAAGAAAGTTCAATTTCCCCTATGTAAATCATGTGGGAAGAGGCATCAAGGAGAATGTTTCAAGGGAACTGGAAGATGCTTTGGGTGTGGAAAAGAAGGACACAAAGCAAGTAAGTGCAAAAAAAAGGTTCAGATAACAACATGGATGAGGATAATGGTATTTCTACGACATCAACAATGGTTAAATGTTTTAAATGTGGAATGTGCGGGCATTATGCAAACCAATACCCTAAGGGAAATACTCATGAAGATAATCATTATGGTCGTATGGGAAGTATTTATGTGGATGATGATGAAGAGACTACAAATGATATGTGAGATGAAAGAATTGTTGAAGCTCGGTCAATGGTTTAAGAATGTAGTGGAATGATTACATGTTTATCATGTGTAATGTTGTATAAGTAATCTCATGGTACTGTAGAATAAAGAGACATGTAAGGATTGTTACACTGTTGTCTGATTAATGTTACCAGTATCCATGAAAGGTTATTCAGATATTTTTGGAATGTAGATGATATGCGCATAATGAAGGGATACGGAGAAAAATAAATGTTTGATAGTATTCATGAGCTCATGATTGATATAAGGACTAAGTGATATCATGGTTTGAGTATATAGAATTTTGAGTATTTTGGTATGTGGAAAGAGTTAACTTTTAATAGAATTCATGTTTTCAATAAGGTTCAATGGGTATTCAAGAGAGTACAAGATTAAGGCCTTTGAATGTTTGGAATGTGACCAACAAGATATATCTTATGATATATGGGGATCAACGATGGTATTAAATCTCTGGTAATCGTTTTCACTATGTTATGAGAGTGGAATGCAGTATTATGGATAAGCCTAAAGACTGGAATGGATTATGTTGGACATAAGTTAGTATTGTTTAAGGATAGAAGTTTTTTTGATATTATTTATGGGATGTTATAGTAATATAGTTTTAGAAAAAGGACAACCTGCAGGTTGGGCGACAGCCCATCGCTTCGGACTAGGCTGTGGGAATCGAACCCACAACCGAAGTGCGACTGGCCTTTATCGCCTACCACTGGCCTACAGGAAGTCCCTGTTTAGTAGAAACTAGTTTTATTATATTAAGCAGTATGATATATGAAGTATAAGTTCATTTTAGGAACCATATGTGATTAATCTCACTATAGATTGACTTATAATTTTTTCTAACCTTTTGTTTGAGACAGATGGAATGACCTGTCATACTAACACTTCACGAATATCAAATTCAACTTCATTTATTTAAGAGATGAAGTAGAAATTGTTCAAGGCATGAACAACAGTGAGATTGTACCAAAATAAAGAAAGTATTTATTCTAATTCAAATTTTCAACTTTAGGGAAATGATCTTGAAAACCAAAAATGTTGTCCTAGTGATCTTATACCTGATGAATCAGATGGTACCTTAGATCATCACAAATTTATGGATTTGTGATTACTGGATTTTCCATAGCCATGTTCTCTACCACTCTCCATCAGAACATGATGGTTAGATTTCTCTTCCATATCCATATTTTCACCTATGTGGAAACCCAGTGATTAGTTTATTTGGGTAACCGTTACATTTCATACTTTAGTTTTTAAAGCCATGTTTTGGTATTCCTTTTTACGATGTGGGTTTCTATTAAAGAAACTTTCGAATAGTAAACCATATATAACCCCGACGAATTTCGAGGGCGAAATTCATTTTAAGGGGGGTAGAATGTAACAGCCCGAGATTTTATGAAAAATATTCTTTTTTATTTCACTAATGTCTTGTGTTGTACGCTACACCAAAAGGAGCTTGCACAAAACGCATCCTTGACTTGCCTTGCATTACACGCAATCGCGACCTTCCTCAATAGCTTGCGTCGTACGCAATACTGAGTTTCACTAAACAACGATATGCTATTAAAATATTATTAAAACTAGCCGTTATGAATAATAATAACCACTTTTTGAAATTTTATAAATTTTATTTTTCAAAATGGACTTCATTTTTGGATTCGGAATACCGAAATTAGCCTAGGGTGAATTTTTGGTATTTTTCTGAAAACTTTCAATTTTTGATGAATAGTGAAACCACTAAGTGGTAGGTTAAAAACTGAATTTTGCATAAAACTTAATTTTACCGCTTCTGTGAATGGAATTTCGAAAATCCGATAGACACGGTTGATATCAGTAAGTAAAATTTGGTTCAATGAGATAAAAATAATTTTTTGGTGAATAGTAACTTTTTACTTTTTTTTTACCGCGGTTAATAGTAAATAGGGTAACTAAGGGTAAAAATGATATTAATATTACCCTAACACATGTCCTAATTATATTGGATAAGTTTAATTCGACCAAAAACAAACTTAGGAATAAAATATGACCATTTAGGCCCACTTGGGTTAAATTAGGACATTTATTATTAATTTATTTAAAAAAGGGTTAAAATAGTTAAAATCAAAGTTTAATAAGTAAATAATTTTTAATATGGGGTTATACATAAGATAAATTCGACTATAAATATTAATTAGAAAGTTAAAAAGATTTCCTACATAATTGTATTTTATTTGTAATTTTTAGACATTAAATAATTTAATTTATTTATGACACAATGATGATGCAGTAATTATCTTATTAATGAAATATTGACATAATTGATGTTATAAACACCAAAATAAATGTAATTTGAGAGTTTTTATGAATTACACTACTTTTCTAGGTTACTATGATATATTAATGTTGATTTAATCAACTTGGTTCGAACATATAATTCTGTTATGACTTTCACAAAAATCATATATCAAATAGTGTCAAAATTGACACAAAATAGTTTTTAAATCAAATATTATATTATTAATTTTTATTTTTTCCTAAAAATCTAAGGATCGGCCAAATGACTTAGATAAGGATATATATATATATTAATAATAAACAATTTGGGGTTCGTTTGGCATGTTATAGTAAGGGTATTAACCATATAGTGAAAGAAAACAAAAAGACACGGTAAAAGTTAAATTATTTAACTTACAGTTAAATCTAATTGATAAGGTTAAAATAATATCCTAAACTTGTCTAAATCCTATTGGATGATAGGATTTCGACCCATCACCACTTTAGCTTCGAAATAAGACCCTTTGGAACCATTATAAACCGATTTTGACTTTAATATAAAATAATATTTTGAGATATTCATAAGGTGCCCCTCTCCTCCCTTATAAAAGGGTACCACCTCCCCCTCCTCCTCACACCAATTTGAGCTCTCATGCTCGGCCAACCCCTGCCATTTTCTCTTCTCCACTTCCCTAGAATAATCCTAGAGGTCCTGGTCTTCTTCAAAGACCAATCTTAGTTCCCTAAGTGGAGGATTCAAAGAGGCGTTCCAAAGAAGAGGTAATATCCATTACCGATCTTTTCAACTTCTTCTTATTTAGTTGTTTCATGATAAAGTAATAACATCAGTATTTCTTACATACTGATATGTTATTATAAATATGAAACAACCCTAATTTACCTTCTATCCATCCTACGGAAAAAATTAAATCACCGCGCGTGCGTACGTACGGAATACCGTCTCCACGCCGTGGTGTAATCTATTTTTCCACCATCACTTTACAAGGATGGGTATAATTGTGTAATGAGTAACTATTTATGATTATTATAAAGTAATATTGATACTGAAATAATATATATATATACTCCAATATAGTTCCACGATCATAGGAACGATATCATCACTCGTGCGTACGTACGGAATACCGTCTCCACGATGTGATGTGACTCGTTCTACATGATCATCATTACATAGTAATTATATAAATGAATTGAATGAATAAATATGATATATGTTACACTAATACCATTCTGGATATAAGGTATCTATAACCTTAAAAGAAGAATAATAATGTATTCGGCAAAACACGCATAAGAACAAAAGGCAATAAAGACCCGAGTAACAAGTAGCAATGAAATATTACTAACAAGAAGCTAAGAATATGGCCATATATGATATAATATCAATATGTATGATTCTGGAACAAGTCAATAACATTATTTAAACCATTATACAGGAGCTTCGGACATGTACAAAGCAAATCGGACCTAAGGTAAGGGAAATATCACAATCTCATTTTTATCCGAGATTGTTTATTCGTAAGTATTTACTGGGGTGTATTTTATCATCCACATCCATGTTTCATCAATATGTAATATTATTTCCATCCACCTACAATTGTTTAAATCCATTTTTACCCTTCGGTGAGTTTTTAGTAAAAGAAATGAAAGGAATCTTTTGTCGTTTTTCATACGAGATACTTTTTGACTTTTCCGACAAAAGTACGAAGAATGTTTTTTTAAACTTATACGGCATGAATGGATTTCTAAAAAAATTATTTCCAAGAAGATTCCTTTACAAGTATTCAAGTTTATTTTTAATCAACTTCTTTTAGTTTAAAATTGTATGACATGTTAAGAAAGGAAAAGTGTTTTTGAAGTAGAAAGGATATTTTCCTCAAGAATGAAGTTCAAGTATTTTATAAATTTTTTTTTCCATCTAAGATAATAAAAGGGTTCTGTTTTTATCCCTATTATTACATTGGTTTGATTATGTTGTGATGGAAATATTTTTATGAATTCCTTTATCTTATATGAATTGTTTTATGATGTCATGTTGTTTAAGAATCCCATTTTTATTACATGGGTTACGCTATGATTTATGATTTATGATTATGTGGCACACATAAGAAAGGATTCATTATAAGATGGGTGGGACCTATATCTCCCTCCAATGCATTGGGTAAAGATTTTATATCTCATGAGATAGACAGGGCCGGAACGGTAGGTTATACCGGTTCAGTGAAACAGGACTGAAACGAGGGTTACTCGATTCAGAAAGGGACTTTGTCCACTAAGATAGTCTTGGCAATGAGTCTTGACTAACAAGAAATGATTCTCTATGATTATGTGTGAATGACACAAAGTTTCATGTTTTAAGTTATGATTATTGTGATTACATTTCACTGCCATGATTTATCCCATGTTATGAAATTTTGATCTCTTTTGCAGGTTAAGATTTCCAAAAGTTATGTGCTTGTGTATATGATGTGATTGATATTTCTTTTCTTTACCCTTACTGGGCATTTGAGCTCACCCTTTTATGTTTTCTTTTCCCCAGGATATAATGAAAGGTTTTAGGTTAAAAAAGGGAATATCTTTATGGGAGATATTGAAGATCTTTCCCCACGATTAGAAGATTACGTTCCGAGTATCCAAAGACACTAAACTATTACGATCCTTGTGTGTGTGTTTTTGTTATGTACTAAGTATTCCGCAAAAGTAATGTAATGTCCATGTACGATAAGCTTCGGGTCTCTACACATCCCTTATGGAGAAAATAAAGGATTCTCAAATAAATGTTGTGGAAGTTCAGAAAAATGTGGAAGCTATCAAAACTGAGAAATCCTCAATGTTCGAAATGGATGAGGAATAATTTAGGAGATTTAGGTCATAAATATGTGTAAAATGCAATCTAGTGATAAATAAATAACTTTTGAATAATGCACACAAATTAATCTTCTTTATTCACCCAAGGAGAACAAAGATGTATCTAGATCTTTGAGAGAAATATTGGTTAGAAAATATAATGTAGGTGATCACTGAATATACATCAAGGTTACTGGTATATCAGAAAGTGAAGGTTGATAGGAAATATTCTAAAGGGATGATGATACCATTATCCATAACAACATTGAAGTGGTAGAACAATACCATGTTATTTTTCACCGGACTTCCAAAGATGTCTAGAATGAATTATTCTATATGGGTCATTTTGGGTCTCCTCACAAAGAAAACTCACTTTATGGAAATTAGAGAGGACTTATAACTAGAGAAAATTTTGTGGATATACATCAAAGAAGTGGTCAAACTACATGGAGTACCACTATCAATTGTATCTGATCAGGATTTGATATTATCCTCCGATTTCTAGAAAATTCTCCAACAAGATCTGAACAATGAGTTGAACTTCAGTACAACCTATCATCCTCAAAATGATGGACAATCTGAGAATACTATTCACACACTAGAAGACATGTTGAGAGTGTGTTCTGTGGAATTCAAAGGAGTATGGGACCAACATCAACCTCTGGTCAAGTTCTCTTAAAGTAGTAGTTTCCACTCAAGAATCCAAATGGATCCATATGAAGCCGTCTACAAGAAAAGATACAAAACTATGACATGCTAGGATGAAGTCGGTGAACATAATATTTTAGGACATGAAATGGTCAAAGGAACAGTAAAAGAGGGGTAAAAAAATCAACAACACATCAAAGAACCACAAATTCGACAGAAGATATATGCGGATAATCATTGATGATACCCTTAGTTTAAGGTTGGATACATGGCATTCCTCTGTATATCTCCATGGAAGTGGGTCATGAGATTTGGGAAGAAAGGAAATCTATGTCCCAGGAAAATCGTCTCCTCATAGATTTTTGATTGTATTAGAGATGTGTCATATCTCCTAGTACTTCCACAAACCATGTCTCAAGTATAAGATTTATTCCATGTAACCCCTTGAGTAAGTATATACTGGATCCATCACATGTACTAAATTATGAGGTGGTACAGTTTGAAAATGATCTCTCTTATGAGGAGCATCTAGTCAAGATGTTGGACCATAAAGATAAAGTTCTACGCAACAAGACTACTCAATTGGTTTAATTACTATGGTGGAACCATAAGTACAAAGAGATAACATGGGAACCAGAGGAAGCGATGAAGGAGAAGTACTGTCACCGTTTTCCACATAGTTTGTAAAAAAAATTTGAGGGAGAAATTTGATAAAGGGGAAGAATGTAATGACCCATAATTATAAAAATGAAATTTCCCATCTTATAATTATGAAATATAGTATAAATATTATAAAATCACATAAATAACACAACAAAAACATTATAAATTAATAAAGAATGAAATAAAGGGGTATTTCTAAAATTTTTGGAACCTACACCAATGGAATCGTAACATGATCTTTAGAGTAGTAATATGAACATTATGAATAGTAAATCGACCAATAGAATAGTAAAATCACCAATTAAAGTTAAATAAAATTCAGTTATCTTATAAATAAAAATATTATATAATTATATCATATTATAAGTAAATAAATGTTTTTAAAATGATAAATTATAATTATTATTTTATTTTTGTGAAGCATAAATTTTATTTAAAAATTTCAAATTAATATTATGATTTTAAATGATAATTTATTTTTATAAAATATATTCTTAAATTAATATTTTTTTATATGATTATAAGATAATTTTCTGATACCCTAATTAATTTATCAATTAGTTATAAAATCAGTTCTAATTTAAAAATTGGCATTTTTTGAATAAATGATGATTTTAGTAAAAAAATTATATTTATTATATTTAGAAAATTATTTTCATAAAATTAAGTTGTTTTTTGAATACAAAATGTTGATAAATGGTTGGTGTGATTATTTTTGGATTTTTCTAAAATATTTGATTTTTTGGTGAATAGTGAAATACGATAATTTATGGTATACGATAAATACATTAATTATTGAGTAATAGATCATATTTGGTTGATATAATCACCATTGGTTCGAAATCACATGCACTAGTTACTATAATTATCCACAATAATCCAAAATATTCATAGTATTGATCCAAAATAATAAACAAATGAATAAAATAATCAGAATACACCCTTCTTCCCCATTATAAATACCAACTCTCACCACATATTTTCCTTAAACATATTACTCTTTAAATATTGTAAAATTTATTCCCAATAATATTCCAAATTATCTTCCCCACGTCGAAGAGGTTCTTGTCTCAAAAAATACCAAAACCAATTTCTCTAAGGAGGTTCTCAAGGAGAAGAATCCAAGAGGTAAAATCATCTTTCCCTTTTTTATTTTATTTTCACTTTCTTTTCTTATCATACACTCTCCTCGCCTCCTCTGTCCAAACCTGCATGATAACACCAAAATATATCATATACTATAATTTTATTATTTTAATGGTAAATCCACCATCAAGTCTCCTATCCTATTCCTTTTATTCTAAAAAGGAAAATATCGTCCATGTGGTGTTGATTTATCACCTTCGAGGATGAGATGTATTCATTTTACTTTACCACCATCAAGGATGAACATAAAACAATTATAATGGATGGTAAAGATTGTAAAATTTATTTTATATCCATTTCAATGTTCTGAAACTAAATTATATAAACAATAATTAATAATGAAACAAAACTAGTATGTGATGAAAAACAAATCGCTAAAATAATCTAAACGATTATCACTAAAGTATTATCTAATGATTCATCCTCAATGAAAATAACCGAATTAATTATATAAAAATTTAATCTTATAGATGTTCATTAATAACATATAACAAAAATTCTGGATATCTATTCCCATTTTACATGATCTTTCATACATTTACTGAAGTGAAACAATCATGAAAACCAAGGAAACTAACACACTGGAATGATGAAATTGTATCTTATAACTCATAAAAGGGAATAATAACTTAATAAAATTTAATAAATAAAAAACATTAATTAAATTTTCTAAATTAATTAATTAATATATTTAATGTGATTATCCTAGACAATAATATCAAGTGTAGAACACATTCAGGCATAAGGTAAGGGATTCTCCCTGAACCTCCATTTTTTCCTACCGGTTATAGTTTATCTCTCTTTACCTCAATGTAACTCTTATTTATTTTTATATACTTATTCTAAATTATGTTTATATTTTTAAAACTAATGTATCCAGATTAGTACATACATATTTTATGGGGAAATACAAGTTTCAAAAAGATTCTCTTCTCAATTCTTTCCGGTAAGCAAGCCTGATTAAAGGGAACTTCACGATTTCTTACCCATTTTCAAGTGAACTCCATAATATGTTTTAAGAAACAATTTTTTTTATAAAACCACACATTTTATCATAGAAGAATATATTGGTTCATTTATTGTTTTATACAAACAATTATTCCTTTTTATTTTTAAATAATCATTAAAAAATTTCCCTTAAACTACACTAAAGTGGCTCACTTATAAGGTTTCTTAAACACTCTTTTTACATGTAATCACTTTAGTTTGACATAATTTATCATTTAATATGCCGATTTTACCTTATGAATTCCCATATATGTTTTTAATGCACTATTTCATGGACATCATTATGATATGCTCATTTTTATGCCCTATGACATGATTATGACACCCATTTATTTCCATAGAAAACCCTTATGTTTTATTATTCATGCAGAACACATATGAATGAAAATGTTATGATAGGTGAACCCAAATTGTTCTCAAATGCATTGGGTAATTTTAGTCTCATGAGATTTTATGTTGGGACAAAGAGTGATCTTGATTCCTTTATGGGACTTTAAATTCCATGTGGAATGGTCTTGGAAGTTATCCTTGACTCATGATTATGTCATGTTGTATATTTTCTCCACATTCCTATGATTCCATAAATACCTGTACCTATTCTCTACATGTTTTATTCTTTATTTGTATTCATAATTGAATCCTTTTTATGTCATCACATTTTGCCTTCGAACCCATGTGCTTTGCTTTATTCCTATGTTTATACCCTTACTAGGATTTTTAGCTCACCCCTTTAGTTCATGTATTCCCCAATTTATCCTATGTATATATAGGATCTCAATGGAAGATATAAGCTCTTTATGGATGATTAAAATGGATAGGTTTTATTCTATTTCGATGTTTTCAGATTTATGTTCTTAATCATCCAAAGACACTAGAATTTATGATCCTTGGTTTGTATTTAATGGTTAATTATGCTTAAAATCATGTAATAACACATGCAAAACTTTAGGTCCTCTATAGTAATAATATTAATAGTAATAATAGTAATAATAATATTAATAATAGTAATAGTTGTAATAATTGTAATAGTAGTAATAGTAGTAATAGTAGTAATAGTAGTAATAGGATTAATAGTACAAATAGTAAAATTGTCTCTATGTGTGTGTGTGTGTGTGTATTAGGTGCTTGGGGTATAATTACAATGAAACACACACAAAACTCACACCCAAATACCGAAATGGATAGGTTATGTCATTCCAAGGAATAACCAACCCATTAAGACATTATTTCTTATATTATAGAGGCTCGAGGACCCTTAAATGTTTTTAATTTTAAGTAACCATATCCTCATGGCCCATAGGCCAGGTTAAATTAGGTCGATGGCCGAACTTGATCTTCCACCTTGCATAATGTAGGGACTTGAACCTCATCGGAGGTTACCTCCTCCAATACTGTTATGCTCACCCGTGTATATCATGAATCCATACAACACCCCTGTAATGCTGCACCAGCACAACTGTATCCTAGAATCCTACCTAAATCCCAGATGATCATGTCCCCCTACACTATTGCATACATTCTGCATCCCTTCACCAGTGTCATGAACCCTGCCATTAACACAGTCACCCACCATGAAGTTGCCTCCTTCCCATCATTCAAGACTTTGGCCATCACACGACACCCAATGTCATATCACATGGTCCTCCTGAAGATCTACTGCATGCACTTGATGTCATCTCATGATAGATGAGTTCATCACATTGGAGGTCCTCCCAAATAACCTCTATCACCACCTCGCTTTCTTGACACCAGCCAACATGGTCAATGGTCGTTGCACCATAACCTCTTCCATCACCGTCTGGGATCCAGCACATGCAGACCTACCATTACTACAATACAGGACTAATAATACAAAAATCCACTAAATAAAAGATGGTAGGGATTGATCCCCTGAACGATATAGTCTAATGGGGTGTCATTACCACAAGACTAGACCCCTTATGCATAGTAATAATATTAACAATAGTAATAATAATAATAATTGTAATAATTGTAATAATCATAATAATTTTATTTTATAGGTAATTAGGGGTACAATTACAAAAAAACATAGAAATGCAACACACAACCTAAAAGTGTAGGTTATATCCCTTCCAAGGAATAACCCACCCATTTTTTATGGATTGAAGGCCATGTGGACATGATGACCATTACAAAGCCTCTAGCTCATGTGCCAAGTACCCGTAGCTATTTTTTTGCTTGAAATCACAACTATGTGGGTCCACCACCTTAAGTTTCATCATCTACAGCCATCGTGGAAACCACTTTCCTGACTGAGGAGTCATCCCACCACCGCGCCTCCATCTCGTTTTCTACAAATCCATCCAATATTTGGGTGAAAATCCAATTGAAATTTTCTACTACCTAGATTTGAACATGGTTTTGTGATGTAGAATTACAGGGTTGTTATTACCACTAGGATTCAACCCCAACTACTAATATTAATAATATTAATAATATTAATAATATTAATAATATTAATAATATTAATAATATTAATAATAGTACAAATAGTAATAATTCTAATAATATGAATAATAGAACTAATAGTAATAATAGTAGTTTTAGTACTAATTGTTTTAATAATATCAATATTAGTAGTTTTATTAGTAGTAGTTATAGTAGTAATAGTAGTAATAATTATAATAGTAGTAATATTAGTTTTAATGATAGTAGAAATAATAGTAGTTATAATTGTAGTAATTATAATATTAATAAAAGTATTATTAATAATATTAGTAATAGTAATAATAATTTTAGTAGAAATAAAAATGATAATAGTAATAATAATAATAATAATAACAATAAAAATAACAATACCAATGAAAATACCAATACCAATATCAATACCAATACCAATAACAATAACGATAACGATAACAAAAACAAAAACAAAAAAATAACAATATTAGTAATAGAAAAATTAAAAATAATAATAACATTAATAATAAAAATAAAAAAATTTCTCTCTTAAATAATTCATGATACTTTCCCTAAGATATCTCATATGGGTGTCCATGATTCATCTTCCACCACATTGAGACCATATGATAAAGTAGACTTATCAAAAAAGAAACATAGAACTGTTCTGGATTAATTATTTATTCAAATAAAAATTTATGATCCTTTATAAATTCATTTTCTTCATATCCTAACACTTCTCCATGTAACATTAGTAATTTCTTCCATATTAAATTCACTATTAATTTATCCAAAAATATTTCATACATACTCTCATTATCAGTGTTCTAATGAAGTTTCAGTGACATGTGTTTAACCCAATCATCAAATTCATAAAAAGTATGTACAAATAATTAAATCACATAGAAATTTCATATAAAAAAACTTATCTATAGGAAACACATATAATTAAAAGAGCCTCATCTTTACCAGATGTGAAATTCGTGGGAAATTTGAATTTTGGGATTTGGAAAAAATGCCATTGTGAGGAATGAGATTTGAATTAGAATTCCGGGGGTTATAGAATCTTAAATATATGGGGTTGGATATATATCAAGGCTCAATAGGTTTTTATAGTACCCTAGTTAATATCAAGATGTCGAGGTTGATGTATGGAGTTTTTTTGAAAAGGGATTTACTCTGTTTCATGGTTATCTAATGGTTAAGGGAATTCATGTAGGGTGGTTTTTCTTAGGGTATTTCATGTGATTATATAAAAACTATGTAAAACCATTAATTTGTATTTTATATACATCTTTGTTATTTGCACCTGATTTTAGAAAACTATGTGTCCAACCCAAGTGAGTGCCTAGATTTTATTAAAAAAATAAGAATTTATATCTTCCCCTTTTTTTCATCTATTCTATTCCTCCAACTTCTCCCTCAACCATGGTCGTGCTAGGGGACCCACCCAACTTACACTTCCTCCAATTCTATTAATAAATGTGGTGTTTTAATGGAGAAAAGTTGATATATCCCATCATTCTTCCTCTGTTTTTCTTATTCCTTCTTGGAGGATGATCTCATTGTCTCCAGTTTGGGTATCATTAATGATTCCAGTAGAGTATGGTTGAATCACACTGATATGATGAGGATTTTGATCATCATAGTAAGAGGACATCCTAATATGATGAATGGATTTTGTTTCAAACTATTTCGATAATGTTACATTTCTCATTGAATTTACATAGGGTTTATACCTAAATGAGATGAAACATGTCATTGAATTGGTGAAAAGTGTAGAGGATGTTATATGGTTCAGGTTTGGTTGGGTGTTGGGTGTGGACTACACTTTATTTCTCAATGTTTTAGTAAAATACATTACTCAGTGATTTTTTAGTCTATTATTCATATTTTAACTAATTTGAGAAATTATTTTTAATTGGTTATAATTAAATGTTTTGGGTATCGTGGATAGAGATAGCTGATCAAGATTTGACATGAGTATGGATTAGTCTTGGGGGAGCTTAGGTGAGAGTGATCAATATTTTCTTAAAGAAAGTAACTTCGTAAGAGGTAGGTGGTCCCTAAAAATATAACTAAAACTTTATTCATTTTTTATGATCATGTGATATATTGTATTTATAAGAATTGGAAATCAACCTTCTATTTAAAATGAATTATTTTATACTTCCTATAAATAGAACAGATGTTCTAAAAACCATGACCGACCCTTGAAAACATGCATAATTCCTCATCCACTAATTTTCAAGAGCTTGATTATCATTACATTCCATGTTGTGAATGGACCCAAGAGGGGTATAATCCTAGTGAATAACTATGGCATACCTTGGTTTAGGTTTCCTTAGTTCCCCTTAAATAGGGGTGAGTGGTGGAGGAAAAATTATTTTCCAAGGGATAGGTTGTATATGAACTTTGAGATACCATATAGAATTTGGGCTAGTTGACCAAAGATTAGAGCTTGTGTTCCTCCCACACTAGCATGTGAGTGCCAGGGTATGCTTAACATGGGTTGGATTATGATTGTTTTTGTTAGTTTACTAAACTATGATGCTTCGTAAATGAGATGGGTATTATTCCATCTCACAATTATGATTCTAGTATGACTTAAACAAGGGGGACAATTAGTCCATGGTATGATTATGGTTATAACAAGGGGAATAATTTACTTTGAGTAATGGGATCTGGACTTATATTAGAGAACAAGATAGAGGATCCCATGTAGGGTGTTTTGGATTTGACAAGACCTAGGGGACCATGTTGGGTGACCCAGTTTTATATTGACCTTAGAAAGGGTTAGTGTAGATCAAAAGACATCATCAGTCTTAGGGGTAACCTTAGAAAACGTTCGTGAAAGTGCACAGTCTACTATGGATATAATGATTATGATGTTTTGGGAACCTAATAGTCCAACCTAAGAGATGTGTAATGGTTTAGAGGATTGAAAAACCCATGTAAGGATGATGTATGATAGGTCAGATTTTTTTTCAATGGATAGAAATCATGGAACTATGTTCTGGATGGTTTTGTATGTGTTTCCCAGTAGGTGGAGTCTACCCCTATGTTCTTGATGATCTTAATATGTTTCATAGTAATGAGATTTTCTCATGGGATCAGGATGATCTGTATGTGTTTCCTGGAAGATATAGTCTCCCCTAGGTACTTAATGATTTATATGTGTTTAAAAAAGGGGAATGATTATGAACATGGGTTCTAGATGAGGATACTTATTTCTTAGTTGGGAATATCTTCCCTTGAGTGATAGATAATGTTACTTGTTTCTTGGTAGAGTGTATTCCCTTGAGTTCTAGAAGAGGTTACTTTTTTCTCAGTGAGAAGTGTATTCTATAGAGTTTTGGATGAGGTTATTTATTTATTAGTTGGAAGACATTATTCCATCGAGTTCCAAATGAGGGAACTTATGTGTCATGGAAGGTATCATGTATACCATTTGTTTCTATAGTATGGGTTTCATGTTGAGATACACTACAACACTATCTGAATAAGGTATTATTGATCATGTTTGTTGTCTTAGAACCTGAGGATTGATGGGGATTTCTTTATTTGATTTTCCACACTATATGTATAATTTTGATAATATCACATGTGCATAGACAATATTTACTAGTTATGTTTGTAACCCCATTTGTGGTTCCCAAATGATTTTTACTCACACCATGCTCAAGTGGCCATGGTACTTGGGTATTCATGTATAACTCATATATTACAACATTAAGTAGGGTAGATTCCCTGGGATGGATCATTCAAGTGGATAAAATGGTCATGGATATAGATATATAGAAGTTATAAAGCTTAGGGATGGTATTTTTAGTACTATTTTGGGATAGGGTATATAGAAAATAGGGATGTATAAAATATTATGATCGAACTTCGGCTGGTGAACACCTTTTTCATTGGTAAGTATGGGTTACCAGAGATTGGGAATGTTGTTATTTATTTTTATTGTTATAGTAGAGATATTAATTTAATATGATATGTGTTATTGAGATTGATATTTGTGGTTTTTATTCTTGGACTATTGGAAATAGGCATGTGCACATGCATCATATATGGAATGTAGGATTATTTTGAAATTTTTGTTCTTGTGTGTCATTCATTTCACTAATTATAGATATTTTATATATTTAATGTATCAATGATAACTTATATGAAGTTTTCCCATATATTTTTTTGGTATCAATCTACTTAACTGAGCCATAATACATTTTCACTACTGTAAGGTCATGTAGATCTTATGGGGAGATATTCCCCAATAGTGCATATAAAATCCCTCCTTATATGGGATGTATAAGGATCCTTAAATGTTTGATACATGAATTATATTCCTTGATGATCAACCTATTATGGGTAATTATGATACTAGTTTTGAAAACAAAATGAGGTTTTGTTACTTAATGTCTCAATAAAAATGTATGTGGTGTTTTCCCATATAGTTTCTTGGTTGAATTAATATTAATTAGACCATATGAATATGGTATACTCAACATAGATTATCCTAAGATGATGTAAATATATATATATATATATATGATATCTTGGTCCATGAAGGGGTAGTGTATCATGCATATTTTTTGTGAGGATTGCTGTCCTAAAGTGGGATGATGACTTGGAATATGATGCCTGATATGCATATGAATGTGAGAACTAGAGTGGGTGTTCTGGAACATGAGTTTCCATGTGATATTAGATATGGGATATTATATGTTTCTTATGATTTGTGGCTTATGAGTGATATCTTTTATGGTCTATGTGAGAGGTCCTAGTTCTTTTTAGATACATCTCAAGGTATTAGCGAGTTCAGAGTAATAATTGAGTAGTAGGTAATTTTCCTATTATAGTCGATATGGGTTTTGATATATAAGGATAACACAAAAGAGAGGTTAGCCTGACATTTTGAGTTTCTTAGATATGATAACCATGGGTGGATGATTTAGATTATGATATCAGTGAATTAGATTTACTGCCAAGTATATGGTACTTGCATGAGGATTCTTTAGGTTCTATTATCTAGAACACTTAGATTTTTCTTCGTATCTTTGTTGAATTTTGAGAGTATGATAAAATAGATTCATAACTTAGTTTATTTTGTCTATGGTTCCCAATGAAGTATTGGATCATGATTCTATATAGTTAGGTTTATGATGTATAAATCATGAGAAGATGTTTTTGGCCTTGAAATAACACTCGGGTGGAAATTCTTGGACTTAACATGTAATGTACTATATTTTTCCATGTATTATTTTAATATTATATGGGAATTAATTCAAGACCAGGCTCGAAGATGGCGTGCAGTTCTGAGGCCCGTTGAGCCCAAAAAAATGTTTGAATTTAATTAAATAATTAAATAACGCACGCATGTAGTTTTCTTGAAAAAGTGGAATAACTCCTAAACGGGTGCTCGAATCAGAAATCTGAAGGCACCGTTTCATCCAGAGAAGAATTTTACCCTTGGTGAGGCCTAAAATTTTCCGGCGTAGGTTGGTGGTGAAATCCAGTTTTTGTGATGTAAGAATAATAAAATATTTAAATAAAAATATTTTATTCTGTAGAAAAATCCTTTAAATCTTCTGCAACAGATATCTATTATCTTTTTAAATATAGTCCTTCATAGGGGTCCAGGGTTACAAACCTCATAACCCAGAAACCCTTGGCGGCTCTGGAGGCTCTAGAGGAGACCTCCCAACACGACGACGGTGTTCATGACGAGCTTCGTCGGCAACGATGATGCGGTGACCAGATCTTCACCAATGGATGTCATGGATATAGGTAGGATGTTTGTTTTATGATTTATTCACTTTTTTTGATTCCTATGATGAACTCGGACTAGTCCACCAATAGATTAGCCCACTGATCGATTGTTCTTGTGGGATAGGATTTTGCGGGAATCGTGGGGATTTGATTCTTGAAATTAATTTGGTTTTTGTTCAACCTTCTAAAGGATGAACCAAGATTGACACGAACATCGATCGAGGCTCATCCCAATCAATTGTTGTGTTTTTATCTATCGGTTCCTACTCGTTTTTTGTGTGCGTTCTACGTGTTCTTGGAGGAGATCGATTGTTGCGCACTCATTTGTTGGCGCAACGATTTGAAATTAATGATATAACATCAAGACGACCTAGAGGAGGTGCAATGATGATGGCGGTGGACAAATAGATGTGGTTCAAAAATTTCCATTCTTCGAGCGTTCTTGTGTGGGCGGATCGGGACGCGCTATCAGGGCTGATCGGAAGCCCGAAACTAACAGAATCTGTTTCGTAGGGGCGGGGAGACCCCAAAATCCGGATTTTCATGATGATCTGACGGTTAGATCAAGAACCAGAGATTTGGATGAGGCGCATGGAGGAAGACAATGATTCAAGAAAACAACCGACTACACGGCATGTAGTATGGGCTACACGGAGTTTGTTCGTCGGTAGGCCACATGGCATGTACTCCGGGAGTACACAGACACGGGTTGGGTACACGGCCAAGGACACGGCTTGTATACCCTTCCTTGGCCAGACCTAGCCAGATACACGGGATACCTCATGTACTGGTACATGGGCAGGAGACACAGAACCGGGTTGCGTACACAGCCAAGGACACGGCGTGTATACCCTTCCCTAGCCAGACCCGGCCAGATACATGGAATACCCCGTGTCCCGGTACACAGGTAGGCAACACGGACACAAATATAGACCATTTATGGGCACATGGCCAACGTACACAGAGAGAGCCCTAGGTGCTCAGACACGGCGTGTGATTCTTCTACACGTAGAGTAGTTACTTTCTATCCGACAAGCCGAATAACAAGGGTCAATTACACGGGTAGTACCCGGAGTCAAGGAAAACGACGTGTGATCATTCTACATGCTGTGTAGTTGGGATTTACATAGCTTGGACGGATGACACGAGCCGTTTATATGGGATGTACCCAGAGCCAAGGAATACGATGTGTGATCCTTCTACATTTCGTGTAGTTTAGTTTTACACCGACTGGACAGATGACATGGGTCGTTACGCGGGTAGTACCCGGGGTCAAGGAACACGTCGTGTAACCATACTACACGTCATGTAACCAATCTTGAATGGATTGATCCACTTTTCTTCTGTGACCTGGACTAGTTTTCTTAGGCTTCGTCCCCTTGGGATTTCTCCTAAAGGTTCCCAGTATCATTTCCTACATATAGGAGTATGATCCCTTCAGCAGGACTTCCGGAATAGAATTTTGGGAATCCCATCTGTTAGACTTGAAGCCAGATCCTCTATTCATTCCTGGATCCCTAGGTAGAGTTCTTGGTATCGGTGTGACCAACTTTACCCGGGCTTCGATCCTCTTCTTAGCGGATTATCTCCGACTGAGTTGTCAGAATCACCCCATATCTTTTGGTTGTGATCCTCATTTGGGCATCATGTTCTCAAAGTACTTGTGGAGAGTGTTCTCCCAGAACTGGTACTTCGTATCTCTCACTTCAGACCTAGGAGTGTGTTCTCCTTGTTATGTGCTTAGTGGAATCTTTGAGCTGGATCTTAGTAGTGGTTTTGTGATAGTGTATCATGTATGAGTATATCTGGATAGTCTTGTTATATTTTTGTAGACATATACTGTGTGGAACTAACAGTATCTTTCCTTTGTGGTATTTACCTTGTTTTATTTCCTTTGTGGTTTCAGGGTGTCCTACTGGGTATTGTTATACTCACCCCTACATGGGCTTTGCCCGCACGTGTCGTGTCTTGTGTAGACGAGCGAGCCTTTTATAGGATTCTAGGAGGACCAGGACCGGATGGTGCCCAGTGAGATCAGACAGGCCGAGGTGTGTTCCTATCGCTACAGACTGCAGTCCCGACACCTTTCTCTATAAGTTGGACTTTGTTAGGAACTCTCTTTGGGTGGGATTGTAATTTTGGTTGGGATTTTGTGTATGCATGCATCTATTCCTTTTTGTAGTTTTACTTTTTTAGCTTTGTGAGTTTGGAAATGTGTGTGCGTGTGTATAGGTTTATAGGAAATTCCTTCCATGTTAGTAGCATGCCTACTCGGTGCTAGTCACTAGCCCCTGGGCTATTGAATGCAGACATGGGGAGTTGCGGCTTGGGCCCCATTGAGACGGGTCTTGACAGAGTGGTAGCAGAGGTGGTCAGTTCTACCATAGGACCGAGTGTCTGTGAGTTGGTTTGGGGTAACAGTGTTAAGTGTTCCGAGTTTGGCTTTCAGGCCAGGGACCCCAATGTTGGTGCGGGCGGCCGACATATCCATACACCAGGGCTCTGATAACATTCTTTTCAACTCGGAACATGAGAACACTAGTTTCAGGGGAAAAAATGGTACATATATCATATAGGAATGGGTTGGGGTTTCCATGTCCTTCTTGATTCAGCTCTCTAGATATACTCGCTAACTAAGATACATCTTTTTTCTTTAGCAAAATGACTCCATGATGTGTACCCACTAGGATCCAGCAGCTCGATCATGAGGATGACCCCCTTAGTGATGAAGCTTCAATATAGGAACCTGATCCCCCACTTTTACCATCAGGTGATGTGCCAGTTATCCCTCCACCTGAGGAGAAGTGTTTAGTGCATGCTGTACCAGTAGAGGAGGAGCACATGCTGAGCACACACCACGAGTTTCAGAGATAGAGACCCCTCTGGTTTCGAGGCGAGCCTGACCCTCCGGCAGTAGAGGACTGGCTTGAGGCAGTGACCAGAGTCTTCTGTTTTTTTAGGACACCAGCAGACCATATGGTGATCCTGGAAGCGAGACTTATGCAGGGCTTGACAGGACGATGGTGGAGTTTGGTTATCCAGACCCACGATGAGGCGACTCTTGTGTGGTCGGAGTTTGAGAGTCTCTTTAGATAAGATTTTTCAACAGTTACCCTAAGATCTGTATGTATACATGAGCTTCTTCAGCTCCAGTAGGGATCCATGTCGGTGTCTGACTATTCATCAAGGATTACCGACCTCTTGCGGTACTCGATGGATATGGCTAGAGATAAATACTTCAGAGCTCGGACTTTTGAGCGGGGCTTGTGCATAGATATCCGAGATAGCATCATCCCTATGAAAATTCCTACTTATGCTAGGGTGCTCGAGTGGGCTTTGGTGGTCGAGAGATTCTTGGTAGAGTAGAGACAACCTACAGTTGTCAGTGGTGGGTGAGCTGGAGCAGAGACCTCTGCAGCAGGGATCCAACGTTAGGGACCCATGCGTGGGAGACGTTTTCAGTGGAGATCCCAGGACAAGGGATCCTCCATACATGGTTCGTAGGGTGCATCCATCTATCCTCAAGAGAGGAGATTCTACTCATGTGAGTGAAGGGGAAATCTCACTCGAGATTGTCTGACCTGCTGTACTACTGACACAGGAGTAGTGGATGGACCACTGAGGCAGAGGCAACGTGTGGAGCAGATAGATCCGCGGGGTGGAGGACGCGATAGAGGAGCTGGGAGAGCAACTATAGGTGGTCAGTGTTTTAAACCTTTACCACCACCCCCAGGATGTCTACCCCAGGCTTAGGGAGCTGGTGGACAGAGGTAGGGAAATCTATAGGCGGAAGAGGCTTATGACCCAGTTACTCCAAGAATGATTAGAGGTACAATCTGTGTCTTTTCTACCTTGTTTTCCATACTGATAGACATAGGTTCTAGTCATTCTTTTCTGGATTCTTATCTTATTTGAGACCTTGAGATTCCAGTTGAGCTATTGACTCGACCCTTATCCTTAGAAACACCGACTGGAGAAGATTCAGAGATCACACACCTCTGTAGACAGTGTGACCTGACCCTTGGGGGTGAGAGTTTCTGTTGGAACCTCTTGGTGGTACTGTCGAGTCCTTACGATTTCATTCTTGGTATGGAGTGGCTATCCACAGTTCATGCCCAGATTTACTGTTTTAGGTGAAGGGTGTGGTGTGTCCGCAGTGATGGAACAAGGTTCTCTTTTGTCGATGAAAGAGAGACCCAGGCAGTGCAGGATGGACTCATGCATAGGAGGGTGCAACCAATATCCTATCAGTTGGCTAGCCTAGCCCTTGGAGAAGCATATGATACGAGTTTCATGTTTCTCGCAGTATTGACTGAGTACGAGGATGTATTTCCGGAGGATGTCCCCGTAATACCTCCCCATCAGGTGATAGACTTTTGCATTGAGTTGTAACCTTGGACGACACCGATATCAGCATCAGCATATCAGATGGCTTCTATAGAGCTTTGTGAGCTGAGGGTGTAGCTTGAATATTTGAAGAAGAAGGGCTTTGTGAGACCCAACATTTCACCCTGGGAGACCCCAGTGTTGTTTGCTAAAAAGGCATACGGGGGCTTGAGAATATGTGTGTATTATAGGCACTTGAATCAGGTGACTATGAAGAACCGGTATCCACTACCAAAGAACGATGACCACTTCGACCAGTTGAGAGGAGCACGATGGTTCTCAAAGTTTGATCTACGATCCGAATATCACCAGTTGTGGTTACGGGTTGAGGATATACCGAATATGGCTTTCAAATGCCGATACGGTCACTATGAGTACTTGGTGATGCCCTTTGGCATGACGAACGCACCGGAAGTGTTCATGGGACTCATGAACCAGATCTTTTTTCCCTATCTAGATTGGTTTGTAGTAGTCTTCATGATGATATCATTGTGTACTCTACGTATGAGGAGGAGCATGTGATACACCTAAAGATGGTTCTAGACACACTCCGAGAGCACCGGTTGTATGGGAAACTTTCAAAGTGTCACTTCTGGATATAGGAGGTCCACTTTCTGGGACACGTTATCTCAGCAAATGGAGTAGCAGTGGACCCATCCATGGTGGAGGAAGTTCTAGCATGGGAGCCACCCTGAAGCATGATGGAGGTGCGGATATTCCATGGGTTTTCTGGATAATATCGGAGATTTATTCTTGATTTCTCCAGGATTTCAGCACCCATGAAAGCTTTGACCAGAAAGGGGCAGCCTTCCATGTGGACCAAGAGATGCCAGCAGGCTTTCCAGCAGTTGAGACAGAGCCTGATGAGTGCCCCGATCTTGAGATTACCGGAGGAGGGTGTTGAGTATATAGTGTTCTGCGATGCATCAGGAACTGGGCTTGGTTTTGTCCTGATGCAGAGGCAAGTGGTGATTTCCTATGGCTCGTGTCAGTTGAGGCCACACGAGCAGAACTACATGACCCATGATCTTGAGTTGGCAGTGGTAGTCTTTGCGTTGAAGATGTGGTGGAACTACCTAATGGGAGAGCGGTTTATCATCTAATATGATCACAAGAGTCTCAGGTATATCTTTTCCATGAAAGATCTGAATTTGAGACAGAGGCGGTGGCTTGAGTTCCTCCAAGATTACGACTTTGAGATCGTTTATACTCCTGGGAAAGGGAATGTAGTGGTAGATTCTCTCAGCAGGAATTCTAGTTCGCAATTACTAGATGAGGAAACGAGGCAGTTGGCCTCCTTAAAGTTATCCTTCGGGGATGGAGATGAGGGAGCCTACCTTCAATCGATGGTTTTTACCCATCCACTCTTACAGAAAGTCAGGGATGCACATCGCAATGATTCTAGATGTGAGACTCTACGTGCTCAGATATCCACAGGTGTTACAGCTGATGGATATTTAGAATGTGGGGAGCACATTGTTCTTTTCAGAGGGCATACAGTAGTACTAGTGACGCTGCGGGAGGAGGTTCTGAGGGAGTTCTATAAATCTCCTTTGGCGGTACATCCAGGCATGGAAAAGATGTATCAGGACCTCCGACGTCAGTTATTGTGGCCAGGAATGAAGAAGTGTGTGGTAGAGTTTGTTTCTCGGTGTCTTACTTGTCAGCAAGTAAAGGTTGAGCACTAGGTGCCATCTTGTTTGAATCAGACCCTTGAGGTGCCAGAGTGGTAGTGGGATAGGATATCCATGGACTTTGTGATGGGTTTACCATGTAAGTCCTGGGGACATGATTCCATCTGGGTGATCGTTGATCAACACACCAAGTCGGCCCACTTCCTAGCCATACAGGAGCAGCGTTCAGTAGAGAGCATGGGACGCCTCAATGTGTAGGAGATAGTTAGACTTCATGGAGTGCCTTCCACGATCGTGATGCTCGTTTCACATCCTGGTTGTGGAGGGGATTGCAGGAAACTTTTGGGACTCAGTTACGCTTGAGCACAACATTCCATCCTACAACTGATGGTCAGATAGAGCAAACCATCCAGGTTCTAGAGGATATGCTTCGAGCTTGCATACATGACTTCGTTCGTAGTTGGCAGGATCACCTACCACTGGTAGAATTTTTATATAACAATAGTTATCATTCCACTATTAGTATGACACCATTCGAGGCTCTGTACGGGTGACCTTGTAGGTTACCACTTTGCTGGACTGACCCCGGAGAGTCAGCACTCATGGGTCCAGAGATGGTGAGAGCTACTATAGAGAAGGTGCAGGTCATCCAGGAGCGTATAAAGACTACACAGAGTGGTCAAAAGTCTTATGACTACAGGAGGCGGAGGCCCTTGGAGTTCGAGGAGGGAGACCATGTGTTCCTTCGGTTCTCACCTCGACATGGATTGCAGAGATTTGGCCAAGGAAACAAGCTATCTCTGAGGTTCGTCAGCCCTTTTTAGATTCTGAGTGGAGTTAGAGAGGTGGTGTATCACTTGGCTCTACCTCCTCAGATGGACCAGGTATACAACGTCTTCCATGTGTCGCAGTTGTAGAGGTACGTGCATGATCCATCGCATGTCATCGACTGGGGCGAGCTGGACATCGATGATGGAGCGACCATTGCTGAGTACCCAGTGGAGATCGAATATTGGCGGAGAAGATCCTTCATGAGTGAGCTCTTCCCTTAGTGTGTGTCTGGTAGCAGCACGTGAATCTTGAGGAGAGAACGTGGGAGCGGGAGGCTCAGATTCGCGTGCTGTACCCACATCTTTTTGAGTAGCCTTTGTTTTGGCTTTTCGGGGATGTAAAAGCTCTAAGGTAGGTGTGATGTAATGTCCCGTATTCTACCATGTATTATTTTAAAATTATATGGGAATTAATTCGAGACCAGGCTTTGAGATGATGTGTAGTTCCGAGGCCCTATGATCCTAGAACAAATGTTTGAATTTAATTAAATAATTAAATTATGTGTGCATGTGTGTTTTATGAAAAAGTGGAATAACTTCTATACGGGTGACCAGATTAGAATTCCGAAGGCACCATTGCATTCAGAGTTACGTTTTTACCCTAGGAGAGGCCTAACATTGGCCGGCGTAGGTTGGTGGTGAAATCCAATTTTTGGGACGTAAGAATAATAAAACATTTAAATAAAAATATTTTATTATACAGCGAAATCCATTAATTCTACTGCAACAGATATCTCTAATCTTTTTAAATATAGGCCTGCACAGGTGTTCTGGGTTACAAACCTCATAACCCTGAAACCCTTGGTGGCTCTGGAGGCTCGAGAGGAGACCTCCCAACGCACTGATGGTGTTCTTGATGAGCTTCGCCGGTGACGACGACACGGCGGCCGAATCATCACCAACCGACGTCGCAGATCCAGGTAGGATGTTTGTTTGATGATTTATTCACTATTTTTTGATTTCCACGACAAACGTGGACTAATCCAAGAACAGATTAGCCTGCGGATCGATCATTATTGCGGGATGGGATTTTTTGGGAATCATGGGGATTTGATTCCTGAAATTAATTTGGTTTCTGTTCAACCTTCTAACGGACAAACCAAGATCGGCATGAAAATTGATCGAGGTTTTTCCCTCTCGATTGTTGTATTTTTCTCTCCTGGTTCCTACGCGTTCTTCGTGTGCGTTCTACACGTTCCTGGAGGAGATCGATCGTTGCATACTCATTTATTGGCACAATGATCTGAAAGTAAAGATCCTACATTGGGACAACCTAGCGGAGGTGGGATAGTGACACCGGCGGAAAAATCTATGTGGTTCAGAAATTTCCGTTCATCGAGCATTTTCATGCTTGCAGATCGGGACGTGCTATCAAGGCCGATCGGAAGCCCAAAACCGATGGAATCAGTTTCATAGGAGCGAGACGACCCCAAAATCAGTAGTTTCATGATGATCTGATGGTTGGATCAAGAACCAGATATTTGGATGAGGCGCACGGGGGAAGACAACGATTCTGGAAAAATCCTAACTTCAGGGAATCTAGTATGGGCTACACAGCATGTGTTCATCAACAAACCACATGGCATGTACTCCATGACTACACGGACACGGGTTGGGTACACGGCCAAGGACACATCATGTATACCCTTCCCTGGCCAGACCCGACCAAATACATGGGAGGCCCCGTGTACTAGTACATGGGCAGGAGACACGGACACGGGTTGGGTACATGGCCAAGGACACGGTGTGTATACCCTTCCCCGGCCAGACCCAGCCCGATACACGGAATACCCTGTGTACTGGTACACAAGCAGGAAACATGGACACAGACATAGACCATGTACGGGGACATGTCTAGTGTACACGGAGTGAGCCCCAGGTGCTCGGACACGGCGTGTGATTCTTCTACACACTGTGTAGTTACTTTCTATCCGACAAGCTGAATGACATGGGCCATTTATACGGGCAGTACCCGGAGTCAAGGAACACGACATGTGATCATTCTACATGCTGTGTAGTTGGGATTTACACAACTTGGACGGATGAGATGGGCCATTTACAAGGGTAGTACCAAGATTCAAGGAACACGGCGTGTGATCCTTCTACATGCCATGTAGTCTAGTTTTACACAGACTAGACAGATGACACGGGCCGTTACATGGGCAGTACCCAGGGTCAAGGAACACAACGTGTAACTATACTACACGCCATGTAACCAATCTTACATGGCTTGAGCCACTTTTCTTCTGTGACTTGGACTATTTTTCATAGGGTTCGTCCCCTTGGTTTTTCTCCTGAAGGTTCCCGGTATCATTTCCTACATATTGGAGTATGATCCCTTCAGCATGACTTCCTGAATAGAGATGTTGGAATCCCCTCTGTTAGACTTGGAGCCAGATCCTCTATTCATTCTTGGAACCCTAGGTAGAGTTCTTGGTATCAACGGTACCAAATTTACCCGGGCACCGATCCTCTGCTTAGGGGATTAGCTCAGACAGAGTTTTTGGAATCACCCCATGGATTTTGGTTATGATCCTCATCTGGGAATGATGTTCTTAAAGTACTTCTAGAGTGTGTTCTCCTAGAATGAGTACTTTGTATCTCTCTCTTCATACCTAGGAGTGTGTTCCCCTTGTTACGTGCTTAGTGGAATCTTCGAGCTGAATCTTAGCGGTGGATTCACGATATTCGATCGTGTATGAGTATATCTGGATATTCTTCTAATATGTTTTATAGACATATAATGTGTGGAGATGACTATTTCTTTCCTTTGTGGTATTCCCCTTGTTTTATTTCCTTTGTGGTTTTAGGGTGTCATACTGGGTATTGTGGTACTCACCCCTACACGGGCTTTGCCCACACGTGTCGTGTCTTGTGCAGACAAGCGAGCCTTTGATAGGATTCTAGGTGGACCAGGACCGGATGGTTCCCAGTGAGATCAGACAGTCCTAGGTGTGTTCCTACGGCTACAGACTGTAGTCCCATCACATTTCTCTATAGGTTGGATTTTGTTACGGACTCTCTTTGTGTGGGCTTGTACTTTTGGTTGGGATTTAGTTTATGCAAGAATCTATTCCTTTTTGTAGTTTTACTTTTTCAGCTTTGTGGGCTAGGAGATGTGTGTGTGTGTGTAAAGGTTTATAGGAAATTCCTCCCACGTTAGTAGCATGCCTACTCGGTGCTAGTCACCAGCCCCTGGCCTATTAGAGGTGGTCTTGGGGAGTTGCGGCTCAGGCCCCACCGGGACGGGTCATGACATAACATGGGTGAGATGTCAGGATTGTTGCAAAGAACAGACTGAGGTGATTCTAGTTAGATGATATTGACATGTGATGCGATCATAGTAGATGATATAGGAACAAGAGACTAGGTTCAATGATGTGTGAATCATGGTATAATGATTTAACTTTTATGATCGATTCATATTAGGGGAATACACATTTCGTATTTGGATCAGATCGGGGTAGTATGCAATGGTTATGCAAAATACCATTTGAGTTCTAAATTGGTGGGATAACATGTGTCTGATGAGGAATGGTGGATTTTTTAGAATAATTATGGGATTAGTTTCTTGGGGTTTTGAAAATAATTACATAAGTTTTTCCTCTATGATGATGATGACATCATGTATGGATGGTGTTTGGGGTTGACTGGTGGTGATCATGGGCCGAAAGGAGAAACACGTGTGTGATATTTGTAATTCTTCAGTTTAGTGATTGTTAGATGTATAAGGGAATCTATATGAGGGGTATCACACCATTGGTTGTGGATGGTGTGACCCTTATTTTGAGTTTAATTTCAACAGATACAAAGGATGATGTTCATAGTGACCCGAGAATGGGTGGAGATTGATGTTTCACATTAGAGCTTGGGTGTTAAAGAGATGGACATGTATAGTTATCATGTATGATGATGTATAAATTGTTGGTTGTTGAAATATAACCCCTATTAAGGTAGGGTCATGGGTGTGGTGAGACCGGTTGATGGACGGTCAAGACAACATCATGATTTCAGTGTATAGGTGGATCAAGTTTTATCTGGATTCTTGATGAAAAACAAATTTTAGGTTTATATGTAATATCATATGGAGTCCAAATGTTGGAACCAGGATTAGAATGGATATGATGTGATATTAACATGATCCTAATATGAGGTTCTTTAGTGCTCTGGGTGGTATCTTAAAAACATGGTTGGATGGTTGAGGATCTATAACACCCTGAGACATTAGAATATATTACCTTTAATAATTTTGATGTGTTCGATAGCTTGGGATGCATGAAATAACAAACATAAGTAAATAATGATATATTAAAATATAAAATGAAACTTATTATTTTATAATTAAATTAAATTGATAAAATTAATTACTTTTCAAAAAGGGTCAAATCCACAAAAGGAAATACCATTAATTATTGACAAACTATTTTTAAACTATTTTGTGGAATTATGCATTTTTGTTAAATTTAATACTTTTTCAAGATGATATAAATAAACATTATTGAAAAATTGAATTAATAATTATTAAAATAAATAAAAAATATCCATGAAATTGTTATGTAATTATATAAAATTCTAGTATAATAATTTTTGGTTAAATGGAAATGTTTTATTGGAAAAAATTATTTTATTTATATATGATTTTATTTAAAAGAATATTTCAATTATTTTTTGTATTAAACCAATGTAACAATATTATTTATACATTTATGGAAATTAATGACCATTATTAAATTTATTAACTGTTGGTTTAAAATTAAGATAAAATCATCTGAAGGTAAAAAGAGACATTTTTCAAACAATAGTTTTTGATGCACATAATTTATTTTATCATAATAAATTAAATTAATAATTATTTATAAATTATTTTAATGAAATTTAAAGATAATATATTCAAAAAATAATTTGAAATTCATTTAATGGTTTTTATTTTGTAGGGAATAAGAATAAATTCATTTAATGTTTGGAATTACATTTTTTTTCTAAATATGGTTTTTAAGTGTATTTTGCATGAATATTAGAATTATTTTTATTCAAATTTATAATTTTAATCAAGTAAAATGGACTCCCTATTTGGATTAAACATGTAATTATTTTATATGCTTAATTTTATTTCTAGTCTGAAAAATAAGTTACCTTGGTAAAACATTTTTCACCTTAGAAAAGGTAAAAACAGGTAAAAACGATTTTAATAAAGGGATAAGGATTCATGGTATCATTAAAAAATATCTTCTATTTCTTTCTTTGAGTAAATTTTGACCTCCCAAACCATATCTATGAAAATTTTATTTTATGGATCTAATTTCCTTTAGAAATTGATTTATTATATTTAAAAGCTATTAATATTTACAAGGGTTCCACTCCACTCACACTACTATAAAACCCACCTATAACAGCGCTGGTATTTATCAGTGCTTGAAAAATTCAACGATAAAGTTCATATTTATTAGTGCTAAAATAAGTACTGATAATGAAATACCTTTATCGGGACCAAAAAAAGTGCTGCTAAAATAAACCCTTTATCAAAACTTCTTTTTTAGTACTGATAAAAGTTAACATTTATCAGTGCTTTATTTTAGCGCAGATAAAGGAAACTTGTATCAGCGATTCATTTATAGCACTAATAAAAGGTTTCCCTTATCATTGTATTTTTGGAACTGATAAAATTTTCCCTTCATCAGTGCCCTCTTAGCATTGATAAAGGTCCAGAATAAAATGAAGAATTAAAAAAATAAAAATAAAATGAGTAAATTAAGAAAAATATCAAACATTTAATTAATTAAATAATTATTGATAAAAATGAATAAAATTTGTACACACACACACATATATATTATAAATATTAATAAATAGTATATTTTAAATATATACACAAATATATAATGAAAAAGTATTATATATATGAAATGTTAATTAAAAACATATTAATGTCTTATTCATTTTTAATATTTGAATTTTCAATTTAACATATATTAAACATCATGTGTGATTTATATCACGTAAACACACACAAAATATATATATATATATATATATGTATATATATATATCTGTGTGTGTCTAGATACCATGAAATGTGTTCCATGCACTTTTCTGCATATTGAAGACGTGAACCCCACTTAGACACTAAATGATATGTTTGAGTAAAATAAATCTTTATAGAGGAAGAAATATTCTAGCTATATTTCTAGGTTCCAAAATTCTTCTCTAAAATTAGGGATAATTGGAATGATACCTCCCCTCAAAAAGTTGGCTTTGGTTTTCCACGATTGATGATAAAAAATTTTCGATTGATTAAATTCATTTTTCAAAATTAATATGAGGAGACTTGGTGTATTCTATACCTCAGGAAGTCTATATATCTTCTAGAGATTCAATTTTACTAGTAATGGCTCCTAAATGGACTTACGTATCAAAACTTATGGCACTCAGAAGATGGAAACAATTTTATCTTGAAGAGCTATGCGAAGGACCTATGCGAAGGACTTACACGGAGGACGTACACAGTAGTATAATTGTTACAAACCTATGGAAAGGACCTACGCAGAGGAATTACGTGAAGGACCTATGTGAAGTAAATCCTTCAACCAGGTCCCATCCATGCCTATAAATAGGACCCTTGGGCTCCTCATTTGAATACTGAAAAAAGTTAAAAGACTCTCTGAAGCTCCCATTGCGTAGCTCTTTCACCCAGATCCCTCAAATTGTCTCAAGTCTCTCTCTAAAGTGTGAGGGAAGAGATAATTAAGTAGGATAAGCATGTTTTGAAAGTATTTCACTATTTTATACATAGGCTTGGTTACCCTTTGTGAAATATATTCTTCAGTCATCATACAAACTTGTGTGGCACACCCGCGCGACACAACTACGCGGTACAGCTGCGCGGTACAACAACTCAGGGTACCTATGCATCACACATGTGAAATGTACCTACATGGTAGAGCATGGTATAAAGCCTATATACCGACTTAAGTACCTTATTAAAATCCATTCATGGTAGGGTATCTCCTTCCTTGGTTCCCTCATCTGAAAGGGACTATGTTGAAGCCTCCACCAACACCACATGACTTATCAAACCTTTGGGAAAGGCACATCAGCATGTCTCATATTTGAATTTCTATATCCACAGTCAGATGTTTCCCACATTTTTTTTACAATGGGGTTAGGATTCATGGACTATTTTTGGGTTTTTATATTCACATTCACATGGACCCCCTCACACAAACGGTGTTGGGAAGTTCCCTGTTCGGAGGAGGGTTTGGGTCCCAAACTCGCCCTTCTCAAAGAGACGACCTAGAACCTCAGGTCTTTGGTAGGGATGGTATAGTTCACACTTGATTTTCTGTGCAAGCATAAGAGAAGTATCCCTCCCCTACCAAGATAAATTTTAGGGAAACCATCCAAGCATAAGCCCCTGCTATTTCTTGCAGGAGGTAGAATCATTGCTCATCCTCTCATTTTCAGTGCCAAAGATAAGAGGGGAAATGGGAACATGGACTCTCATTACCCTTCCCCTCTCTTGTAGATCTTTGTCACCATGGGAATCCATCTGGGTATAAGCACCTTACCTTCATTCTTTCTCCTTTCATTGGAGCCTTGTACAATGTAAAGTGAATAGAGGTAGGGCTCTTCACCTTGCCCTCTTCTCAGGTCACCTCGACCTCATCCACCCTGGCTGATGTATGTGCGCCCTCTTCCACCAGTAGATAAGGAAAAGTGTGTGTATCATTTTTGTATCTTTCACGTACTCTTTTTTCTCACACCGAGTATGACTCACATGGGATTGAGATTCATGATGATTAAAACATTTTTACAAACACCCATGGTGAGTGAACAATGAGAACTCTGATTCCCACCATAATTGGGATACGTAGGAAGACCTTCTTAGGGCCCGAGCTCACAAGATATCCCCTTTTGGAATCCAACCGTAATTCTCTTAATATGAGAATCCTACTTAGGAATAAGCCCCAAATTTAACCCCCAGGTCATCAAGGCATCCTTTTTAGGAAGTAAGCCTAGACTCATCCTTCTCAATGGACTATACTCTCCTATGAGACTTATAGAACTATGTGGGATTTTATTCTCATCCACATGGGATACGTAGGAATCATCCTTGAGGTTCAAACCTAAATCCTTAAATAAACCCTATTATCCTTGGGCCATATTCCCAATAGGGTCTACTCTAACTTGGAACCCATTCCAAGTTCATTGGGCTATTTCAGCATAAGTCCCACTCCAAACATTGACTAATCACCTTTCTATTTGAGGTCCTTAATGACTGACCTTAAAAGGTATGATGCATCCCATTAAGCAACACTAAACTATGTGAGTTCTGATTCCTTTCACAAGGAGACATAGGTTTCCCATTTTATGGGTACGATCCAAATATCAAAAAAAACATTTGTTTTCCAAGATGACAGAAAACTCTAGAGTTCCCAACTACATGGCTTAAAATTTAGTATCATCATAACGATGATTAAAAGAATCATGAAATATTATATGAGAGGATGCCATTGACTGAGAACCTCGATACATATAGATATATCCATTGATGAAGAACCTTGAATACATACCGATGATCCTAAATTGTACACACGTTAATAAGTGATTGAAAATTCCAAGGGAAACCTTTTTTATTTTTTGTGAATTAACAAGGATTCATGAAAATATCTCAAATTTACAAAGAGAGTCTTGATGTAGACAATAATGCCCCCAAAAGGGTGTGATGAGTTTGGCCTTTCATCCTCTCGACCAATGCACGTTCTCAAATACCGTAAAGTTAAAACTAAACGAATGACTTGATTTGGGAAACAAGTCCCTTTGGGATAAAGAACACTTGGTAGTTTCCAGTTCCATGAATAAATCCCATGGAAACCACCTAGAAGTAGTGATTCTTAAAAATAGAAAACACGTTTCAGGGACCTATAAAACAAAAATGGTGAACCCGATGTGAATCCTTAACAGAGTAAATAATGTTACCCATCTATTAGGCCACTATCAATTGATAAAGGTAGGCCAGGAAATAAAATCCATCATGCATGTATCCATATAAAAGATGTTGCTTTAATGGAGTTTGATGTTGTGTTAGTTTTTTCTCAGAACTCCCTTCAGTCCAAAATGGATTTATTCAAAACAACATCTGTGAACTTCCTAGCCAGTACTCAAGCTAGATCCACATCCATGGGAAGGAAGTTATCACCCACCAATCATCTTCAGTGCTGGGTCTCCAACATGTTGGTAAATGAGTACCATTAGAACGGTACACTTGTGACTTTAGAGGCTACCCGACAGGCCCTCCTGGTTAATAAAAATGCTTGATCATCTGGACAACAATGACCAATGATCAAGAAGTAGATAGTACAAACCACCATTTTCAAACTTTTTAGGTCCTTATCCCTAGAACACAAAAACCAGTCCCTCCCGTACAATAGGGCGGAAGATCAAGAGGACATTCAGGGCGTCAATTCAAGAATGTAGAGGTCCTTCCTGGGGACTCCCACCAACAATCATTGCCAGCAGAATCACATGGTAGTAAACCCCCAACATGATGGGGGTGTTGTCTTTGGACGTTCGACCAAGGTCTCTCAAACATGGGAATGAAAGACGAACCATTGGGGACAATGTCTAGCAAATAGAGAGCAGTTTCTTAGCTCTTCCCCCTCTGGAGAAGACCATCAACCTAACCTGATGGTGAACAATGAGTGGGCACATACACCCATCCATCCTAATTTTTCTGTCCATAAGAATTATCTGGTAGAAACCCACCAATACCACAAGATAAATACAGTAGAGTACTGTGAACAGGCACATACACCTACTTACAAGTTATCAACCAGTCTGCTGGCATGTCTGACTGCATTTAAGGAATCCCTCCAATCCAATGTAGTGACAACTGGTAAACAGGAACATACACCTTCTTACAATCACCAATTATGCCAGTAGTCTTTTCTGCCAGTATTGAAGGAAGTCCTTCAACCGTACTTGAAGGGAAACAACCAGTAGGCACATACACCTGTCGGATTTCATCAAACCTTCCAATAGTCTCATTTGGAAGCACCCAGAGAAGTCATTCAGAAAGCTCCGATGACAAATTTGGGGCACCCATCTCTCTACCCCCACACATGTGTACTGTCAATACCCATTGATAGGAAAATGAGGACAAGACCAAGCACATACACCTACTCCAGATATAGAATGGATGTATATTCCCATTCCGGCTGTTGAAGTCACAAAAAAAATCTTATCAATGGTGAAAGGGTAGGCACAAATCCCTACCCATATTCTGGAAGCATGCAAGGATATTATAACAAAAAATTCAGCAGTACCAGGGGAACAAACACATAAATCTATCCCCACACATGGGATGACACATCGACATTCCATGCCAGAAAAGATACACACATCTGTTCCATTCCAGGAGGGTCATGGGGCATAATCCCCCATATCATATGGACAAAAATATCAGGAAGATACACTCTTTCCAATTATAGGTAACTAGTCCATTCTAGTAACCAATACAAGGAAGGCACATACACCTACCCATGATAACCACTTTTCCTAGAAAGCTATCCCAACTAAGTATAAAAGATCACCTAAAAACAAGTCTCTCCAAGAACTATTGGAAAATCAAGAGTTAAGATACGATTTGGATCCTCTTAATGTTGGAGTCCTTTAAGCCCTCAGACATTTTTCTGTTTTATCTCAAGATCTTATCCTCTCATTACTAAATTATGGGAGTGGTAGTTGTAATTATGAAGTTCCCTATTAGACACTTCATCATGAAGGATTTCTTAATGAAAATTCGGTTGATCCAGAGAACCTATATCTAGATGAGAGCCATGAAAACTCATTGTGTGGCCAGAAGTCCAAGGAGAAAGATAATTCATTTCTTATTGTAATCCACCATGTTGATCCTCCCCATTATGGCATTCGCTGAAAATGTACTCTCTGCAGTAGTATTTCACATTGTCATGATAATTATATAATTGATAATGTAGCAATGAGAAAGCCCTCCTATCTCGAGGTACTAACAAACACAAGGACAATCATGTCTAATGCCTTGTCAATGACGAGTGAAAAACATTCTCAACTAGAAGACATTTTAAGGGAATGATCATTCTCCAAACCTCCCTTGGATAATTTGTCTTATAATACAGAGCATCCACTTTGGTCAGACCATGTGGAGAAATCTCTAGTAAGAGATGATGAAGATTTGTTAAACATGAGAAAAAATGGGCTAAAAGAAAATTAAAAATCATGTTCTGGTCTTTAGAAGATTCTTAGTATAACAATCCAGAATTAATGACATAAGATTGTATTCTTGATATCTGAATGATTTTATTGAAGACTCTTCATAATTTGAATACCAACATATTACCATATGAAAAATATCAAAACCATGTAAAGGTAATGGATGGGTTGAAACACCAAATTGACTTTGCGTCTCTCACAGTTTCCTGATACCCCATCTGGTGGTCGTATCAAGGGATGGGGTGCACATGGAGCATTACATTTCACTGCATTCCAGAATCAAAAAAGTCTTCCAAAAGTGGTCTCATGCAATTTTATTTCCCATATTCGGCCACAATCAATAGATTTTGTATTTAATGGAATGTACGATCAAGAACAGACCTCAAACAGATCTCATCAAAGTCAGGATGAAAGAAAAGAATTTTTTGAGTAACTTTTACATCAAGCGCCTGAGATTCTTGAGAAGGCTTCTCTCTTAGAGGATGTCAACCATCAGAGAATAAAAATATCTGAAATAGAACAATGTTCTTCCGAAATAGGTGATTTGAGTGGTTGTCAGATAATGCACCCAGCTAATGTCTGAACCAAAATAATCAAAATCAGAAGAGCAGTTGCACAAATTTAAGCCATAGCAGTTCAATAATCACCCCAGCTTGCAAGGCTGGGGGATCATTTAATTCAACCACCAAATTTATTAAAAAAAGCTCAGAAGTTTGAAGAAGAAGAATAGGAATAGCCCCAGCCTACAAGGCTGAGAGATTATTCACATCTTCAACCCCATCCTCAATGGAAGTTAGTTTTCTCCCAATTAGGGAACAAGACACAAAGATAGTGCACAACTGAACTATCTGAGGATTCCCTTCTGGTTATAGTCAGTCCATCAAACATCTCCTAATAATATATTATATATGAGAATAGAGTCTCATGGAATATGCAGAGGGAGACGATCTTACAAAGATATTGATCTAATTCCATCAATTCATTATGTGTTAGTAAATGTCATCAACACCATTAGTGAAGATCCTCCAAAAAATGAGTCTAGTTAAAGGGAATAAAAATATGAAGCTCTTGTTCATAATATGGTATACACTGAGGCAAATGAAGAAGGTGTACATACATGAAATCATAGGCTTACCCAGAATCTATGTATGCCTTCAAAAAACCAACTCCCCCCCTCAGAAATGCATCTAACAAGGGGAAAGGTAAAAGTAAAATTGCATCTCACATTTTCAATAGAGAAGGTCAATATATTTTTCTTGAAGAGATATTTTCATAACAATAATAAGAAATGAAGGAGTTGAGAAGTCTCAATACAGAGTTACTTCAAAGCTGCATTTCTACTATACGTGCTCCCCAGGAAGGTCCTCAACTTGCACATCCTATAGGAACTCCTCAGAAAAGAGGATTTTTAGCAACTTCATATATGGATAACGAATTACCTTCATTGGGTACACAACCAAGGAAGGATCAAACACATCCTGATTGGCCTACTCCTATGGGTTATCAATGGAAAATAAAAGTACAACCACCAGTGGTTTTTCCATTCGTTGCACCATATCAAGCTCTTGTTTTTGTACCTGTGTAGGTTCCGGCTCATCCAGATATTCCCCAAATTCTAATAAACATAATTGAGTAATTAAAGACTCAATTTTAATCCATAGAAGAACATCGTGATCCAGTTTAGTCGAAAAAGAAATCTTACCCTGAATGGGTGGATCTGATTCTTCCCCCATCGAATTTTGTGAATAATACATTCCAAATCTTTAATGGTTTGGGGGATTAGGAACCACACTTGACACATTTTGTTTCTCTTTTTGAACCTATTATGGGGACTAATCAATAAAAAAGAAGCATTAAATCTCAGATGTTTTGTTCAGTCACTATAGGGACCATCTTTTTTCTGCTATACAAGTTTACAATCTTGATTAATTACTGGATGTGAAGATCTCCGCCAAATATTCCTTCTTTAATTTATCTCAATGATATCTAAGATGATAATTTTTTATCTTAGTAATTATAAATAGTGGGATAATGAAAGAGTTTAATATTTCATTACACAATGGAAAGGATTAACATAATCCTTAAGTCTGGCACTTCCTCAAGAAGTGTTGCTGCCAATTTATGTTGCAAATATACGTGATGAGTTACGCACACCACTGATCCCTGTAAAATACACAGGAGGGTTTCAAGAACATACTTCAATTTCTCAATAGATAGAATATTTTATTATAGAAACTAAGGCTAAAACTAGGGTAATTCCACCAGCTCTAGGAAGGAGAATAGGGAAAGCAGAGGCTGCTATGGTTACATCAAGCAAGCACCTATACCGACTTCCACTTCAAAACCTTAGTTGTATCAATGGGATCCTCCTACAGAGCATTAGAAGAAATGACCACCTCATCATGATGATAAAATAGATCAAAGTTAGAAACAAATTGAGGAATTAACGAGAAACGTTTATTCCTTATGGAACGATCAAGTTCCCGGTTACTTCATCTCATCAGTGGAGAATAATTTGGTTTAGTTGCCAAGGCTGAAGAAACCAATCAAAGAAGAATATGGAGATATTCCAAATTTTTATCCCTTTAACTAGATGTTGGGGCACCCCATTCAGGAGTTTTTTGTTTTTAATGACCTCCTCCAAAAAAATGGTGAACTCTAGACAAGTGAAACTGAAAAGTTCATCAGCTCAAGTAGCATGTTTTAATTCTATTGATCCAGAGGAAGAAGGAAAATGACATGAAGTAAAAAAGTAAATATGGGCATAAATATGATGATTGGATGGTCGGGAAAATGATCAACCGATCTCGTTCCATTTTATGAACACAGTTGAAACAACCAATTGTGTCTTCTGCCACTCCCACAAAATTAAAACCACCTTCATCAAAAGGTCAATCCTCAAAGAAATGAGGTGATATGAAGGACAAAGAGAAGTCATAAGAAGATGAGCTTGTGTTGAGGCCAAATTTGTCCATGACCTTGGAAGATTTCATGCCATATTCTTCCAAAGTTCAAGCACCGCCCCACCAAACAACACAACTAGAACTGACCTATCAAGTAGAATCTTCATCAGATGAAGAATTGATCTTTGGTTCTATCAATGTTATCCACATAATGGATCCTTATGCTAATGATGATTCTAATTACAATGAGCCATAGTTACTTGTACCTAATTGGGGAACCAAAGAAAGAGGCCAAGGTAGAGGATACAAAGGAAGATGTGGAAATTCTAGAAACCACCATTTTAACTCTACTCCTCCTCGAACCATATATGCAGCAGAAACTTGTGGAATATCACTTCAGCATGATCAACAAGAACAAGGATTTTCTTACATGCATGACAGGTTCAGTTTTGACATGATTATTTTGAAGGATTGATTAGAAGTCACTACATATTCCTCTTAGAAAGTAGATAGACTTAGTTAGTATAATCTACCAAAACCAGGAATATTTCCAGATTCTTCTCCAACACAGGGTACATCTACATCAAAAGTATAAACATTCAAGACATCTAAAAAATCACATCTCAATGATGGGAAGCGTAGACCTCTAGATAAAAAGTATGATGTCTTGAAACAATTGGCCCATGTACCATCCAAGTATTCTTTTTTGGATGCCTTAAGTCTATCAAACGATCTTTGAGAAGCACTTATTGAGGCTTTTTCAAGTCCTCAAGAGTTTGAAACCAAAGTTGTTGCTGCTAAGGTTTACCATAGAGAGAATGATCCTACAAAATGTCATGCAGTCATATGTTTGACAAATGAAGATGAATATGATGTTGTACATGGACATATCATACCCTTGTATTTATCTGTCATGGTCAATGACATAGACATCCAACAAGCCTTCATTTATAATGGCTCCGGAGTCAACCTCATTCCAATTCATACACTTCATCGATTGGGCCTTACCGATTATGACTTATCTCCATCCAATTTAATGTTTCAAGGATATCACAAGAATGAGCAATAACCTCTGGTCAAGATTACACTCAGAACTCAATTTGGAGATCTTGTGTCTAATTCATAATTCATGGTTGTTTTTCAGGACATAGCATTCAACATTCTGCTTGGAAGGACTTGGCTACATTAACATATAGAAATACCTTCATCATACCACCAATTTCATAAATAATTTTTCAATGGTCAAATCAAGACATTATATTGTGGCAAGGATCTATTTAAAACATGTGAATCTCAATACATTAAGGCAGAATTTTATCACACAAAGGGAAGGCGGTCCATGAAAAAGGAGATAACCAGATTTAATGCTCTGAATGGACTAAAAAAGATTACATCAAACCCATTCATACATTTGAGTATGGATTATATGTTACCTATTAATCATATTGAAAAGGTAAACCCAAATCCTGGAACTCTCTCAGTGACTTTCATAATGTCAATTTTGGCAATTGATACTGACAACATGAAGGAAAATGTTGATCCACCAAGCAGTGATAGAATCTTAAATGGAGATGTCTTCATTTCATCTGTTGAAATACAACAAGCCTCTACTTTGTCAATCAGAGTAGATGATTTTGTAGCAAGGCTAGAGGAAGACAAAGATGTTGATTCCCAATTTATCATCTCCTCTTTATTACCCTAGAAAGGCCCTTCATCCTCAGTAGGGTCACATATAGTGGCCTCTTCTTCAGGATGTTCAAATAATGACTCCTCTCCCAACTCAAAAAGTCTTATTTCGTCATCTACTATGAAAGTAGAAGTAGAAGAAGTAACACGTAATAAATAAGAATAAAGAAGATATTGGGGATTCTCCTCCTACATTTGAGGAAGGTGTCTCTACCACTGTGGATGAGCCCTAAGAAATAAATTTGGGTACAGAAGAAGACCCATGCCCCACTCTAATTAGTGAGGCCATGACCTATGATGAGAAAGAGGTGTATACTTCATTTTTAAAGCAATATCGAGATATATATTCATGAAATTATTTAAAAATTATAGGACTTAATCCTGATGTATCCACCCATCATTTGGGTTTTCTATAAGAACATAGCAGATTCAAGCAGGCAGCAAGAAGAACACACCCAACTCATGCCTCTAAAATTGATGTTGAAGTTGATAAGCTCATAAAGGATAAATTTTTCAAGGAGGTTGAATAACCCAAATGGATAGAAAATAATATACCAGTGAAAATAATAATTGGAAAATTAGAGTTTGGAATAATTTCAGAGATCTTAAAAATGATTTTCCAGTTCCGATTATAGAACTTTTAATTGATGAAAAAGCTGGATATGAAGCTATTTCCTTCATGGATGGATACTATGGGTATAATAAAATCCCTACGACCCTAGAGGATGAAGAATATATAGCCTTCCAATCCCCTCAAGGTGTTTTTTGTTATCGGGTAATGCCCTTTAGCTTAAAAATGCAGGTACAACATACCAATGTGCCATACACCATATCTTCAAACCCTTCTTATGGATTTTTTTGAATGTTATTTATATGATTCGGTGGTCAATTCCTGACAACATTTCAATAACTTGGGTGATTTGGAGATCATATTCAATAAAATTCGACAAACAATTTGAAGAAGAACACTTTGAAATGTGATTTTGGGGAAACATTAGGAAATTCATTGGCTTCGTTGTACACCATCGTGGTATTGAAGTAGATCTTGAGAAAGAAAAATCAATCCTTGGAATGTCACATCCTTGAAATTTAAATGAATTAAGAGGACTCCAAGTTTATTGGGATTATATTTGGGGCTTTATCACCAATTTGGCAGGAAGGTGTTTTCTATTCACCAGATTAATGAAGAAGGGAGTCACCTAACAATGGACTGAATACATCCAAGAATCATTTGATACCCTCAAAAAATATCTGTTGAGTCCACTAGTATTAATTCCACCTATTGAAGGAAGGCCACTTATTCTATATGTGATAGCATCAGAGTAATCACTAGGTTCCTTCCTTTCCCAAAAGAATGACGTTGGGAATGAAAATAACCTTTACTATCTCCATTAAACTATGCTTGATGTGGAAACTCAGTATTCAAGTATTGGAAAGTTCTTTCTGTCATTAATATTTGCAGTGCAGAAATTGAGGCATTACTTTCAATATCATGAGGTCCAATTGGTGTCTTGCAGTAATCCGATCAAATTTATCCTTAGTTGTCCTATGCTTACAGGGTGTTTGGCACGGTGGGTGGTTATTCTACAAGAGTTTGATATCTAATTGGTACCTCAGAAGGCAATAAAAGGCCAAGATTTGGCTGACTTCCTTACTGAAAATCAATCTACGAAAGATATAACATTTAATACTGAACGTCTTGATGAAGAGGTTTACTCTATTCAATATAATTCACAAACATCGGAGATATACTTTGCTGGTGCCTCCAGAAATCCCACAGGGAAGATAATAGAAAACCCTAAACTCAACAAAGTTGGGTTAGGAATTATACTTATCTCCCCTAAAATGGTAGTGTTTCCTTATTCCTTCATATTGTTGAAAGGTGGTACCAACAATGATGTGGAATATCAATCTCTCATTGCAGGTGTGGAATTGGTACATCAGGTTCAAGTGAATAACTTAAAAGTGAAAGGTGATTTTGAATTGGTAATCAAATAATTCAATGGGGAATATTTTATCAGAAAAGAAGAGTTAATATCATTTCATGATTACATTAAAGGGTTAATGGATGAATTTCCCTCAGATCTGACATTGTCTTATATCTCGCAATCACAAAATGCCCAACATTATGCACTAGCTAATGAATCTATAGCCCTAAAAGATCTAAATTAGGATGAGACAATCATTAGCATAGCCCATCATCATTTGGTCTCAGCTTTTATTCAACATAGAATGGAGAAAATTAATGAAATTAGCCCTATTTATGAGCCATATGTTCATACCATGGGATGGAGAACACTCATTATAGAATACCTTCAAAATGGGGTACTTCCACCAGATGGGGATGAAAAATAATAGATTCGATGACAAGCGGACAATTTTACTATTTATGATAGTCCAGACCACCATAAGATCCTTTATAAATAAGGATTTGATAGAATCCTCCTCAGATGTATTGCTGGGGAAGAAACTGCAGCCATCGTGAAAAAGTGAATTCAAGAGCTTGTGGTACTCACTAGTCTGGGCACATACTCTCTGATCAGATCTGAAGTCTTGGATACTTTTGGCCTTTAATGACATTGGATTGAAAATATTTCACTAAGAAATTTCATCTCTAGCAAGTGCATGACAACATCATTCATCAACCCCCGGAGTTTCTATATACATCTAAATACTCTGGGCCATTTTACACTTGGGGAATGGATGTGGTAGGACCTTATCCTTCAGCTACAGCTATGCAGTTCAAGTATATCCTTACTGATACTAAATTCTTCTCCAAATGGGCTAAGGCAATACCTCTCAAAGAATTTGGAGCCAAAAGTATTGTTAGTTTTGTCAAAACTAAGATCATCACTGGATTTGTATTCCCTCATACTATTTTGAGGGAATATGGCACCAATTTTTTTTCTGATGAGGTTAAAAAGTTATATCAGGAACATAATGTCAAATCCAACCATTCATCTCACTATGATGTCGTGGAAAGTGGACAAATAAAATATTTCAATAATACCCTATAAAATATACTCCAAAAAATGGTGTATAAAAATAATAAATCAGGGCTTGATATTCCTTTGCATTCTTTATGGGTTTATCGGACTACTACTTGTACTTCCACCCAAGAAACTCATTATTCATTGGTATATGGAATAGAAGCAGTCTTTCCTATTGATATTAAATTTCCTTCACTTAGAGTTACAATTTGTGATCAGTTTTCTATATATAAGAAGTCTCATAAATGGTTTGATGAACTGGAGTGGTTAGACAAAAAAATATTACATACATTGCATTATTTAGAAGTCTACTAGAACAGAATAGCGTGAGCTTTTATCATTAATGTTCGCTTCAATTAATTTCTTCAAGGATAATTGGTATTGGTCCTCAGGACTCTAGTGATACCAAAAAAGAAACCACTAAAGCTTTAGCAAAAATGGGAAGGACCTTATTCCATACATAGGGTCTACTCAAATAGGGATTATTCATTAATTTAAATGGACAGAGAGATCATGAAAACTCTAACCAATGAGATATTCTTGAAGAAATACTTTGTATAATAGCATCTCTCATCCTCACTGCAAGACTAAAAACTACATAGCCCCCATGTCCTTACTGCAAGACATAAAACTGCACAATACAATGTCCTATTTTCAAGACATTAAACTACATAACAACCATAAACGTCCATGATGCATGACGTTAAAATGCGTAGCATTTTTTTCCTTTTCATATGACGTTAAATTTTATGACACCATTTTTATGGTTAACGCATTCTCTAATTGACATTAGAAGCTTCCATAAGCATGTATCATTGATATCATTGCCACTCCTTAGTGGCACATGAGTCCTTTCCTTCCCTCTGTCTATGTTAGATTTGCATACAGACCTTGTTTTAAGAACTATGTGTGGCTTTATTGTTATCGATTTGAGATATGTAGAGACAACTGGATCTCCAATCTTTGGCCCATCCCCAATCACAAAATCATTATTTCCTTTTTTTATTCTCCTGCATATGAACTAGATCTTACAGAGTGCTCTTTTAAGATACATGATTTTATTTTCACACCATTTTATGTCTTAAATTTAATCTTTCTTCTAGAATGTTTTAAAGCCCCCTATGTCCCATGTCAACTCGTTTGGTGTGGTAAATAAATGTTAAAATAAATAAGTATGACTAGATTCTCATATATATGAGATACGTAGAGACACAATGATCTCCAATCTTGGGCCCAACCATGATAAAAAACATATTTTATTCCTTATGTAAGAATCAAAATCTATATAGGGAATATTTAATGGATTACATATGGATTGATTCTTTCCCTCAGAAAGACACGTAGTGACACATAGGTTTTATCCCTTAGTCTAGCTACAACAAGCATTTATTATCACATCGGTCCATCTTCTTCCTTACCGCATTCCATTAAAATACATGAAAATCTAACAACCCTATTCTTCATTTGTGTTACCTTTGTATTATAAAATAATCCCTTACTTCTCACTGTTTCTCACACAGAGCATAACTCACATGGACATAGGAATTGGGTAAAAGGATTCTTTATATAAATAAGGTGTCTCAATTTCTTATAGTGATATTAATGTCCTCACTCCATGACTTAAAACTGCATAGTACATTGTCCTCACTGCATGACTTAAAACTACATAGTATAATGTTCTCACCGTATGACTTTAAACTGCACATCATAATATCAATTCAAAGAGAAATAAATAAAGTCCCCATTTTACATATGAGTCAGATCTATGTAAAGGACATCAAACTCATGGCCAATATTGATTCAAATATTTCTAATGTACATTGGGAAAACCCCCTTTTATATTTCACACTCTTAATCTTGAATATTTCCATATCTTCGTAATATTTCTTATGGTTTCTAGTGATAGAGTTTCCAATACCTGAGAACTTTTTTCCCTGACTATGTAGAACGTTCCCTTAGGTGTCCTTGCATAAGTTGACTACATAATAGGATTGTCAGTCATAAGATACCACTATTTGGGTATGAAGCATATTCCCCAGTTGGCCTTGCTTAATATAGTCCCCATTATAGGTTTTTCAAATGATGGTAATTTCGTTCTTAGTTATAGTGTCTTTATTCCCTTCAAAACTTGATGAAAATATACCAGAATTCGTATTTTAAAATAGTTAATCAGATATATTTATCCCATTATCTTCCTCTCAGTATGAATTTCTTCTAGACCATGGTTTATACATTTCCCTATCTATGTGTTCAAAGTAATATTAAATAACTTTGGAATCAATTGGCCACATATCATATACTGTTTCCTTTTTTGGTCCTAGTTTAATGACCTAAAATTCTAGACACCACAACTCTTACATTTGGGTCATACCTTCGTAAAAGTACTATTACTACGATTATTTGGAAATCATTTTTGGAAATACCCTCTCTATATTCAGGTACCTTTCTTTATAAACCAAACTTTGTGCTTCAGAAAATATGAATCTCTAAAAAAATTCTTCATCTTTTAACAATATAATGACAAAAGTCTTAAGAGATATTTTTCTTGACTATGAAGCACGTGCCCTTAGGTGGACTTGTATAAGTTTCCTACATATCAGGAATATCATTCAAATGATGCCACTATTTGTATATATAACATATGCCCCAATTGGCCATACATAATAAATCCCCCATAATTGGTTTTTTAAATAATGATAACTTCATTCTTAGAAAAGACTTCCACTAATGCCTTTAGCCATTTTTTCCATGCCATTATTCAGATCTAGAAATTCCCAAATCACAGTTTACAATTTTTCCTTCTATACCTAAATATGGTAGTATTTTTCCAAACATATTTTCAAGCAATTAGAAGAGTTTCATACCTTCGGTCGAAGTTAAAGACCTTAAATTAAAGAATTACTATTTCCTCACTACATGACTTAAAACATAACAATACAATGTCCTCACTACATGACTTAAAACTGTATAGTACAACATCCTCACTGGATGACATAAAACTACATAGTGGTTTCCTTATTCATGACATATGTCGGTATAAAATATTCCTTTATTCCTAAAATCCTTTTTCCTTGGAAAATCCACCCACTGTGGTCTTGAGTCACCCAAATCTTATTTTCCATTTTCTATCAACAGTAAAATGTTAAATTCTTAAGAACTCTTTTTCCTAACAATTAATCACATGCCCTTAGGTGGCCTTGCATAAGTTTCCTACATAGAGGTCTTGCCAATAAAAAGATTCCACTATTTGGCTATGCAACATATACCTTAGTTGGCTCTGCATAACAGAACTCCCATAACAGTGTTTTTCAAATAATGGTAACTTCATTCTTGGAAGAGACATATCTTTATATAAGTTTTAAATTTGGTGACCATAAAAATCATGGTTAAAGATTCTCCTTGGAAATATTTAAATAATATTACAGAAAATTATTAATCATTGAGTCTTGTATGGGATTTAATTTCAAATTTTTGGTCAAAGCTATTTCGACCTTATACACTAGCCCTTTATAGTCGAATATACATGAATCTAAACTGCCAATAAAAAAAGACATGTTACTCACTAGACTAAGAACCTGAAAAGGTAACTCTGAAGAAAAGTCAATTCACATCTCACTAAATGCACATTTTTCATGATTCAGGTGATATTGAGAAATAAGAATGATCAAAGACACAAAGTATGTAGGGTTTTCCATATGAACCAAATCTACAGTCAAACTATGCTCACTAGGCCCCAGAGATTAGATATAAATTAGAGCATCCATCCAAACATTACATAGCTCTAAATCTTACCAAATGGTGTTGGAATACGTCAAGGTTACCAAATTTTACCTTATAACAAGATTCTTTTCATTCCGAAAAAATCAAATTCTATGGGGGGTCTTTTGTAGACACCATGAAATGTGTTCCATGCACTTTTCCGCAAATTGAATATGTGAACCTCACTTAGACACTAAATTCTATGTTTGAGTAAAATACATCTTTATAGAGGAAGAAATAATCTATCTGGATTTATATGTGCCAAAATACATCTCCAAAATTAGGGATAAGTGGAACGATCCCCCCTCCAAAAGTTGTCTTTGGATTTCCATGATTGACGATGAAAAGGTGTCGATTAATTAAATTTAGTTTTATAAATTTATTCAAGGAGACTTGGTATATTCTCCACCTCAAGAAGTTTATATCTCTTATAGAGCTTCGATTTAACTGGTCATAGAGCTGAAACGGATTACAGATCAAAAGATATGGCACTCGGAAGACAGAAAATTTTTTATCCTGAAGAGCTACGTGAAGGACCTACATGATAGTATAATTGTTTCACACCTACGTGAAGGACCAACACGAAGGACCTACAGAAAGGACCTATGCGGGGTAACTCCTTCAACCAGGCCCCATCCATGCCTATAAATAGGACCCTTGGGCTCCTCATTTCAGGACTAAAAAAAGTTGAATGACTCCTTAAAGCACCTATTGCATAGCTCTTTTTCCCATATCCCTCAAATTGCCTTAGGTAGCTCTATAAAGTCCAAGAGAAGAGATAATTAAGAGGAATAAGCATGTTTTTAAAGTCTTCAAATTTTTTTACATAGGTTTGGTTACCCTATGTGAAATATATTCTTCAGTCGTCATACAAACCTGTGTGGCACACCTGCGTCACACACATGCATGGTACAACTAAGCGGCACACCAACAAAGGGTACCTACGCGGAAAACTTTGCTAGGTACCTACATGACAGAGCTTGGTATAAAGCCTACATACCAACCTAATTACCCTATTCAATCCATTCATGGTATGGTATCTCTTTCATTGGTTCCCTCATCTGAAAGGGACTAAGTTGAAGCCTCCACCAAAACCTCCTAACTTATCAAACCATTGGGAAAGGCACACCAACGTGTGTCCTATATGAGTTTGTATATCCATAGTTAAAGGATTCCCACATATGTTTCACAATGGGGTTAGGATTAATGGAGTGTCTATGGGTTTTTAAATCCATAGTCACATTGACATTTCTCCTAGGAACAGTGTTGGGAAGTTCCTAGTTTGGAGGAGGGTTTGGGTCCCGACCTCTCCCTTCTCAGTGAGACGACTTGGAACCTCATCTCTCAAGTAGGGAAGGTATGGTTCACACTTTATTTTCTGTGCAAGAAAAAGAGAAGTCTCCATCCCCTACCAGGATAAATTTTATTTCAACCATCCTGGCGTAATCCCCTATATTTTCTTGTGGGATGTAGCATCATTGCTCCTCTTCTCTTCTTCGGTGAAAAAGGCCAGAGGGGAGATGGGAACAAGGACTCTCATTACCCTTTCCCTCTCCTGTTGAGCTTTCCCACCATGGGAATCCATCTGGTTATAATCCCTTGACCTTCATTCCTTATTCCTTTCATTGGACCCTTGTCCAATGTAAAGTGAATAGAGGGAGGGATTGTCACCTCACCCTCTTCCCAAGTTCCATTGACCTCGTCCACACTGGCCGTCGTAGGTGCATCCTCTTCCACTAGAAGAGGAGGAAAGGTGTGTGTATCATTGTTGAATCTTTCACATCCTCTTGTTTGTCACACTGAGCATGAATCACATGGTCTTAGATATTCATGATTATTACAACATTTGTAGAAACACCCATGGTGAATGAACTACTAGAACTCTGATTCCCACCATAATTAGGATATGTAGGAATCCCTTCTCAGGGCCTGAGATCACTGGATATCCCCTTCATGAATCCAACCCTAATTCCATTAATCTGGGCATCCTCATTAGGAATAACCCCTGAATTAAACTCAAAGTCATCAAGGAATCCTTTTTAGGAAGTAATCCCAAACTCATCTTTATCAAAGGAGTATACTCTCCTATGAGACTTATCGAACTATGTGGGATTTGATTCTCATCCACATGGGATACGTAGGAAGACTTTTTGAGGTTCAAACCTTTTAACTTAAATAAACCATGTTCTAATTGGGCCATATTCCCAATAGGGTCTAATCTAACTTGGAAACTCATTTAAAGAACATTGGGGTGTTTCAACATAAGTCCCACACCAAACTTTGACTAAGCACCTTTCTCTTAGAGGTCCTTATCACATGACCTTAAAAGGTATGATGTGTCCCATTATTTGATGCTGAAATATGAGGGTTATGATTTATTTCACAAGGATATGTAGGTATCCCATTTTAAGGGAACAATCCCAATATCAAAACAAACATTCATCTTCCAGGATGACAGTAAACTCCAGAGTTCCCCACTAAGTGGCTTAAAAACCAATATCATCATAATGATGATTAAAAGAATCTTGAAATAGTATATGAGAGGATACCATTGATGCAGAACCTCAAAACATATAGATATATCCATTAATAAATAATCTTGAATACATACTGATGATTCTATATTTTACACATGTTAATAAGTGATTGAAAATTCCAAGGAAAACTTATGTTATGATTGGTGAATTAATAAGGATGCATGAAAATATCTTAAATTTATAGAGTCCTATAGGAGAAAATAATTCCCCCCAAAAGGGTGTGATGATTTTGACCTCCAATCCTCTCGACCAATGCGTGTTCTCAAGTATAGTAGTGTTCAAACTTAACGAACTCCTACATTTGGAAAGAAGGTCCCTTTTGGATAAAGAACTGTTGGAAGTTTCCAGTTCCATGAATAAATCCAATAGAAACCTCCTAGATGCTGTGATTCTTAAAATTAGAACACACATTTCAATGACCTATGAAATAATGTGTTAATGAATTTTTATACACAAATGCATGCACAAATATATCTACACAATATATAGAAACACATACACCTAATATTTATGTAATTTATTAATATTTTATTAAATTTTAGTATTTAATTATGACATGATACATTTAATATATATTATATTTTTAATAATTCAATTTTATTTATTGGTTTTTAATACTACAATTAGGGTATTCATTTTTAATGTTTTTTATTTTTTATTTTATTTTTGAATTTGATAATTTTTTATTATTTATTTATATATATATATTTATTAGTTTTTATAATTTTTAATATATATTAATTTATTGAAATATATATAATTATATATATATATATTTATATTTAAAAACTTATAATTAATTAATAAAACTTATCCATTTTTTCAATATTTTTTAAGTGTACGCATTTTAAATTATTCAATTTCACTCATTTTTAAAATGCATGTATTTAAGATTATATTTCCATTAATAATTTTGAAAATATATTAGTAAATAAATATTTAGAAACAAATAATAAATATATATTTAATATATTAATAATTATTACAAATAAATAATAATTATTTTTTAAATAAATATTTATATAATTATAAATAAACAATTATTCATATTTAAATAAGTATAAAATTATAATAAATTTATTTAAATAATTGTAATTAAAAAAATTAACACAAATTTTGCAGCGCTGATAAAAGACAAATTTATAACTGCTTATAAATTTGGTGCTGATAAAAGGGATATCTATGAGTGCTTTTTTGAAAGTATTGTTAAAAGTGTTCCTAATTTATTTTAAAAACCCTAACCATGACTTAATCACTCGTGATTCTCAAGCTCTCACAGAACTCTTCTACTTTAAGTGTGACTCCTATATGTTCCCATGAATCAATCAAGGATAGAATCCAATGAATGTTATTTTATAGTCTTCCTCTATCGTTGTTTGATGTTTTGGGTTCCAATTTTTTTCTTTTTGAACAATTCTTAAATATGATGAACCCTAAATCTATTCATGTTACTACTAAAATACAATGAGTGTAGTTATATTTCATTGTTTTTCTCCTTTCATATGTATTAGACTATCCATCCCATTTTTTCCAAGAAACATACATAGTTGATTTAATATCCTCTCGATATAAATAAGGAGACCTCTCATCCCCCCTCAGGTTTAACTTCATTTGAATAATATAGGGTTCCAAAATCTAGATTGTTTCTCAAATTTTATTAATCTTATATACTAGATTATAGATTCTCAAGGCTTAATTAGGAGGGTTTTTAAGGATTGGGGGATACTAAGTTATGTCCCTTATTTATTTGTGATGAACATATATGGACCAAGGTAAGTGTAAAAATCATTAAAACATGTTTTGTGGATTTTGGTTATTCATGTAATTTTTTAAACCATGAAATAGGTTATTTAGATTTATGGTTTTGATGAATATTTTTTTATTGAATTCAAAAAAATATTGAATTAATTATCCACATTCCAAAAATTATTTTAGTGATGTATGTTATGAGACTTTTATTTTTTTAATTAATTCAAGAGTATTATTAAACTTCAAATATGGGTTACAAAGAGTGATAGTGAATTTCATTGGTAAGAAAAGTATTCTCAACCATTTTATTAAAAATTTCTTATATTGGATAGAGTTTATAAATAATTATGTAAATGAACATAGAAATACACAACAACATATAAATAATGTATTTCCCAAAAGTAAGTGAGTTATCTATGGTTGGATAGTTGATTAAGAAAACTATGAGATGTGATTTATTAACAGATTTAATAATCAAAATAGAGATATAATTAATTGATAATATAAATCAATAATTCAAAAATCCATCTAACATGGTGAATAACCGTAGAGGGAATAAAAATTGATCAAAATGTACATTTAATGGTGTGGATCTTTATGTGCAATATGTCATGATAATTTTTTATTCATGTCCAAAATGAAAAAATAGAGATATGATCCCCTTATTGTAATTAACTCTTTGTTGTATTCCATAGAAAAACCTCTCTTCTTCTTTGATGAATTTTTATCACTAGGTTAAGGCAATAACACTCCATCGATGATTAAGGGTCCTCAAGAATAATTTTTTTTGTGATTTAAGGCTAGGGTAATATCCTAAAAGGCTAGAATACTTTGTCTACTGCTTCAGTGTTATAAATCAAACATATTCTATTTAAACATAAAGATGGATTCAACATATACTATATTACAGGTATTCCATAGGTGTTTTTTTCTATATTTGTACTAAAATTTATCCTTGAGATAAATCAGCCCTTTTTAAAGTTTTTATCCCTCTAATGGTCATAGAATGATACCCAAAAACACATAAGTGGTAACATAGACTTTTTCTTAAAGGACAAAATGTAATAATCTTCTAGTTTTTTGAAGAAATAAATGTCCTATTTTAGTTTTTCAATATCATATATCATTATATGAAGGATTTATTTTTTTAGCCATAGTATATAGTTGTTATATATCAATTGATGATACTTTTTTTAGTGATTCAATTAGTGTATGTTCCTATGAAAATTTAATCATTTGAAACTTGATTTTATTCCATCTCTTGATTATGGATTGAACTCCCTATTTAAAACTATCCTTCCTCCCATCATCTAGAGATAGAAGACAATAAAGCATCTTAGAATAGATTAAATAAAGGTAGTGAAGGTTAGTTGTATTGTAGTATTGAAGTATTATGTCTATGTTAAAGATTTCATATATGATTTATGCAATTGTGGAATTTTATGCATGGATTGTATTGAATTGTTTTTATTCAAGAAAAATTAAATGTTTTACTACTCATGTAGACAATTGCTTCTGAACATGATGATGTTGCAAATCCTGATCAAGAATAGAATATTGATAATGAAACTCTGAAATTATTAGGGGATCAAAAACATGTTGTTGAAAAAAATGAGAAAAAAACAACAACAACGCAACATCATAGTTTTGAATAAAATTATCAAACCTAGAAGTCAGGGTATAAAATTTGAGGTTAGTTGGAATCAATGCGGCCAACCAATTGACCCCAACAAGTCAATGTTCATTAGTTATCTTGGGGCCACAATGAGGATGAATGTGCCGATTGATATTGAATCATGGTGCTGCATCCAACATATAATGAAGTAAGTCCTTTGTAAAGATATAAGGGTAATGTAAAAATATACTTTTACTATTTTACTAAAAAATTATATAATGAAACATTGATTTAGTTTTCATTATTCCTTGTAGACTTCATTTATTTTAGATGATTTCCATAAGAAATTTTTCCTATTGGCTATTGGAAAATCGCATAGAGGCTTCCAAAATCTTCAAATGAAGTTACATCTTAGGGATGCTAAGGGGAAAATAAATTCCCACCACCACTTTGTTATTCAAATATTATAAAGTAGGAAACATGGAATGCTTTCTACAATCGTCGTGATGAAAAATAATTTTAGGTGCATTGTGGTCGATAATATATTATTTGACATTATTTATTTTATCCAACGTGATTCAAAATTATAAATTTATAAAATATAAAAAGAGTGCTTTAAATAATTAGTGTGCATCAAAACTAGCATACCCCTATCACAAAGGAAGCTTGGGGTACAGTTCATTAGATAAGAAAATTGGAATGTATTTTAAATTAAAAAAAAGTTTAATTATGTGATATGAAACAACATATGTTTATTTGTTTATGTGTATATTGATGAATCAAAATCGGAAGCCACTTCCATCCCACTTCTTGTGCTAAGGAAGAAGGTTCGTGTAAATAAAGGTGGTATATTAGTTGATGAAAACAGAAAAGCAGTATAGGAAGCATGTTTAAGTATAAAATAATTGTAATTCATTTTGATTTATAATAATATTACATAAAACATATATGTTCATATTTTTTATATGGTTTAGACACATGAATCGACAATGACCGTACTAAAATAAAAGTGACCTTCAGTAGCTTTGAAGCGGCCTGAAAATTTTGTTTATGTTAGAAGATTTGGTTTTGGATTCTCCCCCCGAACATATTTCGATATGATAAAACCAAATGAAGACACATATAATATTATAAGATGAATGCAGACACAAATAGACTCACTAAAAAAATATTATTTTGTGTTTTGGTTTGGAAGACTAAGTTATAAGAAAAGATTAAAGTGAACTAGTGGTGGATCAATGATCCACACATGATCTAAATGATCCCACTAGCTTTGAGTATAGTCATTTCCCCTTAAATTACTAGGACTAATCAATTTTTCATTACTATTTCCCCTAAATGTGAATCAAACAACCTTCCATAACATTATATTACTAAAATTCTGTAGGGTGTAATTGTATGTTATTTTTTTTATCAACACCCACACACCACCATGCTGCAAGGGGTACAATATATAGTATACTGGGAGGCCAACTATACAATCAAACACTCCCAAAATATCACATGAGAGTGGGGATTGAGGTATCTTATTAGCCGACTGTTAAGTTGCATATTCCACTTGATGATACCGATATTATAATGGTTAAAGCTGCTATTAGAGCTTTCATATCATGACCACCTAATCTTATAAAGAAACATGAGGTACTTCTTTAAAAAAATTCATATGAAAAACATGTAACAGTTGATGATAAATGGTTTTAAGTGAGGTATGATCTTACATATGGATAGTGATGGAGAAACGAAAGGTCCAATCAAGAAAATCTAATGAATCGACCAAGAAAACAAAATGAACTTCCAAGAGTAACTTCTCTATGCCAGTTCCAAAGAAACATTTATTATCATTACAAATTCATGAAGATACCACATTTAAAGATAAATATATGTCTTACATTCACTACGAAGAAGAAATATTTTTAATCTTCCATTACAAAGAGGATTGGTATAGACTCCCTAAATGAGATTCTCAAGAATGAATGGATGGGCGTCTCAATTGTGAATATATACATAAGGTACATTTTCATAATACATCTGTCTAAATAGTGAGATAAATATGTTTATTAATCTTAATAACTATTCATATTTTGTACAGGCATTTATATTATAACTATATAAAGGGAAGATTTTGCAAAGCATGATTTGGATTCATTAATCCCAGTATCATTTCTATGACAGAAATTACTTTGGAAAACAAATAAATATAGAAGAAAACCAGACGAGTTACTCAAATATTTTAATAAAAAATCATCAAACAATATACTCTTTTTGATGACTACAATGCAAAGGTAATACTCTATGATCTAATCACATAAAATATATTTTTAAATTTTGTATTACATAATTGTTTGTGTTTTTTTAAGAATCACTAGATGCTGATAGAAATCAACATAGACACCCTAAATATTTATTTTTTTTCGATTCAATTCATGTATTTTCAACCAACCGACCACACATGATGTGTATTGTGAATATTTAATACACTAAAATAAAAAATTTATAGATAAAATTTGAATTATTTATTCAATATGCATTTTAATGAGATTTTTGTTATGATAGGGAAATCACTAAATACAGGATAAATCATCGCATTAGGTCAGTTCTAGATAAGATAAAGCTCGTGGATTAATAAAAATAGAAAAAAAATTAAGTTATATATAAAACTGTTTAACTATCAAAACATTTCAAAATAATTTACTTATTTTGGGAAATGTTTATGTAGTGTCTGGAATGAGATAATGTAATTTTATATGGATATTATATTTGAAAATTTTCAAAATAAATCATACACCATGAAAATACCAACATCCCCCAATATGTAATTTCCAAAGGTAATTACAATTTCATAAAATATATTTCATAATAATTTTTTTTATATTTTCTCAGCACTATCAATATTGTCGACAAAAGAGTTACTCAAAAGAAGAAATAAATTTGATTAGGGAGGAGTAGATAGTGTACTTTTAGTTAGAATTTAATCCATAAAAAACTTTAGGTGATTACATGATATTTTTTTGATCTAGTATGAGTTATGTACATATAAATATATTTAGGTTGTGAATCATTTATGTCAGAATGCAAATATATTATTTTTTATTTCTTTCCCAAGATTAATGTTATTGGAGGAAATAAATTTGTTTAGAAGTGATGACCTAAAAATAATAATTTTTTTTGGAAAATGTAGTGGCAGAGGTGGAGGTTGAGGTTAACATAGAGGTAGAGGTAAAGGTGAAAGAGGGCGTAGAGATGGATTCAAAGAATGATGTGGAGGAGGAGGTAGAGCTGAAGACTAAGGTGGAGACCAAGGCAGAGGAGGATAAGAAGCATAGATTTTCAAAAAATAAAATTGTTCAAAAATGAATTATAATAAGGATTATGACATGATTTTTTTAGAATAGTTGTTTAAATGTGAAAAGAACACTTTTCACTTAAGATAAGAGATATTGTGAATTTTTCCAGTTTAAAATGTCATTTTAGTAAAAAAAACTTGTGGCATACTCAAAAATGATAAAACAAAACAGGATTGTTTTTTTACATTAGGAAAATGATCCATACATCATTTGTGACATGTATGGATCAGCTTCACCTCAATATGATTCATGGTGTGACTGATATGGCTCCAAGTGCATCTTTTTTATTCAAAAGTGACATTAATTTTAGTAAAAAAAAACAAATGACATACTCAAATCTAAGAAAAAAATTTGTATTATTCTGGTAAATTAATAAAATGATCTATACGTCATTTTTGATGTGAAGGGATCAGCTACACCTCAATCTGATGCACGGTGCGACCAGTTTGACTCCAAGTGTATCTTTTTATTCAATACTAACATTAATTTTTATAAAAAAAAATATCTGACATAATAAAAACTAAGAAAACACATTGTAATTATATATATAATTTATAAAAATGGTCCATGATTCATTTGAGACATGTATCATTCATCCGTACCTCAATTAAATGAATAATGTGACTCCAATTGTCTCTTTTTTATTAAAAACAAACATTAATTTTACAAAAAAAAAACAACTAACAAACTCAAAACTGAGAAAATGAATTTTGATTATTTTTTTACATTAATAGAATTATCTATAAATTATTTGTAACATGTAGGGATCAACTTCACCTTTATCCTATGTATGGTGTGACCTGTATGACTTCAATTTCGTTCTTTTTATTCAATAGCGACATTAATGTTAATAAACAAACAACCAACATACTAAAAACCAAGAAAATGAATTATTATTGTTTTAATACTTTATTAAAATGAACCATGATTAATTTGAGATGTTTATAATTCATCCATGTCTGAATTAGATGCACAATGTGACTAGTATGCCTCCAAGTGCATCTTTTTAATTGAAAATTGACATTAATTTTAGTAAAAAAAACAACTAATGTACTCAAAACTGAGAAACCAGATTTTTATTGTTTTGTTACTTTATTAAAATGATCCATAAATTATTTATGATATTTAGGGATCAACCACACGTCAATATGATGCACGATGTGACCAGATTCACTCAAAGTGTGTATTTTTATTCAAAACTGATATTAATTTTAATCAAAACGACAACTAACATACTCAAAACAAATAAAACACATTCCCATTATTTTGATACTTTAGGAAAACAACCCATGAATCATTTGGGATGTTTATAATTCAGCCATACCTCAATATGACACATTTTGTGATCGGTATGACTCCAAATGCATCTTTTTATTAAAAAATGACATTAATTTTAATAAAAAAGACAACTGATAAACTAAAAACTGAGAAAAAACCTTAAAATTGTTTTGATACTTTATGAAAATGATCCAGGAGTCATTTGAGACATATATCATTCATTCGTACCTGAATCCTACATATGGTGTGACTGGTATGATTCCAACTGCTGCTTTTTTATTCAAAATTGATATTACTTTTAGTAAAAGAAACAACATGAATACTCAAAACTGAGAAAATGTATTCAGATTGTTTTTTTAACTTTAGTAAAACAATCCAAACATTATTTTTGATGTTTAGGGATAATACAAAGCTCTATTCGATGCCTGGTGTCACCCGTATGACTCAAAGTGCATCTTTTTTTATTCAAAATTGACATTAATTTTAGTAAAAAAAATTGACATACTAAGAACTAAGAAAACACATTAATATTATTTTTTTACTTTAGGAAAAAAATCCATACTACATTTGTGATGTGTTGGGATCATTTTTACATCTATCCAATGCACGGTATGACCAGTATGACTCCAAGTGTGTATTTTTTATTCAAAAGTGACATTAATGTTAAAAAAACAAATGACACACTAAAAGCTGAGAAAACACTTTATGATTATTTTGATACTTTAGGAAAACAATCCATGAGTCATTTGGGACATGTATCATTCGGACACACCTCAATCCAACACACGGTGTTACCAAAATGACTCCAAGTGTGTCTTTTTTATTCAAAATTGACATTAATTTTCGTAAAAAAACATCCCGCATACTCAAAATATAGAAAAAACATTCTTATAGTTTTGGTACATTAGTAAAATGATCCATACATAATCTGTGACATGCAGGGATTAGTTACACCTCAATTTGATGTATGGTGTGATTGGTATGACTCCAAGTACTTCTTTTTATTCAAAACTGATATTAATTTTAATAAAAAAACTGACATACTCAAAACTAATAAAACACATTATGATTGTTCATGATACTTTATAAAAATGACCCATGAATCATTTGAGATGTCTAGAATTTAGCCGCACCTCAATCTGATGCATGGTGTGACCGGTATGACTCTAAGTGCATTTTTTATTCAAAGATGACATAAATTTTAATAAAAAAATTAACATATTCAAAAATAAGAAAACACATTCAGATTATTTTGATACTTTATAAAAAATAACCATGAGTCATATTGGATGTTTATAATTAATCCGCCCCTCAATCTGATGCGTGGTCTGACTGGTAAGACTCAAAGTGCGTATTTTATAAACAAATTTGACATTAATTTTAGTAAAAAAGCAACTAACATACTCAAAACTGAGCAAATGCATTTGTATTGTTTTATTACTTTACAAAAATAATATATATTTCATTTGTGACATATAGGGATTATCTGCACCTCTATCCAATATAAGATGTGACTGGTATGAATCCAAGTGCATCTTTTTTTCTTCAAATTTGACATTAATTTTAGTAAAACATCAACTAACAAGTAAAAACTATGTAAACACATTTGGATTGTTTTGGTATATTAGAAAAATGATCCATATGTCATTTGTGACTTTAGGGAATATCCGCACATCTATCTGATGCACAATGTGACTGATATGACTCCTTGTGCATCTTTTTTATTCAAAAGTGACATTAATGTTAATCAAAAAAAACAATTAACATAATCATAACCAATAAAACACATTTTTATTGTTTTGATACTTTAAAATAATTATACAAGTCATTTGGGATGTGTAGAATTCAGTCGTTCCTCAATCTTATGCATGGTGTAACAAGTATGACTCCAAGTGAATCTTTTTTTATTCAAAATTGACATTAATTTTAATAAAAAAACAACTAAAATACTCGATAATAGTGTTTTCTCTTCCATTTTATTTTATTTTAATTGAGTATTTTTTTCTTATTTTGTTATTTTTTTTGCTGTTTCTAAAGTGTTTTGTTTCATCACACTACACCTATTTCTGGTGATGTAGTGTGTTGTAGAATCACAATATAGTTTTAACCTTTATCAGAACTACTAAATGTGTTGATAAATTCTATCTATATCAACGCATTAAAAAGCGATGGGAAACCACAATTTTATCAGTTCAAATAAAAGTATTGATAAATCTTTCTTTTATCATCACAAATAAAAAAAGTTGATAAAAGATTCCATTTAGCAATGCTTTTAAAAGTACTGATAAAGGTACAATTTATCAATGCTAAATAAACACACTGATAAATGGAGTCTTCTATTAGCACTTTTGAAAGCCCTAAAAAAGTATGATTTATCAGTGATTTTATTTGGGCTGATAAATATACCCTTTATCATTGCTTTTTTAGCACTGATAAAAGTTATGGACTTTTAACCACAGTAAGGTTATGAGCGCTTTTCTTGCACTGACAAAGGCTGATTCTAGCGTTATTAAAAGTGTGTTTTGTATTAGTTTCACTTATAAAAGGTAACCTCCCATCCTCACTTCTCCACACAGATTAATAACCATAGATCTACAAAAATATATCAAAATCAATTCCTTGATTTACTACCCATGTTCTAGAGGTTCTCGTATCAACAATATACCTAACATAGAAGTCTTAAAGTGTAATCCAATTGAATATATCCAAGGAGGAGGTATAAGTCTTAACCAAATTATTTAATGTTTATTGCTTCTTTGAACTCTTTTAAACATAATATAACCATAATAATATTCTAAAATAAGTATATTTACTATATGAAAATGTTATTTGGATGATGTAATAACTATTTTGTGTCTCATTTGCTTCTAATGGAAAATGAAAACATTACTCGTGTGTACATGCAAACCACCATCTCCATGAAGTGATGTATTTCATTTTTTGTTACCGCCTTACATGAATCATTATAAAAGTGTATATAATAAATAAAAATGATATTTATAGCATGCTTAAGAGTAAATGTATGATAAACCATTACTATAGTGTAAGGATCTGAATTTCCAAAGTAAAATAAATATGTGGAAAACAAAATAATTAAGACTGGAATATTGATTTTAATGATGAATTATTAATAAATAAGAAATTTAAAATTTATAATAGAATTATATATAGTAATATAAGTATTATTATTATTCTTTTATATATTTATATTAATTATAAAATTATTATATAGGAGGTAATAGTTTGTGTGAAGCAATTCAAGACTTAAAGTATGGGTATATGTTATAATCTCACTTTTTACTAAGATTTTTATGTTTCAATTTCCATTGGTGGAAATTATAGGTAATTTATTTTTTGAAACTAATATATTTTCTTCTCCTATGGTTATTTTATAATTTTCATGTATTATTTTCATTTCCCCCTCTTTGGAACTAAAAAATACTAAAATAATATTTTTATGAAAAGATGACCTCATTTATCATTTTTGGTTGCCATTATTTTTCCTCCATATACATGTTCTTAAAAATTGTTTCATAGAAATTATTATATAATATTAAATTATTTAAAAATTTATTTCTCTACTAAATTTCAATTTATTTAAAAAATATTCAAATGAGTCATTTAAATTTTTTTTACGACTCACTTTTAACTTTTTACAAATGTAAGAAAAGAATGTTTTTAAATGTTTATGAATTGAACATATATTTTACCATCATGAAAATTATTAGTTAAAAAGATTCCACTATATGTTTACATTGGCTTTTATAAAAGTAATTTTCAGTTATGTCCAATCCTTTAATGATTTATAGGACTCAATGGGTATATGAATATATAATACCATCCACTTCCTTTCTATCGATATATAATGATGATGATTTTATAATGATGATTCTTGAAGCTAGTTTCATTCTCACAAATTAATTAAACTATGAAATAATGGTGAATGCACTTAAATTATTTTGGAATATATATGAATGGTTTATTATTATGTGATGGGTTAGTCCGTTATATCCCTACAATGAATTATATAATGTTTTATGTCTCATGATCTCAAAAAAGGTATGTGAGAGGTTTTCTAAATCCCAAAGAGGGTGAGAAAGAGGTTTTCTCAATCCTAAGAGGGTAAAAAAGTGATTATCCAAATCTTAATGAATGTACATGGGCGGTTTTTCCAAGATTGTGAGGGTACACTCCTGATTAGCACAAGACCAATAGAATACATGTGCAATTATCCCAATCCTGGAGAAGGTACACAAGTCGATATCCCAATACCTCTATTTGATGAATGTATTGGTGAGTATCATGGACATTTGAATTATATATTTATGGGATTGAGGAGTTAATCAAATTCACAATGGGATTTTTCCACCATGATAGTCTATGTAGTGATCTTTAATGAAGGAAATTATTTTCTATGATTATGTTTATTCAAAAATATTATACCATAAACTTACGTATTACACTTATGATATCATCGCATGGATCATGATTAATTATTGATGATTTATCACTCTTATAACTCTTGTATTTTTTTTATGAAAAATCACTTTTCTATGACTCGTGATATATAGTGTAAGACTTGGTGGGTATGATTTTGTATGTTATGATAATTTTCTCATAACCAAAAATTTATTTTATGCTCATTTATGATCATCTATAGATATCAATCACATTTACCCTTAATGATTATCTCAGCTCAAAATTTCTTTTATTTCCATTTCCCCTGGTTATGAAGAGAGGTTTTAATTAGGAAATGTCTATGAGGGTTACTATGTGAGAATGACCTTATATTGGAGTTGGTACCCTAGAACCAACTTCTATGTACTTTATGATAACATGTATTTATATTTTTTAATATTAATAAAATCTTAATCACATCATGATTTTTCTTCTACATAACACAGTATTAGATAATTTTCTAAGAGTAGCTATCAAGCTAAAAGGTCATATCAATTCCACGTTATGATGAAAACCTAGAAGTGATACAAAACTATTATTAAATGTATCCTATATAGTTAGATGATATCATTTGAGGGACAATAAAAATATAGGCTATCTTGGGTGGAGTATCATAGGATATTGAGGTACCTTCTCATGGTTTACACCTCTAGTAATATCCATTGTAGGATATTATGAGAATGGGACCTTCCAGTAGGAAATCCACAATTATATGTGTCGTTGGATTTTCTTATCTATGGATGTGTGTATTGATACTTAGACTTTATTATTATTATTAATTAGTTTTATGGGTTGTTTATATTGGTGTATTGATGAAAACTGTGATTACATATGTTCACGATGAGGTAGGATATATTGGGTGTGTCATGAGTAATATTTCATCAATGAATAATGTGAGAAATGATTTATACCTTATATTATTTAATGTAAGTTGATATCTCTAACACTTTGATGTAAATTTTATTGCCTAAATAAATCCATGGCCATGTTGTTCTATAGGAAAGTTCAATTTTTGTAAAGTCAAAGAATGATACATCAATCACATAGGTTGATGGCACTGGTATGCAACCTTCTTGATTTGAAATATCATGATAAAAGTATTATATTACATTATAAGAATATGTATGAGGTATTATATCATTACAACATTAAATTATTTCTCTATGGGTTTCATGGTGTATTTATAGATGCTAACCTTATACTTTAGTTTTCTTTGCCTAATGCCATTGAAAAAGAGGCTTAGAGGGCCAGACACTAAGGGTATCTATAATATTATTTAAATAATATATTATTACATATTATATAACAAGTTGAATAAATATTATTTATGAATGTGGTTTAATTATTATTCATGTTTTCTTGATCACATTTATTTTTTCACTTGATATTCGAGAGAATATAATGTGATAGGTATATTTAATAAATATTTATTTTCTATTTAGTGAATATAATATTTATTCATTTATTTGATAATAATGAAGTGAAATTTATTTAAAAAATAAATTTTCATTATTCAAGGCATGATAAATATTGCGGAAGAATGGAATACCATGTTTAATGGTATGGGGAGAAATAATATATATTGAATATTATTTGAATTAATAATATTTAATTTTATTTCACAAGTTAAGCACATGTTGAGAAATAATAGTATTGTTATTATTTTAGAAATGGGGTTCCGCAAAGGATTAAATAAATAAAAAGGTGAACTTATAAAATTATTGTTTTATAACCCCAGCTATATATAAACCAAATTATATAACTTTCTTAGAGGGATAATTCATTTTTTGTGCTCAATGACTGTTGAGAATATTTTCAAATCCTATAGAGATACTTTATCCAAGAATGATCCCAATAAAGGAGAGTGGTATTGCTCCACCTCCCACTATCATGTCAAGCGATATCAATAATAATTCTTTGTAAGTGATTCTCATGGAAATCAAAGGCAAACGACGCTAACTATAGGATCTGACATGCTAGAACCTAGATATTACTACGAAAATGTTCAGAGATTTGGGAAACACATGTGGATCACTGCTAAAGGAAATATGATCCTTATTCCTATAACACAATGACCATACAACATAGATATTTTTTCATATCCATCGATGAAGAAATAATTCATAAAATATAATTCTTTAATTTATTTAATTAATTATAAATAATATGTGATGATAATCTCTCTACTTCCATTGTTTTATCCATTTTCTATTTTCTTTGATTCAATTCAATTGATTATGAACATTATCATCATGTAAATATTCAATTCATCATTTATCATGAAAAAAAATAAAAGTTGGACATGATTTATCACATGCTTCTGCCATGCTCGGAACCTATGAGTGGTATCATAGTGGTGACATAATTATTCATAATTATCTAAATATCTCTGATTGATTTATTAATTTTTTTTTAGTTTTCAATTCATGTTTCATCATTATTTTAATCCAAATTATGATATATTATTCCTCCTCTTTCATTTATCATAGATCTAATAAAATTGATAAAATCTATGAATTAAATAAAATCCAAGTACTAATTTAGAGGGGTTGAGGATTCTGAACGAATAAAACAATAGTACATATCGATTAACTAGAGTTACAAGCCCTGTACTAGTGTTCAATTCATGAGGAATTAATTGAGAATTAATTCAAATAACGTGCATTGAATACACACAGTTCAATTAACTTATCACACTACGTGTTGACTGGGCCATCCTAGTACACGGTTAGCCATAGTACACACCATGTAACCCACATACATGGTGTGTAGTCCTTTTAAGTCATAGACATTCCATGTATTTTAATACATGGCCTACCTAACTGTTGGCCTTCCAACTCAAAAAACACTTGTTATGGAGCCCTTTATACACGTCATGTACTCCAATTTTTTTGAGGAATTATTTAAACTTCAATTCCCTCGATGTGTGCCTCCAATAGATGGTGAGAGACTTACACACCTTATAGATCACCTCTACAGACTGTTTACATATAAAAACTTATGAATAATTAAAATTTATTTATTATACTCTGTAAACCATATCGACATATGCTTATGTGTGGTCATTAAGTTGATTGGACACACAATGTGATATGATTTAATATATATATATATAAATATATATGTTTAATTAATATTTGTGTAATGTTCAGATCTATATATCATGTATGAATCATATTATAGTTATTACTCTACAAGAAATGGCGAATGTCATGTGATAGAAAACTCATATAATTCGTGTAATCATTAATTTGATAGTACACACCATGAAAGTATGTGATAAGTCATGTATTTCATATTTCACAAGAGTAAACAGTATATGAGTATAAAACATTTTGGGTAGAATCAGACATGTATTCACCCTATTGCCTCCATGGTATATTTATGTATAAAATTTATTTTAAATAAACTTATTTAATTTGTTTAAAATTACGATGGATAAGAATCTCAATGAAATTTTAATGAGAATTAAGATAAAATAATTGATTAATTAAAGAAGATAATTAATTGATTCGGTCGTGATTTATCTTAAATAAAAAATTATTAAGAATTGAATGCAGGTTTTATTAAATTTTTAATTTTTTGAATTCATGTGGATGATCACTAGCGTAGACCAGACCATTTTATGTGATTGGTTTCATTTAATTTATTATTAAATTAAATTTGAGGTATGTGTGTCATCTATCATGTCATCATATATGGTCCTGCATGACCATGATTTCTTTTATGTAAACTGCTTATTTCCCTCACCAGCATGTGATAAAAACAGTATACAATGGATGGAGCTCCCAAGCTCATAGAGGCTGTTTAGGTTTGGAGTTGAGGTGAAATAAATTCAAGATAGGTACATAGGTTAATAGGTGGAAATCTGTATTAAAACCCATAATTGGTTCAAGTTGTTTTTCCCCAAGGTCAATGGTTAGTTTATCAACTGCTAGATAAACTAACAATTAGTAAAATATCATGACCATACAACTTTATTATTTTATTTCTATTTGGTTTCATGTTCTTTTCATTATGGATATTTTTCATGATCACATAAATTAATGAAATTAAGAATTATGAAAGGTATAACTAAGATAAAATGGATTATGCATAAATATTATATAAGACATGGTTAATCACTTAAGTAAACCCACATAATATTAACAAGAATGTGATAAAGATAATAATTTGAAACTTTTTGAATAAAAGGATAAAATACTTCAATAATATATATTAATTTGGTATATCCTTCCCTACCTCTGTTAAAATCAAACCATAGTTTAAAGTTCTTGACCAGAAAATGTTTGGGTGATTACAATTATTATGGAATTATACCATGACGTTTTGGGTTGACTTATCCTATTTCACATCAAGGGTTGACTACTAAAAAAGGACTTGGTTTAACTGAGAGGCAAGGGTTGGCTACCAATGAAGGACTCGGTGTAACTGAGAGGCAAGGGTATAGATAATCGAATTTAAGGATTTTAGGATTGGGGATTCCACTTAACATATAAAGGAATTGTGATTTAATGCAGTTGGAATTTGGAATGCCAACCTAAAACCATTAAATTTTCTTGAACAAACAAATATGTGGTAATGATAAGGGGAATATGGATCTTTTCCCCAAAAATTTACAAGAAACATGATATTCCAAAGCTAGGGGAGAGGGTCATTCGGTTTTAATAAAATAGTGGGAGATTAATAAATATAATATATATTTATTTGTATATATTTTATCAGATAAATTATTAAAACTATGCTCATCTTATTTATATAAAAAACAATGAACTAACTTAAAACATATAACTGATATCCATAATTGAGAAGGAAAACCTTCTCACCGACATAAATTTTCAAGAGTGGAAAAGGGAACTGTATGTGCTGGAAGAACTAATTCCTAATTTGTCTATAAATAAGGTTAGTGATGAAGAGTTTTCTCCCCATGAGAAACATTTTATTGATTCCACAGATGTTTAGTTTTTAATGATATCATCCATGACCAATGATCTTTTGAAGTAACATGTGGACATTGATGCATATAGAATGATGTCTCACCATCAGGATCTCTATCAACTGATGGTGTGACAAGAGATATACGATATCTCTAATGTTTTGTTTACAGCTAAGCAGGGAGAGTCAGTTCCAACTAGGCCTCATGTATTCAATATTATTGGCAACATTAAACACTTAGAAATCATAGGGAATAAATTCTAAGATGGGGTGCATACATATCTCGTACAATCATCACTGCCCAATACCTTTTCCATTTTTATTATTAATTACAATATAAGAAATAATGAGAATAGTATTTTAGATATTATTAATTTTATTCACAAAGTGGATAAGGAAATCTGGTGTGATAAAACCATAATCCATATGATTAATAAGAAAATGATGAACAAGGAAAAGGGGTTCAATACTCATAACAAGTATAAAGATTTTGAGCACTATCCTTCCAAGATGAGGAAGATCTAGAGGCAGGGAAAAGAAAAAGAGGCTATATGTTTTTCATGTGTAAAGAATGGCCACGAGAATGATAACTTCACCCATAATCAAGGGGTTTGTAAAGGTGTATTCATTATCTAGTGTAATATTTCAATATCCATATATTGGTTTTTAGATACAACATGTGGTGATAAAATATATATCCAAATATAGGAACCAAGTAGATTCTGAAAGCTTTCTAGAGGAAAGATGGATTTGATAGCTGCTAATGGTGGGAGGTAGAATGCTCTATCCATTGGTAACTACCACTATTCATTTACAATTAGAGTTATTTTTGTTCTAAAAGATTATTATGTACTAACATTTACCATAAACATAATTTATGTAGCATGTCTAGATGTAGATGGGTTTATTTTCAAGTTTAGAAATAAAATTTGATTCATTTATAAAGAGAACATATGTTATAGTATGAAACTTTTAAATAATAGTTGTTATGTATTAAATTATAAAAACCAGATATTATAAATTGATAAAAAATAATATTTACACGACTCAAATAACACTAAATAATGGCATCGCCATCTTGTTTATATAAATGATAAGTGTTTGATAAAGATATATCTAGTTGGTTATTTAGACTCATCTAATGTAAAACCCCTTGAAATATTTCATTATTATTTACAATGAAAAATGGTTGAACCACCATTTGGTGGGAAGGATGAAAGGGCCATATATCTTCTATGATTTTTACACACCGATGTGTGTGCAATATTTCCAATAAAATATAGAGGTGGTTATTCTTACTTCATAACTTTTACTGATGACTTGAGTTGATATGGTGATGTAAACTTGATGAGGTATAATTATATGTTATTTGATAAATTCAAGGAATTTAAGAATGATGTGGATAATAATCTTGGAATGAAGATAAATAAAATTCAATCATATTTAGGTGGTAAATATCATAACTAAGAGTTTATTGACTTCTTATTGGAGTTTTGGATTCTATCTAAACTCACTCCATCTTATACACCACAGTGGAATGGTATTAGTGAAAGGAGGAACCATATGTTGTTAGGCATAAAAAGGTTGATAATGAGTCATTCAGCTATTCTACTATCCTTTTTTGGGATATGAATTACAAACTCATGTATATACATTAAACTGAGTACCAACTAAAGTAGAAAATCGAATCCCCTTTGAATTGTGGAGTGGGAAGAAACCTTTATTGCACATACACATGTACGGGGTTGTGATGAATTTGTTAAGGGATTCTCATGAAACAAAATATCACCCATGGGCACAAAGAATATATTTATAGGGAATCCTAAAGAATCAAAAGGATAATATATATGCACCCCCAATGATAAGAATATGACTATCTCTAGACAAGTAGCCATTATTGAGAGGGAGCACATCCTAAAACTGGACTGTGGGTGTAAGATTTCCATCAATGATGTTGATGCTCAAGATAAAATAGAGTTGGTACTAGAATAGATTTCATAGGTCCCTATAGAAGATGTAGTTATCAAAAAACAAGTACTATGTAGGATCACAAGAGTGGTAAGAGAACTAGAGATATATGGGTTTCTAGTCACTGAAGATGGTGACTTATTATTGGTTGACAATGAAGAACCATTATCCTACAAAGTGGAAGTAAGGTTCTCAGAACCTGTCATACGGTAAGAAGCCATGAATTTTGAAAAAAGATCCATGTATCATAAAAAAGTTTGGGTTCTAGTCAATGATCTAATTGATGTAAATCTTGTTTGGTGAAAATGGATATTCAAGACAAAATTGGACCTGGAAGGTAAAGTAAATACCTATAAAGAAGGTATTGTTTCTAAAGGGTTTAAATTTCATCAATGAATTGAATTTTATGAAACCTTTTCACCAGTTTCTGTGCTTAATTCCATCATAATTATAATTTATATAGCAGCTTATCATTACTATGAGATTTGGAATATGTATTTCAAAACATCATTAATTAAAGAGAACCTTTAAGAAGATGTATATATGACACAAATAGAAGGGTTTCTGACTTTAGGTGACTCCAAAATAATTTTCAAGAAGTAGATATCCATTTATGGATTGAAGAAATCATCCATTTCATAGAACATTAAATTTGATGAATTTATAAAAGAATTTCGATTCATTAGGAACGAATATGATCCATGTTTTTACAAGAGGTTTAGTTGAAATGTAGTCGTTATCCTAGTAGTATATGTTTATGACATGTTACTTATTGAAAAAATACCAATCTTATAGTATGTTAAGGGTTGGTTAAATATGTGTCTCTCCATAGAGGACTTAGGTCAAGCAGCCCATATTCTAGGGATCAAGATCATTCGTGATATATCTAAGAGACTTCTTGGACTAAGTCAATGTACATATGTTGACTAGATACTGAAGTGATTTTTTATGTAACAATACAGGAGCGTATTGGTTCTAGTGTCACATGGTTTACATATTTCTAAGAACATGTGTGCCCGAACACAATAGGAGATAAAAATATTAGTAATATCCCATACACTTTAGCGATACGATCAATTATGTGTGGCATGTTATGGACTACACATAATGTTTCTAATGCAGTGATCATGGTAGGAAGATATCAAGATAATCTAGGAGAACATAATTAGTCTGTTGTTAAGTTTGTAATTAATTATCTAAGGGGAACTAAGGATATTTTCCAAGTGTATGAAGGAGATGAGGAGGTGGTCCTTAGGTGTTATACTAAAGCTAGTTTTAAGAGGGATAAGAGTGATATGAAGTCGTAATCAATTTATGTTTTTTGTCTCAACAGAATAGTTGTGAGCTGGAAGAGTTGAAAGAAGCTAGTTTTTACTGACTCTATAGTGGATTCTGAGTGTATAACATCTTCTGATGTAGCCAAAAAATCCATTTGGATATGAAACTTTTTCCAGGAGCTTGATGTGGTACCTAACATTAAAGATCCTATCACATTATGTTGTGATAATACTGTAGTGGTGACTCTTACAAATGAGAAAAGGTCACACTGGTAGAAAAAAGATATACTTTGAAAGTATCACCTCTTGATGGATTTTTATTATTGGGGTAATGTTGCAGTAAGTAGAGTACCCATGAAAAATAATGGGGCATACCCTTTGACTAAAGGCCTATCTCAGGAGAAGCATGAGTATCATATTAGAGCTAGTGAACTGAAGGTTGTTAGTAGTAGGTTCTAGTGAAAGTGGGGGTATGTTGGAGTTAGTTCCCAATAAATAAATTCTTTTTACATTATGATAACCTGTATTTATATTTTTGAATATTAATAAACTTCTTATCACATCATGATCATTCTTCTACATAAAATAGTATATGTTAATGTTCTAAGAGTATCTGTCATTCTTAAAGGTCCTAGAAGATCCCCACTACGATGAGAACCCAACAGTGCTACAAAAATATTCTTAAATATATTTTATGTATCGATATGATAACATTTGGTGGACATAAAAGGAATATGATATCAGTGGTGGAGACAAATAGGACTTTGAGGCGCCTTATCATGGTCAATTCCCTTGATAATATCCTCAGTATGATATTATGAGAATGAGACCAACAAGTAGAAAATCCACATTTATATGTGTCATTAATTGTTTCTATCTATGGAAGTGTGCACTAATACTTAGACTATATGATTATTATTAATGGTTATTATGAGTCGCGTAATTTGATGTATTGACAAAAAACTATGATTACCTATGTTCATGATGATGTTGAATATATTGGGTGCATCATTAGTAATATTGCATTGATGAATAATATGAGAAAGGATTTATACCTTCTATTATTTAGTAGAAGTTGATATCATATTCCATTTGATTGAAATGATATAGTATAAATAAATCCATGGCCATGGTGTTCTATAGTAAAGTTCAATTTTTGGGAAGTCAATGAATGTGACATCGATTAGATAGGTTGACGGAACCATAATGCAATGTGGTTTATTATAGATAACCTGATAAAGGGATTATATTACACAATAATATTTCATATGAGGTATTATGTCGTTGTTCCATTAAATTATTTCTATATGGGTTCTTTGGCATGTTCTTAGATGCTAACCTTGTACTTAAGGACACTTCACCTAATACCACTAAGAATGAGGCCTAGACGCTCCCATAGTAAGTGTATCCAGAATCTCAGTTAAATAATATATTATTATTTATTATTTAAAAAATTGAATAAATACTATTCCCCCCATGGTTTAATAATTATTCATATTTTCTTGATCACATGTATTCTATAACAAGTTATTTGAGAGAATATAATGTGAATGATATATTTAATAAATATTTATTTTCTATTTAGTAAATATAATATTTATTTATTTATTGGAATATAACTCAATGATATTTATTTAAAAAATAAATAGTCATTATTCAATGCTCGATAAATATGGTGAAAAAATGGAGTATTGAGTTTAATGGTTTGGTGAGAAATAATATAAATTGAATATTATTTAAATAAATAATAATTAATTTCATTTCAAAAGTTTAGCAAATGATAATAATATTATCATTATAGAAATGGGTTTCTACAAGAGATTAAATAAATAATAAGGGGCACCTGTGAAATTATTTATTTCAAACCCTAGTGAAATATAAACCAAATTATATGATTTTTTAGAGATCCACTTCATTTGTTTTTCATAATGAATCTTGAGAATCCTTTGAATCTATAGAGATCTCCTTTATCCAAGAACACACCCAAGAAAAGAGAGAGATCTTACCCACCTACCACTCTCATGTTAAGAGAGATCAAGGATAATGCTTTGGAAGTGATTCTCAAGGTGATCAAAGGAGAATGATGCAAGCACTAGGATATATTGTGCTATAACAATGAGATTCCTTCAACGATGTTTGAATATTTATGGATTATGTGTGGATCACCTTTAGAGGGAATCATCTCTTGATTACTACAATGAAATGACTATACAACATAGTTCTGTTGTCAGATCCATCAATTAATAAATAATTCACATAAGGTAACTCTTTAATTTTATAAATTAATTATAAATAATATGAAATGATCCTCCATCAGTTTCTAGAATTTTATCAATTATCTATTTTATTTCATTCAATTCTATTGATCATGAAATTTATGATCATGTATATCTCAAATTGGTCATCGATCATGAAAAAAAGGTTGGTATGAACCATCACACGCTTCCTCTATACCAAGAACCTACACCTTATGGGATATGTTAAATATTTTCTTTGAAAATAGTTGATTGTGTATCTAGTCTCCAAATAAACTAAACCTTTATAATTATGGGGTGTGTATTATTATATAATTTATTGAATATTTTACTAAAATGATTTAATATTTATGTAAGTGATGCTCAAGTAACCGCATTTGGTATTAGACCTAGGTATAGTTATTTTTTAGAGATTGGTTTCTGAGGAAAGGGAGGATAGAACCTATGAAAACATATGATAATCTAAATTTATTTAAGATAAATCTAAAGTTTCAAATATTGATAAGAATTTATCATTATTTATGACGGTTCAAAAATTATTTTCATTTTCATATGATTTCTCACTCGGAAAAATGATGTTTGATACTCATATTATGAGTTCTAGTTTTTTTCAATTGTTGGAACCTAGAGGAATCATATTAATTAAGAATGTGATGGATAATATAATGAATATCTTTATGATCAACCAAATGGAATGAATTCTAAGATGAAAAATATTGTTGTTATTCTCACCCAAAACTCAAGGTATAAATGGTAATATAAATCATTTTGAACTTTTAAAATTTCAAATGAATGAATAGATCACCATTGAATCTTTTATGCAACTTCTTACACCTTCCATCAGGGGGTCTTCAATTCCACTTATTACTGAGTAATGGATCAATTCTATACAAAATATATTTTATTTTTTCATATGATGATATCATTATAAGGTAGTTTTGGATATGTAATGTTTGGGAGGTGAAGTTGATAAATGGCGGATTATTATCAAGAGTATGAACAAAGAGGTAGAAATTGACTCTATGACATTGTAAGAGTTTAGGAAGTTATTTTTCAATAAGTACTTTCCTAAAACACTTCATAATAAAATGGAGAGGGAATTCCAAGAACTAAAGTCGACGGATGATGAATCCATTAGTACTAATGAGGAAAATTTCACTATACATTCAAGGTATGAGTCTAAATTTATCATCAACTCTAAAAGAAATGTTGACCGATTCTTTACTATATTAATACTAGGTATCGAAAATAAATTAGTTATAAGATTATTTGGAACCTATTAATAAATCCTTTAATTTTTCCAGAGATGGTTATCGAGTATATGAATACTAAGGTGATGTAAAATGGTCGACCAATGAAATAAATGCAGTGAAATACCAACTAAAAGTAACACCCATACTCCAAAGATAAAATTAAAATAACTATATCCATTTTTACAACCATTGTATAAATATAAGGCTTAGTGATAAAAATTAGTGTTAATAACCTCCTAATACAAATGGAAGTGGGAAGACTTATGTAATCCCATCCACTAAATTGGTTTATTGTAATGAAGTGGTGTAAGGTTCAATCATCATCCACTAAATTACTATAAATTTATTATATGATTTAGGTTCTACCCACTCTTTTATATATGAAGGATTTTCTAATGGTATTGCATCCCCACCACAATGGTTACATATTTATTTTTTAGGGAAAACACTTAATGTTATGATGATTGAATCTCAATTATATAACTCCTCTCCTATAAATGTTTGTGGGTAATTGCTTCCTTGAAATCTTGTTATTCTACATATAGTTGAATTTAATATGATTTTATTCATAGACCAGATCTCTCTATATAAATATCATTCTAATTTTCAAGAAAGGGAAGTCAAATTTGATATTATGAATTAATCTATGATTGTATACACTTAAAAGGATGAAAATGAACATATAATGGAAATTACATCCATTATATGTGTATTATACCAATTTGTAAGGTTTATTTATCTCTAATAGTTGGGGAGAAACTCAACATGAAATATATGAATATTTTTTTGGAATATACTGATGTCTTTTATAATGAGTTTCCCAATATTCACCAAATTTGTGATGTTCAATTTTCAATAGAATGTATACATGATGTTATGACTATTTCAAATAATCCTTATAGAATAGATCGAATTGAGTTTCAGAAATTAAAAAAAATGTCAGAAGAATCTTGAAAAGGGACTCATACACCCTAATGTGTCACCAAGGGGTGCATTAGTAATTTTTTTTAAAGAAATCTGGGTCAATGTAATATTTACATGATTATCAAGAACTTAACATGATCAATGTCAAGAAAAAAATACTTATATCTTGTACTGAGGGCTTGTTTGATCAAACACGTGGAGTTAAATACATTTAAAATATTGATCTGTGATCTAGATATCACTAATTAAGGGTTAAAAGGGATAATATACCAAATATATCCTTCCATAGAAGGTATGTACATTATTAATTTATAGCGATTCCATTTGAACTTATCAATACCCCTACTATCTTTATGGATATAATGAATTGAGTCTTTATAGATTACCTTTACCAGTTTATAGTAATATTTATATATGATATTATCATATACTACAATAGAAAGGTAGATCATGAAGATCATTCAATTATTTTGTTGAAAAGATTGAGAATGAATATGTTTTTCCTAATTTAGCAAGTTTTAATTCTAGATAAATATTTTATCATCCTTTGATTACATTATTATAACCTAGGGTATATCACAAGATACTTCAATGATAAAATTCACTGAGAAATTTCCTTGATCAACTAATGTGACTATGATCTATATTTTTATTGCATTGGAAAGATAATATTGATTATTTGTGAGAAATTTCTCATGGATATCAAATTATTAAAATAGTTTTACGTGAATGGGATCCAAGTACATTGGGATAAGTGAATTTGAAAAATTATTCAAGGAGTTAAAGGGATGTTTGGGCAGTGCACCAGTGATTACACTAAACTATAGTGGAGAAGAATTTAAAATATGTTGTGATGCATCAAAGATGGGATGTAGATACATTTTTTTACATAATTACATGGTAGTAGTAGATGGCTCATGAAATTAAATGGTTAATGAGTAAAATTACCCAATTAATGATTAGGAGTTTTTTGTGGTAAATGTTTCTTTAACATATAGACGCACTATACTTATGAGTAAAGGTGTGATATATATAATAATTATAAAAACTTAAAGTATATATTCTCATAGAAATATTTAAATATGAACCAAAGGATATGGTTAGAGTTGATTAATTATTCTAACTACTTAATACATTTCTATCCTAGGAAGGAAAACAAAGTGGATGATTTTCTGAGTTGAAAGGAACATGCTAGCTTGTATATGATAATGATTGAAAGAGATCCAATATTTATGAATTTGTAGGGGATGGTCCTTGAAATCATAATGAAATGGGATAAATAAAATCTTACATAAAAAAATGTTTAATTAACCATTAATGTGAATATTAGGGAGGCATGGAAAGAAGATTTCAAGAAAAAAAAGAAGGTAAGTATTTTTCTAGAGTTAAACCTTGAACGTGATGGAATGATAAGGTGAAAGAAATAGATATGTGTCCTTTGAATACCATAACTGAATAAGAAGATATTGGATGAAGCACATAGATCATAATTTTTTATCCATCCCAGATGTGTAAAGTTGTATAGAGATATCAAAGAGAATGTATGGTGAAAAAATGTGAAGAGGTATTTTGAAATGTACGTATCTCGATGCCTTATATGTCATGAAGATATTGATGAATGTCATATGTCTAAGGGGATGGTGTAACAATTATCTATACCTATACATAAATGGGAAAACATTACCATGGATTTATCATATGACTTCCTAAGACATATAAAGGTCATAATTCCATTTATTTTATAGAGGATCACATTATAAATTCATTGTATTTCATTACTGTTAAGGAAGATTTATCACTTGACTACCTTTATAGGATATATATATGGGAAGTGCTGAGGTTTCAGGTAGTACCACTCTCAATCATATCTACTAAATATCAAATGTTTAATTCTAATTTATAGTAAATTATTCAGTAAGAATTGAATATGGAGTTAAAATTTAGCATTGCATATCATACTCAGACAAATGGGAAGTCTAAGAGGATTATTCAATTCCTAAAAGATGTGTGAGGAGCTTACTATATAGATTTAAAAAGATTTGGGATCAACAACTTCCTCCTGTGTAATTTTCTTATAACATCAACGTTCACTTGATCATATATATAGATCCTTATGAAGACCTATATGTCATGAAATTTAGAACTTCAACATTTTAAGATGAAGATGGAGAATATAAACTATTAGGACTTGAGCTAGGTGGGGAATTTACAGATAAAGATAGAGCCATTCAACAACACATAAGATTAGGTAAAAGATGATAAAATCCATATGATGGAAATTAATGGATAGATCTGGAGTTAAAAGGTGGCAATAAGGTATTCCTATGAACACAAACATAGAATATAGTTATGATATTTGGAATGAATGGGATCTTGAACCCTATATATATTTCTCCCTATGATATTATTGAACATATAGTGATTGTATGTTTTCACTTGGTGCTTCCACCAATCCTCTATAAAGTTCAGAATATGTTCCATGTATCAATTTTATGGAAGTACATTCCCAATCCTTACAAAATACTGATCTAAAATTTTTATATTTATGGCACGATCTTTCTCATGAGGAACAATCAGTAGGGATTCTAGACCGAAGAGATAAAGTGAAATGGAAAAAAGACTAATCACCTAGTCAATGTTTTGTTGAGAGCCCATAAATTTGAGTAAACTGCATGGGAACCTGAAAATGTAATGTTGAAAAAGTATCCTCATATTTTCTTTTAGAATAATGCTTTTTTAGGAAAAAATTCTTTAATGTGGTGTTGAATATAACACCTTGAGATTTCAGAATATATTATTTTTAATAATTTTGATGTGTTTGATAGATTTTAATTCACGCAATACTGAACATAATTGAGTAATTATTTATTAAAATATAAAATGACATAAATTATTATATAATTAAATGAAATCGATAAAATAAATGACTATGTAAAAAGTGCCATGTTCACTTATGGAGATACCGCTAATTATTGAGAAATTATTTTGAACTATTTTATTGAATTATAATTTTTTATCAAAAGTAATAAATTTGAGGAAATATATCAATAAATATTTTGATAAATTTAATTAATAATAAATAAATTCAATTATGTATATCTATGATGTATTTAAGTAATGATAAGGACTTGTCTAACAATTCTTGGTTAATTGGAAATGTTTTGTTTCAAAATAATTGTTTATGTATATATATCTTTATTTAAAATTAATTTCAATTATTTTGAGTATTAAAACTATTTAATATTATTGTTTTTACATTTAAAAAACTTAATATCATTCATAAATTTAAGATCATTTTTTTTTAAATTAACATAAAATCATTTAATGGTAAAAAGAGATATATTCCAGAAAACTATTTTTTTATGTGCACAATGTATTTTGTCTTAATAAATTAAATTAATAAATAATGATAAATTATTTTAAATAACTTTTTATATATTATATGAATTAAAATAAATTAACATTCATATAATGGGTTTTACTAATAATATAATAAGAATAAATTCATTTTATGTTACAAACAAACATTTTAAAAAAAATAATTTTCACTCATCTTGTGTTCGGATATCAGAATTAATTTCTACCAACTTTAGAAATTGAATCAAATAAAATGGTGTCCATATCTTTCATCGTAATTTATATATTTTTTTATAATTTCTATTTGATTTTGGGTCATAAAAATATGTTACCTTAGTATAATAATTCACCTTAATTATGGTAAAATTGGGTAAAATGAGTTGAAATAAATGGATAAAACTTCAAGATATCAAAATAATACATCATTAATTTCATTTTTTTAATTTATTTCAACCTTCCACACCTTAGCTTAGAAAATTGGATGTTTTTTATTCACTATTCATATGAAAAAAAGTATTATATTTAAAGGTTCTTATACTTTACAAGGGTACCACTTCACTCATTTATAAAGGGGTACACCCTCTCTTCCCTTATCAACACAGTTTTAGAATCTTATCTCAACCAAGATCTAAAAAAATAAATTCCCAAATCCACCCCAAATATTATTTTTTTTGTCTCATAAAAATACTTATCCTAGAAGGCTTAAGGTATAACCCAACGGAAGATATCCAAGAGGAGGTGCAAGTCTTAACCAAACTCTTTCAAATTTATTTCTTCTTTTACATCCTTAAGATAAATTAAAAAAATCTTAATATATTTACAGAAATATATTTAATATATTTATATTTTTTATTTTTATTTAAAAACTACTTTCCACCTCATTTCCATCCAAAGGAAAATGAAAACGTCACTCATGCATACATTCAGACTACCACCTCCATAAACTGATGTATTTCATTTTTCATCATCACCATATATGGATAATTATTAAAGTTTATATAATTAAAAAAAATTGTATTTATGACATGATTAACATTATATATATTATGAAACTATAACCAAGGTTCGTGGTCCAGAATCACTAAACCAAAGCATATTTAGATAACCTAATAGTTGACACCTGAATATTTATTTTAATAAACAATTATTAATAAATGGGTAATTATAAATTTATAAGGGTAGTATATATAGTAATATACTTATGATAATAGTTATATTATATATTTAGGATTCATAAAATTTAATTATACAATATTTTAGTGTGTGTACAAAGAAAGTTGCTAATTGCTGTAAGGGTTAATATAATAATATCACATTGTATCAGGTCTGTTTATGTTTCAATTACCATTGTAGAAAATTTAATGTCATTTCATTCATAAAACTAATTTTTTTTATTATAATTTTTTTTATTTATGAGTTTTTAATTTTTTCCACATTTCCCTCTTTGTTACTCAGAAATATCAAATGAATGTTTATAATAAAATGTGACCCAATTTCTCATTTTTGTTTAGAAATATTTTTCATGCATATCCATGTTCATTAAATTTGATTAATTGATGTTATTTTATACTTTTTTATGATTGAAAAATGGATATTAATACTAAAATTCATTTTCTTTACAAATCATTAAAATGAATCGTTTCAAATATTTTTTTGTATGACTCTCTTTTGACTTTTTAATGAATTAAGAAAAATCGTGTTAATATTATTTTAGAAAATTATATTTTTGAAAAATACCAATAATAATGATTTTTTCTCTTGTTTTTTAAAGATTATTTATAACACATTTATAGAAGTATTTTTTATCATTCTCAACATCCATTAAGGATTGATATGATTCAATCGGGATATTATCTTATGATACAAACCACTTAATTTCTTTAAACCATAAAAAATTAAAAATTCAAATCAAACAACACTATAGACAAACCCTGATCCAAGTACGGCTATTGCCTCCATCCAAAAATACACAACATTCAAATTTCAAAATTCATCACCCATATCTTCATGTGTATTCCTTGAGACTCACACCCATTGTGAAGACCATCCTATAGTAGAAAAAACACTCCCCAAACATCAATGTCACCATCACCGTTCATCACTGCTATCATCACCAACACCATTATCCATATTATCATCACCACTCGATGTTATCGTTACACTAGCATCGTCGTCATCATCATCCAAAACACCATAACAGAATTCTATCATTGACCATTATAAAATTGAACATGAGCTGAGCACCCAAAAATAAATCCCCATTTTTCTTCTCCACATCACCGAAAAGAGTTTAAATACAACAGACTCTAGAATAAAAAAAAATCAAAATTCAAAAAACATCCAGAAAACAGACACAATACCCGAAAGGATCTCGATCCATGTTCACACACGTCAGGAAAAGTCACATTACCATCATTCATCAACATGAGATTACCATTGATGTCTCCATCATAACTAAACCAACCAGAGTCGATAAATGACAAAAAATAATGAAGACACCTTTACCATCATCATCGTCAAAACACCAATGACGTTGCCAAGGTCCATCACCAAACGAGATCAACACCAAATGAAACAATCATCTTTGCACAAAAAAATATGAAACAAACCATTGCTTCCTTCGAAGATTTCTTTCCTTGACACATACTAAAAGAAACACTGAACCCACAAATCATCACACAAAATAGGACAACTACTTCTTGTGAAGAATCCAACATTGGAAGCCCCTCTTGGAACATCATATACTAATCGAACTACACTTCCCAAAGCCTCCATGAAACCATCATGGAAAACTGAATTGGAGAGAAATGAAAGAACAAAAATCTAGATGAGCAATAAAATCAGGTTAAGGCCTCACCAGAGAAGCTCAAACTCAATTGAACTGCCAACCAAGACCATTGGAGCCACTGCCATATGAAAATCAACCCTGAGAAACCCATGAAACTCAGTCGCACATCCCAAATTCTCTATGATTAAACCATAACAACAAACCAAAGTGGTGTTTAAAACATGTATACTAGGTGAAAAAATAATGGGATGAAAAAAATGAAGGATTCAACAAGGGAAAGGTAGCAAAAGGGTCTTAGTGGGAATGACGAAGTATGGAAAAATAGAAAAAAGTAGAGAGCAAGGAGAACCAGGTAAAAAGAGAAAAGGGGGAGGAAGGATCTGGGAAAGGGGGAAGATGAAGTAAGAAGCAGCGTGTCATTCTCCCCCAACTAAAGTACCAACAGGTAACCCTAGAGGAAAATTTCCCACTTACTTTCTTTAGATTGATTATAATGATGATGTTTTAATGATGATTCATAAAACTCATTTATTTTTCATGGGTTAATTAGCCTATAATGGAATAATGAAAGCACTTATATTCTTGTGGAATATATATGGATGGATTATTATTATGTGATGAGTCAGTCTGTTATAGATATCTAATGAATTGGGTAATGTTTTATGTCTGTTGATATCAAAACGGTCTGAATTAAGTTTTCTCAAATTTGAAGAGGGCACATTGACAATTTTTTACAAGCCTAAGAGGGTACATGGGTGATTAGACCAAACCTGTAGAGGGTACATAATAGGGTTTAATATTCCCTAGAGGTTACATGGGTGATTAGGTCAGGCCCAAGAGGGAACATGAGTAATTGGACCAAGCCCAAAGAAGGCACATTGGTGGTTAGCCCAGGCCTACTATGTGATGAATGTTAGGGTGCGTATTTATGAATTATTCATTCTATGTTTATATGAATAGGGAGTGAACCCAATCCATTATGGGAGTATGTCCACTATGAAAGTCTTAGAGGTGATACTTGACTATAGATATGGTTTTATATTATCATGTTTATGCCTTAATTTTATGCTGGAAACATATGAATTATTTTATGTTTTGCTCTTGTGTATTGTGATTGATTATTGATGATTCCCCATTCTTATAACTCATGAATTTTTAATGAAAATTAATAGTTCTATGACTCATGATTTATAGTATATGAAATTTTGGGTATGATTTTTAAATTTATGATCATATTATCATACCCTTAAAACAATTTTATGCTCACTTATGTTCAATAATAGATATATATCATGTTTACACTTATTGAGTATCTAAGATCACTATTTATTATGTTTTTATTTCCCCAGGTTATGAAGAATGGTTTTAAAAAATAAAAATATAAGAAGGGTACTAATGTGGGAAGAACCTTTTGGTAGATATTTAAGATCATTCTTGGAATAATTTGATTATGTATCTAGCATCCAAAGACACTAAACAATTATGGGTTTGGGGCATATATTATTATAATATTTATTGAATATTTAACTAAAATGATGTAATATTTTTGAAATTGATGTTGATGTTACCTCAGTATCAATCCATAGAGTCACACCAAGTGTTGGGTTCAAACTTTGATGTTAGAACTTTGATGATCTTAGGACCACTTCAGTGATTAAGGTATCATGATCAGGTAATGAGATAGCATTTCAGTGGGTTTCATCAATAATTTTAGGGAATGGTCGGACATAGAAGTAACAACCAGCGTTTTTAAGTGAAATTTGGGGTAGTGAAATAGAAACAACACTAATCATTTCATTGGACCACAAATAATGTCTTTTAGTGGTTTATTATGATGGTGTCAAGGAATATGGTTTGGGATCAAAACTTATAAGATTAGTCTACAGTGAGGATAACTATGAACCTTGGATTAAAATGGATTTTAACACCATGGTGTCTTGGGATAGATGTGTATGGGTAAGAACTATCTCTGAGAAACAATTAGCCTCATAATAAGCTCATTCAGTGTTGAGAAGTGGCATTGTTTTTGATGAATGGTGTATATCATGTTTATAGTTTCCTAGTAGAAACCTATTCAACATTATGAGGTAGAACGTGATGATTTTTTGGTGAATTGATGATCGAAGTTGGTCAGGATTTCTATTTAGAGTACTACCAAGACGTCTTGGGGATAATAATTCTTATAGTAGAATGTCTATAAAGACACACATCTTCATGGGTTGTGAAATTAAGGTAAATTTGAATATTTACCTTGAAGAAGAGGTATATTTGAGGATCAGGATTTAGATTATAATTGTGAGTGTTCAAGTATCTCAAGGAGATGATTTTTGATATAGATCAAGTCCTAGAAGGGGATTTGGGTACTTGGGTGAATCTTGGGAGCTCAAGATGATATTTGATTTTATTTTGAAATGGGAATTACACTATTAACTAAATACAATATGATTAGGGGAAATAGTTCATGTAAAACATATGGGTTGTTTTATCTTGGAATGTTGGTGCATGGTTTTATAAAAAACATGAAAAATGTAAAATTCATGTTTTGGAGGGATCTTTATAGTTGGGACACATTTTCAAAAACCCTATGAACAAAACATGTGAGGGGGTTTGGGTAGAGATAGTTTCAACTTTATTGTTGGTGCATGGTTTGGAAGATAGTTTACTAACTAAGAAACTTCTTAGATTTCATTTAAAATGGAAAATTTCCATTTTCCCCTCTAGGGTTTAACTCTTATCCCCTCCTCATATCTCATGCATGACCAAGATTGGGAATCCATCCCAAACATTTCCTTTGATTCCCCTTGTAAATAGGCTATTTTGATGTTCTTTTAGTGGAAATTAGTTGATTTATCTATTCTTTCATTCTCCAATATTTTCTATTCTTCTTAGCTAATAATCTCAATATCTCTTGTTAGGGTTTCATTAATGATTCCACTTAATAATAGTGGAATTATCCTAATATTTTGATAATTTTTCTCATTATGTGTAAAGTATGTTCCAATTTGATGAACACATATTGATTAATTCCATTTCGATTGAAGGTACATTACAAAATGGATTTTAATAGTGGGTTTTCTCAAATTATAGTACATTAGTCATTGAATAAATGATTATTATTGGGGATTTTTTGTGGAGAAGGTTTATGTGTGTCTTCAGGTGTTACGACCCATCCCAATGGGGCATGTTTCGTGACTCCCCAAGCCTACCTCCAATATGCCAGTGGATGACAACTAACACCGAGTGGGAATATCACTAACATGGGAGGGCATATCCTAAGTACCAATAAAAATGTACACATGCCCAAGCACATAAAACGATGAAATTTAAAGAAAAAACAAACAACCTTGCATTAATAAATCTAAATACCATAACCAGAGTATTTCAGGAAGTAAAGGAAAGTAAACAAGGCTAAATGCAAGCCCACCACAAAGAGCCTGAAAACAATTCCAACCTGAAAGTAAAATTGAAGACAAATATCAAGATACCTATGGAACATGCCTAGGTCTATCCAGTCTCACTAACCACTATATAGTTCTGGTCCATCTTGGAATCTATCAAAGTGGTCATTCATTTATACATGACATGACATGTGTAGGTGAAGCCCATGTAAGGGAGAGTATAACAATATCCAGAAGGAAACCCCAAAACCACAAAGCATACAAAAAAACACAGTCATATCTAAAAAGGTATATATCTATAGAACATATAACAAGAATATCCATATATACTAAATAAGACACACAGTCTAAAGGTAAGTCACAACCATAATACCAGCCTAGGATTTCAGCTTACAGGTTCCACATAGAAATCATCCAGGAGAACACACTTCTATTTTAGGTAACACTAATGATGTCCATATGAGAGGTAATGCTCATTGGGTATCTCCATTAAAAGTAAATTTTGAAAGTCTAAAGAGATATGATACACTAATGAGGATCATTCCCAAGGTCATGGTGTATACCAATAACTCAATATGGATTATCACACTAAGTAGATGATTAGATCCTATATAGTGTTGGTTATTATAATATGAAGAACTCTATATAGGTCATGAAGATGAATAAATTATATCACTCTAGGCCTCATGGTAGGATTATTATAACTCTCTATGATAAGTCCTTTTAAATGTATCGTTGTCCTAGGAGTTGGAGGTGATTCCATTCTAACCCTCAGAGAATAGATATGGGGAACATACCCTAACCAAAATTTTACAAGATATATAGGTAAAGGGATTCAAACCAACTTTTATGGAGTACAAAATTTGTAGTAGGGTTACATGTCATGTCCTGTTAACCTCAGGTATGTCTTGTGTAAATTGGATTGTATCCTTGTATAAGTACACAATGTGCTACTACCCATGCACTTCTGCCCATGTACCTGTACATGGCTGAGACCTTGTATATTTTTTCTAGGTTATGTTCATGTGGGAGTACACAACATGCTCATTCCCGTGAAATCTGGACCATGTTTTTGTACCCTCTGAGGTACACGCCAATCCTCTGGGGTGATGTCATACATTGTGTGATCCTTAACTTTATCCTGAAACCCTAGCCACCACTAGGAGGGTACCACACACTATGTAATCCAAAATTATATTATGTGTGGATATGTATTTTTAGATCTCGTTGGTTCTTACTTCATCATGTATCTACACAACTACCACCTTAAAATATAGCTTTATTCTTGTGCGAATGCAAGGATCTATTCTACCCAATCCTTTCCATGGTCATACATCAAATTCTGACCCTTTGATTATTTCCAAAAATGGACTCATTCATCATTCTTCACTATACACAAAATATCATTGAATGTGGTATCCAAAATTGTCTGATTCATCACTGCTTCCATCGCTGCACCACCATTGTTTCATGCTGACCCCAGATCTAAAATATCGAATAATTTCACTATGAAATGGGTGAAAGTCGATCAATTTATTAGTGGATGTCAAACAATAGGTCAATGAAGGATTCCCATGGTGAATAAATAAATATGTGAGAAATGAACAACCAAAAACATGAGGAATACCCCTTGGCTATTGTTTATGTTGGTCTAGATCTGTATCTGTTAGAAGGAAAAGTGAATAATAGAAAATTCAATCAATACTCCCAAAATAATCCTGAAAATAATCCCAGCGCACAAGATGACCGAGACATGGATCAATATATCAGTTAATTAATTCATGTCTATCATAGTAGTTATTAATGAAGAATTAATCAAATAGAAACAATTTCCAAACTCAATTTGGATCAATCTTTGATGAATAATGGATCTATTTCATGATCATTGGTGTGATCTTATGACTTTTTCTCGCACCATTCATCATCTGCAAATGGAATCTCATTCCACAGATCTACAATGTTCCTATGGATCATTATGTTTTTGTGGATAAAACAATAAATTACCCATTAATTTTTATTTATATAAGAGGTTTGGTAATTATGTCACAGAAATAAAATAAAATAATTTAATTATTTATATTATTTATTATTTTTTTATGATGAATTTTCAACAAACATCTCATTTTGACCACGGTTTTTTCATACCTATAGTAAAACCTATATTCTGAACTCAATGGTGACCTTGAATACCTAATTTGGGCCCCATTTTTTGAAGTTATCTCACAATTTTATGAAAACTGTGCAAGTGATATATTTAATATACTTGATATATTTTAAATATTTATTACAGTAACATTAGGAATCAGAATCACACACTGACTCAGTGCATAGTCTCATAAATAATCCTTACAATATCCAAAAACAATACATAGAAAATATAATTCATTAAAATATCCCCATCATGGGGATTTACATCAAAAAAACCAAAACAATGGGCTACACAAAGAGATTTGTGTACTAAGCAGAAATTTGTGCCTCCTGATCCCATGTTCTCTCGTATAGATTATAGTACTACCACCGAATATCCACTAATGGAATCGATGGCCCACAAAGTATCCTCTATAGTCGATTCTCAATCTCTACCTAGCATTTAGGAAAGGTATCTCTATCCTCAATGCCCAACTTTCCCCAGTCGATAACGTGAAATGGGTCATGCACATACCTCCTTAGTTATGACACGTGGAAGACATCATGTACCTAATCTAATTGTAGAGGTAGAGATAAGAGGTATTCCACCTCACCAACTCTATTCATTATCTATAATGGGCTAATTAATCTTAGAGATAGGTTTCCTCCCCAAACATATCATCATAATCTGCAATGAGGTGAAACACGTAGGAACGCATTGTCTCCCTCCTCAAACTCCAAAGGACTCTATCATCTATCTGAAAAAGTCTTCTGACAGATCTGTGTAGTCTTCATCCACTATTGTATGATCTGCAACTTCTTGGTAGTAGATCACACCAACTTCGGACCCATGAGTGATGACTCTCGTGGTCTAGTCTAACAATGTGGTGGCCTACAATGTTTCTAATAAAAATCCTTGAATGGTGTCATACCAATGGTGGAATGGTAGTTTTTGTTGTATAAAAACTCGACTATTGATACGTGATCCTCCCAACTATATCCAAATTCTAACATGCAAGCTCGCGACATGTCCTCCAGATCCCGAATGATGCGCTCCATATAGCTGTCAGTTTGGGGGGGGGGGTGAAATGCTGGGCTTAAGCATAAATGATTCCCAAACACCTCCTTTAATATCTTCCATAATATGGATGTGAAGAAATCATCGTATCAAAAATGTTCATCTATGTAACTCCATGTAGTGTCACTATCTCCTTTATATAGAGGTTTCCTAGGATCTCTACTGAACTCTGCTCTCAAATAGCTAAGAAGTGGGCTGACATGGTGAGTTGGTCTACAATCACCCATATAAAATCCGGTCCCCTAGATGTACGTGGTAAGACCATCATGAAGTTCATGGATATCCCATCCCACTTCCACTCTATCACATCAAGGGGCTGAGCTAAACTCACTCAAACATGGTACTCATTCTTCACTTACTAACAAGTAAGGAATCGAGATACAAACTCTCTAACTCCCTTATTTATCCCTTACCACCAAAATGGATGTCATAGGCCATGGTATATCTTCTACAAACCAAGATATAACTACAAAGGAGATGTGTGAAACTATCTCAGTACATCCTCTGATAATTTCAATGGTACTATAGTGCATCCTTTAAAAATAATTTCATTCTCCCCGCCTTTAAAAAAATCCATTAGAAGCATGTCTAGTGGATATTTGAGTACTTAATGACTCAGAGATGGTATCCTCAATATGTGCCTCTATAACTCTCTATAAAAGTATAGGGGTAACAAACATCAATTGGAGTTATTCTATTCTATATCCATCCACCAAGGATAACTGTAACAAGGCCATATACTTTTGATCCTTATTCATAAATTTCAAACAAGATTTCCTACGGAGAGAATCTGCTACTATGTTTCACTTCCTAGGAGTATAGGAAATCTCTAAGTCATAATACTGGAGGAACTCTATCCATCACCTCTATCTCAAGTCACGTTCCTTCTGAGAGAAGATATACTTGAGACTATTTTGATCAGAATATCCAATAAACAGCTCTCCCATCAGGTAGTTTCACCACATATTTAGTGTAAAAACTACCACTAATAACTCAACATCATGGGTAGCATAGTTCTACTCATGTGGTCTCAAATTCCATGAGACATTGGTAATAATTTCTTGGATCTACATCAGAACACATCCAATAATGTTTCCTAGTGCATCGTAGAACACTACATACTCGACACCTCCCTCTAGAAATCTCAATATGGGAGAACTCGTCAATCCTTAACTCAATAGCTGAAAATCCTACTGGCACCTCTCTGTTCACATGAAAGGATTCCCCTTTTAGGTCAAAACTATCATGGGTGCTGATATCATGGAGAAATCAGGTATGTATATCAGGTAAAATCCTAACAAACTCAGAAATCTCTACTCCATCACACTCTTGGGAATCTCCCAAGATAACACTTCCATGACATTGGCCTAGTCAATTTCCACTCTATCTACTGAGAATACATGTCCTAGAAAGTGGACCTCTAAAATATAGTACTTACACGTAGATAGATTTCTGTAAAGTAGGTTCTCTCATAGTAAGTCTAGAACCCTCCTTAAGTGTCTCATGTTCTCCTCCAAAGATGCCGAGTACACAAGGATGTCATCGATGAAGACTTCCATAAAATAGTTGAAAAAAGGCTGAAATATTCAATTCCTGAGTCCCATGAATAGTTTTGGTGCATTTTTCACACCAATGGGAGTCACCATGTACTTGTAGTGGCCGTCACGACATCTAAATGTTGTCTTGAGTATATCTTCTTCAATTACTCACAATTGGTGATATCCTGTCCTATGGTCAACCTTCAAGAACCATCAATTCCCTCTCAACTAATCAAACATTTCATTAATCGTCAATAGTGGATACTAGTTCTTCACTTTCTCCTGGTTAAAGTCTCGGTAGTCTACACATAAATTCAAGATCATGTCCACCTTCTTGGAAAACAAAACTATTGTTTCCATGGTGAAACATAGGGTATAAAAAATCCCTTCCTATGCAAATCCTCCAACTTCACCCTCAGCTTGTGAAGATCTATGATATTGATATGATATGTTATCATAGATATCAGTGTCATCTCGATGTGTAGATAAATGAATATGTCTATCTCATCTTGGGGATTAATCTTGTAACATACTTAGGGAAAATTTCCTCATACTCCACCACCACTATTGGAAACTAGGAACTCAAAACATCCACTACACCAAGAGTCATGCTAGCCAACTGGTGAGTAATTGTCTACGACCTCCTACGCATGAGTCCACCCTACACTATCTGGGGTTCCTTTTTTCTAAAAATGGATAATTTAATCCCCTCCCTACAAACACACCATATCCTCCACCTGAAATAAGTAAATGTGGGCATGCACTATAGTTAACCAGTCCATAACTAATATGAAATCGTAAGGCCTCATCACTATTACAATGATATCCCAACAAAAACTCTCACCTACAAGAGTTATGTCACACTATTGGAACAAGTTTTGGATTTCAAATTCATCTCTAATAGGAGTCTCTATATATAATATTTTATCAAAGGGCTCAACAGGAACCTCTAAGTCTCAAAAAAGATATGTGGAAAGAGAGGAATGATTGGAACCTATGTCTATTAGTACCATAGAAATGGTAGAAAATACATAGATCATTCATTGAATCATTCCATGAGATTTTGGGTCATAATCTTCAAATTCCTACATCCATCCTCACCCTTGTCCTGTAGTTCTTTAATCCTAGTGTGGAACACCTAGGGGTGGTGGCAGTAATAAATAAAAGCATATACCAACTCCTTGTTCCCTCCCAATTAATATGCCACATCTATTTCCCTAAAAACGTTTTTTCTCCTTCCACTGCCTCTACCATAATACCCCCTACATGGTTTCTCTATCAGCCATACGGTAGGTTGGAAAATCTCATACAATATTCCCCCTGCCATCACATGGGTAGCACCGCCACTCTCTGAGATGAATGTACCCATCCTGTGAGACTTTAAAAAGAAACCCTTATCTTGGGACATCCTCCTAACATGTATGGCATGTTTATGTTCATGAGACTAACATCGAATCCCTGCCGTCGAGGTATCTTCTCCTGCTTTCCCACAACTGGAGACCACTGGATTTGTATACTCAGCTAAGAAACTCTCAACCACCAAAGCTCTCTCTAGAACCCCAACAAATTTTGGAATGCATAAATGGATAATAATAGATCAAATGTCTCTTTGCATTCCTCACTAGTAGGTCTGAGCCTAAAGAACTGGTCACAAGACATAACCATCAAGTACTTGGAGAGGCTGGTGAACCTTAATTAATATTCATCTAGCATCGCACTACCCTGTTGGAGTTACATAATATCATGGAACCCTTTTCACAGGTAGAGAGAAATACTCTATGAATAAACTCTAAAACACTATCCATGGTAGAGTCGCCTCATTATAATATTGGGTCACCAAAACCCACCATCATCATTCGGATCCATTGAGAAGGATCACCATTGGGAACACCATTTGATCTTCTAGTGTCCTCACTAGATGAAAACTTATGATCCCTACCTCAAGATAGTCCTTAGCTACCTGTGGGTTAGGCTCACCTCAGAACCTAATGGGTCTCTGTACCTGAAACTTGTGAAGTGAGATTATCATTCAAAACTCCTCTAATTATACTGTGGGTTCCATGTGCTTCTCTACATGTGGTGGTATAACTGGTTCACCACCTAGAGGTAGAACCTCTGGAACTGGTCCCTGTATAGAAGCCTTATCACTGAGTGGATCATCATTGTGATCCTAATGTGTAATCTTGGCTAGAATATGTCATAGAGGAATCCAAAGTGTAAACAAGATATACCACAATCAATGAGTATATCTAGAGAGATGACTTGATAAGGAAATAGAAACCACAACCCATTCTAATATGATGCATGTACCATTTTTTTCCCTGTAACTAGTGTTCTCATATACCAATTTGAAAAGAAGGTGATCAGAGTCTTTCTATATGGATACGTTGGTTGCCACACCAACACTAGATTCCCTGTCCTAAAAGATAAACTCAAAACACCTAACACTGTTTTCTCTAACCAATATCATATTCTTTGGTCCTAAGGTAGAACCGATTTCTCTAATACCACTTTGTCACAACCTGTCTGAATGGATCCCATGTTTGACTCCCCAAGCCTACCTCCAATAGGCCAGGGGATGAAAACTAGAGCTAAGTAGGCATATCACAACAATTGGAGGCCTTATCCTAAGTTCTTGTACACATGAACACATCTCAACTCCCATAAAATGTTGAAATATAAAGAAACAACTGAAAAACCATGTATGAATACATCTAAACCCACAACTATAGTATGATAGGAAGTAATGGAAATTCAATAGGGACAAATAAAATCCCACCAAAAATATTATAAAAACAATTATGACCTAAAAGTAAAATAGAAGATTGCTATCAAGATACCAAAGGAATATACCACCATTTTTTTGGTCTCACTAAGAACTGTCTGGTCCTATTCCTTCTTTTAATCTTACAAAATGGTTGATAATATTTACAAGAAACAACGCATGAGGTAAAATCTCATGTGAGGGTGTGTATGAAAATACTTATTAAGATACCCCAAAATCACAAAGCATACAACAAAATAATACATTCATCTCTATACATGTATATTTCTATAGGACATATAATGGTAATATCTTGATATAATCAATATTAAACACAATCTAAAGGTAAGTAACAATCGTAATACCAACCTAGGATTACAACTCAAAGGTTCCACATAAAACCCATCTGGGAGAACACACTCCATAGCCTAGTAATATTGATGAAGTTCATCCGAGAGTTAATTCTTGTCACCTCTCTCCATTAGAAGTACACACTGAATATCTAAAGAGATACAATACATATATTAGGATCAATCCCAAGGACATGGGGTTTACCAACAACTCAATATTGATTAACCCACTAAGCGGAGAATCAATTCCCACATAGTGTTGTTCATAACAATACCCTGAACTCCACCTAGAGAATGATGATGAATAAAGTATCTCACTCTAGGCCTCATGGAAAGGTTCCCGTAACTCTATCTAAGAATTCCTGTTGAAGGGATCACTTTATTAGGAATAGGATATGATTTCATACTAACCATTAAGAAATGGAAATTGGAAACACACCCTAAGAAAACTTTTCCAGGATACAGAGCAAAATGGATTCAATTAAACTTTTAAAGAGTGCATGGCGCATAGTAGGGTTACACATTGTGTCCCTTCAACCCTGAGTCCAAACCATGTAAAACAGCTTGTGTCTGTGTATAAGTACATGATGTGCTACTTACATTAACTTCTTATTGTGTACTAGTACACAACTTATACCATGTACATTTTTCATAGGCCATGTCCATGTGAAAGTACACGATGTGCCCATGCCCATGTACTCTATCCCTTGTCTGTGTACCCTGTGAGGTACACACTAACCCACTGGGGAGAGGTCACACAATATGTGATAGGGGGACATGTCATGTGATCCTTAACATTCTCCTGAAACACTAGTCACTGTATGAATGGACCCACATTCCATGTAATCTTGGATTACATGCTATGTGGATCAGGATTCCAAGAACATGCTGGTTCTTCCTTCCATATACATCTGAGCCACTACCACCTTTATATTCATCTTTGTTTTAGCAAAAAACCAAGGATATGTTCTAATAGAACCTCAAATTGGCTGTTCACTAGATTTTATCCCTTCAATTCATTTGTAAATTGGCCTCATTCATCATACTTCTCTATATATTGAAGAAAAAGAAGTTTGGTATCCAAAACCATTTGATTTGTCACCACATCCATCATCAAACATGTGTCATGTCATGCTAATCCTAGATATACAATATCAAATAGTTTCTCTATGAAATGGGTGTGTAATGATTGATTTATCAATGGATTTAGAACTATAGTTCAACAAAAACCCCCATTATGAATGATGAAATATGTCAGAGGTTCAAAACCACAAACATGAGGAATTAACCTTGGTTAATGTTTGTGTTGTCTTCAATTTATCGCTGATAGTACTCCAAGTGAAGAATTAAAAAAATCAATCAAAACTCCCAAAAATAATCAAAAAAATTAACACATCCCAAGGGATGAATGTATTGTGGATCAATATATAAGTTTATTGATTCATGTTTTTCATAAGAATTAAGAATGGGGAAGGGATCCAATCAAAACAACCCCCACCTCGATTTGGATTGATCGCTGATGAATAATGGAGATGTAGAGTGATCATTGGTCAGATCCTCTGAATTCCTCACTCACCATTCATCAATCTCCAATACAATCATCATCCACCAACAGAATCTCATTCGAGGGATATCCAATGGTCTTATGTATTTCTAGGTTTTAGTGGATAAACCTAAAAATTACCTATAAATGTTTATTTATATAATAGGTTATGTCACTGCATCAATGAAATAAAATAGAATAATTTAATTAATTATTTTATTTATTTTAAAAATGTGATGAATTTTAAATAAACACCCTAAAATGATCACAGTTACGTCAGGAGTAGGGTAAACCCAATGTTCGTAACACAATATTTACCTCAATTTTTTGATCCAAGCTTCTGATTGTGAGTTTTTTTCACTATTTCTGGAAAACTACAAGTGGGTTGTATTTAATATATTTCAAAATTTTAATTATGGAAAACTGGACCACAAAATCTCCTAGAATCGTAGAATCTGGTCTCATATATAATCCATAAAATATCCAAAAAACACATGAAAAATCTAATTCATTATGTTATGAGTCGATTTTACCCTTTGCTTAAGGTTTCAAGTAGTAAATGCTGATCAATGTGTTTTTAAAAATTTATTCCTATTTTATCTAAATTGAAAAATTAATTATAACTGGTTATAATTACACTAATTGGGTATTGGGGCTTGAGATAGGTTCTTATGACATGACATGATCATGGATGAGGCTTGAGTGATCTTGAAAAAGTGTTGTTATGGTTTTCAAAAAGGAAGTATCTTTGTATATGGTAATTGTTCCCTGAACATATCTATAAAATATTATTAATTTTTTTTATGATAATGTGATATGTTTTATTATCATGTGTTGTAAATCAAACATATATTTAAAATGAAAATATTTCTACTGTGTATTTATAGTAAATAAGTTCCCAGGGCCATAGTGGATCTCTGAGCACTCTCTTGATTCATTGACTGTTGATGATTGATACATCGATTATAAATACATTTAATGAGTTATGTGGACCTGGTAAGGGTATAATACCAGTGAATTATCATGGTGGTCCTTGGTTTATGTACCCTTAGTTCCCTTTGAATAAGTGTGATTAATATACTTGGAATTTTTAGCCTAGGGATAAGTCATATATATAGAATAAGAATCCTTATATCATTTGATAAATTTTAAAAGAGAGTGTGGTGAGTTATCCTCCCCGAATAGTATATGAATACTCAAGTGAGCTTACCCTTGGTTGGTTTATGATAGGTTTGGTGAGTAGACATACCTAGGATGATTGGGAAGTGAGATAGGAATTATTCCATCTCCAAAGTGTGATTTCAGTATGACATGGCCATTGGGCCCAATAAATCCAAGGTATGATTATGGTAATACTAAAGGATTTATTTCCCTCTATTTGATGAGATTTGGCTCTAGAGTAAAGAATCAGACAGAGAATATCGTGTAGGATTTATGGGTTTTAAGAGACCCAGGGGACATCAGTGGGTTCCCTAGTGTTATTTTGACCCAAGATAGGGTTTGTGTTGAAAAATATAAATCATTTATCTTGGGTGTCACCTTAGAACCCAAGGATTTATTTGGATTCCCTAGCATGGTTATAGTAATAAGAATGGTTTGTAAACCTAATAGCCCCACCTTCAAGAGGTGTGAGAGTTTGGGTGAGTTGACAACCTAAAAAAAGATGATGTGTGATGCGTCTAATGTTTCTTGGTGAGGTGAAGGCATGACCTTGGGTACCAAATGAGTTTGTATGTTTTTTCTAGTCAGGGGAGTCATACCATAGGCTTCAAATGATATTTATGTGTTTTCTAACTGGGAAAATCTTCCTCTAGGTTCTAAATGATCTATATGTGTTTCTCAGATGGGAGTTTCTTCCCCTTGGTTACGGAGGATTTCTATGTATTCTCTGGTGGGGAGTGGTTATACCCTTGGTTTCTAGATGAGTTTTTCTTCCTTATTGGTAGTCTCTTACGACATCTTCAAGATGTGGTTATTTTTTTCATTGAGGGGGGGAGGGGGTGTTTTCCACCAATTTCATGCTGAGGTTACTTGTTTCCTAGTGGGGAGTTTCTACCCCTAAGTTCTAGATGATGTTATATGTTTCTTGGTAGGGAGTAGTTAGGCCTCTAGTTTCCAGATGAGGGAACTTATGTTTCCTGGCCGGGAGAATGTATGCCCCAGGATTCTAGAATACGATTTTCATAATCATAGACACTCTAGAATTAACCAAAGTATGTAGGATTAATCCTATGTATCACCTTATAACCTAAGGACCGATGATAATTATTTTATTTATGTTTTAAAACATTATATTTTATTCTTATCATATCACATATGTATACACAATATTTACTAGTTATATTAGGAACCCCATTGGTGGTTCCCTAATGAGTTCCAATCATACCCTTCTTGGTCATCCATGAATCATGGGTACCCAATCAGACCATATTTATTATAGGTTCATGTAATGCTAGGGACTGGGATTGGGTTATTCCGTTTGAGAGCATAGAAAAGGATGTGGAGACTGAGATGAGATAAATATCAATAATTAAGTAGATCCTTCTTAAATTTTATTTATTTGTTTATTTTTTTATGATGTATGCCTAGTTAGAGATCATTTGGGAGGAATTATTATATTCATTTTCATTTAATTTGTTATAGAATTGTTATTTTATTGATTATACATACTATGTTTGTTTATTATGGATTTCTCTAGTTTATTTTCCACTGGATTATTTACTCCATTATGAGTTTATAGTCTCCATATGGTAACACCTTGGAAAGTTAATTCTATATGAAATCCTTTGGTGTATAGAGAGGCATTAATAATGTAAAATAGACCCTTTAGGTACCCCATTATTCTACTAAACCATCCTAATTATCATTAAAATAATCAACTATTTCCCCAAATTAACACTATCTAAAATCATCACCTTATAACACAACTATAATACTAGCTCCAGACCATCAATTCAACAAAAAATTTAATATATAAATCATTAAAGTTAATCTCTTATTTTTTTCACCAACCGTATCCACCACACAACTGGAATAACACATTCAATCTTGGAAACTTTTTAGTGAAAATATTTATAATACAAAAAATAATTAACATAAAAACAATTTTGACAATATTTTATAAAGTTTACACCCATAACTTTTACCATTTTGAAACATTCCTTTAGAGGTAATTTCAACTAAAACCATTAATTCAAAATATTCATTCAGCACACTATAGATTTATTTTCAATCCACAACACTCAAATCCTTTAAATTCAAATCCAGAATATTTTTAAAACATTTATTGTCAAGTCAACAAAAATCCTCTTAAAATGACTTTTTTCTAAAAGAAATTTAATTAAAATCCCTTCAACCTCTATTGTTTTTAAAAAGATTCTAACAAAACGTTCTATAAAAACATTCATAGAACCTTTCAAAAAAACCTTTTCCAAACCACTTTAAAAATTGATACACCACCTATAGACAAAAAAAAATAACACTCAATGTAGGAATATAACCAATGGATCCTTTCAACATTTTAAAATCAATGCAGGGATACCAGAACCAAATACAATTTTAATATCATATAACTGTTAAACAAATATGGGTTTAATATTATAAAGGCATTAAACCACAAATAAAACATTATATTCCATAGTTTTCTTAAAATTTTAATCCATGTGGTACATACCTGACAACATATCATAGTATGGTTAGAGAATTTATCTCATACATTTAAAATATAATAAAATAACCAATATCTTACTAAAATAGTAATAAATGTTCTTAGATCATGTTATGTTATTAGAAAAAACATTAAATGATATATTAATATATTTCATACTATCATTTTTAATACTAAAACAATTTTATAAAATCTATTTATCAAGAAAACACATTCATGTAGAAGATATCAGGGTTTAAAAAACACTAAATAAGATTTAAAAAAATATGAAACAAATCAGTATGTCATACAAAAGTAATAATTTAGCACCTTATATGTTTTTTAATTATTTTATAACACATTACCTAATAATCATTAAATGTTTTAGAATCATAAATATTCCTTTATGTTGTAACAAAAATACTTTATTTAACACATGATTTACTTTTATATCCCATGTTTTTATTCCATAAATATAAATAACTTTCCATAATATTTATTTTTTAATCAAATGTTAATTAAAAATTTATTGGGTACAAAAAACAATAAATTTTGAGCCACTTAACTTATCATGAATCACATGACATTATCAATCGTTTTATTGGTTATTAATATTTCCCATAGGATGATACTTGAGAATAGTTTATAATTTTATTCAATCCCTCATTTATGGATGATAATAAAGAACCATGGGTACATGAGGGAAAGAGAAATGAATTGATCATTCCACATTCTAAAGCTTACCAAAGAAAAAAAGTACAACAAAATAGCATGAGAAACAATTTATGATATACCAAAAGGTGTGTCTAAGAAAAATAAGTGAATGAAAAACCAGGAAGAAACATGCCTTCCATAGAATATTCATCTCAAATGGACCACACATGGATTTCAAACACTCTACCAACTGAGGTAGGGATCCAACATTCTTCTTGAAAAATCCAAAGAATAGAGGGGATTGAGAATTAGTTAATCCTGATCAATCCCCTATTCTCTCTCAATATAATTAATAAGGTATCATATATTACATTAAATTAACATTTTTCCCATGCAGATCTAATTAATCAGCCACTGTGTTATTTTTTGAGGTGTAAGTAGAATAACAACCACTTGATATTACTCAAAATCCATCAATATCTTTTATAATAAATATCCAATCAATATATGGGTAGTAAGTTTATTTTGAAGCATCCGAACCAGGTTTTGGGAATCAATTTCTATAGTCTACTTTGAGGAAATATTTTTTCCCTCTAGGAGGCATGGAGGAAAACCAAAACCTATTCCTTTACCACATTACTATAATAAAATTTCTTAACATAAAAAGAAATAAATATTCACTACTATTTTCTAAAAATTGAAGAAATTCAAGGAGAATCAAGGCAATTTGAAGCATCAACGTTGAGTTTCAAAAGTCATATATTGATTATAGAAAGAAACTGATGTAATAGTGTCATTGTAATGAATGTGATTTCCAACATGATAATAGAGGTGAGACCAAAAAATTTTATTTTCAACATAATAAAAAAATATAGGACCTATACTTTCTTCCTTAGTGTGATAGAAAAAAAATATCAAATGAAGGGGAATGCCCAAATTTCCCAAAATTTCATCCGTTGGAATGACATTGTTGAATACTCTCCATGTATTTATAAAAAAATTGATAAGAATTTGTTTATTTCCTAGAAAAATTAAATGCAGTATTAAGAGTTTTTCATAGTCTAATAGAATGAAAAAACTTAGAAAAGTCTTTTTGTAATTATAGGGGATTAGAAATAACATAATTATGGAGTATTTTATCTGGATAAATGTACCACTTTCTTGGATGGGAAGGGTTTTTTAAACAATAAAGGATGTATCTACACCTCAAGAAGGTATCCCATGGACAATACATGTTTTCGTGCCTATTAAATAGTTATTATATTATATAATTACAATTAATATGTCATATATTTTAGTAGTATTTTATAATAAGTAACAAATAAATCCTTATATATCATACAAACTTAAACATGTATTTTAAAAAATTAATCCATACCCACCATGTTACTCTTATAATTGGACACACCTCATTAAAAACCTACATATCAAAGATAGTAAATCATAATTCCATATATTCAACCCATATATAACTTAAAATGAATAATATAAAATCAAAATCATTACATTCTATTTGTATAATAAGTTTTGAATAAACCATAGAATTTTTGAAGGTATTGTATTTTTTGTAAACTTTTTGGTTGATAATATTTTTATGAAGTAGTTAAATTTGATGTATTTTATTATGGAGGATTTAATCTAGAAGATATGTTTTGAGTTGAAGAGTTTAAGGAATATTAGTGTCGCATGAATTAAATAAAATCCATATTTTTATTATCATATGAGGTTCTATATGTTTTTGGAAACTTGACCTTGAATTAATGGGAATTCATAAATCATGATATGAAAGAAATTATCAAGGAATCATATGATATTGAATATAGATTTACTTCAAATCCATGGAAGAATACTTTTAGGAGTTTTAATCCATGTCAAATAAATATGAAACATTTTAAGTCTACATAATAATAACAGATTGATAATGAACGTTTAAATTAGTGATTTCAATGGATATGTAAGTGAGGATCAACACTTAATTAGAGTGTATCTAGTTTATATTTTCAAGATGTTCTAGAATGTGTCTCAGAAAATAATTTAGAATATGTTATATTGATTATTGAAATTAATAAATATCAAATATTTTGAATATTTTTATCCATTCTTAGTCCAAAAGATGGATATTTAGTGAGACTGGAGTTAAAATATTCATTAGATAGAGGGTTGTGAGAAAGTGTTATGTTGGAGTTAGTTCTCAAAGGCATTTGATCATTTTTGAATAACTCATGGAGATGTGTGATTGTGAATTCTAATTTCAAATCAACTAAAGAAGTCGATAGAAAAAGGTAGTTCCATAAGCTAATATCACAAATATTATAGGATGTAATATATGGGACATGACATGATAAATAAGTATTTAGGAAGAATATAGAGTCATGTTGAGTTCAAGTGATCGTTTTTATAGAAAATTATAATTATAGATAAATTTAGATGTATGGAAGAATAATCTAAAGAAGGAGCAATAGGATCAGGATGATTGAGTAATATAGAAGAAGGGGTAGTAGTGAAGTCTAGAGGATTCATTGATGTGTTAGACTAACTATAGAAAAAACATAGTTATAAAAAAATTATCTTAAGTTATCCTAGAATAAGTTTAAATATGATAATTTTCCAATGGATATCATAATTTAAGGAGGGTGGAAGCTGAAAATATTTAAAATAATTAAATATGATAAGATCAGAATCCATGAAAATGAATTTTGAGGAAGTTGAAAAAGATTTCATTATCCAATTTTGGAAGATTCAGTAGAACTATGGAAAAATAACATCAGAAGCTTAGAAGATGTTTCTTATTATGTTTGGATATCTGAACTATTGGTTAGTGTGATTCAAGTGTTTCATAAGGTAAACTATAATATATGTAAGGATGATTTTAATGGCTCGGACCTCTCTAGTCCATTACTTTGTAAAATTGTGGTGTTAGAGGTGTTCTAGGAGGTTAAGGTGACTTGGGGTGCATTTGGGTGGACTTTTAAGGAAAAATAAAGGGCTATAGCTTTCGCACGGGAGGTGCTTGGTATGTCCAAACCGTATGGCCAAACCGTGCGAGGTTGGTCCTGGAGGTAGTGGCTAATGAACGGTTAGTGCATGGTCTGTCTAACCATGTGGCCTAACCGTGCGAGGAGTGTTGACGAGGAAATAGCGACCACACAATTAGTGCACGGTTTATCTAACCGTGCGAGCAAACTGTGTAGTTACTTAAATTAGATCCTAAAATTTTGGATCTCAACTGTTTCGCCTCTAACATGCCCGTTGAAGCTTCTAAGCGGCCACAACTCAGGATTAATCTTCCTTGAAGGTAAGAGAACCTCTCCCAAGAGTTTTTTAGGTGATCCTAAGGCTTCTCTTGGCTAATTGAAGCCGGTTTCTTGAGGTATATGATCTTTGTTGTTTGGTTTCTTAGATCTACATAGATCTACTTCTCCTATTCTCTCGGTTTCTTAGATCTACGCCCGTTATGGGTAGATATATGCGTGTCGAAACCAAATATGATGATCTTTGGTCTTGATCTTGCTAGGAGAAGAGATCTAAGGTGGTTTTTGGAGAATAAACCCAGCATTCTTGTGGGTTCTTCATTGTTTGGGGTTTTCGTCAAAAACCCTTGTGGTAGGGTATTCATTGCTATTCTTTCTTTTAAATGAAACTGTATATTAGCATGTTTTAGCCCACTGGATGGCAATGGAATTGACATAATAAATATTTTAAACCGGATCCTGAAATTGTATCTTTCATATGATATTGTCTCTTTTTTTCTAGATAGCGTGATATCTATGCTTTCTTTTCATAGTTGTTATTCTTGATGAAGATTGGTAAAGAACATAAATCGGGGCTAACTGTTTTTTTTCTCCAAAGATAAAGAGGCATGAAAACGAATCTGGTTCTTGTTGTAATTTGTGATTAATCAAATTGTCATAGTAAGCATGTTTAATTAGTTGTGATAGCTTACTGTTAAGGTTCACAATTTTGGAGCCAATAGATTATAAATCTGTTAATTAAAGATGGTTTAAAGATTTGATTGTTTGATAATTCTTTGAAGGTTTCTGAGTTAAACTCTTGATTGTTAAAGGGCCAAGATCCCAATTAATGTGATGGTTTCCTTCTTGCTGCTTGTGTTTTGATGTGATCCTGGATGGTTGTTGTGATATGTGGGGGAATAGAGGCCTTTTGGTTGTGGAAGTAGATGACGCCTAGAGTGGTGAGATGCATCGGTTTATGAATTTGGGTGTCAGGGAGGACACCAGGGATGATGGAATGGGATAGATGTGATTGTTGGTTGCTTGCTGGTTCTTTGGTTGTTTATCGGCTTTACTATTCCCCACTGCTCAAGGCAGCTGGTCTTGCTTACCCTTCTCCCGAAAGAGGCAAAGACACGTGGGGTATGCCCCATTCTTTCCATGTTTAGATTCTCAAGGGGGAATGGGTCTATGCTCTTACTATAGGTGGCAAAGACTCGATGGGTAGTATGTCTACTCACCATGATGAGCCCCTTGTGTTAGTAGTATAAAACTCTATTCTAAAATTCTTGAGAATATGGGAAGGTGTTTTGGTAATAATGTTTTGATGAAATGTTGTTAACCCATGGGGATAGGGTTGCTGGAACCTAATGATGAGGTTTTAATCTTTTAAAGGGACAATGGACTTTGGATGGGATGCAAATTAAATTTAATGTGGAGTTGTTCATGGTTAATTAATGTTTAATGAATTAATTAACGTAAAGTGGAAATTATAAAAACAGAATGAAGTAATCAAATAAATCTCTTTAAATGGTTGTGAGCTTATAGGAAATCTAGTCTTAGAAGTAGAAGCCCGGATTCTGAGATACGTTAGCTGCAATGTGTCTAAGACTAGGTTATGCCCATAGTGTGGTTGTGAGTCCTAATATACTTTTGTACTTTTTGTGTTTCTATATGTTACTCCACCTTTCCAGTAAGGGAAACTGACACCCCGAGGATTCTGAACCATGGGGGGGGGGGGTGTTTTCCCCAACATTCTGGTGGGGGGATGAATGGCTGACTAACCCCTTTGGCCCCACTCTCTTCTCTTGGTAGATACTTGTGCCGTTAGGAATAATGGTTTGTTTTCCCAAAATATGTGTGTAGAGGGCTATAATGGAATGTGGTTATTTACACACATATTCTGGATATAGTATCCTGTGGACTACTATATGTGTAACGTGTATAGGTGGTGATGGATTTCAGATCCTTACTTGGTGTATGGGCTGTAATGGCTTTAGGTATAATAATTGACATATGATACATGTTGTGCGAGTTGTGGTTGCTCTTGGAAACTACCTGTTTACTTTTGGTTGTGAGGATGGTGTGGTGCTTCACCCAGGTGTCTACAAGAAAGCCTTTGTGGTGCACGAGGTGCAGATTTTGGTGCTTCGCCTAGGTGTCTGCGGGCAAGCCTTTTTGGAGAGGGATGCTCTGGACGTGCGACGTTGGGGCAAAGCGGAAAACTAGTGGGGAAGTTTTAGCGGGGTACCCTTGATATTCTGTACTATATGCTATATTCTTGTATGTGTTACTTGATGAGAGTAGCCATGGTGAGGTTGAGAACATAGTGTACCTATCTAGGGGACATTTTAGTTTCACTTGTGGTTCAATGTGCTTTAGCATACTTTCTTTACTTTTTCACGAGAGGCTTTAGGGAGGATCCTACTAAGTATACTATTATACTCACCCTATGTATATATAAATTGATTTTAGAGTAACATGGAGTGGGTTGGAGATCAAGCTGGTTTCTACTAGCTCAGGGTTGTAGGAGCTGTTCGGGCTTGTGGTTGCTGCCGTATTTACTTTCTCTTGGGTACTTATAGTTTTTCCATTTTTTGTAGTAATTTTGCATGAAATTCTGCTTATGCATTTGGGTTTCTATTATATTTCTTGTTCTAAGTTGGATTTGATCGGTGTCTATCTTTTCTATCTCTTCTGCATGTGTTTTCTTATAGGCTAATGCCTCCCATTTGTGTATTACTATACCCTCAGTGCTAGTTGCTAACCCAGGCCTACTGGAGGTGGGACTCGGGGGGTCATTATGTCCCTTCTCACATTTCCGGCCCAGGAGGGGTACAATTTGTGGGGAGGGGTTTGTGACAATTATTATTTAAGTTAAAAAAATAAATGTGTTTATTATGATCTGTACTTAAAGATAGAAAAATCATGAAGTTATATTTACGATTCAATTAAATGTTTGTGTAAGATTTTAAGATGGTTTATAATAATTTTTATATAATCCAGGATGAATTTAGACTCTGATATTTTTGGATCTATTGAAATAAGTTAATTTAGAATTGTGTTAGAGGGATATTGAAGTTTAGAATATCATGTTCCTCATGTTTCTTTCATTATGGATAGATATAAAAATGGGGACTTTTTTAGATCTTATAGTTGATAATTTAAGTGAATTTATTAAGAGAATATGACCTGCTTGTTTTGTAAGATTCATTGAGATAATGAAAAAATGTCAGGATTAAAAAATTCTTAATATCACATAGGATGAGCCTAAATTCTAGAATATCACATATTTTTGGTGTAAAATACATAGGTTTTGTATATTGAGGTTTTGAACGGTGAATTTACAGAAGTTAATATTGAGGTAATTATCTAATTATAATTATTTTAAAGGCTTTTGTGGAAACCATAAGAAAAGAAATATCTTAATAATTCTATTATGATACCTTATTAAAATGATGGTAAAAATTATAAAAATTACAAGGAGATATAAATTTTGAGAAATACTATTGGGTAAATGATGAAATCTTCTAATATAACTTGAAATATTTGTTGATATTAGTGTAAAATTAGTGTCTCCAACATGACCTAAATACATAATGGATGTAGACACTTGCATCAGTTGAAAAAACTTGTAAGAAACATATTTGTTTGTGTTAATTAATAATTAAATCTAATATGGGTATTGGTGAGATATACAATTTTGATAGGATCATTATTATAACAAGTCACATAGGAGAATTTAACAAAAGGAAAATTCTAAAAAATATCCACTTATTCAACCTCCCTCCTCAAATTTGAATCATATTACTTGTCACATAATGTGGTATTAGAGAAACATGAGTTTCCTCTAAATTATAAATAAATTATTGAAGATTAAGAAAAAATATTTGGTTAATAATAGAGTTAATTCTACATTTTATGCAAAAAAATTCATGGATAGAGGAGTAGAATGACTACTTATTTTCTTCTACTTATCATGGAATTTCTTAATTTTGCTACTATGGGATTTGGACTGGTTGATAAATATAATCCCATGACATTTGTTTAAAAGAGGAACTTGGAGGTTGGTATAAAGGTAAGGAATAAAATTTTAATATCCTTATCAAAAAAATTTATATAAAGATTGTGGGACTCCAAACTACTAAGTATATTTTGGAAAAATATGAAACAATTATTTAATGAAATTTTAATTTTTAGTAAACAAAGATACACATACAGATAATAATTTTGAAGATGTGATGATGGATGATGATGAATTTTTTTTGGAATTATTCAAAATATTAAATGAAATTTTTTGTAGTACTATTGTAAATAATCTGATGATAAACTTACCAACATGTTTAATATGAAAATTTATACTTTAGAAGAAGCTGATTATTTATCACTTAATGAGACCTATAATACCCATTTTAATTATGATATAAGGAAAGACACAGTGTTTAAGAAGAAGGTCAATTAGTGAATGGAATTTGAAACTACGATATGGCTTAAGATAATGAAAGAAGAAGGTGAGTTGTCTAGTAAATATTAATATGAGTTTCAAAATGATGAATAGTATAAATAGAATTTTGTATTTTATATCAAATAAGTTTATAAAATGAATAGTTAAGTATAAAGGTAAACTCCCACTAAAATATTTCAAAATATGGTGGAATTAGGAACTTTACTATTGAATCTAAACAGATGAAAATTGGTGTGTATGATGTTAAAAAAAGTAATAAATATTAAGTAAGAAAATATATATTCAAAACTATAATAATGATAAAAACCAATTTAAGGAGAAAAGAGTTTCACTGGAAGGAAAATGAGAATTATTTTTAACAAAGAATAAGAAGAATATTTCAATTATAGTTTTCATTCTACAGAATAGGTTTACTAAAAGTTTAGAAAATTTATTTCTCATATTGAAAAACTTTTAGAAAACTTATTTAGTTGTGAATATGGTGATGGGGAATAAATTTACACTGAGCACATGTTGAATGCTAGGAATGTATCATGTCATGATTCAAACACCCAATAAAAGAGAGAAATAATATTTATAAAGATGGAATTTGAGAAAATAAAATTTGAATATTTTCATATAAAGGAATTAAATTATATTAAAAAAATTATAATTTTAAATTCATAATTTGTAGAAAAAGAAAAAATAATGAAAGATGATAATAAAAAAATATGAAGGAAAATAATTAAGTAACACATGACAATGGTGTCTTGAATCCAAGAATACTTTAATAATATGAGTGAATATTTTAACAAATCTATAGATGTAAAATTTTAATCATCTTGAGATGATAAAAATGTTGGCCTAATGATTGAGTTATATCTAATCCTATATAATATGAAATAAATTTTTTGTATTAATTACACTATGGGTTTAAATGTTAAAATTGAGAAAATATAGGCTAATAATGATCGTGAGTAAACCAATTATGCATTGATGGAATATAGTTTTAAATTATTAAGAAATACCTCCCCATGAAAATGACCAAATGACGATGAAAATACTATTGGACATCCATAACAGTTTTATGAAAAAACCCATCATTACAATAGGTCAAAATTTATATGATATTATTTGTGTTGGAATCATTTGGAATAAATATTATACTTTTTGGTACAAAATTTCTTTTACAGGGATTATAATAATATATTAATTAATGGGTAGTAACTTTTAGAAGATGTGGAGAATTTTTGAGAAGAAGAATACTATGACTAAATATTCATCAAGTCTGTAGACTCAAAATAAATTCAATTGTCTTGATGAAATATATGGAATATGTGACCAATAATTTCATTATAATAAATAATGTATGTCAACACTTCCAAAATATTATCCTCAATATGAAAGGGTAATTAATGTTTAGAAAAGAAAGGAGGAAAAGTATTTAATTACTGAAGTGGCTCTAAAATCGATCATGAAAAAGAAAAACCTAGATAAATTATAGTGTAGTTACTCTCACATTACATGTGATACAAAAATATTCAATAACATTGAATAAAATTATGGAGGTGAAATTATTTTAGGTAATATAAGCTTATAAAAATAATAGGAATTATTAAAACTGATATTGAATCTCAAAAACTAACATCCATCGATGTTATTTCTATTAATGGACTTAAACAAATCTAATTGAGTTCAAGAAAATTTTGTGATAATGTGAATGATTTTAATTTTAGGAAAAACTCTTGCATCATAATGTACTCATAGGATGTAATAATTATAAATAAGTGATAAATAAGAAGTGGTAACTTATTTTAAAATAGTGATTTGAGTAAATTTTTTTATTTGAGAGATAAAGATGAAAATAAGTTATGGCACTAGAGACTTTTCATCATGGTCAAATAAATTTGACTAAAATCATAAAGGAAGATTTCATGAGGGAATTACAACAACTAATGAAAGAAAGGGATTTTATTTTTGAAACATGTCAAACAGAGAAGATCATAGATAGAAGAAAAAAAGTGGAAATTTAATCCACTAGGCTACTTAAGTTAATTCATTATGATTTATGTAGAAGGTTGATACATCAACCAACTAGAGGTGATATTTATATTAGGTAATTCATTGATGATTTAAATTGGATGAATAATTTGATTCCAATAAAGAAATTTTTTAAGTGGTGGAGATGTTTAAAATATACATAGGATAAGTCGACAAATAGTTATAAACTTATATTAAGAAGTTATGAGCTGGAAATGGAAGGGTGTTCACTAGTAATTATTTTGGAATCCTATCATCCAAATAAAGGGTTTAAAAATAAATATAGTTCCATTTAAATGACTAGAAGAATGGAGTTGCATAAAGTAAGAGTAGAATCTAGGTTAAAATGGAAGGAACAATGATTTTTGAATAAAATACTCTCAAAATTATTCTAAAGGGATGTCGTATGTATAGTTTTTCATATTCAATATATATGATTATTGATAAATTTATCAAACTTTAGTTCTTATTAAATATGGTAAAAAAGAAAAATATTTTGAATTACTTCAAAGTATTTATATGATAATGGATAATTAGGATCAGAAATTAAAATTTGAGAAAATCTGATGAAAAACTGAGGAATCTATGTTAATAGGATGTTTATCCAATGGAAGATGATACGAGTTATAGAAAAAATGATATAAAAGGTCATTGATTTATATAATGTAAAAACCAGTGAAAATAAATCTAGTTTGAGAGAGGTACATGATGAATTTGAAAGAATAATGTAAGAAATATTCTTTAATTCTAAAAACGTTAGAGAAAAGGAAGATGATCATGAACCCAAAAAATTTAAATTTTCTTGTATTAGTGCACCGATGATTAGTATATTTTTTAAATTGTTAAACTAATGTTTGAAAAGGTACAAAATCATATTGAACCTAAAAAAATCATTAGAAATTAGGAAGAATCAGTATAGACTATAAGGAAACTAATTCTTGACAATAAAACATATATTTTTTCACAAGCTGAACCACAATCAGTTTTTAGGTTTATTGATTCTAAAGATATGATAAATTCAATGAATAAGGTGTTGGGTTAAATTTAGAAGAACGATACTTGGGATCTTGTTCCTAAACCAAAAGGGACAAATATTCTTGAATCATTAGAAATTTTCTACTTGTTGTCGTTCACATACACTACAAATTATATCAAATTGATTTGAGTTTTTATAGATAAACCTTAAGGTTTTATACATGATAGTGATGGAACCATGGGGTTTAGTGAGTAAAGCCTTATATGGGTTAATATAGGTCCCTAGATCCTAGTATTCCAAACATGATATTTTTATAAAAAAAATTAAATTTTATAAAGGAAAAAATTATAGGAACTTATATGTGAAGAATATGAAACTAGATAATATAATATTCATTGTCTATTTTAAGAAATAATTTTTACAAGTGTCAGGGGGTATGATTTTTGAGGAATTTGAAAAATAAATTAATATGCATCTTGAGTCTTCAACGATTATAGAGATGAGTTTATTTAATGTTTTACAAGTTGTACAAAACTAAAACCACATCTTTATATACTAGGATAAATATTCCCAGGTATTTTTGAATAATTTTCGCACGAAATATGCTAAATAAGTATCAACAACCATTATAGGTATTGTTAAATTGTGTAAATAAAAATTAGGGAAAGTTAATAATAAAATGAGCATTTGGAAGATGATAAAAAGCCTAATTGATGATGTTACTTTGTGTAACAGATATCAAAGTGATCCAAAGGAATAACACATGTTAGTTTCTATAACATTTCTTAGTTATATCAAAGGAACCTCAAGTTATGGTCTGATGTATAAAGGAATTGAAGAACTAAACTTTTCGGGTTTCATTGATATTGATTAGGATGGATATTATAATTATATAAAATCAACATTAGGATAATCGTTGCTTTTATGATGTGATTTTATGATTTCAGAAGTATGAAACCAATTTCTATAACTTTGAGTATAACAAAATATGATTATATTATTACTACACATGCATGTACAAATATTTTATAGATGAATATGAAACTATAAGGCTTGAATGTGACTGCTGATAAACCACTGATCATTGCATATAATAATCAAAGTGCAATTGATCTTTCTAAAAATATAGTGCATCAAAGTAGATCCAAACTTAATGATATCAAATATCACTTCATCATGGAGAAATTTTCTAATGTTAATGTGATTTTGGAGTATATTTACACAAAAGGATATATTTTTTGATATGTTCAGTAAATATATTCCAAGGGAGATATTTGAAGAGTTGAGGATCAAATTTAATGATCACCCTTTTTCTACTACTTAAGAAAGGTATGGAATACCCCACCATCCATTGGATGATGTTGTAAAAGGGGTAGATAAGTAAATAACTATTGTGTGAAAATGTAACTTTACATTTTTTTTGAATTTTAATATATTGTTACTGTGAGAATGGGGAGAAAAAATATATGTGGTTTGATTAAGGGGTAGACTATAAAAATCACTAGCCAAAAATTTATTTTCATAAAGGGATGGAATTATATCAAAAATATTTCTTTATCTAGTAGTGTTATGTTAAGAAATTTCTATTTTAGAATGGATATAAATTATTGAAAAATGAGATTTATTGAATTTGAAAATAAATAAAAATTAAGATATTTAAAAACACATGGAATTTTTAAAGGAATTTTATTTTTTCCACTTCTCCTATTATTTTTTAGGAAATAATTAAATAATAATTAATATATTTTAGTGGTCTCAATCGAGATGATATTTTTTGAGTTTACTAGATTAATTTTGGAATATGAAAGTTAAATACACATATTATTAACCTTGATTGAATAGTATATGAAATTCTATAAGATTTGGAAACATGGAATTACATTAAAATGTGTTTTAAAATTGAGTTTGATATATTAAAGAATAAGTAAAAGAATTATGTGATATTGAATCAATAATTACTTCATAACTATGGATGATTCATAATGGAAGTATCTAGAAACATTATATTAACTTGAAACATATGAAGTATATACAAGAATAATAGGATGTTCATGTAAGTTTAAGTCAGATATTTTAGTGTTTTTGTATGTTTGAATCAATATTTATATGAATTATATCTAGTTGAAAAGTTTAATATAGTATGAAGGTGTTTTTATAAGATAACTAAGTTGATTTTATGCGAATATCCCAAAGTAATAGACATCATTGTAGATTAAAAATTATGATTCATTCTAGTTCTAAATGTTGATGTTTTTTTAATATAGTTATAAATTCATAATAATATTTATTATTGTTTATAATAGATTAGGTGGAGTTATTTAGAAAAGAACATTGATAATTTTAGAATAAGTTATGAATATGAATTCCTTAGAAATTTACAAATCAAACCAATTCAATTTGAGGATAGAAGAAATGATATTTTAGAAGCTAACTTAATGAACTTGTTAAGAAAGAAATTCTAGAAGATGGCATGATAAATTTGTTTATGGGAAGTAAATAGAATTAAGGTTATTTCAAGTGAACATTGTTGTTTTAAGAAGTATAATTATGGATAAGTGTGAAATATTAGAATAAGAAGTAGAAAATGGATTTATATGATTACGATGGTTGAGTAATATAGGGTCTGAGGTTAACGTGAAGTCCAAATGATTCCCTAGTACAAAAGGCTAACTCTAAATAATATAGAGTAATGGAATAATGATATTGAGTTATCCTATAAAGATTTTAAAGATGAAGATTGACATAATTCCAGTATATTAGAGGTTAAGGAGTGTGGAAGATGAAGAAGTTAAGAAGTCTGGAAGCTTTGAAGAATGAAAATTGTGAATTTGAGTTATGTGGAAGTATCACAATATATTAGTTTCAAGAGTTTAGATGATTTTTTGGATCTATAGAAGAAAACATCTATAAGGTCATGAGATTTTTCAAATTTAGTTTAAAGATATAAAGGTTATGTAAGTGTGATATGAATGTTTGATTAATTTTATTGGAAGATACGGATTGATGAATCATTAAGTTAAAAAATAAATATTATGATTATGAGTTTTACTCTAGGTTATAAAAATCACAAATTCAATGACATGATTCAAACTTTTTTTTTGGAATCATTGAAGATGGTTGGTGCTATGTCTTTTAGAATCCTTAAAGAAGTCAAAATCGGATATTTTTTCAAGTATTAAAGTTATTTGACAAGAATTTAGTTACATGGATATTCATGTTGTTATTCCCACATTCTATGATTTTTTTATGTTAAAATGGATATATAAAGGGGGAATTTATTCAGAGCTCAATGTTGATATTTTGATTGAATATTTTAAGAGAGGTTGACCAGGATATTATTGAATGTTTATTAATTCAAACAAGAAGAATCACGATTTCAAAAAATATCAGATTCATGGAAGAAGATCCTAATTTCTAGAAGATCACAGAATTGAGGTGTCAGACACATAAATTATGAACATTGTAGTATTGGAATGTAATGTTAAGAAACATAAGTTTGTGAGAGAGAACTGATTATAAATATTTTAATGGCAAAGGGAAAGACCATTAGTTATTGTTGTAGCAATTAATGGGAAAGGAATATATTTATTATATAGTTTCCTGGTGCCTTTCTAAACTACTGTTAACTGATGTAAAAATTATAAGGGTACATAACAGTTATAAATAACTCTTGGGTAGTGGATGATATCTTGTTATACCATTGGTAATCTTAACTGATATTAGTGGAAAATCTATTTCTCCGACTTTACCCAAACACAACAAGTACATAACCACCCATTTTGTTAGAGAACCTTTTAAAAATATTACACACCTTATATTAATTTATGTTAACAATGTATAAAGGTAAAAATTATATGTGGAAGTTTGATAGGATCAAGAATTAAAGTCACATATGTTTATTTCAGAAAAACAAAATTGAAAAAGATTACAACTAATTAAACCCCCCTTATCAATGGTAAATCATATTCCTAGTAAATTCAATTTTATTTCTTCCTTATGTGTCATATCCAATATGTATCCAACTTTTAATTTAATCAATTAGCTCAATACATAGCATAACAATAACATAAATTCTCCAAGAATGATGTTTATAATAATTAGTATATTATGTTTTTAAGGTCTTTTTATGTTACCCATATATAAATAATATTTAATAACTTGTCATGGGAACCACACAATCATAAATTTTATAAACCCACATGAAATCACTTGATTAATTTCAATAAAGATAGGGATTTCATTTTTCATTAATAATTTATCTTTAGTTGAAACTATTGATTTTAAAGTTTCAATCATTTATTAAGATTACATTTATTTAGGAAATATAATCACATTAAAAACAAAAACCCTTTACACATAATTGAACTAACAAAATAAAAAATAAATTTATAATCTTTCCTATTTCTGTCTACCACATCTCAAAAACCCTTAGTTCCTTAGAAATCATAATCAATGATGATGCATGTACCTCACCGACACATCTACCCTAAAATAAGTATAATATTAATTTTAGGATTTTTAATTATCTTAAGGTCATTGTGTTAGATCATGGGATCTATATCTTCATCTTAGTCATCCTCTATTTCCTATATTACATGATATGATTGAATAATATCTTTTCCCTACCAAGAAATAGAATCCTTACCACTTAAAAAGTTAAAAATTCATTATATCTATCATAAAATTCAACGATACCACTTTTTTATGACCTAACTCTACTATAACCCCTCTTATACTGGTTGTGATGATATGAGTTACCCCCAATGCTTGCCTCTAATAAGCTATGGGTTGGTGACTAGCATCGAGTACATATTTCAAACATAATGGGAGGCATTAACCTCATGATTTTAGGAATGATATAAAACAATTGCTAATAAAGTCCAATAGTAATAGAAGATAAACCCATAATCTATAAAGTAAATATAATTTCATACAAGAATAGTGAAAAAAATTAAAATAAATACCGAAAAAAGTATCTTTTTTGGAAGCAACACTAACTCCACTAAACCACTAACCACGAGAAAGTAATTTCGAGCCCAATCACCAACTCTATCATGGAAATATATAAAAATATTACTTAGAAGTAAGGGTGATCATACAAGTATAATCAATACAATACTCACCTGAAAATCTTGAAAAAATTTAGAAGAATCATTCAAAAGCCTCATTGAGTAATTAGGAAAATCAACTCATTACCATTCCCTGACCAACTATTAAACCAAACTCACCTAGGATCACTTGGAAAATCCACATATGAATATAATAATATAGTTATCATGAAAATATATCAAAATAGTTTCCAAGTACAACCTTCCACATTTATATCAACTCCCTTATTTCTTAACATCTTACATTATTGTTTTTTCACCCCTTATACATACATGTGATACAAAAAAATAACGCCTAATAAAATGAAATAGCAAGTAACACACCTATATAAAACATAACAGAACCACATATCATATACCACACATGTTTAAAAACACAAATACCACATAACTAAATCACTTAAACATCCTCACCACATCATTTACACATAACAATACTATGTTTATAAGGCATAATAAGAGAGGGGAAATAGTCATACATTCATATCACCCATATATTCGATGTTCAGGGTACATCTAAAACCCAAATACTCATATAGGAGTTGATATGGATTCTAAACTTTGGTGGAGGTGCGTAAAAAATAAAAAAACAATAATTAATATATAATAGTTTCACACAAGCCCTAATTAGGGTAAAATCCCTATCAAAGAACCTCTACAAGAACAACACATTGTTAAATCATCACAGATAGAAAATAATAACTATTACTTCTATCTCTAGACAATATAACAACAAACAATACAGCCATACCACATTCACATAATAACTTCAAAAAAATTTCTTCCATTTATTTATCAAATATAATTCCACATTAATAATTTACCAACCCTCTTAAGTTCAATAACCATGATAATATTTCAATCCAACACAAATTCAAATCATCCACTTCCACTTTAAATTTTTATAATTCAATTAAAAAATAAATCATTCCAACACATTAATTATTTAATTGTGGACCATTATCAATTCAACAAGACTTAATTCCACATCACGTGTTAAATTCTATTATTTTATGCCTACATATTTGAATATTCTTATGAAACTATGACACACAACCACATAAACCTCATCAAAATTACTTAATAAAAATTATAACAAAACCTATTCCTCCATTGCATAATAATTTCATTCTTTATAATTTATTTGTCAAATCATACTCAATAAGTAAACAATATCAAATAAATATTTCCAAATTCTTACTACTTTATCTAATTTATATCGTAAAGTAATTTAAAAAATTAAAACATGTCTCAATAGATTAATAAAAAAATTATAATAACAGAATCTTTATTAGCACAACAAAAATCAAGAAAGAATCATAAAAATAATAAGGAAATTGTGTAAAACATATTCATCGCTTCCCAGTTCCATATTTTTAAATAAATTATTATTTTCATTACGTAAATCTCATGTACATAACCTATGAAAAAATCATGTTTAATCTACATTATTATATTAATAAAATAAAAATAATCCAAATTTCTAACCTCAAATAAAATATTAAATGATCACAATTCTAATGATATATTTGAAACTAAGGTCAAATTCCAATAAACTCATGACAATATGCCACTAAAACTAAATCAGATCAATCTAGTATTTTCTCAACACCTACAACATGACTGAAGCACCTTGATAGGATATAATGGATGATAAAGAATAATAGAAAGAGGAGAAACCAAGTAAGAATAACCTCAGTGATGAAAACATAACATCTTCAAAATAGAAGGATCGTTCTATTATAAAAAGGTTTTTCCACAGTGTTAAGGAAACCCTTAGGGTTTAAAATGGTATAGAGAAGAAAGAATGGATTGAATATAATTTTATAAATTTATAAAATTGTTAATTAAAAATGAAATGTCACAAATCACATCTTAATGCCATACATTATGGAATAACAGAGGTTAATCAAATAGACCTTTGAAAACCATGGCAAAATCCTTCCTCAAATATTTGGTAAAAAATCAATCAATTTTGATAAAAATAACAAATATTATGGTGTGATGACTTATGTCTTTCCATAGTATATGTGTTTTTAAAATTCATGGCTTATCCCCACTTCCCCTACTCAAACCCAATAACCTATAAAAAACCAAAGAAGAATAATAGACATAATGACATAATTCACTCATCCTTTACTTCTAGAAGCAACTCAAAGATATCATTAAATTGGATAATGTCATAATATAATCCACAAAGACAAAATATATTAAACCAAGGTTAAATGATTGAGCCGTAACATCCTAAGGTGAAACCTCTTCTCTAGATACCCCTCTTAAATATCTCATGGTGTTATTTAAGTTATTATAGTTGGATGTTTTAGTCAAATGGAATCTTAGCTAAACCCAAATTATCATATACCATTCATCTCAAAACTCACTACCAAAACCTATAAAACCACAAAAAAGACGATAGAGTTTCATGACCCCCTCTAAAGATTCCAAAATTGAAGAAAATAGATAATGACCCTTGAGTCCCACCTCCAGAAGTCCCCAAATTGAAAACTAGCACTGAGGGTATAAAAGTCTCATAAATGGGAGAGATTAACCTCTATAATAAATCAGATCAGGATATAAGATATCAAAAATCAATAAAATCCATGAACTACTAAAAATAAAAAACTAAAAACCATCCTACAATTTGTGTATAAATAAAACAAGATACGTATAAAATTCTGTAATGTAAAATACCCAAAAGTAAAGAGAAACCAGTGACACAACAACTATCCAATGATCTAATTTAGTAATGTCCAACATAGTATACTTATTCCTCTTGGAAACATGAAAATAAATTCATATACAGAGTTTGAATATACATGTATACACAGTAGAAAAAATAAAATATATCACACACATGCGAAAAGAGCATACTAATGCACCCATCAGAAAACAACATCACTAAACAGCACCTATATAGGTATACTAACCATACCCATCATCACCATGGATCAATCACCAAATAACACATCCATGTATAATGAAATAATAAGAAAAATATTGATAAAGGATACCCCGGACCACATTCCCAGTGATTATCTGCTGTCACCCCTATAGAAAATGTCCTAGAGCTCCCAATCCTTCTATATAATGTCACAACACATCACATCACATCCCGTCCACATACATCGAGGATATAACATTATATTACATCTCACCCAAATACACATGGTCCGTCACATCACATCACATATCATAACTAGAGTAGTATGGTATTGTGAACATGAAGGACATAAACCTAGTTCCCTCCTTTTACCATGTCCAACCCCCACCATAAGCCATCTTATCACATATCTCTTGAAGAATAATTGGCCATCACATATCATCACATGACATCTCAATAGTGGAACTTTTGAATTTCGGACATAACTGCTCGTGCATGTCATTGTCACCTAGAAGAGGGAGTATAGAAGATCAGGCGACCATCCATATATCCTCCTCACCAGGATGTTTAGAAAAACACCCCAAAAAAATTGGGTTATCAACACTAGGTGCTTGAGGTCTGTGGGGTACATAAAGAAAATCACAAGAATATTCATGGAATAGAGTACCCTAACACATAAGCCTATTCTATGGGTTTACAATAAGAGTATCAACCAAATCTTTAATTCCCCTCATTTTGTTACTACTTCGAAATGCACTACAATATACCACATACTACAATGAACAATCCACTTTTCATATTCTCAACAGAACCAAACCTATTTTTTGTATTTATATTACCAACCAGTTTTAATTAAAACAATAATTTCATTACATAATTTCCAGCCTTTTAATACATAATTAATTCCCTCCATTTAGACAGAGATTCTATTATATTTTATTATAGTTTATTTTATTATTTCCACCCCATTACACAAACATTTTTTAATTCTAATAGTAATTGAGAAAATAGGGTAACAATTCATATCAAAATGATAGATAGACCAACTTCCATACACTAACAATTCAGCCTACACTTTCACAGCCATGCTGCACAATCGCACCACTACCACTATCATAACCCCACTACACACACATCACAACATAGCCATTATCCATGAATAAAATCAAAACAACCTATCCACAATAAGAATTAGATTCCACAAACACATTCCACAACACAAACATTGAATTTTCTAGGTTATTAATCTGAGATTTCATTAAATTCCACTTTTTTATTAAATGGTGTTTTCACACAAGCCATAAGATCCTAGGGAATCCAATTAATTAACTGGATATAAATTATTATCAAATTACATTTTAAGTGTTTTCAAAATCTACTAAACATGCATTCCATAATTCACATCATAACATCACATGAAATAACCCCCGACAACCTTAATTTCTAGTGGTCATTTAGCCCATACAATTGAAATAACATAACCAAATCAAGGTAGTAAAAATATTCTTGCATTCTGAGACCCTTATAAAATTCATTTAATGGATTAATTTATATTTTTTAATATGTATTCAGCCATTTAAACATAGATAAACATAACCACCCCTCCCCACATGATACATATAGCGGATAAACGAAGGAATCCCCTATATGGAGGAAATTTTATTTACACCAATTTGTTTCACTAAAAACAGGGGGTGTGTGTACAAGAGGAAACCACATATAGGGAACTTGAATGAATTAAAATAAAAATATTCCATGCATATAAATGAATAATGATTAGGGACCTCCCATCACAATAGAAAATAACCCCAATGTAATAGTTGAAAGGTATTCTCTTTAGAAGGAATATATATGAAACATATAGTATTTGATATGGTACTAATTGACAATTTAAGATAGATCTCCTCAAATCCACATAATATGACCATTAAAACGGATCCAAATATTTAGGAAGTAAAGGATATAATTTTCATAATTTAAAAATGATTTCAAAACTACTAATTAATCCATTATAACCATTTTTATTAAAAAACCAAAAAAGAAAAACCGAAAATTTCTTGAAAACTGGATTCACTATAGATAAACCACCATGATGATATACCATTGGGATCTACTTCTAGGATGATCTTCCATTGGAATATACAACTAGGATGACCTACTGTTGGGATCTACCACTATAAATCTATCATTGGGATCTACCGTCATAGATCTACCAACAGATATCTACCACAAGAGATCTACTAGCAGAGATCCACCACCATAGATCCACCACCAGAGATCCACTACCAGAGATCAACCACTAGAGATCTATCTCCATATATCTTCCACTAGATATGTACCACAATAAATCTACCACTAGAGACTGACCACCCGAGATCTACAACCTGATTAATAAAATGTTAAAACACCACTTTTTCATCAAAATAACCCTAAAACTACTCCCTTCCTCCAACAAACAGATTTTTACATTCTTTGGAAACATCAATAACCAGAATTACTATAATGTAATAGGCTGAAAGGTCTGGGCCGTTATATCAAAAACTTCTCAAACTATTCTCACCCTCAATAATTTAAAACTAACATAGAAGGAAATGGAGAACAGGTTTCAAAAACCATCCCTTGAGATAACTCTCAAGGAACTCATTACATATTAAACACCGCCACCAACTGAAATTTACAACCCAAGCACCCAAAATTGCACAACCAACTATACTACCTAAAATATACGATACAAAAAATTCCACCCTCCATGTCATGATATTATCTGCTTTGGCCATCACCGACCCACCCTCATGGGTTGAATCACATCATAATACAATGTAACTCGATTAGGAATGAGATCATACCCTTTTTATACAATGAAAGACATATCCAACATCAAAAATCATGAATGAGTCATATGAAAAATAAAGACACAAGGTCCAAACATCACATCAAAGGAAAATAAAGAAACAAAATGTATATAATGAATCAAAACAACTACGGGTACTGAGCATGCATCTGCATCTCATACTCCCAAGTACCCTCCACCCAGACAATATGTCTCCATAGAACACACTACTAAAAAATAGGACATTAACAGTGCTATAAATGGTCTTTATTAGCGTTTTAAAAGTGATGAATACATGAGCGAGGTTAAAATCCTTGGTCTTTTATCAGAGCTAGAAACGTGATGATAAAGGGTCTTTTATAATAGCTTATAGAAGCACTGATAAATTATACTTTTATATTTTCTTATAAAAGTGTTGATAAAGGACCTTTTATCAATGCTCATAGAAGCACTGACAAATCTTACCATTATCTATGCTTTTAAAAGTGTTGATAAAGGGCCATACTACAGTGTGGTGTAACACCACACTCTAACACCACTGTAATGTGTTGTAACAACACACCACAACACTAGACACACAACAGATAAAAAAAAAACAAGTCCCAATATAGGATTTAAATGAAATGAAATTTAAAACATAAAAAAAAAGAAAGACACACACTCTATTATATACATTTTAAACATTGGTTTATAAAATTATATAAATAGAAATTATTACATAAATTAAAAAAGATCGAAGTTCCTTTATCTTTTAATACTGACATGACTCATGCTATTGAAAAAAACCACCCCTGGTCGAGAAACATTTTGTACCTATATAAGAAAAAATTCATATGTTAGTAATAATATAAAGAAATAAATTAATAGAATGTGTTAATTTTACTAAAATTGATTAGTATTTTAAATAAAAAGATAAAATTGGAGTCATATCGGTCACACCATGAATATAATTGAGGTGAGGATGATTCCAACACATCTCAAATGACTTGTGGATAATTTTCCTAATGTATCAAAACAATATGAATGTGTTTCCTTAGTTTTGATTATGTCAGTTTTCTTTTTTACTTAAATATAATTTTAAATAAGAAACATACACTTTTGACTTATTCTGATAACATTTTGTATCAGTTTAATGTGAAACAGATTCATACATGTCAAAAATTAAATATAAATCATTTTCCTATATCATATGTAAAACCCAAGCATGCTATATTGGGTTTCATTGAGTGACACATTTTGAACTAAAATGTTGATTTTAAACTAATAACAAACAATTTCAGTCATAATGGGAACATAGTGTATCATATTGATGTGCATATAATTCCAATACATCGAAAATGACTTATGGATAGTTTTTTTAACATATAAAAACAATCTAAACTCATTTTCATCATTTTGAGAAGGAAATTTGTGCATTTTACTAAAATTGATGATAATTTTAAATGAAAAGATGCACTTTGAATAATAATGGTCACTTTGTGTATCATATTGAGGTGCATATATTTCTTAAACATCCCAAATGGATTCTGGGTTATTATCCTAAAGTATCAAAATATTCTTAATGGGTTTGATCAGTTTTAAGCATGCCACTTGTCCTTTTTACTAAAATGTCATTTTAAAATGGAAACACACACTTTGACTCATATCGGGTACATCGTGTATCAGATTGAGGTATGAAAAATTCTTACTTGTCACAAATGACTTATAGATAATTTTTTTAAAGTATCAAAACAATCAAATTATTCTTTCTCTATTTTAGGTATGTCAGTTGTCTTTTTACTATAATTATTGTCAATATTAAATAAAAAATAAGTACTTAGAGTCATACCGGTCACAGTGTTCATTGGATTGAGTTGCAATTGATTCATGTATATATGAAATAACTTAAGAATTTTTCTCCTAAAGTATCAAAACAATATGAATGTTTTTGTTCAGTTTTGAGTAGGATAGTTTTTTTTACTAAAATTGATGTTAATTTAAAATAAAGATGCACTAAGAGTCATACTGACCACACTTCTCATCAGATCGAGGTGTGGATGATTCCTAAACATTCCAAATCACCTATGAATTGTTTTTCAAAATTATCAAATTAATATGAATGTGATTTCTTGTTTCTGAGTGCATCACTTATCTTTCTTACTAAAATTTAATTTTAAACTAAAAACAACCACTTTGACTCATATGAATCACATCGTGTATCAGTTTTACTTGAGACCAATCCCTACACGTAAAAAACGATTTATGAATCAATACCATAAATCATAAAGAAAATAAAAGTGCATTTTCTTGGTTTTTAGTGAGTGAAACTTTTAAAATTCAAATGAAGATTTTAAACAAATGATAGAGACATTGAGTCACATCAGGCACATCATGTATCAGATTAAGGTGTGGTTGATTCTGACACATCACAAATCACTTATGGATAATTGTATTAAAGTATCAAAATAATGTAAATATGTTTTATCAATTTTGAGTATGTCAGTTGTATATTTTACAAAAATTAATGTCAATTTTAAATATAAAGAATAAGTTTGAGTCATACCAGTCACATCATGTACCAGATTATGGTGCAACTCATTCCAACACATTTCATCATCTCAAAATAATAACAACTGTCAATGTAACCATGATTTCCTTCATTGTAGTTTGTTCTTAAGAGAGATTGGTGAAATCATCATGTGTAGAGGATATTGTCTTCTTGAGTAGTTGAAAATTTAATTTTGAATATATTAATGTAGTAGAGAACATATTATATTATGAGGAAAATCAAAATATATTAAAAAACACTTTTATCTTCTCATTGAACTCTCTTTTGTTTTTTAATTATTTTAAGGATCTGGTTCCCCTATCAAGAATCCAAATCCCCTCTTTGTGGTCTCCTCTAACATACAAGACATTGTGTACATTGGGACCAACATGAACTGATTGTGTTGTCTCAATGAAAGAGTCATCCTTGATTGAATTTTCATCTGACTCGACATTTGTTTGATTCACCAGCAGGGCAATCGACCAATTCTTATTTGTCAAATCAAAGACATAAAATACTTTCACTGGTTGTGATTCCATTATGAAGGACTCATCTTTTACCCATCCATACCAAAATTAACTTTCATAAAGCCCATTTCATCCACTTTCACTCCATTAATATTGTAAACCCATTTTCAATGGAAAGGAGACACGTGATGTTTTGTACAATCCAACTCATATATCTATTCGATAATGCCAAAATATGACATATTTTCATAATTGGATTTCTATCCTTAGAACCAGATATGTGAATCACTTCATACACAAGCGCAACACCACTGTTTTTCATCGTACTGAAGTAATCATGTTATTTTGTATATAAAGTATATCCATTGATTACAAAACCAATGTAAGATATAAACTTTTCATTCAGTACTCCAGTTAACCATTGAAGTTGTTCCACAATTGAATTCAGAGTTTCAGTTAACACCTTACAAATTTGATCTCTAAGACATCATATAAGCTTTCCATTATGTGTATTTGATATCGATCCTTCATCCTTTGATGGATTCAAATATCTAAGAATTTATTTTGGGCATCAATGTATGAATCAAAATTTTCACTATCATGTAATATGTAAAGGTTATTTTTCTCCCACTCTATCAATGTAATTGTAACAACATCTCTTCCAAAAATCCCTTCTCCCAAAATGAATTTGTTGTGATAAGGATTTGGGAGACTAATGATTTCAACATAGGATAGGTAATCAGTACAGAATTAAATATATTCTTCAACAATATATCATTCTATAATACATCCTTCTGTATGAATTCGATTATTAAAATACCCTTTCAAAATATTCGAATATCATTCAATGGGGTACATCTATATTTAAGGATAGGACCACATAGTTGAACCTCTATAACCAAGTGAACCATTAGGTGGACCATTATATCAAATAATAATGGTGGGAAGAACATATCTAATTCACATAATATGACTACAATCTCATTATTCAGGATTAGAAATTTTGTCGGGTCTATTACATTACTTCATATGGCTTTGAAAAAGAAAAATAGTATAGTTAATGTATGTCCTAAATTTTGAGGAAGAATGAAATGAAAAGTAATAGGCATTAAATCCTTCATTAAAACATGACAACCATGTGATTTTAGTCCTTGTAACTTCAAATTAGTTATTGACGCAGAATTATTGATATTTGATTAATACACTTGTGAAACTTTTACACTAGTAAGGAAAAGGAAAATTTTAAATTTTTCTTATCTAGATAGAGTTTAAGCTACTTGATGAAGAAAAGTCTACCTTTTACCCTTGATCAGTGCCATCTCTTCCCTTATTCCCATTTTCATCAATTCAAACCTAACCTTGATGTCTTCTTTCATTTTTCTAGGAACATGTAGTAATGTGCCAATAATACCATCAAATACATTTTTTTCTATATGAATGACATCAAAAAAATTTATGACATACAAAAAATTCTAATATGGAAATTAAAAGAAAATTGATCTCTTATTCCCACATGACTTTTTAAGGTTGTTTTGAAAATGGTTTACCAAAAATAGTGTCAACATTTTTTACTTTATTGAAATTTTGATCACCCATTACTGGAGATGGTGTTATACCTTCTTTGATATTACCATTGAATGTTGTCATCAAGGATCGGTATTTATGTTGGTGAGGTAAAACAATTTCTTGTCCTAAAAACGCAATCTTCGAGGAATGTTTCAACTAAATCGAGTATGTACGTTTTTCACAAATGGGACACCCCAATATATCTTTAATGATATAGCCTCATAAATTTCCATAAGCGGGTAAGTCATATATTATTTCATACAAAATGGAATTTAATGTTAATTATTCACTTATATAAGAATCATACATTATAAAAACTTTATCCCAAATCAATTTTAGATCATCGATCAAAGGATCCAAATAGAAATCAACATCAGTATTGGGTTTCTTTGGTCCAGATGTAAGTAGAGACAACACAATGTATTTTCACTTTATACATAACCATGGTGGAAAGTTTTAATTTACCAACATGAAAGGCCAAGTACTATGAGTACTAATTTTTACACCAAAAGTATTTATTCCAACTGTAGATAATGAAAGACACAATTTTCTCTTCTCATTTTCAAATTCAAGAACTCATAATAAATTTTCTTCTACTAAGGAGAATCTGATAGATGATGTAGATTCCCATATTTAATTCTTGTATCTATATTACATGTTAATTGTATGGTGTTTTCAAAACATCCATATAATATTATAAACTGTGGAATGATAGGAATGTACCATACAGATTTCAAAGGATTTGATTCATTTCTCTTGAATCAATCTGTTCCACACTTATGGAAATTTATGAGTGATTCATGGTCCTTGAGAAATAATATACAATCATTTGGAAAAGAATGTATATTTTTAGATATCATTCCCATTGAACATTAATTTTTTTATAATCATACATTCAACATGGTTGTTCATTTTCTTTTGGCAGTATATCAATCAAGAGAGCGAGTATTTCTGTATAGTTAGTGTCATTCCATCTGCTACCAGTTTCAAATTATATAACTTCAATACAATTGAAAATGTTGTGAATTTAGTACAAACAATATAGAATGGTTTCTGGGAAAAATTATTTAACTCCTCAAACATCTTTGGACAATCACGATGGTCATCTTAAATTTCCATTGTCATTTCTTTCAAGCAATCTCCATCATCATTTATGAAGTTATTCATATCAAATGATTCATAAACCGCATTATCATCCCAATCAGTGTCCAAATTAATTTTACCCCATGTTTAGTCCAATATTTATATATTTTACCTATTCCATGAAAAATCACATGTTCTTCCAACTTGTATAGACTAATTTGTCTTGAATAACAACAATATAAACACAGATAGAGGATTTTAGAAGGGACATTTGCCTATTCTCTTGAAAACTTGATGAAATATTTAACTCCATATTCATAATCATTTATCAAACGATTATAGTGCATATATTTTCAATTCATATCCATCCTATTGGGTTAATAAAAGATTATTTTTTTACAAAATATAAGTAAATACATGTAATATATTCATTATTAATGGTGAAAGTTATAGAAAATTATAATAAGAAAAACTCAACATTTGATTGTTTCAAAGAATTTATGTATGTTGAAGAAAATGGGTTATTAGATTTAAAAAGAAAATTAATCCACCGTGAAGGTGTTATCATATGAATTCATTCAAAGGTGAAAGTTATAGACAACTCATCCTCATCGCCTCATCTCTCGAACATTTATCATAACATTTTTTTGCTTGAAACATCCTTCATCTCTTACGGACATGCACCTATGTTACTTGAAATAATCTAAGTAGTAGTAATCCATTTATTGAATAATACTCAGATTAGTATAGGAAACATAAATGATACTGGGGATGAGTTTCATGAAACAAATTGCAATAATGGCTATTCGGGAGATGAATGTGAGGAGGATGAATATTGTCTATAAAACAGATGGGGGATGAGTCTCAAGAAACAAATTACAATAATTTATAATATATATAATTTTATAACTTCCATTATATTATTCATAATAAGTGATGTAGAATCCTGAGGAATAATTACATTTAAAATTAATGGTATATCATATATTCGAAAACATCTGAAGACTCTTGGGATGTCATATCACCACATCAACCTTTACCAAGGATTCTAGGGAGGTTTTCACTTCATATCTACCCATATGAAGGATTCTAGGGAGGCCATATAATACACTTTGACCCATCATTGAGATTCTAAGGAGGTCTATAAAGAACTTGGCATAATTTAATAATACACATCGACAAGATATATAACAAATAAGGGATAAAAACACACCAACCCCTGTAACGTCCAACCCAGACACACACACACACACACACATATATAACATGGAATTTTAATACACAAAATTACAAAAAAATGGACATTTTAAAAAAAATAATGAAAATAAATACAATAACTTCTTAATTTGGAAATCCAGAACCATAATTTGCGAATAAATAATTATAAAATCACCCTTATATTATAATTTATCAAAACACATATAAATAGATAGAAAGATATATATTTACACACACACACACACATATATATATATATATATTCCCCTAGGGTCCAGCTCAGTTGGTAGTAGCTATACGGGGTCTTGACAAGACCTTGGGTTCTAGTCTCACCGAGTTATTCCCTATTGGTGTAGAGTATGATTTTCATTGTATTTCTCCCCCTACCTAAACTTTTGTAATTATATATATACATATATGAATATATATCGTTATATGATAAATTTAAATTGATAAAAATCTATATAATCCTTACAATAGAATATCAAATCCTAGTAAAATAAATACAACCCCATACTAATTTAGAAGTTAGATGATTTTTTGTATATTGATGGTCTTAAACACAATTTTTTTGAGGAAAATTTCACTGTGGGATGATTGTAATGAGGTTTTATTTAGAAATAAACCACTACTTATAATTGGGATAAAATATTGATTGATTATTAACCCATGTGTGTGGACCAGTGGGAATCTCTTTCCAAATGAAGACTCCAACCATTCCTGCTATCTGAGTTCAATTGATGAAAAAAATGATATAATTGAAGGTTTCGTAATATTTGTCAAATAATTTTGTGATAAAATTAATGTTTAGATGTGTTGAGAGACTTTCCTCATCTCAAAATCTAAAGGGTATTGATTTATGAGATAATCCAAAAGGAAAAAACATTAAAGGAAGTCAAAAAGGGTGGGTATTTAGTTCAACAATCATCTTTAGTTGAAACATGTTTATTTTTTTGGACCCATGAGACACAATTCCTCCCAAGTTGATCTTTAATTCAACACACATATTGATGACTTTACCATACTGACTAATGTGATGATTATAAAAAATAAGTTATATGTGTTGGAAATGTTCAAGATTTTCATATTAATAGTTTAGAATGAATTGGGGATGTGAATCAATTATTTCATATTTAACAATGAGAATGAATTCACTAGAGGTCATTCTTTAAGATTTCAAAATAGAGAAAAATTATGCTTGTAGAGAAAGATAGGGTACAAATTTAGAAAATGAAGAAAATTGATTCCAAATAATAATTTAAAAAGACTAAAACAAGATATTCAAATCAGTATTAAATCAAATAACATATCATAAAGAAATACTTCATCCATAATCTAAAAGAAAAAGAGTATACAGAAACCAGACCACAAATAACTCACGAAATAATAAAATAAGAAATAAAAATTGAAACTAAAAATACACAAATGAAATCATAAGTCCTACTTCACTAGGTTTAAGAAAATATGCATTGGAAACTCTAAATAAAACTAAACACTGAATTTTCGATGATGTTAGAGAAACTGGAGGAAGTCGAGTGGTGTGATTTGAGATTTGATTACTGAGTATGAGCCCTGATAGTGGGTGGATTCCTTAGAAAGATTCTAATATCTTAATGGGCTTCCAAATAGTTAGGATTTTCTAAATTGACTGGGACACTTTTATTAGTGATTAAGTAATAAGCACTGATAAAAAGAATATTAATCATTGCTTTTTTAGCACTAATAAAGGTTTGTCTTTATCAGTGCTAAAAAAGAACTGATAAAATCTACATTTATTAGTGTTGATGAAAATTCATTTTATAAGCACTTTTTTTAGTGATGATAAATCCTCACCTTTATTAGAGTGAAAAAAGAACTGATAAAGGCCTATATTTATCAGCTCTTATTACTTAAGATCTGATAAAGGATTTATAATTATAATTATAAATAAAAAATTATATATATATACTTAATAAATAAATATAAATATAAATATAATAAATATATATCCCTTTTAAATATATTAATTATAATTTTATATTTAATTATTTATAATTATAAAAATATTTTTGAAAAATAAAATTTATATCCAATTTTTCGTGTATGCAAGAATATATGTTAAAAATGAATGAAATTGAATAAATTAAAAATAAGTACACTTTAATAATATTGAAAAAATGATTAAGGTTTGTGTGTGTTCATTATATATAAAAATGGATTAATTACGTATATATGAAATCAATATAGCACCCGTTTGATCTATGTTAAATTGTTAAATCAAACGACACATTCAATTATATATCCATTACCCTATGAAATTAGTTTTTATTTTTAATTTATATTAATTTTTAACTATAAACCATTATTCACTAAATATATGACTATTTAATGTAAAGCGCATAAATATTTTGTAATATATAAATCATATTTATATTAATTAATATATATCTATATATTTAATATATATAATTTATTAACAATAATTATAATAATTATCTAATTAATAAAATGTTTAATGTTTGATAATCTATAATAATTTTATTCATTTTTATCAATAATTATTTAATTACTAAAATTTGTAATACTTTTTTTATAAAATCAATTTTTAATTTAATTATTTCATTTTATTTATTCGGACCTTTATTAGTGCTAAAAAAGTGCTGATAAAATGTATCATTATCAGTGCTAAAAATAATGAACTGATGAAAGGTATACTATATCGGTGCTAAAAATAAAGCACTGATAAAGGGAATACTTTATTTGTGATAACAAAAAAGTACTAATAATGTGTACCCTACATCATTTCTAAAAATAAAGTGTTGATAAAGTTTCAATTTATTAGTGATAAAAAAGTACTGATAAAAGGTTAAATTTATCAGTTCATTCTTTAGCACTGATAAAGATTCTATTTATCAGTGATTTTTTAGTGCTAATAAATACCAATGCTGTTAAATGCCAATTTTGTAGTAGTGATAGAAAAATTTAATTGTATATCTTCATAGAACATTCTATCAATGACCTAGGATTTCCACTGGCTTGTCCATAAATATTGTATCATCCTTAATATCCAACTACCCCTACTCAATGACATGGGATCCATCATAAAGATACTGATGGATATAAGAGATGTAAAATATGTTATGAATCTTTCCCATTTTTGGTTTAAGTTCCAACTAGTAAGAAAACATGCCATCACACCCCAACACCTTGAAGGGAATAGCAAACTAGGGCAAGGGATTACTCCCCTTACTGAACCTCCACAACCCATGTCAAGCGGAAACCTTCAATAACACATGATCTCCAACCTCATACTCCAATATCCTCCTCCCATGATTATCATAAGACTTATTCCTATCATGTACTACTTTCATCCTCTCTCAAACCAACTATTACTTTTCTGTCATGCTTTGCAACACACTATCTCCAAAAATTTCGGACTCCCAACCTCATCCTAGAACAATAGAGAACAACATGGACACCCATACTAAGCCTCAATGTGGACATGCCAATGGATGATTGATATCTTTTATTATAAGAAAAATCTACCAAATTATGGTTTCATGGCCATGACCCATTGATTTCTATGACACACATCCTTAATACATCCTACAGTATCTGGATAATCATCTTAGTTTTCCCATCTCTCTATGGGTGGAAAGAAGTGTTGAGGAAAAACTGAGTACCAAAGGCATGCTGAAATCCCATCTAGACACATTTCATGAATCATTCATACCGATCCATTCTAATAGACCTTGATATTCTATGAAGTGATACCAACTCATCTACAAACCACTTTTCCAAAACATCCACTGCACGTGACTCCTTGATTGCTAATAAGTGATCCAATTTTGTCACCAGATCCAATATTACTCAGATAACATCACAACCTCCGAGAGCTCAGAGTAATTCCATGATAAATTCCATTTATATTTCATTCCATTTTGAGTCAGGAACATCTAAGGGTGGTAGAAACCCACTAGGAACATTATTCTTAGCCTTTGCCTAATATAAAACTTAACATTAAGCCAAAACATAAACCACCACCCATTTTATCCATGCGCTCAAACATATATCCTTAAACCATGATAGATCATATGCATTCCTAGGGGTACCCCTAAAGGATACCTATAAAACTCATAGAGTACCCCTTCATGCATTTCCAACCGAATGAACAAACTCCCCTAAAACATCATAGGGTTCTGATCATCCTCCCACCATCCCTCCGAAGCATCACCACAACCACCATTATCACACACCACCTCTTCTTTTGATTCTCCCCACTAAGACACCAATACTATTTGTATCAAAAAATACATCATTTTTATATGAAATGTGTAAACTTATCTATCAAAAAATGTTGAATCCATTTACATGGACTTCAAATCCTACATTCCTATCCAAGTATCCACACACTCATGAAAAACATCCTTCTGTGAATTTCTAATCAAAGCATCATCCACAACATTCCATTTTCCCGAGGAGTAGGAGACATCAAAATAATAATCCTGAAGAAACTCAATACACATCTTCTTTTTCAGATTCAGATAATGATGATAAAAGATATACTTCAAGATCTTGTGATCTATGAAGACTATAAAGTGATCCCTAATAAGTAAATACCACCAAAACATCAGTACGAAGACAACTGCTACTAGATCCAGTTCATGGTTTGAATAGATACGCTAAAGGGGGGGATTCCAAGACCCTTATGAGATCACTTCCCTATATTGTATAAATATGTTCCCTACTCTATATGGGAAGCATCATAAAAGACCTTAAACGTCACACCCTCCTTGGGAGACTGATGCATTAAAAAATGACCAGATTCCCCTTTAGATAACTAAATGCTCTCTGGAATGGATTAGACTACATAAAATCCTAGTCCTTATTGGTCAATTCCTTCAATAGGGTTACAACTAAAGAGAAATTAAGCACAATTCTTTGATAATTGAATGTAATCTCCCTGATGCTATGGACCTATTCCACATACTTAAGTGCATCCCAAGAAACAACTACCTTGACCTTCTATGGGTTCACTGCCACTCCCTACTAATAAACCACATTACAAAGGAAATGAACCTATCATGTCCAAAAAATAAACATGGAAAACATTACATAGAGATGGTGGTGTAAAAGGACCCATAAAATAAATCTGTGATGATCAACATTCCCCTCCTCGAACTTTGATTAGATCAATATCTCATCAATGAACACGACTGAGAACTGGTCTAGGAATTCATAGAACATAGATTTCATGAGCCCCATGAAAATTGATAATGTGTTTGTGACACCAAAATTCATGAACACAAACTCAATGAGCTTATACCTATTGTTTCATTGAAGAATGACATGGATGCAAACCCTCATCTAAGGAATGGAATTGATTGTTGTGAACCAGGAAGTCTATATGTTTTATATTGTGAAGGAGAAGGCATGGTTAAATATTTACCTGACGGTTTGATTATGTGTGTGTGGGGGGGGTTAATGTCTTTCTCAATCTCTTACACCAGGTTTACCATTTTTTAATTCTTCCCTAAAAACTCAAACAGTTCCCACATCCATAACCAGGTACAGGCCTTCATTCCCAAGGAAGGTGGTCAGATGGGGTTTCAAACCAAACAATTCTTAGGAACACACACTGGTCAAGAATATTGGAGGTTGATCTCATCAAAACATTTTTGGGACAATTGTTGCATACTCAAGGAATATCTTAAATATTTATGATATGTTTGATAATCTCTTCCTAATCCCAATTTGTGACTAGTTACCCTAACAAAATGATCATAGGTTAACCCCTTTTATGAGAAGAAGAACGGGGTATGATTAGTGAATCCATCTATCTGTTTATGAGGTTCTTAATCCATTTCCTAGTAATGGGAAGCTACATAGGTAGTGAATCCATATAACTGTATTCATTTGAATTTGATTCCATACAGGGAGATGATTAATATTCCAAATAGGTGATTGAGCCATTAGAAGGAATCCTATGTATCCTGATTGTTTCTGGAATCAAGACCCACATAGTTTTTCAAAACCAGTGTAATTTATCATCATCCAGAGCATAAATATGTACAGTAAATTCAAAAAAGGATATTCATTCTTGACCCACAAAGATACATCCAATATATCCTAGTTATAGATGAAATAAGGGTTATCATAGTTCTCTTTTTTTCTTAGTCCACTGATGGATGAGATAAAATGATTAGCCCATGGGAATTATTGTAACTCAATGGTTGAAGTGTTGAATAAATGAGGGGAATTACACCGAAGTGGTTTCCTATTAGAGTTCAGGCCTCAGGAAGGTATCCAACATAACTTAGTTATTGAAGGAATAAAAGTTCTCATAGTTCAGTGGATCAGAGAATAAACACTAACATAGCACTAACATTCTAGAAATATCATATTATGACACTGGTTGGGGCTTACATAATAACATTTCCCTTTCCTTTATAGTGTTTTATAATGAAAATGGAATGATCATTGCAACTACCTAATCCCACCCGATCCATGCTTAGTTTTAGAAGCAAGGGATATCAAGTAATCAATCACACTACATATGGATGTAGGACTTATGCCCTAGGAAAACCCTTAGGAGGTTAATATAAATTATGGTCCTCAGAGAGGTGTCCTATGTATCCTAGTTATTGTAGGAATCAAAGTCATCATAGTTCATTTTATTGGGGATTTCACACTGAAATTAAACTATTGGTTGGGTCTTACACACCTAGGAAAGATACGGTTATCAAGTCCTTAGACACCCTAATAGTCAGGGATTACACTATGTGGTTTCCCTAACTGACAGAGCTTACACTATTAGGTTTCCCTATTGATAAGGAATGTTTTCTTCCTGATATTAATTTATTTTCTACTTGACATGCCTTGGTTTTCTCTTTGACATGTTAGAGGGTGTTTTTCTGACATGAATAAAGACAATTGCATGATCCAGATGAATTTTATGCGGTTATTCACATAACCTAGATGGAATGTATGAAGTTTGTTGCATTATCAAGGCTAAATTGTCCGGAGGACGTCGAAATACTTTCTAGGATTATTCTGGATGCCATCACATGGTCCTGGATGACACACATAGAGGGAATTGCATGATCTGATTGACATGACATGATGTTATCATGAAAGATAGATGAAACCCTTAGAGGGTGTTGAAAGACTAAATGTGACATATACTTGAGGGTGTTTCATATTTTAAACAACTTTTGTAGAATACACCATGTGATCTAGTTGGTGTGCCTAGAGGGAATCATGACAGCCAGTTAACATGGTCGGGTGATATCGTGAGACTCAACTGACATGAAATGGTTCCTCCAAATGAGTCAGGTGACACTTTATAAGGACAACGTAGGGGTTGTATGGAGATCTCCAAGGGGTTTGCGAAACTAGGGTAACTTTCCCAGGGGGTGTCTTGCGGCTTGCATTGATATATCCAAAGAAATTTACATAATCCAAATTGTATTCCCTATGAGCACTACATGATCTGGGGGACATGTCCTGGTACTGTCGCATGACCTGTGTGGTTCCTGATAAGAACATGAGTATCAACATATATGTTCTTTTCTTATGTTTCCCATCCTTTAGTCTTCACGTGAACCCTTATATTACAAATTTTGCATATTTATTCAGTAATAGCATGTTTTATGTCTTTCATGATCGAGTGGAAATGTAGGATGTTCCTTACATGCCTTGATTGAAGTTCTTCATGTGATCTATGAGTGATCACATGAATTTATTATGCATGATGCATGGTTTCTCTGGTTTTTCCCCAAATATTACATGACTGGAAGCTCTCTTAATTGTGAGATCTTATGCTCTGAGAAATCCTCTTTGGGGCTTGGGTATGATAGTTCTTCTGGGTGAAAAAATACCAACCCAATATTTGTTGCTGGGGTGGGGGATTTATTGGCCTTACTACCATGATGTTTTTCACAGTATTTATCACATAATGCACAAATCCAAGATACATTTGGTGGAGGGATTCAAAATCACGTGTGTTCGTGAGGTCCTGAAATAGGTTACTCTAGGGCATCACCTAATTTTAGGGAACTCATGATCATCCCATAAACACATCCTTTATTGGATTATTTACAATTAAAGGGATCTTCTTAAATAATGTGGTCATGCCTATGGACTTCCATATATTCATATAGACATTTAAAAGTGGGTTCATGAGATTAAGGTTTCTATCAAAAGGCATTCACAAAATATCAGACTACACGTCTTGGAATCTCCTTGAGACATTGATGGATTTTTCGGGGTCCATCATGGAATTAGGATGCCTTGTTAAGGGGTCCTATGATGTCATGCTACAGACATCCTTAGCCCGCTGCAAGAGTTTTATGAACACAAGAGGCTCATACGTTTTCCCTCTTTATTTAATTTTTTTTATTTTAGATATATTGGGGATCACATGAGATTGTATAAGTGATGTAAAATAAAATTACTCTACCTATTTGTGATGAATTGTGTGATCAATTAAATGGATTGAGGATATGTGATAGAATTTCATAAAAAACCATATATTTTCCTTATAATCTAAAGGGGGAGGTCATGGTTTCTTGGAAATGTTTGAGTATCTTCACATGATGAGGATGACATGACAACATATTTTTTTGAGATGAGGTTGACATGTCATTCTATGTTTTTAGTATCTTTAGAATCTCTAGGGGCGCACCACATGTCATTTTCTAACCACCAGAGGCTCCCGCCTTCTTACCTTTTATTTATTTTTCTTATTTTACAAATGCCTTGTTATTTTCACGTTTTATTTGATTTGATCAAAAAACAAATCATTCTCTCCATCAGTGATGCATCTCATGAGTTTTACGACTACTAGAGGCTCCCACATTTTTGATATTTTCTCTTATTTTCAAAGGATTTTTGGAGGGTTTTTCTGGAATCTGCAGGTTGACAAGACACATGACTAGAGAAATCCTATCCAACTACCATTGTATTTATAAAATATTTTCTGGGGTGCCTTTGAGAGATCAGATGGATTTTTCAAAAAGGTCTTTACAATATCTTACACTTGTTATGTGTTGTGCATGATTGTCTACTTTACCTTCTACTGGTGATGTGATCGTGTGCCTTTTGGGGTTTATGTGATCCATGTGATTAGGTCCAACTTCATCTTCCTTTTCTTTTTGAGGAAAATAATACCCATATAAAGTAATTTCTCCACTTGGAATTTGGAAATGCACATTTGGTAGGTGTCAACAAATGTCCCCCCTTAGGAGTGATGTCTACGGGGAAAATTGATCGATTATGGAAAATGTAAATGATCACCCAAGGCATTGGCGTTGTTACAAATCGAAGTCCTGGGTGACACTTGGTCTTCTGTGAAATTATTGGTATTCTATTAGATTTCTAATAAATACAGGATCATGGATTAGTTTATTCACATGACAATCATTTCTCCAAATCTCTTTCCCTAATTCCATAATGTAACCTTGTCACAAGGCCTTCATGCAAGATCTACTTATGAGACCTCACTCTGATCCTGTTTCGTGAGAACTGCTCTACAAGACTGCTTTTTCTCAGTTTACTATTTGAATAAACCCATGAACTAAAATTCAGTAATTGGTTGAACTTTGGATATTGAAATAAAATCATCTTGAGGGTTCCATGGGGTCCTCTTGTTTGATCGAAAGATCTTTTTAACAATCATGCATCTCGCGTGACCCTTTCTAGGTTAGGAAGTTGCGAGTCTTTAAGGGATCATGTTGTTGTGTGATGCCTTGTAGGTTTATGTGACTTGTGAGATATTTTGGAGTTGGGCGATTTTTGAATCCTTTATGCGATTTGATAATTCCTTTTCTAATTCATGTGTTGTGCATGACACTACCATAATTTTATGTCCTTCTTTTTGATAATATTTTATTTCATATGTATGATATAGGCCACTTAATTTTGTTCATATTACTTCTAGTTTTCATCAATGTTACTTTAATGTGGTGAATCAATATGTCATGATCACTAGAAACCACAATTCTGACCCTCAATAACACACGAATTATGATAACATGGTCATAAAATATATTATCCCATTAGATCTTCAAAATTATCCTTTATTGTACCAACTTCCCCTATATGGGTTCAACTTACTGGATAATGTTTTCATTCCTCATTTTAAATTAAATTTTCCATCTCACTCAGTGTCAACTTCTCTTGACTATATTTAGATGATATTTTTCAAGGATAGATGTCTAGTTAAAGCTTGATCCCAAGTGTTATATTATATGTTCGAAAACTCTCCCTTGGATCTAGATAGGGGTGATTTTTCACATCATCCTATTTCTTAGAGTTATATGAGTATATTTTTTTCTTCTATGAACAAACCAGGTGGTGGATGGATTTTATAATGGGATCCCCATCTTGCTGGTAATTGTTTTGATGAATGAATGTGTCCATTCAAGGTTATGGAAAATTTCCTATAGTTTAATGACCAGTTATATAGGTTCTATCATTATGAATATGTGTGTATTTCCCAATTTATTGTCTATCTCCATCCTGATATTCTTCGAGAGATGATCAGCCTTTGGTGACCTGACATCAAAATGTTCCATTTGTCCCTAGTGAAGTGGGAATCATCCTATGGGATATCTACAAACTCGGTGGGATTCCTCCTCTTAGAGATATGTATGATGAGTTTCTCCCTTCTATAGATGTTTGGGATGGACCTTTTCAATGTCCAGTCTTGGCAAGGGACATGCACACTATTTTGAAGGATACAATGAGAAATGATCTAGTGATTCACTAGCTTATCCCCTTAAAAGATAGAACCAACATTTGCTTCTATCATAGTGGGGTTAGGAAGACTATTATAAGCCCCCATTATTGAATATACCATTATGTTTTCAAAAGTTCCAGCTTGTATTAGGCCACTTTTTGAACTGGGGGATCATACTTCATGGGGATATTGGGCGGGCTTAGTGATCTATCCAAGAATTTGGCCAGTATAATTTATGGCAATGTTCTTTAATGGATGGATTTTACTAGTTGGGGATGCATGTTGAAGAATCCATGTTAGCAATCTAGTGATGGAATCATGGCTAAAAGAAGGATAGCACCTTAATTTGGCATTGTCAACCCTTTCAAATCATTTCCAACTCCTGATCCATATCAACAATAAAAAATGCCCTATTTCATTAGTGTTCCTTTATAGTTTTTATTTAGATGTATTGGGGAGAATTTTCACTTCTAAAAATAATATAATGCCACCAGGATCTCCGATGGCCAATCTTATCCACAATTATTAAACATTTCTTGAGTTAGGGATATGTCACAATGCTCTGAAGAGGTTACAGATGCACTGAGTAGATATAATAAATTTTATTTCATTCCTCATCACTCATTGATTGGGATGATCATTTAAACATTCCACTGTTGCTCCCACTTTTCTTACTGAAGATTATGTTTTGGCTTGAGTTGAAGCTTATCCAGGTGGTGTTCTAAACCGACTAGTTTATCTTGTAGACAAGGAATATTCTTCACTTCCCATATTTTTGTAGTAATAATAATGTTGATTTTGGACTTGGGTGAGACTTTCAGTAAGCTCTCATGTCCTAGCGATGACTACCCAAATAGCAGGAAAGAATCCATCAAGGAAGTCAGCCCTCCATCACAATAAATGGTTGAATCCCATTTTGAGGTGGTGATACATGGAGCCTCTTATCCTTTTTCCTTACCATCAAAGATAACAATTCCACCTTATGGAATTCACATCTCATCAGTAATAGAGTATTTAACATAGTGTAGTCTAATCTGTTTGTAAATTCATTTATTAATTACTAATACCCCTTTGGAAATATTTCATGACTGAGGGGAAAACCTTCATTAACTATGAAATGAATTTGGGGTAGATGGTTTTTTCCTAAAACAACCTTATGAAATAATAAAACAAATTACCCTTACTCTGTAAGATCTATCCCCCATGATAAGGACCTTTGTGATTTTGAAGGCGTGTCTTCTCTTGGTGAAAATATGAAGGAGGATTGGGAGGCACTGGAGTAGAGTCTCCAGTTTATGTCTAATTTTCTAGCCCAGATAGATTTATAGACCATGAATAAATGGAAGTATGAGGAAATCATAGCTTAACTAAGGTCTGATATCTCAAAAGAATCATCTTCATTGGAAACTACTCAAAATAAAGTTGAGGAACTTACTACTTTTGTCGAGACTCTATGTCTCGGGACAGAAGTAAAAGATGTTACATGACTGGCACTTCAAAATTCAATTGATACTTCTCTATAGACTCTTTCCAACCTCGCTTTCTCAACAAATCAAATATTATTATAGATTAATGTAATTTTATGAGATTCTTGGAGTGACTCCAAAATGTGGAGACTCCTATTATTTCACATTATCAATGAAAGGATTTTTTGAACCTTCCTTGTTTTTGTACATTTTTTCTTTGATTAATGATGTAAAAGAAATATCTCTCATCAAATAGTATATGAAATGCCAATGATACCCATCCTTTGTAAAATATCAAGAAATCCTGAATTTCACGGATCTGAATACTGAAATTATAATAGATTATTCTTGAAAAATTCTCATGATTTCCCACCAACATGATATTATTTATTGATATATCTTCTCAATCTATATTGGGATCATGTTACTCATAAATGGATTATTGGGTATAATATATGTCCCAGAGGGAGAGTTCTCTTTATTTTTCCAAAATTGATAAACTTAGATAGAATAGATTGATTTTATCTAAGTCCATAATGTGGGCCTTACAATATTTTTATTATTTCAAAATAAATCCTTGTTGTACTATAGTTTATGATCTTTTAGCTCAAACCTTCAATCGATGTATTTTAGAGTCTTTTAGCTTAGACCTTCTATTGCAATAGTTTAGGGTCTTTTAGCTCAAGCCTTCTATCACTATAGCTTAGCATCTTTTAGCTTAAATTTTATATCACTATACTTTAGGGTCTTTTAGATTGGACCTTATATAGTATTAGTTTAGTGACTTTTAGCTATGAACTTTTATCAATGTAGTTTAGGGTATTTTATCTTGGGCCTTCTATCATTATAATTTTGTGTCCTTTAGCTCAAACCTTATAATTCGATGCAGTTTAATGTCTTACTATCAATAAATGAACGATGATTATGGGATATAGTGTTGAAATTCTAGGAATAACCCAAAACATGCTATGATAATGGCTTTGGTCATGGTCTTACCAAGGCTCACGAGTATCGGAGCTCTTTTCCTCAAAGGAGATGATGCCTCTAGTTGGTAATTTAAATCCATTATACATTGATTTAATTTTCAAACAGAGGTATCTCCACTCTTTTTCATGGGTCATGGAAGGTTTGTGGTTGTAGTATCAATTGAGTAAAAAATACTTGGGACTCTAGGTCCACTTGGAATGTTGGGGTTTTGATGACAAGGTTTTTCCCATCAAAGCATCAATATTAGAGTGTCACATTACTTCATTGAGAAAGGGTACAAAAAATGGTGACATAACACCGAGTGTGTTAAATACATTTGTATAGTTTTGTATAAATATCATAAATCCTAGTCCAAAGTGCTCAGTTTATGAGGAAGGTGTGGGAAAAATCATATCAGTAATGTCCTAGAACACGCTGAGGTGCTGAGTTCTTGTACAGTGATATCAAGGATCATAAGGATTAGAAATCCTTTTTCATAGAGTGAAAAATTTGGTTGATGACCATAAGTTCATATATAAGATCCATATGCATACATTCATATTCAAGCAAAGGGTCCCTTGGATCCAAGTATTCCCAAGGGTCATGGAAGATATATACTGATCTGAGGAACTCAAATCATGAAGTATGACCGGTGGAATGTGTAACATCCAATAAGTTTTAGAGCATACTAAAATTTGTGTCACCACCTAATAAACATATTATCATAATAATGAGATGTGAAAAATCACTACTCTATCTTTTACCTGAACCAGGGGGTCCATCGAGCATATATTGACTTTTACTAGGGCTATAATGTAGTCCCTTTGAGCTTTATGACTTATTTATTTGCACCCAATTGTTTTCATAAACTATGTTGATGATTATTTTATTTAGAAAAGAATTAAATTTTTCTCACACCTCCCTTTCATGTTTTCTTTACTTGATAAGTTTTGTGTCTCTTTCTCTAGTAGTTGAAGGACTTTTGATTTCTACCAGATGTAAGGTAGAGTTTATGTTCATACAAATTTGAAAAAATTGTAGGCATATTAGTGTCAAGAAATACATGTAAATTATATGGGGGATGATACACAAAGTCCCTATTATGATACCCTAGTTTATGAGCACTCAAACATCCATCTAATAAAGAGATTAAAATGCCATGGATCAAGGTTCCTAGGTAATGAGTAATAATACAAGACAATCATATAGGGGGTGGTTTAGAACACACTAAGGTGCCGAGATCCACTGTAGTGATGTCAGGGATTGCAAGGATTAGAAATATATTTTTGAAAATTGGCACATTTGTTTGATGAACAAAGGTGTATATGGAAAATCTATAAGCATACATGTATAGTCAAAAAAATTGTTTCTTGAATCCTGGTATATTTTCCAAAGGACATGAAAGTTTCAAAGAAACTAACTGCACTCGAGGCATGGAGTATAGTATATATATCAAGGTGCTCTAAAGTACAGAGGAAGAATACAATACTCTGGTTAACTGGGGCTAGTCTCATGTGTTCCTTTGATAAGGGATGATAATGGAAGATGCATGCACAGATTAATACATTATAGTATGAATGTAACTTCATCAGTGCAGTTTAATTTCGTGTAGTATGGACATTTTCCTTGCAGTTTAATGTCATGATGTAAGTATGTATTTGTTTCCTTATAGTTTGGCATCATGCGGTAAAGATGGATAAACTGACCTAAAAAATTGTGCATGACATTACATGTGTAATAAGGCCACACATAGATCTAACTCGTATGTAGTTAAAATAGTCTTATATGGATCATACCCTATGCAGTTGGGTTGAAATTTTTATTGGTTTTTATAGTTGGTCCTACTATTGGAGATCTAAGTGTCCCTAAGCATCCTGTGATGTCCATAATCAGGTCACATGATGTTCATAAATTAGAAACTCTCTTCATAGGTCTAACCCATATATAGAGGCATGAATTTTTTTGTTGATTTTTGTAGTTGTGCCCAAAATTGTATATCTTTACGTCACTATGTATCACAAGATGGGAAGAATAAATCCCCACCTTGTTTTTGAGAAACGTGCATTTTAACATAATTCGGAGAAAAACAAGGCTTTGTAATGTGAAATAGGTATTGTAGATGAACCCAAGGATATAAATATAGATCTCACTATGTTTCCTATTATAATTGAAACTAATCCACATGTAGTTCTTGAGGAAAGTCCTCCATGTGAATGTCTGGACAATACAAAGTGAGGGGGGACTTTTATATTTGTTATGAATGGACTAAGGATTAAAGATTTGGTCATCACAACATATCTTGTGTTTTCAAGAATCAAGTCACACCTAGTTCTATAATAGAGGGTTGGTAGAAGACCCGCACCTACAAAGGTTTTCCTCTCGGGTGAGGTCCATAAGAATGTATAGGTTTATGTTGTGAAATGGACATCAACTCTATAGTTTAACATCAGTTGAAAAGAACTCATGAGCGTTTATGACACATTTGTATGGGGAATCCCTTACTGAAATTTCTAATCTCATGTGAGCTATGACCGATGTGAGAAACAAGTAATGAAAAGGGTTTATATCACCATTCATATGTGTAAAAGGATAAGATAAGGGAATCTGATATCATTTAATGTCTATACCAATATATAGGATTGGTGAATCCCTATGTATCTCATTGAAAATGTGAATCACGCAACACATATTTCCAAAAAAACACATTTAGTTTAATGTCACAAGGAGAACATTAATCGTGAATTTTAACATCTGGCGGTAGGGACATGGATCACCCATTGTGAAAGAAAATGAATATGGGGGATATGCCCAAAACTATAGGTTCATGAATAACTATGTATCCGATTATGGAAGGAATCAAGTCATATATAGCTCATATATGAAGATATTCCTTATGTAGAGCTAACTATCACATGGGGATGGGGGAATTTTAACCTTTAGTTGCACAGATATGATTTGCATGAGGTGATTTTTTTAGTGAGATGGTGATTCCCATGTATTTTAACATCGCAAATTGAGGATTTTCTCAATAAAATTTAGTTTCATGTGGTTAGTACATTAGTTATCATTCTTTTTAAAGTATTTCTACCAAGAATAGATTGTATAGTATAACTTCATGTAACCATAATAAGAGGTACGTGTTGATATCTAAAAAAAGTATTTATTGATAAATCTAGTATTGGTGGGAGGTGTGACACTCTCCCCGTATATTGTGGCCATTGGTAAGTCTTCATTATGATAGATATTATGTATGATGTAAGTCCATTCTCGTTTGGATTCCAGCTATGGATGTTTATTCCCTAGTATAATTGGGTACTGAGAGCCAACACCAGTTCTCCTTGGAGGAATGAATAGAGGAAAACCTTCTTATAAAAGGCTCATGTGATCCGATTCTGATGGAATTCAAGGTTGTGCAATGTATGATACCTATTATCATCAAGCTAGTCTAATTCATCTAGTCACTTTTTAGATTTCTCATCATTTGAGATCTATCCACAAATGGCTTTTCATAGCAGAGGAAGCTGGAATTTTATGGGTAACACTACATCAGTTCTGTACACAAATGAGTATGGTGTTTATTTTTTAGCAGTACTCTTTGTGGTATGATATGCCCATATATCATAGAAGAAATTTTCCAACTAGGAATTATTATCACCATTCACAATCTTCTGGAGCATATTTGAAAGAGTCATATTGAAGGCCTCTATCTATCCAATTCTCATTTCATGATAGTGAGTTTAGTGATTTGATTAGATATTTTATTGCTAGTACACTTTCTCTAACTCCGTAGAACCAATGATGGTGACATTTTATATCAATATTATATGAGGGACCCTAAAAATGGTAATGATATGTGACTTTATGAAGTTGATGATATTATTTATCCTGACTTCTTTGAGGAGTATTTCCTCACCCTATTTAGAAAAGAAGTCGGTAGAAGTAAGGATGTACTTGAACTTCTTAGTTGTGGCTGGGGGATATAGACCCACGACATCCATTCCAAAAATGGAATATGAGAAAGAATATTTAATTATATATAGAAATTCAAGGGTTTATGGATGAATATTTCATAGATCCGTAATGCATGAAATTGTTTTGTGAACTCCACATAGGCCTGTATCCTGGTTTTCTAGTAATAACCCAGCCTCCGAATTAACTAGGAGAGATTGGTTCCAAAATAATGAGCACCATAAGAACTTTCATGGATTTCTTCCACGATGGTGGGAACCTCAATTTATGCTATTCACTTGAGGATGATTCCATCAAATCCTATCTTGATGATGGAATTTTGATCATTTGGACCATAAAATAGGGTAAAGTTCATTGCAATGGGTTATGTTTTCCCTCCCAACTCGATCTTTCAGGTGTGCTCCATTTTGGAGATAACTGATTATGGGTTCCATCCATCTAGGGGAGTATTCTAGTTCATCATGATCCAGTGCGATGCTGACCATGTTGATTTCTTCCATATCGCATATGATGATCGACAATACCATTCTTTGTTGCGTGATATGGAAGATTGGTTCCTCTTGATCAGGGTCATCCAGGACCATGGATGCATTAGCCAATGCATTATAACAATCATTCTACGATCAGATAACATAATTCTATATGGGTTCAAAAGGTAACTCTTCCATCAGTCCACTGATGTTTCTAGTGAGAGTTGATAAATCTTCCTTCTTGATAGAATATCCACCATTGATATACTTTATCAAAAAATATCAATACCCATTAATATTAATGTTGGATATATGTAGAAGTAGGTATAGTTTCAAACCAATGATGACAAAAATGGTATTGAACCTCATTATTTGTTCAGCCCATGGATAATGAGAAAGAGTAGGGAAAATTGATTTTTCTAGACAGGCAAATACAATACCTAGGATTACCCAATTGAGCTTCGAGTTTTCCATCCATTTTATGATAGGACATCAAGAGGCACCATCAAAATACATCTCCCATGTATGTTGAGTGTTATGGGTACATAATACCTCCCCATATGGAATATCAGTGTTTATCTCTGTATTCATTGAGGCAAGATGTGCTACAAGGAACCTGCTATGGATTTCCCTTTCATCAATTTTTGTGATACAAATTGAATTCCATTATGATGTAGAATGACCACCCATTGGGCCAAGAATCTGGTCATCATAGGATGACCAATGATTTACTTGAGAAGATAAATATGAGATACCGAAGGACATTGTGGTGTTGCAAGTAATACTCATCCTTTTCATTGTGGAGAAGAGTGAAAGGTAGTTCTTTTAAACATCAGAGTGTTGGGTTTCAATACATAGCATGGTCTGGCTAAGGTATTAGAGTCTTTTATCCCTACCCACATAATGTTTGTGTGTGATTAGGGCACCTTGTGAGCATTCTATAGTGGCCACATAAAAGATGAGTTTCCTCCCTTCCACCAAAGTCATCAGAACCAGTGGGTGCAGTAGGTACTAATTGAGGATTTCAAAGGCTCCCTATCAGTCATTGATGCATTGATAGGTAGTTTTAGTCTTCATTAGCCTGGTGAAGTGGAGATAATTTCCATACAAACTGTATATTAATCACCAAATGTAGTCAAGGTTCCCTTAGAACCCTCTATGTTCTTTGAAATTTATGGTGGGTGAAATCTCTAAAATAGAACTAGTCTTATCTAGGATGACCTCAATGCCTTGATGGTATACAACAAAGCTAAGTAACTTCCCTCATGTTACCATGAAATCTTATTTCAATAGATTGATCTTCTGATTGTGTAGTCATATATTTTCATACATTTTTTTGAAGATCCGTGAAGTGATCACACCACTTTTAGGATTTAAAAAATTGGTATTCAACATAACATTTGACTATCCTTCCTAAGAATATCTTAAATATATGATGCATGGTGCATTGATATTTGGTTTTAGAATTATTTAAGCTAAATGTAATAACCATATAGAAAATAATCTCAAGGGGTACTTTGAAGGCTATGACTTTCTCATATTCAGGGGACATATTTAATTGATTCTTCCTTGAATACCCATCAATTGAAGAAATTGTATTCTATGTCTTGATATAATTTTGAACATACCACCATGTGGTTTTTGAACTAGGGCCTTTAGAGTAGAAAATTGTATGTTATGTCTTGATGGATAACCATAAACTCATCTTCACATGGGGGATCCCAAAAACTGACCTATTAATTTTATTTTCTTGAGGGGTCTTCTCTGAAACTCATCATAACCTCTAATGTTTATCTTTGTGGTAGAAAAAACCCCTTCACTATATCCCAGGAATTAGAGGGTTTGAATTTGGAATCAATTGGTCTTAGATGAATTATTGATCAAATCCCTTAGGATGTCAAAATTATTATGTCTTCCCAAAACATATAAAGGTATGTTATGTCCCTAGATGACCTCTTATTGATCATAATATATGAACTAGATGGAGACATATAGTTCTTCTGACATGGTCTTCATTCGATAGAACTCTACTACAATGACTTCTGTATTAAATTTTTGTTGGGTTTGGTGGTATTTAATGAGTGCCTTCCAGAGTTATTTTGAAAAAAAGAGCACATCAAGGATTGAGATCTTGTTTTGGAAAAACTCTAACTACTTTAGAATTTCTTACTTCTATGCCAGAGGTCATCAATTCCTAAGGTGGGTTTTATCCTAGACATGTGGCTCATAAATTGAGGCATTATAGGTAGACATGCATGGTGATTAAGCAGAGGTTATGGGATCATTTTCTTCTAGGGGATTAAGTTATGCCAACCTTACCTATTTCCAGGGATGATCAGATAATATTACCCCCATAAGGTGTTCATGTAATAAAATTTGGTGACGAAAACATATAGAAGGTTATGAGACACCTTCATGTCATTTTTGGGCTCACTGGAGTCCATTCCCATGGTGCTTAGCTTCATATATATTCTTTGTGGGGACATGACTAGAATAATGGATTTGACCATACCCCTGTTGTGCCCAATATCCTTGGTTTTAGGTAATGTGGCTTCCCATTCCTTAGTTATATTATGAAAACTCATATTCTGATCAATATTATTCATCAAATAAGGGGTCGTCAAAGTGAATCACATTGACAGAACCAAAGATGATCTCTTCATCCAATAAGGGTTCTATTTTTTTGGGAAGTGCCCATAATTCATATATTGCATTGAATAAATCTATAGGAGTCATAACTTACATTGGTGTATATCATAAATCTTCCTATTAGGTTTATTCATGATTTTTATGGTCACATCCACCCATAGGAGGAATATATGATGTTACCTCCTTGGGTGGTAGAGCTATTATTGGTGTTCACTGCTGTGATCTTAAGGTGGCATAAGCTTGATCAACTATTTTCTAATTCATCCAATTGTTGAACATTCATTCATGTCTAGACGAAACTTTCTACCAACCACCCTTTACTTATCACCGGGTAACCATTATGCAGGCCACCTAATATAAGGAGTTATCTAACACCACCTGTCTAGAATTGACCATGCCTTAACAAACGTCTTTGAAGATGATGCGGTCATGAATTTTATGACCCCACATTCTATGGAAATGGATGTAGTTAGGATGGTCAGTGAGGTTAAACTCATTAGGATTCTTGGGATGTGGAATCTTGAGAATGTTATTGTTCATGGCTACCAATAAATTACTAGGGACTTGTTCATTTTGAAATAAATATGATTTACTCATCCATTCTTCAAATTCTAAGAAACCATGATTTCTATGGGATTCTGGATGAGGGATTTTTGTTGTTGATTCTTCTCAACTAGAGGTGCATAAGATTTAAGACCCGACTAGGTGCTTGGATGGGAATTTCTTCTAGATTAAAGTGGCATCTACAAATTCTTTTTTACCAAGCATTTTCCCATATGCTGAGGTCATGAGATGAGACTTGGATCAGGTTCACTGAGTGGAATCTTTTGACTATTATTCCACCTCTATAAAATCAAAAAACAAATATGGATACTTCATTAGGAGAAGTGGTTTATATAGCTCATCCTAGATATTTTCAGCACAAATTTCTAGAAATTGTTCCTATGAGGGAGGGATACTGAGTTAATAGGTTAAAACTGTCAACCTGGCTATGAAGTTAGACACCTTCTCATTCTCTTTTTTCTTACATTTAATTAGGTAAATAATATTTGTTTTCATAAGTGTGGAGATAAAATGATAAAGTAACTAATGATGAAGGTCTTACCATCCTATAAAAAAATTTACTGGTAGACTACTATATCAAGCAATGTCTTTCCCTGTCAGATTTTATAAGAAAAGCCTCAAATTCTTTGCCTCCTATTAGTCTCGATAGCTCATCATTGGAACAAATTGAGATTCGAAGTATGTGAGATACTTTTTGGGGTCGTCTTCACCATCAAAGGTGGAGAAGGTAGGATTTATAAAATTGGGTAGGGGTAAAGTGTTATCCACACAATTAGAATATGGATTCCTCTTAAACAGCACAGGTGCGTGTTTCCGTTCCATGGATTGCATTCGAGTAGCTAGGTACATGATGATGTTAAGTAGCTCTTGGGGTACTACTGTCTGAGCCACCTCTCATCTTATAGGAGAGGGTGGGAGTTGATGTGGTGTCCCTACAGTCATCTCCCACTGATTCTCCATTCATCCTAATACAGAATTATTTACCTAGTGAGGGATAACTTTTTTCTATAATAGAGGGAAGTTACAATCATTTTCGATTTCCTAATTTTTGTATACTGACTGCCTAGATTTGAAGCTAGTCTAACACATATATACCACTCTTTATGGAAGGCTTAATTTTTACAGATGTATGGGAGGAGGGATATTCTCCTCGACATGAAGATGATACCTAATGGAAATATTTCCTCTGAGTACCTCCTCATTGTGTTTCCTGAGATTTCATATTTCTTCCTATATTGAAAAAAACATTCCTCCATGGAAATAATTTTGATTATTTAGGGTAGTGACTAGGATGTATCCACAACATTCCCATTTTCTTTTCCAGCAATCTATCTTAGAGGTTGAAAATTGACATTCAGAGGTGTCAGGTTTTAGAGACTCCTTTGGTTTCAGGTGTGTGTAGCCTTGGTTGGTGCATCTAGATTACCCTCATCTCATGGTAGGTTTTCTATGTTGTGGCCCTATTTATTTTCACCTTGATCCAAAATGTCTATAATATTGAAAGTGATGACATTTATAAAGGAATGTACGGAAATGGTTGATGTTCCATTACATTCAATGCAGCAGAATGATTCTGCATTACCTTCGTTAGGGTCTCTCTTTAAACCCATGGCCACATTGGGCCATTTTGGATTTTGATCCCAGTGAGGTCTAACTAAATTGGAAGTGTGTTACACTTATCTTTTCTTATGATTAATGACCTTAAGAGATTTCATGGTCATGATTTCCAAAAAAAACCCTCAAATAGTAGAGGCTATTCTTATAGTGAGAGGAATATATGGGATGTCGACCATTGATATTTACCTCCCAACCTAGAGAAGACTAATTATATCTATGGTGATGGTGATGATAAAAATGTTCATATCCCTACACACTGGGGTTATTAGGGGACAAAATTGGCATCGATTAATCCGTTTGTTGAGGATCCAATGATTCCAGACTAGGATTTGATGAATCCCAGGATAGAAATTTAGATATAAATTCCACCAGCCTAGTGGGATGGGGTTGAACTGGAATCACCACTAATTTTCTCAGGACCCTCTCAGGGGATAATGAACCTCGTGATGGTGATTGACATAAAAATTCCCCCAACCCTATGGGATGTGGTTTGTCTGAAACTATTAATGATATGTCCTGAATCCTCTTGGTAATTAGCGATCCATGAGGTGGAGGAAGTGGTAGATATTCTCTTGGACCAATGAGTTGTCTCCTCTTATGAATAGTAATTATAGAAAATGATACTTAAGACCATTTTTTGTAGAAAAACTATGATCACATAGGTGTTGGGTGTAATGGTAGACCATAATGGGAGTCAGTTTCTATAGGATGTTATCAGGTTGATGCAATCTCAGATTTTGTTTTTGAAATGAATTCTCATTTCATCGAGGGGCCCAATTCAATGACTCATTAGATTTCAAATCACTCCATTTGTGATGTATAAAAATCATTTAAGTAGGGTATTTTTATTTTAGGGACTAACTGGATCACACATTACCTGGTCCTCTGATTATGACCGAAGCTGTAACATTATTGGACGTCATATCTAATGAATTATATTGTTCTAGGGACATAGAGAAGTTTAATGGTCCATATTTCACCCATCCTCAGATACAAACATTTGGAGATGCTATGGAAATATCTCAATGGAGAGTTTTTGAGATTCTAAAACAAACACTATGTAATACTTTATCATGTTCCTCCTTTCCTAGGTTCCAGGCTATGGAAAAGGCATCTATATCCATATGAAAATAGAGTATATTGATAATTTTAAGGTGATACTTATATCCTGGATATGGGAGTTGTCTATTATTCATTCATTGATGAGTATCACACATATTTTGGTGCAGATAAGGCATGAACTCATTTTATAACTCATCTGGGACCTCATAGTCAGAAGTGTTGAGGGGCCAGAACATTATGGGAAGGTTGTTTCTGGATAACTCTATCAATATGTCTATTTGGCATCTTATTCATCAAACTTACATGACTCCATCCATTAAGACCATATAAGATGCATCTAAGGGTCACCCACTAATTGGAGTAGAGTTCAGCTGGATGATGATGGGTAACTATATATAATTGACCCAGATGCTTTGAGCACCTATCTATATGAAGGAATTTGTGTTTTGAAGAGACCTCTTTATGGAAATGTCAAGATAAGGGGAGGATTTCCTTTTTCGTGTGAGATATCACCATGGGGAGGTTGGCCAGAGTAAATTTTATGAGTACAGTCCCTGTGAATCATCTCCACACTAACAGAAGGAGGAATATCACTATAATGATCATATTCTACTTTTGTTGAAGAGTTGACAGACGCTTAGGGTGTTGAGAATGTGTCCTGAATTACCTCAATGACACTGGAATTGAGTAGATTAGGGATATGAGCCTCATTTTGTGTCATGGAAAAAATATTCTGACCAGCCATTTGGAATTATTCATGGAAATTCACTTGCTATATGATAGTTTCCAGAACTTGTTTATAACTGTTTGGTGCTACAGCAGTATGAGCATACTACTGAGAAGATGGTAGAATATTCTAATGATCATCCTCATTATTTAAAGGAATATGATCCTATCTTGGGGCATGATCCATTATAACTTTATGATCCTTGTAAATTATGGTTATATGAGCCCAATATTTATTCTTCATAATATTCCATTGGTCTTTTGTGATAGGAATATGAGCCTTCCACGATGCATGTGCTGCTCTCGGCTGGTGAGCCTTGGTTAGAACTGGAATACGATCCTGATCTGTATACTCATTCCCCACTGAAAAATGATGATAGAAGTCCATAATAGGAGATGTTATATGAACCTCCTTCAATGTTGTCCCATAAGGATGTTGGTTTAGTAGTTCATTAGAGGAAGTTTGAGTATGCATCTAGCTTCCATGATATACTGGAATATTCAAGGTAGATTCAATGATAGGAATATGAGCCTATCCAAAGGTATGATCCATTCTCAATTGGTGAGACCCGACTAGAATGGGTATATGAGCCCGATCCCGGGCCTTTGAAGTATGAATATGGTCTTATTCAATAGTAATATGAGTATGTCCCAAGGTATGTGTACCTCTCACTTGGTGAGCCCCATCCAGAATGGGGATATGATCCTAATCTTGGGCCTCTGTAATATTCCACCAGACTTCTTCGACATACTTGTGCCCCTATCCCAAAGCATGTTCTATACTCACTTGGTGATCCCTAGTTGGGATATAGATATGATCTCAGTCTAATGCCCTATAATTTATTATAATATGCCGATAATCCGTCTGGAAGAGAGAAAGAATGTGTGCTTGCTCCAGAGAAACAACATGTTCATAGTGATCAGTGTGTTAATCTATCTCGAATATAGGAATAGAAATATGCACATGTAAATTATCTATAAAAGTGACAAAATATTTTGATTGAGTTATTTAGTTTTTTCTAAAAGGTAATGGAATTTTAGAGAAGTGTGTGAAGAGATATAAGCCTACACATTTTCTATCTCCACTATATACTGAAAAATAGTGTCTATTTTAGTCGGGATATGATACCACTTTTATCCTCCTTTTCGCCCCAGAATATGCCAACATGATACATGAATGGGGGTTGGGATATGTGCTTCCCCCATGCCTGCTGTGAGAAGATTCCCATAGATTTGTTTTGAGTGGGTAGGGATATGATCCTGCTCGTTGGTAACTATCAGAATATGTGGGTAGACTACATCATTGGGATGGGGTATATGATCCCACTCATGAATATTCAGAGCCATCCTAACATGATTTGTCTTCCTTTTCACATATTCATGGGTATCATAGGAGGTAGTGTGTTGGGTGGTACCCTCAGTAGGCGACTGATGGATACTGGTGGGATGGTTTTGGAAATAATGGTTTATTGGAAAACTCTTCGGTGGCCCCATAACTAGAATGGAGACATATTTGAATCCCATATCCATATTTATTAGATATAGGATGTCATTATTTTGATGATCCAGATATTAGATCCCAAAGTGGTTGGCTATGACGACGAAGGCCACTAGCTTAGCTCTAGCTTTTCCAAGACAATGAGGATGCATCAGTCTCTATACTTGGAGACCCTTGCGGATATCTTATAGGGTCAATATTGTACCACTTTTTTTTGTATTACCAGACCATTTTTCCCCACTTTTAGTTTTATCTTTTGGGAAGGTGAGATCATTTTGTGACCCATTAGGTTTGCAGTCGTATGTGATTTACGTGAACGGTCACTAGATGAAGACATTATCTCCAATCAGGATGATGTTGATGAGATAAATATATAGTCATGTAGATAATAAGGAAAATGTAATCTATTAGAGAAGTATCATAGGGATGATGTGCTCCCAATCAAATATCCATGGTTAATACAATTATCTTTTTTTTTCTGATCATCCATTCTGCTCGCATGGATTTGTCAAAGTGAGGATGGAATTATTTTATTAGAATTCCATACATAGCATCAGAAATAAGATTTTTTTCAGTCTTATAATATTTATTTGATATTCCAATAAAGTGTTTTGACACATGTTAAACCAACCATATTTCTATTTGATGGGTTTATATAGGGATTATTTCTTATGTAGAGTATACAATGAAAAATGGTATCATGTCTGATTAATTTATCATTCTATTATTTGAGATAGTCACATTAGGTTCAAAATTTTTGTTTCATTGGGGAATTATGTGGATATAAACCCTAATCTAATGAACATAATGGGTTTATGAGAACCATGTAGTATATCCTTTTTATATTGTGATGTATATTCCATGGCTAATATTGTCGCAATATTTTGATTGTGGGGGGTTCAGCGCCTTGATCAATTGGTCACATCGGGATTAACATTTTATCTAGTCTCCACTAGGAACTCTCAATGGTTAACACATCCACAACTAGGTACATACCTATTTTCTAAAGGAAGGTATTCTTTTGCAGTTTTAGTCCCAAAAACACTTAGGAAAACAAATTGGTCGAGAGTATGGGAGGTCGATCTCAATGCACCCTTTAGAGGGGTGGGAATTCTGCCTACTTCAGGACTCTCTTATAGAATTAATATATATTCATGGATATCTTTATAATACCTATATGGTATGGGTTTCCCTAATATAATGATCATAGTTTGGCCCCTTTTATGAGAAAAATAAGGGGGTCTGATTATTGAATACATCTATCTATATATGAGGTTCTTCATCCCTTTCCTAGTAATGGATAGTTGCTTATGTGTAGAAGCTGTATAACCTGGTTCTTTCGGATTTTATGCCACACAGGGTGGTGATTAATATTTTTATTAGAGGATTTATCCATTATGAGGAGTTCTATGTATCTGGGTAATTTCACAAATCAAAAACCAGGTAGTTAATTAAAACCCTTGGAGTTTATCATCATGCGAAGAGAACAAATTTGCAGGTACTTAGGCACTATATATTCAGGCTCAAGCCTCAAATAGACATCCTATGAATCCTATTTATATTAGGAATCATATTTATCATAGTTTTATTGATTTATCAAACCACAAATGGAATAGGTGAAATGGCAAGCCCATGGTAATGATTGGGTTCTGATGGTTGAAATGTCGAATACATAAGGATACATACACAAAAGTGGATTCTTATTTTATCATGTGCCTCAGGAATGTGTCCTATGTTTCATGGTTATTACAGGAATAACAGTTATCCTGTTTTAATGGATTGGGTCTTACATGCTGATGCTTCCCTAACATTCTAGACATATCATATTATGCTGCTGGTTAAGACTTACACACTTATGTTAACCTTTTATTTTTAGAGGTTTATGATGAAAATTATATGATCATTGAAACTCCCTATGAAAATGTGATCCATGCTCAGTGTGATAAATAAGGGATAATAAGCAATCAGTTTCACTACATATGGATACATGACATATGCATTAGGAAAATCCTTTAGAGGTCAATATAGAGATCGTGCCTTGGAGAGGTGTCCTATGTATCCTTTTTATAGAAGGAATCAGTGTCATCATAGTTGATTTGATCAGTGATTACACAATAGTGTTTCCTTATTGGTATGGGTATACACACTGAGTATGGATAAAGTTATCAATTCATGGAATTACCTAATAGTTGGTGATTACACTCTGAGGTTTCCTTAATAGTCAGGGCTTACACTCTGATGTTTCCCTATTGACCGGGGTTTCGTTTCTACCTGATAATCATTTATTGTCCCCTCATCATGCCTTGATTGTCTTTTTTGACATATTATAGGGTGTTTTACTAACATGTCCAAATAAAATTACATGATCCATTTGAATTTTCCTAGGGAATTCATGTAAAATGGTCGGAATTTTTTAAGGTTGTCACGTGATGAAGGATTACTTTTATGGAGGACATCACAAGACCTGGTTGGATGATCCTAAAATCCATCGCATGATCCTAGATGAAATGATTAAAGGGAATTGCGTGATTTGGTTGATATAGCCCAATGTCATGAAAAAATCTGGATGATATGCTTAGAGGGTATCATGAGATTCAATGTGACATGTCTCGGAGGGTGTTTAATGTTCTGGATGACATTTCTAAAGGACATCATAAGATCTGGATGTAATTCCCATAGGGCATCGCAAGATCCAGTTGACATTGTCTGGTGCTACTTCGAGACTAAGATAAAAAAAATGGTGCTTCCATATGTGTCAAGAGACACATCTGAAAGAAACTACAAGGTTTGGATGGGGAGCCTAGAGGGATTTGTGAAATTTTGTGGCATGCCTAGGGAATTCCATGCAACATTCTTGTACATGTCCATTGGACTTTTCATGATCCAAATAGTACACACAAGGAGCACCGTGAGAACCGGGCGACATGTCCTGGTGTTGTTGCATGACATGGGTGGTTCATGAAAAGTGTATTAGGATTGATGTATATGTTCATTGCTAAAATATCCTATCCTTTTCCTTCCATTTTTATTGAAAATGCCTTATATTTATTTATTATTATCTTGTTTTAAGTCTCTTGATATCTAAAAGGTATGTTGGATGTTCTTCCCCAGTCCTACCATATGTCCTTCACATGATCCGTGAGTGACAACGTGAAGTGTTTATGCATACTACATGGTCTCTCTGCTACTTCCCTAGATCTTACCTCTAGTGAAGATTTTCTGGTAGCAATATTAGTCACTCCAAGACATCTACTATGGTGCTTGTGTGCACTAGTATGTCTGGATGTAAAAAGGATAACCCCTTCTTTGATGATGTGGGTGGGATTTATAGGCCTATCCATCCCAACTGTTTATTTAATTGTGGGGTGTAAATCATGTGAATATATGATAGTGTTGGTGGAGGGATTCAGCATCACACATTTTCGTGAGGTCCTGATGTAGGTTACTCTAGGAGCATCGCTTGATTTTCAAAGACCGTAGGATCATCCCATCAACGCCCCATTTATTAGACTATTTAAAATTAATGGGATCTTTTTCAATTAGGAGGGCATGTTGATGGAATACGATATTGTCATATTGACATGTCCAAGGGCCTTCATGATATCATGATGACTGTGGAAAAGTCTTTCATGTAATCTCATGTAACTTGTCTGGGACATTCAATGATACAAGGATGGATTGTCAGGGGCCTTCACGGAATCAAGTTGACTTGTCAAGGGGTCTTTCTAGGCTATTCTATGGATAGGCTTATCACATCATAAGAGTTTTATGATGGTGATAGTATCCCAAATTTTCCATCTTTATTTATTTTTTATTTTACAAAGATTGGTGATCCCATGATATTTTATGAGTGTTTTTGAAAATAATTACTCTACCTCTTGGTGATGCGTCACATGACCAATAAAATTTTCTATGGATATGCATGATAATTTCATGGAAAATTAAATCAGTTTTTTCTTATGATCCAAGGGGGGGGGGGTGAAAGGTTTATTTGACATGTTTGAGACTCTTCATGTGATGATAATGACATGCTTATGAGTTTTTTAAAGATGAGGTAGAAATGTCTCTAGATGTTTGTGATGTCTTTTGAATCTCCTCGGGTGTTCCACATGTCATTTTATGAATGAAAGAGGCTCTCACCATCTCCCCTTCCATTTAATTTTGTTATTTTACCAAGGGGAATGTTAAATATATTTCTTGGGTATTGTCAAAGAAAATCATTCCCCCCATCAATGATGTGTCGCATGAGTTTTACAATCGCAAGAGGCTCCCACATTTTGGATATCTCCCCATATATTCAAATTATTTTTTGGAGGGTTTATTAGGCATACATTGGTAGAAAAACCACATGACCCGAGGGACCCTATTTGGCTTTCTCTACGTTGATCACAAATTTTCTGTGGTTCCTTCATGACAAAAAAAGGATTTTTTAAAATGGGATTCACAAGATCTTCTGTGGGTTATGTGATGCAAATGAATATCTACATGAACTTCTTCTAGTCATGTTATTTCATTTATTTTGGGGATTCATTTGATCCATGTGATCGGTTCCACTTTCAAATTCCATTTCTTTGTGGGGAAAATAATACCCATATCTAGGTATTTCTCCCTTTGTGAATTTTATGATCCTCACTTGGTAGGTGTAAAAACCTATATCTGAAGGTAGTCTTCTAGATATCCCCATCCATCACCCAAAACTAGTGATATCCAAACTCAAGATCGATTTTGGAGAACCAACTATCTCCCCTCAACTGGTCGAAAAGATCATCGATCCTTGAAAGAGGACTGTGATTCTTGATCATCACCTGGTTTAACCTCTAGTATTATATGAACAACCTAATACCACCATACACATTTTTAGTAGATAACACTAGAGCACCACATGGTGACACACTAGGCTAGATGAGACATTTCTACATCAAATCATCTACTTGAATCCTAAGTTCCCACAACTTATAGGGTTCCATTCAATAAGTATCCATTGATACCAAAGAATCATTGAGCCGTAGATATATCCATAACTCGACATCACATTGATGAGGTATTGATACAACATACTTGGGGAAAAAATCTTGGAACTCCCTAAAAACCTTGGGATCTTCCTCTTCCCTAGTGTCCAATTAACTCCACTAACATTTATTCCATCATAGAAAGAATGGGTTCTCCATGTCTACTTCCCACATGATAGCCCCACCCACTAATAAAAACAATGCATCGATCTTCCAGATCAGAGAACACAAATATCCTCCCGAATAAGTAAATAATAGAATGCAAAAAACACTACCAGTCGATTCTAAGGATGACATTGTATGGATTAATATAAATTAAGAAAATGTATCCATATTTCTTATGTGTCCCCATCATAATTATACACTCCTGGAACACATCAAACCAGACATTCTAGACTCTGAATGTTGTAGTCCACACTAGGGGAATAAGAATCCTCTCTATGTCTTGTTATAAAAAAAGTATAGAGTGGAGGTAAGAAAAGAGTGAAAAGCTATTGAATCAAATAAATCATAGACAAGGGTAGATGATAAACAAATATTAACTCTATTGATCTCTGGACCCTCTTGTGTTTCTTAATTCACAGTTTACAACTAACCACACTTAGATTCTCTACCTCTGTCATGATGAACACCTCCATAACCATGCTTTGACCAAGGTCAATGAACTCGAGAAATATCATGAGGTCAGCCTCTGCTTACCCTATCTGCTCTATCTGGAGCATAAATATACTTCCCCTAATACTAGAACGACCTCATTGGTAAATGATATTGTGAATGAAGATGAACCTAACCACCCCAACCAAACTAAGCTCAATCACCCACCAAATACATATCTAGACTATGGTAATGAACCCCCACAAATGAAACACATTGTTCTAAAGGCCCCAAGAATAGAATGAAAACCACTGGCTCTAGAAGGATAAAAGGGAAGTTGTTGATATCAACTCCTAGATGGTTGAAATCCTAAAGGCCTTGGAACCTGAGATCCACCACTAACAACTCTACTCCTTGAGGAACCATGTTGGTTCCACTCTCTTGGTAAACCTCATTGTGAGTGAATCCACTCGATCACCACAACCTTCTTCGAAACATCCATATTCACTGGAAACATAAAATGAGTAACTGCATACTAGATCAAATGATGGATTTCCTTCTCATGATGTCTTCCATGAGACACCTCATCCAGAAATATATCTGGGTAAAAACATAGAAGGCCATTCAACTTGATCCCAAGATCTTGTACAAACATACTCCCATACTGAAGGGATATTCTCTCCTACCACTCCACTACCTTCATGGTCAATAAAAGGAACTTTGCTGATAATTCCTAATATAATTAAGCCTAAGAAACATCTACCTCCCCCCGCTCACCAAGGTACCTCATCCACCACTAATGTGAAGCTCCTCACATTTGACTAAATTAAAAGGTGACCTATTACACCATTAGTTTTGGGATCAAACATAATGTGATATCCATATTCTCTAGACAACTCTTTGTCTCCATATCAGAAATTATAACCTTGTACTTCTCTAAATCCTACCATTAAAAATATCGCACTGTACTCTTACACTGATCATCATCCTCAATTGGATCAACCCTCGAGTGGTCAACTGTGTAAGCCAACTGAACCATTATTAGCTAAACCACAAACAATCGATGACAAGGATCCATATCTAAAAGGGAAACAAATATTTCCTAATCCAAAGAGTATGGAATTTTATTATGTTTTATTTAATTCATTTTAACTTATTTCTTGTTTCCTAGAACATGAACAACCTAATTCAAATAATAAAACAATTCATCAGGATGAATGTACCTCTATTAAGCATCTAGCCTACAATCAGTGCCACGTCACTTGGTTATTCAATAATCTTACAGTTCATGCACATGATCTTGAGGGGCCCTAAGATCCTTTGTACCAGCTGGTCTCCCATGCCTATGTCACATATCAAGGTCAACTAGAACTATTTTTATCAAATCCCATACAATCCCCACTCTTCCTAATTCCAATCTCCATCCTACCTCCCAAAAATCAGCCTCTACTACCACTTTTTCAGAACTTCCTCCCTCCAAAGACACCACAATGAAGGAAGAGAGATAATGACCCCTGAGTACCACCTATAATAGGCCCTGGGTGGGAAACTAGAACTGAGGGTATAAAAATCTCATAAATGGGAGACATTATCATCTATAATATATATGAATGAGGTATTGGAAATAATTGATCAATCAAACCATGAAAGAATTACAAAAGGTAACAAAAAACTATCCCATAATTCATGTATAAATAAAACAAGATATGAATAAAAGTCTCCAAAATTAAAATAACTAAAAGTAAAGCTAATGTAGAAACACAAAAACTATCCAAATATCTCAGATAGTAGTGTCCAACACAGTCCATGTATTCCTCCTAGAAACCTAAAAATCTGTTTATATACATAGGGTGAGTATACAAGTATATTCAGTATGAAACCAGAGTCTCTCATACATTTGTGAAATGAGCATACTAATGAAACCATGAGAAAATAGAAGAACCAAATAGATCCTTTATAGGTATACTAACCAAAACAATCCTCAACATGGCTCACTCACCAAATAATATATCCAATTATACTAAAATAATAAGAAACATAGCGATAAAGGGTACCCCATAACACTTTCCCATTGATTAGTCTCTCTCTCACCCCAATGGAAAATATCATGGTGCTCCCACCCCTCTCATATAAAATCACAAAAAATAATATCACATCCCTCCTTCGTACACCAAGGCCATCAAATAACATCACATGTCATAACCAGGGTAGTAGGTTATTGTGAACATGATTGAAATCAACCTCATTCCCACATCCTACCATGAATGACCTCCAACATAATCTATCTCGTCACATCCATCCCAATGACTCCAAGTCCATCACATATCATCTAATCACATCCTAACATCATTACTTTTGACATCTCTCCATTATAGCCCATGCATGTCATCATCTCTTGGAAGTGGGAGTGGGGATGTACAGGTGGAAAACCATCCATCCACATCACCAGGATGTTGAGGAAAACACCCCATAACATTTGGTTATAGGCACTGGGTGATCAGAATGGGTGTGGTTCATATAGAAAAACATAAGAATATAAATTTCATATAATATCATAACACAAGATCCAAAGCCAGGGGTTTACAACTAGAGTATCAACCAACTGATGACTTTCCCTCACTTTGTCGTTGCCTCTAAATGTACTACACAACACCACAAGCTATAAAGCACAAGCCACTTTTTATATTATCATTAGAAGCCAACCCAATTTTCCGATTTCTATTACCAACCAATTTTAATTAAAAAAGTAAGTTAATTAAATGATTTATAACCCATTAATTCACCATTAATATTCCACCATTTAAACACAATGCTTTTTACATTTTATTCTAATTCCTTTTATTAATTACATCCAATTAGGGAAACCAGGTTAATTCCAACAATACATTGAAAATAGTGTAACACATCATATCAAAAAAATAGACAACCCAACATCCATTTCCCAACAAGATAACCTCCACTTTCATAGACTCACTACACAATAGCACCAAAACCACAATCATAGCCCAAATTTACACAAATCACAACATAGCCACTATCCAAGTATCTAATAAATAAAAAATAAACAAAAACAAACATTTTCTTCCACAAACACATTCCACACCACCCACATAGCATTTTCCAGATTAGGAATTGGGGATTTAATTCAATTCCACTTCTTTATTAAAGTACATAATCACACAATCCATAAGATAACAAGGAATACAATACATTAACAAGGTATATGTGATTATCTAATTACATTTTTAGTGTTTTCAACAGCCACACAACATGAAATCCACAATTTACATCAAAATTGTGAAATCAAGGGCACCTAAAAACCATAGTTTTCATGGAACATTTAGCATATAAAATTGGAATATGAAAACCATATCAAGATGGTAAAAATTGTTTTCTTTCATCTTCCCCTTATCAAATTATTTTAACCAATTAATTTATATTTCATAATTAGGATGAAACTCCTTCCACATAGATGAACATAATTAACCATACCAGTATGATACACATAATAGGTAAATGAAGTAATTCCCTACCTGTAAGAAAATATCCTTACAACAATTTATTACACAAGAAATAGGGGGTGTGTAAACAAGAAGAAACCACCCATAGGGAACACAAAACAACTAAAACAGTAAGGTTCTATAAATCCATGGGAAGAAGGATTTGGAACCTCATATATCAAAATAATGTAATCCCAAAGGAACAAATGAAAGGTTTTCTCTTTAGAACAAACATACCCGAAACCAATGGGATTTTTTATGGTTTCAATTGACCATTTAAGGATAATCTCATAAAATGCACATGGTTTGACCATTAAAACGGGAATTTTTTTTAAAATATAAGATATAATTATCCTCCATTAAAAAAAATTAAAATCCATTAATTAACATAGTAAAACCATTTTTCATCAAAAAAATCAAAATGAAAATATTAAAAATTTCTGGAAAAGTGGATTCATAGAAAATCTACCACTAGGATGATCTACCATTGGGATCTAACAATATAAGGATCTACAATTGGTATCTACCACCAGGATAATATACTATTGGGATCTACCACCATAGATATAGCATTGGGATCTCCAAATTGATATTTACTACCAGAGATCTACAGCCAAAGATCTACTTCTAATGATCTACCACTAGAGATCTACCACCAAAGAACCACTGCAAGATATAGACCTCTATAGATTTACCACTAGAGATATTCTACTAGGATCTACTACCATCCTCTAAAACACACCTTCTTCCTCGAAAATATCATAAAAAATTTTCATTCCTCCCCCAAAAACACTGGGATTTCACTGGACACCTCAATCCCCCAATTTCCCACAATGTAATGGATCGTATGGTCCAAACTGTTACATCGGTAAAATATGGACCTATATAACTCACATACTTGAAACATCTACTACAAATAATAAATCCAAAACATTTATAAAATGTAAAATAATATTAAATGGTCAACTTAAAAAAAATAACAGAATCTTCCAGAATTACAATATAACATTAAAAGATTTCTTAATTCATGTATATTTATCATATTAATAACATACTAATAATACATAAGGAATATAAATTAAAAAAAATATGATTTAAAATTCTAAATAATTCATTATTTTTTAACAATATATATATATATATATATCTCCAAAATCCTAGATTTATAATCCAAATGAATCATGTAAAGTTAATAACACAACTAATAGTATGATTCCTTTATTAAACACCATTTTTTAATTTCAAAATTAGATTATATCACTAATTAAAATTTAAATTTCAGACTAATTCTAGAAATATTATATTTATACCATAAAATAAATTCCTGATATCGTATCAATTTTTCTAAAAATAACTAACATGTAATGTGAAATAAATATTTAATACTTTAAAACATAATTAATTAATATAAATAAGAAACTTTTAAAAATAATGAAATGAAATACCATATAAAACATAAATATATAGAAAACATCATCTCCCTAATTCTACATGGAGAAACAAAAAAACCACTAAAATAAAATAACTAAAAAAACAAATATCATCTTATAATTTTTTGTATGTATTAAAAATACAATAGTTCATAGTAAGAAACAATAAAAAACATCTCATTGTTCCAAAAAATTAACAAAATATACAATTTAAATACAATTTAATCTATTATAGAGTTACAAAGTTAAAACAATAAACCTCAGTATAGATTAACTATTACAACAAAAATTTGATAAAAATTGAAGATAAAGCGATATTAAAATATTACTATCATTTATTGAGTTCAAAATTTAACTTTTTTGGATGATATATATTACTAGAAATTTATTCCAACATTATTCTTATCATTATTTGGAATATATCAACCAAGTTATTTTCCATTTCTAGTCAATATCAATTCATTTTATTCTTATAGAATTTCTGTACATTCACATTTTGTTTTAACCTCACAATTTCCCTTTGTGTTATTAGATCAATGACACTACTTAAACCCCGTGCTAGTGTTTCAATAATACATAATGAATAAGATTTAAAAAAATTGACGGGTTCAGTACACAACCTATACCCCATTGAAATCGAAGATAATCATTCCCAAAGTAGTTTGAAATAAAATTATTATGAGAATCTAATGGTGATTATATAAGGAAAATATCACAAGATTCTTCAATTTTAGTTCAACATATAACAATATTGAAAATAGTTTCATTAATTATATCAACTTCATAACATTATATAATTATTTTGAATTTCACATTATCTATATATGGAAATAAAGTAAATATAAAGTATACCTAAATGTATTAACCCCTATATTAATGGTTGGTATGTTCAAAAATATACCATTAGGTTTCTAATGAACATGAATCTGGATATCCATTCTTCCAACTCAGTGACCAAAGTTTAGATGCAATTAAAAAAGAATATATATCTTAATTAGGTATATGGGATTAAAAACCACAAACAACACACATACCCAGACACCCTAGTAGGTCATGATTTATCCCTCCTCATAAGGAATATCAAGAATCAACTATACTTATTTTATTACATATTTATGGACTGAAATAACAAAAAAATGTGGGCTAAAGGAGCATGAAGAATATGGATATATGCCTTAAATAAGAATCCAAGTATCATATTTAGTCAATAGCCTTTACCCCCTAGCATCATCATGTTTTTTTTCTCTGTCATATCATTACATGTAATACCTCAGTCCACATCGAGGATCCATTTGGGTAAAGGGCCAGTTGATAGGTTCAAATGAACCTATCTCCCTTTTAGGTCATACACACAGTGACACATGTGATTATTCATGCCATGTTAGTTTCTAGTCAATTCATGTTTTCTACCTGATCACATGGGTAACAATGTAACCATTCATCATTCCACCCCCACTAGGAACTGTTGTGATGTGTTTCTCTCTTCCACATCATGGTAGTGAACCCCTGTATCTAATATCATAAATTTAAGTGGGTAGAGGGTCAGATGTTATGAAACAAAAGACCCATCACTTTTTTGAGTTTCCCACCACACTATTCATGTGTGTTTCTAATCTAAATTAAGTAACATATAAAAATAATAAATAGAAAAAATATATTATTTTATCAATATTTATACTCACATAATTTAAATAAATCATCAATGAATACTCAATTAGAATTTCCAATACTTGGTTCTTGAACAATTCATTCTTACAAGATATAAAATTTTTCTTAAATCATTATAATTTATTAGAAGACTCCCCATATCATAAGAAAGTTATGTGGGGATATATCTATAAATTTTGGAAGCATCACTAGTATGCATCTCAAACTTGTTAAATGGTAAGATAATTTTATAAGTATTTTATGTCACATACATTTTATGTTTTAAAATTTTCATCTCTTTGACTATTATTTATATCTTTATGAAGGATTACATAAATATATATTATAAATATTTGTTTTCTACCATAATATTCATACATATATTGGCGACTCTACAGTGTCCTCATGATAGTGGAGTGACCAATTACTTACTCAATGAAGGTTTATCAAATAGTTGTGTACAAAATTAATCTATTCTAACTGATGCATCGTCATTATCTATGATATTGTAGAATCAGTTAGGTCTATCTAATGTTACTATTGTGATAGTTTTCTATAAGATAAGGATCTACTAGGGTATTGAATTTTTTTCCTTGGATTTCCTATATTACAAACAAATATACATGAAAATGGTATGAGTAAAATAATTATAAATTGGAGAAATATATCTATGAATAGTATAATAAACTATTAAATTATGAATTAAGGTATATAATTTTCAAAATGATCAATAGAATTGAAAATAGTATATATTATAATTTTTACCAACTAAAAATTGATATAATTACTATATTCACATTTTACCCTTGAAATTTATATATTAAAAAAGTTAGAATATGTATGTAATATTATAAATAAAAATTATATATTTTAAATAAAAAACACTTAAACCTAAAAAAAATTAATATATTGACATTACATATCTATATGATTACTTATTTTCATCTTTGTTTTCTATATTGTTATAAATTTCCATTTTTAATATTAATTCTTCATCTTCACACTCACTTTATAGTTATACAATTTAAATATTATCGAGGAATAATAGTTTAATTTTTTATATTAATGGGGTTCTCTATCTCAAAATACTTCTTTATCTTCATCACTCATGTGATACAAGTGTACATTTTGTATGCACACAACAACACTCTAAACTTTATATACTTTTTAATAAACATAATATACCATTTTCCCTTTTGTAATCAAGATATATGGATATTTATTCTCATTGATATAAATCTAGTGAGAAAATTTTATAAAAGGAAAATATATCAAATCATTTTTATACCAATATGAATATTGGCCTACTTGTAATTGAATAAAATTATAAAAAATTGCATTATAGTTTAATTCAATGATATCAACCAAAATTCCACAATGTTGCATCACTATGAGTGTAAATATACTTATATTGTGAGTTTTGAATAATTTTCCATGATCAACTATAACAAAGTTTATGTTAATAATATTTTAAGCATCAAATCTCTTTGCTTTCCAGATATATACTAAATCCAATAACCTAAAATCATTCAACATTTCAACAAAATTATCTTCATTTGTGATCTTATAAGAGGATACGAAATATTTTTATATAAAATAAATTAATAAAAATACATTAATAATATAAACTTGAGTATGTACTTACATGATGTGAAAATTATTCAATAATCAATTTATTTGAAACATTTTTTATTTCCATAACATTTTTGAGAACCACTCTATATAAATCTAACAAGGAATATTTCTTTGGAAGTTTATAAAAATTAATATCATCCTAATGTTAGGATATATTATAAGTGAATAATCATATTCTCTCAAAGGATTTTTTTCACATTAATAATGTCAATTTTATGCATCTTCATTGGAATTAGAATTTTATTAAAATTATGGGGTTGTGTTTAAATTTTTAGAATATTTTAGACTAGTGAATAAGAAAAAAATATGAAATATTAAAAAAATGATAAATGATTAATCAAGGGGGGTTATAGTTTCAAATAATATTTTATAACCATATATTAAAAAGATTAATTCCCATTCTTACTCTTGTTTAAAGAGAAAATATAGAATAAAAAACATAACACCTTAGGTTGAGTAGAATTGTAAGACTCAACCTTGAAATGATCATAGTAAGTGAACCCTCTTTTTTGTGTACATGTGAAAGGATTTAACAACTACTAAACACTTTAATTGTGAACTCATTTCTCACTACATATGTTACTTCTAATCAGGAGAGACTTTTATTAAGTATTTAAAACTAAGAAAAGTATATTCTACACATATATAAGAAAACACCATGTACTCACCACTTAATCAATCCTATTCCATTTAATATCAAAAGAATAAAGTGGAGGGAATTATAAGTAGATAACCTATGTAATAAATAGTTTATATAATATTTAATATTATATCATTCATATATCAGTCTATAATTAATCTTTGTAAACGGATATCAATTAAGATAAATGAGAATTATAAAAGTATAAAAAATGACTCAAGCATAACATTAGTCGTGTAACGCCCCGACCCCAGCTACCCAGAGTCGGTGCGCTACTTCGTAACATTGGCATGATCACGAAAGATCAAGTCTCGAAAGACCAATTAGTTTAGTAGCCTTGGAAACACTAGATACAATCATAAGTCTTACATTACATCATAAAGTGAAAAACTAATAACAAAGTCTTCATAGTCCACACTCATATCCTCTTCTGACTATCCCTGCAGGTCATTCCTAAAATACTTCTTCACATCCTGGAAAATATTAAAACATTGAATGGGGTGAGCTCAGATGCTCAGTAAGGATAACAATAATGCGGAAGCTTTCATAAATAATCATTAACAATTAAGGAAATGTATAAATAAAAAAAAGCCTTTTAAACATGAACTTCAACATAATATGGCAAAAGTAAAATGAGATAATGCCATTCACTTCTTCACATTGATATTCTACTGGTCGAATAATCACATGCAATATCAATAACCACTTTCATAATGAGGGAATGTATAATGCCAGACATTCTGAAACACTTTGTCAAGGCCTCGGCCAAGACGTCTAAAATGATTAAGGCCTCGGCCAAAATCATAAATCAAATTGGGAAAGGTCCTCGGCCAATTCCACGTCTAGTTGTCTCATGAGACCTACCGATGCATCGAGGAGCTATAGCGGGCTCCACCCGTCACTTATTAAGTCCAATACATTCCTCATATGAATAGGTTTAAACATATCATAAACCATAACATAATCGTATCACATAAAACATGCATAAAGGAAACATAACATTTCCACAATTCAATCACAAGATATCAATACAACAAATTGATATAATAAAAACGCTTTCAAAACCATTTTCAATACAAAAATAAAAGAAAGTTAAAACTTTGTATTTATTTTTCATTAAAAAAAAGATGTCTTGTAGAGGAAGCCGAAACTCAAATAATGGTCACGGCAGCGGAGAAGTCGTTGTCTCCGCATAAGTACAGAAAGAAAAACATTCCCTTTTTGTCGTTTAGTAAAACGCTTTGTATAAAAAAGATTCCTTTTGAATAAATGTAAAAGTCAAAGGGGTCTATACACCGTATAAAAGAAAGTTGTGTATAAAACCAAATATGCCTCAATGAAAGGGGATTGAGACGGAGTCCTTAAAAAGATCATTTTTAAAATAAAATAGATATATCATGTTTATTCACTATAGGTACACATAAAGAATATAAAATAAGACATAATAATATCATGACATAATTTGAAAGTAGGAGATTAACCCAAAGAATCGAATTTGGGTTAAGAAATTCCCTTACCTCGTGTCTGACTTGACTCAACCATTCTTTAACCTCCTGAATAATAAACTAGAGTTAATATACACCTTATTAAGAACCATTTTCAATTTTATTATCCTTATTATATCACTTATTACAATGATATGAACATTATGTAATTATTTAAGTTAATAACGGTCGTTTTGTCGATCTTTGGTACTTGAGTCAACAATAAACTTCTTATAATTTCAAGTTTTTCATCTGGTGAAATATCCATTATATACAGAATTATATTAATGATGCAGATATCATATATATCATATATATCCAGTATATACATTCATTCATAATATTACGTAACATTTAGAGGTAAGAAATGAAATGCACCGTTCATGGAGACGGTAAGCCGTACGTACGCATGAACGCTACTTTCATTTCTATTTAGTATTTAATGTAATGAAATCATAATTATATAAAGGTATAATATAGTTCCAGTATAATATCATATATAATATCATTTACTCCATCCTTTATACACCCCACATATGGCATTAACGATTTACATCACTTTGAGGGGGCGGTAGTCCGCACTTCCTAAAATGAAATTATCGCGTTTTACCCATAATGGAAATCATAAAGTATGCCATAAATGAGAAATACAGAAGCATAAGTAAAAAATAAACATAATATATATCATATATAAAAATAGTGACATCTTAATGGCCACCTTTGAAGGTGTTATATGAGTGTTGAACAATCATCGTTTCGTGAGGCAGAAATTCGCCATCCACAGAAACTGTATATTCTTTAACCATTAGATGTAGGTGTGTGTAATTGTAGCTAGAATCCTTATTATAAAAACATCCTAGTATATTGAGGATACTGGTTTTGTTACAAAATAAATGAATAAAAATATTTTAGGGGGTTGGAGAAGAAAAATAAAACAAAACCACATTAGAGAAGACATTACCTCAAAATCGGGTAACTCTTTTTGATTTGAGCCAAAGGCTTCCTTGGGAAGAGTTATGACAAAAGTGAGGCTTCTAGGAGTAAGGGAGGGAAGTTGGGAGAGTATTTGGGCAGAGTTGGGCCGAGTCAAATGGCTTGAAGGTGTGAATAAGGTGGGAGAGGTGGGGGCCTTTTATAAGTGGAGAGGAGGGGCTCTTTTGGAAATATTGAAATGTTACATTATTACATAATGATTTTCGGATTATAAAGGTCCCACACTTATATAATTCGAGGCTAATGTGATAAGGGTTCGAAATATCCTCATCCAATTGGCTTTGGACAAGTGTAAGCCCTGGATTTTTCACTATCTTCCCATTTTATTTAAATCGTTAAATAATGAGGTCATCACTGCATCATCATGATGTCATAAATATTTTAATTTATTTAATGTCTAAAAATTATAAAAAAAATACTATGATGTAGGAACTCTTTTTAGCTTTCTAATGAATATTTATAATCAAAAGTTGGACTTGTGTAACCCCACTTAAAAACTGTTTTAGTAAAACAACTCATGTTTGTGTCAATTTAATTTTAACATTAAATAAATATATATTAATGTCATTTTCCAAATAAAGTGGCTCCATGGAGTCCCCAAGTTGACCCATGGGTTATATTGGTCGGTCATGACTCATCCAATAGGAGTAGGACAAGTTTGATTCTCATCTCATATTATTATAACATTATTTGTACCTTAAACTACACTAATTACCTCTAATCGCGATTAAGAACTTAAAAGTTACTATTCACCAAAAAATTATTTTAATCTCATTGAACCACATTTTACTTCTTAATGACAACCATGTCTATTGGATTTTTGAAAATCAAATCACAGAAGTGGTAATATTTCATTTAAACGAAAAATCAGTTATTTAACTACCACTTAGTGGTTTCACTATTCATCAAAAATTGAAGTTTTTCAGAACAATGCCAAAATTTCACACTAAGCTATAATTGATATTCCGATTTCAAAAATGATGTCTATTTTACAAAATTCCAAACATATAAGTTGCATTATTTAATTTTATAATTAATTCTCGTTGTCAAAACAAATAGCGTGTTTTTAAGAAACAATTTATATCAAAAGATTGGCAATTGTTTATGTCCAATTTCAATGTTAAATTAATTCTAATGACCACCATTGGATAAAATAGTAAAAATATATTCTAATTATACTTTAAAACCACTAAATAGTGTAATTTATCACTATAGATTATTTGTATTAAAAAAGTTGTTTTTAAGTATTTTTCACTATTCATAAAAAATTAGAAGTTCTTAGAAAAATACCAAATATTCAACATAGGCTAATTTCGATATTCCGAATCCAAAAATGAAGTCCATTTTGAAATATAAAATTTCTATAATTTTAAAAAGTGGTTATTACTATTCATAACGGCTACTTTGATTAGTCGCGGTGTTTTAGAACTCGAAGTTGCGTACAATGCAAGTTATTGCATTATTGAATGAGAAGCGTATCGTGGAAGCTCGGGGTGTTACATTCTCCCCTCCTTCAATAAATTGAATCCTCGCAATTTGAAATTTTTTCTTTGAAAATAAGAGGTTGAAAATAGAAAATACCTTTGTGGAAAACTCACATCGGAAATAAGGTTAATAAAATTTAGCCTTAATAAGAGGGAAATGGAAATAAGAAAGTCACCACCAAATTATGATCTCGATAAGGAGAACATTGGTGGAAATTAGAGACATATAATTGGAGGAAAAACGTAAATATTTCTAGGGAGTGATTGAGGTCATCAATCACAATCAACTGTCAAATTGAGGGCCTCAAAGCCTTCAATCTATGTTGATTTAAAATATCATCAGTTCAACAAGACATAAGGTATTAAAATAACACATTTTTTGTTTCAATATCCCTTTACTAAAGTTTAAGAATTAATTTATTCCTTGAATAACAGATAGGTATATATATATTTATGCCTGACAATTGGAGTTTCAACCTTCAACTCACCTTTCACTCAAAAAGATAATAGAACCCAAAAATATTATACTTTTCCTAATTGTATAAGGTTCCAAATGTTAACACATACAATTTAGATTAGTAAAATTATTTTGTAATAACCAGGGACTTCCTGTAGGCTAGTGGTAGGAAATAAAGGCCTGTCGCACTATGGTTGTGGGTTCGATTCCTGCAGCTTTGTCCGACGCGACGGGTTATTCCCCACCCTGCAGGTTGTCCTTTTCCTAAAAATATAGTACTATACTATTCAAAAAATAATCTTCATAAATGTTTTAACCTTAAACAATACTATCCAAAGATCAACTTAATCCATTCCAACCTTAATAGTTATCCAAAATACCTCCGTCCAGACTTTCTCTAAAAGGTCTCTAAATTCCAAAATCAATTGTAACATCAGATTCCCCAAACAAAGAAAAGTTTCTCTTATTGTCACATACTAAAAATATGATTACCTTAATCATATTAAAACCTTACTGAAATCAACAAGTACTGCAGTACAATCCATATATATATATCACATTATTCTTATAACCAGAATATAATCCTTGAGTCCAAAAGCACCAATACATTAATTATTCCGCTTCAACTGTAGTCACAGCATAAGATTGGCCTTGATCCCTTGGCCTTTTCTGAGGTAAGTTTCCCTGACGCTTAGGACATTCATTTGCATAATGCCCTGTTTCCCTACAATTGTAGCATTCAACATTGACAGCCTCTTTCTTTCCCTTGCAATCACGAGCCTGGTGACCCTTTTCTCCACATTTATAACAAACTCCCATTCCTTTTAGGCAAGTACCAGGGTGATTCTTCCCACAATTATCACATAATGGAAAATCCTTCTTTCCCTTTTTCCCTTTACCTGTCTCTTGTTCCACCGTTCTCTTATTCTCTTGCTTTACTTTGTTGTCATAAGACTTAGAGAATTCCTTTTCTGTCTTGATAGCACACGAGACAATATCTTCGTATGATGAGAAGGATTGTGATACTAAAGCTCGACGGAGAAATGGTTTTAACCCATCAAAGAAACGATCAATCTTACTCCTTGGGTTACGTATATAATCGGAAGCATTCCCCGCTAACCTTGTAAAGTTAGCCTCATACTTTGCGACATTCTCATCCTCCTTCTGCCTCAGACTCAGAAATTGCCTTTCCATATCGGCTTGATGGTCACGAGGAAAGTATTTTTCTAAGAAAAGCTCTTTGAACTCCTGCCATTCCATGTTTGTTAATTCATCATCTTCCTTTGTGTTTTGAATTAGTGACCACCATTGATCGGCATCTCCAGTGAGGCGGTAAACTGCCATGACAACATTCTCCCTTTCACTACTCCCCAAGGCATGAAATATTTTCTCTAAGGAATTTATCCATTGCTCAGATACTATAGGATTTGTACTCCCATTGAAGGTTGGCGGTTGTTGCCTCATGAAACGGTCTAGCATTGATCCTCCACGTTGCGGATCAGGGTGCTCCATACGAGTAAGGTTGTTATTCATAACCTGCGTGAGTTGTCCCAGTACGGTGAGAAGCTGATCAGCACCAGTTGTATCACTAGCTCCACCATAATTATCCTGAGCAGGAGGGCAATCCCTACACGGAGTGCGTGCATTGATACGATTTCCATTCCTTCCACTAGGCGCCATTTCTAAATAATGGAATAAACTAGATTAGTTCATGAATCAAAATACATAATTCCATACTTGTAAAACACTTAACATAAATTGAACTAACTATGGATATAATCCATAATTACAAAAATGTTTTCTTTGAGGAAGTATATACTCGTAACCCTTCATAGTGGTTTGTAAAGAAAATGGGAATTATCCAAAGCATATCCCCCGGGAGTGTCGTAACCAAGAGTGCAGTAAGGCCCGTTGTCGTGCACCAGTTCCCGTTCGAGTCTAGCTCAAAGTGGTGTTTTCGGGTTTTACCCCTAGGTACATCTGTTCCAGAGCCGCCTCTACCTGCTCGTATCCAGACAGGGATGTATTTCTCAGAAAACTCACAACATCTCTACAATACCAAAATTCTAGGAAGTTCTTCTATACTAATCCTCAAAGTCTATATTCGGGCTATGTTCTCTAATCAGAGTTTATCTAAATCTAGCTTCCAAGGTTTGTACTAAACTGCCTCTGATACCAACTGTAATGCCCCGACCCCAGCTACCCAGAGTCGGTGCGTTACTTCGTAACATTGGCATGATCACGAAAGATCAAGTCTCGAAAGACCGATTAGTTTAGTAGCCTTGGAAACACTAGATACACTCATAAGTCTTACATTACATCATAAAGTGAAAAACTAATAACAAAGTCTTCATAGTCCACACTCATATCCTCTTCTGACTATCCCTGCAGGTCATTCCTAAAATAATTCTTCACATCCTGGAAAATATTAAAACATTGAAAGGGGTGAGCTCAGATTCTCAGTAAGGATAACAATAATGCGGAAGCTTTCATAAATAATCATTAACAATTAAGGCAATGTATTAATAAAAAAAACCTTTTAAACATGAACTTCAACATAATATGGCAAAAGTAAAATGAGATAATGCCATTCACTTCTTCACATGGATATTCTACTGGTCGAATAATCACATGCAATATCAATAACCACTTTCACAATGAGGGAATGTATAATGCCAAACATTCTGAAACACTTTGTCAAGGCCTCGGCCAAGACGTCTAAAATGATTAAGGGCTCGGCCAAAATCATAAATCAAATTGGGAAAGGTCCTCGGCCAATTCCACGTCTAGTTGTCTCATGAGACCTACCGATTCATCGAGGAGCTATAGCGGGCTCCACCCATCACTTATTAAGTCCAATACATTCCTCATATGAATAGGTTTTAACATATCATAAACCATAACATAATCGTATCACATAAAACATGCATAAAGGAAACATAACATTTCCACAATTCAATCACAAGATATCAATACAACAAATTGATATAATAAAAACACTTTCAAAACCATTTTCAATACAAAAATAAAAGAACGTTAAAACTTTGTATTTATTTTTCATTAAAAAAAAGATGGCTTGTAGAGGAAGCCGAAACTCAAATAATGGTCACGGCGGCGGAGAAGTCGTTGTCGCCGCATAAGTACAGAAAGAAAAACATTCCCTTTTTGTCGTTTAGTAAAACTCTTCTTATAAAAAAGATTCCTTTTGAATAAATGTAAAAGTCAAAGGGGTTTATACACCGTATAAAAGAATGTTGTGTATAAAACCAAATATTCCTCAATGAATTGGATTGAGACGGAGTCCTTAAAAAGATCATTTTTAAAATAAAATAGATATATCATGTTTATTCACTATAGGTACACATAAATAATACAAAATAAGACATAATAATATCATGACATAATTTGAAAGTAGGAGATTAACCCAAAGAATGGAAGTTGGGTTAAGAAATTCCCTTACCTCGTGTCTGACTTGACTCAACCATTCTTTAACCTCCTGAATAATAAACTAGAGTTAATATACACCTTATTAAGAACCATTTTCAATTTTATTATCCTTATTATATCACTTATTACAATGATATGAACATTATGTAATTATTTAAGTTAATAACGGTCGTTTTGTCGATCTTTGGTACTTGAGTCAACAATAAACTTCTTATAATTACAAGTTGTTCATGTGGTGAAATATCCATTATATCCAGAATTTTATTAATGATGTAGATATCATATATATCATATATATCTAGTATATACATTCATTCATAATATTACGTAACATTTAGAGGTAAGAAATGAAATGCACCGTTCATGGAGACGGTAAGCCGTACGTACGCATGAACGCTACTTTCATTTCTATTTCGTATTTAATGTAATGAAATAATAATTATATAAAGGTATAATATAGATCCAGTATAATATCATATATAATATCATTTACTCCATCCTTTATACACCCCACATATGGCATTAACGATTCACATCACTTTGAGGGGGCGGTAGTCCGCACTTCCTAAAATGAAATTATCGCGTTTTAACCATAATGGAAATCATAAAGTATGCCATAAATGAGAAATACAGAAGCATAAGTAAAACATAAACATAATATATATCATATATAAAAATAGTGACATCTTAATGGCCACCTTTGAAGGTGTTATATGAGTGTTGAACAATCATCGTTTCGTGAGGCAGAAATTCGCCATCCACAGAAACCGTATGTTCTTTAACCATTAGATGTAGGTGTGTGTAAGTGTATCTCGAATCCTTATTATAACAACATCCTAGTATATTGAGGATACTGGTGTTGTTACAAAAGAAATGAATAAAAAGAGTTTAGGGGGTTGGAGAAGAAAAATAAAACAAAACCACATTAGAGAAGACATTACCTCAAAATCGGGTAACTCTTTTTGATTTGAGCCAAAGGCTTCCTTGGGAAGAGTTCTGACCAAAGTGAGGCTTCTATGAGTAAGGGCGGGAAGTTGGGAGAGTATTTGGGCAGAGTTTTGCCGAGCCAAATGGCTTGAAGGTGTGAATAAGGTGGGAGAGGTGGGGGCCTTTTATAAGTGGAGAGGAGGGGCTCTTTTGGAAATATTGAAATGTTACATTATTACACAATGCTTTTCGGATTCTAAAGGTCCCACACTTGTATAATTCGAGGCTAAGGTGATAAGGGCTCGAAATCTCCTCATCCAATTGGCTTTGGACAAGTGTAAGCCTTGGATTTTGCACTATCTTCCCATTTTATTTAAATCGTTAAATAATGAGGTCATCACTGCATCATTATGATGTCATAAATAATTTAATTTATTTAATGTCTAAAAATTATAAAAAAACTACTATGATGTAGGAAATCTTTTTAGCTTTCTAATGAATATTTATAATAAAAATTTGTACTTGTGTAACCCCACTTAAAAACTGTGTTAGTAAAACAACTCATGTTTGTGTCAATTTAATTTTAACATTAAATAAATATATATTAATGTCAGTTTCCGACTAAAGTGGCTCCATGGGGTCCACAAGTTGACCCATGGGTTGCCTTGGTCGGCCATGACTCATCCAATAGGAGTAGGACAAGTGTCATTCTCATCTCATATTATTATAACATTATTTGTACCTTAAACTACACTATTTACCTCTAATCGCGATTAAGAACTTAAAAGTTACTATTCACCAAAAAATTATTTTAATCTCATTGAACCACATTTTACTTCTTAATGAAAACCATGTATGTCGGATTTTTGAAAATCAAATCACAGAAGTGGTAATATTTCATTTAAACGAAAAATCAGTTATTTAACTACCACTTAGTGGTTTCACTATTCATCAAAAATTGAAGTTTTTCAGAACAATGCCAAAATTTCACCCTAAGCTATAATTAATATTCCGATTTCAAAAATGATTTCTGTTTTACAAAATTCCAAACATATAAGTTGCATTATTTAATTTTATAATTAATTCCCGTTGTCAAAACAAATAGCGTGTTTTTAAGAAATAATTTATATCAAAAGATTGGCAATTGTTTATGTCCAATTTCAATGTTAAATTAATTCTAATGACCACCATTGGATAAAATGATAAAAATATATTCTAATTATACTTTAAAACCACTAAATAGTATAATTTATCACTATATATTATTTTGATTAAAAAATTTGTTTTTAAGTATTTTTCACTATTCATAAAAAATTAGAAGTTCTTAGAAAAATACCAAAAATTCAACATAGGCTAATTTCGATATTCCGAATCCAAAAATGAAGTCCATTTTGAAATATAAAATTTCTATAATTTTAAAAAGTGGTTATTACTATTCATAACGGCTACTTTGATTAGTCGCGGTGTTTTAGAACTCGAAGTTGCGTACAATGCAAGTTATTGCATTATTGAATGAGAAGCGTATCGTGGAAGCTCGGGGTGTTACAAGTCGTACCCCCTAAACTAATCAATAAAAATGTGGTTATCCTTCCATTGGATGGATTAAATCAATGATAATTGAACTCGGTAATAAAAAAAATAAAACATTATTGTAATAATATCAAACAAGATCCTAAATAAGATAATGTATATATCCTTAAATGGAGTCATTCCCTTTTTAATCTAAGCTTGGTCAACTTCAATGATGATTCCACATGTTAAATGGTATTTTTAGATTCATTCCATAAATATTGTGAATATAATAGATCATAAAATGTATCATTCTATTATATTACTTCCCACAATTTCATGTTAATTAATCTCTCCTCGGATCGGGTTCCTCTTACCAATTTATTATTCATTTATCTTGATTAAGTTAGATAGTACATACAATGATCCTTTTTTATCTCCTTAGGCTCTTATGTAAGCCATGTGTTCCCTTAATAAGATTAATGGTCATATAGTCACTCAAGTTTTACCTCATTATTATAAAATAAAATGTGTATTGGAAGGATATTTGTAAGTATAACAAACATAGTTCTATATTTCCTCAACATTAAAGATATTGTTAGGAGCTCAATACTTTATTTGTTAGTGTAGTGGCCAATGTCATACGGTTTTTTTCTACATTATAATTTTAAATTATGATCTAAATGTTTTATAGATATAAATATATATTTTTTCATGGATGAGTACTATAAATTGATCTTTACAATAGAGCATCATGAAATTAATTTTTTTGCATGTGACTCTCTACTTGCTTCTACCATTCATATGATGTTGTAGAAGTGTTTTTTCCTTTCAACAATCATTAAAAAAGTGAAACATGTAAAATTTAGGTCATTTTATAATAAGTTTTTTTGATGATTGATTTATAGTACTCATATAAGGAAAATTGATATTTTTTTATCGATGAGACATTTATGTGTAAGCTTCCAATGCCAATACATGATGTGATGCATGCATGAAACTAGTTAGGACAATTACATGTATATCGATTATCCATTGATACTATCTAAAATACTGATTAAATGAAAAAATATGTTTATAATATGAGATTGAGGTTGATTATGAGTAAATACCATAACTTTGACCTTACTAAGAGTACACATGGCTTACAGGAAACCTCAAGGTGACTAAAAAGAATCCTTTTGGATACTTACTAAACAAATTAGGTAAAATGGATTACAAACTAATATGTGGTTTTCAATATAAGGATAGAGGAATAAATATGATACTATGGGAAGTACAACAATTATAATAGAAGCTTGATGATCTTTAATGGTTACACTGTATATTGAAGTAATCTAGAATTTGCTCTTGACATGTGGAATCAACAATATAGTTGATGAATATCACATGAAGAGAGAAGGAGTAAATATTTAAGTATCTAGAAATTAACTTTTTATGATATTATTAGCTCTTATTACTTTTATATTTTTTTATTTTTCAATATAGTATAATTCCCTATTTTTGTGATCCTTTACATAGAAGGGTAATAACATTTTTAGTGATTGATTCAATGGGGGGGGGGATAACCATTATTGTACTTGAGTCTCTTTACATAATTATTAATTATTATTTATACATGTTGATCTCAGTTTATCGATAGTGGAATCATGGATATATTTAAATTTGTAATCATTTTAGAACATTTTAAAATTATTTACCACTTTGATTATTTATTCGTAATTATCTCCAGATGATTCATTATATATTCAATTGAATGGGATTTATTAATAAGTGAGTACTTTTCAATACTCTTTACAATTGAGGAAAATAATGTTCATATTTTTAATTTTATAAGACAAACCTATCCAGATTAGATGTTTCCTGGGAAGTATACTTTCAGTTAGCTGTTAAGGGTTTTGGAAATTACTAAAGCCTTCTCATGAACATAGAAAATAGGATTGACTTACTGTATTCATAATAATATTGAGACAAAATATTCTACTCAGCCTAATATGGGATGTTTTCTAGTATATACTATCTCATTAAACAATACTAAGAATTTGAATTAAACATTAAAGAGTTTATGATAGCATAATACTTAGAACCATCACTCCCATGGGTCAATAATTTATAATTCTCTTCATATTTTATTCTTTATGTTCTTATTACATGGTCATGAAATTTCTAAATATATCAATCACAACCCCCCATACATTGAATTAAATAGTTTTTACATAAAAAATTCATAAAAACTGAAATTATGTATTTATTAACCTCTGAAATTGATTGATCCAAAATTTCATGGACCTCCCACTCTCATGATTAGGGCTTCCATGTGATAGATCCCCTTATCTTCTACCATACTCTTCCCCTCTTTTATTATACCACTATTAATTTTGTAGTTTCTTTAATAGCCTTCTTCTTCTATGGTCCCTACCATTTTGGCAAAGATCTCTCTCCCATATCTTGAGGTTTCTCTATGAAGCCTCACACAGAAGTGGTGGGTTGAGTTTTCTCAAACAATTACCTTCACCTTGTATGGATGGATTATTTAATGGTTTTTATGATTTATATTAGAGGGATTCATATTATTATTTATATTGTTTTAGTTTTCTTTTAATTAGTGTTTTTAGAATCTATGTCACTGTTTCTCCTCTCCCTCCCATATTTCTCTTTAATCATTGAACCATACCCCATTTTGATATGATTTAATGGATCTCATGGTCAATTAGATCGAGGATTTTATAGGTTAATAATGGATCTTCATCTTGTGTCGAGGTTTTTTGGTTTAGGTTTTAGGTTCAGTCATGTGATTTGTTGGATAATGTTCATATTAATGATCCAATTAATTTTTACATGTACTTTTACATTATAATCCAGCATGATAAACCCCATTATGGAATGTTAAGGTTTGGTATGAGGTGATTTTGGATCATGTTGATGGAGTAAAACAAAGAGGTTTTGTTGGTGTGAGGTTATAGTGTGTCATATTTCATTTCATGCCTTAATTGACTTATTTCTTGCATTACCCATGTCTTCTAGCCCCATATTTTTTCATTTCATTTGGTAGTGAATTATTTCTAGTCCATTATTAGTGCATTAATTCTTGGTGATATAATTCCATGTATATAGATTTCATGTGAGCAGTTTGGTTGTAGTGGTGATGTTCCAAATTTGAAATGGAATTATGGGTGGGTTTATATATATTGGTAGGTGAAGTGAAGGTGTTGTGCTTTGGTGATGATGGTGGTTTTGTAATTGAAGGTTTAGTGAAATAGTTTTTAGATGATTTATGTTTTTCTCCTTTAGTTTTTGTGAGAAAGTTAGTCTTTCAGTTTCTATACTTATGGTGGGATCAGTGTATTTCAATGAGGATTCAGTGGGTCATTAGTTGAACATTGGTTATTGTTTATAGGGGTGATGGATCTGTTGATGGTGATCAATGGGTGATGGGGACCAGAATTAAAATCTTTTCCTTTTATTTAAAATTCCAATTTTGGAATTTTTTTTAATGCTTAAAAGTTTTTTTTTGTAATTTAGACACATGTTTCTGATCTATTTTCCATTAAACCTTAGTGTGTATTTATTTAAACAATGGATGTTAGGAATTTATGAACCTCCAATGAGCCATCCTGAGGTATCCCTTATATTATATTTTAATCATGGGATAATATTAATTTTCAAAAAAAACTCATAAAGAATTTTGATCTATAAAAAATTTAGCACTATTTTTAGGGATGTAGGTCCATATTCATATTTTTTATTGATTAATTAGATCTTTTTTAGGAATGAATGACCAAATCCTATATTGATGGTCATTTGAACCTTTATCATGAGATTGTTAAGATATTTCATACTGAAGAAAGGAACACAAGGAACTATGAAATACTTGGAACTGGTTTCTAAAACATAGCACATAAAAACTCATGTAAAACTAAATGAAGTCATTCTGATCCATAGTTATAATACTTAGAAGAAAACTTTAATAAAATTATAAGGGACATAATTCACCTCACATAATATATTGAGACAATAAAATATTTTTTATGTATTATAAGTGTAGTGCTATGAGGATCGTCGAGGGAAACTGATAGGGGGAAAAGTAGTGTTCCCATATTTTACCCAGTGTTAATTTCTCTTTTAATTATCCCCTATTGATACTTGAAAAACCTTAATAGTTAATAATTATGGATCTATTTATTCATGCTCAACACTCACCTCCACTTTCAATGAAGATAATAAAAGGATGAGAAGCACACAAATATTTCAATAAGGTTCAAATACAATAATAAAACCAACTCTTTATTGTGTTAAAATATTATAGAAACATTGATAATATCTATATATTATAGTGATTACAAGTCATATAAAATGACACCCAAGGGTTGAGTAGGTATTATAAACTACCCTAGGTCAGGTATTGTAAAATTCCATTAAGATATCCCAATGATTTCTTTGTACTATATCACATCAGTGTCCTTCAGTCTCCCAACTTTAATGGGATTAGAATATCCTGAGAGCCTCAAAATTTTTAGTGGCCCCCCTTAAAATCTATAACAATATCCACATTAAACTTTGGATGTCTCCTTGTTTCCACAATATGATCTTCATCCTTACATAATTGGTGTCCAACTTCTATAAGATGATCAGTAACGTTACATGAAATTTGATCTTATTTTTTAACTCAATGTCATTATGATATTCAAATAATAATGGCTCTTAAATATACTAGAGTCTTCACAATAACGATTGTCAGTAGAAACAATATTCATTCTCTCTCTCAATAATTTTTTTATATAATTATATCATATGAATTGTTCTTATTATTCTTAGATACACAGGTTCTCCTTCAAAGATATCATCATCATCTCACCTTCATCTTCTTCTTCCTTAATGCATAGGCTTCACACCTAGATAGAGTGGTATTTTTTCTACAGTACATATATTTTCTAATCTTTTTGAAAGATGGTATAGGGTTATATAATAAACTAAATGTTTTACTTCATATATTTCTCTTTAATATTCAAAAAATATCAATAATATTATTTCCAAAATATGAATATAGAAACACACAATTATTTTTTATAGGTGGTATTCTCATTCAAACTAGTCAACCACATCCTTCAGATCTTATCTAATTTTATATATTTCAAAATTTAGGTCAATATCTTTTATAAAATTCAGTATTTAATTCTTCATGAGATATTAGAAAATATTATAAAATTCTTTTCTCCCCAAAATCTATAGCTACCACTTCATTCATTCATGGATTCATGAAATGAATCCCATCATGGAATGGCCAAATCCCCATAGAGTGACTGAAACTCAAATAATAGAATACTCTATGGATTATTCCTCATCTCAGACTGAATGGAAAACTCATTAATTGTAGTCTTTATTTCCATGATGAACTATTATTGCATCATCTAATATAATATCATTCTTTAGAATATATAATCCTAGAAATATTAGATAATTTTCATTCTAGAATTATCATATTTTTTCATATTGTAAAGACTTAAATAAAATTATGAATATCTTTCATATCATATCATGATTCTAAACATATCTTACGCATTATATTCTTTTAACTATATTCTCAAATGATGACTAGTATGTATGTTTCTTTTTAATACGTACTATGTAGGATTTATTAAAAAAATTAGGTATCACTGTGAACTAAATATCTTACACATTGAATAAGATTCTTAATATAGCCTCATTTCCTTTTACTCTATAGAATGTCCTATGCATGCTTAAACATTTCATATAGACCAATAGATTTTTTATTTTTCATCCTCAAACATGGGAGAAAAATATTTTGTATTATCAAAGATGTTATATATACACTATGTTCTCAAATCCTTGCTAGTTTTTAAGTAGACTCAGAGAATATATTACATATTCCACTAAAAATATTACATATCATAGAAATGAATCACACCGTTTTCATTTCCATAACTTCCCCATATAATATGTTATATATCGTAAAAATATATTACACATTTAATGCCTATAGAAAATGTCCAAACCAAATGTATAACAATCCATAAGTATACATGGAATTTCCATTCCATTACCAATTTTCTAGTGCCTTTTCATACCAAATATATTACATATATCAAGTAATAGGATTCTTTTACAAAATTTGGAAGATTGTGAAATTATTATCAAGAACGTAGATATATGTCTAACAAGTAATTCTAGAATTCATCTTCATTAACAAAAACCAAACTAAAATAATTGATAGCACTTATTATCACTACAAAACATCATCCAAATACATTTATAATTTTTTATAGCATCATTTAATATCAATATTCTTTAGATTGTTTCTTCACACATCTAAATGGATTGGAAATCTGTTAATCAAATATCATTGAGATTTTTACAATATCTAGATTCATTAAAACTGACATAATACTATTTTAGTCAGTGAATTTATCTTCGATAAAAACATGAAATTTATTTCTTTTAAGAGAATCTCAAAAATAATTGTTATTATAGATTTTTACCTTATATCTATTTTCCATGAACTCAAAGTTACAGTATCAACTCTACACAATGTTACTAACATATAAATTCGTTATTAATAGTCCTTTAATGGTAATAAAATTTATAAACTGTTCATATATTACCCAACATGTATTGAAATATTTAATTCATAATGGTAACCTTTCTTATTAAAAACAACTACAATTACTAATGCTCTATTGGGCTCTTCAATATCTACCTTTGGATTTGTTTTCATTTCTATTAAATACCTCTACGTCAATATGTGGGCTTATTATCTATTGTTTTCTTCAATTTATTGATAACAAATAAAAAGGTGAGAAGGCAAGGGAATTCCTCACTCATCTTTATTCTTATTCCATGATTTAAAAAACACATTATTCTCCCCATTTTATTCATAATTAAATACTAATCAATCACATTGAGAGAAGTATGGAATAACATATAACATAGAAATGAGACTCAAATCAATTAAATACAAGTATATATGAGCAATGTATGGTGTAGAAAAAAGAATGATTAACTTACGCATCAAAGCTACCCATTAATATATCCATAATATTAAACCACTTCAAATTTCTATTTTAGGGGTTTTATAAGAATTGTTTCACGGAATTTATAACCAAATCTCATCTTCAAAATACATAAAAAAATATTTAATTTCATATATTTACCCCCTTGAATTTATCATTCTTCATCAAATGAATCTCTCATATAAAAATAAGAATTCGTATAATGAAATAAAGGATAGGAAAATAGTTTTTATTCCTTATCTTCTAGTTTGTATGAACAATGAAAATTTAATATTTATAAGAAATAAAGTGTATGTTTTAGCATATTCTTTTTTTCACCCACTTAAGAGTTTCCCCATATAATATTTTCTACATGGAAAATCTACTTCAAGATGAAATTTAATTACCTTTAAATATTATTAGAAATTTTGAAAAGTGACTTCAAGTATTCCCCGATGGATGAATATTATTGTACTATATAGAAATCAATAATAAAAATATGTCCTTCAACAATGCTAGAATTTTCCATTTTCAGTGTAAAAGAGAGCTTATTATAGAATCATGATTAAAACCCCTAGGCTTTAATCATTTCTAGAAAGGCACTAATAAATGCATGCTTTATCAGCGCTACAAATAACATTAATAAAAGGTTCCTTTATCAACAGTTTTATTTAGAACTAATAAAGTATTTTCTTTATCCATGATTTGAATTGTGTCGATAAAGGTTCCCTTTGTTAATTTTATTACTAGAACTAATAAAGGTTCATAGAGCTGTAGTGTGCTGTTAAAATTAGAGTACACTATAATTGAAACAACTGTAGAAAAAATAAGATAAAATATAGGTTTTAAATGAAAAATTTAGAGCACAAATTCAAGAAAAAACACTATATTATAGATATTTCAAATACTAGTTTCAAAAATTACATGTGTAAGTAAAAGTTATCATGAACATTCAAAAAAATCAATGTATGTTTTTCTTCAGCTTAGACCCTCATCATGCTATTGTAGAAAAAACCACCACAGCAGGAGAAAAAAACCTGTATAAGAAAGAAATTAATTTTTGAGTAATATTATAATGAAATAAATTAAACACAATGTTCCAATTCTAAATTAAAAACATATAATCTGAGTCATACTTGGAACACCATGTATCAGATTGAGTTGTGGTTGATTCTTGCACGTCACACCATTTCTCATCCATTTTCAAGCATTATCTCTGTGATAAATAACAAAATAATTATAATATAAAAATGATAAGGAAATTAATTATGTAATAGAAAATATAAATGATAAGAAAAAATATGAGATCTTTTCCTTGGGAATGATGATGCGATGCATGTTTTAAACTAAAATGGAACTTATATATTGAAAACAAACACATCGAGTCATACTGGACACATTGTGTGTCATATTAATGTGTGTTCAGTTTATATATGTATAAAATTACTTATTTATCATTTTTATAAATTATAACAACAATCTGAATTCATTTTTTAGATTTGAGTTCATCACTTATATTTTTTTTACTAAAATGTCATTTTAAAATAGAAACATACACTTTGAGTTATAACGGTCACATAATGTGTTAGTTTGATGTGATACTAATTTCTAAACATAAAAAATGAATTATGAATATTTATCCTAAATTAACAAAAAACATGAGTATGTTTTCTCTACTTTTATTAAGTAGCATTTTTGAACGAAAATGTAAATTTTAACATGATAACAGACACATTGAGTTGTTTCAAGAATATGATCTATCAAATTGAGGGGAGGTTGATTCCTACACATCCCAAATGAATTATTGAAAATTTTCCTAATGTTTGAGAAACAATATAAATTAATTTTATTGTTATCTAGTATGTCACTGGTCTTTTTTCCTAATATTAATTTCTATTATAAATACAAATAGACACTTGGAGTCATACTAGTCACAATGTGCATTAGATTGAGATGTTTCATACTTTGACACATAAAAAATAACTTATGGATCATTATCATAAATTATCAAAACAATTAGAATGTGTTTTCTTGGTTTTGAGTATGTCACTTTTATTTTTTACTAATATGTCATTTTAAACTAGAAACACACAAATTGATTCATTTCGGTCACATCGTGGGTCTATTTGACATGAGGCTAATTTCTACACATCCTAAATGACATAAAAATACTTTTTCTATATTTTTATAAAAATATGAGTTTTTTTCTAACTTTTCAAAGAGTAACAATCTTTTTGAACTAAAAAATCAATTTTAAACTGATAATGGACAATTTAAGTTATATTGGGAACACCGTATATCAGATTAGGAGAAGCTAATTCCCACACCTCAGAAATTACATATGTATCATTTTCTTGAAGTATGAAAACAATCTAAATGTGTTTTCCCAATTTTGAGTATGCCAATTGTCTTTTTTACTAAATTAATTTCAAATAAAAATAAAAAGACACACCTTCGATCTTACCTGTCAAAACATGCATTAGACATAAGTGTGGTTGATTCTTACAAATCAAAAATGACTTATTGATCATTTTATTAAAGTATCAAAACAATATGAATAAATTTTCTAAATTTTTATTATGTCACTTGTCATTTTACTAAAATATCATTTTAAAATTGAAACATACACTTTGAGTCATACTAGTCATATCAGGGACAAGTTTCAAGTGATAATGATTCCTAAATATCCCAAATGCATTATGAATAGTTTTCATAAATTATCATGAAAATCCGATAATTTTTCTCAGTTTTTAGTTAGTGAAAACTTTTTTAACTAAAAACCCATTTTTAAACTTATAATAGAAACTTTCATATTTTTTATGATGCCTTTTCCCTGGGGCACATGCCGATTGTGGGGATGTATTGATTGTTTCCCCAAATTACCACTTTACAAAGGCAGGCGACATCCATCAACTATTGGGGGATGCTTTATCCTTGATTGAAATGGTATGATGGGATATTGGTCTCTCCTTCCATGTGTTCCCCATTAGAATTCATCACCTAGTTTGGATATCCCTTAAAGATTATGGCATCTTCATGAAACTCTTAATAGTGCCATATCCTTGTGGAAACTAGTTAATTATGCTACTTCTATCAGGACATTCCAAAGGGGTTAAGTCAGGGCATTGACCTTCAGTTAGTAGAGTAGTCATGTTGGCCATCTTTGGCGGGTCCGGATGCTCAAACACTGGTACACATGGATATTCCCTAATAAAAGGGATTATCGAGGGCGTAGAATCTAGAGGAATCCCACATCTAATGTGGGTAATTGTATTTCATAGGCATGTCTTCGAGGTTTTTCTCAACTTCCCATGTTTAACATGGGGTATTCCGCAAGTTTAACATCTAGAGAAGACAGATTAGAAAAATAAGAAAACTGGTGAGAGTAGACCAGATAGGTACATCCCTTTGAGGGAGCACTTAGAAAACATTCCGAATGGATGGGTTATAATGACCAATAAGGATGGACCCAGGATGGTGTGTCCTCAAAGGGGAAGGTTTCCCATCGTGCATGATGATCTGAATCCCAAAAACGGTGGATCAGATGATATTCAGCCCCAATAAAGGGGGCAAAAAATATTAGCATTGGTTGGTATTTAACCTTATGGATGCTTCATACATAAGATGTTTAGAAGACAGAGATCAAAACCAATGTAGTTAGAGTGGGTGAATCACATGATTAGTGTGTACACAATGTAAAACAACCCAAAATAAATTTGGGGATTGCATGTAGTTAGCGTCCTAGGTGATACAAAGAGAAATGATTTGCATGGGGCTTTAACATGGTTAGTTTTCTATATAGATGGCATGATTTCACCAAGATGTGGCAGCTTGGGTGAATTAGGATGGATAAGAATGAAGTGTAAAATGGTGGAATGAACATGTATGGAATTAAGAACCTATGTGAAGGTGATGATAATGGGATTAAACCTCAGGGATGTCTCCTACATAACTTGATTGAAAAGGGAAAGGATCAAAGTCCATGTAGTTCTGGAATGGGGTGATGAGTCACCTAAGGAGATGACTCATGAGAATGGACACGTGGATGGGGACCTGAAGAAAATGGAACCAATGAGTTAAGTCATAGTCTCCCTGAGACACAAAGACTTGTGGGAGAGATCAGGATGAGACATGACTGATGGGATTAAACCTTAGGGAGGATTTCTATGTATACCCATGGAAGGGAATCACAGTCCACATAGTTCAGAAATGAGACATAGAATCGGGGTGTTTATAAATTATAGAAACCCAAAGAATTCTTGAGGATTATGCATTAGCATCCTATCGTAAGTGGAACACTCTTGGTTAGAGGATTATGGATTGATTGTAGGGATTGAGAACTGATACAGCTTGTGAACTACTCTAAAACCACTAAGGGGAAGACCAAGTATGTGGGTCCCAACAAAGGGGACAAAAACATTTACTAGTGTTTGGGGTTGGACATGAGGAAGGCTTCCAACATACCTTGTATAAGAGACAAGGATCAAAACCCACGTAGTTCGAAAACATACAGTTTAACGTCATGTAGGATGAGATGGGCATACAATTTAATAATAGGGAGGATGACGGTGAACCGATGCAAAGTGGTCGGGACTGATGAGTGATGGGATTGAGCCTCAGAGAGTCTTCCTATGTACCTTGATTTAAAAGGGAAAGGATTAAAGTCCACATAGGTCAGCAAAGAGGAGGATTGAGATTATACAATAGGGAGGCCTGAAGAGGATGTCTCTGTCAGTGCTTACTCAAAGCCCATGTGATTCATGATCGGTTTGAGAAAAAATAGTCATCAATAGAATTGATTATTGTGTCATGAATAGTGCATAAACAATGAGTAAAATGGGTCTTACATTAGACTAGTGGCCCAAAGAGGAAATATGGGATTATGCATGGTTGGAGGCCCAAGGAAAGGACAATGGGACTTACTCTAGGTGGGTAGCCTGAGTAGGGGTCCAGATGTAAGAAGAGGATTTGGACACTATAAATAGAGCACCATATTAAGAAGTATTGGGGCCTATGCAAGGGCTTCATGAGGTGCACATGGGAACAAAGCATAGTAAAAGAGGGGGAGTGAGAGGGTTCTAGTGCCCATATCCTTCATGGTCCTCTAGGGATTGTCACTCAGTCGGTGATCATAGTTTAACATCATGTGTTGAGGACATGTGGTTTCTTAGAAGTATAACATCTTGTAACTTAGATGATGAGGACTCACTCCCCATCCCTTGGAATGACATGACTTTTTTGAACCCGTACTTCGGAAAGGGAAGACACAAGAAACTCTATGTATTGGGGGTTGTGTATAGATCCATTGATGGGACCATGTTATCATAGCTTTGAAAAGTTGAAAAATCTATTAGCGTACCTATGCAAAGAAGCATTAGGTAGGACAAAACAACATGGAGCACCACTTGAGGGACTTGGAAATCACTACGCATAGGCCCGGAGGACTCCACAGAAGAAGTATGTACCAGATAGGGGTGTTGTGTAGAAGAGGGGATTATACATAGTGCTTTCGGGTAAAGAAAAGACATGGAACACATAAAAAGGGGTGTGCACAAGACTAAATGGTTGCGCGCAAGATGAGAGGATGCGTGGAAGATGGAAGCCTGGGCACAAGACTGGAATGACACAAGGGAAAATATGCATTCAATATAGATCTTTTGTGTGATACTAACTACGAGTGAAAGGAAATGTGAATGAGACAAGCCCTAGTGGGACCATCCATGGGAGGACCCCTAGGAGACCTATCACACAAGAACCAATACCTTGAAGCCATGTATGTTTTGCGGTCACAGAAGGAGTATCTTGTATGTAGAAGAGTGACATTTCTTCTTCTGAAGAGGTACCCCAATGTGAGGGGGGGTACACTCTTATTTATAGGCCAAAACTTCAGGGGTGGTGCATAAGGAGGTCTGTACAAAAGTAAAGGTTGACTTTCCATTAGGCTCGCAAGATCTTGCATGCGGTCTATTAACTTATATTCCAAATCTATTTCCTTGGTGCCTCAAACATGGGAATTTTTAGAGGGTTTACATAGAAGAATCACATTGACTTCACATTAGGCATGCAAGATCTTGCCCGCTGATTTCAATCTTGCACTGAAACCTCCAATCTTGCACACAACATCCTTGGGAATCTTGGGATCATCTGTGGATTCAAAATATGGGTTTGATTTGTTCAAATATGTTGATCCATGGACTCTAATGAAATTTGGCACCAATAAATCACACATTGGAATATGACCTGAAAGGTGACTAGAAGGCTGCGTTCTGAGGGAAACGATGAAAAGAATAACACATTTCTACTGGTGCATGAAATAAATCCAATTTGGAGCATAAAACCCTTGCATTCACATAGAAGGATGGTCCACGCCTATAAATATAGGGGGGCCTAAGGGATCTATATCTCGAATTCCCCATGTAAAAAACGTTTTGGTCTCTTGCACAAAATATTCATTATTCTGTGTGAAAAATCTTTATTTTTGTCATTGCCTTCTATGAAACTATGGGTTTTTTCATGCCATAGTCAGATCTTGTGTGCTTCTGACATGGAAAAAAATATCATGTTTCTGTCATCCACCATTTTCACAATAGCCTATATTGCAAGCTAAAGCTCTATTCTTTCACGTAAGTCCCTTTATTAATTCTGAGACCTGCCTGACAAGACCGATGAATAGATTTATCCTGAGAGGGAAGCTTCCTTTGTTGTGCGGAGGCCTGAGATGATCATAATCCCCCATATTCTTCATTAAATAAGACTATTATTCGATAACAATATGCTCTTTTTCATGATGAAATAGTCTAAAAGGACTACGTTCTAAGTGACAATCTTTTGATATGGAACTTCGGTATTCTGGAAGAAGTACGGATGCATGGTTTCGAGATTGATATGTCATGGTTGTTGGTGACATGTGAGGATGACCTTTTTCGGTATAACATCATTAATAATAGTCACCCTACCAAGGAGAGTCAGGAAATAGAAATTTACATCCTGAACCTGAGGAACAAGAATGTTGTGGGGAGCGATCTGGTTCCTGAAGAATCTCCGGCTCACTATGTAAGAAGTTTTCGGAGTAGTATCACTGATGTGACCAAGGGCTGAAAGGAATGGGAATTTAGGTCCGATGGAAACATTAAAAGTGAATGGGAATGGGCGTATTGGGTATGCCAAACAGGCACGACGTTCGGAGCGGAGCTGTGACACATTGGGTTGTTTTAGCCTATGTGGACATCACAATTCCATTTCAACCATCAATAGGGCATGCTGTCAGATATGTTCAGTCGATGGTCTCTTGATACCAATACATTCCATGTTCATCATGGGGAGGTTGACATCAGAGTTTGGGATGTCCACTATATCAGAGGTATCCCCTAGAAATGGTATCTGTATAATGAGTTTTTTTCCATGGAGAATGTCTGGGAAGATAGGATAAGGACTCCCATTCAGACATGGAATATATTGGATATGGTAAAGGAGAGGTTGGGAATGAAATAAAATCTGAAGAAAATATTTTTTTTTCATGTGGTTTAGCCTATTTTCGATTCCAGAAAAGGATGTGAAGATGCCAGGATGTTGGAATCAGTTCCCAAACACATCACAGAGGTGTAAAAGAGGATCATATTCGATGATCCTAGAAGTAGGTGTGTACCAATCATGGGGCTTATGTGAGAATGAAATCAGAGGACCAAACATCTTCTATGTTGGGTTCCTTATCACGTTCCTAAGTGAGTGGTTAATACCAGTACGAGTCACAAGGATGGGAGTCTGTCTGGAGATACTAGTGATGGATGATATCATGGAATCCAATCATATATTTAACCTGGAAGTGCCTATGTTGGGAAAGATATATGTCATTATGGGGCACATTTCAAAAGGATGTATGCCCTAGAAAATATGAAGACCATTCTAGATTCTTCATGGCTGGGTTGTAGCCAACTATGGTAGATATGTCTTATCGAATGCCATATGCCTTCCAGGTGATGGTTTGTGACCATCTCTATTAAACATTTCAAGGATTAGGACACTGATGCTCAATGAGGAAGGGGTAAAGCTTAGGATCGTTATCCATGAAAATTTTGTCTTTAACTAACTTCTAACCCCAACTGGGCAGATGTTAGATGATGGGAAAGTCTCGCTGGAGAAGAAGGAATACTTGCAAAGTATCAGGGGTAATTTGATGGTGGCCCAAATTGATGAGAAAATATTTTGTGAACCCTACGTGCCATTGAGGTTTTACAGACAGTTTGGGTGCATTCAACAGATTCCAAAGAAGGTGTATACCAGGGTTCTATAGGAGTTGCATCCTAGTATCCTTCACCAACTGTGGCTCATGTTCACAACTACTGGATTTGGTGAAGTAATTATATTTCCCCCACCAACACTAATTTCATCCAATCAATAATGTATACTGACCATTGGGAAATGATGTATCAAGAATAGATTCTACGACAACGCATTCAGCAAATCAAGACAGATGATGTAGAGTTCATACACTGAGGAAGTATGAAAAGTGATTATGGGAAAATGAGATCGAGTATAATCTAGGTAGCTAGAACAATGTGGGATGGGTAATTGGTGGTAGGAGCATAACAATGTGAGAATGTATCTCCACCTTTCAAAGAGAGGTGGTCCCATGGGCGGCCCTGTGTTCCATCTAGGGAACTCACTAGAAAGAAACTAATACATATTCTAAATCCTATTTCCAATGGTATTTTCCTATATCTATGGATTTCATATAGGACACTATGACAATTGATGTCCATTGAAGTGATATGGTAGAGAATTGTGTGCACTGGGCTTGATATACCAGATGTAGGGAATATTCAGGTGGCAGACAAGGTGAACTTTCATCACCGACACATGTACCTAACAACAATCTATATTTATTCCTTCCAATGGGGGTTGCATTAATAACTACATCATCTCATGAAATTGATGCGTGGCTAGGAGCACAACCTGGCAAGACGAACGTTCGGGGAAGACGACGATAAGAAAGAAGAAGAAGTGGAATATGTGGAGGTGGATGAAGAGGAAGAAGAGGAGGCTTGAGCTGAGGGACCTGGTAGAGCTGAGAGAATTCAACGAACACCAGCCCTATAGGGAAGCCCACATGAGTGCAGTGAAATTATAGGCTCTGACATGGATCTGGTCAAACAACATGAGGTGAGTCTGAACTTGTGTCACTACAATTCTCTCCCATTTCGTAATTAAAATCCACCGACCAAAATCTTCCTTTTTCAAGAACACATCAGTGATAATAGTCAAGAATCCCCCCATTGGGGATTAAAATGTTCCAATGGACATGGAAGGACATCCCCATAGTCCTGCCTCTGGAATCGAGTAGGGTGAAGGACTAACCATGGCTGCAAAAGGTGGAGGGCCAACCACAGCTGAGGTGGTCAGTAGTGAGAGAACAGGAGGGGCCAAAGTGGTGACCTCAAAGACTTAGGCCAATCCTTCCATTCATAAGGAGCCGATGAAGATGACCTTAGAACCTCAGGTTTTTACTACTATTTAGAAGGAGTCCGTTCCAATTATTGAGTTAAAAAAACCGAGGGATATCCCATGGGGATAACTCCCATTGCAACTCAGGCACTTGATACCACCACACATATCTCTTGTAAGTCTCAATCATTATGAAGCTGCATCTATTATTAGGATACTTTTTAGATCAAGGTGAAAATTCCCTACATAGGGATCAAGATGTTGGAGGCTCGACAAACTGTTGAGTCCGGAACATCTACGGGAGACTCACCAGTTATTACACTAGTCTACATAGAACAATCCATTCAAATTGGACCAACCATGGAACCTCGTGAGTGTGAATCTGTAATCTCAAGTGATTTTATTTTGAGGGTTGTGCTTCAAGATAGAAAAGGCACAATCTCTAAATAATAGATGAGTGAAGAGGGTCTCCCGCACATTATACAATGCAACCCTATTGAGAAAGTTTTAGAGGAGGACCCTACTATTGAGATTCCTTCAATTCTCCCTAAATACTAGCCCATGGATCCCGATGATATGGATTATTCTAACCTCGACGATGCTAAAGAGGGAAACATGACCTTACGCAAGGCATGTAAGTGCATCAAACGATTCCTCGGTCAACTATAGGTAGAATGGATGAGTCGGATGGGGTCACATGGCATGTGGCTACGCTTTCACTATGCCGAAGGGGTGGATGATCACCGTTTGCACACAATAATCCTGGATTATCTTACTGAGAAGATGCAGTAGAGTATCCAATTCTCCGATTCTTCCCTATATCAGAAGAAGTTAGAGAATATCTAGAAGTTTCTTGAGGCTGATAAGGAAGTCTAATGCCTTGAAGAGAAGAAAAATGACTGGTCTACATTCATAGAAAGACAATCTGACCTTTTTGAAAGGTTGAAATACTAGCTGGTTGAAACCCAGGAGTAAGAAGTGTAGGAAAGCCACCAAATGGTTGAATTACTAGTCGGGTGGGAGATAATACATGTCAGATCTAACAGGCTTCCCTCCATAGTGGTTGATGAAGAAAGGGAGCTCAAGGAGTGGGAGACAATCCTAGAAGATACACGTCACAATGTGGAATTACTAAAGCAGTCCATTGAAGGGGATGATCCATAGGGGTAATGTTTTGTACCAACTTATGAAACATACATCTCTCTTTGTTTACGTATCCCAAATTGCATGCATGACTATACTATTTTTCTGCTTTTTCTAATTAGTGTATCTCAATCATAACTATGTAGTAATTAGAAATTAATCCATATACTCAAATGGGGAATACCTGGTGTGAGAAATAAGGGATACATATTAATCATCCCTTTTGTGTATAAGAGTTCCAACTAACATCGAATACTCAGGTTTTTCTATTGTTAAATGACCACTTGGAGTATTCGGGTGGAGAGAGACCATGAATGAAGTGTAGGGTTCCTAGAACACCCAACTTGTCTTTCTCAATTTGCTATAGTGCATGAGTAGGGTAATTCTAGGGACATTAAAATCCATCTGAACTTATTTGAAACACAACACCTATATCAGTATCCTAGAATGGGAACAAACTAACAAGGAACAACTGCTGAAAATATTTGAAAACACGGGGCCTGACATGAAATATTGTCTGATGCCTTATGGAATTTTTTCCTAGGATGGTAGGTGATCCAAAGTTTCATGGGACTAGACCATGGGGTGGGGGGTTCCCTCAGATGTGAAATAGGATAAGGAAAAAAAGTCCACATAATGCATGGATATGGAGTGATGCGTTGTTCGAATGGAGTCAAACACTCCTAAAACTACACCATCGTGACGAAAGTGCATTGGGTGTACATATCAGTATAAAGCAAGATCAAACCTATTTCTAGAGAGGGACTCTCTAGAATGGACTCAGGATGGTTTTCATATTCACATCATGTGAACGAGGATGATAAGAACATAATTTAACGTCATATGGAGAGGATGAGGCATGAAATAGTTTATCGTCATATAATCAGGACGTTGCATATAGTATAAGATCATACTACATGGACCTTGAATAATAGTTCAAATTCATGTTATACAGACTAGGGATTTCTAATTTAGGGTCATATAATTCATATTTTAATTATGGGCGAAGATTCGAAGGAGTAAACGAACTTGTGGTTGGTCCCGAGGTGAGATGCCCAAGTGTCCCTACATATTCTGTGAGGGTAGGAATCAATACGTATGTAGTTTTGGAGCTCTGTGTAGTTTAGAATCATATGGTAAGGACGTGGGAAAATCCAAGGAGAAACATGTGGTGTGGTTCATAACGTGAAAATAATGAGGACAAAAGAAGTCTACATGGCACACCATATGTCCCTAAAAGGGGGCTAGGGAAAGAGTCCATAAAGGCAGATAGGGGTTATGGCTAGACCATATATAAAGAGTCTAGGCGTCACTAAGTATCCCATAATATTGGGAATATAGTCACACATTGTTCATCGATATGGTATAGCATATGGCTAATACCAAAAGGATTGATTCCCTCTAAGGTGGGGAAAATCATAGATTTTACGTAGTTTAATGTCATGTAAACCAGGACACTAGAAATATTAGTTTAATGGTCATAGAATTCATACAGTATGGGGTGGAGAGGAGCAGTATTTCATCAAGAGGAGACCCAATGTGAATGAGGATAGAGGAATTCCACACCAAACCGCGACTTTGCAAATTAAAAAACTCAGACCAATTAGGGGGAAAAAGGCTCATGACACTACGGTTGGACCAGAAGATAAAGTACCTAGGCATCACTATGTATCTCACAAGGGTGAAAATCAAGACATATATAGTTCTGGATTTCCATGAATTTTGAATTCATGTGGTAATAATGTTGGAGATCCTAGTTTATGGTAGTAGAGTTTGAACCATAGGGATGTGTGGTCCTTCCATGTAGGCACAAACCTTACCATGATCCCTAAGCCCATGTGAGCCATGCTCAGTGTGGAAAACAAGGGCAGAGAAGATATTTAGAACACATGGGGACCACACAATATGGAATGAAGGTGCAGAGTCAAGGATAACCCCACGATACTAGTTCCTCCTCTAAACGTGTAAAGGTGCATGGAAAAATAACCCCAAGGGTGTCAAGGTTCTATCTAAACATGAGGAAATAGAAAAGTATGTAAATCATGAAACCAATTTTTATGGAATAATGGGGGTGTGTAATGATGGTGGATAACTATTGACCATTTTTGAAACACAACATCCATATCATGTGACCTAAAATGAGAACAAACAAGTGACGACTGACTATTGTCCATATCCCCGACGCGGGACCAGTCTAAAATGTAAATTCAGATCTACCAATATGTTGTTCCTAAATGGTAGGTGAACCATAAGGCCAAGTATCCATACTGACCATGGGTCATTTTGGATGTGATAGATAGATACCTAAACAAAGGGATGCATTAATCATTGAAATGGAATGAGTGCATGTCCATATAGAATCAAACACCCTAATACATAGGTCAAAATGTGTGTGAGTGCATTGATGGGACGTAATAGAGGTTAAAGGGACCTATTAAGAGTGAAAAAGTGAGATAAAAAGTGGAGGAAAGGAGAAAATAGGTTGATAGACCTAGGAAGGACCGAAAGACAACATGTCTTGGTGTTCCTATGTATCACATAATGAAGGGAATCAATCCATACGTAATACTATAATGCCATGTAGTTTAACATCATGTTGCAAGGACACAGATGCAGGGAGAAATCCCATAGGGGGGGAGTATATGGAGCGGCTGTTATAAACCCGATGTGAATTTGAAAAAATGAAGTCCACATGCCACACCACATAATCCCAAGGGGAAACCTCAGGCCAAATGGCCTAAAAAGATCGAGGGACTTGAGGATGAACCTGAAGATGAAATGGATGAGTGTTCCTATATATCTTGTGAGGGTAGGAATCAAGCCACACATAGTTTGTAATTCTGTTCAGTTTAACATCATGCTTTAAGGATGAGAAAAAAAGACGATATCCTTGAAGGGGATACATGATGTGGTAGTTGTAAGCCTGATGTGAATGAGGAAAAAAGAGGTCCACATTGTGTCAATTGCTTCGGGATACTTAGTCTAAGAGGTTAAAAGGAAGGAATAATCCACGATACTTTGGGACGCACCTAATGAAAAAGTATCCAATCATTTCTACATATCCCATAAGGATGGGAATCAAGCCACACATAGTTCTTAAGATGTTGTGCAGTTTAACGTCATCTGGTAAGGACTGATGAGATCTTAGTTTAAGGACATAGATCTCGAACCATTTGTAGTTTATTTTCATATATGATGATGTTGATGGGTGATTTTACATCATGAAAAGGACATATTTCACATTTTCACATCATCTATTAAGGATGAAAAAGATCTTAGTTTAAGGTTAGTGTTCTCAGACCATAAGGTGTTTTCATCCCTTGCAGTTTATCATCATGCAGGATGAAAGGAACCCCTCATAAAAAGTACTTCTTGTGGAATTTTTCATTGGTGGGAGGATTGATACTCTCACCATCAATGGTGACATGTGAGTATGACCTATTAGGATAAACCTTTTTAATGATATAAGGTCCCTCCCATCTGGGTTCCAATTTTGGTGGCTTCCTACCAGGTATCATTGGCGTTCTCTGGGGAAATAGACTGTCACCTTTAAGGAAAGAACAATGAAAAACTTTATTATATAAATCATAAGCTATTTTGTTCTAATGACTCCCCAGATTGTGCATGACACAAATCTTATTCTCATCTAGGGCTTCTAGTTCAGCCAGACAGACTTCTATTACATTGTTTAACATCTTCTGATTGTAGATGGTTATACAGAGTGATGGAAACTAAATCACAATGGGAAAGAATACCTCTATTCCATAGAGTAAAGAATATGGGGTAACCAGGGTGGAATTACAAGTTGTTCTTTAGTAATCCCAGAGAGCATGGGGAAGCTTGTCCAACCAACTCTTCTTATTCTGACAAACCATCTTCTTCAAGACGTTAGGGATGGTTTTGTTGAATGCCACGATCTAAACATTTTGTTTCACATGATAGTGATAAGTATGATTAGAATGAATATTTTACTTTGTGTATAATTTCTTCATCTTGGCTACCCAGAATTTGGTTCTACTATTGGTGAGGATAGCATGAGGGACTCTGAATCGATGGATGATATTAGATCTCACAAAATCAATGACAGAAATGGCCTTGAACTACCTAAGTAAAATTGACTCTTCCAACATGGAAAAGGAATCCATAGAGGTCAGGATGAACCTGTATTGGTGAGCTGTTGTTGGTGGATATGGTCCCATGCCATCGAGTCCCCAGACTGCAAAGAACCATGTGTATTTTGTGATATGGAGAGGCTCTAACAGCCTATGTAAAAAATTAGCATGGATATAGCACACTTGGAACCTCTTGGAAAACTCAATATAGTCATGGAATATAGTGATCCAAAAGTATCCCAACCTGCAGATATGATGAGAGTGTTTTGTCCCTGCCTGATGTGATCCACAGGAACCAGCATGGACTTTTTACATCACCAGGGGAATCTCATCTTCTTGAATACAATGGAGGAGGAACCCATCAAACCCACATCTGTACATGATTTTTCTCAATATTGATACCACTTTGGAGGGTGAACTATACTGCACAGTGATGGATTCACTCACATTTGGCTCGGTCTGTCAGAATATTTCTATGTTGAAGGTACTCAATGAAAGGATTTTTCCAATCAGGAGTCTCTTCCCATACTATGGAAGGGGGGTTTAGATGTCCCGATGTGGAGGCATTGACCATAAGGTGGCTTACCTATAGGCTATCATCATCATCTTGAGTGAAGGGAGAGATGACTCTTCGATGTGCCACATGGATGATTAGATCTTCCTGGTCAATCTCTGTAAGATATGCAACAACGATGGCCAAGGCATCTGTTTTTCTGTTATGCAATCAGGGAATATGAATGAGCATATGTCGGGAAGAGAACTAGGCCATTAGCTGGAGAGTGCGCTCTAACAGGGGCACAAGCTCTAGCCTCCTGATGATGTGGTCACTGTTTATCCGCTTGATGACCAGTTTGGTGTCCCTTTTCAATTGCAGGTGGGGATCAGCAAATCAAGGTCCATCTTGAGACTAGTGATGGGCCCCGGTAATTGGCCCCATTGTTAGTACTTCCTTCTAACAAAAATAATGAATAGGGAAGGAAATGTTGTATAGGAATAGTGAAGATGATACCCAATCCCACTCTGTTAATCCTGGGATCATTGTGACTTCTACTAGAGGGACATTGCGAAATGCCATCAAAGTGCATATGACAACATGGTAAAACTTGATCCCCTGAGCGGATTTCTTCATATGGGAAATCATAAACTATAGACTACTTTATAGGGTATGGATGGGCGACAAGAATGTATACTAGAACCATACCCTTATTAGATTTCTATGGAATGAACCTAAGGTCAAAGTACTAAAGGATCACTACCCACCGATCTAGAAAACATGTCAACATGGGGAAGTTTAGAATACATTTCAATGGGTCTATGAGAGACACTAACTATATATCATGGTGAATTAGGTAATTTCACAATTTATAGGCAACGAATACCAGTACGAGACAAATCTTCTCGATAGTGGAATATCTAGACTTGGGTTCAAGGGGTATATGGTTGAGATAGTATAATCTATTATATCATTGTTCTTTTATATGAGAAGGGTACTGAGAGAGCATTTGACAGTGGTCACATAACAGACTAGCGGCTTTTCTTTGACGGGTGTCATCCGAACCAGAGGTTGTACCAGGTATTTCATGATCTTATAAAAATCTATCTAACACTCTTCATCCCACTAATAAGGGATACCTTTTTTCATGAGATGGGAAATGGTCGTACAATTTATTTTGAGATTATTAATGAATTGATGTATATAGTCTAAGTGTCCTTGAAAGCGTTGGATCTCCCAAATATTTCTTAGAGGAGGAATCTGACTGATAGCCTTGATCTTCTCTAGATCGATCTTAATGCCTCTATATCTGATGAAAAATCCCAGAAAATTTCCAAAGGTAGCCCTAAAGGAACACTTCAAGTATTTCATCTTCATATGGAGGGAGAGGAGGAAGCCGAACAATTTCTCAATATCACTAAGATAGTCATGAAGCTGGTGGGATTTGACCACTAAATCCATAATATAGCATTCCACCAATGTCTGGAGAATCGGATTGAATATACGATGTATGGAACATTGATAGTTGGCTCCTACATTCTTCATATAGAAAGGCAATAATTGGTAATAGAAATTACCTTAGGGTTCTCTAAAGGTGGTAGAATCTTCATCCTCATGGGCTATTCAGATTTGATTATATCTAGAATACCGATCCATGAAGAAGAGATCCTAGAATATAGTAGTAGCATCAATCAAAAGAAATTTAATAGGAATGGGAAATCATCCTTAGGATAGTGACAATTGAGATCTCAAAAATCAATGTAGACCCTGATCTATTCATTATTCTTTCATATAGGAATGATATTGTCTAGCCATTTGGATTTTGTACTTCCTTGATGAAGATGGCTTTAATGAGCTTATCAACTTCGGCCTTGACCATGAAACTATGAGAAGGGTGTATCTTCTTGGGTGGTTGTTTGAACCCAAAATGGTTTATCAGGAGACCATGGTGGTGGATGATGACCTGAGGATCCAATCCTAGAATCTCACCATATCACTAAGAAAATACCTCTTGATGATGCTTTAGGAAACCCACATACTACTGCAGCTTTTCTGCAGACATGAAAGCACTGACCGATATTTGTTTTTGAATCTTTCTCGGTGCCAAGGTTCACCTATACCAACTCATAAATGGTGGAGGATAAACCTTCCTCAAACATAGGAGTATCATCATTCAAATTCTCTTTATCATCTTCAGTGAGAGTGTCGTCGATAGGGGAAATTAATTTCAGTTAGCTGATTCCAACATAATGCGGGTGCTCTCCATAGAAGAGGTGGAACCTTCATCAGGGGATTACCATGTTGATAAAATCATGGCGATGAAATCATTTGATCAAATTCCATTAGTCCGTGGACCCAACCTTCCATGATAGATAATATCGAAGTAGTAGTGACACATTAGATTAAGTTGTTTCCACCCTTCCTGGCTAAATAAGTAAGTATGATGTATTGTTGTTTCCATGGGGAGAACATCTCGAGACCATATAGGGGTAATGGGTTCTAGGATCCCTCAGTGCTAATCCATGTAGGATTATGAAGTGATATTCTTATGTTACTTGTGATGAAGAATGTACTTTCCCCTTATCCCAGAAATGACAAAGAAATGTCCCAAGTCTGGGGTTTTGGCCACCAATCAGTGAATTGGGAGGATGCAGGCATCAGCCAATTTTGTCCATGGGTCAGACACAATGGTAGTATGATCGGCCTCATTGGCCTAAACCTATTTTTCTAGGCTCCTGTAGTAGTCAACATCTAGGTAGCAGGCTTCACAAGAGTCCAAGGGAGAAGAATCACCTTGGAGCACTCCCACACGACCATTAAGGGAGTACTTGAGGCATTGGTGATACAATGATGGGACTGCCACTTATAGATGGATCTAGGGTCTACCCATCAGTGCATTGTAGGCAGTGTCCTGTGAGACAATCATAAACTCTGTGCTAGCAATCAGGCCACCGAATTGGTTCTTCATGCAAAATTTTCTAATGGGCATCTTCTTTGTCCTATCATAACCATGAAACTTATGGTCTGAGGGATTCAGATCTGTTTTAGACATCCCCATACTGTAGATATCTGGGATAGGATAAGAATGATCCCAGAACCTATATAGATGAGACAACGGTGGACTTCCATTCCATTAAACCAACTATTGATGTACAATGGGCGGTTGTGCCCCTGTATGGGGGAACCTTATTCTTCTCTAGAGAATGAAATGATTTCCTAACATTCCACATGCTTTAATTCCTCAGCACGAATGAATTATGCGGATTCTATCTCTGTCTAAAACTGGTGGGGGCTTCATAAATCCTCTATGAGAGATTCACACATGTCTGCAGAAAATTAGAGAGCCTCAAGGATTGAGACCCTCAAGGATCGAGAGCCTCACAAGAATGTTATAAGGGTGATTAAGGACATCATACTTCTGTTTCAGGTGCACACTTCTTCAACTGAGAGGTTTCCTTATGGTAGGATGCATAATGAATGTTGCAGGTCGAACCAGAGGATTTTTTGTTTGTTCTATCTTGACCATGTAGTTCACTAGTTAAACAATGAAAAATTTCTATGAATTGATTATTGGATAACTATGGCCCAGTCTCAGCTATCCATGGCTGATCATATCATGGTCTTGAAAACTCTACCTAGCCGAGCAACACAAATGGTAGGGGAAGTGGATCTGATGAAATTGGGTAAGAGTACTACACATGATGAGTCATGCATTGATCTTGTTTTCTAGTCTCTCCAGTATTCACAAGTCATTCAGAAGTGTTGGATGACACACTTTTACAGTTCACATGTCCACGGTTTCGTCGATGTTCGCATAATCTAGGGACATTAAGAGGGTTTTCTTTGAATTCCTCTTCTTTGGGGACCCTGTACAAGTCCACTAGATCAGTAGTGTTCACCAAAGTGTACTCCTGATAATCACTTGAGGAATCCTCCATAACAGGGCAGATTCTGGGGGTAATACCCATTCCTGAGGGAAAGAAATTTTCAAGAGTACGGGATTGATTTGGTATCGGTGGAATAATTTTATTCCCCGTGTACAATAGACCCCAACTCCCACGAGATGTCAAAGCTAAGATTTCAATGTAGAAGTAGTGTCTAGGGGTAGCACAATGACTTTGGAAGGCTTGGGTTGATTCAAATAGGCTCAAATAATACCATAGTGATGGTTAAATACATTTTGTTCTATACGATCATCATATTTATGTGACCCAAGAACGGAGAACTCTTGCCATTCTCCCTCACTGCCACTATCAATATTTACAAACACACATGACACCCATGCCGAGGATAGACCCAATATGACTATATAGTTGTTGACCTACTCCTAGAGGCAGTATTTGAACACATAAATTTGCTTGAGAGTGTGTCCAAGGAACCAGTGATAGAGGTATTAATTGGGGCGATCAGTGAGATCTACATCTTTGGTTCTCCTATATTATTGCAACCTTATGATTACCTGGTCCAATGTACTCCAGAAATAGTTGGGGACCTGAGCTTCATTGAATGAGTAGGCCTAGTTTCTTCAACTGGTAATGGTACTCTGGGATCTTGTTTCTGATGAGGGGTTGGAGCCTGGCGAGGAGGTGGAAACAATTTGTCTCTCTTAAGTGGTAGTGGTGCATTATGTGGTGGTGCCTACCGATTTAGAGGTGGGTGATTCTGAGCCAAATGATGAGCTTAAGGTAGTGGCCCTCAGAGACGATGTATAGGTGGCTCTATTAGTAAAAATTACAACAATCTAGGGGCCTCTATCTGTGCAACATCAGTGGCCTTGGCCTTGGATGCTCTTCTTTGTAGGATCTGCGGGAGGCAACGGGCATGTCTACTTGGCTTACTGTAAGGCTTCCTCCAGACCATGATCCTTGTCAGAGAAATCCCAAAATCCACCTAGGATGTTCTAAGTGAAGATATAAGGAACAAGTTTAGTCTTCACATTCCTTATGCACATCATTAGGAGCCAATCCTGAGTTGGTGGCATGTTGAGTGAATATGTGAGGCTCTTTCACTTGGCGATAAAGTATGCGAAGCACTCATCCAACCCTTTTATGCACTTGTAGAGGTTGACAATACTAATCATGCAGGTGGTAGAACTAGAATGATGTAGAAACTTCCTATAGATATCCTCCCAACTAGCTATGGAACCAATGGGTAATTGGTTGTAGTAGACAAATGTGGGACCTTCTAGTGTCAGTACGAAACACCAGATCTTAGCAGCTTCCTGATGCACTGGAGTTCCCAGCATGGATCCACACCTTGAAATAAAATGGTTCAGATGCTATAGTGGATCACTTATCCCATTGAAGTGGGGATACTATAGGATTTCCAAATCCTGGGGGTGCTGACATATCATCCACCCATGCGAGATATGGTTTTCCATCTGGTGGGATCACCACTTGTTGAGTTTCAATATCCTCTAGGTGAGCGATGAGAAAATCCATTGGATAATCTTGACGAGGATTCCTATCTTGGCAAGGTTTATGAATCACCAAACTATTGTTTGGTTCTTCAATGTGGTAAGCTGGATTATCATCTCATGGAGAGATTGGTGTAATGACCTAAGGGCTGCTAGAGGAACATGTGTATCGGTCGGTGTTACCTGAGTTGGGTCCTGAGGAAGGTTTTTACGCATCTTGGGTAGATTTGGTGACATATACTGGGGTATTTTCCATAAACATTGTCCTCTTCCCTATCTAGATGGGTAGGGTTATCGAGATCACCTGGGGTAAATTCACCAGGGGGAGTTTTACATGCCCCTACTGCCCCAGTGGAGGATGGTTGGGATCATACCGAGGATCGCCATAATTCAACCTTCCATCCACGACATGCTCAACGATGATCTTGTCAATGATAGTTCTCTATTCCACATGTTTTTGGTTTATCACGACCTTTTCAGTATCTTATTATATCTTTTTAATTGAACCAGACAGATTAGAGGGTATAACAATTCCAGTATGCACTTACCCTTTCTGGGGTCTCAACCCAAAGGCAATGACTCATTAGGTTATTCGAGGCCAAGTTTCTACCTTTTTTAGTGAGTTTGGATACCTGAAAGGACTTTTAGGTGTTGTTCTTCCCCAATGGGTGGCTCCACCTCTTCAAGACCTATGTCGATGCCCCCTTCTAGTTATATCTCGGGAACAACCATGTTTACTACAATGACACCTGAAGGAATATCCTCGATATCACTGGGTGAACCAGGTTGGCACAGGATAGGGATGAAATGTAGGGAAATATACTTCCCCCAAGGACATATTTATACCTGTGGGAAGGCCTCTTTAATAACTCTATCAAGAACTATAAAGATTTGAGCACATCATTGCTGGAGAGTCCAATGATAACTGGGTGACGCAAGGTTCTTAGAAACAGGGAGTGTGGCCAACTCAACTAGGAATCACTGCTTGACAATGTCGTTGAAGTGTTCTCAGCTCTTGGGGTAAGCTAACCATAAATGATGGAGATAGAAATGTTTCATCCCTAAGTTTCGGTGGATGTAGAAAACCTCATCCTTGGCGAGGGACTATAGAATATTGAATCTTTCATTTGAAATTTGGCAGAACATAATGGGGAGATGGTCTGCAATGATAACATTCCACAAACGTCTTAACTAAAACATGGTATCTGGCCCTTGGTTTCCACATTTGTTGATTGGGGTAGTAGAGGGATCGACAATAAAACTGACATGGAGCATTGTAACAATAGGCTGGTTGGTGGAGAGTACAATGAGTGAGCTGACAAACCGCTACATCTTGGGTTATCTCTCGTGGAATGTATTGACTATACCACCATATCCCTGAATGAAGGGGTGCTAACCACTGCTTCCTATACAAGGGGATGTCGTTGGTAGTGGGTTAGGCTGGTGCTCATCATTGATCAATCCCCAAAATAATTCTTTGTGATCTTTTGTTGGAGTATAGAATGATCATATGGATGAAAGAGAGGACTTCACAACAAGACCCTAAAGAAGAGAAAAATATTCCTCCTCCTATATGTATCTGCAGAGGGACTCAGGGATCCAATGCATCTCACTTTCTAGGAGGACAAGGCTGATATGCTTAGTCCCTTCCCCAGATCCCAAAGTAGAGGATCAAGATGAGGGATTCACCATAGATTCGTACTCCACATTAGAGTCTGAAAAGAGGATGGATTTTACTACAATCAAGGGTTTATCAAGATTCTTCTTTTAGTGTTGATGATCCTCCCTCCTACCCCAAGATGATTCTTTAGGTCAGGGTAACTTTTTAAAATGGGGAGGACCTCTATGTAGGTTGGTGATATATCAGGAAAGATCTCTTTTTGGATATGATGGGGTGTGGGAGAACCCATAAAAATGTAAAATGGAACACATGTAGGACCTCGATAGTGATGGATGACAAGGTGAGGAGGGCCTTCTCTCCGATTAATTCCACCACGGGATGGGCCATCGATTGAGCTGATTATGATTTGAGGAGGAACTTTACATTGAAAAATGGGTATAGGGGGAAAATTCCCATACCTGGGACCATGGACACGGAGAGGAACTTCTTGTTGGGTGTGAGATTAGGGAGGACCTCCACTCTATCTATTGGTGGTATGGGGAGGAAGTCCATACTGAACTGCATCATCACGGGACAACCCACGATGACTACTACATGCACCTACGATTGGGAGGGTCAACCCAACCTACCCATGGGGTGGAAAAGACTTAATATTTATCGGGAATAGATATGCCCCTATTTTATAGAACATGGAGGTGATAACACAAGTAAGTAGTGGATCGGGCCACTAAAGTTGTAGAAGATGATGCCCCCAAACAGAAATCCTCTAGAGCTTGTGCCCGCGTTGGCGTCGAGTCAGCTGAGCTAGGGCCAACAGTGTATGGGTATGTACCACCTACTCTTAGGTCTACAAAACTGGCTGGTAGTGCTGCAGTGGCCTGTTGGGATCCCTCCTTGGTGGCTCTACGGTCGAAGTCATTGCCTGGAGGACTTGGACACCCCTTACTTCATTGGCGTAAGGGAGTGAGTCATTTGATCGTTCTAGGGAGAGGCTCCCAAAATGATTGAAAATTTTATTAGGGAGAAGAAACTCCCTATGCGGCCTTTAGGGTGGAAGCGAAAGATGGGTAATGAAGCCTCCATATCATGACGTTCCATATCCCTCATTTGGATGACCCCCTACTATTCATATCGTTGGACAAGAATGTCTATTACTTGCCTTTGGACAATTTCAGAAAGTTAGGTGGGGTGTGGGATCCTTGTAGTTGTGGTGGTGGATAATTTCATGGTAGAGGTGGAGATGTGTAGGATTTCATCATTAGTATTTCCTCTTCCCCTACCATTACATTGGCGGGTATGAGGTGTGTGGTTTCCTACAGATGTAGCTTGGGTTCTACAATGTAAGAAGATTTAGCCATCAATACAGATAGTTGGAAAGAAATTCTTAGTTCCATGGTACCATTTAGTCTCCCATTATTGGGTAGAAAGATCCATACTGATAATGTTACATATTGTGAAACACAATGATTAATTTCCACAAATCCTATGAATTTTCACACCATGCCCACGAATTTCTTGCCATAACCTAATTTCAGATAGCTAAATCCAGTGAAATACTTATCTATTTATGTCCAAAACTCTAATAAACGCCATATTGAGGAGAATAAATTAACTTCAAGTTCACCATTAATGTTTTTGTTGATTTTCTGCTGGGGTGTGCGTAGTCTGTGGGGCTGAACTGATTGTTTCCCCAAATTCCCACTTTTGAAAGGCATGCATCAGCTATTTCCTCTTGAGGGATGTTACGCCTTCGGTGCATGTCGCCAGCCCCTGGCCTATGGAGGCGGGCCTGGGGTAGTTGCAGCTCGAGACTGGTAGGTTTGGGTCATGACATGAGCTAACATCAAATGAGTATTAATCTTCACTAACTTTAACTTCTCCAATAATAAATTTCATTTAAGCTTCACTTGCTGAAACTCAAATTGTACTTGGTAAAGGAAAATCCCAATGATGATACCTCCCTCTCAAGTTCTAACAAGTTATCCTCAAATGATATGAAATTATTGGTTAAAGGCATCAATTATCCTTTCTATATCAATTATACATTTTCATTACTACTTAAAAAATAGTATTTATAATGGTAAAATTACGAAAAAATGGTATAGTTATTAATTTTCAAATTTTAAAAAAGTCACATTTCCATTTATATTATATAAATAACACTTTTTTATTAAATAGATATAGTTTTTGTGTGTATAATATAAGATAAAACATATTTTTCTCAGGAAACAATTAGAAATGAAACATATGTCTTTACACTCTATCCCCTTAAGTAATTTTTCTCGAAAATTTCAACTCATTCTCTTGGTTGAGAAATGGTGAGGGTACTTTTCCTTCATTATTTTCTGTGGTTCCCATGTCACCTCTTCAAACTTATGGTTCCCGTAAAACACTATAACAAGGTGGGTAGTCTTGTTGCATAAAACCTTTTTCCCAATGGTCCAATATCTCCACTGACTTCCCCTTCTAAGATAGATCATGTTCCAGTTACACCACCTCTATATTCAGTACATGTGAGGGGTTAAGTATGTACTTCCTCAAGAGAGATACATGAAATACATCATGAACATAAACGAGATTTGGTGGAAGTGAATGGTGATAGTTCATTCCTCCTATATGATCCAGGATCTCATAGGGTCCAATGTACATAGGAATAATATTCATTTAATCCCAAACTACATGAGTCTCTTCCATGGTGATATTCGATTGAAAACATTACAACCAACATTAAACTCCAACTCCCTTCTAAGGTTGTTAGCATAGCTATTTTTTAGACTCTAAGAAGACTTCATTTGTTGTGGATGACATGAACATTTTTTGTCATCTCTTTCAAAAGATCAATCCCAAGAAGATTTTTGTCACCAACATCATCCCAACAAGTTGGAGTATGATATCAATTCCTACAAAGAGATTCATAGGTTTCCATTTTATTGATTGAATGGAAGCTATTGTTGTATGATCACTCAACTAGTGGGAGAAGTTGATACCATCCATATTTATATTCAATTGAGCATATTCTCATCATTTCCTCGAGTGTTTGAATAGTCCTTTTAGATTGGCCATCGTTTTGGGGGTGATAGGTTGTATGTAAATTCAATTTAGTATTCATATCTTGTTGAATAATTCTCTAGAATTTATATCTGAACCTTTGATCATGATGAAAAATGATATAATGTGGTACCCCATAAAGCTTTACCACAACCTTTATGAATATGTCAGAATGTTTTTCAAGAGATAAATCTTCTAGAATAGTGATAAAATGGGATGTCTAGGTGAGTCGTTCCACTATAACTAATATATCATTATTTCCTTTCTATGTTCTTGGGAGATTAGTGACAAATTCCATAATGTTATTTTATCACTTCCATGTTAGTTAGGGTAGTGGTTTCAATCCCCACTTTATGAACTTTTCACTTAGCCTTCAATTACTAGCATACCAAGGACCTTATTGTGCAGTAGGAAATATCTCTTTTCATATTATCCCACCAATAATGATCACTAGGGTCCCTATACATTTTAGTCATACCAGGATGTTTAGAGAATTTAGAGCTATGATAATCATCCATTAGCTCCTTATTTATCTCTGGGATATATAGGACACATATCATTGCATGAAATTTCAATAAACAATCTTGATCAATATTACACTCAAGATGATTCCCATTCTTCACATCATATATTTTATTCTGTAACAAATGATATTTTCTTTGAGCTTTATTGACCTTCTCTAGTAACGATTTTTGAGAAATAATTTGGGATAGGATTGATGATTTCCCTTACCGCATTATTCCCATGTCCAACTATACTAGGTCCTTGATCAATGAATCTCCTTGAATCATCATCATTACCATAACAATAGATTATTTCCTACTTAATACATCATTGACTTTGTTTTCTCTTTCGGGGTGATAATGAATTGAACAATCATAGTCTTTAAGAATTTCTAACCATATATTTTATATCATATTCAATTTATTATGTGTGAATATATACTTTAGACCTTGGTGGTCTGTGTATATATCACATTTCCCCATATGAAGATAGTGCCTAAAAAGTTTTAGATAAAAAGAATAGATTTCTCTAGGTTATACATAGGATAATTCTTCTCATAAGGCATTAACAGTGAAGACGTATAAGTAATCACCTTATCATTTTTCAGGATAACACACCCATGCCTTTTAAAAGAAGAATCACTAAAAATAGTGAATTATTCTATGATAGAGGGTATATTTAACATAGGTGTAATAACCGTACTCTTCTTCATCTTTTTTAAGCTTTATTCACACTTCATTGTCCATATGAACTTATCCAATTTTTGAGTTAACTAGCTCTATGGATTGATAGTTAAAGATTTTTTTTTCATAAACCTCATATAATATCCTTCTAAAATAAGTAAACTATGAATCTCAGTTATAGTTTTACGATGAGGCCACTCCTCTATAACATTTTCATTGGTAGGGTAAAATGATATATTTTCATTGGTTACAATGTTCCCTAATAATAAACATTTTTGTAACCAAAAAATCAAAATTTGTGAATTTTACAAATAGCCTATCCTTACTCATAGTTTTAAATATTACCATTATATGATCCTCATTATCCTCAAGAATTTTTGAATATATAATAATATCATAAATAAAAACTACCAAAAATTTATCAAGGTAGTCCTTAAATATTTATTTCATCAAATCCATAAATATAGCAGGAGCACTATTTAAGAAAAAGGGCATAAAATAAAATTAATAATAACCATATTTTGATCAGAAGGTTTTATTTGGAATATCTTCTTTATCACCCTCTATTGATGATAACCAGATCAATGATCAATCATGGAGAAGAATTGATCCCCACCAAGTTGGTCAAATAAATCATCAATCCTTGGGGGAGGATACTTGTTCTTCACTATAATATCATTAAGTTATATATAATAAATTCATAGCCACATTATTCCACACTTCTTCTACAAAAAGAGAATAGGTTTTCCCCATGGAGACACACTTGGTTGGATAAATCCCTTCTCCAAATGATCTTGAAGTTGTTTCTTTAATTCTTATAGATCCACATTGGTCATTTCTTACGAGCTCTTTGATATTGTCTTAGATCTATGTATGAGTTCAATGGAGAACTCTACCCTTATTTTTGGGGGAAGTCTAGGTAACTCTTCAAGAAATACATCAATGTATTCCTAAATAATGAGGAGATTCTCTATCTTTATACTTTCACTTACTTCACCCTATTAAATGATCATCTTCAAGGAGAATTCTATGAGATGTGATTATAGACAAATCTTGGGTCCAGATAACAATCCCATGAAAATAACTATAGGTTTTCAATTCAAGAATAAAAAAATTTACATACTTCTATAGTTGATTATATAATTTTACTTTGAGAGCCAGTATATCCCTAGTATAGTCTTGAATTCAATCATTGTAATGACTTTGATATTTGTGATGATATTATGCTAAGCAAAGTCAATAATAGAGTTTATATAGACTATTTACAATTGGATAATACCTCAAGTAGTCTTCGATGTTAACTCTACTTCTAGTATCTTTGGTATTGATTCTATATTCTTAGAAAACATGAAGGAAATAAAGGAATGTGTAAAACCAGAATAAAAAAATGTACTGCTAGCTTTGAGAGAATAATGAGAGTACCTACCACCACATCATTTGGATCCTCTACTTTTGTCATCATTATTTCATGTTCCTAGCCATTATAACGTGTCCTATGATGAGGTTGGTGATGATTCCCCTCTATTATCTTCAAATTTGGATAGTGATTTTAAAAGTTCCCAAGCTTTCCACACATGAAACGTTAGACTTCAGGTTGGATATGCATCATCTTACCTTTATCATTAGTGTTTAAAAGTTTAGGATTCACCTCACCATGATAGTTCTAAGATATATGGCCATCTCTTCGACACTTGTAACACTTCCCACTCTTGAGAAAGTAGTTACTTGAATGCTTCATTGCACATTTTTTTCATGTGGGAAGTTACACTTTCTTTCCTTCTATTTCTTTATCAAAGTCCCTCCATGTGTTTGGATCCATAGATATCTTCTTTTAATTCGAATTATGTGACCAATGTGTTTCTAAAATATATAATAATACTTTCATAACACTCCACACTATCTCCTGATAGATTTCATAGTCATGATTTGCATGATTCCTCTTTAAATGGGGTCTCATTCCACCGAAGAATCTATCAACTTTTCTCTTAGTATTCATAAAAAAGAAAGAGGTGTAATGAGAAAATCTTGTAAAGTGCATCTGATAGATTCCCAAATATTTATTTTCCTTATTCTTCAGCTCAAGTAATACCTTATTCATTTTTTTTCTCATCAAACAGGTGAAATATTTTTTGATAAAATTCCCCTAAACTCTTCCCACTCCATAAAATCAATCTCCCTTCTTGGAATTGTGTTATTAATCAGTGTATGCTAAAGATAAATTTCTCCTTATAAGATGTATGAAACCAGTTTCCCTTTCTCCTATTATGAAAAATATATTATAGAAAAGATACGTTTTATAGGTCTTATCCATTGTTCAAAAATCAACGGTTCGATAGATCCACTGAAAGAATATTTTGATTGACACATAAAGGTATTAATGGAATGTTGTTCACTTCAAGGTGAATATATCCACTCAACTTGATTAAAATTAATATTTATAATTCAATATAGTTGATTCAACATTCTCATGAAGTTTTCATTTTGGATTCCATTGGAGGGCCATCAATGCATCGTCTGTTGTGCCCTTAATCTACATGGTTCCTCCTATTTCCCTCTATTTTTATAAAAGTATAAATCCGTAGTGAGAAAATTATTTATTTTAATAATAATATTATAAAGTAATTGTATGTCTCAAAACATCAAAATTGAATATGTTATTCTTTAGAAACAATGTTATTTTCTATATATCCTTTATAATGGTTCATTGGAAGATTTTGATTGACCAAACACGTCCCTCAGGTGTGTCAAACTAAGAGTAGTGCAAGTCCCATTTTCATAGACTAGTTCCTGATCGATTATAGCTCAATATGGTGTTTTCGGGTGTTACCCCTAGATACATCTGATCTATATCCACATCCACCTGTTCATATCGAGAGAACAATTTCTTTTCTCGAAGCCCACTTACATAATACTTTTCCAAAATAATAGGATTTATTTATATATTTAAATTTTTCTCTAGGGTTCATATTATGGATTTATATTACTAATTCCTAAAAATAAATAAACTATCCTTTGATACTCACTATGTAAAACCACGATTATATTACATAAATTTTCATTACATGGTTAAAGAAGAGAATCTATTAAATATTAGTTTCGTAGAAATTAGGTTTATTGTACATGAAAACATAACAAATTATTGTAAAAAAGATGAAAGGAATTTTTATGGGTTAATACTAAGTAAATTTACTGAATACTATATCTTAGGGACATACATCAAAGTAAAGGGGTGAGCGTGATTCCTAGTTAGGGAATAAGAAAGGGAAACATTTACCTGTGATCATGAGGAATAATAAAAACACGACGAATATAATTATGGAATGAGAAAGGGAAAATTGGTAATATAATAAAAAAACATGAATCATAAAATAAAAATGTGTCTAGAACAATTAAATTATATATTCATAAGCATATCACCAAGGTTTTTCACCACGGTTTCATAAAAAATTACCAAGTTTATTCACAAAGGTTTCGTAAAACACGTCATCTTTAGAGATTACATTATTTACCCAATCCATTGGAATACTATCTTGGTGTACCCTTAATATGTATTAATTAATGATAACCACATAGATCATAATAATACATTTTATAAATACCCAATGAATAATAATGAACGAGTTTCTCATCCAAATTATAGCATTTCAAAAGTGCTTAAAGACATTATTATTAGGGAATTTTTATCCCCGAAGAAGAGAATATGAGTTTCATGTATCTTAATAACAAAATTAAATAATTCCTTATGAGGTATAGATGAATACCCTTGTAAAATATATAGGTTTGAGTATTTACATAAATAAAGTAAAATATAATTTCTTATGTAGAGAGAGAAAATGTTAGGTGTAAATTCAAAAACATGATGTGTATAAAACCTGGTTTTAGAAAAGTGAAAAATGAGAGGGGAAAATGGTCTCCCATTTATAGAAAATAATTTCAATGTAAGGTTTGATAGATATGGTAATAAAATATTGTAACTGTAATATTTAAAATAAATATAAAAAATATTCTCTTGAATTAAAGAGAAAAGAAAGATAATTCCCTTACCTTGAAAAGTTACTCTTAAATCACAAGGAATGTAACCTTGGGGGATTTAATACACATTGAGGGGATAATTGGGGTGGAAAAATAACATAACATAATGGAGGATGGATTGAGAGTGAATGGAAATAGATAAATTAGTGGGTATTTATAGAACAATTGGAGGGTTGGTTTAATAAATTCCAAATATAGGCCTTGGAAATATAGGTTATGAAAAAAGAAAAACCATTGGCTTTCCGCGGTTTTGGAAATTTGAGTTATATTTTAGGTTAGTTTAACCCATAAGAACTGATCATTATTTTATATTAATTATTTTTTCATGGAAAATAATTGTTTCTACAAGGTAATGTCTTTAAAATTAATGTCTCGACATCAGACTTTGGAAAGCCATTTATAGGTTCGGAATTTGATTAAAATCCATTGAATTACTTTATATTAATAAATATTTTTTTACACCATGTATTGTGGTTAATTATTTATTACTTCATTATTATATAATTATGAAACAATTAAACTTATCAAAAACCCAAAATTGTATTTTTACTATTCATGAAAAAATAATGTATTTTAGAAAATTCTTATAAATTTACCCTAACCTAATTTTAACATTATGATTTCAAAAATTATGTTTATTTTTTTAGAATAATTCTATAAATATGACAATTTTAACTTTTAAAATGAAAAATACTTATTTATTAAAAAAATAGAAGGTTGTAATGAATAGTCAAATCTCTAACACTTAAAATTTTACTATGACATAATAAAATAAGTTTATCATTTATATTAAAATAAGAGTGTTTTTAAAATAATATTTAATTACAATAAATATTATTCATAATTACTTAGTTTATTATAAAAATTTATATATTTTCTAAAAAGTACATTTTGTGTTTGAAAAATCAATTTATCAAATTTTTCTCAATTAATCATATATTTTATTATGAAAACCCATTATTAAAATGTAATTTATGGAATAACATTTTATATTTATATATTGTAAATACAATTTACGTAGTTATTTTATGGAAACTTAAACTCTTATTACAACCACATACTCCATAAGGTTGAGGTGTGTGATAGTGAATGTTTCATGGGGTGGCTCAGCTAACATCGACCTAGGGGTAATCTCCACTAACATGAACTTATTCCATAGGAAGATTCATTCAATAATAATTTGTTAAATCTCGTATTGGTCTTGGTTATGGGAAAACACCAATGATGTTGCCTCCCTCCCATGTTATGACAAATGAACTTCAAACGAAATGACTTTACTAGTTGAGGCCATCATTTCTTCTTTCTGTATCAATTATACCATGTCATTACAACATAGAAACACTATTTATTATAGTAAAATTATTATCAAAGGGTATAGTTATCAATGGTAAAAATTTCAAACAGTCATATTCACATTTATAATCTATAAATAAAACTTAATTATTAATGAGATATGGTTTTTTTGTGTATAATAAAGGAAAAACACATTTTATCAAGAAATAAATTTAATTTGAAAATAAACATTGGTTGTTACAACTGGTATTTCCATGGTTTATGATATCTATCATAAGTCTTCAATCATAATTTCCATAATAATTGTTTTTATCTTTCTTTAGACACTGTAGAAGCCTTTTCCAAAATAATAAAATTAATTTTAAATATGTTTTGATAGTCGAATAATTCTTTATATAATTTAACTTGTTTCCATTTGATGAAATCCACAGGCTTCTTATATTTATTCATAGACTTAATAAAATTGTTCAATAAATATTTAGAGACAACACTATTATAAAATAATTCTTATTAAAACATAAACTGAAACATATAATTTTATTTTTATCTATAAAATTTTAATTTTATTGTATTAAAAATTCACAATACACATCTTTTGTTGTCGGTTTAATGGATATTTATGCATTGGATCCAAAAATAAATAAATATTTGGGGTATTTATATTGATTTTTATTAGAATATAGTGCTCCCAAAAAAACCAATGAGTAATGAAAAAAATAAAAAATATATATATATATTTTATATGATTAAATTGAAGGTTTTTACCCCTACCTTAAAGGCATAAAAAAGTATATTGTCTATTATTTTCTTCTCAAATTCCTTGTTTAGCTAATATTTATTCATATTAATTTCCTTTGACTCCAATTTAGTTTCTTCTATGGATATTTTATATGGATTAATAAATAAAAATTGGGATTCAATGATTTTTACATTTATGAATATTAATATAAACTTTTGTAGAAGATATGAGTAGTTATTAACTTTAATGAACATGTTAGAACATTTATTGGATAGATTTATTATGGTAATGTACATTATGTATGTATTCATAGTTGATATTCCCAACCAATCAAACTTGAGAATCCCAGTTATACTCTGTGGATCAACTGAATCTATAATGAATGTTCCAAAATATTTCTTCTACATATGGAATGCATGCCATATTTCCATCTTTAAATATCATCTCTACATGAATTTGTAATGATAATAAATGTTTTAGTGGAACTAGTAGGGATATGGTACTCCCAGAAGGTCCTTTTGATTTCTTGGTCGATTCAGTAGATTTTCATGATCTGACCTTCTATTTCCCCGTTGATTTATCCATATATAATACCATAAATCACATTAAAAATTTTTCATCAACTATTATAGGTTTTTCATTTCAAAATTGTCGTTAAAGAAGAAAGTCATGTATTTTTATAAGATTATTTGGTCATGCTACAAAATTTCATATATCATCATTGATAGTTATAAAATCTAGATCATCAAGAGGAATAAGAAACTCAATGGTAAGCTCTTGAGCTACCTCAATCACCACTATCATGTGATATTTTGGAAGTTCATTATTGTCTATCTTTTCTCCTTGGATATTATATAATATACCACTCACAATGAGGCATTGCATGGGTGTTGATAGATAGAAATCACATAATACATTACCCTATAGAATTTAATAATATAATGTTATCATAAGTTTTATGATTTAAATATAGAAGAAAGAGTAATGAAAAAATTGATTACCTCATTTAAGGTATGCGGTTGAGGGGAATTAGTAGCCTCAAATCTAGTGGGATCAATTTGTTGTTCATGTGCGGATAATTATTCCATCACTTATTCACTTTGATCCTTTCCCATATATTTCTCTGCCAAATGAGACCATAAAATAATATCTTGAAAAGAATCATATTTATCTTTTTGTATTTTTTATTCTTGAAATATGTTTGAGGAGACACTCCATAACCCACTCCTCTAATGTGACCATATTGTTCCAGCTTCTTCAAATATACTAAGATATGTTTTTCTTCCAGTATAGTCATTGCTGATTATTTTTTCTAAACAATATGAAAAACATAAGAACATAAATAGATATTCTAATGAAATACTATTATAAATCATAACAAATTACTATTAGGTCATACTTTCATATTTTTTCCAGAATGATTTTGTGTTTTCATTAAATAGTTTACCATCATTATTTAGGTGAGCCTCCTTCTATAGTATATTACGTTGGATAGGGTTGGCTTCATATTTTTATTCATAAATATGCACATAAACAATGGAATATTTGTTGTTTAATATAAAAAAACAATTACTATTTATTTAAAATATATAACAATTTATTCTCTAGTGAAGTGTACCACATCCTTGATTTGTGATAGGGGTGTATTAATTTTGATGCATGTTGTTTATTTTTATCACCCCTTTATAGTTTCATAAATTAACAATTTTGAAAGAAATTGGACAAATTAAATAAACTAAAATAATATATTATCAATTACAATACACCACAAATGATTTCTCATCATGACAACTAATGAAAGTACTCAATGTTTCCTATTTTATAGTATGTACTTAAGTAACCTGTGGGTGGGGCTTTACTTTCCCCCAGCATCCCTCAAGTAGAATTTGTTACGAAAAGTCTAGAAACCTCTATGGGATTTTCTATTGGCCCTTAAGAAATATTTCTCATAGAAATCATCTAAAATAAATGAACTCAATAAGATACTATGAAAATTAAATCAACATTCCATTATATAATGTTTCGATAAAATAAAGAAATTTTATCATAAGATTTCTTTTATATCTTCACAAACAGTTTTCTTAGTTATATGTTAGACATGGTTCCATGACTCTATATAAATTATCATATTCATTCTCATTGTGACCCCAACATAACTAAGAAATATTGAATTTTTGGTATCAATAGGTTGGTTTCATTGATTCTAGATAATTTCATATTTTATACACATACATTTTTCCTTGATAATTTTAGTCACCACTATGTTGCTGCATAGACCTTGATTTTTTCATCAATATTATGTTGGTCCCCTAATAATTCTATTGTTTTAGAATCAATTTTTTTTATTCCTTAGGATTAGTAACATCTTCCCATGAAAAAGAAATTACCAACATGATTAGTCAAACATTTAATTTATATTATCGTAATACAATAAGAACACATAATATTATGAGCAAAATCATAGTACATTTAAAAAAACATTAAATTTATTATGAAAATATATTTACTTTTTTAGAGTTTTAAAGGATTTGGTTCCTCAATTGGGAATCAAAATTCACTCTTTGTGGTCCGCTCTAACATACAAAAAATTGTCTACATTGGGGCCACTATGAACTGATTATGATCTCCCAATGAAAGGATCATCCTCAATTGAATTTTAAACATACCCAATAATTTTTTTACTCTCTGTAGGAAAATCAAATAATTCATTTTTGTTAGATCTAATACATAATATGCATTCACTATTTTTGATTCCATTAGGAACGGTTCCTCCTTTTACCCTTACAAACTAAAATTAACCTTCATAAAGCCCATTTCATCAAATTTCACTACACTCCTATTTTCAACCCATTTGTAATAGAAAATTAGCACTTGAAATGTTGTATTATACAACTTATATATCTATTCTATAATGTAAAAATATGACATATTCATATAAATAGGTTTTCTATCCTTGCAACCAGATATGTGTATTGCTTCTTCCATAAGTTTAACACCACTATTTTTCATTGTAATGACAACATTGTGTTCTTTTGTATAGAAAATACATCCTTTTATTATCCAAAAAATCCAGATATAACATTTTAATTTTGTCCCTTAGATATCCATCGAATAATTTCAGCAGTTGAGTTGATATTCTTAGATAGGTCCTTATAAATACGATCTTCAAACCATACTATAAATGGTCAATTATGTGTATTTGATATCAATCATTCACCCCTTGATAGATTAAAATCTATAATAATTTATTCTTTGGATTCAACATATGGATAAACATAATCACTGTTATGTAAAATATAAAGGTGATATTTCTCTTAATCTATCATGGTAATTATAACAATATCTCTTCCATAAATACCTACAACCATAAGGCATAAACTATAATGAGAATTTGGGAGACTGATGCTATCAAAATCTATTAGGTAATCAGTATAAGCTTTAACAGCTTCTTCAACAATATATCATTCTGGTAGACTTTAATTCTTGACATACCCTTTCAAAATCATCATATAACATTCAATGGAATGTATCCATATGTAATGGATTTAACCACATAGTTGAACATCTCTAACAAATTGAATCATCAGGTGGACCATTAAATCAAATAATTAGGGTGTTAAGAACATCTATAATTCACATAATTTGATTTAAACCTCATTATTCATTATTGGAAAAAAAATTGGACTATAATACTACTCTAAATGGATTTGAAAAAGAAGAAGAGTCTGGTTAATTTATGTTTTACATTTCTAGGATGAATTCTACATAAAGCGACACACATCAATTATTACATAAAAACATTAAATTTGTGTGATTTTAGTCCCTTTAACTTCAAATTAGTTACTAACATGATATTCTTCATATTTTATGAATACCCCTCTTGAGATTTTACACTATTAAGAAAAATATAAAATTCCAATTTTTCCTATCTGGATAGACTGTAAGATAATAGAGGAAATAATTCCCACCCTTTTTCATTAACCAATGCCAACTATTCCTTTATCACAAGGTCAATAATGTAATACCTATACATGATTTCAGTTTTTGTTTTGTAAATAAAATTTAGTAACATTCCAATAACACCACCAAAATCATTTTTTCTACATTCATGACATCAATAAAATGTTTAAAATACAACAAATTCCAATAGGATAATTCTAAGAAAATTTATCTCATTCTCAAACCTAATCCGATAAGTTTTTTTGAAAATGGTTTACTAAAAATAGTGGTAATATATTTTACTATATCAAATAGTTGACCACCCATTAGTGGATATGGTGTTGTACCTTGTTTAGTAATCCTATCGAATGTTGCGATCTAGGATCGATATTTATGTCATAGAGGTAAACATTTATGATGTCCTAAAAGAACAATCTTTTAGAATTTTTTCAACTAAAATAATTGTTTGTATTCATCATAAATGGGACACCCCAACATTCTTTTATTTATATATCCTAACAAATTTTGATAAGAAGGAAAGTCATTTATCATCCCACACAACATGGCCCTCGGTGTGAATTATTCACTTCTATGAGAATCATAAATTTTAACACTTGTATCACACATCATTTTCACATCTCCAATCATGGGAAAAATATACATTAATATCATTACCAGGATTTTTTGGTTTAGATATAAGTAGAGAAAACATAATGTATTTTTTGTTCATGCATAACCATTGAGGAAAGTTATAATTTACCAACATGACTTGCCATGTATTGTGACTCCAACTATATAAACCAAAATGATTTATTCAATCTATATATTTTGAATGATTAGAGTTTCAAAAATCATTTCAAAATTCATGATACTCATAACGAATTTTCTTTCATTGAGGAGAGTCTACTATATTACTTAGTTTCCATTATCTAACTCTTGTATCTAAAATCATTGTTAATATTATTGCAGTTTCCTAACATCCATATAGAAATATAAACATTATAATATAGTAATGTACCATAAAAAATTTTAAGTACTTGATTCATATTTTTTGAATCAATATGCACTGCACTTAGGGTGTTTTATGAGGGATTCATGTTCCTTTTAAAAAATATGCAATAATTTGGACATACATTTTTTTAGAGATCATTCCCATTGAATATAGAATTAATTTAGTAATATATTATTGAAAAGTAAGTTTATTTTATTTTTTTAGAACATCCTTTAGGTTACCAAGTAGTTCTGTAATGCTTGTGTAGCTCCATTCGCTTCTAGTTTTCAAATTTTAAAACATAAATATGGTTGAAAATGTTGTGTATTTAGTACAATATGTATACAATTGTCTCCTAGAATGGATATTTATCTTCTCAAACAACTTTTCACAATCAAGAAGGAAATATTCAATTTTCATTTTCATTTTTTCCATATGATCTTCATCATCATTTACAATGGTATTCATATCAAATGATCCATAAACCGTAATATAATCCCAATAGGTGTGTACATTCAGTTTGTACCCACGTTTAGTCCAAAATTTATATATTTCATCTATTAGGTGACAAATAAAATGTTCTTCCAACTCTTGTAGAATATTTTTTCTTGAATAAAAACAATGTTAACAGAAAAAAAAATATTTGATAAGGGTTGTATGCATGCTCTATTTCAATCATTAAGAACACTTTAACAGCATATTCAGGATTCTTTGTCAAATGATTGGCATGAATCCATTTTTAATTCATGTCTGTACTATTAGATTCATAATATATTCATTTCGTACAAAAATAAATAAATAAATAAACATGAGATATTCATAATGAAAGGTGAAAGTTTTAGATAATTTTAATTAGGGGAACCCGACATTTGATTGATTCAAATAATTTCAGAAGGCATTGACGGAATTGTGTAATTGAATTTAATAAAATAATTACCCCATTTGTGGTCATTCTTATCATTATATTTCATCTAAAATGATCACTGGTACCCGATATGGGATGAATACTACTCAGAGTAGTTCAAGAAACATAGGTTCATGGTTAGAGGAGATGGGGGATGAGTCTCAAGAAACAAAATTTGATAATAAATGTTTGGGAGATGAAGCTAATGAGGATGAATCTTGTCTCCTTAAATATATATATTCCTAGTGGGAGAGTTGGTGAACAACCAGAAAACATTTCTTAGTTTGTTTTCTAAACCTGAAAAGAGATGCAATAGTAGTTTGGCCCCTATTAGGAGATCCTTAGTTGGTGTGACTGTGAGAAGGATAAATTGGATGCTCATACACACAATCATTTAGAAACATTGGTTACTATTTTAACATTCAAATAAATCCTTAAAAATATTATTTCATGTATAATTATAAAATATATGATTAACAATATTAATAAAATGGATTCTTTACTCAACTGAATTACTCAAAGAAATATATTAATCTTATAATAACTAATAAAAATGTTGGAAATTTTTTTAAAATTTTTTGAAGATGAATAATTATATTTTGTAGGAGGTGGTTAAAATTATTTAATATAAAAAATATGATATTTTTCAAATAATAATTTTTCGTATGTATTGGGAACTTTAAACATCATAAATTAAATTGATCTATTAAGTTCCCATCGGTTCAAGTTATTTCTTTTTTGAATTGGTTTCCAATGTAAAGGAAATTAAATGTGTTTCAAAGAAGAATGACGCTTATGTTGGCAACCATTGGGAATTAAATGGAGTAATTAACCCATGTTAGAAAACAAATGTTGTAGATTTAGATTCTTGGTGATAATCCCTTCATATCTGATGATTGAAGAGATAGATTGTATGCTGAAGAAAAATGTTGAAAATTATGTTACTAATTAAAATTTTTAAAAGAAGTTAGAGGCTGATATGGTTATTGAATTGTTCTATATAGCTTTAATATGATTTATTTGGAATGGGTTAAAAAGTTTTCATGATTAGGATAAGCTCGCTTGAGTTTTAAGGAAACCTTTATTGAGATACCTAGTGTATTGTATACTAAAATCAGAGATCAATATATCTTAGACGATGTTTTATTAAGTATGAAATGATTAGATGTAGTGAATGATATTTAAATACCATTTCTTGAGTATTTTATAGGTTTCAATGGGAATTGAGAAGTGATAAAATGTGTTTGAAATTATTTTGATAATTCACATTATAATTGTATGGTAATTTAATATGAAAAGTATTTCATGAGATGGGTCAGTAATTATTTGATGTGCTTATGAATTAATCTAATGAAATATGGAATTTTTGATCAAGAAGTATGAAAAATGGAAATGTGTTGAGATGTGCAAAAATGAAACTAGAGATATTTCGACATAAAACGTGATATTTTTAGAGATGAATTAATCTATATAAGAATAGATTAACTCTATATAAACATAGTTTCCTCTCTATGTAAACATGAACTGGTCCCATGTAAGGGTGATTTTCGTTCTATGTAAGGATTACTGAGGCCGTGTAAGAATCATCTGTGTACACATCAACTTGTTTAAGGATCATACCTAATTTTTGTAATGATAAATTTATTATATAAGAATGAATTATTTACTACATAATAATTAATCCTTGATGCATATGTATCATTATTTTTATATTTAATCATCGAAATAGAGATAAAATAATACAATTCTTCAAAATCTAAAGAGAGTTTATAATTTTAAAATCTGATGAAGGTGATTAATTATAACAATTATAAGGTCATTATTTTATGTCTAAAACAACATGAAACTTTTCTAATCCTTTATAAAAGAATGATTTTAAGAAGATAAAATGAGATGGATGATGGGGAGATCAATATTATTTATATATTTAATAACAAATGAGGATATTTAAAATTTAATATTAGAGATAAAAATTAATATTAATTATAGATGATTAACAAGATGATATTCAGTGTTTCAAATTTCAAAAAAAAACTCTTCCTAAATGAAAATAAAAAATGTATTGAGTTTCTGGTGCTGTGTAAAGATTTAAGATTAATCAATACCATTTTCATAGGAAACTCTCATATCATAATGAGGAATTTCCACACTACAAGTTATCAAATATGTACATTTTATACAACCATAATGAGTGACTTATTTGTGGATATAAGGGCTATATTTTGAGAAAAAAGAAACCCGAACCTATTTTATAAAATCTAGAAGAACCGTTCCATTGAGACAAGTAGAGGAAGATATGATTCAAGTCCAAAATTCTTAAGGAAGGAACCTAAACTAATTTCAGGGGATTATTGAACTCTAAGGGTGAGGTTTTAATCATCCAATATTATAAAATCAATAAGACATTAATGAGAAAGAGTAGATACCCTAAACATGGAACCCATTAGTGTACTACCCAAGAAAAAAAATGAATTAACATACTCCATGGAACTTCAAAAAGCAAGTGATGAGAGAGGAGGAGAAAAAATAACATACCTTAGATTTGAGGCACGATTCATCTGAGAGAAGGTCGAGGGGGAGATATGTCAAAAGTTGAATTTTGTGAGAGATTAAGAGGTATGACTGACATTAGATTAGTTAGGTTTCTTTTAAAAATATCCAAGATGTTTTTATCAGTGATTCCAAAAAAGAACTGATAAATATAGCTTTTATGAGCGCTAAAATAATAGGCACTGATAAAAGTTGTCATTATCAGCACTTCATTAGAACTGATAAAGATATATATTTATCACCGCTAGAATAATATTCACTCATAAAGGATTTATATTTACAAATATAAATAGATATATTTGTAAATATGTGTATAAATATTTCTATTTGATAATAAATTTACTTATTTCATTATATATATAATTATATATATATACATTTAAAAAATATATCAAATAAATTCATTATTTGAATATATTTATTATAATTTAATAATTATTTAAATATATAAATATTAATTTATAATTATGTAATTATATTCTTAAAAATAATTATATATATTTATTTATAATTATAAATATATATTTTTATAAATATAGTAAATAAAAAATTATAAATATATTTGTAAATAAATAATTTTTTTAATAAATTTATAATCATTTATTTATAATTATAAATATATTTATATCATTATATATATTAATATAATTATGTATATTTTAAAATATATATATATATATAAATAAAAATACAGTAAATATAATCATTATTTAAATATATTTATTATAATTTTAAAATTATAAATATATTTATATAATTATATATATTTATATATTTATATATAGTTATTTAATAAATTAACTCAAAAGGGTCAGTCATGGATTTGGAAGCCAAACCCATGACATCAAATTTTTTAATTAAAGATAAAAGTAAAACAAAAATAACAGTGAAAACATAAAAAATAAAGCCTGCATTGTAAAACAATATAACTTCCTTCGCGAACCCCTAGATCCCATATTCCTTGGATATCTTCCCATTCCCTTTGGATGTCGACCCCTCCCCCATGTATTATGTTGTATGGGATCATAAGCCTCATCAGATGTTGATTCAAAGGATTTCTCCAACATTAATAAAATTGTGAATTTCCACCACAAGTCTTGGAAATTCAACTCTAGGATCAAACATAGAACGTCATAAAAGTTAATTTCTAATAGTTTCTATACCACTAACTAATCAATAAATATGAACACATCCAGTTCCATCATGGAGACTGTGACCTCCAAATATAAGAGGAACCAGCATACCACTTCTTTATTTGTGCCTTCAATGGGCCTTTCACCCTCCTAGTCTTTTGGTAAAATGAATTTCATATTTTTTCTCATGCATTAATTCATTCTTCATTTGAGGCCTTTAGAAAGTATCAATAACAATTATTCATAATATCATAAATATTTGATGGATAATTCCAGTCAAATTGATTGAGATCACCCACATTGCTGCTAAGATTTCTGGCCTTCAAAGGGATGAGAGATTTCCATGCCAAATCAGGGGTGATCACAGTTGATTTGGATTTCTAGGAGATCACCAATTGTTAACCCTCATCGTCCATTAATTTATTCTTACCTTTTAATAAATATTCATGTTGCATGTGTGGAATACAAAGTGCATCATCAGATTGGTGTGAAGGTTCACCATCATTGAGACAAAACACATTAGAAACCACAGGGGAATCTTCCTTGGTTCCTAATATTTTATTGCAGTGAGTACGTGGAACCATATTACTTCCTTTATTAGAATTCCTTATATGAAGGGAAAATCTAGCGACACCATTTTCCCTTTCTTAATAATCTGATTATAGTACGAATCCTCATGAAAATCAGCCACGTCTTCATGCTCATAGGATGACTTCATGACAGGTGTTTTGAACAATATAAGAGTCTTCTTGTGCATTATCCTGGATCACCACCAACGATATCATTGCACAAGCTAGATCCTCTATTGAGATATGTATCTTTATTCAAGAGACCCTCCCTAACCTTCCACCTGTATTCCTCTGCCTACAACGCATTATTAACCCATTAACTAGCCAAATTCTACCGTAGTGAAGTAGGATGACTATTGTGTAGAACAACCTCAAGATCGACACCCCATTCCTCAAGTGAATAGTGTATCACATGTACATCATACATGAACTTACTAACATTATGATTCTTCTCTTTCCCAACAATAATAGAGTTCGTTGCGCTAGTCACAATTTCATAAAAATATTTAATGTCTACCCGATCTCCATTGTTCTTCCCATAACCAACAGACAGTAGGATTTTTTCCATATCGCATCTTTCTATCTTCTGCATTGAGTGGTTGTTTATACTTTCATTGGTCTGTAAAATTTACCATATTCTTACAATTATGACATTTTAGATTCCTATGTAAAGTACTATCCAGGCACCCAATTTTTTTATACTTGGATCTGAAGGCATGAAGCTTCTCTAGGAAGATCAAAATCTCAAATTTATACTCATCAACAACAAGGATAACTCGTTTAGTGAGGGGGAAAAGAAAACCAACCTCAATTAATATCCTTGAAAAGTTTCCAAATATTTCTTTCTTAGTCTCTTTTTCGAATATTATGGGAATCCCCCCAACGAAGGCAATGTCCCAAAGAATCTTTGGGGACCAAATAATCCAAGTTAAACACTTTATTTACAACCGTACCTTACATGCAATGTTATTTATTTTTGAGGGGTTAAAGAAAGGGTTCTAGTCCTAGATCCTATGAAATATAGTCCTAAGGGACACAATTAGTAATCCCTCAGATTTTGATATAAAATTTGCCAAAGGAAAATGAAATGGGAAGAAGCCTTATCTACTGCAGTGAGGCACCAATCTCGAAAGACCCAAATATATAAAAGTTGGTCATGTAGTTGTGTGTTCATCCACGGTCTTTTGGGTAGAAATAGAGTAACCTTATAAATTATTGAGTGTTGTAAACACCTAATATGATCCTATAGTATCGCATGATTAAACTCTACAATGGATAGACTGTTGTTTTTCATGATTTGGTTGGAAGAACTCTTAACATTGAAAAAGAAATGACCTTCTCTACATTTTCAAGATGATAGAATTGGGGTTTTCACCTTTGAATGAACATATTCCAAAATGGGGCTATCATCCCTGTTCAACATGATGGAATCCTCCTTCTGCCTCACAGTATAGACAAACACTTCATTCCGATTAAAGTAGCCCATAATTTTTATGATAAATCAACTCTACACTCCATGAAGAGATCGAGAGTGAAGCTCCCACAACCCATTCATCCTCGCTTATTTAATAAATAAATATAAATATAAATATAAATATAGTAAATATATTCATTATTGATATATATTTATTCTAATTTATAATAATATAAATAAATAATCATATAAATAAATAATCATATAAATATAAATATAAATATAAATATAAATATAAATATAAATATAAATATAAATATAAATATAAATTTAAATATAAATATAAATTTAAATTTAAATATAAATATCATAAATATATTCACTATTTCAGTATATTTATTATAATTTTATAATTATTTAAAAATATAAATACTTTTAAAATTTATTTATTTATTTATATTTATAAATACATACTTTTATAAATAAAGTAAAAATACATTTATAAATAAATTTATTTATAAATATCTATTTATAAATATATATTTAAAAATATATTTTTACAATTATTAATGAATATAAAATCATAAATGCATGCGTGATAAAAATAAGTGATATTGAATAATTAAGAATGAACACCCTTTGAAAATATTGAAAAAATGGATAAGTTTTATTAATTATTTATAAATTATTAAAAAATAAGCATATATATTTAAATTAAGATAAATACATATTAAAATTATTAAAACATAGTAAAAATGTATATAAATAAATATTAGAAAATGATTAAGTTCCCAAAAAAGAAAAAAGAAAACTATTATAAATTAATAAATAAAACCTAACTATAATAATACTAAATATATATATATATATATATAATATTTACAGATTAAAAACATAGTACATTAAATATATCATATTATTAAATGAAATTCTAAAATGAATTTTAAAATTTGAATAAATTACAAAAAATATAGGGTGTTTGTGATTCTATATAAGATTTCATTAAATATGTAAATATTTGTGTGTGTTTCTGTACATACAAAATTCGATTAAAGTCCGTTACTCTATATAATAATTAAATATTTGTAATTAATTTGAATTTTAAATTATAAACTATTATACACTAAATATATGATTTATTTAATGTAAGAATAAATATTTTGTATTTTATTAATCATATTTTAAGAAATATTATATATATTCATTTATTTAAAGAGAAATATATTTGAATATATTTCTATATTAAATTTATAAATTAATAATTAGGCATAATAACATTTAATAATGAATAAGAAATTAATATGTATTTAGTTATTACATTTTATTCATTTTCTATATTTATATGGAATATATAATATTTATTACTAGTTATAGTTAATATGTATATATATATATATAATTAATTCCTTTTAATTAGTAATTACTTCTCTAATAAATTGTTTGATTAATTCTTTTTAATTTTTTAGTTTATTTTTACAATTTATGTAATCATTAATTTTTTTGCTTAATTATTACAATTTTTTCATTTTTTATATCTATATTTGTAATATACTATTTATTAATATTTATAATTTATATATCACTATATTAAATGTATTCTTTTTTATTAAAAATCATATAATTTATATAATTTATAATATTTATTTGATTTAGACATTTTTTATTTTAATTTTTTTAATTATTTCATTTTATTCATTTTATAAATATATAATTAATATAAAATATTTACTAATATTTATATTATATATATTTAAAAATATAAATAAATATTTAATTAAAAAAATTCATATTTTTTAAATTTATTCATTTATTATTATTATATTTATTATTTCAATTTTTAATATTTCAATTTTTATTATTTTTAATATAGGAATTTTTTATTGTTTTTCATAAATAAATAGGGCCACAGACTCGGGCCAGTCGTCTAGGACTCGAATTGATGTATGAAGGTGGGCCAAGTCCAGTGGGAAGAAGAGATTGGCCCAGGCCAACAAAGAACCTTATAGGGCTCACATATGGGTGTGCAGTGTATGTGAGAGTCCATCCCCACAACGAGCTTCTGAATATGAAATGTGGTAGAATGATATATTAAGATGTGGTCCACCTTGTTCTTTTTCAATGTAGGTCTCATCACGTGATCATGACCTTTATCAATGCTAATAAAGGTAACCCTTTATCATCCTTAAAAAAGAGCTGATAAATGGAGAATTTTATCAACACTTTTTAGCACTAATAAAAGGTACCCTTTATTAGTTCTTTTTTTATCACTGATAAAGGAAGACATTGTGAGTTCTTTTCTCTAACATTGATAAATCCTAGTGATGTATATTGTAAGTTTTGTAGTAATGAATCAAAAAATTCATGAATATCTCCCCCTTTCTTGATCATCACTACCAATTCCTTTCATATAATAACAAATAAACAAACATGGGAATATGTTGGGTCCTTATTGATCCTTAGTAAGAGTAGAAAGGTTGAGAATTGGATGTTAACCCAACAACTCTTTTATTTATAGTTTCACATTCTTGATAAATCTATATATATATACTCCCTTTGATCCTAAAAAAATTGAACTTCCTTTGGGAATATAGATTTCTTACTTTCTTTAACAACCTTTTGTTTAGAGTTTTCTTCTTCCCAATATCCAATAGGGAAAATTCATCTCAAAGTAACTTTTTCAACAATTCTTCTTGAGCTGGTATAATGGTCATACAGTCCTTTTCATTAATCACTACCTACTTTCACCTACCACAATGATTGTCATCAATTTCAGGGACATCCATTTTAGGAAACCTCCCATAAAAATCATGTTCTTTTTCATGTTGACAACTTGTTTCCCTTCAGTACTTGTGTCTTCTTGTTCCTTCTATATCTTTATAGTTATTTCTTATTACACAGTTTAAATTGTTTTGCATTATTTTTTTACTTGATTATTTTTGAATTTTACACAAGGCTTCATAACATCACTTATGTTACCCATTTTGAGAATATTTTCCACCTATTATTTTAGGATGTCATTTTTAACATTTTTTTACCTACTTACACCTTATAGTAGACTCACCATTCCTTTTCTTCAACATATTCTATTATAGTATTCTATTCTTATTGGTATAAGAATTTTATTTTTAAATTTGTTCCATAACTCCTTTTCCACATGACCAATTCTATTAAAGCTACTAAACAAATTCTCAGGACACTTGAATGTGTTCTTGGTTGAAAAATTTACCTTCTTTTGTGATCTTTGCTTCAATAAAATATGATTTATTTTATCTTATGGTCTTGTCCCCTTACTTCATTCCATCTATAATCTCCATTAGTTTTCATATTATTCCAAAACTCAATTTCACTATGCATAAACCTCTATAAACACCAACAATATCCTATAATTATCCTTTTTTTATTAGTAGATTTATTCTGCAAATAAATTATATCTTTTTATACTTTCTGTTTTTGAGTATAAATATAATTCTTTTGGGATATTCTTGGGGATATTAACATCTTTATGTTATTCCTAAGATTTATTGGTTTCATTTTTTCAGTATGTCAATATGTTTTTGTAGATAAGTTTTAGAGAATATGCTATTGAATTTATGATGAAGGATAAAAATGTTTCCTTATTAAGTCAAATGATTCTATAATGACACTATAAGTTACTAATATCATAAAGGCACTCATGATACAAACTGAATTTTTATAAATTCTATCAATGGGAGGGAATTAAAAATGAGGAGATTTATATAGTAGAATAATTCAATGTTTGAGTTACAAAGACGAAATTATGGTTTTATGGGGTTTGATTATTGAAGCTATCTTGATCAGACATCAGAAGATCAGATGGAGGATTACATTTCAATGTTATCATATGAGTCTATATAAATTCTTTGTTAAGATGTCAAAATGCGTGGTTTTATTATGTTTGATATATAGAGTTGCATCTATAGAAAGGATGAGTTACAAATTAAATATGTATCGAATGAAGGATAGATTTCTTATTCTATCAAATGGAGGAAACCAATAAAGATCACTAGATGGAGAAATATTTTAATTTACAAGGAATAAAAGATCATTGGATAGAATAGTAACCCCAACCTTTTACACATATCATTACATGATTTAAGATAAATTATACATCAAAATATAAGACATGGGTCATAAATTCTAATGTCTTGGAAGACTAGGTGCATAATTAAACATCATAAAAGAAACTTTTATTTAATATCCATATTGATCTCATAACTTCCATTGTTCTTATACATCTGCATTGGATAAAATGGGGATAACATGAACAAATGGATGATCCAAAAATCCATGTAAGGAAATTAAAATAAGAACAAATCATTAGCACATGGGTTTGAAGGCATGAAATAATGATATAAAAAGGAATGGAAAAAGATTGATCACACATAATCATAACATATAAAACAAGGGATCATATAAACATGGAATTATAGTAATATAGAGATAACATAAAACATGACTTTTGCACAAGCCCATCTCATTGCACATAGTGGACCACAAGTCAAGGTTAACCACCAAGACCATTGACCATGGAGCATGACTTAAGGCAAACCTCTAAGACCGTTGAACATAACATATCATGAGACTAAATGTTATCCAATTCATTGGAGTAATATCTTTTGGAACCCATTATAACATGTTCATGAATATGTTTTACACATAAATAATCATACATAGTCAATCATACATAAAAAATAAGGGTAGCCATGTAAATAAATCTATATCATAATCATGTAATAATAAATGGACATATCATACAAGCGTCCATGAAAGAAATGAATTAAAACATACATGAAAATCCATGAGGTAAGACAGGCATACATCATGTTAGTGATTTCAAATATAAGTAATAACATGTAAGAAGAGTATTTAGGATGTTTTAGCATTTAAAAATTTTAGTGTGGTTTTATGGAAAATATTAAAGAGAATTTAAAATAGAAAAGAGAATAATATTTTATATAAAATCAGAAGTGAACCAGGAAGGTTTTTATAATATAAATACTTATTTTATAAAAACAATGGTGGTTGAAACTATATTATAGACTGCACTTGAAATTGGGTAAGAATTCAAGAAGTTCCCTTAAAACGAGCTCGCTTATTAGAAAGAATTGAGAAGGGAACCAATTAAAAATATGTATATCCCTAAAATATAATGATGAATATATCCAAATACATGATTTTTGGACATATACATAGTATTTATAGGGTGTACATAAAATGAAAATATAACATCATTTGGGTAAAAAGAAAGAGAGAGAAACCCGAAGGAATAATAGAGGAACTGGTATAATCCCTTACCTTAAGTATGAAGGTGTTCTTACCTTGATCTTAATGTCTAGGATAATTAAATTAAATTCATTAATAAATAATTCTAGAACTTCTTTGACATTTAATTTATTTAATATAACCTTAATAAGTTCATTCATGGCCTTTTTGACGGGTTAAGAGGTTCAATTTCATTGTTTGGGAGTGTTTGTTTCCTCCATTTTCATGATCGTTTTACCTATATATGGTTGTCCAGAAATAAATTTATATTTTATTAGATAATATATATAATATTAAGTGGTTATAAAATTCATTTGGTAATTTTTTTAAGTATGAATCATTATATAAAATGTTAATGATAACCGTTTGGGTTAATTTATAAATTTTTATCACAACAAACTATTTTTGTTTTATAAATTAACACCAATTGTACAAAAAGATTATAGAACATTATGTAGAATATATAACATAAATAATAATATAGTTTAACCATAAAAATATTTTCATGACCACAATTTAAGACAGAAATAGAAATTGAATACCCTTCGTCATTAGATGTGATAACTTAACACATCTCAGATGGGGTTTTCATTTCTTTTATAAAAGGAGGAGAAATGAGAGATGATGATGAATTATTACATTAGAATAAATAAATTATATTACATGTAATTTATTTGAGTTATCACACCCTTTGGATTAGGAGAGGTGAGTAAATAAAAGAATACAAATGAATTTGAAAAGAAATTGAAAGAAAACGAAAGAGGGTTTTACCACTCGATTCCTTCCTCTTGAGAACCTCCTTAAGAAAGAGGTTTTGGTCTTTGGATGAGACCAAGAGATCCAAGACATGGGAGAGAGTGTTAGAGAGATATTTGAGCCTAATATGTACAAGGCACAAGGATTTATACGTGTGAGGGGAAGTGGTAGTGAGGGGTGGTTTTTATAGTGGAGGTGAGGGGAGTTTTCTCAATATTTAATTCATTATTTTATCATTTTTCTCAAGACAAGAAATAGTGATGATTATTATGAACAAAAATAGTAATAAGTGCATGTTATTTTCAGAAAATTACAATTTAAATCATCCATTAATCACATATGATTCAAAAATTAATTTATTTTGCATATTTCATAAATTATCAAATTTCACTATTCACAAAATTCAAGTATTTCAGAAAAATACCAAAAATTCAACCTAACCATTTTTTCAATGTGTAGAACCAAAAAGTAAACTATATTTAATGATAATAATTCTATAAATATGAGAACATTATTTTTTTATTAAAATCATAATTTACTTGAAAAATACAAATTTTAAAATTGCAACTAATTTATAACACTTTGAAAATTTGTATAAGGTCTCATAAAATTATCTTATAATCATAAGCCATAAAAAATATTATTTTAATAATAAATTTTTTGAAAAAAAAAATTTTTAATTTAAATTATTAATTTAATCATAAAATTTCAATTAAATATTTATGACTTAAAAAATATACCATCACTATTATATTGTCACTTATAAGATGGATAAATTTTATTTATACTTTCATTGGTAAAATTACTATTCACTTGGCTGATTTACAATTGATAAGTTTAATATTAATATTAATAAGGGTAAAATTACTATTCATAAGTGTAGGTTACTATTCACCAAAAATTATGTTTGTCCTATTGAACCCCAAACATCTTACTAATCATAACCGTGTATGTCAGATTTTCGAAATTCAAATCAAAAAAGTGGAAAAATTATGTTTAAAGGTGACATAGTATTTAGTAGTTTATTTAAGAATTATTTGACATTATGTTGTGATTTTATGTTATTATACTATATCACATAATTATAAGAAGGTAATTTACTTTGATTAAACATTGGTTCGTTACATTCTTCCCCCCTTAGGAATTTTCACCATCAAAATTTTGTTTTACATTCTAAGAGTGAAACAGGTGTGGCTATTTTTGCTTCATCACTTCCTCTAGTTCCCATGTTGCGTATTCATACTTATGGTTTCACCATAGTAATTTTACCAAGTGATTATTTGTGTTATGTATAACTTTATCCCTAAAATACAAGACCATCAATAGGTACTCCTCGTAAGAAAGATCATTCTCCAACTATACCACCTCTAAAGATATTACATGTGAAGGATGTGGTATGTACATTCTTAATAAGGATATATGGAATAAATCATCTACTTTAGACATGGTTGGTGGAAGTTCTAGTATATAGGCCACAACTCCAAAATGGTCAAGAATCTAGAAGGGGCAGATGTACCTAGGACTTAAATTTCATATCTTCCAAAATATTATGACCTTCTTCCATGGAGATATGTGGAGTAATACCATGTCTCTATCTTTAAACTCAAGGTCTCGTCGGTTATTGTTTGCAAATAAATTTTTTCAACATTGTATTGCCTTGATGTGCTGCTGAATGGTATTCACCTTGTCCACCATTTCATTGACCATTTCAGTTCCAAGTAGCTTACGCTCACTAGCACCATCCCAAGACGTTGGTGTTATGAACCTTTTCACATTGAGGGATTCAAATGGTGACTTTTAGATGTTAGAGTGGAAACAATTATTGTAGGATAATTAAACTAGTGGATGATGTTGGTCCCATCCTCCTTTGAAGTCCACATAACATGCTCTCAACATGTATACTTGTGTTTGAATAGTTCACTCAGATTGAACATCAGTTTGAGGATGATAGGCCTTACTGATGTTTAGTTCAGTACTTAGAGCATGTTAAATAATTTTCCATAACATCGAGGTGAATCTCAAATATCTATTATATACAATAGATAGTGGTACTCCAGTCAGCCTTACCACTTCTTTGATATATATCTATTCAAGTTGATCCAATGAGAAGTCATCTCAAATTTTGATAAAGTGAGCTATCTTTGTAAGATGATCCACAATAACCCATATAGTATTGTTATCTTTGGATGTCCTTAGAAGTCCAATGAAAAATACCATAGTTATGTTCTCCTACTTCCATGTTGGTATGGGTTATGGTTTCATTATACCCTTAGACCTTTTCCTTTTATTCTTCACTTACTGACAAACCTGGAACATTGATGTATACTCTGCAATATCCTTCTTTATTTGTCCCACCAATAAATATCTCGGATATCTCAATATATATTTGTGCTCCCTAGGTTAATAGAGAAGATTAACCTATGTGAATAATTCAAATGTCCCTTCTTTATCTTTGGACCAGATGGTACACATAATCATGACCCAAATCTTACGACTATATCCTTGTCAATCTTGAACTCATAGGATTTCCCATTTCTGATATCTTCCATCGTTTTCTGAATTTCAACATCATTAATTTGATCATCCTTTATTTGCTACATGAGGGATGGTTGAGAAATCATTTTTTAAAGGATTGATTATTTTCCTTCCTTAATGATTCCCATGTCCAGCCTCTTCAAATCTAAGAAGATTGGATCCTTTTCAATTCTCATCATTGATAAAGATGTAAGATCATTTCTACTTAGAGCATCCACCACCTTATTTTCCTTACCAGGATGGAAGTGGATTGAGTAGTCATAATCTTTGATGATCTGTAACAATATTCATTGGATCATATTAAACTCTCTATGTGTGAATATATATTTGAGACTCTTATAATTAGTGTATCTCTCACACTTCTCCCCTTATAGATAATGTATCCAGATTTTCAACACAAAGGTCACAGCCGCCAACTCCAAATCATGTATGAGATAGTTTTTCTCAAGTATTTTCATCTTCCTTTAGGTGTGGATATCAATTTATCATTTTTCCTCAGTACACAACCTAAGACCTTCTTTTCAAGTATCATTGTGCACCACAAAGAGTTATCCACTTATGAGGAGTGTGAGTACTGGAACAGTAATAAGCCTCTTTTTGAGCTCCATAAATATTTCCTCACATTCCCGATCCTGGAATAACTTCACTCCATTTCGTGTAATCATGGAAATTAGTTTTGAAAATCATGATATGTTCTTAAAAAATCATTGATAATACCCAGCTAGACCCAAAACAAGTTTCGGATCTCTTTTACAGATGTTGGCCTGGGCCACTCTCGGATTTCCATTGTCATGGAAGGGTCCACATATATTCCTTCACAAGTGAAAACGCACCCCAAGAATGATACTTCCTTCATACATAACTCACACTTACTATAAATTTCATAAAACGTATCCCTTAACAATTTCATAATTATAGTTCTCAGTTTCTCTTCATGTTTGTCCTTACTCTTAGAGTATATAAAAATATCACCAATAAAGACTACCATAAAGTTGTCGATGTCACACCCCGACCGCGGATGTCTGTAATTGTTCTCCTTTCTTGGACCCGGTTTAAATTTTTCGGAGATTGATTGCATTGGCAGTTTCGCGCCGGTGCGCGGTCACCGCATCGTTGGCGGTGACCGTGCGTTCAGCCCGGGTAACAGTGTGTTCACCCGGTGTTTTAAATATTAAAATTTTTATGTTGGTATTCCTTTTATTATTATTGTATATATGTTTATATATGTTTATATATATATATATATAATGATGTATGTATATATATATATAGATCTATATATGTATAAATATATATATATATGTGTAACATCTTTAGATTATTTTATAATTATTATTTTAAATATTTGATCAAAATAATTATTATTTGAATTAACAAATTTACTATTTATTATTATTATAAGTTTTATTATTGTTATATAATTTTTATTATTATTAATATTATAAGTTTTATTATTATGATTATAGTGTTATTATTATTATTATTATTATTATTATTATTATTATTATTATTATTATTTGTTTAGATATATATATATATTAACTTAACCCTAACCCCTACCCCTCTTATCTCCCGCAGCCGCCACCCCCTCTCTATCTCCCCTTCCTCTCTTTCTTCTTCCCCGCACCAGCATTCTCCCTCTCCGGCGCTGCCCTGGCCCCTGCCCGCGCCCGACCTCGCCGCCGGCGTCCACGCCCAGCCTCATCCCGGCCTGTCCCCGCTTTTCCCCGTCGCCGGCGCAACTCCGGCCGTCCCGGCCTCCTCGCTCCGCCACCTTCTGCGCGCACCCCCCCCCCCCTCCGGTATGAGTTCTCTTTTTTTTATTTTATTTTATTTTTATTTTTATTACATTTTGTTTTTGTTTCTTATTCATATTAGCAATAATATTATTATTAATATTATAGTGCAAATATTTTTTTTCTATTACTAAGATTTTTATCATTATTATATTATACTATTATCTTATTATTATTATTATTATTAATATGTTATTAATATTATTATTATTATTATGTTAATATTATTATATTATTATTATATTAATATTGTTACCATTATTATTAAATTATTACATTATTATTATTATCATATTATTATCATGTTATTATTATTATTATTACTATTATTGTTATTATAATTATCATTGCGCTATTATATTTATTATTGTTCTTATTAGTATTATGTCATTATAATTATTCTTATTATTTTGTTAATATTATTTTTATGATATTTTTGTTACTTGTATTGTTATTATATTATTATTATGTCATAATAATAATAATAATAATTATTATTATGACATTATTATTACTACCTTTTTGGTTATTATTATTATGGATGTTATTATTATAGTATTATTATTCTATTGTTATTATCTCATGCTATTATGACTGTTATTATGTTATGGTTATCATTATTATTATTATTATTACGTTATTATAATAATAATTATTATTAGTATGTTGTCATTAATGAGCCTGCTTAACGGCCTGTTGTTTTAGGACCAGTTTGACGACGCATTACGCTGCGACCTTTACACAACAAGAGTTTCGCGTCGGGTCGTTCTTCGTTCCGATCCGAGGTAGGTCTCCCTATGCACTTGCCTCTAAATTAAGAATTTACTTATTCCTTGTCCTTTTATTGAATTTCAGTAAATTTAAGAAAAATAATATTAAGTAGTTTTTATATTGTGGTGATTTGCTGATAATGCAAACTGTTTAATTCTGGCATTTCATTAAAAAATGTTTTCTTGGTTTCAATTGTGGGATTTCATAGTAATGTCGCTAAATGGTTCTTCCTGAGTAACGAAAGACATGTTGAATTGGGTTTTGAAATGGTTTTGGCATGTGTAAATTAGTAAATGTACTGTTTATGGAAAATGGTGTTTTCTTATAACCTTGATTAGAGAAAACGTCGTGTGACCCTTTGAAATTGTTTTTGGGAACTTTACGTGTGGTTCTTGGTTGACGAAAGATGTTTTCCCTTGTTGTGTTATTAAAAATAATGTTTTCTAGGTTGTGGAAGTTGTTTATGTTCTTGTTTGAGTGTTTCCAAAAAGGGGTTTTTGCGAAATGATTAGGTAATGGCATTATATTTTCAGAAAGGTATTTTTGACGTGCGTGAGTTTTGAAATATTGTTTGGGCGTGGAAATGGTGACTTTTGTGTGCGATATCTTGTTTGGCCTGCGATATGAGGAAGAAATATACTATGTGAATGTGAAGCTTGTTTGAGCACACGGGGAAACCCTGGGTATCTAGGTGGGCGGACTAGAACTAGTGCGCTAGTGAGCCGGATGGGTGTCGTCCCTGTTTCACTTAGCTGGATTGACGATTGCAACACTAACTAAACATATGATATCTGAGGGTCGTGGCCTTCTAAGCCACGTGTTCTGAGGGTCGTGGCCTTCTAAGCCACGTTTTCTGAGGGTCGTGGCCTTCTAAGCCACGTTTCACCGAGACACGAGGTTCTAGGGTCCCACGCGAGCTAGATGAACCTTAGGGGTTTTACCCATAGTGCTCTACCATCTCTGGCGTGGTGCCTTCCGTCGGCATACGGGGGACCACTTGGGTGTGAGTGTGTGCGTGTGTGAGTATGTGTGTGTGTGTGTGAGTGTGTGAGTGTGTGTGTGTGTGTCCATGGTTATTGCTGATAACTTCTGGTTTATTTTTACTTGCACTTGGTTTTTCCTTGCCTGTTTACTTCTACTTGCACTTGTTTTCTTTCCTGCTTGATTACTTTCAGTTCTTCTTTACCGCTTGTACTGGTTGCTTTGCGAAAATGGTTCTCAAATAAAAATGCGTTTTTCTCTTGTGTAGTAAAACTGAAAATGTAACACTTCTTTATCGTTCAGAACGAATTTAGAATCAATGAAAAGAAATTCAACTTTTAAAAAGGAATAAGGGTGATGGCTTGTGTTTAGTTTTTCAAGTGAAACATTGTAAAAGCATACTTTTATACATTGTAGTTCAAACCTGGAATAGGTAGATTCTTTATTTACTGGCAGTGCATTGGGATTTGTTGTGGGGCTCACCTACTGAGTACTTTTGTGCTCACGCCTATCTTTTACCTTTTCAGTTGCATGTTCCTTTTGTTCAGGTTCTCCTACTTGGGTCGCTCAGTGTGGGAGCGACGTTGGTTGTAGTTGGGTGGTGACCCGCGAGGTCACATGGAGGTATGTCGTGGTATAGTTTGTTTATGTCTTTAGTGTTTGTTTGTTGGTTTAAGTTGTATTCGTTCTTTTGATCCTATTTTTGGTTTGGGCTGAAATTGTTCCCAACGATTCAAATTTTAATACCCGGCACTTGATGCCATCCCGTGGGGATCGGGAACGCCCCTCGGGCCTTGCCGCGGACCGGCTCGGGTGACCGGTTCAGGGTCGACCCGGGCTGGTTCGTGACAAAATGGTATCAGAGGTGGTTCTTGTTATTTGGGTTGTCCGGTAGAAGGAGATTAGGACTGTCGGAACTCGAGGGGTAAGTACGGGAAGAGCGTCGCGAACTCTTGCTCGCACTGATCCTCGAGTTACCAGGGGTAGTTCGGGAATTGTGTCCTTTTCTTTCCTGGTTTGTCTTGGATTGAGAGATGATAATGGAGGCAAGCCGACATTACATCGTAATATCACATGGAGTAGTGACCCATGTGGAGTCCGAGTACGTGGTTTGAATTCCTCCTAGTGGTCGACGCTGACTTGGGACATGGCCCACTACCATGTCGCCAGGTTGAGTGTGACTACTAGTCCCTCATTTCTGTGATTGATGCAAATTTGGATGTTGTTTCCATTTTGGTCAGTGTGGGTGCGTAGTTGGAAATGAAAAAAAAAGGGTTTTTGAAAATTTGATTGGTTTCTTTTAAAGGACTTTAAATGTATGAAATGGGTTTTAAAACTGAAATCTCTTGATTTGAAAATCTTTCGTTTGCTTGGAATTGGTTAAGAAAGATTTGGGTTGAAACCGCGGTTCCTCTTTATGAACGTTTGCACATGTGTGAGAATGCATGGAAAGTGTGTGTTGATGCACGTATGAATGGAATGTGAATAAAGACATGTGCAACGGGTCATGGGAGTACCGGGGTGTGTATTTGAAGTTAAAGGCTTGACTTTGTTTTCTAAATTGGTTTTAAATGGGAAACAGTTTTGGAAAGTTTTTGGTTTGAAAATGGATTGGTTTTTGGAAAGTGATCTTGGGAAAGGGTGGTTTTGAAATCAAAAATGAAAAAAAGGAATTTTAAAGAGGAGATTTTATATTGGGTTGTGTTGTATCTGTTTGGTCCTTGTGCTGACTGTTTTTGATGAAGGCGCTTTTATTGATGTTGCTTCGATTTGATGTTGGTTTTGGCTTTGAGTTTTATATATCGCTCAGGAAATGCCGCCCAGAAAGGTCTCTAAGGATTCGGATATGTCATGCCCAGTTTTTAGTGCTCCTCAGACTTTGCCTATTCTCCGTGGTGATCAGGGTCCGTTAGAGGCAGTGAAATGGCTCGAGGAAGTGGATCGTGTCTTTAGAATGTTGGGAACTCCCGATAATGTTAAGGTTTGTGCAATTATGGAGTTGTTTGAGGGTCCAGCTCTGGACCAGTGGAAGATGGTTACCCCACCGTCAACGCAAGGTCAAATGACGTGGGATGTCTTTAAAACGGTTTTCATCCAATGGTTTGTACCTGAGGAAGTGAAGCTGGAGAAAAGAGGGAGCTTGTGCATATTCAACAAGGTCAACGGACGGTGAAGACGTATGTTGACCATTTCAAGGAACTGATTCCCTTTTTTCCAGAGGTAGCGTCGCATGAGCTCATGAAGGTCTTTCTTTTCACTGGGGGTCTTCGTCCAGAGATCAAGGAGCGATTCCACCCTTATAAAGACCTTTGTTTCGAGAAGCTGGTGGAGGAAGCTTTCTTGGCTGAGTTAGTTTCTGGTGTGCGGGTGGTTAATACTTCAGTGTCCCCTGTTGTTGTTCGTAAGAGTTCCCCCTCTGGTGAGGAAGAGGCGCCAGAGATACCTGTTCCTAATGAGTTATTCCCTTTGGTCCCAGCTTCCAGTTCATCGGATCGTTCAATGGTATGCTTTCAGTGTGGTCATTTCGGGCATTTAAAGTCGTCTTGTCGCAACCCTCCGAAGACGTGTCATCGCTGTGGTGGTCTGGGTCATCTGGAGAAGTTTTGTCGGAAGCGTCGCTTGAAGAGGACGCTGTGATGGGAGAATGTCAGTACCTGACTGTGAGGCAGAAGATGCTTCAGCCATCAGAGCCCCAGCCACAAGTCTCGGGGTGAAGCTCGCGCACAGTCAGGAGTCCCCAGGGTTGTGAAGCCTTGGTCCAAGTTCTGTCTTCCGTGTTGATGGTGAAGCAATTAGAAACCTCTTCCATACTTGTTTTCCTGCTACTGAAGTTTCAACAGCATTGTAAATGCGTAGTTCTTTTTTTCTATAAAGTGATGATGGACTGGTTCTATGATAATCTAAGCAGACTTGTCGTGTGGAGGTAATATTCTAAATCGTGTGTCCTCCTTAAATGTGTGTTTGACTCTCGTGTGGGTTGACCTCGTTTTAGTTATGTTTAAAATGTGGTTATGTTTCGTGGAATTTGGTGGATCATGTCTCCAATTTTATGTTGGTTAAATGTTTTCTATGGGTTTTCCCTGGTGTTGAAGTTGTTGACTCTAGTCGTCAGTTCAAGGTTTCGACAGAGGTGTTGTAGTAATCGTGTTATAAGAGTTGGTTTGAATTGGTTGGGAGTTCCCGCGTCGACCCCCCCCCTTCCCAGGGTTTTCTATTTAAATGGTCATCTTTTCTGCACTAGTTATGCTCTTGTGGTGGGGAGAACCCCTTCGTGTTCTCCCCTCAATCTCGGACCCCAGTTTTCTCTGGAATCGGTCGGGTGTGACCTGTGCTGAGTAAGGTCATCCCCGAGATTCTCTTTTCTCTCTGGTTCCTTTAGTTCCGTTGGGGCATGGACTTAAATCTTGATCGACTTTTGGCCTGGTGACTTTCTGGGGGCAGAAAGTGTCTGTGGTGGGGAGAATTGTCACACCCCGACCGCGGATGTCTGTAATTGTTCTCCTTTCTTGGACCCGGTTTAAATTTTTCGAAGATTGATTTCATTGGCAGTTTCGCGCCGGTGCGCGGTCACCGCATCGTTGGCGGTGACCGTGCGTTCATCCCGGGTAACAGTGTGTTCACCCGGTGTTTTAAATATTAAAATTTTTATGTTGGTATTCCTTTTATTATTATTGTATATATGTTTATATATGTTTATATATATATATATAATGATGTATGTATATATATATATATAGATCTATATATGTATAAATATATATATATGTGTAACATCTTTAGATTATTTTATAATTATTATTTTAAATATTTGATCAAAATAATTATTATTTGAATTAACAAATTTACTATTTATTATTATTATAAGTTTTATTATTGTTATATAAGTTTTATTATTATTAATATTATAAGTTTTATTATTATGATTATAGTGTTATTATTATTATTATTATTATTTTTATTATTATTATTATTATTTGTTTAGATATATATATATATTAACTTAACCCTAACCCCTACCCCTCTTATCTCCCGCAGCCGCCACCCCCTCTCTATCTCCCCTTCTTCTCTTTCTTCTTCCCCGCACCAGCATTCTCCCTCTCCGGCGCTGCCCTGGCCCCTGCCCGCGCCCGACCTCGCCGCCGGCCTCCACGCCCAGCCTCATCTCGGCTTGTCCCGGCTTTTCCCCGTCGTCGGCGCAACTCCGGCCGTCCCGGCCTCCTCGCTCCGCCACCTTCTGCGCGCACCCCCCCCCCTCCGGTATGAGTTCTCTTTTTTTTTTATTTTATTTTATTTTTATTTTTATTACATTTTGTTTTTGTTTCTTATTCATATTAGCAATAATATTATTATTAATATTATAGTGCAAATATTTTTTTTCTATTACTAAGATTATTATCATTATTATATTATACTATTATCTTATTATTATTATTATTATTATTATGTTATTAATATTATTATTATTATTATGTTAATATTATTATATTATTATTATATTAATATTGTTACCATTATTATTAAATTATTACCTTATTATTATTATCATATTATTATCATGTTATTATTATTATTATTACTATTATTGTTATTATAATTATCATTGCGCTATTATATTTATTATTGTTCTTATTAGTATTATGTCATTATAATTATTCTTATTATTTTGTTAATATTACTGTTATGATATTTTTGTTACTCGTATTGTTATTATATTATTATTATGTCATAATAATAATAATTATTATTATTATTATGACATTATTATTACTACCTTTTTGGTTATTATTATTATGGATGTTATTATTATAGTATTATTATTCTATTGTTATTATCTCATGCTATTATGACTATTATTATGTTATGGTTATCATTATTATTATTATTATTACGTTATTATAATAATTATTATTATTAGTATGTTGTCATTAATGAGCCTGCTTAACGGCCTGTTGTTTTAGGACCAGTTTGACGACGCATTACGCTGCGACCTTTACACAACAAGAGTTTCGCGTCGGGTCGTTCTTCGTTCCGATCCGAGGTAGGTCTCCCTATGCACTTGCCTCTAAATTAAGAATTTACTTATTCCTTGTCCTTTTATTGAATTTCAGTAAATTTAAGAAAAATAATATTAAGTAGTTTTTATATTGTGGTGATTTGCTGATAATGCAAACTGTTTAATTCTGGCATTTCATTAAAAAATGTTTTCTTGGTTTCAATTGTGGGATTTCATAGTAATGTCGCTAAATGGTTCTTCCTGAGTAACGAAAGACATGTTGAATTGGGTTTTGAAATGGTTTTGGCATGTGTAAATTAGTAAATGTACTGTTTATGGAAAATGGTGTTTTCTTATAACCTTGATTAGAGAAAACGTCGTGTGACCCTTTGAAATTGTTTTTGGGAACTTTACGTGTGGTTCTTGGTTGACGAAAGATGTTTTCCCTTGTTGTGTTATTAAAAATAATGTTTTCTAGGTTGTGGAAGTTGTTTATGTTCTTGTTTGAGTGTTTCCAAAAAGGGGTTTTTGCGAAATGATTAGGTAATGGCATTATATTTTCAGAAAGGTATTTTTGACGTGCGTGAGTTTTGAAATATTGTTTGGGCGTGGAAATGGTGACTTTTGTGTGCGATATCTTGTTTGGCCTGCGATATGAGGAAGAAATATACTATGTGAATGTGAAGCTTGTTTGAGCACACGGGGAAACCCTGGGTATCTAGGTGGGCGGACTAGAACTAGTGCACTAGTGAGCCGGATGGGTCTCGTCCCTGTTTCACTTAGCTGGATTGACGATTGCAACACTAACTAAACATATGATATCTGAGGGTCGTGGCCTTTTAAGCCACGTGTTCTGAGGGTCGTGGCCTTCTAAGCCACGTTTTTTGAGGGTCGTGGCCTTCTAAGCCACGTTTCACCGAGACACGAGGTTCTAGGGTCCCACGCGAGCTAGATGAACCTTAGGGGTTTTACCCATAGTGCTCTACCATCTCTGGCGTGGTGCCTTCCGTCGGCATACGGGGGACCACTTGGGTGTGAGTGTGTGCGTGTGTGAGTATGTGTGTGTGTGTGTGAGTGTGTGAGTGTGTGTGTGTGTCCATGGTTATTGCTGATAACTTCTGGTTTATTTTTACTTGCACTTGGTTTTTCCTTGCCTGTTTACTTCTACTTGCACTTGTTTTCTTTCCTGCTTGATTACTTTCAGTTCTTCTTTACCGCTTGTACTGGTTGCTTTGCGAAAATGGTTCTCAAATAAAAATGCGTTTTTCTCTTGTGTAGTAAAACTGAAAATGTAACACTTCTTTATCGTTCAGAACGAATTTAGAATCAATGAAAAGAAATTCAACTTTTAAAAAGGAATAAGGGTGATGGCTTGTGTTTAGTTTTTCAAGTGAAACATTGTAAAAGCATACTTTTATACATTGTAGTTCAAACCTGGAATAGGTAGATTCTTTATTTACTGGCAGTGCATTGGGATTTGTTGTGGGGCTCACCTACTGAGTACTTTTGTGCTCACGCCTATCTTTTACCTTTTCAGTTGCAGGTTCCTTTTGTTCAGGTTCTACTGCTTGGGTCGCTCAGTGTGGGAGCGACGTTGGTTGTAGTTGGGTGGTGACCCGCGAGGTCACATGGAGGTATGTCGTGGTATAGTTTGTTTATGTCTTTAGTGTTTGTTTGTTGGTTTAACTTGTATTCGTTATTTTGATCCTGTTTTTGGTTTGGGCTGAAATCGTTCCCAACGATTCAAATTTTAATGCCCGGCACTTTTTGCCATCCCGTGGGGATCGGGAACGCCCCGCGGGCCTTGCCGCGGACCGGCTAGGGTGACCGGTTCAGGGTCGACCCGGGCTGGTTCGTGACAGTCGAGGTCATATAAAAAGACTCTATTCATTAAATCCCTAAATATTTCTGGAGCATTATTGAGTTCTAATTTAATGACTATGAACTCGTAGTGTCCATACCTCATTCAAAAGGTAGTTTTGGGAATATCTTCATTCCTCACCTTTAATTGGTAATATCCTGACCGGAGGTCCACCTTAGAAAAATAATTAGCCCCATGAAGCCAATAGAGCAAGTCATCTATCTATGTAAGGGGATACTTATTCTTTATCATGATTTTATTGATCTCAAGATAATCAATAGAGATTCACGTTGATCCATACTTCTTTTTAACAAAGAAGACTGGCGCACCCCATGGTGAAACACTTGGGTGTATAAAACCCCTTTTCAGATTCTCCTGTAACAGCTTCTTTCACTCTTCCAGTTCAACAGTGGCCATTCTATAAGGTGTATTTTATATTGGTAGGGATCTAGGAATAAGTTCAATTTAGAAGTCAACATCTTGATCAAGAGGAAGACCATAAAATTATTTAGGTAATACATCAGTGTAATCCCTCATGATGGGAATATCTATATATACTTAAACAAAAGGAAAATTTTTACCACACTTGAGACAATGATTCTTAAAGAGATTCATCTTCTTCTTTATAACTGTACATGACTGGAGGATACTCTGGGATGTGAATAGTGATCCCCTTTTCCTAATAACTAATGTTGGATTTGTATAAATAAATCTAACCCATTCCCAAAATAGAATGAAACTCTACCAAAGGAAGTATGATGATATTTACTGGGAGGTTAAATCCACAAACACTAATCAGGGAGGAGTTATAATCCTTGGACACAATACTTTCCCCATTCATTATTCTCATAGATAACTCAACCTCTAAAGTTTGGGGTGGTTTTTGAATAGTTCTACTAAACTTGTAAGATATGAAAGAATGTGTAGAAGGAGAATCAAATATTACATTTACAATTCTTGAATGAATAACTTGCATACCTATCACCAAATTATTATCTTTATCCACCTCAGCAGTAGTGATATCATAATCCCTTGCTTTTTGTCTTGGATGTGGTCGTTGATTGCCTCCAACAACACTTGGCATTGGGAAACTGTTCTCATAATTTCCATTTTCCTTGTAGTTGTAACACTACACTATAGGTTGAGGGTTGATCTGAATATTCCTTTCTTCTTCCATGATAGTGTAAATCATCATATCCCACTGGTAGTTCTTAGCAAGATTTCCAATTATTCCACATTAGAATCAATTCCTAGTTCCCTTTATATAGTTTTTAGGATGCTTATTCCCACAATTTTTACACATGGGATGTTTGGTCTTCATTCCATAATGTGATTTATTTTCCGAACCACCGATATTAGACTCCATTTCCATTTTTTTCACAAGGACTATAAGAATTTTGAGAGTCTCCAATATCCATTTCAACATTAAGGGCACAACATAAAATCTCCTCATAACTTTCAAATTCACGATTTGCCAATTATTTTCATAGAATTGGATTTTCTCTACTAAATAAGTGATGCACCTTTCCTTAGGTGTTCATGAAAATGTCATAAGACTACCTTAAATGACTTGTAATGTTTTCTTCATACTCCCCAATAAACTCATATTCCATATACTTAAGTCTGAGGAACTATCTTTCCCTCTTGAGACGATGGGTTAAGAGAAAATATTTATTGAAAAACAATTTCTTCAATTCCTCCCAATCCATGGAATCAATTTTCTCCTAGAACATTATATTCTTGATCAGTTTCCACCACTGATTAGCATCCCCATCACAACAATAGACCTCCATCATGATTTAATCTTCTTATAAGAATGGGAGAGTAGATAATACCTTTTAAAAGAAGTTAATCAACTTTTCTATGAGGTGGGGACCAGAAGATCCACTAAACATGGGATGCCCTTTCTGTATGTAGGATTCATTGAAAACATGATATTTCATTGAAGGATGAGGGTGGTCCACATGATTGAATTTATTATTCATAACCTGAGCCAGTTGAGCTAGTACTATCATGAAATTTTGAGCACCCATTCCCATCATGCTTGGCATATCATTTTGGTAATCTTTACATTCCCTATCACATTGATTCTTAGAATGTGTTCTTTTATTTATTTCCATTAACTAAGAAAAGAAAGTTCAATTAGGGGGCTTGAATACATATCTAATAATCATAGAAGAAAACATTCAACATAAAAGGACAAAATTGAAAAGGACAAATTATATCCTAACATGTGATTCCAAAGTTTTAAATATTAGTTATCCTTTATCTGTTTCTTAAATTATTCTTATGGGTTCTTTTTTTTGTTCCCTTAATAATGATTCGTAATGATCTTATGAATTTACAAAACCACATCCCCTAGAAGTGTCAAACTAGGTGCACAACAAGTCCAATTTTTGAGCACTAGGTTACCTCGAGTTTGTCTCAAAACACCTTGTTGGATTTGTTACTCTTAGGTACATCTATTCTAGAACCACATCCACTTGTAGTATCCAAATAAGGATGTATTTTCATGAAAAAAAACTTACTCAATACTAACCAAAATTTAGGGATGTTTTCTTATACTTAGTCTTATCCCTAAGGTTCTTACTAAGGTGCTCAATTCCTAATCTAAAAAAATAAATAGACCATCCTATGATACAAAATATAGAGACACCGAACTTTTATATATATCATTACATGTTTTTAAGTATAATTAAACATCAAAATACTATACAATGATTATAAAGGCCATTGTCCTGGAAGACTAGGTACATAATTAAATTTCATAAAAGAAACTTTTATTTAGTCTTTTTATTTAGCTCACAAATTGAATTGTTCATATATATCTACATAGAATAACCTAGGGAAAACATGAACAAAGGGATGAGATAAAAATCCCAGTAAGGTAATAAAAATAAGAATAAATCTTTAGCACATGGGTTTGAAGGCGTGAAATAATTATATAAAAAGGCATGGAATGAGATTGATCATATAAAATAAAAAATATAAAACATTGGATCATATAAACATGGAATAATAGTAACATGGTAGAATAATAAAACAAGACTTTAGAATGAGCCCAGCTCATTGCACATGGAGGATCACAAGTCAAGGTTAACCATCCAGACTCTAGCACATGGAACACGAGTTAAGGATAACTACCAAGACCATTGCACATATCATCTGATGAGACTAAAATTTACCCAATATATTAGAGTGCAATCTTGGTGCGCCAATCTTAACTTGTTCAAGAATATGTTTTCCACATAAAGAATCATACATAAACATAAGGGTACCCATGGAAATAAATGGGTATCATAATGATGTCATAATAAAAGGGCATATCATACAAGTGTCCATGAAATAATGGAATTAAAAAATACATGGAAATATATAAGGTAAAATAGGCATATATCATGTTAAGTTATGTCAAATAGAAGTGATAACATGTAAGAAGGGTACTTAAGAAGCTTTATAATTAAAACATTGTAATGCGGTTTTAAGGAATATACTAAAGAAAATTTCAAATAGAAAAGGGAATAATCCTTTTTTTAAAATCAGAAGTGAACCAAGAAGGTTTTAATAAAAAAACGGATGACGTTTTTAAAAAATAATTGGATTAAAACATATGATATAGTACCAATGGAATTGGGTAAGAATTCAGGATGTTCCCTTAAAACGGTCTTGCTTATTGGGAAGAATTGAGAAGGGAACAACTTAAAAATATGTATATCCCAAAAATAGAATGATAAATGGGTCTTAATACATGAGTTTGAAACAAATAAACATAATTTATAAGATTTAAATAAAAATAATAATTTCTTTTGGGTAAAAAGAAATATAGATCAACCCGAAGGAATAATGGTGGTTCAGGAAGAATCCATTACCTTAAGTCTAAAGGTGTTCTTCACTTGATCTAAATGTCCTAGATAATATAATGAGATTAATTAATTAATAATTACAGAACCTATCCTACATGTAATTGATTTATTATAACCTTATTAAGTTCATTCATGGATTTTTTTTATTGGTTACGAGGCTAAATTCTATTGTTTGGGAGCATTTGTTTCCTTTATTTTCATGATAAGTTATCTTATATTCATGTATAGATTATCATTTAAGATGAGGATGGTTGAAAAAAATTGAATTTATTTTTTTTATATAATATTCAGAAAATTAAATGGTTATAAAATTAATTTTATTATTTATATGGGGGATGAATCATTATATAAAACATTAATGATAACAGTTTGGGTTAATTGGAAGTTTTTTATCACAATGAACTCATTTTATTTTATAAATTAATACCAATTGTAAAAAACAATTCATGAACATTAAATATGATATATTAAATATATAATAATCTAGTTTAAGCCTATAAATGTTTTCATGACCATAATTAAAATGGTAATAGTAATTAAAAACTTATCATTCTTGAATGTGATGAATCAACACATCTTGGATGGTGTTTTCATTTCTAGTATAAATAGAGGGAAATGAGAGATATTGATGAATTATTAAATTTTAATAAAAAAATTCTATTACATGTATGTTAATGGAGTTATCAAACCCTTTGAATGATTAGAGGTGAGGATACCAAATAATATAAAGAAACTTGAAAGGAAATTGAAGGAAAATGGAAGAGGGTTTAACCTCATGATTCCTTTCTCTTGAGAACCTACTTAGGGAACAAGTTTTGGTCTTTTTATGAAAACAAGAGAACATATACATGGGACATATGATTAGTGAAATATTTTAGTAGAATTTAGATAAGGAAAAAAAAGGCTTCAGTGGTGTGAGTAGAAGAGGTAGTGAGGGGGGGGGGGGGGGTTAAAGTAGGGGAGAGATGAGTTTTCTCAATATTTAATTCATTTGTTTATCATTTTTCTCAAGAAAAGAAATAATTTCGATTCTTGAGACCAGAAATAGTAATAATTTCATGTTTTTTCGAACCAATGTCCATTTAAATCATAAATGACTCAATCATGATAGAATATTTTATTTATTTAGCATATGTCATAAATTATCAAATTTTACTATTCACAAAAAATTCAAGTATTTCTAAAAAATACCAAAAATTAAACCTAAATTTTTTTTATTTGTCGAATCCCAAAAAGAACTCCATTTTATGAAAATAATTTCCTAAATATGATAAATTTTATTTTAAATTAAAATCACAATTTACTTGATAAATACAAATTTTAAAATTGTAATTGATTTTATAAAACTTTGAATAAATAAATAAGGTGTCAAAAAATTATATTAGAATCATACGAAATAAAAATGTTATTTTATGAAATCATTTTATGAAAATATATTTTCATTTAAATTATTAAATTAATCATAAAATTGTGACTAAATATTTATTACTTACCAAAAATACCAATATTATCATATTATTACATATAAGATGGATAAATCTTATTTATACTTTCATTGGTATGGTTACTATTCACTTGGCCTATTTACTATTCATAAGGGTTATATTAGTATTCATAAGTGTAATTTTACTATTCATAAGGGTAAGTTACTATTCACTAAAAATTATGTTTGTCCAACCAGACTCCAAACATCCTACTGATCGCAACTGTGTAAGTCAAATATTTGAAATTCGAATCACAGAAGTGAAAAAATTATATTTAAAGGTCACACAGTACTTAGTTTTTAATTTAAGAATTATGTGGCATGGTGTTGTGATTTTATGTGATTGTACTATATAACATAATTTTAAGAAGGAAATTTCCTTTGATTAATCTTTGGTTCGTTACAGATAGAAACTTGAAATATCTAGGGGATGAAGTATTTCATTGAAATCGTATGGAGAATTATGATTACATCAAATGGATAAATATATATTTTATTTATATATAAGGAATATTAATTCTTACTAGATAAATATTAGTATAAAGTCTTGTTGGATGGATATAGCTGATGATCAATGCAATTCCATCAGTCAGACTCTCAAAGAGAGCATCAGACAAAAAAGAGCCAAGTAAAGAAACATGAAGTTATACTAGACAAAGATAAGACATGTTATCAAATAGATAAGTCTAATGTTATCAAATTGAGATATTTTTGATCCCATTGGATTGAGGTTTACTAAAAAAGTGGAACTATGTGAAGAAATATTTATCATAGTTCTGGCTTGTGATTCTATCATATGGATAATTTAAAAGGTGTACCATCTGATAAAAGAGTTTTTGTGAAAGAACCAGAGAGACATTAGTAAAACAGATTTATATGGAGATTTACATAGACTTTTAAAATTACTTAACAATGATGATGATGATCTTTTCATTAAATTTTTGTTATATATTTGAGTTTTTAGGATGTTTGGATAAATTCAAATTTGAATGAGTTTCTAATTATCCTAAAGAATATTATAGAAGGTTTGAGAGGCTTTCCATTGAAGTTAAAATGATCAGGAAGATATGAAACTAAAAGATGAGATGAGTAGAAAAATATTTTCCCCCACATTTTCTCTTTAAATAATTCCTAAATTTATGGGTTCAAGTTTATCATGATAGTGTGAAACATTGTTCATATGTGTGCATGAGTGGAAATTCTAAAGGATTTATTCCATGAGTATCCAACCAAGGTTTTTCTTGGTAGAAGAATATCTATCATACCAAAGTGCTTAGAAAAGAGAATTTTTGGACCAAGTTTTATTATATGAAGAAGTATTAGTGTTTTAGAATCTCATTGATTTTATACTCAGATGAATAAGGTTCATATATAAAAGTTATATCAGATGAAGAAAGAGGTGCGTCAGAATGATCTTCATTCACCTGATATAGAAGCATTAGAATGAGGATCATCAAATAGAGTTTAATAAATGAGAACACACTATATTAAAGAACATTTATTGGAGGAGTACTATGTTGAGATATACGTTATGGTTTTTTGACTCATCATATTGAGGGAATACTAGATGAAATTCGACTGAATGGACCTTTTCTATGGAAATTTTTAAGAAAATGTTCTAAAAATATAAGATTCAGTTTTTTCAGGTCTTTATAAGATCAGGTCGGTGTTTTGAAGCCAAAATAATCTTAAGATATTTATTAAAGATATTGAGGATTATCTAAAGGAAAAGGTTATCCAACATTCTTGTGGATAAAGAACATATTATAGAAGATTATCTTTCTATACTATATTATAAAAGAAGAAAGAAGATGTTGTATATGGGGTGTAGAACCAGCTGCTAAAAAGTATTATGAATGGGGTATTACCTGTCATAGATAAAGTGGATATAAGATAGGATTTTAGGGTGTTTAATCAATTGTGGAACAATAGATGATTATTTGGGGTAGAATCAGGGTCAGCTAAATGAATTATTATCGATGTGTCAATGTTGGGGGGATAACCATCATAAAAAAGAGTAGGTATATAACCTGAAAAATGTAGATATTATGTTCTAGTCTCACTCTTTATATTTATATATATGATTTTAGGTTGAGAGATATCTTAAGATTGGATCTATAACTCAAACAATTATAATATTTTCAATTACTTAGTAGAATTCATAAAACAAAATATTTAGTGATTTACACCCACCCCCTTCCAGGGATCCAACATTCATCTACGATCTTCAACAGGTATTAGAGAATATGTTTCCTTTGAAATATACAACTATACACTTAGGATGAAGAATATAAATTTAGTGAACAATATTTTTTTTCCCGTATTCGATGAAAAAATCTATCATAGTTCGAAGAATAAGATGTTACCCTATCATTTATCTCATCTCCTTGTAGTTAATGATGTTATAATAAATGGATTTCCTCTAATTAATGAGGCTTCTATAATTTAATGTTATAAATGAAATCTATAATTTGATGGAAAATATCGAAATTCTATGTTGGTGTCTCTCACAATGTAGTTTTACATAAATAATATGGATTTATAATAACTAATTAAATGTGGAATAAATTTAGAAGTAGATATAAAGGAAATAAGAAATTTAAGGAATCTAATATATAAATCTAGAGGCTCAAGTTTGAAGATATTAAGATTTATTATGATGAAAGTATTGATGAATAATTTATAAGATTCAATTAGATAGTCAGCAATATCATTGGTATTAGTAAGAAGTTGTAAGATTTAATGATCATTAAGAAACTGATGAGATAATTTCTAGATATATTTGATGATAAAGTGTTAGTTTTAGAATATTGAGAATATTTATCACTGGATGAACTTTAGATTATTATTAGGTTATATAAAATGAGAAAAGTTATATTATTTAATAATAAGGGTAAGGAAAAAAAGATTCTGATGGTTTTTTATAATGGAAGTACATAAATAAATATGTATAAGAAGAATCATGTGATTTAGATGCTGAGGAAAGTGAAGAGGAATTCAAAAAAATCAAAACTGTTATTTCAATGAGATATAAAAAGGTAAATTGGAATGGTAATTGTAAAAAATATCTTAAATGTAAGAAATATAATCATAAAGGTCATTATTTTGGAGATTATCCTAAGATACGATTAATTATTCTAATTCAGAAGAAGAAGATAAGAATTATCAAAAAAATAAGTGGAAGAAAAATAAGAAAATATTTCTTAGAAATAAGAAAAAATGTTTTTTAAGAAGAATATATTTGGATAAGTATTTATCCATTAATTAATCTTATTATCATGCCAATTTATTGGCTCATGTTTGAAGAGGAAGTACATCATTATAAATTGATGATGATGGAGAAGTGATAATGCAACTTTAGTGAATTCTAAAATAAATATTGGAAGATTCTCTTTAGAATTATACAACTGAAGTAGTAAATGAATAATTTGAATAAAGAAGTTAAGGATGTAGCTTTTGATAATGGTGATCAAATTAAAAAGAGGCAATAAACCTTACTAAGATTAGATATTATCAAATTAATGTAGTATATTTATAAATGAAGCTGAATGCTTATGGTGAAACATTATCCAGACAAGATAATCTTAATAATTAGTAAACAATCCTCATTAAGGAAATTAATAAGAATATGTTTAGTCTAGATAAATTTTAAAAGATGGTAAATGACCATAATAACAACTTTCCTAATAAAGAGGGAGAGTTTTCAAATACACAATTAATGTTTTTTGTAACCCAAAGTAATTTAAGGAAGATCATAGAATAATTCAGTAAATAAATTGAGGCTAAATATAAATCTTATCAAGATGGTAAAAAATAAGGGTCTATAAAAGTATATTTTTTCTATCTATAATAAATCTCAAGATTCATCGATTTTTGTTAACAAAGTGGATTAAAAAAATAATAATGAATCAGTTTTGAGGAATAAGTTTATTGATAAATAATATTCTACTAAGAATGTGTTGGATTCATTAAGAAAATATATCATTTAAAAATTTATACAATAATTTGTAAAGAGACTAAAAAAACAACAAACATTAGGGAAGTAATGCTTTCAATCTAAAAGATAAAGATTTTGGGTTCACTTTCAGTGTTGTGGAGTATTCGAGAACAAATTAAATTCATTATTATAGAATATATCTCTACCATGAAAACAATATAAATTAATGGGGAGCTATAATGAGTACAGAAGAACAACCTTTTAAAGAACATAAAATGAGGAAGAAAAGAATGTTTATATGGTAAAGAATGTTAAATCTTATAGAGAGGAAAATGAGAAATTTTATAAAGTAGAGTAGGGTAATAAAAAGGTGTGAATGAAATAGAGATTATGGAAGTTTATTAGGGAATGAAATATTTCATAGTTATTTTTCTAGATCAAATGCCTATGTGTTGAAATATAAAATAAGAAGAAAAGTTTACTATGGAAAAATTAACAAAAAATGCTTCAGAAAAATGGGATCAAATTTGATAACATGTTGTCAAAGAATCTAAATTCAATGCTTTATAGGAAGCACCAAATATGTGATCAATATTGGAATGGTACTAAAATCAATAGGACTATCATTACAACAAAAGAGGAAAGAATAATGATGACATTATATACTCAAGGTAACAATGATGTTATAAATTTTGAAGAGAAGATAAAAACAACATTTGAAGATTCTACATATGATAATAAATCTATTACAAAATCTATAAATGATGATACTAATGAATAAAGTACATACCATGATAAATATAAGAAAAATAAGAAGAAATCAATATCAGGGGAAGAATCTTAGTCTCATCATTAGCTTAAAGGAACATTGAGGATCCTCTATATTCCCAATATTCTTACTTATTTGTACTAACTTCCATGGAATTAAAGGAGAAGAAGTAAAGAACATGGTTGAGTGCTATAGTGGTTTTACAATAAGAATATATGTCTATCATGGAATATTTCTATCATCATGATGAATAATTTTGTGTTACCATTCAAGGAGAGAAAATATGAAGCTGATGTATGAGTACCACAGATTTCTTAAAAAAATCACTGATTAATTAACGATGAGATATAGATAATGTTACACGTATACATTTGAACTATTTTGATACTTTTTTTGATATGGGTGTATAATTTGTCTTAACAAATTTACATAGATTCCCCTTAATATAAATATTTTCAAATGAGTTTGAGGAATGTATAACATGTAATAAATGTTGTATACAACATTGATCACATTTATTATACACTATTGTTTTCTACACCAGTTTCACCCATATTGACAAAGAGTAGTTTTGTTAAAGGATAATTTTTAAGAAACTCATTTAATAATATTTTTTCTCTCAAATAATTTTTTCATGATTATGTGAGAATATAATATGAGTTGTAATGATATCGATGTTACCCTGTTTATTTTATTGTCACGGATGGGGAAAAATAACACAAGGGGAGAAATAAAATGAAAAAATAGGGAGAAATTATTGAGCACACATATTGGCTTTGAAGATATTTGAAGCTGTATGGGGATTTTGAAAACAAACACAAAAAGGGGTATTTTTGTTCCTAAGAGTGCTTGGTTTCTTATGTTTTAAACATGTCAGTATGTTTTTAAAGATAGTATTGAGATAAGGTGTTATTGGAGTTTCATAAGAATCTTTCCTTATAAGGATAATAATTTTTCCTTAAAAGGTTTGGAATCTCTATGTTTATCTTCAAGTTCCTAACATCATGAAGATACTCATGATCCTTTATTTGTTTATAAGAATTCATAAAAAGGGATAAAAGTACAAAGGGTGGGAAGTACAAATTGGGAGAATTCAAATTCTAAGTTACAAAGAAAATTTTGTGGTTATATGACGTTTTATAGATAAAGTTATCTTGATTAGATAAGGGATAATTGTATAGTGGATGGATTGTCAATGTTATTGGATTGAGATATATAAATTATACATTATGAAGATTAAAGGATGGGTCCAAAGCCTGATTTATTATTAAATCAGATCAAAGAACTCTTTCAATTGGGTAGAGGGAGAACCATTACATAGCACGAAGGCTCAGTGGGAATTTATCCCATTACATGGCCCTTAGGCCCAATTTTTTGGCCCAAAACCCATTCTGTGAATAGTACTGTTACAGTACCCACCTACTACAGTTCATCACAATACCCACTGCTGCAACAATACCCTGCTGCCGCTATAGTGGCTGCTATTGCTACAGTGCCACCACTACTATAGTGCACTATAGTACCTACACCCAATGGGTTTTGAACCACCATTTTTAATATAGTATTATGGGGTGCTAAACACTAAGCCAAACCCCAACTACAAATTATGAGTAATGAAGATTCGATACAAGGCTGTTTTTAGATTGATCTATATTTATGTTTCTATAAAAAAGTTAAGTTACAAATTAAAGATATACTATATAGAGGATAGATTATCTATACTATCAGATAGAGGAAACCCCTAAAAATAACTGACAGAGAAATATATGAAGCTATAATGTATGAAGGTTTTTGAAATTACACTCTAAAGTTCCAACAAACGATTATTATGATGGAATCAGTTGGATAATTGTGATTCTATTAGATGGATAAATAAAAATTGTATCTCGATAGAGATAATACAAAGACTTACTAAATAAAGAGGAATATGAAGCCTTATCAAATAGACATATCTGATGATCAATGATGTTCTATAGGATATACTCTTTAATTATCACCAGATAAAAAACAATCTAATAAAGAAACATTATGTTAAACTAGATAGAAAAATGATGTGTCCTTAAATAGAAAATTCTGATGTAATTGGATAAAGATATATTGATCCCTTAAAAATGAGGTTTTCTTACAAAGTGGAATTGGGTGAAGACATATCAAATATATTTTTGGTTAGTGAGTCCACTAGATGGAGATTGATGAAGGTGTACCATAATCTGGAATAACAATTATGAAAAAACAGGACATGCATTTTCCAAATGGAGTTCTAAATATATTTAAATAAACCTTATAAATTCATTAATAATGATGATGATGTGTTGTTCATTAAAAATTCACAATTTATCCATGTTTTTAGGATGTTCAGAGAAATTCAAATTAGATAGAGTTTCTAGGAATCCTCAAGAATATACTAGAAATTTAAGATGCTTTCCAACAAACATGAATTGAGTGGGATGATATAAAATTCAAATCTGTGATGAATGGGAAAATACTTTTTGGTTATACCATTTTATAATAAAATTTATCTTATATAAATGGGTGAAAGTAAATTATGAAAGTGTGTAACATAACTGATACATGTGATTGAGTGGAAGTATTAAATGATTTATGCTACGAGTATCTGACCAAGGTCATACGTGGTTGAATAATAAGCATTTGTCCCAGGAGCTTCAAATATATGGGCACCAAACCATGTTTCATCAGAAGACGATGAATCAGTGTGTGAGAAGATAAATAAAAATATATATTTTCAAAATGGTTCATTAGACTGAGATCCATTGTATGGATAAGGAGGCACATCAAACTGATCTTGTTTCAACATATAAAGAAGCATCAAAATGGGGATCATTGAATGAAGGTTAACCAAATATATCACACCAAATAATGCATAAGGATTTGAGTAGTAAACTATTGAGATATAATTAACATGGTTTATAGATCACTGGATTAAGGTCATATAGGATAAAGTTTGATCAAAAATGCTTTTTCAAAAGGTAAATTTCTAAACAATGTTTGGAAATGAGAGATTGAGCTTATCTATGTATTTGAAATATTATATAAATTTTTTAATGAAAAATGAATCTTAAGAGAGTTTTTTATGATCATAAATATTATACATTGGTGAAGGTAATACATATTTCATGTGGAGAGATAAATTCTTAAGGAGAAGAATATCTTTCTATAGCGGATCAGAAAAGAACATGAAAGAGATTATTGTAAAGGGTATAACTAGTTGCTGAAAATGCTTGTGGTTTGGGGGTATAACAAGTTTTGAAGAAAGTAGATTCAATGAGGATAGAAAGGGAATATAACCAACAATTGAAGAAGGGTTAATTTATGGTTATAAAAACATTGTTAAATGGAGGAACAAATAAGAGTGTATAGAACTAGTTCATTCTTGTGCCCTTGTAGCCCTTGAAGAAGTTATTAAAAAAACACATGTTGGAAGGGTAACCAAGATAGAATTGAGTAAGTATTTTTATTGAACTATGTAAATATTTCATATTGATTTATATCTTTATATTAATAAATACTCAGTGAGATTGAGAGATTTCTTAATCACTGATCAGGAACTCTAACAAGTTTCAAAGGTTGAAGTCCTTCAGTAGGATTTATAAAATAACGTGATCACAAATTCAATTATCCCCCAATCAGTAATCCTACACTAATCTAGGTATATTCTAACATACTCCCTTGATTATTTGGTGGATTTATAATCATTTTTATCCACACATATCATCCAAAATTTCAAATTGAGTCATATACAAGAATATGAATGAACATTTCTAAAAATTGAGTTAACTAGGTCATGGGTTAGCTTCCTCTTATATATTATTGTATTTTTTATCAAGACATGGCTTCAATATATTCATTCCTTTGATATAAGTAATTTTTATGACTATAATTGCATTTTGAGTTTATTTGGTAGAATGTTTCTTCTAAAAAACATGGTAAGTCTCAGTATGTATCTATTTTAAATATTTTATTTTAACTTCTAGTTCATGATAATTTAGGTTGAGAATATTTTTTTCATCCTCAATTGATGTCAATCTTTATTCAAATTGACTCTTTATATATTTAATCCACTCAGTGTTTATATTGTTTACCTCTATAAAAGACTTGTTAAGATCTCTTATTCTCTTTCATTTTACCTATAACTAAGAGTATTTGAAATTCATAGAGGCTCTAAGAATATTTATATTGCATGGATAACTTAAAAAAAGTTTCAATTACAATTTTTCACACATAATTATTTGAAACTCTTATTTAGTGAAAGAAAAATGTAGATTGTAAAGTGATATAGATTCTCCTATGGCTTCATCAATATGGGTAGGAGTATTGCATCTTTTGAAATTTTTGGAAAAATTATTATCTTTACATTTATCCTTCAATTATATATATTATTTTTCATTAATTAGTCCACTAATAAATCCAAATATATATGTGACCACTTCAATGGGATAATTATTCAAATAATATTTTCCTTTATATTAGAGTTATTCAACTGTCTCAATGGAATCATCCTTTTTACACTGTTTATAGCTTGAACATGTTTCTTAAAAAGTATAATTTTCAACCAATTTAGTATATAAATAACTAACAATTTTAGTATCTTCAAGTAGTGGTAGATCCTTCTTTTTTCTTAAGAATTTTCTCAAATTCATTGCATCATTTTTCTACATGTTCCTTAAAATTGTGGTAAAGATCCCTATTTCAGCTTTAATAGGGATAATGACTGGTTTATCCATCTAGGGAACTCCTGAATTTTCCATAAATTGACACTTTTTATAGAGAAATTAAAAAAATTGTGAAAAAATTATATCCCATCAGAGGAAATCTGTTTATCTATGATACCAATTAAAGTTCATAGTGAATCACGTAAAGATACTGAGAGGGGAGCAAATAAGTGTTCCCCTTTTTCACCATGTTTTACTTTTTATTTTAATTATCCAATATTGAAACTTGGATAATTTTGTTGGTTAGTAATTATAGATCTATTTATGTTTTCTCAACAGTCACCTTCACTTGTAATACAGATAATAAAAGGAACAACAACAAACTAATATTTTCAAATGCTTCAACTCCAATGATAAAACCTACTTCTAATTATGTTTGAATATTGTTGGGGAAAATATGACAAGTATATGATTTATTTATTTGATGTTATATATAATGTAACATATGGTTTGAGAAGGTATTATCCACATACCTTTGGTAGGTATCATCCAATTCCCTTATAGTCTCTTAATGGGTTCTTTATAATGGATAATGTTACTTCTCTTCAGTCTCTTAGTTGGTGTGGGATTATATTATCCTAGTAGCATATAGTTTATCAATGGTCCTCCTTGAGATCTCAAATAAGATCTACCTTCCGCTTCATGTGTAACTATATCACCATAATATGATCTTCTTCCTCAATTAATAGGTCTTAAACTTCCAAAATGTGATCAGAAACATTTCATACAAGTCATCCATGTTATTTAACTCAATATCACTATAATATTCAATCATAATAGATCCTCAGTTTCTTTGAGTCCTGACATAAAGGATATTAATTAGTAATAATTATCTAGGAATCTATCAATCATATTCTATGATATAGGTATACTACAGTGATTCACCTCCTTCTTCATCAACTCACAAGTTCACATTCTCCATTATAGTCATAATATCACCTTATTATTCTACTTTTTTGATCTTATAAACCAGTGGATATAGGTGGTGTTGGCCTTCGTAGTGGGACCGACACTATGGATAACTTTCATGGTAAATTGGCTTGGGGTGTCTTGGAAGGTAGATCTCTATGGAGAATGTTTGTGACTAGAAAATATAGAGAGAACTTATGTCAACCTAGAAGGAAGGTTTCCACCACGAGGTAGATGTTACTCAGGAATATTCTAGAATTGGAACGCTAGTCCAGATGGATTGTCAGATATGGTGATATCAATTTTTGGCATCACAATTGGGTGGGAGAGACCCTCGACTTCCCAGATTTCCCAACACCTGATATCTCCTGTTCTTAATCCATATAAATTCCCAGAAATATTCATACCATACTCAAATCACAAAAATAGGAAACTTTCAATAGTATCCATCTTTCAAATGAACCGAAAATTTAGTGTTCACTAGCGCTTAGTCGGGAGTTTTCTCTACTTAGTATTTCTGTCAAGCTACCCAAATTTTCCCCGATGCAGGTGCGGGCCAGTTTCTTTGATGTAGGGATATCTCATTCAAATATAACATTAATGTTTGGAACATTAGGATCAATAATATCCCAACAAATGATATTATTCAACATAGAGGAATTTACAGGGCATCATTTTTTTTCTATCAACGTTCCAAGGTGGAATTGATCACCCATTTATTTTTCGATGGTGACTGGGTGAGGGTCGTGTGGTTCAAATTAATTAATATCATCAATATTGATATTTCAAAAGTAAATAGTGATAAATTTGATCATACCTCATTCCACTGGATTGAATATAATAGTTTAGAGTGATTATAAAGTGCCAACCTAATAATGGTTAGCTACTGGACAATTTGGTTTGGTACGAATAAGGCTCTGGTCGACGGTGTTGGAAGATCATGTTTAGCTATTTTTTCTCATTCTTAAATCTTAGAGGTGGACTTGGGGACTCTGTTGGAAGGCTGGGATACTTCTCCTTCCATCAGAATGTTAATGAATGGTCGAAGCTCCACACCAACTTTTCAGTACTTACCTACATTAGGAAGATAAATTCACTAGAATCCCCCTAGAAATGGCATCAAAATAAAAATTGATGGATCTTGTATCCTTGGAACCATGAGGGGTTAAGTCATTGTTTTTGATTCCCTCAGATCCATCATTATTGATTTCAGTAGCTATTATGGACACAGTGACTCACTTATTGTGGAATCCAATGTGATACTTAATGGGATCTAGATTTTTCATTCCAAGAATATCATCCTTAGTGAAATCAAAATTGACTCCTCGGTTATTTGAAACTCTTCACATGGAAGTCATGACCCCCATTGGTCCATCATTTATATTATCAAAAGATTCTTGAACTATATTGTTCGGGCATGCTTGACCCACAAATGGTGCGAGGGTAACATTGTTGTTGATTTACTAGATTCCTAAGGAAACCTATGTGATCCTTTTATTATATATTCCTCCTTGGGATCACTTCCCCATTAGTGTGCGTCTTTTGTTTTGGTGCACTCCATGGGCTTCAATTTTTTCCAGGACCCCTTGACCATGCCACTATTCTTTTTCAGTTTGTTTCCCTTCATTGTGATTATTAAAAAATTCACTTGTTCAGTCAATCATATACTTCCTTGATCCATAGATTTAACTCCCAAATGTGATTACATTTTCTATTTGATAAGCATATGACTTATCCTATTTTGAATAAGGTAGTATGTACTCTAATACTCTTATTTTTTTTATCATATACTACTGTTTAATATTTATAAAATATCATGAATATTGTTTAAAAAATTTGAATATGGAAACACCCCTTAATTTTTGGTTTTTATTTTTATCATTCAAAATTTTCCACCATATCCTCATGATATTAACTAATTTAATCTCTTTTAAAATCCATATCAATACCTTACAAAAAAATCAATATTTAATTCTTCACGTGATATTCAGAAATAATACAAATTTTTTCCCTAAAATATTTTCATCCATAATTCCATTTCTTCATGACATAATGAAATGGCTCCTATTTTAGGGTTTCAAACATTCTATAGAGTGGATATAACTCATATCACATATTATTATTTGGTTTATTCATCATCTTATTTTTAATCATAAACTCCATTTTGATGTTTATTTCCTTGTAGGACAATTTTTTCATCATCTAATATAGGATAATTATTTATGATACATAATCATTCAAATATCAGACAATTCATTTTTTCATAATTCTCATATTCTTGAAAAGTGTTGAAACTTATGTATGATAATGAATACCTTATGTAACACTTTGTGTGTATAAACTTATATTATCATATGTATTTTTATATTTTTTCTACTGATGACCAATATGTATGTTTTTTTTCTCAGACACACTATGTATGTTTTTTAAACTTATGTATCACTGTAAACCAAATATCATATGCGTTATATTGGATTCTTTACATAGATTCATTTTATCTTCCTTCGGATAACATATTATGCATGATTCAATATTTCATACATATATGCACCTTTACCTTCTTTTATCCTCAAACTTTCAAGAAATATATTACGTACCAATGAAGATTAGTTGTATACATTGGGTGCTCATAACATTTTTAGTTTCTGTCTATTCACAAGAGTATTCTACCTGTTCCACTAAAAATATCATGTGTCATCAAAATGAACCATAATTTTCCAATCTGTTTACTTCCCTTGAAAATATGTAACATATCATAAAAATATGTTTTGCATTACATCCTTTGTAGAATTTTCAATCCCACTTTATACAAAAAAAAATTACATATAAATTGAGTTTTCATGACTTTTTCATTTGTCTAGTGCATATACATGATAAATATTTTATATATCTAAAGTTAGTTGATTATATTTTATAATTTTGAAGACTCATAAATATATATTACTAATAAAAACCTATACAAATTTCTAACCTTTAATTCATGAATTCATCCTTATTATTATTAACTCAATTAAAAAACATCAAGACACTTCCAATCACTCAAAAAATCATATAAAGAAATTTATAAAAAAAATTATAGAATCATTGAATCTAAATATATTTTCGATGGTTTCAATATATTTACATTAATCTTTTTACTCTTATAATCATTTATCTTCCTTATTTCTTCAATATCCAGTTTATTCAAAACACACATTAAAATATTATAATTAGTACATTAATCTTATATCGGTACATGAAATTTATTTCCATTAAGTGCAGCTAAAAAATCAACATAAGTATATTTTTTTCCATGAATCTATTTTTTCCAAGAACAACTATCAGAAACATTTTCACCAAATTAATTTCCCAAAATGTAATTGTATTCTTAGGTGTTATTCAAATGAAATCATTTTCATCAACTCTATTCATATTACACAAAATGTTTTGACAAATTCACATAATAATGGTGTCCTTTATTATTGGAAACAAATATGTCCACCAATACTCCACTGGGATCTTCAATAATCTGTATTCATAATTAAAAATATAAAATGAAATTATTTCCTAAGTTTCATGGTCATACAAGAGATTATCCAAACAATTATATTCAATCATTCACAATGGTGTGTAAAAATATGAAATGTAGTTTTATAAATGATGAATAATTAAAGTGGAGAGAATTGAATTTCTCTATTACGGGTTCAATTAATGAGTAGTCATACAACACTAGTCTAGGAAATGTTATAATCATGGATGAGAAAAATATGAGCATCCTCTAAATGTTTTTTTACAAATTCAAAGAGTAATACCTTATGGAAGAGGATTTATGTGATAAGGTAAGATACAAGAAAAACATTTTATTTGTATTACGAAATATTCAAGAGTCTATGCTCAAGATATTTGCTCCAAGAGATTGTATAACAACATTTTTTAGTCTTCTTATATTAAGGTTTTATTGGCAGTGATATAAATATTCAATATACAACATCTATAGAGGAATTAATTTAAAAGTAACCATTTAATTAAAAGGAACCCATTTATCAAGAAAACCCGAAACTGATATTAGTTTGGCACTAGAGGTAACTCACCAATGAAAATTCATAAGGTAATTTTTTTGAGTCAATTATACTTGAAACTAGGATTAAATTACTATCTAATTTGGTAGGGTATATGGTTCATAAATTTAATAAAAATAAATTATCACCTATAGTGTTTATTTGAATTTATGTTTATATATAATATTTTAGGGATCGATTCTCAAAAGATTTAAACAACAAGAGTTGTGTTTCAGCTTATAAAAATAGATAATTTCAATAACCCATGAAGAACTAAGGATATATGGAAAACAACCAAGTATAAAATCAATTTATAAATCAATAAAAACTAAGGTCTCCATTCCAATATGATAATCAATAAGGATATTATGTAATAAACCTTACAACCACCACATTTATCGTAAAGGAATAATATTGATCAACCATTGAAAAATATACATTTACAAAAAACATAAAATTAAGTACCATTATAGAATTTATACACTCACAAACAAGGTTAATAAAATTCAAAATCAAATTGAAAAACTAATTATATCTATCAGAAAGTATAAGAACTAAAACCCTAGGAAATTTCCAAATCAAACAATTAAAAATCATAAATAAAATATACGAAAGATAACAACCAAATGTTGGATGAAAGATTACTCATCTTCATAATCATATATGAAGAATCCAAAAAAACTATATAGTGAAATAGGAGGTATATTCTATAATGAAACTGAATAAAATAAAATACCCCATAGAATACAATTAAAGGAAGATACATATGTACACATATTGTTATGTTTATTGATATTATTATCTAATAAGAAAAATAATGAATAATTTTTTCAAAAAATACTCTATACCTTCAAAAAGGTTTATCTAAATATACATGTTTCCCATGTGCTCAATAAAATACGACGGTATTCCAAATTTTATAAGGAATGTTGTAGAAAAAACATAAGACTTAAAGGAAATGAGAGTGATACTATTAGAGGGAATATTTAATATTTAATTTCACCAAATATTTTCACAAAATGCTATAATATAAAGAAATTTTCAATTCATTTTACAATATCTAGGTTAATTTTTTCTAATTATTTAGGTAATATTCTTTCTTAAATAAACAAATTCTTCATTTTGTGTATACTTCTTCATATATTGAATAATTAAATCCAATTATTATTGTATTATAACTTGAAAATTGATACACTATCTACCCTACTAAAGTACGTGAAGATGTATTGGTAAGGGTAAAAGACTTAATATTTCTAATTAATTATTATATACTAAACAAGGAGGAGGAATGGATACAAACACAAGATCCAATAATCATGGGTGTACCTTTATATTATATGATTATTTAGTTTTAACTATCTCACACTTTGAGGAAGACTATCCACATGAAGAAAATTATTTATCAAAAGAAATTTTATGTTTATTATACAGATTGAGAACTATTAAATATTTAAAAAAATATGAAATTTAAATGTAAAAATATTTGTATACCATAAGAAAATTTAGATATTATGAAGTTGATAAGGTAAAAACTAAATACTTTAATGGGTTTGGTTTCTTTTTCCAATTAGAATTAAATTGACCTTTTATCTTCTATAAAGTAATTAGAAAACATGGGATTAAGTGAGCCAAAATATTTTCTTCTTTAATTAGACTAATGAAATTGGAATTGGAACCTCTTTCAGATGACCTCAAGTTTTCATTTTTAATGGAAGTGTAAAAATTTATAATGATAATTTCTATTAATCTATCATAAAACTAAGAAATCCATTTGAGAAATATGATGAGAGGAAATGGTAATGCTATTACCCAGATCATAGGATACATTCCTATTATTAGTTATGGAATATTAAAGCATTGTTTTTTTAGAAAATGAATAAAAACTCATGAGACAACCATAATGAATGATGAATCCAAAAATAATGGATGTAATAAAGAAAGTGATATAAAATTTTATTAAAGAGGGAATTTCTTTCCCAATTTCGGAATCTCATTGATTATGTTCAATTCATATTATTCCTAAAAATTCAGCAATAACAACTATTGCAAATGAAAAAAAAAATCAGTTTTCCTTTATTAGTGTTCAAAATAGTTAAAGGATATGAATTTATTATAGAACATTAAATAAATTGACTAGAAAAAATCATTTCCATTTTCCCTTAATTAATGAATTATTGTAATGACTGGAAGGTAAAACTCATTATTGTTTCCTCGATGTGTTCTCATGTGTTTTTAGGTTCCCACAGAACGTTGGGATCAGGATAAGGACATTTTTACTTTTCCTTAGAGAAACTTTTCCTAAAAAATAATTCCATTTAGATTATGAAATTCTCTTATCACATTTAAATGGTGTATAGTGTATAACATTTTTTCAATTTATAGAAAATTTATTAATTGTGTTCTTACATGACTTCACTATTTTCGGAACATTATTTGATCATTATTTATTAAATCTAATAAAATACATGGGAAATTGTTTTGAGAAAACACTTATACTAAATTTTGACAAGTGTCGCTTCATTATTGAAAGTATAATTTTGTATGGTCATGTGACTTCATAAAATGGGATAGTGATTGAAAAATCGATGTTTAATTTTATTATATCTTTTCTCACCACTACTTATGTGAATAACATAATGTTATTTTAATGATATTTAGGAATCCATAGGAGGTTAATCAATGATTTTAGTATTATTTATTTGAAACTATCCAACTTACTTCAAAAGGACACTAAATTTGTTTTTATGAATACTGTAAGAAATAATTTGATGATATAAAGTTCAGATTGACCACACCTCCTATTATTTAATCCGAAAACTAAGATAAACCATTTGAGATAATATATGATTCTTTTAATAGTGTAGTGGGTGAAATAATTTCACAGAATAATAATGAGAAAATCACAATGATTACTTATGAATTAAAGTACACAATATATTACATGGAATAACTATACAACCACTCAAAATAAGATCTTTTTCATTTTTTTACATTAGGAAAAAAATTGTCATATTAAATAGGAAAAAATTCACTATTTTATTTGACAATGATATAGTCAGGTGATTTATGAAGAGAGAGTAATCAATGTTGAGGCTAGTAAGATGGATATTGCATCTCTAAGAATTAAATGTGTAAATAATACATAAAATTGGAATAGTGAACCTGTTGTCTAATCATATGAGTAGAATACCCCATGGTACTAAATTGGAATCAAAATAAAATTTATTATTTTATAAATAAAACCATAAGTGTGCATAATTACTTGAAAAATGGGGAAATACATTGGTAGACATAATTATTTAATTATATTTTCACTTCTCAATATCCATCTAATATGAATTAAAATAAAATTATGTAACACAAAGCTAAATATAAATATTTTGTGTGGGATGATCCATTTTTTATGAGAACCATTAGTGAACAGTGGTTAAGAGACACCAACTAGATAGTAAAATAAATTCTATGTTAAAATTTTATCATGCCTTATCTTTTAGAGGATAGTTTAGACCTCAAATGATTTTAAGGAATTTACATGTGTTTGGATTGTGTTTGGAAAATTTTTCTAATGAATAACATAAGTTTTATAATAATTGTAAACCTTGTATGTTTAGTAGAAATATATCTAAAAAAAGAAATGTCTCAAATACGAATTTTTTTGTTCGAAATCATAAATATGTGTGGTACAGACATCATGGGATCCTTCTCCATATCTTTTGGATTCTGTTATATCTTGTTGGAAATTGATCATGTGGGAAAATATATTGAGGCTTGTGATACTATAATTTTTTACTCATCTATTGTTTGTAAAATTTCTATGATTCATATATTTTGAAGATTTAAAGTTATGAAGTATATCATTAGTGACCATATGACTAACTTCTAAAAAATAATAACAAAATCATTGATGAGGAAATATGGAGAAACTAACATAACATATACACCTCACCATCCAAGAACTAATGACTAAGAATAAGTGTCAAGCTATAAGATAAATAATATTTTAGTGAAATTGATCAAAGTTAATAGAAAATATAAAAGAATTTTTTTTGGAATAAACCTTTTAGTAATATAGAAATACTTATAAAATGATGATATAAATGAGCCCCAAAAGGATAGTATTTTTTTGAGTTGTCACATTCATGTGGAACCTAAACATATAGACTTATAATCAGTAAAGTAAGTGAAAATGGATCATCTAAGAAGCTTGAAATCAAATAAGATTAGAGATATTGAATTTAGAGGAAATTGTGAGGGAAAAATGGATAAATAAACAATTTACCAAGTAAAAGAGGAAGCCTATGAGAAATTTATTTAGAGAAGATACATTAACCCTTGATATCAAGTGATAATTTTAAACTCTAAACAAAAATTAATGATTGGAAAGAATATTTCTAGATGGGAAGGACTCTTCATAGTTTCAAATTTTATTCCATTCACAGCTATGTAAATCACTATCAGTGGAAAGAAAAATTCATTCATTTTAAATTGTCAAAGACAAAATAAGTAATATGGGAACCTACCAGAAGAACTAGTGTAAGAGGTCACACCAATCTAGGGTTATTAAATCTAAACCACTAAATCATCATCCTCTATTACTTAGTATTTGTCTACACTACTATATTGGTTAATCATTAACATAAATAATAATCATACATTGATGTAACTGGATAAATTAAGTTTGTCACTACAAAAAATTATAATTTTGAACCCATTTTTTAGTATTTTTTTTAAATCACTATTTTTTCTCTAAAGATATTTTATTTTATTTCCTAAAGACCCTAACTTTTATGACCCAAAGGATACTTGCTTTTAAATACTAGAGGCCCCTAGTTTTTATCAAGATAAACTTTTTTAAAAGTGTTTACAATTCATATAAGACCCTTCCACCCCCACCCATCTTGCATGTCTCCATAAGACCATGGAACTAGGAGAGAATGTGAATGCATCCTATAAGGTTCCTGAAATTTAGTAAATCAAAAGCATGATCTAAAAAAACTAAGCACACCACGCATTGAAAATATTTATAAAAAATACGATTGAAAAAATAATAGTGATTATTATTATTATCAATTTTATGAACAAAATTTCATAGAATGAACTAGAGACTTATTTTACTTTACTAGATCTAATAATGAATTTTTTCACGAAATGGAAGAACATATTCAAGAATTAGGGGAAACGGTATACATGGAGTGGGTTGTGGGAGCTAGTGTGATAGGAGGTTGAGCTAGCTTGGTGAAAGATTGTGCATGAAAAACAGGTATGGGAGAGGGAGATGGTAGAGGTGGAGTGGATAGAGGACATGAAAAAGTGGGAATCCTACATTGAGATCCTTCTTTTCACCTTAAACTCGATATTTAAATTGTTGGAATGGGAAGCCTCTGAGATTTACATGATATATGGGAATCATATGTACATTTATCCTGGGAGGGAGTTACTAATTTAAGATACATCCTCTAGTGAAGGTGTCTTCCCCTCACTTTGAATACATGGATTCTATGGAATTTGAATAGAATACTAGAACCTGTTCATCACTAAAATCCATATTGATCATCAAATACCTGAATCCCCAAAACCCAGTTTTTCAATGAACCATGATTCACGATCAGTATGGGTTTGGGATAAATAATGAGACAAGAAATTACACAGAACTTTCTCGGTCTTAATTCTAATTTCATGGTCCAACATATTATCTTCCTAAATATATCATTGGCCTCTAGAGACACCGATCGTGGGATCCTGGGTACGAACCTAAGGTCCCCCCTCACCACTACCATGAACATATCTACCAATAACTCACCAAACAACAGGGGTACTTTACTGGGCATCGTGTATTACAATGTGGTGAAGGGGAGTTGGGATGTACGGACTATAGGAGTGATGAGGAGGCATGGTGGGAAAATGGAGTCAAGGAGTATAAGGCCCCAGTCTTAAACCTTACTTAATATTGAATTAAATGAATAATTCACGTTGAGGATCTTTTCAGGTTTAGAGTTTTAGAGAATTAGAACATAACTATTACATCTCATAAGATTACAAAGTAGTCACTTATACTAAGTTTCCATAATAAAAAAACTCTTGAATGAAACATGTCTAGTTCCGTGTTTTATATAGCATGAAATCCCCTTGATCCCATCGTTGACCTTATTCCACATTAAGTCCTGTGAAAAACATTTCAAAAAAACTTGGGGTGAGCATAAAAAGCTCAGTAAGGGATACAGAAAGAATGAAAACTGTTAGTTTTTCCAAAATTAAGTAAAACATATATACTCTATCAAAGTAATACCTTCACCTTCGTGAAGTAGTAAAAAAAACTCTTCACTGAATAAAGTATCATTACTTACCTTTTTGTAACCAAAGGATTACCATAAAACCCATAAAAAGAACACATAACATATATAAAGGTAACTTGGGACATAAACATACTTAAGTGGAATAACCATACGGTCGACTTCCACACATATCACTTAATGGAATAGCCATAAAGCCAATTTCCATACATACTTATTGGAATAGCCATACGGCCGACTTCCATACCCAATGCATTGGAGGTTATAACGTAACCACCCATCCTGGTATTCACGTCACCACCCGTCATATGGTTTATAACGTAACCACCCGTTAAAATGTCCAAGTACCAGTATAAAATCATAAAACATAAAACCAATATAAAGAAATGATAACATTTCCACATTTCAATCACAATATATCATAAATATATTGACATAATAGAATCCTTTTTCAAAACCATTTTCAATACCAAAATAAATAAAAGAGTATATGTTATATATTTTATTCTAAAAACATTACGGCTTGTTGAGAAAGTCAAAGACCAAATAATACTCGCGGCGGCGGAAAAGGTCGTTGTCACCGCGTACGTTAAAAAAACATTCCTTTTTGTCGTTTAGTAAAACGCTTCGTAGAAAAAGATTCCTTTTTTATAAAAGTAAAAGTCAAAGGGTTTTATACACCGTATAAAAGAAAGTTGTGTATAAAATGAAATATGCCTCAATGAAAGGAGATTGAGACGAAGTCCCTTACCTCGGGTCCGACTTGACTCGATCGTTCTTTAATGTCCTGAATAATAAACATGAGTTAATTTATACTTGATTAAGGACCTTTTTAAAGTTCATTATTCCTTTTATATCACTTATTGCCATGTTATAAACATTATGTAACCATTTAAGTTAATAATGTTTGTTTTCTCAATATTTGGTTCTTAAGTCGAAAGTTGACTTCTTACAATTACATGTTGTTCGTGTGGTCAAAAGTTCTTTATATCCAGAATGAAATTCCTGATTTGGATATCATATATATCATATATATCCAGCATATACATGTATTTATAATATTACATAATCATTTAGAGGTAAGAAATGAAATGCACCGTTTATGGAGACGGTAAGCCGTACGTACGCATGAACGCTACTTTCATTTCTTTGTCATATTAATGGAATTTAAACTAAATGAGAGGTATGTATATTTTAATTCCAGAATTATATTCATCATTTATATATATCATTAATTATATATATCCATTATATACATGTACTTTTAATAGTACATTACATTTGGGGATAAGAAATGAAATGCACCGTTCATGGAGACGGTAAGCCGTACGTACGCATGAACGCTACTTTCATTTCTATCTCATACTTTAATGGAAAGAAATAATAATGATATAGAGGTATATTGTAATTCCAGTATAAAATCATATATAATAACTTTAAATCCATCCTTTACACGTCCCACATATGGCATTAACGAATCACATCACTTTGAGGGGGCGGTAGTCCGCACTTCCTTAAATGAAGATATCGTGTTTACCCATAATGGAAACCATAAAGGTATGACCAAAATGAAAAATACAGAATATTAAAGAAAAAATAAACATATTATATATTATATATAAAAATAGTGACATCATAATGGCCACCTTTGAAGGTGTTAAATGAGTATTGAACAATCATCGTTTCGGGAGGCAGAATTTCGCCATCCACGGAAACCGTATGTTCTTTAACCATTTGATGCAGTTTTGTGAGAGTTTAGCTCGAATAAATCTTATAACAACATCTTAGTATATTTAAGATACTGGTGTTGTTACAAAAGAAGTAAATAAAAAGAGTTTAGAGGGTTGGAGAAGCAAAATAAAACAAATGAACATGAGAGAATGAATTACCTTTAAAAGTGTAACTCCCTTTGATTTGAGCCTAAAGGATTCCTTTGAAAGGATTCTGCCCAAAGGGAATCCTCTAGGATGAGGATAGGGATGTGTAGAGAGTAAATGGGAAGGGTTTGTCCGAGCCAAAGGCTTGAGGAGTGTGTGAAATGAGGTAGAGGTGGGGGCCTTTTATAAGAGGAGAGGAGGGGCACTTTTGGAAAGTAAAGAAATATTACTTTATTTGAAAATGTGTTTCAGTTTTAAAAGGTACCACATTGAAATAATTCGTGGATAAGGTGATAAGGTTTCGAAATCCACTTATCCAATAAGTTTTGGACATGTGTAGTTCATATATTTTACATTATCTTTCCATTTTATTTAAATCGTCAAATAATGATGTCATCGCTGCATCATTATTATGTCATAAATAATTTAATTTATTTAATGTATAAAAATTATAAAAAACTACTATGATGTAGGAAAGCTTTGTATCTTTCCAATGACTATTTATAATAAAAAATCTGATCTTTATAACCCCATGTAAAAATTGTTTTCGTAAAACATTTCTTGTTTGTGTCATTTTTACTTTAACATTTAATAAAAAGTTATTTATGTCATTTCCCAACCAAAGTGTCTCCATGGGGTCCCCAAGTTGACCCATGGCTTTTATTGGTCGGCCATGACACATCCAATGTGGGTAGGACATGTGTCAAGCTCATCTTATTTTATTAAAACATTATTTTTACCTTAAACTACACTAATTACCACTAATCGCGATTAAGAACTTAATAAGTTACTATTCACCAAAAATTTATTATAATCTCATTGAACCACATTTTACTTCTTAATGAAAACCATGTATGTCAGATTTTTGAAATTCAAAACACAATGATGGTAAAATTTCATTTAAACGGAAAATCAGTCTTTATAAGTACCACTTAGTGGTTTCACTATTCATCAAAAATTGACGTTTTTCAGAAAATTACCAAAAATTCAACCTAAGCTATATTTGATATTATGAATTCAAAAAAGAATTCTATTTTATAAAATTCAAAACATATAATCCACATTAATTAATTTAATAATTAATTCCCGCTGTCAGAGCAAATAGCGTGTTTTTATGAAACATTAAGTATCAAAAGATTGACACTAGTTTAAGTCCGATTTTAAAGTGAAATTAATTCCAACGACCACTATTAGATTTAGTGGTAAAAATATTTTCTAATTTCACGTTAAAACCAATTCAAAAGATAATATAATCATATAAATAAATTAGATTAAAAAGAGGTTTTGAATTAAAATACAACATTTTACACTATTCATTAAAAAAATGAACTTTATCAGAAAGGTACCAAAAATTTACACAAAGTAAATTTTGATGTCCCGATTCTAAAGAAGAGTTATATTTGATCCAATAGAATTTATAAGATCTATCAAAACTATATTTAATGACGGTTCTTCGTCAAAAGGTGATAAGTGGACCTTTCGTAAAAATTAGGGTATAAATGCCTAAAATTGGACTCTTTCCGTATTTTAAGCCTTTATCTTTTATTGGGTAATGTAAAAACATTTAAAAACATATATAATCATATTTTAGTTGTTTCTATCCATTCCCGCCAGTACAACGGCTACTCGTTAACTAACATTTAAAATAATATTATTTTATTACTTGTGTGCAACGTAAGTTTTCAAAGAAACTCATCGTTGCGTACCGAGTACGCTATCAAACGTAGAAAACACTTTTAATTAAAATTAATATTTAATTCGTAAATATTAATAAATATGAAAATTATTTATTCTTTATTTACCTGGGATGTTACATCCGTCCCCCCTTTTTGGGAATTGCGTCCTCGCAATTTTATTCATTTATCAAAATAAGTGGGGGTATTTATCCCTCATAGCATTTTCAGATTCCCACGTTGCCTCTTCAATCACATGGTTTTTCCACAAAACCATTACCTGATGAATCACCTTATTCCGTAACACTTGCTCCCTGTGGTCAAGAATCTGGACCGGTTTTTCCTCATAAGATAGATTCTCTTCCAGCTGAACTACCTCTAGACTCAAAACATGAGATGGATCTGGCATATACTTTCTCAACATCGAAACGTGAAAAACATTGTGTACCTGAGATAAACTCGGAGGTAAAGCCACCCAGTATGCAACTGATCCAACTCTCTCCAGAATTTCATATGGTCCAATGAAACTCGGACTCAACATTCCTTTCTTACCAAATCGCATCACACTTTTCCATGGTGATACTTTGAGAAAAACATGATTACTTACCTCGAAAGATAGATCCTTCCTCCGGTTATCCGCATAACTCTTCTGCCTGCTCTGAGCTGTTCTCATGTGCTTCTGAATCAACTGAACTTTTTCTGCCATCTCTTCTACCAATTCTAGTCCCATCAGCTTCCTTTCACCCACTTCATTCCAAAATGCTGGAGTTGGACACCGCTTTCCTTATAATGCCTCAAATGGTGCCATCTCTATACTGGAATGAAAACTGTTATTATAAGAAAATTCAACCAAAGAAAAGATGTTGGTCCCAACTTCCCTGATAATCCATAGAACAAGCTCGTAGCATATCCTCCAATGTCTGGATTGTTCGTTCTAACTGCCCATCTGATTGAGGATGAAAAGCTGTACTAAAATTTAATTTAGTACCCAACGAATTCTGAAGGCCTTTTCAAAAGTTATAAGTAAACCTGGGATCACGATCCGATACAATGGAGAGAGGAACTCCATGTAACCTGACTATTTCTTTAAGATACAAACGGGAATGTTGATCAAGAGAGAAAGTATCTCGTATAGCAAGGAAATGAGCAGATTTGGTCAAGCGATCAACAATAACCCAGATTGCATTATTACCTCGAGATGTCCTCGGTAATCCCACAAAGTCCATGGATATGTTTTCCCATTTCCACTCTGGCACTAGTAAAGGCTGAAGCATCCCTGCCGCTCTTCTTTAACCTGTTGACATGTCAAACACTTCACAGTAAAATCAGCAATGTCTCTTTTCATTCCATCCCACCAGTAATACTCCCGCAGATCTCTGTACATCTTAGTACTGCCAGCATGAACTGAAAACGGAGAACTATGAGCTTCTCATAACAACTCTCTCTTCAACTGTGAATCACAAGGCACACACAATCTCTTCCCGAACATCAAAACACAAACACAAACTTATCCAAGAACTCATGGAAAATTTTATTCATAAGGTCCATGAATACAGCAGGTGCATTGGTTAACCCAAAAGGCATAACTACAAATTCATAATGGCCATATCTAGTATGGAATGCAGTCTTCGGAACGTCTGCTTCTTTTAATTTCAACTGATGGTACCCCGACCTCAAGTCAATCTTCAAAAAATACTGAGCTCCCCGGAGCTGATACCACTTCATTCGATGGCCCAACATCTTCTGAAGTTGTTGCAAAGGATTTTACCACCCCTTTCTGCTTGTAGTCTGGCTGCATTCCCCCAGTTGAGTTCTTCGTTGGACACTCGTTTTCATAATGACCCATCTCATTGCACTTATAACATTTCACTAACTGTAAATCAAATTTGTTCTTGCCTTCACCTTGATCCTTTTCAGTGCAATCACGAGCCTTATGTCCCATCTTACCACATCGGAAGAACATTTCAGAATTCAGAAGACATTCCCCAGCATGCCTTTTGCCACATTTATCACAAACTGGAAACTTAGTTCTCTTACCATCAGACTTTTTTGAAGAATTCTTACCTTTCTCCTGCCACCTCGGTCTCTTCTTCTGCTGGTTGTTATAGAACACTTGTTTATCGGCAAACTCCATTTCCACCTTCTCAGCACATCGGAGAAGCTTTTCATAACATTTAAACTCATGAGAAGCTAATGCCCTTCGATATTTTGGCTTTAATCCTGAGTAAAAACGATTGATTTTACTATCAAGGTCTCAAATAAAATTTGGAGCATACCTTGCCAATCGAATGAACCTTTCTTCATAGGCAGCCACTGAGTCTTCCTCTTGCCTCAATTCCAAGAATTGTTTTTCCATCCTAAGTCGAACAGCCTTAGGAAAATAATTCTCAAGAAACATACCTTTGAATTCATCCCAGTCAAGAGCATCAATCTCATCGGCGTCCCTGATATTTTTAACCATAGACCACCACTGATCTGCTTCACCCTCCAGACGGTAAATAGCAAGACTAACCTTTTGATTGTATGAACACCCCCTGACATCAAAAATATTCTCCAGTGCTTTAATCCACCCTTCAGCTAGCACTGGGTCAGATGATCCTCTGAATGATGGGGGGTGTTGCCTCATGAAATGTTCCACCACTGACATGTTCCTCTGCGGTTGATCTGGCTGATCTCGTGCATGGATACCACCACCATTTATAGCCTGATTCAACTGTGCCATCACTGCAACAAACTGTTCAGTTCCGATTCCGACCATCTCAGGTTGCTGATTTGGAAGGTTATCTTCCTCCTGATGTCGTCCCAACATAGCTGCTTTGTTTCCTCTGCGGAAAACCATTCTGAACACAAAAATATCTTAGGCGAAGCAACATGGTAATCCGTAAATGCTATATCATTTCAATCATATTATAATTTAACACTTTTATAACTCCTAAAGTTATCTAAACCAACCTCTGATACCAACTATAAGGCCCCAGCCTTAAACCTTACTTAATATTGAATTAAATGAAAAAATCACGTTGAGGATCTTTTCAGGTTTATAGTTTTAGAGAATTAGAACATAACTATTACATCTCATAAGATTACAAAGTAGTCACTTATACAAAGTTTCCATAATAAAAAAAACTCTTGAAAGAAACATGTATAGTTCCATGTTTTATATAGCATGACATTCCCTTGATCCCATCCTTGACCTTATTCCACATTAAGTCCTGTGAAAAACATTTCAAAAAAACTTGGGGTGAGCATAAAAAGCTCAGTAAGGGATACAGAAAGAATGAAAACTGTTAGTTTTTCAAACATCAAGTAAAACATATATACTCTATCAAACTAATACCTTCACCTTCATGAAGTAGTAAAAAAACTCTTCACTGAATAAAGTATCATTACTTACCTTTTTGTAACCAAAGGATTACCATAAAACCCATAAAAAGAACACATAACATATATAAAGGTAACTTGGGACATAAACATACTTAAGTGGAATAACCATACAGTCGACTTCCACACATATCACTTAATGGAATAGCCATACAGCCAATTTCCATACATACTTATTGGAATAGCCATACGACCGACTTCTATACCCAATGCATTGGAGGTTATAACGTAACCACCCGTCCTGGTATTCACGACACCACCCGTCATATGGTTTATAACGTAACCACCCGTTAAAATGTCTAAGTACCAGTATAAAATCATAAAACATAAAACCAATATAAAGCAATTATAACATTTCCACATTTCAATCAAAATATATCATAAATATATTGACATAATAGAATCCTTTTTCAAAACCATTTTCAATACCAAAATACATAAAAGAGTATATGGTATTTATTTTATTCTAAAAACATTACGGCTTGTTGAGAAAGCCAAAGACCAAATAATACTCGCGGCGGCGGAAAAGGTCGTTGTCACCGCGTACGTTAAAAAAACATTCCTTTTTGTCGTTTAGTAAAACGCTTCGTAGAAAAAGATTCCTTTTGTATAAAAGTAAAAGTCAAAGGGGTTTATACACCGTATAAAAGAAAGTTGTGTATAAAATGAAATATGCCTCAATGAAAGGAGATTGAGATGAAGTCCCTTACCTCGGGTCCGACTTGACTCGATCGTTCTTTAACGTCCTGAATAATAAACATGAGTTAATTTATACATGATTAAGGACCTTTTTAAAGTTCATTATTCCTTTTATATCAGTTATTTCCATGTTATAAACATTATGTAACCATTTAAGTTAATAATGTTTGTTTTCTCAATATTTGGTTCTTAAGTCGAAAGTTGACTTCTTACAATTATATGTTGTTCGTGTGGTCAAAAATTCTTTATATCCAGAATGAAATTCCTGATTTGGATATCATATATATCATATATATCCATCATATACATGTATTTATAATATTATATAATCATTTTGAGGTAAGAAATGAAATGCACCGTTCATGGAGACGGTAAGCCGTACGTACGCATGAACGCTACTTTCATTTCTTTGTCATATTAATGGAATTAAAACTAAATGAGAGGTATGTATATTTTAATTCCAGAATTATATTCATCATTTAGATATATCATTAATTATATATATCCATTATATACATATACTTTTAATAGTACATTACATTTGGGGATAAGAAATGAAATGCACCGTTCATGGAGACGGTAAGCCGTACGTACGCATGAACGCTACTTTCATTTCTATCTCATAATTTAATGGAAAGAAATAATAATGATATATAGGTATATTATAATTCCAGTATAAAATCATATATAATAACTTTAAATCCATCCTTTACACGTCCCACATATGGCATTAACGAATCACATCACTTTGAGGGGGCGGTAGTCCGCACTTCCTTAAATGAAGATATCGTGTTTACCCATAATGGAAACCATAAAGTTATGCCCAAAATGAAAAATAAAGAAGCATAAAGAAAAAATAAACATATTATATATTATATATAAAAATAGTGACATAATAATGGCCACCTTTGAAGGTGTTAAATGATTATTGAACAATCATCGTTTCGGGTGGCAGAATTTCCCCATCCACGGAAACCGTATGTTCTTTAACCATTTGATGTAGTTGTGTGAGAGTGTAGCTCGAATAAATCTTATAACAACATCATAGTATATTAAAGATACTGGTGTTGTTACAAAATAAGTAAATAAAAAGATTTTAGAGGGTTGGAGAAGCAAAATAAAACAAATTAACATGAGAGAATGAATTACCTTTAAAAGTGTAACTCCCTTTTGATTTGAGCCTAAAGGATTCCTTTGAAAGGATTCTGTCCAAAGGGAATATTCTAGGATGAGGAGAGGGACGTGGAGAGAGTAAATGGGCAGGGTTGGGCCAAGCCAAAGGCTTGAGGAGTGTGTGAAATGAGGTAGAGGTGGGGGCCTTTTATAAGAGGAGAAGAGGGGCACTTTTGGAAAGTAAATAAATATTACTTTATTTGAAAATGTGTTTCGGTTTTAAAAGGTCCCACATTAAAATAATTCGTGGATAAGGTGATAAGGTTTCAAAATCCACCCATCCAATAAGTTTTGGATATGTTTAGTTCATAGATTTTACATTATCTTTCCATTTTATTTAAATCGTCAAATAATGATGTCATCGCTGCATCATTATTATGTCATAAATAATTTAATTTATTTAATGTCTAAAAATTATAAAAAAATACTATTATGTTGTAAATATTTTTAGCTTTCCAATGACTATTTATAATCAAAAATTTAATCTTTATTACCCCATGTAAAAATTGTTTTCGTAAAACATCTCTTGTTTGTGTCATTTTTACTTTAACATTTAATAAAAAGTTATTTATGTCATTTCCCAACCAAAGTGTCTCCATGGGGTCCCCAAGTTGACCGATGGCTTGTCCTGGTCGGTCATGACACAACAAATGAGGGTAGGACATGTTTCAAGCTAATCTTATTTTATTAAAACATTATTTTTACCTTAAACTACACTAATTACCACTAATCGCGATTAAGAACTTAATATGTTACTATTCACCAAAAAATTATTATAATCTCATTGAACCACATTTTACTTCTTAATGACAACCATGTATGTCGGATTTTTGAAATTCAAAACACAATGATGGCTAAATTTCATTTAAACGGAAAATCAGTCTTTATAAGTACCACTTAGTGGTTTGACTATTCATCAAAAATTGAAGTTTTTCAGAAAATTACCAAAAATTCACCCTAAGCTATATTTGATATTACGAATTCAAAAATGAAGTCTATTTTATAAAATTCAAAACATATAAGCCACATTAATTAATTTAATAATTAATTCCCGCTTCCAGAGCAAATAGCATGTTTTTATGAAACATTAAGTATCAAAAGATTGACACTAGTTTAAGTCCGATTTCAAAGTGAAATTAATTCCAACGACCACTATTGGATTTAATGGTAAAAATATTTTCTAATTTCACTTTAAAACCAATTCAAAAGATAATCTAATCATATAAATAAATTATATTAAAAATAGGTTTTGAATTAAAATACAACATTTTACACTATTCATTAAAAAAATGAACTTTATCAGAAAGGTACCAAAAATTTACCCAAAGTAAATTTTGATGTCCCGATTCTAAATAAGAGTTATATTTGGTCCAATAGAATTTATAAGATCGACCAAAACTATATTTAATGACGGTTCTCCGTCAAAAGGTGATAAGTGGACCTTTCGTAAAAATTAGGGTATAAATGCCTAAAATTGGACTCTTTCCGTATTTTAAGCCTTTATCTTTTATTGGGTAAATGTAAAAACATTTAAAAACATATATAATCATATTTTAGTTTTTTCTATCCATTCCCGCCAGTACAACTGCTACTCGTTAACTAACATTTAAAATAATATTATTTTATTACTTGTGTGCAACGTAAGTTTTCAAAGAAATTCATCGTTGCGTACCGAGTACGCTATCGAACGTAGAAATCCCTTTTAATTAAAATTAATATTTAATTCTTAAATATTAATAAATATGAAAATTATTTATTCTTTATTTACCTGGGATGTTATATCCTTCCCCCCTTTTTGGGAATTGCGTCCTCGCAATTTTATTCATTTATCAAAATAAGTGGGGGTATTTATCCCTCATAGCATTTTCAGATTCCCACATTGCCTCTTCAATCACATGGTTTTTCCACAAAACCTTTACCTGATGAATCACCTTATTTCGTAACACTTGCTCCCTGTGGTCAAGAATCTGGACCGGTTGTTCCTCATAAGATAGATTATCTTCCAGATGAACAACCTCTAGACTCAAAACATGATATGGATCTGGCATATACATTCTCAACATCGAAACGTGAAAAACATTGTGTACCTGAGATAAACTCGGAGGTAAAGCCACCCAGTATGCAACTAATCCAACTCTCTCCAGAATTTCATATGGTCCAGTGATGTAACGACCCGAAGCTTATCGTACATGGACATTACATTACTTTTGCAGAATACTTAGTACATAACAAAAACACACACAAAAAGACCGTAATAGTTTAGTATCTTTGGAAACTCGGAACGTAATCTTCTAATCGTGGTGAAATATCTTCAATATCTCCCATAAAGATCTTCCCTTTTTTACCTAAAACCATTCTTTATATCCTGGGGAAAAGAAAACATAAAAGGGTGAGCTCAAATGCTCAGTAAGGGTAAACAAAAGTAAATCAATCACATCATATTCATAAGAACATAACTTTTGGAAATCTTAACCTGCAAAAGAGAGCATAATTTCATAACATGGGATAAATCATAGTAGTGAAATGAAATCCCAATAAGCATAAATTAAAACATGAAACTTTGTGGCATACACACATAATCATAGAGAATCATTTCTTGTTAGTCATGACTCATTTCCAAGACTATCTTAGTGGACAAAGTCCCTTTCTGAATCGAGTCACCCTCATTTCAGTCCTGTTTCACTGAACCGGTATAACCTACCATTCCAGCCATGTCTATCTCATGAGATATAAAATCTTTTCCCAATGCATTGGAGGGAGATATAGGTCCCACCCATCATATAATGAATCCTTTCTTATGTGTGCCACATAATCATAAATCATACATCATCGCATAACACATGTAATAAAAATGGGATTCTTGAAACATCATGACATCATAAGACAAATCTTATAAGGCAAATGACTTCATAAAAATAATTCCCTCACATCATAATCAAATCAATGTAATTAAAGGGATAAAAATAGAACCCTTTATTATCTTATATGGAAAATAGTTTTGATAAAACACTTGAACTCCATTCTTGAGGAAAATATCCTTTCTTCTTCAAAAACACTTTTCTTTTCTTAACATGTCATACAATTATAAACTAAAAGAAGTTGATCAAAAATAAACTTGAAAACATGTAAAGTAAGCTTCTTGTAAATAATGTTTTAAAAATCTATTCATGCCATATAAGTTAAAAAAAACATTCTTCGTACTTTTGTCGGAAAAGTCAAAAAGTACCTCGTACGAAAAACGACAAAAGATTCCTTTCATACATATTACTAAAAACTCACCGAAGGGTAAAAATGATTTAAACAATTGTAGGTGGATGGAAATAATATTACATATTGATGAAACATGGATGTGGATGATAAAATACACCCCAGTAAGTACTTACGAATAAACAATCTCGTATAAAAATGAGATTGTGATATTTCCCTTACCTTAGGTCCGACTTGCTTTGTAAGTGTCCGAACCTCCTGTATAATGATTTAAATAATGTTATTTACTTATTCCAGAATCATATTCATTGTTATTATATCATATATGGTCCACTTATGACTTTATATTTCCCGTTCTTTTGTAAATTCATGTTAAAGTAGCGTTTTGGGTAAAATCGTCTCATTTCTCGTTCGTGTTTTTAACTTGTAATTATTCATATGATTACTTAGATCATGATTACTTAATTACATAATATAAAACATGATTTATATATATATATTCATAATAAACATATATAATAAATCAGTAAATGGAAAGAAATACACCGTTCATGGAGACGGTAGTCCGTACGTACGCATGAACGCTGTTTTCGTTTCCTTATTGAATTGAATGGAATTAAGTAGATGACATACATATAAATATAAATAATTCCAGTATAATTATTAGGTCATATATTTAATTAGTAGTTATTATATATACTTTATAATCATTCATGAATGGTTAATCATTGAGAATGAATCTCATTGCGTCGTGGAGACGGTAGTCTGTACGTACGCACGAGCGATGATATCATTCCCATGGTCGTGGAATTGTGTTGAAGTGTATGTATACTATTTCAGTATCAATATAACTTTATAATAATCATATATAGTTACTCATTACACCTTTATACCCATCCAATTAAGGTGGTGGCGGAAAATAGATTACACCACGGCGTAGAGACAGTATTCCGTACGTACGCATGCGCGGTGATTTCCTTTTTCCGTAGGATGGATAGAAGGTTAATTAGAGTTGTTTCATATTTATAATAACATATCAGTATATCATAAATACTGATGTTATTACTTTATCATGAAACAACTAAAGAAGAAGAAGTTGAAGAAGAATGAAATTGAAAAGGATCGGTAATGGGTATTACCTCTTCTTTGAAGGGCTTCTTTGAGACCTCCTTTTAGGGCACTAAAATTGGTCTTTTAAGAAGACCAGTACCTCTAGGATGATTCTAGGGAAGTGGAGAAGTGATTTTGTCAGGGTTTGTCCGAGCTTGAAGGCTCAAAGTTGTGTGAGGAAGAGAGGGAGGAGGTGCCATTTTATAAGGGAGTAGAGGGGCACCTTAGGAATATCTCAAAATATTATTTTATATTAAAGTCAAAATCGGTTTATAATGGTTCCAAAGGGTCTTATTTCGAAGGTAAAGTGGGTATGGGTCTAAATCATATCAACCAATAGGATTTAGAAAAGTTTAGGTTATTATTGTAACCTTATCAATTAGATTTAACTCTAAGTTAAATAATTTAACTTTTACCGTGACTTTTTGTTTTCTTACACTATATGGTTAATACACTTACTATAACATGCCAAACGAACCCCAAGTTGTTTATTATTAATATATATATCCTTATCTAAGTCATTTGGCCGAACCTTAGATTTTTATGAATAAAATAACATTTAATAATATAATATTTGATTTAAAAACTATTTTGTGTCAATTTTGACACTATTTGATATATGATTTTTTTTGTGAAAGTCATAACAGAATTATATGTTCGAAAAAAGTTGATTAAATCAACACTAATATATCATAGTAACCTATAAAATTATTGGAATTCATAAAAAGTCTCAAATTACATTTATTTTGGTATTTATAATATCAATTATGTCAATATTTCATTAATAAGATAATTACTGCATCATCTTTGTGTCATAAATAAATTAAATTATGTGATGTCTAAAAATTACAAATAAAATACGATTATGTAGGAAATCTTTTTATATTTCTAATGAATATTTACAATTGAATTTATCTTATGTATAACCCTATATTAAAAATGTTTAGTAAATAAACTTTGATTTTAACTCTTTTAACTCATCTTTGAATTAAATAATAATAAATGTCCTAATATAATACAAGTGGGCCTAAATGATAATATTTTACACTTAAGGTTGTTTTTGGTCGAGATACACTTGTCCAATAGAATTAGGACATGTGTCAGGGTAATATTAATATCATTCTTACCCTTAATTACCCTATTTACTTTTAACCGTGGCAAATAAAAGTAAAAAGTTACTATTCACCAAAAATTATTTTCATCTCATTGAACCACATTTTACTTACTGAAATCAACCGTGTCTCTCTGATTTTTGAAATTCCATTCACAGAAGCGGTAAAATTAAGTTTTATGAAAAATTCAGTTTTTTAACTACCACTTAGTAGTTTCACTATTCATCAAAAATTGATGTTTTTCAGAACAATGCCAAAATTTAATCCTAAGCTATATTTCATATTCCGAATTCAAAAATGAAGTATATTTTACCAAATTCATAACATAGAAGTTTCATTAATTAATTTTATAATTAAATCCCGCTGTTAAAACAAATAGCGTGTTTTTAAGAAACAATATCTATCAAAAGATTAACACTTGTTTATGTCTGGTTTAAATGTGAGATTAAATCCAATGACCAAAATTGTATTAAATTGTAAAAATATATTCTAAATATACTTTAAAACCACTCAAATTAATAATTTATCACTATTAATTATTTCGATTGAAAAAGTTATTTTTAACTAAAATTTAGTAATTTTAACTATTCATCAAAATATGAAAGTTATCTGAAAATTACCAAAATTTCACCCTAAGCTAATTTCGATATTCCGAATCCAAAAATGAAGTCCATTTTGAAAAATAAGATTTACAAAATTTCAAAAAGTGGTTATTACTATTCATAACGGCTAGTTTTAATAATATTTTAATAGCATATCGTTGTTTAGTGAAACTCAGTATTGCGTTCTACACACGCTATCGAGGAAGGTTGTGATTGCGTGTAATGCAAGGCAAGTCAAAGATGCGTGTTGTGCAAGCTCCTTTTGGTGTAGCGTACAACACAAGACATTAATAAAATTAAAAAGAATATTTTTCATAAAATCTCGGGCTGTTACATTCTACCCCCCCTTAAAATGAATTTCGCCCTCGAAATTCGTCGGGGTTATAAATGGTTTAATATTCGAATGTTTATTTAATAGAAACCCACATCGTAAAACGGAATATCAAAACCAATCTTTAAAAACAAAAGTATGAAACGTAACGGTTACCCAAATAATCTAATCACAGGGTTTCCACATAGGTGAAAATATGGATATGGAAGAGAAATCTAACCATCATGTTCTGATGGAGAGTGGTAGAGAACATGGCTATGGAAAATCCAGTAATCAAAAATCCATAGATTTGTGATGATATAAGGTACCATCTGATTCATCAGGTATAAGATCACTAGGACAACATTTTTGGTTTTCAAGATCATTTCCCGAAAGTTAAAAATTTGAATTAGAATAAATACTTACTTGATTTTGGTACAATATCACTGTTGTTCCTGCTTTGAACAGTTTCCACTTCATCTCTTAAAGAAATGAAGTGTTAAAAGATCATGTGATAGAATGATGGGTCATTCCATCTGTTTTAAACAAAAGGTTAGCAATAGTTATCAAATATTCATAAGTCCGTATTTTGTGAGGTTGAACTTATACTTCATATATCATACCTCTTAATAAAATAAAACAAGTTTCTACTAACCAGGGACTTCTTGTAGGCCAATGGTAGGCGATAAAGGCCAGTCGCACTTGGGTTGTGGGTTCGATTCCCACAGCCTTGTCCGACGCGATGGGTTGTCACCCATCCTGCAGGTTGTCCTTTTTCAAAAACTACATTACTATAACATCCCATCAATAATATCGAAAAAAACTTTTATCCTTAAACAATACTAACTTATGTCCAACATAATCCATTCCAATCTTCAGGCTTATCCATAATACTGCAGTCCACTCTCATAACATAGTGAAAACGATTACCAGAGATTTAACACCATCGTTGATCCCCATATATCATAAGATATGTTTTTTTGGTCACATTCCAAACATTCAAAGTCCTTAATCATGTATTCTCTTGAATACCCATTGAACCTTAGTGAAAACATGAATGCAGTTAAAATTTAACACTTTCCACATACCAAAATCCTCAAAATTCTATATACTCAAACCATGATATCACTTAGTCCTTATATCGTTCATGAGCTCATGAATACTGTCAAACATTTCATTTTCTCCTTATCCCTTCATTATGCGCATATCATCTGCTTTCCAAAATATTTGAATCACTTTTCATGGTTACTGGTACCTTAAAATTATTGAAAACCACAATAATACAAAAATATTATAATAAAAAATAAAAGTACCTCAACAACATTATTCTTGAATACCAATACATAAACACTTCAATCCATCCTCTTCAATTATTGTCCTGGAATAAGTCCTTCCATGATTTAGAAGTAACTTTTTAGGTCAGGGCATTGAGTTGGGTAATGCCCATGTTCTCCACAAATAATACAATGAACTCCATAACAGTCTGTCACTCTATAACCCTTATCTCCACACAAATAACATTGGTCCCTCCATTTGAGGTATTCTTCATGGTTCTTCTTCCCTTCTTTATAAATCTCAATCTTCCTTTCTTTATGCTGCTCAACATGCGAACATGCATAATAGTCTATCTTCCTCTTCTTTGATGAATTAGGTATACCACTAAATTTCACCTTGTTAATCATATATCGCGATGACTGATTCGGCATAATCACAATATCTTTCTCTCTAGGCATTACATAATTTTATTGCTTATAGTCACCAATTTGTCCATTGGATTCAATGTTAACCGAATTCCGTCTGGTTCCCTCCATTAACTAAAACACAAAAAGAATTCGTTGAGAGGAAAAAATAATGCTAGAGAAAACAACATAGTAAAGGGGGAGTACCCTCAATATCTAACATCTTAGGTTAAATTATAATATCGTTACCATAGTTCTAGGACTATATTCTATATGTATACTTATCCTTAGGGACATCCCTAGACATACCTTAGAAATATCTCTAGGGATCTCACTAACGTTCTCACATCCTAGTTTCCAAAGGTTGACTAAACCTTTCCTCTAATACCAACTGTAACGACCCGAAGCTTATCGTACATGGACATTACATTACTTTTACAGAATACTTAGTACATAACAAAAACACACACACAAGGACCGTAATAGTTTAGTGTCTTTGGAAACTCGGAACGTAATCTTCTAATCGTGGTGAAAGATCTTCAATATCTCCCATAAAGATCTTCCCTTTTTTTACCTAAAACCATTCTTTATATCCTGGGGAAAAGAAAACATAAAAGGGTGAGCTCAAATGCTCAGTAAGGGTAAACAAAAGAAAATCAGTCACATCATATTCATAAGAACATAACTTTCAGAAATATTAACCTGCAAAAGAGAGCATAATTTCATAACATGGGATAAATCATAGTAGTGAAATGAAATCCCAATAAGCATAAATTAAAACATGAAACTTTGTGGCATACACACATAATCATAGAGAATCATTTCTTGTTAGTCATGACTCATTTCCAAGACTATCTTAGTGGACAAAGTCCCTTTCTGAATCGAGTCACCCTAGTTTCAGTCCTGTTTCACTGAACCGGTATAACCAACCATTCCAGCCATGTCTATCTCATGAGATATAAAATCTTTACCCAATGCATTTGAGGGAGATATAGGTCCCACCCATCTTATAATGAATCCTTTCTTATGTGTGCCACATAATCATAAATCATACATCATCGCATAACACATGTAATAAAAATGGGATTCTTGAAACATCATGACATCATAAGACAAATCTTATAAGGCAAATGACTTCATAAAAATAATTCCCTCACAAAATAATCAAATCAATGTAATTAAAGGGATAAAAACAGAACCCTTTATTATCTTAGATGGAAAATAATTTTGATAAAACACTTGAACTCCATTCTTGAGGAAAATATCCTTTCTTCTTCAAAAACACTTTTCTTTTCTTAACATGTCATACAATTATAAACTAAAAGAAGTTGATCAAAAATAAACTTGAAAACTTGTAAAGGAAGCTTCTTGGAAATAATGTTTTAAAAATCCATTCATGCCGTATAAGTTAAAAAAAACATTCTTCGTACTTTTGTCGGAAAAGTCAAAAAGTACCTCGTACGAAAAACGACAAAAGATTCCTTTCATACATATTACTAAAAACTCACTGAAGGGTAAAAATGATTTAAACAACTGTAGGTGGATGGAAATAATATTACATATTGATGAAACATGGATGTGGATGATAAAATACACCCCAGTAAGTACTTACGAATAAACAATCTCGGATAAAAATGAGATTGTGATATTTCCCTTACCTTAGGTCTGACTTGCTTTGTAAGTGTCCGAACCTCCTTTATAATGATTTAAATCATGTTATTGACTTATTCCAGAATCATATTCATTTTTATTATATCATATATGGTCCACTTATGACTTTATATTACCCGTTCTTTTGTAAATTCATGTTAAAGTAGCGTTTTGGGTAAAATCGTCTCATTTGTCGTTCGTGTTTTTAAATTGTAATTATTCATATGATTACTTAGATCATGATTACTTAACTCCATAATATAAAACATGATTTATATATATATATTCATAATATACATATATAATAAATCAGTAAATGGAAAGAAATACACCGTTCATGGAGACGGTAGTCCGTACGTACGCATGAACGCTGTTTTCGTTTCCTTATTGAATTGAATGGAATTAAGTAGATGACATACATATAAATATAAATAATTCCAGTATCATTATTAGGTCATATATTTAATTAGTACTTATTATATATACTTTATAATCATTCATGAATGGTTAAGCATTGAGAATGAATCTCATTGCGTCGTGGAGACGGTAGTCCGTACGTACGCACGAGCGATGATATCGTTCCCATGGTCATGGAATTGTTTTGAAGTGTATGTATACTATTTCAGTATCAATATAACTTTATAATAATCATATATAGTTACTCATTACACCTTTATACCGATACAATTAAGGTGGTGGCGGAAAATAGATTACACCACGGCGTAGAGACGGTATTCCGTACGTACGCACGCGCGGTGATTTCCTTTTACCGTAGGATGGATAGAAGGTTAATTAGAGTTGTTTCATATTTATAATAACATATCAGTATATAAGAAATACTGATGTTATTACTTTATCATGAAACAACTAAAGAAGAAGAAGTTGAAGAAGAAAGAAATTGAAAAGGATCGGTAATGGGTATTACCTCTTCTTTGAAGTGCTTCTTTGAGACCTCCTTTTAGGGCACTAAAATTGGTCTTTTAAGAAGACCAGGACCTCTAGGATGATACTAGGGAAGTGGAGAAGTGATTTTGTCAGGGGTTGGCCGAGCTGGAAGGCTCAAAGTTGTGTGAGGAAGAGAGGGAGGAGGTGCCCTTTTATAAGGGAGGAGAGGGGCACCTTAGGAATATCTCAAAATATTATTTTATAATAAAGTCAAAATCGGTTTATAATGGTTCCAAAGGGTCTTATTTCGAAGGTAAAGTGGGTATGGGTCGAAATCCTATCAACCAATAGGATTTAGACATGTTTAGGTTATTATTTTAACGTTATCAATTAGATTTAACTCTAAGTTAAATAATTTAACTTTTACCGTGACTTTTTGTTTTCTTACACTATATGGTTAATTTACTTACTATAACATGCCAAACGAACCCCAAGTTGTTTATTATTAATATATATATATCCTTATCTAAGTCATTTGGCCGAACCTTAGATTTTTAGGAATAAATTAACATTTAATAATATAATATTTGATTTAAAAACTATTTTGTGTCAATTTTGACACTATTTGATATATGATTTTTTTGTGAAAGTCATAACAGAATTATATGTTCGAACCAAGTTGATTAAATCAACACTAATATATCATAGTAACCTAGAAAATTAGTGGAATTCATAAAAAGTCTCAAATTACATTTATTTTGGTATTTATAATATCAATTATGTCAATATTTCATTAATAAGATAATTACTCCATCATCTTTGTGTCATAAATAAATTAAATTATGTGATGTCTAAAAATTACAAATAAAATACCATTATGTAGGAAATCTTTTTATATTTCTAATGAATATTTACAATAGAATTTATCTTATGTATAACCCTATATTAAAAATGTTTTAGTAAATAAACTTTGATTTTAACTCTTTTAACTCTTCTTTGAATTAAATAATAATAAATGTCCTAATATAATCCAAGTGGGCCTAAATGATAATATTTTACACTAAAGGTTGTTTTTGGTCGAGATACACTTGTCCAATAGAATTAGTACATGTGTTAGGGTAATATTAATATCATTCTTACCCTTAATTACTCTATTTACTTTTAACCGTGGTAAATAAAAGTAAAAAGTTACTATTCACCAAAAATTATTTTCATCTCATTGAACCACATTTTACTTACTGACATCAACCGTGTCTCTAGGATTTTTGAAATTCCATTCACAGAAGCGGTAAAATTAAGTTTTATGAAAAATTCAGTTTTTTAACTACCACTTAGTAGTTTCACTATTCATCAAAAATTGATGTTTTTCAGAACAATGCCAAAATTTCATCCTAAGCTATATTTCATATTCCGAATTCAAAAATGAAGTCTATTTTACCAAATTCATAACATAGAATTTTCATTAATTAATTTTATAATTAAATCCCGCTGTTAAAACAAATAGCGTGTTTTTAAGAAACAATATCTATCAAAAGATTGACACTTTTTTATGTCTGGTTTAAATGTGAGATTAAATCCAATGACCAAAATTGTATTAAATTGTAAAAATATATTTTAAATATACTTTAAAACCACTCAAATTAATAATTTATCACTATTAATTATTTAGATTGAAAAAGCTATTTTTAACTAAAATTTAGTAATTTTCACTATTCATCAAAATATGAAAGTTATCCGAAAATTACCAAAATTTCACCCTAAGATAATTTCGATATTCCGAATCCAAAAATGAAGTCCATTTTGAAAAATAAGATTTACAAAATTTCAAAAAGTGGTTATTACTATTCATAACGGCTAGTTTTAATAATATTTTAATAGCATATCGTTGTTTAGTGAAACTCAGTATTGCATACTACACACGCTATCGAGGAAGGTTGCGATTGCGTGTAATGCAAGGCAAGTCAAAGATGCATGTTGTGAAAGCTCCTTTTGGTGTAGCATACAACACAAGACATTAATAAAATTAAAAAGAATATTTTTCATAAAATCTCGGGCTGTTACAAATGAACCTCGGACTCAACATTCCTTTCTTACCAAATCACATCACACTTTTCCATGGTGATACTTTGAGAAAAACATGATTACTTACCTCGAAAGATAGATCCTTCCTCCAGTTATCCGCATAACTCTTCCGCCTACTCTGAGTTGTTCTCATGTGCTTCTGAATCAACTGAACTTTTTCTGCCATCTCTTCTACCAATTCTGGCCCCATCAGCTTCCTTTCACCCACTTCATTCCAAATTGCTGGAGTTCGACACCGCTTTCCATATAATGCCTCAAATGGTTCCATATGTATACTGGAATGAAAACTGTTATTATAAGAAAATTCAACCAAAGAAAAGATGTTGGTCCCAACTTCCCTGATAATCCATAGAACAAGCTCGTAGCATATCCTCCAATGTCTGGATTGTTCGTTCTGACTGCCCATCTGATTGAGGATGAAAAGCTGTACTAAAATTTAATTTAGTACCCAATGACTTCTGAAGGCCTTTCCAAAAGTTAGAAGTAAACCTGGGATCACGATCCGATACAATGGAGAGAGGAACTCCATGTAACCTGACTATTTCATTAAGACACAAACGGGAATATTGATCAAGAGAGAAAGTATCTCGTATAGAAAGGAAATGAGCAGATTTGGTCAAGCGATCAACAATAACCCAGATTGCATTATTACCTCGAGATGTACTCGGTAATCCCACAACAAAGTCCATGGATATGTTTTCCCATTTCCACTCTGGCACTGGTAAAGGCTGAAGCATCCCTGCCGCTCTACTTTAACCTGTTGACATGTCAAACACTTCACAGTAAAATCAGAAATGTCTCTTTTCATTCCATCCCACCAGTAATACTCCCGCAGATCTCTGTACATCTTAGTACTGCCAGGATGAACTGAAAATGGAGAACTATGAGCTTCACATAACAACTCTCTCTTCAACTGTGAATCACAAGGCACACACAATCTCTTCCTGAACCTCAAAACACAAACACAAACTTATCCAAGAACTCATGGAAAATTTTATTCATAAAATACAGAAGGTGCATTGGTTAACCCAAAAGGCATAACTACAAATTCATAATGGCCATATCTAGTACATAATGCAGTCTTCGGAACGTCTGCTTCTTTTACTTTCAACTGATGGTACCCCGACCTCAAGTCAATCTTCAAAAAATACTGAGCTCCCCGGAGCTGATACCACTTCATTTGATGGCCCAACATCTGCTGAAGTTGTTGCAAAGTATTTTACCACCCCTTTCTGCTTGTAGTATGGCTTCATTCCCCCAGTTGAGTTCTTCGTTGGACACTCGTTTGCATAATGACCCATCTCATTGCACTTATAACATTTCACTAACTGTAAATCAAATTTGTTCTTGCCTTCACCTTGATCCTTTTCAGTGCAATCACGAGCCTTATGTCCCATCTTACCACATCGGTAGCACTTTTCAGAATTCAGAAGACATTCCCCAGCATTCCTTTTTCCACATTTATCACAAACTGGAAACTTAGTTCTCTTACCATCAGACTTTTTTGATGAATTCTTACCTTTCTCCTGCCACCTCGGTCTCTTCTTCTGCTGGTTGTTATAGAACACTTGGTCATCGGCAAACTCCATTTCCACCTTCTCAGCACATCGGACAAGATTTTCATAACTTTTAAACTCATGATAAGCTAATGCCCTTCGATATTTTGGCTTTAATCCTGAGTAAAAACGATTGATTTTACTATCAAGGTCTCGGATAAAATTTGGAGCATACCTTGCCAATCGAGTGAACCTTTCTTCATAGGCAGCCACTGAGTCTTCCTCTTGCCTCAATTCCAAGAATTGTTTTTCCATCCTAAGTCGAACAGCCTTAGGAAAATACTTCTCAAGAAACATACCTTTGAATTCATCCCAGTCAAGAGCATCAATCTCATCGGCGTCCCTGATATTTTTAATCATAGACCACCACTGATCTGCTTCACCCTCCAAACGGTAAATAGAAAGACTAACCTTTTGATTGTATGAACACCACATGACATCAAAAATCTTCTCCAGTTCTTTAATCCACCCTTCAGCTGGCACAAGGTCAGATGATCCTCTGAATGATGGGGGGTGTTGCCTCATGAAATGTTCCACCACTGACATGTTCCTCTGCGGTTGATCTGGCTGATCTTGTGCATGGATACCACCACCATTTATAGCCTGAGTCAACTGTGCCATCACTGCAACAAACTGTTCAGTTCTGATTCTGACCATCTCAGGTTGCTGATTTGGAAGGTTATCTTCCTCCTGATGTCGTCCCAACATAGCTGCTTTGTTTCCTCTGCGGAAAACCATTCTGAACACAGAAATATCTTAGGCGAAGCAACATGGTAATCCGTAAATGCTATATCATTTCAATCATATTATAATTTAACACTTTTCTAACTCCTAAAGTTGTCTAAACCGACCTCTGATACCAACTATAAGGCCCCAGCCTTAAATCTTACTTAATATTGAATTAAATGAATAATTCACGTTGAGGATCTTTTCAGGTTTAGAGTTTTAGATAATTAGAACATAACTATTACATCTCATAAGATTACAAAGTAGTCACTTATACTAAGTTTCTATAATAATAAAAACTCTTGAAAGAAACATGTCTAGTTCCATGTTTTATATAGCATGACATTACCTTGATCCCATCCTTGACCTTATTCCACATTAAGTCCTGTGAAAAACATTTCAAAAAAACTTGGGGTGAGCATAAAAAGATCATTAAGGGATACAGAAAGAATGAAAACTGTTAGTATTTCAAACATCAAGTAAAACATATATACTCTATCAAAGTAATACCTTCACCTTCATGAAGTAGTAAAAAAAACTCTTCACTGAATAAAGTATCATTACTTACCTTTTTGTAACCAAAGGATTACCATAAAATCCAATAAAATTACACATAACATTTATAAAGTTAACTTGGTACATAAACATACTTAAGTGGAATAACTATACGGTCGTCTTCCACACATATCACTTAATAGAATAGCCATACAACCAATTTCCATATATACTTATTGGAATAGCCATACGGCCGACTTCCATACCCAATGCATTGGAGGTTATAACGTAACCACCCGTCCTAGTATTCACGGCACCACCCGTCATATGGTATATAACATAACCACCCGTTAAAATGTCCAAGTACCAGTATAAAATCATAAAACATAAAACCAATATAAAGAAATGATAACATTTCCACATTTCAATCACAATATATCATAAATATATTGACATAATAGAATCCTTTTTCAAAACCATTTTCAATACCAAAATACATAAAAGAGTATATGGTATTTATTTTATTCTAAAAACATTACGGCTTGTTGAGAAAGCCAAAGACCAAATAATACTCGCGGCGGCGGAAAAGGTCGTTGTCACCGCGTACGTTAAAAAAACATTCCTTTTTGTCGTTTAGTAAAACTCTTCGTAGAAAAAGATTCCTTTTTTATAAAAGTAAAATTCAAAGGGGTTTATACACCTTATAAAAGATAGTTGTGTATAAAATGAAATATGCCTCAATGAAAAGAGATTGAGACGAAGTCCCTTACCTCAGGTCCGACTTGACTCGGTCGTTCTTTAACGTCCTGAATAATAAACATGAGTTAATTTATACATGATTAAGGACCTTTTTAAAGTTCATTATTCCATTTATATCACTTATTACCATGTTATAAACATTATTTAACCATTTATGTTAATAATGTTTGTTTTCTCAATATTTGGTTCTTAAGTCAAAAGTTGACTTCTTACAATTACATGTTGTTCGTGTGGTCAAAGGTTCTTTATATCCAGAATGAAATTCCTGATTTGGATATCATATATATCATATATATCCAGCATATACATGTATTTATAATATTACATAATCATTTAGAGGTAAGAAATGAAATGCACCGTTCATGGAGACGGTAAGCCGTACGTACGCATGAACGCTACTTTCATTTCTTTGTCATATTAATAGAATTAAAACTAAATGAGGGGTATGTATATTTTAATTCCAGATTTATATTCATCATTTAGATATATCATTAATTATATATATCCATTATATACATGTACTTTTAGTACTACATTACATTTGGGGATAAGAAATGAAATGCACCGTTCATGGAGACGGTAAGCTGTACGTACGCATGAACGCTACTTTCATTTCTATCTCATTATTTAATGGAAAGAAATAATAATGATATAGAGTTATATTATAATTCCAGTATAACATCATATATAATAACTTTAAATACATCCTTTACACGTCCCACATATGGCATTAACGAATCACGTCACTTTGAGGGGGCGGTAGTCCGCACTTCCTTAAATGAAGATATCGTGTTTACCCATAATGGAAACCATAAAGGTATGCCCAAAATGAAAAATACAGAAGCTTAAAGAAAAAATAAACATATTATATATTATATATAAAAATAGTGACATCATAATGGCCACATTTGAAGGTGTTAAATGAGTATTGAACAATCATCGTTTCGGGAGGCAGAATTTCGCCATCCCCGGAAACCGTATGTTCTTTAACCATTTGATGTAGTTGTGTGAGAGTGTAGCTCGAATAAATCTTATAACAACATCCTAGTATATTTAAGATACTGGTGTTGTTACAAAATAAGTAAATAAAAAGATTTTAGAGGGTTGGAGAAGCAAAATAAAACAAATGAACATGAGAGAATGAATTACCTTTAAAAGTGTAACTCCCTTTTGATTTGAGCCTAAAGGCTTCCTTTGAAAGGATTCTTCCCAAAGGGAATCCTCTAGGATGAGGAGAGGTATGTGGATAGAGTAAATGGGCAGGGGTTGGCCGAGCCAACGGCTTGAGGAGTGTGTGAAATGAGGTAGAGGTGGGGGCCTTTTAAAAGAGGAGAGGAGGGGCACTTTTGGAAAGTAAAGAAATATTACTTTATTTGAAAATGTGTTTCGGTTTTAAAAGGTCCCACATTGAAATAATTCGTGGATAAGGTGATAAGGTTTCGAAATCCACCCATCCAATAAGTTTTGGACTTGTGTAGTTCATATATTTTACATTATCATTCCATTTTATTTAAATCGTCAAATAATGATGTCATCGCTGCACCATTATTATGTCATAAATAATTTAATTTATTTAATGTCTAAAAATTATAAAAAAATACTATGATGTGGGAAATCTTTTTATCTTTACAATTACCATTTATAATCAAAAATATGATCTTTATAACCCCATGTAAAAATTGTTTTCGTAAAACATCTCTTGTTTGTGTCATTTTTACTTTAACATTTAATAAAAAGTTATTTATGTCATTTCCCAACCAATGTGTCTCCATGGGGTCCACAAGTTGAAACATGGCTTGTCTTGGTCGGCCATGACACAACCAATGAGGGTAGGACATGTGTCTAGCTCATCTTATTTTATTAAAACATTATTTTTACCTTAAACTACACTAATTACCACTAATCGTGATTAAGAACTTAATAAGTTACTATTCACCAAAAAATTATTATAATATCATTGAACCACATTTTACTTCTTAATGACAACCATGTATTTTGGATTTTTCAATTTCAAAACACAATGATGGAAAAATTTCATTTAAACAGAAAATCAGTCTTTATAAGTACCACTTAGTGGTTTCACTATTCATCAAAAATTGAAGTTTTTCAGAAAATTACCAAAAATTTACCCTAAGCTATATTTGATATTACGAATTCAAAAATGAAGTCTATTTTATAAAATTCAAAACATATAAGCCACATTAATTAATTTAATAATTAATTCCCGCTGTCAGAGCAAATAGCGTGTTTTTATGAAACATTAAGTATCAAAAGATTGACACTAGTTTAAGTCCGATTTCAAAGTGAAATTAATTCCAACGACCACTATTGGATTTAATGGTAAAAATATTTTCTAATTTCACTGTAAAACCAATTCAAAAGATAATCTAATCAGATAAATAAATTAGATTAAAAAGAGGTTTTGAATTAAAATACAACATTTTACACTATTCATTTAAAAAAATGAACTTTATCAGAAAGGTACACAAAATTTACCCAAAGTAAATTTTGATGTCCCGATTCTAAAGAAGAGTTATATTTGGTCCAATAGAATTTATAAGATTGACCAAAACTATATTTAATGACGGTTCTCCGTCAAAAGGTGATAAGTGGACCTTTCGTAAAAATTAGGGTATAAATGCCTAAAATTGGACTCTTTCCATATTTTAAGCCTTTATCTTTTATTGGGTAAATGTAAAAACATTTAAAAACATATATAATCATATTTTAGTTGTTTCTATCCATTCCCGTCAGTACAACGGCTACTCGTTAACTAACATTTAAAATAATATTATTTTATTACTTGTGTGCAACGTAAGTTTTCAAAGAAACTCATCGTTGCGTACCGAGTACGCTATCGAACGTAGAAACCCCTTTTAATTAAAATTAATATTTAATTCGTAAATATTAATAAATATGAAAATTATTTATTCTTTATTTACCTGGGATGTTACATCCTTCCCCCCTTTTTGGGAATTGCGTCCTCGCAATTTTATTCACTTATCAAAATAAGTGGGGGTATTTATCCCTCATATCATTTTCAGATTCCCACGTTGCCTCTTCAATCACATGGTTTTTCCACAAAACCTTTACCTGATGAATCACCTTATTCCGTAACACTTTCTCCCTGTGGTCAAGAATCTGGACCGGTTGTTCCTCATAAGATAGATTCTCTTCCAGCTTAACTACCTCTAGACTCAAAACATGAGATGGATCTGGCATATACATTCTCAACATCGAAACGTGAAAAACATTGTGTACCTGAGATAAACTCGGAGGTAAAGCCACCCAGTATGCAACTGATCCAACTCTCTCCAGAATTTTATATGGTCCAATGAACCTCGGACTCAACATTCCTTTCTTACCAAATCGCATCACACTTTTCCATGGTGATACTTTGAGAAAAACATGATTACATACTTCGAAAGATAGATCCTTCATCCGGTTATCCGCATAACTCTTCTGCCTGCTCTGAGCTGTTCTCATGTGCTTCTGAATCAACTGAACTTTTTCTGCCATCTCTTCTACCAATTCTGGTGCCATCAGCTTCCTTTAACCCACTTCATTCCAAAATGCTGGAGTTCGACACCGCTTTCCATATAATGCCTCAAATGGTTCCATCTGTATACTGGAATGAAAACTGTTATTATAAGAAAATTCAACCAAAGAAATGATGTTGGTCCCAACTTCCCTGATAATCCATAGAACAAGCTCGTAGCATATCCTCCAATGTCTGGATTGTTCATTCTGACTGCCCATCTGATTGAGGATGAAAAGTTGTACTAAAATTTAATTTAGTACCCAACGACTTCTGAAGGGATTTCCAAAAGTTATAAGTAAAACTGGGATCACGATCCGATATAATGGAGAGAGGAACTCCATGTAACCTGACTATTTTTTTAAGATACAAACGGGAATGTTGATCAAGAGAGAAAGTATCTCGTATAGCAAGGAAATGAGCAGATTTGGTCAAGCGATCAAAAATAACCCAGATTGCATTATTACCTCGAGATTTTCTCGGTAATCCCACAAAAAAGTCCATGGATATGTTTTCCCATTTCCACTCTGGAACTGGTAAAGGCTGAAGCATCCCTGCCGCTCTTCTTTAACCTGTTGGCATGTCAAACACTTCACAGTAAAATCAGCAATGTCTCTTTTCATTCCATCCCACCAGTAATACTCCCGAAGATCTCTGTACATCTTAGTACTGCCAGGATGAACTGAAAACGGAGAACTATGATCTTCACATAACAACTCTCTCTTCAACTGTGAATCACAAGGCACACACAATCTCTTCCCGAACCTCAAAACACAAACACAAACTTATCCAATAACTCATGGAAAATTTTATTCATAAGGTCCATGAATACAGCAGGTGCATTGGTTAACCCTAAATTCATAACTACAAATTCATAATGGCCATATCTAGTACGGAATGCAGTCTTCGGAACGTCTGCTTCTTTTACTTTCAACTAATGGTACCCCGACCTCAAGTCAATCTTTGAAAAATATTGAGCTCCCCGGAGCTGATACCACTTCATTCGATGGCCCAACATCTGCTGAAGTTGTTGCAAAGGATTTTACCACCCCTTTCTGCTTGTAGTCTGGCTGCATTCCCCCAGTTGAGTTCTTCGTTGGACACTCGTTTTCATAATGACCCATCTCATTGCACTTATAACATTTCACTAACTGTAAATCAAATTTGTTCTTTCCTTCACCTTGATCCTTTTCAGTGCAATCACGAGCCTTATGTCCCATCTTACCACATCGGTAGCACTTTTCAGAATTCAGAAGACATTCCCCAGCATACCTTTTGCCACATTTCTCACAAACTGGAAACTTAGTTATCTTACCATCAGACTTTTTTGAAGAATTCTTACCTTTCTCCTGCCACCACGGTCTCTTCTTCTGCTGGTTGTTATAGAACACTTGGTCATCAGCAAACTCCATTTCCACCTTCTCAGCACATCAGACAAGCTTTTAATAACTTTTAAACTCATGAGAAGCTAATGCCCTTCGATATTTTGGCTTTAATCCTGAGTAAAAACGATTGATTTTACTAACAAGGTCTCGGATAAAATTTGGAGCATACCTTGCCAATCAAGTGAACCTTTCTTCATAGGCAGCCACTGAGTCTTCCTCTTGCCTCAATTCCAAGAATTTTTTTTCCATCCTAAGTCGAACAGCCTTAGGAAAATACTTCTCAAGAAACATACCTTTGAATTCATCCCAGTCAAGAGCATCAATCTCATCGGCGTCCCTGATATTTTTAACCGTAGACCACCACTGATCTGCTTCACCCTCCAAACGGTAAATATCAAGACTAACATTTTGATTGTATGAACACCCCATGACATCAAAAATCTTCTCCAGTGCTTTAATCCACCCTTCAGCTAGCACAGGGTCAGATGATCCTCTGAATGATGGGGGGTGTTGCCTCATGAAATGTTCCACCACTGACATGTTCCTCTGCGGTTGATCTGGCTGATCTCGTGCATGGATACCACCACCATTTATATCCTGAGTCAACTGTGCCATCACTGCAACAAACTGTTCAGTTCCGATTCCGACCATCTCAGGTTGCTGATTTGGAAGGTTATCTTCCTCCTGATGTCGTCCCAACATAGCTGCTTTGTTTCCTCTGCGGAAAACCATTCTGAACACAGAAATATCTTAGGTGAAGCAACATGGTAATCCGTAAATGCTATATCATTTCAATCATATTATAATTTAACACTTTTCTAACTCCTAAAGTTGTCTAAACCGACCTCTGATACCAACTATAAGGCCCCATCCTTAAACCTTACTTAATATTGAATTAAATGAATAATTCACGTTGAGCATCTTTTCAGGTTTAGAGTTTTAGAGAATTAGAACATAACTATTACATCTCATAAGATTACAAATTAGTCACTTATACTAAGTTTCCATAATAAAAAAAACTCTTGAAAGTAACATTTCTAGTTCCATGTTTTATATAGCATGACATTCCCTTGATCCCATCCTTGACCTTATTCCACATTAATTCCTGTGAAAAACATTTCAAAAAAACTTGGGGTGAGCATAAAAATCTCAGTAAGGGATACAGAAAGAATGAAAACTGTTAGTTTTTCAAACATCAAGTAAAACATATATACTCTATCAAAGTAATACCTTCACCTTCATGATGTAGTAAAAAAAACTCTTCACGGAATAAAGTATCATTACTTACCTTTTTGTAACCAAAGGATTACCATAAAACCCATAAAAAGAACACATAACATATATAAAGGTAACTTGGGACATAAACATACTTAAGTGGAATAACCATACGGTCGACTTCCACACATATCACTTAATGGAATAGCCATACAACCAATTTCCATACATACTTATTGGAATATCCATACGGCCGACTTCCATACCCAATGCATTGGAGGTTATAACGTAACCACTTGTCCTGGTATTCACGGCACCACCCATCATATGGTTTATAATGTAACCACCCGTTAAAATGTCCAAGTACCAGTATAAAATCATAAAACATAAAACCAAAATAAAGCAATGATAACATTTCCACATTTCAATCACAATATATCATAAATATATTGACATAATAGAATCCTTTTTCAAAACCATTTTCAATACCAAAATACATAAAGGATTATATGGTATTTATTTTATTCTAAAAACATTACGGCTTGTTGAAAAGCCAAAGACCAAATAATACTCGCGGCGGCGGAAAAGGTCGTTGTCACCGCGTACGTTAAAAAAACATTCCTTTTTGTCATTTAGTAAAACGCTTCGTAGAAAAATATTCCCTTTTTATAAAAGTAAAAGTCAAAGGGGTTTATACACCGTATAAAAGAAAGTTGTGTATAAAATGAAATATGCCTCAATGAAAGGAGATTGAGACGAAGTCCCTTACCTCGGGTCCGACTTGACTCGATCGTTCTTTAACGTCCTGAATAATAAACATGAGTTAATTTATACATGATTAAGGACCTTTTTAAAGTTAATTATTCCTTTTATATCACTTATTTCCATGTTATAAACATTATGTAACCATTTAAGTTAATAATGTTTGTTTTCTCAATATTTGGTTCTTAAGTCGAAAGTTGACTTCTTACAATTACATGTTGTTCGTGTGGTCAAAAGTACTTTATATCCAGAATAAAATTCCTGATTTGGATATCATATATATCATATATATCCAGCATATAAATGTATTTATAATTTTACATAATCATTTAGAGGTAAGAAATGAAATGCACCGTTCATGGAGACGGTAAGCCGTACGTACGCATGAACGCTACTTTCATTTCTTTGTCATATTAAAGAAATTAAAACTAAATGAGAGGTATGTATATTTTAATTCCAGAATTATATTCATCATTTAGATATATCATTAATTATATATATCCATTATATACATGTACTTTTAATAGTACACTACATTTGGGGATAAGAAATGAAATGCACCGTTCATGGAGACGGTAAGCCGTACGTACGCATGAACGCTACTTTAATTTGTATCTCATACTTTAATGGAAAGAAATAATAATGATATAGAGGTATATTATAATTCCATTATAACATCATATATAATAACTTTAAATCCATCCTTTACACATCCCACATATGGCATTAACGAATCAGATCACTTTGAGGGGGCGGTAGTCCGCACTTCCTTAAATGAAGATATCGTGTTTACCCATAATGGAAACCATAAAGGTATGCCCAAAATGAAAAATACAGAAGCTTAAAGAAAAATAAAACATATTATATATTATATATAAAAATAGTGACATCATAATGGCCACCTTTGAAGGTGTTAAATGAGTATTGAACAATCATCGTTTCGGGAGGCAGAATTTCTCCATCCACGGAAACCGTATGTTCTTTAACCATTTGATGTAGTTGTGTGAGAGTGTAGCTCGAATAAATCTTATAACAACATCCTAGTATATTTAAGATACTGGTTTTGTTACAAAAGAAGTAAATAAAAAGAGTTTAGAGGGTTGGAGAAGCAAAATAAAACAAATGAACATGAGAGAATGAATTACCTTTAAAAGTGTAACTCCCTTTTGATTTGAGCCTAAAGGATTCCTTTGAAAGGATTATGCCCAAAGGAAATCCTCTAGGATAAGGAGAGGGATGTGTAGAGAGTAAATGGGTAGGGGTTGGCCGAGCCAAAGGCTTGAGGAGTGTGTGAAATGAGGTAGAGGTGGGGGCCTTTTATAAGAGGAGAGGAGGGGCACTTTTGGAAAGTAAAGAAATATTACTTTATTTGAAAATGTGTTTAGGTTTTAAAAGGTCCCACATTGAAATACTTCGTGTATAAGGTGATAAGGTTTCGAAATCCACCCATCCAATAAGTTTTGGACATGTGTAGTTCATAGATTTTACATTATCTTTCCATTTTATTTAAATCGTCAAATAATGATGTCATCGCTGCATCATTATTATGTCATAAATAATTTAATTTATTTAATGTATAAAAATTATAAAAAACTACTATGATGTAGGAAATCGTTTTAGCTTTCCAATGACTATTTATAATAAAAAATCTGATCTTTATAACCCCATGTAAAAATTGTTTTTGTAAAACATTTCTTGTTTGTGTCATTTTTACTTTAACATTTAATAAAAAGTTATTTATGTCATTTCCCAACCAAAGTGTCTCCATGGGGTCCCCAAGTTGACCAATGGCTTTTCTTGGTCGGCCGTGACACAACCAATGAGGGTAGGACATGTGTCAAGCTCATCTTATTTTATTAAAACATTATTTTTACCTTAAACTACACTAATTACCACTAATCGCGATTAAGAACTTAATAAGTTACTATTCACCAAAAAATTATTATAATCTCATTGAACAACATTTTACATCTTAATGACAACCATGTATGTCTGATTTTTGAAATTCAAAACACAATGATGGCAAAATTTCATTTAAACGGAAAATCAGTCTTTATAAGTACCACTTAGTGGTTTCACTATTCATCAAAAATTGAAGTTTTTCAGAAAATTACCAAAAATTCACCCTAAGATATATTTGATATTAAAAATTAAAAAATGAAGTCTATTTTATAAAATTCAAAACATATAAGCCACATTAATTAATTTAATAATTAATTCCCGCTGTCAGAGAAAATAGCGTGTTTTTATGAAACATTAAGTATCAAAAGATTGACACTAGTTTAAGTCCGATTTCAAAGTGAAATTAATTCCAACGACCACTATTGGATTTAATGGTAAAAATATTTTCTAATTTCACTTTAAAACCAATTCAAAAGATAATCTAATCATATAAATAAATTAGATTAAAAGGGGGTTTTGAATTAAAATACAACATTTTACACTATTCATTAAAAAAATGAACTTTATCAGAAAGGTACCAAAAATTTACACAAAGCAAATTTTGATGTACTGATTCTAAAGAAGAGTTATATTTGGTCCAATAGAATTTATAAGATCGATCAAAACTCTATTTAATGAAGGTTCTCCGTCAAAAGGTGATAAGTGGACCTTTCGTAAAAATGAGGGTATAAATGCCTAAAATTGGACTCTTTCCGTATTTTAAGTCTTTATCTTTTATTGGGTAAATGTAAAAACATTTAAAAACATATATAATAGTATTTTAGTTGTTTCTATCCATTCCCTCCAGTACAACGGCTACTCGTTAACTAACATTTAAAATAATATTATTTTATTACTTGTGTGCAACATAAGTTTTCAAAGAAACTCATCGTTGCGTACTGAGTACGCTATCGAACGTAGAAGCCCCTATTAATTAAAATTAATATTTAATTCGTAAATATTAATAAATCTGAAAATTCTTTATTCTTTATTTACCTGGGATGTTACAAGGAGGTACCATCACACAAGTTGATTATGGTAGCTAGAGGAGTCAGAGGGGTGTTCCCCCTTTTCATTAGTTTCCGTATCCCGAGGGCATGCTAGGCTCACCCTCTGTCTGAGCTAGGAAGTACCCGTTATCCTTGCCTTATTTAGCACTCAAAAGGAAAACCTTTATCATCTTTTATAAAGCATTGATAAAGGGTACTTTTTTCAATTCTTTTTAGATGGCCTTTATTTGAGCTAAAAAAACACCAACAAAAGATATATTTCATAAAAAAACTATATCATTAAAAATCATATATTAAAATACAAATATATTTATATGAATAAAAATAAAATATGTTTTATTAAATATGATTTATATATTACTATATATACATTTTATTTTGATAAAGACATTAAATTTAAAATGACATATAAAAAATATATTATAGAAAATATTAATTTATATAGAGATATATGTATATATGTATATGTATATGTAAAATTTTCTTAGGTATTATTTCTATAATAATAATTTCTTATAAATACTATTTAGATGTTATATATTTAGTGAGAATGGTTTATAATTTAATTAATAATTAATATAAATTAGAAATATTAACATGTTAATATTAATATACCATTAATAAAATTACATTTTTTCAATATAATTTTTTTTTTAATTTTGATATATATATATATCAAATAATAAATATTTAAATATTAATTAAAAAATTGGCTAAACATGTTATACATAATATGTAATACAATAATATTGTAGTTATATATACAAAATTAATGCGATTTTATAGAGAAAAACATATACAAAAATAATAAATTGTTAATATTATCATTTTAAATTTTAATTTATTAATATTTAATATTTATTTAATTATGATTTAAATTATTAAATTTTATTCATTTTTTATTTGATAGATACTAAATTATTAAATTTTTAATTATAATATATATATATATTAAAATTATTTATTTTTATTTATTTAATATTTTTAAAATTTTATTCATTTTGAATATTTATTTATATTTATGGGCTTACATTTAAAAAGTTTTTAATATAGTTTTAATTTAAAAAATTAATATATGTAATTATTATCATTTAAAAATATTTTTTTTTATTTTTTTTATTTATATATTTAGTAAATCTAACTAATTTTTTAATATTTTTCAATTTATTCAAATTTTAATTAAATTTAACTTCTTTTTAACATCCATTCACTTAATATCATTTATTCATTAATAATTTTAAGTTGATTATAATTTTTTTACAATTTATTAATTTTAAATATTTATTCATTTAATTTTTTTTGAAATTTATTCATTTTAAATGTTTTTATACATAATTATTCACTAATAAATGTTAATTTTTTTGATATATAAATATATTCATATATATATATATATATATATTTCATTAAATATGATTTATATAATAAAAAAATAGTATTTACATGAAATAAGTCATATATTTAGTGGAAATGGTTTATAATTAAAAATTAACATTAATTTAAAATATTGACTAATTAGTATTTAGTAGTGGATATTTAATAAAATTTATTTTTTCAATCTAATATATATAAAATCTTGGGTTGTGCTAATTTCACACACACACATATGTAATTAATGCAATTTCATATAAACACACACACGCACACATAATATTTCTATAACTTATTCAATTTTAAATATTACTTTTCGAATTTTATTAATTAACATAATATATTTCATATAATTTTTTTTAATTGATAAATTTTATTCATTTTTTATATTTTTTCAATATATACTATTTATTACATTTTTTTAAAATTTATTCCTTTTTAATTTTATTTATTCATTGAAAATCTTAATCATTTTTTAAAATTGTGTGATTCATTAATTTTCAAATTTTATTTGTTTGATATTTTGGTAGTTTTAAATATATTTAGTATTTATTTATACATGTTTATTCATTCACATTAAATGTTTTCAATATGGTCATAATTTATATCATTAAAATGTATCCATCATCATTTTACCGTATATTCAATTCTATTTTTTAATAATCTATATATTTAATAATAATTATTCATTTTTTAATTTTCTATCAATCTATAAATATTAAAATTAATAAATTACACTCTTTTAAAACCTAATTAACGTTGATTATGCACATGTCACTTTTGGTGACAATAACAAAGGAAAAATCATAAGACTCAACTAAATCAGTGACTTTACTAATGTTTTAATTTCTATTGTTTTTTGTAGATGGAATAGAATATAACTTGATTAGTATTTCACAATTGTGTAATATTAGTTACCATGTCATGTTATAAAATAATTCTGGCAATGTATTTGATTCCAAACGTGATATAGTTTATACTACTTTGAGAAATGATAATGTTTATGCTAATGATTTAAATTCTTTATTTTTCTCATAATGTTTCATGCTTATGTTCCTTTCCAAAAGAAAATTGTTTTTAGAATAGGTTATTAAGCCCTTAGAATATACAATCTCTTAAAAAGATTACTTGGAATGGTTTAGTCAAGGATCTACCCAAACTAGAATTCCCATCTTACAAAGTGTGTAATCCCTACCCAAAGGGAAAGAAACACAAAATATATTCCAAACAAAAGAAAGAAGTTTCAAATTCTCAAACATTATAATTAGTTCACATTGATTTGTATGGAAATTCTAATGTTTCTATTTTAGTATGAAAACATTATGCCTATATAATAGTGGATGATTATTCAAGATATACATAAGTACTTTTTTCTTGACCATAAAAGTGAATCTCATTCTTATTTTTCTAAATATACTAGATAATTAGAAAATAAAAGTGAAATTTGGATTAAGAACTTGAAAATTTATCATGTCCATGAGTTTAAAATTCAATATTTTGAATCATTATGTTCACAACATGGCTATAGTCACAAATTTTCTACTCCGGGACTCCACAGTAGAATGGTGTAGTATAAAGAAGAAATATGACCCTTCAATATATTTATTGAACCATGATAAATCAATATGAATTACTTGTCTATTTTTGGATTGAAGTTGTGAATATAGAATTCTATAAAATTAATAAAATTCAAATTATACTACTTATAGAGATTTCCCATTATGAATTGTGTAATAGAAGAAAACCAAAAGTTCAAAACATTAGTGTTTTTGGTTGTAAACTCGTTATAATCAACCAAAAATAAAATTTAAAAAACTTTTCTTCCCAAATTGATAATTTTTTTTCCTTGTATATTATATAACTAGTAAATCATATTTGGTATTTAATAAAATGACTAAGATTGTGGAAGAATATATTCATGCTATGTTTTATTAGACAAATCCAATGAATCTAAGACCCCGTTGAAATATGCAGTGGGTGATCTTTTTATTCTAGAAATTAATTCTAATCCTAGTGATAATTATGACATACTACTTATAGAGAAATATCCCAGTTTTGATGAAATTATAGAACATGAATATGTATATGAAAATTAAGTGTCAAACAATTATCTTCTTATAGTTGTTAAGAATCATGGATACCATCCCTTAGATACTGTTGTAGGTGACCTAGATAAAGGAACTCAGACTAGTTCTTTCCATTGAAATAGATTTGATCATTAAACCTTCTTGTCATAGCTTGGACCCAAGAATATCATTGTGGAAATTAATGATGAATTATGGGTAATCAAAATGCAAGAATAGTTAAATCAGTTTGAATGAAATAGATTCTGGGAACTAGTTAAAATACAGAAGGACTACCTATCTATTTTCACTAAATGGGAGTTTAGAAGCAAGGTTGGTGAGTCATGAACAATAATGAATAATAAAGAAATAATGGTTATATAAGGAGATAGTCCATAAGAAGATGTTGACTATGAGGAAACATTTTCACTAGTAGCTTGACTTTAGGCCATCGGAATGTTTCTTTCCTATGTAGAACATTTTGAATTTCAAACTATGTCAAACGGTTGTCAAGAGTTCATTCTCAAATGGCTATATATTTAAGAATTTTTTTGTTGAACTACCCCTATATTTCAAATACCTCTTTTACCAAATCGATTTTTTAATTTAACAAAAATAATTATACGTTTTAAAAAAATCTCCTAAATATTTTTATGATATGATCATCTATTTTTTATTTATTTCAAAAGGTTTTAATAAATGAATTACTATCCCATATTTATTTATTAATGAAATTTAAAAACTGATTTATTTTTGAAAATATGTTTTGATGATATTTTTGGATCTTCAATAAATTATTTGTGTACTAAATTTTCAAAAATTATGCAAAGTGAATTTGAAATGAGTTTAATGGGTGAAATTAAACTCTTTCTTGGCTTTCAGAATTTTCAAACTATGTAGGGGATTATTTTAAATCAAAGAAAGTATAGTAAATATTTTTTAAAATGATTTGTCATGGATATTACAAAAGTTAGCTATACTCCCAGAAGTACTATCTACACATGGATCTTGATGAAACTTGGAAACCATTTGATCAAACAATTTATAGATATATCTCTGGAAGTTTACTATACTTAACTACTAGAATCCCTAATATAATGTTTAGTTTGTATATGTGGGTTTGTTTTCATGAAAATATAAAAGAGTCACATTTACTTTCTGTCAAAATAATTAAAATACCTCAAAATTTTAAACAATTTTTGATTTCTCTATTATAAAAGACAAGAATTTGATCTTGTTAATCACTCAGATGCTTATTTTGGTGGTTGTATATTAGTCATAAAAAGCACATATAGAATATGTCACTTTTTGGGAAAGTATCTAGTGAAATTATGTGGTAAGAAATAGAACACTATGTCATTATTGTCTTCTAAAGTTGAGTACATAACTATAGAAAGTTACTATTCATAGATTCTGTGGTTGAAACACAATTTAATAGACTATGAATATCAATTTCTACATGTCCCTATAAATTTTTATAATATAAGTGTTTTTAACATTTCCAAGAACCATGTGTCTCATTCAAGAACCAAACACATTTATATAAGACATCTATTTTTAAGAGATTATTTTCCAGAGGTTGATATAACTCTTGAGTTCATAGGTACTAAACATCATCATGCTGGAATATTCAAGAAGACTTTGAATTTTGAATGATTAAGCTATATTAGACCAAAAATAGTAATGATATGTTTTGGTAAATGTTTGAATTATTTTGGTTTAGGTATAGAATAATTATATGATTGATACTAATATTGGTACTACCATTGATATATGACTTTGGTATCTACTGTTATTATTTATCATTATTATATACCATTGGAATCTAATATTGGTATCTACCCTTAGTATCAACCATTTTTATATATAGTTGGTATCGACCATTAGTCATGCAACCTTGGTGATTGAACATTGTGTACTATCATTTCATAGTACCTTTACATGATTCTATAACGTGTTACCATTCAGATGTGACCGTAACAAACAACTCTTGGTCAGGCTATTGTGAGGATGTACAATTAGGATCTATCATTTTGGTAACCATCATTATTTTAATTAATTTGAACATTAATTGATATTTTTTATTTTTATTATCAATATTATATCTATTTTCTTATTTTAAATCCCTAAATGATAAAATCCACTTATAATATAATTTTTCTAACCACTTTCACTCATTCTCCTCATTTAAACCCCTTTCTTCTTACTCTCTTGGCCCATGACCTTCCACCTTCCTCTTTCATCCCTTGTACCATTGAGACTATGGTGCGTGTGAAGATCTCTGGTGGATATCTTGATTATATGAATCCCTCGATGAAAGATAAAGGTGAATGGAGGTGACCAAATTTAGAACCAAAGAACCCCCAACTCACATCTGAGGTCGTTTTCACAAAAAAAAATATAGATACTACAATTTTAGTTTTGGGAAAGTCACTCATATATAGAATTTGTTCTACAATTGGGGGTGGGTTGAATGGTTCTCAAGGAATGATCAACCATTCTTGGCTATGTTGGATCATGATTATTATTATTTTATAGTGTATAATTTTAGTGAAAATAAGGATTTTATTAAGACTTTCATAGAATGAAAGAAGCTCGTCGTTTTTTTGAATCATTGGGAAAGGTTTTTAAGTGTTCCTCATAAGGGAATTTAGGAAGACTGTCATGGTTTGTTTCCAATTAATCTTGACAACTTTTTTCTTAAGGATACTTTGTTGGAGCTAACTTGGAATTTTACTTTTCAATGGGCAATGATAGTAGAGTTTGATGGTGAATATAGGCTTCTACTCAAATTTATCTAGTATATGATATTTCCCATAAAATGGGATTTTACCTTCATTTATATCAATGTTTATTTTTCATTTTTCTTATTAAAATAAGAGATATAATAATTTTGTGTAGATGTATAATGGTCTATATGATCGAGTTGATAAAGCATTTCACTAGTTAAAATTATTTATCCCACCCTATGTTAAAAAATGTTATGTTGGAGGCAAGAGTTTATGTGCAAGAAGGTGTGGGTAAAGTGACCAAATGTGGTGGTTTCTTCTTAATTCAGGTAACATACAAGAGGATGAGGGTTAAATAGAACCCTCTTATGAAGAAGTGGGAAGATAATAATGATAAAATATTTGATAATTTAAACCTGGTAAAACATCCTACGATACCAAGAGATATGGTTGAACCTGGCATGGATCCATATGAGGTTGTATTGTATTTCGATGATGTAGAAATTCAGGATGAGGTTGAAGTAAAAGTAAATAGATCTAAAGAAGAAGCTTCAATGAAAATTTTAGTGGAAGAGGGAAGTGACCCTGATGTGGATAAGACCCCTTTTATTTATTATGGATCTACCTGTACACCTATTTCCCTTTCAACTAGAGAGATATTATTGATGGAATATGATGAATTAGTAGAGATTGAGGTCTATATTGGTGATTAGGTGGAGAGATATTATTTTGATACTCTTGAGGGTATTGTGGTTTTTTTTATGAATCAGAGTATGATGCTGATGGAGGTTATTAGGATGAGAAGTCACAACCTCATCTGACTGTAACAAAGTCTAGAAGATCTTCCAGTGGTGATTGGAAGGGTATATCTCCCTCCCTATCAAATAGACTAGATTCCAGTGGTAGAGATGATGCAACTTCTTCATCATAGCAGGATTATAGAAACCATATTCAGTTCATAATTTTTTATAGAGATGAGGATATAGAACTAATTAAGGGGTATAAATATCCATGATCTTCAAATATTTGTTTATAGAGTATTCATAGTTATATGATGATGTCGATGTTCATTTAAGCCCACAAGATATTGGCGGACCTTCTATTTCAGTTGACTTGAGGGATCCTAAGGAATATGTTTTAGAGAGGATGGATGTATAAGTTCATTTGGATCGTTTTTATTTTAAGGTCTCTATTATAGAGACTAGACATCAGTATTTTTTATGTATATCCTGGAGAGGACTCTTCCTTCTCATCCCTATTCACCTCCTCACTCTAGGTATTTGTATAGACATGAATTGAATGCCTCTAAAGAAGACATATTATCTATTATTAGTTTGATTCTTAGACCTTCTATAGTTTTGGAGACTAAAATAAGTGAATAGTTTACTAGGATGATAATAAACTTGGATATTTCTCACATTTAGACTAGTATATTCTTGAAGATGGAACAACTTGAGATTTAGAGTAAGAGGCTAGTGGAGAAGATGGATTCCCTCCAGATCACTATGAAGGATATGAGTGCCAACATTACGAGGAGGGGGATATCTCTTTTAGGGGGTTAGATCCATTTTTTACACTTATAAATTCATCTTCCATAGATCTACCACTTCCTAATCCTACTTCAGTGGATACTGATTTGATCAGATCTGCAGTTAGAGAGGACCACCATGTTGTGATGGATGGCCTTTTTTCTTCTCACTAAGATGAGATTTTCCAAATCAAATTACATGGTGAGAATATTTTTAAATTGTTTATATAATTTTTAAATGAGTAAAGCAGTTATAGAGAGTCTATCACTAAAAATATTAATTATTTCTTATCAAGGATTTATACCATTTATGTGCTTTATTACCATTTTCTGTTGTTGGATAAAAACATGAGACTGCCTCCGATGAATAGGGACTTGATGGAGTAAGTGACCTAGCTAAATACATTGGCTTCCCAACTCAATATTTTTAGGGATGATATGCTTGTCCTGTTAAAATAAATACATCATTGTGGTTGTGTGATTACATTGTTTTTGGATCTGATGAAACATTTTTTACAATATAGGAACAATAGTGGTTTCACCTTAATCCATTCCCCATCAACCCTTCACTTTTTCATCTTTTATAATACCTCTTCTAGATAAATAAATATCTATTAATCATTTTTCATTCACTTTTGTTGATTCTATCAATAATATACATCTAGTAGTGTTCAAAGAACCTTCACCTCTAGATCCTCTTGTTTGACCTTCAAGTCCTCCAGTTGAGGGAAAAGGAAATGATCTAATGGATCCTACTTCTAGTTAGGAAAAGGGTGATTTAGAATATGATTTATTTTTTAAAGTAATTTTGTGTTTCATACCAGAAATCATTTTTTGTTAACTATTAATATTGATATATAAAATCTATATCCTATTTTTATTCACATCTGTATCTTTTATATTTGTTTCTTATCACTTTACCTTATTGATAATCCCAAATGTGGGAGTAATTTAATGAAATAATAATATGTTTAATTAAATGTAAATTACTTAGATAAATTGGTGTATCACATATGGGTTTGAAATGACAAGTAGAATATTAATTTTTATCTATTATTTGTTTTTGAGGTCTTTTAAATATTATTTTGAGTGCTATTATTTATGATAATCAAAATGAGGTATATTATTGACCAGATCCTTATTTTAAAGATCACAAATCAAGTTTTCTATGTTTCTGATAAGTTTAATGTTTTATGATAGTAAATTAAATTCTAGATAAAATATAAAAAATTGCCTAAGTGTTGTACTATCAGTCTTCTTAGCATTAGTTGAACTATGAGGCCACTCAAATCTACAATTTGTTCAAGAAGTTACTACTAGTTTAACTTTGTGAACACCATGATATAATTATTGGTTGTGCTACCATCACTCAATAAAACCACTAGATGAAGCTACTATTATATGAATCTATCATTGAAAACATATTTCCCATCAGTAACATCTAATTTCAGTTCAACAGTGCTACAGTTAAATTGATCCACCACTAAAAAAGATAGACCACCAAAGAAGTTCTACTAATAGAGAAGTGATACCACTAATAGAGTTACCATTTAAAATATATATTTCCCTTTAATCCACTATTAGTAAAGCTACTATAAGTTATAATAATTCTAGGAAGCTTCCATAGATGTCTAGAATTAAATTCAAAGTTAATTCTCTGACAAGTAGTTTAATAATATAATTATGGGTAGAAGTATATGAATTTAAAAATGACTATTCTAAAATAACTCAATAGATGCCTTCAAGACAAAGTGAAACTTTTCTATATCTGTTTCATAGTATAAGGATCCTAATTTTTAAAATATTATCTTTCAATGGATAATTAGACCTAGATAGTAAAAAAAATCAATAGAAGATTCCTCATGTGAATATTGGATTGTAGAAAATTCAAGGGCATAGAATTGAAGAACCTTATACATTAGAAGAAATATAAATTTTGAGACATGTGTGGTTGGGAGAACCTGGACATTTTAAACAAAAAAAACAAGTATTTTCTAGACTTCAATGACCCCTTATTTTTCTGTAATTTTTTAGAATCTTTTTTAAGCACATTATAATGAAAAATTCAAGGACTAAAAAAAACTGGAGCTATTTGAATTGAGAAGAACTTTATATTCTCATATCTATTCTCTTCTCTTTCTGTTTACAATTGAATTTTGAGATACATTTTTGTTTTAAAATTTTTATTTTTAGAACACAATATCCTTTTCTAAATTAGAGAATTATTGTCACTATATCTGTTTTCCTCATTATATTCCCACATACAACTGTGGGAGTGGTCATTTGTGACCTATGCTTGTTTTTATCCCATGTATATATGGAAGAGACATTATTCTTGGATATAATTTTGTATTGTTGTTTGTAAAACCTAATCAAGATTGAGGTTCATTAATTTTATAATAAACTTCTTGGAAGCGAGTGATTACCAAGTGGAGGGGATGAAGTCTCTACTTGATACTGAATCCCTTGTTATATTCTATTATACTATGCACTTTATTTACTACTTTATTTTTTTCATTTCATAATTTTAAATAAAAAATATCTATTTTCTAATTTATTAACCAAAACATTACTATGATAGTTTACATAAATTAATTTTATTTATATATTGTTTCATATGAGTATACTAGTTTAAAGAAAAAGTATTTTTCGATGTATTTTAACTGAGCTATGATTGAGCTATTTCAATGATTTTCTAAAGGTAAAATTATATAATGCTATAATTTTTTTTAGCTTGGAGACTTTATAATATTGGTGGATTTATGTTTTTAGGTCATTTTGAACATCTATTTTAATTAGAGACTCAATTTACCCCCATCTTTAGATGTCCACTGTGAATAAATTAATTATTTGTTCTAATTATTGGGTATTTTTATCTTAATAAATTAAATTAATCACTTTAAAAGGATGATTCCAATAGAATTTAATGTTTTAATGTAAGATGAAGCTTATTAACACTCATTTAATTATAAATTGGCATGAAATATTATCAAGAACACTTGATGTTTAAAACATTTATTTTTCAATAAAATAGTTTTTCTAAATATTTTATGTTTAAATTAAAAGATAAATTTCTCAAATTTGAAAATTGAATTTTATTAAGTGGATTTAAATTTTATAATCATCATTTTAAAATTATAAAATATGTTTAATTACATTTTTTGCCTAAAAATAAGTTACCGACGTGAATAGGTCTTGACATTGGTAAACCTTAAAAACATTAAAATACAATATATTTTTAAAATGATGTATAAAACATATGAAAAACAAAATACAATTTTATAATGAAGTAAATACTTATCCATATTGGATTTTTCACTTATGTGGCCACATTCTATTTTCTAGCACTAATGTTGCTCTAACACATCCCATGTGATTTATATTTTTATGATCTCGAAATCGCTTCATTTTTTACTAATGATTTTGATTTTATGTGTATTTATTAGTAATTAATTTTATGTAATTAAAATATATTCTAATTCTAATATTCTCGAAGTTTTATAAAATTTTACCTTGTTTTGAAAATTAGTTACATTTGAAATTTCCTATTTGATTATTTGGTTATATCCAGAAAGAAGCTAAGTCAATTGCGTATGTGAAGGAATTTTCTATGTCACTAAATTAGACAGGTGAAAGTACCCTATAATGAAGAATCAACTATGTTAGAAATTACTACATCAATGATACACATATTTGAATTAACTACTCTAGTAATATAGCTATGTGAATTGGATCCATGGAATATTTGGTTATGTGGTTCGAATCAACTATGTAATTAAATCAACTATGTGTATCTTCAATTACATGAGTAGATCAACTACATTATTTGGCTATGCAAGAGAAATACCCTATTTGGAGAGTAGATACATGTATTAATTCAGCTAATTAAATTCAAATATGTAGAATTCAGCTCTATTGTCATCTAGAATAAGCTATGTGGTTCTATAACATGGTAATTTATTACCATTGGATATTTTCAGTTAAAATTTATCATTTATTTTGATGAATTAAAACATCAGAATACTTATTTAGGCTAAAATTTATTTTCAATGGCTGCAAGTACTATGATAGAAAATATCCAAGGATATTTTATTTCTTAATTATTTTTGATGAGGTAATTTTTTAGAAAAAGTAATATGGAGTTTTAACTCTATTATTTATTTAGTATCACGTAGTTCAATATCAAATAAGAAGATATACAAGATAATTCAACAAATAATATAATAAAAAACATAAAACCAACAACACACACACACTCTCTATCTCTCTCTCAATTCATTCTTGTTGATGCTTCTGTGTACTATGAAAAAAAGAAGAATATTCAAGTATTCTAAAATTGTGCTTCAATGTTTAGTAATAATTTGTTTTTGAAGATTATACTTGGTCAATACATCATTATTATATTCTCACCTAAATAAAACATCACTTATTTCGATTTCCCCATGAAACTATGCACTTCATTTGTAATCTCCATCATTCCTGCATTTTTCTAGATTTGAGAACTCCTTATACTATGGGATAAAGAATGGTGTTTTGTATAAATAATTGTAAGAACATGAATGATATCCGATTTTAGTACCAAGTTGAAATTCATTGATCTCAATTGGGTATCCCCAAGGAAAACGATAGATACTAGTGATATTTACCAAGCTCTAGTAGTTGAACATTGGTGGAGTGGACTACAATATTTATGTTCCCTAAACCACTATAAATATCCTTTTTTTAAAAAAAAATATTTTCTTTGTTATACTTTTTTGTGATATATACAATATAATATTCATTCCTACCTTTAAATAGGGTGGTTTTATGTGTATTAAATATCAAGAACTCAATTAAACCCCTCCCGAGTCTTTGTGCAGTTGTTCTCCAACCAACAATAAGTATCTAGTTCTTCACAATATTTTTTAATTACTTCCTTATAAAAAATAATTATAAATATCATTATACACTATAGTTAGGTTTTATAAACCACATTTTTTATTCTATGAAGATAATATTAATATTTTTTAAACCTAAATTATTACCCAATACATTAGGATAATATATTCTTATTTGAGTTGATTCAACCACCTGCATGGACGATTCTATACCAACATCATCACATTCAACATGAATATGTAACATGAAATTAATAAGAGTGATATATGATATGAATTATTAATTTATATAATTAATATGGTTATTTAAGGGTGACACAAAATTAAAGTATCATTATAATGTAACTTGTTGTTATCAATAAAGTACTTAAAACATGTTCGTCATGGATTCCATTCTCCCAAACTATACCCATACCTTGCATCAAGTCAACATGGGACTAGATAAATCATTAAAACACAATGATTCCACAAAATTTATTAATATGGTGATGATTAAAGTTTTATCAACTAGCGAGGACCAACATCGCTTTTACATAATTAATTTTGAACAATCAAAATTTATAACATATGATGGTGAAAATATACAATAACTAACTAATATCTGTATAATAAATTATTATAATTTAATATTATTAATGATAATAGATATGAATAAGGTTCTGAAGTAATTCATTATTATGGTAATATTTATTATATAGGAGGTTAAATAACCTTTTGTATAAATTGAGAGTAATGTTAAGGGTTTATTTCTAATCTCTCATTGAATAAAAATTGTTCTGGACTAAATTTAAAATTGGTGAAAATTATAAATTATTTTTATGAAAACCCCATCTATTTTATTATCCTATATTTATTTCTAGATTTTACTGGTTTTATTACCATTTCACCTCTCTTTGGATTACAACTCATCCAAATAGTTTCCTCTGAGTGGAGCTAATTTAATATCATCTTTTCAGTAGAGAATATTTCACCTAAATGTCATTATTATTTATATTGTTTTATAAATTTACTTATTTATACTTATATGATTTATTAAGGATAATTTTTATTAATTATTTTACTAAATTTGGAATAGGGTCTCTTTTTAACATTTTTTACTCTGGTTATTTTGTATTTGATTTTTTTACAAAGAGTGAATGGAATATTTTTTTAATATTTTACTCACAAATTAATTTTACCACTATATTCATTGATTTTATATACAATGGTTCATCTGCAAGGTTTCATAGTTTTCTAAAGTAAATTATACTACCTTTTTTTATAAATTATTTTTCTAAAGATATAAAAATGTAATGTTTATTTCTTATTATTTATGAAAGTAGTTTTCAATGCACTTTAAAAAGTGTTTTTATTGATTAATTTCAATATCCATTGATGGTTACAATGATTCACTGGGGATATTCTCTAATGAAATTTTTCATTCACATGGGATAAATAAGATACGACATAATTGTGAATGTTTTAATATTTATGTGGTACACATATATATATATTATCATTATGTGATGGGTAGGTTCATTACATATCTCTAATGCATTGGGAAAAGGTTTATATATCATTAGATCAGGATGCGACATGGGTTGTTAATGCAAGTCCAAAATATTATGGGGTGTGAGTGGTTATCACAAGTCCAAAATTTGCTATACTTATGGTTTTACAATTCCTTCAAGATATGAATGTCTTGGTGGTTAACCTTGAAATATTATATTATTTATATGCTTATATATGTATTTTAGTCTTATGTTATGAAATGTACCTATGTTATATTCTCATGGATCATGATCATTGACTCATGTTTCAATACTTATATGACTCTTTCCTTATGATATGACACAATTTGTATTACATGTTTCATAATTTATAATATATGTTTTGTTGGGTATTATTATCTTATGTTATTTATATGAACCTAGATTATGTTATCATACCCATATATCAATCTTATTCCCAATTATAATCTTTGATTTTCATCTCTTTTGTTCATCCCTTTCAGAGTATCTAATCTCACCCTTTCATATGTTTCAATTTCCCTAGGCTTTGAAGAAGAGTGTCATATATGATTTTCCTATAAGGGTATCTTGTGTGAAGAATGTTTGTCGGAGATGATTAAGAATGTCAATAAAACAAGTTGATTTTATATATTATCTTAAAATACACTAAAACTATACGTTCTAGGGTGTGTTTTATTGTGATATGTAATGAATATTCATGTATAAACGATGTAATATGTCTTTATTGTGTGTTTGGGTTGTTTCAATTTTTATTAGAGTTAGACTTAGTTATTTTGGTGTTTAGGGTTATGAATGATAATAGGATAGAACCTAAAACAACCTATGATAAAACAAAAGTGATGTCGGATAAACAAAAATTCTTATATGTTGAAATACAATTTTCACAATTTTAAAATATTAGGATTTATTTCACTTATCATATGATTTATTACTATGGATATTATTTTTTAGTATACATGATAACAATTTTAGTTTTAGTAATGGACTGAAGATAGAATATTAATATTAGGCTGGTGGAAGGCATGCTCAAAACTAAAATAATATTATTTGAACCTAGTTCTAAAAATTTCTTTCATATATTTGAAAGTATATAATACTACTAGTTTATATCCCTAATGTCTAGGTAATGAATTATCATAGAAACTTCATAGTGGCGTGATGTTTGTATCCTGAGTCTAAAACCCCTTAATGATAGATGTTTGTGGAAATGTGCTTCTCAAAAATCTTATTCTAATCCCTTTAATTTAATTTTATGTGATTTTGAGAATGGATTACTTTACTCTATATAGATCTCATATTAATTTTTAGGATAGGGATGTCACATTTCATATCTCCAATCAACATATGATCACATATCAATTGAAAGATTACAATGAAATACGATGGAATATTACTTCCATTATATGGGTCGTCATACAAAATATTTTGGGGTATTTCGATAAAATGGTTAGGGAGAAACTCAATAATAAAGATATGAAAATTGTGGCTGAGTGTAGTTTTGTTTCTCTTAAATAATTTTTTAGACTTCCAATGATCCTGATTTTTTCAGAGAACTCATACCCAATGTTCAGGCTTCACCTAAGGGCAAGCCCCATGAGCCCCTAGGCTATGCTAATAAGCTGTGAAGGGGCAACCAACCACTCCTCACATTGTCTATGCTGTCATTAATCCATGTGTATCCCATTATTTTTATTTGATCCATCTTTCACTTTTTCACCAACTCACCCTAGTCAATTCCCTATCTGAAACTATAATAAAACTTCCCTACCAATTTTCCCTCCTTCCCACCTTGCTTTCTCCCTGTTAATTTGACTCCTCATTGTGCCTCCCCAGCTTCACTGATATCATCTACGTGCTTCACTACCAGTGCCTCTTGGCCTCCTAACCTCTAAATCGGTGTGATTTAAATTCATAAATATGCAGGCCAATAAGTTGGTTTAAATTTATATTTGTTGCTGCTATTATTGATTTATATTATATATTAATATTCTCATGGTAAAGGGAAACATTTTGAAGACCTGTCTTGAGAAATAGCATTGCCCGAGCCAGCCTTGCTAGTGTTATGACTATATAAATGATTCCATATATATTGATACTTATTGAGTTATATGAATTCAAGAAGAAACTCTATTATAATATATTTAAATGTTTTAAACACCAAAGTGCTTCAACATGCGGTACACCATCCCTCTTCATTAACAATAAATGTTGTTCAACATGTATATATATTCATTATCATAAACTTTACAGGATTAAAATAAAAAAAAGTACCCTCTACCAAATATTTATGATATGTTCTATTTTATATGAGAGGATTATGGAATATAAAAAATTGACCTTTGATAAGGATATCATCAGTTTGGAGTAAAAATAGAAGATGTACCCAAGACAACATTTCATGTCAGATATGGATATGATGAATTCATTGTGATTCTGTAACGACCCAAAATTTTATCAATGGAATTGATCCATTTTTATAATTATTTAATATATTATTAATCATATAAAAACACATAGAGACCATAATAAATACTTTATAAATGAAGAATGAATGAAATAAGAGTCTTTTTGGGAAATTAAGGAACCTATATCGATGAAATTGTAACTTGACCATTGGAATAGTAACATGACCCTTAGGAATAGTAATCCATATTATAGAATAGTAAAATAAACATTGAAATTATAAATAATTTTTTTTCATTTTATTAATGATAATACAACATATTTATATCATGAAATAATTAAATAAATATTTTAAAAAATGACAAATTAAGTATTGGAATTTTTATAAGTTATAAATGAATATTTATAATTTTCTAATTAGTATATTGATTTAATAGAATTTTTTTATATAATATAAAATAATAAAATAATAATTCATTCTCTTATGATTATAAGATAATTATTGGATACCTTAGTCAATTTTTGAAAGTGTCATAAATTCAGTTATAATTTTAAGATTAGTATTTTTATCGAATAACAAATGATTTTAATTAACAATTAAATTTCTCATATTTATAATATTATTTTATTATAATGGATTTCATTTTTGAATTCAACATGTCTAAAAAAGGTTAGGTTGAATTTTCTGGGTTTCACTGAAATAGTTGAATTTTTGGTGAATAGTAAAATACAGAAATTTATTGTATATATACATTATAAGTTAAATAAACTATTACATGAGTAATTTATGAAATAATAACCATAATATATAAACCCACTTAACTATTTTAATACATTTACTGATAATGGTCAAACTATTCATATTCTTGGTCAAAATAATAAACTAATGAATAAAATAAAGGGAAAACACCCCTCTCCTCCCTTATAAATACCACCCCTCCCTACCTTTTCTCCTAACACCTTACAAGCTTTTAGCCATGTCTATATTCTATGAAAATATCTTCCAAAAACCCTTCCACATATCCTGGAGGTTTTTATATCAAAAAAAATACTAAACCTATGTTCCTTAAGGAGGTTCTCAAAGATGGGAATTCAAGAGGTAAAATCATTTTTCTTTTTCTTTTAATTTATTTTCTTATTATCCCCTCACATAATATATAAAAATGTTCATGATAACTCCATTATATTTTATATACTATATTTATATAATTTTAATGGAATATCCATCAACAAATTCCTTTCTCTCTATCTTTTTTTCTAAAAATGAAATCATCACCCGTGATGTGTCAATTTACCAACATCATGGATAATGCATTTTCATTTTGCATTAATTACATCATGGATATTCATAAAAACATTATAATTTTTAGTTCATAATTTAATTTTTTTAATTAATATTTTTATGTTCTTTAACTAACTTATATATAAAATAATAAATAATGGAAGAAAACTAGATTTAGATGTTAGAAAACCCACCGAAAAATCAAAATGATCGTCACTAACTTTATATCGAATTATTCAACCTCATAACATTTAAAAAAATGATATATATAACCATTTAATCATATATATGTTAAATAATAAAATATAATTTCATTTATAGAGAATCATATCAATTCTACATAAATTTCCATGTTCATTTTCAAGTAAACTGTTCTTGAAAACCAAGAAATTGAACGGTCCCAAATAGTTGAATTGAACACAATAACTCATCTAAAAGGTAATAAATGTACTTAATAAAACTATAACAAATTAAATAAATGTATAATAGGTTCTATATTTTTTAATTCATGAATTTAATTTTTTTATCTAGGATATTAAAGTGATAAAGAACTCGGACAAAAGGTAAGGGGATTCTTGAACACAACTCTTGTTTTGGGTGTTTCTCTCATTCATTACATTTTTAGTATAATAAGTTACTTTAATGTAACTTAAATATCATTTCTTTTTTCATTATATTTTCCTTTTTGGGATATAAATGTTTCTAATCTAGTTTTATGATCAATTCAATGTTATTTACAAAAGCATTCTTCTTTACAAAACTACGACTTTTATTTCTTGTGATATTGTTTCTTCTTCACTCAGGATTTATGATTCTTATACTCCCCTATTTATTTTGGTATCCCACTGGATGTATGATTTATGAAATAAAACACATTACATTCTTTGGGTTATTTTATGTCCAATATTAATATACGTCATATGTGGCATGAATGATAACTTAAATGTTATGAGGTGATGGGTTCACCCAAGATTATATAGCGCCTGTAAATGTTATGATATAATGGGTGATCCCATAATTATATAGCTCTCTAATGAATTGGGTAACATGATCAATCTAATGAGATAATGTGAAATATGTGTGAACATGATGCTTTATTTGTTCAAAACTATGTGTGGTAGTTGACTACAATGAAAAGATCCTTCATTTTTATGAATTAACACATTCCATGACATTATCTAATGCTTACTCCCATGAATATGATAATGACCACATGATTATGTAATGATGAATATGACTATGAGAACCCCATGTTATGTTGATCCAAGTTCTTATCTATCCTCTTGATATGGTTTTATCTCTACCCTTTAATGGATGTATATCCTTAGGTAATTAATTGTACTAAGGGAAACACAAGAACCATTAAGAAGCTATATAATATGGAATTAAATAAATGTTTTTGTTTTATTTTTTTGTAAATTTTATTTATGATATTAGTTTTCCTAAGACACTAAGTATTTTAATCCTGATTTTTTAATGCTCTTATGTTGTTTATCATCAAAATTATGTAATAATCATGTCGTAAAAAGTTGGTTCATTATAGTTGGTATCATAGAAAGGTTTATTTAATCTAGGAATTCAAATGAGAGTATCTTAGTGGAAACCCTTAGTTTGAGACTATGTATATGTAATAAAAAAGATGTTTTTTAAATATAGGGATCCCACAAGATATTACTTTAGAGTTAATTGCATAAATGGATAAATTATTCATGGCTTATTCACATATATTTTTTCTAACCTTTTCTATTTTATAAATTGGTGGGTATCAGGAGAAATTGGGCCAACAAACCATACGAGGGACAATTTAGTGATTTCCCAAATTACATCACCAATTACTTGAGAGGTGGAGTTCCAAATTTCATAAATATTCTAACCCAGATGTTTGTGGCTATGAAAAATAACATGAACAATATGGAACATAATCCTTCACATAAGAGGGAGTAACTGGCTATCAAGTCCATTATTTGGAAATGACCACTGATATTAAGTGGATCTTCTGATCCACTAGTGGTGATATAGTGGGTCAACACAATAGATATGATATTTTATATGCTTCATTTTTCAGATATGGACATGGTGACTCTGGCCGTTTATCATATAGATAGAGAGGATGAACAATAGTGGGTGTTTATTAAGAACACCAAGCTAAATGACAAAATTTTAGAGATGGAGTGGGAAGACATTAAGATAATGTTTCTTAACAATTATTTCTCTTGAACACATTACACAATAACAAGGAGATAATTTATAGATCCAATGAAAATCGAATGTGAATCAATCACAGTCTATGAAAAAAATTCACAAGTCTTTCATGGTACACTTTAGGTTTTTTTTATCAACATTGATAAAAAAATTAATAGATTCTTTAGTGGAGTAAAACCAAACATTCAAAAGGATCTATAAATTCAATAGTTTAGTAGTTATGAATTATTATTTTGATGTGATCTATAAATGGAGATGGATTTTGTAGAATGGTATCATGAATGTGGTGACAAGAAAATAAATATGGAGTTTTGAGTTGGAGGATCTCATGAAAATGGTGGGAGGAAATATAAACCACTCACATGTCAAAAATGTGGGAAGAATCATCATAGGAACTAATTAAAAGGGATGGGAAAATGCTATAAGTGTGGGGGAGAAGTCCACCATGATCATGAATATCAAAGAGAAATAAATAATCAGGCCAATACAATGGAGGAAAGGAGACCACCACCCATGGTCCAATGCAACAACTATAGGGAGCAAGGGAACTATCCATGACAGTGTACTAAAACTCAAGTACTCAAGGGTAATCAACTTCATCATCCACCAAAGAAAAAGGAGAAAGGGAAGGATTATTCCATTTCTACTACTAAAGAGGATCAAGAAAATGATGTTTTATATGGTACACATTCTATTCCCTCAAGAATGGAAAGAGTTTTCTTTATTATGGTTCTAAGAATTCCATTATATCTTGAATATTTTCTAGAACTATTGAATCAAGTCCCTAAAACCTTGAAGTAGAGATATCTGTAAAAACCCTTAGAGGAGGGACTATTTCAACCTAAGTTTTGGATTATTATTATGTTACGATATGTGGGAATATTCTCCCAAAAAATCTCATGATACATCCCTTGGTGGAATTTGATGAAATAATGGTGTTTGATTAGCTCTGATTATATAGATGTCACATCAAATATTGGGAAATGGAAATATCTTTCCATATTCCAAACCATCCCATAATCCCCAACAAATTCAAGGAAGATCATGACTCTCATTTGAAAAATCCTTCAATTGTGTGGGTATTAATTCCCAATAAAGAAAAATACCTCACTCAAATTGTTAAGTCAAAATAAGGTTTCAACATAGAGGGAATTCCCATTGTGAGGGAATATAGTGATGTATTTCCAAAAGGGTTACTCATACTTCCCCTAGATCCTGAGGTAGTGTTATCAATAGAAAACATACACTAAGCTACTCCTATATCAAAATTACCCTACAGGATGTCCCTGATTGAACTGGAGGAGATCACGAATCAGTTGCAATAACATTTTGTCAAAGGTTCCAAACTCTTTAGTGAATCACCATGGGGTGCGCTAATACTCTTTGTCAAGAAGAAGGATGGATCAATGTGGGTGTGTATCAATTATGGGGAACTACACCAGATCACCATAAAGAACAAGTATAATTTTCCAAGTATTGATGAATTGTTTGATCAGATCTGAGGATATTAGCACTTGCCAAAGGCGAATCATCATTCTGGATATCATCAACTAAATGTGAACAAGGAAGTTATTCAGAATACTGCATTCTGATCAAGGTATGAGGACTATGGGTTTTCAATAATTCCATTCATACATAATAATTCCCATGCGGTCTTCATGGGTTTTATTAATAGAGTATTTAGAACCAACCTAGAATTTTTTTGGTTGTGTTTATCGATGATATTATCATTTACTCCAAGGTAAAGGAGGAACATGAAGAACATATATGGATTGTATCGGTGACATTAAAGAACGAGAAATTGTATTCCAAGTTTATCAAGTATGATTTATGGATATATCAAGTCACATTCATAGGATACATGATCACAAGTGAAGGAATATCATTGGTCCCTTAAAAACAAAGGCAATTTATGAATGGACCAAACCCTCTAGTGTCATGGAAATCCACAGTTTTCTTGGAATAGTAGGGTACTATCAATGTTTTGTGAACATTTATCATGATTTTATGGACCACTAACTAAGTTAATAAGGAAGTGGGTAAATTATGAATGGATAGAAGAATGTGAGGAAATCCTTCATGAGCTAAAGAAGAGGTAGATCACTGCACCTATACTCACATTACAAAAATGTGTAGAACGTTTTGTGATATACATTTATGATTCAAAGAATGTCTTGGGTTTTTTACTAATGAAGAATGATACTGTGATATCCTATGCATCATGATAGTTAAATATCCGTGAGAATAAATACCTAGCACATGATATGGAGGTAGTAGTTGTGATTTTTTCCTTGAAAATATGGCGGCACTACATCTACGGTGAAAAGTGTGACATATATACCAATCACAAGAGCCTAAAATGTTTATATTCCTACAAAAGGAGATAAATTTGAGTCAAAGGTGATGGTTAGAGATAAGAAAGGACTATGATATCTCTATACACTATCTTATTGGGAAGGAAAAAACAAAGATGATGATCATAAAAGAAAATAACATGATACTCTATCTATATTGAGGATTCAGAAATACCCTATCTTCATAGATATGAAAATGATATATTTTAAAATTCTAATGGCAGGGAATACATCCTACACTTTCCAAATGATTTCTCAACCATCTATTCAAGAGAATATTAAGGAGTCACAAAGGGATGATCAAGAGTTATAAAATAAGGTGAAGGTAGTAAATGAAGGGAAGCTACAAGAGTTATATATCAATAATGATGGTATGATTCTGTTAGAAGTAGGCTTTCTCTACCTTCATCACCTGGGATAAAGAAGGATATATTGAATAATTCACATAGCTCAACATTCTTTATCTATCCTAGGAGTACCAATACATACTGTGATCTTCGTTAACACTTCCTGTGGGATAACATGAATAAAGAGATTGCAGAGTATATCTCAAGGTTCTTGATATGTCAGAATGTTAATATAGAGTGACATAAGTAAAAAAGGGACGATTCAACCAATCCCTATACCCCTATGGAAATGAGGTAATGTAATAGTTTTCTTTGTCATTAGTCTCCTGAAGACATCCAAAGGAAACACTGCGATATGGGTTTAGGTGGACCGACTCACCAAGACTGTCCACATTATCACTATTCAGGAAGATATATCACATGAAAAACTTTCTATGATATATGTGAATGAAGTAGGGAAACTACATGGGGTTAGACTCTCGATTGTCTCTGATATCCAATAGTCCTTCATTTTTTTATTGATTTTGATAATCCACCTTTCAATGGGTGAGGTGGAACCCTCACAAGGCTCGTATGCATAAGTATTACGTGGACCATAGTCCTTAAATGAACTCATTTCTTATAGGCATCAAACATTACATAAAACCCAAACTAACTACTTGGAACTGCTCCTCCCCAGCATCTTCATCGTGAAATCAGCTCCCCATCTTTGCATGGTTGTTCGGCTAGGCTTTCTCGTGCATGCACATGCTTGTCCCGATGGCATGTGCCATACCCTCTCATTATTGAAATTCATTTAACTTCTGTTATGGTGAAAGATCATTGCTCATCCTCCTTATTAAGCTTGTTCCTTGTAGGTTGTCTAGTTTTCATCTGCACTTAAGGTGGCCCAAAGGCCTTAAGGTAGCCCGAAGGCCTTACTAACCCAGAGGCCTAGGTGGCCCGAAGGCCATAAAGGACTCGGGGACCAAATTGGTGGCCCGAAGGCCCAAACAGGGGAATATTCCAAGCTACTATAGTGCCAAACAGTGTCTGCTATAGTCCACTACAGTACCGACTACAGTACCAGAAATTAGTCTCCACATGGATTTGATCTCGGGTCACCTAGATACAATTAAGGAGTACGCACTAACTAGGCTGATTCTTATGATACTCAATTGTCTTTGATCATGATCTATGTTTCACATCTACATTTTGGAGGAGTCTCCCACATGCTTTCAGTATTGAATTGAGTTTTAGCATGAACTATCACCCCCAAACTGATGACCAATCTAAAAGGACCATTAAGACACTCGAGGACATGCTAAGGACCAGATCGTTGGAATTTAATGGTGTATTTGATCATTATATCACATTGGTTGAGTTATCATACAACAACATCCTCTACTAAAGTACTCAAATTCTTCCATATGAAGCTCTATATGGAAGGCAGTGTAGAACTCCTACCTATTGGGATGAAGATGGAGAATATAATCTACTTTGACCTGATCTTTTGTAAGAGATGAAAAATAATGTTTAAGCCATCTAGAAATATATCAATGATTCTAAGAGTTAAAAAAGAGATACACTAAGAACTATAAAAGAGAATTGGAGTTCGATAATGGAGATAAATTCTTCCTATGAATATCACCATAGAAGAAGTCATGCGTTTTGGAAAGAAAGGGAATCTTAGAGCAATGTACATTGGCCCCTTTGATATCCTTGATTTTATAGGAGAAATAGAATATCATCTTGCACTTCCACAATGTATGGATAAAATTAATGATGTTTTCTATGTATCTCCCTTGAGAAAGTATAAACTAGATCCCTCATATGTACTAAACATTGAGGAGGTACAATTGGAATATGGTCTTGAAGGACCCCGTGACACCCTGAGAGGGGAGGGGTGAATCAGGGTGTCAACTTTTTCTTTAAACAATATTGATCTTATTACCACGTTGGTAGAAACTTGTTAACCTTTATGATGGATATGAACATACATCAAGCATTCACATGCAGAGAGACGACACAACACTGTTTACTTGGTTCACTACTAAGGGATACGTCCAAGGAGCATACGCTGACAGGTTTTCGGTCGTACCAAATTCCACTAAACTTCACTAGCTGTGGATTACAAAGGTTCGGGCACAGTCACTCTGTCCCAGGCTCACTGCCTTTGCAAAAGGTTCAGGGAAAGCTCAAAGCATCCCTCGGGTCACTTCTGTTGACTCCCCCTGGCTCACTGCCCTTAGTGAAGTCACACTCAGTTTATAGACGTGAAGGTCTCTTCATCATTGCAAGAGAATGCATCCTCTATTGTGTGTAGATGCTCTGTTGAAGTCCAACATTCACTTGTAGACTAATCTCTGTTTGCACCGAAGATATCGGTCAATATTCCGTCTTTCATGCAGCTCCAAAAAGACCGGCATACTCCAACCTCTCCTGGAACGCTTCTCCAAGTTAGACACACAAGTTTCAAGAATGGAGTGCAAGTCCCTTGCGTGGTACAAATTCAGCGTGCATTTGACACCATCCCACTTGCGCGACACTGCCTCTTTCAACTCCAAACTTGCGTGAGGCTGCGCCTTTATCTCCCAAACCGCCTTGGTCGCGCAGCCAACAACCGGCGTGTAGCCTCTACTTGCGTGACCCAACTACCACTTGTGTGACTCATCCACTTGCACAATGAGAGATCGAAAAATCTCAAAGTCTTGAACTCTGTTCCAAATGAGGAGGGGTGGTCTTATATTTATAGGCAAAAATGTACCCCCAGCACGGTGGCTTGCAAGTATCCTCACAGCACATAGGTCATGGCACGTAGCTCCAATAAACCTAGCCTATATCGTGTAACTCAGTTGCACGCCCAAAAAAATACTTGTGTGACCCTTATCCTTTTCCAATTTTTCCACGATATGATCTTGAAAAACTCTAGGTGCGCATGTTCCCTCTCCTTCAAGTACACAGCGCACAAGTCTCTTTTCCAAAATCACTTTTCTTGATTTGTCGATTTTTAGGCCCAAAAATTTGGTAAACATTGGGAAACATCACCACCTTCAATACTATTGTTTGCATGAACTGTGTGATCACATTGCGGGTACACATTCTGAACTTCTACTGAGGATTGTCAACAAACACAAACCATACTCCAATTCATGCACAGAAGACCATAGTTCCAATAGGTCTCTCTTGTGAAGAGCAACTGATAAAGATTCTGGATTAGAGAGATAAGGCTCTACACAACAATACAACCCACCATTTGAAAGTGTAGTGGAGGAACCATATGTATGAATAAGTGACTTGGGAACCAGATGACGCTATGAAGGATAAGTACGCTCACCTGTTTATGCAAAATGAAATTTCGAGGGTGAAATTTTAAACGGGAGAAGAATGTAATGACCAAAAGTTTTAATAGTGGAATTTATACATTATTATAATTATATTATGTAGTATAAATCACATAAAATGAAATAGGTACCACAATACAAAAATTATAAATGAAGAATGGATGAAATAAGTGGTTTTTTCAGAAATTAAGGAACCTATACCATTGTAATAGTATCTTGATCTTTGGAATATTAATATGAACCTTAGAAATAGTAATCTATCCAATAGAATAGTAACTTATTTATTGAAATTATAAATAAAATTTTTGTATATTGTGAATGAAAATATAATATATTTATATAATGAAATAAGTAAAAAATATTTAAAAAAATTATAAATTATGTATTGGTATTTTTATAATCCATAAATAATTATTTACAAATTTATAATTAATGTATTGATTTAAAAAAATTATTTTAATAAAATAAACTCGTAGATTAATATTTTATTATATTATTGTTAGAAAATAATTTTATAAGACCTTAGTAAATTTTTTAAAGTGTTATAAAATCAGCTATAATTTTTAATTTGGTATTTTTCTTAAAATAAATGAATAATTTAATGAAAAATTAAATTTACCAAATTTATAAAACTATTTTCATAAATTCGTGTTTATTTTTGAATTCTACACATCAAAAAATTGTTAGGGTGGATTTTTTGGATTTTTTCTGAAACAATTGAATTTTTATGAATAGTAAAATATGTTAATTTACAGTTTATATACATTATAAGTTAAATAAAATATTCCTTTATTCATTACTGATGTAATCACCATATTATAAACTAATATTCATTATATGGAAATATTTAGTGATAATTCTCAAACTATTCATTGTTTTAATCCTAAATAATAATCTAATGAATAAAATAATGGGAAAACACCCCTCTCCTCCCCAATAAATACTACCCTCACCACTTGTTATCCCCACACCTTCCAAGCTTTGAGACTTATCCAAATTTTTCCCAAATATCTTCCCAATACCCTTCCCCATATCTAGTCAATTTTATTCACATTAAAATACCAAACATAGGTGACTTAAAGTGGCTCTCAAAGAGAATAATTAAAGAGGTAAAATACTCTTTTGTTTTATTTTAATTTTGTTGAATATATTTTCTTATTATATCCTCACACACTAAATAAAATTTCCATAATAAATCCATTATATTTTATATTATTTATTCATATCGTGTCAATGTAATATCCATCATAAATTTTTTTCCCTCTCTATTTTATTCTAAAAATGGAATCATCAACCATGATGTGTTAATTTTCCGACATCATGGACGATGCATTTTCATTATCATTTAATGCATTCTGGTCTATTCATAAAACAATTAAGTTGGTGGAAAATACTATAAAATTTAGTTAATAACCATTTTTATGTTCTATAAATAACATTTATAAACAATAACAAATAATGGAAAAAAACTACTTTGTGATGTTTGAAAAACCACCAAAAAATCTAAATGATTATCACCAATTTTTTATCAAATGATTCATTATTATAGCATTTAAAAAAATGATAAATATAACCATTTAAACATATATATGATCATTAATAACATTTAATTTTAATTCTATATAAATATACCCATTCTATATAAATTTCTAAGTTCATATTCTAGTGAACTGATCATGAAAACCAAGAAAATGAACACTCCTGAATAATGAAATTGAACTCTATAACTCATATAAAAGTATATAAATGAACATAATAAAACAATATTAATCATGTATATTTATAATAGGTTTTATATTATTTAATTAATAAATTTTATTTTATTTTTCATGATATTAATGTGAAGAAATCAATCAGACATAATGTAAGGGGATTCTCAAACCCAGCTCTCTTTATTTGGGTTTTCCCTCTTTCACTCCATTTATTGTATATGATGTTCCTTAAATGTAACTTAAATATAATTTCCTTTTACATCCCAGTTATTTTGTGATATATACATGTTTATAGTCTAGTTTTATGAAAAATTCAAATATTTTTCCAAAACAACTCTTCTTTCAAAAAATAAATCTTTTAAATCTTATAACATTGTTTCCCCTTCACTCAATATTGATGATTCATATTAAAATTATGTTAATTAATATTTATTTTGGGATCCCTAAATTTTATTCATGAATTTATGATTTATTAAATTAAACCCATTCATTTCAATGGGTTATTGTTTGTCCAAGATTCATATATGTTCTATGTGGAATGCTTGATTATGTAAATGATATGATGTGATGTGTGCGCCTAGAATTATATAGCACATGTAAATGTTATGATGTGAAGGGTGTGGATGAAATTATATAGTTCTCCAATTAATTGGGTAATGTGACGAATCTCATGAAATAAATTGAAATATGTGTAAACATGATGCTATATTTTTTCACAACTATGTGTGGTAGTTGATCACTAAGACATGGTGTTTCATTTCTATACATTTCCACATTACACACATTTATCTAATAGTTCCACACATGATTATGATTATGATAACATGATTATGTTATGATGATGATTATTATTATCACCCCATTTTATATTGATCCATGTTTTTATCAATACTACTACTAGGATTTTAGCTCACCCCTTTAATTGATGTATATATTGAGGTGATTACTTATATGAAGGAGATCACAAGGACAACTAAGAAGCTAGATAAGAAGGAATTAAATAAATGTTTATGTTTTATTTTTATAAAAATTTATGTATAGTCCTAATTTTCACATGAGACTAAGCCTTTGTATTTGGGTTGTGTAACTTTTTGATGATTTTTATATTTAAAATGATGTAATAATCATGTAAGAAAAAATAGGGTCATTATAGATTCCATCTGAACATACAAATACCCCTTCTATCTTAATCGATCTAAGGAATAAATTATTTAGAGATTTTCTTGAAAAAATTATAGTATTATTTATATATAATATTATCATATATTCCAAGGTAAACTAAATACATTAATATCATTTGAGGGTTTTTTAAAAGACCTTGATTTGTGATAAAACTCATAAAAAATTTAGCTACTGTCTTTGTACAAAAAGTGTCTTTTATAGGGAATATAATCATAATGGAGGGAATATGTATGGATCCATAAATAATTTAGGTGATTAAATAATATCCCATACCAAATACTTTAATATATATATATATATAGTTTTCTTTTCTTTTTGATAGATATTATTAACACTTTTGAAGAAAATTCTCACAAATGTAAAAGACACTGACAAAGATAACTAAAAAGGGAGTGAAGATTATCTGGATGGATGAATGTGAATATAATTTCAGGGATTTTAAGAAAACATTGGTCATTACACCTCTACTCACACTTTTATTTAGTGAAAAATGGTTTATGATATATAATTTTGAATTAAGTAAGGCCTTGGGAGGTTTCCTCATGAAAAATTACATGCTGGTAACTTATGACTCATGAAAATTATTTTTCCATGAGAAAAATTACATAACTAATGAAATAGAGATAAAATCAAAAATATTTTCATTAATGATGTGTATGTATTATATATATGGTGAAAAGTGTGAAATATATATTGATAAGAATATATTAAAATATATATCCACACCAAAGGAGTTGAATATGTGCCAAAGGAGATAGTTGGAGTTGATCAAGGACTATGACTACGCAATACATTACCACCCTAGGAAAGTGAAAAGGGTTGATGATTATTTGATCATGAAGGATCATGTTACCTTATCCATGTATAAAATTTAAAGAGACTAAGTACTCATGGATTTGAAAAGGATGGACAATGAAATCATATGTAAATGAGATATATTTTATATTTTCCAAATAAATTCTGAACCATCCATCCATATGAGGATCAAGGATAAATATAAGGAATACATGGATCTATAGGAGCATGTAGTTAATGTTATAGAGTTAATACTTGAAAATTGTGGAATTGATAGATTCAATAAATCAATATGTTTTCTATAAATTCTAAAATTGAAAAATGATATTTTATAATATTCACATATCTCATCATTCACTATCCACGTTGGAAGATTAAAGATTTATAATGATATCAATTATAATTTTTGGTGACAGAAAATGAATATGGAGATCACATAAATTATTTCTCATCTCTTGGTTTTCTAATAATTTAAGGATAAATGTTAGAAGTTTAATAATATGATGCAACCATCACCCATAAATTTATGGAAATGGGAGAACATCACTATAGATCGCAATGAAGTTCTTCCTTAGACACATGAAGGAAATAATTCCATTTTAGTTGTAGTTGATGTACTTAAAAAATAATCACATTTCATTTCTATTTGAGTATTTTTTTCACTAAATAAACATTATAAAATATACATAAATATAGTGGTAAGGCTGTATGGAGTACCACATTAAATTATATCTGATCAATATCTAACGTTTACCTTGATGTTTTTCAATAGTCATCAATATTCATTAGATATGTAGTTTAGATTTAGTACCAATTATCATCCTTAGAATAATGGTAAATTAAAAAGGGTCATTCATACTCTATAAGATATGTTGATATTATGTTTAATAGATTTAAATGGAGGATTGGACCACACATTCCACTAGTTGAGTTCTTATATAACAACAATTTCCTTTCTAGAATTAAAATGACAACATATGTGGCTCTTTATGGGAAGAGGTGTATAACTCTAACATGTTGGTATAAAGATGGATAATGAAATCTTCGGTTTCTATATATTTTTCAAGACATGTTAGAGATGATTCAAACCAATCAATAACACATTTCAATTGCACAAAGTCGACATAAGAGATATGTTTAAAATCATTAGTGATATTTGGAGATTAAAGTTGGGGATAAGGTATTTCAGGGAATATCACCATGGAATAGGGTAATGAGATTAAATATTACTGGAAATTTGATCTGTATATACATTGGACCTCTCAAAACCCTTAATAATTAGAGAAAATAGCTCATTATCTTTTAATTACATCAAACCTCTCATAATTGAAATATTTTTTTTTCTATCACTTTTGAGGAAGTATATACAAATACATTGACATGTAAAAAACTCATATATAATAAAACTAGAACATAATATCTCTTATGAGGGACAACTAGTAGAAATATTAGATCATAGAGATAAAGTAATATAAAATAGGACTACTCACTAGGATAAAGTTCTCTAGAGGAATCATAAACAAGAGGAATCTACATAGGAACCCAATGTTTTATAGAGGTAGAAGTGACATCATTTTTCTGTTTGAGTAATGAAATCTTAATGGAGGTATTCTTTAAAGATCGTATACTCTAACACCATCCTATTGTAGTGTGAATTTCCCATTAAATAAACATTTTTTTGAATAGACTATTATAAAAAAATTGAACTAAATTGAACCATGATATATTTTATTGAGATATAACTTTATAAGTAAAGTTAAACATTAATAAATTATGATAATAAAGTACGATACATCCTTAAGAAAACTACAGTATTAATAAACCACCATGTAAATAAAAAACCAATGAACTTGAATTCCTTATCCATGTGGTTTGCAATGCAGACCATAACTCCAATTATGACTATAGAAAGAAAGAAAAACCTTTAAAATATAATATAAATTTTGATAATGTTGTTAATGAATAGAATGAATGTTTCTAGATATGTATGTAAGTCTATATATATTAATTTAATATGAATGTTATATATATGGTTGTTGGACATATGGTCATTGGACATATGGTCATTGGACATATAGTCATTGGTCATCTAGTTATTGGATATATGGTTGTTGGATATATATCCAATGTATATATTGGAATCCAGTTGGTACATTGATGTTGTGAAACTATAAATTAAAAAATAAAAATAATATAATACATAAATAATAAATAATTTGGAAATTAAATAAAAATATTAATGAAAATATTTTATTTTTTATTACATTTTATTAAAAAAACAATACCAACAAAGTATTGGGAACACCAAACCAAAAATTAAAAAAACTTTATTTAAAGACACACAGATACATTACACAGGAGGACTACATAAGAATTAAATCCCAACAACATATAAATACAATCAAGACAACCATACATCAAAAAAATGTAATGTATATAAGAAACAATAATAGATGCATCAGGTTGGTTAATTGGTGTAAAAAGACACCCAGATCCATAAAACAGGTCATGTGATCTCGAAAGTGAGGCATTAATTTTGAATCCTCATGAAAACTCAGAAATATATCCCATGCATGTCAAAATGATCTTCCAATTTTATAAAATGCAGAAACATTCACCCAAAAGCATAATGTCAGGTCACATAGACTACAAATTAGCCTGAACTAATAAGAAATATCATCCTGAAAAATGCACAACAAAAAAACCAAATATAAAAACAACAAGAATCCAACACACTACTCTTGGTAAGAATGTAAGAGACAACATCAAACATTATAACAATAAAAATCTTAGCACCATAAAATCACTAATCCATAAACATGTTGCATATCACATTTCCATATAACCCCACTCCTTAGATTTGAATTCCAAAGAATCGCCACTTTTAAAATAATAATGTCATATAAATGACCTTAAGGAAGCAATTACTGTACATCATAAAACTACCATAACTGCTAATATGTCAACTAATATTAGACCTACAATTAATCATAAAATTATAAGTTCACCATGAAATATGCTCCCCAATATCATCTTAAAGATGTCAATCAACATCATATCAAGATATCACCATTCAATGTTAGTAAGATTCCATTCTAAGAATCATCATGGTTATTGAAACACATCCCAATAAATTATTTTAACATCAATAAAGACATAAAAAATACCCAAAAAAGAAGAAACTAGAATTCTATATAGATTAGTTAAAGGAAATAAATCACTCAAATGTTTATTATTTATAATCCAAGTTTTAATTTTTTTCCTCACCATCAGTCTTAGAGATCATTTGATTCCAAACTCTAAGCTGATAATTAAAAATAATCATCAAATATTAATATTGTATGTAACATACCTTATAATATTCTCTAATTTGTTAATAAAAATACTCAACAATCTCAACATGAACTTGAATAGAATCCTTAAATTTCAAATTTTCTTTTTTTTAGGATAACGTGTGATATATTCTTGACCCTACACCAGAGGATATTTTAAACATTTTATTTTTAAAATTTGAATAATTCCTCTACGTTTTTTATTTCCTTTAATTGTATTGTGTTGGAACCACCAACATCTATAACTTGATTCTTACCTTTTGTGATGTTAGAGGGATAATACTTATACACCCTATAATTACTATAAAATTGGTTACCTTAATCTTACTCAACATCAGGTATATAATGGTCATCATTGTGAAATTATTGTAACCCCATTTTTTTCAATAATTACCTTGATACATGTATTAACCTAGTATTTATATTTTATATATATCTTGCAAATGGTCAACTATATCATCACCCATAACATGTTGATGAGCTCTATTTACATCATAAAGACATACCAATTAATCTTTCCAAAAAAACCCCATTCAACAAAGTTTAAAGAAGTATATTGATGCATTTATATAGGTTGCTATAATGAGGGAACATTATATTTTTCTTTTGTCCCCAATAATTCAAGTAGAAGACAACCCACTTTAACATATTCCTATTGAGGAAGAACTAAAGTTCCTTGTGAATTTGTAGGCTTAAATGGTAAATTCAGTCCAATTTCAATACTACTAGAAGGTAGTGATCTATCCACTAAATATTAAAAAACTCCAACATGAACTACATATTTCCTCTTACCCTTAACTTTATCAAGATTATTACTATTTATTTTAATTAAATTGACATTCAATTTACAAAAGGCACAAAATTTAACAGTATGAAAATTATCAAAATGTTTCAAAATGATGTCACACCCAAAAAAACATAGAAACTATCTAATACTTGATTCTAAGTGAAAGGTTATCATTGTATGTGGATATGATCACTTGATAAATCAAGGTCTTACAAATTACAACCTCTATCAAAATTCGTTATATATTATTATTATTATTATTATTTTCCCAAAAAATGGTTTTATGTGTTTATAAAATAAAATGAAAGATAATAATACCAATGGAAAAATAAAATTGAGTGGTTGGAAGACAAATAATTTTAATGGGATGGGTTTAAAATGATTTAATTTTTAAATTTGATATTTTTATCAAATATGTTTTTTAAGTGTTGGGTGAATTTTTATCTTAATATGTTAAATTGACCACTTTTGAAAGATGATTCTAAAAAATTAACATATCAGTAAAGAAAAAATATATTAAAAGGAAATTAATTATTAATATTGTAACAACTTGATATTTTATCAATTTTTTTATCAAATAAATTTATTTTCTTCTATATCATGTGTTTCGAGAAACCTTTAGTTTAAGTGAACCATGATATACTTTAAAAAATATTATGATTTAATGTGACCATTTTAACCTTGCTATTAAAATTTTCAGAATGAATTTAAATAAACACATTTTAAAAATTATGTGTGATGGTTTCAAATAAATAAAATTTATTGATAAATAAGTTCTTATTTTTTATTAAACTCTTTATATTCTTTGAAAATACATCTTTTCTAAAAAATGTTTTTTAATAATTTTTAAATAAAAAATAAAATTATTTTTTGAATATTGTATAGAATATACATGACAAAATTAAATTATTTTTTGGGATCAACATATTAAAATAATTTTAGAGTCCATTTTTTGATAATTTTTGGAAGATATTAATTTTTTAAAGAATAATGAAAGTACTGATTTTTATTTAATAGTGACTTTTAATTTAAAGTATTTTAAAAGTTAAATTATATTTTTTTTCAAATGTTTTTAAAATTAAATTTAATTCAACTATATTATTACTAATCTAATTTAGGTCACTTGAATCAATTTCATGTTGTATTATGATATAATCACTTTTTATACTTATGAAAACCTTTTTTTGGAAACAGTTTTTTATGCGTATGTGAGTTTAATTTAAAATTAAATTTTCCCACTTATATGGATTGGATTATTAAAATGGATTAAATATTTGGAATTATAATAATTAATTTTATATAATAAGTTCACATTAATTTTTTTTCACATTAACTAGTTAATGCAGTAAACATTTATTACCATGGTTAAGTAAAACTGGTTTACCCGGGGTTAAAATAAAAAGATAATGGTAAAATTGACCCAAATAAATTTATAAATTAAATTTTATAGCTAAATTTAGATCCTTATTACCTTATAATCTATTTTTATGTATTTTTGGGACACTCCTTGAATTTATAAATATAATATCTTAAGTAAAAAGAGACAAAATGCCACTCCCTTTCTTTAAAATTTTAATTATGTGTTCACATAGGGAAAATATAAGATTTGAAAGAATATTTATGGTAGTTTTGAGAATAATTAAATTAATTTTATAATGGTAATTTATTTTAAATTGTTATTAATTAGATAATTTCCCAAAATTATTACAGAATGCCAACACTGTAATTATTTAATTAATAGAAAAATAAAACAAATGATACTAAAAATATTTAAGGTAATATAAATTGAACGATGTATTTTATTACAATATATTTTTATATAATTATAATTTTTTAGATCATTTTTAAAATAATATATTCTAATTTCACATTTTTCTTGATGTTTTTAAATTAAAATTAAATGAATTCTATCAAAATTCACATTACTCTTATTTTATAATAAATAATATTTTATTAAATGATTTAAAATTAATAAAAATATTATCCATGGAGAGTGCTTGGTATATGTTTAAAAATATAAAAAATAGTTCAATTATTGACCAATTTTAAAATTATAATAATTACATTTCCCCATATATAGTAAAAATGATTATAATATGGTAAAGGGTAAAGGAGGGTTCCACATGTTACATGAGCTTGTGTTAGAATTAATTTTCTAACAAATATAGGGTTTTTATTTGATAAATTTGTTTTAAAAATTTTAATTAGTTGTTCCAAATTATATACCAATTCTCATTTTTTTTAGGCTTAAATGAAAAATTTCATCGTTAGGTAAATAAGAAGAGTAGTTACTATAGTGAAAACTAATAAGGTAGAAGTAAGTAAATTTAGAGGTCAAGAAAAAATATGCTTAAAAATGTTTTTTATTTTGGTGTTAGAGGTGTGGTTCGACCATATCGTCCCTCTACTCTATTATTTGTCAATTTTGGAGGCATTTTGGTTTAGAGTGACTCTCCATTATTTAATAGTTTTGGGTATTTAAAAATGTCAATTCCCCCTCAATAATAAAAGGTCACCTCCTCCCTTCAATTATTCACACAATAAAATCCCTCTAGTTCAACCAAAACATGAAAACATATCTCCCAAAAATCCTTATAAATATTATATATATTATATTATTCCCAACATAATAACCTTTTGGTCTTTGATAATAGATCCCAAAAAGGTTATTCTAAGAGAATTTAATTAACTTCACTAAGCTCAATCTTTTTTATCCTTCCATTACCACCTGCATTAATATCTTAATAATTACAAAAAAATAACACCACTATATACCATATAAATATATTTTAGTGTGTTAATATCATAACCTATTTTCACCTCCACTTTCACCAAATGAGAAATAAAGTTTTCAATCATTTGTATGAGGGACTACCACCTCGCGAACTAATGTAATTGTCTTACATCACCGAATCTCAATGATGGATATAATTACAGGTTTAAAGTATATATACATATATGGTATTTGTGAAATAATTATACTTCTAGAAATATAAGATCACATATACCATATTACCTTCTAATCTATTGGAAAATGATAACAGCACTCATGCGTGTGTGTAGAGTACTGCCTCTACGATGTAAAGTGACACTTTTTTATGTTTATTTTAACATTAGTGGAAATAATGATTTATTTAATGATATATTTAATGAATATATATTATATATATGATATAAAAATTATCTTGGTAATATTATTTAATATTTACCATTCTTTTGTTCCATCCTTCCAGAAAATGAAATCAGCATTCATGCATATTTACAACCTACCATCTCCATGAATGGTGTAATTCAATTTCTGTCTCTAGATTTTATAGATTACTATAAATAAATATATAATGAATTAATATGGTATTTATATCTTGTTTGAAATTATTTATTTGATGTAAACATGACAAAATTATAAGTACTAAAAATTCCAAACCAGAACATACTTGAAAATTGAAGCAGTTATTAACCAAAAAGTTATTTTAGCAATGAATTTATAGTAAATGGGTAATAAAAGGTAATAAGTATATAATATATGGTATGATATATGTTATTATGTTCCTGTAATATATTTATAATAAACCTATAATTATTATAAAGGATTTGTGAATTTTTTGGATCGGTTTCGAAACGCCCAACGGTTCCGTATCCGAAAATACGTGGACCTGCTTTCCAAAGGTAGGCGTTCGCTGGGCGATTTGGCCAGCGAAACTTAATAACTCACATTGGTCGAGAGGATGGGAATTCGAGCTCATCTCACCCTTTTGGGGGGAATTATTGTCTGTTCCGAGACTCTCTTATAGATTTAAGACGTATTCATATGTTTGCGAATCTTTGGTTTATACCCAAGCATAGTATCCATGGATTACTCCTGGTTGGAAATGGTCAGTTGGACGCATGGGTTCGAAATCATTTATGCCCGAGGTTTACCATCCCTCATTGGATTAATAACCTAGAGGAGTCTGGACTCATTGAGGCGGCACTAGGAGTGGCGCGGTGAACCGATGTGAAGATAGTTGGATCGACCAGTTGTCGGGATTGAACCTCAAGGAGGCTTCCTACATACCCTGCTTGGGAGACAGGGACCAAAGTCCACATAGTTCAAATAGGAGTGTTGGAGAACTGATGTGAATGTGGACCCAGGGGTACGATAGTGATCGGGCTTGAACCTCTTGGAGGCTTCATACGTACCCTTCCTAAGATACAGGGATCAAAGTCCACGTAGTTCAAATTAGCTTGGGGCTTACACTCTGAGGAGGCCCATAGTATGTTTTGAGGCTTTCACTCTGAGGAGGCCCATCGTAATGGATTTGGGCTTACACTCTGAGGAGGCCCATGGTAAAATATTGGGGCTTACACTCTGAGGAGTCTCATGGTATTGATTGGGGCTTACACTCCGAAGAGACCCATGGTAATGCATTAAGGCTTATACTCTGAGGAGGCCCATAGTAATGGATTGGGGCTTACACTCTTAGGAGGCCCATGAGAGGATGTCATGGTCGATTCTTACTCTAAGCCCACATGAGTCATGCTCGTTGTGAGAAACAAGAGGCAGTGGGGACCAGATGATAACGTCACCAAAGGTGTGTCCATGGGATGTGGAGTGGGTATTACGCATAGAGGCGGCCCATAAAGTCGGGGAATACTATGGGATGGATTCCCATGGCGATAAAGCACAGAGGGGGAGGGACTTGGCCCCAAAGAGGGACAGAGAAACACCCTTCCCCACTACGCCCTTCCTTGGCCATGGCCATGGTGAAGTACGAAGGTGCATGGGGGCATCCTTATGATGGGTATCCTACCATGCCCTGGAGAGGGGAGAAGTGCCCCAGTCCTAACAAGTGGAGGGGCAGAAAGGGAGTTCCCGAGCTCGGACTCCGCATTATTGTGGGAATGTGAACCCAGGAATGTTTCAGAAATCCACTCAAGGGCTGGAACAACCCCTTCACCCCTGCTTCCCATGAGTATGAGAACTCAAAACGATGCGCTGATGCGCTTTAAGGTTACATCACATGGGTCTGGTGGCTCTGGTGGAGGCCTCGGCTTGGGGACGATGAATGGGCCTGTGAGGGAGCTACAGAGGATCAGGTCAGATTGGGAGGATCTTATCTGGATCAAGGAATGGGAACTCCGAAGGATTTAGCGGGCACATGGGTGTATGAGGAGTAGCGTCCTTCACCTATGGAGGGCTATGCGGCTGGAGAGGTTGTCGGTGAACTAGGGTGGTCTGTGGACTGATGGGTGTCCCGCGAACCAGGGTGGTTTGCGGCTTGGTGGGAATCCCGTGAACTAGGGTGGTTCACAGCTTCGGGTCCATCCTGTGCACCAGGTTGGTATGCGGAGGGATCCATGCAGGCAGCGGCGGCTAAGGGCGGTGCCAGTTGGGGGTTCATCGGTCTGGGATTCGCCCGCGTAGGAGGGTGTTAGGCGGTGCAATGGAACAGAAAATGGGTATAAACTCCCTGGTCCACTGGGAGTGCATCCGCGAAGGGGCCATGGTTCACGGTTTTTTTACTTGTTATTTTATGTTCACAGTTATCCAAGTTATTATGTGTTTTTGGTTCCTTATTAATTTTCTCCTAGCTTCATACTTGTTCTGGTTTGTGAACTGGAACCTTTCTATTTGCGAAATCCTAAGCTCCTTCCTTCGAAATCCTTCCACCTGAATCTGGTTGATCACTCTAAATACTCTCTTTTCTGATCCCCCTTGGTCTCCTTTGATAGAGTGGGGAAAGAGATAAATCTATGTTCATGCGGAACCTTTTGTGGAGGCCCATGATCGGAAACCCGGTTTGTGGATGACTTGGTCAATCCGCAACTCACGGGGGGCGGTGAACGCATCTACCCCGCAAACCAAATCAACCTCGGGGAGTGCTTCACGGCCGCGTATGGTTCCACCTTCATTTTGCGAACGACAGTGGATTCGTCCTGGGCTGGTTGACGTGGTCTGCGGCTGGGGCGGTTCGTGACGGTGGACCGGTTTGGCGCCTGTCCTACTTCGCGCCCACGTAGGATCCCCGCCTCCATTCAGCGAACGACACTGGTCCGCTGAGGGGGTGGCCGCGGAGGGACAATCCGTGAAGGAAATGGACATTGTGGTCTGGCCGCGGAGGGGCTTTCTGTGAAGGAGCATGCCGCGAAGGATCTGGCTTCTTGTGGTTCGCGGTTTAGTTTCTCCCCTATGCGAAAGAGTGCATCCGCGGACGATATGGGGTCCGCGGAAGGTCACGGAACATTACCAATGGGAGCGATTTCTCCCGTATCTCCCCACGAGTTTTCACCCATCCTTCCACTCTTTTTTTGGTGACCCTCGATGAATATTTATTGAGTCACAAACAGGCTGTGTTGATGGGCATACTGCACTTTTTGTGGAAGCCCATGAAGGACTCCCCACCCACGGACGACTAGGTCAACTTGAGATTTTTGGAACCGAGATCACGGAATTGCTCTGCAGCCGTGCACCACTCCTCCTCTGTTCCACAAACCACAGTGGTCCATGAAGGGGGCGGCTCATGGTGGTGGACCGGCCTGATATCTGGCGGTCTTCCTGGTTCGCGCCCACGCAGGCGCTCCGCCCCCATTTCGCGAACGACAGCGTCTGTGGTAGGGCGGTTCACCGAACCGGCTGCGTACTGTTGCTGGGAGCCGGTACGCAGACCGGTTCAGTCCTTTTCCAAATTTTGGGGTAATTGGATATCCCCTTTGCAGAATTTTTAGGACCCTACAGATTCCCCCCATCAGAATAGGGTCCGATCGGAACGAAGAGGAGGCTATTCCAATGTAGAGTGGTCCTGAAAATCGATTAGTGATTTGGAAATGCTCTAAATTTTTCTTGAGACAAGGGACTCAGCGAGCATAGTTCGACTTTTTCTAGGGTTTTATAGAAAATACCCACAAAAGTTTTGTCTTTTTCTTTTAATACCATGAACTTTCCAGGGCCTATTTGGTGTGGACCCAAAGGGTATGGCCCGACTTTTTCTTAGGTCTCCCTTTTCGGGTTTTTGGCCTAATAGGATTTGTGACTCTTTTGGTGAGCGGTTTAATGTCCCGCTGATAGGACTATCATTACTGATGTATTCAGTCAAAAATCATTGACCATGTATGGTGGGGTGTGGGCCCTAATGTGGTTTGGTTGATTAAAATTTGTCTCAATATCCTCCAGACCCATGTGGGTGGAACGTATTCAGATTAGAACGACATGTATGGCATGTCTCAAGGCATGGGAGTTGTATCGGTGTACAGAGGTAGGAAGAGCATCGCCTAAGGAAATATTGTCTTTTGTAGACGGGCCAAGATCTATCAATATGAAGAGCCACTGAGGGCATGGTATGAATAGTCGTGCAAAGGTGTCATTAAGTCAATGACTCCATTTCTGATGGCCTAAGGACTTCCTGGAAGTCTGGCTTATCAAAACCACCATGGGTGGCTTAGGGAATTATTAAACCCACCGAGGGTGGCTCGGAAAGGGTATACAATGTCTGAAAGGGTTTGAGAACATCTGTATTAATCAGGATTGTGGACTCAGGGTCCATTTCCTACGCATTTATCTAGAGTAAAAGATGGTTGGAGCTTGGTGCAATTTAAAGTCATGCAGCTAGGACATTCTTCAAAGTGGAATGTCTTTTCCTGGTTCTCGGTAATCTCGTCAGAGACGTTCTTCCATGTTTAGCCATGGTTGTGAAAGAGGCTGGTAAACTATAGCTCATTGGATTTCTGAATCCTGGGATAGAAATGGGGGCTCAAAGGCCAAGTGGCTTACGGAGAGAAGCATTTCCTAAGGAAATCATGCCTTTGGTAGATGAGACATGGGCGATCAATATGCAGAGCCACTAAGATCCTGGTATGCATAGTCATGCAAAGGTGTCCTTGGGTCAGTGATTGCATTCTCCTGATAGCCGAGTAACTTTAAGGAATTTTGTGATTCGGGACCACCAGGGGTGGTTTATGAGAGTTCGTCTCTTTCTGAGTATAGAGTATGGTTTATGAGGATAGGGTTCCGGGATACGAGAGAAACATCTATGCTAAATTTCCCGAGAATGGGTGAAGTAATTTCTTCTCACGCTGGTGTGAGAGGGTGGTTTGTGCAGGTCAGACCTGTGCACTAAGGGACAGAGAAAAGCCTCCATTCCTTACTGAACCCATGACAGGTTTCGCAATGCAGTTTAACATCATGTGTTAACAACAGATTTCGTGCAGTTTAACATCATGCGGTAAAGATGAGGAGCATTATTAAAGGATGTTGTGCAGTGTAATGTCATGCAGCGAGGAAAGGGGAATTTTTTAACCAGTGAAAATGCTTGTAGTTGGAGGCATTTCCATGAATGTCTAACGCTTGGTCTTTGCAACTTTATTCCAAGTTGTCAAGATGTTCTGTGCAGTTTAACGTCATGCGGTAAGGACATTGTTGCAAAAGCTGCTCTTGATCAGAATGTAACTAGGATTGAACACCTTGGCATGCCCAAGATGTGGACATGGGTTGATGGTGTAAATCGTGGTTCTGGGTATACTTGGATCAGGAGAAATGATATGAGGGCTCTGAGGCCGGTAAGCGTACATAGCTAGGAAGAGTGCCGCTTGAGGAAATCTTGGCTTTGGTAGATGGGCCAGGGTCTATCAATTTGCAGAGCCGCTATGGGCATGGTATGAATAGTCATGCAAAGGTGTCCACGGGTTGATAACTTTCCACTTTTGATGGACATGAATGGTTATGAGGATCCGCAATTATTCGGTCCACGAAGTCTGTTATCTGGTAAGAAACTATTTGTACATGTCAGGCATATTCAGCCATGGTTGCTGTTAACGCATAGAGAGCTCCCGGCGCTGATTTATCTTTTGCGTGGGGGTGTGCCTTCAATCCATACAGTTTAATGTTGCGTGGAAAGGACAAAGTACTCCTAGTTTAGCAGTCATAGAGCTCAGACCATTGGGCGGCTATTACTGTAGTCACTCGAAGGATAACTGAGTTACCATGCTCCGATATACTCTGAACAATGTGGGGGATGAAGGTTGTAAACTATAACTCTATGGTTTACCGGATCGTGAGATGTGGTGTGGGGGCTCTAAGGCCGATAAGAGTACGTAGCTATGAAGAGTATCGCCTACGGAAATCTTGTCTTTGGTAGACAGGCCAGGAGCTATCAATATGCAGAGTCAGGCAAAGGTGTCCTCGAGTCGATGACCTTCCACTTCTGATGTCCATGAATTATAAGGAAAACCCAAGATTTCTCACAGTACATAGTTCGACATATGGGGATAATGGTGTCCGAGCATACAAGAAGCATCCTCACTACAATTTTTAGTTGATTCAAAGTATCCTAGTCATGGCTTGATGTTCGTAGATGTAGGTCGTTATGTGAACCACGGGCAGATACATAGGCTAACTGGGTAGGGATACACTAGCAACATTTGGATGTGAAAAAAGGGGGTGAACTTTTGAACCACAGTGCCAAAAATTTCTAGATCGGGAGATGTGATGTGGGGGATTTGAGGTCGGTAGGCATACAGAGCTAGGAAGAGTATCTCCTGAGGAAATCTTGTCTTTCGTAGACGGACCAGGGGCTATCAATATGCAGACCCGCTGAGGGAATGGTATGCATAGTCATGCAAAGGTGTCCCCGGGTTGATGACTTTCCACTTCCGATGGCCGTGAATGGTTAGGAAGATCCATAATTATCCGGGTCTAGGAGTCTGATGTATGGAGAGGATGAATCCAAATGCGCAAGGAGTATTTCCATCTCGTTTTTTCATATATCTTTGGTGGGTCAAGATGAAGTCTGTGTAGTTTAATGTCGTGCGGTGAGGATGAGGAATACACCACATGCAGGTCTGGTTCGTACACAGGGGAAAAGGAAATTTTTAACCTCTTATCTATACATTTTAACATCGTGCGGCAAGGATGAACAGTACACCCCGTGTAGGTCTGGTCTGCACATGGGGGAAAGGGAATTTTTAACTTTCATTTTGGGATGATTGGGCCAGGGTGGGGGACCCTAGAATCACTACATTTCCTGCGAGGGTAGGAATCAAGCCACACATAGTTCTTTCCTGAATACGCCTCATGCAGGTCTGGTCCTAACACGGGGGGAAGGGGCATTTTTTGTTCAAAATGGTTAGGCCAGGATACAGAGTCCATGTGTCACTACGTATCCTGGGAGGGTAGGAATCAAGCCTCACGTAGTTCTATTAAAGGGGTACACCCCGTTCAAGTCTGGTCCATGCATGGGGAAAAGGGGAATTTTTGGAAACTCCTATTTGAAGGGGTGGCTGGGCTAGGGTAGGGGATACCAGTGTCTCTACGTATCCTACGAAGGCAGGAATCAAGCCGTACGTAGTTCTCTGCTAAATACACCCCGTGAAGGTCTGGTCTGTACACGGGGTGAAGGGGAGAATTTTTAACTTTTATTTGAGGGGTGGCTAGGCCAAGGTAGGGGATCCTGGTATCGCTACATATCCTACGAGTCCAGGAATCAAGCAGTACGTAGTTCTCTAAAAGGAGTACACCCCGTGCAGGTCAGGTCCAATCACGGGGGAAGGGGATTTTTTTTATTCCATTTGGGAGTGGTTGGGCTAGGGTAGGGGATCCCGGCATCGCTACATATCTTGCGAAGGAAGGAATCAAGTTGTACATAGTTATCTTAAAGGAAATACACCCCGTGCAGGTCTGGCCCATACACGGGGGAAGATGGAATTTTTAAAACTATTTTATCCCTACAGTTTAATTTCATGCGGTAAGGATGAGGAATACACCCTGTGCAGGATCGGTTCGTACATGGGGGAAAAGGGATTTTTTAAAACTATGTTATCCATGTAGTTTAACGTCATACGGTATGGATAGGATACTCTTAGATTAGGGTCATAGAGTTTGGACTGTTAAGTGGTTGGTAGTTTAACGTCATGCTGATCGGATGATAACTGCTTTTAGATATATAGGTGTGGTAAAAATACTCTTAGGTTAGGGTCATATAGCTTGGACCATTGGGTTCTTGGAAGTTTAACATCCTTCATCTTGGATGATAACATCTTTTAGTTATCTATGAGAAATACTTCTTCATGAATCTCGCATTTGTAGGAGCGGTGGTGAACTGCACGTCCATGGAGATCAGGGCATATTCATTGTTGGAGTAGACCTTGTGTATAACATATTGTCCCTCCCACTTGGGTTCCAGCTTTGGAGGTTTCGTTCTTGGTATCATTGGGGTCTGGAGGACTAGCACCAATTATCCATCCAATAAAGATTGAAGACAGACCTTTTTATTGAAGGCTCATGCAATCCAGTTTTGGTATACTTCCAGATGGTGCAAAGTGTGCAACTGTTTCTCTTCTAGAGGTTCCAAATCACCTAGCCACTTTTCTGACTTCTCATCGTCGGAAAATCAGTCACAAATGGAAACACGAAGCAAGGGAAATTGGAGCTCAATGGGATGAACTGCTTCTGTTCCATATACTAATGAGTACGGAGTAGCCTGAGTAGCGGTGCAGATTGTGGTTCGGTATGCCCATAATGGATAGGGGAGGTTATCCGTCCATGACTTCTTGTATTTGTCAACCATTTTTGGAGAATGTTGGACACGTTCTTGTTGAAAGCCTCTATCTATCCGTTGGCCGCTGCATGGTAGCGGGAAGAGTGGTTAGCCTTGATATTGTATTCTTGTCATAGTTTCCCCAATTTAGTGGAGCAGATGTTGGTTCTATTATCCCTCAGTATGGTATGAGGGACACCAAATCTAGTGATGATGTTGGTTTTCAAAAATCTTACAACGTTTCTTTCCCCGACTTCCTTAAGGGGTACAACTTCTGCCCATTTGGAAAAGAAGTCGGTTTCCGTGAGTATATACTTTAGCTGCTTGGCTGTGGTGGGAGGATATGGTCCCATGACATCCATTCCCCAGACGGAAAATAGCCAGGAGTACTTGGCCTGATGGAATAACTCCGGGGGTTGGTGTATGAAGTTTGCATGAATTTTTCATGAGTAGAATTTTGCGTTAAAGCGCTCGCAATATCTTGCCATTGTGGTCCAATAATACCCAAGCCTTCGTAACTAATGGGAAAACATGGACCCTGGCTGATGTGCTCCACATACTCCGGCATGCACTTCAGTCATGATGGTGGCAGTTTATTCTCCATCAATGTATCTAAGGAGGATTCTATCGAGGCCTCATTTGTAGAGGACCTCTTGCTGACTTGTGCTGCCATATAGGACAAATTTGATTGTCCTTGTCCGTATTTGCTCTCGTTCAGCCCTGTCTGATGAAATTTTTCCCCATTGAAGGTAGTTTACAATGGGGGACATCCAGCCGGTGGCAGGAGCATATGGCTCTAGGACAGGACTATCATCATTGATCTCTTCTGTCTTGGCCTGAAAAAACAGAAAGACCAATTTATGATGAGCAATACTGATGACCATTTCATTCAATTCTGGGTTGGCTAGGGCTGTGGCTCCATTGGTTAATTCATCGACCTGGGCATTCTGAGACCGGGGAATATAGGTCAATGTCGATTCTGTGGAGAATTCTACCATTAACCCTCGTACATGGTCAAATTGGGGAATCAACTCCTCTTTTTTGATAGCATTTTCACCGTTTAATTTCATGATGACCAGTTCCAAGTCACCATTGACATTAAGGTGTTGTACTTATGCTTTGAGTGTGAGCTCCAGGCCTGCAATGAGGGCTTGATATTCTACTTCTTATTTGTACATCCTTCTGACAGGAGGAAGGAATATGGAAAAACTACCTTTTCTGGGGACATGAGTATTATCCCCAAGCCTACCTTGTTAAATTTGGGATCTTCCATCCTTTTCACGGTTGGGCTTCCGGAGGCGTCGTCGAAGTACATTTCCTATGTTAGGAGCTCCTTTTGAACCGAGAAGATTTCTTCATCAGGTAACTCGATGTCCAGTACAGTGGTCCCTGTTGAAGGGTGATCTTCTAGAAAATCTGCTAACGACTGTCCTTTGATGGCCTTCTAAGGCACAAACCGGATGTCAAACTATTGTAGGATTACTGCCCATTGGGATAGGTTCCCGGTCAACATCGGGCGGCTGAGGATGTACTTTAGAAGGGTTATTATGCGAGACCAAGTGGACTTCATGATGCTGTAGATAATGTTGCAACTTTTGAACTGCAAAGACCACGGACAATCAACTCTTATCGATGTTTGAGTATAGGGTTTCAGCATCAATCATGGTTCGACTGAGGTAGTAGAGACTATTTTCACTGACGACATCATTTTTCTTCGCGAGGAAGGCTCCCAACGACTGCTCTAGGGCCATCACGTATAGAATGAGGGGTCTTCCTTCAACTGGGGGCATGAGAACTGGCGGGCTTAAGAGGTACTATAGTGACCTAGCCTTTTCTTACAATATTATTACATCATTTCAAAGATAAACAACATAATAGTATTAAATATAGAGGATCCAAAGGTTTAGTATCTTGGGAAAACTAGGACCATACATAACAAAAACATCATCAACCATAAACATTTATTTAATTTCTTATTCTCTAGCTTCTAAGTGGAACTTTTCCTCTCCTTAGTACATGTATCCACCTGAGGATATACATCAAAAAAGGTGATCTAGAATCCTAGTAAGAGGATAGATAAAAACAATATATCATGGGGTGAGCATAATCATAACATAGGAAAAAGATCATGAACATGAGAGGAGCATAAATAATAGACTTGAAACATGGCAATGCATAAAAATGAAACATCATGTCTTAGTGGTTAACTACCACACATACTTGTGATGCAAGATAGCATCTTGTTCACACATAATTTCACATTTACTCATGAGATTCATCGCTTTACCCAATGCATAGGAGCGTTATATATTTCCGGGCGCACCCGTCACATCATAACAATATCATTTATCATGCATGGAACAATGAAAATATAACATAAATTAACATAACTAAACCATGAAAAGTAATGGGTTTCATCTCCTAAGAACACATTCATAAACATTGGGTTCCCAAAAGAAAGAGGGAACAACATGCTTGATACAAGAACCATCAACCTTGAATGAGAGGTAAAAGTTGAGTTCTTAAGAGAAGATTTATTATGGAAAACATTTGGATTGAAATAAACTTCATTAGAAAACATGTATATCCCAGAAAAGGAAATAAAATTATTAAGAAATGATTTTATAGGAGTAACTATATCAAAAATGGAGTGGAAGAGGAAGAACCCAAAGGATGAAAGTTGGGTTCGAGAATTTCCCCTTACCTTGTACTTGAATTACTCCTTCTCTTTAATGCCCTGTATAATGACATTATATTCATTAAATATAAATTCCAGATAATATAATACATTAATAGGGTTAATTATGGTTTCATTATTTCATATTATGTTCCTTTGGATGACTTATAGTGTTTAAAAACATTGTTCGGGGATGTTCGTTTTCATGGTTTTCTTGAGTGGTTCACTTGTATTCTTAAATTGAAGTTTGGGTAGATCATGGGTAAACATCCAGAACTGATATTAAATGTTATTAATGATATTACAGGAGATTTAATTATTTTATAATGAATTATATTATATCCATGTGGATGAATCACTAGATAAGAATTTAATTATGGTTATTTGGGTTAATTTGAGCGGTTTTTGGATCACAACGAACTTGTTTTAACTTTTAACTTAGTAATATGGCCATAGGTTATTTCTAGAACTTAAAATAGAACATAATACATATAAAATATTCTGGTTCAACCATAAAAATGGTTTCATGACCAGATCTGAATGTAGAAATGGAAGAAGAGAGAATCTAGTTTTTGAAGGTGATAAATTAACACCTCATGAACAACATTCTCTTTAATAAAATAAAAGGAAGAGGTAAAGGGTGTGGGGTGATATAATATCCCATTAGAATCATAAAATTACAGTATATGTTTAATACTCGAGTTAAAAAACAATTTGGATGAATATAGGTGGGGAGAGATCAAGAAAGGAACTTGAACTTGAAAGGAAATTAAAGGAGAAGAGGGAGAGAAATTACCTCTTAAATCTTCCTCTTGAAATACCCCTTAAGGAAGCTAGTCTTGGTCTTTTGATGAGACCAGAAGATTTTTGACGTGGGGGAGGGGCTAGGGAAGACTTTTGGGTAGAGATTAGAGAAGGCTTGGATCTTGAGAGGTGTGAGGAAATGAGGGAGTGAAGGGTGTCTTTTATAGTGGAGGGAAGAGGGGTTTCCTTAATATAAAATTCATTAGTTTATTAATTTCCCCTAAGACAAGTAATAGTGAGTCTTGGATGAAAAAGAATAATAATTTTATAATTTAATCCAGAAACAAGTGGTCTTACATCATCAGAACATCATTGATGACTCAATTAATACATTATTTAGCATTTATTGTGAATTATCGGATTCAACTATTCATCAAAAAATCATGTATCTCAGAAAAATCCCAAAAATTTACCCCAACCATTTTTTGACGTGTAGAATCCAAAAATGATGTCCATTTTTCAAAAAATATTTTTTAAAATATTATTAATTTAATATTTAATTAAAAAGCATAATTTACATTAAAAACAGTTTTTAAGATTAAAACTGATTTTATAGTGCTTTCAAAAATTACGTAGGGTCTTATAAAATTATCTAAAAACTATTATACATTGATTCAATACATTTTAGGGAAATAAATATTCTTTTAAATTAATTAATTAATTATAATTAATTATTAATGACTTATAAAATTCCAAAACGTTTACTAAGGTCAAATTGTCACATTCTAAGATGTCTAAAATTTATTTAATTATTCATAAGTAATGCTACTCTTATGTTGGATGATTTAATATTCATAAGAGTCATATTACTATCCATAGGGTTATGTTACTATTCCTAAGGGTATGTTACTATTCACCAAAAATTATTTTTGTTTCATTAGACTCCAAAAATCATCTTGAACACTACTATGTATGTCAGATTTTTAAAATTCCAAACATAGAAGTGACAAACATATGTTTAAAGGTCACTTATCACTTAATAGATCATTATTTTGTGTTTTCATTTTGTTTTATGACATAAATATAAGACGGAAAGTTTCACTAAAAAACATTGGGTCGTTACATTCTTCCCCCTTTAAGAAATTTTGCCCCCAAAATTTCAATTTACACAAACAGGTGAGGGTAATTCTCCATCATTGCCTCTTCTGGTTCCCAAGTTGCTTCCTCAAACATATGGTTCCTCCACTAAACTTTGACAAGATGGGTTGTCTTGTTGTGTAGAACCATATCACTTCGGTCCAGAATCCTTGCTGGCTACTCCTCATAGGAGAGATCATCTTCTAGCTGTACCACCTTTGAGTTTAGTACATGTGAGGGGTCTAGTATGTACTTCCTCAGTAGAGATACATGAAACACATCATGAACTTGAGCCATATTTAGTGGAAGTGCAAGCTGATAGGCCACGCCTCCTATGCTGTCAAGGTTCTCAAAGGGGCCAATAAACCTTGGGTTTAGCTTCCCTTTCCTACCGAATCGCACGAATCTCTTCCATGGAGATATTCGAAGGAAGACTTTATCTCCAACGTCGAACTCCAAGTCCCTTCGACGGTTCATAGCATAGCTCTTTTGCCGACTTTGAGTAGCTTGGATGTGTTTTTGGATGAATTGAACCTTCTCTGTCATCTCATGAACAAAATCAGGCCCAAGTGGCTTTCTTTCTCCAACCTCATCCCAACAGGTTGGATTTCTACATCACTTCCCATAAAGAGCTTCATACAGAGCCATTTGAATACTCGAGTGGAAGCTATTGTTGTATGAGAACTCAACCAATGGGAGAAGCTAATCCCATCAACCTTTGAATTATAGAGAGAAGGTTCTTAGCATATCTTCAAGAATCTGAATCGTCCTTTCAGACTTTCCATCAGTTTGGGGGTGATAGGCCATGCTGAAATTTAATTCAGTACTCAAAGCATGTTGAAGGATCCATCAGAACATAGATGCAAACCTTGGATCACAGTAATAGAAAATAGATAGTGGAACACCATGAAGTCTCACCACTTCCTTCACATATATCTTTGCAAGTTGATAAAGAGAGATATCTTCCCGAATAGCGATAAAATGGGCAGTCTTGGTGAGTCGGTCAGCCACAACCCATATCACATTATTTCCCTTTGACGTTTTTGGGAGGCCTGTGACAAAGTCCATAGTAACATTTTCCCATTTCCACTTGGGTATAGGCAATGGATGCATCATACCTTTGGACTTTTGTCGCTCAGATTTAACTTACTAACATACCAAGCACCTTGATATATATTCTGCAATCTCCTTCTTCATGTTATCCCAACAGAAGTGTTCTCGGAGATCATGATACATATTGGTACTCCCGGGATGGATCCTTCTTTATCCCGGGTGATGAAGGCACATAAAGCCGCGTTCCAAACTGAATCACACCATCATCGTCGATATGGAACTCTTGAAGCTTCCCTTCTTTTACTGCATTCACCCTCTTTTGTATCTCCACATCATCCTTTTTGATTCCATAATCATCACTTAGATGGATGGTTGCGCAATCATTTGGGCAAGGTAGGATGCATCGCCTGCCCTTACGATTCCCAAATCCATCCTTTGCATATCCAAGAAGATAGGGTCTTTCTCAATCCGCAGCATGGAAAGAGTATCAGGTTATTTTCTGCTTAGAGGATCAACTACCTTGTTCACCTTTCTAGGATGATAGTGAATAGAGAAATCTCAATCCTTGATTAGCTCTAACCATCTCATTTGATGCATGTTGAGCTCCTTTTGTGTGAATATATACTTTAGGCTCTTGTGGTCGGTGTATATGTCACACTTCTCACCATAAAGGTAGTGCTGCCAGATTTTCAGGGAAAACATCACGACCGCCAGCTCTAGATCATGTGTCGGGTAGTTCCGCTCATGGATCATCAACTATCGTGAGGCGTAGGCTATCACATTATCATTTTTCATGAGTACAAAACCCAAGCCTTTCTTTGAAGCATCACTTTATATCACAAAACTTTCTCCACTTTTCGGTAGTGTGAGTACTGGTGCAGTGATCAACCCTCATTTTAGCTCCATGAAGCCTCCCTCACATTCTTCCATCCAGACATACTTTACCCCTTTCCTTGTTAACTTAGTTATTGGGATTGAAAATTGTGAGAAGTTTCTCACAAAACTTCGATAGTACCCAGCTAATCCAAGAAAACTACATATTTATGTGACACTAGAGGGCCTGAGCCATTCCTCAATCACCTTTGTCTTTGAAGGATCCACAGAAATTCTCTAACTTTTAATCACATGTCCCAAGAATGTGACTTGATTCATCCAAAAGTCACACTTTCTGAACATGGCGTACAACTTCTCCTTTCTCAATGTCGCCAACACAAGTCTTAGATATTCTTCATGTTCCTCATTTCTCTTGGAGTAGATGAGAATATCATCGATAAACAATACCACAAATTTGTTGAGGTAATGTCTAAATACTCTATTCATCAAATCCATGAAGATTTTAGGGGCATTAGTAAGTCCATAGGGCATCACCAAAAACTCATAGTGCCCATACCTTGTACAGAAGGCAGTATTCTGAATGTCTTCCATCTTCACCTTTACATGATGATATCCAGAATGAAGATCCACCTTTGAGAAGTATTTTTCTCCTCTTAACTGGTCGAACAAGTCATCAATCCTTGGGAAAGTATTCTTTTTATTTATGGTGATCTTGTTGACTTCCTGATAATCGATACACAACCGCATGGTTCCATCCTTCTTCTTCACAAAGAGCATTGGTGCACCCCAAGGTGATGCACTAGGGTGTATGAACCCTTTTTCGAGATGCTCTTACAACTTCTTCTTTAACTCCTCCAGTTCTATAGGAGACATCCTATAGGGGCACTTTGAGATTGGAGTAGCTCTAGGTATGAGTTCAATTGAGAACTCAACCTCACGATCCGGGGGAATTACGGGTAACTCTTCGGGAAATACATCTCCGTATTCGCTTACAATGGGCAATTCCTCAAGGTTGGAACATTCCTTTGACTCAACCATTTGGGAGAGGTATGCTTCTTCATAGAGAATCAACACCCACACCATTGAAGGATTTTTCAAAGGAGATTCATGATCTTCCTTGAATTTGTAGAGGATCATGGGATGGTTCGGAATATGAAAAGATATTTCCTTTTCCTGGCCGTTGATATGTGCTATATATAACAGAGGTAATCCATTACCATTATAGCGTCGAATTCCACCAAGGGAAGTATTATGAGATTTGACGAAAGAATCTTTCCACGTATTCCAACAGGAGAAGAGTCCAAAACTTAGGTTGCAATTATTGCACCACTTGGTGTTTTTACAGATATCTCTACTTCAAGGATTCAGGGATTCGATTCTATAGTTCTTGCAAACTTGCAAGATATAAAGGAATTCGTAGAACCAGAATCAAATAAGACTTTTTCCATTCTTTAGTGAATAGGAAGTGTACCTTGTACGACTTCATTATCATGCTCCACCTCTACAGTAGTGATGGCATAAGCCTTCCCTTGTTGCTTTGGATTTGGTGGCTGCTGACGCTGATTACCGTCGAGAGCTCGAGGTTTAGTGCACTGGTTTGCATAGTGCCCTAGCTCCCTACAGTTGTAGCATTGGACCATGGGTGCTTCTCTCATTTCATTGGCTACATTATCCTTCCTTTTCATGTCTTTTCAACACTCTTGAGCTTGGTGTCCTTCTTTCCCACACTTGAAGCATTTCCTTGTCCCTTTTAGGTAGTTCCCATGGTACAAATTCCCACATTTTTGGCATGTGGGTCATTGATTTTTCTTCCCATCTTTGTCACTAGATCCACTGGCTTGAAACTCCAACAATATTTTCTTATCGCCATAGCCATGGGACCATTCTTCAAACTCCATATCCACATTGAGATCACACTGAACAACTTCTTCATAACTCCCAAAGTCTCGAATTACAAGAGACTTTTGAAGGTGTGGTTTTAGTCCACTAAAGAATCTATCAATTTTGCTATCATTGTTGATAACAAAACCCGAAGCATACCTTGAAAGACTTGTGAAATTCGCTGCATAGATTGTGACAGATTCTCCTTCTTTTTTCTTGAACTTTATGAATTCTCTCTCCATCTTCGTGTGAAGAGTTCATGGGATGTACTTATTATGAAACATTATCTTAAAGTCTTCTCATTCCATCTCTTCAATTTCCTCCCTTGGCTTGGTGTTCTTAATCAAATCCCACCATTGATCGGCTTCTCCATCTAGACGATAAATGGCTAGAGTCACCTTCTCTGTCTCAGAATAGTGAAGTATAGAAAAGATCTTCTCCATGGAGTTGACCCACTGTTCTGAAACTAGTGGATCGAAATATCCACCAAACGTCGGTGGTCTTTGCCGCATAAAATATTCGATAACCAGTTGATCCCTCTTTGGGGAAGGAGGAAGTTCCCCATTATTATGGTTATTGTTCATAACCTGAGATAATTGGGTAAGATTTTCCATGAAGTTCTGAACTCCACCTCCCAAATCATTGGGGATGTCATTTGACCAATCTTTGCATTGTCCCTCGCAAGAGTTGTTGGCCATATTTCTCCTGGTTCCCATTATTTTCTAAAATAGAAAAGGATAGAACAAAACATAAGTAAACAAGTCATTAATAACATATTTTTTTAAACAATTATACCAAAAACATAACATATGGAATCCCTATGTAAATATTATTGTGTGAATATTCATACTTAGTCTCATTCTAGAGGTTTTATCTAGGGTTTACTAATCCTAATTCCCAAATTAACTAAACCTTTCCTCTGATACCAACTATAGTGACCCAGCCTTTTCATACATTAATATTACATAATTTCAAAGATAAACTACATAATAGTATTACACATAGAGGATCAAAATTTTTAGTGCCTTGGGAAAACTAGGACCATACATAACAAATACATCATCAACCATAAACATTTATTTAATTTCTTATTCTCTAGCTTCTAAGTGGAACTTGTCCTCTCCTTAGTACATGTAGCCATCGGAGGATATACATAAAAATGGTTGAGCTAGAAGCCCATTAAGAGGATAGATAAAAACAATATATCATGGGGTGAGCATAATCATAACATAGGCAAAAGATCATGAACATGAGAGGAGCATAAATAATAAACTTGAAATGTGGCAATGCATAAAAATGAAACATCATGTCTTAGTGGTTAAGTACCACACATACTTGTGAACCAAGCTAGTATCTTGTTCACACATCATTTAACATTTACTCATGAGATTCATCACTTTACCCAATGCATTTGAGTGAAATATAATCCGGGCACACCTGTCACATTTAATCATTCATATTGCGTTATATAATTTCGGGCGCACCCATCACATCATAACATTATCATTTATCATTCATGACACAATGAAAATATAACATAAATGAACATAAATAACCCATTAAAAGGAATGGGTTTCAACTCATAAGAACTCATTCATAAACATTGGGTTCCCAAAAGAAAGAGGGAACAACATGCTTGATACAAGAACCATCAACCTTGAATGAGAGGTAAACGTTGAGTTATTAAGAGAAGAGTTATTTCATAAAACATTTTTATTGACATAAACTTCATTAGAAAAAATTTATATCCAAGAAAAGGAAATACAAGGATGAAAAAATGATTTTATAGGAGTAACCATATCAAAAATGGAGTGAAAGAGGAAGAACCCAAAGGAAGAAAGTTGGGTTCGAGAATTTCCCCTTAACTTGTACTCGAATGCCTCCTTCTTATTAATGTCCTATATAATGACATTATATTCATTAATTAGAAATTACAGAACGTTTTATACATTAATAGGGTTCATTCTGGTTTCATTATGTCATATTATGTTCCTTTGGATGACTTATAGAGTTTAAAAACATTGTTTGGTGATGTTCGTTTTCATGGTTTTCTTGAGTAGTTCACTTGTATTCTTAAATTGAAGTTTGGGTAGATCATGGGTAAACAAGAAGAACTGATATTACATGTTATTAATGATATTACATTATATTTACTGATTTTATAAATAATTATATTTGATCCATGTGGACGAATCATTAGATAAGAATTTAATGATGGTTATTTGGGTTAATTTGAGCGGTTTTTGGATCACAACGAACCTGTTTTATCTTTTCACTTAGTAATATAGCCTTAGGTTATTTACAGAACAAAAAATAGAACATAATACATATAAACTATTCTGGTTCAACCATAAAAATGGATTTATGACCAGATCTGAAGGTAGAAATGGAAGAAGAGAGCATGTCGTTTTAAGGTGATAAATTAACACCTCATGAACAACATTCTCTTTAACAAAATAAAAGAAAGAGAGAAAGGGTGTGCGGTGATATAATATCCCATTAGAATCATAAAATTAAATTATATGTATAATAATATTGTTAGAAAACAATTTGGATGAATGTAGGTGGGGAGAGATCAAGAAAAGAACTTGAACTTGAAAGGAAATTAAAGGAGAAGAGGGAGAGAAATTACCTCTTAAATCTTCCTCTTGAGATCCTCCTTAAGGAAGATAGTCTTGGTATTTTGATAATACCAGAAGCTGTTGGACATGGGGGAGAGGCTAGGGAATATGTTTGGGCAGAGTTTAGAGAAGGATTGGAGCTTGATAGGTGTGAGGAAATGAGGGAGTGAAGGTTGGCGTTTATAGTGGAGGGGTGAGAGGTTTCCTTAATATAAAATTCATTAGTTTATTAATTTCCCATAAGACAAGGAATAGCGAGTCTTAGCTGAACAAGAATATTAATTTTATAATTTAATCCTGAACCAAGTGGGATTACATCACCAGAACATCATAGATGACTCAATTAATACATTATTTAGCATTTATTGTGAATTATCGGATTCAACTATTCATCAAAAATTCATGTATCTCAGAATAATCCCAAAAATTTACCCCAACCATTTTTCGACCTGTAGAATCCAAAAATGAATTTAATTTTTCAAAAATAATTTTCAAAATATTATTAATTTAATATTTAATTAAAATCACAATTTACATAAAAACAGTTCTTAAGATTAAAACTGATTTTATAGTGCTTTCAAAAATTACGTAGGGTCTTATAAAATTATCTAAAAACTATTAGACATTGATTAAATACATATTAGGGATATAAATATTCTTTTAAATTAATTAATTAATTATAATTATTTATTTATGACTTACCAAATACCAAAACATTTACTAAGGTCAAATTGTCACTTTCTATGATGTCTAAAATTTATTCAATTATTCATAGGTAATGTTACTCTTATGATGAATTATTTACTATTAATAAGGGTCATATTACTATTCATAGGGGTATGTTATTATTCCTACGGGTACGTTACTATTCACCAAAAATTATTTTTGTTTCATTATACTCCTAAAATCATCTTGAACACTACTATTTATGTCATATTTTTAAAATTCCAAACATAGTAGTGACAAACTTATGTTTAAAGGTCACTTATCACTTAGTAGTTCATTATTTTGTGTTTTCATGTTGTTTTATGACCTAAATATAAGAAGGTAATTTGCATTAAAAAACTTTGGGTCGTTACAGGTACCTCTTTAGGATGCCAAATGCCTCCTAGAAATCCTCTGTCCATTGTTTGGTAACCCCCTTCTTCATTAACCTGGTAAAGGAAAAACATTTTCCTGCCAGGTTGGTTATGAATCGCCAAATGTAGGCCTGGTGTCCTTAGAGTACCCTCAACTTGGTGAGATTGCAAGGGGAGTTAGGCTGAGGATAGCCTTTGTATTTTTAGGGTTGACTTCGATGCCACGATGGTGTAAGATGAAGCCAAGGAATTTCCCTTAGGTAACCCCGAAGGAACACTTCAAGGGGTTCATCTTCAGACTATGCTGTCGAAGTTTGTTGAAGGCGGTCTCAAGATTCAATAGGTGATCTGAGCACCGCCTGGACTTAACCACCAAGTCATCTAAGTAATATTCGACGAATCTCCCCAGGAATGGTATAAAGATAAGATTCATGGTGCGTTGATATGTGGTGCCAGTGTTCTTGAGACCAAAGGGCATGACCCTGTAACAGAATACTCCATGGGTGGCCCTGAAGGCAGTGGCTTCTTCCTCTTCTCGGGCCATCCGGATTTGATTATACCTAGAATAGTCGTCCATGAAGCATAGATCCTTGTACCCGGTCATTGCATCGATTAATAACTCGGAGATCGGGACTGGGAAATCATCTTTCGGGCAATGCCAATTGAGGTCTCTAAAATCAATACAAACACAGATTTGTCTGTTCTTTTTCTTGACATGGATGATGTTATCCAACCAGATGGGGTACTGTACCTTCTGAATGAAGCTTGCTTTAATGAGCCTATCAACTTTAGCCTCTATTTTGGAAACATGTGAGGGGTGTGTCTTTCTGGTGGCCTGTTTATAGCCCTGGTGGTCTTCTGGCAGACCTAGGTGATGCGTCTCCACTTCTGGATCGATTCCCGGAATTTCTGTGTAATTCTAGGCAAATACATCCCAATGTTGCCTCAAGAAATAGGTATATACCTCATGCTCCTCAGGAGATATGGTTACACTAACAAGAGTGGGCCTCGGGTCTTCCTTGGTACCCAGGTTTATTTCCATGAGCTCATCCATGGTGGTGGAGATACCTTTCTCAAATGCGTGAGGTTCATCCCTAAGATCTTCCTCCTCTTCTTCTCCCAAATCCTCATCTTCTTGATCCGATGGGGGGAGAGATTCTGGCCTGGGATCTCAGGTGTTTGAGGGAGAAGCATCATGGGAATCCCTGCTCGAGTATTCGTGCCCAGAATCTAGGTTGGCGGACATTCCCGCATTGTCAAGTTTGGCTGTTATGGTTGAAGTCATGAAGACAGCTGAGTGTGTGTCCAAACTTGAATCCTTGCTCTCAACATGGTTGACGGGATGTACGTAGTCTCTGCCAAGCTGTCTGAGGGGGTCGTCAGGAACCATTTCCAGACCATTTGGAGCGGGGATCCAGTCGATACCATCGGTCTAAGAAGTCTTTCACTTTTTCTCATAAAACCCGGCGTCAATGTAGAGTGACTCAGAGATCTCGAAAGGGGCCTTGTCAGCGTGCAATGTCCCACTTTTCCCATTGACATAGTACTTAATACACTGGTGTGAGGATGAAGGAATGACCATGTTCTTATAGAGCCACAGCCTTCCCAGCAGGGCATTGAATGTTGTGTTCTATCGAACCACCAGGAATTCCGAATAGGCCACAAGGTCACCAAAATGGGTCTTTAGCTTGATTTGTCTCATCGGCTTCTGTTCACTCTTGTCATAACCCAGCAGAGTTGTGGCCAAGGGTATTAAATCACCCTCACTGAAGCCCAAATTACGGAGTGTCCATAGGGGAATGAGGTTAACTCCAGATCCATTGAAAATAAAGAATTTGCGGATCTCTACATCATCTAGTGTTCCAGACACATATAATGGTTTGATGTGTCCCTGCATGATGGCATCTTCATCTAGATTGGTGAAGGAAAACACTACTTTGAATTCATCCGAGCCAGTCTCCGTCCAGTAAATCTCAGCGGAAGCTACTTCGACTTGAAACTCCTAGGGGCTGAGCAAGGATTCTATAAGTGCCTCCCTAAGGCTGGATGACAAACTCAAGGCATCCAGGATCGACAGTTTGGCAGGTACCAATGCCAGCTGCTTAAGGATGTCATATTTTTGTTCCGGTGGCCGATGATTCTCCATTGGTGGGAGAGTTTTAGCAGGTATCTTGGGGGATGTAATACGTGATTAGGAGGGACCGGCTGTGGGGTTAGATGTCGATGATGTCCCCATGTTCTAGGGACTCAGCCCGTCCGGTCTGTTTTCACGCACTAGGTGGCTGGATGCTTGTCCCCCTTCTAATGGGTACAGTAGAATGATGGGGCAGAGTGGCCGCTTGTGGAGTTGGTGGGATGTTATTTCTCCTTTTGAGTCCATTGAAGGGCTCTCCCATGGGATTTTGCAATATTGATGTTTTGGTAGGAGGTCCAACTGTAGGGTTGATTTCGGCTGTGACTGCACCTTCCCTGATATCCCCTGCCTCTATGATTCCTCGTCCCAGCTCCTCGTATTGGGAGCTCGGGTTCATAACCATACCCTTCTTCAGGGAACGATTCCATAATATGGATGGCGTTGATGGAACCAAAGATTGGTTCTTCATCCTCTAACAGGTCAACCTGGTCGGTTGTCCCTGATGGTGCCGTTTGGTGGGTTGGTGCCCATGGTGCCAAATTCAAGGGCATGAAATTTGATAGCGTCGGGGCTAACTTTGGCCTCGTCGTGGACTTCTCTTCTTTCGTTTTTCTCCTCCTTCTTTGATTACACCTAGATGACTGGCTTGTAGAGGGTTGTGAGCTCGATATTGTCGGTTGTGCGGTGTCAGGGGCTGTTGGTGGCAACACCAGCTACTGTAGTTGAGCTCGGAGTATGCCCTAGGCTCGATGGATAGTCTTCTGAGTCATCTAGTTATCGAATTTCTGCCCCTTGTTGATGGTGACTTCCTGCCACCCCTCCCCTTTTTCGGGGCCGGTGGTAGATATATATGTCACATGTGCTGGGGGTGGTCCCAGTTCTACTTGCCCAGAGACTACCATCCTTTGCAGGAGGTCCTTGAAAATGAAGCATTCCTGAATATTGTTCCCCAACATTCGATGGTAGGGACAGTAATCTGGCCTATCATCGCAGCCGAATTCTTTGGGTTTCCTCAGCTCTAGGAGGCGAATCATGTTTCAATTCATGGCAGCGATGAAGTATCTGCAGACTTGGTTCTCTCAGAATGAGTATACTTTATGTCTTAGTTCCTCAAATTGGTTCTGCTTCCCCCCTTTCTCATCATCCTGCCTAGGCGTAGGCGGCAGCTAATATACAGGGGGCCCTTGAAGATTTTATGGAGGCCTGAGTAGTGGAGAAGGCATAAAGGATGTCTTGAGCGTGATATAGGATTCTTCAGCTCTAACTGTTCACTTTGCAGGAGCCTGTAAGCCTATTCGGGACTTCAAATTGGTCCGCTGCAGGAGGTCCTTGATTCTCTGGGAAATGGCAGAGAGATAGAGAAAGCCAGTGGTGCACTCCACTGGTATGATCATATTTCGCGTCTCATCTCAATGATTGTCGATGTATATGGAGAGAAACTCATCTTGAGGCATTGTCCTATTCGGAGAGTATGCCAGACCTTTCCATCTGGCAATGAAATCTGAGACCCTCTCGTTCTCCCTCTTCTTGCAGTTCATGAGGTCACTGACCGTTGTTTTAGGCAATGTCGAGCTGAATTGGAACAAGAACTGATGTCGAAGGTCTTGCCAGCATTTTATTGACTAGGCTGTAAGACTCGTATACCAGATGAAGGCAGATCCATACAAGGTCTGTATGAAGCATCTGAGTTTTACTGCTTCTTGTTGATTCGAGGTTCCCATCATAGGGTCTCAATAAGATGCGTAGTGCATCAAATTCTATTCCAGATCGCCTGATCCGTTGAAAATAGGGAATATAGTTCTCCAAAAATTGGGTGGAGGTGGTGTGTGGCTCACCCAATCCAGGTAGGGCTTCCTTTCTGGCTGTATCGGAGCGCGTCGACCTTCCATTACTTCCAATCGAGCTGTTAGTGCCTCGATGGTGTTGGTGAGACTCTGGATTACATCTTGTTGGGCCAGGTCCCGGGCAGGTGTAGCCCGAGGCATTTCTTGAGGATCTAGCTCGTTTGGAACCAGGGGTGCATGTGCCATTTGGGACAACTTCAGAGGGTTCAGATGTACTTGTTTCAGTTTCTTCCAGAGTGTAGGGAAGTCTGGGTATTCATCCGGATCCACATTTAGGTAGTTGTACGAGTCGGGCACCTCGTTGGGTAGGATCCCTGATCGTGCTTCGTTTTCCGGGGTAAACCTTGTTCTTTGATGTTAAATTACTAGGAGTTCATGATGTGGCTCCTCTTGGGATGTGCTTTCAATAAGACGGTTCCTCTGGAGTATCTCGGTGTTAAGCCACCTCAATTCTTTCATTTCCTCTTCCTGTCGAGCGAATCTCTCTTCGAGCGTAAGTGGATCGTTTTTATCGAGAGAGGGATTCAGGTTAAGGGTAACCGGTCCATTATTCTTATCCTTATTGGATGCTCTTAGGGACAGAGGAGGAAGGATAGCTGAAGGGCGACCATATTTAGGGAGGCCTTCTGGTTCCAGGTGTGCACACCTGGTGGTCCATTTTGAGTCACATCCTGACTGGAACCATCATCTCCAGACCCATACGAATTTGCATCATCTTCGAAGCTACCCGTGGGGTTAGCCTCTATAGTGTTGATGGATTCATATCGTGGGGTAGAGAAGATGTCATCTTCCAAACAGAAAGAGGATATCCCGCATCTTTTGCTGGTCTTCCCTCTTCTGTCCCAGGATTTCTTTCAGGCTCCATGACGAAGGGTGAAGCGGAGAGTTCTCTGATGTGATCTTACGGTATGCCTCCCTTTTGATGGGGATGATGATTCAAATGACGAGATGGGGCAGGAACCTCCTCTCCTGACTGTCCTCGCTAGACGAGAGAATACTGATTCTCATGGGGGAGGTTGTTGTTAAGAAGGTAATAATGCCCCCAGCCCTGAGGGATGGGGTTGGCTCCGTTCCTTGGACGTTGAGTCTCTTCCCATTTTTATTAGTCTTACAAGGGAATTTGTTGTTAAAAACTCCCATAGACCTACAGGCTAGGGTTGACCCTGGATTGTGGCGGTGGATGCTGTTATCTCTACCTACCTGATCTTGCTTGCCCCAATTTGGCGGTGAACTGAGTTTGGTTCTGAGTTCTTCTATGAATCAATCCCTTCTGGGGAGGCGGGAAATGACCGCTGATTGGACCTTCTTATGCCAAAGGCCTGTTGTATTCTCTCTGTGGCCCAATTCAAAAGTTTCTTGAATGGCTTGTTCCCTTCGGGCCAGACACTTCTAGGACTTACTCAAGGCCTGACTCTGTTGGGTGTGATGCCTTTCACAAACAGGGAGACCACCCGATTGCTATCTTGACGTGATGGAATTGCAAGATACCATGCCGAACAGGTTCTTCTGGGAAAGGAGCGGTGTGAAATGTTGATCTCCATGTTCTCCCCATCCTCTAATATGGAATCCAATTAGGGCATTACTAAGGAGGCGGTGCAGCTAGTGCACCACATGGAGGCAGGCTATCTCAATGTTTCCTTTACGCCTATCGGGTCGCCGTTGTCATGCCGAAGGAAGAGCTACCAGGTCAATGTGACGTAGGAGGTCTCATATTGTCTTTACATGGTTTACATACCCATCGTAGGGTAGAAATATTGATTTTAGTTGGAGGAGGGTTGTCCATATATTATGGTGGATGTTGTGCATGCATTCTTCTGAAAACTCTCTGGGTATGTCGAACTGAGAGGTGGTTGTGGGACAAAACATATCTAGAATATCATCCCTGGCCAGTCATTTCCTCAGGTGTAATATGTCAGCATACTCCTACGCTAGTGATTCTTCTACCTGGTCAGCCCAACTGAGATGCCCATTTATAGCATGGTCGGAGGCAGCGGGGCTGGTAGGTGTTGAATTACCATATGGGCGATTCCGGGGTGGTTCAGAAGATGAATGTGGCCCCGGACCATCTCCTTATTGAATAAGGGTGTCGTTGGAGACTCGTTGGGAATATGACATGTTGTATTCCATCCTTCAGAGTGCCTTGGCATACGAGTTCTTTGTTGTGCTTGATTCAGCAGAGGGAGGACCTTCCTGTCGATATGATATGTCATTGCGGGGAGGACCTTCGCAACGGCGGCCATAATGGTGAGGACTACCACTACTACTTGAAGCCTCACTATATAGAGAACATTTGCAGTGCATACCCTGGGGAGGACCTTCAAGGCATGTCGCAGCAAGGGGAGGAGCTTCTGGCTACATAGCATTGTTACGGGGATGGCCTTCGAAACAACTGCCATCATGGTGAGGATGACCATCATGGTTTGACATTCGATGTGTATCCTAGGGAGGACCTTCAAGACACACTGCGATAAGGGGAGGACCTTCTTGTCACTTGGGGCCACTACGGGGAGGACATCTGCAATGGCGGTCGTGGTGGCGAGGACTACCATCACATATGTTGTAATGTCTAAGACTACCATTACAACTGCCTCAGGAAGAATATCTGTGGGGTACACCCTCGGGAGGGCCTTCAGAATGTACCGCAACGAAGGGAGGGCCTTCTCGTTGCTTGACGTCTCTACGGGGAGGAACTCCGTTATGAGGGTGGTGATGACTAACACCGTGATTGGATGCCCAACTGTGTGCAGTTTCATTGCTACGTGAACCATGGGGAGGACCTTCAGGGAAGGCCACAACAAAGGGACGGTCTTCTTGTCGTGATGAGATGTCACTGTGGGGATGGCCTCTGCAGTTGCGACTATGATAGCAAGGACTAAAATCATAATCTGTGGTCCCACTGCATGGAGATTGTTTGTTGTGTATACCATAGGGAGGACCTTCAGGGTGGACCACAGAAAGTGGAGGACCTTTTCGCTGCTCGATCTTCTAGCCATGTGTAGTGTTTTCGTGAATCGCATCAAAAGAGGATCTCTCGTGATCGATCGTTATATGCCAGTGGGGGAGGCCCCCACGGGTGCTCTGGGGAGGACCTTCAGAGCTGCTGGTAGCAACATTGCAGGGAAGAACTTCGCAACTGCTACTGTCTCTCCCATAATATGGTAATGGGTGGGCAGGGTTCTAAGCCTTCAATATGTGCTCAGCGGCGTTGGGAACCCCAGCTTCCAGTAGAGCAGAGCCATAAACCCGCTCTTTTTTCTAGCTACTTTCGACATGTTCGGGTTACCTTCTTTCTGGCAGTGGGGACCGACTACTATTGACAATAACCTTCACCTATGGGTCCCTCTCTAATTGGGTCCTGTGATGCTGCCAAGATATGCCGGTAAACATCTTGAATTTTAGAAGGGATATTTTCCTACTATGGAGCATCCACCATGATGGAAAAGTGTCCCCCAGTTGGAACGAGTGAAGATGCTCGATCTGGTTGCCCTTACGTCACGGAATATAGCTGGAGACCCTCCCGGGTGGAAGCAGGGATGCAGATCTGCTCCGAGGCGGCTATCTCATCCCTTAGATGAGTCGACTCAATTGGGGAGATGGGCTCACGAGCCCAAGTCCTTTCCATTTCCGCTGATGGAATTACACTCTGGCAAGTCTGTAAGATATGATCTGGGATCGATAACTGCTACACCATCATTAACAATTTATGCAGAGAGACATATTTGGCTGGAATGAGTATGAAGGCCCATTCTGGTATCAGAGTAGGGATATCCTGCTCCGGTCCTCCAGTGGTCAGTGGGTACTGACAATTCTCTTGTGTCGGGGAAGGGGAAAAAATCTACCCCTGGGTCAGGATATGCTGGTTTATCTCTCTATTTTCAACCACATCGGGGTAGTGGACTTTACTTGTATCCGGAGGGAGCTGGCCCTGTATATGTTGGTTTCCCACCGTATCGAGTCGATGGCCTTTTTTGTTTGGGAGACGTGCCTGCCTATTAATTACTGCCACATCGGGATGGAGGGCTTTGTGGATCGCAACCACATCAGGATGGTAGGCATAAAAATCATCTGCTAGGAGCTGGTTATATAGGAGCTGGGTCGCCACCACATCGGGTTGGTGGGCTTCACGGCCCTGGGCAGGTAGAGGTGCCTTCTATGTAGGTGTCGTCCTGCATGAGTGACGAGCTTGATGGAGCCCAACAGGGATTCATGCATGCTATTATGATGCCTCCATGTCTTGATGGCGGGCTTTGGAGGAGAGAACATGTGTATCCTCCTATTCGTGATGCGTCTTCATGACTGAGCAGCGAAGCTCCTCCTCAGGGACAAGGGTGATGACCGGTCCCCAGATGTATGTTTTCTGCCCCCGTCAGGCTGTCTGAGGGGCCATAGCTCTAGTAGCGTGGGCTTGGATCCTCGGGGCAATGTCCTTCATATCATGAGGATGTTGAGTCGCGGTGTGACCGTGATGACATCTGTCGGTGGGGGCCTTGGAGCGGAAACTCCGTTCAGTGGGGATGAAGTCCTCGGCGTCGACCTCATTCGCCTCCCTAAGATTAGTGAGGTATTCATTGTCCCGTTCTGGGGATAGACTCCCGGAACGATTTGAGACAGCAGCAGGAGCCATCTAGATCTGCTTTTTTGGCCGCTGCTGGGTAGGTGACTAGCGAGTCTGGGCAGATTAGTGGGCGTGCATGGCCGCCTCCACCGTCGGCAGAGTACCGTTCACATGGTACTCTCAGATCAATGCATCTGGGACACAGTGTTGAAGACATTGGGTAGGTTATGGTGCCATCCATTGGTGAGGAAGTCCTATCACTGTGTAGTTGTAAGAATGCGCCTGTGAGTTCCTTCATGACGCCATTGGATCAAAGGGAGTTTTGTGTGGTACTTGTAAATTTTTAAAAAAAATACAAAAAGAAAACCCGTCAAAGTAGCATCTCATAATCCCATGCATAATTAATGACCTTTCTTGGCCCTCCTTGCGATTATAAAGGGGGAACATGGTGGGATTAGCTTAAATCCGTCATGCTTGGTTAAAGATTCACGTCAGGTTCACTATTTTTTGTTTCGGATCGGTTTCAAAATTCCCAATGGTTCTGTATCCGACTATACGTGGACCTACTTTCCAAAGGCAGGAGTTCACTGGGAGATTTGGCCAACGACACTTAAGAACTCACATTGGTCGAGAGGATGGGAATTCGGGCTCATCACACCCTTTTGGGTGGAATTATTTCCTTTTCAAGGACTCTCTTATAGATTTAAGGCATATTCATATGTTCACGAATCATTGGTTTATACCCAAGAATATTATCAACAGATTACACCTTGTTGGAAATGGTCAGTTGGACGCATGGGTTCAGAATCATTTATGCCTGAGGTTTACCATCCCTCCTTGGATTAATGGCCTTGAGGAGTCTGGACTAATTGAGGCGGCACTAGGAGTGGCACGGTGAACTGATGTGAAGATAGTAGGATTGACCTGTTGTTGGGCTTGAAACTCAAGGAGGCTTCCTACGTACACTTCCTAGGAGACAGGGATCAAAGTATACATAGTTCGAATAGGAGTGTCGGAGAACCGATGTGAATGTGGACCCGGGGGTCCGACGGTGATCAGGAATGAACCTCTTGGAGGCTTCCTACATACCCTGCCTAGGAGACAGGGATTAAAGTCCACGTAGTTAAAATTAGATTGGGGCTTACACCCTGAGGAGGCCCGTAGTAATAGATTGGGGCTTACACTCTGAGGAGGCACATAGTATGGATTGGGGCTTACACTCTGAGGAGGCCCATAGTAATGGATTGGGGCTTACACTCTGGGGAGGCCCATGGTAATAGATTGGGAATTACACTCTAAGGAGGCACATGGTATGGATTGGGGCTTACACTCTGAGGAGGCCCAAGGTAATGGATTGGGGCTTACACTCTGAGGAGGCCCATGGAAATGGACTGGGGCTTACACTCTGAGGAGGCCCATGAGTGGATGTCATGGTCGATGCTTACTCTAAGCCCACGTGAGTCATGCTCGGTGTGAGAATCAAGAGGTAGCAGGGACCAGACGATCATGCCATGAAAGTTGTGTCCATGGGATGTGGAGTGGAGCTTACACATAGAGGCATCCCATAAAGTCGGGGCTTAATCTGGGATGGATGCCCATGGCGAAAAAGCACAGCGGGAGAGGGACTTGGCCCCAAAGAGGGACGGAGCAAGACCCTTCCCCACTATGCCATTCCTTGGCCATGGCCATGGGGATGTACGGAGGTGCATGTTGGATTACATCTGATGGGTATCCCACCATGCCCTGGAGAGGGGAGAAGTTCCCCAGTCCTAATGAGAGGAGGGGAAGAAAGGGGGGTTCTGGGCTCGGACTCTGCATTACTATGGGAATGTGAACTGAGGAATGTTTCAGAAATCCTCTCAAGGGCCGGAGAAACCCCTTCGCCACTGCTTACTGTGGGTATGTGAACTCAAAATGATGTTCTGATGTCACTGAAGGTTACATCACACGGGTCTGGTGGCTCTGGTGGAGGCCTCGGCTCGGGGCCGATGAATGGGCCAATGAGGGAGCTGCGAAGGATTAGGCCGGATTGGGAGGATTTTATCTGGCTCGGGGAACGGGAACTCCGAAGTATTTGGTAGTCCACATGGGTGTATGAGGAGTATCTCCCTTCGCGTAGGGAGGGATACGCGGCTAGAGAGGCTGTCCGTGAACCAGGGTGGTTTGCAGCGTGGTGGGAATCCCACGAACTAGGGTGGGTTGTGGCTTCAGGTTCAGCCCGCGTACCAGGTTGGTACGCGGAGGGATCCATGTGAGTTGTGGCGGCTCAGGATAGCATCAGTTGGGGGTTCTTCGGTTGGGGCTTCGCCAGCGTAGGAGGGTGCTACACGGTGCAACGGATCGGAAAAGGGGAATAAACTCCCTGGTCCATGGGGAGTGCATTCGCGGAGGGGCCATGGTTCGCGGTTTTCTTTTCTTTGTAATTTTAATTTTGCGGTTCACCAAGTTATTATGCATTTTCGATTCCTTATTAATTCGCTCCCAGCTTCATACCTGTTCTAGTTTGCGAACAGGAACTTCTCTGTGTGTGAAATCCTAAGCTCCTTCCTTCGAAATCCTTCCACTAGAATCTAGTCGATCTCTTAGAATCCTCTATTTTTCTACCCCCTCAGTCTCCTTTTATAGAGTGGGGAAAGAGATATATCTGTGGTCATGCGACACCTTTTGTGGAGGCCCATGATCGAAAACCCTATTTACAGATGACTTGGTCAATCCGCAACTCGCGGGGGGCATTGAACGCATCTCCCCCGCGAACCAAATCAACCTCAGGTAGTGCTTCGTGGATACCCATGGTTCTACCTTCATTTCTCAAACAATAGCGGATGCGGCCTAGGCCGGTCAATGCGGTCCGCGGCTGGGGCGCTTCATGACAGTGGACTAGTTTGGTCCTCGTCCTGCTTCGCGCTCGTGGAGGATCCCTGCCTCCATTCCGCGAACAAAAACGGTCCACAGAGGGGGTGCTTCGCAGAACTGGTCGCAACCAATTATCATTAGACCGGTCTACGGACCGGTTTGGCTTATGCCTTCCTTTGAGTATTCTCCACACTTTTCCCCAATTCTTTGGGGGGAAATTGGGTACAATCTCCCTTGGATTAAAGTGGATTTTCATTCTTCCTTTGCGGATTTTTGAAGACCCTACAGTCTTCCATGATTCAATGTTTTATTCTTATGTCTTGATTTCATGGATTATGATCATTATTTCATTATGATTCTTTTCTTATAAACTTTCAATCAATATTCCATGATTCTAAATCATTATCATTGATATAATGGGTACGGTCTTATATTTTCATGATCATGTTCTCATAGCCCTATGTTCATATTTATTCTTACAAGTCTCTCTAGTTGACCCATACTAACCATCTGATCTCACCCCTTTTTAGGTTTTATTCCCCACATTATGAAGATATGTATTGTGTTTTCTGATTCTAGGAAGGGTGTTACTCAAGGAGAACCTAGAGTGAGATAATGTAGATATTTTTATGAACCAGTGATTAGGTTTCCATTCTCCCAAAGGAACTAGGATAGTACGATCTTTGGGTGTTTGCTTGTATAACGTTTTATGTATTCTGTAATCATTATGTAATGTTAATGTGTTAAAACAGAGGGTTTTTATTGACATGATAACACTACATAAGAACAGGTCCCATCCCCGAACCCAATGAATCAAAAAAGACTGCATATCCCTGCCCATGCTCTGGAAAATCCAACATTAGTGGATTTGTCAAAATACATTTCAGCACAACAAAAGAATTATGAATTTTCATATCCCAATAAAAACATACTCCCTTCTGAGTGATTGTAGTCATTGGATGAACCAAAATTTTCAATTCCATCATGAACTGAGGATAATATCCAGCTAAGCCCAAGAAGATTCGAATCTGGAAGACATTATGTTGTTTCTCCAAAGATATTTCATCTTTTACATTTGAAAGATCAAGTTATTTCCCTTGTTTTGACACCACATATCCCAATAACATTACTTCTTATATCCAGAAATATCCTTTTGAAAGACCATAACAATGTTAGTAATTTCTCAGCAAACTCAGAACGGTACTCAAATGATGCACAAGATCCTCCTAATACTTGTAATTGAGGATGTCATATACAAAGACTACCATGAATATATCTGGATACTCATTGAAAATCCTATTCATCAAAGCCATGAAAACAGTATGAGATTTGGATAGACAATAAAAAATGAAAAGGTAATCAAAATGGCCATACCTGCTCTGAAAGGTAGTTTTCTGCATGTTAGATTCTTTTGTCCTCTACTGATGTCAACTAGAGAGGGAGTCAATCTTCGAGAATGACTTCTCCCCTTTTAAATAAGGAAATAGATCATAAATCCATGGTAATATATATTTTCTCTTTAATATAACTCTATTGATCCTTTGATAATAAATGTATTGGTGAAGTGAATCACAAGCCTTCTTAAAAAAGAGAGCTAGTGCCACCCAATTTGACAATATTTGCAATTTGAATCCTTTATCAGGAATATCATCTAACTAGGATGTTATCTATTTCATTTCATCTGGTTACATACATTATGATTTAATAGAAATTGGTTGAGTACAAGACATTATGTAAATAGAAAATGAAACCTCCCTTACTGGGGGAAAACAAGAGAGGTATGAAGGATACATGTTAGGAAACTTGATGTCCACTACTAGGATATCACCACTCAATGATTCCCACTATAGATCAAGGTAAAAACTTATTTATTAGTATCTCCAACTAGAGATATGAAGGCTCCACTTTGCTTGACCTTTGGTCTCATTTTAATTGGAAGACACGATACACACAACATGGTGTACTAAAGGAGACCTATTGAAGTTAACAATCAATCAATATTTATTAGAAATTCTCCATTCAACCCCGAAAATGATTTCAAGAGATTTCATGTAAAGAATTATAAAACTTCATGCATGTTGAACATCTGATTGAGATAATTCACAAGTAGGACTACAGAGACCCTTCTCTCACTTCGTACCAACAGGTGTAGTAATATATGCTACACAAGATTAAATCTCTATATGAGGATTTAAAATATAAAAAATATGGGTTGAAATAATTGAATGTGATACATCAATATCAAATATAGAAGTCACTATTTATGAAGCTATAGTAATGGTACCTTTTACCGTCATATGACCTGAATCCACTTCCTCTGGAGACTCTTCTACAACGTGAAAAAGTTTTGTTCCATATGTATGTGGCTGGAATACTATTGCATTTTATGAATTCGATTGTTTTACAATTTTAGAAGGTTTTTATGATATCATGAAACTATACCAAGTGGAATAAACATTAATAAACTAAGAAAGTTACCCACAAATGTAACGCCCCGACCCCAGTTACCTAGAGTTGGTGCAGTAGTACATATCGTTGGCATGATCACAAGAAAGATCAAGTCTCGAAGGACCGATTAGTTTAGTAGTCTTGGAAACACTAGATACATTCATAAAGTTTACATTACATCATAAATTGAAAATTACAACAACATATTGTCTCCAAAATCATATCCACATATACTATCCCTAAAGGTCATTCATAAAATACTTCTTCACATCCAGGGAAAAATAAAACATATAATGGGGTGAGCTCAAATGCCCAGTAACGATAACAATATAGCTGAAACTTTTATAAATAAGCATAAACATTTAAGGAAATGTATAACTAAAACAAAAGCCATTTAAACTTGAACATCATCATAATATGGAAAAAATAAAATGAAATAATGTCATTTATTTATTCACATGGATATTCTACTAGTCGAATAATCACATGCAATATCAATAACCACTTTTATAATGATGGAATGCATAATTCCAGATTATCATAACCACATAGCCAAGGCCTCGTTCAAAGACTACAAATAAGATTTTGTCAAGGACTTGTGCCAAGACACTATTTTGTCTCATGAGACCTACCAATGCATCGAGGAGCTATAGCGGGCTCCACCCATCACTTATTAAGTCCAATGCATTCCAATATGAAAAGGTTTAAACATAACATAAACATTAGTATCAAAACTAGCATATGAAATGTAAATACTTCATCCATAAACCATGAATGTTATAAAAATAACACATCCATATTAAAACATATCAAAAAACCATCAATAAAATATAGAAGTTTGGTATCATAATAAATAAACTTCAAATAAGCTTAAAATCCATCAAAGGATGTTGGCATAGATGAAATCAGAACTATTTGAGAGAAATATCTCTTTTTTTAAATTCATTTAAAAGTTACATAATTATAAAATAAAACATTTACTTTGAAATTTTTCTTATAAGCTTGTAAGGGAATATTTTATGATTTTATAATGGTGGAAAATATCCACACCCGCCGCATTAGTTAAAAAAAGACATTTTTACCTTAATTCTGTCGAAAAGGTTAAAAAGGACCTTGTTTGGAAAACAACGGAAAGATTCCTTTATAAACCTCTTATAAAAAGCCAAACAAGGATATAAATGAATTTAACCCATATTCTGTAAAATAACAAGAATGTTTTGAAATACATTTTTAAGAAACATGGATGTGGATGATTGACCGCGTTGTCGAACGCGTCAAATTAGTTGTTTAATTTTGACTAGAATTTCTGCAGTATAGCAGCAACCCTAGGTCGTCTCTCGACGGAGCCTTAGATCATTAATTATAAAATGTGGTTCTGATTATGAAATTAAAAAGGGAAATGAGGTTTTATGATACTTGGTTTTGATGATTAAAGATGACAATAGAAAATAGAAGCTATAAAACAAAGTAGAGATTAACAGAATTAATTAAGCGTGATCAACCCGGGGTACTCGTATGATGTTTATCCTTCATCGCTTCATGATATAAGGTTAGGATCTTTTAATCCCTGGTTTGTAACACCTAGAACTCGAATGTTACTGAGTTTATAATAGGATACCTCCTAGGGTTCAGTCAAAAACACACAATGATTCACCGAACACCGCCGATGATTGAATGAATTGTGTTTGACTTCATAACCAAAACTCACCAAGACAACACACGAAAAACTCGATGCGCTGTCCAGATTTGTATGTTATTTCATTGTGATACCATGACATAAATTTACATGGCCTTGAAAGTTCTTGTGTGAGTTCAATTTACCAATATAAACCACACAAACACCGCAATTGAAAGGGGGAAAGAAAGTGGTGAACGGTGTGTGAAACATCACATGAATGGGTACCCACAACCATGATCATATGAGTTGAGAATGACATACCAGTACATAACTCAATAAAATAAGAATAGAGGATGATGAAAAACAACACAACAATCTGGAATTTAAAAGATCATTCAAATATTACAAACATGAAGCTCGGGATGTACATCACATTCCTCCCTGGGTGATCACAAGGGGTTTAGAAACCCATGGGAGAGGAAGAAGAAGAAGATGTTGAAGTAGCACTTCCCATAGCCTCCAGAACTGCTAGGGATGCTGAGAAGACTCCTTGGAGACTCCAAAAAGGCAGCACCTTACCTCTTGTCCGAACATCCAAATGAGGATCCCAAGGTGCCCTTTTATAGGAAATGTGGGAGGTGGTTTTGGGCACACAGATTTCATCAATCCACTTGCATGACGCTTTTCGGCCTTCAGAAAGTCTTTTCTCGCTTTGGAGAAAATGGAAAAGTTGTATCCCTACCTCTTGACTGTCTCCACCAAATGTTTGGCACTGTTTGGACAACTACATCTCAAGATATTGACAAAATACAGAACACCGCATTTGACTTGGTCCAAATTTGGTGTCTTGGACAGATCAGTTCGGATGGGCCCCATAAACGCCGAATCAGGATTGGGTTCCTTCATATGAAATGTAGCCTATTGACGTTTGGACAGGAACGAAAAATTTCATCCCTTTTGGATGCACGGATTTTGTGTACTATTCAAAACAGTGGACATATGTCCATGGATCCATGCAATTTTGGCCCAGTTCTCTTTCACTTCATCAAGGGCCCTCCAAATCACCTCTACCTACATTGTAATATTCAAAACAAGTATCATTGCCCTATTTAACAGTGATAAACACAAAATTATTGAATCAAACATGAAGCACAATTTGATAATATTTTTATAATTTTTAATACAAAATATGTTTAGCACAGCGGTGTAAGGGTGAAAATGAAACAGTGAATCGTGGTACGATCACACCCCCACACCTAAACATTTGCACTCCTGGGAAAAGTCACATATCCAAATACAATGATTCATATATATATATATTTCCAACATCCTAAAGATTTATCATTTGAGGAAATTTTATTTAAAGTAAAGTGATCAATGCACGAACCACACCAAGGAGTTCTTCCTAGTGAAAATAGAAAAAGATGTCTCATAAATCATATCATAGTGAAATTCAAAAAGATTCATGATACCCAATTGAGAAAGGAGTTCAGAAGTAAACCATGACAGTAAATCTCCATGTGTGTGTGTGAAAACCATTCCATGCTATTCTTTCCACTTGATATCCAATAAATATATGTTATTTTAACATTTTTCAGCTTATATGATTTTGTCACCGAACCTGTCCTACATCCTTTGCAATCATATTTCAAGACCCACTCATTTGAGCATTCCCAGAAGTCAAACCATAAGCTCCTGACCTAGATATCCCCATATGTTGCACATTTCATCACTCCCCTCATTTATTATATTTTTTTTGAAGTTGCAATTGGAACAAATCTCACACTCATCTCTCAACCCTTGTTTGATCTCATCACGACACTAATTGAAATAGTTATAACAAGATCAATGGTTGAGGAAGAGTGGTTTTTTAACCTACCCAAGGCACAACAAATTTTTTTTTGAGGGCGTACAACAGTCGGACATTAGGTACACACGCATAGGTCAATCTGGTACAGTAATGAAACAGATCAGATAAGGAACGAACGTATGGAAATATCATTTAAAGCTGAAAAATATTAACCCAACATGTATTTACCTTATATTAAGTGAGAAATAATCACACTTTGTGGTTTGGTGAAAAAAGTTGTGGAGATATTAGTGACACAGTTTTCCAAAAAACTACTCACACAAAGGGCAACAATCATCTCAAAGGTTTCACATAGATACAACCATTTATATAATTGACAGAAAACCAATTCACTAAAAATCACTCCTTGATGGTAAACTCATACACTTTCTCTTTTTAGCCTTCGTTATGGTATTTTTTCTTTCTCCATTTTATGGTCGCCACATCATGGAATTTCGAAATTGTTGATGGGGAAAAATAAAAATACCATAAAGAAGGCCAGAAAGAGAAAACAAAAGGAGAAAATGATGAAAAATCCTAACTAACCCTGGAATGTATCTACCCCCCCACACCTAGAATGTGCAGTGTCCTCACTGAAATAAATGAAAATGTGAGAAGGATAAAACCTGGTGTGTTTTATTGGTATGATGCGTCAAGAAGGTGGATTTCCTCCACCGGATTCTTTGGAAAATCCTCATAGAAGGGTTTAAGTTGCTGCCCATTGATGGTAAGACTTCGTCCACTCTGCTCATGCAAAACCTGTATTGCACCAAAAGGGTAAACATTAGTAATAGTATAAGGACCGAGCCATCGGGAACGAAGCTTACATGGGTGGAGCTTAAGCCTGGAATTGTACATGAGGACCTTCTCACCAATATGGAACTTCCGCTGGTGAATCATGCTATCATGAATATCCTTTGTCTTCTCTTTATAGATTCGGGAGTTTTCATATGCATCACATCGAATTTCTTCCAACTCTTGAATCTGCAGCTTTCTTTCCTCACCTGCATCTGAAAGGTTCATATTACATTGTTTAACATCCCAATATGCACGGTGTTCTACCTCCACCGGGAGGTGAAAATATTTCCCAAACACAATCCTATATGGTGACATTCCGATCGGTGTTTTAAAAGCAGTACGGTATGCCCAAAGTGCATCATCCAAGCGCAAACTCCAATCTTTCCTATTGGGTTGTACAGTTTTCTCCAAGTTTCGCTTAACTTCCCGATTTGAAATTTCTTCTTGTCCGTTTGTTTGGGGATGATATGAAGTGGAGACTTTATGAACAACCCCATACTTACGAAGCATGTTTTTCATGTTACGATTGCAAAAATGTGAACCCTGATCACTAATGATGAATCTTGGTAGACCAAACCTACGGAAAATCCGGGACCTCACAAAATCAACAACCACTCGAGAGTCATCGGTCCTGGTGGCCTTTGCTTCCACCCATTTAGATACATAGTCAACCGCCAATAAGATGTACACAAATTCAAATGAATTTGGAAAAGTCCCCATGAAGTCAATTCCCCATGCATCGAAGATCTCACAAAATAACATGGGCTGTTGGGGCATTTCATTCCTCTTGGAGATATTCCCTGTGAATTGACATCGAGTACATGATTTACAAAATCTATGGGCATATCTATACAATGTTGGCCAATATAATCCTGATTCAAGGACCTTTCGATCTGTATGTTGAGAGCCAAAGTGGCCCCCACATGCCAAGGTGTGGCAGAAGGTCAAAACAGAGGTGAACTCATGGTCAGGGACACACCTACGAACAACCTGGTCACTAAAAATTCTCCACAAGTATGGGTCATCCCAAATATACCATCGAGATTCATGCTTAAGTCTATGGGATTGTGAAGTGCTAAAATCAGGGGGGAACCTAGATGTTGCTAGAAAATTCACAATGTACGCATACCAGGGGTAAGGTCCACAACATCACAAAGGTTCTCATGAGGGAAGAATTCTCCAATGGGTAGGGGTGAGTCAACATGATGGTCTAATGGTGGGGAAATACTACTAATGTGTTCAGCTAAAACATTCTCCACCCCTCTCTTATCTCTAATCTCAAGTTCAAACTCTTGGAGGAGGAGCATCCACCGAATGAGGCGGGGCTTGGCTTCAGGTTTCTTTAGGAGGAAACGAAGGGCAGCATGGTTAGAAAACACAATCACTTTTGACCCAAGAAGATATGAATGGAATTTTTCCAAGGCAAACACAATAGAAAGGAGTTCTTTTTCTGTGGTTGTGTAGTTTACCTGGGCAGGGTCAAGGGTACGTGAGGCATACGCAATGACATGAGGAGCCTTTTCAACCCTTTGTGATAAAACTGCCCCAAATGCAAAGTTAGAGGCATCACACATAAGCTCGAAGGGGAGATCCCACCTAAGTGGTTGGATTATGGGAGGTGATGTGAGACTCTTTTTTAGTGAATTGAATTCATCCTCACAATTTTTATCAAAAACAAATTCAGAATCCTTTTGTAACAACCGAGATAAGGGAAGTGCGATCTTACTAAAGTCTTTAATGAATCGTCGATAAAAACCAGCATGACCCAAGAAAGACCGCACCTCACGAACACATTTTGGAAATGGAAGGGATGAAATTAATTCAATTTTAGATTTATCAACCTGAATTCCCTTATTTGAAATGATATTCCCAAGAACTATCCCCTGCTCAACCATGAAAAGACATTTTTCATAATTCAAAACAAGATCTTTTTCAATGCAGCGGTGGAGGACAGAACCTAGGTTTTCCAAACAATCATCAAAAGAAGAACCATAAACCGTGACATCATCCATAAATACTTCCATAAAACTGTCAAGGTACTCCGAAAAAATACTCAACATACATCGCTGAAAAGTACCAGGAGCATTACATAGACCGAATGGAATCGTTCTGTATGAAAATGTGCCAAATGGACAGGTAAATGTTGTCTTTTCTTGATCCTAATGAGCTATATGGATTTAGAAATAACCCGAATAGCCATCAAGGAAACAATAATGAGACATACCAGCCAATAGTTCTAACATTTGGTCAATGAAAGGTAAAGTAAAGTGGTCCTTCCAAGTGGATTGATTCAGTCGACGGTAGTCAATACAGACTCGCCAACTGTTTTGCACACGTGTTGGAACCAATTCATTCCTTTCATTTGACACAACTGTTACTCCTGTTTTTTTAGGCACAATTTGCACTAGGCTGACCCATTTACTATCAGATATTGGATAAATGATCCCTACAGCAAGTAATTTACTGACTTCCAATTTTACCACTTCAAGGAGAGTGGGATTAAACCGGCGTTGAGATTGTCTTACGGGTCTAGCCTCATCATCCAAAAGTATATAGTGCATACAAATAGATGGGATAATCCCGGGAATATCAGCCAATGTCCATCCTATTGCCTTTTTACACTCTCTCAAAAGTTTGAGAAGTTTCAATTCCTATTGTGGAGAGAGGTTATTGGCAATAATGGCAGGCAATTGGTCAATACCCTCAAGATATGCATATTTTAAATTAGAAGGAAGTTGTTTAAGTTCAAACACCGGTTGTTTCTGGATTGAGGGAGGGGATTTATGGGGAGTGAGGTCCATGAAACTATCTATCTGCTCATGTTTATTCTCAAAGGAAAGAGAACCTATTGAAATGAGATTTTCAGAATCATTGATAGTCATGGGTACCTCAGAATAAACACACTCATCAATTAAAGCAAAAAATTTACATTTTTATGAACCCACACAACATTCAAATGAAGAACCAAATCTCAAATCATCCAAGGGTGAAGAAAACAAAAAATAATCAGAGTTTGGGTTGAGGAGAGAATTGTGTGTGTGTGCATCGTTTGAAAGAACTTCCATCGAATAGACAAGAAGAGTGGAGTGCTCTTCAATGGGGTGTTTCATAGCCTCAAGGATGTTAAAACTTACCTTTTATCCTCCGAATTCCATGGAAAATGTACCATTATAAACATTGATGATCATCTTTGCTGTTTTTAGGAATGGCCTCCCAAGTATGAGAGGGGCATGTCCTTGGGTTCGGGTATCTTCCATCTCAAGAATGTAGAAATCAGCGGGGAAGATGAGATTCTTTACTCTAACAAGGACATCCTCAATCACTCCTTTTGGATGTGTTGTACTCCGGTTGGAAAGTTGCACGATAATTCCTGTTGGTTGAAGCTCTCCAACCTGTAGAGAAGTATATACGGAGTGAGGCATTACATTAATGGAAGCACCTAAATCTAGCATAGCATCCGAAAAGAAGGTCTCCCCAATGGTACAAGGTATGGTGAATGTGCCGGGATCCTTGCATTTGGTTGGTATTGCTGGTTGAATCAAGGCTGATACATTCCTCCCCAGGTTGACTCTCTCATTCCCCTTCAACCTCCTTCTATGGGTGCAAAGCTCTTTAAGAAATTTGGCATAACGGGGAATTTGCTTGACTGCATCCAACAATGGAATATTAACTTGAACTTTTTTAAATGTATCCATTATTTCATTGTCAATCTCATTATCAAAGTTTTTATTAGATTTAGAGAGTCTTCGAGGGAAAGGAAGAGGAATTGATTGTTCATTTGAATCATAAATGATAATTTGATTTCCCTTTTAGTGTTGTTTTTCATTACATGAAATTTTTGAGGGTTGGGAAGGAGTGTTTTCAAGAGGGGGACATACCTGTTTCATAGGATCAGTAGAAGGAGAAGCTTCTTTACCACTACGAAGTGTAATTGCACATAAATTACCTTTATCCTTCAGATTGGCAATGGGTTGGGATGGTAGTTGTCCAGAACCTTTCATCTTAAGCTCACCGATGTTGTTTACCAATTGTCCCACTTGAGTTCGTAGGTCTTGAATTACCGATTGTGTGGTCTGTTGGAACTGAAGGTTCTGGGTTTCCATTTGTTTCACAATGTCCTTGAGGCTTGGTTCAGATTTGGGAGGAGGAGGACGATGATTGTTTTGCGAAGTTGAAGGATAAGAAGGTTTCATACCTTGGCCTTGTTGATACCAATTCTGCTTCGGGTAGCTTGAGTTTCCTCCTTGTCGATATTGTGGTTGTGGTTGCCACCCGGGGTTTGGATTTGGCCTGAATGGTTCTTTCTTGAAGGGGGGCGCTTGTTGGAATGGACGCCCTGGGAACACAGCTGCACAGGACTCAGATGAATCTTGAAGTTGTGGGCACTGGTCAGAAAAATGAGTGTTATCAGAACAAATACCACAATGCAATGGAATAGAAGTAGAGTGTGAGTTACCTTGTGCTTGAGCTAATTGCCTTAGAAGGGTATGAATCTCATCAAGTTTAGTATCTACCTTTTGTTCTAGGGATGAATGAATTACCTCATGAACTCCTCGGGTTGGTGCAATAGCTCGTGTACCAAATTGTTGTGCATTTTGAGCCATGTTGGCTATTAAGTCACGAGCAGCAGAAGGCGTTTTGTCAACTAGGGAACCACCAGCTGCAACATCAATCATTCCACGATCTATGGGGATAAGTCCCTCATAGAAGTATTGGATTAATAGTTGTTCACTAATCTGGTGGTGGGGGTAGCTTGAGAAAAGTCTCTTAAATCTCTCCTAGTATTCATGAAGGGTCTCTCCTTGTGATTGCCTAATTCCACAGATTTCTTTCCTAATTGATGCAGTTCGGGAGGCAGGGAAGAACTTCTCTAGAAAAAGTCTTTTTAGGTCATTCTAGCCCCCAATTGTGGAAGGCAAATAGTATAGCCAATCTTTGGCTACACCGTCAAGGGAGAAAGGGAAGGCCCTAAACATAATGAGGTCCTCAGACACATTTTGGGGTTTCATGGTGGAGAACACTATGTGAAACTCTTTTAGATGTTTGTGAGGGTCCTCTCTGGGAAGACCATGGAATTTTGGAAGGATATGGATGAGGCATGATCTTAGCTCAAAATTGGCCGCTTCCTCTGGATATTGGATGTACGCAGGTTGGTACTCCACATCCGGGGTGGTCAGTTCTTTTAATGTTCTGTTATTTGCAACCATGATCTCTGGGGTTTGATTTGGTTCAATTTTGGATTGGTTTAGGACCACTTTAGGTTCCACAAGGGGTTACACAATGTTACTTGATTGACCTTCTCTAGATGCCTTGATTTGTGTGTGAAGTGACTTTTCAATTTCAGGATCAAATTCAAGTAGTGTAGCTTTACCAGATCTTGTCATGCAACAATGATGTCTAGTTTGATTGAATGATTTTTTTTGTTGTGTTTTTTTATTTGAGATGGGTAAAAAAAACTTAAGAAGGGTGAAAGAAGAATATAATGTTATACTATAGAATTATTGATTGAGATGGATAAGAAGAGAGAGAGAGAGAGAGAGAGAGAATAACACACCAAAAACAACAAAAAATAAAGACAAAACCCAAAACAAAAACAATCAAATGGGGGTGGGGTATTTAGAGGAGTACTAATCAAGAAGTAAAATGACCCAATAAAAATAAATAATGAAAAAAATGATCTTGGCTCCCCGGAAAAGGCACCAAAATTAGACCGCGTTGTCGAACGCGTCAAATTAGTTGTTTAATTTTGACTAGAATTTCTGCAGTATAGCAGCAACCCTAGGTCGTCTCTCGACGGAGCCTTAGATCATTAATTCTAAAATGTGGTTCTGATTATGAAATTAAAAAGGGAAATGAGGTTTTATAATACTTGGGTTTGATGATTAAAGATGACAATATAAAATAGAAGCTATAAAACAAAGTAGAGATTAACAGAATTAATTAAGCGTGATCAACCAGGGGTACTCGTATGATGTTTATCCTTCATCACTTCATGATATAAGGTTATGATATTTTAATACCTGGTTTGTAACACCTAGAACTAGAATGTTAATGAGTTTATACTAGGATACCTCTTAGGGTTCAGTCAAAAACACACAATGATTCACCGGACACCGCCGATGATTGAATGAATTGTGTTTGACTTCATAACCAAAACCCACCAAGGAAACACACGAAAAACTTGATGCGCTGTCCAGATTTGTTTGTTATTTCTTTGTGATACCATGACATAAATTTACATGGCCTTGACAGTACTTGTTTGAGTTCAATTTACCAATATAAACCACACAAACACCGCAATTGAAAGGGGGAAAGAAAGTGGTGAACGGTGTGTGAAACATCACATGAATGGGTAACCCCAAACATGATCATATGAGTTGAGAATGAAATACCAGTACATAAATCAATAAAATAAGAATAGAGGATTATGAAAAACAACACAAAAATCTGGAATTTAAAATATAATTCAAATATTACAAACATGAAGCTCGGGATGTACATCACATTCCTCCCCGGGTGATCACAAGGGGTTTAGAAACCCATGGGAGAGGAAGAAGAAGAAGATGTTGAAGTAGCACTTCCCATAGCCTCCAGAACTGATAGGGATGCTGAGAAGACACCTTGGGGACTCAAAAATGGCATCACCTTGCCTCTTGGCCGAACTTCCAAATGAGGATCCCAATGTGCCCATTTATAGGAAATGTGGGAGGTGGTTTTGGGCACACAGATTTCATCAATCCAAGTGCACGATGTGTTTCGGCCTTCAGACAGTCTTATCTCGCTTTTGAAAAAATTGAAAAGTTGTATCCCTACCTCTTGAATGTATCCACCGAATTTGTGGCACCGTTTGGACAACTACAGCTCAAGATATTGATAAAATACAGAACACCACATTTGACTTGGTCCAAATTCGGTGGCTTGTACAGATCAGTTCGGATGGGCCTCCTACAAGCCGAATCAGGATTGGGGTCCTTAATATGAAATGTGTCCAATAGAATTTTGGACATGCCCACAAAATTTCATCCCATTTGGATGCACGGATTTTGTGTACTATTCAAAAACGTGGACATATGTCCATGGATCCATGCAATTTTGGCCCAGTTTTCTTTCACTTCATCAAGGGCCCTCCAAATCACCTCCACCTACATTGTAATTTTCAAAACAAGTATCATTGCCCTATTTAACAGTGATAAACAAAAAATTATTGAATCAAACATGAAGCACAATTTGATAATATTTTTATAATTTTTAATACAAAATATGTTTAGCACAGCGGTGTAAGGATGAAAATGAAACAGTGAATCGTGGTATGATCAATGATAAAGAGGTCTGAGTAGATAATTACGTATAAACAACCTCGGATAATGAAGAGATTGTGAAATAACCCTTAACTTGTACATTTCCTTGGTTGAGGGTAGGTTAACCTCCTGTATAATGGTGAAATAGTTTTATTAAACTATACAATAATCATATACATTAATATGATATCATATATGATCTTTTAACATTGATTTGTTAATAATATCTTAGTATTATCGTTGTTTCAGGTGTTAACTTACTCGTTTTCTTTTATATGTTTTGTTACATAAGACGTGTTTTTCATGGATAGGTTGTATATTATTCATATCCAAAATGATATCAATCCCTTAAACATTATTTTTAAATCATCAAATGATAATTATACTTGAATGGATACGATGGAGAATGAATCTCATCGGGTTCGTCGAGACGGTAGTCTGTACGTACGCACGAGTGACAATATCATTCTTTTGATATTAAAATAATATATAATTGGATGGTATATCATATATATAGAATCATTATCATGTTATATTTATTATTTACATGAATTACACATCATTATTATACCCATCCAAATAATGATTTATTGAATAACAATTACACCACGACGTGGAGACGGTAAGTCGTACGTACGCACGTATGATGACATGTCATTCAAAGGATGGATAGAATACTGACTACGGTAGTACCATATTTATAATAACATCACAGTATATATAAGATACTGAAGTGATTATTTTAGAATGAGAATAACAATGAAAGAAAAATTTGAAGAAGAAAGGAACTTGAAAGACGGTGGTGAAAACATTACCTCTTCTTCGGGTTCATCGTTTTGATTTGATCAAAAGGGCACCTTAGGTTGGATTTCTGAACAAACTAAGGCCTCTAGGATGAATTTATGGATTTTTAGAGAGTATTTGGGCAGGTTTTGTCCGAGACAAAAGGCTTTGAATGTGTTAATTAGTGAGAAGGGGGAGTTCCCTTTTATAAGAGGGGTGAGGGGCACCTTTTGGAAATGCTAGAAATATTATTTTATAATAAATTCAAATTCGGTTTCTAATGGCTCCAAAGTAGATTATTTAATAGTTAAGTTGGGGATGGGTAGAAAACCACTCAACCAATAGAATTTAGATAGGTTTGGGTCATTATATTAACCATATCTTTTAGTTTTAACTCTTAGTTAATTAGTTTGACACATACCATGTCACTTTGTATTTTTATATTATATAGTTAATAAACTTACTATATACCTCAAAGTGACCCCACAAGTGGTCCATTAATGATAGACCTATCTTGATATAAGTATCTTAGCTGAACCTTAGATTTTTAGGAATTGAATATAAATTAATAATATAATATTTGTTTTAAAAACACTTTTATGTCACTTTTGACACTATGGGGTATTTTGTTTTTGATAAATTCATAACATCATTATTACTTCTAAAACAATTTATATAATCAATCCTAATATGTCATATTAACTTATAAAAGTATTGTAATTCATAAAAAGTCTAAAATTACATTTATTTTGATATTTATATTATCAATTATTTTAATATTTCATTAATTAGGAAATTATTGCATCACCATTGTGTCTTAAATAAATTAAATTATTTAATGTATAAAATTATAAATAAAATACCATTATGTAGGAAATCGTTTTATATTTCTAATGAATATTTAAAATAGAATTTATCTTAGGTATAACCCTATATTAAAAATTATTTAGTAAATGAACTTTGATTTTAACTCTTTTAACTCTTCATTGAATTAAATAATAATAAATGTCCAAAACTAACCGAAGTGGATCTAAATTATAATATTTTATTCTAAGTTTGTTTTTGGTCGAGATACACTTGTCCAATTGAATTAGGACATGTGTTTTGGTAATATTAATATCATTTTTACCCTTAATTACCCTATTTTCTTTTAACCGTGGTAAATAAAAGTAAAAAGTTACTATTCACCAAAAATTATTTTCTTCTCATTGAACCAAATTTTACTCCTTGATATTAACTGTGTCTCTCGTATTTTTGAAATTCCACTCACAGAAGCGGTAAAATTAAGTTTTATGTGAATTCCCAAATTCTCCTAAGAGGTGGGTGAAAGACGGTGAAAAGTTCATTAAACTTTTTATATATCTAAAATTATTCTAAACTAAATCCAATGAATTACATTGAACTTATATATGTATTATGTATCTATTTTTTCCTTAATTAAATTTAAATAAAAAATAATTATTTAAATAAAAATTCAGTTTTAAACTATAACTCAGTGTTTTTTCACTATTCATCAAAAATTGAAAGTTTTCAGAAAAATACCAAAATTTCACCCTAGGCTAATTTCGATATTCCGAATCCAAAAATGAAGTCCATTTTGAAAGATAAAAATTATATAATTTCAAAAGGTGGGTATTACTATTCATAACGGCTAGTTTGATTGGTTGTGGTGTGTGTGTTAGAACTCGAAGTTGCGTACAACGCACGCTATTGTATTATTCAAAGGAAAGCGTACCGTGAAAGCTTGGTGTGTTACAATAAATCTGCATGAACCACAGTTATTGGGTTCCTTAGTGAAAACCCTCTTGGAATATCCTGATATTCCACACTAGTAAAAAACTGAAGAACCTATTCTAGGAAATTTAGGTGATCTAGAATGACCCTACTATTTAAAACCTCAACCTAAATTATCAGACATTCTCATTATATTATTATAATACAAACTTCCATTGGTAGAGGAAAAAACTCCTCATAACCCTAACATTCAATCTAGGACTATCTCTGTAACATCCCAGGTAAATAAATAATATTACATTCTAATGTTTATCAATATTTGTGAATAAAATGTTAATACTACTTTAAAGGTAATTCTATGCTCGATGGTGTACCCAATACGCAACAACGAGTTTCTTTGAAATCATACGGTGCACACTAATAATATAATAATATTATAATAGTTAACGCCTAGCTGTTGTAATAGAGAGAATGAACAGAAATAACTAAAAAATGATTACATATTTTTGTTAAATATTATTACATTTATCCAATAAATGTTAGAGGCTTAAAATCCAAATGAATCCAAATTTAAGAATAAATACTTTAAATTTTTTAAAAGGATTGTTTTACCGCCTTTTGATGGAGAACCATTTTTAAATATATCTTTTGAAAATTTTATAAGATATATTTGTCAAAATAAACTTATTATTTATTATTGGGACATTGAAATTTACTTTGGATAAATTTTTGGTATTTTTATGATAATGTTCATTTTTTAATAAATAGTGAAAAGTGTTGTATTTTAATTCAAAACCTCTTTTTAATATAATTTATCTATATAGTTAGATTATCTTTTTAATTGGTTTTAAAGTGAAATTAGATTATATTTTTACCATTTAATCCAGTGGTGGTCATTGGAATTAATATCACTTTGAGATTGGATATAAACAAGTGTCACTCTTTTCATAGATATTGTTTCTTAAAAACACGCTATTTGTTCTGACAACGGGAATTAATTATTAAATTAATTATTGTAACTTATATGTTTTGAATTTTTTAAAATAGAAATCATTTTTTAATTAGGAATATCAAATATATCTTAGGGTTATGTTTTTGTATTTTTCTGAAAGACTTCAATTTTTGATGAATAGTGAAACCACTAAGTGGTACTTAAAAACTGATTTTTCGTTTAAATGAAACTTTAGAACCTTTGTGTTCTGAATTTCAAAAATCCTACATACATGGTTGTCATTAGGAAGTAAAATTTGGTTCAATGGGATTAAAATAATTTTTTTTGAATAGTAACTTTTAAGTTTCTAATCGCGATTAGAGGTAATTAGTGTAGTTTAAGGTAAAAATAATGTTTTAATAATATTAAATGACCTTGACAATGGCCTACCCTTATTTTATGTGTCATGGACGACCAAGACAACCCATGGGTCGATTTTCGGGACCCCATGGAGCCACTTGGGTAAGATAATGACAATAATGCCTTTTTTAAGTAAAAGTAAAAATGACACAAACATGTATTGTTTTACTAAAACAAATTGTACATGAGGTTATACAAGTATTATTTTTGACTATAAATAGTAATTGGAAATATAAAAATATTTCCTACATCATAGTATTTTTCTATAATTTTTAGACATTAAATAAATTAAATTATTTACGACATCATGATGATGCAGCGATTACCACATTATTTAACAATTTAAATAAAATGAAAAGATAATGTAAAATCTAAGACCTACACATGTAAAAAACCTATTGGATGAGTATATTTTTAACCCTTATCACCTTATCCTCAAAATACATCAATTTGGGAACTTTAAAATCCAAAACCCATTTGAAAATAAAGTAACATTTTATAACTTTCCAAGAGTACCCCTCCTCTTCTCTTATAAAAGGCCCCCACCTCTACCACCTTACCCACACCTCTCAAGCCATTGGATCTACCAACCCCTACCCATATCATCTCTCCACATTCATCTCCTAGTAATATAAGCATTACCTTAGGAAAGAAGCTCTTCAAGAAACCCTTTTGGTTCAAACCAAAAGGAGTTACCCGATTTTAAGGTAATGTCTTCACTTGTGTTCTTTTGTTTTATTTTGCTTCTCCAACACCCTAAAATCTTTTTATTAATTTATTTTGTAACAAATCCAGTATTTTAAATATACTAGGATGTTTTTATAAGAATGATTCTGGCTACACTTACACACACCTACATCTAATGGTTAAAGAACATACTGTTTCTGTGGATGGTGAATTTCTGCCTCATGAAACGATGATTCTTCAATATTCTTTTAACACCTTCAAATGTGGCCATTAAGATGTCACTATATTTATATATGATATATAATATTTTTATGTTTTCCTTAATCTTCTGTATTTTTCATTTATGGAATTCCTTTATGGCTTCCATTATGGGTAAACGCGATATCTTCATTTTAGGAAGTGTGGACTACCGCCCCCTCAAAGTGATTTGATTCGTTAATACCATATGTGGTACATATAATGGATAGATGTAATGATATTATATATGATACCATACTGTAATTATAATACTATTATGTATAATTATGTTTTAATTCCATTAAATATGAAATAGAAATGGAAGTAGCATTCATCCGTACGTACGGCTTATCATCTCCATGAACGGTGCATTTCATTTATTAACTCTATATGTTATGTAATATTATAAATTCATGTATATAATAGATATATATGATATATATGATATCTAAATAATGAATATAATTCTGGATATAATGGATATTTTACCCCATGAACAAACTTGTAATTATAAAGAGTTTATTTTTGACTCAAGTAGCAATGATCGAAAAAACAACCATTATTAACATAAATAATTACATAGTGTTCATAAAATTGTAATAAGTGACATAAAAGGAATAATAAACATGAAAAAGTTCTTAATCAATTATAAATTAGCTCAATTTTATTATTCAGTAGGTTAAATAACGATCGAGTCTTGTCGGACTTGAGGTAAGGGATCCTACCTCTCTCTTTATTTTTAAGTACTCTTTTTATGTAACTTACATTAAGCTCCTATTTCTTATGTTGGGGGAAGTTATTTTATATTAATCTTTCTTTAAATTTTATTTTAATATAATGAGATACCCTATTTTATCTCATCAATCCATTTTTGGAAGTTTTATGTGGCGCCGTTAGGCTGCCGAATTTTCATAAGGGGATTTTTATCTCACTTTTTATTCATGTGAGATTCATGCTACATTGGCCACTATTTTCTTTTGTGTGGTGTATTTAATTCCCATTATTTTACTATTTGTATAATATAATCTCATTTATGGATAGTTAAATCTTCATTGTATGACCCTTCTTTCATGGGGTGTTCGTTTCGAAAGTTGCCCAAATCGATAAGGGAAACTTTCACCCTCCTATTTTCAAAATACTTCTTTTGTTATGTATTTTAATTTACATCTTTTTATATTGGGATATGTTCTTCTATATCCTTATATATGTAAATTTTCTGTCCAAGTGATGAGATACCATTTTCTCTCTCATCAACTAATTTTATGAATTTTAAAGTGACGTCGTTATGCTGTCGAATTTTACCAAGGGAACTTCTTAACCCAATTTCGATTTCTTTCGGTTCAACATGTAGTTATTGAATATGTAATCCTTCGAATATGTTTGAATGACTTTTTATTGTTTTACACTTAATATCCACTTATATTGGGGGTATTTATATTTTTCAAACATAATTATGAGATTGAGTTATCTTTAATTTAAGAATACATTCTTTATAAGGGATTTCATCTCATTTTACATTTCTATTGAGACTTCATTGTTGTTATGCACCAATTCACTCTTATATGGTGTATATACTATCCCTTGGAATATTATATCATGAATCCATTTATTCTCATGATATTATAAAGTTTTGATTAAATGTTATTCCTCAATTGTGGTATTCAAGTGTCTCTCATTTTGTTAAAAAACCTTTAACTAAAATATCATTTTAAATGTTTTAATTATTTATTCTTATAAATATTTATCAATAATATCCATGTTTTAAAAATGGTTTTAAGTATTTAATTTTATGGATATTAATGGTTTAAAATGTTAAAATCATCAAGCTGGTATGGGACACTTTGATTCAAAAATCTCTTTATGAAATGTTTTAAATGGTTTTGAAAATGGTTTTTAGAATAGATTAATTATTTCAATATCTTAAAAGGTTATATTATTATTGCAATGTGGTAATGTTATATTTCCTTTATTCTTATGTTATGTGTTGTGATTATGTTATGATTATTGGGCATTTTTTATGAAGACGGGTGGTTTTGTGATAAACTTAGGGCAGTTGAGCCCGATCTAGCTCTCCAATGCATTGGGTAACGCGGAGGGGTTAAATGTTAAGGTTTCTCCAAAGAGATTAAGGGAATATAATATGATGGGTATTCCAAATGTAACCAAGAGGGTTACTCCCTACGTAAGAATGTTATGAATGCCTCAAGTTACCTTTATGTCTTGTGATTTCTATAATTTATTCATGATTTGATGAGGTATGTTAAAGTGATTATGTTTTATGAGTAAAGTATGATTTCATACATGGACTAATGTTTTCATTTCGTACTTTTATATCCCTTACTGAGCTTTTTATGCTCATCCCAAGTTTTTGAAATAATTTTCACAGGTCAAGGGAATGGTACATGATATGATGATAGTGTCAAGGAAGTGTGAAGAAAGAATCCATGTTTTATTTTAAATATGTTTCTGTTGATGGGAAAAATGAATACTATCTTTTATGTAACCACTTTGTTTAAATGTGGAATGTAATGCAAGTTTTATGATCTAATTCTCTAAAACTATAAACCTGAAAATATCCTCAATGTGTAATCTTATAATAACTCAAGATTAAATAAGGTTTAAGGCTGGGGGCTTATAGTTGGTATCAAAGGTCGGTTTAGATAACTTTAGAGGTTAGAGTGTTGTTTTAGCATAAGTGACAAGTTGTGTATGACCAAAATGGTTATTATATTGGATAGAGTCATTTTTATTTTTGATGGTTGGAATGAGTTTGAGATAACTTGGATAAGTATATCTTAGTGTTTATCTTCCTCTTTAGTACATGATGATTTGGTTGATATACTCACACTGACCTTTTTGGTTTTAGTAAATGGATGGATCTAGCAGGCACCAAAGTGGCTATGAGTTTGAAGGAAAATGTGGTGGTTGTCTGATTATGAGATTGGATGAAATGGGGGATTAAATGAGAAATCTCATGGTTATTCTAAAACAACTATCAGGATTCATGATCAACTACTTGAACCCTGGTGAGTTCTCTAATGCCTCTTGTATGAGAGAACCAAATTGATGTGGAAGTTCAGGTGATAATTATAAAGGTAACCATTAGGGTTTATATGATACTTACTTTTGAGGTAATTATGGGTTACTATATATTATGATTGAAGATGAAAGGCATGAGGTAAAATTGAGGTTAAAATATGTTATGGTTATTTTTGAAGATTTTATCTCTTTTTGGGGTGATGTTTTAAGAATTATATAGTTTTGGAAAAGGGACAACATGGAGACCGTGTGACAACCCGTCGCGTCGGACGAAGCTGCGGGAATCTAACCCACAAACAAAGTGTGACTGGTGTTTATCGCCTACCACTGGACTATGTGAAGTCCCTGGTTAGTTTGAAAAAAAAATTAGTTAGATGATTTTATGAATCAAGATTAAGTTGAATTTGGGTTATCTATGGAAATTATTAACCTATCATGGAGGATATGTGATTAGGTTAATTAATTTTCAGTATGAGACTTTAAGATAAACTGATGTTATTTGGAGATAAATGTTAATTTGTACCTTGGGATACTATGTGATTAAATCCTTCAAATATTTGGGTTTCAATCTTAGTTGGGTTTACTTTGAAAAATTTGTAGAAAAATGGTTTATCGAATGGTCATTGTTGAACTTTGGGTTTTGTTGGAAAAATTCTGGAGATTAGGAGTAGTTTTTCTTTTTTTTTTTTAAATATACTTTTTTGGTATTATCTGATCTCGTACTAAACTTTTTGGTTTGGTTTTTGTTGGTTATAGAACTCTTAATGCAAACAAGTCTTCCTAAATACTGGTCTTTTGGACCAAATATGAGTTTGATTAAGGAATCTAGTAAAAGTTGAAAGTCTACGTGACAAGTAATTTTGTTTCATTATGATTTAGTTAAGCTCAAAAATAAATTCCTCAATTAAGAGTAACTTAAAACAAAAATGTTGTCTGTTAACTTTTCCTACTGGGGAATCGAATACCATTTAACCCATCACAAGCTTGTGATTTTCTTGTGGTTAACTTTCTCCTAGACATGTTTACTATCACACTCCATTAGAAAATGACCCTTTGTTTTATCCTCCATATCCATATTTTCATACATGGAATCCCAGTATGGGTTAACTCAGGTGACCATTGTACGTCCCTCCCATTCTTTTTAAGTGATAGTTTTACTGACTCTTGTTCCGATGTGGGACTTTCAATGGAGTTTCCAAGCCCAATTTTGAAATTGTGAGGACGCAATTCCCAAAAGGGGGGAAGGATGTAACATCCCAGGTAAATAAATAATATTACATTCTAATGTTTATCAATATTTGTGAATAGAATGTTAATACTACATTAAAAGGAATATTATGCACGATGGCGTACCCAATACGCAACAACCAGTTTCTTTGAAATATTACGTTGCACACTAATAATATAATAATATTGTAATAGTTAACGTATATCCGTTGTAATGGAGGGAATGAACAGAAATAACTACAAAATGATTACATATGTTTGTTAAATATTTTTACATTTATCCAATAAATGTTAGAGGCTTAAAATCCTAATGAATCCAATTTTAAGAATAAATACTCTAATATTTTTAAAAAGATTGTTTTACTGCCTTTTGATGGAGAGCCATTTTTAATCTATCTTTTGAAAATTTTATAAGATATATTTTTCAAAATGAAATTATTATTTATTATTGGGATATTGAAATTTACTTTGGATAAATTTCTGGTATTTTTCTGATAATGTTCATTTTTTAATGAATAGTGAAAAGTATTGTATTTTAATTCAAAACCTCGTTTTAATATAATTTATTTATATAGTTAGGTTATCTTTTTAATTGTTTTTAAAGTGAAATTAGAATATATTTTTACCATTTAATCTAATGGTGGTTCTTGGAATTAATATCACTTTGAGATTGTACATAAACGATTGTCAATCTTTTGATAGATATTATTTCTTAAAAACATGCTATTTGTTCTGAAAACGATAATTAATTATTAAATTAATTATTTTAACTTATATGTTTTGAATTTTTTAAAATATACATCATTTTTGAATTCGGAATATCAAATATAGCTTAAGGTGAAGTTTTGGTATTTTTCTGAAAAACTTCAATTTTTGATGAATAGTGAAACCACTAAGTGGTACTTAAAAAACTAATTTTTTGTTTAAATGAAATTTTACCACCTCTGTGTTTTGAATTTAAAAAATCCAACATACATGGTTGTAATTAGGAAGTAAAATTTGGTTCAAAGGGAATAAAATAATTTTTTTCTTGAATAGTAACTTTTATGTTTTTAATCGTGATTAGAGGTAACTGGTGTAGTTTAAGGTAAAAATAATGTTTTAATAATATGAAATGACCTTGAAACATGTCCTACCCTTATTGGATGTGTCATGGCCAACCGAGACAACCCATGGGTCTATTTTTGGAACCCCATGGATCCACTTGGGTAAGATAATGACATTAATGCCTTTTTTAAGTAAAAGTAAAAATGACATAAACATGTATTGTTTTACTAAAACAATTTTTACATGGGGTAATACAAGTCATATTTTTGTCTATAAATAGTAATTGTAAATCTAAAAAGATTTAATACATCATATTAATTTTTTTATAATTTTTAGACATTAAATAAATTAAATTATTTATGACATCATTATGATGCAGCGATTACCTCATTATTTAACGATTTAAATAAAATGAAAAGATAATGTAAAATCTAAGACCTAAAAATGTCAAAAACCAATTGGATGAGTATATTTAGAAACCTTATCACTTTATCCACAAAATAAATCAATGTGGGACCATTAAAATTCGAAACTCATTTGAAAATAAAGTTACATTTTATAACTTTCCAAGAGTGCCCCTCCTCTTCTCTTATAAAAGGCCCCCACCTCTACCAACTTACCCACACCTCTCAAGCCTTTGTCTCAGCCTACCACTGCCCATATCATCTCTCCACATCCCTCTCCTCATCCTATAAGCCTTACCTTAGGTAGGAATCTCTTTAAGAAACCCTTTTGGTTCAAACCAAAGGGAGTTACCCGATTTTAAGGTAATGTCTTCACTTGTGTTATTTTATTTTATTTTGCTTCTCCAACCCCCTAAACTCTTTTTATTAATTTATTTTGAAAAAAATACAGTATCTTCAATATACTAGGATTTTTTTATAAGAATGATTCGAGATACACTTACACACACCTACATATAATGGTTAAAGAACATACTGTTTCTGTGGATGGTGAATTTCTGCCTCACGAAATAATGATTGTTCAATATTCTTTTAACACCATCAAAGGTGGCCATTAAGATGTCACTATATTTATATATGATATATAATATGTTTATATTTTCCATAATCTTCTTTATTTTTCATTTATGGAATACCTTTATGGTTTCCATTATGGGTAAACGTGATATCTTCATTTTAGGAAGTGCAGACTACCGCCCCCTCAAAGTGATTTGAATCGTTAATACCATATGTGGTATGTATAAAGGATAGATTTGATGATATTATATATGATAACATAATGGAATTATAATAATATTATGTATCATTATGTTTTAATTACATTAAAGATGAAATAGAAATGGAAGTAGCATTCATACATACATACGGCTTACAGTCTCCAGGAACGATGCATTTCATTTCTTACCCTTAAATGTTATGTAATATTATAAATTCATGTATATAATGGATATACATGATATATATGATATCTACATAATGCATATAATTCTGGATATAATGAATATTTTACCCCATGAACAAACTTGTCATTATAAAGAGTTTATTTTTGACTCAAGTAGGAATGATCGACAAAACGACCATTATTAACTTAAATAATTACATAGTGTTCATAACATGGTAATAAGTGATATAAAAGTAATAATTAACTTTAAAATTTTCTTAAGAAATTATAAATTGACTCATGTTTATTATTCAGGAGGTTAAAGAATGATCGAGTCAAGTCGGACTCGAGGTAAGGGATCCTACCTCTCTCTTTATTTTTAAGCACTCTTTTTATGTAACTTACTTTAAGCTCCTCTTTATTATGATGGGGGTAAGTCCTTTTATATTCATATTGATTTAAATTTTATTTTAATATTATGAGAGACCCTATTTTATTTCATCAATCCATTTTTGGATGTTTTATGTGGCGCTATTAGGCTGCCGAATTTTCGTAAGGGGATTTTTATCTCACTTTTTATTCATGTGAGATTCGTGCTACATTGGCCATTATTTTCATTTTTGTGGTGTATGTAATGTCCATTATTTTACTATTTGTATAATATACTCTCATTCATTTCTAGTTACATATTCATTGTATGACCCTTCTTTCATGGGATGTACGTTTCGAAATTTTCCCAAATCGGTAAGGGAACCTTTCACCCTCCTCTTTTTAAAAGACTTCTATTGTTATGTCTTTTAATTTACATCTTTTTTTGTTGGGATATGTTCTTATATATCCTTATAGATGTACATTTTATGTCCAAGTGATGAGATACCATTTTCTCTCTCATCAACTAATTTTATGAATTTTAAAGTGACATCACTAAGCTGTCGAATTTTACTAAGGGAACTTCTTAACCCAATTTCGATTTCTTTGGGTTCAACATGTAGTTATTGAATATGTCATCATTTGAATATGTGTGAATGACCTTTTATTGTTTTACACTTAATATCCACTTATATTTGGTGTATTTATATTTTTCACACATAATTATGAGATTGATTTATCTTTAATTTAAGGATACATTCTTTATAAGGGATTTCATCTCATTTTACATTTCTATTGAGACTTCATTGTTGTAATGAACCAATTCACTCTTATATGGTGTATATACTATCCCTTGGAATATTATATCATGAATCCATTTATTCTCATGATATTATAATGTTTTGATTAAATGTTATTCCTCAATTATGGTATTCAGGTGTCTCATATTTTGTTAAAAACCCTTTTACTAAAATATCGTTTTAAATGTTTTAATGATTTATTCTTATAAATATTTCTCATTAATATCCATGTTTTCAAAATGGTTTTAAGGATTTAATTATATGGATATTAATGGTTTAAAGTGTTAAAAGCTTCAAAGTGTTATGGGACACTTTTATTCAAAAATTTCTTTATTAAATGTTTTAAATGGTTTTGAAAATGGGTTTTAGAATGGATTCATTATTTCAATATCTTAAAAGGTTATATTGTTATTGCAATGTGGGAATGTCATCTTTTATTTTATGCTTATGTTATGTGATGTGATTATGTTATGATTCTTGGGCATTGTTTATGAATACGGGTGGTTCCATGATAAACTTAGGGCGGGTGAGCCTGATATAGCTCTCCAATGCATTGGGTAACGCGAAGGGGATAAACGTTATGGTTTCTCTGAAGAGATTTAGGGAATATACTATGATGGGTATTCCAAACGTAACCAAAAGTGTTACTCCCTATGTAAGAATGTTATGAATTCCTCAATTTACCTTTATGTCTTTTGATTTATAGGATTTATTCATGATTTGATGAGGTATGTTAAAGTGATTATGTTTTATAAGTAAAGTATGATTTCATACATGGACTAATGTTTTCATTTCGTTCTTTTATATCCCTTACTGAGATTTTTATGCTCATCCCAAGTTTTTGATGTGTTTTTCACAAGACAAGGGAATGGTACATGATATGATGATAGTGTTAAGGATGTTTCAAGAAAGAATCCATGTTTTATTTTAAATATGTTTCCGTTGATGGGAAAAATGAATACTATCATTTATGTAACAACTTTGTTTAAATGTGGAATGTAATGAAAGTTTTATGATCTAATTCTCTAAAACTCTAAACCTGAAAAGATCCTCAATGTGTAATCATGTAATAACTCAAGATTAAGAAAGGTTTAAGGCTGGGGCCTTATAATCTTGACCATAAACGCTCTATCCACCACATCAGCATAAGAAGGCGGTTTCAGAAAGAGTACTTGAGAACTCATGTCCTGTTGAGGTCCAAAATTGGACTATCGAGCATTCATCTTATCATTTGATACTATCTTTGGTTTAAAAAAAATATCTGTAAAACGGATTTCATACTCTATCAAAATTATGTCAGCCTGGTCAAGTGTGAAGAACTCTATAGCCCTGATGAACATCATTAACAATGGATAGAACTAGTTGGTGAAAAGAACATTGACGTATTTACACTATAATACCTCATGTTTCATTTCCATAACTATTGTGTCACTCAATCTCCGGATCGGTCCGTCCAGCATGAAGGTGGAACACTTCACTTTGATTTCATCTGGTGTGTCCAAAAACCCAAAAAAAAGTTCTATTCTTCTTTACCACATAATAGTTAATTGAGGATCATATGATCCTTTGAATGGTTCTAGATACTAGTGAAGGAACTCTTGTGAAAAAATATTGTCAACATACCACTATGGTTCCATAACTATATCCTAAATGAGAACTTAGGTGGTGTGTATCCCATAGCATGGGCAATTCACACAATCACCTCAACCAGACTCAGGTCCGCAAGAGTATTCACTCACTGTCGTTTAACGGTAACTTCCTCTTAGATCTGATTTTAATGTCTTATCAGAGTAATGATTGTACAAAAAATCCACAAACCACAAGGAATACATATGATTATCACTCAAACAGAGCAATCAGGGAAATTAATCCCAATAGATATACAAATAATCTTTGGATTTCAACACATCCAAATCAAAATAGGGAAATAACTACAACTAATCCACAAGATGTCCTTCCTTAACCACCCATGTAGACTTATGTTTCATTGTAGTGAGAGTTTTCTAAACACTCAATCACAAATAACTCATAATTCTCAACAAATATTTAACAAATTATATTAACTTCAAGACAAAAACTCATCCTCCCTCCAATAACACTTTATGACGAACCAACTCAAGTAGCCTGGTAACATTATAACTGACCCGACTTAGACATGGCCGGAAGAATGTTCTTGATCCCCATGGGTTAATGAATAGAACCTAGAATACTAAATGAATGAATGTGCGAATGATTTTCCATAAACAATTTTTTATTAAACGAAATAAGATAACTATATAGTATTCATACAAAATAAGCTCCATAGGGAGATGTACTAGATGTCAAATATGCATAACAACCAAATGTACTAAAACCATGTGCATTAAAAACAGGAAGAATTTTCAAGTCTGAAATCAAATGAAACTCACTAATAAATTTCATTTAATTCAAAACAATTGAAATATACCAAATCGATTTATGGTTAATAAAAATCATGCATCGTAACAGATCCACCAAACATAGGATTGACATATATTAAATCACAAAGTCACAAACAAAAACCTCCAATAGAGATCAATAGAAAAAGGATATATGAACCAAACCTTGGTTTAGATCGAAAACAGAATATATTATATCATAAAATCAATACGGGGATCCATATAAACCTAGGGAGGAGATGGGAGATCATAGGAGATAGAGGTTGGAGTGATGAAATTAACCGGGAGAATATTGGACGATGTTACTCTAGCATTGATTCAAAAATGAGAGGGATCCAATAGAACATGAATTATTATTGATAGAACCAAGGAAGTTATAAAATGATAATTTTTCATAAAAATCCATCAGTGTCCTAAAAGGGTGGTTTTTGAATTTTTAATAAAAATATTTATCAATTAAAATTCCATCCCCACGGTTTCCTGGGATCTGGGGCACAGTTTAGAGACACCATGTGTAGTCCATGTGCATATTATAAATGGTATACACTGTTTATTTTAAGTGGATTCATGACATGAATAATCATGTGCCAACCATGAAAAATACCATAGTCTTAGGTTGTATGGTTTTCTCTGAGAGGTCCCATAATTTGGGAAAACCATCCGCCAACCATATAGTAGATCAAAAACATCCACAATTTTTATAATTTCACCTAAAGAAACCTAAAATGAAACCCAAAAAAGAATTATCAAAAAGTTTGTTTTTTAGAATACCAGAAAATAGATACAAGATCTTATATAGAGTGTAGAAGAAACAATCTCAACATAAGTAATAGATGTGTTTTTCAAAAAATGAGTACTTTGAAAAAATAGATGAATTTGTCATATAACAATATTGGAAACATGTTTATCTAGGAAAGAAAATGTAAGGACAATGAAATGATATTTAAGTAACATTAATTGATCATCCAAAATAAAAATGGAGTGAGTGCGGTAAATCCTAATAGAATGGGGTTGGGCTTGAGAATCCCCTTGCCTTATTTCTGAATACTCTCCTCACTTAAATATTAGGGATAATAAAATTAAATTCATTAATTGAAAAATAAAAAAAACAACTAATACATTTATTTTATATATTATAGTTTAATTAGGTTCATTTTTATCCCTTTTTGTGATTTATAGAGTTCAATTTGATCTTTCAAGTGTTTTTTCCGTGGTTTTCATGATCAATTCTCTTGGTTATATGTATGGAAGTTAATTTATAATAAGAATTATTCTACAAACTAGTAATTATATGTTATTAGTGAACATAATATGTGTAATCAGTACTATAGGTTTCTTCTATATGTTATTATGATTCCTTAGATAAAATTTTAAGGACACCCATTTAGATTAATTTTAGCGTGGTTTGAACACAATGAAACTATTCTATCTTCTTATTTAATATTATGTATAAAAGTTAGTTATATAACATAAAAAGGTTATAAACTAAAATTTTAAATATTTTTCAACCATTATAAAGGTTTTATGACTTACATTTAAGTAGTTAAAAGAAAACAAAAATCCATCATCCATGATGGATGTAAATTGACACATCAAGAACAGTGATTTCATATTTTTAGAATAAGAGGGAGAGGTGATGAGGTTTAATGATGGATTATTCCAATAAAATAACAAAATTATAGTATATATAATATCCTAGAGTTATCATTCCACTTGGATAGTTGGATATGAGGATATAATAATAAAATATAAGAAATTAAAATACTTTAAAAGAAAATGAAGGAGGGTTGTACCACTTGATTTATCCCCCTTGAGAACCACCTTAAAAAATTGATTTTGTTATTTTGTTGAGATTAAGGGATCCAGGATGTGTGGGAGGATATTGGGAAGACTATTGAGTAGAATTTGGGAAATGATAAAATCTTGGAAGGTGTGAGGAGAAGAAGTGGTGAGGGGTGGTATTTATAGCGGATGAGGGGGGTGTTTTCTCATTATTTTATTCATTGGTTTGTTTGGATCAAGACTATGAATAGTTTGAAAATTATAAATAATAATATAAAATAATTAATTATATTTAGAGATTATGGGTTTTACATTATCCTTTACTCATGTTATAGTGTATTTAATTTATAATTTATATTTATCATAAATTACCCTATTTTAATATTCACCAAAAAAATCATGTGCATTAGAAAAATACAAAAAATCACCGTAACGACTTTTCAACATGTTGAATTAAAAAATCAGCTAAGTTTTATGAAAATAAATTTCTATAAATGAGAAATTTTATTTTAATTAGAATCATCATTTACTCAACGAATACATATTTTCTAATTATAACTGATTTTATAACACTTTAAAAAATTAATTAAGGTCTCATAAGATAATATTATAATTATACTATATAAAATCACTATTTTATAAATCTATTTTATAAAAATAAATTTTCTTTTAAAAACTTATATTAATTATTATAAAATAAATAAACATTTATGTTTAAAAAAAACAACTAATTAATGAATAATTTTTAAAATATTTAATTACTTGTACTATAAAATATTTTTTTTCTGAGTATCATTAATAAGATGCAGAAAATTTATTTATAAATTCATAGATGAGTTTAATATTCTATTCGCTGAATTTCTATTCATAATGGCCACATTACTATTCCTAAGGTCAAGTTTTTATTCTATTTGTATAGGTTCCTTAACTAATATAAATTCCTCTTATTCAATTCATTATTCATTTATAAATTTTATTTGGTGTAATCTATGTCATTTCACGTTATTTATAATATACAGAATAATTATACGAATGGAATTTCCATTGATCAAATTTTGGGTGGTGTAATACAGAATCAATCAAGAAATAGATCTGTGATTGGTTTGAGGGTATGAGTGCTGTGTAATCTTATCATGGATCCTTAGTGAAAAGTTCTTCTCATATTTATGATCAATAAGTTATCAAAAATCATTAAATTATCACCATCGGATTTTATTTTGGGTTATTTTATACAATATTAAAATCATTTTATATTTATCTTACTTCTTATGTCCATGGTTTAATAATGATAAATTACACAATATACCTAGAGAGAACTCAATTTCATCTATTCATGGATAACCCAAGATGGAGATGTTGAACCAAAGTAGCAGAGGGATAAAATTAATTTTCTAATAATCTAATAAAAATATACAATAATTCACCAAATAAAAACCCATTTTATATAATATAAAATATTATTTTATTCGAGGTTGATAATTGATTAACAACCTTGGTAAAAAAATTAAAATGCATTTTGATCACAATCTCAAAAAACAAAGAATAACATAGTTGAAATTGATATCAATAGAAAAATAGGAATTATAAATATAATATAAGTAATTAAATACATGGATCCCCCTTCAATATCAATCTCTCTTAATGGGTTTCATCCCTCTATGTAATGGATGACCAATATAGACATCGATCATATAGAATGAACGGAATGAAAACTACAATATAGAAAATTTATAAATTACCCACAATAAAAGTTTTCTATCCCAAATTTTTAAGCTCCATATCCCTCATGGATTATTCCACAAGACACCAAGTTTCATAATATTTTCTTTATCAACTTATCATTTGAGGATAAATCACAAGTGGGGCCTATCATACATCCCTAGGGACTTAATGTTAAATCTATGTTTTGGTTCACAACCCCTGTTTATTATATCCATGAGAAATGGGCTACAAAATTTTATTTTAGGATGACTAGAATGTGGTTATAAAATTCATGTTCAAAATTTTCAAATATTAAATATAGTTCATCCAATGAATGATATTAAAAAAATTTGATAGAAGATCAGTGAATACCAATTATACCTTGTGCATATCTTGGTGTTTGAAAATTTTGGTGTACTCCTTTTTGGAAAAATTGGTTCTAGTTTTGTATAAGGATAAATATTCTAGTGGTTTAAGATAATCAATTAATAAATATTATTAATGGATAAATTTCATTCTATATAAAATAATGAATGGAATTACATATTTATATAATCTTTTTGTGGGTGACTCATATTGATGGAGATTTTGGTCTTATTCAAGAATGAAATTAAATATGGAATGTTTTTTATTTTTTTTATGATATGGGTAATTAAATATTAGTTTTCTTATTTTTTTTAATTGGTGATTATTTTAATCCATGTAATGATGTTTTTGAGTTGTTGATTTTTTAGCATTCTCAATAATGACATAAACATAATATTTTCATATGTTAAAATAATTGAATTAGAGGAAGTTCATTCTCCCATGATCTAATTAAAACATCCCTCTATTGAGGATCAAGAGATACCTACCCTCATTTCATGATTTTATTAGATATTTTAAATAGAATATTCTATTGGTATAACATCACTAGCATGCTTGGCATAAGCGATTCCCTCCAGATCAATGGTTCTCAAGGAACAATTTCCCTTCCAAACATTCATAATGATGATTTAATTCCATTATATAGATTTTTTATGATATATGATTACCTTTGACATGAATTAGGTGTCAAACTAGTCAATTCATGTATTTCAACAATTTCTTTTTTAGGAATATTTTGGGTATGATGTTACCAATGTTCGCTCCTAAAATGTATTTAAATCTTCAACATAATATCATGTTGATTCCATTTGGGTTAATTTGGAGTGAATAAGGATTAGTAATTACAACATGATATTAAATTTGAGTTTATATGTATATGTAGTGTTTGATTGATTCCATGTCGTTCTTTACATAGCCTTGGAATATGACAAGATTCATATTTACTTATGAATATGGCCTTATTTGTTTTAAATTTTATATTCTTCCCAAAAGTGGAATGTAATAAAGACTGAATTTCAATGAGTTTGTAAAATTCATTAGATCTTCACATTATAGTTCATGACATATTTGGGTCACATTGTTGTTCATGAGAATATATTTTCCTATATAACAACCAAGGTGTTCCCACCATATTTCTTCAAAGGTAGAGTAATGTCAGTATTCTAATCTAATAATGACAAAATAGTGATCACAGTCTCTTGATAGATAATATGCAACTAAATTTGAGTTAATAATAATTTTCAAGAATAAACTTAAGGATTTGTTAGCCCTATAATATCTTTATATTGAATCATAAAAAAATGTTGGCCATTGTATGTAACATGGTGTGATCTTGAGGCTTTTTTCACAACTACGATAGCTTCAATAGTGAAAATGTGGGATTAAATTATTTTACCAAATTATATGTAGACATTTTATTGTAATATATTTCTTTATTAATTCATCATTAAATTATCAGGTGAAATCCAACATTCAATAATAGATTTACATCTTCTGTTAACTTCCAATAATACTCATGATTCAATATCCATTGAAATTTTAAAAAAAATAAAAAGGATTATATAGAATAAAAAAACTATAACCATAAAAAATAAAATTTAATAATATGATAATAAAAATAATTAGAGTATTATTATTTATAACATATATAATATAATAGATTGAAAGTATCTTAAATAAGATATAATAAATTATTTCAATGAATTAGAATCCTACACTATGAATTTATGGGAGTTTTTATTTTCGCACAACCTATCTCATATATTAACTTTAAATATATTCATGATTTTATTGGTTTACATTTAAATCCTAATTCATTTAACAAGATATATATATATTGAATCCATACTAGTGTGTAACATCTTAACACATGTTCAATACATGTGATTTTATAACTTCTTCACAAAACCCATAGCTTATGCTACTAAACTAAATTAAACGAGAGATATATTTTAAAATATCTAAAGGATTAAAATATATTATGTGATAATTTTATTAGAATTTATTTACACTTAATCAGTGTATTGAAAAAAACCCTTACAATAAGGATCATTGATGTTTGAAATTAGACACCAAGTAAAATTGAAAATTAAGAAGTTTTATGTACCTTATAAAAAATGATCATATACTTTTATATTCATTATAATGTCATGATAATTATTCCTTAGAAGGATTAAAAGGAATCCTTCATTAATTTTTCATTCACAAGATGAAAAAATAACCTACCATTTTTGTGTGATTATTCTTCTCACCACATTATTCTAGCACTTCACCTGTTAAATGAGGAAGAAAAAGAGTTCTTGTCAAGGAAAATTATTCATCCAGGGTTTAGGAAAACACTAATACTAGCATCCCAATGGAAATTTCCCCTTTTATAATCCCATTATAATTATTATTGAGTAATGAAAATTTTTACTTGTGATTTATATAAGACGCAAGTGAATTCCTTTAGTTACCACTATTTTTAACCATCATCAAATATATTCTCCCAATATCATTTCATCTAATGAAACATTATGAATCAATGATCACTATTAAGGATTATAGGATATTAATAATCAATTTTATGTTTACAATAACAATATTAATCAGAAACATTAATTGTGCCATACGATTATATTTAATAATATATTCCCCTAGAATTTAATATTTTATTCCCTAAATGTATCATGAAAACAATGCTTTATGATATACCGTTATCATAAAATCTAATGTATCAATAGAGAATTATATGTTTTATTGATTTATGTTATATCTATTACAATCTATAGCTTTTACTAAAACCTCATTCATAGTATCATTTCACCCACTATTGAATTATTAACAATAACCTGTAAAAGAAAATTGAAAATCCAATTTTTATATCTTATAAAACACTTTTTTAATGTTTGTTTCAATATCACAATGTATCACATCATATGTGATATATTTTTTATTTCCATGAAAAAATTCCATTGGGATAAACTCTAAATAAATTTTAAAGAATCTCTATAAGAAAAATCTAATCCCTCTTCATTGGTCAACATGGTTTGAACCAATGATCATTTAGAACATTGAAAAAATATGAATCCATAAATGTAAGTAAAGAGGGCATCTAGCCAAGAATTAGTGTTACTGAGGGTATAAACATATATGGAAAGTTCTTAATTATAAAAATATGTATTTATACCCATTTCTAACAGAAATATAAAATATTATAAAGTATTCATAAGTGATACATTTTTAAAGGACATAGAGTAACCACTAGAAATAGATTATGTCAATCCCATATATAAACTCATATGTTCTCAATTATCCAAAAATAGATTGGTCAGTTTGATGAATACATCACATATCGTTCATATTTTTGGATGATCATTTCATATTCCCCTATTCTGAAAGATAATTACATCATTTCTTTTATCTAGGTATAACCATAGTATTTATAATTCTACTTCAATCGAGGGAAATATTTGAAACTTATTTTAAAAAATGAAAAATACTTTCTTAGTTATTATTTTACTAAAAATATGATCAAATCATACCAAACCACCCAATGATGATATAATACTCATGTATTGTGTAATAAAGGTATCTATCTATGAAGGTTAACATTCTAGGTATATTAAAAATATATAGTATTATTGAAATTAAAATAAAAGACATGAATCCCAACTATACAAAAGTCATAGTGTCGAAAACTCCATGTGGTATATTTGTGTGTCATTTATGTGTGGGTTTTTTTTTAAATCCCACTTCAATATAATTTTATTTTCCTATGAATGAAATAGAGTTAAACCCTATGGTAGATCTCTCATGGTTTCCACTGACACACATTAATTTTCATATTTTCATAATTTTATTAAGAATATAAAACACTAAAATATCGATTTTTTTATAAAAATCGTGTGATATACAAATATATTAATAAGAATGAAAAACAATATAAAAAATAGAATAGAAAATTGGAGATTTTAGTGATAAGAATATGTTTTTCATAGGATTTCATGGTGAAGATAATCATTATCCATTAAAATATTAATTCTTAATAATTTATCAAATGATATAATAAACCATATCATTTAACACCATCATTTTTTAATTTTCATTATCTCACACCATCACTATACATATGAGATAATATCTGTCATATGATTAATACAATGTTATACCCACCCTCTATATGAAACATTATAATAACAATTGTGAGTAATATAAATGAATGATAAGAAGGACCAAATAGTTTAGAATGTGGTGTTATCAATACCCAAAATAAATTTTCAATACTATTGAAATTATTGGAATTAAATACATAAAATATATTGAATCTCCACATATTCTAAGAATCATTGATCCATCATTTGAACAAAAAATAAGTTAGATATCCACTTTCATAGAGATGATATTGACCACATTGGGGAAAAAAAGAGCAATAAAGAAAATATGAAAGTAATGGAAGGGGAGAAACTTATAAAATATAAGAAAAAAAATTGTTATATCTTTAAAAAAGCCTATAAAATGGATGACTAAATATTCAATCCTTTGAATGAGAGGGGAATTAAAAATTTATAGTCAAACGAGGTGGATATAATTTATGTCAATTTTTTCATTTATGATTTTATGATTTTTGTACAATTAAATGTAAAATTATGGAAAAGTTATCTTCCATAAAATGTTCCACCAAACTACTCATTTTTATCCCTCAAAATATCATCATATTTGGTCATGTATTGAATAATTTATGTCTAGATAAATAAGTAAAATAATTATTTTCTAATATACTACCAAGAATAATTGTACCAAATGTCCATGTATTTTGAGAAACATAAGTGGAATAATATTTTAATTTTATATTATGTGTCCTTTTTTACTTATGTAATGTGCATTAAACCATAAAATTTTATCCTCATAAAAAACTTGTTAGGGGATTTATGTCCAACTCATGATGAAACAAATTCAAGCATAGAATATTCATTGAATCTAGAAGCATTAACAACACATATTTTTTCAATAATGGTAAATTATGAAAATTGATTCATTGGTTGGGTGAAATGATCCATATAATGTTTATATGCTTTTAAAAATTGTATTTCTTTTCATTTATGGAATAAAATGTTATAAACATTTTATTATGGTGTGACCCATTCTATAAGATCAACATTAAAATTGAATTTGTGGCCATATCTGACCCCTCAAACAGTGGATTCATATAACATTGGCATAATGAAAAATATAGATATATTATATTATAATCCACCTATAAAATTATAATCAATCTAAATATAACATAAAATATTCTAAGATAAATACAATAGTGAATGTGAAATAAAAAAAATGATAATTCTCATAAAATTTTCAAATGTATGATCTAAATAATTTTTTTGATAAAAAATATATTGAAACTCAATTAAAGAGAGTTAAATCATTTATTATAAAAAAATATTTAATAAAATCAATGTTCATCTAATTCCCTACACTTACACTTTTTTCACTATCGGTTAAAAATTAATTAATTTTTATATAAAATTCACAAAAAAATCAATAGTGAGAAAAGTTCAGAGTCATTATCCAAAATAGAATTTATCATGTCTCATTTATGAAATTAAATTTATTTTAATTTTATTATCTTAAATTTATATTTTTTTCACACTTCAGAATCCATCTATGACACAATCACACAAATCTAATAATAAAATTCAGTTCATTGTCCACTCAATTGAAAACAAATATGGAGTTACAATCATACATGAAATATGCCTATTTCGCGATAGGAATAGGAAAATTTTCATATTCGTACAAAATGAGATAAAAAATTAAATTATCTAATATGTATTTTTCAAGGTTAGTTATATGGCTTGGGTTTTTTGGGTTAAAAAATTTATAATTTATAGCTAAAAAGAGGAGGATGAAATTTTTCACGACCCGCCTTCACCAAGATGAGGTAAGGGGTAACAGATTGATAGAACCTTCCTTCTTCATGTTAAAGGAGAGACAATGACCCCTGAAACCTACCTTCAATAGGCCCCAAAGTAGAAACTAGAACCAAGGGTATATAATTATGCACAAAATAGAAGGCATTACCCTTTTTATTTAGTAGGATCGGGAGATAAGATAGTAAATCCCAAACAACACCAAAATTTGGGGGAGTGGTAAAGCGAAAAAAATCCATTCCCATATGCATGTTCCAAAAGTAAGTGCTAAAAGGTACAAGAAAAATCAAAAGGACAGTACCAAAGAAAAGAAACGCAAAAATAGGAACTGGACCAAATTTTGAACTAGTAGGGTCTAACATAGTCTTCGATGTCCTCCTAGAAACCTGAAAGTAGTTTTATATATGTAGGGTGAGTATACAGGTATATTCAGTAGGGGAAAAAGCACTCGTACACAAGTGGGGAGGCATACTAATGTCCCATGAGAAAGGAGATAACCAAAGTGCCTAATAAGGAAACTATCCACCCAAACCTCACCAAGGTAGACTCCCCAAATAACGTAAATCAAGTAAAGTAATAATAAAACACATCGATGTTTAGGTACCCCACACTACTTTCCAACTGGTTATTGAAGACATCCTTCGCATGACCGCCCTCCCCATTCTCACCGTAGTCCCACTATCATACCCCACCCACACACACCTAGGCTACCAAAACCACACATCCCACTAGTAGACACCTGGGACACAACAACCAAACATAACCACGCCTGCAGACACCAAGGCTAGAACAACTACCGCTACGCCTGAATACACCTCGGCCTCATCCAGAAGATACTTGGGAAACAAACTGCCCGCACACAACTGGGCCTACAACCACAAAGTTCCATGACTAAATAATCTAGGGCTATAATGGATCTCAGGACATCATAGTCTACCTGAAGATTCTTGGGCTACTCAGGAAAGGAATCAGAAAAGGAGCTAATAACCAGCCAGTCATAGGAGTGTTGGGAAATACAACCTCCCCCATGAAATGCGGGTGTTCGGCACGAAGTGATCAACCTGGGTGGGGCGTGAATAAGAATCATAAAAACTAAATTTTACCTATTGGTAAAAATCACTCATCCCAGCCTAGGGGTTCCAAAACCATCCCACATACAAACACCCTCGTTACTAATCATTCATAAGAAGCACCTCATCCACAAACATGTCACAACTCATTCCTGGAAAACAAATCCCCATTTAATCCATTCTTGTTCTCATATTTGAGAGACTCCATTTACATAATTTATTTACTACCGAGTAACTAAGAGGCATTGTAACACCCCAGGTAAATAAAGAATATGACATCTTTATATTTATACATATTTTTGAATCAAATATTAATATTACTTTAAAGGGGATGCTATGCTCGATGGCGTACCCAATACGCAACAACGAGTTTCTTGGGAATCTTACGTTGCACTCTAATAATAAAGTAATATTATTTTAAATGGTAGTTAACATGTAGAAGTTGTATTGGCGGGAATGGATATAAATAACTAAAATATGATTATATATGTTTTTTAAATGTTTTTACATTTATCCAAAGGCTTAAAATACGGAAAGAATTCAATTTTAGGCTTTTATACCCTAATTTTCACTAAAGGTTCACTTATCGCCTTTTGATGGAGAACTGTCATTAAAAATAGTTTTCATCACCCTTATACATTCTTTTGGACAAAATAAAACTCTTCTTTAGAATCAGGACATCAAATTTTACATTGTGTAAATTTTTGGTATTTTTCCGATAAAGTTCATTTTTTTAATGAATAGTGTAAAATGTTGTTTTTTAATTCAAAGCCTCTTTTTAATCTAATTTATTTATATGATTAGATTATCTTTTGAATTGGTTTTAATGTGAAATTAGAAAATATTTTTACCATTAAATCCAATAGTGTTCGTTGGAATTAATTTCACTTTGAAATCAGACTTAAACTAGTGTCAATCTTTTGATACTTATTGTTTCATAAAAACAAGCTATTTTCTCTGACAGTGGGAATTAATTATTAAATCAATTAATGAAACTTATATGTTGTGAATTTTGTAAAATGGACTTCATTTTTGAATTTGGAATATCAAATATAGCTTAGGGTAAATATTTGGTATTTTTCTGAAAAACTTCAATTTTGATGAATAGTGAAACCACTAAGTGGTACTTATATTAAACTGATTTTTCGTTTAAATGAAATTTTACCACTTCTGTGTTTTGAATTTTAAAAATCTGACATACATGGTTGTCATTAAGAAGTAAAATGTGGTTCAATGAGATAAAAATATTTTTTTGGTGAATAGTAACTTATTAAGTTTTTAATCGCGATTAGAGGTAATTAGTGTAATTTAAGGTAAAAATGATATTATAAAAATACGAAAACATCATGACATTTGTCCTACCCTTATTGGATGTGTCATGGCCGACCATGAAAATCCATGGGTCAACTTGGGGACCCCATGGAGCCACTTTTGTTGGAAAATGACATAAATACCTTTTATTTAATGTTAATGTAAAAAAATGGCACAAACATGATATGTTTTACTAAAACAATTTTTTAATGGGGTTATATAAGTTATATTTTTTATTATAAATATTAATTGGAAAGATAAAATTATTTCCTACATCATAGTAATTTTTTTATAATTTTTAGACATTAAATAAATTAAATTATTTATGACATAATAATGATGCAGCGATGACATCATTATTTGACGATTTAAATAAAATGGAAAGATAATCTAAACTCTATGAACTAAACATGTCCAAAACTTATTGGATGTGTGTATTACGAACCCGTATAACCTTATACATGAATTATATCAATTTGGGACCTTTTAAAACCGAAACACATTTTCAAATAAAGTAATATTTCTTTACTTTCCAAAAGTGCACCTCCTCTCCTTTTATAAAAGGCCCCCACCTCTACCTCATTTCACACACTCCTCAAGCCTTTGGCTCGGCCATCCCCTTCCCATATACTCTATACACATCCCTCTACTCATCCTATATAATTCCCTTTGGGCAGAATCCTTTCAAAGGAAGCCTTTAGGTTCAAATCAAAAGGAGTTACACTTTTAAAGGTAATTCATTCTCTCATGTTCATTTGTTTTATTTTGCTTCTCCAACCCCCTAAACTCTTTTTATTTACTTCTTTAGTAACAAAATCAGTATATTCAATATACTAGGATGTTGTTATAAGATTTATTTGAGCTACACTCTCACACAACTATATCAAATGGTTAAAGAACATACGGTTTCCGTGGATGGTGAAATTCTGCCTCCCGAAACGATGATTGTTCAATGATCATTTAACACCTTCAAAGGTGGCCATTATGATGTCACTATTTTTATATATGATATATAATATGTTTATGTTTTCCTTAATCTTATGTTTTTTTTCACTTTGGGCATACCTTTATGGTTTCCATTATGGGTAAATGCGATATCTTCATTTAAGGAAGTACGGACTACCGCCCCCTCAAAGTGATTTGATTCGTTAAATACCATATGTGGGACGTATAAAGGATGGAACTATGATATTATATATGATATTATACTATAATTATAATATACATTTATATCATTATTATTCCATTCTATAAAATACGAAATAGAAATGAAAGTAGTGTTCATGCGTACGTACAGCTTACCGTCTCCATGAACGGTGCATTTCATTTCTTACCTCTAAATGATTATGTAATGTTATAAATGCATGAATGTACTGGATATATATGACATATATGATATCTAAATCATGAATACAATTCTGTATATAATAAACATTTGGCCACACGAACAACATGTAATTGTAAGAAGTCCACTTTCGACTTAAGAACCAAATATCGGCAAAACAAATATTATTAACTTAAATGATTACATAATGTTTATGACATGGTAATAAGTGATATAAAAGGAATAATGAACTTGAAAAAGGTTCTTAAGGAATTAGAAATTAACTCAAGTTTATTATTCAGGAGATTAAAGAACGATCGAGTCAAGTCGGACCCGAGGTAAGGGATCTTACTCCTCTCTTTCTTTAAGTACAATCTTTTATGTCATTCCCTCTAAAGATCATATTTCTTGTTATTGGGATGTTATTATATTTTAAACTTACTGTAATTTTTATGTTCATGTGATGAGAGACCCTATTCTATCTCATCAATCCATTTTGGAAGTTTTGAGTGGCGCCGTTAGGCTACCGAATTTTCGTAAGAGATCTAACCTCTCTCTTTCTTTTTAAGTACTCCCCTTTATGTCACTTCTTTTAAGATCCTATTTGTTACGATGGGGGATGTTATTTCATATTCCTATTGATGTAAATTTTGTTGTAATGTGATGAGATACCCTATTCGATCTCATCAATCCATTTTTGGAAGTTTTAAGTGGCGCCGTTAGGCTGCCGGGTTTTCGTAAGTGATTTTTCATCTCACTTTTATTCCCGTGAGATTTATGCTACATTTTCCACAATTTCCTTTGATTGGTATATTTACTGACCATTATTTTACTCATTGTGTAATATTCCTTCATTTATGATTATTTACATCAATGATGTATTGTCCTTCTTTCACGGGTCGTATGTTTCGAAAGATACCCAAGTCGGTAAGGGAACCTTTCACCCTCCTTTTTTAAAAGACTTCTGTTGTTGGGTCTTTTAATTTACATATTATTATGTTGGGATTTGTTCTTATATATCCTTATTGATGTAAATTTTATGTCCAAGTGATTAGATAAACTTTTTATCTCTCATCAACTCATTTTGATGTGACGCCGTTAGGCTGTAAAGGGAACTTCTTAACCCAATTTCGATTTCTTTGGGTTCGACACGTAGTTATTGAATATTTCATCCTTTCAATATGTGTGAATGACCTTTGATTATTTTACACTTAATATCCACTTATATTTGGTGTATTCGTTTGTTACACATAATTATGTAATTGATTTATCCTTAAACAGAGGATACCGTCTTTGTAAGGGACTTCGTCTCAATCTCCTTTCATTGAGGAATATTTCGTTTTATACACAAATATCTTTTATACGGTGTATAAACCCATTTTACTTTTACTTTTATACAAAAGGAATCTCTTTCTACAAAGAGTTTTACAAAATGACAAAAAAGAATGTTTCTTTTAACGTACGCGGTGACAACGACCTTTTCTGTCGCCGCGAGTATTATTTGGTCTTTGGCTTCCTCAACAAGCCATAATGTTTTTAAAATAAAATAAATACCATATAATTTTTTATGTATTTTGGTATTGGAAATGGTTTTGATAAAGGATTATATTATGATTGAAATATGGAAATGTTATCATTCCTTTATATTGGTTTTATGTTTTATGATTTTATTATGGTACATGGACATTTTAACGGGTGGTTACGTTATAAACCATATGACGGGTGGTGCCGTGAATACCAGGACGGGTGGCTACGTTATAACCTCCAATGGATTGGGTATGGAAGTCGGCCGTATGGCTATTCCATTTAGTATGTATGGAAATTGGCCGTATGGCTATTACATTAAGTGATATGTGTGGGAGTCGACCGTATGGTTATTCCACTTAAGTATGTTTATGTCCCAAGTTACCTTTATATATGTTATGTGTTCTTTATATGGGTTTTATGGTAATCCTTTGGTTACAAAAAGGTAAGTAATGATATTTTATTCAGGGAAGAGTTTTTACTACATCATAAAGGTGAAAAGTATTACCTTGATAAAGTATACATGGTTTACTTTTTGTTTTGATAAACTAACAGTTTTTATTCTTTGTGTATCCCTTAATGAGTTTTTATGCTCATACCAAGTTTTTGAAATGTTTTTCACAGGACTTAGTGTGGAATAGGGTCAAGGATGGGAACAAGGGAAAGTCATGCTACCTAAAACATGAAACTAGACATGTTTATTTTTAAGAGTTTTTTATTTTATGGAAATTTAGTAGAAGAGACTACTTTGTAATCTTTTGAGATGTAATAGTTATGTCCTAATTCTCTAAAACTCTAAACCTGAAAAGATCCTCAATGTGAATTATTCATTTAATTCAATTTTAAGTAAGTTTTAAGGCTGGGGCCTTATAGTTGGTATCAAAGGTCGGTTTAGATAACTTTAGAGGTTAGGGTATTCTTTAAGCATAAGTGACATTACCATAATGGTTAGGATTTCAGACATGGTCCTAGTTTTAGATGAAGTGAATGAGTAAGAATATCTTAGTGTTTATCTTCCTCATTAGTACATGATGGTTTTGTTGTTATACTCACACTGGCACTTTTTGGTTTTAGTAAATGGCTGGATCTAGCAGGCACCAAGGTAACGGTGGATGTGAAGGAAACTGTGACAGTTTTCTGAGCGAGCAACTGAATGATATGGGAGATGTAATGAGAACTCTTGTGTTTATCCTCAACCAACTATCTGGAGTTATGATTGACCATCTAAACCTTGGAGATTTCTCTAAGGAATCATATATGCAAGAAACAAATCCCTACGAAAGTACAGGTAATAATCATAAAGGTAAGTGTGTTCAAAAACCTATGTGTCAAAGATGTGGAAAGAAACACCTAGGAAAATGTTTCAAAGGGACAGAAATATGTTATAGATGTGGAAATGAAGGTCATAAAGCAAGAACCTGCCATGGAAAAAGGAAGCATCTAGTTGACTCGAGGAAAGGGAAAGAAGTTCTTTCTGAGGGATCAATTGAATGTTTTAAATGTGGTGTGCATGGTCATTATGCAAACACATGTCCTATGAAGAAGTTTCGTGAATGGGGTCACCAAGAGTGTACCAATATTCGTTTACCAATACCCAATGCCATTCCGATTGAGGATGAAGAAACTGACAATGACCAATCAAAGGTATGTACTATTTCATGACTATTTTTTTCCTATTTTGGAATCTTAGGATACGATTCATGATTTTGTTTGTAGGAAAGGGGTATTTCGGAATAAGTTGGAAAGGAATGGTTAATGGATCATGAAGAATTTTGAATGAGTAAGATGTCAACATATAAGGTCTTCAAGAGTTATGGTGAAATTCTTAAGAGTATTAAGCCTCTTTTGATGATGGGGTTACATTAGAAGACTTTTTATATTTTGTATAACCCTGATGTTTAATATAGGAAAATTTTATTCATGGAATAGTTATCTTTTCTTTTTTGGACATAGTTATCAAGAACCATTTGGGTTTATATGATCCTTACTTTTGAGGTAATTATGGGTTACTATATGTTATGATGGAAAATGAAAGGCATGAGATAAACTTGAGGTTAAAATATGTTATGATCATCTTTGAAGATTTTATCTCATTTTGGGGAATGTTTTAAGAATTATATAGTTTTGGAAAAAGGATAACACGCAGACCGTGTGACAACCTGTCGCGTCGGACAAAGCTGCGGGAATCGAACCCACAACCAAAGTGAGACTGGTATTTATCGCCTACCACTGGACTACGTGAAGTCCCTGGTTAGTTTGACTAATTCTTTTTTTAAGAGTAAGTTGATTTTGGGTTATTTATGAAAATGATTAACCTATCATGGAGGATATGTGATTAGGATAATTACTTTTCAATGCGAGACTTTAAGAGAAACTGATTTTGTTTGGAGATAAATGTTATGATTTAACTTGGAAGACTATGTGACTAAATCCTTCAAATGTTTGGGTTTCAATCTTATATTGGTTTAATTTGAGGGATTTTATGGACAAATTGTTTATTGGATGGTCCTCGTTGAACTTTGGGGTTTTTTGGACAAATTTTGGAGATTAAGAATAGATTTTCTTTCTATTGGGTTATCCTTTTCTGGGTTATCTGATCTTGTACTAATCTTTTGGGTTTTGGTTTTAGTTAAAGTCTAAAGACCTGGTAAGTATGTAGTTCTATTTTTTTGGGTTAGGTAATTCTCTAGAAGTTGATTATAATACTCTTAATGTGAACAAGTCTTCCTAAATACTTTCCTTTTGGAGAAAATATGAGTTTGTGTAAGGAATCTAATAAAAGTTGAGAGTCAACATGATAAGTGATTACGTTTTCTTATGAATAAATTCCTCAATAAAAATTAACTTAAAACAAAAATGTTGTCTATTATCTTTTCCTACTGGGTAATCGAATACCGTTTAACCCATCACAAGTTTGTGATTTTCTCATGGTTAACTTTCTCCTAAACATGTTTTCAATCACTCTCCATCAGAACATGACCCTATGTTTTCTCCTCCATGTCCATGTTTTCATACTTGGAATCCTAGTATGGGTTAACTCGGGTGACCTTTGTACTTATCTTTCTTTATTTTAAAGTGATTGTTTTACCGACTCTTCTCCGATGTGGGACTTTCAAGGATGTTTCCAAGCCCAATTTTAAAATTGCGAGGACGCAATTCCCAAAAGGGGGGAAGGATGTAACACCCCAGGTAAATAAAGAATATGACATCTTTATATTTATCCATATTTGTGAATCAAATATTAATATTACTTTAAAGGGGATGCTATGCTCGATAGCGTACCCAATACGCAACAATGAGTTTCTTGGGAATCTTACGTTGCACTCTAATAATAAAGTAATATTATTTTAAATGGTAGTTAACATGTAGACGTTGTATTGGCGGGAATGGATAGAAATAACTAAAATATGATTATATATGTTTTTTAAATGTTTTTACATTTATCCAAAGGCTTAAAATACGGAAAGAATTCAATTTTAGGCTTTTATACCCAAATTTTCACTAAAGGTTCACTTATCGCCTTTTGATGGAGAACTGTCATTAAAAATAGTTTTGATCACTCATATACATTCTTTTGGACCAAATAAAACTCTTATTTAGAATTGGGACATCAAATTTTACTTTGTGTAAATTTTTCGTATTTTTCCGATAAAGTTCATTTTTTTTAATGAATAGTGTAAATTGTCGTTTTTTAATTCAAAGCCTCTTTTTAATCTAATTTATTTATATGATTAGATTATCTTTTGAATTGGTTTTAAAGTGAAATTAGAAAATATTTTTACCATTAAATCCAATAGTGGTCGTTGGAATTAATTTCACTTTGAAATCGGACTTAAACCAGTGTCAATCTTTTGATACTTATTGTTTCATAAAAACACGCTATTTGCTCTGACAGCGGGAATTAATTATTAAATTAATTAATGCAACTTATATGTTGTGAATTTTGTAAAATGGACTTCATTTTTGAATTCTGAATATCAAATATAGCTTAGGGTGATTTTTTGGTATTTTTCTGAAAAACTTCAATTTTTGATGAATAGTGAAACCACTAAGTGGTACTTATATTAAACTGATTTTTCGTTTAAATGAAATTTTACCACTTCGGTGTTTTGAATTTTAAAAATCCGACATACATTTTTGTCATTAAGAAGTAAAATGTGGTTCAATGAGATAAAAATATTTTTTTGGTGAATAGTAACTTATTAAGTTTTTAATCGCGATTAGAGGTAATAAGTGTAATTTAAGGTAAAAATGATATTATAAAAATATGAAAACATCATGACACTTGTCCTACCCTTATTGTATGTGTCATGGACGACCAATAAAAGTCATGGGTCAACTTGGAGACCCCATAACGCCACTTTGGTTTGAAAATGACCTAAATACCTTTTATTTAATGTTAATGTAAAAAAATGGCACAAACATGATATGTTTTACTAAAACAATTTTTAATGGGGATATATAAGTCAGATTTTTTATTATAAATATTAATTGGAAAGATAAAAAGATTTCCTACGTCATAGTAATTTTTTTTTATAATTTTTAGACATTAAATAAATTAAATTATTTATGACATATTAATGATGCAGCGATGACATCATTATTTGACGATTTAAATAAAATGGAAAGATAATGTAAAATCTATGAACTAAACATGTCCAAAACTTATTGGATGTGTGGATTTCGAACCCTTATAACCTTATCCACGAATTATAGCAATGTGGGACCTTTTAAAACCGAAACACATTTTCAAATAAAGTAATATTTCTTTACTTTCCAAAAGTGCCCCTCCTCTCCTCTTATAAAGGCCCCCACCTCTACCTCATTTCACACACTCCTCAAGCCTTTGTCTCGGCCAACCCCTGCCCATATAATCTCTACACATCCCTCTCCTAATTTTAGATAATTCCCTTTGGGAAGAATCCTTTCAAAGGTAGACTTTAGGCTCAAATCAAAAGGAGTTACACTTTTAAAGGTAATTCATTCTCTCATGTTCATTTGTTTTATTTTACTTCTCCAACCCCATAAACTCTTTTTATTTACTTATTTTGTAACAACACCAGTATCTTCAATATACTAGGATGTTGTTATAAGATTTATTCGAGCTACACTCTCACAAAACTACATCAAATGGTTAAATAACATACGGTTTCCGTGGATGGCGAAATTCTGCCTCCCGAAAGGATGATTGTTCAATACTCATTTAACACCTTCAAATGTGGCCATTATGATTTCGCTATTTTTATATATGATATATAATATGTTTATGTTTTCCTTAATCTTCTGTTTTTTTAATTTTGGGCATACCTTTATGGTTTCCATTATGGGTAAACGCGATATCTTCATTTAAGGAAGTGCGGACTACCGCCCCCTCAAAGTGATTTGATTCGTTAAATACCATATGTGGGACGTATAAAGGATGGAAATATGATATTATATAGGATATTATAATGTAATTATAATATACCTTTATATCATTATTATTCCATTCTATAAAATACGAAATAGAAATGAAAGTAGCGTTCATGCGTACGTACGGCTTGTCGTCTCCATGAACGGTGCATTTCATTTCTTACCTATAAATGATTATGTAATGTTATAAATGCATGAATTTACTGGATATATATGACATATATGATATCTACATCATGAATACAATTCTAGATATAATAAACATTTGGCCACACGAACAACATGTATTTGTAAGATGTCCACTTTCGACTTAAGAACCAAATATCTGCAAAACAAATATTATTAACTTAAATGATTACATAATGTTTATGACATGGTAATAAGTGATATAAAAGGAATAATGAACTTGAAAAAGGTTCTTAAGGAATTAGAAATTAACTCAAGTTTATTATTCAGGATATTAAAGAACGATCGAGTCAAGTCGGACCCGAGGTAAGGGATCTTACTCCTCTCTTTCTTTAAGTACAATCTTTTATGTCATTCCCTCTAAAGATAATATTTCTTGTTATTGGGATGTTATTATATTTTAAACTTACTGTAATTTTTATGTTCATGTGATGAGAGACCCTATTCTCTCTCATCAATCCATTTTGGATGTTTTGAGTGGCGCCGTTAGGCTGCCGAATTTTCGTAAGAGATCTAACCTCTCTCTTTCTTTTTAAGTACTCCCCTTTATGTCACTTATTTTAAGCTCCTATTTGTTATGATGGGGGATGTTATTTCATATTACTATTTCTGTAAATTTTGTTGTAATGTGATGAGATACCCTATTTGATCTAATCAATCCATTTTGGGAAGTTTTAAGTGGCGTCGTTAGGCTGCCGAGTTTTCGTAAGTGATTTTTCATCTCACTTTTATTCCCATGAGATTTATGCTACATTTGCCACAATTTCCTTTGAGTGGTGTATGTACTGACCATTATTTTACTCATTGTGTAATATTACTTCATTTATGAGTATTTACATCAATGATGTATTGTCCTTCTTTCACAGGTCGTATGTTTCGAAAGATACCCAAGTCGGTAAGGGAACCTTTCACCCTCCTTTTTTTTAAAAGACTTCTTTTGTTGGGTCTTTTAATTTACATATTATTATGTTGGGATTTGTTCTCATATATCCTTATTGATGTAAATTTTATGTCCAACTGATGAGATACACTTTTTATCTCTCATTAACTCATTTTGATGTGACGCCGTTAGGCTGTCAAGGGAACATCTTAACGCAATTTCGATTTCTTTGGGTTCGACACGTAGTTATTGAATATGTCATCCTTTGAATATGTGTGAATGAACTTTGACTATTTTACACTTAATATCCACTTATATTTGGTTTATTCATTTTTCACACATAATTATGTAATTGATTTATCTTAAACAGAATATACCGTCTTTGTAAGGGACTTCGTCTCAATCTCCTTTCATTGAGGCATATTTCATTTTATACACAACTTTCTTTTATACGGTGTATAAACCCCTTTGACTTTTACTTTTATACAAAAGGAATATTTTTCTATGAAGCGTTTTAAAAAACGAAAAAAAGGAATGTTTCTTTTAACGTACGCGGTGACAATGACCTTTTCCACCGCCGCGAGTATTATTTGGTGTTTGGCTTCCTCAATAAGCCATAATGTTTTTAAAATAAAATAAATACCATATACTCTTTTACGTATTTTGGTATTGGAAATGGTTTTGATAAAGGATTATATTATGATTGAAATATGGAAATGCTATCATTCCTTTATATTGGTTTTATGTTTTATGATTTTATTATGGTACTTGGACATTTTAATGGGTGGTTACGTTATAAACCATATGACGGGTGGTGCCGTGAATACCAGGACGGGTGGTTACGTTATAACCTCCAATGCATTGGGTATGGAAGTCGGCCGTATGGCTATTCCATTTAGTATGTAGGGAAATTGGCCGTATGGCTATTCCATTAAGTGATATGTGTGGGAGTCGACCGTATGGTTATTCCACTTAAGTATGTTTATGTCCCAAGTTACCTTTATATATGTTATGTGTTCTTTATATGGGTTTTATGGTAATCCTTTGGTTACAAAAAGGTAAGTAATGATATTTTATTCAGGGAAGAGTTTTTACTATATCATAAAGTTGAAAAGTATTACCTTGATAAAGTATACATGGTTTACTTTTTTTTGATAAACTAACAGTTTTTATTCTTTGTGTATCCCTTACTGAGTTTTTATGCTCATCCCAAGTTTTTGAAATGTTTTTCACAGGACTTAGTGTGGAATAGGGTCAAGGATGGGATCAAGGGAAAGTCATGCTACCTAAAACATGAAACTAGACATGTTTCTTTTTAAGAGTTTTTTATTTTATGGAAATTTAGTAGAAGAGACTACTTTGTAATCTTTTGAGATGTAATAGTTATGTCCTAATTCTCTAAAACTCTAAACCTGAAAAGATCCTCAATGTGAATTATTCATTTAATTCAATTTTAAGTAAGGTTTAAGGCTGGGGCCTTATAGGCATAGCCACAAACCAAGGAAAAATATCCAAATGGTAATTTAAGCATTCACACCTGGTTCTCTTATAATGTCACAAAAAGAAAAGGGATTTATGAGATACCTCCATGTAATGGAACCAAACCAAGCCCCAACAACTGCACAATAATAGAGGATCACATCCCCATCCATGTCACCTCACATGAATCAACCGTAAACATCACCATAATAGAGCAAGATATTTTTTGAATTTGAATATTCCATTTATTTAGATCTATTTTTTAATTTGGTTAACCGGGGTGATAACATAAGGAATATTATTTATTGGGAATCCATTTAATCAACTGATATTATGTGATATAATAGTTTCTATGTTATATCCAATCAATCACATAATTATCCAGAAAAATAGAGGTTCATTAGTTTTCAAGAAAGGACCACCAACGACCACGATTTTCAGTGGACATAATCCCATTCAATTCATAACAAGAAGGATTAGATAAAGTAGTACAACAACATTATCAAGCAGACCCCTTAATTTTTCTAAATCCATTTATTATCTTTGTTAAGGTTTTGTTTTATCCATCCCCATAGGAATCATTTTCTTACCCACCCTACATTCCACACAATAAAGAGAGACAAAGAACCCCACTTGGATGATCAAAGATCAATTTTTTCATCCTCAAGCCAACAATTGGGGATACGCAACTTGTAGGGGAGGAACTCAGAGGACTCAAAGAATGAGCATGAATTACTTCAACATAGGCGCACTACTAGCCTTAGGAAAGGCGACTCCAAACGCACCAAGGAAAGAAATAAACCAGCCAAGAAGAAGAATTAAATAATTTTAGTTTGATCAAAGGGTGAGATCTTCGAGTTACAAGATATGAAAATCTTGATCGACTTTAAAGATGGATCGTGGTTTCATCTCATGGTAAGACGGTTAATCATGATGGAATTAATTATTATTTAAAAAAATTTTATCGGAGGGGTGTCCGAAATAGTTGTGAATTAAAGGATTTCATTTAAAGAGATGAAAATGGGTCTGTTGAGGGTCTCCCCATCATAAGGTATTTAAAAAGTTTTTTATGGCACTAAAAATAGCTTTGAACCACTTTCAAAAGGTTAAAAGACTTAAAAGTGCCATTATGGGAAAAATGGAGATGGAAACCCTGAAACCCCTATGTGGAAAATTTGTGAGACACATTTGATGAAACCAATCTGTGAAACCGATTCAGTGAAACCGATCTGTGAAACCGATTTGATGAAAATGATCTGTGAAACTGATTTGGTGAAACCGATCTATGATACTGATTTGGTGTAACCGATCTATGAAACCGATTTGTTTAAACCAATATGTGGAATCGATTTGGTGAATCCGATCTGGGAAACTGATTTGGTGAAACCAATATGTGAAACCAATTTGGTGAAACAGATCTGTGAAATTGATTTTGTGAAACCGATCTATGAAATCGATTTGGTGAAACTGATATATGAAACTGATTTGGTGAAACTGATCTATGAAACGGATTTAGTGAAATCGATTTGTGAAACCGATTTTGTGAAACTGATTTGTGAAATCGATTTGGTGAAACCGGTGTGTGAAACTGATTTGGTAAAATCGATATGTGAAACTAATTTGGTGAAACCGATCTCTGAAACTGATTTTGTGAAACCGATCTGTGAAACCAGATTTCTGAAACCAATCTGTGAAACAGCTTTGGGGAATCCGATCTGTGAAATCAATTTGGTGAAACCGATATGTGAAACCGATTTGGTGAAACCGATCTATGAAAAAGATTGGGTGAAACTGATATCTGAAACTAATTTGGTGAAATCGATCTGTAAAACTGATTGGGTGGGAGTGATCGATGAGTCCAGGACACCCAAACCCTTAGAATTTGGCAAGCTAATGGACCAGGAGGGTCTGGTCCACTACATTAGATACCTCTCAAAAATTATTCCCACCCTTGAGAATATAATAGTAACCCAAAAAACCCCTCCACAAGATACCTCAAGGAAAAACCACCCCAAACAGCCATACAAATCCCAAGGATCACGTTGTCCCGACACACGAATCAGAGTGTTGTTTCCTCCATGTCAAGATACTATCTACTTTGGGCGGCACTGACTCACCCACATGGGTTTAACCGCATCCCCCTTAATGCATCTTGATTTGGGATCAGGTCCTCCCTTCGCCACATATCAGGACATTTCATGAAAATGCACACGGTAAGGAAAAACATTTCTTGTAAAACAATAAGGTTAGAATTACATCACATCACGTCAGAAAAATACGAATACTATGGAAGGATAGGAATGGAAGCTCCAAAAAGCATTTGGTACGGGGCGTGCATTTGAGCTTCTTGCTCCCAAGTACTCTCCTCGAGGCCATTGTGCCTCCAAAACACAAGAACTAAAGGGATGGTTCATCCATGATGCACTTTCTCTATTTGATCCTTGATCCTCACTGGTCTCCCCACAAATATAGCATCATCCCCTATATCCAACTATACCCAATCAATGACATGGGAGTCATCGTGTAGATATCGATGAATATGGGAAACATAGAAAACGTCATGGATCATTTCCAACGGAAGTGGAAATTCCAGTTGATATGCCACCTCACTGACTTTCCCCAACACATTGAAAGGCCCGATGAACCTAGGAGAGAGCTTTCACCCCTTGTCAGACCTTCACTGCCCACGCTGAGGGGAAACCTTCAAGAACACATGGTCTCCAACCTCAAACTCCAAGGGCCTCCTCCTACGATCAGAATACGACTCCTGTCAGTCATGGGATGCCTTCATCCTCACATGCACAAGCTGAACCTTCTCTGTTATGCTCCACACTACCTCTGGATCAAGAACACCCACCTCTCCAACCTCGGTCCCGCACACAGGTGAACAACACGACCTCCCGTACAAGGCTTTAAACGGTGTCATGCCAATAGTAGAGTGATATATTTTATTGTAGGCAAACTCTACAATGAGAAAATATTTTTACCATGATCCCCCAAAGTCCAAAACACATGCACATAGCCTATCCTCCAATTTCTAGATGGTTCGCTCTATCTTCCCACATGTCTGGGGGTGGAAAGCAGTGTTAAGACGTAGTTGGGTGCAAAAAGAATGCTACAATCCCCTCCAGACTCGTGGGGTAAACCATGCATCCCTATCTGACACTATGGACCTCAAAACTGCATGCAACTACACCACCTAATCCATGTATCTCTATGCTAAGGCATCCACCACACTTGACTCTGTGATCTCTATGAAGTGAGCTGATTTCATCAACCAGTCTAACACTACCAAGATATCATCACAACCTCCTTTAACCCTAGGTAGTCCTATGATGAAATCCATGAATATTTCATCCCACTTCCACTCGGAGACATCTAATGGCTGCAAAAAACCTCCTGGTATGCGGTGTTTAGCCTTCACCTGCTGACACACTAGGCACCTTGCCACGAACTCTGCCACAACCCGTTTCACTCTTGGCCACTGAAACGGTTCCCTCAGGCCACAGTACATATTAGAATCTCCAGGGTGTACTAATAAAATTGAGTTGTGGAATTCATGGAGAACTCCCTCGTGCATCGTCTCTGGGAAAAACAACCTCCCTCGGAAAATCATCTGATTCTGACCATCATCTAACCACCCTTCTGGAGCATTGCCTTGGTTAACCCGATCGCGCATCACTCCACTCTCTATGTCTCCACACTAAGACTCCTCGACCTACCACAACAGAGAGGAATGCACTGTCATCTGAAATAGCTAACCTCTACTACCATCCACCCTTGCATTCAGGTATAGGGTAGAGAACACCTCTATTGCCTTCCAAGCATCCATAGATTCCTGAAAATATTCCCTCCGGGGCTTCCTGGAAAAGGCATCAGCCACAATGTTCCCCTTACAAATAGTGTAATAGATCTTGAAGTTTTAGTCCTAAAGAAACTCCACCAACCTTTATTTTCATATGTTCATGTCCCGCAGGGTAAAGATATGCTTCAAACTCTTGTGATCTGTGAATACCACAAAGTGCTCCCCGATTAGGTAATGCCTCCACAAATTCAACATGAACACTACAGCTATAAGCTCGAGGTCATTGGTGGTGTAGTTACGCTCTTGAGGACATAACTACCTAGACCCATAAGATATCACTCCCCACTACTGCATCAGAACACACCCCAGGCCAAGTCCAGAAGCATCAAAAAATCCATCATACAACACCCCTTCCCCTGGAAACCTAAGCACTGGAGAACTGACCTACCTTTCATTCAGATAGTTGAACACTACCATACACTGGTCACTCTATATGAAGGCCTAGTATTTTCTTGTCAAAGATGTCAATGGTGCTGAAAATCGAGAGAATTTGGGTACGAACCTATGATAATAGCCTGAAAAACCTAGAAAATTGCAATCCTCTATCACATTATTGGGTTCTTTCTAAGAAAAAATTGCTTCAACCTTTGATGGATCAACCGATACCCCTTGCTGAGACCCCACGTGTCCATGGAAATGAACTTCTCAGGTCATGAAATTACACTTGGATAGTTTCCCATAGAGATAGTGATGTCGAAGTATTTCCAAGACCATCTTGTGGTGCTTAATATGTTCCTCCTCTGATCTGGAGTAGATAAAAATGTCACCGATGAACTCAACGATGAACCAGTCTAGAAACTCATGGAAAACAAGGTTCATGAGCACCATGAACACAACTGGTGAGTTCGTAAAACCGAACGACAGGACCATGAACACAAAGTGCCCATACCTGCACCAGAAAGAAGTATTCAGAATATCACTATCCTTCACCCTTAATTTGTGATACACAGACCATAGATCGGTCTTAGAGAACCAACCTGCTCTCCTGACCTAGTCAAAGAGATCGTCTATAACTATTCTTGACTATTACCTGATTCAATCTCTGGTAGTATATGAACAGCCTGAGACCACCATATGCCTATATTTTGAACAAGACTAGAGCACCGCATTGAGACATGCTAGGTCAGAAAAAACCCTTCTTCATCATATCATCAATTTGAATCCACAACTCCCGCAACTTAGAAGGAGTCATCTGATAAAAAGCCATTGAAATCGGAAAAGCACCTGGTTGTATGTCTATCCCAAACTCAACGTCACATAGAGGGGTTATAGTCACAAAATCCTTGAAAAAGATGTCCAAGAACTCTCTAAAAACTCCCAGAACATCCATCATCTCCACATCCACTGATTCTGCTGAAATCTCAGCTAACTTAGAAAACAGAGGCTCTACATGCCGTCTCCCCAAATGACAACTCTGTTCGCCAACAAAATCCACATGTTATACATCCTCATAGGAGAACATAAATCTTATTTGGAAGAAGTTGATAATGTAATGCACCAAAAATAGCCAGTTGATGCCTAGTATGACATTATATGGCTGCATTTTTGGCTTAAGGAGATCCCCACTAGACTGATGCGGCCCTGACATCAGTCTGCATCCTCGACAAACATCAAACAGGCTTGTATGACCCCCAACTAGAGTACTCAGTACCAGGGATCTGGAGATTCTCTCTATGTCTAGGACTATGTAATGGGCTAGACCGGGTGTAACAAAGGAGTGTGAAGCTCATGAATAAAACCTGGTGCAACTAAGAGTGATAAACAAGCTGATCGTACCACGAATGACTTCTGACCCTATGGGAACTGTTGCCTCTGTATCGTCCATCTTCCCATACCCAACTCCTTTTCTTCTAGGATATCGATCGCCTCCCTGGCCATGCCATGATCTAGGCCCTTGTGGATAAACCTGGGGTCAGCCTCCTCCTGCCACATCTACTCTCGGAGGAGCAGGAGCTCGTTGTCCCTGCTGCTGCTGTTGAAAGGGCCTAGCTGGAAACTGCTACAGCTGTGGTGGGCACTGAACCTGCCCACCCTCACTATACTGAACACTATACAGGAACTGATTACAAAGGTTCCCATGGCCCCCAAAGATAAATAACCTCAGTCCTGGGCCCGGGAGGAAAGGACGAGAGCTAGGAGATCGAAACTGGAACTCTTGGGCCTACTCCCCAATGGTTGAAACCTAGAAGGCCCTTACACTTGATACCTTCTGCTGAAGACCTTCCCCTTTGATGAGCCCAACTGGATCCCCTATCACAGCACACCTCCCAGCGTGTGCATCCTTTCAACCACATCATAATTCTTCTGGACTTCCATGAACATCGGTCGGGTGAAGGCAGTTACAACATACTGAAGAGAAGGTCAGAGTTCCTCCTCTAATCGTCTCGCACATGACTCCTCTTCTGGAAAAATATCCAGAGAAAAATGAAGGATATACTTGAACATGATTCCCAGCAACCTTGTTCACATACTCCCCTGCTAAATGGAGAGTATCTCCAGCCTCTTTTCCACCATCATCGTGGATGAGAGGAAATACACCCAGAATTCCCTCTCAAAGTCAGTCCACAAAACTTCAGCCTCCCTCTTCTCCTCAAGATAGAGAGTCCACCACTGATGCACCACTCCACGCATCTGGATTATAGCCAGAGGAACTCAGTACTCTATTGGTTCCCAAATCAAGCTACAAGCTATAACAAGCTCCACGAGCCAACTCTCTATCTCCATATCTGAGAAGCTACCCTCATACTTTCCGAGGGTCTCTCGTTGAAAGGCACGAAGGATTATCTACCACTGGCCATCCTCCTCCTCTTGACCAACCCTCTGTTGATTATCCAAAAAACCCTCGCAGGACTCAATCTCTTCCACTACCCATGGTCATTGTTTGGGTTCCATATCTGAAAAGTAAACAAGGAATCCCTAAGCCTGAGTCATGCAGAAGACGTACTTAAATTTTTTCTTAAACTTATTATTTATTTATATAAATTCCCAAAACACCCAGAAAACATAAGAACAAACGTCATTATGATTAATGTACCTTTCCTAGGTTCTCTACCCTATAATCAGTGTAGCCTCAATTGGTCGTTCATTAGGTCCAGTGTCCTTGCATCGGATCATGGGGGGCCCTAAAATCCCATGTCTGTGCCAGTCTTCCCTGGCCCATTTCACACACCATGATCGCCTAACAATGTTTCCAAACCATACCATTCAATCCTCACCGTGCCTAAAACTGAGCTCCATCCTACCTATCAACCCTCTCATCTGATAACATTCTTTCATGACCCGCCATCACCAAGTTGAGGGAAGGGACAACAGATTTCTAGACCCTTCCTTATTGAAGTTTAAGGAGAGATAATGTCCCCTGAAACCAGCCTTCAATAGGTGCTGGAGGGGTGACTAGCACCAATGGTATAGAATCACACATAAAATTTATGGAATTACCCTTTTTATTTATTACGATCAGGAGATAATATAGTAAATCCCAAAAAACAACAAAACTTGGGGTAGAGTTAAAGCCAAAACAAACCATTCCCATATGAATGTTCAAGAATTAAGTGCAACAATGTACAAGAAAACTCCAAAGGAATGTACCAAAGAAAAGAAAATCAGCAACAAAAATTTCCCCAAAGTCCTAACTAGTATGTTCCAGCACAGTTCCGGATGTCCTCCTGGAAACTTGAAAGCGGTTTTATATAAGTAGGGTGAGTATACAGGTATACTCATTAGGGAAAAAATCTCTCGTGCATAAGTGAGGAGGCATACTAATGTCCCATGAAAAGGGAGAGAACAAAAGTTATTAACAAAGAATCTATCCACCCATACCTAAATGAGGCACACTCCCCAAATAATTCAAGTCAAGTAAAGTAATAATAAAACACATCGATGTTTGGGTACGCCACACCACTTTCCCACTGGTTATTAAATACATCCTATGCATTAGACCTCCCTTTCCATTCTCACCATAGTCCAACTGCCATAACCCGCTCGCACACACCTAGGATACCACAACCACACATCCCACACGTAGACACCTAGGCCACAAAAACCAAACATAATCGTGCCTGCAGACACCTGGGCTAGAACAACTACCACTACGCCCGAAGGCACCTAGGCCTCATCCCAAAGATAATTGGGAAACAACGTGCACACACACACCTGGGACAACTACCAAAAAGTACCCTGCCTAAAGAATCTAGGGATATAATGGACCTCTGGCTTTCACATCTGGCCGGAAGTGTCTTGAAATACTTAGAAAAGCGATCAGAAAAGAAGCTAATAACCAGCCACTCATATGAGTGTTGGGAAAAACACCCTTCCCCAAGAAATGGGGGTGTTCGGCATGAACTGGCCAACTTTGGTGGGGCATGAATAAGAAACATGAAAAATAAATTATACCTATAGGTAACAAGAACTCATCCCAGCCTAGGCGTTCCAAAACCACCCCACATACAAACACCCTATTTACTATTCATTCATATGAAGCACCCTAGCCACAAATATGTCACAACTCATTCCTGGAAAACAAATCCTCATTTAACCCATTATTATTTTCATATTCGAGTGACTCCATTTGTATAAATTCTTCACTGCTGGGAAACCAATAGTAATAGACATAAGAAAAGGAATGAAAAATAGCCAAACAGTAATTTGAGCATTCATACTAGGTTGTCTTGTAATGTCAAAACAACAAAGGGGATTTGTGAGATCCCTCAAAGTACTGGATCCAAACCAAGTCCCGAAAACTTCACAATAGCAGGGGTTACCATACACATCTACGCCACCTCACAAGATTCAACCTTAAAAATCACCAAAACAGAGTAAGAGAGTTTTCAAATTTGAATATTCCATTCATTTAGATTTGTTTTTTCATTTGGTTAACTGGGCTGATGAAACAAGGGTTTTTATTCATTGGGAATCCATGTAATCAATCGGGTTTACATGATATAACAGTTTCCATGTTCCATCCATTCCATCACATAATTATCCAGAAAAATAGAGGTTCATTAGTGCACATGAAAGGACCACCAACGGCCATGATTTTCAGTAGACATAATCTCATTCAATTCACAACATATTGGAAGAGATAAAGGAGTAAAACAATGTTATCAAACACACCCCTTCATTCTTTTAAATCAATTTATTTTCTTTATTAAGGTTTGGTTTCACCCATCCCCATAGGAATCATTTTCATACCCACCCCGCATGATACAAAAAAAGAGAGACAAATAACCCCACTTGCATGATCAAAGATCGAAGCTTTTATCCTCACGCCAACAACTGGGGATGCGCGATATATAGGGGAGGAACTCAGTGGACTCCAAGAATGAGTAGGAAAGGCTTTGACAGAGGCGCACCAATAACCTTGGGAAAGGGGACTCCAAATGCACCAAGGAAAGAAATAAACCCACCAAGAAGAATAAATAAATAATTATAGTGTGATAAAAGATAGAGATATTGTTGTTACAGGATATGAAAATCATGAATGGATTTAAAGACGCATCGTGGTTTCATCTCGCAGTTAGATGGCTACACATGATGGAATTAATTATTATTTAAAAAATTCTCAGCGGAGGGGAGGCCAAAATAGTTGGGCGTTATAGGATTTCATTTAAATAGAGGAAAACAGGTCCATTAAGGGTATCCCCCCTCCTAGGGGATTTAAAACATTGTTTATGGTGATAAAATGGCTTTCAACCACATTAGAAATGTTAAAAGACTTTAAAGTGCCGTTATAAGAAAAATGATGAAGGAAACCTTAACACCCCTGTATGGCTGATTTGTGAGACTCATTTGGTGAAACTGATCAGTGAAACCAATTTGGTGAAACCCATCTGTGAAACAGATTTGGTGAAACCGATTTGTGAAAGTGATTTGGTGAAACAGATGTGTGAAACTGATTTGGGGAAACCGATCTCTGAAACTAATTTGGTGAAACCGCTCTATGAAACTGATTTGGTGAGACCAATCTTTGAAATATATTTGTTGAAACCGATCTGTGAAATTGATTTATTGAAACTGATCTGTGAAATGGATTTGGTGAAACCGATCTATGAAACCGATCTGTGAAACAAATTTTTTGAAAGTGATTTGTGAAACCGATTTGGTGAAACTGATTTCGTGAAAGCGATCTGTGAAACTGATTTGGTGAAACCGAGATCTGGAACATATTTTGTGAAGCCGATCTATGAAATTAATTTGGTGAAACCAATCTATGAAACTGATTTGCTGAAACGGATCTGTGAAACCGATTTGGTGAAACCAATCTGTGAAACCGATCTGTGAAATAGATTTGGTGAAACTGATTTATGAAACTGATTTGGTGAAACTTATTTGTATGACCAATTTGGTGAAACTGATTTGGTGAAATTGATCTATGAAATTGATTTGGTGAAACCAATATGTGAAACCAATTTGGTGAAAGTGATCTGTGAAATAGATTTGGTGAAACCGATCTGGGAAACCGATTTGGTGAAACTGATATATGAAACTGATTTGGTGAAACTGATCTGTGAAACCGATTTGGTAATACTGATCTTTGAAATCAATCTGTGAAACTGATTTGGTTAAACCATTCTGTGAAGCTGATTTGGTGAAACCGATCTGTAAAACTGATTTGGTGAAACAGATCTATGAAACCAATTTGGTGGAACTGATCTTTGAAACTGATTTGGAGAATCTCATCTGTGAAACTGATTTGGTGAAACCGATCTGTGAATCCAATTTTGTGAAACCGATATGTGGAACTGATTTCATGATACCGATCTATGAAACCAATTGTGTGGGAGTGATCAATGAGTCTAGGACACCCCAACCCTTAGAATTTGGCAAGGTAATAGACCTGGTGGGTTTAGGCCATTACAAAATCCTATGTATCACTGCATGAAAAATAAACTAAAACCTAGGAAATATACCTTAATAAAATACCCTTTCATATGAAACAAAAAACACCTTTTATAATAACATGGATCATAAGGAATGAAATTAATATAATTAATAAAATCATCAGAATTTCCCTTTTTACCATTTAATTTTTTATATTTTTTTAATTTCTTTTGCAATCTTTTTTATTTTTAAAATATTGCACTTAGAAACGTTATCACATTCACTGTCTAACCAGATATGATTATAATACTATCAGTCTACTGATGGTGATTTTTTTAAATACCTATGTATGTACCTATGTTTTGATTATTATTTTTCATGAATGGATGATACAAATAAAATACAATAAATATTGTCTCAGACTAATTTTTCTCTCTCCACTATAAAAAATTATTACACATATCCCAAAAAACTAAAAATTAATAGTACCCCAATGAAAAAACACAGAACACCCTTCTTAGAAAATCAAACTTTAAATGTCCATGTCAAAATATATAGTAAATGTCACTAAGAAAAAATTATATTTTAATATGGATTAAACCTATATTGAAATTTATAGATAGTAAGGGATAAATCAATATTGATATAAAAGGTCGGTTCCATGTAAAAAATGGGTAGGGAAAATATTCCTCAATCACATAAATACCATTTTATTAACACTAAGGAGTTGAAAGGGAGTAACCTCTTGTTCTAGTTTTCACAAAAAAAATTAAGTATTATTTTAATAGATTATGTTTATTAAGATAAATATATCAAAAATATTTACAATACCTCATAATAAGGGAAAAATTATTAGAGTCAGTATTTCATGGATATGGATTTGAAATATTATGAAAACACAAAAAATTATTTAAAATAAAAAAAAAATTCCACATAAGAAACTATTCAGAAACTATTTTATAAAAAAATTAGGTAAACACTCTCAAAATCAACTCATCTTTGAAAAAATAAATGAAAATTAATGGAAGATTAATGTTCTTAAAAATGTAAAAATTAAAAATTAAAATACATAAATACTTAAATGTAGGTTGACACTACCCCCATACATAAATGTATCTACCCTTTATTTATTCTCATCAAAATAAATGGGTCAGGGTAGAAAAACTAAAGAGAAATTAAGAAACCACATGGCATTATTTTTTTAGTATAATCCTTGAGATAATATCTTCAAAACATCCACTTCAAAACTATAAGGAACTAGGAAGAAACATAATATCTTCATCGAATATATTGAAAATAAAAATAAAGAAAATGTGAAATAATAAAAGCGAAAAAAATTGTTATGAATCTCAAAGTGGGTACTAGTTTTTGATTGCCACTAGTTGGAAGCTCCAGTGGTCATTGAATGTATGATGGTGAATGTTGTTTGTGTGATTTAAACCAGCACATCATATTTTTATCGATTCCCACTCATTCATACATTTTATAGAGGACCCCATGGAGAGTTTAAAAAATTCCATCCCCTTAGTAATGTTTTACAACGTGAAATGTTTGGTAGGATAATGAATGTGTCCTCCTCCATCACATCGGCCATAAATTATTTTTCCTCTTCAATAACCAGGTTCTAATATTTTATTATTTTTTAGAAATTATAGGAATGAGGAAGTCCTAGAAAATTTTGAATTGAAAATAATTAACACTATTACAGTTGATTTATAAATATTAACCTTAATTTAAATTATTATGATACTATATCTCTTTAGGAAAATGTAATTGTAACTCCATATCAATAGGGTAATCTGCATTTTCTTCATCATCAATTCTGAGGGAATTCATTAGTGATGATTGTAAAATTGAGAAATTTGTTTGGTGAATAGGCTTTTATGAAAATGTAAAATCCAAATAAATAGAATCTAGTTTTATGTAAACTCAATTAAATAGATTAGCTTCAAGTGTTGGTTCTACATTCATGACATTATTTTGGATTATAGAATTGTGTATAAAAGAAGGGGTTTGTAGTTTAGTTTTTTCCTCCTTGAAATACTCCTCAAAATAAATAATGGTGATCTATTTTTGTTCTCTAGTTATCTATGGATGGTACTCGATAAATTAGTATGATAATTCCTTAATATCCTTTTTTGTTTCCTTCAAAATGAGTTTCTCTAGGTGATCGTTGAAGTCCCTAATTAACTATTGAAATATATCATCCCCAAAATTATAATTATAAAACCCTATTACTTATTTATAAATAAATTCAACAGGTCCGCTTAAATAATTTGATGGATTATCATTAAAAAAAATTAAATTTTTTATTTTTGAAATTTTTGAAATTTTGTTTTTTTGGAAAAAAAGCTTGTGCGAGTGAAGTGCCTCTCCATAAAAGGAACTAAATTGAATCATGGAAATTTTCATGAATCCCACTTTAGTAATTTTTGTTTCCTATTAATGAAATATATTACACCCTATGTTTGATCTCTCAAGGAGTCCACTCAAACAAACAATTTTTATTATTTCAAAGGAAATATTAAAATAGGTATTTTTTATAAAATTCTTTGGATATAAATATATAACTATATGAATGAAAAATGAAATGAAGATCACTGATGAAAATAAAATAAGTTATTGGAATTAATTTTTTGTTCATATGAGTTCTCAAGGATGCAAATTAGTATTATTTAAAATATTAATTTTCAATATTTTATCCATGGTGTACTTCATCCTTATCATTTAACAAGACACTTTTTGAATTTTTATTATCAAACAATGATCCTCTATATTTGGGATAATATCTCCCATGTCATCACTATAATGTTACACTAGCCCTCAATATGCAATATTATAACAATGAGGTAGAGGAACATAGATGAATGATATGAAGAACCCAATAATAGAGAAAGTGGGGTGAACATTACACCAACATCGATTTCACAACTACTAAAATTCCTATAATAAAATAAATAAAATATATTAAAGAACAGCAAAATCAAATCATCATTACTCCATCCATTCAAAAATAAATGAGTTTAGTTCTCCATTTTTCTAGAGTTGTGAAGGAGAAGAGTGGTGGAATATAAAAGAGAAAGTAAAGAAAATAGAAATGGATGAGAAGGATATAAACAAATAAAAATGTAATAAAAATAACTATTACATGATATATATAATAGTAAAACCCAATTATATGGATAAGTAATAATTTTATCCTTTAAAGGGGAGATATATTATATATTTATAAGTAGGGGAGTTGGAAGATATTTTCATGAAATCTATTTTTATAAAGTTTATGCATTTATAGTCCATTAAATGGGAAAATAAGGGAATATTACCATCAAGTAATTTTTTCCCTTTATTATCATTTATCAAAAAAATATCATCTTATTATACCTTTTAATTAATATGTTATATTCAGATAATAAAATAAAAAAATCATTCTACCAGACTATATAGATTTAATGTACCAAATGTATTCATCTTTTGAGTGACTTTTATTGTAAAATTTCTAAATTTGATACTATATAGATATTTTTATGGATTTATTTCTTGTTCTCCAATAAAATATCTTCCACATAAACAATGTGTTGAAGGATTTATGGTTGAATCATTGATGATAACATTTCCGAATTGGATAATTCATTGAATTTGGATGCATCAACATCACACGCATTTTTGACCAAGATAACATGAAAAACATAAGTTACTCTAGTTGTATGATATGATCCAAATAATTTAATCTCACGTTTTGGAAAATATAAGTACAATAAAATTTAAAAAAACAGTTCAGTCAATTAATTATGGTGGGAACCATTTAGTTTTATCAACATTAGCATTGACTTAATGGTCGAGTCTCACCCCTAAAAAGGTGGATACAACATTCATTATCTAAGTGATATATATATATATATATCATTTTATAATCCATCAATGTTTTCTATAATTACATTCCCAAAAAAATTAAATGAAAAATTCTATAGTAAAATTGAAAGGGAAGAACTGGAATTACCATGTATTTTTTAAATTAATGCTCTAATTCATTTTTCTGGTAAAATCATTCCTTAAAACTGAATGTGGGAGTATTAAATAATGTATAAATAAATAAATAAATAAACTATTGGATTATCAGTTCCATTACACTTACCCTTTTCACTATTATTAAAAATTAATTAATATCCATATTAAATTCACCCAAAAATCAATAAAGAGAAAATTTATATGTATTTTTCCAAAATTTAATAATACATTTCTTATTTATGAAAAAATTTATATTCATTTTATTATATTAAATTTAAATATTATCAACCACAAGAATCTATCCATGAGACAATCAAACCTACCACACATTGAAATTCATGTGACTCTTCACTCAAGAGAAATTATATATAGAGTTATGCTTACAATAGGAAAGTCCTTGTGTCACCATAGGATTGTGAAAATTCTCATCTATACAAATAGAGAGAAATTAAAATATTATTAATCATAAGGTATTTTTCATGGTTAATTATGTGGTGCAATGTTTTTGGGTAACACATATAAAATTTTAAGGATAAAAAGTGAAGGTTGATCATTTAAATAAAAATGAATGAATGTTAAAGTGAATCTCAGGAAGGATACCTCACTAAATTATACTACAATGTCAAATAAAATAACCCCATTTAAAATAAAAATTTTCATGTGACAGAAAATTTATAAAATTGAGGAAATCATAAAAATTATCCTTTTTATATTTTTAACTTTTTTTAAAAAAAAATCTTTTTTTCAAAAGATTCACGTAGAATATATCTAACAAACACAACAAGACACCATATGATCATAAGATCATTAGTCTGGAAATGGTTATTCTGACCTACCTAAGTGAACACCGTGTTTTTTTATAAAATGGTATGATTCAAATTAAAAAAAATGAAGATTGGATCATGCAAATTTATACCACTGCACTGCTAAAAATAATGGGACATACCCCACACATCTAAAAAGGAATTATGTCCCAGATAATACATAATAAAGGCACTCCTCCATGCTCAATATTTATATATTCATGTAAAAATATAAATATTTTATCTAGGTAAGGAAAAATCAACTTGCAATGATTCTTAAACCAAAAAAATAAATTAGTGGATCTTAATGGATAAACAAGGATTCAGGAAAAATATGTTTTCATGTAAAAATAATACATCAAAATAATATTCCTCAATAAAATAAATATCATTTTATTAACTCAAATTATTTGAAAAATAATAATAAAACATTCTATTTCTCATAAAAATGCATGTTTCTCTCAATAATTTATTGGTATTTGGGGGAATATATCTACATGGATTATAATACCTCAATTTAATGGAAAAAAATTTATTTTGTGTCTCATGGAGATGGAGTTAAAAAATTGTCCCAACTCATAAAAATTCATTAATGTAAAAATGATTGAAAAAATTTCGACATCTATAAAAAATATATTTAATCAAATATTAGGAATCCCCAATAAAAATAAATTAAAGTTGTAAATTTTTTAAGGAATATTAATTGAAACTGAATGTTAATAAAAATTTAAAAGTAAAAAAGTAAAATATAAAAAGTCTTATGAGTAAGTTGAAACTCCCCAACACATAAATACTATTACCCTTTGTTTTTTAGGAACAAAATAAAATGGTAATGGTAGAAGAACCAAATACACAGAACAATACCACATGAAATCATTTTTTTGATACCATGAGTTATGCTCAATAAAACTACAACTTCTTAACAACAAATAAGATTACAAAAAAATAAATTTATTGAATTTCATGTAAATAAAAGTAAATAGAATGTGAAAGAATAAAAGGGGCATAACAAGGTATATTCCCCATGTCGGTACTATTTTTTTACGATATCATGTCAGTAGTTTTAGTGGTCACCCAATGTTTGATAGTTGATGTGGTTTGAGTGATTTGAACCACAAAATTATATTTAGTTTAATTCAAACACATTCACACCAGTTAAAGAGGACTCTAGGTATAGAGTGAAACAATTTGATCCCCTTATATATTTAATAAAACTGGAATAGTTAGGGTAGAAGAATGAATGGATACACTTTTTTCAAAGTATCCATAACTTCTTTGACATCTTAAACATCTAAAATATACTATATTGTTGATTCTTTTGAAATTATAAAAATGGGGAAGTCATAGAAAAGTTAAAATTAATAATAATTTCAAAAATTTTAATTGATATATAAATCTTACACTTCATGTAAAGAAGTTCGATAATAAATGTCTTTATGAAAATATAACATGAACACTATCTATGCATGTGAATATATATCATCTTCATCATCACTCCCTAGAGAAGGAGTATGTTTTAATTATATAAAATAAAAATGTGGGTAGTGAATAGGATTCAACAAAAATTAAAAAAAATCTATTTTTGTGTCTATTCCCTTCAATTGATCAGCTTCAAGGGTCATTTCTTCTTTCAAGGCCTTATAGATGATTATAAAATTTTATAAATGGTATGTGTTGTTTATTTTGGTTCCCATCATCATTATTTATTAATTAATATATATAGGGATGATCTATTTTTGTTTCTCTATTACCACTTGATGTAACTCCTCAATGTTGTGTGAGAATTCTATAATCTCCTTGACCCTGGACATTAAAATTGGTTTCTCCAGGCCTTCCATGAGGTCCTTAACAAACTCTGGAAATACCACCTCCTTAAGAGTAGTCATATAAAACCTTATTACATTGTTTTTAAAGAAATTAAACTATTTTAAATAAATAATTAGATGTCTCATCATCAACGAATTTCATTTTTATTTAAATATATGGTATTTATGATTTATTTTATTCTTTTGGAAAAACAATTTGTGAAAGGGATGTGCCGCCTCAGTATTAGTTCCAAAATGATACATGTGATTTAACATAAATATGAATTGAATAATTTATTTTCTATAGAAATTCAATATACTAAAACCCTGTGGTAGATCTTTCAAGGAAGTCACACAAACTATTTTTATTATTATCGTGATTATATAAATATATAGAATAATAATTTTTTTCATAAATTTGTTATGATATAAATATATAATTATAATAATGAAAAACAAAATGAAGCACATAATTGAAAATAATAGAAGTATTTGATGATATGTTTTTGTTCGTAGGATTTTAATATGAAGAAAAACATTGTTCATTAAAATACTAATTCTATATATATTATCCAATGTAAAAATAAACCCAATAATTTAACATCCTCAATTTTGAATTCTTATTATGTCACATTGACACTCTTAATACATGATAATCTCCATTAAAACATCACTATAATGTTACACTAAACCTCAGTATGCAACATTATAATAACAATAGAGGGAGACATAAACGAATGACAATAAGAACCCAATAGTAGAGAATATGGGTTGAACTTTATAAATCCCTAGTATCAATACAATTGAAAATCATATAATGAAATAAAATATATATTTTATCACATCAAACTCACAGAATTACGAATCCATCCTTTGAACATATAAAAAGGTTATTTCTCTAATTGTATAGAGTTTAGAAGGAGCACGTCGGGGTAATACAAAAAGATAAAATAAATAAAATAGAAAATGATGAGAATGAGGGAAACAAACAAATTAACCAAAGAGGTATTATACCAGCAAAAAAACAAAAAAATCCTACAAATTGGATCGCTACAAATTTTATCCTTTTAAGGGGAGATAAATTACAAATTTACAGGAAAAGGAATTGAAAAAATTTTTGTTCCACTATATCCTTCAACATTTTATGTGGTTTTAGACCAATAAATAGAATAATATAGACATATAGAATTCTATAAATATATTCTTCCAATTATTCTTTATAACCATTAAAATTTAATCTTATTTGGACTTGTATAATATATGTTAGGGATGGATCGTGAAATAAAATAATATTATTCATGTAGACTATCCAGTTTCAATGCACAAGATTTTCCTGAATTATGAGTGAAATTAACGGAAGACTATACGAATTTAATATTCTTGGGACTTGATTACGAATTCCTTAGGTGTTCATCGATACAAATTTTGCCTCTTAATCAATGTTTTGAAAGGTTTATGGTCGAATCATTGAGGATAACATTTATATCTTGGAATATTCATTTAATATAGATGCTACACCTTTAAACACGTTTTTGACCATGATATCATGTTAAATAGAAGTTCCACTATTAAGACTAAATGATAAAAATAATTTTTTAAAACTTTTTAGAAATGTTTTTCCCAAAAAAAAATTTAATATATTTTTATGGTTGAATTATTCTTATGTCACCCATCCAACTAGATACAAGTCATCATTTCATTCATGGATATCTCTCCACCATCGAATGATAGATCCAACAATCATTATGTGATTTAAAATTATAGGTATATTAGATTATAATACATCTAAACAATATTTAATTACGATATTATATACAAAATATTTCATAATTAATATACTATTGTTAAATAGAATGTGATACACTATAATTCCCTATCAATTTTTAGATTCATGATCCAATTAAAAGTTTAATAAAATAATCCAATACGAATCTTTGTGTGTGATTTGAAACATTTATTATGCAAAAAATCGTCAAAAAATAAGGTTTATAATTCATCCATTAAAAAATAATTTTTTGATTCATTAAAGTATTATTTATGTCTATGTGAAATCCCACTCACACAAACCTTAACATTTCCTCACAACCTTTAAAACCCCATAAAGAACATCTATTGGGAATAAATCAATGCTATACATTTAGATTTAAATTACCTTTTTCATATTTATCCATTATGAAAATGGGAAGATTTACTTTTATATAACTTGATAAATTTACTTTATAAAAATCCTTTTAGAGTATTAAGAATACTATACATAAGATTCCATCTAATCATATCTCATGTAATATACTAGTAGCCCGCCATTCAGTTTGATGCAGTTTTAGAGATTCATTAAAATCACTATATCATTATGTAACCATATGATAAAATCTTCTTTAATTCAATATTTAGTGAGTATCTTTTATAGAGAAATCCAGTTTGAATAATGGTTTGATTATTAAATAATGTTTATACATTTCACTATTTTAACATAGTATTCAAACTCCATAATTTTACAACACCCAATGTTATGATATAAAAAACATCATAGTCCAAATTATAACTCATTCTACATTCATATTCATCATCATTATTTTAACTAAATATAACTCTTTAAATTTTTGGTCATCTATATATCATAATCAATTTTTGGATATTAAGTGCTATTTACTTTTTATTTTAATATAATAATCATCTATTTTAATAATTTTGACTTCACAAAGTCCAAACACCCGCTAACTAACCTCATAGAGTCTGAATTATATTCATAATATCTTGATGTGATAAATAAATTTGTTTATTTTGGGAAATAACATTTTTTCCTTTTAATAGTAATATTTATCTTGTAAATAATTGTAACACCCCAAAATTCAAGATAATGAATGTTGTATTCGATAGCATGTATGAAACATGAAACTAAGCGCATAAGGTAATATAATACCCTGATAAATTAAAATATATTTACTATTTTAAATTTATTTGATATATTATCTATTTGGTAATTCATACAACACCAAGTTATCTTTCCTTACATGCAAGAGTAACTTTCTATGACGGATTGCACTACACACAAGATAGTGTTTTACCAATCAAAAATATATTATTAAAATATTATTATTGAATATAATAAGATATAGAAAATATGTTGTGGATTGTAAAAAATAACTAATTAAAATATATAGTTTAGACAACTAATTCATTGGTTAAAAATTAATTTTAAATGAGTATAAGAAGCAACAGAATATAAAGGGAATAATTTTTATAGAAATTTTTTTTTCTAAAAAACGTCTTACCCTAATAAATTAAATTCATTACATCTTATTGGTAATATTAATTTAATATATATAAATATATATATTATATATTCAGTATAATATTTTTCTTATTAATCCAATATATTTGATAAGCATAAGATAAGAACAAACACAATTTTTCTCATAAATTACTATATTTTCATAAAGGTAGTTTTACCCCCAATTTAAGGAGAACCAATTATAAATATTAAATTTTCAACTATAATTGATTTAATATTTGAACATAAAATTAATTTTTTAGATACAAACATACAAATTAGGTTATGGTTATGTTTTATTAATTTTTTCTAATGTTTTAATTTTTTGTGAATAGTTAAGAATACAGAAATTAAATTCAGTACTACCTTTTCATCTAATTTATTTATAGTGTTAAATTAAATTTTTAATTTTTTTTAAAGTATAATTATATAAATTATATATCCATTACTCAAATTTAGGTCATTTTGTTAATTTCAACTTCTAATTGAATGTAAAAACATATCAATGTTTTGGAAGTTTTTACTTTAAAAACCCTCATTATCGTGCTGCCCGTGGGGTAAATTTTAAATTAATTTCTACCACTTGTGCGTTTAAAATTTGGAAAAATGGATTCCATATTTTCAATAATAATTATTTCTAATTTCTAATAATACCAAATTAGTTTTTGAAAAAAAAAACTATTTGTGAATGCAATTAAAATTAATTACAACGATTATGGTTAAATTATGCTTAATAAAAGACTAAACCTAAACCTGAAGGAAACAAATGAACATTAAACTTTTAAAAAAAATATTTTATGTCCATATATAGACCATATACTCCATTTTATTAATTTTATTCCCCTATGGGATCCACTTTCAACATGAAAATGTTGGAATAATTTCTTTTTCAAAATATTAAAAGAGTGCCACACCTCCTTCACTATAAAACCCCACTACTTCTTCACATTCCTCACACCACTAAAAACACATTGGATCGACCAATATCTACCCAAATATAATCCCAAAATCCCTATCCTATACCTTGAATAATACCATTGGTTATAAATTCGTACAAGGAAGCCTTTTGGTATAATCCTAATGGACTTACCTGATTTTTAAGGTAACACTTTCAAACGATCTCTTTTCTTTTATTTACTCCTCCACTACTTAAATTATTTTAAATCATGATTATATAATGAAAAATTAACATAAATATACTGTGATTTATTTTTATTAATTTTCAAATCTACACTTACATAGACCTCTATATTGTGGGTGGAGAACATACTATATATGTGAATTGTGAACTACTACCACACGAAATAATGATTATTTGTTCTTACATTACCACATCTCATGGATTTCATTTTTAGGGAAACTATGATTAAATATTTTATACATGATATTTATTAGGTATTTATTCTATTAAATTCTTTTACAACACATATATTTATAATTTTAATTTTTTTTAGAAACTATAACATCATTTGAGTATGTGTGGACTACTACCCCCTCAAGCGATGTGATTCATTCAGAAGATCGATGGAATGTATAAAGGATGTTTTTAATTAAAAATATGTTACATACACAATATATATATTATATTAGTTATATAATTACATTTTTGAAATATAATATATACCATTTTCATTATTACCCTTTCACACACTTAAAAAGTGATAACATTATTCGTGAATGTGTGGACTACCGCCTCCTCGGCATGATCTGATTCCTTTTTGATAACATGAATTATATTTATAAGTATATATGATAAAATAATATTGTCTCTATGAAATAATGATCAATATATGAATATATTATATTACTTACTTTCATTCCATGATGATCATTGAAAATTAAAAATGTTTCTTGGTCGTTTGTATGACCTACTACAAACATGATTGTAACGTTGACTAATTTTTCATAAACATATTTTTTTTTATTTTTTTTATAAATTTATATTTTCTTTATAAATTTGATAATTATATACTTATTATTATTCTTGAGATGTAATATAATTAACCCTTTCACCATATTTGACTGACCAAAGTCATTTTTTATACCTAAACTGAATTTCATCAAAACACCAGACATAAAATCATTTTTTAAAGTAGTTGTACAAAAAATAGTAATATTTCAAATAAAAGTAATTATAAATATGAAAAAATTTATGGAGAAAGTATAAAATTAACATATTTTTATTATATAGGAAGTTAATGGATGTTCCCTCTAATTTACACTCGAGGTAATGGAAGTTTGTCTCAAATTGCATTCTATTGAGACTTATTTGTTATTATGCACCAATTCACTTCTATTTTGTGTATATACTGAATTTTGAAATTTTATACCACAAATATCTTTACTATCATGATATTATAAGTTTCATTTAATATTATTACTTAAAGGGTATTATGATTTAAATGTTTCAAAGTGCTATGGGACACTTTGGAATGTTTAATGATTATTCTCTGAAAGAATATTCATAATTATTTTCTATATAATATCACATAATTTTGTGATTGTTAACTTTTTCTTGAAACAATAACTTTATTTTAGTGAATTTTCATTGGTAAATTACATTAATATCCATATTATCTTATAATGGATATTAGTCTTTCCTAAAATGTATATTATTTTTAAATATATTCTGGATTTCAATTTTATTTAAATTTATACAGAATTATTGAAAAATATAACATTTATTCAATATGGATATTTGATTAATAATATTTTTTATTGATTAAGTCTATTATTATATACTAGTAATGCTTTGGACATGTATGACATGGGTGGTGCCCAGTTATAGATATCTTCTTAATGCATTAGTAGTCTAAGGAGATGAAATATTTTTCCAAAATAGATAGGTTTCTACCCGATAGATAATGCTTCTTGTGAAAGGACTTGATGGTAATGGTTCCATATACATAGGAAACATGGTTTCCCATAATTAAGTATTTTAATCACTTAGTTTCATTTAATATTCATCCATGATATTTTGTATCGATATATATATGGGTACATTAATTTTCAGTTCATTGATTAAATAGAATGTGTTTTATTTATTTACCTTGTCTTGTTGATTTATTCTCATTGATTCATTATTTATTCCTATTTACAAACACTTAATGAGAATTTGAGATAAGACTTATTATTTTTCATTTCCCGAGGTAATGAAGAAGAAATATTTGAATATGCATTCAATGATTATTTTTATTTATTTTTTTGTTTGTATCACGTTTTTATTTTCCCTTTCCCAATGTATTATGGGTATCATGTATATAATCCGGCTTTCCTAGACTGGTAAATTTATATGTTATTTAGGATTTTTATTCTGTGTAATCATGCTAATGAAGTAAAATAATGTACTGGCTCTAGGATTCTAGGGTCAGGGCATTACATTTGGTATCAGAGCAAGTCTAACAACAACCTTAGAAACTATATTTATAAAACATATATTATTGAACATAACCTTATGATTTAAATTGAGATTGAGTATTTGCGAACATCATATAATTTTATTATGGTAGATAATGTGGGGGTATTCCAAGAAATTCATCCCTTATTGGATACTAAAAGTAGATGTGGATCTAGTATAGATTTACCAAAGAGTAATAACTCTGACAAGGTATTCTAAGCCAGACTTGAGGTAACGAGGTACATGATAATGGGTCTTAATGAACACCTAGTTTGACAATACTGGGGGATACACATAGGATAATCCACATTTTATAAGGAAGCCATTATGAAGGATTTTTAAGGAGACATATTTCTAAAGAAAATATATTTTTTAATATTATTTTAGTTATAGAAGAAATTTTCAATTTAGGATTAGGGCTTCACTAGTTATGGGATTATACATTATGTTAAATAATGTAATGATCATGTATATGAATTTTTTAGAAATGGAGCCTTTACGGAAGAATAATATCTTTACTCCTAGAAAATATAGAGACTTTCATTACGTGGAAACCAAAACAGATTATATTGGAAAAGACAACATTATGGATATATTGGGGAAGCATAGTTAGGTTATGATAAATAACCTTTCCTGAATGGAGAAACCTATTCCATAGAGAGGATCTTTTATATTGGATCACATTATATGGCAGGGCCCCCATAATTTAAGGGATATACTAATCCAATGGAAACTGAGTAATTGATTATTCATTTTGAGAATATATTTAATGCATTAAGATGTGGTGGAAAGGAAAAGGTTCCACATGTGGTCAATTTTCTCCAAGGTGATGTTGAATAGTGGTGGTCTCTGATATAGAATAAAATAGAAGAAGAAGTAATAGAACTCATGGAATAGAGAGAATATAAGGATATGTTATTTGATAAATACATCCATCATTATCAAAAAATTGAGATGAAGAGAATGTTTGTTAGGTTAATAAAAAATGAAGAAGAAAGTGTTGGGGATTATTAAACTATCTTTACAAGGTTATCCATGATTCATATGGATTATATACGAAACACTAAGTGTAATATTAACCACATATTTGAAGGTATTAATCCAAATATTCAAAGGGAGATGGTTTTATATAATTTATCATTATAATAAGAGATAGTTTTAAGTTCTATAAAAATAGGGAAGGAATTCTTGAGATCATATGTATTAAATGGAAACAAAGAGAAGAATATGTCTTATAAAAAAAATTAAAAATGAATGAGTCATATAAGTTGAAGGGAAATAAAAATTTTCCAACTGGTGATAACTATGTAAAAAATAACCCTAGTAAATGCATGAATATTTTTGGATTTTGATATAAGTGTGGATAAAAGGGTCACCAGGAAAAGGAATGCAATGAGAATAAGTAAAAAACAACTATTCTATGTTAAAACTACATGGAGTGGGTAACTAAGAAAAGAAATGCACAAAACATCAAAATCATATACCTCTGAAGAAGCTATGGGATCATGGTAAATCATATGTTATTGACACAACTAATGTGGAATGATTAATGTACTTATGTATTTTGAGCTATGAAATATATTCTAAAAGTATTTTTATGATGTTCAGATCATATGAATTATGAAATATATAAGGATTTTACTACAGTAATTTTTGTAAGGATTTGATATTTTTGGATGAATGATACCAAGAAACGTTATTCAATAGAAAGTTAAACTATTCAGAAAACAAATTATTAAGGGATATAAAACCCTTAATAGGTCCTGATGTTGAGAAAATGATAATTAAATGGATAATTTGGATAAGTTTTAACTACCATAGAATGGATTAATGAATTTTCAAAAAGTGGTCTATTAAATCATTAATGGAGTTTACAAAACATTTTGATTTATGTAATATATCCAATAACATGTGTCTTACTTAAGGAATAAGAAAAAAAGTTAATGTTTCCAATAATTTTTTATTGTAACTTGAGTTATTATAATAATTAAATAGGATACATGATAATGTTATTCACATGTTTAGAATGTGTAAATTTAGTGTTGTTTCATGCTGATTAAAGTATAATGATAAGTTCATATTGGATGTACAGGGACCTTATTTATGAACTATTGGATGATAATCTTTTTTAAAAGTTAATTGTTTATTAAATGGTTGATAATCAGATATGATTTTAAGGGTTAATCTATTACTTCACCATATAATGTGTCATGTGCAAAGAGGTGAAGTAGAAATAGTTCAAGTCATAATAAAAGGAAAATATTATTTGTATAGCAACATGTATTTACATATATTCTTTTAGAGTGATATAATTCCTTAGATATTGAAAAAACGACTTTTGAAAAAAAATAACAAAGTAAATTTATTTCCAATGAATCAAATATCTCATTGGATCATTATGGATTTATGTCCTTTTGATTATTGAAATTCTCCAAACCATGTTATCTATCAACCTTTATCATAATGTGATTTTTATATTTTTCCTCTGCATTCATGTTTCCAATTCCCACCAATGTTATCCTACTTGGGAACCTAGTTGCATAACCCTTGTACTTTCCTTGATCTCTTAATTAAAAGATGTGATATTAATCATTTTTACTATGTGGGTATTTCAAAAATAGTTTACTTTCAATCCATGGATTACTGAGATCATATTTAAATTTTGGGGATACAATGTAATAAAGTTGGGAAAAATGTAACAGGTCTAAATTCTAGAGTATGAATACAGTATTTGATAGAGTGTATGAAACACATCACCAAAACATTAAGGTAATATAATACCATGATACATTAAAATATATTTTTTATTTTAATTATATTTTATATATTCCCTATTTGGTAATTCATGAAACACTAAGTAAGCTTGTGTTACATGCAAGATCAACTCATTTTTTATTGCATTCATTGCACACAATACATAGTTTTACCAAACAATAATATATGTTTAAAATATTATAATCAAATAAAATAATATATAAATTATGAATTATGAATTGTATCAAATAAATAATGAAAATATATAGTTTAAAGAACTAATTCATTGGTTAAAAAATTAATTATAAATGAGTATAAGAAGTAACTGAATATAAAGAGAATGTATTTTATAGAAAACTTTTTTTATGCTAAAAATATTATTTTTCCCTAATAAAATAAATAAATTAAAATTATTTATTGATATTAATTTAATATGTATTTAATATATTAAATATAATACTTTTAAATTAATATAATATATTTGATAAGCATAGGATAAGAACAAACATAATTTTTTTCAAATAATACAATATTTTTATATAGGTAGTTTTACCACCTTTTTCTTACGAACCTATTTTAAATATTAATTTATACACTTTTATTGATTTAATATATCTAAATAAATTTCATTTTTGAAATAGAAACATAAAAATTAGGTTTGGGTGAATTTTTGGTAATATTTTGTGAAGTTTAATTTTTTAGTGAATAGTTATAATACTGAATTTTAATTGAAAACCTCTTTTTCATCTAATTTATTTGTATGGTTAAATTAAATTTGGAATTGGTTTTAAAGTAATGTATTATAAAATATATTTCAATTAATCCAATTTTGGTCATTGGATCAATTTTAATTTGAAATTGAATGTAAAAAAGATATCAAACGTTTGGATGTTTTTACTTTAAAACCCCGCATTATCATGCGGCCTACGGGGTAAATTATAAATTAATTTCTGCCACATTAGTAATAAAAAATTAGAAAATAATTCTATATTTGGAATAATAATAATTTCAGATTCATAATAATACCAACATAGTTTTTGGCCAAAAATATTACTGAATGTAATTAAAATTAATTACAACGATTCAGGTTTAATTAAGCTTAATAAATGACTAAAACATAACCGAAAGGCCCAAAACAGCCTCTAAACGTGTCCAAAATATATTGGTTGGACATATTTATACCATATAATCCCTTGGATAAAATTGGGTCTACTATGGGATTCATTTTCAATATGAAATGTGTGGGAATAATTTTGTTGTCAATATATTTCAATTGTGCCACTCCTCCTTCACTATAAAGGCCACCACTTCTCCCAATTCCTCACACCTATAAAAAATCCAAGATCATCCCAAATATCCTCCCAAAATTACTAACAAAGACCTAGAAAAATCAAATTGTGATGAATTACTTCCAATAAATCCTTTTAGTATCAACCAAAAGGAGTTCCACGATTATTAAGTTAATGCTTTCAAATGATCTCTTTTATTTCATTTAAGACTCCATCATTTTAATTATTTTTAGATAATTAATATATAATGAAAAAATAATTCTCAATATAATGTGATGTTTATTAATTATTTTTTAAATCTACACTTACACACACCTCTATCTAATGGGTAGCGAGCATACTATTTGTGTGAATGAAGAACTACTCCCACACAAAATGATGATTATTCATTCTTACTTTACCAAATTTAACGAGTGTCATTAGGAAGGAATATAATTTAATATATTTTATAAATTATATTTATTATTTTTTAATATCTTTAATTATGATACAACACATATCTGTATACTTTCCATTTTGTGTAAAAATGATAACATCGTTTGTGGAAATGTGGACTACAGCCCCTCAAGTGATGTGATTCATTTAGAAAATACATGGAATTTATAGATGATGGTTTTAAATAAACATATATGAAATAAAAAACATATATATGTTACTAATTATATAATTACATTTCTGGAAATATAATATATAACATTTTAATTATTACCCTTTAACATAATTAAAAAGTGATAACATTATTCGTGATCGTGTGGACTACTGCATATTCAACAGGATGTGATTACTTTTTCATCACAAAAATTCTATATATTAGTATATATGATAAAATAATATGGTATTTATGAAATAATAACAATTATGTAAATATATTTTTTCATTTACCTTCTTTCCAAGACGATCATTGAAAAAAACAATGTTACTCATGTATTCATATGATATATTGTCTCCATGATTATAACGTTGATTAATTTTTCATCAACATATTTGATGATTGTTTTTATAAAAGTATAATTGATGTCTAAATATTAGAACTATTTCATGATTGTTATTTTAAATATGTTATATAAAGACCCATTTGACCACAGTCGACCTACCAATTTTGGGTTTGATACATAAACCGAATTTGGTCAAAACTCCTGATATAAACTAAATTGTTTATGAAGTTGTACACAAAATGGTAATAAGTTAAATAAAAGTAATTATAAACATGAAAATTTTTATAAAGAAAGTATAAATTTAACATAATATTATTATAAAACATGTTAAACGAAGTTCACCCGAAATGAAACTCAATGTAAGGGAATTTTGTCTCAAATTAAATTACATTTGGACTTATTTGTTATTATGAACCAATTAACTTTTAATGGATGTATATACTGTGTATTTATAGGTTATATCATGAATATATTTACTATAATGATATTTCAATTTTGATTTAATATTATTCCTTTATGGGTATTAGGATTTATGTTGTTCAAAGTACTATTGGACACTTTGGAATGTCTAAATATTATACTCCTAAAGATTGTTCTTAATGATTTTATTGGGAATCTCAATTACTTTTTTGATTTTTAACTTTCTATTGAAAAACTAAATTTATTTTAATCAATTTTAATTGGAAAAATAATTGAATATCCATATTATTATTCAATGGATATCAATATTTTGGAAATTATATCCCATTTTTACATATGATGTTTATTTCACAGTTGTTAAAATAATTGGGGAATAATTGATAAATTTGTATATTTTATTCAATATGGAAATTTGAAAATGAATATTTTTTATTGAATATGTCCATTATTAGATATGAGGAATTATTTGGAATCATATGCCATGGGGGCTCGATTATAGATAGCCCCACGAAGCATCAGTATTCTCTTATGATGAATTATTTGTCCAAAATAGAGGGGTTCTTACCCAATATCTAAATCATCTTTTGAAAGGTATTGAATTTAATGGTTCCATGTATATAAAAAACATGTTTTCAAATAATTGATAATTTCTTTCATTTACTTTTATTTATTATTCATATATGATATATTTCTTCAACATATCTGTGGATACATTTAATTTTTAGTTCATTGATAAAATGGAATGTTTTTTAGTTATTTACAATTCCATATTGATTTATTCTCATTGGTTTATTATTTATTTCACATTACATACCCTTAATGGTAATTTGAAATGACCATTATAATATTTCTTTTCCCCAAGTTATGAAGAATAAATACTTGAATAAGCCCTCAAGGATGCTTTTTATTTCTTTTTATTGTGTATCATATTTTTATTTTCCATTTCCCAATGTATTATGGATATCATGTTTATAAAATTCCATTCCAATATTTTTAAATTGATTATTCCTCAAGGATTTTTATTTCTTGTAATCAGGCCAATGTAGTAAAACAATGCATCATCTCCGGGATTTTGAGGTCAGGGCATTATAGTATGTATCAGAGCATGTTAATCAAAAACCATTGAAACTATATTTATAAAACAGTGAATAGGGAATGAAACCCTATGATATTCATTGAGAATTACTATAGAAGAACATCCTAGAATTTTATTAAGGTAGATATTGTGTGGGTATTCCTACAATTTCTACCCCTCCTGGATTATAATAATGGACGTGGATCTGGAACAAATTTACCTAGGAGTAGTAACTCTAACAAGGTGTTTTGGGCTTGACATGGGGTAACCTAGAACATGAAAATGGGTTTTAATGCACATATGGTTTGACACTATCTGGGTATATGCTTAGGATAATTCACGTTTTCGTTGGAAAACATTATGATGGATTTTAAATTAGATATATCCTTAAGGAAACTATGTTTATTGTAATAAAATTAGTTATGAAATACATATTCAATTTATGAATAGTGCTTCACTAGTTTTGTGATTACACATTATGTTACATAATGTTAGGATCTAATCTATTATATTTTATTTTTTAGAAATGGAACTTAGAAGGAAGAATGGTTTCATTACTCATGGAAAATATAGTGACTTCCATGCTGAGGAAACTAGTAATGCATATATTATAAAATATAATGTTATGGATATATTAGGTCAACTTAATCATGTAATGAAAAATAACATTTCCTGAATGGATAATGATATTAGGTACATAGGTTCCCCTATGTTGGATAAATTAATGTGATAGAGTCCCCCAATATATAATGGGACTACTAATCTAATGGATGCTGGTCAATTGATTATTCATTTGGTGAAGATATTTAATGAATTTGGTAGTGGTGGAAAGGAGAAAAGTTACACTTGTTTCCTATTGTGTCCAAGGTGATATTGACCAGTAGTTGTCTCTGATCAAGAATAAAATAAACTATGAAGAAATAGAACTCATAGAATAGAGAGCATATAAGGATAAATTCATCGATAAATACATCCCTTGTTATCAACACATTTAGATAAAATGAATGTTTCTTAGCTTCATGAAAAAGGTATAAGAGAGTGTTGTAAATTATGAAAAAAACATAACTGGCTTTTCCAGGATTGATATGGATTTTATATAAAACATAGAGTGTAACATAAACCACATCTTTGATGCTATTAATATAAATCATAGAATGGACATGGTTTCTTATAATTTATCATCACAAGAAGATATAGTTTTATCTTCTATTAAAATATACAAGTAATTCTTGAGATCCGAAGTATTCAATGGAAAAAATAGGATAATTGGTCTTCTGAAAACCATGAAAAGAGGAATGGGTCATATAAGTGGATGGGAAGAATTATTTTCCAACTTTTGATAACTGTGTAAAAATCACTATGGTAAATGCTCGGATGGGTTCAGATTTTTTTATAAATGCATAGAAAAGGGTCAGCTAGAAAAGGAAGGAAAAGTTAATAAGGAAAACACAACTATTCTATGTTACAATTACATAGATATGGGTCACTAAGAAAATCAATACCCCTTATATAATAATAATATACCTCTGAAGAAGTTAAGGGATCAAGGATAAGCATATGTTATTGATATAACTGATGTGGAATGTTTAATGTACTTTTGAAATTTGTGATAAGAAATATATTGTAAAAATATTTTAATGATTTTATCGTCATTTGATTTATAAAATAAGTAAGTATTATACTAAAATACTTTTTTGTTAAGTATTTGAGATTATATGATGAACGGTTCCAAGAAACGTTATTCAATAGAAAGTTATATTTTTATAAAACACATGATTAAAGGGATAAAAAACCCTTAATATGTTCCTAATGTTGGGATAATGATGATAAAATGATTGATTTGGATATCTTCAAACTTTAATGGAACTGATTAATGAATTATCGAAAAGTGTTCTATTCTATCATTGATAGAGTTTACACAACTTTTTAGATTTAAAGAATTTATCCAATTACATGTATCTTACCTAAAGAATAAGGGAAAAAGTTTGTTTCCAATATATTTTTATTGCAATTTACATTATTATCAAATCCCAGGAGGATACATGATGGAGGTATTCACATGTTTAGAATGTGAAAATTTAGAGTTACTTCATATTGATTAAAGTGTAAAGATAATGTCATATTGGAAATACAGTGACCATAAATCTAAGGTGTTGGATCATAATATTTTTTAAAAGTTAACTATTTGTGAAGTGGTTGATCATTTGAGAATATTTTAGAGGTTAATTTATTACATAACCATATAATGCTTCATGTGCTAAGATATGATGTAGAAATAGTTTAAGGCATAATAAAAGGAAAATATTATTTACACAGAAACATGTGTTCATTTATATTATTATAGAGTTAAAAAATTATTTATCTATATAAAAAAAGAGTTTTGAAAAAAAAATGTCCCAGTAACTTCCTTTACAATGAGTAAATTGGACCCTTGAATCATCATGGATTTATGGCCTTGTGATTTTTAACTTTCTTTTAACCATTATCTCTACAACTCTTCATCAGAAAGTGATTGTTATATTTTTCTAATATATCCATGTTTCTATATACCACCTATGTTATACTACTAGGGATCCTAGTGACGTAACCATTGTACATTTCTTTATCTATTATTAAGAAGATGTGATATTAACCCTTTTTATGATGTGGGTATTTCAAAAATATTTTACGCTCAATCCTTGGATTACTGAGAACATGTTTAAATTTCAAGGGCAAAATGTTATTAAGGTGGAGAGAATGTAACACCCTAAAATTATAGAGTATTAATATTTTATTTAATAGCTTGTATGACAGGTGACACCAAGCGCATAAGGGAATATAATACCCTGATACAATAAAATATCCTTTCTATTTAAAATAAATTTGATATAATTTTTATTTGGTGAATCACACAACATTGAGCTAGCTTGTGTTACACGTAAGAGAAACCTTCTTCGATGGATATTGTTACACACAATACAGGGTTTTAGCGAACAATAATATATTATTAAAATATTTTCTTTAATATAATAAGATATAAACTAGCTATTCTGAATAGTATTAACTAACTAATGAAACTATATATTTTACACTAAAAAATAAATGTATACAACTTAATTATATGTTAGTATAAGAACCAATGGAATATAATGTGAATATTTTAACTGAAAACTATTTATATACTCAAAATAACATTTCAACCTAATAAATAAAATTAAATACAATTAGTTTGTGATATTAATTTAATATATATATATATATTATATTATATTTTTTATAATATTTTTTATATTAATATAATAGATTTTATAAGCATAAGATAAGAACAAACACAATTTTACTCATAAAATAATAATTTTTTATAAAGGCTATTTTACCGCATTTTAATAGAGAACATATTTTAAATATTCATTTTCACACATTAATTGACTTTATATGTCCATAAAAACATAATTTTTGAAATAGAAACATAAAAATTATTTTATGATGAATTTTTGGTAATTTTCAATGATGTTTCATTTTTTAGCGAATAGTTAGAAATACTACATTCTAATTCAAAATTGATTGTTCATCAAATTTATTTTTAGGGATAAATTAAATTTTAAATTTTTTAAACTAAAAATATATCAAATATATATATTAATATAATTTATCTTATTGGTATCAATTTAGCTTTGATATTGAAGGTAAAAACATAATAAGCTTTTGGACGTTTTTACTTTTAATACCCACATTGTCGACCTGCTTATAAGATTAATTTTCAATTAATTTGTACCAATTATCTAACTAGAATATAGAAATTGTATTACATATTTGGAATCATCATAATATATAATATAAAATTAAACAAACTTAGTTTTTGGCTAAAAATATTATTGGATGTAATTAAATATAATTACTATGATTAAGGATAAATAATGCATAATAAAGGACAAAACATTTAGCTTAAGGAAAAAATTACCAATTTTTTTTTCCAAAATCTATTTTATAGACATATTTTGACCCTATTCTCCCTTTTATCAAATTGGGTCTATTATTGGGTTTACTTTTTGACGTGAAAAACCTAGGAAAATTTCCATTTTCAAAATATTAGAAGAGTGCCACTACTCCATCACTATAAAAGGCCACAACTTCTAACGATTAATGAATCATCTAAAACCACATAAGATCAAAACATATCTACCTAAATAGCTTCAAAAAATAACTCCTCTCAACCTTGAGTCCTCCCTTTTCAGAAAAATCATTCCATGTAATCCTTTTGATACAAACCAAAAGGGGTTACCTGATTTTTCAGTTAACACTTTCAAATGGTCTATTTTATTTCATTTACTCCAAAATCCCTTAAATTATATTTAAATAATGACTATATAATGACACCAGTATGATAAATATACTTTTATTCTTTTTTATTATGTGTTATTGCTACATTTAAACACACTTCCATCTAATGGGCGATGAAGTTACTATTTATGTGAACGGTGAACTACCACCTCACGAAACGTTGATTGTTCATTATTCCATTATCGCCTTGCATGAGGATCATTATGATAGAAACTATATTTATATATGTTATATATGATATTTATTAATTATTTAAGATTATTTATTTCCATTACAACAGATATATTTATACATTCAATTTTTTCTAAAAATGATAACATCGTTTGTGGAAGTGTGGACCACCACCCTCACAAATGATGTGATTCATTAACATGATATATTGAATGTTTAAATGAAGGGTTTTAATAAAGATATGTGAAATAAAAAACATATATATGATATTAATTAGACAATTAACTTTCTATAAATATAAAATATACCTTTTTCTTTATTACCCTTTCACACAATTAAAAAGTGATAACGTTATTCGTGGATATGTGGCCTATCACCTCCTCGACATGATGTGAATACTTTTTTGTCAAAATAATTCTATATATAAGTATATATGAATAAATAATATTATATTTATTATATAATTATCATTTTTTTTAAATTTTGTTGTGTTAAATACCCTCTTTGCATGATTCTCATTGAAAAATAAGACTGTTTCTAATGCGTGTGTACAACCTACCATCTCTATGATGGTGAAATTGATTCGCTTTTCATAACCATATTTAATGATTATTTTTGAAATGTATTATTTATTTATAAATATTATTATAATTTCATTATTTGTTTCATATGTTTTATAATTACCCCTCTAAAATTAATTTTTTCAAAACACCCAACACAAATATAATTGATTAAGTAGTTATACACAACATGGAAATAAGTGAAATAAAATTAACTATTAAAATGAAAAATGTTCTGAAGTGAGTATAAAATTAATAGAATTTTATTATATAGTAATTTTAATGATGTTTACCTGAAAGGAAACTCAGTGTCATGGAATTTTGTCTCAAAAATACATTCTATTGATACTTATTTGTTATTATGAACTAATTCGCTTGTATTTGGTGTATATACTATCTTTTGACATGTTATATCATGATTATCCATACTCTCAGGATATTATAATTTTAATTTGATATTATTAATTCATGGGGATTATTTTTTAAATCATTTCATTGTGGTATGGTATACATTGGAATGTTTAATGTTTATTCTCCTAAAGAATGCTCTTAATTGTTATTTTTGAAATCACTCGTCCTTTTGAGATTGTTAACATTATCTTGAAATAATCAATTTATGTCAATAAATTTTAATTTGAAATTTAATTTCATATCCATATTTTCTTAATGTGTACATTAGTATTTTCTAAATCATATATCTTTTTTAAAAAGGGTGTTCATTTGAATGTTATTTGATTACCTAAGGAATTATTGATAAATCTGTATATTTTATTTAATATGGATATTTGATAACAGATATTTTTTATTTATTAAATACGTTATTAGATATGAGTTTTATCTCTAATATATGTATTAATTTGATACTAAATATGCTCCAGTGATATCACGTAGCCCTTTGATGCTCTCCTCCTCCCAGTGACGACGACAGACCCCATGCTGGCCCCTCCTCCCTCGGTGGGAGAGGGAGCTTCGTTGCCCTTTGGGAGATTAGGGATAGCATTTCATCCTTTTTCCAACCCTGATTTTCTCCCCCACTCCCAAAAGCTTCTTTAAGCCCTAAAGTTCCGAATCTCATTGATGGCCTCCCAATACTTCAAATTTCAAACTCTAAATTCTATGAAACCACTACCCTCCTAAACCTCACGTTGGTTGCTCGGTTCAAGTTGAGAAGACCTTTGGTTGATGTGTTTGATATGTATATCTTCGGCTCATGGGATCTATAGGAAAGTGTGATTGTCGGCTTTCTTGATAGTTTCCACATCATGATTCGATTTGAATTGAATGCAGACCTCATCAAGGAAGGGTCAAGTGTTCCGTGAAACGTCAATGGGTCCCAGTTCTTTCTCTTCCGATGGTCATTTGAATTCCATATGAATAGAGATTCCCCATCTACTACGGTTTGGGTAAGTTTTCCTAATCTTCAATTGTCATTCCAGAATCCTTCTGTTGTTTTCATGATAGGTAATCTCATAGGTATATTTTTGTGCTCAGATAGTCGCACTGAAGCTGTTTGACACCTGGTCAATCCAAGAGTATGTGTGGAATTGGATTCACCTAGAAAAACTTTTGATTATGTATAGATTACAATTGGAAAGGATTATAGGTGAAAAAAAATGGGTCATCTACGATATCTGGACAAACTTATGCTCCTCATGCAGTCATTTGGGTCATGCTTTGGAGGTTTGTCATAAGGGTCTTCCACTTCAGGAAATTCGTCGTCAGGGACTCCAGTTTATAGCTAGGAAGGAGTCTAGTGTGAAAGGTAAATCTCATGAAGTTAGTGTTGAAACTAGTTTGATGCAGATGAAAATCAATAGAGGTAGTGGTATGGAATTTCAGTCTCAATGGCTGGTGGAGAAGGAACAACTAAAAGGTTATTGTAACAGGTAAGTCAAGGTTACACATGGGTCGGAATTAGGGAGGAACGCTATGGATACCCAGGATTAATTGGGAAAACCATCCAAACCCGAGGGATGCTCACTGCAGCAGGATGAGGTGAAATTTTTGACCCAGGTGGTGGGGAGTGAGGACACAGTGGAGCATGAGCCAGGTAGTGTAGTGGACTCTCCTGTTGAGGCTTCTGGTGCGGATAGTGGTGGCTATTGAAGGGGAATGAGAGGTGATATGGAGGTCTTATAGCCATGTAATGGGGAATTATCCCAGGATAAGGAAGGTCGGAGTGATTGTAGGAAAGTAGTGGGTGAGACCCATGTGGCAGGTGTTGAAGAGGATTCTAGCTGATCATCTTGTAGGGAGATGTTCAGAGGCAGTGGGGACCTACACAACAGGAGGTAGGGGTCTTTACTGGATGTGGAGGTTCGTAATATATCTGGTAAGGAAGGGAGTTTTTTAGGGAACCAATATGCTATCTAGGTGAAGAATAGAATTGATGGCCTTGGTATAATTGGGGAGTACATGGAGGGGACCATTGAAGTCTGTAGGAGTACGTTTTCTGGGGAAATAAACCCTATGAGTAATAGAAGTAATAGGGGGAAGAAGGGTAAGAGAAACGAATCCTCCTTGCTACCTCCCTTGAAGACTCGGTCAGCAAAATGAAAATAGGAGAGAAGGTGGAAAGCGAGGCCATGTTCCAGAAATCACCTGGCAAACCTAAACATTCCTTGGATCTACTTCTGTGTTTAGAGGATGAGGTGAAAGAGCAGTTTTTGTTTCTCAATTACTCAGAAGAGAAAGCGACCATGATGATGGGTCGAGACATTGGAATGAATCTAAGTGAGGATCAATATTCTTGGGTTGACAAACAGGACACGATACTGGTTGGGGGTTTCAATAAGGGGTTAATCAAACTTGAAGAGTATATAGAGGTCTGGGATAAACTGACCTCTGCATTGGACGTTCTTTTAAGTGATGAACCACACACTCAGGTAATATATATTTCTTGGAAGTTGTTCAGGGATATCGATTCTGGAAGAATTATATTTTTCGTCAATTATACTTCGTTAACCTTCTCTATTTAATACTTGGTTTCCCACTCTCACCTTCCCTATTCTTGTGATGAGTATTACTATTATTTTTTTCTACTCGAGGTTTTATGGTGTTTTTTTAGCTATTTGTTACATGGTTCTGCTTCAGATGGGGTTCAGATCATAAAACCACCACTTATGCATGGCACTTGGAGTGGGAGATTGAGAGGGCATGACCCGGCCATTAGTTCCATTCTCATGCATCCTTATATGGGAATGGTTGTTGGGTACTCATGCTTAGTGGGGACCTAATCATGAAGTAGTTACTGGGGTGAGGTAGGACAAGTTTTTTTTGGGTTCTTTTATGTTGTTGTTTTGGTTGTTTTTTTCAACTTGATGGTTCTCACTTTTCTGCTAAAAGTGATTCAATAATCAAATAAAAAATAATTTTCAGTTATATATGACTAATGCTTTGGACAAGTATGACATGGGTGGGGCTCAATTATATATATCCCCTCAATGCATTACTAGTCTCACGAGATGAAATAGTTGGCCAAAATAGATGGTTTTTCCTCGATTGCTAAATCATCTTGTGAATGGTCCTGATTGTAATGGTTACATATACCTTGGAAACATGACATCCAATAATTAATAATTTCCCTTATTTATATCCAATTATTATTCATCCTTGAGATTTTGCTTCGACATATCTGTGGGTATAGTTAATTTTCAGTTCATTGATTAAATGGCATGTGTTTCAGTTATTTAAATTGTCATGTTGATTTATTTTCATTTATTCTTTATTTCATTCACCTTAGATATGCAAACGTAGCATTTGGTCTCACCCTTATTATATTTCATTTCCCTAGTTTTTGAAGAAGATATATTTTATTAGGCGATCGAGGTTTCAATTTATTTCTTTTATTATGTATCTTATTTTTATTTCATATTTCCCAGTGTATTATGGGTATCACGTATGTAATTTGGATTTTCAAGACATCTAAACTAGTCATTCCTTTTATATTTTATTCCTTATAATGAAAACAATTAATAAAATAATGCATTGTATCTGGGCTTTGGGGGTGGAGGTGTTATATTAATGGTATCATTATCTTATATAGTATTCTATGTGTTTGAGTCACTTACATGAAAGAAATATTATTCTTTAAAATATTCCACTAGATTGTGGTGGGATTATATCCCATATATTTAAAAAAAATCGATTATAAAACACTTATATATGGGGTAAAACATTTTAATGATTATATTTTTTAAAAAACATATTATAAAATCTAATGAATAATAAACCATGTGTATATAATGTTGTTGAAATTATTTTTACAGAATTAATAAAAAATTAAATTAAAAGAACAACAATTTACATACTTCAGAAAGAGTACCATATGTCCATAAAGGGGAGAAATAATTCCATGAGAGTGCTATAATTGTTTTACATTACAAATGATTCTCAGACCCAATTCTAGTGGTTAAGTATATTTAAATTATTTAAAAAGGAACATGTAATAATTTTCATAGATAAATCTTCCTTCTCATTGAAATAAATTTACAGCTTCTTCATGTGCATGTCAATGTGCAATTGTTGACCTCTATAGGTCTATATGTGTATCACATCAACCATTTATATCTAAAAACCCTTGTAAATAATTCTTATTTAAACATTGGTTATTTAAATTATGAATAATCCTTTCAGTATGGTATAAATATTTTTCTTAAAATAAATCCATTTAATTTGAACATTTAAATTTAATAATTTTGAAATTTTCATAATAAATTCCATTAAATTTTCACCTTTTTTAAAATTATAAAATTTTTACTAAATGAATTTTTATTTATATATCAACACGTTATATGAAAATCGTATTTTAATCCATATAAATCATAGGTATTTGTAATTAATAATTAATATCATTTGTATTTATTTAATAAATATTTTATAAACATTAAATAATTAATTATCAACACTATATAATTAAATAATTTATAAACCCCTTACAAAAACAATAAATATCATGAAATACATTTTAATATAGTTTTTATACATTATATAATTTATATTTTTCTATTTATAATATAAAAATGGTATAAAAAATTGATCCACAACATATTTAATGATATATTCGATGTAAGTTACAATTTAGTTACAAACAGATATTGTACATTGTGATTGTGAATAATGGTCTACAATAGATAATCAATAATTATCAATCATATTATATTGTATCATTATATTATAAATTATGGTCCACTTTAATGTCATGTCATATTTAATGGCATGCATCGTTACTTTAAAGAAGATATAATATCATATTTTTGTGGCATGTAAACGGATCACCTTTGTGCCATCGTACACTAGGATTAGATATGTCATATATTATGAAATATAGAAAACAAAAGAAATTAAACTATGTTTCTACTTATGATATTATATATTATACTGTGTGATCATAACATAGCTTAAGATAACCTATATCATAACATATACAAAAAACCAAAGTTTCATCGTAATAATTGATTCCAAAAAACATGTTTTATTCTTCATGTGGGACCTGATTTTTTAGGATCAATTGATGTATGGAATGTATTAAATACTATGATGGATTTTGGAAGATCAAATAACTCTTATTAAGTCTAAGACATGAGGAAACCCAAAGTCCATGAATTCCATGCCATAAAACCGAAATAATGTATAATATAAAATTAATAACACATGTGTAACTTATATTGTTTTTTGTACAACATCATATCTTCAAACATATGTTGGATGAAGAGAACTAAGAAGAAACAAACTCTTGATGTATTCCTGAGATAACCTAATTAACCCAATAATTTTTTGGGATCCTCATCGACTCCAGTGGAATGCTAGTACCTCTAAAAGAAATGGGAGAAGGATAAATGAGAATTGATAGAATTTGAAATGATATCAAAGAAGTTAAAGGAATGTCAATCCAAAGACATTGACCTATATATATACCTCAGATAAACCCACTTATCCTTCCATACATTTAGACTTAAATTACACAACATTAGAATAATCCATAAATTACAAAGAGCTTATGACTATTATCTGATCATTCATGCATTTGTCATATATATGAATTCAATGTTTCTCTGAAAAATTTAATAATATGAAATTCTCATGATTAGTGATACCATGTGAGGATGATTACCCAAAAATCAACACTGGACAATATATTTCTTCTTGTCAATAATTAAATATTACTAATCAATATAATAACTCTTTTTCTGTGAACATTTAATAAAATATGACATAGTAATGGTAGTTTCATTATATCACTATATCACACCTTAATGTGTGTGAATTATCAATGCATATATTAGGCCTTGTTCTATATATTTGAAATGACAATACATACCTATATTAGATAATATTATATAGTCCATTTTTACATCATATTTATTTTTCTACTTAAGGCACATCTCCATATATAGATTGACATAAAATTAATCCAAAAATATGGAAATGTTTTAAAAGTATTCAATAATGTTTTGAGACATTCCATATGATTTTATGACTTATATTCCCTTAAACATTTCATATCTTCATATTCATTCCATAGAATAAAAAATAAATACTAATTAATGTTATATGTATCTTTGATTATTGAAAATTTTTCATCATGTTCACTTTTAAAAATGATTTATATGCTTTATATATAATATTTATTTTTTGTTAAGAATGGTTAACAATTGTTAGAGAAAACTAAACTAAACTAAACTATAAAATTAAATTATACAAAATTCATTAATTGAACTAAATATATTATCTTATTTGAAATGAATATTTCCAACTTAAACCGGTTGGTTTGGTCTGTTTTCTTTAACTTTATTAATTCTATACACACTTATTTATGGTTGTGTAATTGAGGATTTTATTTTTTACCAAATATTTAGTTTAAAAATTTTACAAGTTCCCATAATGTTTTTTGATGATATTCTAAATTTGTTTTGGGTTGATTTTCATCAGTACTTACATATTATCTAACATTTCGTCTAAATAAAATATAGATTTTTCAAAATGATATTTTGAATGAATTTAAATTAAGTTTTAGAAGATATAAAAAAGAGATATAGATATGTTATTACATGTTATTAAATTTTAACATACATAAGTTAATATTGTTCCAAGTCTATGAGGTTCTAGTACATTTATAATATTGATATATTAATTACCTAAATCTGTGGTGGGAAAAACAAAATCATGTTTTTTTTGTAGAGAAAACCTTGATGTAGTGAATGTCAATATATAATAATTTTTTGTAATATTGTGCATGATTAATGGGAAAATTTATGTTTTCCTTTCAGTGTTCAACGTAAGATATCATGTTTTGTTAAAACAATCATTTGAGGATATTTAGAGTAGTTTTAACAGTCAACTAATAGTTTTCAAATTAAATTATCGATGGGTTGAAATGAAATGAGAGTTATAGAGAGTTGAAAATTTTAATATTTTATAAAAAAAATCATCAATTGAACAAATATTTTACGAAATTTTTTAGTTCCTTATAAGACATTCACTACTAAAAAAAGTTCTTTAACAGTGTTGACCATTATCTGCACTAGAAAAATGTGATGATAAAAGTTCCCTTTATCAGTGTTAAAAACTCCCTGATAAAGGGGGCCATTTATCAGCACTAAAAAATTCTTATTAAAGGTACCCTTTTAGATCTCTTTATTCGTAGGTTTGATGAACAATACCCTTTACTAATGATTTATGGCTATCACCCATAAAGGGTATCCTTTATCAGTGCTAAAATAGCATGGGAAATGGTATTGATCACTGTGAAAGTCCCACATAGAAATAGACCATGGGAATGAACTAATTTATATATCATTTCATGGAATCCATGGTTTCGAATCTTGCTGTAGTTATGGGCTCCCACAAACAATACACACACTTAATATGGGCCACCACAGGTTGATGTGAGCCTTGGTCCTCCTTATACATAACCTATTTCTCCACCCACCATCATATTCGAGTCTTATATGACCCAAACCTATGCATAACCAATTTGTTTTTTGCAAAAAAAATAAAATGTTAAATTATTAAAACTAATTAAAATTGAAACAATTAAACAAATAAAACGTAAAAATAAATATAATAAAATACTTATAAAATTTGTTAAATAAATAATTACTAATAAAATTAATATATATATATATATATATTATAAATGTTAATAAAGAATATATATTAAATAAAGAAATATAAAATGCATAAAATTAATTAATTAAACAAATAAAAATTAAAAATGAGTAAAAATTTTATTTTTTTATTAATTAAAGACTCATAGAAATGAATAAATCAAATACACACACTCTCACACGCACACGCACACACACACATATATATATTAATAAATTGTATACATTAAAAATAGATGTATCAAATAAATGAAATGAAATTATTAAATGAAGAAAAATTAGAATTTTGTAAATTACGAAAAATATTAAAAAATTATTTGTTAAATAATTATTGATAAAAATGACTAAATTTAATATAAATATATATAGGTTTTGAATATTAATAAATCAAAAGTTTTATATATGAATATATATGATCAATAAGTTGTAATAATAAAAAAAATAAAAAAATGAATAAACTATAAAATTTTTAAAAAATATTAACGAAACAATTATTAATAAAAATGAATAAGATATATATATAAATTTTATAATTATTAATAAATGATATATATTAAATATATATTTATAAAATAAATAAAATGTAATAATTAAAATATTACTAATGACTTATTTATTTTTTATGGATTTATACATAATTATTCACAATACATTTAATATAAAAATATATTTACACACACACACACACATATATATATATATTATTTCCTAATATATGATTTATAAAGTAGAAAATATTTATACTTACCTTAAATAGTACATTAATTTAGTGAATAATGATTAATAGTTAAAAAATAATATTAATTAAATATACTAACTATTTATATCGAGTAATAGATATTAATTGTATGTCATTTGATTTTTAAATTAAACATATACAAAACATGTGTTACATTGATTTCAACCATAAATATATATGTAATTAACACATTTTTTATATAATGCAAACACATAAATATTTATGTAATTAAAGAAAACTTATATAGAGACCCATACACCTAATATTTATATAATTTATTCAAGTATTAGTTTTATTATTTTTTATTTCATTTAGTAAAATTTTACATTTAATATATTGTTTTTTTAATTTAGTTTAATTAATTTATTTATTTTTAATATTACTACAGTTAGGTGTTATTTAATCATTTATAACATTAATTTTTGAATTGAATCATATTATAATATTTCATTATTTATATTAATTTACTATTTTTAGTTTTTTCAATATGCATTCATCTTTATTTCAATATATATCCATTTTTTTAATAATTTATATTTAATTAATAAAACTTATCAAATTTTTAAATATTTATAATGTGTACTCTTTTTTAATTATTCAATTTGACACATTTTTAACATGCATGCATTTAGGATTATGTATACATTAATAATGTTAAAAATAGATGAGTAAATTATTTTTTATAAGTAAATATATTTATAAATATATTAATAAATATATATTTACCGTATTTATAAAAATATATTTTTATAATTTTATTTATAGATAAATAAATATTATTTTTTTTAAAGTTCACGTATTGTTATAAATAAATAATTTTATATATATTTAAAATAATATTAAATTATAATAAATTTATTTAAATAACAAATATATATACTATATTTATATTTATATTTATTTTATATGCATATTTATATTTATATTTAAATATATTATTTTTTATATATTTATATAAATATATATAATGATATAAATATATAAATATAATTTTTTTTCAAAAGAATTTATAAAATTATAAATAAATATTTATATATCTAAATAATTATAAAATTCGAATAAATATATTCAAATAATGAAAATATTTACTATATTTATATTTATATTTATATTTATATTTATATTTAAATATATTATTGTCTATATATTTTTATAAATATATATAATGATATAAATATATAAATATAATTTTTTTCAAAATAATTTATAAAATTATAAATAAATAATTATATATCTAAATAATTATGAAATTCCAATAAATATATTCAAATAATGAAAATATTTATTATATTTATTTTTATATTTATATATATTTATTATATATATAAATATAAAAATATATATAATTATATTTATATATTTTAATTATAAAATTATAATAAATATATTTAAATCATGAATATATTTACTAAATTTATATTTATATTTATTTATCATATATATATATATAATTATATAAATATGTATAATGTTATAAACATATTTATAATTATAAAAAATATATTTATAAATATATTTATAAATATACGTATTAATAAATATATTTTTAAAAATATATTTACTATATTTATACAATTATATATTAATAATTATAAGTAAATAAATATAATTTAAAAAAATGTATTTATATAGTTATAAATAAACAGTTATATATTAAAATAATTATAAAATTATAATAAAAATATTTAAAAAATTAAAATATTTAATATATATAAATAATTATATAAATATAGATAATGATATATATATGTCTATAATCATATACAAATATATATACATATATTTTTATTTAGAATTGTACTTATAAATCCTTTATGAGTGTTATAGTTTTAACTCTGATAAAGATGTCTTTTATCAGTTCTTATTAAGCACCGATAAATATATTCCTTTTATTAGCATGAAATAAGAACCCATAAAAGGTATCATTATCTGTTCTAAAAGTTTGGTGTTGATAAAGATGGGTTTTACCTATTCTTTTTATCTTGGAAAAAGTTATATATTTATTAGCACCCAAAATGGATGCTAAAGATATCTTCTATTAGTGATGATAAAAGATATATTTATCAATGATTTTCTTGGAAGAGCTGGTAAAAGCCACCCAAATAAATTTTAAAGAACCCAAACTACAATGATTTCAGTCATGATTCTTATGCTTTAATGGAATTCTGCTACTGTCGGTGCCCCTCCCCCACTTTCTCTCAGATGAATCAAGCCACAAATCAATGGTATAACATTTTTTCTCCACTTCTCTCATTTCCCTCTTATTTAGGTTCCACAGTTTTCCTATTTACATAATTTTCCTGGCTTGGTTCTATCATGGGTTCCATTTTTAGGTTATCTACTACTTCTAGTTTGACTTTTATTGATTTCACAAGCCTGGATGATCAACACCCCCCCACAAGGTCATCGAGCCCCATGAAATTGGTTTTTGTTCCTTACTTAAACCATAACAATCCATGGTATTTTAGCATGAAATGTTGAATCTATTTTTCTCCAACTAGGAACCATTCCATATGCTATATTAAAGTGGAGGTACAGTTCAATCCCATATTTTGCGGTGCATAATAGAAGAAATCTTTTCTTGTTTATTTTTTTCTTTTTTCCCTATTGATTTGATACAAATTTGCATTTATTTTTTATAATAGAAAATTTATAACATAAAAAATGATGCAACGATTGGAGTTCATTTCACTATATCTATGATAGTTTAGAGAACATATTTCTTCATTTTAGTATAATGGGTTGTAGAAGGTCATTGGAATATTTGGTTTGGAATTGGGTTCTTCCACTTCTTTTTTCTGTCAATGTATTGATGGTTGTGAAATATATATATTTTTAATGTCCAAAATCTTAATCAAGTTCTTAGGTTATATCTTGTTATACTTAATTGGTCATCCACTATCCATTTTCATTTTTTAAATTTTACTACTCTTCATGTTTGTGCCTGAGTCTAGTTTGATGTCCCCATTCTTTTGTTGATCTGGTTTGTTTTTTTATACATTCTCACATGGAATGATGGTTTTTTGTCTTAGTGATTTTTTTGTGGTGATTTATATTAGGGTTCCCACTAAATCATAATATTTATTTTCCTAATAACAAAAATATTTAATTTTAATTTAATGAGTCTGTTACAAAAATAGAAAATAAATGACCATATAAATATCAATCTAAATGATTCATAATCTTTAATTTTCAAATACCATTAATTTAATCCACACAACGCATAGATGTGATTTTTTATTGTATAATGTTCTCTAATTTAATTCCAACTGTGGTACTAATCATGGAAGGTGAAACAACAAATGTATCTTAGTATTAAACTAGGTAAATTATTAATCATAACATTAGTTATAACCAATGCTTAGTTATAGTTACCCAATGATGACACAATGTGTGAATCAAGAACAAATTAAGACTTTCTAATATGGAAAAATGAAAGATTCTCATTTATATCAATTTTAGGAAAATAAAACACAATTTAGTAAACAACCTTTTTAATTAAATGAGTTAATTTAAATTTAATATACACATTTATAACCCATATTTGAGGAAAATAATGTTCTACACTATTGATCGTTAAAATATAAAAAGAACACTTCTAGTTAGTAATGTAAAATTATGATTTAGTAAAAAAATTAAAGAATGAAAATCACTATATTTGTGGTTTCAAGAAAGAAAACTATTTATTTAAGTAATTTCTATAAAACCAAATCCCTACATAATTGTTAATGAAAACAAACACATTTAGTACATTTAAAATTTTAGTTCAGTTTCAAAATTAAAATAGGTTGATGATACTTAATATGTTATCATAAAAAATCATTCATTTCCACTTAATCAACCCAGCCATTATCTTATCACTAATGAAATAATTCAATAATGTTTAAGTATTTTTCATTGACATATAAATCATTTAGGTTGTAGTGAAAGGAAATGAATTTATTTTTAATAAAAAATAATATATAAAATTGAGTACTTAACTATGTATATTCATTCTATTTAAATGTATTATTTAAAACTAAATTCATGTTTTCTATGAGTAATCAATATATCAGAACATAAATCTATAAAAAATAGTAATTTTATTACTTGAAAAAAGATCCAAGACAAGTGAATCTTGAGGTTACATTATCAAAATAATGTGAGATAACATAACCAAAATATATAATATCTATATTCCTTTATAGATCTTGAAATTATTTCGATTTTATATAATTTCAATGCATGATCTTATCTAAAGATATCAAGTAATAATTTATGAACAGAAGTCCAAACATTAATTTAATATAATAAATAAATTTAAAACAAGTTAAAACGTTTAATAGACTTTACATAATATACAATTTATAAATAAATGATGTGACTAACCATCATAATGTTGTTTCTATCTCACCACACTAAATCTCATGAAAAAACATTATTTGGTCCTCTTCTAAAACAATTCATTTAAAATTCTTAGTTTTACCTATAAAAATGCTATCTCATTTCTCTTTCATGATTCCTAAACAACCCAAATCACCCCATTATCTCATAAACACCCAAAAAAATTACTAACCCAAAAACATGGTGTAACCTCATAGTTGGTTACATTACATTCAAAAACCAAATACTCTATTGATATATCACACCATGAAAAAAAATAATGTACAATATGACCCTCACAAAGATAAATTCAAATAAAACCTATGTAGAATATGAGACACGGACTTCTTCTAACACGTCATGATCATTTGGATAATAGTTCTCAATATCATGAATATTTTTAAATCCTACATGATGTTGATTCTTAAGTAAATATTATAGCATGTGAAATATTTTTATTTTGGAATATTCTATGATATTTGATGAAACTTTATTTTGTTAAATTAATATTCCCTTGATTGAATTTTGAATGAATCCTGTGGGAATATTGGTTTTTAGGTGGGTAGTCCTGGATAATCATGTAAGGCATGTTTATCTATACCTAACAATGTAATATATCTTATTTGTTTATTTTTGGAGGTTATTTTCTATTTAATTTTGTTTTTATTTTAGCTTTTCATTTCTTTTTTATATTTTGGTTAAAAATAGAGAATTTGGGCATGAAAATAGATGTCGCATGGTTGGCATATAGTTTACCTAACACTGCTCCCTTCTACAGAAAATTGTGTGGCCTAGTGTCCTTTTTGGATAGAGGTAAAACACATAGTTGGTGCACGGTTTGGAGACCATTCTAGATATATATGAATCATGTACCGCTTAGAAAGTGAGGGGTGCACAGTTTCTACAAGGTTTACCAAACCATGAGGGAAAACCATGTGAGTTGTCTATGTCGTAAAAAATTGGATTTTTACCCTTTACCCTGCTTTAATTTTTAACCTTAAAATCTAAAAAACCTCCCATCTTGAGAATCATCACCCTTGAAACCTCCTACCCTACTCCTAGATCCCTTTTACCTTTATTTTTTAGGTGATTTGTGTGGTTATTCTTTAAGAAACTTCAATGTATGTGGTTTTCTATATTGAGTTCTCCTCTTTTCTTGGGTTTACATTCTTATTTATTGGGGGTTTATATCTATAATAGGTTGTGTGGAATATTTTTTATTATAAATTGATTCATAGGGTTCAATCTTGATGTTTAGGGTTAAATATTTTCTTTTTTAGGGTCCCTTGGGGGTGTGGTTGTGGTTTAGCATAGATTTATAAAAGTTTCTACACTTGAGGTTGGTGGTTCCACGCCTAAAAATTGTTTGGTGATTTTCATATGCTTTCTTTTATTCATTTTTATGTTCTATATATTGCGCATGTGGTAAAAAATGTGTTTTCAAACGGTTTTGGCATGCGTGTCTATTGAAAGATAGTATTACAATGGAAATGGGTTGTGTCTCGTGAGTGATTTCATGTTTTTTTTCCTAAATGTATTTTACAAATTGTGAAATTTAATTAATAAATTGTGAAAGTTATTCAAAACCTATTTTATATGGATTTTGTTTGTGTGTGAATTTGAAAGAGGTTTTTCTTTTGAGAAATTGTGGTTTATATGTGTATTCACATTTATTGTGTGTTCATGTGAATGTGGTGATGTATGTGATACATGAAATGTAAATTCTGCTCGAAGGGAATCTTATTTATCTAAGTGGGAGGATTAGGAGTAGTATGATAGTTGACTCAGAAGTAGCATGGACTAGATTCATCTACCAGGATTTACAATTAGTAAACTAACTAAATTATAATGATGATTGGAGAACAATAGAAATTTTGATGGATTCCAATCTTGTGGCTTATGCAATAGGAAACTATGTGTTGTGGTTTCTATACAACATTCCAAGAGGATATGGGGTACCTAGTGTCCCCCTAAAGCTAGATCAAATAGGGATTTTCCATGACATAGTTCTCTCAGATGATTTTTACTTTGCATAGGAATATAGTGATAATTGATATTTATTTCAATAGAAAATCATGTTTCATTAAATAAAATTCTAAAAAACTTTATATATACCTTTTTATAAGATTTTCTTATAAATTTATCTTATAATGATTTGGAATAGAATCTCTTTTTTAGGATGTAATCCTTTTAGTATTTGGCTCACACCCTACATACACTATTGGGTGTTTTTATAACATGATATGTTTGAATCATGTAAAGGAAAGATGTATCATAGAGATGATGGATCTATTTCCTAGAGTTACACATCATAGTAGTGCTGGTTATGGCAGCTTGAGGGTGATGTCCCTATAGTCTGTTGGGGTATTTTTGGGATAGTTGATGTTCCATTTTGTTATAACATTTTTTTGTTAATTGTGTGAATTTGGATACCTTAAATCATTAAATTATTATGAACTTTTTGGATTTGGTTATTTTTTGTTCTGATTTTTATTTCATTTGGTTTTTTATTCTTCTAAAAATGGGTCAAATAATTCCCAAAGCATATTATTGACACCCTGGCCCTGGTTTCTAGACCATAGGGATCAAGACTACCCTTCAAGCCTTGTAATGAGCTGTGCTAGGTTTCATGTTGGATACAATCCACATTATGGTTAGTGAAAAAATGGTAATAGATAAGGTCACGCTTTTTGTGTCATGTTATTTGGTAGAGTGTCTAGATAGATAAGAAATAGGACTGTTAGTGATTGACGTTTTGGTTGTGAGTAGGGTGCTTGGCTAGGACACTTCATGAAAGATCTTGATATTCCATGGGATGTTGGGATTTGATTTTTCTTCTCCTACAGATGACATGTATATATTGAAAACTATATATGGACATTGTGTATGCAAGAAAAGTGGTTTGGTTGACTTTTTATTACTATATATTTTATTATGTTTTGTTTATGGAACATTGGTATGTGATTTCATAGATAAAAATTTTCAGAAATGTTTTATTGATGGTTTTCCTTTTGGTTATTTCTTGGGTAGGAAAATTCCTCCCCAAAGTATTCTTATGAAGTCACGGGAAGATTCCAAAGAGTGTTCTCCCCCATCAATTGATCATAGATTAGTCAAAGCTATGGTTTGAACCATCCAAGCTTTGGGAAAAGGAGTATACTCTCTTCATGATTAGGTTAGAGAGGCCGAACTGGTTTTTGGTAATTAAAAGGATCTGGAGTTCCATAAGAACAAGATTCCTTCTTTATCAGGGTATTATAGAACTTTAGGAATAATAAGAGTGGCTTAAGAAAATATAGTGGATGTTTGAGATCCTTTATACTCCTAATTTTTTTAGTTTGAAATGTATATCATTCTTGTAGGAAGGTCCCAACCATGAGTAGTGGGACTAAGTATTGCAAGTTTGAAGGCATGAGTAGATGGGTTGGAAAGACTTTAAGGATATTTTCAATGAGAAGTATTTTCATAGGGTCTTGGCCTATGCTAGATTCTGAGAGTTTATAGATCTGAGCCCGGGAGACCAGTCTTTGATGGGATATGGTAACTGATTTTCTGAGTTATATTGGTACATTCCCATGCTCATTATCATTAAGAAAATGAAGTCTCAAAGGATTTAGAGGGGTTGTTGGCATAATTCTGATATGAGGTCCTTATGTTTAAGTTAAAGACCTATGTAAATGTGGTTGATCATTCCATAGTGGTAGAGATTTATTAAAGTAATGATCCTAGTTTCTATAGATCAGTGTCAGGTGTATGTAGTGGATTTTCATCATAGAAGAAGAGTATTCTAGACTACTAGGGGAATAAGTGAGGTTATAGTTCAAGCCATCCTTTTTGTTTTTCTTCGTCTATGGATTATGATGTGTGGTCGATTTTATTCCATTAGTGTTGGAAGGCAGGGAACATATGACATGCAAGCGCATCTCCTCCTAGACCATTTCACTGATGTGGATCTATGGTACACTTGCAAAAGTTTTGCAGGGCCTCATGTTTGTATCAGAGTTGTGCAAGGTGTGTAGCCTCAAGAGGAATATCAGTCTAGTCATAGTCAACTGAGATAGTGGGTTCATAGTTTGTTGGTCATGGTGGTAGGTCTGTATCTTTTTATAGGAAAATTCGGTTTAGTATTGATCCACAATATAGTGGCCATTCTCAGTGTCAGGTTGAGTTGAGGAAACTTCATACGGTGGATCAAATACTAGGGGAATCATATGCAGGGCCTACGATGGTTTGAGGTACCATTTTTACTAAATCATACTTACATATTTATCTCGTTAATATTATTTATTTAGTTTTATTAATTTCTTCGCACCTCATTGATATTTTAAATTTTCTAGCCAAGATTTTTTCATATGCATCAGAGTTGGTAATGGCGCTTATTAAGATGCAAGAGAAGGGTTTCATGTGTTTGTATTGTGCTCTCACTGTTTCAGGGGTTGGGTTGGAATGGTATTTCCCTATTTTGGAGATATACCTCTGTGATGTGATCCTTTGTATGTATTAGATTGTGCACCTTTAGGCACACATCGATTGTAATATGAGGCAACTGAGCTTTGTGGAACCTGATAGAAGTACCTAGGTCATTCACGGTGAATGAGATTCTTGGTCAGGACGTGCTGGAAATCAACTTTTGGAATTAGGAAATATCATTTTTTATTTATCATCGCTCAAATTTGGGGAAAATGGTGGGTCTCCTAGGGTAGAATACCTCCTATGGTGGATGTGTTTGTAGAGTATTTTTTGGGTTTTCCTTCAGAGTAGGATGTTGAGTTTACATTTGATTTGGAACTGGGAATATAACCTATATCTCTTCCCTTATACCATATAGACCCCCACCGATTTGAGTGAATTAAAGGTATATTTGGACAACTTGGAATCCAAAGGATATATTAATTCAAGAGTATTAACGTGGGTTTACCTAGTTCTTTTTTCAAAAATGATGACTGATATCTATGGTTATTTATTTATTATAGAAATTTGAATAAGGTAATCATTGTAAATAAGTACCCTATTCCCCATATTGTTGAACATTTTTATTTGATTAAGGGGGTATGTGGTTTTCCAAAATTAACCTATGTTATAGTTACCACGAAGTCTTCGTTTGGGAGGATGATGTTCTAATAATAGCCTTATAAAGTAGGTATGACCATTATGAGTATTTGGTCATACCTTTTGGATTGAAAAATTCTCTAGAGGTCTTTATGGTGATCTTGAATTGAATTTTTCTTAAGTATCTCAATTCCTTCATCATGGTATTTTTGGATGACATCGTGGTCTATCTCGGAACATAGGAGGAGAATAAGAGAAATTTTTGAATTATGCTTTTAACCCTTAGGGAGCATCACCTCTATTAAACGTTTTCTAAATGTTCCTTCCGGAATGGAGAGGAGATGTTTCTCTACCATGTGATCTTAGAACTAGGGGTTTTTGTGGACCCCAATAAGATTAGTGTGGTTATTTCATGGGATTAAACAAATAATGTTTTTGAGATCATAAGTTTTTTGGGCTTGGTAAGGTATTAAAGGTGGTCCATTCAGTATTTCTCTTAAAAAGATATTTCTATTATGGTGCTCATACAAAATGGGATAATGTTTGAATTTATCCCATTATGTCATACATCCCTTGAGAAGCATTAGTAGTGGTTGGCCACAACTCATGTTTTGATCTTTCCAGAATATGGAAAGGGGTATGTGGTTTATTGAGATGCCTCGGGTATGGGTCTCGGGTATGTGCTTACGCAGGGTGACCATGTGTTGGCATATAGTCCTCACTAGCTCCAACCACATGAAAATAATTACCCAAACCAAGTACATGAGTTTGAAGAAATGATGAATGCCTTGAAAAAGGTGATAAATTATCTTTCTGGGGAGAATTGTTTTAATTTATTAGGATCATAAGAGCATGACTGACATTTTCTACAAGATTGGTTTTAATATAGGGAAACATATTTGGGTTGAGTGCCTTTTGGGGGTCAAATTTGATATAGTTTATACCCTGGGTAAAGGTAATGTTTTGGATTACTCTTTTTCGAGTGAGATTCTAAAGAAAGTGTTCCATGAGTCTAGTTGTGAGTGGGTTTTGTTGGGGATCTTTTCTCAAATTCATTAAGAGACCAAAGAGCATAGTGGAGGTGTCTTCTTGTCTAGTGTTCAACTGACTCCTTCTCTTTTAGAACTGATTTAGTGGGATAATCCCGGTGATGTGTTATTCTAGAAGTTTGTTTCTCCATCGTGGCATGGAGACAACTTGAGTGTGATCATTGTCTCTTGAGGCTTTTTTACTTGAGGTGTCATTTCATGGTTCTGTTATCTATGAGAAAGGTAGTGATGAAATATAGCCATCAGACATAGTGGGACATTCATAATGGATCCACCTAGATGTTTTATGATATGTTTTGGTAGTTATGGTGGCCAATTGTGAGTTGGGACATAGATGACATTGTATTTTCATGTTATACATGTTAGAAGGTTAAGGGAGAGCACTAAAGTCCCTCAGGTTTTCTTAATCCACTATATATTCCTACACAGAAGTGGGATGAGATCACCATAGATTTTATTATTTTATTTCCTAATATAGTCTAGGGGAGAAATTCTATTTGGGTGGTGATTCATTATCTAACCAAATCATCTCATTTCATTTAAATTAATGTTTCCTTCAATGTGGAAGAGGTGGGTCAGTTGTATTTTTAAGAGGTGGTAAGGTATCATGGTGGGCTGTCAGAAATTATTTCTGATAGAGAACAAAATTTTACACCACAATTTTTGAAAGGACATCAGAAGGATTTAGTATCATAGTTCATGTTTAGTGTGGCATACCATCATTAAATAGATGGTCAGACAGATCATGTAAATCATATTATAGAAGACATTCTCTACACATGTGTCTTAGATTTTGGAGGTTTGTGGAATATCGAATATGTCACGACCCGCCTCCCTGGGCCATGAACCTTTCATATGACCCCATGGGTCTCCTGTAATACCTTCGTTGCCTTCCCAGCCCACCATAGGATTTTACTCACTAGGGTCTCTTATCAGACTAATGATTATCCCCACAGGCCAACACTTGTTCATTCAGTGTGTTTTGTCCTCACTCACACACACCTTGGGAGACTTTACAGAAGGTCACCCATCCTGAATACTACTCCATGCCAAACATGCTTAACTGTAGAGTTCTAATCAGGTAGGCTCCCGAAAAGAAAGGTGCACCTTGTTGACATTGAGTCATATCATTTATTCATTTTACCCTTTATCATTTGGGGGTGTTACAATCACCCCCCCCCCCCTTAGAGCAAAATGTCCTTGTTGTGGTCCCTATATCTCAACCCAGGGAGTGAACCACACTTAAGGCCGAGTTTCTACTCTGATACCATTTGTCACAACCCACTTCCTCGGGCCAGGAACCTTCTCATATGACCCCATGGGTCTCCTATAATACCTTTGTTTCCTTCCCAGTACACCATAGGCTATTACTCACTAGGGTCTCTTATCAGAATAATAATTGTTCGCACAGGCAAACACTTCTGAGGAGTTTTAATCAGAGAGGATCCCAAAAAGGAAGGTGCACCTTGTTGACATGAGTCATATCATTTAGTCAGTTAACCCTTTATCATTTGGTGGCATTAAAAAATATGTATTTTTCATGTTTACATATAATAGTAATTATCAATCATCAATTTTAATGGCTCCTTTTAAGGTTATTTATGGTAAGCCATATCGGTCACCCATTTTTTTTAGGTGAGGAGGGTGAAACCTCGCTATTGGGAATGATCATTGTGAAAGATACTTTCGATAAATTCTTATTGAGTATGAAATGTTTTTTGATAGCTCAAAATCATTACAGGTCCTATACTGACCATATGTGTAGAGAATTGGATTTTTCAATGGGTGACTAGGTGTTCCTAAAGGTATCACATCACTCGGGTCACCTTTATTTGGGTAACCAAGGGAATATAACAAAAATATATGTCAGTACTTTTGAGATTACCTATATGATTGGGAAGATGGAATATAGGTTAGGTTTCACCTCTTATATGATCTCGATTAACAACATGATTCATGCTTCTCAACTGAAAAAGTAAAACCCATTCTTATCCCATATGTTGAATATGGATGAGTTGGAGTTGGCACAAGTTTTTTCCATGTCCGAATGGAAAGTACAAATTGTGGATTCTCAAGAGAAAGTGATTAATGTTCATTTTTTCTGTTGTTATAAATTCATTGGAAACTAGAAATAATATACATGAGACTTGGGGGGTGGAAGTCATGGGTTATGCAAGAGAAACCATTTTTATTCTTCGATAATGAATTGAGTTGAATATCTTGTGACAAGACATTTTCATAGTTAAGATAATTGTCACATTAGTGTATTTATTTTGAGGTAATATTCTATTTATTTATAGTTTTTATTTTAGATATTAGTTTCCACATGATATTTTGGATATTTGTATTAATTTTCAAATGAAGAAAGGTAACACAGTGTTGACACATTATTTGGAAACCTATGCAACCTTTCCCAGGAAACCATACAGCCTAGTGTAATTTTTAGACTGAGGTGAACTGCATAGTTGGCCTGTAGTTTGGATACCAGGAAGGATATAAGTGTGGAATTTACCTCTTATATAATGAGGGTTTTATAGCTACTGAACGATTTGGAAAATGATGTGGGAAAACCGTGTGACTTGTCTCAGTCATTAAAAATTTTATTTTTACCATTTCCCCCATGTTATTTTCAACCCTAAACACACCAGAACCTCTATACATGGGAATATTCACCCTATGTGCCTCCTCCCATCCTCATTTATCCCTTATACCTCCATTTTTTAGGTGATTTTTTGGGGATTCTTCAACAGGCCTTTAAGTATGTGGTTTTCCTTCTGGATTTCTCCTCTTTTCTAGTGTGTCCCTTATTCTTTATTGTGGTTTCATATATCCATCAGGTTGGGTGACCTTTTTAGAATTGGATATATATTAGTAGGTTTCATTATTTTTTTTAATATTAACTTTATATGGTCCCTTGGTGGTGCGGTTATGGTTTAGAGCTGGTTTCTAGAAGATTATACAATTGAGGTAGGTGGTTCCATGCTTAATAATTATTATGTGATTTTGGTATACTTTTTTTTCATCTTCTTTATATTCTATTTATTTATCATGATATGTGAAATGTGTTTTTATAATTATTTGAGGTTCACAGATTTTGAAATATGTTTTTAAAAAGGGAATGGGTTCTCTTTTTTGTGAGATCTCATTTTATGTATCTTAAATGTGTTTTATAAGTTGTGAAAATGGATTAATAAATTGTGTAAGTGGTTCAAAAGTTGTTTATGTGTATTTGGAGTGCGTGTGAATTTGAAATATTTTTTTCCTCATGAGAAATGATGGTTCATATGTGTATTCACATTTCCTCTGTGTGAATGTGAATGTGGTTATTTGTGTGATATGTGAAAATGAAATTGAGCATGAAGGGAATCCATGTTATCTAGGTGGACAAACTATGACTAGTATGTAAGATGACTGATAATTGTCTTGTCCAAGAGTCATATAGAAGGATTTAATATTACAAAAATCACTAAATTAAGATTATTATTGGAGAAAAATAGAATTTTGGATGGATTCCCCTCTATTAGCTCCTGCACGAGGACGATCTAGGATGTGGTTTCTATACCATGTTTCGCCGTGATACAAGGAACTTTGTGTCCTAATAGAGCTATATCCTATAGGGTTTTCTCGTGATATATATCTCTATTTTTATATTCTAATTACCATTAGCATATAGTGCTTCTTATTGTTTATTTCAAAATCATGTCTCTATTAAAATGCTTTCTAAAATAAAGTCTCTATCTCTTTTTATATAACACGAATCTTAATTTTTATTATAATGTTTTGGCATGGAATCTCTATTGTAGGGTGTTTTCATATTGGTTATTGGATTACACCATGAATACACCTTTGGGTATTTTCTGTCCATTTTATATTTGAGTTAGTTTAAGGGAAGTTGTATCATGGAGATGGTGGATCCAGTTTCTTGAGTTCCACTTCATGTACGTCTTGGTGGTGGTGTCTTTAGTGTGTGTCCCTCTTGTCACGTGAAGGTTGTTGGGGCTGTTATTGTTCAATTTTTTGTGTACAATTTTTGTTTTATTTTTAAATGTTGTAAACATTTAATCTATCAATTACAGTCCCTTTTTTGGATTTGTTTTTCTGTGATTATTCTTTATGTAGGTTATTTATGCTTATATAAATGGTTGAAATCATTCCCAGAGGATATTAATGATACCCAAACACTTGTTTCTAGCCTATAGGGATTTAGAACACCCTTCAGGACAGGTTATGGGCTTGAACATGTGATGGTTGGGATGGAATCCCTATCTGTGTTCATGATAGAATCCATAATGACAACAATAAAAAAACGTTAGTGACGTAAGGAGACACATGTAGCAGTGGATTATTACCCCTCGCCCAACAGCCCAAGGGTAATGTGCACACCAGGTAGTCATGATCACAGAGAGTAGGAGAATCCATGATCATTGAAATAACATATATAAAAAAACATTTACCATGGTGTTATGATTTAAATATATAATTTAATCCTATCATCTAAAAAAATTATTCTTGATAGTATTTTAAAATGGTTATGAAATGTTAAATAATTATGATATGATTTATACCAAGAGGTGAACTTCTTGGAATTTTTATGCCCATTATAATTTTAAATTTCATTTTCAAATAATGAATCATGTTTTAAAATTTTAAATTGGGATTTCGAATGAAAAAATTAGGTTCTCTCTTAAGATGATCTAAAATAGATTTGTTGTTTTGAAACTCACGATGTGATTTCAAAGTGAACTTATAAAGAATTAATAATGTAATCATGTACTTATTTCCATCAAAATAATATGAAATATTAAATTTAGAGATGATTTTTTAACACTATGTTAAATTATTTCAAGCTATGATAATGGGTGTTATAGAAAAGGGGGCTCATATCCTAGTAAGGGTTTTGAAAAAAATTTATTGATTTATATGTGGAATTAAAAAAATAAACCTTAAGAGTGGTTTTTAAAAATTCTAAAAGAGGAAAATTTAATTATGAAATTGGTTTTGAGATGAGATTTGGAAATTTAAATTATGATGAGCTAATTTTAAATTTTTTGATCTCTTGCAACTTGTTTTGTAATGTGGCTGGTTTCTATAGGAGATTTTTGAATTATTTTTTAAAAAATAGTCTTCTTATTAAAAAAAATTAATGGGTAATTTAATAAAGGGACCTAGAAAATGATTTAAAAGAATGTGGTTTATTGTTATGTGTTGATATGTTATTGAGTGCTCTTTCTAACCAATCCTAACCCATGATTATATTTTTTCTAAAAACATAAAGTTACTCTAATATCCATGAACTACAGTAATGTGAATTCATCTTGGTCTGTAAATTGAGTGGAAATATGGTTTCCTTGAGCTAAATGGAATAAATATAAAGATAAATCATCCTTAACATGATTCCATAATAGATATGGAAAAAAATAATGATTTGGTAAATTTTTTAATCAAAACCCATTGAAAGAAATAACATGAAATATATATTTAAATATAATGATTAACAGGTGATAAAGTATCTCAACCCATTAAGTATGGGGAGAGGGGTATAAAATATGAAGGGAACTATGAACAATTATTTTAGGATTAGTTAATATAACAAACTATTATAAGCCTATGAAAATTTTCAACTTCATGTAATAAATAAAGAAATTTTGTCTAGTTCTTTTCAAAATCTAGGGAAAATATAGATTTAAGGAGAAAACTATCATCCTCAACAACTTCATCTTAGGAGTATTTATTATTTAATTTTTTTTCTGGACACTCATTTCTCATTTTTTTCAATGTTCACCTATGAATTTTGAATTAATATGAGTATTATTCATCCCATACCAGGTATCAGTGACCATTTCATGTTCCTCTGGTTAGAATTATCTGTAATATTCACATTTGATTATGAATATATTATGTGTATTTTTTTATTTATTATAAAAAATGAATATTTTATGATCCTAATAGGATTTATATGAATTTAAAATGGATTCACTCTAATAATATGGAAAAAGAGTATGAAAATAGAGTTAGAGAGTTCATCATGTTTACAATAGAGTATGCATACAACCCTTCCAAAATAAATTTTCCCTATTTAAATTTTTTTCATTGAATAAAAAATAGTCAAGAAGAATTGGAAGAACATTTAATTTATCATGTAATAGATCATAATTATAATTTTTGGTCTAAACATAAGGATAAATTAAATGTGTACACTGATTGGGATTATACAATAGGTTATGGGTCATTTGATATGAATACCGGTGTAAATGATGATAGAGTTTAAAAGGAAGAAATAAAAATGTAAATTGGAGATGAAATTTTTGATTCTAAAATGTTGATTTAATAGGTATATATCTATGTTGAGATACCATTTTATATTTGTTGTACAAAATACATAACAGTTTCACTTATATTAAAGTTATATAATTTGACAGATGTCAGTGGGTGAAGCGATATAAACTTTTAAGAACTACTTGGTCTCTGGAATGATATGATACCAGAAAAAAATTATCTCTATTTTCAAACATGTGACACTAAACTCATTTTATGTACAATGAGAATTATCTATAAAAAACATACAACTCCAAAGGATTTCATATTATTTCACATAGAAAACGAATTACTCAAAAAATTCCATATGTGTCTCATGGATTTTTACTAGAAAGATGAATATAGTCATTCAAAATATTTATGGTACCATCCTATCATTCCAGGCTTCATAATATTATATGGATTTTAGGAAACAACATGAAAATTTTCATGCAATGCTAATACAATAATTAAATATTTGAATCTATATCCCCAAATAGATTCTCCTAAGTAGAATAAAATAAATTATGAGTATCTTGAATTTGGAAAAGATCTGAGGAACGTCTACTTTGAGTTTTCTATAGATGAAATCAATCCTTTTGTTGTAAATAATAGTACTCATAATACATTTCCCATAATTTTAGTAAATTATAACTTTATGACATGGTTATATCTTGTAAAAAATAAACTATAAATGATTCTGATTTTTATTTAACTATTAAATGAAGAGATGAAATTGATGTGGGATAGAAGATTTATAATGTATGATTATTGTATAAGGGAATAATATAACTTGAGGGCAATGTTTTATGGGATGAAAAATGACTTTCCTACTTATAAAAATTGTTTAGGATATAAAATTAATGGAATGTTGTGGTCTCCTATTTGTAAAGAATTCATACAGTCAATCTGGTTAAAACATTCCTTGAATTGTATGATTTTAAGAAATTAGAGATTTTTCCTTGATGCCATAAATGTCACTCCAAGATGATAAAATTCCTTTAGAATACCAAGAATTTAATCACCCTTTATCCACTAATGGGTGATAAAATATTTGATAATGTAAAAGATATTAACATTATATTTAGTAAACCATTTTTAAAAACCATATGAAATATGTTTGAAAAAATAGATCAATTTTCTTTGAATTACTCTTTTTAAAAATGTTTGTATGTTATATATTTCCCTAATTTCATGCATGCTAAAAAAATTTATTTCATATTGTCATTGAAACATTATTAAATTTTCCAAGAAAAACAAAATATATAATCAAGTAAATGTTGGATATGATTGACATTGGTATAATTTAAGTGTTAGCATTGATGAAGGGTAAATGACATACTTTTCTTCATCATGTAGCTTACACTATATCCAAATAGGAAAAATTGAAAATTTTCTTTTTCCTTAATGGTGTGAAAGCTCTATAGGGGTATTCGTAAAATAATAATAATTTCATTTCAATGACTAATCGAATGCTACTGGGACTAAAATAACACAAATGTCATGTTTTGATGTAAAATTTTATGATAGTCACTTTACATTTCATTCTTCGTAAAAATAAAAATCATACATGGACCAGACTATAAAAAATTTTCAAACCCGTATGCTATAAATTTATATAACCATCAAGTTTCTAATCCTGAATATAGATATTTTTTACATATTCTGTTAATTTATTTATTTTTTCTGCCATAATTCAATAATATAATGGTCCAGCTAATTATTCATTTGGTTAGAGTGGTTAAACTATGTAGTCCTGTCCATTATAGATTGAGGTTCCCATTGAATGTTATATGTTGAATTGGAAAAGATATTTCAACCATCGAATTTTTCCAGCAGGTTGTGTTATAGAATGATATATTGTTGTAGAAGCTGTATAATGATATACTAATAACCTATAAGATATTGAAAACATAAGTCTCCCAATGTCTCATCATAGCGGACACATTATGAGTGATGTGATTTAAAGAAGAGATATTGTTACAATTTTCATTATAGAGTGGGAGGAATAAAATAATTACATTTTACATAATATTGAAGATGTTTATCCAAAAATTTAAGACCACAAAAAATTCATAGTGACTTGAACCCATCTATGGATAATGGATTGATATAAAATAAAAATAATCAATAGTTTATATGATGGTTTTGAGATCATATTTATAAGTATTTATCTAAAGATCCAAATTCAATTGCCCAATGACTTTGATGTCTAGCTAGTGGACCAAATGAAGATGTTATATCTTAAACTACTTTTATAATAAACGGTTATACATTTTAAACAAAAGAAAATGATGAATGCAGTATAATGAAATATAGTACAATTATTATTTTTGTGGAAGCAATGCACATATATGGATACAATGATAGAAATACAATTTATGAAAATATATCATATATTTTTAGTATTGAATAGAAAAAAAATATATTATACAGAATTTTATTTTTTATTTTCCTTTTCTAATGGTATGAAAATAGGATTGCAATGAAATTTGATGAAATTGGCTTCACGAAGATGAATTTACGAGTGGAAGGAGAAAAGGATGAGCCATTCATAATGGAATCCCAAGGAGAGAATGTATTTCTTGTCTATGATCCAACAAATAAGAATTGTTCTATTATTGTGATGGTGACTAAAAAATATGGGGTCATATAAAAATTCCATCACGGAAGACCATTTTAATGGTATATCACAATCGTTTCAGGGAGGCTCCAATGTATAAAATTTCTTCAATGTTTGAGGGGACAAGAAATAAGGGATTTGTTTTCTCTATATTGGATAAAAACACCTTCAACTATTAAAAAAATAATATAGAGTTCAATTAGATGTTTAAAGTGGGTTTTAATAAAATATTATTTTCCTTGTAATATTTTATATGTTATTCTATATTAACACAATATTAATTAAATTTTTTACTACTCACACAGACAATGTATTATAAACATAATAATGTTACTGATCCTGGGGAATAATAGACTATTTTTTTTTAAACTGCATAATTATAAGGGGATCAACAACATGTTAATGAAAAAATAATAATGACGCAACATCAGAGTGTTGACTAAAATTATCAAGGAAATAAGTAAAGGAATAAAATTTAAGGTTGGTTGGAATCAATGTAGTTAACCTGTTGACTCCAACAAGTCAATGTTCATTAGTTATGTTGGGTTCACAATGAGGATGAATGTGTCGATGGAAATATATACGTGTCACCATGTCTGACCTTTAATGATGGAAAACCGTTGGGAATATATAAAGGTAATATTACAATTAGCTTTCTTTATTTTTTAACAATTTATATAATTAAATGTTTATTTAATTTTTATTATTCCTTATAGAGTTCATTTAATTTAGACAATTTCCATAATAAATATATCTTAATAGCCGCCAAAAAATCCCATAGAGGCTTCCATACTCTTCTTACCAAACTTCATCAAAGGGATGGAGAGGGGAAAGAAAATCCCACCAATCATATACATATGCCCACATTATAAAATAGGAAACATGGAATTATTTCATTAGTCATCATGAGGGTAAATCATTTCTGGTGCATTATAGTTGATAATATATGAATTGAAATTATATATTTTATCTAATTTGACTCATTATTGTAAATTTAGGAAAAAGGAAAAGGAGTGTTTAAAATATAGAACATCCATCAAACAAATGTACTTCCATCATTGTGAAAGAATTGGGTACAGTTCACTATAGAATAAGTTAGTATGTATTTTAAATAAACAAATAAATGTTTTATGTGAAATGAAACAAATTTTTCCCTTTTCTTATTTAAATAATGATGAGTCAAAATATGAAGCCTCTTTTATACCACCTCAAGCACTATTGAAGCAGGCTCTCATAAATGTGTACCGTAAACTTTTTGATAAAAACAAGAAAGAAATATGTGAAACAAGTGTAAGTATGACATAATAGAAATTCACTATGCTTTATGACATTATTAGACAAAAATAACTATTCATATTCACATTTTTTATATATTTTAGAAAAATGAATCAATATTGACCGTACAAGAAGAAAAATTACATAAAATAGCATTAAAGAGGTTATAACTATACAGGCATGATAGAGGACTAGGTTTTTGTTTTCCTTGAAAATAGTTTGAGAAGAAAAAATCCATAAGAATATACTTATAATTTGATGAAAGTATTTTAGGCACAAATAAAATAATTTTAATATAATATTTTCTGGTATGGTTTGGAAGGCCAAAATATAAGAAAGGAATAATGGGAACTAGCAGTGGAACAATGATCTACAGATGAATAACCAAATGGAACTGCTAAATTTGAGGTTAGTAATTCCCCTAAACCGCATTCCTTACATGATGTAATCAATTTCTTAAATAGTCATTCTCCTAAATTTGAATCAAACAGCTTATGATAATTTTTTAAAACTATAATTTTATTAGGTAATGTGGTATGTGATTTCTATTTTTCAACACCCACAGACACCCATGTTGTGTATGGTATGACGTATAGTATCATCGGAGACAAGATAAAAAATTATGAACTCCAAAAATATCACAATATATTGGGGATTGAGGTAGATCATGTGTTGACCACTGAGTTTCTTATTCTAATTAATGAACCATTTTCTACAAAATTCAATGATACTTTTGGAACTTTTGTAGCTTGGTCTTCTAATCTTATAATGACACATGAGGTATGTCTTTAAAAAATATTTCCCTATGAAAAAAATGTAATAGTTTATTTAAATGGTTTTTATTAAGATATTGTCTTATAGAAGTATAAATAGTTGGGGAAACATAAGGTTGGATCAAGACAATCTAATGAATTGACCAATAAATAAAAAGAGAATTTCGGGTGTACCTTCACCCCACCCACTCCACTGCAACATTTATTATCATCACATATTCATGAAAAGACATCATTTAACGATGAAAATTGTTTGTCAGAGTGGAAACTAAAGAGGGGGGTGAATTGAGTTCCTACTTAAAATTTTGGTTAAAAACATTATGATAAAGATCCCCCAATTTTGAAACAGATCAATTAATTAAGGTAGTAGAGATATAAATGTTTAGTTGGTCAACATGTTTCTAAAAGGGAGATTAGTCCTCAGTTGAATTAGTGTAAAACACTTATTCAACTTTTGAAATAGGTTTACTAAATTAAATACATACACACACTAACCAGAACTAACTATAAGATTAAATGTAAAACAGTTTTCTATTTTGAAATTATAAGCAACAAAAAATAGAAAAACAGAGTAATAAAAAAAACATATAACCCAAGAGAGTTAAACAAGAGGTTCGGTCTCTAGCTGAGACTGAATCCTCTCTAATTGATGATCACCTGCCAACAAGTAGTTTATATTAATAATTAAGATGATACACAGCCTGTATCCGGATTTACAATAGTTTTCACAAACTTTTTAGGGATCACACCCTCTACCACATTTATTCGTGGAAAAAATAAATAATCCAGACCACACTCTGTCTCTTGTTTACACGTGGGAAACAAGGTGTAAGTAAAGTTTGATGTGAGGATTTTCAGTATCTTAAAGTTCAATCACAGGAGACAGTGTATGTATCAAACAAATACACACTTATCATAAATGTAAAATAAAAGAACACAATAGATCTAATATTAATATAATTATTTTACAATGCTCTATGTGTTTTCAGTTCAGCTCTTGACTCCTTAGAGTGAAGAAATTGTGGTTTGAGTCTTTCTTTGGATGTTTTCCACAATACAGTGTGTTGCTACTCCAGGTTCTAGCTTCCATGTACTGAGGTGTTCTACATCTTGGTTTGATATAGATTTGAAGTAACACAGAAGGTAGACATGAATTTTTTCTCCCAAATGATCTCCGTGATGATCTTGGGTTAATAATGTAAGTGCTGGATGGTTCTTCCTTGTTCAATTTGATCTGTTGAGTAAGCTCTATCACATTCATTCTTCTCCCTTCACCACTACCTTTTCATCCTCAGTATTCATTTTTATATTTGAGTTTTGATAGTATGAATAAGTAAACCGCGTGCGATCTTCCTCATACCTCATACTATCCCCAGATACGGTCTCTTTATATATCTATAATCAGTATTAATTAATGTTAGAAGCATTAAATTTACCAAATCTGACTGTTAGAATAATCTTATTAATTTGACAAAGTATGGAGAAGAAGAGTGAGAATCGGTAGACTGGTAGCGGTAGCTTTCTCAACAGTAGGTTTCAACACCAGGCTTCAATGGTAAACTGCATCGGTAGCCTTCATCAGTAGCCTTTATCGGAAACCCTCAATGGAATCCATCAAGGGTGAACTTCATCAGTGAACTTCTATCGGCGACCTTCTATCATTGACCTTCTATCAGTGACCATCGGTGACCTTCATCAGTGACCTTAATCGGTGACCTTCATCGGTAACCTTCTATTGGTGACCTTCATCAGCGACCTTCATCAGTGACCTTCATCGATAAGCTTCTATCAGTGACCTTCATCAGTGACCTTCATTGGTAACCTTCTATCAGTGACCTTCATCGGCGACCTTTTACTTAGATAATTTTGCATTGAATGCTTAAGCAGGAGAGCAGTGAGACTAAAGATACATAGTTATCTCTTGATAGAAACTATAAATATTAATGAAACATGATTATCATAAAAAAGAATCAAGATTTTGGCTTATCAAAACATGTGAGTCCAACAATTTTCACCTTTTTGATAATCACTAATTATGTTAGGAAAATTTAGATTTAAGTATTATTGAATTAGGGTTAAGTAAATTTTTTAATATCTTCAGAGGTGTGTACACGTAAAATTGATCCATTTTTATTGTGGAAAATATAGATAGTGTATATATGTAAGGACTCCAGTCAACTTAAAACAGCTCCCCCTTTGTGAGTAACAAAAATAATGGAAGAAAAAATGATACAAAAGAGGATTTCATTGTTAATGAAGTAAGAGTACAAATATACAAAAAAAATTACAAAGATCCCTATCAACTAGGACATCCCACATTCAATCCAAATCAAAAATGTCTAAGAGAGATTTTCCTTTAGAAGCTAAGGTGGTAGGTACAGAAGATGGTGGGATAGGTTGAGGTATGGTAGTGAGTAGGGTAGGATGAGATTCTATAGAAACATTAGTAGACCGATAGTGAGTAGATATTTGAGGAATCATAGGGGTCAATATTATTGATGGCCTCGACAGAAGTCATCAACAGGGTAGCACTTGTAGAGCTTGAGGCAGCTGAGGAAGAATGTAATGATAGTGGAACAATAATGGGAGTGCAGTCCTCACGGAGGAAGGGTAAAAGAAGATTTCTTGAATCCATAATAAGGATTTCTCCTATTTCCATAGTTGAGATAAAATCATCCTTAATCTCCATGAATTTCTCCAATGCAGGTGTCAATTCTCAAATCCTGCTAACTTGATCCTTATAAGCCTAAGTCACAGGCGGGATTCTCATGTTTTCCAATAGCATCTTGAAGGGACCATCCAAATGGTGCATAGTGTACACCCTTTTGTAATATAAATCAACTTTCTCTTTGAAGGACTTATGATCTTGAGAAGAATACCTTAAAAAATCTCCCACAATATTATGATTTTTTAGGGTAGTGGAAATGACCTCATTCATAGATTGAGTGTCTGAGGTACTGGCACCAGAGAACTTCTCCACATCTTCTCTAACAACTGACATGAAATCTTCTAGATCAATAGGAGGACAGGATGAAGAGGAAGTAGATGCACACAATGGTGCCATTGTAAAAGCTATTGTCTCATTAAAAGATTTGGTCAAACCACTTATCAATATCTTCACAACATCATCTTGTCCACTCACATGTGTCTCCATAGACTTCTTAATGTCCTCAAACATAGTGACTATCTACTGAACAACACTCTTCAAAATCACAAGATCTTTTACCACTTGAACCTTTGAAGCCATATAGGAGTCTAAAATGGAAATTTATTGTTTCATAGATTTTGTAGACTCTGCCAAGGTTCTGACTAGATTCTAACATTCCTTCACTTCATGTAAAAAATTTGAGTGAGAGATAGAAATTACTCTTTATAAGGAAGATCCCACCACTTCTGGATTTAGAGCCACTATTCTCTCAATCTTAATAGAGATCTCATCAAAGTGTTTCTTCAAATCTGATTTTAATGATTCTAAATCATCATTCATTATAAATTATCAAGGTAAAAGCACTACTGGTTGTACAATAGTAGTTTCTGAAATAGAAGAAATTAGAGGGCTTCTTTTAGGCCTTTTGTCTTCAGAGTCTCCATAGTTTAAACCCAAGACCACAAATACAGGGTCTCCTAGACAATATTCTATTCCATGAGAAACAACAACTGAACCAATGGAAACAGGTTCCTCCCCCTCACATGGAGCAATCTCTTGAACAATTACATCCATATCTGCTATACCTCCTTGTTCAACTACATCAACAGGAGAGTCCTCAACCACATCTTCTACTGAGTCTTCAACTACTATCATTGTAATTCCATATTCAACCAATTCAATAACCTATTCATTCACACTTTCTACTATTTCTGTATATCCTATCAGAGGACTAAGACCTAGACATTTCTCTTCACTTTCATCAGCAGCAATCTCAAAATCATCATGACTAGATTCAGATTCATATTCCTCCTCTGAGGTCTCTGTAATGTCTCTTATGTTATTTTCTTCCCCTTCTTCTTCACTGGTTTCCTCATCATCATTATCCCTTAGGACAGTCTCTATTCTAGGAAATCTTTTTGGGGAGATAGGCTCACCAAAGGATAAAGTATTAGCATGAGTACTTGATTGAATATCAGTATCACTCCTATCATCTATAGAAGAAACCAATCTTTTTTACACAACAGCAATCTCTTCTTCTACATTTGAGTATATTGGATCAATTTCATTAGACTTTACACCTACATCTCTCTTATTCATTGGCCTAGTATGATAAGTGATAGGATTGAATTATTCATACAGCTTAGCCTCATCATTCACCCATCTTCTTTTCCAAGGGTTCAAGCTTATCATCATAAATTTTCAAATCATCCTGGTAATGTAGCTTTTTTACCTTTCAACTACTATTTCATCATTTTTTCTAGCAACTCCTTTCACTTTCAACATCATGGATATCAATATGTCATGAATAAAAGCGTTGGATTTGGAACTGGGATTTTTGATATCCTCTAATTGAATCATCAACAACCTAAACATATTTATCTTTTTTACATGTTTCAATAGATACAAAAGAAACATGTCCTGATACTTCTGGGTAGAAAAGTCCCCCCACCTAGGACTCAAAATAAGCTTAACAGACTTAAAAGGCAACCTGGCATCTCCTTCCATTTCAGCAGAAATCACTTTCTTAGGGATCCCATTTCCTGTCACTTCAGCCAAAGCTTCTTTATAACAGAATAACTCACTAATGGGAGGAACCACTCTAGAGTAGTAATCAAAAATTGCATCATGAGGAACTCTTAAACAGTCATCCCATTAAACAGAGGATAATTTCACACTTACCCCATTTATATTTGAAGACATTCGGTTCTCATTCTCAGACTTCTCAAATTTCAGAGACTCATTAAATTCCTTCACTAGCTTCAGGTAATAAGGTCTATTGTTATTTACAATTCATTCTACCCAATCCTGAGCTTCAAGTGCCTCCAGTAATAGAGACTTGCTTGACAACACCCATTCCAAACTTAATTCCTTCTCAACCAAAATTTCCCTTTTAGACAAATGTGGAATGGTCAACTTTTCCACTACATTGGTTCCACTACTAGACCCAGATGGGGGTCTCTTAGGGTTCATCCCATTTCCTTCATCATCAACCAGCGGTCTCTTAGGTCTTTCCATTACAAACTAGAGTAGTTTGAGGGTTTCCACAGAAAGTGGGGTTCCAAGATTAGAGAGAAAGAGGTTCGAGAGGGGATTTCTGTGGATCGAAATGTGGTTTCTACTTTATTTTTTCATTTAGGGATCGAAAACACAAATCAAGTAAAAGAAATAAGTAATACTAAAAATGATTCACATTCCGGAAGAAGAAAACAAAGTCTCAGACCTAAGGTCGACTATAATTAAGGTCCAAATGGTGAGATCCAACGGTGAGGTCCAACAGTAAGGTCTAACGGTGAGGTCCTAACAGTGAGTTCCAATGATGATCTCCAACAGTGAGGTCCAAACTTAATATCTTATCATACCTAACTCATGTTTGATGTAATTTAACCTCTCATAACTCAAAGAATTTGTGAATATATCAACCAATTGGAGTTCAGTTCTAATTAATTCAAGAGTGATATCACCTCTTTGATAATGATCTCCCAAGAAGTGATGTCCCACATCAATGTGCTTTGTCCTAGAATAATATATTGGATTTTTAGAGATGTTAATAGAATTTGAATTATTACAGTTTATAGAGACATGATTGAATTGATAACCATAGTCTAGTAAGGTGTGTTTCATCCACAAAATTTTAGCACAACAACTACCAGCAATTATATATTCAGATTCAGCTGTAGATAATGCAACAAAATTTTGTTTCTTACTACACCAAGATACTATTGACTTTCCCAAAATGATACATGTTATAGAGGTGCTCTTTCTATATAACTTTCAATCAAAAAAGTTAGAATCTGAATAAATTATTAAATCAAATGATTTTACTCTTGGATAAAACAATCCTAAGTTTGTAGTATACTTGAGATATTTAAAAATCCTTTTAACAGCAATTAAATGAGACTATTTGGGATTGGATTGAAAATGAGCACACTTGCATACACTGAACATAATATCAGGTCTGCTGGTAGTAAGGTAGAGCAGACTCCCAATCATACCTCAGAAATTGGTTTGATCCACGGATTTACTAGTTTAATCAATATCCAACTTACTAGTAGTACTCATCGGTGTATCACTACCTTTATTTACATCCAAGACAAAACGTTTCAAAAGATACTTATTATATTTACTTTGATTTAAATCAATACTTTTTTTAAAAAAAATTGAAATCCATGGAAAAAGTTATGTTCCCCCATTAAACTCATTTAAAATTCATCTTGCATCATTTTTGAGAAATCAGTACCTAAAGAATTTTTAGAGGACCCAAAAATAATATCATCTACCTAAATTTTTACTATTAAAACATATTTTGTAATCCTTTTAATAAAAACAGTAGGATCATCTATTCCTTCAGTAAAACCTTTTGAAATAAGAAACGAATTAAGACTGTCCTAACAAGCTCGTGGACCATGTTTTAGACCATATAGATCTTTAGAATGTTTAAAGACATGATTTGAAAAATAGGTATTTTTAAAACCAGGGGGTGTTCAAGATATACATCCTCAACTATATACACATTTAGAAATGCACTTTTGACATCCTTTTGATAATGTTTGAAATTCAGATGAGCTACATAAGAAAGTAGTATCCCAATGAATTCTATTCTAGATACAGGTGAAAAGGTTTCCTCATAGTCTATTCCTTCTCCTTGACTATATCCTTGTGAAACTAGTCTAGCCTTATTTCTAATTATGTTACCAAATTCATCAACATTATTTCTAAACGTCCATTTAGTGTCTATGGTCAAAGTGTCTTTGGGTATTTCTACTAATTCCCTAACATTATTTCTTGTCAACTGATTCAATTCTTCTTGCATAACTACCACCAAAAATTCATCACTAATATAATAATTAATATTTTTGGGTTCAATCTATGAATGAAAGGCATGATGTTCAACCTGGTTTCTCAGAGAAGCTCTAGTTTGTGTTCCTCTATTTAGATCACCTACAACAGTATCTAAAAGAAGATTCTTGAGGGTTCTAATACCTCTAAAAAGAGTTAAACTAGACTCTTCATTGTTTTCTATAGGTTCGGATTCATCATTCTAAGATTATAGAAAGTTTCCAGAACTAGTTGTTTTCACTAAGGGTTCACTGTCTTTATCATTATGGTTGAGAATTGACATATCTTCCTCAAGTTGTTCAATGTAGGTTTTGGGTTCATGTAGATCAGTCTCATCAAATTTGATATGAACTGATTCTTCCACACATTTGTTTCACTTATTGAATACTCTATAAGATTTAGTAGATATTGAGTAACCTATGAAAATTCCTTCATCACTCGTAGAATAAATCTTTTCAAGATTATACCTAGTGTTGAGAATAAATAATTTTCAACCAAAAACTCTAAAGTAATTAAACTTAGGATTTATATTATTTCAGAGCTCCTAATGGTATTTATTAAGAAATGATCTAATTAAGACTATATTTATGATGTAACACATTTTATTAATAGCTACAACCTAAAAATAGATAGGCATGTTATACTCATTTAGAAAAGTCCAGGAAATCTCTTGAAGTTTTCTATTTCTTCTTTCTATAAATCCATTTAGTTGAGGTGTTCTAGGAGAATAGAAATTGTGATTATATCCATTTTGAGAGAAAAAAGATTCAAACTCCAGATGTTCAAACTCACAAAAATGATCACTTCTCAAGGTCTTAATTCTAATTCCACTATGATTTTCTAAAAACATGGAATATTTAAAAAAGTAAGAACATACTTCACTTTTGTGAGATAGAAATTATACCCAAGTATATCTAGAAAAATCATCTACAAGAACATGAACATAGTGCTTACCATTTAAAAATGAAACTCTAGACGGTCCAAAAAATTCCATGTCAACCAACTCAAGCAGTTGAGAAGTGGAAACTTCTTTCTTTGGATTGAAAGAAACTTTTGGTAGTTTTCTTTTCTGAAAAGTATTACAATCTTTATTGTGTAAGAATTCCAATTTATGTAAGTCTCTAACAAAAACTTTCTTAGTTAGTTTCCTAAGTGAGTGCAAAGGCAGTGTACTAATATTTTGTACCATAACCAGGATTCCTTATGAAAATCATTTAAACAATAAAAAATTTTACATAGCTAAATATATTAAATCAACAGAATATATATTTTCATTTCTACGAGTAGTGAATATTAAATAATTTTTAGAATTAAAATAATTGAATACATTATTTTCAAATTTAACATTGAAACTGTCATCACACAACTGATAGATACTAAGTATATTTTATTTTAATCTATCATCAAAAAGTACATTTGAAATTAATATAGTATTAGGGTTACCAATTTAGCCTAAGCCGATGATCTTACCTTTAGAATTATCACCGAATGTGACATGTCCACCATCAACTTTAATTAGGCTCTTGAAGAATGAATAGTCTCCTGTCATATGTCTTGAACATCCACTATCTTTGTACCATAGAGTTTTACAGGAGCACTTTAGAAAATTTTCCTGCAAAATAGATTAAGTGTAGGGTAACTTTACTATCATGATTTTCATGGGTCCAAAGAGGTTATCAACTAATGTTTTGGGAACCCATACTTCTCTCACAGGTCTCCAATAATCAACAAATATGTTTTCAGACATGAACACTTTTTAGGTCCTTTATAGAATTTTTTTCCAAAGATGGTCCAGAACTTGAACTAGCAGTGAACTGTCCTGATTTTGGAATAAATTTATTTTTAAAAAACCTTCTCAGTCCTGGTAGATATTTTAGACTAGTTGGGTATTTTGGAGAAATATGTTTCCCTAGAAACTGATTCAAGGTATCTCTACTTGTAGTAAACTTCTCAAGATACCTTTTTAAAATTATCATTTGATAATTTATGTTCATTATTTTTATTTATAGTTGCACACATTTTTCTCTCTCAATATCTAGATCAGACTTATAATTAGCATTTAAATCATGTTGTCTTTTCTATAATTTATATTATCCTAGAATTTATTAAAGGTATCCTCAATCATTCGACAATATTCAAATAGTTTATATTTAGTCATATTCTCATCATTATTTGATTCACATTCATTCAGAAAATTGTAGGAATTATGTATGAGATAATTGGTTGTTACCTCAGATGTCTCTATCATGAAACACAAGTTTGCATGTTTGTTATTTTCAATATCAGAAGTGTCAGATCCAAGGGAGCTATCTTCTAAAGCACTCCAAGTATCTTTCATAGCCTTTTTATATCCCTTTCCCTTGTCTTCATATTTCTTCTTAAATTTCATCTTGGGGAAATCAGGCTTCACATGGCCTTTTTGTATACAGTCCTAATAAGCTATCTTAATTATGTTGTCATTCTATTTAATATCCTTTTTCCATTTTCCTTTACTATCATACCATCCATTATAGTTTGATTTTATAAATAAAATCTTCTTACGGTTGAACTTTTTGAATCTCCTAGCAAGATGATCCATCTCATCATCACTGTTAGAAACTGAATCTTCACTGCTGGAAGTATCAACTAGAGCTTGAACTTTTTATTAATCTTTACTCTTTGAGGTAGCAGTCTTGAATGCTAAAAATTTATTTCTTGGTTCTTCATCTGCTTCTTGATTTACCTTAATCTCTTCTTCGTACATCATAAGTTTTCTAATTAGTTCCTTCACTGGTAGCTTTCCTATGTTACAAGATTCTTGTATAGAAATAGAATTTCCTCTCTATCTGGAAGGTAGTCATCAATGCAACCTCGTAATCTAATCCTTGTTGTCTACTGGTTTCTAAAGAAGACTCATATTATTTACTATTTCATTAAACCTAAGATACATTTAAGTTATAAGATCATTAGGATTCATTTTTGAATTATCATTTTTAATAGTATATATATATAATTCAATTTCTATAACATTAGTTGTTCTCTCATGAGAAACTGCTAAAGTATCCCAAATTTCGTATGCAGTTTTATAGGGAGATATTCTATTGAATTATTCTTCATCTAGAGAATAGTAAAATGCATTCATTTCTTTATAGTTATTATTATATGTAGCATTAGTCAACTGAGACCATCTGTCCCTAGTAGTAATTGGAATTGTATGTTTGTCTTCAATTGTGTCCCAAATTCCATGACCCATTCTCTATAGATGAATTTTCATTTTCATTTTCCACTAAACATAGTTATTAATATTAATGAAAGGTGGCCTATTAGTATCAGTACCATTAGATATTTTATTTAATGTTAATTAGGATTTAAATAACTGAAAATTTAGATATGATAGAAATTTTAAGAACATTAAGATACAACTAAAATCAAAGTTGAAAAGAATTTGAAAACATGTACAACAGTTCTGATAGTCGCAAAAAAAATTATCCTCTGATACCAAATATTGGTCTGAGTGGAAACTCAAGAGGGATGTGAATTGAGTTCCTACTTAAAATTTCTGTCAAAAACTTTTTGATAAAGATCCCCCAATTATAAAATAGTCAAATTAATTAAGGTAGTATAGATATAAATGGTTGGTTGGACAACATATTTCTTAAAGGGTGATTAGTCCTCTGTTGAATCATTGTAAAACATATATTTATCATTTGAAATAGGTTTACTAAATTTAACACACACACACACTTACTATAACTAACTATCAGAGTCAATGTAAAATAGTTTTTTTGTTTTGAAATTATTATCAGTAGAAAATAGAAAAATAGAGTAATGCAAAAACATAGAACACATAAGAGTTGAACAAGAGGTTCAGTCTCAGGGTGAGACTTAATCCTCTCCGCATAGTTATCACCTACCAATAAGTAGTTTATATTAACAATAAACCTGATATATAGCCTGTATCAGTATTTACAACAGTTTCCACAAACTGTCCAGGTCTCACACACTCTACCACAGTTCTTCACGAAAAAAAACAATCCAGACCGCACATGGTCTCTTCTACAGTAACACGTGGTAAACAAGGTGTAAGTGAAGATTGATGTGCATATTTTTAGTATCCTCCAGTTCAAGAATAGGAGTTAGTGTATATAACCAAAAAACACACACTTATTAGAAATGCAAAATAAAAGAACACAATAGAGATAATATTATATGAATGATTTTAGAAAGATCTATGAGTTTGAAGTTAATCTCTTGACTCCTTGGAGTGAAGAAATTGAGGTTGAAGACTTTCTCTTGATGTTATCCTTAAAACAGAGTATCACAACTCCATGTTATAGCTTCTAGGTACTGAGGTGTTCTTCTTCTCAGTTTGACAGATATTTGAAGAATCATAGAAGGCAAACATGAATTTGTTATCCCAAATGATCTTTGTGATGATATTGCGTTCACAATGTAAGTGTTTTATGGTTCTTCCTTGTTCACTTTGATCTAGAGAATATTCTCTACCTCATACATTCCTCTCTCTTTTCCTCTTCCATTTCGTCCTCAGTCTTCAATTTTATATTTGAGGTCCAACTATAGGAATAAGAAAACCACGTGTGATCTTCCTCATACCTCATAATATCCCCAGATACGGACCCTCGATATGTCTAAAATCAGTATTAATTAATTCCATAAGGATTAAGTTTACCAAATATGACCATTATAATAATCTTAATAATTATAAAAAGTATGGAGTAGAAGAGTGAGCATCAGTAGACTGGTAGTTATAGCTTTCTAAATAGTAGGATTCAATAGTAAGTGATTTGGCCTTAAAGACACATGTTTTTTCACATATTTTCTAGTTATTTTTAATGGTTTAACTGGTTATTTCTGTACTTTATACTAAATATTAACAATTTTGTGTTTTCTATTATTAACTTTAATAATTAATAAATTTTTTTATAATTAATAGTGTATTTTAAGCCTTAAATTAGTTAATTTTTCTCTTACTTCAATTTTATAGACTAATAACATTTTATTTAGATTGTTTTTGTCAATATACATAGTTAATAATTTAACTGTAATAAGCTAATTAATTAATTATACATTTTCACTAAGATAAGGAAGTATTAATCTAACATTACTTGTATTAAATTTTAATTAATTTAATATAATGTAATCTAAACATTATTTTTCATTTAATAATTCAATTTTTATAAATTTGAATTTATAAACTCACTGTAATAATTTAATTCCAATTAATTAATAAACATAATGGTTTAATAATATAATAATTATCTATCTACGTTAAATTAAATAAATTTGTTAAATTAACTAATTTAAATAATTTTACTTTGTTATTTAAGTTTTTAACTTTTCTTTAATATTTTAATAAGTTAGTTTCTTTTTAATTTTAGTTTTAATTTTGTAGTAATTTAAAATTTACTTATTGTAGTTATTAATAAATTAACTTAAGTTTAATTAGGTTTATAAATTTATCAAACTTTATATTTTATGTAAATTTTCAATTGTTTTAATTCAGATTTAGTGGTTATTAATTATTTTGTTCTTATTTTATTTATGTATTAATTTATTTTGGATCTTTTTTGTTTATTTTGCAGGTTTACGGTTTCACCACTCTCACCATATCATCACGCACTGGTTTAATCATTGTCCCACCGTGACTCTCCTCACGGTGTCTCTACGCACCGTATCTTTTACAGTCTCACCATAACACCCCTTCCACTGCCACCATTATTATCCTCACGGTCTCACCGTGTCTTACCCACCGTATCCCCTTTTACTATCTCACCTCCTCAAAACGGTCTCACCGTGCTCCTTCTACTATCACTGCCTCTTCCTTTCCTCCCTGGTTTTTCTACTACCACTTTCTCATCCATGTTTTCACAACATCATATTTCACTACTTCCGCCGCAGGACCATGTGCCGATGTGAATAGAAGATGAACCATCTGTCGTCGCTCAAGGAGTGTTGTCGCACGAGAAGAAAGCTGTTGTGGTCTTGCTATGGATTATTGAATCCCTTTCTAATAGAGTCCTGGTGGAGTGGAGCTATGCGTTGCCGGAAATCAATCCAAGCCATTTCCAAGAAAGGGGTTCAATGTCGTGTTCCATCTGAAGGAATACTCTGAGCTAAGACCAATTCCACCCCACTTTTTGAAGAACCGAGTCACTACTGTAGAGGGGGATCCACTGGAGTTGGGTGGAGGAGGAGTAACCCACAACCGCACCAGGACGAGATGCTCATTCGGATTCCACGCCACACCATTTTTTCCAGTGAAGACTCCTGGGAGATGAGAGAGAATACATGGATGTGAAAGTGCCTGAGAACAGAGCATCACTAAGGGAGTTTTTTTCCATTCTTGTACTTAAGTTCTCAGTACTCTTTAATCGATAGTTTTTCATTGCTTAAATCAATATGATAAAGGGTTAAATTTTCTTAGCTCGGGAATTCAATTTTTTTGGTTAATCTTCAAAACTTCTTCATTCACTTTACAATTTTTAGAATCATAATCAATCGGAGAGATTGAATAATGATTCTCTGTTTAGTTGTTTCACACCTTAATTGTTTTAAAAATTCATAAATTAAAGATCTACTGGAGAGGTAGTTCTTGAATATATTTTTTTGATGTGTTAGTGTCTTAAATTGTGGAAATTTTCTGCGAGTTTATTTTCTAATTGTTATCCTTTTCTAACTGTCAAGTAGTTTGACTGATTTTGGAGTGGTGAACACCTAATGTCAGTGTTCTGTGTGTTGAGTTTCCTGGCGAGGGATACTTTTCACCTATATTTCATGAGGTGTGATTCAATAATGTGTAGTGGAGAAGATATCCTTTAAACGAGTAGTTTGGAATTCACGAGTTTTACATTTGATTTGCGCCTTCGACCTTGCTGGTTCATTTTAGTATTTTGTTCTCTTATGTTAGTTTCACTGCAGTTCTTAGTTCATCAGTATACTAGTAATTTTTTTAGTCTCTTTTCTTAAATAAAAGTACAAAAAAATTGAAAAGTAAAAAAAACTATTGAGATGTTTATCTCATTGCTAACAACTGTGAGGTTTTTAGTTGTAAAACCATATAATTAACTCGCATGCCTTCTCTATGGATCGACCCTGCACCATTGTGCTAGTGTAGGAGTAATTAATGTAATTTTGAGGGTCGTGACAACCTCTGGCCTCATCATGTTTGACTGATTTTGGAGTGGCTAACTCCTAAAGTCTGTCTTCTGTGTGTTGTGTTTCCTGGCGAGGGAGACTTTTCACCTTTATTTCTTGAGTTTTTATTCTTTAAAGTGTAGTAGAGAAGATATCCTTTAAAATAGTAGTTTGGAATTCATGAGTTTTACATTTGATATGCGCCTTCGACCTTGCTGCTTTATTTTAGTATTTTGTTCTCTTGTGTTAGTTTTACTGTAGTTCTTTGTTCATCAGTATACTAGTAATTGATTTAGTTTCTTTTCTTAAATAAAAGTACAAAAAAATTGAAAATTAAATAAAACTATTGATATGTTTTCTTCATTACTGACAATAGTGTGGTTTTTAGTTTTAAAACGATAGAATTCACTCACCTTCCTTCTCTGTGGATCGACCCTGCACCAATATGCTAGTATAGGATTAATAAATGTAATTTTAAGGGTCATTATGACCTCTGGAATCATCAAAATTTGGCGCCATTGTCGGGGATGGAACGTACTGAGAATCATTGCTTTTAATAAAAAAAATAAAAACACATAAAATAATATTTTAAAAAATCTATAAAAAAATCAATAACTCTGAACATTTGCTGCTTGTGTTTCCTATTTAAGTTCAGTGGGAAATTTTTTATATGCATTTAATCTGAAAATTTTATATAAAAATTGAATGTTTTGAAGGCTCAAACTACTGCACTGGACCTTACTGTGTTTTTTGTGGAGATTATGGACATAATGCCTAGCAGTGTGTCTATAACCGGCCACTACAAGATTTTTAAACTTATGAAAATTAACAATATGAGTTTAGTCCTAACACCCTAGCTATAATTGACCTAATTGATTCTAAATTGGATGCTAGGGTGGAACTAATTAACAATTGGTTAAATAAATCCCATGAAATTCAAATTAGAGATTCTCAAGAGCAAGATCAATGAATGAAATGATTAGAAAACATGCTTTCTGAAATACAACAATGGGTTAAAGAACAATAAAAATTTGATGAGAATGAAAAGGAAATTTTTTATAAAATATTCAAAAATAAAATTGAAGAAGAAAGTGATAGTGAAACTGGACAAGAAACCATTCTCTTTGAAAAATATGATTCTGATAAAATAAATCTGGAAACAACCAAATCTCTGAGTCAAGAACACAACATTGAAAATCCAATAAAGAAATTTAATTCAGTTGAGTTGGAAAATTTTGAAGATTAATTGAAGAAGATTGAAAAAAATTGCCCAGTTCTTTTCATAATTCCTACATTGGCGAAAAATCACTATTTTAGAAGTTTTGAGAATGAAGTCACTCAGGTAGAAGAAAAACATGAAACTGAAAACTTGAATGTTAATAACTATTCACCCATCTTTTCTGAATTTGTGAATAATGATTCTAAAAAAATATTGGGAACACTTTGGAAGTGACCCTTAAGCGGGAAAATATAGAATCACAAAACTTTGAACTTGAACTGAAAACTACTCTTCAATGATTTGAAACTCCAAACCCATATATTTCTGAAATGGTGTTGGATGATTTATAGGATGAGGGAATGATGTTTGAATAAAGATTAAATGATGAGATTTCATCTTCCTTTTCTTAGATTGATTGTTTGATAGAAACTGAGTGTACTGAAATTGAAAACAGTGATGTTTTACATGGGGGTAAATGTTTAAAATTGAAAAATCTGGAAATTGAATTTATTTAAGCTGAATTAAACATTACTCCCCCTGATTTGATCTTCCTGGAACACACTACAGACTTTCTTTTGGAAAGTGATATTTTTGAACATGATATTAAAGTAGAGGTTGAACACACACTTAATCTAGGCAGAACTAATTTGATAGAAGCAGTAGATATTTAGTGTGAGTTAACAGATGATGATATTTTGGAAGATATTTATGACATTTTTAGACCTAAATTTGTGGGTGATAAAATAAATTCTCTTCCCTGCCTATCACTTCCATCCTCGCCTATGATGGGTTATAATCCTTCTCATGATACTGATAATAGTCTAGTGGGAGAATTCGAATTTAGTTCCATTGTACATGATTCTGTTCATCACTCTATTGAATCTCTTCTTGAAACTAATATTCAGTATTCACCCATTTTCACCTTTGAATTTCAACCTGTTAGTGTTATGGTTAAGAGAGATATCTCTAAGGTCAATGATACACCCTTTGAAGCACCTATATCTATGTTGTCCCTTCATGAGTATGAAAATCTTGAAATGTTTGAACTTATTCTGGAAGTGGACAACACTATACCCACTACGGTTAAAGGGTGCGACATATGGGTTATTTCAGGTTATGAGAGTTTTGTTTTAGTCTACTTTAGTCTTGGTGACCACAAATCACATCTTTCTGTTAAAAATAATTGGGGAAAACACATGTGGTGGTTCCTATTAAGGAAACCACATCCACCTACTGACTACGGTTATTTTCTAGGTTAGTCCGGTTGGGGACTATAAATCTAGCGCTTCATGGGAGTCAAACCATGGTTTTTGCTGTGTTAATAAATAAAAAATCTGTAATTAAATAAATTATAACTGAAGAATTTAAATTCAGTTCTTCTTGGGAGTCAACCCATGTTCTTTTATTTGTGTTTACTATTGTTGTTGTTCTTTTTTTACTTTAAATAAAGTGATTCCATGTTGCCTTCTGTATGCACTGCCTACACTAAATAATTTTCTGTGGTTTATATACTATGTGTTTCTAGGATGATGTTGCTATGTCATTTAAGGAGTGGAATTATCATGCTAAAGGAGTAATGGAAAACCTAGTCAGGGAAGTATCTTACTTTTATTGTTTGTTTCATTTTTCTGCTCCTTAATGCTTTAGAAAAAAAATCTACTGCATGTTTTTCTTGCTTGGAAAATTCTGCTTGTATTAAAAAAATCATCTACATGTGTACTGAAAATTCTATTGCACGATTTGAACTATATTAAATTATTTTACTTGTCTTGCTACTGAAATAAAAATTGTCCATATGTTTAAAATTCTACTCAAATTGGAATGGAATTTTGTTGTATGTCACTGTGTAAATAAAAAACTCTGCATGTAATTCACTGTTGGAAACTAAATTGCATTGTTATTAAAATATTTTCACTACTTAAAACTAAGTGGGGGGTACATGCTAGTTGTTTAGTGTGTTTTTCATTAAAATGGTTTTGATAAGGGGTGTTAGAATGTTTTTTCATATTAAACATTCTTTTGAACTAATAACATTAGATTGCTACACCATATTCACTCTGAAACCATAAGTTTCATGTCTTGTTTGAACTTTAATAGAAAATATTTGTCACTGGACATAGATGTTAATGCATGTTTTTCCTAATGAACTTGCTGATTAATTATTCATTGTGGCAAATAAGATTTTTGAACATCATTGAGACACTTTTTACATGTCATAAATCTACTAAATTAAAATTCTATTTTGAACGTTAATTGATTAATTGTTCTTCTCCATATTTAAAAGACATCTTTGGGGAAATAGTTTGGTATTAAGTGTGGGGGAATTAAGGGGGTCAATTCATGATTGTGCTTAATTTAAATCCTATCAATTCCCACTGAAATTTCAATCTTTTTTTGGAAAAATGGCTAATTGTTTTTTCAAAATTCTAGCATAATTGTAGGATTTACATTGTACTCAAATTATTCTTGCCTAAGGATAGTGCTTTGCTGGAAGTTAATATTTTTTTTGAATCTAAAATTAGTGATAATGGATGACTGTTGAGTGGCCTATCTTAGTGATCTAATGTAAATTGTGGTTTAGGAATTACTTCTGAGAGTGACATCGGTGATCTGTTAATGGAATTATGATCATAACTCTTGTAATTAGAAGTTTTATTTTGAACATAGGTGATTCATTGTTCTTTTATTTTTTAAATTAATTACCTTAATGATCCAATGTAAATGGTTTTTATAAATCATTTGAAAATGGAGTAATTTGGGCATTCGGGATCCCACGGTGAGTCTCTGAGACCCTAGATGATGGGTGCATTTCTGTTTACTATAAGCCCTATGTACATGTTGAATAAGTGCATTTACATAGTTCTTATCACATGATACATGGCTTGGAAAAAATAAAATAAAGTGTATGGGGTCAAAAATGAGTTCATTAAGGTGAGGGGAATGATAAACGCAAAATTAAGAAGGGGTCAACTGGTATATATGAGAAACATTTAGGTTGTATCATTGAGGTGATTCCCAAAAAAATTATTTATTTTCAGAACCTAGGTCAAAAAGAAAAAGTATAAAGTTTCTACTATTAAGTTCTTAATTTCACATATATTTTACCTTTTGGTCACTCTTGGACTCTGGACTAGATCCTGGATTGATGTTAGTCACTAAGAAGTTCCACATATGAGGCATGAAACTTTCATTTCTTTCTGATTCATTACGCTTTTGACTACCAGTGAGAATTTATTCTAATAAAGATTCATATGAGCAATTTATTTTCTAAAAGCCTAATTAAAGTCTTGAAGTCCTCTACTGAAAGTTCTGGACATGTTACATTTTGAGAAAAATCTTTAATACCATAATTTTTTTTCAATGATAATAAAAAATGATATTGTTTGAGGACAAACAATGATTATGTGTGGGGGAATTTGATGTGGCCATAAAAACACATGTTTTTCCACATCTTTTTCAATTATTTTTAATGTTTTAATTGGTTATTTCAGTACTATATACTAAATATTAACACTTTTGTGTTTTTTATTATTAACATTAATAATTAATACATTTTTTATAATTAATAGTGTATTTTAAGCCTTAAATTAGTTAATTTATCTCTTAATTCAATAGTATATACTAACAAAATTTCATTTAGATTGTTGTTTTGATCTACATAGTTAATTATTTTACTATAATAATCTAATTAATTAATTCCACATTTACAATATGATAATTAAGTCTAAATATAACATTTCATTTATTAAATTTTAATTATTTTAATATAATTTAATATAAACTTTAGTTTTCATTTAATAAATCAATTTTTATAAATTTGAGTTTATAATCTCACTACGATATTTTAATTCTATTTCATTAATAAACATAATGGTTTAATAATATAATAATTATCTGTCTACTTTAAATTAATTAACTTTGTTAAAGTAACTAATTTAAATAATTTTACATTGTTATTTAAATGTTTAATTTTACATAAATCTTTTAATAAGTTAGCTGCTTTTTAATTTTAGTTTTAATTTTTTAGCAATTTAAAATTTACTTGTTGTAGTTATTAATAAATTAACTTATGTTTAATTGGTTTATAAATTTATCAAAGTTTAAATTTTATTTAAATTTTCAATTGTTTTAATTATGTTTTAGTATTTATTAAATATTTTGTTCTTATTTTATTTTAAGTTTTAATTTATTTATTTATTTTTTTGTTTATTTTGCATGTTTACGGTTTCACAACTCTCATTGTATCATCACACACCGGTTTCATCATTGTCCCACCATGAATCTCCTCACAGTGTCTCCACACACTGTATCTTTTACGGTCTCACCGTAACACCCCTACCATAGCCACCATTATTCTCCTTATGGTCTCACCATGTCTTTACCGACCGTATCCTCTTTTACTATCTCACCTTCTCAAAATGGTCTAACTGTGTTCCTTCTATCGTCATCTCCTCTTCCTTTCCATCGTGGTTTTTCTGTTACCGCATCCCCATCCATGTTTTTCACACCATCATATTGCATTACTTCTGCCGCAGGACTATGTGCCGATTTGAATAGAAGATGAACCAGCCGTCATCGCTCTAGGAGTGTTGTCCCATGATAATCAAGTAATTGTGGTCTTGCTGTGGAGTATTGAATCCTATGCCGAAAGAGTCCTGGTGGAGTGGAGTTGTGTATCGCCGGAAATATAACCAAGCAATTTCCATGTAAGGGGTTCACCGCTGTGTTGAATCCAAAGGAAGACTCCGAGCTGAGACCAGTGTCACGCCACTTTGTGATGAATTGTGTCACTACTGTGGAGGGGGATCTGCTGGAGCTAGGTGGAGGAGGAGTAACCCACCGCCGGACCCGAAGGAGATGCTCATTCGGATTCCACGCCACACCATTTTTGGAGAGTAAAGACTCCTGGGAGATGAGAGAGAAAACATGGTTGTGATGGAGCCTGAGAACAGAGCATCACTAAGGGGGTTCTTTTCCCTTCTTGTACTTAAGTTCTTAGTACTCTATAATCGATTTTTTTTCATTGCTTAAATCAATACGATCAAGGGTTAAATTTTCTTAGCTCCGAAATTCAATTCTGTTGGTTAATCTTCCAAACATCTTTATTCACTTTACAATTTTCCGAATCATAATCAATCGGTGAGATTGAATAATGATTATTTGTTCAGTTGTTTCACACATTAAATGTTTTAAAAATTCATTAGTTCAAGATATACTAGCGAGGTAGTTCTTGAATGCATTTTTTGAAGCAATAATGTCTTAAATTTTGGAAATTTATGGTGAGTTTATTTTTCAATAGTTATCCTTTTCTAACTGTCAAGCATTTTGACTGATTTTGGAGTGGCAAACTCCAAAAGTCAGTCTTCTGTGTGTTGATTTTCCTGGCGAGGGAGAGTCTTCACCTTTATTTATTTAGGTCTAATTTAATAAAGTGTAGTGTAAAAGATATCATTTAAACTAGTAGTTTAGAATTCATGAGTTTTACATTTGATCTGCACCTTAAACCTTGCTGCATTATTTTAGTATTTTGTCCTATTATGTTAGTTTTACTATAGTTCTTAGTTCATCAGTATACTAGTAATTGATTTAGTCTCTTTGCTTAAATAAAAGTACAAAAAAATTAAAATTGAAGAAAACTGTTGAGATGTTTGACTCATTGCTAAAAATAGTGTGATTTTTAATTTTAAAACCTTATAATTAACTCACCTTCCTTCTCTATGGATCGACCCTGCACCATTGTGCTAGTGTAGGAGTAATAAATGTAATTTTGAGGGCCGTGATGACCTCCAGACTCATCAAGTTTGACTAATTTTGGAGTGGCGAACTCCTAAAGTCAGTCTTCTATATGTTGAATTTCCTGGCGATGGAGACTTTTCACCTTTATTTCTTGAGGTGTGATTCAATAAAGTGTATTGGAGAAGATATCCTTTAAACCAGTAGTTTGGAATTCACCAGTTTTACATTTGATCTGTGCCTTGATCCTTACTACTTTATTTTAGTACATTATTCTCTAATGTTATTTTTGTTGTAGTTATTTGTTCATCAGTATACTAGTAATTGATTTAGTCTCTTTTCTTAAATAAAAGTATAAAAAATTGAAAATTAAAGAAAACTATTGAGATGTTTACCTCATTGATGAAAACAGTGAGTATTTTAGTTTTAAAACCTTAGAATTCACTCACTTTCCTTCTCTGTGGATCGACCCTGCACTATTGTGCTAGTGTAGGAGTAATAAATGTAATTTTGAGGGTCGTGATGACCTCTGGCCTCATCAGTAAGCATCAATGGTAGACTGCATCAGTAGCCTTCATCAGTAACCTTCATCAGTAGCCTTTAACAGTAACCTTCAACGGTGACCTTCATCGGTGACCTTATATCGATGACCTTCATCAGTGGCCTTCTATCGGTTACCTTCTATCAGTGACCTTCATAGGTGACCTTCATTAGTAACCTTATATCAGTGAAATTCATTAGTAACCTTCTATCAGTGACCGTCATCGGTGACCTTAATTGGCTCCCTTCATTGGTAACCTTCTATCGGTGAATTTCATCGGTGACCTTCTACTACTCTAAAATGTTCACTGTATTCTTAAGCAAGAGAGTAGTGAGATTAATGATACATAATTATCACTTGATTGAAATGATAAATATTAATGAAACATTATTATCATACAAAATAATCATGTGTTTGGATTATCAAAATAGGTGAGTCCAATAAAAATATTTCCTAAATTCCATATGAATAAGAAATATTTTCAATTTTCATTACAGATGAAGTTGATCTCTAGAGTATAAATGAGATTCTCAAGTTTGAATGGTTTGGAATATTAGTTGTGAATACATACATAAGGTAAATTTATATAACATGTATATCCAAATAATTATATTAAAGTCCATAACTAATCATATTTTTTACATGTGTTAATATTATTACTATAAAAAGTGAAAACTGTACAAATCATGATTTAGATTCATTAATCCCTATATCATTTCTACACAAAAAAATTAATTATAGAAGAGAGAAATTGATACAAAAAAATATTCTCTAAATGATAAATTTGAGAAAAAATAATAGATGATAGACTCTTTATGATGCCTACAGTATAGGGATAGAACTCAAAAATCTAATCACATAAAATATTTTTTTTTATTTTTTTCATTACTTATATTTTTTATTTTAATAGGAAGCACTCAATGATAATAACAATCAATATAGATACCACAAATATATATTTTTGGATCCAATGCATTGATATCCAAATAACACACCCACATGATGTTTATAGGGAATTTTTAACACCAGAGTATAATTTTTATAGATAAACATTGAATTATATGTTTCAATATCTGTTTTAACAATAATTTTGTTTTGATATGAGGTTTTCTAAATATATACTAAATCATATAATGTGGTAACTGAATTAATATAAAAATTTTGTGGATTACATCAAATAGAAATAGACTAAGTTATACATAGAATGAATAAAATATCAAAACACATTTCAAAAAAAATACATATTTTGCATCAATGTTATTTCATTATCTGAAGTAAATGATGAAAATGATTGTGAATATTATTTTTTCAAATATAAGAGAGAGGTCATAACCCATGAATAGAATAGCATCCTGGAACAGGTAATTTCTAAAGGTAATTAAAATTTAAATAAAAATATTTTATTGGTTTGTTTTTCTATATTATCTCAATACTACCAATATTTTTGAGAAACTTTTTATTTAAAATAAGATTTTTTTTTTATATGAGTGGGAATCATATAGGGTGTAATAATTATTGACAACACCAAATTTAGATGATCACCTACTATGATTGTGATCTAGTATGGGATATGAACTTTGAAATATATTTTGTGGTGTGATGAATTTTTATTAGAATACTTATATATTATTTTTGAAATTTTATATAGGATAAGTATAATAGAGGAAATAAATTTGTTTCAAAATGAATGCGCATAATACATGGCGACAGAATGTATATAGGCATCATGAAAATGTGAATTTATATATGTCATTTATTTAATTTTATGATCATTTATCTACTTATTTAGTAAATTCCCTTGTCATTTTTATCTGATACTTATTTTCTAAAATTCAAAAATTATTTCAAAGACCATATCACATGTTTAAAACCATGAAAATGATCTCAGATTATATTTAAACATTAGATAAATGATCCATTAGTCATTTTTGGTGTGTAGTAATTGACCACATATAAATATGATGTACGATGTGTTTGGAATGACACAATGTATATGTTTTAAATGCATAAAAGTCATTTTTGTTTAAAACGTAAATATAATATTAAAAACTATGAACAAAATCTCATTTTATTTTCAAACATTAGGAAAACTATACATAATTCAATTTTCATGTTTATGAATTAACCATACATCAATATGATTCTGGGTGGGACAAGTATTACTCAAAATTGTGTGTTTTTAGTTAAAAAGTTTCAATTTAGTAAAAATGAAAAGTAACATACTCAAAAGTAAGAAAACACATTTGGATAGTTATGATACATTAGGAAAAAATCCATTAGTTATTTTTGATATGTGACCATGCCTCAATCAAATACACAATGTACCCAGTATAACTCAGATTGTAAAGTTTCAGTTTAAAATTGAAATATTATTAATTTATTGTTTCATATTTATGTTTAATTGATATAATTATAATATAAATAACATAATAATTGTTTTCTTATATCGGTTTATTCATTTTTTTATATTTTCAGTGTCTTATTCAATGTTTCCCATTCCCAAGAGAATTTATACTTTGGGGCTTCAACTAATATAATTAAAACACAGAAATGGGTCAAGAATGTACACATACATCACTAAAAGATGAATTTATAATACAAATTTAGCCAAATTAACACCATTTTATCTTCTATTTTAGGTTAATTTATTTTTAATTTTTATCTAATAATTTTTATATTTTCAATGATCTTTTTTGAAGTTATATTTTCATTTCAACTATATATAAGATGCCACAAAATGAAGGCTCTATTATTTATTTTCTAAAATGTTTCATATAGTTGAATGAAGCAAAACACATAAATTACTCAATTAGTCATACCTCAATCTATTACACAGTGTGATAAATATGTCTCAATCTATATCTTTTTAGTCTATAATATAAATTTTAGTTCAAAACACAAATGAAGTATTTTGAACTCAAAAAAAACATTCAGATAATTTTGAAAATTTATTAAAATGATCCATAATTCATTTCTGACACACAGTAATTTGAAACAACTTAATCGGACACACTGTGTGGCCGGTAGAACTCCAAGAATGTATTTTTATTTTAAATTGATAATAATTTTAGAATAAAACAGATGTGTCCGACATAAAACTAAGTTAACACAATAATATTGTCTTGATAATTTTGGAAAATGATCCATAAGACATTTTTGATGTGTTGTAGTTAGTCACACCTCTATATGATGAAATTTTTGTTTGGTATAAATCCATTTGTGTCTTTTTTATAATATTGATAGTAATATTAAAATAACTACAAGTGATGTACTCAATTTTAAGAAATTGAGTTCATGTTATTTTGATTCTTTTGGAAGATGACTCATTAGTTATTTTTGACATATAATAATTAGTTTGACCTCATTCCAAAACACGATGTTATCAGTATAAATAAAAATGTCTATTATTAGTATAAAATTTTCATTTTCATTCAAAATGTGTCACTCACTAAATATTAGGAAATGCCCTTCAATTTTCTTGATAATTTAGGATAATGATTTATCAATCATTTTTTATTTTTTGAATTAGTTTCTTGTAAAACTGTATCATGATGTGACATGTTTGATGCAAATTAAATTTTTCTAGACTAATATGACATTTTAGTAAAAAAGAATAGTAACATAATCAAAAATGAGAAAAACATTCATATTGTTTCTATATATTAGGAAAAAATCCATAAGTAATTTTTGACATTTAGGAATCAACTGAACCTCAATCGAATCCATGGTGGTTCCTGTATGACTCAATGTGAGTTTTTATTTAAAATTGTCAATAATTTTAGTTAAAAGGATTAGTTAAATACTCAAAACATGGAAAAATCATTCAGATTATTTTAATAAATTAGGAAAACAATCTACAATTAATTTCTAACATGTATAAATTATTTATACCTCAATCCAATACATGGTATTCCTAGTGTGACTCCAAGTGTTCTGTTGGTCAGAGTGGATACTCAAGAGGGGGGTGAATTGAGTTCCAATTAAAATTTATTTTAAAAAGATTTGTCTTAAAATCCCTCAATTTAAAAACAAGTTAAACTGTAGTGAATTTATACAGATTGTAAATGGTCAATTAGTATCTCAAATATTTATTAGGTCTTAGTCAAATTAATCAGAAGATTAAATTATATTTTGTAACTAACTTTATGGTTTATAATAAGTACAAACACATTCTAATTTAACTATCAAAGTAACTTTAAAAAAAATTGTATTTCAAAGTAATTAGCAGTGGAATAGAAAATATATATAGTATACTTTAGATTTAAACTATGATGCACAAGAGATATAACCAAGAGGTTCAGTCTCAAGCTGACACTTATTCCACTCAATAATTTATATAAATTGTATTCACACCCTGGATCAGGGTAGACAATAGTGCAAAGACTGTCCAGGTAGTAAGACCTCTACCATGGTTTTTTGTTGGAAAACAAAAAAATAGCACAACTAATATCCAGGAACTACTTGACCTCTACCATTATCCAAATTGTGAAATAAAAGAGTTATGTAATATTTGTGTGAGTATTAAACAATCCTCCAGTTTGGAACAAAAGATAGTGTTAGTATAAAATATACAGAATACACACACTACTCAAAATGTAATTAAAAGAATCACTGAGAGAGTAGATGTGAGTTTTAGAAAACTCTAGTGATTTGAGTTATACTCTGGACTCCTTGGATTAATGTAAATGAAGCTCTGATTCATTCTATGGTTTTTGTCTGAAAAACATATGGTCTTTTTCTCCATGTTCAGTTTGAGTGCATGAGTGCATGAGGAGATCGTTGTAGTTCTTCACTTCTTGACTAAGATGCAACATGAGTTCCCTTCTAGAAATTAATGGATTCATGTATGTCCAACGGTATTCAATCTTCACTTTTCCACACACCTCACATGCCTTCTTAGTTACTTTGTGTCTTGGCCTTTTCCTTCCTTTTATATCTTTCATCTCTGAAAATAGGAAATGATTACCTTTTTACAGGTACGAGGTACGGTTCCCTGACATGAAAACAACTATCATTAAATAACATTAATTGCATTAATATCATTACATAGTACCGTTGATTAATAAATAAATAATATTGAGAGTATAGAGTTTGACTGGTCAGTCTTTCATCAGTATCCTTTTGTCGATAGATGTGTATCGGTGGAATTTCTATAGCAGTGAGGGCCTCTCGGTAGTTATTTGTCCTTATACCAGCAGCTCCTTGTATCAGTAGCTATTAGTCTATGTATTAGCAGCTCTATATATCGGTGACTCCTTCTATTAGTAGCTCTTGGTGTATCGGTATCTCTTGGACTACCGGTAGCTCTTGGTCTATCGGTATCTCTTTGTCTATCGGTAGCTCGTTTGCATCGGTGGACGCGATCTATCGGTGAAATGTGCTTCACGGTGGACTTATAAAAACCGTTAGCTCTACGTATTGGTGACCTTTTCTTATTGGTGACAATGTCTCTTGGAAGACTAAGTACCAGTAGATCAGTATCTATAGCTACAAGCATATCAGTGTCTTAACACTTATCTTCTTTATAAAAAACATATCCGATTGAGTTATAATTGTATCAAAAAATCATATAACCATATATAAACATTGATTAACATATTTCAATGATTATGTTAATATTATTATCAAATATAATGTCATAGATTAATCTAATTAATATATAGATAAACATTATTTTGGATTATTAAAGTATGTGAAAGCATAATTGGGATTATAAAAAATGGAGAGGTCACCAATCTCCCCATTTTTGATAATCACAACTTATGATATTATAATCCCAATATAATTAGTAATGTATCAGAGGATAGTGCATTAGATCGAATTATATTAGAGAAAACAATGTATTATAAAGCATTTATAGCAAAGATAAAATATAACAAATGGAATAGAGGAAAATGAATTATGCTTATAAAAGATAGTGTTTCTCCCCCTTTATCATAAAAGTTATTATTCCCAGATATGTTTCCCATAGACATTATTTATCCCCCTTTGTGATAATCAAAAAGTGGGACAAGAAGGAAAAACACATGAAAAGAGAAGTAACATATGGTAAAAGAATGTAAGATCACATATATATTTCTTGGAGAAAACAGAGACAAAGAAGTACAAAAAAAATATAGTTATTTCCTATCAAAAAATCCTAGCCACTGATGAATTCACATCTTCGGCATGAGAATTCCCTTTGAGATCAAAAGAAGATTCAGGTGAGGTGGATGTAGATGTAGGCTTAGGAATTCCAGAGATGATCAGAGGTGGATGAGCTACTGAAACTATTCTTGGTCTGTACTGTGTAGCTCTCTGAGTGATCATAGGAGTAAGGCTTCTGATGGATTAGGCTGGAGTCATCTGAACAGGAGAAGCAGTAGAGGGAGAGGCAGGTAAAGTTGGAGGTATAATCATTGGCCTAGCATCGACATGCAAGAAAAGCAACAAAATATTTCGGAAATTCATAATGATTTCTCCTCTCTGCATAGCAGATATGAAATCATCCTTGTTCTCTATAAAGTTTTCCAGTGCAGGGGTCTACTCTCTGAGCTTGCTGACTTGTTCTCTAAAGGCTTGATTGATAGGAGGGAGCTTAATGTTCTCTAACATAAGCTTGAAATGGTTGTTGAGCTGATGCTTGGTATAAACCCTTTAGAAATAGTAGTATACCTTGTCTTTCACCTCTTTCTTAGAGGCAGAATCTTCTCTCATATAGTCTTGAACAGTATTCATTATTTTTCTAGTGGTATCTCTAGTAAAAGTTACCACTTTTCTCAGATCAGATGAGTCCACAGAGCCACTGGTTGATGCTGAACCAAGCTCCTCCTTTATGAAACATCTAATCTGATCCAAATCCACTGAAGGTATGGAAGAAATAAAACCAATAGAGAAGGATGTTGTTTCCTTGAAATTTTTGGTCAACCCACTGATAAGATTTTTCACTTGAGAATCCTGGTTGCTAACATGATCTTTCATGGAGGTTTTAAATCCCTCAAAGATTGATACCATCTAGCTTACAACACTTTTGAAATAAGGTAAGTCCTTGTCTGCTTGAGGTCTAGAACTCATATAAGATTATAAAGAGATAACAGACATCTTTAGAACTTCAACATCCTCTGCCCGTCTAGATACTTGAGTCGGGTAGGCTGTAACTTCATCCACTATCTCTGCTACAAAGGTAGAAAAATTACAGCCAAGGGAGAGTTCAAAGGAATTTTCCAAATTGATCATCTCTTCAACAAAGCAGTGCTTTAACTCGGCAACAGAGGCACTAAGAGACTATTTTAGCTCATTCTTTAAGGATTCATGATCAGCCCTGGTGATCATATCAGTAGGTGAAACCACAGCAGGTGCTCTTTCAGATACTATACTGGCTACTGAATCATTCATAATTGATTGAATAGATGACACCAGGGAAGCTTCCATTTTCCTTATTTATTCCAAAAAACATATTTTGAGATCAAACTTGAGCTTATCCAGATCATCCATTCTGACCACATCTTCAGGTAACAACTCAGTCTGAACATAATAATTGATTTTTGGTCTATTAAGGGATGTCTCATCATCTGAATCTGGATAATCCAATCCACAAACCACAAAACCTGGGTCTTCATCCCAATACTCAATTTCAACATCCACTGAAACACTGCCAAACCTAATTGTATACTCAACCATAACTGGTACATTCTCTTGTATAACAACAGCATTCTCAGCAGGTCTCTCCTCCTCAGACGAATATTCTACAATCAACTCCATCTCTGCAACAGCAAGAGGTTCCTTAGAAATAGGTAATGGTCCTTCCATCTTACCCACTACACCCTTAACAGGAACAAATTATATTCCAATCAATGGAATCAGACTCATGTAGATAGAATCAGAGGATTCAGATTCATCATATCCTTCTTCTTCATTCTCGGGGGCTGGCTGGACTTCCTCATCAGTAGGTGTTTCTTCTTCTAATAAAGTTTCTTTTCCTGAAGATATAATTTCATAAAAAGGACATGGGGGAAAGTCCGGATCCCTTCTATCAGCGATAGAAGTCTTATCTTCATCAGTCTCATCACTGTACTCAAGTTCTTCTTCATCAGGTCCTAGACCTGGATCCCTCACATCCTTAGGCCTTGAAGGATGATCCACAGGATTGAACATATCATATATCTTCATGTCATCATTATCCCAATCTCTTCTCCATGGATTCCAGTTTATCTTTATGTACTTACAAACTGTGTTTGTGATACAAATATTATTCCTTACTACCATTGTCTCATCTTGACACTCAGCTACCCATTTCACATTGATCATCACTGAGATCAACTAGGAAAAGAATAAGGTATTGGTTTTTAATTTTGGCCTGATCATATCCTCCATTTGGATCATTAGCAGCCTCCATAGATTCACTTTCATACCATGTCTCAAAAGGTGTAGCAGATAGATATCTTGAATTCATAAATTTCCAATGTCCCCCCGCCTTGGAATTAAAACATGTCGAACAAACTTGAATAGCAAAATATTCTCTCCCTCCATTTCAGCAGCCACCACCTGTCTTTTCTTTCCACTACCGGTGAGTTCCAATAACACAATCTCATAGTCAAATATTTCACTTGTAGGTGGTACCGATTTGGAGAAATATCCAGAAACACCTTCATGTGGGACCTTCAGGCATTTATCCCATTCAATAGATGAAAAACATATTTCCTTTCCATTCACAAGTGAAATCATTCGGTTCTCATCTTCTGATTTCTCAAAGGTTACAAACTAATAGAACTGTTTCACTAGCTTCAGATAGTAGGTCCCATTGTTGTTTGAAAATCATTCAAGACACTTCTGATCTTCCCACACCTCTAGAACTAAGGATTTACTAGAAAACAACCATTCCAAGCATAGCTCTTTTTCGATCACAATAACTCTATTTTTTTAATGAGGGTTCACAGGTCACCTTCCTAACCTCGTTCTACCAACACTGCCACTTGCTTCTGGCTCGGTCTTCTACTTCTTCACATTCGACTCATCAAAGTCATCTCTAATAGTAGGGAGTTTGGTTTTTTCCATCTCTGGTTCGAGGAACTTAGGGTTTTCAAGAGATTCGGGAGCTAAGGCTTGAGGGTAAAGGAAAGGTTCGGTGGATTGAGAAGTAACTTAGGAAATAGTTTTATCATTTATGAATCATAAAATTAGTAATTAAAATATAATAAGTAAACTATAAATGATACATATTCTAGCGGTAGACAGAAGTTTAAAATAGTGCATACTTATCAGTAGGGTATATCGGTGATGTATCACATCGGTGAGGTACATCGGTGAGGTATCACATCGGTGAGGTACATCGGTGAGGTATCACATCGGTGAGGTACATCGATGAGGTATCACATCGGTGAGGTATCACATCGGTGAGGTATCACATCGGTGAGGTATCACATCGGTGAGGTATCACATCAGTGAGGTACATCGATGAGGTATCACATCGGTGAGCTACATCACTGAGGTACATCGGTGAGGTATCACATCGGTCAAGGTTAATCATTCCTAACTCATGTCTAATGTAACTTAACCTATCTGAACATAAGGTTTTGCTGAAAATGTCAGCTAATTGATGTTCAGTGCCTATAAATTCAAGAGTAATATCACCTTTTTGGTAGTGATCTCTCAAGAAATGGTGCCTTACGTCAATGTGTTTGGTCCTAGAGTGAGACATAGGATTCTTCGAAATGTTATTTTCACTGGTGTTATTATAGTTAATAGAAACATTCTTAAAATCATATCCATAGTCCAAAAGAGTGTGTTTCATCCACAGAATTTGTGCACGGCAGCAACCAGCAGCTTTATACTCTGCTTCAGTAGTAGATAAAGCTACAGAATTCTGCTTCTTACTACACCAAGAAACTAAGGATTTCCCCAATAAATGATATGTTCTGGATGTGCTTTTTCTATTCAACTTGCAACCAGCAAAATCAACATCTGAATAACTCACAAATTCAAATGATTTTCCTTTTAGATAAAAAAACCCAAATTTATAGTATGTTTAAGATACATAAAAATTCTTTTAACAGCAAGAAAATTCAATTCTTTAGGATTAGCTTGAAATATTACACAGACACACACACTAAACATAATATCTGGTCAACTAGCAGTAAGGTAAATTAATCTTCCAATCATACCTCTGTAATTGGATTGATCCACTGGTTTCCTAGTATCATTTGCATCCAATTTACAGATAATACTCATAGGAGTATCACTCTATTTAATACTATCCAAACCAAAATGTTTTAAAAGATCCTTTTTTTATTTACATTGATTCAAAACAATACCATTTTCATTTTGAAAAACTATAAATCCAAGAAAATATTTGAGTTCTCCCATTAAACTCATTTCAAATTCATTTTTCATGATCTTTTAAAAATCAATACATAAAGAATGTTTAGAAGATCCAAAAATAATATCATCAACATAATTTGTACTATCAAAACATATTTATAAATTCTTTTGATAAAAATAGTTGGATAAGTAATCCCTTTAGTAAAACCTTTTGAAATAAGAAAATTTCTAAGTCTATCATACCAAGCTCTTGGAGCTTGTTTTAAACTATATAAATATTTAGATAGTTTTAAAACTTGATTTTGGAAATAGGGATTAGTAAATCCATGTGGTTGTTCAACAAAAACCTCTTCAATTATAAAAGCATTTATAAATTCACTTTTAACATCCATTTGATATAACTTGAAATTCAGATGAGAAGAATAGACCAGTAAGATCCTAATAGCTTCTAATCTAGATACTGGGATATAGGTTTCCTCATAGTCTATACCTTCCTCTTGAATATATCCTTGAGCAACTAACCTATATTTGTTTCTAACTATATTTCCAGACTCATCAACTTTGTTTCTAAAAACACATTTAGTGCCTATGGTCATGGTGTCCTTGGTTCTGTCAACTAATTCCCAAAGTTTTTTTCTTTAAAATTGATTTAATTCTTCTTGCATAGCCATTAACCAAAATTCATTAGTGATTGTATCATTGATATTTTTATGTTCTAACAGGGAAAGAAAGGCTTGATGTTAAACCTGGTTTCGTAGAGAAGATCTAGTCTGTGTCCCTCTATTAAGATTACCAACAACAGTATATAAAGGACGATTCTTTAGAATCCTAGTTGATCTAGTAAAGGTAGGACTATAAATTTCATGATCTTCTCTTAGTTCGGGTTTTATAGAGGTAGATTATGAAATATGTCCAGAACTGGATGTCTTTACAGTAGGCTCATTGGTTTTATCATTAAGGTCCAGAACAGACAAATTTTCTTCATGATTTTCAAGAGAACACTTAGGTTCATGTGGATCAGTTTCATCAAACTTGATATGAACAGATTCTTCCACACATTTGGTTCTTTTATTAAAGACTCTATAGGATTTTCTAGTTATATAATAACAAATAAATATTCCTTCATCGCTTTTGGGTGAAAACTTTTCAATATTATCCATTGTGTTGAGAATAAAGACTCTGCAGCCAAAAACTCTAAAGTAAATAACCTTAGGTTTCCTATAATTCCACAACTCATAAGGGGTTTTCATGAGAACGCGTCTAAGTAAGACTCTATTAATAATATAACAAAGTTTTTTACACCTTCAGCCCAAAAATAAATTGGCAAGTCATACTCATTAAGAATAGTTCTTGTAATCTCTTGAAGGGTTCTATTTCTTCTTTCTACTACACCATTCTCCTGAGGTGTCCTAGGTGCAGAAAATTTGTGACTATGGCCATTGTGTGAGTAATAAGATTCAAACTCATGATTTTCAAACTCATGACCATGGTCACTTCTTAGGGTCTTAATCTTAAGTCGACTAAGGTTCTCTATCTACTTGGAGTATTTGATAAAGTAAGAACAAGCTTCACATTTGTGAGCTAAGAAGCATACCCAAGTATATCTCGAAAATTCATCTACATAGACATAGACATAGTGCTTCCTATTTAAACTAGAAACTCTAGAAGGTCCAAAAAAATCCATATGAACCAAGTCGAGAGGTTGAGAAGTTGAAACTTCTTTCTTTGATTTAAATGAAACTTTATGTTCCTTTCCCTTTTGACAGGGATTACAAACTTTGTCAGTTGGGAATTCATGTTTAGGTAGGTCTCTAACTAAGTTCTTCTTACTCAGTTTTCTATGTGAATGAACGTTGCAATGTCCTAATCTATTGTGCCACAGCCAAGATTCTTTATAAAAATCATGTAAACAAGTAACATTTTTTTATCTAAAGAGTTCAAATCAACAATATAAACATTTTCATTTCTCAAGGAAAAAAATACTAAAACATTTTTGGAATTAAAAACATTACAAGAATAATTTTAAAATTTAACATTAAAACCATATTCACATAATTGAGAAATACTCAATAGATTATATTTTAATCTATCAACAAATAAAACTTTAGAAATTAAAACTGAGTCAGTGTTACCAATCTGACCTAGGCCGATGATTTTTTTTAGAGTAATCATCAAAGGTTACATATCCCCCATCAGCCTTGATTAAACTCTTGAAGCATGAGTAATCTCCAATTATATGTGTTGAACATCCACTCTCCAAGTACCATACCTTTTTGTGATAACTCTTCAAGAAAATTCCCTACAAAACCGGTTTAGATGGAAAATGATTTTGGCACCCTAATTTTCTTGGGTCCTGACAGGTTAGCAAGTAAATCTTTAGGAACCCAAATTTGTCTTATGGGTCTCATATAATTAATAGATTAAACATATTTTAATAGATAAACTCTATTTGATCTATAACTATGTGAAAAACTAGTTGAGGAATTTGAATTTCCAGAACTAGAACTAGCAGAATTTTGTCCAGATTTAGGAATAAATCTATTTTTAGTAAACTGTCTCTATCCAGGTTGGTATCACAAACCAGTAGTATACTTTGGTGCCACTTGTTTACCTAATATTTGTGTAAGTGTATCTTTTCCATTTTTGGACTTTTCTAAGTTCTTCCTTAGTTGATCATTAACATTTTCATTTCAGTAATTTCCTTTAGTAATTGAGCATTGTTTTACTTTTCTGCATCAAGTACAGATTTAATAGAACTGGTCAGAGCATGTTGTTTCTTAAAAAATTTGTACTTGTACTTCAATTAATTACAGGTCTCTTCTATCATAATACAATTTTCAAATAATTCTTTGCTAGACATGTTTTCAGATTCAGAATCAGAATCAACTCTAGAATAATATGGATTTAAAGCAGGAGTATCCAATGTTATCTCAGATGTCTTTTTCATAAAACACATGTTAGATTTCTGAGATTTTTTATCCTGAGTAGAGTCATAATCACTTGAACTGTCTTCTGAAGCACTCTGGGTTACTTTCATAGCTTTATTATACTTATTGTCCTTGTAGTAATATTTCTTTTTGAACTTCAACTTTGGACAGTCTAGTTTAATGTGACCTTTTCTCTTGAATTCATAGAAGATAACTTAATCACTCTTATCAAGATTCTTCCAATCCTTTTTCCGATGACCTTTTTTGTCATATTTTCCTTTATAATTTGATTTTCTGAATAATTTCTTTTTCCTATAGAACTTCTTGAATCTCCTGGATATTTGAGCCATCTCAGCATCACTGTCAGAGTATGGACTTTCACTTGTTGAGCTTTCAGTAGGAAATTGAACTTTCTCATTATCTTTTCTCTTTGAGGCAGTAGACTTAAAATCCACTTAATTCCTTTTAGGTTCATCATTTTCTTCCTTATTCACCTTGAGTTCTTCCTCATACATCATTACCTTACAAATTAGCTCTTTGACAGGCAGTTTTTTGATGTCGCACGATTCTCTAATGGAAATAGATGTGCCTCTCCATCTTTTTAGTAAACATATTAATATCCTCATGATCTGTTCTTTTGTGGGAAAAGCCTTTCCAAGGGAGCTCATGCTGTTGAAAATTTCATTGAACCTGAGATACATATTAGAAATAGGTTCATCAGGCTTCATTTAAAAATTATCATATTTAATAGTATAGGTGTTCAGTCTCATTTATTTGACATTGGTTTTTCCCTCATGAGAAATATCCAAAGTATCCCATATTTCATCAGCAGTTTGACAAGCATATATACGATTTAATTCTTCTTCTCCTATTGCACAATACATGGAATTCATAGCTTCAAAAATATTATTGTAAGTTGTTTCAGTAGGTTCATACCAAGTAGTTCTCTCAGTGTCTGGAATCTTATATTGAGTTTCTATAGCAGTCCAGATATCAAATCCCATACTTTCTAAATGAATTTTCAATTTAAGCTTCCACTGGGCATAATTTGTACCATTAAAGAAGGGTGGCATGTTGGTAGCAGCACCTTCTAGTATATTGTTCATACCTAGAGTTTAGAAAACGTATTTAAAGATATAAAATTTAGAACTAATAGAAATTTAAAATATTTAAGAAACAACTAAAATAATTGTGGAAAAACAGATTATTTTGAAAACCTTTAAAAATAAACAATCCTCTCATACCAAATGTTAGTTGGAGTGGATACTCAAGAGGGGGGTGAATTGAGTTCCAATCAAAATTTCTGTTAAAAATATTTCTCTTAAAATCACCCTATTTAAAAACAAGTTAAACTGTAGTGAATTTATACAGATTGTAAATGGTCAATTAGTATCTCAAATATTGATTAGGTCTCAGCTAATTTAATTAGAAGATTAAATTTGATTTTGAAACTAACTTTCTAGTTTACCATAAGTACAAACACTTGCTAATTTAACTATCAAAGTAACTTCAAAAAAAATTGTATTTCAAAATAATTACCAGTGGAATAGAAAATATATATAGAATACTTTAGATTTAAACTAAGATACACAGGAGATCTATCCAAGGGGTTCAGTCTCAAGCTAAAACTTATTCCTCTCAATAATTTATATAAATTTGATCCACACCCTGGATCGGGGTAAACAACAGTTCAAAGACTCTCCAGGTACTAAGACCTATACCACAGTTTTTCATGGGAAAACAAAACAACAGCACAAATTTTGTCCAGGTCCTACTTGACCTCTACCACTATCCACAATGAGAAATAAAAGAGTTATGGAAGATTTGTGTGAGGATTAAACAATCCTCCAGTTTGGCACAGGAGATAGTGTGAGTATAAAATATAGAATGTACACACACTACTCGAAATTTAAATAAAATAATCACTGAGAGAGTATATATGAGTTTTATAAAGATCTTGTGATTTTAGTGAAGCTATAGACTCCTTGGATTGATGTAAATGAAGATCTGAGTCCTTCTCTATTTTTTTCTGAAAAACAGAGGGTTGTTTTCTTCAAGTTCAGTTTGAGTGCTTGAGTGCATGAAGAGATCGTTGTAGTTCTTCACTCCTTGAATAAGATGCATCTTGTGTTCTCTTCCAGAAATGAATGGCTTCGTGTATGTCCAACGGTATTCAGTCCTTGATTTTCCACACACATCACATTCCTTCTTAGTTACTTTATGTCTTGGAATTTTTCCTTCCTTTTATAGCATTAATCTTCAGAAAAAGGAAATTATTACCTTTTTACAGGCACGAGGTACGGTTCCCTGACATTCCATAAACTATCATTAAATAACATTAATTGCATTAATATCATAACATATTACCATTTCTTAATAAATAAATAATATTGAGAGTATAGAGTTTGACTGGTCAGTCTTTCATCAGTAGAATTCTGTCGGTAGATGTGTATCGGTGGACATTGTAAAGCAGTGAGCTCCTATCGGTAGCTATTTTTCCTTGTACTGATAGCTCCTTGTATTGGTAGTTGTTAGTCCATGTATTAGAAGCTCTATATATTGGTGACTCCTTCTATTAGTAGATCTTGGTCTATCGATAGCTCTTGGTCTATCGGTAGCTCTTGGTCTATTAGTAGCTCTTTGTCTATCGGTATCTCTAAGTACCAGTGACTTCTTAAATCGGTAGTTCTTTGTCTATCAGTAGCTCGTTTGCATCGGTGGACTAGATCTATCGGTGAAATGTGCTTACCAGTGGACTTATACAAACTGGTAGCTCTACGTATCAGTGACATTTACTCATCAGAGACTATGTCTATCGGTAGACTAAGTACTGGTAGATCTGTATCAGTAGCTATAAGCATATCAGTGTCTTAACACTTATCTGCTTTATGGAAAACATATCCGATTGAGTTAGAATTATATCAAAAATTCATATAACCATAGATAAACATTGATTAACATATTTCAAAGATTATTTTTAATATTATTATCCAATATATTGTCCAAGATTAAAGGAATTAATATATAGATAAACATTATTTGGGATTGTTAAATTATGTGAAAACATAATTGGGATTATCAAAACAGGCGAGGTCAACATGTTCCTTTTCATTTAAAATTAACATTACTTTTAATTAAAAAGTGATGTGACATACTCAAAACTATGGAAATGAATTATTTTAGTTTCAATACTCTATGAAAATGATACATAATTCATTCATGATGTGTAATAATATTCCACACCATAATCTGGTACACTGTGTTCCTGGTGTGACTCCAAGTGTGACTTTTTATTTTAAATTGAAATTAATTTTTGAATGAAAAGAATGTTGAAATATGAAATCTAAGATAAAATATTCATATTGTTTTAATATTTTTTTAAATTGATAAATAAATCATTTTTATGTGTAGGAATTAACCATGAATCAATCGAATGTACAATTTTCTTGATATAACCCAAAGTGTCTGTTATCAGTTTAAAAATGAAATTGTTGGTCTAAAAGCATGAAACTCACAAAAAATTGAGAAATTATGGGTAGATTATATTAATAAATTAGGAAAATGATTTATAATTATTTTATGATGTGCATGAATTATTATAAAGTCCAACTGACACAAGATATGACTGGTATGACTCAAACTGTATGTTTTTTATTTAAAATTACACTTTAGTAAAAAAGAAAAGTTACATACTAAAAACCAAGAGTGATATTCCAATTGTTTTGATACTTTATGAAAAATTTCTATATGTAATTTTCTATGTGTAGGAATAAACATCACCTTAAACCAACACACTTTGTGATTAGTATGACTCCAAGTGTGTCATTTTATTTAAAATTGACATTAATTCAATATAAATGAATACTGAAATACACAAAATAAAAAAAATGCATTTTAAATGTTTTTATACTTTAATAAAGTGATCCATAAGTTTTTTTTGATATTTAAGAACCTTATTCACCACAATATAATATAGGATGTTCCCAGTAAGACTCCAAGTCTCTATTATTAGTTTAAAATTTACATTTTAGATCCAAAATATTGTTATTCAATGAAAATCAAGAAATTGTGCTATGATGTAACACCCCAACCCTATTTACCCAGAGTCAATTCATTATTACATAACATTTTAATGATCACAAGAGATCAGGTTTGAAAGATCAATTAGTTTAGTAGCCTTGGAATTACTAGATACAAATATAAGTTCAACATTACATTATGGAATGAAAAAACAACAACATTGTGTCCCCTTTGAGCACACTCATATCACTTAGTCTATTCCTGCATGTTAATCGCAATATACTTCTTCACATCCTGGAAAAAAGAAAACATAATAAAGGTCTGATCTCATATTCTCATTAAAGATATGAATATTTTAGAAACTATCTTAAATAAGAATAAACATTTAAGGTCATGAATAAGACTAAAATAAAAGCCTTTTAAAATTCAGCATAATATGGAAAAGATAAGTCAAATAATTCCATTTACATATTCACATAGATGTTCTATTGTTCGAATAATCACTTCTAATATCAATAGAAAATTTCATAATGATGGAAAGCATTATGTCGGACATCATAACCACATAGTCAAGGCCTCGTTCCAAGACTAAAAATATGATTTTTTTCAAGGACTTGTTCCAAGACACTATTTTGTCTCACGAGACCTACAGATGCATCAAGGAGCTATAGCGGGCTCAACCCATCACTTACTATATAATACCCCAGCCTTAAACCTTACTTAATATTGAGTTATTACAAGATTACACATTGAGTATCTTTTCAGGTTTAGAGTTTTATATAATTAGATTATAAAACTTGTATTACATTACACATTTAAAGAAACTGGTTATATAAAAGATAGTATTCATTTTTCCCATCAATGGAAACATATTTAAAATAAAACACGGATTCTTTCTTCACTCTTCCTTGACACTATCATCATATCATTACCATTCCCTTGACCAGTGAAAAACATTTCAAAAACTTGGGATGAGCATAAAAAGCTCAGTAAGGGTTATAAAAAATATGGAAAGGAAACATGAGTTCATATATACATAAGAATGAAATCATAAATTACCCATAAAACATAAGCACTTTAACATACCTCATCAAATCATGAATAAATCATAGAAATCATAAGACATAAAGGTAACTTGAGGCATTCATAACATTCTTATATATGGAGTAACCCTCTTAGTTACGTTTGGAATACCCATCATAGTATATTCCCTAAATCTCTTCGAAGAAACCTTAAAGTTTAACATCTTTGCGTTACCCAATGCATTGGAGAGCTATATCAGGCTCACCCGCCCTTATTTTATCACAGAACCACCCGTCTTCATAACAATGCCCAAGAACCATAACATAATCGTATCACATAAAACATGCATAAAAGAAATATAACATTTCCACATTTCAATCACAAGATATCAATACAACACATTGATATAATAAAAACATTATGAAAACCATTTGCAATACCAAAATAAAAGGAAAGTAAAACATGGTATTTATTTTTCATTTTTAAAAAAAGGTATGGCTTATAGAGGAAGCTGAAACTCTAATAATGGTCACGGCGGTGGAGAAGTCTTTGTCGCCGCATACGTATGACAAAAACATTCCCATTTATCGTTTAGTAAAACACTTCATATAAAAAATATTCCTTTTGGATAAACGTAAAAGTCAAAGGGGTTTATACACAGTATAAAAGAAAGTTGTGTATAAAACAAAATATGCCTCAATAAAAGGAGATTGAGACAAAGTCCCATACCTCGGGTACGACTTGACTCGATCGTTCTTTAATTTCCTAAATAATAAACTTGAGTTAATTTCTACGTGCTTAAGAACCTTTTCCAAATTCATTATTCCTTTTATATCACTTATTACCATGTTATGAACATTATGTAATCATTTATGTTAATAAAGGTCCTTTTGTCGATATTTGGTACTTGAGTCAAAAGTAAACTTCTTATATTTACAAGTTGTTCACGTAGTCAAATATCGATTATCTCAAGAATGGTATTCATGATTTAGATGCCATATATATCATATATATCCATTATATACATGAATTTATAATATTACATAATAATTTAGAGGTAATAAATGAAATTCACTGTTCATGGAGACGGTAAGCCGTATGTACGCATGAACGCTACTTTCATTTCTATGTCATATTAATGAAATTAAAACTAAATGAGAGATATGTATATTTTAATTCCAGAATTATATTAATAATTTAGATGTAACATACATCATATATATCCATTATATATATGTACTTATAGTAGTACATTACATTTGGGGATAAGAAATGAAATGAACCGTTAGTGGAGACGGTAAGCCATACGTACGCATGAACGCTACTTTCATTTTTATCTCATACTTTAATGGAAATAAATAATAATTATATAAAGGCATATTATTATTCCAGTATAATATCATATATAATATCATTAAATATATCCTTTATACGTACCACATATGGTATTAATGAATCAAATCACTTTGAGGGGGCGGTAGTCCGCACTTCCTAAAATGAAGATATCGTGTTTACCCATAATGGAAACTATAAAGGTATGCCATAAATGAAAAATAAAGAAGCTTAAGGAAAACATAAACATATTATATATCATATATAAATATAGTGACATCTTAATGGCCACCTTTGAAGGTGTTATATGAGTGTTGAACAATCATCGTTTCGTGAGACAGAAAGTCGCCATCCACAGAAACAGTATGTTCTTTAACCATTAGATGTAGGTGTGTGTAAGTGTAGATCTAATCCTTATTATAACAAAATCCTAGTATATTGAAGATACTTTATTTGTTATAAAATAAATTAATAAAAAGAGTTTAGGGGGTTGGAGAAACAAAATAACACAAAAGGACACAAGTGAACACATTACCTTAAAATCGGGTAACTCTTTTTGATTTGAGCTCAAAGGCTTCATTGGGAAGACTTCAGTCCAAAGTGATGATTATAGGAGTAAGAGATGGATTTTGAGAGACAAAATGCGTAGGGTTTGGCTGAGCCAAAGGCTTGAGAGGTGTGGGTAAGGAGGTAGAGGTGGGGGCCTTTTATAAGAGGAGAGGAGGGGCACTCTTGGAAAGGTATAAAATGTTACTTTATTTTCAAATTCATTTCAGATTTTAAAGGTCCCACATAGATTTATTTTTAGGATAAGGTGATAATGGTTTTATTTATACTCATCCAATAGGTTTTGGACATGTTTAGGTCTTAGATTTTACATTATATTTCGATTTTATTTAAATCGTTAAATAATGAGGTAATCACTGTATCATCATGATGTCATAAATAATTTAATTTATTTAATGCATAAAAATTATAAAATAAATACTATGATGTAGGAAATATTTTTAGCTTTCCAATGATTATTTATAGTCAAAACTCTGACTTGTATAACCCCAAGTAAACATTGTTTTAGTAAAACAATATATGTTTGTGTCATTTTTACTTTTACCGTAAATAAAAGGCATTAATGTCATTATCATGCCCAAGTGGCACCATGGGGTCCCAAAAATCGACCCATTGGTTTTCTTGGTCGTCCATGACTCATAAAATAGGGTTAGGACAATTTTCAAGGTCATTTCATATTATTAAAACATTATTTTTACCTTAAACTACACTAATTACCTCTAATCGTGATTAAAAACTTAAAATTTACTATTCACCAAAAAATTATTTCAATCCCATTGAACCACATTTTACTTCTTAATGACACCCATGTATGTCGGATTTTTTAAATTCAAAACACAGAGGTGGTAAAATTTCATTTAAACAAAAAATCAGTTTTTTAAGTACCACTTAGTGGTTTCACTATTCATCAAAAATTGAAGTTTTTCAGAAAAATACCAAAACATCACCCTAAGCTATATTTGATATTCTTAATACAGAAATGGTGTCTATTTTAAAAAATTCAAAACATATAAGTTACATTAATTAATTTAATAATTAATTGCCGCTGTCAGAACAAATAGCGTGTTTTTATGAAACAATATATATCAAAAGATTGACACTAGTTTAAGTCCAATTTCAAAGTGATATTAATTCCAATGACCACTATTGGATTAAATGGTAAAAATATATTATAATTTCACTTTAAAACCAACTCAAAATATAATCTAATCATATAAACAAATTAGATTAAAAAGTTGTATTGAATTAAAATACAACATTTTTCACTGTTCGTTAAAAAAAAGAACTTTATCGGAAAAATACCAAAAATTTACACAAAGTAAATTTTGATGTCCCGATTCTAAATATGAATTTTATTTGTTCCAATAGAATATATAAGAGTGACCAAAACTATATTTAAAGAGGGTTCTCCATAAAAAAGGGGATAGTTCGACCTTTTAGTAAAAATTAGAGTATATAGGCATAAAATTGAATTCTTTTCATATTTTAAGACTTTATCCTTTATTGGATAAATGTAAAAACTTTTAACAAACATCTATAATCATATTTTAGTTATTTCTATTCATTCCCTCTAATAGAAAGGCTACGTGTTAACTTCAATTTAAAATAATATTATTTTATTACTTGTGTGCAACGTAAGATTTCAAAGAAACTCTTTGTTGTGTATCAGGTATGCTTTCGAACATAGAAACCCCTTTAATGTAAAATTAATATTTAATTTGTAAATATTAATAAATATGAGAATGTATTATTCTTTATTTACCTGGGATGTTACATCCTTCCCCCTTTTGGGAATTGCGTGCTTGTAATTTTATTCACTTATCAAAAGAAGTGGGGGTATTTATCCCTCATAGCATTTTCATATTTCCACATTGCCTCTTCAACCATATGGTTTTTCCATAAAACCTTTAGCTGGTGAATTACCTTATTTGGCAACACTTGCTCTCTTCGGTTGAGAATCTGGACTGGTTGTTCTTCATAAGAGAGATTCTCTTCCAGCTGAAGTACCTTTGGGCTCAAAACATGAGATGGATCTGGCATGTACTTCCTCAACATTGAAACATGGAAAATATTATGTACCTGAGATAAACTCGGAGGTAAATACACTCAGTATGAAACTGATCCAACTCTCTCCAAAATTTCATATGGTCCAATGAACCTTCGGCTTAGCTTTCCTTTCTTACCAAATCGCATCACACTTTTCCATGGTGAAACTTTGAGAAAAACATGATCACCTACCTCGAAAGATAGATCCTTCCTCCGGTTATCCGCATAAATCTTCTGCCTGCTCTGAGCTGTTCTCATGTGTTTCTGAATCAACTAAACTTTTTCTGTCATCTCTTCTACCAATTCTAGTCCCATCAGCTTCCTTTCACCCACTTCATCCCAAAAATCTTGAGTTTGACACCGCTTCCCATATAATGCCTCAAATGGTACCATCTGTATACTGGAATGAAAACTGTTATTATATGAATATTCAACCAAATAAAGAATTTGGTCCCAAATTCCATGATAATCAATCGAACAAGCACGTAGCATATCTTCCAAAGTCTGAATTGTTCGTTCTGACTGCCTGTTTGATTGAGGATGAAAAGCCATACTAAAATTTAATTCAGTACCCAATGACATTTGAAGGCCTTTCCAAAAGTTAGAAGTGAACCTGGGATCACAGTCAGATATAATAGAGAGAGGAACTCAATGTAACCTAACTATCTCTTTAAGATACAAACGGGAACGTTGATCTAGGGAAAAAGTATCTTGTATAGCAAGGAAATGAGCAGATTTAGTCAAGCGATCAACAATGACCCAGATTGCATTATTACCTCGAGGTGTCTTCGTAAATCTCACAACGAAGTCCATGGATATATTCTCTCATTTCCACTCTGGTACTGGTAAGGGCTGAAGCATCCCTTTCAGTAACTACCACTCTGCTTTAACCTATTGACAAGTCAAACACTTCATAGTAAAATCAGCAATATCCCTTTTCATTCCGTCCCACCAGTAATACTCCCGAAGATCTCTATACATCTTAGTACTCCCTGGATGACCTGAAAACATAGAACTAGGAGCTTTATATTACAACTCTCACTTCAACTGTGAATCACAAGGCACACACAATCTCTTCCCAAATCTCAAAAAACAATCATTATCAATGTTGAATTCATGCAACTTACCCTTCTGAACCAGCTCTACATTTTTCTGCAACTCACTGTCTTGATTCTGTTCTTGCTTGATTCTGTCTGATAGAGATGATCTCACTAATACCTGGAACAAAATAGAAGAACTTCCTGCACCAACAACTTCTATGCCAAAGTTCATCAAATCAAAAACCAAAGGATCTCATTCCAAACATAGCATGGTTAATGAAGCATTACTATTTCAACTCAAAGCATCAGCCAGTTTATTGTCTTTTCCTGGATGGTAATGAATTGTACAATCATAATCCTTGATTAATTCTAGCTATCTCCTCTATCTCATGTTCAATTATTTCTGAGTGAATATATACTTTAAACTTTTGTGATCAGTATATATTTCACACTTTAATCCATAAAAATGATGCCTCAAAATTTTTATAGCAAAAACAACAACAGCTAATTCCAAGTCATGTGTAGGGTAATTTACCTCATGAGTTTTCAACTGACGTGAAGCATATGCAATTACCTGATAATTCTACATAAGTAAACAACCAAGTCCCTTCAACGAAGCATCACAGTATATAACAAACTCACCATTCCTGGAAGGAAGTTCCAAAACTGGAGAATTCACCAATCTTCTTTTCAACTCCTTAAAATAGTCATCACATTCATTTTTCTAGACAAACATAACACCCTTCCGAGTTAGCTTAGTCATTGGACTAGATAACCCTGAAAACATTTCAACAAACCTCATGTAATAACCTACCAAACCAAGAAAACTACAGATCTCGGCTACATTTGTGTGTCTTGGACATTTTTCAACAACCATTGTTTTTGCAGGATCAACAGTTATCCTATATTTAGAAACAATGTGACCAAGGAAAAAAATTTGTTGTTACCAAAACTCACACATGCTGAATTTTCCATAAAGTTTCATTTATTTTAAGGTTTGCAAGATAACCCTTAAATGACTTTCATGCTCCTATTTACTTTTAGAAAACACCAAAATATCATCAATAAACACAACCAACATTTTTCACCTGAGTCAACTGAGCCATCCCTACAACCAACTGTTTAGTTCTGATTCTGACCATCTTAGGATACTAATTTGAAAGGTCATTTCCCCCTGTATTCTTTCCCAGAAAAGTTGTTCTATTTACTCTATGAAAAACCATTCATAACACAAAAATATCTTAGGCAAAGAAACATGGTAATCTTCAAATACTATATCATTTCAATTTGACCATTAAAAAAATATTTTTGGATAATCATTTAATATAATTCTAACTCCTAAAGTTATCTAAACCGACCTCTGATACCAACTATAAGGCCTCATTCTTAAACATTACTTAATCTTGAGTTATTACAAGATTACACATTGAGGATCTTTTCAGGTTTAGAGTTTTAGATAATTAGATCATAAAACTTTCAATACATTCCACATTTAAACAAAGTGGTTATATAAAAGATAGTATTCCTTTTTCCCATCAACGGAAACATATTTAAAATAAAACATGGATTCTTTATTGACACTTCCTTGACACTATCATCATATAATGTACCATTCCCTTAACCTGTGAAAAACATTTAAAAACTTGGGATGAGCATAAAAAGCTCAGTAAGGGTGATAAAAAATATGGAAAGGAAACATGAGTTCATATATACATAAGAATGAAATCATATATTACCCATAAAACATAAGCACTTTAACATACCTCATCAAATCATGAATAAATAATAGAAATCATAAGACATTAAGGTAACTTGAGGCATTCATAACATTCTTACGTAGGGAGTAACCCTCTTGGTTACGTTTGGAATACCCATCACAGTATATTCTCTAAATCTCTTCGGAGAAACCTTAACGTTTAACTCCTTCGAGTTACCCAATGCATTGGAGATCTATATCAGGCTCACCCACCCTTAGTTTATCACAGAACCACCCATCTTCATAACAATTCCCAAGAACCATAACATAATCATATCACATAAAACATGCATAAAGGAAACATAACATTTCCACATTTCAATCACAAGATATCAAAACAACACATTGATATAATAAAGACATTATGAAAACCATTTTCAATACCAAAATAAAAGAAAATTAAAACATGGTATTTATTATTAATTTTAAAAAAGGTATGGCTTTTAGAGGAATCTGAAATTCTAATAATGGTCACAGCGGCGGAGAAGTTGTTGTCGCCGCATATGTACAAAAAAACATTCCCTATTGTCGTTTAGTAAAACACTTCATATAAAAAATATTCCTTTTGGATAAACATAAATTTAAAAGGGGTTTATACACCATATAAAAGAAGGTTGTGCATAAAACAAAATATGCCTCAATGAAAGGATATTGAGACGAAGTCCCATACCTCAGGTCCGACTTGACTCGATTGTTCTTTAATGTCCCGAATAATAAACTTGAGTTAATTTATACTTGCTTAAGAACCTTTTTCAAGTTCATTATTCCTTTTATATCACTTATTACCTTGTTATAAACATTATGTAATAATTTAAGTTAATAACGGTCATTTTGTTGATATTTGGTACTTGAGTCAAAAGTGAACTTCTTATATTTACAAGTTGTTCACGTAGTCAAATATCCATTATCTCAAGAATGATTTTCACGATGTAGATGCCATATATATCATATATATCCAGTATATACATGCATTTATAATATTACATAATCATTTAGAGGTATGAAATGAAATGCACCGTTCATGGAGACGGTAAGCTGTACGTACGCATGAATGCAACTTTCATTTCTATGTCATATTAATGGAATTAAAAATAACTGAGAGATATGTTTATTTTAATTCCAGAATTATATTCATAATTTATATGTAACATAAATCATATATATCCATTATATATATGTACTTATAATAGTACATTACATTTCAGGATAAGAAATGAAATGCATCGTTCATGGAGACGGTAAGACGTACGTACGCATGAACGCTACTTTCATTTCTATTTCATACTTTAATGGAAAGAAATAATAATTATATAAAGGAATATTATAATTCCAGTATAATATCATATATAATATCATTAAATCTATCCTTTATACGTACCACATAAGGTATTAACGAATCAAATCACTTTGAGGGGGCGGTAGTCTGCACTTCCTAAAATGAAGATATCGCGTTTACCCATAATGGAAACCATAAGGTTATGCCAGAAATGAAAAATACATAAGCTTAAGGAAAACATAAACATATTATATCTCATATATAAATATAGTGACATCTTAAACTCCACCTTTTAAGGTGTTATATGAGTGTTGAACAATCATCGTTTCGTGAGGCAGAAATTCGCCATCCACAAAAATAGTATGTTCTTTAACCATTAGATGTAGGTGTGTGTAAGTTTAGCTCGAATAATTCTTATAGAAACATAATAGTATATTGAATATACTAGAGTTTTTATAAAAAATGAATAAAAAGAGTTTAGGGGGTTGGAGAAGCAAAATAAAACAAACGGACACAAGTGAAGACGTTACCTTAAAATCGGGTAACTCTTTTTGATTTGAGCTCAAAGGATTCCTTGGGAAGACTTCTGCCCAAAGTTAGGCTTCTATGAGTAGGTTGTGGAGAGACAAAATGGTCAGCAGTTGGCCGAGCCAAAGGCTTGAGAGGTGTGGTTAAGGAGGTAAAGGTGGGGGGCCTTTATAAGAGGAGAGGAGGGGCACTCTTGGAAAGGTATAAAATGATACTTTATTTTCAAATGAGATTCAGATTTTAAAGGTCTCACATTGATGTATTTTGAGGATAAAGTGATAAGGTTTCTAAATATACTCATCCAATAGGTTTTTTACATGTGTAGGTCTTATATTTTACATTATCTTTTCATTTTATTTAAATCGTTAAATAATAAGGTAATCGCTGCATCATCATGATGTCATAAATAATTTAATTTATTTAATGTCTTAAAATTATAAAAAAAACTACTATGACGTAGGATATCATTTTATCTTTCCAATGACTATTTATAGTCAAAAATATGACTTTTATAACCCCATGTAAAAATTGTTTTAGTAAAACAAAATATGTTTGTGTCATTTTTACTTTTACTTTAAATAAAAGGCATTAATGTCATTATCTTACCCAAGTGGCTCCATGGGGTCTCCAAAATCGACCCATGGGTTGTCTTGGTCGCCCATGACTCATCCAATAGTGTTAGGACAAGTTTCAAGGTCATTTCATGTTATTAAAACATTATTTTTACCTTAAACAACACTAATTACCTCTAATCGCGATTAAAAACATAAAAGTTTCTATTCACCAAAAAATTATTATAATCCCATTCAACCACATTTTACTTATTAATGAAAACCATGTATGTCGGATTTTTGAAATTCAAAACACAGAGGTGGTAAAATTTAATTTAAATGAAAAATCAGTTTTTTAAATACCATTTTGTGGTTTTACGATTCATCAAAAATTGAAGTTTTTCCGAAAAATACCAAAACATCACCCTAAGATATATTTGATATTATGAATTCAAAAATGATTTATATTTTAAAAAATTCAAAACATATAAGTTACAATAATTAATTTAATAATTAATCCCCACTGTCAGAACAAATAGCGTGTTTTTATGAAACAATATATATCAAAAGATTGACACTAGTTTAAGTCCAATTTCAAAGTGATATTAATTCTAATGACCACTATTGGATTAAATGGTAAAAATATATTCTAATTTCACTTTAAAACCAACTCAAAATATAATATAATCATATAAAAATTACATTAAAAAGAGGTTTTGAATTGAAATACAACATTTTTCACTATTCATTAAAAAAAGAACTTTATCGGAAAAATACCAAAACTTTACACAAAGTAAATTTTGATGTCCTGATTCTAAAGAGGAATTTTATTTGGTCCAATAGAATGTATAAGAGTGACCAAAACTATATTTAAAGAGGTTTCACCATAAAAAAGGGAATAGTTCGACCTTTTAGTGAAAATTAGAGTATATAGGCATAAAATTGAATTCTTTTTGTATTTTAAGACTTTATCCTTTATTAGATAAATGTAAAAACATTTTACAAACATATATAATCATATTTTAGTTATTTCTATTCATTCCCACCAATAAAACGGCTACACGTTAACTACAATTGAAAATAATATTATTTTATTACTAGTGTGCAACGTAAGATTTCAAAGAAACTCTTTGTTGCGTATCGGGTATGCTATCAAACATAGCAACCCCTTTAAAGTAAAATTAATATTTAATTCGTAAATATTAATAAATATGAGAATTTATTATTCTTTATTTACCTGGGATGTTACATACTAAGTCCAATTCATTCCCCCTATGAAAAGGATGAAATATAACATAAACATTCATATTAAAAATAGCTTACAGGATGTTAATAATTAAACAATAAACCATGGATGGTATAAAAATGACACATCCATATTCAAACATATCACAAAACCTTCAATACAATATGGAAGATTCTATAATAATAAATCAACTTCAAATAAGTGTAAAATCCATCAAAGGATGTTGACAGAGATGAAATCAAAACTATTTGATAGAAATACATCTTTCTATTAAAAGTCACGTAATTATAAAAGAAAAAAATTATTTTTAAAATAATTTGATAAGCTTGTAAGGGATGATTATAGGGTTTTTTAATAGCGGAAAATATATTCACCCTCCGTATAAGTTAAAAAACAATCTTTCTTTAATTTTTCGAAAAGGCCATAAAGTACCTTGTTTGGAAAACAATAGAAATATTCCTTTCAAAAAAATTTATAAAAATTTAAACAGGGGTATAAATGAATTTTTTCCATATTCTAGGAAATATTAAAAATGGTTTGAAATACATTTTTAGGAAACACAGATATGGAGGATAAAGAAGTCATAGTAGATACTTTCATAAAAACAACCTCAGATAATAAAGAGGTTGTAAAATTAACCCTTACCTTGTAATTTTCCTTGGTCAAGGGTACATTAACCTATTCTAAAATAGTTAAATAATTTTTATAAAATTATAAAATTACCTCATAAATAAATATGATATCATATTTGATCTTATAATATTTCTTTGTTAATAATAATTCAGTAGTATCTTTGTTTCAGGTGTCAACTGATTTGTTTTCCTTAATATGTTTTGTTACGTAAGTCATGTTTGTTGTGGATATTATGTATATTATTCATATCCAAAATAATTTCAAGTTCTTAAACCTTATTTTTAATCATAAAATGAAAATTATTCTTGAATTGTTACGATGTGGAACGAATCTCATCACGTTCGTGGAGACAGAAATCCGTACGTACGCACGAGTGATAATATCATTCAATTGATGGTGGAATAGTATGTAATTGAATATTATATAATATATAAAGAATTATTAACATGATATATTTATTATTTATATCAATTATACTCATTATTATACCCATCGAAATAATGAAGTGTTGAATAACTAACTACAACACGATTTGGAGACGATAAACTGTACGTACGCACATATGGTGACTTTGTCATTCATAGGATGGATAGAATAATGAATATGGTTGTACCATATTTATAATAATATCATATTATTTATAAGGTACTGAATTTATTATTTTGGAATGGAAACAAAAAAAGGGTAAGTGGAAGAAGAAAAGAACTTTGAAAGGGGTGATGAAATTATTACCTCTTCTTTGGGTTCTTCCTTTTGATTTGATCAAAGGAGATACTTAGGTCAGATTTATGATAAAATTAAGGCCAATAGGTTAAATTTAGGGTAGGTGGGAAGATATTTGAGTAGTTTTTGGCTGAACCAAATTCCATTGGAGGTGCGATTTTGGGAGAAGTGGAAATACCCTTTTATAAGAGAGGTGAGGGTCACTTTAGGAAAACCTTGAAAAAGTAATTTATTATACAATAATATTCGGTTTATAATGGATAAAAAAGGATTTATTTCAAGTATAATGTGGTTAAGAGTCTAAAAACGCTAAAAAAAATATTGGTTTTATAAAGGTTTAGGTCATGATATTAACCTTATCTATTATAATTAACTCTTTGTTGAATAGTTTAACTTTTACCATGCATTCTTGTATTATTATAATAAATAGTTAATAAACATACTATAAAAATCCAATAGAACCCCTAGTGGCTCATTATAGACATATATAACCTTATATAAGTCCTTTTTTGACCAGTATATTTTTAGGAATATTTTATCAATTAATAATATTGTATTTGTTTTAAAAACTCGTTTTTGTCAATTTTAAAACTATTAAGTATTTTATTTTTATGAAAGTCAACAAAACTATATTTCATTGAAAAAAAATAAACTAAATAAATACTAACAGGTAATATTAACCTATAAAAGTATTTTAATGCATCAAAAGTCTCAATTTACATTTATTGGAATATTTAAAATATCAATTATTTTAATCATTCATTAATATGGTAATTATTGCATCATCATTATGTCATAAATAAATTTAATTATTTAATTTATAAACATTATTTATAAAATACCATTATCTGGTAAATCTTTTTATCTATCTTATGAATATATATAGTCTAATTTATCTTATGTATAATCCCAATATTAAAAATGTTTTAGTTATAAAAATTTGAATTTAACACTTTTAACTCTTCTTTAAATAAAATAGTAATAAATGCCCTAATCTAATAAAAGTTGATCAAAAAGGGTCATATTTTATTAATAAGGTTGATTTTGGTTAAAACACTTATCCAATATAATTAGTACATGTGTTAGGGTAATTATAATAACATTTTTAATTTTAATTACTATATTTACTTTTAACTGTGGTAAATAAAATTCAAAAGATACTATTCCCCAAAAATCATTTTCATCCTATTGAACCAAATTTTACTTATTAATGTCAAATATTTCTCTCATATTTTTGAAATTCAATTCACAGGAGCGATAAAATTATGTTTTATGAAAATTTGAAAATGTCCCTAGAAGGTTGGTAAAAGGCGTTAAAATGTTCAATAAAATTTTATACATCTAATTTTATTGTAAAATGACTCCGATGAATTACATTGAACAAATATACGAAATATTTATCAATTTTGATCTAAAATAAATTTAAATAAAATAATTATTTATTTAAATAAAAAGTTGGTTTCAAACAATAATGTTTGTTTTTCACTATTCATCAAAAATTGAAAGTTTTCAGAAAAATACCAAAAAATCACCCTAAGAAAATTTTGATATTACAAATCCAAAAAATAAGTCATTTTTGAATAACAAAATTTATAAAATTTTGAAAAAGTGGGTATTACTATTCATAATGGCTAGTTTGATTGGTCGTGGTGTGCTAGTGCTCGATGTTGCGTATATCGCAAGCTATTGTATTATTCAAAGAGAAACGTATAGTGGAAGCTTGGGGTGTTACATTTTCACTTCCTTCAAATAATTTTGTCCTAGAAAATTCTAGAGTATTTTTTCATAAAAATATTAGGTTTGTTCTTCATCATAAGTTCCATAGGTTCCCACCTTGCATCTTCTATTTTATGGTTTCTCTATATAACTTTTACCAGACGAGTCCCCTAGTTTTTCAATACCTATTATCTGGTATCAAAAATCTTGAAAGCTCTTCACAATAAGAAAGATCGTGTTCCAGTTCTATTTCTTCATAGGTGAGTACATGTGTTAGGTCATGCATGTATTTTCTCAACAGTGATATGTGGAATACATCATGAACTTTGGAAATACTTTGAGGCATTTCTAAACAGTATGCTACAAATCCAATTTTTTCTAAAATTTCGAAAGGTCCCATGTACCTAGGCCTTAATATACACTTCTTACCAAATCGTATGTCACCCATCCATGGAGATACCTTCAAGAAAACATGATCTACTAATTGAAATTCCAAATCCTTCCTTCAGTTATCGACATGACTATTTTTCCTACTTTGAGATTCTTGATGTGGGTTTCGATAATCTTCACCTTTTCCATTTTTTCCTTAAAAAGTTATGTGCCTATGAGTTTTCATTCACCAACATCATCCCAACAAGTTGGTGCACGACATTGCTTTCCACAAAATACTTCATCTGGTGTCATCTAAATAATTGAATGGAAGCTGTTGTTATAGGAAAATTCTACCATAAGTAAATATTGATCCGGCATACCTTTAATGTAAAGTGATCACGATCTCAAAATGTCTTCTATGGTTTGAACAGTCTCTTCTGATTGTCCATCAGTTTGAGGGTGGTAGGCTGTTCTCAAATGAAGTTCTGTATCTAGGGCCTTCTGAAGACTTTTCTAGAATCTTTATATAAAATGGGGATCACGACCAAAAACAATTGATAGGGGCACTCCATGAAGTCTTAAAACATTATTAAAATATATTCTGGCTAAATATTCAAGTGGTAAATATTCTCTTATAGCACGAAAATGTGCTGACTTTGTAAGACAATCATCAATGACCCATATTTCATCATTCCTTTTAGGAGTCTTTGGTATCCCCATGACAAATTCCTTCGTAATATCATCCCATTTCCACTAAAGTATGGGTAGAGGTTTCATGACTCCTCTTGGATGTTGTCTTCCTGCCTTCACCTGTTGAAAAACCATACATCATGACACATAATTAGAAATATTCATCTTCATGGTGTCCCACCAAAAATGTTCCTTCAAATCTCTATACATCAAAGTAATACCAGATTGTATAGAGAAATTGGAGCTATGAGCATCATCCAATAATTCCCTTTTTAGATTAGGTATGTCAGGAACAGAAAGCCTCTTCCCATATTTCAAAATTCCATCTTCATATACAAAGTCAATAAATCTCTCATCATTCCCAACTTTCATATTCTTTTGAAAATCATCATCATCAGTATGAGAACATTTTATCATTTCTAGTAAAGATGGTTTGGAAACCATTTGAAAAATTATTGATGTTTCACCTTCTAGAATTATTCCCATATACATCTTTACTAGATCCATGAACATAGTACCATTTCAACTCTCATCTTGTTCAAAATTCCATGATCATTTCTACTCAAAGAATCTGCCACCTTATTTTCCTTCCCGAGGAGGTAGTGTATAGTGAAATCATAGTCCTCGAGTAGTTCAAGCCATTATATTTTCCTCATTTTGAGTTATTTTTGTGAGAAAATATACTTCAAACTCTTTTGGTCAGTATATATCATACATTTTTTCAGCATAGAGATTGTGTATCCATATCTTCAAAGAAAAGATTACAGCTGCTAACTCGAGATCCTTATTTTGATAGTTTTTTTCATGAGTTTTTAGTTGTCGTGAATAATAGGCAATAAATATATCATTCTGTATAAGGACACTACCAATTCCTTTCATTAAAGCATCATTATAAATAAAAAACCCATCTTTCCCCGATGGTAGAGTCAAGATTGGAGCATTGACTAATCTTCTCTTCAGTCCTTCAAAAAATTCTTCCTAATCTTTTTTCCAAACATATTTAGGCCCTTTACGTGTGATCTTGGTTTATCTGTTAGCCAATTAGGAAACATTCAGGATGAAATTCCGATAATAACCTGCAAAACCATTAAAACTGCGTACCTCAGTTATACATGTCGGTATTGTCCATTATTGTATTCCTCTTATCCTAGAAGGATAAATAGAGATTCCATCCTTAGAGACAATATGGAAAAGAAAGGAAATCCCTGGATGCCAGAATTAACACTTTCTAAACATCATATATAATTCATTTCTTCTAAGATTCTTTAGAATAGCGAGTATGTGCTTTAAATGATCTTAATAGATTTTGAATACACCAATATATCATCAATAAATAACACTATAAAGTCATCATTATATTCCTTGAAAACTCTATTCATTAGATCCATGAAAACAGAGGGTGCATTAGTCAGTCCAAAATACATAACTTTATACTCATAATGCCAATACCGAGTATAAAGTGTTGTCTTTAGAATGTCTTCCTTCTATATGAACAACTGATTATATATAGATTGAAGGTTATTATTTGAAAAATATTGAGCTCCATGATGTTGATCGAATAAATCATCAAAGAAAGGTAGGGGATACTTGTTCTTTATTATTATAGCATTGATATCCCTCTATTAAATGCACAACCTCATAGATTCATGTATCTTCATAACAAAAATAAAAGTGGATCCCCATGGAGAAACACTAGGTAAAATAAATCCTTTATTACTCAATTCCTCTAGTTGATTCTTATTTTCCACTAATTCCACAGTGGCCATTCTATAAGGGGACTTCATTATGGGCCTTGATCAATGAATTAAATCAATGGAAAACTCAACTTCTCATTCTAAAGGATGTCCAGGTAAATCCTTTGGAAACGCATCAACATATTCTTGCACAATAGGTACATCCTATCTTTGAACATTCCTTTCTTCACCCATAGTTATTTCGCTCTTTTCCAACCTAATAATTTTATTTAGAAGTGCTACTGGGGGTGGATCTAGATATGAATTAGATAGTGACTTTTCTACTCCAAAGATAAGATATTCCTTATCATCATTGAAAAGTGTAACCTCCTTAATATTACCATAAATTTTCACATCATGGTCCGAAAGAAAATACATACCAATGATTATATCAAATTCAATCATGGGTATGATGATGAGATCAACAGATAAAGCACGTTTATATACCCTAATGGGAACCGATTCACAATTTTTTTTTTGAAATGATAGAAATCGTATAAATTTGGAAAAAAAGAACCATTGTTAAATAAAATTGGAAATATCTAATTTTATTAGCAAACTGGGATGATATGAAACAATATGATGATCCAGAATAAAATAAAGCATTGGATAAATATAAGGAAACTATTAAATTACCTTCCACCATGTCATTCGGAGCTTCAAACTCATTATTAGTGAACGTATAATCTTATCTTTCTCCCTTGGACTTTTTTTAGGAAAGTTTCCCTAACTCTTAGGACATTAATTTTCATAATGGGCCATTTCTATAAAATTATTTCATTCAACATTGACATCCACTTATTTCCCTTGCAATCACGAGCTCGGTGGCCTTTTTCAAAACACTTTTAATAGACTCCCATTCCCTTTAGGAAAGTACCAGGGTGTTTTTCATGCATTTACTACAGGATGGAAATTAATCTTTTCCCTTCTTCACCTTATTTCCATTTATAGATTGTTAAGAGGATCTCTTCTTCTACAGAATTAATTTAAAGTCATAATACTTAAAGAATTCATTTTTGTCTTGATATAACATGAGACAATATCTTCATATGATGAGAAGGATTGTGAGAATATTCCACAATAGAGAAATTGTTTTAACCCATCAAATAATCGATCAATCTGACTCCTTGGGTTATTTATATAATATGTTGCATTCCTTTCAAACCTTATAAAGTTATCCTCAAACATTGTGACATTCTAATCCTCCTTATTCCTAAAACTCAGAAATTGTCTTTCCATATCTATTTGATGGTAATGCGGAAAGTTTTTTTATAAGAAAATATCTTTAAACTCCCTCCATTCCATATTTTATACTTCTTCATCCTCTATTGTGTTTTCAATTAATGACCATCATTTATCTGCATCTCCTGTGAGGCGATAAAATGTTATGACAACTTTTTCCATTTCGCTACTCCCGAAAGCATGAAATATTTTCTCTAAGGAACATATCCATTTCTTAGCTACAAATGGATTTTTATTCCCATTTAATTTTTTTTGTTGTTTTCTAATTAAGCGGTCTAACATTGAATCTCCGCATTGGGGATCCGGGTGCTCTATACGGGTAAGGTTATTATTCCGAACCTAAGTGAGTTATCCCAGTATGGTAATAAGTTGTTCAGCACTGGTTGTATCACAAGCTCCACTATAATTATCTTGAGTAGGAGAGAAATACCTAATTGATTATGTTCGTTTATATTCTTTCCACTCCATCCACTGGGTACCATTTATAAACAATGGCATACACTAGATTATTTTATGAATCACAATACATAATTCCAAACTAGTAAAATACATAACAAAAATTGAACGTTTTATGTATATAATCCATAATCATAAAAAAAATCTTTGAGAATTATTTACTCATAAATCCTTTATAATGGTTTAAAATGAAATTTTGAATTATCTTATGCATATCCCCTGGGAGTGTCGTAACCAAGAGTGAAAAAGTCACATTGTCATGTACCTGGATACCCCAAGTTATGCCAAAAACTCCTTGTCGGAGTTTTCACTCCAAGGTAAATCTATGTCAGAGATGATTCTACCTGCCTGTATCTAAACATGGATGTATTTCTTTGAAAATAGTAAAAATCTCTACATTACCAAAATTATAGAAATTTATTCTATACTAATCCGCAAATTATATTTTAGGGTAATGTTCTCTAATTAGAGTTTTTTTTAAACCTAACCTCCATTATTTGTACTAAACATCCTATGATACCAACTCTAATTCCCCGACCCTAGTTACCCAGAGTCGATGCATTATTACGTAAAATTTTCATGATCACAAGAGATCATGTCTCTAAAGACCGATTGGTTTAGTAGCCTTGGAAGTACTAGATACATACATTAGTTTTATATTAAATTGTGAAATGGAAAAACAACAACATTGTGTCCCCTTTGAACACACTCATGTCCCTTAGTCTATTCCTGAATGTTAATCGTAATATAATTATTCACATCCTGGGAAATATAAAACATAAGAAAGGGGTGACATCAGATGCTTAGTTAGGATAACAATATAGTATAAACTATCATAAAAAATAATAAACATTTAAGAAAATGTTTAAGACTAAAACAAAATCCTTTTAAACCTCATCATAATATAGTAAAGATAAGTCAAATAATCCCATTTACATATTCACATTGATATTATACTAGTAGAATAATCACAAGTAATGTTAATAGCTAATTTCAAAATGATGGAATGCATAATGTCGGACATCATAACCACATAGTCAGGGCCTCATGCAAAGTCTACAAATAATATTTTTTCATGGACTTTTTCCAAGACACTAGTTTGTCTCATGAGACCTATCGATGAATTGGGGAGTTATAGTAAGATCCACCTGTCACTTACTAAGTCCAATGCATTCCTCATATGAAAAGGTTGAAATAGAACATAAACATTCGTATTAAAACTAGCATACGAAATGTTAATACATAAACTATAAACCATGAATGGTATAAAAATAACACATCCACAGTAAAACATATCAAAAAACCTTAAATACAATATGGAAGATTGTATCATAATAAATTAACTTCAATGAAGTGTAAAATCCGTCATTGGATATTGACATAGATGAAATCAAAACTATTTGAGAGAAATATCTATTTCTTTTAAAAGTCACATAATTATAAAAGAAAACAACTATTTTGAAAATATTCTTATAAGCTTGTAATGGAAGGTTTGAAAGTGTTATAATGGCAGAAAATAGCCGCACCTGCCGTATAAGTTAAAAAACAACACTTACCTTAATTTGTCGAAAAGGTCATAAAGTATCTTATTTGGAAAACGATGTAAAGATTCATCTCAAAACATTTTATAAAAATTAAAACAAGGGTATAAATGAATTTAAACCATATTCTAAGAAATTTAAAAAATGTTTTGAAATACATTTTTAAGAAACATGGTTGTGGATGATAAATAAGTCCTTGTAGATACTTTCGTAAAAACAACCAATGATAATAAAGATATTGTAAAATTAACCATTGCCTTGTACATTCCCTTGTTCAAGGGTATGTTAAACTCCTATATAATAGTTAAATAATTGTTTTAAATTATTAAAGATCCACATACTTAAATATAAAATCATATATGATCTTCTAATATTTCTTTGTTAATAATATTTCAGTAGCATCATTGTTTTGAGTGTTAATTGATTCATTTTCCTTTATATGTTTTGTTATGTAAGTCAAGTTTGTTATGAATAGGATGTATTTAATTCATAAATAAAATGACATTAAGTTCTTAAATAGTTTTTTAATCATGAAATGAAAATTACTCTTGAATGGTTAGGATGGGGAATGAATCTCATCACGTTCGTGGAGACGGTAATCCATACGTATGCAAGAGCGAAAATACCATTGTATTGATTGTAAAATCATATATAATTGGATATTATATCATATATACAGAATAATTAACTTGTTATATTAATTATTTACATGAATTATACTCATTATTATACCCATCCAAATAATGGAGTATTGAATAAAAAACTACACCACAACGTGGAGACGGTAAGTCGTACGTATGCACGTATGATGACTTTGACATTCATAGGATGGATAGAATAATGAATATGATTGTGCCATATTTATAATAACATTACAGTATTTATAAGTTACTGGAATTATTTTTTTGGTATGGAAACTACAAATAAAGAGGAAGTGGGTGAATAAAAGAACTTTGAAAGAGGTGATGAAATTATTACCACTTATTTAGGTTCTTCCTTTTTATTTGATCAAAAGGGATCCTTAGGTCATATTTCAGATCAAATTAAGGACTCTAGGTTGAATTTGTGGTATTTAGTAAGATATTTGAGCAGGGTTTGGATGATCCAACTAGATTTGGAGGTGTGATTTGGAGATAAGGGGATGTACCCTTTTATAAGAGAGGTGAGGGTCACTTTAGGAAAAGCTTGAAATATGAATTTATTGTACAATCATATTCAGTTTGTAATGTCTCCAAAAGGATTTAATTTGAGGATAAGGTGTGGATGAGTCAGAAACCTCTCAACCAATAGGTTTTAGATAGTTTTAGGTCACCATATTAATCTTATATTTTAGATTTAACTTTTAGTTAAATAGTTTAGCTTTACCATGTATTCTTGTATTATTATAATAAATGGTTAATAAACATACCATAAAAATCCAGGAGAAACCCAAGTGGTTAATTATTGACATATATAACATAATATAAGGCCTTTGTATGAACCTTATGTCAAGACCTGACCCTACTCGGGCTCGAGCTGCAACTAGCCCAAGCCTGCCTCCATAGGCCAGGGGCTGGCGACCAGCGCTGAAGGATAAACAACTTGGGGAGGCCTTTGCCTAAGTACCTGTACACACACACACAACCCACTTAATGCAGAATTGTAGAGTAGAAAGAAAAGTAAAGTAACAACTACTATAAATAAACCACAAAGTGCATCGACCTCTAAACAGAACAAAGCATGTGAAGAAGGTAAACTGAAAAGAAAAGCGGAAAACACGCGCCCAACAAGAAAAGTGCCACAACCCGGCAACATGTAAACAAATTAAAATAGCTGGGAGATTCCCACACCTAGAACCCAACTACAACCACCGTACGTGGTCCAAACTTTTGAACTCCTAAGCTCCATTGAAGTCACGACAAACCTGTCCGTCTTCTGCAAGGGCACACCAAGTGTGAGCAAAGCCCAAGAAGGGGTGAGTATAAAAATACTCAGTAGGATTCCCCGAAGGGTCTCGGGAGAGACAAAGGTGGTACTGAAGAGGTGAGTAGTAGATTGAATAGGTAAAAGTAAAGGAGTACAACCGAGAGTGCAGTAAATAGTACATCTCAACCCAACAAGAGGAAAGAAGAAGACTCGTCCTATCACAAGGAGCTAAAAATAGTGAGAAGATGAACTTATTGTCGAGTCTTCACTACCTATTGTAGGAGAGTAGACTCGTCCAACCATAAGAAGATAGACACATAAAGCACGTGGCATACCCAGCGCATCTTCACCTCTCCTGGAAGGAGAGTAGCCAAAACCCAAGTAGTGGGTACTGGAACAAGTTATACATATATATTTTCTCTATTAAGAAACCTGAACAAGATCGTAAGGGCATATCCGTCCCGTAGCTCATCCTAAGAAAGTGAGTATCCAACAGTCCCAGAAGTAAACACCATCGTTGCCCAGTATATGTATGTCTGCCCTGAACTGCAAGTCAAGGGGCTCAAATCACCACACCTTGACACTGTCCACTTTGGGCGACACTAACTCACCCGTACGGTTTTAGGTCACGTCTCGAGGACGCATCGTGGTGGGGAAAGCGCCTATCATAATTGAGAGTTCTGGGGAAAGTCAAACCACACCTCGTCACCGTCACACAGTTGAGAGGTCTACTCAAAGTAAAAGTTGTCATATCACTAACCCGTACAACCAAGGGTCTCACTCCAGTAGTCACAGAGAAAAGCCACAAACTATCCTAGTAGAAAGGACTGAGTCTGAAAGAGGTCATCAGGTGACCCACTGCCCAGTCTCTACTGGTGGGTAGACCCTAAGAGGTCTACAGGCGACCCACTACCTAGCCCTGCTGGAGGGTAGATCTGGAAGACGTCGACAGGCGACCCACCGCCAATTCTCTACTGGAGGTTAGACCTGGAAGAAGCCGACAGGAAACCCACTTCCCAGTCTCTACTCAGAGGTAGACCTGGAAGAAGCTGACAGGCGACCCACTGCCCAGTCTCTGTTGGAGGGTAGACCTGGAAGAAGCTGACAGGAGACCCACTGCCTAGTTTCTGTTAGAGGGTAGACCTGGAAGAAGCCGATAGGAAACCCACTGCCCTGTCTCTATTGGAGGGTAGACCTAGAAAAAGCCAATAGGTGACCAACTGCCCAGTCCCTTCTGGAGGGTAGAACTAGAAGAAACTGACATGTGACCCACTACCCAGTCTCTGCTGGAGGGTAGACCTGAAAGAAGCTGGTAGGTGACCAACTACCCAGTCTCTAATGGAGGGTAGACCTAGAAGAATCTGACAGGCGACTCACTACCCAGTCTCTACTGGAGGGTAGACCTAGAAATCTCTAATAGATTACCCACTGCTCAGTCCCTGCTGGAGGGTAGACCTGGAAGAAGTCGGCAGGCAACCGACTACCCAGCCATGTTGAAGGGTAAACCCGAAGAAGTCAATGAGCAACCCACTGCCCAGTCTCTGTAGGAGGGTAAACTTGGAACTTCTCAGATGATCCCTACTGGAAAAAACCTCTTGAGTAGAGGATCGGTGCATGAGTAAAGTATTGGTCACACCAGGATCCACAATAACCCTTCTGTTCTAAACCATCATTAACAGAAGGACCATCTGCGTCACGAGGGGTCAGAGGTACGTAAATAAGACCACAGCACGTACAAGGGTCCCACAAAACATGTGTCCCTATGTCATCTCTGAACCAAGCACACAAACATAATTGGGTACAAACCACAACATGTACCACCAATCATTCCCATATACTCCCAGAGTACACAATATTTCCAGCCCAAAGGCTGTCGTGCACACGGCACCCAACGTCAACGTGAAGTGCGAAAATGAAATTTCGCCAACCTACTTCCTCCACATCCCTAGCACGGCCAACCAAATCTCTCAAAACCTCTTCTTCACTCACAAGGGAGTGAACACAATTACATTCCAAGGGTTCGCTACCTAACACAATAAGAAGAGCTGCCACCGGAGCACCTTTCATATTTCCATATTTAATAAGATCATGTAGGAGGCTCTGATCATGTAAACTGATTACCCCATTATAATCCTCACAGAAAAACATGAGAGATAGACTACATGCTTTCCTCAAACGGATATATGATGGGAATTTCACCAACACCGCTTTACGCCCGAACAGCGTCCTGTGATCCTGAGTCTCGGCCCTGAAAATAGTCAGGCGCATCACACCATTATGATCCCCTCGGGAAGACACGTCAAATTTACTGTTCACATGAGTGGAACAGATATCTGGAGAAAAAGATGCATCTCTCCAAACCGCACACGAGCGGTGCTATGTGGGACTGACATTCTGATCCCGAAGCGCAACGAATGGATCGCACCGTTGTGATCCTCGTGAGAAAGTACACAATATTGAATAAACACTTCTCCAAAAGATACACCCATTGAAGAAGTTGGAATTACCCTTCAAAACCCAAAACAGCCCTCTTAGGGGCCGCACCACCATCCTGAATAAAAGTGGGTGGATTATACCATTGCAATACCCTTAGAAAAATACTAAGAAACGACTACTCATTTTCCCTAAACGAACGTGTGATGAAAAAGTTAGAAAACATTGCTCGCAGCTTAAAAGATGGGCCATGGGGCCCCCATCTCAACTCTAGCTTTGATTCCTGAAATACCTCTGGAAAACTCCACCTTGATGTTAGGGTCGCAACTCCGCTGACGGCGCTCAAAACAGACATCGGATGTGTTTGCACCATCCAAAACAAAACCCCCCGGACAAACACCAATTCACTTAAAGGCGGGTCGTACCTCCAAGGACCTTGTTTCCGGAATTAAAAACCCTCAAAACCATCTCAAAAAGGTTGTCTCGATTTAAGGATCACACTTCCATAGAGGACACACAAAACTGACACATGTAGTGAAGTTTACGGGCGTCCGAAGTCGAGGGGATGAATTCCCCTTGGGCTGGACCGGCCTGGGCCAGCTAGTCCGCCCGGTCGTGGACCTCGGGTCCATGCAGCGCCGACCATACATGAGGGCTGGTCGCTATCTCCTGCGGAGAACCTCCATATGTGGGTCTCTGTCACCGCGTGGGGTCGCGCACCGCGACCCCCATGGCCTTCACGCCCCTTGAGCTCACTGCCACACCGATCACGTCGCGTGCCCCAGCTCACCGCGCCACCCTGGAGCCACCACCTATACGTCGTCTGCTACCACCTCCTTCTTGAATTCCAAGCTGCCACCACCTGAGCTGAATCCACCCGCCGCCGGAACCCCCAAATCTAGTCGGAAAAGCTCCAAAAGCCCCAGAAATATTCAACGGACCACCCTAGACTCGTTGGGACTCGGATTTTCGATCTGAAAATAGTGTCGGGAAACTTGGATCGTATACTATGCAACCAAAGGATTCTATTGACAAAATAATGGAATTTAAAAGATATAAACCAAGATCAAATAAGGTGAGAAAACGTAATATGAAACAAAATGACGCCTACCTCGCGGGGCGTAGCCTGAAGCTTCGTCGTCGATCTACGCTCGTCGTACTGTTTCTGCCTTATTCAGGAGGGATGGAGGAGGAAAATAGAACATGAGAATCCTATTGGGAGGAGCTTCAACCAGAGAACAAGGGGAGTTAGGAGAGGTGGAGTTTTGTTTAAGTAGGGAAGAAATTAATTAGACTTTAATTAATTTTAAACTCCCACCCGAAGACCCACGTCCGAAACTCTCGACGGGGTTGAGGTTAATCCTCCCCTAGGGTACACACCACCTACTAAGCACAAAATAGGTCTCAGAATTTTAATTTGAGTCCTTGTTCAAAAGTTATAAAACGTAACGCTCGAGGCCGCTAAATTACTAAAACGCCCCTGGTGGCATTTTTCACAAAAGTCTCGCGCCCGCAAAAGTTACACCCCTCCTAGGGTAAACGGCATGCTCCGGACTCAATGGTGCCTTCGATTTTCCCATCCAAGAAACCGTTTAATATATACTTGAGTTAATCCATTAATCGAATACATTAATTAATTAATTTTTCCATTTCACGTTATGATAACGAGCGATGGGTCCAAACGCCCCGCAACGACATGTTTTATGTCGTTCCTAGGGTAGTCACCCCATTACAAACCCATTCATACCCTCAAATTGCTAATATGAAACATATTTTAGGAGTTATTTCATTTATTTTGCGTTCCCAGTGTGAACACACTGAAAATTTAATTTCGGCCACACCGGGGCTCGGAATCGCACGCCATCTGATGCCGCTGCTCTGGAATAACATCAAGAATATTCCAAAGGCTTTTATAGAAAAAATAGGGTTCTTAAACCTTATATTTTTTTGTAATATTATATCAATTATTAATATAAGTATTTGTTTTGAAAACTTATTTATGTCAATTTCAACTCTATTTAGTATTCGGTTCTTGTGAAAGTCAACAAAACCTGATTAATTTGAAAAAAATAAATTTAATCAATATTAAAATGTAATATTAACCTAGAAAATTAATGGAATTCATCAAGAGACTCAATATACATTTATTTGGATATTTATAATCTCAATTATTTTAATCTTTAATTAATAAGGTAATTACTGCATCATCATTGTGTCATAAATAAATTTAATTATATAATGTCTAAAAATTAAATAAAAAATATCATTATGTGGGAAACCATTTTATCTTTCCATTTAATATTTATAGTCTAATTTATCTTATTTATAAAACTATATTAAAAATATTTTAGTTATGAAAATTTGAGTTTAACACTTTTGACTCTTCTTTAAATAAAATAACAATAACTATCCTAATCTAATCCATGTTGATCAAAGAGGATCATATATTATTCCAAAGGATGATTTTGGTCGAAAAACACTTATCCAATGGAATTAAGGAATGTGTTAGGGTAATTATAATATCATTTTTACCTTTAATCACTCTCTTTACTTTTAACTGTGGTAAATAAAATTCAAAATTTATTATTCACCAAAAATTATTTTCATCCTATTGAACCACATTTAATTACTGGTGTCAACCGTGTCTCCTAGATTTTTAAAATTCAATTCAAAGGAGTGGTAAAATTATTTTTTTTTCAAATTTGCAAATGTTCCTAGAAGGTGGGTGAAAGACATTAAAATGTTAAATATAATTTTTTACAACTAATTTTATTATAAAATGAATCCAATGAATTACATTGAACTTATATAGATATTATGTATCTATTTTGACCTAAAATAAATTTAAATAAAATAAAATATTATTAAAATAATAAGTAGGTTTTAAACCTTAATAGTGTTTTTCACTATTCATAAAAAAATTGACCGTTTTCAAGAAAATACCAAATATTCACTCTAAGCTAATTTTGATATTTCGAATCCAAAAATGTTGTCCATTTTGAAATATAAAATTTATACAATTTCAATATTTGGGCATTACTATTCCTAACTGTTAGTTTGATATGTCGTGGTGTGTTAGAGCTCAATGTTACGTACAGCTCAAGCTATTGTATTACTCAAAGATAAATGTATTGTAGAAGCTTGGGGTGTTATATAGATCCAATTGATAATTTATGAAAATTATTAATATTTCATTTTTGAGGTGTATGAATTATTCCATCATCATATTGACACATTTTGTGATCATTATGACTCAATGTGCATGTTTCTACTTTAAAATGGCATTTTTTGTAAAAAAGTCATGTGACATAATCAAAAGTGATAAAGTAAATTTGGACTATTTAGGTAATTAACCAAAATTATCCATGTTACATTTTCAATTTTTTGGAGTCAACCACACCACAATCTGATTCACAGTGTGACCGATAGGACTCAATGTGAATATTTTTATTTATAATTGAAATTAATTTTAGTAAAAAAGTAATGTAACACACATAAAACTAATAAAATGAATTCATATTGCATTGATTCCTCAGAAAAATGATCCATAATTCATTTTTATGTGTATGAATCATCTAAGGATCAATATGATACATCATGTTCCCAATATTAATCAAAGTTTCTTTTACCAATTTAAAATTAACACTTCAGTTCAAGATATGTCACTCAATGAAAACATAAAAAAAGGCACTTAGATTATGTTGGTAATTTTGAAAAATGATTCATACTTCAGTTTTGGAATGTAGGAATTAGTATCATGTTAAACCAACACATGATGTGATTGGTATGAATAAAATTACATGTTTCTAATTTAGAATGGCATTTTAGTAAAAATGGAAAATTAAATTCTCAAAAATTATAAGACACGTTCAGATTGTTTTTGATAAATTTGGAAAATTATCTGTAAGTAATTTTAACATGTTGGAATAGGATCATCTGAATTTAATACTCAATGTGAACTATATGACTCAATGTTTGAGTTATCTGTTTAATGATGAAAATTTTGTTAAAAAGTGTCACTCAATGAATACTGAGAAAATGCACTCACATTATCTTAAAAATTCATGACAATGATTCTTAATTCATTTATGAGGTGTAGGAATCATACTCATGTCAAACCGACACATAATGTGACTTGTATGACTCAAAGTGCATGTTTTTAGTTGAAAAATAAATTTAAGTAAAAAAGAAAAGTGACCTACCCAAAACCATGTAAACAAATTCAGTTTTGAGTATATATCTAGTCTTTTTATAATAAAATTTCATTTTAAACTTGACACATGAACTTTGAGTCATACATGTCGCATATCGTGTTTTTTTATGTGATAATAATTCTTAAACCTCAAAAAATGACTTATTAATCATTTTCAAAAATTATAAAAACAACCCGAACTCATTTTCTTAGTTTCGTAGTGAGTTATACACATTTTGAACTAAAATGTCAATTTTAAATTGATAATAAAAAATTTGAGTCATAATGTCACATCATGTATTGGATTGAGGTTCATCTAATTCCTACATATCATAAATTTATTTTGAATATATTTCCAAATGTATCAAAATAATATGATTGTGTTTGATTACATTTTGAGTATATCACTTCAATTTTTAAAATAAATTAATGTTAATTTTGAATAAAGAGACACATATTGATTCATACAGATCAGAGTGTGAATTGGGTTGGGGAGTGCTTCATTATTACACATTTAAAATTACATATGGATAATTTTTATAAATTATAAATGAAATCCAAATGTGCTTTATTGGTTCTCTATAGGTTACTTTTCTTTTTCTTTTAAATGTCATTTTAAACTAGAAACACACACGTTGAGACATACCAGTCAGATCGTGTGTTGGTTTGACATGATATTGAATCATACATTTCAAAAATAAATTTTGAATATTTTTCCTAAATAATCAATAAAATCCATTTATTTTTTCTTGATTTTAGGTTAGTGACACACTTTCTGAAGTAAAATTTCAATTTTATACTAATAACGACCATTTTGAGTTATACAGGGAACACTATTCAATATATTGAGATGCATATTATTCATATGCATCAAAAATTAATTATGGATTATTATTATGAAATTTCAAAAATATATATATATAAATATGTTTTATTAGGTTTTAGTTATTCACATGTCTTCTTACTATAATTAATTTAAATTTTGAATAAAAAAATATACAGTTAGAGTCATAACTGGAACACCATGAACTGGAATGAGGTTCGATTGATTTTAACATGGCGAAAAATACGTATAGATCATTTTTTATAATTATAAAAACAATAATAATGTGTCTTTTTAGTTTTTAGTATGTAATTTGTATTTTTTAGTAAAATTAATTTCAATTTTACATAAAAATATTAATTTTGAGTCATACCGGGAACACTGTGTATTGGATTGTGGTGAGGTTAATTCCAACATGTCATAAATGACTTACAGATCATTTTCATAAAGTATAAAAACATTATTAAGGTGGTTTTTTATTTTTAATATGTAACTTATCTTTTTTTTCAATCATTATTTTCAATTTTAAATAATAAAAAACACTTCATGTTATACTGGTAACAACATGTATCATATTGATGTGTAGTTGATTCCAACAAATCAAAATTTACATATGGATAATTTTACCAAAGATTCAAAACTTTTATAATTCATTTTCTTTTTTTTATTATGTAATTTGTATTTTTTTAAAAAATCATTTCAAACTCGAAACTTGCACTTTGTGACATAATGGTCTCATCAACTATTATTTTGATATGATGCTGATTTATACAAATCCAAAATTATAAACGAATCAGTGAAGAAAATTTTCAATAAAATCTGAGTGTTTTTTCTTGGTTTTAAGGGAGTGAAAATTTTTGAACTAAACATTCAATTTTATACAGATATCAAATACTTTGAGTTATACCATGCACATCATGTATCATATTGTTGTTTAGATGATTTCTACATGTCACGACATGACCCAACAGGGCTCGAGTAGTGACTCCCCAAGCCCGCCTCTAATACGCCAGGGGCTGGCGACCAGCGCTGAGTTGGCTATCACACTGATGGGAGGTATTAGCCTAAGATACCTGTACACATGCACCCACATAAACTTCCATGCAACAATGCAGAGATATATAAAACTGAAAAGAAAATGCATGCATACATCTATCCCAAACCAGAGTGAAACAGAAGTAAAAAAGGGATAAAATAGATCCCACTATAAGAAAACTACAAAAGTTTCCAAACTGCTCATAAGGAGGGGATCGTTGTCAATAGCACCTGCTGGTAAGCTCCTCATTACAACTCTAGTGAACACCCTGGTCAGTCTCTTCCATAATGCTCCGCCTGCTCTGGGTCCTCCTTGGACTTCGTCAAAAGGTATACGGTCTACACAATACACAAACATGTGCGGGAAAATCCCATGCAGGGGTGAGTAAAAAATACTCATAAGGCACCTCAAAACCCCCAAAATAAATGGGAGAAACTAAAATTCAATGGTCAACTCATCCCAACCAGAGGGAACCCAAATGAGAGAGAAACTCCATCTCAAGACCATCCTTGGCTAAATATGACTAGTCAAATCAGCTCAGGTGTATGACCATACATACACCATGAACATCCGATCAGGTATATTCCCATTCATATACCATGAAAAACTAGATATACTCATTTCATGCACAAGGCTTCATGAGGTTTTGACCTCATCACATGTGACAGTTACATAACTAGGAGAATACACTCCACAAGCTCTGTCATCCCAAATGACACTCGTCTAAGAGATACAATCCATAGGGTTTCACACCAACATCCCAAATTCCCATCCAATAGATCACCCTCATAAAATATCATCACTGAGAACATCACGTTGAAATAGTGGAAACACCTAACTTCTCAAATATGGGATCATTCCTAGGGTCTTCTAGGGGATACAAGAACCCACTCCTGTATCTCAAAGATCTCACAGATAGGGAATCACTCCCTAGATCTACTGGGGGATACCACTACGCGATCTGAAGTTCCACAGTTCACATCACTCAGATAGAGGATTGTCTCCCATGTGAAGATGGTCATGACGATTCTAGAAATCTTATCTGGTATAACTTCTGATGTTAGGGATCGAACCAAAAAACCAAAAACCCTAACGAAACCATGCGTTGAGTAGGATATCTTATAACCAATTATTCCACAACCCAACTAAAACCACACCCTAAGTAGGGGATCGTATAAACAATGATTCCACAATGCTACAAAAACCATGCGCTGAGTAGGGGATCGTATACCTGACGATACCACAACCCTACTAAACGGACGACTGCATAAGGGATCATATTCCCGATGATGCCTCAAACCCTACAGGGTTGACCTACTAGATAGGGGATCACTTCCCATGGAAAAGTAGTCATAATGATACCAAGAACCCGATATAGGGAAGCGAAGCTAGAGGATCCCACTCTGGGCCCATTAGAGGGATGCCACAACTCTATCAGGAAAATATCCTATTGATGGATTACAAATCCATAGTAGGTTTGTAATGACAAACAAAACCTCATAGGAATGAACCAAAGGATTATACTCAACCACTTTTAGTTCAAATGTCACTATCCTGAGCGACCAGCAACATCCCTACAATGTGCACCTCCTAGGCCAAAGTCGAGACAACCACCACCTTCTATATAAAAAAACACACAGGATAGGTTATTTACTTAGCTAAAACGGGAAATCGATGAAAAATGTCTAATTCACCTTTTCAAGACTGGTTGGGGCCCACACCTCGATTCAAAAACTCATCAATCGGACCATTCCATCACGATCCCCTTGAAAAAATGCATGAGATCGACTACTCGTTTGTGAAAAATGGACACTAGACAAAAAGTCATGTTTCTTCATAAATGCCCAAAACCATCCTCATTGGGGCCACACCCTAATCTCAGTACCAACGCCCAGGAAACTATCTTGAAAAGTCCACCTTACTATCAGGATCACAATGCCACTGATGTTGGGTCAATTGGACGCTCCATGCAGAAGTTACGGTGGGTCAAAGTTGAATATTTATAAAATATTATTATTATTTCAATGCATCATAGCCCAGGGAAACATACCCAACTCATAAAATTCCAAAAGTGAACTCAAAATGTTTGTTCAACACAAGTAATGCATCTCTACAAATGGCTCACAAACCGGATTTACATTTTGTTAGTTATAGGGGTTTAAAGATCCCCTAGATAATCCTGGCCAGACTACCACATGTCTCGCTAGAAACCACCACGCCACTACCAGAAAGCACCGTGCCGCCGCCAGAAACCACCACGCCGCTGTCGACCACGCCAAAATTTTCCATGGCCACCACCAGAAAACATCCAGGAGCCACCAGGAACACCACGGTGCTCAAACATTAGATCTGAAACATGTTTCAGAAAGCTCAAGACCCAAACTACAAAACTCTTATGAAGATTTGAAGAAAAACAACACATAAATAGGATCTGGGATTTTAAAACTCAAACTCCCTACCTTTTGGAAGATTGTCGATGCTTTGCACGCACCACTGCTGCTAATGCACGATCTGAGAGCATCTTCAATCAGAATCTGAGCTCTTGGGCACTTCGTTTGCTCGATTTGGAGAATCATCAGTGAAGAAAAAAAGAAGAAAGAGGAGGGGGCTCATCAGTGCATAGAGTAAGGAGAAGGTGGGGATTAATTTTTTTTTCTATTTTTTAAACTAACTAAATCAACACATACCCTCACCCCAGAACAATCATCCCAGTATAGAGAGGATTAGATCACCCCTAGGGTAAACACATTGTTATGAACGCAATGGTGAGCTCATAATTTCGATCTGAGACTAATTTCAGGTGTTATTCGAGCCGACAATCATAAATAAACTTTTCCATTTATTTACAAAAACACCCCTAGTGGCTTTTCCATAGCAGGTCCGTGCCCGCAAAGTTTACACCCTGCCTAGGGTAAACGGAATGCTCTGGATGCAACCATTCCCTTAGATTTTTTATCTGAGCTACCCTTTAGGAGAAAAATAAACCCCTCCATGTGAATTTCATAAAAATACTTAATATTTTCATAAAATGAATTATGGTTACACTGGGCCTCAGAATCGCACGTCGTCTCCCCGCCTAGCTCTGGAAATATTCATAGAAATATTCCAATGTCTGACAGGGCCAAAACCTGAGTCGCTACATCCTCCCCACCTTAGAACCTTTCATCCCCAAAAATCCAAATGCACAAGGAAAGAAACTGAACTATAAACTAGGTCTCCCACACTAGTGATTTTTCAGACACACAACTGTGCTCGAATGCATTAGTCAGAGGAACTCATCCACCACACCTTAACACTATCCACTTTTGGCGGAACTGACTCTCCTGCATGGTTTTAATAACGTCACAAAAACACATCTCAGTAAGGAAGGACCCCTCTTCTTCATGAATTCAAATCACTTAAAACAACTCCTACACAGGTTCTTACCAATGTCGTGAACAAAACTCGAGCAAGAAACAAAAAGAAAACGTACCACTTAATAGTGTCTATCAAACCGACTATAGAAAGTATAAAGGACACAGAGCATACCTCTATCCACCCACGAAGCCTCTGGGTCAACAACCTATAAGTCCTACAACTATTCTCTCCTTATCCCTCCTGCTCCCTAAGCTCGGCGTACACCACCTAGGGGTGGTTGTGGTGGCATCTGATACCGCCTACCACCTCCCGATGCTGCACCAGCTCCGTCGCCACGTCCGACACCCAGTGGACTTCCATACTCGAGACACTGCCTATGCCAAGGCGGCCTGTTAACCAACTCTCTATCAGTATCACGACGGGTCGGACAATATCTAGTAAGATTTCCCAGACCATCTCAAGCGTAACACCGCATCTCCTACGGTTGACCAAAACTGGCATGAGATCCCTGAGAGCACTAAGCCTCCGGTCCTCCATCATGGGGTCACCAACTGAAACGTATAGAACATACATACCCATGTTCTTGATGTCGACTACCAATTACCAAGTTCACAGATGCCACGTGCCCAGCACTGATGGGCTGCATCTACTTATCCAGAAAGCTCTCCACCACTAAGGCTTGCTCCAGCACTCCAGCATTGGTGGGCAGGCACATGGAAACCAAACCTGCCTAAATGTCTCTAAGTTGGCCCTTATCAAACATTGAAGCCCAAAAAAATGGGTCTCAAACCATATCTAGGGAGTAGTGTGAAAGATCTATAAACTTCACCAAGTACTCTAACACAGTCATGCCCTCCTTCCGAAGCGGCAAAAGCTCCTAGATCCACACTGACCTTAGTGTCCCCGGATAGAACTCTTCCCTAAAAAGCGGCTAAAACACTACACAGCAGAGTGTCTCCCCATCGTGGAACTATGTCATAATACTTGACCATCACCCAGCTGAACCATGTAGAAGGCTCCCCTCTAGGAGCACTGTCTCATCCGGAGGTGTCCTTACCAGGTGAAAAACTCGTGTGACTGCTTCGAGCCATTCATCAGCTGCCTGGGGTTCTGGATTACCCCATAACCTTAGAGGTCACTACCTTTGGAACTCATGTAGCACAATCAGTCTATGCACATCCTCATCCTACACTGCTAGCACAACCTGCTGCTCGAGAGGTGGTGGCTCAACTGGCAGACCTCCTGAAGGTCCATCCTTATAACCCACTCCCTTGTCCACAACCTCTACACGGGGCGGATCATCATCACATTCCTACTATGGAATGCTCACTATTTTTCATCACGGTGGAATCTTGAAAAACAATCAAGATTCACTACGGTCAAGAGTATATCTACGTAGCTTTCATAAGAAAAACAAGCAAACCCCAAAACCTTGTCCTATATGATGCATGCACCATTATTTCCCTGTGACCAGTGTAATAATGTCCACAGTCAAAAGGCAAGTTATTAGAGTCCTAATGAATTGATACGTCGGGCACTACACCAACACTAGAGTCCCTGGCCTGAAATCAAAACTTAGAACATCTGAACACTGTCACTATGTAACCCAATCCAAGCTCAATGTTAGACCAACTACACATAGAGATCCCAATGGTGGAACTTCCTCTGATACCACTCTGTCGCGACAGGACCCAATAGGGCTCGAGTCGTGACTCCCCAAGCCCTCCTCAAATAGGCCAAGGGATGGAGACTAGCGCCGAGTAGGCTATCAAACTAATGGGAGGAAATAGCCTAAGGTACCTATACACACACATCCTAGTACACCTCCATGAAATAGTGTAGAGATATATACACCTGAAAATAAAATGCATGCATACATATATCTCAAACGAGAGTGAAATAGAAGTACAAAAGGACTAAAACAAGTCCCACCAAAAGAAAACTAAAAAAGTGTCCAACCTGCTCAGACGGAGCAGTTCACTATCAAAAGCACCCACCGGTAAGCTCCTTGTCACAGCTCTGGTAAACACCCAAGTCAGTATCATTCACATAGCTTAGCCTACTCCAGGTCCTCTTGGGACTCCGTCGAAAGGCCTAAAGTCCGAACTAGACACAAATGTGTGTGGGAAATGCTCGTGCATTGGTGAGTATAAAAATACTCAGTGGGCACCCCAAAACCCCCAAAATAAAAGGGTGAAACTAAAAGGTAATAGTCATCTCATCCCAGCAAGATGGAACCCAAATGAGAAAGAAACTCCATATCGAGACCATCCATGGCTAAACACGACTAGTCAACTCAACTTAGGTGTATTCCCATACATAAACCATGAACATCTTCTCAGGTATATGGCCATACATATACCATAAACAACCAGATATACTCATTTCACCAACCAAGCCTAATGAGGTTCCGACCTCATCACCTGTGATAGGTACATAACTAGGAGAACACACACCAGGAGCTCTATAATCCCATATGGAACTCTTCCAAGAGATACACACCATCATGTCTCACACCAACATCCCAGATGCCCATACGAGAGATCATGCTCATTAGATATCATCACTGAGAACATCACGCTAAAGTAGTGAAAACGCCAAAATTCTTGGATATGGGATCACTCTTAGAGGATTATAGGGGATACAAGAACCAACTTTGGTATCTCGATGATCTCACAGATAGGGGATCACTCCAAGGGTCCACTGGGGGATACCATAACAAGTTCTTACATTCCAATGTTCATATCACTCATATAGAGGATCTTCTCTCATGTGAAGATGTTCACAACAATGGCAGAAACCCCATCTGGTATAACTCGTTATGTTGGGGATCGATGCGATGATGCACAAACCCTACCGAAACCACGATCTAAGTAGGGGATCATATAACCAACAATTCTTCAACCCTACTGAATCCACACACTAATTAGGGGATCATATAACCAATGATTCTGTAACCCGACTAAAACCACAACCTGAGTAGGGGATCGTATACCTGAAGATACCACAACCCTATTAAATATCCCACTACGTAGGGGATCATATTCCCGATGATACCTCCGACCCTATGGGGTTAACCTGCAAGATAGGGAATCTCCGCCCATGGAAAAGTGTTCACAGTGATACCAAGAACCCGATCTAGGGAAGTGAAGCTAGAGGATCCCACTCTGGGCCCACCAGAGGGATGCCACAACTCTATCAGGAAAACATTCTATCAAGGGGATCACAAAACCATAGTAGGGTTGTAATGCCACACAAAACCACATAGGAATGAACAAAAATCATACACTCAACCACTACTAGTCCAAACGTTTCTAACTTGAGTGACCAGAAACATCGCCACAATTCTCACCGCCTAGGCCCGAACCGAGGCAACCACCACGTTCAATGTAGAAAAACACATAGGATAGGTTATTTAATCTCCTAAAACAGACAATTGGTGAACAAGTTACTATTCACCATAGCAAGCTAGTGTGGGGGCCACACCTTGATTCTGAAACTCAACAATCAGAATGTGCCATCATGATCCCCCCAGAAACATACACGAGATCGACAACTCGTTTGTCCAAAATGGAAACTGGACAAAAAACACATGTTTCTCTATAAATGCCCAAAACCAGCATCGTGGGAACCACACCCTGATCTCCGTATCAGCACCGGGAAACTATCCTGAAAAGTCCGCCTAACTATCAGTATCACAATGCTACTCATGACGCGTCAATCAGATGCTCCATGCAAAAGTAATGGTGGGTCGAAGTTGAATAATAATAAAATATTATTATTTCAATGCTTCCTTGCCCCGGGCCACGTACCTGACTAATAAAATTCTCAAAGTGAACTCAAAAGGTTCGTCCTGACTCAATGAATGTGTCACTACAAATGGATCGCAAATCAGAGTTACGATTTGTGATTCACGGGGGTTTAAAGAACCCCTAGAAAATCCTGGCTGGACCACCGCCTATCTCATCAGAAACCCCCATGCCGCCCCAAGAAACCACCGCGCCGCCGTCGGGAATCGTGTTTTCTGCTAGAAAACTTTCGAGAGCCACTGGAAACACCCTGGTGCTCCAAAGTTATATCTAAAACATGTTTTGGAAAGCTTGGGACCTGAACTACACAAACCTTATGACGATTTGAGGAAAAATAATGCATAAACGGGATCCAGGATTTTAAAACACAAACAACCTACCTTTTGGAAGATCGCCAATGCTTTTCAAGCTTCGTTGCGGCTGCTACATAATCAGGGAGCATCCACCATCCGAATCTGTACTCACTGGTGCTTTGTTTTCTCGAATTGGAAGATTGTCGGTGAAGAAAGGAGGAGGAAGGAGGAGGGGGCACATCGTCACACAGAGGAAGGAGAAGGGGGGATTGATTTTTATTTCTTTTTTTAAACTAATTAAATTGCACAAGAGCCTCATCCCAATTGGTGAGGACTCAGCAAGTGAATCCAAGAGACCTGAGTTCAAAACAGGGTGGAGACATATTTCCAAGATAGTATAAGTACTGTAGATGTCACGACCCATCCTCAGGGCCCATTTTGTGACTACCCCAAGTCCGTCTTCTATAGGCCAGGGGCTGGCGACTAGCACCAAAGGCATAAATCCCGATAAAAGGGAAGATATTGCCTTTATAAAAGCAAATAAACACAACAGACTGCGCAGGATGAAGTAAAAACTAAGTAAAATAGGTACAAAAGTAAGTGCTGGAAAGTAAATGGGATAGAATACAAAGCCAACTGAAAGTATAATAAAACTTAAAAGAAAGTACAGCAGCAGTAATGTAAATCAGCAACCACCGAGTCGTCCTCCGGCTATCCCACCTGAAGGGTGGGTACATATGGTCTCTTCAGCTCCTCGGGTCCGGCCATCCACTCCATGTATGTCCCGCCTATTGGTCCACCTCCGGATACCATCCAGCTCCTCAGGCCTCAACTACGATCAGCGTTTTCCATTGTCTGCATCCAACACAATGTAGTGGGGGTATAGCCCGTGCAGGGGTGTGTATACGATACTCAGTAGGGACCCTGAGATTCCCTAAGGTCTCCCAGAATCCAAAAAGGATGTACCACAAACGAAAGATAAATAACACGAAGTATCAACCAACTCTACTTAGGTATATCCAATACATATACCTAAGTCATCAATTCCAGTTCGGCTCCAACTCATGAGCCCAAGTACAACCCAGTCCGCACAGGAAAGCACAACCCAGTCCACATAGGAAAGTAAGTCAATCACATCGATGATAATGATTGAAAGTCAAGACTTAGCTCACATAGGTATACTACTCACAAAGAGGGGTGGAGATGATAGATGTATCCTATGAATCATCTCCCCTGCCGAACCCACGTAAGATCTAAGTACAGAAGTCGTCGCTGCCGAACCCACGTAGGATCCTTGTATAGTAACCATCAGTGCCGAATCCACGTAGGATCCAAGTACAGTTATCATCACTACCAAACCCACGGAGGATCCATGTACAGTCGTCCTCGCTGCAGAACCCACATAGGATCCAAGTACAGTCGTCATCGTCATCGCGGTCGCAGCCAGCTCTAGGGTTCCTGCACACAGCACGCTCGATTCTGGGAGGGTCCGCTCCATGAGCCAAGAGGAGTGATACATCAACTATCAAAAATCCCATAGTTTATTTATCCCTAACTTCCACCTTGTCAATAGGAACTCAACAAGACAGACGGCGCGTCAATCAGACGCCCGATCTGAGAGTTATTGGCTTTTCTGTCCCAGGGGCCCTGTAGGTTTCATGTTTGAACCAACTCGTCCATACCCAAACTTCATCGAAACCTTGAGTGTAATAATCCTAAATGACCGCCGCGATCCAAGGATCCCTACGCAACTGACGGTATGTCGATCAGAGGTCCTTATCCCATGATATGGGCGTTTGAACGAACCTGGTCCGAAAATAGGGGGTCTGGGCCCGGTCCGACCCGACCCAATACCCCCTGGGTCAGCCCGAACCTAGTTGACCTGACCCGGGTTCGGGTCTGGCCCGGATGGGCGTCGCCAGCCCATCCCATGCAGCCTACGGCCCGGCTCGGAAGCCAGCAGTGGCTCGGTGCTGGCCGAGCAGGGCGCGCCCCCTTTTTCTGGAAACGACGGACCTAGTGGGGTCCACCCAAAATGCTGGTTGGGGGGGTTGCATCCCCCCCTCAGTTTCTTGATAACGGTCAGCCTTTATGGCAGGTCGGTGAGCTTCCGCGGCACCCCTTCGGGGTCCCACCTCCTTGAGACGCCGGCGACCGACTCAGCCGGCCGCCCCCTGCTGGTCTGTCACGGCCTTAGGCCGTGGCCTCTCTCGGCCTCACCGGTGCGGCGTGACGGCGTCGCGCACCACCGTCGTGGCCCACTCCTGGCTTCGGCTTCCCTCAGCCTCACCAATATGGTGTGACGGCATCGTGCACCTTCTCTGTGGCCCGCTCTGTCCGCGGTCCTCTTCATCCCCACGTGGTGCAATGACACCGCGCCGCCTTCACCTCAATCATCAACGAAGAACAACAAGAAAAAGGGGAGGAGAATCGGTCGTGTTTGTGTGGTCCATTCTCCTCCCGTTACAACGATAAAATTATGCCAAATAATAAACAACGAAGGAAGACGATAAGACTTGAACAAAGAAATAACACCTACCTCGTAAAGTAGTCTGCGGTTGTCAAGCACCGCAGATGATGGTGTCGTTTCCATCGTTGTTGGTTTGTGCCCGAGGAAATGACGTCTCGTATTTTATCACAGAGAGAAGAAGAGGATTGTGCGTTTTTGATCTTCGTGGATTTGGTGCTCTATATCGAAGAGGATTCGTTCTTCGTAGATATGATGACATCTTTTAATGATGGAGGAGCTTCCTTCTTTCTTTACACAAGGCACTCTCCCCAAACTCCCACACAACAAGCCAACAAAATTAAAATAAGGTCACCCCTTATTTTAATTGTTTATGCCAAGCCTTTTAAAATTCAAGAATTCAAACACTTCATTAACAAATTGAAGTGCTTAAATTAATTATATAATGTGTGTTGGCAAGAGTTAAGAGGGAGAGAGACAGAAGGTGGAAGGGTTACACAATTAATTCCAAAGGGTTAAGGGGTTATGGAAAATGAAAAGGTTGGGGCTCATGTGGGCCCCACCTTACATTTATCCTCACATGGGTAGTTAGGATGCTAGTGGGTCCCACCCTAACTCCCCCATGTAGGATAAAACCACCTTATAAAAAGAAATAAAATTGTACATCATTTTTATTCACTTTTCATTTAATCCACATTTTTTAAACATGTCATCCCGAGCAAACACATCTTCGGTAAAGTTCCTCATAAGCAATTACCAGTGCTGCGAATTCATCGGTTCCCTCGGATTTCAATTCCAAGCACCGGTTCAAATGATAGAAAAACCCGCTCGTTCGTTCCCTGAACGTACCTGAGCTAAACTTCGGAAATTGATTTCGGGCACACCGGGCATCAGAATCAGGTTCCGTCAGAAACTGTGTACTTGTAAAATCCCAAAGAATTTATTGAAAAAAAATAAAAATTCCTTGTAATTTATGGGTCTTTACATTACTCCCACCTCAGGGCTTTACATCCGCATAAAGCTACATCATAAACTAGGGAAACAAATGAGGCTACTGTGCACGCATCTTAGTCTCCCGCTCCCATATGCTCTCCTGGAGGTTCCCGTGCTACCACCAAATGTGCACCAGAGGAATCAACCGTCCACATTGGACCCACTCCTATTGATCCTCAATATCTACTGGGACCTCCACAAAAGTCACCCCATTATCAATTTCCAACTCCCCGTCATCAATGATATGCATCGGGTCATGCACGTATCTCCTCAGCTGAGATACGTGGAAGACATCGTGCACCCGGTGAAACTAAGGTGGAAGAGCCAGGTGATAAGCCACCTCTCCTATCCTGCTAAGAACCTTAAAAGGTCCAATTAAGCATGGATATAACTTTCTGCCCCAACCAAATCTCTATAATCCACGTCGAGGTGAGACCAATAAGAAAATGTGGTCACCATCCTCATACTCCAGTGGTCTCCACCTTCTATCAGCATAGGACTTCTGTCGGCTCTGAGCAGTCCTCATCCGCTCGTGGATGATCTGTACCTTCTCTGTCATAGCCTGGACCATCTCTAGTCCTATGAGTGTTGACTCCCCAGGGTCAGTCCATCACAGAGGTGATCTGCAAGGTCGTTCATACAATGCCTCGTATGGTTCCATCCTGATGGTGGAGTGCTAAATATTGTTGTATGAAAACTCCACCAAAGGTAGGAGATCCTCCTACCTGCGACTAAATTTTAGGACACATGCACGGATCATGTCCTTGAGAGACAGAATGGTCCTCTCCATCTGGCCATCCGTCTGAGGATGAAAGGTGGTGCTCAGGCGTAGCTGCATCCCAAATGCCTCCTGCAACCCCTTCCAAAGCCGGGAAGTAAAGCGAGCATCTCGATCAGAGATGATAGATGATGTCACACCATAAATCCATATGATATCCGGAACGTAGAGGCATCATAAGCTCTACACTGAGCCCTGCTCTATGATAGGTAAGATGTTGGCTGACTTGGTGAGTCGGTCGACAATCACCCAGATGAAGTCGTGTCCTCTGTAAGTACAAGGGAACCCCGTCACGAAATCCATCGATATCCCATCCCACTTTCACTCCAGGACCTCTAAGGGTTGCACCAAGTATGCTGGTACCTGGTTCTATGCCTTCACCTGCTGGCAGGTGAGGCATCGTGAAATGAACTGTTCCACAACCTTCTTCATACCCGGCCACCAGTGCTGTCATCTGAGATACTGGTACATCTTTTCTACTCCTGGATGTACCACCAATGGGGATGTGTGAAACTCCCTTACCACCTCCACCTGTAATGAATCAGGTACCATGGTACGTCCCCTGAAGAGGATGATGTGCTCTCCTCTTACAGAAAATCCATTAGTTTCCTATCCTGGGATATCTTTGCATGTCACGTCTCACAGTCTACGTCCCCATGTTGTGCCTCTCTGACCCACTGAAGTATTGGAGGAGTGACTGTGAGCGACTGTAGAAAGGTTTCTCCATCTCTATCCATGAAGGATATCTACAATGCGGCTAGCTGCTCCATCGCCTCTCCAAGTAGCTGAATACCCGATCTCCTGTTGAGAGTATCATCTAATATGTTCCCCTTCCCAGGAGTATAGAATATCTCAATGTCATAGTCCTGGAGGAACTCGAGTCATCACCATTGTCTCAAGTTCAGGTCCTTCTGCGAGAAGATATACCAGAGACTCTGGTGGTCAAATTAGACTGTAAAGAACTCACCCATAAGATAGTACCGCCACATCTTCAAGGAGAAGACCACTACTGCTAACTCCTGGTCATGGGTAGCATAGTTCTGCTCGTGCTGCCTCAACTATCGAGAACCATAGGTGATCATTTCCTACTCCTGCATCAGGACACACCCGAGTCCAGTCCCTGATGCATCGCAGTAAACTACGTGCCCTAATCCCTCCTCCAATGTCCTCAATATGGGAGCACTGGTCAATCTTTGTCTCAGATCCTGGAAGCTCTGCTAACATTTATCTGACCACATAAAGGGTTTCCCCTTCTTCGTCAAAGCTGAAAGTGGTTCTTATACTCTGGAGAATTCTAGCATAAATCTTTGATATTACCCAGCTAGACCTAGGAAACTCCACACCTCTGTCATGCTCCTGGGTGGCTCCCAAGCTAGTACTACCTTGATCATCGCAGGACCCACCGCAACTCCCGCCTCAGAGATGATGTGTCCCAAGAAGTGGACCTCTAGAATCCAGAACTAACACTTTGAGAGCTTACCATAAAGATGGTTCTCTTGGAGTGTGTCCAGTACAACCCGCAAGTGGTAGGCATGCTCCTCCTTAGTAGTCGAGTAAATCAGTATGTCGTCAATGAATACTATGACAAATCGATCGAGGTATGGCTGGAAGATCTTATTCATGAGACTCATGAACACTGTTGGAGCATTGGTTACGCTGAAAAGCATAAACAAGAACTCATAGTGGTCATACCGACTCCTGAATGCCGTCTTATGCACATCCTCATCTCAAACTCTGAATTGATGATAGTTGGACCTAAGGTCTATCTTCAAGAACCATCATGATCCCTTGAGCTGATCAAAGAGGTCGTCAATCCTCGAGAGTGTATACTTGTTCTTTATGGTCACCTGATTCAGGAAACGGTAGTCAACACATAGTCTTAAGCTCCCATCCGCCTTCTTGGTGAATAAAATCAGAGAAGCCCAGGGTGAAACACTGGGTCGGATGAATCCCTTGCCCTGTAGTCCTCCAGTTGTACCTGCAGCTCACGAATCTCGGCGGGATCCATCCGATATGATGGAGTAGATATTGGGGTTGTCTTGGGGTACAGGTCAATATAGAAGTCTATCTATCTGTAAGAAGGTAGTCCTGGAACGTCGTTAGGAAAAACGTCTATGTACTGATCCACCACAACATGAAAACTCAGACTCTGGACATCAACCGCTCCGAGGATTAGACTACCCAACTGATGTGTGATCGTCTACCCTCTCCTCTGCGTAAGTCCATCCTACACTGCAATGGCTCCCTTCTCGCCGGTGAAGGTGAACCTACTCCCATCTGTGTGGACACACCACAATTTGTGCGTAATACAGTCAATGTGGGCATGGACTGTAGATAACCAGTCCATACATAATATGACGTCATAAGGCCTCGATGACGCTACAAGAAGATCCCAGCCGAAGCTCTCGCCTCCTATAGTAACCTCGCACTTTCGGCACTAGTGTGTAATCATCAAGTCTGCTCATGTAGGAGTCTCTAGCTGTAAGGATTGAGCCAACGACTCCATTGGAATCTCTGAGCTCTGAAAAAGGGCAGCGGCAATGAAATAATGACTCGCTTCTGTGTCTATAAGAACTGCAGAAAGGGTGGAGTAGACACAGATAGTACCCCAAATCATCTCAAGTGCACTGTGGTCATAAGCCTCCACCACCTGAAGCTGAGCCTGCCTCTGTTCTCCAGCTCCCTATGGTCGGGGTGGACCTCCTGGTGGTGGTGGTGGTAGAGCCTCGAAGCGTCGTCCACCACCTGCTGCTCGGCCAGCTCCTCTACCTCATCCGCCTGCTCCCTGTGGACCACCACAGTCCAACCTCTTCCTCTGCCTGGGTGGTCCCTCAACTGTCTGCTGCTCCTCTGTATGGCAGGTCGGGCATTCATGATCCATGTGGACCTTCCCACCACATGTATAGCATTTTTTCCTCTCGTATGACTGGCTCTGTTGCGTGTGCCCCGCACCTCCGAACCAGTATCTTGAGGTTTCCCACCTGATGGTCTGGTCTCCTTGGACATCTGTGACATCTGTCTACTACCGGCTGCAGAAGACTCTTCCACGTGTCGCCCTGCGGTAGGCCTCGCTGCTGGAGTAGGATCAACAAGGAAGCTCTCCACAAGTAGGGTTCGTTCCAGCACTCCATCCTGCATCGGAATGCTGAGGGAGATCATCGAATCCCTGATCTCATGCCTCAGTCCCTGCTCTGAGGTCCGGGCTCAGATGAATGGGTCCCGTACCATGTTCGTGGAGTAGCGTGAGAGGTCGGTAAATCTCGTCGAGTATTGGGCTACTATCATACTGCCATTCCGTAGCTGTAGTAACTCTTGGATGCGCACCGCACAGAGGGTGGCTGGAACGACCTCCGAGTGGAAGAGACTCTCGAAGTCCGTCCATAGTAGAGATGCCACGTCGTGCGCCTAAAGCATCAAGATCGACTATCAACCTACTGCTACGTGAAGGAGACTCGCCGTAAAGATCACTATGATTTCAGCTGGTGTCCCTACTAATCTGATTACTCGGACAACAACCTCTAGTCAATCCTCGGCTGCCTGAGGGTCCATCTCTCCACAGAACCTGGGCGGCCTCTTTCGTTGAAACTCATGCAGCGCACTCAGGCGGTGTGCACTCTCCGCTACTGGGGATGGTGGTATCGGTGGCCGAGCAGGTAGAGGTACCACTGGTGCCTTTTCTGTAATGGGGCCATGCACCGAGGCCTCGTCGCTCGGTGGGCTGCCGTCTCTCACAAAGCTCGTAACTCTAGCTGGCTGCCGTCGTGGGGCCATCCTGAAAAGAAACATGTGCACCATGGTTAATACAGTATACCTGGTGAGCTGTATCAAAATAATCACAAAGAAAACTTTTGAAACACACGTGCAATCAGTGTTTTCGAGCACTAAGTCGGAAATCCGAAGTAAGGGTCCTGTTGTATGGATATGTCGGCCACCGCACCAACAATGGATTCCCTGGACTGATAACCACACTCAATATGCTTAACAATATTTCTTTTGAGAAAGAAATTATCAGAGTCCTATGTTCTACAGTATATCCGACTCCTTTGATACCAATTTTTCACGACCCATCCTCGGGGCCAGTGTCGTGACTACCCCAAGCCCACCTTCCATAGGCCAAGGGATGGCTACTAGCACCAAAGGTGTATATCCCGATAAAAGGGAAGTCATTTCCTTTATATAAGTAAATAAACACAACAGAGTACGCAAGATGAAGTAAACACTAAGTACAGTGAGTACAAAAGTAAGTGCTGGAAAGTAAATGGGAAAGAATACAAACCCCACTGAAAGTACAGTACAACTGAAAAGAAAGTACAGCAGAAGTAAAGTAAATCAGCGACCACTGAGTCGTCCTCCAGCGATCCCACCTGAAGGGTGGGTACAGATGGTCTCCTCAGCTCCTCGGGTCCGGTCATCCACTCCGTGTACGTCCCGTATGTTATTCCACCTCCGGATACAGTCCTGCTCCTCATGCCTCAACCACGATCAGCGCTTTACGTCGTCTGCATCCAACACAACGTAGTGTGGGCATAGCCGATGCAGGGTTGAGTATATGATACTCAGTAGGGACCTCGAGACTCATGATGGTCTCCCAGAATCCACAAAGGATGTACCACAAAGGAAAGATAAATAACACTAAGTATCAATCAACTCTACTTTGGTATATGCCCATACATATACCTAAGTCATCAATTCTAGTTCGGCTCGAACTCACGAGCCCAAGCACAACCCAGTCTACACAGGAAAGCACAGCCCAGTCCACATAGGTAATTAAGTCAATCACATCGATGATAATGATTGAAATTCAAGACTCAGCTCACATAGGTTTACTACTCATGAAGAGGGGTGGAGATGATAGATATAGCCTCTGAATCATCTCCCCTGTCGAACCCACGTAGGATCCAAGTACAGAAGTCGTCGCTACCGAACCCACGTAGGATCCAAGTACAGTCGTCATCACTGTCGAACCCACGGAAGATCCAAGTACAGTCGTCCTCACTTCCAAACCCACGTAGGATCCAAGTACAGTCGTCATTGTCATCGTGGTCATAGCCAGCTCTAGGGTTCTCTCACACAGCACGCTCGATTTCGGGAGGGTCCGCTCCATGAGCCAAGAGGGTCGATACATCAACAATCACAAATCCCAGATTTTATGTATCCCTATGTTCGGTCTCGTCAATAGGAACTCAACGCGACATACGGCGTGTCAATTGGACGCCCAGTCTGACAGTTATTGGCTTTTACGTCATAGGGGCCCGATTGGTTTCAGGTTCGAACCAACACAGCCATACCAAAACTTCACTGAAACCTCAAATTTAATATACCGAAATGAACTTCTCGATCCAAGGATCCCTATGAAACTGACATTTCATCGATCGGAGGTCCATAGCCCAAGATATGGGCGTTTGAACGAACCTGGTTCGAAAATAGGGGGTCTGGGCCCGGTCTGACCCGGCCCAATACCCCCTGGGTCAGCCCGAACCGGTTTGACCTGACCCAGGTCCAGGCGTGGCCCAGCCCATGCGGCCTGTGGCCCGGCTCGAAAGTCGGTCGTGGCTCGGCGCTGGCTGAGCGGGGCGCGAGGGGCGGGCCCCCTTTTTCTGGAAACGGCAGACCCAGTGGGGTCTGCCCTAAATGCTGGTTGGGGGGGTTACACCCCCCAGTTTCCTGATAGCAGCCGACCTTTATGGCTGGCCGGTGAGCTACCACGGGACCCCTTATAGATCCCGCATCTTGAAAATGCTAGCCGCCCCCTGCTGGTCCTCCACGGCCTTAGGCCGCGGTTTGTCTCTCCGGCGCAGCGCGACGGCGCCGTGCCCCTCTGCTATGGCCCGCTCTTAGCTGTGGCATCCCTCGGCCTCCCGAGTGCGGCGTGATGGCGTCGCGTACCACCATCGCAAACCGCTCCTGGCCGCGGCCTCCCTCAGCCTCACCAGCACGACACGACGGCGCCGCGCACCCCCTATGCAACCTTCTCTGGTCGTGGTCCTCTTCTTCCCCGCATGGTGCAACGGCACCACACTGCCTTTGCCTCAATCATCAATGAAGAACAACAAGAAAAGGTGGAGGAGAATCGGTCGTAGTTGTGTGGTCTGATCTCCTCCCATTACGATGATAACATTCGGCCAAATCTTAAACAATGAAGGACAATGATAATACTTGAATAAAGAAATAATCCCTACCTCGTAAAGAAGTTCGTAGTTGTCAAGTGCCGCAGATGATGGAGTCGTTTCCATCGTCGTTGGTGTGCGCCCGAGGAAATGACGTCTCCACTTTTATCACAGAGAGAAGAAGAGGATTTCATGTTGTTGATCTTCGTGAATTTGGTGCTATACGTTGAAGAGGTGTCGTTCTTGGCGGAGAGGATGACGTATTTCAATGATGGAGGAGCTTCCTTCTTTCTTTACACAAGGCTCTCTCCCCAAACTACCACACAACAAACCAACAAAATTAAAATAAGGTCACCCCTTATTTTAATTGTTTATGCCAAGACATTTAAAATTAAAGAATGCAAACACTTCATTAACTAATTGAAGTGGTTCAATTAATTGTATAATGTGTGTTGGAAAGAGTTAAGATGGAGAGAGAGAGAGAAGGTGGAAGGGTGACACAATTAATTCCAAGGGGTTAAGGGGTTTTGGAAAATGAAAAATGTGTAAAGACCCGGAAATTTCAAGGAAATTTTTTTCTTAATTTTCTTTGGAATTTTACAAGAACTCAGTTTCTGATGGCGCCTGATTCCGAGGCCCGGTGTGCCCGAAATCATTTTCTGAAGTTTGGCTCGGGTACATTCAGTAAACGAACGAGTGGGAATTCCTATCTTTTGAACCGTTGCTCGGAATCAAATTCTGAGGGCACAGATGGAACCGTAGCATCGGTAATTGCTTAGTAATGCCATTTCTGGAGTTGCATTTTCACGAGAGAAGATGATAAAAATTGTGGATGTTTAATTTATAAATTAACTACAATTTTTATTTTCTTTTAGTGGTTTAAGGCTTTGGGTGGAAGTTGGGTAACTACCCAACTTCCCAAGGGAGGTTATGAGGGTGGTGGGGACCACATGAACCACACCCCTTCACATTCCTTAACTCCCTCAACTCTTGTTTAAATTTGATAACTTAATAATTAATAACTTATGTTATTAATGAGGTGTGTTTAATGTGTGTGTGGGTTTGAAATTCAAACTCATGTGTAGTTAATAAATTAAGTGAGATCTTAATTTATTTTGGGTTAGTTTCTTGTGGTGGAGTCTTGGGGAGAAAAAAGGCTAAGGATTGAGGAACTTATTCATCTTCGACGAAGAATGTGAAGAACACATTGGTCTCTAACGAAGAATGAGGAGTTCTCGGAAACCGAATACGCGACGCTATGTACCGCGATGGTTCTTCCACGACGTCTCCTTCCGCGACATCTCTACCCGCGACGAATCCTCGTTCGACGAACCTCTGTTCAATCTCGCACGAGGTAGGGGAATTTATTTTGTGTTCTCTTATCTTTTGAGAAAATAACAATGAGCACAGACCAACCAATTCTAGGTTGATCCGCGATCATTCGTTCATGCGGATTGATGTTGAGGATTATTGTTTTTGTCCGTAAATTATTTCTTTGTCGTACGTCGACTTCTATTAGATGGACGCATGCTATCATTATAACGGGAGGAGGTCGGACCGCACGAACATGGCCGACCCTCCTACCCCCTATTGTTTGATTTGTACCGGCACATGAAAGGTGGAGCGATGCCATTGCACCGCGCGGAAATTATGAGTAAGGGCTAAGAAGCGCAGCGTCGTCGCGCCGCGCCGATGAAGTTGTACAAGCCACATCGTCGTCGCGCCACGCCAGAAAACGACAAAGAAGCCGAAAAGGAATTTTGAAGGTTTTTCAGTGATAGTCGGGTCCCGAGATGACCTCTGGCGAAGACTGTAGGCGAATTGGACCACCGGAGCGCGTCTGCTGGCACGGGCGGCCCCATGCGGAGCCGCGGTTCTTCACGCGGGGGCAGCGCCCCACTCTGCTCCGCTCGGCCGTATCCGGCCGAGCCGACCCACCGGCTGGGCCGGGTCGCGCCCAGGCCGGGTCGGGCCACCCCCGCCGGGCTGGGTCGCGCTATCCGCGTCAGACCCGGGTCGGGTCGAGCCGGTTCGGGCCGACCCAGGGGGGGTTGGGCCGGGTCGGTCCGGGCCCAGACCCCCCGTTTTCGGAACCCTTTCGGTCTTTCGCCCATATCTTGAGCTGTAGACCTTCGAGAGACGCAACGTAAGAGGCGATGAGATCCTCGGATCGAGACGGTCGTTTCGGTATATCGCACTCAAGGTTTCGGAATACTTTGGGTTCAGCTGGGTAGGTTCGGATACGAAACCAACCGGGCCGAAATGCTTACATCTTGAGTTCCGGACGTCTGATTGACGTGTCGTCGACTTTGATGGATTCCTCTAGGTGAGACGGATATTTTGGCTTACTCTACTCGAGGTTTGGATTCCGTCGGAGTGTGGTCGGGTTGGTTCGCTCACGAAACCAACCGGGCCCCTGGAACGAAAAGGCCAATAACTCACAGACCGGGCGTCCGATTGACGCGCCGTCTTTCTCGTTTAATTCCTCATGATGAGACGGAACTTTTGGCATACTTCGCCTGAGTTTTGGTAACTGTTGGATAGTGGTCGGGTTGGATTGTACCCTAAATCCAACCGGGCCCTTAGAACGTAAAAGCTGATATCTTTCAGACTGGACGTCCATTTGACGAGCCGTCAGCGGCGTTGGTGATCACGTTGAGAAACGGTCCCTTGGAGTATACCCTATGAGAGTTCGGGGTACAGTTGAGATACGTCCAGGTTGGTTTGCTCACGAAACCAACTGGGCCCCTGGGACGAAAATGCTAATAACTCACAGACCGGGCGTCCGATTGACGCGCCATCTGTTGCATTGAGACCCCTATGACGAGGCGGTACTTTGCGATACTTCTTCGTGGGACTTTGAGATACTTGGAGTATCGAACTGTAACTCGTGGAGTGGACCCTCCCAGAGACGAGCGTGCGGAGTACGGAGACCGTGTAGCCAACTGAGACCTGACAACTGCTTGACCGACTCGACTTGGAGTGAGTCGACTAGCCCAGTGGACGGAGCACTACTTTGTTTGGGTGCAGACCCATGGTAGAAGGAGCACTACCTGTGTGACAGTGCAGACCCACGGTAATCGTCCGGAGAGTAACTCTGCAGGCTACTAGGGGGTGTGCACTACTGTGTTTGGGTGGTATACCCTGGCGGGAAGCACTACTGTGTTTGGGTGGCTGACCCGCAGTGCTCGACAGGAGGAGTACCTCAACAGTCTTAGGTTATTGAGCAGTACCTCAGAGTCGTGACAGGACCACTGTACACTCCAGAGACGGGGCTCTTCAGCAGTTACGGTTTCGATAATGAAAATCCGGGTTTGAACTAACTCTATGACCTTTGTGTTACCTCTTGATTGATATGGGTCACTTGATAACTTAGGTATATGTATGGGCGTATAACTGGGTAGTGGTTATCCATTGATTTCATAATCTTTGTGTTTCCTCATGATTGAGATGGGTTAATTGATAACTTAGGTATATGTATGGGCATATACCTAAGTAGAGGTTATCTGTTGAGATCTTCTTTGTGGTTATCCTTGTTGGTTTTAGTGAGACCTTGAGGGTCTCGGGGTCCCTAATGAGTATCGTTATACTCACCCCGACATGGGCTATGCCCGCACCTCGTTGTGTTGGTTGCAGACGACGGACAGTGCTGACGGAGGTCGAGTGTTCGAGGACTGGACGGTACCCGGAGGTGGACTACACGAAGAGTCAGTATCCGGAGGTGGACTTCACAGTGATATGACACTCGGAGGAGATTTACAGGCGAGAGCGTTGTAGAGGCTATCTGTACCTACCCTTCAGGTAGGATCCGAGGAGGAAGTCCCAGGAGCCGCTTCGGTTCTTCCAGTTGTTGTCTTTTTCTATTGTACTTTTGTTCAGTTGTAGTTGTACATTCAGTTGGGTTTGTATTCTGGCCCATTTAATTTTCATCACTTCTCTTTGTACTTAGTGTTTTACTTCCACTTGTACTATGTGGTGTTTTGTTTACTTTTATAAAGGCAATTCCTTCCCAGTCATCAGGATTTATGCCTTTGGTGCTAGTCGCCAGCCCCTGACCTATAGAAGGCGGACTTGGGGTAGTCACGGCATGGGCCCCGAGGACGGGTAGTGAAAAATTGGTATCAGAGGAGTCGGTTCTACCACAAAACATATAACTCTGATATTTTCTTTCTGTGAAGCAATAGTGTTAATGGTACCGAGTGTTGTCTTCAGTTCAGGGAGTCCAGTGTTGGTGCGGGCGGCCGACATATCCATACACTAGGACCCTGACAACTGATTTCCGACTTTGTGCACAGAAACACTAATTGCGTGTCTGTTTTCAAAGGTTTTCCCTTAAAACAACTCAAACCAGGTCAGCTCACCAGGTATAATCATTTGACCATGTCACGTTGTTTCTTCAGGATTCCTTTTTTATGGACGACCAGATAGAGCCCAGAGGGATGTGCGTACTGACAGACTGCCGAGTGACGAGGGTTCGGTACAGGGCCCTCTTGCAGTTGAGGCACCAGCGGAGGCACCAGTGGTACTACCATACGTTGGGCCACCGATGCCACCGGCCCCAGTAGTAGGCGATGCATGCCACTTGAGCGCGCTTCACAAGTTCCAGCACCAGAGGCCACCCAGGTTCCACGGAGAGACGGACCCGCAGGCGGCTGAGGATTGGCTGGAGGCTGTGGTGAGAGTCTTCAGGCTAGTGGAGACGCCTGCAGACTTCATGGTGATCTTTGCTACCATCCTTCTTCAGGCAGCAGCAGGCAAGTGGTGGAGCCACTTATTCCAGTTTTGCGATGGGATGACCTTCACATGGGAAGACTTCGATACCTTCTTCAGGGTGGAGTTTGTTCCAGTAGCTCTACACCCCGAGCGTGTATAGGAGCTACTGCCTTTGCGGCAGGGTTTTGGATCAGTAGACGAGTCATCTGTGGGCAGTAGATAGATGATACAGGGGTCCAGGAGGACCAGACCAGTAGTTGGGAGATCTCGGGTTTTAGGATCAGTGGTGTGGGGAACCTGGGGTGGGGTCAGAGCCAGGCATGCCAGAAACGGACTGTGTTACTCCTGCGGAAGGAAGGGTCACCTGGAATGTGACTGTACGACCCCCCGCACAGTTGATCCGCAGGTGTTGGAGGAGCCACCGAGGCAGAAGCAGCGACGAGTGCTTGATCAACATCCGAGCAGTGGACAAGGCAGTAGAGCTCCGGGAGCAGGTGGACAGGAGTGGAACTAGTGGATACGTCCCTTGTACTTCTAGTTCCATATCTCTGTTGTATTCGTGTATTTGTACTATGAGATGCAATAATAAAAAGACACTTCTCTTTGTGATGTTTTCTTTCCTGTCCTATTGTTTGGTTGATACTAAGCGGTCCCGGTTAAAAACTGTTGACTTGACCCTCACTTTCGAGATTTCTACTGAAGGATACCCAGTGACCTCACACTAATGCTGAGAGCGTGACTCGACCATTAGAGGCGAGAGTGACAGTTAGATCTCTTGGTAGTTACGTCGAGGCCTTACGACGTCATCCATGGCATGAATGCATCATTCATGTTAGGATTGACTTTATTAGGCAATGGGTGTGGTTCATCCAGGGGATGAAACTGAGTTTCTCTTTTTGGAAAAGGAGAAATTTTAGCAGCTCTTTCAGATCGTAGGAAATGAAGGTGCAGATCATCCAGGAGCAGATGAAGACTGCATAGTGTGGTAAGAAACCGGAAACTGGCACCAGTCTTAGAGACTCGAGCGTGTTAAATGTTTCAAGAAGAGGAAGCCTTAAGGAGAGATGAGTCTTCGAAGCAGCAAACATGGAGGCAGAGTTAGGAGAGCAGCATGAGGTAGTTTACATCTTAATATGATACAACCACCCGCCTTAGTTATCCCAGTCAGGCTCAAGGAGCTGGAGGGCGGAGGAAGAGTGCGGCTGCATGCGGTCAATGAGTGTGACCCAATGGCTCTAAAAATGATTCAAGGGACAGTCTGTGTCCACTACTAGCTGCTATAGTAACAGACACCGATATGAATCATTCCTTGCTTTCACAAATCTTGTTCCAGAACTAGAGTTTCTAGTAAGCCGTGGACTTGACCCTCACGTCTGGAGATACCTTGAGAGGAGACTCTATAATCACACTTACGCCGACAGTGTGGTCAGACCCTCGAGGTGAGAGTTTCGGTTGGAATCTCTTGGTGGTAGCGTCGAGGACTTACGACGTTAGTTTGAGTATGGAATGGACAATAACTGTTCATACTCAAATTGACGGTTTTAGGCAAACGTCGGGATGCATTTTCCTTGGTCAGCGAAAAGGAAACCCCAGGCAGCACAGTATAAACTCTTGCCTAGGAGGGTGCGACCGATCACTCTTGAGTCGGTCAGCCTTACCATCATGGAAGCAGTCGTTTGAGTTTCAGTTCTAACAGGAATTGGAGACCTCTAGAGTTTGAGGATGACAATCACATCTTTATATGGGTCTCACCTCGACGAGGTTTATGGAGATGTGGCCAAGGTGGCAAGTTATCTTTGTGGTTCAGCGGACCTTCTTAGGTCCTCAGCTGGGTAGGCGAGGTGGTTTACCGCTTGACCCATCCACCTCAGTTGCACCAAGTGCACGATGACTTCCACGTATCTCAACTGAGGAGATACGTGCTCGACCCTTCGCATATCATCGACCATGGGGAGCTGGACGATGGCGATGGGGTGTCTTTCATGGAGGTTCTAGTGGGAATCAAGGATCGACAGGAGAAGATCCTATGAGGACGATCGATTCCTCGGGTGCAATTTCTTTGGCAGTACAGGAACCTCCATGTGAGCACATGGGAGCGGAAGGCTTAGATGCATGCTCTGTACCGCTTTTGTGACCCTAGTTTGTGTTGAATCTTTACAGGGACATAAACCCCTGAGGTGGGAGTAATTTAAAGACCCGAAAATTTCAAGGAAAATTTTTTCATAATTTTCTTTGAAATTTTACAAGAACGCAGTTTCTGACAGAGCCTGATTCCGAGGCCCGGTGTTCCCGGAATCATTTTCCGATGTTTGGCTCGGGTACGTTCAGTGAACGAACAAGCGGGAATTCCTATATTTTGAACCGTTGCTCAGAATTGAATTCTGAGGGCACTGATGGAACCGTAGTGTCGGTAATTTCTTAGGAACACCATTTCTGGAGTTTCGTTTTCATGAGAGAAGATGATAAAAATTTTGGAAGTTTAATTTATAAATTAACTGAAAGTTTTATTTTCTTTTAGTGGCTTAAGGCTTTGGGTGGACTTTGGGTAACTACCCAACATCCCAAGGGAGGTCTATGAGGGTGGTGGGGCGCACACGAACCCCACCCCTTCACATTCCTTAACTCCATCAACTCTTGTTTAAATTTCATAACATAAGAATTAATAACTTATTTTATTAATTAGGTGAGTTTAATGTGTGTGTGGGTTTGAAATTCAAACTCATGTCTAGTTAATAAATTAAGTGAGAGCTTAACTTATTTTGGGTTAGTTTCTTGTGGTGGAGTCTTGGGGAGAAAAAAGGATAAGGATTGAGGAACTTCTTCCTCTTCGATGAAGAACATGAAGAACACATCGATCACCGATGAAGAATGTCGAGTTCTCGGAAACCGAATACGCGATGCCATGTACCGCGACAGTTCTTCCGTGACGTCTCCTTCCGCGACATCTCTACCCGTGATGAATCCTCGTTCGACGAACCTCCGTTCAATCTCGCATGAGGTAGGGGAATTTATTTTGTGTTCTCTTATCTTTTAAGAAAAGAACGACGAGCGCGGACCAACCAATTCCAGGTTGATCTGCGGATTGTTCGTTCATGTGGATTGATGTTGAGGATTATTGTTTCTTTCCGTAAATTATTTCTTTGTCGTATGTCAACTTCTATTAGATGGCCGCATGCTATCATTATAATGGGAGGAGGTCAGACCGCACGAACACGGTCGACCCTCCTCCCCCCCCCCCCCGGTTGTTTGATTTGTAGCGGCATGTGAAAGACGGCGCGGTGCCGTTGCACCATACGGAAATTATGAGTAAGGGCTAAGAAGTGCAGTGTCGTTGCGCCACGCCGATGAAGTTGAGCAAGCCACGGCGCCGTCGCACCGCACCGGAAAACGAAAATGAAGTTGTGAAGGCGTTTTGAAGGTTTTGCAGCGAAGGTCGGGTCCCGAGATGACCTCTGGCGAAGACCGCAGGCGAATCGGACCACCGGAGCGTGTCCGGTCGTCCGCGGAAGCCCCCGCCGGCGCGCTACGTCGGTGCGACGGTGCTGGCGGTCGGGGGCGACAGCGCCCGGAGCGCCGCCGGAAAAATCCGCAGCGGCTGAAGTCGCGGCGGCGGCGCGCGTTCCCGCGACCGCGCGGGACTAGAGGGGAGCGGCGGGACGCGGCCGGCTATCGCGTCCGCCAGCACGGGCGGCCCCACGCGGGGCCTCGGTTCTTCACACGGGGGCAGCTCCCCGCTCTGCTCCGCTCGGCCGTAACCGGCCGAGCTGACCCACCGGTCGGGCCGGGTCGCGCTATCCGGGTCGGTCCGGGCCCAGACCCCCCGTTTTCAGACCCTTTTCGGTATTTCGCCCATATCTTGAGATGTAAACCTCCGATCGACACACCGTCAGCGACGATGTGATCCTTGGATCAAGGCGGTCATTTCGGTATATCGCACTGAAGGTTTAGGAATACTTTGGGTTCGTCCGGGTTGGTTCGGATACGAAACCAACAGGGCCCTCGGAGCAGAAACGCTTATATCTTGAGTTCCGGACGTCTGATTGACGTGCCATCGACTTTGATGGATTCCACTAAGTGAGACGGATCTTTTGGCTTACTCCGCTCGAGGTTTGGATGTCGTCAGAGTGCAGTCGGGTTGGTTCGCTCACGAAACCAACCGGGCCCCTGGAACGAAAAAGCCAATAACTCACAGACCGGGGGTCCGATTGACGCGCCGTCTGTCTCGTTGAATTCCTCTTGATGAGACGGATCTTCTGGCATACATCGCCTGAGTTTTGGTTTCTGTTGGATAGTGGCCGAGTTGGATTGTACTCGAAATCCAACCAGGCCCTTAGAACGGAAAAGCTGATATCTTTCAGACCGGACGTCCGTTTGACGAACCATCAGCGGCATTGGTGATCACATTGAGAAACGGTCCCTTTCAGTATACCCTATGAGAGTTTGGGGGTACAATTGAGATATGACCGGGTTGGTTCGCTCATTAAAACCAACCGGGCCCCTGGGACGAAAAGGCTAATAACTCACAGACCGGGCGTCCGATTGACGCGCCGTCTGTTGCATTGAGACCCCTATGACGAGGCGGTACTTTGAGATACTTTTTCGTGGGAATTGGAGATACATGGAGTATCGACCTATAGCTTGTGGAGCGGACCCTCCCAAAGATGAGTGTGCGGAGTACAGAGACCGTGTAGCTGACTGAGACCTGACGACTGCTTGACCGACTCGACTTGGAGTGAGTCGACTAGCCCAGTGGACGGAGCACTACTTTGTTTTGGTGCAGACCCATGGCGGACGGAGCACTACCTATGTGACAGTGCAGACCCGCGGTACTCGTCCGGAGAGTACCTCTGCAGGCTACTAGGGGGTGTGCACTACTGTGTTTGGGTGGAAGACCCTGGCAGGAAGCACTACTGTGTTTGGGTGGCTGACCCGCGGTACTCGACAAGAGGAGTACCTCATCAGTCTTAGGTTAGTGAGCTATACCTCTGAGTCGTGAGAGGACCACTGTACACTCCAGAGATGGGGCTCTTCAGCAGTTATGGTTTCGATAATGACAATCATGGTTTGAGCTGAGTCTATGACCTTTGTGTTACCTCTTGATTGAGATGGGTCACTTGATAACTTAGGTATATGTATGGCCGTATACCTGGTTAGTGGTTATCCGTTTATTTCATAATCTTTGTGTTTCCTCATGATTGAGATGGGTTACTTGATAACTTAGGTATATGTATGGGCATATACCTAAGTAGAGGTTATCTGTTGAGATCTTCTTTGTGGTTATCCTTGTTGGTTTTAGTGATACCTTGAGGGTATCGGGGTCCCTACTGAGTATCGTTATACTCACCCCTGCACGGGCTATGCCCGCACCTCATTGTGTTGGTTGCAGACGACGGACAGTGCTGACGGAGGCTGAGTGTTCGAGGACAAGACGGTACCCGGAGGTGGACTACATGACGAGTCAGTATCCGGAGATGGAATTCACGGTGAGACGACACTCGGAGAAGGTTTACGGGCGAGGGTGTTGTGGAGGATATCTATACCTAACCTTCATGTAGGATCCAAGGAGGACATCCCAGGAGCCACTTCCGTTCTTCCAGCTGTTGTCTTTTTCTGATTTACTTTTGTTCAGTTGTAGTTGTACTTTCAGTTGTGTTTGTATTCTGGCCCATTTACTTTTCAGCACTTCTCTTTGTACTTAGTGTTTTACTTCCTCTTGTACTCTGTGGTGTTTTGTTTACTTTTATAAAGGCAATGCCTTCCCAGTCATCGGGATTTAAGCCTTTGGTGCTAGTCGTCAGCCCCTGGCCTATGGAAGGCGGGCTTGGGGTAGTCACGGCACGGGCCCCGAGGATGGGTCGTGATAAAAGGTTGGGGCCCGTGTGGGCCCCACCTTACATTTATCCTCACATGGGTAGTTAGGATGCTAGTGGGTCTCACCCTAACTCCCCCCATATAGGATAAAACCACCTTAGAAAAAGAAATAAAATTGTACCATAATTTTTTTCACATTTTTCATTTAATCCACATTTTTTAAACATCTCTTCCTGAGAAAATGCATCTTCGGTAAATGTCGTCTTAAGAAATTACCGGCAATGCGAATTCATTGGTGCCCTCAGATTTCAATTCCGAGCACCGGTTCAAAAGATAGAAAAACCCACTCGTTCGTTCACTGAACGTACCCGATCTAAACTTATGAAATTGATTCCGGGCACACCGGGCCTTGGAATCAGGTCCTGTCAGAAACGTCATACTCATAAAATTCAAAATAATTTAAGGAAATAAAATTCCCTTGTAATTTACAGGTCTTTACAATATAATACATTGTTTGGTACTGTAGTAGGTGGAACTATTCATCTTTTTGGGCTTTCGGGCCATCGGTTTAGGCCTCGGGTCCTTTAGGTCCTTCAAGCTGCCCAAGGCCTTCGGGCCAGTAAGGATTTTGGGCCTCCTCAAGGCCTTAGGGACACCTTAAGGCCTTCTGGCCACCTCAAGGCCTACTGGCCACCTGAAATTTGTGCTTAATGATCAGACAGACTCTACAAGGAAAAGACTCCAAATGGGGATCACAGCAGGCACATTCACCAGAGCAGAAGCTAAGAGGATTGTCAGAAATAGAGGGTATGGCATTGTCATCAGGACGAGCCTGTGATTGCATGGGAATACTAGCCAAATATCCATGAAAAAGGTGGAGATTTGATATCACGATAAAGAAGTTGTGAGGAGGAGTTCCAAGTATAGTCTTCATAATTCATAAGGCCTACGTGTCATGTAATCTCTAAGCATATGGGCCATGTATGGGTTCCCCCTCATCCCTTGAAAGGGGTTTATCAAAAATCAATAAAAATGAAGGCCTTCAGGCTATTCGAGATTAAACTAATTAAATCAACCCACTACCTCGCCCCAGACCAAACCTCACGGTGCAGAGAATATTAGGTCGCCCCTAGGGTAAACAAAACATTCTAAATGCAAAGGCGGGCTCAGAATTTAGATCCAAGACTCTTTTCAAGATTTATTTGAGTCAACACTCATAAATAAACTTTTCCATTTATTAACGAAACCTCCCCTGGTGGATTTTTCCACAGCAAGCCCGAGCCCACAAAGTTTACACCCCGCCTAGGGTAAACGGCATGCTATAGATACAACTGTTCCCTCAGATTTCTGATTAGTGATACCATTTAGGATAAAACACAACCCCACTACCTTCATAGAATAAAAATACATAATATTTTTATAAAACTAATTTCTGGAAATTGGGTCTCGGAATCGCATGCCATCTTCACGTCTGGCTCTGAAAATATTCATTGGAATATTCCAATGTCTAACAGGGCCAAAACCTGATTCGCTACACTACACATCAAAAATGACTTCTGAATCATTTTCCTAAAGTATGAAAATAAAATTAATGTGTTTACTTAGATTTGAGAATGCCACATTACTTTGTTTCTAAAATTAATTTCAATCTTAAATAAAAAGGCACACTTTGAGTCATATTAGTCACACCCTATGTCAGATTGAGGTGGGACCAATTTTTACACATCACAAATGAAATATGGATCATTTTTCTAAAGAATCAAAACAATAAGAATGTGTTTACTTATTTTGGAGGATGTCCCATGTTTTTTTTATACCAAAATTAATGTCAATTTAAAAAAGGAACACTTGGAGTCATACTGGCCACATCATATGTCTGTTTGAGGTGTGGATGATCCAACACATTGAAAATGAATTATGGATCTTTTTACTAAATAACCAAACCATTCTGAATTTTAATTCTTAGTTTTGAGAATTTGATGTTATTTTTAAACTAAAATGTAAACTATAAACTAAAAATATAAGGTTTGAGTCATACCATGAATAATATGTAAACGATTGTGGTACAACTATTGTAGTATGTGATGTGTGTCTTTCTTTAAACTATCTACAACAGGCAAGGAAATAAATAATGTTACCTCTATTTTGTGTCTTGTTGCATATAATTGAACTAAAAATTTCATATCCCAAAAGTTTAGTGAAAAAAATTAAATAATTATCACATAAAAATGATAAGAAATTTAACTTAAAATAAATAGATAAAATGGTGTCAAAAATATCTAAATAAGTATTATGAGTTCATCTTTTCATGATATATGTATTCATTTTTTACCAATTTCCTTATTTTCATTGTCTTAGTTGTATCATTGTTGTCCAATATCGCACTGGCACAAGAATCTTATAACAAACCACCCCAACTCAAGAAACAAAATCCACCTATATTAGTAAACTATTATTATGTTAGTAATACTATAATAAAATAAATTATATATATATATATAAATACATTAACATAAATTCAATTTTAAACTAAAACCATAAAATTTGAACCATACTAGGTACATTGTGTATTGGAAGGAGGTATAGTTGATTCCTACATGTTAAAATGATCGGGGTTTGATTTTCAAAATGTATCAAACCAATATAAATGTTTTTCTTGGTTTATATTATTTTTGTTGAATTTTTTACTAAAATGGAAATAATAAACTCAAACCATAGAATTTGTGTAATACCAGTTACACCATATGTCATATTGATATGTGTTCAATTCATACATGTGAAAAAAGAATTATGGATTTTTTTCTAATTTTTTAAAATAATTTAATATCATTATTCTATTTTGACTATTTTATTTATGGTTTCAACTAAAATGACACTTTTGTATTGAAAAGACGTACTTTCAGTAATGTTGACCACATCGTATATTTTATTTTTGTCAGGTCAATTCCTATATGTCAAAAATAACTTGTGGATAATTTTTCTAAACATTGAAAATAATATTAGCTCCTATTCTTAGTTTTGAGTATATACTGTCTACTTTGAACCAATGTGAAAATTTTACAAAATAAGTACCAGATAAAAATCGTAATGAAATTAATGAAAAAATATATAAAATGATGATAAAATTAACTAAATAAGTAGGGGGATGTCATGTCTTTATTATTCATATATCCATTCTAACACCACATATCCTGCTCATTCATTTCTAAACAAACTTATTTCCTCAATTATACTTCTCATTGAGTTTCAAATCCAAAATAATATATATTCATTCTAATACAAATACTCCACAACCAAAAAATATTTCTATGGTCATAGCCCATACTAGATCATAAATATAGTAGGTAATCACCAAAATTTGACATCTATAAAAATTTAGACACATGTACACTGCCCACTCATTTATAAAAAAATTATTTATTCTTTTGAGTATGAAGGATTAAAAAAATTATTCCTTTGATATGAAAATATATACAAAAAACTATTGAGAAATATTTTTAATAAAATTATAATTACCTCTAGAAATTCCTTATCTTGGGTGGATAGTGTTTTCAGGGTTTATGATATCTCTCATGAATTTCCAAACATAATATCATAAATCATTATCATTATCATACATATAACACTACATAAATGAATAAAAAATAAGTAAATAGTTTTTAAATAAGATTTTATATTAAAATATTTCAATATATACCTTAATATATTTCCATTTTAAGTAATAAAAAGTCATTTTATATTTAGTCACTAACTTCATGAAATGATTTAGTCTATATTTAGGGACTACACTATTATAACAATCTTATTTTTAAAACCCAGACTAAAACAAATAATTATATGTTTATCTATAGGATTTTTATTACGGTGTATTATAAATTAAAAATGCGCATCATGTGTGGTATGTTTTTTTAATCCAAGCATTGGATCTCGAAAATGAATATTTGGAGTATTCATATTAACTATGATCAACATCCGAGTGCTTCCTAAAAAATAAAATATATAATGAAATAAATAAAAATATATTTTAAGTGATTAGATTGTATAATTTTACCCTTATATTTTTGGTATTAAAAATTGTCTAACATCAATTGTATTTTTATCATAATAATCATTTAGATCATCTTTTTTCTTATCAATTTATTTCTTTTTTTAATGTAGTTTCTTATGTAGAAATGATGATGGGATTAATAAATCAAAATCAGGATTCACACGGTTTTCCATTTATATAATTGTAATATAAAGACCTATAGAGAATAAAAATAGTTATTAACATTAATGAACATATTATATTCTTATTTAGAAAGAAGTTTTTTGAAATTATACCATATGTAAATATTCACAAATGAGACTCCTAACAATTAAAACATGGGAATCACATTTATATTGTTGAGACTAACTACGCCTGTAACAAAAGTTCTAAACCGTATATTCTTTATATGGAATATAATTCATATTTTCATCTTAAAATGTGGAATCTACCAGATTCTATAATGATAAAAATGGTTGCAGTGGATCTGTAATGGAGAAGGAGCTTCGAAAATCCCCTTTTGATTTCCTGGTCAATTCACTAGATTATCTTTATCCGACCATCCATTTCTCCTTTTCATTGTTTGTCTATAATACAATACCTCACTTTAGTCCTTTTTTTATTTATGATTAAAGTTTTTCATTATGAAAAAATTTATTAAATACATACCACATGTATCTTTATAATATTAGATTCCCATCATATGAATGTCCCAATAAAATCATTGACTGTTGTAATATCTAGATCATCAACTAGAACATGAAACTTAAGGGTCATCTCTTGAGCTAGTTTAATCCTATCATTCATGTAATATTTTGGGATTTATTTATGGTCCATCTTTTCTCCCAATATATTATACACCGCACCCCAGACAACTTGTTGGTGCATGGGTGTTGATAGATAGAAATTCTATTCATCTTTTCCTTATAGAATTTTAGTAATATTATGTTATAGAATGTTATTTGTTTAACATTTTGGAGAAAGAGTAATGAAAAATGTTATTACTTCAAATAAGGTATTTCAATAAGGGGTAACAAATAGAATATAATCAGGTGGGGTTATTTGGTTCTTCATGTGATGATATTTGTTCCACCACTAGTTCACATTGATCCTTTCTCATATACCGGTCTTCCAAACAACAACCGACAATAATATATTTCAAAGAATCTATTGGTTTATAAATTATTTTCATAATGATATATGTATCTTTTTATGGTTTTTAATCTCAAAATATTTTAGAGGAGACACTTTAAAACCCACTATTATAACATGAAAATATTGTTCCATCCAATATAATGCTACTGAAAATAGGTTTTCTATTTTTATGGTTGCTATTAATTCTTGTATCAGAACTATATAAAAAAAATATTAACATAAATAGATACTTTTATATAATAAAGTTATAAAGAATAATGAATTACTATTATATCATACTTATAGATATTTCCCTTAATTGTTTTATGTTTTCATCAACTAGTTGACCCTCCTTATTTATGTGAGCCTCCTTCTATTTGAAATGAAATTGGATGGAAGTGGATTTAGATTTTCAGTAATCAATATGTATATAAAAAAGTAAAATATGTTGTTTCATATTGCATAAATTTTTTTTTCTGATTTAAAATAAATATCAACTTCCACTCTGGTTAATCATACCTTATCCTTGCTTTAAGATAGAGGTACATTGGTTTTAATGCATTTTTTTTATTTTATGCAATCCTTTTTTGTTTTATATATTTAAAATTACAAATAAAATTGGATAAAATAAATAATTTAAAATAATATATTATTTACTATAATAAATTTGACATGATTTCTCATCTAGATGAATGATAAAATCATTCCATACTTCATGTTTTATAATGTGGTTATAAGTAACTAGTTTGTAGGGATTTAGTTTCTTTTCAATATACCTCAAATGAAATTTGATAATAAGAGTATAGAATCTTCTAAGGGTTTTTCAAGAGGACGTTAAGAAATAGTTCTTACAGAAATAATATTAAATAAAGAAACTCTACATGTAATAATGAAAATTAAATCAATATTTCATTATATAATTTAAAATAAAGAAATGTTATCATAACATTACCTGTATATCTTCCTAAATGGTTTAATTTTTTACATGTTAGACTTGGCGCCTCGAATCTATATCAATTATAACATTAATCCTCTTTGTAAGCCCAACATATCTAATGAACAATGGCATGATGGGTTCAACAGGTTTACTACGTTGATTCAATCCAACCTAAAATTTTATTCCCTTAATTTTTCCTTCATTATTTTAGTCAATAGTATGGCATTGCACCATTATTGTTTTTTTAGCATTCCCTTGATCCCCTAATAATTTTATAGTTTCTGTACTAGTAGTCTATTCTTCCACAGGATTGGTAATGTCATCATGAGAAGAAGACATTGTCTGCTTATGTAGTCAAAATTTTAATTTAGGTTATTTCAACACAGTAGAGAACACACAAAAGTTTAAGGAAAATCATAGTATATTAAAAAAAATAAACCTTCTCATTGAAAATTATTTCCATTTTTAATGTGCGAAGGGACTTGTATCCTCTATATGGAATGCAAACCTCCTATTTGTCTACCAAATAAGGTACAAGACATTTTCTATATTTTTTCTGTCCAGAACTGATTATGATCCCCCAGTGGAAGGGTCATCCCGGATTTACTGTTTATCTAACCTTACATTTGTTTTAATAACTAGTAGTAAAATTGAATAATTATTATATACTGGATATGTGACATAAATTACTTTTAATTCATTTGATTGGATTATAAATATTAATTCTTTTACCCTCACACACTAAAATACATCTTCATGAATTACATTTAATCAAATTTTATTGAGATCCTATTACTAACCCATTTTCAATGAAAAATCATTAATTTAATTGTTTTATAGTCCAACTCGTATATCTACTTGCCAATGTTGAAATATGACATATTCACATAAATTGGATTTCTATCCTTAGAACCAGATATGAGAATCACTTTCACCTAAAGAGTAACTCCCCTATTTTCCAGTATACTATAGTCATCATGTTCATGGGTAGAGAATTTATAACCATTGATTACAAAACTGTTGATAGATATAATATTTTCATTTGGTCCCCTGGTAAGAAATTGAAATTGTTCATCAATTTAATTGTGATTTTTAGATAAATACCTATAAATATGACATTTGAACCATATTATAAACTATTGATTATGACTATTTAATATCCATCCTTTATCCCGTCATGGATTAAAATATCTATGAATTTATTTGTGGGATTTAAAGTATGGATCAATATTTTCAATATTATATAAAATGAAAACATTTTATTTCTCCAAATCATTGATGTAAATTGTAACAACATCTCTTCTAAAATTACCTTCACCCATAAGGCATGTGTTTTGGCAAGACTTTAGTTGATCAATGTTATCGACAACTAATATGAAATTTCACAAACACCAAATCATGCATAAAAACATGAAATACATGTGAATTTAGTCCATGTGACTTCAAATTAGTCATTGAAATTACATTAATGTTATTTGATGGATACTCCTATAGAACTTTTAAACCATTAATGAAAATGAAAAATTACAATTTTTATTTCTGGATTGAGTGTGAGCTATTGGAGGAAGAAAATTATTCCCTTTACCCTTAACTAGTTCATACTATTCCCTTATTCACATGTAAATCATATATAACCTAGACATGAATCCTTATTTTGTTTTCCTAGGAATATTTAGTAATGTGAAATAACACTATCAAATATTATTTTTTAACATGAATGAAAATAAGAAAAAAAATTATGTACAAATAATCCCAATACAGTAATTCAAATAAAACTGATCTCTTTTCACAACCTAATTTCTTATAGTTTTTAAAAATGGTTTATAAAAAATGATTAACTATATGTTACTTTACCAAATAGTTGATCACCCATTATCAAGATATGTTGTTGTAACTTTTTCAGAATTCCCATTAAATGTTGTTGTCCAATATTGGTATTTATGTCATCGAGGAAAACAATTTGGATATCCTAAAAACACAGTCTTCTAGGAATGTTTCAAATAAACTGAGTGTTTTAATCATTCAAAAATGGGACACCTGAATATTCCTTTAATTCTATAGCCTATAAAATTTCTATAAGAATGAATAATATTTATCATCCCATAAAAAATTCCCTTAATGTTACTTATTCACTAATATTAGCATTATAAATTATAACACATGTATCCCATATCAATTTTATATATTTGATCAATAGAACAAAATATATATCAATGTCATTATCATTTTTTTGTCAAGATAAAAAAAGACAAAACGTATAGTATTTGTGATTCATGCATAACAATGGCTGTAATTCATTGTTTACAAACATGATGTTCCATGTACTTTGAGTACTACTATATACACCCTAAGGATTTTTTTCATCTTTAGATAATAAAATTTGGAAGTTTATTGGATGATTTCCATATATATGATACACATAATAAATTTTCTTCCACATAGGAGAGTATACTACATGAAATAGGTTCCCATGTTTAATTATTGTATTTTTATTCCATGTTAAGTGTCCCACTATTTTGTAACATCCATATAGTCTTATAAACTTGGGATTTATTGGAAATTACCCTAAAAATTTCAATATAATTGATTCATCTTTCTTATATTGATCCACAGCACACTTGGGGTATTTTTGAGTGATTCATTGTACTTGTGAAATAATATACAATAATTTTTACAATCTTGTATTTTATAGAGATAATTATCATTAGCTATTGAATTTGTTTAGCATTATATTTTCAAAAATGAAATTCATTTTATTCTAGTAGAATATCATTTAAGAGACCAAATAGTTCTATAAATCTAGAATCTCTCCAAATGTTAATCATTTTAAAATTATATATCATCTATGTAGCTGACAATGTTGTGTATTTACTACAATTTTTATACATTGGTCTCTAAAAAATACTATTTAAATTCTCAAAAAACATTGCACTATCAATAAAGTCAAATTTAATTCCCATTTTCATTTATTCAATGTGATCTCCATCATTATTTAAACTAGTATTCAAACAAAATGATCTATAAACCAAAATATCATTCTTGTCCGTTTTTACATTCAGTTTTCCCCATGTTTGATCCATTATTTACAACTTTGATATATTCAGTGATATATCTAATGTTTTTCCAATTCATCCAAACTATTTTTTCTTGAATAAAAAAATAAACATGGACTAAGTATTTGATAAGGGTTGTATTCATGCTCTATTGTAACCATGATGAACACTTTAACTCTATATTGATAACAAAAATCATACGGTTAGTATGGATCATTTTTAAATTTATATAGATACTATTAGGTTCTTAAAATATTCATTTTATTAAAATAAATAAATAAATACACATAATATAAAAATAATAAAAGGTGAAAGTTGTAGATAATTATAATAAGGGGAACCCAAAAATAATCACTAGTACCTGGTATGGGATGAATACTACATTTTATTGTTTAAGAAACATAGGTGCATATCTATAAGAGATCAGAGATGAGTCACAAGTAAAAAAATGAAATAATAATTATTCAAGTGATGAAGCTGATGAGGATTATAGTTTTCTCCTTAAATGTAAATGTTCCCAGAGAGGGTTTTGGGGAAGCATGAGAAAACATTTCAATTTTTTGGCCTAAATATGAAATTTTCTTCAATCACAGAATGGTTCAATATATGACATTATTATACAATACATGTTCACAATACCTTCACTCTTTTATGTTTATTTCTACATTCCCAATGTGTCGAGATACATGGTCGACCATTAATAATTATATTTAAACCATTATTCTTTTCTACTAATTCAAGGTATTTTGATTTTAAAATTAACATAGGCTTGATGGTTTTCCATTTCATCTAGAGTATCACATGATGGATAATAAATTCTCAAAATTATTCCATTCATCTTAGAGAAACCAAATTTTCATTCAATTTAGAGACCAATAAAAATTCACATTACTCTATATCATAGAAATTTGAGTATCTTTTAATTATTATAATAAAGAGATATTTAACATGGGATTGTTGAGATCGAGCTCCAGACATCATATTGAAAAATCAAAATAATCAACCTTCCTAGTAAACCATTTTTATTGTCCATTTTATAAATCACTCACTCATTTTTTTACACAAAACCAATTTCTTTGAACTTTTTCATAATTCCATATTGAATCCAACCACATTAAAAACACATTTTGAGCGTCCAAATTTTTTTAAATTTACACATCATTATTTAAAAATTCAAATATCAACAGAAAATAGCTTCCAAAATTTAGAAGGCTTCATTTTGAATATTTAAAACCCCACTTGAAATACATTTTTTTTTAAAATATCCACAAGAAATTCAACACTTTTTTTCAAAATACATGATTCGATATGAATCCAATTTTCTATAAAAACCATTAGAGTCAAATGAAAATTCTTGAAATCATATTTAAAAAATTAATAATGAATAATTTGTTTAAAACCATTTAAATGGAATGATGTACACTATGAAATTCTTAAAACATTACATGTTCACTTGGACATCACTCCATGAGTATCAAAACAATAAATCCATTTTAGTTCATTTAAGGGAAAATGTAAATTTTTCATTTGAAAACCAACATTAACCTTTAGAACCATGTTTTCACTTGAAAAAATGAAATTAAAAATGGGCATGAGCATAAAAACCATTTGCAGGCCACCCCCAAATCTAAATGAATGAATTATTATTAAACATATTATAAAAAATTTATAAATATGGAATGCATTTTTTTCAGAAGATATGAGTAAATTAACCATTTATATCCTAGAACTATGTTAAAGGATTTGAAATGTAATTTAGGTCATGGTTCGAGGTTCCACTCCCTCTCAATGATCATGGCTACCTATTATGCACATTGCCCTATATCTATGGTCCTAGGGGTAGGATTCTGATGCAACAAGTGTCTCACTTCCTCTCCTATATTTAGATAGAGTTTTCATTATAGATTTCACTATTAGGTGGAGCTAAACATCCCCAACATTTTGTTCATGGACTATCCACCTAAATACAAAGGATACCATGGGATTCATTCAAAATTCAATTTTGTGGCTTTTAATTTATCAAAAAATGTTTCATTTAATATTACACAAGAAGAAAAAAAATATCATTTCACATTACATAAAATTTATTCAATAATTAACCTCAAGAAGGATTGACAAACATTAATGAAATTAAAAAACTACATTCCAAAATATCATGAGGTGTTGGGTGGAGTACATGTCTAAGATAGGGTGTAGGATTTATTTGAATTTATCTGAGTGTGATTAAAATTGGAGGTGATATAGTATTTAGGGTGAGAGAAAAATATCATATTTGGTATTTTTTGTAAAGGAATAAACCATGACGATACACCATGTTTATAGTTTTTACCTTATTATTGGTGTTAAATAATCATGGAATGATCTTGGTTATTTAGGAATTATGACAGAGTGATCAAATAAGATGTTTGTTGACCTCACCTATTTTGATAATCCCAATTATTCTTTAATATGTTTTGATAATCCCAATTATGCTTTAATATGTTCTGATAATCCCAAATAATGTTTATCTATATATTAATTCTTTAAATATATGATATTCTATTATTAAGTTTATAAAAATATCAAAATAATCATTGGAATATGTTAAAAATTGTTTGTCTATGTTTATACATACATTGAAATAGTTATAACACAATCTGGACATCTTTTTCATAGAAAAAATAAGTGTTAAGTCCACCGGTATGAAGTTCACTGATATAGATAGAATAAGTCTACCAATACAAACAGATATATAGCTACTGATAAAACTAAGTACACCAGTACAGAAGTCTACTGATGTGGTCAAGGTCACCAATATTAATAATAGATACTGATAGAACAAGTTCACCGGTATGCCCAACTCGACTGATACGGACCTACCGATACAAACAGAAAGACAAAGTCTACGGATACGAGCTACCATTATGAAGTCTACCGGTATGAAATTCTACCATTATGCAAGTCTACTGTTATGAAGTCCACCGGTATAAGGAATTCATCACTACTCAAGTCTACCGATACAAGGAGTTACCAGTACAAGAACAAAGATCTACCGATAGGTGCTCACCACTATAAAGAAACCTACCGCTACATAAAGTGACTGATACAATGAGATACTAATGGAAGATCTATATATACATTGATATACTATTATAAAGAGTTAAAACTATCTACAGAAGTTCAATGATACAATGAGTCACCGACTGATACAAGGAGCTACCGTTCAAAGAAGTAACAACTACCATTACACAGAGTTACAGCTACAGATACAAGGCATCTACTGATACAAAGTTCACCGTTACAAGTCTACCAAAAAAAGTTCAATTATACAATGAGTCACTGACTTATACAAGGAGCTACCATTACAGTGAGTAACACATACCATTACAAGGAGTAACAACAACCGATGGACAACAGTCATTGTTCTCTAAACTCTATTTCTATTTTTTTAGAAACGGTCATATTTGATGATTTTAATGCACCTACTATTAATTAATGATAGTGGTTGGAATTTTAGGAACTGTACCTCATACCTATAAAAAGGAAATCATTCCCATTGTCAGAGCTGAGGATATATATAAGAGAAAACTTTGAAGACACACTTAGAAAAGTACATACACACGAAAAGATATACACATATACACAAAAAGTGGTGACATCCTTTCACTCTCTTACTTGAAGAACACTGAACATACATGAGGCCATTCATACACAAAGATAACACAAGCGAAACTTCAATCAAGGAGTGAAGAACTACAATGAGATCTTCATGTACTCAAGCTGATCAAGATGAACCTGAAAGTCAAGGAAGAAAATGACACTCTATTTTTAGACAAAACCAAGAGAATAACTCAGAAGCTTTTTTGATTAATCAAAAGGAGTCCAGAGCTGCACTTCAAATCACTAGAGCATTCTAAAATCATATCTACTCTCCCATAGTGATTATTTTACTTAATTTTGAGCAGTTTGTATACTATGTATATTCCATACACACACTGTCTCCTGTGCTAAACTGGAGGATTTATAAATCCTCACTCAATCTTTCCCATACTCTCTGTTCCCACTGTGGATAGTGGTAGAGGTCAAGTGTGACTAGGATAGCCTGTGTTCTATTGTTATGTTCCCCATGTAGAACTATGGTAGAGGTTACAGGACCTGGACAGTCTTTGTACTATATTTTAACCCCGATTCGGGATATGGATCAAAATTTATATAAATTGTTTGAGAGGACTGAGTCTCAGATTGATACTAAACCTCTTGTTTAAAACTATTGTGCTTATTTATTTTGTTTAAAACTATATTGAATATTACGCTGCTAATTCCTTTAAATAAAAATCTATTTTAATGTAACTCTGACAATTAAACTTGCAAGTGTTTATAACTTTTGTTAGTCAGTAAGTTTGTTTCAAAAGTTAACTAATATTCAGATTGAGATAACTGAGAAATAATCAATCTCTTGAGAAACTAATTGAAAACTTACAATCTTTATAAATTCACTACAGTTTAATTTTTATTAAATTTGGGGGTTTTAATCATAATTTTTTTAACAGAAATTTTAATTGTGACTCAATTCACCACCTCTTGAGTATCCACTCCGACCAAAATTTGGTATCAGAGGAAGTTTGTTATTTATAAAGGATTTCCAAATACTCTATTTTTCAATTGTGATTTTAGTTGTGTCTTAAGGATATTAAATTATGTTTGTTCTAAATTTAATCTCTTTAAATATATTTTCTAAAATCTAATTATGGATAATATACTTGAAAGTGTTGCTACCAACATGCCTCCTTTCTTTAATGGTGTTAATTATGCCCAATGGAAACTGAATATGAAAATTTATTTATAAAGTATGGGATTTGACATCTGGACTGCTATAGAGACTCAATATATGATTCTAGAAACATAAATAACTACTTGGGATGAACCTACAAAAATATCTTACAATAATAATTGTAAAGCTATGAATTCCATGTACAATGCTTTTAGAGATGAGGAATTTAATCGCATATCTTCTTGTAAAACTGCTTACGAAATCTGGGATACTTAGGCTGTTTCCCATGAGGTAACAACCAATGTTAAGGAAATGAGATTGAACACATACACTATTAAATATGATAATTTTAAAATGAAGCCTGATGAACCTATTTTTGACATGTATCTCAGGTTCAATGAAATTGTAAATACAATGAGCTCACTTGGAAAATATGTTCCTGTAAAGGACCAGATTATGAGAATACTAAGATGTCTGCTAGAAAGATGGAGCGGCACATCAGTCTCAATAAGATAATAATATGACATAAGTTCACTACCTATTAAAGAATTGATTGGTAAGATAATTATGTATGAAGAAGAACTCAAGGTAAACAATGAGCAAGATGATGATCAGAAAAATAAAGTCAGTAGAATTTAAATATACTTCCTCAAATAGCCAAGACATGGAGAAAGTTTACATACCTAATGAAATCTCAACAAGTTAAGGTTTATATTCTGATAGTGATGAAGAGATGGCTCAGATAGCCAAACGGTTCAATAAGTTCTACAGGAAGAAGAAATTCTTCAGAAAACCAAATTATAAATAAAAATATGACAACAAAGATCATTGGAAGAAGGATTAGAAAAATTCTGATAAGAGTGATGAAATTGTATGTTATGAATGAAAAAGTAAAGGACACATTAAGGCTGACTGTCCGAAGTTAAATTTCTAGAAGAAATATGTCTACAAGTATAGAAAATATAAGAAAGCCATGAAGGAATCATGGAGTGCTTCAGAAGACAGCACAAGTGAATATGAGACTTCTGATTCTGAAAATAATCATTCCAACATGTGTTTTATGACAAACACATATGAGGTAACATTGGATACTCCTTATTAAAATTCATATTATTCTGGAGTTGATTCTGATTCTGAATCTGAAAACATGATTAGTGCTGAATTATTTGAATACTGTAATATGGTAGAAGAAACTTGTAATGAATTGAAGGATAAGTATAAAACCGTGAAGAAACAGTATGCTTTGACTCGCTTTGTTAAATCTTAACTTGATATAGAAAAGGAAAATAATGCTCAATTACTTAAGGAAACTACTTAACTGAAATTGTCCAATGAGAAACTTAGAAAATACTTAGAGAAATTCATGAATGGAAAGAACACTCTTTCTCAAATGATAGGAAAATAAGTGGCACCAAAATATACCACTGGAATAGGCTATCAGCCTGGATAGAGACATATTACTAAAAATAGATTTATTCCTAAATATGGAAAGAATGTTCCTAGTTCTAGTTCTAGAAATTCATATGCTTCAACTAGTTATTCACATGGTTATAGATCAAAAAAAGTTTATCTTTCCAAATATCTTGAACTTATTGATTATATGAAACCCATTAGACAAATCTAGGTACCCAAAGCTTTGCTTGCTAACCTCTCTGGACCTAAGAAAATCTGGGTACCAAAATCACTTTCTGTTTAAACTTGTTTTGTAGGAAAATTTCTTGAAAAGTTCCCATAAGAAGGTATGGTACTTGGTCAATGGATGTTCAAGGCATATGATTAGATATTACTCATTCTTCAAGATTTTAATAAATGTTGATAGAGGCCATGTCACCTTTGGTGATAATTCAAAAGGAAAAATCATCATCTTAGGACAGATTAGTAACACTGATTCAGTTTTAATTTCTAAAGTTCTATTTGTTGATGGACTTAAATATAACCTGTTAAGTATTTCTCAGTTGTGTGATGATGGTTTCAATGTTAAATTTGAAAATGATTCTTGTAATGTTTTTAATTCCAAAAATATTTTAGTCTTTTTTGCTTTGAGAAATGAAAATGTTTATGCAGTTGATTTAAATTATTTAGCTAAACAAAATGTTACTTGTTTAAATTATTTTCATAAAGATTCTTGGATATGGTGCAAAAGATTTGGACACTGCAACATTCATTCACATAGAAAACTTACTAGAAGAAACTTAGTTAGAGACCTACCTCAACTAAAATTCCCATCAGAAAAAGTTTGTAATCCCTGTCAAAAGGGAAAGAAACATAAAGTTTATTTTAAATCAAAGAAAGAAGTTTCAACTTCTCAACCTCTCGAGTTGGTTCACATGGACTTGTTTGGACCTTCTAGAGTTTCTAGTTTAAATGGTAAGCACTATGATTTTGTCTTAGTAGATGACTATTCTAGGTACACATGGGTATACTTATTATCTCACAAAAGTGAATCTTGTTCATAAATTATTAAATACTCCAAGTATGTAGAAAACCTTAGTGGACTTAAGATTACGACCTTTAGAAGTGATCATGGTCATGATTTTGAAAATCGTGAGTTTTAATCTTACTGCTCACACAATGTCTATAATCACAACTTCTCTACCCCTAGGACACCTCAATAGAATGGTGTAGTATAAAGAAGAAACAAAACCCTTCAAGAAATTGCCAGAACTATGCTTATTGAGTATGACAAACCTGTTTATTTTTTGGATGAAGCTGTAAATACAGCTTGTTATATTATTAATAGAGTCTTGATTATACCTATTCTTAAGATGACCCCTTATGAACTATGGAATAATAGGAAACCTAAAGATAGTTACTTCAAATTCTTTGGTTTCAAAGTATTTATTCTCAATAAAAAACATAATCTTGACAATTTTTCTTCTAAAAGTGACAAAGGAATATTTTTAGGATATTTTATAACTAGCAAAGCCTATAGAGTTTTTAATAAAAGAACCAAATGTGTGGAAGAATCTGTTCACGTCAAATTTGATGAAACTGATCCACATGAACCTAAGTCTTCTCTTGAAAATCTTGAATAAGATTTGTCTTTTCTGGACCTTAATAATAAAATCAATGAACCTGTTGTAAAGACAACCAGTTCTGGACATATTCCAGAATCTGCATCTAGTGAACCCGAACCTAGAGAAGAACCTTAAATTTATAGTCCTACCTTTACTAGATCATCTAGGATTTTAAAGAATCATCCTTTAGATGCTGTTTTTGGTAATCTTGATAGAGGGACACAGACTAGAGCTTATCTAAGAAACTAAGTTGAACATCAAGACTTTATGTCACAGTTAGAACCTAAAAATATCAATAATGAAATCAATGATGAATTTTGAGTAATAGATATGCAAGAATAATTAAATCAATTTGAAAGAATCAAATTCTGGGAATTAGATGACATACCTAAGGAAACTTTGACCATAGGCACTAAATGGGTTTTTAGAAATAAATTTGATGAATCAAGAAACATAGTTAGAAACAAAGAAAGGCTATTTTCACAAGGTTATAGTCAAGAGGAAGGAATAGACTATGACGAAACCTTTTCACCTATATCTAGATTAGAATCTATTTAGATTCCACATTCATATGTTGATCATTTGAATTTCAAGTTATATCAAATAGATGTCAAAAGTTCTTTTTTAAATGGTTTTATAATTGAAGATGTTTTTGTTCAACAGCCACCGGGATTTACTAATCCTCATTTTCCAAATCCTGTTTTTAAGCTCTCTAAAGATTTATATGGTTTGAAACAAGCCCCACGAGCTTGGTAGGATAGACTTCGTACTTTTCTTATTTAAAAAGGTTTTATTAAATGGATTTCTGATCCAACTCTTTTTATTAAAATAATTTCTAATGATGTTCTGATAGTACAAATATATGTTGATGATATTATTTTTGGATCTTTGAAAAATAATTTGTGTATTGATTTTTCAAAGAGTATACAAAATGAATTTGAAATTAGTTTAATGGGAGAACTCAAATAATTTCATGGATTTCATGTTTTTCAAAATGAAAATGGTATTATTTTAAATCAAAGTAAATATACAGAGGATCTTTTAAAATTTTGTGGTTTGTATGGTATTAAGGAAAGTGATACACCCATGAGTACCACCTGTAAGTTGGACATTGATGAATCTGGGAGACCAGTTGATCAAAACAATTATAGAGGTATGATTGGAAGTCTACTTTACCTTACTTCTAGTCGACCAGATATTATGTTTAGTGTATGTATGTGTGCAAGATTTCAAGCTAATCCAAAAGAGTCACACTTCCTAGCCGTTAAAAGAATATTCAAATATCTTAAACATACTGCTAACCTAGGATTATTTTATATAAAAAGACAATCTTTCGATTTAATAAGTTATTCAAATGCTAACTTTTCTGGTTGAAAGTTAGAAAAATCACTTCTAGAACATGTCATATTCTTGGTGAGTCCCTAGTATCATGGTATAGTAAAAAGCAGAATTTGGTTGCATTGTCTACTACTGAAGTAGAGTACATTGCTACTGGTAGTTGTTGTGCACAAATTCAGTGGATGAAACATACTTTTTTGGACTATGGATATGATTTTAAACATGTGTCAATAAATTGTGACAACATTAGTTCTATTAATATCTCTAAGAATCTTGTGTCTCACTCTAGGAACTAACACATTGATGTAAGACACCACTTTTTGAGAGATCATTACCAAAAGGGTGATATTACTCTTGAATTTATAGGCACTGAACATCAATTAGATGAAATATTCACCATGACATTAAGTTTCGATAGGTTAGGTTACATAAGACATGATTTAGGAATGATAGACTCCAGTTAGAAACCTCGTCGTTAGAAACCTAACCTTTATGAATCCTCACTGTTATACCTCACCGGTATGAATCCTCACTGTTATACCTCACTGATATGAATCCTCACTATTATACCTCACCGGTATGAATCCTCAATGTTATATCTCACCAGTATGAACATCACTATTATACCTCACTATTATTGGACCTCATCGATATGAATACCTCGCCGTTAAGAATTCTCACCAGTATACCCTACCGTTAAGTTTGCGTTGTTTTTAAACTTCTGTCTTTAGCCACTAGAATCTGTATCATTTATACTTTACATATTATGTTTTATTTATTTATTCTAGGATTTGTAAATGCAAAAAACTAAGTCTTAGTTACTTCTCAATCCACTGAACTCTCCTCTCTCAAACCAAACTCCTTGAATCCCCAAATCTCGTGAATACCCTAAGTTCTTCAATCCAGAGATGGAAAAAACCAAAATTATGACTGTTAGAGATGACTTTCACGAGCCAAATGCGAAGAATAAATAGACCGGACATGAAGCAAGTAGCAGTGTCAATCGAACAAGGTCAGGGAGGCATCTGGTGAACCCGCATTTTAAAAATAGAGAAATTGTAATCAAGAAGGAGTTGTGTGCAGAATGGATTTTTTTCAAGAAAATCGCCGACCCTAAGAATATTGGAGGAGCAGAGACGGCTAGAATGTTTCACAAACAACAATGGTCCTTACTATCTGATGCTGATAATAGGGTTTTATACTTTTGTGCACTTTGAGAAATCTGATAAGGAGAATAGAATGGCTTCATTGGTAAATGGCAAGGAAATAGCTTTTTCATCCATTGAATGTGTTGATTTCATGAAGGTACCACATGAAGGAGTATTTGGGTATTGATCGAAGACAATGCCTTTTACCAGTGACATATTTGACTATGGAACTACCCTGAAATAGTTGACCGGATATGGCACTCCTAGGAAAGTAGTGGCCGCCGAGATGGATAGGGAAAATAGATTGTTGTTAAAATTCATTCAACATGTGCTAAGTCCAAGGAGAGGTGACTTTTCAAATATGAAGTATCAATATATTTATTTGTTTCATATCTTAAGGCATAGTGTGAAGGGGAATCTATGCAGGATATTAATGATTCAAATAGAGGATATGACCAGACCCAAATCAAAAACCAAGGCATTATTCTTTTCCAAATTGATTTCAGTTATGATTAAAGTAAAGGGGGTTTCTGAATCTCAGGATGAGATAGTGGTGGTAAGGAACAATTTTTGTATCACAAGAATATTATGTAAGTATATGAAGATTAGTTGGAACCCGTAGAGAAGGAAGAGGGTTACTGATGATGAGAAGATATATGACAAGTTCAATCTAGTTGACCATCCAAATAGACCAAAAGATAAGAGAGATCCAGGTCTAGGACCTAATGAGGAGGAGCCACAGTATAGTGATGATTTAGATGAGGAGGATTCCTCTACAGTAGATGGAGGAGATCTGGACTTTCCTCCTAGCCCAATTATTGAAATTGTATCACAAGAAAAGAAAAATGCTTCTTTAAACCTACCTAGTACAGAAACTGTTTTGGGAGTAAGCAGTGGAGAGGAACATGTGGATGAGGAAGACCAGCAAAGATCAGATCAGGAAGAGGCTGCCCTAGAGAATGAGGAAGAATAAAATAATCTGAAACTGAAGAATCTTCTTCTACCACCTTAAGTTTGAGTCCTTTGATTGGAATTTCTACTATGCCTTTAGAGGCTATTCTTGTTGAAGTAGATAGACCTACTCCTATTCTTGAGGAGCCTCCTGCTATTAGAGAAGTGGATATGGTTGTGGAAGATTCTTCTGAGGAAGACCAAGCTGATGAGGGTGATATTTCTATATAGAAGAATGCACCAGTTGAGGGGGAGCATCCAACTAGAATTGGTTGTGTTTCAGTAGCTGATGGAATTGAAGACTGGGTAGCAGACCCAGGTTTTGTGGTTTATGGATTGGATTATTAGGATTACGATAATGAGGAATCCCTCAGTAGACCTAAAGTCATTTATGATATTCTCTCTGAGTTATTACCTATCTATGTAGTCAGAAAACCTAATATGAATCAGTTAAAGTCTGAGATAAAGTCTATCTTTGTGGAAGAAGTAAGGAGAATGGAAACTTTACTGATTTCATCTATCCAATCTATTATGAATTCCTCTATGGCCAGTATTGTGTTAGAAATAGAACCTGTCATTTCAACTACTAGTATGGTAACCAGGGATGACTTTGAGTCTTTAAAGGCTGAGATGAAAGAGTCTTTGAATGCATCTATTTCCAATTTAATGAATTGTTTTGTTGAGGAGCTGAGCAACATGGAAAAATACTTTGAACTCTCACTTGGTTGTAGTGTGTCAACCATAGTGGCAGAGATGGTGGATGAAGTCAAGGTTTTCCAGAATCAACTGTCGATCTTGGCAGTGGATGTTAAAATTCTAAAGAAATCAGTTGTCTCTCTGGAATCCTATATGAGTTCTAAATCTCAGGCAGACAAGGATTTGGATTTTGTGAAGAGTGTAGTTAGCCATATGGTATCATTTTTTGAGGAATTTAAGCATTCCATACAGAAGAATGTCATCACCTAGGATTTGGATGTGAAAAATCTTACCTGTGGTATAACTAAAACTTTCAAGGAAACTATGACTTTTTCTATTAGTTCTATAGCTTCCAGACCTTCTGTAGAGTTGGATCATATTCAAGCTTTGATGAAAGAGGAGCTTGGTTCAGCATTAATTAGTGGCTCTGTGGACTCATCTTCCATGACCTAGGTGGTAACCACTACTAGAGATATCATGAAAATTGTTCAAGATTATATGAGAGAAGCTTTTGCCTCTCAGAAAGAAGTAAAGGATAAAGTTGATTCTTATTTCCAGAAATTGTATACCAAGAATCAGTTGACCAACTATTTCAAATTTCTTTTGGAAAATCTATAATTACCTCATGTCAATCAAGCCTTCAGAGAAAAAGTAAGCAAGCTTAGGGAATTGACTCCAGCTTTGGAAAAATTAATGGAAAACAAGGATGATTTCATTTTTCTATGGAGAGAGGAGGAGGGATCATTATGGACTTTAGGAATCTATTTCTCCCATTCCTGCATGTCGACAGCATCCCTATCATTGTACCTCCAGCCCTACCTCCCTCTACTCAGTCTAATTAAATTCCTCATATGACTCCAACCCAAGCCATTCGGAGCCTCACTCCTATGATCACCCATAGAACTACACAATATAGGACATGCATTGTCTCAGTGGCTCAACCTCTTCTGATTATCTCTAGTATTCTGAAGCCTCTACCTGCATCCACCACACCTGAATCCTCTTCTAATCCCAAGGGAAAATCTCATGCTGAAGAGGTGGATTGATTAGTGGCTAGGATCTTTGATATGCATCACTTGTATTCCTTTTGATTGACTTATGTATTTCTATGTATTTTTTCCTCAAGTAATATATACATGCTTTTCTTCTCTCTTTTACCTTTTGTTCCTTCTCTTTTCCTATATTTCCTCTCTGTCCAACTTTTTTCTAATCACAAAGGGGGATAAATAATATAATAAGGGAAAGAAATATTATAATAAGGGAGAAATAATATAAAGGTAGAGAACTGATATGAAGAATAATTATATTTTATGAGCATACTACATTTACCTCTGGTACATTTGTTTTATATTTTTACCTCTGATACATGTGTTGTATATCTTTGATATAGTTGTTTCATACCTATGATAAATTTTAATCTAATAATCTATTCTCTGATACATTTTTTGTAACTCTAAAACATTTTTTTATCAGTAACTCTGATATAATTTCATTTAATACTATAACCTCTGATATTCTTTTAAAATCTCACATTTGAAAATTCCATTACTCAATCTGAGAAATAAGAACCATTGTATATCATACTAATAAATTAATGAGTATTTTGGGTTACAAATACATAAGTATTGATTATCAAAAGGGGGGAGATTGTTGACCTCACCTGTTTTGATAATCCCAATTATGCTTTAATATGTTTTGATAATCCCAATTATGCTTTAATATGTTTTGATAATCCCAAATAATGTTTATCTATATATTAATTCTCTCAAAATATTATATTCTATTATTATGTTGATAAAAATATCAAAATAATCATTGGAATTTTTTAACCAATGTTTATCTATGTTTATACATACTTTGAAATAGTTCTAACTCAATCTGGACATGTTTTTCATAGAACAAATAAGTGTTAAGTCAACTGGTATGAAGTTCACTGATATCGATAGAATAAGTATACTGATACAAATAGATACACAGTTATTGATAAAACTAATTAAACTGGTACAAAAGTCTACTGATATGGTCAAGGTCACCGATACACATAATAGATACCGATAGAACAAGTTCACCGGTATGCACAAGTCGACTGATACAGACCTACCGATACAAACAGAAAGACAAAGTCTACTGATACGAGATATCATTATGAAGTCCACCAGTATGCAAGTCTACTGTTATGAAGTCCACTGGAATAAGGAAGTCATCGGTACTCAAGTCTACTGATACAAGTAATTACCAGTATAAGAATAAAGACCTACCAATAGGATCTCACCACTACACAAAGACCTACTGCTACATAAAGTGACTGATACAAGTACCTATTGATGGAAGAGCTACTGATACATTGAGCTAATATTAAGAGTTACAACTATCAATAGAAGTTCACTGATACAATGAGTCACCGACTGATACAAGGAGCTACCGTTACAAGAATTAATAGCAACCATTACCCAGAGTAACAGCTACCGATACAAGGCATCTACTGATACAAAGTTCACTATTACAAGTCTGCCGATAGAAGTTCACTAATACGATGAGTCACTGAATGATACAAGGAGATACCATTACCATGAGTAACACCTACCGTTACAAGGAGTAACAGCTATCAATGGAAACCAGTCATTGTTCTCTAAACACTATTTCTATTTGTTTATTTAGAAACGGTCATATTTGATGATTTTAATGCACCTGCAATTAGATAATGATAGTGGTTGGAATTTTAGGAACCGTACCTCGTACCTGTAAAAAGGAAATCATTCCCATTGTCAGACCTGAGGATATATATATATAAGAGGAATCTTTGAAGATACACTTAGAGGAGTACATACACACAAAAATATATACACATATACACAAAAAGAGGTGACATCCTTTCACTCTCTTACTTAAAGAACACTGGACATACACGAGTCCATTCATACAAGAATAAAACAAAAGTTGAACACTAATCGAGGAGTGAAGAACTACAATGAGCTCTTTATACACACAAGATGATCAATATAAACCTGAAAGTCATGGAAGAAAATGAGATCTTTATTTATTTATTATATTAATCTTATCATTTCCAACTTCATCTGATGACCATGCATTGAATGTTTTACTGGAGAGAAAAAACAAGGGAACATAGATTTTTTGCTTCATTTACCCTAATTGGGATACATCCAACGATCATACAATAGAAATGTGCTAATGTACTAAATCTTCGGTGGCTCATTTAAAATATATAGTTTTGGGATAAATAACATCCATTACCAGGCTCACTACCATTGAAAATTTTAGTGTTAAAAATATGCTTTCCCAAGGGTCACACCCTGAGTCTCTTTATCTAGATCACTGCTGGTGGAAAGGATCACCTTCTACCTCTTCCTTAACTCAATTATCTATTAAGGATTCAAACACAGTTCCTGGCCATATTGGTCCCATCATTATCACTAATGAATGCATCCTCAACAGTAGGTGGATGCACTGTTTATGTTCTTTCTAGGAAGCTTTTTCACTACTATGAAAATAAAAATATGCAGCACCTCCACTTTCCAATAAAATAGAATGGAAATACCTTTTTTGTAGACTCAGAATTTAACTTCTCATGCTTTAGTAGGATCTCAAATAGATTAATAGTCTTACTTTCAATTCCTTGAATGTATTAGTGAGTAAACTCCTTCTACAAATGTTGTCTAATGATTTAGATCCTCTATCTTATTCTTCTTCTATAGAATTCATATATGATAATTATACTATTCACTGGGTAATCTGGGGAGATATATCTTTTAATGCGATACTCAAAATAGTTTCACATGTAAGTGTGCCATATTTTACTTTTTTTCACATTATAGATGAAATAAACTTTTCTATGAACATTTAGTTTGTAGAAATTTCCTTCATGAATTGTTTTTAGTCTCTTCATGAACTTCCATACATCCTCCATGAACTACCTTGAATTATTTATGAACTGAATTACACCGCATGGTGGGAGTGCTTCATGGATAGTATTTCCTTTGATAATTGCCTCTACTTCGCAGAAATGTTCTCCTTTGTAGACTATAGTGTCCTGCAAACAACATCCTCAAACTAATATTTCTTTACAAACTACTTTCAAATTGTAGATGGATGATGCTTTCTGCACTCTATTTATTTGTGAGCTAAAATGGTCCAAAAATAAATTCCATAAACTATCTTCATTTAACTCAACCATTTCTTATAATCATTCTTCAAGATCCTCTTCTCCTTCATGATATCCTCCCTCACATACTACTTTGGACTTCACTGAATTCTTCCCAAAGGAAAGATATTTTCTAGTGAAATTTTCTATACATAATGATGTGATTATTGTTCAGTATATGGGAAAATATATCCTAAAAAAATGATAATCCGAATTAACAAAAATTTCAATAAAGTGTATCATTCACAAAAAATTGTGTTATGTAGTCCCCATAGGTCCTTTCTTACTTGGCAGCAGCTGATGTCTTCCAAAAACGGATCACACTGTGTAGTAGGAATAATCACCAGCTAAATATTTAAACGAAATCCCTCTCATGAACTGATTAGACTCCCATGAATTGTGATCCTATTGAGAAAAATTTTCTCCTATGCCATTCGTGTAGAAAACATCAATCATATGGATTTCTCAACAAAAAAAATCCCCCCAAAAGCACTAAAATTGAACCTTGAGAGAATTTTACCAGTAATATCCCCCTTTGGGCTTGTTGATAACTCTTCCCATTTTGACACCACATTGAATATTCTTCTATCATCTACATGTATTAGCTTCTTATGATTAAGATAATAACCATGGATTTAATCAACACACACTCTAAAACCACATGACTAATACTCAGTGTGAGAAACAAGAGTATAATGAAAATTTTATCAATTAATCACTTTATTCCAAAACCTCTCAATTGATGTCATCATTAACACCATTTTTCATTATAAATATTTTTCGATCAATCAAAATTAACATAATTAGAATTAAAAAGCGGCCTACTTCACAACTCCCCCCGATTAGCTTTTCCCCTATCTTGATTAAGGCATTTTTTCCCAATTTATAGACACAATTCCCCCCTTAAATGAACCCACAATTTACATTTTTGTGTTCTAGAAGAGGGTAAAGAACACAAATCAATATATCAGGGAAAACACATAATACCTTCGGTAGAGGGGTTCCCACATTCACACCATTTCATGTGTAGGTAGTCTACTAAACTCCAAGAGCCAATTGATACTACACAAACACATATATTGGTAATGCCTTCATTGAAATATTTTAATCATGTTGTTATGTATGAAAATATTCCAGATTGTCAAGCTCATTCTCTACATTATTCATAATGAATTAAAATTTTATTTCAATGTTCTTTTTAGTTTATTAATGGACTGTATTTTTTCTAAGATATACATTAAATGGATTATCACATTGAATACCAATCATATACTTCACCTAAATACCCCCCATTATCATAGAATTCAATAAGGGATACCTTAATTTACAAATTTACTCTCCCTTAGTTAATTATCTCCGTTCATATAACATTTGAAAATATACAAAATCATGAGGGGATCAAATTATTCTATTATCTTATGAGATCCAGATAAATGGTAATTATTCTCCCCTTTGGTTATTAAATTTTTCATAGTCCATGATACACCATATGTTGACATCCACGAACCATCAGGCTATGTAAACAATATGTAAGTTCAACATTGAGTGTATTTATCAACTTTAGATTGAAAATTTCGATTCTTATAGCATGTTTGAAGATCTGAGTCATACTATTATTTATAGCTGCACACTACTATAAGATTTTCAGAAAGTGAAATTACCACTGGGCACTAAGACATTAACAGATCCTTTGAGCCTATTAATTCAGAAAAATTTATAGGAAACATGAGTTTAATACAATAAACCCAAATGTTTTCAATGTCACCCACCTACATCCATGGATTATAAATGTATGAATTTACTCAATTCTTAATAGGTCTCTCTTTTTAGATGAGGCTACATCATTTAGTGTGATTATCATAAGGTCTCCCTAAAAATCTCAAACTTTTTGATATTATGAAACTGTTAGCTAATTCAACCTTGTCAGAACAAAATAGATAATCATGAAATACTTGAATGTTGCGACTCCCACCCCCCACAATCAGTCTTCCATATGTTAGAAAATTTAAACAAATATCAAATCTATACCATTGAGACCTTTAATTATGTGATTCAACTCATTATCCTTTATCAATGATGTATATGTGGGTCTTTTTATTTCTACTCCATGTTCCACATGATCCTTTAATATGATAGTGTGATAAAATTGTCCCCCATTGATATGAAACTCTTATTATTTTTCAGCCCACTATTTAGACTCACAAATATTCTTCTTTACTACATCATTTCATCACATGTGACACTTAGTAATGAGTTATAAGAAAAACTAAAAGTCCTACTGAGTCAAAAATCATTGTTGGATGTAGTAGTTAAATTTAATTACAAAATCACTATCAATTACACTAAATTAATTTAATATATCTCAAGCACCCATAGTCTTATAAATTCATTCATATTACTATTAAATCTTTTATATTCAGTTATGGAAACTAATTTCATATTTCTTTCACATGGTGTTTATATCCTCAATATCTAAGGATAGATAGATCAGATCATCTAGAAATCAATTTATATATCAACTCTAAAATTCTAATTCCAATTATTATGAATCCTCATTATTACTCAAATAATTCTAGAATTATCATCTTTTTTATTTTTAGATATAGAATTGTTTGTGCTTACGCTAATTTGAATCAGTTAACATTATGAAGCACATCACATCACCACTTTTTATATTTTGATACAACTTTCCAGTGGATTTTATCTCCCCAAAAACATGAACACATGAACATAAATTAATATAATTTAAAGACATAAGAATAGGGGAACCTCTATAATCCTCAAGGGGAGGATTTTGGTCCCTCCTGATGGATCTAACCTTTGATACTTTCTTATAAAGAACTGTATAGTTTTTTGTTATTGTTATAACTACCTAACCAAATTCAACTATTCTATACATAAGACTAAATATTCTTCACTCAAATGTTGAGTCTTATATTAATATTTAGTTACTTTATGCTTTGAAATTTTCACAATTTTGGTTTTATTGACATTAGTATTAATTTTCACCTTTGATACTCCACCAATATGCCATTTTTCATGAATCTTTCAATGAGTAGGAATATTTCCACTTGTCAAAACATATACCAATGTGGAATTAAATATGAATTTATCAAGGAATTATTTATTCATTATTATTTTATCAATTATTTGATTCATGCCATCCTTTCTTGAGGGGGTTGAGTCTACAACTAAATTTACATTATTAATCACAATTAGAACATCTCCGCTATTTTTCTTCTAGGTTCATTCAAATTAATTCCAGAAGACCCATTGTGAGTTTAATAGAGGAGGTTATTGTTACACCAACAATTGAGATCCGTGTAATTCCCCAGAGACTATAAACCTATTTTTAAACTTATCATGTGGTCAACCAATATTTTCATTTGTATAATAACCTGTTAGAGTTTCAGATCTACTTATGAGTTCATTTTCATTTTCTTATATCTTCCTTTTGAATTGTCTTTCCAAATGTCAATGATTTACACATATAAAACATCTTTCATTAAAGACATACCACATCTCAACATTTCCTATCAGAGATATTGATGCATCCATAGTTCTTCGTCTGATATTAATCCCTCAGGCTTTATGACACATACACATGGTGTGTCCTTGTCTTCCATAATAATAGAATTTTATGTTTACATTCTTTTGAGAGAAACTTATTTCCTATTTTTCTTGATGTTTCTTATTATTCTCAAATTTGGAAATATTTTTTTCTTCATAGCATTAAATATATTCCAAATCCTCAACAAGAAATGTTGATGTATGACCTGAATCCCACATAAATAGAGGATGTGTTCATTAATTCATATAAAATCATTTTTTCCTTTATTTAACATCTACATGATTTTTCATATTTATGGATCTATTTACAGATCTCGTCCTATCATGCATGGGAGTAGGTTCCTTAAATTCAAACTTGATTTTTCCCAAACTGGATGGAAATTGGGATGAGAAAATAATATCATGTTTTTCCTCTAAAATTGTACATTTTATTTTCATTTCATTGTTACCTTTTGAAGGAAATTCCAATAATAAATGAAAGGCATCATATTTTGGATTTCCTTTGGAATTAGATTGATTCACTTCTTTTATCACTGAATCTATATCTTCTCTCAATTATTGAATATTTTTATCCCTTGAATCAAGTTGAGAATTATGTTCTCTCCTGAGGTTCTTCCAAATACTCACTTAATCTTCTAATTATAGGGAGATATTATCCATCTTGTTAGATTTATACTTTATTTTAGAAATCATTTATGCAACAAAATCATTATAACATGATTTTTCTGATTTAAACCTTTTCTTATGTTAAACTAGATCAGATAGATGTGTATCAAGATCATCATTTTAGGATTTAAAATTTTAATTTTCTTCTATTTCTATATTCTTTCCCATTTTATAAGATTTCTATTTTTTAGTTCTTCAATCGGGGAATCATTCTTCTCTCTCAAATATATGGTCACTTCAAAAAGCCTTTTATTTAATCCTCTTATATTTTTTACTTCAATTTCCTACAATTGGATCCAAATATATTTTTATTAAATTTTTTCATCCAATTTCATAACCAATTTACATGGTTTCATGGATTACTTTCACATTTTTTCATCATGAGATTTTTGCATTAATAGTTAGTCAGAAATCACTTAGAATATTAGGTTTTTCAATCATTCTATCAGCATCATTGAATGAGTAAATATATTCATTATATGATTCATCCAAACAATTATTCATTAAATTGTTTGTTTCCTTAAATTGAATCACACTCTTTGCGTTGACACTTCTACGCTGAGCATTACCACCATACTTTTGCCTCTTCTTTAATGTTCTACCCTTTTCCCTAGAATAGTGAGATAAGAGGACTCTTTATTTTCAAAAATCAACTGAACCATGATGGGGAATTTTTTGTATAAAATAAATCAATACTCTGATAGAAATTATTAGATCTAAAAGGAGCTTAGATAACCTAGAGGGGGATCAATCAAGGAATATATATTTTATTATAAGCTTTTTCTAACACACAATATCTTGACCTATTTATAATAAGGTTCACTTTTTTTATCATTATTTTTTATATTTATCTTATCCATTACAACAATATCAAATGATTATGTTTATAAAGTAAAGAAGGAAATAAAACCCCAGGAAACATTGTTTTTTACATAATTCACCGTCATTAGGCTGCATCCAAGGAGAATAAAATGACAATGTTCTGATTTACCAAATACACTATGGGTCACTACCAATAAATGGTTCTAGATAGATCACTTATATGCCCAGTCTCACTACCATTAAAATTCTTAGGGTCATATCACTACTTTACCAAGGGTGACAACCTCAGTCTCATTATCTGGATCACTACCAGTTGAAAGGATCACTATATTCCACTTATGTGTATCACTTCTCAAGAAAGTATCCATACACAGTTTATGGATGCATAGGTCCCTTCATTATAACTAATGAATACATCCTCAACTATAGGTGGATGCTCTATTGAAGTTCAGTTTATGCTGCTCATTCACTTTTGTGATAACACCAGGTTGAAAAACATCTAATTTCTAGTCAACTTAAATGGACTTCTCTTTGTAGTAGAATTATAAATTTCCAATTAATTATTTTTAAGGTACTCCAAAAGATTCCATATATTACTTTCACTACCTTGTATGTAGTATTGAATAAACCCCTTCTGAAACTATAGTATGACGATTCAGATCCTCTAACTATTTATTTTTCTTCAAAATTAAAATATGAAAATGATACTATTCACTATGTAATCCAGGTATGTATCTCCTTTCATGATATCCTCAAAATATTTTCACATTTAAGTGTTCCATGAATTCATATTTTCACATTATATATAAAATACATTTTTCTAAGAATAATTAGTTTTCAGAAATTGCCTTCACAAATTATTTTTGGACTCTTCATAAACATCCATACTTACTCTAAAAAATACCTTGAATTGTACAAGAAATTCTTAAACTATGTGGCATGAGTTCTTCATGGATAATATTTCCTTCTCATATGCCTCTATTTTGGAGACAAATTATCCTTTTTGGAATAAATTATCCCACAGACAACTTCTGTGAACTAATATTTTTTTAGACTACTTTAACTTCATGGATAACTGATGTTCCATGGAATAATTTTTTATTTTCAAGGTATAGTGTTATGAGAAACCCATTATGTAAACTGTCTTTGAGTAAATCTTCTCATTTTCAAAATCCTCTCTCCCAAACCAATTCCCCTTTTCTAAATCCTCCCGCATGACCTACATCATATTTCATATAATTCTCCCTGAAGAAGTTATATTTTCTAATAAAATTAAATCTACCTAATGATTTGGTTAGGGTCTTTATATATACAAATAGATCCAAAAACCACACTAATATGAATTACCCAAAACATTTATGTAGTATAGCCTTCACTAAAAATTGTGTTTTGCATTCAAAAATATGAATTTCTTCCTTTGCTGCTGATGATGTATTCTATAAATTAATCACCCTTTTTGGAAGCCATAATCACCACCTAAATATATAAGTGAAATATCTCCCATGAACTAAGAGCCTCCTACGAATAGAAAACCATATGTAAACTATTTTTTTACTTTAAGGTCTGTGTAGTGTGATTTGCTGTCTTCATACTAGTAAATCACCAAAATAGAACCTTGGGGTATTTTTTTCCCATCACGTCACTTATAAAAATAATATAATATTATTTAAATAGGATTTTTCAGTCCCTTTGTAAAATAACTGACAATAGAATGTTCAGAATTAGATTTAGGTAAAAATGTTCTCTTAACTCGCTACTAGAAACTTTTCCTTTACCAACAATTTAAAACTATTATTAAAGGCCTGACAACCATTGGTATAAACTAAATGAAGGGTTTTCCAAACTATTGGTTGTGGATCCATAGGGATAGACATATCCCAATGGTTCTATGATAACCATTGGGATATGGGTGATTAATGGATTATATACCAAAGGTTACAAGAAATCGTTGGTATAAATGTTTACCAATGGTTTAAAACCATTGTAAATATCAAAATCCATTTTTATACCAATGGTTTCCAAACAGTTGGTATAAAATTTTACCAACAGTTCCTCACAAACCGTTGGGAAAAGTCAGGTGTAGAAACTATACCAACCGTTTTTAAACCATTGGTATATACATATACCAATGGTTTCATGTAAATTTTTGGAATATGTTTTATTTTCAAACATATTCCAACAGTTGTAAATAGTTATCAAAGCCTTTATGCACCTACATCAGCAGCAGACATGCCTCCCCCATATGCACCTACAGTAATACACTTCCTCCAGTTCTCAATACACACATACCTGCAGTTATGGGCACACCCATATAGAACTAACACATAATTCGTAAGGTAGTTTCATCAAGTATACACATACAAAAATTATACCCATACAAAATTAACACATAATTCATAATTTAATTAAATATATAAATAATTCATTTCAGAATTCAGAATTCAGGGCAATTTCCCTATGTAGTACAGAATTTTGAATTGAATACATACAATATTGAATTATCTATAACACATATAGAATTGAATTCAAAATTAAAAATTTAATAACCCCAATATAATAAATTCATTTTTCAGGTTTTGAATATGGCATTGTTGTTCATAAGTATGGTTGAATTCAGATGAGATTTGAATTTTTGGATAATGTGGTATGACATGTTATAGTAAGGGGTAATGTGACATAGGGTAGAGGCTATAATGGTTAAGTCTATCCATGGGGGTAGGGGGTGTCTTAGGGGGGATGTCCAGGGGTTTGGGGTTGTCCATGGGTGGGGGTGTCTAGGTGATGGGGGTGTCCAGGGGGTGGGGGCTACCCAATGGGTTGGGGTTGTCCAAGGGGGAGGGGTGTCTAGGGGGTGGTGGTGGGGGTCTGGGGGTTGTCCAAGGTGGGAGGGTGGATGTCCAAGGGGGTAGGGGGTGTCAAGGTGGTGGGGGTATGTCTGGGGATGGGAGTGTCTGGGGGTGGGGGTGTCGAGGGGTGGTGGCTATCCATGGGGGTCAGGGGTGTCTATGGGGTGGGGGTGGGGGATGTCTAGTGGGTGGGGGCTGTCTAAGGGGGTAGGGGTGTCCAGGGGGTGGGGGTGTCTTGGGGGGCTATCCATGGGGGTGGGGGTGTTTAGGTGGTGGGGGTGTCCAGGTGGTGGAGTGGTGTTCATGGGGGTGGGTGGGCTATACAGGGGGTTGGGGGAGATGTCCATATGGGTAGGGGTGTCTAGGGGGTAGGGGGTGTCCATAAGGGGGACTGTCCAGGGGGTGGGGGTGTCCAGGGGCAACCCCCTTGGATAGCCCCCCCCCCCCCCCCCGGACAACCCCTACCCCCTTGAACAACCCCCCACCCACTGGAAAACCCCCACCCCTAGACACCCCCACCCCTAGACACCCCACCATGGATAGCCCCCACCCTTGGAGTTCCCCCCACCCCCTGGACACCCCCACCCACTGGACACCCCTACCCCTTGGATAGTACCCCCAACCCCCTATAAAGCCCCACCTATGGACACCACCCCACCACCTGGACAACCCCCACCCCACCTGGACACCCCCACCCCCATGGACAACCCCTCCCCCACCCCCTGGACACCACCCTACCACCTGGACCCCCCATCCCCGTGGACTCCCCCACCCTACCTGGACACCCCCACCCCCATGGACAACCCTCCCCCCCAGATATCCCTTCACCCCCCAGACCCCCTCCCCCCGACCCACTCCCCCAACCCCTGGACATCTCCAATCCTCATGACCCCCCCCCCCCCCCACCTGGACAACCCCCCCCCCCCCCCACACACACACACCGCACCTGGACATCCCCCCTCCCTGGACAACCCACACCCCCTCCCAACCTGCACCCCCCCCTCCCCACCTGCATAGCCCCCACCCCACTTGGATAGCCCACACCCCCCCCCCCCATAAAAATCAATTTACAATAAAATATCAAACATTTAATTCATAATTTAATAATTTTATTGAAACGCACACCTTAAAGAGGTGTAAATTGACTTAAATCCTTTCAAAACATTTCACCTTCAAGGATGATCTCCTAATGTAAAACAAATGAATTCATATTGCACCAAAATAGAATGAGAAAAGGCCAAAATAGATAGAGTAAAAATACATAACTTAGTTACCACTTATGAATTGATTTGAAATAGGTCTCTTGTTTAGAAGAAGCTAGTCTTCTTCTGGAAGATGGAGGCTCCGGGCTAGGAATCAATGCAGACAGAGGCTCACATATGGGAAAAAATGTGGACAGAATGTGGAATGATCTTCAGGAAGCAGGAGGTCCATGGGTATTTGGGGGTTTTCTATCCCAATTTTTTTTCAAAACCATTGGGATAGATAAGATATACTAATGGTTTTTTGAAACCGTTGTTATACCCATCAAAATTACACCCATATTCCAATGTTTATATTGTACCATTGATAAAACCATCTATTAACAGACCTATACCAATGGTTTCATTGAACTGTTAGTATTTGGAACCTATCCCAATGGTTTTCTAAAACTTTGGGATATTTCTATTGGTATAACTATGGTTTTTAGTATTGACTATTCTTCTTTATCTAGGTTGGAATACTATACCTATAACATACTTTGGAGAATGTAGTTTACCTATAATATGTGTCATTTTTTTCTCTTAGATTTTTAATATCTTCTAAATACTTCTTTAGTTGTTCATTATTCATTTTATGTTCATTATTCTCCATTAGCAACTAAGAATTTATCTCTTTCTTTATTGCAAGGTCTAATTTAATAATGTTAGATAGAAAATTTTGTATCTTTAGGGAATTATATTTATCACTATATTGATTGGAATATTCTTAAAAAATATTTAGATATTCAAAAATTTATTATTTTTTCATATCATCATCAATTTTTTATTATTAGAATAGTCAGAAATAAGCCCAGATGATACAGTAAGTACCTCTGAGATATTAGTCATGAAGAACATGCTGGCTCTAGGGGAAATTTCTTTAAGAAAAGTGTATGACTCACTGTTTCTGTCTTTTGGGGCACTCCATCATGCATTCATGTATTTCATTAATTTTTATCCTTCTAAAAATATTTGTTTTTATTTTAATATTCGATAGTATTCTTTTACATGTCCTTTATGCTTTAACTCATATCATATTATCTCATTTTTATTATCATCCCTTTTCCAATCATTCTTTTTAATACCTCTTCAATCATAATTTTCATTATAGCTAGTTTTTCTAAAACATTTATCCTTCCTATAAATTTTTTTGAATCTTATAACTAGATGGTTAATTTCCTCATCATTATCATGTTGTGACTCTATGTCATTGGAAAATTCAACTTGTATATTTTCCTTTTACTTTTAGTTTTTTTTTGAAGTAGTAGACTTGAAGGAAAAAAAAGTCTATTGGGTTCATCATCTTATTATTTTTTAAATTTTATCTCTTTTAAAAAATTCTTAACTTACAAATCAATTCCTCAACTGGATGTTTTTTTAAAATCATGGGGATATTTTTTTGACAATGATGTCCATATCTATATTTCTAGAAGACATTTAAATATTCTTGTAATCTTATCCTAATTAGATACCAGTTTTCCTAGGGATCTCATGTTGTTCACTATTTCATTGAACTGGATATACATATTAGAAAATAATTAATTAGGCTTCATCTTCAATGTATCAAATTTTATGGTATATGTATTGATTCTAATTTCCTTAATATTTTTAGTTCCTTCATGTGAAACAGATAATGTATCCCATATTTAAAAAGTTATTTTACAAGAAGAAATTATATTGAATTATTCATCTACTTAAGAATAATAAAGTGCATTCAAATATTTTTAGTTTTTCTTGTAATAATATTTATTATCACTAGTCCATGTAACTATATAATTTAATGGTAATTAAAATCTACCCTCTATAGCATCACAAATTTCAAAAATCATACTCTATATATAAAATTTCATCTTAATTTTCCACAGAGCAGAATAATTTCCATTGAAAAAATGAGATCAATTAGTAAGAGACCCATGTTTTATATTATCAATTTAATGAATTAAATTTAATACTTACAAAATATATTATATTTAAAGCATAAATAAAATCACAATTTAATTTTCTAAAATAATATTGATACCAAAGAATAAATCATTGATACCAAATGTCGGTCAGAGTGAGTATCTCAATAAGTGGGTGAATTGATTACGTGAAAAAAAATTATATTAAAAATATTTATGTAAAATCCCCTAATTAGTACAATATAGGCCATTTATCCAAAACAATTGATCAATATAAGTCTTGACCTTTTAAAATAATTCCCAAAGATTGATTAGGTCTCAATTAAAACAATATATAATATTTATTTAACATTTTAAAGAAATTCACTCAATAAAAAACTTATATAAATACTAGTTAAGTTTAAAAATAAATTTATTGGTTTTTAAAAAAATAAGTTAAAATATTGTATACAAAACAAATAAAACTCCAAACAAAAATGAATTCAAGTGGTTTAGTATCAAGATGAGACTCATCCCTCTTTATATGGAAATCACATACTTTTAAGATGTTTATATAATGTAAACCATTTGATCCAAATCCTTGATTGGGTATACAATTGTAAAAAAAATTCCTAGCCACATAAGACCAATTCCATAGTAGTCATGATAAACAAAATATAACAGGCCACATAGGGATTAATTCCACAATAAACATCAGAAACATGAGTAATTTGTTTTTAGAAGATATCTAATTATCTTATAGTTTAAATATGGAGATAGTGTGTGTGTATAGATAAAGAGTCTACAAACACTAGTCTTAATGAAAATATAAATAAAAAACATACAAAATAAAAGATATAGAAATATTGTGTTTATTTATATGATATGATCTATATCTTGTTACTCAATGAGTATAGTTCTAAATTAGTCTCAAGTTGAGTTTCTGAAATTTGAATTATAATAGAGTGTTGAAAAATTGTTTCTATTATGACTATTGGATATGAATTTATGTTATGATACACTACTATAGTCATGTGTAACCAGAAAGCAGCATGGAGGAACTCTTCAGGTTCTTTTAATAAGCATCATCTCTCATTTATGTGAATTTTATTTCTGAGGGTATGCACTCTGTCTATGTGTCTCCATGCGAGGGATTCCACTTCATCTTTTAATAGATGTAATAAAAGATACTAAAATGGATCTGCTACTATGGATACTACATGTTTGACACAAAATATAATTAAATTATGAAATATTTAAGGAATAATCATTAAAATAAATTTCTGCCTAAATTTTGACAATATATCAGTTAGAATTATTTAACTCAAAAAAATAAATTCAAAAATTCTGGTGGTAAATCTTTTCAATAATGAATCTCATATGGTATCTAAGTATGGTGGCGAGACACACTCTAGTGGTATCTAAGTATTCCATTTTACACACATTTTTCGTGTTTGAGTCTGATGCTGACTAAGGCTGGTGGTGTGTTAGGCTGGAAATGACTCTCTTTAATGGTTGTTTTCTTCTACACTAAAACAAATTATCAATCTTGCATTAAATCTTAGGAAGGTTGGTAATCTCGACACTTAGGTTATTTCATAGTTCACCAGTATTTCATAGACAACAATGAGTAATCTTTATAATCTACAGAATTTATTATTTTGGAATAGACTTGATTTCGATGGTGGGTAAATCCCATATGTAGCAAAAAAAACAATCTCAATGGAGAGTGTTTGTAGATGGTGAGTCTTTTCAACTGTTTTCCATATTTCCACATTGATGGAGATTCATTGCTAGCATTGACTCTTTTCAATACATTGTCAAATTTTCATCTTTATGATATCCACCATGGTGACTTAAGCATTGAGGTGAGTGATTTCAACACAAATCCAAATTTTACTTCAATGATGAGTTAGCCTCTGACGATGAGTCATCCTTAGAAGTGACACAACATCAATGGTTAGTCTTTTCTAGACATAACCAAAATCTCACCAATCAATCTTATAATATAAAATGTTATCATAAAATATTAAACGAAATAATAACTTAATAGGAAATATTTTTTTACCATTAAAATAAGGGTTACACTGACCTGTACTTGGTTGCTAACACTATCATATGTTTGGGTAATGTTACCTCACTTCCTTCTGAAAAAGAATGAGAATATTCACATGTATTAGACCTTAGTTCAATAAAGTAAATTACCTTATTTGTATATATTTATGTTCTAATATCTTGAGAAATTTTTGTAAATATGAATTTTGTTTGAATTAATTATATAAAATGTTATGAAGATAATTATTTAAGAATTCCATTTCATACCTTGTCATGTATTTCAAATAAATTCATTTGATTTCCCTATAACCTAGATGAATTATATTTCAATGAGGAATACATAAATATTATTTAGTGATTTCATTAGTCATGATATAATGGTTGGGTTGATTAAGTGGGATGGAATGATTTTTTATGACAAATTATTAAGTATCGTTAACTATTTTGATTTTTTAAAGTAAACTAAAAAAATTGTTACTACTAAACATGTCAGTTTTATTAAATATTTATGTATATATTTCTTTTTATACAAATACTTTAAATAAATGGTTTTTTTCTTTGAACCAAAACCATAATAACTTATATTCTTTAAAGTTTTTTTCAAAATTATAATTTTACATTACATACATAACATGTTCTTTTTATATTTTATCGATAAAAAGTGTAAAAATTTATTTTTGTTAAATATGAGTTATATATTTGAATATTAACATTAAATAAACTATTTTACATAAAAAAAGGTTGTAACTAAATTGGGTTTTAAATGTAGAAAATTAATTTCAAAGATAATCATTCATTATTTTTGTTAGAACATATTAATTATTTCTTAACTCATAACTTAAGCCTTTTGTTAGGTTATTATGACTATGTATTGGTTATAAATATTTTTATGATTAATACATTTTCTAGTCTAATACTCAGATGCATTAGTGATTACCTATTCCATGTTTATTACAATGTCTGTATATTTATTAGTGAATTCCTTTTTTGGAATAAGATAAGGGTATTTGAAAAGTAATGATCATGCCTCATTTGGATTAAAATTTATATGCTCAAATGTTTTATATATAGTAACCTACTAATTAAACCAAATATGAATATTTTTAGTATTAGGAAAACAACATTAATGTTTTTGTGGAAACCATCATAGAAATCACCACACAAAAAAGCATGAAGTCAAACAAAGAATCATCCCAAGTGATAATGTTATAAAAACCAAAAAACTAGATCGAACAAAAGATAAAAAACCTACAAGAATCAAGCACATAAATGAATAGTAATAAAATGAAGAAAATAAAATTCATATTGATTTACCATGTAGGTCTAATGAGATCCCACCCAAGAACTTGCTTAAACTTTTGGATATTAGAAATGTACAGATTTTACAACTAATTGTACAATGAAAGAAAAATGAATAGGAAGAAACCAATTATAGGCCTGAGACATTTAGAACCATCTATAACCCACAATGAAAAAATAAATTAACCACTACTCTAAAATATTGTAGATACAGGGAAATTACCTCCAATAAATGCTTCATATGTATGATATAAATTTTATATTACAAAGATAAATACAAATTTCAACCGAAATCAGCAAGGAAAAACGAAGAAAAAGGAAAGTTAGATAACACTAATATATTGAATCTCCAAATATGGCACTGAATTGCACCTGTATATAAGAACAATGCATGGAATGTTGCCTGGTTAGAGAAAAATACATTCTCCATTTCACGCTAAAATACCATTGGTTGGAGATACTCTAAGGAAGGAACTTGAACAATCGAAAGGGGATCGTTGAAATCGAAGGGTGAGGTATGAATCATCAAGTCTTGAAAAATTAATAAGATTCAAATGAGAAGGATTAGTTAGAATAAACATGGAACCCCCGATAGCATCGAGCCAATAAAACACCACAATAACACAAACTGTGGAAATCGAAAAAGTAAGAAATGGGTGGGGAGGAAAATAAAATTACATAGATTTAATGATTGATTAATCCAAGAGAAAGTTGAGGAGGAGCACCGAGAGTAGTGGAATTCCATGAAAGATTGAGAATCATGACTGAAATCAGTGAGGTTAGGGTTTTTTTTAAATAGATATGGAGGTTTTTATTAGGGCTTACCAAAATGCGCTGATAGAGATTCCTTTTATCAGTGCCAACATAATATGAGAGAATAAATATCAAGATTTATATTCACTAAAATGCACTGAAAAAATCCATCTTTATCAGTGCCAATGAATCACAACTAAAGGTATCATTATCAATATAAAAACTTTAGCACCGATAAATGATTTATAATAATAATTATGAAAAAAATTAAATGTATTTATACATATTTTTATATGATTATAATTGTACTTATATTAGTAAATATATATATTAAATTTTTTCATTATTTAAATACATTTATTATAATTTAAAAATTATTTTAAAATATAATTATTTATTATTAATTATATAATTACATTTTGAAAAAAAATATATTCATATAGTTATAATTATAAAAACCTAACTTCATAAATATAGTAAATATAAATTTAAAAATATATTTATAAATAAATTATTTTTTAAATATATTTATAATTATATATTTATAATTATAAATATAATTACACCATTATATATATTTATATAATTCTAAATATATATAATAAATATAAATATAAATATATTAAATAAATTCATTATTAAAATATATTTATTATATTTTTTTAATTATTTAACAATATAATAATTTATTTCTAATTACATAAATACAAATTTTTTAAAAAATATTTATATATTTATGTTATTATATATATATATAATTAAATATACATTTAATATATATATATATAACATAAATATAAATATAAATATGGTAAATATATTAATTATTTAAATAAAAATATGACAATTTTATAATTATTAATCTATATAATTAATAAAATATTTTTAATTAAATAAATTGTTTTTTAAAATAATACTTATTTATTTATAAATCTAAATATATAAATTTATAAGTATAGAAAAAATAAATTTACAAATATATTTTTATTAAAAATAAATTTTATACATTATTAATGAATATATAATCTTAAATGCATGCATGTTAAGAATTACTGAAATTAAATAATTAAAAATGTGTATCATTAAAACATATTGAAAAAACGAATATGGTTTAAAAATTAAATCTTAATTTTTTTAAAAATATTGATATATATTGAAATAAATATGATTTCATAATGAAAATAATAAAAATAGTAAATAAATATATATAAATAAATATTAGAAAATGATTAAATTCTAGTGAAATAAAAAATAAACAATTTTTAAAATAAATAAATAATACATAACATTAATAATATTAAAAATAAATAAAAATATTTTCCCATCAAAAACAAAATATAATAAATGTATCATGTTACTAAATGAAATTCTAAAATTAATACAAAAAATATGAATAAATTTTAAAAATATTAGTTGTATGTGTTTTTATATTATATTTCAATAATTACTTAAATAATTGTGTATGTGTGTTGTATAAAAAATTAATTACTTAATTACATATTTGTACTTCTGAAATCAATTTAACAAATGTTTGATATATTAAAAATTGAAAAATCAAATGACATTCAATTAATGTCAATTACTTGATACAATGAGTAAGTATTTTTAATTAATATTAATTTTTAATAATAAACTATTCTTTAATAAATAAATGACTAATTTAATATAAGCGTAAATATTTTGTATTATATAAATCATATTTTAGGAAATAATTTATACATTGATTTATATATAGAAAAATATATATGAATATATTTCCCTATTAAATGTACTAATGAATAGTTATTTATAAAAATCATTAAAAATTAATAATACATTAATTTTTTTAATTATTACATTTTATTTGTTTTCAATATTTATATTTCATATATATTATTTATTAATACTCATAATTAATATATATACATATATAGGTTGAACTTATTCATTTTTATTAATAATTATTTCATTAATACATTTTATAAAATTAAAGTAATTTAATTTTTTTATGTTTTATATTAATTGTTTGAATTTATTTATTTTTTAATTTTTTTTGTTTAATTGTTGAAATTTTTTCATTTTATATGTTTGTATTTAATATATTTTATTTATTATTTTTTTAATATATATGTGAATATTTATTTTTTTTATTTTCAACAATAATTATTTATTTAATTAATTTATTAATATTTTCCTTAATTTTACCCTTTTTAATTTGTGTTTGTTTTATAATTCCATATTATTCTTTTTATATATCTATATTTAATATATTCTATTTATTAATAATTATACATTATATATATGTATATAAAATTTATTCATTTTTATAAATAATATTTTAATTACTAAATATTTTAATATTTTTTGAATTTACTCAATTTTAATTTTTAATTGTTTAATTACTTCATTTTATTCATTGAATATAACCATATTTAATTTATATGATTTATTAATATTTAATGTATATATATGTGAAATTTAATAATAATTAATTATTATTTTCAATATTTGTTTGATTTATTCATTTATTCATTTTTATTTTTTATTTATTTCATTTTTATGTTTTTTTAATAAATTTATTTTTATTGGTTTGTATAAGAAAGTTCTATGGATAGGGCTTGGTCTTGTATGAACTAAATATGAAGGTCGATGAAGGAACAATTTAATTATAAAGAGGGCCAAAGTCTGCATGGGCCCATGGTGGGCCCCTTCACGTGTGTGTAGTGTATGTAGGGTCCCATACCCATAGGAGGTTTCTGATCTATAGATACCACATAATGATATATAAGGTACCGCCCTCCCATTAGCAATTTTGATGCGGGGTTTATTAGAAAATCAATACCTTTATCAGTGTTTTTTAGTGCTGATAAAGGATACCCATTATCAGTGAAGACAATAAAACAGTGATAAAGGGCACCCTTTATCAGTGCTAAAAATAATGCACTAATAAAGGGTACCTATTATCAGCGTTAAAAATATTACTGATAATGGACACCTTTATGAGCACTTTTGTGTAGCGCTAATAAAGGCCAATGCTTTTAAAGGCCTATTTTTTAGTAGTGTTAAAACCTCTGTATGGATCATTTGTATAAATATGTTTTGTTTGATTGTTTTTACTAAATTTGGGAATTCATTTTTCCCTCTAAATCCATTTAGTATCAAAAATGTTTTTAGTTTCTCTAGTGGGTAGGATGTATGGGAGAGATAGTCTATGATATCACCCTCTGGATGACGTAAAAATAGTCGAAGGAAAGAGTATCCATGACCAATAAGACTTTTCCAAACATTGGTTATGGAACATGGAAGTGGGGGGATTTCACATTGGATTTATTGCCGGTTTACCATTATAACTACACAAGAACAATGTTATATGTGTGTTTTTGGATCAAATATAAAATTCAATGTACTACATATCCATTCAGGAGGCATTTGTTTTGGAAAATATAGGTATGGTGTATGTAAAGGAAGTGGTTATCCATCATGAAATTCAATTTTCTTCCACATATAATAGAAACCCATAGTTTACTTTGAGATTTTAAAGAGAAAATAAATGATATATTGTTACTCAATAGAATATGAGTATTTCATACCATCCTCATATAAGAAGACACTAAAAATGGAATATATAAACTATAGAAGACATATTTTGAGTTTGTGTATGGGATTTTAGAATATCAAGGAAAGATCATGTAGAATTGATGGAGTTTGTTTTTAATAATAATTTCTAATCATCGATTTATATGGATCCTTTTGATGAACTATATTTTAGGTTATATTGATAACCATTATATTTGGGGGAAACAAAAAATAATCCTCTCATGGGAGATTCATTGTTGAAAGACATGATAAACTATGATCATATTATTCAAAAAATATAAATTATAGATTAGAGTTAGATGATGTTTTATACAATCCATTGAAGATTACCTATGGATTATAGTAGAGTAGATCAATTATTTTTAGGAGTTGCACCATAGTGTGAAAATAGATGGCTTGTGAAGAAATGGAATACGAAACACTAATATATAGTTCCATTCAATATTATTGAGCATTATAGATACATGTATTATTCTTCTTAATTTCCATTAAAGTATATTTTATAGTACACTTAGTCCCAAGTTGTTCAAGAAATAAAGCACCAACAGAATTCATATGATGTTATTTTTGGTGATATTGTGAAACTGGATTAGGGGTGACCTTTTTTTAAAGTTCATTATGAATTATATAGAAGAAATCTAATATGTGGAGTAGATATATTTTTTCTATAGTTAAAATTTTGTAGTTGTATGATATTATTCAAGAGAGTACTCAAGAGAGAGAGAGAAAAAGATCATATATGGTTGTTATATCTAAAGTTGTTTGTAGAATTTAATACATACTGAAATCTATATCTATTTAAATTTTTACTAATTCTCTAGGGAGAAAATACAGTGAGAATGTATAGTTATGATTTTATATGTGTGTCACGCTATAAATGTTGGTGATGAAGCATGTCATGTTGTTTGTGTCACATAGTAGAGATAATATAAGAGACCATTTTCCATTAAGGATGTGGGACACTTTGTGATGTCTTAAAGTGTATGATGCTTCTCTATTAATGGTATAGGTGTGCCACACTAAGACTATAGGAATCCATTCTATGTGGAGGACACTAAAATGTCCCAGCTCCGTGACTAGTGTGTCAACACCATTATGTAAAACCTAGGGATTTATCAATAAAATTGATAATGTAAATGGTCTTAATACAATAATATAATTTATGAGTGTTCACCATTCCTTATAGTGAAACAATACTCCCCTCACTATTGATAACTTATCTTCCTTGGTGTCTTATCTTCTATTCCCCACATGATTTCTATATTGATCTAGGTGATAACCAGAGGTGATTTTAACATCCAATTAAATTCTACCATAGTTTTTTTGTAATCATACAATGGTTATGGTCATTTAGAGATTATTTTAGGTTTTTTTCAAATTCAATATTTATTTATTGAGTATGGATCCACTTACTATATTCAATGGATATGTTCTCACAAGAATTAGGTAGGTGGTCCCTATGTTAACCCTAATGCTTAATATTGGTCAATGGGTACATTGTGTATAGTCTCAACAAACTAATGTGTGATTGAACAAAAATTTAATTAAATGGTATATACTTTTCCTTAATGGGGAAATCGTGATGTTCATGTCCTGGGTAGACTACTAATAAAATTAAACTGAAGACTTTGGAATCCATGTAAGGTGCGCCTCAAACTAATGTGACATAAGTAGTGTTGGGGAACCCAAAGTGTTCCTTTGGAGAAAAAGTCACCATGTAATCTACACGTAGATGCCCTAAGATGATATCTATGATGATTACATGTGGTTAATGTGGTGTTCAAAGTTAATAGTCCTAGGAGAATGATTATATAAAACCTTGTTTGGGGGACGTCCATCCTCTTGAGATGATTATTAAGATGTAAATGATGGATAGTAAATAATTAACTATTTTTGATATGATTATATTTAACTATAAAATAGGATATATATGTCATTTGTTTATTATATATCCATTCATTTTACGAATTATAGGGTAGGGAACTACTCCCTATGGGTGAAGAGATATAAAATATTTATCTTTGGAAGGGTGTTAATCTAAACTAGGTGATGGGGATATTTGAGACATTTCTAGGGTAGGGTGTTCATCTCACTGGGAGGTAATTTTTAGATTCTACAAATATAGGGGGCTCTTCACCCATGGGATCTAATTTTATAGAGATGGTTATATGGAGAGGAGATATCACTACTAGGGGATTTTTATATTTGAGATGGTTTGGGGTGGGGTTCTCTTTTCACTCAGGAGTTGAAATTGAGATGGTTACTTGTTGTAGTGATCTTCCCCAAGATAATGATATTATAGAGATGGTTTTGGTATGGGTTTCTATCCACCCTATTAAAGATATATAATTTTTAGACAAATATGGAACTTGATAATGTTGGTATGGTCAATTTCTGGTGTCACTGTTGAAACCATGGATTGAGCACGGTTTATTTATTTGATACGCTTCCAGTAATTCATTTTAACAAAACAAAAATAACTTTATAGACTAGATATTTTTTAACACAAATGATTGTGTCCTACTATGTAATACTCTATCACTACTTAGACCATCTTGGGTACCCAAGAGAACATTATAGTTACATGCTCAGATAAGGGAAAGGCTCATATGTTTACTCGTTGACCAAGTTAACTTTGAGGGAGTATGAGTGATGTGATAAGGATAATAATTAGTACTTTTTTTCATTTCTTGTATGGTTTGTTTAATATTGATTATTTGGGATTTTGATATATTGGATCAAAATTTGTATGCATGTATGAATTTTATTGTTACTTATGTGGATAAAATATTGGTTGATAAATTTTTTACCATATTTTAGTGGTGATAATTTTTTATTTTATGTTATCTGGATTCTTTTTTCTATTATTACATCCCCAATTACTTATGGTTACTCAGTCTAGGGGATATTGTCTCACTGCAGTATTATTAGACCCCTACAGGTAGTTGGTATCCCATGGTATTTGTAGAGGCATGACCAATATATGTTGAGACCTATTTTATTTACAAAGAAGGTAAATATAGTCATGAATATTATGCACCACCATAGTGTGTTATGGGATTTCTAGGAACGTCAACCTTTATGTTAGGTTACACAGTCCCCTATACCATGCGTCCTAACCATATAGTTAGGTACTCGTTATGAGATTTTGTTTTCAAAACCCCATTTAGCTTCCTAAATCCTTAATTAACACCTTATTATAGCTTTGGATGAACCTAAGGGTTTTGTGGGAGTAATTTTAGTGTCTCTCCACTATAAAATAACATGTATAGTCCTGAAAAAATCAACAATAGAATAACAGATAAATATATTTTATCATATAGGTTCTTAGATCCATTTCATTCTCCCACTCTCTCTCATCCACTTACTATTCTTCTAGATAGATCAATCATGTTGTGTGGATAAAGAAGGATTATATTATGGTGTATTTTGTCATACCAATGAATGAAAATAGATATTTACAATGATATTTTTGAAATGGATAATTGGACTTTCCCAAATAATGCTTTTGGGGGATACTTATTATGATAAAGAAATTATATCTTTCTAATAATAATATAAATGACTCTTTGTAATGGAAAATAAATATGTATTTAATAATATTGGAATTATTATTCTTGTTATGGTGGATCATAGTTATTTATAATAGAGAATCATAAATTAGATACAAATAGATATTATTTTTGATGAAAAAATTATTCTATTACAATTAATAAATGATGCATACCATTAAATAATTCTAAAGAAAACAATAAGGACATTTACCCTAACAAGTTTCATTGTAAAAATATCATGTGACCATTTGAAAAATCTTCAAATGGTTGTGAATCTTTATGGCAAGAAAATTAACAATGGTGAATAGTTTCAATGGTTGGAAGTATCAATGGTGACACATTCATAATGGTTATAAATGTAAAGTGGTGATACATTCACAATAGTGGGTCCCAAAAAATTAAACATGATAAAAAATGAACATACCAAATTATTGTTTGACATAATTCCTTCATTCATAATTCAAGGAATTAGTAAAAATATTAGTATGCTAATGTTATATAATAATGTACTCAAGAGTGATATCACATTTTTTGAAAATAACCTCTCATAAAGTGATGTCTTAAAAAATATTCATTGTTCTGGATTGGGATATAGTATTTTGAGAACTGTTAATAGAACTTGTATTGTAATAAATTATAAGTACATGTTGGAATTGATACCAATAGTCTAGTAATGTGTGTTTAATCCCCAAAGTATGTTAAAAACTAGAAGCTATGCATTCTTCTTCAGTTTTATATAGTGAAACAAAATTTTTCATCTCACTTCTCCAAGATACAATGACTATCCTAAAAGGTGAAATGTTTGATAGGATCTTTTCTAATATAAAACAAAACCACTGAAATCAGAATCAGAGTTACTAACCTAGTCAAATTTGAGTCATCTTGGAAATAACATTCCAAAACTGATAGTATATTATGAGGTATTTTAAATTTATTTTTACATCTTCCAAGTGTGACTCTTGGAATTTCCTCAAAATTATCCCACATAAGAACACTATAAAACATTTCATGATATCTAGCAGTAAAGTAAATTCTAATTCTATTAATTCCTATGTAACTGATTTGATCCAGTGGTTTGAGAGCATCCTAAAGATCCAAATTAAATGTAGTACATATATGAGTGTCACTACTCTTTGTTCTATCCAAATTAAAACATTTTAAGATATCGTTAGTATATTTACTTTGGTTTAAATTTATTCCTTCATTATTTTCAAAAATATGAAATGTACTCCTATGAGTGTCACTACTCTTAGTGTTATCAAAGTTAAAACATTTTAAGAGATACTTAGTGTATTTACTTTGGTTCAAAATAATTCCTTAATTATTTTAAAAAATAGGAAAACTAGGAATGAACTTTAGTTCACCCATCAAATTCATTTCAAATTCATTTTTCCTCATCCTTGAAAAATTAGTACATAAATATTTTTTTAAAGATCAAAAAATAATAACTTCTATATAAATTATTAAAACTAAAACATAGTTTTAAATTCATTTTATAAAAATGGTATGACCAACTATACCTTTTAAAAAAGGTTTTGATATCAGAAAAGTGTTGATCCTATCATAACAGACTCTACGGTCTTGTTTTAAACCCAATAAAAATTTTGTTAATTTTAAAAAACTATTTAGAAAATAGGTATTTTGAAAACAAGGGTACTTTCCTCCAAAAAAACACTCAACTATATAACTATTTAAGATTTAACTTTTGGCATCCATTTTATAAAATTTGAAATCTATAAGTGCTTCATAGGTCAGACTTATTATAATGGCTTCATGTATAGCTACTGGTGAAACAATATCATCATTTTCTATTCCTTCCTTTGGACCATACCCTCTTGGAAGTAGTTTAAAATTATATCTTACTATAGCTCCTAATTTATATAACTTGTTTTTAAATACCCATTTAGTGACTATGTTCACGATGTATTTAGTTTTATAAACAATTTACCTTACTTTATTTCTTTCAAATTGATTTCATTCTTCTTTCATATCCATTACATATAATTCAACATTAATTGGATCACTGATGTTATTTGGTTATGGATGCGACAATAATACTTGATTTTCAACCTAATTTCTTAGATAGTCTATAGTTTTGTTCATATAACTATGTCTCCAACTAAAAATATAAATGATGGGTTTTATGGTTCCTAAAAAATTATAAAAAGAAGGGCTGGTCACCTATGGATTCTCTATCGATTTAGGTTCGAGTTCTATATCTTCATCAAAATAGTATGATTTTTCTTCTTAAAGGTATAGTAGAGTAAATAGTTTTTGAATTTATGTTCAAATAAGAGAAATCATCCTCAGAATAGTATGATTTTTCTTCTTTCTTTTTAGTTGTGCTCTTCCTATTTATTATATGACAGGATGGGTTCCCCACATCTTCCCAAAAGTAGATATGTAATTTTGATTTCTTAAGAATAGTATATGATATCTCTTGAATTGTTCTACTCATTATTTTTATATCTCTATGACACTAAGGGGTCTTAGGAGTAGATAATTTATGACTGTAGCCATTTTATGTGAAAAAGATTAAACATCTTGATTTTCAAACTTGTGATTATGGTAACATCATAAGGTCATAATTCTATGTCTATATAACTTTTCTATAGATATTACGCACTTGTTGAGATGATAACAACATCTCTATTTTGAGCTAAAAAGAATTCAAAGTTATACCTAGAAAATTCATCTACTAGTACATAAACATAGTAATTCCCATTTTGGCTAGAAACTCAAGATGGACCAAATAAATCCATATGAAACATCTCAAGAGGTTGAGATTTTGAAACTTGTTTTATTGATTTTAAAGAAAATTTGTGTTTCTTGCATTTCTGAGAGTGTTTATAGAATTTACCATTAAGGAATTGATGTTTTAATATATCTTTGACTAAACCATTCCCCGTAATATAATTAATTGAGTGAATATTATAGTGTCCTAGTCTCCTATTCCAATTATGACATTATTTTTTAACATTAATCCTTTGGGAAATTGTTTAAGAATTCCATGAATTAAGATCAATAAATATAAATATTTTCATTCCTTAAAGTAGTTAAAACTATAAAATATTTTAAATCAAAAACAATACCTGAATTTATTATCTAATTTAACATGAAAACCATAATCATAAAATAGTGAGATTATAGGAATATTATACATCAAAACATCAACAAATATAACTTTGTAAAATAAAATACAATTACCGTTATAATGTAGGAAAGATCAATGATCTTTCGATTATAATTGTAAAAAAGGTTGAATGACCACCATAATCCTTTCTTAGTCTTTAGAAACTTGAGTACTCTCCTATTGTATGTGTTTCACATCCACTGTCTATGTACCATATAATTTTGTAGAAGTTATTCAAGAATATTTCCCATATAAAAATATTTATACAATGAATGATTTTGGTACGTAGATTTTCTGGGGTTCAGATGTTTTAGTAATCATGGCTTTAGGAAAATATTTTTTTAATAAGTCTTATGAGGCCCAAAAGGTTCCTAGATATACTTCTAGGTGGGTGAATCAGAGTATGGATATTATTTTCAAAATTCTTACTTCCCCACTATATAATTAACTCATTATTAGAAGGGTCACTTCATTTTCTATTTAGTGATTATATTTATCTTATCATTTCTAACATTATATGATGATCATGCATAGAAATTATTGATGGAGAGGAAACGCAAGGGAACATATTTTTTTACTACATTTACCATCATTGGGATACATCCAATTAGGATATAATAGAAATGATCTGATGTATCAAATCCTCCAAGATTCACTGCTAATATATAGTTTTGGGATAAATAAGTTCTATACACAGGCTCACTATCTTTAAAATGTTTAGTGTTAGAAATATGCTTTCCCAAGGGTCAAATATTGAGTCTCGTTGTCTAGATCACTATTGGTGTAAAGGATCACCTTTTACCTCATCATTTTCTCACTTATCTAGTAAGGATTCACAAACAGTTTATGGACTGGTAGGTCCATTCATTTTCACTAATGAATGCATCCTAAACAGTAGGTGGATGCACTGCTGATGTTCTTTCTAGGAAGCTCCTTAACTTATATGAAAATAGAAGTATGAAACACTTCCAATTTCCAGTAAAATAGAATGGAATTATCTTTTTTATAAACTCATAATTTACCTTCTCATGCTTTAGTAGGATCTCAAACAGATTCCAAGACTTCTTTTCACTACCTTGAATGTAGCAGTGAGTAAACTTGTTCTGCAAATATAGTCTAATGATTTAGATCCTCTATCTTATTTTTCTTCTAAAGAATTCATATATTATAACGAAACTATTCACTGGGTAATCCAGGGATATATATCCTTTCATGATATACTCTAAATATTTTCACATGTAAGTGTGCCATGTTTTACTTTTTTCACCTTATAGATGAAATAAACTTTTCTACATTTTTTATTTTGTATTAATTTCCTTCATTAACTATTTTTAGTCTATTCATCAAATTCAAAACATCCTATATGAATATCCTTGAATTCCTTGTGAATTAACTTACATCGCATGGTGGGAGTGCTTCACGGATAGAAATTCCTTCACAAATTGCCTCTACTTCATAGAGAGGTTATCTTTTTTGAACATTAGTATCACCCAACCAACTTCCAAGAACTAGGATTTCATTACATACTACTTTCAATTTGTAGAGGTATGACACTTCATGGACTCTATTTTTTTTGTAAGCTACTATGATTTAAAAAAACATTCCATGAACTATCTTCACATAACTCATCCACTTCTCAGTATCCCCCCTCATGAACCTCTTCTTCATTGTGATATCTTCCATCAAAAACTAATTTGGACTTCACCAAATTCATCATAAAGGAAAGATATTTTCTAATTAAATTTTCTTTACTTAAGGATGTGATTATGGGTCTTTATATGGGAAAATATATCCTCAAAAAATGCTAATCTAAATTAACAAAAATTTCAATGTGGAATATCCTTCATTGAAAATTGTGTTTTGTGGTCCCCATAGGTCATTTCTTACTTTGAATCCACTACTGTCTTCCACAAATGTATCACCCTAGGCAGTAGGCATAATCACCACCTAAATATTTAAAATAAATTCATCTCTTGAACTAGTTGGCCTCCCATGAACTAAAAGCCTCTTGAAAACTGTTTTTTCCTATGCAGTTCGCATAGAGAACATCAATCATCTAGATTTCTCAAAAAATAAATTCACCCCAAAAGCACTAAAATTGAACCTTAAGATATTTTTCCCAACAATATCCCCCTTTGGGTTTGTTGACAACTCTTCTCATTTTCATACCTAATTGAAGATTATTATATCACATACCAACATTGGCTTCTTATGATTTAGATCATAACCATGGATTTAATCAACACAGACTCTAAGACCACATGATCAATGCTCATCATGAGAAATAAGAGTATAATGAAAAAAATTTCAATGAATCACTTCATTCCAAAACCTCTCAGCTGATGCCATCACGAAAACCATTTTTCATAATATATATATATATATTGATCGATCACATTTAGCATTATCATATTTAAAAATTTTCTTACTTCACTACTCCCTCGATTTTTTATTCCCTTGTATTGATTAAGAAATTTCCTCCCCATTTATAGACACAATTCCTCCGCACTTTTCAATGATCTTGCAATTTACTTTATTGTGTTAAGAAAGAGGGTAAATAACACATATCAGTATATCAATTAAGAACACATAATACCTTGGGCAGTGGGGTTCCCATATCCAAACTTTTTCAATGTAGGGAGTCAAATGAACTCCAAGATCCAACTGATACTACCCAAAAACATATATTGGTAATTCCTTCATCATAATATTTTCATCCTTTAGTTATGTATGAAAATATTCTAAATTCTCGATATCATGCTCCACATTCTTCATGATGTAGTGAAATTTGGTTTCACTGTGCTTTTTTATTGATTGATAGACTATATCTTTTCTAAGATATAATATAATGGATTAGCATATTGAATATCAATCATAGAATTCACCTAAATACCCCCATTATCATAGAATTCAATAAGGGATACCATAATTTAAAAATTTACTCTCCCTTAGGTAATTATCTCTATGAATTTAACTTTTGATACTCTACTAAATCATGAATAGAAAAATTATTCTAATATCTCTTGAGATCTTGAAAAATGTTAATTATTCTCCCCTTTTGTTATTCACTTTTACATAGTCCATGATACACCAGAGGATGACATCCAAGCACCAACAAGATATGTAAATAATATTAAATTTCAACATTGATTCTATTTATCAACATTAGAATGAAACTTTGATTCTTCTAGAATGTTTGAAGATATTAGTAATGTTATTCTTTACAGCTTCACACTGCTGTTATTTTGTTAGAAAGTGAAATTACCTCTTGGAAATGAGTCATTAACAGATCCTCTAAGCCTGCTAAATCATAACTCTTTATATAAAACAATATTTTATGCCAATAAACCCAAATGTTGTCTATGTCACCCACATACTTCCATGGATTCTATTTGTATGAATTTCCTCACTACATAAGAGGGATCTCTAGTTAGATGAGGCTATATCATTTACTCAAGGCATTATTTATTAATTATTATTTTATTAGTTATTTGAGTCATTCCACCCTTTCTTGAGGATATTGATTCTGCCACTGAATTTACATTCTTAATCATAATCAGAACATCTCCTCCATTTTTATTCTAGGTTCATTCGAATTATTTCCAAAAGAGTCATTATGAGTGTAATAGAGGAGGCGATCGATACACCAACTATTGACCTCCTTTTGATTCCCCTAAGACTAAATTACTATTTTTCATCTTATCATATGGTCTTTTAATATTTTTATTCACATAATACCCTATCAGAGTTAGGGATCTACTTATGAGTTCATTTTCCTTCCCTTATATCTTACTTATGCATTTTCTTTCGAAATTTCAATGATTTACACATATAAAACATCTTTCATTAAAGAAATACCTCGTCTCATCATTTCTCGGAAGAGATGTTGATGCATCCAGAGTTCTTCATCTGATATTAATCCATCAGGCATCTTGACACATACTCATAGTGTTTTCTTGTCTTCCATAATAATAGAATTTTATGTCTAAATTCTTCTGAGATACACTTCTTTCATATTTTTCAATATGTTTATTACTATTCTTATATTTGGAAATATTTTTGTCTTCACAAAATGAAATGTATTTTAAATCCTCAACCCAAAAAGATGAAGTATGACCATGAATCCAACATAAATAGAGCATGTTTCAATTAATTCATATATAATACTCTTTTGGACTATCTCTAGAATCTACATGATTTTTCATATTTATAGAACTATTTACAAATCTCATCCAATCACGCATAGGAGAGGGTTCATTAAATTCAAAACCTATTTTTCCCAAATTGGATGGAAATTGGGATAAGACAATAATAGCATGTTTTCCTCTAATATTGTACATTTTCTATTTTATTCATTGTTACCTTATGAAGTATAGTTAAATAATTAATGAAAATTATCATATTTGGGATTTCCATTGGAATTAGATTTATCCACTTCTTTATTGACTGAATCTATATCTTCTCCCAATTGTTGAATCTTTTTATCCCTTGACTCAAGATGAGAATTATGTTCTAGCATGAGGATTTCCCCTCTACTCACCTAATCATATAATTTCTGAGAGAGAATATCCATCATGTTAGATTTATCTTTTATTTTATAAATCATTTATGAAAATATAATCATTATAACATGCATTCTCTAGTTGTATACTTTTCTTCTATTGAACTAGTTCTGATAGATGTGTAGCAAGATCAACATTTCAGGATTTTAAATTCTTAATTTTATCTAGGTCTTGATTCTTTACCATTTCATAATCCTTACATTTTATTAGTTAGTCAATTGGGGAAGCATTATTCTCTATCAGATCTATGATTACTTCAAAAATCCTTTTATATAATCTTCTTAGCTTGTTGACATTAATTTCCTGCACATGGATCCAAAAATATTTTTATTAAATTTCTTCATCCAATTTCTAAACCAATTACTTGGTTTCATGGATTACTTTCATTTTTTTCATCATGCAATTTTATCTTCAACAATAGTTCCATAATCACAAAAAAGTATTAGATTTTTCACACATTCCTCCATTATCTTTGAAAGAGTAAATATATTCATTATATGATTTATCTAAAAAATTCTTCAGTACATTATTTGTTTCCTTCAACTGAATCACACTCTTTTTATAGACACTACAACACGGAGGATTACCACTAGAATTTTTACTCTTCTTTAACATTCTAATTTTTTCCATGGCATAGTGGGAGAATATCACTCTTCATTTTCAACAATCGACTGAACCATATTTGATAAAAATATATGATAAAATAAACCAACACTCTGATAGAAATTGTTAGGTCCAAATGGGTCCTAGATATCCAAAGGGGGTGAATAAGGGTATAGATATTAGATTCTAAATTTTTCTTACACCACTAGATCTTGACCACTTTATTATAAGGGTCACTTCATTTGGTAATTAGTGATTATATTTATCTTATCCATTACAAAAATATCATATGATCATGTATATAAAGTAAAGAAGGAAATAAAACATAAGGAAATATTGTTTTTACTCGGTTCACCCTCATTAGGCTACATAAAAGGAGAATAAAACAACAATGTTCCAATTTTCCAAATCTACTAAGACTCACTACCAATAAATGGTTCAATATAGAAAAATTCTATGCCCTGGCTAAATACTCTTAAAATGTTTACGGTCATCTCACTACTTTACCAAGGGTCACTCCTTGGGTCTCTTTATATGGATCACTACTAGTTGAAAGGATCCCATCTTCATCTTCCATTTCTTACTATCTAGAAAGTATCAATAAAAAGTTTATGGATGTGTAGGTATTTTTAGTATCACTAATGAATACATCCTCAATTGTAGGTGGATTCTCTATTAAATTTCATTTTATACTTCTCCTTCATTTTTTTTATAACACCTTGATGAAACACTTCCAATTTTTAGTCAACTGAAATGGAATTATTTTTGCAGTAGAAACAGAAATTTCTATTTCATTCATTCTAAGTATCTCCAACAGATTCAATGTATTCCTTTCACTATCTTTAATGTAACTTTGAATAAACTCATTCTGCAAATATAGTTTGATGATGTAGATCCTCTATCTAATTCTTCTTCTTCAAAATTAAAATATGAAAATGATACTATTTTTTGGGTAATCCTATCATGTATCTCCTTGCATGAGATCTTCAAAATATTTTCACATTTAACTGTTCCATGAATTCAAATTTTCACATTATAGATAAAATATAATTTCAAAGAATAATTAGTTTACAGAAATTTGCCTCAATTTTTTTTGGTCAATTCATGATCTTCCATACGTCCTCCCTGAACTACCATGAATTATACATGAAATTCCTTGAAATATGTAGAATGATTTCTTTATGTAAAATATTTTCTTCATAGATTTCTCTATTTTGGAGATAAGTTCTCCTTTTCGGAATAAATTATCCCACAGGAAACTTATGTGAACTAATATTTCTTTTTAGACTACTTTCACTTCATGGATGACTAATTCCCGATGGAATCCTTTTTATTTTCAAGGTATAGTTCTATAAAAAAAACTCCTTTTTTGAACTATCGTTATGTAAATCATCTCATTTGCAGAATCCTCCCTCCTGAACCTCTTCTCCTTCATTAAATCCCCCCTCACAAACTACTTCATATTTCATAAAATTATTCTCGAGGAATATATATTTTGTAATAAAATTTAATCTACCTAATGATTTGGTTAGGGTATTTATATATACATATAGAACCAAAAAACTCACTAATCTGAATTACCCAAATCATTGATGTAGTATAGACTTCAATGAAAATTTTGATATGCATTAAGAATTATGCATGTCTTCCTTAACATTTAATGATGTATTTTTTAAATGAATCCCCCTTTTTGGAGGCCATAATCACCACATCAATCTATAAGTGAAATGGAACCCATGAAATGTGAGCCTCCTGCACACAAAAAACCTTATAAAAACTATTTTTTCCCATACGGTATGTGTAGGGGGATTCGGTGTCTTCATACCAAAAAATTAACAAAATGGAACCTTGAGGTATTTTTTCACAACACGTCCCTTATAAAAATTCTATAGTATTTTTTAAATAGGAATTTTTTTGACCTTTTTCCAAATAACTGACAATAGAAAGTTTATAATTAGATTTAGGTACAAATCTTCTCTTAACTATTCTTCTTTATCTAGGATGGTATACTCTACCTATAACATAATTTGGAAGTATTAGTTTACCTATAATATATATCATTTTTTCTCTTCCATTGTTAATATCTTCTAAATATTTATTTAGTTTTTCATTAGTTATTTTTAGTTAATTATTCTCCTTTAATAACTGGACATTCCTCTCTTTCTCTGTAGTAAGGTCTAATTTAATACTTCTAGACAGAATTTTTTTTTATTTTGGACATTACATTTATCTCTATATTCATTGAAATATTCCAAAAAAATATTTCGATATTCAAAAATTTATTATTTTTTCTTATCATCGTCTATTTTTTATTGTTTACAATAGTCAAAAATAAAAATAAATTATATATTAGGTAAATCTGAGATATTTTTCTTTAAGAACATGTTGGCTATATGAGAAATCTCTTTAATTGTAGAGTCTAAGTCACTGGATCTTCCTTTAGAGGAACTCCATTATGAATTTGTGTATTTAATTAATTTTATATCCTTTTAAAAATATTTTACTTATTTTGTTTTATATTTAAGTGTCTTCTTTTACATGTCCTTTACACTTTAACTCATATCAGATTATCTCTTTTTTATTATCATCACTTTTCCAATCATTCTTTCGGATACCTTTTCTATCATAATTTTCATTGCAGTGAGGTTTTCGGAAAAATTTATCCTTCCTATTGAACTATTTGAATCTTATAACAAGATGGTCCATTTCCACATCACTTTCATGTTGTGACTCACTATCACTGTAACTTTAAACTTGTATCTTTTCCATATACTTTTTGTTTTGTTTTAAAGTAGTTGACTTAAAATCTTCTGATTTTTTTTGGTTAATCATTATATTATTTGTTTAATTTTATCTATTCTTAATAAATTATTAACATAACAATTAATTCCTAAACTATAAGTTTTTTAAAATCATAGGGATCTTTAATTGATAATGATTTGAATATCCATCTTTTAGGAATACATCATAGTGGTCTCATATTCTGATCCTTCTTAGATACCAGATTTCCTATGGAAATCTTGTTGTTTACTATTTTGTTGAACCTGAGATACTTGTTAGAAATTAATTCATCAGGCTCTGTCTTAGAAGTATCAAATTTAATGGTATATATATTAAATCTCATTTCCTTAACATTTTTAGATCCTTCAAGTGAAAGGGCTAATGTATCCCATATTTAAAAATTAGTTTTACAAGAAGAAATTATATTGAATTCCACATCTACATAATAATAATAAAGTGAATTCAAATCTTTTTAATTGTTATTTTAAGAATGTTTAGTAGCATTATCCCATGTAACTATAAAAGTTGATGGTAATTCGTATATATCCTCTATAGCATCACAAATTTCAAAACCCATACTCTCTATATGCAATTTCAACTTAATTTTCCACTAAGCATAATTATTTTCATTGAAAATTAGAGGTCCATTAGTTAGATACCCTTGTTTTATATTATCCATTTAATAAATTAAATTTTTTACTTAAAAATTTATGATATTTAAAGAACAACTAAAATCAAAATTGACTATTTTTTAAAAAAATATTGACACCAAATCATAAACAAATGATACCAAATGTTGGTCAGAGTGAGTATCTCAAGAAGTGGGTGAATTGATTACCTGATAAAAAATGCTATTAAATTTTTTTATGTAAAATCCCTAAATTAGTTTAATATAGGTCATTTAACCAAAACAATTGATCGATATAAGACTGAACTATTTAAAATATTTTTCAAAGATTGATTTGGATTCAATTAAAAAAACATTTAACATTAATTTAACCTTTGAAATAAATTCACTCCATAAAAAACTTATATAAACCCTGGTTAAGGTTAACTATCAATGTATTGGTTTTTTTAAAAAATATTCTATTAAAATATTGAATACAAAAAAAACCCAACGAAAATGAATTCAATTGGTTTAGTCTCAAGCTGAGACTCATTCCTCTCCACATGGAAATCACATGCTTGAAAGATATATATATAATTTAAACCATTTCATCCACAACCTTAATTAGTTATACAATAATAAAACGAATTAACAGGCCACATAGGACCTATTCCATAGAAATCATGAGAAAAAATGATAACGGGTCACACATGGACCTATTCCACAACAATCATAGGAAACATGAGTAATTTTTTTGAGAAGATATCTAAGTATCTTCCTATTTAAAGATGGAGATAGTGTGTGTGTAGAGATACAGGGTGTATAAACACTAGTATTAAATAAGGTATAAATAAAAAACATAGAAAATAAAATATATAGAAATATCACGTTTACCTATATGATATTCTATATATCTCATGACCCCTTGAGTGTAGTTCTAAATTAGTCTCAAGTTGAGTTTCTGAAATTTGAAGTAGAATAGAGTGTTGGAAAATTCCTTCTATTCTGACTATTGAATCAAAATATATGTTATGATCTACTACCATAGTTATGTGTAACCGAGAAGCAACATGTAGTCACTCTTTAGGTTATTTCAATAAGCTTCATCTCTCATTTAGGTGAATTTTATGTCTGGGGGTATGCACTATTTCTACGGGTCTCCACACGAGGGAGTCTGCTTCAACTTTTAACAGAAGTAGGAAAAGATAATAAATCAGATCCTCTACTCTGGCTGCTGCATTTTTGACAAAAACATTAATTCCATTATGAAATATTTACCGATCAATCATTAAAATACATTTCAGAATAACTTTTGACAAAATTTCACTTAGAATTATTTAACTCAAAATAATAAATAGAAAAATTATGGTGGTGAATAATTTTATTAGTGAATCTCATGTGGTATATGAGTCTGGTAGTGAGACACACTCAGATGGTATTTGAGTTTGCCATTGTACAAACATTGGTGATGTTTGAGTCTGGTGGTGACTTAGGTCGGTGGTGTGCTAGGCTGGCGTTGACCCTTCTCAATGGTAGTTGTCTTCAACAATAAAACAAATTATCATTCTAGCATTGAATCTTAGGAAGGTAGGTCATTTCGAAACATAGGATGTTTCTCAGTTCATTGGTATGTTATAGATGAAAATGAGTAATCTTTATAATCTTCCAAATTTCAAATTCTGGTAGTGACTTGCTTATGAGGGTGGGTAAATCCTATAATTATCCAAAAAACATATCGGGGGAGAGTCATTGTAGATGGTAATTCTTTTCAACAGTTTTCTATATTTCTACATTGTCGGATTTTCATTGCTAGCACTGATTATTTTCAATACATTTTCAAATTTTCATCTTTTTTATATCCACCATGGTGACTTAATCACATAGGAGAGTGTTTTCAACACAAATACAAATTTTACTTCAGCGGTGAGTTAGCCTCTGATGGTGAGTCATCCTTAGTAGTGACTCAACATCAATAGTGAGTTTATTAGACTTAACCAAAATCTCAGGAATCCATCTTATAACATAAAATGTTATCATAAGACATAAAAATAAATAATAACTTAACAATAATTATTTTTACCATTAAAACAAGGGTGCCACTGACTTCAACAAGGGTGCTTACATGATCATATGATTGGTTAATGTTACCTAACTTCATTATGATAAAGGTACGTGAATATTCACATGTATTATACCATTGTTCAATAAATGAAATTACTTTTTGGTACATATTTATGTTCTAATATCTTGATTAATTTTATTAAATGTGAATTTTGTTTGAATTAATTATTTAAAATGGTAGGAATATAATTATTTAAAAATTCCCTTTTATGCATTGTCATGTATTACAAAGAAATTCATTTCATTTACCTATAACCTCAATGAATTTTATTTCAGTGAATATTGCATAAATATGATTTAGTGTTTGTATTAGTGATGAGATAATGGCTTGTTCGATTAAGTGGGATGGAATTATTTTTTTGACAAATAATTTAGTATCATCTACTTTTTTTATTTTTGAAACTAAACAAAAAAAATTGTTAGCACTAAAAATATCAATTTTATTAACTGTTTAAGTATGGATTTTGTTTTAAACAAATACATTAAATAAATGGTATTTTTTATGTAACAAAAACCATAAGAATTTATATTCTTTAAAAAAATTTACAAAATAAAAATTTTAAATTACATATATTGCATGATCTTTTTATATTTTAAAGATAAAAAGTGTAAAACTTCATTTAAATTCAATATGAGTTATACAAGTGAATATTAATATTAAATAAACTCTTTTACATAAAAAATGTTGTTACAAAATTGTGTTTTAAATGTATAAATTTTAATTCAAATAGAATCTTTCATTATTTCTTTTATAACATATTAATTAGTTCTTGAATCACACCATATGCCTTATTTGGGTTATTATGACTAATTATTGGTTATCACTAATGTTATGATTAATACATTATTTAGTATAATGCTAAGATGCATTAGATATTTACTATTCCATGTTTATTACCTTATTTGTATAGACATTAGTGAATTCCATGTTTGGATTAAGATAAGTATATTTAAAAAGTAATGATTATGCCTCATATGTATTGAAATTTATATACTCAAATATTTTACATACAATAACCTACTCATTAAACCAAAATTAAATATATTTTTTATTAGGAAAAAAATTAATTATTTTGGGGAAATCATCACAGAAATCACCACACAAAAAAGCACCAAGACAAAAAAAAGAATCTTCCCAAGTAAGAATGTAATAACAACTAACAAACAAGATCAAACCAAAATAGAAAACCAATTAGACTCAAGCACAAACATGAAGAGTAATATAATGAATAAAATAAAATGCAAATTAATTGAACAAGTAGGTCTAACCATGTCCCACTCAAGAACATGCTTAAAATCTTGGACATTAGTAATGTACGGATTTCCCATCTCATTGTACAATGAAAGAAAAAAATAGGAAGAAACAAATTATAGGCCTAAAAATCCTAAGAAAATCTCTAACCCACCATGCTAAAATGAATTAACCTCTACTCTAAAATTGTGTAGATGCTGGGAAATAATCTCCAACCAATGCTTCATTTGTATGATATAAATTTTATATTTCAAAAATGAATACATATTTGAACCGAAATCATCAGGAAAAAGGGATAAAAATGAAAGGTAGATAACACTGATATAGTGAATCTCCAAATATGGCATTGAACTGTACCTCTACATATGAATAATGAAAGTAATAATGTCGGGTTAGAGAAAAATACATTCTTTATTTCATGCTAATATACCGTTTGTTGGAGAGAATCTAAGGAAGGAACATAAAAAAATTGCAATGGTATCGTTGAACTCTAAGGGTGAGGTATGGATTAACAAGGCTTTCAAGGTTAAAAAGAGTCAAACGACAAGGATTAGTTAGAATAAACATGGAACCCCTGATTGCATCGAGCCAATAAAACACCACGACAACACAGACTGTGGAAATTGAATAAATAAGAAATGAGTAGGGTGGAGAAAAAATAAAATACCATAGATTGAAAGTTTGATTAATTTGAGAGAAATTTGAGGAGGAGTGCCGAGAGTAGTGGAATTCCTTGAATGGTAGAGAATTGTGGCTGAAATCAGTGAGGTTAGGGTTCTTTTAAATAAATCGGGTGGCTTTTATTAGTGCTTACCAAAATGCACTAATAGAGATTCCTTTTATCAGTTCCAACGTAATATGAGCTAATAAATATCGATTTTATCTGCGCTAAAAAGCGCCAATAAAATCTATCTTTATCAGCACTAAAGAATCACAGCTAAAAGCATCTTTATCAATATAAAATCATTATCTATCACAAAGGATTTATAATAATAATTATGAAAAATTTTAATATATTTATATATATTTGAATATGATTATAAATGTACTTATATTAGTATGTATATATATATTAAATTTATTCATTATTTAAATAAGTTTATTATAATTTTATAATTATTTAAAAAATAATTATTTATTAATAATTATTTATTTAATTTTTGAAAAAAAATATATCTATATATTTAGAATTAAAAATATATTATTTCATAAATACAGCAAATATACCATTATAAATAAATTTATAAATAAATAATTTTGTAAATATGTTGATAATTATTTATTTATAATTATAAATATAATTACACCATTATATATATTTATACAATTCTAGATATATATAATAAATATAAATATACATATATAAATATAGTCAATATATTCGTTATTTAAATATTTTAATTATAATTTTATTATTATAAATATATTTATATCATTATATATATTTATATAATTATATATATATATATAATTATAAATATAAATAAAATAAATAAATTCATTATTTAAATATATTTAATATATATTTATAATTATTTAACAAATTAATAATTTATTTGTAATTATATCAATATATGTTTTTAAGAAATATTTATATATTTATATCATTATATATATATATAATTAAATATATATATAATATATATATTTATAATATAAATATAAAGATAAATATGGTAAATATATTCATTATTTTAAAAAATATATGACTATTTTATAACTATTTATTTATATAAATAATTAATTATTTTTAATTACATAAATAGTTTTTTAAAATAAAATTTATTTATTTATAAATCTAAATATATACATTTATAAATATAGTAAATATACATTTATAAATATATTGAATTAAAAATAATTTTTCTTATGTTAATAATCAATATATAATCTTAAATGCATGCATGTTAAGATTTATTGAAATTAAATAATTCAAAATGTGTAAAATTTACAAATATTGACAAAATTAAAAGGTTTTAATAAATAAATATAATTTTTTTTTAAAAATATTGACATATATTGAAATAAAGAGGATTTCATATTGAAAATGTTTAAAAATACTAAATAAATATATATAAATAAATATTAAAAATGATAAAATTATAATGAAAGAAAAAATAAACAATATTTAAAATAAATAAATCATTCCTAACTGTAATAATATTAAAAATAAATAAAAATATTTACCATTCAAGAAAAAATATATTAAATTTATCATTTTAATAAATTATATTCTAAAATTAATACAAAAATTTTGAATAAATTATAAAAATATTAGTTGTACATGTTTTTATATAAGATTTCAATAATTACTGAAATAATTTTGTATGCATGTTGTATAAAAAAATTCATTAATTACATATTTGTACTTTTGAAATCTATGTAACACATCTTTATATATTTTAAATTCAAAAATAAAATGACATTCAATTAATAGAAATTACTCGATACAATGAGTAAGTATTTCTAATTAATATTAATTTCTAATCATAAATCATTCCTTAATAAATAAATGACTTATTTAATATAAGTGTAAACATTTTGTATTATATATATATATATATCATTTTTTAGGAAGTATTTTATATATTTATTTATATATAGACATATATATGAATATATTTCTCTATTAAATGTACTAATGAATAGTTATGTATAAAAACCATTAAAAATGAATAATACAATAATATTTCTTTTAATTATTACATTTTATTCATTTTCAATATTTATATTAAATATATATTATTTATTTATACTCATAATTAATATATATATATATATATGTCAAACTTATTTATTTTTACTAATAATTGTTTTATTAATAAATTTCATAATAATTTTGTAATTTTATTGTTTTATGTTTTGGATTAATTGTTAATATCTATTCATTGTTAAATTTTTTTTAATAATTACAATATTTTCTTTTTTATATTTATATTTAATATATTCTATTTATTAATTTTTCTAATATATATATATATATATAAATATTAATTTTTTCATTTCCAACAATAATTATTTACTTAATTAATTTTATAATATATTTCTTAATTTTCCAATTTTTAATCTGTACTTTTTTAATAATTCAATTTTATTAATTTTAAAAATTTATATTTAATATATTATATTTATTAATATTTATACTTTATATATTTGTATATAAAATTGATTCATTTTTATAAATAATTATTTAATTACTATTTTTTTAAATTTACTCATTTTTAATTTTTAGTTAGTTTAATTTTTTCATTTTATTCATTGAATATATCCATATTTAATTTGTATTATTTATTTATATTTAATGTATTTATATGAAATTTTTCAATAATTAATTTTTTTCAATATTTTTTTTGATTTATTCATTTTTAATTTTTATTTCTTTATTTATTTTAATTTTTTGTTTGTTTTAATAATTTTTATTTGGTTTGTATAAGAAAGTAATATGGATAGGGATGGGTCTTGTAGGAACTAAAAATGATGGTCGATGAAAGAACAAGTTAATTATAAGGATAGCCAAGGCCCGCATGGGTCCATAGCGGACCCCTTCATATGTGTGTAGTGTTTGCGGGATCTCATTTGGAAATCAATAAATTTATCTGTGTTTTTTAGCGCTGGTAAAGGATACCCTTTATCAGTGCTAAAAATAAACCACTGATAAAGGGCACCCTTTATCAGTGTAAAACAACTAATAAAGGGTACCTATTATCACCATTAAAAATATAAGAGATGAAGGAAACCATTAAGAATGCTTTTTTCTAGCACAAATAAAGGTCAGCGCTTTTAGAGGCCTTTTTTAGTGTTAAAACCTATATATGGATCATTTGTATAACCATGTTTTGTTTTATTATTTGTACTACATTAGGTAAACTATGTTTTCCTCTAAATCCATTTAGTATCATAAATTTTTTTATTTTCTCTAGTGGGTAATAATTATGAGAGAGGTAGTCGATTATATCACCCTCTAGATGACATAACAATAGTTAAAGGAAAGAGTATCCAGGACCAGTAAGACATTTCCAAGCCTTGGTTATGGAACATATAAGTGGGGAATTTCACATTGGATTTATTTGTCGATTTACCAATATAAAAATAAAAAAACAATGTTATATGAGTTTTTTTGGATGAACTATAATATTTTGTGTAGTATATAACCATTCAGGAGGCATTTTTAGGTATGGTATTTTTAATGGAAGTGTTTATCCATCAAGAAATTTAATTTTCTATCATGAATAAAAGAAACCCATAGTTTAATTTGAGATTTTAAAGAGTAAAGAACAGAGATATTGTTACTCGATTGAATATGAGTATTTCATACCATCCTCAGATTGGAAGTCAATAAAAATGGAATATAAAAACTATAGAAGACGTGTTTTGAGCTTATTTATGGGATTTTAGGATGTCAATGAAAGATCATGTAGCATTGATGGATTTTATTTTTTATAACAATTATTAATCATTTATTTAGATGGATCCATTTGATGAACTATATTTTAGTTCATGTTGATAACTATTATATTTTTGGAAACCAAAAATAAGCCTCTCTTAGGAGATACATTGTTGAAAAACATGATGAACTATGATCATATTATTCCAAAAATATAAAATATAGATTTGACTTGGATTATGTGTTTTTAAATCCATTGAAGATGGACTATGGTGTATATTATTGTAGCTTAATTATTTTTAGGAGTTGCACAATAGTATGAAAAGAGATGGCTTGCGAAGAAATGGATAATGAAACACTAATATAGAGTTTCATTCTATATTATTGAGTAGTATAGATACATTTATTATTCTTTAAAATTTCCTTTAAAGTATATTTTGTAGAAAAAATTTTCCCATGTGTTTTAGCAAAGAAATCACTAACATAATTCTTATGTCATTATTTTTTGTGATATTGTGAAATTGGATTAGGGGTGACCTTTCTTGAATGGTCATTATTAATTATACATAATTAATCCAGTATGTATAGTAGATATATTTTTTATTTATTGAGAATGTTTTAGTTTTATTATATGATTCAAGAGAGTACTCAAGAGAGAGAGAGAGAGAGGGAAGATCATATATGGTTTTTATAGCAAAAGTTGTTTGTGTGATTTAATAAATTTTGAAATCTATATCTACTGAAATTATTACTTATTCTCTAGGGAGAAAATATAGTGAGAAGGGATGGTTATGCTTTTACATGTGTGTCACACTACGATGTTTGGTGATGAAGCACTTCATTTTAATTATGTCACATAGTATAGCTAATCTAAGAGGCCCTTTTTTCATAAAGGATGCGGCACACTTTGTGATGGATTAAAGTGTAGGATAATTTTTTATTAATGGTACAGGTGTGCCACACCAAGACTATAGGAGGCCATTCTATGTGGAGGACCCTAAAATGTCCATGCACCATGACTAGTGTGGTAAAACCATTATGAAAAACCTGGAGAGTTTTTAATAACATTAATAATGTAAATGGTTTTAATATTAAAATATAATTTATGAGTGTTCCCCATTTATTACAGTGAAACAATACCCCCTGTATTGATCACATATCTACCGTGGTCTTTTATCTTCTATTCCCCACATGATTAATGTGTTCTTCTAGGTGACAACTATAGGTGAGTTTAACATCCCATTCAATTCTACCTTAGTTATTTTTGGTCATCATACATTGATTATGATAATTTTGAGAATATTTTAGTTTTATTTCAAAGTCATCATTTTTTTTTATTATGGATCCTCTTTTGATATTCAATGGATTGGTTCCTATAGGAATGAGGTAGGTGGTCCCTATGTTATCCAAAATGTTTAATATTGGTCAATGGGTACATTATGTACCATCTCAACAAACTAATATGTGCTTGAACAAAAATTTAATTAAATGATATATACTTTTATTTAATGAGGAAAGCGGGATGTTCATGCCCTGGGTAGACTACTAATAAAATTAAAGTGACAACTATGGAATCTATGTCAGGTGTGCCTCAAACTAATGTGACATGAATAGTGTGGGGGAACCAAAAGTGTTCCCAAAGTGAAATAGTGACCATGTAATCCACACATAGATTTCCTAAGATGATCCCTAGGATGATTACATGTGGTAAAAGTGGTATCAAAAGTTAATAGTTATTGGTGAAGGATTATATAAAACCATGGTTGGGAGAGGTCCATCATATTGAGATGATTATTAATATTTCAATACAACATAGTAAATAATAAACTATTTTTGATATGATTATATTTAGCTATAAAATAGGATAGATATCTCATGTCTTTTTTGGTTTAAATAAATAACCATTCATTTAAGAATTATAGGGTAGGGCACTACTCCCTCTAGGTGAAGAGATATAAAATATTGTTCTATGTAAGGGTGTTAATCTACACTAGATGATGTAGATATTTGAGATAGTTTTATGGTACTGTTTTCTTCCCACTGGGAGGTAATATTTACATACTCCAAATATAGGGAGATCTTCCCTCATGGGTGATAATTTTCTAGATATGGTTATATAGAGAGTAGATATACATGCTAGGGGATTGTAATATTTGAGATGGTTTGGGGTGGGGATTTCATTCCACCTAGGAGTTGAAATTGAGATTGATTCTAGTTGGTGTTCTCTTCCCAATGGGTGATGATATTATAGATATGGTTTTAGTGTGGGGTTATATCCACCCTCTTAATGATATATAATAGTTAGAAAAATATGGAATTGGATAAATTTGGTATGGTCAATTGCTGGTGTAACTATTGAAACCATGAATTGAGAGCAGTTTATTTATTCGATATGCTTCTAGTAATTCATTTTAGCAAAACAAAAATAAATTTATAGACTAGATATTTTTGAACACCAATGATTGTGTCATAGTCTATAATACTCATGCACTACTTGGCTCATCATGGGTACCCAAGAAAACATTATAGTTACATGTTTAGATAAAGGAAAGGCCCATCTGGTTGCTAAGTGGCCTAGTTATCTTTGAGGGAGTATGAGTGATGTGACAAGGACAGAAATTAGTACTAGTTTTTCCTTTTTTTATATGGTTTGATTAGAATTTATTATTTGGGATTTTGATATATTGGATCCACCCTTGTGGTATCATGATTTAAGTTGTATGCATACAAGATATGTATTATTACTTATATGGATATAATATTAGTTGATATATTTTTGTACCATATTTTAGTGGTGATAATTTTTATTATATGTTACCTGGATGGTTTTTGTTGTTATTGCATCCATAATTACTTAGGGTTACTCAATCTATGGGATTTTGTCTCCCCTCAATATTATTCGACCCCTACTGGTAGTCTGTAGCCCATGGTGTTCGGTGAGGCATGCCTAATTTATGTAGAGACCTATTCTATTTACAATGAAGGTGAATATGGACATGGATGTTATGCATCCCCATAGTGTGTTATGGGATTCTAAGAATGTCAACCTTTATGATGGGAAACACATTCCCATAGACTATACGTCCTAACCATACATTTAGGTACTAGTTAGGTCATTCAGTTTTTAAAACCCAATTTAGCATCCCAAATCCTTCTTTAACACCATATTATAGCTTTGGACGAACCTAAGGGTTTATTAGGAGTGATTTTAGGGTATCTCCACTACAAAACAACATGTATTGTCACGAACAAATCAACACTAGAATAGAGGCTAAATTTAATTTATCATATAGGTTCTCAGATTCATTTCATTCACTCTCTCATCATCATTAACTTCTTCTAGATAGATCAATCATGTTGTGTGGATCAAGAAGGATTATATTATGGTGGATTGGATCCTACAAATAATGAAAATAAATATTTACAATGATATTTTTTCAATGGATAATTGGTATTTCTGGAATAATGGTTTTGGGGGTAACATATTATGATAAACAAATTATATGTTTCTAATAATAAAAACAACGACTTATTGTAATGGAAAATAAATATGTCATTAATAATTTTGGGATTATTATTATTGTTATGGTGGATCATAGTTATTTATAATCAATAATCATAAATTTGTTTCAAATAGTTATTAATTTTGATGAAAAAATTATTGTTTTACAATTCGTAAATGATACCTACCTATAAACAACTCCCTAGAAAAATAATAAAGACATTTCCCATAACAAGTATCATCGTAAACATATCATGTGACCATTGGAAAAATCTTCAAATGGTTGTGAATCATTATGAGAAATTAATATTTTGTTGAAAATACATATCAAAGAATGTATTCTATCAAAAATATTCATTAAAAATCATCAAAAAGAAAAAATAAAATGCATCAAACAAATAATGATTGATTTTCATTTTCAAATATTATCCATCACAAAACATTAAACTATATAAACTATAGCGTGATATCCTAACTATTCCATAATATATTTTCTATTAATTTATTCATTTTAATATAAAAATATAATGATCAAAATTTATAGTTTTGGAAGTTGTCATAATATGTTATTTTTTGATATATTTATTTTAAAATTTGTTATTTTGTTATTTTTATTTATTTTAATATGAGATATTTTTTAATTATTAATTTTTTAATTATTGTGTTTTTTTAGTTTAATTTGTTTTTTTATATTAATTTTTAATTATTTAGTTTCTTATTTATATAATTAGTTTGTTAATTAGTACGTATTTTTATTGTAATTTAAAATTAGAAATGTATTATATTGAAATAAATAATATAAGAAAAAATAAATAATTACAAATAATTATAACAATGAGTCAAAAAATAAATTATAAAAAATTAGTAAAAGTATAAAAATACAATAAAATTAACAAATAATAATAGTAAAACAATTTAACTAAGATTCTAATAAAAGTATTATATAAAAAATTTAAATGAATTATTATTTTTTTAAAATATAAAATTATAATATATTATAGAACACTAATAATATAATTAAAATTATTATAAAAAAATTATTGAAATAATTTATTATAATTTTATTTAAAAATGAAATTCTTAAAAAATTATTATAATAAAATATTTATTTTAAAATAATTATTTATTAAAATAATTTATTAATTATTTATATTAAATTATAAATCATTATATATAATTTAAAAAGTTATATATAATTTTAAATTTAATTTATATACTTAAAAAAATAACTTTAATACGTAAATAGTTTTTATCAATTAAAATGTAATCATTATAATTGACAAAAAATATGACCTAAAACATAAAATTTTATAAATATATTAATAACCAACCAACCTATTTAAGACTTATAAATAGTAATAAACCTATTATGATAAAATAATAATTAATATCCTATAAAATAATCAAATTTTTTAAAAAACAATTATTAATAGTGGTTACATTATTGTATGTGTAATTATAAATATAATGACAAATAGAGAAAAAAATATAACTATAAAAAATTTGTTAATAATAATTATGGAAAATATTTAACTAATAAATATAATTAAAAATATTTTTTGATTAATAATAGAAATTAATTATGTGACTAATAAAAATTATAATTTACAATAAATTATTATAAATTAATATTTTTTTGGTAAAATAATAAGATATTTATGTAATAAATAATATAATATAAAATATAATAAGAAATAATTTATATATTCATAGTAAATCAAATTATAATGTTAATAATAAAATATAAAAAATTTGTTTGTAAATATTAATTGATGATAAAAAAAGAAATAATTTCAAAATATTCTTTTACTAAAATATTTTATTAAGAGTTATTTTATATTGAATTCGATAATAAAATAGTATAAAAGATAAAAACTAATTCAAGTAATTAATTTAAAATTATGTCAAATTTTTTAAAAAATAGGTTTAAATGAGAGATACAACTAAAATAATAATTCTATTTTTTAGTAATCGAATTTAAAAAACATATTTTAAAAGTAATAAAAAGAAGAATTTTATTATTATTGACTAAATTTAAAAATCTACATAAAACAATCATATTATTGTAAATTAATGATTTACGTAAAAATAGTAATAATTATTTTTGTTGTATTCTAATTACTATTTTTTTATGAAAATAACTAACTGTGGAAAGAAAAAATTGATTTTATTACTATTTTGTGACTAGATATGTCATCAAAAAATTCCCTATGGTCCATGTGTAAATCCAATCCATATTAAGGGTATTGAAAAACATATTATATTCCCATCATAAAATATATATTTGTTTTAGGAGGTATAATATAAGAACATATACCTTATGTACATTATTATTTTATAATTTTTTATAAAATCATATAAAATATTAAAACTCCAAAAAATTGAGAGGCATAATGTCATTGGAGAATTTGGTCTATATAAAGTAAATAGATATAAAATATTGTACATCATTTAAATCCATAAATTTAATCCTAATATTTTCACTTAGAATCTTCTTAGAACATATAATCACATAGGGATGTAAATCAAATAAATTGTGACATAAAAGCATTATAAGGGTAGGAATAATAGGAAGGGATATAGAGAGATACACATTTCCTACATAAATATCCCATTATATTAGATTGATATTCAATGTATAACATTTTGATTATTTCCATAATCTTATTGGTCTAGTGTCTTTGTAAACATAGATATATAAACAACTTTTCTATAAGAGTTCCATATCATCTCACAACAAGTTCCTCATAACTAGCACCCTTATGAGACATATTATATGATAAACACATCTTCATAACCTAGGGAAAGGAAATTGTTGAAAGGGTGTGCTCAAATGATCAGTAATGCTAAGGAAGGGAGATATCAATGATCAGTTAACTATAACATGTGAATAACGGTATGAGTACAGGGCCAATAAATTTACAAACCTTTACCTTTATATCAAAGATCTAAATATTTAGTCATTTGATAAGTATTGGCAGTTCGTGTGATAAGAATTGTAACGGAAACATAGAACTTGAGCCATGATGGAATACCATTGGTATAAGACATAAGTTTTTGTAATATTAGAAATCATAGAAATTAATTTTCTTATTCAATGATAACTTTCAAGAGTATAATACTATATTGGGTTCACTTCTCATTCAATATTATTCTTAGTAATGGTTCACTCCAATGACTATCATTAAAAAAATTCCCCCTTATGAAACTTAGTTCACTCCCCATCGTAGTACTTATTATCTCATGAGATATAAATCCTTAAAAAATGAATTAGAAGGATATATAATTCTGGTTCAACCCATCACATCTTCCCAATCAATTCATATGTGTAATAAAAATCATAAAAAATTAATCATATATCGTAAATAATGGAAAAACATGTTATATATACATTTTAACCATTCATCAATGAATAACCTGTATAAAATAAAAGAGATTCATAAACATTCATAAACATAATTATAAACTAGGAAAATAAAGAATTGTGTTTTATCCTTCGATAACAACCCTTTTATATAATAATTAACTTTAAAGGATGTCACTATAGATAAAAAAATTTATTAAATGATCCCTAGAACATTTCTTTAGGAAAATACCCCCTTTCAATTTGAAACCACTTATTTAAAATCTTAAAATTTCCCAAACATTAAGTAAAATAGTGACATTAAAATAACCTTGAAATTTTTTAATGTAAGCCTCAATGATTTTAGTGGTCATGAAAATATAAAATTATGTTCATTCTATGTAAGAGAAAACAAACATTCCAATCACGTTTTTAGAAATATTTGAATAGTACCTCATTTGGAAAAAGAAAATAATATTCAATTTTAAACAAGTTATTAAAATATTAGATCAGGGGGGAATATGTATTTACATAGTCATATGATAATAGTAAAAACATAATTTTACATAGTTTTAGAAAACATGGATATAAGGGAAAAATAACTTCAACCGAAGAGAGAAATAAAGTCAGTTTTACTGAAAAAATTCATTCAGTATCATGAGTACATAAAGAGATGAAAATGAAATGAAACATATAATCTCCAAAAATAACTATAAAAGAAGAAACTTTATTTGAATTTTGATATATTAGTCATGAAATTTCATCATAAAAAATTGTTCATATTCAATCCTGACACACAATGTCATTTCAACAAAAATTCAATACCCCAAGTTCAACATTGATAAAAAGATATATAACCTCATGTAAAATATATTTAAAATATATTATAATTCAATAGAAATTAGTTTATATTTTTATATTATCAAATATTATCCACTTATTAAATTTAATCACCTATTTATTAATATTTCTATATTAAAATCATTATTTCCTCACATTAATTGTTCTGTTATACATAATAATTTGGGTAAGGAAGTTTGGTAATTGTAATTTAATCATGGTTTCATAATATAAATAATTTTAATCATGATATAAATATCTATTATTTTTATTATATGTATATTCAAAGTCATCCCTAAGAGGTAGAGATAGAGAATAGAATTACACTATTCATGGAGATATCAGGACATGCGTACGCATGAACGTTGTTTTCACATTTTGATGGAAGGAAAAAGAGAAAGGTAAATAATAATTCAAAATTATAGAGTTATTATTATATAATATATAATCATTAAATACACCCTTATTACAATCCCTACAAATTAAAACTAAAAACGAATCTCATCGGTTCGTGGAGGTAATAGTCCACTTGTATACAGGTGAAATGTAATAGTTTCCTAGAAGATTGAAGGTATGAAGATAGAAGTGATACTAATAATACATAATAATAATCATTTAATAAATTTCATATATAAAATTTCAACCAATAATAGTAAACATTCATGAAATATAGTCATGGAAAATGAATTTTTTCATAATGTGGAGATGATAGTCCACACTTACACACTAGTGATACTTTTACATCCCATTTGATGGAATATAGGGTGGATATTGGTGGTTACCAAATTATACAAAAATGAAAACATATTTATGATATTTAATTTAGAATTTAATTATTAATACAATTTATTTTTAGATGTTGAAAAAATAAATGAATTGAATGACGTCGGGCAAGACGATTACCTCTTCTTTAATGGGTTTCATTAGATTATTTCTTAAGAACCCTTGGAATAATATGTTAAGAATATCATAACCTATAATTTATTGATAGGGAAGTTTTTATGTGAATTTTTCATGTTTTGGTCAATATATTTGGTTCTATTTGGTTATAAGAAAATAAATGTGTTCTGTTCTTTTATAAGTGGGCGAGAGGACACACTTGAAATTTCTTATATGAATAAAATATAATTAAGTCGCATTCAACTAAAATTATTCAACAAAGTCTAGATATTCAAATATTGTAAAATATTTAGACTAATTATGTCTATATAATAGGATAGTATAAATATAATATTAATATGTATCTTAATTTAATTTAAATCTAATGCTACAAAACGTGATGAAAAATAATTTTCCAAAACTAAAGAATTATTATGTAAAGAAATTATTTATAAAATAATTTAATATATAATTGATGACATAGACATCAATTAAATTTAACACAATATAATTTATTTAATTATAATATTAAAATCATTTTTATGTAAAATGTATCATTGAAAATGGTTTTCATGAAAATGTGGGTTTTAATAAAAATCATTAATTTTTCATAATTCATCGAAAAATAAATCCTTTAAAAAAATTCTAAAAATTTAACTAGTACATATTTTTTATATGATTATTTCAAAGAATAATTTCATTTTGTTGAAATAATTTTTTATGAGTGGTAGAAATTAATTTTTTTACTTTTTCATAGGAAACAATAAAAATCATTTTCAAGAAAATTTATTTTTAAAGCTCATAACGAAATTATGAAAATTTTAGTTACTATAAATAAATATATTCCATATATATAAAACAATTATAAATAATGAAAAAAAACTTTTCAATTCCTAATCATTTTTCAAATTAAATAGTACTCTTATATTTGTGTAATATATTACAGTTTATTTTAAATCAGAGTTGTGTGTGTCCCAAGCTATCAAAGAAAATAAATTTATTTTAAGAGAAAAATATCATGAAATATTAGGGAGTCACATTATACCCCCTTAAAATTAATTTTTTCCTTCAAAATTATGTCACTCTAATACAAAAAATGAGGATATCTTGGTTTCATCACATCCATAGGTTCCTATATAGGTTCTTCGAATTTATAATTACTCTAGATAACTTTAACCAGTTGTGTAGTCGTGTTCTAAAACACCTTTTCATTATTATACAATAGTTATACTGATTTTTCTTCATATGAAATATCAAGATCTAGTGGTAACACCAATATGATAATTACATGTGAAGGTTTTCATATGTACTCCCTTGAGAGAGATATATATGGAACACATCATGAACATGAGAGAGGTTTGGTGGTAATGCCAAGTGATAAGCTACTATCCCAGGTGGATTAATAATATGCATTGGGATAATATACCCAAGGATTTTTTTTAAAAATTTTCAAAATATTTTAACCTTATTATAGGGATAAATTCAAAAAAATAACTCCTCACTGAAATTTCATTCCATATTTCACTAATGATTGTAAGTGTAACAATTCTATTGACTCTAAGATACATTAATGTGGTGCTAAATGGTTATGTGTTTCTCTTACATTAACTGAGAATTCTCAATTACTTATAGATTTATTTCTATAAAAATATCCCTAAATTTTTTTATAAAATTTCTTCAGTATAGGTATTCTTGAATAGCCATCTAAATTCTATAGTGGAAGATATTGTTAGATGAAAACTTTACTAGATGAATGTGTTGGCCCTAACCACTATTGTAATATATTGAATAAGGCCTCATTATACCCTATAAGGATCTAATTTTTATATTATAATGACCATATCTATGAGGATTATAATAATAACTAAAAAAGCTTTGAATCCAAAAGTATATTGAATACATCACCAAAACATAGATTTAAACCTCACAACCTCATCAGATACAATATATTTTGGAACTCCATACAACCTTAACACTTACTTATATAAATTATGTAAAGATGATTAGGAAATAAATTAATTCTTATAATAAACATGTATGCTAAATTTTAAAGTATATCAACTACAACACAAATATAATTATATCCATTATAAATTTTTTGGGGTCTAATGCCGAAATCCATGGTGATGTCTTCCCATTTCAATTATGTTTTGGGTAATGGTTGTAAAATCACCATTTAATGTTTTCACTAAGAAATAACATTATATCATACTAAGAACAAAGATACATACTCTAAAATAGATCACATTATTTTTTCCCACTATAAATACTCTTACAAATCTCAATACATCATCATACATCATGGATGAATACATAATTATGAACTATGATCTTAATAAAATAGCTCCATCATCAAATATTGTATATAAGGGAAAAATACATGGTTTATATAACTTAACATTCCCTCACACTCATGGTTGAACTAGGGAATATTTACCATATTCTTTTATAGTTCCACATCTTTCTATTAAGACCATTTAAAATTTACCAAGATAAGTGTTTGAACACACATTTAAGAAATATAATATTTTCCCACTTCCTTTAATATTTCAAGATAAATTCATTAATAATATAAAAACATTATATTTTATGTGATTCAAATTATATATAATAAATAATAATACTTTCAACTCAAATCATTATCCACCATGTTCACTTTCCTAGGGTGTTAATGTATTCAGTAGTCTTGATCATTAATAACTCCATACATATTCTCTGGAACATATTAATCTATTTATGAGTGAATATATATTTTAAACTATTATTATATTTATTTAGGTCACAAATTTTTATGTAAAGATAGTTCTAATATATCTTTAATGAAAACAATTACAATTGCTAACACCAAATCATTATTTGGTTAGTTTTAATATTGCAGATTCAATTTTTATGAGGCATAGTATATCACTATGTCATTATTAACGTGAACACATCTCATTACCATATTTTATGCATCACTATATATCATAAACCCTTCAAAACTAGAGGGTTGAGTATGAATAGTTCACCTGACGGACCTTCTCTTCAATTCCTTGAAATTCTCCTCACATTCAACTATAAAAAAAATGGAAAATTGATCTGTTTGGAGTTAACAAGGGGAGTTTTTTAGACAAACATGATAAATTTCCAAAAATTAATAGATAATATCAAAACAACCCACAAATACTATAGATCTTAGTCACTATGGTTGGCATGGTCCAATGTTCAATAGCTTCCAACTTTTATGGGTCTACAGATATACCCTCTTTGGAGGTTATATGACCCATAAATGATTATTTTCATAGAAAAAGTTATAGTTTGTAAATTTTTTATACATTTTATAAATTATTATAGTACCCAATAAAATAATAAAGTAGTATTAATTATATTTCTTGGAATTATAATATTCAAGAATGCATATATAAAAACAATGAAAATCTAATAAAGGAAATATCAAAATAATCTATTTATTAAATCCATTATGTAATCAAGGGAATTACTAAAACTAAATAGCATCACTATAAATTCATTTTGATGATGAATTTTATTGAATTATTCCTTAGGTATAACTCGCTTCTTGAACATGAATTGATAATATCTGAAATGCTACTAAATCAGGGAAACAAATTGATCTCTAAACAATTGTTCAAACCAATCATCAAAATGAGGTAGAGTAAACTTGTTCTTAATAGTGATATTGTTATGTTACTGGTAATAACTCTAGATACTCATTGATGAATATTTATTCTTTGAAAAAATAATAGATTCACCCCATTGCTACGTAATTTGATGAATGGGTCCATTTACAATATTCTCCTAGATTTTCTTCAACAATTCCTAAAACACAATTAGATCCATTCTATATGAAGTCCTCAAAATAAGAGTAGATACATGTATTAGTTTTATTGAAATATAAACTTCATGATTTGATTGGAGAAATTTAAAATATTATAGAAATACATACATAAAATCCAACACAATAGGAATAAATTTTTTTGATTACTTTATACCCAACTATATGTGATAAAACACCCATTTTTAATTCCAATAAATACAAATATAATGGATTTAATTTTCCATTTTATGTTCATATTTATCGTCACCATGATAGAGAGTCAATTTTTCATTTACTATAATAAACATTATTACCCATCTATGTGAATTGATCGGGGATTTATGTAATTAAATCAAATCATTTCATAGGATGCCATCAAATTCAACTAGAGGGATAATAATGATACTTTTAAGAAGGAAATTCCAAAAAAAATTAATTATATAAGAATCATAAACTTGATTTAAAATCATTAACCAATTTTGGGTTTTTATTGATATCTCAACATTTAATTTTGGTGGTGGTATTGTTATTCCCTTAACAAATTCTTCAGATGTAAAATTATTGGAAGATCGAAAATCAAATAATACATTAAAAGTTCTAGAGTGGATAGTAATTACACCTTTTACAACTTTTCAATCATACCCACATTGGAAATATTGATAACATGAGATTTCACATTATATATAGGCTTAAGAGGTTTTTAATGTTGATCACTATAATTAAAATGTATATTTGATAACTGGTTAGAAAAATGTCAATAAATAATTTTCTTTAAACACTGGTGTGTAGTGTTTAATTATTGGATTCTCTTTCTATATCACCTCCTAAATTATTCTTAAAATAAATATGGAATTTAATTTCCAAATTAATTATATTTACACAAATTGAATATTTATTAGTAATATTAATACAATTCCCATGAATATTCCTTACAGGCATAGAGAGTGCAGGAATTCTCATATTCTTTCCTCCATGGTTTTCATAATTTACTTTGAATTCTATATTTTCTTTCTCCTAAAAACTGCGATATTGATGGGTAACACAAATCTCAGTCTCATACTTGATATACTTTTGATTGATTTCATCATGGATATAGAATTACCTTATGGTAACTCCCTTCATATACACAGTACTAATCCACTGAAGAATCGATAAACCTTACTTTCATGTTAGATGATAATACCAATTGTGTACCTCAAAAGAAATGTATAATTTTCCTCATAAGTAATATAAAATTCATAATAATTCTACATATGCACAAGGAATTACATCTCCATTATAATATTAATATACAAGGAGAGTACTTATTGATAAAATGGGTCCATAAATATTCCCACTCCATGGTGTAAATTTCATCAAGTTTCCTTGTATTCTTGAGAAGAGTCCATCATTTGTCTACATCCCCATACAGATAATATAAAAAATATAAAAAATTTATGACCTAAAAATATTAGAACATAAAATATCTTTTTAGTTTTACTAATCCATTTCTATGTAACTGGTGGATCAGTTGATCCACTAAAATACGGTAGATTTTCCCCCATGATATAATCAATAAAGTGTTCATCCCTTTTTTCTCGTTTGTAAGGATAGAATGATTCATAGATTTAGAATTTTCTGTAAGCCTAAAAAGATATTTTTATTTCTATCTCCCAAATAATTTTTTTATTCATACAAAAATCATTTCATTTTAAATTACATTCAGCATTAACATGGTTCTTTTGGGTTCTATACATTAACTAAAATATAAAAACATATTTTGATCATAAATAAAACAAGTTGGAAACTATATAATCGTTAATAATAATTTATAATATTTCTAAATTATTGCAACTTATTTTCAGTAAATGAATCCTTTTTAATCCTAGTCCATTCATGGTTATTATATATATAAATCCTTCTTAATGGTTCATAATGAAATTGTGATTAAGCCCAAGAATATCCTTAGAAGTGTTAGATTAGGTCCGTAGTAAGGCCACGGTCACTATGGACCATAATGCTGTTCAAGGAATAATCATAAAATATTTTTTAGCCTTATTATGCCTATTTTTTTCTATAACACAGCCACATCCACTTATAATATCCTAATAGGGATGTTTTAATGATAAAACACACTACTTTCTTCAACATAACATATGATTCCCTCTTATACATTGTATTATCCTAAGGGTTATCATTAACTATTGCTCATCCTAGTTTCATAAGTTAAATAAATTTTATATGATAATAGTTATTGCAACCCATTCATTTCATATATAAATAACCACTCTTATTAGTTGAATATTAAATACATAAAATTATGATCCATGCCAGAATCATATAGTTATAGTGTAATTGGAATCTTGTATACATAAGAAATTTGTTTTTAATAGATCTTAATCATTTCCCACTAGGTTCCCTTTAACTATAACCCTTCTTAGACATATCAAAGATAAATTATTTCCTCATAACTTGGTGAAGGGAAACATAAGAACTCATGAGATCAAATTCCCAATAAGGATAAACATGTGAGAAATCAATGATTACAAAGACATAACATGACAATAATGGTATAAAAACATGATATTAATGTTTTTAAACCATACCCTACGTATCAAATATCTTGATATTGAGTCACAAAATAATGCTTTACAATTTTTAAGACATGAATCATAAAGAAATCAAATAACACAAGCCTTGAGAGCATAACATTAGAAAATACATAAGTTTGTGGCAGACACATAAATATAAAAATAATTTCCTTATTCAAGGCTCAATCCAAATAATATCATAGTGTAATGGGTTCACTCCACATTAAATCACATCCTTAGTCAAATTTCACTCGTAATATCAACATAATTGATAGAGTTCCTTTCTGAATGTGGCTCACTCTCCATTTCACTCCTTATTATATCGTGAGATATCAATATTTTCCCAACGAATTAAGGGGATATATAAATATAGTCCCACAAAACAAATAATTATTAAATATTAATTTTTGTACCACAATATCATAAAACAAACATCATATATCATAACCTATTGAAAAGAAAACAAGTTTCATAAAAAAATTCCCATATTCGTTATATAATAACCTATAGAAGATAAATGGATTTTATTAAAATACCATCATTATAATAATATACCATATAAATAGATATGGTATCCTTTTTTAATATACCTATAAAATCATATGTGTCGTCAAAGTAATTTTTCATAGATTAAAAATTCCCTTAAAAAATCAATGGTCCATTTCATGAGGCAAATACACTTTTTCTTTGAAATAACATTTTTAAAACAAATTTTTTTATAAGTAATATAGAAATAATTATCTTTAGAAAATAACCTTCTATAAATTTAAATTAATTATAAAATAATTTATTGGTCATGATTGAGTAAAATTACATTATACTATGTACCAAAAGAATGATTATATTCACACTTTTAGTAAAAAGTGAGAGCTAAATAATTTATAAAATGAATAGAAGATTCCATCTAAACCATTTTGTAAAAATAAAATCGTGGTAAAAAATACATTTAACCAATAATTTTATAATTTCAAAAACATTCTTGAAAACATTTTAGAAAACATGGATATGGGATAAAGAATATGTTTTTATGGAAGATTGAAATAATGTCTATTTTCCATAAAAAAATATTGTACTCACTAAAGTTATAAAAGAGAGGAAAATGAAAGGAAAATATTTAATCTATAGAACTAACTATATTAAATGAATGTTTATTATATTATTGAGGGATAATTCATTATATATCATCATTAGAAACCTGATTATAAGGAATCCCAAGAAATAATGTTATTGGAACATAAATCTCATACATTGTATTAAAAATTAATAAAAGTTTATCTAACCTCTGATATAATTAATTTAAATATATTATAACTATTCAAAATAAACATTTAATAACATATAATATCATATACGATAAAATTATAATTTTTAAACACCAATTTATTAATAATTCTTTAATAAAATCATGATTTTTATGTTTTAACTGTTTCATTTTTCATATAAAATTTAGATTGGTGGATCCTATCCTTATATATAGATCATGGTTCCATCGTCTCTATAAATTTACACATAATATAAATATAATATATTTTTATTATAATAATATTTAGATTCATGTATAAAACATAATTATATGAAAATGAAATTCACCACCCAGTGAGATGGTATCAATATGTATGATGGATAATATCAAAGAGATAACATGATATTTAAAAATTAAAAATTTCTAGATCCTATTCGATGGAAATATTTTAAAAATTTTCTATCAGACATTCTAATATTTTTTCACTTTTATGCATTTTAATTGAATATGATTTTATTATATTTTAATTTTTTATGAAATTTCATGTGTTCCACTCTATCACTTAAAAAATGACACCACGCATATCTCTTCCTCATACTACTTTGATCCATCTAGCTTGACCAACCCATATCAAACTCTATTTTCAAACTTACCAAAAAAATATTATAGGTTCTATTATTTATAAAATAAAAATCTTATTTCCTTTAAGAATGGATATAAAGGGGTCTTATTAAAGAAGAAATGGTTTTAGTGCTTTTGAAGCATGATGAACTGGAGGTAAGGTATTTTTATCTCACTTTTATTTATATAGGAAAAATGCTATATTTACCCCTTGTTTCACTTATGTGATGAATATTATCACACTATATGTACATTATGATACTTATCTTGATAATTATATGGATTACAAATCTATATAAGGTCCTCTCCATCAGGAGGTTTTGATTCTTACATTACAAAATATATATTGGTTCATCATCTCAATATTATTTTGTTAAGACATGCTTGATTTTATGCACCTATTTATGTTCATAGGGTGTTTATACTACCCTTTTTATATGTTATATCATGATTATACATATTTTAATGAAATTTAATGTTTCATTCGAATTTATTATTTCATGGGGATTATGTTAAAAAAAATTACATAATTGGCTAAGGTTTCATGTTACAATATCTTTAATTATCAGAATTGTTTATGATCATGTCTCTTGTAATTAAATATTATTATTTATCTCTCATGAATCACATGAATTTTGTTATACTATAGTTATTTCTCCAAATTATATGTTTACTTTAATTTTCTCCTTTTTAGGAATTTAAGAGAGAGAATGAATGTTATTATATAGAACTGATTTTTTTTATTTGTTTAGTCAAAACCCTATTTTCCTCAATATTAATGTTTTTTAAAGTGTTTTTACTAATCTGTAACTATATTTTAAAGTATTTTTTATCCATTTATGAATTTTTTTTAAAAATATTTTAATTGAATCTGGATTTATTTTTCCAAATGAGTGACTTATTATTTTTTAACATAAAATGTGATAGAAATGATTGTTTTTATGAACAAGTCTTGAACAAAATATCCCACCATCATGAAAAATCAGTGATTTGAAGCTTCAATTATAGGCATCTATTATTTTGGTAAATAAATTTTTCCTTTACCATTTTGGTAAATTTTTAGATTTCAAATTATTTATTTCAATCAGAATATGGTATTTTCCTCAATAAATGTTCAAGTTTTCTTTTAAAGGCATTCTTTATTTATGATAACTGCCTTTGATGTTACTTATTCCTTATTGGGGATATAATACAAGGATACCAACATTAATATTTATCTAAATGATTTATGATAATGATGATGATATATTTATAAAACCCATATATTTTCCTTGGATTATGCTATAATGAATATTTGATATATTTATGAAACCTAAATATTTTCCTTGGGTTATTCTATGATGAATTTTTGAAATATTTATGAAACACAGTCATTTTCCTTGGGTTGTGATATATGATGAATGTTTTATTATATTGTGGAACACATAAGAATGGATTATGATTTGGTTATGGGTGAGACCATTATTATATATCCCTATAATGCATTTGGTAAATATTGATATCACGTGATATAAGAATTATAATAAAAGGGAGTGAATCCAGTTCAATAAGGGACTCTCTTAGCTTTGACAGTTTTTGGAGTTAACCTTGAATAAGGGTATTTTAGAATACAGAGTGGATGCAATCATATGTGATAGTATTTATAGTAAAATTTATATATGGAAATGATTTATTATTATTATATATATTCCAAAACATTATGTCTTATTTAAATGTTATGGTTTCATGTAAAATTTTCATTGATTCAATTATGATTCATCTTATATAAACTATGAGGATTTATTCCATGGTCCATGATTGTGATCATTGAAATATCGGGTATAGTTTTGAAATGTAATTCTCAAATCAACATTGGAAATAATGATCCTCATATGTATATGTATATCCCATTTATTTTATTATTATTTATCGTTAAATATAATCATGTGTAGTATATACAGTTCATAAAGGATATAATTTGTGAATTTGAAATGTTTTTTATTGATATAATGTTGAGATCAAAATAATTTACCACTTTGGTAACTTTGGAATCATATTCCCTAGGAAAGGGAAACATCAAATGAAACATTAAATATCATGATCAGAAGGAGGTTCATGATATAACATGTAATAAGGTACTCAATATACACTTCATAAAAGACAATTAGTGTGTAACATTACATATGACCCATATAAGAAAATTTGAGATGAGAAATTAATATAATTAATAAGAATAACCAAATTTTTAGAATTATTTTTAATGTTTGTAAATAAAGAAAATATATTGAAATATAATAACATGAATTTTAATAATGTCTTTATATGATTCTCAAATTAATTTTTCCTCAAAAATGTTTCAAATTACTTTTTGTGAAAAAAATAAATTTAGTTTTTTAAATTTTTAAAATTTTACATGAAAAATTGAAATGAAGTATAAAAATTAAAATTTTAAAATTATCTTTGATTAGATATTTTTTAATATTCAGAAATGATTTATTTTTTGATGAATAGTGAAAAATAATGTTTTTATTGAAAACTTCCTTATTGTTTAAAGCATTTAAAAAGCTCAATACCTCATTAAAATTGTTTTAAAAGTGAAATTGGTAAACTTATATTATTAATAATATAATTTATGAAATTAGAATCAATTTTATGTTTAATTTCTTGTAAAAACATTTTATAGTTAAGAAAATGTTTTTATGGAAACCAACATTTCGTTGTGTGTAATGGGATTCATTTTAAATTAAATTCTACCAATTGTGTAAATTGAATTTGATAAATTACATTACATATTTGGAATTATAGTAACTAAAAATATTAATTAGTTCAACCTAATTTTTTATCTCAGTTAATAGTAAAAATAGTAAAATTTTGTTAAGGTGGTTATGTTTAAAATGGGTTTCCCATGAGTTAAAACAAAGAGATAAGGGAATGTTTTCCAATTAAAAATATCTATGTCCTATTAGATGTAAATTTTCAACCTTATGTTATACCAACATCTAATATATTTCTATTTTTAAGGATTATAATTGAATATAACTCTATTGTATTTTATTCATTTAAAAAACTCTAAGTGTGTCCTCTCCCGCACTTTTTAAATGGACACAAAACCTTTCTTTTATTCACACTAAATTTAAGATATATATCATCAAAATGACTTCAAAATTATACTATAAACATTATTAGACAGAAATAATATAATATAGTCTTCTTGAATGGTTATTTTATAGGTCCTTAATAAGGGATAAAAAGGAGGCCTTCTGAAGATGATGTGATCATCTTACATAACCTGTTTCAATTTGTTTTTATTAATACCTCATCTAAATATATGGTAATCATCATAAGATAATAAAATAATTTTCATCAATATATTATATTTTTTTATAATTAAGGTTCTAAAATTTTCAACCCTATATTCCATCATAAGTGAAGTGAACGTATTTCTCATGAAGACGTGTGGATTACCACCTCCACATAGCGATACAATTCCTTTCTATCACAATAATTTAGGTATATTTATTATAATGGATTTATAGTTTATATATTATATTAATTATATATTTCTGAATATATAATTTTAATTTCGTATCCACCTTCTTACCTTATATCCCATTCAAAAACGTTAAGGTCTCTCGTGTATATGTGTGGACTTCTGCCTCCATGAAACGATGTGATTTTTCTTCATTTCTTCTTTACATATATGATATATATTATATAAAAATTATTTTTTAATGTTTAATTATTGTATACATTTCTTTCTTTCAATCATTTTGAAAGGGAAAATATCATTCATCTGTATGTATGACCTACGGTCATATTGAATAGTTTAATTAATTTTTCTATCACTTAATTTTATGGGATGATTATAAATATACATATATATAATATATATGGTCTATAAATAATGATTAACATCATGTAAATGATGTAACCATGATCAATTTTCATATACCAGACCTACTGATCCACAATTCTCATGAAAAAGGTATAAAGTTAATACCTGAAAACAATGATTTTAATATAGAATATTTCATAAATGGGTAGTGATATATTATATGTGGTTAATATTAGAAATTATACGTATGAACATGATTCTAGTATAAAATTGTAATAAATTAAAAATTATTATATAGGGGGTTAGAGAGCTTTTCAATCAAGTCAAACTTGAGGTAAGAGATTTATGTTACAATCTCAATGTTTGTTAGGATTGTTCAGGATCAAGTATCCAATGATGAAATTTTATAACGTATCTATAAATAATAAGATTAATTTTATTTTGTACTATGGTTTTATATATATATATATAAGATGTTTTCATTTCATTTTCATCTCTTTATGAACTGAATATCCAACAAGAATTTTTATAGGGAAATATAACTTTATTTGTCTATTTTGACAAAAAAAACTTTTTCTTCAATAACTATGGTTTATAAAATAATCTCATTATTGTTTTTAATAATATAAAATTATTTTTTGAAGAAATTTCTACCCATGTTTTAATTATAACAAAATTTTATAAAATTAATCTTCTTATCTTTTTTTAATGAAATAACTTTGATTTTATATAGAAAATGTGAAATAAATATTTATTTTTACCTATGTGGTAGCAATGAAATTTTCCAACACTATAACCAATAAATACAATGAAGATTAATTTGAAATGTTATAGGGGTCATTTTAAATATAATTTTTCCCTCAATATTTTGTAGATTTTTATATTTTAAATATGTAATTTCAACGTGAAAGGAATATTTTCCCCAAATGATGTTTCAGTGATATTTTAATGGAATTTATCATATTCAAGAGTATCATTTTATGTTACATATTATTTAATATTAATATGATCACAATATACCATCTTTATTCATTATTTGTATGGTTTATGATTATGATTATGTTATGTCTATGAAACCCATTTATTTTTCATGTGATATGCTATGGTGAATAATTGAAATGTTCATGAGACTGGTTTCATTTACATAGGCTATGATAGATAATGAATTATTTATGATATTTTGGAATACATATAAATGTATTATAAGTACCTTATAGTTGGGAATATAATTATATATCCCTAAAATGCATCATATAAAGAATGATATCTCTTGAAATAATAAATAATGGAATGGGGAGTGACCAATTATAGTAACATACATTGTACTCTATGATATAATTGATAGTTAGCCTTGTGTAAGGATATCAGTAAATGGATATTTAAAGAAATCAACTATTATAGTTTTGGTAGTGGTCCTTGACATAGTATATTACTTTAAATGAGTATTTTTATGGAAGAAATTTATTTCTGATGCCAATGATATTCTCTCATGGATATTTTCCTTTCATTACATTATGATTTATGTATTAACGATTTACAAGATTTATTCCATGATTGATGATTATGATATTAGATATTTAGGGTATGGTATTCAAATTTTTATCTTATTTCATTAAACCCTTATACTCATGTTTTGTTTAAGTGACCATTGATATCTTTCATGTTCACCTATACCAAACACATGTGCTCAACCTTTATTATATTACCTTTAACAAAGATATGAGGAATGATTTAATGTTTGATATAAATTAGAATATTTTCATTTTTTTGATACTTAGTTGGAGATAATATAGATCTCTTATAATTTTTTTCATCCAATATTCCAATGATAATTTACCTATTTGATTCTGTCATGGATTAATATGTTATGTATTGAATATTCATTAAATAATATGGGTTACTTTCATATGAAAAGTATAAGTATCAATAGTTTGTATTACAGTATAGTTTAGTTATATTTAAATACTAGGATGATAAAATTTTAGTGATATCCCTTATGATATTTGACTATATAGGATAATGTCTTATATTTTGGTAAAGACAAGAGTGGCATTTTACTAGAAACAATTTGTGGTCTAGATAATATAAGTGGATGTATTTTTTGAATAGATGCATTTAGGGGTAATAATCCCAAAATAGCTGGTTGAATATATTTATACAATCATTATTGTGATTAGGGTTTATTCCCTTATTGTGTAACTAGTTTTACAAACCTGAAGTAAATATTTGGTCTCACTTACATTTTTTATACAAAACATTAAGATGGATTTTATTAGATAAAGACCATGAATTTACTATATTAAATCAATGTTGTTATACATTGAAAAGAAGGTATCTTGGTTTAGCTATCCTGTAATTTGTTTTCATGATTATGTGGCTTCCATAAATGATTATTATATCTCACAATATTTTTTTCTCTAGATAAAGGATGAAAAAAAATGAACTGTGTTAACATTGATTGTGATAGAAGATAAAATTATTGTCTTCATGAGTAAACAAATATTATAGGATCTAGAATGTAAAATATTGTTCCCTTTCTTACACAACTTTCTTAAGTTATGAATCATGGTTACCATCTAAATGAGAAACGAAGGTAACTATGTTCTATTGAATCCTTCATGATAAAATATAATCCTTGTTTTATTGGATGCACTTATCAACCAATTTCAAAGAAATGAATCCATACAATGATTAAAATATTCCCTATTATCTATTGTTTGAAAATGAAAATTTTATTATGTAGTTTATCTTGAAGAAGGAAAAACAAATCAATGGTTTACTCTTTTCATAGAAATAAGATAATGGGATGAAATCAAATCCATGGAGTGGGATGAGCTTAAGATATTTTTTCCAATAAGTAAATTACTCATATTCTTCATATGATATTGTATAAGTAAATCCTTAATAATAAAAAGATTGATAATGAATCAGTTAGTACCTCTATGGACAATTTCACATGACTTGTGAAATACGCTTTTGGTATTATTATCCTAACTAAATGTAATGTAGATTTATTCTTATAAGGATTAAAACGAAGTCTCTAAAGGGTATTAAAAGTAATGTACTTTGGTATAAATGAATAAATGGTTTTTTGTCATATTAAAGTAGGGATTTATATTGGAGTGACACACCAATGTCAAGGTTTTGATCTGAAAATAAAGGTAGAATTCGAAGGAAATTATTGCAGATATTGGGATGAGATGAATAAATTTTATTAATGCTCGATGTATGAAAGGAAACATAGAGGAAGTTGTCTAAAGGGACTAGAAAATTTAATAAGTAATGGAATTATGGTTATCAGGAAAAAAAATATAATGCTGTGGGAATAAGATTTTAGCAAATACTGGTGACAAAGAACCATATAATTCACCACACACACTCTGGTGATTAAAATGTAAGGATTATTAGAATTATACTATACAATTCTCAAATAATGAAGTTAATGACAATGATCAATGTCAACAATGTATCAAGAATAGAGAAAAACATAAATCTCATGAGATAACTATTGTAGATGTGGGTTATGGTAATGATGTTAGGAAAGGTACACTTACCATGTCTATGAATCTTCCTTTCCCAATAACACCTTAATAGTATGGTGATCACCTCTCTTGTCTATGACTCTTCCACATCTAAGGATTGTGTAAATTATCTTCTTGAATGTTCCTTTATTCTCCCTCTTGTTAAATTAGAAGTTTATATTATGCCTCATGTGGATATATTTATATAAATCCCACATATGTTGTTGAGGAAGGGAAATCAAGTTTTATATTCTTACCCATCCTATAATCGTATATCTGTGAGACGATAAATATAAATTTTAATGGAAATTACATCCATTATATGGCCCTTGATTCCTATCTAAAATGGGTAATTTCCTATTATGGTTGGGTAGAAACTAAACATAGATGATATTCCTATTGTTCTAATGTTTTTTTATGTAATTTCTGAATATTTTACTCATCTTTTTCCAATCCATGATATTGAGTCTTTAAAAAAAATCTTACTTGGTGCTTCATCACATTCAAAGAAACTATATATAATGGCACCAATTGAGTTACAGGATTTTAAAATATATAAAAGAGAATATTAAAAAGGGATTAATTTGGACAATTATTTAAATTATAGCACACATGTTATTTTTTTTAAAGAGGAATGATAAAAAATGTGACATTGTATTGACTATTAGTATCTTAAAAAGATCAATATTAAGAACATGAATCATCTAGCCCAAATGGATGACTTTTTTGATCAACAACATGGACCAAAATACTTTCACAACATTGAAATTTATTGTAGATATCATAAATTAGGTTCAAGAAAAGGATATACCAAATAAATAATTCTATAGAAGGTATGGATAAAGTGAATTTATAATTATTTTATTTTTTCTTACTAATTCTCCCACGATCAGCTTGGATTTAATAAATAGAGTCTTTAGATATTCCATTGATCATTTTGTGGCAGTCCATATAAAAAATATTCATAATATTAAAAGAGAAATGAAGAAAATTAAGATCACTCGAGTATTTTAATGATGGCATTATAAAAGGGGGTATTGTATGAAAAATTTACCAAGTTGTAATTTTGGCTAAAAAGAATCATTTTTTGGTCGTATAATATTGTAAGAGGGTATATATTTGGATACATAAAGTATTGATGTTATTGAACGTTGAACCAAACCAACAACATTGATTGAGATCAATTGTTTTATTTGTTTTTCTTCATTTTATCAACCCTTTATGGAATATTTATCACTGCGGTGTAATCAACTGACCATGTTAAATCATATGGGAACCATGTTCCTTTGGATAAATGAATATGTGGAAATTTTTGTGGAACTAAAGTTGAGTTTAGTCATTTCAAATGTTGTAAAAATACTATCTAGTGAAGAATGGTTTTTGATATGTAGTGAAACATCTAATATGATACAAGGATGTTTCTTCACATAGAAATATATGGTGATATTCTATCCCCCATGAAATATGATGTTTAGGAGGAAAATTAACTTAATATTTCATTAGAGGAAGCTAAGAAATTATTTTCATTAATTACATGGAGGATTTATCTTTATGGACAATGTATTGAGATATATATATATATATATAATAATCATTACTTTTTAAATTATATATTAACTCGTAAAGAGAAAAATATGCACAAAAGAAGATTGTTGAGGTTCATTAAGGATTCTGATTGCTTAGTACATTATCATCATAGCAACACAAACAAGGAGGTTAATGATTTGAGTCAATAAAATTAGGTTATCTTATCTATGATTAGTACCAAAAGAGTCATAATATTTATATATTTTCAACTCATTGATCATGAAATCAACAATGATGGGTAAAAATATTATCTTTCTTAAATGAGTGTACATCTATCTATTTTGGAAAATATTAATGATTCATGGAAGGAATATGTTGAAATGAAAAAGAATGTGAGAAAATTTATTGATATTAACAATGCTTATAATGGAATGATAAGGTTAAATTACCACATATTTGTATTTTCAACACCATACTGAAAGATTTAGTTATTATATTGGGCTCTTATATCATTATTCTTTATTCAATTTGGAAGTTTAAAGATGTATAATGATCTGAAATATTATTTCTGGTAAGAAAACAGAAAAAGTTATATTGTAGAGTATGTATTTTGGTTATGGGTTTTTTATCACATTATTTCTTTGAGATAGGTGTCTAAGGGGATGTTAAAATAATTACCCATACTTGAATAGAATTAAGGGAACATCAACATAGATTTTTTCCTCAAAAATTATGAAATTTCTAATGTCTATAATGTTATTTGGATTTCATTGATCACTATATGAATTCATCACACTTCATTGTTATCAGGGAAAATTAATCGCTTGATTATATTTCCATAATATATGTTAATGATATGGTAAATATGCATGTATTTCAACATTATTTTGAACACAATCGAGATTAAAGGTTTACCTAGATGTTCTGGAAGATTCTTCAACAATATAATGTCTCAGATTTTTTAATGTACTATTTTTGTGCATTATATTTATTAATTTCGAGACTAGGCATGGAGACTCTATGTCCTTCTTAGGTCCGATGCACCCAAAAAAGGTTAGAAATATATTAAAATATTAAGTATCATGCACATAGTTTTCCAGAAAAAGTAGAATAACATATAAATGCTCACTCAGATAAAAAATATAAGGGCACCATTGAGTTCAAAATGGTGGTTTTACCCTATGTGTGACCAAACAAAGGTAGGTGCAGGTATTTTGTGAAAACTTTGTAGAAGGCATAAAATGAATAAAATAACATAATAAAATTATTTTTCTTCACCTCATGCACACAATGACCAAAAATACATAGAATGATCATTTTGTTGAGATCTATGGTCATCCTCATATCCTTGGAATCAATTGAGAGCCACTGGATAGAACCTCTGAAGAATTCTATTGAACCAATAAAAATGGATTACGGATCGAAGATCAACTCACAACCGATTGAACGCATCTCACCATCAACGACGACACATCAATCCTTCTTCATTAGTAAACGATCCAAATCCAGGTATGAAATTTTATTTTTATTTTCTTTTCCCCATTATTTAATTCCAGGATGAACGTGTAACAATAAACAAAAAACTTGATCCATGTTTTGATTGTCTTGTAGGATGGTTTATTTTGGGGACTAATCAAGAGTTTTAACATGAGATTTATTGAATTTTTTTATCGTTCTAACATTAATGAAACAATATAAACATGAAAATTAATTGAGGTTCATACCTCTCATTTTTTTCATGATTTTATCCACTTGTTCTCCCTTCTTCATGAATTCTACGTTCCCTCTTATAGTTTGATTCCCCATTGAACAATCGATCGTTACATATTCGATTATTAGCACAAGGATATAAAACCATAGATCAATCATCAGCACAACTCGATAGAGGTGTGATGGTGGTTGAAACAATATATTGAATGGTGGTTGGTCTTTATTTCATGTTAATTGGTGCATAACGATGAGTGATGACGATTTCTTTTATGAGTCTATTGAAGGCTCGAATCTTACCGATTCGGTGATGGCATGAACGAATGACCTCAGATCCGGAGATTAATTGGAAACTAACCACAAGAACATAATATAAAAGATCAACTGCGTGATCAAGAGGAAGAATATGGGTTCTGAAAAAACATGATACACATGACATACAATCCTTAACTACACAGTATGTGTCCCCATTGGATGAACAATGCACGTACCTTGTGAAGTACATGGACATAGGGTGGAGTACAAAGATTTTATACATGGTGTTTGATCCCCTCATGACTTGGCATAGATCAGGTACATAGGCTACCGTGTGTATCAGTATATGGGCATAGATAAATGGGATGACACCATGTACTCGCACACATCTGGAGTACACTGGAGGACCCTTGATATATGGACAACACATGTAACCCATTCACATTTCATGTACACTTCTACATGATATAGTTTGACATGAAATTGGATTTTTTACAAATCTAATACCTTTGGTAAAGGGACACGACGTGTACCCCTATTACACACTGTTTACCCCCTTTCTAAATGGCTTGAATCTCTTTTCCACTGATTAATGGACATTTTTTGTTAGGGTTCATTCCTTGTGTTGTGTCCCTGAGGGTCGGTGCAAATCGTTTCCAACTACTAGGAATGTGATTAATTCACTATTACTTCCTTAATAGTGTGGTTGTAATCCACCCTAATAGGCATAGATTTGTATCCTCTATTCATCTTCATACCCCAGGTGGAGTTCTTGGTATCGACTTGACCATCACTATGGGGGTGTTGATCCTTTACTTAGCAAGGTTAATCTTTATATAGTTGTTGGTATCAACCCAGGGCCCTAGATGTGATCTTAATATATGTATCATAATCTCTTCAGATCAATCAGCGTACCTCTCTTATGATGATACATGATGACCAGTACCTCTTGGAAAGACGTCATCTTTGCTACCAGACTCTGGAGTTTGTTCTCCTGCATGAGTGATATATGGGTTCTTCAAGATGGAATTCAAGGTCTGGTATACTATTATTGTGATTTAACTCTAGATTTTTTGTTCTGGATTGAGTATATCTGGACGTTATAGTTATAAGTGTTGTTCAAAAATAGCTATATAGAGCTAACTATCCTTTTTTATACTGCTTTCTTGTTTTGGGGTTTCCTACTGAGTACTGTTATACTCAACCCAACATAGGATTTTCCTAACCATGTCATGTTTTTTTACAGATGATTGATCTTTTAGAGGAGTCCTAGGAGGATTAGGACCAAGTGGTTCTTAGTGATATGGGACAAGCCAAGGTGTGTTCATATGGAGTTAAAAATAGCATTCCCATCACCTTTACTTACACATTGTACTTGTGTTATAGACTATTTGTGGTGGGCTTGTTTTCTGGCCATAATTATTGTACTTGACTTAATTTCTTACTCTGGTTGAGGGATATAGTTGTATTCATGCATTGGTTGTTTACTAGATTTTATATTTGATAATTTTTTGATCTTGGAGATGTGTGTGTAAAGGTATTTAGGCAATTCCTCCCACGTTAGTGATATTCCTACTCAGTGGTAGTCACAATCCCCTGGCATATTGGAGGTGGGATTAGGAAGTCATGGAATAGACCCAACTAGGATGGATCATGATAGTGTGTTATTAGAGGCTAGTCAGTTCTTCCTTTTGACCACAAGTCTATGAGATTGTTTTGGGGAAACAATTTTATGTGTGTCGAGTTTGGATTTTAGGATAGGGACTCTAGTGTTAGTGCGACGACTGATGTATCCATACAAAAGGACTCTGATAACCTTTTTTTCTGACTTGGTATTTGAGAACAACAGTTGTTGGGAAAATAATGTTAAATGAATCATATATTAATGGTTTGTGGTTTCCATTTCCTTATTTAGTTAGTTATCTAGATATACTCTTTGACTGTGATACATCGTTTTTACATTCAGCATACCTTCATGACGTATACCATCTCAGATTCAGTTTCTTGATCATAAGGATGACACCCTCAGTGATGAGGCTTAGATACAAGGACCAGTTCCTGAGAAGATACCTCCATGTGGTCCACCAGCCATTCCACCACCTGTGTAGTAACCCACAATTCCCACAGTACGAGTGGATGAGGTGTGCAGGCTGAGCTCGCTTCATTAGGTTCAGCAGAAGAGACCCCTCAACTTTTGAGGCGACCCCGACCCACATGAAGACGAGGACTGGATTGAGGTAGTGACCCATGTTTTCTATATATTCAGGACATTAATATATTAGATGGTGCTCCTGGCGGTGATCCTTCTACACAAATCAACAGGATGATGGTGGAGTTTGGTTATCCAGATGTATAATGTGAAATCTCTTTCTTAGAAAGAGTTCAAGTGCCTCTTTAGGGAAGAGTTCTCACCAGTTACACTGAGGGTAGTGTGTATTCAAGTGATTATTTAGCTCCAGTCAGTTAGTGTTTCAGTATCTAATTATTCATTGAGGTTTACCAACCATTCTAGGTACTCGATGGATATGGTTCAAGATCTATTTTTCAGGGATCAGACCTTTGAGAAATGTCTACATAGAGAAATCTGAGCAAACATTATCCCTATTTATATTCCTACCTATGATGAAGTTCTTTATTGGTATTTGGTTGTTGAATGATTCTTGGCTGAGTAGATATAGCTAGTGATCGTCAGTAGTGGGAAAGCTGGAGTAGAGACCCTGGAAGTAGCATGCTGACATTAGTCTCAAGGACTTGGATGTGGGAGACATTTCAGGATGAGGTCCTAGGATAGAGGATCTATAGTTCATGGATCATAGGGTGGGTCCAATCATCCTATAGATATGTGATTCTATTCATGTGACATAACAAGACATCTCACTCATGATTATCCAACCCACTGAACTGCTGACAGAGATACTATAGATGGACCACCGAGGAAGAGAGAGTGAAAGGACTAAGAAGATATTTAGTGTTTCAGACAAGGAAGAGGATATGAAAGAGCATCATGAGGTGGTTGATATTTCTTCTTGTTAACACCACCACCTTCAGGTGGTCCATGTCAGTCTCAGGTGGCTGGAGGATAGGGATAGGGACAACTTCATTCAGTTGAGTCTTATGAACCAAGGGTCAAGGAATGACTCAAGGTATGATCTGTGTCCTTTATATGAGAGCTCCATTAAATATAAACACTGGTTCTACTCATTCCTATCTCACCCCATACCTTGTACGAGACCTAGATATTACAATTGAACAATTAAATTCACCCTTATTCTTGGAGACACATACTTAGGGATAATCAATGATCACACATTTATGATGATAGTGTTATTTGAAACTTAGAGATTTGAGGTTTGGTTGGATCCTCTTAGTAGAAGCCTCGATGCATTGCACAATCATTATTAGTCTGGATTGGTTATCTATAGTCCATGATAGTACTGTTTATTTTAGTTTAAGGATGTTGTCTGTTCATAGTGACAGAAAGAGGATTACGTTTATTAGTGAAAAGGAAACCTATGTAGCATAGGATAAACTTTCACATAGATGGATGCAACTGATTCTATATTAGTTGACTAGCCTGACCCTTGATTTAGTTGATTTTGTGATTTTCTAGTTTCTCTTAGTGGTGGTGGAGTATTAAGATGTATTTCCTACATATGTTACTGGTTTACCTCCCCTATGAGAGATACAATTATTCATTGATATACACCATGGGACAACACCAATATAAACTCCAGTATATTGGATGTCTCCCATATATCTTCAAAAGATGAGGGTATAGTTGAAGGAATTGCAAAAGAAGTTCTTTGTGAGACCCTGTGTTTCACCCTGGGCAGCCCCTGTTTTGTTTTCCAAAAAGGCACAGTAGAGATTGAGGTTGTGTTTGGACTTCTGATTCTTGAATGAGGTGATCATGAAGAAAATGTATCAACTACCGATGATTGATGACCTCTTTTATCATTTGAGAGGGGCATAATGGTTCTTGATTGTTGACATTATATCAGGCTATCACCAGCTGCAAGTACGGGATAAATATATACTGAAGATGGAATTCAAATGTCATTATGGTCATTATGAGTACATGGTGATTCCTTTTGGTGTGACAGACACCCCATCAATGTTCATGGGGCCCATGAACCAAATCATTCATCATTACATAGACCTGTTCGTGGTGGTCTTCATCGACGATATCCTTGTGTACTCATCATATCTAGAGGAGCACATGAGACACTTAAGGATAGTTCTGTACATACTCAGAGAGCACCATATTTATATAAAGATTTCATGTTCCTATTCTGGAGTTAGCTGTTCAACTTTTTAGGACACATTATCTAAGAAGATGTAGTGGCAGTGAACTTGGCCAAGGTCGAGGCAATGCAGTTTGGGAGCTACCTAAGAGTGTGATAGAGGTGAAAATATTCCTCAGGTTGGAAGGATATTATAAGATAATTATACCTAATTTATCTTGTATATCAAAACCTACAAAATCTTTGAATTGAAATGGGAAGCCTTTTGTGTGGACATAGAATTGCCAACACACCTTTATGCTGTTGAGGTAGAGTTTGATGAGTGTTACGATCATAAGATTGCTGGAGGAGGGATTCGAGTACATAGTATTAAGCAATGCATCAGGAAATAGGATTGGTAGTGTACTGATGTAGAGGAATGTTAAGATTTCTGATTGTTCATGATATTTGAAACAACATGGTCTTGACTACATGACCCATGATCTTGAGATAGCAGTAGTAGTCTCCACATTAAAGATGTGGTGACACTACCTCATGGGATAATGGTATTTCAACTATTCTAATCATAAGACTCTCATGTATATATTATCTAAGAAGGATCTCAACTTGAGACAAGGGAAATTTATAGGGTTCCTCCATGTCTATGACTTTGAGATTTTAAATACCCATGGGATGGGGAATGTGGTGGAAGATGATCTCAGCAGGAGATCTCATTTGCATTTGCAGAACGAGGAATCAGATTAGTTAGTCTCATTACAGTTAACCTTTGTGGTTGGAAAAGAGAAGCATACCTCCGGTAGATGGTTGTCAACCCTCAACTCTTATAGTAGGGAGGTACATCATGGGGATACCAACTTTTGGACCCTATATGAACAGATATCCATAGGTCATGCTCCTGATTGATTTTATAATAGTGGGGAGAATGTCATTATTTTCAGATGATGAAAGATGTTATTAGGGACATTGTGGGAGGAGGATTTGAGGGAGTTTTATAATACCACTTTGGCAGTATATACTGGTGTAGAAAATACGTACCAATTCCTCTGACATCAGTTATGTTGGAAAGGGATAATTAAAGGAGTTGATGAGTTTTTCTCTTGATGTCGTACTTTTCATCAAGTGAAGGATGAGTACCAAGTACCAGTGAGCTTGGATCAACCCCTTGAGGTTCAATAATATAAGTGGGATGAGATATCTATGTAATTCCTGATAAGATTTCCACATACATCCAAAGGACACGATTACATATTTTTTATTATTGTCTGACACACCAATTCGACCAACTTCCTAACTATCTGAGAGTTGAGTTTTGTAGAGATTTTGGTATGTCTCTATATTCACGAGACTATCAACTCCATGGATTCACATTGATGATAATTTATTATCAAAATGTTCAATTTTCATATTGATTGTGTAATGGATTAAATGATGATTTTGGGGCCTAGTTACGCTTGAGCACTGTGCTTCCCCCACAAACTAACTGCCAGATAGAGCAGACCATTTATGTTCTGGAGGATATGTTCTAAGCATTAATGTTAGACTTTGACCATAGTGGGGATAATCACCTACCACTAGTAGAGTTTCCATTCAAAAAAATCAACCATTACCCCATTGTTATGGCACCATTTCATACTTTTTATGAGTTACTATGTAGTTCACAAATTTATTGTATTGATCTAGGAAAGTCTGCACATTGGGGCCTGGAGATAGTGAGAGCTATAATAGAGATAGTTTAGATCATTTAGGAGTGGATAAAGAATGTATAGATCCCCCAAAAGTCTTATATTGATAGGTGAAAGAAGCATTTGGAGTTTGAGGATAGAGACTATATGTGTTCCTATGGGTTTCACCTGATGTGGATTATGGAGATTTGGCTCAGGTGGAATGATATATATGAGATTCATTATATATTTCAATATATATAATAGTGTTGGTGAGTTGGCGTACCAGTTATATATACCTCTATATCTAGAATGGGTACATGGAGTCTTCCACATGTCAAAGCTGAGGAGGTATGATCATGAACCATCACACATTATCCACTGGGGAGATATGGATATTGGGTATGGAGTGACTCTTTCAGAGTACCCATTGGTGATCTAGGATCAGAAAGATATGATCATTTTTGAGAGATTTATTACCTTGGTGCGTGTTTGGTGGAAGCTCAAAAATATACATGAGAGCACTTGGGTTAGGGAGGCTCAAATTAATGCTCAATACCCATATTTTTTAACTATCCATTATCATATATTTTTTTGGGACACAAATCCCTAAGGTGTGGAGAATGTAATGTCCCACATTTTTTCATATATTATAATTAAATATTATATGAATTAATTTCAAGACCAGCTACTAAGATGATGTGTTCTTATGAGTCATGGTGTTTCTGAAAGAAATGTTTGAACGATATTAAAATATTAAATAGAACACATGCAGTTTTATAAAAAAACAGAATAAATTTTAAACAGGTTCCCCATATTAGAAATATGGGGTAACCATTGAGTTCCTAGTAAATATTTTACCATAGGTGTGACCAAGAATTGGCCAAAATAGGTCGTTTATGAAAGATTTTTCATGGGCATAAAGTGAATAAAATTATTTATTAAAATTATTTTTATTTTCCTAGTTGATGTAGAGACCGTAAATAATTAAACGGATCAATATGTTGAGATATAGGGTTAGCATCATAACCCAAGAATCTCTGGAGAGACACTAGAGAGAACCTCTAAAGAATTATCTCAAACAAACTACGAATAATCTTGGATTGATGATAAATATGAAACTAATTAAATGGATCTCACCAACGATGAAGATGTAGTGATCGTTATTCATCATTGATTGATCCAAATAGAAATAGGGAATGCAATTTTGAGTTGATTTTCCAAATTCTTAAATTCCATGATGAATATGGAGAAAACAACTAATAGATTGATCCTAGGTTTGATCAAATTTCTATATTGGTTTTTTTGCAGGACATATTCGGAGTTTGATATTGACATTTATTGGATTAGTTAACATTATAGTGGTAAGGAACCAAAATTGACATGAACATCATTTATGGTTCATCCTTCTTGATTTAGTTTGTCATTTTATCCCCTGATTCACCATTCTAAATGTGTTCTTTGTTATTCCCTATAGTTTAACATCCCTTTGATCAATTGATCATTGAAAATTTGATTCATGGAACAACAATCTAAAACCATAGATCGGACATCATCATGACTCAATGGAGCTGCCACTGTGGTTATGGGAGTAGATCAAATGATGGGTTGTCCAAATTTTTTGTTCTTTTATGCTTACTGAATAATGATGATGAATCATTTTTTGAGAAGATTTAAGACTTGAATCTTACCTATTCAATGATGGGATGACATAATGACCACATATCTGGTGTTTCATGGAAATCTGACCCCCAGAACAGATGTCGGAAGATCGAAAATATGAGGGGGAGGAAGATGAAGGGTTCATGAAAAACCCAATACACATGACATGTATTCAAGTATTAAACAACATGTTTGGCCTTTTGAAAAACTAATCACATACCATGGAATGTATAAGGAAACTGAGTAGAGTACATGGGTTGCCTACATGGTGTGTAATCCTCCACATAGCTTGTCCTAGACTAGGTACATGGGCTACACTATGTATTGGTACATGGGTACAAATACACGGGATGATGTCATGTACTGGAACACGATTAGAGTACATGGATGGACCCTAGATATAGGGACATGACATGTAACACATTTATATGTTATGTACTCTTCTACATGACATGGGTTGACATGACACATGCCACTCTATAAGGGTAGTTCCTGAGGTCAGGGAACATGAAATGTACCTCTACTACATACTGTGTACCCCATTTCTTCCTGGATTGAATCTATTTTCAATCGTATCTTAGACAATTTTCATTAAGCTTTGTTACCTTTATTGTTTCCAAGAATTTTAGTGTGAATCAGTTCCTAAAACTAGGATTATGATCCCTTCACTAGGACTTCCTAGATAGAGTTGTTAAAATCCCCCCTAATAGGGCCAAATTGGGATCCTTTGTACATATTTTTGTCCTATTTGGAGTTCTTGGTATCGATGTGACAAACATAACCTAGGCATAGATCTTATACTTAGAAGGGGTAGTATAGATTGAGTTGTTGGTATAAACCCATGGCCCTGGTTGTGATCCTCAACTATGTATCATAATATTTATAGATCTATTAGTGTAACTATCTCATGACAACACTTGATGAGTAGTACCACTCAAACAGATGTCACCAGTGTTATCAGACTCTAGATTGTGTTCTCCCAGATGAGTGTTATGTGGGATCTTCAACATGGAATTCCTAGGATTCTATACTATGGTTGTGGTTTACCTCTAGACAATGTGTCCTAGATTGAGTATATCTGTATATTCTTGTTATATGTAATGTAGAAATATACCTTGGTATAAATGATTGTAATTTTATTTGTTATATTTCTTTATGAATTATAGGTTTCAAACTGATTATTTTTATACTCACCCCTATATAGTCATTTCCCGCACATTTCATGTCTTGTGCTACCAATCATCCTTTAGATAGAGACCTAGACAGACCAAAAATAGACAATGTGTAGTTATAATGGACCGTTGAAGGTGTGTTCCCATGGAATTTAGATAGTAGTACCAATACCTTTACTTATATGTTGGACTTGGGTTACTGAATCTTTGTGGAGGGATTGTATTCTGGCCATATTTAATTAAATTTACTTCTTGTCATACTCATTTAGTGGGATATAATGGAATGCATGCATTGGTTTCTTAGTGGATTTTGTAATTCATTATTTTGTGAATTTGGAGTTGTGTGCATATTTATAGGCAAATAGGTAATACCTCCCCTGATAGGGATATTTCTAGTTGGTTCTATTAAACAAATCATGGCCTATTGGATGTGGGCTTTGGGAGTCGCAGCACAGGCCTCATTGGGAGGGGTCCTGATAAGAAAGATTTAGATTCAGCTTTAATTTTAGAACTTCTAATCCCACTAAGATGGATTCTTAGTTATTGAGGACCCTTCAAACCATATAGGACATACAAATTTATTATTATATATATATTTCAAATGTGGTTGGTATCAACACATTACTCTAGTTTAATTTTATTATAATTTAGAATTAACACAACATTCAAATGGATCCTTATAAATACTTATAAGAAATGAATATTACAAATAAAATATGATTAAATGGTGTTAGTGAAAGGAAGATATTGGGTCCTGAGAAAGATTAGTAAATGGTAGATAATTTCTAACCTTTTTAGAAGCACATTAAGGGAGATAAATGTTGATAGAAAAGTTTTTATAAAAATCATTTGTGAACTATGGAATTAAATGATGGAGGTAAGAAATTTCTATTTATATCCACAAGGAATAAAGGTATGGTATTTTTATTGATGTGAATACTCATCCCTAGTTATATTGTGTAATTGGATATTCTTGGTCAAGAAGGGAGTGTGGGATTTCATTTAGCACTTACCCCAAACCTCTCTCAATTCCAAAATGTGTTCTATGTATCTCTCCAGAAGAAGTACATACCTGATCCATTAAAAGGATTGAAATAAATAGTCAAACCATTGGATTATAATCTTTGTTGTGAACAAAAACCATTAAATGTCTTGGATCATAGAGATAAATTTCTATGGAATAAAACAACTCACCCGATTAAATTTTAATGGAGGAATAAAAAATTCAATGAAGATATATGGGAATAAGTGGATGTTATGAAACAAATATATCATCTTTTGTTTGTATCATAGTGATGAAATTTTGTGTGGTAAATTCACTTTAATGGGGTTAGAATGTAATTCCATGATATTTTATTTGATATATCTCTATGATTAAATCTATTTTTTATATCTCTCCAGACACTTCACTCCGAGTCTAAATGAGTCATAATATTGCATAACATTATAAAATAGACATTTAATTGGAATATTAAATAATAATAAATTAATTTTTATTATTACGTATAAAGTTTTAAGGTAAATAAAATATATTGATAATTAATTACCCAATTTTTAGTTAATTATTTATATGTTTGAAAAATAAATATTTTCCCAATAAAATGATTTTTATTTCTTTTGGTGAACATATGATAAAATTAACTTCAGAAAATTTTATTTTTTTTTTCAAAAATAAACATATTTTTTGAAATCATCATGTAAATAATATTTTATAGTTATTGTTTTAAAATTTTCTAAAAATATTGATTATTCAATGATTAGTGAAAAATTAATGTTTTTATTGAAAAATTAAATTTAATTTAAAGAAATTACGAAGATAAATTTCATTTTAAAACTTTTATAAATTTATATTTAACTTAATTATATTTTTTATAATGTAATTTAATTCATTAGAATCAATTTAATGTTGAATTTTTAAACTAAAACATTTTACACTTAATAATTATTTAAATTAAATCCCGCTTTTCATCAGGTTTTACAACATTTATTTAAATAAATTTTCTAAATTATTTGAATTTAATTTAATAAAATAGATTTAAAATATTGATCCATAATAATTAAAATTATGTAATATGTTATATTTAATTTTTTTCAAAATGAATTATAAAATCAGTAAAAAATTTGTTAACGTCGATAAGGTGAAAACAAGTTTACAGTATGTAAAAAGAAGCGATAAGGGTAAATTTTCGAAATAATATTGTATAAATCCTATTTTATGGCCATATTTAAAGGGATTTCTATACGCCAAATTTGGAAGTACACAATGGTGTGTAAAAATTTTACCAAGAACTCTAACATAAGTTTTGGAGGCTTGGGATAAAGAACAGAGTTGAAGAGTTTGTCTCTCGATGTTATACATGTCAACAAGTGAAGGATGGGCACCAAGTTTCAGCAAGTTTGGATAAACCCCTTGAGGTTGAAGAATGGATGTGGGACGAGATATCAATGGAATTCATGGTAGGCTTACAACATACATATAGGGGACAAAGTACCATATGTGTTATTATTGACTGACACACAAAGTTGACTCGCTTCATAGCTATTAGAGAGATGATTTCAATAGAGATTTTAGGATGCCTCTATGTTTAGCAGATAAATTGACTCCATCGATTACCATTGATGATTATTTCTAATCATGATTCTCATTTTAAATATCAGTTGTGTAAGGGATTATAGGATGATTTTGGGTCCTAGTTAGTCTTGAGTATAGTATTTCTCCCACAAACGGATATCCAGATAGAAAGGACCATTCATGTTCTATAGGATATGTTGTGAGCTTTAATGTTATTCATCTACCATAGTTGGTAGGATCACCAACTACTAGAGGATTTTTCTTACAAAAAAATATATCATTCCACCATTGATATGGCACTATTCGAGATGTTTTTCATGTGACTCTGTAGGTCGTCAGTCTGTTGGAATAATCTAGGTGAGTCTGCACATTGGGGCCTAGAGACAGTGAGAGATATAACATAGAAGGTTAAGATCATCTTGGAGTGGATGAAGAATGCACAGATTCCCCATAATTCTTATGTTGATTGGTGATAGGGGAATTTGGACTGTGAGGATAGAGACCATGTATTCTAATGGGTTTCAACTCAATGTGGATTATGGAGATTCGGCCTAGGAAGCATGCTATATCTATATTTCATCAGCCATTTATAGATATTGTGTAGAGTTGGTTAGGTGGGAAACCTCTTAGTTCTACCTCCACAGTTAGAATGGGTACATGAAGTCTTCCACATGTCGTAACAGAGGAGGTAAGTTCATGAACCATCAAACATTATCGACTGGGGAGATATGGACATTGAGGATGGAGTGACTTTTGTTTAGTACCCATAAGAGATCGATTATAGGTAGGAGAGGGTCCTTCATGGGAGATCGATTACCTTGGTGCATGTTTAGTGAAAGTACAGAAATATACTTGAGAGCACATGGGATAGGGAGGCTCAGATTCATGCTTAGTACCCACATTTTTTTGAGTAGTCTTTGTCATGGATTTTTGCTGATGTAAATCCCTAATGTGGGGAGAATGTAATGTTTCAAATTTTTCTATATATTATTTTGAAATATTATATAGATTAATTTTGAGAGCAGGTGCTGAGAAGACATGTGCTTATGAGTCCTAGTGTTCCCAAAACATATGTTTTAAAAATATTTAAATAGTAAATATAATGCATGTTATTTTCCTAAAAAAATGGAATAAATTTTTAACATGTGACCCAGATCAGAAATATAAGGGAACCATTGAGGTCAAATTGGATATTTTACCCTAGTTGAGACCTATAATTGGTCAGCATGGGTCATTTGTGAAAAAGTTGTCACAGGCATAAAATGAATAAAATTTTAGAATAAAATTATTTTTATTCACCATGTTGAGGCATCAACAAGAAATCCTTAAAAGGATCATTATGTAGACATATAGGGTTAGCCTCATAACCTTTTAATATCTGCAGATATGTTGGAGAGAGCCTCAAAAAAAATTCACGATCAAAAATGAAAGATCATGAATCAATGATAAACACGTAATTGATTGAATGGATCTCGCTAATGATAAAGTCATAGTGATCGTTATTCATCAGAGATCAATCCAAATCAAGGTAGGGAATGTTATTTTGATTTGATTTTCCCTGTTATTTAATTCCATGATGATCTTAGAGAAATCAATGAACAGATTTATTTGAGGTTCGATCATATTGTGGGATTGGTTTGTTAGTAGGATTTATCAGGAGAATAATCTTGAGATTTATTGGATTCATTTATCATTATAATGTTAACAAACTAAGATTGACAAGAACATCAATTGAGGGTTTTCCCTCTCGATTTGGTTTGTCCTTTTCTCCCTCGACTCACCATTCTTCATGAATTCTTCATTCTTCCTAATAGTTTTATATCCATTGGAACAATAAATCATTTCTGCATTATATTCTTGGTGCAACAAAATAAAACAATAGAACCGGCATCAATATAAATCGATGGAGCTGAGGGGGTGGTTATGGTATTAGATCAAACTATGGGTTACCTAGATTTTGCGTTCTTTGATTCATAACGATTAACAATGGTGATTCATTTTATGAGTTAATTGAAGGAATGAATCTTACTTAATCGATGATGGGATGATAGGATGACCTTAGGTCTAGAGTTTCAGGGAAAACTAAAAACCAGAATAGAGGTCATAAGATCAACAACATGAGAAGGGGGGGAAGAAGGGTTCTGAAAAAACCTAATACACACGACATGTAGTCCTTGACTACATGGTGTGTGTACCCATTGGAAAAACTTTTAATGTACCTTGGGATGTGTAGGGAAATGTAGTGGAGTCATGGGTTTCCTACATGGTGTGTAATCCCCCACAAGGCTTGTCAGAGACCAGGTATATGGGATACACTATGTACTGGTGCATGGATACAGATACACGGGATGACGCCATGTATTAGCACACAGCCAGAGTACATGGATGGACCATGGATATAGGGACATGACATGTAACACATTCACATTAAATGTACTCTTCTAGATGACACGAGTTGATATGAGACATACTATTCTACATGGGTAGAACCCGAGGTCATGGGGCACGGTGTTTCCCCCTATTACATGCTGTGTACCCCCATTCTACATGGATTTAATCTCTTTTCCACTTTATCACGGACATGTTACATTAAAGTCGGTTCCCTTTATTTTTTTCTTGAAGGTCTGTATGAATCATTTCATACTACTTGGACTACAATCCGTTCATTGGGAATTCTTGAAAATAGTTATTGGAATCCCCCAAAAGAGGTCCAAAGTGGGATCCTCTATTCATCTTTGTGCCTTATTTGTAGTTCATGGTATCGATATTTCCAACACCATATAGGCACGGATCCTATACTTAGAAGGGTTAGTCTATATAGAGTTTTTGGTGTCATCCCATGTCCCTGGTTGTCATCCTCAGCTGGTATCATAATCTCTACAAATCTATTAGTGTATCTCTCTCATGATAGGACCTGATGAGTAGTACCACTCGAACAGATGTCATTAGTACTTTTGGAATCCGAAGTGTGTTCTCCCAGAAGATTATTATATAGGATCTTCAATAGTCAATTCTAGGGATGGTATACTACGGTTATGGTTTTCTTCAAGATTGTGCATCTTGGATTGAGTATATCTATATACACTTGTTATATGTGATGTAGAAATATACATTTGTATAGGTAATTGTAATTTAATTTGTTATATTTCTTATTAGTTTCTGGGTATCATATTGTGTATTTTCATACTCACCCACACATAGGAATTTCCTACACATGTCATGTCTTGTACTGCCAATCAACCTTTTGAAAGAGTCCTAAGTAGACTGTTACCAGATGGTGTTAGGGAGACTAGGCATGTGAAGGTGTGTTCTCGTGGCATTTAGATAGTAATCCTAGTACCTTTACATATCGGTTGGACTTGTGTTATAGAATCATTGTAGTGGGACTATATTTTGGCCATGTTTAATTTAATTTACTTCTAGTCATATTTATGCTCTAGGATATAGTAGTATGCATGCATTGGTTTCTTAATGAATTTTACTTTTCATCATTTTGTGAGATTAGAGTTTCTGAATGTGTACATGTATATAATACATGCCTCTCAAGTTAGTGATATGCCTAATCAGTTCTAGTCACCAACCCATGGCCTATTAGATATGGTCTATGGGAGTTACAGTATAGGCCCCACTGGAGGGGGCATGATAAGCATGCTCTGGATTGAAATTAAATTTTATAACTTCTTATCACCCTATGATGGATTTTTAGTTTTAGAGGGCAATTCAAATCATAGATGATATACTGATATATTATTATATTGATTTCAAAGGTGGTTGGGATCAACACATTCCTCTACTTGAGTGTTCTTATAATATAGCAATAAAACAACAGTCAAATGGATCTTTATAAATCCCTATATGAAATGGATATTACATATATAATTTCCTTTGATTAAGTAAGTGAAAATAAGATATTGTGTCCTGAGCTAGCTTGGTAAATGGTAAATAATTTCTGACATATTTCGAAGCACATTTAGAAAGATAAATGTTTATAGAAATTTTATAATAAAAATAATTAGTAAAATATAGAATTTAATGATTGAGATAATAACTTTCAATGAAAATACCCATGGAATAATGGTATGAGATTTTTATTGATGTGAGAACACATCCCAAGTTATATTGGCCTATTATATAATCATGATCGAGAAGGGATGGTGGAATATCACTTTGTACTTACACCAAACATCTCTCAATTTCACAATGTGTTATATGTATCTATCCATAATAAGTACATACCTGATTCATTACATGTGATGAAAAGACCACCATACAAATGGATTATAATCTTTTCTATGAACAAAAACTAGTAAATGTCCTAGATCATAGAGATAAATTTATATGGAACAAGACTACTCCCCAGGTTAAATTTTAATGGAGGAATCAAAAATTCGATGAAGTTATATGGGAATAAGAGGATGTGATGAAACCTAGATATCATCTTTTTTTGTATCATAGTGATGAAATTTTGAGTGGTAAATTCTCTTTAATGGTGGTATAATGTAATACCCTAATATTTTATTCAATTTCTCTATATGATTAAATATATTTTTTGCGATTTCTTATGATAGAATTCACTCTGAGTCTAAATGAGTCATAATATTGTATACCATTAAAAAATACTCATTAAATTGCGATATTTAATAAGAATGAATTCAATTTTATTATTATGTTTAAAGTTTTAATATAAATAATATATATTGATAAATAATTACCCAATTTATTGTTAATTATTTATTTGTTTGAAAAATATATTTTTTCCTTTAAAAATGATTTTCATTAATTTTTTGTGATCATAAGATGAAATTAACATGATAATTTTTTAGATTTTTTCGAAAAAATGAACTTGATTTTTTAAATCATGATTCCAATAATAGTATATATTTAATTTTTTAATATTTTCTAACAAGAATAATTATTCGATGAAGATTGAAAAATTAATGTTTTTTTGAAAAATAAAATTTAATTTATTGAATTTAAAAAGTTAAATTTCTTTTTAAAATGTTTTTAAATTTATATTTAGTTTAATTATATTATTAAAAATGAAATTTAATTCATTAGAATCAATTTTATGTTGAATTTTAAAATGAAAACATTTTACTCTTAAGAATTGTCTTATTGAAAACCTGATTTTCACTTGGTTTTACAACATTAATTTAAATCAAATACCCTAACTTATTCAAATTAAATTCAAAAGAATAGATTTAATATTTTGATCCATAATAATTAAAATTATGTAATTTGTTAAATTTTCTTTTTTCATAATGAATTGTAAAAACTATAAAAAAATTATTACTATAGTTAAGGTAAAAATGTGTTTAGAAAGGGTAAAATGAAGAGATAATAGTATATTTTAAAATTAAGATTCTATAAATCCTATTTTAGGGAAATCTTTAGAACTTATACTCTCCAAAATTCTAATATGTGTCCTTTTTTAATAATTTTAATTTAATATGACTTTATTATATATATTTTTTATGAAATCCCAAATGTTTTCTCTCCCCCACTTATAAATTAACACACCTCCTTTATCTTCTTCACACCAATTTGATCCATATTTCAAAAAAATAGACCCAATTATCTTTATAAATCACCAATACATGAATTATAGGTTCTTATTTTTTTAAATATGATTATAGAGGCCTTTAATAAATGATCAAAATGAGGCCCACTGAAGAAGAGGTAATCATCTTACACGACATATTTAAATTTATTCCTTCCAATAAATAGTATAAATATATGTTATTAAGAATAATATTATAACTTCAGTTTCAAAAAATTAATTAAAATATTATTTGGATTTTGGATCCACCAATATCCACCCATAATTCCAATAAATGGGAGGTGAAACTTTCACCTGTGTGTAGGTATGGACTACCACATCCACCAGGTGATAAAATTAATTTTTCCTCATCTTATTTCTTGGATTTCTATAATTATGTATTTAAAATTAATATATGATATTTTTGAAATTATGATGCATAAATAATTATAACATCCTTTCAACAATATTTTCTCCCAATCGATTGAAAAATGATAATGTCGCTGGTGAATACATGTGGGCTACCACCCCCATGAAATCATGTGATGCATTTTTCATTTACACATTACATGTATAGTAAAAATGACATATTTTGGGAATATATATCATATATATGAAATATTAATGATTCTATAATAGTTATTTATTTTCTACCTTTCTTCCACTCCATCTGTGAAATAGTGAAAATTGCATCCATGCGTATGTATGACCTACCATCTCCATGAAAGGTGTCATTCATTTTTCTATATCTAAATTTTATATATAACATTAAATATACATATAATTAATATATATGATATTTATGTCCTTATTAAAATTATATATAATATGTTACCATATCAATTTATATGTACCGAAACTACTGAAATGAAATTATCTTGAGAAAATGAAATAGTTAACACTCAGAAGTGATGATTTAAAGAAAGAATTATTAATATATTTTTATTAAATAGTTATAAGAGGATTATTTAATATATTATATTTTTATAAATGATTCTATTATATAATTATACTAAAGTTACATTTATTACAAAGGATGTCTGAGCTCATTTAGATTATGTCTCACATGAGGTAATAGATTTATGTTACAATCTCATTGTTTATACGGATAGTTTATGATCAAGTTTGCATTCATGAAATATTTTGAATAGACTCTCAAGAATACATGAAATTTTAATCTCCTATTTTTATTTGTATAGATTAATTTTTTTACATTCATTGTCCTCAAATTTAGAACTCAAGAGATAAAATGAAGTTTTTAATGGAAATCTGACATTATTTTATCTTTGGTAAAAATTACATTTTATTTCAAATCAATGTTTTCTAAAATTTATTAAAGAATGTTTTTAATAACATTCAATTATTGTTTAAATTAATTTTCCCCTTGTTTTAATTACTTAAAATTCATTTAAATGGAATATTATTTTCATTTTTTGAATGAGTTACCTTTTTAACATTTACATAAAATGAGTAGAAAGTAATTATTTTTTGGTACATGTTATGAAACAAAATTTCCCAGTATTATAACCACTCAATAATTTTATGAACACATTTCACGTTCCAATGGGTGTTTTCATGATAATATTTATTTCATAGAATTTATGATTTTATTTGATTTTAAATAAGTTATTTTCAAGTGAAAAGGGTTTTTTCCTCAAGCAGTGTTTCTATGATCGTTTAAAGCCATTTATCGTTGATAATAACATCATATGATGTCATATATTCATTACTAGGTATATGATCTAAAGAACCCTCTTTACTATTTCTCTTTATGGTTTATAATTGTGAGGATTACATGCTTATGAAACCTTTTATTTTCATGGTATTTTCTATGATGATTTTTTGAAATATTCAAGAAATCCATTTTCTTTTCATTGGTTATGTTATATGATGTATAATTTATGATTTTGGGGCAGGAGTATGAAATTATTGATAATATGTGATGGGTGGTCCAAAAATTATAATAACCTACAAGGAATTAGATAAATATTTATATCTCATGGGATAATAATGATTGGAATGAGGATTAAACCCTATAATGTAAGGGAATATATCTAGTATGATATTCTTTTTATTGAACCTTGAATAATGATATGATGAAATGTGGAGCGAATCGAATCGACTATGATAATATTGGAAATGATCATTAACTAAGTTAATTTTTTCTATAATTAAGTGTATCCTAAAATGTAATGTCCTATGAAAATTTTATTCTCTCATGGATAGTTTTCTTTGATTATTGTATTATACACTACTAATATTTCTTCCACGACTCAATATTATGATATTTGATATGAACGTTTTTTTTTCAAATGTTATGATCATTTCTTAATACCCATACACTCGTTTTATGATTAAGTGTCCATTGAAATCTCCCATGTTTACCCTTATGGAGCATATAGTCTAACCATTTATTTTTTTTATCCCTAGGTTATGGTGAAAGGTTTTATGTATGATATGTATAATAAGGGTGGGAGTTATGATGGATATATTGGAACATGATGCAGATCATGAATGAACACATTATTTATGTGTCCCAATTTCCAAATACACTAGACATATATAATTATGAAATAGATTATAAAGTTATATATTTAATATTCATCTAATCATCTGGGATATTTAAATACTTATGTTTTAGGGTTTGGATAAACTATACAGATCAAAGTTCTGGGAATAAGAGAATTAGCAGGGTCCTTTAATAAGTGGGGGAGAAGACACTATTGGAATTTCTTAAAAGAATATAATAGAATATATTCATATTCAATTTGAGTGATTACAAATAGATATATATTCAACAGTGGGATAATATAAGCTCAAAAAATATCCATATAATAGTATCTTGAAATTTTTAATTGGCAATATAACCCATATCACCTGGTTTAACCATTGGTAACCCTGTAGTAACCATAACCATGGAAACATATTTTTTTACTATTTTTTATTCATTATAACCAATAATTAAGTTAAATTAATTATATAATATTAGTTATGTAGATCCCATGCATGGAATTCATATTAAAAAATTCAATTTAGGGAAGTCTAAATGTGTAATATAAAACCAAACATACAAAACACAATAAAGAGTGGTTTAAAAAAACATTTCTTTTGTAAAAAAGTTTTTACATAAAAATACAAAATAAGTTTTAATTCAATGACATAAATATTATTATCAATAAAATATTTAGACTAATGATACTATTCAATCAATATTTAAAAAATATTTAAATATTTAAATTCTGTAAACAAAAAGGTAATTTTCAATATAAATCAGAATTTTTATTCATTCAAAAATGAATCAATATTTTTAGAAAATTATATAAAAGTAACTCTAAGATAATTTTTAAAAATTTATTTCCAATGTAAATTTCATTATTCATAACAAATTCTCTTAAATTTGTATTAAAAAAATATTTTAATTTGTTAATTTAAATAAAAAAGGTTTTTTGATGAATTTTTTTTAGTTATATAAATACTTTACTAAAAATTGATTATTTATTAAAAATATATTTTATTTATATAATAAAATTATAATTAATTTTCAAAATTTAGTTATTTATATTCATTCCATGAATTTAAGAATTAGGTTATAATAGTATACTATATTTGGTTACAATTTGGTTAGGAATTACGGGTATCCCAAGGTGTCAATATAATTAGACTTATACAAAGAGAAAAAATCAAAAAATATGACTGTGTAAAATTATTATATCAACCCACACTTTTCATACATAAATATCACATCCTATTATATGAATATTCAATGTATTACATTTTGTAACACACCAAAATAATAGAGGTTTAGTGACTTCTCAAATATGGATATATAAAAATTTTGTTCATTAGAGATCTATATCACCTCCAACTAAGATGCAAATAACTACACTCATCTTATACAGATCATATGTTAAAACATTCTTCAAACCTAGGAAAAAGAAATATAACAAAGGGTGAGCACAAATGCTCAGTTTGGGTATGAAAAAAAGATATCAATGATCAATTAGACATGAAATTAGCATAAGATTATGAGGAAATTAGATTAACATTTTACAACCATACAATGTATATAAAAAACCACAAAATTGAGTAATATAATAAATAATTTTAGTTCAAAATACATGATTCACAAATGAATCAATGAAAATTATCAATTAAAGAGTACCATTGGCATAAAACATAGTTTAGAGACTTAAAAAATCATGGAAAATTATTTCCTTATTCATGTATCTCTACCAACAATATCATATTTGATTGGGTTCACTCCCCATTCAGCCATATCCTTAATTATGGTTAACTTCCTTGACTATCATAGTGGATAGAGTCCCTTAGGGAATTGTGATATCTCCATTCTATTCCTTATTATCTCAAGAGATATCCATCATTACCCAATTTATATTAGGGATACATAATTCCAAGCCCACCCCTCACATAATAATAATCTATTCATATGTGTTCCACAATATCAAAAAAACAATGATCATGTATCCAAATTTATTTAAAGTAAATCGGTTTAATGGATATTGAAAAAAATGTATACCATAATCCATGGAAAGTAAATTAGTTTCACAAAAATCTCATCACCATAATAATAAACAATAATTTTAAGGAATTAGGATTTTATCCTTTGATCATCAATCTATTAAATCACATGTAACATCAAGGGATGTTATCATTGATTATAAATTCATTTAAAAGATCATCATGATATTTTATGTGGAAAATACTCTTTTCACTTTGAAATATCCAATTGAAAGTCCACAAAATTCCATAATATTAAGGAATCATTATCATTAAAATAACCCTTTGAATCTTTTAATTAATTGTTAAAATAATTTATTGGTCATGATGGTGGGAAATTCCATTCATGTCTTTTACATAAAACAATACTCCTTTCAGATTTTCGGTACAAATTCAAATGTACAACATTAATAAAATGATAAGAAGATTCCTTTTAATACATTTAAAAAAATAAAATTTGGGTAAAAATGACATTAAGTAATTATTGGATAATAATAGGAACATTTTTCAGAAAAATTTAGGAAATATGGATATGGAAAATAATGTAATTTTAATGGAAGAGAGAAATCTTGTTGGTTTTCCTTAAAATCATTTATTCATATATTGAGTTCATAAATAGAGAAAAATTAAAGGAAAAAATTATTCTCTTGAAATAAATATTTTATAAAAAAATCTTTGGACTATTTAGAGGTAATCAATAATGTTTCTTCATTGAATACTTGATCATAAACAATCCGGATAAATAATGAAATTATAACCTAAATTCATTACCAAAGTTGAAATTGATCCAAAAGTTCTCTAAAATCAAATGTAATAAATTAAAATTTATTTAAATTCTATAAGGTAACCATTTTTATACTTATAATTTCATATATTACCCACTTATATCATTTTTATATCAATTTATTAATTAATAATTATTAAAATCATCATTTTCAGGGGTTAACTATTTCGTTTTTCTTCAGAATTTTTGTTTTGTGGTACTGTTACTTGTACTTTGTTCATTGTTCGATAATATCATGAATATAAATAGTGATATAAATATCATATATATTCATTGTATATATACGTTCATTCATCCATAAAAGGAATGTAAAGAAAAATGAATTACATTGTTCATGAGGATGATAGGACATACGTACGGATGAATATTGTTTTCCCTTCTAAATGTATAGAATTAATGAATGGTAAATAATAATTTAAATTTGTAGAATAGATTTTATATCATATATATATCAAATATATTTAATAAATATATCATTATTAGCATCCATATAAAGTGAAAATTAAAAACTGATTTCATCGGTTCTATGAGGCGATAGTCCACATGTACGAACAAATAGAATTATCATTTTCCAATGGATTTGAAGGTAAGAAATAGATATATTAATAAAATTACAAAATTATAGTTATATTATAAATATAAAAAATAATATTTAAACCAATCATAATTTTCATCCATGAAATATGGTTATATAGAATTAATTGTTTTGTTATGTGGAGATTGTTATCTCCAAATATGCATGAGAGATACATTCAATTACCATTTGACAGAATAATTAGTGGGTATTATTGGTTATATAATGATAATAAAAATTCATTATATTTAGGAGATTTAATTTTTTTTATTTATGATGCATACCATAGGTCTATATGTTGTAAACAAATAAATAAATTTAAAGTGTTCGGGTAAGACGATTAAATATTCTTCAGTATGACTCTTTTAGATCCATCCTTAAGGAACATTTTCCTGCAATTTTGTAACAAACCATAATTTTATCAATTTAATTTGCATTATTATAATTAATTAATATATTTTAAACCATAATAATTCACTTTGGTAACATAATAAAACATTATAATTAATGAATGAATGAAATAAGAGGAGTTTCTAGAAGTTAAGGAACCTATACCATTGAAGTAGTAACATGACCTTTGGAATAATATTGACACCATTTGGAAATACAATTTGGAAAATATAATAGTAAACTAATATATGAAAGTATAAATAAAATATAGGTATCTTATGAATGAAAAATATTATATATTTATTTCATGGTATAATAAAATACACATTTTAGAAATGATAAATTAAGTGTGGTAATTTTTGTATACTTTAAATAATTCATTACAAATTGATTACTAATATAAAGATTTAAAATAAGATAAAATTTAAAAAAATTTATTCACAAATTACAATTTTAATTTTTTATGATTATATTATAATTTTATGATACCTTAAGAAATTTTTAATTGTCATAAAATCAGTTAAATTTTAAAATCGGGATTTTTTCTAAAAAATTATAATTTTCATTCAAAATTAAATTTCAACTATTTCGAATTTTAATTTCATAAAATGGTGTTTATATTTAAATTCTACAGTAAGAAAATTGGTTAGGGTTATTTTGGGGGGGTTTTCTAGAATAGTTCATTTTTGTGAATAGTGAAATACAGTAATTTACGGTATTTAACAAACACAAGAATTATTGGGTAATAGATGATGTATGACTGATGAAACAACATTATATTGAAATATAATTAATTATTTTAATAAATATATAATAATAATTTTAAAAATACATATTGTCATGAGTTAAAATAATAAATTGATGAATAAAATAAATAAACCTTTTCCACACTATAAACACAACCCCTTCTCCTCACACCTCCAAAGCCTTGAGGATTGAAACATTTCTTACCAATACTCTTACCTAGCACATCCACCTTGTCCAGGACCCTTTTTTATCAAAAAAATATTAAAACCAATCATCCTTAGTAGGATCTCAAGGAGAAGAATTCAAGAGGTAAAATCCTCTTTCTTTTCTTTCAATTTCTTTTAATTCTATTATCTTTTATTTTTCACTCCACATATCCCTTAATCCAAGTGTAATGATAAATATATTATATAATATGTAAATTAATTTTATTATGTTAATGTAATAATATATCATCAATCCTCCTCTCCCCTATATTTTATTTGAAAAATGGAAACATCATCCGTGGGGAATTGTTTTATTACCTTCAATGACGAAAAGGTTTAATTTTACTTTTCTGCCTTAAAGGATGATATTAAATTCATTATAATGATTGAAATATATTTTAATATTTATTTTATAACCATTTTTATATTCTAGAACTAACTTATAGACATAATATTTAATAATAAAACAAAACAAGCTTGTTCTGATCGAAAAACCTCCAAATTAATCTAAACGACAAACATTAACAATTTATTTAAGTAATAATCATCATATCTAAAAAATATATAAAACAAATTAAACTTGTATAATTTCATTTATAACATATAATATCAATTTTTTATACCCGAAAAGCCAGGATCTGGTGTAAGGCGGTCCTAATAAAATAAAATAAAGAAAGAGAGTGCAAAGAGTCAAGCATACAGGGGAATATTACAAAAGCGGGTGTGCACCACCCCACACCTGTCTGCCTCCACCAGTGGAGCGCAATAGTCCAGGGTCGTAAAAGACCATATCTCTCCTGCATCCATGAGCGCCCGCTTTGCCAGTCCATCCGCCACCTGATTCGCCTCTCGGTAGGCATGTGATACCTCCACCCGCATCCGCGCAATATCATTAAGATAGCCCACCCATTGCAGTAGTACACGCCACGGAACTTGGCGTGTCTTGGTGCTCAAGGCGTGGACTGCGACCTGAGAGTCAGATTCAATCCATATATGTTCCCAGTTAAAGCGTACAGCGTACCTGATGGCATATACCATGGCCCAAAGTTCCGCTTCAAACGCAGTACCAATTCCAATGGCGTGATGATAGCATCCTTTCACGAACCCATGGTAGGTGCGAAACATGCCTCCACATCCCGATGTTCCAGGAGCACCCACCGCAGCCCCATCAACATTAACATTTAGGCAGGGTCCGATGGGTGGGATCCATCGAATATACTTCAGCATCTGAGGCAATCGAGGACGCCCCGAGACACCAAGAGTACGAAGGGTTTGCAGATCTGCAACTGTGTTAGACATTGTCCCATCCTGCACACAAGATGCTGCATAGACATCCCTATGTATCTCCCTCAACCCTTGCTGAACAGTGGGTCGCAGATCAGTGAATGTTTCCGCATTGTGGGCTTCCCAAATGGCAGCAACAACCGCTGCAATTGCAGCCAAAAACAGATTAAAAATATGTTCGATGAACCTGCCATGAACAGCAGCAGACAACACTTGACAAACTGGCCTGTAGGTGTCAACATTCACCCCCAAAACCAGCTCGATGTAATCCCACAATTGCTTTGCATGATGGAAGCCCACAAAAACATGTTGTACCGTTTCCTTAGCATCTTTACACATGGAACATATGGAAGCCATTTAGAGCCCAACCTTCTTGAGAGCATCCGATGTAGGCAGACGATTCTTCCAGATTCTCCATATCAGAGAAAACCGAGCAGGTTTCATGAAGCGTGCTCTGTATTTCAGCAACCATGAAGGTGCAGGGGAATGATCCCCACATGTGGTCCTGTAAAATTCTCTTCTATTGAATTGCCCGGTTCTGCTATGCATCCAGATTAGAGTATCCTGCTCCATGAAGACATAACCAGTTACTTCATGTTCAACCTGCACAGGAGCACTAATAGAAGCTGATTCTAGCTGTGATAAAAAGCTGGAAATTGTCAAATTGGCTGCCTCAGGTGGCACATTAGAGTCACAAAGATATCAGTTTTTTATAATTATCTCTATTTTTCATGATATTACATTCATGTATACAAGTGATCCGATCATGAAAACCAAGGAAACAAACACTCCCAAACAGTAAAATTGAGCACCATAACTCATCAAAATTTCCATAAAAGAATATAATATAATTATAATAAATCAAATACATGTATAATAGGTTATTTATTTATTAATTATTGAATATTATTTGATTATTCAGGTCATTACAGTGAATAAAGCATTCAGACTTAAGGTAATGGAATTCTTGAACCCAATTTTTATTCTTTGGGTTATATCTCTTTCATGAAAAATTATAGTGTGGTTGTTATTTAATATTCCTAAAATATAATTAATTTTTCCTACCCATTCTATTTGTTTCTATAAAAGCTACCAATCTAATATTTTTTTAAATTCTATGATTTCCCCAAAATAACTCTTCTTTCTAAAAAATGCATCTTTGACTTATCTTGAGATTGTTTCTTATTCACTAAATATTGATAATTTATATACCATTATTATATACCATTTTTGGAATACCAATGTTTTTAAATAATTTATTCTCTATGAAATTAAACCCATTCTTTTCTATGTAGTTTTTTATATTTAAGATGCATATATAGTCTCTGTGGCATTCATGATTATGTAGATATTATGATATGAATGGTGGGACTGTATTTATATAGTTCTCTAATAAGTTAGGTAATGTGATGTATATCCCGAGATAATGTAAAATATGTGTGAACATGATTCAATATTTTTTCACAATAATGATGTTATGTTTGTGAATATATGATATGTGTGAACACGATTCAAGTTTGTTCACAACTATGTGTGGTAGTTGACCACTGAGACATGATGTTTTAGTTTTTTAAATTTTCAAATTCCATGGATTTGTATAATTCATTCTTTAATTATTATGAATATTATAATATTATTATGTTATGATTATAATTATTATGATCCACATGTTATATTGATCCGTGTTCTTATCTATCCACTTAATCCTTTTTTAGATCACCCCTTTCTTTGATGTATATCCTCAGGTGACCACTTATAACAAAGAGTACACAAGGTCCAAAAAACTATAGAAAAAGTAAATAAAAAACTTTTATGATTTATTATGTAAATTTTATGTTTTTTCATAATCTTACCATGACCCTAAGCCTTTGGAACCTGGTTTTGTAACACTAGTATATTTTTTTATCTTCAGAGTGATGTAATATTAATGTAAGAAAATTAGGGTCTATATTGTTTTTTTTAGATCATTGTTTAGTAAATTTTTTAATTATAATTAGAGAAAATTACTGAAAACTATTAGTATGACACTATTTAAATGTAAACACCCAAGAATATTTTTTTTAGAAAAATACTAAATTGAGGGATCCCACAAGATATGCCTCTAAAGTTAATGTAATAATGAAATAATTTATTTATTCATGACTTATTGAATTATTTTTTGTTCAGCCCATTAATATTTTATAAAATAGTTGGATCTAGTAAAATAGGACAACAAGCTATGTAATGGAAAATGCGGTGATTTCCCGAACAACATCATCAATGCCTTGTGAGGTGGAGATTACAATTTCATGGCGATGCTTACCTATTTATCTCAAGTAATGAAAAATAACATGAATAATGTTGAACATCCACGATACTCTAAGAGGGAGAAACTGGTTATCAATCCTTTTATGTGGCTACTACCACTGACATTTATTGGAACTCTTGATCCACTAGTTACAAAATAGCCAGTCAACTCAATAGAGAATATCTTTTATGTGATTCACTATTTAGAGATAAAGAAGGTGACTCTAGACATTTATTATTTATATGGGGAGGCAATGAATGGAAGGAGTTGATTAATAACACCAAGACAAAGGATTAAATTGAATATATGATGTGGGAAGATAATAAGAAAAATATTTCTTTACAAGTATTTCCTACAAACTCTTCGAACAAATATTGAGATATAATTCTTAAAACTAAAGAAAAAATTTATGAATCTGGAAAGACTTATGATGAAAATATCACATGGTACACTTCGATTTTTTATAAAAAAATGATAGAAAAATAGATATAATCTTTAGTTATTTAAAACCACGCCACTAAAAGGCTCTATATATTTGAGGATTTTGGATTTATGAAGAAATGGATTGATGTTATCTCAAAGAAGAGATGGAGTTTGGAGAATGGTCCCATGTCTAAGGTGATAAGAAACTATAGATATAACCTCATACTAGATTTTATAATGTAAAAGGTGAAATGAAATATCAACAACGCACATTTCAATTATGTTAGAAGAAGGATCGTGCGAATTGCCTCAATGGGATAGGGAAATTCTTTAAGTGTGGGAGAGAAGTCCACTAAGATCATGAATGTTAATGAGGCATGTGGAAGCTGAAAATGTGGTGGAGAAAAGTATAAAATCACCCATGGTCCAATGCTTCAGCTATTGGGAGCATGGTAACTATACATGTTAGTGCACTCAAAATTGAGTCAATGCTGGTAATAAGCATTATTTTCCACAAAACCCAAAGGAGGAATGGTAATCATATCCCATCATAGCTTCTGAGTTAGATCCAAAAAATGATTTGGTGTTAGGTATGCTTGTTTTCATTCAAGAATAGTGAATGTACTATTCAATTATATTCCTACACATTCTTTCATATCTTTTTGGTATAATAAAACAATTCAAACACCCCCATAAAATATAGAGGTTGGGTTATCTGTGAGAACAAAAAAACGTGAAATTATTTAATACAAAGTATATAAATCATCCCTAGATAATTTTTATGTACTAAAACTCTGAGAAAATGTTTTAATACATCGTTTGGTGGTGTTATATGGTATATTGGGTGTTGATTGGAAATTTTTATACAAATATAACATGAAATGTTAGGACAAGGAGATAACTATTCACACCATGATGCATCCTCCAATTCTATATGAGTGTTACTAGGATGATGAATATGCTTTAGAATCATTGTGTCAAGTGTGGATATAATTAAGTTATGAGAAATAATATCTTGATAAATGATTTAGAAAAAGGATTGACTCATCCTCAAGGACATACCCATTGTGAGGGACTACACCAACGTGTTCCCGGAAGAATTATATAGCCTTCCTCCTAACCGAGAGGTCGAGTTCTAAATTGAACATATTCATGGATCTCTACCTATATCAATAAAACCATACAGAATTTCCACCATTGAGATGGAGAAACTAAATAAACATTTACAAAAGAAGTTGGAAAAGGGTTTTATTTCCCTGCGTACTTCACCATGTCGTGAACTTTCCCTATTTTTCGTAAAGAAGAATGCATAAATGTTTCTATTCATTTACTATTTTGATATCAATAAAATATTGATATATAAAAAGTGTCATATTCCATATAGAGATCAATTTTTCAATCAACTATGTGGTGCCAAGTATTTCTCTAAGGTTGACCTTCGGTCTTGGTATCACCAATTAGAGGTGTGGAAGGATGATATTCATAATACTTCATTTATAATGAGGTACATACACTATGATTTCATATTTATGCCTTTCAGACTCAATAATTCTCCATATATATTGATGTACTTAATGAATAGTGTCTTTAGAGAAGAAGTCGACAAATTTTTGGTAGTCATTATATATGATATTCTAATATACTTCAAGAGAAAGGGGGAACATGAGGATAATTTTCATACTGTGATAAAGACATTTCAAAGGGAGAAACTTAACAAAAATTATTGTAAATGTGAGTTATATATGGAGGAAGTAACATTGATTGGGAATGTTATCACAAGGAATGGAAAATCTGTGGACCCTTCCCTGAAAAAGGAATTCAAAGAGTTGTCCAGTATAACATCAATAATAGAGAACTCTAGTTTACTTATTCTAGATGGGTATTACCAGTTATTTGCAATGAACATATCATTATTGGAAAACCCACAAATTAAGTTGACTCATAAGGGAGAAAATTTTATTTGTAATCGTAAATGTGAATACTTCTTCATAATATTAAAAATGGCTTATCACTATTCCAGTACTCACACATACGTCATGTGAGGATCTCTTTATGCTATACTAAAATTATTTGAAAAAAGGATTAAGTTGTTTACTATTGAAAAATGATAACATGATATCCTAAACCTTAGGGTAGATGAAAATTCATGACCTAAACTATCTCATGAATGATCTGGAGTTGGAATCCTTGTTCTTCAGGTTGAAACTCTAGTGGAACTATATTAATGGGGAGAGATGTAAGATAAATAATGGTCAAAAGATCCTCAAATATGTATTTACCTAGAATGGGCTTAATATGTGCCGGTGATGTTGGGTAGATATCATCAAGGATTACTATTACCCAATCCAATACCATCTAAGAAAAGTGAATAAACTTGAATATGCTCTAAGTATAAAGGATCCAACAACATTATCATTGATGTGAAATGAGGATGATTCAATCTTTATATATTTTCAAAGGATGGACATGGGAATCCTTAAGTTTTTAACCTCACCAATCCTTTCCCAAATTATTTCTCAACCATCCCTCATGGAAAAAATTAAGGATTCCCAAATAAATGTTGTTGAAATTAGAAATAAGGTGGAAGGTACCAGAAATGAGAAATCCTAAGAGTTAAAAATTGATGAGGAAGGACTGGTATTATTTGGGTCATGACTATGTGTTCCATTCGATCCAAATACAATGAAAGAGATTCTGAGTGAAGTACATAACTCACCCTTACCTATTCACTCATGGAGCACAAAGACGTATAGAGATATATGAGAGAACTATTTATGTGAAAATATGAAGAAGGGTATTCCTGAATATACATAAAATTTTTTGGTATGTTAGAAAGTGAAGGTTGAATAGAAAAGGTTTAAGGGGATAATGCAACCATTACCCATAATAATAAAAATGGGAAAACATTTCCCTGAAATTTTTAACTATACATATAATGACATCCAAAGGAAGTAGTGATATATGTGTTTTTTTGGATTGTATAACAAAGTAAACTAACATTATCACAATTTGATAGGAATTTTCACTAGATAAACTTCCACAAATATACATTAAGGAAGTGGTAATTCATCATGGAGTACCACTATAGATTTTATTTTAATGAGATCGAAGATTCACCTCCATGCTCTGGAAAAGTATCCAATATGATCAAAAAACAAAACTGAATATTTTTAAGTCTTATAATCCTTAAACTAATGCAAAATATGAGTGGACTATTTAGACACTAAAAGACATGTTGATATCATGTTTTATGGTTTTCAAAGGAGGATGGGGCCAACATCTACATCTTACTGAGTTCTATTGGAATAAAAATTTACACTCGAGCAACGAAATCACTCCATATAAAGCCCTATATGGGAAAATATGTAGAACATTAGAGTGATGGGATAAAGTAAGTGCATGATAGACTCCAGGACTTGAAATGGTTGAAGAAATGGTGGATTAGTATCACATTAAGGCAGCACATAGTCAATAAAAGTGATATGATGAAAATCAATGATGAGACCAAGATTTCGGGGTCATATGGATGGTATTTATTCTCACATATCCAAGGATGATGATCATATTATTTTAGAATAAAGTAATGATGAGTCTCATGTACATTGGACCTTTTGAGATTCCTAATTGTGTGGGAGCATGGGCCTATCGACTATTGATTACACCTACCATGTATCAAGTACACAATTTATTCCATGCATCCATATTAAGGATGTGTGTACCAAATATTTCACATTTATCAAATCTATAGTTGGTACAGTTGGAAAGTGATCTCTCATATGAGGAGCCACCAATGAATATCATGGACCGTAGAGATATTATTCTATGCAGCAAGACTACTCCCATGGTCAAAGTACTATTGAAAACCCATAAATATGAGAAGGAAACCTGGGAACTGGAGGAAGTGATGAAGGAGAAGTACTCTCATATTTTTTTTAATAAATAATGCAAAATGAAATTTCAAAGGTGGAATTTCATAAGGGGGAAGAATGTGACAAACCTTAATTTTATCAATAGAATTCACTTTATTTTAATTATTTTATATATGATAAACCATATAAAAACACATTGGGATCATAATACGACATTATAAATGAAGAATGAATCAAATAGGAGGTATTTATAGAAGTTGGTGAACCTATATCAATTGAATAGTAACTTTTCCTTTTTAATAGTAATATGACTAATAGTAATAATAATCTGACCAATAGAATATTATCTACATATATGAAAGTATAAATTAAATTAATGTATCTTATTAATGGAAAATGATATATTTATTTCATGGTATAAGTAAATAAACATTTTAGAAATGATTAATTATGTTTTGGTTTTTTGTATGTTATAAATATTTAATTTAAATTTTATAATAATTTAAATGATATAAAATAAAAATTAATTTGATAATTTTTTCATTAAATTTATATTTTTTTATTCTAAGAAAATTTTCTAAGACCTTAAGTAATTATTTAAAGTGTTATAGAAACTGTTATAACTTTTAAATCAATATTTTTCTAATAAATGATGATTTTAATAAAAAACAATTTACCATATTTATAAAATTATTTTCATAAAATCGATTTAAATTTTAAACTCTAAATGTTAAAAAATGTTTAGGGTGATTTTTTGGGATCTTTCTAAAATAGTTGAATTTTTGGTGAATAGTGAAACAGAATAATTTAAGGTATTTAACAAAAACCATAATTATTGAGTCATGTATGTTGTATATATTATGTGAACCCACATTCTCAAACTATCCTATAATATTTTATATATTTAGTTTCAATTCTCATATTATTCATATTTTTTAGCCAAAATATTATAATAATTCATAAAAAAATAAAAAACACTTGTCTCCTCCACTATAAATATCACATTTACCACCCCTTCTCCTCAAAAATCCAAAGCCTTGAAGATTGTCCAATTTCATCCTAATACTATTCCCAAGACCATATATTTCATACAAGATCTTTCATACTTAACAAAATAACAAAAATAATCTCCCTAAGTAGGTTCTTAACGACAATGATTTAATAGGTAAAATCCATATTATTTCCTTTTAATTTATTTTAATTTGTCTTCTTTTCTTTTTCTCCTCATCACCCCTTATCCAAGTGGAATTATAAAACTAGTATATTTTATATATATTAATGTAGTTATTTTAATGGGATAATCTATAATCAAACGTCTATTTCACTTACTTTTATTCTAAAAATGAAAGCATCATCAGTCAGGTGTTGTTTTATGACTATCAAGGATGAAAACTTTTAATTTTACTTTACCATATTCATGGATGGAATTAAAAAAATAATAATATTTGAAAAAGATTTTTAAACGTATGCTATAAAAAAAATTTAAGTTCTTGAACTAAATTTTATATATATTATCAAATAACAAAACAAGACAAGTTCGTTGTGATGAAAAAACTCCAAATTAATGTAAACAATTATCCTTAACATTTTATCTAATGAATCATCCTCAAATCTAGAAAAAAAATATAAGATTAAGTAAACATCTTTATGTTCATTTAAAACATATAATATAAATTCTGGATATTTAATCCCGCATTACATGATCATTTATATATATATACAAGTTAACTGATCATGAAAACCAAGAAAAAAAATACTCCTGAATGATGAAATAGGACACTATAAGTTTTAAAAATGTCCATAAAATAACCTAATAAAATTATAATGGGTAAATTTAATACATATGAGGTTATTTATTTGTTAATTTACTTATCTGAATTTATTATCTAGTATATAAAGCGAATTAATAATTTAGACTTAAGGTTAGGGGATTTTGGAACCCAATTTCATTGGTTTGGTTTATTCCTCTTTCATGCCAAATTTCAATGTGGATGGTCTTTAATATTCCTCAAATATAATATATTTCTCTAACCATTTTACATTCTTGGATATAAATGCATCCAGTCTAATTATATGTGAAATATATATATTTTTTCAAAATAACTCTTCTTTCTAAAAAATACATCTTTTACTACTTTGAGATTGTTTCTTATTCACTCAAGAATAATAATTCCAATACCAGTATGATATTTCATTTTTCGAACCCCAATAATTATACTAATACAAGCATTTAATGAAAATATATCTTTTTAAATTATTTAAATGAAAATATAGTTTTTAATAAAAATTTGTATTTTTTAACTATTAATGAAAAAAATTATCTTTACATAAAATTAACCAAAATTAACACTAAAATAATGGTTACATTATTATTTAAAAAATGATGTTCATTTTTTCAGAAATAATTTTATAAATGTGGTTCAAATTATTGTTATTATTTAATCAAAAAAGGATTAAAAATCATTTGTAGGAAAAATATAATTTTGAATCATATAATGTCTTTACTAAAAATTGAGTTCTTATTTTTCAATATAGTTATATTATTTCAATTAAAAAATTACATTAATGATCTAAAATAATTTTCATTATGTTTCTAAAATATTCATTGATTTATGATAGTTAACTATTTTTAACTATGTTGTGAATGTTGGAAAATCCATGATATATCGTTTCAATTAACCATTAGTTGAATGAGTTACCGCTCTAAGCTACCTCATGTTCAATGGTTCAAGCACCAAAATTTTCAACAATCCACTTGATTTTATACTAATATATAGCTACCACTATCACCAAAAGAATCTACCACTAAATTTGTGTGGCCTTCCATAAGTTCTACCTCTATTAAAGAGGTACCCTACTACCGAGAGAGTTTACTCTTGAACTATTTCGAAAATATTGAAGTAATAATACTATGGTATTTTAACCACTAGATCCAAGAGAATATACCACTAATGTGATGCCACCATCTATTGAAGAAATTTCTTCTTCACTATGTGGTTCTACCACCAGATTATGCTACTTCTAAGAGCTATTTTTAAGAGTCAAGAGATACATTCAAGGCATCTAACACCATTGATCAATCATGACAGTTTCCTAATACTAGAGAGCTACCATGATGTAATATAATTAATTTCAAAATAACTTCCATAATGACTAGTTTATGAAATTCAATTAGGTGAGATTCATATCTATTAAATTATGATTATTATTAATCAATGCTAATAATGTCTTAAAGAAAATGTCATTACTTTTTGGATCTATTTATTAGCATGAGGATATATATTTTTATATTATTATCCTAAAAGGGATAATAGTAATTTTAGGAAGGTTACATATTTATAAGATCTCTGCCATGCATGAAAAATTGATATACTTGCATTGACATATAAATAAATAATCACATATTATGGAAGTAAGAATCATTGATATACAAGTGTATCGAATAACTTTGGATTGTTGGATAGCTACGAATAAAGGGGTTTTTATAGAATTCTATAACACTATTTTTTCCTTTATTTTTTTCAAACTCATTTAAAGATTATCATGAATAAATTCATTAATATATAAGAAAATGATGATATTTTTATTGAGATAAACAACATTTTCACATCTCTCATTTCATTCACTTTCTAATTCAACATAATTTTGTTAATTGTTGTTAGTATTACTATACTTTCAATGAAACACAGTCTATAACACTAAGATTGAATGTTCTTGATATAATACCAAACTTATTTTATTTTTTATCCCCATTTAATACTATTGAAGATGTCGTGTGTGACCTGGAACCTTTTTAACCCATATATAATTGTAGAATATGCTTTATTCCTAGAAAACATTGTGATCTCTTCTTTTTAAAAACAAATATTGGTTGTGGTTAATTTTATTTTTTTAATAAACTAATTGAACGCAGGTGATTCCATGTGGAATTTATTAATTAATGGATTAAGATGGGACAACTTGTTTAAAATTCTATTTTTCATTATTTTATGTGTTTTTTCTTTGGGTTTATTTATTTGAAATAAAACTAGTTTTTATTTTTTGTGTTATTTAACAAAAATTTACTCCAGTAGTTAACTAAATTTTTTGTTTTACATAAAATACATTATATGATTAAATTATTTTAATAATTTAATGTATTTCCAACTTTATATTAGTTGAGGTGTGATCATGATTTTTTATAGATTTTCCAAATGTTAATTTATATAATTTTAATATTTTTGATTACTTGGTTTTTATATTAAATTATGTGATTTATGTTTTAAAATTTTTTTGAATATAAAATTTTATTAGAAACTCAATTCACCCCAATAAAGAGTTGACTACCGGGACCAACATTTGGTATTTCATAAATTTCAAAAATACATTTTATAATATCTAGTTTTATATAAATATCCTTAATATTTGTTTTATATCTATTTATATATTTCTTGATGAAAAAAATATTGATGGAATATCCACTAATTGTCCTCCTTATTTTAATGGAACTTACTATAGTCAATAAATGATTAAAATGAAAATTCATTTAGTAAGTATAGAATTTGATATTTGAATTGTTATTGATGTTAAATTAGAGAAACTTAAATCTCATAGAAAATAGTATGATAATGCCACAATGGATTCCTATAATTAAAATTATAAACAAATTAGGTGTTTATATTGTTGTTTTGGAGATGTCAAATTTAATAGAATATCTTATTGTAATAATACTTTTGAAATATAGGATACACTATCTATTTCTCAAAAAGGAACTTATAATGATAAAAAAATATTTATACTGTTAAATTTGATAGATTTATAATGACACATAATGATTCCATTTATGATATGTATCTCATGTTTAATGGAATCAGGAAAACCATGAGTATACATGGAATGAAAATTGCAGATAAGGATCATGTGACACAACTTTTAAGATGTTTTTTTGAATATATGGAGATAATAATAAATTTAAATAAGTAAATTGTGTGACATTAGTAAGTTTTTATTGAAATAACACATTGGAAAACTCATGATGTCTGATGGGGAATTTCATGTGAAGAAATAAAACAATGAACCAAAGAGGAAGTTAGTATCCTTCAAAAAAACAGTCTCAAAAGTAAAGGAGAAGGTGAAGGATGAAAGTTCAAGTGAGAATAAACCACTATCATACATTAATGAAGAAATATATCTCCTATCTAGAAATTTTGAAAAGTTTTACAAGCATAATAAATTATTCAATAAATCCAATTACATAGGTATGTATGAAGATAGTATAAATTAGAGAAATGAATAGAAATATGATAATTATAAAAATAAAATAACTTTAAATGAGTGTAATAGGAATAGAAACATCGAAGAAGACAATCCCAATCTCAAATATAATAAAATCTATGAGGAAAAAATGAAATGATTTAATAAATCTATAAAACCCATTTATAGGTCCTCTAAGGGAATTCAACGTGATTCAAATTCCTATAGATAAGACCAAGATAACAAATCTAATACCTGATTTAAGGAAAATAAACCTAAGGTAACAAATATTTACCCTTCATTTCCTGAAAATATTTTTCATTTTTTTTAAAATTAAAATAGGCGAGGAGATATACCCAATAATGACCTATTTGAATACAGTAATATGCGAGAAGATAAATTTAATGAATTGAAAGATAAAAATAGAAATTTAAAGAAGAATAATTATTTTATAGCTCAATTTTAAAATTATATTTTAATTGAAAAGGGCATGGATGGTCAATTTTTAAAATAAAATAATGATTGATAATTATTAACTTTTTATTAATGAAAGTAAAAACACAACACATATAAGAATGTTCATAGTGGGAGAAAGTAATGTAGGGTGGGGACATCCCCTAGAACAATCATAGAACTATCAGTTGGAAGAGAACCAGTAGTAGAAAACAACATTAACCTATTATCCTGGTTCATGTTGGATGTGAGAAGATCTTCCTACAAGTTTCCATCAATGAAGTACACTACATATAAAAAGTATAAAAATAATCAATAATATAGCATTTACCATCACAAACAACACCACCTCTACACATGCTCCCTTTCATAAAGGAACCATACAAATATAAATTTAGACAATAAAAGGAGGATTCCATCTCACCAAAACACTAAGAGCCCTCTGCCTAAAAGAATCAGGCTCAAAATGACAATCAGTTGAAAAAAAATGAATGTTGAACCAAGGAGATGTTAAAATATTTATAGTGACATATAAACAGAGAGAGTATACATAAATTTTCTCCTAATATGGTGAATATATGGATGATATCCTTGACTACATACAACATTTATCATCTCCGATAAAGTCCATCACATGATAATGATAATAAATGACCATACCTTTAAATTCACAACATCCCCTAACTAAAAAACCAAACATAACTATAAAAAACCATCCAAAAAGTAACACTTCCACTAGAATCTAGAAATCGGACAACACGAGCCCAAAAAAAACACATCTTAATCACTTTTATAGAAAATATTAACATAATATTCAGATTTATATCTAGAAAAAAACATTTATTTTTATGTAAGGTGAATACTGATGCATTACATATTATCCCCAAAAAAATAGCATAATTCTGAATTGTCCAGAGAAGAAAAATGAATTTTGGAGAAAAATCTATACACTATAGTCTACTACTAATATTATCCTAAAAATGATCTGAATGAACCGTGGAAAAATCAGTACATGAAAATTTCCTAGTAAGAGAGGAATCGATGTAACATTTATTAGGATCCTCTAAAAAGAATATTCTTCACATAACCTATTTTTTTCATCATTCAAAACTAAATCAATGAATTGAGGGTATTCCTTATCACTGATATACGAACCTCGATCTTTAAAATGTTTTTAAAATCAAGATCAACTATCCCAATGATGTATATATTCATGATGAGAATCCAATATAAAATTGTTAATAAGCCTATAAATATTTCAAATCTCCAATTAGAGAGGACTAAACATAGATAAAACCTGCATAGGGATGGAAGATAGAACACTATTGACTAAAGTAATCCCTCCCCCAAATAAAGGAAAATGAATTTTCCAATTGTGGATCCTCAATTAATTTTGCTCATAATGATTTCATAATGATAAATTCTTATTCACCCAGTAGACAAAGGAAAACCAATTATTACATAGGAAATTTAAGTTCATCCAAACTGATCCTATTTTGGATGATTAGTGATCTCTTGGATGAAAATCAATTAGAAATACAAACTCGACTTTTGTTTGTATTGTAACACTCAATATCTTTTCTATAGCAAGATTAGAGAATCAACTTGAAATATCTAATAGATTTTTCACTACCATTGAGGAAAAATATCATATTATCCACAAATAAATATGAGAAATTCTAGATAATACATAGCTCCCTTTAAATGGTGAATCAATCCATTAGGAAATCACTTACTGAGATTTCTACTAATAACATTTAAGGCCAAAATGAATAAACCTAGAGAGATAGGATCCCCTTGATGCAAGCCCTAGGAGGGTTTGAAAAGTCTCATCCTTTTCCTCAATGGAGATATTGAAAACCAAGGAGAGGAAAAAAACCAAAATAAGAGGTCAACCACCCACTTAGGAAAACAATATGTTCTGAGAAATTTAGGGATGAATGTCTACTCCATTTGATCATAAGCATTTTCCTTGTCAATCAATACCATAACATTGGTTCCCAAAACAACTTTATTGAGAGAATAATTCATTTCATGATAAATACCTATCACTCCCAAAATACCACTCCCTTTAATAAATCAATGTTGCTAATTTGAATCATATTATGGAAATTTAATAGATAATATTTTATTGAGAATAGTGGCCAACACTTTATAGGAAAAATTACACATGCTAATAGGATGAGACATTCCAAATTTTTTAGGATGGTTGACATTTGGAATAATAACCTGAATGATAGAAAATGAAACTCATGGTAAAGGACCACCTCTAAAAAATTATGAACAAAACATACCAGATCCTCTATAATAATGATCCATGAATCAACATAAAAGAACCTAGAAATCCATCTGTACTAAGAGTGATTTTAGGATTAAGACACTTGATGGAATTACAAATATCCTCTTCGCCTAGGAGAGTACCCAATATTTTATTATCCAATGAAGAAGAAAATGAAGGGACATTATCAAATAAAGAATCATATATTTCCCAATATTGAAAATAATCATCCTGATTTTGCCTCTAACCATAAATAGAATCCAAGAAATGAGAAACATCCAAGGGGCCAATGATACTTGTATCATTAGTGAAGGTTTCATCAGGGAGAGGGAGATTGAATCTTCTCGTGAAACTCTTATCTCTAATAAAAGAATGAAAGTATGTTATATTATTCTCTATATACTTAATCCAATTAACATTACAACACTCTTGAATTGAATAATCATGTTTGATAAGAAACTCTTATATCCTTTGGATATTAATTGAAAAAATAGAGTACTTATATTCATCCCATTTTATTTTTATTTAAATATTATGATCATTAATCTCCCCCTAGAGACCATTCAAGTCATAGTCCTGATCAGGAAGTGAACTAATCCAGGATAGGATGGATGTCTTAATCCTTTTAAATGTATTATCATGAGAACCGCACTAAAAACATTGAAACAGAGCATACCATGAATGTAAAACCATATCTCTAAAACCATCATGCTGCCACCTTCTACTTGAATAAAATATACCCCTTTCAACCTCCCCAGAAGAGTGGACATGAAGAAGAAGAGGGGATTGATCTGATAAATACCTAGAAAGATGAATGATAGATGGTCCTAAGAACTTAGAAATTTCCTATATAATAAATAGACATCTATCAAGATGACTCCAAATCCTTCTGCTTCCCCTTTGATTATTACACCATGTATAGGAATTGCAGGAATACCCTAAATCCAAGATATGATTGGATTAAATGAAACAAATAAAATCTTAAATCCCATTGTGAGCATAAATACCCCCTCACTTCTTTCCAGACATGTCCATAATAGTTTGAAAATAACCACCAACAAACCAAGCATCCAAGTCTGAATTTAAGTAAGATATAGAGTCATAAAAATACTATCTTGAAACTAGATAACAACTTGCATAAAAAATAAAAAATAATAAGTTTCCCAAATTATTATAAAATTTAGATATGATATTCTCACTAGACCTATCTAATAAATTCACAAAATGTTGATCATTCCAGAAAATCTAGAAGTGTCTGTTAACTAGATAACAAAGAAAAAATGACTAAAATGAAAACAACTAGCCATTTCATTAATATATTCATATTTGAGATTAGGGTCCAAGGTATCCAATAAATAAACACTTTTTTATTGAACAATATTTATAATGAATTTCATATTATCCTAGTATATTATACCCATGACATTCCATATAATGGAATTAATCATAAATAGATAGAATTTTTGGCATGCATGCCTAAACCATTGATGAGATATTTGTATTTGAAACATTTTTCAATGCTATATGGTGGGAGAATAAGTTCAACAGATTTTGTTACCACTCAATGTGAATATGGATAATGAGAGTCCTCTCCACAATCATCCATCACCTTGAAAGAATTCGTAGTAGGTGTATTTCCATCTGTGAGAGAAGATATTTAAAAGACATTAGTAGGGGAAGGAAACAAAAATACCTATGTCATGGGAATTAAAAAATTAAATACAAAAACTATTTTCTCTATAAAAATTCCCATATTCTAGGTAGATACTTCTTTAATCAAAGAAGAAGAATGATCAATCACTAATGCATCCAAAGGATCAAATGAAAAAAAATCATATTTGACTGAATAACCAAAATCTGACCTTCCAAAATTTTCCAATGAAGGGACCATGGAACCTTTAAGATAATTAAAGGATATCATCACTGTAAGATAGTGATCTAAAGATAAAGTAAAAAAAATAACTGATCATATCAGATCTTGAATAAATATAAACTCTACAATCTTTAGAGACATTCTCTTGAGGGGAGGGCAGAGTATCTAAAAGGGGAATAGGGACATACAAGGCCAGATCATCTCCACTTGAAAAATAAATACTAAATGATTTATTAGGCATATTAATAAAATTATCAAATTTTCAAGAAGACATAGTAATGTCCTCTAAAGGTTTCATAGGAAGAGTCTCACAGTTAGAATCATGGAACACAAACGAATCCCTATCATGAAGACTGTAATTCCTACAAAAAGGTTCCAAATGAAATGGAATCTAGCATTGAGATTATAAACCAGGTGATTGAGAAAATAAAATATTTTTCCAAAAATAAATATCTAAAGTACCACTTTGGTGAATTGTGGGAGGAAGATAGTTTTACATATCAAAACACCACACATATTTATGCTAATATTGTGTGTTTTATCCTCAAGGAAGAATCATTAGCATAAAAGAAACTACCAAGATCATTACCAATTTATTTTTGAGCTACATTATTCTGAAAATGTATAGGTATACTATAAACCCGAATCCAAGGTTCCTCCAATTGAGAATCATGTCCAAGATGAATGGTGATAGACTACCGAAGAAGTTGAAATCGAAGATTCCTATAAGGACGACCCTCCCTGAACCAAGCCAAAATATAATCCAATTAGAGAAAACATGAACAAAAAATGATTTTCATGATATAACTAGAGATTATTCTACACCATATATATCCTAGGAATCAAAAAAACTGGAAAAAAAACATCAAATATGGATGATCTTTGCAAAATTTCACAATGGGGGACCAACAGGTATAGGATGAGACTTTTGAAAATCCAGATTCTAAAATTGATATGGCTAATATCCCATTCATATATTCCCATTACCTCAATTACAAATAAATATGTAGAAGCATTGGAATAGGGGGATGAGAATCCATCTAAAGCTCACAAGTCACCACTGATCTAAAGGACAGATCAACAGCCGGATACGCAGGACAACATGAATGGATGGTTTCGTTGGACACCCAAATCCCAATCTAGGATCTTCCAAAGATGGATAAGATGACCTAAATGGAAGAACCAAGAAATCACCAAATTCATTATTCTAGGAAAGTAGTTAAAGAGTTATTGAATCAAAAATATCTCATTACAAACACATCCAGAACTAAAAAAATATGGGTACCAAAATCATTTCATATTTAAATTTCACTATATAAACCTTTGTTGAATAGTAACAATAATAAATTATGGTATAAATATAGAATATATTAATGAAACGTGACTCGGACCACTCAATATTCAATACAATAATCAATGTTGATGGAGGTAATGTAACTTTTGGGGGTAATTCTAAAGGAAAATTTTGGACTCCATCAAATCGAATACACTAGAACTGTTTTAATTTCAAATTTTATTATTTTTTATTTATTAAAATATATATTCTTATAAATTCAAAATTCTGTGATGATTTTTCACATGTAATTTTTGGAAATAATGCATGTAATGTTTATGATTCTAAAGATGTTTCACTTTTTACTACTATGCTAAATGAAAATGTATATGTAGTTTATTTAAATTCCTTATTTTTTCATTATATTTATTTTCTAAATTCATTTCATAAATAATATCTTATTTGGAAGAAGGGATTGGGGAATTTCAATATACACTAACAAAGAATGTTGAATAGGGGAGGATTAGTCAAGGACTATCCTAAACTAGAATTCGAAAAAAAACAAAATTGGTTATCCTTGAGAAAAGGGAAAAATTCCAAAAATATCATTTATATCATAGAAAGAAGTTACAACATATCAAACTTTAGAGTCTTTTCACATGGACTTTTTTACATTATAAAGTTTCTTTTTAGCATTAAAACATTATACTTATGTTATAGTGGATAATTAATCAAGTAGTACATGGTTTTTTTCTTTTCTCATAAAATTGAAGTTGTTTCTTATTTGTTTTAATATATTAAATATATTGAAAATACAAGTGGGATTAAAACTAACACATTAAGAAGTGATAATGGTCATGAGTTTAAAAATAAATATTTTGAATTATTAAGTAGACAATATAGATATAGAAAGAAATTTTCTTCTCTGAGGACTGAAAAAAATAATTGTGTAGTAAAAGGATGAAATAGAACCCTACAAGAAATGTCCATGACCATGTGCAATTAGTATGATTTACTTATTTATTTTAAGTATTATTCTTATAATATAATATTATACGTTATCAATATAGTTTTAATTTGGAGCACATTTAATGAATATCCCATATGAGTTATTGAATGGTATAAAAAATAATTACATTGGAGTTTTTCATTGTAATGTCTTTATACACAATACAATGGAGAATTTAGAAAAAATTTCATAAAATAGTGATGAAGGATTCTTCCGTGGATATTCTACCTCCAATTAATCATACTGGATATTTAATTAAAATAACAACATTTTTTAGGAATATATACTTGTAAACTATATGAGACAAACCAAAATTATCATAAGTACCCTTTCAAAAATCTTTTGAATGATTATTCCAATATGAATATTATTAAAAAAACATTGGGATTACTCTATCAAACCTCATACTAGGAAGTCTCTTAGTTTAGAAGAACTGTTTGAACTCAGAACTACTTATAAAAATTAAGTTTCAAAAACCTATATCCCTAGAGATGATAGGGATCCTAAATATCATCCTTTAAATTTTTTAGTAGTATACCATGATAATGGAACATAGAATTGAGAGTCTCTTTGATATCTAGGTGAACATCAATATTTTTTGTAACAATGTCAATGTAAGAACATCATAGAAGAAATTGGTGATGAATTTTAGGTAAGGTTGATGTAAGAAGAGATAAATCAGGTTGATTCAAATAGATTTTAGGTACAAGTTAAAAGACCCAAGGACTACCTATCCATTTGTACTAAATTTGGGTTTAAAATCTTGGTTGATGATTCCAGAAATATATTTAGATATAGATATGTATTTTTTGTGCATAGGTATATCAAATAAGTAGTTAATTACTATGATTAAGGATTTACACCAGTATCTAGACATGGATCCATTAATATTTTTCCTTCATATATAGCACATTTAAATTTCAAATTATATCCAATTTATTTTAGCTATGCATTACTTAATGGTTATATAATTCATGATGTTTTTTATTAACAATTCCTTGTATTTCAAAAAGCCCACTTTCCGAATCAGGTTTTCAAATTATAAACATATTTATATAGTTTAAATAAGGCTCATAGAGCTTCATTTTATAGGCTCAGATCATTTTTTTTCAATTGATTATAAAAAATAAATAGATCACCAAAATTATTTATTAAAATAATTTAAAATATATTTTAATGATACAATTTTTTATGAATATATTAAATTTGGATCATCATAAAATTTCTTCTATACTAATCATCAATAAATCATGCAGAATTATTTTGAAATGAGTTTGATGGGGGAAATTAAAATCTTTCATGATTTTTAGTTTTTTCAAAATTAATATATAATTATTTGAAACAATATAAAGTACACCAAGATAATTTAATTGTTTTTATGGATAGTACTAAAGTAATTTTTACTCCCAGGAATACAAGTTGTTAACTTGATTTTGATGAAACTAAGAAACCAGTTCATCAAAACACATAGAATAATATGATTTGAATCTTACTATACTTAATATAGTTAGTTATTTAGATGATTAATTCAATGGTAGTAATTTATATACAGAATGAACCAATAGAACATTTCACTTTTTGGAAGGTTTCTAGTTTCATAGTATAGTAAGAAACATAAAACTAATATATTATCCACTTTTTAACTTGAGTGCATTGATATAGTATGATGTTTTGCACATATTTTTTGGATAAATCACACATTACTGGACAATGAATATCAATTTTAACATGTCCTTGTAAACAATCATAATAAAAAATTTATTGAAATTTCTTCGATTCCTATTTCACATTCCAAAACAATCCTATTGATACAAGACATCACATTTTTAGAGATAATTTTAAAAATGGTAATATAACTGTAGTAATAATTAGAACTAAATATCATCTTGATAACATATTCACTATGAAAATGAATTTTAATAAAATTTTATTTATTTAAAAAGAACTTGGAATTATATATTTTGGATGGTCTTTTATTCTTAAATTTACTTTGATTCTGGTAAATAAAAAAATTTCTTCCTCTACTGTGATGATTGGCTGTTAGTCATACTTCCATTATGATTGACCATTATTCATGTTGTGATGGTAATCGACTATTTTTTATTCTACCATGATGATTGACCATTAGTCATACTACTATGATAATCTATAATTATTCATTCTACCATGATGGTTGGAAATTTTGATAGTACCATGCCATAATACAGTGACATGCTACCAATAGGATGATACTATAGAAACAACCATTTTCTTGTTACTAAACCAAATCTGTCCATTATTTTTATAAATAAAATTATAATATAATTTATTTTTAAATATTTGTATAATTATTATTTAGTTTTTTATTTTTTAATCCCTAAATGATTAAATTACCTAAAATATAAGTTTGAATTAGAATTTCTCTCATTCAAAACTCTTTTGAAAATAGTTCTTATCTCTCTTGACTCATGACCCTCTACCTTTGACATTTAACCTTCAAAACCTTTCAAAAAATGGATTGAGTGAAGCGTCCTAGTGATTCACCTGATGACATGGATTTTGATTCATTCAATTTACCAAATATCAGTTTGGAGAAAAGAAAAATGTTATCAAAATAGTTATATATAGATGTGAGATTATTTTCTCTTCGAGATAATGAGATAAATGCCTTAGAGTTTTTAATAATAGTGTACATATGTATTATCAATAAACATTTCTCATAAACTATGTGAACATTATAATCTAAAATAATTTTATTATGATGACTGGAAATGAAACTGTTCAATGAGAAACTATAGTGGAGATCAATAGAGAATTCTCACCAATTTTTATGTTCATTCTTCATATGATATTTTTTCAAAAGGGTGATCTTGGTACAATATAGAATCCTGAAATTTTCTTCTTGTGTCTTATTAAATAATGAGACAATATAGAATTATATAAATATTTAATGGTGAATGTGATGGAACTATTAAATATTTCCTCAATATTCTGAATCCATTTCCTATATGAAAATTATTTCTACTCTCTTATATGATAATTTAATTTTCTTATTGGAGAGGAAAATATATTTAACTGTAATGGTTTTTTCTGGATTAAAGTAACATGTAAAAGGATGATATTGAATTGGAAACCATATTTGTAAAGGAAGATAATAAATAATGATTAAAATTATGAAAAGATCTATTTTTTAAATATACCTTCTAGACCAAATGATTTGGTTCACCATTATTTGTAGCCAAATGAGGTTATATAGTTTTACTATAATGAATAAGGTGAGAATTTGGAATGTTCTAAGGAAGAAGTTACAGATAAAGAAGTGATGTTTGTTCTTATTTTATCATAAGAGGGAAGTTATACTATTGTTGAAAAGAGTATCAATGTATCTTATGGATCTCCCACTCATCCACTATCCCTTCTTACCACATAATTCATAATAAAAGAAATATGTAAAATATTAGAGACTAAAGTATGTAATTGTTGTCTATATTTGGGATCTTTTTTAAAGAGTCAATAATATTTGGTTGTTTTATGTAATGATTCATAGTATTATATTGATGGTGGAGTTGAGGATGAGTATTCTAAACCCTATTTGACATCCACTAAATCTAGTAGGTCCAGAAGTAGAGAGTGGCAATGAATATCTCCAGTGTATTTATCAAATCCATAATCTGATCATATAAATGAACCAACTGCTTTAGAGGGTCGTGATTTTGAAATCCATGTTGTTCAAGTCACATTAAATAAAGATAATTATTAGTCACCATCTAATGGGTAAAAGTAATTAGGGTCTTCCTAGCTTGGTTTAATTTATATTTATTCCTCTGATGATTATGATGGAGGTGATGAGGAATATGGCAAGGGTAGTCCACTATAGCCTGGTAGACTATCCATCCTAGTTTTCTAGAGAGATATTAATGAATTCCTAGTTTAAATAATTGATGAGGAACTAATTTTGGAAACTTTTTCTTATGGTTATAATAATATAGAGACACATTATCATGATTATATAGAAAAAATTTAGAAAACAACCTGACCTTCTCTATATCCTCATCACACTAGTTATTTTAAAAATAAGACCTATATTCATTATGTAATATTTGATAATAGATGTTTGTGGGATGGTTTGTTCCTAAAATATTAACTCAAAAATTAAAGTGAATCTGTCATCATGATAATAGTTTCTTTGATAATTTTTCATCTCCAAATAAGAATACAGATCAAGATGGATGATCTATAAATTGAGAATAAATTTTTGGTGGAATAAAATTATTCCATTCAATATTATATAGAGAGAATTATATCTCATTTCATAAGGATATAGAAATCTCTTTTGGATAGTCTATATTCCTTTACAATTACTAGAGAATCCTCCTATTGAGCTCCACCAATATCTTCCCCAACTACAATTGATGTTGAGTTGATTAGATGCATAGTGAGAGAATAGTTACAATCAAAAATGGGGGATCTCTCTAGTTATCATTAGGATGAGATTTTCAATATTAAATATCATGGTGAAAACAATTTCAATTTTCTTAGAGATTTCAGAAATAATTATAAAAGTGATGGGGAAATAATAACATTAGCTAGGAAGAATGATATTTTTAGTATTTATACCAAGAATGAACTTAATTCCCATATTAAGTTATTTTCTGAGAATTTCAAAATTACTCCTATGACCAACCCATTCAAGGAGAAAGTGAACCTCTGGAAGTCTTTGGAAACTGTGATCAAGTTGTGCAAGGAAGATAAGGACGAATTTTCTTGGTTATGAAACATTGTGGATCAGTGATTACTATATTTTTTTAGTTTATGAAACTATTTCTATATCCCAGCTGGACCTCTATCATTACATCTCATGAAATTCCTTTGATTATAACACTTTTCGCACCATTATCAACATATTTGTAAAAAAACTCTATTGTGGTTATTCTATTTGGATTTAACCATGTTAACGTTGTGGATAATAGTAGGTTGGCTATGTATTCTATAGTATTTTGGCCACATGAACCCCATAGTCCTTTTTCCCATCTGGTATTTGGAAAAGGTAATGAATCATCGGATCCAACATATAGTTAGGCTCAAGATGAATCATCAGGATCATATTATTCTTTTATTAGGATAGTATATTTTTAAAATCATTTTCTAATGAAACCTTTTGATAGTGTTATTTAATGTGGATTATCTCTTTATTAATATTTAAATATTATGTAATTTAATATTATTCTCTGATTCTAATAATCCCTAAAGGGGGGTAATTTTATTGCATATCACATTAGTAATTTTATTAAATATCACATGTCTAATTCTATGTCATGTCACATGGGTAATTTCAGGGAATATCGCATGAGTAATTGTATAGAATGAATAAATAGTTATGAATTATATATGTAAAATGATTAACATAGACAATTGAATTCATTTTATTCATATGTTATTTATTTTATATATCTATTAAATATTTTTTTGATTCTGAATGCCACAATTTTTTATTATAAAAAGTGGGAGATTATTATCTTATTCGAAGAATACCCTTATAGTAATGATATCAAATATTGTTTATTTTGTTCCTAATATGTTATAGGTTTTATTATAGAGAAATGTTTTCAGTATAAACTATAAAAATTTACTATGTCTTGATCTACTATCAACCTATACTGTTAGTTGAATGTGCTAAAAAATTAATATACCTCCTGTTGTATAGTGATATCCCCAAATATTTCTACCAACTAGTTGAGCTACCATTAAGTAAGATCTACCATTAATTCTAGGAGAATCTACGTCAAATGTTTTTCTAATTCTGTAAGAGCTACCTCAAAGGCAAAGCTACTATTATGGGTGAGAGTATCTACCAATGAAGTGTTTTCGCCTCCAGAATAACTACCTAATTAGAATATCAACTGCAACCACAAAGAGTATCAACTAATAAAGTGATTATACCATATTGTGAATGTAACCCCCCGACCCCAGCTACCCAGAGTCGGTGTGTTATTGCGTAACATTGGCATGATCAAAAAAGATCAAGTCTCGAAAGATCGATTAGTTTAGTAGCCTTGGAAACACTAGATACATTCATAAATGTTACATTACATCATAAAGTGAAAAATCACAATAACATAGTCTCCATAGTCCACACTTCTATCCCCTTTAGACTATCCCTGTAGGTTAGTCATAAAATATTTTTTCACATCCTAGGAAAAATAAAACATTGAAAGGGGAGAGCTCAGGTGCTCAGTAAGGATGACAATATAGCGGAAGATTTCATAAATAAACATAAACATTTAAGGCAATGTATGACTAAAACAAAAGCCTTTTAAACTTGAACTTCAACATAATATGGAAAAAGTAAAATGAGATAATTCCATTTAGTTATTCACATTGATATTCTACTGGTCGAATAATCATATGCAATATCAATAACCACTTTCATAATGATGGAATGCATAATGCCAGACTATCATAACCACCTAGCCAAGGCCTCGTGCCAAGACTACAAATAGGATTTTTTTCAAGGCCTCGTGTCAAGACACTAGTTTGTCTCATGAGACCTCCCGATGCATCGAGGATCTATAGAGGGCTCCACCCGTCACTTATTAAGTCCAATGCATTCCTCATATGAACAGGTTTAAACATATCATAAACTATAACATAATCGTATAACATAAAACATGCATAAAGAAAACATAACATTTCCACATTTCAATCACAAGATATCAATACAACACATTGATATAATAAAAAACACTTTCAAAACAATTTTCAATACCAAAATAAAATAAAATTAAATCATGGTATTTATTTTTCATTTAAAAAAAGTAATGGCTTATAGAGGAAGTCGAAACTCAAATAATAGTCACGGAAGCGGAGAAGTCGTTGTCACCACATACATAAGAAAAAACATTCCTTTTGTCTTTTAGTAAAAATGCTTCGTATAAAAATATTCCTTTTGAATAAAAGTAAAAGTCAAAGGGGTTTATGCACTGTATAAAGGAAAGTTGTGTATAAAACCAATTATGCCTCAATTAAAGGATATTGAGACGAAGTCCCTTACAAAGATAACTTTTTAAATAAAATATACTTATTATGTGTATTCACTATAAGTACACATAAAGAAAGTATAAATACAAGATAGGACATAATATTATCATGGCATAATTTGAAAGTAGGAGATTAACCCAAAGAATGGAAATTGGGTTAAGAAGTTCCCTTACCTTGTGTCCGACTTGACTCGACCATTCTTTAACCTCCTGAATAATAAAATAGAGTTAATATATACTTTCTTAAGAACCTTTTTCAAGTTCATTATCCATTTTATATCACTTATTACAATGTTACGAAAATTATGTAGTCATTTAAGTTAATAACGGTCGTTTTGTCGATCTTTGGTACTTGAGTCAACAATAATCTTCTTATAATTACAAGTTGTTTATGTGGTAGAATATCCATTATCTTCAGAATTATATTCATGATGTAGATATCATATATATCATATATATCTAGTATATACATTCATTTATAATATTACATAACATTTAGAGGTAAGAAATGAAATGCACCGTTCATGGAGACGGTAAGTCGTACGTACGCATGAATGCTACTTTCATTTTTATTTCATATTTAATGGAATGAAATTATAATTATATAAAGGTATACTTTAATTACAGTATAATATAATGTATAATACCATTTACTCCATCCTTTATACATCCCACATATGGCATTAACAATTCAAATCACTTTGAGGGGGCGGTAGTCTGCACTTCCTAAAATGGAAATATCACGTTTACCCATAATGGAAACCATAAAGGTATGAAATAAATGAAAAATACAGAAGATTAAGTAAAACTAAACATATTATATATCATATATAAATATAGTGACATATTAATGGCCACCTTTGAAGGTGTTATATGAGTGTTGAACAATCATCGTTTCGTGAGGCAGAAGTTCTCCATCCACAGAAACAGAATGTTCCGTAACCATTAGATGTAGGTGTGTGTAATTGTAGCTCGAATAATTCTTATAACAACATACTAGTATATTCAGGATACTTCTTTTGTTACAAAATAAATTATTAAAAAGATTTTAGGGGGTTGGATAAGCAAAATAAAACAAAATAACATAAGTGAAGACATTACCTTAAAATCGGGTGACTCTTTTTGATTTGAGCCAAACGCTTCCTTGGGAAGAGTTCTGCCCAAAGTGAGGCTTCTATGAGTAAGAGAGGGAAGTTGGGAGAGTATTTGAGCAGAGGTTGGCCGAGCCAAATGGCTTGAAGTTGTGAATAAGGTGGTATAGGTGGGGGCCTTTTATAAGAGGAGAGAAGGGGCACTCTTGGAAAGATTGAAATGTTACTTTATTATGAAATGATTATCGGATTATAAAGGTCCAAAAATGATATATTTAAAGGCTAAGGTGATAAGGGTTCTAAATACACTCATCCAATAGGTTTTTTACAAGTTTAAGCCTTATATGTTACATTATCTTTTCATTTTATTTAAATCATTAATTAATGAGGTAATCATTGCATCATCATTGTGTCATAAATTTTTTACTTTATTTAATGTTTAAAAATTATAAAAAAAGTATCATGATGTAGGAAATATTTTTATATTTCTAATTAATATTTTTAGTCAAAAATATGACTTTTATAACCCCATTTAAAAATTGTTTTAGTAAAAGAACTCATGTTTGTGACATTTTTATTTTAACATTAAATAAAAAGTTTTTTATGTCATTTTCCTACCAAAGTGGCTCCATGGGGTCCCCAAGATGACCCATGGATTTTCTTGGTCTTACATGACTCATCCAATAGGGGTAGAACAAGTGTAAAGGTATTTTCATATTTTTATAATATCATTTTTACCATAAATTTCACTAATTACCTTTAATCGCGATTAATTAAACTTAAAAGTTACTATTCACTAAAAAATTATTTTAATCCCAATGAACCACATTTTACTTACTAATGAAAACCATGTATATCGGATTTTTGAAAATCAAATCACAGAAGTGGGAATGTTTCATTTAAACAAAAAATTAGTTTTTTAACTACCGCTTAGTGGTTTCACTATTCATCAAAAATTGAAGTTTTTCAGAACAATGCCAAAATTTCACCCTATTATATAATTGATATTCCAAATTAAAAAATGATTCCTATTTTACAAAATTCCAAACATATAAGTTGCATTAATTAAGTTTATAATTAATTCCCGCTGTCACAACAAATAGCGTGTTTTTAAGAAATAATATATATGAAAAGATTGATAATTGTTCATGTCCAATTTCAATGTTAAATTAATTATAATCACCACCATTGGATAAAATGGTAAAAATATATTCTAATTATACTTTAAAACCACTAAATATTATAATTTATCAATATAAATTATTTTGATTAAAAAAGTTGTTTTATGTATTTTTCACTATTTATAAAAAATTGGAAGTTCTCGGAAAATTACAAAAAAATCAACTTAGGATAATTTCAATATTACGAATACAAAAATAAAGTCCATTTTAAAATATAAAATTTCTATAATTTTAAAAAGTGGGTATTACTATTCATAACTACTACTTTGATTGGTCACGGTGTGTTAGAATCTCGAACTTGCGTACAATGTAAGCTATTGCATTATTGAAAGAGAAGCGTATCGTGAAAGCTTGGGGTGTTACATTCTCCACTCCTTAAATAAATTGCATCCTCGCAATTTGAAAATGTTCTTCGAAATTTTGAAAATAGAAAATAACTTTGTGGAAAACCCACATCAGAAATAGGGTAAATAAGAATATAACATTAAAAGAAAGAAAGAGAAGTATAAAGGTCACCCGAGATAGCCCATACTAGGATTCTATGAAAATATGGATATGGAGGAGAATCAAACCATCATGTTCTGATGGAGAGTTGTAGAAAATAGGATTAAGAGAAATTTAACCACAATAAAATCATAAACTTATGATTGGTTAAACGGTCATTGAATTTACAGTTGGAAAAGTTAACCGAAAATGTTTTTGTTTTAAGTTACCTTTTATAAAGTTGAGGAATTTATTTAAGAGATTTTCTAAGAATGTAAGGAAATATACTTACTTGTCATGTAGGCTTTCATTCTTTAATAAAGTTTTACCACGAACCCAGCTTTCACTCCAAATGGTAACAGAACTCAAAAATATTCTATTTATCCAAATTGTATAAGGTTACAAATATTACCACATACTATTTAGATTAGGAAAACTATTTTGTGATAACCAGGGACTTCCTATAGGCTAGTGGTAGGTAATAAAGGCCTGTCGCACTATGGTTGTGGGTTCGATTCCTACAGCTTTGTCCGAAGCAATGGGTTATCGCCCAACCTGAAGTTTGTCCTTTTTCTAAAACTATAGTTTTATAATATTCCATAAATAATCTTAATAAATGTTTTAACCATAAGTCATACTATCAAAAGTTCAACTTAATCCATTACAACCTTTATAGTTATACAAAATACTTCTGTCCAACTCACAGTCCAGATTTTATAAGGAAGGTAAACACAATGAAGATCCTTTTTGCTGCGTAATAACATGTGAACACCTTCATCATTTATTCTTTTAAAACACTACAACTTCCTGAATTACCATAAATCCTTATTGATTACATTCACGATCCCTTATTCCTTATATAATACTATATATACTCCTTCTACCCAAAATTGTATACAAATAATTAATCAGTTTCAAGGAAGTCAAGAATATAAAATATAATTTATCCAAATCAATCATGTATTATTCCAAAATCACTATCTTGATATCAGAACCATTTTGTGGTTTATCTTTCTCTCAACAACAAATTTTCTAAAAATTTAACCTGCTATGGAGTCACTTTTCTTGGTTCCACACAACCCCAAGTCCTTGATGAAATAGTATTGCAGTATAATCTTTATATACTCCATAATTGTTATAACCAGTACATCATTGATACAACACTCAAATGACAAAATTCTTTAATAACAACATAACAACTCTAATCATTCCTCCTCATCTATGGTAGTATCATAACTTGATTATTATCTAATACCATCATTTGGGTCATACTCTGATGATTTGGACATTGGTTTGCGTAGTGTCCCCACTCCTTGAAGATGAAGCATTGTACATTTGAAACCTTTTTATTACCCTTGTAGTCACGCACTTGGTGTCCTTTTTCTCCACACTTATAACAAACTCCCATTCCCTTCAGGAAAGTTCCAAGGTGTTTCTTCCCACAGTTATCACATACTGGAAAATTCTTCTTTTCCCTCGTCTCTTTATCCATCATTCTCTCTTCCATACTTTTCTTCTCTTGCTTCCCTTCAAAGCCATAAGACTCAGAGAATTATTTACTTAACTTATTAACATGTGATACTATTTCTTCCTATGTTGAGAACACATGGGAGATTATTTCCCTTCTAAATGTTGGCTTAATACCATGAAAGATATGATCCTTCTTACGATTTGGATCATACGTATTTCTGGAGTTCACATTCCTTCCACTTGGTTCCATTTCTATACAATGGCATAAACTAGGTTAGTTTATGAATTCCAATGAATAATTCCAAACTTGTAAAATAATTAATGTAAATTGAACGGTTTATAGATATAATCCATAATCATAAAAAATGTTTTCTTTGAGGAAGTATATACACATAAACGCTTCATAATAGTTTGTAAAAAATGAGAATTATCCTAAGCATATCCCCCGAGAGTGTCCTAACGAAGAGTGTAGCAAGGACCTTTGTCGTGCACTAGTTCCCGTTCGAGTCTAGCTCAAAGCGGTGTTTTCGGGTTTTACCCCTAAGTACATCTGTGCTAGAGCCGCCTCTACCTGCTCGTATCCAGACAGGGATGTATTGCTCGGAAGACTCACAAAATCTCTATAATACCAAAATTCTAGGAAGTTATTATATACTAATCCTCAAAGTCTATCTTCGGGCTATGTTCTCTAATCAGAGTTTATCTAAATCTAGATTCCAAGGTTAGTACTAAACTGCCTCTGATATCAACTGTAACGCTCCGACCCCTGCTACCCAGAGTCGGTGCATTATTGCGTAACATTGGCATGATAAAAAAAAGATCAAGTCTCGAAAGACCAATGAGTTCAGTAGCCTTGGAAACACTAGATACATTCATAAATGTTACATTACATCATAAAGTAAAAAATCACAATAACATAGTCTCCATAGTCCACACTTCTATCCCCTTAAGACTATCCCTGTATGTCAGTCATAAAATATTTCTTCACATCCTGGGAAAAATAAAACATTGAAAGGGGTGATCTCAGATGCTCAGTAAGGATAACAATATAGTGGAAGCTTTCATAAATAAACATAAACATTTAAGGCAATGTATGACTAAAACAAAAGCCTTTTAAACTTGAACTTCAACATAATATGGAAAAAGTAAAATGAGATAATGCCATTGACTTATTCACATGGATATTCTACTGGTCGAATAATCATATGCAATATCAATAACCACTTTCATAATGATGGAATGCATAATGCCAGACTATCATAACCACGTAGTCAAGGCCTCGTGCCAATAATAAAAATAAGATTTTGTCAAGGCCTCATGCCAAGACACTAGTTTGTCTCATGAGACCTGCTGAAGCATCGAGGAGCTATAGCGGGCTCCACCTATCACTTATTAAGTCCAATGCATTCCTCATATGAACAGGTTTAAACATATCATAAACCATAATATAATCGTATAACATAAAACATGCATAAAGTAAACATAACATTTTCACATTTCAATCACAGGATATCAATACAACACATTGATATAATAAAAAACACTTTCAAAACCATTTTCAATACCAAAATAAAAGAAAATTAAATCATGGTATTTATTTTACATTTAAAAAAAAGTTATGGCTTATAGAGGAAGCCGAAACTCAAATAATAGTCAGAGCAGCGGAGAAGTCGTTGTCGCCGCATACGTAAGAAAAAACATTACTTTTGTCATTTAGTAAAAACGCTTCATATAAAAAGATTCCTTTTCAATAAAATTAAAAGTCAAAGGGGTTTATACACCATATAAAGAAAAGTTGTGTATAAAACCAAATATGCCTCAATGAAAGGATATTGAGACGAAGTCCCTTACAAAGATCATTATTTAAATAAAATAGACTTATTATGTGTATTCACTATAAGTACACATAAAGAAAGCACAAATACAAGATAGGACATAATATTATCATGAAATAATTTGAAAGTAGGAGATTAACACAATGAATGGAAATTGGGTTAAGAAGTTCCCTTACCTTGTGTCCGACTTGACTCGACCGTTCATTAACCTCCTGAATAATAAACTAGAGTTAATCTCTACTTTCTTAAGAACCCTTTTCAAGTTCATTATCCATTTTATATCACTTATTAAAATGTTACGAAAATTATGTAGTCATTTAAGTTAATAACGGTAGTTTTGTCGATCTTTGGTACTTGAGTCAACAATAATCTTCTTATAATTACAAGTTGTTTATGTGGTAGAATATCCATTATATCCATAATTATATTCATGATTTAGATATCATATATATCATATATATCCATTATATACATTCATTTATAATATTACATAACATTTAGAGGTAAAAAATGAAATGCACCGTTCATGGAGACGGTAAGCCGTACGTACGCAAGAACGCTACTTTCATTTCTATTTCATATTTAATGGAATGAAATTATAATTATATAAAGTTATACTATAATTACAGTATAATATAATGTATAATACCATTTACTTCATCCTTTATACATCCCACATATGGCATTACCGATTCAAATCACTTTGAGGGGGCAGTAGTCCGCACTTCCTAAAATGAAAATATCACGTTTACCCATAATGGAAACCATAAAGGTATGAAATAAATGAAAAATACAGAAGATTAAGTAAAACACAAACATATTATATATCATATATAAATATAGTGACATATTAATGGCCACATTTTTAGGTGTTATATGAGTGTTGAACAATCATCGTTTCGTGAGGCAGAAATTCGCCATCCACAGAAACAGTATGTTCTTTAACCATTAGATGTAGGTGTGTGTAAGTGTAGCTTGAATACATCTTATAAAAAAATTATAGTATATTGAGGATACTGGTATTGTTACAAAATAAATTAATAAAAAGAGTTTAGGGGGTTGGAGAATCAAAATAAAACAGAATAACATAAGAGAAGACATTACCTTAAAATCGGGTAACTCTTTTTGATTTGATCCAAAGGCTTCCTTGGGATGATTTATGCCCAAAGTGAGGCTTCTATGAGTAAGAGAGGGAAGTTGTGAGAGTATTTGGTCAGATTTTGGCCAAGCTAAATGGCTTTAAGGTGTGAATAAGGTGGTCGAGGTGGGGGCCTTTTATAAGAGGAGAGAAGGGGCACTCTTGGAAAGATTGAAATGTTACTTTATTATGAAATGATTTTCGGATTTTAAAGGTCCCAAAATGATATATTTCTAGTATAAGGTGATAAGGGTTCTAAATCTACTCACTAAATAGGGTTTTGAAAAGTTTTTTCCTTATATTTTACATTATATTTTCATTTTATTTAAATCATTAATTAATGAGGTAATCGCTGCATCATCATTGTGTCATAAAAACTTTAATTTATTTAATGTCTAAAAATTATAAAAAAAGTATCATGATGTAGGAAATATTTCTAGATTTCTAATGAATATTTTTAGTAAAAAATATGACTTGTATAACCCCATTTAAAAATTGTTTTAGTAAAAAAACTCATGTTTGTGACATTTTTATTTTAACATTAAATAAAATGTTTTTAATGTCATTTTCCTACCAAAGTGGCTTCATGGGGTCCCCATGTTGACCCATGGATTTTCTTGGTCGTCCATGACTCATTAAGTAGAGGTAGGACAAGTGTAAAGGTATTTTCATATTTTTATAATATCATTTTTACCTTATATTTCACTAATTACCTTTAATCGCGATTAATTAAACATAAAAGTTACTATTCACTAAAAATTATTTTAATCCCATTGAACCACATTTTACTTCCTAATGAAAACCATGTATGTAGGATTTTTGAAAATCAAATCACAGAAGTGGGAATGTTTCATTTAAACAAAAAATCAGTTTTTTAACTACCGCTTAGTGGTTTCACTATTTCCAAACAATTCCAAAGTTTCACCCTAAGATATAATTGATATTCCAAATTCAAAAATGATGCCTATTTTACAAAATTCCAAACATATAATTTGCATTAATTAATTTTATAATTAATTCTCGCTGACACAACAAATAGCTTGTTTTTAAGAAACAATATATATCAAAAGATTAGCAATTGTTCATGTCCAATTTCAATGTTAAATTAATTATAATGACCACCATTGGATAAAATGGTAAAAATATATTCTAATTATACTTTAAAACCATTAAATAGTATAATTTATCACTATAAATTATTTTGATTAAAAAAGTTGTTTTAATTATCTTTCACTATTCATAAAAAATTGAAAGTTCTCAGAAAATTACAAAAAATTAAACTTAGGATAATTTAGATATTACGAATACAAAAATGAAGTCCATTTTGAAATATAAAATTTCTATAATTTAAAAGGGGGGCATTACTATTCATAACTACTACTTTGATTGGTCACGGTGTGTTAGAATCTCGAACTTGCGTACAATGCAAGCTATTGCATTATTGAAAGAGAAGCGTATCGTGAAAGATTGGGGTGTTACAGTGAAGCTATCACTAGATCATTGTGTGGTGCTACATCTATATTGTTCTACCACTATGAGATATCATCAAAATCCATGAGATACTGTCAACTAATTGACCTCTATGATCCACCACCAATGTTTGCTCCCTCAAGAGAGATAAAATGGTTATTCCAAATAAATTTAAAAATTAATTCTCTTGTGGCTAGAATAGGAATATATTTTAGTCTGAGGAATGTGCATTAATGTATTATAATTCTTATACAACTCTATTGAGGTCTTTAATAAAAATTCACACCTTTATAAATATATTTCCCCGTATGAGGATATATAAATTATTATTATTATACTTCAATGGATAATATGACTTGTTAGAAGGTGATGAATTTATAAGAGACCAATCTGGTTTGAAGAAAAATATATACATTCACATGATTTGAAATAAATAATAACATATGCTATAAAAATTATAATACTTACAACACATGTTTGTGGATTAGAACTAAATAATTGGATGACTATGATCAAATGATTTTTATAGACTTCGATGATGCCCTTTTTTGATGAAGAACAGTGCAAACTCGATTGTGGATTCTCAAGTATGCATTCCAAGACATCTAATAATTAGAAATTGTTTAGATTGATCTTCACATCATTTTATGATATCTTATTTATTATCCTATTTTTTGTATAATTATATTGATATGTGTTTTTTCATAGAACATTTAACTATAAATCATAATTTTCTACACTAAACTGGAGAGTTTTGAACACACTCTCTTAATTATTTTCTTTTTTATTCACACATTTGATAGTGGAATATGTCTTATGTGACCTATAATCTTTTTTCCAATGCATAATTATGGAGCAGGCCATGTTCTAGGATATACTTTCTATATGTTGTTTGTAAAGCACAATCCATGTTCTGGGCCAGTATATTTTACAACAAACTACATATAAGTATGTGATTTCTATGTAGGGGTATGAAGTCCTCACATGAGATTATACCCCAGGTTTAAAATTATATTGTTCTTTATTTTTTTTCTTTATCCATTTTTTCTTATTTTTAAAGAAAAAAGTATCTTTTTTTAAAAAAAATTAAACATATTATTACTCTGTTTGTTAAATAAAATTTTTATTTTTATATAGTAATTGATCTTAGTAAACTACTTTTAGAAGTTAATGTATTTAAAAAAATTCAAATGAGTTATGATCACGATTTCAAGAATATTTTCTAAAGATAAAATTATAAAATTACAATATTTTTTACTACATATTTTAATCAAATTTGGGGATTTTTGTTCTATTTTTTTACCTAATATCTTTTTTATAATATCAATTTACTCATGTTGAAATATCCACTAGGTGAAAAAAAATATTTAATTTATCTAAAACCATTATAATTTTTTTTAATGAGGTTGCGCATATTCATTCATATAATTTAACATCTATTTTATAATGGTATACTATATTACAGTTCATTTAGATGAAATCATTTGTGTATCATAAGATATTGAAGAAATTAGATTTTTTCTTAGGGAGAAATATCATAAAATATAGGGGTGTTACATTCATCCCCCAGCTAAAATGAATTTCCCCTATCCTTTAAATCACTCTAATAAAATAAAATAATGATATCTGAATTTCATCACATCCTTGGGATCAATTGTAGATTATTTGAATTTTTGATTCCTCTAGAGAAATATAACAAGGCGAGTAGTATTTTTCAATATCACTTTATCAAATTAATATAATATTTCTTTTAAATTTTTATGATAGGACTAATAATCCTCTATTGGTAAAAACAATTTCATTGGTACATGTGAAAGATCATTGTTTATCATCCAATACCGAGATAGATTGAATACATTTTGAACTTGAGATAGGTTTAGTGGAGGCGCTAAGTGGTTGGATATAATCATTAATTGATCAATAATCTCAAAGGGTATAATATGACATCAGCTCTTATTTACATTATTTATAAATCACATAAACATATTCCATAGAGAAATTTATAGTAATAACATCTCAAAAACATCGAATCCAAGATTTTATTGATGATTCCCAACATAATATTTTGGTCCACTATGAACCACCATTATGTGTTTCTAAATAGTTATAAATTTCCCTTTAATTTATTTATCAATATTATATCCCAATATCATTCCTTCTTCATCATCATCACAACACATTTGAGTTTTACTCTTCTATACATAAAGTTATTTTTAACGATCCATATAAATTCTTGAGTGAAATCTATTTATATCAGAATACACGTCTAGTGGAAGGTGTTGATGCCAAACACCTCTGAAATACATAGAAAAATCCATCAAAAAATATTACATGGATTAAATTGTTCTATTATTCTACCCATCTATCAAGGGACGATAAAAATTATTTAGATATGACTCTATATCCAAATGTTTCAGAATACTATAAAAAAGGAAGTAAAACATGGATCCTAATAAAGTACAATTAAATGTGGTACTCCATGGAAACATACCAATTCCTTAATTTTTATTCCTGAATTATATTGTAGATATAAATCATCATTTATATAAATTAACTACTATAACATCGTAAGGAAGTAGTATGTAACCCAAATAGTATTATATCCCATATATTTTTTTGGGTGTTTGATGAAAAAATTCACAGTGATGTTTTCCCATTTCCATTCATGCAAGGGTAATGGTTGTAACATCCACTTATACTTTAATCTCCCATAATTAACTTATAGAAAATTCTTGAACTAAGATACATACTATTAAATATCTCTCTTCTTCTTCTCCCACAAAAAAATACCCTTAAAATCTCTCTAAATCTTCATACTTATAAGATGAATAAAGAATCATGAACTATGAGCTTAATCAAATAGTTACATATTAAAATGTGGTATGTATGGCATATACACATAGTTCATAAAATTCATAATTTAATTATATACTAGGTTTAACTCGGGAATGCTTATCACCATCAATTGAAATTCTGAATCTTTCATTTATACCTCTTTAATTAGAAAATAGAAAGATGGTTGAACACTCATTTGAGGAATAAAATATTTTAAAACTTCCTTCAAGTTTTATCTATCCATAGTTAGTACATCCAAGAATATTATAACCTTTTTTATCCACATCCTATATAATATATCTCGATACTTTTAACATAAATCATTGTCCACTTTTTTCTCATTTCTATGGTATTAATGTATAAAAAAGTAATTGTATTTTATCAACTGCAACAATATTCTCAAGCACAAGTTCTATTGTTTCTAAGTCAATATATAATTTAATATTCTTATGGTGATCATATATTTCATTTAATTATCAATAAAAATAATTCCTCTATATCTTTAGTATAAAAAGTATCTCTTCTAACTAAAAATCATGAGTATTGTAATTTTTCTCTGGAACCATAAATTTTCATGAGACATAGGTGATCAGAATATCTTTATGCATAAGGAAAACCCCTATAACAAATTTGTTTCATCACTATAAATCAAAAAAAAATTATACATTATAGTCTTTTGTATTCATAGATTTTTTAACTGTCCGTCTCTTTAGTTCATTAAACTTTTCCTAAAATTCATTTATCCAAAGGAACTTGTTCCCCTCTCGGGTAGACATAGTGAGTGTATTAGATAGCCATGATAAATTTTACATAAAGCCTTGATTATATCCATGAATGCAAATAATAATATAAACTACAATCATTATAGTTGGTATGGGGAAATATTTTACAATATATGACATTTAAGGACCAAATATATACCTTATATGGATATTATATAACATAAAAATGAATCATTTTTTAATCAAAAATTCATTCATAAGGAATTTTTCATAAATGTTTTCCTTCTATAGGGCCTTTAGTAAAATCTTCAAGTGATCCTCATGATCTTATTTACACTTTTAATATATAAGAATATCATCTATATAGACTACCCAAACAAACTAGGGTAATATATAAAGTTTCTTTTTAATAAGTAGTTGATGATAGTAGGAGAATTATTATGAACAAATGGGATCACTATAAATTCCTAGTGTCCATGTACAGTATGGAATTATTTGTTAGTTATATCCTCCTTCTCAACCCTCATTCGGAGTTATAAAAAATCATGGTCAATACTATAAAAGTAATGATGTAATGGGAATATTTTTTCCTTGTAGGACTTTGAAAAAAATTATGAAATATTTTTAGATCTAGACACTGTGATGGCATGAAATTCCGAGTCTCGGTGGGATTCAGTGTTGATATAATAAAAATATTAACTTTATTATATCATGTTCACATAGTTTTTATAATGTAATGCAATAAATTCTGAATGGGGTCTTTGATTGGAAATCCAAGAATAAATTATAATATGTAATGAAACTTTTACACTAGGTGTGTCATAAAATTTGTTGGTGTTTGGTTTTTCATTTTAGTTTCATTCATGGGTGAAAATAAAAAAAATTGATATTAATTGAATGGAAACTGACCCAACTCTATATAAACCTAGTTATGGGAAAATCTTAGTGTTATCCATACAAACCAATATATTTGAGAGTGGGAATGGATGATCATTTAGAGATGTCAAGATCATGGATCAATGATTTGAATACATATATTTAACATTAAATATAACCAAGAAAAGTAATTTAGTACTTTACTATATAGAAAATTTTAATTTTAAAAAATATGAAATTGATTATAAGAGTGTATTCATAAATGGTTATATAGTTAAGTAGGTTTTTTTTGGAAAACCCCATTAGATTAAAAAACCTCACATTCAAAGTCAGGTTTTTAAATTAAAAAATTAATTATATAGTTTAAAGAAATATCCTAGATCATGGTATCATAGACATAGGTAATTTATTATTTAAAAAGGTTTACTAATGAAATTGATTACCCTAATTTATTAATAATTGTATTCTGAAAAGTTTTTTTTAGTAAATAAACTCCGTGTTAATGATATTATATTAGGATATTCAGAAAATTCATTATGAATTGAATTTTCAAAAATGGTTGAAAAATTATTTTGAATGAGGCTGACATGAAATGAAACTATTCAAAGAAATAATACTATTGTTCTAGATATAGAATGCTGATTGTTTTCTAATTTCATTCAGCACATGTTGTGTCTTTGGAAGAGGAATTTCACAAAATTGTGGTATCAAGATATTTTATTATCATTTCTTATGGGAATAGGGGAAAAATTATATTTTGTAAATATTTAATGGAGTATATGATGGAATTATAAAAGTCTTCCTCAATATCTAATTCCCTTTTCAATCCAAAAATTATTTTTTTTCTATTAGAATATAATTTACTTTTTCTTGTTGGAGAGGAAAATTTAGATAAGTGGAATGGTTTTTTCATGAGTCAATTAACTTATAAAATGATTACACATAACAAGAACCCGTGGTTAAAAATGTAGGTAATAGAAATTCATATAATTAATGAAAAATTAAATATAGTAAAAACCTTTATAGAGAAAATGATTTGGTTGACAAATTCTTAGTTCCAGATGAGGTAACCAAGTATTCCTCTGATGAAGAAGTTTATAATATTGCATGTGCTGGAGTTGAAGTGAGAGAATATGTTGAAAAGGAATATTTTTTATATATTTATGTACAAGAATGGGTTCATCATTTTTTTACAAGAGTCCAAATGTATCTTATGGATCTCCCAGTCCACCTCTTTCCCATACCACTATTAAAATCTTATTAAAAGAAGGTAGATAAGATTATGTGACTAAAATCATTAATGGTCATTAGTTTGAGGGATCTTATTCACAGGGTCCATAGGATGTGGTTGTGTTATCTGATGATTCAGTGAATTATACATATATTGGATATACGGATGATAAGTCTAACCCCTATCAGATTATTAATTTATCTATTATGTCTTCTAGTGGTTAGTAGAAGGTAATATGTCCATATACTTCATAAAGTCATAAATCTATTGATATAGATAAACTAGATTCTTTAGTAGTCAAGGCTTCTGGATTCCATATAGATACTACCTATTCATAAATTGATGAGGATGTGGTGTCATCTATAGGGGAGTGCTCCCTATAATCTTCCATGATTTTTCAAGCTTATAGCGATTCCTTAAATGATGGTGATGGGTTTGATGGTTATTTTGATAAGTATAGTCCACCCAATCATGGTGTACTTTCCATATCAGTTTTCCAAAGTGATCCTAATGGACCGGTAGTTGAATTAATTGATTAGTAATATTATTTTGAATATTTCCCTTTTAATTAATATAATATGTATACTTGTCAATAGGATGTTGTATTTCATATTTAAGATAGGTCTTAACCTACTCCTTATCCTCCTCCTCCTAACACACGTTATTTGATGAAAGATTATTGGGATTCCTTTAAGGCATGTTTTCTTAAAGATAGATTCCATTAAATATTCTATGAATTACATAAGATATAGTTTTACATGGAGAGAGTTATCTCTTCTATAGGGGATATATTACTTTTATACCACTATATAATATCCTTATAGAGATCCACCTCCCTCTACATCTTCTATAGTTGATATTTATTAGATGAGATATATAGATAGCTAAGATCTACAAGCTATGATAGATGATCTATCGAATTCTGATCAGGATGAGATTTTCAAAATTAAATACCATGGTTGATAATTTTATAAGTTTGTTAGAGAGTACTTAAAATATGGATGAAGTGATAATTAAAAAATCACTAAATTTTACAAGAACTAATTTTCAGGGTTTTATACCAATACTGAACATAATTTTCATTTTTTATTCATTTATTATAATTTGATAATGCCTCTTATGAATAGTGACATCAAGGAGATAGTGACATTTTTAACAAATTATATCCCCTGATGATGTTGTTTATGGAAGAGAAGGATATTTTGTTCAAAGATGTGGAAAATGGTGGATGAGTGATTACTCTATTTCTAGAGTTGATGGAACCATTATTGTATACCACTATGACTGTTATCATTTCGCCTCCAACCATTCCTTTGACTACATACCATTCTGAACCGTAATTATTGCCTTTATAGAAAACCTCTATCATGGTTGGTTCTTTTGGACTTACCCTTTATTATGTTGTGAGGGTGCTCATGCTGGTTTTATTTTCTATAGTATTTTGGAAACATGTACTCCCTACCCCTCATGCCCCTTCTATTCTAGGAAAGCCAATGATGAAGTGATCCTACCTCTAGTCGAGCTTTAGATTCATCATTAGCCTTAGATTATTCATTGATAGGTCTTTTATCATTATGAAAATCCTTTTGTACAGTAACCATTGTACTATTTTATTCAATGTAAATTCTCTATTTATTCTTATTTGTGTCTAGTTTCATTAAATCTTAATTTTCACATTTTCATAATTCCAAACGTGGTAGTAATTGTATAGAATGTGACATGATTAATTATATGGAATGTTTGAATAATTATTCATTATATATAGAAGTTGAATAAATAATATGACTATATCAATTTTATTAAAATGTCATTTATTGTATACTTCTGCAAAATATTTTTGTACGATTATAAATTCCATGATATTTTTACTCCCAAAAGTACTGATTACTGTCTTAGACTAAGAACCTTTTTATTTTAATGATCTTAAATCATATTTATTATGTTCCTTATAAGTTATAGGTTTTATGATAGTCAATTATTTTCTTGATTAATTTTTAAAATTGCATGATAGTTGATCTACTTTTCCATCTACCATTAGTTGAATGAGATACCACTCAAAAGCATCCACCAATTCAATTTTTTTTACATCCAATAGATATACCATAAAGAAAGATATATTGAAACTTCTTATAGAATCATCCAATGAAATATTTATATCCTACAGAAGAGATAACACTAATGTAAAGAAACCAATACCATTTAGATCTTCTATAGTTGAATTTTTAAACCTTTTAAGTGAGCTAATGTCAAGAAATGAATACCTCTACGGCCAAGAAAATATACTATTGAAGTGATTCTATCGTTTAGTTAATAAACAATAACATCACTGACTAGTGCCAACATAAAAATAGTTATATAGTAGAAGATACTATCAGAATACATTAGCTACCATAAATTCATCGGCCTCGAAGTGTTTCCACCAAATTTTTTTACCACTAGAGATCTACCATGGATCTTTTAGAATTAATTTCAAAACTAATTCTCCAATGGATAGTTTAACACATTAAATGAATTAAGAGGATTTTGGATTAAAGTATTATTTACTTAAAAACACCATTGAAGTATTAATTAAAAAGTTAGACCTTTCCAGAACTATATCTCTATACAAGGATACATATATTTCTATTATTATCTAAAAATTGATAATTTCACTTAATGTAAGGCTATATATTCACAATATCTCCCTTATGTGCGGAAATGTGATATACATGAAAAAAATAAAATTATAAAATTATATAATCTGTAAAGAATTTAATCATTGATACACATGTGGGAGAAATACATTGGACAATTGACTGATTAAGAACAAAGTATTTTTTGTAAACATCCATCAAACTCTATTTTCCTACAATTCTATGAAAACATTTTTGTGTATTTTCAAGGATAAATTTAACTAAAACTAATAAATAGGATAAATTAAGTTTGATATGACACTCATTTCCTCATCTCTCATTTCTTTATCTTTATATTTTATCAAATTTTCGAGACATATATTTGTCTCACTCAATATATATGTATAATAATGTCTCTAGTACGAAATTGGAGATTTCTTACCACACCCGTGCGGTTTATTGTTTTTATATATTTCAATGGTGGAAGAGTTTATGTGTGTCATGAAACATTTTTATCCGATGAATTATTGCATAATAGGTTGTGTGCTGGGATAGACTTGTGAGATATTGTTTATAAAACAGACTCCAAGATATTGATCTGTTTATTTTATAATAAACATTAGGGAAGAATGTTATTTATATGTAAATGCAACTATGTTTAGTTTTGAGGTAGACCCCCTTGTTGAATTTTTTTCCTTGTTTTTTGTGCTTTATCTAATTTTTTATATATTTTTTAAATAAAAATAGTTTTTTTATGAATTAATAAAAAAAATCACTCTAGTTGGTAACATAAATTAAAGTTTTATATATAGTGTTTAATATGAGTAAATTAGTTTCAAAAGTTAATTTACTTCCCAAAATATTTTAATTGATATGTGATCCATCTTATCAGAACCTCTTTTAAAGATATATTTATATAAATATAATATTTTCAGAGACTATGTGTTTTTTTGAATTGTGGGATTTATGTTTTAAATTGTTATTAACAAAAAAACTGAAAAATAATTAATCCCCATTTTACTTGTACTCTAGTACAAAAAACATATTTTATTTATTTAAACCCATTATTTATATTTTTTAAAATGTGTTCACTCTTATTTATTCCTCAAGTTTAATAGATTTTGTATAATGTTGTTCTGTATTATGGTTCAAATAGATATAGATTTTCTTGAATCACATGCTATTGAAGATATTATATTTATTTAAGGAGAAATATATCATAAAATATAGGTATGCTACAATAAACCCCCCATAAAATGAATTTCACCCTAAAAATTTGACCACACTATTACAATAAAGTGAGGATATCCATGTTTCATCATATCCATGTGTTCCTATATAGCTTATTTTAATTTATGATTCCCCGTGATAAATTTAACTCCATTAGTAATCATGTTCATTCATAATTTATCTCTACGATCTATGATTTAAAATATTTATTATTCATATGAATGATTCTTATCTAGTGATACAACATCTTAATTTGGGGAATCTAGATGATTAGTTTCTTAAATCCTCTAATGAAATAAATGTATCACATAGTCAAATTGATATGGATTCAGTGGAATAGCCCAGTCATAAGATGCTATTATTATTCAATCAAAAATATTGAATGGGATAACATAAATAAGGCCCATATTTTCCTTCTTTATTAATCTCATAACCATATTCTATAGAAATATTCACAGGAATACCTTCTCACAAACTTTTAATTCTATATTTAACCAATGATTTTCAACATAATTTTTTAATTGATTCAGAGATTCCAAATATAATAATTAATGGTTTTGAATTTATCTTCCATTTCCTCAATAATATTATTTTACAATAGTTTTTATTCTCCAAAATCATCCAATAATGTTGGATATTTATACTTCCATACATAGATGGATTCATAGGGAGCCATCTAATTGCTTGAGTTAAAGACAATGTTGTAAGAATACATGAGTAGTGGAATGTGTTGATGCTAAAAACCTTTGAAATACCTAGAACATGACATTTTCATATCCTCCAGGGTTTAAATGGTTCTCTCAAACTAACCATTTATCTAGGGATGATAAGAAGTACTAAAACACAACTATATATCTAGATCATGCTGTTTAAATTACAAAAAAATCAATATAAACAATAGATCTCAATCAGATATAATGGAATTTGGTACTCCATACAACCATACCACTTTCTTAATTTATATTTTATAAAGCTGATAAAGATATAAATATTCTCCAATATCAATGATGTGTGAAAACATTATAAGGATATTGAATATAACCCAAATATCATTATATCTATTAGATATTTTGTGGAGTGCGAAGAATAAATTCCTAGTGATGTTTTTTCCATTTCCATTCTGCAATGTGTAATGATGATAATCTCCCTTTATTTTTTTCTACCTACATAAACCTTTTGACCTACCACGAATCAATGTATATACTCCCCAAAATATCTCTTCATGTTCTCCCACCAGAAATATTCTTTGAAATCTCAATAATTCTTCATACATCATGGATTAATAGAGAAATATAAACTAAGAGTATCAACCAATATATACTTATTTAAATATATTATAGAAGGGACACATATCTAATTTCTAAACATTATAAATCCATTATAATCATGATTGAACTTAGGAAAATTTCACATCTTCTCCTGTATTTCTTCATCTTTTTTATATGAATCTTTAATCTTTTCTTGGATATAATGTCGAATAATCATTTAAGAAAGATATGATTTACCCTTCCTCTAATATTTCTATATCTTCCCTTCAAAAAACAAGAAATTTTATATCTTTTTTAATCCTCATCATATATAATCTACCATGATCCTTTCACATTCAATCATTATCCACCATGTTCTCATTCCTAGGGTGGTAATATATTGAGTGATCAATATCATTAATAAACTCAAAACATTTTTTATGTAACATATTCTGTTATTTATGATTAAATATATAATTAAAATATTTTTATCATTATATATATCATACCATTATCTATAAAGATAATTCCTTAAAATATTTAATGTAAAAATTACCATGGATAGCTCCAAATCACGATTTTCGTAAATTTTCTCATTAATCTTCAATTTCCATGAGATATATGATACAAAAAAAATAGTTTTTTTTAGGAATAATCCCTATCCATACCATGATTCATCATAATCAATCAAAAACCTACCTCCACAACATGATAATGTTAGAAAAGATTCCCTAACTAACCATCTTTCCAGTTCCTTGATATTTTCCTCACATTCAGTTATCCAAAAATCTTGGATCCCAATCAAGATGACTTGGTTAGTGGATGATATTTACATGAGAAATTTTCCAAATATCATTGATAATATTCCTCCAAACTAAGAAATTTATTGATCTTAGTTCCCATCGTTAGTCTGCTCCAATATTAATCAAAAAAATTCATTTATAGATAATATAAATTTTGTGACATGTGTTTATATAACCAAAAAATTAATAATTTTTTAAATAAAATTATCATTTGGTAAATTTGGAATATAAATTATCATACTATAGGTCTTTTAGTGCAATAAAAAAGTGATATTCATGATCTTCCATGCTCATTGAATACATAAGAATATCACAAAAAAAGGATTCCACAAACTTGTTCAGGTAATATCTAATTATTTAGTTAATTCAATATTTGAAGATTATAGTGGAATTAGTTATACAAAATTGAGTCACTATAAATTCATAGTGGCCCTACCCATTATGGAATACTTTTTTGTGTATATCCTACTTCATGATTCAGAATTGATGATATTTATAATTAATGTAAATAACTTAATATTATTTGTATAACTTCCCCATTTTTTCATTGTAATACATTCAAATATACTGAGAAATATTTTAGGAGCTCAGTTCTGAGAAGGTGAGAGGTTCTAAGGCCCTATGATACTCAGTTTTGATATCATAAAAATAGTAAATATATTACATTTCATGCATGTAGTTTTTCTAAATCAATGGATAAAATTATGAGTGATGAATTTTATGGGAAATCTATGACCATGATTGAATAAAGAATATGGGTATTATACTAATCATGACATAACCTTTATTTGCGTCAAGTGATTCTTTTGAGAATAAATCATTAGTGAAAATAATAAAATAAATAAATAATTTTATTTTTTTATTAAATATATTTGTCCTAACCATCCTCAATTTTAGCTTTGTTATGGGAAAATTCCAGGGTTAGTAGCATAACCTAATAGATTGTTTTGGAGATAATGGAAGACTTTGGGATGATATTGGGATCATGGATCAATGATTGGATTGGTACAAATGGGATAATATTTACCTATGATGCTTATGGACCTTACTAATGGTAATGAAATTTGATTCTCATTATTAGTGATCGATCCAACCTATGGTAGTGAATTATTTTCCAATTGGTTTATTTTATCTTATTTTTATACCATGATGGATGTGAATAAAATCCACCAATAGATTGAATTGTGAGTAATTAATGTTTCTGGGATTGGGATTATAATATTTTAATTATAAAGACTTGATACTATTTTATTATTATTTTATATTTCATTTTTTATTATAATTTAAATAAATTAAGGCCATCCTATAAAATGGATGAGGATAATTCCTTCTGTTGTGTTTTGTGTTTTTCATCATCCATTATGTGTGCCTTCATCTTCAGAATTCCTCATTGGTTGGGGGTTTGACAAATACCCAAAAAACTGATTATTTTGATTTCAATCTCTAACATAATAGACCATTTATGCTGGTTCAAAATTGGGAACGGTGAGTCAATCATGGAGTTTTATTATAGAGGTTGATAATTTATAGATTTGGATATCCCTAGTTTTTGTTCTCGGTCATTCAACAAGGATGAGTGATGAAAGATGGTTACCTATTGGATTGATGTGTAAAATAAATCCAACAATGAAGTGGTAGGAATATTTAACTGAGATCATGTGGATTCATCAGTTTCATTGGTGAGGGAAAGACTCAGGAGGCATTATATAATTTTTGAAAAAATCATATGTATATGGCATGTACATTGAAGAAGACATGTCATGGAGTCCCCCATATATGTTTCTAGGGTTTACATGAAGACAAAAATATTACATGTCATGTGACATGTGTCACATGATGTGAGACAAAGTGTTGAAATCTCATGGTGTACTTTAGGGGTATATAGGCCCAAAAAAATCTAAAAACAAGAGAAAAACCAAAGTACATGGGAACAACCCAACACTTGGAAATGGAAAAATACATGGGCACTACTAGCTTTAAGGGAATAGAAAGAGAAAATTTGCACAAACCAATGTACATGGGTACATAATGGAGTACAAAGGCTTAGGTAAGAAGAACCGTGAGTTTCATTTTGATCTCCACAAAAAATGTATCTAGTAAAACTTGTTTATTTGGAGAGATAGATATTGTGTTTTTCATATCGACATAGAAAATTACATACACAAAGTGATAAATATTTTAGAACCAGTACACACCATGTATTTCTTCCAAAGAAGGTTGAGTCCCTTAATATCTTCAGTGTGGATCCATATAAGTTGGGTGCATCCCCTTGGTTTATCTATTTGAGGGTACATGGTAGAAATATTTCCTCATAATAAGATTATTATCCCTTATTTATTTTTTAACAAATAGAGTTTTATGAATACCTCCATGAGTCTTGGGGAAGTATCATGCCAAATTTTATTCTTTATATGTGTTTTTAGGAAATTCTATATCCAATATTTTTAGGCATACGATATCCCACCAAGTAGGTTATTCCATATATATTTTGTGGTATCCCTATTGATTATTGGGAGATTTCTCCTATTAATTTTTTAATCTATTTGGAGTTTCAATGAGTACTTATTTGGTGTTCATGAAGAGAACATCCTATTGGTCAGTGCTATTAGTAATATCATGGATCATGGAATGAGATCACCTGGACAAGCCTTGCCCTGAAACCTAATTCAAAATTTGACATATGATAGTATTTTTTGATATCTCTTGATGTCAAGGAGTTTATCATGTATATATTTGAGTTAAAATTCATTATTTCAATATCTCATATCCTGAATTCCATAAATTTGTGATGAGTTTTCTAGTCACCTGATGCATTATGTTTGGTGATTTTCGGCTGACATAAAAGGTATTTTTGAAGTCACCACTATATAGACTCTACCTGTACATATCAAGTCTTATGTTGATGTCAGGCCATTTTCTAGAGTTCCAAGTGGACCAAGAGTAGGAAGAGAAGAGTGAGTTATAAAAACCGGGGTTGTACAAAGTTTCACATATGATAGCAAAAACCTCATTTATAAAATGTTAGACACTTTTAGTATAATTTTTGGGTTTTTATTTTTCACTTTTTTCTTTCCAATACATTTTTATAATTTGATATGGGGTAGATTCAATGCTTAATTAAGGAATTAGTTGGACTTTTTTCATTAAGTATGGTGGCAGTGGTTTGGAGATGTCTTTGTAAAAGTATATTATGCTAAGGTCCCCCATCTGTGGGATATGCCTAATCGATTCTAGTTTCCATCCATAAGCCTATTTAAGGTAGGAATGGGGTGTAACACTAAACTTATCTTTGTCCAGGCCAACCCTAGGCGGTCGGGCCACGATAGAGTGGTATCATGGTAGTATTCATCCTTGGATATATGTTTAGATATTGTCTAACTAGGAGAATTTTTTTTGAAAACATAGGAAATAGTGTTTACATGTCTTCAGTTCATATCATAGGTTAAGGAATCTAGTGTTGGGGTGGTGGAAGACATATCCTTTCACCAATATTCTAATAAATTTTTTATTTACTTAGTATCTGTGGGAACTGGTTTAGGGAAAAAATTATTACATACATCATAGAGTAATTGATTGTTGTTTCAATTTCATTCTTAATTCATATCACCTAATATGCTATTTTTCAATGTTAAATATTGATTTTATCTTAAGATTTTTATGAGGATATTTCCATATATGATTACATCACCAGATTATTAGGATGATCCTCCTACTGAAAAATCTCCAGTGTAATGTTTTTCAATTAAATTGGTACCTTCGTGTGGTTTTGTAGTTTTACCACCACCTGTTATGAAGCTTGTTGCACTAATAGTATTGAAAGAGGTTTGGTTTATTTTTATCACACTAAATGAATTTTAGAGATAGTAACTCTCTTGTTTTAGGGTGAGACTAACATCTTGGTAGTTGAGGACTATAAATATGCAATTACCTGAGTTTTCCACCTTGTGAGGAAAACTCCAGAAAAAATGGTGGTCCAAGTAATAGGTCTTATTCAAGGATCTGTAGGGTGATATAGGATACTAGTGACTCCAATACATTGTGATATGGATATATCTTGGTCAATGTTCAAGAATATATTCAGGTAGGAGTTCTATCTATCCACACTATTATCGACATATATCTAAGAGATTCTGCACCTTCAATAAGGTAGGATGAACATGGTTGATTATTCATCAAGGTTCATTAACCTATATTGATAATGTATAGTTATGTTTGGGGATTTTTATTAAATCAATTAACATTGAGTAAGGACTAAGCATAAATATCAGGGCATCAATGATACCTCTTTACATCTATACCTCTGATGGCGTTCTTGAGTGAGACTTATCAATGGAGATCATCTTATGTGAGAATATATTAAAAATTGGTGCTAGAAGTGTTATTTTTGGAGTCTTTACCTTAGTAGAAAGTATCTAAAAGAATACATTGGGATCCATTAAAAATACTTACTTTATGGGACACTCCATGGAAAACATTTCTGTAGTTTGGGGCTCTCAAGATTGTTCTAATCAAGTTAGAGAGAGGAAATGTTTCTCTTACATCTATCTTGGGATTGTTTAACCACCCATACAGATGATAGATATATATTCAATGGATTAAAAAGGTTGATATAATGGAAATATTGGGGATGTATGCAGTGTGAAAAACAAGGAATAGGAGTAGGGATAGAAGCTAGAGGTGGCAGACTGTTTGATTGGATTCCTCCACTAGCCCCAGGTGGCCCATACTTATCTCAATGGGTTGGTGTTCAAGGATGAGGATAGATACAGGTAGTGTAGTCCTATGAAATATATTCTCTAAATTATATTATTGGTATAATTTATATTATATATACATTATATTCGATATTGATAGTCATAGATTCGAGATGCCCTATTCAGGCCACTTCACAAGCTTAAGACTTAAATATTTCTGTGGATCCCTTGGATCAACCATCACACATACAGATTATAACCAAAGGGGATTAAATGATCAAATACTTCTTCCCTTCATTTGGTTTGATTCATGGAGGAGGGATATTCTTTTTGGATCCCTTTTATTAGTGATTAGGCTTTATGACATCATCTTAGGTATGGACTAGTTGTCCACATTTCATTCTTGGACTCACTATATCAGGAGAAGGATTCAGTGTATTCATGTTGATGGGTTATTCTTTTCCTTTTTGGATGATAAATAAATCTATGTAGATAATTTTTTCCTTGTACAGAGAAGTATACAACCGATTACACTTAATTTGGCTGCTATGATCCTTGATACAGTTGAAGTTATGGGCTTTACACTACCAGTAGTGGTGGCATAGTATGATTAGGTCATTCTGAATAAAATTATAGGATTACCACCCCATTGAGAGGTATAATTTGAATATAATTATACCTCATAACTGACCCAATATCATTGTTATCATATAAGGTGAATCTCATAGAGCTTTGGGAGCTAAAGGTGCAATTGGAGGACTTTTATAGGAAGATCTATTTTAGACACAATGTTCTCCCCTAGGTATCCCATGTATTATTCACCAAAATATTAAATAAGATCTTGATGTTTTTTGTTGATTAATATCACCTAAACTAGGTGATAATAATGAATATGTATCCAATACTAAGGGGAAACAACCTATTTGATTAGTTAAAAGGGGTGAGATAGTTCTCCAAGAAAGATCACATATCAGGTAATCACCAGTTCCGAGTACGAGTTAAGGTTATAATAAATATGAAATTAAGATGTTGATAAAATAATTAGGGGTTATTTCAGATTCTATTCAATGTAAAAAAATCCCCAACAGTGATTGATTGACTCATAAACCAGGTATTTCAATCGTTCTAAGATTTGTTCATGATAGTCTTCATTGACAATATTATATTGTAGTTAGTGTCCTTGGAGGAGAACTTGAGAGAATTCAGGATAGTCTTGGACATAATCATAGAGAAATATCTCTATTGGGATCTCTTGAAGTGTTAGTGTAACATCCCATGATTTTAAAATTACACCATCTTTGATAGCACACTAGATACACAAACCCAAGCTTAAATTGACAATGAGGTATTATAATTTAATCTCAACTGCAAATTTGGAGGATATGAAAAGAAATAACCACATTCTGATATATATATATATATATATATTAATATAGTACCTACTTAATAAATCTTTAACGATTAATTATTAGGAAATAATAATTGAATTTTTAGTAAATTCATTTTATGTTTTAAAAATCTCTCTTTTCAGATCAATTTTTATTGATTGTCGGGAGAAAATTTGAAAACAAATTTCTAAAAATTTGTGAAATTTCATTTCATCAAAATGATATAGTTTTTTAATTAGTGATATCAAAATAATTTTATAATGAATTTTTTATAACTTTGTGAAATGTTTCATTTTTCAATGAATTGTGGAACATACATATTTTAATTGAAAAGTTATTTTTCATTTTAGGTATTCATAAATTAATTTTCAATTTTCAATTTCTATAAAAATATAATTTATTAATTTGTATTGTAAAAAATAATTATAGTCATTTTAATGAAGGTTATAATTTAATATTATATAAAAACATTTATATATATAATAGGTAATATTTCAAAAAAAACTATTCTTCATTGTGTTTTGGGTTTTTATGTTAAATTAATTTATACCACTTATAGGAATTTCATCTTGAAAAATATTGTCAAAATTTGTAATTTGGTGGTATAATTGTGGTGAATAGGTTACTTTTGATTTTGATCATGATGAATAAAAACTATATTAATTTATTATTAGCATGGTAAAGGTAAAATGTTTTAATTAGGGTTAAAACTAATATATTAAGGTGTCAAAATCAAACCAAAAGATTAATTTACCCTATTAGATGAGTTTATTTCATATATTTCCTTAAATTTCTAGAATATATTGAATTTTTGTGAGATTTTTATTTGATAATAGAATTTATAATATTTAAGTAAAAAATAAATTCAACAATGTGATTATCTTGAATTTAATATCTCTAAAATTATTACAAAAGGAAAAATAGTTTAAGTTCAATAATAGATATTAAATTCCTACATAATTTATTTTATTGAGAATGGTAATTTATTTATAATTTTTATGAATGAAATAATAATCCTAAATACTTACGTGATAGTAATACAATATTTATTCAATTAATAGAAAAAAATAAAATAATTGATATTAAAAATATTAAAATTATTGTAATTTTTCAAACCTAATGGATCCCAATAATTTTTTAGATCAGTATTACTTATTATAAATGTCTTACTATCTATTATGTTAATTCCATCTTTGTATTGATCTCATTAAAAGGGAAGTTAAGTGAATAGTGTCAAAAATGAAATTAATGATATTTTATGAATATTATATTTTATTAAATAATCTAAAATATACTAACATTTTTAAATTATAAAATTATGATAATATATAGTCAATTATTTAATACTTGGTCCTTTTGTGAGTTAATAGTGATCTTAAAAGTAAATTTATAAACCTTTACAAGTGAAAGTGATGTTTCAGTTGTTGAGGTTAAAATGAGATAACTAATTGTTAAAACCAAAAATAAGGATTAAAACAACACATAAATAAATAAATATTCTATTTATTTATGGGATTACAACCAGACCATATCAAAAATAAGAATCTATCAAAATTCAGAATAATTCTTCTTGAGAATGTCTATATTATAATTTAATATTTTAGGGAATTACAACCACCTCCCCACACTCCTTCACACCTTTTAGTCCATCTATATTGAAAAAAACTAAAAAAATTCCCTAAAAAATTCATTATCCACATTATGGAGCTTTTGGGAATCCCAAAATAGCAACCCTAGGATCCTTAATAGGATATCTAAATGAGTTTTTTCAAAGAAGAGGTAATCGCCTTAATCGATCACATTATTCTTGCATCTTTGATAACTAATCTAAATATATGACATTTTTTTATAAAATAAAAAATTAACTATCATAAAATAATTAAATGATATTTATATTATTAAACCAATACTATCTCCCTTTAGTCCCTTTATATTGGAAGTGAATGTATTTCTCAGGCATATGTACAACATACCGTCTTGATAAATCCATAAAATTCATTTTCTACCACCATAATTAATGGGTGTTTATTATTATGATTTTTGTGTTAATATATAAAAAATAGTATATTATTAAATTTATTTAATTATAATATCACATATACCTTCCTAACATCCAATCTGTTGTAATATAAGAATGTCGCTTGTACATATATGTGGACTAACATCTCCATAAAGGGTTGTGATTTTTTTTCATTTCCATTTTACTTGGATGGTAATAAGGATATATATATGATTTAATAATAATTATTTAATGTTGAATTATTTTTTAAGTTTCTTTCATTCCATCTTTCGAAAAGTGAAAGCAATGTTTATGCGTCTGTACGACCTTCTGTCTCTATAAATAGTATAATTCATTTTTATAACTGTATGCATTATGAATGAATCTATATATAAATTTATCAAATTTAAATGATATTTGAATAATTATTAACATTTAATATATAATATACCCACGGTCAACGGGAAAGGACCATAGCTACTATACTGAAATACTTATGATAAATGAAACAATTAACACCTAAAACAACGATTTTAATAAGGAATTATAGATAAATGGGGGTTGAAATATTATTAATTGTTCATATATGATATTATAAGAATGAAAATTATTATGATATATAAATTTAATATATTTAAAATTATTATATAGGAAGTTATATTGATTTCAAAAAAAATGGAACTTGTGGTAAGGGTTTATCATCTCAAATTATCATCTTTAGGAAAAATGTTATGACATTAAACTACATTCTTTTAAGTGTTGTATATTTTTACCTATGATATTATATATAATTATTATCATTACGTTAATTATATTTAATTTCTCCTTGTATGTTATTCTTTTATGGGTATTAAGATCCAAATATTACCAAAGTAGTATGAGATTTATTGTTCAATCGTATTTTAATTAAGATTGTTTATGATGGAAAATAAATTGGGAAACTTATATGAACCTTATCAAATAAATCCATTAAATATTCACATCCTTTCATTATTTCATTGGAATATATTTTTCATATTTATTTTAATCATTTTATGATTTTAAGATATCAAATTAAAGTTTTATATGTAAAACTAAATTTATTTCACTCTTAATTCCAAAATACATTTCTTCAATATCCATGTTTTCTAAAAAAATTAAGAATTATTTTAACATTTTATTTTTATTTTTTAATTTCAATTTTACCCATGATTTAATTTTTACAAAAAAAATAATTAAAAGTAATCTTCATGTCAATTTCTGAATGATGTAATTTTTAGAATTTAAAAACAAAGTGAAAGGAATTTTTTAACTTATTCAGCATAAAAAAGATTTACTATCATCATAAACTCTCCATACTATAAAACAAACTTTCTAATATTAAAGTTATATTTTCTTAGAAAATATTTTTTTTGAATATTTTGAGAAATTTTAGTTTTTGAAATTATATTTTCATAGTGGAAATTGTATTTTTGTCGAGGATATTTTAATTATCTTATAATATAATTTTTATTAATCGATGAAGAAAAACCTTGAATTTAATTATTAGTTACAAGGGATATCGACCTCTTATACCATACTTAATTGTTATCTATATTTTTTAATATTATAATGATGATATGATTATGTTACCCATTTATTTTCCATGAGTTATGCTATTATTAAATTATGAGATAATTATGAAAATCATTTTCTTTACATGGGTTAGGATATGATGAATTTTCTATGATATTGTAGCACCTATATGTATTGTTTTCATTATTTTATGGGTGGGAATTGAATTATATGTCTCTATAATTAATTTGTTAAAGTATATAACTCGTGAGATATTTCTAGAAAACAAGTCTATGAGCATGATACGCTCTGGGAATCAAGTTATTTGCTTGATTAAATTTGGGAAACAAGTCTATGTGATTGATCATCTATAATAAAATATTATTGATTCCCAATAAATTATGATTTTATGGTCTCAGTAATTTAATCTTGATATATGAAATGGATAATATACTGATGATGTTGCCAAAATTTTATGACATTAATGATTTATTTCTGAAGACTTCACACTCTTATGATCTATTTTTTTGAAATGATAATTCTTTTTTCCATAACTGATGTTTATGATATTGTATTGATTGGTTATAAATTATATATGTGTTGTTGAAAAATTGGATAAAGACCACTCTCAGGGGGTAAATCTATAGTTCATTTTTATTATATAATAATGTTTCTTAACTTATTTAGTAATCTTTAATAACCTCTGAAATTTGTTAAATATACCTTCCACTCAAGTATAACTTCTCAAACTCACCTTTTGTATGAATAAAATAAAAATATAAGACAACACATGATATTTACAAGGATTAATAAAATGACCTACTTCTTCTCATGTTGGATAGTTTGACCAAAATGGATTATTTAACTATCTTCTTTCCAGAATGCAAAGGTAAAAGCCATGAAAATTTATAAAATCCTAGTAGTAACATTTCATATGAATTTGATTATACCCCCAACTATGATTTTAAGTATCCAAGTTCCCACAGCTGGTTATACACCACAGAAAACAAATAGACCTTCTCAGTAACTAGTAAGTATCCACAGTCTCAAGCTTCACTTTCCTTCTACTTTTCTATTCCACTTCATAGAGCTGTCACATACACAACAAGTAAGATGAATCAAAATTTACCTACATATAATCTCTTAAAACCTCAAAAATTATATATAAACATGTTGGTATTGAAATATCTTGCAGAAACATTATTGGGAAATCTTCCTCAGCATATATCAGTCAGATCTTCCCTAGTTTGGAAACCTATGTCCAATGGGAATCATCTAATTAGGATATGTTTGATTCTACTTATTCTCTTACTTCTTTAATTGAGTTGAAACTTAATTAAAAGTGAAAAATTACTTCATTCGATGAAACTTAGTCCAATGAATCCTCCTCTGATAGATGTAGATCTAATGGGCTCACTCCAATAGACTTGCTCTGATATATCATTATCTGTTGGAACTTTATCCAATGATTAGACTGACCATCTCTCTAATGATCATACTAATTATAAACCAAAATTTTTTTTATATGAATATCAATACATAATCTAAAATTATCATTGCTCTAACACATTTGAATAGATTAACACGAAAATGTTCAGTGTGGAAATTTACTATGATCTCTATTTATAGGAACACTATAATGGAAATAGTAAGAAAACCAGTTTCACTTACCGCTCAAAAGAATTTATAAACATTGAATATATCGTTCTTTTAAGTCTTAATATTTGACTTTATTATATTTTCATAATACTTTTAGAGATTCTAAAATAATCTCAAAATATTATAGTTCTTCATGTTTACAAACATTTCTTTAGTATAATTCTCCATATGATTCTTCATTACGATAAAGACATATGCATGGATGAAGATGACCCATTAAGATGACCTCTTGGAAATAATAAGAGTATTATAATATCTATTATATATATTAACTCTTTATCAATACATCAATAAAATCCTCAAATTATTTCTCCTTTTATTCAATTCTATATATCGATAATCCTTCATCTGGTAAAGTTGAAAACATGATGAATTTGTTCCTATCAACATATATATGATAGATCAGTCACTTCTTTACTCTCATGGATCTTTGTATGTTCCAGCCGATATCCTGAACCAATTATTGAGAAATAATATTTTATTTTTTATTTTTTTACTGAAATTTTTTTTAAGAGAACAATTTATGAACACTTTATTTTTTCTTAACTGAATTGGAATACAATTAAACCTGATGAACATGGTTAACTATATTTTTTATCATCTCTTAGAGGATCGTTCATTGAATCTTTCTAATGGATCATAATGTTAATCAATATAAACTTTCATAATCAATCTCCCACTGGTAAAACACCATATCTAGTATAAAAAGGATGATAACAATATGAATCAGTGTTAGAATCCATTATAAAGGATCAGTGTAATAACACATCCAATGGGATGGTGTCGTTAGTGATATATTTACTTTAGAAAGATCAATCTTGTAGCCTTCTAATATTATCACACTGAGGATTCTCATATTGATGATTAGAATCCATAGGTGTTTGTTGATCCGTGCACTAATGAGAAGAAACCAGAATACATCACATCATATTCTCCTCTCATCCAAAAACATAAGCATGTATCATGTATTTGGCATGATTTGTGAGAACTCCATGATCATTAATGAATAGTCATATTTTCATCATAGTCATTAAGACCATGATACATCTATTTTTTAGGATCTTTTAATTTCAGGCTCATAGTGATTCTGATGAACCTTGTCTTACAGAAAAATCCTTTCTTTATAATGAAATCTTTTAATCCAGACTCAATACAATTTCCAGTAGCTTATGAATTTTTATCGGGTTCCCAGTCCATTAGATTATATTAATTTATTCTAATGTGTTGAATATGATTATCATTTAAATGTTTATTGACCCAATTGACAACTCCATACCCTTCTTCAATCCTAATTTCAATTACCTAATCATCAAACATTCTCTCATCAACAAAATCAACATATTTATATGTTGATAAAAAATAAAACCAAAGTAAAAATTGGACGTAAAAATATGTTGTGTATAAGTTCAAATACCCTTAATCTTCTTGTATTATTTCATATGATCATTGATTGATATCTCATAGGTTTTCCCTTATAGAACATCTACGCTCAACCTTTCTTATGTTTCATTTTCTCGGGTCGAGTAGAAAGGTATTACATATGAGAGGACTAAAAATGGTTCTAGTTATGAATATTTTAATTGGATATGATGTAGTACACATATGTACAATTGTTTTATCTATCCATGTTTCCAAAGATACATGAATTATTTGATTCGGCTATGGATCATTATGTTATGTATTGATCAATCATCTAAAAAGATCTAATATAAATATTGGTAAAGTATGTTTCATTATATTTTGTATCATATAATGGTTTTGTAACCTTTATAAATTATTATTAGAATACATTAGTGATAACTCGGGGGACAAATCAAAGTAAAGGATAACATCCTATTTTTTCCAAACAAGTAGGAATGAACTACGTTAATCCTATGGTGTTATGTATTTAAATGTTTATGTATTGATTTGGACACACTATAAATGTTTTTTTCTTGATTCGTCATGATGAATATTTTTTCCTTACAAAATACATTTTGGTTTTATTTAATGGATTGAACTAGGAGGATTCATGTTAATACTGATAGATAATAAAAAGATTTCTATAATGAAAAATCAAACGAAATGGTAGTTGGAGAGTAAAACCATATGATTATTACTAATAAGTTATCTAATTATATGATTTATACCTCTACATTGGATATTATATTAAAACCCCTAACAATTTAAAGAAAAAGTTTCATGGGGAACATAATGGAAATAATATTTATCTTATAACATGATAAAAATGTAGAAATAAGAACTAAAGGGAATGTATCAAAATAGAAGGAAGATGTTTTAGTATAGAAATGATGGATGTGGAGAATGAAATAGTAGTGGTAAAATGTAGAGTTCAATGGAGAAAAATAAATTCTATCCTAAGGTACATTTAACTGTTTAATTTTTCATGTTTGACGAATATAGGAATTATTTGAGCCAATGTTCTAATCCAAGGGTCAAATCCTTAAAAAATGAAGGATCTTTTTTATTCTATTCATTGAAGTGTTTATGTTTTAGGATTTATGAATTATATAATAGATATATTAAATATATGAATAAATTTATGTTTAAGGAATGTTCCACAAGAGTTTTATTTTATGGTTTGAAAAAATATGTTAAATGTTATCGATAACTATGAAATGTGACTTAGCAGTAAAGTGATGATATTTTAAAGAGAAATAGAGATGACTGAAATTAATGGGGAACTATTTGTGACCAAGAAATTGGATAATTATTTAATTAAAAAGTTATTTACATCATATTTGATGATGTTTTTTGGATTTTTTGATTTTTGGAATATTTTCAACAATCTATAATGTTATTTGAAGAACATTGATTGTGTTCATTTTAGAAACCCAAATTCTTTCATCTAAGGATTTCTTTAAAAACAATTATATTATCATGGGTTTATATGTTTGAGTCTGATCATGTATTTAAAGGTATCAACGCCCCCTTTTTAATGTTTTATTTTATTGAATTTCAAATTAATTTGAATCTTCTGTTTTGTTTTACGAAGATTGAACTGTTGAGTTTAAAATAACCCTTTTTATTAATATGTTTTTAAGATAATTATGATCTATTGGATAGTGTAATATAGATAATCTTTATAATTGAGAATTAATTCATTGAAGAGGAGATGTATTGGTGATATTTATGGTCAATCTAATGATTATGATTTAGGTTAGAATCAAAACGTGATTCATGAATGTTGGAATATCCACATTTTAAATATAAAAAATCTAGATTATTATGTTTCTAATGAATTTAATGTTTTATGATAGTATATTATTTAATCAATCAATTTGATGAAATTTGGATAAAAATTGAAAAGACCCATTATTATTCTAGACATGAGTCACCTCCGGAAATGATTCACCACCAGACATTATTCGCTGCTAGACATTACTCACTTTGAGACATGATTCAACGTGAGTCCTAAATTGCTTCTAGAGTTGAATCACAACCATATATGACCCACCACCATATGTGACTCACCACTATACATGAATCACCACTATACATGGATCACCGCCAGACATGAATCACCTCCATCGTGACAAACCACCAAACATGACTCAACTACAAAAATGATTCACTTCCACACATGAATCACCTCGAAATATGTGTTATCACTAGTGATGACATACCCACATAACGAACCATTACTGGGCATGCGACCACCAGGATTGTGATGCCTCCAGATATGCTGCTTGTAGGAGTACTACAATCGATAATAGACCTATTTTGAATTTAATTCTCCCAATAAGTATTTTATGGGTGTAAATGTATTGGGATTTTTTAATTATTATTCCTAACCTATTATATGGAATCCCAAAAACCAAGTCAATGGTTTAATTTTAGGATCCATAAATTCTTCATGGTTATTCTTCAATGGGTATTCAAACATGAATTTATCTTTATTTCAGAGGATCTCCCTCATGCATGGGTGATCAATTCACAAGAACATACATGATTTAAACATAATGAAATATGATTTTGAAATAGTAGGGTACACTGAAGATCTAGATCATTTCTTATATATTGAAAATAAAACTTTGAGACACTCTGTTTTTTTGCAACTGTTAGTGAAACGGTTTGAGCTCACCACTAATCCAAACTCAAGGACTCTCAAAAATATAAATAATTATAGACTGAGAAACACTTAATTTCTACATCTTATTTCTTGATCTCTTTATATTTTAATTTTACTTTCTAGTTTTTTCTTTTTTTCAAAGATTTTTTTGACACGCTAAATACTACGCTTGAACTGGAGAATGTATGAAATTATCCTCTACACCTTTTTATCAATATACCCATGAAAACTATAGACTATGTCTGTGTGTGGAATTTTTTGTTTTTCTTCCCATATAGAACTTTTGAGGTTATTTTAAGCTTATATAGATTGTATTATTGTGTGAATACCTGATCCATGGTTGTAGATCAGATTATTTGTTATAATAATCTTCTTAGCAGTAAGTGATTTACAAGTTGTGGGGATTAAGTCTCAATATAAGATTTAGCCCTTTGTTTTTTCATTGTCTGTTTCTATTTTTTCCTGTTTCACATAAATAAATTTACTTTCAACCTTTAAAAAAACCTTTACATTGATATTTTTCCTTATCAAGTTCTCATGCAAGTATTTTTTTAGTAAATAGATTTCAAAATTAAAATTAATTTTAAAAAAATAACTAATCCCTAATAAATAATTGAGAAATTCATTTAATGATCACACATAACTGAAACTAATATTTTGAATAATTGGGTGAATTTAATTTAATTTTTAGAGTTTATCTTAATTTTTTTAATATAAATTTAATTGGGAAAATAATTTACCTCCTCTGGATTTACTCACACTAACCAACATTTACCATCACAAGTTCATTCAACAACTTTCTACTCAAATTTTAATTGTATTTTAATGATATCAACTTTCTGTGAACAATATATTTAGTTCATTATGGGTAATATAAATGATTTTATCCTACCAATATACCTCCCTACATCAATGTAACTAATTATGTTCAGTGGGAAATTAAAATGAAAAGGCATCTTGAGAGCATGGTTTTGATATCTGAAAATTAATAGATGACCAATGTGAATTAATTCCAATATATAGAGCCACATGGAATGATTCAAATAAATATTCTTATAATAATAACTATATGGATATGAATTCTTTTTACTTTTATTTGGGTGATAAATAATTTTATATAATATCTACATGTAAAAAATACTTTTGAAATTTGGGACACCGTAACTTTTTTTCATGTGATAATATATTTTTGCCAAAAATAAGATTAAATTTTATTAAAATTAAATAAAATACTTTTCAAATAAATCATGATGTTCTTATTTCAAAATTTTATCCTTGGTTTAATGATATCGTAAACACAATTCACTCACTTTGTAAAAGTGACTATGATAATGATCATGTGATGTGACTATTAAGGATTTTACCAAAACAAATAAAGAGGAACCTGAGAATTGATCAGAGAACCATGTGATGATATTAAGTTACCATTTAAAGAGATTATTAGAAATTTATTAATGTAAGAAGAATAATGAAATGTGAATCAAGAAGAGGAAAATTATCCAAGAAATAAATATGTAGCCTTCAAATCCACTACCTCAAAACAAAATGAGAAAATTATGGATACCCATTCAAGGGATGAATAATCACCTAATGAAAGTGATGAATAGATGACCATTCATTATAGAATATTAAAAATGTTCTAAAAGAAGTCGACTTTATTTTGTAAACCAAGATATAAATGTAAATATGATGACATAGAAAAGAAAAAATAATAATTGGATGAAAAATTATACCTCAAATGAGATAATATTATTTTATTGTAAAAGGAATGGGAATGAAAAATATGACTACCCAAAGATGAAATATAAAAGTAAATATGATGATAAGGTTAATATATATAAGAATGAAATGAAGTCATCTTGGAGTTTTTCTTGAAGATATCTAGATTAATTCAGACACAACTCAAGGGGACACACATGAAAAAGTGAAAATTTGTTTCATGATTAACATATATGAGGAATACAATTTTTTCATGCTTATCCTATACCTATTTATATTAATTTTCAAGATGAATATTGATGAGATCTTGTGTGATGAATAGATTTTTGAATAATTTAACATGATGGAAGATAAATTTAATGATCTTAAGGAAAAATATTAAATTCTTAAGAAACAACATTCTTTGACTACTAAATTTAAATATGATATTACTTGGGAAGAAGGGAAAAATACTCAATTTATAAAAGATATTAAAGAGTTTAAATTAAATAATGAGATATTAATGATTTATCTAGAAATATTCATCAATGGGAGAAATAATATTACTCAAATGGTTGGAAAATAGACATGACCAAAGTACAATATTGGTATTGGTTATCAATATAGACATATGGGAATTTTTATGAATAAATAAATTAATAGTTCGAGTTCTTATACTTTATTTTACACATCTAGAACAAACAATGTATTTATTTATAAAATTTTAAAATCATCATATGTGAGACATATTTGTAAAATATGAGTTCCAAATTTTTTTATAACTAATAATTTTTTACCCAATAAAATTTTTTCACAAAAATAATTTTTAGTGTCACATTTTTTTGTAGGAAACTGTCTAAAAATTCTATAGTAGGAACCTAAATTACCTATATAACAAATATTATACACATATGACAAGACAATATCAAATTTTTACTGTGATGATTAAATTTGATGGTGGACATGTCACTTTTTATGACTATGCCAAAGGGAAAATAATTGGCCTATATAAAATTGATAATTATAATACTGTTTTTGTTTCAAATGTATTTTGGTAGGTGGTTTAATGTCCAATAATCTTTTAAACTCATAACTATGTGATGATATTTTTCATGTGATGTTTGAATAGAACACTTAAAATTCTTTTAATTTTAAAATTATTTAGTTTCTACTACCTTAAGAAATGATAATATTTGTGCTATTAATTTAGATTCATTATTTTCACAAAACATTTCCCATATATGTTCATTTCATAGTGAATCATGGATTTTTATAGGATACTAGGACATTTTAATATTCACTCACTTATAAATATTGGTTGTAAAGGCTTAGTCAACGATCTACCAAAACTAGAATTCCCAAATTAAAAAAGACAATAATTATTTTTAAAAAATAAAAAAACATAAGATCTCTTTCAAATCAATAAAATAAGTTTCAATTTCTCAACCCCTAGAATTTGTTCAAACAATTGAATCATGATCTTACTTTATAAATAATTCTAAATCTGTAGAAAATTATAATGGAATAAGGATTAAGACCTTAAGAAGTGATCATGATCGCAAGTTTGAAAATGAAGTCATTGAATAGTTTTTCAAAGAAAATAGTTATAATAATAAATATTCATCTCATATTATCCAATAATAAAATGGTTTCATTTAAAAAAATAGAACACTTAAAGAAATTTCCAATAATATGCTCAATGAGTTTTCCCTTCCTCTTGATTTTTGGTCAGAGACTATGATTACAACTTGTTATGTAATTAATATATTTTTAATTCGACATCTCTTAAAGAAAACTGATTATGAATTATAAAAACATAAAAATAAAAAATTCAAATACATTCAATTTTTTATTATAGTGTCCTTACTCTTACCATTATGGATAATCTTGAAATTTTTTCTTTCAAGATAAATGAATGGATTTTCCTTGGGTTTTTAACAAAAAATAAATCATAATGAGTGTTTAATAAATGAAGAATACTTTTTGAGATCCTATTAATTTCAAATTGGATAAAATATATATGATCTTAAGACCCCATTAGAAATCCTTTTGCATTATTCTTCAATTATTAATATTAATACCAAAACTTCAACTAATTTTGTAAAATAAGAAGAAAAATTATATAGTTCCAAGGTATGACGTGAAACTAAATTTGTAGATAAAGATAAGATTTCCATCCCTAATTTTATAACTTCTTTCAGGAATTATAGATACAATCCCATAGATTTTGTATTTGGATACCAATATATAGGTACACGAACTAGTTATTCACTTAGGAATTAGGTTGATCGTTAAGAACTATTGTTACAACATGAACCTAGGAACATCGATGATAAAATTAATGATGAATTTTTGTTGATGTAATTGAAATGAGAAAATAATCAATTATAATGGAATTGATTTTGGGAACATTTAGATTGACATAATGAAACATTTACATTTGGAACTAATTGGGTGTTTAGAAACAAAATTTGATGAGTCAGACATTATATTCAGAAATAAAGATAGGTTGGTTAAAGAACTATATAGTCAAGAATAGGTTATTGACTATATGGAATCATTTCCACAAGATTCTATATTTGAATCCATTAAAATACGACATGCCTATGTATCACATTTTGATTTCAGACTATATCAATTGCATATCAAAATAAATTTTTTAGATATTTATATTGTTTATGATGTTTTTTTGAAAGATCCCTTATATTTCAGAATAACCATTTTACGAAACATATTTCTGAATAAAAATAGAGTTATATGGTTTGAAATAGACTCCATGAAGTTGGTATTAATTTCTATTCTCTTTTTTATTTATTATAGTTTTTTAAAAGGGGTCATAACATCCATGCAAGAGTGGACCTATCTCACTAGTACAATGTAATATCTACCACCGCCTCAACATGTCTTAACTTAAATTCCCAATAGGATCCAGGACAGGTTAGATGCGGCTTCAAACAATCCCCATCCCACTGGGATGGGGGAATTTATATCTCAGTAACCATCCCTAGGTTCACAAGCCCCTAAAAATATTTTAGGTACAACAATGGTGATTCTAGATCACCACCTTCCCACTGGGATGGGTTATTTATATCTCAATGTTCTTCCATGGAATCAAAAAATCCCTAGCTAGAATCAATGGAACCTTAATTATAGGACCATTAAATTCCAATTGTGTCCCTCAATAACACATAGTCTATTCGGATAGGGGAAATTAAATCATATTCATCAACATTGATTGAATCAGTCTTTTCTAGGTTGGGAGGGAAATATCAATGGTTAGCATACCACCTGTTATTCCCACCACAAGACAAACCTCTGCTTGTCAGGTCCCATTCATCAATCATAAACATAAGCTCCCTCATGGACACTATTTAGAGACTAAAATGGGAGGATCATGTAAAAAATAAGATTATACCTTGGTGAGGTTGCAATCTAAAAAGTACCAATATGCCATAGGGTTCAAATAACAACTTCGAAGAAGGTATTGTTGAATTAGATTATTATGTTGAAAATAATTGTACAACCACTATTTCCTGATATTTCATTATGTATTTTGTCACTAGATATATAGAAAATATTGTTTATTAATACTCAAAGGAAGAGGTATACAACATAGAAAACATACCATCGGAGGTGGGTGGTTTGGATGAAACAAAGGAGGCTACACACACCCAAAACCAATGAATACACTAAAATATGGAACCTTTGAATATGGAGTTCCATCCTACATGGAAGAAACTACCAAAGAAAATGGGAACGGTCTAGCTACATCTCAATCACCATCCGTAAAAGTCATTGTTCCTTCGATGGAGGAATATTTTTCAAAATATGATATTTAGATACAAACTCTCATATTACTAAACAAGGATATACTCAAGGGAAATCTTCCTACAGGGTATTTTCCTGACGTAGTGATGAATATTTTCTCTCTTATAGTCAGTCCATTTTCGAGAGTGGTATTTGAGCAAAATATTGGCTCCAAATCAAGGATGCCAGGATACATGAATGAGGAAGTAAAAAGTGATCAAATCTTCCCTCCATTGAGGTGACATCCTCTCCCTCATCAGGGAAATCATTTAGTCTTAGGATAAATTTAGGATCAACATGAGACAAAGGCATATCCACCTCATCAATCACCATCAACTCCCTGTAGATAGGATTTGGCTCAAACAGAAGTGACCCTAGTACTTCTTAACATCAATGAGTCTCTATCTACTCCAATATAAGCCATGGAAGTGTGTTGTGAACCTCTACAACCCTAAGATAAATCCATATCCCAAATGGGTTGATGATACTCTACCTCCACCAAATTTTTTCAATCCAACATTCTCCACTTTTTACAGAACGAGTTGTGATAAATATAATCTCACACACTTTGTATCATGATGTGGGCCAATGGTGGACCCTCTAGATCAAAAGGAGGAAATAAAGTTGATTTGTTTTGTTCAAAATCTGATAGGTCCGTCATTTGTATGGTAAAACAGCCTTCCAGAAGGTTCTGTTATAGGATGGGTAGACCTCCATCATATATTCCTCATAAATTCATATCCACATTGAGGAAAATGAGGATTATAAACCTTCATAACTACAAACAATGTTAAATTGGTAGGTGTTATGAATTCATAGCCAGGTGGGTAGGTTTAACCATTCGCTCAGTATCCCTCTCTCATGGGATCAACTACTAAAAATCTACACTGAAAATCATCGAGATGAGTTGTAGACACCTATGATTACAATGATGTATCCATGTGGGTTCCATGAGTTCATAGAAATGGAACAATATCTTGAGAAATCCATTCAATGAACCCGATCCAAAACTCGACTCATGCCCACAACACATGGGAAAAGGCCATAAAAATATGAAGTTGTGGATGTCACTATAAATCTAGTAGAAATTTCAATGCATGCACCCAATAATGTTACGAACCACCAAGTACCTTCTGTTGAGTTTCAAAAACCATTGAATCTACCTCATTGAGAAGCACATAGAAATGAGGGTCACGCGAGATTTGATTAATTGATGAAAAAGGAATATTCCTTCTAAAATTAACAACTCCTTGTTATTTTTTAGAATCTATTGACAAAATCCTAGTTTTGATACCACATCCCAAAAATCCCAATGAGGTCAATCTCACTGACCATCCCAACTAATTCCCTTTACATTGAAGGATGGGTCATAATTTCCAAGATTAATTAATCTTCATTGATTTTCTTCAATGAGTGGTCAATTCTAGAAAGGTGGTGTTAGGAATCTCCTTAGAGAAGGTGGATTGCATAAACATTACCCATTTAGAAGAAGATGATGGTTGGAAGAGTTACTAGGAAAAGTATGCACTAATGTTCGACATCTGGATGACTCGAATGAAATTTTATCGAGCTCATGAATCCCCAAGAGCATTGTTTCACAGACCCACAATAACTATACCACCTAAGGTGGAAACATCAAATATGACTCCTAAAAGTGATTGTGACCAATAGACGTAGAAATAAACAAAAGTGGATAAATAATATTCTTTTCTAAATAATTCTAAGACTCTTGAAAACTTCTTCCTTGTAACATTATATGTATCAGAATGGCCCCAGAACATGGAATCCTTATCAGATGAAGATATTATCATTGGTTCTTCTAACATGATACACTTATATAACCCCTTGTTTGATGATGAATAGGACTCATAATATGAGTTCCCATCATATAACAATTGAAGGTGTAGGAACTGAGGATACAAGGGACAATACAGGCATGGTCTGACCCAATATTCTATTCATGTCCTATAAGGAATATATGCAGTTGAGAACCATGGTAAAGTTCTCCAGATGGATCAAAATAGTCATGGAGGCATTACAGAATCCTCCACAGGTCATCTGTATGAGATTTTCTGGCATTAAATCTTAGTGTAGGTTTGATTATTTGGTTAACCTAGGAAACGGGGAAGGAAAACATGACAGGAGCCATTGGAAAAAAGATACTCCCTCGACCTATCAATAAGCACCAATCCCTTCCACCTAAAATGCCTTTTTTACTGAGCAACATGTCCAGTAGAAACCCCACACTAGGAAGTGAAAACTTATATTTAAAAATATATATGTTCTAAAATAGATAGTGGTTGTCTCTTCTATGCTCTAAGTCCTCCATGTTCTCATTATTTCAATATAACTAACATTGGAACTTTTTTTTATTCCCACAAGATCCCATATGTATTAGATAGATAAGTCACTATATCCAAGGATTATAATTTTGATACTATGTCCTCATAATTTCATGTCACCATCTCATTCACTACCTAGGTTCATGAAGAAGTCCTTAAAGGAAACATCAGGCCCCTATATGATTCAGGAAGACTTAATAATGTCACCATATAGAGGGCCCTAGTTGATAATGGCACCAAGTTCAACCTTATCCCATTTTGAGACCTCCGAAGATGGGAATTTAGAGAAGTGGACTTATCCCCCACAAATATGACCATGCATGGGTTTTATAATCCGAAGAAAAGTCATCTTGATATGATAAAACATGAAGGTCAATTTAGAGAGATAACATCAAATGATGAGTTTATGGTTATCTAGTGAGACATTACATATAATTTCATTCATTAGATGTCCTATATTCATAGTCACTTAGTGGTACCATTGACATTTCATCAACATCTTAAATACCCCATCAATGGAAAAGTCACCACCCTACATGCTGACAGCCCCCCCCCCCCAAGGAGTATAGATCCACATATACTGAAGCGTATTTCTATAAGTATGGAGTAAAAAAGACAATATTAGACTAAGATATGAACATTTCATCCCCCAATATCTTGGGGACCACCCCTAAAATTACATGGAGTATATTCAATAGTGACTATGTGCTCCCCATAAATCTAGTCAAGGTGAACCTAATGATCCAAGCCTCATCTGTCCCTAGTGACAATATAAAATACAATCAGATCTAGAGTCTCTCTACAATTACTTAATAAGTAGAGCATGATAATGTTTGTTCTCATATCCTCCCTCACCCTGATAGTGATAGATAGTCCCCCAGATTTCCATCTTGGTTAGAAAATTTCTCCATAGACATAGAGAAGGATGAGGATGAGGATGACATCAGGAATTACCCTCCCGCATTCGAGGAAGGTTTCACCACCACTATAAATGATATAATGAAAATAAATCAGGGAATGGAAGAATAACCATGACCTAATATGATTAGTTCCTCTATTCCCCCTAAATACGAAGATATGTATAATGCATTTCTGATGAAGCACTTATATGTGTTCATTAGAACTGCATAGGAATTCCTGGACTGAATCAATATGTAGCTACACACCATGTCGGATTACCTGAAGAGAAGTTAGGATTCAAGAAGATATCTAGGAGGATGAACCACTCTCATTAAACCAATTTAGATTCATAAGTTTTCATGTTGATAAAAGCATACTCTTCCATCAAGTGAAATACCCAAGATGGATTTCCAACATAATCCATTTCAAGAAAAAGAATAAGAAGATCATGGAATACATCAATTTTTGAGACCTTAATCACCATTTCCAAAAGTATAACATCCCATTAGCTATCAAAAAACATTTTATCAATGGAACTACTAGATTCCAAGACCTATCAATTATGGATGGTTACTCTAGTTATAATCTAATAAAGGTGGAAAGTGAGGATGAAGAATATGTGACCATCAAAGTAACTCAAGGGGTTTTCTTCTATCAAGTCATGACCTTTGGGATAAATAATGATGGTTCCACCTATCAATTTTCCATGCATCATATCAATAACTAATTCTTGGTAATGATGAATGAATGTAATGTCGATGACCGATTTGTCAAATCCCTAGAGTGAATTGATCACTTCACAAACCTTCAAACAGTCTTTGACAAGATGAAAAATACTAATCTAAAGATTAATCCGCTAAAAATAGATTTAGGGTTATCATTATTAAAGTTCCTTGGATCTTTATTATGCCACCACAACATCAAGTTTGTCCTAGAGAACACTTGTCCTATTCAATCAATGCCACCCCCTGGAAATCTCAAATCACTAATAGTGATCCAAGGGTACCTCACCTATATTTATAATTTCATATCCAACATTTCTAGAAAGAATCGTCCCTTCACCTGGATAATGAAGAAGGGAATCAGCTATCTAGGGGATAATGAATTCCTAGAAGCCTTTGAAAGTCTCAAAAAATATTTTCTACACCCATCGGTCCTTATGCCTCCTATGGAAGGGAGGCTACTCAACTTATATATGGATTCCATGGAAATCCCACTGGGCACCTTCCTCACATAGAAGAATAGTACATAGAGTGATAATAATAGATAACCTCTAATATATAACATTAAAATTACGTCACTTTTGTTTAATAATTAAAATAGTAAACAACTAGATTTTCAAAGACATTTTTTCTCTAGTACCTTTACAGACATTGAATCCTAAACTCTCATACATAATAAAGCTACATTATCTCCCACTATGTTCTTCTTTTTTATAACCCTTATTAGACACATCCAACATAACAGGTTTCATCATAACCTAGGGGAAAAGAATCATAAAAGGGGTCAACTAAAATTATCAATAAGGGTGAACATGGGAGATATGTAAGCATAATCATGAGAATGAGGGTATGAGAATGTGATCATAACATTATAAGAACATACCCTACATATCATAAGATCATAAACATGAACAATGTAAAATGTGTGGAAAATAATAAGACATCAGTCATAAGGAATTAATTAACATTAGACATGAAATCAAAACATAAGAATAATACATGGAATTGTGGAAAACACATGATCACATAAAATTATTTCCATAGTAGTCAAGGAATTTCTACCAAGTCCATATTAGTAGGATGGGTTCACTCCCCATGCCATAGTTTTCATCATGGTTCACTCCAATGGCCATATTAGTATCATGGTTCCACTCCCCATACCATCTTAGTATTTATTGTTCACTCACATTACTATATTAGTTGTTAAGGTTCACTCTAAAGACCATCTTTGTCTATCTCATGAGATATAGATCTTTACCAAATTCATTGGTAAAAGATATAGGTCCCACCTAAATCATAATGAAAAAATAAATACATATTCCACAAAATAATATGTAATCACATCATAACCCATGAAATGAAATGGGTATCATAAACATTTAATCATAGAACAACCTATGGAAGAATATTTAGGCTTCATAATCATTTAAAAATCAAAACTTGTGACCAAGAACCACATTTCAAAAGCATATATCCCATGAATGAGAAATGGGTTTCATAATCATCATCTCCTAAAAACATAATCCATGTAAAGAAATAATATGAATGGTTAAATTGTATAATTTATGCAAAAAAATCATGAGTAACAGCAAAAAAAATCATCTTATATGGGAAATAGTTTTTAAATATATTTAAAAACATTTCTTGAGGAAAATATCCTTTCTGAATTGAAAATTGATTTTCAAAACAAAAGGAATTATTGCATACCTTTTTCTTGGAAAAATCTTTGAAGTAATTTTAGTGAATCTTTGAAAACGAAATTTTTCTAAAATCCTTTTCCCATAAAGAACATTTTTGAAAACATTTTTTAAAATATGGTTTTTGATAAAAAAACTGATTTCTAACTAAATAGATAAATGCTATCAAATTTTTCATTAAATAATTTTCTTAATCATCTTAAGTTTAAAAGTGTATAAGAATGATACTAATACAAAGATATATCCTGAATAAAAAAATGATAAGAAAACTAATTAGTTCTCTTGAGAGATTGATCATTTTATTTAATCAATGAGAGAATAATCATAAACAATGTTGATAAATGAGGAGATTGTCTGAATAAATTCTTACCACATGGTAAAATGGAATCATACACTACATGAAAGAAAATGAAATTAAATAAATCTTAACATATAATGATGAGATGTATATTCATGATAAAACCATTCAAATGGATGTATATACTCCTCAAAAAAGAATGTAGGTGCCTAAAAACATGTTTATAAAATATTGAAAATTTAGACAAAACTATCATACTGATCATGTAACTCTTAAAACTAGGAGGATGGTCATAAGAATGATATTTGAATAGAGTGTGATCTCAATAGTCACTGCCTTCTGATACCCTAGGTGATGGATGCTTCCGCACCTCCCCTCCAAGGCCACTCCCGACCAGGGGGTAGAGGGGTGTCTTCCTTCTCCTCCCTCGTCCCCTCACCCCTCAGCTTTCAACCCATTCATAGATCCTTCTACTATCCCAATTTTCCCCTCCATTCATGTTATCCCTAAAGTCTAGTCAATTGTCGATTGAATTCCCATGTCTCTGATATATTCTCTGGAGTTTACTAATGCCTCGGCATTGAGGGATATTTTCTTTGTAGATCACTTCAGCAAGAGATAGCTCGTATTTGATATCTTCGATAGATTTATCTCCAACTAGTGGAATCTTTAGAATCAGGCGATTGTTGGGCTTCTGGACTCAAGGTACCTCTTGGTTCTCTTATCATCAGAAGAATATCTTATACATGCTTGGGAAATCTCTTCGTATGCTATCTCAGGTTTGTGCTTCTTTCTTTTTCAGTGGTCGTTCGATTTCCACTTGAAAAAATACCCATCTACCTCAGATAATTGGATCGCTCTCCCAAGACTTCCCCTACCATTTCAGAATTCTAGGATTTTTCATTTGATTGGATGTCTTTTAGGTTAATTCCTTTTCTCAGACCAGTGGACATATGTTAGAATCCACCCAATTTCACCTATAATTTTTATTGAAGTTGACATTTCCACGAATCACATGGATACCATTGGCATTGAGATTGAAGGTAAGTTTTCATGGTTTCAAATATTTGTCTATGAATCATGGGTTCCCATCTATTTTTCCTATTGTCTTCTCAGCCACGACGTCTATAGTTGTAGGAATAGATTGATGGGGTCCTCTCTAAAGGCTTGTTCTTCTACTCCATTAGACGAGGGACTCCAAATAAAGGCTACAGGGGATGGTGCAAGGACCAATTTGGCTGCTTGTGATTATAGAGGCTTGGGTCTTGGGCTTGCAGATGGTCTGGATGGAAAGATTTATGCTGGATTTTCCATAGTCATAGAGAAGGTTGTTCATCATGAGGTTTTAGGGAGAAATACCTTTGTTTCTGAGGATTTCAACCACTTAAGTAGGGACTTGGGTATTCTCACATTTTTTGTGAAAAGTCCTTTGGTACTAGTAGGAGTTGGGTTAGATAATCTTGCTACTAGTGAGGCTCTGGCCCCTAAGGGTACCAACCTAGTTGTGGAAGCTCGACTAGTCACTATGGAAGGTCAAATTTTCCAACCGTGTCATGTCTAATGGTGACTTGTACAACATTTTCTTTTCCAATATTCGATTATCAAATAGTTTCTTGTCTAATGGTGGATCATTCATGATTAAATACTAACTGAAATTTATAATTCCAAAGTCATGTTTTATGTAGAATAATCTCTCATTATTCAATGGTTTAGTAAAAATACGGCAATCTAAAGTTCATTTACTATGTATTCATGATTTATATCAGCCTTTTGGAAGTGGTATCTCATAATGTGATGTATTATATCAATATTAGACATGACACCGTTGGAAAATCCAAAAATCAACAAGACATCACTATACAAAGAACCATTGGACAAGTCACAATTGGAAATTACACCTTTTGGAAATCCACCATTGGAAATTTTACCATTGGCCAAGTCACCATTTTACAAGTCGGCATTGGAATAGTCATCATTGGAATACACCACAATTGAGAAGCTACTAGTCTCTATTTCAAATTCTTATACCATTACAAATTTTATGTGTTTAATTTTTATTATTTTTAAACATATATATTTTATTATATTTTTAAATTGGAATCCCTAAATGAAAATTTGGGATTATAATCCAAATTCTAAGTCAGCCTCTCTTGCTTATGCCTTATCCATTAAATATATTTATCATTCCCTTTCTCTCAGAAAATTTAACCTTATTATACCCTTTCTTGAACTATCATTTCAATAAAATGTTGATAGTTAATCATTCTTCAATGTTTTATTATTAATAATCGAGGCCTTCATAGAATCATAAAGGATAATTGAGTAATGATGTTGTCGATCTGAGGAACTCGTAGCTTGAAAATAATATTTTTGAGGAAAATAAAGTGGATGCTAAATTGATGTTATGATTTATATCATTGGTGATAATGGTGATTCCGGTACAGGTATAGATATACTATTTCTATAGAAATGACTTTACTTTCTATCTATATTGGTTCATTAGTTTTATCAATACATATATTTTATTTTTGTAGAATACAAGGATTTGATTCAGAGAATGAATGATGGAAAAATTCAACTTTTCTAAAAAAATAGTGGGAAAGGTTAATAAATGTTCCTCATTGATTATTTTAGGACTATCAAGGTTCAATACCTAGTGGCAGTGAATCATTTTTTTTATTAGGATGCTCTGTCTGAGCTGACTGAAAATAGTACACTAAGAAGGCCTGGTGCTACACTATTTGATGGTCAATGAAAAAAAATATTATTCATCATTTTTATGTCTCATGAATGGGTAAATTAGTATTATGTGATATTAGGATGTGTTTATTTTATTCCTCATTAAATTATGGGGTAGAATTAATCTCTACATATACATCATGATGAACATGTTGTATATGTTCAAGTTATCTTTATGATCTAATTCCCTCATTTACACTATGTTGATTTTATCCATGCTTGAAGTAAATTTATTGTTTATGAGGAAAAGGAATCTAATGTTATGTGTGGTGGTTTCTTCCTAACTATGTTTTTCTATATAAGTATAAAAATTAATTGGAATCCATGCATAAGAAATCAGATAAATATAATGAAAAACATTATGAGGAATAAATTCTATAGACCATCTATATAGGCCCAAGAACATAGTGGATTCTGTATTAGAGGACGATGATATTGTCATCTATTCTAACAAGGAATAAGAATTATTTTTTGGTTTTTGATGAAGAAAAAGTGGAATCCTCTATTGGGGAGGGAAGTGATCCAGATATCCCCAAAATATCTATAATGTCTTTTGTTTCTGCATGTCCTTCTATTTCTCTTCCATCTAGAGAGAGTGTTTAATGATAATGATATGATGATGGTAAAAATATTATGGTGTTTTGAGATTAATAGATATAATTTTATTATAAATCATAGAGATAATTTTTATAGGTCTCAAATGGTTATGAGGATGATACTAATTATAATAGAGATAATTTAGGTAATAGTGATGTTGAAATGGTGATGGAAGTAGTGATAGACCTGATCATAATGATGCTGATACTTTTAAGGAATCTCAATCACATCATCCTTCTCATATTTTCGTTGTTAGGTATATAGAGAGTCCTAGTTTAGCAAGATCGGTTTCTATCAATAGATCAGTTTCAAAGCAGCCAGTTGGTGATACTACCTCTAGTATAGGTGAGACCAGAGTATCTATTCAGTGGGAGGAATCCCCATGTCCTATCATATTTTATCTTACTATTTTTTATTTCTCTATATTGGAAGTGGTAGCTCATTATGATTGAGGGAAGTTCCCAAGTTATGTCTATCTTGGACTAGACTAATCAGAGTCCTAGGATGTTAGGTAAGAATATTATGATAACATAGATGCTCAGGTTGGTTCTTCCTTGGTAGAGGATAAATTATTTTATAAGGGGGTCATTCACTATGATGAAAATTTATTCATCTTTTGGATCCAGATCCAGATGATGATGGATGTGTTGATGACCATATTAGTACATGGTGGATGTTATATCTCAATTATATTTGGGATATATCCTAAGGGATCTATTGTGGTGGTTGTTTAACAATATTGTGAGCTTTAATCTGTCCCTTTCGATGCACTTACTAGATCAGAGCACATAAAGAATGTTATTCCTAGTGTTGAGAAAGAGGATACCAAGGTGCATTCATATTTTTTTCCATAGCTGACTAGGATGTTTTCTCATAGAGAACAATTTTAGACATTTGTAGAGTTATGAGGTCTCATGAACTTCATATTACACATATTACTAAAGATGATTCCAGAAATTTTTTGTAGATGGTTGTTTTCCATATCGATCCCAAGATGAATTTCCATATTTATGAATTTTATATTGAAAATATGAGTTTATCCAGTAAGATATAGACCATGTTTTCTATAATGAAGGAGATAAGGGCTACCTTTTCTTATTATCAGTATTACTTTTTTGGAGATTGGTTTCATTACTTTCTATTGAATCTTTATCCATTGATCCACCCCTTTAATCATAAGTTGATGGTGAGTTTATCTGATCAGTAGTCAGAGGGGAGTTATAACCTATTGTGGGTGATATCCATAATTGTCATCAGGAGGACCTGAGGAAAATTTTCCCACATGATGAGAACATATAGTAACTTGTAAGATAATTTTTGAATGAAGAAAAATGTGATTGGGAAACCCTCAATAAGGCTATAAAATATTATCTTTCTAGGATATATACCAAACATGATTTGAATTACTATATTATGTTTTCATCAGAAAACAAAGGATCCCACTTGTTACTAGGGATTTCAAGGAAAATTTATCCCAACAAAATATTTTGGAACCCATACTCAAGATTTGTATAGATTGAAAGAAATATTTTTTAGTGATATGAAATATGGAGGAAACATTATTATAGACATTGTGAATCTCATGAATCCTTTATTATATGTGTATAATACAACAGTGTTTTATCCTGATGAAATTATAGTGAAAACATTCAATTTTGATCCTTTTCCAACTTAGTTTATGTTATTTGGTATGTCTCAAGTGCAATCCCTCAGGCATCTCAGAACAATGATCATTAGAGAGAATCCAAGGGAGATGGAAAGGGACCTACTGACGCTTCCTCCTAAGAGGATAGTGATTCTAATTAGGCATATTCTCTGATGGGTACATTTTTTTGTTCTTTGTATTCCTTTTTATATTTCATAAAATATCTTTTTTATCAGTGAATCATGTCAATTATTATTTATATATTTTATATTTACATTTACTATTTCTTGTTTTCTCTTTTTCCTAATCCCAATATGGGAGAATAGTTTTTTTATTTATCCATGGTACCACATTTATTATTTTACACCATAATTATTTGGATGCACATATCCCATAATTTAATATAAATATGTTTTCATTTCTATTCTTTAATATTTCACTTATTTTTAAATATTTAAATCTTCATATATCAGATTAATATTTTGAAATTTGAAGCATGCTATTACATAAAATTTATCTATTTATGTAAATATTTATTTTATATAATGTATTAAAATAAAATGATTTTTGATCATAGAAAATGGGATATTGTTATAACCCATGTATTTGAATGACCAGAAATCATGATTATTATGTTTTGAATGAATTTAATGTTTTATAATAGTATATTAGTTTAGGAATAAATTTACAAAAAAAATTCTAAGTGTTGAAAAGACTAACCATTTGTCCACACATTAGTCACCACCTAAAATGAGACCCTTGCAGAAAAGGATAGCCTCCAAACACGAATCAGCACCATACATTACTCACCATAAGACAAGAATAACTGCTAGACACCACTCATGTAACAACACTTGTTTTGAGATAAGGTATAATTCCAAGTGAATTTGAAGTTTTTCAATTAGTTGATGGGTCATTCGTGAAAAATATATTTGGAATGCAATTATGATAGTTGAAAAACTCAAATGTGGTGTTTTTAGAATTGGATAAAGGCTAAATAGGTTCCTCAAGTGTTTTATTGATTTTTAAGAGTGTCTAGATCGAAAAACACAAAAATGGGAATGTTAGGTTAGGGCGCATAGTTTTTATGAAACCTTGTGCCCCACAAAAGGTAACCATGTTACTCTTTCAGTAAAGATTTAGGTCTCGTAGAGTTTTTTTAGCTATGTGATTGGATATGCATGGTTGTGCACCATGATTCAGGTTCTTGATAGTATAATTTTGCGTAGTATATGAACGGTTAGCCGAACTACAATGCCAACATGTGTGAGGGGGTTCGTGGGAAGTACCGTATGCACACTTGGAACCTAGTTTTTCCAACCATTCTTACACATCATGCACTGTTTTGAAGTTGTGTAAATTTAAATTTTTTCCCTTAAATAATTTTAAAACCAATTCCTATATCCCCTTTTATTTTCCACTAGAATGGATTTCGAATTCTCCTCCTGTAGAGCTCTCAAGGCCCTCAATCTAGTTTTATTTTTTTAACCTTCACTTGGAATCATATTTGAAGGTAGTTAGATGCATTGGATAGATAAAGTGAAGTTAAAAAATACTCTTTCATCCTATCTTAGTTTCTCTTCAAATCTACTATTCTATTTTTGTTCAAGTACATTTTCCCTATTTTCAGGGTTGATTTTCATTTCATCAATTTCTATCAGACTTGAACAAATAAATCTGAGATATATGATGAGTGAAGAATAATTGGTATAAAGTAGGTGTTCTATATAAATTTCCCATGGGTTCTATTGATTTATAAATATCTCCATTATGATGTATTCTAGACATTCAGGGTCTCACCCCAAAAATAATCCAATTTCATTAATTAAATTATAAGACCATGTCTTGACTGCCTTAGAACCCATCACATTGTTATATTTGACTACCATAATCCAAACCACCACCTTTGGGGTGATATCATTAAATCACATGATGAACCATGTGTTTCCTTAAGACTAATACACCCTTGGGTTTTGATAAATTAATTTGATTATGCTAGAGATGAATATCTATGTTTGGTAGCATTATAAAACAATCCATTTTGGTGAATTTTTTTATGCCTTGTGAATTTGATTCTTGGATGTGATAAATTAATTTTTTATAAATCTAATGTTTTATAATAAAACATCTCGATTGAGGTGCACTATCTTGAAAACCAAAAATTGGTTATTAGTGTTTTATTGTTTCTTGAAACTATGGAATGGGTGTTGTTATGCCTTATTATTTCTTTAAATAAATATGGAATTCTTTTTACCTGAACTCTATTGATATTATTAACTAGATTAAATAAAAAGGCATGGAATTCACTGTGAAAAATTGTTTCAAAGACAAACCACCATTTATGTGGGTTGGAATTCCATGATTATAGATAGTATTTCAATGATAAATTAAATGGAGTGTTTAAATTGAATGGTTTGAGTTAAATAAAATTGAATTGGGTCATAAGACCCTGGATCTTGTTATATATAAATAAACATGGATTATCTGAATAGTATAAATTATGATTCCCTTATTTATATGGGGATTTAAGATTACCTATTCTTAAGAGGTAATGCCTTATTATAATTAGTATTATTATGATATTCATATTTTTTGTGACACGGTGGTTAAGGGAGTTGTTGAGAATGATGTTTCACTTTCCCACGTATTGGGTGTTGATCATGACATCACATACCATCAACTCTATTTAGTCGGTGGTCTTGACGAACCGTGTACCTTGTTTCAGGTGTTGAAATGATGACTCATAGAGTATATCGAGTGACGTGTGTGATGTCATCCATTTATCATGTTATATAGGGATTTCACCCATGCTTCATCCTCTAGTCTTGATTATACTGATTATGGGTGACTGAGTTATGCCTGGTATATCCAACACCTAATATTCTAGGTATATGGATACTTTCATCCACACATACATAGCACATATAGGAGGATGTAGTAAATAACTAAATATTATATATATATATATATATACTATTACTATATATGTGGTTATCAATCATACTATCATTCTAGCATATGTAGAAGAAGATGGAGTTTTCTAGGTGTAAAATTGGAACGTGATCCGATTGGTATTTAATAATTGAGAAATAGTTTTTATACTTTATTCCTTCATGCTATTGTACCTTATATTCATTAATTGTATTTAGCTATAAACACTATTTTTTGTGGCCTATGAATTATATCTCACACCCTACTCAAACTGCCATTGCACCAGGGTACCCAAGAAGATCTTAGGTTTTTAGTAGAATGGACATTTTCTTATGCAGACTTTATTCTACATGGGAGTTTGGAGAACAGGACTGATATGGAGCTCATGTTGCTCGTGGATTTTTTCCTTTAGATAATTTATTTATTTTCATTATTTATGTAAAAAACTTTATCATGTTTCATGTTTTTTGTATTCTATTTTCGTTTATGTTTCATCATATGGACATGCATGTGTTGTTTTATATTGGAATTTCCCATTTATATTCATTTAATATTATTCATTTTATGCTCTAACTTTCACTAATTACTACTTCCTCTATTGTATGTTGTTTATTTTGTGATATACCATTATGCTACTCTAATCATGTGGGTATAATCTCAAAATTGAAACATAATTATAACCTCATTGATAGTAAATATCTTCTAGCATATGGGAAGGTGTGATTGAGGCCATGTGGAAACTGTCCAAGTTAATGATTTTAAAGGAATTCGGGTGGGGGTGTTACAAAGTGGTGTACGAGTGGTTCTTTTTCCTTTGGCTTACTATTTGTCACTAGTATATAGGAGACTTGGAATGTGTCTGTACATGGTAAATAGTCATGTATGTGAGTGATCAACCCACCCATGAAAATTTTATAAGTTTCCATTGATGGTATTGTTGTCCAGGTCATTCTCTATTATAGTTGGTAATTATTTCACATTGAGTGATCAGGGTACTTTATACTGCATATTTATTTATGAAATTTATGGTATTTTTCCCTTGTCTTTATATAATAAGGAATTATAATTACATGCATCATTATAGGCCCATATAGATTCACATTCCATGCATATGAAATTCCATGTAGTGTCATTTTTAGGATGTCTATGGATTGTGATGATGTGTCATTTGTGTTTATTAGCTTAAATGTTATATACCTTGTTAGGTATATTAGTGACATGATTGATTTTGTACTTTTTTAGGTATTTCCTTATCATTCCTATTTATATAACGTCATGTGGTGATTTATTTATCATTTTAATCTACTTCCCTGATTTGGTAATTTTATTTAAAGTATCATAATTATTCAGCCTTCATTTCCTATATATCATGCTTCTGTGATTATTTAGCATGTTCTATTATGTCTACCACTTGTGATACAAATCCTAATTATGATTTTGATATATAATTTTCTGTTAGATTGGAACCATCAATCTAAATGGTTTTTTCCATATACATTTATGATGAATCCTAAGCTAACCAATCATAATATTTTTTTATCCATGAACAATTAGTTTCATGTCCTGAAACATATTGGTCACAATTAATTTGATCCAAATTCCAATAAGATACATTTATAGGAAATTTATATATTGGTAGATGGAAACCCATATAATTGAACTGTTATATGAGAGTGTGATATATTTTGAGATGATTATAAATGTAAATGTTGTATATTTTTTTCTAAAATTATTTGGTTGCTTATGGACCTCTTATGCGACTCGAACATAATTGGTCGATAATGGTACTTAAACTTATCAAATAAACCCCTTTATAAGATTTTTTATAAAAAAATATACAGTATATGGTTTCCTCTATAAATTCTTGTATTCTATCACACGACTATTCCGATCTATTTTATTAACTTCAGGAATTCACAAATGGAACTAAGTAGGTAAGTTGGGACATGTTTATTATGATATAACCCATAATGTATGTTCTGAAACATTTATAATTAAACAACCTCTATTAGGTTGAATTTTGATGAACCCATGTTGGCTTAACGGACCCCTCATAGGTCACCTTGTTGATAATTACTTTGTATTTAACCCCATGATGGTATACATATACTATATACGAATGGTCCTTTAAAGTGTCTAAAACAAATTATATGCGTGCATATAGATGTATGGGAACATCTTTTTAGAAAATTCCCCTCTTAATCTTATAAAAAATTGTATATGCTTCAGAGAAATATTTATCTGAGGCGTTAGATAATTAAGATGCCAATTTAAACATAAAGGTTGGTTTCCTATGTATATTGAAATTTTAATTGAATATGTCATATTTTGAACACCCTTATAGATGAATAAAATTATTAAAATAAATTTATATGATAAATTTCCAAATTATAACGGAATTTCAATAAATGATTAATTTTTAAATAGGATGTTTTATATGATTTACCTATTTTTTAAGGTATTAGTTAAGTTAGTTAACAAGTATTTTTTCTTAGAATTGGTACTTTATTTTTTTAAATACATCTTTTAAATGTTTAATGATTGAATCAGAATCATTTTGATAACTTAAAATGGAACCTAAGGTGGTATACTCAGTTTAAAATCATGTATAAGGGTTATTTAAAAATATCCATGAGAGGCCTTGGAATTGAAACATGAGAACTTTTTGTATGTAGACTTCTATTTTATAATGGTTTAAATGATGGTAAAAGGGCCTTGTTTAATCATTTTGACATGACCAAGTCATAGGGTTGATGCTTACTATTTTGTAAGGGGCTATCCTGATGTAGGTAACACCCATTGAGCTTAAATTATTTGCTAAATGCTTTGAGATTTCTAGTGTGTGGTATCATTTATGTGCCATTTTCCCTAGTAGGGATCTTAGATTCTAAATTCCCCTATTGTTTAGATGAGTGTCCATGGTATCCATGACCCTTGTAACAGTCATGAGCAACAATTAATTCTTAGTTTCAGCAGGTTAGACATGCCTTGGTCATGGACAACCACTTATTAGGTCGTGCGACACTCTCTTATTCCTCGGTGATGGAAAAATTGGAATATCATCATCCAGGTTAATGTTCATATGGGTAAATACGACTCTATGTTAAATCTATTGTATGTACCACCAGATAATTAGATTAATAGAAAAGGCAACCTATGGATAACATCAAGGATGTGTTTTCATTCTTATAAAACAACAGGGGAGTGTTCATTCTTATATGCAGTACCCTCCAGGTTTCTAAATGACATAAAAACTGGATGAGTTTAGTGGAATTGTTGAGAAATTAATTGTTGAGTATGTTGTCAGGCAATCGATATATTAGATTGACCTAGGAATTAAAGGGATCAAATTCATCCCAATGACATGGATGGAGTTCCTAGAGGATCATGGTTTTTTACATGCTGATTCGGTTAGTTTTGAATTTCATTCCAAATGATATAATGTATGTTATAATGAATTATAGATGTTTCACACATTCATTTAGGGTGAATCTGATATAGCATGCTTTTGATCAGCTAGTCTATATCTCCTTTCATCGACTAGGAAACTCCTAAGGTAGGGAAAATCATGTCCATTCTGGTAAACATGTGTCCTTCCTTGTATAATGGACAAATAAAAGGAATACCATTTTAAAATTATTAGTGTTTCCTTTAAATTATTATGATGTTGGTGAGTATTTTAATAAGTCGGTGCACTCAAGGAATCACGATAGTGAAATGTTCTTCTATGTATGTGACCATTGGAAACACCATTGTTCATGGATATAATTCAGTGGTAATGATTGATCTATCATATGATGCCTCTTTTGGTAATGGAATTGTGATTGGTAAATGTCAATGCATCGGTAGGTGAAGTTGATCTTCTTTCAGGATAAGTATAACTCTAGTGATTTGACTGTTTTTCCTTTTGATAGTTAGAATGCAGTTGGTGTGAATCCATATAAAAATTCATCATGTATATGATAGAAGTTTCTCAAATACTAATGGTAGATATTCACAAACTATTCTCATTTTTTGGTGAAAATCATGTCCCTTATCTTGATATATATAGGTAAACTGAGTGTGCATCAATTATACACCACACTAAATTTAAATTTCATTGTCCTAGATAAGTAAACTCCATGGGAGTTATGCTTCAAAAACATGTTTATTTAAAAATACATGGTTAGTAATCAGTGATATTTTGGTACCAATGTAGTAACTACTTGGTTGTACTTATGGACACTATCCAATTCTTGACTTGATGACCATTGGGTTCAGTTAGTGCTCTTGACTTGTGGGTGTCTCAACTGTGCACTAATGGATAACATGTAAATTCTAGACTGTAGAGTACATTGAATGTGCTCCTCAAATTCAAGTTGATTATTATGAGGTTACATCAAACATCATTTAGGCTTGGATGATATTTTTTGAGGTTGATGATCCATGTATAACGGATTGGGTGTAAACCCAGATTTGTGTTGAGGTATGACAACTTTAATGGGTGTTTGTATTGAAATTTCATTGGAAGTTGGGCATGATCTTTAGTTGATGTGATCTTAGGTAATTGAAAATAACTTCATATAATGCATCATGCTTCAGGATATAATACATTGTCTATGTAAGAGAATTTTCATAATGGTCATCTGGATGTGGCTTAACTTGTTTTAATTTTTCTTAAGGAATATGGTCTGTGAAGAAACTTTTTTTAGCATTTCATTAGGTGGAGATGAGTGTAGTATGATTTGGTATGGGATTTAAAACAATTATCCATCTATATTTGGATAAATTGGGTTAGATAGGTATCAACCATTTTACCAACTTAAAGTCACACTAGGAGCATCATTAGAATACATAGGGTGTGCATTATAGGGAATTCTGATAGTGGAGGTTTGTGGATTAGAATTGGACCCTATTGATATTAAAAACTATGATGGTATGAAACATCAAATATATGTCTAAATATATGATGATGTTATCATTTAATTAGATAAATAAGATTGGGTAAGCACTATTTCAGTGTTTCAGCTAGAAAATGGGCTTTGGCTGTAGTTTTGATGGCTTAAGTATCATACACTTAAGTAATGATTAGAGGTGTGTTTAGAATTTCGGAATGCAATGAGACTGTTTGAACAAAAAATAAAGACCCTTTTAGTTCAAGTTATGTTTTTTTTGTTCCCCCAGGCCTTCTAAGTTATGAGATGTTCTATGCTGGGGAGGTTATAATGACACATGTTTTGATCCAAGTTATAAATCCAATTGAATTTTAATTTTGGAGTTTGGTAGATGGGACATTCATTGAACCAAGTTTCATAATGTAATTATGAGATTTGGAAAACTCTAAAGTGTTGTTTTAGACTTGGTTAGAGTCTCAAGAGGTTACTATGGTGATTCATCAAGTTTCAAGAGCATTAATCTCATAAAACTCACAAATGGGAAGGTCTGGTCAGGGCACACTATTTTCTAAAACTGCACAACCCACCAGAGGAAACTATGCTTCTATTTTCGTAGTGTTGCAGGTGTCACATAGTTTTATAAAACCATGTGAGTGGTTCCACAAGGTCATGCACCTTACATAAGGTTCTTGACAGTGGAATTTTTTTAGGCTATCCATGGCTAACAAAACTGACCATCCATCCAATTCGAGGGGGTTCTTGGATAGTGCCTTAAGCATGATTGGTGCATGGTTTTGTAAAACATGAGGATAAAATATGAACTCTTTTATAGTTGGTTAAATTTTAAATTTTCTCCATTAAATAAATTTAAAAATCATTCCCATCTTTACTTATCTTTTCTAGTGGATAAGAGTTTGGTTTATCCTCCCAGTGAGCTATTAAGAATCTCTTTCTAGTTTTATTGGTTACACCTTTATCCAAACTCTGATTTAAATTCCATCAAAATCATTGGATAACTAGAGGTAACCTATCGAATCCTTTTTCTTCCTATCTCAGCTTCCCTTAAAACCCATTTTTCTATTTTTATGTGAACTCATTATCCCAATTCTAATGGTGGATGTTGTAGGACCCCGGGACACCCTGAGAGGGGAGGGGTGAATCAGGGTGGCAACTTTTTCTTCTTTTAGTTGTGGATCTTGTTCCCATGTTTGTAGGAACAACTTAAACGTGTATGATGGATATTATCAGCAATTAAACATTCACATTAAGAGAGATGACACAGCTATTTTTACTTGGTTCACCACTAAGGGCTACGTCCAAGGAGCATACGCCGACAGGTTGTCGGTCATACCTAAATCCACTATGCTTCACTAGTTTTAGATTACAAAGGTTCGGGCACAATCACTCTGTCCCAGGCTCACTGCCTTTACAAATGTTCAGGGATAGCTCACTGCGTCCCTCGGGTCACTCCCGTTGACTCCCCCTGGCTCACTATCATTGGTGAAGTCCCACTCAGTTTATAGACATGAATGTCTTTTCAATAAATGTGCATTGATGTTCTTTGTCTCCTGTTCAGCATGATACTTTGCTTGCATCAAGATTCAGAGTTGATGATCTTTATAGTTCAATATTTCTTCTTTAGTGCAATGACTGAATGCACTAGATCCCCTTGTCTTCGTTTGCCTGAATCAAAATCACTTATGTGATTGCTCAATAAATGATGTTCAGCTTACTCGGCATTCGTCAGAATCAATTCACCATGTATGCATGAGATCATGCATGTATCATTTAGATTTCTTCTTCAATCTCGCTTTGCACCGAAAGTATCTGGGAATCTTTATCTCTTGTGCAGCTCCAGAAAGGCGGGCGTGCTTCAACAATATTTGGCTCACCTTTTCAAGCCCGGAACGCAAGTCTCCATCTGGCACGCAAGTCTTAGGCGTGCAAGTATAACCTGGCGCGCAAGTGTCTCCAAAGCACCTGCGCAACTCTGCCTTCTTGAACTTCAAACCTGCGCGACTCACTTCCTTCCTTGCCCAAATCACCAGGGGCGCTCAACCATCAGTCGGCGCGCAACCTCTACTTGCGCGACCCAACTACCACTTGCGCGGTTCAACCACCTGCGCGACGAGAGCTCGAACAGTCTCAAAGTATTGAGTTCCGTAAGAAATGAGGAGGGGTGGTCCAGTATTTTTAGCCAAAATGGACCCCGTGCGCGGCGGCGTGCAAGTCATCCATCGGCGCGCAAGTCTCGGCCCCTGCTAGGCACTTGCGCGATCAACATCCAAACTTGAGCGAACATCTTTCCTTTTCCAAATTTGGATCTTCTGATCTCGAAAAACCATAGGCGTGCAAGTTATAATGCATTCAAGGTGTCGGCGTGCAAGTCTCTTCCCGGCACATAATTCACCTGCGCAACCTCACCAAAACTTGCGCGACCCTAATCCCTTTTCCATATTTTGATGCTCTGATCTTCAAAAACATATGGCGCGCAATTTTCCTATCCTCCAAGAGTATGGCGCGCAAGTCCCTTTGCCAAAATCACTCTTCTTCATTTGTTGATTTTGAGGCCCTGAAATTTGGCAAACACTGGAAAACGGCGCCACCTTGTATCTGCTCTTTTTGTACCGCCTCCAGATCATCCATTCCTCTGTCGATGTTCTTGAATCAAACATAGATCGTTGACCACAACTCTTGAACTCAACATGTCACCATGTAATCTCCTTTGTCAACAAATTTGTATGTCGTTTGTTTTCCTTGTCGACAAGCGTGATCACCTCAACAGCACTTCTTCTTGGTGATCTATATCCTTCAGCAACTCTTTTTCTTTTATCACAAACTCCACTATTGTGATATGTATTCTTTGAAGGAACAGCTTTAGTACCATCATCTTCTATGACAATGTGATGTGCATGGTAATTTCATAAGTCAAATCATTGGCACATTGCCTCCTTCATCAACCATCATGATCAACTTCATGCAAAACATGTGATTCAATCCGTCAAGAAGTCTCTAGCATGGTTCTCATGCAATCATGAGTAATTGCATGGTCTTCATCAAAAAACACCATCCTTCTTTAATCGTCCTTGGATGGATTACTCCTCACATTCTTCATTGTTGTAAACAATGTATCACCTTTGACACATGTTCTTTGAACTTACGATCAGCACAACAATCATCGGAATCACTACTCCTCTACTTCATCGGAGTACTTCATGATCTCCTTCATTGTGAGCTTTCATTCCTCCATTTTATTGGAGTACTTCTTGATATCTTTCATTTTGATATTCCATTGACAACTATTGACAACAAATACAAACCTTTACACAAAGTGGTTCCAACAATCTCCCCCTTTGTATTTTGTTGTCAATACCTTATACATCTTCTAGAATAAATTCGTCAATGTCAAAATGAGAATCTTCTATTCAATCAACTTTTATTTTAAAATGTTCATTTCACTTTCTCTCCCCCTTATTGAAAAGAAATACAAAGCACATGGTAGTGAGGGTATCAATCCACACTTAAGCAATGTTTCATTAATCATTTCACTCTAAGTCTACTTGAGCAATGCTTGATGTAGAAAACAAGAGGATTTGATTAAGTCAAAAAGGTTGTCCATTATCCACAGATCATGATACCAACATGAGATGATAACTCATGTATCCTGTCTTCAAGGGTTTACCACTTTAATTCCAGGTTGAAGAAGATTAACTATGATAGGGAATAATCAACCTGAAACTCCTGCACTCACATCAGCAAATAGATCAAACACATTCAAGTGCAATCGGCAGGATAAGTGACCTTGGAGCACTTCCATTCTCTTATCCATTGGTGTGTTCTTCAAGAAAATCACAGAGTAACTGCTTTTGAGTCCAGTTGGAGTTGATATTGATTGAAACAGTGATTATGGAAGCTTCTTCATTCTTCTCCCCCTCAAGGGAAACACTTCTCATCATCTTCATCAAGAGTGATCCTTCATCATCATAATCTTTGAATATCAATTGAAGAATCTACTAAGGATGGAAACTTCTTTAGCTTGGCTATCAAGAGTTGACAGCATTCACTACTTCTCAGGTTCTCCCCCTGAGAGCATGCTTCAACTTCAATTCCCTGCATTATTATCACAAATACAATACACAAATGATTACGGGAATAAGGTGGTTCCTTCTTGCTTCATCAAGAAGACTCGCTTGGTTGAGGTTCTTTTCTCAACCAAGTTCCTCTGTTCACTCCAGTCGTCATGCCTGCACATTTGTACATATGTTCTGACATCTGTCGGTGTGGCATGGTTCTGTTCACATTCTCTTCTGCTTTGTGTGGAGAATTGTTCTGCTTAGCAACCATTATGAATGATACATTCTTACTCATCTTAAGGACTGCTTCTTGCTCTGGTATTAAGGTTAGGCAACCTTTTGCAGTGTGACCAGATTTCTTGCATCTCTCACACAGAACTTCTTTGACACGTGTGTTTCTCTTTGTTTGCAAAATCTTCTGCACTGTGTCTTCATCATGTGAAAGTTTTCCTTTTCCTTTGTCACCAGCCTTGGACTTCTCATCTTCAAGTTTCCTTATTCTTTTCAAATCTTCTATCCAGATGACCAATATGTCATTTGGAACTTTTGCAGTTGTTTTAGGTCTTCCACATGGGTTCATCCGAGATTCATCCCACTTAGTGTTTCTTTTGGATGAATGACCCTTCAATTTCATGGATCTACAAACCTGGGTCTTCTCAGCTTCCCTACTTGAGATATTCTTGGGGAAATGTGTGTTCACAAAATTCTTCTGATTTCTCCCCAAGGTAGCTACTTCATTCTTTGACGGCATCAGAGGTCTTCTTTTTCTTTTCAACAGTGAAAGCATGTTGATATGGACATGTGCTTGCATTGTGATCACTGCTGTTGCATACATCACAGATGTTATCAAGAATTACAAATCTGTTTGCAGTAAACAGATGCTTCTGGACCTACTGATGTTGCTTCTTTTTCTCTGGCTTCCTTCTCTTTGATATAGGCATTCTCTGTGCTTTTTCATGTAAGGGATTATAATGACAATCCAGTGCACAGTGCCCAAATCTGTTGCAGCACCAACATTGACCCACAAATCTTTTCATCTTTGTGTCTTCTGTATTAAGTTGTTGGTCCATATGCTTAATATTTTTTGCTCTATTTGAGGAACTCACTTCCCCATTTTTCTTCCCATCCACCCTAGCCATGGTGGTAGGTTTCTTCTTCTCACCTTTCCTCATCCATACTTGTTTAGAACGTTTCTTCCCACCTGCACTGATTGTAGGAGTGTATTTAGAAATATGAGTACAAGATGGTTTGGACGGTACCTTCACTTTCTCAGCTGCTTGTGATAGATCAAAGAGTGAAGTCATGATCTTCTTATCACATGTTGGAGGTCTTTTGACAATAGAATCCTCCATTGAGCATTGAGTACCAGCAGCAACTGGTTCTTGACGTGGATAATCAAGAGTTGTCATAATCTTCTTATCACATGTTGAAGGCATTTCATCTTTATACTCCTCCAACGAACATTGAGTGCAATCATCCCTCATTTCATTCTTTTGTGAAGTCTCAATATGTGTGTTCTCAATCTTGGTCAATTGAGCTTCCAATTTTTGACCCACAATATTGAGGATGATCTTCTGATCTTCAATCTTGATCATCTTCTCTTCACAATTCTTCTTCAACCTTTCAACCTCATCTTCATGCATCTTAACTTTGTTTTGTAACAAAGAGTCAAGTTCCCGGAATTTAATGGAAGTTTCTTCCAGACAAAAATTCTTGACTTCATTGTTCTTCTTCAGCTCAGCTTCAATTGCATGGATCCTTTCTTCCAGAGTATTGCTGACTTCACCTTTTTCTTCAAGGGCTTTCACCCGTTTGGTGAGCTTCATACTTTCCATAATTTTTCCTTCCATCCCCTTTTCCAAATTGTCCGCTTCCCTTTCAGGTCTAGTGATCTCGACCTGCATAGATTGAAATAGGCTACAGATAATAACAGCCCTTTCTTCTGGAATATCATGCAGATATGTTTTGAGTTTTTCTTGAAAGCGTGAATTGGGGGTGTCATCCTTTCCTCTGTAAGAATTCTGAGTCACCTGCTCGATACTTTCCATGCCTGATGTTTCTTCATTTTTGGAATGGCATGGAGAACAATAAATTGCATCTTCATTGGATATGAGGGACTTCTTCAGCTGCTTTTTCTCTTTCTTTTTCCTGTTTGTCATGGTCTTGGTAGATGTAGACGTCTGCTCAGAAACTTCATCAAGACTGCTCTTCATTGTTGACTTTAGGAAAGAAACTCAAATCCTCTTATCAATAGAATTACTGGAGAATATCCAACATATGTTAACCTTTCACTCTGATACCACTTGTAGGACCCCGGGACACCCTGAGAGGGGAGTGGTGAATCAGGGTGGAATCTTTTTCTTCTTTTAGTTGTGGATCTTGTTCCCATGTTGGTAGGAACTACTTAAACCTGTATGATGGATATGATCAGCAATTAAACATTCACATGCAGAGAGATGACACAGCTATTTTTACTTGGTTCACCACTAAGGGCTACGTCCAAGGAGCATACGCCGACAGGTTATCGGTCATACCTAAATCCACTATGCTTCACTAGTTATAGATTACAAAGGTTCGGGCACAATCACTCTGTCCCAGGCTCACTGCCTTTACAAATGTTCAGGGATAGCTCACTGCGTCCCTCGGGTCACTCCCGTTGACACCCCCTGGCTCACTGCCGTTGGTAAAGTCCCACTAAATTTATAGACATGAATGTCTTTTCAATAAATGTGCATTGATGTTCTTTGTCTCCTGTTCAGCATGAGACTTTTCTTGCATCAGGATTAAGAGTTGATGCTCTTTATAGTTCAATCTTTCTTCTTTAGTGCAATGACTGAATGCACTAGATCCCCTTGTCTTCGTTTGCCTGAATCACAATCACTTATGTGATTGCTCAATAAATGATGTTCAGCTTACTCGGCATTCGTCAGAATCAATTCACCATGTATTCATGAGATCATGCATGTATCATTTAGATTTCTTCTTCAATCTCGCTTTGCACCGAAAGTATCTGGGAATCTTTAGCTCTTGTGCAGCTCCAGAAAGGCGGGCGTGCTTCAACAATATTTGGCTCACCTTTTCAAGCTCGGCGCGCAAGTCTCCATCTGGCGCGCAAGTCTTAGGCGCGCAAGTATAACCTAGCGCGCAAGTGTCTCCAAATCACCTGCGCGACTCTGCCTTCTTGAACTTCAAACCTACGCGACTCACTTCCTTCCTTGCCCAAATCACCAGGGGCGCTCAACCATCAGTCGGCGCGCAACCTCTACTTGCGCGACCCAACTACCACTTGCGCGGTTCAACCACCTGCGCGACGAGATCTCGAACAGTCTCAAAGTCTTGATCTCCGTAAGAAATGAGGAGGGGTGGTCCAGTATTTATAGCCAAACTGGACCCCCTGCGCGGCGGCGCGCAAGTCATCCATCGGCGCGCAAGTCTCGGCCCCTGCTAGGCACTTGCGCGATCAACATCCAAACTTGAGAGAACATCTTGCCTTTGCCAAATTTGGATCTTCTGATCTCGAAAAACCATAGGCGTGCAAGTTATAATGCATTCAAGGCGTCGGCGCGCAAGTCTCTTCCCGGCACATAATTCACCTGCGCGACCTCACCAAAACTTGCGCGACCCTAATCCCTTTTCCATATTTTGATGCTCTGATCTTCAAAAACATATGGCGTGCAATTTTCCTATCCTCCAAGAGTATGACGCGCAAGTCTCTTTTCCAAAATCACTCTTCTTCATTTGTTGATTTTGAGGCCCTGAAATTTGGCAAACACTGGAAAACAGCGCCACCTTGTATCTGCTCTTTTTGTACCGCCTCCAGATCATCCATTCCTCTGTCGATGTTCTTGAATCAAACATAGATCGTTGACCACAACTCTAGAACTCGACATGTCACCATGGAATCTCCTTTGTCAACAAATTTGTATGTCGTTTGTTTGCCTTGTCGACTAGCATGATCACCTCAACAGCACTTCTTCTTGGTGATCTATATCCTTCAGCAACTCTTTTGCTTTTATCACAAACTCCACTATTGTGATATGTATTCTTTGAAGGAACAGCTTCAGTACCATCATCTTCTATGACAATGTGATGTGCATGGTCATTTCATAAGTCAACTCATTGGCACATTTCCTCCTTCATCAACCGTCATGATCAACTTCATGCAAACCATGTGATTCAATCTGTCAAGAAGTCTCTAGCATGGTTCTCATGCAATCATGAGTAATTTCATGGTCTTCATCAAAAAACACCATCCTTATTTAATCATCCTTGGATGGATTAATCCTCACATTCTTCATTGTTGTAAACAATGTATCACCTTTGACGCATGTTCTTTGAACTTACGATCAGCACAACAATCATCTGAATCACTACTCCTCTACTTCATTGGAGTACTTCATGATCTCCTTCATTGTGAGATTTCATTCCTCCATTTTATTAGAGTAATTCTTGATATCATTCATTTTGATATTCCATTGACAACTATTGACAACAAATACAAACCTTTACACAAAGTGGTTCCAACAATCTCCCCCTTTGTATTTTGTTGTTAATACCTTATACATCTTCTGAAATAAATTTGTCAATGTCAAAATGAGAATCTTCTATTCAATCAACTTTTCTTTTAAAATGTTCATTTCACTTTCTCTCCCCCTTATTGACAAGAAATACAAAGAACGTGGTAGGGAGGGTATCAATCCACACATAAGAAATGTTTCATTAATCATTTCACTCTAAGTCTACTTGAGCAATGCTCGATGTAGAAAACAAGATGATTTGATTAAGTCAACAAGGTTGTCCATTATCCACATATCATGATACCAACATGATATGATAACTCATGTATCCTGTCTTCAAGGGTTTACCACTTTAATTCCAGGTTGAAGAAGATTAACTATGATAGGGAATAATCAACCTGAAACTCCTGCACTCACATCAGCAAATAGATCAAACACATTCAAGTGCAATCGGCAGGATAAGTGACCTTGGAGCACTTCCATTCTCTTCTCCATTGGCGTGTTCTTCAAGAAAATCACAGAGTAACTGCTTTTGAGTCCAGTTGGAGTTGATATTGATTGAAACAGTGATTATGGAAGCTTCTTCATTCTTCTCCCCCTCAAGGGAAACACTTCTCATCATCTTCATCAAGAGTGATCCTTCATCATCATAATCTTTGAATATCAATTGAAGAATCTACTAAGGATGGAAACTTCTTCATCTTGGCTATCAAGAGTTGACAGGATTCACTACTTCTCAGGTTCTCCCCCTGAGAGCATGCTTCACCTTCAATTCCCTGCATTATTAGCACAAATACAATACACAAATGATTACGGGAATAAGGTGGTTCCTTCTTGCTTCATCAAGAAGACTTGCTTGGTTGAGGTTCTTTTCTCAACCAAGTTCCTCTGTTCACTCCAGTCTTCATGCCTGCACATTTGTACATATGTTCTGACATCTGTCGGTGTGGAATGGTTCTGTTCACATTCTCTTCTGCTTTGTGTGGAGAATTGTTCTTCTTAGCATCCATCATGAATGATACATTCTTACTCATCTTAAGGACTGCTTCTTGCTCTGGTATTAAGGTTAGGCAACCTTTTGCAGTGTGACCATATTTCTTACATCTCTCACACAGAACTTCTTTGACACGGGTGTTTCTCTTTGTTTGCAAACTCTTCTGCACTGTGTCTTCATCATGTGAAAGTTTTCCTTTTCCTTTGTCACCAGCCTTGGCCTTCTCATCTTCAAGTTTCCTTATTCTTTTCAAATCTTCTGGCCAGATGACCAATATGTCATTTGGAACTTTTGCAGCTGGTTTAGGTCTTCCACATGGGTTCATCCGAGATTCATCCCACTTAGTGTTTCTTTTGGATGAATGACCCTTCATTTTCATGGATCTAAAAACTTGGGTCCTCTCAGCTTCCCTACTTGAGATCTTCTTGGGGAAATGTATGTTCACAACATTCTTCTGATTTCTCCCCAAGGTAGCTACTTCATTATTTGACGGCATCAGAGGTATTCTTTTCTTTTCAACAGTGAAAGCATGTTGATATGGACATGTACCTGCATTGTGATCGCTGTCGTTGCATACATCACAGATGTTATCAAGAATTCCAAATCTGTTTGCAGTAAACAGATGCTTCTGGACCTGCTGATGTTGCTTCTTTTTCTCTGGCTTCCTTCTCTTTGATATAGGCATTCTCTGTGCTTTTTCATGTAAGGTATTATAAAGACAATCCAGTGCAAAGTGCCCAAATCTGTTGCAGCACCAACATTGACCCACAAATCTTTTCATCTTTGTGTCTTCTGTATTAAGTTGTTGGGCCATCTGCTTAATATTTTGTGCTCTATTTGAGGAACCCACTTCCTCATTTTTCTTCCCATCCACCCTAGCCATGGTGGTAGGTTTCTTCTTCTCACCTTTCCTCATCCATACTTGTTTAGAACGTTTCTTCCCACCTGCACTGATTGTAGGAGTGTATTTAGAAATATGAGTACAAGATGGTTTGGACGGTACCTTCACTTTCTCAGTTGCTTGTGATAGATCAAAGAGTGAAGTCATGATCTTCTTATCACATGTTGGAGGTCTTTTGACAATACAATCCTCCAGTGAGCATTCAGTACCAGCAGCAACTGGTTCTTGACGTGGATAATCAAGAGTTGTCATAATCTTCTTATATTATGTTGAAGGCATTTCAGCTTTAGACTCCTCCAACGAACATTGAGTGCAAGCATCACTCATTTCATTATTTTGTGAAGTCTCAATATGTGTGTTCTCAATCTTGGTCAATTGAGCTTCCAATTTTTGACCCACAGTATTGAGGATGATCTTCTGATATTCAATCGTGATCATCTTCTCTTCACAATTCTTCTTCAACCTTTCAACCTCATCTTCATGCATATTAACTTTGTTTTGTAACAAAGAGTCAAGTTCCCTGAATTTAATGGAAGTTTCTTCCAGACAAAAATTCTTGACTTCATTGTTCTTCTTCATCTCAGCTTCAAGTGCATGGATCCTTTCTTCCAGAGTATTGCTCACTTCACCTTTTTCTTCAAGGGCTTTCACCCGTTTGGTGAGCTTCATACTTTCCATAATTTTTCCTTCCATCCCCTTTTCCAAATTGTCTGCTTCCCTTTCAAGTCTAGTGATCTCTACCTGCATAGATTGAAATAGGCTACAGATAATAACATCCCTTTCTTCTGGAATATCATGCAGATATGTTTTGAGTTTTTCTTGAAAGCGTGAATTGGGGGTGTCATCCTTTCCTCTGGTAGAATTCTGAGTCACCTGCTCGATACTTTCCATGCCTGATGTTTCTTCATTTTTGGAATGGCATGGAGAACAATACATTGCATCTTCTTTGGATATGAGGGACTTCTTCAGCTTCTTTTTCTCTTTCTTTTTCCTATTTGTCATGGTCTTGCTAGATGTAGACGTCTGCTCAGAAACTTCATCAAGACTTCTCTTCATTGTTGAATTTAGGAAAGAAACTCAAATCCTCTTATCAATAGAATTACTGGAGAATATCCAACTTATGTTAACCTTTCGCTCTGATACCACTTGTAGGACCCCGGGACACCCTGAGAGGGGAGGGGTGAATCAGGGTGGCAGCTTTTTCTTATTTTAGTTGTGGATCTTGTTCCCACGTTGGTAGGAACTACTTAAACCTATATGATGGATATGATTAGCAATTAAACATTCACATGCAGAGAGATGACACAACTATTTTTACTTGGTTCACCACTAAGGGCTATGTCCAAGGAGCATACGCCGACAGGTTTTCGGTCATACCAAAATCCACTATGCTTCACTAGTTGTAGATTACAACAGTTCGGGCACAATCACTCTATCCCAGGCTCACTGCCTTTAAAAATGTTCAGGGATAGCTCACTACGTCCCTCGGGTCACTCCCGTTGACTCCCCCTGGCTCACTGTCGTTGGTGAAGTCCCACTCAGTTTATAGACATGAATGTCTTTTCAATAAATGTGAATTGATGTTCTTTGTCTCCTGTTCAGCATGAGACTTTGCTTGCATTAGGATTCAGAGTTGATTCTCTTTATAGTTCAATCTTTCTTCTTTAGTGCAATGACTGAATGCACTAGATCCCCTTGTCTTCGTTTGCTTGAATCACAATCACTTATGTGATTGCTCAATAAATGATGTTCAGCTTACTCGGCATTCGTCAGAATCAATTCACCATGTATGCATGAGATCATGCATGTATCATTTAGATTTCTTCTTCAATCTCGCTTTGCACCAAAAGTATCTGGGAATCTTTAGCTCTTGTGCAGCTCCAGAAAGGCGGGCGTGCTTCAACAATATTTGGCTCACCTTTTCGAGCACGGCGCGCAAGTCTCCATCTGGCGCGCAAGTCATAGGCACGCAAGTATAACCTGGCGCACAAGTGTCTCCAAAGCACCTGCGCGACTCTGCCTTCTTGAACTTCAAACCTGCGCGACTCACTTCCTTCCTTGACCAAATCACCAGGGGCGTTCAACCATCAGTCCGCGCGCAACCTCTACTTGCACGACCCAACTACCACTTGCGCGGTTCAACCACCTGCGCGACGAGAGCTCGAACAGTCTCAAAGTCTTGAGCTCCGTAAGAAATGAGGAGGGGTGGTCCAGTATTTATAGGCAAACTGGACCCCCTGTGCGGCGGCGCGCAAGTCATCCATCGGCTCGCAAGTCTCGGCCCCTGCTAGGAACTTGCGCGATCAACATCCAAACTTGAGCGAACATCTTGCCTTTGCCAAATTTGGATCTTCTAATCTCGAAAAACCATAGGCGTGCAAGTTATAATGCATTCAAGGCGTCGGCGCGCAAGTCTCTTCCCGGCACATAATTCACCTACGCGACCTCACCAAAACTTGCGCGACCCTAATCCCTTTTCCATATTTTGATGCTCTGATCTTCAAAAACATATGGCGTGCAATTTTCCTATCCTCCAAGAGTATGGCGTGCAAGTCCCTTTGCCAATATCACTCTTCTTCATTTGTTGATTTTGAGGCCCTGAAATTTGGCAAACACTGGAAAACGGCGCCACCTTGTATCTGCTCTTTTTGTACCGCCTCCAGATCATCCATTTCTCTGTCGATGTTCTTGAATCAAACATAGATTGTTGACCACAACTCTTGAACTCGACATGTCACCATGGAATCTCCTTTGTCAACAAATTTGTATGTCGTTTGTTTGCCTTGTCGACAAGCATGATCACCTCAACAGCACTTCTTCTTGGTGATCTATATCCTTCAGCAACTCTTTTGCTTTTATCACAAACTCCACTATTGTGATATGTATTCTTTGAAAGAACAGCTTTAGTACCATCATCTTCTATGACAATGTGATGTGCATGGTCATTTCATAAGTCAACTCGTTGGCACATTGCCTCCTTCATCAACCGTCATGATCAACTTCATGCAAACCATGTGATTCAATCCGTCAAGAAGTCTCTAGCATGGTTCTCATGCAATCATGAGTAATTGCATGGTCTTCATCAAAAAACACCATCCTTCTTTAATCATCCTTGGATGGATTACTCCTCACATTCTTCATTGTTGTAAACAATTTATAATCTTTGACACATGTTCTTTGAACTTACGATCAGCACAACAATCATCTGAATCACTACTCCTCTACTTCATCAGAGTACTTCATGATCTCCTTCATTGTGAGCTTTCATTCCTCCATTTTATTGGAGTACTTATTGATATCTTTCATTTTGATATTCCATTGACAACTATTGACAACAAATACAAACCTTTACACAAAGTGGTTCCAACAGATGTGTGTTTCTTCGATTTCTCTCTAACCAAGAAAAACCAAGATTCAATAATGGACTTGTAAATAATACTTGGTATATAGTAGGTGTTAAATAGATATCTCCCCATGTTTCTATTGACTTATAAATATATTTTTGGTGCCATGATCCAGACTTTCTACATGTCCCCCCTAAATTAGGAAATCCATTAAATTAATTTTATAGATCATGTATTGACTACCTTAGAACCCATCACATGGATAGAGGTGATTACCTTAACCCGAATACCCCCTTTGGAATGTGTTCATTAAATCACATGATGAACCATGGTATTCCTTATGACTAATCCACCCTTGGGGTGTGTGAAATTATTTTGATTATGATTATGATGAACCTCCATGTTTGGTAGCTTTCTAAAACACTCTATTTTTGTGAATTTAGTTATGCATGAAAAATTTATGCTTAGATAAGATAAATAAAATATTGTTTTCATTCCCATTTTTTATAATAAAACCCATCGAATGAGGTGCACTTTATTATGAACAAAAAATAATTGAATAGTGTTTTACATATTCTTGGCTCTATGGCATTGGTATTCCTCTTCATTATTATTTATTTCTAGATATATGGTATTAATAGTATGTGACCTTTATTAATATTCTTAAATTAATTGAATAAAAGGGCATGATCTTCCTTGTGAGAAATTTTTTCAAAGACGAACCACCTTCTTTGTGGGTTCGCATGCCTTGATTCTATATGGCCTTCCCATAATAAATGAAATGGTGTGTTTAAATTGAATGGTATGAATTAAATATAATGTAAATCGGTGGTATAACCACACCTTTTTCTATATATAATTATGTGTGGAATATGTGAACAGTATGGATTGTGAGACTATTGGTTATACAAGGATTATGGATTACCTATTCATAATAGGAAATGACTTATTATTGTCATTATTGTTTTTAATTTCATATTTGTTATGAAATGATAGTTAAAGGACCTATTGAGAGTGATGTTTCACTCTCCCTTACATCAATTTTTGAGCTTAACATCTCACACAATTGACACTATTCAGATGGTGAGCATGATACACAACATACCATGTTTTAGGTGTTAACATAAAGACTCTCCAACTACCTCTAGTTATGAAAATGAAGTCACAAATTAATAATCATATGTTGGTATTTTACACTTTATTGAGTCAATAGGATCACTTATTTTAGTTATGGATGATTTAGTTGTGTCCCTTTCTAGAAGGTACCTTATATTTTGTGTGTATAGCTACTTACAGCTTCACATACTGAGAAAATATAGCTGGATGAAATATATAACTACTCTATATATACTGTTACTATATATATGTTAACTAAACATAGAACCATTCTGGAATATGATAAAGTAGGTACAGTCGGTCAGGTGTCCTATTGGAACCTAATCCCACTGGAATTTACTTATTCTACACTTATTATTATTGTTATTACTTATACCTGCAGACTGTCATAAATTATATTCACAAACTGGATTTTGAAATAAACACTATTGGTGGTTTCCTTATGAATATATCTCAAACCCAGATTGGGATATTGAACCATTCGGGTACCTAAGAAGATCTCACTTTTGCAGGACCATGGACTTTTTATTGGGATAAGTTTCTTGTACTTGGGTGTGAGGAGCACATGACTGAGCTGAAGATCAGGTTGATCATGGAGTTCATCCATGAGGTTTTTATTTCTTTTCTTTATTCATGTACTTTATTGTATCATGTCATCTAATATGTGTCTTATATTTTAGTTTATGTTTCATAATCATTACTTGCATGAGTTGTTGTAAATGGGTTTTGTCCATCCACATTCAGTTGATATTATTCTTTACATGTTATTCCTTTCACTTATTACTTATTATACTACTGTATTTTATTTTATTTGTGATATACCACTATGATAAATTGATCATGGGGGTATAGTATCCCCACCACACCATTATTATACCCTATTTTATAGTTAGAAACCTCTACATTATGGGGATGCACACATGAGGCTATGTGGAGACCAGTTTGGATACTGGTTTTATAGGAAGTCAGTCTGGGATATTACCTCTCACCTAAAATCATTACTCAATGCTAGACATGGGTCACCACCAGACATGATTCAGTACCTTAAATAACTATCCGCAAGACATGACTCAATGCCATACATGACTCACCAGCAGACATGAATCACCATCAGACATGACTGATCACCAAAAAATGACTCACTGCCAAACATGACTCACTGCCAAACATGAATAATCTTAAAACATGACTTACCTCCAATGATAAAAACTACTAGAATGTGCCATTAATATCATTTCACTACTAGGATTGTGATACCACAAGATGAATTACTATAATGAATGATATCATATCCATTCTTCCTCTTTTTAATTTATTTCTCCCACATCTATTTTTGGGGAGTTACTACTTTGGTATTATATAATTATTATTCATAGTCCATTTCACTGATGCATTAAATCCATGTAAGAGGTTCAATATGAGGAACTAGAATTTTTTATCATTATTAATCAAAAGGTATTCAAAATTGGTGTTCTATTTATTCTAGAAGATCTGCCTTTTGAGTAGGTGATCTCTTCCCAAGAACATACATGCTTCACACTTACTGGTATTATTCTATGAATGAGTGGAGTTCACGGAAGATCAAGATCCTTTCCTATAGAAAAAAGGGAACTTCATGACACTCTATTTTCCTAAAAATCTCTAAGAAAATGTTCAACTTCCTCACAAAGACAAACCTGGTGAATTAAGATAATCCAGAGCATTATAGACCATTAAACACTTCATATCTATATATTCATAGTTTGTATATTTATTATATTATTTTACTTTCAATTACTGTATTGTTCTCTATATTTTCCCACATATTGACTCATGTTCTTATACTAGAGAATAGATCATATTCTCTATTATCCCTTTTTATCAATATTCTCATGGAAATTATTGAAGAGGTCACTTCATAGACCAAATTTTTTTCTTCCCATGTATAATTATGGAATATTATTTAATCCTAAAAATATTATTTTATTGTTTTTATACCCGATACAGTTGTGGATATTAGTATTTATTTTAATAATATTCTTCAGAGGAGGTGATTTTCATGTTTTAGCGATTAGTTATCAGCTTGACATTGAAACCCCAGTTTATTATGTTATGTGATTCTATTTTCCTTTTCTATTTCAAATAATTAACTAAATTTGTTTTTAACTTTTAAGAAACTATACTTTGATAGATAGTATTATTTAGTTTTTATATAAGTATTTTTTTGGGTAATCTATTTCAAAAGTTAAAGTAATATTAATTATTATTTTAACTAAGCCCTAATCAATATTTGAGAAATATATTAAAATACAAATCTTATATAAAACTATTGTATTTATTAACCAAGAAATATAAATAAGTGGGGGATTTTATTTTAACTTTTTTTAAAAGAAATTTTATGGGGAACTGAGTTCACCCCCCTCTTGAGTTACTCACTCTGACCAAAAATGGTATTTTGGGGAAGGTAAATATACTATAATATTTTGTAGTGATTAATCATAATGATTAAGGATATATTGGGAAATTTTTCATTGGATTGAGGTATATATAATCCTTAGTTTCAACATGTAATATAATTTTTGATAAATATAATTAAATTTCTAAAGATATATATTGAAGGGTATGAAATAAACATTGATATTGAAAATTTCATAAATGTTGTGGTTATTTTATAGTATATTCACCATATTTTTTTAGAAATTTATTAGCCTAATATTGATATTTTTTATAAATATTGAAACACGTAGGTCATACAAAAAACTATCACATTTGGAAAGGTCATGGGGCATAAACCCTCAACCTAAGGGCTAAAAGGGTGTCATTCCTACAACTGACCGATGTGATTTCCAAGATAGTATGATTTTTTACATAATTTTATAGGGAAATATAATGGATATTTTAAGAACATTTAATAAATTATGTAAATGGAAATATTTCATAGTAACTTGGGGTTTAATTTGTGGGTAAAGGATGAATTATATTTTGGAATAATATAGAATTCTAATATCAACTTATAATGATTTATTTTTTATAGAAATGACTATAAATTTTTTGAGATTATAAGATGATGAATCATATTTTTTTGGTGTCAATAATTTTCCTTATGACTTTTTTTCGTTCCTCTATGTTTTAAAATTCACAAACACATTTTCTTTAAGATAGTTTTTTGGATTTTCATAATTCCTTTTAACTTAATCTAACCATATTTTACATAAGACTATTTACTTTTAATTAAATTGGATCCTTATATAAAACTCAAAATCTTATAGTTCTTCAGATTCCAATTTCCCTATAATGGTGAATCTAATTCTCACAGAATTAGGAATATGATTTCTATAGAATTGTGAATCTGATTTCCCTAAAATTATGAATCTAATTCTTAAAAACTTTTGAATCTAATTTCTATATAATTATGAATCCAATTCTCACAGAATTGTGAATCTGATTTTTCTATAATTATGAATATGATTTCATTTGAAATTAGACATAGATTCTCTCTTAAATTAGACTTCAATTCTATATAAATTCAGACTTAGATTCTATCTAAAATCAGACTCTGATTCTCTCTAAAATCATACTCTAATTCTATCTGAAATTAGACTCTAATTATCTCTGAAATCATACTCTAATTCTATTATAAATCAGACATTGTTTTTTTACGTTTTATGAATCTGATTATCTATAATTTTATAATCTAATTTACACTATCTTAATAATCCTAATATTTTTTTGTTAAAGTTATCACATTTCATTAATGTATCATTTTATTTTATTAGATCCAAAATATGATAATGTTTCTCATATTGTGTTAAGAAAATGATGTTGTTATATTTTTTCTCTTAATTTTTTATATAAAATGATGTCATCCAGTTTGTTATAATATGACCATTGCATATGTTCCACCTGTATAGGTCCCTTCAAAATTTTAGGGAAATATGACCATTGGAGGAGAATGTGACGGTTACAGATATCACCTATAAATACCCAATCATTTGAATGTGATCGATGATATGAAATTTCATCAGAATTGATACTATTCAAGAGGACTTCTGGATTTTCTTCGAATGAAATCCTTGAAGATTTTCAGTTGTGAACAACTTGTTTAACTAAATTAAATCTTCAACATGCATTGTTCTTCCTAGAGTAACACCGATTGTTTCTGTATACAATTGAGGGATTTCATGCTGAAGGAAGATAGAGGTGCTGATTACCTACTTAATCTAGGTCTTCTATGATTCATGTAAGATAGAGGTGCTGATAAACTTACAAATAGAGGGCTTGTGGGGATAGAATAAAAAATACCAATCATTATATCGTTGGTTTATTCTAGTGTGGGTAAGATAGACATTCATGATATTATAAATCAAGAGTCCTTTATCCAAGTTTGTTGGATACGCTTATCTTTGGGTTAAATGATTTCATTACACTTTTATTACTTGTTTAACTACAAGTTCATCTACTTTATTTCATTTTGTTACATAGGGAATGTCTAAATTTCTTACACTTTCTTATCCTTGTACAAACTCTAATATATTAGTTTCTATACACTATAAGGTAGAGTCTATAGTTAAGTAAACTTGTTTAATTTTCTTTATCGAATTCACATTATCAGATCCTAATAAATATATTTTCATTATTATTAACTAATGTGGGTTTTCAAATTAATCTTGTTTAACATTTTTAAACAAATATTTTTTTAATGTTAAGAAAAAATGTTTTTAAAACCTTCAATTCACCACCCCCCCCCCTCTTGTAATTGAGAAATCTTCAAATACATTGTGATCCTATAATTGGTATCAGAAGAGGTCTCTAAAACACTTATACATCTATATATGTCTTCATGATCAACTTTTCTTGATTAATAGTTATTCATGTTTTTTAAAACATTCTTTATAAACATTTTTTTTATCAACATTATCTACTAATTTGTTTTGTTAAAAATAATTTTTTCCATAGAATAGAAGGAATGAACATTGGATCAATAAAAAACATAAATCCTACTAGAACTCTAATAATTGATGGGAATGACTATGAATAATGGAGAGATATAATGAATAATGTTTTTATCGATACTAGAGATGATAAATTCATCATGCTTAACGGAGAATACAAGATTCCTGAAAAGGAAATTAGACTATTCAAAAATCAATAAAAACAAGAGTATCAACTTAACTTAAAGGTACTCAATCCTTTATTTTATTCTATTAGTAGGAAAATCTAAAAATATATTTCATCATGTGAAGCTATGAATATCATATAATGAAATTTGATGTTAAACATTTTGGCACATCTAATGTTATTGAAACAAGAAGAGCTATGTCAAGATCTGACAACCATGGATTTCTTCTTCCCCATGGCGAGCCCATCTATAAATTCCAACATAGGATTATTATAATTTTCAAAATCCTAAAATCAATAGGTTAAAAAGGAATTGATGATGAGATGTTTGTTGGAAAAATCATTGATATCATGTCCAATGAGTGGGAATTTAAAAGAACATCAATTGATAAAATAATGAAAGTTTCATCATTTACCCTTGATGAGTTATTAGAAAGTCATATAAATCATGAGAATAGAATAAAAAGAGATTATGATAATATAAAGAATAAAAATGGGGTCATTACTTTTAAAACTGATTAAAATTAGATGAAATCCAAGACTCCTAAGAATGTTTATAAGACAAAAAGCCTAGGAATGTTGTTTTTTAGTTGGACTCAAGTGAATATGAATAGTAAGAGAATGAGTTAGACAATATTTCTTGAAGGATGGACATTATTATTGGTTATAAAGACATTCAATATAGATATAAGAAAAAATACAGAAAGGATAATAAATATTCTTAAGTCATATGTTGTTAATGTAAGAAATATGGACATATTAGACTTGATTTTCCTAATATTAATAGAAATGATAGGATATATAGACAATCTGAAAGGAATAAGAAAAAATATTATAGGCACAATGGAATGTATGTATTAAAGAAAAATTATTCTTATAGTGTAATAGGTAGAGAATCATCTGATTAATTTTTTATATTGAATAATCTCGATAGAAGAATATTAGTATTATTGCCATAATACTTATTGAAAATCAATGTTTCGCGGCTAAGGTACACACTTCTGAATCCTTAACCAATATTTCATTAAAATTACAACTATCTCGACAATGGTGGATATATTTCTTCAGATAAAGAATCTTCCTTAACAGAATATACCTTATATTCTATTGAAGAATAATATAGGCTTACCAAGTTACTTGAAATTGAAAATAGTAATATCAATAAGAAATATGATATGGGAAAATCTAGAATCAATATTTTAACAAAATAAGTATCATATATTTCTAAATATATTGATAAAAAATATTTGGTATTGTATCTATTTCAAAAAACATGAGGAAGTTAATTCTGATTAGGATAAACTTTCTAAGTATCTTGAAAAGGTTTTTTTCCAAGAAAAATGTTTTAGAGACAAACCAAAATCTTAAGACAAATCACTATGAGGATTTTAATTTATTCATTAGAATAAATTTTAAATATTATTTTAAAGAAAAAATTTTCAAACATTGCTCATGGAAAGGAAGGTTTTCATAAAATTTATTCACAACTTCATCCTCTAAGGAAGTGTTATGGGTTTGGTTATTCTCATTCAAAACCAATTTTCAGTCATAATTATTTTTAACCTCAAAAGTGACCATTTTTTCACAAAGTTTCAAAGTAGTGGACATTGGGAGAAAATTGTGCTTTAAAAAAATCAAATCCTTAGGTTTTCATAAATCCTTATTTTTTAAGAAAATGTGGATACCTAAGATTTTACTTTCTAATAATTCCAGATCCAAACATGTTTGGATTCCAAAATTCTAATGATTTTATTTTTAGGAAAATAAAGGAAGTGATAACAAAAATTCATTTTGCATGGATAGTGGATGTTCTTAGCACATGACTTGTGACAAAAATTTCTTCAAAAATATTTTTAAGATAAAATTTGGAAAAGTAACATTTGGAGAAAATTATCAATGAGAAATTGTTGGTATAAGTAACATTGTTCTTCTTGGAAAATCCTCAATTTCAAAGGTTTTATTTGTTAATGGTCTTAAACACAACCTTATAAGCATAAGTCAATTATGTGATGAAGGTTTCCTTGTGAATTTTAATAAGGAAAAATGATTAGTTCACAATTCCAAATCTGAGTTTTTACCCTCTTCCTATTGGCATGATAATTTTTATACACTTAACATATAAGACCTTAGGAGACAAGACTTACCTTGCCTTAGTGAAATGGAAGATGAATCTTGGTTGTGGTATAGAAGACTAGGACATTTTAGCCTTAGGAACATATGTAAATATTCATAGAAATGACTTTTTAAGGATATTTTGGATCTTATATTTGATTCTTAAAAATATTTCCATCCTTTTCAATATGGAAATTAACATAGTTCTAGCTTTAAATAAAATAGTTAAGTCTCAACTTCAAATGAATTATAGCTAGTGCAGATGGATATTTTCTTTCCAAAACAAACTGAACATATTGGAGTCAAATAATTTATATTTTTTAGTCAATGATTACACTAGATTTACATGGGTCAATTTTCTAGAAAATAAATATGGCACTTTTTCTCATTTTAATTCTTTTCCAGCCAATGTTAAAAATGAGAAAAATCATCCATTGAAAACTATTCATTGTGATCATGGTGGATAATTTGAAAATTCATTTTTTGAAACTTTTTTTAATAATAAAGGAATTACTATAACTTATTATCTAATATAACTCCTCATAAAATTGGTGTTTTCTAAAGATGAAATTAAATTATTCAAGAGATAACAAGAATAATTTTGAGTGAATACTCAATTTCTAAACATTTTTGTTCTAAAGATTTAAGTACTACTGGTTATACTATAAATAAAGTTTTATTAAAGATAACTCAAAAAAAATCACTGCCAAACCTGACAAAGGAATTTTCTTAAACTAATCCATAACATATAAGGATTATATAGGTTTTAACAAAAAAAATAATGCTAAGGAAACAGTACCTGTTAAATTTGATGAAATTGATCCTTTTGTTTTTAAACAACCCCAACCTATATCTTCAAATGTGTTTTCAAAAACTAATTATCAACCATTTTTGGAAGATTCATCTAATCAGAAGAATACTAAAAAATATTCTGAATTATTCACAATAGATGATTTTCAACCTTATGTTGATGAACATGTTTTACAAAAACCATATTTGTTGTTTCTTAAGAATCATCCAAGTGATAAGACCATTGGGGATGTACCTCAACCTATATTGACTATAAATTCATTAAGAAAATATTTAGAGCATATAGAATTTCATTCCCAATTAGAACCTAAGACTACTGATGATGATTTAGGTGATGAAGATTGGATCAAATCTATGGATGATGAACTAAATGAATTTGAAAGGAATGAAGTCTGGACCTTGGTTGAATGACCTAATAAAACTTCTATAATCGGAGTAAAGTGGATGTTTAGCAATAAATGTGATGAAAATGGAATCATAGTATGAAATGTTGAAATATTTGTTGCTAAAGTCTATAATAAACAAGAAGGAATAGACTATGATGAAACCTATACTCTGTTAATAAGACTTGAATCTATCTAATTCTATTATCCTTTTCTGTATTAATTAATTTAAAACTTTTCAAATGGATGTGAAGTGTGATTTCCTTCACATATATGTTCAAGACGAAGTTTATGTTGAAAAACCACCTAGTACTAAAGACACAAAACATCATGAACATGTTTTCAAACATACCAAAGCATTATATAGTCTTTAACAATCCCTTATATCCTAGTATGATAGATTTAAATATTTTTCTTACAAAAAAATATGTTACAAGAAATAATAATCCAATCCTATTTATAAAGAATGAAAGAAAAAATCTAGTTGTTCAAATCTATGTTCATGATATTATATTCGGATCAAATTGGTAATCCTTAACTAATTATTTTGAAAATATTATGAAATCTAAGTTTGAAATGAGTATGATGGGTGAGTTAACTTTTTTCTTTGGTTTTCAAATTTCTCAAAAAACTGAAATGAAATTATATATTTCAACATAAGTATATTAATAATTTTCTTAAAATGTATGGATATGAAAACACTAAAAGTATAAGTAATCTTATCATTTCCTCAAATTATCTTAATCGGGATGAAGCTGGGAAACCAATAAATCAGACATCTTTTAGACGTAAGATAAGAAGTTTATTGTACATAACAACAAGTCTTTAAGATTTAATGTTTTTAGTATTATTATGTGCTAGATATAAATATAATCCTAAATAATCCCATTTAAAAGTTGTGAAATGAATTTTTTTCTAATTAAAGTGAACTATAGACATCAGAATTTTCTATTATTCTGGAAATGATTTTTTTTTTAAAATGATTTTCCATTGCTTACTTTGGTAGTTTTAGAATGGATGATAAAATTATTTCTAGAACTTTTCATTCCTTTAGAGATTCATTTATTTATTGTTCATGTAATAAATAACACTCTGTAACACTTTCCACTATTGAAGCTGAATATATGGAAGCTGGAAGTTGATGAGCTCAAGTATTGTGGATGAAACTCACTCACAGATTATGACATGAGTTTTACAAAAACTAAGATACATTATTATAACACTAGTTCCATATCCTTAATAAAAAACCCCTATACATCACTCTCATGAAAATAATATAGATATTAGGCATCACTTTCATAGGGATCACACACTTATAAGTGATATTATTTTACAATTTATCAGAACACTAGAAGAACATGATGATATTTTTAAAAAATCATTACCTTTCGATAGATTTGAAAAAATTAAATAAAATTTAGGAATGATAAATGTAAGGTAATCATTCATATCTATTTTTTATTAAATCAATCTCCTAACATTAAGATACTGCTTTTTATATGGGGTGTACATTTGTTCTTTCTTTTAAATTTCCTTTTACTATTTTTTTCTAAAAGTTATCGAAACCTAAAAGTTATCGAATCCTAAAAGCTTTCAGAACATAATTTTTTTTCGAACCTATGTTTCCAGAGAAGAAGCATATAAATACTGAAAAACCTTTTTAGAACTTTTAATGGTATATTATCTTACCTATTAATTCTTAGTTTCATTTCTATTTGTTGGTATTTCAAACTAGTTTTAAGAACATTTTATTATATTAATCTTTCCTTAAATCCAATTATTTCCTTAAAACCTAAAAATATCAAAATCTAAATCTTTGTTCAGCAATAATTTCAAATGTTAGATCAGACTAAGAAAATTTCAACATGTGGATTGGCATAGTTTATTGAACTGTCACTACGAATCCTATATTAAGGGACACCCTCCTTTACATCCCATATCAGTTTCCATGGATTCTGTGCCTGAGCTCTATCTCCGATCAAAGACACGGATCTGACTCTTTATTCTGGTCATTAAGCTCTAGTGGTCACTAGAAATCTCTTCTCAAACTCTGATAACTTCACATAAGTAAACCAATGACTGGATAATCATTATTGAAAGATTAATATGTCATAATTTCTTCACCATGTATGATTCTCTCATAAAAAAATATTTATCTCAATGGATGGGAATGTTTTTATATTTTAGTGGAAAAAATAAAGATCCAGTTTATACAAATATTATAATATAATTTTATGAAATAATTTAGTTTTTTGAAAAATGATGAAAAGATATTTTTTAGTGAAAGAGTTATTGAATTACCTACTCTTTATCATACAAGAAATTCAAAATTGTTCTTGAGATACATTATGATGGAGCGGCATTATTTTTTTCACAGAGGTTTCCAGAAAATGATGGTTCATTTGTTAAGATTATGGAAGTTGAATGCATTGGAATTCAGGGATTGAAGAAACCTAAGATCTCCAATATCTCATCAAATTGTAGGATAGTATCCCATTAGATGCATAGACTCCAGATTACCAGAAAAGGGGAAAAGGAAACCCTAAATAATGGAATGATCAAGTCTTAGATTTTAATGTATCCAACTTTCTTATCTAAACTCATTGTTATATTCCAAGAAACTTGCAAAGTTACTTAAAAGATGAAGCCTAAGACATTCAAAATCATGTTTTTGAGTGATGAAATGATAAGGAGAATGATGTTTGGATTATTTGATAAAAAATATGATTTTTTTATCTTGATGGAAAATTAGACCAAGTTGGTGAATTTTCAAAGCCAAAGCCCATGAAAAGAAAATTTCATGAATCCGAACATTAAGCATCTTAACTGCAAAAACCACCTCAAGTATCTGAACCCGCAACTTCTCCTCCTAATACAAAGAAAAAAACTTCTTAGATAGAGTAGTTTTAATTTTGGGAGAGTAGGAGAAAAAAATAATAGTAAGAGTCCCTGTTTTTGGATTAGATCATGCTAAGGCCAAGGTCTTAAAAACCAATCAACTGGAGAGCTTGATAAACAATTAAAATAGAATTAGTTGATGAAGAAAACTTTGGAATCTGAAATCATCCTAGACTTAATGAGAGAAAATGATAAATTCTCTGAAATTTTTGAAGTACCATAATATTTCTTACAGGAACCCGAGTATCCTCCATCACCAATAACATTTGAGACTCCGATGTTGAATAAGGGAAAGAAACTTGTTTCAACTGAAACTCTAATTGTTGAAGAAAAATTCCAATAAAAAGAAGAAAATAATGAAGAATTACAAAGTTTATATGATATTATAAGACGTTTTGGAAGATGAAAAGGAAAGTAAATCCGAAATGTTATCAATTTGAAACTCACAAGCCTCCTCCACTAAGATGATTTTAGAGGGATAGTCTTTCCAGAATGATGATGCTGCTTCGGAAATAGTCAAAAAAATCCCTCAGATGATGAAATAAATAATAATTATAATATTTTTCAACATGATGATGAAAAGATTCATAATTATAGTCATAAAGATATTGATAAAAAATGGTGATTATGATGATAGAATAGTTCAAGTTTACAATGGAGAGCAAGAAACTCCGAGAATTGAGAAGATAATCTCTAAGGTAGAGAAAGGAAAGCAATATATTATTGAAACACCTTAGAAATTTTTGGTTATAAAAAAAATAAGGATGTTTCTCGTATATACAAGAAGAAAGATGATGATCTTATTAATGTTTCCTCACTAGGAAAACCGTTTATTTTGGAATCTTCAATTTCAATAGGTGACCTTTTGTGGTTCAGTCCCTAAAGAATCTTGTAAACACCATCAAAATATTTCCAAATATATAATCAAGATGGAAGCTGATTCAAGATAGAGTTAATCAGATGAAGGAATCTACAAACTATATTATAGATAAATTCATCAAACTCTAAGTTGAGTTCAATTCCATTGTGATCAACTACAATGCTCATAAAAATCATGTAAATAGATAAATAGATAAATAGATTGTCTAAAATTGTTTCAGATGATCTTAAGTTCTTTGAGGACTTTATTAAGTCATTTAAGGATTCTTTTGATAAATCCAATGACAAACTCAAGAATCTATCAAAAAAATTCAAAGAAACTAAAGGAAGATAAATCATTCCCCAAACAAGAAGATAAATATTGTAATGGAAAACTAAACTCCATTTCTCTTAATCTAAACTGATAAAATGAAATCACAAATAAGTTAGACTAGAATGATAAGACTTAGGAGGAAGTGATTATATATCAGGAATACATAATCAAAGATATTGAAAAAAAATAGATATCATGATTTGATTTTGGGTAAATTCCAAGAAGATCACAAGGAGTTGAATAATTTGAAAGGTTTAATGAAAAATTTGATGCCAGAAAATAAGAAAGATGAATAATTTTTCCTAATAATAACTTTTATGATAATCAAATTTTTTGTGATGCTTTAGTTATCTAATGAAATTTTACCCTTTCATTGTTTCTTATTGTATGTTTCCTAACCTTTTAGGTAAAAACATTTCCATCAATTTTTTTGAAAATCACAAAGGGAGAGAAAATAATTCTCAAAAATAATATTAAACTAAGGGAGGGGATGTCTATGAAAGGGTACATTACATGAAGCACTTTTTTAAAAATGGATTTATGTATTTAAGAAATAAATAAAAACTCAATGATAAGAATACGATCCTTAGGGGGATTTCATAACCTATAGGGGACTTAGTCATATACATTATAATTCACAAACAAAAATGGAGATATGTATTTCATTTATTTTCATAAATGAAAACCTAAGATCTTTATATTATTTTATAAAAATATATTTTTTCTTTCCCAAAATGGGGGATTATTTAGTCAATAAGTTTCCATATAACATTTTTCCATTCCTCTATTATTTGAAAATCACAGACATTTTTTTAAGATAGTTTTTTGGGTTTTCATAATTCTGTGTAGATTACTATAACAATATTTTCCGTAATAAATTTTACTTTGAATTAAATCATAACCTTATCTAAAACTAGAAATCTTACAGTTCATCAGAATCTGATTTCCCTATAATTGTAAATTTGATTCTCATAGAATTATAAATTCGATATCCCCAAGAATTGTGAATCTGATTCTCATAGAATTGTGAATTAGATGTCCCCAAAAATTGTGAATCTAATTATCATGGAATTGTGAGTCTAATTTCCCATGAATTTCAAATCTGATTCTCAAAGAATTTTGAATCCAATTTCCCTATAATTGTGAATCTAATTTCATCTAAAATCCTACTGTAATTCTCTTTGAAATATGACGCCAATTCTCTCAGAAATCAAACTATTATTCTCTCTAAAATAAGAGTCTAATTCTATCTAAAATGAGACTATTATTATCTCTGAAATAATACTCTGATTCTCTCTAAAATCATACTTCAGTTCTCTCTAAAATCAGACTAAGATTATCTCTGAAATCAAACTTATATTATCTAAGAAATAAGACTCTGATTTTTAACATTTTAAGAATCCAGTTCTCTATACTTATATAATATGATTTACACTATCTTAAGAATCTATTTTTTGTTTGTTAATATTTTCATATTTCATTAATGTATCATTTTATTTAATCAATTACAAAATATGATAATTTTTTCCTATTGTGTCAAACAAAACGATGTTGTTTTATTGTTTCTACTATTTTTTTATATAAAATGATGTCTTACAATTTGTTATAATATGATCATTTCATAAGTACCACCTGCATAGGTCCATCCAAAAGTTTAGGTAAATAAGACCATTCGAGGAAAATGTGACTGTTGGATATCGCACTAATAAATAACCAATCATTTGAACAAGATTGATGTTGTGAAATTTTGGGAGAATTGATACTCCGTGAGAGATCGTTTTGATTTTCTTTGTGGGAATGACGTTAAGAGATTATGTTGGAAAAACATGTTCCAATTACTTAAATATTGAAAAATATTTGTTCTACCAAGTGTGATACTAATTTTTGAATTATACAATCGAGGACTTCTAAGGTGAAGGAAGATAGAGGAGTGGATTAACTTCTTAATCGAGGGATTCCAAGAATAAAGGAAGGAAAATATGTCGATCACCTTACAGATAGATGGATTGCATGGATAGCAAGAGAGATACCGATCATCATATTAAGGGCTTAACCTGGTGTGGGTAAGATATTATTTCATTAATTTATAAATCGAAGTAACTTTTCCAATGTTGTTAGATACCCTTCTCTTTGGGTTAAAAAATTTCCTTACACTTGTATTATTTGTTTAACTACGTGTTCTTGTATTCGGTTTCATTTAGTTACAGATATAAATTGTAACTTTCTTACACATTATTTTTCTGGTACAAACTCTAATATATTATATTCTATACTATTTATGGTAGAATATTTCATTAAGTAAACTTGTGTATGATTATTTATTGAATTCATATTATCAGATCTTATGCAAGTTAGTTTCATTATTAAGGACTAAAGAGGGTTTGAGATTTCATCTTGTTAAACACTATTAAATATAGATGTTATTAAGGATAAAAAAATTTAAAACCTACAATTCACCACCCCCTCTTATAATTGAGAATTCTAAATATACATTTATATCATACTATTTTTGGGAAATTCTAGAAGACAATTATTACATTGATATTGGAAGAATATTTTAATCATGTCCCTCTAATTTTTATACCATGAATATAGAGTATTCTGTATAGTTATATATAGAATAGTATAAGTTAAACATTAGGTGTTAATGTTGAGGCTTTGGAGATTAATGTTATATTATGTAATTTAATGGATTATTAAATTTTTTGATTAACTTACCTTATGATAATTTTTTCATTAATGTCTAATTTCATGATGAATGTCAAGACATTCCTTTGTGATCTATCAAAAGTTATTCAAGAAGAATAATCCATCTCAAATACTGATTATTTTGATAAATGAGTTATTTAATTGTTGAAATTGATTAAAGGATAAAGGTATGCCTTCCAAACAAGTACAATTATTAATGATAGTTGTATAGATGATAAAACAATTCCTTAAATCTAAAAAAATATCATGAAATAAAAATTTTGTCCTATTACATTCAATTTCGATGAATTGATGGTCTTTTTAGACCTCAAGGATTTCTGGTTTTTTTGGTCATTTACATTATCTTGACCATTAAATTTATTATGATCAATGTACACTATCAATATTTATCCTTATATGGACATTGTAATTTTATTCAATTCAAATATATATACCTCCAACTAATTTTCATCAATATCAAAACCAAGATTTATGTTATTCTAGAAACCCTTCACATTTCTCTTTAGCTCTTTTAAAGTGGAATTTTTATTAAAATTTATTATGACATGGGTTTGAAAAAGAAAGATTTTTCATATATCAAACCATTGATAACCAATAAGAAGTAAAAAAAATTATGATTGTATTTTTAAAGGGTGAGAATGTAAAATCCTAATATTTTAAAAGAACACTATATTTTGTAGTATACAAGATATGAAACACCATGCTTAAACAAACCATGAAATATTGTCATTATAAACTTGAAATTGTATTATAAGGTAACAATATTGTTAAATACATTATGAAATAAATATTTAAATGACATAATAAATAAAAATATATTTTTTAAATATTACAAAATGAGAATTGAATTTTTAGTAACATCAGTTTATGAATAAAAAATAAGTTTTCACAAAAAAGTATTTTTATTTATTTTGTTGAGAATATATTAATACTAATTTATGATGATTTTATGAATATTATATGACAAAAAAGGATCTAATTTTTGAATTATACATATCCAAATATTATTATGATTATTGTTTTGGTGAATTTTCTGAAAGGCTTGATTTTTCAAATAATAGGGTTGAATGCTGGTTTGTATTGAGAAGTGTATTTTATTTTTAAGTATTTTATTTTGAATTATTTTTAAAATATAATTTGTTCATTTGGATTATAAATATATATTTATTGTATTTTGAATGAGTTTGTTATTTAAATTTTCTATAGAAAATTTTTTATACTTAAAAGGTATTTTTTTTTGAAAAGAAATGTTTTTTTGTAGTGTTTTTCACATTTATATTAAATTAACTTTGGTAACATATATAAATTGAATATTTAAAAATTAATACCATAAATGGAATCCATATTTTAAAATTGGGTAAATATATAACATTCACTTTTGGTCATAATAATTTGTATTCATAATTACTTTTTTCTCTAGATAAATGTAAAATGTGTTAATTAAGGTCAAAACTAATATAATAAAGGCTCAAAATCAACCAAAAACATGAATTTAACAGATTGGAAAAATATATTTGGTCCAATTCCACAAAATTTTCGAATATATGGCTTTTGGGTCAATTGTTTCTTGATAATGTCATTAATATTTTTTAAGTAAATGATAAAGTAAAAATGTCATGTTCGTGACTTTAATATCAATTAAAATATAACATTAGGGAAAAGTTATATGTTTAGGTAAAAATGTGTATATTGATGATGAATGATTCTTTTCTTAGTAATTTATCTACAATTTTTAGTAGTGATATAATTCCCATAAATGTTTTCAAAAATATAATATATTATTTATTCATTTAACTTAAAGACAAAATAAATTATTTTAAAAATATTATTCGTAATGTAATTTGGAAAAATTATTGTATATCATTAATCATTTAGTTCATTATTAATTATAATTACCACTTTAAATATTTATATTTTAATTACACAATTTCTATAATGTCATTAAAAGTCCAATTTAATAAATGATGTTAAAAATTAAAATAAATATATTTGATGGACAATATATTTTCTTAACTTATTTTAAAATTATAAAAAAAATGAAAGAGGTAAATTAGGATAATATATCATTAAATAAATCATCAATGATCCATTTATGAGTCAATAGTTACCCTTCATGTAAAATTATAACCCTTTAATTTTGAAAGAGTTGTTACCGTGGTTAAGGATTAAATGTGTTAACTAAATAGTTTAACCAAAAGATATTGTTTTAATACACTATATAAAACAACACAAAATTTTATGGATAATTAGATTACCAACAAATAATATGTTTTAGGAACCAACTAGGGTCATCCCCATACCTGTCACTCAATCCAGCCCACAACATCTCCAAGGAACATTCTAGATTTCCTAGGGGTGGTTAAAAAAACCAAGTTAATCAATGATAATTGGAGAGAACAATTTCACCCATGATAAATAAAAAAATAGTGATGAAAAAATAGAAACCCAATAAAAATAATGAGGGCTAGTTAACCAAACTAAACATTAAATCCAAATAAAACCATAACCAAACCTGATAACTACTAAATATCCATGAGACCCTCAAGGGTCACTCTCTAATCCAAGCACCACCATCACTCCAAATGATCAAAACCAAGTTAGAACCTACACTATAGGCTAAAAAAGAGTAGAAGTAAATGTGTATTTTTTAAAATTTAGTAGGTGTTCCCAATTAAATAATTTCCTATCAATTTTCCTTAAAAAAATATATAATTAATGATAGCTTGAAATATAGTATAAAAATGATGGTTTTTCACACATTTTAATATTAAAAACACATTATCCACTTCCCTCTTTATTATTAAATGGGAATTTCAAAAAAGGTAATGTTTGAGTATTTTAAAGGATGTGGAATGGATAGATAGAGAGGGTGTGTGGGTAATCATAAAATACATTTTCCCCAAAAACATTTAACAAAACCTAAACATTCCCTATTTAAATAGATAAAACCCACTAAGTACAATAAACTGAGACAATACAAAAAAGAGGGAAATGAGAAATTAGTACTCAAGTAACCATTATATATGGGACACCTAGATTACCTTATATAGATAAATAAGTGATTTAGAATAAGGGAAGACCTAGGAGATCAAGGGAAACTCTAGAACATATTCAACATGATCCATCTTATCAGCATGCCTGATGCAATCAAACAACCATCTTACTCAGTTTCACCCTACTTGGACTAACCAAGGGAAATAATCCCCAATAAAGTTTGTGACCATACAAAGGGGACACAAGCTAGAGTGTAAACCTAAACAATTATAGCAAGTGATTTTGGATATTATGTTAGCTATGATATGTTCCCATTTCATTTCTATTGATGGGTGATCCAGGAAATGTCAAACAAAAAACTATATATAATGAATAGAAATAAGAATCACACACAAGTATATCACATGAACACCACTCCATAGAATTATAAATTATCATCTAACAATCAATTCACAAGGTAATTACTATAAAATGGATAACCAGTTTCCTTTAACCTAAACCAGGAATAAAAGGGATATTTTAAGGAGAGTTTTCTAAGGAAACCCATTTATAAAGGTTCCAATCGGGCCTCAGGTGGCCTTTATGTGAAAAAACTTCATAGAGAGTCAACGGAAATAATTATAAACTATTTAAACATTTAAAACACATTTTTAAAGATCATACAATATTTATAAACTAAAAACAAATTTTAAAGGTGAACCGTGTATTTTATCAAACACATGGTATGCATGGCCACACAAAAGAATTCAAAAAAAGAAAATCTGAAGGTAAAAAATATTAATTACATTTCAAATAATTATTCAAAATATATCATATCACTAATTAATATCAAAATAATGTGAGAAAAAAATAAATTTATTTTTCTAAAATTTAATGGATAAATAAAAAAGCCCAACCATCCCCAAACTCAAGAACATAAATGATGGAAACCCAAAAAAACTCCACATGGGTTGAAGAAGGAATAAAAATCCAAGGATATCCTTAAGAAGAAAAAACCCCAAATTATTATAAAAAACATGAAATCTAGACCAATAAATCCAAGGGAAAATAGTAACTAGGAAGGATATGGAATAAGAAGGAAGGGGAAGAAGAGAGGAAGAGATTACCTAGAAAACTAAACAAGAAAAAACAAGAAGAAACCACTTGAAATCATCCTTAGAAAGAGATCAGAGGCATGAGGATGTAGAAATGGGAATCCCTTTAGTATCACGATCCAATTATAGGTAGAATAGGTGATTTGAGGTTAAAATTATATAAGGGTAAAAATCTAAAAATACACTTTAAATGATTTTGGGCATTGTGAACGGTTTGGATGCACAGTCTGGGAAACCATGGACCAACTTTCATTCCCTTACTAAAATAACATGAAACCCACATGGTTTGGATGAACATTAAGGGAAACCATGCTCTAAACAAGCGGTTTGTTTTCATTTGAAATTTCATAACCATGTTCATGATAATTGCATGCTTGGAACTCACAATTCTCAAGACATGCTCTTATATCCAATGACACAATAGACTAGAAAGGGTGAAACTAAAACACCCATGTTTTGAACTTAAACTTGTGTTTCCCATGAGACAATAACTGTGAAAGTGGAAAATGAACTGAAAATGGGATCATCATTAGTAGGCATCATAACTTCTCCTTAACTATGCACTGAAACCATTAAACTTATGAAAATATCCTAAAACAAAAAAAATCAATCAAAAACATAAAATACACATGTGTAAGGACAAAGAAAACAAATATAAACCAAAATAAAAGAGAAAAATATAAACCATAGTGTTAAAATATCTTATATTTGAATATATTTCTATTTAGATTCATTTTAATTGAGAATTACTTTATTATAATTTAATATTTTAAGAAATTCCAAAAGTGTGAAACACCTCTATTATAGACGTTAACATCCTCCCCTCACTCCATCACATATTTTGTGTTATATAGATCCCCCATAAATGAAACCAATATCTTCTAAATTTCAATATACACATTCCATATGTGGTGTTCTAACTAAAAGACCTTTCCTTGGATCATTAAGAGGTGTCCTATTGGAGATATTTCAATCAAGAGGTAATCTCCTTAAACAATAAATTTATTTTTTTACATATTATTTACCACCTATAAATTTATTTTATTTATCATATAATTATAAAATAAATGTCCATAAAATTTTGAAATTTTATTGGGATTAAGAAATTAAAATTATCTACCATATTTCCCATAAAATGGGAAGCGAAAGTATCTCTTGTGAAAATATACAGCTTACCGACCCCACATAAAGATACAATTACTTTCCCACCAATAAATTAATTTGATGGTTATTATGATGGGATTAGTATTTATATATAATACTTGTGATATAATTATACTTCAATATTTATAATAGAACATCTATCATCCTACCTCCTAATCTGTTTGAAAACATTAATGTTACCCTGTTGTACGTGTGGACTACCACCTTAATGAAGAAATGTTATTTTTTCATATAAATTTAACATGTATGGCAATAAAGATATATTAAATTAATATAAATTATTTATATTATATAATAATGATTCTATAAAGGATAATTATTATTTATCTTTCTCAATTTTCATCTATCGAATAGTGGGAACAATTTTTATGCGTACGTACGGACTATAGTCCCAATTACTTGTGTAATTAATTTTTATATCTATAATATTTATATATAAATATAAATATATATAATTACTATAAATATATAAGGTAATTGTACCATTTTGTACATTCTATATATGAGGAACCATGATTGAAGTACACAAACTAGAACAAATTAATTGAAATAATTATGCTAAATGAAATATTTAACACCAAGAGAAGATAATTTTAATAATTATTTATTGATAAATTATCATCAAAATTTTGTATATAGATCATATATGACATTGAAATATTATAAAATATTCATATATATATAATTATAATAAATTTCAATTTATTATATAGAAGTTTAGAGTGATTTAAAATAATGTGGAAGTTGATATAAGGGTTTGTTGTCTCAAATTTACTTATTCATGACATATATTGTTTCATGCATTTTAATTATTTTATGAGGTGTATTCACGTTCATTTTACAGGATAATTAACGATTATCCTGATTTTTAAGATATTTAAAATTTCATTTGATGTAATAATTTCTTGGGTCTAATGACCCAAATGTTACCAAAGAGGTAAGGAATTTGTGATTCAATCCTATTTTTATTATGATTGTTAATGATTGAATTTCTATTGAGGTAATTTTATAATCCTTGTATAATAGTACCATTTATTTTATTATCATATTATTTTTTCATGTTAATATTTTTTTTCTCTTTAATTTCCTCACATTATGTATTCATGATACCAAAAAAGTGATTTATAAGGAAACATAAGTTTATTTCTCTCTTTGATCTAAAATATTTCTTCTTCTATATAGATGTTTTATATAAAAAAAATTATGATTTATCTTAATATTCTCTTATGATTTTTTTAAATTTCATTTTTACCCATGGTTGGATTTTTCTTTGAAATTTTTTTTAAATGAAATATACTTTTTTAATTCTTAATGAGGTACTTTTTAATTTTTACAAAAATGAGAATGTTATTTTTAATTTTTAATTATATGGGATGAAAAAATTTCCCTTTATAATGACTAATAAATACTAGAAATATTAATTTATAATATTCTAAGAATATTTTCAGTGAAGATAATTTTAAAAATAGTTTGTTAATTTATTGTCTTAAAATTTTAATTTTCTTAGTTTAATAGTCATTTTCTTTAGGATTGTTTTAATAATATTGTAATGAAATTTTTATTCTTAAAATACATAAAAACCCTAATTCCTATTATGAAATAATTGGGACATAATCCAATGATATATTCCTTATTATTTATATAGATGGTTTTTTATTATGATGATGATATTTTTATGAAAATCATTTACTTTACAAGGGTTATGAAATGATGAAATTATTAAATGTTTATGAAACCCAATTTTTTGATGTGTTATGAAATGGTTATATGATCAATTATTTAATATATTTTTAACACATTTGTATGATTTAAATTAAGTTATGTGTGGACCTATAATTATATATCTGTCCAATGCATTTGGTGAGTTTTTTATCATATAAGATAGTTGTGGGGAAAAAGTTGATGTTCTTGATCCATTATACAAAAATAATTAATGTGATTAATCCCAAATAGAAATTAGGTGTTGAAGACTGATCCATTTTTATTTGACAGTCTTGGTAGTAGACCATTATTTATGAAATAATTTCTATAATTTTGGTGGTTCCACACTTTAACGACATGAACGTATGGTTCATGAATGATTTATGATGAATTATCACTCTTAAGATTAATTAAATTTTAAATGAAAATTATTTATACTTGGACACATTTTTATGATATTTGATAGATTTTTTATGAACATTGAATATTATGGTTATGATATAATACACTTATTCTTATGTTATTATTTCTTGTGACCATCGGTTGATATCTCTCATGATTTCACTTATAGAGAATATGAACTCAATGTATATTATGTATTCCTTCCCCATGTTATGAATAATAGTACTTTGTATGATATGTCTATGAATGGTTATTGTTATTAATATTTTAGTGGTAGGTGATGTAGTAAATTTATGAACCAATTTTTTATATATCAATGATTCCAAAGATATATGAACTATGTGATTCTTGCATGGATCATTATACTATGTATTTAATATTCATATAAATGATGTAATATATATGTATGAAAATTATGTCTCGCTATATTTAGTTACATATTTGAAAGGTCCACTTTTTGGACATGTCATCTTAGAAAGGGCATAGAAGTGGACCCAAACAAGGAAGAGGAAGTAATGGATTGGTAGCCACTGAAGAGTGTAATAGTGTTATAGATATTCCATGGATTTTCTTGATAATATCAGTGAGTTCTTTCTTATTTTCACAGATATATAAATCCTTGACTAATTTGACATGGATGGGGTATCACATCGATTGGATATCTTGGTGATAGCATGATTTAATGAGTTGCAGAAAAGATTGATGATTTCTCCCATATTTAGATTTATAGAGGTGGGTAGTGAGTACATAGTTTTATACGATGCCTCTATGACTAGACATTGATGTGTTATGATCTAATGGAATGTAGTGATTTATTATGGGTTTTAGAAATTGAGACCACATGATAATAACTATGTGACCCATGAATATATGGTGACGCTACCTGAAACAGTATTCTAGAAATGATAGTTTTTTTCCTTGAATATGTGGTGACACTATATCATAATTGAAAAGTTTATTTTCTATTATGAAAACCAAATTATCAATTATATATTATCATAGAAGGTTAGAAAATAATATTGAGGAAATTTTTAGATGTACACTATAATTATAACTACAATACATTCTATACACTTAGGATGGGGAATAATGGATGATGCCCTGAAAAGGAGATCATTTTCACAGTGTTTGGATGAGGAGTTAGATTAGTTATCCTAATTATAGTTGTACATAACTGATACAGGTGGCTCACATTACCTCGAGTTCATGGTTCATTCCCCACTACTTTAAAAGTTTTATAGGGAGGATCATCTTGGAGATACCAACTATGATGCCTTCTATATTCAAATATCCATTAGACATGATCCTGTTTAAATTTATGAAGGTAGGGAGCACATCATTGTTTTAAAAGGATTAATTATGGTTCTTTTTACATTTCATGGAGTGTATCTGATGGAGTTTCATACATCTCCCTTTGGAATTGATTCTTAGATATTGTCTCTCGATGCCTCACTTAATAGATTATGAAGGTTGAGAACTATGTTCATGTGGGTTCATATAAATCAATTGAGGATCCAGAGTTGAAGTTGAATAGAATAGATATGAAATTTGTGACACGAAATCCACAAACATAGAAAGGGAATGATACCATATGTGTGATTATAAACCAACTAGTTATTTCAATCCACATACTAGCTATACGAGAGTAAAGTTATGTAGATAGTTTGATACTCCTTTATATTAAATATATTATTCGAATTCATAGAGTTCCCATGATGAATTTTCCAAACATGATGTTGATTTAATGTAGTACTTATAAAGAGGGTTATTGGAGTCTAATAAGACTCAGTTTAATTTGAGCATGGCGTTTCACCCATAGACTAATGGCTAGACTAAGAAGACAATCTAGGTTTTGGATGACATGCAACAACCATGCATGTTGGATTTGGCCATAATTAGGATAATCACCTTCCATCGGTTTATCTATCATACAAAAATATCTATCATTAAACCATATTTATAAAACCATTAAAGTTATTTTATAGGAGACCCTATAGCTTACAACTATTTTTGAAGATCTAAGTCTGTAAACCCTCATGGGCCCATAGTTGGTGTGAGTAATTAATGGGAAGGTGAGGACTATTTAGGAGTGATTTAATGCATCCTATCATGGTCATATATCTTTATTAAGACTGACAATGAAGGCCTTTGTAGTTCTAGATAGGTGGCCATGTGTTCATGAAGGTGTCCCCTCAAACTAGATTCAAGATATACTTATTGATTGGAAATATATCTCTAATATTCATTGACCATTTTTAGATACTATATAGGGTAATTGAGGTGGCATACCACATGTCCCTTCCACCTTATTTAGAATAGGTACATTATGTCTTTCATGTTTCACAGCTAAGGAGTTATATGCCTAACCCAATTTACGTTAACATCTTGGGTGACATGGAAATCAAATATTGAAATATATTTTCAAATTAGATAGTAGAGATTAAGGATTGGTAGGATAGGATCATTCATGGGTCAGATATTCCCATCATTTGTGTCTAACGGTATCCTGAGAAGCATTATAAGAGAACATCGAAGTGGGAGACCTAGATTTGGGCTTAATGCCTTTATCTTTTTTAGTAGGTGTTTTTATATTTCTAGACGAAAAGACCTAAGATATGGATAATTTAATTTTTTTATTTTTACCTTGTAATTATAAGTACTCAGCCTTAAAACATTACATAATCTTGAATTAAATGAATAATTCACATTGAGTATCTTTTCAGGTTTAGAGTTTTAGAGAATTAGGGAATAACTATTACATCTCAAAAGATTACAAAGTAGACACTTCCACTTAGTTTCCATTTTTTTCACAAAATAAAAACTCTTGAAAGAAAAAGATTCATGTACAGTTCCATGTTTTAGACAGCATGACTTTTCCTTTAATCTCATCTGTGACCCTATTCATCTTTAAGTCCTGTGAAAAACATTTCAAAACTTGGGATGAGCATAAAAAGCTCAGTAAGGGTTATAAAACTAAGAATGAAAACTTTAGTTCATAATTACATACATAACATAATATCTTTAGCATACCTCGGGAAATAATAAGATTTACGATTAACACAATAAAAAACATAAATCATAAAGGTAACTTGTGGCATCCATATCATACTTACATGGTAGCTATCACAGCTATGTAGGTAGTTCCGTTTGGAATACCCATCATAGTATATTCCCTAAATATATTAGGAGAAACAATCATGTTTACCTCTGTCACATTACCCAATGCATTAGAGAGCTGTCTTGGGATCACCCACCCTAGGTTTATCATGGAACCACCCGTATGCGTAAACAATGCCCAAGAACCATAATATATTCATAACACATAAAATAAACATAAAGGAAAGATAAAATTTCCAAATTTTAATCACAATACTTCATTTAAATATATTGAAATAAAAAATCCATTTTCAATACCAAAATACGTAAAAAAAGTATATGGTATTTATTTTCCTTTTAAAAACATTATGGCTTGTTATGGAAGCCAAAGATCAAATAATACTTGTGGTGGTGGAAAAGGTCATTATCACCACTTACGTTAAAAAGAAACATTCCTTTTTTTGTTTTAGTAAAATGCCTATTATAAAAAGATTCTTGTTGAATGAAATGAAAATTCATGGGTATTTATACACCATATAAATGAAAAATTAGAATAAAACAAAATATGCCACAATGAAAGGAAATTGAGACGAAGTCTCTTACCTCGTGTCCGACTTGACTCGATCGTTCTTTAATCTCCTGAATAATAAACTAAAATTAATTTCTACTTTCATAATAACCTTTTTAAAGTTTATTATTCCTTTTATATTACTTATTATCATGTTATAAACATTATGTAATCATTTAAGTTATTAATGGTTGTTTCGTCGATATTTGGTAGTTGAGTAAAAATGAACACATTATAATTACAAGTTGTCCATGTGGTCAAATATCCATTATCTTCAGAATAATATTAATGATGTGGATATAATATATATCATATATATCCAGTATATATTTGTATTTATATTAGTACATAACATTTGGATGTAAGAAATGAAATGCAGCGTTCATGGAGACGGTAAGTTGTACGTTCCCATGAATGCTACTTTCATTTCCATTTCATATTTTAATGAAATGAAAACATAATGATACATGTGCATATTATAATTCCATTATAATATCTTATATATCATCATTAACTCTATCTTTTGTTCATCCCACATAAGGCATTAACGAGTCGTATCACTTTGAGGGGGTAGTAGACCGCACTTCCTAAAATGAAATTATCGTGTTTACCCATTATAGAAACCATAAAGGTATGCTATAAATGAAAAATATAGAAGCATAAGGAAAACATAAAAATAATATATATCATATATAAATACATCGTCATCATAATGGCCACCATGAGAGGCGGTAGGTGATAATTGAACAATCATCGTTTCGTGAGGCGTTAGTTTTCCATCCACAAAAACATTATGTTCTTTACCCATTAGATGGAGGTGTGTGTAAGTGTAGTTATAATAAATCTCATAAAAACATACTAATATATTTATTATACTGTTTTTATTACAAAATAAAGGAATAAAAATAGTTTAGGTGGTTGGAGAAGTAAAATAAAACAAAAGAACTTAAGATAAGACGTTACCTTTAAATCAGGTAACTCCCTTTGGTTTGAACCAAAAGGGTTTCTTGAAGTGCTTTCTCCATAAGTTAAGGATTCTAGGTTGACGAGAGGGATCTTGGGAGCCTATTGGAGTAGATTTTTCATGAGACAAAGGCTTGAGAAGTGTGAGAAATCGGTTAGGAGTGAGGTATTTTTATAATGGAGAGGAGGGGCTCTTTAGGAAAGTTTGAAAAAACTATTTTATTATAACCTCATCTTCGGTTTCAAAAGGTCAACTATTCATTAATATCAAAGTTAATATGACTCATGGTATAAATTAAATAATCCCATAAAAATTGGATAGTTTTTGGATTTTGTTTTAATATTTATAATCTTATTTATTTAAATCATTTATTAATGAGGTAAATATTGCATCATTATTGTGTCATAAATAATTTAATTTATTTGATGTCCAAAAATTATAAAACAAATACCATGATGTAGGAAATATTTTTTTCTTTCAAAATAATAGTTATAGTCGAAATTATAACTTATATAACCCCATGTTAAAATTTATTTACTAAAAGATATTTGGTTATGTCGTTTTTTCTTTACTTTAAATTAATTATTATAAAATGTCATTATTACTCCCATGTGGCTCCATGGGGTCCCAAATTCATCCTAAGGTTTCCCATGGTCGGATATTTATCATCCAATATGATTAGGACACATTTTAGGGTAATTTAATATTATTATCATATTATATTTTACCTTTATTTACTATATTTACCCCTTAATCATGGTAAATAAAATATTTAATGAAGTAAATATTAAAAATGTCTAAAAATAAAAGTTACCTATTTACACAATTTGGAACTAATTTTTCCAGATATATAATCCATTTTTCCAAATTCAAAACACAGAAGTGGTGAAAATTAATTTAAAATTAATTTCCGCTGTTAAAATAAATATCTTGTTTTTAAGAAACAATAACTATCCAAAGATTGACACTTTTTATGTCCAATTTACAAGTGAAATTAACTCCAATGTCCAAAATTAGATTAAATATTAAAAATATATACTAATTACACTTTATAACCAATTAAAAAGATAATCTATCCATATAAATAAATTATATTAAAAGGCACTTTTGAATTAAAATATAGTATTTTTCACTATTCATTAAAAAATGAACTTTATCAGAAAAAGAACAAAATTTCATCCAAAGTAAATTTTGATGTCCCGATTCTAAAGAAGAATTTTATTTTGTCAAATAGAACATATAAGAGTGGAAAAAATTGGTTTTAAAAAGGGTTTGCCTTTAAAAGGTGGTAAATCGACCTTTAAAAGAAAATTATTCTTAAAATTAGATTCATTCATATTTTAAGCCTCTAACATTTATTGGATAAATGTAAAAACATTTTACAAACATGTATAATCATATTGTAGTTAGTTCTATTCATTCTCGCCAATACAGTGGCTCGGGGTTTACAACCGTTTAAAATAATTATATTATATTGTTAGTGTGCAACGTAAAATTTCAATGAAACCCACTGTTGTGTATCGGATACGCTATCAAAAATAGCATCCGATTTAAGTAAAATTAATATTTAATTAAAAAATATTAATAAAAATTCAAATGTATTATTATTTATTTACTTGGGATGTTACATCCTTCCTCCCTTTTGGGAATTTTTTCCTCTCAATTTTTATTCACTTATAAAATAAGTGGGGGTATTTATCCTTCATAACATTTTTAGATTCCCACGTTGCCTCTTAAACCATATGGTTTTCCCACAAAACCTTTACCTGAAAAATTACCTTATTCCACAACACTTTCTCTCTACAGTTAAGAATCTAGACTGGTTGTTCGTAATAAGATAGATTCTCTTCTAACTGAACTAACTCTGGGCTCAAAACATGAGATGGATCTGGAAATACTTTCTCAAAATTGAAACATGAAAAACATTGTGTACCTGAGATAAACTTGGAGGTAAAGCCACTTTGTACACAACTGTTCCAACTTTCTTCGGGATTTCATAAGGTCCAATGAACCTCAGACTCAACTTTACCTTCTTACCAAAATGCATTACACTTTTCCATAGAGAAACTTTGAGAAAGACATGATCACCTACCTCGAAAGATAGATCCTTCCTCTGGTTATCCGCATAACTTTTCGGCCTGCTTTGAGCCATGCTCATGTTCTTCTGATTCAACTGAACTTTTTATCCCATCTCTTCTACCAATTCTGGTCCCATCAGCTTTCTTTCACCTACTTCATCCCAAAAATCTATAGTTTGACAACGCATTCCATATAATTCCTCAAATGGATCCATCTGTATAATAAAATGAAAACTTTTATTATATGAAAATTCAACCAAAGAAATATGTTGGTCCCAACTTCCCTGGTAATCCAGTGAACAAGCTCGTATCATATCCTCCAAGGTCTGAATTGTTCATTCTGATTTCCCATCTGATTGAGTATGAAAAGCTGTAATAAAATTTAATTTAGTACCCAATGACTTCTGAAGGCCTTTACAAAATTTAGAAGTAAACCTAGGATCACGATCAGATACAATAGAGAAGCGAACGCCATGAAACCTGACTATCTCTTTAACATACAACTGATAAAGTTGATCTAGAGACAAAGTATCTCGAATAGGAAGGAAATGAGCCGATTTAGTCAATCGATCAACAATAACCCAGATTTCATTGTTACCTCTAGATGTATTTGGTAGTCCCACAATGAAGTCCATCGATATATTTTCCCATTTCCACTCTGGAACCGGTAAAGACTGAAGCATCCCTTTTGGTAACTACTGCTCTACTTTAACCTGCTGACAAGTCAAACACTTCATAGTAAAGTCAACAATATATCATTTCATTCCATCCCACCAGTAACACTCCCAAATATCTTTCTACTTCTTAGTACTGCTGGGATGAACTGAAAATGGAGAACTATGAGCTTCACATAACAACTCATTATTCAACTGTGAATCACAAGTCAAACATAATATCTTTCAAAACCTCAAAACACAATCATTATCAATGTTAAATTCAGGAAACTTACCCTTCTAAACCAACTCTACCTTTTTCTATTACTCACTATCTTCTTTCTGCACTCACTTAATTCTGTCTCACATAGATGATTCCACTGACACCAGAAACAAAACAGAAGAATTTCCTACACCAATAACTTCTATGTCAATATTTAACAAATCAAAAACCAAAGGATCTCATTCCAAACATAGAATGGTTAATGAAGCATTACTTTTTTACTCAAAGCATCATCCACTTTATTTTCTTTTCCCAGATAGTAATGGATACTGCAATAATAATCCTTGATTAATTCCAACCATCTCCTCTGTCTCATGTTCAATTCTTTTTAAGTGAATATATACTTCAAAATTTTTTGGTCAGTATATATTTCACATTTTACTCCATACAAATGATGCCTCCAAATTTTCAAAGAAAAAACAACAGAAGCTAATTCCAAATCAAGTGTAGGGTAATTTAACTCATGGGGTTTCAACTGATGTGAAGCATAAGCAATTACCTGGTCATTCTTTATAAGGAAACAACCAAGTCATTTCAATGATTCATCACTATAAATAACAAACTCACCATTTCTGGAAGGTAGTGTCAAAACTGGAGCATTCACCAATCTTCTTTTCAATTACTGAAAACAATCATCACATTATTTTGTCTAAATTAACTTAATACCTTTTTGAGTTAATTTAGTCATTGGACTAGATAACCTTGAAAATTTCTTAACAAACGTTCATTAATAACCTGACAAACCAAGAAAACTACGAATCTCAGTTATATTTGTGAGTCTTGGCCATTCTTCAAAAACTTTTGTTTTAGCAGGATCAACAGTTGTGCCATTTTTTGAAACAATGTGGCGAGGGAAAGAAATTTTTTGTAACCAAAACTCACACTTTCTGAATTTTCCATACAGTTTATTTCCTTTTAAAGATTTCAAGACAACCCTTAAATGACTTTCATGTTCTTATTTACTTTTGGAGAAAACCAAAATATCATCAATGAAAACAACCACAAACTTATCAAAGAACTCATGGAAAATTCTATTCATAAGTTCCATGAATAAATTAGGTGAATTGGTTAACCCAAAATGCATAACTACAAATTCATAATGGATATATCTGGTACGAAATGCGGTCTCCTGGCTCGAAATCATCTGGGGGAAAATCATTACTACAAAATATGAATCACATCATGCCTTATGGGAACCTGTTGTTGATGAGGCTAATGCCATCCTGGCAGGTATGACGCTGGATTTGGAATGTGCTTGGGTTGATATCAGTATTGAGTTTGACTACCTCATTGTGATCGATTCCATTAACCACAATGATGGCGGACTCCAGTTATTTGTCACATCATCAGGATAATTCTCTCGCTCTGCCAATGCTTTTCATTCTGCACCTTCTCCTTTACCAAAAGGTAAGGAAACAATGCAGCCCACCAGCTGGTGGCATCAGGCCCCTTCGATGCCAACCAGCTCTGGCGGGACAATTTCCCTTTGTGGATTTGCATATGTACGTCTGTTGATCTTTGTCATTAATGATATCTGTCTTTTCTCAAAAAAAAACTAATGGTACCCCGACCTCAGATCAATCTTTGAAAAATACCGAGCTCCCTACAGCTGATCAAACAAATCATCAATATGAGGCAAAGGGTACATGTTCGTAATAGTGATTTTATTCAATGCCCTATAATCAATGCAAAGTCTCATTGAACCATATTTTTTTAACAAATAAGACAGGAGCACCCCATGGTGATGTGCTAGGTTGAATGAAACCTTTATCTAATAACTCCTGAAATTTCTTCTTTAACATTAAAAGTTCAATTTGAGTCATTCGATAAGAGGGTTTTGAAATTGGTTTAGTATCAGGAACTAAGTCAATAGTAAATTCAACTTCCCGATTAGGTATAATACCAGGAAACTCATCAACAAAAACATCAAGGTACTCATTTACCACTGGCACATCATTAATCTCAACACTTCCTTTATTTTCAACAAAATGAGAAAGGTAACATTGATTTCTATATTTTACATGTTTCTCAGCTTCTATATATGTTATAAAAAGTAAGGGTTTATTCTTGTACAAAAACAGAAAATTTTTCTGAAAAGAATCCTCTTTAGCTCTGCAGTCAATTGTAGGATGATAAACAGAAATCCAATCCATACCCAAAATAAATTTAAACTCTACTAGAGGAAAAACAATAAGGTTGTTAGGAATTTTCTTTCCACACACAAGGACAGGAAGGTTCTTATGTTTTCTTTTGGTCTCAATATTTCCTCCATGTGTTTTTACATTAAGTTTTGTATTCATATCTTCAGATGGAATTCCCAATTTACTAGAAAACTTCTCAGAAATAAAAGAGTGTGTAGACCCTAAATTAAACAACACATTGGCATAATCTGAGCAAAAAAATAGTGTACCTCATACTACTTCATTTGATGGCTCAAAATCTGCTAAAGTATTTGCAAAGGATTTCACCACCCCTTTCTTCTTGTAGTCTGGCTTCTTTCCCTTAGTTGAGTTCTTCGTTGGACACTCATTTTCATAATGACCCATTTCATTGCTCTTAAAACATTTTACTAACTGTAAATCATATTTTGTATTACCATTACCTTGATCTTTTTCAGTGAAATTATGAGCCTTATGTCCCATTTTACCACATTGGTAGCACTTACTAGAATACAAAAGACATTCCCCAGCATGATTTTTACCTAAATTTTCACAAATGGTAAATTTAATTTTCTTACCATCAGACTTTTTTGGAGATTAATTCCCTTTCTCCTGCCACCTCGACCTCTTATTCTGTTTTTTTTTTCAAAGAACACCTGATCATCATCAAACTCCATTTCCACCTTATCAGCATAATGAACAAGTTTTTCATAACTTTTTAACTCACGAGAATCTAAAGTCATTCGATACTTTGGCATTATTCCTGAGTAAAAACGGTCTATTCTACTATCAAGATCTCATATCAAATTCAGAGAATACCTTGCAATTTGAGTGAATTTTTCTTCATAATCAGCCACTGAGTCATCCTCCTGCCTCAATTATAGGAATTTTTTTTCCATCCTAAGACGAATCACCTTAGGAAAATATTTCTCAAGGAACATACATTTGAATTAATCCCAATCAAGTGCATCAATTTCCTCACTATCCCTGATATTTTTCACCATCAACCACCACTGATCATCTTCACCTTCAAAACGGTAAACAGCAAGACTAACCTTTTGGTGGTCTGAACACCCCATGACATCAATAATTTTCTCCAGTGCTTTAATCCACCCTTCTACTAGAACAGGGTCAAATAATCCTCTGAATTATGGGGGATGTTTCCTCATCAAATGATCTACTACTGACATCCTCCTCTGTGGTTGATCTGGATGATCTCGTGCATGGATACCACCACCATTTATAGCCTGAGTTAATTATGCCATCACTGTAAAAACAAAACTATTCAGTTTCGATTTTGACCATCTCAGGTTGCTGATTTGGAAGGTTTCCTTCCTCCTGATGTCTTCCCAACATAACTGCCATGTTTCCTCTATAGAAAACCATTCTGAACATAGAAATATCATAGGCAAAGCAACATGGTAATATGTAAATTCTACATCATTTCAATATTACCATAAATTAATTTATAGAAATTAATTTAATAATATTCTAACTCCTAAAGTTGTCTAAACCGACCTTTGATACCAACTATAATGACCCGCCCTTAAAACATTACATAATCTTGAATTAAATGAATAATTCACATTGAGGATCTTTTCAAGTTTATAGTTTTAGAGAATCCGGGAATAACTATTACATCTCAAAAGATTACAAGGTATAGACTTCCACTTAGTTACCATTTTTTCACAAAATAAAAACTCTTGAAAGAAAAAGAGTCATGTCCAGTTCCATGTTTTTTACAGCAAGACTCTTTCTTGAATCTCATCCTTGAACCTATTAATCTTTAAGTCCTATGAAAAAACATTTCAAAACTTGGGATGAGCATAAAAATCTCAGTAAGGGTTATAAAACAAAGAATGAAAACATTATTTCATCATTACATACATAAAATAAGATCTTTAACATACCTCAGGAAATCATAAGATTTATGATTAAAACAATAGAAAACATAAATCATAAAGGTAACTTGTGGCATCCATATCATACATACATTGTAGCTATCACAGCTACGTAGGGAGTTCCATTTGGAATACCCTTCACAGTATATTCCCTAAATCTCTTAGGAGAAACATTCACATTTACCTCTATCACGTTACCCAATGTATTGGAGATCTATCTCGGGCTCATCTTCCCTAGGTTTATCATAGAACCACCTGTATGCATAAACAATACCAAAGAACCATAACATATTCATAACACATAAAGTAAACATAAAGGAAAGATAACATTTACACATTTTAATCACAATATATCATTTAAATATACTGACATAAAAAATCCATTATCAAAGAAATTTTCAATACCAAAATACATAAAAAGATTATATGGTATTTATTTTCCTTTTAAAAACACTACGACTTGTTAAGGAAGCCAAAGATCAAATAATACTTGTGGCGGCGGAAAAGGTCGTTGTCACCGCTTATGTTAAAAATAAAGATTCATTTTTTGTCATTTATTAAAATTCCCTGTAGGAAAATATTCCATTTGAATGAAATGAAAATTCAAAGGTATTTATACATCGTATAAAAGAAGTTTGATAATAAAACAAAATATGCCTCAATGAAAGGATATTGAGATGAAGTCCCTTACCTCGTTTCTGACATGACTCAATCGTTCTTTAATCTCCTGAATAATAAACTAAAGTGAATTTCTACTTTCTTAAGAACATTTTTCAATTTTATTTTTCCTTTTATATTACTTATTAACATGTTATAAACATTATGTAATCATTAAAGTTATTAACGGTTGTTTCGTCGATATTTGGTACTTGAGTAAAAATGAACAACTTATAATTACAAGTTGACCATGTGGTAAAATATCCATTATCTTCAGAATGATATTAATTATGTAGATATCATATATATCATATATATCCAGTATATACATGTATTTATATTAGTATATAATATTTGGAGGTAAGAAATGAAATGTGTTGTTCATGGAGATGGTAAGTCGTACGTACGCATGAACGCTAATTTCATTTACATTTTGTATTTTAATGAAATGAAAACATATTGATACATGTGAATATTATAATTACATTATAATATCTTAAATAAAATCATTAACTCCATCCTTTTTTCATCCAATATAAGGTAGTAATGAGTCGTATCACTTTGAGGGGGCGGTAGTCCACACTTCCTAAAATGAAATTATCGCATTTACCCATTATGGAAACCATAAAGATATAATATAAATGGAAAATACAGAATATTAAGTAAAAAATAAACATAATATATATCATATATAAATAAATTTTCATCATAATGGCCACCAGGAGAGGCGGAAGGAGATAATTGAACAATCATCGTTTCGTGAGACGTTAGTTTTCCATCCACAGAAACATTATGTTCTTTACCCATTAGATAGAGGTGTGTGTAAGTGTAGTTATGATCCTTCTCATAAAAACATCCTATTATATTTATTATACTGGTGTTATTACAAAATAAAGGAATAAAAAGAATTTAGGTGGTTGGATAAGAAAAAGAAAACAAAAAAACTTGAGAGAAGACGATACCTTTAAATCGGGTAACTCCCTTTGGTTTGAACCAAAAGGGTTTCTTGAAGTGCTTTCTGCCTAAGGTAAGGATTCTAGGTTTAAGAGAGGGATATTGGGAGGTTATTAGAGTAGAGTATTCATGATCCAAAGGCTTGAGAATTGTGATAAATGGGTTAGGAGTGAGGGCTATTTATAAGGGAAAGGAGGGGCTCTTTAGGAAAGTTGGAAACAATTATTTTATTATAACCTCATCATCGGTTTCAAAAGGTTAACTATTCATTAATATCAATGTTAAGATAACTCATGTTCGAAATAAAATTATCCCATAATAATTGGACAGGTTTTGGATATTTTTTTAATATTTATAATCTTATTTAGTTAAATCATTTATTTATGAGGTAAATATTATATAATTATTGTGTCATAAATAATTTAATTTATTTGATGTCAAATAATTATAAAACAATACCATAATTTAGGAAATATTTTTAGATTTCCAAAGAATATCTATAGTCTAAAAGATAACTTAAATTACCCCATGTACAAATTTATTTACTAAGAGATATTTGTTTATGTCAGTTTTTGTCCTTACTTTAAATTAATTAATACAAAATGTCATTATTACACCCATGTGGCTCCATGGGGTCCCAAATTCAGCCCAAGGGTGCCCATGGTAGGATATGTATCAGAAAATAGGATTAGGAAACATGTTAGGGTAATTTAAAATTATTATCATATTATATTTTACCTTTATTTACTATATTTACCCTTTAATCATGGTAAATAAAATATAACAGAAGTAAATATTTAAATTGTCTAAAATTAAAAGTTACCTATTTACATAATTTGGACCTACTGATTCCAAATATAGAATCCATTTTTCCTAATTCAAAACATAGAAGTGGCAGAAATTAATTTAAAATTAATTTTTGTTGTTAAAACAAATAGCGTGTTTTTAAGAAATAATAACTATCAAAAGATTGACACTTGTTTACATCCAATTTCAAAGTGAAATTAATTCCAATGTCTAACATTGGATTAACTAGTAAAAATATATTCTAATTACACTTTAGAACCAATTCAAAAGATAATATATACATATAAATAAATTAGATTAAAAGGCTCTTTTGAATTAAAATACAGTATTTTTCACTATTCATTAAAAAATAAACTTTATCAAAAAAATACCAAAATTTCATCCAAAGTAAATTTTGATGTCCATATTCTAAATAATAATTTTATTTTGTTAAATAGAACATATAAGAGTGGCCAAAATTGGATTTAAAAAGGGTTCTCCATTAAAAGGTGGTAAATCGACCTTTTAAAGAAAATTATGCTTAGAATTAGATTCATTCACATTTTAAGGTTCTGAAATTTATTGGATAAATGAAAAAACATTTTACAAAAATGTATAATAATATTGTAGTTAGTTCTATTCATTCCCACCAATACAATGGCTAGGCGTTAACTACCATTTAAAATAATAATATTATATTATTAGTGTGCAACGTAAAATTTCAAAGAAACCCATTGTTGCGTATCGGGTATGCTATCTAACATAGCATCCCCTTTAAGTAAAATTAATATTTAATTCAAAAAATATTAATAAACATTAAAATTTAGAATTCTTTATTTACTTGGGATATTACAGTAATACTTTGAAATATGTTAAGAAATATTTTTTGTTCCAGGAATTGAGAAAACTTATTATTTGGAGGTCTGGTGAGCCTCATTGATTATGAAGAAAAAATTATATTTATTATGTCACATGTGCATTTTTTTCTAAAATAACTAAAAAAATTCCTATTTGGGACTTAGAGGGTAAATCTATGAGAACCTTTTAATATGGATCGTGATTTTTACCCTTGGTGTTACATAACATTTATCAGCATAAGGTATATTATTGGAGGTATACTCATATGATAAAAAAACAAATTTATATATTTATTTATAATTCAATTGGTTAGACCTAAAACTCCTCTATTTAAAACCAATAATTCAAAAATAGTAGGCTGAGATTCATAACCATATATATTTGAGAGGATATTGTGTGGGAGAATTAGGAGACATCAGGATCATTGATCAATGATCTGATTGGTACCACTAGGTTCATCTTCTCTAACTATGCTTGTGGATTTCACAAATTAAAGTTACATGAAACGTTATTTATCAGAGTTGAATCCATTCTAAGGTAGGTCATTTGTATTCTTATTTTTTATTTTACCTTTGGTTTAAGACATCCAAAATCCAAATCAAATATACCAATAGATTGATTCACAGGTTGTTCGTGCTTTTGGGTTTAGTTTTATCCTCCTGGTATTTTAGGGAGTTTATATTATTTGATTATGTTTTTTTTTTGTTTATTCATAAATATAATGTAAATAAATTTATTTTAACCCAAAATATTTTTAGGGTTCATTCCATATGTTTTTGTGTGGTCTTATTCCTATATGATGTTCTCCTTCTTCATCAGAATTCCTCTTTATCTGGAAGATCAATGAATACCTGGATACTAATCATTGTTTGTTTGATCTCTTATGGATCAGTTCATTTTTTTAGGATTCATAATATGGATCGGTGATGTGATCATGGTCCATAAATAATTAGGATGATATGGAATGGATTTGGATATCATTGTATTCCCTAATAAAAAGTTCAATGAGATAGAGAGATGATGGATGATTCCTGAATGGATTGAGGATCGGAATCTAGACACAAAGAATGAGGGAAGCATGGTAAACCAAGATATAGGATATATACAGGAATCCATGAAGAAATTGTTGGAATAATTTTCTTTGGAAATATTCTTGATCCATTTTATAATTTATATGAGAATCCAAAATACATAATGTGTACTTAAAATAAAACACTCCATGTAGTCCTTCATATACAATACTAGTTTTTTTATGTAGAGGATAATATCACACATTGTGTGTCTATGTGTTGGATGCTTGGTGTGTTACCATGTGGTATATGTGAATGGAAACATATTAACATATAGTAATGAGTAGATTCCATGAAAAAATCCAATACATAGATAAATCTAGGTAGATGAGAACAACCAAGTACACGAGCATGACTAGAGTACATGGGAAAAGACCAATGTACACATGCATTGGATAGAGTATATGAAATCATTTAGAAATCACAATGAGTGATAGATCAATCTCTACATGACATGTATCTTGTAAAAAATGACTTCTATCTGGTAAAATACATATCATCTATGTCTGAGATACATGGACACTTTCATACTTAGAGATACACATAGTGTACATAATGGACACACCGTGTAATTACTCCAGGGAAGGTTGAGGCCCTCCATATCTTTTGTATGGACACATATCATTTTTTTTTATTCCACTTGTGTAATCCCAATGTGGGTACAATATGAAATTATTTTAATAAAATATGATTGTGATTCCCTCTATGGGTTTTTCTCAAAAATTATTTCATGAATACCTTTTTGAGGCCCAAGGTGGGATCCTCTATTGTATCTTCATCCCTATGTGGGGTTTCAGGAGTCGTTCTAACCAAATTATATGGGTGTACCATTCCCTACTTGGTGGGTTATTCTAGATATGATTTTTGGTGTCCCCATGATTACTTGGTCTGATCCCCTAGAGGTACATTGGTCTATTTGAGTTTCAATGATTACTTTTTTAGAAATGAATGATGAGCATGACCTCTCAGATGAGACCCATCAATAATTGCATGGATCATGGAGTGAGATCACCTGGATGAGTGTTTCCTTGAAACATTGAGTAGAATCATATGAATGGTGTTACTTTTTAGGATTATTTTAGTATTGGAGTCTATATAGGTTATTGTTCTTATTTTTTATGTTGCATATCCTTAATTGAAAATCATTGTGATGAGATAAATAATATCTTGTTTCATTATGTTTGGTGATCTCAGGGTGTCCTTGAAATTATGGTTGAACACAATCCTCCATGTTACTGAGATGAACATGTGATGTATTATAAAAATGAAAATCCATTTGACAATGTCCCTAGAGGACCAAGAGTTGAAAGAACATAGTGATCTAGATATACTATGGTTGTGAAAAGTGTCACTTCTGATAGTAGTCCCCTCCTTCTTTGTTGGTTGAATATTTTATTAGTATTAGTGATCCTTTATTCTAGCCTTTAGATTTATTGTGATTTTTCATAATTTGATATGGGATAGATGTTATGAATGAATTATGATATCATTTATACTTTATTCATTCATCATGGAGATAGTGGGTTAGAGATGTGTGTGTGTTCAATTACATTAGGGTAAGGCATCCCATGTGTGTGATATTCCTACTCGGTGATAGTCACTAACCCTAGGCCTATTGAACAAGGGATTGGGGTGTCATGATCAACCTATCATTGTTCAAGCAGGCCCCATTGGGTAGAGTCATGAAAATTTGGAAACATAAAGTTGATTAAATAAGTCATCAGTACGAGGTAGATGATACTTATTCTTGATTGTGATTATTTTAATTTCCTGATAATCAATGAATATTATCATTAATCCTATATTATTCATAAAAATGAATAAGTGTACCCCAATATGACACACTTGGCCATGCAAATACCCTTTTAAGAATATCCTTGAGTAGCTTCTTCAATTCCAGCAACTCAGTTAGGGAAATTCTTTGTGGAGTATTTTAAATAGGTGTTTCACCAAGAATTCATTATATTAACTTCATAATTTAGTGGAAGACTGGAAAAATCTTCCTCAAAGACATCAAATAACTCATACACAATCATTATATCATATATGATGGGCTTATCGCCAACTTCCTAAGATAAATACCCCATATGAACAGGAATACAGACCCAGATAATGGTTATAATTTACATTTGAAATTCATATTTACTATTATATTGATATATGATCATTGGTTAGTTAAGAATATAAAACATGACATCCTATCATAAAAAATTGATTTGATATTTATATTGTAAAATTCAATCCATGGACATGATAAAATCAAATTCAACTATAGGGAGAATGAAGTGACTTGATGAAAGCACATTCCCACAAACATTAAAAAAAGATGATTTACAGACTTCAGATGCAATCATTATATGATTTGAAGTTTTCACAACTAACTCAACATCTAATTGTTGATGTGGTATTGTGATACCCTTAATAAATTATTCAAATATAAATGATTTGGAATATACACAATCAAAAATAACATTATTAGTTCCAAATTTAATGGTAATTATTTCTTTCAACTCTTTTTTATCATACTCCAAACTGGAAATATAAATCACATGATATTTCCAAATATCTTAGTGATAAAGTGGTTAAAGACATCAATAAGCACCATTAACCTTCATATTTCATATATGGTTCAAAAAATTCTCATTATCCATTCATTTTTAACACAGGATTTTGGGTCGAGCATTCGATGGTGATTTTTCACCATCACTAACAAACTTATTATTCCTCCCACATCAGAATTCGATTTTTTGATGATCATACCTTTCATAATTAATACTTTTACATGAACCCTAAATAAACTTTCCTCTTCGATTCTTATCTGAATTCAAGAATAATGATTATTTATTATTCTTCTCCCTAAGGTATTTATAATTTCATAGGAATTTGATCATTATTTTCATATTAAAATCATGATATTTGTGGGCAACTCTAATATCCATATCCACATTTATAGTACATAAAATGGTTTCTTAAGAGTTAATAATGTCCCATATGGGTAAAACCCATAAAATACGTGAATTTAAGTCAATAAGTAATGGATCAACCTTACGTTTAGTTGGTGTTATAATACCAGAAGCATTCCTTACAAGTCTTATAAAATTTTCCTAGTAGGTAGTAATATATTAACAATGTTTATGATTTAACTCAATTAACTCCTCCATTATCATTTGAAGTGTACATATAGAATTATTCAAAAAACCTCTTCTAAACTCATCCCACCCACTGGATTCAACTTCATCATGTTTCCTTATGTTGTTAATGAGAGTTCACCATTGATCTGATTTTTCTTCTAGATGATAGAAAACATAAATAACTTTTCCATCCTCCAAACATTGAATGAAAACAAATATATTTTTAGTGGTACTGATCCATTACGAAGAAACTATTTTATCTATGGATCAAATAAAACAAGTTGGATGTTTCCTCATTAAAGACTAAAGAGATTGTTGTTCTTCCCATTTATTTTTTATGAATCTCATTATAGATTATATATTGATATATTTTTGTATGGTTTGAAAAAAACATTGTTCCAAATACCATTACATTTGGTTCCTTAGAAGAAAAATCATTGAATTTTTTGTCACATTTTTCATCAATATAGTTCCTTCAGGTTCTAAGCATTACATAAAACCAAAAAGAATAGTTTGAAAAATAATCATCATAGTGAGAATCTACATAATCATGAAAAATGATTTATATATTGTATAAATCATGAAACATTATTTTAAGTATACAAAACATTTAGATTAATCAAGGTAATACATAGTTATAAACAATTCAATTCCTTCAACATTTTTAACAATTAATATTAAATTTCACTTAACAATATCCCTCAGGAGTGTCAAAGTAGGTTCATTTTAAGGGAAAACTCACCATGCGCTAGAATGATGGATGAAAAATACTTGACCAACCCTTTTTGGGTAATTAAATTGAGATACATCTATTCCAAAACAACATCCACTTGTAGTATCCTAAAATATTTTTTTAGGAAAACCACTCTCCTTTCATATCAATATCTTTATATGTTATCCTATATATAATATTATCCTATGGGATCTCACTAAATTTTTCCCATCCAAGTCTTTAAAGGTTACTAAATCTTTCTCTAATGCTAACTATATTGACACATAATTTTCATACATAAATATCCCATCATATTAGATGAATATTGAGTGCATAGAAGTATGATACACACCAAAATCATATAGTTCTAGTGTATGTGGAATGTTAGACACATAGATAAATTCTTTATAGGATATCCACATCGTCTCCTAATAAGTCATGCAAAATAAACAACCTTTTTATATATATCATTCATAAAACCATTGTTTATAACTTGGGGGAAAAACTTAAGAAAGGATGATATAAGATTCTTAATAGGTGTAAATAAGAGAGATATCAATGATCACTTAAACGTAAATTAATAATAAGGGTATAAGTAAATTAGAATGAAATTTAAAAAACACACATTATATATCAATCATTATAATCTTGATTCATGAAAAAAAAATATTGGCATTTAGTAAGATCTAAATCATTAAGGAATCAGATAACATAAACCTTGATAGAATAACAATATCATCTGACATAAGTTTTTAGAACTAAAATAATCATAGAAAACTAATTACTTTTTAACATTTCACTCCAATACTATCATAGTTGATTGGGTTCACTCCCTATTCTACATATAATGAGTCAAGGTTCTTTATAAAACCATATAAAGAATGAATAAGGATGTTTCCCTTGTATTATAACCTCATTAAATCATAATTAACATCAAAAGTAGTTATTATAGTTAAAAAATCCTTTAAAATAACACTAGATCGTTTCATCATTAAAATATCCTCTTCACATTGAAATAAATTATTTAAAATATAAATCATTTCTAAATATTTAGGAAAAATAAACTTTAAAAAGAACCTTGTAAACATGTAAATTAATCATAAAAATGATGACCAGTCATGATAGAATGAAATTTAGTTCATGGAATTTACTTTAAATCAATGATTCTTGTAACATTTTCAAAAAAAATGTCAAAAGAACCTCATTCAGATAATGAAGAGAAGATAAAATTTAATTTTTCTAAAAAAAATAAAAATTGGTAAAAATTAATTTTTCAATTCTAGTATAATTGTAAATCGAATTCATTATTATATTATAGAAAACATGAATAAGGATAAAAAATGATTTTTAACCAAATAGATAATTAAAACATGTTTTAATTATAATCATGCATTCAGTCTCCTAAGATCTTAATGATAGTAAAATTAAAGGAAAATATGTTTCATTTATAAATAAAAATAGGATAATAATATTCCTGGGATTATTGAATTATATTTCAATAAATTTCATCACTATAAACATGATCATTAACAATCCTGATATATAATGAGATTGTAACATAAATCTCTTACCACAATTTTAACATGACTCAAAAGATCTCTAACCTATTGTATGAAAAAAAATTATAATTTATAAAATAATAAATAAAATAAATATCATATCATATTTTATCCACTTATATCATTATAATACACATTCATTTATAGTTCCTTATTAAAATCCTCATTTATGGGCGTCAATTGTTTAATTTTAATATGTATTTTGTTTCATTAGTTCCTCTACTTGTACACTGACCATGGTTACATAATATCCAAAATAATATTCATGATATAAATATAATATTGATACATTAAATTTAAATTTTCCATCATCAATAAAATTTAAATATAGAAAATTGAATTACACTATTCATGGAGATAATAAGCCTTACGCCTTCCTAAATGATATTTTCAATTATTGAAAGATAGAACAATATTATATATAATAATTCAACTTCAATAAATAATTTTTATATCATATGTATCATATATATTCATTACATCTATCCTTATTCACATCCATTTAAATTGGAAATAGAAAATAAATCACATCACTTCATGGAAGCAACAGTCCACACATACGTAAAAGTGATGTTATTGATTTCCTATGAATTTAGTGGTATGAATATTTATATATGTGATATCATAATTACATAAGGATAGTTATTTAATAAATATCTTATATAAAATTTAAAACCCCCATAATAACCATTCATGAAAGCGGTTGATGGAAAATGATGTGCATGTCTACATGAAGGTGGTAGTCCACACAAATGAACTAACGATATATGCACATCCCATTTGATGGTATAGAGGGTGTAAATTGGTGGTCACATAATAATAATAATATTACAATATTTTGAGGAACTTTATTTTATTAATTTATGATTAATACAATAAAATTAGAGGTAATATGGGGATAAAATAATTAAAAGAGGTTATATAAGATTTGTACCCCTTCTCTGGTATGCTCCCTTCAGATACGTTCCTATGGACCCATGGAATGGTATGTTTGTAAGACCATCACTGATAATTCATATATAATGAATTTTATAATTTATTTTTTAGGGTTCAGGTGATTCTTATATATCAATGTTGTTTGATGATGATAATGGAGGGGTGACTTTTTCTATGTGTTGGATAGGACACACTAGAAATTTCTTAAGATAATAGAATATTATAAAGACATATACAATTTAAATTTTTTGACATGGATAAAAATTTAAATAATGTAAATACTGAGGTAATAACACTCCCTTACAAAAGAATATAGGCAATTTTAATTGTCAAACATACCTGTATCTCTTTTTTTAACCCCTATTAAACACATTTTAACCATAAAATCAGTAATTGTTTTTACTATTTTAACTATTCATTATGAATTAAATTTAGTTGAATTTTTTAAAGAGTTGTAATTATTATTATTAAAAATATTTAATAAATTTTATCAAAATCAATTCATAGAGATTTCAGAATTTAATTTAATTTTAAACACACAAAATTAGATGACATGCAGTTTTTTTTAAATAGCCTACGTACAAAATATTTTTAATTGGAAATTAAATAAAAAATTCTTTCCATGGAACAAAACTGGATTATTAATAATATAATTTATTTAATGATAATTTTAAAACTATTTCAAAACCAACTGGATATTTTTCAATTCTTTAATGTAAACTGAAGTTTCCAAAAAATCTGTATTTTTTACTATTCATCGAAAAATCAATCATATCAGAATGGTTTAAAAAATTAACACCATGAAAATTATTTACAAGATTATTTAAAAAATGAATTTAATTTATTCAAATAAATTTTCTATAAGGGGAAAAAATATTTTAATATAAATTCATAAAACCTATAGAAAATTTTCTTTTAGAAATATGATTTGTTATCTAAAAAAACTTACTTATATCAAAATAATGATTATTATTAATTAAAATGGTACAAATTAGATTTTAAAAATAAATTATATAATACTTAAAATTTACAAAAAATAAAATTTTAATCATAAATTTAATTTTCTTAATTTAATGAAAATAAATAATTGTATTTGAAGCAAACAATTTTTTTCAATATTGACTGAATAAGAAATCATTTCAATAAAATACCAATATTTTATGCTAAGTTAATTTTGATATTATTTTGTCAAAATTAATTTTCATTTAATAAATTATAATTTCAAAAAAAATTAGTAAAATTTTTATAATTTACATGAATTAAAACAAATAAAAATCACTTTTGAAGAAATGTCATTTTTAAGAATAAAATGACCACAAAAATAATCAAGTGCTTATTTCATAAAAATTATTCAATAAATTTTTTATTAAGAATTAAAATTATTCATATATTTTATAATGAATATAATAATATTCATACCCACCAATTCAATTTATAGGTCACGTTTAAATAATAATTATTTTATAATATATCTCAATTCACATAAAACTCGGTTTTCTGTTATAAGAAAGCTGTCAATCTTATTATAATTTTAAACTAAATTTATTAGTGTTACAGTATCCCCCATTAAAAAATTCCACCCATAAACTTTTATTATATATATGAAATGTTAAATAATTGAAAATAACCTTATTGACAATTGATATCATATAGAGGGATACTAAAATTTCTTTTAAAATGAGAAAGTGTGAAACATAAATTTTATCTGAAATAACACATATTAGAGTTCTTAGATAAGGATAAAATTTATGTGAAGTTATAATATTTATGAGGAGGGGAAAACGAGCATCCAAGGAATAAAATAGGGTGATATAGAACATGTTTACAGGAATGTTAATGAATAAAAACCCATAAACCATTGAAGGATGAGAAGACCATAAATTCATCAAAAATGAAGGTAAAAGGACAGTTTTTTTATTTCAAGACCTTTTTTTTAATTTGGAGTGTTTATTTGTCTATAATTTTATAACACATAAGAAAATATAGTTGTTATATTTTTATTTCATAAACATAATTTCATCATTTGGTTGTCCTTTGATAAAATTCTACTTTATCTCTTACTCCAAGAAATGAATATACAAGATGAATTTTTCATTCCTGAACCACTAAAATTTAATTTTAATGTATCATTAGGTCTATAATGGATTTAATACTCACACCATATTTCCCTAAAAATTTTAAAAAACAAAAAATTTGGGCATTTGTTATCCAATAAGGATCAATATAATACATTGATCAATAAAACCTAAACTATAAGCCCCAAGTATCAACCACATCCACCCCAAATATAGTTAACCATAATACTCCTCCAAAATATTTCTAACCAAACTAAAACCCCAAAAATATGAATTATTTGATCACACACACATACCCGCACACACATACATAGATATATATATATATATATAAGATAAATAAATACATTCTTTACTAAATAACATAATGTTTCACTAAATGTTACATACCAAATAAGTGAATTCAATGTTCATATATTATCATAGAATATACTAATGACCTAAATAACCACAAATCCTTAATTAGAAAATATATAATTATAATAACTAACATAATAATTATTTCTCAAATAAAATCATAGATTATTGAATATATTATATAAATCCAAAAATGAAAACATCTCATAAAAGATGACCTAAATCACATTTTCATCAACTCACTAACCAATTTCAAGGTCACAAATACAACTACATTGACTTCATAAATGTTAATCATATATTTATCCAAACTAAACATTATGAAAACAAAATCCAACAAATATTAGGGGTTATCATTCCCTTAATACTATATTCTAAAAAATAATAGTCTTACAAATAAATCAAATTTCATGAATATCAGTACCTTTTAAAATATGATTTCAAATCCTTAAGTAAAAACTATTAAGATACAATCCATAAATGTTTCATGTTTAATATAACCATAATATCATTGATATAGCACTTCTATAACATAATTTAGAAATCTTAATATATAAACACTTTAATCCCTTTAATTCAATGGTCTGCATTACATAGGTCATTCCTTGGTTTAGAAGTAAACACTTAGATCATGGAAATGAAATAAATAATTCATATATTCCCCATAAATAAGACATTAATCTATAAATGGTACCATATGATGAAATTTTTATCCCTTCATAAAACACATCATTTAACTATATAATTATGTTATCTTTACCAGTATTTTCCAACCATTATTTTTTATTCCTATAAGATATTTTCCTGAGTGATTATTACCATATACTTTAAATTTTGGAAAAAAAACCTTCTTATGACCATGTTATTCATGAAACTTTATTTTTCTAAGTATTTTAGGATACTCACCCAAGTAGTGATTATTAATAATATAATGAGAAAAATAATTAGGAATGATCATAAGGATTGTCCTTCCACCACATATTTAATTTATTTTCTCACAGGTAAAATCATTCAATTACTGGTCAAATTCACTAATAACATGATTCATCCTAGTTATATCTATTGACTAATAGAAAAAAATGTGAGAAACAATAATCCTAGTGAGATTTCATACAATACAAAAAAAATCAATTATATGATTTCAAAATCTTGAAAACATTATTTGAATCAATATAAAATAAGAATTAATTTTTGACACTCATGGGAATCTAATATATCCCATAGTGGGTTTTCTTTTATGATTTCAAAACATATGTAAACTAGTACTAATATATAAGAAAACTGATTTAGTGGCAAGGTGATATTTTTAAATAAAACATAATTAACTGAAAAATAAAAATTTACATGTGCCTTATATTGTGTAATATTATTTATTTAGGAAAAATACATGATTGGAATTGATGAGGTAAATTGGATAATTTTGGGAACCTTAAAATTTTATAGTTAATTGATGATAAATTGATTTAGGTCAAATTTGATTATGTTTATTTTATTTTTTTATTTATGGAATAAATTCCATATTCAATGATTTTATTTTTGGAATATAAATTGTGTAAAATTTTTAAACCATATATGGTTTCTGTAAGGTTTTATAGTGATTCAAGTTATTAGTATATTTTAATAGAATATATGGTCATGGAATAAATAATTTTGGTATGTGACATTATGAGCTTGTTTATGTTTTTTTGGGATAAATATTAGTGTGGATCATAAAAAATTATATTTGATAATTTTTTTTGATTATTGTGTTTTGAATATGGTCGTGAATATTTTGTATGATTCTTAAGGTTATCTATTTATTTAATGTATTATGTGTATATTTGGAGGTTATTACTAAGGTTTTAGTGATTAATATATTATATTTATATATATTGGATAACTTGGAATAACCAATTTTCTTTTATAAAGTATTTATAGAAATAAGGAATAAATTTTCATTATTTTATTTATATTATGATCAATTAAATATTAATTTTATTACTATGGGCAGCTAAAATCCATCATTAGTATCCATTTCATAGAGTAAGAGATGAAGTTGAAACTGATCAAAATAGAACCAAGCAATGAAATTATATTTATGAAATAAACAGATATCATTAAATTGTTTTTTATTGTGTTCTATATCATTATAGAAAAATAATCACTAAATATTTGTAAAGGGGAATTGAAACAATTTTTATCCTTTTTCCATCGTTTAAGATGAATTGATTTTCCTTTCACCCCACATTGATTTTTTGTTTTTTTGGTCATTTACATTCTCATGGACTTGTTATCTATCACTCTTTATTAGTCCTTGTATACTATTTATCTCCTCCATGAATATATTTTAACTTCCAACCAATTTTCGCCTTTTATATAAACCTAATTATGTGTTATTTCAGTTCATCTTTTTTTATTTCCCACTTTCCCATTTCAAAGGATGTTTTATTATCCCTATTTATGTGATGGGATATCAATAAAGGTATTTAAAAAAATGTAACATTTGAGTAATGTGATAAGATTGTGTGGGGATAATTTGTTTATTTTTGGGGAGAATTTAACACCCCTAAATCTTTGTTTTAAATAATAATAATAATAAACATGATATCTTTATTACATATAAAATTGAGCTTTCAGTGAATTGAGATATATTATAAAAATATTATTATTTAAAAGTGAACAAAAAATTGGATTGTTGGGTATGCGCATGAGTAACCACAATTAAAAATAGATGTATAATTTTCATAAAAATTACAAATGTTTTTCCTTTTTTATAGGAAAAAATCACAGAATTTTTAGGGAAGGTAATTTATTCTTGAAAAAATGTTGTTTCATCAGATGTTATTTAATTTCATTCTATTTGGTAAAATTAATATTAATTTATAAAAATATTAGAAATTATATTTTATAGATTAATATAATTTCAAAAACCATGATACCAAAATTAAATATGATTGATATTTTGGTATTTTTTTTAAATGATTGATGTTTCTGTGAATAAGTAAAATAATGAATCTTTAAATAATATCATTTATTGCCTTTAAATAAAGTAATTTAAATGTACCATAATTTTTTATTTATTATCAAAGTTAAATATGATACATTTAATTTAGAATAATTTAATTAATTATATTTTAATATTATTTATTCATTATTTGTTATATATATTAATTTTTATGCTTCAAAACACATTTTTCTAAAATAGTTATTACATTATTTTCAAATGAAATTTTATTAAAATAAATTTCATAAAAATTTATACAATTTATTTGAAAAAAATAAGAATAATATTTAAAACCATCATTTCAAAATTATCTTAGGTGGATTTTGGGGAATTTTATAAAAAGATTGATTTTTCGATGAATAGTGAAAAATAATGATTTTTATTGAAAAATGCATTATTATTTAAATCAATTTAAATGTTTTAGTTTGTACTAAAATTTATTTAAAATTATTTAGATTTACATTATATTATTAATAACCTATTTTTTTATTAGAGTTAATTATATTTTCAATTTTCATATAAATAATTTTTATACTTGAGAAATATTTTCTTTTGGAAGACCACCTTTCAAATAGTTTTTCTAGTTTTATTTTAAATTATAATTTTCTAATTATGTGAATTTAATTAGATAAAAGGGAAAAAATGTTTTTAATTATCATAATTAATATTATATAATAATTTAAACTAAAAATTTGGTCATTTTTAGTTATTAAAACAATAAACATTTGTTACCGCATTTAAGGTTATATCATGTTTACTGAGTGTTAAACCATGATATAAGGCTATTTTTTCAATAAAAATTTGTTTAAATAAGTTTTGATGACTATATTTTGATAACATAGAAAAAATATTCTAATCTCTAGTGATTTGGAAGAATTTTGGATGAGTATGAATTTATTATATTTTAATATTTTATGAAATCCCTAGTGTATCCTCTCCCGAGTTATAAGAGGATTCTCCTCCTTTACCTTCTTTCCACATCTGTAAGGAATATATATTCATAAAATGATAAAAAATAATATTATAAACATTCATATTCATAAATTAGTGGTGATTTTATTCTTATAAGAATATTTCAAGGGTCCTTAAGGAAGGATGGAAAAGAGGTGTATAGAAGAAGAGGTAATCATCATACCTGAACTCTTTCAATTTATATTATATTATACCTCCTATAAAAATATTTTATTCAATATAAAATAACATATTATGTTTCATAAATATTTTAAAATTTTATTAATATTACGGAACCACTAATATCCACCCTCCATTCCACTAAATGGCAGGTAAATATATATATTGTGTGTATATATAGACTACCACCTCAACGTAGCGGTACAATTCATATTCTATAATAATATTTAATGGAAGGTACTATGAGTTTTTATGCTTATATGCAATATTTATAAAATTTTATGATTATATAATTATAATGTCATACCTACATTCATATCAACCAATCCATTAGAAATTGACGACATCACTCATGTATACATTTGGACTACTGGCACCACCAAACGATGTGATTTATTTTTAATTTATGATTTTCACGGATAGAAATATGGATATATTTAATTAAAATATATTATAAATATGAAATAATAATGATTTTTAGAAGGTGATTTATTAGTTACCTTTCTTATATTGCATCTATAGAAAAGTGGAAATAACTCCCATCTTTATGTATAACCCAACGTTTATATGAACAATAAAATTCATTTTTATATCTCTAAATTATATATATGAATATAATTATACAAAAAATAAATATATATTACATTTATATAATGAATTATTATTTTCATATTCTGAATCCATGTTCAAATTTCAATTATTGAAACTACCAAAATCAAATTCTTTTGAAAAAGAAAACAAGTAACAACTAGAAATTATGATTTTAATAAATAATTATTCATAAATGGGTGATGAAATGTTATAATTATATCATATATTATAATAAATTTTTAAAATTTATTATGTAATATAATTATAAAAATATTTTTTTATCAATGATGTTATAGTGCTTACATAGCATGTCAAACATGAGGTAAGGGTTTATCGTCAAAAAATTTATCCTTTTAAATAGAAGTTATGTAATAAACTATTATTATTTTTTGACGTGTATATATAATACATTTTTAAATGTTAGTTCATGAAATTCCTTATTATAATTATCCTAAAAGTCTTGTTTGATGTTATTCTTTCATGGGTCTTATGATTTAAATGTTACTAATGGGGTAAGGGATGTGCATCTCACTTTTATTTTTTTTAAGACACGTGTCATATTAACCACTTGTTTATTTTATATGGTTTTTATACTACTCATTAATTTTAATTGTGATTATTCTTATGAATATTCAGGGAAGTTAAATATTGATTAAATATTATCTCTCTCACTGGTTTATTATTCCAAAGCAACCAATATGGTAAGTGATTTATGATATAACCTCATTATATATCTTGATTATTTATTATCAAGTTTTTGATGAATAAATTTTATTATATATCTCCCTTGAATCCTAGGAATTTTCATATCATATTGTTATTTTTAGAGATTATAAGTTTCCCTTTCATTTTATTTCTTTCAGAACACAAGAGTCCAATAGAATTGTTTTATGATAAAATAACATTATTTCGTTTTTTGATGGAAAATACAATTTCATCCATATCATTGTTATCATTAAAAAAATTTAAAAATGTTTTTGATACTAAACTAATATTTTTTAATGTCATTATTACCCATGAAATAATCATTAAAAAATTTATTAAAAAATTGTTCATCTTTTTTCTGATGAGGTACTTCATACTTTTTACTCAAATGTAAAGAGAATTTTTTTAACTTACATGGGATGAATAAAATTTCCAACCGTTTTGTCTACTCAATATTTTAAAGCATAAATTAAAATATTACTTGGTTCATTTAAAACAAAATTTTTCCTTAATATTTTGGAATTTTTTTATTATAAATAAGTTTTATGAAAATATAATGCTTATTTTCCTTAGGAAATATTCCATATATCTCTTGAAGGAATTTTTATCTGATATGACATCATTTGATATTATATATGTTTTATTATGGATAAAATCCAATTATACCATCTATATTATTTCTCTATATAGTTTATTATTATCATCAAGTTATTTTTATATAACCTATTTATTTTATACCAATTATTCTATGATAAATATTTTAATTTTTTATGATGCATTAATCCTTACCAAGGGGTAAAATATATGATCAATTATTTATGATCATTTTAAAAACATATTAGTTGATTTAGTATTATGTGATGGATGGTCACTAAAATATATAACCCTTTAATGCATTGGGTATTGATAAATATTACATTATATAATAATAACTAGAAATAGGAGTGAACCTAATTCACTTAGAGACCCTATCCACTATGACAAACATTGAAGTAAACCTTGAATAATGATATGATGGAATGAGGAATGAAGCCAATCAGCACTAATAGAGTTAGAAGTGAGCCTTGACTATGATTATGTGTATTCTAGAATCTTATGTTGTATTCCTAGGATATTATTTCGTTCCTCATATTTCTTGATTTCTTTATGATTGATGTGTTATTAACATCCATGATTTTCACCATTTTTCTGGATTTTTATATTTGGTATATATGGTATGGTTTGAAAATGTAAATATTATTTTCACATGCTCTTATGCAGATGTTATATTTATGTTATCATTTTTATATCCCTTGTTTACAATGAATAATAATATTAGATCACTCTTTCTTATGTTTCTTCTACCAGGTTATGAAGAAACATTGTATATATATTTTCCCTAAGAAGGGTACTATTTTTTATAACCCTTTTGGGGGATGGTGTATATGTCATGTGAGAAACTTTTTTATATATCTTTCTTCCAATAACACTAGAATTATCAGATTCTAGAATAAATCATAATTTAATATTTTCAATATTAATCTATTAATATGTAATATAAATGTATGAAATGAACATGAAAAGAAAAAAATATTTAATATACAAAAAAAATTAACAGTCAATAAAATTAATTTCTTCCATGAGAGGTAGATCATAAAATTTTATCACTGGAAACTTAATCATAAACAATCTCGATAAACAATTAGATTGTAACATTAATACATTTCTACATAGGAAACCTTTGAATCATAATCCCCATAAATTAAAAACATAAAATAAAAAATTAAATACAATTAACATAATAAGATTCATGAAATAAGATTCCAATGTTTTTCTATATAATCCTCATGAACATAAATAGGTTTGTACCATCAAACTTGTCTCAATAAAAAAAATTGGTAGAAGAAAATTTAATTCTTTAGTAATCTTAGAATCAAAAACTAAAACAGTTATCCATATATACCCAATAAATTAGAGGGTTATATAATTATATTCCTATCAAACAATTAATAATAATCCTATCATTTTTATTTCATAATATCATAAAACATTAATCATATATCACAACTCGTGGAAAGGAAATGGGTTTCATGAACATTTCAACAATTAATCATAGTATAATATTTTGAAAATAAGTAACTTTTAAAAATATATCATCATCAAAATCATAAACCATCAATATAAAAAATATGGATGGTTTCCTAGGATCATAGCCATAGAAAATCAAAAGTAACATCAAATGATGTAATCATAAATAAAAAATTATTTTAAAATATCATTGGAACATTTCATGTAGAAAATACCATTTTAATATTGAAACCAATAATTTAAAATATTTATATTTCCCAAATATAATGGAAAATATTATATTCAAAATCAACCAGGAAAACATATAATGGAAGCTTGAAATCATTGATCAGTCATGATGGAGGGAAATTTAATTCAGGCAATGTACATAAAAACAATTATTCATTTCACTTGAATGTTCATATGGCTCCTTATAAAACTCCCTCTAGTAATAATTTAAAAATTAAAATATACAATGATGATGTTTAAGAATGGAAGCTAATGGGACCTGAACTATATTACTAAATTCAAGATAATGTTATATCCATTCAGCCACATATCAATACAACTCATTGTCAATAAAAACACTATGCGAAAAATAGTCACCAAAATTTAGAATTTCATGTTAGTAAGAGGGTATTCTTGTAAATTTATCAATAGAAAAAGTGAATGATATTTGTAAACAATTTAATGGTGTGCCCTATGTACAATGGAACCTTTAATATTCTTGATTGAGTAGGGTCAGTTGCATAGTGCTTAACGCTTCCACCAAACCTCTCTCTAGATCACGATGTGTACAAAGTGTCTCTCCTAATGATGTATATATGATATCATTCATAAGTAATAAACTCGTATGTTTAAACATTATAGAAAAATCATTTATTTGATGAATAACCATTAGAAATATTTAATCACTAATATAATGTCATGTGAAACAATACTACTCGCCTGGTCAAAGTGCAATGGATAAATCATAAATTTAAAGAAGTTGTATGGGAACCCAAGTTTGTGATTAAGTCAATATATCGTCAAATTGTTTTTATTATATTGAATGAAATTTGAGGGATAGATTCATTTTAAGAGAGTTATAATTTAACACCATGATATTGTATGATATTTTCATCATTGAATGAATTTAATTTCTTTGATTTCTATTGATACAACCAACTATGTGTCTAAATAAAGCATAATATATTATGTAATCATAATCATTCTATTAAATTGGTTAAATGGATAGAAATAACTCCATTTTGACAATTCAACATAAATGTTTAAGATTAAGAATATATATTGACAATTAACCACTCAATTTTTCACAATGTCATTATACTCTTCAAAACTATATATTTCTGCAAAAAAATATTTATTTTTTTTGACAAATAGTAAAATTAATTTCATCCAATTCAAGAGAATTAATTTTTAAATATGATCCCTATCAGAAATTTTCATAATAAAATTATTTATAGAAATTTTTGATAATATTATGAAAACCCCTATGGTACGATGATATCATCTCAATTCAATGATTCTTCTAAGATTTTATTTTTTGAGAATGTAATTCCTTTAAGTATAATTATTCACCTCTAGTTAAATTAGATTTTATTTTATTCATGTATTTAATTTCTTTAAATAATTCCTAAATAAATTTCTAATAATGGGAAGTAAAATTTGATATTCGAATAAAACCAATGATCATTTTTCAGAGTGATGATAAATATAATCTTCTAATGGAAATTAACTCAATTTTATGGTTCTTGTTTTCTACTAAAATGGTGTGTTTATCTCATAAATTTTGGTAGAAACTCATGACTAATGATTTCCCTATTGTGTAAGAGTTTGGTTGTGTATTTTCATAAGAGTTTCCTAGTCTACCACTGAATCTTGATGTAAACTGTTAAATATAACTCATGCATGGTAATACATCTATTTCAAAGAATCCATTTATAATGACCCTGATTGAGTTATAATAATTAATGAAGAAACCCTAAGAGTAATTTTATAAGGTATTCATTTGTCTAACAGAGTCACCATGGGGTAAAAAAGTTAATTCTTTTAAGAACAAACAAGATCAATTAAACTATATATTGATTATTGGAAACATAACAAGATCACTATTAAGATTGAAAATTATCTACCCAATATTGATAGTTTTTTTTCATAATAAGACAATGATTAGTACATTTTTAATATTTACTGTCATTATGTATATTATCAACTGAGGATCAAGAAGGAGGATATATCCATGACCTAATTCGATATAAGTTATGTGAACTAGAAATTTATAATGATATAATTTTTAATTAATAATTACCTTTATATATTCATGGATATAATGAATAGAGTCTATATAGATTAAATTTATCCATTTCTGGTTGTCTTTATATATGGTATTATTACATATTCAAAGGGAAACGAAGAGCATCAAGATCACACATTGATTATACTAATGATGATAAGGAAGGATAATCTATGATTAAAAATTACAAGTGTTAAATTTTTATATAAAAAGATTCATTTTTGGTAATATAATCTCTTGAGAGGGTATATATGTCGAAACATCAAAGATGGAATTTATTGGATGTTTCCCAAACTGACCAAGTTGATTGGGATCTATTGTTTTCATGGTTTTTCTATATATTAGTTATATTTTTTGAATAAAAAATTCACTTTGATCTAATCCACTATACAAGTTAACTTAGAAGATAGATAAGTTCTTTTAAATATATGGTTGTGAGGAAAATCGAAAGGAACTAAAGAAAAGGTTTTTCAGTGAACCTACAATTACACATACTTTTATTAGAAAATGGTTTGTGATCTATAGTGATGTATTAATATGTTTTGTGATACATCATCAGATATAACGATATGGTGATAACCCATGCCTCTTAAAAATATAAGGTTTATGGGAAAATTTACCCAACACATGATTTAGAGTTTGCAGTGATAATGTAACACCCCGAGCTTCCACGATACGCTTCTCATTCAATAATGCAATAACTTGCATTGTACGCAACTTCGAGTTCTAAAACACCGTGACTAATCAAAGTAGCCGTTATGAATAGTAATAACCACTTTTTAAAATTATAGAAATTTTATATTTCAAAATGGACTTCATTTTTGGATTCGGAATATCGAAATTAGCCTATGTTGAATTTTTGGTATTTTTCTAAGAACTTCTAATTTTTTATGAATAGTGAAAAATACTTAAAAACAACTTTTTTAATAAAAATAATCTATAGTGATAAATTATACTATTTAGTGGTTTTAAAGTATAATTAGAATATATTTTTACCATTTTATCCAATGGTGGTCATTAGAATTAATTTAACATTGAAATTGGACATAAACAATTGCCAATCTTTTGATATAAACTGTTTCTTAAAAACACGCTATTTGTTTTGACAACGGGAATTAATTATAAAATTAAATAATGCAACTTATATGTTTGGAATTTTTTAAAATAGACATCATTTTTGAAATCGGAATATCAATTATAGCTTAGGGTGAAATTCTGGCATTGTTCTGAAAAACTTCAATTTTTGATGAATAGTGAAACCACTAAGTGGTAGTTAAATAACTGATTTTTCGTTTAAATGAAATATTACCACTTCTGTGATTTGATTTTCAAAAATCCGACATACATGGTTGTCATTAAGAAGTAAAATGTGGTTCAATGAGATTAAAATAATTTTTTGGTGAATAGTAACTTTTAAGTTCTTAATCGCGATTAGAGGTAATTAGTGTAGTTTAAGGTACAAATAATGTTATAATAATATGAGATGAGAATGACACTTGTCCTACTCCTATTGGATGAGTCATGGACGACCAAGACAACCCATGGGTCAACTTGGGGACCCCATGGAGCCACTTTAGTTGGAAAATTACATTAATATATATTTATTTAATGTTAAAATTAAATTGACACAAACATGAGTTGTTTTACTAAAACAGTTTTTAAGTGGGGTTACACAAGTCCAAATTTTGATTATAAATATTCATTAGAAAGCTAAAAAGATTTCCACATCATTGTATTTTTTTTATAATTTTTAGACATTAAATAAATTAAATTATTTATGACATCATGATGATGCAGTGATGAACTCATTATTTAACGATTTAAATAAAATGGGAAGATAGTGCAAAATCCAAGGCTTACACTTTTCCAAAGCCAATTGGATGAGGCGTTTTCGAACCCTTATCACCTTAGCCTCGAATTATATAAGTGTGGGACCTTTAGAATCCGAAAATCATTGTGTAATAATGTAACATTTCAATATTTCCAAAAGAGCCCCTCCTCTCCACTTATAAAAGTCCCCCACCTCTCCCACCTTATTCACACCTTCAAGCCATTTGGCTCGGCCAACCTCTGCCCAAATACTCTCCCAACTTCCCTCCCTTACTCCTAGAAGCCTCACTTTGGTCAGAACGCTTCCCAAGGAAGCCTTTGGCTCAAATCAAAAAGAGTTACCCGATTTTGAGGTAATGTCTTCTCTAATGTGGTTTTGTTTTATTTTTCTTCTCCAACCCCCTAAACTCTTTTTATTCATTTCTTTTGTAACAACACCAGTATCCTCAATATACTAGGATGTTTTTATAATAAGTATTCGAGCTACACTTACACACACCTACATCTAATGGTTAAAGAACATACGGTTTCTGTGGATGGCGAATTTCTGCCTCACGAAACGATGATTGTTTAACACTCATATAACACCTTCAAAGGTGGCCATTAAGATGTCACTATTTTTATATATGATATATATTATGTTTATGTTTTACTTATGCTTCTGTATTTCTCATTTATGGCATACTTTATGATTTCCATTATGGGTAAAACGCGATAATTTCATTTTAGGAAGTGCGGACTACCGCCCCCTCAAAGTGATGTGAATCGTTAATGCCATATGTGGGGTGTATAAAGGATGGAGTAAATGATATTATATATGATATTATACTGGAACTATATTATACCTTTATATAATTATGATTTCATTACATTAAATACGAAATAGAAATGAAAGTAGCGTTCATGCGTACGTACGGCTTACCGTCTCCATGAACGGTGCATTTCATTTCTTACCTCTAAATGTTACGTAATATTATGAATGAATGTATATACTGGATATATATGATATATATGATATCTACATCATTAATATAATTCTGGATATAATGGATATTTCACCACATGAACAACTTGTAATTATAAGAAGTTTATTGTTGACTCAAGTACCAAAGATCGACAAAACGACTGTTATTAACTTAAATAATTACATAATGTTCATATCATTGTAATAAGTGATATAATAAGGATAATAAAATTGAAAATGGTTCTTAATAAGGTGTATATTAACTCTAGTTTATTATTCAGGAGGTTAAAGAACGGTTGAGTCAAGTCATACACGAGGTAAGGGAACTTCTTAACCCAATTTCTATTCTTTGGGTTAATCTCCTACTTTCAAATTATGTCATGATATTATTATGTCGTATATTGTATTTATACTTTCTTTATGTGTACATATAGTGAATACACATAATAGAAATATTTTATTTATAAATGATCTTTGTAAGGGAACTTCTTAACCCAACTTCCATTCTTTGGGTTAATCTCCTACTTTCAAATTATGTCATGATATTATTATGTACTATATTGTATTTGTACATTATTTATGTGTACTTATAGTGAATACACATTATAGATGTACTTTATTTAAAAAAATGATCTTTTTAACGACTTCGTCTCAATCCCCTTTCATTGAGGCATATTTGGTTTTATACAAAACTTTCTTTTATACGGTGTATAAACCCCTTTGACTTTTACGTTTATTCAAAAGGAATATTTTTTATACGAAGCGTTTTACTAAACGACAAAAAGGGAATGTTTTTCTTTCCGTACTTATGCAGCGACAACGACTTCTCCGCCGTCGTGACCATTATTTGAGTTTCGGCTTCCTCTGCAAGCCATCATTTTTTTGATGAAAAATAAATTCAAAGTTTTAACTTTCTTTTATTTTGTTATTGAAAATGGTTTTGAAAGCGTTTTTATTATATCAATGTGTTGTATTGATATCTTGTGATTGAAATGTGGAAATGTTATGTTTCCTTTATGCATGTTTTATGTGATACGATTATGTTATGGTTTATGATATGTTTAAACTTATTCATATGAGGAATGTATTGGACTTAATAAGTGACGGGTGGAGCCCGCTATAGCTCCTCGATGCATCGGTAGGTCTCATGAGACAACTAGATGTGGAATTGGCCGAGGCCCTTTCCCAATTTGATTTATGGTTTTGGCCGAGGCCTTAATTATTTTAGACGTCTTGGCCGAGGCCTTGACAAAGTGTTTCAGAATGTCTGGCATTATACATTCCCTCATTATGAAAGTGGTTATTGATATTTCATGTGATTATTCGTCTAGTAGAATATCCATGTGAGTAAGTAATGGCATTATCTTATTTTACTTTTGCCATATTATACTGAAGTTCAAGTTCAATAAGGCTTTTGTTTTAGTTATACATTGCCTTAAATTCTTATGTTTTCTTATAAAAGCTTCTGCAATATTGTTATCCTTACTGAGCATCTGAGCTCACCCCTTTCAATGTTTTAATATTTTCCAGGATGTGAAGAAGTGTATTATGACTGACTTGCAAGAATAGTCAGTGAGGATATGAGTGTGGACTATGAAGACCATGTTATTGTAGTTTGTTTAATTTTTGATGTAATGAAAGAATTATGAATGTATCTAGTGTTTCCAAGGCTACTAATCTAATCGGCCTTTCGAGACTTGATCTTTTGTGATCATGCCAATGTTACGAAGTAATGCACCGACTCTGGGTAGCTGGGGTCGGGGCGTTACAGTTGGTATCAGAGGCAGTTTAGTACTAACCTTGGAAGCTAGATTTAGATAAACTATGATTAGAGCACATAGCCCAAAGATAGACTTTGAGGATTAGTATAGAAGAACTTCCTAGAATTTTGTTATTGTAAAGATTTTGTGAGTTTTCTGAGAAATAAATCCCTATCTGGATACGAGCAAGTAGAGGCGGCTCTGGCACAGATGTACCTAGGGGTAAAACCCGAAAACACCACTTTGAGCTGGACTCGAACGGGAACTGGTGCACGACAACGGGCCTTGCTGCACTCTTGGTTACGACACTCCCGGGGGATATGCTTTGGATAATTCTCATTTTCTTTATAAACCACTATGAAGGGTTATGAGTATATACTTCCTCAAAGAAAACATTTTTATGGATTATATCCATAAATAGTTTAATTTATGTTAAGTATTTTACAAGTATGGAATTATGTATTTTGATTCATAAACTAATCTAGTTTATGCCATTGTTTAGAAATGGCGCCTAGTGGAAGGAATGGAAACCGTATCAATGCACGCACTCCGTGTAGGGATTGCCCTCCTGCTCAAGATAATTATGGTGGAGCTAGTGATACAACTGGTGCTGATCATCTTCTTACCATACTGGGACAACTCACTCAGGTTATGAATAATAACCTTACTCGTATGGAGCACCCTGATCCGCAACGTGGAGGATCAATGATAGACCATTTCATGAGGCAAAAACCACCAACCTTCAATGGGAGTACAAATCCTATAGTAGCTGAGCAATGGATAAATTCCTTAGAGAAAATATTCCATGCCTTGGGGAGTAGTGAAAGGGAGAAGGTTGTCATGGCAGTTTACCGCCTCACTGGAGATGCCGATCAATGGTGGTCACTAATTCAAAACACAAAGGAAGATGATGAATTAACAAACATGGAATGGCAGGAGTTCAAAGAGATTTTCTTCGAAAAATACTTTCCTCGTGACCATCAAGCAGATATGGAAAGGCAATTTCTGAGTCTGAGGGAGAAGGAGGATGAGAATGTCGCAAAGTATGAGGCTAACTTTACAAGGTTAGCGAGGCATGCTTCCGATTATATACGTAACCCAAGGAGTAAGATTGATCGTTTCTTTGATGGGTTAAAATCATTTCTCTGTCGAGCTTTAGTATCAAAATCCTTCTCATCATACGAAGATATTGTCTCGTGTGCTATCAAGACAGAAAAGGAATTATCTAAGTCTTATGACAACAAAGTAAAGAAAGAGAAGAAGAGAACGGTGGAACAAGAGACAGATAAAGGGAAAAAGGGAAAGAAGGATTTTCCATTATGTGATAATTGTGGGAAGAATCACCCTGGTACTTGCCTAAAAGGAATGGGAGTTTGTTATAAATGTGGAGAAAAGGGTCACCAGGCTCGTGCTTGCAAGGGAAAGAAAGAGGCTGTCAAAGTTGAATGCTACAATTGTAGGGAAACAGGGCATTATTCAAATGAATGTCCTAAGCGTCAGGGAAACTTACCTCAGAAAAGGCCAAGGGATCAAGGCCAATCTTATGCTGTGACTACAGTTGAAGCGGAATAATTAATGTATTGGTGCTTTTGGACTCAAGGATTATATTCTGGTTATAAGAATAATGTGATATATATATATGGATTGTACTGTAGTACTTGTTGATTTCAGTAAGGTTTTAATATGATTAAGGTAATCATATTTTTAGTATGTGACAATAAGAGAATCTTTTCTTTGTTTGGGGAATCTGATGTTACAATTGATTTTGGAATTTAGAGACCTTTTAGAGAAAGTCTGGACGGAGGTATTTTGGATAACTATTAAGGTTGGAATGGATTAAGTTGATCTTTGGATAGTATTTTTTAAGGTTAAAACATTTATGAAGATTATTTTTGGAATAGTATAGTACTATATTTTTAGGAAAAGGACAACCTGCAGGGTGGGGCATAACTCGTCGCGTCGGACAAAGCTGCAGGAATCGAACCCACAACCATAGTGCGATAGGCCTTTATTTCCTACCACTAGCCTACAGGAAGTCCCTGGTTATTACAAAATAATTTTACTAATCTAAATTGTATGTGTTAACATTTGGAACCTTATACAATTAGGAAAAGTATAATATTTTTGGGTTCTATTATCTTTTTGAGTGAAAGGTGAGTTGAAGGTTGAAACTCCAATTGTCAGGCATAAATATATATATACCTATCTGTTATTCAATTAATAAATTAATTCTTAAACTTTAGTAAAGGGATATTAAAACAAAAAATTTGTTATTTTAATACCTTATGTCTTGTTGAACTGATGATATTTTAAATCAACATAGATTGAAGGCTTTGAGGCCCTCAATTTGACAGTTGATTGTGATTGATGACCTCAATCACTCCCTAGAAATATTTACATTTTTCCTCCAATTATATGTCTCTAATTTCCACCAATGTTCTCCTTATCGAGATCATAATTTGGTGGTGACTTTCTTATTTCCATTTCCCTCTTATTAAGGCTAAATTTTATTAACCTTATTTCCGATGTGGGTTTTCCACAAAGGTATTTTCTATTTTCAACATCTTATTTTCAAAGAAAAAATTTCAAATTGCGAGGACGAAATTTATTGAAGGAGGGGAGAATGTAACACCCCGAGCTTCCACGATACGCTTCTCATTCAATAATGCAGTAACTTGCATTGTACGCAACTTCGAGTTCTAAAACACCGCGACTAATCAAAGTAGCTGTTATGAATAGTAATAACCACTTTTTAAAATTATAGAAATTTTATATTTCAAAATGGACTTCATTTTTGTATTCGGAATATCGAAATTAGCCTATGTTGAATTTTTGGTATTTTTCTAAGAACTTCTAATTTTTTATGAATAGTGAAAAATACTTAAAAACAACTTTTTTAATCAAAATAATCTATAGTGATAAATTATACTATTTAGTGGTTTTAAAGTATAATTAGAATATATTTTTACCATTTTATCCAATGGTGGTAATTAGAATTAATTTAACATTGAAATTGGACATAAACAATTGCCAATCTTTTGATATAAATTGTTTCTTAAAAACACGCTATTTGTTTTGACAACGGGAATTAATTATAAAATTAAATAATGCAACTTATATGTTTGGAATTTTTTAAAATAGACATCATTTTTGAAATCGGAATATCAATAATAGCTTAGGGTGAAATTTTGGCATTGTTCTGAAAAACTTCAATTTTTGATTAATAGTGAAACCACTAAGTGGTAGTTAAATAACTGATTTTTCATTTAAATGAAATATTACCAATTCTGTGATTTGATTTTCAAAAATCCGACATACATGGTTGTCATTAAGAAGTAAAATTTGGTTCAATGAGATTAAAATAATTTTTTGGTGAATAGTAACTTTTAAGTTCTTAATCGCGATTAGAGGTAATTAGTGTAGTTTAAGGTACAAATAATGTTATAATAATATGAGATGAGAATGACACTTGTCCTACTCCTATTGGATGAGTCATGGCCGACCAAGACAACCCATGGGTCAACTTGGGGACCCCATGGAGCCACTTTAGTTGGAAAATGACATTAATATATATTTATTTAATGTTAAAATTAAATTGACACAAACATGAGTTGTTTTACTAAAACAGCTTTTAAGTGGGGTTACACAAGTCCGAATTTTGATTATAAATATTCATTAGAAAGCTAAAAAGATTTACTACATCATAGTATTTTTTTTATAATTTTTAGACATTAAATAAATTAAATTATTTATGACATCATGATGATGCAGTGATGACCTCATTATTTAACGATTTAAATAAAATGGGAAGATAGTGCAAAATCCAAGGCTTACACTTGTCCAAATCCAATTGGATGAGGGGTTTTCTAACCCTTATCACCTTAGCCTCGAATTATATAAGTGTGGGACCTTTATAATCCGAAAAGCATTGTGTAATAATGTAACATTTCAATATTTCCAAAAGATCCCCTCCTCTCCACTTATAAAAGGCCCCCACCTCTCCCACCTTATTCACACCTTCAAGCCATTTGGCTAGGCCAAACTCTGCCCAAATACTCTCCCAACTTCCCTCCCTTACTCCTAGAAGCCTCACTTTGGTCATAACTCTTCCCAAGGAAGCCTTTGGCTCAAATCAAAAAGAGTTACCCGATTTTGAGGTAATGTCTTCTCTAATGTGGTTTTGTTTTATTTTTCTTCTCCAACCCCCTAAACTCTTTTTATTCATTTATTTTGTAACAACACCAGTATCCTCAATATACTAGGATGTTGGTATAATAAGTATTCGAGCTACACTTACACACACCTACATCTAATGGTTAAAGAACATACGGTTTCTGTGGATGGCGAATTTCTGCCTCACGAAACGATGATTGTTCAACACTCATATAACACCTTCAAAGGTGTCCATTAAGATGTCACTATTTTTATATATGATATATATTATGTTTATGTTTTACTTATGCTTCTGTATTTCTCATTTATGGCATAATTTATTATTTCCATTATGGGTAAAACGCGATAATTTCATTTTAGGAAGTGCGGACTACCGCCCCCTCAAAGTGATGTGAATCGTTAATGCCATATATGGGGTGTATAAAGGATGGAGTAAATGATATTATATATGATATTATACTGGAACTATATTATACCTTTATATAATTATGATTTCATTACATTAAATACGAAATAGAAATGAAAGTAGCGTTCATGCGTACGTACGGCTTACCGTCTCCATGAACGGTGCATTTCATTTCTTACCTCTAAATGTTACGTAATATTATGAATGAATGTATATACTGGATATATATGATATATATGATATCTAAATAATTAATATAATTCTGGATATAATGGATATTTCACCACATGAACAACTTGTAATTATAAGAAGTTTATTGTTGACTCAAGTACCAAAGATCGACAAAACAACCATTATTAACTTAAATAATTACATAATGTTCATATCATTGTAATAAGTGATATAATAAGGATAATAAAATTGAAAATGGTTCTTAATAAGGTGTATATTAACTCTAGTTTATTATTCAGGAGGTTAAAGAACGGTTGAGTCAAGTCAGACACGAGGTAAGGGAACTTCTTAACCCAATTTCTATTCTTTGGGTTAATCTCCTACTTTCAAATTATGTCATGATATTATTATGTCGTATATTGTATTTATACATTCTTTATGTGTACATATAGTGAATACACATAATAGAAATATTTTATTTATAAATGATCTTTGTAAGGTAACTTCTTAACCCAACTTCCATTCTTTGGGTTAATCTCCTACTTTCAAATTATGTCATGATATTATTATGTACTATATTGTATTTGTACATTATTTATGTTTACTTATAGTGAATACACATTATAGATGTACTTTATTTAAAAAAAATGATCTTTTTAAGGACTTAGTCTCAATCCCCTTTCATTGAGGCATATTTGGTTTTATACAAAACTTTCTTTTATACGGTGTATAAACCCCTTTGACTTTTACGTTTATTCAAAAGGAATCTTTTTTATACGAAGCGTTTTACTAAATGACAAAAAGGGAATGTTTTTCTTTCCATACTTATGCAGCGACAGCGACTTCTCCGCCGTCGTGACCATTATTTGAGTTTTGGCTTCCTCTACAAGCCATCATTTTTTTTTGATGAAAAATAAATACAAAGTTTTAACTTTCTTTTATTTTGTTATTGAAAATGGTTTTGAAAGCGTTTTTATTATATCAATGTGTTGTATTGATATCTTGTGATTGAAATGTGGAAATGTTATGTTTCCTTTATGCATGTTTTATGTGATACGATTATGTTATGGTTTATGATATGTTTAAACCTATTCATATGAGGAATGTATTGGACTTAATAAGTGACGGGTGGAGCCCGCTATAGCTCCTCGATGCATCGGTAGGTCTCATGAGACAACTAGACGTGGAATTGGCCGAGGCCCTTTCCCAATTTGATTTATGGTTTTGGCTGAGGCCTTAATCATTTTAGACGTCTTGGCCGAGGCCTTGACAAAGTGTTTCAGAATGTCTGGCATTATACATTCCCTCATTATGAAAGTGGTTATTGATATTTCATGTGATTATTCGTCTAGTAGAATATCCATGTGAGTAAGTAATGGCATTATCTTATTTTACTTTTTCCATATTATGCTGAAGTTAAAGTTCAATAATGCTTTTGTTTTAGTTATACATTGCCTTAAATGCTTATGTTTTCTTATAAAAGCTTCCGCGATATTGTTATCCTTACTGAGCATCTGAGCTCACCCCTTTCAATGTTTTAATATTTTCCAGGATGTGAAGAAGTGTATTATGACTGACTTGCAAGAATAGTCAGTGAGGAAATGAGTGTGGACTATGAAGACCATGTTATTGTAGTTTGTTTAATTTTTGATGTAATGAAAGAATTATGAATGTATCTAGTGTTTCCAAGGCTACTAAACTAATCGGTCTTTCGAGACTTGATCTTTTGTGATCATGCCAATGTTACGAAGTAATGCACCGACTCTGGGTAGCTGGGGTCGGGGCGTTACAGATAATTTATCCATTACATATAGGGGTTCATTATATTTATCAATAAAGGTGTGATTAATATAATTATAATGATAGTTTAATGTATATATTCACTCATAATGATTTTATTATGAGAAAAATAATATGGTTGTAATTGATTAAATATAATGTCTGATTAATAAATTACCACACTTGGAAGGTGAACAACGTGGTCAATGATTTGAGTTGAAAGTATCATTCTAGATTAACTACAATAAGGATAAAAAAGATACAATTTTTGGATTTAAAAAGTGAGGATATTGGAATAACAAAGGGATCTTAAAAAAACATATCTTGCTCTAATGAGTGTTTTACCCTATATTCTGGAAAAGATTTCTGTGGCATAGAAGAAAGATATAGAACTAAAAAATTAAGTGATATGTTTTCCAGAGTTTATGCTTGATTGTGGTGGAATAATAAGAGTATGGAACTATGTGTCTGGATCTTCCATACTAGATTTGAAAAAGGAGGCATTGGATGAGGCTCATAGTTCATTATTATTTATTCATCCTATAATTAATAAGATATATAGATATATGAATGATTATTTATTGGGGGATATGATTAATAGAGATATTTAAGAGTATATATGTTAATTTTTGGTATGTAAGAATGTTACAAATTAGAGATAAAAGTATAAGGGGATTATATAACCATTACCCCTATTGGAATGAAAATTAGAAAACACCATCATGGATTTTATCACCATCTACCCAATTCATCTAATTTCTATAATGATATTTGGTCTGTATTCATTCTCCTTTAGAATTCATTACACCTCATTACTTTCAAAAAATATTTATCACATTATCTTCATGTTATAATTTACATTAATGATGTGGTAATGTTGTATGGAGTTCCAAATTATATTGTATCTGATTGGGATCTAAGAATAACTTCAATGTTAAACTAATGTCTTCAGTAGGATCTAGATTCATAGATGTTTTTTAGTACTAATTGTCATAATTAGATAGATGTTATGTTAGATAGAACCATTCAAACAGAAGAGGATATCTTACAGTCTTTTTGTATGAATTTCATAAGGTCATTAGGACCAACAACTTCCTCTAGTTAATATTTCTAACAACAATATCTTTAACTCAATAATTCATATGAATACTTCTAAAAAATCTAATAATGGATGTGTTTACCTCCAATGTTCTTGGATTAAGTTGGAGAAAGAGAGATATTGGTTCCTAAGATGGCTGAGTAAATGGAAGTGAATTCCATAACCATTTAGAATCACATTATGTTAGATCATAGTTGACATAATAATTGTGCTGAATAATTCAGAAAAATGTATACAATTTGAAGTTGGTGAGATGGTATTATTTTTAATTTCTCAATGGAGGTAGGTTATGAGATTCAAAATGATGATAAACTTGAGGCATATATATTTCACCAAAAAAGGTTGTTGATCATGTTAGGACAATATCTTATCACTTGGAACTTCCATCGAGAATATATTAAGTTCACGATGAATTTGATGTATATCTCATGAGTATTTACTTATTTTATCCCTCATATGTGTTTAACATAATGGTTTTACCATTGGATAATGATCTTTTATACAAATAAAAACCAATAAATATTTTTGATTGTAGAGATAATGTGATATAAAAGATTACTCAATTATTTAATGTTCCTTGGAGTAATTAAAGAATAGAACAATATACATGGGAACATAAGTAGGTGAAGAAAGAAATAAATACTAATTTTTATAAATCATAGTAACATTATTTTTTTGGTGAAATTCATTTTAAGGAGTGTAGAATGAGACACACGTATTTTTTATTATGTTTTTCTCGTTGAATAAATCTAATTTCTTCAATAGCATTCAACACATGCAACTCCATGTCAAAATGGATGGTAATATTGTATAAATTTTAACATACCAATTTAATTGGATTAAAGAATAAAAAAATAAAACTTTTAAAATTTATATATATATATATATATATATATATTAGATAATATATGTATATAATTATATATAATTTCTCAATGTTTTGTAAAGCCTTTATATTAATCAGGAATATATTTTTCTTCAAAAAAATTCATTACATTGTGAGAATAAAAAAAATAATTATAAAAATTTTAGTAAATTTATTTGAAAAATAATAATCCTTATTTTAAAATCAATATTTCAAAATTATATTACAATGAATTTTTTAGAATTTTTTGAAAAGGTTTATTTTTTTATGAATAGAAGAAAAAAACACATCTTTTTAATGAAATATTCCTTTTAATTTAAATCTTTTAAACAGTTACTTTTTAAAAAAAATTATGAATTGTAAAATTAAGTAATTTATAATCCAATTTATGATGTTTTAATTGATTTAATGATTAATTTTGTTATAAAAACATTTAATAGTTTAGATAAATTTTTATAAAACAATTTATATCATGTTTTACAGGTTTGAAATAAATATAAATTATGTGATTTATGTGATTTTAATTTGAAAAAATAGATTATATATATAGAATCTTAAATTTAATTTTATGTAATAATTTCAACTTATTTTTTCATAATGGACATTCTAAACGATAAAAAATTTGTTACCATGATTCATGTTAAAACAGGTTTACTGAGGGTTAAGAAAATAGAAAAAGATAATTTTTCTAGTAAAAATTTTATATATCCTATATAATGGAAATATTTAGACCTTATAATATCCAAAAATAGAATATCTGGCCATTTGGAGTCATTTTAGTTTAATATGACATTATTATATTTTATTCTTTTATGAAATTCCAAGTGTGTCCTCTCCACAACTTATAAAAGGACACATTTCTTGTATACTGTTCACACTACATTGATCCTTATATCTTGAAACAAATTAAAATAATTCAATTATGAAGTTCATTTTCTTCGAATTATAGGTGTGAACTTCAATAATTACCATTCCAAGGGTCCTTGTGGAAGGATCTATAGGAGGCATATGGGGGAAGAGGCTCCTACCTAACCTTAATCAATTAATTAATTTTCTACCACAAAAAAATATTTTATATTAATAATAAAATAATGACATCAATACTATCAATATAATGAAATGTTAATTTTTTTAACCACCAATATCTACAGTCTATTCCATCCAATGGGAAGTGAAAGTATCGTTCATGCATATATATAAACTTCCTCCTCTACGAAGCATTAAAATTGAATTTTTATCCCCATATTTCAGGGATGGTTATTATGATTTGTTTAATGTTTATATATTATTTTTATGAATTATTTTTTATTCTACAATTATTATATTATATATACCTTATTACCTTCCAACCTTTTAGAAAATGATAACATTGTTCATGCGTACATGCATACCACCACCTTCAAAAAGTGATATGATGTATTAATGTTTATATAAATTTGAATTATTATTTATCTTTGTTTTCATACATTCATGGAAAATATAAAAAAAACATTTATGTGTATGTATAACCTCCATCTCTATAAACATTCTAATTCATTTTTCTATCTATAACATTTACATATAATTATAAATATAAATTTTAACATATTGAATCGCTTCATTGGCTTGGGAAGAGGTGAAATTTATATAAGGTCTTTGGAAACATCCCCAAGACTCCAATGGCAAGAAATAAATTCCATGGGATTTAATATAATTGGGGGATGATTTTCCCTTTGAAAATTAAAACAACCACAACCAAGAAAACAATAACCAAAACCAATACATGATTTATGATTAAAATGTAACAAATTTAAATGTAATAACCACTAATATCAAATCAAAACTATTCCAGAATTCCAAAGTGGAATACTACTAACATTAAAGTATAATATAGGAGACAAAACCACAGAGCTCAATGAATCCAAAGAAAAAAACTACACATATCTCAATATTTACCAAGCTCCAAATCCACAACACATACCAATGTATCATGATTCATCACTAAAGAAATGATATATGTTTCCTTTACCCATGTCCCAATAAAGGATATCTCAAAAAGTTAAAAAGTTCCAAAGCCGGGTGTAAGTAATTAAACTAAGTTGGTTTTCCCTAAAACAAATTCCATACCATACCAATAGGATTGAACATGTCTTCAAATTTATTTAAATCAATTCATATAAATAACATTAATTTTTTTATCATTTATTTTAAAGCGGATAATTTTTTAAGAAAAAACTTTAACATTAATAAAACCAATCAAGACCTTCAAAACATTTCAAAAATCCATTTGTAGTAACTCATTCCAATCCACACATCCACACAACCACACATACAGGCTCAAGGGACAGTTCTATGCTCATGAGTGATCTCTATTCGATAAACTAAGTGGACAAAATGTAACTATACACTGGTGCCCTAATGAATCATGACCCTTCCATAGGGTCATTTCAATTCAATTGAACAGATACCAACCAATTATGCCAAAACCATGCCAAAATAATTAGGCCAAAACATTACAATAAAATCATATTTTTATTGAAAACCTTTCAACAAATTTTTTTCTCTAAATAAAAAATAACATATATTTTAAACTCTGTATATTAAAATCATTTATCAATTAAATTCACATGAAATTTCCACAATTTCATAAATTTTCATTAAGGAAGGTTTCTAAATTGTTTTTCACAAAATCAAATAATCCATTCCAATAAATTTATATAATTTGAAACATTGACTACATTTTATAATGATAAGATTTGATAATGAATACATCTACCTTATAGAGTATTCTAAAAATGATGATCAGAATGAATTATTCAATAAAATGGGGTTGAAACCCTAAAAACCCACTATAGTCCTTATTCCATGACATCAACACTGAAAAATATCATCCTGATTGGGATAAAATATCTTAGATCTATCCAAAATAGACTAGATCTACAAATCAAAGAGATCTTAGAAGAATATATCTAAGTAAAACCACCAATAAAGGGGGATTACCAAGGAATCTGAGCTTCATTGCACTAGGATTTTCCAACAGATCACTCTTATATCAAAGGGAAGAGTATCCAAAGCATTTGGATGGAGGGAGAACTGAGTGAGGCTTAAAAAATATGGGAAATGAGAGATTTAATATAAATTTTGAGTGATATCCACAATTTTAGGGTCTAATGTTTAACCAAGTATGGTGAAGCTACACTATAAGGAAAACCATATGCAATCTGTGCCTTATTCATTGTATCAAAAACCTCATCGCATGGTTTTCTATCATGGCTAGTAGAACCATATAACAACCATGTTTTTTTTCTGTTACAAAAAACCATGGTCACTCTTAGTTGGCCACATAGTTTTTCCAAACTGTGCACCTACCTAGAGCCCACTTCCTCCGTTTTCATGATTTTTAATATTTATTGTATGGTTTTTACTAACTAATATCAAACTATGCACCTCCAGAAATTCCCCAAAAACATTATCAAAATTTCTCCAAAACTTCCCAAAACTCCCCCAAACACTTTACATACATAAAATATATAAACAAAGGGTTACATACTTTAAAATGAGGGGCCACATTCTCCCCACCATTGACTTTACATCCCTAAAAAGTATAAAAACACCATTTCTCTGAAAGAGCTTCATCCACTGATCAACCATTTATTTCTCATGTTCCCATGTTTCATCCTGAATCTGGCCATATTTCCACAAAACCTAAACTAGACAAATGATTTTTCCATGAAAAACATTATCTTTCCTATCATCAATATATACAAGAATATGGAAAAACAAAGAATCAGACTCTAGGTTAATGGGATCTCATCGAATCATATAGTTAGGATCAAGCTAATACTTCTTCAACTAAGATACATGAAACAAAATTTTCACTACACCAAATTGTGGTGGAAATTCCAACTGATATTCCACATCATCAACTCATTCAAGAATATCAAAAGGGCCTTTGTGTCATGGAGATAACATTACCTTCATCCCAAAATGATTATTACCAATCCATTGATGTATTTTCAAGAACACATGATCACTCACCTCCAATGAAAATGGTCACCGATGATGATTCACAATTGATATCTAATGACCTAGATCTATCTCTATCCTTTTTATAATCAATTGAATATTATCAATTGTATCCTCGAAATGAATCAATCCAACCAGTGAAATCTCACATGTTTCCACCCAACAAAGTGGAGAACAACAAGGACATCCATAAAATATTTAAAACAGATTCAAATATATCGAGTACTGATTTTTGATGTTATATAATAAATCCATTAATAGTATGTTCTCCTCAAATGATCCAAAAAATATCTATTAGGGAAGCTCATAATATGTTTCCCAAAATTTGAACCGACCATTTTGATTTCCCATTAATATGAGGATGATATGGTGTACTTCTAGTCGACTGATTCCAAGGGTCATGTTATAAGGATTTACAAAAAATCATATGTAAAGCACATATCTTATTCTGATACTATCGAAAATGGTACATCATGTCCCTCAAACACTTCTCAGATATAGATCTTAGTTATGTCCTCCACTATACAAGATTCAAGAATAGGGATGAAATGAGCCAAAATTTTGAGCTGATCCACTAAAATTCATATGCCATTATGTTCTTAAACTATCCTTGGGAGACCTTACCCAAATACATGGCTATCTACTACCATTTTAAAAATGGAATTGGTAAATAATGAAACATATTTACTAGTTATTTATGTTTTACCTTAACCTTCTGAAATGTGAGGCATCTCAAAACAAACTCTTCTACCTTATTTTTCATTTTGACCCACCCAAAATGTTCTTTCAATGCCTTATACATATTTTTTATTCTAGTATGAAAAACCCATCTCAAATGATGGTAGGCATTAAGAAGTTGTTCATAATAAGTCATAAGTATGACCATCTAACCTCAAACCTACAAAACTAAACTCACATCCATCTTAAATACTCAAATATTATCCCAACCATTTTTTAGACCCCATAGAAACACATTTTGAATCAGATGTATGTAACACTTTAACCATCTACACCAAATCAGGAACAAAGGAAAATGGAGAGAAAACTGATACACCTCCTTGGTATTCATAACCCATGTGCAATATAGTTATAACCAACTTCAACTACCACTGATCTAAATTCTATTTTTCCATCTGACCATATGAATTTCTACTTAATGCATCTTCCAAAAAATATCCTTTAACTGGTATATACTTCAAGTTAATTTTAAAAGTTTTTATATACTCCGCCCATCTTATTTTTCTCTGGATGAAATCCAATTGTGATAAAATATGTTTCAACCTCCTATGATCTGTAAAGGCTATAAATTTCCTAGAAAATAGGTAATGATTCCATGTCTTCAAATAACAGAATAAGACATCTAACTCTAAATCATGATTTGGGTATTTCGCCTCATTAAATAGTAACTTTCATGAGCCATAAGTGATGATATGATATTCTTTCTTGAGAACACATCCCAAACCATATCTCGAAGAATCATAATCCACTATATACCCATTCTATGACTTTATAAACATTAAATTTAGTGAATATGTGAGGTGAACATTATGATCTTGAAAAGGCATCTTATATTCATCATTCCATTGAAATAAAACATTTTTATTTGTCAATGTTATCATAGGTGAAGCTAGTTTTGAAAATTCCTGAACAAAACATCAGTAATAACAAGGAAGACCAAGGAAATTACATATCTCAAAGATATTATTTGGTGGTTTCCAATATATAATTCCCTCTATCTTTTCCTGATCCATAGAAACACTTATTTCAGAGATAACATGTCCAAGGAAATGTTACTCATGTATCAAAAACCACACATTGATAATTTGGCATAGAGATGATGGTCCTTCAAAATTGTCAACATTGTCTCCAAGGGTGGCTCATGCTCAGCCCTTGTCCTTGAATTAACCACTATATCATCCAAAAATAAAACCATAAAAGAATCAATATATTTAAAAAATATTTGATTCATAAATTCAATAAATACTAATTTTTCATTCATAAGACCAAAATTCATAACCATGTACTCATAATGGCCATATCTACTCATGACATCCATATTTGGAAAATACTCCTTCCGAACATGCAATTTGTGATATCCCAATTGGATAAAAAATTTATATTGCCATTGGGATCCCCTAAATTGATTGATCATATCATTAATTCCTAGAAGTGGATAATCATTCTTTATTATAACTTGGTTATATTAATGATAATCTACACATAACCGAATAATTCCATCCACCTTTTCACAAACGACACTAGTGAATCTCATAGAGGAATCCTAGGATGAATGAATCCTTTAATATCAAAATCTTACAACCATAAATTCAATTAAATTTATTATTTTTTCACCACCCATTATGATGGAAGGGAAATAGGACTAGTTCTCATAGGGAGATCAATAATAAACTCCACTTCTCTTGTTGGTGGAAAAATTGAGAAATTATCAAAAAAACATCTAGAAACTAATATAAATAGTAGGAAAACTAATGTTCACAATATCATCCACTGATTACAAGTTCAATGCTACTAACTAGTATAAGATTCTTCCAACTTATAGTGCCAAAAATCATATTTCACCTGCCTTTTCATTTGGTTCCCCTTTAAATATATTATCTATACCATAATTAGTGGTAAAACTAACCCTCATTGTATAATAGTCGATGTGATCCTTGAGCATAGTCAACTAACCCCTACCTATGATTTTTTCGTAGAAATCAATCTCATGCACTGAGAAATCCCATATAAAATTAGCTCCATCAATAGTTATATAACATTATCTAAATATAAAGGCTCAGTATTTTATTTGACCAAGAAGATTTTCAAGTATCCAAATGGAAGGAAACATCTCAATATCTAATCCCATAAGATCAACAAAACAAGAAGAAATAAATAAATAATATGCACATGTATCAATAAAATCATAAATAAGAGTAGAATTCCAAATAATCCTACATCACACTATTGATAGTCTATATTGATCATCCCCAATCACCTGATCTGCTCTATAAAAATACTTACTCACTATAGTTTGTTCATTACTTCCTTGTTGTAAATGACCTTGCTATGGAGTTAGGGTATTCCCTAAATCACCATGGGGAGAATGTTTCTGCTTAATATATGCATCCATATTCCCTCATCCCATAGAAGCATACTAAATCAATGATATATGAGATGTGTCTCGAACACCCGACCATGGAGCATTGTTATAATAACACTAAAGACTACCCATCCTAGTGAAATTTTGTTATGATATAGGTGGTGTTGTACTATCTTTCTTGATGTGATCAAAATACCAACATTGGAATCATCCATCATTACTCTTAGATTTTGTAGGAAGGTTCACCAATATAGCTGTTAGTTTATGAGTCATCCCATAATAATGGAAATAGTTGTCCCACTTCGTCTTATTCCTAGCATTAGAGTTCCTACTATTTCCTATCAGTATCATCATGCTTCATCCACCCATATTTCCAAGGATTTCCCAATCTTACACCATTACTCTATTGACCATATCTGTATAATCCATTAAAAAAATAATGGCAATAGATTAGAAAATCTCTTGTATCTATCCTGATTAAAAAAATTGTGACTTACAAGAATAAGTAGAAGCAACTTCTGGTGAAATGAAAACTAGAATAATAAATTTAGCCATAAACTCTATCACTAAGAGATTATCCTACTTCAAGAGAAAAAAATCATATTATTCTTGCAATCCTAATTGTATGAGGATTGAAATGTTTGTTGAACAATTCTTAAAAATCCTCACATGTCGTGCCTTGGTAAAACTTATCCTAAACATCTAAATCCCACCACTAGAGTGAAATATCCTCCAGCATATATGCTGATATCTTGACAATCATCATTTCAGGTGTTCCTAGGAAATCGATGATTCTAATCAACCAATTCATTCACACAACTTTTTTCTTATGTCCCGAATCACCCTGAAAGATGGGTGGATTCTACTTCTAGAAGTAAATGGAATGATCCACATTCTTTGGATCGTCCAATCTGTTCCCTCTATCTACACCATGAAAATCCTAGGAAAATAATTTAACTTTATATAGGTTGACTTGTGGATCAGGTGAAACAACATTCTCATTAGCCTCTTCCAATTGGTTTCTACAATGCATATCGGGTTCCATTTTCTATAACAAAAGAAAAATTACATAGGTATCACTCTATATCAACTGAATGATTAACAATTAAAATAGTCCATGCCACAACATTCACAATAAGTTTCAACAAAATTACACACCATTCATTTTCAACCCAATCTTGATAATTCCATCATGATTTTGAATGTCAATACAGTTGCAAAGTACCACAACTATGCATTTTTAGATGCTCACATTTGAAAAAATTTCAACAACTATAAAAAATCAATACTTTTTCACCCAATAATAAAGTATTACTAAAAATTAAATATGCATTCCAAGTAGGAATTCATTTCTAAAATTCATTTCACTCTCTTATTATTGGATAAACCCAAGACAATGTGATTACAACTCATATAAGTTTCTATAAAACACTTATGTATCCATCTCCCCGATAACTTGATGTTTATCATAAATAGTTTTGTTATGATTTTTTTTGCTCTAAATTTCTTGTTCCAATAATTCTACTCCTGATTACTATCCCAAATCAAAGACTAAACCATAATGAAATTTCAACTCCAAGACCAACACAACTGAAACACAAGGGATGAAAAAACATATATGACTTTTCCAACAAATATATTTGGACCAACCAAGAATCATAAAACTTGTGACATTTGGACCCCCTCATTGGATTGAGAATATGAATAATTTCTACTTTCCCTCAGGAGAAATCCCCAATACTACTGTTTTCGATGCTTTCTCTGGGGCGCGCGCATCCGTCTGTGGGGAGGACGCGCTGCTTCTTACCCCGCATTACCGCTTTCCAAAGGCGGGCGGCATCCATTCCTTGTTCAGGTATGTCTGCTGCTTGATCGAAACCGGGATTATGGGATGTCGGTTCTTCCTTTCGTGGATTCCTCCTCGGAGCTCATCACCTAGTCTGGGTCTCCCTCATAGATTTAAGATGGGTTCGTGAAGCTCATTCCCGGTGCCATATCTACATGGACGCCAGTTAATTAAGTTGCTTCTGTCAAGATGCTCCAAGGGGTCTTGTCGGGGCAGCAACCTTCGGTGAGGATAATGGTCACGTTGGGGCGTCGTCGGCATGTTTGTCTTTGGTCCCCCATCGCAGGGCTTCTCGAGGGCGCGGAAGCCCGAGGCATCCCACATCGAACGCGGGGAATGTGTACCATCTGAGTTTTTCCTTAGCTTCCCATGTTTAACATGGGGTATGCTGCGAGTTTAACGTCTTGCGTGGATGGATTGGGTTGAAGGGTCCCTAGGGGGGAACACCGATGTTGGGGCCAGCACGTGGGCGGCTTCCCGGATGCTATGGAGTGGGATGGGGTGGCACGATCTCACCGGGATGTGGCGGCCCGGGTAAGGATCAGGATGGATGGTGGAGTGAGACATGGGAATTACGTTCTGAGACGGCCCAAGAGGGGGAATACAGTTTAACGTCATGCGGGACAAGATACAGTTTAACTTCATGTGGGACGAGATACAGTTTAACGTCATGCGGGACGAGGGGTTCGGGGCTTACGCTCTGAGGCAGCCCAAGGTGGTCAGGGAACCGACATGGAGGGGTCAGGATGACCGGGTGGTGGGCTTGAACCTCGTGGAGGCTTCCTACGTACCATGCCTTTACATGGATCAAATTCCTCGTATTTCGGGGGGAAAATGGGGGCTTGGCACACCGACAAGGAGACGGTTTGGGCCAATGATTGTTGGGCTTGAACCTCAGGGAGGCTTCCTATGTACCATGCCTTAACATGGATCAAAGTCCACGTAGTTCGCTGGGATGGGGCATACGCTCTGGGGCAGCCCATAATAGGATGTCATGGTCGATGAACGCTCTAAGCCCACGTGAGTCATGCTCGGTGTGGGAAACAAGAGGCAGTAGGGACCAGATGATCATGTCGCGAAGGGTGCGTCCGTGAGAAGCAGAATGGGGCTTACGCATTGTGCAGCCCAAAGAGGAAACAGGGGCTTACGCAAGGTTAGCGGCCCTTGGTGCCGGGGCTTACTCCAGGGTGGAGGCCCGTGGTGCAACAAAGCACAGTGGGAAAAGGACTCCACTGGCCTTGGCAGGGGGGAAGTACGGAGATGCACAGGTGCAGTCATCCGCAAGAAAGGCTAGGGGCTTACGCTCTGAGGCAGCCCTTCCCCCACGGACAAACGCTGCTCCGACAAGGAGGATCTCATTCCATGTGAGGAAGAGTCCATTCCCATGGAGACGAGTGGCGTTAAGAATGCCCGAGCTGGGGGGACCCTGCGTGCGAAGCACGGGGTCGGACCACAGTTTAACGTCTTGTGTTAAGGACGAGGTGCTTAGTAGTTTAACGTCCTACAGCTTGGACGGGGTGGGTTTTCTCCACACCCCTAGGGCTTACATGCCCAACACCCTCTACCCCTTGTGGGAGGGAAGGCATCGGCAAGGCCGTAGTGAAGGGGGGCCGCAGGGCAAACCACCGGGGGGTCCACGTTAGCGTGGCTATGCGAAGAAGCAATAGCCATTAGCGTGCCTATGCGGAGAAGCATAAGGAAAAGCAACGCAACGGGAAACACGGCCCAAGGGACCTTGAGGTTACTTCGCACGAGCCTGGAAGGTCGTGCGGGAAAACAATGCATGGCGCACATGCCCGGCAGGGGAGACATCAGGTGCCGGTGCAGGGGGCAGCCAAGGGGCGTCAAGGTGAGAGGTCCTAGGCTTTGCGCGCAAAAGGGAAGGTTTGCGCGCAAAACACCGGGACGGTGCGCAATTGGAGTAATGTAATTGTGCGCGAAGAGGGAATTACACACAACGTTTTGCGCGCAAGGCAGGGATTGCGCGCACGAAACATGGATTGCACGCAAGGCTGGAACACTAGGGAGGGGGCAAGGTTGCGTGAAATGAGGGTTTTACCTGGAGGTCATCTTTCACGCGGGGGGAGCCGAATTGCGCGCACGAGAGTCGTTTCGGATTCCTTAACCCCGAAACCGTTTGGGGTCACTATCTATTTATAGGCAACCTCCGGCGCGGAATCCAGGCGGCGCGCGAAATTCTTCGCGCCGCGCGCAGCCGGCGCACAAAAACTCGCAGCGCATGAACCGGGGCGCGCAAAGATTGTGCGCCTCATCGGCTCAATTCTGCGAAACCTGGTGATTCTACGCACGCAGAACAATTTTTCGCACGGAGCCTCCTTTATTTTGCACACCACATCCCGGGCCTCCAGATTAGGCCTCCGATTCCGAATATGACTTTGCTTTGTCATTCCGAAACTTCCTCCGAGAGTTACGAACTTTTTTCGGCGTCAACAAATGCCCCCCCTTGGAATTGGATCGGCGAGAGGTCACAACAATCGGATTCCAAGGGAAACCCTGAAATGCCAAAATGATAAGTCTCCTGATCAAGTTGCGCGCAAAAATCCGACAGGGTGTGAAAAACTATGGACGCGCGCGGAATCCTCTTTTCGTGCGGCGCGGAACCCTGGCCTCGGATATAAAAAGGGGCGCTGGGTCCCAAATCCGTACGTCCGCTTTTTCCGCGCGATAGGCTTATCGCTCTCGTGCGTGAAATCGCTCCGCGGATGCGCGTAATAATTCACTGGAAGCGCGGAATTCCTTCCGAAATTTGGCCGTGATTTCACGCTAGACCGAGATCTTCTGCGCTTCGCATGCCGATTGCGCGCTCATCTCCAGGATTTCGCGCAACTCCTTCAAATTTCACGCAAAACTCCCCGATTCCGCACACTACATCCTGATTCCGGCCAACTCCTGAAAAAATAGAGATGGCTGCAAACCGAGTCGATTAGGGGGAAGCCGCTGCCCGTAGGACAAAAATGGCGGTGAACGAGGAGGTTTACGGTGCCAAGGTGATTGTCTCCAACAATCTGACCTTGTTCAATCTACTGACTCCAGCCCAGAAGATGTATCCCCTATCTGACAACCTCCCACTCTGGAATTTTGGCATCCTGGAGGAGGTGCCACTGTCGGGCTTCGAAGTGGACACGTCGCGGTCTTGGGTGACTCAGGAGGACGAACTTCCTTGCTACAACATCACCAACAACGGCCATCCTTCCAGGGAAACTAGACATATGGATGTATATGTACTGAACTCGAGGACGAGGACCATTACCGAGGACGAGCCTGCGGCAGAGGATTCTCCAGCCCTCTATGCGAGCACGTTCCGTCAGAGCATCACAGATGACACGAAGGGCTGGCTGAAGGATTGGGACCTACAGTCCAGGTCCAACTTCACCAGCGAATGGGCCTGGGCATTCTGGGTCCGCCATACCTGTGACCAGTTCGGAGACGAACTGCGGTATATCGGCATGTTCGAGGCGGTATGGACATCACAATTCCACTTCCACCGCCAGCCTGAACTCAGACCAGAGCTATTCACCCGGTGGTCTCCTGACACCAACACATTCCACCTTCATCATGGGGAAGTCAGCATCAGTCTCTGGGATGTTCACTGCATCGGCGGTATCCCACTGGAGGGTTACCAATACGAAGAGTTTGTTCCTCCAAAGAACACCTGGGGAGACAGGATGCGGACGCCTATGCTGACATGGAACCTGTTGGAGCTGGCCAAAGAGAGGTTGGGGGTCAAGGACTTCCTGAAGGACGTAGCCTTCAAGGGCTGGTTCAGTCTGTTCCTTGAGAAGGATCCGGCCGTCAAGATGTCGGGACAGGGAAAACGGTGCCCAATCGCGACTCAGAGGAGCAGGGATGGGTCATACTGGAGGACCCTGGAGGCGGGGCAATACCAATCATGGGGCTACCGCGTCATTGAAGCACGGGACCCGAACGTCCGGTATGCCGGGTTCCTTGCCGCTTTCCAGAGCGGGTGGCTCCTGCCGGTGTGGGACGCGAGGATGGGCGTCCTTCCAGCGACTTTGGTGATGGCGGGCTCCATGTCCGCCAACAAATGGTTCAACTTGGGCGTCCCCGTACTAGCCAAGCTGTATACCATTATGGGGCGCATCTCACGAGGGGGGTCGCCTCGGAGAGTATGTGGTCCCTTCCAAATCTTTCATGGCTTGGTGGCGGCGCATCTTGGCGGGTATACTTTCCCAAACGTCGTCCGTCTTCCAGGAAACGGCCTACGACCGTCCATGCTAAATACTGCAGGGGTGGCGCTGATGACGCTCAATGAGGAGGGCGTGAGGATCTGCATTGGAAACCATGCCAACTTCAACTTCAGCCTGTTCCCCACCCCGGTCGGCCAGCTGGTGGACAACGGTCGAGGCTCTCTGGAACAGCAGGAATACTTCCAGAGCATTCGAGGCGGGGTACTCATGGCTCGGATCGACGGGAAGGTGATCTGTGTGCCGTACGTGCCATCCCGATTCGCCAGGAAGTTCGGGTGCCTCCAGCGAATGCCGAAGAAGGTATTCACGGCTGTCTAGAAGGAGAAGAATCCATGCGTCCTACGCCAGATGTGGTTGATGTTTACCACATTCGGATCTGGTGACGTCGTCACTCTTCCTCCCACCGGGGTCGATACCGTCCTAGAAACTGAATACACCAAACACTGGACCATTGCGTACCCTGAGGGGATATTACGCAAGCGCGTCCGGCAACTCGAGGTCACTCGTGCAGAAACCGAGCGACGGGAAAGAAGGCATGGTGCCGTTAGAAGGGTGGAACTAAGGGGGCGTCAGGCAGCAAGGCCTGCGCAGGTCAGGACATTGGCAGCGGGGACATCACATGGTGCCACCACGTCCTTGTTACCCGCAGGGGGTCACATGAGGCAGCCAGGGAACTGTCTGGGAAGCAGATAAGATATCTGCTCGAACCTTCTCAAGATGCAATTTTCTCGGCACTGTGGTCGGCATGGATGACCCTACGGCAATCGCTGAGCGTCGAAGCCATCTGGAAGAAGATAATGCAAAACGGGATCCAACTGCCCGAGGTCGGGCTCGTTCGAATTACCGACCGAGTAAATTTCCATTGGTGGCATGCTTATCTGGAAGCCATGGACGCATACGCACGTCAGAGGGGGCGGCGTGCGGAGCCAACTTTCCTAGTGAAAGTGATGCTCGGCCAGGAAAATTATCCAAAAGCAATGCTTCTGGGAGAAGGCAACAGTGACGAGGAGCTGGAGGGGGAGGAGGAAACCGGAGAGGACGAAAGCGAGGGAGAAGACAAAGAAGAAGAGCCCGAAGGTGAGGGGTCGCAAGGGGAAACCTACCAAGGGAGTCTCCGAGAGAGCGGTGAGATTGCCAACACTGATCTCGACCTAACCGAGATTCTCGAGGTTTGTCTCTATCTTCATTCATTTCCCTTATTCATTCATTCTCATCTCCAACTTCTGACTCACTTCCCCATCCTACTTAAGAGCAGTTAAGCGTTGGATGGGCGTCCCCACCAGAGGATGGAAGGGAGGAACCGGTGAGACATGACGGGGAGCCGACACCCATCATTGAACTAACAAGCGCAGAGGGGTCTCCCATCATGGCGGCTCCTGCGGCGTCTGAAACACTGGGGACCGGTGATCTAGATTCCTATAAGTCTCACGCTTCACTACTGGTGCTTGGTGGAAAAAGATCTCATCTAACCAGCGTATTCCTTGTGCAGTGATCTCAACACTGGAGGCACGTCAGGCTGCGGATCCCGGGCCGTCCGTGAGTGGACCAGCAGTGGACATACCACCTCGTTCGGAACATGCTCTCTACACTGAGTCGGCCCCGAAAATTGATGAATAGGGGCGAAAAACATCAGCGGTGCTATTCCTGAGACGAGGTCAGAAGCTGGTGGAGGCATCATTGCTGCTGGGGCGAGAGAAGAAGGTCGCTCGAACATTGAGGATTCTATCCCTCACGAAGACATCCCTGGGGCGGATCCTGCTGCTGATCTGCTGGCGGCCTTCCCTATATACCGACCTGCTGACCCTGAGGAGATAGATGACTCAGACTCAGAGGCGGCCAAGGAGAGCCGGATGACATGGTGCAAGGGGTGGAAGTGTATCCAGCGCTTTCTCAGGAAGCCCCAGTCCGATTGGCTGAGGTGGATGGGATCACTTCAGACCTAGCTGCGCTTGCTGTGCGCCGGAGGGGCTGACGCTCAGTGCCTTTATCTGACAGTCCGTGATTACATGGCCGAGAAGATACGCGAGAGCAGCCGGCGCACCGACATTTCCCAGTGCCAGGAAGGATCGGCGAGCGCTCAAGCGCTGCTGAGGGCAGAGCAGGAAGTCCGGCACCTCGAAGGGCAGGAGGAAGATAAGGAGGCCTTCATCGCAACATGATCTGAGCTCGTGGAGAAACTGGCGGCCCAGCTGGCTGATGCACAAGAACAACTGGTAGAGGCGAGTCACCAGATGATCGTGCTTCGAAGCGAGCGGGCGCAGGCAAAAGCTAGGGCTGGCGAGCTGCGCTCTATGGTGGCCGATGAGGAGAGAGTCTTCAAAGAGCGAAAAGCGGCCCTAGAGGCTACCATCCAGAGGGTAGAAGCGCTAGAAATATCGCTTCAGCATGCTGATCCCTAAGGGCTTTGTTTTTGCCATCTCATGAACTTTTTGCTTGTACTTCTCATCAACTCAATCCAATATATGGCCAAATCCACTCATTTGTACCCTTAGTTTCATGCTCTCAACCATAGTTTCGAAACAAATAACAACTCACCCCTACGCTCCTGTGGGACGTGCCCAACGCAAGAAGCAAGAGATGCTTGTACCATCATTCCGTTCAACTGTGGGGCATTGACCAAGCTTCAGGCGTCCAAAATCGGGCCTGGACTTTTGAGGAGACCCCGGGCCGATTGATGTGTCAACTTCTCAATGTACTTTAACACACGAGTGGGGCAATGCCAGGGGCATTGAAATCTATCCGAACACAGGGGGATGGAGAGAAAGGGTGAATCACGCTGCCCAAATTCGGAACCCAATGGGGCGCAACCATGGAGGATAACTGTCAACCGTGGCGGAAACACAGCATCCATATCATGTTGGCCTGGAATGGGGAAAATAAATGAGGGATGACCGCTGACCATGTTCGCAACACGGGGCCTAACTTAAATATCATCGGTCAGTCTTCCGGAACGTTGGCCCAGGACAATAGGCGGACCATAGGTCTGTCATCCATACTGTTATGGGGTCCCGTCAAACATAACCAGTCCTCCGGAATGTTGGCCCAGGATAGTAGGAGGACCATAGGTCGAGCATCCATACTATTAGGGGGTCCCGTCAAACATAACCAGTCCTCCGGAACGTTGGTCCAGGACAGTAGGCGGACCATAGGTCGAGCATCCATACTGTTAGGGGGTCCCATCAAACATGAATGGAAATGAGGATCCGAATAAGGGGGAACGCAAAGCATGGGAGGTGGAGTGGTGGATTGTTCGAACAGAGTCCAACACTCTTGATATTGCGCCACCATGGCGAAGGCGCATTAGGCGGACATACCGGCCTAATCACGGGTCGTCCCAATTTCCAGGCAGGATCTCTTTAGTGAGAGAACTGCTGCTTCTCATTATTACCATGGGGCATCCCGAACCTGCTCGGGGTAAATATCCCGATTACACCACTTCTCATGAAGTCGGGCCAAGGGGCCGATAACAAATAAGGACGGGGTTCAGCAATCCCTGGGGCTGGACCCAGGACGAAATATATGGGCGGTCCTACGTATCTCATTAGGATAAGAATCAAGTCACACGTAGTTCTTGAAACACAGTTTCACGTCATGTTGGACGAAATACAGTTTAACTTTATGCAGGACGGAATACAGTTTAACGTCATGCGGGACGAGATACAGTTTAACATCATGCGGGACAAGATACGGATCTTAGTTTTAGGTTTTAGAGCTCGGACCGAGAGGATCTTAGTTTCAGGTCTTAGAGATCAGTCTGAGGTGATCTTAGTTTTAGTTCTTAGACCTCGAACCAATGGTGGGAAAAGGGATAAATGGACACATGGCACGGCGGTTACAAAATCCGACGTTGTTGACCTCACCTGTTTTGATAATCCCAATCTTGTATTCATATGTTTTAACAATCCCAATTATGTTTTCATATATTATGATATTCAAAATTACTGTTGATCTACACTTTAATACTTTCAAATTGATGATTAAGTTAATAATAATGTTAAAATAATTCTTGATTTATGTTAATCTCGCTTATCCATGTTTATATAAGTTTTGAAATGATTCTAAGTGAATTAGATGTGTTTTTCATAAGACAGTCAAGTGTAAGTATCACTGACCTGAACAGAGCTACCGATATGCATAATAGCCAGAGCTACTGATGAACACAGAGAGCTACTGATGCACAGAGCTACCGATGGACACAGAGAGCTACCGATGCGCAGAGCTACCGATGCACAGAGCTACCGATGCACAGAGCTACCGATGCACAGAGCTACCAATAAGAGCTTCCGATAAGAGCTACCGATAAGAGCTACCGATAAGCACTACCGATAAGAGCTACCGATAAGAGCCACTGATAAGAGTTTGAAGAGCTACCGATGGAAGATCCTACACCGAGTCAATCGTACACGTCTACAAACAAACGGCTACCTATAATGAACTGCGGAGTCAAATCCTATATCCTCGACACTATTTGTTTATTACACTAATGGTTACATTTGTTACTTTTGATGCATTTAATGTTATTAAATGATTTATGTTGCCATTTCAGGAAACTGTACCAAGTACGATCGAAAAGCATAATCATTCCTTCTTCTCAGAAAAACAAAAGAAAAAGGGGCATAAAAAGACATCGTGTATGTATCAATAAGAGAGCGAGACAAGAGACTTGAAGACATTGAGCACACAGAACACACTGGCGATCAATCTCAAAACGTGCCAAGAACAACTGGAGAACTTGCACTCACAAGACTACTACTACCAGACTCCAGAACACAAAGCATACATCGAGCAATCTATGCTAAAGAAGAACTACACAGAACACTTCATTTTCTGAGCCGATAACCAAGCTGAACCTGGAAGCACTGAAAGAAGAAACGATACTCTGTTTTTTTAGTCAAATGCCGGAGAAGACTCAGAACCATTTCTGATCAAATCCAAAGGAGTACAGAGCTGCACTGCAATCACCAGAGCCATTCTAAACTCTATATCTTGCTCTAAGTGATTTAGTATTTGCATTACGAGCAGTGTGTGTAGCCTGTTAATTATTACACACACACTGTCTCCTGAACCTTAACTGGAGGATTTGTAAATCCTCACTCACAATCTTTACATCCTTTTTTCTTTCTTCCCACTGTGGATAGTGGTAGAGGTCGAGTGTGACCTGGACAGCTTTGAGCTGTTGTTTGTTATCCCACGTATAACTGTGGTAGAGGTCTCTTGACCTGAACAGTGTGATCACTGTTGTTAACCCAGATCCAGGGTGTGGATAACTTTATATAAATTTTGAGAGGACTAAGTCTCGGCTTGAGACTGAACCTCTTGGTTAACTCTTGTGTTTTTAGTTACAACCTATACCCATACTATATACAATTATTTCATATTTCGCTGCTATTACTTTGAAATATAATTTATTTTAAAAGCTACTTTGATAGTTAAACTCGCAAGTGTTTATATTTATTATAAACCAGTAAGTTAGTTTCAAAAGTTAATCTAATCATCATATTAAGTTAACTGAGAATTAATCAATCTTTGAGAAACTAATTGAACCTTTATAATCTGTATAAATTCACTACAGTTTAATTTTTTTTGAAATAGGGGGATTTTAATAGAAATTGTTTTTAGCAGAAATTTTTATTGGAACTCAATTCACCCCCCTCTTGAGTGTCTACTCCGACCAACATTTGGTATCAGACGATGTTTGTTTTGCAAAAATTTTATTTACTCTCTGATTTTCAACTGTGATTTTAGTTGTATTTTAAAGTTCTTAAAATTTCTGTAATTTCTAAATTTTTATCTCTTTAAATTTTGTTTATAATGGATAATAGACTTGAGGGTTCTGCTACTAACCGGCCACCTTTCTTTAATGGAAATAACTATGCTCAATGGAAACTTAAAATGAAAATTCATCTAGAAATCATGAGTTTTGATATTTGGACTGCTATTGAATCTGAATAAAAAATTCCCACTACTGATAGATCCACTTGGGATGAACCTACAAAGTCTGCTTACAATAATAATTGTAAAGCTATGAATGCTCTGTACTGTGCTCTAGAAGATGAAGAATTCAACAGAATTTCTGCATGCAAAACTGCTTTTGAAATTTGGGATACCTTGGCTGTTTCTCATGAAGGAACAAATAATGTTAAAGAAATGAGATTGAACACTTATACTATTAAGTATGATAATTTTAAAATGAAGTCTGATGAACCTATTTCTGACATGTATCTCAGGTTTAATGAGATATTCAATACGATGAATTCACTCGAAAAAGCTGTTCCACCAAAGGAACAAATTATGAGAATCTTGAGATGTCTACCAGACCGATGGAGAGGCACATCTGTCTCAATCAGAGAATCATGTGAAATTTCTACTCTACCTGTCAAAGAACTTATTGGAAAATTGATGATGTATGAAGAAGAGATCAAGGTAAACAAAGAGGAAGATGATGAACCGAAAAGAAAATCTGTAGCTTTCAAGTCTACTGCTTTGAAGAGTAAGGAGAAGGAAAAAATACAAATGGAGGATTAGAGTTCAACAAGTGAAAACTCAAAGTATGACAGTAACGCAGAAATGGATCAGATAGCCAGGAGATTCAAGAAGTTTTATAAGAAAAAGAAATTCTTTAGGAAAACAAATTTCAAAGGAAAGTATGATCAACAAGGCAAATGGAAAAAGGATTGGAAGAAAGCTGGCAGGACTGATGAAGTTGTCTGCTACGAATGCAAGAGAAAAGGACATATCAAAGCAGACTGTCCAAAGTTAAAATTCAAAAAGAAATATGATTACAAAGACAAGAAGTACAAGAAAGCCATGAAGGCTACCTGGAGTGCTTCAGAAGACAGCACTAGTGAAGCCGAATCTTCGGACTCTGAAAGGAATCGAGCCAACATGTGTTTCATGACAAATACTTCTGAGGTAACATATGACACTTCTGTGTTAAATTCATATTATTCTGGAGATGATTTTGATTCGGAAAATATGTCAAAATCTGAACTAGTTGAGTACTGTGATATGTTAGAAGAAACCTGTAATGATCTTAAAGACAAATACAAAGGTTTAAAGAAACAGTATGCTTTAAGTGTTAAGCATAAATCTGATCTTGATATAGAAAAGGAAAAGAATTCTCAACTACTAAAGGAAAATACAGAACTGAAACTGTCAAATGAGCAACTCAGAAAGGACTTAGAAAAATTCACAAATGGGAAGGATACTCTAACTCAAATTCTAGGAAAGCAAGTTGCACCTAGATATGATACTGGTTTAGGATACCAACCTGGACAGAGACAGTTCACTAGAACCCGATTTATTCCTAAGTCTGAAAAAATTATTGCTAGTTCCAGTTTTGGAAATTCATATGCTTCAATATGATATTCATATGGTTATAGACCAAATAAAGTTTATCTTTCAAAATATGTTACTTTTGTTAATTGTATAAAACCAATAAAACAAATCTGGGTACCTAAAGCCCTGATTGCTAACCTATCTGGACCCAAGAAAATCTGGGTACCAAAGTCATTTCCTGTTTAAATCTGTTTTATAGGAGACCTGCTTGAAGAGCTATCACAAGAAGATATGGTATTTAGACAGTGGGTGCTCAAGACACATGACTGGAGATTATTCTTTCTTCAAGAGCTTAATAAAGGTTGATGGAGGTCATGTCACCTTTGGTGACAACTCTAAAGGAAAAATCATCGGCCTAGGCCAGATTGGTAACACTGACTCAGTATTAATTTCTAAAGTTTTATTCGTTGATGGACTTAAATATAACTTGCTTAGTATATCTCAATTATGTGATGATGGTTTCAATGTCAAGTTTGAAAATGATTCATGTGATGTTTTTAACTCCAAAAATGCTTTAGTATTTTCTGCTCTAAGGAATGAAAATGTTTATGTTGTTGATTTAAATTCTTTATCCAAACAAAATATTCCTTGTTTGAATGCTTTTCATAAAGAATCTTGGCTATGGCACAGAAGATTAGGACACTGCAACATTCACTCACTTAGAAAACTGGCTAGGAAAAACTTAGTTAAAGACTTACCTAAATTAGAATTCCCAAATAACAAAGTGTGTAATCCCTGTCAAAAGGGAAAACAACACAAAGTTTCTTTTAAATCAAAGAAAGAAGTCTCAACTTCTCAACCACTTGAGTTGGTTCACATGGATTTGTTTGGACCATCAAGAGTTTCTAGTTTAAATGGGAATCACTATGTCTATGTTCTAGTAGATGACTTCTCTAGATATACTTGGGTATATTTCTTATCTCACAAAAGTGAAGCTTATTCTTCCTTTGTTAAATACTCCAAGTCTGCAAAAAATCTTAGTGGACTCAAAATTAAGACCCTGAGAAGTGATCATGGTCATGAGTTTGAAAATCAAGACTTTGAATCTTATTTCTTACACAATGGCTACACTCATAACTTTTCAGCTCCTAGGACACCTCAGCAGAATGGTGTAGTAGAAAGGAGAAACCGAACCCTTCAAGAAATAGCTAGAACCATGCTCAATGAATATGAACTGCCTATTTACTTTTGGGCTGAAGCTGTAAATACAGCTTGTTATGTTATCAATAGAGTCTTGATCAGACCTGTTCTTAAGAAAACCCCATATGAGTTATGGAACAATAGGAAGCCTAAGGTTAATTACTTCATAGTTTTTTGGTTGCAAAGTCTTTATTCTTAACATAAAGGATAATCTGGACAAGTTTTCTTCTAAAAGTGATGAAGGAATTTTTTTGGGTTACTCTACTTCAAGTAAAGCTTATAGAGTGTTTAATAATAAATCCAAATGTGTGGAAGAATCTGTTCACATAAAATTCGATGAAACCGATCCACATGAGCCTAAAACCTCTCTTGAGAATCTTGAAGAAGGTTTGTCTGTTCTGGACCGTAATGATAAATCCAAAGAACCTGTTATAAAAACTTCCAGTTCTGGACTTTTTCCAGAATCTGTTTTGGTTGAACCTGAACCTACTGATGCACATGTAGTGTCTAGTACTACCTTTACTAGATCAACAAGAATTCTAAAGAATCATCCTTTGGATGCTGTTGTTGGTAATCTTCATAGAGGAACACAGACTAGAGCTTCTCTAAGAAATCAGGTTGAACATCAAGATTTTCTCTCCCAGCTAGAACCCAAAAACATTAATGATGCTATCGTTAATGAATTCTGGGTAATGGCTATGCAAGAAGAGTTAAACCAATTTGAAAGAAACAAAGTCTGGGAATTAGTTGACAGACCTAAGGACACACTAACAATAGGCACTAAATGGGTTTTTAGAAATAAAGCTGATGAATCAGGAAACATAGTTAGAAACAAAGCTAGGCTAGTTGCACAAGGATATAGTCAAGAAGAAGGCATAGACTATGAGGAGACCTTTGCACCTGTAGCTAGACTAGAAGCCATTAGGATTTTACTTGCATATGATGCACATCTAAATTTCAAGTTATATAAAATGGATGTCAAAAGTGCATTTCTAAATGGTTTTATAATTGAAGATGTTTTTGTAGAACAACCTCCTAGATTTACAAACCCCCATTTTCCAAATCAAGTTTTTAAACTTTCTAAAACTTTATATGGCTTAAAACAAGCTCCAAGAGCTTGGTATGATAGACTCAGCAATTTTCTTATTTCAAAAGGTTTTACTAAAGGGATTTCTGATCCAACTCTTTTTATTAAAATAATTTCTAAAGATTTTTTAGTTGTACAAATCTATGTTGATGATATTATTTTTGGGTCTTCTAAACATTCTTTATGTACTGGTTTTTCAAAAAGTATGCAAAATTAATTTGAAATGAGTTTAATGGGAGAACTCAAATACTTTATTGGATTTCAAGTATTTCAAAATGAAAATGGTATTATTTTGAATCAAAGTAAATATACAAAGGATCTTTTAAAACGATTTGGTTTGGATAGTATTAAGGAGAGTGAAACTCCTATGAGTACAATCTGTAAATTGGATACAGATGAAACTGGGAAACTAGTGGATCAATCCAATTATAGGGGTATGATTGGTAGTTTACTTTATCTTACTGCTAGTCAACCAGATATTATGTTCAGTGTATGTATGTGTGCAAGATTTCAAGATAACCCGAAAGAATCTCATTTGCTTGCTGTTAAAAGAATTTTCAAGTATCTCAAACATACTGTTAACCTTGGTTTATTTTATCCAAAAGTACAATCCTTTGAGTTAATGAGTTATTCAGATGCTGACTTTGCTGGTTTCAAATTAGACAGAAAAAGCACTTCAAGAACATGTCATTTATTAGGAAAATCCTTAGTATCTTGGTGTAGTAAAAAGCAGAATTCTGTAGCTCTATCCACTGCCGAAGCAGAGTATATAGCTGCTGGTAGTTGCTGTGCACAAATTATGTGGATGAAACACACTCTCTTGGACTATGGATATGATTTTAAGCATGTTTCAATTAACTGTGACAACACTAGTGCAATAAACATCTCGAAGAACCCTATATATCACTCAAGAACCAAACACATTGATGTAAGGCATCATTTTCTAAGAGATAATTATCAAAAGGGTGATATTTCTCTTGAATTTATCGGCACTGAACATCAATTGGCCAACATTTTCACAAAACCCTTAAGTGTGGATAGGTTATGTTACATTAGGCATGAGTTGGGGATGTTTAATCTTCACCGATAGAAATCCTCACCGATAGAAATCCTCACCGATAGAAATCCTCACCGATAGAAATCCTCACCGATAGAAATCCTCACCGAGAGAAATCCTCACCGATAGAAATCCTCACTGACAGAAATCCTCACCGATAGAAATCCTCACTGATAGAAATCCTCACCGATAGAAATCCTCACCGGTAGAAATCCTCACCGATAGAAATCCTCACCGATAGAAATCCTCACTGACAGAAATCCTCACCGATAGAAATCCTCACCGATAGAAATCCTCACCGACAGAAATCCTCACCCATAGAAATTCTCACTGATAGAAATCCTCACAGACAGAAATCCTCACCGATAAAAATCATCACCGATAAAGTGTTTTTTTAAATCTTTTTTCTGTCGTCAAGAATGTGAACCGTTTTCTTTTATTTTCTTTTATTTATTTAACTTATGATTCCTAAATGATAAAACTAAGTCTAAGCCACTTCTCACTCCACCGAACCCAAAACCTTTTACCTTCGAACCTTAGAACCCGAACCCTCTGCAAACCTGAGATCCCTCGAACCAGCGATGGCAAAAACCAAAATTCTTGTCATCCGAGAAGACTGTGTTGAGCCTAAAGCAAAAAGGCAGAAGTCCGAGCTAGAAGCGAGTAGTTCTATTAGAACTAGGTCAGGAAGGAGACCAGTAAATCCTCATCTACAAAATAGAGCAATTGTGGTTGAAAAAGAGATGTGTGTAGACTGGTTGATGCCCAGAAGGTCCTTGGTGCTCGATGTTCTGGAAGCTCAGAGATAGGTAGACTGCTTTTCAAATAACAACGGTCCCTACTACCCAAAGTTGGTAAAACAGTTTTACGAGTTCGTAAGCTTCGAGATGTTAGAGAATGAGAACCGAGTATCTTCGTTTGTAAATGGTAAAGTGCTATCATTTTCATCAATAGAATGGGCTGATTGCTGAAAATTTCCTCATGAAGGTGTGTCTGGATATGTATCAAGAGCAATGCCACCTACCAGTGACATTTTTGATCATGAGACCGCGTTGAAGGAACTGACTGGTGATGGAACTCAAAGGCAAGTGGTTGCTGCAGAAATGGATGGAGAGAACAGATTACTGTTCAAGTTTGTTCAACATGTATTGATACCAAGGAGAGGAGACTTTTCTAATTTGAGATATCAAGATATCTATCTCCTACATCTTTTGAGACATGATGTCAAAGTCAATTTATGCAGATTGGTGATGAGTCAAATGAAAGATATGACAAGGCCGAAATCAAAGACTAACGCCCTATTCTTTGCTAAGCTGGTTTCTGTAATGATCAAAGTGAAAGGGATAGCTGAGTCTCAAGATGAGACAGTTGTAGTGAAAAGCAGATTTTGTATCACTACTACAATTTGCAAATATATGAAGATTAATTGGAATCCGTGGAGAGGAGAATGGGTCAATGATGACCAAAAGGTATATGATAAGTTCAATCCTGTGGATTATCCTTCAAGGCCAAAGGATAAAAGAGATCCAGGTCTAGGACCTGATGAAGAGGAACCTGAGTACAGTGATGAGTCAGAAGAAGAAGAAGAAGAGGAAGAAACTCCTATGGATGAGGGAGGATATCCTGACTTTCCTCCAAGCCCTGTTGCTGAAGTTATGTCTTTAGAAAAGGAAGTGCTAGCAGAATTAGAGACGCCTACTAATGAGGAAGACCAGTCGGTCTCTAAGCATGTAGATGAAGAAAAGAATGTCTCTGAATTATCTGATTCTGCTGAATTGAGTCTGAGTCCAGTTATTGGAAGCTCAGTTGTACCTTCTATGGATGAAGAATGAGAAAGAGTAGAAGTTGTACCTATTCCAGAAAATCATCCTACTGCTGCAGAGATGGAAGTTGTTGTGGAAGATTCTGATGAAGAAAGACCAGTAGAGAATTTAGTTGCTATATATGAGAATTCACCCGTTGAGGGGGAGCATCACACCAAGTTTGGAAATGTTACAGTGACTATCGAGTCTGAAGACTGGGTAGAAGACCCAGGTTTTATAGTCTTTGGCTTGTATTATCCTGATTCGAATAATGAAGTATCTTTGAATAGACTAAAGATCAGCTATGACATCAATTCTGAGTTATTACCTGCTGATGTGGTCCGAGTACATGATTTAGATGTGCTAAAAGAAAATCTCAAAGTCAGTTTTGTAGAAGAAGTAAATACAATGGAATCTTTTTTAGTATCCTCGATTCAATATGTCATGGCTGACTCTGTAGTCAGTTTAGCTTCTGAAAGAGTATCTACTACAGTTGCTCCTACTGATTTTGTTACAAATTCTGACCTCGAATCCCTAAAGCATGAGCTGAAGGAATCCTTCAGTGCCTCTGTTGCTGAGATAAAGCACTATTTTGGTGAAGAAATGAAGATGTTAGAACGTTCTTTTGAGATTTATCTTGGTTGCAATCTGTCAAATTTTGTGGGTGAGCTAATGGAAGAAGTCAAGGAGTGCCAGACTCAAACTTCTAGGCGAGAAGCAGATCTTGAAGCTCTACGGCTATCTGTTGTTGCCTTAGACTCTTTCATGAGTTCAAAATCTCAAGCTGATAAGGATTTAGCCTATGTGAAGAGTGTTGTAAGTCAGCTAGTCTCGGTGTTTGAAGCTTTCAAAAAATCTGTGAAGGATCATGTCAAAGATCAGGACTCTCAAATTCAAAATCTGATTAGTGGGTTGACCACAAGCTTCAAAGAAACTGTATCCTTCTCTCTTGGTCCTCTAGTTCCAAAACCTGCAATTGATCTGAATCATTTTCGTGCTCTGATGAAGGAGGAGCTTGGTTCTATGTCAACCAGTGGCTCTGTGGACTCATCAGATTTAAGTCGAGTTGTGCTGTCTACTAGGGATTCAGCCAGAGAAATAATGAAAATCATCCAGGACTACATGAGAGAGGCCTCTGCTTCTCAAGAAGCAATCAAGAATAAGGTGGATACTTATTTTGAAAAGGTTTATACCAAGCAACAACTGACCAACCATTTCAAACTTCTGCTTGAGAATCTAAAGTTACCTCCAATGACTCAGGCCTTCAGATAGTAGGTTAGTAAGCTCAGGGAACTTACTCCTGCTTTGGATAAATTCATTGAAAATAGAGATGATATTGTGTCTGAAATGGAGATAGGAGGAAGCATTATAATGGATTTCAGAAACCTGTTGCCGCCCTTCCTGCATGTGGATGCCAGACCGGTCATTATCCCTCCTGCTTTGCCTGCCTCTGCCTCTACTGCATCTCCAGTTCAGATGACTCCTGCTCAATCCATAAGAATTCTCACACCTATGATCCCTCAAAGGACTTCCCATTACAGGGTCGGCACTGTATCAGTTGCTCAGCCCCCTCTGATCATTTCTGAAATTCCAAAGTCCTCGCCAGTATCCTCAACACCTGAATTCTCTTCTGATCCCAAAGGGAAAGCTCACATTAAATATGTGGATTGATAAAGTGGAAAGGATGTTTGATAGGAATCTTTTTGTTTTTTCTATTCTTTTTATGTATTTTTTTTGTCTGATCTAATACAAATGCATTTTTTTTCTCCACTGTCTCAGTTTCTCAGTTTTCTATGTTTGGTTTCCCACTTTTTGATTATCACAAAGGGGGAGACAATAAATATAAAAGGAGAAATATTTACATTCCTTTGATACTATTTCTTAAATTTCCTTCTTTGGTACCAATTCTTTAAAACCTTATCTCTGATACTATTGTATTTAATTCTACCTATGATAATTTTTGATCTATATCTTTCTATTACTATTTCCTCTTTCCTCTGATACTGTCTTCTTTGAGAAAATTGAATATTAATGTTATACTATCTAATACTATATTCTCACTATCTTAAAATGGCCATATCATAAGTTGTGATTATAAAAAAGGGGGAGATTGTTGACCTCACCTGTTTTGATAATCCCAATCTTGTATTCATATGTTTTAACAATCCCAATTATGTTTTCATATATTATGATATTCACAATTACTGTTGATCTACACTTTAATACTTTCAAATCGATGATTAAGTTAATAATAATGTTAAAATAATTTCTGATTTATGTTAATCTCGCTTATCCATGTTTATATAAGTTTTGAAATGATTCTAAGTGAATTAGATGTGTTTTGCATAAGAAAGTCAAGTGTAAGTATCACTGACCTGAATAGAGCTACCGATATGTATAATAGCCAGAGCTACCGATGGACACAGAGAGCTACCGATGCACAGAGCTACCGATGGACATCGAGCTACCGATAAGAACTACCGATGGACATCGAGCTACCGATAAGAGCTACCGATAAGAGCTACCGATAAGAGCTACCGATAAGAGCTACCGATAAGAGCTACCGATAAGAGCTACCGATAAGAGCCACCAATAAGAGTTTGAAGAGATACCGATGGAAGATCCTACATCGAGTCAACCGTACACGTCTACAAACAAACGGCTACCTATAATGCACTGCGGAGTAAAATCATATATCCTCGACACTATTTTTTTATTACACTAATGGTTACATTTGTTACTTTTGATGCATTTAATGTTATTAAATGATTTATGTTTCCATTTCAGGAAACCGTACCAAGTACGATCGAAAAGCATAATCATTCCTTCTTCTCAGAAAAACAAAATAAAAAGGAGCATAAAAAGACATCGTGTATGTATCAATAAGAGAGCGAGACAAGAGACTTGAAGAGATCGAGCACACAGAACACACTAGCGATCAAGCTCAAAACGTGCCAAGAAAAACTGGAGAACTTGCACTCACAAGACTACTACTACCAGACTCCAGAACACAAAGCATACATCGAGCAATCTATGCTAAAGAAGAACTACACAGAACACTTCATTTTTTGAGCCGATAACCAAGCTGAACCTGGAAGCACTGAAAGAAGAAACGATACTCTGTTTTTTTAGTCAAATACCAGAGAAGACTCAGAACCATTTCTGATCAAATCCAAAGGAGTCTAGAGTTGCACTGCAATCACCAGAGCCATTCTAAACTCTATATCTTGCTCTAAGTGGTTTAGTATTTGCATTATGAGAAGTGTGTGTAGCCTGTTAATTATTACACACACACTGTCTCCTGAACCTTAACTGGAGAATTTGTAAATCCTCACTCACAATATTTACATCCTTTTTTCTTTCTTCCCACTGTGGATAGTGGTAGAGGTCGAGTGTGACCTGGACAGCTTTGAGCTGTTGTTTGTTATCCCACGTATAACTGTGGTAGAGGTCTCTTGACCTGAACAGTGTGATCACTGTTGTTAACCCAGATCCAGGGTCTGGATCACTTTATATAAATTTTGAGAGGACTAAGTCTCGGCTTGAGACTGAACCTCTTGGTTAACTCTTGTGTTTTTAGTTACAACCTATATCCATACTATATACATTTATTTCATATTCCGCTGCTGTTAATTTGAAATATAATTTATTTTCAAAGCTACTTTGATAGTTAAACTCTCAAGTGTTTATATTTATTATAAACCAGTAAGTTAGTTTCAAAAGTTAATCTAATCATCAGATTAAGTTAACTGAGAATTAATCAATCTTTGAGAAACTAATTGAACCTTTATAATCTGTATAAATTCACTATAGTTTAATTTGTTTTTGAAATAGGGGGATTTTAATAGAAATTGTTTTTAGCAGAAATTTTTATTGGAACTCAATTCACCCCCCTCTTGAGTGTCCACTCTGACCAACAGACGTGAATGAGGAACTAAGCCCTAATTACAATGTGATCTCCGGGGAAATGCTCGAGTCGAGGGACCGAACACGAAGGTAGGCTGGCTGGGCCCGCGGGGAAGTGCCCCAGGCACCCCTACGTATCTCATAAGGATGAGAATCAAGCCATACGTAGTTCTGGAAGGTGACACGGTAAGATACCAGTTCCAGGGAAAAGAGGAGTGCGGGCGTGGCCCTTGCACTGAAAGAAGCGGAATTTGATAAATCTTGTTTTTTCCTTTAAGGTGAATGAGAGGTTTTTTTTGTGAAGTGACAGGCCTAGAGCAGTAGGCAGTGGTGTCGCTACAAGAATCAAGCCGTGATAGGCATTAAAAAATGGCATGGTACAAGACCAATACCCAACGTGATGTCCTCTACAATGAGGTCATCACAATGCAGTGTTGTTTTTTCGTCTTGCGGCCAGGACGATAATGTCACAGTTTAGGGTCGTGTGATAGGACCAACAACACAGTTTAAGGTCGTATGGTTCAGACCAACAACACAGTTTAAGGTCGTATGTTTTGGACCAACAACATAGTTTAAGGTCATATGGTTTGGACCAATAACATAGTTTAAGGTCATATGGTTTGGACCGACAACATAGTTTAAGGTCATATGGTTTGGACCAAACGAGAGAGGAGCCTCCGGCCAAAGGGGCCTACGAGGGTTCAACAATTAGGGAGGGGCAGGAGATGCTAGCTCCCAGCTATGCTGGGCCCGAAACGCAATGTCCGGGTGACTCCTCATTTCCCATGGGGATGAGGGTCAAGCTGCACGCAACCCGTAAAGAAGAGACCCAAGAACATACTCCAGCACTCAGATCACATGAGCCCCGAGAGACACCGTTACGCAGCCCAACTTGTCCGATGTGCGGGGGTGTACTGAGGGTTAGTACAAGGAGTGTCTAGATTCCACCTTGACATAGTGGGGTGGAACATGACATGAACCATGCCACCAACATTCAGGGCCCGTGGAAGCCGGCGTGACGACTGAGGATTACTGTTGACCATGTTCGTAACGCAGCATCCTATCGTGTTAGCCATGGGGACAAACAAACGAGCATCAACCGCTGACCATGTTCGCAACATGGGATTCGTATCGATTTGTTGTCTGAAGACCTCGGGGGCATTGACCCATGATGGTAGGAGAGCCCTTGGGCGTTGTATCCAGGCCGTTCTTGGGGGTCCCTCCGGGTGTGAAGGATGACGGGTGCCCGAATGAAGGGGAACACGACGCTTGGAAAGTGGATGGAACTTGCCTAAGTCGAATCTGGCACTCCAAGTCCTAGACCAGAGTACCCTGAGCACATCGGCAGACCACTGGAAAGGGTCAGAGGGCTCAGTATGAGAGCGGCCAGAAGATGGCGGATCCCCAGGAAAAAGAGGGGGTGTAATGCCAAACACTCTGGGAACCGGGAGATCGTGGGATCTCCTAAGAGATGGGGCTGGACCTGACATCTAGGTGTTCAGGTGGTCCTATGTATCCCATAAGGATGGGAATCAAGCCATACGTAGTTCTGGAAAGCGTCTTCTAATGCCATTGGATATAGGAGGACTAAATCCTGAGGACAGGGTGTGCGTGGTGCAGCTATTGCAAACCTGACGTGAATGAGGACATGATCTCACACCACGCACGCGATCCGGCAGTTAAGGTCCTGGAGGCGAGACATACACGATGGTGGACCTCAAGCTGGACCCAAAGACGGAAGGTCTGGGCGTTCCTACGTATCCCATTAAGATGGGAATCAAGCGAGATGTAGTTCTCGCAATACAGTTTAACGTCATGTTGGACGAAATATGGATCTTAGTTTTAGGTCTTAGAGCTCGGACTGCAGAAAGGGCAAAACCAAAAGAGGATCTTAGTTTTAGGTCTTAGAGCTCGGACCATGGAGCCCAGATGTAGGGCAGAGTGTAGTTTAAGGTCGTGCTGGACCATGTGGTTTAGGCAAAGTACTTCATGAGGAACCTGGCGTTGGTGGGAGGAGTGATATGCTCACCATCCATATTCACCAGGGAGTACGCTCCATTGGTATAGACCTTATGGACAATAAAAGGCCCCTCCCACTTGGGTTCCAACTTGGGTGGATTCCTACCGGGAATCATCAGCGCTCTAAGAGCCAGCACCAAGTCACCTTGCAGGAAGAAGTGGAGGCGAACCTTCTTATCGAAAGCTCGAGCCATCCTGCTCTGGTTCCTTTTTAAGTTATGTAAAGCACGAAGCCTACTTCCGTCCAGCGCTTCCAAATCGGCTAGATGGATTTCGACAACTCTATCTGACGCTTGCTGGTCGTAGACCGCCGCGCGCAGTGAGGGAAGCTAAACCTCGATGGGTAGGACGGCCTCAGCTCCGTATACCAGGGAATACGGAGTCACCTGGGTGGAATTGCGAGTCTTCCTCCTATAATCCCAAAGGGCGTTGGGGAGCTTGTCCGGACAACTTTTCTTGTTCTGACCAACCATTTTCTGCAAAATGTTAGAGAGGGTTTTGTTAAACACCTCAATCTGTCCATTTTCCTGCGCATGATAGCGGGAGGTGTGGTTATAGTGAATGTTGTACTTAGCGTACAATCTTTTTAGCTCAGCCGCTCGGAAGTTGGTTCCGTTATCCATGAGGATAGCGTGAGGTATTCCAAATCGGTGGATGATATTGGAGCTCACGAAGTCGGCGATAGAACCAGCCTTGACTTTCCTGAGCGGGGCTGCCTCTGCCCACTTTGAGAAGAAGTCTGTAGCGGTCAAGATGAACCGGCACTGGCAGGCCGTCGTCGGCGGGTAAGGCCCTACGACATCCAACCCCCAGACTGCAAAGGGCCAAGAATACTTAGTAGTATGGAGAGGCTCTGGTGGCCGATGCACAAAGTTAGCATGAACTTGGCACGCATGACACCTCTTGCCGTACTCGATGCAGTCATGGATCATGGAAGGCCAGAAGTATCCCAGCCTCCAAATCTTGTGGGACAACTTCGACCTAGCCTGTTGGGTGCCACAGGAACCAGCGTGCACTTCCTACATGACCTATGGGATCTCAACTCCTTGAAAACAACGGAGGAGAACACCATCAAACCCACGCCTGTAAAGGAGCTGCTCACGGCTGGGACTGCTTTGAAGGGTGAATTGCGGCGTGCGGCGCCGGATTCGTTCCCGCTCTGCTCGGTCCTTCGGAAGACTATCGTGCCGGAGATATTCAACCAGAGGTGTCCTCCAGTCAGGAACTGTCTCGATCACCACGCCTGAAACCCTGAGGGGTCCTGACGCAGGGGCAACAGCTATGAGATGGTTCACTCACGGGCCACGATCGCCCTCTGGGATAACAGGAGTAGGGATAGCAGGAACAATGACTCTCCGGTGCGCCATGTGGATGATTAGGTAATCCTGTTCGGGCTCCGCGAGTGATGCGGCCAGGCTGGCCAAAGCCTCTGCTCGACTGTTCTGTGACCGGGGAACGTGAACGACATCTGGTCGGGAGGGGAACTTAGCCATTAGATGGAGGGTGCACTCCAGCAATGTCATGAGTTCCGGCTTCCTGACAGCATAGTCACTGTTAACCTTCCTGATGACTAGCTGAGAGTCCCCTTTCACACACAGATGGGGCACATTAACCTCCAGAGCCAACTCGAGTCCAGTGATGATGGCATGATATTCTGCCTCATTGTTGGTGAAGCCTTCTGACAACAAGAAAGAATATGGAATAATGGCTTGCTCCGGGGTGATGAAGACGATACCCAGGCCCACTCTGTTAAGCCTAGGATAATTGAGCCTCCAACCGGTAGGGCTTCGGGAGGCACCATCAAAGTGCATCTACCAGCATGGGGTCGCGTGTCCAACTGAGAGGATTGCCTCATCAGGAAAGCCCAAATCCAGTGGCTGGTCCACAGAGGTTGGGTGGGCGGCGAAGAAGTCTGCCAACACCTGCCCTTTGACAGCCTTCTGAGGTACAAACCTAATGTCGAACTGTTGGAGGATCACCGCCCAGCATGCCAATCGGCCAGTCAACATAGGCCGACTCAGGATGTATTTCAACGGGTCTACCCGAGAGACCAGCTGTACCTCATGGTGCTGCAAGTAGTGCCGCAATTCTTGTATGACGAATACGAGTGCCAGGCAGCTCTTCTCGATGGGAAAATATCTAAACTCCACATCGAGGAGCATGCGGCTGAGGTAGTAGAGTCTATTCTCTTTTCCCTCATTGTTCTTCTGGGTGAGAAGGGCGCCGAGGGATCGCTCCAGGGCGGTCACGTAAAGAACCAGTGGCCTTCTGGGAATGGGTGGCATCAGGACCAGAGGTTGAAGCAGATACTGCTTGATTTCCTCAAAAGCGGTCTGACACTCTTCGTCCCACCCATAGGGGGCGCCTTTCTTCATGAGCCGAGAGAAGAACTTACACTTGCCGGCCAGATTCGCAATGAATCGGAGTATGTAGGCTAAGTGGCCTTGGAGGCCTCAAATCTCCCGAATATTACTCGGGGGAGGCATCTGACTGATGGCCTTGATCTTCTCGGGGTCAATCTCGATACCCCGATATCTCAAAATGAAGCCAAGAAACTTTCTGGAGGTGACCCCAAAGGTACACTTCAATGGTTTCATCTTCATGTGGCGAGAACGGAGGAAACTGAACACTTTCTCAAGGTCTTTGAGATGGTCTCGGCGCTGACGAGATTTAACCACCAGGTCATCTACTTAGCACTCCACCAGTGTCCCGAGGATCAGCTTGAATATGCGATGCATAGCCCGTTGATAGGTGGAACCCGCATTCTTCAGGCCGAAGGGCATAACCCAGTAGCAGAAAGTACCCTGGGGGGCCCTGAAGGCAGTGAACTCTTCGTCCTCAGGGGCCATCCGGATCTGGTTGTACTCGGAGTACCCATCCACGAAGGAGAGGGCTTGGAACCCAATCGTCACATCGATCAACAGCTCTGTCACGGGAAGGGGAAAGTCATCCTTTGGACAGTGGCGATTAAGATCACGGAAGTCAATGCAGATCCTGATCTGCCCGTTCTTCTTCCTTACGGGCACAATGTTGGCTAGCCACCTGGGGTAATGGACTTCCTTGATGAAGTTGGCCTTAATTAGCTTATCAACTTCAGCCTCAACCATGGCACCATCAAAAGGGTGCATTTTCCTGGGAGGCTGCTTGAACCTGCGATGGTTTGCTGGGAGTCCAAGGCGGCGGATGGCTACTTGGGGATCCAGTCCCGGAATCTCGTTATAACTCCAGGAAAACACATCACGGTGTTGTCTGAGGAAGTCTATGTACTGTTGTCGTTCCTCGGGAGGCATAACGGCGCGGACCAATGTGGGCCTCGGGTCCGCCCCACTACTGAGGTTCACCTGCACTAGCTCGTTGACCGTGGTGAAGACGCCCTCCTCAAAGGTGGGAGGAGCATCTTCCATGTCTTCTTCTCTACTTGAGGAAGGATCGTCCACGGGGGGAGCCGTTTCGGGGCTGCTCGACCCTGATGGGGAGCTGGCACCGGCTTGGGCGGCCGAGGTCGTCACGACGGGAGACTCATGCACCGCGGAGATCATGGAAATGAAAGCGGTCGATCCAATCCCATCCGGCATTTGGCCCAAGGGGCCACGCTTTATGACATCAAAGCAGTGGTGATGCGTTGGCTTGAGCCGGTCGATTCTGGCTTGGCGAAACAAACACGTATGACGTAGTGCCATTGCCATGAGCCCAACATCCCGATATCGTACAGGGGTAGGAGGCTCGGGGATCACCTGAGCCTGGTTGGTATAAGAGTACGAGGTGATTTCCCGCTGTCGCTTAGACCCGAAAATGTACCTTCCTCTGGTACCCAAGACAAAAAAGCAATCTCCAATATCGGGAGTCGTGGCCTCCAACCGATGGATTGGGAAGACATATGTGTCGTCCAGACCTACCCAGGGATCACTTTCGACAGTGGCGGGCTCAACCTCACCTTCCAGGATTTGCTTGTCCTTGCTCTTGTAATAGTCAGTGTCCAGGTAATGGGCTTCACAAGAGGCAAATGGAGATGCATCTCCTTGGAGCACACCCACTCAACCCTTAAGGGAGTATTTGAGGCACTGGTGGTATGATGAGGGAACCGCTGTGTGAAGATGGAGCCATGGCCTTCCCATCAATGCATTGTAGGCAGTGTCCTGAGAGACAACCATGAATTCAGTATTGGCAATTAATCCACCGAACTGGGTCTTCAGACGAATCTTGCTGAGTGGAGTTTGCTCGGTCCTATCATACCCCTGGATTCTGAGGTCAGAGAGAGTTAAATCATCCTCGGACAACCCCAGTTTTCACAGTGTCTGAGTTGGGATCAAGTTAATCCCAGAACTCGTATCGACAAGACAGCGACGGACTTCCATGCCATTGAGCTGGCCGGTGATGTACAACGGGCGAATGTGCCCCTATATGTGAAGGTCTTCATCTTCACCGGAAAATGAGATAACCGCCTGACATTCGGCGTCCTCAATCACCTCTGTGTGGAAGGCTTCTGCGGCCGCTACCTCCATTTAGAACTGGAGGGGGCTCCTTAGAGCCTCGGCGAGTGCCTCACGCATTTCAGATGATAGGCGAAGGGCCTCAAGGATGGAAAGCCTTGCCGGAATTCCAGCTAGATGCTTCAGGACATCATACTTTCGTGCCAAACGCGAGCTTCAGCTTACGGGAGGTCGCTCTGCGACTGGGGGCATGACGGGCCCTACTGGCGGGACCGGTGACTGACTAGTACTAGGCACGTCCCGCTGTTCACTAGCTGAAGCCCGGGAGGTGGCTGTCATGCCAGGACTGGAAGGCCGTAGTCGGCCAGTGGCAGGGCTGGGCTGGTTGCGACGCGGGCAAGGTGGTTCCGCCCGATCCAGCAACATAAACGGTGATGGAAGGGAACCTGTTGTCACCGGGTGAGGGAGTCGCGAGTGCTGCTCTCTGTACCGGGCCTGCTGCCTAGTCTTGGTAGCATGCACGACCTAACTGGAGGTGACGACTACCGTGCCCCGGTGATTCACGTAGCCATGGCTTCGTCGACATTGGCGACGGCTGGGGACATTGGGGAGATCCACCTGGCACTCCTCATCATCGGGAGCCAAAAAGGGATTTACCAACTCTACGGTGTTAACCTAAGCATACCCCAGGCTCTCGGGGAGGTCCACCTGGCGCTCCTCATCGTCGGGAGCCAAAAAGGGATTTACCAACTCTATGGTGTTAACCGAAGCGTACCTCGGGCTCTCGGGGAGGTCCACCTGGCGCTCCTCATCGTCGGGATCCAAAAAGGGATTTACCAACTCTACGGTGTTAACCGAAGCGTACCCCGGGCTCTCACTCGAGGAATCATCCACTACCAGATGAGATCTCGGAGGGATCCCCATCTCCGGGGGTATGAAATCACCAAGCGTGTGAGAAGATGATGGCAATGGCATGGCGCGTTCTTTCTTCTTGCGTCGCCGCCTGCTCTTCTGGGAAGAAGTAGGCTGGGACGACGAAGCCAAAGCGGCGCTCGCAGACTCCAAGGGCTCTGGCTGACTCAGGCGGGCACGGATGATGCCATGGGCATGGGCGACCGTCTTGCGGGCCATCCAGTCATTATACTTCTGGGACCCCCGGTCAGAAACCTGTTTCCATCCATCCCCGTCGTCACTGCTGACATATGATCCTACGAAGACACCTGCCACCTGTACTGGGGTTGGGCCCAACCTGACTATGTTGTTGTCAATCTGGTCTTGGAGCCAGTCCTTGAACCCATAGCATTTCTGGATGGTGTGTCACAGGATCCGGTGATAAGGGCAGTAGTTAGGGTTATCAGCGAGACACGCCTCTTCTGGATTCCGGCACTCAGGCAGCCACACGATCCTCTGCTCCAAGGCACTACGGAAATATCCAGGGATCTGAGCCTCACCAAACGAGTAAGCCCAATTTCTTCTGTCTGGAAAGGGGAATCTTGGGGGCTGACCATGGCCAGGGGCTGGAGGAGCAGGCCGAGGAGGCGGAGCCGGATTACCTCGCCTAGGTGGTGGCGGTGCGTTACGCGGAGGCGCCTGCTGATTTTGAGGTGGACGCTGCTGGGCCGAAGGCTGTGCCCATGGGGGTGGACCCCTACGAGCCTGCTGAGCTGGCCTCACTGGCAGCAACTCTAGCTATCTGGGGGCCTCTATTTGGGCCCCAGCAGCGAGCTCGGCTCTGGCGTCTCTTCTTGCAGAGATTACAGGAGGCAGCGGGCGTGCCTGACCGGCCTGTTGCAGGGCTTCTTCGAGGCGCTGAGCCTTGTCTGAGAAGTCCTAGAACCCTCCAGGGTAATTCTGTGTGATCAAAGAATGAACCAGCTCCGCCTTTACGTTCCCTACACACATCGTCAGTAATTACTCCTGAGTCAGTGGCATGTCAAGGGAGTACATGAGCCCCTTCCACCGGGCGACGAAGTCCATGACTCGCTCTTCGGGCCTTTGATTGCACCTAAAGAGGTCTGCAATGTTCGTCTTCCGGGTTGTGGAACTGAACTAGTAGAGGAATTTCCGGCGAAGGTCCTCCCATCTAGTCACCGATCCAACAGGGAGCTGGCTGTACCAGACAAATGTTGGTCCTTCCAGTGTCTGAATGAAGCACCAGAGCTTGGCAGCCTCCTGTGGCGTTGGAGTCCCTAACATAGGCCCGCACCTTGAGTTGAAGTGGGCCAAGTGTTGTGGCGGGTCTCCGGTCCCGTTAAAGGGGGAAAAAGTGGGGATCCCAAATCCTGGCGGATCCGGCATGTCATCCACCCACGCTGGGTATGGCTTGCCATCTGGCGGGATCGCCACCTGCTGAGTTTCCAGGGCCTCCAAGCGAGCGATGAGTACTTCCATCAGGTCATCCAAATGCGTATTCCTGTCCTGACGGGGATATCTAACCACAAGCACGTTTCTAGGCTCTTCGATACGGTAGTCGTGCTCAGCAGCTCGCAGGGAAGCTGGCGGAGCGACTCTCGGAGCGGTGGGAGGAAACCGAGCAGGGTCCCCCAAGTTGTCTCACCGTTCGGGAGGGTTCGACGAAACATATCACACCCTCTTGGCATGGGTTCTAGTATCTCCCCTGTCGGCGAACACGACACAGTCACGGTTGCCCGGGGGGATCTCAGCAAGGGGTAGATGGTCCTTCCCCTGCTTTCCTGGTCTAGGAGCACCGTAGTCAGGCCGCCGCTCTGCAATGTGTTCGGACAAGAGCTCATCAACCAGCCTCTTTTTCTCAGCTAGCTGTTGGCGCAGCATGGCCTTCTCGGGATCTTCCTCTACCTTCTGCACTGAGGCAGATGGGTCGGCGAGTTTGACAGACCCAACGGGCTCTTTACCCTTGCCGATATTTCGGCCTAGTGTCAGTGCCTCCGTGGGTACAGGAAGACCTAGGAGGCTCCTTTGTTGGTGAGTAATCCTCCCAGATGGGTCCAGTAGCGGCCTGTCCTCGGGGGGTGAGTCCCCGTCGAGGGGCTCCACAATGTTTCCCTCATCTGAAAGGTCATCCATGTTGACCGCAACTGCCCTTGGTGACATTTCCTTAGGGCCATCCAGTGGATCGGGATGTCGGCGGATCGTACAGAAGAGGAGAGAAGCGTACTGCCCCCATCCGTAGATGTGCGCGTGGGGGGTGGCTTCCTCGATAACTCAGCGGAGTACTTGAAAACTCTGGAAGCATTATTGTTAGAGGGCCTCGTGGTGGTCCAGCGACTCGGGGTGCCGGACCACGGGAGGGCTACCAGGTCGACCCAAAGACACTGCTCACCGATATCCTCGAGATGCGCTTGGCTCCTGGGATAAGGTGTTAGCTGATAGCGGAGGCGGGAGTGAGTCACCGAAGAATCTGACGGAAGCATTCAAACTCTCCCGAGGTGAGTGACTCCGGCACATCAAAATCTGATTCTGCAATCGGCCAAAACTTCTCAGGGAAGTGCCCGCTGCAAGAACGGTCCAGAATCTCCACGGCTCCGGTTCAGGGTCTGAAACCTCCCGCCCTTGCTCGTCTACTGAAGGAAGTCGGGGAATTGGCAATGGCGCTGAGGCAGGCCGCTGGGGCAGTGGGCTGGCCGGTGGGGAATACGGAGAACAGGTCGATTGACCGCCGATCCCTGGGTCATCCTCCAGGGGTTGCAGTGCCTTGGCTGCCACGTCGCGATAGGATGGGCCGGCGAATGGGCCTCCTATCACAGCTTCAGTGCTCGCCAAGGGTGTATCACCTCGCGATTCTTCTTTCGGTCCCTAGAAAAGCTCCTCACCCTCCCTAATAGGGGTGGGAGGTGCTTCCGAGGAGGCCAGCGGCAACTGTGGGCTTGACCCTCGGCGGTACGCCAAGTCCTCATCCTCCTGGATATACCTTCGAAGGCAGGAGGGAATCATGTGGATCTCACATTCGGCGAGTACGAGACTGACGCACCACGTCCCCATCCCTGCCCTCAACTCGAAGGGTCAGGGGGAAGGTTCCATCGTCGAGTCGTACTCTACCTCAGAATCCGAGAAACGGACTGGTCTAATTTCCGTCCGGACTCCCCTGACATTCCTCCTACGGCGACGATGCCCGGCCTTCCTTCCCCTGGGTATCTCCTCAGGGTAAGGACGATTTTCGTCATAGGGTCCCCCGGCCATAATAGAGCTGGGGTAGAGGGGACCGAGGGCCGGGGTGCGAGAAGCACCAGGACAGATGTCGAAAGGGACGTGGGGAGGACCTCTATGTGAGTGGGTGACTGGATACACAATGGCTCCATGCTCGCGGCCAGCAGTAGGGGGAGTGACCTAATACCCCATGTAGTGGGCACTGGATGGAGTCATACCCGGAGTGTAGCTACTGCGAAGAAGCTTTCGGCTTTCCAGATTGGAGGCACAAAACGCACCTTCATGTTGCGCGGCACTACCGCGGATTGGTCCGCAGTGGCCATGGCCAGTGTCCATGACCGGGAGACTCGACCCAACTTGCCTGAAGGGAAGTCGGGGTTTCGATCCTAGTCGGGCACGTGGCTGCCCCTGCGCAACGTGTGGAGGGATCTGGTAATAGGAATCAGCAGTGGCTCGGGCCACAGTGGTTGTTGATGTTGATGCCCTAGGACGGGCATTCTCTCCCACTCGCGCCCGACGCTGGCGTCGAGTCGGATGGGATGGAACCGATGGTGCGGGAATGAAGATTTCCTGCTCCTCGGCTCGGGGAGTCGGGCGGCGGCGTCGACGCAGCCTGGAAGGGGTTCTTTCCGTTAACCTCTGGGTTGGATCACCGATCGGGTGGACCCGGACATCCCCCACCTCATTGTCATAGGGGAGGGATGTGTCAAGGCGCTCTGGGGATAGGCTCCCGAAGTGGTTTAACGTTGGCGTGGGGAGCGGTGGCTCCCTGCGCGGCCCTCGAGGGCAGCGATGGTGGTGAGGCGCAGCCGCCTCTAGATCCATACGGGCCATGCCCCTGGTGGGGATGACCCCTTCCTCGTCATACCTGTGAACCTGGTCATTGATCACCCTCTGCTGGATGATTTCTGACGGGGAGAGGGGGCGCAAGCGCCCGACGGCTACGGCGGTTGAAGTCAAAATGGCTGTGAAATGGGCGGGACCGTGCGGGGTAGCCGCGTCGGTACTACCCCTGCCCCTACGCCGGTGGGCAGGTGGCGATCGAGCTCCGAATGTAGTGATCTGATTCCTGGAAACAGGGAGATGAACCCATTAGTATCAACAGGAAAGGAGATCAACAACGAAGGCACAGCGTCATTCCGTCTTCCATGGTTGGCGAGAGGGATCCATGCTGACGACGTCGCAGAACAGAGTAGTCGACGTCCTGAAGGCCTCGACCCTTGGTGGGTCCACATCCCGGTGAGGGTTACCCGAACCCGGTGACATGCTATTCTTTCAACGCCCCGACGTCTACCATTCCCCGTGTCGAGGAGAAGATATTCACGTCGGGTTCACCATTTTTGTTTCCGACGCTTTCGCCGGGGTGCGCGCATCCGTCTGTGGGGAGGACACGCTGCTTGTTACCCCGCATTCCCGCTTTCCAAAGGCGGGCGGCATCCATTCCTTGTTCAGGGACATCTGCTCCTTGATCGAAACCAGGATGATGGGATGTCGGTTCTTCCTTCCATGGATTCCTCCTCGGAGCTCATCACCTAGTCCGGGTCTCCCTCATAGATTTAATATGGGTTCGTGAAGCTCATTCCCGGTGCCATATCTACATGGACGCCAGTTAATTACGCTTATTCCGTCAAGATGCTCCAAGGGGTCTTGTCGGGGCAGCGACCTTCGGTGAGGAGAATGGTCACGTTGGGGCGTCGTCGGCATGTCTGTCTTTGGTCCCTCATCACAGGGCTTCTCGAGGGCGCGGAAGCCCGAGGCATCCCACATCGAACGCAGGGAATGTGTATCATCTGAGTTTTTCCTCATCTTCCCATGTTTAACACGGGGTATGCCGCGAGTTTAATGTCTTGCGTGGACGGATCAGGTTGAAGGGCCCCTAGGGGGGGAACACCGATGTTGGGGCCAGCACGTGGGCGGCTTCCTGGATGCTATGGAGTGGGATGGGGTGGCACGATCTCACCGGGATGTGGCGGCCCAGGTAAGGATCAAGATGGATGGTGGAGTGAGACATGGGGCTTACGTTCTGAGATGGCCCAAGAGGGGGAATATAGTTTAACGTCATTCGGGACGAGATACAGTTTAACGTCATGCGGGGCGAGATACAGTTTAACGTCATGCGGGACGAGGGGTTCGGGGCTTATGCTCTGAGGCGGCCCAAGGTGGTCAGGGAACTGACATGGAGGGGTCGGGACGACCGGGTGGTGGGCTTGAACCTCATGGAGGCTTCCTACGTACCATGCCTTGACCTGGATCAAAGTCCTCATAGTTCGGGGGGAAATGGGGGCTTGGCACACCGACAAGGAGACGGTTTGGGCCAATTATTGTTGGGCTTGAACCTCAGGGAGGATTCCTACGTACCATGCCTTAACATGGATCAAAGTCCACGTAGTTCGCTGGGATGGGGCTTACGCTCTGGGGTGGCCCATAAGAGGATGTCATGGTCGATGCGCGCTCTAAGACCATGTGAGTCATGCTTAGTGTGGGAAACAAAAGGCAGTAGGGACCAGACGATCACGTCGCGAAGGGTGATTCTACGCACGCGGAACAATTTTTCGCACGGAGCCTCCTTTATTTCACGCACCACATCCTGGGCCTCCGGATTGGGCCTCTGATTCCGAATATGACTTCGCTTTATCATTCCGAAACTTCCTCTGAGAGTTACGGAATTTTTTCAGCGTCAACAACTACAATGGATGGAATGAAATTCCAAGGGCTTTAATACAATTGAGGGAAAATTTTCACGTTGAAATTAAAAAGAACCACATCCATGAATACCATAAAAAAACTGAAATATGATGCACAATAACAATTTAATAAAACTATAATTAATACCAACTGATATCAAAATCAAACTATACTAGAGTACCAATGAATAAAACTACCAACATCAATGTACAAAGTAGAAGAAAAACCAAAAAACTCAAAGACTCAAAAGAAAAAACAATCTAAAACTTCCAATGTTTTCCTAGATCTAACTCTACAAAACAACCCCATGTATTACAATACATCACTAAATAAACAAGACACTTTACCATTAGCATTTTCTAGATAAACAATATCTCAAAAGAACCAAAATGGAAAAGTAGAGGGTGAGTAATGAAACTCACTAGGTTTTCCCTAAATCATGTGTCTACTCACTGCACTAGGATAGAAATTGTTATGACATTTATATAAAAAATTAATTATAAAAAATTATAAAAAATCAATAAAATGAACACAAGTTAAACATATACTAGTGCCCTAATGGTACACACCCCTTCCACATGGTCATGTCAATGAAAATGAACACATGTGAAAAAAAATTCTGAAACCTTTCCAAGACCAACAATTCCAAACCATTTCAATAAAATAATAATTTTATTAAAAACCAATACAAACCCACTTTTCATGATAATCTAACAAAAAAAAAATTAAAATCAATAATTTAAAATAATTTATCAAGAAAAAGTTCAAAAAAATTCAACAATTTCACAAACCATGAGTAAAGAAGGTTTCTAAGATCCTTTGGGAAAAAATTTCACAATCAATACATAGTAATTTTAAAATATGATATATATCCTTAATGTTATAATAAGAGGATTCAAGATTAAATCCACATGCTTTTGAAACTATATCAAAATGAAATAACAAAATGAATTATTTATAAAAATGATATTGAAACTCCAAAAACCCACCATATAAATTGTTCCCTAACAACAACATATCCAAATATCATCTTTATTGATGTAAAAAATCATATATATACCCCTAAAATAAAATATACTTAAATATAATAGAGTTAAGAATAATATTTCTAAAGAAAACCAAGAATAATAGAGACTTACCCAGGTATCTAGGCTTCACTAAACCATGATTTTCCAATAGATCGCATCTGGATGAAAAAGAAGAGTCTCTACAGACATTGGGAGGAGGTAAAATTGAGTTAGGGTTGGAATATAGGAAAAAGGAGGGTTTCCTTGAATTCCATGTGACATCCAAAATTTTACGACCTATTTTTTAACCGTCCATTGTTAGGTTGCATGGTTAGGAAAACCATGTGAAATCATTGAAACATCCATTGTATTCAAACAACCTTCACATGATTTTCTCACATGGTTATGTAAATAGCATGAGAACTATTTTTTGCCTATGTTCCAAAAATAATGGTTACTACTAGGTGACCAAATGGTTTGGCCAAACTATGAACCAAACCATGAACAAACACAAAGACACTACCACATTTTTCCTAGTTTTCTATAGGAGTTTCATGGTTTGTACAAACCATGATCAAACATTAAACCTCCTGAAAAGACCCAAAAAAATTAAAAATGTCCTCCAATCCCTTCAAAACGTCACCCAAATGCTTTAAATACCTAAAAAAGGGTTACTTACCTAAAACCGAGGGTTTTAAATAAATAATATATATATATTACATGATTATATTTCAAGATATTATGGAACAATGATAAAATTACAAGTATATGATCCATTAAACCGATATTCTCTGGTAAATGGAATTAGTTAACGGCATAAACAAAGATTTTAATAAGTAATTTGTAATTAATGGGTGTTAAAATCTAATAAGTGGATCGTAGATGATGTTATCATTTTGTAATTGATTCTTTTATATAATTATATCAAATTTTAATTAATTATATAAGAGGATAGAGTTCATTCAAATCAATTTGAACATGAGATTAGTGATTTATGTTAAAATCCCATTATTTATCAGGATTATTGATGACAAGGTTTCCTATTATGGATATTTGTTACCTCTCTCTAAAAAATCCAATGAATATTCATATACAATGATTATTTCTAATGATTACATGTTTTACTTTCATTTTACTATCTTTATTAATTCAAGACACCTAAAGAATCATATTAGTCTAGCTTCTTTGTAAATATGGATACATAAAAAACTTGTTCATAAGAGATATAAACCATCTCCCATGAGTTTCCTCGTAACTATAATCCTTCATAGATATATCATACAAAAAAAATTCTTCATAACCTAGGGAAAGAAAATATAAGAAAGGGTTTGGTCAAATGCATTGTAAAGCTGAACAAGGGAGATGTCAAAGATCACATAAATATTACGTGAACATAAGGGTATGAAGACAAGATATTAACTTTTGAAAACAAAACATACAAATAAAATATTATAATATTTAGTCATGGAATAAATCTTGTACTTTCATAATACATGAATCATAAAGGAATAAAAAATGTAACCCATAAAGGAATAACATTGGGATAAGACATATGTTTTTGGCATGCTTATAATCATAGAAAATCATTGGTTTATTTTTAAGATCACTATCAACAAAATTATATTTGACTACGTTCACACCCTGTTCCATCATATCCTTATTCAATGTTTATTCTCAAGACTATCATAGTGGAAAGTGCCCCCTAATGAACTAGATTCACTCCTCATTTTATTCTATAATGTATCCTAAGATATCATATATACCTAATAAATTAGAGGTCTATATAATTCCAGTCCCACCTATCAAATAATCTTAACACACTCATATGTTTTCTAAAATATCACAAAACATCATCATATATCATAACCCTTGGAAATGGAAAAGGTTTCCTTAACATTCAACTATATATCATTTCATATCCCATGAAATATAAATAGGTTTCATAAACATATCATCATCATAATCATAAACCAATCAAAAAAGTATTAGGATGGTATCCTTGGACCATAAATCAAGTAAATAATAAATAACTTAAAAGGATATTATTATAGGAGAAAATTGTGATTACATGATTATTAGAACATTTCTTCAGGAAAATACCCTCCTCAGTTTGAAATCAATTACTTAAAATATAATAACATTCCAATTATTAGTGGAGATAGAATCTTTTAAAATAACCATGGATACTTTTAATATAAGATCCAAATAATTATGCAATCATGAAAAAGGGAAATTCTGTTATTTCCATGTATGTAAAAAAATATTCCTTTGATATTTTTTATAAAAGGTTAAAACCCCACATTTAGAAAAATGAAAAAAAAATATTCGATTTAAACCATTTAATAAGAATTAAAAAAAGGTAAATATTACTTTTAGAAATCAATAGATATTTCTAAAAACATTATTGAAAAAATTACATAAAACATGTATATAGAAGAAAAATATTTCTTATCGAAGGGATAAATAATGTAATTTATCCTTAAAAATTATATTTTAGTGTATTGAGTTATAAAATATAGGAAAATTAATATAAAACAAGTAATATCAAGAAATAAATAGAAAATGAGAAAATAAATCAGTTTCATAAAAGATAAGACTTTAAATTTCATCATGGGAAACTTGACCATGAAAAAATACTCTTAAATAATTACATTGTAACATAAACATCATACCACATGTTTGGAATGCATTAAAATTGACCAAATATATTGTATTTAAATATATTTTTTATTATAATTCTATTTCAGAATAATTTACGTACTTAGATTTTCATATATGACCCACATATCATAATTCCACACCGATTTATTAATAACTCTGATTTTAAATCCTCATTTTAGGGTTCTATCTGTTTCATATTTCAGGAAAGTTTCATTTTTGTTATAGTAAATTTCCCAACCCTCGTAACATAGAGGTAGTGTTTTCTTTATAAAATTAGTGAAGGATGGGTTATGGATATAAGAGATCGCATCATAAAGGACTGAATAATTTTTTAGTATTGGAAAACTAGATATATACTTAAAATTCAAATTACATATCAAATCATAAAATAAAAAATGAACTTTTTACTAAGAACACTATTATTACCTTTTTTATATCCCTGAATATCAATTATAATACACTTTAGGTAATTCTAGGGGAATGGAAACATAATAAGGGGTGAGGTCTATTGCTCTTTATGGGTATGCATACAATGGATGATATCATGAATAAATAAGACATAGTCAAAATGGAAAGGTAAATATTTGAAACACATGGTATTTAATTAAAAACATGAACATAAAGAATAATATAGTGGGAATAAATTATGATCAAATTATTCCATATAAATAAACACATGAACAATAATATTATTCATGGATATTATAACTAATCGAATAATCACATGGACATCAATAGTTAATCTCATAATGTGGAAATTTATAATGTTGGACATCATCACCTTATCATCCAGGCCTTTTGTAAATATATCATATAGTAATGGATAAGGCCTTAACAAAACATCCAAGCTTGTTTGTATCATTATACATACTAATGCATTGTTGGGCTATAGTGGGTCCCAACCATTAATTAATAAGCCTAATCCATTCATCATATGAAGGGGACAAAAAATCAAATTAAAAATGTGTAATGAAGAACTACCATATGATATATTAATAATTTACTCAATCAATTACCATAATAAATATATACATTCATATTATTAAACTATAATATAAATGTTTATAATTTCTCTAAAAAATAAAAAATCATTAACCATACTGATTACTATAAAAATTGGTATAAAATTTTATAAAACATCCATATAAATAGAAAGGATATAATCTTTACAACATACTCCCAATAGATCATAAGGTAAAATTAGGGTTCTTATCATTGATGAATAGAAATACAATAAAAAGGATTTTAAACACATTTTTTAGGATAATATCATTTTCACATTGAAAATCAATTTTTTTAAAACATTCATAATATTATGATGATTATTTTTTTAAAATATACATAAGAACTATTAAATGATTCTTTAACAGAATTAGTGGTCATCATGGTGGGAAATTATATATATTCTGACTATGTTAAATCAAATATTGCATTGGCATTATTTTAAAAGTAAAAAAGTAACTCATTTGGGAAATGAAAAGAATATTCCTTCGAAACTATTTTTGTATAATTCAAACATGGGTACTAGTTTCCTTAAATGAGAATTTTTAAATTTTCAACAACATTTTTGAATATAATTTTAGAAATAATTGATATAGAATAAAATAGATTTTCTATTTAAAAGGTAAATAAATACAACTTTTCATAGAAAGGGTTTACTAATCATTGTAAGAATAAAAAGAGGGAAATTTTGATATTAATTGACAAGTTCTAGAATAACCATATAAGAGGAAAAATTATGAGTTTATTTTGAGATATATAATAATACTTCATCATTGGAATCTTATTCATAATCAATATCAATAAATGATGATATTGTAATCATAAATCCCTTACCACATGCGTAAATTTTTAATCATAATACCCTTGAATTAAAGGACCATATATGGATATGTATATGCAATAAATTTATGGTAATAATTGTAAAATTAATTTATGTGAAGTAAAAAATTAATTGGTGAATATGGAATATGTCTCACAAAAGTAAAAAGTGAGACAAGAAAACCTTACCTCATGTATGATTTCCTTTTTACATGTCTATAAATAATTTATAATAAATATATATTTATTATAAATATATTATAAAATCGTAATATTTTATTTAATACCATATATTATTTATATATTGTTTTTTATAAAGCTTTTATTAACAATTATTTGTAAAACTCACTATTTTGGGGGATAATTATTTCATTTTACAAGAATGTTTTTGTATTTTAACCTCAGTACATCGTTATAGATCATGGTACCATAATTTCAATAACATTATACATGATATAAATAATATATATATATAGATATTATTTATAATATTCCATAAAAGTTTGGGATTTGTAAATGAGTAATACCCTTCAATGAAATTGTAGGCCATACATATACAAGAAAGTTGTTTATATTTTTCTAATATATAGAACAAAAGATAGGTAAATAATATTTCACCATTAAAGAACCATTATTACGTCGAATATATCATATATATCTTTATTAAATATATCTTTATTACCATTTTTAAAAACATAAAATGAATAACATATTACACCACTATGTGGAGAAGGTAGTCCACATGTACACACAAGCATCATTATTATTTTCCAATAGATTATAAGGTAATATATTATATGCTATATTATAATTAAATAAGTTTACTAATGTCATTGATATCATATATATATGTTAAATGAATAATTATATCCATTTGTGATATGTGGCGATGAAAAATGTATTACATCGGTTCTTGAGGTGATAGTCTGTTATACACACGATTGGTGGTTTCATTTTCCATTTGATGTCAGATGATATTGTTATAGTTTATGATGTTTTAATAATAAAAAATAATTATATCATATATATATTTTAAATATTTTATCTTAGTGTTAAAATGTTTTATAAGAGTTAAAAAAATAACAAAAATGAAAACACAAGGTTAAGAACATTACCTATTCTTCGAATAAAATATTTTGAATTATCGGAAAATAATTCATATATTGGTTTTATAAAAAAAGAATGGAATAAAAAATTTGGTTAGTTATGTACGTAATATATTTGGGAAGGGATTTTATGAACTAAAAGACATTTGGTGTGTGAAGATTAGAGGAGTGTTGGTGGCCTTTTATAAGGGTGGGAGATGACACACTTGGAATTCTTGAAGGAAACAAATACCCTCATTTTTTTGATGAGATAAGGAAAAAATGGATCATTTTTTAACCATTTAATATATAAGTACACAATGTTGACATACAATAGAATGTATTAAATTTTAATGGTCATTGTAACTGTTTTTATTTTAGTTTAACCCTTGATAAACCCATTTTAACCTTAACAACAATAATTAATTTTTAATACATATACTATTAATTATGAAAATATCTTGTTATATAAACATAATAATTCTTCTTAAAAACATGTAATATAATTTTTCCAATTTCAATTTATAGAATTGGTGGAAATAATATTAAAAATAATTCCATAGACGCGATGAAAAAGTGGTTATCTAATGAAAAGTTCACATAAGCATAGAAAGTTTTAATATAAATGTTTATTATAAAATTGATTAAAATGAAATAAATTTAATTTAATATTACATAATTTAACTAAAATTAATTTAAAAAAATTAATTAAAATGAAAATTTTAAATTCATTAAATGAGAAACAAATTTTCAATAAAATCTAATATTTTTTACTATTCATTGAGAAATTAATGAGTTCAAAAAATTTTAAAAAATTCCCTCTATGATAATTTTGACAATATAATTTAAAAAATAATTTTAATTTATTAAAATAAATTTTCTAAAATTGTTAAAATTTAATCTTAAAGTTCTTTTTCAAATCACAATTAAACCAACTTCTGGAAAAAAAATATTTCAAGAAAAAATTTATATTTTCATTCAAATGATTCGAATACCATTTATATTAAATACAGAACCATTTAATTTGTTTTATAATGGTTTAAACTATATAATTTTTATAATATAGTTAGTCTTATTCATACCTTCTAATTGGATTTCTTGGTTATAATGGTATATGTTTCCTTTAGACTCAGGGTTGCGTGTACTGCACTATATCAAAGAGATACAATTTTATGAAATATATTTCCCCAAGATTTAAAGCACGGTCTTGTGTATCACATATTATATCTCACAAAATTTTATTATTTAAAAATCAAGTGATGTTACATTCTCCCACCTTTAATAAATTGTGTTCTCGCAATTTGAACATGCACTCAAAAATCAAGGGTTTGTCATCGAAAAATACCTTTGTTGAAAACCTACACCATAAAAATGGTTAATAAGAATTCCTCTTGATATGTAGAAAATATAATTATGACTTTCATATAAAATAACACATAAATATATTTTCAATTGGGAAATATTAATAGGAAAATGAAACTATGGACATGGAAGGAAATCATAATTAATTATATAGACTGATAGAGTTCATTAACCAAAAGAAAGTGAATAATCCAGATAAAGTTAAAAAATATAAATATATAAATATTTGATAAGTAAAAATATAATTAATTCATAAAATAAAAATAAAATAGAAAAATATTTAGTTTTAAGATGATTTTCATAGTGATGAGGGATTACTTTACTTTCACAGTAGAGAATAATAGAAAAAGTGCTTAGAATTACCTCTTATAGGTTTTCTTCATTTCATTTACATTTCATTTCTTACTCTAGGAAATAAATATCTAGATATATTTTTTATGATGGAATCATTGAAATTAATGAGAAATGGATCATAAGGTCCATAGAAGAGCGATTTTTCCTTCTGTATGTCTCAAAATATTTACCCAAGCTAAAATAGTTAGAAAAAATTATCTAATTTAATACATGAATATATAAATACCATTTGTGATACCCAAAGATCAAATTTTTCTATTACATCAGTATTTATCAATGAAATTATTTACATAAATACAATTTCAAATTTACTGGTATATCACTCCGTCTAATGGTAGGCGTTACATCCTTGTCAATATTTAGTTGAGGTTTAAAGTCCCAAATCATGTGGGATGTGAGGAGTTTTCACCTTTCATGTGAATTTTCCTTTTTCTAAAACCATATTATTATAATTCCCATGATTTTATAAAAATATTATTAATACCCTAAATAATAACATTAATCAAAAAATGATTTTTAACCAAAATAGTTTTTTATAAGGCTTATTATTTTTCTGCACAGAATTAAATAATCAAAATTGACTATTATTACCTTAACATCAATGATAATGATGAATATATAGGTAATAAATACCTTAATATTATATAAAAAAGTTAAATTAATTATTAAATATAATTTTCATTGAAACATATGCTAAAAAATGGGTTGTATATCCATATATGTCTCCCAAAATACCCTTAATATTGATAAACTCATATCACATAAAGCATAAAAAGTGGTGTTTAAGACATTGAAATTATGATCAACCTCAAATTGAGAACCCCATTATGGTTTCCATAAATATAAATCTAATCATAAATGAATATGTATATGCTTCCAAAATTAAAACAATCCTTATATGTTTCATGTTCATATAAAAAATACCTTTGGTAAAATTTCTTGTAAAACATAAATCATGAATATAAATACATAAGAACATTAATCATTCCAATTCAATTATACTAATAAAATAATCATGAACTTGGTCTATAATATTATTTTAAGGTATACTCCCTTTATTCTTGTGTAAATCATTTTTTAGTTCCCAATCTCCTAACAGTTTAAATATTGAACATTAGAGGTTTCTTTTTAACCCATGTATTTATCCTCATGGTGGAATTACTCACCATAGTTTAAGTAAACTCCCTTTCCAAATATTTAAGTATTTGGATCTTTATTTTCATAATTATCACATTTGGGAATATAAATATATACATTTTTTTACCTTATCTACTTCTTTTCTATACCATTATATTATTCTTTTACATCCCATGGAAGTCATAAGACATGGTCAATTATTTATTTATCAGGATAACATAGGAAACTATGTCCTCAAATTATGATAAGGTCTGGGAGACTAAGTTCCTTAGAATTATTGGCATTAACCAATCAATGAAGATTTTAATCTTAATCTTTAGATTATGTAATAGTCAATATATTACATATCAACCCTTCAAATGTTAGATTCATACTTAGTATCATCTTCCTCTTCCTATTATCTTATACTTAGGAATTGTCTCTCTATATCCACTCATTACCCATGAGGAATATATTTTTCTAAAAAATGTACATTAAAATCCTTATAATCTATGTTTTCTATTTATTCATCATACATAGTGTTTTTTATTAATTATTAAAATTAATCTGTATCTGCTGAGAGATGGTAAGGTTCAATGAAAAACTTCTCCCTTTAATTATCACCTAGAGAGATAAATATATTCTAAAAAGAACTTATACATTTATCATATATGAATGTATTTGTAGTTTTATTGAATAATGGAGGTTGAAAATTCATGAATAAGTATAAAATTAATAAACATTGTGGTGGATCATAATGATACTCCATATAGGTAAGTTTCTCTCACATAACATAATTCTACTACCCCAATATAGTTATAATTTGACCAGTTCTAGTGGCATCTCAAGCTCCAACTTCCTTAACATTCCTAGGAGGGAATCCAAACATGGGGTATGTACATTGATACAGTTCTCATTACATGTTCTATGAACCATTTTTTAATAGTCTAATATATTAGATTATATCATTAAACTATTAAACCTAATGTATAGTACCAAAACTAAGGAAATAATTAACATGAAATGAAAAATTTAGGAACAACTAATCTCATATTCATAAACATAAATACTTCTTTGAGAATGTTTTCAAATTATAAAAATATTTTTAAATCCTTCATAATGGTTTTTAATGAAAATGTGAATTAGTTATAGTATATCCCATAAGATTGTTAATCTAGGTTCACTATAATGCAAGTTTCCATACACCAGGTGATGATTGATTCAAATCCTCATGCACCATTTTCAATGATACTACCCCTAGTTATAATAATTCTAGAACCAATTCTACTTTGAGTATCATTACAAAGATTAATTTCTTGGAAAAACCATATAACCCCTCCCCCCCCCCCAATATGGGATGTGCTTATATAATTAGATTCAATGTATATCAGAGGGTTATGTTATCTAATATATGTTTTCATAAATCTAGTTCCCAAGGTCTCTCATAATCTTTCTGAGATACCAACTATAAAGACCATGACTGTTGTCTCCCAAATTCCTTTGGTACATTATTATTTTGATGCTAGATATAATCAATATCTTCCCAATGGACAAAATATTTTAGTATTGTTGTAAAACTAGATACATACTTGAAAAAATTCACATTTGAAAACCTTAAATACATCATAGAATTTTCTTTTAGAACACATTTATTCCCCTTTCTATATCACTATATATCAATCACAATACACTTCCTAGATCCTTGGGTAAGGGAAATATAAAAATGGGTGGTATCTATTTCTCAATAAGGGTATTCAGAAAACAGATTCTATCATAAATAAATAAGGCATACTCAATATGTAAATTTATGTAACTAAAACACATTTCATTTAATCAATAAAATTAACATGAAAAATAATATAGAAGGAATAAACCATGATTAAATAATTTCCATATTAATAATTACATGATCATTAAACATATCCAATGATATTCAAACCAATATAATAGGGATAAAATGCATAATGTCAGATATCATCACTATATATTCTAAGAATTTTTCCTAGAAATCATACATAAATTGATAAGGTCTCACCAAAATACCCAATCAAGTTTGTCTCATGAGACCTACTGATGGATAGATGGCCAATAGTGGGCCTTGATCATCACTTACTATGTCCAATTCATTCCTCATATAAATGGGTAGAAACATAATCAATGTAAATATTTATATTGAATATATATAATATGAAATTTTTTAATTTCCCTAATAAATATATAAATTCAACTTAAACATTCATATTATAAAAATATAATACGAATGTTAATACTTTATCCCAATAAATAAAAAATTTAACAAAAAACATTTAGAGTACTATAGATAATGGCATCAATTATTATAAACCATCTATATTAATAATAATTATTGTATCATTAAATCATACTCCCAATGGAGTATAAGTTAAAATGAGGTTTGTTGTCATTTATGAATAAAAATCTAATAAAAATTACTTGAAAACATTCTTGAGGAACATATCATTTTCATTATTAAAAAAAATTACATAATATTGGAAAAAAGATTATATTTTAAAAGAAACCAGAAATCTTGTAATTTAACATTCAATGAAATGAGATTTCAGGATAGAAAGAAATTTTTTACATACTGACTATGTTAAAAAAAATATAGGTTTCACACTTTTCAAAAAAGTCAAAAAATGTAACTCATTATAAAAAATGAAAAGAATATTCCTTTAAAAACATTTTTTGTAAAAATAAAAACATGGATAAAAATTCATTTTTATATTTTGAAAATTTCTTTTTTAATTATTAGTAAAAATATTTTTTTGGAAGGAAAATTGATTTTTGACCGAAGATATAAATAAAGTCTGCTTTTCTTAAAAGCATTTTCATTATAATTTCAAGTATAAACAAGACATAAATTTTATTTTTACATAAAAAATTAATTAATAACCAATAGGAAAACAAATTATGAGTTTTTTTATAATTATATTATAGATAATTTCATCATAAACATAATCAAAAAGAATCTGGATAGATGATGAGATTATAATCCTAAAACCCATAGCACATTTGTAACTTTTAAATCATAAGCCCCATGAAATATATTACCATTTATGTATATGTATATACTATAATTTTCCACACAATAATAATAAAATAGTTTTATTTTAATTATATAAAACACACAAAATTAATAACAAGTGAATATGTCACATGTCCCATGAATGTAAAAGTGTAATAAGAAACTGTTACCTCGGGTATGATTTCCTTCATACATGTCCAAACCTCTAGTATAATAAATATAGATTTAGTATAAATAATCTTAAAAACCATATTCAAATATTATAAACCATATATGGTTTACCTATAGAAATTTATGACCCATTTATTAATAATTCTTTGTTAAATCACCTTTTTAGGTGATAATTGTGTTATTTTTCATTTATTATTTGGGTTTTGTAATTTCAGTCCTTTCTCTGTGATCATGGTTCCATAATTTTGTGAATTTTAACCATGAAATAAATATAAAATATAATAAAGATATAATTATATATAATATTCAATAATATTTATAAATTGGAAAATGAGTTACACTATTCATGTAGACCGTAGGTTTTATGTACAAATGAAGTTATTTATAATTTTCCAACAGATGGAATGTAAGAAAGGTAAAAAAATAAACTCTCAAAAACATTATTATATAAAAAAGGAATATATATTCATTAAATATATTTTTATTAATGTTCATTTCAAAATATGTTGAAAAACAATTTTCATCGCTACATGATAACTATAGTGCCTACATACACACGAGAGATGTTTTTAATTTCCAATAGATTGGATGGTATGAATTTATATGTGATATTATAATTCTAGAATTATTTTAATTTAATAAAAATCATTCAAATATGTTCAATCCATCATTATATTCATATTTTGGAGGTGGTGATGGAAAATAATGTATATTGGTTGGCGAGGAGGTAGTGTTCCATACACATGATTGATAGTTTTGCTTCCCATTTGATGAAAGATGATGAGGATGTAGATTATTTAATTAATATTAAATAATCATGGCATATAGGATAAAAATTTGTTTTTATTTTATTGTAGTTGGAGAAGATAATATAGAGTTGTAAGAAGAAGTAAAATGAAAAAGTATAGTCAATAACATTACCTATTATTCAGAAAGCCTCTTTTTGAATTATAAATAAACCCTTCCATGATGGGTTATATGATAAAAAAGTCCTATATGATTTTTGTATGGATGTAATAAATATATATAGGTATTTATTTCCCTAAAAAGGTCTTTTGAAGTGTGAATTTTAGAGGAGAGGGGTGGCCTTTTATAAGTAGGTGATAGGAAACACATGAAATCTTAAAATATAAAAAAGGATATGCAAATTTATCACATTAAAAAATTATCCAAAATATCTCATTCTCAATACATGGATGATATAATGTAAAAATATCCCATTAAATTTTGACACAACCAAGTTAATACTTATCTTTAACCTTATGTTTTTAGATGAACCTTTAGTAAACCCATTTTAACCATAACCATAGTGATTATTTTTTATAGTTTATACCATTAATTATGAAGAAAAATTAGGTTTTACTTATTATATAATATTACATAGGATAATTCCATAAAATGGAATCTATTTTTCCTAATTAAATTAAATGAAGAGGAATAATTTAATATAAAATCAATCCCACCTATAGGATAAAAAATTGGTTTCCAAAGAAAATATTTCATAAGTATAGAATTTTTAAATATCAATGTTCATTATTAAAATTATTCTAATGACCTAAATTGTATTTATTATAGTATAATTTCAGTATTATAAATTTTAAAATAATTTTGAATGAAATTTTAAATTTTAAATTCTTTAAGGAAAAGGATAGTTTTCAATAAATAGAATTATTTTTTTATTTTCACTGAGTAATTAATGTACTAAGAAAAATCATAAATATTCACTCAAATATATTATTAAAATTATGGTTAAAAATTTAAGATAATTTTAGAAAATAAAATTTATATAATTATTAAAAACTAGTTTTAATTTATGTGTGATAAGAGAGATGAAAAAACCTTTAGAAAACTAGATTTTTTCTAAAAACATTTTATTTTCTTTCAAATTATTCTTATTTTATTTCTAATGAAATGATAACCATATAGTTTACTCTATACGTATATAAAACAAATAATTTTCATAATTTAGCAATCCCTATTTATACTTGAAATTTTAATAGATAGGTTATAACTATCTAGGGTTCATTTAGATTTTAGGATGAATTTATTATAAGAAATACAAAATACAAAATTTAAAAAGATTTTGTTTTTAGATTATTTAATATGAAGTATTTCATGTTGCATATTTAATCGAGAAAAATGTTCTCTTTTAAAATCTCTTGGTGTTATAGGTAGTTTTTATACTTGTAAATTATTCATGGTTCCATCATATCTAAAATTTCAATAAGGCTATAAATTTCATATATATTCACTATATATATTTTAGATTCATTTATAAAATTAATACATATAAAAATTAATTACATCATTTATAGAGATGGAAGGATTTACGTAGGAATAGACAATGTTTTCACTATTCAGTATATGAGAAAAGGGTAAATAATATTTCACCATAATGGAATCATTATTATATGATATTTATCATATATATTAATTAAATATATCTTCCTTACCATCCATTTAATATAGAAATAAAAATGAATCACATCACTTCACAGAGGTTATAGTCTACATGTATGCACGAGTGATGTTGTTACTTTCCAAATGATATGAAGGTAAAATGTAGATATGATATAATAATTATAGTAGGATAATTATTTTATAAATATTATATATAATCTTTAAACCCATTATAATAACCAACCATGAAATATTCCTTTGGAAAATGAATTTTATCACTATGTGTAGGGGGAGTCCATTTTTCTACATGAGTGATACCTTCACATCCCATTTGGTAGAATAGAGGGTAGATATTGGTGGTTACATAGTCATAATAAAATTTAATTTTATTTAGGATATATAATTTATTATTTTTTAATATATACAATATATTTAGAGGAGGAAGAATAAGAAATTAATTTATAGGGGTCAGGTAGGTTGACTGCCTCTTCTTCTATATGACCCCTTTAGATCATTTCAAAAGGACCCATAGAAATGTATTTTAAGAATACCTAAACCTCTACAATACATATATAGAATTTTAGAATATAATTGGCTAGATTTTGGTCAATCTATATGGCTCAAGGTGTTGTGAAGAATATAAATGAGGGGTCCCCTTTTTTAGTGGGGGAGAGGGCACACAAGAAATTTATTGAAAGAATAAAATATAAAAAATTAAAATTCAATTTAAATGACATAAAATTTATAAATGTTAAATTTTGTGATTTTATAAAGTTTAAATTATTATATATAATGTGTCTTACATATTTTTAATTTGAATAAATACACTTATCTCTTGGTTTAACCCCCGGTAAACCCATTTCAACCATAACCCTATTAATTTTATTTTTTTTTATTTTTTTATAATTCATTATGAAAAAAATATTTGGATGATTATATTATATAATATTAATTTTTCTAATTACAATTATTTAAAAAATTTATAAAATTAATTTTAGATAACTGGATGGATTTAATTAGAAATTAAACTTCCAAAAGGTGAATAAAAATAGTGTTCCAAAACAATCCTTATGTATAAAATGTTTTATAAATCAATTCAACATGAAATTGATTTTAGTGATATAGATTAGATTATTTATAATATAATTGAACAAATTATAGTTTAAAAAAATTATCTAAAATAGAAAATTGTATTTTCTTTAAATGAAAATATATTTTCTAAAAAATATTTTTTTTCAAAATTCATCCGAAAATCAATCATTTTAGAAAAAAATCAGGAAATAACTCTGAGAAATTTTTTACATAAGAAATTTAAAAATTAATCTAAATTTTTTAATTTAATTTTTTAAAAGATTCAAAAAACAATATTCTTATTTTTTTCAAAAAAATAAGTAAAAATCATTTTTTAAGAAAGATGATTTTTTTTATTCCTATAAAGTTTTTTCTAAAAATAGGTTCTTATTTAAAAATAAATTTTATTTATCTAAAAATATTATCAATAACTTTAAAAAAAATTATTCTAAAAAAATATTCCAATTTGATGGTATTTTTAATATTTTATAATATATTATAATTCATTTTGACTCAAAGTTGCATGTATCATAAGCTATCATGGAAAAAATATTTATTCAATGAGAAAAATATCATAAAATAACTCTCTATTTTATTATACCACAAATAAAATTAATTTAAAACTTTCAATTATATCAATTTAATTATAATATTTAGGATATATTTATGTTATCACATCCAAGGGCTCCCATGTTTTTTTTAAATTTCAGATTGCTCTAGAGAACATTAATCTGATGAGTTGTCTTGTCAAGTAACACTTTTTCTCTTTGATCAATGATTTATAATAATTTTTAATTATAATAAATACAATGATATTGTAGACCAGTCTCTAAATTTATTAAATATAAATGATAAATAATTTAATTACTCATAAGTGATATAAGGAACACATCATGAACTTGAGAGAGTTTTGGCGGTAGCACCAAACAATAATCTATTTTCCATACTCAATCAAGAATCTCAAAGTGTACAATATAACTAGGGATAAAAACTATATTATTTTTGAATAACATAATATTATTTCATGGATAATTTCATATGAATTTCTTATCACAAACATTGAATTATATATTTCACTTATGATCTACATCATTACTTTTATATTGACTCTGAGCTACCTTAATGTTCTATTAAATGGTTCTAAACTTCTCTAAAATTTCCTCATCCTTCTCAAATTCCTCTATATTTTATTCCTTTCCTTCATACAAATATATTGGATTTATTCACTTCCTTCTTTATTGAGGTTTATAATGATGCATATTAATGATGGATTAAAATATATTATTGTACAAAAACTCATCTAGCCTAACATGTTGATCCTGACCACCTTTGAAATCTATATAATAAGGCCTCCTTATGTCATAGAGGGTTTTAATGGTTCTATTAAATTGTTCATTCAACTGGGGATGATAAATATGTATAAAAAATAGCTCTAAATCTATATATTATAAAAGAATTCACCATAACAATGAGGTAAACCTTGAATCCTGATCATATACAATAGAATATGGTACTCTATGTAGATGTACCACTTTATTAATGTATATTTTTTAATAATGATGATCGGAGAAATATTATCTTGTAGTGATAAAGTTTTATGACTTTGTAAGTCAATCTACTGAAACCCAAATAACATTAATTCCCTTAGAATTTTTGGTGAGTTAAAAGATAAAATCCATAGTGACGTTTTTTCATTTCCATTCAGAAATGGGAAATGGTTGTAGCATCCCCTTATATATACGCCTCGTAGATATAAAATAATGACATACCATGAACCAAGATACATACATGGAATATATGTCTTCTTATTATTTCACAAAAAATTAAACTTTTTTGTCTCTATATGTTATCACCCATAGAAGATGAATAGAGAGTGATGAACAATTAGATTCATACAATAAATACTTTATCAAATCTAGTATATATGGGTCACATATGTTGTTTCTAAACCTTATCATTCCATTATAATCAAGTTTAAACTCAAGAACATTTCTCACCTTCTTCTTCAATTCTATATCTTCTTTTTGTACCTCTTTAATATTTATCTCGATATATTGATGGACACTCATTTGAGTAAGATTGATCTTCTTTATAGAGTAGTGATAAGGATGGGTTGTCTCATGGGAAGCTTCCTCAGGTGTGTGAGTTTGAGGAAAAATCACACTAAAAAATATGTTTTCGACATTAGAGATTCTCATTAGTTTAATGGCCCATTCGGGCACACGTGTGGGCCCCATGATGGGGAATAGTATGTAATCCTGCCTTTTTATTACATAACTTTTCCTTATATATTACAAACATAAGATCTTTAAAGATTAGTGTCATTTAAATAATGTACATAATACATGAAAATATATAACATTTTTATAATCAAATTGAAAGGATTCTTAATTTTTTCATTCTATATATAATTAATCCAAATCATAACCGAGGGATATACATCAAAGGAATGGGTGAGAAGAAGGTCCAATAAGGAAAAAAAGAGAAATGGTTTACATGTAAACTTGAGTGATATCTATATAGTCATGAGGAATATCATAAATTAATGATAAAAAGGCATATCAAAATAATAATAACATTAATAATAACTTGAATATTTGGCGACAACATTTAATTTATAAATTCATAATCATATCCACAGGGTCCATCCCCAAGGTGTCATAAAAATTACAAAGGTTATTCACCAAGGTATCGTTTAACTTGACATCAATAAAGATTACTTTCTCTACCCAATGATTTGGAATTATATTAGGTTGCGCCCTTGATATGTCATTATTTTCATTTTATCTATGTAGATTGTAATCAATCATTTCAGAAATAAACCATAGAGAATAAAAGAAATGGGTTTCATGTCAAAATCACATTGTTTTAAAAAGTGCTTGAAAACAAGTTTCTTTTTACCTTTTAATCCCACAAAAAAAAAAGAAGGTGGGTTTTATGTATGTTAATAATAGAATTAAAATATATCATTTTACATACATGTGAACACCCCAAGAGAATATAGAGGTTTGGGTATTCACAAAAGTAAATAGAAAAATTTCATAATAAAAAGGAAGAATGTTCGAGAAGAAAATCTGGCAGCATATTAGGTATGAAACACAGATTTAGAATACATTAAAAGGAGATGTTACAGTGTTATAACATTCATAAGATATTCATAATACAATATAGTGATAGAAAAAATGGAAAAAAGAACATGATAAGTAAATTTTAAAGACATATAACAAAAGGAGAACATGAAAGGAAAAGAGAATTTGAGATTTTCCTTACCTTGAAGAGTGAATTCAAAAACTTTAGGATCAGGACACTAAGGGCTTGAGGAAACCTTGGGAGGGATCTTTGGGAGGTAATTATATCAGGGCCTCTAGGGGGTGATCTTTGAATGAAATAAAATCAAGGAATGGCATGGTATTCATAGTAAAAGAGATGAAGTTTTTTTATTAATTTTCGAGGACACCTCATCCGTGGTATTTGAAAACCCCTGGGCTTTCCCATGATATTTACCCATGGATTTGGCCACATGGAACAGCTCATATATAATTTTTATTCATGTGAGTCTAAAAAAATTTAAATTACATATTATATCATTATGATTTCTTAAAACACACTGAAAACTCCAAAACTAAATTTTTTTATTCAAAAAATAAAACATTTTATAAAAATAAAAAAAATTCACCCTAAACTAATATCGATGTTTTGAATTCAAAAATGAACTCAATTTTATGAAAATAATTTTATAAATAGGATAAATATAATTTTTATGTAAAATCATTATTTTCTTAAAAAACACTAATAATTAACTAATAATTTTTAAAATAACTATTTACTTATATTATTATATCACATTAAAATTTAAGATGCCTAAATTAAATTTATACTTTTTTAGGTTAGGTTACTATTACATTGGTAATATTACTATTCATAAGGGTAATATTACAATTCATAAGTTATTATTCACCAAAAAATAATATGACCTTATCAGACACTAAATTTCTTATTGATCACAACAGTGTATACCCGTTTTTTGAAAATCATTTCATAGTATCTATTATTTATATTAATATTTTAAATACACTTTTTTTCAATATTCATCAAAAATATGAATCATCTTTCAAAAATACTAAAAATTCATCCTAGTTAAATTTGGATATTTGAAATTAAAAAATGGTGGTTATTTTACCATAATAAGTAATAAAAAATTTATTTATACAAATTGATTACACCAAGTAACTAAGGCTTTGTTACATAAACCCCTATAACACCTACATAGGACCTAATAGTAAGGTGTTCAATGGTGATAGAATCATGGGTCGGCTCAGGAAACATTACCCGAGTGGTGATTTCTATTAACTTTAACTTCTATCGTACGTGACTCTATTCAATCTTAACATGTTGATGACTGGATTGGGCTTGGCCCAGAGAAATTCATAGGGATGCTACCTCTTTCCCAAACTCCAACAAATAGGCTTAGTATGGAATGATTCTACTAGTAGGGTCCATCGACTCTTCTTTCTACATTAATTATCTATTATCATTTCTATATATAAAAAGAAATTATTGTTTCCAATGGTCATATTAACCAACAGTCATATAATGGTCAAAACTAATTGGTTATATATCAATTATAATTTTATAGTTTTTTGATTATGACATAGTAAACCATATATTTTCTCGAAACCAAATATTATTCAAATGTTTGGGTCGTTACATTCTTCCCCACTAAGAATTTTCTCCCCCAAAATTTCAACTCGTACCCATAGAAGATAAAAGGTTTGGGTACTTATTCTGCATAGTCTCCTCTGGTTCCTATGTGGATTATTCATATTTTTGGTTCCTCCACAACACTTTAACAAGGTGGGTAGTATTGATGTGTTGAAACTTATCTCTACAATCCAAGATCTACATCAGTGGCTCTTAATAAGAGAGGTCATGATCTAGTTGTACCGCCTATGGATTTAGTACATGTGAATGGCTAGGTATGTACTTCCTCAAAAGGGATAAGTGGAATACATTATGAACATGTTTAATATTTTGAGGAAGCGAAAACCAATATTCCACTACTCTTATGCGATCAAGGATTTCATAGGGGCCAATGTACCTAGGGTTCAACTTACCTTTCTTCCCAAACCTCATAACTCTTATCCAATGTGAATTTCAAAGAAATACTATGTCACCAACATCAAACTCCATGTCTAGTCGACGGATGACAGTATATCTCTTTTTTCCAACTCTGAGCTACCCTAATGTATTGTTGGATGGCATGAACCTTTTTTGTCATCTCTTTCACAACATCAGGCCCAAGAATCTTTCTCTCACCAGCTTAATCCAAACAAGTAGGAGTTCAACATCGCTACCCATATAGAGCTTCATAGGGTTATATTTTAATTCTCGAGTAGAAGTTGTTGTTGTACGAGAACTCAAATAATGGGAGAAGTTGATATGGTCCACCTTTAAATTCCATTTAGTATGTTCTCATACATTCCTCGAGTGTTTGAATTGTTCTTTCAGATTAGCCATCAGTTTGGGGGTGATAGGTCATAATGCAATTCAATTTGGACACAAATCCCATTGAAGACTTCTCTATAATTTTGATGTGAACCTTGGATCATGATCAGATAATATGGAAATTGGAACACTATACAGCCTTACAACTTCCTTCATGTAAATCCTTGCAAGTTGATCTAGAGATAAATCTTCCTAAATAGAGATAAAATGGGAATCTTTGGTGAGACAGTCCACTATAACCCATATCTCATTGTTTCCTTTAGATATTCTCAAGAGACTAGTGACAAAGTCCATGGTGATATCATCCCACTTCCGTGCTGGTATATTTCGTGGTTGTAATTCCATTTAGGAAGTGGTTTATCTACCTTAACATACTGACTTACCAGGAACCTTATAGTGTATTCAAAAATCTACCTTTTCATATAAACCCACCAATAATGATCACTAAGGTCCCTATATATATTTGTGCTTCTATGATGTATAGATAATGTTGAGTTATGTGCTTTATCTGTAAAGACCCGCAAATTTCAAAGAAATTTTTTTCCTAAATTCATTGGGATTTTACAAGTACGTAGTTTCTGACGGCACCTGATTCTGAGGTCCGGTGTGCCCAGAATCAGTTTCTGAAGTTTAGCTCAGGTACGTTCAGTAAACGAACCAGTGGGTTTTTCTATCTTTTGAACCGGTGCTCAGAATTGAAATCTGAGGGCACCGATGAAACCGCAGTGCCAGTAATTGCTTAAAGGGACCTTTACTGCAGTTGTGTTTTCACGGGAGGAGAAGTTAAAAATTGTGTATTAATAAAGAATTGAGTAAAAATTGTGGAACAATTTTTAATTCTTTATCCAAGTGGTTATATCCAACATGGGGTAGTTGGGGTGGGACCCACAAGCCCCTAACTACTCATGTGAGGATATTTGTGAGGTGAGGCCCACATGAGCCCCACCCCTTCACATTCCTTAAAACTCCTCTAACCCCCTCTTAAATTTTGTAACTCATCTTAACTTGTGAAACCTGTCCTCTTCCTCTCCTCTCTCTCCCTCATTAAACTTACCAACATATCACTAAATTAATTAGAAAACTCATGGTTTAATTAATTAAGTGAATTGGTTTTTTTTGAATTTCTTAATTTAAAATGCATGGAATGGATTAATAAAATAAGGAGAAGCTTTATTTTATTTTTTTTGTTGGGCTTTTTGTGTTGAGAGAAAGGGAAGAGAGCTCTTGAAGAACATCATCTCCTTTGTTGAAGAACGCCAAGACTCTGATGAAAAACATCGACTCGACGACCCCGGATTCTTATTCCTTTTCCTCCTCTGTGGTAAGGAAGGAAACAATGACGTGGGAATTTTCCAATTCCGTCACGCTTTGTTTTCTTCTCTCCATGATAAAAATAGGAGATGTCGCTTCCTCCTCGGATGCTCTCCGTCGATGTCTATGAAACCTCACCACGTGACGCTGTCAACCGCGACGCTGACGTTTGTCATCATTTGTTGAGGTAGGGGTTAAGTTCAATTTTAATGGATTAAAATTTTGCTATGATTTTTCATTTATCATCTCGTTTACTTTGTCCGATTACTATCGTTTTATGCGGAGGGTGAGGGCTGAACGAACACAGCCCGACAACCCTCTGTTATTCTCCTTAATCGTTTTTAGAATTGATAATTGACGGCGGTGGAATCACAACACCGTCACACTATTTCGGGAACTAGGAAAAGGGAACCAGAACCATCACGCCAGTTGTGTGGAAAGAATCGCGGCCCGCTACACGGGCCGCTTCGGTGGAAGAACAGGCCGGGCGGAACCGGGCCGCGGCGCCAAGAGGGCGCCGTGCCAAAAAAGTCGGCGGCCCGCCCATGCGGGCCGCGTGCGCCAGAGGACCGGCCGTCCGAGCTGGCCGGTTTGGGGAAGGGCGGCGCCGCCGATGCAAAAGACCGCCCCCCCTCCCCTGAAGCACACTCAGCTCAGCCGAGCCGCTCGGCCAGCGGGCCGAGCCGGGCCGCACCACGCCACTCGGGTCGGGCCGCACCGGGCCGGACCGCGCCACTCGGGCCGGGCCGCGCCACTTCGGACCGGGCCGTGTCCCTTCGGACTGACTCTAGTTTTCCCTTCGGACCGATCTGACACCCCTTCTAGGTCGGGCCCGTCAAACTGGGTCAACCCGACCCGTCGGCCCACTGGGCTAAACGGGCTGGGCCCGTTAATCACTCAAACGGGGTTACCTTAAAGACCGTGCGTCCGATCGATGCGGCGTCTGCAGCACTGAGACTCTTTTGATGATATAGTCCTTTCATGATACTCTAAGTGAGTTTTGGATGAATTTGGATATCATCTGGGTTAGAAACGAGTGTATTTCTAACCGGACCCTTGGGACGGAAAAGATGATATCTCTCAGACCGGGCATCCGATTGACGCGCCGTTAGTTGCGTAGAGTTCCTTTTGACAAGACGGAACTTTGGGATACATCAACACTGGACTTCATGACATTTGATGTATCGACCCCCTTGGCTCGTGGAGTGGACCCTCCCGGAATCGAATGTGCTGTGTGCGGGAACCCTAGAGCTGGCTGCGATTGCGATGACGATAACGACTGTACTTGGATCCTATGTGGGTTCAGCAGCGAGGACGACTGTACTTGGATCCTCCATGGGTTCAGTAGCGATGATGACTGTACTTGGATCCTACATGGGTTCGGCAGCGATGGTTATTTTACTAGGATCCTACGTGGGTTCGGCAACGACGAATTTTGTACTTGGATCCTACGTGGGTTCGGCAGGGAAGATGATTCAGAGGCTACATCTATCATTTCCACCCCTCTTCGTGAGTAGTGTACATGTGTGAGATGAGTCTTGACTTTCAGTCATTATCATTGATGTGATTGACTTGTTATCCAGTGTGAACTGAGTTGTACTTTCCTGTGTGGATTGGGTTGTTCTTGGGCTCTTGAGTTGGAGTCGAACTAGAATTGATCAATTAGGTATATGTATGGGAATATACCTAAGTATAATTGGTTGATACTTCATTTTTGTATCATTCCTTTGTGGTTTATCCTTCGTGGATTCTGGGAGACCTTCGGGGGTCTCGGGGTCCCTACTGAGTATTGTATACTCACCCCTGCATGGGCTATGCCCGCACTACGTTGTGTTGGTTGCAGACGACGGACAACGCTGATCGTGGTTGAGGCTTGTGGAGTGGGACGGTACCTTGAGGTGGACTATGAGGCGGGACGTACACAGAGCGGATGGATGGATTCGAGGTGCTAAGGAGACCATCTGTACCCACCCTTCAGGTGGGAATTCCGGAGGATGACTTGGTGGTTGCTACTTTACTTTTCAGCAGTTGTACTTTCTTTCTCAATTGTACTGTACTTTCAGTTGGGTTTGTATACCGGCCCATTTACTTTCCAGTACTTACTTTTGTACTCAGTTTACTTAGTGTTTACTTTATCTTGTGTACTCTGTAGTATTTTTTTTCTTTATAAAGGAAATTCCCTCCCTTTTATCGGGATTTACGCCTTTGGTGCTAGTCACCAGCCCCTGGCTTATGGAAGGCGGGCTTAGGGTAGTCACGGAATGGACCCTGAGGACGGGTCGTGACAAATTGGTATCAGAGGAGTCGGTTCTACCGCAGAACTCAGTACTCTGATAATTTCTCCAGTGTGAAGCAATAGTGTTAAGGGTATTGAGTGTGGTTATCATTCCAGGGAGTCCAGTGTTGGTGCGGCGGCCGACGTATCCATACACCAGGACCCTAACTTCTTATTTCCGAATGAGTACACGAAAACATTGATTGCATGTGTGTTTCAAAAGTATTCTTTGTGGTTAATTTGTGTCAGCTCACTAGGTATATTGTATTAACCGTGGCACACCTGTTTCTTTTCAGTATGTCCCCATGATGGAAGCCAACTAGGGTTCTGAGCTTTGTGCGAGATGGCATCCCACCCAGCGACGAGGCATCGGTGTAGGGCCCCATTACAGCAGAGACACAGTCGGTACCTCTACCCACTGAGCCACCGATGCCACCAGCCCCAGCAGTTGAGAGTACATGTTTCCTGAGTGCACTGCATGAGTTTCAATTTCAGAGGCCGCCCATGTTCCATGGAGAGACGGACCCTCAGGCAGTCGAGGACTGGCTAGAGGCTGTTGTCTGAGTCTTTAGATTAGTAGGGACACTAGCTGACCTCATGGGGATCCTTATGGTGATTCTCCTGCACGTAGCAGTATGTAGATGGTGGAGCCTGATGCTCCAGGTACACGATGAGGCATCACTTCTTTGGATGTACTTTGAGAGCCTCTTCCGCTTGGAGATCGTTCCAGCCACCCTCTGTGCAGTGCGCATCCAGGAGTTACTACAGCTGTGGTAGGGTAGCATGACAGTAGCCTAGTACTCGGTGAAATTTACTTATCTCTCACGCTACTCCACGGACATGGTACAGGACCCATTCTTCTGGGCCTGTACCATTGAGCAGGGACTGAGGCATGAGATCAGGGCATCGATGATCTCCCTCAGTATTCTGACACAGGCAGGAGTACTGGAGCAAGCCCTTCTTGTGGAGATCTTTCTTGTTGAGCCTATGCCAGTAGTGAGACCTACCGCAGGGCAACACGTAGCGGAGTATTCTACAACCGATAGTAGATAGATGTCGCATAGGTCCAAGAAGACCATACCATCAGGTGGGCGACCTCAGGATACTGGTTCGGAGGTGCAGGGCACACGCAGTAGAGCCAGTCATACGAGAGGCAGACAGTGTTATGCATGTGGTGGGAAGGGCCACATGGCTCGTGACTACCCGACCCGACATACAGAGGAGCAGCAGACGGTTGAAGGACCACCCAGGCAGAGGCATAGGTTCGACCGTGGCGGTCCACAGGGAGCAGGCGGATGAGGTAGAGGAGCTGGCTGAGTAGGAGGTGGTGGACAATGCTTCGGGGCTCTACCACCATCACCATCAGGAGTTCCACCCCGACCACAGGGAGCTGGCGGGCAGAGGCAGGCTCAGCTTCTGGCAGTGGATGCCTACGACCACGGAGCACCTAAGATGATTTAAGGTACTATCTGTGTCTACTCCACCCTTGTTTCAGTTCTTATAGACACAAGAGCGAGTCATTCTTTTTTTGTCGCTGCCCTTGTTCGAAGATCGGAGATTCCAACTGAGTCGTTGGCTCGATCCTTACAGCTAGAGACTCCTACGGGAGCAGACTCGACGATTATGCACTGGTGTCGATAGTGTGAGATTACTCTTGGAGGCGAGACCTTCAGCTGGGATCTTCTTGTAGTGGCGTTGAGGCCTTACGACGTCATCTTGGGCATGGATTGGTTATCTACAGTTCATGCTCAGATCAACTGTATTAGGCGCAAGGTGTGGTGTTTCCGCACAGATGGGAGTAGGTTCACCTTCACCGGTGATAAGGGAGCCTTTACAGTGCAGGATGGACTCACACAGAGGAGAGGACAGCTGATCACCCTTCAGTTGGCTAGTCTCATCCTAGATCAGTTGATGTGTGGAGTCAGAGTTTTTCTGTTGTGGTGGATTAGTATGAGGATGTTTTTCCTGACGACATTCCAGGACTACCTCCTCACAGAGAGGTCGACTTCTATATTGACATGTACCCTAGGACAGCCCCGATATCTACTCCAGCATATCAGATGGCTCCCATTGAGCTTCGTGATCTATGGGTCCAGCTGGAGGACTTACAGGGCAAGGGATTCATCTGTCCCAGTATTTCACCCTGGGCTTCTCCGATTTTGTTTTCCAAGAAGGCGGACGGGAGCTTATGACTATGTGTCGACTACCGTCACCTAAACTAGGTGACTGTGAAAAAAAAGTATCCACTCCTGAGGATTGACGACCTCTTTGATCTGATCAGTGGATCACAATGGTTCTTGAAGATAGACCTTAGGTCAGGTTATCATCAACTCAGAGTTCGAGACGAGGATGTGCAGAAGATGACCTTCATGTGTCGATATGGCCACTATGAGTTCTTGGTTATTCCTTTAGGCATAACCAACTCTCCAGAAATGTTCATGAGTCTCATGAACAGGGTCTTCTAGCCTTACCTCGATTGATTTGGAGTAGTCTTAGTCGACAACATACTGATTTACTCAACTACTGAGGAGGAGCATGCCTACCACTTGCGGGTTGTACTGGACACACTCTGAGAGCACCAGCTTTATGGTAAGCTCTCGAAGTGTCAGTTCTAGATTCAAGAGGTCCACTTCTTGGGGCACGTCATCTCTGAGGTGGGAGTTGCAGTGGATCCTGTGAAGATCTAGGCAGTACTTTCTTGTGAGCCACCCAGGAGTGTGACAGAGGTGTGGAGTTTCCTAGGTATAGTTGGGTACTATCGGAGATTCGTGCCAGACTTCTCCAGAGTTGTATCACCGCTTTAATCTTTGAAGAAGAAGGGGAAACCCTTTGTGTGGTTAGATAGATGTCAGCAGAGCTTCCATAAGCTGAGACAGAGATTGACCAGTGCACCCATCTTGAGGCTACCGGAGGAGGGTGTAGGGTACGTAGTTTACTATGATGCATCAGGGACTAGACTCGAGTGTGTCCTGATGTAGGAGCGGGAAGTGATTGCTTATGGTTCAAAAACATTGAGGCAGCATGAGCAGAACTATGCTACCCATGACCTAGAGTTAGCAGCAGTGGTCTTCGCCTTGAAGATGTGGCGGCACTATCTGATGGGCGAATGCTTTATAGTATACTCTGACCACTAGAGTCTCAGGTATATCTTCTCGCAGAAGGACCTGAACCTGAGACAGTGGCAATGGCTAGAGTTCCTCCAGGACTATGACTTTGAGATAGTCTATACTCCTGGAAAGGGGAACGTAGTAGCTGATGCTCTCAACAGGAGATCAGGTATTCAGCTACTTAGATAGGCGACGGAACAGCTAGCCGCGTTGCAGATATCCTTCATGGATAGACATGGGACAGCCGTTCTACAGTCTCTCATAGTCACTCCACTACTTCAGCAGGTCATGGAGGCACAGCGTGGGGACGTTGAATGTGAGATGCGACGTGCACAGATATCCACAGGACAGGCACCTGATGGATTTTCTGTAGGAGTAGAGCACGTCATCTTTTTCAGAGGACGTACCATGGTAATAGTTGCTTTACAGGAGGAGGTACTGAGAGAGTTTCACACTTCCCCATTGGCGGTACGTCCAGGAGTAGAGAATATGTACTAGGATATCAGATGACAGCACTGGTGGCTGGGTATGAAGAAGGCTATGGTAGAGTTCGTTTCACGATGCCTCACCTGCCAGCAGGTGAAGGTGGAGCACCAAGTACCAGTAGGCTTGGTACAACCCTTAGAGGTCCCGAAGTGGAAGTGGGACGGGATATCTATGGATTTTTTGATAGGGATTCTACGTACATCCAGAGGACACGACTCTATCTGGGTCATCGTGGACCGACTCACCAAGTCGGCCCACTTCTTACCTATCATAGAATAGGGCTCAGTGGATAGCTTGGGACGCCTCTACATTCAGGAGATCGTACGGCTTCATGGTGTGCCATCATCTATCATCTTTGATTGAGATGATTTCTTTACTTCCCGGTTTTAGAAGGGGTTACAGGAGGATTTTGGGACGTAGCTACACCTGAGCACCGCCTTTCACCCACAGACGGATGGCCAGATGGAGAGGACCATTCAGACTCTCGAGGACATGATCTGTGCATGTGTCCTCAACTTTGGTCGCAGCTAGGAGGATCACCTACCATTGGTGGAGTTTGCGTACAACAACAGTTACCACTCCACCATCGGGATGGCACCATATGAGGCATTGTACGGTCGACCTTGCAGATCACCTCTGTGCTGGACTGACCCTGGGGAGTCAACACTTGTAGGACCAGAGATGGTCCAGGCCACAACAGAAATGGTACAGATCATCCAGGAGTGGATGAGGACTGCTCAGAGCTGACATAAGTCATATGCTGATAGGAGGCGTATACCACTAGAGTTCGAGGATGGCGACCACGTTTTCTTATGGGTCACACCTCGATGTGGACTACGGAGATTTGGTTGGGGTGTAAAGTTATCTCTATGCTTCATCGAACCATCCTGGGTTCTCAGCAGGATAGGTGAGGTGGCTTATCGCCTGGCTCTTCCACTTCAGTTGCACTGGGTGCACGATGTCTTCCACGTATCTTGGCTGAGGAGAAACGTGCATGACCCGACACATATCATTGATCATGAGGAGATGGACATAGATGATAGGGAGACATTTGCGGAGGTTCCAGTGGATATCTAGGATAGATAGGATCGAGTCCTACGTGGATGGTCGATTCCTTTAGTGCGCATCAAGTGGCACCACGAGAACCTCCAGGAGAGCACATGGGAGCGGGAGGCTCATATGCGTGCACAATACCCTCATTTGTTTCCCTAGTTTATGATGTATCTTTATAGGGATGTAAATCCCTAAGGTGGGAGTAATATAAAGACCCATAAATTTTAAGGAAAATGTTTTCTTAAATTATTTGGGATTTTATGAGTACGCAGTTTCTAACGGCACGTGATTCCGAGGCCCAGTGTGCCTAGAATCAGTTTCCAAAGTTTAGCTCAGGTACGTTCAGTAAATGAACGAGTGGGTTTTTCTATCTTTTGAACTGGTGCTCGGAATTGAAATCTGAGGGCACTGATGAAACCGCAGCACCGGTAATTGATTAAGGGGACCTTTACTGCGGTTGCATTTTCACTGGAGGAGAAGTTAAAAATTGTGGATTAATAAAGAATTGAATAAAAATTGTGGAACAATTTTTAATTCTTTATCCAAGTGGTTATATCCTACATGGGGTAGTTGGTGTGGGACCCATAAGCCCCTAACTACCCATGTGAGGTAATTTGTGAGGTGGGGCCCACACGAGCCCCACCCATTCACATTCCTTAAAACTCCTCTAACCCCCTCTTAAATTTTGTAACTCATCTTAACTTGTGAAACCTATCCTCTTCCTCTCCTCTCTCTCCCTCATTAAAATTTCCAACATATCACTTAATTAATTAGACAACTCATGGTTTAATTAATTAAGTGAATGGGTTTTTTTTGAATTTTTTAATTTGAAATGCAAGGCATGGATTGATAAAATAAGGAGAGGCCTTATTTTATTTTATTTTGGTGGGCTTGTTGTGTTGAGATAAAGGGAAAAGAGCTCTTGAAGAACTTTAACTCCTTTGTTGAAGAATGATAAGACTCTGATGAAGAACATCGACTCGGCGACCCCGGATTATTCTTCCTTTTCCTCCTCCGCAGTAAGGAAGGAAATAATGATGCAGGAATTCTCCAACAACGTCATGCTTTGTTTTCTTCTCTCTATGATAAAAAGAGGAGACGTCTCTTCCTCCTCGGACACTCTTCATTGATGTCTACAAAACCTCACTACGTGACGCTGTCAACCGTGACGCCGATGTTCGTCATCATTTGTTGAGGTAGGGTTTAAGTTCAATTTTAATGGATTAAAATTGTGCTATGATTTTTCGTCAAGAATCTTGTTTACTTTGGCCGATTGCTATCATTTTACACGGATGGTTCGGGCCGAACGAACATGGCCCGACAACCCTCTGTTGTACTCGTTAATCATTTTTAGAATTGATAATTGATGGTGGTGGAATCACAACACCATCGTCTCTTTTCGGGAATGAGGCAAAGGGAACCAGCTTCGTCATGCCGGTTGTGTGGAAAGAACCGCAGCCCGCTACACGGGCCGCTTCAGCAGAAGAACCGGTCGGCCCGTCGGCCGGTCGGGCGAAGAGGAGCCCCGGCGCAAGGAGGGCGTCGCGCTAGAAGACTGGCCGGCCCATCGGCCGGTCGGGTGGAACCGGACCGCAGTGCCAAGAGGACGCCACACCAAAGAAACAGGCGGCCCGCCCATGCGGGCCGCGTGCGCCAGAAGACCGGCCGGCCGAGCCGGCCGGTTTGGGGAAGGGTGACGTCGGTGCTGAAGACCGGGGTGCCCCCCCCCCCCTTGGAGCCCGCTCGGCTCAGCCACGCCGCTCGGCCAGCGGGCCGAGCCAGCCGGGCCGAGCTGGGCCAGGCTAGGCCGCGTCCCTTCGGGCCAACTTGAGTTTTCCCTTCGGACCAGTCGGACACCCCTACTGGGTCGAACCCGTCAAATCGGGTCAACCCAACCCGTCGGCCCACTGGGCTAAACGGGTCGGGCCCGTTAATCACTCAAATAGGGTTGCCTTAAATACCGCGCGTCTGATCGACACGCCGTCTGCGGCACTGGGACTCTTTCGATGAGACAGTCCTTTCGCGATAATCTAAGTGATTTTCAGATGAATTTGGATATCATCTGGGTTAGAAACGAGTGTATTTCTAACCAGGCCCATGGGATGGAAAAGCTGATATCTCTCAGACCGGGCGTCCGATTGACGCGCCGTCAATTGCGTAGAGTTCCTTTTGATGAGATAGAATTTCGGGATACATCAACACTGGACTTCATGACAGTTGATGTATCGAACTCCTTGGCTCGTGGAGTGGACCCTCTCAGAATCGAGCATGTTGTGTGTGGGAACCCTAGAGCTGGTTGCGACTGCGATTACGATGACGACTATACTTGGATCCTCCGTGGGTTATGAAGTTATGACAACTATACTTGGATCCTACGTGGGTTCGGAAATGATGGTTATTGTACTAGGATCCTACGTGGGTTCAGCAGCGACGACTTCTGTACTTGGATCCTATGTGGGTTCGACATGGAAGATGATTCAGAGGCTAAATTTATCATCTCCACCCCTCTTCGTGAGTAGTATACCTGTGTGAGATGAGTCTTGACTTTCAGCCATTATCATTGATGTGATTGACTTGCTATCTTGTGTGAACTGTGTTGTACTTTATTGTGTGGACTGGGTTGTTCTTAGTCTCTTGATTTGGAGTCGAACTGGAATTGATGACTTAGGTATATGAATGGGCATATACCTAAGTATAATTGGTTGATACTTCGTGTTTGTATCATTACTTTGTGGTTTATCCTTTTTGAATTCTGGGAGACCTTTAGGGGTCTTGGGGTCCCTACTGAGTATCGTATACTCACCCCTGCACGGGCTATGCCCACACTACATTGTATTGGTTGCAGACAACGGACAACGCTGATCGTGGTTGAGGCTTGTGGAGCAAGATGGTACCTAGAGGTGGACTATCAGGAGGTACGTACACGAAGTGGACAGACGGATTCGAGGAGCTGAGGAGACCATCTATACCCACCCTTTAGGTGGGAATTCCAGAGGACGACTTAGTGGTTTCTGCTTTACTTTTCAGTTATTGTACTTTCTTTCTCAGCTGTACTGTACTTTCAGTTGGGTTTGTATACCGGCCCATTTACTTTCCAGTACTTACTTTTGTACTCAGTTTACTTAGTGTTTACTTTATCTTGTGTACTCTGTTGTGTTTGTTTTCTTTATAAAGTCAATGTCTTCCCTTTTATCGAGATTTACACATTTGGTGCTAGTCACCAGCTCCTGGCCTATAGAAGGCAGGCTTGGGGTAGTCACAGCACGGGCCCTGAGGAAGAGTCATGACATTATCCACCATTTCCTTCTTTATTTACCGAATAGATGGAACCCATAGTCATATATGAAATTTCAATAGACCATATTGAATAATATTGATCTTGGAAAATTTATCATCCTTCACAGCATCAAACATATTCTATAATAAAGGATCTTCTCATTGAGTTTTCTTGATCTTATTTAGTAATGACTGTTGAGAACTAATTTGGGATAGGGTTGATGATGTCCCTTCCCTTATAATTCTCATGTCTAGTTTTACTTGGTCTTTGATCAAGGGATCTCCTTGAATCCTCATCATTTCTATAACAACGAGGTCTTTCCTACTTAATGCATCAGCAAATTTGGTTTCCCTTCTATGGTGAGAATGAATTGAACAATCATAGTCTTTAAGAAGTTCTGACCATCCCCTTTGTATAATGTTCAATTCATTTTGGGTGAAAATATACATAAAAAATTAATGGATTGTTTATATATGAAATTTCTCCCTATAAATATATTGAATCCATATCTTCAGAGGAAAAAACAACCATTTATAGCTCAAGATCATGCGTAAGATAGTTCTTCTCTTGAGGATTCAAATATCGAGATACATAAGCGCTGACTTTGTCATTCTTCATGAGGACTCACCCAATCCCTTTCAAAGATTCATCGCTAAAAATAATGAATCCTTCTCCAATTGAGGGTAGATTTTACATGGGTGCAGTAACTAATATCTTCTTCATCTCTTGGAAACATTCCTCAATCTTCTTTTTCCACATGAACTTGAGCACCTTTTGAGTTAAATTGGTTAATGTATTATAAAGTCTTGAGTGGTTTTTCAAAAACCTCCTATAATATCCTATTAATCCAAGGAAACTAAAAATCATAGTTATTGTTGTAGGATGATTCCACTCCTCTAAAACCTTTCTCTTTGCAGGGTCAACTAATATTCCTTCATTGGTTAAAATATACCCAAAGAAAGAAATTTTTGTATCCTAAAACAGATTTTCTGAACTTTCCAAAAATCATCTCCTTCTGTAGATTTTTAAAAATAATCCTTAGATGATCCTCAAGTACCTAAATATTTTTAGAATATATCATAATATCATCAATAAAAGCCACTAAAAAATTATCTAGGTGGTCCTTAAAGACTCTATTAATCCAATCCATAAAAATAGAAGTTGCATTAGTTAGTTTGAAGGGAATAACAATAAACTCATAATGCCCATATCTTGATTAGAAGGTAGTTTTTAGAATATATTTTTTTTCACACTCAATTGATGATAACCAAATCAAAGATTAATCTTAGAGAATAATTGAGCCCCATAAATTTGGTCAAAGAAGTCATCAATTTGTGGAAGAGGATATTTTTTCTTCACTATGATCCCATTTAGTACTATATATTCAACTCATAGCCACATTGTTCCATCCTTCTTAACAAAGAAAATAGGTGCTCCCCAAGGAGAGACACTCGGTTGGATAAACCCCTTATCCAAAAGATCTTATATTTTTTTGTTCAATTCATCTAGCTCAGCATTTTCCATTCTATATGGGGTCTATAATATCAGATGATATCTTAGTATGAGTTAAATGGAGAACTCTAGCACTCCTTATGGGGGGAGGTTTGGGTGACTACTCAGTAAATACATTATGGTATTCTTGAATGATGGTGACATCCTCTATTCATATACTATCATTTCCTTCTTCATCCTCACTAACCAACTCCATAAAGAAGGATATAGGAGGTTCTTATAGACAAACCTCCGGTCAAGAAATATATCCTTGGAAGATAAGAGTAGGTATCCCATTAAAGAATACTGAAATTTCATTTCTTCTTCATTTGATCTTAGAATTATACTTTGAGAGCTAGTCCATCCCTAGTATAATGTTTAATTCCAACAAGGAAATGACTACTAGATTTGCGATCATATTTTTCTCACTAAAGTAAATACTGGGGTATCTAAACACTAATGATTCTTGGATAATCCCACCAAGAGTCTTGATTGATAACTCTACTTTTAGAAATTAAGGGTTTGATTCTAAATTCTTTGAAAATTTGGTGTAAATAATTGATTGTGTAGAACTAGAATCAAACAAAGTAATTTCTATATTTGATAGAACAATAATTGTACCTTCCACCACATCATTTGGAGATTCAACATTAGTTTTCATGATAGAAAAATCATGGACATTCTCTCTTGGCCTTTGGTGAGGCTGATGCTAATTCACCTCTACTTCCCTCAGATTTGGAAAGGGATTTCCCAAGTTCCCAAGATATCCACACTTAATGCATTGGACTTCAGGTATGGCATGCACCATCCTCCCTTTCTCATTTGTGTTGGGAATTTAAGGCTTCACCTCTCAACAAAAATTCCATCTGATACAGCCATCTCTTTTACACTTTTAACACTTCCATATCCCAATCATCCATTTCCCCAATTGCTTCTTCCCACATTTATTACACATAGAGAGTTTCACTTTTTTTCCTCTTATTCCCTAATCAATGCTCCCCCCAAGCTTATATCCATTGATCCCTTCTTATCATTGGATTTTTAGGACCATTATATCTCATTGAACTCCAATTCTACATTCATAGTACTCTGCATGATCCTCTCATAGCTATCATATTCTCAGTTGAGTATATTATTCCATAGATGAGGTCTTATTCCACCAAAGAATCTATAAAACTTCCCATTAGGATCCATGACAAAGAAATAGGTGTAACATTTAATCCTTGTGAAGTTTATCTCATATCTTCCCACAACTTCATTATCCTTATTCTTCTGCTTAAGAATTTATTTCTTTATTTTAACTCTCATCGAATGAGGGAAATACTTTTCGAAGAGGATTTATATGAAATCTTCCCACTCCATAGCTTCAATATCCCCTCTTGGCCTCATTTATTTTATCATTTCCCACCACTAATGACCTTCTACCTCTAAGAAGCAAAGAGACACAGTGAATATTTCTTGTTTAGAACTATTAAGTACAGAAAAGATCTTTTCAATATAGTTGATCCACTGTTCCACAATCAATGGGTTGGTAGATCAATTAATGGTCAGTGGTAATTGGTGAAAAAATGAATCAATAGAAATGTGTTCCCATTATGGAGAAATTAGTCTCTCAACTTGATTCAATTTATTTCCCATATCATGAGTGATTTGGTTCATCATTCTATTTAAAGTTTCCATTCGAACATCCATTAAAGGTTAGTCAACGCATTGTCTATTGGAGTCACCATTTTCATAGTTTCTCTTATTTCCCACCATTTTAAAAAATAATAAAACCTTAGTGAGAAACTTATTTCATTTAAAAATCATTCATCAATTAAGGTTTTTTATTTCTTAAAACATTATTCTTAAACAACATGTACATTTCTCTATAAATACTTCATATTGATTCAAAAAAATATTATGATTAAACAAACATATCCCCTGGAAGATTCAAACCAAGAGTTAATCAAGATGCATTTTCATGCTCTAGTTCCCATTTGAGTCTAGTTCAATGTGGTGTTTTCAGGTTTTACACCTCGATACAACAGTACTAGAGCCACATCCACTTGTTCTTATCCAGACAGAGATTTATTTTTTCGTAAACCACTTACATAATATTTCACAAAAATAATAGGAAGTTTTCATATATTTAATCTTTTTGAGAGGGTTTTTCATAAAATTTTCATATTCTAATTTCCATAAATAACTAAACTATCCTTTGACACTAACTATGGAATCTCACCTTTATATTACATACCTTTTCATTACATTTTACAAATAGAGGATCTTTAAGATTTAGTATCTTAGAAATAAAATACATAATTGATGAAAAAAATATAACATTATTCTACTCCAATTGAAAGGATTATTCATTTTTTATCCTATTTAAAATTACTCCAAGCCATAACATGGTGACAAACTTCAATGGAATGGGTGAACAGAAGGCCCAATAATGGAAAACCAAGATAAATAGTTTACATGTGAACCTTGGTAATATCTATAAGAACATCAAAAATATCCTAAAAGAATAATAAGGAGGCATATCAAAAATATTAACAACTTGAAAAATAACTTTAAAATGTGTCTAAAACATTTAATTTACACATTTATAATCATATCACCAAGGTCAATCCCCAAGGTGTTATCAAAATTACCATGGTTATTCACCAATGTATCGTAAAACTTATCATCTGTAAAGATTAATTTATTTACCCTATGTATTGGAAAACTATCAGTTCACATGTTTAATATGTCATTATTTTCATTTCATCCACATATATCATTATCAAACATATTATAAATAACCCATAGATAATAAAAGATATTTGTTTCAAATCAATATCGCGTCAATAAAAAAGTGCTTAAAAAAGTTCCTTTTGTCATTTTAATCCAAAAAGAAGAAGAATGGTTTCATGTATGTTAATCCCAGAATGAAAATATATCATTTTGAAATACATGTGAACACCCATAGAGAAGATAGATGTTTGGGTATTCACTAATGTAAAAATAATAATTTTTAGATAAAAAGAAATAAATTTAGAGACAAAAATATGACACCATAACAAGTATAAAACATGGATTTAAAAGACAATAAAAAGATATAGGAAAATGATATACCATTCATAAAAGAATCATAATATATTTTATTTATATATAAAATATACATAAGAACATTATATGAAAATTTGAAAGACATATAGCATAAAGAGAACAAGAAAGGAAAAGTGGATTTGAGATTTCCCTACCCTGCGGAATAACTTCTAAAACTCTAGAGTCAGGACCATGAGGGTATGAGGACACATTGATAGAAATCATTGGTAGGTATTACTATCAAGTATTTTTTTCAATGATTTTGGAATGAAATTAAAAAAAGTAGTGATTTGGTATTTATAGTAAAAGAATGGAGTTTTTTAATTTCTGAGGATACCTCATCAATGGTATTTTCAAAATTAGAGGATTAGCCATGGTATTTTCCCATGGTTTTGTACACTTGGGACACACCATATAATAATGTAATCCATACGAGTCGACCATAATTTTAAATTAAATATTACATCATTATGATGTCATAAAATAAACTGAAAACTCTAAAAATGTATTTTTACTATTCTTTGAAAAACAAAACCTTTTAAAAAAATATTATAAATTCACCCTAACCTAATATTGATGATCTAAATTCAAAAATGAACTCCATTTTATGTATAAAATTTTCTAAATATGATAAATCTTTTTTTTCAATTAAAATCACTATTTTCTCAAAAAAATACATATACATTACTAATAATTTCTAAAACAGATATTTACTTGTACTGTTATATCATATTACCATTCAAAAAGCCCAAATTACATTTATAATTCCTTATGTGATATAACTATTTCATTGGACATATTACTAATAAAAAGGGTATTATTATTATTCATAAGTTATTATTCCCCAAAAACTATGTTGATCTTATCAGACTATAAATTTCTTACTAATCACAACCATATATGTCTATTTTTCGAATATAATTTCGCAGTGTCAATTATTTAAAGTATAATAATTTTTTTAAAATACTCTTTTTTCAATATAATAAATAATATGAAACTTATTAGAAAAATACTAAAAATTAATCCTAGATTAATGTGGACATTTGAAATTCATAAATTATGGTTATTTAACAATAAAAAGAAATAAAAATTTTATTTATACAAAATAATTACAGAAAGTAACTAAGCCTCGTTACATAACCCCTTATAACACCTGCTTAAGAAGTAAGTATAAGGTGTGAAAAGGTGATATAATATTTGGGCATCTCAGAATATATTTCCTGAGTGGCGATTTCTATTAACATGAACTTCTCTCGTAAGCAATTTTATTCAAGCTTAACATGTTGAAGATCGGCTTATGCATGGTCCATAGAAAAGCCTAGTGGATCTACCTATTCCCAATCTATGAAAAATAGGCTTCGTATGGAACAATTATAGTGGTATAGGCCATCAAATATTCTTTCTGCAATAATTATCCATTATCATTTCTATTTATAAATAAAAATTATAACATTAAAAATTATTATTGTTTTCAATGGTCATATAAAAATGAAAACATGATGTTCACATTTCAATTATACCTATACAGTTTTTTTTGTTATAATATTATAAACCATACATTTTCAGGATTAAAAATATTATTGAAAATTTTAGGTCGTTACAGCCAAGGAGAAAGAAATAATCATTTAAACATAACATGGTAATAAGGGTATGATAACCTGATTATAACATTTGAAAACCATAACATAAAATCCAATACCATAGTCTTGAGTAGTAGAAAAAATCTAGGAGTTTATAAGACATAAATCAAGAAGGAATCAAATAACATGAACCATGATAGCATAACATTGGAATAAGACATAATATTTTGTACACACATAAGAATTTAAATTTAATTTCCCAATCAAGGATAACCTCTAAAACAATATTAGTGGATGAGTTTAAATATTTATTCCATCATATAAATAGTCAAGGTTCACTCTCAATAATATCATAGTGTATATTGTCCCATACAAAACCTGTTTTACTCCCTATTCAAATCCTTATTATCTCATGATATATCCATATTGACATTATACATTAGAGGCATATATAATTTCAGTCCCACCTTTTATATAATCACAATTATTTCAAATGTGTTCCATAAAATCATAAATCATCATATATACCAACCCATGGAAAATATTGATGTTTCATGAAAATTTAAATAAATTATTATATAATAATCCATGGAAAATATATAGGTTTCATAAAAATTTTATCATCAAAATCATAAAACATCCATATATAGAAAAAGGATCGTATCCTTGGATCATATTCCAAGTAAATCATAAGTAACATCAATGTTTACTATCATATATGAAATGTGTATTTAAAATTACACTAAAACATTTGTTAATGAAAATACCAATTTCACTTTGAAATGACATATATAAAAACAAAAAGTTTCCAGAAAATTAAGGTCTTCATTATAGTTAAAATGAAAATTGGAAACATATAAAGGATGCTACAACCCATTATGATGTCTTGATGGTAATAAATTGCATTCATGTCATATACTTAAAAACAACTACTCCTTTCACATTTTTAGTAAACATTCAAAAGTATACCATTTGAAAAATTACAAGAGTATTCAATTTAAACCATTTCAAAATTTCAATCTTGATATCATAATGTTTTCATAATAAAAATGTTTATGGCATTAAAATAACCAATGAAACTCATTTCTTAGTCAATTATCACTAATAATACTATTATTGTAGATTGGTTTCAGTCCCAAATTCATCCTATACTTAGTCATGATTCACTACTTATATTATCATAGTGGTAAGATTAACTTATGGATCTATGTTCACTTCCCTTTTGAATCAATATTATATCATTCGATATCGAACATTACCTAATACATTTAAGGGATATATAATCCAAGTCACACCCGTCACATAATCGTAGTACATTCAAATGTGTACCTAAATGTTATAAAACATTAATTGTATATAATAACAAGTGTATTGGAAATGATTTTAATTAAAATTTCATCAATTCTTCATGTAAAACCCCATTAAAATGAAAGAGTTGTCAAAAAACCTCATCACCATAACCATATACCATCTCGATATAGAATAAAAATTTTATCCTTGAATTGTAGTCACAATAAATAATAATTAACATCAAAATTTGTTATCATTGGTTAAAAATTCATGTGAAAGAACACTAGAAATTTTATTGAGGAAAATACCCATATAATTTTGAAATAACTTATTTAAAATCATAAAATTTCACAAATAATATGTAAAAAAATTATATTTAAACAAACCTTGGAAACTTTTAAAGGTATATTCCAAGAATATACCATTCATTTCAATAGGTAATTATGTTCATGTCGTGTATTTAAAAACTATTATTCCATTAAAAATTTTAGTAAAAATCAAAAGTGCCTCATTTAGAAAATGAAATGAAGATTCTATTTAAACATATTTTTAAAAATTCAAAAATTGTTTAAATGTAAATTTAAAAATTAATAGGATATTAATAATATAAATATTTTAATATTTTAGAAAACATGTATATGGAATAAAAATATTTTTTGACTAAAGAGATAAATAAATTGGTTTTCCTTTAAAAAAATCTCTCTATCTCTTGAGTTAATAATTAGAGGAAAATAAAATAAAAACATTTAATATCATGAAATAAAATATGGTAGTAAATTTCATGGTATTCTTGAGTCATGTTTTATAAACATTTATCTTTTGAAACATGATTACAAACTATCTCGGTAAATAATGAGAATTTAAAATAAATCTCATACCCCAAGTTCAAAAAATTTCAAAAAATCTATAACCTCATGTATAATATATTTATATTTATTGTAATTATGTGCCTAAATCATTTATATACATATAATAACATATATTATCCACTTAAAATATTTCAAAATACATTTATTAATAATTCTTTCTTAAAATCCTTACTTTAATTTATTAACTATTTTGTTTTTCAACTGAATTTATATTCAATAGTTCTAGACCATGTATTATTATAACGATTCTATCATCATGAAAATTTTATTCATGATATAATATCATAAATATTCATTTTATTTATATTCTGAGTCATCCATTAAATATTAATATGGTAAAATAAGTTACACCATTCATGGAGATGGTAGGATATACGAATGCATGAACGTTGTTTTCACTTTTTAACGCATGGAACAAAAAAACAATAAATCATAATTATATAATAATTATTATGACATATATAGAATATATATATATATATATATATATTCATTAAATATATCCTTATTATAATTTATTTAAATAATACTTGAAAAATGAATCACATCGCTTCAAAGAGGTGGTAGTCCGCACATACAAATGAGTGACGTTATCATTTTATAATAGATTCAATGAAAATATTGTAGATATGAAATTATAATTATGGAAGTATATTTATTTCAAAAATATCACACATATACTTTAAACCTATCATAATAACCATCTATTAATTATGGTGATAGAAAATGAATTTTATCACTATATAGAGGTGTTAGCCCACACATATACGCATCTGATACATTCACTTCACATTTTATGGAATAGAGGGTTAAATATTTGTGGTTACATAATAATAATAAAATTTTAAAATATTTAGGATAGTTTTTTTATTTTATGATGAATACCAAAAATTCAAGAGGTAGAATAATAAATAAATAGAAATATTTTAGGTACGGAGATTACCTTTTCTTTAGTAGAACACCTTTAGAATTATCATTAAGGACCCACGGAATGTTTAATTAAGATGATAAAACCTATTAGTCATGGAAAGGTATGTTGAAAAGATATTTGGGTAGGGCTTGTATAACGACCCATACTTTACATACATTTTTAATACTTCAAAAATTGAAGCACACTTATTACAACATATGACAAAACCACAAAGGACCGTATAGGTATAGTGTCTTTAGAAACTGGGAAACATAAACAACTGGTTCATAAATCTTCTACAGTGTATCCCATTTATTTCATCATATCTAGGGTCCCTTTTAGCATATTCTACTTAATATCCATCTTCCTGACCTGGGGAAAAGAAAACATAAAAGGGTGAGCTCAAATGCTCAGCAAGGGCAAATAAAGGAAATAAAAATCATATCATATCTTTTTGAAAATCAAAACCTGCAAAAGAGATCATAATATCTTAACATGGAATAAATCATAGAAGTGAAAATGAGATCCCCATAATCATAACATAAAACTTGAAACTTTGTGGCATGCACACATAATCATGGAAAATCATTTCTTGTTAGTCATGACTCATTGCCAAGACTATCTTAGTGGACAAAGTCCCTTTCTGAACCGAGTTCACTCCCCGTTTCAGTCCTGTATCACTGAACCGAAATAACCTTCCGTTCCAGCCATGTCTATCTCATGAGATATAAAATCTTTACCCAATGCATTGGAGGGAGATATAGGTCCCACCCATCTTATAATGAATCCTTTCTTATGTGTGCCACATAATCATAAAACATACATCATCGCATAACACATGTAACAAAAATGGGATTCTTGAAACATCATGACATCATAAATCAATTCATATAAGATAAAGGAATTCATAAAAATAATTCCATAACAACATGATAAAATCAATGTAATAATAGGGATAAAAACAGAACCCTTTATTATCTTAGATAGAAAATAATTTTGATAAAACACTTGAACTCCATTCTTGAGGAAAATATCCTTTCTTCTTCAAAAACACTTTTCTTTTCTTAATATGTCATACAATTATAAACTAAAAGAAGTTGATTAAAAATAAACTTTAAAACTTTTAAAGGAAGCTTCTTGGAAATAATGTTTTAAAAATCCATTCATGCCGTATAAGTTAAAAAAAACATTCTTCGTACTTTTGTCGGAAAAGTCAAAAAGTACCTCGTACGAAAAAAAACGACAAAAGATTCCTTTCGTATCTTTTACTAAAAACTCACCGAAGGGTAAAATTTGATATAAACTATTGTAGAAGGATGGAAATAATATTACATATTAAGGGAACATGGATGTGGATGATAAAATACACTCCAGTAAATACTTACGAATAAACAATCTCGGATAAAAATGAGATTGTGATTTTTCCCTTACCTTAGGTCTGATTTGCTTTGTTCGTGTCCGAAGCTCCTGTATAATGGTTTAAATAATGTTATTGACTTATTCCAGAATCATACATATTTATATGATATCATATATGGTCATATTATTAGCTTCTTGTTAGTAATATTTCATTGTTACTTGTTACTCGGGTCTTTATAACTTTTTGTTCTTATGCGTGTTTTGTCGAATAAATTCTTATTCTTATCTTTAGGTTATAGATAATTCATTTCCAGAATGGTATTAGTGTATTATATACCATATTCATTCAATCAATTCATTTATATAATCATTACGAAATGAAGATCATGTAGAACGAGTCGCATCACATCGTGGAGACGGTATTCCGTACGTACGCACGAGTGATGATATCATTCCTATGATCGTGGAATTGTATTGGAGTATATATATATTATTTAAGTATCAATATTACTTCATAATAATCATATTTAGTTACTCATTACACCATTATACCCATCCTTGTAAGGTGATGGTGGAAAATAGATTACACCACGGCGTGGAGACGGTATTCCGTACGTACGCACGCGCGGTGATTTCATTTTTCCGTAGGATGGATAGAAGGTGAATTAGGGTTGTTTCATATTTATAATAACATATCAGTATGTAAGTAATACTGATGTTATTACTTTATCATGAAACAACTAAAGAAGAAGAAGTTGAAGAAGAAAGAAATTGAAAAGATCGGTAATGGATATTACCTCTTCTTTGGAACGCTTCTTTGAATCCTCCACTTAAGGAACTAAGATTGGTCTTTGGAGAAGACCAGGACCTCTAGGATTATTCTAGGGAAGTGTAGAGGAGAAAATGGCAGGGGTTGGCCGAGCTTGAGTGCTCAATTTGGTGTGAGGAGGAGGGGGAGGAGGTGCCCTTTTATAAGGGAGGAGAGGGGCACCTTAGGAATATCTCAAAATATTATTTTATATTAAAGTCAAAATAGGTTTATAATGGTTAAAAAGGGTCTTATTTCGAAGCTAAAGTGGGGATGGGTCGAAATCCTATCAACCAATAGGATTTAGACAAGTTTAGGGTATTATTTTAACCTTATCAATTAGATTTAACTCTAAGTTAATTATTTTAACTTTTACCGTGTCTTTTTGTTTTCTTTCACTATATGGTTAATACACTTACTATAACATGCCAAACGAACCCCAAATTGTTTATTATTAATATATATATCCTTATCTAAGTCATTTGGCCGAACCTTAGATTTTTAGGAATAAAATAACAATTAGTAATATAATATTTGATTTAAAAACTATTTTGTGTCAATTTTGACACTATTTGATATATGATTTTTGTGAAAGTCATAACAGAATTATATGTTCGAACCAAGTTGATTAAATCAACACTAATATATCATAGTAACCTAGAAAATCAGTGGAATTCATAAAAAGTCTCAAATTACATTTATTTTGGTGTTTATAACATCAATTATGTCAATATTTCATTAATAAGATAATTACTGCATCATCTTTGTGTCATAAATAAATTAAATTATATGATGTCTAAAAATTACAAATAAACTACCATCATGTAGGAAATCGTTTTATCTTTCTAATGAATATTTAAAATCGAATTTATCTTATGTATAACCCCATATTAAAAATTATTTACTTATTAAACTTTGATTTTAACTATTTTAACCCTTCTTTAAATAAATTAATAATAAATGTCCTAATCTAATCCAAGTGGGCCTAAATGGTCATATGTTATTCCTAAGTTTGTTTTTGGTCGAATTACACTTGTCCAATAGAATTAGGACATGTGTTAGGGTAATATTAATATCATATTTACCCTTAGTTACCCTATTTACTATTAACCGCGGTAAAAAAAGTAAAAAGTTACTATTCACCAAAAAATTATTTTCATCTCATTGAACCACATTTTAGTCCTTGATATTAACCGTGTCTCTCGGATTTTCGAAATTCCAATCACAGAAGCGGTAAAATTAAGTTTTATGCAAAATTCAGTTTTTAACCTACCACTTAGTGGTTTCACTATTCATCAAAAATTGAAAGTTTTCAGAAAAATACCAAAATTTCACCCTAGGCTAATTTCGATATTCTGAGTCCAAAAATGAAGTCCATTTTGAAAAATAAAATTTATAAAATTCCAAAAAGTGGTTATTACTATTCATAACGGCTAGTTTTAATAGTATATTGTTGTTTAGTGAAACTCGGTATTGCGTACGACGCAAGCTATCGAGGAAGGTCGCGATTGCGTGTAAAGCAAGCCAAGCAAGTGTTGTGTAGAAAAAGATTCCTTTGATGATTTATATAACATAAAAGTCTCGGGTGTTACAGCTTGGTTAATCTAGATCACTCAATGTGGTGTAATAAAGTGACACAAGATCTCTCTTTTATAATTTTTGGAGAGGAAACAAATGGAATTTCATAATATAATTAAATTTAATAAATTAATATTAAAATAAAATACTTTAAAATGGATTGATATTAGATGGTGGGACGGGATAAGGTCAACATATTTCAAATCAATAATATCCAGATATGTTTAATTGAAAATTTGATCATAATTAATATCAAAAATAGACAAAAAAAATAAGTTACTATGGTAAAGTATAAATTGAGTTTTCTGAAGGGTTAAATCAATATATATAGGTATTCCTTCCAATTAAACATTTCAAGTCCCTATTGTCTGGCCATATTTCAATGTTTTCCTGCCCCACTATCAAATCTATAGACATTATAATGAATATTAATAGAATATGACATTATTATATTTTATTATACTAATAAATTCCATGTTTTTTCATCTCCCTCACTTTTCAAATTCAATTCAAATATTTGGAATAATTTATTTTAAAATTAATCATACAAAATTATTTGTAAATATATTTTATTAAAACAATTCTTAAGTATAATTTTAATTATTAAGATTCATAATAAAATTGATTCCACTTATATAAATTTGATTCTTCATATTATTATTGAGATAATTATAATTAAATAAATGAACTTTATAAATTCTTAAAATGAATATGTGGTTTTAAAAAATAAAACTTTTTTACAACTTATCTAAAAATCAATAATTTCAAAAAATTATCAAAAATTTACATTAAGATAATTTTGAGAAGGTAATTTCAAAAATAAAGATAATTTTCTTCAAATATTGTTGTAAAAGGTATAAATTACTTTTATTACCTATTAATAAAAATAAATAATAAAATTTTGTGGAAAAAATATTTTTTGATGCATAAAAGTTCATTAATAAAAATTAAGTACATATTATTCAATATAATTACATTCTTAAAAACATTTATACATAATTTTTTAAAATATATTTCATTTTAATTCCACTAATTTAATGACAATGTTATAATGGAACACTATATTATGGTTCATTTTAACTCGGAATTGTGTGTATCAAATGTTATTTATGAAATATGATTTATTCGAGTAGTAAAATATCAAAATATATTTGGGCATTACATTATAACCCCTTAAAAATAAATTATCTCTTTAATTCTAATCACTCTAATATAAAAAATGAGGATATATCTACATTATAACATACTAATGTTTCCATGTAATTTTTTAAAATTTTTTATTCTTCATGGAAACATTCTCAAAGTGAGTATAATTGTTTTGAATCAAATTATCTCATTGATACAATATTTATACACATCATTATTCACAAGAATGATCATACTATAGTGGTACAATATCTAAGTTTATAAATATTAAGTATTAAGTATGAAATTACTTGGGAGTGATCCACATAATACATCGATAACTTGAGAGAGGTTTGGTGGAAGCACTAAGAAATAAACTACTATCCCCAATTGATTAAGAATATTAATGGGGCCAATATACCTAGGGATTTTATTTTCATTTTTTCTTAATATCATATTTATATTCTGTGTATAAATTCATGATTATAAAATTTCCCTAACATTTAATTCCATATCTTATCATTGATTTTAAATATAAATTTTCTGGTGACTCTGATCTACCTTAATATGATGATGAATAGTTTTGAATTTATCTACCATTTCCTCAGATATATCTGATATTAATTGATTTATTTCTCCAAATTCATCATATTAGTTTGGATTTATATACCTTATTCCATATATATCTTTATAATGATCAATTTGAATTCATGGGTGAAATCTATTTTTTGTAAGAAAAATCTTCTAGAGTAAGGTGTTGATCCTAACCACCTTTAAAATCCATATAAAAAGATCATGGAATATCCTTAATAGTATAAAAGTTTCACTTAGACTAACCATCTATAAAAATAAAAATATTTTTACCTTGTCGTATCCCACCTTCAAATATATAGCTATTTTAAACTGAATATTAAATTATTATATTTTATCCTTTTAATAAATTCACAGTGTGTCTTATCCCATACTTATAAATGGAATGTCATAATTTCTCTTATTTACAACACATGGTTAATCAAAATGGACGAAAACCTTCTCTATTATCTTCCCAATATCCATAGTCATGAATTTGAGGCACTTTTTTTCTTAAAATACTATTCAATGGGTCCTTATGAAAGGATCTAAAGGAGGCCTACCAAAAAATAGGTGATCATCTTACTCAACCACTTTCAATTTACTACTTCTTGTATATCTCCAAAGTCTATGTTATTCATCATAAATTAAAAAATTCAGTATACTCAATATATAAAAATTTTAATTTTTTTTTAAACCAAAAATATGAACCATCCATTCTACATAATGTGAATTTAATGGATTTCTATTTTGTACATGCAGACTACCACCTCCAAGTAGTGAAAAAAAATTGTTTTCCATCACTATCATTCAAGGATGGTTACTGTAGTGGGTTAAAAGTTTATATGCTATATTTGGAAAAATAATTACATTTATATAATTATAATATCATATCTTCCTCTTTCCAGTTCCTTAATGTATAATTTTCAATGCCGATAAAGAGATAAATCTTCTCTAAAAAAATTAATTTTACATACATCACAAAAAAATCAATTACAACAAAAATAACATTATTACCTATAGATATTTTTTGGTGTTTGATGAAAAAATACATGGTAATTTTTTCAAAATTCCAATATGGTGTGGGTAATGGTTGTAACATCCCCTTAGACATTTGGATCTCATCCTTAACTTTCTAATATACCAAGCACAGAGATATATAATTATCAATATCTTCCATTATTTTGTCTCACCAAAAATACACATTTAGTTCCATATAAATCATTATAATTTCAAGATTAACATATAATTATGAACTAAAAACTTCATCCAACACCTCCTTTATCAAATCAGGCATGAATTGGATAAATATATTGTTCCTAAAAATTAATATTCTATCACAATCAAGGATGAACTCAGGAACATTTATCACCTTATTTTTAATTTATATATATATTCCTCCAACATAATTTTAAGCAGAACCTAGTTTGATGGTTGAAATAAAGTTTAAGCATGATGATAATTTTTAAATTCATTACTAGGTTTTATATATATCCACTGTAAATATGGAAATATTGGATATTTTTTATCCTAATCATATATAAGTTAGAATTATCCATTGGACTTAAGGAATCAACCACCTTGTTTTCTTTCCTGCCATGGTAATGATTTAAGAAGTCATAATCTTTAATTAACAATAGCTATAATATATAGAAAAAATTCATCTATTTATAAATAAATATATATTTTAATAACATATGATGACTATATATATAATACCTTTCTCCATAAATATAATTCATTCATATCATTAATGTAAAAAAATTAACTCAGCTAACTCTAAATCATGAGTTGGTATTTTTTCCCATAAATCATTCAATTTTAGTGAGGAATAGGCTAAAAATATATTATTATTCTTGCTGAAAAATCATATAAATTTTGTAAATGAGTCAATATATATCAAAAATCCTTTACCGCTATAGGTTATTGTAATCATAGATGTGATAACGATTGTTATCTTTATTTCCTTGAAATTTTTCTCATATCCATATGTCTAAAGGAACATGGCTCCCTTATAATGTACATGTTTATTGGATTAGTCCAATATGACAAATTTTCAACCAATAATTGATAATATCCATCCAATGTAATAATACTATGGATTCAGTCACTATAGTTGGTCTCTCCCAATTTTTAATAACTTCTTTCTTTGACAGATCCAAAGATATATCCTCGCTTGATATTATATGACTTAAAATGAAAATACTTATAGAATAAATTTACACTTTGTAAATTATTTATACAAATTATCATACCATAGGTTCTTTAATATAATCCTAATTTTATTTTAATTCTATTTGTTTCCCTATGAATATATAACAATATTTTCTATAAAGACTACCAAAAACTTATCAATGTAATCTCCAGAGGCTTGAATCATTAAATACACAAAGATAGTGTTAGAATTTGTAAGACCAAATGAAATAACTATATATTATTATCATGATAAACATTAATGGAATAATTTATAGGCTATATACTCTTTATTGACCTTCATGTGATTATATCCAAAATGATTTTCAATCATGGAAATGAACTATGATCTATGTAGTTGATCAAACAAGTCATCAATATGGGGTTGATGAAACATTTTCATGATAATAATATTGTATGTTTCTTCATAATCAATGTATTTTCAAATTGATCCATCATTATTCTTACAAAAATAATAATTTTATCCTAAACTAATGCACTTGTATGAGTACAAACCTTTTTGAGATTCTCTGAGAGTTTTTTTTTCAATTATTGCCCCAAAATTTGTTCCATTATATAATGAGTCTTGGAAAAGTCTGTATAAACATAAATGAGTTGCATTTAATTCTCAACAAAATTATTTATAATAATTCAAGGAAATTTGTCTTTAAAAAAATCAATAAACTCTCACACAATAGGCTTATCATCAATATTGAGTTTCTCCTTAACCATCTAAGATAAATACCCCTTTTGAATAACAATGAACACCCACATAATTGTTGTAACTTCAATAATATGTTCATATTTATCATTATGCTAGTATAAAATCATATTTTGGTATTATTAATTCCCCCTCTATCTTCATGTATTTAATGAATAAATTCTATAGTGATTATCTTGATCAGTTTTTTTGTTTCCCATATAGGCGATAATCTTATATATTAATAGGAAAAGGAAGAGAATAACGAAAACATGAGGGTTGTACAGAGGGACCTATGAAATTAAAATTATTATGGGTGATCAAAAAATTGAATTCATTTCATTATTGATAGATAGTTCTTAAAATTTCATCATTGGAATCTTGATTATATACAATCCAGATAAATATTGAGATTTTAACACAAATCCCCTACATCAAGATCAACATTATTCCAAGGTGATCTTACCTAATGTATAATGAATTTAAATTTATTATAAATTTATAATAGAATAATGTACTAACTTATAATATAATATATTATCCACTTATAACATTTCAAACCCTGTTTATTAATAATTCATTTTTAAAATATTCATTCCTGGGTGTTAATTATTTCATATTTCATATAAATTTTTATTTGATAGTTCTAACCCATATTCTATGACCATGGTTCCAATATCTCCAAAAAAATCATTTTATAAATATGATATATATTCTTTATATTTATATTTATATTATTCCATAAAATGTAGAGATAGAAAAATGAATTACATAATTCATTGAGATGGTAGGCAATACGAACAAATGAACATTGTTTTTCACTTTTCAATGGATGGAAATAAAGAAAGGGGAAAAATGATTTAACTTTTTAACTTCGTTATAATATAATATATATCATATATATTCAATAATATATCTTTATTACCATACATTTATTGTGGTAATGAAAAATGTATCGCAATGCTTTGTGGAGGTTGTATTCCACACATACACATGATTAACGTTATCATTTTTCAACATATTAAAAGGTGAAAAGGTAGATATGATATTATAATTCCTAAGAATAATTATACAATAAATATCCTATATAATTTTTAAACAAATTATAATTAATATTTATTTAATTTCGTGATATAAAGTGAAATGTATCACTATGTGGAGGAAGTAGTCCACACATATGCATGAGTAATACATTGACTTATCATTTGATATAATAGTGGGTCGATATAGGTCGTTACATAATAATTAAAACATTTACATATATTTATTAAATTTAATTTTTTATTTTATAATGAATACTAATTATTAAAATGAGGTGTAAGAAGAAATAATTTGATAGAGGTCAAGTATGAAAATTACATCTTATTTAGTATGCCTCCATTAGATCCTTTCTTAATGACCCATGTAAAGGTATTTTAATTTTAAAATAACATATAGTTCATAGATAAATAATTTTATATGATAAATGGGTATGTTTTGGTCAATCTACAGGGCTTAAAATTTTGTGAAGTAGAGAAATATATGGTGTGATTTCATATGTGGGGTAGGGGACATACTTGGAATTTCCTAAAAGAATAAAATATTACAAATTAATATTCAAATAAAATGCTTCCAAATGGATATATATTTTAAGGAGGAATATTATAAGGTTTAAATATGACTACAAAATGTGATTTATCCAAGTTTAATAAAAATCATACCCTTACCTCTTCAATTAACCCCCTAGTAAACCAGTTTTAACATTGACGATAGTGAATTTTTTATAATGTTAACTATTCATTATAACAAAAAATTAAGATAGAATTATTTCATAATATTAATTATGGAATCTATTTTATAAATTAAATTCATAGAATTGGTAGAATTTAATACAATTAATAATTGATAAACCTTACTTTTAGAATGGATATATTACTAAAATAGTACCTCAAAACTCTTGTAAATGTTTCCTTATGGGTAAAAAAAACTCATAATCCTTCTATATATTGTCAAAAAAACTCCTTATCCTTTATTTAAAGAATAATACAAGGAAATTATTTTTAAAATAATGGTCATGGACTTATCAAACTCGATAAAGTCAATTTCATCTCATTATGTTGGGTTCTTGATAAGAGTCCATCATCTTCTTCTTTTTGTGGATAATAAACAACTAAAATTAAGATTTCATGTTACAAACATTGAAAATTGGAAAATATATTTTTATTCGTACTTATATAATTCTAAACAACAACTGGGTCAGTAGATTAATTAATATAAGGTGGATGTTCACTCATAGAAGATTCAACATAACGTTGTTCTTTCATTTACTCTTTTGGAAGATCATTATTATTCATAGCTAGAGAAATATGTGTAAGAATAAAAACATGTTTTTAATTATAGCTCTCATAAAATTTGGTTTATCAAGATTATAATCATTTCATTTTAAAATAAATATTGTATCAACATGGTCCCTTTGGGTTCCATCCATTGAAAAAAACTATAAATCATAGTGAAAATAATAATTATCATTATAAGAAATTGTATAGTTAAAAAATCAGTTATTGGATGTCTATATAATGTATCCTTATTTTATATCTATTATATCATCACATTATTTTAGGTTATACATAGAAGTCATATAGTTATATAATTCACAATGGTTGATAAATATAATGATGGTTGGACCCAGTATATACAATAGGGGTGTCAGGCCAATTGTGTCATAAGGGCATACTCAGGAGGCACAAGAATGATAGATGACATATACTAAACAATATTTTATTCAGGTTATTAAACCTAGATTAATATATTCCAAAACCACATATAATTTTTGAATCTATATAATGATGTTTTTTTATGAAAAACACAATCCATTATTCACCATAACATAAGATGTTCTCCTATAAATAGTATTTTCTTAAGGGTTTTCAATAATGTATTCTCATCAAAATTTATATAGTTAAATAAATCATTCCTTGATACAAACTATTTGTACTCATTCTTTTAATACACTAATTTCCTATTTTATTATATGAATATTCAATACATAACATTATGATCCATGTTAGAATCAAATAGGCACATTATCTTTAGAAACTTGAATACCTAAATGACTTGTTCATAAGATATCTAAATAATCTCTCACTAAATTCCTTATAAATATCACCCTTATTAGAAATATTATACTAAAAACCTTCTTCCATATCCTATGGAAAAATAAATATAAGAAAGGGTGATATTAGAAGCTAGATATTTATAAATAAGAGAGATATTAATAATCACTTAATCATGTCATGAGAATATGGATGTGATCACATGAGGTTGACATTTGGAAACCAAAGACTTTATATAAAATATGATACTATTGAGTCATGGAATAAATATTTATAATTCATAGGACATGAATGATAATGTAATTATATAACATGATCCCTGAGTATATTAAATAGAATTAATAGGAATGTTTTTAATATACACATAATCATAGAAATCATTTCTTGAGAAAAGGATCAATACCAATAATATGATTCTGGATATGTTCCACCCTCCACTGTATAATATCCTTAGTCAATATTCACTACAAAAACTATCATTGTTGACATAGTTCCTTACTAACTGGGTTTGATCACCATTTGAGCACTTATTATCTCATGAGGTATCCATATTTACCCACTATATTGGAGATATATAATATATTGGGCCCACCTATAACATAATCATAATAAATTCATATTTATTTGATAAGATTATGAAAGAATCATCATATATCTGCACCTGTGGAAAGTAAGCAATTTCTATGAACATTTTAACAATTCTTCATCACATAAACTATGAATAATTAATAAGTATGATATAAATATCATATTCAAAATCATAAACCATCTAGATAAAGAATAATGATGTTATTTGAGGATCATAGACTCAGTAAAACTTAAGTAACATCAATGGCTGTTATAACAGATGAATAAATCTTTTAAAATATCAGAAGAACATTTCTTGATGAAAATTCTAATTCCAATTTTAAGTAACTTATTGAAAAACTTAGCAAACATTAATAAAAAATATCATTAAAATTAATCTTGTAAAATTTTAAAGGATTATATACTATACTGAGTTTTAATGATGGTAGGAAATTAAAGTCATGAATTCAATGTGAAAACTAGGATAACATTTACAATTTTTTATAATATTCAAAAGTACCTCAATTAGAATAAGAAAAAAAAATGTTTCAATTTAATCCATTTTTGAGAAATTAACAAATTGGTAATAATGGCTGTAAAAAATCCTTTAATGTTTTAAAAAAGGATTTTTGAAAATTTAGATATCATGAATAAGAAAAAAATGAATTGCAGCTGAAGAGGAAAATAAAGTCAGTTTTCCTTAAAAATATTCTTTCAATATCTTGAGTTCATAAAGAGAGGATTATTAAAAGAAAATATATAATCTCAAGAAATATCTATATGATATTAAATTTCATGGGATTAATGGGAGATAGTTTATAAAAGTTTATCATTTATTAACAATGATATTATAACATAAATACCTTACCTCATGTTTTAGTTTCCCTCAAATCAAACTAAAATATTATATAAAAAATTTAATTTTTTTATAATTTTGTTCCTGAATAATTATTGTACTTATAACATCATATCTGATCAAATTATAACTTTTCAATGCCTATTTTTTAATTATTCATTTTTAAAATATTTTTTTATTGTTAACCATTTATTTTTTAATTATTATATAAATATAATATATTATAAATATATTTATATTTATATTAATCCATTAAATGTTTAAATAGAAAAATTAATTACACCCTTCATATAGATGGAGGGTTGCATGTGCACAGGAATGTTTTTTCACTTTTTGATAGATGGAATGAAATAAGTGTAAATAATAATTCAAGATTAATGAATAATTATAATATCATATAAAAAAATATTTCCATTAATTTTTTTATTACAATCCATTTATATCAAAAATGAAAATTGAATCACATCACTTCATGGGGACAATAGTCCACATGTACGGATGATTGGGGTTACAGTTTCCAAATAGATATGAATGTAATAAGATAGATATGGTATTATAATTTTAAAATAATAATTATTTCATAAGTATCATATAAAAAATGTAATCCTATCACAATAAAAATCCATGAAATATTGTGTTGGAAAATGAATTGAATCGCTACATGGATACGTGAGTCCACATATATGCACAAGTGATAATTTCACTTCCCATATGATAGAAATTATGTTCAATATTAGGATTTTCATTGTCATAATAACATTTTATTATATTTTGGATAATGAAATTAATATTTTATGATGAATTACACACATTTACAGGAGTTAGAAGATGTTATAAATTGAATGATTTTGGGTTATATGTTTAGATCTTCTTCGGTATGACTCCATTAGATCCTCTCTTATCGACCTTCTTAGTGGTATTTTGTGAAGAATAGAACCTCTATATAATTTATATGGAATTTTGGAATAGAATAGTATATTTTTTAGTCAAAATAGATTGGTTAAAGTTCTTTGAATAAGGGAATGGAGTGGTGTCCTTCTATAAGTGGATAAAATGACAAACTTGGACTTTCTTTAAAGAATAAAATAAAATAATTTCATATTCAATTAAAATAATTTTAAATGGGAATAGATTCAAATTTTGGACAGGATAACGTCTAAATATATCCATCCAATAGGTTATAAACTAGTTAAATTGGAAAACATACACGTATATCTTGGTTTAAACCCTAGTGAACTCATTTTTTACCTTAACCACGTTAACAAATTCCTTACTATTATTGCTACTCATATTTACAAAAATTATGATTAGACTATTAAATAATATTGATTAATATAATTCATAATATAGAATCCATTTTAAAAATTGTTTTTAAATAAGATACATAATATAATTAAAAATTAAATCTTCAAAATGAGATGAAAATCTGTTTTCCAAAAATATGTTTTCCAACGTATAAAAAGTTTTTATATTGAAAATCATCATAAAATTGATTCCGGTGAATAAAATTGGATTATTAATAATACAATTGAAATTATTATACAATAAAAATATTTTTAAATGAAAATATAACATTTTAAATTCTCTAAATACAATGACATGTTTCAATAAAATCCAACATTTTTTCAATATTCATTGAAAATTTAATCTTTTATAAAATTTAAAAAAAATTAACATAATTTTGATATTAAAATTTCAAAAATTATTCTAAATTTTTAAAATAAAAGTTAAAAAATATATTATTTTTATTATGTTTTTCATAAAAATAATGAAAATCATTTTTGAGGGAAAATGTATTTTTGAAGAATATAAATACTTTAATAAAAATTGAGTACCTATTTATAAATATATTTAGTTTATATAAAAACATTATAAATTTTTTATAAATTTTTTATTCCAATTCATTCCACCTATTTAATTTATTGGTTATAATTGTTCATTATATTATGGTTCATTTAGAATAGAAGTTATGTGTATTGCAAGCTATTGGTGAGATTAGATTTATTTGAAATAGAAAATATCATAAAATCTCACGGTGTTATAAGAAACATGAAACATAAATCCATATATGTAAAAGTGTGAAAATAATATTTGTCATTGTATCGTAATAATATGATCTTGATATAAATAATTAATAAATTGGGTATCGAATGTGGAACATTCTTAAATATGTAACATCATAGTTATACAGTCACTATTAAGACATCATGATATTATAGACAAAGTAAACTACATCATGTCCACACATAACATTGTAGAGAAATATAATAAAATATCTTACATACAGAATGATCTCATGAGATATAATACTTTACACAATTCCATGTACGAATATATAAATCAGGGTTCACCCATTACAATATAGTTTCTTAATAATCATATTATCCACATCAAATGGAAATGTAAATAAATAATAAACTTGAAATAAACACATGATAAAATATTATGTTTTATAATAATTTTATAAGGAATATATAAATAAAAAAACCAGGGTTTTTTTAAAATAATTATAGAAATTATTTTTTTGTACATTAATGGGTTTCATTAAAAATGAAAATATTATACTTCCTAAATAAAAATATAATAAATACAAGAACCACCAAATATAATTTTTAAAAATAACAGATTAATCCAATCATTGGTGGTGGATAAAAAATTACCCCATATAAATTATTACATGAAAATCACATGATGAAGGAAAGGAAATGTAGAATAAATAAACATTGAAATCAATTAAAAAATATCTAGAATAATCATTAGGAAAATAAATAGAAAAAGAGGGGATGAATCCAAATGAAAGAAATGACATAGAGAGTTCCCTTATCTTAGGCCATGTTTTTTTTCATCATGTTTTAATAACATATATAATCAACCTATTTTTATTAAATCATTTATATAGTAATATATTTCATTTTTTATCTAAGTTTTTTATCCATTAAAATTATTTGAATTTAGTCACAATCTTTTTATTGGTGATAAAATGTATTGATGATATGTTTCTTTGAATTAACCTATATTCATTTCAATTTCACAGTTTTGATTTTTACATATTTATTTATCAAATTACCTTCCAAATTAAAACATATATATATAATTAGTTATTTGAATATTATACATGAAATGCACTGACCTGATATGAATTTGTTCGAATGTAAATATTTGAAGGTTTCATGATAATGGGGTAAACCGACATTTAATAGGGCTCTGTCAAGGAGGAAGATAGAGATAAAAAAAGAACATTATAATTAATATATATTGGTATGAGAAAATTTATATATAGAAAGAAAACTTACACCCTTCATTCTTAAAGGGAGTGATAATTAAATAAATTAAAATGTCCCTACATTTGGGTAAAAATCATTAACTTGTCTATTAAAAATAGAGATATGGATATATTATTCATAGATATATTATAAAAAATTGTCATAGAATAATTATATGACCAAACACCATTGGAAAGCCTCATAATAAAGTAAAAAAAGATGAGTATGAATCCCAATGTCTCCCTCTAATAGGTCCCATGTTGGAGACTAGCACCTACAGTATCTGTTAGGGGTATTTTAGGCATTACAATGATAATTCCCTTGATAATAAAATGAAACAACCAAAAAAATATTAATATAATAAAATAAAATATATTTCATAGCCCACTATCACAACATGTGAATGAATACAATTCAATTAAGGAAAATTCATAAACTATCTCTTAGACCCCCACTCCAGCTACCTGAATAATAACATCCTCAAACTTCATTAATCTATCCTATAAAAATACTCATAAATTTTTAGAGGTTTTATTACTTTGAGGTATTCAATAGGTTAAAACGTCTATCAAAATCATCATATATGTAAAATACATTTTTTTGTAAAGACATGTGTTAGATCAACCAAGCAGTTCATGAGGTAATTAGTGATATATATTGTGAATGTAAGAAAATTAATCTGGAAATATAATATTACATATTCGTATTTCCATTACCATTAACTCTCTCACCTATATTTTTTATATTAGATCAATTAAATTATTTCCATAGATAAAAAATGTTGATTTCACATTTTTGGGATAAATAAACATACAATAGAAATATAATAAATACAAAAACATGAAAACCAATCAACCATATCTCAATCATAACCACTTAACAACAAATTCCACATCAATGAATTTATCACATCAAAACCACCACAATTTCACTACAATCATTACATCACCACTACTACCTCATCACCACATACATCACATCACCAAAACCACCACCATATTACAATAACTATCATTTCACCTCCACCACGACATCACTAAAACCATTATATCAACTCAGGATTCAAACATGAGACATCCTAGCCTAGAAAAAACCTCATTTACATGATCCATTTCATTTAACATGTATGTGTACTTGTTATAACCCTTAATCATTATAGCCCATAGAGAAAATCAAATCATTTAAACTTGATCCATTATATACCACATATATATATGTGCACTATACTAGAAGACGATATATCTCATGCATATAAAAATGAAAAATTACATACTATAGGTCATTAGAGTCCATAAAATATATTTTAATGTTATATTCATAATCCACTATATCTCTTATATATATCCACTATTATTTTTTTCCATTATAGACTATGTCGATATAAACATAACTAAAATATACTACAACAAGCATGTATAGAGTCATAAGATCACAAAAAAATGATAAGAAATAATCAAAAAAACCTAAAATCAAAAATAAAATAATCCAACAAAAGAACAAGAAACATAATACTCTATTGAACATCACAATGAATCATAAAGAATCATCATCAATAAAATATAAAATAAAATAACCAAATCAATTAATGTTCCAATAATCAATCATACAGGAAAACATAGATGAAAAAAATCATCCACACCACCGTATTTTGACTAATGGATTTTAATAAATTTTTACTTCCTCACTAATGCAACCATTTTTATTCACATCCAATTAATATGATAGTATTTATATTTAAATCAATATCATATTAGTGTGGTTATTAAACTCATTCAAACAACCACATTATGAATCATATTATCATCAAATGATTCTAGAAAATTATAACATTTATATTTTAGATACAACCCGAAAATGACATAATAAAACTTAACCAGAAGTAAATAAATAAAATTGTTGAAATAATCAAACAAATTATCATCTCTTCATCGTATAAGATATCCCTAAAAAACCATATTCATCAAATCCACGTTCAATTTTTATATTTTTCATCAATTTATTAAATTATAAAAATTCAATTATTCAATTAGTTAATTTTACTTAATAACATAATTAAAATAATTATGATGGTACCATGACCTATCCTTAAAACCTCAAAGACCACATTACATGTAATAAATTAAATGAAAACCAATAAACACTTAACACCTCAATCCCAATTTATAAAACAAAACCACAACCTCTTAAGACTCCCATGACTAAATAATACCCGACAAACCCACACAACCTTTTATTAACCACATACAACTTAACCTAAAGAATAATGGAATCCAAAAATTAATGACCACTTGACCCCTTTTATAAACTATAACTTCTCTCTATCAAATGAAAAACCCAAATACATCTTTATAGAGAGTTAAAAAAGTCATTAAAGGCATTTAATACACTAAATAGGCTAACAACAACACACCCTATCTCAAATAAATACTATATAAAATCTTAGCTAAACTATCCTTGTTAAAATAAATGAAAATAAATATAAATTTAATCATAAATCATCCCATAAATATCTCTATATATTATAAACCTTAAAAAGAAAATAAGAAAATGTTACCAAAGAAACAATCCAAAATCCTCAATCCCCAAAGTTATAATATTTAAATAATTTCCATTTTAATTCATTTCTAATAATAGTGTTATATATTCTTACCATCATATTACCATTATTAAATCACTTCCCATTTACACATATGATTTATATATCATTTCAACGTTATATAGAAACAAAATTTATGTCTATTAATTTCAGAACAGAATAATATGATGTTGATCTAAGTAAAAATAATCATTCACTTTTATTCACATTACTTCCTTTAAGAAATCTCCCAAAACTAATTCATCATAATTTCAAAAACATAATCAAATATGATTAAAAACAATTTCATTGTAAACAATGTTACATTATGAGGAAATAAATAGTCCAAACAACTTTCTATATTTAGTTGATAATCAAATGAATACCTTATTTCCACTTCTCATGTAAAATGTAACAAAATAATAATAATATATGATGAAAAATGAAGAATTAAAGATAAACAGTTGTAATTTTTTTATAAATCATGAATGATGTATAAATTAAATTTTGGAATAAATTTATAATTAGAAATATCTTTTCTATGAATCATAACTAAAACACCAAGTTAATGGGAAGGGATTTTAAAGGAAACAAATGGAAAAAATATAATAACCCCATCCCTCAGTCTAAAAAAACACACTAACCTTGGAGAAAGCGTACAAACATACCATTTTGGATAGGTGTCTATAGAAAATAAATGTGGTGGATTATAAAATATTACACTAGAAAAATAAAATATTCGTTACGTATTAGAATTATATTAATGGGTTTAAATCAAAAGGGGATGTTTGTAAACATGTTTAATGGGACTAACTGAAGGGGTTCTGGTGGTTTTATTCGAAGGGGGTTCTAATGGTCACATTTATTGGGAAATAAATTAAATTATTATGGATAAATGAAGTTAAAATAAAATATTACAAACATTAAAATAAAACATATTATTCAACATTATAGAAGAAATGATTTGAAATCCACTATATCAATGGGGATGAAAAATTACATACTGAGGGGGCCTAAGATAAGCCCAAGAAAATACATGTGAATCTTCCACAAACCTAATTTATTTCAACGAACATATAATAATATAACAATACCAAACATAATTTTGACTAAAACAATTCCAAGAAGAATCAAAATAGTGAAAAAAGGAAAAGTAAATAGAAAGGAGATCCAGATCTAAGGACAATAAAACATAAAATCTATGGATTTATGAATCATGAAAAAAACTCCATAGATCACTAACAGAATCAACTTGGATTCCTATAGTTCATGACAAACAAGGATTATTAAACCAAATCGAGGATACATATAACTTTTATTACTACATTTTGGATTCCATAAATCATATCATGACATAAACTATCATACTATAGTGGGTTCAGTCAAAATGAATATATTGGGATTAGGGTATTTTCCCCATAATTCACCCCCATTAAGACATGGAAAACTCTCTTAAATTTCTTATTATTGAGGAAAGATAATGATCAATGTATTCCACCATGCTGCAACATTTTAGTCCAATGAATTTTCTAAATGACCAGTAAAACATGATGCAATAACCTCCATGTATAATTTGATAAAGATAGTTTCATGGAGAAATTACTACCATCATGGAATAACTCAATATATGTATAATTAAACTAAAAACAGATCCCTTAAATAAGATAAACTAAAACATTGATAAGAATCATCATCAAGTAACTATAAAAACCACATTACAATGACTTTAATTTTATTAACCCAAATTATCACATATGATTGACCTATAAACATTACGAGACACAACACATTGTACCCAAATCATCACAATGCAATGAATGCATCAGAACACTTTTCATTATTTAATTCCCAATAAACATGATGTGACTATTGCAGATAGCTAAGAAATAACCCAAATTAATTCTATATCCTTAAAAAACAAAAATACCCCTAGACACCCACAACACTAGGAAAATAAAATTGTAAGGGTATAATAAATTTCAGTATCTTACAACAGATTCCTCATAAATTTTCTAATCCTCATAAATACCACATGGTGATACCCCTCAAATATGATATATTCCTTGTAAAAATAACTATAAAAGGGTTAGTATTTGAAACCAACTCTCTTCCAATAAGAAAACTCGTAAAAATATCAAAATTGTGGGAGATTCCTCTAAAACATGAATTTAATAATTGAAAAAAACCAATCATATTGAAGAAAAATAAAACTAATAGTATTGAATCTTATATAACATCTCAATAAATACTCCATTATCATTATATATAATTATTTAAAAAAATACCCATTTAAAATCATCCATAAACCATAGAAAATGCATTATTATTATTGAAAAGTGAACCCTTGAAAAAAATTAAAAAACATACTATTAATTTCACTATGGAGTGAATACATTTATTTTAATAAAAATAAATTCCAACACCCTTTATTTTGATTTATTAACAATTTTTTAGAATCCATTCAAAAGTAAAATCAGATTTACTTAAAAAATAAGAACACATTACTAACCTTTTTACATATCACTATTTAAACCATAAAAAACTACCCACGATATATGATAAACATGATATGGCTCATTGAATTCATAATAATCATTTAATATTATAAAAAATGAATGTATAATAACTTACGTACCTCAAGAAAAAATATATTTCTCAAGGATATGGATTAGATCTATATAATTACTCTAAAGAATCACCAAACTCTCAACTGTTATGGACCACGAGACACATAACCCAAAGAATTATTCACTAGACATGTTGGGATTATTTATGAATATATACATATTCATTTATTAACATAAATAAAATAAAAAATGTTTCTTTAAAATTTCTGGGAATTTTGAATAGGAAACTACTCAAAGTGGTTTGATTCATAATTCATTATCTTAAAGACACGTTCGAGGCATACAATAAGGTTAAAATATATTTTTCTAATCATAAAAAAACAAAGGTAAATTATATGATGTATGGAAATATATTTATTAAATGAAAATATATTTACTCATTAAATCATTATCTCATAATAGTTATGTGATCATACATTGCATTACCAATCCATATACCACTAACTACAACAACATTCAATATAATATCCATTAATTACCTTAAATAACATCAATAAAACAATATCATATATAATTTTCACCATATTTATCAAAAATGATATTATTATAATTCATTTAAAAAATATATCCCTTATAATGATAAATCAATGGCCACATTTAACAAAATTATACCTCAATAAAATCACATGAACAAAAAGGTATGAAAAAAAAACAATCAAGGAACTGATTATCAATCTAGCACATAATATAAAAATGTAATTACACACATAATTTCATGGTGTTAATCATAACATATTCATATTAAATTCCTCATATTTAAAATATTCATAATAAATGCATCATAATAATTAGTAACTAATATTATTTTAGTTCATTACATAATTATAACAGTTTTTAAATGTGATTCACATTAATACTTCATACATAAATAAAAACATATCATGCTTAATTAATAAGGAATTAAGAAAAATGTGATTCAAGGAAATAACAATTTCATATTCATTATTAATCACCAATGTGAATAATAATTGTAATTATTTCCATGATTATAGAGATTTTATAATTAAAATTCATTGAAATTTAAAATATGAAACATCATTGGGAAAATTATTAATGTAAAATCAATCATCATATCATGTCCTGAATTTATATAAAAACATTATTATACAAGAAAAAATAAATTAACTAAATATGAACACAATATAATTATATTGAGTATTTATTATAAAAACAATTAAGAAAAATTAATCATAGTAATCATAATAAATACCAAAAAATATAACAAAAAATCACCATTTGATAATGATTCAAGTAATTTTCTAAAATTCACTACAATGATGTCAATGTATATTCACATAAAACTAACTAGTTGGTAATCAATTCCATTGTGTTGGATCGTAGGGTTTCATGACACCCATGTCCTAGTCAATATCTTTTTCAATTTTAAGGCCCTGATGTAACTCATAGTAGGGAAAATGTATTTTTTCTAGTCTATTTCCTTAAATAAAATTTATGTCTAGAATTAATTATTTCATAACAAAATCCATGAAATCATAATATGTTATAAAAAATATATTTAATCCTATATCATAACTAAAATCTTTAATACTACTTTGTCACAACATGCCTCTGTAGAAACTACTCCTTAGATAGAAAAAAGATCATTCTAACCCTCGGATCCCACTTCCAACATGCCATAGGTTAAAGACTAGAACTGAGGGTATTTGTCTCACATATGTGAGTTATTACCTTTATAATTCCTAAGAATATAAAATGAGACCACCCATAAAATCTAGATATATGTACAATAAAAGACATTATATCTCACATCTATATGATATCTATATGTATATAAAAAATTCAAATTAACACTATGAAATAACGACCACTATGATGACCACTCTAGCTACCTATACAATAGAATCCTCCATATTGATCAAAATATCATAAAAACCCACACATAAAAACAATATAGTAGTCATAAATAGGGATTACATATATGGATCATACATATAAACAATTCAACATCTATATGAAATAAATTTTCCATAGTATATTTTCTTGAGATTGGCTAAGATGATGTATGTGATAATCAAGGATATAGACTAAGAATGTATGAAAATATAGAAGAAAATATAATATTACAAAATCAAATAGTTTTAACCTTTAACTATATCATAATATATTATTATTATAGATCAATAATAATATTTCCTAAAATAAATATTAATGATTTTAGATTTCCCTGATTAGATAAATAGAAATAGAAATCACATAATTACATCATTAACTTAACAAATCAACCATATCACTAACATAACTCCATCAAAATAACTTCCACATCACCAAATTAATCACATCAAAATCACCAATACAAATCCACAAATATCACACCCCCATTACTTCCACATCACCACAACAATCACACCACCTCCACCAGCACATCAATATACTCATAACATTGACCTGTTCTTCCACATTATACCATTATATCCTAGATACATGATAAAACTTTGAGCTACTATAGACCCTAGTTATATGAACATATTATTACGATGATCCATGACATCATATAGAGAAATATACATGTTGTGATGTTGATGCATTATATCACACACACACTTTATCTCTCTATCTATCTATCATAATCTATTTCATCCCACATATATATATAAAATCATTTCATAATTTTGTACCCTTAAATCCTATTTTATATATATATATGCCTGATATCCCAGATCCATTAAAATATTTGTATATATGCATTGTTCCTCAAGACATTATATCCCACTCAAGTATACACATAATTAAAATCCCACTACTTGAAATATGACTTTTACCAACGGTTTTGGAAAAAACATTGGTATAGTTCATTAATTTGGACCTATACTAATGGTTTGGCCAAAACTGTTGGTATAGGTCACGTATATGGACCTATACCAATGGTTTTGGACAAACCGTTGGTATAGGTCCATTATAGAGACCATATACCAACGGTTTGGCCAAACCGTTGGTATAGGTCCCCCCTATACCAACGGTTTGTCCAAAACCATTGGTATAGGTCCTTCGATTTTTTAGCGAATCTTCTTACCGAGAACATTATATAAATCAAAATTTAAAATTATTATAACAATAAATATATATATTTATGAAATTATGTTCACAAAAGTCATGTTAGGTTAGTGGTTAAGTCGTTTAATTATAAACTAGAGGTCCTAGGATCAAATCCCACATAATTTTTTTTTTTAAATACATATACCAACGGTTTTGAGAACCGTTGGTATAGGTTTTCATATTACTTATACCAATGGTTTTCAAAACCATTGGTATAGACCTATTGTCACAGCTTACTTGCCAACGGTCCTCCAAACCGTTGGTATAGCCTATACCAACGGTTTGGGGGCCTATACCAACGGTTCCAAACCGTTGGTATAGGGTATTTTCCCAGTAGTGTCCATTACAACCTATATGTATAGTATCATAATATAACAAAGAAATAGAAAACATAAAACCAATGAATAAACCAAGACGAATAATAATGACTGATGCAAAATCACATAGTATCATAAATAAGAAACATCAATGCAATAACTAATTAAATAACTGCATCAACTCAAGATCTAAAAAATAATCATACTGGAAAATAGAGATAAAAATTGTTATGATGGTATGACTCTGAGTATGATATACTCTGATATACCAAAAGTAGGATCGAAATAATAATTATATTCTCATATACAAGAGGGGGTGAATTTTACCTTTTAAAAATTCCCTTAGTAAATTTTTAGGATGGTTATGTTTAACAAATTTAAACAATATAATTCACAAGACCTCTATGAGTACTAACGACTTGCTAGATTCTAGAAAAGTGATTCTGGAAATGAAACTTAACAAAAGTTTACACTGGTTAAGATTCTACCTTAAAGCGTATAGAATCTAACTAAATCAGAGTACAAGTTAGGAAGTATAAGAAAGTTATACTTTCCTTAGCAATACCAAATGCATCAAAAAACAAGTAGTTAAACTACAAGTAACGAACAATAACTATTTTAACCCAAAGAGAAGGGTATCCAACAACCTTGAATAAAGGTCCCTTGATTTATACTTTCAAGAAAGTTTGCCTTACCCACATCAGGGTAAGCCCTGGATATGAAGATTGGATTCTGTCTTGCGATCCCCGCAAGCTCTCAACTATCAGGTAGTCGGCACCTCTATCTTCATCAGCAAGGAAGCCCTCAACTTCAAGGTGTTGGAACCTCTGTCTTCTTATCCCCGGAAGCCCTCGATTGTAATCAGCAACAATTGGAGTCGCATGAAGCAACTCTACACAAGTCGAAGTTTGAACAAGCTATTCAAACTTTCTGCATGAATATTTGAGAGTTGATAAGAGCCTCTCTCTCTAGAAATCACTTCAACAGCATGTAAGCACAGATCTCAAAGATGTGTCAAAGTTTCCAAAGTTTTCGTCAACTTTCAAATGAGATCGTATTTATAGGCGAAGCTCCAACGGTCGGCTCCCTCCTCCAACAGTCATATATCTCCTTGAATTTTGGAGGGACCTGTACACATTTCACTCAACCAATGGTTAGTTAATAACTGAAAGCACGACATCATTTTTTAATGAAATAAGTGTAAGCATAAGTAAAACTAAAGTGACATTGTTTTGTAATGAAATAAGTGTAATCATAAGTAAAACTAAAGTTCGGAATGTAAGTAAATAAAAGTTCAGAGTCTAACCAAAATGGAATTCAGAGTTTATAATAAAGAGATATTCGGATTCTGTTTTGTAGGAATTCAGAACCTAAATTCTATAGAAATCCAGATTCTAAATTTCTAAGGAAATTCAGAGTCTGGTTTCACTAGAATTTAGAATCTGAAATTACAAAGTTTGGAGTCGAACTCGTAAAAGTTCGGAGTAAAACTAATAGAAGTTTGGAGTCGAACTAGTAGAAGTTAGGAGTCGAACTCATAGAAGTTCGGAGTCGAACTAGGAGAAGTTCGGAGTCAAAATCATAGAAGTTCGGAGTCGAACTTTGTGAGAGTTCGTATCTAGAATTCGGAGTGGAACTTTATGAGAGTTCATATCCATAATTCGGAGTGGAACTTCATTAGAGTTCATATCCAGAATTCGGAATGGAACTTCAATAGAGTTCGTATCCAGAATTCGGATCCTAAAATAGAATGCTTCATATCTAAGTATTATATGATTTCAAGGTTTTAGGTATGAATCCGATTTTTATACTTAAGAAACGCATTGATATGAGAAATGAAAATATGGTAGGGGTCAATTCCTTTGCAAAGGAAATTTTTCTTATAGAAGTAAAATATAGATTTTCTTAAGTATATGGTGTTTGTGATTTTCAAAACAATAAGGAATGGAAAAGTCATAAGGAAAACCTTATTAACTCAACAAACTCCCCCTTTTTGGAAAGCACAAACAAGATTTCAAAAAAGAATATAAGGAATTAGAAAAAATTTCTTTAGACTTTGAAATTAAAACTTATCTCCCTTTGTTCATAGATGATAGTGAATACAACTAACTCCCCCTTAGTCTTAGGAACTCTAAGTATTGTATTCTGGATTTCTGGAATGGAGTTTTCATTATCATGGGAATGAAAAACTTTATAATGAGAAAATCCCCCTTACTTAAGGATAGTTCATAAATTAGAAATTTTTCTTCTCCCTTTTTGATTTTTCCTTCTCCCCTTTGAGTAGTTATTTTTCCTTCTTCCCCTTTCTGATTTTCAAAAAGAATTTAAGGGAATGGAAATGAAAAAGTACCAGAAACATTAGTACATAATAACACGAGATAAAAACAACCAGATATTTCATTATAATTGAAATAATTTTCACAAGGAAATACATTACAACAAAAAAAATCGGATTGGTCTATTTGTCTTCCTTTTCCTAGGGGATTAACTTCTTCAACAGGGTTTTCAACTTCTTCAAATCTTTTTGGTCCTCCTCAGCTTGTTTTTATAAGGCTTTAATCCTTTAATCTTGAGCCTTCAGAGCCTTATACTGTTCCTTAAGAATTGCATCCTACTTCATAAGCTTCTATTCGATCTCAATCCAGAGATCTCTTTCCCCTTTCCAGTTTTGAGAAACCGAGTTAAGCTTCTCATTCAGATCCCTCACGTGTTGATTCTGGGTATTTTTCTCAAGGGTCAGTTTATCTTGAAGATTCTTCATCATGTCACCCTCAGTGTCAAAATATTCTTTAACATTATTCTAAAAATGATCAATATCTGCCATATCATCATCAATTTTCTTTGACCATAGAGTAATTTTGATGCTTTATTTTATGTGAAAATCATAATTGATATGAAAATTTCTATGCTCAGACTCAATCTTCACACACTTATCCATTACCATGGATATAGATTCTGATTTCTGATTTAGACTGTGTTAAAGAATCTGGAATCTGGAGTCTATGGTGGGAAAGATCGGAATTGTATCCACCAACTTCTTCAAAGATTCAACAACAAAATCATGACCCAGTGCTGATGATTCCAAATCAGACACCTTTCTTGGGGATTATTCTTCTTTAATTTCCACCAACTTTCTTCTTGAAGAACCAGAAATATCCTTCTTCCTTATGATATCTTTTGTTGGGGTGTCTATAAGCACTTGATTACCTTTATCAACTTTCGGAATCGATTCTTCATCAGGAGAATCTTCATCACTTTCAGATACTTGAACTATCTTGTCTTGATTAGGTCTCTCCTTCTCTGATCCTTCTTCAAGATAGTGCTTCTCATAGCTTTCTTCCTCAGATAATTCATTTTCTTTCTCTTCCTCCTTGTCTTCATCTTCGTTACCTTCTTCCTCACCTCCCTTTCCCAGAGTGACAAACTTTGAGGACTCGGCCTCAGAATTTCGGAGTGGTAATTTTTCTAATAGGTTTTCCTTCTCTTGATATCCTCAACTTGTTTAATCAAGTTATCTAGATCACCACTGTCTTCTTATACTTCTTCTTCTTCTTCTACTTCCTCCTCTACTTCTACTCTTTCAACAACTTCTTTCTCTCTAGGTTTTTCTGGAGTGAAGTAGTTTTTTCTAGGTGTATTTGGTAATGGTTGAAGAAAAAAAGTTTCAGGTACGGGAATCTTCTCAGAAACTACCTCTGTGTCTCTCAAAAGAGATTGTACAACTTTAGCTTCATACATCTTCTTCTTCATCTTCTTCTCTTTTTCTACCTTCTCAAGGTATTTAGTGGTTTTCTCCCTTAAGGATTTAGCTTCAGTAGGGTCCAATCCGAACTGTGGATCCTCTTATTTCCTTTTCTTCTTATCTTCCCTCCATTTAGCAGTCACCTCATCTAGATATGCTTTCTATTTCTTCAGCTTGGGAGGTGCAGATTGGGTTTCCTTAGCTTTAGGGGTCTTGCCTTCAACTACCGCTTGCTTCAGTTTCCTCTTCTTCTCTGCCTTCTTAGATGGTTCTGCTTTCTCTACCTTTTCCAGAACGGCTTATGCCTCCTCCTTTGGAAGATCATAAAACTCACCTGACTCTTTTGAAAAACCTGCTTTCATCCTCTTTAAGGTGTCATCACTTATCAGCGTCATCTTACAAATTCTCGGCTTGGCGGTGCAAGCAACCTTAAAAGAATCAAGACACCGAATAATAAGCTTGGAGATAATAGCAGGATTCATAATGATTTGAGCTTTCAAAGACCCATTCTTGATGTTATGAACTGTAATAAGAATGTGCCTCATCAGATTTATCTTTCTTAGATTTACCAAGAAATCTAAGATGTAAATATCACTTTTCTTTAGGTTATCCTTATCACCTATTCTCAGAACAAAAAACCCTTAAACCCACAACTGCAGAATTCAGTTGTTGGTGGAGAGATGGGAAATATTTGTTGTTTTGTCATCTTTGAGTCCAAGGCATTCCATTTCCTTCACTTTGATGAAACTTCCTTATACATCTAGTAACTTATGTAAACAAAATTCGGCTTCACCGTCGTATGAGATCCCTACCAAGCTTGCAGCCTTGGTGTAAGAAAGCTTGTATGTCTTACCATTGTTCTTAAAAGAGAATTTTTATCTACCACCTTCTTCATAGAAGGAAACAGACTCATAAAACTCTACAAGAAAATATTTATAAACAACATCCTGACCCCCTGGTTTCGATACGCAAAAATCTTCCCATCCATTGAGTTTGATATTCTTAGAAATTAGAGAATCATACTCACTGAAAAAGTTCGGATGGACCAACCTTTCCTTGTAGTCTAACCATTTTGAGATTGGCTTTATAGAATAAATATCCTGGGAAGTGGCTTCTACAGACATTCGGAATGGAGGATCACTGAAGGATTTGGAACGGGCTATAATAAGTGAGACAGAGCTTCGACACATGAGGGCATTGAAAACGATGTGGGACAACAATGGAGGTCCCCTTTATATAGGCGAAGGAGGTGACCTTTCAACTTCCAAAACAATATAACGGTTGAAAAATTATCTGATCTGATCTAACAGTTGAAAACATATCCGCAAGGAAATCTTGAATCCGATCTTTTGAGGTTTTAACAAAAACATTCAGATTTAAGAAGAAATGAATCCGAAAAATTTTAAAAACAAACTACCAGCAACTAAAAATGAATAAGAAAACTTAAGTAAGGAAGTCATACCTTTCGGATTGTCAAGGAAGATTATTCATAAAAGGTAGTATTCTTATTCAAGAAAATTTGACTATGAAAAACTCATTACGAAAAAGTTTTATTGCAAAAGCTTTGAGTACCAAAACTCTAGTATAAAAAGTATGATTACGAAAATTCCCATTACAAAAATTCTCATTATAAAAATTCTCATTACGAAAATTCTCATTACAAAAATTTCCAATACAAAAACTTAATTACGAAAATTTCCAGTACGAAAACTTCATTATGAAAATTTCCAGTATGAAAACTTCATTACGAAAATTTCCAGTACAAAAACTTCATTACAAAAATATCCAGTATGAAAATTTCATTACGAAAACTTTGAAAAACTTCATAACAGATGTACTCCCCCTATAAAGAGGAGTTTATTACTATAAGGAGAATGGTTGAACAAGAAGTTAATGAAGGAACATTACCTCATAGTTATCATTCTTAACTTCTGTTTAATGTGTTCAAATCTATCATAGGGTAAAGACTTTGTGAAAATGTTAGCAAGTTGATCTTGTGTTCCTATAAAATAAATAATGATATCTCCTTTTAGTATGTGATCCCTAAGAAAGTGATGTCTAATATCTATGTGCTTTGCACGAGAGTGGTGTGCAGGGTTTTTACTTAGGTAAATGGCACTTGTGTTATCACAAAAAATTTTAGTCTTAGTGAAACTCAAGCCATAATATGTGAGTGTGTGTTGCATCCACAACACTTGAGCACAACAACTTCCAGTTGTTACATATTCAGCTTCAGTAGTGGATATTGTTACAGGATGTTTCTTCTTACAAGACCAATAAACTAATGAATCTCCTAAGAAATGACAAGTTTCGGATGTACTCCTTCTATCCATTATAAAACCACAAAAGTCATCATCTGAAAAACACTTTAAAACAAAATCATTTCTAGAAGTATAAAATAGTCCTAGATCCATGGTTCCCTTTAAGTAGCGGAAAATTCTTTTCACTGCCTTTAAATGATATTTCTTTGGATTGGATTGATATCTTGCACATAAACATTCTGAAAATATTAACTTTGGTCGACTAGCTATCAAGTAAATTAGACTTTCTATCATACCTCTAAACGATTTTTGATCTACTGGTTTCTCAGCTTCATTAAGATCAAGTGTGTTTGAGGTGCCAATAGGAGTACTTATACTCTTAGTATTGTCATATCCATACTTTTTAAGAAGATATTTAATATACTTATGTTGGGATATGTAGATTCCTTCTGGTTTTTGAGAAATTTGAAAACCAAGGAAAAATGTTAACTCACCCATCATACTCATTTCAAACTCATATTTCATTAGATCCGCAAAGGAATAAGTTAAATATTTCTGAGTTGAACCAAATATAATGTCATCAACATAAATTTGAACAATCAAAACATTTTTCTTATATTTCTTTACAAAAAAGGTTGGATCTTCATTTCCCTTAACATAGTTATTTTGAATCAAAAATCTTGTAAGTCTATCATACCAAGCTCGAGGGGCTTGTTTAAGGCCATATTAAGATTTGGTAAGTCTAAAAACATGATCAGGATGTTTTGTGCCTTCAAATCCAAGAGGTTGTTCAACAAAAACTTCCTCTTGAACATAACCATTAAGAAAAGAACATTTTACATCCATTTGAAAAAGCTTGAAATTGAAGAATGTTGCAAAGGCAAGTAGAATATTAATAGATTCAAGTCTAGCTACTAGAGCATAGGTTTCTTCATAGTCTATTCGTTCTTGTTGATTATAGCCTTTAGAAACCAATCTAGCTTTATTTCTTACAATGATTCCATTTTCATCACACTTATTTCTGAAGACCCATTTTACTCTAATTATAGAAGTTTCCTTAGGTCTTTCAACCAAGGTCCAGACTTTATTCCTTTCTAATTCATTTAGTTCATCTTTCATGGATTTAATCCAATCATCATCACCTAAAGCTTCATCAGTGCTTTTTGGTTCTAATTGGGAAAGGAATGTTAGATGTTCTACTTCATTTATTAAGGAACTTCTAGTCCTTACAGGTTGATTCACATCACCATTGATACTATCACTGGGATGATTCTTAAGAAATGACTATTTTGGGTTTTTAAAAATCTTTTCATCAACATAGGGTAGAAAATATTCTGGGGTAAATGTTTTAGAATCACATTCTTGTACATTTTCCTTATCAGAAGGATCTTCTATCAAAGGTTGATAATCAGTTTTTGAAAACACATCTGAGGATGTAGGTTGGGGTTGTTTAAAAACAAAAGGATTAGTTTCATCAAATTTGACATTTAATGTCTCTTCAACAGTATAAGTGTTTTTGTTAAAAACTCTATAGGCCTTAGAAGTTGTGGAGTATCCTAAGAAAATTCCTTCATCATATTTTGGTGCGAATTTGTGTAAGTTATCTTTAGTATTCAGAATGAATAACTTGAAACCAAAAACCTTAAAGTATGAAAGTCTAGGTTTTCTACCATTACATAACTCATAAAGAGTTTTATTAAGAAATGGTCTAATTAAAACTCGATTTATAATGTAACAAGCAGTACTTACAGCTTCAGCTGAAAAATGTTTAGCTACAGAATACTCACTAAACATGGTTCTAGTTATCTCTTGAAGAATTCTATTTCTTCTTTCAACAACACCATTTTGTTGAGGTGTTCTAGGTGCTGAGAAGTTGTGAGTAATACCTTTTCTACTACAAAAAGTTTCAAAATCAGAATTTTGACATTCTCCTCCATGATCACTATGAATAGTTATCAATGGAAGGTTTTTCTCATTTTTAACTTGGGCTCTAAAACTTTTGAAATAAGAAAAATCTTCAGACTACTTTTCTAGAAAATAGACCCATGTAAATCTAGTGTAATCATCAACCAAGACAAATACATAGTACTTGCCTCCAATGCTTCCAGTTTGTGTAGGACCAAAAAGATCCATGTGCACTAGCTATAATGCATCAGTGGTTGAGACTTCACCAATTTATTTAAAACTTGATTTATGTTTCTTGACATATTGATAAGGGTCAAAAACTTTTGAAGAATCAAATATAATCTTTAGTAGATCCTTAATTAAACCTTTCTTAGAGAGTTTTTATAAGTTCCTAAGGTTACAGTGTCTTAACCTTCTATGTCATAACCAAGAATGATCTTCCATTGCACTAATGTAAGGTAATTCTTGGCTCCTAAGGTCTTCTAAGTTTAGTGTGTAAACATTCTCTTTCCTATTAGAAGAAAGAATAAATTCTTCCTTGGAATTGTGTACTAAGCAGTTATCATTCCTAAAATTCACAAGGTATCCTTCATCACATAATTGACTTATTCTAATGAGGTTATTCTTAAGACCTTTAACAAACAAAATATTTGAAATCAAAGTTTTTTCAAGAAGAAAAATGTTACCTATACCAATAATTTCTCCCTGAGCATTATCTCTGAAAGTTACTTTTCCTCCTTTCGTCTTGATAATCTTTTCAAAATAGTTTTTGTTACAAGTCATATACCAGGAACATCCACTATCCATGTACCATGTATTGTTGTTGGTACTTTCCCTATTTTACTGAAAATAAGAAAAAGATTAGGTTTTCAGAAACAAGACTTTCTTGGATTCGGAAATGTCAGAAAGCAAAATTTTGGGTACCCACATATTCTTAGAAAAATAAGCCTTATGAAATCCTAAAGATTGGGTTTTGTTTAATGAAAAATTCTTTTCTCGGTGACCACCACATTGAAACTTTTTTGCAGAATGGGTCACTTTGAGGTACAAAGTAGTTGTTACTAAAAATCAGTTTAGAACTTGTGTAACCAAAACCATAAGTATTCCTTCAAGGTTGAATTTGTGAATACATTTTATCGAAGTTTTCCTTACCTAGGGTAAAGTTTTACAAACACTTCCTCAAAGAAAATATTTCGGATTTGAGTTCTATAACATGGTTCTTGTCTTCAAAAACATTTGAACTAGAGCTAGGCTCGAAAACATCTTTCTTAGAAATTATGTTTTCAGGATCTTTTGAAAGTTTATTCCTCTCAGAATTTACTTCCTCAAGATTTTTTAAAATAATTTCAAAATAATCATTTTTCTTATCAAGATCTTTAGATAGATCTGATATTTCATTAGTAAGAATAATATTCCTAGAGTTTTCTTTATCAATATTTTTCATGAGTTTTGAGTTCTCAATCTTAAGAAGTTCAGCAAACCTAGAAACTTATTCATAGGTAGGTAAAGTATTATCTTCATCATAAGAAGATTCTTAATCAAAAGAGTTATAATATTTACTATCATTATCATTTAAAGAAACATTAGTCAATGATTCATCATTGTGTAACTTATCCATAAAACAATGATTATCAATAGGTAGCCTGGCTATAAGACCAAGATTCTTCTATCCAGAAGATTCATAATCCGAAGAATCATCTGAAGAGTCACCACCACTGGCACTCCAGGTGTCATTGTCTTTCAGAACTTTCTTAGCTTTGGACTTGTAATACTTCTTCATGTTCCTTTCAAAATGCCTCTCTTTTCTTTCTTTTCTTTTGAGCATAGGGAAATTAGATCTTATGTGTCTAGATCTCTTATATTCATAGCATGTGACCTCTAAATCTTTCTTATCTTTCTTTTACTTCTTCCTGTACTTGGATTGGAAATTTCTCTATCCAGCTATCTTGTTCATCCTTCGAGCAAGATTAGCTAACTCATTTTCTGAGACTTCACTCTCACTAGATTCAGAATGGATAATAATATTCTTAGACTTGGATCTAGTAACTCTCTCAGGATTCTTAGATTTCATGTGATTTGAAGTTATAGTAAAAGCAACACTACTATTTCCATTCTTCTTATTTATGTTGTCAGCATCTCTCTTCATTCTGGTTTCATGTTGAAGAAGAGTTCCAAACAACTCATTTAACGAAATCTGAGTGACTTTCCTGTTCTCATCAATTTATGTCCTCTTTGATTCCCACTAATTCGTCATGATATATTTGATCTTTTCAACAATAACTTCATCATCTAGACCTTTCCCTCCCATATATTGTAAGTTATTCACGATATTCATGAATATCTATTGTACTTTTCATATGGGTTCACTATAAGGAAAATTAAAACCATGATATTCAGCTCTAAGCATAGCTCTTCTTGTCTCAATCACTTTAGATGTACCAAAATGTGTAACTTAAAGTTTCTTCCATATATAATTTGTTTATTCACAAGAAGAAATTTGGCTATATATATTTCTAGTCATTGAAAAAAGTAAAGTATTGCGTACCTTATAGTTGAGTTGGTATTCATGCTTTTCTTGATTAGTAAAAGCACTAACTTCCTTGTCAGGAATTTTGTATCCTCCAGTAAGCATAACAAAGTCATCTACCCCAGTATTGATAATGAAAGTATTCATATGATCTCTCCAATATTCATAACCATTACCATCAAATATAGGTGGTCTAGTAGGATTTAAGTTTTTGATAGAACCAAAATTTAAGCCTATCATTCTTAAGAAAAAATTTGGCGCACAAACTTGTTAGAAGAAAAAGTCTGTAAACAAAGAAAATATTCTAAGAAAGAAAAATTTTTAACTCTAAGAAAAAAATTAATATGAACTATGTGTCCAAAAAGTATGAATCTGGAAATATGAATCCGGAAATATGAATCCAAATTTTCAATTTCGGGAAATATAAAGGAGAAATTTTGAATCCAATCATGAGATTAATTCAGATGGAACCAAATCTCTATTACCAAGTGATAGATTGGTACAGGGTATGAGTTCACCTGCTTTGATACCAATTGTTAGGATGGTATGACTCTGAGTATAATATACTCTGATATATCAAACGTAGGATCGAAATAAGAATGAGATTCTCAGATACAAGAGGGGGGTGAATTATACCTTTTAAAAATTACCTTAGGAAATTTTTAGGATGGTTATATTTAACAAAGTTAAACAAGATAATTCACAAGACCTCTATGAGTACTAAAGACTAGCTATCTTCCGGAAAAGTGATTTCAGAAATGAAACTTAACAAAAGTTTACACCAGTTAAGATTCTACCTGGAAGCGTATAGAATCTAACTAAATCAGAGTACAAGTTAGGAAGTATAAGAAATTTATACTTTCTATAGAAATACAAAATGCAGTGTAAAAACAAGTAGTAAAACTACAAGTAACAAAAAATAACTCTTTTAACCCAAAGAGAAGGGTATCCAACAAACTTGAATAAAGGTCCCTTGATTTGTACTTCCATGAAAGTCTGTCTTACCCACACTAGGGTAAGACCTTGATACGAAGATCGGAGTCTGTCTTGCTATCCCCGCAATCCCTTAACTATCAGGTAGTCAACACCTCTCTCTTCCTCAGTAAAGAAGCCCTCAACTTCAAGGTGTTGGAACCTCTGTCTTCCTATCCCCAGAAGCCCTCAATTGTAATCATCAACAATCGGAGTCGCATGAAGCAAGTCTACACAAGGAAAAGTTTTAACAAGTTGTTCAAACGTTCTGCACGAAGCTTTGAGAGTTGATAAGAGCCTCTCTCTCTAGAAATCACTTCAACAGCATGTAAGCACAGATCTCAAAGATGTGTCAAAGTTTTCAAAGTTGTCGTTGACTTTCAAATGAGCTCCTATTTATAGGCGAAGCTCCAATCGTCGGCGCCCTCCTCCAATGGTCATATTTCTCCTTGAATTTTGTAGAGACCTGTACACGTGTCACTCAACCAACGGTTAGTCAATAACTGAAAGCACGACATCATTTTGTAATGAAACAAATGTAATCATAAGTAAAACTGAAGTGACATCATTTTGTAATGAAACAAGTGTACGCATAAGTAAAACTGATGTTCGTAATGTAAGTAAATAAAATTTTGGAGTCTAACCAAAATAGAATTCGGAGTTTATAATAAAAAGATATTCGGATTTTGTTTTGTAGGAATTCAGAACCTGAATTCTGTAGAAATACAGAGTCTGAATTTCTAAGGAAATTTGGAGTCTGGTTTCACTAGAATTCAAAATATGAACTTACAAAGTTCGGAGTCGTACTCGTAAAAGTTCGGAGTCAAACTATTAGAAGTTCAGAGTTGAACTCATAGAAGTTCAGAGTCGAACTATTAGAAGTTCGAAGTCAAACTCATAGAAGTTTGGAGTCGAACTTTGTGAGGGTTCGAATCTAGAATTCAGAGTGGAACTTTATGAGAGTTCGTATCCAGAATTCGAAGTGGAACTTCATTAGAGTTCATATCCAGAATTCGTAGTAGAACTTAATTAGAGTTCGTATCCATAATTCAGAGTGGAACTTCATTAGAGTTTGTATCCAGAATTCGAAATGGAACTTCATTAGAATTCGTATCCAGAATTTGGATCCTAAAACAGAATGCTTCATATCTAAGTATTATATGATTTCTAGGTTTTAGGTATGAATCCGATTTTTATACTTAAGAAAAGTATTGATATGAGCAATGAAAATATGGTAGGGGTAAATTCCTTTGTAAAGTAAATTTTCATTATAGAAGTAAAATATAGATTTTCTTAAGTATAAGGTGTTTGTGATTTTCAAAACAAGAAGGAATGAAAAAATCATAAGGAAAACCTTATTGACTCAACAAAAATGACCATCATTTCTATATAATTTTAATTAATATATTTTAACTATTTAAAACCACATTATTTATTCATTAATTTTTATTATAATCTCATTCTTAATACAACCTTTATATATAAATCAATCTTAGATTAGTGTAGCTATATAATTCATTCAACTACAACATTATGAATTATATATTCATTACTAAAATTCATATCTATTGACACTGAAAACATAAAATATGGGAAATTCTAAAAATTATATGCATGATTTGAGGAAAATTTAGGCCACAAGGGTCTCAAACCCCATTAAAGCTATTTGAATCATGAAAGATTCATCATTTTAGAAATGAAAGGGTTTAGTAAAGGTTTTGGGAGCCCCAGAAAACTCAATTTTATGAAATGATGTTAATCATTCATGAAACATATATCTCAAACTATAAGGATCCAATAAATACCTCCCTTGACCCCTTAATAAAGGGGATAGTGACTGTTGGACTTCCAGCTGAACCTAACCATTTGTAAAACTCTATCATTCACAATCCAAAGATAAAATGAATTCTAAAAATTATCCATACTTAATGATTATCCTCTGATGAGTCCCTTAGAACATAGGCTCATGGTGTATATGACCTTTGTGAAAGATCATACCCTCTGAATTAATGGCACATGCCTCATTCCAGATAGGGTTTAGTACAACTTTCATCATTCATGAATCCCCTCCAATGTTGACAAGGGAACAATCCTTAGGAGGGGCACCCATGTTTCAAAAAGACTTCACCCTCACAAACCCCATATCCTTCACAAAACCCACATCACAATCCCATATATGTTTTCTCCTGTCAATAGACATAGATTTTCAAAATTTTAGTGTTCATGGGACTTCTTCCTATATGAGATATGTTTTCTTATTATTTAAACATTGACATGACCAGTATCATCAATGCTCATGCCCAAACCCTTTTCTTGATGCACATGATATGAAGTATCAATACTTTTCTTAAAAGAATTTGAACCCTAACCATGGGACCTTTCCCTATTACCTAAAATTGGTAGTTTCCATGCCTCTTTCTATAAAAAAGAATGTGCATAGAAAATATGTAATCCCTAAAGGTGGAATAGTCAATGAAATCATTATAATTTTATATTTGATGATGGAATGTTGTATTCATGTATCCTCCTCTATTCCTACACAAATTGGTAATGGGTTTCCATGTTCATATACCACAAATTATCATCTAAACTCGACGAGTGTAAACTGTATAGAGACAAAATCCTAGTTTCCCAATGTAGAACAAAAAGATGACATCATCAACAAATGAAGTTAAAATGTAACTTTATCAAGTTCCTAAATCATTGAATTTCTCATGGCCTCATTTTGAAATAATCCATATAATTTAATAAAACATGGAAATTTTTGGGACATTACATTCACCCCAACTTAGGACTTTACATCCCTGATAGCCAAAACAATATCTAAACAAACAAATGGGGATACTAAGCATGACTTTGAGCCTCCCACTCCCATTTCTCTCCTAAATATTCTTGTACTACCACAGAATGTGCACTAGAGGAATCAACCATCTACAAAGGAACCACTCCTGTTGATCTTCTATCTCCACCGGGAACTCTGAAAACATCACTCCATCTTCAATTTCAATCTCACCCCAATCAATGATGTGCGATGTATCATGCATGTACCTCCTCAACAGCAACATGTAATAGATATCATGAACCCAGTGCATTTATGGGGGAAGAGATGGGTGGAACACCACCTCACCAACACTGCTCAGAATCTGAAAAGGGACAATAAAACTTAGAGGCAACCTGCCACTCCAACCAAGTCTTCACAATCCCCGCCGAGGGGAGATGTGAAAGAACACGTTATCTCCATACTTGAACTCGAAAGGCCTCCATCTCAAATCAGCATAATATTTCTTCCTAATCTATGCAGTCTTCATCCTCTCTTGAATGATCTACACCATCTCGATGGTATCCTATACCAACTATGGGACGGTAAGAAACCAGATCTTCATTTTAGTAATGGATCTTGATTTCAGGTTGTTTTTTAGGAAAAACAAAGAAAATAGGATTGTCGACATACGCACTGTGTACTTCCATGTACACACCATGTACCCAGTAGCTGTGCATAGCCACGTACTAATTGTGTAACAGCCGAGTACTAGACCGTTTGGTGAGTTGGTAGACATGCTTAAGTCAAGGGCTAGTTGAGGCTACTACACATCATGTAGTGTTAATGAACATGATGTGTAATTTTCTTTTTAATTGATATATCGGAGCGAGGTTGTGTGTCATGACCAGAAACACCTTCTTCCTATGTTTCATTCAAGAGCAATCTGGAATTACCAACGAAGATAGATCTCCCGATTTTCTATCCATGTTCTGATTAAGACCCCATCAGGTGCATTGGAATTTCACTAGGGAGTTCACAAACCCTCTTAAGTCCTTCTTCTTGATTCATCATCTCTTATGATATATTCAAGGATGGGAGTTTTTCACTATTTTTTAGATCTACACTATTCTAGGCCGATTCAAGGGTCGATGTTCATTTATATCAATCGTACGAAATCAAGGTAGGTTGTTTGTGCCTTTTTTTGTTTGTATTTGGATTATATATGTTAAAAGCACATCATACCCACGTTTTGGGTATTGCATGATTTGGAATTAAACCCTATTATTACATTTTATGGTTTGGTTGATTGATAATGGGTTTTTGATTATGCATAAGGTTAGTTACTTGGTCTAAAGGAAACTCCATGGGTGATTTTACATTGATTGATTGTTTATGACCATTTTTTCTAAGTTTCCTTTGAGGTGTACCTAGTTTTCCATTCCTTGATTGATTTAGGATGGAGTTTGTTTGATTATATGAAATGCATGTGTTATGCATTGTGAATATTTATTCATGTAGTGGTTTAAGATTACATTGTCTTCTTTGATATGATTTTTGCATTATATTTTTCTAATAGACTATGAGAGACTTGGGCCAGGATGACTGAGGGGACTTCTAGATTATTTACACAGGACCTTGAGAGCCTTAGTGTAGATATTTCACCTAAGGGGATTAGACTATGAGGTCATTCCTAGGTGGTCATTTATATTTGAATTAATGAATTAATGTTATGTTGCACCAAATGGGAGATTTCCTAGAGGGTTGTTATTTAATTAATTGATGTTATTTTGGACCAAATGGGTTTGACTATGAGAGCTTTCCTAGAGGGTCATTTGTGAATAATTGAATGATTGTGAAACATATTCCTAGCCAAATAACAAGCTTGGATTCAGTCTTACATGATTGCTTAGATGGTCTTATTAGACACCCATTTTGTTGATTTTCATGGGGGATACATAGCTTAGGATAGATCCCATGGTTAAATGATTCAAAAGATGGATAATAAATATTAAATTAATGTAATTGAAAACAGTAGGATTGTTTACTTTTGATAACTTCCTATTTTATTGCTTCATTATTTCATATTACTAGCTATATATATATATTCACTGACAGATAGGCACGAATTTTATGATGTTTGCCTAATGGGATTCATGCCACACCTCATTTGGGTCATGTGTTGGACCCAAGGAGTAAAGACCCAGAAAATTCCATGTAATTTTTTAATGATTTGGGATTATTATGTGTCTGTGAAAATTAACGGCGCATGATTTTGAGGCCTGGTGTTCCCAAAATGAAATTTTGAACTTTTTTAAGGTACATCTAGTAAATGTGTGGGTGGAATTTTATATCTTTTGAATAAGTGATCAGATTAATCTGGGATTCACTTAAGAGAAGATTCACATTGACAACAGTTGGTCAGGAGAAAAAGATAGTTTTTTGGACTTTTTGAGGAATAATAAAATAAAAAATTTATTGTTATTTTATTTTATTTTCTCCAACAAATGAGCAGTTTTTGCGGGACATATGACATGTCAATCCATTAAGTGTCTTCACTCATGAATTTTGTAATTGCACTGTTGTGAATTAAATGAGGTTTATTAATTACTCATTTAATGAACCTCATTAAATTCTGTTGTATGTTACTCACCCTTTCACCCTCCTATATATATGAGGCTTGAGGATGAGTTTGGACATGGCTTCACCAAGCAGGGAAACTTTGGAAAAGTAACACAATGCCATCCACTGACGGAGTATGGATGTTCGGGAGATAACGATCCAAGATCGATGAACGTTGACAACTCCACCCAATGAGGATGCTCCTCTCGCCGCATACCCTCGAATGTGGAAGTACTACAGTCCACAGCGGTCACCAATAATCTTCGAGGTAGGGGGTTTAATTATTGTATTTTATCTATGATTTTTTATTTTCTCTTGCTTGTTATCATATTAACGCAGAGGGAACATGCAAGAAGAACAAGGACCGGACCCTCGTCTACTCGCTCATGTTGAGTTCTTCAGGGAAGGATTCCTCAATTTGACAGAAATGTGAAACAGCAGGTCATGCTATGATGGAGGCATCTTGGGAGGCATGTAGACGCAGACGGGAGTTGAAACGGAGCTCCGGTGCACCGCCAAAGCCCCGTGGATGATCTTCCAGCGCGACACTAGCAACCAACGCCGTTGAGTGACGGGGGCATCTGACAATGGCCAACCGTGGTAGCAGCAGGTGGTACACCGTCACGCGCCACAGAGGGGAGCTGTGGAATCATGCCGCAGCAATGCAGGTAGTGGATGGCACCTTGCCTAGCCACGGATGCAGACCACATGGCAGTGCACATGGAAGTGCCACCTGGTGGCAGTAGATAAAGTGAACCTTTGCTTCTTAAAGCTATTCGCTAGGCGGACCGTGCGCCCCACACAGGGCGCGCCAGCAGATGGATGAGGGCCGACTGAATGGGCCATACCCACTGCCCAGTGGGCCAGCGTGGGTGGGCTGGGCCAATCGCAGCCCGGGCCCACGAACCGAACCGGACTGACCCTTAACAGGCCTAACCAGAGTGGTTTTAGGTTAACCTCGACACCCATTGCATTGGGCCGGCCTGAACGAGTCGGACCAAACCCAGAACCAATCGGCCCACGAATAAAGAAATGCATGTAACTAATGAATCGGGTGTCCATTTGACATGTTTTCAGTGGATTTGGAACCTCTTTTGGGAAGTAGTCCTTTTGGGAATAATCCGGTAGACCTGACCGAGATGGGCTGGATTGAGCTGTGATATCCCTCATTTCACAAAAAGGGGTGTAACAGACAGACTGGGCATATGAATGATGTTCCATATATAGCATAAGGGCCCTAGAGACAAGGTTGTCCTTTTAAGATATTTGATGTGAGTTTTAATGTAGTTTGACATGCAACATGGGTTGGATCATACATGTATCCAACCAGGCCCTTTTTACAAAAGTGCTCATATCTCACAGACCGGGGGTCTGATCGACGCACCATCTGTCACGTTGGGACCCCTATGATGGGGTGGTCCCTTGGGTATGGTTTTAGCAGGACTTCATACCTGTTGAAAATGGACCAATGTCTTTAAGGGAAGAGTCTTCTGGAGATATCATGTGGCATGTGCAGGAATCCAGTGGCTGGCTGTGACATGTGGAAGAAGAGTGATCAATGCAAGTCAGCATCAAAAACTCCAGAGTGGGATGATCTATCTATACAACTAATAATCCCTACCTCTACATTAGAAACCAAGATGGGTCAGTACTAGTGACCAATATGGGTCAGCACCAGTGACCAATACGGTTCAGCACCAATGACCAATAGGGGTCAGCATCTAGCGACCAAGACGGCTCAGCACCAGCAACCAATATGGGTTAGCATCTAGAGACCAATATGGTTTACCATATAGTGACTTAAACATGTCAGTAGTAGATTTACTACGGATAGGATGGTCTAGTTTTTCGACCAGTCATCCTTATCCTAGTAACCTTGAAGTTATACCATAATAGTGAGCTGTCTCTTTTTCTCTATTCTTCATGATTTAGATCATTCTTGTGATATTACATTTTGTGGTATTTCTTTTGATGATTTTCTTTGTGTATTATTGAGATACCTTTGGGGGTATCAGGGTTACTACTGGGTATTGTTATACTCACCCCTACATGGGCTCCTCCTCCATGTGTGTGTCTGGTGCAGACTACTAATGCCCTGAGGTAGACTTTGGAGGTATGGTACTTAGTGTAGTTGGGTGCGATGGGATAAGTCAATATACACTTCTTCGACTTCAGACTTACTACTACTACCCTCCAGGTAGAGCTCCAGGGCTGATGCGACAACTGTTTACTTTCTTTTTAGTTTCTAGGGCTTGTATTCCGGCCCACTATTTTCAGTTTAGAGTTGTACTTGTGGGTTTACATTACTATTATGTTTGTATCTTAATTTTTTTGGTTGTTTACTTCACTTTACCTTTTTGAGTGGGTACAGATCTCTAAGTCAATTCCATCCCTATTTGGGAAAAGCATTCAGTTGCTAGTCACCAACCCCTGGCCTATGGATGGCAGGCTTGGGGTAGTCATGTCTGGGCCCTGTGGGATGAGTTGTGACAAAGTGGTATCAGAGGGCGGTAAGTTCTACCAGAAGAACTAATAGTATACTTTTAATGAGGAATTGGTGTAAAGTGTATTGAGTTCGTTTTTTAGTATAGGGATTCTAGTGTTAGTATAGCAGCTGATGTATCCATACACCACGACCATGAATTCTGTTTTCCATCTTGGTACATGAAAACACTAGTTCCTAGTGTTTTGAAATTTTTTCTTGATCATTCTTGAGTCAGCTCACTATGTATAACTTATTGGCCATGGAACATCTATTTCTTATAGGATTTCTCCATGAAAACATCCAGCTAGGATTCCAATTAGATAACGTGAAAGTGGTCCACCATGTGACGATGCATCGGTATAGGGACCACAAATAGTGATGGAACCTTCGGGTGGTGCACCAGCAGCACCACCACCCATTGAGAAGAAAATAATACCAGTGGATCATGCACGCAGACTAAGCATGTTGCCTGATTTCAATAGACATAAGCCTCTGATTTTTTAAGCCAAGACGGACCCCAAAGAATCATAGGACTGGCTTGAGGTGGTTTTGCAGGTCTTTCACATAGTAGAGACACCCTTTGAGTAGATGGAGATCTTGGCCGCTAGCCTTCTTCAGGGATCGACATGATGATGGTGGATCTCGACACTCCAGGTACCTGACGAGACAACCCTCACCTGGATAGACTTTGAGATCCTTTTTAGGGTGGAGTTCGTGCCAGCAACACTACGCTCTGTGCATATTCAGAAGTTGATGCATCTACAGCAGGGCAGCTAGACTGTGGCTCAGTACTCGGTGAGATTTACTAACCTCTCCCAATACTCCACCAATATGGTACGAGACCTGTAATTTAGGGCCCAGATCTTTGAGTAGGGGCTACGATGAGAGATCAGAGATGCAAAAGTTTCTCTCAGTATCCCGACACAGGCTGGGGTGCTAGAGTGAGCTTTACTAATGGATGGCTTCCTTGTCAAATAGGAACTGATTGTGAGCGCCCCTACCAGACAATAGGTAGCAGAGTCATATGTAGCTGGTAGTAAATAGACAATGCAAAATCTCAAGTGGACTAGACATTCTGGAGTGCGACCTGGAGACATAGGGTCAGAGGTGCGAAGCTCGAGAGGAAGAGGAAGCCACCAGTGAGGAATGATCTATTTTTATTACGGGGGAAATGGTCATAGAGTGTGTGACTATCCAACTCCCCACGCTAATGATCGGAAGACGGTGGAGGGGCCACCAACGCAGTGACCATGGCATGAGCATGAGTGTCAGCCATGGGAGTAGGACATATAGCGGGAGGTGGTTGGGGTCACCTGGCACTACCAACACCACCCACAGGCGGTCCACCACGAGCTCAGGGAGCAGATGGATGGGGGCAGGCCTAGCTACAGGTAGTAGAGGCTCATGATCCTTACATCCCTAAGATGATATGAGGCATAACTTGTATCTTCTCTACTTTAGAAGTAGTGCTTATCAACACATGTGTTGTCCATTCTTTCCTTGTCGTAGACTTAGTTTGGGACTCTGATATTCTGATTGATATTTTAGATCAAACTTTTCATTTGGATACTCTTACAGGAGGAGATTCAGAAGTCACACACTAGTACCGACAATTTGGTCTAACTCTCAGAGGAGAGAGTTTCAGATGGGTTCTTCTAGAAGTGGTGTTGAAGTCCTACAATGTCATTCTAGGCATGGAATATCTACCAGCAGTTCATGCACAGATTGACTTCTTGAGATGTACAATGTGATGTACGTGCAGAGATAGAGGTCGGTTTTCCCTTTTGATGAGAAGGAAAATAGAGCAGCATGAGATGGACTTGTACTCAGGAGGGTGCAACCAATTACATATCAGCTGGCTTGCATGACCTTCGACATGGTGGATGAGTTGAGTCCACAGTTCCCAGTGGTGGTGGATGAGTATGAGGAATTCTTTCTAAAATATGTATCAAGACTACCTCCTTGTAGAGAGGTAGACATCTGCATTTACTTGAATCTAGGAATAGCACCGATATCTACCCCAGCATTTCGGATGGCCTCTATGGAGCTCCAGGAGCTAAGGGTACAGTTGGATGAGTTAGAGGGGAAGGGATTTGTAAGGCTCGATGTTTTTCCATGGGAATCCCTGGTGATGTTTTCCAATAATGAAGATGGAAGTTTGAGGATATGTGTGGACTTACGGTGCCTAAACCAGGTGAAAGTGAAGAACAGGTATCCTCTATCAAGGATTGATGATCTTTTTGATAATTTTAAAGGATTGAAGTGGTTCTCAAAGATAGATCTCAGATCAGGCTAACATCAGCTTAGGGTACGGGATGAGGACGTACCGAAGACATACTTCAGATGTCGGTATAGCCATTATGAGTTCTTCGTGAGGCCTTTCGGTGTGACCAATGCTCCAGCAATTTTAATGGGGCTCATGAGCATAATTATGTGACAAATGACTTGGAGCTGGTAGTAGTATTTTTTGCATTGAATATGTGGAGACACTACTTGATGGGTGAGGGGTTCATTGTTTACTCAGAGCATAAGAGTCTCAGATATATCATCACACAAAAAGAACTAAATCTAGGATAGTGATGTTGTCTAGAGTTCCTCTAAGACTATGACTTTGAAATATTCTATACTCATGGGAAGGGGAATGTAGTGGCAGATGCACTTAGCCAGAGATTGAGTTCGCAACTACTAAACGAGGGTTCAGAGCAGTTAGCCTCGCTCCAGATATCATACATGGATAGAGATGAGACAGTCTACCTCTAGTCAATGGTAGTTGTCCTTACACCCCTTCAGCAATTCAGGGAGGTGCAACTTAGAGACATCAGTTGTGAGACTGCATGGGATCATATATCCTCAGGCCATGCACCTGAAGGATATTCTGAAGGTGGCGAGCATGCTATCCTTTTCAGGGGATGTACAGTTTTACCAGTGGTGATACGAGAAAAGGTTCTAAGAGAGTTCCATACATACCCCTTGGCATTCAATCCATGAGTGATGAAGATGTATCAGGACCTATGGCGTCAGTACTAGTGGATAGGGATGAAGAAAGTTGTGGCGTAGATTGTTTCTAGATGCCTCATTTTCCAGAAAGTGATGATCAAGCACAAGGTACCATAAGGATTGACCCAACCCCTTGAGATACTAGAGTGTAAGTGGGATGAAATATCTATGGATTTAGTGACAGGGTTACCATATACATCCAGAGGGCATGATACCATCAGGGTGATCGTAGAACGACTCACCCAGTCAACCCACTTCCTTGCTATTCGAGAGAAGGGTTTGGTAGAGAGATTGTGACATCTTTATGTTCAGGAGATCATGCAAATTCATGGGGTGCCTTCAACGATAGTCTCAGAACATGACGCACGCTTCACATCCTGATTTTTGAAGGGATTGTAGGAGGCTTTCAGGACTCAACTTCGCTTGAGCACAACTTTTCACCCACAGATAGATGGTCTGACTAAGCAGACCATCCATACCATAGTGGACATGATTTGTAAATGTGTCCTATATTTTAGTCATAGTTGGGATGACCACCTACCTTTGATGGAGTTTGCATACAACAAAAACTATCACTCCACCATTGGTATGGACTCTTTTGAGGTGTTTTATGGACGACCGTGTAGATCGCCCTTGTACTGGATGGATCCAGGAGAGCCAGCACTCGTGGGGCCATAGATGGTATAGGCGACCACTAAGAAGGTGCAGGTCATCCGAGAGAAGTTTAAGAATGCATAGAGCCGACAGAAGACCTATATTAATAGGCGACGGAGACCAATGGAGTTCCAGGAGGGGGACCACGTATTCTTGTGAGTCTCCCCTAGATGGGGACTATGGAGATTTGGCCGAGGTGGAAAACTCTCATCGAGGTTTATCGCACCATTCCTGATACTTCGAAGGATTGGAAAGGTGGTGTACCACATGGCACTGCCATAGCAGTTAGAGAAGGTGAATGACATCTTCCACGTATCGTAGCTAAGGAGATACGTGTGTGACCCATCTCACGTCATCGACTATAGAAAGCTAGAAATGAACGACGGGGATAATTTTTCTAAGTACTTGGTGGAGATAGAGGATCGACAGGAGCGGATCCTTCGTGGGCAGTCGGTACCTCTAGTGTGCATTATGTGGCAGCATAGGAATCTCTAGGAGAGCGCATGGGAGCAAAAGGATCATATGTGTGCCCAATACCCCTCTTTTTTTGTGTATCCTTGTTTGGATTTTGAGTATGAAAATACCAAAGGTGGGGAGAATGTAAAGACCCAGAAAATTTCATTTAAATTTGTTCTAATTATTTTGGTTTATTACAAGTCTGTGAAAATTGAAGGCATGAGATTTCTAAGCCTGGTGCGCATGGAATGAATTTATGAACATTTTTTAAGGTGCGTTCAGTAAATGTGCAAGCATCATTCTCTATATTTTGAACTAGTTCTCAGATTAAAAATCTGAGGGCACCATTGAATCCACAGCGACAGGATTCAATCTAGAGAGTATTCACTTATACAGAAGTTGGTTGGGAGAAAAACATAGTTTTTGTACATTTTAAGGAACAATAAAATAACAATTTTATTTTTCTTTTCTTTTCTTTTCTCCAACGGATGAGTGGCATTGGCGGGACCGATGACATGTCAAGCCATTAAGTGGCTTGACTCATAAATTTCATAACCTCACTATTGTGAATTAAATGAGGTTCATTAATTACTCATTTAATGAACCTCATTAAATTTTGTCATGTGTTACTCACCCTTTCCCCATAAGATATATATGAGGCTTGGGGATGAGTTTTGACATAGCTTCACCAAGTGGGGAAACTTTGGCAAAGTACCACGACGCCATCCATCGATGGAGGATGGAAGATTGGACAGCAATGAACTGGGATCACCAAACACTGACAACTCCACCCAATGAGGACTCTCCTCTTACTGCATACCCTCGAACGTTGAAGTACTGTCGTCTGCAGTGATCACCAACATTCTTCCATGTAGGGGGTTTAATTATTATAATTTATATATGATGTTTTCTTTGCTCCTTGTTATCATATTAACGCAGAGGGTGCAGGACAAATGAACAAGGCCCAGACCCTCTTCCTCTCACTCATGTTTCGTTCTTCGGGGATGTTTTTCTCAATTTGATGGAAACACAAAATAGTGGGTCACACTATGACGGTGGAAAGCTGGAAGGCCCATAGGCACAAACAAGAGTAGAAATAGAGGTCTGAATAACTGCCAGATCCCCATGGAAGATTCGTCGGCATGGCACCGGCATGGTGGCACTGGCAACAAGAGTTGTTGAGAGATAGAGGTAGCCGGAAATGGCCGACCATGGTGTCAGCAGGTGGCGCACCATCGCACACCACAGAGGGGAGTCGTTCCATCATGATGTGGCAGCTGCAGGCAGCAGACGGCACCTCTGCCAGCGGCGGACGCGGAGGTAGAGGCGGCGTTCCACCGTACGCTGATGATTGAAGAAAGTTATGGCTCAAAGCCATGGTGGAAGAGGATGGGACCCACGTACCATGGGTCCTACAGACCACATGGTGATTCCATGTGGCACCACTGGATAAAGGGAGCCGAACGGTGCGCCCTGTACGGGGCGCACCAGCAGGCGGATGTAGGCTGACCGAACTGGCCAGACCCGTGGCCCAGCGGGCTAGTGTGGGTGGGAAAAGTGCCACCCAGTGGGCCAGGCCAACCGTGGCCCGAGGCCGTGAGCCATACCGGGCTGACCCTTAATGGGTTGGACCCAAGCGTGGTCGGGTTGACCCCAAGACTCGTTGCGTCGGGTAGGCCTAACCGAGTCGGACCGGGCCCAGACCCAACCGACCCCTAGATAAAGAAACACTTATAATTGATGAACTAGGTGCCCGTTATACACGTCTTCAGTGGAATTGGGACCCCTTTGGGGAAGTGTTCCCTTTGGGCATAATCCGGTGGGCCTGACCGAGCCGGGTCGGATAGAGGTGTGATCAACCCCAATTATGGAAAGGGGTGTAACTAACAAACCGGGTGCCCAAACGACGCTTCATCTACTAAATAAGGACCCTTGAGACAAGACGGTACTTTTGAGATACCTTAAGTTATTTTTAACAGTTTTTTATGTACGACCTGGGTTGGATCAGACTTGAATCCTATTGGGCCCTTTTTAAAAAAGTGTCCATATCTCACAGACCGGGGGTCCGATCGACATGTCATCTGTCATGTTGGGACCCTTATGATGGGGTGTTCACTTGGGTATGATTTTATCAGGAATTAGTACAAGTTGAAAAATTACGGATGGCTTGAGGAGCAGAGTCTTCCCGAGATTATACGTGCTTCGTACGGGAATCCAGTGGTTGGCTATGACATGAGGAAGAAGAGCAACCAATGCAGGTCAGCATCAGAAACTCCTAAGTGGGATGATCTAGCTATACAACTAATCATCTCTACCACTGCATCAGTAACCAAGAGGGGTCAGCATCGGTGACCAATATGTGTCAGTACCGGCGACCAATACAGGTCAACACTAGTGACCAATACGGGTCATCATCTAGCAACCAATATGGGTCAGCACCAGTGACCAATATGGGTCAAAATATAGTAACCAATACGGGTCAACATATGGTGAACTATACAGGTCATCATTAGATTTACTATGGATATAATGATCTGGCTTTATGACCAGTCATCCCTATCCCAGTAACCTTGAATTTATACCATAAGGTTATGTTATATCTTATGCATTGTGATTTATGATTTAGAATATGCTTGTGATATTACCGTTGTGGTATTTATTATGATATTTTCTTTTTTGGATTACTGAGAGACCTTTAGGGGTCTTGGGGTCCCTACTGGGTATTGTTATACTCACCACTGCACGGGCTCCATCCGCACGCGTGTGTCTAGTACAGACTACTGACGCTCAGAGGAAGACTTTAGAGGTATGGGACATGGTAGATTTGGGTGCTATAGGAGAAGTTTATATCCTCTTCTTATACTTCAGACTTACATATACTACCCTCCAGGTAGAGATCCAGGGTAGATGTGATAGTTGTTTACTTTCTTTTCAGTTTATAGTGCTTGTATTCTGGCCCTCTGTTTTTAGTTTACCGTTGTACTTGTGGTTGTACTTTACTCTTGTAGATATACCATACTTTTTTTGGTTGTTTACTTCAGTTTCCCTTTTTTAGTGGGTAAATATATCTAAGGTAATTCCTTCCCTATTTAGGAAAATCCTTCAGGTGTGAGTCTCCAACCCCAGGCCTATTGAAGGTGGGCTTAGGGTAGTCACATCTGAGCACCGTGGGATGGGTCATGACACAAGGATATTATATGACTGTAGTTATATAAATCACCCTTCTTCATTAGGTACTTTATTGTTTTTGGAGCTAGAGATCATGGTACCAAACTGAGGCTTGTGATGCTATTGGATTTTACAATTTTTTCCTTGTATTGGATTGTATTTTATTTCCATCATTGTGACCTGTTTTGGTTGCTTTCCTAGAAAAATTTTACATGAATCATTTATATATATATGTGTGTGTGTGTGTGATATGGATTCTATTGATTTTACATTCAGTCTTCCATTGTTATTCCGATTTGGTAGTATTTCTTCTGCTATTTTTTACTAATTTTTTTGTGTTTTGTATACTTTACCAAGGAGGTAATAGTTTCCTTGATATCACACCCTATCCCTCGATGTTATTTGGTAGCCTTTGGAGTTTGATTAAATGTTCTTGAGGTTAAGTGACCAACTAGGTTCAGGGAACCTTTGGGTTGCACCCAGATCCAGGACATTACAAAGTTCTTCAGTGGAGCTGTTAAGCGTGAAATGTCTGGAATAAAGCACATGTAGTATCTAGCTGGCACTAGAAAACTATATACCTCAAATAAGTTATTCGGATACTCCAAGGAAACAACCTCTCTCACCTTTGCTGGTTCTACTAATAATCCTATCTATGAGATTCATTTGGAGGTTCATGATAGACAGAGGAAAACATTTCTTTCTTTTATAGTAGTTACCTCTACTCTTTTGGATCGAGTGAGAATAAAAAAGTGATCAGATTCTGAAGGCTGATTTCTACGGGAGAGTGTTTCAGACAAGGACCCTACTCCTTGGTGGACCATTTGTGAGGATGAGGTTTTACATTTTCATGAGCATGTATGGGTGTCAGCAGACATATGCGAGGAGTTGTCGCTAGATTTTCAAGAATTAGTATGTGAAGTTTATCATAGTGTCGCCAAGATGAATCGAGATCTAAATATTTTGTATTGGTGTCCGAGAATTAAGAGGGATGTGGCTAGTTTAGTTATGAGATGTTTCACCTTTCAACACTTGATAGTAGAGAATCAGAGACTGGTATGGATATTACAGTAGTTTCCAATTCCCAAGTGGAAGTGGAATGACATCATGATGGATTTTGTGACAGGTTTACCAACGTCGCCTTGAGTAAATGATGTTTTATGGGTTGTTGTTAACAAACTCACAAAAGATTCATATTTCCTACTGATCAAGGAAACCTGTAGTATTGATGAGCTTGGAAAGTTTTACATTTGAGAGATTGTACATTTTCATGGGATTCCACACTATATCATTTTAGATAGGGAGTTCAAGTTTACTTCTCATGTCAGGAAGGGACTATAGAGGGATTTGGGTACACATGTACTTCTTAGTACAACATACCATCCCTAGACAGTTGGTCGGTCCAAATGCATGATTCCAGTTTTGGAGGACGTGCTTTGAGCATCCATCCAAGATTTCGGGGGTTCTTTGGAGAGACACATACCCATGGTGGAGTTTTCCTACAATAACAGTTTGCAGGACACGGTTCAGATGACAACTTATGAGGATTTTTATAGTAGGACATGATGATCACCCCTATGTTGGATAGATTTAGGGGAGGCATCTATGCTAGGACATCGTCATATCCTGGAGACAACTAAGAAACTAAAGTTGATTCAGAAGAGGATAGAGACAGCACAGTATCTCCAGAAATCTTATGTTGATTGAAAAATATGACCTCTGGAGTTCGAGGTCAGAGATCATGTTTTCTTATATGTCACACTGATTTTGTGACATAGGAGGATTAGGAGATAGGGGAAGCTTTCACTGAGATATGTTAGACTATTTGAGGTTTTGGAGAGATTTAGGCCAATTTAGTATCAGTTGAAGTTGCCTCAGAGGCACTGGGACACGCATGATGTCTGTCATGTTTCTCATCTATGGCATTACTTTTCAGACTTGTCTTATGTTTTTCAAGTTGAGGAGGTCAGGTTGGACGGGTATGCATCCTTCGAGAAGAACCCTATTTATATTGTGGATCGCAGCATGAAGGTTCTTCGTTGATGGTATCTTACTCTGGTTTGGGTGCTATGGAAACATGGGAGTGTGTAGCATGAGACTTGGGAGAGGAAGGACAATGTGCGATCGTAGTGGCTGGAGTTGTTCCCAGATTCTTCTTCACCCCCTGGGAAGGGAAAATCCGGGACATATTTCTTTAAGTGGGGATGTTTGTAAGAACCCATATGTTTATTTCATGTATGGATCTTGATTTTGGGTTGTTTGTGAGGAAAAAGGAAGAAAATAGAATTTTCTTAGTACACTCCATGTACCCTTTATCCGTACAAATATGCGTACTAACCATGTAATAACCATTTACTTGGTTGTGTGGTTAGCTGAAAAACCCTCTTAAGTCGAGGGCTGTTTGAGGCTACTACATAGCATGTAGTTTTAAATAACATACCACGTACTTTTCATTATAATTGATATATCATATTGGGATCATGTCTCTTATCTAGAAACAAATTCTTCCTCCAGTGTTTCATACATGAGCACTCCGTAATGAAAGACGAAGTTCTATCTCCCGATTATCCATCCGATATTTAATTGAGAAACAATCGAGTACATTGTAATTCCACTAGTGTGCTCTCAAATATTATTGATCCATTCTTCTTAATTCATCCTCTCTTGTGAGTTATTCATGTTTGGGATTTTTTTCACATTTTTTGTAGATCTACACTGTTTTAGGATGATTCAAGGGACGACACTCAAGTATATCAGTCATACGACATCGATGTAGGTGGTTTGTTCCTTCCGTTGTTTGTATTTGGATTATATATCTAAAATTTTCTGTATACCCACATTTTGGGTATTGCTTGCTTTGGAATTTAACCCTATTATTACCTATTATCATTTTGTTGATTTATAATGAGTTATCACTTATGAATAAGGTTAGATACTTGGTCTAAGGGAAACCCCATTGGTGAGTTTCCCTTGATTGATTGTTTATGACCATTTGGTCTAGGTTTCTTATGATGTATACCTTGTTTTCCATGCCTTATTTATTAGGATGGAGGCTGTTTAATTATATGAAATACTTGTGATATGGATTATGAATGTTTATCCATGTAGTGGATTTAGATTACATGAGCTGGTTTGATATGATATGAAAATTATATTTTTCCAATGGACTGTGAGATCGTTGGACCAGGAAGATTGACAGGACATCTAGATTATTTGCACATGACCATGGGAGCCTTGGTGTAGATATTTGACTCAAGGGGATTAGACTATGAGTATTTACCTGGTGGTTATTTATATTTAATTAATGAATTTATGCTATGTTATAAAAAGGGGTTAGGCCATGAGAGATTTTCTAGAGGGTCATTATTTAATGAATTTAAGATATGTTGGACCAAGTGGTTAGACCGCGAGAGCTTTCCTAGAGGGTCATTTGTGAATAATTTAATGATTGTGAAACATCTTCCAAGCCAAACCCAAGCTTGGATTCAGTTTTAATTTATTTCTTAGATGGTCTTTTGGGATGTCTAGTTTGTTTCTTTTTATGGGGGATATAGAGATTAGGATAGATCCCATGGTTACATGATTCAACGGATGAAAAATAAATGTTAAATGAAAGTAATTGAAAACTGTAGAATTGTTTACTTTTGAGTACTTTCTAGTTTATTGATTCATTTTTTTAATATTACATGCTATATATATATATATATATTCATTGATAGATAGGAACAGACCATTTGGTGTTTTAATATTTGGATTTGTATCACACCCTGTTTAGGTCATGCGTTAGACCTAAGAAAATTATATAATGGAAGGTATATATAAGAAAAATCTCCCTACTTTATCAGGTACTTTATTGCTTTTGGAGCTGGTGATCATGGGACCTAGTTGAGGCTTGTAATGTTGTTGGAGTTTAATTGATTTTCCTTGTATTGGATTGTATTATATTTCCAGCATTGTGACCTATTTTGGTTACTTTCCTAGAAACATATGACATGCATAATATATATATATATGATATGGATTCTATTGATTTTAATTCCAATCTTCCACTGTTATTATTGTTTGGTATTCTTGTTTCCACTATGATTTACTATTTTTTCCACTGTGTATACTCTAATAATGAGGGAATAGTTTCCCCAATATCACAACTTATACCTCATTGCTAGTCACCAACCACTGGAGTTTGGGTAAATCTTCTTGAGGTCATGTGACCAACTGATTTTAGGGCACATTTCGGCGGGACTCAGATCTGGGACATTACCATTTCCTTTAGTGGTGATTCTATGCATGGAAAGTCCTTAATAAAGCATCTATAGTAACCAACATGCCCTAGAAAACTCCATACCTCAAATAAGTTCTTTGGATACTCCTAGGAAACTAATGCTCTCACCTTCTATGGGTCTATTGATACTCATGTCTCTGAGATGTATTTGGAGGTTGCACAATAGGCATGGGAAGATATTTCTTTCCTCAATAGCTATTACCTATACTATTATAGATCTAGTGTGAATGAGGCTGGTATCAGATCCCAAAGGCCTAGTTCTACGGGAGAGTGTGTCAGGAGAGGACCATAATCCTTAGTGGACCATTGGCTAGGATGAGTTTTTTCATTTTCATGGGTGCTTATGGGTTTCAGCAAACATAGGCGAGGAGCTGTTGGGAGATTTTCAAGCCTTAGTATGGGAAGTTCATCCAGGTGTCACCAAGATGTATCGAGATCTATATTACCAGTATTGGTGGCTAGGAATGAAGAGGGATATAACTGGTTTTGTTATGAGATGTTAAACCTATTAGCTGGTGAAGTTATAGAATCAGTGACTGTAATTGATATTAAATAAGTTACCCATTTCTAAGTGGAAGTGGAATGCTATCGCGATGGATTTCTTGATGGGTTTACCGAAGTCGCCTCTAAGAAATGATGATGTATGGGTAGTTTTTGAAAGACTCATGAAAGTTTCACATTTACTACCAATAAAGGAAACATGTAGTTTTGAAGAGCTTGGAAAGTTGTACATCTGAGAGATTTTACATTTTCATGGGATTCTGCACTCTATCATTTCAGATAGGGATGCTCATTTTACATCTCCTGTCTAGTAGGGACTATAGAGGGATTTGGGTATATAGGTACTTCTCAGTACAACATACCATCCCCAAACAGATGATCAGTCTGAACGCATGATTTATGTTTTGGAGATAATGATTATATCATGCATCCTGGATTTCCAGGGCTCTTGGGAGAGACACATACCCCTGGTTGAGTTTTCCTACAATAAAATTTTTTAGGCCATGATTCAGATGACACCTTATAGGCTTTTATGGTAGGCCATGCTGATCAACCCTATGTAGGATAGTGATAGGCGATGAATCTATGTTGGGACATCATATTATCTAGGTGACCACTAAGAAAGTAGATTTGATTTAGAATATTATGGCTACTACACGGTCTCACCAAAAATCTTATGTTGATCTACCAAGAAGACCTCTAGAGTTCGAGGTCGGAGATCATGTTTTTCTATGTGTCACACCGAGGTTGGGACGCAGGAGGATTAGGAGATAGGGGAAGATTTCAATGAGACACCTCAGGCCATTTTAGGCTTTAGAGAAGGTCATTCTGGTTTCTTATCAGTTTTAGTTACCTCAGAGGTACCAGGAAAATCATGACACCTTTCATGTTTCTTAGCTATGACATTACTTTTTAGACCCGTCTCATGTTTTTCAACAAGAGGAGGTTGTGTTAAAGTTGTATTTATCCTTCGAGGAGCACTCTATTAAGATTGTGGATCATATCACGAAGGTTATATGTGGCTGTTCAGTTCTTCTAATACGGGTTCTTTGGCAACATGAGCGAGTACAGGATGAGACTTGGGAGAGGGAGGCTAATGTGTGATCACAGTTGCTAGATTTGTTCGCAGATTCTTCTTCACCACCCATATAAGGGAAATTTGAGGATTAATTGCATTATTGGGGGATGATTTTAATAACCTAGATCTTCATTTTATCTATAAATCTTGATTTCAGTTTGTTTGTGAGGAAAAATAAAGAAAATAGGATTATTTGAGTACACGTTGCGTACCCAATAGCCGTGCACAACCGCGTACTGACCGTGTAACGGCCGTGTACTTGGCCGTGTGGTGAGCTGGCCAAACCACTTATGTTCGGGGATGATTGAGGATACTACACAGTGTGTAGTGTTAATGAAGATACCATTTAATTTTCCTTTTATGTGATATATCGTAGAGGGATCGTGTCTCATGTCCAGGAAAACCTTATTCTTCCCGTGTTTCGTACAAGAGGACTCTGGAAAGATTAACAATGTTCGATATCCTGATTCTCCATCCTAGATCTAAATGAGACACCGTTGGGTGTGTTGGAATTCCACTAGTGAGTTCTCAAACCCTCTTGAGCCCTTCTTCCTAATTCATCTTCTCTTGTGAGTTATTCAAGTTTGTGTGTTTTTTACCTTTTTATAGATCTACGCCATTCTAGGCTGATTCAATGGGTGACATTAAAGTATATCATTCTTACAACATCGAGGTAGATGGTTTCTTCTAGTTTTGTTTTTCTTTGGATTATATATGTTCAAAGTTCCCCATACCCATGTTTTATGTATTTCTTGATTTGGAATTAAACCATGTTATTACTTATTATGGTTTGGATGATTGATAAAGAGTTGTTGCATATGAATAAGGATATATACCCCTTTTAAGGGACACTCCATGGGTGAGTTTCCCCTGATTGACTATTTATTACCATTTGGTTTAGGTTGCCTATAAGGCATACATTTTTTTTCCATGCCTTGTTTTATTAGGATGGAGTTTGTATGAGTATATAAAATTCATGTGATATGAATTGTGAATTTTAATCCATATAGTGTTTTTAGATTACATGAGACGCTTTGATATGATATTTGAATTATATATTTCTAATGGACCATGAGACCCTTGGACCAGGAAGACTGAGGGGAATTCCAAATTATTTGAATAGGACCATGAGGGCCTTGGTGTAGGTATTTGACCCAGGGAGATTAGACTGTGAGATCTTTCCCAGGTGGTCATTTATATTTGAAGTAAGGAATTGATACTGTGTTTGACTAAAGGGGTTATACCATGAGAGATTTCCCAGAGGGTAATTATTTAATTAATTGATTCTATGTCGGACCGAAGGAGTTATACTGTGAGAGATTTCCCAGAGGGTCATTTCTGAATAATTAAATGATTGTGACACGTCTTCCAAGACAAAGCACAAGCTTGGATTCAGTCTTACTCGATTGCTTATATGGTCTTATGACATGTCTATTTTGTTGTTTTTCATAGGGAATGTAGATATTAAGATGGATACCAAGATTGCATGATTCAAAGGATGAAAAATAAATGTTAAATGAATTGAATTGAAAATTGTAGGATTATTTACCATTATGTACTTCCAATATTATTGCTTTATTTTTCCATATTACTTGCTATATATGTATAATCACTGATAGATAAGAATAGATAATTTGGTGTCTTCCTACTAGGATACATATCACACCATGTCTGGGTCATGGCTTGGAACCAATCAGATTATATGATTGTAGGTTTAGATAAGGGAAATCACCCTTCTTCATCAGGTACTTGATTTTTATTAGAGATGGAGATCATGAGACCAAGATGAGTCTTGCGATGTTGTTGGAGTTTATATGTTTTTTTGTGTATTGGATTTTATTGTATGTCTTTCATTGTCTCCTATTTTGGATTATTTCCAAGACACATATGACATACATCATTTATATATAAATATATATATAGCTTATATTGATTTTACTTTCAATCTTTTGTTGTTATCTTTGTTTGGTATTATTACTTCATCTATTGTTTACTATTTATTTTCAGTTTTGTATACTCTTCCAATGAGGTCATAGTTTCCCCAATATCACACCTTGGATATCACTACTAGTCAGACACATCTGAAATTTGGGTAAATGCACTTGAGGTCATCTGACCAACCGAGTTCGGGACTCCATTAGGAAGCACCTGGATCCGAGACGTGACATGGCCCATGAGTGCTGACTCCCCTGGGTCTGTTCGGCATAGCAGTGACCTCTATGGTCACCCATACAGTTGCTCAAACGGTTCTATTCCAATGGTGGAGTGGTATATGTTGTTTTATACAAACTCCACAAGTAGTAGGTGGTCCCCCCAACTTCCACCAATGTCCAAGATTCAAGCACGGACTATGTCCTCTAAAACCTAGATAATCTTCTATGTCAGGACATCCATTTGGGGATGAAATACCCAGCTCAAGTGAAATTGATTCCAAAATTATTCTTGCAATCCCCTCCATATATTAGATGTGAAGCAAGAATCACGGTCATAAATTATGGTCAAAGGCACCCCATGAAGCCAAACTATCTTCTGAATGTAGAGGCATCCAATCTATGTACCGAACTCTACTCCTAGATGGGTAGAAAGTGAGATGGATTTGTGATCCGGTAAACGATCACCCAAATAGTATCATGTCCCATAGAAAATTATAGTAAATATTTCACAAATTTTATCATTATACCATCCCACTTCCACTTTGGCACCTCAAGTGGATGATCCCTGCATGTTGGAACCTGATGCTCTTCTTTCACTTGATGACAAGTGAGGCATCGAGAAACAAACTCTGCCACAACCTTCTTTATCCCTAGCCACTAGAACTGATGTTGGAGATCGTATTACATATTTTCCACTCTTGGATGTGCTGCCAAAGGGGAGGTGTGTAACTCCATTAAAACCTCCTCTCACAACATCTCTAGTACAACATTTCACCCTCTAGAAAGGAAAATGAGTTCCCCACCAATTGAATATCCATTAGGTGATTTCCCTATGGATAACTATTAACATCTTGTATCACAGTCAAAATACCCTAGTTCTTCCTCCCTAAATCACTATAATAGTGGGGGAGTAACCACCATAAACTTATGGTAAGATACTCCATCACAATCTATGAAGGATATCTGCATTACGGATAACAGCCCCGATGCCTAACTCAACAACTGCAACCTTGATCTCCTACTGAGCATGTCTGCCACCACATTCTCATTCCCAGGCGTATAGACTATCTCAAAGTGATAATACTGGAGTAACTCTATCCACCTTCGCTTTTACATGTTTAGTTCCTTATGGGAGAAGATATAACTGGAAATTTAGTGGTTTGAGTAGACTCTAAACCACTCACCCATCAAGTAGTTTCGACACATCATCAATGAAAATACCACAGCTAATATCTCAAGGTCATGGGTTGCATAGTTCCTCTCATTCTGCCTCAACTGTCAAAAATCATAGGTGATCACTACTTGCTCTTATATCATGTCACAACCCAGTAAAGTCCTTGATGTATCATACAACACTACATACCCAATTCCCTCCTCTAGAATTCACAAGATAGGGGAACTCATCAGCCTCCACCTCATCTCTTAGAAACACTTCTGACACTTATCCATCCACATAAAGGGTTTTCCCTTCTATGTAAAAAATGATAAGGTTGCTTCTACCCAAGAAAATTCAGGCATGAACCTTCTGTACTATCCATCCAAACATAGGAATCAACTAACATTAGTCACACTCCTGGGTAGCTCCCACACAAGCACCACCTCTATCATCACCTGATCCACTATAACTCCTAAATTTAAAATTATGTGTCCCAGGAAGAAGACTTCCTAAATCTAGAACTAACACTTCAAGATATTTCGATAGATCTAGTGCTCTTGGAGTTTATTCAAGACCATCCTCAGGTGTATCACGTGCTTCTCCTCAGACACTGAGTACATCAGGATGTCAACAATGAAGACCACAAAGAACTGGTCAAGGTAAGTCTAGAATATCATGTTCCAGAGTCCTGTAAACACTGTTGGGGAATTGGTTACACCAAATGGAATCATCAAGAACTCATAGTATCCAAATATAAATATAAAGGTTGTCTTTGGTTCATCCTCATCCTATACACGAAGCTGACGATAGCCAGACCAAAGGTCGAGCTTCGAGAACCTCCTCACTCCCTTCAGCTTGTCAGAGAGGTCATCAATTTTTGGCAGTGGATATTTGTTCTTCACGGTCACCTAATTCAAGCACTGACAGTCCACACACCATCTCAAGAACTCATATGTCTTCTTGTAAAATAGAATTTTGGTAGCCCAAGTTGAAACACTAGGCCTCATAAAGACTTTCCTTGGAAGATCTTCTAGTTGTACCCTCAACTCACGAAGCTCTGCAGGAGCCATCTGATATACTGTTGTCAATATCAGTTCCATCCTGGGGTACATATCGATTCATAAGTCAACCTCCCAATGAGGAGGTAATCCTAAAACATCCTCAGGGAATATTTCCTCATACTCATCCACCACTATAATAAATTGAGGACTCCTCTCATCCACCACAGTGAGGTTAAGGATATAGAAATATTGAGTGATTGATTGTACCCTCCTCATAGAATTTCAGTCCTATTCTACAAGCATTCCCTTTTCACTAATAATGGAAAACCTGGTCCCATCTTGGTGGACACACCGCACTCTATGCCTAAAACAATCAACCCTATTATGGACTATGGATAACCATTATATACCAATAATGACGTCGTAAGGCCTTGAATCCGCTACTAGGATATCCCATCCAATGCTCTCACCTTTGAGAGTAAGATCACACTACCATTACCAATTTGAGATAATCGAATCTACTCCTGTAGGAGTCCTTAAGCATAAGGATTGAGCCAACGACTCCATTGGAATCTTCAAGCATAAAAAAGGTCAATGGAAAGTAAATAGTAACTGGAGTATTTTTCATTAAGAAATAATCCTAATGTTGAGAAGATATGGATAGTACATCTAATCATCTCTAGAGAATTGTGACCGTAGGCCTCTATCACCGGAAGATAGGCCTGCCCTTGTCCACCGGATCTTAGGCCCTTGGAGGAGCACCTGGTGTGGTGGTGGTAGTACCTCAAACCTCCAACCACCGTCTACCACTTTTCCTGCTACCCTTCCACATCTTCTACCCTACCAGCCACCCTGGTCAACCCTATGCCTTTCCATCAGTGGTCCCTCGATCGTCTGCTGATCATTAGTGTAGCGGGTCAGGAAATCATGAGCCATGTGACCCAGACCACTGTATGAGTAGCACACCCTTCTCTTTTGTAGAATCCATATTCCCTAGGAACCTCGTACCACCAACCATATGTCTTGGGGTCTTCCCCTAGAAGTATTGACCCTCTGGGGTCTTTATGTGTGTTGCATGCTACCCACTACTGAAGAATCTGCCACCTGGTATGTAACACCCTGAGATTTTCTGAAAAATATTATTTTTAATTTCATTAATGTCTTTTGTTATACTCTACACCAAAAGGAGCTTGCACAACACGCATCCTTGACTTGCCTTGCATTACATGCAATCGCGACCTTCCTCGATAGCGTGTGTAGTACGCAATAACGAGTTTCACTAAACAACAATATGCTATTAAAATATTATTAAAACTAGCCGTTATGAATAGTAATAACCACTTTTTGAAATTTTTTAAATTTTATTTTTCAAAATGGACTTCATTTTTGGATTCGGAATATAGAAATTAGCTTAGGGTGAAATTTTGGTACTTTTCGGATAACTTTCATTTTCTGATGAATAGTGAAAAATACTAAATTTTAATTAAAAACAACCTTTTTAATAGAAATAATTAATAGTGATAAATTATTAATTTGAGTGGTTTTAAAGTATATTTAGAATATATTTTTACAATTTAATACAATTTTGGTCATTGGATGTAATTTCACATTTAAACAAGATATAAACAAGTGTCAATCTTTTGATAGCTATTATCTCTTAAGAACACGCTATTTGTTTTGAGGACGGGAATTAATTTTTAAATTAATTAATGCAACTGATATGTTTTGAATTTGGTAAAATAGACATCATTTTTGAGTTCATAATATCAAATATAGCTTAGGCCTAATTTTTGGTATTTTTCTGGAAACTTTCATTTTTTGATGAATAGTGAAACCACTAAGTGGTAGTTAAAAAAATGAATTTTTCATTAAACTTAATTTTACCGCTTCTGTGAGTGGAATTTCAAAAATCTGAGAGACACGGTTGATGTCAGTAAGTAAAATGTGGTTCAATGAGATGGAAATAATTTTTGGTGAATAGTAACTTTTTACCTTTTTCAACCACGGTTAAAAGTAAATAGGGTAATTAAGGGTAAAAATGATATTATTATTACCCAAACACATGTCCAAATTCTATTGGATAAGTGTAATTCGACCAACAACAACCTTAGGAATAAAATATAACCATTTAGGCCCACTTGGATTAGATTAGGACATTTATTATTAATTTATTTAAAGAAGGGTTAAAATAGGTAAAATCAATGTTTAATAAGAAACTCATTTTTAATATAGGGTTATACATAAGATAAATTCGACTATAAATATTCATTAGAAAGATAAAAAAATTTCATACATAATGGTATTTTATTTGTAATTTTTAGACATTAAATAATTTAATTTATTTATGACACAAAGATGATGCAGTAATTATCTTATTAATGAAATATTGACATAATTGATGTTATAAATACCAAAATAAATGTAATTTGAGACTTTTTATGAATTCCACTAATTTTATAGGTTAATATGACATGTTATTATTGATTTAATTAACGTTTTTCGAAGTAATCATTCTGTTATGATTTTTACAAAAATCAATTACTAAATAGTGTCAAAATTGACATAAAATAGTTTTTAAAACAAATATTATATTATTAATTGTTATTTTATTCCTAAAAATCTAACGTTCGGCCAAATGACTTAGATAAGGTTATATATATTAATAATAAACATCTTGGGGTTCGTTTTGCTTGTTATAGTAAGTTTATTAACCTTATAGTACAAGAACACAAGAAGACACGATAAAAGTAAAATTATTTAACTTAATGTTAAATCTAAATGATAAGGTTAAAATAGGAACATAAACTCGTCTAAATTCTATTGGATGATATGATTTCGACGCATCCCCACCTTAGCTTCGAAATAACTCAATTTGGAGCTATTAAAAACCGAATTTGGCTTTATAGTAAAATAATATTTTTATTTATTCCAAAGGTGCCCCTCTCCCCCCTTATAAAAGGGCACCTCCTCCCTCTCTTCCTCACACCACTTTGAGCCTTCAAGCTCGGCCAACCCCTACCAAATTCTCTTCTCTACTTCCCTAAAAACATCCTAGAGGTACTTTTCTTCTTCAAAGACCAATTTTAGTACCCTAAGAGGAGGACTCAAAGAGGCGCTTCAAAGAAGAGGTAATGTCCGTTACCGATTCTTTCAACTTTATTTCTTCTTCCACTTATTCTTCTTAGGTTGTTTCATTATGAAGTAATAACATCAGTATCACTCATATAATGATATGTTATTATAATTATTAAAAAACCCTATTTCACCATCTATCCATCCTATGGAAAACAAAATCACCGCGCGTGCGTACGTACGGAATACCGTCTCCACGCCGTGGTGTAATCTATTTTCCACCACCACCTTACTTGGATGGGTATAATGGTGTACATAATAACTATATATTATTATTGTAAAGTGATATTTATTCTGAAATAGTATACATACACTTCAATACAATTTCACGATCTTGATAATGATATCATCGCTCGTGCGTACGTACGGACTACCGTCTCCACGACGCGATGAGATTCATTCTCCACGTTAACCATTCATGAATGATTATAAAGTATATATAATAAGTAATCATGAAATATATGAAATAATAATGATACTATATTTATGTGTATATATATGTATGTCATCTACTTAATTTCATTCAACTCAATAAGGAAACGAAAACAGCGTTCATGCGTACGTACAGCCTACCGTCTCCATGAACGGTGTATTTATTTCCATTTACTGATCTATTATATATGTATATTCTAAATATATATTATATATAAATCATGTTTTATATTCTGTAATTAATTAATCATTGTCTAAGTAATCATATCAATAATTTCAAGTCAAAACACGGACGACAAATGAAACGATTTTACCCAAAACGCTCTTTAACATGGAATTTACAAAAGAACGGGTAAAATAAAGTCATAAGTGAACCATATATGATATTATAACAACAAGTATGATTCTGGAATAAGTCAATGACATTATTTAAATCATTATACAGGAGGTTCGGACACTTACGAAGCAAATCGGGCCTAAGGTAAGGAAAAATATCACAATCTCATTTTTATCCGAGATTGTTTATACTTTGGTATTTACTGGGGTGTATTTTATCATCCACATCCATGTTTCCTCAAAATGTAATATTTATATCCTTCTACAATAGTTTATATCCAATTTTACCCTTCAGTGAGTTTTTAGTAAAAGATATGAAAGGAATATTTTGTCGTTTTTTCGTACGAGGTACATTTTGACTTTTCCGAAAAAAGTACGAGAAGAATGTTTTTTTAAACTTATACGGCATGAATGGATTTTTAAAACATTATTTCCAAGAAGCTTCCTTTACAAGTTTTCAATTTTATTTTTAATCAGCTTCTTTTAGTTTTAAATTGTATGACATCTTAATAAAGGAAAATGTTTTTGAAGTAGAAAGGATATTTTCCTCAAGAATGGAGTTCAAGTATTTTATCAAAATTATTTTCCATCTAAGATAATATAGGGTTATGTTTCTATCCCTATTATTACATTGATTTTATTATGTTGTGATGGAAATATTTTTATAAATTCCTTTATCTTATACGAATTGTTTTATGATGTCATGATGTTTAAGAATCCCATTTTTATTACTTGGGTTATGAAATGATGTATGATTTATGATTTTGTGGCACACATAAGAATGATATCATTATGAGATGGGTGGGACCAATATCTCCCTCCAATGCATTGGGTAAAGATTTTATATCTCATTAGATAGACATGGCTGGAACGGCAGGTTAAACCAGTTCAGTGAAATAGGACTGAAACGAGGAGTGAACTCGGTTCAGAAATTGACTTTGTCCACTAAGATAGTCTTGGAAATGAGTGTTGACTAATAAGAAATGATTCTCTATGATTATGTGTGTATTCCACAAAGTTTCATGTTTTAAGTTATGATTATTGGGATTACATTTCACTGCTATGATTTATCCCATGTTATGATATTATGATCTCTTTTGCAGGTTAATATTTCCAAAATGTTATGTTCTTATGAATATGATGTGAATGATATTTCTTTTGTTTACCCTTACTGAGAATTTGAGCTCACCCTTTTATGTTTTCTTTTCACCAGGATATAAAGAAAGGTTTTAGGTAAAAAAAGGAAGATCTTTATGGGAGATGTTGAAGATCTTTCACCATGATTAGAAGATTATATTCCAAGTTTCCAAAGACACTAAACTATTACGGTCCTTGTGTGTGTGTTTTTTTTATGTACTAAGTATTCTGCAAAATTAATGTAATGTCCATGTATGTTAAGCTTCGGGTCTCTACAGTTGGTATCAGAGGAAAGGTTTAGTCAACCTTTGGAAACTAGGATATGAAAACGTTAGTGAGATCCCTAGATATATTTCTAAGGTATGTCTAGGGATGTCCCTAAGGATAAGTATACGTATAGGATATAGTCCTAGAAATATGGTAACGATCTTAGAATTTAACCTAAGATGTTAGATATTGAGGTTAATCCCCCTTTATTATGTTTTTTCCCTAGCATGATTTTTGCCTCTCACACTATTCTTTTTGGATTTTAGACGATGGCTGGAACCTGAAGGAACCGTGTTGATCAATGTAATTGACAATGCAATGATTGTCCTCCTGAACAAACAAATGTTATGGGAGATGGAGTGAAAAATATTATTGCTTTACTTACACAATCTATGAATCATTCTGGACTTCCAAATGAGCAGAGAAGGGAACAATATTCTATTGAGTCCTTCATGAGGCAGCATCCACCCTCATTCAGCGGGTCTACTGATTCATTTGTTGCTGAACAATGGATCAGTATTACTGAAAAGATATTTTCAGTTCTTCAATGTTCTGAACATGATAAATTCATCTTAGCAGTGTATCGTTTGGAAGGTGATGTTGATCAATGGTGGAATCTTATCAAGAATACGAGGTCAAGAGATGAAATTGAGTCCATGGAATGGGACGAGTTCAAGAACTTATTTTTCAATAAGTACTTCCCTTGTATTCTTCAAACAAAGATGGAGAAGGAGTTTCTTGAACTAAAGAAAAAAGATGATGAATCTGTTGGTATATATGAAGCAATTTTTACAGGGCTTGCAAGGTATGCTTCTAGATTTATCATCCAACCTGAAAGTAAAGTTGATCGATTCTTCAGTGGCTTAAAACCAAATCTTTGAAGGGCATTAGCTATAAGAGACTTCAGTAGCTATGAAGAAATTGTGAGTTGTGCTATCAAGTTAGAAATGGAAGTTGGTGTTACTTATCCATCTCATAGTTTTGACAATAAACGAAAGATGGGGTTCAAGGAGAAATCTCAGAATAATGGTGAAAAGAATATGAATGTTTCCTTATGCTCAAAGTGTGGAAAGAAGCATGGTGGAGATTGTCTTAAAGGTACTAGAAAATTTTTTAAGTGTGGAAAAGAAGGTCATCGATCAGATGAGTGTCTAAGTAATGGAAAAAGGGTTTCTAATGATGTGAATAAAGAAAAGACTGCAGAGAACTCACCACCAACACTTCAATGCTTCAAGTGCAAGGAAATGGGGCATTATGCTAATAAATGCCCTAATCCAAGGGTTAGTGATAATCGACATGAGAAACCACTTAAGGAAAAGGACAAAGGAAAGTCACATGCGATCACTATTGGAGATGTTGAATATGACAATGATGTGGTGGAATGATTAATTGTTTATGTAATGGGATTTCATAATAATGTTGTATATAGTATCGTGGAATATTGGAATATTTATGTATTGGTCTATTGTGGTTTTCAATAATTTTATAGTACCGATAACCATGGAAAGTGATTGAGATATTTTTGGTAAGCAGATGATATGCGCATTATGAAGGGATAATAAGATAATGAGATGTTTTATTGTATTCATGAGCTCATGATTGATATAAGGACTAAGTGATATCATGGTTTGAGTATAAAGAATTTTGAGGAATTTGGTTTGTGGAAAGTGTTAACTTTTAACTGCATTCATGTTTTCACTAAGGTTCAATGGGTATTAATTCTTTAAGAGAATACATGATTAAGGTATTCACATGTTTTTAATTTGACCAACAAGATATATCTTATGATATATGGGGGATAAATGATGGCATTCACGTGATTGTTATGTGACACATCAAGTAATCATTTTCTTTATACTATGAGCTTGGACCGAAGTATTTTAGATAAGCCTAAATATTGGAATGGATTATGTTGGACATAAGTTAGGATAGAACTTTTTTCGATATTATTGATGGGATTTTATAGTAAGATAGCTTTAGAAAAAGGACAACCTGCAGGATGGGCGACAGCCCATCACGTCGGACAAGGCTGTGGGAATCGAACCCACAACAGAAGTGCAACTGGCCTTTATCACCTACCACTGGCCTACAGGAAGTCCCTGTTTAGTAGAAACTAGTTTTATTATATTAACCAGTATAATATAAGAAGTATAAGTCCATTTTAGGAACCATATATGATTAATCTCTCTATAGATGGACTTACGTATTTTATTGATAACTTTTCTAACCTTTTGTTTGAGACAGATGGAATGACCCATCATTCTATCACATGATCTGCTAACACATCACGAATGACAAATTCAAATTCATTTCTTTAAGAGATGAATTGGAAATTGTCCAAAGAACGACCAACGGTGAGACTATACCAAAATCACGAAATTATTTCTTCTAATTCCAATTTCATCAAATTAGGGAAATGATCTTGAAAACCAAAAATGTTGTCCTAGTGCTCTTATATCTGATGAATCAGATGGTACCTTAGATCGTCACAAATTTATGGCTTTTTTATTACTGGATCTTCCATATCCATGTTCTCTACCACTCTCCATCAGAACATGATGGTTAGATTTCTCTTCCATATCCATATTTTCACCTATGTGGAAACCCAGTGATTAGTTTATTTGGGTAACCGTTACGTTTCATACTTTTGTTTTTTTAAAGATTGGTTTTGTTATTCCTTTTTACGATGTGGGTTTATATTAAAGAAAATTTCGAGTAGTAAACCATTTATAACCTCAACGAATTTCGAGGGCGAAATTCATTTTAAGGAGGGTAGAATGTAACACCCCGAGATTTTATGAAAAATATTATTTTTAATTTCATTAATGTCTTGTGTTGTACGCTACACCAAAAGGATCTTGCACAACACGCATCCTTGACTTGCCTTGCATTACACGCAATTGCGACCTTCCTCGATAGCGTGTGTAGTACGCAATAACGAGTTTCACTAAACAACAATATGCTATTAAAATATTATTAAAACTAGCCGTTATGAATAGTAATAACCACTTTTTGAAATTTTGTAAATTTTATTTTTCAAAATGGACTTCATTTTTGGATTCGGAATATCGAAATTAACTTAGGGTGAAATTTTGGTACTTTTCGGATAACTTTAATTTTCTGATGAATAGTGAAAATTACTAAATTTTAATTAAAAACAACCTTTTTAATCGAAATAATTAATAGTGATAAATTGTTAATTTGAGTGGTTTTAAAGTATATTTAGAATATATTTTTACAATTTAATACAATGTTGGTCATTGGATGTAATTTCACATTTAAACCAGACATAAACAAGTGTTAATCTTTTGATAGCTATTATCTCTTAAGAACACGCTATTTGTTTTGATGACGGGAATTAATTTTTAAATTAATTAATGAAAATGATATGTTTTTAATTTGGTAAAATAGACATCATTTTTGAGTTCATAATATCAAATATATCTTAGGCCTAATTTTTTGTATTTTTCTGGAAACTTTCATTTTTTGATGAATAGTGAAACCACTAAGTGGTAGTTAAAAAAAATGAATTTTTCATTAAACTTAATTTTATCACTTCTGTGAGTGGAATTTCAAAAATCTGAGAGACACGGTTGATGTCAGTAATTAAAATGTGGTTCAATGAGATGAAAGTATTTTTTGGTGAATAGTAACTTTTTACCTTTTTTTACCACGGTTAAAAGTAAATAGGGTAATTAAGGGTAAAAATGATATTATTATTACCCAAACACATGTCCTAATTCTACTGGATAAGTGTAATTCGACCAAAAAAACCCTTAGGAATAAAATATGACCATTTAGGCCCACTTGGATTTGATTAGGACATTTATTATTAATTTATTTAAAGAAGGGTTAAAATAGTTAAAATCAATGTTTAATAAGAAACTCATTTTTAATATAGAGTTATACATAAGATAAATTTGACTATAAATATTCATTAGAAAGATAAAAAAATTTCATACATAATGGTATTTTATTTGTAATTTTTATACATTAAATAATTTAATTTATTTATGACACAAAGATGATGCAGTAATTATCTTATTAATGAAATATTGACATAATTGATGTTATAAATACCAAAATAAATGTAATTTGAGACTTTTTATGAATTCCACTAATTTTATAGGTTAATATGACATGTTATTATTGATTTAATTAACGTTTTTCGAACTAATCATTCTGTTATGATTTTTACAAAAATCAATTACTAAATAGTGTCAAAATTGACATAAAATAGTTTTTAAAACAAATATTATATTATTAATTGTTATTTTATTCCTAAAAATCTAACGTTCGGCCAAATGACTTAGATAAGGTTATATATATTAATAATAAACATCTTGGGGTTCGTTTTGCTTGTTAGAGTAAGTTTATTAACCTTATAGTATAAGAACACAAGAAGACACGGTAAAAGTAAAATTATTTAACTTAATGTTAAATCTAAATGATAAGGTTAAAATAGGAACCTAAACTTGTCTAAATTCTATTGGATGAGATTATTTCGACGCATCCCCACCTTAGCTTCAAAATAACTCAATTTGGAGCTATTAAAAACCGAATTTGGCTTTATAGTAAAATAATATTTTTAGTTATTCCAAAGGTGCCCCTCTCCCCCCTTATAAAAGGGCACTTCCTCCCTCTCTTCCTCACACCACTTTGAGCTTTCAAGCTCGGCCAACCCCTACCAAATTCTCTTATCTACTTCCCTAAAAACATCATAGAGGTCCTTTTCTTCTTCAAAGACCAATTTTAGTACCCTAAGAGGAGGACTCAAAGAGGCGCTTCAAAGAAGAGGTAATGTCCGTTACCGATTCTTTCAAATTTATGTATTCTTCCACTTCTTCTTCTGAGGTTGTTTCATTATGAACTAATAACATCAGTATCACTCATATACTGATATGTTATTATAATTATGAAACAACCCTATTTCACCATCTATCCATCCTATGGAAAACAAAATCACCGCGCTTGCGTACGTACGGAATACCGTCTCCACGCTGTGGTGTAATCTATTTTCCACCACCACCTTACTTGGATGGGTATAATGGTGTACATAATAACTATATATGATTATTGTAAAGTGATATTGATTCTGAAATAGTATACATACACTCCAATACAATTTCACGATCTTGATAATGATATCATCGCTCGTGCGTATGTACGGACTACCGTCTCCACGACGCGATGAGATTCATTCTCCACGTTAACCATTCATGAATGATTATAAAGTATATATAATAAGTAATAATGAAATATATGACATAATAATGATACTATATTTATGTGTATATATATATGTATGTCATCTACTTAATTTCATTCAACTCAATAAGGAAACGAAAACAGCGTTCATGCGTACGTACAGCCTACAGTCTCCATGAACGGTGTATTTATTTCCATTTACTGATCTATTATATATGTATATTCTAAATATATATTATATATAAATCATTTTTTATATTCTGGAATTAATTAATCATTATCTAAGTAATCATATCAATAATTACAAGTCAAAACACGGACGACAAATGAAACGATTTTACCCAAAACGCTCTTTAACATGGAATTTACAAAAAAACGGGTAAAATAAAGTCATAAGTGAACCATATATGATATCATAACAACAATTATGATTCTGGAATAATTAAATGACATTATTTAAATCATTATACAGGAGGTTCGGACACTTACGAAGCAAATCGGGCCTAAGGTAAGGGAAAATATCACAATATCATTTTTATCCGAGATTGTTTATACTTTGGTATTTACTGGGGTGTATTTTATCATCCACATCCATGTTTCCTCAAAATTTAATATTTATATCCTTCTACAATAGTTTATATCCAATTTTACCCTTCAGTGAGTTTTTAGTAAAAGATATGAAAGGAATATTTTGTCATTTTTTCGTACGAGGTACATTTTGACTTTTCCGACAAAAGTACGAGAAGAATGTTTTTTTTAACTTATACGGCATGAATGGATTTTTAAAACATTATTTCCAAGAAGCTTCCTTTACAAGTTTTCAATTTTATTTTTAATCAACTTCTTTTAGTTTAAAATTGTATGACATCTTAAGAAAGGAAAATGTTTTTGAAGTAGAAAGGATATTTTCCTCAAGAATGGAGTTCAAGTATTTTATCAAAATTATTTTCCATATAAGATAATATAGGGTTATGTTTCTATCCCTATTATTACATGGATTTGATTATGTTGTGATGGAAATATTTTTATAAATTCCTTTATCTTATATGAATTGTTTTATGATTTCAGGATGTTTAAGAATCCCATTTTTATTACTTGGGTTATGAAATGATGTATGATTTATGATTTTGTGGCACACATAAGAATGGTATCATTATGAGATGGGTGGGACCAATATCTCCCTCCAATTCATTGGGTAAAGATTTTATATCTCATTAGATAGACATGGCTGGAATGGCAGGTTAAACCGGTTCAGTGAAACAGGACTGAAACGAGGAGTGAACTCGGTTCAGAAATGGACTTTGTCCACTAAGATAGTCTTGGAAATGAGTCTTGACTAATAAGAAATGATTCTCTATGATTATGTTTGTATTCCACAAAGCTTCATGTTTTAATTTATGATTATTGGGATTACATTTCACTACTATGATTTATCCCATGTTATGATATTATGATCTCTTTTGCAGGTTAATATTTCCAAAATGTTATGTTCTTATGAATATGATGTGAATGATATTTCTTTTGTATACCCTTACTGAGCATTTGAGCTCACCCTTTTATGTTTTCTTTTCACCAGGATATAAAGAAAGGTTTTAGGTAAAAACAAGGAAGATCTTTATGGGATATGTTGAAGATCTTTCACCATGATTAGAAGATTATATTCCAAGTTTCCAAAGACACTAAACTATTACGGTCCTTGTGTGTGTGTTTTTTTATGTACTAAGTATTCTGAAAAATTAATGCAATGTCCATGTAAGTTAATCTTTGGGTCTCTACAGTTGTTATCAGAGGAAAGGTTTAGTCAACCTTTGGAAACTAGGATGTGAAAACGTTAGTGAGATCCCTAGAGATATTTCTAAGGTATGTCTAGGGACGTCCCTAAGGATAAGTATACGTATAGGATATAGTCCTATAAATATGGTAACGATCTTAGAATTTAACCTAAGATGTTAGATATTGAGGGTAATCCCCCTTTATTATGTTTTTTCCCTAGCATGATTTTTGTCTCTCACACTATTCTTTTTGGGTTTTAGACGATGGCTGGAACCTGAAGGAACCGTGTTGATCAATGTAATGGACAATGCAATGATTGTCCTCCTGAACAAACAAATGTTATGGGAGATGGAGTGAAAAATATTATTGCTTTACTTACACAATCTATGAATCATTCTGGACTTCCAAATGAGCAGAGAAGGGAACAATATTCTATTGAGTCCTTCATGAGGCAGCATCCACCCTCATTCAGTGGGTCTACTGATCCATTTGTTACTAAACAATGGATCAGTATTACTGAAAAGATATTTTCAGTTCTTCAATGTTCTGAACATGAAAAAGTCATCTTAGCAGTGTATCGTTTGGAAGGTGATGCTGATCAATGTTGGAATCTTATCAAGAATAAGAGGTCAAGAGATGAAATTGAGTCCATGGAATGGGACGAGTTCAAGAACTTATTTTTCAATAAGTACTTCCCTCGTATTCTTCAAACAAAGATGGAGAAGGAGTTTCTTGAACAAAAGCAAAAAGATGATGAATCTGTTGGTATATATGAAGCAAATTTTACAAGGCTTGCAAGGTATGCTTCTAGATTTATCATCCAACCTGAAAGTAAAGTTGATCGATTCTTCATTGGCTTAAAACCAAATCTTCGAAGGGCATTAGCTATAAGAGACTTCAGTAGCTATGAAGAAATTATGCGTTGTGCTATCAAGTTAGAAATGGAAGTTGGTGTTACTTATCCATCTCATAGTTTTGACAATAAACAAAAGATGGGGTTCAAGGAGAAATCTTAGAATAATGGTGAAAAGAATATGAATGTTTCCTTATGCTCAAAGTGTGGAAAGAAGCATGGTGGAGATTGTCTTAAAGGTACTAGAAAATGTTTTAAGTGTGGAAAAGAAGCTCATCGATCAGCTGAGTGTCTAAGTAATGGAAAAAGGGTTTCTAATGATGTGAATAAAGAAAATACTCAAGAGAACGCACCACCAACACTTCAATGCTTCAAGTGCAAGGAAATGGGGCATTATGCTAATAAATGCCCTAATCCAAGGGTTAGTGATAATTGACATGAGAAACCACTTAAGGCAAAGGACAAAGGAAAGTCACATGCGATCACTGTTGGCGATGTTGAATATGACAATGATGTGGTTGAATGATTAAGTGTTTATGTAATGGGATTTCAAAATAATTTTGTATATAGTATCGTGGAATATTGGAATATTTATGTATTGGTCTATTGTGGTTTTCAATAATTTTATAGTACCGATAACCATGGAAAGTGATTGAGATATTTTTGGTAAGCAGATGATATGCGCATTATGAAGGGATAAGAAGATAATGAGATGTTTTATTGTATTCATGAGCTCGTGATTGATATAAGGACTAAGTGATATCATGGTTTGAGTATAAAGAATTTTGAGGATTTTGGTTTGTGGAAAGTGTTAACTTTTAACTGCATTAATGTTTTCACTAAGGTTCAATGGGTATTAATTCTTTAAGAGAATACATGATTAAGGTATTCACATGTTTGTAATTTGACCAACAAGATATATCTTATGATATATGGGGGATAAATGATGGCATTCACGTGATTGTTATGTGACATTTCAAGTAATCATTTTCTTTATACTATGAGCTTGGACCGAAGTATTTTAGATAAGCCTAAATATTGGAATGGATTATGTTGGACATAAGTTAGGATAGAACTTTTTTAGATATTATTGATGGGATGTTATAGTAATATAGCTTTAGAAAAAGGACAACCTGCAGGATGGGCGACAGCCCATCACGTCGGACAAGGCTGTGGGAATTGAACCCACAACCGAAGTGCAACTGGCCTTTATCGCCTACCACTGGCCTACAGGAAGTCCCTGTTTAGTAGAAACTAGTTTTATTATATTAACCAGTATAATATAAGAAGTATAAGTCCATTTTAGGAACCATATATGATTAATCTCACTATAGATGGACTTACGTATTTTATTGATAACTTTTCAAACCTTTTGTTTGAGACAGATGGAATGACCCATCATTCTATCACATGATCTGCTAACACATCACGAATGACAAATTCAACTTCATTTCTTTAAGAGATGAAGTGGAAATTGTCCAAAGAACGACCAACGGTGAGACTATACCAAAATCACGAAATTATTTCTTCTAATTCCAATTTCATCAACTTTAGGGAAATGATCTTGAAAACCAAAAATGTTGTCCTAGTGCTCTTATATCTGATGAATCAGATGGTACCTTAGATCGTCACAAATTTATGGCTTTTTTATTACTGGATCTTCCATATCCATGTTCTCTACCACTCTCCATCAGAACATGATGGTTATATTTCTCTTCCATATCCATATTTTCACCTATGTGGAAACCCAGTGATTAGTTTATTTGGGTAACCGTTACGTTTCATACTTTTGTTTTTTTAAATATTGGTTTTGTTATTCCTTTTTACGATGTGGGTTTCTATTAAAGAAAATTTCGAGTAGTAAACCATTTATAACCTCAACGAATTTCGAGGGAGAAATTCATTTTAAGGAGGGTAGAATGTAACACCCCGAGATTTTATGAAAAATATTATTTTTAATTTCATTAATGTCTTGTGTTGTACGCTACACCAAAAGGAGCTTGCACAACACGCATCCTTGACTTGCCTTGCATTACACGCAATTGTGACCTTCCTCGATAGCGTGCGTAGTACGCAATAACGAGTTTCACTAAACAACAATATGCTATTAAAATATTATTAAAACTAGCCATTATGAATAGTAATAACCACTTTTTGAAATTTTGTAAATTTTATTTTTCAAAATGGACTTCATTTTTGGATTCGGAATATCGAAATTAGCTTAGGGTGAAATTTTGGTACTTTTCGGATAACTTTCATTTTCTGATGAATAGTGAAAATTACTAAATTTTAATTAAAAACAACCTTTTTAATCGAAATAATTAATAGTGATAAATTATTAATTTGAGTGGTTTTAAAGTATATTTAGAATATATTTTTACAATTTAATAAAACGTTGGTCATTGGATGTAATTTCACATTTAAACCATACATAAACAAGTGTCAATCTTTTGATAGCTATTATCTCTTAAGAACACGCTATTTGTTTTAATGACGGGAATTAATTTTTAAATTAATTAATGCAACTGTTATATTTTTAATTTGGAAAAATAGACATCATTTTTGAGTTCATAATATCAAATATAGCTTAGGCCTAATTTTTTGTATTTTTCTGGAAACTTTCATTTTTTGATGAATAGTGAAACCACTAAGTGGTAGTTAAAAAAATGAATTTTTCATTAAACTTAATTTTACCGCTTCTGTGAGTGGAATTTCAAAAATCCGAGAGACACGGTTGATTTCAGTAAGTAAAATGTGGTTCAATGAGATGAAAATATTTTTTGGTGAATAGTAACTTTTTACCTTTTTTTACCACGGTTAAAAGTAAATAGGGTAATTAAGGGTAAAAATGGTATTATTATTACCCTAACACATGTCCTAATTCTATTGGATAACTGTAATTCGACCAAAAACAACCTTAGGAATAAAATATGACCATTTAGGCCCACTTGGATTAGATTAGGACATTTATTATTAATTTATTTAAAGAACGGTTAAAATAGTTAAAATCAATGTTTAATAAGAAAATCATTTTTAATATAGGGTTATACATAAGATAAATTCGACTATAAATATTAATTATAAAGATAAAAAAATTTCCTACATAATGGTATTTTATTTGTAATTTTTAGACATTAAATAATTTAATTTATTTATGACACAAAGATGATGCAGTAATTATCTTATTAATGAAATATTGACATAATTGATGTTATAAATACCAAAATAAATGTAATTTGAGACTTTTTATGACTTAAACTAATTTTATAGGTTAATATGACATGTTAGTATTGATTTAATTAACTTTTTTAGAACTAATCATTTTGTTATGATTTTAACAAAAATAAATTACTAAATAGTGTCAAAATTGACATAAAATAGTTTTTAAAACAAATATTATATTATTAATTGTTATTTTATTCCTAAAAATCTAATGTTCAGCCAAATGACTTAGATAAGGTTATATATATTAATAATAAACAGCTTGGGTTTCGTTTGGCATGTTATAGTAAGTTTATTAACCTTATAGTATAAGAACACAAGAAGACACTGTAAAAGTAAAATTATTTAACTTAATGTTAAATCTAAATGATAAGGTTAAAATAGGAACCTAAACTTTTCTAAATTCTATTGGATGAGAGGCTTTCGACCCATCCCCACCTTATCTTCTAAATAACTCAATTTGGAGCAATTAAAAACCGAATTTGGCTTTATAATAAAATAATATTTTTAGTTATTCCAAAGGTGCTCCTCTCCCCCCTTATAAAAGGGCACCTCCTCCCTCTCTTCCTCACACCACTTTGAGCCTTCAATCTCGGCCAAACCCTGCCAAATTCTCTTCTCCACTTCCCTAAAAACATCCTAGAGGTCCTGGTCTTCTTCAAAGACCAATTTTAGTACCCTAAGAGGAGGACTCAAAGAGGCGCTTCAAAGAAGAGGTAATGTCCGTTACCGATTCTTTCAACTTTATTTCTTCTTCCACTTCTTCTTCTTAGGTTGTTTCATTATGAATTAATAACATCAGTATCACTCATATACTGATATGTTATTATAAGTATGAAATAACCCTATTTCACCATCTATCCATCCTATGGAAAATGAAATCACCGCGCGTGCGTACGTACGGAATACCGTCTCCACGCCGTGGTGTAATCTATTTTCCACCACCACCTTACTCGGATGGGTATAATGGTGTACATAATAACTATATATGATTATTGTAAAGTGATATTTATTCTGAAATAGTATACATACACTCCAATACAATTTCAAGATCTTGAGAACGATATCATCGCTCGTGCGTACGTACGGACTACCGTCTCCACGACGTGATGAGATTCATTCTCCACGTTAACCATTCATGAATGATTATAAAGTATATATAATAAGTAATCATGAAATATATGACATAATAATTATACTGGATTTATCTGTATATATATGTATTTCATCTACTTAATTCCATTCAACTCAATAAGGAAACGAAAACAGCGTTCATGCGTACATACGGCTTACCGTCTCCATGAACGGTGTATTTATTTCCATTTACTGATCTATTATATATGTATATTCTAAATATATATTATATATTAATCATGTTTTATATTCTGGAATTAAGTAATCATTATCTAATTAATCATATGAATAATTACAAGTCAAAACACGGACGACAAATGAAACGATTTTACCCAAAACGCTCATTAACATGGAATTTACTAAAGAACGGGTAAAATAAAGTCATAAGTGAACCATATATGATATCATAACAACGATTATGATTCTGGAATAAGTCAATGACATTATTTAAATCATTATACAGGAGGTTTGGACACTTACGAAGCAAATCGGACCTAAGGTAAGGGAAAATATCACAATCTCATTTTTATCTGAGATTGTTTATACTTTGGTATTCACTGGGGTGTATTTTATCATCCACATCCATTTTTCCTCAAAATTTAATATTTATATCCTTATACAATAGTTTATATCCAATTTTACCCTTCGGTGAGTTTTTAGTAAAAGATATGAAAGGAATCTTTTGTCGTTTTTTCGTACGAGGTACTTTTTGACTTTTCCGACAAAAGTACGAGAAGAATTTTTTTTTAAACTTATACGGCATGAATGGATTTTTAAAACATTATTTCCAAGAAGCTTCCTTTACAAGTTTTCAAGTTTATTTTTAATCAACTTCTTTTAGTTTAAAATTGTATGACATGTTAAGAAAGGAAAATGTTTTTGAAGTAGAAAGGATATTTTCCTCAAGAATGGAGTTCAAGTATTTTATCAAAATTATTTTCCATCTAAGATAATATAGGGTTCTATTTATATCCATATTATTACATGGATTTGATTATTTTATGATGGAAATATTTTTATAAATTCCTTTATCTTATATGAATTGTTTTAGGATGTCAAGATGTTTAAGAATCCCATTTTTATTACATGGGTTATGCAATGATGTATGATTTATGATTTTGTGGCACACATAAGAATGGTATCATTATGAGATGGGTGGGACCTATATCTCCCTCAAATGCATTGGTTAAAGATTTTATATCTCATGAGATAGACATGGCAGGAACGGCAGGTCAAACCGGTTCAGTGAAACAGGACTGAAACGAGGAGTGAACTTGGTTTGGAAATGGACTTTGTCCACTAAGATAGTCTTGGAAATGAGTCTTGACTAATAAAAAATGATTCTCTATGATTATGTGTGTATGCCACAAAGTTTCATGTTTTAAGTTATGATTATTGGGATTACATTTCACTACTATGATTTATCCCATGTTATGATATTATGATCTCTTTTGCAGGTTAAGATTTCCAAAATGTTATGTTCTTATGAATATGATGTGAATGATATTTCTTTTGTTTACCCTTACTGAGAATTTGAGTTCACCCTTTTATGTTTTCTTTTCCCTAGGATATAAAGAAAGGTTTTAGGTAAAAAAAGGAAGATCTTTATGGGAGATGTTGAAGATCTTCACCATGATTAGAAGATTATATTCCAATTTTCCAAAGACACTAAACTATTACGGTCCTTGTGTGTGTGTTTTTGTTATGTACTAAGTATTCTGCAAAATTAATGTAATTTCCATGTACGTTAAGCTTCGGGTCTCTAGATGGTATCTACTAGTAGCTTCTGTTGTTGGTGCTTGCTCTCCCAAGAAGCTCTCTAGAGGTAGAGATTGCTCCATCACCCCAGCCTAATTAGGGATTATAAGATACACCATGGATTCCCTAATCTCTCGGCGTAGTTCTTGCTCAATAGGTTGAGCCCCAAAGAATGGGTCTCAGACCATGTTTTTTGAGTAGAGAGAAAGCTCGGTGAATCTCATTGAGTACTCCGCTAAAATCATGCTACACTACTGTAGGTGTAGTTGATTCTGTATACACACATATCATAACTTTCTTAAAAATAACTCTTCCCTGAAGAGGCCCTCAAATTCTATCCAAGTGAGGTTCACCTCGTCATGCATCTAGATCATCAAGATCCACCATATCCCCGTTGAACCCTAAAGAAGGCTCGTTGATAATATCGTTATCTTGTCGATAGGCATACTCACTAGAAAAAAGAATCACGTAACTGCCACAAGCCAATCCCCATTCATCTAGGGGCCAGTCTCACCCATGACCATAGGATGTCTCTACCTCTGTAACTCATGTAATGCATTGAGCCTGCGTGCATCATCTATCAGTGGTAGTAGTAGAAACTACTGATTGACGGGTAGTGGTAGCACTGGTGCACCACCAGATGGGGATACCCTCGGTACAGGTCCCTATATGGATGTCTCCTCACTAGTTATACCATCATCATGGTCATTCAATAGAATCTTGGCTAGCTATCTATGCGGAGGCATTTTGAAATAGATAAAGATGAACCATAGTCAATAGAATATACTTGGCCAGATGACTCAAGAATGAAAAAATGAAAAACTCAAAAACCTATATGATTCATGTACCATTTATTTTCCTACAACCAGTGTTTTCATGTACCAAGTCAGAAAGTAGGTGTCCAGAGTCCTGGTGTATGGATATGTTCTCCGCTATACCAACACTAGATTCCCTGGCCTAAAAGATGAACTCAAAACATATAAAAACTTTTTACCCAAACCAATCTCACAGACTCCCAGTCCTAATGTGGAACCAAACCCCTCTGATACCACTACCTCACAACCCATCCTAGTGGGGTCCACATCGTGACTACCCAAATCCCTCCTTAAATAGGAAATAGGCTAGCGACTAGCACCGAGTATTCATATCTCACAAATGGGAGGTATTTCCTTTAATCCTGTACACATGCACACAACTACAGCCCCAAAAATGATGAAAAGTAAACACTGAGTAGACCTTGAATTCCACTAAGACAACCACTATGAGTAATAGTACAAAATAGAAAGTAAAGGGGACTAGTATAAAATCCCATAAAAATAAAATCTATAAACAAGATGGTACACAAGTAACTAGAAACCCATATGTAGAAACCCCTACCTAATGGGTAGGTGAAGGGTAGCTCCCTAAAGCCATAGGAGTATGCCTCACCTATCTAATCTCACTATGAACCACATGTTCTTGGACAACCTAGGTCTCTGTCAGAGAATTAGTTGTCTACGGAAGACATAACACGTGTGGGAAAATCCCATGCAGGGATGAGTAATACAACACTTAGTAAGACACCTTGAAACCAAAAAAGGAAATACCATAAAGGATTAACCATAATGTAAATTACACCCAAAGTATTTCCAGCTCACATAGGTATAAGTGTAAAGTATGAAAAGCAAGAATATCAAACGTAATCACAAAACACCCAGTATTGTTGAGTCACTTATAACTTTTGATTAACTTATACCCACTAAGTCACATAGAACCATTGAGTCACATAGATCCTATGAGTCACATAGACTCGCTAAGTCACTTAGACCCACTAAGTCACTTAGACCCATAGTCATAGTCTTCTTGTCATAGTCAGCCATAGGATTCCCACTTGTAACATGCTTGCTCAAGGAGAACATACTCCTCATGCCAACATTTATATGTCAACATCCAAGAAAAAAGACTTAAAATATCTCAAAAGTAAATCCTTGTCATGAGGGTCTCAATTCCGTAAACGACTCGTCAATAAAACATATGGTTTGAGTGTTATGTGTGTTTTAGTGAAAAGGGGTCGATCGGACCCAGTTAGACCGACCCAAACAGACCTATCTCGGTTTCTTCTAACTCGAGTCGTTGGGCCGAACCAGCTAGTTGGGCCCAACTCGGCTCGGCCGGGTACACTAGCCTGCATTCCCTACCTGGACAACTACAGTAGTCCAATTTCTCCACTCGGGATGTGGTGAGCATCGCGTCCCCACCCGATGAACGCAGTCGGCTGCTGCGTGCCTCACCTGCAGCTTATGTCATGTTTCCTCTTCCATAGTCCCACTAGAAAACTATTTCTAGTTGCATGATGAGGCCCACCCGCCACATCCTCCATGGTCCGCTACTACCTTCCTGCTGGGGGCCCCTGCTTTCTACCCATGATGTTTGTTGTGATTTCTTCAAATTGGGGCCCTCGACACTGCCAATGCCTTCCACCACTGTCGGCTCCCATGTTGGTGTTAGTCCTCCTGGAACCACAATATCCCAAGGTCTCTTTCTGCATGCTGATCCACTGTTATGTTCTCACATGTACCACGAATTTCCGTTGTTGCTAGTTGTTGAGCCAATGTCCTGAATCATTGCACTACAAGGAATGTTAAGAACATAAAAATGCCCAAAATAGATGGATCTATACTTTGTTATGTCATCCCTCATCCATACACGTTATAATTGAAATAAAGGGGTTAATTAATAACTATAAGTAATGATCATATCAAAATATTGTTAACCCCGATTCAAATTCCTACAATCAAAACCATCCTGTATACACGATCGTTCTGCAGGTCAACCAATTAATGGGTTGATCCTTATTCATTGATCAAATTAAAGAACAATAAATTAATGAAATAACAAATAAAGAAACCCCTACCTCAAGGATTAAATCTATTTCTAGTGAATAACGGAGCCGCACTGTCGTCGCTCGTCAATCCTCGACCCAGAATCCACCTTTTTTTGAAAAATACTTAGAAGAGGAGGGGGAATACGTCTTCATTGGTGATCTTTCATTCTTCATAATTCGTATTTCACCAAATAAATTATAACGACCCATACTTTACATACATTGTTAATACTTCGAAATTGAAGCACACTTATTACAACATATGACAAAACCACAAAGGACCGTATAGGTATAGTGTCTTTAGAAACTGGGAAACATAAACAACTGGTTCATAAATCTTCTACAGTGTCTCCCATTTATTTCATCATATCTAGGGTCCCTTTTAGCATATTCTACTTAATATCCATCTTCCTAACCTGGGGAAAAGAAAACATAAAAGGGTGAGCTCAAATGCTCAGCAAGGGCAAATAAAGGAAATAAAAATCATATCATATCTTTATGAAGATCAAAACCTGCAAAAGAGATCATAATATCTTAACATGGAATAAATCATAGAAGTGAAAATGAGATCCCCATAATCATAAAACTTGAAACTTTGTGGCATGCACACATAATCATGGAAAATCATTTCTTGTTAGTCATGACTCATTGTCAAGACTATCTTAGTGGACAAAGTCCCTTTCTGAACCGAGTTCACTCCTCGTTTCAGTCCTGTATCACTGAACTGAAATAACCTTCCGTTCCAGCCATGTCTATCTCATGAGATATAAAATCTTTACCCAATGCATTGGAGGGAGATATAGGTCCCACCCATCTTATAATTAATCCTTTCTTATGTGTGCCACATAATCATAAAACATACATCATCGCATAACACATGTAACAAAAATGGGATTCTTGAAACATCATGACATCATAAATCAATTCATATAAGATAAAGGAATTCATAAACATAATTCCATCACAACATAGTCAAATCAATGTAAAAATATGGATAGAAACAGAACCCTTTATTATCTTAGATGGAAAATAATTTTGATAAAACACTTGAATTGAATTCTTGAGGAAAATATCCTTTCTTCTTCAAAATCAATTTCTTTTCACAAAACATCATGCAATTTTAAAAGAAAGATATTTTATTGAAAATAGTCATGAAATCTTTTAGAGGAAGCTTCATGAAAATAAGGCTTTATAAAACAGTAGAAATTTGTTCGTGCCGTATAATTTAAAAAAACATTCTTCGTACTTTTGTCGGAAAAGTCAAAAAGTACCTCTTATGACAAAAGATTCCTTTCATAGATATTACTAAAAACTCACCGAAGGGTAAAAATGGATTTAAACAATTGTAGGTGGATGGAAATAATATTACATATTGATGAAACATGGATGTGGATGATAAAATACACCCCAGTAAATACTTATGAATAAACAATCTCGGATAAAAATGAGATTGTGATATTTCCCTTACCTTAGGTACGATTTGCTTTGTTTGTGTCCGAAGCTCCTGTATAATGGTTTAAATATTGTTATTGACTTATTCCAGAATCATACATATTGATATGATATCATATATGGTCATATTATTAGCTTCTTGTTAGTAATATTTCATTGTTACTTGTACTCGGGTCTTTATAACTTTTTGTTCTTATGCGTGTTTTGTTGAATAAATTCTTATTCTTATCTTTAGGTTATAGATAATTCATTTCCAGAATGGTATTAGTGTATTATATACCATATTCATTCATTCAATTCATTTATATAATCATTATGAAATGAAGATCATGTAGAACGAGTCGCATCACATCGTGGAGACGGTATTCCGTACGTACGCACGAGTGATGATATCGTTCCTATGATCGTGGAATTGTATTGGAGTATATATATATATATTATTTCAGTATCAATATTACTTCATAATAATCATATATAGTTACTCATTACACCATTATACCCATCCTTGTAAGGTGATGGTGGAAAAATAGATTACACCACGGCGTGGAGACGGTATTCCGTACGTACGCACGCGCGGTGATTTCATTTTTCCGTAGGATGGATAGAAGGTGAATTAGGGTTGTTTCATATTTATAATAACATATCAGTATGTAATTAATACTGATTTTATTACTTTATCATGAAACAACTAAAGAAGAAGAAGTTGAAGAAGAAAGAAATTGAAAAGATCGGTAATGGATATTACCTCTTCTTTGGAACGCCTCTTTGAATCCTCCACTTAAGGAACTAAGATTGGTATTTGGAGAAGACCAGGACCTCTAGGATTATTCTAGGGAAGTGGAGAGGAGAAAATGGCAGGGGTTGGCCGAGCTTGAGTGCTCAAATTGGTGTGAGGAGGAGGGGGAGGAGGTTCCCTTTTATAAGGGAGGAGAGGGGCACCTTAGGAATATCTCAAAATATTATTTTATATTAAAGTCAAAATCGGTTTATAATGGTTCCAAAGGGTCTTATTTCGAAGATAAAGTGGGGATGGGTCGAAATCCTATCAACCAATAGGATTTAAACAAGTTTAGGGTATTATTTTAACCTTATCAATTAGATTTAACTCTAAGTTAATTAATTTAACTTTTACCGTGTCTTTTTGTTTTCTTTCACTATATGGTTAATACACTTACTATAACATGCCAAAAGAACCCCAAATTGTTTATTATTAATATATATATCCTTATCTAAGTCATTTGGCCGAACCTTAGATTTTTAGGAATAAAATAACAATTAATAATATAATATTTGATTTAAAAACTATTTTGTGTCAATTTTGACACTATTTGATATATGATTTTTGTGAAAGTCATAACAGAATTATATGTTCGAACCAAGTTGATTAAATCAACATTAATATATCATAGTAACCTATAAAATTAGTGGAATTCATAAAAAGTCTTAAATTACATTTATTTTGGTATTTATATTATCAATTTTGTCAATATTTCATTAATAAGATAATTACTGCATTATCTTTGTGTCATAAATAAATTAAATTATTTGATGTCTAAAAATTACAAATAAAATACCATCATGTAGGAAATCGTTTTAGCTTTCTAATGAATATTTACAATCGAATTTATATTATGTATAACCCCATATTAAAAATGATTTACTTATTAAACTTTGATTTTAACTATTTTAACCCTTCTTTAAATAAATTAATAATAAATGTCCTAATCTAATCCAAGTGGGCCTAAATGGTCTTATTTTATTCCTAAGTTTGTTTTTGGTCGAATTAAACTTGTCCAATAGAATTAGGACATGTGTTATGGTAATTTTAATATCATATTTACCCTTAGTTACCCTATTTACTATTAACCGCGGTAAAAAAAGTAAAAAGTTACTATTCACCAAAAAATTATTTTTATCTCATTGAACCAAATTTTACTTACTGATATCAACCGTGTCTGTCGGATTTTCGAAATTCCATTCACAGAAGCGGTAAAATTAAGTTTTATGCAAAATTCAGTTTTTAACCTACCACTTAGTGGTTTCACTATTCATCAAAAATTGAAAGTTTTCAGAAAAATACCAAAATTTCACCCTAGGCTAATTTCGATATTCTGAGTCCAAAAATGAAGTCCATTTTGAAAAATAAAATTTATAAAATTTCAAAAAGTGGTTATTACTATTCATAACGGCTAGTTTTAATAGCATATTGTTGTTTAGTGAAACTCGGTATTGCGTATGACGCAAGCTATCGAGGAAGGTCGCGATTGCGTGTAAAGCAAGCCAAGCAAGTGTTGTGTAGAAAAAGATTCCTTTGATGATTTATATAACATAAAAGTCTCGGGTGTTACATTCTACCCCCCTTAAAAGAATTTCGCCCTCGAAATTCGTCACTTTGCAACAAACAGATGAGGATACTTCTCCCTCATCATATCCTCAAGCTCCCATGTAGCTTCTTAAAGTTGGTGGTTTCTCCATAAAACTTTCACCGAGCGAGTGGTCTTGTTTCATAGGACTTTTTCGCTATGATCCAGAATCTCTATCGGCTGTTCTTCATAAGAAAGATCTTGCTCCAGCGGTACAACTTCTGAGCTGAGTACATGTGAAGGATCTGGTATGTACTTTCTCAGGAGAGATACATGGAACACATCGTGAACTTGAGAGAGATTCGGTGGAAGCGCCAATCGGTAAGCTACCTTCCCAACACGATCCAGTATTTCGAAAGGACCGATATATCTAGGGCTCAACTTCCCCTTCTTTCCAAATATCATAACCCTCTTCCAGGGAGATATTCGTAAGAACACTTTATCACCCACTTCAAACTCTAGGTCTTTTCTTCGGTTGTCGGCATAACTTTTCTGTCGACTCTGAGCTGCTCTTATGTGTTGTTGAATAGATCTGACCTTTTCTGCCATTTCATCAACGAGATCAGGTCCTAATAGCTTTCTTTCCCCAACTTCATCCCAGCAAGTTGGAGTCCTGCATTTCTTTCCATAGAGAGCTTCATAAGGAGCCATCTGAATACTGGAGTGAAAGCTATTATTATAAGAAAATTCCACCAAAGGTAGGTGTTGATCCCAACCTCCTTTGAAATCCATAGAGCAAGCTCTCAACATATCTTCTAGGGTTTGAATTGTTCTATCAGACTGACCGTCTGTCTGGGGATGATAAGCAGTGCTGAAACTCAACTCTGTATCCAGAGTATGCTGAAGACTTCGCCAGAACTTCGAGGTAAATCTCGGATCCCGATCAGATATAATAGAAAGTGGTACTCCATGCAATCTCACCACTTCCTTTACATATATCCTGGCAAGCTGATCTAGAGAGAAATCCTCTCTAATAGCAATGAAGTGTGCGGACTTTGTAAGACGATCAACTATGACCCAGATAGCATTATTGCCTTTGGATGTCTTAGGAAGTCCTGTGACAAAGTCCATAGTGATGTTTTCCCATTTCCATTCGGGTATGGGTAATGGTTGTAACATCCCCTTAGACTTTTGTCTCTCAGCTTTAACTTGTTGACAAACCAAGCATCGAGAGACATATTCAGCAACATCTCTTTTCATGCCATCCCACCATAAGTACTCTTTCAGGTCCCTATACATCTTCGTGCTTCCAGGATGAATAGAGAATGAAAAACTATGAGCCTCATCCAGCAGCTCCTTCTTTAATTCGGGGATGGGAGGAACACAAACCCGATTCCTGAACTTTATTATCCCATCACAATCAAGGTTGAATTCAGGAACATTTCTCACCTTCTTTTGTAACTCGACATCTTCTTTCTGTGCCTCTTTAATCTTCACATGTATAGATGGTTGAACATTCATTTGAGAAAGATAAGATTTTTCCCCTTCCATTATAATTCCAAGATCCATCCTTTGTAAATCCATAAATATTGGATCTTTTGTGATCCTCATCATGGATAAACTAGCATGGTCTTGTCGACTTAATGCATCTGCCACCTTGTTTGCTTTCCTAGGGTGGTAATGGATTGAGCAGTCATAATCCTTAATCAGCTCCAACCATCTTCTTTGGCGCATATTCAACTCCTTTTGTGTGAAAATATACTTTAAACTTTTATGATCAGTATAAATATCACACCTTTCACCATAAAGGTAATGCCTCCAAATATTTAATGCAAAGATTACCGCAGCCAACTCCAAATCATGTGTTGGGTAATTTTGCTCATGGATTTTCAACTGTCGTGAGGCATAAGCTATCACCATATCATTTTGCATAAGAACACACCCCAATCCCTTCTTGGATGCATCACTGTAGATCACAAACCTTTCTCCACTACAAGGCAGTGTGAGCACAGGTGCACTGGATAACCTTCTTTTCAACTCCTTGAAATTCTCTTCACATTCCTCTGTCCAGACAAACTTAACTCCTTTCCGAGTCAACTTGGTGAGTGGATTAGATAATCGTGAAAAATCTTTTACAAAACGTCGATAATATCCAGCCAAACCAAGAAAACTTCGGATCTCAGTTACTGTTGTTGGTCTTGACCATCTTTCGATAACCTCTGTTTTTGCTGGATCCACAGATATCCCCTCTTTTGAGATTATATGACCCAAAAATGCAACTTTTTGAAGCCAAAATTCACACTTGGTAAATTTGGCATAAAGCTTCTCCTTTCTCAGGGTCTTTAATATAATTCTCAAGTGATCTTCATGCTCTTCCTTGCTCTTTGAATAGACAAGAATATCGTCTATAAAGACTACCACAAATTGATCAAGATAGTCTCTAAAGACTCTATTCATTAGATCCATGAAGATAGCAGGGGCATTAGTAAGACCAAATGGCATCACTATAAATTCATAGTGTCCATACCTTGTACGGAAAGCCGTCTTTGGTATATCCTCCCTTTTGACCCTTAATTGATGATACCCTGAACGAAGATCAATCTTGGAAAAGTATTGAGATCCGCGTAGTTGGTCAAATAAGTCATCAATGCGTGGGAGAGGATATTTGTTCTTGATAGTGATCTTGTTAAGTTCTCGATAATCAATGCAGAGTCTCATTGATCCATCTTTCTTCTTAACAAATAGAACAGGTGATCCCCAAGGTGACGCACTAGGGCATATGAATCCCTTATCAAGATTCTCTTGGAGTTGCTTCTTCAATTCCTGCAACTCAATTGGGGCCATTCTATAAGGTGCCTTTGAAATAGGCAAAGCACCCGGTACGAGTTCTATTGAAAACTCAACTTCACGATTTGGTGGAAGACCCGGCAATTCCTCCGGAAAGACATCACCAACTCCCGTACAATGGGCATATTCTTAATCGTGAGTTTCTCACCAACCATTTGAGATAAATAACCTTCATTTAGTGGAATCAATACCCATAAGATGGAAGAAATTTCCACTGGAAGGTTATGTTCATCCTTGCATTGATAGACGATCGTAGATTGATCTGGAATATAAAATGTGACTTCCCTTCTTTGGCAATCGATATGAGCTCCATGTAGAGAAAGCCAATCCATGCCAAGAATCACATCAAATTCCACTAAAGGAAGGATCACAAGATTTGCAGGAAGCACTTTCCCACAAACTTTGATCGGAGAAGAATTATAAACTTTTGATGCGATTGATGTGCCATTAGGTGTTGTCACAGCTAACTCAACATCTAATTGTTGAGGTAATACGGTGATACCCTTAGAAAAATTTTCAGAAATAAAAGAGTGGGTGGATCCAGAATCAAATAAAACATTTGCTACTTTAGAGTGGATGGTAAGTGTACCTTTCACCACATCGTTATCGTACTCCACATCGCTGATAGAAATTGCATGTGACTTTCCTTTGTCTTTAGCCTTAAGAGTTTGTTGACGTCGACCATCATCATCAACCCTTGGATTTGGGCATTGATTGGCATAATGCCCCATCTCCTTGCACTTGAAACATTGAAGTGTAGTAGGTTCATTCTGTGTATCCCTTCCTTTGTTTGCATCATTAGACATCTTCTTCCCATTATCACGGCATTCAAATGCCCGATGACCTTCTTTTCCACATTTAAAACATTTACTTGTCCCTTTAAGACAACTCCCTCCATGTTTCTTTCCACACTTTGAGCATAAGGAAAAGCTCATCTTCTTTTCCGTGTGCTCTTTAGATTTTTCTTTGAATTCCATCTTCCTCTTCTTATCAAACCCATGTGACTGATGGGTTACTCCAATCTCCATCTCGACATTGAGAGCACATCGAACGATTTCCTCGTAGCTATTGAATTCCCTTATGGCTAACGCCCTTCGAAGACTTGGTTTTAAGCCACTAAAGAATCGATCGATCTTACTCTCAGGTTGGATAATAATACCAGAAGCGTACCTTGCAAGTCTGGTAAAATTTGCTTCATAGGTACCAACAGATTCATCATCCCTTTGCTTCAGTTCAAGGAACTCTTTCTCCATCTTTGTTCGGAGAATACGAGGGAAGTACTTATTGAAAAATAAGTTCTTGAACTCGTCCCATTCCATAGACTCAATTTCATCCCTTTGCCTCGTATTCTTAACAAGATTCCACCATTGATCAGCATCTCCTTCCAAACGATACACTGCTAGGATGACTTTATCATGTTCAGAACATTGAAGAACTGAAAATATCTTTTCAGTAGTACTAATCCATTGTTCAGCAACTAATGGATCAGTAGACCCGCTGAAAGAAGGTGGACGCTGCCTCATGAAGGATTCAATAGAATGTTGCTCCCTCCTTTTCTCGTTTGGAAATCCTGCATGATTCATAGCTTGAGAAAGTTGTGTGAGCATGGCTACAAGATTTTGCATTCCAGCTCCCATATCGTTTGGTTGCTCAGGGGGACAATCATTGCACTTCCCATCGCATTCCGCATTAACACGGTTCCTTCGGGTTCCAGCCATTGACTAAAACCAAGAAGAATAGTGTGAGCAACACTAATTATAATAGGAAACCACATAATTCAAGAATAAAATTTTCATGCTTAAGGTCTTATCCTAGGTTATTCAATGCCATTTCTAAAACACTAAGATTGTGTTCTATGCTTAGACTTATCCTTAGGGTTCTTACTAAGGCTTTCACATCCTAGTTTCCAAAGTTTGACTATACCTTTCCTCTGATACCAAATATAACGACCCATACTTTACATATATTGTTAATACTTAGAAATTGAAGCACACTTATTACAACATATGACAAAACCACAAAGGACCGTATAGGTATAGTGTCTTTAGAAACTGGGAAACATAAACAACTGGTTCATAAATCTTCTACAGTGTCTCCCATTTATTTCATCATATCTAGGGTCCCTTTTAGCATATTCTACTTAATATCCATCTTCCTGACCTGGGGAAAAGAAAACATAAAAGGGTGAGCTCAAATTCTCAGCAAGGGAAAATAAAGGAAATAAAAATCATATCATATCTTTATGAAGATCAAAACCTGCAAAAGAGATCATAATATCTTAACATGGAATAAATCATAGAAGTGAAAATGAGATCCCCATAATCATAAAACTTGAAACTTTGTGGCATGCACACATAATCATGGAAAATCATTTCTTGTTAGTCATGACTCATTTCCAAGACTATCTTAGTGGACAAAGTCCCTTTCTGAACCGAGTTCACTCCTCGTTTCAGTCCTGTATCACTGAACTGAAATAACCTTCCGTTCCAGCCATGTCTATATAATGAGATATAAAATCTTTACCCAATGCATTGGAGGGAGATATAGGTCCCACCCATCTTATAATGAATCCTTTCTTATGTGTTCCACATAATCATAAAACATACATCATCGCATAACACATGTAACAAAAATGGGATTCTTGAAACATCATGACATCATAAATCAATTCATATAAGATAAAGGAATTCATAAACATAATTCCATCACAACATAGTCAAATCAATGTAAAAATATGGATAGAAACAGAACCCTTTATTATCTTAGATGGAAAATAATTTTGATAAAACACTTGAATTGAATTCTTGAGGAAAATATCCTTTCTTCTTCAAAATCAATTTCTTTTCACAAAACATCATGCAATTTTAAAAGAAAGAGATTTTATTGAAAATAGTCATGAAATCTTTTAGAGGAAGCTTCATGAAAATAAGGCTTTATAAAACAGTAGAAATTCGTTCGTGCCGTATAAGTTTAAAAAAAACATTCTTCGTACTTTTGTCGGAAAAGTCAAAAAGTACCTCGTATGACAAAAGATTCCTTTCATAGATATTACTAAAAACTCACCTAAGGGTAAAAATGGATTTAAACAATTGTAGGTGGATGGAAATAATATTACATATTGATGAAACATGGATGTGGATGATAAAATACACCCCAGTAAATACTTATGAATAAACAATCTCGGATAAAAATGAGATTGTGATATTTCCCTTACCTTAGGTCTGATTTGCTTTGTTCGTGTCCGAAGCTCCTGTATAATGGTTTAAATAATGTTATTGACTTATTCCAGAATCATACATATTGATATGATATCATATATGGTCATATTATTAGCTTCTTGTTAGTAATATTTCATTGTTACTTGTACTCGGGTCTTTATAACTTTTTGTTCTTATGCGTGTTTTGTTGAATAAATTCTTATTCTTATCTTTAGGTTATAGATAATTCATTTCCAGAATGGTATTAGTGTAGTATATACCATATTCATTCATTCAATTCATTTATATAATCATTATGAAATGAAGATCATGTAGAACGAGTCGCATCACATCGTGGAGACGGTATTCCGTACGTACGCACGAGTGATGATATCGTTCCTATGATCGTGGAATTGTATTGGAGTATATATATATATTATTTCAGTATCAATATTACTTCATAATAATCATATATAGTTACTCATTACACCATTATACCCATCCTTGTAAGGTGATGGTGGAAAAATAGATTACACCACGGCGTGGAGACGGTATTCCGTACGTACGCACGCGCGGTGATTTCATTTTTCCATAGGATGGATAGAAGGTGAATTATGGTTGTTTCATATTTATAATAACATATCAGTATGTAAGTAATACTGATGTTATTACTTTATCATGAAACAACTAAAGAAGAAGAAGTTGAAGAAGAAAGAAATTGAAAAGATCGGTAATGGATATTACCTCTTCTTTGGAACGCCTCTTTGAATCCTCCACTTAAGGAACTAAGATTGGTCTTTGGAGAAGACCAGGACCTCTAGGATTATTCTAGGAAAGTGGAGAGGAGAAAATGGCAGGGGTTGTCCGAGCTTGAGTGCTCAAATTGGTGTGAGGAGGAGGGGGAGGAGGTTCCCTTTTATAAGGGAGGAGAGGGGCACCTTAGGAATATCTCAAAATATTATTTTATATTAAAGTCAAAATCGGTTTATAATGGTTCCAAAGGGTCTTATTTCGAAGATAAAGTGGGGATGGGTCGAAATCCTATCAACCAATAGGATTTAAACAAGTTTAGGGTATTATTTTAACCTTATCAATTAGATTTAACTCTAAGTTAATTAATTTAACTTTTACCGTGTCTTTTTGTTTTCTTTCACTATATGGTTAATACACTTACTATAACATGCCAAACGAACCCCAAATTGTTTATTATTAATATATATATCCTTATCTAAGTCATTTGGCCGAACCTTATATTTTTAGGAATAAAATAACAATTAATAATATAATATTTGATTTAAAAACTATTTTGTGTCAATTTTGACACTATTTGATATATGATTTTTGTGAAAGTCATAACAGAATTATATGTTCGAAACAAGTTGATTAAATCAACATTAATATATCATAGTAACCTAGAAAATTAGTGGAATTCATAAAAAGTCTTAAATTACATTTATTTTGGTATTTATATTATCAATTTTGTCAATATTTCATTAATAAGATAATTACTGCATTATCTTTGTGTCATAAATAAATTAAATTATTTGATGTCTAAAAATTACAAATAAAATACCATCATGTAGGAAATCGTTTTATCTTTCTAATGAATATTTACAATCGAATTTATCTTATGTATAACCCCATATTAAAAATGATTTACTTATTAAACTTTGATTTTAACTATTTTAACCCTTCTTTAAATAAATTAATAATAAATGTCCTAATCTAATCCAAGTGGGCCTAAATGGTCTTATTTTATTCCTAAGTTTGTTTTTGGTCGAATTACACTTTTCCAATAGAATTAAAACATGTGTTAGGGTAATTTTAATATCATATTTACCCTTAGTTACCCTATTTACTATTAACCGCGGTAAAAAAAGTAAAAAGTTACTATTCACCAAAAAAAAAATTTATCTCATTGAACCACATTTTACTTACTGATATCAACCGTGTCTGTCGGATTTTCGAAATTCCATTCACAGAAGCGGTAAAATTAAGTTTTATGCAAAATTCAGTTTTTAACCTACCACTTAGTGGTTTCACTATTCATCAAAAATTGAAAGTTTTCAGAAAAATACCAAAATTTCACCCTAGGATAATTTCGATATTCTGATTCCAAAAATGAAGTCCATTTTGAAAAATAAAATTTATAAAATTTCAAAAAGTAGTTATTACTATTCATAACGGCTAGTTTTAATAGCATATTGTTGTTTAGTGAAACTCGGTATTGCGTACGACGCAAGCTATCGAGGAAGGTCGTGATTGCGTGTAAAGCAATCCAAGCAAGTGTTGTGTAGAAAAAGATTCCTTTGATGATTTATATAACATAAAAGTCTCGGGTGTTACATAAATTCCTTCAATTATTCAGAGTAATCTCCAGGTTCCTCTCATGAACCCTATCCCTATTAATCCAGGACAAAACATGTTTCATCATTTCTGTTACGCTGAGTCGTAGCATCATTACACTTTTTCATTTCTGAAATGAAACAGATAATGCATCATTGATAGAGAAAATATTTTCAATTAATTTATGTTGTATATCATTATTTTAAAATCCCAAAAAAAATGTTACTTTAGGATAAATTGCCTCATTTTATGATATTGGTGATATTTTGAGCTTAATAGTAAAAATATCCCATTTCGGAATTTTACCCATTTTAAATTATTTATTTATTTTGACCATAAAATTTTCTACACTAACTAAAATTGAAATATTATTTCTTTTCCAAATTATAAACACTTATGGATTCATTTCATCCTTCTTTTTCAAAATATGAATCGGCCATTTAGAAGCTCAAAAGATGATCACAAGTTGGACATTCAAAACTGTTTATAGATCTGCTGAGTTTTGGTGTGGGGTTCATAACCCGTTCATGGTGGGTCCAATTTCTATGAAATTCAATGCATAGATTCCCACAACATTTAGGGGGATCTTTCATGAAAGATAGGCCTTGTTAATTTTACTTTTTAATAGAAATTAAAGCATACTGATCTGGAGGTTTGTGATTTGGAGAGTCTGACTGAACATAATAAATTGTGAGAGTAAAATGGGAATAACTCTCGGAATACATGTCCAAATATGCTGAGATTTTGAGGGGGAACGGACTGGATATTTATGAAAAAAAAAAAATAGGGGTGGAATGCATGAATTTTTCATTTATTGGGGTTAAAACTCTTTAATTTTAGGGGGAAATATTCTATATATAAAAGGAGGGGAGCTCCTCCCTTTCAAAGTATCCCATTTTCCATCCTATTCCATCGAGGAAACTAAGGAATAGAACTTTTTGGCTTTATCTTTTATTTATTTTTCTTTTCAATAGATTTTTAATTCTTTATTCCTCCCCATTAATCTCAATTACCCTTACCATAGTGGGGTAAATATTTTGAGTGATTGGGGAAGGGTTGATTTTCTTTTTTGTAATGCTTGAGTTCTTGGATGTAATTGAATGAAATTTATTTCTTCTTCAAAGTTGTTTTCAATTTCATATAGAGAATTTTATTATCAAGTGTGATCATTCAAGAATTTTAATTTCCTTATTTATTTTTTCCTTGGTAAAATAATCATTATCTCCCTTCACTAATTTCTAGTTTATATACGATGGAATAGTCCAGGGATTAGTGGTGAAGTACTCGATGATCGTTAGTATGTGTAAAAGGGGTAATGGATGTTCTTCATTGTTTGGGATAAAAATGACCCAATTGGGTATTTACAAAGTCATTTGAGGATATTCAATACAACTCTTTTTCACATGGGAGGTGAGTTGAACGAACTGAGATCTTGGTAAAGTTTTCTCTCACCGTCATAATTTCACCAAGGATGTAAGATGAAATGATTATGGAGACTCACTTTAATTAGCTTAGAAGAATATGTTTGAATTAAATTGAACAAGGATGGAATTAAAATTGGTAAACTGACCCTAAACTAATCACCCTTTTAATATCACAGTTTTTCAATCATTTGAATTTCAATTTTCCTTTCAATCATTATCTAACTGATTTACTCTAAAAACATCCCATTTTTACCCTCATTTAAATGTGAAAAACTATTTTGTGTGAACTCCTCTTCGGGATACATCCTAGGTCAACCACATTACAGAATTTTTTCTTAGGAAATAATTTTTTTCCATTCCCTACGATAGGCATGCATTAGTCATTGCACTATAGAAAGACATTTTGAATAAAATAAAGTTTCTTTAGTTTATATAATTTTTTATTTAAAACACCCAAAAAATAAATTTTACACTTGACCCCTGCCAACCAAGGATAGTTTCTTATTAAGGAATAGTTTTTATTTTGGATGTAAGAGTTCCATCATATTTTTAATCCTAGCACCGGTTTATATGTTACCAAAATTGTGCACATGAAATATTTAAAAAAAAATTCAAACAATTATTCCTAGAATCTCGGGCCTCAGAATCATGCGAGGTCTCATATCCTAGTTTCTAAATAATACATTTAATTAAAAAATACATGGAAATTTTTGGTACATTACATTCATAATGTCTTGTGTTTATGGTCCTTATATATCTCTTTGTTTCCTTTACTCATGACTCAGTCATCGGCAAGAATGATATCACCAAACATCGTGAAGATGGCCTTCATTCCATAAAATATATAACCAATATCATTTTATTTTACTACTAATATTTTCACACTAACCAATGTATCCTTTCTATATACCATACATGAAAAGTTTTTATGCCTTTTTCTATCCCAAATTTCCAAGGGAGTGAACACATGATCCCCAATGGAAATAACATTAAGGGGAACATGTTTATTTTACCTTAATAAGGGTATGTAAGATCCATTTATCCTATCATCCTCTTATATTTATTGGGGATGGTATTCCATATGCATAATACCTAAATCAGTGTTTTATGTTTATGAAATTTGGATGCATAGTGCCAATTCTCAAGTTTCATGATGTTAAACTACACAACAATGTCCTTAGAACATGATGCTAAACTATAAAAATATAGTGTCTGATAATAATATGATTCATTATGTGATAAGAATGGGATGATGAACCATTTTCTAGGTAGATTCTATAAAAAATCCCTACACTATCCCTTGTTGTTGTTCATTTAATGACATAGGTGTTCTTATCACATGATGTTAAACTACATGGGTGTTTCCTATCAAAAAGACCTAAACTATGCACTCAAACTACATGGGTTTTGATCCATGTGTCCTAATTACGTATATTGGATGAATCCCTAAAGATAAATCCATAAATCCTAATATAACAAAAAATAATTATGTATTCCATCCAGTGAGCAACAACCCTAATGTTTGACAATTCCCTAGAGAAAACACTTATCACTATACAACCCAAACATGAGGTCCCCACTAGACATCAACACCACTATGAAAAACTAACCAATATTTGTCCACGTTATGAAAAATTATATGGAAAAAATCCACAAAATACATTTAACACATGATAACACCCCCACAAGACATTAAACATGTTATTACATACCCATAATACATTTCACCAGATAACACACCCCCATGAGACTTTAAACCAAAGCCCCTCCTGATACATCTTACTCAGCATGAGTTTCCCTAGGTGGTGAGATTATAATTACATATGTTATGAGAATATGTTTCATAGCATGATGAGTGAAATATACCTTAGATAACACATAATAAATACGGGTCCCTATTTATGAGAAGTACAGGTTGCATGAGGAAATGAACCATGAAGGACCTTTGCCCCTGGCATATGTTTTCGTGTAGTGAACATGGGATCCCATGGGTTTTACACCTAATACACATCACACATGAGTTCACAAAAAAAATATAAAGTGGATTATTTTTACAGATTCCCAAAAAAACCCAATGTTTATAGATGCCTACACATTCCCAATGACATCATTAGCTCTGATTACTATTAGCCACCCTGTCATACTAGCCATCAATGTAATTAACTAGTCTAAACATCCAATTTGTGGTCATAATGAGATTCACGAACATGTATCGAATATATACAACATGCCTAGAATAGGTAATGAAATATATGGAGTAATTCATGGAATTATGATCCCACATATTAACATTATGTTCTGATCAAGGAGCCAACATCATCAAATGTAAGTGTAGAGGCCATCCGCCTTTGGAAGGAGGGAGTGAAGAGAACCACAATGGAGATTCATGACCATTCTAAAGACAACATGTACTCCAAAAGAGTAGAAATGGGAACCATATACCTGATATGGGGGATGGATCAGAAATTAATAACATTCTTACATTTCCATTTAAGATTCATTATATAGATAACATAAGCACAGTCAAAAAGAATTAAATAAACAAACATGGTGACATAGTGAACAAATAATCATGATCAAATAAAATATGATATAATTACTATGAAATATTTATAAATGAATTTTAAAATTCATATATTATTAGTCAATTTATTAAATTAGTCCACCTCAGTTGTTATTTTATTGATGTTAACAAACATAAATTTTTAAAATTTATTCGAAAGGTGAAAAAAATAGAGTCATGATGCTCTAAAGTGATGGAGCCCTAGGAAATACCCATATTCCACTCCCCTAAAATACTAGGGTAGTGATACACTATAATAATAAATATTTAGAATATCTTTATGATACCCGAAAACATATTTATCATGTAATAGTAATATTATGGTTTTATTTTTTTTAATTTACATGTTATCCAAACGAAAATTGCAAACTAAATACCAGTATTTTTATTTAAATAAAACACTGAAGTGTTTACAATACACCAAGACCAAAGGAAAACCATACTAACCAAAAATACCTATTAAATGACTATTATAATTATAGGGAGACCACCCAAAAAAACAAAACCCCCGGAAGATAATATGGGACTTTCATATTTATCCCAACGAACATTAGAATAGCCAGAGCCACTACAACAGCACTGAGCATCAGTTGAATAATGTGCACCATCTTCTTTAATTGTCTTGAGTTTGGGAAACCTTAATGTATGGTTTTATAAGTCCCCAATTCGACTGTTGCTTTTAGGGTGACTGTTGAGTTTTTAAAAACTATAATTATAGTCGTTGGTCTTTTCAGTGGATTAATTGAAAATATATAATTTAGTTTTCCATAACATTAATGTTATGTGTTGAAAATATAATATAACCTCTTATTATGAACTTTAAAAGGATAATGATTTAATATTTTTAGCTACACATAGTGTGATTTTAAAATGAGATTAGTATTTAAAACACCTTTCGAATATTTCAAATATCTTGTAAATGTTTTACTTCTTAATTCTTAAACAAGGTTTTAACTAAACTATTTTTTTGATTTCTATAATACTAGTATAATGATTTCATATGGATATATTAAATTTCAAATTATAACATTGTTTTTTAAAACATTAATTCTTATAAAACTAAGTGAGTTTTTGTTTCAAAAATCACTTATTTATATGTAAGGAAACTTAGTACTAATGTTAATAAAAAATGTACCCAAAAGGGCATTCCCTCTAGCCCGGTTGAGGGAGGTAGCACATGCGAGGTATCTGAGCCTATCCCTTAGCCTCAGCACAGGTCATCCTATGGGATTTTTGTGCATGAACAATTCGTGTTAGGTCTAGATAGCGGGGGTCATAACTACCCTTAAGGGCACACATGAGTATGTGCTAGGGTATCAGAGCGCACCACCGTGCGGGGCGGCACGACGGCATAGGTGGGCGCAGGACCGCACCCATAGAACCCGATATGTGGTGGTACTGAGAGGGGGGAGGGAGAATTATGAACCTATGCTCAGATTCTTGGGCTTATAATGGGCCATGAAATTTCCATCTATTTTGATGTGGGACAATAATTTTAAGTCTAAATGAGATCCAGGCCATTGGATCACATCGCATGTGATCTAGGCCGTTTATTACGATCTGGAACTCAATCCCCTATTGCTTTGGAATCCCCTGGATTTTTTGCACCATCCAATCCAACATGAGTCTAATCTCGATTGTCCCAGATTTTTAAAACACAACATCGAATTTCTTCCATCCGATCTATCTCATATCTAATCGCAACCATCCATCTCCTTTTATAATCATCGCACCACCGAGGTTGTCTAATATTTTCCACGTTTAATCCCCACCATCCATTTGTTCTTTGGTTTTTCTACCCTGTGCTGACTTCTTCTTCCTCCCATCTATGCTATACTAGTAACCCCTACCCTCCCTTTCTCTTTTTTCCATGCTTTTGACTCCTCCCAACACCATATGAGGCCTCCCTTTCCCTCCCCTTTTCTATAAAGACTTCCCTCAGTCTTTTAATATACCGATTAGGCCTCAGTTTTCCCACAGTATCATTAAATATTCTATATATTTTATACTTATTATAGTTTATAAACAATTTGTTTCACCCATTTCCTCGTTTTCTCTTCCTCTCCTCAAACCTCTAGTAAGCTCCCATGGGTAATTCCTGAGCCTCTCCTCCTCCTCAAGCCTGGTAAGGGATTTATATTGTTTTGTCTTTGTTTTTTGAGGGTATATACATATATATGTATACTCATAAAAATATATATAACATTTTTGTTTAGTTAAAATCTTCTCTTTGGCTGATCCTAAGTCATCAGGATTTTGAGTTTGAGAAGTATTATGAACATAAGGGTCCTTTACCTCTTGTCTTCTTTGTGCAAGAATATTTTTTTATACTTTTCATATCTGATTTATGAATATACACACACACACACACACATATATATATATATATATGTATGTATGATCAAATAGTTTGGTTAAACATATTTTATACTCGATTTTAAGACATGTAAACATTGAGTTTCAAGCTTAAGTAGAGTTTTAAAACTTAAGGAATTATGTGTTGTACAAAACCTATAGATATATATATATATATATAGTATACACAGTTGTATATAATTATATAGTTTGTAAGACTCACCCTCTGGACCAGATTTAATCCTTTTAACATTGAACTCCAGTGGTTAATTTATGTTTTTGGTAAACTTGTAATTATAAATTAATTTTGGTATAAGACCCTTATGTATACCCGGTTATACATATAAGATGTATAAATTCACATAAACATATATGTATTTTGTTTAATAAATAAATCTTTTAAAATTTATATTATGATTTTTAGAGACTATTTTTAATTAATGTTACAAATATATTAAATTCATATGGGTGTCGAGGGATTTTTCTTTGGTTTAAACCCTTTAATACATAGTGTATATTCAGATATGAGAATATATGTGTATACATGTAGACCTTGATCCTCAATTTTATTTAGAATTTTCCAAGGATTGAAAAGATAGAATAAAATATGTGTTTTGGAAATGTGAATGTCTTTATTTAAAAATACTACATTTTTTATACACCATTGTGAATAAATATATTTACACAACACACTTCCCTAGTTTTGGATACTCTAGATATTATACTTTTGATGCGTTTAGTATTTATGGAGAATTCATGAGTTAATATTTGGCATTTGAAACTCTTATACTCATATGTATGAATCACTTATTTTAATATATATATATATATAATGGTATTATTTAAGGTTGGGTTTCATGCTTTCCATTTTAAACATTATGTATACCCTTGTGATGTGTTATACGTAATCATATTAGTAATAAATGTTTGAACATCTGTGATTTTAATACCGCACATGAAATATTTGGTTCATCTTTTAAGTAATTATGCATCCAAACCATGAAGAAATTCTAATATATATTTGATTAATAAGGTTTTATAATGTATGGTTATCATTTCATGTAAAAAAACTTGTATTTATTTTAGTCTATTAATTGTCATCGCATATGCCATAATCTGTATATCATACTCACCATTCAATGACATAGCCATGCAGTTGATAGTTTTGTAATTATCAATTATACACTTGATTCACTATATATATGTAAATGCTAATGAATGTAATTAAAAATATTATGACCTTTTATGGAATCATGAATTAAGTTTTTCTAGGTTGTATGGGACACCATGAATAATATTAAATGAGAAATTAAATATTCAAAGTGGTATGGGATATTTTGAATATATGGCCCTATTTGGCATATGAGGAATATAATAGACTCGGTATAACGGGTTGGGGACTAGTTAATGAAATCCCCTCGATGCATCGATAGTTCTCATGATAAAATCAGGTCATGGCATGAGGCCATTGAAATTTCAAGTCTTGACACGAGGTCTTAACAGGGTATGATATTATAAGTTCCCTCATTATGTCTATAATAATTAATTAACCAAGTGGAAATTAGACTAGTAGATTATCCATGGTTAAGAGCCAGTACCTCTGAGTATCTAAATAAGTAAATTTTAATGGAACGACGTTTATTTAGCACTTAGTGATTTACTAGCCGGTGTATGTTTCACAGTAGTAGAGAATGAAATTGATGTTATTACCTTTATGCCCAACTCTGATTATGCATTAATCTTAGTTATTAAATTTTTACTTGAATAATCTTATGTCAGGCTTGTTTAGAATGCCTTTACTTATTATTCTGAATGAACTTGCTTATAATTGAATCATGATTCCTCAAAACTCTGTCAAAGTTCCATGAAATGTGTCCTTATTATTCTTAGACTAAATGCTAGGATGTGATGTTCATGTTTCTGTGTTCCATAATAAAATGTTTTATAGGAAATTTTAAAATAATATTTTAAAATGTTATATTAGTATATTATGTTATTTTAAAACCCCTTATTGGGAATTCGTATGCTCACCCTACGTTTTTGAAATAAATTTTTTAGGTATCATTTTTAGAAGAAGAAGCATGTCAGAAGAGGTTGGTTTCCCAGAACCTGAACCGAATCGATCCTTTGTATGAGACATGATGTATAAAATATTAGTGCATGTTTTTGTTAAAAATTACACATCATGTTTGAAGGCACTGACTCTGGGTATTCTGGGGTCGGTCTGTCACAGTTGGTATTAGAGGATTCAGTTTAGATAACTCAAGAAAACCCAAAGTGAACAAGGAAAATTTACTTAAGAATTACTGAGAATGGTGTTTTCTTAATTTTCATATGGCTGATGAATCACAGTTTATGTACCTTCCGACAGAAATATTAGAAACCATAGTGGACAGGTCATGTTTAGATGGATATGACACTTTTGTGGATGTTCATTTATCATGTCAACATCTCTATCGTGTGTCCAATTCTCCTCGTGTGCTCCAAAATCACCGAGGATATGGCTTTGATTACTTTCTAATGATTCAGTCCCAACTGACCTTTTTTGCACGTAAGGGAAGGTATTATGAAGGTCTATTCTGATACTTCACCTTTGATGACAAATTCTTTTCACAAATTAACTTCCAAGAAGCTACACAAGAGGGTGACCTCCAGGAAGCATACCTCTATCAAATCATAACCTATGGTCTTTGAGTTCAGGTCATGGACTTCGAAATCCTCAAGGATGAATCTACCTGTTTACATTATAGACAGCAAGTTCAAGAAGACGTCGCCCAACTCCCTACCCTCCATGCTTTCCTTTGTTGTAAATTTAGGTTCCCACACATAATTAATCTGTACTTCCCATGCTACATCTGGACCAAGGAGATTGAAGAGTTTGGAACCACTTTGGGAATCTTTTTGACTAGGAATTGGGGAAATCTCCAACACCGGTGAATCTGGTGAAGTTCCATCTTATAGGATGTTAGGAAATCCATACTCATGTTGTTGAGAGAGAAGCTATGTAATACCTTGGGTTTATGAAATTTTTATACCTAAATAATGTTATGTGTTTTGTTACTATAACATGCTTTTACAAATAAAGTCTCTTTTTTATGGTTATGTCTCGGATGAATAAAACATACCTCTATAAATTTCATATAGAAGTCATGAGTTCACCAACCACTCTTCTATCACTTCCTACCAAACTTTTGGAAATCATAATTTTCAAGACATGCTCTGAGGAATACCTCCCCTTCACAAACCTACAAAGAACATGCAGACATCTTTACGAGATATCAAATAGTCCAGACATTTTCTACTCCTACCAAGGGAATGCCTATATCTACTACCGTATATCCACTGCTCAACTCGCTGAGTATAGACGAAGGGGAAAGTACCATGAAGGTCTTTTCCTATGCTTCACTATATCCTGAAACATCACAACCAAGGTAAGGTTTCAAGAGGTTTCTTTGAAGGAGAGCCTTTGCGTAACCTATATGCACCAAATCAGGAGCTTCAGTTTATATGACCACATCTATGACCTTGACATCCTTATACAAGATACGGTCTGATGAGTCCTTAGAGAGTTTTTCCATTCGGACATCACTAAACTCTCTACCATTTGATCCTCCCTCGGGAAGCCTGAGTGTACACTGCATGAGTTTAACCCATATTTTCTAAGGTGTGTCTGGGCTAGGGAGGTGGAATAATTGAACACCAACTTGGGTATTCATTTGGCCACACCTGAGGATCCTCCATGATAGAGAATGTGATGAAGAACACTAGAGGATTTCTTTTTAGCATGGTTTTATGAAATTAATTTCAAGGATGCAATTATTTGTATATGTGAATAATGTGATTCCCCAAAAATTATTTCTCATATAATAGTAATATTATGGTTTTATTTTGTTTAATTTATATGTTATCCAAACAAAACATTCAAACTAAATACCAGGATTTTTATTTAAATAAAACACCGAAGTGTTTACAGTACACCAAGGCCAAAGAAAAACCATACTAGCCAAAAATACCTATTAAAAGACCTATTATAATTATAGGGAGACTACCCAAAACCACAAAAACCCCAAGAAGATAATATGGGTCTTTCGGTTATGTCACAAGGAACATTAGAATGGCCAGAGCGACTGAAACAACACTGAGCATTAGTGGAATGATGTGCACCATCTTCTTCAATTATCATGAGTTTGGGGCACCCTAATGTATGGTTTTATAAGTCTACAATTCAATCATTACTATTAGGGTAATCGTTGAGTTTCTAATGGCTATAATTATAGTCATTGGTCTTTTCAGTGGATTAATTAAAAATATCCAATTTAGTTTTCCAAAACATTTAAGTTATTTATTGAAAATATAATATAACCTCTTATTATGAACTTTAAAATGACAATGATTTAATATTTTGAGCTATAGTCAGTGTAAATTTAAAATGAGATGATGATTTCAAACACCTTTCAAATATTTCAAATATCTTGTGAATTTTTTTCTTCTTAATGCTTAAACAAGTTTTTAACTAAACTTTGTTTCAGATTTCTATAATACTAGTATAATGTTTTCATATGGATGTATTAAATTTCAAATTATAACTTTGTGTTTTAAAACATTAATTCTTATAAAACTAAGGTAATTTTTGTTTCTAAAATCACCTATTTATATGTAAGGAAACTTAGTACTAAAGTTAACAAAAAATGTACCCACAGGGTTCATCCCTCTAGTGAGGTCGACAGAGGCAACACGCGCTAGGCGGCTAAGCCTAACCCTCAACCTTAGCACAGGCTGGCCTATGGGCTTGTGTGCATGCACGTTACATGGTAGGTCAAGCTAGTATGAGTCATAGCTACCCTAAACGTCACATAGAAGAATTCACGCAAGGGGATCAGAGCTCACCACCATGTGGGGCAGGACGACGGTGTGGGTGGGCGCAGGAGTGTGCCCACAGAACCTATTATGGGGCGGTACCATAAGGGGGAGGGAGAATTCTGAACTTATTCCCAGAGTCTCTGGCTTATAAAGGGCCATGAAAACTCCCTTCTTTTCAATGTGGGAGAATAATTTTAAGGCTAAACAAGATCTAGTGCATTGGATCGCGTCGCATGCGATCTGGGCCGTCTATTTCGATCTGGTGCTCGATCCTCAGTAGAAATGGAATCCCCAAATTTTTTGTGTGCCATCTAATTCAAAATAGATATAATCTTGGCCATCCGATATATTTAAAACACCGTGTCAAATCTGATCAATCCAATCTATTTTAGATCTGATCGTGACCGTCCATCTCCTTTTATAATCGTCGCATCACCGAGACCGTCCGATCTTCTCCAAGTTTAATCCCTGCTATCCATTCTTTCTCTGGTTTTTCTCCCTCATGCTACCCTCTTCTTCCTCCCGCCTGCACTGGACTAGTAACCCCTACCCTCACTTTCTCTTTTTTCCACACTCGTGACTCCTCCCATCACCATATGAGGCCTCCCTTTCCCTCCCTTTTTCAACCAAGACTTCCCCCAATATTTTAATATACCAAGTAGGACTCGGTTTTCCAATAATAACATTAAATATTATATATATTTTATTCATATTATATTTTATAAACAATCTATTTCACCCATTCCCTCGTTTTTTCCTCCTCTCCTCAAACTTCTAGCAATCTCCCACGAGCCTTTCCCGAGCCTCTCCTCCTCCTCAAGCCAGGTAAGGGATTTATGTTGCCTTGTCTTTGTTGTTTTAGGTTATATACATATATATGTATACTCATAAATATATATATATAACCTTATGGTTTAGTTAAAATCTTTTCTTATGATGATCCTAAGTCTTCTGGATTTTGAGTTCAAGAAGTATTATAAACGTAAGGGTATTTTACCTCTTGTCTTCTTTGCGTAAGAATATGTATGTATACTATTCATATCCAGTTAATAAATATATATATATATATATGTATGTATGTATGTATGATCATATGGTTTTGGGTAAACCTCTTTTATACCTGATTTAATGACTTTTAAAAATTGAGTTTCAAGCTTATGTAGAGTTTTAAAACATAAGGAATTATGTGTTGTACAAAAAATTTATATATATATATATAGTATACATGGTTGTATATAATTATATAGAATGTAAGACTCGCCCTCTGTAATGGATTTAAGCCTTTTAACATTGAACTCCAATGGTTAATTTATGTTTTTGATAAAATTGTATGTATAAATTAATTTTGGTATAAGACCCTTATGTATACCTGGTTATGAATATAAGTTGAATATGTTCACATAAACATATATATAAGTTGTTTGATAAATAAATCTTTTAAAATTTATATTATGATTTTTGGGGACTCTTGATAATTAATGTGACTAATATATTAATGTCATATAGGTTTCAATGGATTTTTCTTTGGTTTAAACCCATTAATTAATGTGTATATTCAGATATGAGAATATATGTGTATACAAGTAGACCTTGATCCTCAATTTTATTTATAATTTTCCCAGGATTTAAAAGAAAGAATAAAACATGTGTTTTTGAAATATTAATGTATTTATTTAAAAATACTACATTTTATATGCACCCTTGTGTATAAACATATTTATGCAACACACTTCCCTAGTTTTGGATACTCCAAATATTATACTTTTGATGCGTTTAGTATTTATGGAGAATTCATGAGTATAATATTTGGGGTTTTCAACTCTTATATTCATATGTACGAATCACTTATTTTCATATATATATATATAATTGTATTTGTTAAGTTTGGATGTCATGCTTTCCATTTTTAACATTATGTATACCCTTGTGATTTTTATACATAATCATATCAGTAATAAATGTTTGAGAATCTATGAGTTTAATACCCCACATGAAATATTTGGTTCATCTTTTATGTAATTATGAATCCAAACCATGAAGAAATTCCAATATATATTTTATTACTAATGTTTTAGAATGTATGTTTATCATTTCATGTAACAAAACTTGTATTTCTTTTAGTGCATTAATTTTCATCACATATTCCATAATCTACATATCATACTCACCATTCAATGACATAGCCATGCAGTTGATAGTTATGTAATTAATACTTATATTCATAATTCACTATAAATATGTAAATGCTAATGAATATAATTAAAACTCTTATAACCTTTTATGGTATCACGAATTAAATTGTTCAAGGTGGTATGTGACACGTTGAATAATATGAAATGTGAAATTAAATATTCAAAGTGGTATGGGACATTTTGAATATACGACCCTATTTAGCATGTGAGGAATGTAATAGACTCGGTATAACGGGTTAGGGATCGGTTAATGGAAGCCCCTTGATGCATCAATAGTTCTCATGAGACAATTAGGTCATGGCACAAGGCCATTGACATTTTAGGTCTTCATATGAGGTCTTGATAGGGTCTGATGTTTTACATTCCCTCATTATGTCTATGATAATTAATTAACCAAGTGGATATTCAACTAGTAGAATATCCATGGTTAAGATCCAGTACCTATGGGTATCAGAAGAAGTAAATTCTAATGGAAGGAAGTTTATTTAGCACTTCGTGATTTATTATCTAGAGTATGTTTCACAGTAGTAGAGAATGAAATTGATGTTATTACCTTTATGCACAACTCTGATTTTTTATTACTCTTAGTTATTCAATATATACTTGAATAATCTTATTCTATGGTTGTTTATAATGTCTTTACTGATTATTATGAATGAGTATGCTTATAATTGAATCTTGATTCCTCATAACTCTATCAGAATTCCATGAAATGTGCCCTTATGATTCATAGACTAAATGTTATGTTATAATGTTCATGTTTCTATATTCCTTAAGAAAATTGTTTTATGGGAAATTTTAAAATAATATTTTCAAATGTTATATTGGTATATTTGGTTATTTTAAAACCCCTTACTTTTCATTCGTATTCTCACCCTACGTTTTTGGAATAAAATTTTAAGGTATCAGTTTTAGCAGAAAAAGCATGTCAGAAGAGGTTGGTTTCCCAGAACCTAAACCGAATTGATCCATTGTATGATACATGATGTGTAAAATATCAGTACATGTTTTTTTTAAAATAATACATCATGTTTTAAGGCTTCGACTCCAGGTATTCCGGGGTTGGGCTGTCCCAATCCTACTGGTCTTATTGAGAGGCTATAATATCAATATCCTTGTTTACCCCATTCCATGTGTATTGGATGTCTAAGTATTGGTGAATCATGTTTCTATAAAATTTGATGAATAATGTGATATAATAATGGCTAAGTGAGTGGATTGGTAAAAAACATATCACTAATGTAGAGTCCATTTCCATTATATATAATGTGATGTTATTATGTTTTCCTAAAATAACCCTTTTCAGAATTTTGTAAGATTCAACTATGATTAATTTACCTCATCTATAAAAATATGTTTTTATAGGAACTACACAACCCTAATGATCATTAATAATTCCTTATCCAGACATAATAACTTCATTTCATGTTCCATTATACTAGATATTGAGACTTGTCCTCTGTGATTTATAGGACACCCTATGACCTAATAAACCACTTCCTCTACATAAGATGATGGAGAGACAATGAGGAATTAGGTTATGTATGGGAAGGGAAGGAAACATACCACTAATCAAAAAGTTTAGACTGATTATCATGTAGAGGTATATTGGTTTTAAATAATTTTTAATCAAGCACAACTCCAAGAATATTTCCTTGTTGCATTCCTCATAGATGACCAAAAAATCTACAATTAAAACCACAAAATGGACTTATTATTCTATTGATGTACCTTCAATTCTATGAAACCAAGCATAAAAGAATATCTCTATATAACCATGTTGTATGTTGACCTACATGTGCTCCCCATGGAAATTCCAAATGAACCGAGACCGCTCACCTTCAGATAACAAATGACACACAAATTAATTTTTATAGTTATCTCATCACATGAATTTTGATTCTAATTTAATAATATTATTTTTAACCAATCTATAATTATAAATATAATTATTCCAAACATATTACACCAAAAGATATAATTTTCATGTATGGATTTACACTATAGTGTTATATATTGGGTTACAATATCCATCCACATGGTTCAATGATTGTGTAATAATATAGAGATATGGATCATACATCATTAAAATAGTGAAGAAGAGGAATTTATATCCATCATTGAGGATGAAATTGATGATCCTTAGGTTTTATCTAGTAATAAAAAATCTCATTTTTGGTTTTAGATACACTAGGATGTAAAACGGATAACCAGAACAATTAAATCACCAAAAAGAGATAACTCAACACCCTATGATCTAATGATAGTGATCCAATAGTATATAAATGTTCCCTTATTTGTCATAATATAGATGAGTTATAGGACTATGATTTTCCTTTTTAACACTTCAATTTGGTGGATTAAAATCCTACCTATGGATAATTGGGCTCTTAGGTATTCCTTGATTTCATTTTTCGTAGAGATGTTAGGCCATCCTTATTTAATCTTAGTATTCATGGCCATGTATTGATTACATATGACCACACTAATGTATCCTTCATTTATTTTTCATCTAATCAATATTATATAGTCATATTAAATAAATTTGAAATCGTGAATAGAATTTCTTATTTTATTAAAGTGGAATATTTCCTCATCTACAAAGAAATACGTAGGAAACCCCAAGGAAGTTGTATGTACACCAAAACATGTTTAGTTATTAGTTTGACATCCTAGTGTAAAAGTTTGTTTTTATAATTTTTTGTGTGATGTAAAACATGATGAGAGATAGGTGTATCCTTGATGAAGGCCCCATGATAACTTTAAGAAGAAGAATTTCTTTCCCAGTAGTTTGATTGAAAAATATAGTAAGGAATTATAGTAAAATAAAAAATAATATAAATATTATGATAATAAAAGTCACATTATGATCCTTAGAATATAATTCCATTATAGTTTATAATATTATTTATCTATATAAAATTTCAAAATAATGTTTTTCCTAATTTTTATCATTTCAATTTCCCTTTTCATTTATTATACCAGACCAATAGACCCTTATATACTTCCACATTTAAGAAAATTTCTCATATTTTGAAACACCAAGGGGAAGTGTTGAGTTATTATGTTAATGATGATAGTAAGAAAATATTTATATTACAAGATACACTTAATTGATCTATTGAAAAAAAATTATGAGAGTTTTTAGATAGGTAACTCTGTGGAGAGAACACCCACAAAAAAATTATTTCATGGATTTAATGAGTTATCATTTGATAGTCTCACATTTTGAAGTATAAATTAACCCTAAATGTCACCAAGAAACTAATATCTATCTATGATGAGGATATTAATAGGCCTAATGATCAAATTCTCCCTCAAGAAAGATTTAAGATAGTCTTTTTTATGATAATAAATTGATCTTAGAATGTTACCATGTAATTTTTCATTGATCACCTCCCTTGGGTACCCCCTCTCACATAATGATTCATAACCGGAAACATAATGCCAATATAATAAGTATAATGAAAACCAACCATGACTAATTTCACTAAGGATTCCCATCAAACCCATAAAATATCTTATCAACCATACTTATGTTAACCTAAAATGAAACTAATGGATTCACCATAAGATAAAACTCCGAAAAAATTTTGTTACCATTAACCTCACACTATAAAACCAAAACACCCTATCTTAGTGATTGGAAAATACATTAAAGTATATATTACCATAAAAATTATAACAATGATGAAACCAATCTCACCTAAATATTATAACCATCACTTATCTAAACTAACCTACATGAAAAGAATGAAAATAAAAAACACTATAATAAAAAACCAAACTCTCAATATGTCTCATTATGATAAGCCTAAAAAGTAAAAAAACTCATTCAACCAAAAAACACTCCTAAATCAACAAACATTTGTATATTACATGGACCGTTTCATGGATCATTAATCATTAATTTGGGGGTTCCTTATCGTTACTATCATATTACCATTCTTAAATCCCCTCCCATCTATATAGTTTATTTCGACCTAATATCAATATCACGTGGATATATGATAAATATATTTATAAATTAATTTCTTAAAAAACATCCATAATGAAGTTATATGAAAACATTTATCTTTCACATTGGTTTACAATACTACAAATTTATCTAGAAATATTAATTTATTATAACATCATATATGTTATCATAGCTGATCACAGATAAAATCATCATTAAAAATATTATATGATGATGAAACCAAAAAAACCCAATCACCTTTCCAAATTTAGCTCATAATCCAATTTATTCCTTCCCTAAACTTTGTAAGGATGTCGTAATTTAATTATATTAACTTAATGAAAAAATAAATGAATAAAAGTGGAATTACAAAAACAAAAAAAATTATAGAAAATATATAATGATGGGTAAATTATACGATGGGGGACACATAATAAAAAATATCATATATATTTGGAAAAAATTTATAGATCTAAGCCTGAAGGAAAAATGATTTAATAGAAGGAAAATGAACATAAAATAACCCCTTCACCTCGAACAAACCCAAAATAATAATCATGATGGATGAGTAATAACATACCATGTCAAAGAGATGTCTTAAATGATTGGAAAATTGGTAAGTTACAAAAGGATAAAGTGCTATAAAAAGAATCATGGATTCTAAAAATTAATGAAAGGGTTCTAATCAAAGGGTATCACACTTTTATAGGGAATAATAGAAGGGGTTTCCATTATTAGGTTTGAATGGGGATCCAATGGTTAGATTTCAGTGGGATTAAAATCAAAATATTATGGATCAATGGGGATAACATTAATGATTACCCTGAATTAAAACCAAACCTATTATTCAAAAATATACAATAAAATCATAAAATTCCTTTGCCTCAGCGAATATAGAAAAAAAACATTTATAGGATCAATTTTGAGAACCAATGAATCCATGAGAAGCATACACAGGCCTATGTTAAGTATATCTACAACAAACAGTACTTGAACACTGAAAATAGTCACGACATTATCCATCCCTAGAATATGTAAAATAAGAAATGAAGAATAAATTTAACATAAAATGAACTATGGATTAAAGGACAAATAATTCAAATCTAGACCTTTTATAACCATGAAAATACAATTTATACATTGTTAATAGAGCCCCTAGGTCACCTAGGGTAGCACAAAAACAAGGAATATAAAACTAAAGGGAGGATATGCTGAAAACTACAATAAAAATATGGATATCTTAAATCAATGCATAACACAAGGTGTCATTAAATAGTGAGGTTTCTCAAAACACATCATTTAGGTTAATATATTGATCCACCGTCTAAATTATCATCATTTTCGAACATAGTAACACTATAAATATGATATTCCCAAGGAAAGTGAGGGTGAAATGACAATCACCACACTACAACATATAAATTCATATAATCACAATTAATACCAGTACACTATAGTGAAATGACCTCTAGTGATATAGAATAATAGAATTAAAAATCCACGGATTCATTAGGTGATGCCTATTACCATAATATTACTCACCTTATGTAAGATTGAAATGAAAAATATATCCTTTTGTTTGATAAAATAAATTCCCATATAATTCCCTCCATAATGCAATGAATTATGTAATACTAACCCATAGGATCACACATGTTTATATAGGAAACACTGTGAGACTCATCTCACCACATATATCTTCTCACTATGAAATTCATGCAATAGATAATTGGTTATGCTACTATGAAAATTGACATTAGCATCACTATGTTTGATAGTTGGTAAAAAACCTAAAACACTTCCCTATCCATAGAAATGAACACCAATACCCCTTGATTCCCATGCCACCTAAAAAATATTAAATTAAGGTTCCATGAAATTTTTGCCTCTTACAATTAATATTATATTATTGTAATAATTAATAAATTCCGAGAGATCAGTTTTGATTTGGGAATGGGTATAGAAGAATAGTAGAATGAAAAACGGTATAAGGGTTACCATTCCCTTAAAGTTTCTCATTTCCTCATACAATTAATTCCTTCTTGTATTTAGTTGGGGTGATATTGAAAAATCACTAAAGACATATAGAGGAACATTAGAAACAAATAAGTAGAGTGTCATACCCAAATTTTTAAATTTTTAAATTTTTTTAATTTTCATGGCATCAAGTACCCTTACTGAGGTTCAGGTTGAATCCCATTATGAATTTTTGAGTTTTTATAGAAAAATGCATGTTTTGGGCATGGTAGTATCAAGTACACAGGAAAAGCATAGTTTGGGAAACCATGAAACTTCACCCAGGTCACAGTGCAACATGTCCGATGTTAAAAATAAATAAATGAAATGATATAAATAATAAAATTAGAATAAAATAAAATAATAAACCTTAAATGAATCTTAATAAATCATTTTAATAATAATTATAATTCCAATTTATTTATTAAGATTGTTATTATTATTGTTTGTATTATTATTAATTTATTGTTATTAATAATATTATTATTATTATTATTATTATTATTATCATTAGTATTATAATTATTCTTATTAATTTAGTTTTTTATGGTTTTTTTCCTCTTCCCTCCCACTACTTACCACACACCCTACCCCTTCCCTTCCATATCCCGGCCACGCCCCACCCTACTCGAGTCCCCCTACACATGAACTTTTGGAACCCCTTGGTGGTTGACCCCTCTCGTATGACTGTGACCTCATATGAAGCCCCGATCTCCCTAATGCAACCCCCTACATACCCATCTCCTATCAGTGCCACTTCTCTGGCACTCAACCTCCCTCTAGAAACCACACCCTCCCTTTCCCTCAAGGTAATCCTTTCTTCCTCCAACCTAGGGGTTTCATTTTTTTCTCTTAGGGTTTATTCTCTCTAGTGGATAGGGGTTTGATTTAGGGTTTTGATCATATATTTTTGGATCTAATATTCATGTTTAGGGTTAAAAATTTCCCCCTTATACTGCAATTGAGGTGAGGTAGGAATTTCACACTGGTTTTCAGAACTGTCTACACCTAAGGATAGTGATTTCATGCATACCCATAGTTTAAAAAATTAACTATTCTTGTTTTCATTTTTTTCATGTTCTATAATTTATTTGTGATGTGTGAGAGAGGTTTTTATAAATATTTGGTTTTCATTTAGTTTGAAAATGATTTTTCCCTATGAAATTGATCATATTTTGTGTGTAATTTTTATTGTGCTTTCTGGGAGTCATCCTAATTTTTTTTAAATGATTCTTTAAATTGAATGTTGCAAATCATGTTTTGATATGTTTATGATGTGTGTTTGATTTTAAAGTGGGGTTTTTATATGAAAACGGGTGTGTGTTTTATTTAAACATTTGTTACTCCATTTGTTAATTCTTAATAATTTTTCAAATGATTTATTAAAGTTTTCATGCAATGTGAAAGTGGTATTTGATAGTATTAAACATGAATTAAATTATAAAGTATCATTTTATGTGAAATTGAGAATTTTTCATGTGGCAACCCTTATTTTGTAACTTTTTATGACATTATAAATCATGAAAGTGGTTTATTAAATTATGTGTTGGATGAAAATTATGTTTTGATAAAACATTAATGTGTGGTTGATTTTAAAAGTGGATTTTGAGAGAAATTTTTGAGTAAAATTCTCAGGGTGTTTATTGAGATTGTTTTAAAAATAGTTTTAATAGATTATTAAATTATATAAAATGTGAAAAAAGTGTTAGGGAAGAGTTTTGATGTGCGTATGATTTTAAAATGGTTTTTGGGTGTGAAAGTGTTGACTTGTAAGGCGTACTACCTTGTTTGATTAATGAAGTGTTTCAGTTTTTCTATGTGATATGTGAAACATGTTTGAGGAAAAATGGGAATCCAGAGTATCTAGGTGGGCAGACTAGGAATAATATTCTATTGATGCATAAGTGTCAACGATTTATTTTCACTTAGTGGGATTGACGATGAAAACACTAACTAAACATAGATGATGATTAGAGACTATTAGAATTTTGGATGTTGATCCTATATAGTGTATCATGCATGAGAAGACAATTGGTCATCCTTTATATACCACATTTTCACCAATATATGAGGTTCCTAGGGTCCCATTACTAGCTAGTTCCTACAGGATTTTCCCGTGACCAATGCCAATTGGCTTTATCTGACTTACCATAGGAAAATGGTGTGTTGGGTTGGAAATTTAAAAATAAATTCATTTTTCATTTAAATATTATTTCCTTAAAAAATTCATTTAAAGTTTCTTTCTTAATTTTTTTTCATTTATTCTTTCTTTCCTTAAAATTTTTCTTCATTTAACTATAGCTTTCATTCAAATTTGTTTTTCTTAAAATTTATTCTCCTTAAAATTGTATATATAATTTATTTTACACATAAAAATTGCAAGTTATTTGTCATTTAATGTTTATAGAATGAAATCTTATTTGGTTGACATCTTATTGGGATTTAGATCACATCCTATATACATCGTCGGTTGTATGTAGATCTTATTGTATATTTACTCCATATAAATGCAAGGTTCATTGTGTAGATGGTTTGGGTTCATAGTGGTATCTTCCTTGTAGACCATGGTGGTGGAGGCTTTAGGATGTTGTTCCTCACATTTTATGGAGGTTTAGGCTAGAGTTTTAGTTTTATTTTATTTTAGTCCTTTTTTGGGTTTTTTCTTGGAGTTAAAAATTTTGAATCAGAAGGTTGGATTTTCCTTGTTTGGTTGTGCCTTTTCATTTCTGTTTTTTATATTGTTGGTTGTATAAAAACTTTGTTTTTGGGTAATTTGTTCCCAAGTGTTAATTTGGTACCTAGGAACTTATGCCAGCCTGTAAATATTGGGAAGTCCCTTTAGCCCTTGTTGCAGACTAGGTTGGGTGCTAGGTTGGATGGCGACCTAGCTTGGTTTTTAGAAAAATGGTATTAGAGTTGGTTATGCTCTTATGGGTCATATTACTTGGGGAAGAATCTGGGTAGACAGGATCTAGGATTATTTTTACTTGACATTTTTGTTATGAATGCAGTGCCTGGCTAGTACACCTCATGGAAGAACTAAATTCACCATGGGAAATCAGGTTTCATCAGAGTCATTTGGTTCTTTTGGTTCATTGATGTTTGGGGAAATGAAAATAGAGTTGGGTAAATGGTATCAATGAGCTCGTAGGGCCTATAAATCCATGTAGAGATGGGGAAATTTCATTGGAACACTCTCCTTGATGGTGTAGGGATTGTCATATGGATGCCAACCATATGTCCAAGAAACTTACCAGCAGTAATTTTATATTGCATTATCTTGTTGATCCTTAGGTTCTAAAAATTTATTTTGATATTTTTGTTTGAAAAATCAAGGTATTTGGATTCTAAAATGGAAATGGTTTTATTTTCAAAAAGGGTGGCAATCGAATGAAGCAAAAAAAGGTGACTTTTTATGAAATAGTTTTGGGTGAATGAGGGTGAGTTTATTATAATTGGGTGTTATTAATATCAACTTATAGTTTTATGGAATTAATTGTTTGGAAAAAATGAATTATATTAAATCATGTCTTGGAAAATATGTTTTATAGGGGATTTTCTGAACTATTGAATGGTGTTTTTAATTGAATGAAATGTTTTGAAATTTATGTGTAAGATTTTAAAGTTTCTTTTTATTAAAATGGTTGGTGCTTTTATGAAAAAAAATTATGAGATTTAAATTGAGTTCTAATTTTTGTGGATAGAAGTTTTAAGAAAGGGAAAGTGTGGGTTGAATGCTTTGGTTTTGAAAAGTGGAAAGGTTTATTTTTGGAATTTAGTGTTCTCGTAGGTGACCCCATGAATGGGTGTATATGGAAAGGTGGATGGTCAATGGAAGGAGTGGATGAATTTCTATATATACATGAGGTGAATTCCTAGTGTGGCATGATAACATGCATGTGTGAGGCCCATGGGATGCCATTGGTGAATGTGGAACCCACCAAACTTGTTTTTAAGGTAAATTATGTCTTTTCATAACAAGTGATTGTGTGGAATGTCTTTCATACTTTTGGAAAGTATTATGGTGGGGTGTTTTGAGTTGGAAAACCCTTCTTATTTGAATGATGTTTTGGGGTTATATTTCATCAGTAAGTTTATTTGAAGTAGTGATAAGTGGTTTCTTGTCAGGAGTGTTTCAGGAATCCTTTGAGTTGTTCAACTCATTAATTAGGGGTTTGTTCATGGTACACTTTCCCAATGGGATAGTTTGATTGGGTCCTTGGGATTTCTTCTCACTAGCTAGTGTACACCCCCCCATAAAGAGGTAATTCATGACTGAAGTGTGGTCACATGTGACTCTCCATTGGAAGATCCTTTAGCTAATCAAATTATGAAAATTGTTCTTGAGTTTAAGGTAGATTATACCCCTGTTATTCATTGGATAAGAAAATACTCTCGCATCATGGGAGTAGATGTGGGAGGAGTTGAAGGAAGCTTTGGTTTCCTTGAGTCGTTTGATGCTCAAAGGTGATGTTTGGAATTTATAATTCTGAAGGTCTTACTTGGAAGCGGTGAAGGGAAATCCATTGGGGAAAGAAAATAATAGTTTAGTTTTTTGGTGTTGGATGTTTTCCTAAAAAGGTATTTGGCCCTTTCGTCATTTTATTTCTATAAAAATGTTCATGTTATGCGACTAATGTTTCAAATATGGTTGTAGGAGGCCGTTATGGCCGTTTTTAGGAGTCATGTGTTTTTTAGGACATGTTCTAAACTCCTTTTCTTTATAAGGTATCTTATGTTGAAGTGGTCACATTTAGTAATGTTTTGATATGTTTTGTTTTCATTCATGTGCATCTGTGTATGCCATGAAATTTTCCATGAACTTCTATTTTAAGAGAAACTTGTTCTCTTTCAGGAATTCTAAATTTTTTCTCGTTGGGATGGAAGTGTGTTCTTGTTTTGTCGTATCCTCGCTCGAGGAGAATGGAATGATGCATGGGCATCTACTAAGTCCATATCAGGGTAAAATTTTATTTTAAGGAAAAATAGGTGGATGGATGTGTTGTGTTTAGTGGTGTTATTTGTATTGCGTCATGGTTGCTTGTGGAAATAAAAGAATAAGACCCATTCATGGGTTTTTAGAACTTGACTACAAGGTAGGATATGCTTCAACCATAAGATCTCTATCCATAGGTCTTGATGTAAAGCTAATGCATAGTTCAGAACCCCTTAGGGTGTAAAGGATCTTTGTTTAACATCGATATCCATTGTGGGAGGTGGAGATATTTTGATTTTTCAGTGTAGAAGCTCTTTTTTAGTGGTTCCATTTAGTGAAGAGAGACATGGGGACATTATCCCCATATCATCGCCTGTATGGGTGGTATGATTTTTCTATTTCTAGAAAAATGTGTATTTGTATCATTCTCTCTAAACTATATGCTTGTACCCTTGTGAATGTGAATTTCCATGTGAATATATATGTATGATTAGCCTTGTAAGTCCATTTTGATTTTGGTTTTGATTTGGTCTCATCTAAAAATGGTAATGTCATGGGAGTGGTAAACCATGTAGTGTCTTATATTTGGTTTGTTGTTCCGTTAATCAGGTCCCTTACGGTGAGAGATTTGGTGTTTGGAAAGCACCCAAGATAACCATGTTGGGTTTTTTCGTGTTGGATTGTGCTAGTAAGTTAAGCTAGTAGAACATTATAGTGGGGAGACCCACCATGGGTCTCACTGAAAATCCATTGAAATTAATTGATGTAGCCTATTACTTGTGGTGGAGATTCCATTCAGGCCTCCCCATGTTGGTCCTCGGGCTCCATCTCGGGTGTTGGTTGTTCAAATGGAGGGGAGTACATTCAGGCATATCTATATTTATAATTCTCTTTTGCTCTTGGAGTCAACTTGGAGATAGGTTTCAACATGGGACCAGATCACAACAACAGTCTCATTGAATTAAAATCATTGGAATATTTATTGAGTTGTGGTTTAATTATTGTTGACCATTTCAGGCTAGTGTAGTAAGTCATGTTTAGTGATATTTGCGGTTTTTTTATTAAGAGGTGGGATTTTTTTTTGTGAAGTTATTTTCCTTTGATATGCTAATTGGTGGTGTTTTCATTATTGGGGGTGGGTGGCACATAGCGAGGAGTCCATTTTCAGTCTCTTGAGTTTGATTTGTAATTATCCTCCTTTGATGATAGTGTTATGGCCTATTATCGTTTTTTCTTCATTGGGAATTCCCTTGGACTGTGAAGTGGTATCAGTTTCTACATTGGGGTTAGGCCTTTTTGTGACCTTCCAAGGGAAAAAGTGTTATGGCAGGCATAATTATCACACCCAAAATTTTAATTTTTTTTATTTTATTAATTTTAATGGCATTAGGTATCCTTGTAATGGTTAGGGTTGAAGCCTGATTTTAATTTTTTAGTTTTTATTAGAAAATGTGTGTTTTGGGCATGGAAGCATTGGGCACATGAGAAGAGCACGATTTAGTAAACCACGCGGATTTTTTGAGGTCACCATGCGACTTACACAATGTTAAAAATAAATAAATAAAATGAAATGAATTATAAAATGATAATAAAATAAAATAAGGAAAATGAAATGAATTTTAATGAATTTTTTTAGTAATAATAATGATATTATCAATATTATGCTTATTATTATTGTTGTTGTTGTTGTTAATATTAGTATTATGTTATATTTATTATTAATATTATTATCATCATTACTATTATTATTATTATTAATATTATTAATTTATTTTTAGGGTTTAGTTCCTCTTCCCTCCCCCTTACCACGTATGCTACCACCTTCCCTTCCCTTTCCCTGTCATTCCCCACCCTGCTCGAGCCCCCCTATATGCACACTTCTGGTTCCCCTGATGGCTAGCCCTCCTCAAGTGACCATGAACCCAACTAGCGGCCCACTCCCCCTTATGAAATCCCCCCTACATGCACCCATCATGCGGGAGAACCTTCTTCAGCGCCCCACCTCCCTCTAGCATCCACACACCCTATTTTTTCCTCCTGGTAATTATTTATTACTCCAAAATAGGGTTTTCATTTATTTATCTTGGGGTTTCATCTATATAGAAGCCAGAGGTTCAATTTAGGTTTTTTATTATGGATTTTTAGATCTAATATTCATGATTAGAGTTCAACCTTGCCTCCCTGTGAAATGATTGTGGTGTCGTTGGATTTTCGCACCAATTTCTAGAACGTTCTTCCCCTAAGGTAGGTGATTATACGCCTAACCACTGTTTAAAAAATTAGTTATGCTTTCTTGAAGTTTTTTTCATGTTCTATAATTTATGTGTGAGGTGTAGGAGTGGTTTTTGGAAAGGGTTTAAGTGCATTTAGTGTGAAAATTATTTTCCATGTGTAATTGAGCATATTTTGTGTGTAAATATTCTTGTGATTTTTTGGAGTCATCCTACAAATTTATTAAATTATTTTATAAATTTTTTAAATGGATCAAATGCTATTTTGATATGTTTATTATGTTAGTTTGGTTTTAAAGTGGCATTTTTATATGGAAACGGGTGTGTTTTTGGTGTAAAATTTGTTTTCACCCTTTTTAATGTTTTTTAAATTGTTAAAATGATTTATTAAAAATATTCATTTAATGAAAAAGTATTATTTGATAGGATTAAACATGTGTTAAATTTTAATGTAGAATTTTTCTATGAAATTGGGTGTTTTTCATGTGTAAACCCTTATTGATTCACTTGATATGATTTTATAAATCATGCAAGTGATTTATTAAATTATGTGTGGGATGTAATTTATGTTTTGATAAGGTGTTGATGTGCGGTTTATTTTAAGAGTGGATTTAGGGATCAATTTTGTTATAAATATCTCTATGTGTTTATTGAGATATATTTTATGAATTGTTTTAATAGTTTATTAAATAATATAAAAGGTGAAAATCATGTTAGGGGAGAGTTTTGGTGTGTGTATGATTTTAAAATGTGTTTTGGGTATGAAAGTGGTGACATGTAATGTGTACTACCTTGTTTGATTAATTAAATGTTAAAGTGGTGCTATGTGATATGAAAAACTTGTTTGAGAACAAAAGGGAACCTATGGTATCTTGGTGGTCAGACTTGGACTAGGATACAAGTGATAAAGAAGTTTCTATGGTCGGTTTTCACTTAGTAGGATTAACGAAGACAACACTAACTAAACATGGGTGATGATTGGAGACCACTCAAAATTTGGATGTTGTTCCTATTTAGTGTATCTCACACACGTACTCCATTGGTCGTAGTTTCTATACCACAATTTCATCAAGATACGAGGTTCTTAGGGTCCCATTACTAGGTAGTTATTATGGGATATTCCTAGGACTAGTGATCATTGGATACATCTCACTTATCATCAGTAAATGATATTTTGGGTTGGTAATTTCAAAAGAAAGTGATTTTTTCATTTAAAGTTTCTTTCCTTTTATTTTTTTCATTTAATGTTTCTTTCCATAAATTTTTTTTTATTTAATGTCTCTTTCCTTAAAATTTTTCTTCATTTAATAGTAGCTTTCTTTCAAAATCATTTTTTTTTAAATTTATTCCCCTTAAAATTGTCTCTAGTATTTCATTTACATATAAAACATTCATGTTATTTGTCATTTAATGTTCATAGCATGAAATTATGTATGGGTGGCATCTTATTAGGCTTTGGATCACACCATACATACACCCTTAGGTTTTTGTAGATCTAATTATATGTTTAGTCCAGGTAATGGCATGGTGCATTGTGTGGAAAGTTTAGATTCCTTGTGGTATCTATCTTGTGGACCTTGGTGGGTGCGTCTTCAGGATATTTTTCCTCAAGTTACATGGTGGTTTAGGTTGGATATTTAGTTTTCTTTTTTTGTACTCCCTTTTTGGGTTTTGGTTAGAGTTTTATACATTAAAATAGAACATTTTTCCCTATTTGGTTATGCATTTTTTTGTTTTTTTATTAATATTTTTGGTGGTTTCATGACTTATTATCTGGGTAATTTGTTACCAAACATTTATTTGGTACACTGGAACTTGTTCCAGCCCTTGGAGATCAAGAATGCCCTTTAAGCCTTGTCACGGACTGGGTTAGGCACCAAGTCAGATGGAGACCCAGCTTGGTTCATGACGTAGTTTGATATAAATGGAATAAATTTATGAATTTATTTTCTATAGGGGTGAGAGGGTGTATTTATAACTAAAGAGGGCTAATTTAGGCTAAAATAATGAGTAAAATATTATTCCAAAACTAAGAATATAAATAATTGTCTTCCTAGGGACTATAAATTGTTTTTTAACAAAAAATACATATTTCCATGACTATTAAAAAATTAAATAATGAAATTTATTAGTTTATATAAAATTGTGGATAGAAAATGAAAACATAGTGTTTTTAATAGAATGAAATTTTCTTTTTAGAATTTGGAAAAAAAATTTATAATTTAATATTGATTTTATTATTTTAAAATATATTTTTATCTTATTAAAATCATTTTTGGTGTAAGAAAATATTTTTTAATTTATTAGATCATTATTACACGAATATTATATCATAATAAATATATAATGTTAAAAAAATTGTTTTTACTATTAAGTAAAAAATTCATGTTTTTTTATTAAATTTCAACAAAATAAATCACGGAAAAATTTATGTTGTTTCAAAAAGTGACATTAATTTTGTCGTAATTATTTTTTACCATAGGTAATGTAGATATTTAAATATATTTATATTAAAAGTTTTATATTTAAAAAATATGTGCAAATAAACTTTATTAAAATAAACAATCATGCTCTCTTTGAGTTTCTTAATTTTAATATTTATTTTATAACATTATAAATTTTATATTTATTTAATTAATTAAGTGTTTATATTATTTACATTCTATTTTACTATTCCATAAGGTAAGTTACATTTCTAATGATTAGGTTACTATTCTAACAACCATGTTTTTATTCTAAGGATCTAGTTACTATTCTAATGATTGTGTAACTATATTTATTCATATATTACCTTTATAAATACTATAAGTACCTATAAATTACTTTTATCAAGATTCAATTAAATTCTTGAAAATTTTATTAATGACATTTAAAAAATTCCATACAGGTTTATAATATTTTGTTTAGTGTATATAATGGTGTTTTTAGGTTTGATATTTCTTGGAAACAAAGTCTGCATGGAATTAAAAATTCTACATATATTTTTAAATTTTTTACTCTTTCATTGTGTTATTGTTTAATTTTATGGGTAGTATTCATCCTCCATATGTATTTTTTACATTGATGGAATAATTTAATTTAATTTTTAATTGTTTTTATCATGTTTTTTTATATATTATTCCAAAAATAGAACACATATAAATATTATGAATGAATAATTAATTTATAAAAGTCCATTTAATTTCAAAAAAATATGTTTCCTTTTATAAAAATGGATCTGAGGAGACATAAAAAATTATTATCTTAGATTTTACCTATTAAATTTTTATTTTAGATTGGATTAATTTTTTAATAAAAATATAATGAAATTTATGTAGAGAGATATTAAAATTTTTGTGTTTCAATTCCACTCTAATTTTAATGTCTATTATATGAGTACATTTATCCCATAAAATCAAAAAATGGAATGTCAGAATGATGAGTTCAACCATAATTGGAATCTTCTCAATTTTAGGATTTTTTTAAATCTACCAAGGAGTCCTTATATCATGGATTTAATATAATTATATTTTATTTTATTATATAATTTCTATTTATTAAATAAAATCTTAGACATTAAAATATTTTTTCTAGTCAACTATTGTTTCATGCCTATTTTTTTCTAGATGGAAAAAAATTCTGAAAAATTTATATAAAAGTAAATAATTGGTATACAATTTTCATATTAGTTTTTAGAGGCTTAATTCATATTAAAATGATTGTATTTTATATTCCAGTGACTATGAATAATTAGTTAATTTGACAATATGTGTTTAATTAATACAAGAGGATATTCAACAACGTATGACTAGATTTTTCTTATAAAACAGTCGATAGATTTTTTGATTACTCTTATATTGAAAAAAAATGATTTTAATAACAAAATTAATTTATTAAATTATTTATATTTATCCAATACAACTATTAATTTTGGAATAAATAATTTTTTTATTAGTCTCTCAAAGAAACACATTGAATATTTTCATCTATATATTTCTTTATAAATTTCTTAAAATTGATTTTCCCTTTCCAAATACTTTTTAATCCATTTATTACCTATGATAGCCAATATTTTTATTTCTCTATTTTCATAACACTATAATATATACATCCATTTTTACTAATAAATTAGTCATATATCAATTAAGAATTATAAATTTTAGGTAATCCAAATAATAGAATAAATGTTTTCTATAAACCATTGATTATTTAATTAAAATTATTTGGATTTGATGGTAAAACTACATATGGTAATTTTACCAAAAAACATTTACCCCAAAAGAAGAATTATTATGGAAAATTGTGGAATTTTTGGATTTGGGAATGTTATTTTAATAGAGTTATCATAGATTTAAATAATATTAACTTAAAATGGATGATGATGAAGTGTTTTTTCAATTAAGTTTAAGAAAACTATGATATTTACAAATATTAAATATTCTTTCATTGTAACCATCCTTTTAAAGAATATATAAATATGTTTATAAAAATAATAACTGATAATATGGACCTTTAGTAGTTTTATAATGTAATCACATTTAAAATTCATGTTCCAATTACATTATTTTAATTTTCAAATAACTATAAAAATTAAGAAATATGTGGTTTCTTGGAGTTGAAAAGTAAACAATGTGATTTATTTTTTAGGATTTAATATATTTTTCAATTTTAATTATTCATTAAATGCTAAATATAATTTATTTAGAGGAAAAATAATTTTATTACATATTAAATACTACATGAGACTCACCAGTAAATATGGATGATACTCTACTGGAATGATTAAATCTTATCAAAAAAATTAGAAATAAAGAACTTGAATGATTTGAATATTAATGATAAAAATAATCAATTAAAAAGTATCTTATTCACTTCCAAAAAAATAATTTATATTTGTATCATTATATTGAAGATCCAAGGTTACCAAATGACTATGCTTCTAATATATCATGTTTTTTCAAAAATAGTTATATTAAATGGTTAAAAATTCATGGTTATCATTTCATAATAGAAATAATAAATCACATTATTCTTATAAGACTATTAAATTCATTAAATTGGTATTTTTTGACCATAATAAAATGTTTTTTCTCCAAAATTTATGGTATATTGTCAAAAATTGATACACTAAGTAAGTTTCTAAAATATTTTATTATGAATTCATGTAAATTAGGAAAAAATAATTACAACATCATTGTTTTATTGTACTAAAAATTTAATATTAATTTTTTTATATGAAAAAATATATAAGGCATTATATAGTTTTTATTTATTCCTACATTTATGAGATGTTTGAAGATATTGAATAAAATTAAATAATAAAGAATCAATTGAAGGATTAATTACAAAGGTGTATTTACAAGTGGAAAATTTAAATATTAAACCATTTATTTTTAAATATAAATGTAACACTCCAACCCCAGTTACCCAGAGTCAGTGCATTATTTCATAACATTGGCATGATATAAGGAATCATGTACTGAAAGACCAATCAGTTTAGTACCCTTGGAAGTACTAGATACATTCATAAGGTTTACATTACATCAGGAAATAAAAACATCAACAACATTTTGTCCCCTTTTGAACAAACTTATATCCTTATCCTATCCCTGCAGGTCAACCCTAAAATAATTCTTCACATCCTAGGGAAAATAAAACATAGAAATGGGTGCGCTCAAATACTTAGTAAGGGTAAGAAATATAGTGGAATATAACATAAACATTAGGCATAGTGAATAATTAAAAACTCACACCTTTACTAATATTAAACATGAACAATTTATGGCAGGAATATTATATGAGTAAATAATGTCATAATAAAACATAGTCATGGGTATTCTACTAGTCGAATAACCATATGAACCATAATTATTATTTTCATAATGAGATGATGTATAATGTCAGACATTCTAAAACATCTTGTCAATGCCTCAGAAAATACGTTTAAAAATGATTTACGCCTTGGACAAAACCATATATCAAATTGGGAAAGGCCTCAGCCAATTCCACGTCTAATTGTCTCATGAGACCTACCGATTCACCTAGAATCTATAGCAGGCTCCACCCTTCACATACTAAGTCCAATACATTCCTCATATGAAAAGTTTGAAACATAACATAAACATTCCTATTAAAACTGGCATATGAAATGTCAATAAATTAACCATAAACCATGAATGGTATAAAAATAACACATAAACATTCAAACATATCACAAAACCTTCAATATAATATGTAAGATTTGTATCATAATAAATCAACTTCAAACAAGTTTAAAATCCATCAAAGGATGTTGACATAGATGAAATGAAAACTATTTGAAAGAAATACCTCGTTCTATTTTGAAACCATTTAAGAGTCACATAATTATAAAAGAAAACATTTATTTTGAAAATATTATTATAATCTTGTAAGGGAAGATTCAATGATGTTATAACAATGGAAAATAGCCACACCTGCTGTATAAGTTAAAAAAAACATTCTTACCTTAATTTTGTCGAAAAGTACATAAAGTACCATGTTTGGGAAACGACGGAAATATTCCTTTTAAAACATATAAGAAAAAATAAGGGTATAAATGTATTTAACCCATAGTCTAGTAAATATTAAAAAAAATTGAAATACATTTTTAAGAAAACATGGATGTGGATGATAAAGAGGTCCCAGTAGACACTTACCTAAAAACAACCTCGAATAATAAAGAGATTGTGAAATTAACCCATGACTTGTAATTTTCCTTAGTTGATGGTATCTTAACATCCTGTATAATAGTTAAAACATTTTTATTAAATTATATAAGAACTATATACATAAATATGATATCATATATTATCTTCTAATATTGATTTGTTAATAATATTTTAGTATTATCATCGTTTTGGGTGTTAACTGATTTGTTTTCCATTATATGCTTGGTTATGTAAACCATGTTTGTTATAGATAGGATGTATTTTATTCATATCCAGAATGATATTATGTTCTTAAACATTATTTTAAATCATAAAATGAAAATTATTCTTGAATGATTACGATGGGGAATGAATCTCATCGTGTTCGTGGAGATGGTAATCCGTACGTACGCACGAGCAACGATATCATTATATTTATGGTGAAATAGTATATAATTGGATGGTATATCATATATAAATAATCATTAACATGTTATATTTATTATTTAAATCATTTATACTCATTATTATACCCATCCAAATAATAAATTATTTGAACAACAAACTACACCACGACATGGAGACGGTAAACCGTACGTACACACCTATGGTGACTTTGTCATTCATATGATGGATAGAATAATGAATATGGTTGTAAAATTTTTATAATAACATCAAAATATATAGAATATATTAGATTTATTATTTTATAATGGAAACAAAAAATAAATAGGAAGTGGAAGAAGAAAAGAACTCGAATGAGGGGATGAAATATTTACCTCTTCTTCGGATTCTTCCTTTTTATTTGATCAAAAGGGATCCATAGGTTGGCTTTATGACCAAATTAAGGCCTCTATTATGAAGGTAGGAAAGTTGGGAGGATATTTGGGTAGGTGATGGCCGATCCAAATGTCTTTGGAGGTGTGAAATTAAGATAAGGGGAAGTTCCCTTTTATAATAGAGGTGAGGGACACTTTTAGAAAAGTTTGAAATATTATTTTATAATAAAATAATTTTCAATTTATAATGGCTCCAAAATTATTTATTTAGATGATAAGGTGGGGATGGGTCAAAAAAATTTAAATCAATAGGTTTTAGACAGGTTTAGGTCACCATATTAACATTATCTTTAAGATTTAACTCTTAGTTAAATAGTTTTACATTTACCATGTCTCTTTGTATTTTTATATTATATAGTTAATAAACATACTATAAACTTCCAAGAGAACTCAAAGTGGTTAATTATTAATATATATAACCTTATATAATTCCTTTTTCCAAAAATTATATTTTTAGGAATATTATATCAATTAATAATATATTATTTGTTTTAAAAACTCAATTATGTCAATTTTGACACTATTTAGTATTTGATTTTTTTGAAAGCCATAAAAACTTTATCACTTCGAATAAAATTTCTTTAACTTACCCTAACATTTCATATTAAACTAAAAAATTATTTTAATTCATCAGAAGTCTCAATTTACATTTATTTTGATATTTATAATATCAATTATTTTAATATTTCATTAATAATGTAATTACTGCATCATCATTGTGTCATAAATAAAATAAATTATATAATGTCTAAAAATTATAAATAAAATAAAATTATGTAGGAAATATTTTTATCTTTCTAATTAATATTTATAGTATAATTTATATTGTGTGTAACTCTATATTAAAAATGGTTTAGTTATTAAACATTGAATTTAACTCTTTTAACTCTTCTTTAAATAAAATAATAATAAATGTCTTAATCTAATCCAAGTGAACCAAAGAGGGTAATATTTTATTCCTAAGGTTGTTTTTGGTCTAATTATACTTATAAAATTGAATTAGGACATACTTTAGGGTAATTATGATATCATTTTTACCCTTAATTACCCAATTTACTTTTAACCGTGGTAAATAAAAGTCAAAAATTACTATACATAAAAAATTATTTTCATCTTATTGAACCACATTTTACTTTCTGATATTAACCATGTTTCTCAGATTTTTTAAATTTAACTCATATAAGGGATAAAATTATGTTTTATACAAATTTTCAATTGCTCTTAGGAGGTGGGTAAAAGACGATAAAAAGTTCGATAAAATTTTATATATCTAAACTTATTATAAAATGACTCCAATAAATTAATTTGAACATATGTAGGTATTATGTATCTATTTTAACCTAAAATAAATTAAAATAAATTAACTAATTATTTAAATAAAAAGTCAGTTTTAACCAATAACACATTGTTTTTTCACTATTCATCAAGAATTGAAAGTTTTCAGAAAAATACCAAAAATTCACCCTAAGTTAATTTCGCTTTTCCGAATCCAAAAATGATGTCTACTTTGAAAGATGAAATTTAAAAAATTTCAAAAAGTGGGTATTACTATTCATAACAGCTATTGTGATTGGTCACGGTGTGTTAGAATCTTAAAGTTGTGTATAATGAAAGATATTGAATTATTCAAAGGGAAAGGTACCGTGGAAGCTTGGGGTGTTACATTCTTCCCTCCTTCAAATAATTTCATCCTCCAAATTTCTATAATACTACCACACAAAAATATTCGGGTGGTTCTTCATCATAAGTTCCTCTGGTTCCCACATCACCTCTTCCATCTTATAGTTTCTCCATAGAACTTTTACCAGACGAGTCATCCAGTTTCTCAGCACTTGTTCTCTTGTATCAAGAATTTTGATAGGCTCTTCACAATAAGATAGATCAAGTTCCAGTTCAATTTCCTCATAGGTGAGTACATGCGTTGGGTTAGGCATGTATTTTCTCGACAGTGATATGTGGAACACATCATGAACTTTAGAGAGACTTGGAGGCATTTCCAAACGATAATCTACAACTCCAATTCGTTCTAGAATTTTGAAAGGTCTGATGTACCTGAGACTCAATTTTACCTTCTCACTGAAATTTATAACACCCTTCCATGGAGATAACTTGAAGAAAAATGATATCTTACTTGAAATTCCAAATATTTCCTTCAGTTATCGACATAGCTCTTTTACCTACTTTGAGCTGATTTGATGTGGTTTTGTGTAACCTTCACCTTTTCCATTTTTTCCTCAATAAGTTATGGGACTACGAGTTTTATTTCTCCAACATCATCCCAACAAGTTAGTGTGCAACATCTCTTTCCATATAACGCTTCATATGGTTCCATCTGAATACATGAGTGGAAGCTATTTTTATATAAAAATTCTAACATGGGTAAATATTGATCCCACATACCTTGAAATTCAAGTGAGAAAGATCTCAACATGTCTTCTAACGTTTGAATAGTCCGTTCTGATTTTCCATCAGTTTGAGGGTGGTAGGCAGTGCTCAAATGAAGTTCAGTATCCAAGGCCTTCTAAAGTCTTTTCCAAAATCTTGATATAAAATAGGGATCATGATCAGAAACAATCAATAGGGGTACTCCATGAAGTCTTATAACTTCATTAATATATAGTCTTGCCATGCGTTCAAGTGGTAAATCTTATCTTATAGCAAGAAAATGTGTTGACTTGGTAATATGATCAACAATAACCCATATTACATCATTCCTTCTAGGAGTCTTTGGTAGACCCATGACAAAGTCCATCATAATATTATCTCATTTCCACTCAGGTATGAGAATAGGTTGAATGACTCCTCCGAGTTGTTGCCTTCTAGCTTTCACTTGTTGACAAACCATACATCTTGACAGAAAATCAGCAATCTCTCTCTTCATGTTGTCCCACCAAAAAATTTCTTTCAAATCTATATACATCATAGTGCTACCAGGGTGTATAGAGAAATTAGAGCAATGAGAATCATCCAACAATTCCCTTTTTAGATCAGGTATATCGGGAACACAAAGTCTCTTCCCAAATTTCAAAATTCCATCTTTATATATGAAGTCGATCAATCTCCCATCATTCATAGATTTAATTTTTTTTTTTGAAATTCCTTATCATCAGTATAAGAACTTTTTATCCTTTCTAGCAAAGATGGTTTAGCAACCATTTGAAAAAGAATTGATGTTTTACCATCCATGGTTATTCTCATATCCATCATTACTAGATCCATGAAAATAGGATTCTTTTCAACTATCATCTTGTTCAAAACTCCATGATCCTTTCTGCTCAAAGAATATGCCACCTTATTTGCCTTCCTTGGGTGGTAGTGTATAGTGAAATAATAATCCTTGAGTAGTTCAAGCCATATCCTTTGCCTCATGTTGAGTTCTTTTTGTGAGAAAATATACTTCAAACTCTTTGATCAGTATAAATCTCACATTTTCACCATAGAGATAGTGTCTTCATATCTTCAAATCAATGATTATAGCTGATAACTCAAGATCATGAGTGGGATAGTTTTCCTCATGAATTTTTAGCTATCATGATGCATAGGAAATAACTCTATCATTAAGCATAAGGACACAACCAATTCCTTTCTTTGAAGCATCACTATAAATAACAAACCCATCATTTCCCAATGGTAGATTCAGGATATGATCATTAACTAATATTCTCCTCAGTTATTCAAAACATTCTTCACACTCTTTTTTCCAAACAAATTTAACCCATTTACGTGTGAGCTTGGTTAATAGGTTATCCAATCGTGCAAAATTCTGGACAAAACACTGATAATAACCTGTTAAACCAATAAAACAGCGTACCTCAGTTATACTCATTGCTGCTGGCCATTCATGGATTTCCTTTTTCTTGGAAGGATCAACAGATATTCCATCCTTATAGACAATATGGACAAGAAAATAAATCTCTTGGAGATAGAATTCACACTAGCTAAACTTCCCATATAATTTATTTCTTCTAAGATTCTTTAGGATAATGCGCAAGTGATTTTCATGATCTTCATAGATTTTTTAGTATACTAAGATATCATCAATAAATAACACTACAAAGTCATCAATATATTCTGTGAAAACACTATTCATTAGATCCATGAAAACAGAGGGTGCATTAGTTATCCCAAAAGGCATTACTGTAAACTCGTAATTCCTGTACCTGGTTTGAAATGCTATTTTTGGAATGTCTTCCATCTTCACACACAACTGATGATATCTAGATCTAATGTCAATCTTTGAAAAATATTGAGCTCTATAAAGTTGGTTGAATAAATCATCAATGCGAGGTAGGGGATACTTGTTCTTTATTGTTATAGCATTAATCTCTCTGTAGTCAATGCATAACCTCATAGATCTATCTTTCTTCTTAAAAAAAAGGATAGGGGCTCCCCATGGAGAAACACTAGGTAGAATAAATCCCTTATTAATCAATTCCTCTAGTTGTTTCTTTAGTTCCACTAATTCCCCAGTGGCCATTCTATAAGGCGTCTTCGATATGGGCCTTGAACCAAGAATTAAATCATTGGAAAACTCAATTTGTCATTCTGGAGGATATCCAGGTAAATCCCATAGAAACACATCAACATATTCTTACACAAGAGGTACGTCCTCTATTAGAACATTCTTTTCCTCACCCATAATTATTTCATTCTCATCCTCCCTAATAATTGAATTTAGTAGATCTACTGTGGGTGGATCTAGATAAGAATCAGATGGTGATGTTTTTACTCTAAAGATAAGGTACTTCTTATCATCATCGAGAATTGTAACCTCCTTCTTATTACAATAAATTTTTTCTTCATGGTCCTAAAGACAATCCATACCAAGGATTATATCAAATTCAATCATGGGTATGATGATTAGATCAGCAGATAAATATTGTTTATATGCTATAATAGGGACTGATTCACAAAACTTTATTGGAATAATACTTCCCTAAGGAGTTTTTACTGAAAACTACCTTATTAAATCAAATTGGAAATATCTACTTTTATTAGAAAAATGGGAAGATATGAAACAATGTGATTATCTAGAATCAAATAAAGCATTGGCTAAACCTGAAAAACCCATTAAATTACCTTACACCACATCTTTTAGAGCTTCAACCTCAGTAGTGGTGATCGCATAAGCTTGCCCTTGATCTCTTGGCCTTTTTTGAGTTAAGTTTCCCTAAAGCTTAGGAAATTTATTTGAATGATGTCCCATCTCCCTGCAATTGTATTATTGAACATTGGTAGCTTCTTTATTCCCCTTAAAATGATAAGAAAGATGGTCTTTCTGTCCACATTTGTAGCATACTCATTTTCCTTTTAGATAGGCACCAGGGTGATTCCTTCCACAATTATGACAGGGTGGGAATTAAAATCTTCCCTTTTTCCATGTTTCCTTATTTCCTTTACCAGAGTGTTCATTAGATCGCTTATTCTCTTGATTTTCTTTAAATATGTAAGACTTATAGAATTCCTTTTCTATCTTGATAGCACATGAGACAATATCTTCATACGATAAGAAAGATTGTGAAACTAATTCTCACCGGAGAAATTATTTTAACCCTTCAAAGAATCGATCAATATTACTCCTTGGGTTACGTATATAATCTGCAGCATTCCTTTCTAACCTTGTAAAGTTATCCTCATATTTTGGGACATTATCATCCTCTTTTTGCCTCAGACTCAGAATTTGCCTTTCCATATCCACTCGATGGTCATGAGGAAAGTATTTTTAGAAGAAAAGTTCTTTAAAATCCCTCTATTCCATATTTTATACTTCATCATCTTCCTTTTTGTTTTGAATCAATTACCACCATTGATATGAATCTCCTGTGATGTGATAAACTACCATGAAAACTTTTTCCCTTTCGTTACTCCCCAAAGCGTAAAATATTTTCTCTAAGGAATTTATCCATTGCTTAGATACTAATGGATTTTTACTATCATTGAATGTTGGTGGTTGTTGCCTCATAAATTATTCTAACATTTATCCTTTTCGTTGTTGATCAGGGTGCTCCATACGGGTAAGGTTATTATTCATAACCTGCGTGAGTTGTCCCAGTATGGTGATAAGCTGATCAGCACTAGTTTCATCACTAGCTCCACTATAATTATCTTGAGTTGGATGGAAATCCCTACATGGATTATGTGTGTTGATATGGTTTCCATTCCTTCCACTAGGAGCCATTTCTAAATAATGGAATACACTATATTATTTTATAAATCGCAATACATAATTCCAAACATATAAAACACTTAACATAAATTGAACAATTTATAGATATAATCCATAATCATAAAAAAAAATTCTTTGAGGAGGTATATACTCATAAATCCTTCATAATTATTTGGAAATAAAATGATAATTATCCTAAGAATATACCCTAGTAGTGTCGTAACCAAGAGTGCAGCAAGGCCCATTGTCGTGCACCAGTTCCTGTTCGAGTCTAGCTCAATGCGGTGTTTTCGGGTTTTACCCCTAGGTACATCAGTGCCAGAGCCACCTATACCTTCTCATATCCAGACAGGGATGTATTTCTTGGAAAACTCACAAAATATATATAGTACCAAAATTCTAAGAAGTTCTTCTATAATAATTATCAATTTTTATCTTAGGGTACTGTTCTCTAATCAGAGTTTTTCTAAATCTAGCTTGCAAGGTTTATACTAAAATTCCTCTAATAACAATTGTAATTCCCTGACCCCAATTACCTAGAGTAGGTTTATTATTACATAACATTGGCATGGTATAAGGAATCATGTCCTGAAAGACCGTTCAGTTTAGTATCCTTGGAAGTACTAGATACATTCATAAGTTTTACATTACATCATGAAATAAAAACATCAAAAACATTTTGTCCCATTTTGAAGACACTTATATCCTTAGCCTATCCCTTTAGGTAACCCATAAAATACTTCTTCACATCCTAGGAAAAATAAAACATAGAAATGGGTGATCTCAAACACTCATTAAGGGTAATCAATACATCAGAAGATAACATAAACAATAGGCATGGTGAATAATTAAAAACACCTGCCTTTAAAAATAATAAACATAAACACTTTATTACAGGAATATGAGCTGAGTAAATAATGCCATAATAAAACATAGTCATGGATATTCTATTAGTCAAATAACCATATGAACCATCATTATTAATTTCATAATGAGGGAATGTATAATGTCTGGACATTATTAAACATCTTGTCAAGGCCTCATCCAAGATGTTTAAAAATGATTTAGGCCTTGGCCAAAACCATATATCAAATTGGGAAAGGCCTCATCCAATTACACGTTTAATTGTCTCATGAGACCTACTGATGCACCGAGGAGCTATAGCGGGCTCCACTCGTCACATACTAAGTCCAATATATTCCTCATATGAAAAGTTTGAAACAAAACATAAACATTCGTATTAAAACTGGCATAGGAAATGTCAATAAATTAACCATAAACCATGAATCGTATAAAAATGACACATACACAGTCAAAAATATCACAAAACCTTCAATATAATATAGAATATTTTTATCATAATAAACCAACTTCAAACAAGTTTAAAATCCATCAAAGGATGTTGACATAGATGAAATGAAAACTATTTGAAAGAAATACCTCTTTCTATTTTGAAACCATTTAAGAGTCACATAATTATAAAAGAAAAAATTTAGTTTTAAAATATTCTTATAAGCTTGTAAGGGAAGCTTCTATTATGTTATAATGGTGGAAAATAGTTTCACCTGCTGTATAAGTTAAAAAAACATTCTTACCTTAATTTTGTCGAAAAGGACATAAAGTACCTTGTTTGGAAAATGATGGAAATATTCCTTTAAAAACATATAAGTAAAAATAAGGGTATAAATGTCTTTAACCCATAGTCTAGTAAATAGTAAAAAAAATTGAAATACATTTTTAATAAAACATGGATGTGGATGATAAAGAGGTCCCAGTGAACACATACCTAAAAACAACCTCAGATAATAAAGAGATTGTGAAATTAACTCTTGCCTTGTACTTTTACTTAATTGATGGTATGTTAACCTCATTTATAATAGTTAAAACATTTTTATTAAATTATAAAAGACCTATATGCATAAATATTATATCATATATTATCTTCTAATATTTTGTTAATAATATTTTAGTATTATCGTCGTTTCGGGTGTTAACTGATATGTTTTCCTTTATATGCTCGGTTATGTAAGACATTTTTGTTATGGATAGGATGTATTTTATTCATATTAAGAATGATATTAAGTTCTTAAACATTATTGTTAATCATAAAATGAAAAAAAAAATTGAATGATTACGATGGGGAATGAATCTCATCACGTTCGTGAAGATAGTAATCTGTAAGTATGCACGAGCGACAATATCATTATATTGATGGTGAAATAGTATGTAATTGGATGGTATATCATATATACAGAATCATTAACTTGTTTTATTTATTCTTTACATCAGTTATACTCATTATTATACCCATCCAAATAATGAAGTGTTTGAATAACAAACTACACCATGATGTGGAGATGGTAAGTCGTACGTACGCACGTATGGTAACTTTATCATTAATATGATGGATAGAATAATGAATATGGTTGTAAAATTTTTATAATAACGTCACAGTATATATAATATACTGGATTTATTATTTTAGAATAGAAACAACAAAGAAAGAGAAAGTGGAAGAAGAAAAGAACTTGAAAGAGGTGATGAAATATTTACCTCTTCTTCGGGTTCTTCCTTTTGATTTGATCAAAATAGCTTCATAGGTTGGCTTTCTGACCAACGAAAGGCCTCTAGGATAAAGGGAGGAAAGTTGGGAGGATATTTGGGTAGGTTTTGGATGAGAAAAATGGCTTAGGATGTGTGAAATTAAGAGAAGGGGAAGTTCCCTTTTATAAGAGAGGTGAGGGTCACTTTTGGAAAAGCTTGAAATATTATTTTATAATAAAATAATTTTCGGTTTATAATGGCTAAAAAATTATTTATTTAGAGGCTAAGGTGGGGATGGGTCGAAAACCTCTCAACCAATAGGTTTTAGATAGGTTTAGGTCACCATATTAACCTTATCGTTTAGATTTAACTCTTAGTTAAGTAGTTTGACATTTACCATGTCTCTTTGTATTTTTATATTATATGGTTAATAAACTTACTATAAACTACCAAGAAAACCCAAAGTAGTTCATTTTTATTATATATAACATTATCTCAGTGTTTTGGATGATCATTATATTTTTATGAATATTATATCAATTAATAATATAGTATTTGTTTTAAAAACTCAATTATGTCAATTTTGACACTATTTAGTATTTGATTGTTTTGAAAGCCATAAAAACATTATCACTTCGAATAAAATATATTTAACCAACCCTAACATGTCATATTAACCTATAAAATTAGTTTAATTCAGAATAAGTCTCAATTTACTTTTATTTGGATATTTATAATATCAATTATTTTAATATTTCATTATTAAGGTAATTACTGCATCATCATTGTGTCATAAATAAATTAAATTATATAATGTCTAAAAATTATAAATAAAATAAAATTATGTAGGAAATCTTTTTTTCTTTATAATTAATATTTATAGTAAAATTTATATTGTGTGTAACCCTATATTAAAAATCGTTTAGTTATTAAACTTTTAATTTAACTCTTTTAAATCTTCTTTAAATAAAATAATAATAAATGTCCTAATCTAATCCAAGTGGGATAAAGAGGATCATATTTTATTCCTAAGGTTATTTTTGGTTGAATTATACTTATCCAATAGAATTAGGACATGTTTTAGGATAATTATGATATCATTTTTACCCTTAATTACCCTATTTACTTTTAATTGTGGTAATAAAAGTCAAAAGTTTCTATTCACTAAAAATTATTTTCATCTTATTGAATGAAATTTTACTTATTGATATTAACCTTTTCTCTAGGATTTTTGAAATTCAAATCACAAAAGTGGTAAAATTAAGTTTTATACAAATTTGCAAATGCTCATAGGAGGTGGGTAAAAGACGGTAAAAAGTTCGATAAAATTTATATATCTAAAATTATAATAAAATGACTCAAATGAATTATGTTGAACATATATAGGTATTATATATCTATTTTGACCTAAAATAAATTAAAATAAAATAACTAATTATTTAAATAAAAATTCTGTTTTAACTAATAACGCGGTGTTTTTTCACTATTCATCAAAAATTGAAAGTTTTTAGAAAAATACCAAAACTTCACCCTAATCTAATTTCAATATTCCGAATCCAAAAATGAAGTCCATTTAGAATGATAAAATTTATAAAATTTTAAAACGTGGGTATTACTATTCATAACGGCTAGTTTGATTGGTCGTAGTGTGTTAGAATCTCAAAGTTGCGTACAATGGAAGCTATTGCATTATTCAAAGGGAAACGTACCATGGAAGCTTGAGGTGTTACACTAAATATTTCTAAAAAAAATTCCTAATTTATCATGATGAGAAAAATTATAATTGTGATATGGAAAATCAATTGTTAGTATCAAATAAACTAATGATTGGTTTGGGGGTGAATAAGAATAATGAATTTTAGATGGTGAAAAATATATAGATGAGAAAAATATTTTACTCAAATGTGATGAAATATAAATATTCATATAGTTATACATAGAGATAATTTTTTAAGACTTAATTTTCTCAAAAGTTATACATTATTAATTTTTTATTGATTATATGATGATCATATTTAAAAATTCACAAAAAAATAAGCTTCTCTTAATGTAGGATAATAATAAAATTTTGTATTCTTTATTTAAATACTAGATAAATAAATATATATACATATAACTCCATATGTAACACATTTATTTTTTAGAATATTTTCTCTATAATACATTTCATGTGATTGATACCCTAAAAAAACCTATAACTAATCTTAAATGAACTATGATATAGTATAGAAATATTAATATATGGTAGTTATAAACTTATTGTAGAATTGATTATTATGTATTGAATTAATCAAATTTTGTAATATATATATAAATGGTTTCCTAATAAAAATTAATTTATTCATTTATAGGAAATATGTAATCAATTTGTAATGATTATAAAAAAATTGTATATCGTTAGAAATATTTGAAAGGTTATTTTTCTATAAAAGGTCATTTTATTTATATTTTTCATTTCAATTTAACTGATAAATTTATAAATTTATATATTAAATTTTATAAAAAGTATTTTATTTTTGACTTTATCATAAATAAATAAACTTTGGCAAGTTTTGTGGATTTTCATGAAATAGATGATTTTTTAGTGAATAGGAAAAAATACATATTTATACAAAAATGGTATTTCAGATCAATAAAAAAGGTAACTTAAATTCTGATTCAATTTTACATTTAGTTTTAAAGTCACATTAGTATCATATTCTTAAAAATAAATTATCTAATTCAATGAGAATCAACGTTATACTTTATTTTCTATAAAATCATTTTTATGATTAAAAAAATATTATTTGAAAATAATTTGGATCAGTGAGTTTTGTGTACTTAAATTAAAATTAATTTCATCAAGTTTGAAAAACTAAATCTTGAAAATATATTCCATATTTGGGATCATAATTTCAATGTTTGGTAATATTTTACTTTTTTTATTTATAAATCATGAATGATTTCAATGGTATAAGTTTATCCCTATAGTTGAGGGAAAAATTTGTTAAACATGGCTGAAATTGTAGAATAAATCCTATTTGTCTCTCCAACACTTATAAATATTTCATATTATTTATATATATATATATAATGTTTTACATTTTAAACATTGGTAATTTTCTGTCATTTCCTTCTAATAATAACTTTTTTATTATTTTTTGTCTGTGATGGTTATAAAATGTCAATCCCCTTATTTTAATACATTTGATATTTTTTTATAAGTATGAAAAGAAATTATGGAAGGTTATAAATCATTATATTTATTATGAAATAAATATTTTTATTTTATTGATTTATTTTTAATTTTTCATGATTCTATAATTACCTTAAACACTTATGTAAAGTCAATGCCATGATTGTACAAGAATTAAACAATCAAAGAAGATACTTAAAAAAAATAGACGTAATATTTATTGGAAGAGTTATTGTATTACTTGAGTTCATAGATAATTAGAAATTATTAATTATGGTTAATGTAATTATATTTTAATTCCATTGTTTTCTTAATATATTAAAATTCATATTCTTGGAATAATCTTTAAATTGAACATAATTTAAATATAATAATTTTTAAAAAAAATCAATAAGTAATAATTGAAATTCTATATAGAATACAATGTATATTAATGTTTATATCATATCATTATTTTTTCAGTTATGTTTCACTTGGATATTTTAAAATTACTTTTTGGGACCTTATGATTGAAAAATCATAAAACTATGATTAATGTTTCCTTATAAAAAGGGACTCAAAGTATGTTTTATAATGAAACATATAGGTTTTGTTTCTTTTAAAAACTCTATCCAAATTCAACTGAAATTTTCCCTAATCACATTCCAAATACCTTGGAATTAATTTAAACCTATCCTTTGACGGCTATAAGCTAAATCGAAAGGAAGGCATCAGAAGAATATATATAATTCACAAATGATTTCTTTAAAGTTTATTTAATCCTCCACTTCATTTATATTTATATAATCCATTATAATATATCATCATAAGTGTCATAAATATCTATAAATTATATTATTTTTATTGAATAACTATTATATACCTAATTTCCAACCAACATGAAATAAAAGCATCACTCATGTGTTTTTACAAACTACCATCTCCTCTAAATGTTTCTCAAAATTATAAAGATTTTTCTGGGGAATCTTTTACTATATTTTTTTCTATAATCATTCTCCTCTATCTACATGTTCTTCAAAAAATTATGGATTTCTTAATAATACTCAAATGTTTGAAAAAAAATTTACCACCTTTTAATTTCTATTCAAATGATTTAAATGAATATTTTGAATGGTTTTTTGTATGAATCACTATTTACATTTTATAAAAGTGTGAAAATAATGTTCCCTTTTATCATATATGGAAAAAATATATATTAACACCATTATGACCTTTATTAATCATTAATATTAGTTTAAAATATTCTAATTTTAAAAAAAATAACTAGAAACACACAATTCTCCACGTTTTTTTATTTTTTAATGGATTTGAGAAGAAAAGTTACATTATCCCTTAATTTTCAAAATCTATATTAAAATATTTAATAAATTTATTTTTCACCTATGTTTAAATATTTAAGGATTATTATGATTTTCTAGAGATATGTTCTTATGATTCCAGACACATTCTTTCATTTTATGGACTTTGATGATGTATTTTTAAGTATGATTTCATGATACTCCTTACATTTACCTGAGTTGATAATGTTACGATAAAATATTTAGAAGCATAATTTTTTCCCATAGGGTATTATATGATTAATATTTTTATGATCATATGTCACACTTATGCATGGTTTTCAATTTTTTATTAGTGAGAATGGAAATATAAATCCCTCTAATACCTCAGGTAAAAATTAAATATAATGAGAAAATATAAAATAGATTAGGGATAAATCCTAGTTATGTATGTGACTATACTCACTATAATAGTTTGGTGGTGAGACTCAGCTAAAGAAATAGTAGAATGTGATGTTAACATAATCCACTATTAGAATTCTTCCACTATGATCGTATTTTTAGTTATCATTGACTAATGAAATGGTTTTATATTCTTATGTGTATTTTATAATAATATGTATTATAATATATTTTCAAGGATCATGAATGAATATAAATGATTTCATGAAATTGTGACTTATGTATCTTGTTATGACAATCCTTATTCTATGACTCGGGATTAATGACCTATGGCTGACAAGGAATGAATTTTATATGTTATGATCATGTTATCATAACCATATTTTAATCTTATTATTACTTATTATCATTGAATTATATCTCATATTGTTACCAAAACTAACCATCTAAACCAAACCTTTTTTATCTTTTAATTCCACTAGGTTATGAAGAAATATTTTGAATAGGGTATGTCTAAGAAGTCCACTTTTTGAAAATAGCATTCTAGGAAAAATTAATTATCTCTCATGAAATAAGTTCATCATGTAACTAGTCTACAAAGAAACTTAATCATTATGGTTATGGAGCATGTATTATTAAGATATATATTGAATATTTATAAAAAATGATGTAGCATTTATTTAATTTATTCTTCAGACATTATAGTTTGCATCAAAGAATCATTTTCATATTTATAAATATTAAGAATATAAATTTATTGTGAAATCCTTAGGGATAAATATTAGTTTATTATCACATACAATTTTTTTATAATGGAGACTAGGTGGTTTCCATACAATGACATCCCTACTTGGATATAAACAAATACATGTAGGGTTTGTTAATAATGCACCTATAGTTATTAACCAATGAATTTCTTGTTAGTTTTTAGTCAATTTTCACCTTGTGTATGAAAAATATACCTAACTACACACCTAGTTTAACATGCATTGGTTAATGCACATTTTCTTTATGAATCATTACAAATAAAGAAGGCATATGATAAATGACAACCTATAACTAATGGAATGTTAAATTTAGTGAAAATAATTTTTCATTGGTTGATAATAATGTTCTTTAATTTATGAATTATATGATATATTTTAATTATTACATGAATTCAAAACCTAATTATTATTATTTGAAACTCACAATAAGAATTATTTTTTTATCTGATACCTAAACTAGTAAAAAAGGTGTAATCATTGGGTGTGAATGATAATGTTGTTGTTTACTATATGGGAAACCAATTAGAATATATCATGGAATAAAAAAATCCAATATTCCTAACAAGCTATATAAATTTATGATTTAGTTCCTAATACTTTGTGAGTTTCCTAAAAAACCTAATATAAAATGGAGTTTCATATAAGTCTAGGTGATAAAGATCAGTAATATAAAAACATTAAATATTATATGTGTCAAGAAAGTGGTATGAAACACATAACACAAGTTCTTAAATGAATTGAAAGGCGATTTATATGTGATAAAGTAAGGAAACAAAAAAAAATCGAATAAAAATGAACAGATCAATTAAATCAATATAATGGAATAATTTTTTTCCTTAGGTATGAATTTAATGATTAAAAATGGGAAGGTATGTAACACCCTAAGTATTTGTGATTTAATTTATTTCAAATAAAATTAATTTATTTGATAGATTTCATTATATTCAACACAAATTTAAAATTATATTATAGACAATAATAAGTTAATCTTGTGTTTCAATAAACACTTTGTTAATATTATGATACACACACCACTGAGTTTAACTTATTTTACACACAATATTGAGTTTGATAAAACAATTTTCTCAGAAAAAAAAAATTCTGTATTTTTATGAAATTTAAGAAAACTAATTTTCGAAAAACTAAAAAAAAATATTTTTATAAATTAAAAGTAATTTTTGAAATCATAATTTCAAACTTTTCTTAGGGTAATTTTTTTTATTTTTTTGAAAAGATTCATTTTTTAATGAATAGTGAAAATTTTAAATTTTAATTGAAAACTACTTTTTTAATTAATTTATAATGATAAATTTTATTTTATATTTGTTTGAAATTGAAATTAGTTCAATTTTAATACCATTAGTTTATTTTGTTCTATTGAAATCAATTTCATATAGATTTATGAAATAAAAACACTTAAATTATTTAGATATTTTCTTTTTAAAAACATGTTTTTGCATCATGTTTGTGTGGTTATTTTCTAATATAATTTTTCTAATATTTTAATATAATTTATTAAATGGATTATATATTTTGAATTATAATAATATATCTTATCAAATTAGGTGAATTGAATTTTTTTCAAAATCTATAATGAAAAAAATTAAAATTAATTTCCACTATTATGTTATAAATGGATTTACCTGGGGTTAAACTAAAAATGATAAGTGTCAAAAATGATGAAAAATATTTAAAACACCAATTTTATGGATATAATTCTACCTTATAATTTAAATTATCAAAAAAATGATAATTTTTCCTTTTTTTCATGGAAAAAACATTGGTGGAATTCTCTCCTTAAAAAAATACAAATGTAACTCACCACACTTATAAAAGGCCACCGCTTCTCTTTGACTCCTAACCCATTCAAACTATTTTTTTCGGATAATACCTAGCCCAATAACTTCCCAAATCCCTCTTATCATCCTATAAGACACATTTTGTATAAAAATCCAACCTTTTAAGGCTTTTGGTGAAAACCTCCAGAGGATACCCAAATAAGAGGTTACATTCATCAAAAATCATTTTTTTTTGTTTTATTTACTCCTCCACATCCTTCAATTATTATTAACATTATTATATAAATACATTAGTATATTCCATATTAATATAGTTTTTTATGTTATTTTACTAACCTTTAACAATGTCGACATCCATCAAATGGTTTATGAAATCAACATTCTTGTTTATGGCGGACTACCGCCTTACGAACTGATGTCACTCATTATACAATTACCACCTCTCAAGGTTGAAAAAATGATGTATTTATTTTTTATATATGATATATATGATGTTATTATGCTTCTTTAATTATTATATCACACATAGTATTATGGTTTCCATTATGTGGGACTATGATAATGTCCCTTGTGTGTACGATGGACTACCACCTCACAAAGAGATATGATTCATTCACACATCACAAGGAAGGTATTAAGGAATTATTTTAAAAATATATGTGATATATCAAAAATATGAATTATTTGGGAATGATAATATATATCATTTACTTTTCTTTCTTTTAATCCAACCAGAAAACGAAAACAATGTTCATGTGTACTTACAACCTACCCTCTCAATGAACGACATATTTCATTTTATATCTCTCAATATTATGGATTAATATAAATAAATATTAATTTAATATACAATATATTTATATAATGTTTAAAATATGGAGATGATTAATTCATGGTCATTATAAAAGGACCAAAAAAATATTACAAATCAAAATATATATAAAAAACAATGTGGTTATTTCCTGAAATGTGACCCTAACATATAATTGTAAATAAATGGGTAATAAAAGGTAATTAGTAAATAATATACGGTATGTTATATCTGAATATTTTTTAATAGATGTACAATAAAATTACATTTATTATACATTAGTTTTCAATGATTGTTTTGAGAGTCAAGCCTTAGGGTATGTTATTTTTATCTTAGTTTTCATTCTTTGAGATGTATAATATGTTATGAACCTATATTAATTCACAATATCTTTATATATCCCCTTTTTTATATAATTCCATGAATTTAATTATAATAATTATAATTTAGGTTTCATGTAAGGCAATTCTTTCAAAGGGTTTAGGAATCAATGATACATAATTGGTAATGATTTTATGTAATAGTCGCATCTTTTATTAGGATTATTTCTGATTATGTTTCATATGATATAATTTTATAATCCATATCGCAATAAAATCATGAATTTTATTCACCTCTATTCATTCATTATATTTCCAAGTAAAATTACATTTTTAACTCTTTTTTACTTTAAGAAATTGAAAAAAAATGTTTTCAAAAGAATCCAACTTTATTTATCTCTTTATTCATAAATATATTTTCTACCAAATCCATATTTTCTAAAATTGATATAATAAATGTCTAATCATTATTACATGATTTTTAAAGAAAATATACCCATTTTTGAATCATTACCAATTTTTTAAGGAGTCTCAATTTCATTTTCCAAACAATTAATGTTTTGTCTTTATAAGAAATGTTAAAGAAACATTTTTTTAATGTGTATAACATGAATAGTACATCCTATCATCACAAACATCAATTAAATTATAATATTACATTATATTTTTTCAATTTTATTTTCAATTAAAAATATTTTAATTTTTTTCTATTTTAAAAAGTGTTTTTTCCAAATAGGAATGGATATTTTCTTATAGAAATGTCTGAAATGATCAATAAGAATCATTTTCCATCTATGCTGGATTCTGTTTATGTTACCTATGATATGATGTGGATATGATATTAACATACAATTATTATTATTTCTATGAATTATTTTTTATAATGGATTTGTTTTTATGAAACCTATTTCATTTGGATGGGTTATACCTTGAAAAAATTCTTATGAAATCCGCTTCTTTTTCTATTGGATATTATATAAAGAAGTTATGAACTGATAATGAAACATGTATCTTTTTCAAAGGTTATGATATGATGAAATTTTTGTGAAACCCATTCCATTTCACTGGTTATGATATGATGAATGTTTTATAATATCATTTCACACATAAATATGGTTTTCATTATGATATAGGTGTGAATTATAACTCCCTCTAATGAATCAGGTAATGATTTAACTCTCATGAGATATATATGACTAGAATAGGTTGTAAACATAGATCAGTAAGGGTATTTGTGCACTAGTATGGTCTAGGGAGTAATCATTTACATTAATGATGGTTTGGGGAGTAAAACCATTACACTGTGATAGACCTTGTTGTTATCCTTGGCTAATATGGAAGTGATTTTTCATGCTTATGTGCATTCTAAAAATTCGTTATCCTATTCTTGTGTAATACCCTCATAGATCACAGTCATTGATTTTTTTATGAATCATGACTTCTAAAATTCCAATATTTATTCCATGATTTGATATTATGATATTTTATATTTAGGGTTTTGTTTTGAAAAGTTATTATCATGCTCTCATACCCTTATGCTAATGTTATTATTATATATCTCTCTTATTTACCCCTACTGAGCATCTGAAATCCCCTTTTATATGTTTCCTTTCCATATTTTATGAATAAATGTATTAAATTTTATATTTCTAAGAAGGGTTATTATTATTAAGATTATAGTGGTAGATAATTTAGTTTACATATGGATCAATTGTTTATGTTTCCATGTTTCTAAAGTCACTAGACTATTATAGTTCTTGAGAGTGTGTTTATGTAATGTAATGAAAATTCATAAAAAAAGATGTAATATCTATGCGTCATAATCCTAGGATTTTATAGTTGGTATCAATGTATTTATTTATTTATCAATTAGAAACTATAAATAGAAATCTGTGGTGAGATCCCTAAGTACATGTCTAAGGATAATCCTAAAGATGAGTTAATGTATATAAAAATCTCCTAGAATTTTGTTAAAAGATAGATCGAGTGTTTTCTAATAAATTAAATTCTTTGCCTAGATTTTACAAGCATATTAGGTTAGGGAATAGATGTTTCTTAGGGTAATAAATCCAAAAGGGGTGAATTGAGCTAGAAATGATCCTAACCTAGTGCACGATAATGAGATTTTCTTTACACTTGGTTTGAAATTCTTGGGGTATATTCTTAGGAAATTCAAAACAACTTTATAAAACTTCACGAATGATTTAAATATATGATTACAAAAAATAAACAAGGATAAAACTACTATTTCATATAATATAGAAGAAGTTGTCATGATTTAGACATTGTAAAAGTTATTTTTTATGATTATGAGGTTCCCCATCAAGATTACTATTTCTTAAACTATTATTTTTTGGTTTTAGTCAATGAATGGGACCTAATGGAATTGTGTTAATTATGAGTTTGATAGCAAATTCAATGATTGTCCTCATGACCATTGAAACATTATAGGAACAAGAATGAAAATTTTCATTTATATTCTCACACAACATTCTAATGTTATGAATTATAAAGGGATTATAAGTGAAAAAAGAGGGAATATATTTTTTTTAAGTCTTATATGTGGAAACATCCACCTTCCATCAGTGTAACCATTGATTGTATAAGTACTAACAATGTATCATTACCACTAAAATATATTTTTTGTTCCCTAGTGTTTGGAACATGAAAAATCATTTTGGTTTTCTATCATTTGGATGGTGAAGAAAATTAGTGATGGAAACTTATCAAGAATATAAGGAAATGGGATGAAATTGAATCCATATATTGAGGGAAGTTCAAGAAAAAAAATTTAATATGTAAATTTTGTTTATTATTCATTCAAATATATTGAAGGAGTTGATTGAGTTAAACAAAATCGATGATGAATCCATTGGTACATATGATTAAAATTTTACAAGACATGTGATTTATGATTTTGGTATAATCATCCAACATGAATGTAATATTGGTTGATTCATTAGTGTCATAAAAACAATTCTATTAAAGGAGTCATACATAAGGGACTTCAATAGTTATGAAGAGATTGTTCGATGTTCTATCAAGGTGGATATGGACAAAATAGTTACATATAAATCTCTTGGTTTTTATAAGAAAAGGAAGATGTAGTTCAAAGTAAAATGTAGAAACCCTAGATATAATAAGATGATCTTTCCTTTATGCTCAATGTGTTGGAAGAAACATGGAATAAATTTCATTATAAGGAATAATTAATGTCTTAATTTTGGAAGGGAAGTTCATTTGGATTTTTTTGAAGTGATGATAAGAATTTAGATAACTATATGAATAGAGAGAAATATTCATGTAATGCACTACCCACAATATAAGGTTTAAAATGAATGGAATATAAACATTATGCTAAATAGTGCACAGATATGATGGTTAATTACAATTACCAATGTTATAAACCTCTTAATCCATGTGAAAATTGTAAGTATCATGTGATCACTTTTTCTAAGAAGTGGTGTGATATAGATGTGGTGAATTGTACACATACCATCCACTATATACCTACTAATGTCTTATTTGACTATGGATCAATTAAATCATTCATATATAAATAATTTTATAAAGATATTAAGATTCCACAAAAACAATTAGATGTAGAATCTACAGTGAAAACACATAATGGTACGATGATAACATCTAATGTGTATGATTCCTCTCTAGTTGATTTTTACATGAATTTTCTTCCTAAAAATATTTTCATTCTTCTAAGGTGGAATTTTATATCATCCAAGGCATAGATTGACTTTTTTCAATAAAAATGCCATAACAATTTTCAACAAATAGATTTCATAATTGACATTAAAAACAAATAATTTATCTTATATCAATGTGAAAATACCTAATAACTTTAGATGTAGATCACATCCATCGTATGGGTCATAATTCCCATTCATAAGGGGAGTTTATCTTATATGGTTGGTGATAAAATCCACATTGATGATATGCCTATTGTTCCTGAATGTGTAGATTTCTTTTAGGTTGAGATCACTATCCTTCTAACAAAATGTGAATTTTATTTATCAATAGACTCATACCTAGTGGCACACAAATTTCTAATACTCCCTATAGATTAAACCCAATTGAGTTACTGGATTTGAAGAATAAACTACAAGAAAACCTTAAAAATGGATTAATTCGTCCAATTGTGCCACTTTTGGGTGAATATTTTCTTTTTTTAAAAGAATTTTGGATTGAGGAGATTCCTTACATATTATCAATATCTGAACAAGATCATAATCAAGAACATGTATCATCTTACCCATATTGGTGACCTATTGGATCAATTTTGGGGATATCAATACATTTCCCGGACAAACATTCATTCTTGATATCATCAATTAAGGGTGACGAATGAGGATATACACTAGAAATCATTTTATAAAAGTTATGGACACAATGAATATATTTTAATTCCATTAAGACATACTAATTCCCCTACTATATTCTATGATTTATGAATATATTCTTTAGATATTACCTTGATCTGTTTGTGGTGGTCTTTATAGATGATATTATTATATATTCCAATATTAAGTAAAAGAATGATAACCAATTTAGAATTATACTAATTATCTTATGAAAGGATAAAGTACATAAAAAATATACATAGTGTGAATTATGGTTACAAAAACTTTCACTTTTTACTCTTTTAGTCTCAATAGAGGGTATATCTATAGATCCATCAAAGAAAAAGGCTATTAAATACTTTCCAAGAACAACCACAGTGACTAAGATCTATAGTTTCATTGGTTTTGATAGATATTAAATATGTTGTTTTGATAATTTCTCATGACTATCAGATCTTAAAACTATGTTAATTTTGAAGGGAGACAAGTTCCTTAGGATAAATGAATGTGAGGAAAATTTCAAGGAACATAAGAGAATATTAGTCAGGGAACATGTGATTATATTTCACTATAGTGTATAATGGTTTTTAATATATAATCATGTATCCTATAAAGGATTGATATTTCTTCTTATGTATAATGACATTGTTATGTATTATTCCTCCTAAAAGATGAATATTTATTTGAAAAATTACCCAACTCATGATTTTAGAGTTAGATTTGGTAATTTTTTTCTTAAAGACAATATAGAATTGTATTTATGGATAAAAGTAAGATATATATACTAATAATAAAATTTTAAAGAATATATTCATATAAAAGGAGTTTAATATGTGCCCAATATGATGGTTAGATCAAATTAAAAATTAAGAGTACTCAATGAATTACCACCTTGAGAAAGAGAACAACATAGTCGATGATTTCAGTAGAAATTATAATTCTATAATATGCATAGAGAGGATTACAAATGATCCAATATTAATGGATTTTCAAAGGATGGATATTGAAATCTTGATGTAAGGGGGGAAATATTATCTTGATCAATTGAATGTTAAAAAATCTATTCAAGTGAATATCAAAGTAGAATAGAGGGGAGATGTAGAGCTATAAAAATAAAGTTATAAATGTTCCTAAATTTTACCATGGTCATGTTGGAATGATATGTTTTAGTAATAATGTATGGGTTATGTACATAGCTGACAAGAAGAAGGTGTTTTTAGAGGGAGAAAATAGTTATTCCTTATTTATTCATCTTTGGAGTACAATGATATATTGAGATTTGAAAGAATACATATAGTTGGATGGAATGTATTGAGATATAGCAAATTTTTTATCTTGGTGCTTGGTAAATTAGAAAGTTGAGTATAAATGAAAAATATCTAAGGGGATGCTTTATCTATTAACCATTCCCAAATAGAAATGGGAAAACATTATCATGGATTTTGTTATTGGACTCCCCAAAATTTATAATGGAAACTATTATATTTGGTTTATAGTTGACCACATTAAAAATTCATCTCACTTCATAATTATAAGAGAAGACATCTCTATGGATCATTATTAAAGGATATAAAATAAGTATGTTTCATAGTTTCATAGAGTACCACATTCCATTATGTCTGGTTAGGATATGATGTTAACCTCAATGTTCTGATGATCTTTTAAGAAATATATTGAAACATAGTTGAGTTTTATCACTGTGTATCATCCCCAAATAGATTGTAAATGTGAAATTACAATTCAAACCCTAGAGGATATGTTTAAATATTGTTTAATGGTTTTCAATTATGGTCATTATCAACACATTCCTCTGGGGTATTTTTCTTACAAAAATACATTTCACTTAATCATTCATACAGATCATTATGAATCCATTTATTTAATGATATGAAATGATCCAAAATTGTGGATTGAATTTGGAGAAAGAAAGATATTAGGAGAAGAGATACCGGATAAAATGGTAGAGAAGGTTAAATCCATTCAACAACGCATCAGGGTAGTTCAGAGTTGGAATAAAAGTTATATTGACAACCATTAGCATGATCCATAATTTCAAGATTGTGATAAGGTGTTACTAAATATTTATCCAAGGAATTGGGTTGTGATATTTAGAAAGAAATGGAAACTAAAACCTAGGTATATCAGTTCCATGGAAATTATTGATTTCATTGAGATGTAAGCTTATTTATTTTTTTGTTTCAAAAAACCTATCTCAATTACACAATGTATTCCATGTATCTCTCATAAAGAAGTACATACCTAACCCTTCGCAAATACTGATATCATAGTTCATACCACATTATCAAGATATTTCTTATCCGGAACAACTGATGAAGATTATAGATCACATATAGAAATTTATATGAAACAAGATGACTAATTTTGTCAATGTTTTATGGGAAAACCACAAATTTGGGAAAGTTATGTCAGAAATTTAGGATATTATGATACACAATTATCCTTATTTATTTTAATTGGAATGATGGATGTTTAGGATGAAATTCATTTTATGGTTGGTAGAATGTAACACCCCATGTTTTTTGGATATTTTTATTAAATAAAATTCCTTCGATGGCTTTTTAGACAGTCAACACCATGTTTATCTTTCGTTACATGGAACATCATGCTATGAAATCATTACAAACAACACCATGTTAATATTTTGTTACACGCAATATCATTTTTATCTTACACTGCATGCAAAACTAAGTTTTAACAAGACTCTGATATATTATTAAAATAATTATTTAAACACGTTTGTTATTTCCTACAATGTTAAACACAGAGATGTAAATAGTAATAAAAAAAATTATGTATTATGTATACTGTTTTATAGAAAGATTTCACACTAATAAAAAATTACGTAATTTTTTATTAAGTCATTATACTTTTCAAAAATACAATTTTCTAAAAAGAGATTTAATTTTTATTTTTTTGATAATTAATAAAATAATTTTTTAACACTTTGAGAAAAATAATTTTTAAAATAAAAAACATATTTAAAATATAATTCCAAATTTATCATATGAAGAATTTTAGAGTTTTTTTTAATTTTTCAATATTTTAATGAATACTGAAAAATAATTAATTTTTATTCAAAAATACCTTTTCGTTTAAATTATTTATATAGTAAAATTATATTTTACCTTCTTTTTAAAGTAAAATTAGTAAACTTATAAATGAAATTATCAAATTTAGAATACTTTATTCTATCTCATATTAAATTTTTATATAAAAAATTTTCAATCTTTTGAAAATTTTCTCTTTAGATACTAGATTTCTCATCCTATCTATGGTATTATTTTTAAATTAAAATGTTCCACTTATGTGAATGGAATTTAAAAAATTGATTCTATATTTAGAATAATAATAAATTATATTATATAATAAGGTCAAACATAATATTTGAATAAAATTAATAGGTATAACAATAAAATAATTAACAAATTTGTGATAAAAAATGATTTACTAGGGGTTAAACTAAAATGATATGGGTAAAAACTACAAGTACACCACTCACCTCACTTATAATAGGCCATTCCTTCTCCTATTTTTCTCACACCATAAAACCATTTTGGTTCAGAAAATCCCAAAAAATATCACTTCCCATAATCTCTCATCTAATACTATAATCTTTACTTCTTATGTAAATCATATATAGGAATGTCATTTGAGAAAACAAAAAAATGAGGATCCCCAAAAAAGATGTAATGTTATTCAACAAGCCTTTTTTGTTTTATTTATTCCTCCACCCGCTTAAATACCTATTATTCCATGATTATATAATAAAATCATTATATCACATATAATTATAAATTTTTTGTGTTAGGCTAATTATATAAAACTATCTCCACTTCCATCAAATGGGATACAAAATCATTATTTGTGTGCACAATAGAATAACTCATCCCAAATTGATGTCATAAATATTTCCATTACCAACTCTCACAGATTGAAATAATGATGTATTTATTAATTATATAGTATATATATGATACTGTTATATTATATCACACATACCTTCATGATTTCTATTGTTTTTTAATTTGATAATATTGCTCAAGTGTACGGTGGACTACCACCTCACAAAGTCATGTGATTTAATTACACATAACATGGAAGGTATTAATGATGTATTTATTAATAAAATGTGTTATATATAAATTAAAATTATTCTTTTATGATAATATATATCATTAAATGTTATTTCATTCAATCTTACAAATATATGGAAATAACGTTCATACGTACATACGACCTATCGTCTCAATGAACGATGTATTTTATTTTATAAAACTAAATATTATGGATTTCTAAAAATACATAAATAATAAAAATATATGATCTTTATATCTTTCTCAACATTTTATAGATTATGAAACCATGATTAATCTAATATGACCAAAACAATAACAAATAAAAATATATATGAAAAGAGGGTTTCCTTCTAAAACATGATTTTAACAAAGAATTGTCTATAAATAGTAAATAAAGGTCATTACGAAATAATATATGCTATGATATATAAAAGTATGGTTCTATACTAGAATTATAAAAATATTATATTTAATAGAAATTAGTTTTTAATGAGTACGACAGGATTCAATACTTAATGTGAGGTATTTTTGCCTCAATTTTCCTTCTTTGAGATGTACATTATGTTATGCACATATACTCTTTGAGAAGGCATATATATATCCCATTAGACATGTAATATCGTTAATTAATTTTTCCTCATGACATTTCATGTTTCATTTATTATTAATATTTCATATGGATTATGATTCAGATATAAAAATTTGATAATGATTTTATAGTTCAATCTTATTGTTTATCAAGATTGTTTATGATTATGTTTCTGAAGATAAAATATCATGATCTATATCTCGATAAACTCCTAAATTTTAATCTCCTCTGTTAATTCATCATGTTTTCAATTAAAGATATTATTTTTTCCACTCTTTTTTACTTATAATAATTGATAAAATGTTTGAAATAAAATCAGACTTTATTTGTCTCTTCGTTCAGAAATCTTTTTCCTTCAAAAGACATGTTTTCTTAAAATATTTTAAAAAATGATTTATTATTCTAAAATTATTTTTACAATAAATTTTTAACCATGTTTGACTTTTTTTAAATAAAATATATGAATCTTATTGTAATTTTCATGAAAATTCATGATTTTTTTACTGAAAATGTAAAAGAAATCATTGTTTTAACATGCATGACAAGAATGAAACATCCCACAGTCATGAAGATTATTTTCCTTAAATATTAATTTAAATTGTTTTGGGATATTTTCAAATATAAATATTTTTAAAATGTTATATAATTTAATTTTTTTCAAATTTGAAGGGATATTATCCTAAGGAAAAATTATTAATGATCGATCAAAATAATTTCTCTTCATATTGACATCTATCAATGTAAACTATGATTTACAATGATATGATCCAATGATACCAACATTTTTATTTCTCTAAATGATTTGTTTTTATTATGGAATTATGGTTTTAAAACATGTTTCCTTTATAATTTTTTAATAATGATAAAATTATTATGAAACCCATATCATTTTCCATGGGTATGTTATAATGAATTGATGATATGATAATAAAACATGTCTCTTTTCCATAGGTTATGATATGATGAAATGTTTATATGACCAATTTCATTCCAGGGGTTGTGATATGATAAAATGTTTATAATATATTTATAAGGCCCCGGCCTTCCCGGCCTTAAACCTTACTTAATATTGAATTAAATGAATAATTCACATCGAGGATCTTTTCAGGTTTAGAGTTTTAGAGAATTAGAACATAACTATTACATCTCAAAATATTAAAAAGTAGTCACTTCTACTAAGTTTCCATAATAATAAAAACTCTTAAAAAGAAACGTGTCTAGTTCCATGTTTTATATAGGATGACATTCCATTGATCCCATCCTTGACCTTATTCCACATTAAGTCCTGTGAAAACATTTCAAAAAAACATGGGGTGAGCATAAAAAGCTCAGTAAGGGATACAGAAAGAATGAAAACTGTTAGTTTTTCAAACATCAAATAAACCATATATACTCTATCAAAGTAATGCCTTCACCTTCATGAAGTAGTAAAAACTCTTCACTGAATAAAGTATCATTACTTACCTTTTGTAACCAAAGGATTACCATAAAATCCATAAAAATAACACATAACATATATAAAGGTAACTTGGGACATAAACATACTTAAGTGGAATAACCATACGGTCAACTTCCACACATATCACTTAATGGAATAGCCATACGGCCAATTTCCATACATACTTAATGGAATAGCTATACGGCCGACTTCCATACCCAATGCATTGGAGGTTATAACGTAACCACCCGTCCTGGTATTCACGGCACCACCCATCATATGGTTTATAATGTAACCACCCGTTAAAATGTCCAAGTACCAGTATAAAATCATAAAACATAAAACCAATATAAAGGAATGATAACATTTCCACATTTCAATCACAATATATCATAAATATATTGACATAATAGAATCCTTTTTCAAAACCATTTTCAATACCAAAATACATAAAAGATTATATGGTATTTATTTTATTCTAAAAACATTACTGCTTGTTGAGAAAGTCAAAGACCAAATAATACTCGCGGTGGCGGAAAAGGTTTTTGTCGCCACGTTCATTAAAAGAAACATTCCTTTTTGTCGTTTTGTAAAACGCTTCGTATAAAAAGATTCCTTTTGTATAAAAGTAAAAGTCAAAAGGGTTTTATACACCATATAAAAGAAAGTTGTGTATAAAATAAAATATGCCTCAATGAAAGGAGATTGAGACGAAGTCCCTTACCTCGGGTCCGACTTGACTCGATCGTTCTTTAGCGTCCTGAATAATAAACTTGAGTTAATTTATACTTGATTAAGAACCTTTTTAAAGTTCATTCTTCCTTTTATATCTCTTATTTACATGTTATAAACATTATGTAACCATTTAAGTTAATAATGTTTTTTTGTCAATATTTGGTTCTTAAGTCGAAAGTGGACTTCTTACAATTACATGTTGTTTGTGTGGTCAAAGGTTCTTTATATCCAGAATGAAATTCCTGATTTGGATATCATATATATTATATATATCCAGAATATACATGTATTTATAATATTACATAATCATTTATAGGTAAGAAATGAAATGCACCATTCATGGAGACGGTAAGTCGTACGTACGCATGAACGCTACTTTCATTTCTTTGTTATATTAATGGAATTAAAACTAAATGAGAGGTATGTATATTTTAATTCCAGAATTATATTCATCATTTAGATATATCATTAATTATATATATCCATTATATAAATGTACTTTTAATAGTACATTACATTTGGGGATAAGAAATGAAATGCACCGTTCATGGAGACGGTAAGCCGTACGTACGCATGAACGCTACTTTCATTTCTATCTCATACTTTAATGGAAAGAAATAATAATGATATAGAGGTATATTATAATTCTAGTATAACATCATATATAATAACTTTAAATCCATCATTTACACGTCCCACATATGGCATTAACGAATCACATCACTTTGAGGGGGCGGTAGTCCGCACTTCCTTAAATGAAGATATCGTGTTTACCCATAATGGAACCCATAAAGGTATGCCCAAAATGAAAAAAACAGAATCTTAAAGAAAACATAAACATATCATATATCATATATAAAAATAGTGACATCATAATGGCCACCTTTGAAGGTGTTAAATGAGTATTGAACAATCATCGTTTCGGGAGGCAGAATTTCGCCATCCAGGAAACCGTATGTTCTTTAACCATTTGATGTAGTTGTGTGAGAGTGTAGCTCGAATAAATCTTATAACAACATCCTAGTATATTTAATATACTGGTGTTGTTACAAAATAAGTAAATAAAAAGAGTTTATAGGGTTGGAAAAGCAAAATAAAACAAATGAACAAGAGAGAATGAATTACCTTTAAAAGTGTAACTCCTTTTGATTTGAGCCTAAAGGATTCATTTGAAAGGATTCTGCCCAAATTGAATCCTCTAGGATGAGTAGAGGGATGTGGAGAGAGTAAATGGGCAGGTTTTGGCCGAGCCAAAGGCTTGAGGAGTGTGTGAAATGAGGTAGAGGTGGGGGCCTTTTATAAGAGGAGAGGAGGGGCACTTTTGGAAAGTAAAGAAATATTACTTTATTTGAAAATGTTTTTCGGTTTTAAAAGGTCCCACATTGATATAATTCGTGTATAAGGTGATAAGGGTTCTAAATCCACACATACAATAAGTTTTGTACATGTTTAGTTTATATATTTTACATTATCTTTCCATTTTATTTAAATCATCAAATAGTGATGTCATCACTGCATCATTATTATGTCATAAATAATTTAATTTATTTAATGTCTAAAAATTATAAAAAAAAATCTATGATGTAGGAAATCTTTTTATCTTTCCAATTACTATTTATAATAAAAATTTGGACCTATGTAACCCTACTTAAAAATTGTTTTAGTAAAACAACTCATGTTTGTGTCAATTTAATTTTAACATTAAATAAAAAGTTATTTATGTCATTTCCCAACCAAAGTGTCTCCATGGGATCCCCAAGTTGGCCCATGGCTTGTATTGGTCGGCCATGACTCACCCAATAGGTTTAGGACAAGTGTCATGGTGTTTTCACATTCTTATAATATCATTTTTACCTTAAATTACACTAATTACCTCTAATCGCGATTAAGAACTTAATAAGTTACTATTCACCAAAAAATTATTATAATATCATTGAACCAAATTTTAATTCTTAATGAAAACCATGTATGTCAGATTTTTGAAATTCAAAACACAATGATGGAAAAATTTCATTTAAACGGAAAATCAGTCTTTATAAGTATCACTTAGTGGTTTCACTATTCATCAAAAATTGAAGTTTTTCAGAAAATTACCAAAAATTCACCCTAAGCTATATTTGATATTACGAATTCAAAAATGAAGTCTATTTTACAAAATTCAAAACATATAAGTCACATTAATTAATTTAATAATTAATTCCTGCTGTCAGAGCAAATAGCGTGTTTTTATGAAACAATAAGTATCAAAAGATTGACACTAGTTTAAGTCCGATTTCAAAGTGAAATTAATTCCAACGACCACTATTGGATTTAATGGTAAAAATATTTTCTAATTTCACTTTAAAACCAATTCAAAAGATAATCTAATCATATAAATAAATTAGATTAAAAAGAGGTTTTGAATTAAAATACAACATTTTACACTATTCATTAAAAAAATGAACTTTATCAGAAAGGTACCAAAAATTTACACAAAGTAAATTTTGATGTCCCGATTATAAAGAAGAGTTATATTTGGTCCAAAAGAATTTATAAGATCGATCAAAACTATATTTAATGACGGTTCTTTGTCAAAAGGTGATAAGTGGACCTTTCGTGAAAATTAGGGTATAAATACCTAAAATTGAATTCTTTCCGTATTTTAAGCCTTTATCTTTTATTGGGTAAATGTAAAAACATTTAAAAACATATATAATCATATTTTAGTTATTTCTATCCATTCCCGCCAGTACAACGGCTACTTGTTAACTAACATTTAAAATAATATTATTTTATTACTTGTGTGCAACGTAAGTTTTCAAAGAAACTCATTGTTGCGTACCGAGTACGCTATCGAACGTAGAAACCCCTTTTAATTAAAATTAATATTTAATTCGTAAATATTAATAAATATGAAAATTATTTATTCTTTATTTACCTGGGATGTTACATCCTTCCCCCCTTTTGGGAATTGCGTCCTCGCAATTTTATTCACTTATCAAAATAAGTGGGGGTATTTATCCCTCATAGCATTTTCAGATTCCCACGTTGCCTCTTCAATCACATGGTTTTTCCACAAAACCTTTACCTGATGAATCACCTTATTCCGTAACACTTGCTCCCTGTGGTCAAGAATCTGGACCGGTTGTTCCTCATAAGATAGGTTCTCTTCCAGCTGAACTACCTCTGGACTCAAAACATGAGATGGATCTGGCATATACTTTCTCAACATTGAAACATGAAAAACATTGTGTACCTGAGATAAACTCAAAGGTAAATCCACCCGGTATGCAACTGATCCAACTCTCTCCAGAATTTCATATGGTCCAATAAACCTTGGACTCGGCTTTCCTTTCTTACCAAATCTCATCACACTTTTCCAAGGAGAAACCTTGAGAAAAACATGATCACCTACCTCGAAAGATAGATCCTTCCTCCGGTTATCCGCATAACTCTTCTGCCTGCTCTAAGCTGTTCTCATGTGCTTCTGAATCAACTGAACTTTTTCTGCCATCTCTTCTACCAATTCTGGTCCCATCAGCTTCCTTTAACCCACTTCATTCCAAAATGCTGGAGTTCGACACCGCTTCCCATATAATGCCTCAAATGGTGCCATCTGTATACTGAAATGAAAACTGTTATTATAATAAATCTCAACCAAAGAAAGTTGTTGGTCCCAACTTCCCTGATAATCCATCGAACAAGCTCGTAGCATATCCTCCAAGGTCTGAATTGTTCGTTCTAACTTTCCATCTGATTGAGGATGAAAAGCTGTACTAAAATTTTATTCAGTACCCAACGACTTCTGAAGGCCTTTCCAAAAGTTATAAGGAAACCTGGGATCATGATCCGATACAATGGAGAGAGGAACTCTATGTAATCTGACTATCTCTTTAATATACAAACGGGAAAGTTGATCTAGGGAAAAAGTATCTCGTATAGAAAGGAAATGAGCAGATTTGGTCAAGCGATCAACAATAACCCAGATTGCATTATTACCTCGAGATTTCTTCGGTAATCTCACAACAAATTCCATGGATATGTTTTCCCATTTCCACTCTGGCACTGGTAAAGGCTGAAGCATCCCTTTAGGTAACTGCCGCTCTTCTTTAACCTGTTGACATGTCAAACACTTCTCAGTAAAATCAGCAATATCTCTTTTCATTCCATCCCACCAGTAATACTCCCGCAGATCTCTGTACATCTTAGTACTGCCAGGATGAACTGAAAACGGGGAACTATGAGCCTCACATAACAACTCATTCTTCAATTGTGAATCACAAGGCACACATAACCTCTTCCCAAACCTCAAAACACAAACACAAACTTGTCCAAGAACTCATGGAAAATTTTATTCATAAGGTCCATGAATACAGCAGGTGCATTGGTTAACCCAAAAGGCATAACTACAAATTCATAATGGCCATATCTAGTATGGAACGCAGTCTTCAGAACATCTTCTTCTTTTACTTTCAACTGATGGTACCCCGACCTCAAGTCAATCTTCGAAAAATATTGAGCTCCCTCGAGCTGATACCACTTCATTCGATGGCCCAACATCTGCTGAAGTTGTTTCAAAGGATTTAACCACCCCTTTCTTCTTGTAGTCTGGCTGCATTCCCCCAGTTGAGTTCTTCGTTGGACACTCGTTTGCATAATGACCCATTTCATTACACTTAAAACATCTTACCGTTGGATTTTCATTTCCTGCTTGATCATCTTCCTTACAGTTACGAGCAATATGACCAGACTTACCACACCGAAAGCACTTACCAGACTTGGATAAACATTCTGCAGGATGCATTTTACCACACTTCTCACACAATGGATATTTGGTTTTCTTACCTCCTTGCTTCTTTGATGAATTCTTTCCCTTTGCCTGCCAACTAGACCTCTTATTCTGTTGTTTGTCATAGAACACCTGATCATCGGCAAACTCCATTTCCACCTTCTCCGCACATCGAACAAGTTTTTCATAACTTTTTAACTCACGAGAAGCTAAAGCCCTTCGATACTTTGGCTTTAACCCTGAGTAAAAACGGTTTATTTTACTATCAAGATCTCGGATAAAATTTGGAGCATACCTTGCCAATCGAGTGAACCTTTCTTCATAGGCAGCCACTGAGTCTTCCTATTGCCTCAATTCCAAGAATTTCTTTTCCATCCTAAGTCGAACAGCCTTAGGAAAATACTTCTCAAGAAACATACCTTTGAATTCATCCCAGTGAAGATCCTCAATCTCATCATTATCCCTTATATTTTTCACCATCGACCACCACTGACCAGCTTCACCTTCAAAACGGTAAACAGCAAGACTAACCTTTTGATGTTCTGAACACCCCATGACATCAAAAATATTCTCCAATGCTTTAATCCACCCTTCATCTTGCACAGGGTCAGATGATCCTCTGAATGATGGGGGATGTTGCCTCATGAAATGTTCCACCATTGACATGTTCCTTTGCAGTTGATCTGGCTGATCTCGTGCATGGATACCACCACCATTTATAGCCTGAGTCAACTGTGCCATCACTGCAAAAAACTGTTCAGTTCCGATTCCGACCATCTCAGGTTGCTGATTTGGAAGGTTATCTTCCTCCTGATGTTGTCCCAACATAGCTGTTTTGTTTCCTCTGCGGAAAACCATTCTGAACACAGAAATATCTTAGGTGAAGCAACATGGTAATCCGTAAATGCTATATCATTTCAATCATATTATAATTTAACACTTTTCTAACTCCTAAAGTTGTCTAAACCGACCTCTGATACCAACTATAAGGCCCCGGCCTTCCCGGCCTTAAACTGTACTTAATATTGAATTAAATGAATAATTCACGTCGAGGATCTTTTCAGGTTTAGAGTTTTAGAGAATTAGAACATAACTATTACATCTCAAAATATTAAAAAGTAGTCACTTCTACTAAGTTTCCATAATAATAAAAACTCTTAAAAAGAAACGTGTCTAGTTCCATGTTTTATATAGGATGACATTCCCTTGATCCCATCCTTGACCTTATTCCACATTAAGTCCTGTGAAAACATTTCAAAAAAACATGGGGTGAGCATAAAAAGCTCAGTAAGGGATACAGAAAGAATGAAACTGTTATTTTTTCAAACATCAAATAAACCATATATACTCTATCAAAGTAATGTCTTCACCTTCATGAAGTAGTAAAAACTCTTCACTGAATAAAGTATCATTACTTACCTTTTTGTAACCAAAGGATTACCATAAAATCCATAAAAAGAACACATAACATATATAAAGGTAACTTGGGACATAAACATACTTAAGTGGAATAACCATACGGTCAACTTCCACACATATCACTTAATGGAATAGCCATACGGCCAATTTCCATACATACTTAATGGAATAGCCATACGGCCGACTTCCATACCCAATGCATTGGAGGTTATAACGTAACCACCCGTCCTGGTATTCATGGCACCACCTGTCATATGGTTTATAACGTAACCACCCGTTAAAATGTCCAAGTACCAGTATAAAATCATAAAACATAAAACCAATATAAAGGAATGATAACATTTCCACATTTAAATCACAATATATCATAAATATATTGACATAATAGAATCCTTTTTCAAAACCATTTTCAATACCAAAATACATAAAAGAGTATATGGTATTTATTTTATTCTAAAAACATTACGGCTTGTTGAGAAAGCCAAAGACCAAATAATACTCGCGGTGGCGGAAAAGGTTTTTGTCGCCACGTTCGTTAAAAGAAACATTCCTTTTTGTCGTTTTGTAAAACGCTTCGTATAAAAAGATTCCTTTTGTATAAAAGTAAAAGTAAAAAGGGTTTTATACACCGTGTAAAATAAAGTTGTGTATAAAATAAAATATGCCTCAATGAAAGGAGATTGAGACGAAGTCCCTTACCTCGGGTCCGACTTGACTCGATCGTTCTTTAACGTCCTGAATAATAAACTTGAGTTAATTTATACTTGATTAAGAACCTTTTTAAATTTCATTCTTCCTTTTATATCTCTTATTTCCATGTTATAAACATTATGTAACCATTTAAGTTAATAATGTTTGTTTTGTCAATATTTGGTTCTTAAGTCGAAAGTGGACTTCTTACAATTACATGTTGTTCGTGTGGTCAAAGGTTCTTTATATCCAGAATGACATTCCTGATTTGGATATCATATATATTATATATATCCAGAATATACATGTATTTATAATATTACATAATCATTTAGAGGTAAGAAATGAAATGCACCATTCATGGAGACGGTAAGCCGTACGTACGCATGAACGCTACTTTCATTTCTTTGTCATATTAATGGAATTAAAACTAAATGAGAGGTATGTATATTTTAATTCTAGAATTATATTCATCATTTATATATATCATTAATTATATATATCCATTATATACATGTACTTTTAATAGTACATTACATTTGGGGATAAGAAATGAAATGCACCGTTCATGGAGACGGTAAGCCGTACGTACGCATGAACGCTACTTTCATTTCTATCTCATACTTTAATGGAAAGAAATAATAATGATATAGAGTTATATTATAATTCCAGTATAACATCATATATAATAACTTTAAATCCATCCTTTACACATCCCACATATGGCATTAACGAATCACATCACTTTGAGGGGGCGGTAGTCCGCACTTCCTTAAATGAAGATATCGTGTTTACCCATAATGGAAACCATAAAGGTATGCCCAAAATGAAAAAAACAGAAGCTTAAAGAAAACATAAACATATAATATATCATATATAAAAATAGTGACATCATAATGGCCACCTTTGAAGGTGTTAAATGAGTATTGAACAATCATCGTTTCGGGAGGCAGAATTTCGCCATACACGGAAACCGTATGTTCTTTAACCATTTGATGTAGTTGTGTGAGAGTGTAGCTCGAATAAATCTTATAACAACATCCTAGTATATTGAAGATACTGTTGTTGTTACAAAATAAGTAAATAAAAAGAGTTTATAGGGTTGGAAAAGCAAAATAAAACAAATGAACAAGAGAGAATGAATTACCTTTAAAAGTGTAACTCCTTTTGATTTGAGCCTAAAGGCTTCCTTTGAAAGGATTATGCCCAAAGGGAATCCTCTAGGATGAGGAGAGGGATGTGGAGAGAGTAAATGGGCATGGTTTGGCCTAGCCAAAGGCTTGAGGAGTGTGTGAAACGAGGTAGAGGTGGGGGCCTTTTATAAGAGGAGAGGAGGGGCACTTTTGGAAAGTAAAAAAATATTACTTTATTTGAAAATGTGTTTCGGTTTTAAAAGGTCCCACATTGATATAATTCGTGGATAAGGTGATAAGGGTTCGAAATACACCCATACAATAAGTTTTGGACATGTGTAGTTTATATATTTTACATTATCTTTCCATTTTATTTAAATCATCAAATAGTGATGTCATCGCTGCATCATTATTATGTCATAAATAATTTAATTTATTTAATGTCTAAAAATTATTCAAAAACTACTATGATGTATGAAATCTTTTTATCTTTACAATGACTATTTATAATCAAAATTTTGACCTGTTTAACCCTAATTAAAAAATTTTTTAGTAAAACAACTCATGTTTATGTCAATTTAATTTTAACATTAAATAAAAAGTTATTTATGTCATTTCCCAACCAAAGTGTCTCCATGGGGTCCCCAAGTTGGCCCATGGATTTTCTTGGTCGGCCATGACTCACCCAATAGGTTTAGGACAAGTTTCATGGTGTTTTCACATTCTTATAATATCATTTTTACCTTAAATTACACTAATTACCTCTAATCGCGATTAAGAACTTAATAAGTTACTATTCACCAAAAAATTATTATAATCTCATTGAACCACATTTTACTTCTTAATGAAAACCATGCATGTCGGATTTTTGAAATTCAAAACACAATGATGGAAAAATTTCATTTAAACGGAAAATCAGTCTTTATAAGTACCACTTAGTGGTTTCACTATTCATCAAAAATTGAAGTTTTTCAAAAAATTACCAAAAATTCACCCTAAGCTATATTTGATATTACGAATTAAAAAATGAAGTATATTTTACAAAATTCAAAACATATAAGTCACATTAATTAATTTAATAATTAATTCCCACTGTCAGAGCAAATAGCGTGTTTTTATGAAACAATAAGTATCAAAAGATTGACACTAGTTTAAGTCCGATTTCAAAGTGAAATTAATTCCAAAGACCACTATTGGATTTAATGGTAAAAATATTTTCTAATTTCACTTTAAACCCAATTCAAAAGATAATCTAATCATATAAATAAATTATATTAAAAAGAGGTTTTGAATTAAAATACAACATTTTACACTATTCATTAAAAAAAATGAACTTTATCAGAAAGGTACCAAAAATTTACACAAAGTAAATTTTGATGTCCCGATTCTAAAGAAGAGTTATATTTGGTCCAAAAGAATTTATAAGATCGATCAAAACTATATTTAATGACGGTTCTCCGTCAAAAGGTGATAAGTGGACCTTTCGTGAAAATTAGGGTATAAATACCTAAAATTGAACTCTTTCCGTATTTTAAGCCTTTATCTTTTATTGGGTAAATGTAAAAACATTTAAAAACATATATAATCATATTTTAGTTATTTCTATACATTCCCGCCAGTACAACGGCTACTTGTTAACTAACATTTAAAATAATATTATTTTATTACTTGTGTGCAACGTAAGTTTTCAAAGAAACTCATTGTTGCGTACCGAGTACGCTATCGAACGTAGAAACCCCTTTTAATTAAAATTAATATTTAATTCGTAAATATTAATAAATATGAAAATTCTTTATTCTTTATTTACCTGGGATGTTACAATATTACCACAAAAAAATATGAATTTTATTTTGATATTGGTTGGACATATAACTCCCTCCAATGATTTGGGTAAATATTTATATCTAATGAGATACACATGACTATAACGAGGAGTGAAATCAGTTCAATAACTTACTTTTTCCTCTATGATTTTATTTGTAGTGAACTTTTATTTCTATGATAGTTTGGGTAGTGAACTGATTCCATAATGATATACTTGGTGTTGTTCCTTGGATTATATAGAAATGAATTTATATTCTTATGTATATGCTATAAATTCAATGTCTTATGCCAATTTTATTCTCTTATGTCTCATGTTCATTGATTTTTATATGATTCATGTCTTATAAACTACAAATTATTATTCAATTATTCAATATTATGATATTTTATATGAATATTATGGTTATTAAAAGTTATTCTCAGGCTCTCATATCCTTATTCTAATGTTTTTATTATGAATCTCCCTTTGATTACCCTTAATAAGAATCTAAGATCACCCTTTATCATTTTCCATTCCCTAGGTTATGAATAAATTTAGTACATTTGATATGCCTGATAAGGGTGGTAGTTATGAATATAATAGCGGTAGATGATGTAGTTACCCATGGACCTTTTTTTTCAAAGTTTACGAAGGCACTAAACTATTACAGTACTGAGATTTTTGTTTTTGTAATGTAATGAATATTTATAAAAAAATGATGTAAAATCTATATATGATAATAATGGGTTGATTTATGGGAATTATAATATTTTATGACCTAGAAGAAATCTCAGAAAGAGGAACTCTATGATTTTATTTATAAAGGAATCTAAAATTCGTTGTCTGTTATACCTGATGATGAAGAAACAACAAATATCTTATAGAAGGTTTGGGTTATTTTAAATATTTTCCATATGTTTAATGTTGGAAGCATCATTAGATTGATATTGATGAGTATTTTGACATGATTAATATTTAAAATTATATTAATAAATTATTGAGTAATAATATGGAAATGCATGGTTAAAGGTTTATGATGAATGTAAAATAATAGATGTGTCTACAAATAGGGTTTTTACAGTTATCATGAAATTTGATGGTTGATAATTTTAATTATGATCATAATTGTAAACTAATTTATACACTTTTGTAGTTTAATTTTATATGATTGATTTTTGACGAATTTTTTTATTTTCAATAAATGATTTATATATATGTTTCCCTTAGGATTAATATGTGATTTGAGGATGAATATTATTTTATTTTGGGAACATTATAGGATTAAGGTTAAGATAATATTATTGGATAATGTGATATTTAATACCAAAGTGTTTTTTATTATTGATTCGACAATTTAAAACATAATTTAAATGCTATCAAAAATATTAAAAATTAATTTTTCAAAAAGGTGATAATATAGAAGATGTATAAAAAAGGAATATACAACTTAAGGATGTGACATTGTGTATGATTCGTGTTATTTGTATATAAATTCTATATTGATTTTGGAAGAATATGTGATCAAATATTTTTTATTTTGGGTTCTTACTTTTATCAGACATATAATAGTATTTTTTTAAGGTTAATTATTTATGGAATGATTTATTTTGATATTTGGGTGTCATTTTTTAGATTTTTGAGTTTAATGTATTCTTTTTCCAAATGACGGTTTTTATATATCATCATAACTTGTGTGAACCATTTTCATGTTGGTAATTGTATATATAGTGGACGAATAACTAGTCATCCTTTCATGGATCTCATGAACCATCACATGTTAAATGTAGTACTTCAGTTATTAAGAATTCCTTATTATTATTTAGTATATCACTTGAATAAGTGGTGGAAAACTCCTCAAAGAACAACTAAAGTATGACATTTTATAAATAAAAAAAGTATATATATTCTATCGAATTTTATATCCTGATGGTAAAATAATTCCATAGAATTAAGAAAAAGGGAGATAAATCTATTGATTCCTATGCGGAAAATATCACATAGCTATCATGGGTGGAGTAAAAATAGATGTTTCAACACACTATAACCTTTATTTTGAAAATAAAAATCCACTTCCTTAAATGATTATATGATTCTAACATTTATATTTCTAATGTTTCTTAAGAATATTTTTTACAGGGAATGAAAACAATTTACTAGAGAGAAAATATATATTCAAAATATTCAAAATTTTATAAAAGTCATATTGATAAATGATATCATATAAGAATATCTTAATGGATAGACATGCATATTTTTTCAAATAATAGATGAACAAAAATTTCACCAGTCATAAATTTATAATGTCTATAAAATAAAGTGTAATGAAGTCTCACTATACAAAGTTTTACAAATTTGGTTAGATAGACATAATTAGACATAGGCAGACATGCTTTACATACATACATTTATAAATATTATATGAAGAGAGAACATAAAACATTCCAACAGTCAAAGATTTTATATTATACAATATGAAATCATCATGTGCTTTAGTTGTGCTTCATCAAAATGATTACCAGACGGTGAATATGTAAGTAACATTTCAAGTAAATATGACATCTGCATGATTCCATTAAAATCACCACCGGGATATGTGGAATATAACCATTGGGAGTTTAATTATAAATATAATTTACATATGAGGAGGAGGAATATTTTTATAACTTTGGCGATCTAAATTTTCTTTAAATATTTTGTTACATTTTGTTACATTGACTGAACTTCATTGATATCTTTTATAGATTATTTTTGTTATGGTATCCATTTTGAGTATTATTGTAAATTTATTAAGAACTTTTTTGTTTGTAATTTTTATATCTGATCTGATGTGATTGAGGAATTCCAATGATTAGGAAGATATATTTTTTATCAATATTTATAATATAGGGTTATAAGGTACTGGGACATAAAGGTAATGTTGGATATTCTGATTAACAACTTCCTTATGTGGAAGAAAAACCCTATTATATTGTGATACATTTTGGAAACATTAAGTACGGTTAAGACTTCCATTACATTGAATGTTAAAATGTTGATCGTATTTTATAATGTTTTACTATATTTTTCTTTATGTATACTATTTATTTTATTATAATTATTTTAAAAAGATTCTAAATTACAATATACAGGTTTTAATAATTATTTTTATGATATTTTGAAAACCCTTTCTTACATAGAATTTTTTTTTGTTATGAAACTTCAATAGAAATACATTATTATAGAGGATAATAAAATTTTTATGTTTTATTTTATAAAATACAATTCACTCTCTTATTATAGATAAACACAGACTCCATAAATCTGTAATTTGGTATTAGAGTTGGTTTTTTTATAAATTGCTACACTAACATGTATTAAAATGATTGAGTATTATTGTTTTTAATATAAATGTTTTTTCCATTATGAGGTTAGAAAATTTCAATCCTAGAACACCAAATATATTTTATGTGGATAATTATAAATATTGTATAGATCACTTGAAGAGACATTTTGATAAATAAAGGTGTCAAAAAAATTTATGCTTACTGGAAACTATCAAATTCTTGTGAAAAATGTTCATAAAATGATAAATGCCAAAAATTGGAATATCAAATTAATTATTGAGTAAAAAATACTATGTTTTACTCAATGACCAAAAATATATTTTGCTAGATTAAATTTTTTTAAACTAAAAAATATATTTGGATGAAACTTGTGGTTACACACTTTGGGACTATTAATTTTGTTGAAATAAGAATATTTTTTCTTTGAGTAGATTATAAAGCATTTGATTTTTCATCATGGAAAATCTATTGTACAAATATTATAATGATTTATGATAAAATATAATTGTATTCTATCTCATGAAGATAGAGACTTAACTGATGAATAGTTTTATGAAAGGATTATTGATATTATATTTAATGAGTGGGAATATAAATTAAAATATCATAATTATATGAAACATCTGACTAAAATTATTTTAGAATATCTTATTGGACCCCTCATGAAGTATGATGGTTGGTTAAAAATAGATATTGGGAAAGTGAAAAATTAAAATGAGGTAGTCATTTCTATTACAACAATAATAGTTAAGAAATTCATATGAGATAAAAAATTTCATATATTATAAAATATTAAGAATGTGATGTTTGAGGATGAAAGAGGTTTATATTAAGAGAGTGAAAATTAAATTTTTAATCATTCCGATATAATGAAAAAAATTAGAAAATGAAATTTTCAATAAAAATTTAAGAAAAATTGTTAATAAAAAAGAGAAAATAAATATATTTTAGAGATAATATCCTATAAATGTAGAAATATTATTCATTTTAGAAAAATATTTTCCTAGACATAAGAATAATGAAAAGAAGTTTAAAACTTCCAGAATGTAATATATGAAAAAGATGAAGAAGTGTACGAATGTTTCAAACACATGGATTGAAAATGGATGAGATATATATTCTGAAAATTCTTCAAATGAAAGTGATAATATTCATAATGTTATAAGTTTTTTTATAAATATTATTAAGACTAATAAATTCTATTTTTATATGTTCTATATTTAATCCTTAACCAATTTTACATTAAATACAAACATTACAAATTATGATATTGAATATTCTACTAATTTTAATGAAGAAAAACTATTACATTACATAATGGAGAAACTGTACCTAGCTTTGATGATGTTTCAATATAATAAACATTACATTAAAAGAAAAATAAAAAATTTATGAACAACTGTCAGAGTATTATGTATAAAAATTCCAAAAAAATCATGATTTAACAAACACAACAAAAATTTCAGATATTACTTAATAATTAGTTTTGAAATTTATTTTTTCCTCGTCTATTTAAGATAAAAAATTTCTTAAAAAGAAACAATAAAAAAATTTCTGAAAATTAATCTACTAAATTTTATCTCTTGGAAGGATTTTTTTAATATATAATAATATATGAGAAGATATATAAATATATATAGAATTTTTTCTATTGAAAAATATAATTCCCAAAATAATTACTTTATTCCTAAAAGTTTTCCTTTATGTATGAAATTTAATAGAGTAGGAAATTAGAAAAAATAGTCTTCTTTAAAAATATCTTAAAATTTAATATTTCAAAAATACTTTATTTTAAATGAACTAATAGCTATACAACCTAATAATGCTGGATAAAAGGGTATTCTTAATGTTTTATTTTTTAATAATTCTGAACCAATGGATGTTTGGGAACCAAAATAAAAAAATATATATTTTAGGGAAATAATAAAATTACCCAAATAAAAACATGTGGTACATTGAGAGTGGATGTCTCAAAAAATTTACTATAGATTATAAATTATCACTTAATATTATCAATTTGAAATATAGAAAATTCACTTTTGTTGATAATGCTCAGGGATAAATATATGGTATGGGTGACATTATTCTTCTTGGAAAAGAATTCAATTATATTTTTTTTTTATTGTGAGAATTAATAATAACCTCAATTTCAATGGCCCCTACCCCTAAAGATACTTCAATTAAGGGAGAAAGATAATGACCCTTATGTTGAGTCTCTAGTAGGCCCCAGTTTATTGACAAGCACTAATGGTATAAAAAACTCATAAATTGGAGGAATTACCCTATTTAATAATATAAGATTGGGGGATAGGATGCATTGGACCAAATAAAATCCCTAAATAATTTAAAAATAAATTTAAAACCATCCCACAATGCATGTATAAATAAAACAGGAAAATAGAAAATTATCTAAAGTAAATGCCCAAAAGTAAAAGCTCAAGCAACGACATAAGAAAAGTCTAAGGGTCTAAGCTGGTAATGTCTAGCTTGGTATACATAATCATACTGGAATCCTAAAAATAGTTTATATTTAATAGCCTCATATTTTATAGTAGTACTATTTTTAAATATGATATCCTCCATAGATTACTTTGCATAGAAAATTAAGCTTAAATGAACTCCAAAATATATTATTTTAATAATGGCATTATAAACTTGCCATTATATTGGAGGGTTTAAATAGTATTAACTATATTATTAGATATATATGAACTTCATGTTCAAGGAATCATTAATTATTATTTTTAAATAAACAAATAATTTTTAGTAAAGTCGTTTTTTTCATTTAATTTATGTTTTCCTCAAAAAGAGATTTTTATTGATTTTTATAAGAAAATTAATATAATTTAGTTTTGAATAATTTAGAAAAATTATTTGATAAAAGGAAATTATTTTTTTGCTAATTACTTAAAAATTATATTAATATTAATTTCTAAAAACATCATGAAAATTTGAATTTATTACTAAATAGTAAAAAATACTGATGTTAATTATCCCCCAATTTTTTATATTTAAATGTCATTTTATGATTTTAAATTGATATAAAAGTAACATAAGTAATTTTTGTTATATATATTCTAATTAATTTATTTAAACAATATTTATACCTTTTTCAGTATAAATACATTTTTGGGATTTAAAAAACATTTTTCAAAAAAAAACTATTTCTCTATTGTGTTTTGACGCATTGATTTTAAAAGTAATTTTTTGAGTTATGTGATTTTAATTATTAAAAATTGATTTCATATTCGTATTTATGGGGTTAAAATTAGTTTATAAGTTTATTTCCATTTTTATCCCTAAAAACATTATTGTGGTAAAAAAAATATTTACCACGGTTTGGGTAAAATAATGTACCAGGTTTAAGTTAAAAGATAAAATCCTAAAATAACGAAAGAATTACAATTTTAAATTGGTATTCAATGTTTTTCCTGACCATAAACATCCTTTATAACATTAATTATCATCCAAATTCATTGTAATTTATTCAAATCAAATTTTTTGGCTGTAAATATAAAAAAACATTATTTAATTACATAAAACCAATCCTCCACAGGTATAAGTACAACTCATCACCCTTTCTCCTCAAAATCCTTGATGATTTTAAAATATCTATAAAACCATATCCTCCACACTCTACCCATATTCATTAACAACTTTTATCTTCTAAAGACCAATTATAGGTTCCTAAAGGGGGTCTTCCAAGTAGGTGATATTTAAGGGGCGAGGTATCTTAAACAACCTCTCTTAATTTATTATCTTTTTTCTACCATATATTGACCTCCTTTGCCAATAAAATAATATTAAATATAATATCATGTATATAATGTATTTTTAAATTTCTAATAAATATATCATATCCACCCCTATTCTCATCTCAACTTATTCGATGAAACGAAACCATTTTCCAAATTATGGTTGTTAAACGTCTCCATGGATAATAATTTTTCATTTTCCATTACCACCTTCAACGCTAGAAATAAAATTATTATTATTGTTAAATAAAATTTTAATAATAATGTTTTGATATATTTCATGTCCTATATGAAATATATATACATAATATTAAATTAAATGAAATTAGATTATGATGGTTAGAAAAAACAATGTGAAAATATACTAAACATTTATGATTTACATTTTTTCAAATGAATCATCCTCACATTTGAAATAAAATGATAAATGGGAACATTTAAACTTCTAAAAGAGGATTAATACCATTTCATTTCCATTCTAGATTTTTATTTATATTTGAAAATAAAATTAACAATTTTTCATAAATGAACTGACTATAAAACCATGACACAAACACACCCAAAACAATGAAAATTATGAGAAAATATTGATGAATGAGTGGTAATATATTATATAAGTATTATTTAAGGTATTAAAAATATGATTATATTTTTTTTAATTAATTAATAACATTCATTACACCATTATATAAGATTTTAATATATGAAAACCTAAAGGTAATCATGAGGTAAGGGTTTATCATTTCCCATTTTCTTCAATGAGAGGTAGGTCTTATTCACCATTTATTTCATGTGTATGGATTATATAATTCCCTTTGATATATAATTTCATGAATTTAATAATATAAATGTTATTCAATATTTCATTTGATAATTATTAATTTTATGGGGCATATGATTTGACTGATTACAATGTGGTAAGGGATTTCCTAACTCAATTTCCATTCACTAGGTTAAACATATACTTCATTAATTATTCCATGTTTTGATTATGTTTGAGTTTAATTTTTATTATCATATTTTTTTATTTTCAATTTCTTTGTTTTCATTTATATCTAATTAAAATAATAGATTCCTTTGATTAATTCACACATTAATAAAATTATATTTATAAGGGGCATTTTTTAAAAAAATATCTTTTCAAAGTCTCCCTTTAAACTCTATTTTTCCTACATGTCCAGGTTTTCTAGGATTATTTATAGAAATGTTTTTACCTTAAAATATTACATGATTAATTCCAAATATAATTTTAACTTTCATAAATATGTGGATATTTAAAAATCAATTACATGAAAATGGAAATTTTATTTTTCATGAATTATATAAAGTGATTTTTCAAAATCATTTTCTTTATAAGATACCATTATTTGATGATACATATTATTTATTGGAATATTATTCAAGGATACTATAATTATTATTATTATTATGGTTTTTTTATTTTTATTATGGTGTGATGTTTATGAAACTCATTTCTTTTCCTTCATTGATTATATAATTAAATGTATATGAAACTCATTTTTTTACATGGGTTCTAATGTGATGAATGACTTAAGTTGTTTTGGTAGAAATATGTATGGTTTTCATTAAGTGATGGTGGTTATTTTATATCCAATTATAGAGGTTATGTTATAACCAATGATGGGTGGGTCCAATATCTCCCTCTAATGAATTGGATAATGATTTATATATTATGACATAAATGAGGCTAAAACTGGAATTGAAATTGGATTAGTAAAATAAAACTAGAACATTATGTGAAGTTGGTTAAGGTATATATAACTAGAATGTGGAATAAACTTGATTCAGTATGAAATAACTAGAATAAAGAGTGAACTCAGATCAACAATATAGGACCGGGGTGGGGAGTGAACTCAGATTAGTAAGGGACATTAACCACTATGTTGGTTTTGGGAGTGAATATTTACTACTATAATGATTTGGGGAGTGAACACATTCCACAACATAGAATTGTTTTCTATTGGGGATGGTGGTATGTCCTTTCGAGGAGGTATAGATTCCAATAGAGTTCCCTTATATGTATTGGTAATGACTATTGAATACTAAGGGAATTATTTTCTATAATTATGTGTATTCCGCAATTAGATGTCTTATGTCAATGTTATTCTCTCATGGATCTTGTTATTATATGATACATGCCTTATGATCTTATATTATTTATTCCATGACTCAAGATTATGATCATTGATATTGAGGGAATAATTTTCAAATTTTATGGTCATGTTGTTATGACTTTATGATTATGTTATTATTGATATCTCTATTGGTATCCCTTACTGGGCATCTAAGATCTACCTTTTCTTGTGTTTTTTTTCCTCGGATATGATGAAAGTTTTTGTTGATGATATGTCAAAAAAAATTAGTTATGCCAGAATTAGTGGGAGATTATATAGATGTTTTATAAACTGGTATTTTATGTTTCCAAGTTTATAAATACACAAAACTCATTTGGTTATTTCTTGATTTTTTTATATTATTTAAAAAATATTCCACTATTTAGATTTAATTTCTATATATGAAATATATGGGTCATTATTGTTGGTATCTGATCAAGGTTTAGTTAACATTTTAGAATAAGTATGAGATAACCATAGAAAAAATCCAACAAGTAATTTTGTGTTAAAATTATAGAGATTTATTAATGATTGTGAATAAACTAAGTAAAAATATAGTGTCATAGATTAGAATTTTATAAAAAAATTCCCATGTTTATGTGGATTTTCCACTATGATTAGTGTTTCTCGCACTATGATTTTTAATTTTAGTCAATAGTTAGAACATGAAGAATCCATATTAATGATGAATAAAATAGTAAATGTTATAATTTATCTCCCAAGAAACCAAATATTATGGGATCTGTAATGAAAATTCATACTTCTTTACTCATGTTGGATATGAATCATTCTATACTTCTAAATGAGAAAATGTGGGCACATCATTCTATTGATCCCTTCAAGAAAAAACATCTACCTACATTCAATGGGCTTTCTGATCCCCTAGCGGCTGAACAATGGATCTGTATAACTGAAAAGATAATTTATATTATACAATATTTTGAAAAATAGAATTTAGTTTTGGATTTTTATCAGCTGGAAGGTGAATCAGAGCAATTGTGTAATTTTATCAAGAATATTAGTCAAGAGTAAAACATTAACTCCATGGATTGGAATGAAATCAAGAAATTATTTTATAATAAATACTTTACTCGTATTAATTTTAAAATAATAGAGACACAATTCTTTGAGTTAAATCAAAAGGATGAGGATTATGTTGGAACCTTTGAATAAAATTTTACAATACTTATAAGGTATACTTCTGGAATTATCAATCAACCAGAATGTAATGTTGATTGATTCATCATTGGCTAAAAAATAAGAATTTTAAGGGAGTTATCCATAAGGGAAATTAGTATCTATATAGTAATCATTTCATCTACTCTTAATTTTGAGATGGAGATTGTATTCAGCTACGAATATCATTATTTTGATAAGAGAAGAAGAATAGAATTCAATAGAAATTATAAATACTAGGGGTAGAACGTGATGAGATTTTCTACATGATAAATATTTAGGAAGAAACATGGAGGAAATTTTCATTAGGTAACTAGTAAATTTTTTAATTATGGAAGGTAATATCTGTAGGTAATTCATTTCTAATTTGATGAGAAGAAGTTTTCTTACGATTTGGAAAGAGAGAAAGTTGTGCCAAATTAACCGCCGCACTACAATATTTCGAATGAAAGGAGTATGTGAATTTTAAAAATCAATTCACCTATCTAAGGGATAATATGGATGATAATACACAATGTCAATTAATGTAAATGGTTAAATGGAAAGCTTATTAAATAATAATGTACAAAATAAATAATGTTAATTGGGGAACATTCATCCTCCCCTACATAGTTTGGAATTTCATGTATACTTTTTTTTATTGAGGCATATTAAAATATTATTATTAATAATTTATTAAAACATTATATGATTATATATTACTAACAAAATTATGGAATAATGAAATCACATTTTATATTCTATCGATATAGGGTTGAAATCAAGATTCCAATGGAAATGTTTTTGTATAAGATAAGATCTTATTTATGGAATAAAGGGTTAATTGAATTTTATAACCACATATATATGTATATATATATCTAGGTAATATTAAAATATGTGTTATGGATAATATCATGGATTCATGAGTGTAAGATTTTCCATATGTTCAATGTATTTGACAACCCTTTCAAGGTTTTATGTGATGTAAATTTATCAATATTAATAATATTTTAAGAGAAATTTATGGAAATGAATCTCTTTTTATATATATATTTTTATAGGGAATTACTTGTTGCTTTATTTATATATTATTAAAGGTATTGGTAACCTTTAGGTTTTATATTATCTTTGATAGTGAGATAATTAAGAGTTATAGTTGATCACCTTACAAAGCTAGTACACTTCTTTTATATTAAAGAATATTTCATTTTAGATATTATTTCTATAGTATAAATTATATATTAAGGTTGTGTGGATTACCACATTCAATTGTGTTTTATCTTTATTTTTTTCCCATTGATGTTTTGGTAAGTTATTCAGAAATATATTGATGTAGAGTTGTGTTTCATACTTGTATATCATCCTTCGAAAGATATTCAATTTAAGAAAATTATTCAGTCTATAGAGGATATTTTAAGATATTTTTCATTGGATTTATATGGTGGTTGGGATCAACACCTTCCTCAAGTTGGGTATTCTTATGACAATAGATTTTATTCAGGCATTCATATGGATCTTTGAAACTATTTATGGAAGGAATCATATAACTACAACATATTAGAATGATGTTGTAGAAATAAATCTATTAGGACCTAAGTAAGATAATATGATCACAGATATAGTTAGATCCATTCAATAAAATTTGAGGAAATCAAAAAGAGGATCAAAATTTTATGTTAATAATCATTGAAATGAAATATAATTTGATATAGGAGGGAAGGTACTTATACAAATTTATCAATGGAATAAATAAGGGACACCTAAGCCCCACGTATATCAGTCAGATTAATATACATGATGGTATTAGGAAAATAGATTATATATTGGAATATCCATAGAATCCCACTCATGTTCATGTTGTGTTCCAGGTATTTTTCCTGAGGATGTTGATAAGAGATAATTTACAATTACTAAACATAGAATTTATACAGCTAGACAAGAACTTCCATATGAAAAAATCTGGTAGAGAATCTGGATCATTAAGATAATGTTCTACAAAACAAGAACACTCACCTAGTTATGGATTTGGGGAGAAACCATCACTTTGAGGATGCTACATGGGAACTCAAGGATATGATAATAGAGAGGTATCCTCATATATTTTTATCTTAGTGATGAATTTCATGGGAGAAATTCATTTTATGGGGGTCATAATGTAACATCTCATGTTTTTATGATATGTATCTTTTTAAATTTAATCTCTTTGATAAATTAATTTGCACGAATCATCAGTCTTAAAAAAACTCCAAATTTTTATTTATTTTAAAATGAACATCATAAATTAGCCATTAAATTAGATGGTTTGAACAATATTTATGATTTTATAAATTATATATGAATTTCATGTTCAAGGAAAATTCATTTATTTTTGGAAATAAACACATAATTTTTAGTAAAGTCGATTGATTCTTCAAATATATGTTTTTTAGAAAAGAAAATTTGGTTTCTTTCTATGAGAAAACAAATAAAATTAATTTTTGAAATATTTATAAAATATATTTGATAAAATGGAATTAATTTTTGGATTCAATATTTCAATATTATATTTCATTAAATTTATTATAATTTTATGAAAGGTTTTATGTTTTAGTAAATAGAAAAAAATACATATTTTTATAAAACCCTCATTTTCTTTATATTTAAAAGTTTTATTATGATATTAAATTGATATAAAATTAATATAAAGTAATTATTAATTATATACAATCTAATTTATTATATTTAAACAATATTTATAACTTATTTTTTGTAAGTACATTTTTAGGATTTCAAACAAATTTTTCCAAAAAATGTGTTTTCTTTCAATTTTGATTGTTAAATTTTATGCATAATTTTTATACTTATCTGTTTTTAAATTTTTAAAAATTGATACAATATTTTAAATCAGAGTTAAAAATTATGTTATAATTTAATTTTCATTTTTTTCCATAAAAACATTTTCATGCTAAATTTTTTTACCATAATATAGGTTAAATAATGTAGCTTGTTATGGTTAATTTCATTTCTTTTTCTGCATTTTATTAACCTCTTTAATCCATAAATAATAATAGCTATAGTATCATGTATATATTGTAATTTTATATTTCCTATGTAATATCATATATCGATCACTTTTTTCATCTCCTCTTATTCAAAGAAACGAAACAATTTTCCAAATTTTGGGGGTTAACTATATCATTAGATAATGATTCTCCATTTTCCATTACCGCCTTCATAGATAATCATAAAAGAATTACAATAATTATATCATATTTTAATAGTTATGTTGTATCCTATTTCTTGTTCTAAAACTAATATATATACATAATAATAAATAAAACTAAACTAGTTCACGATGGTTGGAAAAACATATAAAATAAACTAAACATTTATCATTAACATATTATCAAATGAATCACCCCCACATGGGAAATCAAAATGATATATGGGAAAATTTAAACTTTTAAAGGTTCATGAATACCATTTAATTTTACTTTTTTATTTTCATATGAATTTGAAATTAGAATCCATAATTATACATAAATAAAACAACCCTGAAATTATGAAACAAACGCACCCAAAACAATGAAAATAATGAAATATTATTAATGAATGGGTTGTAATATGTCATTAAAGTATCATATAAGGTATTATAAATATGATTATAGTTGTATAATGAATTTATAAAAATATTTAACCATTTATACATGACGATAAAATGAAAAAACCAATGAGAAGATTGAGGTAAGGGTTTCTCATATCATATTTTCTTTTGTGGGATATATGCCTTATTAACCACTAATATATTGTACTAGGCATATTATTTGAGTATAGTATAGATATTATTTTAATGATTGGTTTATGTTTATGATGGAATTATTTTTCTAAAACCTGTTTCTTTTTCATGATTTATGTTATGATTAATTGTTTATTAAACTCATTTCTTTACATAATTTTGGATACAAATAATGAATTATGTTCTTGTATAAACATATGTATCATTTTCATTATGTTATGTGGTTAAATTATATCCAAGTAAAATGGTAAAATTATAACTAATGACTGGTGGTACTTATATCTCACTCCCATGTATTGGGTAATTATTTATCTCATGAGACAGAAAGGACTGAAATGTGATGTGAACTTGGTTATGTGAGACATGAATGGAATGTGAAGTGAGCTTGTTTCAATAAGACTAGACTATAGCTATGAGTGAACTTGATTCAGTATGATTGGAATCGAATGCGGAATGGTCCCTTTTCAGTAATATTGGATAAGAACAATGAGTAAACTCTGTTCAATAAGGGACTTTTCCTATATGATTATATAGAGAGTAAACTTTGACTTCTATGAGGATTTGTAGAGTAAAACCATTACACTCTATAGAAAGGGATCCCACTAGGGATGGTGGGGTTTTTGACCTAGGAGGTGTAGCCACCCATAGTGTCCCCTAATATGTTGTGGAAATGATCATTGACTACTATGGGAATTATTTTCTTTATTTTTGTATGTGACACTAGTCCAGACTTTATTCCAATGTTATTCACTCATGGGTCAGCTTCTAAAATTACTCATTTGTTATGAACATATTGGTTTTATTCGATGACTTAAGATTACAATCATTGATATGCATGGTATAATTTTCAAATTTAATGTTAATGTTCTTATGACCTTATGCTTATTCTAGGATTGATATCTCCATTGTTTACCCATATTGGGCATCTGATCTCACACTATTATTATGTTTCATTTCATAGGCTATGAAGAATGATTTTTTAATTATGGTATTTCAAAAATAATTCTAGTTATTATGGAATAAGTATAAGACAATATAGATGTTATATAAACCAGTTTTTTATATTTCCAAGTTTCAAAAGACACTGAACCTATAAAGACCTTGATTTTTCTTACAAAAATACTACATTATTTTAAAGATAAATAACATAATAGTGTTACAAATCAAGGATAAAAAGTTTTAGTGTCATGTTAAAATGAATACCATACATAAATTTTACATAATAAAACATAGAAAATTATTTAATACCTTATTATCAAGCTTATTTTGTCCCTTCATTCTCTCCTTAGTACAAGTATTCACCAGAGGATATACATAAAAATGGGTTGATCTAAAAGCCTAGTAAGAGGATGAATAAGAGACATGAAACATGGGTGAGCATATTCATCATCATAATATTGCAGGAAAAGGAACATAACCATAATCATGGGAGGTAAAGGATTTTCTCAATATATAAATATGAAACATCATTTCTTAGTAGTCAAATTTCACAGATAGTTGTGAAAAAATATAGAATCATGTTTATGAATATTTCAGTTTTTCTCATGAGATTTATCACATTACAAAATGAATTAGAGCAATATATAATTCTGGATGCACCCATCACATCATAACATTTACCTACGCTATATAATTCCTGGTCCACCAGTCACGTCATAACATTTACATTATTCTGCATGCCACATAGAACATATATCAATATTTGAAATGAAATAACCCAAAGAAAGGTGAAGATTTAATTTCAAAAATAATAAATTCATAACATTCATATTTCTAATGATTAAAAGGGGATACGTTTCCTAGTATTAATCTTGATTGAAGATGAAACAATCTTATAAGAAGTAAAAGATGTGTTATTTTGAAAGAAGAGTTCTTTAGAAAAAAATATTTTCATTTTACATAAAACCATATTGGAAGAATATATATCCCAGAAAAGAAGAGGCAAGGAAAAATAAATGATATTTTTATAAAAAAAATAAATGAACATCTATAATTAAATTTGAGTGAAAGAGAGAAAACCCAAAGGAAGATAGTTATGTTAATTAATTCCCATTACCATATGTATGAATTTTTCTTTTCTATAATATATTACTTAATCAAATTAAATTCATTAATTTTAAAATAAATTACCTTTTATATATGAATTTAATTCATTATAGTATTATTAAGTTCATTTATGATTTTTTAATGAGTTATAAAGTTCAATTACATTGTTCAAGAGTTTTCGTTTTCTTGGTTATCATGACCAATTCACTTGTATATACGTATGGAGATTCATATAAAATTGGAATAAATCTACAAAATTGAAATTATTGGTTATCAATGAACATAAATAAGTTTAAATGGTTATATATAAAAAATCATATGGTATGAGGATGAACCATTAGATCATACATTAGTGATAATCATTTAGATTATTACAGTAGTTTTTGATCAAAATGAACTCATTTTGTTTTATAATTTAGTGTTATGTAAATATGTTACATCCAAAACATAAAAATGGTCATTATATAAACCTTTAAATATGTTTTAACCATTAATATTTTATCATTACCATCCTTAATGGAATTAATGAAAAATTAAAACATGTCATCCTTGAAGGAAATAAATCAGTACCTCACAAACAATGCTTTCATTTTAAGAATAAAATAGAGAGGAGAAGGGGCTTGATGATGTATTATTCCAATAGTATAATAAAATTACATTATATGTAATCTACTAGTTTTATAATTCTATTTGGATGAGGGGATGTGAGTAGAGAATAAGGAAAGAAAAAAACATGAAAATAAATTAAAAGAAAAGAAAGATGATTTTACCTCTTGAATCCTTCTCCTTAAGAACCTCATTATGGTGAAGGGTTTCAAATTTTTATGAGAAAAAGAGATCATGGATGTGAGGGAGTGTCTTGAAAAGGGTATTCTTCAGAATTTGGACAAATTACAAAATCTTGTAAGATGCAAAGAGATGAGGTGGTGATGGGTGGTATTTATAAGGGAGGAGTGTGGTGTTTTCTCTTTATTTTATTTATTAATTTAGTATTTTTTCTCAACACTGTGAATAGTTTTAAAATTATCTATCAATGTATTAAAATAATGAATTTTAGTTTGAGATTATGGTTTGTATATGAGAAATTAATCAAGTAATATTTTTTTGAACTTGTAATGTATATATACTATAAATTACTGTATCATACAATTCCCAAAAAAATCATGTATTTCAGAAAAATCCCAAAAAATTCATCCTAACTATTTTTTGACATGTCTAATTAAAAAAGGAACTGTAATATATGAAAATAATTTTCAATGTATGAGAAATTTATTTTTTTATTAAAATCATAATCTAATTAGAAAATACTGATTTTAAAAATATAATAAGTTTTATAACAATTTGAAAAATTAATTTAGATATCCTTCAATTATATTGTAAATAGAAGACAATAAAATATTAATTTATGAATCTATTTTGTGAAAATAAATTTTCTTTTAAATAATTTAATAATTTATAAATTTATAATTAAGGGTTTATATTTTAAAAAAATACCAACACATAATAAAAAAATTAAACATTTATTTAATTATACTATGATATAATTATTCCATATTTTCATTTATGAGGTACCTAAATTTTAGTTACATGTTTATAGATGAGGTTACTAATCTATTGGGTAAATTACTATTTCTAATGGTCATATTACTATTCCAATGTTTAGGTTATTATTTTATTGGTACATGTTCCTTAACTTCAAGAAATACCTCTTATACCATTTATTATTCATTTAAAATGTTTTTATTGTTTTATCAAAGTGATTTTATGTGGTTTATATTATATTACATAATTATAAGAAGGAAATTTCCATTGATGATATTTTTGGGTCATTACATTCTTAAACCTTATGAAATTTCACACTCAAAATTTTATTTTACATTTGAAGTTGAAAACATGTGAGGGTACTTCTCCTTCAAAATTTACTATAGTTACCATGTTCCCACTTCATACTTATGCTTTATCCATATTACTTTGATTTTTGAGTCATCTTATTTTGTAGAAAATTATCTCTATGGTCCAAGATCATCACAAACATCTCCTCATAAGAGAGATAATTTTATAACTATACCACCTCTAGATTCAGTACATGTGATGGATCTAGTATATAATTACTCAAGAGGGATACATGGAATACATCTTGTATTTGAAATATGGTAGGTGGAAATTCTATTCGATAGGATACAACCCTGAATCAATCAAGAATCTTGAAGGGGCTGATGTACCTCAGACCTAGATTTCCCTTCTTCCCAAATATCATGAGCATCTTCTATTGACTTTGGGATTCTGTTTTGTGTTGATAGATGGTTTTCACCTTTTCCACAATTTCTTAGACCATTTTTTTTTTGTATCACCTTACGTTCACCATATTCATAATCGCATGCATATGTTCTACATATTTTCCGCAAGGGCTTCATATTTAGAAATTTTGAGTATTGAGTGGAAACTGTTATTGTAGGAGAACTAAATTAGAGGAATATGTAGGTTTCATCCTCCTTTGAAGTCCATAGAACATTCCATCAATATTTCATCCAATTTATGAATTTTTTTTTAGATTGGTCCTTAGTTTAAGGAATATTATCCGTATTGAAGTTCAACTCTTTGTCTAGAGAATGTTGAAGTCTTTTCTAAAACATAGATATGAATCTTGGATTTCGATTGGATACAATTAATAGTGGTAAACCATGAATCCATACCACTTTTATGATGTATATCCATTCAATTTTTTCCAGTGAAAAGTCCTCTAAAATTTTGATAAAGTGAGAAATCTTTGTAGAATGATATACAACAACCAAAATTGTGTTGTCTCCTTTAGATGTATTCGGATGTCTAGTTACAAAGTCCATGTTTATATTTTTTTCTTTTACAAGTTGTTATGGGTAATGGCTGCATCATCCCATTAGTATTTTTTCTTTTAGCCTTTACTTAATGATATATCAGGCACATTGATATATATTCAATGATATCCATCATCATATTGTCCCAAAAAATGTTCTCTCAGATATCTCGATACATCATTGTACTCCCTAGTTTAATAGAGAAGGTTGATCTATGTGAATCATTCAAAATATCCTTATTTTTCTCTATATCGGATAGTACACATAGTCATGAACCAAATCTTACAGATCCTTCCTCATCAATTTTAATCTCTATCTATTTCCCTGATCTCATAGCATCCAGCTTCTTCTAAATTTCGAAATCATTTCCTTAATCATCCTTTATTTTCCCTATAAGTCATGGTTGATAAATCATTTGAGAAAGTATTGATTATTTTCCTTCCATAATGACTCTCATGTACAACCTTTTCAAATATAAGAATATTTGATCCTCCCCAATTCTAATTATTCATAATGTTGTAGGATACTTTCAACATAGAGAATATTCTACATTATTCGGCTTATCGTAATAGTAGTGGATTTAATAGTCATAATCCTTGATGAGCTCTAACTATCTTCATTGTCTCGTATTAAGATTCTTTTGTGTGAATATATATTTTAGTCTCTTATGATGGGTATATATTTCACATTTCATTGCATAGAGATAATGCAACATGATTTACAATTCCAAGACCTACACTTCCAACTCTAGATCATGCGTCAGATAGTTTTTCTCATGAATTTACAACTTACTTGAGGCATTGGATATGATTATCATTTTGCATCCTTATACAGATTAATACATTTTCTTTATCATCTATGTATACTATAAATAGTTCCCCACTTGTCAGAAGTGTGAGTACTAGAACTGTGATAAGACTACTTTTTTAACTCAATGAACCAATATTCACATTCACTGGTGAAAAAAAAATTCTCCATTCCGAGTCATCTTGGTTAGTGAATTTTAAAATCATGAAATATTCTTCATAAAACACTATTAATACCCATCTAGACCAAGGAAACTACAAATATCCATTGCAGATATTGGCTTGGGCCACTCCTCAATTTCATTTGTCTGGGAAGGGTCCATAGATATTCCTTTAATGGTGATAAAATACCCCAAGAATGATACTTCCTCCCTCAAAAATATACATTTACTTAAATTTTCATAATGCTTTTCACTTCTCAGAGTTATTAGAAATGAATTCAATTGCTCCTCATGTTTCAGCATTCTCATAGAGTATATCAGAATGCCATCAATAAAGACTATTGAAAATTTGTCTAGGTAATCTCTAATAACTCTATTAATTATGTCAATGAATATTTCTATATCATTAGTGAGTGAAATGGGTATCAATTTGAATTCATAGTGTCCATACCTCATTAGAAAAGAATTATTTTGAATATTTTTCTTCTTCACCATTAATTAGTGATATCCCAACCAAATGTCCACCTTAGAGAAAAACATGGAACAACACAATTGATTAAACAAGTCATATATCCATGGAAGGGGATATATTTTCTTTCTTGTGTTTTCTTATTTGAGATTAGGATAATCAATTCATATGAACATTGATCGATCATTATTCTTGACGAAGAGGAATGGTGTACCCCAAGGGGAAGAACTTGGGCCTATAAAACCCCTATAAATATTCTCTTATAAAATATTCTTCAATAAGCCCAACTCAGTTGTGTACATTCTATAAGGTGTTATTGATATAGATAGAGTTCTACGAATGAGATCACTTGAGAACTCAAACTCTATATCATGAGGAAAACTGGGAAGCTCTTCAAGAAAAACATCGGTGTAATCCCTCACAATGAGCATGTATTTGAGCATGATAACCTCATTTGTCTCCATTATTTGATCTAGATATGATTTCTCATATGGTAGTAATATCCACACTTGAGATGATGATTCTGAAATAGAAATATCATCCTCCTTACAAAATTGGAGGATTCTTTAGGATATGAAGAGCGATCTCCATTTCCCGATAGTTGATGTTGGCTTTGTATAAAGATATCCAATCCATTCCCAATATTTCATATATCTCTATGAAAGGAAGTATGACATGATTTTCATGGAGGTTCAGTCCAAAAACATTAACCATGGAGGATTTATATACTTTGGATTTAATAATTTCCCCATTTTTTGTTTTCACAGATAACTCAACCTTAATATTTTGAGGTGGTTTTTGAATAGTTCTACTAAACATGAAAGATATGAAAAAAATTGTAGAACCATAATCAAATAGTATGTTCAATATTATTTAATGTGTAATCAGCATACCTATCATGACATCATTGTCGGGCTCCACCTCAACATTACTAATGGAATAAGCCTTCCCTTTATCCTTCGGTTGTCATGGTAGATGACGTAGAATACCCTCGAGGTATCATTATTTAGTGCACTGGCTTGCATAATTCCATTAGTCCCTATAGTTGAAGCATTGACCTATGGGCGGTGCTCTAATTTCCTCCACCACATTGTCTTGATTCCCCACGTATCGTCAAAATTCATGGACTTGGTGGCATTCTCTCCCACAATTATAATATTTTTCTATCCCTTTGAGGTAACTCCCATGATTATTTTGACCACAATATTGACTTGTGGGTGGTTGAGTTTTTTTCCCATCATTCTCAATAGACCATCCAGCTTGTAACACCATCTTTTGTTTCTTTTCAACATAGACATGGGACACTTCTCCATACTTCATGTCAATTTTTAGAGCACATAGAACAACATATGCATAACTCTAAAAGTAATGAATTTATAGATCCTTTTTAATGCATGATTTTAAACCAAAAAATATATATCAATTTCTCTATCATTTTTTATATCAAAACCTGAATTAGACATTGAACTCCCAATAAAATACACTTTGTAGGCCATAAAAGATTCACCTTCCTTTTTCATCATCTCTATAAACCCTCTCTCCATAATTTTATGATGATTTATATGGAAATACTTATTATAAAACATTATTATAAAGTCTTCCCATTCTGTATCTTAAATTTCATCCTTGAGATTTGCATTCTTAATTAACACCCATGATTGGTCAGCCTCTCTATCTAGATGATAAACAAATAAAGTCGCCTTCTACAATATTAAATAGTGATCTATTAAAAAGATCAAATTCATAGAGTTGACCCATTATTCCATTACTAGTGTATCATAAGATACATTAAATGTCAATGGTCATTGCCACATAAAAGACATGATAGTAAGTTTCCCCCTCTTAAGTGAAGGAGGATGTTCAACATTATTTAGGTTATTGCTCATAAAATGAGGAAAATGGGTAATAATTACCATGAAAATTTGAAATCCACCTACCAAATCATTGGGTATGTCATTAGGCAATCACATAATTGTCCCTCCTGTTGGTTTTTGATTTAGTTTCACCAAGTTCCCACCATTTTCTAAAATAGAAAAGGTTAGAACAAAAAATAAGTCGACAAGTCATGAATACATAATTTATTCCCTTGAATAATTATGGAAAAAGGAATATATTTCGGGATCCCTATGTTCAATATTTATCTAAAATAAAGCTTCTTGGGTACTTACTTAGTCTCAAAAAAGGGTTTTCACTAAGGTTCTCTAATCATAATTCCAAAATTAACTAAAACATGTTATAATACCGTATATAGAGACCCTTCTATTTCTTACAAAACTATTTCAATATTTTAAACATGAATAACATAATAATGTTATAAATTTGAGATCAAAAGGTATAGTTTCTTGGGAAAATTAGGTCTATACATAAATTTTACACAATAAATCAGAAACGATTATTTAATTCTTTCTTCTCTTGCACCTTATTGGACCTTGTGTTCTTTTTATTATATGTATTCACCTAAGGATATAAATCAAAAAGGGGTTAGATAAAAGCCTACTAAAATTATTAATAAGAGACATGAAACATGGGTTATAATATTCATCACCATCATGATATAAGAAAATTATCACAAGCATAACTGTGGGGAAAAATATGAAATGTGGAAATGCGTAAAAATGAAATAATATGACCTAGTGGTCAAATACTATACAGAGTTGTAAATAGAGAAAAAATAATGTTCAAGAATATTTCCCTTTATCTCATGAGATTCATAAAATTAAACAATGCATTAGAGAACTATATAATTCCAAGAGAAACTTGACATTATAACATTTACATGAACCATATATTTCCGGGCGCACTCGTCAGATCATAACATTTATATGATCATGAAGGCCATAAAGAATGTATATCAATATTGGACATAAAATAACCCATATAAAGGAATGATATTAATCTATAAAAGTTTAAATTTATAATATTTGGAGATACCAAGAAAAAAATGAAATACATTTCGTGGTATCAATCATGATTGAATAATAAATAATATTATGATAAGTAAAAGAGGTGTTTTTTAAGAATATTTCTTTTGGAAATATGTTTGAATTTTTTATAAAACCATATTGGATACAATTATATACCAAAAAATAAAAGGTAAGTAAAAAAATAAATGATATTTATAGAAAAAATAAAGTAACACTTATACTGAATATGGAGTATAAGATAAAAACCCAAAGGAAGAGTGTTGGGTTTAAGAATTTTCCAAACCATATGTATTAATGATTTATTCAATTTAATATCCTAGAAAATCAAATTAAATTAATTAATTTTCAAACAAACAACTATTAATACATGTTTTATATTCATTATATTATTATTAAATTCATTTAAGTCCTTTTAATGAGTTATAGAGTTCAATTTCATCATTCTGGAGTGTTTGTTTTCTTACTTTTCATGATCGGGGCACTTGTATATATGTATATAGATTCATGTGAAATTGGAATAATTATCTTGAATTGAAATTATAGTCTATTAATGATTAAAAATAGTTTTAAATGGTTATATAATCATTTTTTATATGTCATTATGATGAATTATAATATTAAACATTCGTCATAATCACTTAGATTATTACGACAGTTTTTTATCACAACAAACTCATTTGGTTTTATCATTTAGTATTATGTAAATATGTTACATCCCAAATATAAAAAGGATTATAAAATTAAATTTAAAATTTTTTAGACACTAAAATGGTTTCATGACTAGCCTTGATGGTGGTAAGTGAAAATGACGACATGTCGTCTTTGAAGGCGATATACCAACACCTCACGGACAATGCTATCATTTTAAGAATAAAAGGGAGAGGAGAAGGTTTATGATGATGGATTATTCCATTAGAATAATAAAATTAATTTATATATAAGAAAATATTGTTATCATTACAATCAAATGATGGGAGTTGATGAGATAATAAGAAAATAAATGTACATGAAACGAAATTAAAAGAAAAGAAAGAGAATTTTACCTACAGAATCCTTCTCCTTGAGAACCTCCTTAGGAAAAAGGGTTTCATATTTTTATGATACAAAGATATCATAGACATGGGGGAGGGGATTGAGGAGAGTATTGTATAAAATCTGGACATGGTTTAAATCTTGTAAAGTATGAGGAGAAGAGGTAGTGAGGAATGGTATTTATAGGGGCGGAGAAGTGTGTTTTCTCATTATTTTATTCATCTGTTTACTATTTTAGTTCATGATTATGAATTATTTGAGAGAAGTCACTAAATATATTAAAATAATTATGGGGATTTCTAGATTATGGTTCTTACATCAGAGATTACATAATGAATAGTGCATTTATCTTTTAATGTACATATACCATAAATTACAATATTTTACTATTAACAAAAAATTCAAGTATTTTCGAAAAATACCCAAAATTAACACAAGACATTTTTGTAAATTTATAATTAAAAAATAAAATATAATTTATGAAAATAATTTTACAATAATGATAAATTTAATTTTTTTATTAAACCATTCATTTACATGGAAATTACTAATTTTAAAATTTTAACTGTTTTTATAACACTTTGAAAAATTAATGAAGATCTCATAAAATTATCTTATTATAATAAGATAATAAAATTTTAATTTATGAATCTATTTTATGAAAATAAATTTTCTTTTAAATAATTATATTATTTATAAAATTAAAAATAAACCACTCTTTTTTATAAAAAAGAACACTTAATTAATGATTTTTTAAAAAATTATTTACTTATACTATGGTATAATTATATCATATTTTCATTTATGATATGCCAACATTTTAGTTACACATTCATATATGAGGTTACTATTCTATTGGCTGAATTACTATTCCTAGTGATCATATTACTATTCCAAAAGTCAAGTTACTATTCCATTGGTATAGGGTCCTGAATATCTAGAAACACCTCTTATACCATTCATTATTCAGTTAAAAAGTTTTTATTATGTTCTCAAAGTGGTTTTAAGCGGTTTATACTATAGGAAATAATAATAAGAGGGTAATTTCCATTGAAAATGTTTTGTGTCATTACAAAACCCATAATTTTCTAGCATCGTTTTATTATGTTATGTAATATCAATATATGTAAAGTATGGATCTATAAATTATTTGCGCAGGGTTAGAATATAAGTATACATAGTAGGGTAAAAAAATTATATCATGTACATGTGAATGAAGTATGCTAATGCAACAGTGATCAAACAGAAGAAGAAAAAATGCCTAAACTGTCAGTATAACAAATCCCAATCACCACCATAGAATTAACACCAAAACATGAATCTAATTATAATATTATTATATGAATAATATTGATAAATGATACCTTTTACCAATTTCCCACAAAATAGTCATTCTCACAACCTAATGACGTATGTCCTGGTGCTCCAACCAGCTCTATGAAACTTCACATCACGTAACATCACATCATATCCAACCCATAGACACCATTTACATCACAATAAGACCATAAAAAGAATATTAGAGTATCATGAACATGAAGGAAACCAAATTCATCTCATCCTCCTAACATGTGTGACCCTCCCTATAATATATCTCATTATGAAACTTGAAAACACTTAGTTCACCACATCATACCTTTCCAAAATACACATGGTCCATCACATGACATTATATCTTGAAGTTTTGTTTTTGATTTATAGCCATCATAGCTTGTTCATGTAATCGTCCCCTAGAAGAGGGACTGGGGATGATCAGTTGATGATCCATCCATCATCTCTATTGGTACATTAGAAAAAACACCACCAAAACTATTGGTTGTCAGCAATAGGTGATTGACTATAGTGGGGTTTGTATAAAATTTCACAAGGAAATAAACTATATAAGTAATATCAAAACACACAATAATAGCTTATGGGTTCACTATAAAGATCCATATGAACACACAACATCACACCTAAGGCCTCATATCCTTCTTCAACTTTACTACCACCACCTAAAATAACAATAACACACAATAAGACACAATCCATATTCATCGTTTCTTTTTTTTAAAATCCATTTCCATGATTCCCATTTAACAACTAATTCCAATTCAACAGCCCATTAATTTCACAATTTTTAGCTCATTGATCACTATGTGAACATTATAAATTTAAACTACACAACCCACTTTTAATTAATTGATCATTAATTATTTAAACTAATTTTTCAAACTATACCATGATAATTTAATATAAATGTTATCATTTTCATTATTAATTACTACAAGGAAAACTAAAATAACACAACACATCACAAAAATAGATATCCCATTATCATCATGCCAACAGGACCACACATCCACGATCAATGCCTTAAAAACCTCCTCATCACAACCACCACATATATCCTTCACAACCACCCTATAGCATGTCCATATAATATAATATCCATTCAAACATCACAATACATTCATCATATATCAATTTTCAAAATTTTAAGGGGGTTTTCATCAGTTATAATTATCATTTATTTGTATCATCACAAAATAATAATTTTATATGGGAAACCATTTTATTAACCAGATATAATTTATTATGAAATTCCATTTATGGTTATATCAAAAAATCACAAAAATAGGAGTTCCAAACTATAAAAACTATAGTTAAAATAAATACCCTAATAGGAACAATTTTCAACAAGTCATCAAAACCCAAAAATAAAAATATAAAAAATAATATCAAACATGTATAAATATTTTATTTTAATCACCTTACATTTCTATTCAATTAAATTGATTCATTTTCTTTTTTATGTATAATGTAACCATCTTCCACAAAAATAAAAAAAATTATGAACCCCTCTATGAGAAATGAAGGATTACCTCTAACTGAAATAATAAAGCTTCACATTATTCAATGCACCCAATACATAGGTTCTATGAACATGATGTAACCACTATAATGAATAAATCAATCCAAATTTGACAATAGTGTTCCACAACATCAAGAGAAAAGCTTTAGAACCTCTAATACTAAGAGAAATCCTTCATGAATGAATGAAGAAAATATATTAATTTTATAATTAATAGATATAAATCCATAAATATTTTATTTTTTATATATGGTTATAAATGTGATTGTGTGGTTTCTTACATTTAGTAATACGAAACGGGCGGGCCGGGGCGGGGCAGGCCAAGCCCGCACGGGTTTAAGCCTACGCGGGTTTGTCCGCAAAAGACCGCATATAATGCGAACAAAAAATTTCTAGCCCGCCCCGCCCCGCATAAACCCGCGGGTTGCCCGCGGGCTTACCCACCTTTACAAAAAAAATACTATTTATAATCATTTAAATACTCTATTTTTTATCATTCTTAAAGGTATTTGTGGGGAGAAGTGTGAATTAACAATAACTAGAGCTTTAAAGAATGTGATGGAACATTTTTGTGTGTGTTAATGGTGGCATGCGGTAATGCCGATGTGGTGGTGAAATGTTGCAATAGAAAGTTGGTGAGTGATCGGTGATGGACAATGAATGATAATGTTGGTTGTGTGGTGATGTGAACAACTAAACCAGTGAATGAATGAAGTTTCTCTAGGTAATGATTAGTTTCAGAGGAAGCTATTAGTGTTTTCACGAGGTTTTATCCAATTCTCTTAATAACAAAATTAAATTAAATAATAACAAAATTAAATCAACATAAAAAATATTACAATTATAATAACTCTTATAGAATTGAAACCATGTACAGGGGCAATGATTTCCATTTTTTGAGAGATGGGTCGACACACCATGTGAATATGGTTAATAAATCTATATAAATAACATAATATCATATTAAAACAATAAATATATGCCTATTTAAAATTCACATGTGAATAAATGGTGAATTAATATGACCATTACAGTGAGAAATCATATGTCACCGTTTAACCATTATTTTTTTATTAAAAAAACTAAAATGTTAAAGAAACATATATAGTAAAAATAATATATATATTTTTAAATCAGGCCTGCGGGCAAGCCCGCACCCGCGCGGGCTCAACCCGCATTAGCCCGCACCCGCGCGGGCTCAACCCGGATTGGCCCACACTCTAAACGGTCAAAATTTTCAGGCCCGCCCCGCCCCATATCCGCCCCATACCCGCAAAGCCCGCGGTCTGCGAGCCCGCTTTGCATCGCTACTTACATTATCCTTAAAAGTGTTGAGAAAATAAAAAAAAAATCTAATTTTCAGTATATATGATTTTAATTGACCCTTAATGTGGATCTATTTAAATTCCACCTATAATACCCATTTGAATTATACATTACATTTATGAAAATGAGGATATAAATAACCTATTTTAAAATATTCCTTAATTCCATTAATTAAATATTTAAATCCATTTTATATCAAAAAAATTAAGAAGTTAAAAATGGTTATTTCTAGAGAAACTGGAATATACAACTACATGGTACTATTGTGAGGAGATACAATTAAGAGATAACACCATGAGATACCTTTAGAAGATTCTATTACAAACAACCATCATAATCCACAGTTAAGACCAACCAACAGAATCTATTACTAAAATGAGTTTACTACTTCTAGATGCTACCATAAGAAGCTTCCACTAGAAGGTACAATCAAAAGCTACCACTAGAGGCTATGACCAGAATCTAACTCTATACTATTTATGATATTGACCAAATATACCATTAAAATATATCACTAGAATATGTATTTTACCTCCAGGATGTAGTAATAGAAGCTACATCTAGGCTATGTCTAATACCACTAGATGTTACCATTAAAATCTACCTCCATAATATATCATCGGAAGCTACCACCAAATGATACTAATATAATATATCATTGGAAACTACCACTAGAAGATAACTCTATATGAATTATGTTGCCTCAATGGCCTACCATTAGGTTATACCATAAATATATAGCCTCTGGATCTTCCATCATCCTCTAAAACACCACTTTTTCCTCCTAAACACCTCTAAACATAATAGGACCTCCTCCTGGAACCCATTACATCATCTTTACCTAAAATTAATTGGTCTTAAGGTCCATTATATTAAATTATATGGCTCTCAAATTATTCTTTAACTCAAGAATCAAGTCTAACCCAGTAGGAAGGAGGTAAAATATCCATAAAAACATCCATTAAGTTACCTCTCATGGGTCTTATCACATCAAAAAAACCACCTCTAACCAAACACACTAACCAAAAAAATCCATAACATCCCTAACAACCACAATCCACCTATATTACACATAAACACTTGCACAACCATTTCAACCCCTTTAAATCCATGACCAACACATTGAAGATCACTGTGCACAAAAGTCATGGAATTCCATACCCCTTTTTATGATACTATCCACTTTGAGTGGCACTGACTCACCCAAAAGGTTTCAATCGTATCATGGTATAAGATGCATCAATCAGGGATGATTTTTTCCTTGATCATATACATTTTTGATTTAATCACATAACATATCAACATAGAATAATCCCCTATCATAATAAACATAAATGTTGAAACATCACGTTTTCAAACAAAAAACAAGAAATAAAAACCCCCAAAACAATTTAGGGTGTTGGGAACACATATGTGTCTCATGCTCCAATGTTATCTTCTATAGGCCACCATGACACAACAAAACATGAACCTTGGTGATGGTACATCCTCCAATCACAACCTCTCGATGATCTAGAATATCAACTGGAAGCTCTAAAAATGTTGCATCATCCTCAATATCACCTTTCCACATTCAATGGCATGAGATTTATTATGAATATACCCATATAGATCAAAGATATGGAAGATTTCATGAATTTTATTTCATTCACGGTGGATGTTATAATCCATAACATACCTCTCCAATGCACACAAACACCTTGAATGTACCAAAAAACTATGGTGAGAGGTCAATCCTCTTATTTAACCTACACTGACTATGTCAAGGGTAATCCTTCATTAACATATGTTCCTCAACCTCAAACTATAAGGTCCTCCTCCTATGATTATCAAAAGACTTCTACTGGTCTATAAGTACTTTATTCCTCTCATGAACAACCTGTAATTTTTCTAAAATTATTTTCACAACATAGAGTCCTAGAACTATTTAATCCCCAACATTAAACAAGAATAATTGATAAATTTGAATCTCGATCAAAGATAATAGATCTCAGAACGCTGTGAAGCCACACCACATCATTCACTTACCTCCTCACCTAAAAATCCATAGTGCACAATTTTATCAATCCTAGGAAGTGAGATGATTTTCTCAAAAAATCCATTATTACCCAGATAGCATAAAAATCACCCAGAGCTCAAGTGATACCATTTTTGGACGTTCATTGATATTTCATCAAATTTACAATCAAAAAACCCAAGGGTTTCAACAAAACAATTAGAATATATTTCTCATCCTTTAGTTGATTGAAAACCAAATACCGAGCCAAAAAATCCTCCACCGCATGTTTCTTATTAGGCCACCAAAACTATGTCCTCATGACATGACACAGCATAAAAATTCCCTTGAGTGCCACCCTAGGTAAATCCATGAAAAAAATTAAATAATAACTCATCCATCCTTACTAGAAAAAAAGGATTCCAGGAAAAAACAATTGATTCTCACAATCCTCAGTCTATCCTGTTAGATCATCTATATGGACAATATGGTAACACATTACCTAAACCTTACGGTCTTTCTAATGAAACTCATCCACCTAGTACATCAGTAACGAGTATACTATAATCTAAAATATTAAACCTACACTATTAACTACTATTACACCTAAGTGTTGGGCTGAAAACTCCTCAATCTATCTCTAAACATATATAGACTCATAGAACACATCCTTCAATGACTATCTTATCAAAGAGTTAGCCACAAAATTTCACTTTACTATGGTATAAGATATCTCAAAATCTTATTCCTAAAGAAAATACATTTACCTCCATTTCCACTGATTGAGATCACACAGAGAAAATATGTAACTCAAACTTGTGTTATCAATGAATACCATAAAGAAATACCTTATGAGGTGATATCTCCAAATCATTAGTTCAAACACACTAGATAACTATAAATCATGCGTGGCATAGTTACACTCATAGGGTAAACCCTTCAAAGACCCATAATATATCACTGCCTTTTGTTACAATAATATTTATCCCAACCCTAGACATGAAGCATCAAAAAACACCTTAAACATCACTTCTCTTATTAGAAACTGAATCACGGAATCCCTGGCCAACATCCCCTTTAGTTAGTAAAATTATTCCCAACACTGATCAGTTAATGTAAATTCATGGTAATTCCTAGTCAAATCTATCAAAGGGGATATAATCCTTGATAAATTATATATGAGGCTTGGGATGACATCCCATGTACCATCTAGTTTTGGGAATATGATGACCTCCTATGCACCATATTTTTTTGCACTTGGTATGACCACTCATGTACCCTCTTTTTTCTGGCTGAGGATGACCTCCCACGTACCCTCTTATTAGGGGATTAGGATGACCTCCCATATACCCTCTTATTATGGGCATAGGATGTACTCCCATATAAACTCTTCTTTTGTGATTAGGATGAACTCCTATGTACCCTCTTATTTTGTGGTTATGATGACCTCACTTATACCCTCTTGTTGTAGGCTTGGGATAATCACCTATGTACCCTTTTTTGTATTTTTCTTATAATTACACGTGCAACCTTTTGATGCACTATTTGGATGATCACCCATGTACCCATTTGTTGTGGGATTTCTCTCATCACCCATGTATCCATTTAGCTTATAGAACATTAATCATGATCCAATAAATTGAAGGGAGATATAGGTCCCACCCATCACACAATGGAAATAAAATATTTGTTTTCCATAAGAACACATATCATTAATCATATCTGAACCCATGTAATGAAATGAGTTTCATAAAAATTTCATTATAACATAACTCACAGAAGACAAATAGGTTTCATTAATATCATACCATTATAAACACAAACCAACCATGAAAAGTATAATGTTTGTATTCTTGAATAATAATCCCCATTAAATATAAAAAAACATGAAATAAAGTTATCATATATGGAAACTAATTTTGAATTATCACTTGAAATAATTCATGAGGAAAATATACTTTCTATTTGGATTTTATTAAATTCTATGAAACTATAAAAGAAACATTTATCATTAAAAATAACCTTATAATATTGTAAATTAATCATCAAGTTGTAAAGGATTCATAATGGTTGGAAAATCCACTAATTTTATATAAAAACATTCATTCTGTATTTTATTATAGGAATGGTCATAAATAACCTTGCATCGAAAATGAAAAATAGAATCCCTTCATAAATTTTTTTAAAAATTAAAAAATGATAAAAATGAATTTAAATAATAATAATATAATAATAAAAACTTTTTCATAATCAATATTATAAAAAACATGGTCATGGAAAAAAATATGGGTTTAAGGGAATCTTTATAAAGATAATTGTTAAAGAAAATATCTTATAAATATATTGTCATTGAAGTGTGAATTAATAAAATTACTAGTTTATGTGTATTCTCTATAATACCACATAAACACATAAAAATAAAACATTATATAATCAAAATTCAACCCACACAAAATCACAACACAACATAATCAATGAAGTAGAAGGTTAACCCAAAATTTGATTTTCAGTTACGAATTCATTTACAACTTTGTAATTATTCGAATCAAAGTCCCATAAAAGTAATAATTATCATATGAAAACATATTTCATTAATATGATAATATTTATGATATTATATATAAAAGGTATATATATACACCCAACATAATAAATATGTGGTGAATAAGTCATATATATCACAGAAGAAAAAGTGAGATGAAAAACCCTTACATAATACTTACCTTTAGTTTTGTGTGAATTAGATTCTTATTAAAAGTTTTAAAGAATGTTATTATTTCATTAAATAACTATAATAATATTTATAATACCTTATATGATACTTTTATAACATTTTATCACCCATTAATTAATATTATTTCATTATTTTCATTGTTTTTTTTATGTTCTTTTCATGGTTTTATGATGGGTTCATTTGTGTGTAATTATGAATTTTCATTTAAAATAGAAATAAATATATAGAAGTTAAATTAAATGGTATTAATGATCTACCAGATGTTTAAATGGTCTCATATAACATTTTTCATTCATACATGAGGATGATTCATTTGATAAAATATTAATGACAAATGTTTAGTTTAATTTGGATGTTTTTCCAACCATTATAAACTTGTTTTGTTTTATATAATATATAGTATATATATTAGTTATAGGACATGAAATATGCTATTATATAATTATTAAAGTCTTATTTAACCACAATAATACTGTTATGACCAGCCATGATGGTGGGAATTAAAAACAAACAAAATCATTATTCACAGTGGTGATTCACTGACATAATTTGGACAAGAGTTTCATTTCCTTCAATAAGAGGATATGAGAAATGAAATTTTAATGAGATATTAAATTAGTAAAATAAAATTCTATTATATAAATTATAATTTATTTATCCTTCCTTTGTTGAGGAATTAGGTGAGAATAATGTAGAATAAGAAAACAAAATAAAATAGGTGTTTTGAGAAAACTGTCGCTTGAATATCACCACTTGAATGACTCATTTGAGAGCCTTAGATTGGGTGTTGTTATGAGACTAGTACCACAATAAATTGGGAAGAGTTATGAAGAGATTTAGTTTATAAATTATTTGAGCTTTAATTATTTAGAAGAGAAATGTTGTTGTGAGTGGTGGTATTCATATTTGAGGAGAGGTGGTTTTTAGGGATTAAATAATAATAATTTTATAATTAAAGCTGACCACATTGAGGTGGAATTAATTTCCATGAATTAAGATGATATTTATTGTTATTATGACTTTTCAGGGCCTATAAATACCTCAAACAACCATTTAATGTTTTATTTTTAGGGAATTTTAAACTTTTAGCTTTTATCTTTAACTTGTTACATTATTTTACCTATACCGTGGTAAATCACTCTATTTAACATGTTATTTTTTTTAAAAAAATGGAAATTAACATAATAACTAATTTGAAACATCTTAATACAAATTTTGAATCCATTTTTCAAAATTAAATTCCAAGAATTGACATAGTTATATTTGAAATTACTCTTAGAGACGCAATAGGAAAGCAGATTTTTATTATGAAAAAGATCAATAGATTGAAATGGTTTTTATACAATTTCAATGTTAAAATAGGTTCCAGTGACCTATATTTGATTATTTTATGTATTATTGAAATAATTTTACTTTAATACCAATTTAAAATATTATTTATTTATATAAGTAAATCAAAATAAAAAGTAGTTTTTAATTAAAATCTGATATTTTTCACTTTTCATAAAAAATTAATCTTCTTCAAAAAATACCAAAAAATAACCCTAATCTAATTTTAATATTCCTAGCTAAAAAATAATTTTTTAAAAAATATAATTTTTTAATGTGCCAAAATTCAGTTTTAAATTTTATGTTCTATTAAAAGTTTTCAAAATTACTTTTAGAAAAATATAGCTTTTTATGCTTAAAATTTGAATAATTTTTATCTTCATCCTATAAAACATAATATATGAATTAAAAAACATTTTATTAAATATATAATAGATAAATTTAATTAATATATTTCACTTATAGTTATTATTTTAATTCATTAAGGTAAAATTTGATTTTGGACATAAAAATAGTTTTTAATAAAAACACTCCATCTATTTTTCAATTGAGTATATATTTTATTTTCTAATTAATAGGTAATAAATGAATTCATTTTATAAATATGTGAAAAAATATTTTCATAATTTATTTAATCTCATTTATTCCCACCATTCAAATAGATAAGTGATAACTATCATAATTAAATATTAATATTTTGGAGTTCATTTAAGATCGATGTTTTGAGAAATTTACAATATATAAGATATCAAATTTATATAAAAAAATAAATACCATAAAATCATAGATTGTAAAATTCTTCCCCTGTCCACAAATAAATTTATCATTCAAAATGTATTACTTGGATATAAACATATGACTATACCTCTTCCTCATCACATCCTCAGGTTATCACGTAGCTTCCTCAAATTATTGGTCTCACCAAAAATATTTATATAGGTTAGTGGTCTGGTTTTGTAAAACAAATTTCCTAAATCACAACTGGTAGTTATTTATAGGAAATATCTTACTCCATTAGTTGAACCTCTGAGTGTAGTATATGTGAAGTATCATGTATGCACTTAGTCATGAGAGATACAAGTAACGTGTCATGGTATTAAGAGAGATTCAGTGGAAGCTTCAATCGATAAAATTACATCCTAATATGATGAATAATTTCAATGAAACATCATCCCTGTAATATGAAATCTCACTTCAAAAATCAAGGGTATAAATTTAAAATTTTCTTTATGGGAAACTAAAATCATATAAAGGTTCAAAAAAACATCATCTTAAAAAGTGGCAACGTAGATGTGGAAGATCACAACAAAACTAGGATCATGATTAGTGGAATGTGAAAATATGGAAATAGAAGATAATTCTAATTATCAAGTTTTAATGATAATGATAGAGAACATGTTCATTATAATTATAATTAAAAGAATAACATAGAACAAATAGGTCTAAAAACGTCTTTCATATTAACGAAAATGATAATAACATGATAAAATTTTATTTCAAAATCATATGAGATGATATACTTACTTTATTTCATCACAGATGCACTATATCACTCTTTGGTTACACCATGATCAAAGTTAATTTCATTTCCAATTCCAAGAAATAATGTTGAGATTGTAATTATAGTTAATAAAGTGGATCATAACATCTATAATGGGACGACATTTTATTGATTTTGTCTCCCATTATAATAATAAAAAATGGTTATCATGGCTTATCCAACACACATAAATATTCATATAGTTATGTAGTACATTAATCATTAATAAATAATTCAATGTTCAGTGTAAAAAAAATTATAAGTTTTAACCCTTATGAATCGTCCAAATGATTAAAATCCAAAACATTCAAATGATGGTCATTAATTTTTGAAAATCAAATTATCATTAATCCCATAGGGAACATGATGTAGCTATGAATTCTCACACACCACACATGCAAATATAATTATCATGTATTCTCTTGAAACATGGTAACAACCTGAATTACTACAAATGATAGTGAAAACATGCATGCTTTCAAAAATGAACTCTTTCATCAAACCAAAAATCAAAAAATTATATAAAATCAATCCATAAACCACCTAGACATTATATTAAAAATTAGTTCCATGGTCATCAGTAAAACCCCATTTATTTCACCACAAACAAACATCTCTTTATCTCATCATGAATATGTTAGGGGTTATCTTTCCCTTAATAATATGTTCCCCAAAAATATCACATTACCATAAAAATATATTTTCATGGATATTATTATCGCTAAACATATGATTTAAAATAATTAATTTAAAACTATAGTGTACAAGTCCTTATATAATTCATTATACCGTAAAATTATATCTAAAACATTATTCTTTAATTCCAATACATAACCACTCAATTGTTCAACCACTTCATTATCATACTCCATATCACTAAAAGTTATCATATGAGATTTCCCTTTGTATTTTTCTTTATGAGGTTACTGATGTAAATCATCATTGTTAACCATTTGATTTGGACACTAATTTTCATAATTCCCATTTTCCTTAAACATGAAATATTCTATTATAGTGGTGCATCTCGTCCAGCTTTCCCTCTTTTCGCATCATTATCTAACTTCTTCCCATCATGTTGGAACTCAGTTTCCTAGTGACCTTACTTTATACAATTGAAACATTTTCCAGTCCCCATAACACAATTTCCTTAATTTTTCCTTCCCTAGTTAAATAAAAAGGAAATCTCATCTTCTTTTATCCATGGTTTTTAGAATATCCTTTGAAATATAATTTTCATATTATCAAAACTAAAATATTGTGAGCTAAACTAGAAATCCATTTTTACCTTTAGTGGACATCAAATAATGTATTCATAGTTTATAAAGTCTCTTATATCTAATGACCTTCAAATAAATCATTTTAAACTAACAAATAATCGATCAATTTCTTATTTGAGACTAGTAATTATACCCAATGCATACATTCCAGGCCTTATAAAATTTTCCTCATATATACTGATGGATTATTCATCCTTTTGTTTCATCTCAATAAATTCCTTCTCAATAATTGCATATAGAATATGAGGAAATTATTTTTGTGGGAATATCCCCTTAATCTCATCACATTATATTGATTCAATCTCTTCATCTTTCCACTTATTATTGATAAGATTCCACCATTGATCTGCTTCACATTCCATATGATAAAATGCTTGGGAAACTTTTTCATGACCTGAGAATTGAAGAAACTAAAATATTTTATCAATGGTCTTAATAAATGTCTCATCCACTAATAGATCAAATGAGCTAATGAAATATGGCGGGTGTTTCCTCATAAAAGATTAAATAGAATATTGTTCTTCCTTTTATCATTTGGATGTCTAGTATGATTCATTGATTTTATATGTATAAAAATAAGATTCTTCATTCTATCTCCCAACACATTCAGTTTATCTGGAGGAAAATCATTTCATTTCCCTTCACATGCAATATTAAAATGGTTCCTTCAGGTAAAATCCCTTCACTAAAACCAAAAATAATTGTGTGAGTTAAAATAATCATACTTGGAAAACCACATAATCAAGAAAAATTACTTATAAACAATCAATCTATGAAACCTTAGGTTTGATCCTTTGATATTCATGATAAATACCAATAATATAGGATTGGAACCTAGAAATGTATTTAGGGTTATTGCTATGGTTTTCTTATCCATGTTAACAACAGATAACTAACCTTTCTATGATACCAACTATAATGACCAACCCTTTTCAAACATAGATATTACACCTAAATAGAAGAATATTCTTTATTAAAATAATACCATTATAAAATCATATTGGTTTATTGTCTTTGAAAAAATAAAACAACTAGTTCATAAAACATCAACATAATCTCCCAGTAATCCCTTCATAACTATTACACTTTTCACATTTTATACTTAATACATTCATTCATGTCATATGGAAAATAAAAATATTAAATGGGTGAGATCAGATGATCGTTAAGGGTAAAATGGGAGATACATAATCATAACATGAGAATAGGGGTATGGAAATATTTGAAAATCATACCCTACATGTCAAATATCATAATCATGAATAATGGAATTAATGATTGGTAGTTCATAAGTCATGAATCATAAGATAATAAATGAACATTAGCCCTGAGATTATAACAATTCCATAATACATGGAATTTGTGGCATATAAATAAGGGTATAAAATACTATATTAAGGCCACCTTCCAAGACACTCATAAAATGTTAGGATTGGGTTATTCACTAATTTACCTACTACATGCTTGGGATGAACTCCTTTTTACCCTCTAGTTTCCAGCGTAAGATAACCTCCTGAGTAACCTCTTGTTGTGGGAATAGGATAACCTCCCATGAAACCTCTTGTTGAGGTCTTAGGATGACCTCCAATATACCTACTCCTTACAGGATTTGGATGAGCTCCCATGTACCATCTTACTGTGGGCTTAGTATGACCTCCCGTGTATCCTCTAATTGCGAGCTTAGGATGACCTTCCACGTACCCTCCTATTACTGGCTTAGGATGACCACCCATGTACCCTCTTATTGTGGGCTTGGGATGTTCACTAGTTTACACCTACTTGAAAATTGATTTATAGCCATGGACCTGTAGCCACAGTTTTATAGGTCTATGGAAATATCCTGATTTATAGCCACATTTTAACTAAAACAATAGATATATCATGATTTATAGCCATCATTTAAGGTAAATCATGGAAATATTTTTTTATGTAATCAGGATCCTCCTCCTCCCTTGACAAAACTCTCTATCCACAATCCTCCTCCCAAACCTTTCGAGAGCTCTCTCTACAAACCTCTTCCTCGACGCTATCAATAAATGCCTCCGCCCCACTTTTTGGAAAATGTTGTTTCACAGCAACCTCCCCACATCCTCCTCCAGTAGGCTTATGATGTGGGTATCCATTACCCTCGTGAGGTCTCCTCTTAGTGAATTTCCTCCCTTGAAACTACAATGTAACATGCCCACCCTATTGAAAATTCTCTGAGACAGCCTCCCCACCTACTCCTATAGTGTGCCTCCAAAATGTCCACCCCACCTCTTTGTGGTCATCATCCTCCTTGGCTCATAAAACCTCTTTCTCACTAACCGAATGTATTTAGGGTGTTAACAGAGATGTTATTATTTTCTAAAAATAAATATTGGATATTTAATGTTTACAAGATTTTTGTTGCTGACATATTAAATCTAGTTTCATTTATTATTGTAAATTTAATGTTTACTCAATAAGTCATTCTTATATCATTTTTGATAAATAAGGAATTAATATGTTTTGTAAAAATATATTTCTCGTGATCTATATTCAAAAATCTTAAATTCACATTCATATGATATATATTTTAATTTTAATGAGAATCCACTATATGAAATACTCTAAATATTGGAATCATTTCCACTAAAAAGAGTCATACAAATAAATGTAATCTATCAGTTAGTATCCTTTTGAAAAAATTCAATATTCATTTATAGTGACCTCACAATTTTCATTCAATTAATTTCAAACAACAGACTTAGTTCCAATAATATTCTTAGTTTTATGTCTTTTTACAAGCTCTTAAGTGGATTTATTCTCAAGTAATTTATGTTATTTATTTATATATCCAATATTTTTCACATTTTCAGTGACATTAGCTACAAATTTTAACTCCACGTATGAGATGAGTGTATATTGGTTTTCAATCTTTAATATTATTCTTGTTTTTACATGATCATATAATCAATATTATTGAAATAATTTTCCTTTAAATTTAAGGAGGTTTTAAATTATCATTCTCAATATTTTCATACCCATCAGTGGATAATTTTGAATTAACATTAATCGAATTCGACTTGTTTTATGATTTTTTATTATCATTTTTTTGAATATTCATCTTATTTTTTAGAATATTTTAAAACTCATTCATTTGAAACTGTTGGTTTATTTTTATTCTTAGTATGTTTTAAAACTAAAACATTCGTGAATTTTATATAGCATGTTTTTCCAATATTTACTATCTCTAGCATTTGAAAGGAATCCTATGAAAATTCCTTCTTCATATTTTTCATCAAACATTCATGAGTTCTTTTTTTATCATTATGTAACATGTACAGTTGAACACTTTTTAGAATTTTATTATTATATTTTTTATACAACATTTCATAGGATTTCAAAGATGTGTCATGTCTCAAAAACCTCCTATTTTTAATGAAAAAAACACTATAAATTTTATATCTAAAAAATAATTTTGAATGCTTTTTGTCAGCTAACATTGTTCTAGCCATATCTACCTGACTTGTATTCATTTATTCATTTATCACAATCTATTAGGATGCATAGGGTTCACATTATTTTGAACTGAATCTATTCCTTTAAAGATAATTTTTAAAATTAATTATTATAATTTCACTTACATCTACTAATCTCATAGTTTTTTAATGTAAAAACAAAACTCCATAAAAACATATATTTTTTAGATTTTGAAAGTATCAATTATCTTATATTTTTCCTTTATAAAAATGGAATTATTCAATCAGTTAAATAATAAATAAATGTAATGAAACAAAAATCACCCCTAGAAGAATTCTTTCTTAGAGGCTAATGTATGTTAGTATAAATTAACTCATGAGTCCTTGTAGACACAGTCTCTAAATTTTTTTGGTTAACTTTCATAATTTCTACCTTTTGGACAACTTCAAAAACATCTTCTCTATTCATTTTTAATAGGTAATAATTTCTTACTTCCTTATGTTTTGAGATTATAATCGTGTTCCTTTATAAATTGTTTCCAAACCTTGAATTCTGTAATTTTTTATCTTCTTTGGTACCTAGTTAGTATTTATTTGTTAGATGCCTAATTTGGACTATATTTCCCCTTTTCATCTAGTTGTTTCCAATGATAATTATATATATTATAATTTTTAGATAAATTATTTTGTCATAAAAGTAACATCTTTCTCATATGAACATAAACATTTTACACTCAAATGATACAATTTTAACCACATTAAAAATATATCAGCATTATATTTTAGGATTTATGTATCTATATGACCAGTTATAACCACACTAATATTGAGTGATCTTTACTTACTAAATGTTACTTCTCTAGTATAATGTTCTTCCCCATTTTTTCTAATTCATTTCTCTTTCTAATATTATTTTCCCCCATTATTTGGCCATATTCTTATTTTCCTCTATAGGTGAACCCATTCAAACTGATGAAAGAGAACATGAAACTCAATTCATTAATCTAGATTCACAACTCAATGTATGAACCTATATTTCAAACTATTTTATTTTCATTATAAAATTTCAAGAGATGTTTTCTTATTTGATTATCTACATTTTTTGAATCATGTTGTTCTATTCTTAGCAACATTAAGTGCAAACATTGAATGAAAAAACAAAATCTAATGCACCTCAATGCAGAAGGAAATAGATTTCAAGGAGGAAAAGGATTGTAGGTGTGTACTATGAAAAAAATTTAGATTGTTCTCAGGAGTCGTGAAATTTTTTCTTATTGTTGTGTTCCCAGGAGATGGTACATCATTGAAATCTAGGGCTAGAGAAAGAACAAGAATCCAGTCAAGGCCTTTGATGTTTTGGAAGGGGAAATGTTTTTATATGTTCATGTTGATAACAGTAAGTGATGTTGTTATTGTGTTCATTTCTAATATAAATAAATATATTTTAAATATTATATTCGTACTGGGTGTAAATAAAAAATTAAAATTAATAAATATTTGAATTTTCCTAAATTTTCCCCAGGTTTTTTTGGAATTTATTATTTATTAGAATTTATTTTTAGTTCAATAAAAGCATGTTATGTTTCTTTTTATGAGGATGTGAATTCACATTTTACCCAAAACAAACAAAAAAACTATGTGTAGTGGGGAAACAGTGTGTTTTCTCCCCATGAAACATATACCTAAACGTGTTCTTTGAGTGTCACTTCTAGGAACTGCTTAATGATTAACCATAGATGTTTTTTGTTTCATACATAAATGAAATTTGAGTGTTTTTTTGTTAATGTCATCTGAATATTCATATTTGTTAGAATTGACCATAAATTATTAAAACTAACTGCTGATTTTGAGTCTTTTGTATGCTCATAGTTTCTAGTTAGTTTGTAGTTATTTACCTCATAATAGTTATTACTATTTTCATTGACTTTTTTGGGTACAAAATACATGTGTGGGGGTGGGTGTGCAAGGGGTTCAAGGGGTGTAAAGGGGGTGTATGGGGGTGAAAGTGGGGATAATGGGTGTGTATGGGGTAGGGGGAGGGGTAGTGAGTGAAAGGGAAGGGGGAGGTTACATGGAGTTCAAGGGGTGTGTAGGGGGTATGAAGGGGGCCTAGGTGTAGGGGGAGTTCAAGGGGTGTGCATGGGGGAGGGGTGTGTAGTGGGTAGGGGGAGGGGGTGTGTAGTTGGGTTGTGTGGGTGAGGGGGGGAGGGGGAGGGGGTGTGCAGGGTAGGGGAAAGGGGTAGGGGTTTGTAGGGGGAGGGGGGGAGGGGTAGGGGTGTGCAGGGGGGAGTGTGAAACAAATACCTCTATTAACAAATAGTTTCTTCTTTTAACAAAGATAGAGATCTATTAAAAAACATAGCATCAAACATATCATTATGTCCAACACAACCATGTATTAACAAATATTTTCTTAACTATTATTGGTTTCAAGCTATCACATTTATGTTAACATTTAATTTTTTTAGATTTAAAAATTCAATAATATATATGATTATTTTTAAACATTATATTCTATGAAGAAAAACATGTTTCGTGCTTTAGAAGTTGAAATAAGCAATCAATATCATGAACTATATATTAATGTAATTGGAAATATTATATTACATTTATATGATGTAATCATTTATTGAAACTTCAACTCATTTACAAAATATCCATAAACATAGAATTCAATATCTAGATAATCCAGTATATTCCATTAACTATAAACAAAAAGGTGAATACACACGTGCATTTGAATTATCAGTCTGCTTACTAAATTAATTTTCAAATGATTACTCTAGTATTTCATTCATATATGTTCCCCTCAATAAAGGAAGCCACCCCTTTGTTCTTTAGCTATTGAACTCCTCCATATTATCTCTCATCAATTGATACTATTTTAAATTTTTGACCAATTTAATAAAATGAACATGCATATATAGTTTCACATTTATTTTCATTTAATAAATTTTAACATACCCCATATTTAGGTTCTTCTAAATATACAATAATTTTTTTAAAATAAACATACTTTTTTTAAAATGATATCATATATGAAATATTCATCAAAATACTATTGATCACTTTTCTTCTCTTTATTTCAGGTTGTAACCCAATTTACATGATTTCATGTATTTTGTTTCTTTTTACATTCGAGGTGTCTTTTATAGGTAGGGGTATTATATTTTTGAAAGTGGAATGTAGTGGGGAATGTAATGACTAAAACATTTTAATAATATTTGTTTCCTAAATTTGTGTGTTATTTTATTTTGTACTCAACAAAATTAAATTTTTTTAATGAAGTGAGTATAATTGAAATGTGACCATTGGGCTTCGATTATTATATAACCATTGGTTAATTATGACCGTTGGTCTATATGACCTTGGGAAACTAAACTCTTAATGTTATTATTATTGTTTATAAATATAAATGATCATGGATAATTAATTCAAAGAGAGTTTATGGCCTCATCTAGTAGACTCGGCCCATATGAATCCCATCTATCAGAGCTTGGGAATGATGTAGTGTCACTGGGATTTTCTCAGGACCAAGCCCACTCCGAGCTTCAACATGTTAAGCTTGAACGTAATCACCTTTGGGAGAAGTTCAAGATGATATAAATCACCACTTGAGAAATTTTTCCCACGCCACCCCAAGATTCTATCACCATTGCACACCTTACTCTTAGGTCCTACGTTGGTGCAATATGAGGCTATATAATGAGGCCTTAGTTACTTTGTGTAATCCTTTTTTATAAATAAAATTTTTATTTATTTTTATGGTAACATTTTTAAATTTCAAATGTCAAAATATATAGAGTATTTTTTAAAAGTTTCATATTATTGATAAATATTTAAGAAAAGAGTATTTAAAAAAATATAATTTAAAATAAATAATAATGTGAAATTATTTTCAAAAAACAGACATATGCGGTTGTGAACAGTAAGAAATTTAGAGTCTAATTAGATTAACTTAATTTTTTATGAATAGTATATTATGAGTAGTATTATCACCATTATGAATAATAATATGAACAATGGAATAATAACCTCACTTAATTATATATAAATATAATTTAGGCATCTTGAATGGATATATGATATAATAGCATAAGTATATATCTATTTTAGAAATTATTATTTAAGTATTAGTATTTTTTAGGGTAAATAGTTATTTTACTTGAAAATTAAATTTCTCAAATTTAGATAGTTATTTTCATAAAATGTAGTTCATTTTTGAATTCATAACATCTATATTAGGTGAGGGTGAATTTATGATATTTTTATAAAATGTTTTGTTTTTTTAGTGAATAGTAAAATATTGTTTTTGAGTTTTCGGTGTGTTTTATGACATCATAATGATGTAATATGTAATAAAAAATTCTTTTCGACTCATTTAGATTAAAATATTATATGGATTGTTCTATGTGGCCAATACAATGAGAAAGCCCATGGTTTTGCAAATACCAGAAATGATGTGTCCCATGGAAATTAATAAAATATTCCCTCACTTTTGCTATAAATACCAACCCATTATTTCATTACATTCATTCTAAATTCCACCTCAATGAAGCTATGGTATTTTTACCTCCCAAAGAGTCCTACCAAGGTTCCCTCATTCCCCCAATGTCCCAATCAATGAGTTTTTGAAGTTACTCGTCAAGGTAAGGGAACCTTTCACCCTCCTCTTTTAGTCAAGACTTATTTTATTTTATGTATTTTAATTTCTATTTTATTATTTTGGATTATGTTCTTATTTATCATTATTTCTGTCCATTTTATTTTCAAGTGATAAGAGGCCTTTTTCTCTCACATCAAATCATTTTTCTGAATTTTTATGTGATGTCGTTAGGCTTCCGAATTTTTATAAGGGAATTCTCAACTTTTATTTTTCCCATTCAAGTTCTCTTCTATGTTGTATTTATTTAATGCTACCATAAAATGTTCTTATATCCATTTTATTATATACCTATACTATATTATGTGATTTTATTAATGGGTGAACCCTATCCCATCTCTCTTTAATGTTTTCTAAAACCTTGTTGCATAGCTATTTTGCTGCAGAATTTTCATCCCAAAATCCCTCTTTTTTCCCTCAAGAAATTCTCTTATTTTCTTTATATGAATACCCAAACCAATTTAATTTTCAAGGGTATTAATCAAGACATATAAATGATATATTTTTTTTCTGGAATGTACATACATAAAAATCTCATTTCTTTTCCATAGTTTATGAATAACATAATGATCATGTTTTTCAACACTTTTTAAAGCGTCATGATTTTGATATGAAACCCATTTCTTTTATTCTATTTGTTTTATTTATTAAATGTTTGATTATGATCTATGTGGCTAAAATGGAAATAAATACATATTAATGGTTCTCCCAGATAATTTCCAATGCATTGGGTAATGAAAATTAATCTTTAGAGATTAAAAGTTTTATGATACCATGGTGGATAACATTGGTAATTTTTATAACACCTTGGGGGTGGACCTTGGTGATATGATGATGAATGTCTAAATTAAATTTTGTATCCACATTTTAATGTTATGATTGATGTTCATTTAATTATTATTTTACTCTCTTTCCATTGGCCTTGTCTTAATGAATTTCATCAAGTTCTTATAAAAACATTAGGAAGAACCCAATAGAAAAGTTTAAATATAGGAAAATTTCCTAGTATTTTGGTGAAATATTAACTAAGTGGTTTTTGAACATATAAATCAATATTTGGGTACAAAAAAGTGGATGTGTCTCTATCATAGATGTATCCAGGGGTAAAACCCAAAAAACTCGCTATAATCTAGACTCGAACGGGAACTAGTGCACGACAACGGGCCTTGCTGCACTCTTGGTTTGATACTCTTGGGAGATATTTTCTATTAATAAGAAGATTTTTATGAATCATTATGAAGTATTTGTAGAGAAATCTAATTGTAGTCAAAGAATAATATGTTTATATTTGACATTTGAAGACAAAATAATCCTTTATAGTTAAAAGATTCATAAATGAAATAAGAGTCTCACTAAGGTTTTATTGTTTTAGAAAATGGAGGGAAATAGGAGGAACCATGCAAATGGTGACCATAAGGGGCCATGCACTGACAACCCTATGATGGATGTAGGAGTGGAAACATTCCTAAGAATTATTATCCAACTGATTCAAGTTATGGGAAATAACATGAATCAAGATAAGAGACCAATTTCACCATGATGGGAACAATTTTCTATTGTTTCATTATGTTTCAATGACCACCAACCATCAATCGATCTACCGACCCATTGATTTTTGAATAGTGGATTAGCTCTATCGAAAAGATCTTTTTTATGCTCCACTGTTCAGAACTTGATAAGGTCACCCTGGATGTTTACTGCTTAGAGTTAGATGTTGATTAGTGGTGTTCAATGATTAAGAACATGAGGATAAGAGTGGAGGTTAAAGATTTGGAGTAGGAAGAGTCCAGATGGATTTTATTTAATAAGTATTTCCCTCGTTGGATGGGAACCAAAATGGAGAACAAGTTTCTAAAGCTGAATCAGAAGGAGACTGAATCTATTGTAAGACAAGAGATAAACTTCACATGACTTTCCCATTATACCTCATTATTTTTCATGGATCCAAATGGGAGGGTTGACATATTATCTGGTGGACTAAGACCTCATCTGTGGAAGAATCTAGCAAACTAAGACTCTGATAGCTATGAGGAGGTCAAGTAGAGTGCTATGAAAGTAGAACATGAGTTCAGTTAGAGGTTGTGCTCTCATAATTCCAATGAAAAGAATAGATCAATGGATCCATGATCTGGGAGGAGATTTGATTATGGAAGATGAGGAAAGCTAGTGCAACATCCAAGGTTTAATAAATGTGGGAATAAGCATTTGGGGAACTGTCTGATCAGGTGTGGGAAGTGCTACAAGTGTGGAAGAGATGGATATATCACATGAAATTATCACATTGAGATGATGTATCAACATCCCAACACTAACTACAAAGGGAAAACGGTGCAGGCCCAACCTAAAGTCTAATGCTTCAAGTGTGGATAGCTTGGGAAAATTCCAATCACTACCCAAATCCATGGTATGTATAGGGAAATCACCATTAGCCTCATCAAAGGACAAGGGACCAATTTCTTTTTTTATATCATGATAGATGATATTTTTGCTTCAAATGATGTGGTGGTAGGTACTTTAGTTTTTCTCTCAAAGCTAGAAAGTACTTAGTTTGATTGTGGTTCTACGCATTCCTTTATTTACTCCATGTTTGAAATTAATTTAGAATCAACCCATAAATTTCTATAAGTAGAGTTATCAGTTAAGACTCCATGTGGGATTATCCAATAATCATCATTGTTTAGAAACTCCAGTATTTATTTAGTGAGAACAATATTAGCACAAATATAGTAGCCATTCCCTTGTTCAAATTTGACATTATAATATGGATGGACTGGATCTCAAGGTATAATTCTAAGATCAAATTTAAAAGAAAGGAAATCTCATTAATCATGAATGTAAAACCTACAATTATATTTCATGGAGAGATATCTCAACCTAATATTTGTCTAGAAGAACCTCCGATATCCTTCATTATGGAGTTGATTAGTTATGAAAAAGAAGGAAATGAGAGTATAAGGATATAAAAATGTCTCCATAGTCTAGGAATACAATGATGTATATCCTTAAGAGTTACACAAACCTCCCCTAGAAAGAGAGGAAGAGTTATCCATTTAACTCGTACATGAATCTCATCTGATATCAAAGAACCCATATAGGATGGAAAATATGGAGCTGGAGGAATTAAAGAAGCAACTCAAAGATCTTTTGGAGAAGGGGTTTATTCAACTGAGTGTGTCTCCATAGGGAGAACATGTTCTCTTTGTGAAGAAGAATGATGGATCAATGTGGCTATTCATTGATTATAGAGAACTGAATGGGATCACAGTGAAGAACAAATAACCTCTTCCATGAATTGATGACTTTTTTGACCAACTTCAAGGGGCTCAATTATTTTCTAAGATTGATCTTTGATTTGTTTATCATCAAATGAAGGTTTAAAAAGAAGATATTCTAAAAAAGGCTTTCGATCAAGATATGAGCATTATGAGTTTGTTGCTATGCCATTTGGCATGTCTAATACTCATGATATTTTTATTAAATTGATGAATAGTGTATTTAAGGGATACCTTGATAACATTGTGGTAGTTTTTATTGATGATATTCTAATATATTCCAAATGTTCCAAGGAGTATGTGGATCATCCTAGGGTTATTTTACAAAATCTAAAGAAGCAGAGGATTTTTGTAATGTTTAGAAAATGTGAATTTTTATTACAATAAGTTGCTTTCTTGGGTAACATTGTAACCAATGAAGGAATTGTAGTTATCCCTACAAAGACAATGGTTGTAGAGGCATGGCCTCACCATAATATAATAACTGAGATTCTTAGTTTCCTTGGATTATCAGGATATTATATGAGGTTTGTGAAGAACATTTCATGACTTTCTATTACATTAACCAAGATAACTAAAAAAGGGGTCAAGTTCATTTGGACAAAATAAATTGAGTAATGCTTCCAAGATTTGAAGAAGAGATTGGTTACTACACCCATTCTAATTCTATCTTCAAGTGGAGAAGGATTCATTATTTCTTGTGATGCATCTCTGAAAGGGTTTGGTTGTTTCCTCATGAAAAATGACAAGTTGATGGCATATGCATCTCGAATGTTGAAAATTCTTGAGCAGAACTATCCTACACATGATTTGGGGAAGGCTTCATTTGTTTTTTCTCTGAAGATATGGAGGCACTATCATTATGGGGAGAAGTGTGATATAAACACATACCATAATATTTTGAAGTATATTTTCACATAAAAGGAATTGAACATGAGACATAGGAGATGGTTTTAAATTCATATATACTATTATTGTTCAATTAATTATCATCCCCAAAGAGGAAATTAAGTCGTTGATGCATTAAGTAGGAAATACCATGTTGTTCAGTCCTTGATGAGGATTCAAATAGATCCTTTGATCAAATACCTAGTGAAACCAGACATGGGAAATGTAAGGGAACAAACATCATCAACCATATTCCAAATGATTTCTCAACCATCACTACTAGAGAATACCAATAAAGATTAGAAAGAAGATCCTTTGTTACAGAACAAGTTTTAGGCTGTGAAGAATGGGATGTTTCCATAGTTCAATATTGATTAAGAAGTTGTATGGAAATTTTGTAAAAAACTATGTGTTCCATCTGTTCTAGAAATAAAGAAGAAGCTAACAGATAAAGCTCATAGATCTACTTTCCCTATACATCCTGGAGCCATGAAAATGTATAGGGACCTTCATGGTCATTTTTAGTGGGATAGTGTGAAAAAGATATTTCTAACTACACTACAAGGTTCCTGGTATGTCAGTAAGTGAAGGAAGAGTGACAACTTCCTCACGGTGTATTACAACCACAACCCATACCAACATGGAAGTGGGACAATATCACTATGGAATTTGTAACTAGTATCCTGAGAACATCCAAATGAAATAATGATATATGGGTTATAGTGGGTCGTCTCACCAAGAATTCCCATTTTATCTCTATTTGGAAATATTTCTCTCATGATCAACTTTCCAGGATTTACGTGAAGGAAGTGGTAAGGTTTCATAGAGTTCCACTTTCTATCACATATGATCATGATCCAAGGTTCACATCAAAATTATGGATAATTATTCAACTTGTTTTGTTTACTGAATTGAATTTATGTATGAACTATCACCCCCAAACTGATCATCCATCTAAAAGGACTATTCAAACACTCGAGGACATACTGAGAACATGCTCAATGGAATTTAAAGGTGGATGGGATCAACATATTGAATTAGTTGAGTTCTATTAAAAAAATATATTCCACTCGAGCATTCAAATGGAACCCTATGATGATATTTAGGATAAGTGATGTAGAACACCTACTTGTTGGGACGAAGCTTGTGAGAGAAATATTCTTAGTCTTGATCTTCTGAAAGATATGAAAAAAGGTTTATTCCATACAATAACACATTAAGCCTGCTCAGAATCAAAAAAAAAGATCTATAATGACAACCGTTAAAGGGACACAGAGTTTGATGTTGGTGACAATGTATTTCTTTGAATTTCAGATTGTAAGAGATTCATGAGGATTGGGAAGAAAGGGAGGCTCATCCCTAGGTACATTGGCCCCTATTAAATCCTTGATTTCATAGGATCAGTGGCCTATCAGCTTTCACTTCATCCAAATCTATTAAAATTTCATGATGTCTTCCACATATCCCTCTTGAGGAAGTACGTACCTAACCCTAGACATGTACTAAATCTTTAGGTGGTACAACTGGAACATGTCCTCTCTTGTGAGGAGAATCCGGTGGAGATCTTGGATCGTAGAGACACAGTTCTATGCAACAAGACTACCCACCTTGTTAAATTTTTGTGGAGGAACCACAAATATGAATAATCCATGTCATAACCAGAGGATTCTATGAGGAAGAAGTACCCATAACATTTCTCTACTGAGGGTACAACATGAAATTTTAGGGATGAAATTTTTTAAGGGGATAGGACTGTAACAACCCAAACTTTTAATTAATATTTTTTTCCTGAATTTGTGTGTTATTTTATTTAGTTCACAAAAAAAACTATATACTTTTATTAATGAATTGAGTATAATTGAAATGAGAGCTTTGAGTTTCAACCATTATATAAATAATGGTTAATTATGATTGTTGGTCCATATGACCATTGGAAACTAAACTCTTAACATTATGATTATTATTTATAATTATAAATGATCATGGTTAATTAATACAGAAAGACGAGTTGATAGCCTCAACCAGTAGACTAGAGCCATATGAATCCCATCTATTAGAGCTTGGGAAGGTGGTAGAATCATTATGCTTTCCTCTGGACAAATCCCAAGCTGAGCTTCAACATGTTAAGCTTGAATGTAATCGACTTAGGGATAAGTTCAAGCTGATAGAAATCATCACTCGGTAAATGTTGTCCAAGCCACCCCAAGATTCAATCAACATTTCACACCTTAATATTAGGTCTTATGAAGGTGTTATAAGGGGATATGTAATGAGGCATAAGTTACTTTTTGTAATCCTTTTGTATAAATAAAAGTTTAATTTCTTATTATGATACATTTTTTAATTTCAAATGTCAAAATAAATATAGGTTGAACTTTTAAAAGTTTCATATTATTGATGATTATTTAAAAAAAGTGTATTGTAAAATATTTTTTATACTCTAAATAAATAATAATGTGAAATTATTTTCAAAAAATGGACATATATGGTTTTGATCAATAATAAATTTAGAGTCTGATAAGATCAACATAATTTTTGGTCAATAGTAAATTATGAATAGTAACATTACCCTTACGAATAGTAATATAACTAATGGAATAGTGACCCCACTTATGTATGTATAAATATAATTTAGGAATATTGAATGGTAATATGATCTAATAGAATAAGTAAATATTTTTTTTAGAAATTATTAGTTAAGTATTATTATTTTTTCATGTAAATAGTGATTTTATATAAAAATTATATTTATCATATTTAGAAAATTATTTTCATAAAATGGAGTTCATTTTTGAATTCTGAACATCAATATTAGGTTATGGTGAATTTATGGTATTTTTATAAAATGTTTTTTATTTCTATGAATAGTAAAATGCAGTTTTTGAGTTTTTGTTGTGTTTTATGAAATCATGATGATGTAATATGTAATTTAAAAATATGGTCAACTAATTTGGAAAAAATATTATATTTGGTGTCATAAATGGAAAAAACCATGGTCAAATACCATGGGCAATCCCATGGTTTTGCAAATACGACTAATGAGGTGTCCCTTGGAAATTAATAATATAATCCATCACTTTTGCTATAAATACCAAACTATTCTTTCATTCCTTTCATTAAAAATTCTTATGCAACAAATATATGGTTTTTTTACCTCCCCAGAAGTCATCCCAAGGTTCCCTCATGTCCCCAAGGACCCAACCTTCAAGTTTCTAATGTTATTCTTCAAGGTAAGGGAAACTTTCACCCTCCTCTTTTAGTCATGTCTTCTTTGATGTTATGACTTTTAATTTCCAATTTCTTATGTTGGGGTATGTTATTTTAAATCAATATTTTTGTACATTTTTATCCATTTTATAATATACCCTTTTCACTCTCATCAAATAATATTCTTATTTTTTAAGTGACGCCACTAGGCTGCTGAATTTTCATAAGGGAATTCTCAACTTCTCTTTTTTCCATTCATGTTTTCTTCTATGTGGTATGTCTTTAATGTTTCCCTAACATGTTCTTATTTATATTTTTTTCTTTACCATTACTATATTATGAGATATTTTTAATGGGTGACCCCTATCCCCTCTCTTTTTAATTTTTTCTAAAACCAGGGTGCATAGCCGTTACGATGCAGAATTTTCGTCTCAAAATATCTTTTTTTATCACAAAATTAACTCATTTTACTTATGTGAATACCAAGACCTATTTTTTTACAAGTGTATTCAGAAATAAATAAAAATAATATATTTTATTCTATAATTAACATATATAAAACCAGCATTCCCTTTCTGTGGGTTTGAATGATATAATGATCTTGTTTTCGAACACTTTTTGAAACTGTAAAATTTTGATATGAAACCAATTTATTTTATTCTATTTGGGTTATTTTTTAAATGTTTGATTATGATATATGTGGATCATATAAAAATAAATAGATATTACTTGTGTTCCCTGATATTTCTCCAAGGCATTGGGTAAAGAAAATTAATCTCTAGAGATGACAATTTTTATGATACCATGGTGAATAACCATGGTAATGTTTATGAAACTTTGGGGATATACCATGGTGATATTCTTATTAATGTCAAAATTAAAATAAGTTTACTACTTATAGATGTTGTCATCAGAATCTTACTCTAGAAGGTACAATCAAAAGCTACCACTAGAAGCTATGACCAAAATCTGACTCTATACTATTTCTGATATTGACCAAATATACCATTAAAAGATATCACTAGAATATGTATTATACCTCCAGGATGTAGTAACAAATATTATATCTAGGATAAGTGTACTACCACTAGATGTTACCATCTGAAGCTACCTTCATAATATATCATCGGAAGCTACCACTAAATGCTACTACTATAATATATCATTGGAAACTACCCCTAGAAGATAACTCTATATGAATTATGTTGCCTCTATGGTCAACCATTAGGTTATACCATCAATATATAGCCTCTAGATTTTCCATCATCCTCTAAAACACCACTTTTTCCTCATAAACACCTCTAAACACATTGGGACCTCCTCCTAGAACCCATACCATTATCTTTACCTAAAATTAATTGGTATTTAGGTCCATTTTGTTACATTAGATAGCTCTAAAATTAATCTTTAACTCAAGAATCAAGTCCAACCCATTAGGAATGAGGGAAAATATCTATACAAACATCCCGTAAGTTACCTCTCATGGGTCTTATTACATAAAAAAACCACCTATAACAAAACACACTAACCAAAAAAATCAATAACATCCCTCACAACCACAAGCCACCTCTATTACACATAAACACTTGCACAGCATTTCAACCCCTTTATATCCATGACCAACACATTGAAGATCATCGTGTACAAAATTCATGGAATTCCATACCCCTTGTTATGAAACTATCCTCTTTGAGTGGAATTTACTCACCCAAAAGGTTTCAATCGCATCATGGTATAACATGCCTCAATTAGGGATCATTTTTTCCTTCTTCATATACATTGATGATTTAATCACATATCATATCAAAATAAAATAATCCCCTATCATAATAAACATAAATTTTGAAACATCGTGTTTTAACAAAAAAAACGAGAAATAAAAACCCCAAAACAATTTAGGGTTTTTGGAACACATATGTGTATCATGCTCCAATGTTCTCTTCTGTAGACCACTATGCCACCACAAAACATGAACCCCAATGAAGGAACATTCTCCCATCACCACCTCTCAATGATCTAGAATATCGACTAGATACTCAAAAAATTTTGCATCATCCTCAATAACCATCTTTCCACATTCAATGTAATGAGATTTATCATGAATATACCCATATAGATCATAGATATGGAAGATTTCATGGATTTTATTTCATTCATGGTGGATGTTATAATCCATAACATACCTCTCCAATGCACACAAACACCTTGAATGTACCAAAAAAACTATGGTGAGAGATTAATCCTCTTATTTAACCTACACCAACCATGTCAAGAGTAATCCTTCATTAACATATGTTCCTCAACCTCAAACTATAAGGTCTTCCTCCTATGATTATCATAAGACTTCTACTGGTCTAGAAGTACTTTATTCCTCTCATGAACAACCTATAATTTTTCTAAAATTATTTTCACAACATAGAGTCCTAGAAATATTTAATCCCCAACATCAAACAAGAACAATAGAGAAATTTTAATCTTGATCCAAGATTATGGATCTCAGAACTCTATGAATCCATACTACCTCATCCACTTACCTCCTCAACTAAAAATCCATAGTGCACGATTATATGAATGCTAGGAAGTGAGATGATTTTCTCAAAAAATCCATGATTACCTAGATAGCATAAAAACCACCAAGCGCACAAGTGATACCATTTTTTGATGTTCATTTATATTTCATCAAATTTCCACTTAGAAAAACCCAAGGGTTTCAACAAAACAATTAGAATATAGTTCACATCCTTTAGCTGATTGAAAACCAAACAACGAGCCACAAAATCCTCCACCACATGTTTCTTCCTAGGCCACCAAAACTATGTCATTATGACATGACACACCATAAAAATTCCCTTGAGTGCCACCCTAGGTAAATCCACGAAACAAATGAAATAATACCTCATCTATCCTTACTAGAAAAAAAGGATTCCGAGAAAAAAACGTTTGATTCTCACAATCCTCAGTCCTTCCCGCTAGATCATCTATATGGACAATATGGTAACACATTACCTAAACCTTAAGGTCTCTCTACTGACACTCATCAACCTAGTACATAATTAACGAGTATACTATAATATAAAATAAGAAACCTACACCATTAACTACCATCACACCTAAGCGTTGGGCTGAAAACTCCCCAATCTATCTCCAAACAACTATAGACTCACATAACACATCCTTCAACGACTACCTTATCAAAGAGTTAGTCACAAAATTCCCCTTTTATGTGGTATAAGATATCTCAAAATCCTATTCCTAAAGAAAATACATTTACCTCCATTTCAAATTATTAAGATCACACAGAGAAAATATGTACCTAAAACTTGTGTTATCCATGAATATCATAAAGCAATACCTTACGAGGTTATTTCTCTACATCATTAGTTCAAACACACTAGATAACTATAAATCTTTTGTGGCATAGTTACACTCATAGGGTAAACCCTTAAAAGACCCCTAATATATAACCTCTTTTTGTTACAATAATATTTATCCCAACCCTAGACAAGAAGCATCAAAAAACACCTTAAACATCACTTCTCCTACTAGAAACTAAATAACTAAATATCTTACCAACATCCCCTTTAGTTAGTAAAAAAATTCCTAACATTGGTCAGTCTATGTAAATGCATGGTAATTCCTTGTCAAATATATCAAAGGGGATATAATCCTTGAAAAATTATACATGAAGCTCCGATAATAGAATACATGGAAAAGAAATATACAGTCCTTTTTATGGATCTTGGGGGATTCCCAAGAAACAAATGCCTCTCATTTCATTGGGTCTATGAATTCTCCCTACTTAGACACAACATTCCAAATTAAATTCACCTATCATGAGTAGAATATAAACATAGAAAACATTCCATAGATATGGTGGTGTCTAATAACTAGAAATATGGATGGAAGATGATTGACATGATCCTCCTCTTACTTTTTGTAGATCAATATGTCATTTATTAAAAAGACTATGAAATGGTATAGGAATTCAAAAAACACATAATTCATGAGTCCCATGAACACAAATGGTACGTTCAAGACACAAAACGACAAAACAATAAACTTGATTTTACCATACTTGAATGTTAAGAAAGTCATCAGGGAATCATCCTCTTTCAACATCAACTGGTGATATCTACACCACAATTCAGTATTAGAGAACTAGTTAGATATCCTCGATTTTTTGAAAAGATCATTAATCCTCATAATAAGATATAAATTCTTCTTCATCACCTACTTCACCCTTCAGTATCCTATGCACAACCTCATACAAGTATACACATTAATTTAGTGTAACACTAGAGCACCCCATGGGGACACACTAATCCTATTGGAAACATTCTGCATTAGATCAACTATCTAAATACTCAAATCCCACAACACATAGGGTGTAATATGATAAAGATCAATTAAAATCAAGGAAACACTAGGATGTAAGTATACCCAAAACTATATATCACATTGAGGGTTTAGAATCACATCTTCTTTAAGAAAAAAATCTAAAAACACCTTGATTGCATAGGGAACCTTCAATGTCCCAGTATCCAATGACTCCAAAGACAAATCAGCCATTAAAGAATGATGGGGTTCCACAAATCAACTTCCCATCTGAAAAAACCACTCACTAATGAAAATAAAACACTTCCCAAACACATTCAAGAACATGACACTCATTTGGTTGTAGTTTATAAAAACATGAACATAATACAACTATTCGATGTCGAGTATGAAATCATATTGTTTAATCTGATGTAGTAACATATCCCCATAAGACAAATATGTCCCCATCATCAATATACACCCTCAGAACATATCCAAAAATATCATCTATCATCCAAATGGAATATTCAACACCATGTGAATGATAATCCTATCTACATACAATCCCTAAACATGTACAAGAGTTAGTGAAACAAAGGTGTTTGAATACCTCAAATCAAACAATGAATAAAAAAGAGTAGATGACAAGTTGAGAATACGTGTAACTATCTCTCACCCCTATTTAACTTCTAACTTCACTAGATGCTACTAACTACACCTAGCTCCCCCAAATATCTATTGATGAACACAACCATGGCCATGATATTATAGAGTTCCCTAGAAAATATTAACAACAAAAGGTCATCCTCAATTCACTTCATCACCCCATGTAAGAGAATGAACCCACTACCCCTACTTCTAAAATGGACATTCCGAAAACTAATGTAGATGTCAATGTTGAACCTTACCACCACTACCAAACTAATATTTAAGAACCACATAGAACTAATTCTGATGATTACTAGAAACCCCAAATACAAAACACACCCAACCAAATTCATCAGGAAGAACACAAAAACCAATATCCTAAAATGTATGGATGGGAATCTGTTGAGATCGAATTGCTAATGGTCAAAATATCAAAGGCCTTGGTGAGTGATACATTCTATTGAAAACTATTATCCTCTAGGAACCATGTTGGTTCCCCTCTCACATTAAACCCTATTTTGAGTACATGTGCTCGGTCACCTCTACCTTCTACAAAACCTCTAGATATGTTAGTAACATAATGTGAGTAACTACATACTAGATAGATAGATGGAGTGTAACCAAAATATTCATCACCTAAGACTCCTCATCTGAAAATATATCTTGGTAGAAATTAAATAGGTCCTTAAACATGATCCCGACCTCCCATAAAGATATTCTCCCATACTGAGGATATAGATGTTCCAACCTCTTTACTACATTTATGGTCGACGAATGTAACTCTACACAGAACCCTTTATCTAATTCCACACAAGAAATATATACCACCCTCAACTCACCATGGTATAGTTTCCACTATTAACATTTATCTCCCCTTAATGGACTAACTTCTAGTAGGACCTAGTAGTCAGCTGAAGCGTAAATCAAACTGAAAGTGAAGTCAAGTTCCTAGAATCAGCTCTCTATCTATAGATAGAAAACACTATCACTATACTTCTCAAAAGAATACCAGATCAAGGATTATAACATACTTTTACACTAATATTTATCCTAATTTAGATCAACCCTCCAATGATCATCCAAATTCATCCGTTGATCCTCTACTTCCATATCCACACATGAATGAAGGGCATGATCCATCACTAAAAGGGAAACCAAGATTTTCTAATCCAATTAAAATGAAATTTTATAAATATTTATTTGATTAATTTTATCTTTATAATGACCCACTATTATCATACACTGATATTAAATCTAAATATATGATATTATTTATTATAATAATACCACACACGAATATTATGGGTTTAGTGTATCTAGAAATATAGAAACATAAAACAACTAGTTCATAAAACATCTACATAATCTCCCACTTGTCCATTTATAACAAGAATACTTTTTAAATTTTACACTTAATGGACTCCTTAATATCATGGGGAAAGGAAAAAATAAATGGGTGAGAATAGTTCCTTAGTAAGGGTAAACATGGGAGATACGTAAGCATAACATGAACACAGTGGTATAAGACGATTTGGAAAGCATACCTAATATGTCAAAGATCATAATCACGAATCATGGAATTAAATATTGTATGTTTAAAAGACATGAATAATAAGATAATAAAATAACTTTATCCATGATTGTATAATAATGGAATAAATCATGTAATTTTTGGAATATGCATAATCGAAGAAAATGCTATATTAAGGATATATACTGATATATTTCTAGCATGTTAGACTTGGGAGATTCACCCATGTACCTACATGAAGCTTGGGATGACATCCCATGTACCATCTAGTTTTGGGAATATGATGACCTACTATGCACCATATTTTTGGGCACTTGGTATGACCACTCATGTACCCTCTTGTTTCTGGATGAGGATGACCTCACATGTACCCTCTTATTAGGGGATTAGGATGACCTCCCATATACCCTCTTATTATGGGCATAGGATGCACTCCTATATACACTCTTATTTTTTTATTAGGATGAACTCCCATGTACCCTCTTGTTTTGTGGTTAGGATGACCGCACTTGTACCCTCTTGTTGTAGGCTTGGTACAATCACATGTGTACCCTTTGTTCTGGTCTTCTTCTAATTACACATGTAACCTTTTGATGCACAATTTGGATGATCACCCATGTACCCATTTGTTGTGGGATTTCTCTCATCACCCATGTATCCATTAAATACATAGAACATTAATCATGATCCAAAAAATTGAACGGAGATATAGGTACCACCCATCACATAATGGAAATCATATATTTGTTTTCCACAAGAACACATATCATTAATCATATCAGAACCCATGTAATGAAATTAGTTTCATAAAAATTTAATCATAACATAACTCACAAAAAACAAATATTTTTCATTAATATCATGCCATCATAAACATAAACCAACCATAAAAATTATAAGGTTTGTATTCTTGAATAATAATCCACATTAAATCAAAACAAACATCAAATAATGTTATCATATATGGAAACTAAATTTGAATGATCACTTGAAATAATTCATTAGGAAAATATACTTTCTATTTATATTTTATTAAATTATATGAAACTATAAAAGAAACAATTATCATTAAAAATAACCTTTTAATATTGTAAATTAATCATCAAGTTGTTAAATATTCACAATGGTGGGAAAATCCACTAATGTCCTATAAAACATTCCTTCTATATTTTATTATAGGAAAGGTTATAAATAACCTTGCATCGAAAATGTAAAGCAGAATCCCTTCAGAACATTTTATACAAATTAAAACATGATAAAAAATGAATTTAAATAATAATCATATAATAATAAAACCTTTTTTATAAGCAATATTAGAAAAAACATGGTCATGGAAGAAAAATATGGGTTTAAAGGAATCTTTATAAAGATAATTGTTAAAGAAAATATCTTATAAATATATTATCATTGAAGTGTGAATTAATAAAATTACTAGATTATGTGTATTTTATATAAAACCACATAAAAACTTGGAAATAAAACATTATATATTAAAAATTAAACCCATACAAAATCACGAGACAATATAATCAATGAAGTAGAAGGTTAACCTAAAATTTGATTTTCAATTAAGAATTCCATTACAACTTTGTAATTATTCGAATCATATGACCATAAAAGTAATAATTATCATATGAAAACCTATTTCCTTAATATGATAATATTCATGATATTATATATAAAAGGGATGTATATATACCCAACATGATATATAAGTGGTGAATAAGTCATATATATCACAGAAGAAAAAGTGAGACGAAATACCCTTACCTAATACTTCCCTTTAGTTTTATGTGAATTAGAGTCTTATTAAAAGTTTTAAAGAATGTTATTATTTAATTACATAACTATAATAATATTTATAATACCTTATATGATACTTTTGTAACATTTTATCACCCATTAATTAATATTATTTCATTGTTTTCATTGTTTTTCTTATGTTCTTTTCATGGTTTTATGATGGTTTCATTTGTGTGTAATTATGCATTTCCGTTTAAAATAGAAATAAATATATAGAAGTTAAATTTAATGGTATTAATGTTCTTCCATAAGTTTAAATGGTCCCATATAACATTTTCCATTATTATATGAGGATGATTCATAAAAAATTAATGACAAATGTTTAGTTTAATTTCGATGTTTTTCCAACCATTATAAACTTGTTTTGTTTTATTTAATATATGGTATATATATTACTTCTAGGACATGAAATATGTTATTATATAATTATTAAAGTCATATTTAACCATAATAATATTGTTATGACCAGCCATGATGGTGGGAATGGGTAACAAGAAAAATCATTATTCACAGTGGCGATTAACTGACATAATTTGGACAAGAGTTTCATTTCCTTGAATAAGAATATATGAGAAATGAAATGTTTATGAGATATTAAATTAGTAAAATAAAATTATATTATATAAATTATGATTTATTTATCCTCCCTTTAGTGAGGAAGTAGGTGAGAATAATGTAGAATAGGAAAACAAAATAAAAGAGGTGTTCTGAGAAAACTGCCTCTTGAATATCACCACTTGAAGGACCCATTTGAGATCCTTGGATTGGTTCTTGTTATGAGAATAAAACCACAATAAATTGGGAAGATTTATGAGCAGATTTTTTTTAGATATTTTTTGAGCTTCAATTATTTAGAAGAGAAATTTTGCGGTGATCGGTGGTATTTATATTTTAGGATGAGTGGTTTTAAGGGATTAAATAATAATAATTTTAAATTAAAGCTGAACACATTGAGGTGGCATTAAATTACATGAATTAGGATGATATTTAATGTTATGATGACTTTTTAGGGCCTATAAATACCTCAAACAACCCTTTAATGTTTTATTTTTTTTGGTAATTTTAAGCTTTTACCTTGTATCTTTAATAGGTTACATTATTTTACCAATACCGTGGTAAATCTCCCTTTTTAACATGTTATTTTTCTCATAAAAATGTAAATTAAACTAATAACTAATTTGGAACATCTTAATACAAATTTGGATTCCATTTTTCAAAATTAAATTCACCAAATTGATATAGTTATATTTAAAATTACTCTCACAAACGCAACAGCAAATTAGATTTTTATTGTGAAAAATATCAATAGATTGAAATGGTTTTTATATAATTTCAATGTGAAATAGGTTCCAGTGACCTATATTTGATTATTTTATGTATAATTGAAATAAGTTTACTTTAATACCAATTTAAAATATTATTTATTTATATAAATAAATCAAAATAAAAAGCAGTTTTCAATTAAAATCCAGTATTTTTCACTATTCATAAAAAAAGAATCTTCTTTAAAAATTACCAAAAAATAAACCTAATCTAATTTTAATATTCCTAGCTAAAAAATAATTTTTTTAAAAAAAATAATTTTTTAATGTGCCAAAATTCAGTTTTAAATTTTATGTTCTATTAAAAGTTTTCAAAATTACTTTTAGAAAAATATAGCTTTTTATGCTTAAAATTTGAATAATTTTTATCTTCATCCAATAAAACATAATATATGAATTAAAAAACATTTTATTAAATATATAATATATAAATTTAATTAATATATTTCACTTATAGTTATTATTTTAATTCATTAAGGTAAAATTTGATTCTGGACATAAAAATAGTTTTTAATAAAAACACTCCATTTATTTTTCAATTGAGTATATATTTTATTTTCTAATTAATAGGTAATAAATGAATTCATTTTATAAAGATGTGAAAAAATATTTTCATAATTTATTTAATCTCATTTATTCCCACCATTCAAATAGCTAAGTGATAACTATCATAATTAAATATTAATATTTTGGAGTTCATTTAAGATCGGTGTTTTGAGAAATTTACAATATATAAGATATTAAATTTATATAAAAAAAATAAATACCATAAAATCATAGATTGTAAAATTCTTCCCCTGCCCACAAATAAATTTATCGTTCAAAATGTATTACTTGGATATAAACATATGACGATACCTCTTCCTCATCACATCCTCAGGTTATCACGTAGCTTCCTCAAATTAGTGGTCTCACCAAAAAAAATTATGTAGGTTAGTGGTATGGTTTTGTAAAACAATTTCCTAAATCACAACTGGTAGTTCTTTATAGGAAATATATCTAGTTGTTGAACCTCTGAGTTTAGTACATGTGAAGTATCAGGTATGTACTTAGTCATGAGAGATACATGTAACGTGTCATGGTCTTAAGAGATATTTAGTAGAAGCTTCAATCGATAAACTTACATCCTAATATGATGAATAATTTCAATGAAACATCATCCCTGTAATATGAAATCTCACTTCAAAAATCAATGGTAGAAATTTTAAAATTCCCTTATGGGAAACTAAAATCATAAAAAGGGTCAATAAAACTTCATCTTAAAAAGTGGAAACGTAGATGTGGAAGGTCACAACAAAACTAGGATTATTATTAGAGGAAAGTGAAAATATGGAAATAGAAGATAATTCTAATTATCAAGTTTTAAGGAGAATGATAGAGAACATGTTCATTATAATTCTAATTAAAACAATAACATAGAACAAATATGTCTAAAAAAATGTCTTTCATGTCAACAGAAATGATTATAACATGATAAAATATTATTTCAAAATCATCTGAGATGATATACATACTTTATTTCATCTCATATGTATTATATCACTCTTTGGTTACACCATGACCAAATTTCATTTCATTTCCAATTCCAAGAAATAAAGTTGAGATTTTAATTATAGTTAAAAAGGTATATCATAACATATATAATGGGATGAAACTTCATTCATTATGTCTCCCATTATAATAATAATAAATGGTTATTATGGTTTATCCAACACACATAAATATTTATATAGTTATGTAATACATTAATCATTAAAAAACAATTCAATGTTTAGTGTAAAAAAATTTATAAGTTTTTACCCTTATGAATCATCCAAATGATTAAAATCCAAAACATTCAAATGATGGTCACTAATTTTTTAAAATAAAATTATCACTAATCCCCCAAAAACATGATGTAGCTATGAATTCTCACACACCACACATGCAAAGATAATTATCTTGTATTCTCTTGAAACATGGTAACAACATGAATTACTACAAACCACAGTAAAAACATGAATGCTTTCAAAAATGAACTCTTTCCATATACCATAAATCAAAAAATTATATAAACTCAATCCATAAACCACCAAGACATTATATTAAAAATCAGTTCCATGGTCATCAGTAAAACCCCATTTATTTCACCACAAACAAACATCTCGTTATCTCATTCTTGAATATGTTAGAGGTTATCTTTACCTTAATAATATGTTCCCAAAAAATATCACATTACCCCAAAAATATATTTTCATGGATATTATAATCTCTAAACATATGATTCAAAATAATTAATGTAAAACTATAGTGTACAAATCCTTATACAATTCATTATACCGTAAAATTATATCTATAAAATTATTCTTTAATTCCAATACATAACCATTCAATTATTCCACCACTTCATTATTATAATCCACATCACCAAAATTTATTAGATGAGATTTCCCTTTGTATTTTTCTTTATGAGGTTACCAATGGAAATCATCATTGTAAACCATTTGATTTGGGCACTAATTTTCATAATTCCCGTTTTCCTTAAACATAAAGCATTCTATTATAGGGGTGGATCTCGTGTAACATTTCCTCTTTTCACATCATTATCTAACTTCTTCCCATTACGTTGGAAATCAGTTTCCTAGTGACCTTATTTTCTACAATTGAAACATTTTCTAGTACCCATAACACAATTTCCTTAATTTATCCTTTCATAATTCAATAAAAAGAAAATCTCATCTTCTTTTATCCATGGTTTTTAGAATATCCTTTTAAATTTAATTTTCTTCTTATCAAAACTAAAAGATTGTAAGCTAAACTAGACATCCATTTTTAACTTTAGTGGACATAGAATAATTTATTCATAGTTTATAAAGTCTCTTATAGCTAACGACCTTCAAATAAATCATTTTAAACTAACAAATAATTTATCAATTTCACATTTGAGACTAGTAATTATACCCAATGCATACCTTCCAAGCCTTGTAAAATTTTCCTCATATATACCGATGGATCATTCATCCTTTTGTTTCATCTTAATAAATTCCTTCTCAATCATTGTGTATAGAATATGAGGAAATTAGTTTTGGGGGAATATCCCCTTAATCTCGTCACATTATATTGATTCAATCTCTTCATCTTTCCACTTATTATTGATAAGATTCCACCATTGATCTGCTTCACCTTACATATGATAAAATGCTAGGGAAACATTTTCATGACTTGAGAATTGAAGAAACGAAAATATTTTATCAATGGTCTTAATAAATTTCTCATCCACTAATAGATCAAATGAGCTAATGAAATAAGGTGGGTGTTTCCTCATGAACAATTCAATAGAATATTGTTCTTCCTTTTATCGTTTGGATGTCTAGTATGATTCATTGATTTTCTATGTATAAAAATAAGATTATTCATTCCATATCCCATCACATTCAATTTCTCTGGAGGAAAATCATTGCATTTCCCTTCACATCCAGTATTGAAATGGTTCCTTTAGGTTCAATCCCTTCACTAAAACCAAAAATAATTCTTTGAGTTGAAATAATCATACTTGGAAAACCACATAATTGAGCAAAATTACTTATAAATATTCAATCTATGAAACCTTGGGTTTGATCCTAGGATATTCGTGATCAATACCAATACTATAGGTTTGGAACCTAGACATATCTTTAGGGTTATTGATAAGCTTTTCTCAACCAAGTTAACAATAGATAACTAACCTTTCTATGATACCAACTATAATGACCCACCCTTTTCATACATAGATATTACACCTAAATAGATGAATATTCTTTATTACAACAATACCATTATAAAATCATATTGGTTTATTGTATTTGGAAACATGGAAACATAAAACAACTAGTTCATAAAACATCTACATAATATCCCAGTAATCCCTTCATAACTATTACACTTTTCACATGTCATACTTAATACATTCATTCATATCATATGAAAAATAAAAATATTAAATGGGTGAGATTAGATGATCGGTAAGGGTAAAATGGGAGATACATAATCATAACATGAGCATAGGGGTATGACAATATTTGAAAATCATAACCTACATGTCAAATATCATAATCATGAATCATGGAATTAATGATTGGTAGTTCATAAGTCATGAATCATAAGATTATCAATGAACATTAGCCCTAAGATTATAACAATGCTATAATACATGGTATTTGTGGCATATAAATATGTGTAGAAAATGCTACATTAAGTCCACCTTCCAAGACACTCATAACATGTTTATATTGGGTTATTCACCAATTTACCTACTACATGCTTGGGATGACCTCCTTTTTACCCTCTAGTTTCCAGTGTAAGATAACCTCCTGTGTAATCTCTAGTTGCGGGAATAGGATAACCTCCCTTGAAACCTTTTTTTGAGGTCTTAGAATGACCTCCTATATACCTACTCCTTACAGGCTTAGGATGAGCTCCCATGTACCATCTTACTGTGGGCTTAGGATGACCTCCCATGTATCCTCTTATTGCGAACTTAGGATGACCTTCCATGTACCCTCCTATTGGTGGCTTAGGATGACCACCCATGTACCCTCTTTTTGTGGGCTTGGGATGTTCACTAGTTTACACCTACTAGAAATTTGATTTATTGCCATGGACCTGTAGCCACAGTTTTATAGGTCTATGGAAATATCCTGATTTATAGCCACAGTTTAACTAAACCCATGGATATATCATGATTTATAACCATGGTTTAAGGTAAATCATGGAAATATTTTTTTTATGTAATTAGGATCCTCCTCCTCCCCTGAAAAAAATATCTCTCCCCAATCCTTCTCTCGAACCTTTCAAGATCTCTCTCTACAAACCTCCTCCTCGACGCTACCAATAAATGCCTTCGCCCCACTTTATGGACAATGTTGTTTCACAGCAGCCTCCCCACATCCTCCTCTAGTAGGCTTATGATGTGGGTATCTATTACCCTCATGGGGTCTCCTCTCAATGAACGTCGTCCCTTGAAACTATAATGAAACATGCCCACCCTATTGAAACTTCTCTGAGACAGCCTCCCCACCTACTCCTCTAGCGTGCCTCCCACACGGCCACCCCACCTCTTTGTGGTCATCATCCTCCTCGGCTCATAAAACCCTCTTCCCACTAACCGGATGTATTTAGGGTGTTAACAGAAATGTAATTATTTTCTAAAAATAACTGTTGGAAATTTAATGTTTACTAGATTTTGGTTGCTGACATATGAAATATAGTTTCATTTATTATTGGAAATTGAATGTCCACTCAATAAGTCATTCTTATGTCTTTTTTGATAAAGAAGGAATTAATATGTTTTGTAAAAATATCTTTCTCATGATCTATATTCAAAAATCTTAAATTCACATTCATATGATATACATTTTAATTTTAATGAGAAGCCACTACATGAAATACTCTAAATATTGGCATCATTTCCACTAAAACAGAGTCATACAAAGAAATGTAATCTATCAGTTAGTATCCTTTTCAAAAAATTCAATAGTCATTTCTAGTGGCCTCACAATTTTCATTCAGTTTGTTTCAAACAACAGACTTAGTTCCAATAAGATTATTAGTTTTATGTCTTTTCAAAAGCTCTTAAGTGGATTTATTCTCAATCTATTTGTGTACTTTATTTATATATCCAATATTTTTCACATTTTTAGTGACATTAGCTACAAATCTTAACTCCACCTATGAGATGAGTGTATATTGGTTTTCTATCTTTAATATTCTTCTTGTTTTACCATGATCATATAATAAATATTCTTTAAATAATTTTCCTTTACATTTAATGAGGTTTTAAATTACCATCCTCAATATTTTCATACCCATTAGTGGATAATTTTGAATTAACATTATTCGAATTCGACTTGTTTTACACATTTTTTTATTATCATTTTTTTAATCCTTCATGTTGTTTTTTTAGAATCTTTTAAAAATAATTCATTTGACACCTTTGGTTTATTTTTATTCTGAGTATGTTTTAATACTAAAACTTTCATGAATTTTATATAGCATGTTTTTTCAACATTTACTATCTCTTGCATTTGAAAGGAATCCTATGAAAATTCCTTCTTCATATTTTTCATCAAACATTCTCGAGTTCTTTTTTTATCATTATGTAACATGTACAGTTGAACACATTTCAGAATTTAATTATTATATTTTTATACAACATTTCATAGGATTTCAAATATGTGTCGTGTCTCAACAACCTCTTATTTTTAATGAAAAGGGTTCACATTATTTTGAACTAAATCTATTCTTTTAAAGATAATTTTTAAAATTAATTATTATAATTTTACTAACATATTCTAATCTCATAGTTTTTTAATGTAAAAACAAAACTCCATAAGAACATATATTTTTTAGATTTTGAAAGTGTCAATTATCATAGATTGGTCCTTTATAAAAATGGAATTATACAATCATTTAAGTAATAAATAAATGCAATGAAACAAAAATCACCCCTAGAAGAATTCTATCTCAGAGGCTGATGTGAGTTAGTATAAATTAACTCATGTGTCCTTGTAGACATAGTCTCTAATTTTTTTTGGTTAGCTTTCACAATTTCTACCTTTTGGACTGTTTCAGAAACATCTTCTCTATACATTTTTAATAGGTAATAATTTCTTACTTATGTTTTGAGATTATAACTGTGTTCCTTTATACATTGTTTCCAAACCATGAATTCCATAATTTGATCTCTTCTTTGGTGCCTAGGTACTATGTATTTGTTAGATGACTAATTTGGACTAGATTTCCCCTTTTCCTCTAGCCATTTCCAATGATAATTATATATATTATAATTTTTAGATGAATGATTTTTTCATAAAAGTAACATCTTTCCCATATGAACATAAACATTTTACACTCAAATGATACTATTTTAACCACATGAAAAATATATCAGCCTTATATTTTAGGCTTTATGTATCTATATGACCAGTTACAACCACACTAATATTGAGTGATCTTTACTTACTAAATGTTACTACTCTAGTATCATGTTCTTCCACATTTTTTCTAATTCATTTCTCTTTCTAATATTAGTTTTCCCCTTTATTTGGCCATATTCTTAATTTCCTTTGTAGGTGAACCCATTCAAACTGGTGAAAGAGAACATGAACCTCAATTCATTAATCTAAATTCACAACTCAATGTATGAACCTGCATTTCAAACCATTTTATTTTCATTATATAATTTCAAAAGATGTTTTCTTATTTGATTATCTCCATTTTTTGAATCGTGTTGTTCTATTCTCAGTAACATTCAGTGCAAACATTGAATGAAAAAACAAAATCTAATGCACCTCATTGTTGAAGGAAATAGCTTCCTAGGAGGAAAAGGCTTGTAGGTGTGTACTATGATTTAGGTGAAATATCATTCTTCCTTTATGCTATTCAATTGATAATTTCCCGTAGTGGCATTGTCATAGCAAGCGCAAGTCACTTCCCATTGTCACACTTACCTATACATGGTACATTTTACTGAGGACAATTATTTTTCGTGTTTGATTTCTTGCTTGTGTGTGATGCTCCTTTGATTTAAAGAGTAAATTGTTTGTCACTTTAAAAATGGTTGGGCAAATGGTTTCATTGCATATACTAATGTAGTAGCCATGATACCGTGTACGTTTTTTTCTAGCTAAATACTTCGCTTCAAGACAGTTCATAAGGGAGGCTATTTTTTTGGTTTTGTGTTCTCAGGAAGTGAAACTAATGCAATTTGGTTTCAAGTATAAAAAATGAGGTTCCGTTAATAATTTTATTTCTAATTGGCATTGTTGGTATTAAAAACATTAAATCCAGTCCTTTCTATTGATATTTTCCGATATCGTAGGTTATGATAATTTTTTTCAAGCAATTTGTTTGTGTAGTTTTATTTGTTCCCATGATTTAATATTTTTATTCCTTTTTTACATTGCATGTTTCTCATATTCATATTGCATATATAGAACATATATATATATATATATATATATTCTGAATAATAATTTCTTCAATTTTCATGCCAAATTTCATGTTTTGTATATACAGAGGATATTTATGTCGATTTCTCTAACCTTAGGCCCAGAATTATATATGTTGTGTATGTTAAATGTAATTTTTAAACATCATTTTGATTTCTTTTCCGATTCCTTTTATATTTTCATTTTTTCCAATCACTTTTGATTTTTTCTCAACCCCATCATACCAATGAGACCTGTAAATATATCGTTTTCTATTCTTTAATGTTATATATTATGTTTATTTTGTTATTTCTATAACATTATTTTATGTACAAATTGGTTGTGTCTATAATCTAATACATCATTTTAAAATTTGATGTGTTATATTATAATCTGTCTTTGATAGTTGAAACATTTCCTACATTGTTAGATTGCTTTATGATGAATATATATTATGATATGTGAATTATTTTACTTTTTTGTATCTTCTTATAATTTATCATCCTTAGAAGTTTTTTGGAGTATTAAAACATTTATTCATTGATAATGTGAGTTGTTTAAGGTGTAGGTATCACACACTTTGGGGGTAGAAACAAGGTGTTTTCCTTATTTTAAGCCTAAATTTCAAAAGGAAGCATTTCTATTCATAATCATCAATTCTCAAGTATAGCTTATTTCTATTTACATACACAGGTAGACATCCGGGTACAATGGTTGGTTGATTTACATTGTGGTTGGATGTTTTATTATCAATGCTGAATAAAAACCAATATCTCACAAATTGGTGATTTGTGTAAACTGTGTCAAACTCCACACATCTACTTCAATGTTTTATCATTCTATGTCTTCAATTTTTATATCCATATTAATAAAAGCATAGTTTATACTTTCATTTAAACATTCTTATTGTTTTTTATTTTCAAATATATAGTTTACTATTTTTTTTCTTTCATTAGCACCAATTACGTCCTGTGGGAATGCATGGCGAAATGTTAGTTTTATAAATTGCCAGATCTCATCACACGTGGGAAGAAATCAGCCACCGATTCACACCTGTCATCCACGTACGATCTACTGTTGTTGCTTCTTTTTTCGCCCTTTCCGTATTAACAAAAAACTTAAAGGGTCAATTATTCTTAACAAACTGTGGGTTTTAATTAATACGATGATGGTTCATTTAATGGTAATTTGTGGTTCGTTTATCACCGCGCCCCTGCTTCGTTGCTTCCGAGTGCATCCAGGCCGGCTTTCAGGTGTTCATCCGTTCTCGCTGCTCTTGGGTCTCAACAATTTCAATCAAATCGTCCATTCTTCAGAAATCTTATCATTGTTTTTCTTCGATTGCGCGTCAATTTTTTCTTTGTTCGTTTTTTTTTTCATTGACTCAATTGGAAAGGGCAGGGGTAAGGGAGTGGTGTCGGAGGGTTGAAGTTGAAGCTGTGCAGTGATGGACGATGGAGTTCTGTACAATCCTCGGACGGTGGAGGAGGTTTTTAGGGATTTTAAGGGCCGGAGAGCCGGCATGATCAAAGCCCTCACCACCGGTTTGGTCTTTGTCTTTCCTCTTCTCTTCCTTTTGGTCTCCCGAGCCGGGGTTTTAAATGTTTCTCTTCGAACTTTCTAATGTGCTTCCCTTTGTTGCAGATGTAGAAGATTTTTTTCAGCAATGTGATCCTGGTTAGGGTTTTTGTCTTCGCTTCTATATTCGCAATTACATATGGAATTATTTAATGTTTCTATGCTGTGCTAAATTAGGCGCGCATCACTTTCTTTTGTTGTTGATTTGTCTCTTACGTTTATAGTTCCATAGACTTTAAACCAACAGAGCTTGTCGTCTTTCTTCCTTGAATTTGCTCCATTTGAACGCCTACTTCATCTCTATTTTCCCACGTCTAGTTCTCAGTTTTTTTTTTCTATTGGTTCTTAATTCTTTGTATGTTCAATTTATCCTCACCATCTTCCGTACGGGTGTGTATTTTTTGTTAATTTGCTTCTTTCTAGTTCTCAGTTTTTTTTTTCTATTGGTTCTTAATTCTTTGTATGTTCAATTTATCCTCACCTTCTTCCGTACGGGTGTGTATTTTTTGTTAATTTGCTTCTTTTTTAACGCGTTGTCCTTTTATTGCCGTTGCATGATTTGATTGAGTTCATTCAATCAAATTAGGTGTTTCAGGTGATAGGTTCTGAACATGTATTTGGGGATAAATTTGTTTACGTTTGTTTTAGTTGTTTAATGTACTCATAATTACTCTTTAAACTTTGTGTTGCTTAGCTTATATCCTTTTCATCAAGGTTAATATTGGGCCCTTGTATTCTGCTTCATCTCCCTCCCTTTTTAGAAGTTAATATTTTGATCAGAAAGCTTCTGAAACTTATGCCAGCATAAGATATTCAATGTCATACCTGTTAGGGGGATCTTTGATTTAGATTCAAACATAGCAGGCTTGGAATTCTCCTTCCATGTTTAACTAATGTGGTTCCGCACAACTCCTAGCATTCTATCAAAGCACCTACAAACCACTCATAAGAAGCAGTCCTCAACTCTCAACTTCCTTAAATCTCAGTGCAGTTTCACCATTTTTCTTTCCTTTGATCAGGAACCATTCCTTGCAACAGATCATTGGTAATCACTAATTTGAGGCTCAACTTTTCCCAATTCAATCCATTCAATATGTTGTCATGTGAAATTTGAATGCAAGAGTAAATAATCTCCCATTTTGTGCATTGGATTTGTAAGTAAAATATCCTACAGTGCCACTGGCCATAATTCATGAGATCAGTCCATGGCAATAAGTTTTTGGTCTTTCTAATCTTAACCGTTATATTTTAGAAAATTCACATTTTGTTCTTGTTATAGCTGTTGGCTGTTAGCTTGCCTGTCTTTGACTCATGTTACATACCCTGCAGAAAAGGAGAATCTCTGCTTGTATGGATTCCCTAATGAACAGTGGGAAGTTAATCTACCTGCCGAAGAGGTGCCTCCAGAGCTCCCTGAACCTGCCTTAGGTATCAACTTTGCTAGGGATGGGATGCAAGAGAAAGACTGGTTGTCTCTAGTTGCTGTGCATGGTGATGCCTGGTTGCTGTCTGTAGCCTTCTATTTCGGTGCTAGATTTGGTTTTGATAAAACTGACAGGTATTTATTTACACACTCAGAGGATAGCTTTTACATGGAGCTTCTGAAGTTTGGTATGTGCTAAGGGTTCTGATTGAAGTTTTGAGTCTTTCTTTGCCTGACATTCTGCGAGGCCTTTTTACAAAAAGTTTGCAGTTGAATCGTAATTTTTTATCAAAGGATATTCTTCTTTACACCTTGTAATGTTAGATTAGCTGATGGTTTTGTGGTAAGTTGCTGCATTAAAATATTTTATTCTCCGTTCTTGTTTAATGTAGAAGACGTCTCTTCAGCATGATAAATGAGCTCCCAACAATATTTGAGGTTGTAACTGGAGCTGCAAAGAAACAAGTGAAGGAGAAGTCTGTTAGCAGCAACAAATCCATGCCAAACTCGAAAGGGGTAAGTGCTGCATTGACTTTACAGTTTCAGGTGCTGCATCAAACATGGTTTTGTTAGTTTGTTTCCCTGCTTGACGGCTCGTGGAATCATTTTTAGCCCTAGCATAAATAGGACCAAGTTTCCAACAATTCATCTTTGATTTTCATCTGATGTCGTGAATGCCAATTAAAAGTGATGACAGGTGCCTTCAGGTGCACTCTTAATCGCCAACATGCCCATTCTCGTTCAAGTGTAAATGGTCTTATATATATATATATATGTTGGTTTTATGGCCTCATTGGTATCCTATTGAGTCCTGAAAGCTGCATTTTAATGAATCCAGATTTCTTCAAGGAACCCAAATAATGGTAATTTCAGGTGTGATTTTAATTTTTGAGAAGTAGATTGTGCTCAACAATATATCGAAAAAAAAAACAACCTCTTCGATCGATTTAATTTGGGTAAAAAAAATCATTCCATTCTCAAATTTATATTGTTCAATTAAAGAGATTGTTGATGTTTTTTTTTTGATATATTGGTGAGCACAATTTACTTCTCAAAAATTAAAATCACTCCTAAAACCCCCACTACCTGGGTTCTTTGAAGAAATCTGGATTCATTAAAACGCTGCTAATTTATTGTATTTCATTCCTTGTGATCAAATGTGATAATTATTTACCTGACCGCTTTTCATCCAACCTTATTCGTTCTTAGTCCATGTCATTCCATTAGTTAAATGAACCAAACACGGCCCAAGTGTGTGAGAGTTTTCATGAGATGGAATAGATGGTCATTAATGGAACAAAATGGAATGAAATTAAATGTTCAGTTGTTTGAAAGTTTTATAATGGAATGTAATGGTAAAACCTAATGATTGTTTGAACAAATTTATAAAATAAATGCTGTAAAATAAATTTTTTATTTATAATTTTTAAAACTATCTTCATATTTTTTTATTTTCTTTATTTATATATTTTTTAAACTGTCATTCTGAGCCATTCCATTCCATCAAAAATAAAACTCCCAGGCATACCATAAATGAAATACCATTCTTGGCTTTGTTGTGTTATAAACAGTTTTGAACAAGTGTTGTCAAACAGATCATTAGTTGTGTTTATTCTGTTGCACGGGTTGATTTGTAACATGCACGAACAGCGGCTGGGAGAACCAGAGAGCAAGTATTCGAAGGTGATGCAACCGAAGGATGAAGACGAGGGACTGGACGAGGAGGAAGAGGGAGACATGGACGAGGAGGAGCATGGGGACACCTTGTGTGGGGCATGTGGAGAGAGCTACGGTGCGGGCTCGCCAGACGAGTTCTGGATCTGCTGCGATGCGTGTGAGAAATGGTTTCACGGGAAATGTGTGAGGATCACGCCGGCGAGGGCGGAGCACATCAAGTTCTACAAGTGCCCGTCCTGCAGCAACAAGAGAGCACGGTCTTGATGCTGAGGTGGGTGGAGTCTCCAACTTACGTTTTTCTTCTATGTCATGTTGTTTTGTTTTTCATGGGAGATAGCTTTTCAAGGGATCTGATTTGGGTTTTATGCCCATATCTCCGATTACGATGATTTTTCTTGTGATTAGATTCTCTCTTTTATGTAAGAGTTTTGATAAAGATACTTGCATAAGTAGATTAAAATTTTCACCAAATTTGCAAAGTAGGTGTAGGGACCTCTCCGCATGACACTCATCACTCCGTTAGTGACTTTTGTATCTATACATTGCATTTGAATGACACTTCTGATGCGAAGATTCATTTCATTGGAGGTAATTGAATGGCATTTCGTTAATTAATTAATTGTGACATTTGATCTGTTTTTAAATTAAGTGATGTGCGTTTAATTATGAAAAAACTTTGTAAATTAGGTAGACATGTGATTTGTTATAAATGGATCCCTTTGAGTGGAGGACCCTTCTTGACCTGAGAGATTTTGGGTTTGGATCAGAGAGAGAAGCCGGATTGGAGTTAACATGGGAGGTGAGGTTAATATTGAAAACAATGGGAAATGCGAGGACTTGTTTATGCAAATAACAGGGATTTATTTTTTCCACTTTCGTTTTTTTTTTTTTTTGAGAAATTTGATTCCTTTTAACTATGGATGACAATATGGTAGCCCTTTCCGCTGCAGTTTTAAAGATATATTTTTATCATTATATTTAAAGGTTATATATATATTGAATATATGTATATTTTTTGTAATTTTATAACATTTTTTAATACTATGATTTAATTTTAATTTAAATATAAAAAACATACTTTCATGTTTTTCATTGTAAATTTCTTAAATTTACGGTCATATTACCCATCATTACACTAAAAGAATTACATTTACACTTATCATATGTAATATTTGAATTTTATGTTTATATTTTTTTGAAGGAAAAAATAAATTACTGATCAAGGAAATCAGGATTACAAAGCCAATCAGGGAACGAGTTCACCCAACAATGATCATCCCAGTGTTTCCCAAAACGAGGCAAACAATGAGCTTTCGAATTACCATATCTTTTGATGAAAGAAAATTTGCATGCATCGAATCCATCGGTCAGGGACCAGATCTTCCTCAAGATGAGGCCATAAGGCTAGGAATCCTCATCTTTTGTTGAGAAAGTGTTCACCACTTCGAGGCAGTCAGATTCCACCAGAATCTTGGGCCAAAATTTTGAACGGGCAAAAAGAAGCTCCTAGAGGATGACCGAGGCCTCTGCCACCACAAGGCTCCATGAGTTGGGCACTACCCTACACTAAGCTTCCACAATCTGGCCAAAATTGTTATGAGCAATGAGCCCAATACCGACTCTTGAATTAGCAGAGACAACAACATCTGTATTAATCTTGAAGAAACTCTCAGGGGGAGAATTTTATGTTTTATATAATTATTTAGTATTGTTTTTAAGTCTTGTATTGTCATTTGTTGTCCAATTATTAGTCAATTTAATACTTTATTAAAATAAGTTTATCAAGCATTTTAATTTCGTACTTGTATAATTATTTGTTGACAAGTTATTAATCAATTAATTGTTTTATTATAATGATGATAGAGTATGTAATGCCTCGGTTTTTTCCATGTAAAATTTTGAAATATATCGAGTAATATTTTTCGAGTTAGACGTTAAGACGGTGAGATTCCAAGTTCCTATTAGTGTGTAATTGATATTTGAAAAATATTAAATATATTAATATCACGCACACATAGTTTTTCAAAAAAGGTAGAATAACTTCCGAACGGAGTCTCAGATTGAAAATTCAAGGTCACCATTGAGTTCAGAACGTGAGTTTTACTCTAGACATGATATAACCTTTGTCGGCGTCAGACATTTGTGAAAAGGTTAACGCAGACACTAAAAATAAATAAATAAATTATTTAATTTACTTTATTTCGTTGACACGGCAACCTAAAGTCCTTATATATAAATACCCCATTATGGGTGAGTTTCAGGGTTAGCTGAATAACCCTGAAGACCTAGAGAGGAGCCGTTGGAGAGACATTGGTGAACGCCATCGAATTGTTTACGCCAACGGAGTTCGTGGATCTCGTCAACGACGTCAATGCAACATCTTTCTTCATCAGCAATCGATCCAAACTTCAAGTAGGACGTTTGTTTTATTTGAATTTATCCCATTTGATTATCTCATGTCGAACGCAAACCAATTCGCCTAACAAAATTGGTTTACAGGTCAATGGTAGATTACGATGGATATTCTTTGTCTATTGTTGGATTATTCTTTCATTGTTCTAACAAAAAAAGATCGAGGCCAATCCGAATACGATCGAGGTTCGCTCCTCACTTGTGGTTTGTGCATTTCTTTCCCCATTCTTCGTACATTCATCGTCAGTGTTTCGTTTGACTGATGGTTCGACAAATACCTGATAATCAATTGTTTTACATTCATTCTTCAGTGCAACAGATTGATACCGATTGGGTTTGAGATTCGGTGATGGAATCTAGATGCCACGTCAACGATGATTGATCAGAGGCGGATCGGTGATCTACGTGCACAGATCTTGGGTCGTGCGGTGATGGCTACGGGGCAATTTTCGAGCGAACTCGATGGTCGAAATCTTGTCTCTAGTGACGATCGAGCTCAATTGACTTGGATTCGCGATCCACAGGCAGGATTTATGGCGATTTTAGTGGCGATGATAATGCGGAAAGACGACGCGTGAGGAACCTGCGGGTTCTGGAAGATTCCGCACTACACAATGTGTAACCTCGAGATACACGTCGTGTGGGGCTCTGGCTGCGGCACCAGGGTTTCAGTGGAGAAGAAAAGTATCACACACCACATGACACGTGTCACACGCCATGTGACCCCTACCTGGTGGCTCGATGTGTATCTCAGAGGATACACGGGCACAGACACAACCGAGTACACAGACACATGTGGAGTACACGGGCACGACTCGGTACTTAGACACGACCAGGTACATGGCACAACCTCAATACACGAGCACAACCGGATGTACACGAGCACAAGTAGAGGTACACAGGCACAAACACGGGCATGCGCAAGATTAGCGATACACGTCGTGTACCCTACTTACACGTCGTGTACTTCTTCAAATATGACTTGGAGACTTTGTTCCCCTCAGCGTGGACTAGTTTCCTTAAGGGTGCGTTCTCTCGATCCATCCCTATGAGGGTATAGTATGACATTACATCCTGAATATAGGATTGTGACCATCTCTAAGGAATTAGTTTCAGATAGAGGTATAGGAATCCCCCCCCATAGAGGCCCGAGATGAGATCCTCTATTGTCTTTTTCCCTAGGTGGGGTTCTCAGAATCGACGTGACCAACTGTACACAGATGTTGATCCCCTACTTAGCAGGTTAATTCAGATTGGGTTGTTAGTATACCCCATGACCCTGAGTGTGATCCTCATATGTGTATTGATCTCTTTTGACTTCCAGCGTGTACTTATAGCGAGACCCGATGAGCACGACATCTCGAATGGACACCATCAATGTTATCATACTCGCAAAGTGAGTTCTCCCGGGCGAGTGTGGTTATAGACTCTTGAGAAGAATCTTAGGTTGACAATGCGGTTGTGACCTTACATTGAGACTTAGTGTCTACCTTGAGTATATCTGATTGTTTTATTGTATGTCTCGTACTATGACATATCATGTGATGAACTGATCACTCTAGATGCTTTATGCTTAGTGATTTCAAGGTGTCATATTGTGTATTGTTGTAATGACTTGGATTTTTCATGTACTATTTTCAGATATTGTATGAAATATTTTCAAGACCAGGCGCCGAGACGACGTGCGATTCCGAGACTCGGTGTGTCCAGAATAAATGTTTGAAATATATTAAATATATTAAATAGCACGTGTGTAGAGTTTTTTCTGAAAAAGTGGAATAACTCATAAATGGGGGCTTGGATCAGAAATCTGAGGGCACCATTGAGTTCAGAAAGTAAATTTTACCATAGGAGTGACATATCCTTTGTCGCTGCAGGGCGTTTGTAGAAAAGTCATCGAAGACATTAAATGAATAGAATAATTAATTAAATTAAATTATTTTATTTCATGGACACAACGACCTAACCTCTTCTATAAGTATACAGTTATGAAGGGATTCCTAGGTTGAGCCGTTAAAACCTAGAGATCTAAAGAACCGTTGGAGGAGATTCCATTGGCGGACGACGACCTAATCGAAGATCGACGAATGGTGCGAGACAAAATCAGAGGATCTCACCAACGATCACATCGCAACCCCGTTCTTCATTAGCGATCGATCCATCTCAAGGTAGGGCATTGTTGATTTGGTTTCTTTCCCCATTTTCTATTTCTATGACGAACACAGATCAATCAACCAAAAGATTGATTTGCGGATCATGCATGTTGTGAGATGATATTATTGCAGGGTTTTATTGGGAGAATTTATTTGTGATTATTTGATTATCTCTTCATTTGTCGTTCTAACAACAATGAATCAAGGTCGACATGAACATTGACCGAGGTCAGTTCCTCACGATTGTTCCTTGTGCATTTTCTTCCCCGATTTCTTCTTTCATCACATGCATTCTTTGTTGGCCCGTGATTTGACATCTATCGAGGAATCGATCATTGTGCGCCCGTTTCTTGGCGCAACAATCCAAAATTGTAGATCTGGGCTCGACACGACATGATAGAGATGATAGCGGCGAATGGATCAGACCATATTGGAGACCTAGGTGGTGTGTACGACGACAACATGATGAATGGAAACCGATTTCTGAACGGATTTGAAGGCCAGATTCTGATAAATGACCACATTGAGGCTTAGACGGAATGGATCCACATTTTCCGACGAGTCCGAGGCTGAGAATAGAGGCGGTGGTGACACAATCGTACGCAGAAGGAAGAACCAAGTTTCTTGAAAAAACCGATCAACACGGCTTGTACTTCATAGCTACACACCGTGTAGGACCCCCTTAGTGGTAGCTAGGGTCTCAGGAGGAAGTTAAGTATCACACGACGTGTGATCCCTCCCTAATGGCTCAATGTATACTATGGAGGGTACACAGACATGGGTTGGAGTACACGGGATTGAGCACATCGTGTACTCCCACATGAACACAACTTGGACAAAAGGTACATGGGATAACCCGTGTACTGGCACACGAACATAAGTGCATGGGAAGCCACACATTGTGTACGGTTACACGGACACAGACCATTTATACGGGCAAGATCTGATTAGCCACTAAATGAGGCTAATATTTATTGTTAATATACATAATATTCATGTTATTTATTATTCATAAACACCATTTTAGTACATTTTACACTTTGAACATCATTTCACATTATGATTGTAATACCTTCTTAAAATGCATTATTATGTGGTACATTTTTGAACATCATTTGAAGTACCCAATGATTCATATGATTATACATATTTTAATTTGATATTTTTGTAAATTTATCTACACTCCAATATGAACATGTTTCATTCAGGGATCAATGGAGAATTCATGGAAGAAGATGAAGATATTTTGTGATGAAAGGAAGCAATTCTAGAGAAGACAGATTGGACACCAGCCCACTGATGAGACGGTGGGGCCCAACATACAAGCCCAATGAATCCCAAATTTCGTTGGATGATAGAAGACATGTCGAGGAACAAATCACTCTTCAGGATCCAATGATAATTCTGCCTCCATGGTGTCCATTTAGGCGGCCCAAGTTAGAGATACAATTCTGGGCCAGATTCTGCGGCCCAGAAAAACATCCCACCAATTAAACCATATCTCGAAAACCATAACTTCTTTTGGGCTGATATTTTACAGGATGTTAGGGGACATCCGGATCTTAATTTAAGTATTCTATGGCCCACCCAAATTATGCCATCTAGAAGGTGTTTCAAACGCGTCTGTTCGGTGCATGAAAGCTTGATGCCTTTTCGGGTCAAGAGTGGAAAAGTCCAAGTTCCACAAGCTTTCCACCACCCTAGGCCTACCATAATCAAGTGAGGATGCTTTTTACTGTTGGAGGATCGACCCAAGGGATCAAAAATGCCTATTTAAGGCAGTGGTGTTGGAGGATTTAAAGAATCTTGGATGCTTTTTTCAATTGTAATGTTATGCTGCAATTTTGTTGTCTCAAATTTGTCTTTCACATGTAAATTGTTCAATTCACTTTAGTTTCTTAATAAAAGTTATTCTTCTACTCTTATTATGTTGTTCTTCATATAAATTTGATACCATTGGATCAAGGTTTGAATTTATTCACACCAAACCTTGTGAAATTATTCACACAACGGTGGAGTGATCATTTTATTTTTGTTGTTTTCTTTACTTCTCCATTTCCTCCCTCATGAGTCTACTTTCCGCTTCCATTGAAACCATGGGATCAATGGAGGGATAATCCACTTATGGGTTGATCAAAGGGAGTAGAAAGGGGCTGTATTGGATGTTATTTATCACCTCATTAATGTATAATCACTTTTTTAATTGAGATTTTTATTTGATGATTTTTAAACTCCATCGTCCTTGTTGAATTTAAGGCCACAAACTTCAAGTGCTAATACGAACCTTTACCTTGAAGTGATCAAAACTTTGATCCTTCAAGTGTATAGGTGATTAGTATTAAAGGGTGTAGGCATTAAACCAGTAAGTGATGATGTTGTTTTATCTCCTTAAATGAACCTATCTCAAATATAAGAAATTGAAATCATTAAAAAGGAAATACATCCAATCCACCCCAAGTGATAACCTAGGATCAACTCATTCTTTTAAATTGAATTCACTTAAATCTGTTAGATATCTTTCAAACCCATCTAAAATCAATCCAAGTTGGCCACTTCATAGCCAAAAACAGTCCATAGAATGTACGTGTCTTAGGTTTCTTCTTAGGTCTCTGAGGATTTGATAACCCAAGCTAAACTACAAGGACCGTTCTACCTTCATCTCTTGGGTAAATTTGAGCGAGAATCAAATTTTGGCGCCGTTTCTGGGGACCTAAGTAAGTTATATTAGACATTATCATCCTTTTTTTCATCCCTCTTCTCTTACCTCATCACAAATTTTATTCCTATGGAAAACCCTTTTGAACAATCCAAACATGGGGAACCTCTCCTTACTTTGATCACTCCACACCAAGTGTGATGTACAATGACCATCCTAATTCCTACTTGTGGGATCATCAACAACATACTGAACCACAATGTTTTTATTCATATGATCCACAATACATTCAATCCTATTATGAGTTTCAATCCCCACAAAGCCAATTTGAACATCCTCCTATGGAATTCCAACAACATAGTTATCCTCCTAGAATAGACCATCTGTCTCAACCCCTTATCCATCCTAATACACATCCATTACTTGAAAAATTGTGTCAACAAATGGAGATAATGAATTTTGAGGTTTCATAATTGAGGTTAGAACTACAAAGCATTAAAACTTGTTAGGAACCCATCCCTACACAAACTATTCCTTCCATAACCTTATGTGAAGTGTCTAGTTTCCCACAAACCTCTCATGAATTTACTGAAGACAAAACCTTTGGATTTTGGGAAGATGAGGAGGATCATGGAATTTTTTATGGGTGTTTAAATCAAGAGGAAACTGATTTTTTTTATTCACAAGAGGGAAATTTGACATCATGGATTGAGTCTCATGAATATAACTCCATTGATGATTTTTCAAAAACACAAATCACTGAACCATTAAGAGAAATCAAAAACTTTGAGTCCATACCCATTCCTGAAACTGATCTTTCTAATTTGGTGGTTGAATCTTCTATTCAAAAGGAACCAATTTTGTTGAGAAATTTGGAAAATGAAACTGAGTTGGATTCAAAATATCAACTTGTGTTTAAATGTCCTATCCAACCCGAGCTCAAAATTATTGTCCTTCCTTCCCCTCTAAAGAATCCCTTCATAAAGTATAATCATGAACTTTCAATTGGAATTCATTCTTCTCTTGAAACCAAAAAAAGTTGGAATGATCATCGATGTCTTAGGAAAGACTACAAAGGAAACTGGATCAACCATTTCTGATATTCCTTTGATTTTACCATTCATTTTAGAATATAGGTTTGTGCATGAAACAAATTATAAACATAGAATCAATATCAACCTAGTAGAATTGGTGAAACACGTGGTCCATAAAATGTTGAAAGTTGGTATTGGGTAACTTGTGGGGTTCAAGTCGAGCTAGTGACATTAAACCAAAGCGCTGCACGGGAGGCAACCCGTGGTTTTCATCTTTGTAAATCATCTTTTTTTAAACAGGATTAGCGAATAATTTTGATAAATAAAAAAAATAGACTATTGACCTGTTCTTCTATTATGAGTATGGATTGGTATGAAAGGGGAGCACCATATTCATCTGTGCCACGTGGTGTGATCCTTGAGTAATACCATTCCCAGAAATTTAAAAATAAGACAATGTATCATCAGTTTATTTAATTTTCCTTTTATGATTTTGTAAGTTAAGATAAAAAAAAAAATAAAAAAAAAATAATAATTAAAAAAGGGGACACGCCATAGGTCATGGGGCAAACCCCGTCACAACCGGCGAAGCCGCGGGGATTCGAACCCGGGACCGAAGGGAGACAGGGGCACGCGCTTACCACTGACCTACGACTTTTTGTGATTCCTTATTTTATAATTTTTATATATATACTTATATTTTACTTTATTTATTATATATATATATATATATTGTTTTTTTTGTTTTGTTTGTTTTGTTTTTCCTTTTTCTACTAGGGAACACTGCAAGTGACATGGATATCAAAGGATTAAAAGGGAGCAACAAGAATTTCAACTTCAACCACCAGGTGACTTCATTCCATGATCCTCATTTTCAATTTTAATTTTGAACTTTCATTCCTATACCCCCTTCTAAATTTTATTTTCTTTAAACACTGGGGAAAATGTTATTTTAAGTTAGGGGGGAGATAAAATAAAAAATGATTTCGTGTAAAAAAAATGAATGATTTGAAAAAAAAAAATTGTGTAAATGGAAGGAAAAATTCCTTTAACTTTGAACAGGGTAATACACATTGCACACTTTGAAACTGAATATCAAATAATTTAGCATATCCTAATTCTGATTTTAATCCTTGTATAATTTCATGAGCATAGATTTTGGAAAGTGTGGCTGTCCAATGTGATATTTCACCGTTTATATTTTCATCCAAATAAAAAAAAATATCACAATGTACATCCTTTGGATAGTGGGGTATTAGTTTGAGTTCATGGGGTCCCCTAAATAAATAGCATAGGTTTGGTGATCATTTTAGTTTAATATGAGTATTCAAAAAAAATCATAAAAAAAAAATAAAAAAAAATAAAAAATTTGCGCGTAGAGCAATGAAATGACCTAATGCGTGGCTTTCGGCACTTGGGGATCGTGACTCCATAGTTGTCTGGCCCAGAGTTAGTAATTTTATCTCTATTTTTGGTAATTTGAATTTGTTTTTGACTGAGTTAACTCGAGATGATTCCCGAGTATGTGGGCTTCACTTGGTGCCCTAAGGTCTTTGAGCTTGGGAGTCATCGCAAAGTCTTGCTACAGGGGTTGACTCTTTTGAGTGCAACTTCAATTACCATGACAAAATTGCAAAAAAAAAAAAAACAAAAAAAAAATTATACAAAAAAAAAATGAATACTCATCTTAATATTGAAATGTGATTCCACCCAGCGCTTCTGTAATTTCCCCCTTGAATAAAGATGAACCCCCATGTCTATTGTGATACACAACACATCCTCATACTTAATTGATATTGGATGAAATATGGCAATGAATTTGAACAAAGGAACGACCTTGGGATTGGGATCTGATTATGAAACTATCTTGTATTAAAATATTTTTGATGGGTTTCATGATTTTTTGGTATAAGGGTTTTTGGTGATCATTGTGTATTAAAATGTTTTTGCAAAAGGGAATTCGAATTTCATATTGTTGAGATATATTTTGCTCGGGACTAGCAAAACTCAAGTTGGGGGGTGTGATTAGCCACTAAATGAGGCTAATATTCATTGTTAATATACATAATATTCATGTTCTTTATTATTCATAAACACCATTTTAGTGAATTTTACACTCTGAACATCATTTCACATTATGATTGTAATACCTTCTTAAAATGCATTATTATGTGGTACATTTTTGAATATCACTTGAAGTACCCAATGATTCATCTGATTATACATATTTTAATTTGATATTTTTTTAAATTTATCTACACTCCAATATGAACATGTTTCATTCAGGGATCAATGGAGAATTCATGGAAGAAGATGAGGATATTTTGTGATGAAAGGAAGCAATTCTAGAGAAGGAAGATTGGACACCAGCCCACTGATGAGACGTTGGGGCCCAACATACAGGCCCAATGAATCCAAAATTTCGTGGGATGATAGAATACATGTATAGGAACAAATAACTCTTCATGAGACAATACTAATTCGGCCTCCATGGTGTCCATTTAGGTGGCCCAAGTTAGAGATAAAACTCTGGGCCAGATTCTGAGGCCCAGAAAAACAGCCCACCAATTAAACCATATATAGAAAAACATAACTCATTTTGGGCTGATATTTTACAGGCTGTTAGGGGACATCCGGATCTTAATTTAAGTCTTCTATGGACCACCAAAATTCGGCAATATAGAAGGTGGTTCAAGCGCGTCTGTTAGGTGCATGAAATCTGGATGCCTTTTTGGGTCAAGGGTGGAAAAGTCCAAGTTCCACAAGCTTTCCACCACCCTAGGCCTACCATAATCAAGTGGGGATGTTTTGTACTGTTGGAGGCTCGACCCAAGGGCTCAAAAATGCCTATTTAAGGCAGTGTTGTTGGAGGATTTAAAGAATCTTGGATGCTTTGTTCAATTGTAATGTTATGCTGCAATTTTGTTGTCTCAAATTTGTCTTTCACATGTAAGTTGTTCAATTCACTTTAGTTTCTTAATAAAAGTTCTTCTTATACTCTTATTCTGTTTTTCTTAATACCACTTTGATACCATTGGATCAAGGTGTGAATTTATTCACACCAAACCTTGTGAAATTATTCACACAACGGTGGAGTGATCATTTTATTTTTATTGTTTTCTTTACTTCTCCATTTCCTCCCTCAGGAGTCTACTTTCCGCTTCCATTGAAACCACGAGATCAATGGAGGGCTAACCAACTTATGGGTTTATCCAAGGGAGTAGCAAGGTTCTGGATTGGATATTATTTATCACCTCATTAATGTATAATCACTTCTTTAATTGAGATTTTTATTTGATGATTTTTAAACTCCATCATCCTTGTTGAATTTATGGCCACACACTTCAAGTGCTAATACGAACCTTTACCTTGAAGTGATAAAAACTTTGATCCTTCAAGTGTATAGGTGATTAGTATTAAATGGTGTAGGAATTAAACCAGTAAGTGATGATGTTGTTTTATCTCCTTAAATGAACCCATCTCAAATATAAGAAATTGAAATCATTAAAAAGGAAATACGTCCAATCCACCCCAAGTGATACCCTAGGATCAACTCATTCTTTTAAATTGAATTCACTTAAATCTGTTAGATATCTTTCAAACCCATCTAAAATCAATCCAAGTTGGCCACTTCATAGCCAAAAACAGTCCATAGAATGTACGTGTCTATAGGTTTCTTCTTAGGTCTCTGAGGATTCGATAACCAAAGCTAAACTACAAGGACCATTCTACCTTCATCTCTTGGGTAAATTTGAGCAAGAATCAAGACCCAAGGTTGAAGGTACATGACATGTACCCCTACTACACTCCATGTTCTCCTTAAATATTGATTTGGAGCCCTTGTCTTCTGTATCTTGGACAAGTTTCATTAGGGTGCGTTCCCTATATCCATTCTCCTAGGGTTAGTATGGAATCATCACCTACTCATAGGACAATGATCCCTTCAGCATGCCTTCTTGGATAGAGTTGTTGGAATCCTTCCGTGAGGCCTGAAGTGAGATCCTCTATTCATCTTTGTGCCCTAGGTGGAGTTCTTGGTATCATCGTGACCAACACTATGTGGGTGCCGATCCTCTACTTAGCAGGTTAATCCAGGATGAGTTGTTAGTATACCCCATGTCTTTAGGTGTGATCCTCATATGTGTATCGTATCTCTTTGGATGTCATCATTGTTATTAGACTCATGGAGTGTGTTCTCCCGAATGAGTGTTATGTGGAATCTTTGAGTTGGAATCCTAGGATGACATTACAGATATGACTTACCTTTAGACTGTGTGTCTTTGTTGAGTATATCTGGATATTATTATTATATGCATTGTAGATATATAACTGTGTATATTTGACTCTTATTCCTTTGTTGTATACTTTATAGTTTCGAAGTTTCCTACTGGGTATTTTTATACTCACCCCTGCACGGGATTTTCTTGTATATGTCGTGTCTTGTGCAGACGATCGACCTTTTGACAGGGTCCTAGATAGACCAGGACTATACAGTGCTTAGTAAGACCAGAAAGACCGAGGTGTGTTCCTATGATATCTTGATAGTAGTCCCCAATTTACCTTCAGGTTGGACTTGTTTTCCGACTCTTTGTGGTGGGCTTGTATTTGGCCTTATTTACTTTCCTTTACTTCCTTTCATAATCTGGTTGTGTGATTTAGATGTATGCATGCATGGTTGTTCAGTTTTTTTTACATTTCAGCATTGTACGAGTTTGGAGATGTGTGTGTGTCTTTAGGTACTTAGGCTAAGGCATCCCATGTTAGTGATATGCCTACTCGGTGCTAGTTTCCAACCCCTGGCCTATTGGAGGCAAGCTTGGGGAGTTGCGGCATGGGCCCCATTGGGACGGTTTGTGACATAGTGGTATCAAAGCGATCAGTTCTTCCTTAGGACCAGAGTCTGTGAGATTGGTTTAAGGAAACAATGCTAAGTGTTTCGAGTTTGGTTTTTAGGCTAGGGACCCCAGTGTTGGTGCGACGGTCGACATATCCATACACCAGGACTCTGATCACCTACCTTTTTACTTTATACATGAGAACATTGGTTGCAGGGAAAAAAATGGTACATGCATCATATATGAATGGGTTTAGGTTTCCATGTCCTTCTTGAGTAAGATCTCCAAATATAATCATTTAATTTGGTACATCTTATTTTACTTTCAGGATGCATTCATGACGTATTCCAACTAGGATTTAGTGCCAAGATCATGAGGATGATCCCCTCATTGATGAAGCATTGATTTAGGGACTAGTTCCAAAGATGTTACCTCCAGGTGGTGCACTAACTATACCACCACCAGTAGAGCAGCAGATGATACCCACAATACCAATGGATGAGGTGTTCATGATGAGCACACTTCATGAGTTTTACCAACAAATACCCCTCAGGTTTTGAGGCGAGCTCAACTCACAGGTGGATGATGACTGACTTGAGGTAGTGACATGTGTTTTCTGTCTGGTCATGACACTATCAGATCAAATGGTGGTCCTGGAAATGTGACTTCTTCATGGATCAATAGGAGGATAGTGGGGTTTGGTGACCCAATCATATGACGAGGTGAATTTAGTGTGGTTAGAGTTTGATAACCTTTTCAGAGAGAAGTTCTCTCCAACTATGTTGAGGGATATACGTATCCAGGAGCTTCTACAACTCCAACAGAGCATCTTGATAGTGGCTGAGTATTCATCAAGGTTTACCAACCTCTCCATGTACTCGATGGATATGGTTTAGGATCAGTTATTTTGGGATTAAACCTTTGAGTGAGGAATGTGCAGATATATTCGAGCCAGTGTTATCCTTCTATGCATTCCTACTTATGCTGGGGTTCTAGAGCGAGCTTTGGTGGTTGAGAGTTTCTTGGATGAGAAGACACAAATAGTGGTTGCCAGTAGTGGGAAAGCAGGAGTAGAGACATTGACAACAGATATCTGACATCAGTCTCAAGGACCTGTACGTGTGAGACGTTTCAGTAGAAGGTCCTAGGATAGAGGGTCTGCGGTTTAGGGATCACAGGATGGGTCCATTCATCCCATAGAGAGGAGGTACTACTCATGTGACGACTGAGGACATGTTGCATGAGATTGTTCGACCCTCCGTACAACTGATAGGGAGACTATGGATGGACCATCGAGATAGAGGAAATGAAAATAGAACATAGGTCTGTAAGGTAGAAAACATGGTAGAGTAGATGGGAGAGTAATTGGATATTGTAGATTCTTTGACTTGTTACCATCACCACACCTAGGTGGTCCACACCAGGCTCAAGGACCTAGAGGAAAGAGCTATGGACAATTGCAAGTGGTCAAGTCTTACGACCCATAGGCTCCAGGAATGGTTTGAGGTATGATCTGTATCTTTTCTACCTTAGCTACAATATTGATATACAAAGGTGTTAGTCATTCCTTTCTTGATACCTATCTAGTTCAAGAATTAAAGATTCCAATTGAGATATTGGATCGACCCATGCGCTTGGAGCCTCTTATTGGAGATGACTCAGCAATCACACAATTATGCTGACAATGTGACCTGACTCATGGAGGAAACAATTTATGTTGGGATCTCTTTGTAGCAGTGATGAGGCCTTACGAAGTCATATTAGGTATGTACTTGTTATCTATAATTCATGCCAAGATTGACTGTTTCAAATGGAGGATGTGGTGTATCCGTAGTGATGGGATTGGTTTTTCCTTTATTGGTGAAAAGGAAGCCTAGAAAACGCATGATGTACTCTTGTATAGGAGGGTGAAGTTGACTACATATTAGTTGGCTAGTGTAACCCTTGGCACAATGGATGTTATGAGTTTTCAATTCCGTACAGTGGTGACGGAGTGTGAGGAAATATTCCCTGAGGATGTTTTAGGCTTACCTCCCCACTGTGAGATAAAATTCTACATGGATATACACCCCAAAATTAAATTGATATATGTGCCAACATATCAGATGACTCTCACATAGCTTCACAAGTTGAGGGTCTAGTTGGAGGACTTGAAGTGGATTGGATTTGTTAGACCCAATGTTTCACCTTGGTCAACCCCAGTTTTGTTTTCCAAGAAGGTGGATAAGAGCTTGAGGTTATGTGTGGACTACCGGCACTTGAACCAGGTGGTCATAAAGAATAATTATCCCCTATTGATGATTTATGACCTCTTTGATTAGTTTATAGGGGCACGATGGTTCTCGAAGGTTGACCTCAGGTCAAGCTATCACCAGTTGTGAGAATGAGACAAGGATATACCAAATATGAAATTTAGATGTTTCTACAGTCATTATGAGTACTTGGTGATGCCCTTTGGCATGATGAACCCCCTAAAAATGTTCATGGGACTCATGAACCAGATCTTTCATCCCTTCTTATACTGGTTGTGATGGTCTTCATCAACGATATCCTTGTATACTTGGCGTCTGAGGAGGAGCATACGAGACACTTGAGGATGGGTTTGGATGTACTCCAAGAGCACTAAATTTACATAAATCTATCAATTTTTCAGTTATGGATATAGGAGGTCCACTTACTAGGACACATTATCTCAGCAGATGGTGTGGCAATAGACCCGACCAAGGTTGAGGCAGTGTTAGCTTGGGAGCCACCTAAGAGCATGAATGCGGTGCAAAGATTCCTTGGGTTTATAGGCTATTACCAGATATTCATACCCAAATTCTCCAATATATCATCTACCATGATAGTTTTTACCCAAAATGGGTAGCCTTTTATGTGGACAAAGAGGCTCCAACATGTTTTTTAGGAGTTGAGGTAGATATTGACGAACGTTCCCATCTTGAGATTTCTAAAGGAGGGTGATGAGTATATAGTGTTCTACGATGCATTAGGAACTGGTCTTGGCTGTGTTTTTATGTAGAGGTGGGTGGTGATTGCCTATGGTTCACATCGGTTGAGACCACATGAGCAAAACTATGTGACCCGCGATCTTGAGTTAGCAGTGGTAGTATTCACACTAAAGATGTGATGACAATACCTGATGGGTGAGTGATTTATTGTCTATTCAGATCACAAGAGTCTCAAGCATATATTCTATCATAAGATTATTAACTTGAGATATAGGTGATAGCTAGGGTTCCTACAAGATTATGACTTTGAGATTGTCTATACTTCTAGGATGGGGAACGTGGTAGAAGATGCTCTCAATAAGAGATCTTGTTTGCAGTTGCTGAACGAGGAATCCGACCAGTTGACCTTGTTGCAGTTATCCTTTGTGGATGAAGATGAAGCATATTACCTCCAATTGATGGTTGTTACCCCTTCACTCTTGCATCGATTTAGGGAGGCTCAACTTGGGGATACTGACCGTGAGACCCTACATACTCAGATATCCACTAGACATGCTCCTGATGGATTTTATGAAGTTGGGGAGCATGTCATTATTTTTAGAGGATGCATGATGATACCAGTAATATTGTGGGAGGAGGTTCTGAGAGAGTTTCATACATCTCATTTAGCGGTACATCGAGGTGTGGTAAAGATGTACCAGGACCTACAACATTAGTTTTGGTGGCGAGGGATAAAGAAGGGAGTTGCAGAGTTTGTCTCTTGATACCTTACTTTCCAAAAAGTGAAGACTGAGCACTAATTTCCAACGAGTTTAACTTAACCCCTTTAAGGTTCCATAGTGGAAGTGGGATTAAATATCCATGGACTTCATGTTGGGTTTACCAAGTACGTTTAGGGGGCACAATTCCATATGGGCGATCATAGACCGACTTACCAAGTCACCCCATTTCTTAGATATTCAAGAGCATATTTTAGTAGAGAGATTGGGATGCCTCTACAATTCTATATGGGTGATTATAGACCGACTTACCAAGTCACCATACTGAATGGACCATTCAGGTTCTGGAGGCACTGTTGGAAACATGACTTATACCAACGGTTTCAAACCATTGGGAAAGGCCTGAAAACTATTGGTATAAACTATACCAACGGTTGCTCAAACCGTTGGCTAGTTAGCTGTGGGGATAGACATATACCAACAGTTATAGTATAACTGTTGGTATATGGCTCTGGAATGCACATTATACCAATGATTTCAGCTAACCATTGGTATATATTAATACCAACGGTTGATACCCGTTGCAGATTAAGGAATTTCAGATCTATTCCAACAGTTTCAAAACCATTAGAATAAGACTTTACCAATGGTTTGCATTAAACCATTGGTAAAGACTGATTACAGGGTCTATAACAATAGTTTACTAACCGTTGGTATATATTTTTACCAATGGTTTTATGTAAACCATTGGTATAAATTTAATTTTCACATATATACCAATGGTTTACAACCGTTGGTATAACCTTGCTACAATTTCAGCAGCATGCCGACCTACCTCCCCCTCTGCAATTCCCTGAGCACATGCTAATTGAGAATTCAATTGAGAACCCAATCACCCTATGAAATACAAAATTCAGAATTTAATTCTCAATTAAATACTTCTAAATTATGAATGAATAACACATACAAAATGAATTATGAATTACATATAGAATTCTGAATTATGTACATTGTATCCAATTCATAATTCATTACATACAAAATTTAATTATGTATAACACATATAGGACATGTCATACAAAATTGAATTCAGAATATGGGGGTGTCCAAGGGGGTGGGGGGCTGTCCAGGGGGTAGGGGGCTGTCCAAGGGGGTGGGGTGTCTGGGGGGTGGGGGGTGTCTAGGGGGGCTGTCTGGGGGGGGGGGTGTCCTGAGGGGGGGGGGGGGGTGTCTAGGGGGTGGGGGTGTCCAGGGGGTGGGGGGATGTCCAGGGGGGTGGGGGGTGTCCAAGGGGGTGGGGGGTGTCTAGGGAGTGGGGGGGGGGGTGTCCAAGGGGGTGGGGTGTGGGGTGTGTGTGTGTGTGGGGGGGGGGGGTGTCCAAGAAGGTGGGGGTGTACAGGGGGTGTTTAGGGGGGGGGGGGGTGGGGGCTGTCCAAGGGGGGTGGGGGTGTCCAGGGGGTGTTTAGGGGGGTGTGGGGGTGTCCGGGGGGGGGGGGGGGGTCCAGGGGGTGGGGGGCTATTCAAGGGGGTGGGGGGGTGTCCAGGGGGGTGTTCTGGGGGGGGGGGTGAGGAATGTCCAAGGGGGTGGGGGTGTCCGGGGGGGGGGGTGTCCAGGGGGTGGGGGGCTGTCCAAGGGGGTGGGGGTGTCTATGGGGGGGTGGGGTGGGGTGGTGTCTAGGGGGTGGAAGGGTGTCTATAGGGTGGGGGGTGTCTGGGGGGGGCAGGGGGGTGTCTAGGGGGTGGGGGGTGTGCAAGGGGTGTGTGTAGGGGGGTGGGGGTGTCTATGGGGAGGTGGGGGTGTCCAATGGGGGGGGGGCGTGTCTAGGGTGGTGGTGGTGGTGGTGGTGGGGGGGTGTCCAGGGGTGGGGGTGTCTAGGGGGTGGGGGTGGGGGGGGGGGGGTGTCCAGGTGGGTGTCCATGGGGGTGGGGGGTGTCCAGGGGGTGGGGGGGGGGGGCTGTCCAAGGGGGGGGGGGTTGTCCAGGGGAGGGGTGAATTAGTCACACATATATTCAGTCACATCAAATCATCATGTCATGTTTTATTATTTATAGATAAGGAAATAAAAATAATGTTACCTACCTAATCACACATATATTCAGGCACAACAAATCATCAAATATCAAATGGAAGTAGTATCAGTAAAAAATGTAATGGATCAATTTTTCCTTCATCACCATCACTATCATCACCGTCATCATCAGCCTCATCCCCGTCCTCATTGTTTTCCCCATCATTGTCCCTTCCCTCCTTAACGCCCTCCTCCTCACCCTCGTACTCTGCCTCAACCTCCTCCTCACCCTCCTCCTCCACCTCAGACTCCTCCTTTCCCTCCTCATCCGCCTCGGCCTCCTCCTCACCCTCCTCCTCCGCATCAGCCTCCTCCTCACCATCATCATCACCAGGAACATCATTGTCTCGACCAACACTAGAACTGACACCTGGTGAACCATATATAGAACGCATCAACGACATATATTCATCACAAGCTGTGCTGGACTCTGGTGGAAGTGTTGGACGTAAAACTTCCATCAGTTTCATAAATGCAGTGTTTTCCCTAACAGACTGTTCTGCCATCTTTGTGACCCTTTTTTCAGCCTATTCTGCCTATGCCTTAATCTGCTAGAACTCGGTGGTGCTGCAACTCATACCTGAGGAGGGACAATACCTCGTCGGGACTATACTCTTCCCAGGTCAGTAGCATACTCTTCCAAGGTGCTCATCTCCCAACACCTGATGTAAGTGATCATTTGTCCCAAAATTGTCAGGTTCTTGGGAATCAAGGGAATATAAAGTATCATGTTACAAATATAAATATATTATTAAGTTAAAAAATAGATATTAAAATTTCAAATCAACAAAGTAAAACTTACAATCTATTGCTGAGTCGGTTTGTTAACCGCACTTCCATCTTCCTTCCTTCCACTCGAGCAAAATAGTTTTTCTCAAGACACACGTCCTTTAATATTCAATGTTTGCCTCTACAATGACATTGAATGTAGGAAACCATAATTAAAAATAGGTTAACAATAATTAATTTCATAACTAAAATTATATGAAAACTTTAGCAATCAAATAAATTATGGAGGAAAGAATAAAAAGTTCAAGTCGTAAAGAAAAATTATAAACAACTATCATACCTACTTCTTCTCATGATCTGACATCGTAGTACATCCCAATGTGTGGAGGTATTTTTTAGCATCAATGTTTTTTTATTTATTTTGGATTATTTCTAAATAAAATTCAATAATAAAAAAATAGTATTAATGAAAAACATAAAAATTTTCATTTAAATACCTCAAATGTGATTAATACCTTAAATTAGGTAGTCTTCTAATGAGTAATAATCTTCCAATAATGTTCTATTGGACAATCATCCACAACATGTACCACCTCTAACTCTATTCCAAATCTAGCACACCAGCCAATATACAACTCGTGCTTATAGGCTCTCCAAATCTCATCTAAATCCTTTAGATGTGCTGGATGTGCACCCTCAGCATTGGGGAAATTAAACCGAAGTTGACATCAAAATATTAATTTATATAAATACAAAAATAATATATTTCATTAAATACAACAGATTTTTTTACCCATATCTCTGCCCAAGAATTATCCTTGACTTCATTTGGAAACTATCTCCATGAGAGTGGGATGACAGGAATGATGTCAGAGTATTTGGAAAGCGTCGCCAAAAAACTCTGACATTGCTTCCCTATTTTTTCAATCATTTGATTGTCTTCATTGTAGTCCACCATCAACTGCGTGCGACGGTTCCACACCGCACACATGCGTGTACTCCCGTGCCCCTAGATCCTATCAGTAGATGTATCTGTTATGAAAGAAAAAAATATATTTTATTAATACATGTTATAATGAAAATAAATAATGGTATAAAAATTTGTCAGGGTTCTATAAATATACCTATGACATTATAATCAATGGGCACCGCTAGATCCACATAAACTGAAGGAAAACCCTATATAGGTGGATTGAGTCCCAGTGTATGCTCCACAGGGACAGACTGTGGAGGAACAAGAGTTGAATAAGATGAAATATAGAATCTTAGAGAGAAGGAAGTAGAAGTAAAAGAAGATGGCACAAATGGTTGGCCGAATACTAGATGGGGAGTTGGAATCATCATCATATATGGTAAAGACGGATGAGGAGACTCTGATGTAAAGGGAAATGAAAACATGGGAGGCCTAAATACCCCATGTGTCCCTAACGACACACAGGGATCAGAATGTGGGATATATGGTATATCAGTGGGAGGGTCATGGTCTAATCAGGTACGCCAACCAGATCGCCTAGCTCTCATACCACCCCCCTCATATGAACACCCTGAGAACTGGGACCGCTACTAGGATGATCATCAAATAATTGTTTCCTAAGAGGTGGATACTGCAAAAATGTTTTAAAAAAATTAATCACATGACATTATATATTATTTAACTATATATATTTGAAATAAAATACTCACTATAGGAACTAGTGGTGGAATTCCCATCTCAGACATGCGGCGATTGTTGTCCATCATCTTTTTCTATCGCCTCTCTTTAATTGGTTTCATTTTCTGCATTTGAAAACAAATATGGAAGTAATTAGAAAAGGATAACTAATGTGTAACCCAAAAAACAAAATATATGAGAGAGAATAGGGGTATTCATGGATAATTTAACTATCCATTGGTTTAGGTGAGCTTGAATAGATATATAATGAATTCAATAAATCATACAAGATGTAATAAAGAAATTTAATTTTGATTAGGATGGTTATTTACTAAGTTTCACCAGTCTATTAAAATCATGGAACATTGATTCTGAGGCTTTATTTCACTCAACAACCAAGAGAGAGAGCATACTGAATTATGCCTCTAGAAAATTCCGCATGGTATATATTACGAATGATTAAACCATTAAGATAGTTGTAAATTATGATATAAAAATATGAACAAGGATAAGATATCTACCAAATTCATAAGGGGTAAAGTACTTGTCGAAATTAAGGAAAAATTTAATTTCTTTAGCCGAGGTAGATGATGCAGGTTTCTATACATGTTTTGCAAAAGAAGACAAATCATCATGTTCATTATCTGGTGAAATGTTAAAGGTAGGTCTTAGAGTTATACTAATTTTATACATGGTTAATAAAGCATTGAAATATTCACCAAGTTAGAAATGTTGGTTTCTTAGGTTTGAATATAGTTCAATTCCAAATTAGAAAATGAAATTCAAATAAAATTGCAACCAATAAACATCGAAAATTCACATAACCATCAAGTTGGATACAATATATTTGTAATAAATATTAAATCAATTTAAATAGTACCAACCTTAATAACCCAAGTTGAGTTTAACCAAAATAATTGGGAACATGGATGTATGATTATATATATTTCCCATCACAACTTCAAGTTCACAGTCAACTCTGAAAATTGAGCTATTGGAGTCATCAAAAGTAATAAATGGATCGTTTCCAATGGTAGTAGGGATGGTTTCAATTCCATCATCACCATCATCAAAAATATGTCTTGGAATTACTTCAATAATGACACCAAATTTAGGTCGAAGATGGTCTTTTACATAAAAAACTTGTTTTTCCATTGATGCCAATACATATGGTTCATCAGTAGCAAGAGTGAAAGTCATATAAATTACTCAAAATCCACAATCATCAATAAATGTTCCTTGCCTCATCATCGAATCAAACCACTAACATTTCATCATCGTGATTCGTCCATGAGAGTAATAATCCAATATTATTATTTTTTCAACGACTCCATAATAACCTACATTTTCAAATCGCGGTCTACTATCTGATGCACTGGAATAATGGTCTATTATGGTAGTAACCATAACACCATCATGTTGTGTTCTCTTGTTCTTTTCTCATTCAATGATAATAAATCTGTACCCATTGATAACAATTGATTTATAGTCACGAACCACGATATTAGGACCAAAAGCTAAATCTCTTATTTCCTCAGAGATATATTCATAAGGAAAACTCAATAACCAAAATATAAATGAATATTAAACTTAATTAAATATTTATTTAATTATTTTAAATAATAATATTTTTACCTTCAATTTTAACCAAGCATAAAACTCTTTGCTATGAAAAGTCTCCCCCCTTATCAAAGATAAAGAATGATTCTTTCTATTTATCATTGCTTTATGTTCCCTGTAGATAAAAATAGGAATATTTTAATAGGTATATATGTAAGATATACATATTCAATTTACTTACCTAATGTAGTCATCGAACAAATCACAGTTGAACAAAACTGTGCGATGTGCCATCTCCTGCTCTTCAAGGTTTAATGTCGTCAATGTATATGATCCAAGAATTCTTCCTATTTGAGAAAGTTATGTAAAATTGGGTTCTATTTTCTCATACTTTTCTTCTTCATTTCTCATTATTCTTTTCATTCTTGTAGTAAGATCAGACAAATACATAGAGCAGAAATCCATACATTCTTGAGCCAAGTAACTGTTCATGATAGAACCTTCAAGATGATTCCTGTTTCAGACATAATACTTTAATGTGTATATATTTCTTTCAGTTGGATCATCCAATGAAAATAAATAGGTCCTCTGAGAATTATTTCAGTTGAAATATGGACAGTCAGATGCAACATGCATGTGAAAAATGATAGAGGGAATATTTTCTCTAACTCACACAAAATTAATGGGGCATCTACCAACATTTTTTGAAAGAAAGACTTGAACAACTTCTTAGCACAAAGATCTATAAACAAATGGCACAACCAAATAACATCCACTCTTACATTATTGGATAAAGATAAAGGATTTTTATTGGAATCAACTCATGTAGAAAGACGTGATAGTCACGAGTCTTCAAATTTTTTTTGCTTCAAATCTATTCCATTGACCCATTTAGATATGTTGTTTGAATAGCCATCAAGAACTTTAATAGTATCTAGTACTTCTATATTTTTTTTTTCTGTAGGTGTCATCACATAAAAATCACATGGAACTTCCCATTTATTTTTACAAATACGCATAGGATGCAATTCTGGTTTGATTCCCTAATCCACCAATTCACGCTGAGACTGTAAATCATATTTTTTCTTTCCATTAACATTTAGAATAATTGAAAGAAAATTTTTACATATATTATTTTCAATGTTAATTACATCTAAGTAATGACATAACAAATTGGTCGACCAATAAGAAAAATAAAAGAAGATAATCCTCTTCTTCTAATTGTAACAGGTTTCTGTGGAAACATTCTTTCTATTTCTAGATTTCATTTGACCCTTCCTGAATGAAAAACTGAAATCTTTCAATTCATTAAGCACATAATTTCTAGACATACAATAAGGTGGATCATCGGTCTCCATGGTATTTTCAAATCTTTGACGATTATTTATATATGGATGGTCCATTGGAAAGAATTGTCGATGTCCCATAAAACTAAAACTGCAATAATGTTTCAGTCTTCTGGATTGTGTATTATTCATACAAATAGGACACAATCATTTTCCCTTCGTGCTCCATTCATACATCACTGCATAAGCAGAAACATCATTGATCATCCACATAAGCACAACACACATCTGAAATATGTATTTCGAACATGCATCGTAGTACACCCACATCCCAAATAAGTTTCAACTATTTTATTAAAGGTTGTATGTATATGTCTATATCATTACTGGGATCATAAGGGATAGGTATGAGTATACCCATGGAAGTGAAATGTTTTTTCATACAAAACCATGGGGGAAGGTTATAAATGTGTATAAAAACCAACCATGTGCTGTGCAAAGTAAGCATCTGCCCAAACAAATTAAAACTGTCACATGAAAGACCCAACCTTACATTACGCACATCAGCTGCAAAATCAGGATATCGAGCATCAAATCTCTACCATGAAAATCCATTTGTAGGGTGAACCAACTCATCATTAGTCTCCCTTCTCTTGATATCATTCCATCACATTTTTATTGATATTTTATCAGTTATAAAAAGATTTTGGAGTATAGGGATCAATGGAAAGTTCCACATTACTTTATATGGCACACAAGATGGTGTTTCATCAGATTTTGTCTTCCAGTAGGATGTTCCACATTTTATAAAATCATTTCATTCATTAGTTTCCTCCTAGAATAAACTGCAATCTTTCGGGAAATCATGAATTTTGTTTCTTGAAAATCCAAGTTCCTCAACTAAATTACATTCCATATAGTGGTTTGAGGGAATATATGCATCATCTGGAAGTAAGTCCTTCAAGAAGGTAAGAATGTAATCGATGGTAGTATTAGAAATCCTATACATAGTTTTCCCATAAAACAATTGTATTAAAAATTCCAACTTTTTCATTTTACCGCCTTGTCGATATACTGGAGTCATGGAAACATCATTCAATTTTTTCACCCTGACAACATCATCATTTTCATTAGATGCATCATGTGTTCTCATATCAAAGTCTTCTTGAGTCAGGATCCTTTCTTTTTCATGATGATGAATAAATGAAAAACTGGTCATATAACAAATTCTTCAATCCAGTCCTCTCATTTGGATCATCAGTAATTCGTGATTTCATTTTCTCCCCATTGTGATACCACGCATAGTAGTTTTCTTGAAAACCATATTTGGTTATGTGGTAACTGACTTATTCACGGCTCAACCAATGTCTTCCAACACAATTGTAACATGGACAGTGTATGTGACCACTATCTAAATCATTGTGAAATGTAAAATCTTAAAATCTCTCCAAATTGTTTTGAAAATTTCTTGAGATCCAATTGGTTTCATACATCCAAATTCTATCCATTTTGTAAAAAAAAAAATTTATAAGTCATTTTTTCAAAAGAAATTCAATATGATTGAAGTATAATCTAAAAATTATGGTAAAAAGTTCTTTAGGGATTGAAACATCATGGTCATACATGTGGATCATGATCCAAGAAAGATTCAATGGAACTAAGAGGAGTTTGATGTCATAAGATGAAAGTTCCACGGGGAAAAGAAGCATGATTCCATGTACATGGAGATTTATAATGACAAGATTGAAATTTATTTTACAAATGGGATAATCAATACCCATTTTAGATATCCATAAAGGAAGGAGTTTCTATTTGATGTAGTAAACTATTCCTAGGTTGATACCTTATTATTAAAAAAATATGAAGATATACTAATTAAGTTATGTGTGCCTAAATTTGAGGTGAAATATGTTTTGGAATTTTTTTAATTTATCACATACAAGAGGACACCATGGATCTGATAGAACATTGTTCAAGATATTATAAAGTGAATTCTTTTCATCAAAGATACAGAATGCGTAAATATAGTTTTTTTAAATAAGTTATTGATGCTAAAAAATGGAAATATTTTGAAAATTTAGGATATTTCATAACACCCAATACCCAAAGTTTAAGTATTCATTGTGTAGGGGTGTTTGGGGGGGGGGGGGGGCTGTCCAGGGGGGTGGGGGTGTATAGGGGGTGGTGGTGTCTAGGAGGGGTGGGGGGTGTATAGGGTGGGTGAGTGGGGGGGGGGGGTGGCTATCCATGGGGGTGGGGGGCTGTCCAAGGGGGTGGGGGTGTCCAGGGGGGTGGGGGGGGGGTGTCCAGGGGGTGGGGTGGTGTTCAGGGGGGAGGGAGTATCTAGGGGGTGGGTGGGTGGGGGGTGGGGGTGTCCAAGGGGGTAGGGGTGTAAGGGGGTGGGTGGGGTGGTGTCTGGGGGGGGATTCCAAAGTGGTGGGGGTGTCCAGGGGTGGGGGGTGTCCATGGGGGGGGGAGGTGTCCAGGGGGTGGGGTGGTGTTCGGGGGGGGGGGGGTGTCCATGGGGGGTGGGGGTGTCCAGGGGGTGGGGGTGTTTAGGGGGGGGGGGGTCCAGGGGGTGGGGTGGTATCCAGGGGGGTACAATGGGTGGGGTGGTGTCCGGGGGGGGGTGTACACGGGGGTGGGGGTGTCCAGGGGGGTGGGTGGGCTGTCCATGGGGGTGGGGGGTGTCCAGGGGGGTGGGGTGTTTAGGGGGTGGGGGGGAGTGTCCCGGGGGGTGGGGTGTTTAGGGGGTGGGGGGGAGTGTCCCGGGGGGTGGGGGGTATCTAAGAGGTGGGGGTGTGGGGGGGGGAGGTGGTGTCCAGGGGTTGGGGGGTGTCTAGGGGTGGGAGGGGGATTTCTAAGGGGGTGGGGTTGTCCAGGGGGGTGTCTAGGGGGAGGGGGTTTCCAGGGGGTGGGGGTGTCTAGGGGGGTGGGGGTGTATGTGATAACCCTGTTTTTTATTACAGAATTAAACATTATTTATTACATAAACTTAACTTGATAAAACATAGAAGATCGAGAGGTCTAGTGTCTTTAGGGATTAGGATCATTACATAACAACTTAAAATATGAAATACAACATCTTTATTGAAAACTTCCTTTACATGACCACTACATTCCCTCGTACTTAGCATTGCATGAGATAACCTGAGGACATGCATAAGAAAAGAGTGAGCTATAAAGCCCAGTAAGGGATTAATCATGGAATAAAATGAGGAATAAAACAAAATTTAGACAATAGACATATCAATAGATCACAAGAGAAACATAAACATAAAGGCATGATAAATAATGATAATCATAACATGGAAATGTGACAACAACACTTAACATGGAATTAGCATGAGCCAAGGCTCATTGCACATGGAGCATGAGTAAACCCTCATTGCACATAAAGAAAAAGTAAACCATCGTTGCACTTGAATTAGAATGAGTAAACACCCATTTCACATGATGTATCATGATACTATACTTTACCCAATGCATTGGAGCGCTATCAGGGAGCACCCTTCTTAAACATTTCATTTCATGCATAAGTGTGCCACATGGATCATAAAACATTTAATCATTCAACATAATCATTTATTCCATGATAAAAGAATGTAGAATACATACATTAAACTCTTTAAACAATAAGTAAATGTGCATAAATGTGAATACCCTTGATAGAGAAATGGGCATGGTATTCACTACATAATGACTTTGGCTTGGAAAAGCGCGGTGCAATTTCGGCAGTATAACGGCGTGACATAAGAACTCATAAAAATGGTTGATGAGAGAGAAAGGGATGTATCATCATATTTACATGACATGGAAAGTAAGGGGGTCATATAGATACATGTCCCAACAAATTTAATGGAATTTAGATTCATGATACACAATAATTGCTTGAATGTAAATGAGTAGAGAGAAATTCCTTTCGGAATTTCGGCATAGTAATGAGTGTACATGGGAGGCATTTAATGAGAGAGAAAGGGGTATCCCATCATTCAAAAATAAATAGGGCAGTATGGGGGAGGTGGTAAACCATACCCCAAAATTTATAATTGAAATAAAAAGGGCATAACAATTTAAAGAATATTGGACAAAAATAAGAAAGGAAGAAAAACCCCTTACTTGAAAGTGTGCTTACAAAGGCTTGAGAGATGCTTCTTGGGAGCTTGGGGCACCTTGAGAGGATTCTAGAGAGAGGAAGGAAGAGTTTGGAAGAACTAAAAAGGCTTTGAGTGAGGAGGAACTTGGATCTTGGGTGGGTTTATATAAGAAATGTGAGGGAATTCTTTATTATCTAGGTTTGGGACACCTCACATTAAACTAATCCAAACCACAATACATACCATGTTTTCTGGAAAAGGGAAGTTTAAAAAAATATTTTATAAGGCCAAAGTCCGAACTTCTTAAAATAATGGGGTTGCTTATGTGGAGGTGAGTCACACTCCCAAGGAAAATAATTTAAAAAGACAAAATGTTTAATAAGTCTTGAAGGGTCCACTAAAGCTTTGTAAAATAAATCAAACAAACCCAAAATCACATTATTTTAATGGTAAAACATATATTTGACGAAAATAAAGTTTCTAGTATTTTATTACATCACTATTGGGTCATTATGATGTCATAAAACAGATCATATATTTAAATAGTATTTAATTTTTACCCAAAAATTAGATTGTCTCAAAAAATTATGAAAAATTCACTATTGGATAATTTCGATGTACTGATTCCATAAATAATATTCATTTCATCTAAATAATTTTCTAAATATATTAATTTTCACTTTTAAAATAAAAACCGGCATTTATCAAAAATTCACGGGTTTTGACAAAAATAGCTATCAAACCTTAATAAAAATTACAATTGCATTCATAAAATTATATGATAATTTATATTTAATAAAAATTAATTTAATAAAAAAAATAATATTTTATTAAAATAATATTTAATTCAAAAATCCATTAATTCATCAAAATATATTTCTTAGTTGAACATTAACTAAAAATACTATTTGTGCTTTAAAAACTATTTACAAGGTAAAAATAATAAAATGAAAGTATATTCATTATTATATACAAAAATAATGTACATAACCATAGTGCTAAGGTCTTGTTACGTAACCCCTTATAACACCTGCATAAGACTGAAGAGTAAGGTGTGCGATAGTGATAGACTCTTGGGGTGGCTCAGATAACATTGCTTGGGTGGTAATCTCTATCAACTTCCACTTCTCTCGTAGGTGGTCCCACTTGAGCTTAACATATTCAAGCTCGGCTTGGGCTTGGTCAAGAGAAAATCCCAAATATGCAACCTCCTTTCCAAGCTCTAACAAATGGACTTCGTATGTGGCACGTCTACTGGATGAGGCCATCACTTCCTTTGTTTGAGTAAATTGGATTTGTTAAATCCCTATATTTATACTAATCATGTGATCACTATTCAACGTCTATATTAGCAACGGTCACAATTCTTAATAGTATTTTAAAATATAAAAACATAAAACCAAAGAAGTTGACATTTTATATAAACATTTTACATAAAGATACATTTAATTAGATCAAGAGGGATTTCCATTAACGAAAGTTTGAGTCGTTACAATCTTCCCCCTTAAGAAATTTCACCCTTGAGATTTTCTTTTCCCACACTAAAACATATGTAGGTAACTCTACTTCATCATTTCCTATGATTCCCATGCTGCTTCTTCAAACTTGTGGTTTCACCACAACACCTTAATGAGGGACATTGTCTTATTTCGTAGAACTTTTTCTCTATGATCTAAGATCTTCACTGGTTTCTCCTCCTAAGAAATATCATCCTCTAACTGTACCACCTTTGAAGAGAGTACATGTGAAGTGTCTGATATGTACTTCCTTAAGATGGATACATGAAATACATCATTTACTTTGGACATAGTAGGTGGAAGTGCTAGTCGATAGGCCATAACCCCGACACGATCAAGAATCTCGAAGGGGACGATGTACCTTGGACTCAACTTCCCTTTCTTTCCAAACCTCATGAACTTATTCCATGGAGATATTCATAGAAATACCATGTCTATAACTTTAAACTCAAGGTCTCATTGACGGTTATCTGCATAACTCTTCTGTTGACTCTAGGCTACCTTGATATGCTGCCGAATGTTTTTCACCTTCTCCACTATTTCTTTGACCATTTCTGGTCCAAGCAGCTTACGCTCACCAACCTCGTCCCAACACGCCGGTGTTCTGCACCTTTTCCCATAAAGGTCTTCATATGGTGACATTTGGATGGTCAATTGGAAACTATTATTATAAGAGAACTAAACCAGAGGAAGATGTTGATCCCATCATCCTTTAAAGTCCATTGAGCACGCTCTCAACATGCACTCAAGTGTTTGGATAGTCCGCTCGGATTGGCCATCAATTTGAGGATGATAGGCCGTACTGAAGTTCAGTTCAGTATTCAAAGCATGTTGAAGACTCTTCCAAAACTTAGAGGTGAATCTTGGATCTTGATCGGACACAATAAATAGTGGAACTCCATGCAACTTTACCACTTACCTGATATATATCCATGCCATTTGATCCAATGAGAAATCCTCCCGAATAGCAATGAAGTGTGCAGCCTTTGTAAGAATATCCACTACAAACCAAATTGCATTTTTTCCTTTGGATGTCTTCGGAAGTATGATGACAAAGTCCATGATGATGTTCTCCCATTTCCATTCTGATATGGGCAATGGTTTCATCATCCCCTTATACTTCTGCCTCTCTACCTTCACTTGCTGACACACCAGAAACTTTGATGTATATTTAGTGATCTCCTTCTTCATATTATCCCACCAATAATGCTCTCGGAGATCTCGATACATATTTGTTTTTCCTAGGTGAATAGAGAAATTTGAACTATGTGTATCATCCAAAAGTTCCTTCTTCAGCTCCATAATTGATGGAACACATAGTCTTTTCCCAAATCTCACAATTACTTCTTCATTAACATTAAACTCCGAAGATTTTCCTTTTCCGATAGCTTCTACTTTTTCCTGAATTCCCATATCATCCTTTTGAGAATCCTTTAACCTTTACAAAAGTGACGGTTGAGCAATAATTTATGAAAGGATTGATGATATTCCCTTCTTTATGATTCCCATATCCATCTTCATCAAATATAAGAATATTGGATCCTTTTCAATTCCCATCAATGATAGAATCACTGGGTCCTTTCTACTTAGGGCATATGCCACATTGTTCTCTTTCCTAGGGTGGTAATGTATGGAGTAGTCATAGTCTTTGATTAGCTCTAACCATCTTCATTGGCGCATGTTCAACTCTTTCTGTGTGAATATATACTTGAGGCTTTTATTGTCCGTATATATTTCACACTTCTCCCTAAAGAGATAATGCCACCAAATTTTCAAATTGAATATCACTGCATCCAACTCGAGGTCAAGTGTTGGATAGTTATATTCATGAAATTTCAATTTCCTTGAAGCATAGGAAATGAATTTGTCATTTTTCATCAACACACATCCCATTCCCTTCTTCAAAGCATCACTAAATACCACAAAAAGTTCTCCAATTGTGGGTAAAGTGAGCACGGGCGCAGTGATAAGCCTCCTTTTCAACTCCTTAAAGATTTCTTCACATTCATCACGCCAAGAAAACTTTAATCCCTTTTGAGTTATCTTAGTAAGAGGGTTGGACAATCATGAAAAATTTCTCACAAATCATCGATAATATCCAGCTAACCCCAAGAAGCTACGGATATCCGTTACCGATATTGGACTCAACCATCCCTCAATTGCATATATTTTGGAGGGATCCACAGATATCTCATTTCTTGTGATGATATGGCACAATAATGAGACCTCCTTCAACAAGAACTCACACTTTCTATACTTTTCATAGATTTTCTCCTTCCGCAAGGTCCCTAGTACAGTTCTTAGATGCTCCTTATGATCCTCCTTGGTTTTGGAGTATATCAGAATATCATCTATAAAGACTACCAAAAATTTGTCGAGGTAATCTATAAAGACTCTATTCATCAAGTCCATGAAGATTTATAGAGAATTAGTGAGTCCTAAAGGCATTACTATGAATTCATAGTGCCCGTATCTTGTACGAAAAGTAGTATTGGGAATATCTTCCTTCTTCACGCTTACTTGATAATATCCTGACCACAAATCCACCTTGGAGAAGTATTGTGCTCCATGCAGCTGATCGAACAAGTCATCAATTCATGGGAGAGGATAATTTTTCTTTATCGTGATTTTGTTAAGCTCACGATAATCAATTAAAAGGTGCATCGACCCATCCTTCTTTATGACGAAGAGGACTGGTGCACCCCATGGTGAAGCACTTGGGAGTATAAACCCTTTATCAAAATTCTCCTATAGTTTTTTCTTTAGCTCCTCAAGCTCCACAATATCCATTATATATGGAGTCTTGGATATTGGCAATGCCCCAGGTATAAGATCAATTAATAATTCAACATCTCTTCTAGGAGGAAGACCAAGCAATTTCCCGGGAAACACTTCAGCGAATTCCCTCATAATAGGCATGTCTTCAAGGATGGTTGCTTCCTTGGGCTCAATCATCTGAGATAGATACGCATGCTCATAGGGCAGTAATATCCATGCTTGAGATGATAGAGTTAAAGAAGATTCATCTTCCTCCTTGCACTTGTATATAATCGGGGGTCGATTATCCACATGGAGAGTGATTTCCCTCTCCCGACAATTTATGTTGGCTCTATATAAGGAAAGCCAATTCATGCCAAGAATTGCATAAAATTCCACCAGATGGAGTATGAAGAGGTTCCCCGGGAAGTTTAATCCAAATATTATGATAGGGGAGGAGTTATATTCATGGGATGCAATGATTGCCCCATTTTCCATACTCACCAAAATCTTCACTTCCATGGTTTGTGGTGGTGCTGGGATTGTTCTACTAAACTTTCAAGATATAAAAGAATGCGTAGAACCTAAATCAAAAAGTACATTCGCTATTATTGAATGAATAACTAGCATACCTGTCACCACTTCGTTTTCGGGGTTCACTTCGGTAGTAGTGATGGAAAAAGCTCACCCTTGTTACCTTGGAGGTTGTTGGTTGGCTTTGAAAATCCTTGGCTTAGGGCACTGATTTGCAAGATGCCATGGTTATTTGCAGTTGTATTAATGAACCACGTGTTGAGGTTAGAACAGAGCATTCCTCTCCTATATCACAACCGCAGGTCTTTCTTGCCGACAGTTAATATCCAGGTGCCCTTTTCTTCCACACCTAAAGCATTTTCTCATCCCCTTCAGGAAATTTCTGGGGTGCTTCTTTCCTCACTTTTGGAAAGTAGGGTGCTGGATATTCTTAGCACCGTTGGATTTATCCATCAGACTTCCAGCATTGAAGTCCACCTTACGCTTCTTATCCCCATAATACCCCTGAGATTCTATGATATTTATTTTGACCTTGATGGTACATCAGACAATTTCCTCATAGCTGTCGAAGTCACGGATAGCCAGCGCTTTCCGCATGCTATGTTTCAGCCCACCAAAGAAGCGGTCAACCTTGAATTTAGGGGTAATGACAAATCCAGAAGCGTATTGTGAAATCCTTGTGAAGTTTGCCTCGTATGCTCCAACAAATTCTTCGTCTTTTTGCTTGAGGTTAAGGAAGTCCCTTTCCATCTTAAGCTGAAGGGTGCGTGGAAAATATTTATCGAAAAACATCTTCCGGAAATCCCTCCATTCCAATTCCTCAATGGTTGCACCCAAATTTACCCTACTGGTAAAAACGGTCGTTGAAGTACATGTAGGGGTCGAATCCACAGGGACCGAAGAAGAAACCTTAAGACACTTTGATTAGATGCGGGATTGGCTATGAAGTGGCCAACTATGGTGTTGATTGATTTGAAGAAATATTTATTTAATTTAAAGAACAAAACCAATAAAATTACTTTAATTAAAACAACTAATTAAGGCGAGTTGATCCTAGGTTGTCTCTTGGGCTTGATTGGATGTATTTGTTTTTCATTTGATTTTCTGTTCATCGGTTCAAGAGGTATCCATTAAATGAAATAATTACTCAATATCATTCTCCGATTTAATCCATACAAAATTTCAAGGATAATCACCAATTCACTTAGAGGATCAATTAAATGAGCACTCTGAGTAATTGGATCGTACTAGCACTCAAAATGTGTCATCGTTAAAGTCGGTGAAGACAAAGAAGAAGATAAATCAAAGAAAGGAACTCTTAAAATAAAGAACAAATTTAAGAATTTAAGAACATCAAATAACATTAAATGAAACTCATGCAACTACATAGGATCAAACCATAAAAGGTTAGCCCTACATTGATGCTATTCTATCAATGTAAGCGGGTAATTGACTTAAATAAGCGGGATTGAAGAAGAAAAAAAACATTAATCAAAATGAACACTCTACCGTTGTGTGATGAATTCACAAGTGCGGGTGTGAATAAATTCACACTACGATTCAACGGTATAAACATGTGAAGAAAAAGAAAATAAAAAGTGAAGAAGAAGAAGAAATTTTATTAAAATAATAAACTTGAAATAAAAACTTACATGGGAAAACTTGATGATGCGATTACAAATTGAAAGCAGGAAATTACAATTGAAAGAAATACAATGGATGAAAGAAAAACATGGATTCAAAGAAAAATGTTAGACTATTATTCCCTTCACCACCATCTCCTTATATAGTCATATTAGGAGCCTTATGTCCACCCCCAACAATAAATTCACCCCCCAACAATTAAGAGAGTCAAAATGAGGGTGAAGAATCAAAAGGAAATTAACGTTACAAAGTTGACCACAAAACCATCCATATTCATCCTCCATTTAGACGTGTGCGTTTGACACTTCATACGGACTAATCAAAAGGTGTCATAAATAGAACATATCTTCTTCCATGTGTCTTATAGAAGCTCTAAAAATTTCAGGAAATTTGGATCAGCCGTTTGGAAGTTATAGTCAAAATGGTGGGACGGATTTCTGTGCATTAATGTCGGGTCCACCATTTAAATCTAAACTTTAGGTCCCTTTATCATCATGAAAACATCAGAATTAGCTCCGGACACAGTTGAATAAAATGATCCTAATATTTTTATATTTCTACTGTATAAATTTGAGCTTCATTGGGTTTGGTTTATGGGCCCCACATTTGTTTGATGGGCCTTAGGCCCATTATGCTTTTTCCAGCAAGTTTCTGCCTTCAGGCGCAAAATTCTCCATCTTCCTTTGGGATTCATCCATCTGACCTAAAAGATAAAATGTTCCAAACAAAGTTATAAATCATATCCCAAAATTTCAAATTCATAAAATTAATATAATTTTGTCCACAAACAAATGAATGATTGGGCCCAAATTTTCATTTTAAACATGAATTGCATTTAAGATGAGAAATGAAGTTCTATTTATGTAATGCACTAAAAAAAATGTTTATGGACTTTGGAACAATGAATATAAAGATATTAACAATTAATATTAGCCAATTTCAGTGACTAATCACACCCCCCAACTTGAGTTTTTCTAGTCCCGAGCAAAATAAATTACAAATATGAAATTCAAATCCCCTTTTCCAAAAACATTTAAATACACATTGCTCACCCAAAGACCTAATACCAAAAAAATTATGGAACCCATCAAAATCATTTAAAACAAGCTAGGTCCATAAGCATATCCCAAGCCCAAACCCATTACTTTGTTCAAATTCATCACCACATTTCATCCAATTTCAATTAAGCATGATAAAGTGTTGTGCATCACAAAAGATATGGGGCCCATTTTATTGTTCAAGGGGAAAAAATGGAAGCGCTAAGTGGGAATCACATTAAACCTTAAGATGAGTATCCATTTTTTTTTGATTTTTTTGATGATTTTTTTTATCCACAATAGATATGAAAAGACTAACTCTGGGCAAGACAACTATGGAGTCACGATCCCCAAGTGCCGGACGCCACACATATTGTCAATTTCATGCTCTACAATAGAGATATAAAGCCTAACTTTGGGCAAGACAACTATGGAGTCATGATCCCCAAGTGCCGGACGCCACGCATTTGGACAAAACATTGCTCTATGTGGTCAATTTTTTTTTTGTTTTTTTTTGTTTTTTTTATGGATACTCAAATTAAACTAAAAGTGACCCCAGAACCCTATTCTATAATGAAAGGGACCCAAGAACGCAAATTTACACCCATGATCTAGTAGACGTACATTGTGGAATTTTTATTAAGAGGATGAAAATGTAAACATTGAAAAATCACATCGAACAACCGCACTTTCCAAAAACTATGCTCATGAACTTAAACTTGCATTAAAATCAGAATCAAGGCATGTAAAATTTATTTGATATCCAATTTTAGAGTTTGTAATGTGTGTTATCATGTTTATGGTTAATGGAATTTTTCTTTTCATGCATGTTTTTATTCACAAAAAAAAATCATTTTTTATCTCCCCCCAACTTAGAATAACACTGTCCCCAGTGTTTAAAGAAAAGAAAATTTAGAAGGGGGGTGGAGGATTTCAAAGAGTAAATGATAATCATGGAATGAAGTCACCTGGTGGTTGATGATGATAGTGCGTGCCACAGTCTCCCTTCACTCCTTGATTTGAGTCTCAGCGGCTTGGATGGTGGTGAATGGATTCTCCATATGACTTACAACATGTCCTTTTATTTTTTTAACCTATAAAAACATAATAATAAACAAAATAAAATAAACTGATGATACATTGTCTTCTTTTTAGATTTCTGGGTAAGGTATTACTCAGAGATCACGCCACGTGACACGGATGAATATGTCTCTCCCCTTTCATACCCATCCTTACTCATAAAATAAGAACATGTCAACAGTCTATGGTAATTTATTATATGAAAAATAAAATGATTCAAAATGATTAGAAAACATGAAAACCATGGGTTGCCTCCCATGCAACGCTTTTTTTTAACGTCGTTAGCTCGACTTGAACCCCCCAACTTATCCAATTCAAACTTTCAAAATTTTAATGAACCCATATTTCACCACTTCAACTTGATTGAGATTGATTGTTTTTTTAGAATCTTTTCCTTGTATAAATCCATGTTCTAAAATAAATCTGAAGATACAAGGAATGTCAAAAATGGTTGATCTAGTTTTATTTTTTGTCTTGCCTAAGACGTCAAGGTTCAATCTAACATTATTGCTTTCATGAGAAGAATGAATGAATAAATTATGGTCGTGGGTATCACCTATGATGTAATTATTGTATGGGGAATGAAGTATGATGATTTTGAGTTCTGGTTGATTGCAATTTCCTAATGAAGATTGGCAATTTGAATGAAAGTCAGTTTCTTCTCCAAAAAATTTAGAAAGAATTGGTTCCGTTTGAAAATATGATTCATCCCCAAAAGTGTCTAGTTGAATTTCAGGAGTTTGTATGGGTTCAATTTTTGGTATTTCTCCCAATTGTTCAGTGATTTTTGTTTTTGAAAAATCATTAATGGAGTTATATTCAGGAAACTCAATCCATGATGTCAAATTTTCCTCTTTTGAATCCAAAAAATCAATTTCCTCCTGATTTAAAGACCCTTCAAAAACTCCTCGATCCTCTCCAATTATCCAAAATCCTAAGGTTGGTTCTTCTTTAAATTCATGGGAGGTTTTTGGGATAAAATATTCATCTATCAATGATGAGGAAAGAACATCTTGAGTGGGAACAGGTTCCTCAAAAGTCTTAAAGCATTGTAATTCTAATCTGAAAGATGAAACTTCTGAATTCATTTTATCCATTTGTTCACACAATTGTTCAAGAATTTTTTCAGGATTAGGGTTGATATATGTTTGTACATCATTTAATTACTCATTATTTATCTTTTCAATCATTCTTGATAGGTATGGAAATTGATCTTGTAAACATTCAGCATCCTATTGATTGTACATCTCATATGGTGTGGTGTATTCAAATAAGGATTGGTCAATGAAATTCCCTCCGTGAAGTGTTTCATAATATTGATTTCCAACTTGATTACAACATTTATTTATGAAGGGGTATTTTGGAGGATAATCCATTGGAATTGATTGAAAATTGGTTTTGGGGTTTTTTTGGACACACAAAAATAGAAAGGGGAAAGAGAAGAGAAATTAGGGTGAGAATAGAGAATTTGGGGTGAGAAAAGAAGATGCGGGTCTAAGGTACTTACTTGGGTCCCCGGCAACGGCGCAAAAATTTGGTTGCACCCAAATTTACCCTACCGGTAAAAGTGGTCGTTGAAGTACATGTAGGGGTCGAATCCACAGGGACCGAAGAAGAAACCTTAAGACAATTTGATTAGATGCGGGATTGGCTATGAAGTGGCCAACTATGGTGTTGATTGATTTGAAGAAATATTTATTTAATTTAAAGAACAAAACCAATAAAATTACTTTAATTAAAACAACTAATTAAGGTGAGTTGATCCTAGGTTGTCTCTTGGGCTTGATTGGATGTATTTGTTTTTCATTTGATTTTCTGTTCATCGGTTCAAGAGGTATCCATTAAATGAAATAATTCCTCAATATAATTCTCCAATTTAATCCATACACAATTTTAAGGATAATCACCAATTCACTTATAGGATCAATTAAATGAGCACTCCGAGTAATTGGATCGTACTAGCACTCAAAATGTGTCATCGTTAAAGTCGGTGAATACAAAGAAGAAGATAAATCAAAGAAATGAACTCTTAAAATAAAGAACGAATTTAAGAATTTAAGAACATAAAATAACATTCAATGAAAATAATGAAACTCCCTAGGATTAAACCATAAAAGTTTAGCCCTCAATTGATGCTATTCTATCAATGGAAGCGGGTAATTGACTTAAAGAAGTGGGATTAAAGAAGAAGAAAAAACATTAATCAAAATGAACACTCCACCGTTGTGTGATGAATTCACAAGTGCGGGTGTGAATAAATTCACACTACGATTCAACGGTATCAATTTGTGAAGAAAAAGAAAATAAAAAGTGAAGAAGAATAAGAAATTTTATTAAAATAATAAACTTGAAATAAAAACTTACATGGGAAAACTTGATGATGCGATTACAAATTGAAAGCAGGAAATTACAATTGAAAGAAATACAATGGATGAAAGAAAAACATGGATTCAAAGAAAAATGTTAGATGATTATTACCTTCACCAACAACTCCTTATATAGGCATATTAGGAGCCTTATTTCCACCCCCAACAATAAATTCATCCCCCAACAATTAAGAGAGTCAAAAGGAGGGTGAAGAATCAAAAGGAAATTAACGTTACAAAGTTGACCACAAAACCATCCAGATTCATACTCCATTTTGACGTGTGCGTTTGACACTTAATACGGCCGAATCCGAAGGTTTCATAAATAGAACATATCTCCTTCCATGTGTCTTCTAGAATCTCTCAAAATTTCAGGAAATTTGTCTTATCCGTTTGGAAGTTATGGTCGAAATGGTGGGACTGATTTCTGTGCATTAATGTCGGGTCCACCATTTAAATCTCAACTTCAGATCCCTTTATCATCATGAAAAAATCAGAATTAGCTCTGGACACAGTTGAATAAAATGATCCTCATATTTTTATATTTCTACTGTATAAATTTGAGCTTCATTGGGTTTGGTTTCTGGGCCCCACATTTGTTTGATGGGCCTTAGGCCCATTATGCTCTTTCTAGAAAGTTTCTACCTTCAGGTGCAAAATTCTCCATCTTCCTTTGGGATTAATCCATCGGACCTAAAAGATAAAATGTTACAAACAAAGTGATAAATCATATCCAAAAATTTCAAATTCATAAAATGAATATAATGTTGTCCACAAACAAATGAATGATTGATCCCAAATTTGTATTTTAAACATGAATTGCATTTAATATGAGAAATGAAGTTCTATTTATGTAATGCACTAAAAAAAATGTTTATGGACTTTGGAAAAATGAATATAAAGATATTAAAAATTAATATTAGCCACTTTCAGTGACTAATCACTCAATCGCCTCCTCAGGCTTTGTATTTTTGATCAACGTCCACCATTGGTCAGCTTCACCCTTCATATGATAAGCAGCCGGGAGAACCTTCTCTTGTTCATAACATTGAAGGATGGAGAAGATATTTTCAATGGAGTTGATCCATTGTTCAAAGATCGAGGGATAATATGATCCATTAAAATTAGGAGGCTTTAGTCTCATTAAGCTCTCGATATCCACTTGTTCTTTCTTAGGGGGGGTTGAACATTCCTCTTGACCCATGTTTTTATTCAAATCTTGAGTTAGCTGAGAGAGAAGCATGATAAAGTTTGCAATTCCCACTCCCATTGGATTGTGCATCTCATTAGTACAGTCATCACATTGATCTTCACATCAGTTGTTAGCCCGATTCCTCCTATTACCATCCATTGGATGGAATAAAAGAAAAGTTAGGGGTAACACATAAAGGGTAATCCAAGGACAAAACTGATTACTTATAAATAACTTTTATTTCCTTAACATATGAATTTATTGGCTTCAATCTATGTTATCCATGATCTACTTTCTAACATATATTCTTAGGGAATTGTTTTAGTCCCTTAATAATGGTTCATACTAAGCTTGTGAATTTACCAAAGCATATACCCCGGGAGTGTCATAAACAAGAGTGAAACAAGGCTCATTTTCGTGCACCAGTTCCCGTTCGAGTCTATCTCAAAGCGGTGTTTTCAGATTTTATCCCTAGGATACATCTGTGCTAGAGCCGTCTCTACTTTCTCGTATCCAGAAAGGGATGTATTTTCTTGATAAACCACTTACTCAATACTCAACAAAACTTAGGGATGTTTTTATTATACTTAGTCTTGTCTCTAAGGTGTTACTAGAGTTTTCTAATCTTAATCCCAAAAATAACTAAACCTATCCTCTGATACCAACTGTGAAAACCCTGCTTTTTATTACACAATTAAACATTATTTATTACATAAACTTCACTTGATACAACATAGAATATTGAGAGGTATATTTTATTTGGGGCTTAGGATCATTACATAACAACTTAAAACATGAAATGCAATATCTTTATTGAAAAGTTCCTTTACATGATCACTACATTCCATCGTACTTAGCATTTCATAGGATAACCTGAGGACATGAATAAGAAAAGGGTGAGATATAAAGCCCAGTAAGGGATTAATCATGGAATAACATGAGGAAAAAAATACATGTTAGATAATAGGCATATCAATAAAGAACAAGAGAAGCATAAACATAAAGGCATGATAAAGCATGATAATCATAACATAGAAATGTGACAACAACACTTAACATGGAATTAGCATGAGCCAAGACTCATTGCACATGAAGCATGAGTAAACCCTCATTGCACATAAATCACGAGTAAACCCTCATTGAACTTGAATTAGCATGATTAAACACCCATTGTTCATGATGTATCATGATACTATACTTTAACCAATGCATTGGAGCGCTATCGGGGCACACCCTTCTTAAACATGTTATTTGATGCATAAGTGTGCCACATGGATCATAAAACATTGAACCATTCAACATAATAATTTATTCCATGATAAAAGAATGTGGAATAAATACATGAAACTATTTAAACAATAAGTAAATGTGCATAAAGGTGAATACCCTTGATAGAGAAATGGGCATGGTATTCACTACACAATGACTTTGGCTTGGAAAAGTGCGGTGCAATTTTGGCAGTATAACGACGTGACATAAGAACTCATAAAAATGGTTGATGAGAGAGAAATAGGTGTTTTTTAATATTTACATGACATGGAAAGTAAGTGGGTCATATAGATACATGTCCAAACAAATGTAATGAAATTTAGATTCATGATACAAAATAATTGCTTGAATGTAAATGAGGAGAGAGAAATTCCTTTCGGAATTTAGGCATAGTAATGGGTATACATTGGAGGCATTTAATGAGAGATAAAGGGGCCTCCAATAATTAAAACATAAATAGGGAAGTATAGTGGAGATACGAAACCATACCCCAACATTTATAATTGAAATAAAAAGGCCATAACAATTTAAAGAATATTGGACAAAAATGAGAAAGGAAGAAAAAACCCTTACTTGGAAGTGTGCTTCCAAAGGCTTGTGAGAGGCTTGAGGCTTCTTGGGAGCTTGGGGCACCTTGGGAGGATTCTGGAGAGAGTAGGAAAGAGGTTGGACGAACTCAAAAGGCTTTGAGTGAGGAGGAAGTGGTAGCTTGGGTGGGTTTATATAGGAAAGGTGAGAGAATTCTTTATTATTTAGGTTTGGGACATCTCACATTAAACTAATCCAAAACACAAACCAACCCATGGTTTTTGACCATGGTTTTTGAAAAAGGGAAGTGAAAAACAGTATTTTACAAGGCCAAAGTCCGAACTTCTTAAAATAATGGGGTTGCTTATGTGGAGGCGAGTCACACTCCCAAGGAAAACAATTTAAAAAGACAAAATGTTTAATAAGTCTTGAAGGGTCCAATAAATCTTTTTAAAATTAATAAAACAAACCCAAAATCACATTATTTTAATGTTAAAACATATATTGTCCGAAAATAAAGTTTATAGTATTTTATTACATCACTATCGGGTCATTATGATGTCATAAAACACATTATATATTTAAACGATATTTAATTTTTACCCAAAAAATTGATTGTCTCAGAAAATTATGAAAAATTCACCGTTGGATAATTTAAACGTCTTGAGTCCAGAAATAATATTCATTTTATCTAAATAATTTTCTAAATATGTTAATTTTCACTTTTAAAATAAAAACTGACATTTATCGAAAATTCATGGGTTTTGACAAAAATGGCTTTCAAACCTTAATAAAAATTACAATTGCATTCATAAAATTATACGATAATTTATATTTAATAAAAATTAATTTAATAACAATAATAAAATTTTATTAAAATATTATTTAATTCAAAAATCCATTAATTCATAAAAATAGATTTCTTAGTTGAACATTAACTAAAAATACTATTTGTGCTTTAAAAACTATTTACAAGGTAACAATAATAAAATGAAAGTATATTCATTATTATATACAAAAATAATGTACATAAACATAGTGCTAAGGTATTGTTACATAACCCCTTATAACACCCACATAAGACCGAAGAGTAAGGTGTGCGATGGTGACAGACTCTTGGGGTGGCTCGGATAACATTGCTCGAGTGGTAATCTCTATCAACTTCCACTTATCTTGTAGGCGGTACCACTAAAGCTTAACATATTCAAGGCCAGCTTGGGATTGGTCAAGAGCGAAGCCCAAATATGCAACCTCCTTTTTGAGATCTGAAAAATGGGCTTCGTATGGGGCACATCTACTGGATGAGGCCATTGCTTCCTTTGTCAGAGTAAATTGGATTTTTTAAAGCCCTATATTTATACTAATCATGTGATCACTGTTCAATGACTATATTAGCAACATTCAAAATTCTTAACAGTATTTTAAAATCCAAAAACATAAAACCAAAGAAGCTGACATTTTATATAAACATTTTACATAAAGAGACAATTAATTAGATCAAGAGGATTTCCATTAATGAAAGTTTGGGTCTTTACAGTGTCCATGGGGGGTGAGGGGTGTACAGGGGGGTGTGGGTGTCTAGGGGGGTGAGGAGTGTCTGGGGGGGGGGTGGTAGGGCTGTATAATGGGGTGGGGGTGTCTAGGGGTGGGGAGTGTGTAGGGGGGGTGGGGGGCTGTCCAATGGGGGGTGTTTGGGGGGGGGGGGGGTTCTAGGGTGGTGGTGGGGGTGGGGGGGGGGCTATCTAGGGGGTGGGGGGTGTCCAGGGGGGTGGGGGGTGTGCAGGGGGGGTGTCCAATGGGGGGTGTCTAGGGTGGTGGTGGTTGGGGTGGATATCCAGGGGGTGGGGGGTGTCCAAGGGGTGGGAGTGGGGGTGTTCAGGGGAGGAAATACACATATAATACCTTGAAAATTACCTATACACAATCCAACCAACATAAAAATTTCAATCCATCACTCAACCAACAACCAATTCATCCTCGATATCACTAACCTTCCCATTATTCCTTGAACAAAAACTACAAATACAAAATACAAATCCAATTTTCAACTAAACTAAAGTCTATAGAAACTACCATATCACCCCACTAAAAAAATGGAAAACCACCTAAACCACTACCCCAACCATCCCCAATCCATTCACATAGACTATCCTTATATCCATTACCCACATTAAGGCAATATGACTAAACAAACCCTTTACCATCTTTGAGTGGGGATACATCTCACCAGTACCTCCATTAGTTCATATGGTTCACTAAATATTCATAGAAGGAGTGGCTATGAAGACATAAAATAAAGGTGATTCACATAATAATGAAACTTTAAGTGTATAACAAAAACAAAAAACAAATCAAAGTGCACTTATTGGGTATACCATTCCACAGACCACACAAACCTCTGGTTTAGGCCAAATGAAAACAGAAAACAAAAAAAATATATGCAGAACATTAAAAATAAGGCAGCACGTACATATTTGAAGTTTATAACTAAAATTTTCTTTATTGAAGATGGATCTATCAGGTGGAAGGAGTTTCATAGCCTAGGGTAAAGAGAGAGCTTAGGGAGAGCTTCGGTTTAGGGCTGCAATTGCGCAGATGGGGGAACCAGATCTGCTGTGTATTTGGGGGAAACATTTCCCAACGATTTTAAAAAACTATTGGGAAATATAATCTTTACCAACGGTTTTAAAAAACCATTGGTATACATTAGAAAAAATGAAATCTTTCCCAATGTTTTGTGTAAACTGTTGGGAAAGGTTTATTCTAAATATATTATACCAACAATTTTTTCAAACCGTTGGGAAGGGTTTATCTAAAACCAGTATACCAATGGTTTGTTCAAACCATTGACATAAAAGTGTTGGGAAAGCCTCCATTTAAACCAATGATGTAACACCCCAAGATTCCATGGTAATTTTCTCTTGGAATAGTACAATAGCGTGTGATGTACGCAACATCGAGTTCAAACGCACCACGACAAATCAAACTATCCGTTTTAAAAGCAGTTATAAATAGTAATACCCACCTTTTGAAATTTTATAAATTTTATTTTTCAATTTTGACTTCATTTTTGAATTCTAAATATCAAAATTATCTTAGGGTGAATTTTTGGTACTTTTCCAACAACTTTCATATTTTGATGAATAGTGAAAACACACTAAATTTTAATTAAAAACAACTTTTTTAATTGAAATAATTTATAGTGTTAAATTATACATTTGAGTGTTTTTAAAGTATCATTAGATTATATTTTTATCATTTAATATAATGTAGGTCATTGGATGTAATTTCACATTTAAATTGTATATAAACACATGTCAATCTTTTGATAGTTTTTACATCTTAAAAACACGCTTTTTGGTTTCAACAATGAGAATTAATTTTAAATTAATTTCTAAAACTTCTGTGTTTTGAATTTAGAAAAATGTATTCCATATTTGGAATCAGGAGGTCCAAATTGTGTAAATAGTTAAATTTCATTTTTAGACATTATGAATAGTTAAGTAAATAGTTTATTTACCATGGTTAAAGAGTAAATCCGGTAAATAAGGGTAAAAAAATAATATTATAATAATATTAAATTACCCTAAAATGTGTCCTAACCCTATTAGATGATACGTGTCCGACCATGGGAATCCTTGGGTCTATTTTGGGACCCCATGGAGCCACTTGGGAGTAATAATGACATTTTATATTAATTAATGTAAAGTAAAGAAAAAAATAACATAAACATGTTTCTCTTAGTAATTTTTTTTATATGAGGTTATATAATTGATCTCTTCAACTAAAAATAGTCATTATAAATATAAAAATATTTCCTACATCATGATATTTTATTTATAATTTTTAGACATAATATAAATATCTTTATTTATGGCACAATAATGATGCAATATTTTCCTTATTAATGAAAGATCAAATAAATGATATTATAAACATTATAATAAATAAAATTTGAAAGTTTTTATGTCATCCACGAATTTTATAGGTTAATATAACATGTTAGGGTTGATTAAATATTTTTTTTGAAGTGATAAATTTTTTATGACTTTCACAAAAACAAAATACCAAATAGTGTAAAAAATTGACATAAATAAGTTTTTAAAAGAAATACTATATTATTAAATGATATAATATTCCTAAAAATCTAATGTTTGGAAAAAGGACTTATATTAGGTTATATATGTCAATAATGTACAAGGATCAATCAAAAAACAGATTGATCCAAAGATCATGCGTGTTGTGGGAAGAGATTATTATGGGATTTTATTGAGAGAACTTATTTGTGATTATTTGATTATCTTTTTATTCATCCTTTTAATGAAAAAAAATTGAGGTCGACCTGAAAATTTATCAAGGTTTATTCCTCATGATTGTTACTTTTAATTTTCTCACCCAATTTATTCATTCATCATGGTCATTCTTCATTGGTCCGTGGTTTGACATCTACTGGGGAATTGATCGTTGTGTGCATGTTTCTTGGCACAATGATATGAAATTTTAGATTTTGTCTTGACATGACATGAAGGAGGTGTGATTATGGTATAAATGAATGAATCAAACTGTATTAGAGAACTTAAGTTTCGAGCGGTGTGTTCGATGATGATGAGGTGAATGGAAACTGATCTCTGAATGGAATCGAAGGTCAGATTCTAGTGAACGACCACAATGAGGCTCAACCAGAAAGGATTCGTGTTTTCTAGTGAGGTGAAGGTCAAGAATCAAGGTGGTGGACATGCAATCTCACATGGAAGGAATAACCAAGTTTCTAAAAAAACCTAATCAATACAACATGTACTTCAGAGCTACATGTCATTTAGGACCCCCTTAGTGGTAGATAAGGTTTCAAGAGGAAGTTAAGTATCACACTGCATGCGATCCATCCTTAATGGATTAGTGTGTACTTCAGAGGGTACACATACACATTATGAAGTAAATGGGATGGATAATTACCTATACTCCCACATGAACATATCTTGGAAAAAAGGTACATGGGATAACCCGTGTATTGGAACATAGGAAAAATTACATGGGAATCCACACACTGTGTACGGTTGCACGGACACAGACATAGGCTGTTTACATGGGCAGGACCCAGGGTCGAAGGGACACAACGTGTGCCCCCACTACACACCATGTACTCCTTAAATGTTGTCTTGGTTCCCTTTTTATTTGTATCTTGGAAAAGTTTTGTTAGGGTGAATTCCTTATATCCTTTCTCAGAGGGTTAGTATGGAATCACCTCCTACTCATAGGTAAACGATCCCTTCAACATGACTTCTTGGATAAAGTTGTTAGAATCCTTCCATGAAGCCCAAAGTGAGATCCTCCATTCATCTTCATGCCCAAGGTGGAGTTCTTAGTATCATCATGACCAACACTACACAGGCATCGATCCTCTACTTAGCGGGTTAATCTAGATTTAGTTATTGGTATACACCATGTCCTTGGGTGTGATCCTCATATATGTATCATATCTCTTTGGACGGAATCATTGTTATCATACTCATGGATTTTGTTCTCCCGTATGAGTGTTATGTGGAATATTTACAAGGGAACCCTAGGCTGAAATTACAGTTGCGACTTAACTTTAGACTATGTGTATTTGTTGATTATATCTGGATATTGTTGTTATATGAATTATAGACATATACCAGTGTAGATATGAATATTATTCCTTTGTTATATGCCTTTTGGTTTTAGGGTGTCCTATTGGGTATTGTTATACTCGCCTCTTCATGTGATTTTCCCACACGTGTCATGTCTTGTGAAGACGATCAACCTTTTGACGGGTCCAAGACAGAGCAAGAACAAATGATGCTTAGTAAGATCAGACAGAATGAGGTGTGTTCTTGCAGTATATTGATAGCAGTCCCCAGTTTACCTTCAATTTGGAATTGTTTTTAGACTCTTTGGGGTGGGATTGTATTTGGACCTGTTTACTTTAATTTACTTCCCATCATACTCTATTTGTAGGATTTAGATGTATGCATGCATGGTTTTTCATTTTTTTTACATTTTAGAATTTTATGGGATTGGAGATGTGTGCATGTGTATATGTACTTAGGCTAAGTCCTCCAATGTTAGTGATATGTCTACTTGGTGTTAGTTTCTATCCATTATCCTATTGGAGGTGGGCTTGGGGAGTCACAGAATGAGCCCCATTGGGATGAGTATTGAAAATTGTTATACTCACCCCAGCATGGGCTCTTCCCAAATGTGTTATTTCTTATACAGATGAGGTTCTTGGTGGACCAGGAGTAGACATAGCTTAGACTGGGCTAGACAGATTGTGGTTTGTTCCAGGAGTCACATTTGACTATAGTCCCCTTTTACTAACTGGTTGGACTTCTTTATAGTTTTGGTGGGATTATATTTGTCCCTTTATGCTTTCCATTATTATTCATTATATAATGATCATGGGATTTAGATGTATGAATGCATTTGTTATTAGTTTTATTCTATATTTCAGCATTGTATGGGCTTGGAGATGTGTGTGTGTGTGTGTACAGGTACCTTAGGCTAAGGCCTCCCATGTGAGTGTTATGCTTACTTAGTGTCGGTCTCTTACAACTATCCTAATCATTGTGGTCTTGGGTTAGTCACACTCGGCTTATCACTATCCAAGTGGGCCTTGGAGGTTCAGGCTGTGACAAAATGGTATCAAAGGCATGTTCCATCTTAGGATTAGATTTTGAAGTTTTTTTCTAAATGTGAGATTGGTTTGGGATTTTTTAAAACAATGTTAAATGTTTCAATTTTGGATTACAGGTTAGGACTCTAGTATTGGTGCAATAAATTATGTATCCACACACTAGGTATAACAACCCTGTTCTTTATTACACATTAAATTTTTTACCTAATTTTCAAAGTAGGTGTAGGTACCTCTCTGCATGACACTCATCACTCCATTGGAAAATTTTGTATCTATACATTGAATTTTAATTACACTTCTGATGTGGAGATTCATTTTAGTTGAGGTAATTGAATGGTTTTTATTTCATTAACTAATAGTTACATTTTATCTATTTTTAAATTAAGTGAAGTCCGTTTAATTATGAAAAAACTTTGTAAAATAGGTATACATGTTAATTGTTATAAATGGATTCTAGTGAGTTGGATAAAATGAATCAAGAAGACCCTTTTTGACTTGAGATATTTTGGGTTTGGATTAGAGAGAAAATACGAATTGGATTTAACATTGGAGGTGAGGTTAATATTGAAAACAATGGGAAATATGAGGACCTGTTTATGCAAATAATAGGGATTTATTTTCTCCACTCTGTTTCATTTTTTTACTTTGATTCCTTTTGATTATGGATGATAATATTGTATCCAAAACCAATATAATTTTAAAGATATATTTTTATCATTATATTTAAAGGTGATATATATATTGAATATATGATTTTTTTTAATTTTATAATAATTTTTTATACTGTGATTTAATATTAATTTAAATATAAAAAACACACTTCTTGTTTTTTATTCTAAATTTCTTAAATCTAGAGTCATATTATGAATAATTACACTAATAGAATTAAATTTACACTTCTCACATGAAATATTTGAATTTTATATCTATATAATTATTTAGTATTGTTTTTAAGTCTTGTATTATCATTTTTATGGAATTATTAATCCATTTAATACTTTATTAAAATAAGCTAATCAAGAATTTTAATTTTATAATTGTATAATTATTTATTGAAAAGTTATTAATCAATAATTATCTTATTATAATTATTATTGAGTATGTAATGTCTCATTTTTTCATGAAAATTTTTGTAATATATCTAATAATATTTTCAGAGCTAGAGGCTGAGACACGTGAGATTCCGATTCCCGATGAGTCTAAAATTAATATTTGAAAAATATTAAATATATTAATATTACACACACACAATTTTCCTAAAAAAGTAAAATAACTCCCATATAGAGTCTTGAATCATAAATATAAGATCATCATTGAGTTTAAAATGTAGGTTTTACCCTAGGTGTGACATAACCGTTTTCAACATCGGGTGTTTGTGTAAAAGTTGTTGCGGATGATAAAAATAAATAAATAAATAAATAATTTATTTTATTTTATTTTATTGACACACAAACCTAAATTCATCTATAAATACCCAATTATGGGTGTGTCATAGGGTTAACTACATAACCCTGGAGACCTCGAGAGGAGCCTTTGGAGAGACATTGGCGAATGACATCAGATTGTCTACACCAACAGAGTTCTTGGATCTCACCAACAATGTCAATGTAGAATCATTCTTCATCATTGATTGATCCACATTCTTGGTAGGACCTTTGTTTCATTTGTATTTATCTTGTTTTATTATCCAATGTCAAATGTAAACTAATTCACCTAACAAAATTGGTTCACAGATCGATGGTAGATTACGATGGATATTATTTGTTTATTGTTTGATTATTTGTTCATCATTATAATGGCAATAGATCAAGACCAACTCAAACACAATGGGGGTTTGTTACTCATTTTTGGTTTGTTCATTTCTTCCCCCATTCTTCATATGTTTATCATCAGTGTTTCATTTGATTGGTGGTTTGATAAACACCCGATAGTCAATCATTGCACATCTGTTATTTGGAGAAATGAATTGATAATGACCGGGTTTGAGATTCGGTGATGGAATCTAGATACAACATCAATGAAACTGGATCAGAGGCAGATGAGTGATATACGTGCATGAATCTTGGGGGCATGCGGTGATGATATGGCTACAATGTGATTTCCAAGAAAACTGGATGGTCGAAATTTGGTCTCTGGAAACGATCGATCTCGATTAACCCAGATCTATTATCCATGGGCAGGATTTAGAATGGTTTTAATGGTGGTGATGGCATAGACTGATGACGTGTGAGGAACTTGCAGGCTCTAGAAAATTCTGCAATACACGGTGTGTAACTTAGAGATACACATCGTGTAGGGCCTTGTTGCGACGTTAGAGTTTCTGCAGAGAAGAAAAGTATCACACACCATATGAAATGTTTCACATTCCATGTGAACCATACCTAGCAATTCGGAATGTATCTTGGAGGATACACGGGCACAGACACAACTAAGTACATGGGAATGAGTAGAGTACATAGGAACAACCTAGTACTCAGACACGACTAGGTACACAACACGAACTCAGTACACGAGCACAAATAGATGTATATGTGAACTAACAGAGGTACATGGGCATGGAAACAGGAAGGTATGGGATTAACATTACTATAGAGACCTTGTTTTTTCCTTGTAATACTTTGAAATACTTCTATATATATTTCTAGATCTAATCACCAAGATGACGTGTGATTTTGAGGCTCGGTGTACCCAAAATTAATTTTATAAAAATATTAATATAGTTTATATTACGCATGCATATTTTCTTAAAGAAAATGGGATAAATCTTAAACTAAAACTTGGATAGAAAATTTGATTCCATAGTTGAGTCCAAAACACGATGTTTGCCCTAGGAGTGACCTAAAATAGGTCGGCGTGGGATATTTAGATATCTCACCTATTAACAACAAATTTAGTGTATTAATTAATTCATTAATTTAACCTAACAAGATTTGAATATAAATTAATTATTATGGAAATATTCCTAGAGTTAGACTCATAACCCTGGAATCACCAAGAAACGTTCTTCCACTTCTTCTGTTGGAAAATCATCTCAGACAATGATGGAACTCTAGATTAGATAAGTTTGGGATGTAGTGAATGCAAAGACTTTCTTCAATAATTGGTGAGCATGTTATTCGATTAAGAATGATCCAATATCTAGATAGCAATCAATTTTTTTTGGATTATGGACATTTTGATTTAATTTATTATGCATATCAATCCCCTCTATTGATATGCATCAATTACAGATCCTTGGAATACTTCAATGTACCAATTTAATTGGATATTCTTGTTATCTAACCCAAATATCCCCGTTACTGATAGTTGGTTAAGAATGCTTGGCCAAAAATGGTTAAACTTTTGTTATTGTTCCTTTCCCCCTCAATTACTTCGTATTATTCACTAGTTGGACCCCATGGTCCCAGTTCAATGTTGTTGGGAAGTACCGAGCCTGATCAGACCCCTAGAATCTTGATGAAACAACGTGCGAGGGGAATATCGACAAATCAGGGCTAGATCTGGGTTTTTTTCTAGTTATGGGAGATCATTTCAATCATCAAAGTATATATCTTAAAAGGTGGAGGAACCCGTGGTGTGTGAGACATGTGACAAAACTATGATGCTCAACAAAATCAATTTCCAGCCAACGGATGGTTTAAAATGACGAATCGGAGTTAGATACACTAATTTCAGGTATAATTGAGTCTAAAATTAAAGGATAAGATCAAATATGGTGCACGAATAATAGATATGAGATTTTGAAAAAGTCCGGACTACACTTCGTGTATTTCAAAGAACACATGTTGTGTTGAGCCTTGGATATGGTGGATAGGGTTTTGGGATTTTATAAGGATGGAACATTGTGTAGACTCCCTACATGCTGTGTACCCCCTTACCCATGTAGTTGAGTCATGTGAAAAAAAACACAGTTAGGCACACACCATGTTCCTGAGTACACATGCATGACCAGAGAACAAAGCCAACACCCCATGTGGAGAGGCACGCCATGTACTAATGTACATAGACATGACTTGGGTACACAAACATGAAAAATCACACAGGAGGGACCCAGAGTGGAATGGAAACATTGTGTATATCCCCTAAACTTCACGTACCCCAACACGATTAGAGAGTCATGTACCTTTAGGGACACATCCAGGCAAAGTATTGGGACCACATGTTGTGTGGTTTCCCTACACACTATGTACCCCTTGTCTCCTTTTGAGGAAACTTTAATCTATCATATCTTATTTGTTTGGACTCAAATTTTGGCCCATGATAAGCCTATTCTAAGTGGTTTTCTACGTAGAATGCAATGGTGCCCTAGGTTGTGTATTTTGTAATATGGTGTGTAATTTTATGGTAATGATACTTAGTTAGGTGACACTCGATGATGACAATGATCACATAGGATCACCAGGGACCTCCCAAGTGGAACCATCCAACTGAGATAGAAATGGGTCCTCAATGACTTCTAGAGTGGAACCCTACTTTTGGAACAAGGAATGGGTCCTCTATAGACCTCCCAAGTGGAACCCTCCATCTAGGTCGAGCATGGGTACTCAATAACTCCTAGAGTAGAACCCTCTAGCTGGGATGGGAATGGGTCCTATATCGAATTCTAGAGTGGAACCCTCCAGTTGGGCTAGCCATGGGTCCTCTATCACTAAGTGTAACCCTCCTATCGTACCAAGTAATGGGTCCTCTACCAAGATATTATGGACCCTCGACTATGCAACACAGTGATGAGGCATGGATTGACTTAGACAATTATTCTAGGTAGGTGCATGAGATGTTGGGCATCATTGATGGACTATTGAAACTATTGGAAACTCTTCTTCTTGGGTCGAGTTGTGAGATAAAGATCCCATTTCTTTCTCATTTGGGTTTCTTTTTACTGAGAATATATATATATACACTTCTGTATCCATACCTTTGGATTTGGTTACTCTCCTTCCATGGGGAGTGAAGACATTCAGGGTATGCCACATGTTTTCCATGTTTATATTCTCATGGTTTTATGAGTTCAATCTCCTAATATGGGTGGTAAAGGCTTGAAATGTAGTTCATCTACTCACCGTGTTGGGCCCCATGCACTGAGATAAGGTTACTCTTTCTCTTACTTGGGTTGAGATGCATCCTATTTACTATCTACTATATTTATATTCTTGTTGTATCTATTACTACTCACCCTTCATCTTTCAAGGAATTCTACTGGGTATGTATATTATCACCCCTATATGGGATTTTCCTGTACATGTCATGTCTTATAGAGATGACAGACAAGTTGGAGATGACTTTAGAGGAGCTTAGGGATACCTAGTACTTTGGACTGCATATGATGGTCGGAGATTGAAGATCATGAGCTAGGCTATCTCAACATTTTACTTTATAGTTTTTTTAGTTTGGGACATATTTTTGGTTGGTTTTGTATTTTACCCCTTTAATTTTCAGTTTACACTACCATACCCTTGTACTTTCTAGAGGTTTTACATGCATGGTTGTTTCCATAGTGTTTTTCATCTTTTACTCCTTTTACTATACACTTCTGCATTGAGATGACTATGTGTTTGCATAGAGGCAATTAGACAAATGCCTACCCATGTAAGTTATACCTTCAACGCTGGTCACCAACCCTTGACCTATGGAGGCAGGCTTGGGGTAGTTGCGGCTTGAGCCCCGGTTTGGATCGAGTCATGATAGATTGGTATCATAGGTGGTTCGATCCTTGGGAAAATAGTTGGAGTAGTCCCCTTATGAGGATTTGGTTGGGATTAGGGTAACAATTTCAAAGTGTCTCAAGTGCATCTCTTAGGCTAGAGAATCCAGTGATGGTGTAGGTGGCTGATGTATTCATTCACAAGGACCTTAACTACCTGCTTGTAGACTCAGAATACTGATACATTGGTTGCGGGGATCAATGGTACATGCATAATATAGTATTTAGTCTTTGAATATCCTTCTTGATTCAACTCCCCATTTTTTATGTATATATATATGTTCATCTGACCATGGAACAACTTGATTAAAATTTCAAGATGCCTCCTTGATGACAACCATATAGGATACCAGTTCCGGATCATGAAGACAATCTAATGAGTGAAGAGACCTTAGTTCAGGTTTTATCTCATGAACTTATTACTCTAGGTAGACATGTAGTAGTAGCACCACCTATTGAGTAACAGATCACCCTAGTAGAGTAGGATGAGGATGCAAGATGGACTAGCACACTCCATGAGTTCTAGCACCAGAGGCCGTTGAGGTTCTATGGAGAACCAGATCCTCAGGAAGTAGAGGATTTGTTAGAGTTGGTGATCTAAATTTTAAGGATCATCCATACACTAACATATCAGGTTGTTTCACTAGAATATATCCTTTTCCATAGAGTATCTAGGTGCTGGTGGAGTCTTGTTACCCATATACACAATGAGTCAACACTCTCATGGCCCAACTTCCAGCAGTTGTTCCATGAGGAGTACTACCCATCCTATTTGTGATTGATTTAGATTCAGAAGATTATGGAGATTCATAAAGGCTAGATGATAGTGGATGAGTACTCAGCGAGGTTTACATACCTTACATAGTAATCCATTGACATGATATGTTCTGGCTACTTCCGAGCATGAAAGTTTGAGCAGGGACTCCATAGAGAGATCCATGTAAGTATGATGACCTTGTGCATCCCCAAATATGCTGGGTGATAGAGTGGGAACTAATGATATATAGATTTATATTAGAGGGACACCCAAAAGTTGGAGTGCATAGTGGGATTTATAGAGCTGAGTCATTTGTAGTAGCTAGCAGGCGCCAGTTGATGGGATCTTGGCATAACAGATCCTTTCATGATCAGACTTAGGTGCATGGTCGTGCGGTACAAGGACAATGCAGAGCAAAAAGAAAACCTAGAGATGTTTGGTTTTATTATTGTGATGGTTGAGGTCACATATAGCATGAATACCTGATAAGACATGGTGAGGAGTGTAGAAATATAGCTAATAGACCGCCATGACAGAGGTAGCTCCATGATCAGGGATATCCCAGGCGAGGGTAGGGTGGTACCTAGGGAGGCAGAACTAGAATAGGAGCATGAGGATCTATGGGTAGTGGATGATGCTATGAGATCCTTCCACCACCACCCCCAGGTGGCCCACATCAGTCTTAGGGAGCTGGCAGCTAGGGCTGCAGATAACTACAAGCTTTGGAGGCTTATGAAACCGTAGGGAATGAAATGATTAGAGGTACAATATGTGTTTATTATAATCTTTCTTCAGTATTATTAGACACAGGTTCTAGTCATTCCATCATCTCTATACTCCTAGTTTGAGATATGGAGCTCCCAGTTGAGGTGCTTTCCCAACAACTTTGTCTTGAGGTTCCTACATGGAATGATTCTTCTGTAACTTTTATCTGCTAGTAGTGCGAGCAATCTCTTGGTGGAGATAGGTTCATGTGGGACCTTTTGGTCATCATGATGGAACCCTATGATTTCATCTTGGGTATGGATTGGTTACCCATGATTTGAGCCTAGATTTACTATCACCATATAAGAGTCAGATTCCTTTGCAATGATGGGACGAGATTAACCTTTATGGGTGAGAAATATCTCATGTCAAGATGAGTGGGTTTTGTGGGAGAGGCTACAACCCATCACCCATCAGTTGGTGAGTATAGCCCTTAGTTTAGTAGGCTCTTCAAGTATCTATATTCCTTCAGTAATGGAGGATTTCATGGATGTATTCCCTGAGGATGTTCTAGGACAACCTATGAGGTGGGAGATGGAGTTTTTCATTAAATTGCATCCCGAGACTGCTTTGATATCTTCTACGACATATCATATGTACCCTACCGAGCTCTAGGAGCTACTATTGCAGTTGGAGGACCTTCAAGATAAGGGTTTCATCAGGAATGGTGTGTCCCCCTAGGTAGCTCCAGTTTTTTTCTTGAAAAAGTTAGATGAGAGATTGTGTCTTTGCATGGATTATCATTACCCGAACTAAGAAATGATAAAAAAGTACCCATTTCTAAAAATTTATGACCTATTTGATTAGTTTTGAGGCGAAAGATGGTTCCCAAAGATCAATATATTTTCTGAATACCACCAATTGATGGTTTACTAGACTGATATTCCAAATCTGACATTACAATGTCACTACAGACACTATGAGTTCCTAGTGATTCCCTTAGGTGTGACAAATTCCCCCACCGTGTTTATGGATCTGATAAACTAGGACTTTAAGCCATACTTGGACCATTTTTTGGTCATATTCATTGATGAAATACTCATATAATCTGCATTAGAGAAGGAGTATGCAAATCAATTGAGGATGGTTCTATATTTTCTTTGAGATGACCAACTTTATGGGAAAATCTCAAAGTACCGGTTCTAGATTCACGAGGTTCACTTTCTAAGGCATGTCATTTCTGAGTGTGGGATAGCTATGGAACCATAAAAGATCAATGTAGTGCTTTCTTGGAAGCCACCCAATAATATCTTAGAACTGTGGATATTTCTTGGTTTGGTGGGTTACTATAGGAGGTTTGTGGTAGAGTTCTCTAGGATTGAAACCCCTTTAACGACCATAATGTAGAAAGGGAAGGAATTTACCTAGACTAAGTAGTTCCATAGGGCCTTTGAGGAGTTGAGGCTAAGGATGATGAGTGATCCCATGTTGAGACTACCATAGGAGGGTGTGGAGTACGTAGTGTATTACGATGCCTTAGGAGATGGTCTCAACTGTGTGTTGATGTAGCGGATGGTAGTCATCGCATACAAGTCAATGAAGATGAGACCCCATTAGAAGAACTAAAAAATCAAGAACTAGATAGGGTAATGGTAGTCTTCTCCCTGAGGATGCAGAGGAAATATCTTCTAGGAGAGTGCTTTGTGGTTTACTTAGACCATCATAGTCTCAAGTACGTTTTCATATAGAGGGACTTGAAACTGAGACAATAGTGCTAGTTGGAGTTCCTGCACGATAATGATTTCGAGATAGTCTATAATCTAGTTAAGGGAAATGTGGTAGCATATTACCTTAGTAGGAAGTCCCATCCTCACTTAGTGCAAGAGGATTTAGAGTAGTTGGCTTCCTTTTAGATGACCCTGGTGGAGAAGGAGGGTACAAATTTTCTTCAGTCGATAGTGTTGAATCCTTCGCTTCTTGAGTGTGTGAGAGAGTCCCAGTTGGGAGACATCAACTGTGAGATCTTGTGAGACTAGATATCCATGGGGAAATCACTAGATGGATATTCTGAAGGAGAGAATCACATCATATTTTTCTAGGAACGGACGGTGGTTCTAGTCATGATGTGGGAGGAAGTGACGCAAGAGTTCCACAATTATCCCATAACTATACATTCCAGTGTGGGGAAGATGTAAAGAGATCTTCAGTGGTAGTTTTGGTGTTTTGAAATGAGACATAGCATAATTGAGTTCATCTTTCAGTGCCTCACATGTCAGTAAGTGAAGGCTGAACACCAAGTTTTGATAGATTTTTTTCAGCCCCTTGAGATCCTAGAGAGGAAGTGATAAGTCGTATCCATGGACTTTGTGATAGGGATTCCACTCATAGTGAAGATCCATAACGCCATTTGGGTGATAGTTGATTGAATCACAAAGTCATAACACTTCCTTGCTATTAGTGAGTAGAGTATGGTAGAGAGTTTGTGGAAATTTTATATACAGGATATCATTTGACTTCAATGGGTTCCCTCGATGATTGTCTCCGATCATGATGCGCAGTTTAAGTCATGATTGTGGAGGGGACTGTAGCAGACATTAAGGATATAAATGAGGATGAATACAAACTTTCACCCCATAATGATGGGAAGACCAAGCACACTATCCTGGTATTGGAGGATATGCTAAGAGTTTACATGTTAGACTTTATCCAGAGTTGGTAGGATCACTTTCCCTTAGAATAATTTACATAAAACAAAAATTACCACTCTAATATCAGCATGAAACCTTTTAATTCCCTATACAGGAGAACCTGTAGGTCACACTTATACTGGATAGAGATTAATGAGACATCTCTTTTGGATATAGATATGGTGTAGGTGATGACAGAGAAGGTCCAGGTCATTTGTGAATGGATGAGGACAACTCATAATATGTAGAAATATTACATAGATCACCATCATAGGCCCTTGGAGTTTGATCAGGGAGACCATTTTTCCTAAGAGTCTCCCCATGATGAGGATTACAAATATTTGGATGGGGATGCAAGATATATGTAAGGTTTATCGAGCTGTTCAAGATCATGCAGTGGGTTGACGAGGTTACTTACCGCCTCACCCTACCCCCAAAGATAGAGCAGGTGCATGATTCCTTCCATGTGTTGTAGCTGAGGAGATATGTGCATGAAACCATGCACATCATCAATTGGGGACATATAGAAATTGATGATAGAGCCACCTTTGTGGAGAACCTGATGGAAATCAAGGATCAACAGGAGAGGACCCTGTATTAATAGACTATCCTCTTAGTTCTCATGTTTTGGAAACATGGGAACATGTAGGGGAGATCCTGGGAGTGGGAGAGCCAAATGCGGGCTTAGTATCTCGAGTTGTTTTCTTTGTTTTTCTTTTTGGGGACAAAAATATTGAAATATGGAATGATGTAGAGACACAATTTTTTTCCTTATAAGAATTTTAAATATTTCTATATATATTTCTAAAGTCAGGCGCTAAGACGACATGAGATTCTGAGGCCCGGTGTGCCCAGAATTAATTTTATAAAAATATTAAATATATTTTATATTATGAACACATAGTTTCTTAATGAAATGGGGATAAATCTTAAATGGAATCTCAGATGGTAAATATGAAACCACAGTTGAGTTTGAAACATGATGTTTACCCCAGGTACGACCTAAAATAGGCCAGCACGGGGTGTTCAGTTATCTCACCCATTGGAGGTATGTTCATTGGATTAATTAATTAATTAATTAATTTAACCTAACAAGATTTTACTATAAATAAATTTTTATGGAAATATTCCTAGGGTTATCCTTATAACCCTAGAACTACTAAGAAACTTTCTTCCTATCCTTTTATTGGAAAATTACCTCGGACGACAACGAAACTCTGGATCAGAGCAGATCAGGAAGTAGTGAATGTAATGAATTAATTCAATCATTATAGAGTACTTTATTTGATGAAGAATGATCCAATATCTAGGTAGGACCCATATATTTGTGGATTACACCCATTTTGATTAAATTGATTGAGAATACCAATTCCCTATATTGATCTGTGCCAAATGTGGATCCTTGGCATGCTCCCATGTACTTATTTAATTGGTTATTATTGTTATATAACCTACATTTCCCCATTCTTGATAGTTTTCCAAGAAATATTGGAAAACGACGGTTAAAATTTTGTTCTTGTTCCATTCCCCCTCAATTGCTTCACGTTCTTCACCGGTTGGACCCTGTGGTCTTGGTTCGATGTTGCTGGGTGGTACCAAGCTCAATTGGACACCCAGAATCATGATGAAATAATTTTTAAGGGGAGAATAAATGAATTAGGGCTAGATATGGGACTTTTATGAGTTTTTGGATATTTTCCAATTATGGAAGGCCGAATCTTCAATAGTGGAGGAACCCATGGTGTGTAATACGTGGAAAAAACCTCTGATTCTTGATGAAATCGATTTATGGCCAAAAGATGGCCGAAAATGTGGAATCAGAGTTAGATCCACTAATTTTAGGTGGAATCAAGGCTAAAATCCAAGGATAAGATCAGATATGGAATGCATATAGTGGATCTGAGTTTTTTAAAAAATCTCAACTACACGTCGTGTAGCTCGAAGAACACATGACGTGTCAGGCCCTGGGTATGATGATTAGGGTTTTGGGATTTTATAATTATGGAATACCGTGTAGAATCCCTACATGCCATTTACCCCTTCCCTATGTGGATGAGCCGTGTGATGGAGCACATGTACAGGCACATGTCATGTGCCCGAGTACATGGGCACAGTCAAAGCACACAGGCGGCGCATGACATGTACTAATGTACATAGACATAGCTTGGGTACATGAACATAGCCAAGCACACGAGCAGGAACCAGAGTGGCATGGGCACACCATGTATATCCCCTAAACACCATGTACCCCTACACAGTTGGTGAGATGTGTACCTCCAGGGACATGTCTAGAAGAAGGAGTGAGAACACATGCCATGTGGGTGCCCTACATGTTGTGTACCCCTTGGATTCTTTTGAGGAAACTTAAATCTCTCGTATCTCTTTTATTTAGACTCAGATTTTATACCACGAGTAGCCCATCCTGAGTGTTTTTTCACGTAGAACAAGATGGTGCCATTAGTTTTGGATTTTGGGATATGATGTGGAATGTTCTAGGAATTATTCTTGGTTAGGAGATTCTCGATGACGATAGTGATCACACAAGATCACTAGAGACCTCTTGAGTGGAACCCTCTTATTGGGATATACATGGGTCCTCGATGACTTCTAGAGTGGAACCCTCCTTTTGGAACAAGGCGTGGGTCCTCTATAGATCTACCAAGTGGAACCCTCTAGCTGGGCTAGAAATGATTCCTCGATGACTCCTAGAGTGGAACCCTCTAGCTGGGATGGTCATGGGTCCTTTACTGATATCTAGAGTGGAACACTCTATCTAGGCTAGGTATGGGTTCTCTACCACTCAGTGTAACCCTCCTATCATACCAAGGCATGGTTCCTTCTACCTATAGATTGTGGCCCCTCGACTATGCGATATAGTGAGGAGGCATGGCTTAAATTAAACAATTAATTCTGGTAAGATGTGTGAGATGCTGGTTATCATTGATGGACATTTAGAACTATTAGTGACTCTTCTTCCTGGGATGAGTTGTAAGATGAGGATCCCCTTTCTCTCTTGTTTGAGTTTCTTTTGATTGATCATATATATATATATACATATTTCTGTATCCATACCTTTGGATTTTGTTAATATCCTACCATGGTAAGTGAAGACATGTGGAGTATTACATATGATTTCCATTTTTAGATTCTCATGGTTGGATGAGTTCACTCTCCCTCTATGAGTGGGAAAGACTCGATGTGTAGTTCATCTACTCACTATGTTGATCCCCCTATGCCGAGATAAGGTTACTCTTTCTTTTTCTTGGGTTGAGATTTATCTTATTTATTATATAATGTATTTATATTTCAGTTGTATCTCTTACTACTCCACTTTCAGCTTTTAGGTCATCCTACTAGGAATTTATATAATCACCCTTACATGGGATTTTCCCACACATGCCGTGTCTTATGAAAATGATGGATAGGTTGGCAATGACTTTAGTGGAGGTTAAGGATACCTGGTATTTTAGACCATGTATAGTGGTCATAGCTTGGAGATCAATAGTTAGGATTTCTCAGTGTTTTACTTTCTAGTTTTTTTAGGTTGGGATATATTTTTGGTTGGGAATGTATTTTTCCCCTTTAATTTTCAGTTTACACTACCGTAATCTTGAACTGTATAAAGGTTTTACATGCATGGTTATTTCCCTAATTTTTTTGCATATTTTACTCTTTTTCATATGCACTTCTTCATTGAGATGGTTGTGTGTGTGCATACAGGTACTTAGGAAAAGGCCTCCCCATGTTAGTTATGCCTTCAACATTGGTCGCCAACCCCTAGCCTATGGGGGTGGGCTTGGGGTAGTTGTGGCTCGAGTCCTGACTTAGGATGGGTCATGACAGGTGCACACTATGTACCCTACTTACATGTTGTTTAATTCTTCGAAGATGACTTGGAGACCTTTTTCCCATTACTGTGGACTAGTTTACTTAAGGGTGAATTCCCTCAATCCATCCCTATGAGGGTATAGTATGACATTATGTCTTGATCATAGGATTGTGATCCTCTATAAGGAATTAGTTTTGGATAGAGTTGTAGGAATCCCCATAGAGGTCCTAGATGGGATCCTCTATCATATTTTTCCTTAGGTGGGGTTCTTGTAATCAGAATGACCAACTATACATGGGTGTCGATCACCGACTCAATGGGTTAATACAGATTGAGTTTTTGGTATACCCCATGGTCTTGAGTGTGATCACCATCTGTGTATCGATTTCTTCTAAATTCTAGCATGTAATTCCTTACGGAAAGACTCAATGAGAACAACATCTCAGATGGACCCCATTAGTTCTATTAGACTCACAAAGTGAGTTCTATCGGGTGAGTGTGGTTATAGACTCTCGAGCAGAATATTAGGTTGGCAATGCGGTTGTGACCTTAACTTGATACTTAGTGTCTACCATGAGTATATCTGGTTATTTTATTATATGTATCATATTACTATTGATATATCCTGTGATGAGCTAACTACTCTTGATGCTTTATTCTTAGTGATTTCAAGGTGTCCTACTGGGAATTATTATACTCAACCTTGCATGGGATCTGCTCGTAAGTGTCGTGTCTTATGCATATGGGGTTCTTGGTGGACCAGGAGAAGAAAAATATTAGATCACTACAAAAAATAGGTCTTATCAGCAGTTTATTAGTGATAGTTTTAAAATCTATGACTAAATAAACTGCATTTAAAAAAATTTATAATATAACGGTGATTTCATGTAACCATCGCTATATATATATATTTTTATTTTAACATTTAGTAGTGTTTTTATTTAAAACTCCACTAAATGTTTTAGAAAAACCTAATTTCAACACGAACCACCCCTCCTCAAGCCTCTGATCCCCCTTCGACCCAAGATCTCACTACGGGATGTTTTACACCGCCGATACTCCCCCTTCTCCCCCAAGCCCTCATTGGTTGCCGCTGCCGTTGCTACCCCTTATCCCTTAATCCCTAACCACTTTCCACCCCCCTAATCACTCACAGATACCCTTTCCCCTCACTTATCACTGTAGACCCCCCTTCTGTAACACCCCAAGCTTCCACGGTATGCTTCTCTTTGAATATTACAATAGTGTGTGTTGTACGCAACTTCGAGTTCTAACACACACCACGACCAATCAAACTAGCCGTTATGAATAGTAATACCCACTTTTTGAAATTTTATAAATTTTATCTTTCAAAATGGACTTCAGTTTTGGATTCAGAATATCAAAATTATCTTAGGGTGAATTTTTGGTATTTTTCTGAAAACATTCAATTTTTGATGAATAGTGAAAAAACACCGAGTTATAGTTTAAAACTGATTTTTTATTTAAATAATTATTTATTTTATTTAAATTTAATTAAGGTAAAAATAGATACATAATACCAATATAAGTTCAATGTAATTCATTGGAGTTATTTTAGAATAATTTTAGATATATAAAAATTTTATTGAACTTTTCACCGTCTTTTACCCACCTCTTAGGAGAATTTGGAAATTCACATAAAACTTAATTTTACCGCTTCTGTGAGTGGAATTTTGAAAATCCAATAGATAGAGTTAATATCAAGGAGTAAAATATGGTTCAATGAGATGAAAATAATTTTTGGTGAATAGTAAGTTTTTACTTTTATTTACCACGGTTAAAAGTAAATAGGGTAATTAAGGGTAAAAATGATATTAATATTACCCTAACACATGTACTAATTCTATTGGACAAGTGTATCTCGACCAAAAACATCCTTAGGAATAAAATATTATCATTTAGTTCAACTTGGATTAGATTAGGACATTTATTATTATTTAATTCAAAGAAGAGTTAAAAGAGATAAAATCAAAGTTTAATAACTAAATTTTTTTTAATATAGGGTTATACATAAGATAAATTAGATTATAAATATTCATTATAAATATAAAAATATTTCATATATAATGGTATTTTATTTATAATTTTTAGACATTAAATAATTTAATTTATTTATGCCATAATGGTGATGCGATAATTACCTAATTAATGAAATATTAAAATAATTGATATTATAAATATCAAAATAAATGTAATTTGAGACTTTTTATGAATTAAAATAATTTTCTAGGTTAATATGACATATTAGTATTGGTTATATAAATTTTTTTCGAAGTAATAATGCTGTTATGAAATTATCAAAAACAAAATACCCAATAGTGTCAAAATTGACATAAAAGAGTTTTTAAAACAAATATTATATTATTAATTGATATTATATTCCTAAAAATCTAAGGTTCAGACAAAGGACTTATATAATGATAGGTGTATCATTAATGGACAACTTGGGGGTCTCTTGGAGGTATATAGTAAGTTTATTAACTATATAATATAAAAATACAAAGAGACATGGTAAATGTCAAACTATTTAACTAAGAGCTAAATATAAATGAAAAGGTTAATATAGTGACCCAAACCTGTATAAAATATATTGTTTGAAATTATTTTGACCCATACCCACCTTAACCTTTAAATAATCCACTTTTGAGCCATTAGAAACCGAATATAAATATATTATAAAATAATATTTCTAGCTTTTCCAAAGGTGCCCCTCACCCCTCTTATAAAAGGGTACTCACCCTTCTCTCTAATTTACACCTTAAAAGCCTTTTGGCTCGGCCAAAACCTGCCCAAATATTCTCTAAATTTCATTCACTTCAACCTAGAGGCCTTATTTTTATCAGAAATCCAACCCAAGGAGCCCTTTTGATCAAATCAAAAGGAAGAACCCAAAGAAGAGGTAATGTTTTCACCACCCTCTTTCAAGTTCCTTTCTTCTTCAACTTCTTCTTTCTTTGTTATTTCCATTCTAAAATAATAACTCCAGAATATTTTATATACTTTGATTTTATTATAAATATGGTACAATCATATTCAGTATTCTATCCATCCTTTGAATGACATGTCACCATACGTGCGTACGTACGACCTACCGTCTCCACGACGTGGTGTAATTGTTATTCAATACATTATTATTTGGATGGGTATAATAATGATGTGAAATTCATGTAAATAATAATTATAACATGATAATGATTATTTATATATGATATACCATCCAATTATATATGATTTTAATATCAAAAGAATGATATTATCGCTCGTGCGTACATACGGACTACCGTCTCCACGAACGCGATGAGATTCATTCCCCATCGTATCCTTACAAGTATAATTATTATTTTATGATTAAAAATAATGTTTAAGGACTTGATATAATTATGTATATGATTAAAATACAACCTATCTATAACAAACATGACTTATGTAACAAAACATATAAAAGAAAATGAGTAAGTTAACACCTGAAACGACGATAATACTAAGATATTATTAACAAAGAAATGTTAAAAGATCATATATGATATCATATTAATGTATATGATTCTTTTATAATTCAATAAAAATTATTTCACCATTATAAAGGAGGATAACCTACCCTATACCAAGGAAAAAGTACAGAGTAAGGGGTTTCTTATCTCACTTTTAATTCCGTGAGATTTCCATTGTTGACCACTTATTTATTTCATGTGGTGTGTTTAATGCCCATGATTGTGTTAATTGTGAAATATACTTTAATTTATGTATATCTACATAATCATTGTATGATACTTCTTTCATGGGTGTACGTTTCGTAAGTTACCAAATCTATAAGGGAATTTGAAATTTCAATTTCCACATATTCGGCTTTATGCATACTTTATTGATTATTTTACTCCAAGATTATGTGTGGAATCACTATTCATTTTCTTATGTCATAATTTCCACTCCCCTTTCTGTGGATATACTTTTGATACACATAATAAATCCATTGATAAATTCTCAAGTCATCGGTATGAACTTGATAAGAGTAATTTTAACTCAATCTCCATTTGTTGAGTTAAACATCCAATTAATTGGTGTTGTTTTTACAAGAATATGTGTGAATGTCCTCTGATTGATTTACACTGAATATCCAATTATATTGAGTGTATTTATATTTTTCACACATAATTATGTCAATGATTTATGTTTAACCTAAGGATACGGTCTTTATAAGATATTTCACCTCAATTTACATTCCATTGATACTTCTTTGTTGTTATACACAAAATTACTTTTATATGGTGTATATAATGTACTTTGACATAGTATGTCATGAATACCTTTATTCTCATGATATTATAATGTTTTTATCTCCTCAATTATTTCTATTCAAGTGTCTCTCTTTTGGTTAGGAACTCTAACAAAAATATCATTTTAAAATATTTTAAAGATTTATTATTCTAAATATTTCTCATTAATGTCCATGTTTTAAACATGGTTTTTAGGATTTATTTATATGTACATTAAAGTTTTCAAATAAAAATTCCTTTTAAAAGTTTTAAAGTGGTATGGGACACTTTGATTCAAAAATCTATTTTAAATGGCTTCTTGACAAATAGTGTGACTTTTAAATGTTTTCAAGAAAAAGGGGGATATTCCTATCAATAGTTTGATGATTATTTTAATCGATTTCAATATCCTTCATTATTCTAGATTGAGGTTAATCTGATACAATACAATCTTATATATTGTATAGAATGAGTTATTTTTGACTGTGGATGTGATATTTTTATACCATTCATGGTTTGTGGTTAAATTATTGACATTTCGTATGCTAGTTTTAATACGAATGTTTATGTTATGTTTCAAACTTTTCATATTAGGAATGCATTGGACTTAGTAAGTTACGGGTGGAGCCCACTATAGCTCCTAGATTCATCAGTAGGTCTCATGAGAAAAACTAGTGTCTTGAAACAAGGCCTTGAAAAAATCTTATTTTTAGTCTTAGCACAAGGCCTTGATTATGTGGTTATGATAGTTTGGCATTATGAATTACATCATTCTGAAAGTGGTTATTGATATTGCATGTGGTTATTCGACTAGTAGAATATCCATGTGAATAATTAAATGGAATTATTTAATTTTATCATTTCCATATTATACTTAAGTTCAAGTTTAAAAGTATTTTGTTTTATTTATACATTGACTTAAATGTTTATGCTTATTTATGAAAGTTTCTGCTATATTGTTACCCTTACTGAGCATCTGATCTCACCCCTTTCAATGTTTTATTTTTCCCAGGATTTTATGAATTAATTTATGAATGACCTGTAGGAATAGTATGAGGGGATATGAAGACAATATTTTGTTGTAGTTTTTTTACTTTATGATGTAACGTAAGACTTATGAATATATCTAGTGTTTCCAAGACTAATAAACTAATAGGTCTTTCGAGACTTGATCTTTTGTGATCCTTTCAATGTTATGTATTAATGCACCGACTCTGGGTAACTGGGGTCAGTGCGTTACAGTTGGTATAAGAGGAAGTTTAGTACAAACCTTGGAAACTAGATTTAGATAAACTCTGATTAGAGAACATATCCCTAAGATAGACTTTGATGATTAATATATAAGAACTTATTAGAATTTTGGTATTGTATAGATTTTGTGATTTTTCCAAGAAATACATCCCTGTCTGGATATGAGAAGGTAGAGGTGGCTCTGACACAGATGTACCTAGGGGTAAAACCTGAAAACACCACTTTGAGCTAGACTCGAACGAGAACTGGTGCACGACAATGGGCCTTGCTGCACTCTTGGTTACGACACTCCTGGGGGATATGCTTAGGATAATTTACATTTTATTTACAAACCAATTTGAAGTATTTTAATATAAGATGAGAATAAATGACCTTGGTTAATCCTAAGGTGTTTCAAATTGAGAATATGGTGTCATGATATTCTCTAAATGATTTTATGACTACTGTTACTCACACAATGATTTCTGGTTTTAGTCAATGGCTGGAGTCCAAGGAAGTCATAGTAACTTTGAGAATGATGTACAAGGTGGGAACAGTGGTGGAAATGAGCAACAAAATGGAATGTTGATAGGAGTAAAAGATATCGTGTTCATGACAAATCACTTTTCCAAAAATATTATCAACAACATATATATTATCCAACTCACGAACTCAACAAAGAAGATAAAGGTGATGAATGATAAGAGTTCCAGTAGTGGAGACCATGGAGAAAAGAATCCTAAATTTCCATCATGCAGGAAATGTGGAAGGATACACCCATTAAAGTGTCTCAACGGAAAAAAGAAATGATCAACATGTGGGAAAGAAGGAAATAAAGTGAAGAATTGCCGAGGAAAAATGAAGAGTACTATGGAAGAAAATAAAAATGGTCCCAAGAATCCATTTATAGTCATTTACTGTAAATGTAGGGGAACTGGCCATTACCCGAGTGAATTCCCTATTCTATAGGATATTTTCTTGGTCAAAGAAGAAGATATGTGGAAATAAATGGTTGGAGAAATGTTTAAAAGTATTAGTGCTCCTTGTTTATGGGATTACTTTGGAATAATTTTCTCTTGTATTTGTAACCCCACAGTTTTCCATGTGAGAATGATATTTGAGAAAGAATTATCTTTTCCCTTGTGGATATAGTTATAAATAATCATTTGGTTTTATATTATCATTGGCTTTGAGGTAATTACAAGTTATTATATTTTGGGATGAAAATGCAAGGTATGAGATAAAATTTCTGGTTAAAATTATGTTATAGTTATTTTGAGGAATTTATCTCATTTTGGTAATGTTATAAAATATAGTTTTTGAAAAAGGACAACACGCAGACCGTGTGATAACCCGTCACTTCGGACAAAGCTGTGGGAATCAAACCCACAACCAAAGTGCGATTGTGATTTATCACCTACCACTGGACTACGTGAAGTCCCTGATTCATGTGACTAATTATTTTTAGTTAAATGATTTTATTGATCTATAATAAGTTGATTTGGGTTTTTATGTCTTATCAAATTAATACCCTTAGTATAGGAAAATGATTTGGTGATTAAGTGAGAAATATTATTTTGGAAGATGTTCGCTTTGTTAGGAACACTATATTCCCAAGGAAAGTAGAATACTATGGGATTTCATTTGAAGAGTAATGGTGGATTTTTATCTATTTTTTTATTGTGGATTTATAGTGATTTGAGTTATTTATGGAAATGATTAACCTATAATAGAGAATATGTGATTAGGTTAATTACTTTTAAGTATGTTACTTTAAGAGTAGTTTATGTCATTTGGAGATAGAATTTAACGTGGAAGACTACATAACCAAATTCTTATAAGTTTTGGGTTTCAATATTAGTTTGGATTATATTTAAGGATTTTAAGGACAATTGTTTATTGAATGGTATTTATTTAACTTTGGGGTATTGTTGGTTTAATTTTAGAAATTGAGATTAGTGTTTCTTTCTCTAAAGGAATATCCTTTTGGGGGATCATCAGATCTTGTACTAACCGTTTTGGTTTTGATTAATCTCTAAAGACAAGGTAAATATATAGTTTATCCTTCATGCATCATGTGATTCTATAGAAGTTTATTCTAGATCTTCCAGTGTGACCAAGTCTTCTTGAATACTCATCGTTTAAAAAAAGAGAAATTAGTGGTGGAAATTTATTAAGGAATGAAACTCTACTAAAAAAGTAATTATATCTCATTATTTTCTTAGTCAATATCATAAATGAATTCCTTATCTTTATGTAATGTAACTTAAAAAAAATGTTGTCCGTATACTTTTCCTACTGGGAAACTAATGACCGTTTGTCCCATCACAAGTTTATGGCTTTCTTGTTGTTAACTTTCTCTTGATCATGTTTTCTATCCCTCTCCATCAGAACTTGACACTTATTTTATCTTCCATATCCATGTTTTCCTACATGGAATCCTAGTATGAGTTATCTTGGGTGACCTTTGTACTTCTCTTTCTTTCTTTTAAGGTGATAGTGTTATTGACTCTCTTTCTGATGTGGGACTTTCCATTATATTCCCAAGCCCAGTTTTAAAAATTTTGAGGATGAAATTATTTGAAGGAGGGGAGAATGTAACACCCCAAGCTTCCACGATACACTTCTCTTTGAATAATACAGTAGCGTGTGTTGTACACAACTTCAAGTTCTAACACACACCACAACCAATCAAACTAGCCGTTATGAATAGTAATACCCAATTTTTGAAATTTTATAAATTTTATCTTTCAAAATGGACTTCATTTTTGGATTCGGAATATCAAAATTAGCATAAGGTTATTTTTTGGTATTTTTCTGAAAATACTCAATTTTTGATGAATAGTGAAAAAACACTGAGTTATACTTTAAAACCCAATTTTTATTTAAATAATTATTTATTTTATTTAAATTTAATTAAGGTCAAAATAGATACATAATACCTATATAAGTTCAATGTAATTCATTGGAGTTAGTTTAGAATAATTTTAGATATATAAAAATTTTATTGAACTTTTCACCGTCTTTTACCCACCTCCTAGGAGAATTTGGAAATTCACATAAAACTTAATTTTACCGCTTCTGTGAGTGGAATTTCGAAAATCCGAGAGACACGGTTAATATCAAGGAGTAAAATGTGGTTCATTGAGATGAAACTAATTTTTGGTGAATAGTAACTTTTTACTTTTATTTTACCACGGTTAAAAGTAAATAGGGTAATTAAGGGTAAAAATGATATTAATATTACCCTAACACATGTCCTAATTATATTGGACAAGTTTATCTCGACCAAAAACAACCATAGGAATAAAATATTATCATTTAGGTCCAATTGGATTAGATTAGGACATTTATTATTATTTAATTCAAAGAAGAGTTAAAAGAGATAAAATCAAAGTTTAATAACTAAAACATTTTTAATATAGGGTTATAAATAAGATAAATTAGATTATAAATATTCATTATAAATCTAAAAATATTTCATATATAATGGTATGTTATTTATAATTTTTAGACATTAAATAATTTAATTTATTTATTCCATAATGGTGATGCGGTAATTACCTAATTAATGAAATATTAAAATAATTGATATTATAAATATCAAAATAAGTGTAATTTGAGACTTTTTATAAATTACAATAATTTTCTAGGTTAATATGACATATTAGGATTGGTTATATAATTTTTTTTCGAATTAATAATGCTGTTATGAAATTATCAAAAACAAAATACCCAATAGTGTCAAAATTGATATAAAAGAGTTTTTAAAACAAATATTATATTATTAATTGATATTCTATTCCTAAAAATTTAAGGTTCGGCCAAAGGACTTATATAATGATAGGTGTATCATTAATGGACCACTTGGGGGTCTCTTGGAGGTATATAGTAAGTTTATTAACTATATAATATAAAAATACAAAGAGACATGGTAAATGTCAAACTATTTAACTAAGAGTTAAATATAAATGATAAGGTTAATATAGTGACCCAAACCTATATAAAATATATTGTTTGAAATTATTTTGACCCATACCCACCTTAACCTTTAAATAATCCACTTTTGATCCATTAGAAACCGAATATAAATATATTATAAAATAATATTTCTAGCTTTTCCAAAGGTGCCCCTCACCCCTCTTATAAAAGGGTACTCACCCTTCTCTCTAATTTACACCTTCAAAGCCTTTTCGATCGGCCAAACCCTGCCCAAATATTCTCTCAACTTCCCTCAATTAAACCTAGAGGCCTTATTTTGATCATAAAGCTAACCTAAGGAGCCCTTTTGATCAAATCAAAAGGAAGAACCTGAAGAAGAGGTAATGTTTTCACCACCCTCTTTCAAGTTCCTTTCTTCTTCAAATTCTTCTTTATTTGTTATTTCCATTCTAAAATAATAACTCCAGTATCATTTATATAATGTGATGTTATTATAAATATGGTACAACCATATTCCATATTCTATCCATCCTTTTAATGACATGTCACTATACGTGCGTACGTACAACCATATTCCATATTCTATCCATCCTTTCAATACATTATTATTTGGATGGGTATAATAATGATGTTTAATTCATGTAAATAATAAGTATAACATGATAATGATTCTGTATATATGATATAACATCTGATTATATATGATTTTAATATCAAAATAATGATATTATCGCTCGTGCGTACGTACGGACTACCGTCTCCACGAACGCGATGAGATTCATTCCCCATCGTATCATTACAAGTCTAATTCTCATTTTATTAATAAAAATAATGTTTAATGACTTGATATAATTATGTATATGAATAATATACAACCTATCTATAACAAACATGACTTATGTAACAAAACATATAAAAGAAAATGAGTAAGTTAACACCCGAAACGACAATAATACTAAGATATTATTAACAAATCAATGTTAAAAGATCATATATGATATCATATTAATGTATATTATTCTTGTATAATTAAATAAAAATTATTTCACCATTATACAGGAGGCTAACCTACCCTCTACCAAGGAAAAAGTACAAAGTAAGGGGTTTCTTATCTCACTTTTAATTCTGTGAGATTTCCATTGTTCACCAATTATTTATTGCATGTGGTGTGTGTAATGCCCATTATTGTGTTCATTGTGAAATATACTTTAATTTATGGATATCTACATAATCATTTTATGATCCTTATTTCATGGGTGTACGTTTCGTAAGTTACCAAATCGATAAGGGAATTTGAAATTTCAATTTCCACCTATTCGGCTTTACGCATACTTCATTGATTATTTTACTCCAAGATTATGTGTAGAATCACTATTCATTTTCTTATGTCATAATTTACACTCCCCTTTCCGTGGATATAATTTTGATACACATAATCACTCCATTGATAAATTCTCAAGTCATCGGTATGAACTTGATAAGAGTAAGTTTAACTCAATCTCCATTTGTTGAGTTAAACATCCAATTCATTGGTGTTGTTTTTACAAGAATATGTGTGAATGTCCTATGATTTATTTACACTGAATATCAAATTATATTTAGTGTATTTATATTTTTCACACATAATTATGTCTTTGATTTATCTTTAACCTAAGGATACAATATTTATAAGAGATTTTACCTCAATTTACATTCCATTGAGACTTCCTTGTTGTTATACACCAAATCACTTTTATATGGTGTATATAATGTAATTTGACATAGTATATCATGAATACATTTATTCTCATGATATTACAATGTTTTGATTTCCTCAATTATTTTTATTCAAGTTTTTCTATTTTGGTTAGGAACTCTAACTAAAATATCATTTTAAAATGTTTTAAAGATTCATTATTCTAAATCTTTCTCATTAATGTCCATGTTTTAAAAATGGTTTTAAGGATTTATTTATATGGACATTAAAGTATTCAAATCAAAATTCCTTTTAAAAGTTTAAAAGTGGTATGGGACACTTTTATTCAAAAATCTATTTTAAATGGTTTCTTGAAAAATAGTGTGACTTTTAAATTTTTTCAAGAAAAAGGGGGATATTCCTCTAAATAGTTTGATGATTATTTTAATCGATGTCAATATCCTTCATTATTCTCGATTGAGGTTAATATGATACAATACAATCTTCCATATTGTATCTAATGAGTTATGTTTTACTGTGGATGTGCTATTTTTATACCATTCATGGTTTGTGGTTAAAGTATTGACATTTCATATGCTAGTTTTAATACAAATGTTTATGTTATGTTTCAAACTTTTCATATGAGGAATTAATTGGACTTAGTAAGTGACGGGTGGAGCCCTCTATAGATCCTCAATTCATCGGTAGGTATCATGAGACAAACTAGTGTCTTGGCACTAGGCCTTGACAAAATCTTATTTGTAGTCTTGGCACAAGGCCTTGACTATGTGGTTATGATAGTCTGGAATTATGCATTCCATCATTCTGAAAGTGGTTATTGATATTTCATGTGGTTATTCAACTAGTATAATATCCATGTGAATAAGTAAATGGTACTATTTCATTTTATCATTGCCATATTATGATGAAGTTCAAGTTTAAAAGGATTTTATTTTAGTTATACATTGCCTTAAATGTTTATTCTTATTTATGAAAGTTTCCGCTATATTGTTACCCTTACTGAGCATCTGAGATCACCCCTTTCAATGTTTTATTTTTCCCAGGATGTGAAGAAGTAATTTATGAATGAAATGTGGGAATAGGATGAGGGGATATGAAGACAAGATGTTGTTGTAGTTTTTTTACTTTATGATGTAATGTAAGACTTATGAATATATCTAGTGTTTCAAAGACTACTAAACTAATCGGTCTTTCGAGACTTGATCTTTTGTGATTATTCCAATGTTATGTAATAATGCACCGACTCCGGGTAACTGGGGTCGGGGCATTACACCTTCTCCCTCGAGCACACCCCTCTCCCGAGCCCTCATCAACCCCTCGCCGCTACACCCCTTTCCCCCTTGTTGCTACTTCCTGATCTCCATTATTGTCGATTCTAACTTCTCCCTTTCCCCCTTTAAGTGGCTTGTTGATTCTCCCTTTACCGCTTTAATCCACTCCCAACCAAACTCTAATGGTTTCTACCCATGCCATCGTCACAATTGCTAAATCATACATTGCGATAATTTTTTCATATTTTTTTTCAATTTTGGTTCATAGAGGGTTTTGAGTTGATTTATTATTTATTATTATTTATTTATGACATATTATGATGTAATATATGAGTTATTTATGTTATTGTCATTGGATTGGTTTGATAATTGTGATGAGATTCCAATAGGTGTTTCAAAATGAAGCAGAATTTTATGAAATCAAGGAATGTTTTCAAGTGTTTTAAATCCAAAATGAAATTTAGTCTTGATAAAAACTTTGGTTAAGACTAAAATAATTTCAAAACATTTATTTTGTGTTATGTTAAATGTTTTAAAACTTTTTTGGGAATTTTTATATTGAATTATATTTGGTTTCCCTGAATTATTTTAAAACATTAACAATTTTAAGGATGGTATTTTAAGTATTAAAGGCAGTTTCTTCTTGGGTTTAAAAAAGGATTTGAAAAAGGTTTTTATTGTGAATGATTTTTGAAAATATTTTTATATAACCATATATGATTTAATAATTAAATTTTGGTGGTATTTTAAAGGGGAAGTGGAGTTTTAGAAATGATTTTTATCTGGTTTTCTAAATGAGACAAAAGGATTTTATGTTTAAAAAGGGGAAACATTTTTATGGTATATTTACATTTATGAAGTATGTTTTTATCCCTTTATTTAAAGTTTTTTCTTTTAGGTGTAAAAGTGAAAATTTTTAATGGTATTTTAAATGTGATAGGTTCTATTTTTACTCATGTTTCTTGGTTTAAATTTTAATGGTGTTTTAAACCGTGAAATACACGACGGTTTTTATAACAACCGATATACTGAACTGCTGCCAGATGAAGAAAAAACTATCACTAATACCCTATTTTTTTGTAGTTTATTGGGATATACAGACTGTAGTTAATTCTAAGAGTCACATTTGACTGTAGTCCCACTAGAAATTTGGACTTCATTACAGTTTTTATAGAATTTTATTTGGTTATTTATGCTTTCCAATATTATTCATCATACACTAATTATTGGATATAAATGTATGCATGAATTTGGTATCATTTTTATTTTACATTTCACCATTGTATGGGATTTGAGATGTGTGTGTGTATACAGATACCTTAGGCTAAGGATTCCCTTGTGAGTGTTATGCCTACTTGTAACTGGTTTCCATCCCCCCACCCATTGGAGGCAATCTTGGGGTAGTCACACTTAACTTATCACTATCCAAGTAGGTCCTAGTGGGTTGGGACATGAAAGAGTGGTATCAAAGGTGAGTTCTATCTTAGGATCAGAGTTTAGAGTTTTGTCTAGCTATGATATTGGTCTGGGATTTATAGTAACGATGTTAAGTGTTTTGAGTTCAGATTTCAGGCCATAGACATCACTATTGGTGCGATAGCTGACATATCTATACACCAAGACTCTGAATACCTACCTTTTGAATCGATACATATAGACATTGGTTATTGGAAAAACATTGGTATATGAATCATATAGGAATGGGTTATGTTCCGTGTCCTTTGTGAGTCATCTCCCCAGATATACTCATTGACCATGGTACTTCTTGTCTATTTTAGAATGCATCCATATTGATTTCTACCTAGGATTTAGCAGCAGGATCGAGAGGATGATCCCATTAGTGATGAAGATTCAATATAGGGGCCTGTTTAGAAGGTAGGGACTTTGGGTGGTTTTCTATCCATACCTCCAACCATAGAGCAATAGATGGTACCCACAATACCAAAAGATGAGGTGCGCAGGCTAATCATGCTTCATGAGTTTTAGCATCAGTGACTCCTTAGTTTCAGAGGGGATCTATACCCACATACAAGTGAGGATCGACTCGAGGTGTTTACGTGAGTCTTTTTTCTTTTCAAGACACCTATAGACTAGATGGTGGTCCTAGTGGCTAGACTTATTCATGGTTCCACATGGCATTGGTTGATCCTCATGGTTCTATCTTACAATTAGGTGGATTTTTCTTGGATAGATTTTGAGTGCATCTTTAGGGAGGATTAATATCCTGATATGATGTGATCAGTGCACATCTAGAAGCTTTTACAGCTATAGCAGGGCAACATGACTGTGATTGAGTATTCATCGAGGTTTACCAACCTCTCACGATACTCTATGGATATGGTTCTAGATCTATTCTGTCAGGAACATACCTTTGAGATAGGTCTACATAGATACATTCAATCCATAGCGATACCTCTATGAATTCCTACCTATGCTGGGGTGATAAAGCATTCTTTGGTGATAAAGAGTTTCCAGGACAAGAAGACACTGATAATAGGTGCCAGCAATGGGAATATAGGGGATGAGACTTCGACAATAGGTAGCTGAAAAAAGATGCAGGGATCCAGACATGTGACCTATTTCATGATGTGATCTCAGGACAATGGTTTAATATTTCAGGTCTCTAAGGATTGTTATATTCAACCTAGGGAGAGGCAGTGGTACTCCTGAGATGGTTGGGAAAATCTCATATAGGATTGTATGACCCATAATACTACTAACCAAGAAATAGTGTATGGGACACCTTGGTAGAGATAATAGTAGGAGAAGGAATGTACTTAGTGTGGTGGAGGTGGAGGAGCAGTAGGGAGAGCACCTGGGGGTGGGAAACAATTTGACTTATTACCACCACCACCCCCAGGTGGTACCCACCAAGATCAAGGAGTTGGTGGATATGGGTGAGGGAAATAGTAGGTCATATAAACCTACAATCCAGAGCCTCCAAGGATGATTAGAGGTATAATATATATCTTTTATACCTTAGATTCAGTTTTTATATACACATTCATGATCCACTTTTTCCTTTATATATCCCTAGTTTGATACCTAGTGGTTTTATTTGAGCCATTTTCTTGACTCTTATGCTTATAGACTCATACTATAGATGACTCAGCAATCACAAAATTTTTCTCAACAGTGTGATCTGACTCTTAGAGGAGAGTGTTTCTCATGGGATCTCTTTATGATATCTATGAGGCCTTACAATTTCATCTTAGGCATGGAATAACTATGCATTGTTTATGCATAGATTTACTATTTTAGATAGAGGATGAAGTGTATCCACATTTATGGGATGATTTTTTCCTTCATAGGTGAGAATGAGACCCAGGAAGAGTTGGTTGGACACATATATAGGAGAGTGCATCTGATTAGTCACCAGTTAGCTAGATTGATTCTTAGAGAATTGGATCCTATAGGTTATTAGTTTCATGCTATGGTGGTTTAGTATGGGGATTTATTTCTTGAGGATATAACATACTTACCTACCAATTAAAATATATAATTCTACATTGACTTACACCTAGGGATAAACCTAATTTCTGCACCATCATATCAGATGGATCCCGTAGAGCTTTTTAAGTTGAGGGTGTAGTTGGAGGACTTTCATAGAAAGGGATTCATGAGACCTAGTGTTTCACCCTGTGCTGCCCCGATGTTGTTATCTAAGAATATGTATGAGAGATTGAGGTTGTTCATGGATTATCAATGCCTAAACTAGGTGAACATGAAGAATAAGTATCCACTATCAAGGATTGAAAAACTCTTCGATCGGTTGAGATAAGTGTGATGGTTCTCAAATATTGACATCAAATTAGGATATCACTAGCTGTGAGTTTGGGATAAGGATATACCAAAGACAACATTCAAATTTCTCTATGATCACCATGAGTACTTGTTGATTCCCTTTGGCATGATGAATACCCCAAAAGTGTTTATGAGACTCATGATCTAGATAATTCAGTCTTTCTTAGACCATTTTTTGGTGGTCTTCATCAACAAAATACTAGTCTACTCGACATCCAAAAAGGAGCACATGAGACACTTGAGGATGGTTCTAGACACACTTTGAGAGAATAATCTTTATGTGAATCTCTCAAAGTGCTAGTTTTGGATTTAGGAGGTCTGATTTTTGGGACATGTTATCTTAGCATATGGTGTTGTAGTGGACCTAAAAATTGTTGAGGCATTGTTATCTTGGGATCCAACAAATAGAGTGACGGAGGTACGAAGATTCCTTGGGTTGGAAGGCTAATATAGGAGATTTGTGCCTAATTTATCCAAGATATCAGCACCTTTGAATACTTTTAAATAGAAGGTAAAACCTTTTGTGTGGATGGAAAGGTTCCAATAGGATTTTTAGGAGTTGCGGTAGAGGTTTATGATCATCCCCATCTTGAGATTTTCATAGGACGGTGTCGAGTACGTAGTGTTTTGTGATGATTTAGGGACTGGACTTGGTCATGTTCTTATGCTGAGGCAAGAAGTGATTACCTTTGAGTCCTAATAGTTGATACCACATGAGTAGAACTACATGACACATGATCTTGAGTTGGTAGTAGTAGTCTTTGTAATGAAGGTGTGGCGACATTACCTTATGGGTGAAGGATTTAACATCTAATCTAAACACAATATTATCAAGTATATCTTCTATCATAAATACATTAACTTGATATAGAGACAATGAATAAAGTTACTATAGGACCATGACTTTGAGATAGTATATACTCCTTGGAATGAGAATCTAGTGACAAATTCTCTTAGCAGGAGATCTTATTCTCAGTTATTGGCTCAGGCATCAAAGCAGTTAACCTCATTATAGTTTTCCTTAGTGGACAAGGATGGTGATTCATATCTACATTCTATGGTTATTATCCCACCACTTCTATATTGTTTTAGGGAGGATCATCTTAGGGATACTGGCTGTGAGACCATATATACTTAGATATCCAATGTATACGATCCTGATGAATTTTCTGAAGGTTGAAGTTCATTATCATTTTCAAAGGGAGAACTATGGTACTAGTAATATTGTGAGAGGAGGTGATGAAATTGTTTTATACATTCCCTTTTTCGGTACATTCAGATGTATAAAAGATGTACCAGGACCTCCGATGATAGTTCTAGTGTCTAGATATGAATAAGGATGTAGTAGAGTTTGTCTCTTGATGCCACACTTGTTAGTAGGTAAAGAATGAGCACTGGGTTATTGTAGGTTTAGCTCAATCCCTTAAGGTTCTATATTGGAAGTGGTGTGGGATATTTATAGACTTTTTGAGGAGGTTACCATGTATTTCCATAGGACACAATTCTATTTGGTTGATTATTGATTAGCTCACTAATTCAGTCCATTTCCAAGCTATTTGAGAGTAGAGTTCTGTAAAGAGATTGGGATGCCTCTACATGTAGAATATATTCAGGCTCCATAGAGTCCCCCCAACATCCATTTCAGACCATGATTCTCACTTCATGTTTTGATTATGTAGAGGATTGTAGGAGGGTTTTGAGACTTATTTCCATTTTAGAATAGTGTTTCAACCCTAGATCGATAGATAGATAGAGCAAACCATTGAGGTCATGGAGGACATGTTGCGAGCTTGCATGTTAGACTTTGGCCATAGTTGTGAGGATCATCTACCATTGGAGGAGTTTGAATATAATAATATATAGCATTACACCATTAGTATGGAACCATTTTAAGCCTTGTACATGCAACCCTATAGGTCACCACTTTGTTGGAATGATCCAGGTGAGTCAGTACTCATGAGATTAGAGTTGGTGCGAGCTATGATATAGAATGTGAAGATCATCTAGGAGCATATAAGAATGGGAAAAAGCTATTAAAAGTATTATGTGGATCGATGATGGATTCCCTTGGAGTTTTAGGATGGAGACCATGTTTTTTTGAAGGTATTACCTCGATGTTAATTAAATAGATTTGGATGGGGTGATAAGTTATATATGATTTCATTGTCCCTTTAAAAATAATACATAGAGTCAGTGAGGTTTCATACTTCTTGGATCTACCACCGTAGTTAGACCGGGTACACGATGTCTTAAATGAGTCACAAATGAGGAGATATGTGAATGATCCATCACATGTTATTGACTAAGGTGATATGTACATCAAGGATGAAGCTACATTTACAGAGCACCTAGTGGAGATAGAGGATCGGTAGGAGAGGACCCTCTATAGGAAAGATATTTCTTTGGTACCTTTCCAGTGGAAGCATGAGAATCTTTAGAAAATCATCTGGGAGTGGGAGACTCAGATGCAAGATCATTACCCACACCTTTTTGAGTACCCCTTTTAGATTTTTAGGATGAAAATCCCTAAGGTCGGGGAATGCAATTTCTCTTTTATTTCTATGTAATTCTTTGAAATATATCTAGTAATATTTTTGGATCCAGGAACTGAGATGACATGAGATTTTGACACCCAACAAGCCCATAATTGAGATTTGAAAAATAGTAAATATATTAAGATCACACATGCATAATTTCCCTAAAAAGTGGAATAAATATTGAACAGAGTATCAAATCAGAAATCTGAGACCACTATTGAGTTTAGAATGTGGGTTTTACCCTAGGTGTGATATAACCCTTTTCAGCATTGGGTGTTTGTGGAAAATTTGTTGTAGGTGCTAAAAATAAATAAATAAATTATTTAAGTTATACTATTTCATTGACTAAAAAACCTAAATTCCTCCTATATAAATACCTCGTTATGGGTGAGTCTCAAGGTTATACACATAAGTCTAGAGACCTAGAGAGGATCTGTTGGAGAGATGTTGGCAAACAATATCAGATTGTCTTTGCTAATAAAGTTCATGGATCTCGCCAATGACATCAATGTGGAATCGTTATTCATTATCGATCAATAAAAACTCTAGGTAGGATGTTTGTCTTATTTGGATTTCTCCCATTTGATTATTCCCTGTTGAATGCAAACCAATTCACCTAAAAAAATTGGTTTGTGGATCGATGGTAGATTAAAGTGGATATTATTTGTTTATTGTTGGATTATTCATTAATCATTATAATGAAAACAGTTTAAGGCCAACCCAAAAAAGGATGAGGTTTATTACTTATTCTTGGTTTATAAATTTCCTCCCACACTCATCATACGTTCATTACTAGTATTTCATTTGACCGGTGGTTCAAAAAATACTTAGTAATCAATTGTTGCACATATATTATTCACCACAATGGATTGATACTAATCAGGTTTGAGATTCGGTGATGAAATATAGATGCAATTCAAATGATGACATATCATAGGTGAATTAATGATCTATGGGCATGGATCTTGTGGCATGCGGTTATAGAATGGCTATAGGGTGATTTTTCAGAAAACTGGATGGCCATAATCTAGTCTCTGACTATGATCGGGATTGCATAACCCAGATCCATGATTCACGAGTGGGATTTATAGTAGTTTTAGTGGAAATAGTGGTGTAGATAGATGTGGCCTAAAGAACCTGAGGGTTCTAGAAAATTCTGCACCACATGGTGTTTTACCCGGAGATACATTCCATATGGGGCCCTAGCTGTGGTGCCAGGGTTTCCACGGAGAAGAAAAGTATCATACGCCATGTGACCCATACCTAGTGGCTCAACATGTATCTTTAAGGGAACATAGAAAAGGGAACTTCTAGGTGCATATTCATGGGTAGAGTACATAGGAATGGTCTGATACTCAGACATGGATAGGTACATGATGCGTTGTTAGTACATGGGCATAACCAGATGTACACGGGCATAAGCAGTGGTACATGAGCATAGACACAAGTAGTCCCAAGATTAGTTGTACATATAGTGTAACCTAATTACACACCATGTAATTATTTGAATATGACTTGGATACCTTGTTACCCTCATCATGGACTTGTTTCCTTAAGGGTACATTCCCTCGATCCATCCATGTGAGGGTATAATATGAAATTATGTCCCAATAATAGGATTGTGATCCTCTATAAGGAATTAGTTTCAAATAGAGTTATAGGAATCCCCCCAAGTGGCTTGATATCAGATCCTCTATCATCTTTTTCCCAAGGTGGGGTTCTTTGAATTGATGTAAACAATTGTACACGGGTGTCAATCCCCTACTTAGCAGTTTAATCCGGATTAGGTTGGTGGTATACCCCATGACCCTAAGTGTGATCCCCATATATGTATCAATCTCTTACAACTTACATAATGTACTTAACTATGGAAAGACCCAATGATCATGACATATCAGATGGACACTATCAGTGTGATCAAAATTACAGAGTGAGTTATCACATGTGAGTGTGGTATGGACTCTCAAAAAGAATCTTAGGATGGTAATGTAGTTTTGAACTTACCATGAGACTTAGTGTCAACCATGAATATATCTAGTTTTTTATTATATGTCTCATAATATGATTGAAATATCTTGTGATGAGCTGACTACTCTTGATTCTTTATGATTAGTTATTTTGGGGTGTCCTACTGGCTATTGTTATACTCACTCCTATATAGGCTCTACTCAGATGTGTCATGTCTTATGTAGAAAACCATACATTTTATGGGATTCTTAGTGTACTAGGATAAAACAGAGCTTAGATTGGTATATACAGACCATGGTTCATTCCAAGAGTCACATTTGACTATAATCCCCTCTCACTAGTAGGTTGTACTTCTTTACAATTTTTGGTGGGCTTGTTTTTTTCCCTTTATGATTTTTAGTATTATTCATCATACTCTGATTATGGGATTTATATGTATGTATGCATTCAGTATCAGTTTTATTTTAAATTTCATCATTGTATGGGCTTGGATATATGTGTGTTCATATAAGTAACTTAGTCTAAGGCCTCCCATGCGAGTGTTATTATAGTGACCCTAGCCTTTTACACATATCAATACATGATTTGAAGCATACTTAAAACTCAAATTACAAGCCAAGGATCATAAAGTCTAATGTTTTGGACATTAGGTACATAATTAAACATCATGATTAAAAAATAAGAACATATTTTATTTAATTTTCATAAGGATCTCATAACATCCTTTGAACCCTTACATTTTCATATGATAACTTGGGGGAATACATGAACAAATGGATGAACTAAAATCCCAATAAGGAAATAAACATTAAAATAAAGCTTAGAATAAGGGTAAGAAGGCATAAAATAATGATATAAAAAGGAAAAAAACATTATTAAACACATGGAATCAGAACATATAAAACATGGAATCATAATAATTTGTTAGAAACATAAAACAAGACTTTATCATGATTCAAGTCTCATTGCACATAGAGGAGCACGAGTCAAGGCTAACCACCAAGACCGTTGCACATGACGTCTCATGAGAATAAAAATTACCCAATAAATTGGAGTGATATGTTGTTTCACCCATCATAACAAGTTCATGAATATTTTTTCCACATGAATAATCATATATAAGCAATCATATATAAACATAAGGGTTACCCATGGAAAGAATTGGGTATCATAATCATGTCAAAAGGCATATCAAAAGGGAATATAATAATGGTGTCCATGAAAGGATGGATTTAAACCATACATGGACATTAATAAGGGAATATATTCATATATCATGATAAGTGATTTCAAACTAAAGTGAAAACATGTAAAAAGAGTGTTTAATAAACTTTAGAAATAAAACATTTTAGTATGGTTTAAGGGAAACTTTCAAGGTTATTTAAAATGGAAAAGGAATAACTATTTGTATAAAATCAGAATTGAACCAATATAGTTTTTCATGATAAATTTTTTGATTTTATAAAATTAATTTTGGATTAAAATATATTATGAGGTTCACTTGAAAATGGGTAAGAAATCAGGAAGTTCCCTTGAATCAGGCTTTCTTATCGGGAATAATTGAGAAGGGAACCTTTTTAAAACATGTATTTACCCATAAAGTAAGGATGATAAAACATGGATAAATGAGTTTGGAACATATAAACAGAATTTATAAGAATTAAATAAAAATAAAGAATATTTACATTGGGTAAATATAGAGAAAACATAACCCGAAGGAAATATGGAGGTTCAGAAAGGATCCCTCAGCTTATGTCCAAAACAGTTATACACTTGATATTAATGTCATGAATAATCAAATTATATTCATTAATTAATAATTACATAACCTTTTATACATGTAATTTATTTATTATAGTTTTGTAAGTTCATTTATGGCCTTTTTTATGAGTTATAGTGTTCAATTTCATCGTTTGAGAGTGTTCATTTTCTTAGTTTTCATGACTAGTTTTCATGTATATGAGTATGGAAGTTCATGTAGAATGGGTATAATTATCCAGAATTGAAATTATATTTTATTAATGAAAAGACATAATTTAACATTATTTTGTTTCTAGATATGTTGATTAATCATTAGATAACATGTTGATGATAATTTTTTGGATTAATTTTAGAGTTTTTTTGATCGCAACAAACTTGTTTTGTTCTATTATTTAATATCATGTAAATATAATGGTTCTAGAACATTACATAAGATATAATACATATATTATAATCTGGTTAAGCCATAAAAATGGGTTCATGACCATACTTGAATATGGTAATAGAAGTTGAAAACCCTTCGTCCTTGAATGTGATAAATTAACACATCACAAATGATGTTTTCATTTTTTTAAACAAAAGGAGAGGGGAAATAATTGATGATGGATTATTAAATAAAAATAATAAAATTCCATTATATGTAATGTACTGGAGTTATAATTCCATTTTTATGAGTTTAGGTGAGTAGATAATAAGAAAATAAAGAACTTGAAATGAAAAGAAAAGAAATGAAAAGAGGAATTTACCTCTTGAATTTCTCCTCCTTGAGAGCCTCCTTAGGGAAAAGGTTTTGGTTTTTTTATGAGACCAAGATCTCTTAGATGTGGGGAAGAGGTTTGGGAAGAGTATTTGGTAGAATTTGGACAAGGATAAAATCTTGGAATGTGTGAGGGGAAGAGGTGGTGAAGGGTGGTATTTATAGTGGAGGATAGGAGTGTTTTCTCATTATTTTATTCATTAGTTTATCATTTTTCTCAAGTCAAGAAATAGTGAGGATTATTGTGAATAAATACAGTAATTAGATCATGTGAGTTAAAAACAATGATTATTATATCATCCATGAATCAAGGAATAGTTTATTTATCTTATAATGTTTATATACTGTAAATTACCCTTTTTTACTATTCACCAAAAATTCAAGTATTTTAGAAAAATCCCAAAAATTGACCCTAACCATTTTTAAATGTGTAAAATTCAAAAATAATCCCCATTTTATGAAAATAATTTTCTAAATATGAGAAATTTAATTTTTAATTAAAATTATCATTTACTCAAAAAATACCGATATTAAAATTATAACTAATTTTATAATTCTTTAAAAAATTAAATAAGATCTCATAAAATTATCTTATAATCATATGATAACAAAATATTAATTTATGAATACATTTTATGAAAATAAATTTTATTTTAAATTATAAAATTAATCATAAAACTGTAATTATATATTTATGACTTATAAAATACCAACACTTAATTAATAATTTTTAAAAAATTTATTTACTTAAACTATGATGTAATTATATAATATTTTCATTTATAAGATACCCAAATTTTATTTATAATTTCATAAGTAAGGTTAATATTCTATTGTCCACTTAACTATTCATAATGTTCACATTACTATTCCAAAGGTTAAGTTACTATTTCATCGGTATCGGTTCCTTAACTTATAGAAATACTTCTTATTTCATTAATTATTCATTTATAAAGTTTATATTGTGTTATTTATGTGATTTAGTGTGATTTATACTATATTAAATAACTATAAGAAATGGATTTCCATTGATAAAATTTTGGGTTGTTACCTTCTTCCCCCCTTATAAAATTTCTCCCTTGATTTTTTTACATTCTAAGTTGAAAATAAGTGTGGGTACTTCTCCATCATCGCTTCCTCATGTTACCATGTTTCCTCTTCATACTTATGGTTCCACCATAGTACTTTGGCCAGGTGAGTAGTATTATTTCATATAACTTTATCTCTATGATTCAGGATCTTCACTGGATACTCCTCATATGAGAGATCACTTTCCAATTGTACCACATCTGAATTTAGTACATGTGAAGGATCTAGTATTTACTTCCTCAAGAGGGGATTTTTGGAATAAATCATGTACTTGAGACATGGTAGGTGCAATTGCTAGTGGATAGGCCATGAATCCAACACGATCAAGGATCTAAAAGGGGCCGATGTACCTAGTACTTATCTTTCCTTTCTTCCCATATATCATGATCCTATTCCATGGAGATATGCATAGGAATAACATGTATCCAACTTTAAACTCAAGGTCTCGTCAATGATTATCTACATAACTCTTTTTTTCGACTTTGGGATGCCATGATGTGGTTCTGAATGGTTTTTAACTTTTTCTCCATTTCTTCAACCATTTCAGGTCCTAGAATATTATGTTCACTGACATCATCCCAACATATCAGTGTTCTACATATTTTCCCATAAATGTCTTCATATGGAGTCATTTGGATGCTTGAGTGGAAATCGTTGTTGCTGGAGAATTTAAATAGTGGCAGATGTTGGTCCCATCCTCCTTTGAATTCCATATAATAACTCTCAACATGTCTTCAAGTATTTGAATAGTTTGCTCAGATTGGCCATCAATTTTAGGATGATAAGATGTATTGAAGTTCAACTCAGCTCTTAGAGCATCCTGGAGACTTTTCCAGAATCTGAAGGTGAATCTCATATCTCGATCAGATAAAATCTATAGTGGTACTCCATGCAGCCTTACCACTTCTTTGATGTATATCCATGCAAGTTGATCCAGTGAGAAATCCTCTCAAATTGTGATAAAGTTATCTATCTTTGTAATAATATCCACTATAACCCATATATCATTGTTTCCTCTAAATGTATTTGGAAGTCTAGTGACAAAGTCCATGGTAATGTTCTCCCACTTCTATTTTGGTATGGGTAGTGATTGCATCATCCCCTTATAATTTTGTCTTATAGACTTCACTTTCTGAAATACTAGGAAATTTGATGTATATTCAGTGATATACATCTTCATATTGTCCCAATAATAGTTCTCTCAAAGATCTCGACACATCTTTGTTCTCCCCTAGTGAATTGAGAAGGTTGATCCATGAGCATCATTCAGAAGCTCCTTCTTTATCTTTTGATTAGATGGTGCACATAGTCATAACCCAAATATTACAACTCCTTCCTAATCAATTTTAAACTTTGAGGATTTCCCCTTTCTCATAGCTTCCACCTTATTCTGTATTTACACATCATTACTTTAAGCAACATTTATTTTCTTCATAAGGTATAGTTGAGAAATAATTTGATAAAGGATTTATGATATTCCTTACTTAATGATTCCCATATCCATCCTTTGAAAATATCAGATGATTGGATCATTCTCAATTCTTATCATTGATAAAGATATAGGATCCTTTCTACTTAGTATATCTTCCACCTTATTTTCCTTACTAGGATGGTAGTATGTCGAGAATTCATAATCCTCGATGATCTATAACCATATTCACTGGTGCATATTAAGATATTTCTATGTGAATATATATTTTATACTCTTGTGATCAGTATATATCTCACACTTCTCCCCATAGATATAATGTATCCAGATTTTCAATGCAAAGATCAAAGCTACCAACTCCAGATCATTCATGGGATAATTTTTCTCATGATTTTTCAACTACCTTGAGGAATAGGCTACCACTTTATCATTTTTCATCAATAAAAAATCTAAGAACTTTTTTAGATCATCATTGTATACTACAAATATTTCACCACTTTTGGGAAGTGTAATTATTAGTACAGTGATAAGCTTCTTCTTCAACACTCTGAAGCTGTCTTCACATTCATTAGTCCAGAAAAACTTCACTCCCTTCCAATTCATCTTGGTTAGTGGGTTTGAAAATAATGATAAGTTCTTCAAAAATCATAGATAATACCCTTCTAGACTAAGTAAACTATGGATCTCTATTACAAATGTTGGCCTGAGCCACTATTCGATTTCCTTTTCTTGGAAGGGTCCACATATATTCCTTTTTTAGAGATAACATTCCCCATGAATGATACTTCTTCTATATAGAACTCACATTTACCATACTTTGCATAAATTTTCTCCCTTCGCAAAGTCTTCAACATAGTATTCAAATTCTCATCATGCTCCTCCTTTCTCTTGGATTATATTAGAATATCATCAATAAATACTACCACAAAATTTTCAAGGTAATATCTAAAGACTCTATTCATTAAATCCATGAAAATTATTGGAGTATTAGTAAGTCCAAATGGAATCGCTATGAACTCATAGTTTCCATACCTCATTTGAAAGATAGTCTTGGGAATATCTTCCTTCCTCATCTTTAATTGGTAATATCCTGACTAAAGGTCAACCTTAGAGAAATAACTGACCCCACACAGCTGATCGAACAAGTCATATATCCATGACAAGGAATACTTTTTCTTTACCATGATTTTATTAAGCTCATGATAATCAATGCAGAGGCACATTGATCCATCCTTCTTCTCTACAAATAGGACTATTGCACCCCATGGTGAAGCACTCGGGAGTATAAAACCCTTGTCTAGATTCTCATATAACTGATTCTTTAGTTCTTCCAGATCAACATTGGCCATTCTATAAGGTGTATTTGATATAGGCAAAGATCCAAGAATCAATTCAATTGAGAACTCAACCTCTTGATCAGGAGGAAGACCAAACAAATATTTTAGGAAAACATTAGTGTAATCCCTCACAATGGGCATGTCTTTGAGCATGATTCTATCCTTTTTATCAATCATTAGAGCTAGATATACTTTCTCATAAGTTAGTAATATCCACACTTATGACAATGATTCTTAAGGAGATTCATCCTCCTCCTTATACTTTTATATAATTAGAGGATTCTCCAAGATGTGAAGTGTAATCCCCATTTCCCAACAATTGATATTGGATTTATATAAAGATAGCCAATCCATGCCCAAAATAGCATAAAAATCCAAAAAAGGGAGTATGACAAGATTTTATGAGAGGTTTAGTCCACAAACATTAACTGGGGAGGAGTTATAAACTTTGAATGCAATAATTGGCCCATTTTCTATTCTCACAGAATCCCAACCTACAAATTTTGAGGTGGTGTTTGAATAGTTATACTAAAATTTCAAGATATGAAAGAATGTTTAAAACTAGAATAAAATAGTAAATTCTCTATTCTTGAATGAATAATCAGCGTACCTATCACCACATAATTTTTAAGCTACACTTAAGTAGTAATGATAGAATATACCCTTCCTTGCTTCCTTGGAGGTTTTTTTTTGATTGCCTCCAACAATCCTTTACTTGGGGAAATGGTTCGCATAATGACCATTTTAATTGTAGTTTAAACATTGGATGAGTGTGGATATAGAACTTCCCTTTATCTTCCAAATTAGTGGGACTCTTCATATCCCTTCAGAAGTTATTATCCAGATGCCTCATTCTTCCACATTTTAATCATTTCTTGGTTCCCATTAGATATTTCCCAGGATTATTCTTCCCATAATTTTTACACATGGGATATTGGGTTTTCTTTCTATCATGGGATTTATTTACTGATCCACCCATATTAAAATCCATTTTTCTCTTTTTTTCACTGGGCCCATAAGACCACTAAGAGTCTCCAATCTCTATTTCAACCTTAAGGTCACAATGAACAATCTCTTTCTAGTTATAAAAGTCTCAAATTTCCAATTATTTTCATAGACTTGGATTTAGTATGCTAAATAAGTGATCCACCTTTCTTTTGGTGTTAATGACAAATCCAAAGGCATATCTTGTAAGCCTTGTTAAGTTTTCCTCATATTCCCTGATAGACTCCTCTTCCTTCTACTTTAGTTTTAAGAATTCCATTTCTATATTTAGATGGAGGGTTTGAGGAAAATATTTATTAAAAAATATTTTCTTGAAATATTCCCACTCCATGGAATCAATTTCCTCCTTGTGCTTTATGTTTTTGATTAGTGTCTACCACTGATTAGATTCCCCATCAAAATGATAGAGTGCCGACACAACTTTCTCTTCTTCTGAGCACTAGAGGATAGATAATATCTTTTTAATAGAGTCAATCCACTATTTCATGAGGAGGGGATCAGAAGATCCACTAAAAATGGGATGCCTTTAATACGTGAAGGATTTGATTGAAACTTGCTCTCTTTTAGAAGAAGGATGGTGTTACACATGATTCAAGTTATTATTCATAACTTGATCCAGTTGAGCAAGTACTATCATGAAGTTTTGAGCACCAATTCCCATCATATTTGGAATATAATTAGGAAAATATTCACATTTCATATCACATTGATTTTGGACATGATTTCTTCTATTCCTAGACAATAAATAAGAAAAAATAAAGTACAATTAGGTGGCTTTAATACTTAACTAATAAGCATAATAAAGGGGAACTTTGAACATAAAAGGATAGACCTGTAATGAAAAATTATATCTTAACTTGTGATTCCCTAGGTTTCAATCTAGGTTATACATGATCTATTTCCTAATATATAATATTATGGGATTTTCCCCCCTTAATAATGGTTTATAATTAGCTTATGAATTTACCAAAGTATATCCACCGAGAGTGTCAAAACAGGTGTATAGTAAGACCCATTGTCGTGTACCAGGTTACCCCAAGTTAGGACCAGAACACCTTATCAGAGTTGTTACTCCTAGTTATATATGTTCCAAAACCATGTTCACTTATATTATCCATAAAGGGATTTATTTTCTTTATAAACCACTTAGTCTACTATAACCAAAATTTAGTTATATTTTCTCATACGTAGTCTTATCCCTAGGGTTTTTACTAAAGTGATCTATTCCTAATCTCAAAAAATAACTATACCATTCTCTGATACAAAATATAGTGACCCTATAATTTCATACATATCAATACATGATTTTAAGCATACTTAACCCTAAAATTACAAGCAAAGGATCGTAAAGTCTAGTTTCTTGGAAATTAAGTACATAATTAAACATCAAGATTCCAAAATAAGAACATATTTTATCTAATCTTCATGAAGATATCCTAACTTCATTTGATACCTTACATATTTATAAGATAACCTAGGGGAATACATGAATAAATGGATGAGCTGAAAATCCTTGTAAGGAAATAAACATTAAAATAAATCTTATCATAAGGGTTAGAAGACATAACATAATGATATAAAAATGAATGTAACATGATTAAAAATATATAATAATAACATATAGAACATGAAATCATATAATCATGGAATAATATTAATTTGGAAGAAGCATAAAACATTAATTTGTCATGAATCAAGGATCATTACACATGGAGGAGCATGAGTCAAGGACAACCACCAAGACTGTTGCACATGGAGCACGAGTCAAGGCTAACCACTAAGACCATTGCACATGATGTATCATGAGACTAAAAATTAACAAATTAATTGGATTTATATCTAGGATAACCCATAATAACATGTTCATGAATATTTTTTTCACATAAATAATCATACATAAAAAATCATATATAAACACAAGAGTTACCCATGAAAAGAATTGGATATCATAATCATGTCAAAAGGAATATCAAAAGGGAATATCATAATAGAATACATTAAAGGATGTATTTAAATCATAAATTTAAATTAATAATGGAATATAGGCATATATAATGATAATTTATTTTAAATTTAAGTGAAATCATGTAAAAATAGTGTTTAAGAAACTTTATAAATAAAACATTTTAGTACGGTTTAAGGGAAACTTTCAAGGTTCTTTAAAATGAAAAAGGAATAACTGTTTGTATAAAACCATAATTGAACCAATATAGTTTTCATGATAAAATTTGTTATTTTATATAAATAATTGTGTCTTAAAACAGATTATTAAGTGCACTTGAAAATGGGTAAGAAATTGGGATGTTCTCTTGAATCAGGCTTGCTTATCGGAAAGAATTGAGAAGGGAAACTTTCTTAAAAATTTATTTCCACATAAAGGAAGGATTATAAGACATATATTCATGAGTTTGGAACATATACAAATAATTTATAATAATTAAATAAAAATAAATAAGTGTTACATTGGGTAAATAGAGAGAAAATGTAACCCGAAGGAAATATGGAGGTTCAAAAAGGATCCCTTACCTTATATCTGAAACGGTTTTGAACTTGATATTAATGTCATGAATAATAAAATTAGATTAATTAATTAATAATTAAAGAACCTTATATATATTTAATTTATTTATTATAATTTTATTAAGTTAATTTATGGCCTTTTTGATGAGTTATAGTGTTCAATTTCATCATTCAGGAGTGTTTGCTTTCTTAGTTTTCATGATCAGTTCATCTGTATATGAGTATGGAAGTTCATGTAGAATGAGTATAATTATATAGAATTTAAATTATATGTTATTAATGAACAAACACAAGTTTATATTATTTTTTTCCAAATATGAGGATTAATAATTAGATAAAATGTTAATAATAATTGTTTGGATTAATTTTAGTAGTTTTTTGATCACAACGAACTCATTTTGTTCTATTATTTAATATCATATAAATTTAATGGTTAAAAAAAATTAAATAAGATATAATACATATATTATAATATGGTTTAACCATAAAAAATGTTTTATGTCCATCCTTAAAGTCGGTAATAGAAATTTAAAAATCGTCATCCTTGAATTTGATAAATTAACACATCACGGATAATGTTTTCATTTAAAAAAAACAAGAGGGGAAAGAATTGATGATGTATTATTCCATAAAAATAATAAAATTACAGTATATGTAATTTAATAGAGTTATAATTCCATTTTTAGGGGAGGTGAGGAGATAATAAGAAAATAAAGAACTTGAAAAGAAAATAAATGAAAAGAAAATAAGAATTTACCTCTTAAATTTATCCTCCCTAAGAGAGTCCTTAGGGCAATGGTTTTGGTCTTTTGATGAGAAAAAGATCTCATGGAAATGGTGGAGAGGTTTGGGAATATTATTAATTATAATTTGTACAAGTATCTAAGATTTTAAGGTTTGAGGAGAAGAGGTGGTGAAGGGTGGTATTTATAGTGGAGGAGAGGGGTGTTTTCTCATTATTTTATTCATTTGTTTATTATTTTACTCAAGACAAGAAATAGTGAGGATTATTATGAATAAATAAATTAATTATATCATGTGAGTTATAAAAAATGGTTCTTATATCAAATATAACTCAAGTAATAGTTTTTTTAACTTATAATGTATATATACCGTAAATTGCCGTATTTTACTATTCACAAAAATTCAACTATTTCCGAAAAATCCCAAAAATTAACTCTAAACATTTTTTGACATGTAGAATTCAAAAATGAACCCATTTTATAAAAATAATATTCTAGATATGAGAAATTTAATTTTTAATTAAAATCATCATTTACTCTAAAAATACAGATTTTAAAATTAAAACTAATTTTATAACACTTTGAAAAATTAAATAAGGTCTGATAATTATAATCATAAGATAAAAAAATATTAATTAATGAATAAATTTTATGAAAATAAAATTTCTTTTAAATTATAAAATCAATCATAAAACTATAATTAAATATTTATGACTTATAAAATACCATCACTTAATTAATAACTTTTAAAACATTTATTTACTTAAACTATGATATAATTATATCATATTTTTATTTATAAGATACCCAAATTTTATTTATAATTTCATAGTTAAGGTTACTATTCTATTGTCCACTTAACTATTCATAAGGATCACCTTACTATTTTAAAGGTCAAGTTACTATTTCATTGGTATATGTTCCTTAACTTCTAGAAATACTTGTTATTTCATTCATTATTCATTTATAAAGTTTATATTGTATCCTTTATATGATTTAATTTTATTTATAATATATTAAATAACTATAAAAAATAGATTTCCATTGATAAAATTTTGGGTTGGTACAATTTTACCTACTCGGTACTGGTTTCCAGCCCCTGGACTATTGGATGCAGGCATGGGGTAGCCACACTCGGCTTATTACCGGCCAGGAGGGCCCCTATGGGTCGGGTCATGATAGAGTATTAGTTTTAAAATTATTTTTTTCTAAAAAAAATAACATTTTTAAATATTTTAATAAATTATCAAATTTCTAAAAGGAGTAATGATACCCCATAATTCCCCATAGATCATGGGGCATGGTTGTAAGTCACTCCAAAGTCAAGGGGAGAAGAAAATTTGAGGTATACTACCCTACATGTGTGTTTTGATAATATTATCATGATTAATAATTTTACCAATTCATTATCATCCCTACTATTCCCAAATAGAAATTATCATGTTTTTTCTTAGAGATATTTAGGGTTTTGTTGTGAGAGGATATTTCCATGGATTTTTCCCTAGAAGCTAGAAACTTTTGATTAGTCATCAAACTTTGAGGTTAGCTGGGCCATATTGAGTTAGGTGATTCCAACAACATTACCTATTGGTTATTTTAAATCCATTGGTTGTTGTAACTAAGGGGTCTTGATAATGATGTTATTATATGTTTAAAAATTTAAAAGAATTTTTGTGATTTATTAATAGCTATAAATTATGGAATAATTATGTTATGGTTAATTCTATATTATTTCATGCCATTAAAAGATTTATATTATGTTCTTGAACAATGTACCGTGATATGTTTGATGCATTAATTGAATTTTATTAGGAATTTGTAAATGTTAAAATCCATTTCAAAAAATCCATGATCACTAAATGTTTGATAAAATTCATAAACTAACTTTAAAAAGTATTTCATGGAATGATAGATTTAATTATCCTTTCTTCCAAAAGATATTTCCTGGAGTATTGGATTTAATTATCCATTCAAGGAACTAAATCTTAGGTTTTCATGACTTGAATATTAGATTAATTAATTAAATCATAATTTCTAAATGTTATTCTTGATAATCTATGACTATTATGAATTTTATGGAATTTTTGTACTATTTTTTGTAAGATTGGGTTAAAAAATTTATAGTGGATCATTATTAATAAATTCTATTAGTTAAATCATCCTAAATGGAAAGTATCATGACTTAGTTACTATATTAGATAATTTTTGAATAATGATTTATAAATTATTGTCATGAAATGGTTAAATGTTGAATAATGATTTATGAAAGAAAATTTCCAAGAAACGGTGAATAATTGGATAATTATTTGAATATAATAATTTCCATGAAGTAGATAATAGGTAAATGATGATTTATAATAAATTATTGTTATGAAGTGTATATTGAATGAATAATGATCCATAATTTATAATTATCATGAAGTGACTAGTGGATGAATGGTTGTGCATGATTCATAACTAGCTTGAAGTGGTTAATGGTTAGTTGATGAATCATGATTGATAAAGATTTTTTACATGGATATTTGTAAATGATAAATGATAAATTATGGAATGACTTCGTAAGGTATGTCATATGATATAACATGACTTTAAATTCATTTATTTATGATTAATGGTTTCATTAATTATAGGTTTAATGATATAGACATTGACACCCAAAACATAGTCTAGAAAGAAAGTGATAGAGACCTTGACACCCACAATACATCTTGGAGAGAACATTACATAAGGGAGAATAAGGGTCATTGCAGGAGAAAATAAAGCCTAAACACAATTGGGTTTCTTTCCAAGGTCCCCACAACTATTTTTTAGGGGACCAAACAACCTAGGAAGTAATGAACAAAACTGTTTATTAGGAAGGTCCCACATGGGAACTAAGTGGAGGCTAGGTGGTTATAAAAGTGGGTGGGGGTGGGGAATGGTGAGAGGGAAGGTATCAAGGGATTTTTTATTTCTATGGTCGGCCGAAGGGCTTAGGGGGGGAGTGAAAGGCCTCCTATGTATTTTTCTCTTATTTACATTATTATACTCCATCTATTCTATAATTATTGATCACACTTACTTAATATTTACCAAGTAGTACAATCATGGTGGACTACTGGATTGAGGGTTCTATCATTTGTTCCAACTCTTCATAAGCCTTTAAAAGGAGGGGAACACTACTGAATATTCTATAAAAGAGAAGAGGACTAGTAATGGAGGAACTATTTGACAATGTGGAACAATAAATGAATCATTATAAAGAATATATTTCTAAATTAGTGTCAGAAGTGAATATTATAACTAGTAACTAACAATAGATAGATCATGAAATGAAGGAGTAGGTTGAATTCTGTAAATAATTTTAAAATCTGGTGCACTGAATAGAGAATAAAACCCAATAGGAGGAAGAACATCCTTCATTAATAACTAATGGGAGAATAAAAAATTAGGGGATGAGTCTGTAACATGGAGATGAGTAGACATCCTTGGTTACCAAGGAATTGGCCATGTGTTCTGATGGATTATATTCTAAGGTGGTGTAGAAGATGGATGTGACCTAGATGATGAATGTGAATAACATTCGTAGGAAAGTGATGCAAGAGAAATACAAAGAGGCTAATTTTCAAACATAGAGATATAAGTTTGGGTGAATGGACAAATTAGAATAATCTAATCAAACAAAATATAGAGGCATTAGTTCTGTGATTTAAATAAAATTAGTTCATGTATATACACCATCAATGATAGTGGAGGAAAATATTGGGTATTATTTTTTTTCATCTCCTTTCTATGAAAGGAGGTTTCTCTATAATGAAGAATGTTTTGAAAAAATTATTGATGCAAGTGTCACCTAAGGAGGTTTTTTATGAAAGACCAGGACTATCCAAATATTCTTAAATAGCACATAGAAAATATTCTGTATCTAGTTCCATCATATTTCAACTGACACTAGTTCTTCCTGGCCCTAATTTTTTAGTGGCATTTGAAATTATAAATATAATTCAGATGAAGGGGTACTTTAAACGTAAAAATTTATATAATCAATAAATTTAAAAGATCATGGGTAGTGATTATTTAATGTGTCTCTCAGTGGCCTTACTAGTTAGTTATCTAGACTTATGTTTTATAGAATTTTTTGTGATGGTGATATTTTAAGCATACAACATTGGTTTTCATCTCTGATTTTGAACCATACACATTAGTATTGGGACGATCAAAAGAAAGAACTTATTTTTCAATATGAATCTATGGTTGATAAGTATCTCACAAATTTTACAAAAATAAGTTTGGAGGAATTTTCATCAACCTTAAAATTGAAAAATAAGGAAATTCCATCATATAGGCTATTTTATAGAGTGAGAACTCAATATATTTTTCAGTACATTTTTTTGAGAAGTTTGGAGGAAGTGGTGTCTTTTAAATTTTTTTGAGGTAGAAATCTTCGTTGTTTTAACCAAACTATCCCTCTATAGCTAGTGCACTACAGTAACCTCCTATTCTAAGAAAATTCCTAGATCAAGTTTCAATACTCCCAAGTCTACCACTAAGGCCTCTATCGTGGGCATTTCCTTCATATAATATTTAGGATACATTGCACACTGACAATGACATGATGTCTCATCCTATGAATTTGGAAATTAATCAACCAATGTCTCAAATAGTGAAAGGTCATTTTCTTTCACCCAATTAGCTACCCCGATGACATTTTTTGATATAAGTAACCCAAATTCAATTTCCATTCATTAGTAGTGGTTCTACCACATCGAAATCATAAATTTTGACATATTATTGTGCATTGGAAATAATGTAGATCTTGTTTTGGTCCATTCATCTCGTGTTGAGTATAGGCGGTGCCTACAGAGGCTATCATATTTGGATAATTGTTTTGGATTGTCATAAACTAAGGGACTTGGTTTATTGGGAGATTAGGATCCACCATGGGAGATCAAGAGGAATTTCTTAGAATGGTGTTGTGAAAACTATTTCAAACTCACCAAATATTGTTTACCTAATGCTGATTTTGAAATTTTTTTTAGTGTATGGAGTCTCATCGAGAGTTCAAAGAATATTTGATGATCCTTTTAGCTTATATTAGGGATAAAATAGGTCTTAAAACTAGAAATAAATCAGTAGAAGTTTTATTTACAAAACCACCAGAATTTTATGAAGAATAATCAGATTATGAGACTAAGTATAAAGTCCTCTCTACTAGTTATGCTGATCCATGGGACAAAGTAGATAGACTATGGGTATCTGATAAGGATGTCACACCAATTTAACCTATTGGAGTACTAACAACTATTCAACCACTTTTTTCCAATGGATTTAACTATAAGGATACAGATAAGTATGGAATGGTAGAGGATGGGATATTTTTTGATTTTGAGGATTTGGATCAGTTGATGTTTGATATTAGGAGCATGGGGCCGAGGTTGGGTTTGCAGAGAAGGGATATGGATAGAAAGATATCTATGAAAATGGATTCCATGTTTGGTGGAAGAAGTAGTGGGGGTTCCATGCCAAGAGGTGGAGTTCTAGAATCTATAAGGGAAACATAATTCACCAATCTTAGCCAATTTCCATTCCTTAGTCTTGAGGATAATATTGGATTTCAAAGAAGGATGAGTGATAGAGACCTGGACAACCATATCAAAACCTAGAAAGCAAGTGATAGAGACCTTATCATCAAAAAACACAACATGAAAAGCATATTCAAGATGAGGAAATAAGGGTAATTATACGAGAAACTATAGATTAGCCATAGTTGGATAGTTTTTCAAGGTCCCTAGAGCTATTTGTTAGGGGACCAAATAGTTTGAGAAGTAATGACCATATTTTTGGACACAACTATTTATTGGGGGGGGGGGTCAGAAGAGGGAACTAGGTGGAGGCTAGGAAGTTATAGGGGGCTGGATAGAGGGAAGAAAATAAAAAGTTTTTTAGTTCCAAGGTTGTCTAGAGGGATTGGGTGGGAGAGAAAAAGTAATAATGTGTGTTTTTATCACTTTTCCATTATTATTATATCTCTATTATGTAATTCTAGTTTATACTTACTCAATATATACCAGTAACTCCACTTATGGTGGAACTTTGAATTAAGGGTTCTATCATTTAATGATCTAATTTTGGAACAAGTTAAATTTTTTTCCATAGAAGCAAAACATACCCTTCCCAATTCAAAATAAAATATCCCAAACACAAAGTATCATACTCAGTACAGTCACTCAAGTATACCCTAAAACATACACAATATTTAACTTACATCACCCAATCTTTAATATTATAGCACCAAAACAAAAATTAACAAAACCAAAACCCCCCTCAATTTTATAGTACAAAATTTCTATGTACAAAGGCCTCTAATGTGGTTTAAATTAGTGTAAGTGAAAATAACTTAAAATAGAAATCATATTTATTTATTCTATTTTTTTATAGATATCATCAAAAATGAAATAAATCCATGGGAAACAACCAAAAGCTCAAAAATAATGCTCCTGCATAAACTGATTGAAATCTCCCTAGTGTTCAACATCTCCCCCGTAATATAAGAAAGGATAAACCCCAAAAACAACTAATAAAAAAAGTAAATAAACCAAGAATTGAAGTCTATTTTCTATTAATATCATTATAATTTAAGTTTATAAAGGTAAAAAACTTGTATTTTAAGGAGAAAATAAATCCATAATGGATATCCATAATTTTTAAAGAACATTTTTTTGAAAATAATATTATTTTAAAATTTTCAAAAAAATATAAAAACAATGGATCTGTGGATTCTAAAAAATGTGAAAAAATTTACTAAATTATGAGTGATGAAATAAATAAAGTAATTATAGTATAATAAAGGCAAATGTATTTTCAATAGGTACCCTAAAAACTCAATAGCCTGAATATAAGGAAGACACTCAAAAAACATGTGTTCTCTATTTTTTGGTACTCAAACATATGAGGCATAAAACATATTTGATGTTCATAAATTTTGAACATCTAATAGGAGTGGTAAGTATATCTTGGATGATCATCCACATAACAAAACCATGATTTGGAATTGTGGATGGAATCTAACATATTTTAGTCTACTTGGGTTTTATAACACTGATTCATGGATAGATAAAATGATATGTAGCATGATTATAAAAAGGTGTACCATCTTCTTTCCATTTCTCAAAATTGATACATTTAGATGTTTGAGATCTGATTTTTTTAAAATCACAATATAAGGAAGAGGAATCAATGAGATCCCAAATTGATATACCTTTAAGATAGTAATGAACAATCCATTTTAACCAATGATTTTTTTTGTAAAATAATATTCCAAATGTGTTGTATCATATGGATATTGTTTGTTTGAATGGAACATTTAATTTCAAAGACCACCATATTCAAATAAAAGGTTGTGTTTTTTAAAAGCTATAAGAGTTGTAATATCCTAGTCCAACCCATGATCAATATATTTTTTTCTTTGGGCCTCACATTGAAAAATTTTATTTTCTCAAGATCATGGGCCTAAGCCTTTCCCCAAATAATGTGTTTTGAAGGGCAGGGTATCCACACCACCTTATAAAGGGGTGATTTTTTAACCTCCACCTCCGATATGGGAATGTCCCCCACCCTAAGGAGGGACCAATATCCTCACTGGCACACTAGCTAGGTACTGGATTCGATACCATTTGTAATATCCCACTCCACCTAGTGATTAAGATATTGTCTTCTTTGGGCCTCTCTCCCATATATTTGTTTTTTTGATCTTATAGGCCTAAGACTCTACCTAAAAAAGACATCTTTAAAGGCGAGGTATCCATAGATCCAGTACATAGTTGGTGTACCAATAAGGAAGTTAGGCCCTCCTAGGGGTGGTGGGTGACATTCCTACATCATAGGTAGAGGTGAATAAAGCACCCCATTATAAGATATTGCAGATAACTTACCCTTGAAGATGCATTTTCTAAGGGATAGGATTAGGACTATGAGCCTGAGAAAAAAAATATATGAGGGAAAGGCCCAAATTAAAGAATATATTGATTGTGGGTTTGACTAGTTCATTACAAGAGCTCTTTGATTTTTCTTTACTAGGCCATATAAAGCTCTTACAAATAGAATTCATCATCTGTAAAAGCATTTTAGGTAAAACAAGGAATCTTTCCAAATATGAATATATAGATGATAAAACAACTTTAACAGGGACTATTATTTCTTTATAACTTAGAAACCTAGAGGAATAATTCTGTATTCTAGCTATGATTTTTTCAACCAAAGGGAATTAATTAGAAATTAATAAATATTTAAAGGTAAGAGGGACACTTAGTTATTTAATAGGATGTGTTACTTCTTTGAAATCAAGGTGTGATTTGATCTTTGGTTTATTTCCAAAGTAATAAACCCTAAAAAAGATAAGAGTCTTTATATTGATAATAACTAGTAAAAAATGAAAAGGAAAAAAACTTTTACCATTTTGGCCAAATTTCTAGTTTAAAATTCATCGAATTTTGTAAAAATAAAAGGGTCATAAAAAATAACATGAGTTAAAGAACCTCTATGACATTTAGGATGAAACCTGACACAATAATTTTTAGAATAATTTCTATGAATTTTGGAGAAGTATTCCATAGATAAAATAAAATGAAATGGGAAAATGGGATCCCTTTGTTAGAGACCACTTTTTAAATGGAATAACCTATAAGTTTATCCATTAATAATAATTTATAAAGACCTAAATTCCAGAAAATTCATTATCATTTTGAATTTTTTTAGGAAAATAAAAATAATTAATAAGTTATACTAAAAAGATCCATGAAATCGATTAAAAAATGTTCAAAAGGCCAATTTTAATGGCTCATCTGGGACTAATATATTTATGAGAGCATTTTTTTAACTCACTCAATAACAAGTTTTTTTTGAAATGATCTCATTTTATACATACACACTCTATAGTAAAATTTTATATTAGCGGTGGTTGATTCACAATGGTTCTGAATAACCACCACAAAATATGAAAAAATATGTTTTATTTATATTTATTTATTAACAACTATTTATTACGAACCATTTATGATTATGTATTGTTGGTATTTTATGTTGAATAAAATTAATGTTTAAGATTAGATATTAAAATCCATATGATTTAATCACCAATTGAGTATAATATTTCTATTTTTTTTTGAAAAATTTAGTGTAATATTTTTCCATATTGATATGAAATATGATTTTAATCCTAAAAATAAGACTTCTTCCATAGTATTAAATTGAAATTTTCATGCATTAATGTAATTTACAGTGTTATTCATGATTGTTTGAATTTTAACTTTGATAAAAACTTTTTTTTATGATATAATCACTTTAGTATAACAAATTATATTTCAGTTTGGATATTCTAATTGAAATATCATGTCATATTTTAAACATGATTTCATTTCAATAATATGATTTATTTTATTTTTATTGTTTTTTAGTAGTATATAAATTGATAAATGTTTGATTACTTTACCTTGAAATACACCTCAATATCTTAAGGGATTAGAAACATTTTTATATTTTATAATTGAAAATAAATTTGTCGATAGAAGAATTAAATTTCCATGTCCAACTTTTAGTTTCAGATGAAGTTTGAAAAGACATGAAGTTTATTAACACTTGATATTGAAATAGTTTTCTATTGGATATGTGTGATGAATTTTTCATAGAGAGTCAAACATTATAGAAATTTCAATATTTTTCCAACATTATAATCATTAATCTACTGCCCCAATAGTAGAGAATGAAATTTATAATTTAACTATTGAGGATTTGGGAAAAGTAAAACTAGTTGAAGATCATAACATGTCATTAGATTATAAATTTTATTTTATAAAGATAAATATAGGGGAAAACCTAAATAAGTAATCAAATGAGTTTTATAAACTTGTATATGATGAAAATCAAGAGTTTTATATGGTGTGAATTTTTTTCAAAGTTGTCCTTTCTACTAAAATTATACCATCAAGTGTTTATACAGAATTAAAAATAAATAAATTTCGATTATATTAGAGTTGTTGTATGATGATTTTGGATTAAATAAGATATTTGAATAATTTTATGAGATAAAGAAATTTTTTAACAAGACATGTCTCAATTATCCAAATATACATGCATTCCCCAAGGACTGTATTCCATATTGGGGGAGAAGATTTGGACATATAGGAGTGTAAAAGATGTCATACTTATAAATGTAAATAAATTAATAATGATGTAAGACTGAATAAACATAATAAAACAAATAATTAGTGAAATAACACTATTTTGAAGGTTTTACATTAATTTCCTCTAGAACTTTTATTTTATATATTATCCACATTATTTAAAAGCATAGAGAATATGATGTGGCATGCTTTGTAAAAAAATTATGATAGGTTTATGAATTATACAAGAGATTCAATACCATGTAAATATGTTGAATATTTACATTCAAATTTCCATATAGGCCCTAGGAATGTGTGTTTGGGATTGGATAACAATGAATCTAATCCATTAATAACTTTAATTATCAGTTATAAAATATGGAAAAATATTTTGATCCCTTACAATATGCCTCCATGGATGTGTATACAACAAAATTATTTTATTATTTTGATGATTATTCTAGGGAAAAACATTGCTAGAAATGATATCAATGTATACCTTCAACCTCTTATACAAGAGTTTGAATAGTTATTGGAAAATGGTGTGGATTCATATAATGCATCAACTAAAAAAATTTTAAAATGTATTTTTCCATCATATGGATATCAATTAATTTATATGACTTGGGAATTTTTCTTGTTAGAATACTCACACCGGCCAGGCATAGCCTGTTTGTATCTTTGATTTTGACTAAAAAAGGATGCTTAGTAGAAAATAGTGTTTTATGCCACATCATCAATTCATGATTGCATCTCATAGATTTTGATTTAATAATTCATGATTTTATGTACAAACCTATTTGAGTCCCCCTCCAAAATTGTTATTTGGGTCATAAATTTTGACAAAATTATCAATTGTTTTTGCAAAATTTAGGCAAAACTATCAGTTGAATGATGGTGGGAAAAGCATTCATACCACATCAGATGGAATGGGAACATATAAATGGAAGAAAAAAAGTGTATTTTTAAAATTTACTTATTGGTAACTACAGATGTTACATTATAATCTTGAAATTATGAAAATTGAGAAGAATGTGTGTGATAATATTATTTCTATGATACTTAATGAGTAGAGAAAAATTAAGGATCATATTAATGCATGTAAAGAATTAAAATAAATGAATATAAATCATGATCTATGTCCAAATGATAATAGGAAGTATCCTGTAAAAAAATTTCATTGAAAAACCATAAAAAATATGTATTCCTTTGAATACTTAAAAATGTGAAAGTATGTTTTTGTTATTATACTAACATTTCATAATATGTTTAATTAAAACATCATAAGGTATATAGATTGAAAATTAACAGCTCACATATTTTGATTGGGCAGTTTCCACCATTGGAATTGTGTAATTTATCTCCTAATAAAATAACATCAGTCATAATTAAGTTTTTCATGTTCTTTAAAAACTATGTGTGAAAACTTTAAATGATGATAAGATTGAAAAATTACAAGAAATAAATGTTAGGATTATTTTTCACTTAGAGTTGATATTCTCCCCATTATTTTTCACTACAATGATTCATTTGGAAGTGAATTTGGCTGATGAAGCTAAAGCTGGAGGACTTGTACACTATCGATGGATGTATACCATAAAGTGGTATTTTATTTTAAAATTTTCATTACCAGTGAATTATGTTTTTCTGATTCATAACATACAAGGTTTATTATGTTTTGATTAATTAGCTACCTTGGTCATTTTAAGTCTTATGTGAATAAAAAAGTTCAACCATATGGATCTATTATTGAAGACTACTTGGTCTAAGAGTGTCCCACATTATATTCAAGGTATTTGGATGAGGTTAAGACAATATGAAATAAATTTTTTAATGTTGATGATAACTCAAATAATATTCATCAATTAAGTAAATAAACAATATTTTCAATGTTAGGTCATCCAATTGGAAAGATATTCTCATTTTCACTAACTCATATAGAGTCCATACAAGAACAATGATTTGTGTTACTAAATAGTGATATCACAGAACCTTTCACTGAAGAATTGAAGACATAAAAAAAGAAATGAATTCTGAGTCAAACTTTAAATGAGAAGTAAATAAAAAAAATATTAAAACAAAGATATTATCGATTGGTTTGGACATCATGTAATTCCATAATTGGTTTCATATTTATAATATGTTAATAATTTTATTTTATAAATATTAATATTTTTTGTTTATTCTTATAGATCTTGAAAGTTGATAATCGATCTACAAAGTCTGATGATTTGAAATATTTATATCTAGGGACTTTGAAGTAGTCTTGGAGGGTCGATCCCTACAATAATAATGTTTTATAGTTTTTTCACAACATATCGTGAAGAAGTTTTGAAAACAAAAAACTATGGAATCATCAAAAAATTTGTGGAGTTGGGATATTATGGAAATTTAATTTAAATCATTGATCATATACACTTCTCTGATGTGTTATTCAAATTCAAGTGTGTTGATGATTTTGAAGAATGGTTTATTGATAATGAACCCTTTAAATAAGAAGTGACTGATCTGTTTTTCCACGATGACATTAAAACTACTAGTCTTGCAAGAGAGGGTGAATATGAGGAAATAATGTTAAAATTATATGATGACAATCAATTATGAAATAAACCATTATATTCTCAATTATCCTTTAACTTAGTAAATCATATTTTTTTTACTATTAAAAAAGAGTTATTTATTCTTTAATAGAGTTTATATTATATATGTTTTTTTCACTTTAATTTAAAAAATGATGATATTTATGTTTACAATGCACAATTGTTATGATTTTAAAAATCATGAAGCCAACATTGATGATAAATGGTATGGGGGGTAAAGTAATTTACTTTATACATTTAATGAGTATAAATTAATGGTATAAGGGTAAAATAAAAAGGTCTATATTTTTGATTATATATAATAATATTGAAAATTTTATAAAATAAAATATTAGTTTTGAGCATCAAACTCACTATTTAAATAACCACATATGATTGGAATTTGTATGTTGGTAATTTTAAATTTTATTATTGTCTTGTATTATTTTATATATTGTAGCTGCTTTCACTATTTTTTATATTTTTAGAATAATGCCAAGGACTAAATGGTTTATAGACTGTAGTCAGTCTGTATTGTTAGATGAAACTTAGATATCACCAGTAAAGATCCCAATTCCATTGGGTACATTTCCTACTACTATAGGTACACCTCCTACTGATACAAGGCTTCCAGACATGAGTGCTGGGGCATTGGGTTAGCTAGTAAATGAGCATGATTTGACTAAACATATTTTTATATCCATACCATCATGAGGGTATTGCTAGGTAAGCATTACTGGTATGTATTTCATTGTGAACACAATATTTATTTTATAATTATACTAACTATTTAATAATTTTGTTCAAGAAATACAAATAATCAAAAAACAAACAAACATGGAAACAAAGGATGTTTGGAGGTCGAACAAATTAATGGTTTTTTATCGTTTTACTATTTTGGGGTGCCTATGAAGGATACACGTGGCATGTACGATTAGTTTTTGGGGAATCTAGCATATGAGTCGATGACCCTCACCATCACATATCATGATTAGAGTCATGTTTCAATCAAATGGAAGAATTAGATCTTTAATTATCAAATAAAGGTAAATGAAAATAAATATTGATAGATATTTTATTAATTTAATATTACTATAGATTTTACTGTTCAGATAATTTTTACATTTCTTATTTGTAGGTGGTTTTCCATTTAGATTTAGACGATTCCATTGTGTGTTAGTGAACTTTGAAAATATTTGAAAAAGTAGAAGGATTTCAAGTATAGATTATGGTGTGAGTTTAGTGATAGCTCATTAATCCTTTGAAATATACATGATAAGGTTCCTGAAGGGATACCTAGAGAGCAATGAAATTCATTTTTGGATAGGTTTTCTACTAATTCATACATGGTATTTTGAAATGTGATATTACCTTTCTATGAATTTATTAATCATATTACCTTTTTTATTTCTTAATCATATTACATTTCATAGTAATATATCTTCACTTTTTCAAGAAATTTATAAGAAAAATGTAGCCAGTAGAGGGAAGTAGATAATCCCACACACAATAGGGTTGAAGAGTTTTTCAAGGAGAAGATCGAGAAAGGTATTATTTTAATTTTCATAACATATACATGTGTTCAATTTTAAGTTATTATGGTTTTTTAAATTTTAATTTTCTACTTTAATGATTTAGTATTTAGAGTTTGGTCATCAGTTTGGGTGTATTGAGATGTAGTTCGATGTGTATACAAATTTAGACAAGAATTAATTAAATGAATCTACTTAGATAATAGGGGTAAACTAATTTAATTATTACTTGATTTTATTAAATCAATAAATTATTTTCTATTCATCAATGTGTAGGATAAAATTAAGGAGGCATGGGATTCAAATCCCTCATAGTCATCATTGATTTCCCAGAGCGATGATATTTCCTAGGGTTTGGAAAATAAGAATCTAGGTCATGTGTGGATGATGGATTTTGGACTATCCCCATCATGAGTCTTTGGGAGGTCCTCGAAATCATTCAATATGATACCTTCTCCTACCTCGGGTCCTATTAGTGTTCATGATATCGCATTGCACAAAAAAATTTCAATTTTGGAGAATAAATTACCAAAGCAGGAGTCATGCATGAGAGCTCTTGATGACAAATTTGCTGCAATGGGGGATACTTTGGATACTTTATTTCAAGACATGATTGAGAGTATCATTGAGATGATTACATCCATGATAGAAAAGTATTGGTAAGTAAAAATGTTATATCTATATATATTTATATTTTTTTTAATATAATCTAATTCATTCTTTTAAATTATTTAATTGTAGGCACCATAGGCTGGAAATCATTAGGATAATGAGGAGAATCAATCATCTTGAGGCATTCACAGTAGCGCAGATGTAATGACTAATGGTCACTAATGCATTACATGTTTTTATGCCTATGCATCACCCACTTATATAACATTTTTTTTGTAATGATGGGTTTATTCTATGCCTATATGACTCATGTTATATTATGTATATTTATGAAAAATTTTAATCTAGTTTGAGTTTTATTTTTTAATGATAATTATATTTATTTTGTCATTATAGATTTCTTTTGTATAGGAGCTTTAATTGTAGGATATTTTTTTTTCATTATTTAGTGTTAGAGGTTATTTAAACTGTTGTGTATATGAAATTTGGTTGTTAAAATAATTTTTATGTACCAAAAAATAGCTACTAATTAACCTGGTACCTATAAAAACACTGTGAAAACAATTATTTATGATTTTAACCACTGTTAAATATGATGAAAAATATAATATATTTTACACCCATTGGTAGTGGTTTTAACCACCATAAAATAATTTTTTTAATAAGTGATTAATAACCTACCACAAATTATAGTTGTGAAATGATTTTTATAACCCACTACCAATAAGAAAACCACCACATTTTAATTTATGAAAACACTAAATGTGGAAGTTTAAAGAACCACTATAAATCAGTTAATAATGGTTTAAACTATTGTGTATTGTTTTAGGATTATAGATCTTAGGAATAAGAGTGATGATAGTGAAATTTATCCCTTTAGGTAAATAACCATTTTAAAAGAAATCATATATATAAATGATGATATTGTGACATGGTAAATCTCAAGTTTTCTTGAAAAAAGTAGATGTGAACCCATCAATTCCAGGATCTTTATTTATACCGATGGAAAGAATGAATTTTTGGATTTCTTCTTGTGAAGTAATGACATAGATCTGAATATATGCATTATCATAAAATATAGGATAATTTCCAAACAATGAAAAACCAATAGTACTAAATAAACTATGTTTTTGAAGGTGGTTAGAAAAATGAAAAAAATGAAATATTTTTTATTGCACCAAGATTAAAAATCCATAGCCCACTTAATTTTTAATCATAAAAATATTTTTTTATTTACAATATTTAATATAAGGATATAAATATTTATATTATTATACCTATCTCCTAGACGATAATTTTTTCTATCTTTTATTTATAAATATTTTTTCAAAGTAACTTTAGATGATGATTATTTTCAATGCGATGAAGCTCATGATCAGTTTTATTACTAAAAATAACTTTTTGAATTTCTAATAGATGATCTTTAATAGATATTATTCTATTAGAAAGTCTAGTAGAGTTTCATTTATAATATAGTTTGATCACCTCCATAATAGTTTTTAATGTATAATGAATAAAACTAAGGGTTAGTTTATAGTATTTATTATACAATGTCTAGTGACTAAGCATTAGAATTTTTATTCCTTCAACTAAAAGTTATAGAATTTGAAAATTAGTGAGAAGTGGAACTTTGAAGATATATATATATATATCAAACATGGACTATATCCCAAGATTCTATAAGGTAAAAACTCAACAATGGGTTGTTAGAATTTTTTCCCACTTATCATTAATTAAGACATGGTCAAGTTTACTAAAAATTATATTCTTTCTTTTTTCTTATTTGAATATGTATTAAATAAATAAGAAGTAGGATTTTCAATGGTTGAATTATTATACAAGAAAATTCATTGTTGTAATAATATAAAATCCTGACATGAATCACTAGCTCCAAGATGGAATGCCACATGACCTCAGGTGCTCCTCCCCATATGCTATAGGTTGCTGACTAGTAGTGAGAGTCTAAGTTGGAACCATGAGGATAATACACCCTCAATAAGAGTAAAAATAACAAATAAAAACCAAACATGTAAATAATACACAATCAATATAAGTTTAAAACAACTATATACCAACTATATGAATGAATGAAGAAAAAATTGACACAACAATGACAACTGGAAACAAGCCACTGATCACCTACTTAGCCAATCACATACATGATTGAAAAGAACAAAAGTACAAGTGATTTTTCTCCCAATCCATTACATAACTCATCCCGATCTCCAATCTAATAGTGAGATATTGGACTAGATGATCAAACCTAGTCTCAACCCAACCTATACCTGCAAGAAGCAAGATATTATCATGTACCCAAGTTCCATGGTTTCCCGAGAAGGGTGTGAGTATAAATTAGTAGGGTACCACCCACATGGTCCTATACCAAAATAGTATATGTAGTGTACATGCATGTGATAAGATCAGTAAAACAAACATGAAAAACATAAACATCACAAATATAACATATAATCACCAAAGCATGAGTAAACAAAAACCAACTATATGTCGAGTGATCATGTGCTCACTAATCCTCTACGAACCCCGACTATACCTACTTTGGCTCCATGCTAGAAGGAACATTAACCAGTATCTTGAAACACCCCTTAATGGGACAGTCCAAAAACATGATGGAAATATACCCCTTGAGGGGATAGTCTAAAGAATACTAACCAGGTGTCTGACACATCCCTCTTTAGGGGATAGTCCAATAGGATCCACCAACATGCTCAACTATAGAAGATATAAGAACACATATGATATATGATACAAATGATAGATCAAACATCACACCAAATCTATAAAATATCATAATCCTTAAAACACATATATAAAAAACATAAGCACATATCTCAGGGCTACACACACACACCTCATGCAAGGAAAAATGCATATGTCTCAAGGCCACACACACACGTCATGTGATCAATCATAAACACAGGTCTAATGGGATACACACACACATGTGATCAAGGAATCAATCATGGTATCAAAATATACACATGCACACACAAGTTATCAAGGAATGAAACATGGTATCATGGGCTACACACACACACACACACCATATGCATGGAATCAAGCATAGGTCTCAAGGGCCACAGACACACACACACCATATAATCAAACATCAATATAGTATTAACAATAAAGGTAGATATGCAATACATAACCAGTCAAGCCTTGGCCATCGATAGCTAGGAATCAATCCAACACATAAGGCCTAATGTGGACCTTGGTACCTTGTCAATTTATTATTCATATTCCAATTGGTTAATACATGGAATTCATTAACTAATTTATCATGGAATCAGGAATATCAATTTAATTGGTTTGGTCGATAAATTAAAGTGTATTCCATATTGTTTATATCACAATTATGAATTAAGTATCATTCAACCAAGGTGGAAAAGTACATATTACATGACAATAAATGGTACATAATACCACATAGTAGAGTACACAGGACCACCCACCTCAAATAGAGTCAAATCTCAAACCAAGAAATTCCAAAAATATTTTTCCATGTTTTCCAAGTCTATTCAGCCTCAATCGATCACCATGAGTTTCTATCTCACACCCAAGCATTCCAAATAATTAATTATAACTCAATTAAAATTAATTAAATGATTATAAGGAAACTCACATTAAAAATAGAAATACATACATGCTGAAAGATTTACTGGATATCATTGCCTAACCAAAACCTCGACCAACCATCCATGAAGGGTCTGAAACATGATTTTAACTTTATTCTGGGAAAAATACCCATCACATGACAACACAATTAAAAACCAATTTAATATAATTAAATTTTAAATTCTAGAATAATTCAACTAGGCAGAGTAACTTCACTAAAATGAAACATGAGGACATGTATACCTCATATTAGGTTCTCCTCTATCTAGGATGAGTGAAAACCTTATAAAAAATAGTCGATTCTACGATACATGGTGGAATAATAAAAAAACCTTAAAATGGAAATCCCCAAAATCATAAACTATGGGGGAAAATCAATGTAAAATGAGGGATGATGAATATCCTCACCTTCGATGTCATCAAATCACACCTGGAACCATTTGAATCATAAGAGAAATGAGGAAAGGGTTCTTTAAATGATCCCTCCCGTATGAGTCCAATTCATCTGATGCAAAGGGGGGGGGAACATCACCTTTTAAGTAAAAAAATCCTATATATATGTCATGGAGTGACGCCTACTATTATTTTGTGAATTTTTAGGTTCTGATCCATGACCATGTTTTCATGTCTTGAAACTCCTATGGCCACCCCATGAGTCTATTTCACATCATGAATACCCTATTAACAATGTTAATAGGTTGTCAAAACACTTTTCAGTATTACTGAGCCCCCGATCACTACTCCAATGCTCTCCTGGAACTTTGAGTCATCACCTAAGACTTGATCCCTATCTAAAAACACCATTCTAGGATGAAAAAACTCTTAAAACCTAGTTATGAATCCCATTTATAAAAATGAACCATCCATAAAAACTAAAAGTTAAAATTCCCCTAGGAATTTCCAACCCATAACAGTGCATGAAATTACAAAAAACCTAACTTGGAATATCATATATCCTAATTAAAATCACCATTGACTTCCTGCATGATCTGCTGAACATCGAAGGTTGATGATTATTCTTAAGGGTTAATGTGAATTATAGAGGAATAATTTTACTATTTTCCTTTATTTAGAGTATATAACATATATATAATGAATCATCCATCTATAGGATATAGAAAAAATTATCTATAGAAAAAAATAAAACACATAAATCCACAACTAGGATTCTACAACTTTAGCATGACAATATACACACACAATAAAAACACTAAGAATAACTAAATTCAAAATGAAATGAAAGTGTTCACACAAAAACACACATCAAATTAGATTGAAAATAAGTTATAAATAAAATAATAACAACACTATCCACCTAGAAAAAATAAAAAACATGAAACCTAGGCTAGTCGCCTAATAATGACCAAATATCGACCACTCATCCTCCACTGATCTACTATGCTCTATGATCTTGATTATCATATCAAAATTTTCTGGTTGAACTCATGAATAATAAAATAATTTTGATCATTCACAAATAGGAACCACACAATGTGAACAATTAGTAGGAAAATACTACAACTTAATAAGATTTTTCTAATGTACTCAACTCCCATGAGTGAGTGTGATCTCAGAGGATGCATGTAAACATATTTGTGACTTGTGATATGGATATGTAACCCAAAATATATAAGTAAAATGAAATTATGATGAAGTAAAATAAATAATGAGCATTATACAAATCAAATCATAAAATAACACCACTCGCACCACTAGGAGGAGAATATATAACCTAAATAACAAATAAAATAATAAATAGTCCATCCCAATCCACAAAAAGGGAAACAAACAATATCATTCCCATTAAGGAATATTGTTAGATTCTGACATACCAATAAGTGAACTTCCTAAGCCTGTATCCAATAGGCTAGGGGCTAGTGACTAGCACTGAGGTATCCACACAATGTGATGAGTGGCATTACATATAAATATAAACTTTCACCTACTATCATGAAACAACATCCATTATAATATAAATTAATAACCAATAATGAAATGTAAATCATGAATACATAATAAACATATCCCTAACAGAATGAAAATTATGCAAATAAATCTCTTTGTACACATAACACATATCGATCATATGTAATGAAATTTAAGTCCGAATATATATATAGAACCAATGGGACTATCCTAATGAATCCTAGAATACATTAATTATTATACATCATATCAATTTATAGAATCCAAGATCATCCACCAACTACACCTACTTATATGCATGAAAACAAGAGTGGATAATGCACAAGTGCACATGCAAGAGTGAATAATAGTGTTGATTATAGTCAACCAAAGTAGTGATATGATCCTATAAATCACCAGTGTATTTTTAAACCATCAATATATATTTTTTAAATGAAAATAAATATCTCAACACACCATCAATGATCACAATAACATCCACATTTCATTTTATATCAAGCTACCCATAACTCACCTCTACTTTACTCACCAAATAACAATGTATTTATGTTTGTATATATATTCATATTTCTAAATATTATAATAATAAGGACCCCTTTGACATATTTCATACTAGAGTCCACTAAAAACCCAAGATCTTATCCCACTACTGTTGGATCGGATTACACCAAATATACACAAGAGGGGGGTGAATTGCGTCTTTTCAAAAATCTTTACGAGATTGTGTTCTGCCTTTTAACTTTAATCAGATAAAATGATGCAGTGGAAATTTAAATAGCAGAAACACAAGATGTATAGTGGTTTGAGGAATAGAAGGCCCCTAGTCCACTCCACCAATGCTCTACTCCATGAGCTTGGTGATTTTCACTATCTGGTCCTCGTTTCAACAGACCGGTTCACAACTGAGTACAGGCAGTTGACACCTTTACAATCCAACAAAAAACCTTCTGGTTAAAATACGAACCTACTCAACTTAGTACAAGAATATGGTCACTCAATAATAGAAAAGAAAGATTTTCGTATTCTGAAAATACTTTCCAGATGTTCTTCACAATTGCAACAGCATGCAATTAACAGTAGATAGATCGTCGCCTTCAGAAATAATAATATTCACATAAGAGACGTTCTGAGTCGATCCCATTGCAGTAGATATAGAAATACAATTAAAAACTTCAGTAGTAGCAAATTCACAGTATATATTCATTGTAGAACAAGTGAATCTTCTATCTACATCCTTCCTTTTTAACAAACAGAGCTTTGATGCTCTTTTTGAATCAGCAGATCGGTGTGTTTCAGTAGTATCTGTTTTTCCTTTTTTTCATAATAATCAAAAGATCACACACGATCAATAAATCATCAATGCAGTTTTTAAAAATCCCATATAAATAAAATAACGATAAGAACTTTTCCTGCAAAATTAGATCCACAAAAGTCGCATTTTTACTCGTGATATTCAAACATTTGAATTTACAGAGTAGTCGTAACTTCCCTAAAGACTCGTCATAAAAAGATCCTTTTAATTAGATTATCAAATCATTGATGAAATAGTTTTGAATCAGTCAAAATCATACTTTTAAAATCAACTTTAAATCTAAATTGAAATCTGCCTAATAATCAGCGTATTGACCGTTGCATAAAAATATCAACTTTAAATTTTCTGACGCCAAAAGTAAGGTTAAGTTGAACTGTATGCATCCTCTGAATGTAAGGTTGATGACGTAGCCTTCAAATGTAAGGTTCACAACGTAAGGTTGATTCCAAACGTAGGGTTGGTCATCCATACTTTTCTCTTCATCTTTCAAACATATGGTAAAAGATCCATACTTTTACTTGATCCATACTTTTCCAAGAACGTATGGTTGTTTACAAAAGTAAGGTTGATGAACTATACTTTTGAGAAACAAACATAACGTTTAATATTTACGTACAATTCTCCTTCCATACTTTTATGATATCCCAAATGTAGGGTTCCTTCCTAACGTAGGGTTCTTCTTCCATACTTTGCCGATAACGTATGGTTGTTTAACCATACTTTTTCCTTATCTCAAAAAGTATACATGGTTTTTATCCTTACGCTATGTTTATCCACGTAGGGTATGAACAGTGTTTCCAGAACACGCTCAAGTAGATTCTGAATAAGTAGCGCATGAACAGTGTTTCCAGAACACGCTAAATACGAATACTTTAGTAATAAATTCCCATGATTTCAAGAGTAAAATAAAATAATAAATTACTGCAAAATGCTTAAAAAATAAAATCATTAGAAAATAATTAAGGGTATTTCTAAGCATCAAAATTATCATAAAGAGATAGAGTAATAATATAAACTCCCCCTTTAAATAACAATATTATGTATTGTTGAAAACAACACTTTCTCAACAATCTCCCCCTTTTTGATGATCAAAAAACCCATAAGAGATAATTAATTAAATTAATCTTAACTAGAAATTAATTACATAAAGTTTTGACATTTTGAAAAGATAAATACAATATTAATGTCTCCCTTTAATTTATCCATGTTTTAATTTTTCCCAAAAAAATGAATTACTCCCCCAAACTAAAAGATGTTGTATTTATCCAAATTTCTCATAGTAAAATAAAATGTTGCGTTTATCCAAATTTCTCCCCCTTTTTTTGATATAAAAAAGAATGATAGAATATAGAATATAACACAGATTAATGTAGTACTAAACATAAGTAAAGACTATTATTAACTATTTAGAAATAATTAAATCTAGAGTAATGGAATATTAAAATAAAGATAGTAAAACAAATAGAAAGAAAGAAACAAATTTTCATTAAAAGTCAAAAATAGATACAATGATGATAAACACATGAATCGAGGTTTTTTGTAGTGAACAGGTAGGGTTTATCGTCGCTGGACTGTAGACTTGATTTCTACTAACTATTCTCTCAACCTTTTCATTAATCCATCACCAAGATGAATAATAAGATCTCTGGACTCTTGAGTCATATGAATATCTTCAATGAGATTGAATCTGAAAAACTCGTGAAGCCTTTCTTCTTTCTCCATAAACAAAGACAACTTCTCTGTTAATTTTGCTAAGACAGAGCAGATTCCTGGCTCACTGGATATTAACTGATCAACTAATAATTTCTGATTATCTAAGAGAATAGATAATGGAGCACTGTTTCACTGAAGATCTTGAAACCTGTCATTCATGCAGCTCATTACAGCTGTGATAGCTTGAAATCTTATGATTAAATCAGGTGAAGTACCTGATCCACTAGAAGCATTATTTATAACTGATGCAAATTGTTTCTCCAGAAACAACTTAAGATCTGAGAAATCTGACTTCATAACCATTTTAGATTTCAATTTAGAAACAAAATTTAACATATCATCTTTAAAAACTTCAAATTCTTGTCTTGAAATAGTACTCTCCTTGAGCTTTTGAAATTTCAACTGTTCGGATGCTAAGGTGCTTCTCAGAGAATCATTCTCACATTGCAGTTGAGATAAATTTTCGTACAATTCTTCAACTTCCCTATTACTTGAATCAGAAGCACCCTGTTCTTGATTTGAATTCTCAAGGATCTCCTCCACTTTGCTCCAGACCTCTTTCCGGATGAGGAGTCTTGGGTGAGACGTTTGGAGGAGGCACTCCAAACTTCCCTCCAGTACGATGTTACTCCCTTCACCCTACCGACATACCTAGAGGTGCAGAAGAAGGCTGAAGTGGTGGATAGGATGCACACATTGGGAGGTGTATCGTGAGAGGGGATTCAGCTAGGACTATCAAAGGGAAAGGCCATCAGTACCAAATTTCCCTTTCTCTTTGTCCTGAGTAGGTTGGTCCACAAATTTTTCCGTAGAGGTCTTTCTAGACTCTTCCATAGAAAAATCCTCTTGAAGAACTTTTGTGTGAGCTTCAGAAAAATGCTCATCATGAACATCTGCAATTTTTTAGTTTAATGGAATATCTAAAATGATATCCTTTGGAGTTTCCTGAGGTCTGGACACTTCCTCACCAGGCTCTGCCTCCTTTTCTTGTTGAAGTACAGTAGCAACATCATCTACATCCTGTTGTTCTGATCTTTAAACTACAATCCTTTCATGATCAGGATCTGTAGCAGTGACATTCTGTTCTTGAGGTTGTTCAACAAAATTTTCTCTGACAAATCTGTAAGAGAGTAAATCTCTTGTAGTTAAATTAGGGGAAGTAAGTTCCTTAGTCACAGGTATTTTCCTCTGAGTTTTAAGTCCCTCCGGACTTCTTTCTTCCTCAGTTTCTTCGACTTCAAATCTAATCATCCTTGCCACAGTGCTGACTCTTGATTCAGATTGTCCCTCCTTGGACTTTGCAGATTGAGCTTGAGCACTCTCTGATTCATCATCTGCTCCTACTGGAAAAAGTTTTCCTTTGATAATACTCTATAAATAGCCAATATTTCATAAAGTTCCAGCATTAAACACATTACTGTGATGACAGTGTACTCTGGAATCCAACAGTCTCACCATGTCCTTCTTAAGCAACAACTTGGAAATAAATCAACCAAAAGGATAAAAATTCATTTGGGCATCACTCTGACAACAATATATTAGGTATCTAACCATATACATAGGAAAATTGAGTTTAACATCACTGAGAAAAAGATAAATTATATACATATTGGGATATAATATCTTTTCCATCTCAGACATCCTCGGTGTAATCCCTGTTTGCACAAATTTGACCTAACTTTTTTGATCAGGATCTAAATCCTTGGTAAAATTTTTCTTTACAGTATTAATATCAAAGATAAATGACATTATTTCCTCTGATTTATGCACATAATCTCCAATATTTTTCCAATCGAAATGAAAGACTCCCTCATGAGGGCAGTTGAGAATCTGACCAATTTCTACTAACGAGATTGAGAAATCCCTATCCTCTATCTTAGCCATCATACTGTCCTCAGTATCTCCCAGACTAAACTATACAGATTTGAAAAAGTATCTAAGTTCTACCTCATACAGAAATTCTATATTTTCACTATTTAACGTCTATTCAAGGTTCTGAAACGTCAGTTCTTGTTTCAATAATAGATTTGTCTGAAATAACCATTCGAGATCGATTACCTTTCCCTGTAAGATTTTTCTTCCTTCAGAGTGTTGTCTCTTGGCATTGATTGTCTTGGATTCACTGGATCTTTTAGTCCTTACCATCTCTGTGAGAATCTCTGAATATTTGAAGGTTAGGGTTTCAACAGTTCGAAGATTAGGGTTGACGAGCAGAGGGGGGTTTACAGGTTCGAAAAGGTTTCGATGGAAATGAAATCGTTTAGAAGTCAATAGGGTTTCTGAAAACCTTGATTCCCGTGATTTTAATAATAATTACATATATTTAAAAATAAATAAAATATATTACTCGGGGAAAAGAAACTTATTCTATTTGAAAAACAAAATAGCTTAATTATTTTAAGAAGAATTAAAATAAAGAATTACTATAGTAAAATAAAATTTTATTTAAGATCAAATAAACCTAGATCCCCCTTAATAAAATCAAACCTTGCAGTGGGAAGAGGTTTCATAAAAATATCAGCTAATTGAATTTCAGTACTTACAAATTCCAATGATATATCCTTTTTAAGAACATGATCTCTTAGAAAATGATGTCTGATATCAATATGCTTAGTTCTAGAATGATTAATAGGATTTTTTGAAATATTTATAGCACTAGTATTATCACATAAAATAGGCGTATTATTAAAATTTAGTCCAAAGTCTATAAGAGTGTTTTTCATCTACAACACATGTGCACAGGAACTGCCAGCAGAAACATACTCTGCCTCAGCTGTTGATAGGGCAACTGAATGTTGTTTCTTACTTGACCATAACACTAAAGATTTTACTAAAAAGTGACAAGTTCCTGAAGTGCTTTTACTATCTAATATAAAACTCCCAAAGTCTACATCTGAATATGAAATCAAATTAAAATTAGAAGTTTTGGGATAAAGAAGAGATTGAAAAACAGTTCCTTTTAAATATCTGAAAATTCTTTTAACAACAGTTAAATGAGATTCTTTAGGATTTGATTGAAATATTTCACAAAGACATACTAAATAAATTATATATGGCCTGCTAGTAGTAAGATATAATAAACTACCAATCATACCTCTATATAACTTGTTGTCAACTGATTTTCCAGTTTCATCCAAATCAAGTTTTATATTAGTACACATAGGAGTTGTATATGTCTTGCTGTTTTCAAGTCCAAATTTTTTCAACAAATCAGTAATGTATTTTCTTTGATTCAAAACATTTCCAAAATATTTTTGATAAATTTGAAGTCCTAAAAAGAAATTTAGTTCTCCCATCATACTCATTTCAAATTATTTTTGCATTAACTTTGAAAACTCATGACAAAGGGTTTTATTAGTTGATCCAAAAATTACATCATCAACATAAATTTGAACCAATAAAATATTAGAATTCACAGTTTTCTTAAATAGTGTTGGATCTGCCATTCCAAAAGTAAAATAAATTTTCAAAAGGAAAGAGCTTAATCTTTCATACCTAGATCTAGGTGCTTGTTTAAGGCCATAGAGAGCTTTAGTAAGTTTAAAAATAGAATCTGGTTTTTGAGAATTTTCAAAACCAAGAGGTTTCTCAACATAAACTTCCTCCATTAAATAACCATTTAAAAGGCAGACTTAATATCCATCTGAAATAATTTAAAGTTCATATGAGATGCATAGGCTAAGAGGATTCTAATGGCTTCTAGTATAGCTATAGGTGCAAAGGTCTCATCATAATCTATACCTTCTTCCTGATCATATCCTTTGGCTACAAGTCCAGCTTTATTTATAGTTATTATTCCTTGATCATCTTGCTTATTTCTAAAGACCCATTTGGTTCCTATCACTGGATAGTTCTGTGGTATTTCGACTAATTCCCAGACTTAATTTCTTTTGAAATGGTTTAATTCTTCTTGCATTGCTATCATCCAGCTTTCATCATCTAAATATTCTTCTATAGTCTTGGGTTCTAATTGGGATAGAAAGGCAGAGAATTCTACAAGATTTCCTATATTTCTTCTAGTTTTTATTCCTGTATCTAAGTTGCTTATTATAGTTTATAAAGGGTGATTATTTAGGGTTCTAGTTTGTCTAGGCAACACACTTATAGGTTCTTCAGTATCATGTTCTTCTGAACTGGACTTAATTTTATTTATATCTTTTTCAAAATCATTTTTCAAGTTCTCAAGCCTCATGTTATCATTAGATTCAGATTCATCCATTTGATATGTCCTTTTCTCAAAGGGATCAGATTTATCAAATTTAACATGAACTGATTCTTCAACAATCCTTAACTTCTTATTATAGAGTGTATAATATTTGGAGGTAGTTGAATATCCTAAGAAAATTCCTTCATCAGATTTTGGATCGAACTTACCATGATTATCCTTGGTGTTTAAGATGTAAAATTTGCATCCAAAAACTTTAAATTAGTTAAATTTAGCTTTTCTGTTATTCCAAAGTTCATAGGGTGTCCTTTTCAAAAGAGGTCTAATTAAAATTCTATTCATTATATAGCAGGCTGTGATTACAGCTTTTTCCCAAAAGTAGGTAGGAAAACTGTATTCATTTAGCATAGTCCTATCCATTTCCTGAATAGTCCTATTTCTTCTTTCAACAATTCCATTTTGTTGAGGTGTTCTAGGTGCAGATAAGGTGTGTTTAATACCCATATTTGAGCAGAAGGAATTAAATTCCTGATTCTCAAATTCTCCACCATGATCACTTCTTAATGAAATTATTTTAAAACCTTTTTCATTTTGAACAACTTTACAAAAACTTTCAAATAAATTAAAAGATTCATTTTTAAATTTCAAAAAGAAAATCCATGTAAATATAGAATAGTAATCAACTAAAACATATACATATAATTTACCAGCCAATCTTGCTACTCTTGAAGGTCCAAACAAATCCATATGAATAAGTTCTAGAGGTTTAGATGTAGCAATTTTTTTAACAGATTTGAAGGATGATTTGTGTTGATTTCCAAGTTGACATGCATCACAGAATCTGTCACTTTCAAATTTGAGACTAGGAAAATCAGAAACTAAATGTTTCTTAGATAACTTATTTAAAACATATACATTACAATGTCCAAGTATTCTATGCCAGATCCAGGATTCGTTTATTTTACCAGTTAAGCAATTTACTTGTTGTTTACACAAGGAATTTAAATCCAGGGTATACACATTATGAGTTCTTGGTGCTCTAAATTTAAGCAATTTATTTTTGAAAATAGAACAGAAATTGTTAGAAAAATCAACAGCATAACCATCATCACATAGTTGAGAGATACTTATCAGATTATGTTTCAATCCTTTTACATAAAGTACTTTATTAATTGAGACAGCTTCTGGATATCCAACTGTTCCAATACCAATGATTTTTCCTTTGGTATTGTCACCAAAAGTGACAAGTCCACCATCTTTTTGAGTGAGTGTAGATAAATTCAATGAGTTTCCACTCATATGTCTTTAGCAACCACTGTCTATATACCATATGTCCTTTTGCTCTTGTGACCTGCTCCCTGCAAAGACATTTACACAGATTGCTTTGGTACCCATATTTTGTTGGGTCCAGTAGTGTTAGCTAGCAAGGATCTAGGAATCCATACTTTCTTTGTTTTTCTAATTTCACATGAGTCAAATAGATCATTTGATACAAAATCTTTCTTAATGACACTTATTTGGGGTTTTCTTAAGAAACAGTTTTTAGAAATATGTCCCCTTATTCCAAGGTAATTACAATTTAATCTTTTTGCACTTGGAATAAAATAGTTTTTGTATAGCTTGGGTTTTTCACCTTTACTGCCAATTCCAAATCTCTACTTTTTAATGACATTTTCCCAAGGATTTTATTTATAGTATTTTCTCCTTTAATAAAAACAAGGGCTGTAGTTTTATAAGTTTCTACTTCAGTTTGAAGTGATTTTATCTTTGATTCATAATCTGTATTGTTAGAATTAATTGAATCAATTTTTTTAGTTAACTCCTTATATTTTGTCAGAATTGTATCTCTTTCATCAAAAATGGCCTTATGAATATTCTTTAAAGACTTATTCTTCTTAAATATAGAGTAATATTTTTCTTCAAGTATATTGCATTAGGTTGCAAGTTTTTCATTAGAGTAATTAGATTCAGAACTAGAATCAGAAGAGTAGTAAGATTGTACCTCATCTGTTTCTTCCATAAAACACATGTTGGCTTTCATATTTGCTTCCTCCTTCTCTGAGTCTAATTGAAAAGTACTACTGGAGTCTTCAGATACACTCCATGTAGCTTTCATGGCTTTCTTTCCCTTATGCTCATAGTCATTTCTTTTGAAAAATTTCTTTCTTTTGTCTTCTTTTAACTGAGGATAGTCAGGTCTGATATGCCCCATTTTCTTGCATTCATAGCATCTAATTTCCTTGTCATCCTTTTTGAAGGATTTCCTGAAGCCCTTATTATTTCTATAGAATTTTGTGAATCTTCGGTCTAGCTGAGGCAATTCCATATCAGAATTAGATAAATCAGAACTCTCTGAATTCTCTTTTACATTTTTCTTCATCTTTCTGATTTTGCTCTATGATGATGCTTTCAAGGAAGTATCATCTCTTTTAATAAGAAATTTATGTTCATTAGCTTCATCTTCCATCTCATATTCATACATCATTAATGTTCCAATCAGTTCTCTCATGGTTAAATCTTTGACAGGTGTCGACTGTCTGATTACTGTAGAGATTCCATTCCATTTTGTAGGCAGAACTCTCAATAATTTTAAAGCTTGATCAGTTTGATTAACGGGATCTCCCAAGGCAGTTATGTTATTGAAAATCTCTATCAATATTCCATTAATTTGACTAATACTCTCACCTTCAACCATTCTGAATGTATCAAATTTAAGCTTAGCAGTTTCATATCTCATTTCCCTGATATTCTTAGTTCCTTCATAAGTAACAACAATAGTTTTCCACATTTCATATACTGTTTGGCATTGAGATACTCTGTTAAAATAATAAGGTCCTAGACCACATATAATTGCATTCATTTCCTTCGAGTTCATGTCATAATCTGCTTCAGTAGCTGCACTCTATGTTTCAGATTTTTCTGATATTTCATATGGAGTCAGAATCTTAGAATAGACTCTGTATCCAAGATTTTTCAGAGAGATAATCATTCGCAACTTCCAGCATCCATAGTTTTCTCCATTTAAGTACGGTGCTCTGACCATATACATTCCCTCTCTTGTATCATTCATCTTGCTCTGTGTATAATCACTTTTATCTCGTTAAAGCTTTATCAGAAATCTCAACCTCTGATACCAATTGTTGGATTGGATTACACCAAATATACACAAGAGGGGGGGGGTGAATTTTGCCTTTTCAAAAATATTTATGAGATTGTGTTATTCCTTTTAACTTTAATTAGATAAAATGATGCAGCAAAAATTTAAATAGAAGAAACACAATATGTATAGTGGTTCGGGGAACAGAAGGCCCCTTGTCCACTCCACCAACGCTCTACTCCACGAGCTTGGTGATTTTCACTATCTGGTCCTCATTTCAACAGACCGGTTCACAACTGAGTACATGCAGTTGACACCTTTACAATCCAAGGCAAAAAAAAACCTTCTGGTTCAAATACGAACCTACTCAGCTTAGTTCGAGAAGCTGGTCACTCAATAATAGAAAAGAAAGATTTTTATATTCTGAAAATACTTTCCAGATGTTCTTCACAATTTCCAAAGCATGCAATTGACAGTAGATGAATCATCACCTTCATAAATAATAATCTTCACATAAGAGACATTATGAGTCGATCTTGTTACAGTAAATATAGAAATACAATTCACAACTTTAGCAGTAGAAAATTCACAGTAGATCTTTTTTGTAGAACAAGTGAATCTTCTATCGCGATCCTTCATTTTTAACAAACAGAGCTTTGACGCTCTTTTTGAACCAGCAGATCGGTGTGTTTCAGTAGTCTCTGTTTTCCCTTTTTTTCAGAATAATCAAAAGATCACACACAATCAATAAATCATCGATGCAGTCTTTAAAAAGCCCATATAAATAATATAACGATAAGAACTTTTCCTGAAAAATTAGATCCACAAAAGTCGCCTTTTTACTCACGATATTCAAACATTTGAATTTATAGAGTAGTCGTAACTTCCCTGAAGACTCAGTATAGAATGCTCCTTTTAATTCAATTATCAAATCATTGACGAAACGGGTTTGAATCAGTCAAAATCGTACTTTTAAAATCAGCTTTAAATCTGACATGAAATCCGCCTAATAATCAGCGTATTGACCGTTGCATAAAAATATCGACTTTAAATTTTCCGACGCCAAACATAAAGTTAAGTTGAACTTTATGTGTCCTTTGAATGTAAGGTTGATTAAGTATCCTTCAAACGTAAGGTTCACAACGTAAGGTTTATTCCAAATGTAGGGTTGGTCATCCATACTTTTCTCTTCAACTTTCAAACATACGGTAAAAGATCTATACTTTTACTTGATCCATACTTTTCCAAGAACGTATGGTTGTTTACAAAAGTAAGGTTGATGAACCATACTTTTGAGAAACAAATGTAACGTTTAATATTTATGTATTATTCTCCTTCCATACTTTTATGATATCCCAAACGTAGGGTTCCTTCCTAATGTAGGGTTCTTCTTCCATACTTTTCCGATAACGTATGGTTGTTTAACCATACTTTTTCTTATCTCAAAAAGTATACACGGTTTTTATCCTTACGCTATGTTTATCCACATAGGGTATGAACAGTGTTTCCAGAACACGCTAAATACGAATACTTTAGTAATAAATTCTCGTAATTTCAAGAGTAAAATAAAATAATAAATTCCTGCAAAATGCTTAACAAATAAAATCATTAGAAAATAATTAAGGGTATTTGTGAGAATCAAAATTATCATAGAGAGATAGAGTAATAATATAAACTCCCCCTTTAATTAACAATATTATTTATCGTTGAAAACAACACTTTCTCAACAACTGTCTCTATATGGTCCTCATATTCAGAGAGGGGTAATGGTCATAACACTCCATCCATATGGGGAATCACCATACAACTCCCTCAATGGATCTTGGAAATCACCCAACCCAGTCATGGATGATATACACATAATAGAAACAAAATATCCAATAAAAATAAAAAATCATCCCACATTCTATCATAAATTTTCACATGAGATCAATTACCTAGGATGCACCACTAAAATGACCCAACCTGCATACTTGGATATGAAGAACCAAACCAGATCACTACATGACCTTATATGATTACCATAGGCTGAAATATAATTATGATAAATGAAATAAACCATTGAAGAATAATTTTATCTCCAAATATATAAACCAAATATAATAAATTAATGTTTCTATAAAACTCTTTTTATTAAAAATCAGTTAAACACCAAATAGAAATAGAAATATTAAAGTTTTAAAAACTTACATCAAAGGAAAGAAAAAATAAAGAAAAAAGACTAAAGTTTAGAATCCATAAAATTCCTCTCATATATCCATCATGGATATATAATCCACTATTAGAGAATAATAATGTTTTCCTTTTACCTACATCATAACCAATAACATCTAAATGTCCAGCGAGGTTCACATATAGGGGATGAGTATAAAATAAGTTGAATTTCCCCAATAAATCCAATATAATCCCATGAATGAGTAATATAAACATGAAATTACAATTAAAGGTTTATAATATATTTATAAAAAATATTTTTTCAAAAACTTTTCCAGATATAGATCTTATTCCCATAAGCAATAAGGAAATAATCTTTTAAAATAAGAACCATCTTTCAATTCAATTATTAAACAAATAATAATCATATTTATCACCATTTTTTCAAAATATTATACTTACTATATAACATATCCTGAACTACTTGAGAAAAGGGCTACAACTATGGTCCTTTAGCCTATGGGGGATATTAGCGTGGTAATAGCCCCACTGTCTATTGCCACAGGAATTACTTATGGAAATTGGTAGAACCATAGTATATTTCTATGAGAATGGAATGTGGAAATAGTTCTATGGCCAAATTAAATGATAATGTCCATAGTCTTATAGCCATGGGCCATGCCTATGGCCTTAGGTCTTATATATATATATTTTAAAAAAAATCCTATAATGAGTTGGATCCTGGAACCTCCTCATTGTAATATAAGGAATTCTACCACCATCCTTCACCATATATATATAATTATATATTTTTTATTATATATTTAAAAATAAAAAAATATGGGTATGCCTAGGGTTATAGAGAAGTAACATGTGTCATGTGGTTTTAGGTTAGTCAAAGTGAACCCATGACCATGGGTTATGTGAATTATGGATATAGGTTGGACATATGACCATGGGATATGTGAAATAAGGATATATTTGTTGGAATAAGGGGATTATAGACATTATCCTCCATACCTGGGGATATATGACATATATAACTACGAGAGAAAAGGGTCATGACTATATGTGGTCACTAGAGGGACCTACAATAATGAGCACAAATTCCCATGTCTATAGGGTGGACATATATTCACAGCCACAAAGGCCCGTGGCTATATAGTGGTGTCCAAAAGGATATAACCACGATCATTTCTATACCATGGATATATACACTCTATAACTAAATAAATTTTAGTGAGTGACTATTGGTATATGGCTATATTGGGAATTTCTAATAGTAATATTATTCACTATTTGATAACCCCATATCAATAATAATGTATTTAAATCACAAAATTTTGATTTTGTATAACTCAACCCTCAAGCATGAGGTTTCACATGTTTTGAACCTTTAGTTTTACATAACTCAAACTTCATGTTAGCATATGGGGTTTTAAATTTTCTAATGTTTTTATAATTACAATACCAAACATGAACTGTAACATCCAATTACCTTTCTATTAGGTATGGTTTTCCTTTTTAATTATACGGGTAGGGCCGAGAAGGAGTTGGGAGGATACCTGTGATGGTGAAGTCAGGGATTTGTTATAATTTTTATCATAAAACCTATTGGTTCTATAGCTTGTTAGGGATTTTTACACCGTATAATATGGTTACACAATGTGAAAATAATAAAATAATAATAAATATTTTTTATTAAAAAGGCGATGGGTTTTTCAATGTATATGAGAATCAACAATTACACTATGTGTAATTGGGTTACATCTCATGTAAAGTCTTGAGTGTCAATTTTAAATAGGAAGATTGACTGAAATTTCTATTCCATTTCTTCCAAGTTTCCTTGATCTCAAGCTAAAGACATCCCTTGGTGATTTTGGAGCTCTCTAACCCTTCTGGGTCATTTTGTTTAGTGATTTATCATTATTTCAATTGTGGTGTGGCTCTCCAGGTAAGAAGTCTCCCTGTCTCTCCATCTCTTTATATTTACCTCCTTGAATTTTGATAAATAATCTTGGGATTGATGGATTTATGCTTCGTGGTGTTGAATCTTATTTCTAGATAGAGTTCATAGATCTTATTCTCTTTTGTTCTTTTTAAAGGGTTCTATTGTGGGTGTTTTGTTTTGGTGGAAAAGGTACGTGGTTCCGTTTAAGATTGGGAAATTTATTTAACCCTAAATTTCTTGATTTAAATTAAATTTATTTAAATTAAATTGTGAGAACCAATTCATTGTGGATTGTAATTTGGATTTTCTTTGGCACAAAAACTGGGGAAAACCCCAAATTCTAGTGAATTTGGGCATGATTATGGAATTTTATGGAACTTGTGAAATTGATTTTCAAAATTGATTTCAAATTTGTATTTGAGAAAAATGGATTAAATATTTTTTGATAAGAACCCATTGGTTTTATTCTAGAGAAAGGCATGAATTTATTAAAAACCCATTTTGGTAATTAAATGGAAATTGGTATATTGAAATGGGAAATGGGTTAATTTTATTTTAAACAATTTTTAAATAAATTTCCCAGTATTTATTTTTGTTTGAGAATGTGAAAGCCTTAGTAGTTGGTGAGTTATTAGAGAAAAACACACTAGGATAGGAATTCCCTAGCAACTGATTAATTCTTTATAACTCTAACATAAAATTATTGGCATATCTTATCCCCAGTTGGATATTGGTTATTATTCTTTGGCTAGTGTTAGAGAGACATATGTGAACATTGTCATTATCATCATATGAGTGTGTGAGGATCCCATAACCTAAATCTATCATACCTCTTGGAAGATGACCATGTTACTCCTTTGTGATTATTTTTATATATATTCCATTTTTTGTAAACTATTTTACACATTCCTTATGAATTTATATAATATATTTTATATAAAATGTTTATTATGACATTGTTTAGAAATATTTTCCATCAATTTAAATGCCAAGCATGATTTTTTTTAAATATGATTTTTTACTACCATGAAAGTTTATTCAAAATTGAAATATTTATTTGGTTAATTAATTTTGGAATCTTCTTATGAAATACTTGGTGATATCCAACTAGAATTTTATCTCACACCCTACCGGTTCCTTTGGGTGTTTGTAGATTATCTTATTCTAGGTTCAGGAAAGGGTAAAGTACTACTTGGAGGTGGATCTTTTTTTTTGATATTTGGGATGGAAGAGCTGTGTTCATTGGGACTTTGGTTGTATATATTTCAGTTTCTAGTACTTTGTGGTTGTAATTTGGGTTCATATACCTATTTGAACACTGGTACTATTCTCCCAGTGGATTTTTCTTTTGATCATATTGACTTGTATCTGTTTTTCCTACTATTTGTATGGAAAAACCATTCCTTCCTTTATCTTGTATGATTGCAGGTGCTAGTCAACAATCCATGTGGATCAGGAACACCCTTTGGGCCATGTCAGGACTGACTTGGTTATCAGGGTACCAGGGTATCCATGATGGTTTTTGAAAAAGTGGTATCAAAGGTGTTGGTTAATAATATTGAATCGATGTCAGTGCGTAGTTTGAGTAATCATTTTAGGACTTAAGATATAGTTGTGATTGAATTCCTGGCCATCTATCACTGTAATAAGCCTTAATCACCAGGGGTGGTTTAGGATAGAAATCTTGAAGATTAGTTCTCATCTTATCCCAAATTTTTATTTGGATAGGTTGAAATCCAAATCTTTTTTATCCATATATTGTGATTAATTTCCCCTATTTCTCTTGTTTGAGTATTGTTATGAGTAATCGTTTGATGTATTAAATGTTGTTTACTGATGTTTGGTAACATCATGATTCTGAGAAGACATATGAATCAGATCCGGGAGGAATATTTTGATGAACCAAAATGATCAAATCCTCCCATGGACCATAATATGGTTGAAGTTATTGTGTGTGTTGTCCAAGCTTTTGGACAAGCACCCGCACCTGTTACCATTCAATCTCCAGCTATGGAAGCTCAAAGGGATGTTTTGCAGAATTATGATTAGGATTTCCTTCACCAAAATACTTCAGCATTCCAAGTCTCTAATGATGCTCAACTGGATGATGAATTGTTGAGAAATATAGATATTTTTTTTAGTTCTTGGAAATTAATGTTAAATCAAGGTGAAAGTGTCACCTTTAAGCTAGATGGATTTAGAAGGATATGTTGTTACATTATGGTGATGAAAAATAAAAATAAGGGATTATAGTGGAAGTAATTTAAATATATTTTCACCAAATAGTTCTATCCATATTCGATGGTGTTGGACAAGGATATATAGTTTTTCAAACTCGAGAAGGTTGATAGGACAATAAAAGAATATAAAAATATTTTTGTTGAGCCTGTGTAGCTTGAACCTAATATTTTATCGAATAAAAAGAAGAAGACTTGATTGTTTAAGATGGGACTTTGATATGATATTTTTTTATGTTTTATGTCTGAAGTTACCTTCTTATGTTACTATGCCTGATAGAGCATTGATGGTTGAGATGGACTTGAATGGTAAGTCAGGGTTTACGGGAGTTCCTTTTCCTCCCAGTAGAAGTTCTGGGAGTTCCTGTTAGGACCTATAGGGGCCTATATACCCTGAGAGGGGGGGGGGGTGAATCAGGGTATGGATATTCTTTTTCAAAATTCTTCCTAACCCACTAGATCTTGACCATTTCATTACGAGGGTCACTTTTTTTTTGCACTTGTGTGTTTATTGTGATCACTCATTTACTTCTTTATCTAATGATGATGCTTTAAATGAAATGCAGGGAAGTAAGCAGGAAGACACATAGATTTTTACTTGGTTCACCCTCACTGGGCTAAGTCCAAGGAGCATAATCCGACCGTAACACCCCAAGCTTCCACGGTACGATTCTCTTTGAATAATACAGTAGCGTGTGTTGTACGCAACTTCGAGATTCATACACACTGTGACCAATCAAAGTAGCCATTATGAATAGTAATACCCACTTTCTGAAATTTTATAAATTTTATCTCTAAAAAGGGACTTCATTTTTGGATTCGAAATATCAAAATTATCCTAGGGTAAAATTTTGGAACTTTTCGGATAACTTTTATATTTTGATGAATAGTGAAAATTACTAAATTTTAATTAATTTTTTTTTAACAGAAATAATTAATAGTGATAAAATATGAATTTAAGTGGTTTTAAAGTATATTTAGAATATATTTTTACCATTTAATAAAATTTTGGTCATTAAACATAATTTCACAATTAAACCGAACATAAACAAGTGTCAATCTTTTGATAGTTATTATCACTTAAAAACACGCCTTTTGTTTTAACAACAAGAATTAATTTTAAATTAATTTCTGCCACTTCTGTGTTTTGAATTTGGAAAAATGGATTCCATATTTGGAATCAGGATGTCCAGATTTTTTAAATAGGTAACTTTTATTTTTAGACATTTTGAATAATTACTTCGGTAAATATTTTATTTACCATGGTTAAAGGGTAAATCCGGTAAATAAGGGTAAAATAATAATATTATAATAATAATAAATTACCCTAAAACGTGTCCTAATATTATTGGTGGATACATGTCTGACCATGGGAATATTTTGGTCTATTTTGGGACCCCATGGATCCGCTTGTAAGTGATAAGGACACTTTATATTAATTAAGTTAAAATAAATACAAAAATGACATAAGCATATATCTTTTAGTAAAACAATTTTTACATAGGGTTATATATGTTGGATTTTCGACTATAAATATTCATTATAAATATAAAAATATTTCCTACATAATGGTAGTTTATTTATAATTTTTATACATTTAATAATTAATATTATTTATGACACAATAATGATGAAGTATTTTCCTTATTAATGAAAGAATCAAATAATTGGTATTATAAATGTTAAAATAAATATAATTTGAAAATTTTGATGACATACATGAATTTTATTGGTTAATATGAAATTATATAATTTATTAAATGATTTTTTTTAATTAATAAAGTTTTTAAGACTTTAACAAAAATCAATTATTGAATAGTGTCAAAATTGACAAAAATGAGTTTTTTAAAAAAATATTACATTATTAATTGATATTCTATTCCTAAAAATATACGGTTTGGACAAAGTAATTATATCATGATATGTGTATCATTAATGAACCAATTGGGGGTCACTTGGATGTATATATTAAGTTTATTAACTATATAATATAAAATACAAAGTGACATGGTAAATGTCAAACTAATTAACTAAGAGTTAAAACTAAAAGATAAAGTTAATATAATGACCCAAACCTGTCTAAATTCTATTGGTTGAAAGTATTTTGACCCATAACCACCTTATACTTTTAATAATCCACTTTGTATCCATTATAAATTGAATATTAATTTATTATAAAATAATATTTCTAGCTTTTCCAAAGGTGCCCCTCACCCCTCTTATAAAAAGGCACTCCCCCTTCTCACTAATTCACACATTCAAAGCCTTTTGGATCGGCCAAAACCTACCCAAATACTCTCTCAACTTCCCTAAATTAAACCTATAGGCCTTAGTTTGATCAGAAATCCAACCTAAGGAGCCCTTTTGATCAAATCAAAAGGAAGAACCCGAAGAAGAGGTAATGTTTTCACCACCCTCTTTCAAGTTCCTTTCTTCTTCCAGTTCTTATTTCTTTGTTATTCCATTTATAAAATAATAACTCCAGTATCTTATATGTACTGTGATGTTATTATAAATATGGTACAACCATATTCAGTATTCTATCCATCCTTTGAATGACATGTCACCATACGTGCGTACGTACGGCTTACTGTCTCCACGTCGTGGTGTAATTGTTATTCAAAACATTATTATTTCGATGGGTATAATAATGATGTGAAATTCATGAAAACAATAAATATAACATGATAATGATTCTATATATATGATATACCATCCAATTATATATTATTTTAATATCAAAAGAATGATATTGTCGCTTGTGCGTACGTAAGGACTACCGTCTCCACGAACGCGATGAGATTCATTCCCCATCGTATCCATTCGAGACTAATTATCATTTGATGATTAAAAATAATGTTTAAGGACTTGATATAATTCTGGATATGAATAATATACAATCTATCCCTAACAAACACGGCTTATGTAACAAAACATATAAAATAAAATGAGTAAGTTAACACCCGAAACAACGATAATACTAAGATATTATTAACAAATAAATGTTAAAAGATCATATATGATATCATATTAATGTATATTATTCTTTTATAATTTAATAAAAATTATTTCACCATTATAAAGGAGGTTAAACTACCCTCAACCAAGGAAAATTACAAGGTAAGGGGTTTTCATCTCACTCCTTATTCCAGTGAGATTCATGCCATATTGCCACTATTACCTTTTGTGTGGTGTATGTACTGCCCATAATTGTATTATTTGTATAATACACTTTAATTTATGTTTATTTACATATTAATTGTGTGATACCTCTTTCATGGGGTTTATGTTTCGTAAGTTACCAAATTGGTAAGGGTTTATTTCACAATATCTTCATTATCCGAGGTTGTTTATACGTGATTATCTACTAGGACTTTTTTATCATCCACATCCATGTTTCTTAAAAATGTATTTTAAAACATTTTTACTATTTACTAGAATATGGGTTAAAGTCATTTATACCATTTTTATACTTTTTATAAAATGGTTTGAAAGGAATCTTTTCGTCGTTTTCCAAACAAGGTCCTTTTTAACCCGTTTGACAAAATTAAGGTAAGAATGTCTTTTTTAACTTATACGGCGGGTGATGCTATTTTACAACATTATAAAATAATCGAAGCTTCCCATAAAAGCTTATAAGAATATTTTCAAAGTAAATGTTTTCTTTTATAATTATGTGACTTTTAAATGATTTCACAAAAAGAGATATTTCTCTCAAATAGTTTTGATTTCATCTATGTCAACATCATTTGATAAATTTTACACTTGTTTGAAGTTTATTTGTTATGATACAAATCTTACATATTTTATTTAAGGTTTTGTGATATGTTTGACTATGGATGAGTTATTTTTATGCCATTAATGGTTTATGATTAATGTTTTTGCATGCTAGTTTTAATATGAATGTTTATGTTATATTTCATCCTCTTATTAAGATGAATGTGTTGGAATAGTATGTTCTGGGTTGGGGACCGGTAAAAGTAAACCCTACGGGTTGGGGTCTGGTTACAGCAGACCCTCTGGGTTGGTGTCCGGTTATTAGAGGCACTTCGGGTTGGTGTCCGGTTATTAGAGGCACTCCGGGTTGGTGTCCAGTTATTAGAGGTACTCCGGGTTGGTGTCCGGTTATTAGAGGCACTCTGGGTTGGAGTATGGTTAAAGAGGATCTCTGGTATGGAGTCTGGTTACAGAGGATCTCCGGGTTGGGTTCCGGTTATAGTTATCCCTTAGGTTTTGGCACGAGGCCTTGACACAGAAATTAAAGTTTTGCATTATGCATTCCATCATTATGAAAGTGGTTATTGATATTGCATGTGATTATTCAATTAGTAGAATATCCATGTGAATAAGTAAATGAAATTATTTCATTTCTTCCATATTATGCTAAAGTTCAAGTTTAAAAGGCTTTTGTTTTAGTTATACATTTCCTTAAATGTTTATGTTAATTTATGAAAGTTTCCGCTATATTGTTATCCTTACTGAGCATCTGAGCTCACCCCTTTCTATGTTTTATTTTTCCCAGGATTCCAAGAAGTGTATTGTGATTGATATGTAGGTTTAAGCCAAGGGAATAATGGCATTCATAAAGGATTATTTATTTTGTTTTTTATGTTATAAAGTGTAATGTAACATTCATGTATGTAATCTATCTTCCAAGACTACTAAACCGATCAGTCCTTAGAGACTTTATTTCTTGTAATCATGACAATGTATTAAAATAATGCACCGACTATGGGTAATTGGGGTCAGGGCGTTACAGTTGGTATCAGAGGAAGTTTAGCAATAAACTTGGAAGATAGATTTAGATAAACTCTTATTAGAGCACATAGCCCTAAGATAAACTTTAAGGATTAGTAGAGAAGAACTTCCTAGAATTTTGATATTGTAGAGATTTTGTGATTTTTCCAAGCAATACATCCCTGTCTGGATACGAGCAGGTAGAGGTGGCTCTAGAACAGATGTTCCTAGGGGTAAAACCTGAAAACAGTTCTTTGAGCTAGACTCGAATGGGAACTGGTGCACGACAACGGGCCTTGCTGCACTCTTGGTTACGACACTCCCGGGGGATATGCTTAAGATAATTCTCATTTTATTTACAAACCATTATGAAGGGTTTATGAGTATATACTTCCTTAGAGAAGACATTTTTAGGATTATGGATTATATCCATAAACTTTTTAATTTATGTTAAGCGTTTTACAAGTTTTGTATTAGGTATTTCTATTCATAAACTAATATAGTGTATGCCATTGTTTAGAAATGGAACCCAGTAGAAGGAATGAGAACTCCAGCAATACGTATGATCCAAGAGTAAGAAGGATCATATCTTTCACGGTATTAAGCCAACATTTAGAAGGGAAATAGTCTCCCATGTATTATCATCATATGAAGAAATAGTATCATGTGTTGATAAGATAAGTAAAGAATTCTCGAAGTCATATGGCTTTGAAGGGAAGCCAGAGAATAAAAGGATGGTAGGGAGAAGGACAGATAAAGGGAAGAAGGTAAAGAAGGATTTTCCCATATGTTATAACTATGGAAAGAATCACCTTGGAAAATGCTTGAAGGGAATGAGAGTATGTTATAAGTATGGAGAAAAAGGACACCAAGTATGTGACTGCAAGTGTAAGAAAAATGTTTCAAATGTACAATGGTTCATCTACAAGGAGTTTGGACACTACGCGAGCCAATGTCCAAATCATCAGAGTATTCCCCAAATGATGCTATTGGATAATAATAAAGTTATGATACTACCAAAGATTAGGAGGAATGATTAGAGTTATTATGTTGTTATTAGATAATTATGTCATTTGAGTGTTGTATCAACAATGTACTGGTTATAATAATTATGGAGTATATAAGGATTGTATTGCAGTACTATTTCATTAAGGACTTGAGATTGTGTGGAACCAAGAAAAGTGACTCAATAGTAGGTTAATTTTTTGGAAAATATATGGTTGAGAGAAAGATAAACCATAATATTGTTCTGATACCAAGGTAGTGATTTTGGAATAATACATGATTGATTTGGATAAATTATATTGGATATTCTTGATTACCTTGAAACTGATTAATGATTTTTATATTCCATTATTGTTGGAGTTTACAACATTTTTGGATAGAAGGAGTATATCCAGTATTCTATAAGTAATAAGGGATCATGAATGTAATCAATAAGGTTTTATGGTAATTCAGGATGTTACCATGTTTTAAAATAATACATGGTGAAGGTGTTCACATGTTATTACATGGAAACAAGGATCTTCATTGTGTTTAAATTCCTTATAAATTTTTGACTTTGAGTTTGGATAGTAGTATTTTAGATAATTCTAAAGGTTGTAATGGATTAAGTTTGAAAGGTTATTTTTGGATTTTTATAAAAGGACAACACACAGACCATGTGACAACCCATCGCATCGGACAAAGCTATGTGAATCGAACCCACAACCATAGTGCGATTGGGATTTATTGCCTACCACTGGACTACATGAAGTCCCTGGATTGTATAATGTAGTTTCTTTTTTAATGGGTCTGATATGTGAATTATACATTCATTATATTTGGAACCCTATACGATTAGGATAAATAGAGTATTTTTGAGTTGTATTATGTTTTTTAGTGAAAGATGAGTTTGTGGTAGAAATTTATTAATAGATAAAACTCTAATTATAAAGTAAGTATATCTCCTTATGATCTTATCCAATCTCATAAATAAATTCCTCAACATTAAGAAAAGGAACTTAAAACAAAAATGTTGTCCTAGATGGTACCTTAGATCATCACAAATTTATGGCTTTGAGATTATTGGCCTTTTCATAGCCATGTTCTATACCAATCTCTATCAGATATTGATGGTTATATTTCTATTCCATATCCATATTTTCCTACATGGAACCCTAGTATGTGTTATTTTCGGTAACCTTCATACTTAGCACTCTTTATTTTAAATAGAGGCCTCATTAATCCATTTTTCGATGTGGGATTTCAACTAAGATATTTTGAAATGTCAACTCCAAGTTTCCAATACTGAGCATAAATTTCGAGGATGCAATTTATTAAAGGAGGGTATAATGTAACAACCCAAGCTACCACAATACAATTCTCTTTGAATAATACAGTAGCGTGTGTTGTACGCAACTTCGAGATTCTAACACACTACGACCAATCAAAGTAGCCGTTATGAATAGTAATACCCACTTTTTGAAATTTTATAAATTTATCTCTCAAAATGGACTTCATTTTTGGATTTGTAATATCGAAATTAGCCTAGGGTAAAATTTTGGAACTTTTCGGTTGATGAATAGTGAAAATTACTAAATTTTAATTAAAAACAACTTTTTTAATCGAAATAATTAATAGTGATAAAATATGAATTTAAGTGGTTTTAAAGTATATTTAGAATATATTTTTACCATTTAATACAATTTTGGTCATTGGACATAATTTCACAATTAAACCAGACATAAACAAGTGTCAATCTTTTGATAGTTATTATCACTTAAAAACACGCCTTTTCTTTTAACAACGGGAATTAATTTTAAATTAATTTCTGCCACTTCTGTGTTTTGAATTTGGAAAAATGGATTCCATATTTGGAATCAGGATGTCCAAATTTTTTAAATAGGTAACTTTTATTTTTAGACATTTTGAATAATTACTTCGGTAAATATTTTATTTACCATGGTTAAAGGGTAAATCCGGTAAATAAGGGTAAAATAATAATATTATTATAATAATAAATTACCCTAAAACGTGTCCTAATCTTATTGGTGGATACATGTCTGACCATGGGCATATTTTGGTCTATTTTGGGACCCCATGGATCCACTTGTAAGTGATAAGGACACTTTATATTAATTAAGTTAAAATAAATACAAAAATGACATAAGCATATATCTTTTAGTAAAACAATTTTTACATAGGGTTATATATGTTGGATTTTCGACTATAAATATTAATTAGAAATATAAAATTGTTTCCTACATAATGGTAGTTTATTTATAATTTTTAGACATTTAATAATTAATATTATTTATGACACAATAATGATGCAGTATTTTCCTTATTAATGAAAGAATCAAATAATTGGTATTATAAATGTTAAAATAAATATAATTTGAAAGTTTTGATGACATCCATGAATTTTATTGGTTAACACGACATTATAGTATTTCTTAAATGAATTTTTTTTAATTAATAAAGTTTTTAATACTTTAAAAAAATCAATTATTAAATAGTGTCAAAATTTACATAAATGATTTTTTAAAACAAATATTATATTATTAATTGATATTATATTCCTAAAAATCTAAGGTTCGGCCAAAGGACTTATATCATGATAAGTGTATCATTAATGGACCACTTTGGGGTCACTTGTATGTATATAGTAAGTTTATTATCTATATAATATAAAATACAAAGTGACATGGTAAATGTCAAACTAATTAACTAAGAGTTAAAACTAAAAGATAAGGTTAATATAATGATGAAACCTTTCTAAATCATATTTGTTGAAATTATTTCGACCCATACCCACCTTAGACTTTGAATAATCCACTTTTGAGACATTATAAACTGAATATGAATTTATTATAAAATAATATTTCTAGATTTTCCAAAGGTGCCCCTCACCCCTCTTATAAAAGGGCACTACCCCTTCTCAATAATTCACACATTCAAAGCCTTTTGGATCAGACAAACCCTGCCCAAATACTCTCTCAACTTCCCTTACTTCAACCTAGAGGCCTTAGTTTGATCAGAAATCCAACCAAAGATCCCTTTTGATCAAATCAAAAGGAAGAACCCGAAGAAGAGGTAATGTTTTCACCACCCTCTTTCAAGTTCCTTTCTTCTTCCACTTCTTCTTTCTTTGTTATTACCATTCTAAAATAATAAATCCAGTATCTTATATATACTGTGATGTTATTATAAATATGGTACAACCATATTCAGTATTCTATCCATCATTTGAATGACATGTCACCATACGTGCGTACGTACGACTTACCGTCTCCATGTCGTGGTGTAATTGTTATTCAAAACATTATTATTTGGATGGGTATAATAATGTTGTGTAATTCCTGTAAATAATAAATATAACATTATAATTATTCTTTATATATGATATAACATCCAATTATATATTATTTTAATATCAAAAGAATGATATTGTCGCTTGTGCGTACGTACGGACTACCGTCTCCACGAACGCGAAGAGATTCATTCCCCATCGTATCCATTCGAGACTAATTATCATTTTATGATTAAAAATAATGTTTAAGGACTTGATATCATTCGGGATATGAATAAGATACAACCTATCCATAAAAAACATGGCTTATGTAACAAAACATATAAAATCAAACGAGTAAGTTAACACCCGAAACAACGATAATACTAAGATATTATTAACAAATAAATGTTAAAAGATCATATATGATATCATATTAATGTATATTATTCTTGCATAATTTAATAACAACTATTTCACTGTTATACAGGAGGTTAACCTTCCCTCAACCAAGGAAAAGTACAAGGTAAGGGGTTTTCATCTCACTCCTTATTCTAGTGAGATTCATGCCATATTGCCACTATTACCTTTTGTGTGGTGTATGTACTTCCCATAATTGTATTATTTGTGTAATAAACTTTAATTTTTGTGTATTTACATATTAATTGTATGCTACCTCTTTCATGTGGTGTATGTTTCATAAGTTACCAAATTGGTAAGAGTTTATTTCACAATCTCTTTATTATCTGAGGTTGTTTATACGTGATTATATACTGGGACTTCTTTATCATCCACATCCATGTTTCTTAAAAATATATTTCAAAACATTTTTACTATTTATTATAATATGGGTTAAAGTAATTTATACCCATGTTAGACTTTTTATAAAATGGATTGAAAGGAATCTTTCCGTCCTTTTCCAAACAAGGTCCTTTTTAGCCTGTTCGACAAAATTAAGGTAAGAATGTCTTTTTTAACTTATACGGTGGGTGGGGATATTTTCCACCATTATAACATCATCGAAGATTACCTTACAGGCTTATAAGAATATTTTTAAAGTAAATGCTTTATTTTATAATTATGTGACTTTTAAATGATTTCACAAAAAGAGATATTTCTCTTAAATAGTTTTGATTTCATCTATGTCAACATCCTTTGATAAATTTTACACTTGTTTGAAGTTGATTTATTATGATACAAATCTTCCATATTGTATTTAAGGTTTTGTGATATGTTTGAATATGGATGAGTTATTTTTATGCCATGAATGGTTTATGATTAATGTTTTGGAATGCTAGTTTTAATACGAATGTTTATGTTATATTTAATCCTCTTCTTAAGATGAATGTGTTGGACTAGTATGTTCCGGGTTGGGGACCGGTAAAAGTAATCCCTCCGGGTTGGGGTCCGGTTACAGCAGACCCTCCAGGTTGGTGTCTGGTTATTAGAGGCACTCTGGGTTGGTGTCCGGTTGTTAGAGGCACTTTGGGTTGGTGTCCAGTTATTAGAGGCACTCCGGGTTGGAGTCCGGTTACAGAGGCTCTCTAGGATGGAGTCCAGTTATAGAGGCTCTCTGGGTTGGGTTCCAGTTACAGTTATCTCTTAGGTCTTGGTATGAGGCCTTGACACAGAAATTAAATTTTGGTATTATGCATTCCATCATTATGAAAGTGGTTATTAATATTTCATGTGATTATTCGATTAGTAGAATATCCATGTGAATAAGTAAATGTAATTATTTCATTTCTGCCATATTATGCTGAAGTTCAAGTTTAAAAGGATTTTGTTTTAGTTATACATTTTCTTTAAATTTTTATGTTTATTTATGAAAGTTTCTGCTATATTTTTATCCTTACTGAGCATTTGAGCTCACCCATTTCTATGTTTTATTTTTCCCAGGATTCCAAGAAGTGTATTTTGATTGATATGCAGGGTTAATCCAAGGAAATAATGGCGTTCGTGAAGGATTATTTATGTTGTTTTATATGTTATAAAGTTTAATGTAACATTCATGTATGTAATCTATCTTCCAAGACTGCTAAACCGATCGGTCTTTCGAGACTTGATTTCTTGTAATCATGCCAATGTATTAAAATAATGCACCGACTCTGGGTAACTGGGGTCGGGGCGTTACACCGACAAGTTTCCGGTCATACCAAATTCCACTATTAATCACTATATGTGGATACAAGGGTTTGGGAACAGTCACTCTATCCCAGGATCACTGCCTTTACAAGGTTTTGGGGTCAGCTCACTGCTTTCCCAAGGGTCACTCCCTATTTCTCTCTCTCTGGCTAACTGCCGGTGGAGAGGATCACCTTCTTCCTCTTCCTTTGATCACTACTCCAGAAAGGATCCACTCACAGTTTATGGACTTGTAGGTCTCTTCATTTGCATGAAGGAATGCATCTTCCTCTGTATGGAGATGCTATGTTGAAGTCCAACTTTCACCCGTAGATGAATCTCTCTTTGCACCGAAGGTATCATGAAATCTTCCAGCTTTCACGCAGCCCTAAATAAGTGCCGTGAATCAACCTTACTTGCCGCACAGGTCTAAACCGGTGTGTATGTATCGACACACATGTCATAACTGGCATGAAGGTATGCCTCTACCACCTACGTGGCACAATCTTCTGCAAATCCAAACCTGCGCGACTCAATCCCTTTTACACCCAAGCCAATATTGGCGTGCAACTACCAAACGACGCGCAACTTCAAACACTGGCCTGCAATTCCACCTGCGCGACCACACACCGCCTACGCGACCACCACACCAGCGCGACGAGAGCTCTGATTTTTCTAAGTGTTGAACTCCATTGAAAATGAGGAGGGTTGGTCTTGTATTTATAGGCATTTGGTCAACCTACGCGGTAGTGCGCAAGTCACCCCTCAGTGCGCAAGTCTCGGCACGCAGGTGTCTTCCCCTGCAAGTAACTTACGCGACCAAACCAATACCTGCACAAACCTCTTTCCTTTTCCATATTTTGATCTTCTGATCTTGAAAAACAACAGGCGTGCAAGTTCTCAAGCATCCAAGGAATTGGTGCGCAAGTCTCTTCACGGCACGCAGGTCACCTCCTCGACCACACCAATACCTGTGCGACTCTCTTTCCTTTTCCATATTTTGATGCTCTGATCTTGAAAAACATATGGCATGCAAGTTTCTTCTACTTAAAGTCAATGGCGCACTGGTCCCTTTTCCAAAATCCACTTGTCTTCATTTGTCGATTTTCAGGCCCAAAAATTTGGCAAACACTGTAAAACAACGCCACCTTGTATCTGTTCTTTTTGTACCGCCTTCAGATCATCCATTCCTTTGTCGACGTTCTTGAATCAAACATGGATCGTTGACCACAACTCTTGAACTTGATATTCCACCCTGAAATCCACTTTGTCAAAAAATTTGTATGTCATTGTTTTTCTTTGTCAACAATCACAAAACAGTTGTCCACTTTGTCAACAAACACAATCACCACAAAAATGATTCAATGAATGCTTGAGGGATTTTTACCCAACAATCTCCCCCCTTTGGGTTTGTTGACAACTCTTCCATAAAAAGATACATCATTAATTATTCATCCACCATTCGCCTATTGAGATTCCGATAATGAGCAAGGATTTACTCAACACATACTCTAAGCCCACATGAGCAATGATCGATGTAAGAAACAAGAGTAAATGAAAAGTTCATCAATGAATCACTTCATCTCTGACACTCACTATTGTCACCAAACTGATACCAACTTTTACCAAGCTGATACCAATTGTTGGAAATATTCTTACCACATTACAACATCACTCTTCTTCTTTCATCACGATCCTCAGCTATCGTGATATATATTCTTTGATCGATCACTTCTAGCATCGCCAGATTTAAAATGCTCCCCCTTTCTATTCACAGCTTCAACTCTTGTCAGTTTCAAAACCTCTTTAGCCCTATTTCCTGTGTTGACCAAGCTAATCTCTATCTAAGCACGTTCAACTCCCCCTATCTTTCTGCTCCACCTATCAGCTTCTCTCCATATCATTCATGATTTTTCAAATAGCCACACTATCTCCCCTTTGAACAATCACTATTTTCTCCCCCTTTTTCAATGAACCCAAAGGTCACTCCTTTGTAGTCTGTAACAGAGTAGAGAACACATAGCAGCACATTAGGGAAAAACACATCATACCTCGGGGGGGGGGGGGGGGGGGGGTTCCACATCCACACTCTTTTAAGTGCGGGGAGTTGACTGAACTCCCAGAGCCAGTCGATGCCTCTCAAAAGCTTCCTTGGGTAAAGAATTTGTCAGAATGTCTGCAACCTATAGCTCTGTAGGCACATACTCTAAATTCACGATTCCCTGCTTAACTTTATCCTTGATAAAATGATACTTTATCTCAATGTTCTTTGTCCTTGAGTGATAGACAAGATTTTTTCTGAGATTTATAGCACTTGAGTTATCACACTGGATTCCAATCGAAGAATTCACTTCAACACCCATATCATCAAGCTGCTGCTTCATCTACAATAACTGTGTGCATGATTGAGTGGCCGCAATATACTCAGCTTCTATGGTGCTCAATGAAATGTAATCTTGATTCTTGCTTAGACAAGAAATACACAATCCACCAAGATAGAATGCACCTCCTAACGTTGATTTTCTATCATCTGCTGATCCGGCCTAATCTGCATCTGTGTAACCCAATAACACTAATTAATATTTTTGATTATACATCAGACCAAAATCCACGGTGCCTTTGATATACCGAAGTATTATTTTTACTGCAATCATGTGGATTTCCTTGGTATTACTCTGATATCTCACTTCTTGGCATGTGGCGAAAACAATATCAGGCCTTGTCGCAGTCAAGTACAACAAACTTCCAATGATTTGTCTGTATTCTGTTATATTAACTACCTTTCCATCCTCATCTTTTGAAAATATCATCTGGGTAGCAACCAGAGTCTTCATCTCATTGGAATTATCTATGCCAAACCTTCTTAAAACCTCCTTGGCATATTTGGATAGAGAAATGAATGTTCCATTCATTCCTTGTGTCACCTGTAGACCAAGGAAAAACTTTAGCTCACCAATCATTGACATTTAAAACTCATTTTTCATGAATTTGGAAAATTGTCTACACTGAGATTCATATGATCCGCCAAATATTATTTCATCGACATAAACCAACATCATCATCCTTTGATTACTATTGTTGCTGAAATAGAGATTTTAATCAACTCCCCCATGCTAGAAACCAAGCTTCTTTAAGTACTGATCAAGCCTTGAGTACCATGCTCTTGGTGCTTGTTTCAGCCCATACAATTCCTTCTTCAGCCTGCAAACTTTGTTCTCATCCTCATGAATGAGAAAACCATCTAGATTATCATTACAAACCTCCTATTCCAGAACACCATTCAGGAATGCGGATTTGAAATCCATCGAGAACACTTTGAACTTTCTTTGCACTCCTATGGAAAAAAATAATCTGATTGTCTCCATCCTTGAAACCAGTGAAAATGTCTCATCAACATCTATTACCTCTATCTGGGAGTATCCCTTGCACACTATCCGTGATTTGTTCCGAATCACTGTTCCATCATCATTCATCTTATTGCGATAGACCCATTTAGTCCCGATGACATTCTTGTCTGCTGGCCTCAAAACAATCTCCCACATCTGATTCTTGTCAATCTGATTTAGCTCTTCATTCATGGCTTGAACCCAGTTTTCATCTTCAGCTGCATCAGCAACGCATTTCGGCTCAACCTGTGATAGTAATGATGTATTCTGAAGTGATTTCATTCTTCTTGTCTTAACTGGAGATCACTGATCACTGATGATATTCTTCCTGTCAATTTCAGCTCGACTCTTTTGGCTTTTGTGCAGATAAGGATTTTACTTCCTCGTACTCACCATCAATATCCTCTTCTGAATCATATTTTCTCAAATTTTTGTTGACACACCTTTTATTTTCTCTCACAGCTTCTTGGTATCCCGAAATTAGTCAGCTAATACCACATTTTTAGAGAAAAATAAATAAGCATGAAATGTTTGATTATTGTTGCTTCCCCTGCAATATGTCTTCCCTCTATAGACAACACCTGAGCCGAGTCATCCAATTATTGCATTGATGGCTCTTGCATATGATTTTGTTATTGAATTCTCCCCCTATGTTATGAAACACTTCCTAGGTTTAGTACCACTATTTAGACTCATAAACATTCTTCTCCTCATGAATAAATTATTCTAATCTAGCACTCAGCATCGAGCCATTAACCAAATCTCTAAGCCTACTGAGTTAGAACTCGGTGTAGGAAACAAGAGATAGAGTTAATAACACAATAACTTCCTATTGTGCTATGTTTCTCCCATTCTCCTTCAACTTTGGTACCTGATTTGAGCTAATAGAAACTTTTAAGCACATCACATCTCCACATTGCATTATTAGAATCCACTTCCCCTTAGTTCGTATCTCCCTAAAACCCAAAACACTTGAATCATCAGTTAACAACATTTATATACATAGGGAGAGGGATAACTTCTAGAATCCTCAACATGAGGATAATGGTTGATCCTGAAGGGTCAAACCTTTTATTCTTTCTTGCAGAACATCACACTCTTTCTTTACTTCTTCTAGCTGCCTAGCCAACTTAAACTGCTCTGGCCATATGACTAAGCATTCATTACCCACATGATGATCCTTTTTTCGATATATAGATTCTATAGGCTTCACTTTTCTCACCATTTGGGGCTTAAACCCACTAGTAAATATCTCCGTCTTTGATGTTCCACCAAAATTCCATTTCCCTTGATTCCTTCTCTGGGTAGGAATCTCTCTACTTGTCATTTTCCCTTGCTTCTTCCACCATTGCAAGGATCTTGCACCTTCCTCCACTTTTCACTGTGGAACACGACATGCGAATTTTTCAATACATTCTTTGTTCATCTTTCTTTTATCAGATGTCTAAGTCACCACACTCTTTTTCACTGGTGGTGAGTCCTCCAGTGAACGTTCATTCTTCTTTATCACAGCTTGAGTAGATCTCCTCTTAATCTTCCAGGTTTGTTCACATTCTCTCCTTGAGAGATATTGTGAGTATGACAGAGGAGGTGACTAATACACATTTTTTTGATCTCCATGTGATTCCCCTGAGGCTCTAAGCCTGTTCTTCTCCTTACCATGTTGTCTCCCAGTGTAGAATTTCTCATTATGCATCACTGAAGTCGAGAATCTCCTTTCGAGTTCTTTTTCCTTTCTTGCATTCTTCTTGCTGCAATTTCTTTCCAAATGCCCATAATCTGAACATATAAAACATTTTCCATCAACGACATACCTCATTTAATCATTTATCTGTCAAGATGTTGAAATATATTGTGTTCTTCCTATGACATTGATATCCTGAGCTTCCTGGAACATACTCATTGTGTGTCCCTTTCTTCCATAGTAATAACATCTGATGAATATTTTCCCTTGAGAGACTCTTCTCTCTGATTTCTCATGATGCTTCTTCTTATTCTTAGATTTAGTAATGTTTCTGTTTGCACAACCTGAAATGTATTTGAGAGCCTCTGAACAAAATCTTGATGTGTGGCCATGAATCCCCCAAAAACAGCACATGTCATCACTTCTTTTTGTAATTGTCCTCTTAGGCCTATCTCCAGTACCTACAGGTTTTTCTCCACTCCTGGAACTGTTCACGACTTCCATTTTATCATGAATGGGAGGGGATTCATCAAATCAAATGATAGATTTTCCCAAACTATATGGTATTTGAGCTGATAAAATATTTGGTTGTTTCTCCTCAGAAATATCATACTTCCTTTTCATTTTATCATCACCTTCTGAAGGATAATCGAATAGTAAGTGCATTTCATACTTTAACTTAGGTTTTCCTTTTTTCCTTTGATATCTCCATTTATTTCTTGGATTCTCTATCACTTCCTCCAATTATTGAATCTTCTTATTTATTGATTCAAGTTGAGCATAGAGTTATTTTTTGAGATTCTTCCCGCTACTCTACTCATCTTCTAGTTCTTGTGTGATCTTTTCCACCATGTCACTTTTCTACTTCACATTCAATTTTTCTTCTTCAATAGAATCAGAAAAACATGCATTCTCCTGTTTTAGCCTTTGATTCTTCTGAACTAGTTCAGATATCTGTGTAGCAAGATCATCATTTTTAAATTTCAAATTCTGAATCTCATCTGATTTCGGATTCTTCCCCTTTTCACCAGCTTTTGATTTTTCCACCTTTGCAGATCTCTTTCACAATTCTTCATCTTGAGAATCATTTTTATCCTTCAGATCAGTAGCTACATCAATAAGCCTTTGATTCAAACCTCTTAGCTTGTTGATCTCAGTTTCCAGTGCTTGGATCCGAATATCTTTAGTTTTCATCTCTTCATCCAATTTCTGATCCAATTCCTTTTCCTTGTGGAAAACTTTCACTTTTAGACTTCTTGGTGTTTATTCATCATCATTTGTTCCAACATCACTTAAAAAATCAGGTTCTTCACTCATTCCTTTAGCATCACTGAATGAGTAAGTATTTTCATAGTATGATTCATCCAAACCATTCTTCTGTTCACTACATGATTCCTTTAACTGAATCACACTCTTTCCATTGACACTTCCATAGTGGGTAATACCACCAGCCTTATGCTTCTTCTTCGATGTTCTTCCCTTTTCCATGGCATAATATGATAAGAGAAGATTTTATATTTAACTTGAGAAATCGACTAAACCAAGTCAAAGCAAACAAATCTGATAAAATAGACCTTCGCTCTGATACCAATTTTTAGGACCAATAGGGGCCTATATACCCTGAGAGGGGGGGTGAATCAGGGTATGAATATTCTTTTTCAAAATTCTTCCTACCCCACCAGATCTTGACCTCTTTATTACAAGGGTCACTTTTTTTTGCACTTTTGTGTTTATTGCGATCACTCATTTCCTTCTTTATCTGATGATGATGCTTTAAATGAAATGCAGGGAAGTAAGTAGGAAAACACAGAGATTTGTACTTGGTTCACCCTCATTGGGCTACGTCCAAGGAGCATATGCCGACAAGTTTCTGGTCGTACAAAATTCCAATATTCGTCACTAGATGTGGATAAAAGGGTTCAGGAATAGTCACTCTGTCCCAGGATCACTGCCTTTACAAGGTTTTATGGTCAGCTCACTACTTTCCCAAGGGTCACTCCCTATTTCTCTCTCTCTAGCTCACTGCCGGTGGAGAGGATCACCTTCTTCCTCTTCCTTTGCTCACTGCTCCAGAAAGGATCCACTCACAGTTTATATACTTGTAGGTATCTTCATTTTCATGAAGGAATGCATCTTCCTCTATATGTATATTCTCTGTTGAAGTCCAACTTTCACCCGTAGATGAATCTCTCTTTGCACCGAAGGTATCGGGAAATCTTCCAGCTTTCACGTAGCCCTGAATAACCACCGTGAATCAACCTTACTTGGCACGCAGGTCTAACCCGGCGCGCAAGTATCGGTGCGCAGGTCACAACTAGCACATAGGTCTGCCTCTACCACCTGCACGAAAAAATATTCTGCAACTCTAAACCTGCGTGACTCAATCCCTTTTACACCCAAGCCAATATTAGCGTGTAACTACCAACCGACGCACAACTTCAAACATTGGCGCGTAAGTCCACCTGCGTGACCACACACCACCTGCGTGACCACCACACCAGCGCGACAGGAGCTCTAATTTTTCAAAGTTTTGAACTCCGTTGAAAATGATGAGGGGTGGTCCTGTATTTATAGGCATTTGGTCAACCTACACGGCAACACGCAAGTCACCCCTCAGCATGCAAGTCTCGGAGTACAGGTGTCTTCCCCTACAAGTCACTTGTGCGACCAAACCAATACCTGCGCAACCCTCTTTCCTTTGCCATATTTTGATCTTCTGATCTTGAAAAACAATAGGTGCATAAGTTCTCAAGCATCCAAGGCATCGGCACACAAGTCTCTTCACGGCGCGCAAGTCACCTGCGCTACCACACCAATACCTATACAACCCTCTTTCCTTTGCCATATTTTGATGCTCTGATCTTGAAAAACATATGGTGCACAAGTTTATTCTACTTCAATTCAATGGTGTGCAAGTCCTTTTCCAAAAGACACTTGTCTTCATTTGTTGATTTTCAGGCCTAAAAATTTGGAAAACACTGTAAAACGGTGCCACCTTGTATCTGTTATTTTTGTACCGCCTTCAGATCATCCATTCCTTTGTCGATGTTCTTTAATCAAACATTTATCGTTGAACACAACTCTTGAACTTGACATTCCACCATGAAATCCACTTTGTCAAAAAAATTGTATGTCATTGTTTTGCTTTGTCAACAATCACAACACAGTTGTCCACTTTTTCAACAAACACAATCACTTCAAAAATGATTCAATGATGCCTTGAGGGATTTTTTCCCAATAGTTCCCATAAATGGAAGAGGAATCATGATGATTATTTTGGTGGTTCTCAACAATAGTGATTTTCTAGACCTCCTATAGTACCCAACATGTGCCCTTTGATCTGTTACTAGTGTAGAAAGCCTAGGAACTCAAAAAGGGTTTACACTGATATACCCAAGGTATGTGGTTCTTGTGGACACTTAGAGAACTTATAAAAGATATTATATGTATTTTATACTCTATATAGTTTCCTAGGATCATCAGTTCCTAATAAAACTATGGTGAAATCAGATGCTACATGAACAAAGGGGTTCCAACCACAAGTATCCAGAATGAAGCTTCTTCATTCAGTAGAAGAGACTCCAAAGGAAGCAGATACATGTCCAGTGACCATGAGAGGTACCATCACTATAAATTAATCATTATTGACTACTTTATTTGATTCTGGTGCATATCATTTGTTTATTTCAACTTGTATTGTGAATCTTTTTAATCTTCCCACATATCCTTTATATTATGTGATGAATATTACTACACCCCTCAAAATGAAGAGAGAGAAGGGTCTCTGTAGTCATTCTTATATTTTCTTGTTATCAGATATCAAGATTTCATAGTATTTCTAGTTATCAACATGAAACTAATTGAATTCATTTTCAGGATGGATTGAATAATTTCCAATAAAGCATGAATTGATTATTATCTAATACAAGTCTCCTTTACCATGCCTGATGGGGTGTGTTGTATCTTTTAGGGAGAATGAGAGCTGAGGTTGAGTAGATCTATACCTTCTTATATAGAGTTTGGGAAAGTGATATTATTGTTAACTTTTGATATGGAGTGAGGATCTTTGATCGATGATCTCCCTATAGTTTTCATCGAGTTTCCTAATGTTTTTTCTTTTAACTTCTCTAGTTTTCCGCCAGTAAGGGAGGTAGAGTTTTCTATCGATTTAGTGTTTGGTACTCAAATGGTATCTATTCCATCTCACCACATGGAACCAGCTAAAATTAAAGAGATGAAGACTTAGTTGTATGATATTTTAGAGAAAGGATTCACACGCTCTAGTGTTTCACCTTGGGTGGTGTCAGTTATTTTTGCTAAGAAAGATGATGGGTCACTTCACCTTTGTGTGGATTAATAAAAACTAAATCAAGTTATAGTAAATAAATAATATCCATTTCTATAGATTAATGATTTTTTTTTTAAAAATTTGAAATGATAAAAGTAGTTCTCTAATATTGATCTACGATCTGGTTACCATCAGTTGATAATAAAATAATATTATGTTCAGAAACCACCTTTTAGAGTAGGTATAGCCATTATGATTACCTTATCATGCCATTTGGTCTAACAAATACTCCTTCAGTCTTTATGTATTTGATGAATATGATTTTACATGAGTATATTTATAATTTCATGGTAGTATTCTTGGATTACATCCTTGTTCACTCTAAGTCTGAGGAGGATCATATACATCATATGAGAGCAGTTCTGGAATTGTTGAGAAATCACCAAATTTATGCCTATCTATCGAAATGTAATTTATATATTTGGGAAGTGAATTTATTGGGATATGTGGTGTTGAATCATGGTATATCAGTTGATCCAAAGAAGGTGAAGGCTATTATAACATGGGAACAAACTTGAAATATTTTCTAGATTAAGAGATTCTTGGGATTATATATGTATTATGATCAGTTTATAAAGGACTTCTCAATGTTGTCTTCTCCAATGAATGCTCTAATTTATAAGGGAGTATAGTTTTGTTGGGTTGAAAAATGTTAGAATTATTTTTTTGATATAAAACTTCTTTTGACTACTACACCAATGTTTACTCTTATAGAGGTTGGATAGGGTTACATGGTATTTTACGATGAATTAGGTTTAGGTTTGGGATATGTTCTTATGCAAGGTGATCACATTATTGATTATAGCTCTCAGAAGCTTAGGAAACATAATAAGAATTATCCAACCCATGATCTTATGCTTGCAGCTGTGATGAATGCACTTAAGAGTTGGAGAGATTACCTTTTTGGGGAATGATTTACCATGTATTGTGACCACAAGATCTTGAATTATATCTTATATAAAAAATATTTGAATCTCCACTAGAGAAAATTGGTAGATTATTTTAAATCCTTTGATTTTGTCATCTCCTATACCCTGAGTAAAGGGAATGTCATTGCAGATGATTTGAATAGGAAACTTCCAACCCAGGTCATGAAAGAATCATTATAATAGTGAAACTTGATGGATATTTTTTCATAGTTGAATATTGGAGTTCAGGAATCAAGGGATGAGGTTTCCTTGTCCAGTGTCCAGTTGATCTTTACTCTTCTCAAGTTGTTTCTTAAAAAAAAGATTTACAATGAGTTATGAGGTAATAGAGACTCTCTTTATGGTGGGGAGACCATTGCTGACTAGTCGTTCACCATGAAGGTAATTTTATGTTATAAATTTTTTTTTTACCATTATTGGTTGGGAAATATGTGATGGGGGATTTCCATAATTCCCTGTGGGTTTTGTAGCCAGAAACCATGAAGATGTTCTATGACATGCATCAATGATTCTAGTGTTCAGTTATGTGACAAGGCATTGCTGATTTTTTATCACATTGTTATACTTTCCAATAGGTTAAGACTGAGCACCGAATAATTTCAGGTTTTCTTCATCCAATTTCGGTTCTTACTTGGAAGTGGTATGAGATCTATATAGACTTTGTGGTTGGGTTTTCTTATACCTAGAGAAAGAATAATGTGATATGGGTTGTGATCAATCATCTAACTAAATCATCTCACTTTATACCCATTCTTGATGCAACCAAAGTTAAAGAGATGGAAAATATCTATGTAAGAGAGATTTTTAATTTTCATGGAGTTCCATTTGGTATAATCTCTGATAGAGATCCCAATTTTACATCTCACTTTTAGAGGGGACTTCAAGAGGCACTGTGATCTCCAGTTTGTTTGAGTATGGTATACCATCTATAGTTAGATGGCCAAATAGAAATATCTGTATATATTTTTGAGGATATTCTCTGTACCTATGTTATTAACTTTGTTGGGGATTGGGATGACCATTTGGGGCTGGTTGAGTTTGATTATAATGATAGTTACCAATCCATGATCAGGATGGCTCCTTTTGAGTCATTGTAAATCTCCAATGTGTTGGTCAGAGATCAGTGAAAGTTCCTTGGTTGGTCCGAGCTTAGTTTAAGATATGAAATCAAATATTTAGTTGATTTTTCAGAGAATATTGATGGAATAGAGCCAATATAAGTCTTATGCTAATTTTCACCATAGACTATTGGAATTTTTAGTTGGTGATCAGGTGTTCTTGAATGTTTCACATCGTTTAGGTCATTGAAGAATTAGGAGTCATGGTAAACTTGATCTTAGTTTTGTTGGATGTTTTGAGGTTGTTGAGTAGGTGGGGGAATTGGCATACCGTTTAGAACTTCCACCATAGATGATGTCGATAAATAATGCATTACATGTATCTTAGCTATGAAAATATCTTTATGATCCATCTCATGTTTTGAGATGGAGTGATCTTGATGTCGAGCTTGATTTATCCATGAATGAGCATCCAATTAGGATATCTGATTCTAAAACAAAGGTATTTCATGGGAGTAATATACCTTTGGTTCAAGTGATATGGAAGCATGGTTCTGATTCTAACGAGACATGGGATCACAAGGCACCGATGAGAGAGAAGTGGCCTCACCTTTTTGATATAAAATCTTATTAACATTATTTCTGGGGATATAAAAGTTTTTATAGTGGGGAGGTTGTAACATACCATTACCTTTATGTTAGGTATGTTTTAAGAATTATCACAGTTTTCGTTTTTTTTATTTGGTTAGGGAATAAAAGGAGTTGGGTGGATACTTTTGATGGTGAAGTCATGGATTTTTTGGAATTTTCAGAATAAAACATGTTGGTTATGAAACCTTATGGTGATTTACACAGCATGTAATATGGTTAGATGATGTGTAAATTATTAAATAACAATAAATCCATTTTTATTAAAAATGTGATGGTTTTTTTGGTGTATATGAGACTCAAAAATTACATGACATGTAATTGGGTTACACATCATGTAAAGTACTAAGTGTCGATTTTAAGTAGGAATATTGGATGAAATTTTTATTTGCTTTCCTCCAAGTTTCCTTTCTCTTGGCCTAGAGTCATCCCTAGGCGATTTTAGACCTCTCCAACCCTTCTGGGTCATTTCATTCAATGATTGATCCTTATTGCAGCTGCGGTGTGACTCTCTAGGTAAGTAGTCTCCCTATATGTCCATCTCTTTTTCTTTCCCTCCCTGAAGTTTGATAGATCATCTTGGGATTTATGGATCTAAGCTCTATGTTGTTGAATCTTGTTTTTAGGTTGAGTTCCTAGATCTTATGCACCTTCTTTCTTGTTGGCGAGTTCCATTTTAGGCGTTGTGTTTTTTTGAAAAGGTAGGTGGTTCCATTTAACATTGGACAATTGATTTAACCCTAAATTTATTGATTTAAATTAAATTACTTTAAATTAAATTATAAAAAAAATTCATTGTGTATTATGGTTTAGATTTTCTTTTGAATGAAAATTGGGGAAAAACCCCAATTCTAGTGAATTGGTGTATGATTATGGAATTTGATTAAACTTGTGAAATTGATTTATAATTTTTATTTGATAAAAATGGATTAAATTATTTTGATAAGAACCCATTGGTTTTATCACGGAAAAAATGAATGAATTTATTAAAAACCTATTTTGGGGTTTAAATGGAAATTAGTGTATTGAAATGGGAAATCTGTTAATTGTATTTTAAATATTTTTGAAATAAATTTTCATTATTGATTGTTGTTTGAGAACATGAAATCCTAGGTAGTTAGTGAGTTATTAGGGAAAACGTGACAGGATGATAATTCCATAGTTACAGATTAATGCTTTACAACTCCGACATAAAATTATTGGTAGATCTTATCCCCAGTGGGATGTTGGTTAGTCTTATTTGTCCAGTGTTAAAGAGACACGTGTGAACATTTCAATTATCATCAAATAAGTTTGTGAGGATACCATAACCTAGAACTATAGTACCTCTTGGTAGATGAACATGTTTCCCATTTTTGATTATTTTGATATATATGCCATTGTTTGTAAACTGTTTTGCACACGCCTTTTAAATTTATATTAATTATTTTATATAAAATGTTTATTAACACATTGTTTAGAAATATTTTACATCATTTGAAATGTAAATAATTATTGATTTTAAATATGATTTTTTTACTTCCATTCCCATTTATTCAAAATTTAAATATTTATTTGGTTAATTAATTTTGGAATATTCTTATAGAATCTTTGGTGAGACCCTACTCGGATTTTAGCTCATACCCTACTTGTGCCTTCGGGTGTTTGTAGATTATCTTATTCAAGGTTTGAGAAATGGTAAATATCCACTTGGATGTGGTTCTTGTTGTTGATCTTTGGGCTTGGGGAGCTATTTACATTGGGACTTGGGTTGTTTATCTTTCAGTTTCTGGTACTTTTTGGTTGTACTTTGGGTTTATATACCTATTTTACTTGGGTTATTTATATTTCTGTTTCTTCCACTATTTGTGTGGAAAAACTATTCCCACATTTATCTTGTATAATTCTAGGTTTTATTCACTAACCCATGGAGATTGGGAATGCCCTTCGGGACATGTCTGGACTGGCCTAGTTATCAGGGTACCAGAGTATCCAAGCTAGTTTGTGGCATGAATTAATCCTATTAAGAAGGTTTCACATATAATAATATTTACAATCATAATAAATTACACAATAGGAACATATTAACCTATTTATTGAAAAAATAATGGCCCATTTTCCTTAGTTACTCTCAAACCCAAGAACTTCATAACAGAAATAAAGGGAAATCATCTTTACAAAAACCTTCATTTAAAATGAAATACAATAACACAACTCTTATTTTTAAATCATTTATAAAATCCACCTTTAAAAATCATATCAACACATATTATCAAAATACCCTCAATTTGATAAATCATAAGATAGATTTCAAAAATCAAATTTTCCTTGAGATTAAGTTTCTTATAAAATAATAATTTAAAACATATTTATATATTGATCACAAATCATGCCTCAAAAACATTGTTTAAAAACCCATCAATAATTCACACAAAGACTAGTCCAAAATATTAATAGATCATAGCCACATATTAAGATACACTTTCATCATAATTCCATGAATCCTTAATATGATGATCTCAAAGGGATGAATTACCAGTCCATATCACCATGATTCCTCAAAAAATTATCATTTATACACTAAATAAAATAAATATATTTCAAAGGATGTTTAACATGACAAGTGCATATTTAGCATGACCCTTGTGCTATATTGGAAGAACCAATTTTATTTTTCATGGTGTCTATGTAACACATTATAGGTATTAAAATGACCTTTAATGAGTGGAACAACCCCTATGAAACTTGGGATGACACCCATGTAACCCACTGGTCTCAAGGTGTAATAGAAGAGAAGGTTAAAGGAAAAATTTTATTGTATCTAGAATAACCCCATTCCGAATTTAAAAATACCATAAAAAAGTTATAAATTATCATTTTAACACCTTAAACATAATGATGTAAAAATTAAGGCTTTCATGACATTGATATATAACTAAATACTTTGAATAATTCACATAAAATATATTGAACAATTCATAGCATATGCCTTATTAATTTGTATTAATTTTTTATCCTTTATTTATTGTTCTTCATAAAGTTTACTACTATAGAAAAATAATAGAGAGAGATATTGAGGGGGAAGGAGAAATGTATGAGGGTTTTATCAAAATAGAGAAGTTTATTTCTCTATTAAAACCATTTCTCCTCTCTATGCAATAAAATCACCATGAGAAACTACCTAATAATAAGTCCAACCCTTTATTTACCATTATAATTCCCTTTTTTACTGCTCTCCTCCATTAAGTCCATTTTTCCATCATTAATATTATCATGGTGGACCTCTATCCATTAGTAAATCTCTCAAACCTGTGATTCAAAGAAATTTTATGAACACAATTCCTAGTCAATCTTCTTTCAATTTCTCATATATAATTCTTGAACAAATATATTTATATTAAAAAAATTCCAACATAAAATCCTCAAAATATATTCCTCATTAAATTAATCAAATAAACTTTCATCTATTACATGTCAAAAAAATAACATCTCATGTTTCAGTATTTCCTTTTTAAGAATCCTATGATACATTATATATATTTTAATTAGTAAAATATTATTTATAAATCTTATTCCATAAAAAGTATCCAATATTTAATAATAAAAATTATAAATATATTAAATTTTCTCATGGAAATATCACTTTAATAAATAAGCTCAAATTAATCTCAACATCCATTAAATAAATAAAAAAATCAATGTTGTGACCACTATCTCATATAGGATTAGTACCTATATGGTTAGTATCATTTTAGAGTATCACCTCTACAACTATTATTCCTCAAACCTAGTCTATGGGTAAGAAAAGTTTAAGTACTTAATGTATCATTTTCTACCTCAATCATAAAGATGTGGGGGAGAAAGAGAGTAAACACTTAGGTAAATCATCATCTATCTAAAAACTAATACAATGATTGAGGATAATAATAAATACTCGGGTGTATCATCAATGGTCTATAACTTAGGGATATGGGTGATAATTAGAATAGATACACATGTATATCATCATAGATCTACAACCTAGAGTAGTATATGAGAAGAGAATAAATACTTAAATGTTATCATGTGTCTCTAACTTAAGTTAATTAGTGAGTATAATAGTATTCCTATTACCATTGACACATGCCAACCATTAGAATACATCAAATATATAGACTAATGTGAGTAAAATAAGAAATCACACTTCCCAACCAATGATAAATCTATCAATCACATGGAATTTACCATATAATAATCTACAAACATCATAACATTCTCTTGGATTTTTTATATTCTTATCATATAAAAAATCAATGATAATTTAGTTTCATTCATTAGATTATTTAGTTTACCAAATTACAATAGTATTAATTCCAATATCCACATCATATATTCAAATCCATATCATTATAATTGATATAAATAATTATCAAAATATTCCCACACTATTGTCATATTTATTTGCATTACTATCTCATAAATTCCATCAACTCAATTGGCAAGGTTCATGTCACCATTACTCGCTGACTTAATAAAAATTTCACATCATTAATTAATTATTCATAACATCATAAATAAATACTATATCATCACTATAATATTTCTTTATCATCATCAAGATCAATATTCTACTTGGTTTTTTAATTCAAACCATTTGTCTACATAATCTTCATCAGACACATACATCATTCATAATAATTCTCAATAACTCACATAATCACAGGATAATTAGTTTAGAAATACAAATCACCTTAATCTTATTATAATATATATCCTATTTATTAATTTCATTTTAAAACTTTACATTCAGATAAATCCCACATTACTTATCTTGAGGTTCACTTTAATCTCACATTTTCATTTATCATATTATCTTTAACAATAATTATCATTTTTTCTGTCAATATATATTTTTTATTTTATATAAATGAAACTTTAAGGAAAGTGGTAACCCAATAAAATAAAAATACAATAAAAAAAAAATATTAAGAGGATAAGTAATCCTTCATTAGAACATCACATATTCCCTTTGTGATGTAGAAGTACAACTCCTCCTTAAGTTTGTGGGTGATCTCCCGGGTGAAAATGAAATTCAAAATTATTTAAAATTAATCGTGATCCAATAGTAGTTTATTTTTTATAGATGTACATTTTCCCTAATATATCATGGATATCTCTTATTCCTCATTTTGAATAAATTTTTTTTACATTTCAATAATTATCATTATATTGTGTGAATTATACTCTCTAAATTTGTCCATGTCATCATAAGAAAATTATTTTATTTAAAAATAATTCACAATGTCTCAAGGTAACTCAAGTAATAAAATTATATAGGTATAATATCATTAATAATTTTAATGATATTTATATTAATTTCCATCATTAATCAATCATACAAAAAATTTCAATCTGTTATTACTATGTGGAGTCAAAGTCAACACAATAGCGAGTCTTCATTAGTAATGGAATTATTTCATAAAAAGTAAGCATACTGAAATTCAAAACAAGCTCATGAGTTTTATTTAAATAAAAATATTCAAATTGAACTCCCAAAATTCACCAAAATTATCTAAATAGAGTTCCATTAGTTTAGGGAGGTTGAAAGGAGTCCAATGTAATTTTTGGTTCCCAAACATAACCTCACATGTATCCCCACATTCCCCCTCAATTTTTATCCAATCAATGGGTACTATGTGGAACCCCATGAGGTATTACAAACTTATCCATCCACACCATTAATCATATAAACCACAATCATTAAATATGTTAATAAAATAATCTATATCATGTTGAATAACACCTCCCACACCACACTTCACCCTCCATTATTGTCCATCTGATCTTTTGAATGGAAGGTTTAGATTGAACAATGCCACACCCCACATGAATTATCCCCCTTCAATAGGAGCTATATGATATAATGATCAAAATGAAAAGATTCACTTGTCCACATACCAGGATTATTCCCTCCATGTGTCTACATAATTACAAAGTTATTGTTTGATTTGGAGATCATACAATTAGGTGAACTCTAGGCCACACTGCCCATGTTGTACTGCTCGAGTAAAGGGAAGGGATATGTGGCCCTTCCCAAAATATCTGACCATAGATCAAATAGATCATGTTCCTTTGCCTCTAATTGTTAATATTCTATTTATTTAATTTGTATGTAACCACCTATTGTAGTTTTAAATAGAGAAATTCTATAAAATTGTCCAAAATTTCACCATAGTTTCTTCACATCATGAGGATCATAGAAATATAATTTATATCACAAGAATAAATTACTAAGAACATTAAATAACTAAGATAAGGGTAAATTCAAATAAAATTATCTCTTAAATAACTTTCAATCCATACATAAAATCTTTTTTTTCTTAGTCTTGATAGATTCATCTATTCAAAATATAAACAAATATCTATCATATTTGTAATGAACCAAAGTTTCATTAATGGAAATACCTCTTGATCTAATTAAATGTATGTTTATATGAAATTTTTATATAAAATGTAAAATTCTTTGGTTTTATTTTAAGAATTGTGACCATTACTTTTATAGCCGTTGAACAGTGATCACATGATTAGTATAAATATAGGGCTTTAACAAATCCAATTTACTCAGACAAAAGAAGCTATGGCCTCATCCAATAGAATTGCTCCATACGAAGCCCATTTTTCGGAGCTTGAAAAAGAGGTGGTGTCCTTGGGCTTTGCTCTTGACCAAGCCCAAGCTGAGCTTCATCATGTCAAGCTCGAACGGGACCGTCTACAGGAAAAGTGGAAGTTGATAGAGATTACCACACGAGCGATGTTATCCGAGCCCCCTAAGAGTCTGTCACCATCGCACACCTTACCCTTAGGTCGTATGCAGCTGTTTTAAGGGATTATGTAACAAATCGCTTGTACTATTTTCATATATATTATTTTTTTATATAATAATGAATATACATTCTTTTCAATAGTGATACATTGTAAATAGTTTTTAAAGTACAAATAGTGTTTTTAGTTATTATTTAATTAAGAAATCTATTTTATTAAATTAAGGGATTTTTGAATTAAATAATATTTTAATAAAATATTATTATTATTATTAAATTAATTTTACTATATATATAAATGATCATATAATTTTATGAATGTAATTATAATTTTTATTAAGGTTTGAAATCCATTTCGGTCAAAACCTGTGAATTTTCGATAAATGTCAGTTTTTATTTTAAAAGTGAAAATTAACATATTTAGAAAATTATTTAGATAAAATAAATGATATTTCTGGAATCAGGATGTCAAAATTATCCAATGGTGAATTTTTCATAATTTTCTGAGACAGTCAAATTTTTGGGTAAAAATTAAATACCGTTTAAATATATAAAGTCTTTGGAGTTCATCCAACCTCTTCCCTAATCTCTCTAGAATCCTCCCAAGGTTCCCCAAGCTCCCAAGAAGTATCTCTCAATCCTCTCCCAAGCCTTTGGAATCACAATTCCAAGTAAGGGTTTTTTCTTCCTTTCTCAATTTTGTCCAGTTTTATTTAAGTTGTTTTTCACTTTTAATTTAAATTATGAATGTTGGGGTATGGTTTAGAACCTCCCTCATACTGACCTCTTTATGTTTGAATGATGGTAGACCCTTTATCTCTCATTAAATGCCTCCCATGTACACCCGTTACTATGTTGAAATTCCGAAAGGAACTTCTCTCTCCTCATTTACATTCAAGCAATACTTTTGTATAATGAATCTAAATTCCATTACAATTGTTGGGAAATGTATCTATATGACCTCCTTACTTTCCATTACATGTAAATATGATGAGGAACCTCTTTCTCTCTCATCACCTATTTTTATGAATTCTTATGTCATGCCATTACGCTGCAGAAATTGTACCGATTTTCTAAGCCAATGCCATTGTGTAGTGAATACCATGCCCATTTCTCAATCAATGGTATTCACCTTTATAAACATTTAATTATTGATTATAAGGTTCCATGTATGAATTCCACATTCCTTTATCGTGGAATAAATGATTATGTTTTATGAATCCATGTTTTATGATCCATGTGGCACACTTATGCATGAAATGAAATGTTTAAGAAGGGTGCGCCCTTATAGCGCTCCAATGCATTGGGTAAAGTATAGTATCATGATACGTCTTGTGAAATGAGTGTTGACTCATGCTAATTCAAGTTCAATGAGGGTTTACTCGTTCTTCATGTGCAATGAGGATTTACTCATGCTTCATGTGCAATGGGCCTTGGCTCATGATAATTCCATGTTAAGTGTTGTTTCCACATTTCCATGTTATGATTATCATGATTTATCATTCCTTAATGTCCATGTTTATTTTTTGCTCATTGATATGCCTGTTTTCTAAAATGTATTGTAATCTTCATGTATTCTATGTTTATTCCCTTACTGGGCTTTATAACTCACCCCTTTTCTTAGGCATGTCCTCAGGTTATCCCATGCAATGCTAAGTATGAGGGAATGTAGTGGTCATGTAAAGGAAGTTTTCAATAAAGATGTTGTATTTCATGTTTTAAGTTGTTATATAATGATCTTAAGCCCCAAAGACAATAGAACTATCGATATTCCATGTTTTATCAAGTGAACAGTTTATGTAATAAATCATGTTTAAGTTTTTAAAATAAGCAGGGTTGTCATAGTTGGTATCAGAGGATAGGTTTAGTTATTTTTGGGATTAGGATTAGAAAACCCTAGTAAATCCTTAGATAAAAGACTAAGTATAATAAAAACATACCTAAGTTTTGGTAAGTACTGAGTTAGTGTTTTTTCAAACAAATACATCCCTATCTGGATACGAGCAGGTAGAGGTGGCTCTGACACAGATGTATCCTAGGGGTAAAACCCGAAAACACCGCTTTGAGCTAGACTCGAACGAGAATTGGTGCACGACAACGGGCCTTGCTGCGCTCTTGGTTACGACACTCTCGGGGGATACATTTTGATAAATTCACAAGCTTAGTATGAACCCTTATTAAGGGAATTAAAAAAAATGACCCTAAGAATATATGTTAGAAAGTAGATCATGAAAATCCTATATTGAAGCCTATAGACTCATGAGTTAAGGAAATAAAAGTTTATTTGTAAGTCATAAACTTTTTTTTTGGATTACCCTTTTTGTGTTACCCCCTAAATTTCCTTTTATTCCAGCCAATGGCTAGTAGTAGGAGGACTCGGGCTAACAACCGATGTGAAGATCAGTGTGATGACTATACTAATGAGATGCCCAATCCAATGGGAGAGGGAATTGCGAACTTTGTCACGCTTCTCTCTCAGCTAACTCAATAATTGAATAGAAAAACGGGTCAAGAGGAATGTCCAAACCCCCCTAAGAAAGAACAAGTTTCTATCGAGAGCTTCATGAGACAAAGGCCTCCTACTTTTAGTGGATCATCCGATCCCACGATCGCTGAACAATGGATCAACTCAATTGAAAAGATCTTCTCCATCCTTCAATGTTCTGAACAAGAGAAGGTTCTCCTGGTGTCTTATCATATAGAGGGTGAAGCTGATTAATGGTGGACGTTGATAAAAAATATGAAGCCTGAGGAGGAGATCGAAGCGTTGGAATAGAAGGATTTCCGGAAGATGTATTTCGATAAATATTTTCCACGCACCCTACGGCTTAAGATGGAAAGGGACTTCCTTTCCCTCAAGAAAAAAGTTGAATAATCTGTTGGAGCATACGAGGAAAACTTCACAAGGCTTTCACGATATTCTTATGGCTTTGTCATTACCCCTGGATGCAAGGTTGACCGCTTCTTTGGTGGGATGAAGCCAAGCATGCGGAAAGCATTAGCGATCCGTGACTTCGAAAACTATGAGGAAATTGTCCGATGTGCCCTAAAGGTTGAAATGGAGATCAAGGAATCACAGGGGTATCATGGGGACAAGGGTCATAAGGTAGACTTCAATGCTGGCAGTCCGATGGATAAATCCAACAGTGCGATGAAGATCCAACACCCCACTTGCCAAAAGTGCGGAAAGAAGAACCCTGGAAATTGCCTCAAGGAAACGAGGAAATGATTTAGGTGTGGAAGAGAAGGGAACTTAGCTGTTAACTGTCAGCAAGAAAGACCCGTGACTGTGATAGAGGATAGGAATGCTCCGTTCGAACCTCAACACATTTTTCATTGCTACAACTGCAAAGAACCGAGGAATTTTTCAAATCAGTGCTCTAATCGTAGGGTTTTTGGAGGCAAACAACAACCTCCAAGGAAGCAAGGAAGATATTTTACCATCACTTCTACCGAAGTGAACCCCGCCAACGAAGTGGTGAAAGGTACTCTAGTTATTCATTCAAGAATAGAGAACATACTTTTTGATTCAGGTTCTAATCATTCTTTTATATCTCTAAAGTTTAGTAGAACAATCCCAGCACCACCACAAATCATGGAAGTGAAGATGCTGGTGAGTACGAAAAATGGGGCAATCATTGCATCCCATGAATATAAGTCCTCCCCTATTATAATATGTGGATTGAATTTCTCAGTGAACCTCGTCATACTCCCTCTGGTGTAATTTGATGCAATTCTTGGCATGGATTGACTTTCCTTATATAAAGCCAACATAAATTGTCGGGATAGGGAAATCATAGTCCATATGGAGAATCGACCCCCGATTCTTTACAAGTGTAAGGAGGAAGATGAATCTCCTTTAGCTCCATCATCTCAAGCATGGATATTACTTCCCTATGATAACGTGTATCTGGATCTGATGATTGAGTCCAAGGAAGAAACCACCCTTGAGTAAATGCCTATTGTGAGGGAATTTGATGAAGTGTTTCCCGAGGAACTGCCTGGTCTTCCTCCTAAAAGAGACATTGAATTCTCAACTGAACTTATACCAGGGGCTCTACCAATATCCAAGACTCCATATAGAATGGCTGTCATGGAGCTTGAAGAACTGAAGAAACAAATATAGGAGAATCTGGATAAAGGGTTTATACGCCCAAGTGCTTCACCGTGGGGTGCACCAGTCCTCTTTGTCAAGAAGAAGGATGGTTCAATGCGGATTTTCATCGATTATCATGAAATTAAAAAAAATCACGATAAAGAACAAGTATCCTCTACCACGAATCGATGACTTGTTCGATCAGCTGTGTGGATCACAATACTTATCCAAGGTAGATTTGCGGTCAGGATATTATCAAGTAAGGGTGAAGAAGGAAGATGTCCCTAGGACTGATTTTCGTACAATATACGGGCACTATGAATTCATAGTAATGCCTTTCGGACTCGCTAATGCTCTAGAAATCTTCATGGAATTGATGAATAGAGCCTTTAGAGATTACCTTGAAAAATTTGTGGTAGTCTTTATAGATGATATTCTAATATACTCCAAAACCAAGGAGGATCATGAGGATCATTTAAGAACTGTACTAGAGACTTTGCTCAAGGATAATCTCTATGAAAAGTATAGAAAGTGTGAGTTCTGGTTGAAGGAGGTATCATTCTTGGGCCATATCATCACAAGAAATGGGATATCTGTGGATCCCTCCAAAACAGATGCAATTAAGGGATGGTTGAGGCCAACATCGATAACAGATATCCATAGATTCTTGGGGTTAGTTGGATATTATCGATGATTTGTGAGAAATTTCTCACGATTTTCCAACCCTCTTACTAAGATAACTCAAAACGGAGTAAAGTTTTCTTAGAGTGATGAATGCGAAGAAAGCTTCAAGGAGTTGAAAAGGAGGCTTATCACTGTGCCGGTGCTCACTTTACCCACAAGTGGGGAAATTTTTGTGGTATTCAGTGATTCTTAGAAGAAGGGATTAGGCTGTGTGATGATGCATAATGATAAAGTGATATCCTATGCCTCAAGGTAGTTGAAAATCCATGAGCAAAACTATCCAATGCATGATCTGGAGTTGGCGGTGGTGATCTTTGCCTTGAAAATCTGGTGACATTATCTCTATGGGGAGAAATGTGAGATATATACTGACCACAAGAGTCTTAAATATATATTCACACAGAAAGAGCTTAATATGCTCCAGAGAAGATGGATAGTGCTCATCAAGGATCATGACTGTTCAATACATTACCAACCTGGGAAAGCGAACAAGGTGGAAGATGCCCTAAGTAGAAAGGACCCAGCGATTCTATCAATGATGAGAATTGAGAAGGATCCAATCTTCTTAGACTTGATGAAGATGGACATGAGAATCATAAAGAAGGGAACATCATCAATCCTTTCACAAATTATTGCTCAAACGTCTCTTTTGGAAAGGTTAAAGGATGCTCAAAAGGATGATGTGGGAATTCAGGAAAAAGTGAAAGCTATCAAAAAAGGAAAATCCTAGGAGTTTATTGTTAATGAAGAAGTAATTGTGTGATTTGGGAAAATACTATGTGTTCCATCAAGTCCGGAGCTGAAGAAGGAACTTTTGGATGATGCACACAGTTCAAATTTCTCTATTCACCTAGGGAGCACAAAGATGTATCGGGATCTCCAAGAAAATTTTTGGTGGGATAATATGAATAAGGAGATCACTGAATATACATAAAAGTGCCTGGTGTGCCAGCAAGTGAAGGTAAAGAGGCAGAAGTCTAAGGGGATGATGCAACCATTTCCCATACCAGAATGGAAATGGGAGAACATCACCATGGAATTTGTCACCGGACTTCCGAGGACAACTAAAGGCAACAATTCAATCTGGGTTGTGGTGGATCGTCTTACAAAGACTGCACACTTCATTGCTATTCTGGAGGATTTCTCATTGGATCAACTGGAACAGTTATATATCAAGGAAGTGGTAAGGCTGCATGGAGTACCACAATCTATTGTGTCTGACCAATATCCAAGATTCACCTCTATGTTTTGGAAGAGTCTTCAACATGCTCTGAATACTGAATTGAACTTCAGTACGACCTATCATCCCCAAAATGATGTCCAATCCGAGCGGACTATCCAAACACTTGAGGACATGTTGAGAGCATTCTCAATGGACTTTAAAGGAGGATGGGATCAACATCTTCCTCTTATTGAGTTCTCTTATAATTTTAGTTTCCACTCGAGCATCCAAATGGAACTATATGAATCCATTTATGGTAAAAGGTGCAGAACACCGGCGTGTTGGTATGAGGTCGGTGAACGTAAGCTTCTCGGACCAGAAATGGTCGAGGAAATTGTGGAGAAGTTGAAAACTATTCAGTAGCATATAAAGGCATCCCAGAGTTGACATAAGAGTTGTGAAGATAATTGTCGACGAGACCTTGAGTTTAAAGTCGGAGACATGGTTTTTCTATGCATATCTCCGTGGAAAAAGGTCATGAGGCTTGGAAAGAAAGGTAAGTTAAGTCCAAGGTACATCAGCCCCTTAGAGATTCTTGATCGTGTTGGGGTTGTGGCCTATCGACTAGAACTTCCACCTACCATGGCCAAAGTACATGATGTCTTTCATGTATCCCTCTTAAGGAAGTACATACCGGACCCTTCACATGTACTCTCTTCTGAGGTGGTACAGTTGGAGGATGATCTTTCTTATGAGGAGAAACCAGTGAAGATCTTAGATTATAGAGAAAATGTTCTACGAAATAAGACAATTCCCCTTGTCAAGGTGTTGTGGCGAAACCACACGTTTGAAGAAGCGACTTGGGAATCAGAGGAAATGATGAAGCTGAGTTACCCACATCTATTTTAGTGTGGGAAAAGAAAATTTCGAGGGTGAAATTTCTTAAGGGGGGAATATTGTAATGACCCAAAGTTTAATTAATGGAAATCCCTCTTGATCTAATTAAATGTCTCTTTATGTAAAATTTTTATATAAAATGTCAAATTATTTGGTTTTATCTTAAGAATTGTGAACGTTTCTTTTATAGCCATTGAACAGTGATCACATTATTAGTATAAATATAGGGCTTTAACAAATCCAATTTACTCAGACAAAAGAAGCGATGGCCTCATCCAGTAGAATTTCTCCATAAGAAGCCCATTTGTGAGAGCTCGGAAAAGAGGTGGAATCCTTGGGCTTCGCTCTTGACCAAGCCCAAGATGAGCTTCATCATGTCAAGCTCAAACGAGACCGTCTATGGGAAAAGTGGAAGTTTATAGAGATTACCACATGAGCGATGTTATCCGAGCCCCCCAAGAGTCTGTCACCATCGCACACCTTACCCTTAGGTATTATGCAACTATTTTAAAGGGTTATGTAACAAATCTCTAGTACTGTGCTCATGTACATTATTTTTTGTATATAATAATGAATATACTTTCTTGTCATTATTGATACATTTTAAATAGTTTTTAAAGTACAAATAGTGTTTTTAGTTATTATTTAATTAAGAAATCTATTATATTAAATTAAGGGATTTTTTAATTAAATAACATTTTAATAAAATATTATTATTATTATTAAATTAATTTTATTATATATATAAATGATCATATAATTGTATGAATGCAATTATAAATTTTATTAAGGTTTGAAAGCCATTTCTATCAAAACCTGTGAATTTTTGATAAATGTCAGTTTTTATTTTAAAAGTGAAAATTAACATATTTAGAAAATTATTTAGATAAAATAAATGATATTTATGGAATCAGGATCTCGAAATTATCCAACGGTGAATTTTTCATAATTTTCCGAGACAGTCAAATTTTTGGGTAAAAATTAAATACCGTTTAAATATATAATGTGTTTTATGACATCATAATGACCTAATAGTGATGTAATAAAATACGATAAGCTTTATGTTCGTCCAATATATGTTTTTCCATTAAAATAATGTGAATTTGGGTTTTTTTGACTTATTTTACAAAGCATTAATGTACCCCTCAAAACTTATTAAACATTTTGTCTTTTTAAATTATTTTCCATGGGAGTGTGACTCACCTCCACATAAGAAACCCCATTATTTTAAGAAGTTCTGACTTTGTAATTATAAAATATTGTTTTCCTCTTCCATTTTCCAAAAACAATGGGCAAAAACCATGATCTGATTTGTGGTTTGGATGAGTTTAATGTAAGGGGTCCCAAACCTAAATAATAAAGAATTCACTCACCTTTCCTATATAAACCCACCCAAGATCCCACTTACTCCTCACTCAAAGCCTTTGGAGTTCATACAAACTCTTCCCTACTCTCTCTATAATCCTCCCAAGGTGCCCCAATCTCCCCAGAATCCTCTCTCAAGCCTCTCTCAAGCCTTTGGAAGCACACTTCCAAGTAAGGGTTTTTTCTTCCTTTCTCATTTTTGTCCAATTTTCTTTAAGTTGTTTTTCCCTTTTAATTTCAATTATGAATGTTGGGGTATGGTTTCGAACCCTCCTCATACTTCCCTATTTATGTTTGAATTATGGGATAACCTTTCTCTCTCATTAAATTCCTCCCATGTACACCCGTTACTATGCCGAAATTCCGAAAGGAACTTCTCTCTCCTCATTTACATTCAAGCAATAATTTTGTATCATGAATCTAAATTCAATTACAATTGTTGGGAAATTTATCTATATGAATTCCATACTATCAATTACATGTAAATATGATGAGAAACCCCTTTCTCTCTCATCAACCATTTTTATGAATTCTTATGTCACGCCGTTACGCTGCTGAAATCACACCGATTTTCTAAGCCAATGCCATTGTGTAGTGAACACCATGCCCATTTCTCCATAAAGGGTATTCAACTTTATGAACATTTACTTATTGATTATAAAGTTCCATGTATGAATTCCACATTCCTTTATCTTGGAATAAATGATTATGTTTTATGAATCCATGTTTTATGATCCATGTGGCACACTTATGCATGAAATGAAATGTTTAAGAAGGGTGCGCCCTTATAGCGCTCCAATGCATTGGGTAAAGTATAGTATCATGATACATCATGTGCAATTAGTGTTGACTCATGATAATTCAAGTGAAACGAGGGTTTACTCATGCTTCATGTTCAATGATGATTTACTCATGCTTCATGTGCAATGGGCCTTGGCTCATGCTAATTCCATGTTAAGTGTTGTTTCCACATTTCCATGTTATGATTATCATGCTTTATCATGCCTTAATGTCCATGTTTCTATTGTGCTCTATTGATATTACTATTTTCTAACATGTATTGTACTCCTCATGTATTCCATGTTTATTCCCTTACTGGGCTTTATAGCTCACCCCTTTTCTTATGCATGTCCTCAGGTTATCCCATGAAATGCTAAGTACGAGGGAATGTAGTGGTCTTGTAAAGGAAGTTTTCAATAAAGATGTTGTATTTCATGTTTTAAGTTGTTATGTAATGATCATAATCCCCAAAGACACTATACCTATCGATCTTCCATGATTAATCAACTAAACTGTTTATGTAATAAATCATGTTTAATTTTGTAAAATAATCAGGGTTGTCATAATATTCAATGTGATTCTTAATGGTTTGAATTTATTCTCTTTTTTTTTTCAAAAAAAGGAATCAAAACATATTTCTAAAATATCTATAAACTATATTTTTTATTTTTAAAAACTTTATGTCATAATAATTGTATTGATATTTAGAATCAAATCATATCATACTTTAATCATGAATTTTAAATTTCATCCTTCAAATCTTATAGAGAAGTTTAGAATTATAAAAATTTTCTCTAAGAATAACCTTAATACTTTTCTTGGATTTATGTCATTATAATTTCATTATATATATCATTGTTTAATATTTATGTACCATGGATTTCATGTTATAAATTAAACCATAGTGGATAAAATAATTGGTGTATGAAAAGACCACAAAAACACATAAAATAAGTGCTTGATTAAAGCACCATGAAAAATTTCAATGAATTCACATTTTATGACAAATCCAAAATCATCTGGTAGTTTCATCCATCTTAAAAATTCTATATTTTTAGGGTTCATATCTATAATTCTCTAAAATATGAAGTTATATACATAATTTTAGGTTAAAACCGTTTTTAAATAAAAATGTTATTTATTCTCACCACAATGTCTAAAATTTTAAATGGTGTTGAAAATTTTATAAAATCTCATAGAAAAGGAAAATCCCAACTCTAAACTCAATGGATAATTCTGTTTCTCAATCTAAAACTCTATTAAGTATTTAATTACAATTTAACCATTTTTTATTCAAAAAAAATATTTTCTTACAAAACTTCTCATGGAACTCACAAAATTACTAGAAGATATCATTTAGTAAATATGATTTTTGATGAATCCAATGAAACTAAAACTGTTTCCAAATTCCATGTATAGGCTATTTCATTCTTAGAAAGAACCTGAGATACTACATTTTCCCTACCTTTTAAACTTTTCATCATAAAAAAACAATCCATAAATAGGTATATTATTACATTCACTCCTCTCCAAACCATTCATTTTAGAAAGAATAAAATATTTATCAATTTATTAATCAACAAATGGAATTTAGAATGTAGTAAAATTAGATTATTGAAATTTACTATAAAACTTTCTACAATATCAATAAACTAATGAATATATTACACCGATCTAAATGATTCATCATTAAGATTCAATTCAAGTCAAAATCAACTTTCCACTATGAAATGAAAACAAATCATTACATTTTTATAAAAAGTTCATGTAATAGAACACATTCATTCCATACATTCATTTTCACCATCAATATATATCAGTTTATAACATATAACCATTTAAAATCATGAATCAAGAAAGAATAGGTTCTTAAATCTATTGTACCCATATGTACTTAATTTGAATCAACATTAACTTCATTTAAATTCAAACATAACTTCCAATATTAACAAAAAAATATCTTACATTCCATGAAGTCAGTTCACAAAGTACAAAGTAAAGGGAGGGCTAATCAATTGATCCTCAATGAAAAATGCATCGTCAGGACCACATGAATGGTATGATAAATAAGCACCACTACAATAGCTCTCTTATATCTCTATAAATTCAAAGGTTGAATTACCCACCTTAGATAATGAAATGGTCACTGTCATTGTTAAATACAAAATCATAAAAGTTTATAATTTATATTACTTCACTAAAAAAATTAAAATTACCAAGGTATAGTATAGCTTAAGTTTGAGGTTGTAACTGGTGGGTTTTGTATGAACATCAAATGATCATAAGCAGCAGAATAAAACCAAAATCCATAGAAGATCTAGATTTGAGAATAATAACATGTAAGTAAAACATAAATAGAGTACCTATAAACGTGAGTTTTAGTAATCTTATTCTTTACTGGCGAAGGGGAATTATTAAGGGAGATTACTAAAAGTAGTGAAAAAAATCACCCTACCTTTGAGAGGGGAACACCAGCTAGTCGATCCATAAATAATTAATGTGAATACCCATAATATTAAGGGGTTATAACACCTTCTCAAGAGAGATAAATTAACTTTAGGGAGGAATAGTGTTTTAGAAAAGGCTCATATGTTTCACACACAACATACCTCAAAAGGGGAGGATCTCATCCTCTTATATAGGCGAATCCCAAGGATCTACTTATTCATGATGCATCTCATGTTTTACTACCCGTTTTGTATTTATTTATTGTATTCATTTAAATAAATTAATTATTTTCAATTATTACATTCCTAATGAAATATAACTAATGAAACCATTCAGGATAAAATTAGTAAATAATATATATATCACACACACACACATATATTATTTCATGCATCACATGTATGAATAATATATACATCAAATGCATATATTAAATGCACATCATATACAATATCCAATTAATTTTATATATATATATCATGAATCATAAGAATGTGTACATGTATCTCACAGTTGTATATTTTAGTGCACATCCAACAATATCTCACTTTCACTAAAATCACATAATGACTTTATGTAAAACTATTTATAAATCCATACAAACTCTTTTGGATATGGGTTTTCATTAAAATCTATTTATTTTTAACAAACACTTAATTTATAATTTTATTATTATCCAAGGGACTAACTGTGTGAGCCTATGGGCCTTAATAATTTTGACAACAACAATGAAATCCCAATTTCATAGATGTAAGAAAATAGTGGCCTCTAGAAAAACATTAGTAATACTCAATAAAAGAAGGGTTATGGTGTGATATTTATCAAATATACTCATATAAATATACAAATATGTCCACCACAAGATGTTTAATATACATCATATGTATCTTATATAATCTATTTTTCCATGACATCAAGCGAAAAATGGACATGGAACATGTCAATCTAGTATTGGCCTCTCATCACTTCTTGATTATATAAAAAGAATATCCAAGTAAAAGGATACATTACATGTCATCTATTTATCTAAAAATCACATCAAATGTGACTATCCAAGTAGTTGAACACATCATATATGAAACAACTAATCATTTTCATTTAATTCCTTATTATAATTCAATCAAGGTAAAAATTTCTTTTCTTATTATACAAGTGAAAAAATACCATCTTGGTTGCACTCCAACCAATGAAAAAATCAATAAAATACACAAACATCGCTGATTATCTATGTTTATATGTTTACGTTCATTTGTAGAGTGTCGAGTTATAATGGTTTTCATGCTAGTCATGTCTCCAACCTCAAGTAAGAAGTATTGGTAATATGAATTATAAGGCCCCATACTTAAACATTACATAATCTAGAGTTAGGTCAAGAATTTACATAATTCCATATTTAGTATCTTTTCAGGTTTATATTTTTATATAATTAGTCCATATATCATACATAACGAAACCATAATGCACAAAGTGGAAAATTTTTAATAACATCCATTTCTTTCATAATATAAAACTTTTAAAATAAAATATGATTTATTTTTATTCATAAAAATATTCATAACATTCATCTTAACTTCCTCATTTCTATTACCCATCATTATACCCTTTGAAAAACATTTTTAAACTTGGGATGACCAAAAAAGTTTCAGTAAGGGACATAAAAGAAGTAAAGAAACCATTAGTCTATGAATATTTTAAACTCATGAAAACATTTTCACAAAATCATAATTTTCACCCATAAAACATAAAATCTTTAGCTTAACTCATAAAATCATAATATTCTTGTAAAACTCCATATCAATCATAAATCATAAAGGTAACTTGTCATTTCCATATAATTCTTACATTTTATCTTTAATGGCTACATAGGGAGAAACCTTCATGGTTACATTTGGAATACCCATCGTGGTATATTCCCTAAATCTCTTAGGAGAAATCCTACCATTTAACTTAGTCCCATTACCCAATTAATTGGAGAGATATCACGAGATCACCCACCCTCATTTCATAATTAAAACAACCATATTCATAATCTATGTCCAAGAACCATAACATAATCATAACACATAAAACAAGCATAAAGGAAAAATAATATTTCCACTTTGAAATCACATTTTATTTTTAGAAAGGCACACACTCATAAATGAAAACAAATTATTTGAAATTAAAATGGTAAAATTATAAATGAAGCATAAAAACATTAAAGAGACATAAAATCTGGAATTTTTTTTCATGCCATATAATTTAAAAAAGCATTCCTTTTGTCTTTTGTAAAAATATTTGAAAGAGTAACTTTTAAAGATGATTTTAAAATAAAGTCCCTTACCTTGACTTCGAATCATCACATAAAATATTTATATTCCTGAATAATAAACTTTGGTTAATTATTTACTTCCTTGAAAACATTTTTAATGATTATTATTCCTTTTATATGAATTATTATCATGTTATAACAATTACTTAATTATTTATTTCACATCGATTGTTTTGTCGATATTCTGTACTCGAGTCGAAAATGACTTTAAAATAATGACTATAGTAAAAATGGTCATAATAAAATCATATAAACATTAATATTAATTACATAATAATCAATTTTATACAAAAATTATAATTTTAAATCAAACAATTTTTTATGGTTATGAAAAATGAACAATGTTATAATCATAGAGAAGGTATACCGTACGTACGCATGAGTAACGTTTCCATTTTTCATTGATAATTTATGTAAATAATGTATTTATTAATTTATCTTTCCATAATTATCATAATATAATTTATATTACATTAAACATTTAAATATACTTATATATACCATCCATGTGATGTGGTGAAGAAAAACGAATCACATCGTTTCGTGGAGGTGATAGTTCACACGTACACACAAATGATGTTATCTTTTTTATGTGCATGGAAAGGTAAGAAAATAATTGATATACTATTATTTAAAAATTATAAATATGTCATGAATATAATATATAAATATTAATTCCATCATTATAACTAGTCTTGAGATATGGTGTAAGAAATAAAATTATTTTGGTTCATGAGGTGGTAATACGTCATACACACGAATGAATAATTCATTTCCCATTTGATGAAATTGGAAATTTATTTAGGTGATGATATTAAAATAATAAAATATCAGTATATTTATTATATTTTATTTATTATTTCATCATGGATGAAGAATATTTGAAGGAATTGGAAGAAGAAATAAAACAAAAACACCTAAAAAACGACACCTTTCTTTTGGACAATCTCCTTTGATTAACACCTTAACACTTATAAGGTGAGTTTTATCACTAAAATAATGACTTTAGAATGTTGGGAGGGATTATAGTAAGTTATTTGGGTAGATATTTTCTATTTTTTTTGATGTGTAAATACATGTTAAGAAGTAGTTCCCTTTTAAAAGAGAGGGGAGGGGCACTCTTGGAAATATCCAAAGTAATAAATTAATATAAATTAATTTTATATTTCAAATGGATTCAAAATTTTTTATTTAAAATATAATATTATTATGGGTCTAAATAAAATCTTACAATGAAAATTATACAAGTTTTTATTATTTTTTAATCCTTAACATTTTGTTTTAACCCTTATTAATTCTTACCGTGGTATCATGTAATTTATACTTTGAGGGTAAATATAATTACATTAACACACCAAAAAACACAAAAATGATTCAATTATGAATTTATAAGAATTATTAAAAATATTTTATGAATATTATATTTTTTTAAATTCTATATCAATTAATAAAATATTTTATATTTTAAAATATCATTAGTGTCAAATTTGACATTATTCAATATTTGACTTTTTAAAATATCATAAGAACTTTATATCTTTGAAAAAACATCATAAAAACTTCTATAACATGTAAAAGTAATCCATAAAATTATTTTATGGAATAAAATAAGTAAAATTTTATTTATTTTAATATTTGTAATATCATTTATCTGATTCTTTCATTAATGAGTTAATTACCGAATCATCATTGTGTCACCATTTAATTTAATTATTTATTTCCTAAAAATTATAATTTTTTCAAAGAGGCGACATGGATTGGTTACCTAATCCATGACAAAAGAAATTTATTAAATAAAAAGGTTACAAGTAAATCCCGAGGTGTAAAATGCATACACCATCTTTAACATAGAAGAGACCAACAAAGATACAACTTTATAAGACGAGTAAAAAACATCAAAAGATTCCAGAAGAAGATCTGCATAATCATCCCCACCATATCTTCAGCATTTTGAAACTTCAAAATCCAGTGCAGGATCAGCGCTTGTCCAAGCATATATGATTCAATCAGCACATCATCTCAGCAAGTCCGTAACCATACAGGTGCAGGGAAAGACCAGCAGCAAAAATCCAAAACAGAACTTGAGAATTCCGGCCAAATCAAGCATAATACAGCACAGATTAAGAAGGTTTTCAACCCATATTAGCTCCTTAAAAATGCAGAGGGATCTTCCATCTAGGATCATACAGCAATGATCTTCACTTTAAGGGCAGTCTGCTCAATACTTCAAGGATGGTTCATAATGAGAGAGCTCCATCCAATAAATTAGGTAGGCTGCTTACCAGACTGATAATTGCAGACCACCTGCACTGCTTGAAACAGACAGAGCAGAATTGATATCCAAAAAGCATTCTAGGAGTCATGGAAGAATAGAAGAAACCAACTAAAAACAGAGCAGAATTCCAAAAATCCAGTTATGTTTCAGAGTAGGTTCTGGAAGATCAGATGTTGAACAATGAAGTACGGCAGAAAAGACTGCAAACTAATCAAAATGAGAGAAAAACCAATAGCCATCTCGTCTCATACCCATTCAGAATTCCACTGACCAGATCAGAACCAGTTCCAAGAAAGAGAAAATAATTGGGCAGAATCAATAAATCCAAACCATTTCATCCAGATCAAGAAAAAGAGATGACCTTTGTAGGAGGAGGCATAAAACCAAAAGACTCAGGATCTAGATCAACTGATAAACTCAGAAGACAGTAGTCTAGGCCAAAACCGAATCCTCATACTGATCATGACTTTGAAAAAAACAATAAAAAAATCTGGAAAATGGACTGAAATCTCTAAATCAGGGATAATCAAGACATGAGCAACATCCAAGCCAGCTTCAAGTTGATTTGCTGTTCATCTTTGATTTTTCAGTGGAGATGGATCTTTTAATATAAAGATATTTTACTTGTTAAAAACAAGGGCATGGAAAAATTTGTCTTCTCTTTGAATATAATATTATAAATGTCTTTCTCACACTCAAGTGGTTTCTAAAGAGTATGAATTAACAAAAATGATGATTTGGGTTGAAAAAAACTCATAAAATGAAATTAAGTCAAGTTTTAAGGTTATTTTATATTATTTATAATATTATTTTAACCTTTAATTACCTGATTTACCCTTAATCATGGTAATAAAAATAATTATTAAAGTTACTATTCATAATTTCCAAAAATTATCTTGATCCTATTATATCATAAATTTCATACTTATTGCCACAATTTATGTCCATTTTTCAAAATTCAAACACATAAGAGGCTAAAATTAAATTAAAATTAATCTCTTTGATGAAATGAGAAAATGAGTTTTTAAAATAAAACATTCAAAAGTTCATATAGTTTTTATATCCAATTTCAATATGAAATTGATTCCAATGACCTAAATTAGTTTAAATGATAAAAAATTTATGTAATTATACTTTATAAAAAATTAAAATTATAATCTAACTATATATATAAATTAGATGAAAAATTATTTTTGAATTAAAATGCAGTATTTTTCACTATTCATAAAAATATGAAATTTATCAGAAAAATACAAAAAAACTAAATTTTGATTTTATTATTTCAAATAAGAAGTTTATTTTTTCAAATTTAATTTATAAAAGTGACAAAAAATATATTTAAAATGGGTTCTCCATAAAAATGTGGTAAAACTTTTTTTTAGGAAAATAATGTTTTTAACCATAAAACTAGATTTATCATATATTATTTTGAACATAGTGTATATTTTATTTACTATGTAATTAATAAATATTAAATGGACTTATTATATCATTAAATGGGTTGTTACATTATTCCCCCATTTTTGAAATTGCATCCTCACAATTTTTATTCACTTATTAAATAAGTGGGGATACTTTTCCTTCATATAATTTTTAGATTACCCCATTTCATCTTCAACCATATGAGTTTTACACAAAATATTAACTTGATGAATCACCTTATTCCATAAAACCTTATCTCAATGGTTAATAAATTGAACTGGTTTTTCCTCATAAGAAATATTCTCTTTCAACTAAACTACTTTTGGACTGAAAATATGAGATGAATCCGGCATATAATTTCTTAACATTGAAACATGAAAAACATTGTGTACCTAGGATAAAATTAGTGTAAAAGAAACTAGGTTGGAAATTAATATAATTTTATTCAATATTTCATAGTCTAATGAATCGTGTACTCAACTTTCCCTTCTTACCAAAACACATCACACTTTTCTGTAGAGAAACTTTGGGAAAGATATGATCACCTACCTCAAAATAAAGATCCTTCGTATGGTTACTCGCATAACTTTTCTTCTTGCTCTGAGGTCTCCTCATTTATCATTAAATCAACTGAACTTTCTATGCTATTACCTCAACTAACTATGGTTCTATCAAATTCATTTAACTTAATTTATCCCAAAATACTGGAGTTCGACACCAATTTCTATATAATGACTCAAATAGTTCCATCTATATACTTGAATAAAAACTATTATTATAAGAAAATTCAACCAAAGGAAGATACTGATCCCAATTTACCTATTAATCTATTGAACAATCACGTATCATATCCTCTAAGGTTTGAATAGTTCATTCTGAATTCCCATATAATTGAGGATGAAAAGTTGTGATGAAATTTAATTTAGTACCAAATGACTTTTTAAGGCCTTTCCAAAAGTTAGAAGTGAACCTAGGATCAAAATCAGATAAAATAGAGAGAATAACTCTTTTTAATCTGGATATCTCTTTAATATATATCTGAGAAAGTTGATCTAGAGATAGAGTGTCTCTAATAGGAAGAAAATGAGTAGATTTAGTCAATCTATCAACGATAACCCAAATCACATTTTTACCTTGAGAAGCCTTCAGTAATATCACTATGAAGTCCATAGATATATTTTCCCATTTCCACTCTGGAACTAGAAAAGGCTAAAGTATCCATTTTGGTAACTGCTACTCTTCTTTAACCTATTGAAAATTCAAACACTTCACTGTAAATTCAACAATATATCTTTTCATTCCATCCCACTAGTAATACTCTTGAAGGTCTCTATACATCTTAGTGATACGAGGATGAACTGAAAATAGAGAACTATGATCTTCATATAACAAATTTTTCTTTAACTATGAATCACAAGGCACATATAATCTCTTCCCAAATCTCAAAACACAATCTTTATCAATGTTAAATTCAGAAAACTTACTCTTTTGAGCCAATTATAACTTTTTATACAATTCATAGTCTTTCTTCTATGCTTGCTTAATTATGTCTGATAGAGTCGATTAAACTAAAACCTGAAACAAAACAAAGGAATTTCCTACACCAACAACTTCCAAGACAAAATTAATTAAATCATTAACCAAATGATCATGTTCTAAATATAACATAGTTAATAAAATAATACTTTTCTAACTCAAATCATTAGCCACATTATTTTCTTTTCTAGGATGTTAATGAATCGTGAAATAATAATCCTTGATTAGTTATATCCATCTTTTCTATCTAATATTAAATTATTTTTGAGTGAATATATACTTCAAAATTTTGTGATCAGTATATATTTCATACTTTACTTCATAAAAATGATGCCTCCATATTTTTAATGCAAATACAACACCAGCTAATTTCAAATCATGTATAGGGTAACTTAACTCATGAAGTTTCAACTTAAGTGAAGCATAAACAATTACATGATCATTCTACATTAGGAAACAACCAATACCTTTTAAAGAGGAATCAATATAGATGAAAAACCACTATTTATAGAAGTAAAGGAAAAAAATGGAGCATTCACTGATCTTCTTTTCAATTCCTGAAAACAATCGCCACATTATTTTATCTTGATAAACTTAACACCTTTTCAAGTTAACTTAGTCAGTGGGTTATATAACTATGCAAAGTTTTCAACAAAACTTCAGTAATAGCATAATAAACCAAGAAAACAACGAATATATATGAAATTAGTTGGTCTTGGACACTATTTAACACCTTTTATTTTATAAGGGTCAATCATTATTCCATATTTAGAAACAATGTGACAAATGAAAGTAATTTGTTACAATCAAATTCACACTTGTTAAAATTCCCACATAGTTTCTTTTCTTTTTAAGGTTTTCAAAACAACCCTTATATGTCTTTCATGTTCCTATTTACTTTTAGAATATACTAAAATGTCGTCAATAAATACAACCACAAACTTATCCAATAAATCATGAAATATTCTATTCATAATATCCATGAATACAACAGGTGAATTAGTTAAACCAAAAGTCATAACGAAAAATTCATAATGCCCATATCTAGTCCGAAATACAGTCTTCAAAATATCTACTTCCTTTACTTTCAACTGATGGTACCCCAACCTTAGACCAACCTTCAAAAAATACTTTGCACCCTGGAGATGATTAATCAAATCATCTATATGAGGAAAAAGATACTTGTTATTAATAGTGATGTTATTCAAGGCCCTATAATCAATACGATGTCTCATGGAACAATCTTTTTTTTAACAAAAAAGATAGGATCACCTCATGGTTAAGTGATAGGTCTAATGAAACCTTTATCTAATGACTCCTGTAATTTCTTTTTCAACTCTAAAACTTCCATTTGATCCATTTGATAAGGGGGTTTAGAAATTAGATTACCATTAGGAACTATGTCAATAGTAAATTCAACTTTTCGATCAGGTATAACACCAAACAAATCTGATGTTATTAATATTTTCATAACTTTTTATATACTTCCTTTATTGATTTTATAGGAAATGTGCATAATTTGTGTGAAATATTAATGTATAAATATTAAATATCATTTTTGGGCCCTATTTGAATTCATCCAAATTCAAGTCTATTTAATGTTTTAATAATAACTATCAATATAATGATCAAAATTTAATGGTTATTGTTTTTTTATGATTCCTATTTCAATATAAAACATTTAATTATAAGTAATCATGGGCCAATTCTTCCATTTTAAGGGTCATATGGTCCACACAAGAAGACCCAAAGAAACTGTGAAGAAACTAAACTAGCTATGAATATTGAATTATTGGGCTCAATATAGAATTCCAAATTATATTATTCTACAATGTTTGGGGGACAATTTAAGGAGTCTTGGATAAAAATATCAAGGCCCAAATCCAAATAAAAGGGGCCCAACTAATTCATTTAAACTCATACCACCATTCTGGATGGGAATTAAAATCAGTATAGTATTAATGACATTTCTCCTGATCTAATCATCAAATCAAGTTGATATTTTTTAGTGTGAAATAATAGATATAGGAGTATGACTTTTTTGAATAAAGAATTTGTATTTTAAGTCATATTAATTTTGATAAACCCATTCACATTTTGGCCTTCTAAACAGTCTGGATTGAAATGTACATATTAACATTGTTTAATAAAACAAACATAACTTTGGATACATAAGTAAAAATGCCTCCAAATTTTTAGATTAGTCGTAAAACATTATTATATACAACTTTTAAGAAGGATATATCTTGAGATTAGGCTGTCTGAATTATCAAAATGACGATACAAGTGGAGGGACAGATTGGGAATGCAAACAATCCACTTCCTTGGGCTAAAAGTACATCCCCTCCTATCCTTTCAAAAGGGTTGGCAATTTATAATAGAGGAGGATAAATTTTAATGACCAAAAATCTTACAAATTCCTGGGAGGATAGTCCAAACTCAAGTTTTCACTTGATAGACCCTTCCTCCTCTCTTAGATTTCATGTTCTTTCCGTTCATTTTCAATTGTAATTTCGTAAGTGTTTGTATTTGGAATTTTGTTTTAATGAAAGTTTCTTCTTAAATATCTCTTATTCTCATCCACCTTATGTGGTTTAATATTAATGTTATTAAAATAATTTAAATATAGTTTAATCCCATTCCCTTCTTTTTTCTTTCTCATTCAATCTAAAGTTCATTTTTAATTATCATCATCATTTGTGTCTGTGTTCGTCGCACCAATCTTTTCTTATCCCTTTATTTTTATTATCTTCTTAATTTATCATCATAATAATTATAACAAAAATTACTAATAATTTCAATTTCTGAGTAAATCTCTCATTGTGGTGAGTTATAATTTAGGTATGTTAAGCGATTGAGATATTTTTCTTGATGAATATTCTTTAAATTAACATTGTGTATGATGGACTTAACATGTCATGGATTAATGACTTTTTTTATTTAACATATTGATTCCATTGATTATTGGAACCATAAATACACTACTACAATCAAATACTGATTGGTATTAGAATCCTAGTTAAGTTAAGGCTTGGATTAAATCCTTAGCACTTAGGAATTCCAATCAACGTCAACTTGTGAAATGGGTGTTAATTTAATGCAATATAAAGAAAGGCTCAAGGATATCACAAGCTTAACTATATAATGATAAAATCACTCCAATATTTATAAATTTTTTAAGTCAATATTAATAAATCAATAATTTCATAATCTATACAAACAAACCCCCCAATCAGAATACAATTAACTAAAAACAATCGACTATTAAAAAGTATCATCGCCGAGGATTCAACCTGAGTGCTGCTATACACAATAGCAGAGCACCAGAAATTTGAACAGTCAATTGGAGACAATTGATCGTGCTTTCAAATGGAATTTTTTCCATGGATGTTTCTTTATATAGTCATTATTTTTTGGTTATTGTAAAAAAAACAAGATTTTTTTTTTGAAAAAATTGAAAAAAAACTCAAAGAAAAACCCACATTCTCATAAAAATCATTAACTAAAAAAACACAAAGAAAAAACCATCTCCCTATTTCTTCTAACATCTATCTAAATTCCCCGTATCCTCCCAAACAATATTTAGGATTTGTTTGACCCTAAAATTGAGTGAACTCTTCACCAACTTAGGAGGAAAATTAGGGGTAATCAAATAATTCAATAACTAGTCATTTTCCAACCATTTGAATTAGAAATGGCCACTCCTAGGGAACAAACACTAAAAGAAATTTCTACCCCTGATATGAATTAACAATCTCTTGGTATTAAATATCCAAAAATAAAATCTGACTTCAAACTAAAATTGGGTTTGATTCATCTTCTCCCTCATTTTCACGGGCTAGCCGGTGAGGATCCACATCTCCCCCTTAAAGAGTTCAAGTGGTGTGCTCTACCATGAAGCCTCAAAGGGTTTTTGAGGAAAAAATTAAACTTTGAGCATTCCCTTTATCCCTAGATGACACTGATAAGTCATGGATCTACTACCTTCCTCCTGGTTCCATAACCACATGGAATGACATGAAGTGACTCTTCTTAAAGAAATTCTTTAATGCTTCTTGTACTACTTCTATCTGAAAGAAAATAAGTGGTATCCATCTGTTCCGAAGTGAATCACTCCATGAATACTGGGAGAGGTTCAAAAATCTTGTTGCAACCTGCTCACACCACCAAATCCCTGACCAACTCTTGATCCAATACTTCTATGAGGGGTTATTGGCTATGGAGAGAACTCTCATTGATGCCTCAAGTGGCGGTGCTATTGTTAATAAAACTCCCATAGCTGCAAGAGATCTCATAAGAAACATAGCTGCAAACACACAATAATTCTATACTCGAGCACATGCTCAAGTCAAACAAGACCAAGAAAAATAATCAATAGTGTTGAACAAGATGACAGAGTTAATGAGTGAAATTATAGGTCTTGTGTGACAACTAACTGTGGCTACCAAATCCCCAACCTCATCTTCTCCACAATCAATGTTTCCTAGACCTGTCAAAAACTGTAGAATCTTCAACTCACCAGCTCATCCAACAGATACCTATCCACAAATTCAATATGAACCATCTCATCCCTCTCAATACATATAACCCAAAATTGAGATATGGGATTCCCATTTCTCATCCCCCTCAATACCCTCATCAAAACCCAAACCAGTTCCAATATGGTCAAGGTGTTGGTAACTTCCAACAACCATACCCTTTTGTTCCTCAACCTCAAATGATCAATCCTCCTCTTCCACCTCCAGGCTTCCACTATCCCAGTGAGCCTTTCCAATTCCCAAACTAATACAATCCCTTTCCCAAGAGCCAAAATCAAGGAAATCCCAATCCGGTACAAGCCTCTTCTTCCAAGAAACCATGGGAAAGTGTAGTTAAAGATCTTGCCTCCTTCACCCATTCTATCCTAAAAAACATTAAAACAAAAATTGGTCAACTTACATCCCACCTGATCTTGAAACAACAATCAAATTCTTCCAAACTCCAAGCTCAACCATTACCCAACCCCAAGGGTAATGTAAGTACAATTGAACTTAGATCGGGAAAGCAAATTGCTATGCCTCAAGATAAGTCCTCTAACCCTCCTTTGAATTTTAACCTAGAAAATGAAAAGAAAAAGAAATATGAAAAGGAACCTGAAACCATTCCCTCACCTCATTCCATTCCACTTAGGAACCCAATTCCCTTTCCTCTAGACATTTCTAAGCCAAAGAAGTACTTTAAACCCGATCCTGAAATGCTCGACATGTTTAGATGTGTTGAAGTGAACATTCCCCTCTTAGATTCCATTAAACAAATTCCTAAGTATACTAAGTTTATCAATGAGTTGTGTACCCATAAGAGGAAAATTAGGACCTTTGAAAATGTTTCCACCTAGAAGTAAATTCCCATAAAGTGCAAATATCTAGGGACCTTTACGGTTACATGACAAATTGGAAGTTACAACTTCGATGATGCACTCATAGACCTAGGAGCCTCAATTAATGTAATGCCCCAATCCATATTCTCCAACCTTGGTCTAGGTCCCTTACATCCAATGCATGTTTTCATCCAGTTATCCAATCAAAGCACATCCAGTACTGAGGGAATAATTGAGGATTTTATTGTTCATGTGAATGATCTTATCTTCCCTGCTGATTTCTATGTCCTTGACATGGAAGGTGAGACAAACTCTTCTTGATCTACCTTAATTATAGGAAGACCATTCCTAATGATAGTGAGAACTAAGATTTATTTCCATTCAAGAATATTATCCATAGAATTTGGTGACAAACTAGTCAAGTTCAACATTTTCCCAGCCATGTGATACCCATCTCAGGATCACTCTGCATTTTCAATCCATGCTTCCAAGGACACTTATGAGAGTCAATTGAACCCCAATCTATCATGTTCTTCATGTTAAAATGTTAAAGAATCTTATGAAATCTGCACCATGATTAACCAAGTCATAAATGGTGAAGTTGATGTGGACCTCTCATTCATAGACTCCATCAATCTAGAGGAACTTGAAACACTCTTGAATCCCACATCAACTTTGATCTCTACTGCACCACCTTTGACAATATTAAGGAAAATGAATCTGAAGCAACTGAAATCCCTTCCTCCATTCCTAAGTTGTCTAACCCAAAAATAAAAGATGTTACTGATCTAAAACCTCTTCCTGAACACCTAAAATATGCATTCCTTTTCCATGAACACTCTTATCCTGTCATTATCTCTTATTCACTTACCAAAACCGAGGAGTCCAAACTTGTTAAAGTGTTAGAGGAAAACAAAAAGGCCATAGGTTGGACCCTAGATGACATACTAGGAATCAACCCTGCCCTTTTCATGCATCACATCCATCTTGAGGAATCATCCAAACCAATTAGACAACCACAAAGAAGACTCAATCCACTCACCCTTGAGGTAGTTAGGGAAGAGATCACCAAGATTCTTCAAGTTGGTATTATCTACCCAATTTATAATAGTGAATGGGTTAGTCCAATTCAATTTTTAACTAAGAAGGGTGGGATAATTGTTGTCACAAATGAAAATGGTGTTGTAGTTACAACTTGAGTGAAAAACAAATGGCGTGTGTGTATCGACAACCGAAAATTGAATGTTGAAATAAGAAAAGATCACTACCCTCTTCCATTCCTTGATCAAATGATAGAACTATTAGCAAGAAAGTCACACTATTGCTTTCTTGATGGATACACTGGCTACTTCCAAATCCCAATCGCACCTCAGGACCAAGAAAAGACTACTTTAACATTACTCTTTGGAATATATGCATATAGGAGAATGCTGTTTGGACTTTGAAATGATCCTACAATATTCTAGAGGTGTATGGTGAGTATCTTTTCTGAATTCATTGAACACTACATGGAAGTCTTCATGGATGACTTTACCATTTATGGCGAGTCATTTGAATCTTTCTTAAATTCACTCTATATAGTCCTTCAAAACTGTGTCAAGTGTAACCTTGTGTTAAATTTTGAAAAATTTCACTTCATGGTTGAAAATGAGATTATTATAGGGAACATAGTTTCAAAAGATGGTATTGAAGTTGATCCTAACAAAATTGAAGTGATCCAATCACTTCTTAAACCCACTTCTGTTCGATACATCCATTCATTCCTTAGTCATGCTAGTTTCTATCAATGATTCATCCATAACTTCAGTAGGATTTCCCTCCCACTCACTCGTTTGATCTAAAATGATGTCACTTTCAATTTTGATGAGGTTTTCAAGAGAGACTTTGTTGAACTCAAAACTGCTCTTACATCTGCCCTGATAATCCAACCCCTAGATTAGTCCTTACCCTTTGAGTTGATGTGTGATTATTCTGATCAAGCTGTTGGGGATATTATTGGTCAAATAAGATAAAATATTCCTCATTTCATATATTATGCCTCGAAAAAATTGGATTAAACTCAATCTCACTACACTGTGACTAAAAATGATCTTTTAGCAGTGGTTTTTTCCTTAGATAAATTCCAGCCCTATCTCTCAGGTTCCAAAATCATCATCTTCATAGACCATTCTACTATAAAGTTCTTACTTAAGAAAAGTGATTCCAAACAAAGGCTAATAAGATGGATCCTAATGATCCAAGAGTTTGACCTTGAAATCAAAGATAGACTAGGAAAGAAAAACCCTATGGATGATCATCTAAGTAGAATTTCTAATTCTTATATTTCAGAAATCATTGATCCTGAATTACCCACTGATCACCTTTCATATCTCACTCCAAAAATACCATGGTGCGACCCAATTGTAAATTACTTGGTTTCTGGTGTTTTTTCTTGAAATTTTTTCAAAAGAACAAAAAATGAAGTTCAAAAGTGATTCAAAATACTATTTTTGGGAAGATAATAAACTTTGGAAAACTGGGGCAGACATGGTAATTAAGAGATGTGTGGATGAAAATGAACATTCTTCCATCTTAGAATTCTATCACTCAATGCTTGGTTGTGGCCACTTTGGACCACAAAGGACCTCCCGAAAGGTCCTAAACTCTAGATTTTTCTGGCCTTCACTCTTTAAGGACTCACATGAGTTCTCTCAATCATGTCCCACTTTCCAAAAGTTTGGTCTAATTTCAAAGAGAAATGAAATGACCCAAAATCCTTTAATATTCTGTGAGGTCTTCAATGTTTGGGGCATCGATTTCATGGGAATATTCCCCCTTATAATGGATTATCATACATTCTTCTTTCAGTTGATTATGTTTCTAGGTGGGTTGAGGATAAACCCACCAGAAAGGATGATTCACATATTGTTATTGAGTTCCTAAAGACACACATCTTCACCGATTTAGCACACCTCATTCCTTGATAAGTGACTTAGGAACCCATTTTTGTAATAAAACCTTGGAATATATTTTGAAAAATAATGGAGTTATAGATAAAACTTCAACTACATATCACCCCCAAAAAATGGCATGGCTGAACTTTCTAATAGAGAAGTGAAAAGAGTGCTTGAGAGAATTGTAAAACCCACCAGAAAAGATTGACCTGAAAGACTTGGTGAAGCACTTTGGGATTATTGAACTGCCTATAAAACACCCATTGGGATGTCTCCTTTTAGACTAGTTTTTGGTAAAGCATGTCATTTTCTAGTTGAAATCCAACATAAGTCATTTTGGGCTATGAAAACATGTATTTTTGATTTTGAAAAATCTGGTGAAGAAAGACTGTTGAAATTGGCTGAATTTGAGGAGCTTCACTTTGATTATTATGGGAATTCCAATCTGTACAAAGAAAAGGCTAAGACACTCCATAACAAAGACATCTTGAGAAAGGTATTTCATGAAGGTGAAAAGGTAATGATTTTAAACTCTCTATTTTTACTTCACCTAGGTAAGCTTAATTCTTGTTGGGAAGGTCCTTTTGTTATTACAAATGTTTACCCATTTGGTGTAGTGAAAGTCCAAGACCCCTCTTCAAAAAGGACATTCATAGTTAATGGACATCAGTTAAAGAATCACCATGAGACGACACACAATCCTGAAACCACATTGACTTCCATCATATCCCCAACTTCTACAGTTGACCCACCACTGGATGGAGATGGAAACCCACAAAATCCAAACCAGGGGAAACTCTTTCCCTTTAACTCCTCCTCCTCTCTCTATATCTATCTATTTATTCTTATTCCTCTCTCATTCTCATTTTTTTTACCACTTTCCTCATGACATTTTTTTATTTACTCTTTATTTTTTGTGAAGGTTTGTATTTATAAAAAACTAAAAAAAACTAAAAAACTAAAAAACAACAACAATAATAATTTAACAACAATATGAAAAGAAAAATCATGATTACTCACCTTAAATTTTTTAAATTTTGTCCAACCATTTTGGCAAGTCAAAAAGACATGTTTTCATCTCAAAAAATTTTATATTTTCATCATGACTTTGGATAAATAATTTTGTGTCAAGAATAATAAATTTTTAATTCCCAGTTATTGATTTGGAAAATTATTTTACCCACATGTGAGGAACAAAATTTTATTTCATGTCAAGGCTACCTATGGCCATCTTTTCAAAATGTGTATTTTTTACTCTCATTTTTGAGTCTTGAGTTTGTGGACCTTCGAGCTAAATTTCCAACTTTGGTGTGCATTAATATGATAGAGGCATTTTTGAACCCTATGAGAATTATAATAACCAAATAACCTCCCATTAACAATACATTAATCCTCCCTTTGAAAGCCCCTTTGAGCCTATTAAAAAATTTTATTTGTTATCCACATTACAAGCCCAATACCTTATCCCACCCAATATCAACATGGATTTTCATTGCATAATTTTTTGAAATTTAAGTGTGGGGGGGATGGATTTCTTTTTTTGGGTTCCCTTTTCTTATTTTTCAATGAGTTATCATATGATTGAGGGAATGCATAAATTTAAGTGTGGGGGATATTTTTTCATTCAATGAGTTTTGGGGAATGTAATTTACTTTCATTTATGTAATTTTGTAAATGTTATTTACAAGTGTTAAAAAAACAAAAAAAAAACAAAACAAAATAAAAAAAAGAATGGGCTGTGTCTTGGGTAGGTCAAAAATCACTCTTCCTCAATATTTGATATTATTATAACTATTTCAATTAGTGTCGTGAGGAGATCAATCATGGGTTGGGATATGAGTGTGAGATCTTTTTCAAGTTCAACTTTCAAAAAATGCAAAAAAAAAGAAGAAAAGAAAATAAAAACAAAAACACTTATATCATTGGGAGAAGTTTTGTGTTTTGTAAATATTTCATCTTATCATCCCCTTCAAAATTTCTTCCTATCTTGTGTCTTTCTTCACACAATCATTCCCTTGTAAATATGTGTTTTAATTTCCTTCCATGTTTTATTTCAAAAAAAGTGTGCATTGTTTTTTTCCATGTTGGTGTTTTAACCCCCTTTTCCTATATTTTAGATATCATCTTCCCACCGTCCCATAGCCACAGAAACCCCCCTAAAAATACCTCTTGATTTTTGAGAACTTTAGGATAGGGAGTGGAAGCTGAGAGCTCTTACAAACTATAAGATTTTCACTTTTGGTTGGTGAATGAGAGAAACCCTATAAATTAATTTTATCATCTTGAGAGGAGTAAGTTTTGTGTGCCACCATTTTCCATTTCTAAATTTGAGAATGAAAAAAATGATTTTTTTGGAACATTTTTTCTATAACAACTTGTGGTGGGATTCAATATGGATGAGTGAAATTGTCTAAACCTCCCCTGATTGGGGAAAACAAAATTTTAATATTTGTTGGTGAGTGAAAATGATTTTGTCATGTTTTTATATTTGTTTCACATGAGGACATGCACAAGACTAAGTGTAGGGGATTTGATATTATTAATATTTTCATAAATTTATATATACTCCCTTTACTGATTTTATAGGAAATGTTCATAATTTTTGTGAAATATTAATGTATAAATATTAAATATAATTTTTAAGAACTATTTGAATTCATCCAGATTCAAGTATATTTAATTTTTTAATAATAACTTATACCCTATTGATAAAAATTGAATTTTTATTGTTTTTTAGGATTTCTATTTCAATATGAAACATTTCATTAGAAGGAATCATGGGACAATTCTTCCATTTTAAGGGTCATATGATCCACAGAAGAAGACCCAATGAAATTGTAAAGAAACTGGACCAGCTATGAAGATTGAATTACTGGGATCAATCCAGAATTCAAAATTCCTTTATTCTTCTAAAATGTTCTGGAGAAAATGTAAGGAGTATTGGATAAAAATATCAAGGCCCAAATCCAAATACAAGAGGCCCAACTGATTCATTTAAACTCAGTCCACCATTCTAGCTGAGAATTAAAATTAGTACAATATTCATGACATGTCTCCTGATCCACTATTCAAATAAAGTTGATATTTTGAAGCATGAAAGAGGAGATATAGGTGACAGATTTTTTTGAAGAAATAATTCGTATTTTAAGGCATCATCCTTTTGATAAACCCATTCACATTTTTTCCTTCTAAAAATTCTGGATTGAAATGGACAGATTAATATTGTTTAATAAAATGACCATAACTTTGGCTCCATAATTCCACATGCCTCCAAATTTTGAGAGTAGTCGGACAAAATTATTATATAAGACTTTTAAGAAGTATATATCTTCAGATTCATCTGGATGAATTATCAAAATGGCGATAAAAATGGAAGGACATATTGGTAATGCAAACAATTCACTTCCTTGGGCTATAAATACATCCCCTCCTCTCCTTTCAAAAGGGTTGGGAATTCAGAATAGAGGAGGATCAATTGGCATGACCAAGGATCTTACAAATACCTGAGAGGACATGCCAAAATCATGTTTTCACTTGAGAGACCCTTCCTTTTCTCTTTGATTTGATGTTATTTCCGTTAATTTTCAATTGTAATTTCGTAAGTGTTTGTATTTGTAATTATGTTTTAATGAAAGTTTCTTCATAAGTATATATTATTATCATCCACCTTATATAGTTTAATATTAATGTTCTTAAAATAGTTTAAATAAATTTGAATACCCTTCCCTTCTTTTTCTTTCTCATTCAATCTAAGGTTTGTTTTTAGTTATCATCATCATTTGTGTGTGTGTTCGTCGCACCAATATTTTCTTATACCATTATTTTTCTTATGTTATTAATTTATCATCATAATAATTATAATCAGATTAATAATCATTTTAATGGCCGAGTAAATCTATCATTGGGGAGAGTTATAATTTATGTATGTTATGAAATTGAGAGGTTTTTCTCGATGAATATTCTTTAAATTAACATTGTGTATGTTGGACTTAATATGTCACAGATTAATGACTTGTTTTGTTTAACATATGGATTCCATTGATTATTGGAACCATAAATACACTACCAAAATAAAGTACTGATTGAGATTAGAATCCTAGTTAAGTTAAGGCTTGGATTAAATCCTTAACACTTAGGATTTCCGATCAACATCAACTTGTGACATGGGTATTAATTTAATGCAATATAAAGAAAGGCTCAAGGATATCACAAGATTAACTACCTAATGATGAACTCACTACAGTCATTATAAATTTGTTAAATCAATATTAATCAATCAATAATTTCATAAGCTCTGCAAACAAACCCCCTAATCAGAATACAATCAACTAAAAACAATCTACTATTAAAAAGTATCATCACCAAGGATTCGACCTGAGTGCTGCTATACACATTAGCAGAGCACCAGAACTTTTAAAGTTTGATAGGTGGTAATTGGATGCACTTTCAAACTCATTAGAAAAAACATCAAGATACTAATTTACCACCAACACGTCATTATTCTGAATAGTTCCTTTATTTTTAATAATTTGTGAAAGAAAACATTTATTTCCATCTTTTAATACTTTCTAAGATTCCAGATATGTTATTAATGGAATGGGTTCATTCTTGTATACAAGATGAAACTCTATATGAAAAGAAACTTCTTTATCTCTACAATCTATTTTGGAATGGTAAAAAGGAATCCAATCCATACCCATAATAACTTCATACTCTACTAGAGTCAAAACAACAAGGGTTGTAGGTAAATTCTTTCCAGAGACAAAGATAGGAAGATTTTTATAATTTCTTTTTACCTTAATGTTTCCCCCATGTGTTTTTACCACAAGTTATGGATTAATTTCTTGTGGTGTGATTTCAAATTTATCAGAAAATATCTCAGAAATGAAAGAATGTATAGACCCAAAATCAAACAACACATTGGCATAATCTGAATAATCAAACAATGTACATGATACCACTTCATTTGATGAAAAATCTCTGCTGAAGTAGTTGTAAAGGATTTCCCCATACTTGGTAGCGATGGAAGATACTATAGCACCGATGAGTACTATAGCAGCGGTGAGTACTATAGTGAGCATCATAGTGGTGATGATACTATATTAGGCACAGTAGCATCCAAGTACTATTCACATAAGGGTCATTTGGGCCAAAATTTGGGGCCTATGGGCCATGTAATGGGCTTCATGCCAACTGGGCCTTTAGGTTAAAAATATATGATTTCATAAAAGAAGCTGGTTGGGTGGGTTATTATAACGTCCCCGACCTGGAATCCACTAAAATAGTTCTCCGAGATGGTTGGTTAAATGAGCTTAAGCCTGCCTCCCCATACGCCAAAGGTTTCCAACTAGTAGTGGGGGTCTGAATAGTCAATTGGGGAGACTATACCCCATATTTATCAGATTAAGACGCAACAAAACATAAAAAAATAGTGGAATAATAATCAATAATATAAGATTATGCATAAAAACCATTCCCAAATGGAGTACAACCAAGTCCAATAGTAAATATTCCATGCCATGCTACAAGTGAAAAAGTGAACAAAACCCAGAAATGAAGACAACTGCAAAATTCCCAAAAGGGTCCCAAAACCAAGTCCGAGTCCTCCTCCACGCACACTCATGCCATCCCAACTACCTATAAATGACCTTTTTCCTTCTCCTAACCTGCAAACATGAAGTCTTCTCATGTATCCAATGGCTACCCGAACTGGGTGTGAGTACAACTCAGTAGGCCACCACCAATGGTGTCTTCAAAATATCTAGTATAAACAGATGTGAATTCAAAAAGGGAAATGAATAATAAATGACAAGGTAAATATTAAGTTCCATTACCCAATTTAGGTCCATTACCAAAATTTATTACCATTTCCAACACATTGAACATGGTTTCATCAAACACAAAAAATTACATGGGCTCAAGTACACAATCCCATACCCAAGGGAAAACACATAGTGGATTTTGGTGTGTCAGTCCAGGTGGATGAAACTGTTAGGGGAATATAGCATCAGTCCTCATCCCTAACCCGTGCATTGGGGTGGAGTTTAGAGCATTAGTCCAATTCGACCTGTGGGTGTAGAACCTCAGTCAATACCCCACACTACCAAGAAATGTACACATGTTATATATATATATGTATCTATTAACCATTCGCACCACATCATAATGATTTCCCAAGGAAAACATAAATCATAATGACACATATGAGTTAATACCATGCTTTAACCCATAAACACCTTTACTACATTTCACATCATCATCCATTTATCCCAATTCCATTTTGTTATGCTTATCTCACTAAGCATTGTTCATTATGCCTATCTCACTAGGCTTCATTACTAGACTCATAATCCATTCCATTATGGTCTTTCATCATTTCCACATACTAACCCATTACATGTTCCAACACTATTCACAATTCATTTAACATAGCCATGATCACCCATATAAACCACTTTCATGTTAACCCAACACCCCTTAAGTTATTATTATTAAGCCTAGGTGAATCACCTAGCTTATACCCCAACACCGTCAATCTCATCAACATGTTTATCAAGGGATCATCATAAACACACAATAACCCTATTTGTTCTTCACAATCCCTAGGTCTGGAAAAGTCTGCTCACCCCATAGGTGGCTCTAAATTAGTATCATCTCCCTCAAGGAATCCCATGGGGATCATGAGGGTCTCCATTTACCTTTTTAATAACCATTTTACCTAAACATTCCAAGGGATATCAAAACATACCAAAAAACACCTAAGAACAAAACCACACATGCACAAATCCACAAATAAACCATGGGATATAACTTGTAGACCACTTACCGCGATCCTGTGGGGGAACACACTCTTAATTAAGCCCTTAGATTCCTCTTAAACAAACCTTTGAATATTCAACCTAAATATCTCCCAAAGAGTAGATTTTTATAGATTTGGAAAGAGAAAAGAAGAATACATAAACCCTAAACTCAAAAGAGAGGCAAGGATGGGATTATCCTTACCTGGAGCTTCAATCTGCAACCAACAACACCAAAAATGCCTTAAAAACAAGTGATATTGATCTCTTGGAGCCCTCGAGAGGTTTGTTTCATTCCTAGGGTGAAGAGGGGTGAAATGGGAGGAAATACCGAGTTGGGGTTAAACATATGAGAGTGGAAAAAATTGAAATTTTTAAAAGATTTATGGGCCGCAAAGTTTACCCGCATGGTTTTCCAAACCGTGCGCATGCTGTGCTGAGGCTTCTGTCCCAAAAGACCCCTCTCGCATGGTTTACCCACATGGTTTTCCAAACCGTGAACAAACCGTGTGAAATACACTATCCAAAAATACACATCCTTCATGGTTTCCTGAGCTGTCTACACGGTTAGCACTAATCGTGCGCAGACTGTGCGACCTACCCAGAAAACCCCCTTTTCTCCACTTTTCATGTCCCAAACCCCCAGAACACCCCTAAGACTCCTCTAGGACTTAGGTACACACTTAATTAACCAAAAAAAGGTATTCAAACCAAAACGTAAATGAGAACATACCTTTACAAGATCCGGGATCTTACAACCTCCCCACCTTATAATGGATCGTGCTCAAGCCAAGCTCCCAAGCTTCACTACACTTATAAGGAAAAGAGATCGGGCCACTGATCCCACATATCTGATTCCTGCTCCCAAGTTTCTTCCTAAAAATTTCCATTCTGCCATAGTACTCGAAGCAATGGCACAAAATTTCCCTGCAAGACTTTCTTACTACAACCCATGACACGAACCAGATGCTCCTCAAAGGATGCATTAACCTCAAGCTCAACATTCTCAACATCCACCACATGAGTTAGGCCAGGGTGATATCGCCGAAACTGTGACACATGAAAGATATCATGCATCCCGCTATACTACTATGGAATAGACAATTGGTATGCCACTGGACCGATCCTCTCTACAATATCAAACGGCCCCACATACTTGGGTTTCGGCTTTCCCTGCTTCTGAATCCGTCGGTGACCCAACCTTGGCGACACCCGAAGGAACACACTATCACCCACCCCGAACTCAAGAGGTCTACGCCTATGATCCGAATACAACTTCTTTCTACTCTGATCCATTGCCATCCATTTTCAAATTAACTCAACTTTCTTCGAAGTCTCCTACACGAGACTCGATCCCAACAGCTCGGATTTACCGGCCTCTAACCAACACAGTGGAGATCTACACGACCTCCCATAGAGAGCCTCAAATGGAGACATCTGAACCATAGCCTGAAAACTGTTTTTAAGAAAATTCAACAAGAAACATGTGATTCTCCCAGGAACCACTGAAATCCAAGACACAAGCCCTCAATATGTCTTCCAACACTTGGATTGTATGCTCTAACTACCCGTCCGTCTATGGGTGGAAAGCCGTACTCAAGAGCACCTGTGTACCCAGTTCTTTCTGCAACCCTTTCCAGAAATGCGATGTGAAATGAGGATCATGATCCGAAACTATAATCCACGGTACACCATGAAACCGTACTATTTCACAAACATACAACTCGCCCAACTGATAAACTATATAAGTCTCTTGAATCGATAAGAAATGGGCCACTTTTTTTAGCCGATCCACTACCACCCAGATTTCATCATTCCTCCAAGGCATCCTTGAAATATCCACCAAAAAATACATTGTCATATAATTCCACTTACATTCCTGAATGGGTAATGGATGTAATAGTCCACCTGGGCATTGATTCTCGGCCTTCACCTATTGGTAGGTCAGGCACCGTGCCACAAATCCTGCAAATTCCTTTTTCATTTGTAGCCGCCAAAAATATCTACAAAGATCATGATACATATTGGTCAAACTAAGATGAAACACCCATTTTAATGCATGGAACTCACACATAAAATCTTCTCAAAAGCGTACCGGCACAACCTCACGACCATGAACAAAAATAATCTTATCCACATTGATGGTCCAACCAGAAGGTGGCTCCCCACATTTAAGTATTTCCTTCATGGCCAAACTTTCAGGATTGTTGAGCTGAATTTTACTAACACAACTCGAAAGCGTCGACTCAACCGTCATAGAAGCAAGAGTCACCTAACCATTTTCATCCCACACCTTCAGGTACATCTCCATGAACAAGGCCATCACCTTCCACTCGGTGTTGGATTCTTGAACCACTTGGTTCTGATCCTTCTTGCTCAAAGCATCAGCAACATTGTTCCCTTTTCCCAGTGTATATACCATCTCAAATTCGAAATACTAGAGATACTCTACCCATCTTCGCTGCCGAAGATTAAAATCCCATTGTGAAAAGATATACTTTAAAATCTTATGATCGGTATACACCATGAACCATTCCCCCAACAAGTAGTGACTCCAACACTTTAAGGCATACACTATTGCAGCCAACTCGAGATCATGAGTGGGATAATTACACTCATGGGGTCTCAATTGCCTCGACCCATAAGACACAACTCGCTCATCTTGTATCAACATAGCCCCAAGCCCGATACCAGACAGATCACAAAATAGAGCATACTTCCTACCTGGTTCGGGTAAGATCAAGATTGGTCCGGTCGTAAATCGCTTTTTCAACTCTTGAAATGCACTCTCACAATCCTCCAACCACTCAAACCTGATTACCTTATTGGTTAAGCCTAAAAGTGGTGTTACCAAATGAGATAAATCTTGAATGAACCTCCAGTAATACCCGGCCAAACCCAGAAAACTCCGAACATATAAAATACTCTTGGGATGCTCCCAAGACACAATGGCTTAAACTTTATTTGGATTCAATGACACACCTTCCTTAGAGATTATATAGCCTATAAAAATCACTTCTCCAATACAAAATTGACACTTTAATATCATGGCATATAACCAATGCTCTCTTAGTGTACTCAGAACAATGTCAAGATGTTGGGCATGATCGTCATGTGTTTTCAAGTACACAAAGATTACTTCAACAAAGATAACCAAAAAATGATCTAGATAAGGATGAAAGATTCAGTTCATCAAATCCATTAACACCATAGGTGCATTGGTCATGCTTAAAGGAATCACCACAAACTAAAACAACCCGTACTGACTCTTGAAAGATGTCAACGATACGTCAGAAGGCCTCACCCTCAACTGGTGATAACTAGATCTCATATCAATCTTAGAAAACATCGATTCACCTATAAACTGGTCAAAAAAGTCATCAATTCTAGGAAGAGGGTACCAATTTTTCACCGTCATCTGATTCAACTTTCGATAATCAACACACAACCTTAACGACCCATTGGCCTTATTTGAAAAAAGCACAGGAGATCCCCAAGGAGATGTAATAGGATGTATGAACCCCTTACATTCCAACTCCTCAAGTTGAACCGTTAACTCATGGATTTCTGCTAGTGCCATTCAGTTTGGAAGAATAGAAATTGGCTTCACTCCCAGCAACAACTCAATCAGGAACTCCACATCCCTATCGGGTGGAAACCTCAAGAAATCCTCAAGAAACACATCCTAAAACTGATCCACTACTGGAGGAAGGAAAGATTGTTCCCCTCCTTAATCATCAAGTACAAGACAAGCTACTTGAGCCATGAGCCTATCCAACTACTGACAGAACGGTCCTGCACGACCTGTTCGAACATCCCACTCTCTGCGATGGACATAATGTCACCCTCAAGTGACCTGAATGATACCCTGTGATAGTAACGGTCTATGTGTTCCTGATACAACACTAACCAATCCATACCCAAGATTAGGTCAAACCCCGACATCTTGATAATGAACAAGTCCCATAGGAAATGATACCCATCGACCTCAAGAGAACATCCCTTACACTACCTGATATCTTTATTTCATACCCCCAATAGAGTTTCAATCGACATAACCCCGTACAAACTCTCCATAAGCAAACCCAAAACTAACACAAGTTGATTAGAAATAAAAGAGTTTGTGGAACCAGTGTCAAATAATTCAATAGAAAGTGTAGAATCTATAATAATCGTACCTCGAATAGTCGATGGCCCAGCCTCGCCATCACCAGGTGCAGACTGAACTGTGTGATGCTGACCTGACCCTCTACCCTGGGCCCAACCTATGTGCCCTGCACTGCACTGCCTTACTGATGTGGGCGATCCTACCCCAGAGTTCCACATCCACCACCCTTACTAGTATGGCCCGTGGAGCTCCAACTGCCTGCCTGATACAAAGCAACTGATCCCTTGCCTCCACTTGTAATCTTCCAATCAATAACATTCATGCTCACCTACTGAGGGTTCCTACAAAACCTCTACATGTGTCCTAATATTCCGTATGATCTAAACTCAACTAGAGGTCAATGACATTGGCCACACATGTGCCCCAACTTACCACATTGATAGCAGAACACCCGATCACCATCCTGAGAGGCTGACCCTCTCTTTTGGATGCCTTTAAAACTTCCACCCTGCTAAAAACTTCCAAAATGATGCTTTCTACCCTCATAAGATACACCACTTGTCTGCCCAGCTGGCATGAAAATCCCACTACTTGAAACTCCCTTTAGGTTCCCTTTTGATATTAATTCCTAATCCACTACCTCTGTAAACTTATTCAGGAGAAATATATTCACCTAAGACCTGATCTTATGTCTCATCCCATCCGGGAAACGTCTTTCCACTAATTCCTTGTCCCCTTCCAATGCTGGAACAAAACATCACAGGTCGATGAAGTGACCAACATAGTCCATCACCAACATCGATCCCTGAGTTAGGCCCATGAAATCTACAGCCCGCTCTTGCCTCAAGGTCTCTGGGTAAAAGTGATCCAAAAACTTTTCCTAGAAATCCTTCCACAACATCCCCTCATCCTGCTCAGTCTGAGTCAGGATGTCCCACCAATGCTTTTCCTGGCCCCACAACATATAAAATGCCAACTTGACCCGCTTCCCATTAGGAGTCTCCAGATGATCAAGTATTATCTGGAAAAACTCTATCCATAACTCTGCTGCCTCTAGACCACCCTCTCCAATAAAGGTTGGAGGGTTCTGCAATTGAAACTCTCTGGTTATCTCAAACATACTCAGTGAAAAACGCCCTGGGTCTTGATCCATCATCTTCATAAAAAGATACAAGTTCTCTCAGAACTACTCCTCCCTACCTTCATGGATCACCACATTCTCTTTATCCTCTACTATAGGAGTGTTATTAGCAACATCCTCTTGTTTCCCAACTGACACTCGACGTCATGGTGGAATTTCTCTACATTTACAAACACCAGATTTAGAACACATACCATAGAACTTTCAAAATTCATAACATGAAGGATCTTCACTATCCACATAAACCCATTATATATGCACCATCCCAACAAACCTTATCATTCCTGAAACTTTACCCCGACCATCCATACCGTGGGACATGGTCCACAAGGGGTAAACAACCATACACCACTACAAGGTTCATACAACATGTTACAAACAATATTTTCAATTCATTACAAACACTTAATTTCACATATTTCATTAATCATCACTTATAATTATTTTATATTAACCCATTTACATTGTTTCATTTACCTTATTTCCCTTTTTAATTATCAAATATAAGGTGCATTCTATCTTTCATGCCTCACACACCCAACCCGTGTGTGCCTACCATGATGCATGTCACCTACCTTACTAGGTTCCTACAATTATGCATGAATGCACAATCTCATACCATTGAGGCCACGAGCCAAATATCATTAAACCATCACATCACAAAACATGTGCATCACCCAATGGTGAAATATCATCAACTGTAACATCACACAATCAAGAACAAAAATTACCGCCTTGGGTGACTTGGGTTTTCCCTCATACATGGGTTATCTAATTCTAAGAACAAGATCATTACCAAGGCCCAACACATCCTTTCCTCCCCTTGTCTTCCCCCTGGTGCGTTTCCCCCTCCTCAGTAGCTTCTTTTGTCTCCTCTGCTTCTTGGTCTTCAACCGATGCGACTATTACCCTTGCTGCTGAACCCATCGTGAATAAACCCCACTTGGTTGAACTCGATGGATCTTCGGAAACTTGTATTTGGTAGTGGCATCATGTGAGTCTATTCCTCAACTCCTTTATTTTCTTATCCGTGCTTGACATTCCCTATTTGTTTTTCTTCTTTGTCACCCTCTCTTCGCTGCTTTGCGGTACCCTTCATTGTTGTTTTTCTATTTTAATTATGTTCCGCGGTTATCGGTTTTCTATATTGTCATGTGGATGGCTTTCGGTGTTTCTTCTAATGGAAAACAATGGTTTCTTGGCCTTCTGCGCTTGATGGTGGTTCCGATGGTAGAGGATACTGGTCATAGAAACGTTTTTGGCTCGATGTCGGCACTTTTCCTCTTTTCTGGCACCAGGATCCCAAAACTATTCTCCCAGTTGGAATTGAGCGATGGTTTCCACGGTGTTTTGGGATGTGTAGTTTGAGCATTAGACGACGTTCCAGGAGGCATTGTTCGCAATGGATTCTTCTCTGTCTTCAGGTATCTATTGGGCATGTTCTTGGTTGTTTTGTGGAGCCAATTAAACTGGTGGATTCTTTTCTTATTCTATCATGGTTTTGTTTCAATGGAAACGAGGATTTCCGGCGGGTGGTGTGTATCATTGGCGTACTGGTTCCAGTGGGCTGCTCTCTCCAGTGTTACTGGTGAAGATGAAAGCGATGTTGGTTTGGTTTCTTGGTGTACGGTGGTTCTCACGGCTCAAGGCGTGATGGGATGTTCCACATGTATCAGTTACGTTGTTTGATTTTGAATTTTGAATCTGGACAATTTGTTTTAGTGGCTTGTAGCGCAGTGGCATCTACTGTAAGTTTAA